>OZ010731.1:37459782-42448399 GCA_963932275.1 Andrena praecox
TTGCGCGAATTCGACTCCTAATGATTACGGACATGAGACAAGGAGGATGAGAACGCATGGAAGCGAAAATCTCTAACAAGGGAACACCGTGAACCCGGACTCACCGATTGGAACACAACCGTGTGGATTTTTAGAGTGACTCAAAACAAGAACAACGGTGTGTTTCATTTGGACCCTATCGCCCTTTAAGGAGGTGAAACCTAACCTCAAAGTCAAATTGACATTTCCACTTTTTCGCGTATAACTCTCAGAGTACAACAGACAGAAAAAAATGTTTCAAACAAAAGTTTAATGGCACAATAAGCGCTGAAAACTTGCGTTAACAAAATTTTGAAAAGAGATTAAAAAGAAAAATATCTGACGAAAAAAACTTTTTCAAATATTTTTTACTTTTGCAACGACAAGAGAAAATGAGGAGTGAGCGTGAAGGGACTCACGAAAGTTAGCGAAAACCGTCGGCCACGGTCTATACGACGAACGCGATCGTAAAAAAAAAATAGTTGATGGGTCATTCCACGCCAAATCGATCACTTTTTACACCGAATGTCAAGGATTTTGATGAAATTGAAATATTGCATACTCGACATGAAGTATTTTGCTGGTTTAGAATTTGTTTAAAAAATACCACCATCAAAGTTTACAATGTTAGCCTATTTTACTGAAACCGGGCTGTACCTCTAAATTTTGATCTCGGAAACCGTTTATCGTATTAAGTTCATTATTTTTTATTTCCATGTAGAATATTTGGTCTATTTGAGTTTTTTTTTAAATCTGAGTTTTTCAAACACAGAAAATTATAAACAAAGTATTATTTTGCAGATTTTGTCGCGGAGGTCATATGTTTTTATTCTGGCTATCTACAGATATGAGTTACCCCATTCAAAATCGATGGCTTTTTGCGGTCGAACTTTACAGATTTTTATGAAACTGAGGATGTAGGGTGTACATACTCCGCATGACATATGTCACTTTGCTGATTTCCAGTGTGTTTAAAAAATACGGCACGTTAAAGTTTGCAATTTTTGCCCATGCTCGCAAAAATAAAGTCTATAAATGAATTTTTATTTTCGAAACTATACACGCACGATTCTTTTATTTTAACCAGTAAGGGTTAGCCTACCTGAGAAAATTTACTTTTGCCCCGAAAAGTCATTTTTACCACATGAAAATTATAAACAAATTCTTATTTTTTAAATATCGCTTCAGAATTAGATTTATAAAAGAACGGAACAAATATTCCCGTATTGTTTGAAGCCTTCTCTATAAATTGAGACTAGCATGGAGGCTTTCGAAATGTCTTCACAGAGAGCTGTGGAAGGCCGAGGTGCGCTCGGATGTTATGGCCGGCAGAAAATTCTGCTCGCACCGTGCATTGAAATGATGTCTATAATTTTACAAACGACAAGTTCCATAGCCTTCTTAGTGATGTCATTTATATCTCCACAACAGCTTTACTGGTCCACTCTGGATTAATTGAAACTAGAACTATACCCACAATGCCTAATATTAATGCTTTAATGAAATTATATATCTACCGCCTTCTATTTACCGTCGTTTGTATGTATCTTTCAGAATAGTTTGAACAGTTCAGAAGTTTTATCGCTAAAACACTAAGTTCTTAATTAAATACATTGAAAAAATCGAAAGACCTCGGTGAATTTGCAGTAATTGCTGATTTCATTGAAAATGGGGTTTTGTGGTTCAAGATTAAGTACAAAATTATCATTGGACTAAAATAAGTCGCCATTCATCTCTCGTGTTCGAAATGAAGGTGCACCTTTTCTAATCGTTTCTTTTCAATCACTGTACTTTCATTACTCGCACTATGCGGTCGTGTCGGTGCAAAAATAAATGTTAAGGATTTCGAATGGTGAATGGTCACGAAATTTACAACTCGCCCGTTTGAAAAATCGCGGCTAAACATCTACCCAGCGGGGCAAAAACGGTGCGAATTGCTGCAACCATCACCGCGTGCATTTTTAACTAGGAATTTATAACCATTTTCCGAATAATGGAGGTAACAAAAAATTGGTAATTCTTTACAAAAGGCAGGACTTCAGCTAAAGGCTCGCCCATATCGATGACCTTGAAATATGTTGCCGGGGGCATGATTCTAAACAACTTTTTCTTATACATGTCACCGGCGCCCGCTTTGGTTTTCGAGACATTCCAAAAAAATCTCTGATTGTATTAAGATAAGCATTCAAAATTATTCTCCATGTAAAAAAGAAAAGATACTTCAATTTTCAAACGCAATTTTCTCAGAACAACATTTTTAGAGATGGCTGAAGTCATATCTCCCAAACGAATTCCAATATTGACGTGAAATTTTCACAGCGTAGGGCACGCATATTTCTCCAGGTTTGGTACATATTGGAATCAACTGAAGATTTGTTTACATGTTTCCTGAAATATCAGTTTTCTCTCTTTTAAGGGGGCCCTCCAGTCAAAACGGTCGGAAAAAAGGTGCAGTTTGTGAATGTTTTACAAGACGAGGTTATAACATAACCTAAAAAATATTATTGGCTTTAGTTAATACACTCGTTATGGTACAAAAAATGTTTGTATCGTGTTTTCGGTCTTGCTCCATTGTCGAGGTGGCGCTTAGTGCAGTGCTGCCAGAAAGAAATGCCCAAACGGTGACCATGAAATTTACGCACAGAATCGTATAAAATCAAAAATATCGAAAGATTCATATAATTTATGTCAATGGCTATAGCTTTATCCTTTGATCGTGGCAAGAAACACCAAAACCACGTAGATTCGTGCACATTTGAACGAAATAGTGCAAAAACGGGTAATTTTACGCACAAAAGTACAGATAAAAAAACCGCGTTTCAAAAAGTAATGTTAGAGGATGCGATAGCGAGTCCAATTACGAATGAAATGCTTCCCGGTTTTTTTTTAATCGATTTATTAGATCTTCTGAAATCGGGGTTGCCGTCTAGGCATCCCTTTTTGGCAGCGCTACAGTAATTGTAAGCACTATCTAGAAAATACAACAAGACCGAAAACATTAAACAAAATTTGTTTGTCCCCTAACGACTGTATTAATGGGACATTCTACTTTGATCGACCGAAAAATGAAGCTATATTTAAAGATTTTTTTCTCAGTAAATACACTATATAATGAAATAAATCTTTTTGGCATTTATTACGCTACTCTTACATTATAAAAAAAAAATGAAAAGAATTTTTTTAATTTGTTATAATGTTTTTTTTTTTACTGCGTCAATATGGCACCTGAAACAAAGAGGTATGTTCGTGGCGCAGGTGATTTCCCGGCTCAGGCTTATGTGAAACAAAAAATTCGAAAAGATTCTTGATCTGTATGAGACTCGCTATCGCCCGTAGCTCAATTAACAATGTTTGTTGAAAAGTAACAAAATGACGCCGGTTTGAAAAAAACATTTGACAAAATACCCAAAATCGGGTGATAGCGACACTCATACAGCTTAAGAATCTTTTGTAATTTTTTATTTCAGATAAGCTTGAGCCGGGAAATCACCTGCTCCACGAACACCCCTCTTTTTTAGGTGCCACATTGACGCTGTAAAAAAAACAATTAATACAAATTGAAAAAAAAACTTTATAAATTTATTTCGTATAATATAAAAGGAGCTTAACAAATACCAAGAAAATTTATTTCACTATGCGTTATTTATTGAGACAAAAATCTTTAGAAACAGCTTGACTTTTCGGCCGACCAAAGTAGAATAACCCCTTAATCAAAGCCAAAAACGTGTTTTAAAAAATATCATAACAATCACCTTCTTTCGAGCGGTTTGGCAGGAGTGCCCCATTAAAGGACACAAGCTTGAAAGTGTTCGGCGTAACTGTATTCATATTTTTAAGATAAGAAAAAATCAAAGTAGATTAACTATACATATGCTACAACCTTGTGTCGAAGTCTCAATTTATTCGCATTAATACCTTTCCCGCAAAAATCATGAAAACACATTTTCCACTCGCAAATGAGAGCACCCCTTAAATATCATAAATGTAATTATATAGGAATATTGAGACTATTCTAAATTCAAATCAATAATCAATTCAGACAACTTACACATATACGAAGAAAGCGTTGCATAAACGCACATGTAGGAATATGCACTGTAGAAAATATTGAAAAGTACGAAAAGCATCTTACCGGAGGAAAAGACATTTGCTGTGCGACGTGATTGAATCTGGGATATGCTGGTGCAGTCGTAGCTTGATTTGTCGGATCGTAAGTTGAGTTTGTATCGTGTCTTCTCCATTGATCTAACGGCCTCAATTGACTTAGAAGTTCCAAAGCTTCCTCCCTATTCATTTCGCGATTTCTTAATGCCAATTCAACGTCGTCTTTCTGCAAACGAGAAATGATCTCTAGATTTGCTAATTCAAAAAATGATTTTGTTCATTAACCCTAGAGCACGAACATTGGACAATTTTATGTCTGTCAATTATTTATTTTCGCGTAGGATGATATTCGGACTCCAGAGCCTGAATGTATAACGTCCAATTTTTTCAAGAAATAACATGTTACATTTTCCGAAAGAGTGAAAGTTTTGATACGGGAAACATGTAAAATGTCAATTCTTTAAAAATCCACACTCAATACACTCAATACACTCTGGGTCAGAGATGGGCGAACTTTTTATTTAAATAAAATTTCGAATAACGAATAAAAGTTAAAAAGATTAATAGTCATTCGTTTGCTAACCCGAGTTAGTTTTCTTCGACACATGGCGAGTAATTTTGAACTTTTATTCGTTATTCGAAATTTTATTTAAATAAAAATTCTGCCCATCTGTGCTCTGGGTCCAGATGTGTAAATTAGCTTTGATCTTTATGAAATTGTCATCTTTGCCGTCATTTTTATAAACATTTGCAGCCACTATTCAACACTTAACTTTAGAAATTATGAAGTAAACTATGCACACAAATAGAATACATACTTGTGTTACGAAACGTATTTATAATTCAATCTATTCTACAACTTATAGGCGAATTAACGAAAGAAGGCGCCTGGGCGGCCCGTAGGCCGACGCGCGTGGCTCGGGAGAGACCCAATGCCTGCTCCGCATTTCGTGCGACGTTGCCACGTTGTGTAGCACAGGCTTGGGAATTAAGTGATCTTTTCGGCCGATTTTCAGAAACAACGCCTTCTTTCTCTGGCCGCGCGTCTTGGCCCCCGCGGCGGCCCAGCAGCTTGGAGCGCCTCAGGCCCGTGCCACGTGAACCGCGCGTGGCGTATTTGGGCGACATTGTATCAATAGGTTTCCACATCGGCCCAGAGAGCACGATTGTCGATGCGTTTTTGTTTTGTCAACGCGCCACGCGCGGTTCATATGGTACGGGCCTGAGGCGCTCCAAGCACTTTGGCCGCCGCGGGGGCCAAGACGCGCGGCGGGAGAAAGGAGGCGTTGCTTCTGAAAATCGGCCGAAAAGATCACTTAATTCCGATGCCTGCTCTAGGGTAACACCATTAAAATTAACGTGAAATTTGCAGAATAAAACTTTGGTTATAATTTTCAAAATTACAAAATTAACTTTTCAATATAAAAAAGAGTATTAGAATAGCCAGCACTTTCTGGATTATAATGAAAAAAGAATGAATTCAATACGATAAAAAGTTTTCGAGATAAAAATTCACAAGTACAGCACGGTTTCATGAAAAAAGGCAAAAATTGAACAAACTCAAAACCAGCAAAGTGATGACTGAAATCCCTTCCTATATAATATTTCAGTTTGAACAAAATCCCTGACATCGAGTGCAAACAGTGATCGATTTGCCGTGGAATGACGCGAAATAGAATAAAAATCCTATGAGCCTGTATTCCTCGACTTGTCCGCCATTCATTCTGCACGGCGCGTGCCGCAATAGCCAATAAGATTCGACACTCTGTCAAATCTTTATGGGAAGGACGTTGAGTTCGCCCTCTGGAAGACGATAGCAATATACACTCGACAAGGACAACGATTACTCTAGGCCCACAGCTAAGTAGTCGGAAGTCATGGGCCAAGGCGTAGGGAGCCGCGTAGGGGAAGCACCAATCGCGAGCCTAGAGTAGCGGCAACTTCGCAAATTCTGGCCCCGGTCCCAAGGCGCCTTCTTTCGTTAATTCGACTATAATTTGAATATAATGGGCTTAAGAATTTTTACATACTTTGAATCCTAAATCGCAGAGATACCGAAACTCTCTGCTGTTCCATATAACTTCTTTTGTAAGAGTAGGTTTTGTGGGATGGCACCAACTCGGAGAAGGATCCATATCAGTATCACCCCAACTTCCAGCAGGTCCCATTGGCTTGGGTTTGTGCGCACTAGGTCCACCCCAAGTGCCAGGATTCAATGGAGCTTCGTTCCAAGTACTTGGTGTTTTCGGGTCATCCCACGAACTTGTATCTTGTGGACCTTCTGTCCAGCTCCCATTCCGCCCTCCAGGAGCACCAGGATGACCCCACATTGGTCCACTCACATCTGGCTTTATACCCGGCTGGCCCGGCATTCTGTTCTGAGGCATGCCTGGAGGACACTGCATTCCTACAATAATAAATTTGTAATTAATGAATCATATTTTCCGTAGTTTCAGATATTTTTAACTTTCGTTAACACTTTCAACATTAAGGTAATAAATATGACCAATAATACAATGTGGGGTCATAATATTACAAGAAAATTAAGTACGTAATATTGCACAAACCTCCTCTTCCTAAATTTTGTGTCGGAACATCTTTCCAATGAGAAACTTTACTACCAGGTATAGTTCTCTGATTGGTTGCAGGATTTCCCCATAAACTCGTGCCGTCGTCATAATTTGGTACATTTCTTCTTTGCGTTGGTGGAGAAGGTTCTTCCCAACCAGACGGTTTTCCAGGCATTATATCTTTAGGTGGCGGAGCAGCCCATTGGTTTATACTGGAAGGATTCAACATCTTTGTAGGAGGACCCGACGGATGTTGATGTCCCATTTGATGATGCGGGGGACCTGGTGGCTGACCCCACATGGCATCGGCATTGGCGCCGTTTAATCTCCCCGAAATTCCGCGAGGATCACCGCGCATGTCTGTCATCCTCGGATCTCGAGCCATTGGATCCATTACGCGCATATGCTCCCGAGGATCCAAGGACATTCTATGATCGCGGGGATCCCGCATCTCTCTAGGATCAACAGAACGGAGATCTCGGGGATCTCGATGGTCAATCCTCGGGTCGCCCCAATTAGATCCTAAAAAAAAATATTTTCGCGCTTTAAATTAGCAGTTTCAATCACGTAATAAAATTTGTAGGTTAATGCTTTGAATGCTGAGATCCAAACATAGCTTGATGCATCAGATAAAAACTCGTTATAATCGATGCGGCGTCAACCGTCGTCTCCCCATGTTAGTTCGTAACTCCCAACTAAATAATCTTTGACGTTCGGCTAACACAGATTTTATTTCCCATAATTCCTTTTTTTTTCTAGTACAGGCAACCGCCGTATAACACGGTCGTTAGGTCCCTAAACAGTGCCGTGTCAAGCGAAATTAGGTTTCAAAAACTAACAAAAACACTCGAGAAGATTGCGAATTTTTTCAAGCTTGCTTGAATAATGAAGCTACTTCGACATTCGAGTAGGTACGTAGCTTGGTTCGCATGATTTGACCTGAGTTCTACTTACAATTACCTGAATGTTCAAACTACTTGGACACCTCTAAAATAAGTACAAGCACGTCATATTTCGAATTATTTTTACGATTATTGATAATTAAATAAGCATGTACTCTACCGCCGTATACAATCCTAGGAATGAGGGTTCCCGGACAAAATTTTGTAGAGCCAGATGTTTCGCGAAGGGGGAACACCTACAGGAGCGGTGGTAATGGGTGGCGACGCCAGCGCCAAACCAAGCCTAGCTAAGTGACGGCAACGCGAAACCAATCACGACCAACCAGAGTCGCCGGGAAATAGGTTGTCGACGCAGTTTGGCCGTGGTTGGCTTCGCGTTGGCGTCACTTGGCTTAGCATGGCGCTGGCGTCGCCACACGCACACATTACCACCCCTCCTGTAGGTGTTCCCCCTCCGCCAAACATCCGGCAAAATGTTGTCCGGGGAACCTGCTAGGAATAGTCCGATTTGTGTCATGTGTGGACTCATTTTCATTAGGAGAGTCTTACCAATCAATTCGTACTATTTTCATAAAGATAGGATGAAAATGTTGGAGAATTAAATTTTAGTCATTGCACAATGCACTGTAACGCCGCACCGCACTCTTTTGATGTAGCGTGCATCGACCGCGGTCGCGCGATGTAGTATGTCTATCTTGCTTACTCTTGCCACATCTGTTCACTTTCCTGGTCAATTTTTTATGAAGCCAATTCTTGAAATCAAAATGCCATCCTGCTCGGCAGAATTTAAATGCGCGAATCCGACACATAGAAATTTAACTGGGCACTACTGTATATTGTTACTCAGCATGACTTTATTAAAACCTGATTAGACCTAACATAACTTTTCCGAGTGAATGCAACACCGATTTATCTCTACATAGTATAAAATAAAGTCCCTAGTAGGCATCTGGTTGTTTGTTCGGGCTAATCTCCAGAACCACTGGACGGATTGTGGTGCGGTTTCCACTGCTTTATAGAGCATTTCTCGGGGAAAGTTTGCACATATGAAATATTAACCTATGGCAAGCGGAAGCCGAGTAGTGATGATTTTGGGCGAATTCCACTTCACCAAAATCGCCCGTGAGTATCATTGGGGCATTTTTCCTTATACGCGACTGGACGCATCGTCAAGAATTTCAAAGCCGATTTTCTCGAAAATGAAGCGCGATATCAAAAAATTTTATTCCTTTTTCTCGACTTATTTACTTGTTATAAGTCGAAAAGAAACAGTAACTTTTTTTCATATCGCGCTTCGTTTTCGAGAAAATCGACTTTGAAATTCTCGACGATGCGTCTAGTCGCGTACAGGAAAACCTGTCGTAATGAAAATCTCAGGCGTTGCGGGCGATTTGGGCTTAAGTGGAATTCGCCCTTTAGTGAAGCATTCCTCGAAAATGTTCTGGTGGTGGTGGGAGCCGCGTTACAGTCCGGTGGTTCTCGAGATTAGCTGGAACAAACAGACTCTTACCGGGGACTTTCTTTTATGCCATGTAGAGATACATATAAGAAGTCCAGGCAACGCCGGGTACTTTAAGCTAATTATACAATAAACAAGTAAAGTATTCAAAGAAAGAATACCTATTAATTCCCATTCACAGAAAACGATTGATTCATATTGGAATTAAATGATAAACTAATAATTTTACAATAGAAATCCCTCATATTTCCACTATTGAAACAACTATTATTACACTTTCATAGTTCACGTCACAAAAAGAAACGAATAAAAGCAGAAAACGAACACAAAACTTTGACATGATCAATATTACCTCCCCACATACCGGCTTGGTTGCCGGTACCTGTTGTCCATTGACCAGCGGCAGTGTTTGGTTGAGAAGATGCAGGAGCACCGGTCCACATATTGGATGAATCAGCGGCATCGTCATCTTCACCCCAAGTTCCACCAATGTTTGTTGCTGGAGTACGACCCCAAGGTGTTTTTGGTTGTTGCTGAGGTGGTGGTTGACCACCGTTTCTGATATTTGCTTCCCACAAGTCTGTGCCATTGTTCACTGGTGGTTTCCACACTGGGACGCCATCCTTACTTACACCAGGCTCTGGCGTAGTTGGAATATCCCAGTTCGTGTCCTGATTTACATGTTGCTGAAATAAAAACAAAAGGTTTCATTGAAACACGCGTCATTGTAAAACACTAATATGGAATAAATGCTTGAAGCCCCTACGACATTGATAACCATCTCCTTTCCCTGGTAGGGTTATACTCATAGAACAGGGTTGACTAACTGGTGGCCCGAGAGCCACCTCCAGGGTTCACAGCGATTAAGCTCAGGAATGGAGGAGGAAACACCTACAGGAGCGGTGGTTATGTCTGCGTGAACTGACGCCAGCCCCAAGCCAGCCGAGTGGCCCCAACGCGAAGCCAACCAGTGTCGACAATCTATTTCCCGGCGACACTGGTTGGCCGTAGTTGGCTTCGCGTTGGGGCCACTCGGCTGGCTTGGGGCTGGCGTCAGTTCACGCAGACATAACCACCGCTCCTGTAGGTGTTTCCCCCGCCATTCCTGAGCTTAATCGCTGTGAACACTGGGCACCTCCGCCTTGCTGCCAAGTTGATCAGCCCCTCCATATCTACCAGCCTCTGACGATCGCAGTCGAAAAGAGAAGGAAAGAAGGAGGAATTCGACTGCGATCGTCGCAGCCTTTCCCCTCTAATCTTACGTTTCCCTCGCCTAAAGTGGCAGCTTACGCTCCGGCTATATATGTCTATGCTGTCGGGTGGTATCGCCACTTAAGTCGCCGGGTGGGCATACGAACAAGAGAGCTCGCTTTAGCGGAACGACAATGCGGCAAATTAACGTTGTAGCCTTAATTTTTGCGAATCGGTAACTTTAAACATAGTGGCCATAGGTAAAAAATTGTCGGTTGATTCGCCTGGCGCTCAATAGAATCGGCACAGCCCCGCTTTAAAATGAGCTGAAGATCATGGTGTTGCGGTCATCTCGTGCCGAGTTACAGCGAGTAAAAGAAAAAATGAAACCTTGCAATTTTGAAGTAGATTTTCGAAAGGACATGGTTCCGAAATGTTAACAAAATCGAAAAAGCAACTGTTTAATCTAATGCCTGGTGGAGGCGGTGTGGATCGCCGCTGGGACGGGCCAGGGAAGAGATGCACTCCAAGTAGTCGGTGACGGCACGTTTTGTTGGGAATTTATGTTTCCCGGGTCATCAACTGGATACATAACTGTTTTACCACAGATGGCGCAGACCATACGCGGCCTACGTATCGACTTATATCGTTTTGCGGTTCCCCTTTTTGGATAAAAACGCTTTGTATGTGCCTTAAAACTCTCTTGTTCTTTTTGCTTTTCTTTCTATTCTAATTGTGCTCTTGCATTTTGTATGTGTGTTCCTAATAAAGTTATAAACGACGTGTTAATAACAAAACCAGCTCAGACTATTTCTCATCAGATTATGAGACTTAAGCGCTAGTGTGTCGGTGAGTTGAGACACGTGGCCTTTTTGAAGTTAGGAATAGCAGTGGACTCGCAAGAGACAATTGTGTCCGAACGTTATTTTCATAGACAGTGACTTATCGGTCGTGAAGTGAAAGATAGAATGGCAGACGAGGGTATGCTAAGAGACATTCGAGTGACTAAGCTCACGAAGACAACGTATGGTCGTTGGAAAATCGAAATTCGTGATGTGCTCGAGAGTCATCGAATCTGGGAAATTGCAGTTGGAAAAGTGCCGAAGCCAAGTGAAGTAAAAACTCAAGGAGGCGGCGTTGCAAACTTGAAAGAGATCGAGGACTGGAAAGCAAAGGACAGCAAGGCACGCTCTATCATTCGATCAACCCTGGACGACACAACGTTTGATCAGGTCTGCGACTGCGAGACGTCAGTAGACATTATGGAAAGGATCAAGGCGTTTCGTGAGCCAAAAACGTTAAATGACCTACTTGAGATGCTACGTGAGTTTTTCACATATTCATGGAAATCTGATGATACAGTTGGTACGTTTGTAGCAGGACTGAAGGTCATTGCGCGTAGAATCGAAGCCTTGGAATCGGAAGATTTTGGCAATAAACTTAATGAAAAACTTTTGATGGCGAAGATTCTTGGATGTTTACCGAAAGAATTCGACAGTTTTGTGACCAGCTGGTCGCTTTTATCGGACGGAACTGCACTGGAGCCGTTTCTTGAGAAGCTCGCTAATGCTGAAAGAAGCATGGGGGTTCGTCTGGATGATGTGACAGCTGAAGTGTTTAAGCTGCAGTCGAAATCATCAGATGATCAATCGATGAAGGCAGTCAAGAAAAAGTTCAAAGGCAAGTACCACAAGTGTGGCAAAATTGGACATACGAAGCGAGACTGTTGGTCGAAATCAGAAAAATCGGAAAGGAGTGAGCCACAGAAAGATTCAAAAGAATCAAAAGATGTAAAAAGTGGGAACGGGCTATCAGCTTCATCCGCATTTGAATTGAGGCATACTGGATGTATCATCGCAGATTCTGGTGCGAGTGTTCACCTCAGTGGTAATATTGAATGGTTCTCATCGCTGCGGAAGCTTTGTGCACCGCTTGTATTAAATATTGCCAATGGTAAAACACTGAAAGCAACCCACGTTGGTGACATCAAAATTGAAAAATCAATTAATGGCAAGATGTGGGAAAATCGGACATGGGAATCCGTATACTACTGTGAAGACATGAGTGGTGAATCGCTCTTCTCAACGACATTTATGGAGAAGACGAAAGGTTATAGTTTTTACCATGGAAAGGGAATTATGAAACTGATTGATGGAAAGAAGACAATACTTGGTGGTAGAAGACTTGACAACCAGTATGTACCTTTCATTCGTGTTGTGACACCAGCAGCCTCAGTGAGAATTGCCCGATCAATTGGATTGTGGCATCAGCGTCTTGGCCATGTCAGTGACAATATGATACGAGCAATGGCAAGAAATGATCTTGCTGATGGTCTGGAAGTAATTATAACAAAGAGGGACGACTGTGACTCGTGTCATTTGGGAAAGCAGACAATCAGTCCTCATCCCACATGCAAAAGGCGTGAGTGTCTACCTGGACAGCGCTTTCATTCGGATGTCTGTCATGTTGGAGTAACATCGTGGAACAGATGTAGGTATTTTCTGACATTGAAGGACGAAGCATCTGGGTATCGCAGAGTCTTCTTCATGAAATCAAAAGAGGAAGTATCCAGCATTCTGAAGCAGTTCTTCTTGGAAGCAGAAAAAGAGACTGGGAGAAAGGTGATTTCGTTAAGAACTGACAATGGAACAGAATACGTAAACGATAAGGTAAAGGATGTTGTCAGGTTAGTGAACGTTATTCACGAGTTGTCGCCACCTTATGTAAAACAGTGTAACGGTATGGCTGAAAGAGAAAATCGTACGCTGTGCGATACAGCTCGATCAATGTTATTTAACACTGACCTTTCTAGGACAGATCGTCATTTACTGTGGACAGAAGCCATTGGAACGGCAGCATATCTTCGTAACCGTGTGCCGAATCGAGGAAATATTAGTACGACTCCGTATTTTGAATGGTTTGGGAAGAAACCTGATGTGTCCCATTTGCGGGTCTTTGGAGCAAAAGCCTTTGTACATATTCCTGATTCAATGAGACGTAAGATGGATCCCAAGGCAAAGAAAACAATATTTGTTGGGTACGATTGCTATACCAACAAAGTATATCGAGTTTTCAATCCTGATAAAAAGACGGTCGAAAGAGTCGCAGATGTTGAAATCACGGATGTGACGGATGCAACTGATCAAGTTCTTTTTCCTGTACCATTTGAAGAGCAAGAAGAGAAATTCGAAGAACAAATTGCTGAGGAGTTGCCTGTCATAGATGAAGTTACTGTCACGGACTCTGATGACGACCTCGTAGATGCAACGATGGAAGTCACTGAAAGTTCGTCAACAACCCGACCACTGAAGAAGAGGAGTGTACGTCAGCCAGTTCCATCAGATCGGGTGTTGCGAAACAGAGTAAACAAGTCAGCCCGCTTAGCGGCAATGAAGATTTCACTGGACCCGGTTTCTTATGAAGATGCAACCTCAAGAGACGACTCGGCCTTCTGGAAGCAGGCAATGGACGATGAGATGGCATCACTTCTTAAGAATCAAACGTGGGAGCTTAAACCCTTGCCAAAAGGGCAACCGGTAGTCTCATGCAGATGGGTCTTCAAGTCAAAGTTGCAGCCAGATGGCACTATTGAACGACACAAGGCACGATTAGTCGCACGAGGTTTTAGTCAAACTCGAGGTATCGACTATTTCGAGACCTTTTCGCCTGTGGTACGTTACGAGTCAGTGAGAACAGTTTTAGCTATAGTTGCTAAACACGACATGGAACTGGCACAATTTGATGTAAAGACGGCCTTTCTTAACAGCTCCCTTGAAGAGGAAATATACATGCAGCAGCCGGAGGGATATGAAGATGGGTCAGACCGGGTGTGTCGGCTGAAAAAGGGTCTCTATGGACTTAAGCAAGCACCCAGAAACTGGAATGCCAAATTCAACGAATTTGTGGCGTCACGTGGACTTACACAGTCAGAGTCCGATCCGTGTGTCTTTACCAAGGGCGCCAATAGAGATGACTGGACAATTTTGTATCTATATGTGGACGACGGACTTGTGGCATGCAAACGAAAGAAAACACTGGATACTTTCGTCTCATCACTGACGTCAGAATTCGAAGTTGTATACCATGAACCATCGTGTTATGTTGGGATGGAAATAACACGTAATCGTGAAGAAAAGACACTTTGCATTAATCAACAAGGATACATCTCTCGTATGTTACATCGCTTCGGCATGGAGGAATGCAAGTCTGTGGGATCTCCGATGGATCCTTCTGTTCACTTAACTGAACCAATCGAGGAGACTATGGAGAAACGTTTTCCATATCGGGAAGCAGTTGGCTGCTTGAACTATATTGCAATGATATCAAGACCCGATATTGCGTTCGCTGTGAATGTCCTCGCTAGACGTTCGAATAATCCACGGGAGCTTCATTGGAGGGCGGTAAAACGTGTCATGAAGTACCTTAAGGGCACGATGGATCTGTCCTTGCGTTTCTACGGAAAGTCATCGATTGACCTGGTTGCATATTGCGACTCTGACTTTGGTGGTGACATGGAGGAGAGGAAATCTACGTCTGGATACGTGATCTTACTTCATGGTGGACCAATCGCCTGGTCAGCAAGTCTGCAACCAGTTACTGCTTTATCATCGGCAGAAGCAGAGTATATGTCAATGTCAGAGGCGTTAAAGGAGATTCTTTGGCTGAGACCGTTTATGGAATTCCTCGGTCTACAGCAGAAGAAATCTACCGAGTTGAGGGTGGACAACCAGGCAGCAATAGCGATGTCAAGGAACCCTGAGTTTCATAGGAAGACGAAACATATAGCCAGGCGTTTCCATCGCATCAGACAGGAGCAGGAGGCTGGCAACGTTGGGGTTACGTTTGTACCATCGGAGGACCAGGCAGCAGACCTGCTCACCAAGCCTCTGACAACACCTATAATCTCACGATGTCTTGCTCACATAGGGATGACGTCGGGAACAAGAAGAGGTGTTGGGAATTTATGTTTCCCGGGTCATCAACTGGATACATAACTGTTTTACCACAGATGGCGCAGACCATACGCGGCCTACGTATCGACTTATATCGTTTTGCGGTTCCCCTTTTTGGATAAAAACGCTTTGTATGTGCCTTAAAACTCTCTTGTTCTTTTTGCTTTTCTTTCTATTCTAATTGTGCTCTTGCATTTTGTATGTGTGTTCCTAATAAAGTTATAAACGACGTGTTAATAACAAAACCGGCTCAGACTATTTCTCATCACGTTTATTGGCCGAAGTGGGCGTCGTACAATGGACACGAACACTCCACACAGAATTCGAACAGAACACACACACGACTTAACAAGATACGACGAAAACACTCAACGAAAACTATGTACAAAACTATGTACACTGGGCGCTGGGCGCGGATGGCTCGAAGGGCCGTTTCGTGAGATTCAAAACTCGTGGGTCGCTGGGCGACAAGAGATTTTGATAATTCGTGCGTGCGAGAGCGTGTTGTTGTCGTCAGCGGTGTTCTTCGAACTAACTGCCGGATTCTTGGAAGCGCGCAACGTTCGAATCCGGGCAAAAACGTGTGACGTAGGTAACCGTCTTACCGGACGGTTTGTCACCGTGTTTACACGCTCTCGCACGCACATTTAAATCCGCGCAACAGCTGACCGCTGAATCTCGGCTGCAACAGCAACCCGTGCGTCTTAAAGAGGAAGGACCGATCTTTCTATTGCTATTTTGTTGAACATTCTACGACGATTCCTTCTCTTTCTAGAAGCAATTAAGGTCAAAACGGGACGATTTTTGCCACAAAGTTGAATAACTCGCCCAAAAAAAAATCGTACAGCAACCAATGAGCGCTGATTTTACACAGGTAAGCAGTCGGTTTCGACTGGAGTAAATGTAACCGGTCTGAAAAATTTCATTCGCTCCATGTTACAAATTTGAACAAAATATTTAAAAATGGTCAAAGTGCTCTTTTTATCGCTATAATTTTGCCGAGAAGATATACAGCTAAAATCTTTAAAAAAAAAAGCAGCTGAAAGTAGAGATTCCACACTTTCAAACGATATTTTAACGGTACCGATACGACTTGTCCCCATACAGGTGATCCCTTAATTTTTTTTTAGGAGTGTATATGAGTATACACAGTCGATATTCCTACAGAAGTATTGCAATTGGTGATTTTAACTTCAGTAATTAATGACTACTTTTAATTACCATGATAATCGCTCTACCGAAATGATTGCACAGCATAAAATCAATTTTCTTGGCAAAATGAAAGCAAACAATCACGCATACAACAACAAGCACCTTAAAATTAGAATGAGATAATAAAAACACTTACACGGCCCCAACCATCTTGACTAAAAAGTGCTTCCCTCATTGTATTCAACTGCTCCAACTGCTGTTTTGTCGAAGGATTATTGCTAGCAGATGTATTACTACTATTAACAGATCCCTGAGCTTGATTATTCGGCTGATTATTATTGCTACTGGAGTTTGACTGCTGCTGCTGCTGCTGCTGCTGTTGTTGCTGCTGTTGCGGTGTATTATTGTTATTGTTTTGCACAGAAGGATTTTGGCTAGGCCCTCCAGGATTGTTAGATTTTCCTTGTGACCATTGGTTATTGTTCGGACCACCTTGACTCGTACTGCTTGACTGAGATGTCGGTGGACCGGGTTGCTGATTCGTTTGTTGATTTGGATTATTCATCTTGTTTACGTTACCTACGTCAGAATAAGCGACCATCCAAATAAATAACAATCAGTTGCAGCTAATTATTTAACTATTTCTTGGTAAATATTCTAAAACAAGAGGGTTCCGACAATGAGGTCGCCGATTTGATCAGAAATCTTCTGATGAACCTGAAGCAAAAGTTGGGGGATTCATATTTGTTTATGCGAATGAACACTATTTATAAATCTGTAACGTTAAAAATTCGCCAGACATATGATGCACCTTAGTTATCTAAAGTAGGTACATCCTGCTCCAAAGTAGTCAGGGAGGCTCTCCGCACTATACTTTACGAATTCGAGGTTCATACATACAAATCTTAATGTCTTTTTTTTTTTTCTTCTTTTTTTCTCCTCATTTATTTTAAATCCCATATTTGTAAAAATTCCCATTGCTTACAGCATTACTAAAAACATTTTGTAGGACTTTTTGTTTGCTGCTATTTTGGAAAGGGAGTTAATTATGACGATTCTGAACAGGTCGCCGGGTACAGTAAGAGATCCGCGTGCCCTAGTCCAACAACCAGTTCACCGCATTCTTCGAAAGCAGACTTATTGAACACAAAAGATGTTCAAAGTTGAAAATTTGCATCTCTTCAAAATCGAATTTCTCAAAAACTGAGGGTGATGACGACAAACCGTTTGCAGATTCGTTAGCAGCGCACAAAAATCTATAAGAAACGGCTATTGAATGTTACAAATCAAAATGGCTGTTGGTCAGTGTTACCTGAAGAAAACGTTTTCACGTTGCGTAATTTATCAACAAAATATTTTTTCATCATTTTATGTATAAACTCTAAGCCACGAGGGGTAGATGCAGCTGTTACTTGTAAAAAAATTATCTCATTTTGGATGGTACATACGTATGTATTAGGGTGGCTCTTATTTTCGACTTTTCAATTTTCTTCACGGCACCCCAAGAATAGTTCCAATTTATATAAAGGAAATCTGTGTAAAGTTTGAGCATGGTTGGATAAGGGGATATGGTGCCCCTGGCCCCTGAACATTTAAACAATTATTTAAAAGCGCACAGGTCAATTTTATTTAATTGTCCTCTAAGTTATTGATTACATAAAAAAATATGGCAAATAAAAGTTGGAGATCCAGACAAAGAACATATTTTATATTCTATTACTTTTCCAGGTGCGACAAACAGTATTCGAAAAAAATCCGAAAACTGGAAAAAGTAAACGTTTTTTTTTTCTAATTTTGAACGTTTAAATGCTTTTCGAAAATTTTTGATTTAGTAAGGCTAAAAAGAAAATGTCTATTTTTTATTTTCTAGGTCACGTACACCTAGATATTCCAAAAAGACCTATGTTTCCCCAAAAGTTGAGATCGAAATTCGGAGAAATATCGAAAATATAGACATTAGAAGTGAAGTATACTCACTGATGACAGACACGAAACAGCATTAATAACCTTTATGTATTCAAAAATAAGAAATGTTCCAGGCGCATTTAAATTTTCAAATTTTAAAAAAACGGACATGAAATCTTGTCTTTTTTTATGCAGTAAAAAAGAAACTATGAACCAAATAAAAAATCCGCACAGTCAAAAACCTGAGTAATAGTGAATCATATAGCCATGCAAAATTTGAAGTGAATCGATTGAATAGTTTTTGAGTAATCGTGGGTACCATGTTTGAAAATTTGGTTTCAAGAAAAATGCATTTGAATATACGTCACTTCTAATATCTATATGTTCGATATTTCTGCGAATTTTGATCCCAAATTTTGAAAAAAACATTCTTGAACATACAAATACTGAAAATATGTAAGAAAAAGAATCAATCTTTTTGGAATATTTAGGTTATGTTCCCCTTTAAATTTATAAAAAAAAATAGCCCTTGAAAGTAAAAAATACACATTTCCGTTTTAGCCTTCATAAATAAAGTGTTCAAAAAGCATTTACGCTTTCAAAATTAGAAAAAAAAAATGGTTTACTTTTTTCAGTTTTTGGGATTTTTTCGAAAACCGTTTGTCGCACGAGAAAAAGTAATACAATATAAAATCTCCTCAATGCTCCTTTTGTGGATCTACAACTGTTATTTGACATGTTTTTTTAAGTAATCAATAACTTAGAAGATAATTAAATAAAATCGAGTTTGTGCGCTTTTAAATAATTATTCAAATGTTTAAGGGCCGAAGGGCTCCATTTCCCCTTATCTAGGCTCAAACCTTACACAGATTTTTTTATTAATTGGAACTATTCTGAAAAATGCTGCGAAGAAAATCTTGAAAAAAAATTTCACCAATAGTAAATAAGGGCCACCCCAGTATGTGTACATACGTATAACCTCCAAAGGTTTTGCTTTTATTCAACCTGCTGTTTCTATTCATCCCCTTTTACGGTACTCACCAAAGTATAGTGAACTGTACAAATTTGAATGAAAATACTAGTTTGATGAGTTGTAAGACATTATTAAAAAAAGAAATAGATCTATAAAAGAACGTCTAAGAATCTATAAATTTCCCTTGTGTAAAAGGAGGAAAACACTCCATCAATTATAGAACGCAAATTCTATAAGATATTAGGTACGTATAAGCGTGGGATAAAAGTAGAAAACTTGTTTCTTACAAATAAGATATTAAAAAAGTATATTCTGTTATGTTTCGATATAGCGTCCCGATTTTTTTTGTTGCTTCTATCCTTCACGGTTAAGAACTTTTATATAAGATGATAAAAAGAAACTAAGTAAATAGACAAATTTTCTTCAGGTAGTGATAGGACATATAAGATTGAAAGCTATTTTTTAAAAACTGAGCTTTCAGAGGTGATTGTACATATTTGGATGGGAGGACATTTGTTAAAAAAAAAAATTATTCGCGAAATTGTTTATAACATTGAAAAATATTGTTAATTTCTTTACATCAACGTATTCTGCGCGTTGAGAAGAGAAAAAGTTTAAAAGAAACCGTATGTCGTAAACCAGGCTTGGGAATTAAGTGATCTTTTCGGCCGAGTTTCAGAAGCAACGCCCTCTTTCTCCCGCCGCGCGTCTTGGCCCCCGCGACTAGAGCTGCTCAAGTACCCGGAAAAAGCAAGCCGAGCCTAACTCGGCTTGAACGACCGAGCCGAGCCGAGTACCCGAATGAACCGAGCGGCTCGGATAGAACCAAGCGGATTGAATTATTTCAAGCGGGCTGAAAGAACCGAGGCGGCTCGAAAGAACCGAGGCGGCCTGAAGGAACTGAGGCGGCCCGAATGTATGTCTGTACATTGTACGTCGAGCAGATAGGTTAGGAGATAGGTTATGTATACCTAACCCAATTATAATATAGACTGCGGAAGTTTATGTAAATGCATGTTTTTATTGGAATGACTTAAAGAAGCGGGACTTTGACAGAACTATGTTTCATCATTACGAGGATATTAAAAATATACTTTCGATTTTATACATTTTGCATATTCTGGATATACGTTGCACATTCTGCATATTTTTCAGATTTTTTGCAGATACGGAATTTGTTTACAAATTAGCTTGGTGAACCACGCCATTCAAATTTAATAGTTTCATATGTTAAAAAGTTTAATAGTGTAATAGTTACATATATATTCAAAAGTTTAATAATTCAATAGTAGGTACAACGGCTTGATACGTATAATATATAATTATTACAGTACAATTATTAGTATACTACAGTTTGATAAAAGAGGTTAAATATATCCCCCCGCCCCCCGTTACCTTTTTCAGCATATTTGCATATTCGCGGCATATCATACTTGCATAAACTTCCGCAGGCTAGGTATAAATAAATAAATAGACGAATAATTTTTGAACAAGCAATATAAATAGACACACTATTTAATTTTTTTATTTAATTAATGTAAGAACTTCTTACATTATATTTAACCTCTTTTATCAAACTGTAGTATACTAATAATTGTACTGTAATAATTATATATTATACGTATCAAGCCGTTGTACCTACTATTGAATTATTAAACTTTTGAATATATATGTAACTATTACACTATTAAACTTTTTAACATATGAAACTATTAAATTTGAATGGCGTGGTTCACCAAGCTAATTTGTAAACAAATTCCATATCTGCAAAAAATATGAAAAATATGCAGAATGTGCAACGTATATCCAGAATATGCAAAATGTATAAAATCGAAAGTATATTTTTAACATCCTCGTAATGATGAAACATAGTTCTGTCAAAGTCCCGCTTCTTTAAGTCATTCCAATAAAAACATACATTTACATAAACTTCCGCAGTCTATATTATAATTGGGTTAGGTATACATAACCTATCTGCTCGACGTACAATGTACAGACATACATTCGGCCCCCGCCTCGGTTCTTTCGAGCCGCCTCGGTTCTTTCGGCCCGCTTGAAATAATTCAATCCGCTTGGTTCTATTCGAGCCGCCCGCTTCATTCGGGCCGCTTGAAAAATTCAAGTTACTTGGTTCTATCCGAGCCGCTCGGTTTTTTCAAGCCGCTCGGTTCATTCGGGTACTCGGCTCGGCTCGGCTCGGAAACCGGGTTTCAGCTTGGTTCGGATTTCAAGCTACCCGAATATTCAAGTACTTGAACAGCCCTACCCGCGACTGCCATAAAGCTCGAGCCACCCCAGGCGCGTACCACGTGAATCGCGCGTGGCGCGTTGACCAAACAAAAACGCATCGTGTGGAAATCTATTGATACAATGTCGCCCTAATGCGCCCCGCGCGGTTCACGTGGTACGGGCCTGAGACGCTCCAAGCAGCTGGATCGCCGCGGGGGCCAAGACGCGCGGTGGGAGAAAGAGGGCGTTGCTTCTGAAACTCGGCCGAAAAGATCACTTAATTCCCAAGCCTGTCGTAAACGAACCGTTTGCCCAGGAAATATTGTTAAAGATTTCGGAGCGATTCAATTGTGTAGACGGTAGAGTGTACACCAGAGGGCTGCCACTCTCATTTCCGATTTTGTGACAGTGTTTCAACTGCCACCTAGGCAGTTCCAATTTTTTCGAACTAAAATTCAATATGGCCGTCCAACATAGTCTGCGAATCCAGTAATAATCTATTAATTGCTGCAACATTTGTTGTATGTTGATCGCAAACCATACTGAGGATGATAAGTCCTGTTTCTTCGACAGCTTTTATAACAGTTTTGATGCAGTGCATCAACTGATTTGAGGACGTCTTGCATTTTGTGAAATAAAGCAGTCAGAGCAACAACGGACTAACCTACATTTTTTTCGAAATTGAATTAGTAGCAATAACGTATTCCAATAGGCTCTGCTAACCATATAAAATAGGGAAATTTTTATTTTTTAATGTGGGTTGGTCCGTTGTTGCTCTGACTGCCTCAAATAATAAGCAAATGGGAGTTTCCAGTTCGATACGATACCTTTTAGCATAAACACTAGTGCATGGCCATATTGAATTTTAGTTCGAAAAAATTGGAACTGCCTAGGTGGCAGTCGAAACACTGTCCCAAAATCGCAAATGAGAGTGACAGCCCCCTGGTATCCAGCCTTCAATGGTATAGATTCACCTCTGAAAGCCACGACAAATAATTTCACTACACCCTTATCCCTGCCATTTTTTCTCTGTACGGTTATGTATTCCACGTTGCGCTATATGATCGTTATGAAAAGCCTATAAGTTTGTATAGAAGTACAAGAGCGGTTTATATGGGTGCGTCCAGATCTGAGCCGAGCACCGAACCGAACACGCCAAATGCACCATGTAAACGCCTCTTATCTAATACCCTGAACCTCTATATGTACCTCTCCGGCACTCTTTGGGAATTCCAAGCGCACTTGTCTTGCTCCTTCTAACTATTTGACACCTCCAATGGCAAAGATGACAGAAACTCATGGTGGTATAGTTCCCGGTCTCGTGGTAGTTCCCCTCCTAGCCTTTTCCGCAAGCATACCCCGGCCTTGGGGTATGCCTAGCCGGCG
Source organism: Andrena praecox (assembly GCA_963932275.1). Classification (NCBI taxonomy): domain Eukaryota; kingdom Metazoa; phylum Arthropoda; class Insecta; order Hymenoptera; family Andrenidae; genus Andrena; species Andrena praecox. The sequence goes on from OZ010731.1 coordinate 37,482,624, forward strand.
CTCTCCGCCGAGAACTCATTTTACCGCAGTCCAAGCACTTGGGCGGCAAGCAGGAGACCGGGTGTTCAAATCCCGATGCGGCGGTTTTACTTTTTTTTTATTATTATTCTCCAATTTCGCTGTCTACCCACCCAGTAGCATAAACCCTTGAAAATGATTAATTTACAAAGCATTTTTAGAGCTTGATTTTGTTTGAAAACTTTGAAAATGCTGTGCACCTAAATTCATAATTATCAAGTTTTTATTGTACTGAGAAGTTATAAAGTGAAATTGGAGAATAATTTAAAAAAATAAAACTAACACCGCAGCGGGATTTGAACACCGGGGTCTCCTATTTGCGACCCAAGCGCTTGTGTTTCGGTAAAATGAATTCTCGGTGGAAAGCGCCAGCTGGGCAACGCACACAGATAGAAGGTAGAGGTATGGTTGCAGTAGTTCGGAAAAGGTCAAGAGGGGAACTACAGTGGACGTGGTGAGAGGGTAACATTTTGGCCCACGATCCACGATTCTGGCATCACTGGTCCCGAGGTCCTTTACTCGGCGTCACATGGCGGGCAAACCTTCGGTTTGTACTATTCTAAACACTGTCTGTCCTCTAATTTTTAGCTGTCGCCAGCCACGGCGCTCTATCTAAACTGGTGAAAATTGGTAGAAATGGTCGTTTCACAGGCAGGAACGTTGCATTATGGCAGTACTGCCCGGTAAGGAGCAAAATACCTCCTTAGGTTCTGGAACATAGGTAACCACCAAGCGCGGATCTGTTAGCTTGCTAGCCGTTGCGTGGCTCGTGGGAGACCTGCAAGACTGTACGTGCGTCGGAGCCCTGCAACGGGCGGGTTTGATCCGCCCGTCACCCGACTGTATCTCGATGCGCCCGAACCGCCCGGACCCGAACTTTCACTAACCCGCGATACCCGGGGCGGATGAGTCGGGTCATCGTTGATTTCTATCCACCCAAGGCGCCCGAGAGCAGGGATCGGCGGGCTCCCGCTACGCTGATAGAGGGGGAAACACCTACAGGAGCGGTGGTTATGTGTGCATGATCTGCGCCTGCGTCAGTCAACGATGACCCGACTCATCCGCCGCGGGCACGGGCGGTTGGGGTGAATCGAAAGACGGCCGGGTAACGGGCGGGTTGACCCGCGATATACCCGCCCGTTGCAGGGCTCTGGCGTGCGTCCATGCTGGCTCGTACCAAGAGTCTGCATAGCTGGGCCCCACTCGTATGGGCGCACACAGATCCTTGCAGTTCTCCCAAAAGCCACGCAAAGGTTAGCAAGGTAACAGTTTCGCGCTAGGTTGTTATCTGGGTTCCCGAACCTAGGGAGGTATGTTGCTCCTTACCAGGCAGTCCTGCGTTATGGTATCGGAGGTGGTGCTCGGCTCGGGGCTCGGCTCAGGTCTGGACACACCCTAATGTGGAGGTCAGTTTAATGGACAAGTATTACTATAATCATAAATAAACATTACATACGCCTTACGGGTATTCATTTTGTCCTGAAATAACATTTGTCATAAATGCGGACATAATGTGCGAACGTAAACTGCTCTTGAAGGTTCAACAGACTATAAACTCTCCGTATCAAAAGGATGTGTTTCATTCTCCTTGTCTTCAAATAACGATCCGCTAGCGTAATTGAAGGGTCGGATGCAATAAGGGGACTAGCGCTCGAAACTGTGAAAAAGTATTGTCCAATCGCTAAGAAAAATCGGAAAATTAAATGTTGTTAAACTGTATTTTAATAAATATAGTCTTGTAAAGCTCGTCACGGCACATATTTTTTCTATTTACAGTTTTTTTATCGAATCATTAGTATTCGAGATAAAAATTATAAACAAAAAAAATTTCTTCGACCAAAGTCAATACCTTTTTAAACATAAATTGCGATAACTTGAGTAAATATTAACGGATCGTTATGAGACTTGAAACATAAAACTCAGAAAACTCTAGCGAAGCCGTAAAATGTATGCACAAAACCCTTATGTTAAAAAATGTAGTAATATTTAATTACAAAGTAACACTGGACATAACCCATGTTTTTCAACGTTCGCCGTTAAAAAGTATCGAAGCAATTTTGACGTACATATAACTTGCAGCGACAAAGTTTTTCCTTAATATACAAGGAAGTTTTTCACCAATTTTCACACTGATTAATAAATAATTGTAGAAGATATGACGATATATATAAATGTCGCGCGCCACCAACAGTCAGCAGCTACGTACTGCGCTACTTACCACTCGCATTACACTGCAAAGACATGACTTTCTCATTATTATATGATTATATATTACAAAAAAATATTGCGATATTATTTTCGAAATATTTATTAACATTTTTATTATAGTATTTACACGCAATATTTACAATATTTACACGTTGTAAGGTATCTGCACCATGTTTCGGTTCTGTTCTTTTATAAATTTTACTTTTTCTCCTTTTTTCTATCTTTCCTTTTCTTTTTGGTTATCTTGTCTTCTTTGCACACTTTATTTTTTACAGATGTCGTGCTTAAAAATTTGTTGCCGAAATCTTGTCCACTGGACGTACAATACTCAAGTAAATGTTCTAAATCTTTACGTTTTTCAGGAGTCACTCCTACTCCGCCTGCCAATGACGCTTTTTCCAAATCTTCCACTCCAATAGATGTGTTAATTTTTATAGTAGATAGAAAAAAGGAGAAAAAGTAAAATTTATAAAAGAACAGAACCGAAACATGGTGCAGATACCTTACAACGTGTAAATATTGTAAATATTGCGTGTAAATACTATAATAAAAATGTTAATAAATATTTCGAAAATAATATCGCAATATTTTTTTGTAATATATAATCATATAATAATGAGAAAGTCATGTCTTTGCAGTGTAATGCGAGTGGTAAGTAGCGCAGTACGTAGCTGCTGACTGTTGGTGGCGCGCGACATTTATATATATCGTCATATCTTCTACAATTATTTATTAATCAGTGTGAAAATTGCTGAAAAACTTCCTTGTATATTAAGGAAAAACTTTGTCGCTGCAAGTTATATGTACGTCAAAATTGCTTCGATACTTTTTAACGGCGAACGTTGAAAAACATGGGTTATGTCCAGTGTTACTTTGTAATTAAATATTACTACATTTTTTAACATAAGGGTTTTGTGCATACATTTTACGGCTTCGCTAGAGTTTTCTGAGTTTTATGTTTCAAGTCTCATAACGATCTGTTAATATTTACTCAAGTTATCGCAATTTATGTTTAAAAAGGTATTGACTTTGGTCGAAGAAATTTTTTTTGTTTATAATTTTTATCTCGAATACTAATGATTCGATAAAAAAACTGTAAATAGAAAAAATATGTGCCGTGACGAGCTTTACAAGACTATATTTATTAAAATACAGTTTAACAACATTTAATTTTCCGATTTTTCTTAGCGATTGGACAATACTTTTTCACAGTTTCGAGCGCTAGTCCCCTTATTGCATCCGACCCTTCAATTATAGTTATGGAAATTTTCGGAAAAATGTCTCTACTATATAGGTGTAGAACAAAACTAAAATATTATGTTTCTTGCTATGCAAGGTGTCCCACAGATTTGGGCGGAGCTGTGACTTTAAAACGGTTAAAGATAGAAAAATTGTCATACGTGACAGCTCTGCCTGGTTACGTGAGACACCCTGTATATCAACAAACTCATTATTATTTTAATTTTGTTCGATATTAACTTACAATTAGCAAGGACATTTTTCAGGCCATTTTCTGACGATAATCTCACTAATGGATCTTCATTTGAAGACAAGGAGAATGAAACACATTAATTGGAGGAGTTATGCCTACTATAGCATTCCAATGTTTCGCTTATTTATCATAACTTCACCTTTAACCTGTCATAATTTTTCATCGGCAGTGAGGGTCAAAATTCGTTTTTTTTTTACCACTGTCCTTTGGTTTTAGATGACGTATGCACTACAGAAATGATTGCAAGAGTACGTATGCAGGGTGTACGGCAATAGGTTTCAAGAAACTTTAAGGGGTAAATCTACGTGAGAAAGTAAGTCGAAAATATAGAATAAAAATTTTTGATATCGCGCTCCAATTTCGAGAAAATTTAATTTCAATTTTAGCCGAGTACTTTTGCATCTAAGTACATATTTCACGCTAAGGTAAGGAGAACGCGTCGCGCTTTCTGTCGGGGCTGTTCCCCGTAGACAGCCACATTCATGTAGATTAAAAATCTCGTTTCCTTTTTGTGTTCCAAATAACCCTTACAGTACTTTCTGTCAACGCCAGGCCCATCCGTTTTTTTTTTCCTGTCATGTCCGTTTTTTCTACTGTCACACAAAAATGCAAAACAATAGTTCAAGATATAATAAAACAGCCTGCCAAACCACAAATTAATTTGTTCAACCGTTTTTGTAGAAAAAATTCACAAGGAATGATCTATTTTTGGGCCCAACAAGGAACAATTTTCTCGAAAACGAAACGAGATGTCAAGAAATTTTTGTTCTATATTTTTAACTCATTTTTCACTTGCAATCACCCCTTAAAGTTTCTGACACCTATTGCCGAACTTTGGAAACATTTTTCGTTTCGGAGTTATAAAGTTACAGATTAGTAAAACTGTAGGTGCGCGGTAGAGTATTTCATACAGGTACATTACCTGGACGTATAATTTGCCATAGCTTAGCTTCTACGAGGTAATGTTCTCACTCATGTTGTCAGGCAATAAAGAAGTATTTTACACATAAAATGTAATAAAATCAGCTGGAAACTAACAATTTATTATTGCATGGCATACTTCACAAGCGTTTGAAACACTATTTCGTGCCCAGGTCACGCATGTGCATGAAATAGTCAGCCACGCACCTATTGCATAATTATTAAAAATCGGTGTTCTGCTTGCATAACATTTTTTCTGCAGAATAACCTATCCAATCATCTATTATGTTTTTTTTTTACATTTTTCATGGCGTGCAATGCCATAACGGCAGACGTTGTGGCTGCGGTTGCGCTTTAATTAATAATTTTTCCCACCATAATACAATTACATAAACTTGGGAATCAATTATATTGATCATCTCGGATACTTCTTTAAGGGCACCTTTCGGTCTAGAGCCCAAAAAGATAGGTGATCTTTAGGAATTAATCAAAGGAAAACTACTAATTATAATATAATGGGACTTTTTGCATTGTATTAAGGATGTCTTAAATCAGGCATCGGAATTAAATGATCTTTTCGGCCGAGTTTCAGAGGCGACGCCTCCTTTCTCCCGCCGCGCGTCTTGGTCCCCGCGGCGGCCCAGAAGCCTCGAGCGCCTCAGGCCCGTGCCGTATGAACCGCGCGTGGCGCATTGGGGCGACACCCGTATCAATAGGTTTCCACATCACCCATGGGGTACAATTTAGATTTAGATTTACCCAGCACGTCGAAACGTGCGCGAAAATCTAGTTTTCCCAAACATGTTTAAAATTTTGATAATAAAACGCGCTTTTCCACTCTATTTTTTATCACGCGGCACAGTCGAATAGGCCTACAGGGGATGCCACTGACAAAAAAAAAACGCATCGATAATAGTACCCCATGGGTGATGTGGAAACCTATTGATACGGGTGTCGCCCCAATGCGCCACGCGCGGTTCATACGGCACGGGCTTGAGACGCTCGAGGCTTCTGGGCCGCCGCGGGGACCAAGACGCGCGGCGGGAGAAAGGAGGCGTCGCCTCTGAAACTCGGCCGAAAAGATCACTTAATTCCGATGCCTGTCTTAAATTATAGAAATATATTTTTTGTTTTATAATTAATCATTGCAGACGGCACTGGGGAGTCGGTAAAGTCGAGGCGTCAAAAAATTGATCCAAATCGGTGGGACCTGTATCTCCAAAAGTTACTATCCGATTCGACTGAAACTTTTTTTTATTTTGAAGAACATATCTCTGGCTATGGGGAAAACCAAAAAAAAATACAAAAATTACATTTTTTGAGAAAATAACAACACTTGAAGTTTGAAATCACTTTTTCCCTATATTTTTCATCCTTCCAACGCCTTTGAAAATTATAAATTTTCAATTTTTTGTAATTTTTCTGGTTTCCCTCCTAGCCAGAAGTATATTCTTCAAAATAAAAAAGTTTCAGTCGAATCGGATAATAACTTTTGGAAATACAGGTCCCACCGGTTTTGAGAACACTGTTTCGGGAAAAACGCGTTTAAACTTTTACGTGAGCGCCCAGTGGCCGGTTGTGAACCATGCATTTGCCGCTACTCAAATGCCTATAACTTCGGGAATTTTACGTATTTCAACAAATCCTTTTAAACACGTATTCCTAGAAGGTTGAACATTCGAAAAATGAAATTTAAAAAATCGACTTTTAGACCGGAAGGTCCCCTTAAACTCTCAAATTTTCAGCAAAAGCTATCACACGGTTACAGAAATGTTAATAAAGAAGGGGGGTCATTACTGTTATGCCGGTGTCACCTATGATTTTTCAGAAATTTTGCTCATGTCATCTTGTTTTCCATATAAAAACAAGTAATTTTTGTTTCAAGCTCTTTTTCTATTTTCAGTAGGTACGTTCCAAAGAATTCAATAAAATAGATTTTTCATCCTAACTTTGAGGGCTGTTTTCACCAGGAAGTCGAGATCCATATAATTTCGGTCATGGCATTTACGGTCGTCGTAACCGGAATTAGTAAATGACAATCGGCCAAGAGTATCCTCTTAACTGAAATTGGCGAGCGACTGTCAGTGAAAAGTTTCCCCTCAGAATTACGGTCAACCGAAATTCTGTAAAGTTAGCAATACTGTCAACTGAAATTCTTGAGAGCTAGAAATCCGGCCAACCAGAATTCATCAAATTTGTTAGAAACAGGTAGAAATACGGCCGATTTCAATTTGTTAATCAATTTGTTGCTACCCAGGTCGCGATTCGGAAGTCATGACTACAATATTTTCCATTCCACGGCGAGAAATACATAGTATATACACAATAAATTTATAATGAAAAATAAAATTAATTAATTAAATTTATAAGCTTATAAAAATAAATTTACTTTTTCTTATTAATTTATTAAATTTCGTAAATGCTTAAATATTTTTATAAATGAAATACTATTATTTTCATATTATTTCTAATACTATTATTATCATAAATATTTTTACAAATAATTGTCATAAATAGTAATTTATATTTTATGAATAAAATATTTATTTATAAATAAACAAAGTTAATGACAGATGAATTATAAGGATTAACAATTTGTTGTGGAGAGAACAACGCTCAATTTCCGGAAGTAAAAATATATCTCGCAGTTGTTAGTCACTGATACTACAAAACTTTTTTCAAGCGTAAAGATTAATGCTAATAAAACTGCAAAGATCTGCTTACAACAAGCAGTTCACGAGAGTGACAAACAACGTGTCTCTCATTACGGTTGCAGGTCGTTGAGAGAGATATAACCGATCATGAATTTCGGTTACTGCTTCAGGCTCGACTCCCTGGTTTTCGCCCCGTAAACATCGATTAGGGCAGTCAGTTACCAAAAAAATACGTGTCAAATACGCGTGTGACAAAATCGTCGTACAAACCATGACAACCATCTCCTCGAACATATTGTACAACAAATCGCACGAAAAACTGTAACATTTATGGAACCTTTTACTCGGCGTCGCGAATCATTCTCCCGCCATACTTTCGAAATTTTTATTCCTGTATTTTTGATTGCATGTCTGTAAGAGTGTTACCGATGGATTAACGAAGATTTTCTGATAACGAGTCCGAATATTTTCTTATTAAAATAACTTTTGATTATACGCAATGTGAGGTCAATTCGCAGCATTCAGTGACACTAATTACATGTAGTTGAAAGTAGCTCAAATAAGATCTTGTTCAAATGTATTTTGTATCTTCATCGGGAAAACCACGCCGATCGACGAATGGAATAATAGAGAACTTAAAAAAAAAATGACTATCAATACGAAACACGAACTTAAGGCTGCCGTCTCATTTTTGTTATGGTCCGAATCGATCGAAGCGTCCTCAGTAAACAAACGGACCCCAATGAAACTACTGCGGTCGATAAAAAGAACTTGTACAGAGATGACATCTCCAGGTACTCTGGGTAGACGAACTTTTGACGCATAGTTGCCACATCGTCTGTTCTCTTTGTCTCTGCCGCGCTGTTGCCACAGAGTTCTCTCTTTCTATCGAGAAGTCTTGAAGCAATACGGCACGAGAGCTACGTCCAGCGTCAGAACCTCGCTGAACGTAGCAATAATGAAAGATAGAGAGGTCCGGGAGTGTAAGAAGGAAAGATGGAAATATACCAAACTTGACACAATTTGAACTATCAGATTACACATAAAATTTATTTGCAGAATTGAAAGCCCGTTTCGTTCAAAGTAGTCCGATTTTATTTTCTGTCAATTTAATCGGCAGAATCACTTTCATATTGATACGATGAAAAATAAAGAAATTCTGTTTCTGCATAATCGATGATACATCGCCGAGCAACTCCAGGCGACAGGTTAGACGGGTGAGCGATACAATGTCGCTCGGCTCGACCTTCGGGGGACCTCAAGAATGAAGGCCTTCGATTAAAAAAATTATTTGTGGCCGACGGATGAATTCCCGTCGAATAAACTGATTCATCCGTGGCGTTTCAAATAAAACTAACTCTGCGTTATTTGTACTCGACGACAAATAAAGATAATATCTCTTTAATTTGATAGTTTATTTCAATAATTTATGAAACAATACTAATTTGCGTATCAATATCCCTTCTGAACTTCGCATTTCTGCAAGGACACTGGGCATCGCTTGCCTTCTTGGAAGGCGAGGTCCAGTAGGGTGCGTAAGGGATACAATGTAAATTCCTGGCGTTCTCCCGATTAAAATCGTGTCAAGTGTCATGTAAATCGGACTATTTTTAACGATGTTAGCTTGGGGCCACTTTCATCGGGACGACGGAATCGGTTGAAGCCATTTTCGCAAAAATCTGATGCGAAATGTAGAACGTGAAATTCGTCACTTCCACGAAACTCAGCGAGGCGCGGCATATTCACGGCATTGTCTTTAGGACTAGCGAGAGAATCACGCTGTACAAACAGCGTATTGGTCAAAAACATTTTTTTAATAAAAAGCTTATTATTTGTGACTGAAAATAAAAGTGTCAACTATTGGTACACTGTCAACAAAGTTACCGTATATTTAATTACCAAGTACAGTTCTAGAAATAATCCGATTTATACCGTGCTTGAACTCATTTTAATCTGGACAATCTCAGCAGTATGTTAATAAATAGTGAAAACGTCACGTTTTACAATTTATTAATACATAATCCACCGCAAGCAACACTGTATGCCTCTCGAATCGAAATCAGAAGCTGCCGCCGAACAGCCCAAGTCTTCAGGCTCAAAGAGAGATCGCGCCGGTTCGGGTAAACACGCTGCCGAAAATTGTTTGAAGCCTTCAAATAAAAGTCGAATAAACTACGGTTAAAGATCGAATAAAAAAATTATTCTTCTTCGAATAAAAAAATTATCTTTCGTCGTCGAATGAATTCACTTTGGTTCATAACGGATAAACATAAAGTATCTTTTATTTGAGTTTATCCAGATATTATCTTTGCCCATCTCTGTTCTCCAGCCGCTTCGCCGTGATTCAGTCAAGCCTTCTTGACGACAAAATAGTAATAGGGGAAATGCGGCAACAACGCGATACGACTCTCAATACGTATCGGCAACTACCGTTAAGGAACTAGTTTTTGATCAGTTTAGAGGGCTTCCCGCTTTAATATTTATTTTTAACCTAATACAACTTTAAACCATAGACTTTTTTATACTAAAAGATGAATTAATGTTTAAAATATAAGGAAAAAATTTAAAAAGTTGAAAATGAGTATAATTTAATTATTTATAAGGTATGGAATAATAAGGTGACTAGGACCTAGTTTTTGATCATGTAAAATACATGGGAACTAATTTTTGATCAGGTCAGGAACTAGTTTTTGATCATCTAAAATACATGGGAACTAATTTTTTGGTCAGGTGAGGAACTAGTTTTTGATCATCTAAAATACATGGGAACTAATTTCTTATTAGGTAAGGAACTACTCAATGTAAATAATCGGATACTAATTAACCCTCTAACGCCCAGACCCTTGAATCGTTATTTTTCAAAATTGTGACTGATACATATGTTGTATCTTCGTATTTGGAAATGAAAATAGCGATTTTTTTATTTTTTGTTTTTTATTTTTTATAATAATCTACAATCATTTTTTGAAGGGTATGTTTGATTTTCTAAACCGGGAACATTGAAATCTACTTTACCACCATGAAAACTACGGATGGTTGCTAACAGAAGTTAAATATAAAAATATAAAAACTTTTAAAATGAGTGTTGCACCGGTGCAACTCTGGGAGTTAGAGGGTTAAAAAGAAAGTACCAAATAAACTTATTTTTAGTATTATACCATCTAAATTTAATTTTTTTATAATTTTAAAATGTCCTAACCTATTTTTTATTCAGGTGATCAAAAATTAGTTCCACAAGAAAAAATTGGAACTAAATAATGATCAGTGACTTTTAAAGCAAAATGATACATATAATACTAAAATTCTTGCTCTACATTGTAAAGTAAACTATTGTAAGCAAAATGTATGAAAATAACCTTTAATACCGCAACAACCAGCAAAGAAATCGGCTGTAGCGTCGATGGTGATCTATTACTTCGAACAGTAAGAGATGGCGTTCAACAGGGCCTTCTGTCAAGTGGGCCACCTTACACATTTATTTTCTCGAAAACTGACAATACTAACTGCTTTCACGGACAACACATATATTTTTGAATTATCAATTTTTATGTTAGTAATTATTTCAAACAATTATTTATTGACATAAACTTAAAAGAACGATTTATTTCATGAACTGATCAAAAATTAGTGCCTGATCAAGAACTAGTTCCTTAACGGTATGTCTTTCCTACATTTATCGGCTAGCTTGGACTTCCACCGGTTCTGATGGTACATGGCGCGAATATACCATCAACGCTGGTGACGGAGAATCCTTGAAGCATAATTCTGTCATTTCTCGAGTCTGTCTCAGTACACGAGTCATAAATTCATTATTATTTCAACGTACGGTGCTTATTAGCGTTCAAACGCACCAGACCCGCCTGCACGGATGTCTACTGGAGGCAACTATACCCGCAAAAGCTTCCTTCTTGCCGATTCCGCGACGTAAGTTGGTTGAAACGGTTTGTTTACTACATCGCGTATACGTACACGTTTTTCCTAGCTGGTGTGAGCGTACGCACACATTCAACGCCCGATGAGACGGCAGCCTTATACAAAGTCAAATTTGCATTTGACATGAAGATGGCCAAAGTAAGAGAAACTGCGAAAGGCTGGCGAAAAACACATCAGAACGCAGAAGTTTATTAATTAACAACAAAGGAATACAAAGAAAATACTGAAATGTCCACGGTATGTTGATAAGACGTTATTTACAAGAAAAGCTGTTATTTGTATAGCGTTGTAGTCGAATTACCGAAAGAAGGCGCCTGGGCGGCCCGTAGGCCGGCGCGCGTTGGTCGGCAGAGACCCAATGCCTGCTCCGTATTTCGTGCGACGTTGCCATGTTGTGTAGCAGGTCGGACGTCTCTTTCTATCTTCAAGCGCAACTGTGTCTCTCTCACTCGCTCGATAAAACAGATTCCATCATTTACAAGTTACTCCACGCCAAATCGGTCACATTTTTAGAGACTTTGATCAGAATGCAATATGTATTTTGTGAATCGCGTGAAATTCTGGAAAGGTTTGAGTCATTGTTTAACAAGTTTTAAACTTGGTTACAAAATATAGGACTTTGAATTGTGCAATTTCTGCCTATGTTCGTGAAAAGATGCTGTACTTACGAATTTCTATCTCCAAAACTATCAACAGCATTGCGTTAATTTTCTTTTATTTTAATCGAGAAGAATTAATCTTTCAGAATAAAGTTTCGAAATTGTAAAACTATTTTTCATTTCATTTCCGACAGGAATTCGATCTTTTAAACATGGCTGAAAAGTAATTCGTTCCTTTAAAGATGGCTTAAAAGTATTACTCTAGGATAACACCATTAAAATTAACGTGAAATTTGCAGAATAAAACTTTGGTTATAATTTTCAAAATTACAAAATTAACTTTTCAATATAAAAAAGAGTATTAGAATAGCCAGCACTTCTGGATTATAATGAAAAAAGAATGAATGCAATACGATAAAGAGTTTTCGAGATAAAAATTCACAAGTACAGCACGGTTTCATGAAAAAAGGCAAAAATTGAACAAACTCAAAACCAGCAAAGTGATGACTGAAATCCCTTCCTATATAATATTTCAGTTAGAACAAAATCCCTGACATCGAGTGCAAACAGTGATCGATTTGCCTGGAATGACGCTAAATAGAATAAGAATCCTATGAGACTGTATTCCTCGACTTGTCCGCCATTCATTCTGCACGGCGCGTGCCGCAATAGTAGCGGCAACGTCGCAAATTCTGGCCCGGGTCCCAAGGCGCCTTCTTTCATTAATTCGACTATAGTCTAAGAGTTTGCATACCTATGTAAAATAAATAGCTGTGTATGGGTTGTTCCGTCTCTGGACGAGGAGGGCTCATAAATTACAAGGAAAGGTTTAGTCTGGGAGGGGCCAGTTAGTCTGGGCCCAAACATTGCAGGTCTCGGTCGAGGATTGACAGAGGTGGCGATTGCCTCGCTGTTAGGGGGATCTGGAAAGTGTCCTCGAGGTGGAATGTAGCTACGGTCTTCCTGGGAGATTCTCTCCTTCTCCTTGAAGACCGAGTGCAGCAAAAGAGTCACGCCTACAATAAGTGATCACCAATAGTCAATTTGTTGCTCGGAGGGACCAACTGGGATCTACGCGCACAAAAATTCTATCGAACGCGTCTCTCGTGACTGCAGTCAGTCTTGCACCAAACTTTCAACCATAAATACCATTTAAACTTGATTTCTTCGGTTAAATATATAAGTATCATAACGAGTAACGTTTCCTTATAACTTACTCGGCGGTCATTGTTTATAAAAAAAGTTATTAGAGAAAGGAGTGGAAAGCTCTTATAACTTCAGCATTTCTCGATATTTTTGAATAAGTTTTTGTTATATTACTTCTTAAACGTCAAACTGACTATAATATTCAACAAAGAACTTATAATGAATTTTTTTTATACATAATACTACTGAGGACGTTATAAACTAATATTTTAACATACGTAAATTACGCGTTACTTTGTGTACAACAGCTATGCTTCTACAAAAATATTTAGAAAACCTGTACATATGAAACTATTATATTAACAATTGTGCTTGTTCGCTAAGTGCAAGTGACTTACAAGGAATGTTCAGTTATAAGTTTTACCGTGGCGGTAGCTGTCGCGAAAAAGTTATGTCTAATTAAACTTCAATTTTATTATTAAAAATACCTCCTTCTTCAACTTGTGTCCTACTGAAATCAATAAGGGTATCGCTGATTTAATTCGTGTGATATATTTGTTCATTGTGAACATAATCAAATTACAAAATTGCGTTTTTCTTTTAATTTGCGGATACTTTAAATTTTACTAGAAAGATGGTGCGTTTGTAACTCAAATTTGCGGGCGTTCTGTTCCCTAACTTCCATGTTATAATTTCCGTACAAATTAATGGTATTTATAGAAAGTTCTTATTGGTTCTGGTGCTTCAACTATCCTAACATGGAATTGTATTGAAAAAATTCTGTGTACTTAATAGGCCGAACAGCAGTAACATGTATGTATAGAGAAAAGTTGTTCGTGATGGTGTTTGAAGGTCATCAAATTCAGTGATGTGCACCATTCCGCATAATTACCATTTATATAAGTATATCTAAAAAATTGTAGGAGACCGCCGATAAAATTATACCTAAGGAAAAGTTACTCGGGGTCATGTCCTTGACAACATATGTGAAGGGCAAGGTCATCGGAGCTGCCTCCCCTATACTGCATAATTGAAGTCGGATGCAATAAGAGGACTAGCGCTCGAAAATGCGAAAAATGATTGTCCAAACGCTAAGAAAGATTGGAACATTTTTTCTATTTACAGTTTGTGAATCCAATCATTACTATTCGAGCTAAAAATTATAAAGAAAAATTTTTCATCTTCCATAGTCAATATTTTTTTAAACATAAATTGCGATAACTTGAGTAAATATTAACGGATCGTTCTGAGACTTAAAACATAACTTCAGAAAACCCTAGCGAAGCCGTAAAGTGTATGCAGAAAACCCGTATGTTAAAAAATGTAACAATATACATATAATTAAAAAGTAATGCTGGGCAGAACACATTGTTTTCAACGTTCGCCGATAAAAGGTATCATATCTTCTACAATTGTTTATTAATCAGTGTGAAAATTTGTGAAAATCTTCCTTATATATTAAGGAAAAACTTTGTCGCTGCATGTTATATGTTCCTCAAAATTGCATCGATACTTTTTATCGGCGAACTTTGAAAAACATGGGTTATGTCCAGAATTAGTTTTTAATGAAATATTATTAAATTTTTTCACATAAGGGTTTTGTGCATACATTTTATAGCTTCGCTAGAGTTTTCTGAAGTTATGTTGTAAGCTTCATAATGATCCGTTAATATTTACTCAAGTTATCGCAATTTATGTTAAATAAAACTTTGGACGATGAAAATTTTTTTGTTTATAATTTTTAGCTCGAATAGTAATGATAGGATAAACAAACTGTAAATAGAAAAATGTGTGTCGTGACGAGCTTTACAATACTGTATTTTTTTAAAGTACAGTTTAACAACATTTAATCCTCCAATCTTTTTTAACGTTTGGACAACAATTCGTCCCATTTTCGAGCGCTTGTCCCCTTATTGCACCCGACCCTTCAATTGGGAAAGGACACTACCACCGCGGGAATGGTGGCGCTAGTGTGGCGTAACAAATATGGACGACGCAGGTATACATTTTACTCTACGTTTATATGGAACCAGTAGTATAAAAGTTTATTTTAAAGTTATTTCTTACAGTAAAAATGTTGACAATACATTTAGACACAATATTGGGATATGTAAATGTATGTGCAATGTGGACAATTTCACTTGCTCCACTTTTTAGCACTTTTATGAAAACTTAAACTGAGATCATTGTTCATTGTACCGTTACAATTTGCTACACAACATTTTTTTCTGCATACAGTTCGTCGGTACTGTGAAAATTGGTAGACCGCAATAAATTGTATACCTGCGTCGGCCATTACTATTAGTTCCCGTACCAACCGCTAGTGTCGCATACTAATGTTCTCCTCCCAATTGCGCGCAGTTTGTTCTGTTTATCGTATCGCAACGACTTTCGCAAATAATGAAGATGTTGATGTGCTCGACATGTTTGTACAATGCGTTAAAAATTCAATGGTTGTTGCAACACTGTACCGTGTGGAATATCTTTGTTTAGGACAATCGGAACGAAGATACTTTCGCAAACTAGGAGGAACACAAGTTAAGAAATTACTATACACTTTTCAAATCCCGAAGGGATTAGTTTCAACGGAAAACTTAATAGGTCGAATTGAAACTCTGATTATTCGAATGTGTTTGTCTACCGAGCAGGTTAAAAATATCATGGGAAACATGGAAAAATGTGTTAAAAAATGTTTAGAAAATAATAGTGACACGATGGAACATGAGTTGTGATAAAATAATTTTCTATAACATAATATGAATACATGTAATAGTATAATACATGGAATATGAAATATCTTGCAAAGCATTAATTTTCAATATTATTAATTAAAATTATATTCAATATTATTAATTATAATATATATAATTTTCCTTCATAACTTTATACGCAAAATAGGAAAATAGGTATATACACAGCCCGTACCATTCTCTAGCATGGAATCACCCCAGCGTTGCCAGGGATTGTTTGTGGCTAAACGCCTACAGGAGTGGTGGTAATGTGTGCGTGAACTGACGCTAGCGCCAAGTGGCCCCAACGCGAAGCCAACCACAGCCAACCAGCGTCGCCGCGAAATAGATTGTCGACACTGGTTGGCCGTGTTTGGCTTCGCGTTGGGGCCACTTGGCGCTAGCGTCAGTTCACGCACACATTACCACCACTCCTGTAGGTGTTTAGCCACAAACAATCCCTGGCAACGCTGAATCACCCTATACATATTCTTCTAAATTCTAAAACACGTTTTAATTATGAAAGGTAACCAAATTAATAGATAACATTAACGTAAATTTCTGTGTACCTCGCAGGTACACTTAAGCCACGCGATCGAACTCGCTTACGCCTGAGAGGCACACTTGCACCGCAAAAGATTAAAGCTGCGAAAACTGATTATAATACTGAAGCTATGGAATTCGATTAAAATTGAGAAATAAAGTTACTCACCTGGAACATTTTGTCCACCGAGAGGTCCCTGAGTCTGACTCGGATTCGGATTGCCAGCAACAGATCGGTTTACATTATTCCCAGTCCAATTTCCGGGTGCCCCACTATTACCGGAAGAGTTTCCTGAACTTCCACCCCAAGCAGATTGATTGCTATTGTTGTTATTTGGTGTGCTGGTTTGCGCCGAACCCCAATTCGCAGCTCCCCCACTGTTCAATGAGCTCTCGCCTCCACCAGCTAATCTAAGGAGACTGGAAATTCCCCACCGCCTCTTATACCCTAAACTAGGCTCTTCTAAATCGCAAGCTGACCCAAAGAGAACGTTTAATACATATTTGAGATGGTGTTTGTGAGCTTCTAGAGAATCTTTGGAAACTCTTAAGGACGCTGCTATGAGATTCCTTGCGCAACGAATGAGATGAGCTCGATCCGAGCTGTCCACGAAAACTTCCTTGTTCTGTTCTGGTTCTGAGAAGATCTCTTCTGTTCGACGCGGAGCAATTGAACTTCCTTCCGAGTCTTGGCTGTTGTTCGAACGGAGATGAATGTGATATCTATCAGACTGATTGCACTGATTGCGAAGGCCCGCTGTAACGGCATCTGTAGCTGCCGCCTTCAAATCCGCAGAATTTGTATCGAGACGTTCATTGTCAATGAACTGGGCAGTTTGAAATGTCGAGCCGATTAAAGTAAACCGATTAGGATTTATCGGACTTTCTACGAAATAGTTTTCAACGTTAAATCCGATAGCTTGATGTACTTTGTACAGCGTCTCTTTGAACCGATATAAATCACAGAGATTTCCTACAGAATTGTCTTGATTCGTCGTATCCGTAAAAGCTTGGTGCTCCGGTTTGCTTCGATTAACTGAACGAGGGCACGATGAGCTCATAGAAACGTCTACTACGGAATCGTGCGAAACTTGGCAGCAGTCAGTTTCTTGAGATCCACAGAAACGGAACGCTGTTGCTTCAGTATACTGTTGACCGTTCGAGTAGACAGTAATTTGAGATTTGATCGTTTCCAGTTGATCGTAACCATCATCTTTATTAACGTTTCGGTATATGATTTGCTCGTCACAACGACCAAAACATCTGAACGAATTGTCTTGTTTCTCTCTCTCTAAAAGAGAGTGATTATAATACCCCGTTAAAAAGTTCGGCAGACTGTCATAAAAATCGTGAGGAGTGTGCATTTGGTCGGGCCATAATGTCTCGAAGTAGTTCGGCCGAGATCCAGGTACACCGATTATTCGGGATGCAGATTGGCGTGTAAGCGTCATCGTAGGCTTGCAGGTAGTCATAGTAGGAATGTAGAGAGCGAACTCGGCGTGGTTCTCCCCCTTAACCCTAAATCTATCCCCTATAGTAGACTTAGAAAGAGACTTAACAAACTCAGGGTCTAGTCGCACATACGACCCCGAGCATCTATAGCTCGCGAAATAAGCGCCGAAAGGCTTATTAGACTTAATATTATCCTGAAATGAAAGAGCACCAACAGTAATTGTTGCCACGTTGCTAATACCATTAATTCGCCAGGACAACATCTTCGCCGTCTTTCCTTTTAAGTTCGAAATCATCATTTCTGAAGTTCTTGTTACGAACCAAGCGTTTGGATGTTGGTTTTCCGAAGTCAGAAGTTTCAAATTCACTTTTCTAAAGGCTTGTAATAGGAACGCAGAGTTCAGATTTTGCATAAGACTTCTGACAGAGGCAAAAGGTCCGCTGTCCAACTCCCTTAAAGCCGTCGCGGGCAACAAAATCGTGAAATTTTGCTTGTCCGATCTTGAAATCCCATCGTTTATACTTCTAAACATCTTGTAAAATAAGGCGTTCAAATTTGTCAGCTCGGAAATCCAAATTTTACAGTATATCGTTGTGTTGACTATCATCGATGAATTCTCCCGAAGAATTAAGATTCCTTTATTATACATGAGAATTGTATGCTTTGTACTCCCGAATCTATTTGAGAGAGTTACAATAATTAAATTTGGCTTCTTCAGTATCATAGTATCATATATTTTAAAGGCCAATGTTGTCTCATTTATCTTCGAAGGTATACCAAAGGACTGGACATTGAGATGTGTCCTTTTGTAGCTAGTCTCGTGGCTCGGTATCCCCTTCCACATAATACTCAAATCGCAAATCACCTTACAGCTAAATTTAACCACATAAAGCTTATGATCTAACGAGAGTGGAACACATGCGCGTTGCGTCAGCTCGTTCGCGACCAGGTCGAGCCATGGAGGAAAGGATTGTGCGCGTTTCCGCGCGTTTCTCAATGGGAGAGGTCGCGGAGGCTGGTCGGTTAGCTCGTTTCCGGGAACGATAAGCGTAATGGAAGAACTGGTGGTCACTTTTTCCCCTTCCTTAATGAAATCTGATTCTTCGTTCGACGATCTATCCCTTATTTTAGCTTCCTCCAGTGTTACGAACGTTGAAGGCGACTTTGATATTTTTCTATAGCTTTCGTCAGTGTTTGTTACTGCAATGTTATTGTTTATAAACAATATATCATCTAACATAACATTCTGCAACATTTCTTTGTTCTTATTGTTAGTTTTTGTGAAAGAAAATTCGATTATTACGGACGAAGCGTTGGATCTTGATAAAGCACTATTTAACACAAAATTCCTAAGAATGTGCATGATCTTCGTGCGAATCTCCGAAGCAAGGTAGCCGATTTCAGCCGATCTTCCTGGAGCATTCGTGCTCGATTCGATTGGTTTTAACAATGGCTTCGTAGATCCTAGGTTGAACAGAAGTCGAGATTCGTTTTTCAAAAATAGATACGTCAATAGGAATTTTGGAGTTTCCAGATTAATTTCAGCTAGATACGTGTTTCTATGTGTTAAATCATGAGATGCGCATTTTCTACAAGCATCCAGAGATTTCAAATTAACTTCGGTAGAGAGAAATTCTTTTGCATCCTGATCCTTATAGAACGATTCGTGCCTCGGCAAATGTACGTTTCCTAAAATAACTTCGGTCGGTATTAAATGTGTTAAAGAAACTTGCGTCAATGCTTCTTCAGATTCAAAATTTGATTTCATCCAGTCGTACCCGCATGCAAGCACGGAGTAGTTTGATAAATATGTCTTTAAGATCTTCATCACTTTAAAGATAAATTCATTCGTAGAATGTCTGCGTTGAATGATTTGATTATTCGTTACGGATATTTTCATAATTATAAAGCGTTCATCTTGCGACTTGTAGAGACATCGTTCTTGTAACAATAAACCGTCGAAAGAAGAGTTCACCAAGAATTTGAATGGATCCAAACGGGCTCCTAGTCTCATTGCGATCGCACCACCGTCCATTTTGACGTGGAGGAAATAATGGTTACTGGTTGAGCTGAGCAATATCACAGACTTGTAGTTATCGTTATTATTACTTAGGAGGCTAGAATTAGACTTATTGTTATTGTATTTGCCTGAATGAAGGCAGGACCCTAGTAAGGAGTAATTGTCAAGAGAGTCGAGAGAGAAGTGGCCTGATGAGGGGCGATCAGACTTGGGTATCCTAACTAGGCTAGGTACCCCTTCACCGATTGCGCACTTATCCCCTGTTAATCGTATATTTACGCTTATATTTAGTACCCTAACGGTTAGTACGCTAAAGCTAGTCTTATTATCACTTAATGTCTTAGACATAGACTTAGAGTTATTGGCGGAGCTGTCCGGTACGTGATTCCCGGACGAGCCCGGTTGTTTTCTTTTTGTTGTTAAATTAACTGTTGCTTTTCGATCGTCTTGATGATTATGTACTGCTCGGCTTGAGCGATTATTTACTGTAGGATTATTATTATTATTATTACTATTATTATTATCGTTATCATCATCATCATCCTTATCATCATCGTCGTCGTCATCATCATTATCATCATCATCGTAAGTTAGGTGATTTTTTCTTGGGTTTTTTGTGGTTGACAACGCCAGTGACTGGCAGATCGGGCCTCGACTGGTCAAGATGGTCTTGCCTGGAAAAAATAAAACAACATTCCAGGAATTACAATTTATGGTTACGTTGTCAAGTTTCTAGTAGCTAATTCTTATACACTCAAAACATCTGCGGCATTATTATAGTTTGATTTTCGAAAGAAGAGACCTAAGGCGTGCTTGCGGGGACCCAACGCATGTTGCGTAATTCATGCGACGTTGCCGCATTGTGTAGCGCTGTAGAGTGTAGCAGATCGGATCTCTTCCTATCTTCGAGCGTAACTGCGCCTCTCTCACCAGCTCGACAAAACAGATTCCTTCATCTGTTTCAATTCAAATCGATCAATTTATTCGGCCGTTGTCAGGGATTTCCATCACAATTATTTAGTATTATGCAGTCGAGCTGAGTTTTAGATCTTCAGTTTTAGCCTTTAAAGTTCGTTGACTTTCAATAGTATCAGTTGAAGAATATACCGTCGTAATATAACAGTGCATGTTGTGCTTTTTTATACGATAAAAATTAAATTATTAATGTTGTATGTAATAGTTATTTGGGCAATACACAATGGTTAAATAGTAAACAAACTAAGTGAACCCCTATGATGAAACGACAATTGCAGAAATATTTATACAGGCAATAATTTCGACTTGTCACTATCTGAGAGGTTCTCTTACTTTTATTTAGTTTTGCATTTCATTTTATTATTCACTTTCCATTTTGTTTAACGTAGGAACGTAATGCAAACCGGTAATGGTTATTTTGTTATTTCGATTTAACCCTTGTGTGCTGTTTAAATTATTCTTAACATCCAAGTAATTATAATAAATTTAGTTTTATCGCATAAAATTGCATAACATACATTGTTATACAGGGTGTTTCACCCAACTTTGTCACCTCAAATATTTCTACTAGATTTAAAACTTCATAAAAATATTTCCTACAAAAGCTGCACAGTTTTATGCAGCTCGGCGTATAATAATGATAGTTTTATTCTGTTGCGAGGGATTAATGAGAGTGAAACTTTGTTGCTTTTCAGTTTTTTACAGGGCCTTTAGTGTCGTTGAATTGTTGTTGAATTCGTCTTTAAAGTGACTATCGAGTACCGACAAATAAAATATAGCATTTCATTTAAAAGAACAAAGTTGACCTTGGCAACTCAATAATCCCTCTTCGCACAATATAACTATTGTTACTACACGCCGGTTACCACAAAACTATGCAAATTTTGCAGGAAACATTCTTATGAAATTTTAAATACAGCAAACATATATCAGGTGATAAAGTTAGGCGAAATACTCTGTACTATACAGAGGATGTATTCTTCGAGTCGTCCGCCATTCATTCTGTGAGACATCTGCCTTCTGCAATCTCTAATAATTTGATCCTCTAGAAAAGGATAGCGATATACAAATGTCCAACAAAGATACAGAATAGGTGAGGACTTGCGACTGGCAAGGGAACATTACCGACCCGAAAATTCTGATTTTCATGAAACTTCGTGCGAATGTAAAGAATCTTATTTTATTTATTGTTTTTTCCTGTTTAAACAGAATGGCGTTTCAGCTTTTGCTTATATTGCCCAACGAACTATAACGTCATATATTTTTCTCTCCTCTCTCTCTCCTTCGGGTCCAAGCAGCGAGCCGGTATACCGGGAAAAAGGTGGTCACCCATCTTTCCCCAGTACCCGCACCGTGATGTTTAACTTCGGTGATATAACGAGAACCGGTGTGTCCATCACGGCCAGTGCCGCTGGTGTAGAGAAACAACTGAAGGAGTGAAATCAGCCCTTAAAGATGTTATCGTGTTTCTTGTATTGTTTTAATATAATTTTGTAACGGCGCGCTGTCGCGCAACAGAACTTTAAATATACGAATTATTCAGTGTTTTCAACACCCTTCAGAGTGAATTTCCGCAGAAAAAAATTTTCTCCTTGCATATTCCAATGCGCTCTACATTCGCACGAGGTTTCATTGAGATGAGAATTTTCGGGTTCAGAGTATTCCCTTGTAAGCAGTCGAAAGGTATTGTTCAAGTCGGAGAAACGGTAAGATCGCAAAATAGTGGCTACGCATGTCCAGATCTCGTATTTTGAAAATCAAACTATAGCCACTAAGCTTCGTATGGATTAGTCTACTTTTCAATAACAATCTATGTGTAAATAACAGAATAACACATAATTTCGGAATTACATTGGATAAAAAATGTACAACATCCTGCGTAATAATTTTAGCAAGTATGGTAATTTTCCAAAACTTTTGGGAAGGTGTAAAGCAACTTAACATTTGTCACACTTCCAGTATGTTGGATCACTAAATATTTCTGTTTAGTCATCGATGGAATCACATTATTATTGTCACTATCATCATCAACTCTATCGTTATTCGTTTTTTACACTCTGTTGAAAATACGATCTGTAGTACAATGCTCTCTCCCTACAAACTCGATTTTAACGTTCATATTACGCCGGGGAGTTTTTCCGCCACTTCTCTTTGTTTATGCCGGGTAGCCATTGTCTAAGGTCTCCTCGACCACTTTCAACGAATTTCTGCTGCCTGTAAGGGTCAAGTTTTACGACCAGGCGGGTCGCGAAAGTCTAAGAACAAGTGTAATTTTCTGCACAAACGTACTCTTTATTCCTACACATTACTTGGACATGTGAATTTACAGCACTCCCTCGCTGAGGGCTCGATTTGGCGTACACGATGTAGACTTTTCGCTATCCCCACCAATTCTGTCTCACTCTTGTCCGGCGAAGGGGAGAGCGAGATGGAACGAGAGCGAGTGAGGGACACTGAAAGCGAGCGAGGGACGTTAGGAGACAGACGACGCGTTGATGATTTGTCTCGCTCCTTCCTTCTGACGCCTGACACTCCGTCCTTTGCGTGCGCGACGGGCGTGCGCGATGGTCGTGAGCACTCACCGTGAACTAGGGCTGTTCGAGTACTCGAATATTCGAGTAGCTTGAAATTCGGACCGAGCCGAGACTCGAAAAATCGGACCGAGCCGAGTACTCGAAACAACCGAGTAGCTCGAATAGAACCGAGCAACTCGAATTTTTCCGAGCAACTCGAATTTTTCCGAGCAACTCGAATTTTTCCGAGCAACTCGAATTTTTTCGAGCAACTCGAATAGAACCGAGAACTCGAATTTTTTCGAGCTGCTCGAAGTAAACCGAGCAGGCCGAAAGAACCGAGCGGGCCGAAAGTACGGAACAATCCGGTGTGTCGA
The DNA here is from genome assembly GCA_963932275.1 of Andrena praecox. Lineage (NCBI taxonomy): Eukaryota > Metazoa > Arthropoda > Insecta > Hymenoptera > Andrenidae > Andrena > Andrena praecox. The sequence goes on from OZ010731.1 coordinate 37,506,205, forward strand.
GTAGTTTGAAGTTTGAATGTTTCGATTATTTTAGAATATGTTTATATACTGGATAATGATTCGTAATTATTATTATTATTATTTTGACTTTATTAAGAAAGTAAGATACGAGTAAAGGCGAGGCCGCAGTAATAATGTGAGTAATTAAAATGTATTGGACAAGTTCGTGCCGTGCCTGGCTATCTGACCGTGGCACGCATGCGTCGAGCATTCACGATTTCGTCTGTGAGCGCTCGCGCTCGTCGCGCACACCCGCATCGCACGCAAAGCGTTTCATCTCGCTCCTTCCTTCAGCCAGAAAGATGCGAGACACGAACACTCGGAATTAGGGCTCCGTTCACGATACGGGCTCAACGCCGATCCCGACCGGCGAGCTCTCAGCGAGGAAATACTGTAAGTCGAAAATATGAGTTTTTTTTTCATAATTCCCCTCGTTTGTGAAAAAATTTAAATTCAATTTCGGCTTTTGGCACCCAACAGGCCCGCTGAGATAAGGAGAACGTTTCTCCCTTGCTGTCGCGACTATGCGCTGTAACATAATTACCTAAAATATCATAAAAATTTACTACCTGTTTTATCATATTACGCTTACAGGCGCGGTCCTGCACAAAATTCGAAATTTTATATACAGTTGTGTCCGGTTAAGTTGATAAATGCAGGTTCCGAAGATTATATTTTATTCGGGGTGGTAGGCGAATTTCGCACGTCCGATTTCACTCTTCACTGAATTGTATGCGTATCGGCGCTCGAAAATAAGGCACTCACAATTTAACACTAGTCATTAAGAAGTGAAAAATTATAATTTCTAATGGGATCTTCACGAAAGTCCTTGTGTCTTTCCGATGAGAATGATACTAAAGTAGACATAATTTGGGTTACAATTAACGAAATTACATATAAAATTAATTTGCAGTATATAAAGCCACCATCGTTAAAAATAATCCGATATACATGATATTTGGAGGTCTTTTAATGGGAAAAGTTCCAGGAATTCAATGCTGTGACTTTCATATGGATACGACGAAAAATAAAACACTTGACTTTTGGAAAAATCGCCCGAGCGACCGTAGACACACGTACGCGTCGGTGCCGGCGAACGACGAAATTTAAAAGACGCCGCAGAACCAAGCACGAAATACCCACTACTGCATATTGAAATTTCTGTATTTTTCATTTGATCTTAAGGGGGTAGTGGACTATTAGATACGTAAAATCGTTAGTTTCTTTGACGCTTAATTACTTTGACACCAAATAATCGTTATAGTCGTGCTTTTCACAATATATTGTGGGCACGTTTGCGAGTAATTACCCCAAAAAAATCGTCGGAATGTATAAAATTGTTGAAGTTATTAGTCGTTGAAAATAGCTCTGTACGGCGCGACGCTGCAGGTGGTGTACGTCGATTCATGTGAGCCAATCATTTGAAAGCAAAATGCTTTGGGGTGAGTACTTTATACAGCAAAATCTACAGAGTGAAGCTTTGGCGATGAATATGAACAAAAATTGAGGAAGTTAAACACGAATAAATTTTTTCCCCACATTATTGCGGTCTTTAATCAGTTATAAAATGTTTTACAAACATCCAATGTTGATGCGGGTCGCCAATATTTTCTACAGTTACTCCAGGCACAGAACTTTTAAATCTAATCAAAACGAGAAACCATTATAGACGGAAATTTCAGAAAACGAATAATTACCTACACAAACCTTTCGCGACATATTAACAAATCTTATTAAAGAAAAAATTACGCAACTGAAGCAACAACGTAGGGATAACAAACTCAAAAGCCTGACCACCAAAGACAATTTTCATTATACAAAAATTTATAAAGCTATTAAAAGCAAACCCCAAACCATTTATCCTCTTACTGAAAATGATGTAACCGCGTACACCGACTTGGAATAAACAGAAGTACATATTAACAAAAATTTTCATCCAAATTCATCCAGATGTTTTCTTGTATATATTCCCCTGTGCACGGGAAGTCTCAAAACTAACCAGCTTCATTAGTCTGACAAACTCTTGGTATGATACTTCCTTCGTTACTCCCATCTTTATAAAGATTATCATTAATAAACTTAAGAATGGAACAGCTCCTTGGATGAATGGGATTACCGTTTAACACCTTAAGTCCTTACTTAAAAATCTTATTATCCAACTTTATAACAAGAAATATACAAGAAATAAAAAAACCCTACAGACCCTAATAGCTATAGACCAATTAGCCTACTAATGCGAACATTTCAGAATAAATCATCCAACACCAGCTTCTGAAGCATCTTGATAAAAACAAAATATTAATCAATGAGCAATTTGCCACTCGGCAATGCTCCACTTCCCACCAACTTCTAAGGATTACTGGAGACATTTTTCTAGAATTAAACAAAAGCTGAACTACCATCCTTACATTTCTTAATCTGCAAAAGGCGTTCAACTCAGTGTGGAATAAAGGCCTAAATTGTAAGCATCATAAATACAATACCCCTACAGATCTCATCGATAAACAAGACTACTTTGGCGGCTTCCGTGGTCGACACTATCGCCCCTCCAAACGACCTCATTGCTGGTGTACCGCAGGCCTCCATTTTGGATTTAATCCTTCTCAATATCTATAGTAATGGCATTCCTATGTACCCTAACACCAATTTATTCCTCTATGAAACTAGAGCAAGCAATTACAGTAAATATTCGCTACATGTTCACCACCCGGGACCGGCACGAACATATACCGTGTACGGGACACGAATTCCAGCTCGAGCTGGCTTGTTTATTCAACGATACCGTCCAGTTTCGGGCTCGCGTTTACGTTTTGCTGATAGCGGCAGTCGGCAGCCGAAGAAATGGACAGCGAGTACGAAACAGTGGGAGCGAGTGGGAAATAATGAACAGCAGTGGAATATGAAAATAACTAAATATGATCCAAATCGCATCGGGTTTGGCCTTATTTTCAGTAGAAAGAGCTCATTAATATGTTAAAAATATTTTCAGAAGAATAAAACCCAAAAATTTAAACATTTAATTTGCCATTAAGTCTGTGATCTTTAAATGCAGCAGACACGCTGGCTCGTCTCTTATTTCACGGTTGTCTTGTTCTGACTCATGTCGCCTTGACTGGTTCCGAGGGAGATCCCCTCGGTTGGTGGGGCGCGGCGACGATCATATAACGAATATTTCTGGCGAACATGTGTATCAGTGCTGCCTTAATCCGGAGGCGAAAGATTGCCGCAAACAAGCAATCAGGGCCGTGGAGCTCAGGGGCCCTCGAAAAATTGTAATATCAAAGAATAGGGTTGTAAAAGCTAGAAAAAGATTGGAAATGAGCACTCCAAGTGTGACGGAAAGAAAATAACGAATACACAAAGTTTCAAATTTTTTGGAATTTCTGAATTGGCGATCTTCCCTGTCAGAAGTATGAAGGTTGAAACTTTATAAGACGTCATACATGAAAATGATTACTCCTACGAAAAAATCTCATAGAACATCATTTGTAGAAAATTTCTTAGGCTACAAATTCCATAATAACTATTTTGTTGTAGAACTGATAGATAACGAGGTATTCGCGCGAAACTGTTTTTTCTTTTTATACAAAAATTTAACTAGCTGGGAATTATTTCGCAGACAGATCCTAATTTCAGTGGACTACAAACAGTAGAAACCACCGCGCTGGTTCACACCGTGAAAATGGGTTAGCGCTGTCGGCTCTACTGTATGTGTAGGTCTGTATCTACGCGTGCCTTCCGCGCGCCCAGCTGACTCGGCTTTAAACTGCGCGCCCCGGAACTTGGACCGCTAATATTCAACTATTAATATCTCGACAACGAAGCTTCGGTAAAGGACTTTTGGATATCTTGTATGCGTGTCACTCTGCAGTCAACAATGCGTCAAGAGCAGAAGCGGACGTGTTTTCGTTGCTGTGTACTAAACTAGTACGTATAGTACAAAAGTGTATTGTAATTAAAGTTTTGCTTGTTTCGGTTTATCAGCGGTACTAAAAGTAAGTTATTGATTCTAGTAATGATTATTTTATTTATTCTCCGACGATCTTTTTTAGTTATTTGAAAAAAAAATTTTGAGAATGTATCTTTTGGGGTACTATCATACTTCATACTATTATCCTTACTAATATATAAAAGTGAAACGTTGTCTGTTTGTTTGTCCTTCTTTCACGCCTAAACGGCTGAACGGATTTCATTGAAATTCTGAATATACATTACACACGTCCTAGATTAGATTATAGGCTATTCATTTTTTTTATTTAGGCTTTTTTATTTTTCAAACATCATAAATAATTCCCGGGTGAAACCGGGTAATGGGTCAGCTAGTATAATAATAAAGCTACAGCGTTTGTTTGAATGGACACAAAAATCTCAAAAAGTACTGAACCAATCATTACGAAATTTTAACTACAGTATCCTTGAAGAACAAGAACGGACATAGGTTATGTTTTATCACGTAAAATATAATTAATCTGTGTGATATGTACATAAAGATGTCTGACTCGGCCGGCTGCGATGGATACTATGCGACGCGACCGCCAGGCGGCGACCGGGCCGAGCGCTTCTCGCAGGTGGGATACAGCAGGCATGCCTATAAGAGAGCCGGGCAGATCACGTACCGTCACTCTCGAGTACCGTCATTTTTCGGTAGAGGACATTTATATTTTCGTCTTCATATTAATATGCCAAAAAAAAATCTTTCTCGAGCATCTGCTGGTGCAAGACATTCTACTTTTTTAAGAAGAAAAGAAAAATAGACTTTCTGAAATGAGAGCAAGAGCAACAGCTGCTCGACGGGCTTTGGAAATTAAGTCCTATCACTCCTATCAGAGAAATGCTGCGTTTAGTAGTAGTTACAAGATAAAAGATAAAAGAAGAAGTCGTGACTGACTGACGACGACTCATCAACGCCCAGCTTGAACGAGTTTAACCTAGGAACGTGAAATTTGGAAGGTACATTGTCTTTATGACGCGGACACCCACTAAGGGAGCATTTTTGGAAATTCCATCCCTAAAAGGGTAAAATGTGTTTCCTCGGACTTCTTAATATCTTCTAGGCCCGATTAGATAGGTATCAACTTGGTTTTTATTTACAAAGGTTACCCACACAAATGCCTAAAACCAAATTTGAAGATTTAGTTCTAATCAGCCCCTAAGGGGGCGGAAAGGGTAAAATGCGCTTTCTCGGAGTCCTTAATATCTCCTAGGCCCGAAGCGAAGCACGGGGGTATTTTGCTAGTAAGTTATATGAGGTGTACCAAAATGCCCTGTTTTTATACAATGGAGCTCCTATTGATCTTAATCAGTTATTTATTTTTTCATTTTTACAGCAGATATTGTCAGGAACGACGTACCGAAATATAATGTGCAATAAATTTTAACTACTTAAATGTTATATTAGATAATTACTATTAAAGGACGCGGGCGGCGTCCTGTGCACGCCAGTCCACTTTTCGTAATTTTAAAAGGCAACAGTAGGCTTTTTGGTAATGATAGATAATCCTGACAGATCTCCAGACATAGGGTAAATGACCAATACGGTAAGCCAAAAAAAAACACCAAAACGGAAAATAACAGACGTTTTCGATGCGGCGGCGCACGGAGTACGCTGCGCATGCCCCTACGGATTACAACGACAGTTATTATTTAAAAAAAAAAAAAACTAAACTTTTAATTTTCAATGAAAAGAAAAGATTGAAAAACATCTTGACAAATCTTTGGATGAACTCAATAAGGCATATCTTATTGCAGAATCCATTGAATTTTTAAATGTTAAAAATCTTGAAGTAGTAATAGATCAAATAAAACAAATTAAAAACAAAAAAGATAGATTCAGTTCAGGAACTATTATTATGGCTTTTATGTTATATTCACAATCATCGTTTTCGCAAGTTTTTTATTTTACCCCATAAAAGGTACCTGCGACATCTCTCTTCAAATATGGATATTTTCCCTGAAAATAATGTTAAAAATGAGCATTACCTTTGCAATATTTCTTCAACTTTAACCTCTAGAGAAAAAGTAGTAATTTTATTAATCGATGAAATTTATGTAACAGCAACAAATTAGATTATAGAGAAAAAAGAGTCGCAGGTTATGCTTTGAATTCCAATGAATTAGCAAAAACCATTTTAGCTTTCCCTACAAAGTCATTGATTTTATTCAAAAATCTGGTTTTGATTTATTATGCATCGTCACTGATAATCATAGAATCAATAGGAACATGTTTAGTAAATTAGCTAGTAATGGTATAAGTTTTCCTAATCCCTCTCAATCTGACAAAACCATTTTTCTATCTTTTGATACTGTTCACATAATGAAAAATATAAGAAATAATTGGTTAAATTTAAAAAATTTGGATAAAGCTTTTGTTTTCTACGATTTTTGCACGAATGAAGTGAGAATAGCTAAATTTAATGATTTACGTACTGTGTATGATTCTGAAAAACATTTGGTTGTCAAAAACGCTTATAAACTAAATTACAAATCATTATATCCCAGCAATCTCGAAGGACAGAAGGTTTACCTTGTCGACAATATTCTTCACCATTCGACAATAGCATCTATGAAAGATTTTAATTACAGTGACATTGCACATTTTTTAGAAATAATTCGGAATTGGTGGGATATTGTGAACACAAGTAGTTTGAAAGGTAACATTAAAAGAAACATTCTGTAAGCCAATTTCTAGTTTTAATGATTTTAGATGTGAATTTTTAAAGAAATTTTTAATTTGGATGAATTGTTGGCAAAATTTAGAAGCAAATGGTCATTTAACGTCGGATACTTTCAAATCTCTTCATCAAAGTATTACGGTTCTTTTACTACTTACGGAGTATTGCTTTAAAAATTTTGATATATCATATCTTTCACCAGGAAAAATTACAACTGAGAAATTAGAGAAACGATTTATCCGGGTGCAATTATTATATTTCATACGATGAAGTAATTTATGCAGAAAAAAAATTAGATTGAATTATATATTTAAAAAATCAGGAAAACATTTTCTTTTGTTGACATTCAATATAAATTTCAGAATTTTAACAACAGCAATAATGCTTGTCATGATTTTTCGGTTGATGTAACTCGATTTTTAGAAGTATTTAATAATGAATATCTGAATCTGTTTTAGACGATTCAATTAAAATTTATATATCCGGTTATGGATCTCATTCTGTTTCCAAAAAATTAAATTGTAATATCTGTAAATCATTGATGGTAGAGGATAAAGGAAACACTGCATGAAATGTATATTTTGATCATTTACAAAGAGGAGGCCTTTCTATTCCCACTGAGGAAGTACCAACCTTATTGATTCATATGTGTGCAATAATGGAAGCCATAATAAATGATAATAATTTGGAATCTCAATTTTTACGGTCTGAGAATCACAAAAATATTTTATGTAGATTAACATATCTTAGTATTAGATCAGATTCGGATTACATGCCATTTTCTGAAACGTGCATTTGTGGAAAAGATTACCGGGATATTTTGTTTAAATTATTATCTGTTTTTTTTTTCAAATATTTTATTAAATGACTATGTAAAAAATATAAACAATAATCAGTTAGATATAAATAGAAATGTTGCGTCTAGTAAACGGAAATTGAAGGCTTCTAGTTAAAGTAATAACAAGTTTAACTTATAAATGTATAGTTTCTTTAATATGTATGTATGTATATAGTTTGTTTCATTTGATTAGTACCCTATTTCAAGATTTAACATTCTATTCCATTTATTTCAAAGATTATTTCTGTTTTCTTTCAGGCAGATTATATCATTGTTATTTTTTGTAATGTTTTCTTTCAGGTAGATCATATCATTGTAATTTTTTGTTTTCAGTTTCGATCACATTGTTTTTTTTTTGTTTTTATTACGTTTTTATTTTATTTTATTATGTGAGCTATTGGCGAACCACCCACTTTATGATTCAAACGGTAACGCGCCACGGTAATACCGCTGAGGTGGAGAGGAAATTTACCGAACCACAAAAAATTGTAGTATTTATATATTATTTGGTATGTAATTATTAAAAAATTTCGTATATTTGTATCAATTTTTCTAAAAAAAGGGTTAATCAACGTCTATCAACGAAGTCCACCGCAAGACTTGCCAGGCTCCCAAGATTCAAGAGTCGGACTCGGTCGGACTCCCGATCCTCACATGAGTGGTGTTGCCACCTTGTTCAGCACGGCTAGTATTAAAGACGGCTGTGACCTATCTACCAAAAGGTCTACGCCAGGAGTGGCAGGCCCAAAAGCTGGACAATACTATTCCGTCACAAAAGCAAGGCATATCTGCGGTATCGAGAAGCATACCGTTAATGTTTCAAACCGTCATAAAATTTTCTTAGCGTTTGTACGCAAGGAGAAGTAAGAAAAGATGAGTCAATTTTAGGGTTTATACAAAAATCGACTTTTGAAAAAACCGGTTTTCGAATTCCACTATTCCCAAAAAAAACCGGTACAACCGGTTTTCGAAGTTTCTCAAAAAAATATATTTAAAATAGAAAATATATATTTATACTTATTTTAAAAATTTTCAGTTCTTTTAATATCTATTGAATTACAAACGTATAACAAAATAAAATATAATCTATCTATACAAAACCAAATAAATAAATAAAAAATAACTGAAATCCGTACAATTTTTGAGTTCATTTAATATTTATGGATCCACAAAAATATAACACAATAAAATACACATTGCATTTAAAACCAGATGAAAAAAACTAAAACAACTAAAATCTATACAAAATATAACTGTTACTTACTACAATATGCTTGTGTGCGAAGCGATTTCAAGTCAAAATGTTAACGTTTTTAATTAAATAATTAATTCGTTTTTACATATTAATTCTAGTACATAAAACCGTTTTTTTTTTTTTTTTTTTTTTTTTTAAATTTAAAAACTGGTTTTCGAATTTTACAAATTTATAAAAAAAACCGACAAACCCTAGTCAATTTTCACCTTCAATAGTCTTTTATTTCGCATTTCCTGTACCTAGCATTTCGATGTACCTTGCATTTGTGACGAAAAATTATTGTCCAGCCTTTGGGCCTGCCACTCCTGGCGTAGACCTTTGGTAGGTAGGTATCTGTTTCAAGAGGCAATGCCCAACGCGTGCCACCCCGTGGCGCGAACAAGACCACCCCCGGTGCTTGCTATTCCAGCGGGTTTTCTTCCAGTGAAAATCAGTAAATTTGCAAGCGCAATATCTCGAATTTATCTTGGAACGCACTATCAAGTGATCTCTAAAAAAAAATAGTTCCGTTTAAAAAACCGATCTTGACCATCGTATCTTTTAAAATAATAAGCGAAGAAAGAAAACGTCCGCGTTAATAAATTTGTCCCCTCGAACCATGCAATTCCATATAAATATTTTTTTTATCTCCAATACGTTAGGAGATATCCAGCTGTTCAGTGTTCCCGCGGACACACTGTATATTTAGGGATGACTCAATGATGCCGAAATTTCCAATGTACATGATAATTATATAGAAAGGCATGGAACACTATAAATGTTTTCAAATCCATTCATTTGTTCATTAAGAAAAATAGAAATTGAGAAAAGCTATTATTGGGGAAGGATTTTCCCTGATTTCGTTTGGACTCTGGAACGAAGCAAGCCGCGGACGATCCTCGCTTGTTTTCCAGCGTCTCGGCCAGGGTTGCCACCTCTCCGGTTTTCGCCCGAGGACTCCGGGTTTTGAACAAAATCTCGGGGCTCCAGTTTTACTGGAAAAATCTCCGGGTTGTAAAAAAATGAGATAATAAGAAATTGCGGTATTATATAATTGATACAATGATATCAATTTTATATACAATAAAAGTTATTAATTAAAAAACACATATTTTTAAATTCTGAATTGTTTGAGCTTAAAAGAATTGCCCATTTGTTTCCCGGATATTCCAGAACAACACTATTTTTTGCTTTCTCTATCTCCGGGTTTATATTCGAATCTCCAGGTTGGAATGTGCGTCACTCCGGGATTTATATGGTGATAAGGTGGCAACCCTGGTCTCGGCACGAGACACTACGCCGTGCGCGAGAATACTTCGTTGCACCGATCACGCGACACACGTCCCTTGTACCAGTCGACATTTTGTATTGTTAACCATATTGAATAAACATACAGGTAAGTGTACCTCATCCGTTATACATATATATCGCTCTTGCTACTCCTCCTATAAGGGTCTAATAGGTATCATTGTGCCCCATTTGACGTATAATTAAGTAAAACAATTAGTGACAGACAGATAAATATTAATAAATAAATGGCAATTTTATAATGCAGTAGTTTAAATTGTATTAAAGTTCATGATTCCAAGCGACGGATTTCCGAAAAGGGAAGGAAAGCAAGGAAAGGAATGTCCGAAAGGGTGAGTTTTGTTTAATTTATTGGTGATTATTAGGTGTAGAAATAAATTCTTTCCGATTTTAGGGTACAATAACAGTTCGATTTAAAAAATATGAAAACAACTCGATCATCGAAATAATTTCCATTATTGTTAATTACCTTTTGCCATTTATCTGGCATCTTCTGAATACCACCGCGATAGAAATTCCAGTCGGAAAGAATTTATTCATACACCTAATATTATTTTTTAAATTTAGTTGTGTTGGCCGTTGTTAAACTACGGATTTTTACCTCAATAACGAATTACGATCACTTGTCGTACATTTTCTGTTACGTTACCTTTTCGTTTATGCCTTATTTAAAAACGAAATTTACGTACTTCTTGTCCTCTCACTTCAAATTATTCTTATTTAAGATTCTGCTTTAAAAAAAAACTGTGTAACGCGGTTACATGCCGACTTGCTTGTTCGCACGTTCGTAGTACAAGCGCGGTCGCCTACCGCGTAGCCAACACTACCGCGGGAGCTGGAGCGGAAGGCGCGCGCTCTCATTGGTCGGGGTTTTTGGTTAATATCTCCTTAACGAAGCTTCGCACAATATTTTCGCTAAGGAAAAAGTTGTTTCAAATCACCCCCTGAGTCACCCCTTTCAAGGAAACGCGACATTTTTGGGACACCCTGTATAAGGAACGCATCAAGTGTTACCATAAAAGAAATAGCAAACTTTTGGCAAAAAGTTATGATCCCAATGAGGGGTCATCAACACTGCCAAAAGAAGCTGAAAAATTTGTTTGAAGAATGGCGACTTCTGAAGAAGAACAAGAGAGTTAGCTTTTGTTTCTAAACTCGAAGATCTCTTTGACGTTGCTCATGCTGATTCATTCATCATGACATCAGTATTACAAGAAGACGAGGATTTTCTGATAGCCCAGAGAAAAAAAGGGAGAATTGGATCAATGGCTGGAGTAGATGAAAGGCTTGCTGCTAAAGAGAAAAAGGCATCTGAAAGAGTGAAAAAAAATCCATGCCAGACGACAGCGAGTAGAGCAAATGAGACTTTTGGAAGCTTCTGTAACTGAACTCGTTTCATCCACTGATTCCGAAAACAGTTCAGCGGAAGATGGTGACGAAAACATGGAAAGCAAAGACGATACAAATGAAGAGGGCTTCTGGAAAAATAAAATTAAAGGGACAAAGAAGAAAACCAGGGCGAGAAGCTGGAGTTACTTCGGAACTTGCTGCAGTTCTAGATCGAACAAAAGTGTCAGATCGCAAAGCCTTTTTTATTACAGCAGAAACTGCCAAAAGCTTAGGACATAACATTAATGAACTTGTTCTAAATAGAGACTCAATTCGTCGACAGAGGATAGAACACAGAGCCAAACAATCAGCAAACGTAAAGGCCAAGTTTGAAGGTAATGTTCCTCTTGTTGTTCAATGGGACGGCAAACTGATTCGTGATCTAAGTGGGAAAGATAAAGTTGATCGCCTGCCAGTATTAGTTCCTGGAACAGGAGTCTCTAAGTTATAAACAGTTGCCAAACTTCCATCCGGAACAGGCGAGGCTCGGGCTGCTGCTGTTTTTGAAGCTATAAAAAACTGGGGTATAGCCAGCAGCATCTGCGGTATGCGCTTTGATGCGACCAGCTCGAACACTGGTCATATTGCTGGTGCCTGCATGATCTGTTGTTATTGAAGTTGCTAATTGATTATTCGTCAATCCGTTCATCCATCTCGAAGTCGGCATCACATAGGTTTTGGAATCGCCTATGGTATTTGTCACAGGAACTTGTTGCATTAGCTTTCTTCGACAGTCGGGTCAGTTCGTCAATCAAGAGACTTATGGCGAGTGCCTTGCAGAAAGAAGGAAATAAAAACCAAAAATATCAAAAGCATTCCAAGCGAATCACTGTTGCTCTTCATTCGTTCAAGAACAAACATTTGGAAGATTTTGTTACTGCTAAGTCAATGATACGCTTCCGAATGTTGGAACTACCAGATGGATTTCTCACGATTGATCCAGACTTGTGGGAGGTTAGAGATGATCACAAATCAGGTCTCTAAAAGTTGTTAACGATCATGCTGAACATGGAATGGCACTTATCCAGGAATACAGTGGATTAACAACCCATGATAGTTAACGCAAGTTTTCAGCGCTTATTGTACCGTTGAACTTTTGTTTGAAACATTCTTTTCTGCCTGTTGTACTTTGAGAGTTATACGCGAAAAAGTGGAAGTGCCAATTTGACTTTGAGGTTAGTTTTCACCCCCTTAAAGGGCGATAGGGTCCAAATGAAACACACTGTTGCTCTTGTTTGGAGTCACTCTAAAAACCCACAAAGTCGCGTTCCAATCGGTGAGTCCGGGTTCGCGGAGTTCCCGTGTTAGTGTGGAGTTCCCACTTAGTGTTCCAAACCCTTCCACATAATTATCATATACATTGGACATTTCACACGCATTGAGCTACCCCTAAATATAGATAAATTGTGCTCATGTTCTGCTCGATTTCATTTTTCAAAGAAAGGAACAAATTGAGATGGTGAGAAGATCATATTTTCATAGTTGAAAAATAAGCTCCACCCTACTGGGTAGCCAAAGAACTGTTTGGAATCTGAAATACCCTACTCTGCGGAAAACAAATGAAATGTGTTACTTTTCGTAAAACACGTCGATATAATGTCTCCTTCGGACCTCAGTATCGAAAAACTTTTGTAGAAAGAATTTTTTCATATCTTTACTCGATTACGAAGTATTTAACCGTTCTCAGTTAACTTTGACACACTGTATTAAAGGATTCTATGGAAATTAATTTCGACTACAGGCAAGTTAGTTTTCAACATCAGGATACAAACAATATTACCATCTTGCCGACACGCAAGTGGGCATTAAAGTCCCATGCGTACAATTTGCTAACAACGGCCCGGTGGCGTATCGGTGTGCGCGGGCTGCTGTTGTATCGGTACGACGTATGGGTTAAAACACAACAAACGTGACACGATACAACCAAGGTCTGTTTTCATAGGTTTACACGATTTTGAAGCACTTGCTATAGAACATTGTACCGTGATCAGCCTAATTACAAAATAGCACGCTTGGACATTTTTTCTATGTAAATTACATTCCGAACTGCTTTTCATTTAACACCAAACTGTTAAAGTGTCAAAGTACGTAGAGCCTGCTCCAGTCAAAATTGGTTTTCACATGTGCCCCGTCAAGGCGGTCAGGCCTTTTCAAGCAGTCGCTTTGACCGCGAAAGTTTTGTCAAACTGACCTCGCACTTGAAACACGTACATATTTTACACCACTGAACAAAATACTTGATCCACTCTTGCCACCCGAACACGCTACGAAAAGCGGCATTGCCATCTACTATAACACGCGGTTCTATGCAGAGTCGCGTACTATCTGGATAAAAAACTATTTAAACAACGAGACGAATAAAAGTTACATAAAGAACGCAGGGACGAAAATTTCAATTTTTATTATTTTCATCCAATCTTGTTTTCCCGACGAAAAGAAGCCTAAACATGACACAAACCGGGCTATAGTTATCGAAATTACATGAAAAGTTAATTTGCAGAATTTGAAGCCAACTTCGTTAAGAATAGTCCGATTTACATGGTAGTTGGTGTCTTTTAATCGGGAGATTGCCAGGAAACTATTGGTGTCGTTTTCGCATCGATACGGTGAAAAATAAAGAAATTCAGTTTCTGTAAAATTGATGGCGATGGCCGGAGCGACACGTGCGACTTGACGTCAACGCTCGCCGAAGATCAGAAGGCGCCACGCCATGCCGAGAGTACAAAGGGGCCTCTAGACGCTGATACATGTTGCAATGAAACATTGATACACGCATCTTGCATCTTGCTCACCGTTCTGGCTGGTGAACAAGATGCCAGCAGATGCCAGTTGCATAAAACCTGTGAGTCAATGCATGTATCAATGTCTCACTCAGGGGACTGTCACTCTCATTTCCGATTTTGTGACAGTGTTTCAACTGCCACCTAGGCAGTTCCAATTTTTTCGAACTAAAATTCAATATGGCCGTCCAACATAGTCTGCGAATCCAGTAATAATCTATTAATTGCTGCAACATTTGTTGTATTTTGATCGCAAACCATACTGAGGATGATAAGTCCTGTTTCTGCGACAGCTTATACAACAGTTTTGATGCAGTGCATCAACTGATTTGAGGACGTCTTGCATTTTGTGAAATAAAGCAGTCAGAGCAACAATGGACTAACCTACATTTTTTTCGAAAATGAATTAGTAGCAATAACGTATTCCAATAGGCTCTGCTAAGCATATAAAATAGGGAAAATTTTTTTTTTAATGTGGGTTGGTCCGTTGTTGCTCTGACTGCCTCAAATAATAAGCAAATGGGAGTTCCCAGTTCGATACGATACCTTTTAGCATAAACACTAGTGCATGGCCATATTGAATTTTAGTTCGAAAAAATTGGAACTGCCTAGGTCAGGCATCGGAATTAAGTGAACGCGGCGGCCGATTTTCAGAAGCAACGCCTCCTTTCTCCCGCCGCGCGTCTTGGCCCCCGCGGCGGCCAGAGTGCTTGGAGCGCCTCAGGCCCGTACCATATGAACCGCGCGTGGCGCGTCGACAAAACAAAAATGCATCGACAATCGTGCTCTCTGGGCCGATGTGGAAACCTATTGATACAATGTCGGCCTAATGAGAATGTATCGCAAACGAAACTCGGTCGAGGTGGCGCTCTGATCGGAGTGCGCAAGATGGCGTCTGAGCATGCGCGTGATGACGCTGTGACGTCAAATCAATCAACGCCAAGATGAGCTTGGCTTTGCGCTTGCGTCGATTTGCGCCCAGATGAACTTGGCTTTGCGCTTGCGTCGATTCGTTTATAGTGTTTATTATTATAACCTTAATTAACGTCCCGTTTGAAATTCCGTTGATTGATTTGACGTCACGGCGTCATCACGCGCATGCTCAGACGCCATCTTGCGCACTCCGATCAGAGCGCCACCTCGACCGAGTTTCGTTTGCGATACATTCTCATACGCCACGCGCGGTTCACGTGGGACGGGCCTCAGGCGCTCCAAGCTGCTGGGCCGCCGCGGGGGCCAAGATGCGCGGCGGGAGAAAGGAGGCGTTGCTTCTGAAAATCGGCCGTCGCGTTCACTTAATTCCGATGCCTGGCCTAGGTGGCAGTCGAAACACTGTCCCAAAATCGCAAATGAGAGTGGCAGCCCCCTGGTCTCACTGCAACATGTATTGGCATCTGGAGACCCCTCAAGATGCATATGTCCGTAATATTATCAATTATGGTGAACGAAAGGTACAAATTATATTTTACTAAATAAATACTTAAGTGTAATTTGAACAACCATTTTGTAATAATTAGATACCATGCAGAGAAATGGCAATCATAGAACAATTCCTGTAATATTCTCATTTAATAATACATAATACATATGAGTTAATAAAAAATTAAGAATATATATTTTTTATGTAACAATACGTCACTATCTTCCAAAGAAACCTAGTTTCCCTCTCCATATTTTAAATTGTAACCATGCGTATTCAAAGTATACAGAAGCTATGAAATATAAATAATAATGTTATATGATGAATTGAATTAATTAACAACATACAAAGTGTATACGTAAATTTCTAGAAGAAAATTATATAGAATAATAGTACTTGCAAGGAAACATATCAAAACCGTACACCACGAAAAAATTTCTTCTTACATCAAATAGTTCCCGAGATACAGTACTGCCTCCATAAGTGATACATTTCGTAATTCCATGAATGGTGACAACACGCCAACCCCACTACGTCTTTTGTAGTAATTTATAGCTCTTGTTAGTGATCGGTATAACCGCAGCCATTTTGGGGCAAAACCGGAAATAACATAACCTAAACATTCATTAAATCGCCTGCTTTACAAGCTGATAGTTTATCTATGTCTTTCTATCCGTATTTCTGTCTCTTTCTTTCTTACAGTTCCTTTCTCTGTCTACTTCCGCTTTTGCCCCAAATCGCAGCAACCAATCAGCGACGATACACGTTGTTCCGATCACTCTCTAGAGGACCACTAGCTCTTGTCGCTTTCGCGCGCCCTCTCGGTCGCTCCCAGTCCCTCCCACGCGCCGCGGCAAAGAATAAAGTGAATAAAGACAAGGCGAATAGGCTACCCGATTCCACAGTTGAAACTGGCCGGTCCGAGCCAGTTACAATTTTGGAGGTAATACTGTATTCAATAAAATACGCCTTCGACTAGAGCTGTCTTAAGTACTTGGAATATCGTTGTTTTCGAACCGAGTCAAGTACTCGATTATATAAATAGCAGGAATATTCGAACAAGCTTGATAAATTTCGATCTTTTCGAATGATTTCAGTGGCTAGAATGTTTGAACGACTTCATTTTAAATGAATACCTTGCATCGTTTCGAGCTACTCGGTCGATTTCGAGTTACTCCAAAATTCTAATACTACTCAAAAATTCGAGTCAATAACAATTATTACTTAATGAGGATGAAAATTCGATGTTTTTCTGAACGACCGAAATTACGAAATATTACTTAATGTTCATAATCGATACCCCACTAATTTTATTCGCGGAATCTAAGATCATTATTATTGCATGAATCCTAAAAATTTAACTTCCACGCATAATAAACCCTATAGATACATACATATTTTTAACCGACTTCAGGAAGGAGGCGGTTATATTCAACCCGTATGTATTTTTTAGGCCGATTTTGATGATCTTTTATTTTTATTCGAAAGAGTGGTGGCCCCGGTGGTCCCATCCTACACTGCATCAATATTGGCTGAATACTTTGCCAGTACTGATTAATTCAAACTTCGCCTCTTTACATAATTTGTATTTCATGTATTCTCGCATTTTAGAGTATTTCGGGCGCATTGAGTTGTAGATCCCATATAACGAATTTGAGGCATCCTTATTCTCACTTTTTCAAGTCGCTTATTTTTGGAATCTTCCATTTCTAGCAAACGGTTTTTTTTACGAGCAGCTCTTTTTGTAGGCCTATATAAAAATAAAAAAAATTAAATCCGACTTCAAACAAATAAAAATGCACTAAAATGTAGAAAAATAAGTTTTTCCTTATTTAATCTACAACTTTCAATTTTTTAAGTCAGTGCCAGATTTACACGGTGCAAATGATGAGACGTCGATGTAAAAAAAATTGAGAGTCGTAGATTAAATAAGGGGAAAATTGTTTTTTACATTTTAGTGCATTTTTATTTGATTTTTTAAGTTCATTTTCGTTTTTTTGTTTTTTTTTTACATGTTTTATTCTTAAGATACACTTCTATTCTCGAATTAACCTCTTTTTCTATCGATTCTTTTTATTCTTAGAAGACCCTTGAATAATCGAATAGTTTGAGATGTAACGCGTAACTTGTTGCTTTTTTAAGTATCCCAAGGGGATTTGAGTCATTATTTCAATTCGAGTAGCTTGAATGTAAGGACGTCGTTAACTCGTTAACTGCTCGAATTTGTTCAAACCTACTTGAACAATTGAGCTACTTTGACATTCGAGTACTTGCCTTGGTTCGAATGATTTGGCCTGAGTCCCGCAATTTTAGGTGCTGTTTTCACCCATACATTATTTACAAAAATGACTATATTCGGTTTACGTATAAAATTACCCAAAATGGAGTTTCATCTACTTTTGCTCGTTTGTATTATACAGTACTCCCTCGCTAAGGGCTCGATTTGGCGTACACGATGTGGACTTTTCGCTATCCCCACCACTTCTGTCTCACCCTTGTCCGGCGAAGGTGAGAGCGAGATGGAACGAGAGCGAGTGAGGGGGCACTGAAAGCGAGCGAGGGCGGTAGGAGACAGACGACGCGCTGATATTTTGTCTCGCTCCCTCGTTCTGACGCCTGACACTCCGTCCTTTGCGCTCGCGCTCGTCGTGCACGCAAAGCGTTTCATCTCGCTCTCCCAACGGCCAAAAAGAAGCGAGAAACATAACACTCGGAATTAGGGCTCCGTTCACGATACGGGCTCAACGCCGATACCGACCAGCGAGCCCTTAGCGAGGAAATACTTTAATTCTACTTAAAGAAGAAAAGCTTTTAGCTTCAAAGAAGAACGCAGGGAGGGGTGAAAGTACTCATCGTGCAACATACAGAAAAGGTTATAATTTTCGAATCATTGAAGATTTTCATATGATTCTTTTTCCAAAAAAAATTGGAACATGTCAGCGCTTTCAAATGATTTATAGCTTATGTACTTTATGATTATTATTTGTTAGTTATATCGATTTTTCTTATAATCCCTTCTTGGAAAAATTCATAATAATCGCAATACCCCAAAAATCTATGCATGGATTTTAACAAAAAAACTCGTCATGTTCAAATGCCATACGAGTTACCTTAGGTAAATTTTTCGTTTTCGAATAATTATACATAAACGAGTGCCTTGTGCGACATCCGTGACCGAAGCCGCAAATCAAATACGTCTCCGATACTGCATAATTTGTGTTAGTAATAGATTTGATTTTAACGACTGTTTGAATGTGGATTCGAAAATTACAGAAAAAAGTACTAATACTATAAACCTTGATATAAAAAACTGTTCTCGTAGTTACTCTGTGTGCATTTTTGGTGAAAGTGTAAAACAAGACAATATTGTGTTTATTAGCAAAGACCTACTGGGTGTCCCAAAAATGTCGCGTTTCCTTGAACGGGGTGACTCAGGGGGTGATTTGAAACAACTTTTTCCTTAGCGAAAATATTGTCCGAAGCTTCGTTAAGGAGATATTAACCAAAAACCCCGACCAATCAGAGCGCGCGCCTTCCGCCCGAGCTCCCGCGGTAGCGTTGGCTACGCGGTAGGGGACCGCGCTTGTACTACGAACGTACAACCAAGCAAGTCGGCATGCATCGAAGGAAACCGCGTTACACAGTTTTTTTTTAAAGCAGAATCTTAAATAAGAATAATTTGAAGTGAGAGGACAAGAAGTACGTAAATTTCGTTTTTAAATAAAGCATAAACGAAAAGGTAACGTAACAGAAAATGTACGACAAGTGATCGTAATTCGTTACTGAGGCAAAAATCCGTAGTTTAACAACGGCCAACACAACTAAATTTAAAAAATAATATTAGGTGTATGAATAAATTCTTTCCGACTGGAATTTCTATCGCGGTGCTATTTAGAAGCTGCCAGAAAAATGGCAAAAGGTAATTAGCAATAATGGAAATTATTTCGATGATCGAGTTGTTTTCATATTTTTTAAATCGAACTGTTATTGTACCCTAAAATCGGAAAGAATTTATTTTCACACCTAATAATCACCAATAAATTAAATAAAACTCACCCTTTCGAACATTCCTTTCCTTGCTTTCCTTCGCTTTTCGGAAACC
Source organism: Andrena praecox (assembly GCA_963932275.1). Taxonomy (NCBI): domain Eukaryota; kingdom Metazoa; phylum Arthropoda; class Insecta; order Hymenoptera; family Andrenidae; genus Andrena; species Andrena praecox. Next base: position 37,525,947 of record OZ010731.1, read on the forward strand.
TGTGTCACTAGGCGACTGTACCGATCCTGGTCATCGGCGTCCAGTGCTCAGCTGATCGCAGCTATACGACACCACCCAAAGGTAAGGATCGCAACGTCCAGTGCGTTCGGGGTAATGTATCGAATATTCACTTCACTGCATGGCTACTAACACTGATCACTTAATTTATGTTTCACGGAACGTGTTGTTCCTACGTTATAAAAATTGGTGGCCCCGAAAGGGGCCGATTACTGTTAATTACTGGGACGAGATTACTACTATTACCCGGCGAAAAGAAGACTCCTGGCAGACGGTCTCGGGCTGTGCAGTCCGTTGCTGTGACGATTGGTCGAGTCACCTATTTGGGCACACTTTTAAAGACGGGGCACATGTATTTTGGTTATTGGCTGAAGTTGCCACATACATTGTCGCACCGCGCGACGAAGAGATCGAGCGAAACACATCGAGACCGAGTGGGATAGAGCGATCTGTAGCCTACGCTATTGTTTTGTTTTGACGATCATCGGTCAGATCGCTCTATCCCACTCGGTCTCGATGTGTTTCGTTCGATCTCTTCGTCGCGCGGTGCAACAATCGACCAATCGTCACAGTAGCGGACTGCACAGCCCGAGACCGTCTGCCACGAGTCTTCTTTTCGCCGGGTAATAGTAGTAATCTCGTCCCAGTAATTAACAGTAATCGGCCCCTTTCGGGGCCACCAATTTTTATAACGTAGGAACAACACGTTCCGTGAAAAATAAATTCAGTGATCAGTGTTAGTAGCCGTGCAGTGAAGTGAATATTCGGTACATTAACCCGCACGCACTGTGATCAGCTGAGCACTGGGCGCTACCCAACCATACATCTTTTCGTCCACCGATAACCAGGATCGGTACAGTGACCCAGTGACACAGGTTTCCGAAAAGGGAAGGAAAGCAAGGAAAGGAATGTCCGAAAGGGTGAATTTTATTTAAATTATTGGTGATTATTAGGTGTGGAAATAAATTCTTTCCGATTTTAGGGTACAATAACAGTTCGATTTAAAAAATATGAAAATAACTCAATCATCGAAACAATTTCCATTATTGTTAATTAACTTTTCTCATTTTTCTGGCAGCTTATGAATACCACCGCGATAGAAATTCGGTAGCTTTGTACTTATTATGTAAATCCAGTCGGAAAAAATTTATTCATACACCTAATATTATTTTTTAATTTTAGTTGTGTTGGCCGTTATTAAACTACGGATTTTTACCTCAATAACGAATTACGATCACTTGTCGTACATTTTCTGTTACGTTACCTTTTCGTTTATGCCTTATTTAAAAACGAAATTTACGTACTTCTTGTCCTCTCACTTCAAATTATTCTTATTTAAGATTCTGCTTTAAAAAAAAATTGTGTAACGGGGTTTCCTTCGATGCATGCCGACTTGCTTGTTCGTAGGTTCGTAGTACAAGCGCGGTCGCCTACCGCGTATAGTCCAGTGAAATTAGACGGAAATCTGCCCAATCTTCGGAATAAATCCCATCAAGCTAAATTTTGGTATGGGCCTTCATGTGGTCGTTTTAAACAATATGTCAAAAGTCCCCATCGATCCGAGTGCCGCTAAAAATTTTACAGAGAGTTGAAAAAAAAAAAACAGTTTTTTGCGAATATCTCGTTATCTAGCAGTTTTGTGACAAAAATAGGTCTCACACAATTTATAACCTAGGAAATTCTCTACAAAAAAGGTTGTATGAGTTTTTTTCGTAGGAGTAACCATTTTCATGTGTGCCGGGTTACCAAGTTTCAACCCCCATACTTTTGACAAGGGAAGATCCCGAACCCGGAAATGCAGGAAATTATGAAACTCTGTAAATATGTAGCGGAAGTCCTGCTGAGTACAACGCAATTTCGTTTGCTGCCCAAATTCACTCCAAGAGGGTGCAATTGACGCCTGAAAATTTTTTATTTTGTATTGTTACTCGCGAACTGTAGGAGATAGAAAAAAAGTGTTCAGGAAAAAGTTACTTCTCTTAATTAGGACTAACATTTGGTAAATTATAGTTCTTACAGTTCTTACGGTGCGTGAGTTATAACACAAAATCTAAAAAAAAAAACGGATTTTCAGGGGTCAATTTCACCCTCTTAGAGTGAATTTGGGCAGCAACAAAAATTGAGTAATACATACCTATATATCCTCTACTTATCCCCAAAGATTAAAATTTAAATTTGTTCACTCGAAGGGGGTGAAACTGAAAATCCGGCTAACGCTACCGCGGGAGCTCGGGCGGAAGGCGCGCGCTCTGATTGGTCGGGGTTTTTGGTTAATATCTCCTTAACGAAGCTTCGGACAATATTTTCGCTAAGGAAAAAGTTGTTTCAAATCACCCCCTGAGTCACCCCTTTCAAGGAAACGCGACATTTTTGGGACACCCTGTATACTGCTGGACACTATTTTTTACCGATCGGTCACGCGGAAAATTAAACGAAATTCATACATGAAATTCGTGCGAAGTAAATAGTGTGTCATCTGATACATAGATGGCATGGTTTTAATTTATAAATTATTAGTTAGAAGAAGATGACGTATTGTTTTAAATTTAAATATTAGTAAACAAGTAGGGTAACTGTACTCGTAGTTGTCAGTGTACCAATAATTGACACTTTTATTTTCAGTCACGAATAATAAGCTTTCTATTAAAAAAATGTTTTTCACTAATACGCTGTTTGAAAAAGTATTAGTCAAAAACATTTTTTTAATAAAAAGCTTATTATAAACAAAACGTGGTTTCGGCGCACTTTTTGTTTATTCTAAAAATACGGTCGATAGCTCAACTACTTTATTTAAAATAGAAAGCTTATTATTCGTGACTGAAAATAAAAGTGTCAACTATTGGTACACTGTCAACTACGAATACAGTTACCCTAACTATTCAAAGCGACAAACTTTATAATCGTCAAACAAATGTGTCGCAATAAATTAGCCCTCGTTATAAGTTTTCCAAAGTTGTATGTACATTTCGTGTATTCAAATTGTTTTCTCTGTCTTATTTACTTCGTACATGCTTTTTAAAAAGATTCTACATAATGCCTGCCTTTTTTGAGCATTTATTTTTCAATTAATGTATACATAAATCAACCATATTCGGCAAAAAATAGTATCGAGCAGAATAAGGACTGTGGCGTTACGGAATTATCGTATTATAATTCATGAACGTTGTTTATACTATAAGTAATGTGGACACTTTCCTAAAGAACTTTAAAATTGGAGCTCTGTTGTCCGGAGATGAGATCAGTAGTTTAATCGATAATTTACGTATTTGATTTGCGGCTTCGGTCATGGACGTAGCACTTAAGTATAATTATTCGAAAATGAAACATTTCCCTAAGGTAACATGTATGTCATTTGAACATGACGAGTGTTTTGATAAAATCCATTCGGGCATTTTTGAGGTATTGCGATTATTATGAATTTTTCCAAGAAGAGATTATAAGAAAAATCGATATAACTAACAAATAATAATCATAAAGTACATAAACTTATACAACATTTGAAAGCGCTAATTTTTTAAATTTTTTAGAAAAAGAATCAGTTACTTAAATATCTCAAAATCATTAAAAAATTATAACCTTTTCTGTATGTTACACGATGAGTACTTTCACCCCTCCTGCGTACTTCCTTGAAACTTGAATAACACATTAATGTCACATATCGATAACCCTTTCGTAGAATTATAATACAAACCTCCAAAAACAGAAGAAATTCCATCGTGTGTAATTTTATACGTAAAAGGTCGGGGTCTAGATATATTGGCCGGTTAGTGCATAGTGGTCTGGAAAGCGGCATTCCTCGGCCAAAAGTTGATTTTTCAGGTTTATCGTTTTGAGCAAATTCTTTTTCCATAATTTGGCAACTCTTTAAAGCTTCGAAATCCGAGCATATTATTCACCTCAGATAATTATGTGACCAAAAACAGCACTCTAACGTCAAAATCATGAATTTAAAAGTGAAACGAATTCTTTTAACAATCATTACAGAATATCGGAATACAGGTTTGTGTTACAGTTTTATGCGTGGGAGGTGCATTTCCATTATTTAATTGTGTCATAAGCATTTTTCAGTCCATTTAAGCTTTGAGAAAGGTTTTAAAAATGCTTAAACATGGTAGACATCTGGTTGCTTTCAACCGCATTGCGGATTTTAACAAATGAATGCCCAAAGTTTTCTGGCGTTCGACCGCGTTCTGAACGGGTCAATTCTAGTTGAAAAACATCGATGTGCAGATATTTTTAACTTTGGCTATAAAATACCGCTTTCCAGCGTACCGCATTGAATCCGCCATTTTGAATTTTGATTTTTTGGTGTCATAGTAACTCCCACTATGCCGCATTCCTGGCTCGGCGCCCCTCTTCTTAACGTTCTCGCTCTCCCTCTCGCGCTCTCTCTCTGTATTTACCTCGCGCGCTACGCCATGACACGCATAAAGCTGACTGGAGGGGGCCCATTTCCCCTCGATCGCTGTTCGCGAACCAACTTCAGATCGGCCAATATATCTGACCTCCATCTTAAATATAGTCCTTTCATCATACTCAGCGTGAACGCATTGAATATGTTTCTTTGTAAGAGATCCGGCATATTTATTTGCAGTATTCCCAGCAACCTCCTTTTGCGACGAATTTCATTTAAAATTAAATTCCTTAAAGTGAATTTAGTACACAAACAAATTCTATCTTTACTGTAATTTTCACAAATACTTTTAAAACAGAAAATTAATATAAGTATGTATAGTTACCAGTTTGGCTCGACAGGACGGTTAAAAAGTCATTGGCGACGGTATTTTCAAGATGGCTAATAGGTTTTACCATCGTGTTGTTATTTATGAATTCGATATCACAGTACCTAGCATTCTCTGATTCTTTTCCCTTCCCCACCCCTATCGGACTGTTTTTCCCTAATACTACTACATCCCCCTGAAACAAACAAAACATAGCTGTAAAAATTCTTAGAAAACATATTTAATTTCTATGCTAAATATCTTTCCGGCACAGATTGAAATTTTTAAAATCAGGTACGCAAGATAAACCATGTTACAAAATATCTTTTTAAACCTTTCAGCATGTAAATGGATTTCGTTTGTTGAAAGAGTTCAATCATTTTTTAACTCTTTTTATTCTTAAAGTGCACTGCACTAATTTTTATACTTTATTAATCGGAAGAAGTAAAAAAGCACACTATATTACTTATTGGAATAACGATGATGGTGATACTACGAGTACTATTGTACGACTACGACTACTTCTAGTACTACTACTAAATTTCTACTACTACTACTACTACTACTACTACTACTACTACTACTACTACAAATAATAATAATAATAATAATAATAATAACAATAACAATAACAATAACAATAACAATAATAATAATAATGTACACTCAGGTGAAAAAAGTGGAACGCCCGATAAATGTTACAAAAAACAGTAACTGACTATCTGGCTCACTTATTTTCTTAATTTTTTACATTTATGGACATTTATATAGTTAATTAAATTCATTATTTAATAAATTCAAAAACCAAACAAATTAGTATTAGAGAACTTTGTGGGATCAGGGTATTACTTACTATTCTGTCTCGGCCACTTAAAATATTAAATAAGCACTAAATTCGAATTTCAAGATGCTTTATTTCGTTGCCTTACATCAGCGCTGTCCAGCGGTGGGGCCCCTCACGCGCCCACTTCCCCTTCCAACTGTTCCGTCCCCACACAATATTCACGAGGAATAGTGGCATTGACTTGCTGTGGCGACGTACGTCAGTAATACAATACTCGTCATGTGTAGCGCCGTAGTCGTTTCTTTAGCGTTGCGCGTATCCCTGACGATGTGGACGGGAGTGAGAAACCCCACAGGGCTCCCGAGCCCTGGCTTGGACAGCGCTGCCTTACATTCTATTCTCCCTGTCATTTAAGAAGGAACCCGTTTCGCGCATGTAGAATGAGCTCATTAGCTCCGAAAAAGCGTTGGTGGGGGTACAGCCAATAGTGGCTTCTCCCGGCACCAATGGGCGTCAACCTGTACTAAACCAGTCTAAACTCGACGGTCGGCAGGTTCCTTCTTAAATGACAGGGAGAATATATGAATATTAACACTTAAGGTAGCCCAAAGTTTTAAAAAATGCCTTTTCAAATCAATCAGGCCTTTTCAGGTGTTTTCGGCGTTTTTGAACAGATACCGACACTAATGAAAATTTAAACTGTCATATTGTCTATTACATCTTCGCGAGAATACTTCAAATAGTTCAAATGGATAGGCGAGGTTTCTCCAATCAAAATGAATCCATACGATATTGGTCCCAACTATCGATAATGCTTATCGATGTATATTTTTTCGTTGAATATCGATACATGAAATATATTATTCAAAAAGTATCGATATTGATAATATCGATACGAGTTCGTTTGAATTTGCCAATTAAAAAATAAGCTACATATATTTAAGAGACTATCATTTTGGATTAAAAAGAATTTTCTAAGATACAAATTTTTATATAGTACTATTAAGAAATTATTTTATTTAAATTAAGATTCAAAAGTATTAAAATGAAAACAAGTAATTTTCTTTCCAAATGATATTTATAAAGGAAACTAGAATTTATATTTTAATAAGAAACATCATGTGCATCATTCAATATAAGAGTATGAAAAAGAATTACCGAATTTTACTTATACGTAGTAATTTGAAAATTATTAGCTTGAATTGGCTTAAACGAAAGAATGTGCAGTAACAATTATCGATATTTTGAACAAAATTATCGATACCTGTAAATATTAGTGTTTGAAATATCGATTAAAAATATCAAAATACTGACAGGAAAATATCGATATGTACAGTTATCGATAAATATCGCGCGTCACTAGACCACAGTACATACCATGGAGCGCTGCACGCTTGTTGTGTTAGTAATCGACTCGATTCCATTTCTGACTTCTCTTTTAACACAATTTCTTCGACTTTTACGGCGATGATAATGTTAATGCGAAAATTATACTAATGCGAATATAATATCATAAGCAATATTCATAAACCACAAATAATTAGCCCTACGGAATGCCTTTTTCAGTACACACAATATCTTGTATAGTCCCCTTTAGATGGTGTGTGTAATGTAAAATATGATTTTATTCATACGCAAAATACTAACAATAGACCAATGTACTTACACGCAGACTATATGCACATAATATGTAAAAACAATATAAGTGTTTACAAGAAAGTGAAAAATACATTAAAAGCGAACTAATTTCTTTTCCACCATTCTTCCAGTACTTTATTTTGCAGAAATTACCTTTGTATACATCCGCTATCAAGGACGTATGTAATGTATACTCAAAATTTCATTGAACTCAATCTTAATTGAATCTAATATTTCATTGAAAGAAGGACAGACAAACAAACAGACGTTTCACTTTTATATATTAGTAGGGATTTAGAAAAACTGTATTTATTATTGCGATAAAGAAACGAATGCGTGCTGGAAAAGGCATTCTGTAACGCTGTGCATGATATTCTCTTCACATTCGTATCATTTTTGCATTAGTGCGGGCCTGTCCGAAATTCATTTACACTCGATGTACAATATCATGTACAATATGCGCTAAGTGCTCGTCAGTACCTCCACCATTTCTTGGAGACTTCGGGCCAGCGGCAGGGATGGTCTGGAATTCATAAATAAATCCTACTCGTAGTCAAAGGGGGAACACCTACAGCAGTGGCGGTAATGGTGCGTAACAACGTCGTGACGCCAAGCCATCCGACGCCAACTTTCTCACGCACACATTACCGCCACTGCTGTAGGTGTTCCCCCTCCATTACGAGTAGGATTTATTTAGGATTTCCAGAACATCCCTGGCCAGCGGTCACCGTCATTATATCGCTGAGGGCTCGCTTTCGTTCTCACTCGCGCCATCGGCGCCTCGGAATCGTCTCCGGTACTCGCTGAGCGCTCGTCGCCAGTCTCGAACCGCAAGCCCATAGCCAGAAGATACTGCATAATTAAAAATAGTCTGAATGAGGTCAAGTTTAGACTCATTTTCATCAGAAGAATCTCACCTATCCATTGGCAATATGCTTTCCTGCATATTTAATTTAATGAAATATATAAAAACTTTAACATTCATTAGCGGGTGACTCATTCGCGCGCAGATGTATGACGGTCGACTGCAAGCGAGCGAGCGGTCCCAGAGGGGGATAAGTACAGTATTTATTCGCTAAGAGCTCGGGTTGGCCTACACGTTCAGGGCTCGGCGCTACCCCCGTCTTCTGGCTCACCCAGTCCTGCGAAGGCTAGAGCAAGTCAGAGGGACTGAACGCGAGTGAGTAACGGTACGAGACAAACGAGGCGTTGATACATTGTCTCGCTCCGTATTCCGGATGCCTGATACTCCGTTCTTCGCGTGCGCGACAGGCATGAGCGTTTAAACTCGCTGCTCTCACCTTCGGCACGAAAGAAGAGAGAAACGAACGCTCAGAATCGTGCCCCCTCTACGTTAAATGCTCACCACCCAGCCCAGCCCCGAGCTCTTAGCGAATAAATACTGTACAAAGCAAATTCCGAACTTGGTTGGTTTTGAAACCAAACGTTATGAGACTTCTCAAACAATACTTTCGACGCAGTACTGATTTCATCAATCATGTTGAAAAATGCATGGTGCAGGTATTATAAAATAAATTTCATCGTGGAAACTATTCGGCAATGTCAACTGGGTTGCTATCTCAGGCGAAATAAAAAATAAAAAATGTACTTATAACAAACATGCATTCATTGCATGCTCATGGTGTCAACATCTTTTATGGTTTCAACGCATGTATAACAATTATCATCCTCATCATACACCTTATCCTCGCAATTATAAATGTACCAAATTGCCTTAAAAAAATATGTATTGTTGATCCAGTGAAATTTGATCTCGTGAACTTTTCTTTATTGTCTAAACATTTATAACTACACCGCGCCAACCTCAGTACTCGATGTATTATATTACGGTACACCTAACGCAACATGTAACTTTAACTGTTTGTGTGTATTTGAAATTATTTAATATCTATACCTAATATTTTACAGGAATCAACTGGGACCTATACGCTATCAGTCTGAAGAAGCATATCAAAATCAAAGTTCAAGCAATTCGTGTTCTTTCCTTGTTAGCGATATCTTTACTTTCTTGGGAACTGTTAAACACTGACTCAAACAATGAACTAATCCCTAAACAGAAAATACCAAATTGTAAAACTGTATGGACCAAATGGTCTACTTATACAGGGTGCTCAGCAACAGGTGTCAGAAACTGTAAGCGGTGATTGTACATGCCAAAATAATGCGAAAATTAAAAATGACGCAATTGTGTTTGAAGCTTCGTTTGCGAGTCATTAATTGTTGAAAATACGCATAGAAAGCGTCTGACGCGTGGGAATTATTGTTAGATTATTGCCGGCGCGCGTTAGCCAGGTGAGGCGCGACGAGGTCAGTGCCATAGCCACGTAAAAAGACCCACTTATGTCGTAATGGAAGTGGTGGCATACGACGCTACGCGCATTTCTAGATGGCCGCTACAGCAAACCTGCTACAGCAGGCTTCGAAATAAACTGCTCTTGTCGGCAGTGGCGGATTTAACAGGGCGGTTGATCAACAATTGCCGCCTAGGCCCCTGCACAGAAGGACCCCGCAGGGCCTCATCTCAAAAAAAAATTATGATTTGGTATAGGTATCCAAACACTACATTTTTTCTCGTCCTACTACACATGACCCGTTTTTAGTAAACTACCTCTTCATTTTCCCCCCAAAAATGGGCCCCTCAAGAACGTTTACCACCTGCGCCTTTTTTCTTAAATCCGCCACTGCTTGTCGGCCGATTTTCAGAAGCACCGCCCTCTTTGTTCCGCCACGCGTTTTGGCCCCCGCGACGACCGTAATGCTCGAGCCACATCAGGCGCATATCGTATAAACCGCGCGTGGCGTATTACAGCGGCATTCGTGTCGACAGGTTTCCACCGATGGTTCTCGCTGGCTTTCGTTTCCTCTCATTCACTCTTCATTTTCTCATTCTCCTCGTCGGCGATATAAAAAGCGAGTCAGGAAGTGACGAGGATAGCGACAAATCTTCATCGTGAGGTAGAAAGCGATAACATATCGAGAGAATACTGTATTTAACGTTAAAGTTTCCAATGCTCTATCTGTTCTGTTCATTAATTCAATTGTTAATTTTAAGTATCATATAATAGGCGTAAATGATTTTAAATTATTGTATAAAATGAAAAGTCGTATAGTTTAGTATGCGTTGTAAAAAGGAAATGAGACAAAAAATAAATATAAACGGAGTTGCAGTGGATCTAAATCCGCGCGTAAAAAGTCTACGCCCAAAACCACATGGCACATACCATTAGCTTCTGCATTTCAAGCACTATCCCTGTACAAAAGCTGAACAAAAAGTCAGCGTCACATTTCGGGTCCTCCGCTTGTAAGTATTTGCGTCGGGCGTTCTTAACGCGTATTTTCAATAATTAATAACTCCGAAACGAAGCCTCGAACGCAATTACGCCGTTCTTGATTTTCGTCTTATTTTGACATGTAGAACCACCTCTTAAAGTTTCTGACACCTGTTTCCGAATGCCCTATATACTGCGTCTTGATGATTCGTTCTACGCAACCGCATGTGTACGACGAAAGAGCTCCTTCCTAGATGCCTCCAGACATGGAAAGCACAAAAAGAGCGAGGGATGTGTGCGCATCGCTTGTAGCACGAAGTTGGAAGGCGCCTATGAAGGAGCTCCTTACGGTTGTCCGGAACGAATTACCAGGACGGTCTGCACTCCACAATATAATCAGCCGGGGATTAAAGCTACAAGTAAAAGTCGATACGTGATTATTAGGGGCAGAAATCATTTTCGTCGTATCCTGAAAGCACCATGCAATTACAAGGACATACAAGGTGATTCAACCAAATTTTACAATACAATTTTCATTGTAAATCTCTCGATGAATACCCACTTTAGGACCTACAGTGTTGTCCTATTATGGAGACGGGTCCTCGGTTAACAGAACATTTCTACCCTCGCTGCATACTCCTTTTGCAGTCACTGCGGCGAGTGCGGGAGACTGAGAATAAGCGAGAGAACACGCGACAGCATCGTATAGACGAAAAACGAGCCGAATAGCAGAGCGTTTCATTAAGAGGGCGGTTTGTCCACCGAGCGTCGTCTCCTTAACGGGACAAATCTGTATTATGCCATAATACTTATTTACTCAATTTTTAATGTTCTTTTCATTTCCGTATATAAATATACTTTATTCCGGTTGAAAAGTCAAGGTAACTCCCAAAACTTTATGTAGAAAAAAAATAATTATTCTAATGTATGGCCTCCTTGAAATCGTACGACTTTTGCTTCGTACACTTTTTCGCACAATAGTGTAAGACTGATTTCAAGTTTGTCAAGTTAGGTGAATCACCCTGTATAGAAAGATATACAAAACAGAACCTACACTGCCGTTCGTAAGTATTAGGACATCTACTCTGTGTGGAAGAATTGCGAAAAGCGTTAATTTATTAAAGAATTCACATTTTGTGCAAATGCAGCGGGTGTCCTAATATCTACGAACGGCAGTGTACATTTACATTTTAGTGTTCGAACCACAAACCGCTCCTTTTAGTACCTAATGTTTCACATTTTTTGCACCTGAGTGTATTTACATGAAAGTTGGACCAATTAAATCGATTAAAATTAGGAAAATTTTTATTAACAACCTTCGGTTTCGATACAACAATCATACATTATACAACCTTGATCTGATAAACTTCTCACTTAATGAAACCAGAGAAGCATAAAAATGTATGCAGCGTATAAAAATAAATACGTTGATACACAGTAAACTCTCGCTATGAGCGCATTTCGACTATGCGTTCAACGCATGTCGAGAGCGAGAGAACCCGAGAGCGAGCGAGAGGGGACGAAAGAGTGATACAACGCGTCGTTACCGTTGGCTACGAAAGAGAGAAGGCTTGTGTCGCTTCGTATTTCATGTGCCCACGCTGTTTCTCTCTCGCACCATCGCCGTCTCGGAATCGTCGACGCTATTCGTTGAGCGCTCGCCGCCAGCCACGAGCGCACGCCTATAGCGAGAGTTTACTGTAGTACTGAAATTATTCACACAAAAATATCTCCAAATTCATTCTTTCCGACATGACTGTTACTCGTTTAAACAATTTGCCTACTACTTAAAACATTAGTGACAATTTATAAGGCAGATCTTTCAACTTATTTATAATTTTGAATAGGAAGACATCTTCGAAATGAATTAATGACATATCATGTATATTTTGATTAACATAATTATAAGCGTATTCTAAAAACCTTTCTACTATTTTTTTTTTTACTTATTTGGAGTTTCATAAAAGAATCAAATGCAACGTTATACAATGCTGTATTTTTCGGCGTTATCATTATATGTACTTATTTCATATTTATTTCGATGATATTATTTAATATATAATTACGTAAATAACTAAATAATAATCGAAAGAGCATAAAAATTCAAGACCGATGAATAAAAGAAAACTATTAAGGGTAACAATTGAAACTCACCATGGAATTTTGTACGAAGGCATTTGTTTCTGTAGAAATCTCATGTGAACTAGAATTGTGTGGAAACATTGGGCTCAGTTCTTCTTTGGCAGGCAATGCATAGAAACCAAGATCTAGAATGAAAATAAAAACATTTGGTAACTTATTAATAATCATCCATTATTGTTACAAAATAAAAATAGGGATTAAAAGTACACTAAAAGTATTTAGCTATTACATATTTCGATCATATTTTAGCGTCTTATCGGCGGATGACGCCATATGACGTCAAATTAAATACTGCTTCTCTTCAGTGACACGACACTGTATGCTCTATTTCATTTATTATTTCATTTAATTGGCCAAATATTTACGGCTTCCTCAAATACATGGCATTATTTATTTATGAAAAATAAATACTTTATTGCTAAGTTAGGAAGGATAAAAAATAGCCATGCAATATATTGCGACAAACCGCAATTCTCTTTTAGTATAATTGCAATGCATAAATACAGATATCGTTCATATTACGATCGTTTATTTTTACATTAAATGTGACTTGAAAAACAACTCAGATGCAAAAGAATAATTCATAGAAGGCTAGTAGCCTTGTGTAGTATATAGTAGAAAATAAATTGATTATAAAAAACAGTGTACTTTCAAACTTTATCAAGTTGTAAAAGTTGCAGGTATTACGAAACACTGGTACCAACCTTGCAGACTATCACTATCAATGTGCTCCTAGCTCCATGCCAGTGGAAATCTATAACACAAAATTACATTGCATTACATTGATTTATTTTTTCCTGGATTTTATTATTTCATCGTAATTATCAGTATCATATATTGTCGTAAGTTTGAATTTCTCACTATTTACAAACACTGAAATAAAATGCGTTTTTCTTGAAATTGATCATGATGAGAGTTGTGTAAAATTAATTGTCATTTAATACTCAACAGAGAAGTGTAAAATTATTAGACGTAAATAATAAATTAATATATAATCTTAATATATAAAGCAGAAAGCTTCGATATGTTTCTGTGTTTGCTGTCGCCTAAAAACTTTCGAACGATAAACTCTGAGATCACGAAATGTGCCTCAGCTCATTATGTCTGACTAATACAGATGAACGTGGCAATTTTCACAGAAAATTTTTTTTTTATCAAATCAGAATCTAAATTCGGGCGAAGCCGAGTAGTAAAGCTAGTACATTATATATACAGTAATGTCTCGAAAGAAGGATGGCGTTTCTGGCTCGAAACAAGGTGATCGCTATCCCCTCCACTTCTGTTGGTGCCGCAGCGAATGAGAATAAAAGGCAAGACGAAAAGACTCTCTGGCTCAGTCAGTTTATCAATTCCCTACAGCTTATCAAAACTCTACAGGGCCATAAAACGGAGAAGCATTGTACAACTTTGCTTAACGGGTAACGAATCTTTGCTGTCTTATAACTACTTAACTTTTTTTCAACTATTTGACCTTCTGAATATGATGTATCAATTTGACAGCAACCTATTAGGACACCCTGTATAGAAATGCATACATAGTGTATACAGATTTGTCTCATTAAGGAGACGACTCTCGGGGGACAAGCGGTCCCCTTAACGAAACGGTGTGATATTCGGCTCGCCTTTCTTATTTGCCGCCTTCTTTCAGTAAAACGATACCGTCACTATCTCGAACGAAAGTTATGGCTTGTCGCCGTTGCCGTCGCGTGCCCCCTCGCTCATTCTCAATCTCTCGCACTCGCCGCAACGACTACAAAAGAACTAGCGGGGATAGAAATGTTCTCTTAAGGGGAAATTACATATAGAACGCCGAAAATTATCTGATTCTTGCGAATTTCTTACAAAGAAACCGTTAAACAAAACATTATGAAACTATCTTTCAAAGTCGCAAAAAATTCTTTTACTAAAAATTTCGGCTGCAGATGTCGCTGCTGAGGAAAGTTGCTGCAGCCTCGTCACCGGAGGTATGATTTGGCGAGCACGATTGAAAGAAAACTACGCAACTACTCCACTTGCCCGGGGTATACAGCTACATAAAAGAGCACACTATAGTCGATGAACCTACACGATTAACGAACAAATTAATTTAAGTATCTTTATTTCGTATGAACAGATCGAAAAATTACCTTATAAATCGAACCTTTGTTTTACCAGCCCCACAACCTTCTATAATTTCTACTTTTTATTAGTATTCTTAGTCCATCGACAATATAATTTCGTAAATAAGAAATATATTTGCTTTGTTCATTTCACGCAAATTTGAGACAGGTAGAATGCTCGGCAATTTATACCTCCGGCGGCAACGCTGTAGCGACTTTCCTCAACAGCAACATCTGCAGCCGACATTTTTAATAAAATAATTTTTTGTGACTTTGGAGATAAATACAAAGCACTGGAAATTTCATGATGATCTATTTAATAGTTTCTTTGTAATAAATTCGCAAAAATCAGACACATTTAATTCCCCCTTTAACGGAATGACGGGGCCTGCCCCGATAACGGGACAACACTGTATATAATAATGGAAACTATTAAAACACAAAAACTACTTAGTCTTTCTGTTATACGCTCAAATCTTACTGTAGTTGTTGAAATGTCTGACATAAAGAATTTATTTGATGAAAATCGCTGATTTCGGGAATTTCCGCGATTTTCGCTGATTTCGGGACTTTCCGCGATTTTCGCCCTTATTCTGCGATCTTTAAACGTGTGTAGCTCAGAGCAACGTTAACCGATTTACATGCAAGTTTAAGCATGTATAAAACTTACTTCAATCTACAAACGGGTTTTTTGAATTTTCATTACAGGCTCAGAAAAAAAAATTGAAAAAAAAACGACCTTCACTATTTTCATCGCTATTCCGCCCAGTTGCATTTTTTTTTCAAAACGACGAAACACGTCACATAGAAAACTAATTCCGCTAGCTTCTAAAAAAAAAACTCAAGTCATTTCGACCAATTTTAAAAAAGTTATGCGATTTTGAAGAGTGTCAACTTACTTTCCGCCGCGACTGTACATAATGAATGATATAAAACAAAAACGAAAAGACTTTAAACGTACAAACTCAAATCTGCAAACACTGATCAAAAATTCAGTTAAATTAATCAATTTTTCGAGACTTCGTATTGCCCGAGAAAAATACTAACTCGTCCATAAACAGAATTCACAAACAAATTTCTCATTATGCTCAACAAGTTTGTAAAAATTTATAATTACATACAGAATATCCCATTCGACATAACTGACGTAAATATTTCCATCGTTTTTAACGGCAGAAAGTATTCCACCAGGAACATATTTGTTTTAAAGAAGTTTCAAAGAACTGTTATGACTGATACACGTATATCTTCCGAAATTATACCTTCCAAGATTTCAAGTTTATCCAATTTCTTTTTCAGAGATGTTTGTTGATATAGTATTGTAGATGACGCGGGGCCAAATTCAACAACCTACTGCAACATGATATGTTTGAACTAACAAGAGATGATCCCGAACCCGAAAATTCAAAAAATTCTGAAACTTTGCGGATGAGCGGGGGGATTTCCTCCCGATTGCAACGCAATTTTTTTTAGCTGCCCAAATCCACTCTAAGAGGGTGAAATTAACCCCTGAAGATTCGGCTATTTTTCGATTTTATTTTGTAACGCGTTAACTGTAAAATACTTTTTTACCAAATGATAGATCTAATTAAAAGAAGTAACTTTTCTCTTGAAACTTTTTTTCTATCTGCTACAGATTGCGTGTTAAAAATAAAATCGGAAAATAGCCGAATCTTCAGGGGTTAATTTAACCCTCTAGGGACGACTGGGACTCCAGAGTCCCATTCAGATTAACACATTTTTATTTACGTTCCATCAATAAGATCGAGATTTGATAGGTATAGTGACCTTTAATAGGCAGAGAAGAAACTGTTGTACCATCAGAACCCGAAATTAAACTTTTTTTTGTTATATTGTTATAAACAAATTAAAAAAAAAAAAATAACAAGTAGTTTCCAAATCCGAAGTATAAAATAGACTATTTTAACGCTCAAAAAAATTCTACGTTAAGTTTAAAACATTGCCGTCCCTAGAGGGTTAATCCCCTTAGAGTGAATTTGGGCAACAAAAAAAAATTGCGTTGTAATCAGGAGGAAATCCCCTACATATTCACAAAGTTTCAGAATGTTTTGAATATTCGGGTTCGGGATCTTTCCTCGTAAGTTGAGAAATGATAAGTTAGAAATAGTAGATAGTAGTATTCAACTCTTTCATGGTTGTCCCATAATATGTGCATTGCGACCCGTTGCAGCAAAGAAATCAACACTTGAAAACAACCAGAAAGGTTCATATAAATATATGTCCTAATTGACCTTGACTTTTGTGTTCCGTCAACCAGTCTTCGCATGAGATGCTTAAAATGGCTATCTTGCATGTCAATGTTAGTTGAATTTGCTAGAAACTTTGTTCAATTCTATAACCACATAATTCTGTAAACAAAGGATTTTAAATGCTCCGTAAGTAAAAGTTCAATGGAAATAACTAAAAATGATCCGAAAATAGTTCAAAGTTTGTATGTACGACACTAAGCATCATTTTTATTGTAAACAATTATTATTATAAACAGTTAAACGAAAGTGGGAGGCCTAACATTGCCCTTGAAAAGTATTATTGCAACAGAAAATTCTCTATATCTTCAAACCAAGGATTAGATAGGGCTCATGTTTATATGAACTTGGATCGAATTCCACTTACGCCCAAATCGCCCTTGATTTTCATTATGGTAGGTTTTCCTATACCCGACTGGACGCAACATCAGGATCTTCAAAGTCGATTTTCTCGAAAATTAAGCTCGATATAAAAAAAAAGTTACTCTTTCTTTTCCACTTATAACAAGTAAACAAGTCGAGGAAAAGGAATAAAATTTTTTGATATCGCGCTTCATTTTCGCGAAAATCGACTTTGAAATTCTTGACGATGCGTCCAGTCGCGTATACGGAAACCTACCCTAATGAAAACCACGGGCGATTTGCGCATAAGTAGAATTCGCTCTTGACTGATTATTGTCGAGTGCTGAACTCATCCCTGAAGTCAGAGCCACATATTATGGGACAACCTGTATGACTTCACTGCCAATTTAATTTCTTAGTGCTCAAAGTGGGCACCACTCGCTTCCATATATTTTTCGATGTAAGAATTAAACGAATAAATGAAATAAATGAAAGAAGTCCTTTTCTGTTAACAGTATGGATTTATAAAATACACAAACTTATTTGGAAACTTTGGACACAAGCCCGTGATCCTGTCGACAACCAGTAGAAACACCATGAACAATATGGTGAACAAGAGATAGTCGTAAATAGGTACATACAAAAATTTCTGTTTTCGCGAAAAGTCAACGTTCAGTGTAAAGTCCTTGATTTCGCGATGCCATCAACTACAACATTACGTCGATATACATATATTTACATTCCGACAACCGCGAAATATTGAAAACTATCATCTTGGAGAACATATCATTTTTCTCAGGACCTAATATGTATATCCCTATGAAACAAAGATTCCTTCCTGCCGCTCTCTTTCGTATCACCCAGAATAAAAATATTCAAGACGCTCGCGTCATAAGGGATATCTTTATAACTCGCAACTTAGTAGCTTCTCATACATATTACTCAAAGTCAGTACCACGAAAAGTGTAGTCTACTTCAGGAAGAGAAAAGCAGAGTAACATTAAAATCTTTCTCACGATTGGTAGCCGTGCATAAAGCATAGCTGAATTTAAATTTACAGGAAATAAAATAACATTGAAAAGGCGCCAATCTTTCCTTCAACGATTACTAGTATAATAGAGCTTTTACATTGCCAATCTGAAGTTTCTGCCCATTTCAACCATGAAACAGTCCCGCTGAAAGGTGTATTTAGATTAGAAATGAAGTCGGATGTTTCGCTTTCAAGGGGGGAAGCCACTGTGACGGTCGAAAATAAAGGCTATTTTCAAGACATTCTTTTATAATGGAATGTAACTTTCTACGAAAAATCTTTATTACCAACTGAAAATACATATATTTGACTAATATTTTATGCTCGCAGATTGACAAAATTTTCGGTTGTATGGCCACAGCATACGATAACGTTAGGCTCTGCAAAAAAAAATTACAAAACGGGTGCACGTGTAACTTTCCAACATTTGATCCGAATTGAAAAATTCGAACGGTTTCTTAAAGTATATTACAATAGCTTCAGTTGCACGTACGGATTTGAAATAATATTCATTTTTGAAGAAATGGCGGACTTGAGAAGAAATCTTGGCCAAATAGTATAAAAAATCAACATGTTTTTTCAATGTTACTATTGAATGAATTATTCGATCAGAAAACTGGTACGTGCAACTGAAGCTATTGTAATATACTTTAAGAAACCGTTCGAATTTTTCAATTCGGATCAAATGTTGGAAAGTTACACGTGCACCCGTTTTGTAATTTTTTTTTTTGCAGAGCCTAACGTTATCAGATGCTGTGGCCATACAACCGAATATTTTGCCAATCTGCGAGCATAAAATATTAGTCAAATATATGTATTTTCAGTTGGTAATAAAGATTTTTCGTAGAAAGTTACATTCCATTATAAAAGGATGTCTTGAAAATAGCCTTTATTTTCGACCGTCACAGTGGCTTCGCCCCTTAATATCTATCAGTAGATGCGTAGCGTTTGGTTGAAATACAAGAGATAAGAATTCGACGAACGTTGGTAAAAGATCGCGCGCTTGTTAATGTTTCTCGAGAGACATTTGGCAATGCTTATCGAGCCATATCTTTCTCTCGAGGAATCTCCATCGATTCCCCTTACAAAAGTCAGAGAACGAAATGAATATCTCCGTTCCGGTCGGTGGGAAACAATCGTGATATTTCAGTCGGAAACCCTGCGCGTTAGGCGTAGCGATAGAAGTTTTCCGCCCTGTAACATACTAAGGGTAAATCCGTTAATGCTTCTATCCCGTTTCGTATTTTTGTCGCAGCTTTTACTGGAGTTTCGAATGCTCTGTTCGTGCGACGCTTCTTTTTTTCCTTCTGGTCATAGAAATTAATGTACATTAGCGCTGGAAGATTCTGGAGCGGCATGTACACGACGAAACAGGAATAAAGCAATATATTCTCTTTTTTGAAGAAGAATCTGAAGGAGTTTCCAATTTCACCAATTCTCCAGTGGAAGCAAATATAAATATTATATATTCGACGAAATAATGCCAAATGACTATACCTGTAATAATAATTTTAGTTATATTTCGTTACGCATAGAAGTTAGAGACAAATAATACGAAATTCGGGCTAACAAGTTTCTTAAATTTTACGTAATATAAGAATTCTGTAGAAGCAGACACTAACGTGGCCCGTTCGCGCAGTACACTTTTGATGATCGCGCGAACAAAGTGGAAACATTGTAACGACAGTAGGATAACAAGTAACATTAAGTGTAAGAAGAACGGCCACATATACGTACTAGGAGCAGCAGCGCGAGTGATAAATCGGAGGAAATATCTTGTAAATATATGTTAAACTCCGTAACGGAAATTGTTTCGATCGATGTTGCTTGTTCCGGCAACAAATACACGATCATCTTCGTAATTCTCTTATCGGGACAGAGAATTACGCGAGGTGCACGTTCGGGCGCAACTCAAAACATCACTGGGGTGCCGTCGCTCGAATATGTACGTAACCAAAAAGGTTAGATAAAAAGCAAAGTGCGAATGATAATAAAATTCCGTTCCGGGCGAAATTGAATTTACAATTCTCACATTCACAGTCGCCTGTGCACGCGTGTACGCTACGCGACACGTGCACACATATCGAACAAAAAATGCTATGTTAACTGTACACTAAAAGAAATTGTTCGCCTACCTCCGTAGAAACTCAACATATGAACATATGAAACGCATACGCATCCGTAGCCATTTGTGTGCTGCTGGGGGCCGGGAGGGGGGCTGGCGAGCGAGAGAGCGAGAGAGCGGGAGAGAGAGAGAGAGAGAGAGAGAGAGAGAGAGAGAGAGAGAGAGAGACGTGTGTACCTACATATTGCCTACAGAGTGTGCTAACTTATTGCATATATATTGTACATGGCCGCATATATGCCCACATATATGTTTATACCAATAGAATAGAACAAAATGCATTGCAGGATACTTATAAATATACTACAGCCTATTACAGACTATATGTATGTATATATGCATGTACGGTAGTGTACGCGCGCACACGAGTGACGTGCACACGCACACAAATGTATATATATATACATACAACGATAGGTACAAAAGATTGTAAAATGTAAAACGTAGAGGATCGAAAAATCAAAGATCAGACACTTTTCTCGGACGTTCGAAGAAACGGGCAGTTAAAACGCGAAGTGTACACAGCTGGAGGAGACAAGAAATTTGTGAACTTACTTTTTAGCTTCGGTGCCCTAAGAAGGTTTCAGTCTAGACGAAGATATTTCGTTGGCGCACAGAACGGGCAGAGCGAGTACCGCTCCGCTGGTGGGCTATTCCCGCGAGCGGCGCTACTCCCCCAGATTTGGAGGGCTCGGTGCTACTGATGCGCACATCGAGGCCCGGTTCACAGTTGTACATACGCGAACACCCATTCACATGGAGCAACAAATGGTCACAATAATGCACCCACGAGCAGATAGCGATATCAAATGTTAGATTCCTCCCGAGACAATTTATGATCGTAGTCGGATATAATTTCGAACGGGTAAAAATGATACCGGTGAAGTAGAATTTCTATGCGCACTTTAACGTTCAACGCCTCGATGTATTACGAAATCATGTTACCAACTAAATATCTTACGCTTGGGTGCGATTTAATTAGGAACAAGCATTATATATTGGAGTACTTATTAAAACACTGCCGTTCGTCCTTTGTCTCGATTTACCTACGAATGCTACTGTACATGCATATATAGATACGAAATAATATAATGAATACGGCATTAATGACGTATGCTAAGATCCAGACATAAAACCCGATAAGTTTATTGAAAAATACACGATAATTTTGTTAATACTATAGTTTATCACTTATAATAAAGTGGAGAAAACATTAGCTTGTTCAAATGCATTTCCCGTTTGTCGAACTGGAGTAACATAATTAACAGAGCGAACAAAATTTCCAATTGAAAATTGATCTAATTAAAGAACAGAAATAAACAATGTACTACATATGGCACAAATAATACGAAATGACTTAAGCATAGAAATAAATGGGATATGTGTATTATTATTACTTGACGAAACAGACATTTGTTAAGCAAAAAGTTTTGAATTTATCCATAAGTAATAATACATAGAACCGTGTACTTTGCAAATCAGCTTGAAATGCTGAAAGGAAATGAATGTTGCGAAACGCAAGAAGAATAACAGGCAGTTGCAGAACTGCAACAGTCTACCAACGCCTTCGTGTATTTCTCTCCTGACCAACTATACGTGAACCTGAAAAACCTTTCGCATGTACTTTTCTACGTACATCGAACAATGCAATTTAATGTCATTTACAAAATTTGTTAAATGAATTTCGGAAATACTTGTTATGTGGAAAATACTGTCCTCTTAAATAATACTCTGCAAGTTGACCAAGTTTTGTTAAATATTACTATAATTTCAACAAATATCCTGTAGTTAATTAATTGTTAAAAGGATATAGGGTAACAGAAAGTCATATACTATACAGAAGGTATTGAATATTGCTTTCGTTGACAAAATCTCAATAACGAAATTATATATGTATCTGCTGTTTCAAAATTTCTTCTTAACAATTCTCCTAAGCCTTTCTACTGTTAACTTTTGAATGACTCTAATAAAGTTTTATTTATATTTCGCTGTGATTTTTGGATATAAAATATTTTAAACATTACTCTCAGTATATTTATCTGTACAGTAAACACGTTTTGCTCAGGGATAAAAATGATTTTAGTTGTGGCTGCATATCATGAAAGAGAGAATTCTTAGGCTATATAAAGAGAAGAAATGATATGTCGTGTACAATGATATAATTAATTTTTATAACAAATATCATTTGTCCAATTTAAAATTTATTATTTGAATTTATTTATTGTTACAAAACGTCTAGTTTAAAAGGTATTTATATAGTGAAATTATCGCGGGTATAAAATATTAACTTAAAAATGATTAAATATATGCTTTTGTTAATTATCATTAACCCTTCGTGGTCACACGGAATGTATCGCACCCCCAGAGCAATTTTCGATTTGAAATGTCCCACCTTTACGTCTTTCAAAGGGGATTTATCGGGAAAAAAAAAATTTTTTTTTTTTTAAAAATCGGGTTTTGCCACAACCGTGGAAAATCGCTCATTTTCAACTACAAATTTTATCATATCAAAATTTACATTTCTAGAAAAAGACTATTCGACCATGACTGTATAAGTATTACGAATGTACAATTATCACTGAAAAGTTAAATGATTAAAAAATACGAAAATGGTGACTCGAAAAATGATGCTGGGGTACAGTGAACCCCGTCTGACCAATTTGTGATTATAAGAAGGTGTGACCACGAAGGGTTAAACAATTTAAGAGTAAAAATTGAAGTTGTAAAAGTTCTGTACAATGTTCGTAATGCAAAACATTGAACAATAGCGAATTATAAAATGATCATAAACAAATGTTATGTAAAACCGGAATGATAAGTTTATTTGAATTTGAAATATGAAGATGACATTGGTTTCTTTTATATGTATATATTTATTAAAAATATTTACTCTCAGACAGAAATAATGCGAGTTGATTTTATATTTTCATTATATGTATAATTAATAGGCACATACTAATCTGACGACGTAATTGTTGAAAATTTAAATATTTTCATTCATTTTGCATATGAAATAATAGAAATCTATCATCATACTTCCCTCTGTTAGGATTCGGAAATTATCGATCTGTTAGAGCTGACACCACTTACGTAGATGTCGTATGTGATTCTCATTTGTACAAAGTAAATTGTACGGAATGTACAAATGTGTATTCGCATAAAATTTTAGGGGCCTGTAGCTTTCATCGAAATAAATGAGACAGATAAATATGCGTGTTGAAATCATTCGTTACTAAGTTTTATGACGTTCTATTTATAGATAAATATTACTTATTTCTATAGAAAATATACGACAACTTCACATTTGCATTCAAGGCACGCTAAAAAATTATATATACAATATACATGTACCCCTACAGCACCTAAGATTGCAGAAATATCTCAGGTAATTTGCGGTGCAAGACTTGGATTATTGTACGAAATATTCCCGAGACGTTACAGGAAAATTCCTACGTTCGTCCCTGCGCAATATTGCAGGAGATATTCCTGCAACGTTTCGGGAATATTACAGGAATTATTCGTCCAACGTTTCGGGAATATTACAGGAATTATTCGTTCAACGTTTCGGGAATATTACAAGAGTTATTCGTGGAACGTTCGCGCAATATTACGTTGAACTGTAAAAAATGCAAGGGAAATTAATTAAATTACAATAAACATTGACAATTAAATATTCATATATTTTATTCAAGTACATTAAGCATCTTATAAGTTCTCTCACTGGTTTATCAGTCTTAACATCTCCCTGTTCACGTGTCGTTAGTCTCAGTTTAGGGTCAATTGGAATTGAACAGGATTTTCAATTTTCAGCATTAAATCGTTTCAAAGCTTCCTAGCGCATATGTGTTTTGATTGATTTTTAACATACCATTACTTCTATCATAATCCATTTTCAGCCCCAAGAAATGTTTTAGCTTCCCATTGACTTTCATTTCAAATTCACAAGTTAGATTCGTTTTGTATGCATTAATCATTTCTAACTTAGGAGCAGCCATCATAACGACGTGCGTTACGAAAAGTAGCACATTTCATTTGTCTTAGAAAGAGCAGCACATTTCAATCTATCACGAGAAGAAGCATGTTTCAATGTTTCTGCCGATAACAAGCATGTTTCGAATATACTACGAGAACAAGCACGATTTCCATTTCGCCACGAGCACTAGCACATTTCAAACGCTGCAGCGAAAAGTAGCACGTTTTATTTGTTTTCCGAAGAGTAGCATATTTCAGTCATAGGCAATCTATGAAACCGACCTGCGTTACGAAAAGTAGCACGTTTCATTTTTTTCTTTTTTCGTGATACGTTTCGCGGCTAAAGGCAAACCGTGCTATTTTTCGCAGCAAAGTACCGAAATGTACTACCTTTCGTCGCGAAAGAGCATAAGATGCTATTCTTCGTGGCGATGAATGAAAATATACTACTTTTCGAGAACAGAATCGAAACATTCTGTTTTTTGTGATCAGAATGAGCAGAGTGCTCGTCTTCGTAAGACAAATGAAATGTGCTACTTTTCGTAACGCACGTCGATAATATCATCAACATATATTACCAAACACACAATTTCCCTTTTAGAAACATTAGAATATAAACAATAATCATTGTTTGACCTTATGAAGCCTAAGTTTAACGAAAACTTATTAATTCTTTCGTCCCAGCATTTTGATGCCTGTTTCAATCCATAAAGTGATCTATTTAACTTAAGTACGTAACCCTTTTTGCTGTTTATGCCATCGGATGGATGGATATACATATATATATATATATATATATATATATATATATATATATATATATATCTTCCTTAACAATACAGTTTTCACGTCTAACTGTATAAAATAATAACCATATTGATTTCCTATTGCTAACAAAATCCTTAGAGTGGACATCTTCGCCACTGGGGAATATATTTCATCATAATCGAATGTCTTTTGCTGAGCAAACCCCGTTGCTACTAATCTGGCCTTATATTTGTCACTTTTGATCTCTTCCAATGGTTTAAAAGTATATATAACCATTTTGTATCTAAAATCTCTGCATTCTTAGGTACGGCGGTTCGTTTCCACGTGTTATTTTTATTTGTGGACTCTATGTCTTGTTCCATTGCCTTTACCCAAAAATCTCGTTCTTTGAAATCTTTGGGAGCATGTTCAACAAATGACACAGCATTGCAAGTCATATGTATTTCATAATCCCCGAGCTTTGAAGGTAATTTTATATCTCTCTTTCCTCTCCTACCTTCAGGTTTCAGATCAATTCTCTATTTCTCCTTGATTCATACTTTCTTCCCTTTCGTCTATGCTCTCATGCCCTCTTTCACTTTCTGAATCTACATCTATATACGTCACAACTAGGCTCTACTGTAGAAGATGTAAGATGTAGCATCTAATCTTCCTTCATTTACTGCATCTTCATTCTTATCTAAAAAACAATTATAATAAAATATTTTTTGAATAACCTATCAAGATACACTTTTCTGATGTGATGTCAAACTTATTTTTTAGTTTCTTTGGTTCATGTGCATATGCAGTTGAGCCGAATATTTTTCTCAAATTAGTAATATTGGGTTTCCCAACGTACCATTATTCCTGGGCTGGTGTAACGCCTGGTAAGCTTGCGCTAGGACTTCTATTTACTATGTGTGCCGCTGTCCTTATAGCCTCACTCCGAAACTCCTTGGAAATGTTTGAGTTTAATCATTGTCCCGGCCTTATCAACTAAGTTCGTATTGAATCACTCGGCTTTGTCATTCTGCTGGGGTGTGTATGGAACAGTGTAGTCAATACACATTCCATTTTCTTTGCATTATTTTTTAAATTTATTTGGAATATACTCTCCTCCATTATCACACCTCAACACAGATATTCTATTCGGTTAAATGTCGCCTGTGCCATCTGAACATATCTATGTATTCCTTGAACCTGGCAAAAGCTTCGCTTTTATTTTTATTCAAGTAAACGCAAAATGAATCCAGAATTGCATCTATATACATAATCATACTCCTTAAATTCTTTATTACTTATCTATAACATACCTTGGGCGAATTCCACTTACGCCCAAATCGCCCGGGGGTAGACACGGGTAAAACAGCGCTCTGTAATCGACACAAATTGGCCCGAAATATGGGTTTTATAGGATACGTTGTTTGTCTTTATATGAGCACATTTGGGGCTGGGTGAGGTCTCATTCGAAAGAGGAAGGTTCAGTGCAGCGCGCTCTGGTCATGGTTCGACGAGATTGTGTTATTATCTAATAATATGAGTGTACAAAGTAGAGCAAACGTTGAAAAAAAAAAGTATTTTATAGTAGTGAAATAAATGTTTATTAGATTAGGAATATATATATATACAATGTACTGTTCGGTTAAGAGGACCGCTTCCTCCCTCAGGCGACCGCCGAATATTGCGACGAATCAAGCCTCGCGTATCGTCGCAGATCATCGGGAATCGTCGCGATGACGCCACGCTTCTCGCGTGTTCCCGTCCGCCCAGTGGCGTACCGCCCAAAACCTCAATCGGGCGATCGGGGCCCGACTAATCATACTACAGTTTTGTGACTCAAACGATGACCAGAGCTCGCTGAATCGAGTCTTCCTCTTTCGAATGAGACCTCACCCAGCCCAAAATGTGCTCATATAAGGACAAACAACGTATCCGCGTGACTGCATTCCCAAATACGATTTCCGTCATATTGGCGATAAGCAGAGCAAGTCACGTGACAAATTTAGTTCAGCTAGTGGATACGAGATGGCGCCTACTCGGGAGGACTGCCAGCGTGGAATAATAGCAAAACTGAAGCGTTAGCTGGATACATGTGCCACAGTAAAAGCGTGATGCAGTCAATGTATACATTTTCGTACGATTAGAGGTTAGGTTATATGCATTTTAGGCATACATTTACTAGGAACTGCTGGGAACTGTATACATTTACTAAATTAACGCCTTTACCGTGACACATACATCACTTGAAATCGCTGTCGAATTTATGTTATAATTATATGGCCACATTATTTAAAGTAAAAAAAGAGAGATTGGAACATTTTTACTAATACTGGAAATACTGATTTACTGATATCATATTTCAGAATGTGGAAGTTACAGCAATTATTTATAATTATTGCTCTTATTATTACTCTTTTTTATTGTTCTGACTATTGTATAAAACATGTAATATGGAAAAGTCTCCAAACCGGTCCTTTGCGGTCCAATGCAGAGATGGGCATTATTTAAATAAAAGGATATACTTCCGAATGGCCCCAGTGGCTGATCGACACAAGGTTTGGGGGAGGGGTGTTTACCCTAAATCTAAAATTCTATATAGGTCGGGTATTTATTAGTTTCCATTATTTATTCGAAGGCTTTTCATCTTGGGCTTCGAATAATTTTTCTTCTTTCATTATATCTTTATCCTAAGGTCGTATTCAGATATATTGGCCGGTCTGACGATTGTGGATTTGTCAGTTGGAGTTGCTGGGCCCACGAAGGGTATGGCGGGGTAACGGGAATGCTGCTCGTGTGGCTGTTATTTATTCTTAGCGTAATAGTTGTGTGCGTTACGAACTTAGAGCATATATACTTGGAGGTCTCATCGAAAGCTTGAAACTGTCGCCAACATGGTGCGAGAGAGAAAGACATCGTGCGAACTGGTGCGAGAGAGTGAAGTATAGATTCTCTCGCTCGCACGATGTTGGTCGGCAATTGGATCCACAGGAGACAAGAGGTCATGAGACCTCCATGTATACCTACTAGAGCTCTTACTTTTTGACCCGTCGGGTACCCGGGTACCCGAACATTACCCGTGATAACTTCAAGTAATTGAATGTAGTATTGTCTGTGATTGTCTGTGGCATAGTCTGATGTTAGCCAAAAATGATCGAACAATACCACATTCAATGGCTTGAAGTTGTTTCGGGTAGACGGGTACCCGACGGGTCAAAAAGTAAGAGCTCTAATACCTACTATATGCTCTAAGATTACGAAGTTATGCGTAGACCAATATGAGATGAAGCTATCGAGAAAGAATGAATGTTCTGACCATAAAACTTCTGAATTTTTCGGAGCTAACGCACACCTATTCTGATGTTTGTATTTCTACGCTCAGAACTCGGTTGGCCTACACGTCAGGTGCTTGGCGCAATCTCTACCACTTCTGGCCCACTCTTGTTCTACGAAGGCGAGAGCGAGTCAGAAAACGTTGAGAAAAGGAGCACCGAGGCAGGACAGCGGTATGGTGGGAGCAGGGCTCTCCAAGGTCCCGCACGCGTGCGCTTGGGGTTCTCCCACTCTCGTCCGCGTTGTCAGGGATACCGCGCGACGCTAACCGCGAAGACGCTAGCCCGTCGTGGCAGCCTTCGCAGCGTCGCGCGGTCTCCTTGACAACGGAAGGTACGCTGCGCCAGAGGAAGATTGGAAGGGGAAGCAGGCGCGTGAGGGGCCCCTACGCTGGAGAGCCCTGGGTGGGAGAATACTCCTCACGAAACTCACCGGCCAATATATGTATCTGAATACGACCTTAGAAGCTCGAATGCCGACGAAAACCTTTGTGGCCCGAGCCGCGCGAGATCGCCGTTGCTCGGCGATGCGTCATCGATTATACAGAAGCAGAATTTGTTTATTTTTCATCGCATCAATATGAAAGTGACATCAATGGATTCCTCGCATTCTCCCGATTAAATTGACAGAAAATTATTTAAATCTGATTATTTTTATCGAAACAGGCTTTCACTTCTATAAACAAATTTTTCACGTAATTTCCTTAATTATGGTTCGAATTATATCATTTTTGGGGCCAATTTGATCGAGAAAATATGAGGAATCGATTGACGTCACTTTCGCAAAGATCTGATTAGAAATGCATAACTGCAGATGCGTCACTGCTTAGTGCGCAACATTGTATGGCCCCACTGGTTTCGAGCGCCGAAGCACACGAAACTCAGCGAGTCGCATGATTGCGAGAGGGACAAGAGGGGACTTTCGATGGCGAAGGAAAATCAGCCTTCTACAGAACTCAAATCGAAAAAGACTTTGCTGACCGACTTTATATTCACGTCAAATAAATACTTTAATTGTAAAATTTAGACGATGAAGTATTGTTGAATCTCGCCAGTTCTTACATATGCCCCATTTGGTTCGAAATTCCTGATCTCAGCGTTTCATGCATGTGTAATGGACACAAGGATAATTGAACTACCGTTTTATGAATAATATTTATAAAGATATTTATTCAACTAAATTAAGAATATTAGAGATTCAACTGTTTTGAACTGGACTCCGTGACTGAGACTGGTGGCTTTTGGAATAGTAATGCTCTCGAATAAGGGAATGCAATGGGGTTTTAAAGGTTTCGGAATGTAGGAGAGGGGATGACAAGATAGGGCAGAAAGGCAGGATTTTGGATAGGTGACGCATTAACTAAGTTGATGATGGGTAGCAGGGATGACGCAGTGTTTACAATTACGCAGCATTTGGGTAGTTAGCGTGATTCGTGTTTGCAGAGAAAGTCAGAGGAAAACGATAAGTAAGGGTCAGTACATTACACATGTACCGATTGAAATGTTATTTTTTCTTATGATTACATGATTAGGACACACTCTACGTTCACTAAAAATTGACCGAATTGCACCATGTTTGATATCATTTTCATCGGGAAATCCTAAAAAATCCATCGGTAATACTTTCATCAACCCTTATCAAAAACATGAACATTTTATTTTTCTGTACTGGGTATTTTATCTAGCTCGTCGGTTTTATTGCTCTCGACTGTCAACGGGCGGTCTACTAGGGCCCGAAGGTCCTTGCTCGCAGCGAGAAAGCAAAACAGTGGGGTGGGTAGGTCTTTCCCGATAATCTGAGCCCAAAGGCTTCTCAAGAATTGGAAGACTGTACATATTATTTCTGATGCTTTCGACAATACGCGCAACCATTTGCGTGCGCGGTTTCATGTTGCGCGTCAAAAAGTATTATTTTAATTACAATTAGTAATTCAGTTTGTAAGTGCCATTAAATTAGGCGTCATTAAAATCATGCACAGTTCATTAATTTTAACTAATTGACCAATTCATTTATTTTTTAATTCATTAATGCAGTACTCTGATTAAGAACATCGTAACGCGGAGCTAATATTATAGGCCCTAGAATCTACCTACGGTATTGCCAATGTGCAATTGAAACGCGCCGCCACTTCACACTATCGTTTCTTAGCATTTGTACAAGGTGATTCTTTAGCCAGAGTCGTCAAACGCGATGCTCGCCAGCAATCATGTGTCTCGCTGAGTTTCATCGGCTTCGACGCTCGAAACCAGCGGGGCCATACAATGTTGCGCACTAAGCACTGATGAATCTGAAGTTTTGCAATTTCTAATCCGATCTTTACGAAATCTCTTTACGTCAATCAATTCCTTATGCTTTCTCGATCAAATTGGCCCTAAAAATGATATAACTCGAATCATAATTAAGGACATTACGTGAAATATTTGTTTGCAGAATTGAAAGCCTATTTCGTTAAAAATTGTCAGATTTAAATATTTTTCTGTCAATTTAATCGGGAGAATGCGAGGAATCCATTGATGTCACTTTCATATTGATGCGATGAAAAATAAACAAATTCTGTTTCTGTATAATCGATGACAACATCGCAATACCAGCGGCGAGTGTATTAGCGCATATGAAAAACCATCGAATAAGCAATTGCAATCTAAAGTCACTATTGCACCAACTCAATTTTATATATAATGTTTGTTCAATAACTGCTTTCTGCATGGGACGTTTAATTATCTTATAATAAGTGTATAACTTTCATGTTTTGCTTCAGCGTTTTGCTAATAAAAAATGTCTAACCTAACATAACAAACTTCGTTTACTGGGGACATCCGCTCATCTATTTTTTCTTTTCACTTATAACTCCTTACGGCCAACGTAACATATTATAGCATAAGTACATTTTAAGTAATTAAAATGTACAATGAATTGTCTACGTTTGCTCTACCAGCAGACCTTCCGTTTAAATATTTACAAGTCCAACGCAACAGCAAGGAATTTATTTCCTTATTCAGAATAGAATACGGAAATAGCAAGCAGCTCCCTCTCGCGTTCACCGGGCAGTCGTCGATCTATCGGTATTACCATTTCTGTGCAGAAAAAACCTGCTGTAATACCGACCTGCCGAATCGGCCAGGTCACGTGACGTGTCTACCCCCTTAAGCTAGGTTATCCTGTACGCGACTGGACGCATCTTCAAGAATTTCAAAGTCGATTTTCTCGAAAATGAATGATTTTCTCAAAAAATTGTACTCCTTTTTCTGGACTTATTTACTTGTTATAAGTAAAAAAGAAAGAGTAACTTTTTTTCATATCGCGCTGCATTTTCGAGAAAATCGACTTTGAAATTCTTGACGTTGCGTTTAGTCGCGTACAGGAAAACCTAGCTTAATGCAAATCACGGGCGATTTGGGCGTAAGTGGAATTCGCCCCTTGTTGAATACGTAGCGTGGTTACACGATATTTCCATGCGTGGTAATTATTTCCGACCACGGTGTAAGAAAGATAGGTGGACCGACTCTATCCCCACTCCTGTGATCTTAAAGAAAAAGTTACTTGTCCCTCCTGCAGAGGGTATTAGTGTAACATGTGAACTAGAGCACTAAAGAGGTGAGTATGCGCATCCGCCATATTGGGTCCTCTGGAGAGAGAAGATTATTGAGTACCCGCCTTTTTGAGTATTGTCAGATTCACTTTATAAACAAAATATGCGTTGTTGATATTGATACATGGTAGCGCGACACATTATTAGAGTATTTTATTACATTTAAGTTTATATTTGGATTATAAAGCGAATTTGACAATACTCAAAAAGGCGGGTACTCAATAATGTTATCTCTCCAGGGGACCCAATATGGCGGATGCGCATACTCACCTCTTTAGTGCTCTAATGTGAACTACAGTGGGTCCAGGGACAGTGTGGCCCATAGACATATATAGACGGAGCGTGTCTGAGGGGGGTTGTAAGATTCGCGGTAAGAGGACTGTCATACAGGCAAATCGGATAACTCCGTTCCTCCTCGGGGCTATTCGCAAATTCAATGACGTTATATATATATATCTATGAGGGATACTTAGTCGAAAAGGTTAGCTATACTTATACATAATTCAAAATTTCGTATATCATGTAGGTTATATATATAACAAAATTAGTAAATAGAATGAAGCTTTTTTTAAATAAAATCGTACTTATAGATATATGCAATAATATTTATATTTTTAAAGATTTTGTAAGCTTAAAAGTTCATAAACATAATTAATATGCATAAATAATTATATAGTATAATATAGATATATATCGCTCATTTGCTGCGACATAACTGATGAAAAAAAAAAATATTTTTATTATAAACATATTATCTATTCGATAATCAAGCAACACATTTGAATTTCTAAGATTATATATATAATATATAAATTGTTGGTTATGTATGTATATTTATTTATTTACATGTGAAATCGAATACTATCATTATTTATATTTTCTTTCTCCAACTGTTCGCAGTTTTTATTTTTCCTGCGATTTGCACAACCGCTTACTACGCAATAAGTCATTATTACACTCAATTAATATATGATTATATACAACGACCACTACGATGCTTTAGAACAGTAATATTTGAGCAACAGTGGTTATGTTTCGAACATAGCCATTAATGCCGAACCGACAAGAACCGAATACATCCGAACCTAGCTACCGAATTGCCTGTATGGTTTCTGCCTTTTCCCCTCCGATCTTACAGTCCCCTCGCCTACAGTCCTCTCTTCTGCTCCGTCTATATAAGTCTATGGTGTGGCCAATGAGCTGGAAGCCGCCATTTTCAGTCCCAGCCAGGTCAAGCGCGCGCGATATTTGAAAAGCGAGGAATCATGTCTTATATAGTGATGTGTATGTATAAACTTAATATTTAATTTTATTAATGAAAACTTACATAAATATTTTATAGTTTATATCAGTATATAATTATATAGTTTATAATTATTAAAAAATATGTAGATACACAAATGTTTATAAGTAAAGCTCATATAATTATAATTTGATTATACTTCAATAAATACTTAAAAAATAAATGTATGACTTGTAGTTCGAATACTTTATTAATCATAGTATATTACATAGTAGTTATATTCAATAATTTATTAAAAAATATGTAGATACACGTGGCATCTCAATTTTTGATAGCTTACCATATTTGACACTCGTCAGGTTATAACCTGACTGTAAGCTGTCAAAATTTGGAGTAGCCAATTTGAGAATGGCTAAGTATATATGTATACTGATCTATACATAAGAGCTGCCGGAAGTTGCCTGAAAATGGCGGCACCAATCAGCGGCGAGGAACACATTGGCCACACTGTCCCTGGACCCACTGTAACGTGAACAATATCACGTTTACTTCCTTATGTTTCTTTTACAAGGGACACGGTGTAAGAAATAAATAAATCTGTAAACGTGACAAGGGAAAACGAACATTGGTAATATGGGACGGTAAGATTGTAATAAACTGTACAAATGTATATGAATTGGTGATAAATGACCTAAATGAAAATTCAGATAAATTTTCTTTCCCATGTATGAAGCATAAGGAATATACTGTTGCTTATTGCATACATTATTATTTAACCTTAAGAATGCGACAAGTAGCTAGAATAAAAAATAGAGAGTATTCTAAGAGCAAAGAAAAAAGAAAAAAGCCAAACTGTACAACAAATAAATAAATATTTGTATAATTGAAACAAAGTCTTAATGTGTGTTTATTATAATATTATCCTAAGTATAATTTATCCTCATAAAATAAGCATTTTACATAACAATCAATATTTGTTTGGTCGTTAACCGACTCTCATTTTCTCAGTTTAATTAATTTTAAAAGTTAAAATATTTTACGTTATAAAACTTTTTGTTGGAGGTGCATGAAGTCATTACAAATTTTGGAACCCACTTGGTATTAAGGTATTAAGCACGTGGTTATAGCACGGTGTAAAAGAAACATAAGGAAGTAAACATGATATTGTTCACATGTTACACTAATACCCTTTGCGGGAGGGACCAGTAACTTTTCTTTAAGATCACAGCAGTTTTGTGGTGGGGGTAGCGTAGACGGTCCATCTATCTTTCTTACACCGTGTTTCCGACCAACGGACCAATGGGTGTGTTCCAATTCGCGCAATAAGCGCATGAAATTGATGGCATCGTATCGGTGCAGTATTGGTGGCATCGTACAATTCCCTAGAATTTGTCTCACTTGCGGTGCATGAGGCGCGCAGGAACTGCAGGAACTTGAAGTTGCTGCAGTTCCTGCGCGCCTGGAGGGTTTTGGGAGCTGTGAGTGAGGATGAGCGCGAGGAGGGGGTTTTGGGGGCTGTAGGTGAGGATGAGCGCGAGGAGGGGGTTTTGGGGGCTGAGGGTGAGGATAACTCCGAGTTCCTGCAGTTCCTGCGCGCCTCATGCACCGCAAGTGAGACAAATTCGAGGGAATCGTACAATCCCACCAATACTGCACCAATACGATGCTACCAATTTCATGCGCTCAATGCGCGAATTGGAAGGCACCCTGAGAGAAATTCTAGGAAATCGTACGATGCCACCAATTTCATGCGCTCACTGTGTGAATCGGAACGCACCCAATATTAAAGTAATTCCCTATCATGGACAGGGTTGCCTACTGGAAGTCTTACGTTTGCTGTGTTGCGCTCTCCGCTTGTAAACCTATGGCTGTGTTCCAATTCACGCGTACTGCGCATAGACTGCATAGGATATGTCACGTACCCTATGCACTTCATGCGCATTATGCTGCATTATGCGTGAATCGGAACACAGCCTATGTGATGCTAGCTATAAGGCGTCGAGAGATATCGAGATTCGACGCAGCGCGAGATTTGAGAACGGGCATCTGCGTATGTCCTGCGAGTTTGTAGGATTGACACGTGCGGGTGAGGTCTTGGGTGGAGCTCAAACAGAAGCCGACGACCGTTATCTGCCCCATAAATTCTTTCGGGAGAAGACTTTGTTTATATTAGCGGGTCTCTTCTCGGAATCCCCAACCGTTGCTTCCACGTTCTGGACCACGTGCAACCACAACCACCATCCCAAAAGTAGAGGGGAGACGGCCAAGGGACAGCCCCAAAGACATAAAGGGAAGCGCGAAGGACCAACCACCGACGAGGCTAGGAGAGCATCACCGTTTTAATTGGACGACGGCGGATGCTTGGAGACAAGTGCATCTCTTCCTTTTGGTGACCGCCAACCTATAGGTTTCCAGGAACGTCCCTCCCTGTCTTACCCTCAGCAGGACTGCTTCGGGACGCCTCCGCTCCGCCTCCGCTCCGCCTTCGCTTTCCGGGTCTTTGCCGCCTTCTGGGGCCGTCGTGTTGGGCGTGCCTTTCCGGGGCCCTGTCGTGGCTGGAGCGGCTGCTGGCGGAGGGACCCCTACTGGGTTTCGCGTTGCTGCTGCTGCTGTTGCTGTTGTTGTAGCTGCTGCCTTCGCTGCTTCTTCAGTTGGCGCTGAGACAGTTGCTGTTGCTGCTGCTGCTGCTGTTGTTGCTGCGACCCCAGCCGCTGCCTCTGTTGTTGCTTCGAACCGCCAGACCGCTAGGCAGGGGTGAGTTCCACCTCCATCCCAGGCCCGTCCTTCCCAGTGTCGCAATTATCCTGCGGGGGTGTGCTTATCTCCTCCGGGGGGATGTTCGCGTCTTCTTCTTTCGGGGCTAATTTCCGTTGGATCTTCTGCCCTCTTGGTCCCGCTTCTGTGGGGGGATACCGCCTGGTGCCATAGTTTCCGTCTGTACCCCCCCCATTCCCTCGTCTCTTTCCGGGGCGTGTCCCTCACAGGGGCCGCTACCGTGCATGGGACTCCCCCGCCGCTACTCCTCGGCTGTCCCGCCTTCACCTTAGCCTTCGATTTCATCTTCACCTGCTTTGCCGTATGGGTAACGATAACTTCGCCGAGGACAGCCACGGTCTCCTCACACCCCTTTGCTACCCTCGCCGACAACTTCCGTACCGCATCCCTTGATGGCCCCTGCGCAGTCGGTGTCGCGGCATCAGCCAGCTCCCTGCAGGCCGCTTACCAAAGATGCCACCAATTCTAAGAGCCTCCCTATCTTTGCCCCAGGGGATTCTGTCCCCCCATTGGTCTGGAGCATTCTCCTTGTAGAAGGGCACATCGGGGCTGCAAATGTTACCTCCGGGGCCTCCTTCTCTTTCCGCCGTTTCTCGATATCACTTGCCCTGGCTGCTGAGCTCGATCGAAATCTAACCCTATTCTCCGGAATCCTCGTAGTTCAGACCAGAGGGTTCAAGTTTATACCCATCAGAGGTATCTGTGCCTGAAAGTTCACTAAGGCCGATATTCACAAACGTGTCTTAAGATTAAGCAAATGCTTAAGCATGCGGCATCCTCTACTAACCCTAGTAGCTAGTAAAGGATGCCGAATGCTTAAGCATTTGCTTAATCTTAAGACACATTTGTGAATACCGGCCTAAAATGAAGTTCGCTACCCCCTCCCGGCGGTTGTATTGCCTCCCCCCCTTCTGTGGAGGGTTCGGGTCAGCGTTCTCCCCCCGAAGGTCCTGGCTGGGGGAGTCTCAGGGATTACCTGATCCCCCCCCCCCCCTCTACCCCAGTGCCGCTGGATTGCTTCTTGTGATAAAGTCTCCTAGTGTACCATCTCTCTGTACTTTCATAGCCTCTGGGGGGGGGGGGGGGTTAGCTCCCCACCCCTGACGGGCTTCTTCTTTCCCCCGCTTTCTCCTACGCCAGGTGTCTCCTTACTTACCCTTAACTCTGGTGCGGTCATCCGTCAGGTTCTTCCTCCTTGCCGTGGTGTCCATCCAGGTGTCCAGGTCCACCTCCTCTAAACAAACTAATTCCCTACATCGATTTCCTTTTTGCGTTGCCAGGTCCTGCTGCTGTGTTCTTTTCCGGAGAGAGCAATGGTGCATTGGCACCTTCTCCGGTGACGCCGGCCCGCGGTACCAGCACGGCGCCATCGGTCTTATTCCTTCCCCCTTCACCGCTGCCGACAGGGCGGAGAAGTGCTGGATGGCCTGCAGTAGCAGCGTTAGTTTCAGAGGCTGTGCTACTGTTGTCCATTCCATTTAATGTCTTAAAGGACGACGGCCCTATCGCCCAGCGATCACCTGTACTTCTGGCCCTGATGTACTGGCCCCGGCCTACGTCTGGCTCTCTATATACGCTGGGGCCCCAGAGGCCGGTGGGGGACCTCAGTCCGCTGTCGCTGTCGTCTATCCTTCAAGGACTCCTCTGACAGTTCCTCCCGCGTATGATGGTCGCCCGGGAAGTGGCAAGTCCTCTGGTACCTTCCACAGGATCCGCCGCGTGGTCGACCCTTAGCTAGGACAGTAGCATCCCCCGACGGCCGTTAGGGGAGGGACTCATCCCCCACGTACCGCCCGGCGGAGGACATCACCGCTACCCCAGAGCCCTCTCACCGTGCCCAATGTGGTCGACCGTGGAGAGGGTCGCTACTACGTACTCTACATATCGATTACATACAATTTCCAAGCCACGTTCAAGCGATAGTGCAACATACCTATCGATTATATACATTTCCGTGGCTACGTTCACGTGGTCACGCAACACGTATAATCGATATTATCGCTTGAACGTGGCTAGGAAATTGTATGTAATCGATATGTAGAGTACGTAGGAGCGAGATTTGAAACGGAGGACGAGGAAGAGACGTAGAGCGCGTTGTGTTTCTCGAGGTTTTTTCCATGCTAGTTTTTGAACGTGTCCTTACAATTCTAGTAGCTGATGCCTGCACTCAGAAGGTGTACGAAAGTCTGGGATTGCATTCAATAGCTTTCAAATTACAGTTAGGCCAGGCGAGGATAGTAAATAGTTTAACCCTTCGGTGGGCGCGCTCTTCAGACTTGCATGAGTGGGCGCGTTGCGGCATTTACACCGCAATCGGAGTTCTCGTTGTTTTACTTCTAAATTTAGACAATTTTAGGTCTCACAGAAGAAAATCGAAATTACATTAGTTGCTTAATAAACACCTATATCTTATTTTTCTGTCCTCTAAAAAAAAGAAAACAAAAAAAAAAAAAAAAAAAAAAAAAACTTCCAAGTACGTAGCATGATGCAAAAATGTCCACTGGAAGAATCCTGAATTGGACATGGATCCAGTTTGAACACTACATATGGTACAATACGAAATGTAAAATTTGCGGCTAACTGCCACGAGCGCGCCCACCGAAGGGTTAACTCTTCTTTCACATCTTCGTGCCAAGTTTCGTCGAACGGGCAGCGGCACGTCTCATAAAACCACTTAAAATTCTGTCCTCCCTTTCAATAATTACTGATGTCCTGTAAGGGTAAAAACTCCGGTCGGGAGAGGCCGAAAGTCATAAAGTCATAAACTTTGGTCGGGTGACGTCTTCTTGACCCTGAGGGTTGCGCTTACCTACCTTTTAGATATGTACGTAATGTATGTAGCCTATGTAAACTATGTAATCGGAAAGCGTGCCTCAACCACCAGCCGAGAGAGGAGGGAAGTGCGAAGGAAGGGCCAAGGACGGAGAGACGGCTAGAGGACAACCCACTGACGAAGCTTGAGGGCTGTCATCGTTCTGATTGGACAACAAGGGCCAGGAGGATCTTGTCGTCGATGAGCTCGGAGCTGTTTCGCTAACCAGCTTCACGGACAGTGTAACGTTCTCGAACGAGACGTTGCCGTTAATTACAGGAGATTTCACGAGTAGAGCGGTTTACCCGTGAAATTGTGGGCTTGGTTCAGGTGACGTACAATAAAGAAACGAATTTCACGAAACGAGAGTCCTTCTTTTAACAATATGTAACAAAATAGTTTATTCAAAAAGGGTTTGACGCTGGGTCTAAATAGAACATAGAATTAAATCAATATAACGGAACGCAAGATAATTACGTAACGACGTACTAGTCGGTATAAATGGGTAATGTTCGTTTCGGTTCGACGCTAAGTCGGTGTAACGGAACGAAAGATTAACGAAAATGACGCTTAGTCGATGCAATCTGACGCTTCGATTGGTTAAGATCGTTCGACGCTCTCAGTATAGAATATGTACGCGATAATCTGCAGGCTAACGCCATCTCCTAGGACCACGGCTAATTAGGCACTGGCAACGGCACGCTGACTCATGTGGAGCGGCGATCACGGCCCCTTCCATCGACTCGCGATCGATGGAAGGGGGAACGAATCTCTTCCTACCTTTCACTTTGTTCGCGACCCGGCTACGAGTAATACGCGCTAATTTGCTTACGCCCTTTTGCTTACGCTTCTCTTGCTCGCGCTTTGCTTTTCGCTAAAGTTACCCATCTGCTTGGTAACTTGCTTTTCGCACTTGCTTTACTTTGCTATATCTTTCGCCGAAAATAATTGTGCATCATTGCAACATTTAAACTTTGTGTAAATAGTCGTAGATTTCAACTGTGTGAGACCGTTGTACAGAATTTGAATAATAAGTGTAATCTTGTTCGTTAAACGCTCTAAATATAACTCCCAGTGCTCCTCAATAAGATTATCGTTCCGTCGCGCCGATCCTTGCTAGCTTTATAACATTTTTGGTCCTTCGAGCCGGATCCGGTGCCTGTGAAATAGTTCTCGAACGTTCGGTAGTGCCATCCAACCGTCGCGCGTGACCTCCATCTGCAACAACAAGAGTCACCTCATAATAAGTCAGTGCGACCTTAACGGTCGAATCACTCGGACGTTCGAAAATTTGAAAAAACTGGGAGCGAATAAGTGGACAAAGGCCAACGTGTCTACACGATTAGGGGCCCTTCGCAAGAATTGGGCCAAATTTGAGTCGCAACACGACCAATTACTCACCATGGCTTCCGACCCAGACATTGTACACGACCCTTATTGGAGTGAAGAGCAGCCATCCGCAACGGGAGAGGCGTTCCTCGAGCCCTTCTGGTGGAAAAATTAGAGGAGTTCACCAAATTAGAGAGAACTGCAGCCCGAGTATGCGAACGTTTGTCCATGGACGATTCTGCCCACGCCGCTGCTGCTGGAGCCGTTCGTTTCAAGGCCTCGCTGCCGAGGATACCATTGCCTCCCTTCGACAGCCGTCATAAGGATTGGCCCTCCTTCCAAGAGCTCTTTCGTTCCCTAGTGGTCCGGGACAGGACGCTGACGGATGCAGAGCGCCTACATTACCTGCGAGGCGCCCTTACTGGGGATGCTGCTCCTCCTCCTTCGCAACATGCCAGAGAGGGAGGAGAATTTTGAGGCTGCGTGGGAATTATTGCATGACCGTTACGACAATCAGCGGTTGATGGTCAAAGCCCAGATGAATACCATCTTCAGTTTACCTGCTATTTCACGTGAGTCGGGGCCCGAGCTTAAGCGTCTCTTCTATACCGTGTGTGACTCCGTAAAGGCCCTTCCTGCCATGGAACGGCCCTTTGACGCCAGCGGCGACTGGCTTGTCCATTTAGTTGTGGAGCGAATGGACCCATAATCGAGCCGCGAGTGGGAAACGCTTATCGGGAAAACGAAGCCGCCGACCTTCGCCGAACTGCAGGGATTTTTGGAGGGTCGAGTCGAACCCTTGAGGCCTTGGATGAGCAGCGCAAGAGATCTGAGAGCCGATCCTCGAAGCCAGCTGCAACCCAAAAAACAACCAAAGTTCACCAGGCTGCGGAACCTTTGCTACAATTGCCTGGGCAAACATCAAGTTCACGATTGCCAGTTGGAGCGATGGTGCCAACGGTGCAACGGAAAACACCACACTACCATCTATGAGGACAACGCGGGCTCCAGCGTAGTCACAGAGATCACTGCTAATACCTCTAGCTGTGTGTCGAACCCCGTATCTGCTGTGCTTCTGGCCACTGCGCATGTGAAGGTATTGCAACCCGCCGGGGTCTCAAGAATGGTGCGTGCCCTCATCGATCAAGGCAGCGAGGTGTCGCTCCTTACCCAGGAACTGGCCCAGCAGCTACGCCAGGGCTGCACAAGGAGCTGTTTTCGGCGCCTAGCGGCGAACAACCAGCCGTGCGTCGAGCTGTCCCGTTGCTAAGGATAGAATCAGTGAGGAGAACTGCAGTAGTGTAGGTGCGT
The DNA here is from genome assembly GCA_963932275.1 of Andrena praecox. NCBI lineage: Eukaryota > Metazoa > Arthropoda > Insecta > Hymenoptera > Andrenidae > Andrena > Andrena praecox. The sequence goes on from OZ010731.1 coordinate 37,567,511, forward strand.
GCTCGTAGCGTAAGTATATATGGCTGGGTTTCTTGTGGGGCCCCAGTGCAGAGCAGGTCCCGTAATAAAATTCGGGGAGGTCATGAAATTTCCAAAACATTTGCTACAGCCGGCATTTCGTCTGACTGACGGTTCAATTTTACTGATAATAAAACATTTATTGCTAATAATACTTATCTTTTCACCGACACATAAAATATTTAGAAAGTGAATACTATACAAATAAATAACTCGGACTCAAGAAAATAAAATTTTAAGTAACGATATACATAATTTATAAAAGCTAGAACATGATATATGAATAAATATATACATATGTACAGTACGCATCTGACGCTTATGATTGCACTTAGCCATATTTACAAGCAGAAAATTGCATAACTAAAAAATCTGTAGACGTAACGATATACTGGGAGTTAAGGAACATTCAGTATGGTCGACTAATAATAATATATACATATGTACAGTACGCATCTTGCGCTCATGATTGCACATAGTAATAATCTTACAGCTGCAAAATTATATATACAATAGTACGTATATACACTGAACAATACACGCAGAAAAATAAATTTTTCGTGAATTTGGTTGAAATTAACTTCTTTTTTAATTGATTTCGTTAAAACCGGGGCGGGGAGCGGGGACCTGGGACCATGGACCGGGGGGGGGGGGGGTGCTACGCCTTCAACGAAGACCTGCCAATATTCGTCCCGTCGGTGTCGGGAACCAGCTCCCGGAACGAATACGCGGCAAATGGTACTTGGAGTTCACTGTTCATTTCAACTCCACAGAGCGACACGTGATAGCCGCCCCTGGTGCTGCCTCGGATAACGTCGTACCAACCACGCATCGACAGCAGAGCAACAACGTGGCCCCATCTGGCTGACGTCACTCTGGCGGACCCTAGCTTCGACTCCGATGGGCCTATCGAACTGCTGCTGGGAGCCGACGCCTTTGCCCTCGTACTGCTTCACGGCATTACCAGGGGTCGCACCGTTGAGCAAATAGCCCAAAAGACCACATTGGGCTGGATTGTATCCGGACCAGCCATGCCGGTGTGACGTCCCACTATTTTTCGCGCGGTATTATTTCACCACTTCCTCGTAAATCATTCCACAACTCCATCAAAAACCCTCAAACTCGAGTCATACCCCTCTCCCTCACCCAACTGATCGTTTGGACGATGTACCTTAGTGGTCCCCATCTTGAAACGGTCAATCAAGAAATCCCCTCCCCTTCTTCGGACTACGAGGCACGATTTCCTCCCTCTCTTTCAATCTAAACGAATCTCTCGCCCCAAAACTTACTAATTCGAGACCACGTCTCACCCCCTCTCTACGACCTTTAATTTGACTCCACTCTTACCCCTTTACCCATCGAACTACTCCAAATCCGTCGAGTTGAGTATTCACTTTCAAAAACCCTATATAAAAACCCCAGAAATGCTATTGCCACGCATATTTTGCGCCTTAGTCATCGACACGTGTTAATTACTGCGACGCATATTTGGCGTACGTGTCATGGCGAATTACTGCGCTCACCCTTCATACCTGACATTCCAACCTCAGCTATAAATATAAGGTCCACAGAGGCCGGAGATCATTACCATTTTTGTAACAGTGTCAATACAATCCTCATATCGATATTTTTGAAACAGTGTTACTACAATCTTCGAATTAGGTATATCCATTAAAATCAATGCGACTCCTCCAAGAAGGATAGCCATTCTACACCAGTTATTGTAAGTCGTCATTATTATCTATCATAAACATTGTACATCATATCCATTTATATTATTAACGCTCATTGCGAATCGTTTACTTTATCTAACTATTCATTTATATCGTTTAATATCGCTAAAGATTATTGGTTTATTTTGTATTACTTGCTATCGCTAAAGCTTGTTGGTTTATTTTCTATTACTAGCTATCGCTAAAGGTTATTGGTTTATTTTCTATTACTTGTATTCCTGTCAAAAACCAAAATACAGAGGTGGAAGATCACTTATGGATGGGCAAAGGATACGTAGTGACATTCATAAACACACAAGGCAGGCCAATCGGACCATCAGGAGGAAAATTATATAAGGAAAAAAATATAAAACCTCACAAAATTCCACAACCATTAAGACTTGGAGAGTTAGTAAAAATCAAGGAAGGGAAGCACACAATCCTTGGACTCATCACACCAGAACATCCAACCGAAGAAGACGTATACAATTCACTGAGGTCACTTCATACATACCTGGTATCTGAAAAAGCCACAAAAGTATACATCTCATCAGAAGAGGATAAAATTTTATTAAATCAATTACGAAATTTAATAGAACTAATATTCATACAAGAAGATATCCAATTCATCTTCTGCAAAGGCACCCTCCTAACACCTCCTGTGCAAGAAAAACACCAGATCATCCAGGAGAATCACCAGTCACCTATAGGCGGACATAAGGGAATAACTAAGACATATCATCGCATAAGAAGCAAATACTACTGGAAGAACATGAAATACGAGATAACACAATTTATAAAGACTTGCTTAGAATGCCAGAAAACTAAACTGGTACGAGTAAAGAACAAGGAACCCATGATACTAACAGATACATCTGTTGATGCTTTTGATAAGATTTCTATGGATATAGTAGGACCATTACCTTTTACAAATATAGGAAATAGTTATATACTCACTATCCAAGACAACTTGACTAAATACTCTCTCGCTATTCCATTGGCAAGTGTCACCTCAGAGGACATAGCTAAGGCATTTACAGAGCATTTCATCTGTAAGTTTGGAAGTCCTAAAGCAATCCTCACTGACCAGGGACCAAATTTTATGAGTGCCCTCATGAAGAAATTTGCCAGAGCGTTTCACATTAAACAATATCGAACCTCTGCATTTCATCCTCAATCTAATGGATCTTTAGAGAGAAGTCACCATGTCCTTATCGAATACCTACGACATTACATATCAAAAGAAAAGCAATGGGATCAGTGGTTACCTCAAGCAATGTTCTCGTATAATACAAGTACTCACGAAGGTACAAAATTTACGCCTCACGAACTTGTTTTCGGAAGAAAAGCACGTCTTCCTTCCAGTATTCCCTCAACAGACAACATTAAAACGTATCTGGACTATGTCGACAAGCTGATAGATAAACTATTTCACATTCGACAAATGGCGCGAAGAAATCTGGAAGAATCAAAAATTCGCCAGAAAGATTCAACCACAAAACTACAAGATAGGGGACTACGTATGGTTATTGCAACCAAGAAAGGAAAAATTGGGACCGGAATACAGCAGACCCTACCGGATTATCGAAATCCTGGAGAAAAGCAACTTAAAAATAAAAATTAATTCGAAACAAACTAGGATCGTCCATAAAAACCGCGTAAAACAGGCGAATTTACCGTAAAAAGTTGCAACCCTGCATGGGAAGACTATATAAGGAGGTGCAGACAAAAGATTCCTCCATTGTAGCAAAAGTATACATACGAAATACATACAGACAGTTTTTTTTATATATATAAAAAGATAAAGATATGGCGAGCCAAACATGCCTTAAGAAAATTTATGACAAGGATATTTATTATTATAAGAATAATATAGTGTGCGTGATGTGCACACAAAGAGTGAACATCATAGAGGAAGAGCCTCTAGAAAATCATTTAGTAGCAAAACAGAACCTGCGACGATGGCGAATTTGCCGTTTCTGTCGGCGCACTTTATACATCGCGCAACCAGTACTACACTGCAATGAATGCACAAAAATATTGAAGCTTTAAATCATCTTTATATATACTACACACCACACTCTACAGGTACACGACCCACACACACACAAAATGTATTTAACACACACACCTTTTTTATTACCTTTTTATATTATCATTCATCTCATTCTACATTACACTTTACAGCTACACACTACACACACACACACAGAATGTAGTAAATACCCACACTTTTCATCTTTCATCATTCTTTTAATAAACATTTTATTTTTCTACATAAAACAAAGAAATTAGTCCTAACCTATAACCTAAGAAAAAATAGATTAAGTAGCAGACGAATATAAATGCGTAGGCAACATAGTTGCAAGAAAAACTATTTTTTGTAAAACCCGCTAGAGGGCACCCGAAAGAATTGTACCGTTCAAAACCGCGTCTGCGCCACACTTCATTGCGACCAAAATGCCGAAACGTTCAGGCTCACGCAAGTCAAAAGCAAAGAAAGGTAGAGACGAGCTAGACGAAATATTTGCGGAAATGATCCCTATCCCCACATTAATTGCTCCACTCCCGAAATCTCCACGAAAAATGGTAATGTAATAACAGCTTTCCTTTTTATATCAAAACCTAACAAAATCATTCCTATAAAGACACCACCTCATACTCCTCCGGATTCTCTTCCGACGACTCCGGAATACCCAACCACTCCAGACTTCGTTCTTCCGAGCACCCCAGAGTTTAAAATCCCGGAAGTCCCACCGAGGAGATGGCCGGAATTAATTCCGATCCATGTACCAGAACCGGACTGGGAAACATACAGGGCTTTACCCAAGGAAGACCCGCGACGGCGGATATGGAGGCTGTTAGGTTTATTTGGTACGGGAGCAGCAAATCCATACAGACCCAAATAATAAAAAATACATATAAAAAATATATAATAAACGTTTTATATATATATATATATCGGCCATTCCATTCGCCACCTCCGTTCTAATCTCTCGAGGACGAGAGATCCCCCAGGGGGGGGGGGGGTGTAACGTCCCACGGGGACTCAAACCGGTAAAAACCAACTGTCGGTAAAACAGAACCGATCTTCATTACCATACAACTATTCCATTACCACGCAAACGCATTGTAAAGACTTTTGTACATAATTTATAATTTAAGCGAATATTAGAGAAACAAATATTATAGAAATGTTAAAAATAATTAATTATAGATACTGACAAAAACATAGAACAAAATAATAAGTAATAAGCAAACAAACACGAAATAACAAACAGCAACTCATTGCGCATGCGCCAGCCCGCCAATTCTCGGGTATAAAAGGTGACGCGCGCAGCACAGAGCGCGCTCATTCGAATACGTTCTTGCGACCAACGAATGCTAGTGCCTGGAGGCAGCTTAAGTACCATCCAGCAGAATTTCAGCACGCTCCGGAAACGGTAGCGACTGGTTCTCAGTGTTAAAAAGGTACGGGTGCTCCTCTTTGGACCTACCATTTGAAGGTTGAGAACTTTGTCTTCACGGAGGTTTCAAGTGTTGCTCCTATTAGTAGGTAGCAGCTTAACCGCTTAGCGAAGGCAAAGTCTACAGAACCCTAGAATAAAACTCTGCCAAAAGAATTGGGACCCGCTCCGGAAACGGCAGCAGACCGATCTTACTGCAGAAGCCTAGACTAAAAACTCTGCCAAAAGAATTGGGACCCGCTCCGGAAACGGCAGCAGACCGATCTTACTGCAGAAGTACATAACACAATACATATAAAACATATTAACTAGCGTATTAAACATAAAAAGCACATAAAACCCAAAAATAAGAATATTACTCATAGTTGTAAGCAATATTAATTAATCGTTATTGTTATTAGAGTAAGTTTTATTAAATAAATAAGTATTGTTGAGTTTAAAAGCCTTAGATTTAAATCTTTAATCTGTAGAGTAGAACCCCCACCTATCCTATACTTGAGGGGACGCCGCTCTCCCCTCAGGGACCTCACGTCAGTTGTTCCTGAACAGCCGAACGTTCCGGGGACAACTGAGCGTCGAGGTCCCTGAGGGGAGAGCGGCGTCCCCTCAAGTATAGGATAGGTGGGGTTCTACTCTACAGCAAAAGATTAGAATCTAAGGCTTTTAAACTTAACAATACTTATTTATTTAATAAAACTTACTCTAATAACAATAATGATTAATTAATATTGCTTACAGTCTACGATTATATATTCTATTTTTTGGTTTTCGGTGTTTTTTATGTTTAATACGCTAATTAATATGTATAATAATATATGTATTGTGTTATGTACTTTTGCAGTAAGATCGGTCTGCTGCCGTTTCCGGAGCGGGTCCCAATTCTTTTGGCAGAGTTTTTAGTCTAGGCTTCTGCAGTAAGATCGGTCTGCTGCCGTTTCCGGAGCGGGTCCCAATTCTTTTGGCAGAGTTTTATTCTAGGGTTCTGTAGACTTTGCCTTCGCTAAGCGGTTAAGCTGCTACCTACTAATAGGAGCAACGCTTGAAACCTCCGTGAAGACAAAGTTCTCAACCTTCAAATGGTAGGTCCAAAGAGGAGCACCCGTACCTTTTTAACACTGAGAACCAGTCGCTACCGTTTCCGGAGCGTTCTGAAATTCTGCTGGATGGTACTTAAGCTGCCTCCAGGCACTAGCATTCGTTGGTCGCAAGAACGTATTCGAATGTGCGCGCTCTGTGCTGCGCGCGTCACCTTTTATACTCGAGAATTGGCGGGCTGGCGCATGCGCGGTGAGTCGCTATTTGTTATTTCGTGTTTTGTTTGCTTATTACTTATTATTTTGTTCTATGTTTTTGTCAGTATCTATAATTAATTATTCTTAACATTTCTATAATATTTGTTTCTCCAATATTTGCTTAAATTATAAATTATGTACAAAAGTCTTTACAATGCGTTTGCGTGGTAATAGAATACGGTTATATGGTAATGCGGATCGGTTCTGTTTTACCGACAGTCGATTTCTAACGGTTTGAGTCCCCGTGGGACGTTACACATGAGCTGTGCAATCTACGGAAATACTAAGCGTAGTTTCTTGTATACAAATGCAACGGTAAATTCTATTACCAAAATCAAAACAAATACAAGGTACTCTAACGGGTGTTTCCCGGGTATATATTCGCCTTTTAAAAACCTTCCCTGGTCGATTAGAGTGTTGGATTAAAGATTCGCGCCTGATCACCTCCAGAAATTCTAAGTGTGACGGATTTAATATTTGCGCCTAAGTTTCTTCAAACCCTCAGTGTGGCGGATTTAATATTCGCGCCTGGTCTTCCTCTCAAACCCTCAGTGTGACGGATTTAATATTCGCGCCTAAGTTCCTTCAAACCCTCAGTGTGACGGATTTAATATTCGCGTCTGGTCTTCCTCTCAAACCCATAGTGTGACGGATTTAATATTCGCGCCTAAGTTCCTCTCAAACCCTCAGTGTGACGGATTTAATATTCGCGCCTAAGTTCCTCTCAAACCCTCAGTGTGACGGATTTAATATTCGCGCCTAAGTTCCTCCCTCAAAACCCTCAGAGTGACGGATTTAGATTCGCGCCTGACTTTCCTCCTCAAGTATCCTCAGAGTGCTGGATTCAACATTCACGCCTGTCTTCTCCTTCCCCATAGTCATCGTTCCTAAAGACCTCACCCGGGACGTGACAAATGAATGTTTTGACTGGCATAAAATGACAATGTAAATTCATTATCCTCTTAGTTCTATACCCGCACTAAAGAATTGTAGACTGAAAAAATCGTAGGTGAAGAAAATTCAAGGAAGATGAAAGGGAGTTCCCTTTAAGACAGGCATCGGAATTAAGGGGGGAGCCTGGTGTAACTAAATGAAAATCGAGGCATTTTTCAGGAATTTTTTTTAAAGAAAGTATTTAATAGATCTTTCTGAAACTTTCAGGATATTGTATTAACAGGTTAAGGTATATAACAAAAAAATTTTATTAAAAAAGAGCGGCAAATAACAAAGTTATGCCCAGTCCGTTGGCGACGCAATTGTTGCACTGCGGGCAACGTAGCGTCTTTTGGTTTCATCTGAAACCAAAAATCGAACAATTTTCTTTTAGTTTATGAGTGTACGCACAGATTGAACAAATTTAAAACTTAAAAGATGCAAAATGAACAAATGGCGGCCTCTTGAATAAAAAGTTCACTGTTTCCAACGAAATTTTGCCTTAAATGTCTAAAAAAAAGTAATTTATTTAAACAATATCACTATACTAATAACTTAGTGCTATGAAGAAAATGTTCACAAATATCCGTGCACAAGGGCAAGTCGATTGGTTGAATATTTTTTTAGTTACATTGCCCGCAAAGTATAAAACTGTCGTTTCGAGAAAAACACATTTCAAGTTTTGTGGTAGCCTGGCGCTCCGTAGCAAAATCGGCTATATCCGCTTTAATTTTTCGAATTTCGTTTTGCTGCTTTGGGAGCATATTATCGTGATGTTTAACTATTGATTTATGCAAAAAAAAAAATCGATTTTTTCGACCCCCTACACTAGACTCCCCCCCTTAAATGTGTAAAAAAAGTTATTTATTTAAACAATATCATTATTCCAATAACTTAGCTCTATGAAGAAAATGTTCACAAATATCCGTGCACAAGGCCAAGTCGATTGGTTGAATATTTTTTTAGTTACATTGCCCGCAAAGTATAAAACCGTCGTTTCGAGAAAAACACATTTCAAGTTTTGTGGTAGCCTGGCGCTCCGTAGCAAAATCGGCTATATCCGCTTTAATTTTTCGAATTTCGTTTTGCTGATTTGGGAGCATATTATCGTGATGTTTAACTATGGATTTATGCAAAAAAAAATCGATTTCTTCGACCCCCTACATTAGACTCCCCCCCGCCCCTAAATGTGTAAAAAAAGTTATTTATTTAAACAATATCATTATACCAATAACTTAGCTCTGTGAAGAAAATGTTCACAAATATCCGTGCACAAGGCCAAGTCGATTGGTTGAATATTTTTGGAGTAATATTGCCCGCAAAGTGTGAAACTGTCGTTTCGAGAAAAACGCATTTAAAGTTTTGTGGTAGCCTGGCGCTCCGTAGCAAAATCGGCTATATCCGCTTTAATTTTTCGAATTTCGTTTTGCGGCTTTGGGAACATATTGTCGTGATGTTCAACTATTGATTTATGCAAAAAAAAAAAATTCGATTTCTTCGATCCGCTACACCAGGCTCCCCCCTTAAGTGATCTTTTCGGCCGAGTTTCAGAGGCGACGCCTCCTTTCTCCCGCCGCGCGTCTTGGCCCCCGGGGCGGCCCAGAAGCCTCAAGCGCCTCAGGCCCGTGCCGTATGAACCGCGCGTGGCGCATTGGGGCGACACCCGTATCAATAGGTTTCCACATCACCCATGGGGTACTATTATCGATGCGATCACTGTGCCGCGTGATAAAAAATAGAGTGGAAAAGCGCGTTTTATTATCAAAATTTTAAACATGTTTGGGAAAACTAGATTTTCGCGCACGTTTCGACGTGCTGGGTAAATCTAAATCTAAATTGTCGAAACGTGCGCGAAAATCTAGTTTTCCCAAACATGTTTAAAATTTTGATAATAAAACGCGCTTTTCCACTCTATTTTTTATCACGCGGCACAGTGGCATAGGCCTACAGGGGATACCACTGACAAAAAAAAAACGCATCGATAATAGTACCCCATGGGTGATGTGGAAACCTATTGATACGGGTGTCGCCCCAATGCGCCACGCGCGGTTCATACGGCACGGGCCTGAGGCGCTCGAGGCTTCTGGGCCGCCGCGGGGACCAAGACGCGCGGCGGGAGAAAGGAGGCGTCGCCTCTGAAACTCGGCCGAAAAGATCACTTAATTCCGATGCCTGCTTTAAGATATTCTGTCGGTATGTTTTGTTACCGTGGGTGAATTGCGACTGTACTGAAATATGGTACCAGTATGAAGAAGAGTCTCGCTATTGTAAAAGTCATTCTTCCTTGAATACCTGACAGCGTAAACCACTGACATTCGGGTGTTTTCAAGCAATCGGTAGATTATTGCCACCGTGCAATTAGTACCAGAGACCTTGTCAATGTCCACCAATTCCTACTTTCTTTACCAGATGTTCATGTTTACAACTGCTTACCCCCAGCGACCAATGGTATTTTCTGACAGGTAATTTCCCCCTCCTAAAAGAAAATATTTAGAAATGACCCCACCTTTTCGGGTTGTAGGAGTACAAAACTTCCTCACTTCCGTATCGTCGTCTGTCGAACGAACATTACCACGGTTTAAACGTTCTTGGAATTGTACTTGTTGTATAATGTCTCAAAATACTAGAACGCGACGCAAGTCCACATCCACGAGTACTTTCAAGCCCTCGTGGGTAGAGCTGTTCAAGTACCCGGAAAAAGCAAGCCGAGCGTAACTCGGCTTGAACGACCGAGCCGAGCCGAGTACCCGAATGAACCGAGCGGCTTGGATAGAACCAAGTAGCTTGAATTTTTCAAGCGGCCCGAATGAAGCGGGCGGCTCGAACAGAACCAAGCGGATTAAATTATTTCAAGCGGGCCGAAAAAACCGAGCGGCCCGAAAGAAACGAGGCGGCTTGAAAGAACCGAGGCGGCTCGAAAGAACCGAGGCGGCTCGAAGGAACCGAGGCGGCCCGAATGTATGTCTGTAGGGTAGAGTGGGTCGAATTCCGATTTTTTTTAAACTCGAAATGTAATAGTGCGCGAAAGTTGCCTTACGCAAGTACAAATTCAACGCAAAAAAAAATTTGAAATCGAATAATATTTGGCCATCGCGCATCGAGGTCAAAAATTCAAATTTTGGGAAAAATACCCAATTTCTTAAAATAGTTGAAAAACGTTTTCCTCGTATTATTTACATTTACCGAAGTCGTAAAATGATATTTAAACACACCAAAAGACACTTCCGGTATAACATTTCAGTTATTTCAATGGCTTGGGGGAGAAGCTTCTATAAAAATTTACTGTGCAGCTCTTGGCTCGTCCATATGAAATTGAGGACGACTCAGAACTCACCACGAGAAGGTGTGGCTACGCAGTACACGTCGAGTTTTACAGCGCTTTGCCGTATACATTGTAGGTAATACGTTATCGTCGATGCGTCGAGCGGTCGACGATCGTCTTTTGGGTAGTTAGTCGTTCACTTTCTTCTTCACTTTTGGCTGCTTGTCAGTTGCGCTTTGGCACTTCTGTACGATGGAAGGTCCACAAAAACACTTTACAAGAAAACACTTTGACTGTCCGCTTTTTGGTCCTCCTAAGGATTTGCCCACTTCTAGGCTGCCGACGTATAAAAACGTCTTAAGATGCTGTTTTGAGGAACGGTATAAACTTGCTGTAGAGCTAAACTACAAGAAAGTTAACTTTTCAACTATTGCGATAACAGTCGCAAAGAAGGTCAAGGCTTTATTTGACAAGTCCTCCATTCCAACAGTTACTAAAAACAGAATTGTGAAAATGGTTCAAGCATATCATGATTTGTATTACAATTTGAGGAAGTCTTACATGAGGGACAAATGCAAGGATAATTACAAAGCAAAAGTTTGTAAATTCAAACAGGAAGCATTGCGGTTGTTTGACGTATCGTACTGCAAATGTGTTATGTCGCTAAAATGCACCTGTGAACAAATTAAGGTCAATTGCAAATGCACACAACCCATTTCTGTTAATTGTTATTGTGAAAAAGCGAAGAAAATACCTCTGATTGAACTAAGATTTCTGTATGATCAAAGAAATGAAAGAATAGGGAAAATTGGATCATTTAATAGAAAAACATCCGAAATACTTGCAAAAAGGTTACAGAGACAAACTTCTAGTCATCCAGATTCCAAATGTTGAACTATCGATACCTTGGTCTCAGATGACATCGTCCTGGTCGATGAGTCTGAGCAAGAAGCTCTTTCCCTCCTAATTTTGCTTTTGTCCACAACACGTGTCGTGTCAGATTTAGTGATGATTCCAACGTCTTTCAAAACACTGGAGGCTATGGCCGCCGTCGCTCTATCTGAAATGCCGAATCTATCACATGTTAAAGCCGTCGAAGTTAACTGAAGCCTCATCTGCGAACATGGCGTAGAATTAGAATCAGGCCATGCATAGCGGTAGTGTTTTGAAACAATAAAGTCCTTTGCAGAAGGTTGGTGAGTATGTATACATAGCGGTAGTGTTTTGAAACAATAAAGTCCTTTGCAGAAGGTTGGTGAGTATGGATGGCCTGATTCTAATTCTACGCCATGTTCGCAGATGAGGTTTCAGTTAACTTCGACGGCTTTAACATGTGATAGATTCGGCATTTCAGATAGAGCGACGGCGGCCATAGCCTCCAGTGTTTTGAAAGACGTTGGAATCATCACTAAATCTGACACGACACGTGTTGTGGACAAAAGCAAAATTAGGAGGGAAAGAGCACGAACAAGATCTAGCTTGAAGGATTCTGAATCAAATATTATCCTTCGTGGCCTATACTTCGACGGTCGAAAAGACAATACCCTTTTCGTTGAAGCAGAGGGTTCGAAACGCTTCCGCAGGGTGATGAAGGAGGAACACATTGCACTGCTTCAAGAACCGGGATCGAAGTACATAAGTCACATCGTTCCAACGACAGGTTCCGCAAAACATATAAGTGACTCCATCATTGCAAAACTTACTGAACTAGATATTTCTTTTACTGACTGGGGTGTCGTGGGCTGTGATGGCACAGTAGTAAGTACTGGCTGAAAAAATGGTGTTATCCATAACCTTGAAACTCATTTGAAAAGACCTCTCAAATGGGTAATCTGTATGTTGCATTTCAATGAATTGCCATTCAGACACTTATTTGCCTGTCTCGATGGTGCAACTGCCGGACCTCAGTCGTTCTCTGGTTCTATTGGGAAGTCTCTGTCGGACTGTCACAAGCTTCCTGTGCGTGATTTTGAAAGAATCGATTGCTTCATTCCTCCAACAGATCGAGATGATCTCAGTAAAGATCAGAAATATCTTTTGGATATTTCCCAAGCAATTAAAACGGGTGTCTGCTCGCCAGATTTAGCTGTAGCACATCCCGGTCCACTGTGCCATTCTCGTTGGTTAACTGCTGCAAATAACACCTTGAGGGTATACATTTCAACACCCAATCCCTCCTCTGAACTGAAAGAAATAGTGAAATTCATACTCACCTCCTATATGCCGCTGTGGTTTTCTATAAAAAAGGAAAGTTCAATAATAAGTGGTCCACGGCACCTTTTCATGGTCATTCAAACGTCAAGGTACTTACCTGACAATCTCCTTCAAATCATTGATCCTGTCATTCAACGAAATGCATATTTCGCACACCCTGAAAGCTTGCTTCTGACTATGGCGCTGGATGAACGGAGGCAAGTGAGAGAACTTGCTTTGAAGAGAATTCACAAATCAAGATCGTTACCGTCTAAGCAAAAAACGAAGGTACGAAGTTTTATAGTGCCCACACTCAAGTTTGATGCTCAAGAGTATTTTAATATAATTGATTGGTCCTCCGCAAAGTTGTCGTCGCCTCCTCTTTTGAGCAATGTTTCGAACGAGCACATTTCCCACCTGATCGAGAGCGGGTTTGTCCCGGAATGGGATATAAGAGACTTTCCATCCCACACGCAATCAGTGGAGAGATGTGTCAAGTTGGTCTCGGAATCGGCACAGAAAGTTGTGGGTTTCGAGAATAGGGACGGATTTATTCGTTCAACTTTAAAATCAAGAGGCCTAATGCGGAAATTCGAAACCAAGGTACAATTTCCAGCCGACGGTTGAATTGGTAACAAAAATTTAATGTTCCCCTGAAATATTGTTATAATTAACGAATGGTTGGTTGGTTGGGTAGGGTGCGGGTGGAACTCGACGTGTAGCCACCTTCTCGTGGTGAGTTCTGAGTCGTCCTCAATTTCATATGGACGAGCCAAGAGCTGCACAGTAAATTTTTATAGAAGCTTCTCCCCCAAGCCATTGAAATAACTGAAATGTTATACCGGAAGTGTCTTTTGGTGTGTTTAAATATCATTTTACGACTTCGGTAAATGTAAATAATACGAGGAAAACGTTTTTCAACTATTTTAAGAAATTGGGTATTTTTCCCAAAATTTGAATTTTTTACCTCGATGCGCGATGGTCAAATATTATTCGATTTCAAAATTTTTTATTGCGTTGAATTTGTACTTGCGTGAGGCAACTTTCGCGCACTATTACATTTCGAGTTTAAAAAAAAAATCGGAATTCGACCCACTCTACTGTAGGGTCTGTACATTGTACGTCGAGCAGATAGGTTAGAAAATAGGTTATGTATACCTTTTTTTTTTTTTTTTAACGTGGAGAAATCCCTAACGGATACCCCGGCCCCCCGGGGGAGGGACGGGGATATGTGGGGTTTGCACCCACTAAAACTCCACGGTGGTCGTCCTCGGGCGCGGAGTCGCACGCTCGAGGGGGAGGACTTGTGCGAGAGCAAACTAGCGATACATTCGCTTGCCCCCCCCTCAGCGCAAATGCTGGCTCCGCGCTCAACAACTCAATTGGGGTTGATGCCGACGGGGAGCGGGGGTGACGCACTAAATTACGTCACCGCCCTACCTCCCCCGGCCCCGGGTCATCTCCTCCTCCCGATCCTACCGGATCTCCGAGGGGCGGCTACGCGGGACGGATGCCCGGTGCGGATCCTGTCCCGCTCCGCCTCCTCCTTCTTCAACATTACTTCCAGCACTCCCGATCTCCCGCCATCCGACGCACGACCGTCGGTAGCGAGAGATCGGGACCCAGCCGCGACTCGAGGACACGCCGCTCGTCCGACCACGACCGGCAAACCGCCAGCGTGTGGTCGGCCGTGTCCTCATCGCCCGAGTCGCAGCTGAAACACTGCGACGACTCTTCCCGCCCTATGCGACACAGATAATTGCCGAAGCATCCAACTCCGGCCAATATCTGCGTCAGGCGGAAGGTGAGCCTGCCGTACCCACACCCCACCCATTCGTTCATGATGGGTAGGAGCGCCCCGACAACGCGGCCCTCCCGATGTCGCGGGAGGGCTAACCACTCGAGCCACTTGGCTCCCATGCGTTGTCGGGCCTGGCCCCGCACCACTTCTGGTCCGATGGCATTCGGGTCCCCAGCTTCGCGGAGATCATGGACGGTGGAATAAACCTCCGCCTCCATCTCCGCGAGCAGATGGAATGGGGGGGACCCAGCCAGAGCGGACAGCTCGGCGTGTGACACCGTGCGATACGCTCGCACGGCTCGGAGGACTGCGCGGCGATGAACTCTGGCCAAGAGTTCACGCCCAACGCGGCAGTCCTCCAGGTCGCCGGCCCTATATAGGCGCGCCATACAGCGCCATGGACCGAACGACCGTCACATAGAGTCGCCGAACTCCCTCGTGTGGTCCACCCAGGTTGGGCATGATTCGCCCGAAGGCAAATACCTGCTTCTCCAACCTGGGGGCGAGGGTTTTGAAGTGGCGCGTGAATCGCCAGTAGGTATCCAGGGTCAGACCGAGATACTTCATCGAACGTCCGACCCTGATGCAGGCATCCCCGATCCTCAGGGACGCTCTGTTGGGGACACCGCTCCCAACCCTGTCCGCGAGCCACATCGCCTCGGTTTTGTCCAAGGCGACTCGCAGACCAAGCGTCCCGATCGAGGTGATGACGCGTCGCAGCGTTTCCTCGGCGAGGCTTATCGCCTCCTTCCAGTTCTGCCCGGCAGCTACCACCAGGGTGTCGTCGGCGTAACATACCAACGACACCCTTAGCGATGGCAGGTCGACCCGCAGTACCGCGTCATATGCGAGTATCCACAACAGGGGCCCTAGCACGGACCCCTGCGGGACTCCGCGGTACACGAGAGTCACCCCATCGCCCTCCTGGCCGACGTGCGTCACCACACGGCCGCGGAGAAAGTCCCAGATCAGGCGGCGAAGGTAGAGCGGGACGTTATGATAGAGCAACGCCCGCTCGATCGCCGCCCAGGAGACGGTGTTAAACGCGTTGGCGATGTCTAGTGACACCGCCACGCTGACACCGCCTCCCTCGGCCGCCCGGCGCGACAGCGACCGTACCATCTTAATGGCGTCGATGGTCGATCGCTGCCGCCTAAAGCCGTATTGGCGGTCGGATAGATCTGGGCCCACGGCCTCTAGGTGATCGCACAGGCGGGCAGCTATAACTCTCTCGAGCAGCTTGCCCGCCTCGTCCAGGAGGCATATCGGCCTGTACGCCGAGGGTGACTCAGCGGGTCTTCCGGGCTTGCGAAGGAGGACTAGCCTCGCCTCCTTCCAAGCAGGGGGGAATCTACCGGTCCTCAGAGCGGCGTTAAATATCCGCTTGAGGTCGGCTCCTAGGGCGCCCATAGTGCAGGCCAGCACTCGCCCGGGCACACCGTCGGGACCAGGAGCCGCGTTCCGCTTGCGCATTCGCGCCACAGCGGTCGCGAGCTCCTCGTCGCTAACCCCAGGGGCGTCGGAGGTATCCGCGCCCCTGCTCAACCAAGGATCCCCGGACTCGTCGGCGCCACCCTCCCCGTGCACCGGGGGAGGGGGGAATAGCGCCTCTAGAACCTGGTCTAGGAGCCGGGGATCGAGGCCCTCTGTGACGGAGGGCGCCCAGGGTCCGAGCTTGATGCTCACGGCCCTGTACGGACGCCCCCAAGGGTCCTCGTTGAGGGTAGCGACGAACTCCCGACAGGAATCGTCTTTCGCCCGGGCAATAGCTCCTCGAAGTTCGTGTCGCGCCGCCGCAAAGGCGTGGCGCAACTCGAGGAGCTGCTCCTCCGAGACCCGTCGTCGGTCTTGACGACGGGCCTTGGTGTACCGGCGCCTAGCCACGAGATTCGCCGCGCGGAGTTGCGCGATCTCTGGCGACCACCAGTACACCGCCTTCCGACCCCCGCCCGGCGGCCCGGCCCGCGGCATTGACGCGTCGCAGACCGACTGCAACGCGCCGCGGAACCAGAGCGCGCCGGCGGCGGGATCGTCCAGCACGTCACCCGGCATTGGAGGCCAGGCGACGACGGAGGAGGCGAGTGCGGCCTGCTCAGCATCAAGCTGTTTGAGCGCCCAACGCGGTGGGTGTCTGCCGACTCGGGGACGCGGCGGGGGGGGGGGGGGGCGGAGGTGGCCAGCATCACGTACATATGATCCGACGCTGGCTCACAATCCTCCGCCACCCAGCAGTCCGACGTCTTGGCGGCGGCCGCGGGGTTAACCCAGATCAAGTCGATAATCGACTCGCCCCGCGGGCCGCGGAACGCCGTGACTGCATGGGGGTTCTTCAACGAGAACCCCATCGCCGTCGTCCACTCGAGGAGCACCTCGCCCCTGGAGTCCGTTCTGGGGGCGCCCCACTCGGAAGCGTGGGCGTTGAAGTCCCCCAGAAGTATGACCGGCTGAGCTCTGAGGGGGGCGAGAAAAGCCCCCAACTCGTGCAGCCGGTCCTCGAACTCCGGGACGGAAAACCTCGGCGCAAGGTAAACACCCACCGCGAGGAATTTCCCCCATCTCGCGGCCATCCATCCCCTGCCGTGTCGGGCGATCGAGCACGGCAGGGATCCGCGATGCACGTCCCACATCATCGCCACCTGCCGATCCGGGTTCGTGGACCGAAAACATCGGTCCACAAGCGGATACGGTTCGGTGGCGATGACCAGCCCGACCCCCATCTCTATGCAAGCCTGCGTAAGCAGGTCGTGCGCTCGCATAGAGTGGTTTAAGTTGGCGAGCAGGATCGGCGGGCCGCGAGGCATTACAAAGCCTTGTCAGCGGCCTCCGCCGGCTCCTGCTCAGGTCGGGCTGCAACTCCCGATGACTCGGGTGCCCCGTCTGCACTCTCCGCGGCGGGGGGCAGAGCCCCCCCACCGTATGACGCGGCGACCGACTGCGCGAGGAGTAGTGCCTCCTCGGCGTCGATCGCCGTCTCCGCCCCCCCGGTTGTTAGCACGGGCGGAGTCGCCTTCCCGGCCTTTAAAAAGGCCGCTCTCCCCTCGGGTGGGGGACCGCTGAGGGGGAGCACTGGGCTGCCCCCCCTCTCCTTCTTCTTTCTCGACCCCTTGCGGGGAGAACCCCCGGGCGAAGACGGCATCGAGTGCGACGAGGCAGCCGGATCCTCCTGGGCCTTCCGCTTGCCCGCGCCGGACTTGGCCGCCGAGGTGGAGACCAGAGCACTGGTCTCCATATTCACGGCGGGCGCGGCGGGGCAAGCCACCGCGGAAGCGGACGCGGGCGTGGGTGGGGGCGAAATCACTCGGGGCGCCGCCGGCGCGGGGGGAGCAACCCCCCCGGGAACCCCGCCGCCCTTCTTCTTCTTGCCCTTCCCTGACACAGGGCGGCAGGCCGGGCCACCCATTCGGTGCCCGGCCGGCAAACCCGCGCTGGTGCCTAGGGGGCAGCAAGGGACGGCGACGCACAGTCGCGCCGTGTGTCCCGCTACCCCGCACCTGTAGCAGAGGGGGCGCCTGTCCTCCGGGCTGGAGCACTTGGCCTGTGCGTGGCCGTACTCCAGGCACCGGAAACACTGCAGCCTCCTCTGTGCGAGCGGCGTCACTCGCGCGGCAAGGGAATTTATGACAATTTTCCCTGCCTTAACGAGTACTGACGCCGCCGCCGCGGGCGCGCGGACCCATGCGGAGAACAGCCCCGCTGGATCCCGCCGCTTGTCGCCGACCGACACATCAGCCGGCGCACACCCCCCCCTGCGTCGCGATGGTGGCGCGGATGGCGTCCTCGGACGCCAACTCCGTGAGGCCGCCGACGCGAAACTCAGTCATCCTCTGGGGGCAGTGGACCTTGATGCCACTGTCCCCCAGTTGCTCCACGAGCTTGGCCTTCAGCGCCGCGGCCTTGGCCGGGCCCTGGGCCCCCAGGATTTCTAACACTAGGCCCCCGGTTACGGCGCGCCTCGGTCGCATCGCTGCGATGCCGAGGTCGGCGACCTTAATGGCCGCCATTGCGCCGGCGACCCGCGCAGAGAAATCCTTCTCCCCCCCAGCCGGAGCGGTGATCGCCACCGCCGCGGATCTGGGGGCGCGCGGGATCGTAACCGGGGCTCTCCCGGGAGCGCCCGACCGCTGGGGAGCCGGCGCCACTGCGCCCCTCCCCCGCACCACCATCTCGGCGCTGCCACCCGCAGCCGCCTTCGCCGCCCTCTTAGCCTTTCGGCCTACAACCTGGGCCCACGTGCCCTGCGGGGCCGCGGGTGCACCAGGCGCCCGGATCGGAGCGACCGACACCGGCGCCGGCGCTACCGCCACCGCTTTATTTTTCTTGACGGCCCTTACAGCGGGGCCGCCCGGCCGCGTTGCCGGAGGGGGAGCACCAACCCCCCCCCCCCACCGCCGCGGCTCGCGTCGCCGTGGTCCCCGATGCTGCGGGGGCGGTTGGCGCCGCCCTCCGCTTCTTGCGCCCCTTAGTGGGCGCGGGAGTCGGGGGAGCCGGAACGGGCGCGGTCTTCCCCACGCCGGGGGAGGCAGACACGGGGGGAGGGTGAACACCTGTCCCCGGTCCGCCCGCGGGCAAGCGCGCCGGACTGCCGGCGAGACGTCGCTCCTGTCCCCTCTTCTTGGGGAGTGGAGCCGCGGCAACCGCCGCAAAAGACCGCCCGCCGCCGGTCCTGGCCCATTTCTGGGCAAGAGCGGACGGCGGGTCGGCCGGTCTCGGCGCCGGTGTCGGCGTCAGCGTCGGCGCCGGTGCCGGTCCTCCTCGACCGAGCACCTTGCCTAGGTGGAGGAGGCGGCCATCCACCCTCCTCTCCAACTCCTCCATCCGGCGCAACACGGCGTCCCAGGGCTGCTCAGCGGCCACGGAGTCGGCGTCACGGGTGGAGTTCACAGGGGGATGACGGGGGGACACCGCCCTCCTCCTTTTCTTCGCTTTCCCCGGTGCATCTCGCAGGGGGGAGGACCTGGCCGCAGCCGACAGACCCGGCACTGGAGCCACCTCCACCTGGACGCACGAGTCCGTCCAAGGGGGCAGGCACGAGGGCAGGAGCTCCGAGGTTATGTATACCTAACCCAATTATAATATAGACTGCGGAAGTTTATGTAAATGCATGTTTTTATTGGAATGACTTAAACAAGCGGGACTTTGACAGAACTATTATAGATATAATAATGTTCATCTCTTGTGCTTTCGATGCGATTGTATGTGTGTGACTGTTTGTCATGTATGATTGAAAGTGGCGCCGCCTGCCAACTCTGAGTGTAACCGATGTGCGAAAGGATCGCGTGACGCACTTTCTCACTTCCTTGTTGCCCGTTGCGCGTTACGTATTGAGTTATAAAGAAACAGAGAGTACAACGAGATTATAAGAATTCAAAGTTTATATTCATGTAATTATAACCAAACATATATTCACTAATACTATAAAGACAAGTGTGGTCACTTAATTATCACCCAATATCATAAAAAGAACTATGTTTCATCGTTAAGAAGATGTTAAAAATATATTTTCGATTTTACACATTTTGCATATTCTGGATATAGGTATGTTTCACAGTCTGCATATTTTTTGCAGATACGGAATTTGTTTACAAATTAGCTTGGTGAACCTCGCCATTCAAATTTAATAGTTTCATATGTTAAAAAGTTTAATAGTGTAATAGTTAACATATATATTCAAAAGTTTAATAATTCAATAGTAGGTACAACGGCTTGATACGTATAATATATAATTATTACAGTACAATTATTAGTATACTACAGTTTGATAAAAGAGGTTAAATATAACCCCCCGCCACCCGTTACCTTTTTCAGCATATTCGCGGCATATCATACGTGCATAAATTTCCGCAGTCTATAATTGGGTTAGGTATACATAACCTATTTCCTAACCTATCTGCTCGACGTACAATGTACAGGCACTACAGACCATGGACCTGAAGGACAGTGCATGAGCTAGACTTATAGACGCGGGGGTGTAAGCGAAAGACGCAAGGGGAATCAAGTTGTTTCAGCCATCTTGTTATGATATACTAGTGGTGCCATCTATGTCATACCGTGGTAAACTTTGAAACTTTACACTTGCATTACTCAGGTATCATAAATTGATCAATGTTTTTATAAATAATACATATACATATTTATACGAATTGTAATACATAGGGTGAATGAAAATACGTTATATTTAATTGCCAGAAAATAACTATACATATAATGGGCTATAGAGTGCACTACTAGTATATCATAACAAGATGGCTACACAGGCGATTCCCCTTCCGTCTTACGAGTAAACCCCCCGCAACTAGGCACTGTCCTTCAGGTCCATGCTACAGACATACATTCCGGCCGCCTCAGTTCCTTCGGGCCGCCTCGGTTCTTTCGGGCCGCTCGGTTCTTTCGGCCCGCTTGAAATAATTCAATCCGCTTGGTTTTGTTCGAGCCGCCCATTCGGGCCGCTTGAAAAATTCAAGCTACTTGGTTCTATCCAAGCCGCTCGGTTCATTCGGGTACTCGGCTCGGCTCGGCTCGGAAACCGGGTTTCGGCTTGGTTCGGATTTCAAGCTACCCGAATATTCAAGTACTTGAACACCCCTACTCGTGGGAGGAAGTGTATTTTTTCATTGAACATGGGGGACTTGCAGTGTGCCTGGTGTCTTTCAAAAGTTTAAACCACGTGAAGAAATTTAATTTACTGCGGCATTACGATTTATTTCACGCTGAAGAATTAAAAGAATTGACTGGTGATCAGCGAAAAAGTGAAGTTGCTCGAATGAAAAAGCTGATATTCGAAGATTTAGCGCAGACACAGGTGAGTTTCTTTACTTAGTTACAAAAATTGTAATTTATACGTTGTTTCTATTACGAGAACATTGTGTAGTAAATTATTATTTTGCTTGCAGGAACCTGCTTCTCCTGCTCTGTGGAGCAGTTATCGTATATCTTTGGAAATGGTAAAATCGGCGCTTCCCTTCACTTTGGGGGAAACCATAAAGAGGTGTATTCGGGTGACGGCGGGACAGTTTTGGCGCACTTGTGGCGCAACACCTACAGGACTGGTGGCAATGCGTGCGTGAACTGACGCTAGCTCCAAGGCAGCCAAGTGGCCGTAATCCAAAGTCAACCACGGCCAACCAGCGTCGCCGGGAAATACATTGTCGACACTGGTTGGCCGTGGTTGGCTTCGCGTTCGGGCCACTTGGCTGCCTTGGCGCTAGCGTCAGTTCACGCACCCATTACCACCACTTCTGTAGGTGTTGCGCCACAAGTACAGTATTCCCTCGCTGAGGGCTCGCTGGTCGGGACCGGCGTTGAGCCCGTATCGTGACCGGAGCCCTAATTGCCTAATTCCGAGTGTTCGTTTCTCGCTTCTTTCTGGCCGAAGGGGGGAGCGAGATGGAACGCTTTGCGTGCGCGACGGGCGCGAGCGCTCAGATGAAATCGTGACTGCTCGACGTATGCGCGCCACGGTCAGATAGGCACCTACTACGGTCAAAAACGTCAAACAGTTCCTGGGACTAAGCGGATATTATAGGCGATTTATAAAAGACTTCTCAAAAATTGCAAGATCACTTTCTAATCTCACTAGAAAGAACTACCAATTCGAGTGGACCTACAAACAGAAGGCATTTGAAACCTTACGGGAAGCTCTCTGCAAGGAACCCATCTTACAATTCCCGGACTTCGATAAAATATTCAACATCACGACAGACGCCTTAGGTATTGCTGTAGGTGCGGTTCTTAGTCAAGGAGAAATAGGGAAAGATTTGCCAGTAGCTTATGCATCTCGCGTTTTAAACGACACAGAAACGCGATATTCTCCTACAGAACGGGAATTATTGGCAATAATATACGCAGTTTTTCACTTTAGACCTTACATTTATAGAAGGAAATTTTACCTCATAACAGACCATAAACCATTAGAATGGCTTCAAAATCTTTCTAATCCTACATCTCGATTAAGGGGGCCATCTCAGCGGGCCTTGAATGTGTGCGTTAGGGCTCTTGATACCCGGTGACCCGGGTACTCGGTTAACCGGGTGATACCCGGGTACCCGGGCGCTACCCGGGTCTGCGGATAATACGGTTACGGGTACTCGATACCCGTATGATACGGGTAACACAATTCGACAGCCATCTGGACTTGTAACATTTAATAGCCGTTTCTTATATGTTTTGGACCGCTGAAAACGAATCCGCAAACCGTTTGACGCCATCATCCTCAGTTTTTGAGAAATTCGATTTTGAAAAAAAAAATGCAAATTTCCAACGTTGAACATCTTTAGTGTCGAGACAGTAATAGTTATTCATTACTGTTTGCGCAAATTTGCAGTTTTGTTTCAAAATCGAATTTCTCAAAAACTGAGGATGACAGCGCAGAAGCAACTTGCAATATTACTAATAATTTATAACTAACAATATTCATGAAACAAAAAGGTATAATAAGAGGTTTGTTATGATCCACTGCAATAACCGGTATTTCGTCGATTACCCGTATAACACGAGTATCGGGTAATCGTAACCGTATTACCCGCAAACCCGGGTAACCGGGTAGGACTCGGTTCACCGGGTACCCGCGAAAAGTAAGAGCCCTAGTGTGCGTACGCTCACACAAGCTAAGTTATGTGTCACGGGGAAATCCGCAAAATTTGTGACACAGTGTATCGGTTCGCACGCGTCCTGCTGGACGGCTCGGAATAGCACGTGAAACCAGTGTACGTTAAATAAAACAATGTTTTATTTCTAAATAGGACTCGTAGCGCGACAGCTCCTTAGAGATGGACGCAGTCTAATAATAATTTCGGCTCACGCAGTACGCTTATTAATTAGACTTAGAGTCAGGTAGAATGAACCTCACATGACAATAGGTTTGGAACGACTGAACATCATTTTTTTTTCCCTTGGCAACGGAATCGATTCTTAATAGCGGAATTTACAGAGTGGAGGGGCGATCCTTATCGTTATGTCTGGAGTTCGATCGGAAGTGAAGCATCGGATAGCTGGTTGGCGATTGAATGTCGGGCGTCGTGACATATGCGTGTACGTACACGCGTGTAGTAAACAAATCGTATATTACAACTTTCGTCCTGGAATCGGCCAAAAGGAAGTTTTTGCGGGTATAGTTGCCTCCAGTAGACATCCGTGCAGACGGGTCTGGTGCGTTTGAGCGCTAATAAGAACCGTGGGTTGAAATAATAATGAATTTATGAATCGTGTACTGTGACAGATTCGAGAAATGACAGAATGAGGCTTCAAGGATTCTCCGTCACCGGCGTTGATGGTATATTCGCGCCATGTACCATCAGAACCGGTGGAAGTCCAAGCTAGACGATAAATGTAGGAAACACATAGTTGCCGATACGTATCGAGAGTCGGATTGCGCTGTTGCCGCATTTCCCCTATTACTATTTTGTCGTCACGGAGGCTTGAATGAATCACGACGAAGCGGCTGAAGAACAGAGATGGGCAAAGATAATATCTTGATAAACTCCAATAAAAGATACTTTATGTTTATCCGTTCTGAACCAAAGTAAATTCATTCGACGGCGAAAGATAATTTTTTTATTCGAAGAAGAATAATTTGTTTATTCGATCTTTAACCGTAGTTTATTCGACTTTTATTTGAAGGCTTCAAACAACTTTCGGCAGCGTGTTTATCCGAACCGGCGCGATCTCTCTTTGAGCCTGAAGACTTGGGCTGGTCGGCGGCAGCTTCTGATTTCGGTTCGAGAGGCATACAGTGTTGCTTGCGGTGGATTATGTATTAATAAATTGTAAAACGTGACGTTTTCAGTATTTATTAACATACTGCTGAGATTGTCCAGATTAAAATGAGTTCAAGCACGGTATAAATCGGATTATTGCTAGAACAGTAGTTGGTAATTAAATATAGGGTAACTGTACTCGTTGTTGACAGTGTACCAATAGTTGATACTTTTATTTTCAGTCACAAATAATAAGCTTTTTATTAAAAAAATGTTTTTGACTATACTCGGGGCCAGATATATTGGCCGGTGAGTTTCGTGAGGGGTATTCTCCCACCACACCGTTTGCCTGCCTCGGTGCTCCTTTTCTCAACGTTTTCTTACTCGCTCTCGTTCCATCTCGCTCTCGCCTTCGCAAAACAAGAGTGAGCCAGAAGTGGTGGGGATAGTGCCAAGCTTCTGGCGTGTAGGTCAAACCGAGCTGTCAGCGTAGAAATGCACACATCAGAATAGGTGTGCGTTAGCTCCGAAGAAATTCATTGGATTTATTGGTCAGAACATTGATTCCTTCTCGATAGCTTCATCTCGTATTGGTCTACGAATAGCTTCGTCACGCACACAACTATTACGCTAAGAATAAATAACAGCCAAACGGCTAGATTCAGGCGGAGCCGAGCAGCGTTCCCGTTACCCCACCATACCCTGCGACCAGGGTTACCAGGCGATCCAGTACACGTACTGGCATATATGACGCCACTTAGCTTGGATTGGCTCGGCGTTGACATGACGTGACGGCGTCACCAATCAAATATAAGTATTCCCCTTCTCCTACACCGTATGACGTCATATAGGCCAGCACACCGCCATTTTTTTCAGTACGCCTGGCAACCCTGCCTGCGACGACCACGCAACTCCAACTGACAAATCCACGATCGTCAGATGGTGGTGGTTGATTTCTCCTCAATCGTTGCTCGCGAAAACGAATTCACCGGCCAATATATCTGGCCCCGAGTATAATACGCTGTTTGTACAGCGTGATTCTCTCGCTAGAGTCCTAAAGGCAATGCCGTGAATATGCCGCGCCTCGCTGAGTTTCGTGGAAGTGACGAATTTCACGTTCTACATTTCGCATCAGATTTTTGCGAAAATGGCTTCAACCGATTCCGTCGTCCCGGTGAAAGTGGCCCCAAGCTAACATCGTTAAAAATAGTCCGATTTACATGACATTTGACACGATTTTAATCGGGAGAACGCCAGGAATTTACATTGTATCCCTTACGCATCCTACTGGACCTCGCCTTCCAAGACGGCGAGCGATGCCCAGTGTCCTTACAGAAATGCGAAGTTCAGAAGGGATATTGATACGCAAATTAGTATTGTTTCATAAATTATTGAAATAAACTATCAAATTAAAGAGACTTTATCTTTATTTGTCGTCGAGTAAAAATAACCCAGAGTTAGTTTTATTTGAAACGCCACGGATGAATCAGTTTATTCGACGGGAATTCATTCGTCGGCCACAAATAATTTTTTTAATCGAAGGCCTTCATTCTTGAGGTCCCCCGAAGTTTGAGCCGAGCGACATTGTATCGCTCACCCGTCTAACCTGTCGCCTGGAGTTGCTCGGCGATGTATCATCGATTATGCAGAAACAGAATTTCTTTATTTTTCATCGTATCAATATGAAAGTGATTCTGCCGATTAAATTGACAGAAAATAATTTAAATCGGACTACATTGAACGAAACGGGCTTTCAATTCTGCAAATAAATTTTATGTGTAATATCGTTAATAATGATAGTTCAAATTGTGTCAGATTTGGTATATTTCCATCTTTTCTTTTTACACTCCCGGACCTCTCTATCTTTCATTATTGCTACGTTCAGCGAGACTCTGACGCTGGACGTAGCTCTCGTGCCGTATTGCTTCAAGACTTCTCGTGTTGGAAATTTTGAGAATAATCCTCGAATCACGTTATTTAATGGGAAGCAGTATTTATTAGTGTTGGTTGTTTGCTTAAAAAAAGTAGTTTTATTTGTGAAAATCATTTTTTAAAGAAAGATATTATAAAAGAGCGCGTTATAAAAGATGTTAGTGGAAATGTATTGTTTCAGGTAAGTCAATGTGAAATTATGAAATTGAAATTATATATACAGTCGTATTTTATAGTAATCATATCCTTAATTTGTAGAGAAGCCTCAAGAGACGAAGGCTTGCGCTCAATGCTATTCCTGTTTTCTTTAATACCTCTATTAAGCATGTACAAATTAACGAAGGTAAATATTATATAGACAACTCAACCACGAATCCTGAGCCTCCACCTGCAGTTATACAGGTAAATGTTGATAGCATATGATTTCACGTGACGTGATATTAATACAGTTAAAGCCAGTTGGGCCATTAAGGAGCCCGAGCTCCATGGTGTTTTCCAGAGCCGCACGGAAGGGGAGCTTGAAGCCAATGACAGCGACTCTGGTAAACATCATGGAGGTCGGGCTCCTTAATGGCCCAACTGGCCCCCACTGATTATTAATGTGTTTCTACCTACAGGAGCTGCTAAGTGTCCCATCATCTAGTGGTCAATCTTCAATATCCATTAGTGAAAATTATTCAAAGTCACTAGAATTAAATGATATAGGTAAATATATTTAAAATAATTAATTATTAATAAATTACAGCGTTAAGAACATTTTATGCTAAATACTGTTGATGTGTTACAGTCAATGATGTAAAAACAGAAGGTATTTCTGCTACTAATAATGATACATGCACAATTGAAAGAAAATGTTTAGACGTTTTTTCTAAATCGCACTGTTTGAAATTACCAAATACACTGTGGGCAGTCCACAAAGTTGACTTACCAAAGAAAATGTTGATTGTTAATAAAGTAAGACCCTCAGTTACCGAAGAGCCTAACGTATCAGTGATTGAGAAACAAGTATGTGTATGTTTTGTATATGAAATACTTTTGAATAGACATTACGTAAAATCACTTTTGTAGGTTGTTTTACAAGAAAATGGAAACTGCCAAATATTTATTTTTAACAAACTAGTGAAGGTATATGATACGTATCCGAACACTTGTGAGGAAGTTGAGTTTTTTATAAGGAAAATAGATAGTTTAAAAATATGTACAGGAGGTCCAAGTATATACGAATATAGAAACGTGCATTGTACTTGTGCATACCAAGATATTACAAATAAATGGCGACACAATCTGTGTGAGTGGGCCTTAGAAATAGGAACAATATGTGAACATTGTTTAAAATTAGATTCGACACTAAGGGGGCACTTTGACGCTGCTGTTAAAAAAAAATCCTTCAACAACACAATTATCTTTACTGATAAAAACAAATTCACAAAATTTAAAGAGGTATAAAATGAGAAGTAAAAAAATCAGAGCCAAAATTCGCAAAGCAAAAAAGAGATTAAAAAAGCAAACAAAGAGAAGTGGGAAAAAAATTTAGAACAGTGTTTACGAAAACATAAAGAAAAATATAATATACCTCATAATCAGGTTACTAATTATGTTTTTTGTTGTCAGATATTTATACTTATTTACATTTTTTACAAGATAAGAAGCGTTTTTAAAGTGTGTAATTTAATGTTTTGATTTCATGATTTTCTATGTATTTATAGGAATTATTGATAAAAGAATGTTTATTTGCAAGTAAACGCAAATCGTCGAAAGGCCGCAAATATAATACCGAATGGTTACTGCTGTGTTTACTTCTGCATATAAAAAGTCCGAAGACTTATAACTTTTTGCGACGAAATGAAATAATGCCGTTACCTGCTCACAGTACTGTGAGAAAATACATGAGTATGATTGACATTGGCTGCGGATTTGACATTAAATTTTTCGAGTTATTGAAGAAAAAATTTGAAGAAGTTCCAGAAAGAGCAAAGCACGGAATGCTAATTTTCGACGAAATGCAACTGAGGCAAAGCTTAGAAATAAATTCTAAAAAATTTACATTCGAAGGTTGTGCAAATGTAGGAGTACATTCGGACAGTAACAAATTCACAGAGTTGGCAGATCATGCTTTGGTATTTATGTTTCGATCATTAGGCGATAAATTTATACAGTCAATAGGTGTTTTTGCTAGTAAAGGGCCAACAAAAGGTCAAACTCTTGCTGAAATCGTGCTGCAAGCTATTATTTTAGTCGAAAAAGCAGGAGGATATATTGATGGCATTGTATGCGATGGAGCTGCAACAAATAGGAAAATGTGGAAGGAATTTGGAGTTTCTGGTAAACTAAATTCCAAACTGAACCATTTTTTTTGAAAATCCGGTTAATCCAAACAGAAAAGTATATGTATTTTCAGACACTCCACATCTTTTCAAATGTGTGAGAAATACAATACAGAATAGGCGTAAATTAAAGGTATTACAAGAATTAACTTCATTCTTAGGAACTCAAAAATAAAGCACCATAATAAATTAGGAAAATTGTGATTTATCTGAATTCAGGTGGATGGTCAATATGTTCAGTGGGTTGATTACGAGAATTTGTACAAAGTAGATCAATTCAATCCGGGTAATCTAAGAGTGTGTCCGAAACTAACTAGAAATCATATTAATCCTTCAAATTGTTTGAAAATGCGTGTCTTCTTGGCTACTCAGGTTTCGTACTCCAAACGTTGAAATAAAAATTAATATAAATTTTTTGTAATTATGAGTCCGCTTGATGTATGAGTATTTTTTTAGATATTTAATAAAAGTGTTGCTGATGGACTGGAATTTTATCGGTCTCGAGGAGTGGATAGATTATCTAACTGTGGTGGTACGATCCAATTCACTTTAAGGGGGTAGACACGTCACGTGACCTGGCCGATTCGGCAGGTCGGTATTACAGCAGGTTTTTTCTGCACAGAAATGGTAATACCGATAGATCGACGACTGCCCGGTGAACGCGAGAGGGAGCTGTTTGCTATTTCCGTATTCTATTCTGAATAAGGAAATAAATTCCTTGCTGTTGCGTTGTACTTGTAAATATTTAAACGGAAGGTCTGCTGGTAGAGCAAACGTAGACAATTCATTGTACATTTTAATTACTTAAAATGTACTTATGCTATAATATGTTACGTTGGCCGTAAGGAGTTATAAGTGAAAAGAAAAAATAGATGAGCGGATGTCCCCAGTAAACGAAGTTTGTTATGTTAGGTTAGACATTTTTTATTAGCAAAACGCTGAAGCAAAACATGAAAGTTATACACTTATTATAAGATAATTAAACGTCCCATGCAGAAAGCAGTTATTGAACAAACATTATATATAAAATTGAGTTGGTGCAATAGTGACTTTAGATTGCAATTGCTTATTCGATGGTTTTTCCTATGCGCTAATACACTCGCCGCTGGTATTGCGATGTTGTCATCGATTATACAGAAACAGAATTTGTTTATTTTTCATCGCATCAATAATGAAGGGGAGCGTTATGTGTGGGGTCATCATATGCCGAACTCTGCCGTTGCAAAGGCCCCATAAGACGGAAAGGTGGGCCGAGGAACAAAAGCGCAACGGTCAAGCGGCGTGGCGTCGAGCGTCGACGAGGCGACTAGAGAATTGACGACCGAACCGTCACGACGTATTGCGATTTGATGTTAATAAACCATACAGGGTGTCCCAAAAATGTCGCGTTTCCTTCAAAGGGGTGACTCAGGGGGTGATTTGAAACAACTTTTTCCTTAGCGAAAATATTGTCCGAAGCTTCGTTAAGGAGATATTAAGCAAAAACCCCGACCAATCAGAGCGCGCGCCTTCCGCCTGAGTTCCCGCGGTAGCGTTGGCTACGAGGTAGGCGACCGCGCTTGTGCTACGAACGTACGAACAAGCAAGTCGTCATGCATCGAAGGAAACCGCGTTACACATTTTTTTTTTAAAGCAGAATCTTAAATAAGAATAATTTGAAGTGAGAGGACAAGAAGTACGTAAATTTCGTTTTTAAATAAAGCATAAACGAACAGCTAACGTAACAGAAAATGTACGACAAGTGATCGTAATTCGTTATTGAGGTAAAAATCCGTAGTTTAAGAACGGCCAACACAACTAAATTTAAAAAATAATATTAGGTGTATGAATAAATTCTTTCCGACTGGAATTTCTATCGCGGTGGTATTCAGAAGCTGCCAGAAAAATGGCAAAAGGTAATGAACAATAATGGAAATTATTGCGATGATCGAGTTGTTTTCATATTTTTTAAATCGAACTGTTATTGTACCCTAAAATCGGAAAGAATTTATTTTCACACCTAATAATCACCAATAAATTAAATAAAACTCACCCTTTCGGACATTCCTTTCCTTGCTTTCCTTCCCTTTTCGGAAACCTGTGTCACTGGATCACTGTACCGATCCTGGTTATCGGTGGACGAAAAGATTTATGGTTAGGTAGCGCCCAATGCTCAGCTGATCACAGTGCGTCCGGGTTAATGTACCGAATATTCACTTCACTACATGGCTACTAACACTGATCACTGAATTTATTTTTCACGGAACGTGTTGTTCCTACGTTATAAAAATTGGTGGCTGCGAAAGGGGCCGATTACTGTTAATTACTGGGACGAGAATACTACTATTACCCGGCGAAAAGAAAACTCGTGGCAGACTGTCTCGGGCTGTGCAGTCCGCTGCTGTGCAGCGATCAGATACGGATCCGACCGACGATCGTCAAAACAAAAGCGTAGGCTACGCTTGGTCAAATCGCTCTATCCCACTCGATCTCGTGTCTCGTTCGATCTCTTCGTCGCGCGGTGTGACAATGTATGTGGCAACTTCAGCCAATAACCAAAATATGTGCGCCCCGTCTTTAAAAGTGTGCCCAAATAGGTGACTCGACCAATCGTCACAGCAGCGGACTGCACAGCCCGAGACAGTCTGCCACGAGTTTTCTTTTCGCCGGGTAATAGTAGTAATCTCGTCCCAGTAATTAACAGTAATCGGCCCCTTTCGCAGCCACCAATTTTTATAACGTAGGAACAACACGTTCCGTGAAAAATGAATTCAGTGATCAGTGTTAGTAGCCGTGCAGTGAAGTGAATATTCGGTACATTAACCCGGACGCAGTGTGATCAGCTGAGAACTGGGCGCTACCCAACCATAAATCTTTTCGTCCACCGATAACCAGGATCGGTACAGTGACCCAGTGACACAGGTTTCCGGAAAGGGAAGGAAAGCAAGGAAAGGAATGTCCGAAAGGGTGAGTTTTCTTTAATTTATTGGTGATTATTAGGTGTGAAAATAAATTCTTTCCGATTTTAGGGTACAATAACAGTTCGATTTAAAAAATATGAAAACAACTCGATCATCGCAATAATTTCCATGCTTCTGAATACCATCGCGATAGAAATTCCAGTCGGAAAGAATTTATTCATACACCTAATATTATTTTTTAAATTTAGTTGTGTTGGCCGTTCTTAAACTACGGATTTTTACCTCAATAACGAATTACGATCACTTGTCGTACATTTTCTGTTACGTTAGCTGTTCGTTTATGCCTTATTTAAAAACGAAATTTACGTACTTCTTGTCCTCTCACTTCAAATTATTCTTATTTAAGATTCTGCTTTAAAAAAAAAATGTGTAACGCGGTTTCCTTCGATGCATGCCGACTTGCTTGTTCGTACGTTCGTAGCACAAGCGCGGTCGCCTACCTCGTAGCCAACGCTACCGCGGGAACTCAGGCGGAAGGCGCGCGCTCTGATTGGTCGGGGTTTTTGCTTAATATCTCCTTAACGAAGCTTCGGACAATATTTTCGCTAAGGAAAAAGTTGTTTCAAATCACCCCCTGAGTCACCCCTTTCAAGGAAACGCGACATTTTTGGGACACCCTGTATAATAACTTTACTACAGAATTCAGAAGTGGGATACACGCGCGCGCTATTGGAATTCGCGAGTGTAGTGCGAAAGTACAAGGATTTTCTCTATAGTGATTTTATACTGCAATATCAATCTTATATAAAATAGAAAAAGGAAACTTTGGTTGGCGAATTGAGAGCAAGATGGAAGGCGAAACATCGTCCAGAACGCATAGGAGGTCGCGTAAACGACATCGGGGATCAAGAGAGCGTCCCTCGAAGCGTCGGCGTTCCTCATCTCGACATCGCGGGAGCTCGTCGCGATCACGCCATTCAACACCAAGGACGGATCGTCGCGGTGCGTCCGCTTCCAGTACCGCAACTGTTTTGAGTGCTGGTTTCGCCCAATTGGCGGAGACCTTGTCAAGTATCATGCAGTCAGGTTCGAGGACTTTTAATCATTTTTTTAGCGCTAAATTTTTGCCAGAATTCGATTCAGAAGCAAGTAAATTCGATGTAGACGACTGGTTAGAAAAGATCAATAACTGTGCAACTGTGTATAATTGGGAAGACAAGACCTCTTTTTTGCGGTATGCAAACTGCGTGGAAATGCTAAAATATGGTATGATGAGTTACCAAACCCCCCCTTAACCTGGGAAGTCTTTTCGCGAATGATTTCTAGACAATTTACAGGGGAATTGGGGTTCGGTAAATTGCTGAAAGAAGCCGTTCTGTATAACAGTACCCCCAGTCAAGATCTTAAGACGTATTGTTTTCTGAAGGTGGGGAAATTGAATAGACTAAAATTAGACCTATCGGAAGACAAATTAGCAGATTTTGTCGCAGAGGGGATTCACGATGATCGCATACGCGCCACCATCTTGGCATCTCGGTGTAAATCATTGGCAGACCTAAATAACTTGTTAGGTATATTTGATACGTCCGACAGCAAAACTAAAGATTCAAAAAATGTAAAGCGGTTTACGCGGCGTGAAACTACGAATAACAAGCATAGCGATCGTGAGAAAACGAATAGTTGTTATAGCTGTGGAAAAACGGGTCATATTAGGCGAAACTGCCCAGAACAGTCGAAAAATGGAAAGGAGGAGGAAAATAGAGACGAAAAGAAAGACGGAAATAGGATAACTTGCGGGTATTGTCATAAAACTGGCCATACAGAGGAACGCTGTTATTCGAAAAGAAAGGAGAAGGAGACAGTGAAAAAGTCCTGTCTAATGATTGATCAGTCGCTTCAATCTTTAGACGACGAAAACGATGATAAAAGCATTAAAAGACCACTCAAAACATGTACTATTAACGGTATAAAGAAACAATGTACAGTGGATTTGGGTAGTGATGGTTCTCTAATTCGGGAGGGCGTCGCAAGATCACTAGCGCTAGAATTTTCTCCAACAAACACGATCCTGGCCGGCTTCAATAACTCGTCCGTTGCCCCGATAGCTTCAACCGAAGTGTCGATCACTATTGACGACATAGCTTTTAATACGAACTTCCTTGTAGTCACAGACGAACAGCTATCGCGCGAAATACTAGTAGGCCGTAATGTATTAGTTGATGCAGATGCGATAGCGATTGCGGACGTTTCCGGGGTGCAACTTACACGGAAATCAACGGAATTAAATCCTGCCTTGAAACGCGGTATATAAAAAGTAGACTCAATTAACTTAGTAACAGTGTCGGCGGAATCAAAATCGGAGGGCGTAAAACCCATAGAGGATACAGATATTCGTTGCTCTACGTTAAGTAAGGAAAATCGTGCGAGGCTAGTTAAATTATTGAACAAATATCGTAAATGCATAGCCCTTAAAATAGATGAGTTAGGGAAAATGAAAGATGCTGAAATGGAAATTGAACTGATTAGCGAGGAACCGGTTTACCATCGACCGTATAGATTATCCTTGTCGGAACGTCAGAAGGTAAAAAAAATCATAGCAGAACTCATATTCAGCGGTATCATTCAAGAGAGTAGGTCGCCGTTTGCAAGTCCTATTTTGTTAATAAATAAAAAGAATGGGGAGGTACGCTTGTGCGTGGATTATCGGGCACTCAACAAAATTACAAAACGCCAAAAATATCCCTTACCATTGATCGACGACCAGATAGACCAATTAAAAGGTAAAAGGTTCTATACGTTATTGGATCTTAAGTCAGGATTTTATCAAATCCCAATGAGTCGGGAATCTGTTGAGAAGACGGCGTTTATAACGCCTGACGGGCAGTATGAGTTTTTAAGGATGCCGTTCGGGTTGATGAACGCGCCAGCGGTCTATCAAAGAGAAATGGACAGGATCTTTCGCGATTTAGCGCACGTTTACATTGACGATATACTTATTGCTACTGACGATGTTGAAGAAGGTTTTAGACAGCTAGAAGCAGTTCTATTACAGTTGGACAAATATAATTTGACATTAAATTTAACTAAATGCGATTTTTTCGCGGAAAGGATCGAATATCTTGGTAGAGAAATATCCGCGGAAGGAGTTCGACCGGGACAGTATAAAACCGGGGCAATTCAAAAGGCACCAGAACCGAGAAATGTTACGGAGGTACGTCAATTGTTAGGACTTGCCGGTTATTTCCGAAAATTCGTTAAAAATTATGCCCAAAAGGTAGCGCGCTTACTAATTTACTAAGAAAAAATATATCTTGGATTTGGGGTCCTGAGCATACCAAGGCCGTGAAGGAAATAAAAGACGTTTTATGTACTCGACCTGTGTTGGCAATTTATAATCCTAATCTACCAACTGAGGTGCATACGGATGCAAGCTCAGTTGGATTAGGGGCAATGTTAATTCAAATGGAAAATAATGAAAAACGAGTAGTGTCGTATTATAGCCGGAAAACAACAGCTGAGGAAGAAAAATATCACTCATATGACTTAGAAACACTTACTGTCGTTACCGCGTTAAGGTTTTATCGCGTGTACTTGCTAGGTATAAAATTTACAGTGGTTACCGATTGCAGTGCGATCAGTGCAACAGCAGCAAAGAAGGATATACAACCGAGAGTTGCGAGATGGTGGGTATATCTCCAAGATTATGATTTTGAGGTTGTCTATCGTCCAGGTGTTCGAGTTAAGCATGTCGACTATTTGAGTCGAAACCCTGTTGAGACAGTCGAGTGCCTGGCGGTGGACATTACAGAGTCTGAGTGGATAAAGGGGGCACAGCTGCAAGACGAATCCATTGTTCTTATAAAAGAAATTATAGAATCTGGGGAGGTTAGGCCTGATGTCAACCAGTATTTCGATAAATATGACTTGAGAAACGGGGTGCTGTTTCGTAGAACGGAAGAGGGTAACAGATGGGTCGTCCCTCGGGCATGTCGATGGAATATAGTAAAGATGTGCCACGATGATCAAGGGCACTTTGCCTTAGAGAAAACATTAGCAAGGGTTAAGCAGAGTTACTGGTTTAAGGGAATGAGGAAATTCATATCAAAATATGTCAAGGCATGTTTAAGGTGTCTGTACTACAAGGCTCCCTCAAACTGTAAGCCTGGCTATTTGCATCCGATCGAAAAGGTCGCGATTCCCTTTCATACGGTGCACTTGGACCACCAAGGTCCGTATATAAAGAGTAAACATAAAAACACCCAGATTTTGGCAATAGTAGATGGTTTTACTAAGTTCTGCGTCCTCGAGCCTGTGCGAGATACCAAGACAAAATGGGTTTTAAGGGCTCTCGAGCAACTATTTGCTATCTTTGGTGTTCCGTCGAGGATAATTAGCGACCGGGGTACTGCCTTTACTTCCCATCGATTTGAAGCTTTCTGCCGGGATTATGGCATCAAGCACATACTAAATGCAGTGGCAACACCAAGAGCAAATGGACAGTGCGAACGAGTAAATCGTGTGGTGATCAGTTCACTAGCTGCCACGTCTGCGGGTGATCCTGAAGATCAATGGGATTTGAATGTAAAGAAGGTGCAAGCCGCTATAAATTGTACCGTGAATCGCACAACGCGACGAAGTCCAGCGCAATTGCTTTTGGGCTATATACCTAGGAGTGCTGCTGATGCTGTGTTGCTAGAGAGTATTCAAAAAACTTTAGACGAGATAGATTTAACAAAGTTACGTAAGGAGGCCAAGAAGGCAACGGATGCTGAACAAGAAACCCAAAAGGCTCGCTTCGATGCTCGAAGATTCAAGGCGCCAGTCTACCAGGTGGGGGATGTAGTCATGGTGGCTACAAATCCGGCGGCAATTTAAGGTGACTGCAAAGCTGCCTAACGACCGCTACGAGGTGGAGGACCTTCGGGAAATGAAGAAGGCCCGAAGACAGAAAAGCGTCGTGGCGGTGGATAGTATCCGAAAGTGGATCACTTTTGATGCTATGGAATAGAATTATGCAGGTGAGTTGATACTGTTGATCATTAACTAGTCGTTTCAGAAATAGCTGGCACGGAAGCTAAGGGGCTCGTTATAATGGCGGACCGGTTAAGGAAGTTCAGGCCTCGATTATGAGTGAATTCGAGAATGACCGGATGGACCTGGATCAGAAATCCGAGCGATGCCACCTACGGACAAGGGCTGATGGTGGAAAGCAACCGGAGAGGATCGATGGCCGATGGTCCTGGGCTTCTTCCTCTGCACAGTCGCGTAGTCGTGGATGCTCTGGCATGATTCTTGGTCGGAATCATGTGGATGGAGATCTGACGGCAAGGCTGGGACCTCTGGGATGACTAATGTTGTCATCAATGTGGCCGTAGTCCGGGGTGCTCTGGTACAGATTTGGTCAATCTGTATGGGTAGAGACCTTGAGGCGCGAAGCTGGGACCAAGGCAGTCGTGGAGTCAGGCAAGCTTCTGGCTGAGTTGGCGACGGTCGCCCGCTCAGTTGTATGTGGCCCCTGGCGAGGCTGGCGACCGGGTTGATTTTGAATTAAGGGTATCCGGGGGTTGTTATCATGTAAACATCCATAGAGAAAGGAGAAATTCGACAAGACTGATGTTATTGTGGTCTACTTAACACTCTATCTAGTCCTAAGATGTCAATCGGATAACGACTGTATCGCGAGTTCTTGCTATTAACGATGGAACTGATCACTCTGTCGGGGCGAGAATTCGGGCTATACAGTTATCTATCTACAAGTGAGAAAAGGAAAGGATGCACTAATTCTTGACGTTATTCGTGCAGATTATAGGACAGAACAACCGAGGAGTAGTAAGATCGAGG
Source organism: Andrena praecox (assembly GCA_963932275.1). Classification (NCBI taxonomy): domain Eukaryota; kingdom Metazoa; phylum Arthropoda; class Insecta; order Hymenoptera; family Andrenidae; genus Andrena; species Andrena praecox. The sequence continues at coordinate 37,604,878 of OZ010731.1, forward strand.
ACGACTTAAACATCAGGAAGGCCGAATGAAGGGGAGCGTTATGTGTGGGGTCATCGTATGCCGAACTCTGCCGTTGCAAAGGCCCCATAAGACGGAAAGGTGGGCCGTGGAACAAAAGCGCAACGGTCAAGCGGCGTGGCGTCGAGCGTCGACGAGGCGACTAGAGAATTGACGACCGAACCGTCACGACGTATTGCGATTTGATGTTAATAAACCATATAATAACTTTACTACAATATGAAAGTGACATCAATGGATTCCTCGCATTCTCCCGATTAAATTGACAGAAAAATATTTAAATCTGACAATTTTTAACGAAATAGGCTTTCAATTCTGCAAACAAATATTTCACGTAATGTCCTTAATTATGATCCGAGTTATATCATTTTTAGGGCCAATTTGATCGAGAAAGCATAAGGAATTGATTGACGTAAAGAGATTTCGTAAAGATCGGATTAGAAATTGCAAAACTTCAGATTCATCAGTGCTTAGTGCGCCACATTGTATGGCCCCGCTGGTTTCGAGCGTCGAAGCCGATGAAACTCAGCGAGACACATGATTGCTGGCGAGCATCGCGTTTGACGACTCTGGCTAAAGAATCACCTTGTACAAATGCTAAGAAACGATAGTGTGAAGTGGCGGCGCGTTTCAATTGCACATTGGCAATACCGTAGGTAGATTCTAGGGCCTATAATATTAGCTCCGCGTTACGATGTTCTTAATCAGAGTACTGCATTAATGAATTAAAAAATAAATGAATTGGTCAATTAGTTAAAATTAATGAACTGTGCATGATTTTAATGACGCCTAATTTAATGGCACTTACAAACTGAATTACTAATTGTAATTAAAATAATACTTTTTGACGCGCAACATGAAACCGCGCACGCAAATGGTTGCGCGTATTGTCGAAAGCATCAGAAATAATATGTACAGTCTTCCAATTGTTGAGAACCCTTTAGGCTCAGATTATCGGGAAAGACCTACCCACCCCACTGTTTTGCTTTCTTGCTGCGAGCAAGGACCTTCGGGCCCTAGTAGACCGCCCGTTGACAGTCGAGAGCAATAAAACCGACGAGCTAGATAAAATACCCAGTACAGAAAAATAAAATGTTCATGTTTTTGATAAGGGTTGATGAAAGTATTACCGATGGATTTTTTAGGATTTCCCGATGAAAATGATATCAAACATGGTGCAATTCGGTCAATTTTTAGTGAACGTAGAGTGTGTCCTAATCATGTAATCATAAGAAAAAATAACATTTCAATCGGTACATGTGTAATGTACTGACCCTTACTTATCGTTTTCCTCTGACTTTCTCTGCAAACACGAATCACGCTAACTACCCAAATGCTGCGTAATTGTAAACACTGCGTCATCCCTGCTACCCATCGTCATCTTAGCTAATGCGTCACCTATCCAAAATCCTGCCTTTCTGCCCTATCTTGTCATCCCCTCTCCTACATTCCGAAACCTTTAAAACCCCATTGCATTCCCTTATTCGAGAGCATTACTATTCCAAAAGCCACCAGTCTCAGTCACGGAGTCCAGTTCAAAACAGTTGAATCTCTAATATTCTTAATTTAGTTGAATAAATATCTTTATAAATATTATTCATAAAACGGTAGTTCAATTATCCTTGTGTCCATTACACATGCATGAAACGCTGAGATCAGGAATTCCGAACCAAATGGGGCATATGTAAGAACTGGCGAAATTCAACAATAGGGGAAGCCCGGGCAAAGCGGTTATGTTAAGGTTTAGTGAGAAAAATAACACAGTTACAATTAAGATGAGAAATATTTTTTATATTAATAATCATTGAAATTTAATCAGCTTTCTGATACAATAACAAAAAAATTTATAACTAAAACATTTAAACCATTTTAAAATGAAAAACGTAAACAAGTCAATCAATCCGCTTTGCCCTACCCCCCTGGGCAAAGCGGATGAGGGGGTCGGGCAAAGCGGATGTTATTAAATAACGCAGAGTTAATCTTGACATTCGTCACAAAAGTAACTGCCTGATCCTGCATATGCAGTGCAGCATTCATGGGCCCATCTGGTACACTGGCTGCATTGGATCCAGTCTTCGGATGGGGGGTCGGAGTATGGCTCCAAACATACCAAGCATAAATATCCGATATTTTCCTTGTCTTTTTTTGTCTTCTTTTTTGTTCGACGGCTACAGGTAGGGCCAGCGACTATTTCCGTTTTTTTATTGTGAACTTTGTGAAACTTTGAAGCTTGCTGAATTGTAAAGGAACTGGATGTCAACACTTCTGCCCTTTGTCTTTTATTTTTACGAGCTGTTTTTGGTGCAGCCATAATGGGTATTGGTCTGACTTGAAATGGTGATAAGCTGTTAATAGTCGTGTCCTGATTTTCTGTCTCTACAATGCTGCATTGTAGTGCAGTATTGTCGTGTGACGGTGGTATAATGTCGCGAAGTGGTGTGATATTGTCACGAGGTAATGGAATACTGTCGTGTGGTGGTGATATATTTTCTGAAGCATTTTCTTCCAATGGACGGTCTGTTATGGATGATGGAGCATAGTCTTCGTCGCCAAATACATGTGGATTGTAGGGCCAAAGTCCTGGTTTTTTAAATCCTTGAATCGCATTTTGTACAGAGGCACCTTTGCTGTAGGCTCCTCCGAAAAGTTTTGCGATATCATACTGGTTGATAATTCTCCCTGGGTGACTTTTTTGAAAAGTGTTTAGCTCTTGTTCAAAGTACTTTTTTATTGGTCCATAAACAGCAACATCTAACGGCTGCATTTTGTTTGTAGTATGTGGAGCAAACGATACGAAAATAACGTGATTTTTCCGTGCAAATTCTAAGGCTGGATAATACTTGTGAGATTCGTGGTTGTCAAGTAGCAACAAAACATTTCGGTTTTCATTTGGACGAACCATTTCAACAAAATACTGAAGCCACAACAAGAAAACTTGTCCATTTATCCAACCATTATCACTCACGGAGGCTCGGGAACTTGGAGGGGCACCATCTAAAAGCCGATCTTGCATCCGTTTTCGCGCAAAAATGAAAAATGGCGGAACATATGTGCCAGCAGCATTGCAACAGCATATGACAGTTGTAAGTTGACCTCTTTCAGCACTGCTAATAACTCCAACTTGTTTTTTTCCTTTCGAACTCAAAATCTTTGGTGGCTTAGAAGTCGTCGTTCTCACGCCAGTCTCATCCATATTGTAAATCGTAGTTGCATCAAAATTAAATTTCTCAATCTGCTCCCACAAAAGTAAATAAAACCGCTCCACCTGTGGTCTGTTAAAGCCTCTTGCTCTAGCGATGGAAGTGGGTTCAGGTGATCGCAGGACAATATCAGGGTGTCTTCGCTTAAAACCGGCAAACCAATCTTCACCAGCTTTACCGTTCTTGAAATTGTTCTCAATATTATTTTTTGTTGCAAAATCATAAACTAGTTGCAGGAAATCAGCACGAGTTAGGCCGAAAAATAGATTATCTAACTCTTTCAAGTAATTACATAACTCATTTTCTTGTTCTTCGGTAAAAACAGTAGTAAATCTTCCCAATTTTTTTTTACAACTTCCTGACTTCAAATGCCGTTGTAATGTTGTATACGGAATGAAGTATTTTTTGGCTGCAGACATAATAGACTCTTTTTTCGCATTGACTGCATCCATGGCGCATTTCAGATTGCTCTCCGTCCATTTCGCTTGATCTGTTTTACGTTTGTACTGGGAAACCATGCTAGAATAAAATAAAACGGCAATAATAATATGACCGAGATTAGCAGGGCAAAGAGGATTGACTATCCGCTTTACCCCCATCCGCTTTGCCCAAAGAACCCACTTGGTGGAAACTTGTAATGTTTCATAAAAATATGAACAACAAATTAAAAATGTTAACCTCTAATAGAATCTTAAGAACACGGAGTTCTTAGAAAAAATATTTACTGTGGTAAATACCGATAACTATTAATAATTAAGCCACGTACCTACCTGTGCGAAATACGTAAGAAAGCGCACAATTTTCGTTTTTTCTTTACAAACGACGCACCACAGCAATTACACGCTTTATTGCATTGTCATGGCCTGTACAACCAGCCGCTTTCTAGATCAGGAAAAACTCGTGGGGCCATCTTTGATAGCAAAGCAAAAAAAAAGACTATCCGCTTTGCCTAGGGCATTCGCTTTGCCCGGGCTTCCCCTACTTCATCGTCTAAATTTTACAATTAAAGTATTTATTTGACGTGAATATAAAGTCGGTCAGCAAAGTCTTTTTCGATTTGAGTTCTGTAGAAGGCTGATTTTCCTTCGCCATCGAAAGTCCCCTCTTGTCCCTCTCACTGGCAATCATGCGACTCGCTGAGTTTCGTGTGCTTCGGCGCTCGAAACCAGTGGGGCCATACAATGTTGCGCACTAAGCACTGATGAATCTGAAGTTTTGCAATTTCTAATCCGATCTTTACGAAATCTCTTTACGTCAATCAATTCCTTATGCTTTCTCGATCAAATTGGCCCTAAAAATGATATAACTCGGATCATAATTAAGGACATTACGTGAAATATTTGTTTGCAGAATTGAAAGCCTATTTCGTTAAAAATTGTCAGATTTAAATATTTTTCTGTCAATTTAATCGGGAGAATGCGAGGAATCCATTGATGTCACTTTCATATTGATGCGATGAAAAATAAACAAATTCTGTTTCTGTATAATCGATGACAACATCGCAATACCAGCGGCGAGTGTATTAGCGCATAGGAAAAACCATCGAATAAGCAATTGCAATCTAAAGTCACTATTGCACCAACTCAATTTTATATATAATGTTTGTTCAATAACTGCTTTCTGCATGGGACGTTTAATTATCTTATAATAAGTGTATAACTTTCATGTTTTGCTTCAGCGTTTTGCTAATAAAAAATGTCTAACCTAACATAACAAACTTCGTTTACTGGGGACATCCGCTCATCTATTTTTTCTTTTCACTTATAACTCCTTACGGCCAACGTAACATATTATAGCATAAGTACATTTTAAGTAATTAAAATGTACAATGAATTGTCTACGTTTGCTCTACCAGCAGACCTTCCGTTTAAATATTTACAAGTACAACGCAACAGCAAGGAATTTATTTTCTTATTCAGAATAGAATACGGAAATAGCAAACAGCTCCCTCTCGCGTTCACCGGGCAGTCGTCGATCTATTGGTATTACCATTTCTGTGCAGAAAAAACCTGCTGTAATACCGACCTGCCGAATCGGCCAGGTCACGTGACGTGTCTACCCCCATAAGTACATAAATTCAAAATTCAGTGCACAAATGGCCGAATTAGAAGCCGTAGGAGTCTTTTATTTCCCCCCCCCCTCCCCAAATGAGAGGGGCTTTAGGCCCCCCGTCCCCGAATGCAATCCTAGCTATGCCCATGATAAATCGCATGTGTCCTAAATTGTATGTGTCCTAAATCGCATGTGTCCTAAGTCGCATGTGTTCTAAATTGTATGTGTCCTAAATTGTATGTGTCCTAAGTTGTATGTGTCTTAAATCGCATGTGTCCTAAATTGTATGTGCACTGCAAATCGCATGTGTTTTAAATCGCATGTGTCCTAAATTGCATGTGTCCTAAATTGTATGTGTCCTAAATCGCATGTGTCCTCAATTGTATGTGTCCTAAATCGCATGTGTCCTAAATTGTATGTACACTATAATTTTAATGTGCTTTAAATTGCATGTGCACTACTTTCTGTGCACTGTTCTGATGTGTCCTAAATTGCATGTGTAGTTTTGTACTGTGTAGTTTTGATATGGAGCCAATAGTTTTCTTAGAGGAACCTATCGATTGCCGCAAACAAAGTTCAATTTGGTTTGGGCCGTTTGGGGGCACTTTTCACTATGCTTATCCGGCTACACCCTTTAACGCAGGCTACGGCTTATTTCCGAAGATAATTCTCCAAATTTCCCTACGTAAATTTTTCTTCGGAGTTTTTAAACGAACTTATTCATTATCAACAACAGTGTTGGCCGTTATTGAACTACGGATTTTTATCACAACAACGAACTACGATCATTTTTCGTTCGTTCCCTGTTGCATTACCGTTTTGTTTGTACGTTATTAAAAAAGGAAATTTACGTGCTCCTTATCCCCTCACTCCAAATAATTATTATTTTCGATTCTTCTAAAAAAAAAACATCTGTGTTAGATGGGCTCAAGACCGATCGAATCGCTTCGAATCTATGACACAAATGTTTCGAATCGCTTCGAATCTCATTAGTCATGGTTGCCAAGCAAAGCGAATCGCTTCGAATTCTGGACAGAAGTTTCGAATCGCTTCGAATCCCGGGCGAAAATTTGGAATCGCTTCGAATAGCTTCGAAAGCTTCGAATCGCTTCGACTATTATTCGAAACAAAAATTTCTTGAAAGTCTTGATAGATCATGAAAGTCTTGATAGGTCTTGAAAGTCTTGATAGGTCTTGATAGGTCTTGAAAGTCTTGATTGCTCTTGAAAGTCTTGATAGGTCTTGAATAGAATTGTAATATCAAGATAAAACACGCATGATCGATAACGATTAGTCGAACAACTGCATCTTCATACCATAGGGTAACGCCAAACTCCAGTTTCCTTGGGAGGAAAGTAAAAAATTATGCGAATACGCATGCGCGTAAAGTCTTTTTCCCTTGGGAGAAAAGTAGAAAACGCGAATACGTCTGAAATTAGCCATTTTGCTCCTGCTCAGCAGTAGAGCTCTTACTACCCGCCCGCCCGGGTACTCGAGTACCCGGTGAGACCCCGGGTAGAAAAAAATTACTCGGGTACCCGGGTAGACAAAAATTACCCGTGTGTCCATGAGATACCCGAGTAACTGAAGTGTGATGAGATAGTTGAGAATTTCGATTTGACAGCATATTCCGTTCATTACTGAGGTTAGCCGAAAATGATCGAAAGTCGAAAAACGATCGGCTGTCAAATCGAAATTCTCAACTATCTCATCACACTTCAGTTACTCGGGTATCTCATGGACACACGGGTAATTTTTGTCTACCCGGGTAGCCGGGTAATTTTTGTCTACCCGGGTATCCGGGTATTGCACGGGTACCCGGGTAGTCGGGTATCCTACGGGTACCCGGGTACCCGAGTAATTTTTTTCTACCCGGGTACCCGGATACCCGGGCAAAAACAATAGCTCTACTCAGCAGGCGTAAAAAACATCCATTTTCATGCAGGTGTTGAAAAAAATAATTTTACTCAATAATTAATACTTTTATTTTAAAAGTACTTGCAACTTTTACAACATTCAAAGAAAGACCAAACGTCTAAGACTTCCCACAACTTCCTATTTCAAATAACAGTCGAAGAGATTCGAAACTTTCATCCGGAATTTCGAGATAGAATCTCGAGACTCGAGAGAATCGAGATCTCGCCAGATCCCCCCCGAATTTTTTCGACTCGCTCCGAAGTTCGGGTTCCCGAGCCTCGAAACACGAGACGATCCGCATACTCCTATTCAAGACCTATCAAGACTTTCAAGACTAATCAAGACTTTCAAGACCTATCAAGACTTTCAAGATCTATCAAGACTTTCAAGAAATTTTTGTATCGAATAATAGTCGAAGCGATTCGAAGCGATTCGAAGCTTTCGAAGCTATTCGAAGCGATTCCAAATTTTCGCCCGGGATTCGAAGCGATTCGAAACTTCTGTCCAGAATTCGAAGCGATTCGATTTGCTTGGCAACCATGACTAATGAGATTCGAAGCGATTCGAATCTTTACAGGATTGAATAACTTCGAATCGATTTCGAAGTTGATGTCTTGAGCCCATCACTCTGTGTATTCATCTTTTTACGTTACACATGATTTTCATCCATTTATCCTTTATTCATTATTCACTTTAAATAGCAAACAAACCATGGCAAAAGGTTCGATTTTTTTGTTACGTCTTTTTCATTTGCCATTCTACGCAATTTCCTTCGATGCATGCCGCCTTGCTTGTTCGTAGACGCAGCGCGGCCCGGCGCGCGGCCACTAGGGCAGAGATGGGCAAAAAATTATTTCAAATAAAAAATTCAATTCGACCAAAAGACGAAAATTTTATTCGAGGCTCATGAATAAGAATAACCCGAGTCAATTTTTAATCGAAGCGCTCATGATTGAAATCATGGGGATTCAATCGTCAGTCATGATTGAATACGTCAATCATGGGGATTCAATCGTCGGCCATGATTGAAGTAAGTCAATCATGGGGATTCAATCGTCGGTCATGATTGAATACGTCAATCATGGGGATTCAATCGTCGGCCATGATTGAATACGTCAATCATGGGGATTCAATCGTCGGCCATGATTGAATACGTCAATCATGGGGATTCAATCGTCGGCCATGCTTGACCTACCTTCAATCATGGGGATGCAATCATGACTGAATGAACAGTGTTCTCGTATTCAACCGTAGTTCAGTCGCGTAGCTCGACTAACCTTGGCGAGCCTCGAGACTCGCGAGAACCTTTGATCGATGCCGCGCGAGGCCCGAGCCGAGCGACATTGTATCGTTCACCCGTCTAAACTGGCGCCTGGAATTGCTCGGCGATGTGTCATCGATTATACGGAAAGTGAATTTCTTTATTACTTAACCGACTTCAAAAAGGAGGAGGTTATAGATTCGACCCGTTTGTATGTTTGTCCCCTCATAACTCCTCAGCATATGGACCGATTTTGATGATCTTTTTTTATTCGAAAGAGGACGATGCCCCGGTGGTCCCGTCCTAGACTAAATCAACATTGGTCCAATATTTTGCCACTTATGGTTAATAATAAAGACTATTGTCACCTAATTATTATTATTTTATGTACGTACGCGCATATTTCCTCAGCATGTTGTGTCAATATATATAAAACTAAAAAGCTAAAAATAAAAAATTTTATAAAAATTAAAACCGACTTCAAAAAAATAAAATTGCACTAATAAATAAAAAATAATGTTTTCCCTTATTTAAACTACGACTCTCATATTTTTTGAGTCGGTGCCTCATAATTTGCACTGTGTAAATCTGGCGCCGGCTTAAAAAAAATGAGAGTCGTAGATTAAATAAGGGAAAAAATAATTTTTTATTTTTTAGTGCAATTTTATTTTCTTGAAGTCGGTTTTAATTTTTTTAAATTTTTTTCATCGTATCAATATGAAAGTGGCACCAATGGATTCCTTGCCCGATTAAACGGACAGAAAATAATTTAAATCGGACTACTTTTAACGAAACGGGGCTGTCAATCCGATTCAAGGTCCCGACTTTAAACATCCGAAAAAAACTACCATATTCGCTGAAGTCTTTTCTATAAAATAAGTCTATCTGTTGTTGGTAATTTGTATATTGAACGTTAAAAATAGCGGTGCGCCCCGTTGCAGGTAAGCGAGCCGCGCGCTCCGCTATTAAGACACGGTTATAAACATGTGTAATGTGCGCTACAGAACACCCTTGAAAGGGTCGATTTTAATGGGTAGACTGTGCACGCGCAAGGAGGGACCGCGTGCAACATGAAGCCGCGTACGCGAATGGTTACGCGCATCGTTGAAATCAGCGGAAAGAATACAGTCTTCCGATTGTTGAAAATCCTTTGGGCTCGGATTATCAGGAAATACCTACCCACTCCACTGTTTTGCTTTCTCGCTGCGAGCCCTAATAGACCGCCCGTTGACAGCCGACAGCAATAAAACCGACAGGCCAGATAACATACCCAGTATAGAAAAGTGCATGATTTTATTGACGCCTAACTAAAGCGGCCTGTAGACGCACAATATATTCAGCGTCTAGGCCGTCTAGGGGCCGATTTTCATCTTCATTCACACAATATATTGTACAACCTTTCAATGTTATTATGCAACCTTCCAATATCAGCCACAGACGGGCAATAATGCGTCTAGGGGCCACTTTAATTGTAGAGTAAACTCGGGTAAGTTCGTGGTACAGGTACACCGTGATACTTTTTCATTTATCTGTTACTCTAAATTGTCTGACTCAATTTAGATGGAACAAACACTAACAGACAGCGTTGATCTTCTAGTTTATGTTGTGGTAAAATAATTACTCAATTGAAGTTTAGTGTGTTAGAGTGAGAGAGCATTTTGTTCCAACATCGCATTATGTATGTTTACTCACACAAAATAAGATGCAAAAAGTAATCATAAATAAGTAAAAATAAACACTAAAAATAATAAGTGAGTAAATACTATTAAAGTATACATATGTACAGGAAAAACTAATGACAAAAATAATTTTGCTCAACTAGAATCGTATTTTAAACCACTGTGCGCGATTATTTCCAAACATTTGTATGTATATGTAAGTAGTGCTCGTTAAGCTGATACAGATTCCAAAATCATGCTCACTATCATTCTTTCTTTACCGAGGAGTCGAATACATAAGTAAGACTCTTCAATAGCGAACGCTCGACATGGATCGCCGAGAACCATGGGGCCGTAAAAGACAAGGATAGCACAAGCCATTAGGAACGGAAAAATGTGAAATTCTTAATCGGATCTGCACGGAAGTGACATCAATCGTCTCCTTGTGTTTTCCCGACAAAAATGATACCAAACCTGACATAATTTGAACTATGATTATTAACAATATTATATATCAAATTTATTTGCAGAATTGACAGCCACGTTTCGTTAAAAGTAGTCTATTAAGGGATCAGTGCTAGTACTGGGTAAACGGGCACTGAACTAAGCGGAGCAGACCAGAGTTTGTTAGACACCACGAGAAGTTATAATTGCATAAATATGTACAGAGTCACAAATAAATTAAACTATTTCACAGAGAATGTCTATACGTTTAAGTATTACTTATAATAAGCGAAGCTTTGGCGAAGAAGCAAGCGCGTGATTAAATTAGGCACCAAGCTAGTTACAGAGCAAGGAAGTAACTCGCGAAGCAATGCGCGGTTGGCAAAAATGCGTAAGTAGGCAGCGAAAGCAAGTGACTCGTAGCGTAATCGAGAACAGAGAGAGCTTCCTGGAAATCGAGATCGATTTCCTGGTCGGAAGAGCCTTCCCCTTCCACCGATCGCGAATCGATGGAATGGGTCCGTGATCGCGGCTCCACATGAGTAAGCGCGCAAGCGCCAAACGCCCAATTACCGATCCTAGCGCCTAGATGGCGTTAATAGGTCGCTTTTCTGAACATTTCCCGCCCGCCATTCGGTCCGATGAATACTTATAGTCGTTCGCCGGTGATTGGACGTCTGGTTTTGGCGGGATCGGCTGGTCTTGGCGGAATCGGTAGTGGCGCCGCTTCGCTCATGTGGAGGCGTCAGGCAAACGTAAGTGCTGCTTGGTGGTTGTCCTATGGTGTAGTGACCGTGTCCTGAACAAAGGGAAGAAAAACCAATTTACACACGGGTCGTAAAAATTCGGAGTTGCAAGTTTTAATTGTAACGACCCGAATCAGGCCGTCGGCGCCTGAATGTAATTTGGTGACCCTAGCCAGCGGCCATCGAGCAGGTGACGTCAGCTCGGATTTTAGGAGGCACAGGTCGCCGACCCGTGGTTGTGGATGCTGGTGTCTCCACTTGTTCCGTGACTGTAGCGACTGCAGATACTCGGTGGCCCACCGCTTCCAGAACTGCAGTCGCATTTGCTGCAGCATGTGCCATCGAGATAGGCGGTGAGCAGGAATGCCGTCGATGGGGGGATCGGGCAGACTTAGCAAGGAGTCGCCGATCAGAAAATGGCCTGGCGTCAACGTGGCCAGGTCCCCGGGGTCGTCGCTCATGGCTTGCAATGGCCGTGAGTTCAAGCAAGCCTCGATCTGGTGCAGCAGCGTAGTCATCTCCTCGTACGTAAGGTGTTGCTCGCCGATGACTCTCCGGAGATGGTGCTTTGTGGATTTAACGGCCGCTTCCCACAGGCCTCCGAAGTGCGGTGCGGCCGGTGGATTGAATATCCACTGTATCCCGTCCTTCAGCAGTGCAGCGTGAAGACGAGCGTGGCCAGTATCGAGATGGTTGAGCATCTCCCGGAGCTCCCGTGCGGCGCCCACAAAGTTCGTCCCTCTGTCGCTGTGTATCGTAGCACAGAGTCCTCGCCGTGACGTGAAACGTCGCAAGGCGGCAAGGAAGGCTTCTGTGCTGCAATCTGAAACCAATTCGAGATGCACAGCGCGAGTGCTTAGACACACAAACAACGCCACATAGGCCTTGTGTGTACGTTGTCCTCTGCCCCTTGACCTCAGCAGTATCAATGGTCCGGCATAGTCCACGCCGACGTGAAGAAAGGGCCTTGCTGGTGTCACGCGGGCAGCTGGCAGATCCCCCATTAATTGTTCTCCGGTTTTAGCGCGCCAGCGGATGCAGGTGGGGCAGCGGTGGAGGATGGCCCTGACCCGTTGTCGCCCTCGTAGGATCCAGTACTTTCGCCGTAGCATTGATAGCGTGAGTTGGACCCCGCCGTGGAGTGACCGTTGGTGTGCCTCGTCAACCAGCAACTCAGTTAACCGACGGTTTCCAGGCAGTATCGCAGGGTGTTGTGCGTCTAACGGCAGGTGAGAGTGGCGCAGGCGACCACCGACGCGCAAAACACCCTGTTCATCGATGTACGGGTTCAGTAGCAGCAGCCTGCTGTTGCTAGGTAAGGGGCGTCCCATCTCCAGTTGTTGGACTTCCGTGAGGAACTCCAGTCGCTGCGTGAGGAGAAGCCAGCGAGTCCGGGCGGCTTCGACTTCAGTTGGCAGCAAATCCGGGGTTCTGGTCCCGGTTGTGGCCCTTGGTAGCCACCGCAAGCACCAGGCGGTGACCCGAAGGAGAATGTGTATGGATGAGTATCGCTTTAATAGTATCTCGCCCGTTGCAGGTGCACCCGACGTCACGCTGGCACTAGTCCGGGCCTCCAGGTCAGTCTGCGGCAACAGCAGCTGACTCCCGCTCCTCCATCCGGCAGGCGTGGTCAGCCAGTACGGGCCAGTCCACCAGAGGGCAAAGTCAGGCAGCTGGCTCGGTGGTAGACCTCGTGAAGCACAGTCCGCAGGATTTTCTTGGCTGGTGACATGATGCCATTAAGCCTCAGGTAATGTACGTTGTATTTCCGAAACTCTATTGGCCACATATGTCTTCCAGCGCGCCGGGTGTCCCTGGATCCAAGCGAGCGTAATGGTGGAATCGCTCCACAGATGCACGGCGGCTCCACTCAATCCCAGGCTCTCGTAAGTGAAAGCCACTAGTTTGGTTAATAAGGTGGCAGCGCACAGCTCCAGCCGTGGTAGTGAGATCCGCTTCAAGGGTGCCACTTTGGTTTTGGCAGTGATGAGTTGTGTGCGGACGGTAGCATCCTTGTCGACGACTCGAAGATATACCGCAGCAGCATAGGCTCGCTCCGATGCGTCGGCGAAGCCGTGGAGTTCCTGGAGTTGAGACGTCTGTTGAACGCCGAGCCAGCGAGGGACTGCGACACGGTTCAGTTCAGGCAGCTCTTCCAGGAACTGTGTCCAGTAGCCAGCCTCAGTGGCCGGCAGCGGCGAGTCCCAATCTAAATTAAGCAACCATAGAGACTGCATGAATATCTTGGCGTTGACTGTTACGGGGGACACTAATCCCAGTGGGTCAAATATTCTGGCGATGGTGGATAGAACCAAACGTCGTGACACTCCTCCCTCCTTGGTTGTAGGCTGCACTTGGACCCGGAAGCAGTCATCGGCCAAACTCCAGTGCACCCCCAGAGCTGAATGAGTTTCCCCGGCTGCCATTGGCATTCAGGGATGGCGTCGCTGGCAGGTAGGTTCTCCATCAAGGCTGGTTGATTGGAGGCCCATTTTCTTAAATTAAAGCCGCCCGCCTTGCAGAGGTGGCGGAGCTCAGCTTGTAGTTTGGCGGCGTCCTGTACAGAGTCGGCACCCGTCACGGCGTCGTCCATGTAGACATCGCGCTGCAAGATGGCCGCTGCTCGGGGATATCGTGACTGCTCGTCCTCGACAAGTTGGCGTAGCGTCCGAATGGCAAGATACGGAGCGCACGCGAGACCATAAGTGACTGTATTCAATTCATAATCCTTTATGTCACTTCCTTCTCCCTTCCAGAGAATCCGTTGGTAGCGACGGTCGTCCGGATGGACCAGGATCTGCCTGTACATCTTTTCGATGTCGGCGGTAAGGCAGACCTGGTGTATTCGCCAACGGAGGAGCAGTTGTTGAAGGCTGGGCAGCAGATTCGGACCCACTATCAAAGCGTCATTCAAGGAGTGCCCGGAAGTCGTGTTGTAGGACCCGTTGAATACCACTCGCAGTCGAGTGGTCGTGCTGCTTTCCTTCAGGACCCCGTGGTGCGGCAGGTAATACGCCGCTCCTGTTAAGTTGCCACGTATCTCAGACATATGTGAGAGCTGCTTATACTCACGCATAAACGTCTGGTAGGCCTCTGCGAAGGACGCATCCTTGGTGAATTTAGCTTCCATCCGTTGTAGCATTCGTCGGGCACCCGGTCGCGACTCGCCGAGCTCCACTGAGTTGCGGAAGGGAAGACGAACCAAGTAGCGTCCGGACGGCAGCCGCTGATGAGTCGTCCGGAAGTGTTCTTCGCAGTTCTCCTCCTCCGCGCTATAGGCCTTTGACACCACGAGTTCCTCCTGTTCCCAGAAGCGTCGTACCAAGGGCAAGAGGTCATCCTCGGCGGCGCATTGAAGGGACGAGACGCCCTGTCTCGCCGTCGGTTCACCCTCGGCTGTCGTCGTGGCTGGTCCGGACACTATCCACCCCAAGGAGGTCCTTTGCGCGATCGGTTCTCCGGTGCGACCTCGACTGAGCCCGTCGAGCAGAACGAGAGCAAATGCGTCGGCTCCCAGTAATAGTTCAATAGGACCGTCGGAAGCGAAGCCGGGGTCAGCCAATGGTAGGTCGCATAGGTGAGGCCAGTCCGTTGTCCGATTGTCGATACGCGGTTGGTATGACGTGATCCGCGGTAGCACCAGCGCGGCTATCACGTGTGGGTCGGCAGATTGGAAATGAGCTGTAAACTCTAATTTTACTTGCCCACGAATCCTTTCCGGTAGTGATTGCCCGACGCCAACGAGACGAATATTTGCAGGTCGTCGTGGAAGGCGTAGCTGCTGAGCGAGAGCCTCTGTCAGCAACGAGACCTCGCTGCCCTGGTCAATGAGAGCCCGCACTTCTCTTGAACCTCCATCCGCTTGTCGGACCTTGACGCGCGCAGTGGCCAACAGCACGGCAGGTAACTTCTTTGAAACGCAGCTTGAGGTGTTAGCTGAGACATCCTCGGCTGCGCTAGAACTGACGCTTGCGTCATGAATCGTCGTGTGATGGCGACCGTTGCATTGCTGGCACCGTCGCTCCGAACGACAATCCTTAACTTGATGGTGCCCCAGGCAGTTATAGCATAGATTCGCCTCCTGCAAGGCAGCTCGGCGTTCTGGAGCTGTCTTGGCTTTGTAGGTGCGACAGTACAGTATAAAATGGTTTGCTTTACACAGGTAGCACGGTTCCTGTGGTCGTTGCGTTTGGCTCACCTGGTGAACCTTGGTCGTCCTCGGAGTTGTAGAGGATTTCCCAGCTCTGCTCTCTGGTCCCTTACGCTGTTCCTCCAGGGCCTCCAGCGTGTTAACGCGACCCTCCAGGAATTGCTGCAGTTCCTCGAAGGTCGGTGGTAATTTCGTACGGCCTACGAGTGTTTCCCACTCGTACCTGGATTGTGGATCTATTTTCTCTATCACCAGGTGCACAAGCCAGTCACCGCTGGCATCGAAGGGTCGCTTCATGGCGGCAAGGGCTTTCACGGAATCGCAGACGGTGTAAAATAGTCGCTTCAGCTCCGATCCTGACTCTCGAGTAATGGACGGTAACCCAAAGATGGTGCTCATCTGCGCTTTGACCATGAGGCGTTGATTATCATAGCGGTCCTGTAGCAGCTGCCAGGCCGCTTCGAAGTTTTCTTCCCTCTCGGGCATGTTGCGGAGGAGCAGCTCAGCGTCTCCAGTCAAGGCGCCGCGCAAATAATGGAGCCGTTCGGCATCCGTGAGGGTCGTATCGCGGATCACTAGCGACCGGAAGAGCCCCTGGAAGGACGGCCAGTCCTTTGGTTTGCCCTCGAACTTAGGTAAGGGTATCCGAGGCAACGAAGCTTTGGAACGCAAAGGTCCAGAAGCTTCCACGGACAAACGATCTATCGCTCTAGTCGCGGCCTTCTCTAGTTTACTGAATTCTTCCAGTTTGTCCAGTAGTAGAGCTTCCTGCACGTTGAAGACCTCTTCCGTAGCGGCAGAGGTCATTTCCTTGTCCTTGAAATAGTCGTTACTGGCCAGGACTGCATCAGAGGCCGCCAGAACTCGCAGTTGATCCTGCTGGGCTTCAAATTTGCTCCAATTCTTCCTTAAAGTGTCTAATCGTGATGTAATATTGCCCTTTGTTAAGTTATTGGCACCCAGCTTTTTCAAATTCTCGAACGCTCGAGCAATTCGGCCGTTGAGGTCACGTTGGCTCGCTATAAGGTGACTCATTGTTTTGCAGTTGGAGGTCACACGCGACGGTTACACTGCACGCCCGAACGTTCGCGAACTATTTACACAGCACTGGATCCGGCTCGAAGGACCAAAAATGTTATTAAAGCTATTAAGGGATCAGTGCTAGGACTGGGTAAACGGGCACTGAACTAAGCGGAGCAGACCAGAGTTTGTTAGACACCACGAGAAGTTATAATTGCATAAATATGTACAGAGTCACAAATAAATTAAACTATTTCACAGAGAATGTCTATACGTTTAAGTATTACTTATAATAAGCGAAGCTTTGGCGAAGAAGCAAGCGCGTGATTAAATTAGGCACCAAGCTAGTTACAGAGCAAGGAAGTAACTCGCGAAGCAATGCGCGGTTGGCAAAAATGCGTAAGTAGGCAGCGAAAGCAAGTGACTCGTAGCGTAATCGAGAACAGAGAGAGCTTCCTGGAAATCGAGATCGATTTCCTGGTCGGAAGAGCCTTCCCCTTCCACCGATCGCGAATCGATGGAAGGGGTCCGTGATCGCGGCTCCACATGAGTAAGCGCGCAAGCGCCAAACGCCCAATTACCGATCCTAGCGCCTAGATGGCGTTAATAGGTCGCTTTTCTGAACATAGTCCGATTTAAATTATTTTCTGTCCGTTTAATCGGGCAAGGAATCCATTGGTGCCACTTTCATATTGATACGATGAAAAAAAAATTAAAAAAATTAAAACCGACTTCAAGAAAATAAAATTGCACTAAAAAATAAAAAATTATTTTTTCCCTCATTTAATCTACGACTCTCATATTTTTTAAGCCGGCGCCAGATTTACACAGTGCAATTGATGAGGCACCGACTCAAAAAATATGAGAGTCGTAGTTTAAATAAGGGAAAACATTATTTTTTATTTTTTAGTGCAATTTTATTTTTTTGAAGTCGGTTTTAATTTTTATAAAATTTTTTATTTTTAGCTTTTTAGTTTTATATATATTGACACAACATGCTGAGGAAATATGCGCGTACGTACATAAAATAATAATAATTAGGTGACAATAGTCTTTATTATTCACCATAAGTGGCAAAATATTGGGCCAATGTTGATTTAGTCTAGGACGGGACCACCGGGGCATCGTCCTCTTTCGAATAAAAAAAAGATCATCAAAATCGGTCCATATGCTGAGGAGTTATGAGGGGACAAACATACAAACGGGTCGAATCTATAACCTCCTCCTTTTTGAAGTCGGTTAAGTAATAAAGAAATTCACTTTCCGTATAATCGATGACACATCGCCGAGCAATTCCAGGCGCCAGTTTAGACGGGTGAACGATACAATGTCGCTCGGCTCGGGCCTCGCGCGGCATCGATCAAAGGTTCTCGCGAGTCTCGAGGCTCGCCAAGGTTAGTCGAGCTACGCGACTGAACTACGGTTGAATACGAGAACACTGTTCATTCAGTCATGATTGCATCCCCATGATTGAAGGTAGGTCAAGCATGGCCGACGATTGTATCCCCATGATTGACGTATTCAATCATGGCCGACGATTGAATCCCCATGATTGACGTATTCAATCATGGCCGACGATTGAATCCCCATGATTGACGTATTCAATCATGACCGACGATTGAATCCCCATGATTAACTTACTTCAATCATGGCCGACGATTGAATCCCCACGATTGACGTATTCAATCATGGCCGACGATTGAATCCCCATGATCGACCTACTTCAATCATGGACGCTTCGATTAAAAATTGACTTGGGTTAGTCTTATTCATGACGAATAAGACTAAAGTATTTTTTATTTGATACGTCATTTAAAATAATTTGTTATTTAAATAATGCCCATCTCTGCACTAGGGTGGACCTTAGCTACTCTTGACGAAAATTATTTTGCGAGATTTTTTTTGTTCCCGTGCCCCAGAAATGTGACACTTATTGGGAAAATGATCTGGGAAAAATTTCAGCCCGATTGGACCACGGGAAAAGGACGCGCAACGAATTTGAAAATTTTGAACTTTTTAAACCTTGACATAAATATACATTATGACATATCGTTGAATTTGTATTTTTTTTGTGTTTAAGAATACATACACAGCATATACGATTGTTAACAAAAAAAACGTCCGTGACCTTGAAAACTCGAAAGAGTGACCTTGAAAAAAAAATTTCCTCCCATTATATTCGCCTCTTTATATACTACAACTTTTGTCTGAAGAGTTTTTTCATATATCCATAAACGATGGAGATATTAGATATTTTTGATTTTCATTATAACGCTCCATTATACAGAAGAAAAGCAGTTCTAAGACTGGAAATAAGTTATTATAGCTATTATGTAAATTAAGAATAGAAATGTCATCAAAGTATTGCGTCCCAGACCTGCTCGTGGACGTTCGATAAGACCGAGCAGATCTTGCCCTAGACGCGACTGTGTTAACAATCACAGTCTTAAATGCGTCTCAAAAATTCAAATAGCCACGGAGGTATTTATTAGGGGTTCCTTTATATTAAAAATGCTTTAAAAATCCTTTGATAAATTCTCTTTTGTGACGTCAGGATACTGCTTTCTATATTCCATCACATTCTGCAGTATAAATTGTTTCTCCTCTTCATTTTTTGATAATATTTTGTTATATTCTTCTATAAGTTTAACGCCACGCTCAGCGGTGTCAATTACCACTTTTAATCCGTTCACGATGTTTCGCTCAATTTGGAAAGCCTCGTCATCACTCCATGTAGAAGGGTCATTTTCAAAAAATGTGGTAGGTATTAAAAACCTTTCAAAGAATCTTTTGGAATCAGGAGAAATAAAATGTTCCATTTTTTTGTTGACTAATTGTTCCACATCCTTTGGAAGGATTTTATATTTTTTGCCGGAGTTTGCAATGCAAACCTTGAAAAATATCAAACAACCACGAGAAGAACTTCTAGAAAAAATTGTACATTTCGAGTTCCAGGAGTTTTTCATCACGCTCGATGGTTAGCCAAGGCGATATATTGTATAAAAATATATTTATTTCGAAAAGAATTTATCTTGACTAGCTAAAAGGCCACTGGAATTCGCGACATTTGTATTTTCCCCGCCAATTTGTATTTAAAAGCGTGGATACAAGCTCCAGTCGCAACAGAAGCCCCGCGACAAAATTTGGAATTTGTAAACAATTGATCTGCTTATCGTCAAATTGACGATACAATCAGTCGCACTGCAATAAACAAAATGATCAATCCTTTCTGGTATTTGGCACCAGAAACTGCCGCATTATTATTTTTCGATAGTGCCATTGGGAATGACACTAAAATAAAAATGATAGAGGCAATAAATGCCAGTGTACGCAGTGACGACAACGAATGCGTTAAAAAATATAATACCCTTCCAAAGGATGTGGAACAATTAGTCAACAAAAAAAATGGAACATTTTATTTCTCCTGATTCCAAAAGATTCTTTGAACGGTTTTTAATACCTACCACATTTTTTTAAAAAGACCCTTCTACATGGAGTGATGACGAGGCTTTCCAAATTGGGCGGAACATCGTGAACGGATTAAAAGTGGTAAATGACACCGCTGAGCGTGGTGTTGTTACGTACGGGCGTTGATTTTAATTATGACCGAGCGGATTCGTCTAATTATTTCCACGTAACGCTTAACGAAATTTAGATAGATTTCAATAATTTTGACATAATCAGATGGTTACTCAAAAATTCAGGATTGTTTTGGGATACGTATTTGCTGCAACCAATACAGGTTGACCCGTTGGTGATGTGGTATTTTCATAGACAGGTTCGAATAAAATGAGCCGATATTTAAGTAAATATTACCATGTATTACAAAATAAATGCCAAATAGGAAATGTTTAAAAGGTGGTACAAAAACGGGAATTTACATGGTTTTGAAATAGAGTAATATAAGAATACTAGTACAAATTCGGTTTGGTGGCGGAGGTTACAATTACACGCTCGGCGACAGGCGAAGGACGATAATTGATCGAGGGAGATCCCATAACCCACTAAGTGGTTGAATCAATTATCGCTTGTGTTCAATTTTGTACATTCACTTGAATTGTTTAAGAAAAGAAACGATGGAAAGTAATTTGCTCGGCGATTTATATTACAGGTTAAAATTTAGAACGCAGTACACACCGAAGGGAAGGTTACAGTTAACCGAGGGAAATCCCGTAACCCACTAAGTGGTTGAATCAACTGTTACTCCCGTACAATATCATAGATAAAAGGACTTACCGATTCGGCGGAGAGATTATTAAATGTTTAAAAACGGTATTCACGGTCTCTCTCTCTCTCTCTCTCTCTCTCTCTCTCTCTCTCTCTCTCTCTCTCACTCTGTCCTTCTCTCTCTGTCTGTCTCTCTCTGTCCGACTTGGGGCGCCGCTGCAAGATGTTGAAGCGCAGCACAAGCGTGAAGCACAAATCACACCGAGCAGTTCACTGATATTATAGTGTTCACAGGGTATTTAAGTATTAAAACGCAAGAATATAAATAAAAATTTAAACGGTAGAATTTAAACAGTAAAATCGCAAAAGTATATAAGAGTCTCTACGGGGACTGAGTCCTTCCACGTTCTACAAGACACACTGGAACTCCGACTCAAAGACTATTTCAACGGATAGTTATGTCCCTCGGACAGATCGACCGCGCACTGTGCGACTTAACAGGCGACTGCCAAAATAGTAAAAATTGAATAAGATGGTATGTGTTTGGGAATGAATAGTTCTCCGCGCCGCCGCACTCTCGATCACCGCAGCACCTCCTGGGCGGCGGAAGTCGCGGTCGATCCGCGATCGATCAACCAATCAGCGTCCGTCTTGTCGATCGACGCTCGAGAATGTTCGAGCAGACGCCGCGGCGGAAATGCGCATCCATCTTGTAATTCTCTCTGTTCACAACTGTGTTCAACGTACAACGTATCTGTTCATTGTTCAAAAGTTCTGCTCTACATGCAATTTCAGTGCTCAAATCACGTTTGAATTCACAAGTAAGCTCAACCACGGTGTTCGCGACACGGTCGGCGTGTACTCAGTCAATTGACGGCGTATTCGCGATTGTGCGTGTCCGCGTGGGCACGTTTTCACACGTGTGATATTGTACGATAGAGTGTACGGGGGCTCACATTTATTAGCGCACATTACGGATACACCGGGTGTGCGCATTGTTTTATAATAAAGACCTCACATTTCTGTGCAAATCAGTGTTTTAGTGCCAATCGCCGATCCTAACCTATCCAGCAACCTTGTGCTCAATCTAACCTCACATTTTTACAGTATGTAATTATATACAGTCTCTACGAGGGCTAAGTCCTTCCACGTTCACTAAGGCATAGTGGAACTCCGGCTTATAGACCGATTAACAATGCGGCAATATGCTCTCGGGCAGAACGTCAGCGCACTACGCGACTTAACAGGCGACTGCCCCGAGCGTTTGCAGGGTAGGCCCGAGCACTCGGGCCTTTGCACAAAGAGCGCCAAAATTGCTGACTCTGCACCTCATGCACACGGGCCCAACCGTCGTCGCTCGG
The DNA here is from genome assembly GCA_963932275.1 of Andrena praecox. Classification (NCBI taxonomy): domain Eukaryota; kingdom Metazoa; phylum Arthropoda; class Insecta; order Hymenoptera; family Andrenidae; genus Andrena; species Andrena praecox. The sequence goes on from OZ010731.1 coordinate 37,626,872, forward strand.
AACGTTCCCAGCATCCAAGTTGTTATCGCGCCCGGCGTTCTAAGAACGTTGACGGTGTTGAAAGATTTTCGCATGGAAGAACGCAGTGGCGTAACGGCTCGTATAAAATTATTATTATAATACGGTTTATAAATCATTGACAACTGATCGAGGGAAACTCCCACAACACTCAATGGTAGGATCAGATGTCAATGATGGTGTGACAAAATTTAACAGGAAAGAAAAATATAAAATGGTCTACTACAATGCTTCGAAAGGCTTATCACCACGCATTCTAAGGACGTCGACAGCGTTGGAAGATCGCTGACAATAATCTTCCATGAGAATATGCCGTGGCGTGACAGGCTTTGAATCGGATTAAATTATTACTATAAAAAAACTCTGGTTAATAGATCATTGACAATTGCTCGAGGGATATCCCGTAACACACCTAGGTGGTTGGATCAATTGTCAATGTCTTAAATTGAATTTCAAAATTTTTAAAATTGGTCGGCACGTAACAGCGTTAAACTTATAGAAGAATATAACAAAATATTTACAAAAAATGAAGAGGAGAAACAATTTATACTGCAGAATGTGACGGAATATAGAAAGCAGTATCCTGACGTCACAAAAGAGAAATTATCAAAGTATTTTTAAAGCATTTTTAATATAAATGAACCCCTAATGAATACCTCCGTGGCTATTTGAATTTTTGAGACGCATTTAAGACTGTGTTTGTTAACACAGTCGCGTCTAGGGCAAGATCTGCTCGGTCTTATCGAACGTCCACGAGCAGATCTGGGACGCAATACTTTGATGACATTTCTATTCTTAATTTACATAATAGCTATAATAACTTATTTCCAGTCTTAGAACTGCTTTTCTTCTGTATAATGGAGCGTTATAATGAAAATCAAAAATGTCTAATATCTCCATCGTTTATGGATATATGAAAAAACTCTTCAGACAAAAGTTGTAGTATATAAAGAGGCGAATATAATGGGAGGAATTCTTTTTTTTCAAGGTCACTCTTTCGAGTTTTCAAGGTCACGGACGTTTTTTTTGATAACAATCGTATATGCTGTGTATGTATTCTTAAACACAAAAAAAATACAAATTCAACGATATGTCATAATGTATATTTATGTCAAGGTTTAAAAAGTTCAAAATTTTCAAATTCGTTGCGCGTCCTTTTCCCGTGGTCCAATCGGGCTGAAATTTTTCCCAGATCATTTTCCCAATAAGTGTCACATTTCTGGGGTACGGGACCAAAAAAATCTGATGGTCGAAAAATAAGGGCCACCCTAGCGGCCACGCTAGCGCGGGCGCTCCAGCGGAAGGCTCGCGCTCTGATTGGTCGGTGCTTTTTATTAATATCTCGTTAACGAAACCTCGGAGGGCATTTTAGCAAAGGAAAAAGTTGTTTGCAATCACCCCCCCGAATCACCCCCTTTAAGGAACCGCAGCATTTTTGGGACACCCTGTATACACTACTCTAGTGATCCTCTAGGCAGTGATCGGACAAACGCATATCGTCGCTGATTGGTTGCTGCGATTTGGTCTAAAGCGGAAGTAGACAGAGAAAGAAACTGTAAGAAAGAAAGAGACAGAAATACGAATAGAAAGAGACAGAAATACGAATAGAAAGAGACAGAAATACGAATAGAAAGAGACAGAAATACGAATAGAAAGAGATAGATAAACAAGCAGCTTGGAAAGCAGACGATTTAATCAATGTTTAGGTTATGTTATTTCCGGTTTTGTCCCAAAATGGCTGCGGTTTGTCCGATCACTGTCTAGAGGATCACTACACTACTCTACAGTGGGTCCAGGGACAGTGTGGCCAATGAGCCGGAAGCCGCCATGTTCAGTTCCAGCCAGGTGAAGCGCGCGCGATATTTGAAAAGCGTGGAAACATGTCTTATATAGTGGCGTGTATGTATAAACTTAATATTTAATTTTATTAATGAAAACTTAGATAAATATTTCATAGTTTATATCCGTTAATAATTATATATAAATTATATATTATATATAAATTACATATAAATATATAATTATATAGTTTATAACTATTAAAAGCTCATATAATTATAATTTGATTATACTTCAATAAATACTTAAAAAATAAATGTATGACTTCTAGTTCGAATACTTTATTAATCATAGTATATTACATAGTAATTATTTTCAATAATTTATTAAAAAATATGTAGACACGCGTGGCATCTCAATTTTTGACAGCTTACCATATTTGACACTCGTCAGGTTATAACCTGACTGTAAGCTGTCAAAATTTGGAGTAGCCAATTTGAGAATGTGTAAGTATATATGTATACTGTTCTATACATAAGAGCTGCCGGAAGTTGCCTGAAAATGGCGGCACCAATCAGCGGCGAGGAACACATTGGCCACACTGTCCCTGAACCCACTGTACACTACTCGACTTGTGCACGCCATGCGATGAATTGTGATACTAATCGGTAGTGGCGTCACTTGGCATACCTTGGCGCTGGTGTCGGTTGGCATGACGTCACGAAGTCACCAACACAAATACATCGTTATTGCTGTAGGTGTTCCCCTTCTCCTACACCGTATGGCGTCATATGTATACGTCAGCACACGGTGTAATAGACAGGTGTTCCGACTGTGTACCTTTTACTCCAGCGATTTTGTGTGCCGATTTCTGTTTAATTCCCCTGGCCGTCGCGAGAGGCGTCGTGACTTAGAAGGCATATTGTTGCGCGATTCTGTGGGGTTTTGATTAGACGGCGGGTCCGTGCCCGTGGAGTGCTGAAGCACTCAGCTCACGAGTTTGCGCGGGATTTTCAAGTTATGGGATGAAAATAAATGTACAATTCTGAATACTTTCAGTGTCTGGATTTATTTGTTAGCTCGACGTTTACTGCTCTACTAACAAGTTCGATCTGATCTTCTACAAATTAACTCCTCGCTTGTCACCTCCGAGCGCCCTACTCCTCCAATTTTGGCGTGTTCCTCCGACTCCCTCTTCGGATTCCTTCGTCCAATCAAGGCAATGACATCCCTTAAGTTTCGTCAGTGGGTTGTCCTCTAACCATCTCTCCGTCCTTGGCCCTTCCTTCGCGCTTCCCTCCACTCTCGGCTGGTGGTCAAGGCACGCTTTCCGATTACATATACTTTACATAGGCTGCGTACAGTACATACATTTCTAACAGGTAGGTAAGCGCAACCCTCAGGGTCAAGACGGCGTCGCCGGCGCAAAGTTTATGACTTTATGACTTTCCCGAACTGAGTTTTTACCCTAACAGGACATCGGCAATTATTGAAAGCGAGGACAGAATTTTAAGTCGTTACGAGACGAGCAGCTGCCCCTTCGTCGAAATTTGGCACGCAGATGTGAAAGGAAAAGTTAAGCTATTTATTATCCTCGCCTGGCCTAACTGTAGTTTTGAGAATTACTGAATGCACCCCTAGGTTCTTGTACGCTTCGAATCTAATTATAATATATCTATCTTTCAGTACAAAAGGATTTTGAATTTCGCTCTACATCTAACCTCGATATTCCTATGTCTTATAACTAACTTCACGCAGTCACACATATTTATACCAGCGGAAACCGCAACAATATACATATGTACTAATGAGACTGTAGTAGTAGAGATTTTAGTGGTATTACTGGGCTTGCCAGACACAACAGGCCATATGTAAATGCCTTTACGACACCGACGAAATCTGCCGGCCGCCAGAAGAACTAGGACGAAAAAGTCACACATTCTGAACAGGAGTCGGAACACCTGGCTATTACTAGAGCACTAAAGAGGTGAGTATGCGCATCCGCCATGTTAGGTCCTCTGGAGCAGGGCTGAGCAACTTGTTCGCCGCCGCGGGCCGCACAGTCCCCACTACCAATCAGCCGGGTGCCCCACTATCAGCAGATTAGCCGCCACTCCATGTCCGTTCCTTAGGTACAGTGTAGTGTAGGAGTTAAAAGAGTATGGTGGGGGTCGCTCTCCTGCGGCCCAGCAGAGCAGGCAAGTCGGGGAACGGGCCGCATGCGGCCCATGGGCCACGGGTTGCCCAGCCCTGCTCTGGAGAGAGAAGATTATTGAGTACCCGCCTTTTTAAGTATTGTCAGATTCACTTTATAAACAAAACATGCGTTGTTGATATTGATAGATGGTAGCACGACACATTATTACAGTATTTTATTACATTTTAGTTTATATTTGGTTTATACAGCGAATTTGACAGTACTCAAAAAGGCGGGTACTCAATAATCTTCTCTCTCCAGTGGACCCAATATGGCGGATGCGCATACTCACCTCTTTAGTGCTCTACTCCGCGGGCACGGACCCGCCGTCTAATCGAAAACCCCACTGAATCGCGCAACAATACACGGATCACGTGGACTGCAAAACAGCTGTACGCATGAAATTTTTACATATAAATTACATATTAATAATTACATGTTAACGCATTTTTTACACATGCTACATAGCCTATGTCCATCCTAGAGTATCCCGGAATAACGTGTTAAAATTTGAGGAAGATCGGTTCAATAGGTTTTGAGTTTTGCGCGACCATAAAAATCGGCTCTCTCTTTGTACAATAGTACATACAATAGTATAGAGTATAGATATATACATAGATAGACAGTTAGATAGCTGTATGTATATGAATGCAAACGGAACTGTACGGTCGCGTTATCAAAATGTTGAGAAATTAAGTCTATACTATTGGTTGACAGTCCAAAATGGAGGATCCTGGGACACGTTATTGGCTAATCTGGAAGGATGCGCAAGAGCACACCTTATATCCTTTGTTACGTATTTTGGCGGTGATTTTAAGAACAGAACGCAGGTTGGTGCCCTTGGAGCGCTGAACCGCTCTGCTCGTCGGAGTGCGTGGGAGGTTTAAATAAAATAAAAAAACACAGAACAATTTCAAGCTAAACTTCAAGGTATATTTGGACTGCTCAGGAAGCTGGTTAGCGACAGAATGAATCGAAGCGTTCAAGAATCAGCTTCGAGCTCGTCGACGAAGTCGATGACAAGATCCTCCTGGTCCTCCCATAGATCCTTGTTGTCCAATCAGAACGATGCCATCCCTCAAGCTTCGTCAGTGGGTTGTCCTCTAGTCTCTCCCTCTTTCGCGCTTCCCTCCACTCTTGGCTGGTGGTCGAGGCGCGCTTTCCGAGTACATACTCAGTTTACATAGACTACATACATTACATACATATCCGGAAGGTAGGTAAGCGCAACCCTCAGGGTCAAGAAGACGTCGCCCGAGCAAGGTTTATGACTTTATGACTCGGCCTCCCCCGACCGGAGTTTTTACCCTTACAGGACATCGGCAAGCGTTGAAAGGAAGGTCAGAATTTTAGGTGCTTTTATGAGGCGTGTAGCTGCCCGCTCGACGAAACTTGGCACGCAGATGTGCAAGGAAAAGTTAAGCTATTTACTACCCTCGCCTGGCCTAACTGTAATTTGAAAGCTATTTAATTATAAGGACACGTTCAAAAATAGTAAGGAAGAACCCCCGAGAAATACAACACGCCCCACGTATTTACGTTTCCTGGCAATAAACTCTTCCTTGTCCTCCGTTTCAAATCTCGCTCCTACATACTTATCGATTATACATAATTCCCCAGCTACGTTCAAGCGATAGCGTAACACCTTACATCATGGGTCTATCCTATATTTTATCGATGCCTATACCTCGTCCTCGTCTGTGATATTTCTGTGACCGACTGTATCTACATTTGTTTCAAATCTTTAAGTGTGGCCACATTTAAAATGGCGACGATCTTGGTAGTCATCTTTCTCCTGAGATAGGTTATACGATACAAGTTGGCATATTTCAAAAAACGCCGAAACAATCCAGCTTGTCAGTGTTACAAACGTCATATTATGATTATATTGCAATAATTGATATCTGTGCATCGCGTATTAATATTTCATTGACCGAAGAAAACGTAAATAATGGCTGAAAATGTTCAATGTGATGACGAATTTTTGAGGTCCATAAAAGCACTGTTGTGGGGAAATAACGCAAAAGAAGATGTGTTTAAACGATGGGCCCAAGGTAAGTTTAGTTTTTGATATTTTTCCGCAGCCGTCATGATTTGTTCGTTGTTTTTAATCAAACTTCTATTATTTTGATATTACGGTACTGGCAGCTGACCGGTTATTTATTAAGTCTATATTAATTACTATTTTCGAAGAACAGAGATAGCACGATAACAGAAACACGTTAATTAATTATTTTATTACATACTTTTTACGTCACTACGGTAATATTTTACAAATGTATTTATGACTTTTGAGAAACGTAAACAATTACGAACTATTAAGCAATGTTGAAACATTTACATCGTAATATATAAATCGCATTAATCCTTTGACAGTTTGTGATTCTGGTTTTCTAATTATTATGTGAAGGCCTGTCGAACTTAATTTATGTTTATTAAAGTTTTGGTGTCCCATGACATTCATCATGATATTCGTATTTATATTTTTTTCGAATATTGCTAGCATCTTCGTACACCTTACTTTGTTCACGAAAAGTTTACCAATTTAATAAGTTATGCCCAGAGATGTATTCCAAGGCATTCAGTATTATGCAATTGGAACTATTTTGTAGGTTATCAATGCGAACGCAAATATTTTATACGCAAAATATAAGAAGTGATGTGTTCATTTATTTCCCAGGGTTTTGCATCGTTTAAACAAATATTTCGATGAATCTTGTATCTTTTCAAAATATCGAAGGGAATGAATCGAAATACATAGATGTTAATGTTAAAAGTATCTAGTGGTAACATATCAATGTATGTAAAATGTATGTCTGAAAAATCTGGAATTATAAACCAAATGGACTTCTTATTCCGAAATCTGCAGTTGTCAAACCGATAAATTCTGTTTAGATACCTTACACATTTTTTCTGCAATTTATAGTACAATAAACATTTTATTTTGGGGTTATGTTGCCTTATGATTTCATTTCCGTGCCATAGTCAAACCATAAGTCTCTGGCGCGATGGGCTAAACACGGGTGCGCCACCAATACATGCCACGAGCATCACTCGTGCCTCTCATGTTTGGTACGAAATCCACGCCACGAGTCTTAATGAAATAATTTGTTTGCAACGCTATGAAGAATAATAAATATTCAAAATGTAATCTTCCGTATTCTCGTAATGTTCTGGCGTTGAATTCATTCATGATCACTATATAAGCCACCGATGCAATATCAGTTCCAGCTGCTTGAAACGATTTGTAACAATATTCAGCGTGCGCAGTATTATTGGGCCAGGTTATAGCTTTAAAATTATAGCAGATAGAAAAGCTTCAATTAGGGAAATTTAAATGGTTTTCGAATAGCGTAGCACGCGGTGCAAGCGTTTCAGAGATTCCAAGGCCACCTGGATTTTTCTAAATGGAACTATGTACTTTTTTTTTTTATTCATTAATCGATGCGTTTATTTATTCTCTATAAAGGAGCATTAAAGTAATTGTGTCGAGGAATGATTGGTTCGAACAATATTTTCAGTAAAATACGGTAAGGTAAATGTCCCCATTAGCGACCGTTTAAGAGCAGGGTTCCTAACCGCGGCCTAACCCTAACCGTAACCCGGGTTACCAAGGGTTAGTTCCTGTAACCCGTCGTAACCGGGACGGAGCGGGTTACTACATAGTACACAGAGCAGGTTAACCCGCTCGGAGCGGGTTACGAGTGATACAAGAGTACATTCACATTGTTTATATTGCTATCAGTTAGACGGGTAGAGTGAGTCTACCCTAATATGTGCATGCAAAATCCGACTACAATATAGTATATCGTAATAATTGTGTGCAGTTTTAGAAATAGTTTTTGGCGCCCCCTTCGGCTGGTGCCCTTATGCGGTGCATTACTTGCATAATGGGTTCCGCCGGCCCTGTCATTTACCATCCTCACAGCCACTGTATTTAAGAAAAATAATAAATTCTATATTACAAGTAATGATCCTAGATCTTACGATAGCAATTAATCACAGACAATCATAAACAGGGTGTACATTTAAAAACAACACATTTTCGGGAAAGATGTTAAATACAAAAGTTTCTCGATTTCAAGGTTATTTAAAGGGCAAATACTACTTCTAAATTGACACTTTTATTATTATTTAGAGATTCTTATTTAACCCAAAAAAGTAATAAACTTTTCTATCAAACATTTTCTTTATCGGATTGTACCTTACAATGGTATTAGATAAAACAAAGAAGCTTTTATGAATCAATAACAATTACACTTTTCGTGTGACTTTTTTTACTCAACAAAGAATTATAGATATCGCTTACATGTCTAGAATATCAACAAAATCTGTAAATAAAACCATGTTTCTGCTTAAACACACAAAGTTGCCCCTCAAATAATCTTGAAAACGCTAAACAAATAACAAACTAATTAAATAGCTGTACTTCCCTCTTAGAACCGAGAAACTTTTGTATTTAACATTTTTCTCGAAAAAGTGTTATTTTCGAGATATTTGGATGTAAACTGTTCAAATAAACACACCGAATAGAACAGTAGAAGTTAAAAACAAAATAAAAAAAATTCTATATACAGTAGGGTATGTGTCCGTAATAACGGAGCCTGTCCCAATTATGGAGCCTTTCTATTAAAATTATCAATGAAACAAAATCCATGCATAAACAAACGTAAACAAATTTTTTTTAATTAAATTCAAATATTCACGAACAAGATTCAAAGTAAAAAACGACAATTTTAATATGTCATAATATTATAAGTATTCATAAAAAAATGCGTAACACGCGTTCGGTGAATTAATAGCATTTCTTGTCCAAAACCTTAAGAAATGTTGTACCGAACTATTTCATATAAATCAATTATAAACACTGTTTTCACCGTATAAAATGCATATTATATCTTAAAAAGGTTTAATGTAATTGAAAACAATAAATTCAGCACCTACAAACTTGTTTGTTTTTATTTTTAAGTTAAATTCCGTAATACCGCTAGATTTTCAATCTTGTCCGTAATACGGAGCCTCGAAGCCGGAAGCGTGGTTTCGTCATAGGGTAAAGAGGCCAGTTGATGGACAGTTTAGCTGATTTCGAAGTTTACAACAAGGTGTTTCTTAAGAAATATCTGTTGTATTAAAAAAAATCAAAAGCTTTGCACGTAAAAATGTACAAATTTAAAGAAAAAAATAACTGCAAGTAAAAAAATTAATGTATTTAAGGATAAAATGATGAAAATTCTACTCATAGCCCGTATCACAAGTAGATGGACGATAGGGCTAGCAGATGGACAGTTCAGAACCAATAGATGGACGGGTGTCTGGCTAGACGAGTAAAAGACTTATTAGCTATAGTAGGTACCTAGATTAAGTTATTTTTTGTTAAAATATAGTTTATTTCATCAAAACTAAAAACGTATGGAGTCTTCATTGCCAGAAACCGGTGCAACAGGTTATGGGCCCAGGCCGCAAATAAAGTGAGGTTATGTCTAGCCTAAAGTGGCCAGACGTCTCGGATCGTGTGGGACTGTCCCGAATTTGAATTGTTTGTCCCGCATTGAAAACTGTCTCGGAAAGTGTCCCGGATTGGATATGTAACCTTTTTAACATTTTCTTAGTGGCACAAAGTAAAAATATATATCCACTAGTTCCTTTTCTAATATCATCCAAGGCTCTATTTAGATCATTACATGTATATTGATGTACGGTATATTTTTTTTAATGCTTGCCATCTAAATAAAAAAAAGGAAAATAAGATACCTACAAGTAAATGTGTAAACTGTTTGTTTGTTAAAAAAAAACGGCTTCAAAAGGTTTAATTCCGTTCTGGCCATCTGCTGCGACAAGGTTAGAAAATCCATATCAGTACATGGACAGTCATTTTTATAAGTTCTATCGGTTTATTTTTCTTTGTTCACGCGTTTATATATAAGGTAAAAGTACCAATAACTGGACACATAAGGATATCAAAGTAGTATATCTTAAAAATGGACTAAAAATAAATGTTCTTTTTAACAAAAGTGTCAATATTCAGATAAATGTTACTTCTTTCTATCAAGTGAGCTACTAAAAACTTGTTTTCAGTGCGTTATTTTAATTAAATTGAGTAAAAACACAAGTAGTTATGTGTACCAATACATGGACAATAGAATTCTGATTTGTCCCAGCGTCCCATTTTTGGTGTCCCAATACCTGATCAATGGGGAAGATGACGCAAAGCTCAGCGCAGAGGGCGCCACTAGTGTTTGTGTGAATGGTTTGCGGGCGAATTTTTCATTTGTGGAATGTATGAAGTGGGTAGTTACATAATGTTTTATAATTAGTTATTATAAGTACACCGATGACAAGTGGCAGTGGGGTCACGGGTGGGAAAAAGTTACAGTCATCTTCCCCATGCTTTAAGTACTAATAATTATACTATAAGTCAATGTTATTTTTTAAATAAGACTTTATTATTAAATAAACAATTTCTTAATACAAATTTTATAATTAGTTTTAATCATTTTAAACAATTAAAGAAATAAATAACGATTTTTAAATTAGCAGAAATTTTGGTTAGTTCATAAAATCATTGGTAAAGAAGAATAATGATACATCAAATGCGTTCTATTTTAATAGTTCTTTTTTGTGCCATTAATTTTTTAATTTCTTCGTCTATTTCCTTTCTGGCTGCTGCTGCTGCTTTTTTAACTTCTTTTTCATCAGCTTTTCTTTTTTTTTATTCTTCTCTATGTTTCTTTCTTTCTTCGATTTCCCTTTGTTTTTTCAATTTCTCTTCCTGAATTCTTAAATGGTATTCTTGCCATTCATCAGATGTCAGTACGGGACTAATTGTTTTCTTTTTCTTCGCCTTTTTTTCAATTTCTTTTGGCATATTCAATATTCTTTTTAAAGGCAATGGCAAATTTATTCTGGAATCTTCTTCAATGCACGTAGTATTAATATCTGTGAAAATTTTTTTTATTAAAAGTCATATACCTTTGCTTTTATTACATTCTGTGTTTTGAATTTCATTAGTTTATATATATTTAAGTCAAATATTTGACATAATAACATTTACAAACCTTGATCAAAAGTATCTTGAAGGCCCTCAACAGCTGTGGTCAAACTAATAACATTAATTGGACTTAAAGTTTCTGTATTCACTATTAAGTTATTCTCATCTTCTTGTTGTATTACAACTACTTGTGCATTATTAATATCTACATCTAAAGGATTAGGCATGCAAGGCAGTGACTGTACAGCCTCCACTATGATTTCATGCATGTCCGCAGTAGAATCCTCCCCATTAACATTCACACAATTACTAACAATTTCTCCTACAGTAAATAGTATTAACTATTTAATTATAATATAAGAAAATAAGTAAATCATTCTTGAATAGAATACAAAAATACAACTTAATTAAAGGAACATTAAACTATTTTAATATTAATTATAAAATTTATATACTTATAGTTTATATACTTATAGTATATAATTTTACAATTAATATTACGAATATTAAAACGTTTAATCTAGTTGTATTTTTTATGAAGTTTCACCAGTGAGATGTTTCATGCTGAGCCAATACTGGAATAATCCCTCGTTAGAACTTTTCGAAATCTTGAAGGTTCCATTGGATACAGCGTTTTGAAAATCTTGAAGCTCAACTACATTTAATCTACTTTCAAAATACTTCAGATGTTCCTTATCTTTATCTTCTTTGCTAGATGTTATAACTTCTAAGTTTTGCACTTCTTTACTTTTCTTCTTTTTTTTATTTAAAACATTAAAATCTACTGCATTTGCATTATATGGAAACAGTCCACACGTTTGGAAGCCATGCTGGATAGTAATTTGCAAATTAGAAAAAGAATCGATAGCTGTCTTTAAAATTGGAGCAAAATTTTCTCGTTTTAATTTTTGTAAATGTGTAGTCCTCCATTCGTCGACAGCCTTCTTCCATCTCGCTTTCAAGGGGTGAAAGACTGCAACATCCAGTGGCTGTAATACATGCGTTGCATTGGGGTATAATGCAATTAATTCAATTTGATTGGCTTTACAGAACTGCGATAAAGCCAAAGTCATGTGTGACGAATGTCCATCGAGATAAAGAATAACCGGAAATTTAATTCTATTTGTTACAAGCCATGGATGAAATTTTGTAGTTATATAATCAAGGAAACTTTCTGCCGTCATCCACCCCCGGTCTGTATTACCAATGATCCATCCTGGAGGCAAGGTGTTGGTAATATTTGTTGGTATTCTTTGGTACCAAAAGAGTATCATTGGTGGGAGCATTGTACCTGCAGCATTTACTGTAAATAATGTAGTAATACTTTCCTTCTCATCTCCATGTACAACTTTATATACGGACTTAGCCCCTCTCCGAGCGAGCACTCTGTCTGCCTTTGGGACCAGGAAAAAAGCAGACTCGTCCAAATTGAATATTCTCGATGGGTCTATATTGTGTAGATTTATTTTATTTAAATGAGTTTCAACTTCCTGAAACCAAGCCCTGAGGACTTCTTCAGTAGCGGATGCTCTGCTTATGGATAAATTTTGAGCGAGCCTTGGGGAAATTTCTGGGTGTCTGCGGCAAAAGCTCTCCCACCAATGCCTACCTGGCATATTATTTGTAAAAGGATTCGGTCTTTTCAGCTCAATGACCAGTTTCTGTATTGTTTGAAACAGCTGGGACTTTGAAATGGGAAATCCCCTTTCGCTGCAATGCAAGATCCATTCCACGATGTGTTTTTCTTCACTGTATGTTAAAATGGTATTAGGTCCTCTAACACCTTCAACAGGAATTATTTCGTTCAATTTAGCCCACAATGTCGTTTTCGGAACTTTGAATTGCTCTGCGGCTTTTCTAATCGTCACTCCCTTTTGTATTGCTTCTAATGCATTATGAACATCTTCTTGACTATATTTCTTTTGCACTTTCGTTCTAGTTTCCATTTTAAAATCTATGAATTAAGTATACTATTACAAACAATACTGAAAGTAAAAAAGCAAATACAATTTTAGGTTATTTTGAAAGTGTAGCATGAAACTGACTAAAAATATGACTCGAAAATAAAAAACTGTTAATTTATATACAATATACTTACTTGTACTTACACTTTTGATACTTATACAAAAATTTGAGGAAACATAGACACTTTAAGTACCGTTTGGACAATGCGGTCAGCTATCGGTACTTCCCATAATCGTTCAAAATGCTGACAGGCCTACCAACTGGACGGCTGGTCAGTTATTGGGACAGCGTGTAGAGGACAAGATTATTATGTACCGGTACATAAACACGTATATTTTTAATTAAAATCAACATTAACCGATCAATGTTTTGTTTTGTATGTAACAAGAAACTTCTTAAGATTCTGTACATACGTTTTTTTCTCAGAAAAACTTTATGTAACGATTATTATAACCTTAACAACTAACTGTATTTTTCTTAAGAATTACTTAAGAAATCTACGCAGAATTCAAGAGCACGCACCTCCGATATTTAAAGACTGTTTTATATATTAAACTTTACATCTAGGACTTTCTTAATTTTTTATATAAGAGATCAAGTTGCAAAATAACATATATTCCCAACAATATTGTTCTAAACTTTCTATGAAGCTTAGTAAAAATATAAATGTCATTGGTGTCCAGGTATTGGGACGTGTCCAGTCATTGGTACTTTTACCTTAAATTGTTAATATTAGAATGCAATCATCTATTGCATACCTCTTTACAATACATCCAAATACGTTTTTTATTAACTTTAAGGGACGCGATGCTGAGCAATAGCTAATAATAAAAGAGTGGCGTAAAATCATACATACAAATACATTTTTCGCAGACAAAATTTTTTTTTCGATAAATATGATAATGTTTTGTAAAACAACAAACGTTTTTTCTACAAAATAAAAAACAATAATATAGATTAAAACTCTAGTTCTTTCAATATTAACGATTAACCAACGATTCGTCCATCTACTGGGTCCGTCCATCTACTGGCCTGCTTACCCTAACCTCATTTTTGTTCCAAACTGTCAAAAGCGAAGTGCGTGTGTGGATCTGGAAACATGAATCAAAATAGCTCTAGGTAACCATATTTCACGAAAGTTACGTTAGGAGCGACATTCAAAGGTACCGAAATGTGGATAGGCTCCATAATGGGGGGCACCGTAAAGGTCTGCGCACACATATGCGTTCCGTGTCAGTTCCGTTCTGGCGTGCCAGTGGTAAGAAGAAGAGACCCTCTACGCCCCTCTTCTTCTTACCACTGGCACGCCGGAACGGAATTGACACGGAACGGATATGTGTGTTTAGACCTTTATACGGGCGGGCTCCGTAATGGGGGGGCACCGTAAAGGTAGATTTACACTAGCCGTCTGGACGGCCGCCGTCTTGCCGCCGTCCAGACGGCTAGTGTAAATCTACCTTAATGCGGACGGCGCAGTTTTCAGGGCTCCGTAATAGGGACAAAAACCTCTGTTTTTGTTTAATTAAATACATTACAAAAATTTTTTTTTTTTACTTAAAAAGAAGTCCTTCATAAAGAAGAATTGTTCATCAACAGATATTAATTTCAGAATATGAAATTCATGTAGCAGTATTGTTTAATTAATATATGATTGCGCAAACTGGCTTAAACCCTCCGTAATTGGGACACATACCCTAATTCGTCGATATAAACCCGACGATCGGGGCTGGCGGCGGGCGTACGTCGCGATGTGGACACGATTCCGTCCGGCCGAGAAATTCGAAGAGCGAGCGAGAGGGAACGAAACGGTTGCCGTCGACTCTTTCGTTCTCTCACTCTCGACTGAAGGATTCTAAGAAATGGTGGGGATAGTGAGCGGGACTATTACGCATGGTAAAAACGGGACAATAACGACTAATTACTGTATTTAGATTCAAATAAGTAGTTAAACGGACAACGCCTGTACCCAGCTCAAAATGAGTTAACTTGTTCCTGGTAAGTGTATTCAAAACCCTCCCATAGTAACCCGGTTACAGTTCGGGTTAGGATCCCTAAATTATAACCCATTACAAGAGCGGGTTAACCGGGTTACCAGCCCCACAATCTTCTGGGTAACCCGGTGTTGCGGGTTACTCCACTACATTAGAGAGCCAAACCCGGTTAGGGTTACGGTTAGTAACCCTGTTTAAGAGTGTGACTGGTTCGAAATAGTAATTTTTTTACTAATATATGACAATGTTTGAGTAAAGTATGGATCATTGTATTTTTTTAAGTCTCTAGTTTCTTAATCAAATTAGTTTTAGAATGATATTTGACTATTTACACAAAAATTATGGTGAAAATTATATTGGACCTGATGTCCCCTTTATTGACCAACTTGTACCATTTATCGACCGTCTCACGTCCCCATTATTGACCAGCAGTTTCCCCCATTGTAAATGCACCATTTTGTTTATTAAATTTGTGTTCATGAGTATAAAAAACTGTTTTTATTAACATTTTATGAAAATTAAACAATTTATAATCTGTTTAAGATATTCTTTTATGTTTTCTATTATTTCCTCCATGGCTGACCTTACATATGGGTACTCCAGAGTTTATTTTACATATTGCTTCAATTAACTCGGTTTCCGTGTATTTCGCGCGCTTCTGCTCCTTTTTCTTTGTTTTCGCCATTGTTATTTTCTAAAGAAAATGTATTTATGTTAGTACTTTTTCTTGTGAGTACAAATCAAATGTACTCAAAATTTAATAATTAAAAAATTACTTGAGTACTTTAGTTAGGTCTAAAAACACCACTTGTAAAATGTCCGAAAACTGGTACAGGCCGGTCTTTGGCGGTACCTATTTCCGACCACGATTTTCTGCTACAATAATGAAAGAAAATTAATATTTTCTTTTTATTTTATAATTCTGTATATATTTCTAGTTAATTTGAGTAAGTTACTGCACGGATCCATGTATTTTTATTGTAAAATTTGCGACTTTAATGATATCTGTAGTATAACCTCAGGTTATTAGAATCTATCAACTTTCATGTCAATGCCCAAGTCCTAATTTACATGTGAATTTACTTAAAGATGAATGTACGGCTACATAAATAACGTATGAAACAATAAATGAAACACCTCTAATTATAATTTCTGAACTTTCTGGTTGATATTTCGCTTTCTATGTTGCAATAAACAGTAATAAATGAATAATTGGTCACTAATGGGGACGTGGTCGGTAATGGGGTCATCTACCTTCGATGTAATTAAAAGGAATTACTTTTACATCTGTTTTCTTAAGCAATTATTTATGTAATTTCTGCAAAGTAAGCTTTGTTTAATGAACATTTATATATACATGTACATGTTGGTTTCTAGGTATTTGTATGGGTAATCTTTGTAAGTGAAAACCAAGTTGATATCTAATCAGGCCTAAGAGATATTGAGGAGCCCGAGAAAATACATTTTACGCCTTTCACCCCCTTGGGGACGGAATTTCCGAAAATACTTCCTTAGTGCCTTCCAAATTTCACGTTCCTAGGTTACAGAGTTTGAGCTGGGGAGCTGGGCGTGGATGAGTCAGTCAGTCAGTCGGGACTTCTTTTATATATATAAATGTAATTTTGCAATGTAGTACATATTTGGGCCAGCGTTTCCATGCTTTTTTCTGCAGATCGTTGCTCGTGTTTACTAACAATTTCATCATGCTTGTAAACATCAGTTATACTCCTGTGTCTGGAAGTGTCTAACGTTTTGTCATCGTTACTTTTATTCATTCATTTAAGCGATACAAGATTGTGTGATTTACCAAATCAATAAATTTGGAAAGGAAAGGATGGAAAAATGTCTGGAATGTGGTAGCGGACCATTTGAGCATTCGTGTGTAGTTTAAATAAATTATTCAATAAAGAAATTATCTAAATTGCAAATCTTTCTTCAAAAATACATGTATATTTCTTTTCATCGACGAGAAAATAACTTTTCAGTTCGATGTTTTTGGTAACTACAACACTTGAGGTATGAGATTAACTCACGTTTGCAAACATGATGAAGTTGTTTGAAAAAACATGGCAGCATAGGTCTAAATATGTTCTGTGTTGGGTTTATACAAAAAACGGACTTTTGAAAAAACCGTTTTTCGAATTCCAGTATTCCCCAAAATCCGGTTGAACCGGTTTTCGAATTTTCACCAAAAAAATATAATTAAAATAGTAAATACATGTTTGTACTTATTTTAAAATTTTTCAGTTTTTTTTTAATATTTATGGAATTACAAAAATATAACAAAATAAAATGTACTCTCTCTATACAAAACCAAATAAAGAAAAAAAATCCGTACAATTTTTGAGTTCATTTAATAATTATTGATCTAAAAAAATATAACAATAAAATATACTGCATACAAAAGCAAATGAAAAAAACCTAAAATAACTAAAATCCGTATAAAATATAAATTACAAATCTCTAATTCAGTTAGTATTTTTCTTCAGAAAATATAAACTCGTGAAGATTAGTTTTGCAGTAAACTGTTACCTACTACAATATGCTTGTGCCCGAGGCGATTTCAAGTCAAAATGTAAACGCTTTTAATTAAATAGTGAATTCATTTTTACATATTAATTCTAGTATATAAAACCGGCTTTTTAAATTTAAAAACCGGTTTTCGAATTTTACAAATTTATAAAAAAGAAAAACGGTTTTAAACCCGGTTTTTAAAAACTGACAAACCCTAGTTCTGTGTTGAAATATTACAGTTAAAACATCTTTTAAAACTAATCATTTTTCGACCCAACTAGCTGAATACTTCTTTGTAGAGAAGAAGGCATTCTGTAGCGCTATGTATTTGTAGCTTATGAATATTGTTTGTAATATTATATTCGCATTATTATCACTGTAAAAGTTGAAGAATTTTTGTTACAATAGAAGTCAGAAATTCAAACGAGTTGATTACTCACAAAACGGCCGCATGGTGTTCAGTGGCGCTGTGATACGCGCCACGTAGTGATCCTCCAGGGAGTGATCAGAACAACCGCAGCCATTTCTGGCAAAACCGGAAATAGTATCTTTGGCGCCAAAGTTTGAATAACTTAAAATATAACTTTTAAAATTTGAGTTTTTTTCTTATGTTTTATATATATAACAAAAAATTTGTTATTTAAAATATTAGTGACTGAAGAAAATAATAAATTCTCAAATATATACGAGTATATTTCATTAAATTATTAGAAAAGCCATCTCGTAAATTTAATGGGTCATTAAGCCTGCCGTGTCATTTTTGTTATGGTCCGAATCGATTGAAGCGTCCCCAGTAAACAGACCCTACTGAAACTACTGCGGTCAATAAAAAGGACTTGTACAGAGGTGACATCGCCAGGTACTCTGTGTAGACGAATTTTTGACGCATAGTTGCCACCTCTTCTGTTCTCTCTGCCTCTGCCGCGCTGTTGCCACAGAGTTCTCTCTTTCTATCGGGAAGTCTTGAATAGAGATGGAGAACTATCGATAGTGTTGGCTATCGATATTTTCGATAGAAAGTCCCCTCGGCTATCGATATTATCGATAGTTTTTAAAAATAATAAAAATCGTAAAAAATGATTAAGTTTCTAATATATACATACATACATATATACATATATACATATATAATATTTTATATTAACTTCCAATTGCGATTTAAAAATGTTAACATATCCACGTTTTTAGATTTCAATCTTCTTCTTTTTTCGCTTATTAATGTTCCCGTGGAACTAAAGACTCTTTCACTTTCCGTGGATGTAGCGGGTATACATAAATATTTAACCCTTCGGTGGGCGCGCTCTTCAGACTTGCATGAGTGGGCGCGTTGCGGCATTTACACCGCAAACGGAGTTCTCGTTGTTTTACTTCTAAATTTAGACAATTTTAGGTCTCACAGAAGAAAATTGAAATTACATTAGTTGCTTAATAAACACCTATATCTTATTTTTCTGTCCTCTAAAAAAAAAAAAAAAAAAAAAAAGTACGTAGCATGATGCAAAAATGTCCACTGGAAGAATCCTGAATTGGACATGGATCCAGTTTGAACATTACATATGGTACAATACGAAATGTAAAATTTGCGGCTAACTGCTGCGGGCGCGCCCACCGAAGGGTTAAGGCTGCATTCTTTTAATGAATTAGGTGTAGTACTGTACATCTGAAATAAAATAACTGTAAAATAACTATATTCACTTTGTATATGTAATAATTTCTGACCAACGTACCTTCCAATAGAGTAAAGGGTTCGTATCTGGAGAGTCATTTGATTTCTCTAAATATTGCCTTTTATGTATTATTATATCTGCTGTCAAGGACCTTGTTTTATTAGGAAGCCTTTCTTCTATGAAAGAACAAAGGGAACTGGAATCAATTTTCTTTTTTTTAGTCGTGTCAGGTGATCGCTGTTGATCTTTGCAGAGATTATTATTTGTTTGTAGTTGTGACATTTCAACTTCAAGAAAATGTACTGCTTCATTTGCATTAACGGAACTAAAAAATCCATCTTTCTTAAATCGCGGATCTAAAATCGTTGCTATTCTCGGTATCGATCTTCGTTCGTATGGAAGTAATCGTGTTATGACGGATGACAGCAACGTGTCACAAATCATTTTTCCTTCTGCTGTTTCTAAGGAGAATTTTATGTTTGTTAGTTTTTTATGTATTCCACAAGTAATCGGTATGATTTGTATTATTGTGACGTATGTATTTCCTGATAATAGTTTTGTTACTGTATCAAACATTTCCAATATATTCTCCATATCCTGTGGGAGCGAAAGGGTATAGCCGGTTAAGATGGTCAAATGTGCCCTTGAACCGAATTCGACTCACGATGAGTCATTCGAAAGCTTATAAAAAAAGAAACATTTGTGGCAAGTTTCAACTTTGTATCTCTACCCAGAGGGTAGTAGTAAAGGGCAAAAATAGAAAATCAGGTTTTTGCCGAATTTCTCCTATACTAGAGAATCAAAAATTTTGAAAAAAATCAGTGGCATTTCTGTTATCGGGGCACATATTAGAGAATTGTTTCAGATTTTTAAATTGAAAAACCGAGCTGTGAAAAATAAAAAACGGCAAAAAATGATGAAAAATGCTGATTGTGTATCGAAGCAGTCTTGGCACTATAATTATATTTTTACTGTAAGTCCGTATCATTGTTACTATTGTCCTGAATTTTTTTCAGATTTTTCAATTTGGTGCGCCGCAGTTAAAAAAATTAAAAACCGATTTTTTCGTCGTTTTTCCCGTGTCAGAGTAACTTATACGTCGAACTGCTTCATGAAATAAGTGTTTTATGCGATCTTCAATGATTATACGTACAGAAAAACATCATAGGAATTAAAGAAACTGAAAAAACCGAATCATTTGAAAGTATGCTATGCGCCTTACATTGTAAAGTATCTACCGTATTTTCCAACGGCGTCGGTAGCGCAACGGTAAAGTGTCGAGTTTATAAACCGCTGCGAACTTTTTGAACGTAGGTTCGAGCCTCGAACTTCCAAGTCCCCTTAGGCTAAGTTTTTTTTTTTGTTAATTATATATATTTCCTAACTATACGACACATTGCTCAATATTTATTTTCAAATGTTTTAAGAATATCTGAAAAACATATTAACCTGAAATATATATATAAATATGAGTTTGGACTGCTTTTTATGACACCGTTTCTCTTGTCAAGTGTCCTGGCAATTACGGCATTGTTTAACATTTCTTGCACTGCATTAATATGTGAAATTGGTTTTCAAATCTCTTACCTTTAATAATTATGGATGGATAGCAACAAAAATCGTGTTGGATGCATTCAATCGTCATCGCTGTCTTCATTAATTACTGGTGTCACGTGTTCACTGTTGAATATTTTGCTAAGAATTTCTGCAGGTCTTACAATTTTTTAAAGGTACCGAGCATGCGATAAGTAATAAATTATTGCAGCTATGTGTGAACTGCACCCGACGGTACGATTACCATTTGCACATTCACAACAATAGCGTTTAATTCCGGAATAGCCTATTGAGTTTGGTGCATAATCAATATAACATCTATAGGTTTTGCTGTTAATATGTCGCGATCTCACTTCGAATTTAATAATATTCTTCCTCTCTTTAAGACAACGAAAATTAATGTTATTCTCTTCATCCATTAGTTCCGCTAAATATGATATCGCTTGAGATAATTGATATGAACCGGTAAATAGAATTTTTAGGTCTTTCTCTGTCATTTCCGGAAAATCAAGAAGCTCGTTAGCTGATTGCTGATTAAATGGAATTTTTCGCCTGTTCCAATGTTGATTTTCAACCTCTAGTGATAATGAATTCTCAGCGCTGTTTTGAGACGACATTCGTTCTACTATCTCATCACAAAGACCTACGTCCGAATTTAAGCGTTTCTCGAACGTATTATTTAAAAAGCTCGCTATTCTGCAATATAAACTAACTTTTGGGAGTAACTTATTGTCCATTTGATGGTGAAGAAGTTTATACTTTTGTCCTATGATGCCGTGAATTGCTTCGACTACCCAGCGAATTTTAGTAACGTGGCGGGATGCATTTGATTCGGCAGTCGTTAATTGCTTACGCTTGCCTTTTAACGCAGGCATGAGCACTCTGTAACCGCGTTCTTCTAAATAAGATGTTACGTCGCGAAAACCTCGATCAACAATACAAATATCTCCAGGTTTTAAAAGGGTTTGCAAACCATTTGGGTCTTCCATCGCAATTTTCATAATTTGTGCATCGTTCTGGTTTGCACAAAAAGGGCCAAGAACTTCAACCACATAGCCGTTTGTGGTGCAAATTGTGAAGGGTTTACACAAGGGTACTTTCTTTTGACCCGAATATGATTTTCGCTGGTATTCATTGTTAGAACTTTTCTGATGCCGAATATAAGTTCCATCGAAAATCAGTGCTAATTGATCTGTTATACTATATAACTTTTTGGCAACAAGTGACGTTTGATCTTCTATTAGGGTTTTCCGTGGAAGTGTCGCGAATCCAAAATAGCAAGGAAGAATGTCTTTTTCAAAAGAATTTATGACGGACCTACAAAAATCAGATACCTGTTTCTCGCGTTCTAATCCGAGAATTGCAGCTATCATACTATTTGAATTGCCAGTACGCAATTTGAACAAGAAAACAACAATAGCTTGTGTGACATCTCGCTGCTCAGAATTTCTCAAAGAAGTCATCATTTCCCGAAGTTTTATTAAGTTTTCCCACGTTAAACCTGTAAATACTTTCAACCGCTCTTCAGAAAGTGTAAAATCACCTATTGTATCTTTAATATTTGAATTGTTATGTACGGAAAGGTATTCAAAATAATTTCGTAATTCTTTGGTATCGATTATACTGTTATTTGAATGTGTTCTTAAGTTCAGAACATCTTCTTGAAACAAACGGTTCTTTAACAAATGACCAGGACAGCACCGATTTCCTTTAGGAACATATAATCTTCGCATGATAAATACCTGCTTCCTGGTTTCAGCCGGTACATTCACGATATTTTTCGTAATCCCACAGACGAAACAGTACCCATGAGTGGAAATAACTCTAGCAAATGGCATCTCTATGTATTCAGAAGCTAATTGTTCTACATTCCTCAAATTCATAAGAAACGATGGATCTTCTGTTGAGGAACACGATAGAGCAACAGATTCAGATTCAGACTTTTCTGGTGATGATTTGTCGGTTGATTTTTCGGGTGAATGTATTTCGGTTGAAGCTGTTCTGCGTAAAGATATTGTGGCTGAAAAAGCTCCGGATGATGAGGAGGGTTCAGCTGAAGATGAAGGTCCAGCTGAAGAAGAGGTTCCAGCTGAAGATGAAGGTCCAGCTGAAGACGAGGTTCCAGCTGAAGAAGAGGGTCCAGCTGAAGAAGAAGACCCTCTGTCAGCTGAAGAAAAAGAACCAACTACAGAAAACGCTCTGACGGAAGATTCCTCAACCTGACGAAATTCCTGAGAATTTTCAGGATTGGAGACGGTAGTCGTTGTTTTCTTGTACATGTAAAGGCGGCACCTATTGCATAATATGTCACCAATAGTCACCACTCTTTTCAGAACTTTAGAATATTTCACAGCCTCAACTTCCGTCTTGATTTTCCGTATTTGACCAAGCGATTTGCGAACCAAAATATTACACCGAATACACTTAGCACGCAAAGTTTTCCTTTCAACAAATTGCACTTTCTCATTGCCAGTCGACATATTGAACACACAACCACAGATGAAAGCACACCGATAAAATAATATTTAAAAACACGTAACGAAGTTACTACTATTGTAGATATACTGGGTGAAAGCAAGTATAATTCAAAAGTGACTGCAGATTGTAAAGACCAAAGCCACGACGACGTGAACTCTGTGACACTCTGTACTACACTACTCTCGTGCATTCGTCTCTTGCACTTCCCGCGATTCACATCCACAACATACACACTTGACACGCACTTCGGTCATCCAAATCCTCCACGTGCATTCTGAGAAACCATTCAGACTTCACACTCCTGACACATTCGATACTGCAGCATAAACATCCTTTCTCGGTCCCCATCGCTCTGTTCTAAACATACGTTATCAATCGAACAGTCATGATTGTCTTTTCCCTTCATTCATTGAAGCCGTGACAGAAATTCTAACATATATTTTGAATAAAAGTGAGGATTGTATGATCTAATAGACGAAAAGACTAAATAGTAGCAAAACAACAACACGATTTTTGTTGCTATCCATCCATAATTATTAAAGGTAAGAGATTTGAAAACCAATTTCACATATTAATGCAGTGCAAGAAATGTTAAACAATGCCGTAATTGCCAGGACACTTGACAAGAGAAATGTAAGACGGGTTTTTCTTACAATAAACAAACACACGCGTAGAATAAACTATCGATAATACTGTGTAATATATTCTACAAGAACAGGGCGAGTCGTAACATAGAACGCGGAGGGCTTCCTGAGTGGCGACCAGCGTGTCCCAAAGACCGTACAAGAGTGGCCGCGTCCTGGCGGCCAAAGCGTAGCGTCCTGCCCGCAACGCATCCCTCGGGCCTGGGTTTTCCCCAAGTTCTCCCGCGCAAACGGTCCCAGGCAGTGTATTTGGGCTTCCGGGCGGCAGGCCGCGGTTCCGGCGCGCCATTCGAATATGCGTCCATCGAATTTTCTTACATTCGGCCAATCCTGACAATAAGTCTGTCCGCAGACGTGTAATCTGTAATGCGAACGGTTTTAGTTATTTGATAAACAAGCTATTAATGAGCAGGTTACATGTTTAAGGAAGAGGGTACTTAGCCTGTATAGCGTGACAGACAAGCTCGGTTTCGATTAGTTTATTGTTAACATCGAAACTGTTGTTGTCTGCTGTCTGCTGTCTGTGCCACACGCGGTTCTTGTGTGGCGTGTGCCGGTTCCCCGTTGAAAGACAAGCGTTTACACGCTCAGAGATGGCTACTGCTGTGTGTTAGGCGCTGGTTAGTGCTACTGCATTCGGAAGCACTGTTGTGGCCCTGTGATGATTGTAGATTGAGCGTCACTACGCTCGTTGAAAAAGGAGCCCCGCTGCACACGCTGGAGGGACAGCGCTACTGCGCTCGTTGGAAAGGGTAGGCGTTCATACGCCACGATGATATCCATTGCTGCCTTGTAGATTTGAGCGCTATTGCGCTCGCTGAAGGAAAAGCGCTGCTGCGTTTCGTCTGCATGTCGTTTTCTGTTTTTCAGTTGTTTTGACCTAACGCCCAGCGTCAGTCAAAATCAACCATCCCCGACTGTCTCAACATAACACTATTGTGTCTGCTTCGATCAATCGTCTCCCGTTGACCCGGCGTAATACCCAGTATTACCCAGAGATCAACCTGATCCAGAGTACCCAGTACCCATAGATCAACCTGATCTAGAGTACCCAGTACACATCCTCGACCACTCCACCACGACCTAGGGCACCCAGTACCCGTTATCAGTCACCTCAAAGCACCCAGTGCTCTTTCGCAGTCGTTTATCCCCCGTTGCGGCATGACGCCGTGGTCAGGTACCTCAGATATCCCGATGCGTTGTCCCCGACGAACGCCGACACTGCTTCTCGCATCGCCGCAACAATCGATGTCTTACGAGTGTCACCAACAACCATTCCGTGTGGTGTCTGTACATACATACACAAACACATATATAACGATGAAAATACGTTTACATACCTCCCTGTAGCTATCGCAGCTACCAATGTACAGGTTGAAAGGATACGCAAACACGACACGTGTTCGTCTTCTTCCGGTTATCAGCCTCGCGTGGGATTGAATTCTAAAGTTGTTCCACTCCATTATTATCAGCATTCTCGTTCACTTCGCCCATGTACAAGGATCATTTTCCTTGTACCTCACACGTATCGGCGTCAGGTCTTCGGCGATGCATTTCCTCGTTTGTTTATGGCTCTTTGCAGTTTCTGGCCATATGACCGACCCGTCCGCAATTATAGCAGGTAGTCCTGGTACGGTTTTCTTCCTTGTCCTCCTTTCGGTCGTTCCCCTTACTACTGCGTGGTGTTGTAGAGCGACGTCCGGTGCTGTTGTCGAGCACCCCTGGTGCCTCGTTGCATTGTCAGCAGCGTACATCGCCGCTCGCGAACTTGTTCGCGAGGCCGCCTGCTACTGCGCCTTAGCGGCTCATCATCGGTCTCTCCTTCTGTACTCGTGATTTTGTACAGTCCCGCAGTTGAAGCAGTTGACCTGCGAACTGTCCTTTCCGGTGATCCCTTTTTGCCGCGCCTGCAGCCCCTTTTCCTGCCTTCGGCTAGTCGACGCCGTTGACAAAAATGGTTGCTCCCGTCGCGAGGGCTCCGGCGTTGTCCTTCGTCGTCCAGTTTGTATCGGCATGTCGCCCATGCGTCGCATGAACAAATACAATTCGTCGACGTCCTTTACCTTCGCTGATCGTATGTCGCGGGCTATACTTGCATCGGATATACCACCGATCACCACGTCGATTTGATGCTCGTCCGAAATTGCATACTCTAGCTTCCGCAATTTTTCCAACTTTCGGAAACAATAATCTCCTAGTTTTTGTCCCGGCCTCGCTTTGTATGCACATACCGTTTCTAAACGTTCGTTGAACGACATCGCGACGTGGAATTGTTTCTTTAAGGCGTCCCGAGTTTCACGCCAGGTAGCAGTAACGTCCTGTCGCGCGTCGTACCACCTTCGAGCGTGGCCCTTCAACCGCGTTACGATTAAACGCATAATCGTGTCGCCACTCCACCGATACCTTTCCGCCAACACGTCCACTTGTTTGGTCCACCGTTCGATCGTCGGATCATCCTCATCAGGATCGTAAACTGGGATCATCAACTCGTCTCCCGCCCTAGCGTGGGACGATGTTCGCGATTTCGAACGGGAGCGTCGACGACCCATCCTTTCCACCAACCGCTCCAATCGGTCCAACCGATGCGTAACTGGGTTCGGTGTGGACAAGGGTGGAGTATGGGCGCGTGAAGACGAACGCGAGCGTGACCGCGAGCGTGAACGCGAGGGAGAACGTGAGCGTGGACGTAGCGGAGAGCGCGAGCGTGGACGCAACGGAGAACGCGAGCGTGAACGCGATCTGCGGCTCAAGTTATTTTCAATTAGTCGTTCTAAACGGCTAAGTCGCGCGTTCTGCTCTCTTACGCTCTCCTCGATGGTGGTATCGGAAACGGAGTCATGTCGACTTCCTTTCGGCTTCTCGGCGGCGGCGTCTTTGCTCCGATGGGAATTGCGGCCCATGTCGTCACTTTTCTTATTTCGCTAAACTGCACGCGGCACTACAAGCTACTATATACACTCCACTAAATTCTATCTATTTAAATATGTACACTCCTCGTAGCACAATGGCGTCTCTATCGCGTCACTATGATGCAAAATGTTCAGATATCGTTTCGCAGAAAACTCCACGAACGCGTCACAGCACGTGGCTATATCCCACTTCTGATCTCTAAGACGAGTTTTTCTTACAATAAACAAACACACGCGTAGAATAAACTATCGATAATACTGTGTACTATATTCTACAAGAACAGGGCGAGTCGTAACATAGAACGCGGAGGGCTTCCTGAGTGGCGACCAGCGTGTCCCAAAGACCGTACAAGAGTGGCCGCGTCCTGGCGGCCAAAGCGTAGCCTCCTGCCCGCGACGCATCCCTCGGGCCTGGGTTTTCCCCAAGTTCTCCCGCGCAAACGGTCCCAGGCGGTGTATTTGGGCTTCCGGGCGGCAGGCCGCGGTTCCGGCGCGCCATTCGAATATGCGTCCATCGAATTTTCTTACAGAAACGGTGGCATAAAAAGCAGTCCAAACTCATATTTACATATATATTTCAGGTTAATATGTTTTTCAGATATTCTTAAAACATTTGAAAATAAATATTGAGCAATGTGTCGTATAGTTAGGAAATATATATAATTAACAAAAAAAAAAACTTAGCCTAAGGGGACTTGGAATTTCGAGGCTCGAACCTACGTTCAAAAAGTTCGCAGCGGTTTATAAACTCGACACTTTACCGTTGCGCTACCGACGCCGTTGGAAAATACGGTAGATACTTTACAATGTAAGGCGCATAGCATACTTTCAAATGATTCGGTTTTTTCAGTTTCTTTAATTCCTATGATGTTTTTCTGTACGTATAATCATTGAAGATCGCATAAAACACTTATTTCATGAAGCAGTTCGACGTATAAGTTACTCTGACACGGGAAAAACGACGAAAAATCGGTTTTTAATTTTTTTAACTGCGGCGCACCAAATTGAAAAATCTGAAAAAAATTCAGGACAATGGTAACAATGATACGGACTTACAGTAAAAATATAATTATAGTGCCAAGACTGCTTCGATACACAATCAGCATTTTTCATCATTTTTTGCCGTTTTTTATTTTTCACAGCTCGGTTTTTCAATTTAAAAATCTGAAACAATTCTCTAATATGTGCCCCGATAACAGAAATGCCACTGATTTTTTTCAAAATTTTTGATTCTCTAGTATAGGAGAAATTCGGCAAAAACCTGATTTTCTATTTTTGCCCTTTACTACCCTCCGGGTAGAGATACAAAGTTGAAACTTGCCACAAATGTTTCTTTTTTTATAAGCTTTCGAATGACTCATCGTGAGTCGAATTCGGTTCAAGGGCACATTTGACCATCTTAACCGGCTATACCCTTTCTTCATTTGTAAATGGTACAGGAGCCTTTTTTAATTGCGGCAATGATCGTGCCAATGGATCTTTTAGCAAAAGAATTCTTTTTATCATATTTAGTGTGCTATTCCAACGCGTAGAAACTTCTTGTAGTAATTTGTATGGTTCTATTTTTGAATCAGGCTTATCCTCTTCTTTCGGAATATTTTGCTCTGATTTTATTTTGTTCATTGCGGTGGTACTATTTTTAAAATATTTAACCATCTCCCGGCATCTGAATCTAATATCCTTAGCACAACTTATTTCCAATGCATCTTGTACCACAAGATTTAACGTATGTGCGTAACATGGGAGATGTTTAATTTTTAATATTTCCGCAGTTTTTATCATATTAGCAGCGTTGTCTGTTACAATGCAAATTACTTTGTGTTTTATATCCCATTTTATAAAAACTTCCGTCAACGTATTTGCGATTGCTTCTGAAGTGTGATGCATTATATCTCTTGTCGAAAGTGTTGCTGATATCAATTCAAAATTTGTATTTATAAAGTGGCAATTGATAGATAAATAGTTTCCAGATGCTCGAGATGTCCATGAATCGCATGATACAGATACATATTTTACTGTTTGTAACATTTCGTGTAATTTTTCTGTAGCTGAAGAATATACAGTCTTTAAATGTTTATCTCTTAATGTAGATTTTGAAGGTAGGGTATATCGAGGATCAAGTATTTTTACGAAGTTTTTAAAACCTTCGTCATTGACGATACTAAATGGCTGAAAATCTGCAGCAACCATAAACATTAAAGCAGTATCAATATACTTTTTTTTCTTACATTCTTTATCGTATAATTTAGAATTTTTAAACAATGGACTTATTGATTTCATGCAAGATGTTGCAGAATTGTTATAATTAGTTCCTGTTACATATGGGTATAGATGAATAATTTGAATTATAATGATAATAATTGTATTGATAAGAAATATGTGTAAATATTAACAAAGGGGGACTCAGCCACAATGACGAGTTGTGATATTGTAGATGATATAAAAGTACCTGCGTCTACTGACTGTTCCTTAATACCATGTTGCATATTCTTGTGGAATCGTTGTATATGGTCCCTTAGATTAGATGTATTTCCACTTGTTTTGTATTCTCTTTTACAGGCACGACATTTTGCCAGTTTCCTATCTTGTGATTTTTCAAAAAAATCCCATACACTAGAAGCCTTCATTGTTTTTTGTTTTTTTCTTGAAATTTGGTCGATTTTGTCTCCATCTTCATTTATTTCTATTGGACTATTGTCTACAATAAGATTAAAAATGTCACACAACAGTGCTATATTATTCTACTTTAAATTAGTATTTAAAAGATAGTACCTTTAGTAAGCTTTGCGTGCCTCTTCATCTTATCAAACGCAGTATATAAATGATGATAACTAAAATGAAATAATTAAGAATTAGGAATAATTAACAACGTTCAATTAATAAACAAATAATCACTAATCATGAATCAGAGTTGGGCAAAATGTAATCTAATTACATCTTACGAATTACGATTAAACTATAATTACGTAGTTGATTACACATTGTTTTTTGTAATCGTTTATTTGGGTACTTGACGAAACCAAATGGTCAACTTCCTAAATTAACGATTACAGAAAATAATGTGTAATCAACTACACGATTACAGTTTAATTGTAATTTGTAAGATGTAATTAGATTACATTTTGCCCAACTCTGTCATGAATAAATCAGACTTACTGTGTGTCGCTGAAATGTTAATGGCGTCAATCAGCGTCAATGTGCTTCAATGGCACAAAATGGCCTTTTTCGCTAGCATTAAGAACTATCGAAAATATCGATAGTTACACAAGACTATCGATAGTGATTTCGATAGTGTCGACTATCGATAATATCGATAGTGTCGACTATCGATAACATCGATAGTACTATCGATAGTTCTCCACCTCTAGTCTTGAAGGAATACGGCACGAGAGATGTGTCTAGCGTCAGAGCCTCGCTGAACGTAGCAATAGTGAAAGATATAGAGGTCCGGGAGTGTAGGAAAGAAAGATGAAAAGATACCAAACCTGGCATAATTTGAACTATAATTATTAACGATATTACACATAAAATTTATTTGCAGAATTGAAAGCCCGTTTCGTTCAAAGTAGGGACCTGAAGAACGAAGGCCTTCGATTAAAAAAATTATTTGTTGCCGACGGACGAATTCCCATCGAATAAACTGATTCATCCGTGGCGTTTCAAATAAAAATAATTCTGAGTTATTTTTATTCGACGACAAATAACGATAAAGTCTCTTTAATTTGATAGGTTATTTCAATAATATATAATGCTCATCTCTGGATGAAACAATACTTATTTGCGTATCAATATCCCTTCTAGACTTCGTAATTCTTGTTATCTTCTCTCATTCTGTGTAATTCCTCTTCTTCATTGACGGTCTTCTTACAATTTTGCCAGATCGCTCGTAATGAAATCGCTCATTTGCTGCAACAACGACACAACCCCAAATTTTCAGTTTTTGAGTTATTAGTATAGAAAAAGTGGTCGTTTTCTAACAAAACTTTTGAACCCGTTTCCCCAAAAATCGTGAATTTTGAGTTATATCGTTGTTGCAGCAAATGAGCGAAATGTAATGTATGCAGCGAGGACAATCTTTATATTTTCTTGTGAAGAAATATAATGATATGATTGTTCAATGATTGTTTATTTTGTTTGTTTTAATAGAATGTAAAACTTTCACATTTTCTATCGTATCGGCATGAACGTTTCAATAACATAGTGCTGAGATTTTCCAGATGAAAATGAATTTAAACACGGTATAAATCGGATTATTTTTAGCATTATTAGATTAGAAATGATACATTTATATTTAATTATCTAGTACTGTTCTACAAATAATCCGGTTTTTACCGTGTTTGAACTCATTTTAATCTGGAAAATCTCAGCAGTATGTTACTGAAAACGTTACGTTTTACATTTTATCCGAACCGAGATCAGAAGCTGCCGCCGAACAGCCCCAGTCCTCAGCACGAAGAGAGATCGCGCCGGTTTGGATAAACACGCTGCCGAAAGGTGTTTGAAATTTCGAAACCGAATAAACTACGGATAAAGATAAAAACCTTATTCGACGGTTCGAATAAACTTTCTTCGAATAACAAAAATTATCTTTCGCCGTCGAATGAATTTACTTCGAAAAAAAAAATTATCCTTCGCCGTCGAATAAATTCACTTCAAATAAATTTATATATCCGTGGTGTTTGGAATAAAGATAACTGGTGTTATTCGAGGCTTCGAATAACGGATAAACATAAAGTATCTTTTATTTGAGTTTATCCAGATATTATCCAGATGGGCAAACCTATCTCTGTTCTCCAGCCGCGTCGCCGTCATTCGTTCAAGCCTCCCTGACGACAAAATAGCAATAGGGGAAATGCGGCAACAGCGCGATACGACTCTCAATACGTATCGGCAACTTTGCCTTTCCTACATTTATCGGTTAGCTTGGACTTCCGCCGGTTTTGATGCTACATGGCGCGAATATACCTTCAGCGCCGGTGACGGAGAATCCTTGAAGCCTCATTCTCGAGTCTGTCTCAGTACACGATGCATAAATTCATTATTATTTCAACGTACGATGCTTATTAGCGTTCAAACGCACTAGACGACCCTGCACAAATGTCTACCGGAGGCAACTATACCCGCAAAAACTTCCTTGCTGATTCCACGACGAAAGTTGGTTGAAACGGTTTGTTTACTACATCGCGTATTCGCAGGGCCGGCGGAACCATTATGCAAGTTATGCGCCGCATAAGGGCGCCAGCCGAAGGGGGCGCTAAAAAACTATATCACACGCTTAATAATAAAGGGATCCAACTCCCACACAAACAAAATGTAAATCTTTTTTTTATTGTACCCAGTAAAGACAAAACATATTAAATAGAAAACAGGTGCAACAATTTGGGGGCGCCAAAAATTTCCATGCATAAGGGCGCCAACCATCCTCGCCATGATTATGACCATTATCAAGGAAAATTAGATAAAAAGAAAAAATACTGCGTATGCTTTTATATAAATGTCACGTTCGTTGCTGGGAACGTGCGACGCACGAGTCGGTTAAACGGTGATTGAGTCTGAGTCAGAATCTATTTTTCCTTGATAATGGTCATAATCATTGACCGAAACGTTGGAATTTGATAAAAATTCTCAAAATTGCAAAATAGCTTTCATTTAATTATTTAATAGACCGAACCAGTGCGCCGAAATCATCTCTTCGAATTTCATAATATATATATAATTGTAACAAATAAATAATTTTTTATAAAATGTTAAACTTTATTTATCAATATATACAGAATATGAGAGATATAGATATCATAAATACATTGACTACAGTTGATGTTCCGGGAACTGGTTCATTAATTTTGGATGTTGATGGTGCACCAAGTTCAACTTCAATGTTCATACTTTGTGTATCATCGGATACATAAAGAAATTCAATTTGTTCGTAGTTTTCCTGGTTAATTGACGAATTTTCTAGTACACTATTTGACTGCAGCTGATTTGTTGTCAACGGATGATCCGTAATTGCCGATAATATTCCAGTTTAGTGGGTAGCTTCCGGTATTTTTAAATCCCGATATGCTGTTACTCATATTAACTGCAAAATAAAATGCATCTTTAGCAAATTCAGCAACATTGTAAATCAGGGTTGACTAACTGGTGACTCACGAGCCACCGGGGGCTCCTCCGCCTTGCTGCTACGCTGACCGACCCCCCTCCATACCGACCAAACTCTGACGATCGCAGTGGATTCCTATTTCTTTCCTTCTCTTTTCGACTGCGATCGTCAGTGTCTGGTAGGAATGGAGGGGGGCCGTTCAGCGTGACAGCAAGGCGGAGGTGCCCCCGGTGGCCCGTGAGCCACCAGTTAGTCAACCCTGTTGTAAATCGTTATTCTTGTTGCGGGGTTAGATGTCACCCAATCGTTCATAGAAGCTGTGTATCGTGACTTGAACGGCCCGAAGAGAGTTATGTCGAGTGTCAATAATCACATGATTTTGACTTGCAAATACTGATACTGGACTTGTACAAATACGAGACTTGTGATTGTCCAGTGTGGTCAGTGCTGGCTCCTCTTTAGTTGGTTTAACATGCTTCACAAAGTGCTTTAATGATTTCAAAAAGCAATCTTCGGTTATCCACCCTGATGGGTTGGCTAAAGCCGCGTATTCATCTGAGCATTCTCCCGGAATGAGCATCGCAAGAGCACTGATTTGCTCGTGCGATGCTCGTTCTGTGCTCGGGGCTTGGCGCTCGTTCGGGGATCGTGCAGAGTTCATTCACAACAGTCCCCATGAGCACCGGTCCGTACGAGAACAAAAATCATAAATAAAAATATTGCAGTAGCTAGGGGTAGTTGTATTGTGTTGTAGTTATACAGTCACTACTTCGGTCACTACTTTTGGTGTATTGGTCACGGTACTACAACCAGTTTCGTCCGTATTCCAAATCATATTCGATGGAAATTTAATTTTTGATAACATGTTTCCGAATTGTTAAAAAAATTTGTGACAGTAACCTTATTAAATCCTGTCGTCTTAGCTAAGGAATTGTTTTCAGGTTTCCTAACAGTTAATATGTGATTTCTATTTAAAATTGTTTTTAGCCAATCTATCATAGCTATTTTATTTTCATACCATTTTTTAGGAGCATTGTTTAGTTTCACAGCATAGTGATATGCTAACTTCCGAACTTGGACGATTTTTAGTCCATAGCACATTTTGGCTGATGTTATTAAATAATCCGTTAACATATTTTCCTGTTCTGTACTGAAAATTCTCCGATGTCCAATATTAGGACGATATACGAAATCTATTTCTGGCAATTTCTTGGCTTCTACAACAAGTCTACCCAAATGAGATTTACTCATGTTATAAGCTTTTGCTACAGATTTTACTAACATGTTTTGTTCAAGAACTTCTTTTACTGCATCCTGTATCTTTTCCGTGCTGCCTCGAACTCTTTTCTTCGGAGGCATTTTTTACCTTGTAAAAAATAGATATTTCAAAGAATATTGAATAAAAGAAAACAGTACTAGGTATACTGTATTTGAAATCCCTTTAACGAGAGATTAAAATTTCTCAGTGACGGCACACTTTTAGGTTTTCTCGTTTTCTTATCAACAAATTGGATATTATTCGCCCTCTTTCCAGAAGGTTGAGTGACAGCTACTGCCGGTCACTTCATTTCGGAGGGCGTTTTTTGTTGAATTTAGGTCCTGCTTTCTACCATTGACGGAATCGAATGCATCGTTGAAGAATTTAATTACCTCAGATGTGGTTACACCTTCCGTAATCGGCATACTTTGCATCCCTGCAATAGTCCGCACTGCACCTGTAAATAGGATAAATTGTTTTTCTTTTCATGTGAAGTAGAAATGTAATGCACAGAAAAAAAATACAAACCTTTGATACATGTTAAATGTCTAATGAACGATGATACGGTCCGACTTAAAGTTTGAACAGCTAGATTGGCCTTCATTTTCCTGATTTTATGTATTCTCACATGCCCATCGTGCAGTTTCGGCATGGCTGCAATGGCTGAAAATAGCTGGCGAAGCTTCGTGAAGCGTTGGCAGTAAATGTGCGTAACCCTCAGCCAAGCCAACGTGTACGTACAGAAACAGACACAACTATACTGCGACACTAACGCCATCTAAATTAAGAAATCCTGCTGCTTCCGGCCTGAACACTATTCCGGAAGTTCATATCTTAGTTTCAGCCCCCTGCTGATGCCGAAGCAGGTACAGATATACAGTACTCCCGATTTGGCGTACACGATGTGGACTTTTCGCTATCCCCACCAGTTCTGTCTCACTCTTGTCCGGCGAAGGTGAGAGCGAGATGGAACGAGAGCGAGTGAGGACGGTAGGAGCAGACGACGCGTTGACGTTTTGTCTCGCTCCCTCCTTCTGACGCATGACACTCCGTCCTTTGCGTGCGCGACGGGCGTGCGCGATGGTCGTGAGCAGTCAACGTGGACACGAAAACAGCTTCTGCAAAAGTTTGACGCAGGCCCGGCTCAAGTCTTATTTGCGCCCTAGGGGAACTTGTCAAATTGCGCCCTTTATTATATTACATTTATTTGAGATTATTTATGACCTTACTGTGAAAAATTAGGCAACTGCCTAGGGCGTAAGGTTGACAAGAGGCGCAAAATGGTCTTTTCATTGTTGGCATTGTTGAAAATAAACTTTTAAATGAAATACAACAAATTGTACTGCAACTGTTTTAAACTACGAATAAAAATTCAGAGTAAGGTCATCAATAATCTCAAATAAATATATTATAATAAAGGGCTCAATTGGACAACATTCACCTAAGGCGCAAAAAAGGCTCGTGCCGTGCCTATCTGACCCTGGTGCGCATGCGTCGAGCAGTCACGATTTCATCTGAGCGCTCGCGCCCGTCGCGCACGCAAAGCGTTCCATCTCGCTCCCCCCTTCGGCCAGAAAGAAGCGAGAAACGAACACTCGGAATTAGGCAATTAGGGCTCCGTTCACGATACGGGCTCAACGCCGGTCCCGACCAGCGAGCCCTCAGCGAGGGAATACTGTATCCGCTTCGCCGGTTAACGTTCCTCCAATTACACGCGTTAGTATATGAGGATGAACGACGAATCAGGAAACATCTTAAAGTCTTGTTTCCAACAGAGACTATGCCTGCGTGCCCCGCACTAATCTAGCTCCAGCCAATACTAATATCCAGAACAAGTTGGAAAGTGGAATGCGTTGTGTCGGAATAAGTCCACAGAAATACTGAAAGCTTTTTAGTAATATCTCGGAAACTTACAAATTCTCGAAGCAACAATTTTAGATTTAGGGTCCACATACCCTGCCTCACCACTCTTCTCAAACCCCATATCGATCGGCCACTGGGGCCATTCGGAAGTACAGCCGCGAAATCTGTCCAGAGGTTTTTGCGTACTTCTCGATGACCTACAAGGTTCGGATTCAGCATGAAGTTTCCTTGGCACACAAAGATACCGTAAACAATCTAAAACCTGGAAAATTCGATAGTGGGTAGTACCTGTGGCCTATAACAGGTATTATGTACAATGTAGTAGCCGCTACTGCATTGTATGTAGGCCCGCACGCCGGTCGAGCTCGACCTCGAGCTGAAAGACGAAGCGAGACAAAGTATCATGCTTTCTCTCTTTCGTAGCCGTAACGGCTTCGTGTCGACTCTTTCGTCCTCTCTCGCTCGCTCACGAGTTCTCCCACTCTCGACCGTAGGATTCCAAGAAGTGGTGGATATACAAACCCGCGCTCAACATAGAGTTGAAATACGCCCTTTATTTGGGCTCTAATGGAGGCAAACGAAAAAGCGCTGTTGATTCGAGGTCTTAGGTCACACATGAGTTGTAATAATGTCGGGAATTATTTCGTTTCGGGGGGGGGGGGGGGTGTTCAAATGCTGCCGGGCAGTGAGTCCGAGCATGTATGTGACTTGCAATTAGGCCCCTCGAAATGCCCTTCAGGTGACCAATTAGACAGGTACCCATCTGGTACCCAAAAGTTGTGAAATTTGGTATTTCGCAGGGAAAATTATTTCTAGGGGGGTTTCCAAAAAAATGTGCTTACCTTAGGCATCTTATTATACATATGGGATAGTCATGCCTGGGCGAAGTCAGGCTAAAAACTAGTATAGTTATAAAAACCATCACTTGTCATCCACCCTCTTTTAGTGTTCGCAGCAATCCAGCCCGAAGGCAAACTATTTATAACATTCGCTGACGTTCATATATACCAGAAAACGATCATGTGTAGGAGACGGAAAAAGGAAAGCCGCTCTGCCGGGACTCGAACCCGGGCCTTCTGCGGTTACCCCGAGGGCTCTGCTTAATGAGCTCCACTTAACGGGCGTGCGCCACCTATGGGCCTATGGGCTTCATTTCGCGTCATAAGCCGCCCGTCCGTTTCCCCCTAACCCAGGCCTGCACAGCTGGGCTGTGGCGGGCAAAGCGAAGAGCGACGTCGTGAGCAGTTCCCCCACCCTGTGGCCACTAGTTGCCGTAGTATGCGTGTAAACTGTAAGGTGGGTTGCTGACGTTCAGCGGCACTCTCGGCGAGCAGAACGTATTGAATCGAAATGGGGTGAAATGCAACCAGTCATTGAGACGTCGACAGCTATCTTTCTTTTTGAAAAGTATTGTAATTTTTAGATATCTTACAGTTACAAGGAAACAACAGCATTTTGTCGCATTTATATACATATAGGGTAAAGGACCCAATTACT
Organism: Andrena praecox; assembly: GCA_963932275.1. Taxonomy (NCBI): domain Eukaryota; kingdom Metazoa; phylum Arthropoda; class Insecta; order Hymenoptera; family Andrenidae; genus Andrena; species Andrena praecox. Next base: position 37,664,294 of record OZ010731.1, read on the forward strand.
GACACCTAACCAATTACTGCCACCTTAAGCTATTTTACTTAAAATAACGAATAACTAAACTATAGTATATAATCTAAAGTATACACTATAGGTTGAATTACATAATTCTTTTTGTGCATGACTTTACAACGTTTATTTATTCGTTATTTTAAGTAAAATAGCTTAAGGTGACAGTAATTGGTCACATATGTATGATATATGTTTATTATATATATAATTATTACCCCTATGTACTCCTCTCTTTCAAAAAATATTGTCAAATAATAATTCTATACGTGGTATATGTCAATATTTTTTAAACCTGTATCAGTGGCTCTGTAAATATGTTGAGGAAGTTAAAAAATGTTCAGGAAATAGCAAAACAAATTTCTGTACACATCCAGTTTCTCGCTACACATCATACATCTGAGCAAAGCTGGTTGCTAGCTTTAATGGGCCTCAGACTCCCCACTCACGAACACTCCCCACCACGGCACTGTTGCTCATGAAGGCGTGGTTTAGCGCTTACGACGCTCTTTCCTCACGCTGTCGAAAATTTTTGCCCGGCGGGCATTCAGCTGTTCAGGACTGCCCTAACCTATGACCTCCTACACATGGATGGTATTTACTGTAAACAAGATAGTTATGCTTTCTTTCTCATTACCACTTTATAGACCGATTTTGACCCTTTACGAGCCAATACTGTTTCAGCCTTGAGAATCAAGAAAAAAGCACTTTCATCTAAGTTAAACACCTTGACGAATGTATATCTAGTAGGTTTAATTTTTTCAAATGTTCATTACCTGCACTAAACCAATTCTTTAGAGCATCTTCAGTAGTTAATGCTCGGTTCATCGTTAAATTTTGAGCCATTGTTTGGGTCACATTCGGATTTCTATGACGAAAACTTTCCCACCTGTGCCGGCCTCGTTTATTATTCTTGAAAGGAGTTTGTCTTCCCAATTCAATGACAACTTTCTGCACGCATTGAAAAAGTCGAGATTTTGTAGCAGGGAAACCTCTCTCGCTGCAGTAGAAAATCCAATCAACGGGTATTTTTTTCTTTGAGTGTTACATAAGTACTAGGTCCTTTAATACCCTCAACTGGATTTTTTTTGCTTAGCATACAAAGTACTTCTTGGTACTTGAAATATCTCAGCAGCTGTTCGCGTGGAGACCCCCCTTTCCACCTCTTTTAACGCATCATTTACGTCTTTTTGGCAATATTTTTTCATATAAAATGTCTTTATTTTATTTTCCCCTTTTTGTCCTTGCCCATTTTATTAATATATAAATATTTAAGGTTATGTGTATTATATTTTAATGAAAGTAAATGAACGAAATGTATAAAACTGAATAAAATAGAATCTAATACAATATCGTTACAAATAATGTTTAATATTAAATAATTACCTTCACTATCACACAGAAAATGTAAAAACGAAGCATATATTTGAAACACGTGTCGTGGCTAGATACTACATAGGACACAGAAGTGAGCACTTAAGGCAGCGCTGTCCAGCGTAGGGGCCCCTCACGCGCCTGCTTCCCCTTCCAATCATTCTTCCCGCGGGGTGCCTTCCGTTGTCAAGGAGATCGCGTGACGCTACGAAGGCATCTTTAGCGTCACTTGGTATCCCTGACAACGCGGACGAGAGTGGGAGAACCCCGAGCTTACGCGTGCGCGACCTTGGACCGCGCTGACTTAAGAGGTTAGGCCACCTTGGACGAAGTAAAGTTATAGTCATTTCCGGTCATTTTTTTGAGGGAAATATGTGAAATGAAATAAATGGAAAATTCTATATGAAGCCTGTTACTGTACAATTCTCGACGGAAAAAGTCGTATTTTTTTTTCGTACAAAGTGGCGGCGGTAAAGCCGCGATACGAAACATCTTGCAGAACGACGTTTTCCACGGTTTAACCTCACGGCTATACCGTTTGATCTAGAACAAAATGCCAAAAGGTTTTATTTTCTATGTGCCTAAAACTGAAGAAGTACTATTACCCGGCGAAAAGAAGACTCCTGGTAGGCCGTCCCGGGCTGTGCAGTCCGTCGCTGTGACGATTCGTCGAGTCACCTATTTGGGCACACTTTTAAAGACGGTGAGCGCAATGTTCTTCAATGGTGAAGAATTAATCTTGCTCGGTTTTGTTTTAAAAGGTTTCGGATTTATATTTAGCGAATCTCTGGCCAACTGGAGTTGGCGTCTAAGATACAGATGATCTCGACGTAACAGGTAAATGTCTAAGACAAGAATACGAAATCAATCGCACAAAGAGAGATCGGCTCGAAGCCCGAGGCCGACAACGCTCACTCGCGATAAGCAAAGCGAAAAGCGAAACGCGTGTTTACGCTAGAGATGCGCGAACAAGAAGGCGGGATCCGGAAGCCGATACCTCGCGGATCGCCGATAAGGACCGGTACCCCGCGCCCCGCCGCGCCCGCGGCCCGAGCTACTCGGTCCACCCGAACCACGGGAACGACGAGAGCGACCGGGCCGATCCAGTGATGCCAGAATCGTGAGACGTGGGACAAATCCTTACCCCCACTATGACCTACCGTCGTCTCCCACTATGGCCTACCGTCGTCCCCCACTTTCTTCCCATCGCACTGCACACAAGCATATCCCTACTCCTGTCCGTGTGCGTTGCTTGTTCGGCTGCCGAGCACATGGACAGGAGTAGGGATATGCTTGTGTACAGTGCGATGGGAAGAAAGTGGGGGACGACGGTAGGCCATAGTGGGAGACGACGGTAGGTCATAGTGGGGGTAAGGATTTGTCCCACGTCTCACGATTCTGGCATCACTGGGCCGATCACCTATTGGCCACGCAAGCGCGCCCAAATACAAACGAATCTCCAGTTACACTATGTACATCTTACAAATTAACACGCAGTATAGAAAATATGTACAAGCAAAAACAAACCATTAGAGTAACTATACAATTAAACAAAAGGAGGGTCCAATCAATTCTCGCTATCGCGAACAGACGGGGCACACGTATTTTGGTTATTGGCTGGAGTTGCCACATACATTGTCACACTGCGCGACTAAGAGAGCGAACGAAACACATCGAGACCGAGTGGGATCAGCGTCGCCGGGAAATAGGTTGTCGACGCTGGTTGGCCGTGGCGTCGGTTCGTCTCCCATCGTGGCGTCTCACGCACACATTACCACTACTCCTGTAGGTGCTCCCCCTCCCAAATAAGGTGGCCCAAGAAAATGTTGCTTAGCGTCTCTGCGACTGATCCTCACGCGGACGGCTCGGGTTAACTTCCCGGCGCCGAAGGCCCTCTTCCTCCGGGGCTCCCGAAACGCGTAGGAATTACGTCACTTATGATTCCTACATTTGGGGGCTCGTCTGGGTTGGGAGGGGCACCGATCGCCACACGAAGCCGAAAGATGGCGTTGCGCTGAGTGCGCGCGTCAAAGACGTTTTGGTGTGGGTATGGGGCAGAGATGGGCATTATTTAAATAAAAAATTATTTAAATAACGTATCAAATAAAATAGGCTTTATCTTTATTTGTCATCAAATAAAAATAACCCAGAGTTATTTTTATTTCAAATAAAAATAAGTGAGAGTTACTTTCATTTGAAACGTCACAAATAATTTATTTCGTTCGACGTGAATACAGGGTGTCCCAAAAATGTCGCGTTTCCTTGAAAGGGGTGACTCAGGGGGTGATTTGAAACAACTTTTTCCTTAGCGAAAATATTGTCCGAAGCTTCGTTAAGGAGATATTAAGCAAAAACCCCGACCAATCAGAGCGCACGCCTTCCGCCTGAGTTCCCCCGGTAGCGTTGGCTACGAGGTAGGCGACCGCGCTTGTGCTACGAACGTACGAACAAGCAAGTCGGCATGCATCGAAGGAAACCGCGTTACACATTTTTTTTTAAAGCAGAATCTTAAATAAGAATAATTTGAAGTGAGAGGGCAAGAAGTACGTAAATTTCGTTTTTAAATAAGGCATAAACGAAAAGGTAACGTAACAGAAAATGTACGACAAGTGATCGTAATTCGTTATTGAGGTAAAAATCCGTAGTTTAAGAACGGCCAACACAACTAAATTTAAAAAATAATATTAGGTGTATGAATAAATTCTTTCCGACTGGAATTTCTATCGCGGTGGTATTCAGAAGCTGCCAGAAAAATGGCAAAAGGTAATGAACAATAATGGAAATTATTGCGATGATCGAGTTGTTTTCATATTTTTTAAATCGAACTGTTTTTGTACCCTAAAATCGGAAAGAATTTATTTTCACACCTAATAATCACCAATAAATTAAAGAAAACTCACCTTTTCGGACATTCCTTTCCTTGCTTTCCTTCCCTTTTCGGAAACCTGTGTCACTAGGCCACTGTACCGATCCTGGTCATCGGCGTCCAGTGCTCAGCTGATCGCAGGGTCAATGTACCGAATATTCACTTCACTGCACGGCTACTAACACTGATCACTGAATTTATTTTTCACGGAACGTGTTGTTCCTACGTTATAAAAATTGGTGGCCGCGAAAGGGGCCGATTACTGTTAATTACTGGGACGAGATTACTACTATTACCCGGCGAAAAGAAAACTCGTGGCAGACTGTCTCGGGCTGTGCAGCGATCAGATACGGATCCGACCGACGATCGTCAAAACAAAAGCGTAGGCTACGCTTGGTCAAATCGCTCTATCCCACTCGATCTCGTGTTTCGTTCGATCTCTTCGTCGCGCGGTGTGACAATGTATGTGGCAACTTCAGCCAATAACCAAAATACGTGTGCCCCGTCTTTAAAAGTGTGCCCAAATAGGTGACTTGACCAATCGTCACAGCAGCGGACTGCACAGCCCGAGACAGTCTGCCACGAGTTTTCTTTTCGCCGGGTAATAGTAGTAATCTCGTCCCAGTAATTAACAGTAATCGGCCCCTTTCGCAGCCACCAATTCTTATAACGTAGGAACAACACGTTCCGTGAAAAGTAATTCAGTGATCAGTGTTAGTAGCCGTGCAGTGAAGTGAATATTCGGTACATTAACCCGGACGCAGTGTGATCAGCTGAGCACTGGGCGCTACCCAACCATAAATCTTTTCGTCCACCGATAACCAGGATCGGTACAGTGACCCAGTGACACAGGTTTCCGGAAAGGGAAGGAAAGCAAGGAAAGGAATGTCCGAAGGGGTGAGTTTTCTTTAATTTATTGGTGATTATTAGGTGTGAAAATAAATTCTTTCCGATTTTAGGGTACAATAACAGTTCGATTTAAAAAATATGAAAACAACTCGATCATCGAAATAATTTCCATTATTGTTCATTACCTTTTGCCATTTTTCTGGCAACTTCTGAATACCACCGCGATAGAAATTCCAGTCGGAAAGAATTTATTCATACACCTAATATTATTTTTTAAATTTAGTTGTGTTGGCCGTTGTTAAACTACGGATTTTTACCTCAATAACGAATTACGATCACTTGTCGTACATTTTCTGTTACGTTACCTTTTCGTTTATGCCTTATTTAAAAACGAAATTTACGTACTTCTTGCCCTCTCACTCCAAATTATTCTTATTTAAGATTCTGCTTTAAAAAAAAACTGTGTAACGCGGTTTCCTTCGATGCATGCCGACTTGCTTGTTCGTACGTTCGTAGCACAAGCGCGGTTGCCTACCGCGTAGCCAACGCTACCACGGGAACTCGGGCGGAAGGCGCGCGCTCTGATTGGTCGGGGTTTTTGGTTAATATCTCCTTAACGAAGCTTCGGACAATATTTTCGCTAAGGAAAAAGTTGTTTCAAATCACCCCCTGAGTCACCCCTTTCAAGGAAAACCGACAGTTTTGGGACACCCTGTATACACTATAATTTTCTCGTCTTGAGTACTGGATAACCTTTCAGCTGATGTACTTGCAAATGAACTGTCCGCTTCCCGAGTGTGAATATTACCCGTGAATTTTCATTTTTTTGTGGTCTGCTAGCATGTTCATGCGTTTCTTATGAATATTCGCAACCCATTGCTCTTTATTTTCGTACCCATGGCTCGGGATGGCTAAAAATTGAGGGACAGAGAGTATTTAGAGTAGTGCAGACTGAAGGTTTGCCTGCCATGTGACACCGAGGAAAGGCCTCAGGACCCTGAACAAAAGGAAAGGCACTTGCATCAAAGAAATGGCTTATCCACATAGCGTGGAAACACTATTGTAGTGGTGCATCCCTATCCCTTACGCCACCATGACTTGCTGTTGTCCTTGTCATTGAAGGTGTTAAATTTAGGCGTGGAACAAATGTAGAGAATTTAAATATTGCAACAACTGGAATCGGAGTAATTAATTAAATGTTTCCACATTTAAGTATTTCATAGATAATATCTAATTGTATGAAGTTCAATGATGGCTGCTCTGTACGTGGTATACTGTGGAATGTGTCCGTTTGAACAGGAAACGATGGAATATTTCGTAAGGGACTGAAAGTATTGAAAAATTGTTCTTACGAAAGTTGTTTGAACAATTTGATCAATTGTTCAATTTGTCGCAACAGGTGTTATCATGTTATGAATAAGAATATACACCGTTCCATTTAAAAAAATTAAGTTCACAATGAGATCTCCCCCAAATCACCACCTCCAGAAAAAGTATCTCTACCATGTTACTTACGCGTATCGAGCCATATTCATTGTTCTTAAAGTTCTTGAAATTGCCTTTCGTGCTATATTGTCAGCGTTATCTCATTCGACAGGTGTCTTCTGCGAGAGCGGAATCGTCTTGTCATTTCCTTTGCTACATCATATTCCCTTCGAACTCTGTTAACACCACCCGCGCTCATCGTTTCAAGCTATACCGATCAATGTTTCCACTCCAATGTTTATTAAGCCTCAAACAGAATGCCTAGCAATTAGGCCGCGGGCACATAAAGGGCGGTAAGCAGTTAGCGATAAGCATCAAACAAATCAAATACAAATACAAATCTACACTAAATAAAACATAGTATAGATTTGTGATCATAGTATAAATTTTTTATTTAAATAATACATAATCTATACTATTATATAAAGAGAGAGCCGATTTTTATGTTCGCGCTAAACTCAAGACCTATTGAACCGATCTTCCTCAAATTTTGACACGTTATTCCTGCATACTCTAGGACGGACATAGGCTATGTAGTATGTCTCAGAAACGCGTTATTAACATGTAATTTATATGTAAACATTTCATATGTACGGCTGCTTTGCAGACCACGTGACCCGTGTATACGACAGTCTACTTCGCGCGCGCATGCGCGTATTCGGCCCGCGCGGTACCTCGCCCGTAGCAGTACCGCGATGTTACCACCAGGTGGCGAAGCTTCTCGAGTGCTTTCTCGTAGTTAATACGAAAGTGTGTTTGGATGTTTGTTACTCAATCACGTCGCAACTACGCAACGGATCTTCCTGAAATTTTGTATGCACGTAGTCTAGGACCAGGAATAACGTGTATGATACTATTTATCCCGATTTTTTAACCGATCTGAACCAAATTTTGCATAATTACTCACTAGAACCCCGCGGAAAATATAGGCTACCATGAAATCTGGACACCCCATCCCTTCCCGCTTATTTCGACCTCTTGACACTCCGTGATAATCGAAGTTTTACCCGGGCAACGCCGGGTACTTTTAGCTAGTAAATAATAAATAATAGTATGATTTTGATTGTAAATAACAACTCAATTTTTTAGTCAAATAAAAGTCATTTAAATAATGACAAAAATAATTTAATTTATTATTTCATATTTGCAAATAAAAGGTTATTTCTTATTTAGATTTAGGTGGAAATTAAATAATAAATAATTTCTGATTTTCCTTTACCTGCTTTATTTTGTACCATGAAACAGTCGCGATATTATTATTATTATTATTTCGTCTCTATTACTAGTTAACAGAAACAGAAAATATAGTGCATAAGAAGAAAGTGGGATGTGAGTAAAGGCGAGGCCGCAGTAAGAACTGTTAATAAGCCTAACCGTAACGTTGTTATTTTCTATTAATACATTATTAAACGATTTTACTTAGTTTCGATCCTCTGTATGTTTGGTGTTTGCTGTTTGTTTGTTTGTTTTGTGTATGGTTCAAATCTGGCAAGTCCATTTTCAGCCACTTCCATCAGTCCAATTGTCTTGAAACTCTATAGACGTGCGTGGATATGACGACAATACTATTTTTTATATAAAAAAACTAAAAAATGAATATAAAAAATAACAATAAAAAATTTAAAAAATCCATTTTAAGCTAAGGAACGCGAATACCCAATTTTCATTTTAAAATTTTGTAATATTAAATAACTTCCCTATGTTGTACTTGTACTAGGAAGATCAGGTTTGGTGAGCAGCTGAAGAACGGTAGGAGATATTTGGTTTTTGCCTTGTCCATTGCATTTCATCGAAGAAATTAATATGTATAATTAATATGCATAGCATTACTAAAAATGCTCTTGTGTTGAAAATTGCAATTTATAGCTACCAATTTTTCTTTATGTTAGTTCTATGTCTTCTTCATGTACACGAGTTTCAATACTTCTCTATAATAGATAATCCCTAAGATCAAAAAGGAATAACGGTACACCTTTCTTCTAGACTGGGCTTCAGTAAATCTATAAATGCTATTAATATAATCATTCCGAAAAATGTGCTGTATACAGCGTCTGACTTTAAGAGCTAAAAAATGATAAAAATGACGACAAGCAAGTATCAAAAGTGGTAGTACCTACGTGATAGCCATGATTCTTATTAATGAAATTATGCTATTTCTAACATTGGATTCTGAAGATTTTAGACCACTGTGGCACGTGGCGACCAGAAGGTGCACGCACGTGTTGTTTCCTAAGTTCAAAATTGACCATTTATGACTCTTTTCCTTTACTACCTACTATAACGGATCATAATAATCTGCACCGCCTACTCCCACGTTTTAACAAATGCGAAACCAATTTTGGAAGACCCCCTCCCCTGCTTCCCTAAAAAATGGAAGCGTATTAAAACACGAAAGTTTCGCGAAACATCGCTTTTCCTTTGGTGGCTTCACAGTTTTCTGTTCGCGTGGTGAATTTTTACGTGTTGTGTGTATTTCAAGAAATGGAGTGGAGCCAAGAAGCAATTATAAATTTCATTGACGCCTACAAAAGTTTTGTGACACCCGAAACATCCGCTTCGTTACCACAAAACGCGGAAGCAAGATGCGTGGGATGAATTACGTGAAGAAATGGGGAAAAAGTGTAGAAGAATCGAAGAAGAAGATAGAAGGTTTACGGGCATCATTCAGGCGTGAGCGATGTAAAGAGAGAAAAAGCATCTGAACTGGAAAAGGTGGTTAGTTTTAATTAAACTATTACTATACTTACGCATAGTGATGGGCTCAAGACATCAACTTCGAAATCGATTCGAAGTTATTCAATCCTATAAAGATACGAAACGCTTCGAATCTCATTAGTCATGGTTGCCAAGCAAAGCGAATCGCTTCGAATTCTGGACAGAAGTTTCGAATCGCTTCGAATCCCGGGCGAAAATTTGGAATCGCTTCGAATAGCTTCGAAAGCTTCGAATCGCTTCGACTATTATTCGAAACAAAAATTTCTTGAAAGTCTTGATAGATCATGAAAGTCTTGATAGGTCTTGAAAGTCTTGATAGGTCTTGAAAGTCTTGATTGGTCTTGAAAGTCTTGATTGGTCTTGAAAGTCTTGATTGGTCTTGAAAGTCTTGATAGGTCTTGAATATCAAGATAAAACACGCATGATCGATAACGATTAGTCGAACAACTGCATCTTCATACCATAGGGTAACGCCAAACTCCAGTTGCCTTGGGAGGAAAGTAATAAATTATGCGAATACGCATGCGCGTAAAGTCTTTTTCCCTTGGGAGAAAAGTAGAAAACGCGAATACGTCTGAAATTAGCCATTTTCCTCCCGCTCAGCAGGCGTAAAAAACATCCATTTTCATGCAGGTGTTGAAAAAAAAATTTTACTCAATAATTAATACTTTTATTTTAAAAGTACTTGCAACTTTTACAACATTCAAAGAAAGACCAAACGTCTAAGACTTCCCACAACTTCCTATTTCAAATAACAGTCGAAGAGATTCGAAACTTTCATCCGGAATTTCGAGATAGAATCTCGAGACTCGAGAGAATCGAGATCTCGTCAGATCCCCCCCGAATTTTTTCGACTCCCTCCGAAGTTCGGGTTCCCGAGCCTCGAAACACGAGACGATCCGCATACTCCTATTCAAGACCTATCAAGACTTTCAAGACCAATCAAGACTTTCAAGACCTATCAAGACTTTCAAGACCTATCAAGACTTTCAAGACCTATCAAGACTTTCATGATCTATCAAGACTTTCAAGAAATTTTTGTTTCGTATAATAGTCGAAGCGATTCGAAGCGATTCGAAACTTCTGTCCAGAATTCGAAGCGATTCGATTTGCTTGGCAACCATGACTAATGAGATTCGAAGCGATTCGATTTGCTTGGCAACCATGACTAATGAGATTCGAAGCGATTCGAAACATTGTGTCATAAATTCGAAGCGGTTCGATCGGTCTTGAGCCCATCACTACTTACGCAGTGTTCACATTTTATTGCACAAACTCAGAGAATTGAATGAAACATAATTTTTGATTGAAAAATATATTACATTTTTTTTGGGGTTTTTGCAGGAGCAGGCGAAGTTTATAAAAATTTCTGGTTCGCGTACGAATGTTTGCAATTTATTCCGGACAAAAACTCACCGCGGCGATCATTGAGTACTGTAAGTAAAAGTATATAATAAATTTGAAAGTCTTCGAAAATGTAGAGTTAATAGTAATTTGATGGTAATGAGGATATTAAGAAAGATGTTGTCTTTAAGTACAACTGTTTTGCCATTTTGGGCAACCTTCTTTTAAGAAATACTCAGCCAATTCTTTGCGAATTTCTTTTGCCTTTAGTGGTGGTCTTCGCGCAACCCTTTGCATTGGAAAAAATGATGCGTGATCATCACTCCTCCTACAATTATTACTATTCATTTCGTTAGTAAATGTGTGGTCGAAGGTTTGTGGCGGAGCACAAATCGCTGCCGAATCAGTATTTCTATTAAAAAAATTGTCTAAATACACCGTGACCATTACGATTGCTTTCGCCTTTTTCGGCTGCAAAAGCATGGGTTTTCAGTGTACCTGGAATATTGTAGATAATACGCTAAAAGCACTTTCTACAAATATTCGGGCTCTAAATAGCCCATAATTGAATACTCGTTGTTTTGTTCCCTTCGCGTGCTGTTCAGGATATACCTTCATAATTTTATCACTCAAAGGGAAGGCTTCCTCCACAATGATGAAGTATGTCCTTAGAAGTACTTCCGCCGACCTTGCGTTTACAGGAGCAGCATGCGGAATAGATAAATTATTATTATTTAATAATTTAGAAAATTCCGTATTAGAATATAGTTCGCTGTCCGAACTTCTTTCCTGGCAACCCACGTCGGCAAAAATAAAATTATACGTTGCATCGACAACAGCCATTAGCGCAATGCTGAATGTATTTTTATAATTGTAATAATCACAATCAGTGCCGCTTTTTAATGGACACTGTAGCACTATATGTTTCCCATCTATTGCGCTCAATATATGTGGAAATAGGCTGGTCCAAAAATTTGAACATCGAAATGTTTTGGTGCTCATACATTTTTTTGTTCCTTTTGATGAGAAAATGTCTTACAAAAATTTCGAGGAAATTCAATAATATTTGGAACTGCTTAACCCTCCGAGTACTGGACTTCGAGTCCTGGGCCTGGGTCTGTCCAGACCCTCACCGATAGTTCACAAATACATATTCACGGTCGCTCGAGACCCTCACCGATATTGTCGTAAAGTAGAATGATCGCCGAGCTCGAGACCCTCACCGATATTGTACACACAGTGACGATCCCTCGAGCTCGAATCGGTCGGTTTCGGATTAGGAACGTTTGGATATTTGTTGTACACATATGAAAGAAATAATCTTGTGAATTATAAAAATATTACATTTATTCAATATTTATAATGTCATCGTTACATGTATTGCACAAAATTCTATGGGTTTCCGTGGAGTGGTTCTTACATACATGTTTACTGCACGATTCGCATTTTGAGGGGTATTTATTGTCGTTTCCTTCGCAGTAGCAACATCTCGCACGCTTGAGACCTCCTACTCTCGTTTTTTTAACAATTTTTCTCCCCGTTGCTTCTATCGCCCTCACAATATTTGCCGATAGCCCTCCTTCCTGATTCTCAAATTGGGTAGCCCGTCTGTCAATATTTTTGGCAGTCAATTTCTTTCCCAATGCCTCTAAAAATAATTTTCTTCTCATCGTGGATGAATGTCTCGTCTCCCATGTCGGATTTTTTACGTGCCAGACAACAAACGCATTATATGCAGCAATGTCTATATAGTGCATAAATAACGATAGGGGCCAACGACGGGTACAGCGCCTACAAGAATACTCCCTCACTAATTTATCTAATACGTCGACTCCACTTTTGTCGAATTATAATAATTTATTATTTCCGGCTTAAACTTTTGTGCAGCTGCCGATATCTTATGCTCGCGGTGTAATGTAGACAGTAGCACAACACACTTTCTCAGTTTTGGCACGTAGGACACCAGCGTTATATTTGGTGTGAATAGAAATTGCGATGAATATAGACATCGATTTTGTACATCTGTCAGCATTTTGGGTAAATCCCGCCTATTTTTACGCATTGTTCCGACTAAATAAAGGTTAATATCTAATAAATACTCCGCTAAACTTATGTCCGTGAAAAAATTATCGGTCGTCACGCATCGACCAGAATTTCTCCAGAAATCAGTCAGTTGTCTTACGACACGTTGCCCTTGCTGTTTCTCTGGTGCGTTTCCTTGTTTCCCCAAATAGATGTCCATGTTACAGCAATAATATGTTTCGGAATCACAAAGGGTCCATATTTTAATTCCATATTTGCCGGGTTTGTTTGGCATATATACTTTAAAAGAGCAACGGCCGCGAAACGTCATCAACTGCTCATCAACGCATCCAACGTCTGTTGCATTATACGATTCTTTACAATTTTTCGTAAAGATATCTGTAACATTTCTTAGGGGTGCTAGTTTGTCCGTGGCCTTTCTTTCCTCTCGTGTGGCGGAATCGTCGAAACGAATATACCTGAGTAAAACATAAATGTAAATGTAAGTGTGGATGTAAGTGAAGATTTAAGCGAAAGCCATCCAAAATCGAAAGGCAAGGATAATAAATAAATATAATAATAATAATAATAACAATAATAATAATAACAACATACCTTAGGATATCTACGAAGCGATCACGCGACATTGTTGCTGCATAAAATTGCCGAGAAAGTGCATCAGTCGTTTTCCATAGGTCCTGCTTGCGTTCGCGCGATTCTCTGAACCGTCCAATCAGTATCACAAGCCCAAAAAATGCATCCATTTCTGCACGGTCCACTGGTTTCCAGTTTTTATTCGGCGGCATACACTTAGTTGCCTTCATATTCGTGTATAAAATGACGGTGTGGATGATTTCTTCATTGATGAATAAATGAAAACATTCATCTACTGTTACGACATGCTCACTTCTTTCTGTCAGTGAACACTCGCGCTGGAGGTATTCGACTGAACTGCTGTCGGATGCAATGTAGTTCCAATGACGTCCAGCTACCATTTGATTTTCTGGATGAGTAGATGCTGATGGATCTTCGTCGGATTGGGAGTCTTGCTCCTCTGGCTCAGCGTCGCTATTGGATGCACTTCCACCATCCGATGAGTGTTCACAGTCGTGCACGTCTTTGTTGTCTTCCGCAAAAAGTGCAGATTGCCCGTCGGTTCGTAACGCAAACATTGTAAGAATACAAAGTAAAACAAACAAAAGAACGATAACACGAACAACAATGATAACAACGATAACAACGATAACAACGATAACAACGATAACAACGATAACAACGATAACAACGATAACGATAATAACAATGATAACGATAAAAACAACAAAACCACCAAAAATAATAGACACGGGCAAGAACACAAGAAAGCAGCGAAGCGTCGTCGTCAACTATGCAGTCGCGAATGCCACTCGGCAGCGCAGTCGTCACGAACTTCCCATTGTTGCCCCAAACAGTCACCGGAAAGGCCCGGTTTATGTTTTTATGACACCCCCGACAGCTAAAAGTTCGCTTGGCCGCGGCTGACCCACGCAGCTCCGTCGCTGTGTGCGTTGGCGCTCTCAAGCGGTGGGTCAAAATTGATCCAGGCCCCGGATACGGAGGGTTAAAGGTGGTTGAGCTTTTAGTTCATTATACCTCGTGATTACACTATGTAACAATTTACAGAAAGTCTCATTGCTTATTCCTCTGTCGGCTTGCTTTTCAGTCCCTGCGAAAAGTATGCCTTTCTTGGTCTCTGGAAAATGTTTCCGGTGGCCCTCCACAACTTGAATGTGTAATTGTTTCTGAGTTTCCTGCTTGGTGAGAGAAGAATTGAAAGTGTTAGTAAGCGCGATTCCCCTTTCAGCACTATCGTCGACAACTTTAAGGACCATTGCTGTCTTCTTTGCTTCTTGGTAAGAATTAGTGCACCCACGAATCCACGTTCTTGGTCAGATTTGAACTATCCAAATGCAAAATTCCAAATCTCACAGGTCTACTGCACAGCAGTTTTTACGGCATCCTTTTGAGACATATTTGTCTTTTCGTGATAATGAAAGTAAACTGTCAAAATTTCAAGGCTCGTTGCTAACACTGTGCCACCACAACCTGCCAGTGGGTCGCCAATGAGGTAAGTGGCACATTTAGAGCGCGTTTCTGACATTATTAGTTGCTTGAAAAAGAATGGCCGTTGAAAACACAGTCAGTGTTGATATGTGAATTTATTACCTTTTTACTCGGTAGTGCCTATTGGTGAGGATTGGCACACGCGTTCTTGCCCTCTAATACATCAATACAACGAAACAGAAACGTACTGAAACGATAGCGATGTTTCTTCAATTAAACAAGTGACGATCGACGCACGAAGAATTTACATCGAACGGGTGAAGTCCCTAAGGTGGGAGTAGGTTATCATCGACAAGCGGTGACCACCTCCCTACCACTCGCATATCAACTCTGGCCGTCCCGACAACAGAATCCATATGGTAAAACTTCAAACCTGATGGGGCAGTCCTAAATATGATCCAAGTCGTTGAAATTTTTTGTGAGCTGCTTACTCGATAAACGGAAGAATAAAATCCATGAATACCAACAATTTATGAAAGTTGATTTTTTGCCTATGGTTTTTGAACCGCCCTAGCGTGGGAAGTTCCACAAATTGTCATACTTTGTAGCTGTAGAGATCCACTCCTCTTACGATGTAGGTACCTAAGACAACAGTAATTAAATTAAATAATTACTGAAATAAATCTGCGCGTGTGAGTGAGTGAGTGAGTGTGACGGCCACCGTGAGTACGACGTACGGTGGCGATGGGCCTGGTGGGGCGACCGTAGCGCGAGACAAAAGAGCGTGCATCGATATCGAGAAACCCCCCAGTGCCGTATTTAGTGTAAAGAATGCCTAGGGCAAGCGTAGAATTCGCGCTCCCCCATGCATATCATTCCAATTCCATCTGTTCTGTTCTACTTCTTTGTTAAACGTGTTCATCACACAAAACATTTTATTTAGAATTTAGATAATCCTTTTAAAGAAAGTGGAGCTGAAGGGCGGAAGAGACGAAAGTTGGAGGCAAATGAAGCCGAAAAGTGCAGCAAGTTTTTTTCGAAGCTTCTCTAAAGAGGCAACACGACTGAAGCCCAGTTGTTGGGTCCTGCGAAGCCACCCTTCGTTTCGCAAATCGCGCGCGGCCTCAGCCCAAACAGGTGCTGCATAAAGGACGATACTCTCAAGTACCCGGTAGTATAACCTGCGCCTGGCAGTACTGAGCGGGGATACATTAGGCATCAGTCTGCTAAGAATGCCTATGACTCTTGCCGCCTTATTGGTTACCATCTCAATATGGGATCTCACACTACTAAGCGGGACTCAACTTTCCCCCAAGAACGGGAGTGAATACCCGGTCGGACGCCAGCGTCCATTTAAAAAAGTGGTCTCGGTTTTTTGAACCGCGAGGGCAAGACCAACTGTCCTTAGCCACTTCTCAATACCTCTAGACTCTACCTGAACCTTTACTTCAAGGCCATCGAATCGACTATCGGCAACCAGCAGGACCACATCGTTTGCATACCCGACGACCTGGCAGCCTATAATAAGCCTCCTGTGCAGGAGGCCGTCGTAAAGCATATTCCAGAGAATAGGGCCCACGACGGAACCTTGCGGGACCCCCATATGCATAGGCCGGCGGATTCTCCGGTCCATGGCCTGGTGTGTGATCTCACGCCCCAAAAAAGTAAGAAACCAGAGTCCTCCTCAGATATAGTGGGAAGTTACGCCTCCTCATTTTATCCGCCACAGCATCCCATCGAAGGATATTAAAGGCATTCTTGATGTCCAAAGTAACCAGTGCTGCGTACCACTGCTTCATGGCCGCGGTGTCAACAAACTTCTGGACCACGTCCAGGGCGTCAAGTGTCGACCTACCCTTCCTAAAGCCATATTGATTGGGCGAGAATTCGACCTCGCCACTCGGGTCTAGTATACGTTCTCTCAATACATACCCGAAAAGTTTCGGCAGTGCGTTGGTCACACTCAGTGGCCTATAGGAGGCGGGCAAATTCGGGCCCCTGCCCTCTTTAAGGGGCATAAGAACCACTCGTGAGCACTTCCATGCGCTAGGTATCTCCGCCCTCACCAACACTCCATTAAACAGCGCAGCAAACACTGTGGGATACTCGTTGGCGGCGGCTTTTATCGCCTCCGGAGGGACACCGTCCAGGCCAGCCGCTTTACCGGTCGCGATCTCTCGTGCCGCCGAGATAACCTCCTCAGACGTGATCGGGGTGAAGGTCAAATCCAACCCACCCCACACCGAACTATCACCGAGGATAGCCCGCATCGCCTCCATATCTCCGACTAAAACTTCGGGGCTCCCACCGGAAATAATATATTCATTATTGCCGTGGCAACATCCCCTTTAACCAGTCTAGGCGGGGCCCTACACTTCGCATACTCCATAACTGGATTGTAAGGGCGTCCCCACACGTTCTCCCGAAGTTCCTCGTAGAACTTCCGAAAGACCTGGTCCTTAGCCTTACTAATGGTTCTATTTAGGTGGCTGCGCGCCAAACGGTATGCCTCACGCCTTTCCGGGTAAACTTTCGGGAATCACTTACGTAACCTAGTCATTGCCTTCTGGCCTTATGGGCCCGTTTCTGTAATTTCGTGATTTCGTCGTTCCACCAATAATTGGGGACTCTTGACGACGCTCTGCCCGCCAATCTCTTCATCGAGGCGTTGCACGCTATGGTAATCGCTCTCTCCAATTCCAAGGACTCGGAGACCTCCAAAATATCCCCGTTAAGGTGTCCAATGTGGTCCTCAAAGGTCTCCACCAGGGACTTCTCCTCAAGGGATCTCACATTCCAGCGAGCCGCAACCACGGGGGAAAAGTACGCCGCACTACCCCTCCTATTTTCAAGTTATGCTTCAGGTAGCAGCGATCCGAACCAGTTCTTCGAGCACACAGCTACCCAGAAGCTTACCATACATACGTGCCGAGTAGGCCATCACATCTATCCTTGAAGGCGAGACCCTGCCCACGAACGTGTTCCCGCTTTTGGAATTGGTTGGAATCAATCTCATTTCCTCAAACCAATACATTAATACAAGTCCTCGCGTGTCTAACATTCTTGCCCCCCATTGGGGGGATTTTGCATTTATATCCCCAGCCAAGATCATCTCCTCTCCAGGGATTACCGGATAAAAGGCAAGCGCGTCAAGCGCCGCACCTATAAAATCTTCATTCTCGTTCGGGGCGAGATACAAACTAACTAAAATAAGAGAGCCCATCTTAATCCTGACAAACGTTTCATGCATTTCGACCTCGTCAATGACATATTGATGATTAATGCCAGTGATCCAAACAGCGGCGGTGCACGTGTCGTTCATGACCCATGTCCCCGGGTTGTAGAGGGGTCGACACCAATAATCACATCCGGGCTATGAGTCACCACCGCCTGGTTCAAAAGATCATGTGCCAGACGGCAGTGATTTATATTGATCTGCAGAACTGTTAACGTGACGGTACTCTACGGCCATCACAAGCTGCTTCCGCAGCTTCCTTGTAAACCGGACACACAGTAAATCCTACAATATGAGCGCACGATGTCTCGTGCACAATGAAAATGACATAGACTTACGAACGTCGCAAATTATCGTGTTGATATTAGACTCAATTTAAAGTTTGGACCATATAGAGGTAGAGAAAAATTGGTTGCAATAGATTGCAACTTTCAGCGTAAGAAAACCTGGCCAAATGATGAAGGGGACCTTTGATTTGTACAAAAATGACTATACAGGGTGTCCCAAAAATGTCGGTTTTCCTTGAGAGGGGTGACTCAGGGGGTGATTTGAAACAACTTTTTCCTTAGCGAAAATAATGTCCGAAGCTTCGTTAACCCTCCGAGTACTGGACTTCGAGTCCTGGGCCTGGGTCTGTCCAGACCCTCATCGATAGTTCACAAATACATATTCACGGTCGCTCGAGACCCTCACCGATATTGTCGTAAAGTAGGATGATCGCCGAGCTCGAGACCCTCACCGATATTGTACACACAGTGACGATCCCTCGAGCTCGAATCGGTCGGTTTCGGATTAGGAACGTTTGGATATTTGTTGTACACATATGAAAGAAATAATTTTGTGAATTATAAAAATATTACATTTATTCAATATTTATAATGTCATCGTTACATGTATTGCACAAAATTCTATGGGTCTCCGTGGAGTGGTTCTTACATACATGTTTACTGCACGATTCGCATTTTGAGGGGTATTTATTGTCGTTTCCTTCGCAGTAGCAACATCTCGCACGCTTGAGACCTCCTACTCTCGTTTTTTTAACAATTTTTCTCCCCGTTGCTTCTATCGCCCTCACAATATTTGCCGATAGCCCTCCTTCCTGATTCTCAAATTGGGTAGCCCGTCTGTCAATATTTTTGGCAGTCAATTTCTTTCCCAATGCCTCTAAAAATAATTTTCTTCGCATCGTGGATGAATGTCGGGTCTGCCATGTCGGATTTTTTACGTGCCAGACAACAAACGCATTATATGCAGCAATGTCTATATAGTGCATAAATAACGATAGGGGCCAACGACGGGTACAGCGCCTACAAGAATACTCCCTCACTAATTTATCTAATACGTCGACTCCACTTTTGTCGAATTATAATAATTTATTATTTCCGGCTTAAACTTTTGTGCAGCTGCCGATATCTTATGCTCGCGGTGTAATGTAGACAGTAGCACAACACACTCTCTCAGTTTTGGCACGTAGGACACCAGCGTTATATTTGGTGTGAATAGAAATTGCGATGAATATAGACATCGATTTTGTACATCTGTCAGCATTTTGGGTAAATCCCGCCTATTTTTACGCATTGTTCCGACTAAATAAAGGTTAATATCTAATAAATACTCCGCTAAACTTATGTCCGTGAAAAAATTATCGGTCGTCACGCATCGACCAGAATTTCTCCAGAAATCAGTCAGTTGTCTTACGACACGTTGCCCTTGCTGTTTCTCTGGTGCGTTTCCTTGTTTCCCCAAATAGATGTCCATGTTACAGCAATAATATGTTTCGGAATCACAAAGGGTCCATATTTTAATCCCATATTTTCCGGGTTTGTTTGGCATACAGGGTGTCCCAAAAATGTCGCGTTTCCTTGACAGGGGTGACTCAGGGGGTGATTTGAAACAACTTTTTCCTTAGCAAAAATATTGTCCGAAGCATCGTTAAGGAGATATTAAGCAAAAACCCCGACCAATCAGAGCGCGCGCCTTCCGCCTGAGTTCCCGCGGTAGCGTTGGCTACGAGGTAGGCGACCGCGCTTGTGCTACGAACGTACGAACAAGCAAGTCGGCATGCATCGAAGGAAACCGCGTTACACATTTTTTTTTTAAAGCAGAATCTTAAATAAGAATAATTTGAAGTGAGAGGACAAGAAGTACGTAAATTTCGTTTTTAAATAAGGCATAAACGAAAAGGTAACGTAACAGAAAATGTACGACAAGTGATCGTAATTCGTTATTGAGGTAAAAATCCGTAGTTTAACAACGGCCAACACAACTAAATTTAAAAAATAAAATTAGGTGTATGAATAAATTCTTTCCGACTGGAATTTCTATCGCGATGGTATTCAGAAGCTGCCAGAAAAATGGCAAAAGGTAATGAACAATAATGGAAATTATTGCGATGATCGAGTTGTTTTCATATTTTTTAAATCGAACTGTTATTGTACCCTAAAATCGGAAAGAATTTATTTTCACACCTAATAATCACCAATAAATTAAAGAAAACTCACCCTTTCGGACATTCCTTTCCTTGCTTTCCTTCCCTTTTCGGAAACCTGTGTCACTAGGCCACTGTACCGATACTGGTCATCGGCGTCCAGTGCTCAGCTGATCGCAGGGTCAATGTACCGAATATTCACTTCACTGCACGGCTACTAACACTGTTCACTTAATTTATGTTTCACGGAACGTGTTGTTCTTACGTTATAAAAATTGGTGGCCCCGAAAGGGGCCGATTACTGTTAATTACTGGGACGAGATTACTACTATTACCCGGCGAAAAAAAGACTCGTGGCAGACGGTCTCGGGCTGTGCAGTCCGCTGCTGTGACGATTGGTCGCGTCACCTATTTGGGCACACTTTTACAGACGGGGCACACGTATTTTGGTTATTGGCTGAAGTTGCCACATGCATTGTCGCACCGCGCGGCGAAGAGATCGAACGAAACACATCGAGACCGAGTGGGATAGAGCGATCTGTAGCCTACGCTATTGTTTTGTTTTGACGATCGTCGGTCAGATCGCTCTATCCCACTCGATCACGTGTTTCGTTCGATCTCTTCGCCGCGCGGTGCGACAATGTATGTCGCAACTTCAGCCAATAACCAAAATACGTGTGCCCCGTCTGTAAAAGTGTGCCCAAATAGGTGACGCGCCCAATCGTTACAGCAGCGGACTGCACAGCCCGAGACCGTCTGCCACGAGTCTTTTTTCGCCGGGTAATAGTAGTAATCTCGTCCCAGTAATTAACAGTAATCGGCCCCTTTCGGGGCCACCAATTTTTATGACGTAAGAACAACACGTTCCGTGAAACATAAATTAAGTGAACAGTGTTAGTAGCCGTGCAGTGAAGTGAATATTCGGTACATTGGAAACGAATGTCCGAATGGGTGAGTTTTGTTTAATTTATTGGTGATTATTAGGTGTAGAAATAAATTCTTTCCGATTTTAGGGTACAATAACAGTTCGATTTAAAAAATACGAAAACAACTCGATCATCGAAATAATTTCCATTATTGTTAATTACCTTTTGCCATTTTTCTGGCAGCTTCTGAATACCACCGCGATAGAAATTCCAGTCGGAAAGAATTTATTCATACACCTAATATTATTTTTTAAATTTAGTTGTGTTGGCCGTTGCTAAACTACGGATTTTTACCTCAATAACGAATTACGATCACTTGTCGTACATTTTCTGTTACGCTACCTTTTCGTGTATGCCTTATTTAAAAACGAAATTTACGTACTTCTTGTCCTCTCACTTCAAATTATTCTTATTTAAGATTCTGCTTTAAAAAAAAAACTGTGTAACGCGGTTTCCTTCGATGCATGCCGACTTGCTTGTTCGTACGTTCGTAGCAAAAGCGCGGTCGCCTACCGCGGGAACTCGGGCGGAAGGCGCGCGCTCTGATTGGTCGGGGTTTTTGGTTAATATCTCCTTAACGAAGCTTCGGACAATATTTTTGCAAAGGAAAAAGTTGTTTCAAATCACCCCCTGAGTCACCCCTTTCAAGGAAAACCGACATTTTTGGGACACCCTGTAGTAAGGTTTTTGAGGTCGCTCATTACGAAATTCAAGTCAAAGTTGCAAAAAACAAAATGGCGGGTCCAATATGGCGGACGCGTATATGAGAAAAACATCAGGTCTGGTCTAAATTTATTATTCTGGAGTTTCTAGTAAGATAGTGAAGGACGTAGTGAAAGATATGGTGAGATATAGTGAACTATTGTGAGATATAGTGGGATATACTGAGATATAGTGAGATATAGTGAGATATAGTGAGATATAGTGAGATATAGTGAGATATAGTAAGATATAGTGAGTTTATCTCATTGAACATTTGACATGAATTCAATAATGAGAATGGAGTTACTTGAGGTATGGAGGAAAAATATGAAAGAAAGTGAGTATACCAAGTTTAGACCAAAGCTGATGTTTTTCTGATATACGTGTCCGTCATATTGGACCTGCCATTTCGTTTTTTGCAATTATAAGTTAAGATTCGTTATGAACGACCTCGAGAACTCCAGAAAACAAAGTTTAGAACTGATCTGATGTTTTCTCCTATACGCGTCCGCCATATTCGACGCGCCATTTTTTTTTTTTTTTGCAATTTGGAGTTGAGTTTCGTAATGAGCGACCTCGAAAACCTTAGTACACTCATTTTTTAACAAATCAAAGGTACTTCATCGTTTGGCCAGGTTTTCTCGATTTCCGACTACTGTGCGGCGGGGCAAAGGTTCCCCGAACTGTCAAATGCAAGACAGATGCAGAGTTTTCTGGGTTTGAGCGGGTATTTCCTGAAGTTAGTTCTGAGGTATTCTGAGATTGTCCGTCCGCTGACGGACTTATTAATAAAAGATTGCAAGTTTGTCTATGGGGAAAGTGAGCGGGAGGCGTTCGGGCAGTTTCGCGTATACCTTTTAGGCATACGAATTAAGATATCGGACTGCCGCGCGTTCGCGCTAACGATGCGCATGCAGGATTTGTGCGTTAGAGTGGCCCGGTGGGCTTAGCTGTTGGTAGACTTCGAGTGCGTCATCGAGCATAGACTGGACCGAAATATGTGTCACGTTGACATGCTCAGTCGCTACACGTTGCCGTCGTGTCTGTTAGTGGAGGGGGCTAGGGATAGTTTGGTTGTTTAAACTGTTGCCTAGTGGAGGCGGTGTGGATCGCTGGGACTGGCCAAAGAAGAGATGCACTCCAAGGAATTGGTGACGGCACGTTTATTAGCCGAACTGGGCGTCGTTGCAACAATATATACAACACGCAGAGACTTCACGAACAAAACACTCCTCACAAAACACGCAGTCAACACGAGACACAAATATGTACAAACTATGTACAGGGCGCTGGGCGCGATGGCTCGAAGGGCCGTTTTATAGTGTTCAAAACCCGGTGGGTCGCTGGGCGACAAGAGATCTTCAAGATTGTGCGTGCGAGAGCGTGTTGCCTCTGTTCGAAGGTGTTCGAGGAACTAACTGTCGGATTCCGGGAAGCCAACGTTCGTACCGTGCAAAAACGGGTGACGCGCGTAACCGTCTTGACGAACGGTGCGTCACCGTGTTGACACGCTCTCGCACGCACATTTAAATCCGCGCACCAGCTGAGCGGTGAATCTCGGCTGCAACATTGGTCATGTAGCTACGGGACACGCAGATGAGGATATAAAAAGGGTTTTCGGTTGTGTCGAAGGCGGAGTTGCTGCCGGATATAGAGTGAAAGGAGGCATACTTTTTAATTACATAGGCGATGATATACGTTTGGTTATCCCAAAGCATATATCGTGCGTGTACACCACACGCTAATTCTGGTACTTGCCAAATTGATCGATCCGAGGAGGGAGGAGTGGCATTGTTTTCTCGACTTGCCTCAGCAATGTCTAAACACAACAATACATCGCAGCATAGGAACCACGCCATTTCATTTGCTGCTAGGTGCGCAAGTGTGGTTGCTGGGTGATCCGCGGATTTGGGAACTGATAGAGGCCGAATGGGTTTCGCATTTTCAAGACGAGCGCAATGACGTACGCCAGTGCGCTAGGCAAAACATCGCGAAAATATAGTGCGAAAACAGGAAAAGCTATAATAAAAATCGAATTGAATGTAGAGCGTATCGTGAGGATGATTGCTTGCGATTAAGCGTACTCAGCGCGGGCGGGGTTGAAACTCAGAAGAAAGTACTTGTGCCCATACAAGGTAGTCTGTGTTTTACGTCATGACCGGTATCTGGTCGAGAAGATAAGCGATCACGAGGGCACGCGCGCGTGTGTGTCGGCCGACGCGAGCACCGTGGCGATGACCCTGGTGGGTTAACCGTCGCACAAGACAGAGGATACGTACAAAGTTATGGCAATGCGCTCATGCATCGATATCGAGGAAACCCCCGGTTTGGGGTGGGCCAAACGGGCATGGGATTGGCTGGGTCCGACTCAGAGGTCTCCAACGGGCGGGTTTCATCCGCCCGTCACCCGACTGTATCTCGATGCATCCAAACCGCCCGGACCCGAACATTCACTAACCCGCCCATACCCGCCCGACGCCGCCGAGCGCTTATCCAACCCGCCCGCACCCGCGTCGGATGAGTCGGGTTGATTTCTATCCGCCCGAGACGCTCGAACAGTCACCAGTTATTGGTAAGAGCGAGTAACAGTGTGGGCAAGAGCGAGTGGCACATGGACCTGAAGGACAGTGCATAAGCTAGGCTTATGGACGCGGGGGTTGAAGCGAAAGACGGAAGGGGAATCGACCTCTTCCAGCCGCATTTTCAGGGACGACAGGTGGTACCATCTGTACCATACCGTGGAAAATGTCTTCTGGTAAAAGATTTTAAATTTGATTATTCGTGCGTTGAATGCTGTGGAAGTCACTGGTTACAGGCACTTTGGATTTATATTATTTTCTTAAAACACTTGTAATAAATAAACTGTAACGTCTATAAACTTTCAATGAACGTTAATATTAAGAAGAATATGTGAAACACTAAATGTATCAGTGAACTATGAAGTTGTTTTGTTTGTAGCAAGGGGTATAATAAATGAAGGAACATAAAAAGCGTCGAAAAATTGCGCCTTCGTTGATAGGTTAATCAATAAAATCTATAAGTTGCTCATACGTAGTCGTATACAAGTACTAATATTTAAATAAGTATGGTATCACAAATATGCATTATGTTATTTCTAGAGACGCGGTAGTGTCTCGACGCCAAGTACAGGAAAGACACCCTCTATATGTCGACTGTCGCTACCGCTATCATTTACTCGTCGCCGGGCTATTCCAACCTAACCTGAAACTTATTTCATTAATATCTCATCACGCCTGCGATATTTTCTAAATTTAAAGGCATTTTTCTTATGTAAACCGCATATACGCTTTCGAATAAGACCAAATTTCAATAAAATCTGTCCACGCATAACAGAGATATCATAATATCGTCTCATGGATCTGTCAGAAACGGTAAGATTTTCTTCTGATTCTGATTCTCCTTCAGTCAAATTTTCGTCAACATAATACGTATACGCGTTACACGCACACCTTCAGCCAAAAGAAACTAGTGTATGTTTTGTTCGTCGATACGCGTTACACGCACACCTTCAGCCAACAGAAACTAACACATGTTTCGTTCGTCAAACGCTATTACGTTACCTTCACTATGCAATCTACTCCAAATTTTGACAGCTTACAGTCAGGTTATAAACCTGGCGAGTGTCAAATAAGGTAAGTTGTCAAAATTTTCTGAAATGTCACGAGTTTTTACACCACAATCCACACAAGACACTGAATTATTGTCTCAATTAACAAGGTAAGTCGCCAAAATTTTTTAATAGAATTTTTATGGGGATTTGTTTTTATACCAGCAAATTATTTTTAATTTAGGGTTTTTATGTAAACCTTATCCCCATAAAAACTTCAAAAAAGTAAAAAAATTACGACAAGTACATGAAATCAAATAAATCACAAAAAATAGAATAGAATATAATATATATTAAAAATTATCTGAAGACATTCCCTATGCAAATTATCTTTGTAAAAGGAAGTGATATCCCCATAAAAAACTTTACAAAAGTAAAAAAATTACGCCAAGTACACGAAATTACAAAATAAAAAAAAGTTGTGAAATCAAAATGAGCTGCAAGTACATAAAGGTGCTTTCCCGCAGCGTGCAAAGGTGACACTGTGTAACGCAATGTAAGATTCGGTGCTTTCCAACTGCGCTTAATAATATTAAGCAGATATATTTTTATAGAAATAAATATTTCAATACCAATAAATATTTTATTCAAAATACTTGGCGCTGCGAAACCGAAAAAATGTTAATTGTCTTATTAATAGTAAATTAATAATTTACAATAACTCACTTACAATCTAAAATACATAAACATATACATATTAGAAACGCAGTCAGATTTATTCTACATATATTTAATTCTAATATGATACGTAGCATATGCACACGCACACATACACACATTCACGAATGCACGCACAAGAAAGAAAGAAAAAGATTAATGCAGTTTATACATATGTATTCAGTTTAACAACACCAATTACTGAGAGCATCAGACAAACAAATGCAAGTCTCGTATATTAATAAATCCACCATAATATATTTGATAATGTGGCATTGAAGAAGAAATATGAAACTGAATTACAGATATTATATAATTAATAATTAAAGATATAAATAGAAGTACAAAGAAAATAGTAATGCAGCAAACAAGTTTACAATCGTCACGACCATCGAACCCGGCACATCGAGGCACTGAGAGATATATATAGTTTTAACCTTTAGCTTTTTCAATGAATGGAAAACAATCCAATGAAGACCATACATGCCAACATTATGGGCTCAATGTCCAGAAAATATTACTAATTTATTGTTGTACGTTCGTTTATTTTGTGCAGTGGTGTGTTTTTGTTGGCATATATGATGAATCCTAACTTTAATGTATTCATTAATTATACATTTAATCATGTGAATTCTATGGTTCATCAGGGGCGTTTGGTCATTGAAGTGGTTTACTAAATCTTTATATAGATTATTTACATCTAAAATGCGAAAGACCGAATTTTGCATCAATGCCAAATTCCCTAAATTGTCCTTAATATGAGATATGTGGATTATCTTCTCACATGCGCGTGAAATAGCAATTACATCATGCGCTGGATATATGAGACTACCACGATTTTTTACATTAATTATATTATGTATTCTTTTGGGATGTGTTGTGTCATACAAACTATTTATGCATTCCAAACAACGTATACGTTTTCTTAGTTTTCTTACAATCCACCCACTGATGTATACAATAATCCTGTCTTTGAATTCTGAAGGAGGCTGTATCGCAGTGAAACTCGGTCGAGGTGGCGCTCTGATCGTAGTGCTCGAGATGGCGCTCTGATCGTAGTGCTCGAGATGGCGCTCTGATCGTAGTGCTCGAGATGGCGCTCTGATCGTAGTGCTCGAGATGGCGCTCTGATCGTAGTGCTCAAGATGGCGGTCTGAACATGCGACAACCGATTCCCCGGCGACGCTGGTTGGCCGCGGCCTCACTTGGTTTGGCTAGTTGGCTTGGCTTGGCGCTGGCGTCGATTTGTTTCCCATTGTCTCTCATCTTCGCGTTGATTGGTTTGACGTCATGGCGTCATCACGCGCATGTTCAGACCGCCATCTTGAGCACTACGATCAGAGCGCCATCTCGACCGAGTTTCATTGCGATACATCCTCATAAGCTGTGAAATCTTCTACATTTGGTAATACATAATTGCGATCTTCGTTTATTTGATCCGTTTTCTGAAGTTCTTTTAATTGTTCCTCATAAGTTTGCAAATCTTCACTCAGCGTCGCGTCCTGCGTGGAGGAATTAATCACATCTACGGGTGTTGCCGACGAATAATATAAAATCGGTATATTGTGTAAAGGTATGCAGTTTCCAGATTGGACACTTTTTACTTCATTGCGAAGCAATAATCTTATAAGCCGATTTAAATTGTCGTGTCGTCGGATTATTGTTGTTTCTGCCGAAGCTTCTTATACAACCAAAAAATAGTTCTACGTGATCCTGGCTGAACCGATACACTGGGATATGTGGAATGCACTCTGTTGTACAAAGATTTTCATATAATTTAATTGTCGATATTATGCATATTACTAGACCCAAAAAACCTACTTTTCTGATTGATTCCACGACTTTTCTTCCATCGTCATATGTAATGTTCAATAAATAATTCTTGCATTCCAATAATTTTGTTTTCATGCTATCGTAATTTTCTACACTTATCAGTTGTTTGTAATTCTGCTGTCTTAAGTTTTTGGAATTTAGTATATCAAATAAATCATTTAATAATATTAAACACTCCTCTGTGGCATGTGAATAACGGAATTGTGGTAAACGTAAATCAGTTTTTGCCCCCGCGGCGGCCTAGCAGCTTGGAGCACCTCAGGCCCGTACCACGTGAACCGCGCGTGGCGTATTAGGGTGACATTGTATCAATAGGTTTCCACATCAGTCCAGAGAGCACGATTCACGTGGTACGGGTCTGAGGCGCTCCAAGCTGCTTGGCCGCCGTGGGGGCCAAGACGCGCGGCGGGAGAAAGGAGGTGTTGCTTCTGAAACTCGGCCAAAAAGATTACTTAATTCCCAAATCTGTTGTAAACAATTCACATCCGAAAAGTTGCAACCTAATATTTTAGCCATGCTAATGTTATTAGGTGCACCATCACACGTAACGTCAACAACCCTCACACCCGTTTCATGCACCAGTCTCAGACATTGCTGGACTAAATTGGATTTCTGCTCGCCAGATATTCTGTCAATTAAAAAATATCCTACAGATATCTTCCATGTTTGGTTTAGTCCAACCAACAAGAATACCAAAGCTTCTTTTGCAGTATTATTGCTATTGCATGCAAATTCATTACCAACATTTACTACACCACAAAATTTTTTCCCATCAAATTCAATTTGTTGCCTTATCGACATCTCGTCGATTACTAATGTAACATATACATTCGTGTCTATACTTGTACTATACGCTGTAAGATTTCTCATGGCTTCGTCGTTGAAACCAGGTTCCCCATCAATTGACCGATACCATTTGTACAAAGTTTTTGGTTGGGGAATACACAAATTAAATTTTTCCCTTACGTACGAATACGCTGGCGGTGAATAATAATGTAACGTTAAAGAGAATAATCTTATTCCTGCAGAGTACTGACGTTTAGTAGGAAGCTTCGCAGATTTCCTTCTCATTAATTGAAAAAGCTGCTTATTAAAACTAGATATATTTCCCAGTGTTTCAATATGCTCACCTTCTAATAAATGTTTTCCCCCCGTGTCTGTAGCATTGTTGGTAAGGTTTCAATTTTCTTAGAACTCATTTTGTACTTCTGTTTTAGTAATTTTAATTCGTTCTGGAATGTTTTCTTCATCCTCACTGCATGTCTTCGTAATTCCTGTTTCCTGGGTGAATTAAAGTGCATGATTGGTGACACACATGTTACTTTATCTTCACCCGACATTGTCACCTGCATGCCTTTATCATTTGTGTATAATGTCTGTAACAGTAATGAAATAATGCATATTTGTCATATAACGCTCACCATACGATACTTCATAGATATATACAATACATAACAGACTTACACATTCACTGTTAGTTGCAGACTCGCATCTTTGTATTTTCTTCAATGGTTCGGCAAATATATCCGAGTAATTCTGGAACTTCTGCTTCAATACCTCATATTTAAATATAAATAATCAACTTCAAAACATTTTCCAGGACTGAAATATAATGTAACTCACGCATGATGAAATATTACATACCTACATATGGTATAGCATGTGACTTTAGTCCTAATGCGGGATTGGCAAGTCCTATCATAATCTTCGCTAACAAAATGAACCGAGCATACTACGGCATCTTTGGGCACGTCAAATTCGTGTATCTCCAAATTCTTCAACCACAATCTGCGGCTGACAAAATTTTTGGGATCCCTAAGAAATCCATTATGAAAGAGATTGGTTTTTCATAGAAGAATATTGTTACGTGCATGTATTACTTTCTTCATGCTTACCTATGGAAACTAATTTTTATTCCTTCTTCTATTGCTTCCTGCTTAGAAGACTTACAACAAGTTCGATTCCTACAGTTCTTCAAAATGCGGCTCGGCATTTTCGGGGTCGATTACCACCTAAATACTAGTGATTTACATTTCTATACCAATTTTTAACCTTCAAATACAATACTTTTACTATTTTACTCGAAAATTTAATATTACTCACGTAATTTCGAAAGTATCCCAACTAATAAGACAATTATATAAGTACACTACACGCATGTGAGTTACTTTGCAATGCTTTGCACCGGTTTGCACAATGGCGTCACAAGGATATACCAATGAAGGACGCTATTTCTAAAACTTATACTCGGCTGTAGAGGACACCACCAGTCGTCCCTCACATCGAAGCTCCTTCCGTCTTTCGCTGTAACCCCCCGGAACTAGGCACTGTCCTTCAGGTCCATGGAGTGTCATACGCGTGTTGACGTCATGACTGGTGGTGACAGCTTCAGGCGTTTCTGCCGTTTCGGGCGTTCGGGTGTCTCCGGGCGCCTCGGGCGGATAGAAACCAACGCTGACCCGACTTATCCGCCGCGGGCACGGACAGGTCGGGTGAATCGAAAGACGGCCGGGTTGACCCGCGATATACCCGCCCGTTGCAGAGCTGTGGTCCGACGCGCGACGTCTCCAAGCGGCCGGAGGAGAAGAAAGATCGGAAGACGCGTGTAAAGTGGAGGTGTGACTATCGATTATCGATAGATTATCGATATCTTATTGATACTTAACGATATATCCGCAATATCGTTAAGATATCGTTAAGGCGAATAGAAGCGGCTGAGGTAGAATACAGCACACTGTGTTGCAGCAACGATGCAAAGAACAATTTGAAAGACATTGTAACACAACGATACATATACATACTTATAAAGATATCGCCTTTGATTCGAAGGAATATGTTAAAACAGTAAAAAGTAATTTAATATACAAGTACGATGTTAACCAAAATAATTTAAATATACAGCCGAGCAACAGTAACAATATGTTAACAATGGATGCACATATAAGTATAAATGAGAGTGTATGGGCAAATTTGGATAAGAAAGTATAAAATATAAAATCAAATACTGATTACAATATTGCATCAATAAAAAACGAATTGAAAATTTAAATATTTTTTAACGATATAATTTTGAGAAAAATATACATGTATGTTGTATTTATATTTATAATATATAATTTACAATATACATATAAATATACAAATTCTTACAGACAGAAATAAATACAAGATTACAGTCAAAATACACTAATATGTTGCCTGCAATAAGTTCAAATAAAAATAAATAGATTCTGAATGACTTTATTATACAATTAATGCGTTGCATTCTACCTCAGCCGCTTCTATTCGCCTTAACGATATCTTAACGATATTATTGATATATCCAAATATCGATAACATTTCGATATTGTCGACATTTATCGATAACTTTATCGATAGTCACACCTCTAACGTAAAGGTGGGTTCGGACCAAACGTGGGGCGCAAATCTGCGCTAAATCGTGCGACACGCAAATTAATTAAAAATTCAAAATCTTCAGATCGTATTCTACAAATTTTGTTTAACCGTCTTGTGTCTTCTATATGTAGGTCGTTCAACAATTCGTTGCCTGTGTAAATGCATCTACTTCCTAATAGCGATGTAACTCAATAACGTCGTTTCCGCATTTTTCTCTGCTTCTTCTTTAGTAAGTGGTAAATTATAATGGATGTAGAATCTGCGACTTTGATACGCTCGTCACGATTCATAGTGAACACTTTGAGCACTGTGAAACAACTGCGAACATGAACGAAACTGCTGCGCGCAGTTATGCGCGGCTTTACGCAGATCTGCGCCGCGCGTTTGGCCTGGGCCCACCCAAAGACGGCAATGGAAAAGCGTAACGATTACATCTCGTCGGAATAAACGTGGCTGTTCTCTTACTTCTCTTAAACCTGTGCTTCTATGTTTTTTATCCCGACGTACGGGCACGTGGGAGTTATTAACTTTACTCCTACGCACCTGCAGTAATATATTGCCTGTTTATTAAACAAAATATGCCTTATAATTAATATATTCCTTCATATCTTTGTAGGTTAACTAATAAAACTATGAAGAACTATCCAATGTTACTCATCTTGGCGTAAGCGATGACAGTTTACAAGAAGACGGAGGCACTATTGCAACAACACCGTCAGCAACAAAGAAGAGAAGGGCTGGGTTAGATGAAAAATTCGTCGAAGCATTTGAAATGTTAAAATCTTCTCGAGTAAAAACTGGCGAATGCCAACAATTTTTGTGAATATGGTGGCCAAAAAACTGGTGAAACATTTGGTGAAAGCAAACAAATGCCGTTGAAGCGGACATCACGCAATTATTTTTAAGAGCAAAAAATGGTTATTACTATCAGTATTCTCCACTGCAATCCTATTTCCCACACAGGGTGTCTCAAAATTGCGGGACAATCCGGAAGATGCAGTATCCTGATTCCTAATGCCAAGCAACATCGAAAAGTGCTTTACCGTTTTGGGATGTGAGCGTTCGTTCTCGAGATATAAACAGTTGAATAGTAGCGGTCGAACTTCCGGGCCGCGCAGTTTAAGGCCGAAACTACTGTGTGTGTGGGGGTCTATATGTATGCGTGTCTCCTCCGCGTGCGTGCAAGCGCACGCTGCTACGCGATCAGCTTACTTGGCTTTAAACTGCGCAGCCCGGTTGTTCGACCGCTAATATTCAACTGTTAACATCTCGAGAACAGCTTCGGAACCCAAAACGGTAAAGGACTTAACGATGTCTGTTTGCATGAGGATATTGCATATTCCGGATTGCCCGCAATTTTGGGACACTAATGTAAGTATATCTCACTTCCTTTTACCCCCAACAATTTTGAAAGTACTATGAGTCCATCCCATATAAATTATCCTGCTTCCTCTTTATCTTCTTCGCCCTTTCCTCTTTCACCATTTCCACAATAGCATTAATTTAAAGTATATATATGTGTAACAATATTATACCATAGGTTTATTGTATATTGTACTACCTTGTATAATTGTAAAAATTATAAGTAATTATATACTTCTATTAAGTATGTATGAATGTATTCCATCTTACCTGTACGTATTGTTGCAAACTCTTTAACAGTATTTCGCACACTTCCATCACGAGTATGCTGACTGATTGTTTCGATACTTTGAATAAATATTGAGAACTAGTGAAGGAATCTCCAGTAGCCAGAATCAGCATGTAGTCGCCAACCTTTCTTGCGCGGAAATGCATTTTCGGAATTGTCGTTTTTTCTATATGTCATTTCCAATTAAATTCAGTATCAGTTCAGAGTCAATCACTTTGGAAACGTAAGTTCGGCAATAACGCGGAACCACTATAAATGTATTTATTCGAATGTAACTGTCTCTGCCACCACCGTCGCTGTCTCTTGTTTTTTAACAGTGTAGTACATGCAGACATATGCAGCGGCCGATTGTTCTGCGGACATGATGCGAAGCGTGAAACTATTCTGAAAGTCCCATACACGTTTCGAACCGTACGCTTGGGAATGTCTATGGGGCACTCGACGTTTATAACTAAATTGTCTTGCTTCTTGTAACTACTTGACCATTGGACGTATGCCATTCCTTTTATGTGACTGGTCTTTACCGACATCGGGTGGAAAGAGCTAGCATCCCGGCGAATCTTATTTTCTTTTATCCAGGGTCCCGAGGTTCCTTCCTCGGTGTCATATGGCAGGCGAACCTTCGATCTGCACTACTCTAAACACTCTCTATCCTTAATTTATAGCTCCCGCGAGCTATGGGACTCTGTTTGAACTGGCGAAAATCGGTAGAAATGTACGTTGCACACGTAGGAACGTGACATTATGGTGTCTCAAGTGATACTGGGCTCGGGGCTCGGGTCAGACGTGGATGCGGCCTAATAGTAGCCCCATTGTCAGGTTTTTTAGGTTCTTTTCCGACCTAGGTGATGACTTCCACGCGGTTGCAAAATGTCTATAGTATTCGGGAAGAGTTACCAATATTTTTGACACCATCATATCTTCGCTTATTTCGTCTTTCAGTTCCCGCAACTTATGTGCCATATTCTCAAACCTGGTATGTGTGTTGCAATGTCTGATGTCTTGTCAAATGTGCAGGCAAAGAATTCTTACATTAGACTGCACTTTTGTTGTTCGTTGTCTCTTTCGTAGATCGACTGCAATTTTATTCATATTTTATACGCAGTTTTACTGTTCAATAAATGCATGAAAACCCTTGCCAGGGACGAGTTCACGGCAGCAACCCCGTCCGCCTTCTCCTTCCTCTGGGTTGGTGGGGGCTGATGAGCACACCCACCAATCTGCCACCTCCATTCGATCCGCCGGGACACCAGGGGCGGGGTACACACCGGAGGCCGTGGGTATGGGCGGCCACCGCGCCCTCCACTCTCTTCTTATTGCTACTGGTGGTGGGGGAGGGCGAGCGGGGGGGGGGGGTGACCTACAGGCCCTTGCGCCCCTCATCCTGTGGTCAGTCGCCACCCCCAGGTCCAAGCATATCGAACACAGTGCTGTGTTTATATAGTTCCTTCAATGTATAACCCCATTTTATTCTTTAAATTCCTTTTGTATTTTTTCTTTCCTTTCATTTTTCATTTTTTTCATCTCAGTTGTATTTGCAGTCCATATCTAGAAGGACAAAATATATGAAATATACAATAAACACTCCAAACACCTAATCCGGGCATGTAATGACGACATCCCGAAGGAATAATTTGAACTATTACACGAGAGTCACGAATCAAAGTATTGACGTTGTAACCAACAGGTCAAATCTCATTGGGATTCTCAAGAAGCCAACTGTCTCCGTCGGCAACCCAGTTAGCCCCAGGCAGCGGATTGTACTAATGAAATTCTATCTATGGTGTCACGGATAGTTTCCGGATAAAGATAGAGTGCGGCAGACATACCATCCAACGGTCGTTCAACCATAGCATAACTGTGCCAGGTCGCAAACCCCGGAATCTTTCCAATAGCGCACAGCAGGTTGCAGGTCGAAATAGGTGTCTGAGTAGTCGCACCAAGGACTTGGCGAAAACTCTCATCAATAGTAACAGGCGAAGTAACGTCAAACGAAGGTCTTTCACCTTGCATCGATGATGCATAATATATCTTTATGCTGACCATATGAAGAACCATCCTGTAGTATTCATGAATGGTACAAATCCTCTTGACACGTTCAGTCGACCAAGCAGCACAAAGCCGGCTGTATTCGGCAACCACAGTGAATCCAACGCCACGAGTGGCAACGGGAAGGGGGGTGGCAGTATGCTGAATGTTCAAAGCCATACTTTCGAAAGATTTCTCGAGTTCTAGCGTCGAGTTATCAAACACACCAAGACTCCGCATTTTGCTTTCTCTCGTCTCTTTAAGTTGTTTTGATCCTACAGTTTCGCGGAAAGCAGCGGTCTTTCTTGCCTTAGATGCCTTTCCCATGCGATTCACTTTCTTCGCAGGAGCACCTACGTTGGCAGTAGCCTCCTCATATACTTTATCTGACTCCATTTTCTCTTAATGGACTTTAGTTCGTGTTACTCGACACTATTAGAAGTCTTGAACTATTACATATTTTAGAATTTATCAGCTCTAAATTGCTCATTTGCGTTGGTGTTGCGTTGCAAATATAACACCTCGTAGCCAAAAAAGTGCTCGTAATGACATTACGGACTTTACTATCGACCATGGTTAATTGCATGGCATTCTACTTGAATATTACCTCTGTTTACTGGTTTTAAATTTTCTATCCCGTTGTTGACGCGATTGATTTCTTCATCAGCAGGGTGTTTATAAATTTGTGGGACATTATTTCAGGAACGGTTATATTCATTAAAATAATAAGAAATTTGGTATACGCATATGTCGCATATGTTCAGCAACGTTGGGCGTCTGTATAGATTCATACAAGAAGCTGTACTAACGCATTCCACTATTTTTTATATAATAACGGTTGAATACTTTACGGCTGACATGCATGCCTTGTTGAAGCGTTCCATTGTTTGTGCCTGGCGAGTCAGTCGCTCCAAACCAATCGCTAAAACCAATTTTTCATTCCGACCAGCGGGGACTTACTTTTACGACTATAACCTATCATTTAAAGGAAAAAATTTTCTTTCCTTCTTTTGAAATTTTTAAAGTGGTACCCACATATCTGCTTAAAGATGAATACAAAAAAATTTATAGGCTTATGTATAAACAACTGAAGGCGGCTTTGAAAATTTCAGAAGAGAAAAGAACAACTGATAAAAAGTTCAAATACTATAAGCATCTTAAGGGCCTCTTCGAACCATGCTAGAGCACGTAGAAAGTAGAAAGAGTAGGGAATCCTGTAGAGATAAGTGTGCAGTCACGCCCTCCGTGCTCTTCTTGCTGGCGAGTGGTAGTATACAGGCCGTCCTCCCATTCTGTGGTCCACCACCACTCCCAGGTCTCAGCACACCTGCGGGTACCCGCACACACCCTTGCCGCGTGGGAGACCCCACTGCACCTGTAGCACAGGCCGTTCCAATCCGTGGTGCTGGTACACAGTTGCCGGACATGTCCGTCCACCAGGCAGGGCCACCACCTTCGCCTTGAAGCGCCGGTCGGCCACCCGCTCGAGGGCTTCACTGCTGCTCCTAGGCGGCACCGTACCCACACCGAGCACATGCAGGAGTTATCTTCTCGCAAGTCCTCGACGAGGATCTCCCCCCCCCCCCCCCCCTTGCTACATTCTCCTCCGGTGGCCAAAGCCTCTCTGCCCGCCTCCTGGGTGGCTAGCTCCGTAAGCCCAGAGACGCGTAGTATTCCTATGGTGCACGCCAGATGCCACAACATTTAGAGTGAAAAACAAAAGGAGGCTACCGCCTACCTAATCTCCGCGCGCTGCAATTTTCAGTGTATTTAAAATCGCTAGTCTTTTATAAGGTTTTGGGGGTGTATTTTTTTGGGTGGGATTGTAATCTCTTCGAACGAGGCTTCTTCATATAATTGCGATCGAACTTCACTTAATCTTTCGGTACCCGCGTCCATTTGGGTCACGCGAGCACTCGCGTCGTGCACCGAGTGCACTGCGACGTATTGTTAAGAAACATGATTAGATTGTGGCAATAATGCTAAAATTGGGTTCCTATATACATATATCTACATCTAAAAAGTAAATACATTAACAAATATATGTTTCTGTAAATGGATAAAACAACTTAGCTACAATATGAAGACGCATCTTCTTCCGCATTATCCATACAAGTAACGCAGGTTACGTTGGATACTGAATGTTCTTCACAAATGTAACAGCTCTACAGTTGAATATTTACACTAACACCTCTGACCTGCGTACGCTCCAAAGCTGTTGACAGGAATTGTACGTATAAATGTATCTATTGTACAAGACTGTCTTGCTCTGCTCCTTGAGCTTGTGAAGGTAAAGATGGGAAGCTGCATTTTTCGAAATGTAGAAGTTTCGATGAATTCGTATTGAATGTGTAGGAGACACCATGGTTCCCAAAGTGGGGTGTTTATTGTTGAAGAATGAACATCTTTGCGGAAAGCTTTTGGTGTGAGTCATCATGTAGAATTTCCTGGGTCCGTTACAGGACAGTTCCAGTTATTTGTATTTAGAAAATAGAGAGACAATTATTACTACTACATCTAGCAAAAGTCATAAAACGATTCAAGCCTAGACGTGGCACGGAGAACTCGCGATTGCCCGGCACGGAACCCTAACGAACCGCGGTGGCCTGCAATAAAGTAGATGCAATAACAATCCTCGAAGGCTAATAGCACACAGAAATAATACCGTGGGGTTTCAGGACAATGTCTTTTGGGTAAAACCATTATTCCGGCCGAAAACTGATATCCGTGCACTCTGTGCACTCGCGCGAGTACCGGAAGGTTAAGGTAAGTTTGTTTGATCGTTCAATTATATTTCATTCGCCTCGTTCTCGAGATTACAAGTATAGTTGTTTAGAGAGGCAGCAATTTTTAAATAAATAATCCTTATTTGTTGGGAAACTTATAATAATAAAACTGATACAATGTGTATTATTTATGTCTTAGCTTCTAGTGGCAAGAAATTTTTATGGTTATGCCTGTATAACCGCTGATGCGAAATTATAATTTTTCCGCATTATAGGCCTATTATAAAATCAGGCGCAAGTTTGTGAATTTTCTGACCATCATACAGTACGTTTAATTATAGGTACTTAAATCAACTCACCTAGCTAGACCCGGCTATTGCGTAAAATAACTCCCTGCTGGGAGCTGAACTCCGTCAAGGGCACGTTAAACCTATTTTTCGCCTTTAGGTCGGTACCTTTTTGCGTACCTTTCAGGAGTGTTTGCAATTCCGCGTCCTTCTTGGTTTCCGCGACTAGTTCCTTAAAGCTCACCGGTAATGTGTCGATTCTGTTAATTTCCAATTCGTCGATCGCGTCATCGTTACTTGTCTTCTCTAACTTTACCGGAAGTCGCGAATGCCTGTCTGCATTGCTGTGCAGCGTTGTGTTTTTATATTTAACTAGGGAAGGCTACGGCCCCTTGTAGCCTTCGACGCCCTTCGCTTCGGGAGCTCGTTTCGCTCGCCCCCTTCGTTACTGATATACTTTGTGCAATATTTCATAATATAATTATGAAACACACCTTGGAAACACCATTCCTCGAAAAGGGGGGACCTTCCCTCTGTGAATTCGTCGGCGGAGAAGGACCCCTCTCCCTCCTGATGAAATAGAGGTGGAAAATGCCACCTATCCAGGCCTAGAGGTCTTTATTAAGTCCTCTATTCTAATCTCTGCTGAGTCTCTCAATATCGAAATGCAGTCAATCCTCATTAGTGATAGCGATTGAACTCTATAGCCTGATCCTAAGGCTAACAGCATCACCAATTTTTCCGTTAATTTTTGTAACCCCAAATCCAAAGGAAACCATCTCTCTATGTTCACAAAAACTTCGTTAACGTCCCAAGTCCTATCGTATTTTGGTTTAAAGGGTCTCATGCGAAAGATGCCTTTAAAGAATCTGTTTAAAAGTCATATCTTTAACGTCATCCCTGGAGATTAAGGATATAGCTGACCTAGCAGTATTAAGAGTACCATTATGCGGCCCCCATATTCAAACTTACAGTTAAATAATCTAAAATTTCGGCTACTTTTGCACCAAATGGATCGCAGCCCTTCTCTTCACAATATTTCCACCATGTCTTAAGTGCCGTGTTGTATTATTTAATCGTCGAATCAGCTAAGGAAGCTGTAAGCACTAGAGCTCTTACTACCCGACCCGCCGCGTACCCGTGAGATACCCGACTACCCGACTACCCGACTACCCGACTACCCGACTACCCGGGTACCTGTGAGATACCCGTGAGATACCCGACTACCCGAGTACCCGTGCGATACCCGAGTACCCGGGTAAACAAAAATTACCCGGCTACGAAAGTCGAAAGACGATCGGCTGTCAAATCGATGATCATTTACCCGGGTATCGCACGGGCACCCGGGTAGTCGGGTACCCGGGTAATTTTTGTCTACCCGGGGTCTCACCGGGTACTCGAGTACCCGGGTACCCGGATACCCGGGCCAAAAGAATAGCTCTAGTAAGCACTTCTGCTGCAGCCCGTGCGATTCTTTTCTATCATACGCCTCGTAGATAATACTCCTGCAATCAGTGAAAGGCTGGATGCCAATGGGTGCTCCTTTGTCCTACAAGGCGGCAATAGTACATTTTTAGATGGGTTAAAAACCATTGGTTCGCCTTCCAACAGTCGCCTAAGAATGGGAAACCATGACTGTGAAGGCCAAAATGGCAGTACAATAATACCGCGTGCCTTCTCTTCTCTACTTTTTATCATTATTTGCGGGATGAGCGAGAAAGGAGGAAATGCGTACCAAAACTACTCTGACCTTTTTATTGTAAAGACATTAATAGTCAACGCCTCAGGATCCCTTTGCCAAGAACAGCGAGTCTTGCATTTCCTGTTACATCTAGTTGCAAATAGATCGATTTTTGGTATGCCAAACCTCCTAACAATCGCTTCGAAAATTTCATCATTTAGTTCCCATTCTGTATCTAAATTTGTTATTCGCGATTCTTCATCGGCCTCTACATTATTTTTTGAAGACATGTACTCTGCGAATACCCATATTTTTCTTTGTTCACACCAATCCCATAATTCTTTGGTGACCGTATTCAGTTCGGGAAAACGAACTCCTCCCGTCTTATTTATATAGGCTATCGCCGTCGTGTTATCAATACGCAATAAAATCTGACACGTGTTTAGCTCTGAGGCGAAACACTTCAAACCTAAAAATGCTGCTAAAATTTCCAAAAAATTTATATGTTTCACCCTTTCTGTTTCTTCCCAGAAGCCGCGTGCTCTTTTGCATGCAAAACACTACCCAATCAGAAGTCGATGCATCAGAGAAAATTTCCTGCTTATATTGAAAGGAGCGAATTGGGTCGTTGTATCCCATAATGCGATCTCTCCACCATTCCAGATCCTCGGCAACATCCTTTGATAGTGTCATAGATCTTTCGAAATCTCCATTGTTTGCGCTAAGAGCAAGATATTTTTGCCCTTCTAATATCTTATAATGCATCCAGCCATACTCGATAGCCAGACAAGAAGAAACTAAACCTCCAACTAGATGTGCTAGGTCCCTAATGTTGCAACGCGGCACATCTGGTTACCAAAAACTAACCGGACTTGATCGGCCGGAGTGTCTCCCCAGGGTCGTGGTTTATGGGCGGATTTTCCGCGATTCGGCGCACAGTGGGGCATTTCGGGTCCAAACGCGGCACAAAACATTTTTTGATTGAAATCATAGCGTTTGAACGTTAATAAACATGTTGAAATAATAATGAGTTTATGAATCGTGTTCTGAGACAGACTCGAGAAATGACAGAATGAGGCTTAAAGGATCCTCCGTCACCGGCGCTGATGGTATATTCGCGCCATGTAGCATCAGAACCGGTGGAAGTCAAAGCTAGCCGATAAATGTAGGAAAGACATAGTTGCCGATACGTATCGAGAGTCGGATCGCGCTGTTGCCGCATTTCCCCTGTTACTATTTTGTCGTCAGGGAGGCTAGAATGAATCACGGCGAAGCGGCTGGAGAACAGAGATGGGCAAAGATAATATCTGGATAAACTCAAATAAAACATATGATTATGTATTGATAAAATGTAAAACGTAATGTTTTTAGTAACATACTGCTGAAATTTTCCAGAATAAAATGAGTTGAAACACCGTATAAATTGTACATTTATGGTATTTGACACCAGAAACGACAGCCCTAGACTGTTTTGATTCCAAAATTACGCATGAAGCCAAAAGACGGGTGGTGGCAGCTTTGAATATCGTTACTGATAATGAAATAAAAAGATGAATAGTAAATCCGAATAATAGAACTCAATACATCGACAATGGTGTTGAAGCTTGTGTTTCGCAAAAAACTTTAACCTTTCTTAAAAGATTTTTAATTCCTACAGGCTTTATAAGTAAGGATCCCATAGAATGGGAAAATGATCCCAATTATAATGTTGGATTACAAATAGTAAATGACTTAAGGCTGCCGTCTCATTTTTGTTATGGTCCGAATCGATCGAAGCGGCCCCAGTAAACAAACGGACCCTAATGCAACTACTGCGGTCGATAAAAAGAACTTGTACAGAGATGACATCTCCAGGTACTCTGGGTAGACGAACTTTTGACGCATAGTTGCCACATCGTCTGTTCTCTTTGTCTCTGCCGCGCTGTTGCCACAGAGTTCTCTCTTTCTATCGAGAAGTCTTGAAGCAATACGGCACGAGAGCTACGTCCAGCGTCAGAACCTCGCTGAACGTAGCAATACTGAAAGATAGAGAGGTCCGGGAGTGTAAGAAGGAAAGATGGAAATATACCAAACTTGACACAATTTGAACTATCAGATTACACATAAAATTTATTTGCAGAATTGAAAGCCCGTTTCGTTCAAAGTAGTCCGATTTAAATTATTTTCTGTCAATTTAATCGGCAGAATCACTTTCATATTGATACGATGAAAAATAAAGAAATTCTGTTTCTGCATAATCGATGATACATCGCCGAGCAACTCCAGGCGACAGGTTAGACGGGTGAGCGATACAATGTCGCTCGGCTCAAGCTTCGGGGGACCTCAAGAATGAAGGCCTTCGATTAAAAAAATTATTTGTGGCCGACGGATGAATTCCCGTCGAATAAACTGACGTGGCGTTTCAAATAAAACTAACTCTGGATT
This sequence comes from Andrena praecox, assembly GCA_963932275.1. Lineage (NCBI taxonomy): Eukaryota > Metazoa > Arthropoda > Insecta > Hymenoptera > Andrenidae > Andrena > Andrena praecox. The sequence continues at coordinate 37,706,600 of OZ010731.1, forward strand.
ATTTTTACTCGACGACAAATAAAGATAATGTCTCTTTAATTTGATAGTTTATTTCAATAATTTATGAAACAATACTAATTTGCGTATCAATATCCCTTCTGAACTTCGCATTTCTGTAAGGACACTGGGCATCGCTCGCCGTCTTGGAAGGCGAGGTCCAGTAGGATGCGTAAGGGATACAATGTAAATTCCTGGCGTTCTCCCGATTAAAATCGTGTCAAATATCATGTAAATCGGACTATTTTTAACGATGTTAGTTTCGGGCCACTTTCATCGGGACGACGGAATCGGTTGAAGCCATTTTCGCAAAAATCTGATGCGAAATGTAGAACGTGAAATTCGTCACTTCCACGAAACTCAGCGAGGCGCGGCATATTCACGGCATTGCCTTTAGGACTCTAGCGAGAGAATCACGCTGTACAAACAGCGTATTAGTCAAAAACATTTTTTTAATAAAAAGCTTATTATTTGTGACTGAAAATAAAAGTGTCAACTATTGGTACACTGTCAACAACGAGTACAGTTACCCTATATTTAATTACCAAGAACAGTTCTAGAAATAATCCGATTTATACCGTGCTTGAACTCATTTTAATCTTGACAATCTCAGCAGTATGTTAATAAATAGTGAAAACGTCACGTTTTACAATTTATTAATACATAATCCACCGCAAGCAACAGTGTATGCCTCTCGAACCGAAATCAGAAGCTGCCGCCGAACAGCCCAAGTCTTCAGGCTCAAAGAGAGATCGCGCCGGTTCGGGTAAACACGCTGCCGAAAGTTGTTTGAAGCCTTCAAATAAAAGTCGAATAAACTACGGTTAAAGATCGAATAAACAAATTATTCTTCTTCGAATAAAAAAATTATCTTTCGTCGTCGAATGAATTCACTTTGGTTCAGAACGGATAAACATAAAGTATCTTTTATTGGAGTTTATCAAGATATTATCTTTGTGTATCTCTTTTCTTCAGCCGCTTCGTCGTGATTCATTCAAGCCTCCGTGACGACAAAATAGTAATAGGGGAAATGCGGCAACAGCGCGATCTGACTCTCGATACGTATCGGCAACTATGTCTTTCCTACATTTATCGGCTAGCTTGGACTTCCACCGGTTCTGGTGGTACATGGCACGAATAAACCATCAGCGCCGGTGACGGAGGAACCTTGAAGCTTCATTCTGTCATTTTTCGGGCTGTCCTGAGTACACGATTCATAAATTCATTATTGTTTCAACGTACGGTGCTTATTAGCATTCAAACGCACCGTTCCACCCTGCACTGATGTCTACTGGAGGCAACTATACCCGCAAAAACTTAATTCTTGCCGATTCCAGGACGAATTTTGGTTGAAACGGAATGTTTACTACATCGCGTATACGCAGGGTCGGCGAAACCACTGTGCAAGTTATACGCCGCATAAGGGCGCCAGCCGAAAGTGGTGCTAAAAAACTATATCACACGCTTATAATAAAGGAATCCAACTCCCACATAAACAAAATGTAAATATATTTCTTTTTTTATTGTATCCAGGTGCAAAAATTTGGGGGCGCCAAAAATTTTCTTGCATACAGGCGCCAGCTAACCTCGCGTCGGCCCTGCGTACACGTCACGCTGGTGCTACGTGGCTCGACTATACCAGTGGCGCCACCAACGGAGAAGCCTTGAAGCCTCATTCTGTCAGTTTTCGAGTCATAAATTCATTATTATTTCAACGTGCGATGCTTATTAGCATTCAAACGCACCGTTCCACCCTGCACTGATGTCTACTGGAGGCAACTATACCCGCAAAAACTTAATTCTTGCCGATTCCAGGACGAATTTTGGTTGAAAAGGTTTCGCGTATACGTACACACTTTTCCTAGCTTGTGTGAGCGTACGCACACATTCAAGGCCCGCTGAGACGGCAGCCTTAAGAGTAGTTAACGATTCGGCCGAACGAGGAGTCAAACTTATGCAAGAGTCTAATAATGTACTCGCGCAAAACGAAGAGGAAAAACAAATGATAATGCAAATAGTATCCGATTACCGAAACCGCTATCCAAACACAAAAAAACTAAGTTAATGAAAAATTGGTAAATTGTTTTTAAATGCGAGTATTAAAAAGTGTCTAAATCCAATAACCGTATTTTCTTACCTTCGCCTATTTATGATATAATACTCACCATTTCATATTAAAAATATTACCATCTTATTAAATATAAAAGATTAATGTCGGACATTCCTCCATTTTTAAAATTAATATTATTAACTTGCAAATAGTATAAGAAATAAATTAAAAGAATGGTCACTTTCAATAAAATACGTAAAATTTAATATACATAATTAAAAAGATATAAATATTAATTAGTTATTAATGTTGAAAAAATCATATCATGTTGCACTATTATCGTAAATATTTGTGCACAAAAAGAACGTTTAACCATCATTATAAATTTTTTCTTCATACCTTTTCGTTCATACAAAATTTCACATTTATTGCAAATACAACGCGAATGCGCCACGTCTCCCTCCTATCCAATCAACCTCATCTTTTACGGGAATTATTTTGTTACCGAATGGAACAATTTTAGGGGGCGGCGTGAAAAAAATCTTGCAAAAAAATTTTCACCAAGAGTAGCTAAGGTCCACCCTAGTGTAGCACGAATGGTAACCTGCATACATTAGTATCGCCTGTATCCAATTTAATACGTGGAAGTAACACAACTTCTCCAGCATGATCACCAATCATAATTTTATCAGCAATTAATGCTTATGCAATTTAACCATTTCTAAACGTGTACCATTCCCAGGCCATCCATAACCCCTTAACCTACAATATCGTGTGAGACTCGTGGTACGTCGGTCGGGCCAAACACGATAATCACGGGTGAGAGCCGTGGTACGTTGATCGGGCCAAACTTAAACAACACGTGTCAGGCTTGTTGTTTGTAGATAGGGCTCAACGTAAACAACACGGGTCATATTTGTGGACAGCGAAGGGCACGAGTGAGTTAGCCGGTAGCTATTTGACTTGTAGAGGAGTGGGGGTAGATCCCCCACCATTATATACCCAACCGACCGTCGAACCAATCAACGCCAAGATGAAAATTTGCCGACGCCAGCGCCAACTAGTGAGACCGCGGCCGACCAGCGTCGCTGGGGAATCGGTTGTCGACGCTGGTTGGCCGCGGTCTCACTAGTTGGCGCTGGCGTCGGCAAATTTTCATCTTGGCGTTGATTGGTTCGACGGTCGGTTCGGTATATAATGGTGGGGGATCTACTCCCACTCCTCTACAGGTCAAATAGCTACCGGCTAACTCACTCGTGCCCTTCCCTGTTTGTGGATAATTTTTGCCGAAGTCTTTTTATCTCAGTTACATGTTATTCTTGGCCGCATTTGCACGTTCAGATATATATTTTTAAACATAGAAGAATATCCCTAAAAATGTCCCCAAAAAGAAAATTCAGCCGAACCGTGAAATGGCTCGACGCGTGACCCAACATCTGGTGTTGATTTCGAATGAGCATGACAACTGATCCTACTTTCAGATGTAATTTATGCCCAGGGAATCCAGGAAAGATTAATGAATTAATATATTCAATCTGATATTCTAACTGCACATCTTCATCCGTTCGATCTACTCCTCGAAGTTTACCTGTATCTAGATTCTAGACTCAAATATGTATGATCTTCTCCATCAACCAAATTCAATATTTTATTATTCAGGTGCGCACACATCATGCAGGCTAATATAATTCTGTCAGATAAATCAGTATTTGATGAAATGGACTTGTAAATATCGCGAATGATGTCTAAAGATTTCCAGGATTCTTGAATCTCTAAAGTTTCAATAATGCCGGTGCGGATATCTAATAACCAGTTTGCATGTTCAACATCAGACGATCTCATATTTTTTGCTAACCTTCATTGGGTACATTTGGACCATATTGTAGTTGATATTAAAGTGGACTTGACTATTTGGGTTGGTGGGGCATATTTTGTAACAAATAAAACTTGACGAAAATCTCCACGGAAGATTACAAATTGGCCACCAAAAGACCTGCTATCATTACAGAGATCTTGAAGTAGTTCAGCAACCATTTCCACTGCCCTACTTGGAATCATTAAAGCCTCGCCCCGCATAATTACGTCGGTTTCATATAAGTGAAGTTTACCTTTCGCATTTTTGAAGTAACACTTTGAATACGTATCTGTTTCTATTGACAATTTAAATACACGGTGCGATGTTGTTCCTCCTGGCAACAATATTGAAGCAATACCTGTCCACGTAACAGTGATAATTTTTCTGTCGTTTGCACGCAGAAAATATATGAAACAATTATATGGATACGTTTTAGCAGTTCCTCCAGGTCCATCCACGTAGTACATTTTTTCATCAGTGTTTGTCAGAACCGAAGACAGGAGCCAGTCCAGTTGAAGTAATTGACGAAATATGTCGTAAAGCACGGTATTCGTGGTTAACGTGAAATCCTTCACAGAAATTTTTTTTTTATTTTTCCAAACATGGAAAGCGATGACTGGTTGTTCACCTGTGATGAAGGTGCAGTAAAATAATCGTATTTGACGGGGCATCATGACTTCAACAGCGTCATTAAATATTTCGTAAACAATAGCCTCAGTGTGTAGTAGATTTATTGCTGCGGCAACTTCCCTGAAAGTATCATATCGTTTTTTTTTTCATAACTTTCAGATCATTATAACATATTGTAACGAGTTACGCCGGTGGGACGACGATCTTACCCCCCACCACGCGCCCGACCGAGGCAGAGCGTACCGCGCGACGCCAACGGTCTTGCCCCCCACCACTCGTCCGCAATACCGAGAACTGGCGCGAGAGGGATTCACAGAGAGAGACTCTCTCGCTGCCGAAAATGTGCGGACGAGGACATAAAGGTCGAGGGCATAGGCCTATTTGACAGAGACCGCCTAGAGCGTTAGTACGAAGTACGCCTCTCCCAGAGACCTCCTGTGCGATTCCACGTTCTTGTGCCGAAACCCTCGTTCTTGCGAAAGCCAAGCGCCCGTGTTTTGCACCAGTTCTTGTGCGTCCACAGACTGAGTCTCTGTGCATTTTTCGCCTCCACACCTCCACGGTTCCCAGAAGGACAGCGTGAGCCATCCTCTGGACGAAATACCGATAACCGCCATCGATCTCCCGAACGGAGTTATCTCTGTTCTCGAGAGCGTCCTTACAGTCGCCGACTCACCCGCGGGCTGTGCCCACTGGGTGACCGGAACCCCCCGACTCTCCGACCAGGGTCCATTGGCAGGGTTGGCCCGCCTGGACACCGAAGGGTCAAATCGTCTTTCCTCTCCACTCTCGCCGAATCGACCATCGAGACACGTACCGAGATACGCGCCGCGACACGCGCCGCGATACGCACCGCCGACCAACGCTCCGAAGTACGCGACGCGATCCGCGCCGCGATACGCGCCGATACCCGCGATAGGCTAAGTCTAGGTTTAAGCCGTGCATACTCTGTTTGCCAGCATAGACCTGGCCGGGATACTCTGTACATCAGCGTGAATAAATTCTCGTACTCTACCTCACCTCTGCGTACTAAGTCATTCGATCGGCGGCCCTGGACCACCGTCCTGAGCTGGCGATACGGTTCCTCCACCGTCCCACCGGTAACCCCGCGGTTTAACGGTTACAATATGACACCTGTAACGAAGTTGAATAACAATTTTAGGTGAATTCTTTCAAAATCTTTTGGGCTAACAGAACAGACTATTTCAATAACTTCTTCTTTCTTTTTACGTTTAATCCGTGTTATCTTAGCATCCAAACGATAGTGTTCCGGTATATTTCTGTAAAGGATATTTCTGGCAGCAGGATCCAAATTTTATTCAATTCAAAATATGCTGTCAAAGCTGTCTCATTTTTTTGTAGAGCTGTTTGCTCGTCTCCTTCTTTGTAGAGTACCTACATTATGTTGCAGATGCAAATGAACAGGTAATCTATAAATCGTATATGAACTACCAGATGGTGGCATTTCCAATATTCTTCAAGCCCTTCTGTAGGTCCCACATATCTGCTGTCAAGACATGATGTAATTTCATCATGAATTTCGTTTTCGATTATTTCGGTAGCGTTACCATCTTTTTTTGAAACTGACTCTAGTTCTATCGGGTCCTTTGTGAATATATTTGTGAATATACTTAAGGACGAAGGTAACACGGATATATTGCCTAATTTTGCGTGGGTCTGAACATTCTCCGGATTATTTAATGCACTTCTTGATACGTGATCCATTAATCCTTGATAACACTCGATTCTCAGTTTGTTTTGGCTGTGTAGAAATACATTAAGACGTTGATTTTCTATCCGAATGTATGCATGCATAACGTATTGCGGATGAAACCTGCCTCCATAATAAATAGGATTGAACTGATCTAGGTTTCTGTACATCAAACGGTAGACATAGTACTGCACAGAGTTGGGCATTATCTAGATAAAAAATTATTTAAATAACAATCGAGTAAATGATACTTTATCTTTATTCGTTATTCGAGGCTCTAATAATCGAAGTTATCTTTATTCGAAGAGCAACGAATAAATAATTTTATTGGATGAGAATTTATTCGACGAATAAAGATAAAATTTTTTTATTCGATGGGAATTTATTCGACGAATGATGATAATTTTTTTATTCGATTAAAATTTATTCGTCGAATAACGATAGTTTTTTATTCAAAGGTTTTATTCGAATAAATGCGTCGAATAAATTTTTCATCCGTAGCATTTATCTTTTCGAAGCCTTCGAATAAAGCCACGAATAACTTTCGTCAGCGTCGAGCGTGCTTATTCGACCCGCCGAGGGTCGAGCTCGGCCGAGCGGCGGGCGCCGAACACAAAGGATCGGACTTGAACTTGAATGGGCCAAAAAATGTCTCGATCATTCGCTATTGCAAGACGTTCTTCTTTTTTATGAAGAAATGAAAATATTGAGCAGCATGAAAATAGACTTTCTCAATTGAGAACAATGTAATCGTGTTCGGTTGCGGAACGATTACCGGTGGGACGGAGAAGGGATAGGTTGCCGACTCAGTCGGTAAGGCAGGGTTCGGCGAATGAGCAAAGCTGTGGTTATAATAAATAATAGTGTTTATTCACTAAGGTGTATGTTCAGTTATCTTTGGTACAATAATTCCGAGCGCGACGGAAGAGTTACGGCGGTACGGCGCGTCGTCTCGCGGCGGCGGCGAGTTTTCGGCGTATCGTAGGAACGGGGATGCGGTGTGGAGAACGTTCTGCTCGGGGCGGCCTTAAGAGGCGCGTCCTTGCGAGAGTCGTATAGCGGAGGTTCGAAGTGCAGTAGGTCTCCGGCCTAATGGGCGCAGAGATACCTCTTCGACGTGGGTAGGGCGCAAGATTTCTCTCGGCCTATATCGGTACGAGGCTGGTAACGGTACAGCAGGGCGATAGGCCGCTGCTGACACACCTCACGGATGTCCAAAAATGTAGAGCGTCTTGAACGTACGGTACGGCAGTGTGAACGGCTAATACGTGCGGGACAAGAGCTCTCAATTTCGCTCGCCGCGGTCCTTATATTCGCAGGCCGCGAATCTTCACTCGCGAGAGACCTCGCGGGGCCGTGGCCGCCCAGCGGTCGCGGCGCGAACTGAGGCCTTTGTTTCGGCGTCGGGCGTTCGGACGGCGCGTGACGTGAATTCGTCACAACAAGAGCAGCTACTCGACGGGCTTCTTTTTTCAAACTACTTAATTTCATTAAAAAATATTAATTCTAATAAACACGAATCAAGTCACACTTGTCAAGTTGTGCCCTTTATTATAATACATTTATTTGAGATTATTTATGACTTCACTGTGAAAAATTAGGCAATTACCTAGGGCGTAAGGTTGACAAGGGGCGCAAAATGGTCTTTTCATTGTTGGCATTGTTGAAAATAAACATTTAAATGAAATACTACAAATTGTACTGCAACTGTTTTAAACTACGAATAAAAATACAGAGTAAGGTCATCAATAATCTCAAATAAATGTATTATAATAAAGAACGCAATTGGCCAAGTTCGCGTAAGGCGCAAAAAAGGCTCGTGCCGTGCCTGGCTATCTGACCGTGGCACGCATGCGTCGAGCAGTCACGATTTCATCTGAGCGCTCGCGCCCGTCGCGCACGCAATGCGTTCCATCTCGCTCCCCCCTTCGGCCAGAAAGAAGCGCGAAACGAACACTTGGAATTAGGACTCCGTTCACGATACGGGCTCAACGCCGGTCCCGACCAGCGAGCCCTCAGCGAGGAAATACTGTATTATCAGTTTAATGTAGCTTGTACGACAAGTGGTTTCCGTAGAAGAGGACTCCGGCCGCTGGGTCCCTTGTATTTATATGGTGCTCCGGAATGTCAGGTATGAGGGGTATGCGCGGTATGCACCATGACTCATGTGCAAAGTATGCGTTATATAATTGGAATGTAACGCGACTCGTGTACAAAATATGCGTCGCAATTGGAACATCAGCGGTTCTTATTTGGGGCTCCGAAAAGGAGGTACTCAATCTAATTGATAGATTTTGGGTGTTTTGGTTGGGAAGGGGTAAGAATGGCTTTGATTTGGTAGGGTTTGTAGAGGGGGTAAGACGTGGTCTCGATTTAAGAGGGGTTTTTGGTACGAGGGGCTTGTTTTAGATATATATGTAAGGGAGGAGATCGTGTCTCATAGGGCGAAGAGGGGAAGAGGATTTCGTACTTGAGCATCGCGAGATGAGGATCGCTAAGGTACATCTTCTGGATGGCCCAGTGGTTGGGGGAGGAGTTAGAGTGGTGTTTTTAGGGATAGTGGCGGAATGGTGGAGTGGTTTGTGGGGAAGACTCCAATTAGGACGCGCGAAAAAATAGTGGGACGTCACATGCAAAAGAAGGCTTTATCAAAGAAAATGTGTAAAGACTATCCTCGGTCCCTGAATTATCTAATACGTTCTAATTGTCCCTTTTTATACGCGCCTATTAACGCTACAATTTCTTCCTCAGTCCACTCCATAACTATTAGAAAAACTGACAAAAAATCGCGACAGTACGGCCGTCTATGTTGCTGACTGAACATATTACAATCGTTTTGCGCGGATGGTAACGAGTAGGGCTGCCATCTGTAAAATCACAAACCCCGGACAGAGAGTATTAAAACCCCGGACATTTTCACTTGAAACCCGGATACTTTATAACTATTTCTTATATTTATGTATGAGGTACGATATCCCAAGACAACAATTTCTGTAAAATATAGACTGTGACCGTAATCAAGAAAGATAGATAAAATATAGTTGTACAAAGTAGGAATTTATATATGACTTTTTTATACACTTAACTTATAACTAAAAGAACACATAAAATACGCAAATTTAATTTACAACTAAAATAAAGTAAAAAAATTGAAACCAATCGATTATGCTAAACGTAGAAAAACATAGTGTTTTGTCACTATCTTCGACTGTCAATTTATACATCAACGACCCGAACTCTTTAGCCGGGGATTCACCACACGCAACGCACACATAGCATGGGAGAACACGGATGATTGGTGGGGTCTAACCGCACTTATCAGTAGCGTGACGATACAGTGTAGTCATAGGTGATCTCTTCTTCTTACCACAGTGCCGGCGCCGTGCCCTCGCGTAACTGTAAAGTGTGTCTAAACCTTAAGCAAGCGGGCAGCATTGAAAAACCCGGATCACTACAGAAAATCCCCTCGGACGTCCCCGGACGCCCTAAAAAAGAGGAAAAATCCGGGGAAACCGGGACGGATGGCAGCCCTAGATAGGTAACGGCTTGCGGTAACGGAACGCGGTGTGGTAACAAATGTGGACCCGGCTTTAAAGGGCACCGGCTGACAAGTCTGTTTGTCAGATGGACTACTATACTACAATATATTTTCATTCATATCTTTTCCTTCTAAAAGTTGGGCTTCGTTAAATGCCACTTTAAGGCCGTCGCCCATTACGCCGAAGCGAAGCGCGGCGACCAAAGCGAAATGTTCGCCGCCACTGTTCTGTCATATGAGCGATGCGTGGTTGCCGCGCTTCGGCCTAGTGGCGACGACGTTTATTAGGCGTTTCGGCCCCGTGTTATACGAAATATAAAAATGCTTATACCTGCAAAACTAACCATTATTCGACATATTCGTATACCAACATTTCTTATTATTTTGATGAGCATTAATCGATCACGAAAAAATATTCCACATTTTTTAAGAGTTTAAGAGCCCGGTAACCTGCGAGGAGCCCTAACAGGGTGGTGAGGAAATCCGCCGCGCCAAAAACGAGAGAGGGATATGCTACGCACGTCCACGCATGCGCGCGATGACGCCGCGACTGTCGAACCAATCAACGCTAAGATGAAAATCGCTGGATAATTCGCCGACGCCAGCGTCAAGCAAAGCCAAGTGAGGCCGCGGCCAACCAGCGTCGCCGGGGAATCGGTTGTCGACGCTGGTTGGCTGCGGCCTCACTTGGCTTTGCTTGGCGCTGGTGAGGCCGCAGCCAACCAGCGTCGACAATCGATTCCCCGGCGACGCTGGTTGGCCGCGGCCTCACTGGACTTGGCTAGTTGGCTTGCCTTGGCGCTGGCGTCGGCGAATTTTCATCTTGGCGTTGATTGGTTCGACGGTCGTGGCGTCATCGCGCGCATGCGTGGACGTGCGTAGCATATCCCACTCTCGTTAGCCTATCCGGCGCGGCGGATTTCCTCACCACCCTGAGCCCTAGTGTGGACTCATTTTCATCAGTAAGATCTTGCCAACTCAGTACAAATAATTTCATTGGGATGAAATCAAAATAATAAAAATATCATGTTTTATACATGACATTAGATTAGTACAGGTGATCCAGAAGGTCACTTGCTTGAGGCAGTTTCAAGAATTGTTGGAGACAATTTGCACGCAGTTATCGAATCACTTCGGCACGCAGTCAACGAATGATACGTGTGACGTGCGATCGGGTGAATACGGGCGATAACGCGTATGTGTGATCATCAGAAGTGCGTGTGAAAAGAGGGAGAAAATGAAGAGAATATTGCCGAGCTATTAATGATTCACTTTAGTTTAGTTGTTATTGAATACAAATATTTTTTGGTTTTACTTAATGATTGTTCTTCTTCATTTCTACTAGTACGCCACAATACCACATCATTCAATTTCATTATTGCAGGGTTTTATTTTAGTCCAGATGAACCCACAGCATTGATACAAGCAGAAGGAGGGCCCTGTGCAGTAATAGCTCCTGTCCAGGCCTTCATTTTGAAGCAGTTACTTTCCGAGTCCGACATTTCAACCTGGGAAAGTATAAGTTCGGACAAATGCTATCAGTTTCTCGTGCAGGCTTCTACAGAAATTCTGAAGCAAGCAGCTCGAGAAAAAATTCCAAAGTTTTCTATTGTGTATATGGATTCTAAGTTTTCGGATGAAGAAAATGAAGAGAAAAAGAGGTGGTCCAAAAAAATGTCCAAAATCGACAGCGAAGAGGAAGGAGGAAGTGTACGAAATGAAGAAAACGAGAACAAGAGTGAAGAGATGTTATTGGCCGGAACAAATGAGGATTATATGGGTATTGATATCGATCACTTTCACTCACAGTTAAGGTAAGAAATGATTTATAGTGTATAAACCAAAACACTTAAAATGGCTGTCCCAAATAACTTTTAAACTGAACTTTGCATAAAAAATTCTTCTACACAAATGTTGCATGGTTTTTAGGGGGTAATAGTATAGCGTACTACTCATTGTCGTTGTCCTTTTAAGCCTTAACAGTTAAGGGGGCGGTTCCTCCGTTCTGTTAAAGCTGAAGTGACGACCTGGCGGACGGCTCGAACCCCTCCTTGCCTGCTGAGCCGTAGGAGAACAACCCCCTTCATATTTATTTGACTTCTACATATACTAGAGCTGTAATTATTCGAATATTCGAATAATTTCGAATACGAATAATTTCGAATACGAATAATTTCGAATACGAATAATTTCGAATACGAATAATTTCGAATACGAATAATTTCGAATACGAATAATTTCGAATACGAATAATTTCGAATACGAATAATTTCTTCGAGTATACGAATATTTAAATAATCAGGAGTATTCGAATATTCGAATATTCGGAGTGATCTAATTTCGGATTGTACTGAACAGGAATCTGAACATGAAATATTTTTTCACACTTTATCCTGAAATTCTTTTCGTATTGGCTCGTACAATACGTTTCTTTTCACATTCTTAAATCGCGCGCCGCGGTCAAATACCCTTTTCCATGAGTACCTCGAAATGTAAAGAAAATGCATGCTGATAGCTAATTCGCGTAGGTCAATATCTTTTTATTTATATGTAGAATGATGTAATATTTTCTACAATCAGTGTGCAATTTCAAAGCATACAATATGTGTTTGAATAAGGCACATCGCCCAAGTGTAAGATGAGGATCGTAATGAACTTTATGTGTGATACAATACTTCGAAAAATATATGACACTTTTTTTAATCTGTAATCATCCATATCTAGGGGGTGAAAGCTTGAATGTCTCATTTCAATTCTCCAATAGAGTTGGTGTGTTTCATTATGATGACTGTAACTTGATTGGAGACAAAAAATGAGACATTCCAAAATATACGTGTTGTTAGTACAGATCTCTAGTTTATATTAATAATTTTTTACAAACGTGGAATAACAATTCCGAAGAAATGCATGCACAAAAGTATTAATTTTAAATACTTACTTTTGTGCAAATTGATGTTTAAAAAAAATGATTTCGTATTTAAATTTGTATTTAAACAACGGACAATTCTTGTTGAAATATTTTTTCCCTAAATCAAAGACTTCTCTTGTTACGCATGGAGAATCTTTCGCATACGCCGCTCTCAAGCCGTTTTTCGAGTTCGCGCTGCGAAAGGAAAACGCCCTAAAATCATTTCGGTTATCATACACAAGTAAAAGGGGTCATGATCTCGTACAGCTGGATGGCAACTGTGGGAACGGGAGTGATACGACGACGACTCCTAAGGATTTCCTTATATGGAGATTTCTAGCGAGTACCCATACATTTTGGGACAATATAAACCCTTTGGTTTCAACCCTCTTCGGTTTAAAGCTACACAGTCTCGCGTAGAGTCACGCTCGTATAGAGTTGGTTATATCTTGTGAGATCGGGGTCGAGTACCCTTTCGAATCAATAGTTAACCTTATAGAATCCGCAAGTTCGGTTAATACTCTATTTGGCATATTCAAATAGCCACTCTTACGCCCCGCATCGCCAATGTGCCAACACCGTGCAAAATCTTGGTAACTTACACATATATTGAACTAGCAAATATACCCGCGCTTTGCTTCGGGCCTAACAGATATTAAGGACTCCATGAAAACACAGTTTACCCCTTTCCACCCCTTTAGGGGTTGATCAGTGCAAACTCCTGAAATTGTTTTTTAGGGATTTGTGTCTACTGCTGTATCCCACCTGCGAGAAGCGCTCGGCCCGGTCGCCGCCTGGCGGTCGCGTCGCGTACTATCCATCGCGAGCCGGCCGAGTCATGACTAGTGTTCACGGGAAAATCCCTACGTAGTACCGTACTCGCATCGTAGGCAGGGAGAACGCATACACGCGATGACGCGGCGACGTCAAACCAATCAACGCCAAGATGGGAAACGATGGGAAACGAAACGGCGTGTCCCGTCTTGGCGTTGATTGGTTTGACGTCACCGCGTCATCGCGCGCATGCGTTCTCCCTGCCTACGATGCGAGTACGGTACTACGTAAGGATTTTCCCGTGAACACTTTCCCATGACTTCTTTATTATACATGCAACTAACGATGTGACCCTCAAGCATCCCCACCACTGTGCGGGAAACCGTCACGCGCATTTCTGGCGCGCAGAACGGTAGACGGCATATAAGATAAGGTCCATCTGCCTCGCTTCACTATTTCGCTTGTTACTCAGTCTCATTTAGTAATATCGAGATGATATATAGCCTTAAACATTCCCTGAGAATTGTACTACACGCTAAAAAAAGCCGCATCGAAATTGATCTATTAGTTCCTGAGTTGTGAGGGAACAGGAAAACATACGTTTTCGTTTATATATGTAGAAAAGAAGATTTACCGCAGCACTTATAGCGAATTCGGGAGACCCGCACTGGGCGCATTGAGTGCGAATTTAAGCCAATCGGAAGCGAGGAGTGTGAACTTTTTCGGTTCCGATTGGCTAAAGTTCGCACTCAGTGCGCCTAGTGCAGCTCTCCCGAATTCGCTATTACATTTGTACTGTAAACTGGGGGAACATTGGCAGCTTTTTGAAACATTTTGTTGTATAATGTAAAAATTAACATGTTTACATTTGCTTCAAGTATCCTATCATAACATTGCATCTTTTGTGATTGTACTACAAGTGTCAACATGCATAAAATTTTTGACCTTTTCCTTCTTTAATACATGTTAAAAACCTGCCAATGTTACCCCGCTACGGCACATCATATAAATAGCATTAACAGGTTAAGTTTTACTAATCTGAAGTCAGTAAGATACATTGACACTTAAATTTGTTTATTTTATTTTATTTTTTACATGTAGGGTGACCTGTCCAGTGAATGAACACTTAAGCTGCATGTCTGTTAAAACCCCACAAAATTACCTTTTTTAAAAAAAGGTACAAAAAAGAGCGCCAAGTATATAACCCATTCAAAAAGAATCGCATTTAAAAATATTGTCGTAAATTAATATAAATTTATTAATGTGCTATATTTTTTAACTTTACAAAAGTAATGATATACTATAATTGCGCCAATTATCACAATGACTATTTATACAAAGACAGAATGTATTAAATAATATTAAGCAGATATATTTTTATACAAATAAATATTTTAATACGAATAAATATTTTATTCAAAATACTTGGCGCTGCTCTCCGAAAAAATGTTAATTGTCTTGGTTAATAAATATAAAACAAGACAAGACACCACTGAGACAAAGGAAGGGAAGAGAGAGTTTCAAATGGAATTAAACAAAATAAACTTTAATAAGACGGAGGTGAATGAAATGGTGGAAGAAATGGTAGGAAAAATAAATAATGCACTACGGAAAGAAGAAGTAAAAATAAAAAAATGGAAATTGGGCAGCTTTAAGTGGTGGAATTCGAATTGTACAAAAAAGAAAAGAGAAGCTAGGAAAGCATTGAGGAACTGGAGAAGGGGTAAAGGAGACAAAGAAGACTACCAGAAGAAAAGAAGGGAGTACAAAAAAGTGTGCGAAGAAAGGAGAAGGGAATTACAAGAATATACAGAAAATGAGATAATGCAATTAAAGGGAGAAAATCAAATATGGGAATACATAAATAAACAAAGAAAGAAAAGAATAGGAATCTCCAATAAAATAGATTTAAAAGAATGGAAGGATCACTTTAAAACATTGCTAGAATGCGTCGACAGTAAAAAAGAAGTAGGAGAGTTGGAAGAAATAGAAAACACGGAAGGAGAAGAGGAAGAGGAAATAACAGAAACAGAAGTAACGGAACAAATCAGGAGATTAAAAAAGAAGAAAGCAGCTGGGGAAGACAAAATAGAAAATGAAGCCTGGATTTACGGTAACGTGAAAATAGTAAAAAGAATCACAGAAATTTTCAATAAGGTGTGGAAGGGAGAAGGATTCCCGGAGAGGTGGAAAGAAGGGGTGATTTCACCAATATTCAAAAAAGGAGATAGAGAAAAGGTGAGCAACTACCGGGGGATAACGATCCTAAACACAGCGTACAAAATATATGCTATGGTCCTGGAAAAAAGATTAAAAGAGGAATTGGAAAAGAACCACATAATACCAGAAACACAAGCAGGATTCAGGAGCGGTAGGTCGACAACAGATAACATTTTTATTCTGAACTATGTAGCTAACAGAGAAATACAGAAAAAAGGGGGAAAGCTGTATACCTTTTTCGCGGATCTAAGTGCTGCATTTGATAAAGTGGATAGAGTAAAACTTCAGAACATCATGAAGAGAAAGGAAATAAGTACACGCTTGAGGACGAGAATTGGAGAAATTTACACAGAAACAAGAAATACTATAAAAGCAAACGGAGAAATGTCATCCAAATTCTGGACAACAAAAGGGGTAAGACAGGGATGCCCACTGAGTCCAACGTTATTTACAATATATGTAGCAGATTTGGAGGAAACCATGAGGAAAAACCAAGCGGGAAGAGTAAGAATAGGAAAAGAAAAAATCTGGACTGTATACTGTATCCATCCTAAGAAAAAACGTGTCCGCGCAGGGATGGTTCCGAGGAGGCGCTGATTGGTCATACTCCCCACTTAACCGCCTACGTTTTTCTCCGTCTTACCGCCTGTTACCTCTCTGTCAACTGTTCCGCACGCGACGCCTTCATATACACGGTGGCACAATTATTTCCGAATACGCACGGCAACCGCCTGCGTTTTATAAAAATTTGAACAAAAAATCTTATCGTTCCTTTGAATATAAATCCTAAAAAGACGTAATAAATGGCATTCTAAATAGACTATTTAGAACACCTCGTTAACTGATGTTATATCTGTTCGGAACCAAAGAACTACCGGGTAGATACATTGCACTCCTGCAGTTTTGACATTGACATCGGTCACGTCCCGCCCTTGGAGGGTCAGGGAAACCGGCAGGTAAAGCGCTACGAGCAATCGCCTGCGTCGGGCCCGTAGGCGGTGGTGGGGGCTGCGCAGATCGGTCGCAAAACGGTATGGGCGTCGTTTTTTCTTAGGATGGATACAGTATAGCATATGCGGACGATATAGCGTTACTAGCAAATGAACCAAAAGATCTTAAAGACATGATACGAAGATTTGAAAAATACCTGGAAAGGAAAGGGTTGCAACTGAATGCAGAGAAATCTAAGGTGCTGATTTTCCATAAAGGAAGAGGAAAGAAGAAGAAGAGAGAAGAATGGGGCTGGCAGGGGCACAGTCTGGAAGAAGTAAAAGAGTTCAAATATTTAGGGTATAATTTCCAGAAAAATGGGGGCAGAGAGATGCATATAAGGGAAGTCATAAAGAAAGCAAGAATAGCAATGGCGCAGATATGGGGAATAGGACAAAGAATGTTCAAGAACAATTTTGAGAGAAGAATGAGAATATTCAGAAGCATAGTGAAAAGTATCTTGCTGTACGCGTCAGAAATTTGGGGATGGACGGAAGCAGAAAAGGTAGAGAAAATACAGGAGAAATACATAAGGTGGACTTTAGGTTTGGACTTTAATACACCAGCGTATCTAATTTTGGAGGAAACAAACACGGACGAAGTAAGGATAGAAGCGGGGAAAAGAGCAATAAAATATGAGGAGAAAACGAAACGGCTGAATAAGAATAAAATAGTACAAGAATGCTGGAGGGAAATAGACGCGAAGCAAACAGAGAAAAAGTCGAAATGGGAGGAAATGAGAGATTCATACTACAGGCAAAAAATGATGGATATCCAAGCAATGGAAATAGAAAGAAGGGGAGGAAGAGAGTTTGCTGAGGAACTAGCGCAAAGAGACAGGGCAGAGCAGGTTCAATGGCAATACGACAGAATACTAGGAGGCAGATATAACACACATTACACAGAAATCAGGGATAACCAGCGAGCAAATTACCTAAACGGAAATTACAGAGGCAGAGACCAAAGAATGATTGCGAGGTTCAGATGTGAGAACGAAGAGCGGGGAAGCAAGTACTGGAAGGAAGAAAAAGAGACAGTATGCAGACTATGTAATGGGGCTAGAGAGACGCTGGGTCACATGCTACACGACTGTAAGGAGCTGAAAAGAGAAAATTCAACGATCAGAGGGATACTAAAGGGAGAAGAAGAAGGAGCGGAGTGGATGCGTATGGTACTGGAAAAAAGGAGAAGAAAAGAAGAACAAGATGAAGAAATAAGTCAAAACGAAAGCACAATCTTGAAGTCACAGATACACTTACACACATAACACATGTAACCCCATTTTGAGGCCGAAAGGCAGAAAATAAACCTATTTACTACACCACTGAGACAAGAAAGAAAGAAAAAGATTTTAATGCAATTTATACATATTTATTCAGTTTAGCAACATCAATTCGGAGAGCAGCGCCAAGTATTTTGAATAAAATATTTATTCGTATTAAAATATTTATTTGTATAAAAATATATCTGCTTAATATTATTTAATACATTCTGTCTTTGTATAAATAGTCATTGTGATAATTGGCGCAATTATAGTATATCATTACTTTTGTAAAGTTAAAAAATATAGCACATTAATAAATTTATATTAATTTACGACAATGTTTTTAAATGCGATTCTTTTTGAATTGGTTATATACTTGGCGCTCTTTTTTGTACCTTTTTTTAAAAAAAGGTAATTTTGTGGGGATTTCACACATTTTGTAGTTTTATTGATGACCAATTATTTAATTGGCGCAACTGGCTTATTTATTTACTATCATTTTTTTGTAAGAACAAAATATAAAGATCTTTAGCGCCTCTGGGCCATTGCCTTTTTTTAATTTGCACGTCATCAGCTTCAATCCAACTACTAGTCATTCCTTCTTCTTTACATATGCTGGTGTAATGGCCATCCTCGATACATGAACCACTATGAAATATAGCATTCATAACTTTATATGATTGTCTAGCTATCAATACTTTGGTTGTGGGAATAATACATATATTAAATTTACGTATTGCTTTGACTATTTTATCACCTTGCAATGAAAATAATAGTAAACGATTAATAACTATATCTTTCGTCAATATTAATTCATTCTTAAACATAATATAATTTCCTGTACACTGTTCACATGATCCGTTATCTGATTCATGCCAATGTGATGAAAATCATACCAAATATCATGTAAATCGGACTGCTTTTACACAAGCAATTTGTATTCCTAATGTAAAAGTAGTCCGATTTACATGACATTTGGTATGATTTTCATCAGAAAAACATAAGGAATCTATTGGTGTAACTTCCATTTCGATACCATAAGGAATAAAGAATTTTTTAATACGCTGAAATGAATATTTCACGTTTTTACCTTCAACTGCGGGGGGTAGACCACGATTTGCCGGGGTCGACGGAGGATTTCATACCTGTTTCAGAAAAAAATAATTCTTTATTCTTTCTCGTATCGATATGGAAGTGATGCCGATGGATTCCATATGTTTTTCCGATGTACTTGTTACTTGATGGTACTTAATGTTTAATATTTCATATTTGCAAATGAATATTTCATTTTTGATATTTGTTAATTGCATTTAAATATTAAATTTTTAATATATTACTAAATGATATTAAATAAATTACAACCTTTTTAATGTTTCTAGTTTACTCTATATTTATAAACTGGAATGGAACACTGCAACCAAACACAGGATCAACAATGAATTAAATTGTTTATTTAATATAATACAATAAATACAATAAATATTTTATTCAAAATACTTTGCGCTGCGAAACTGAAAAAATGTTAATTGACTTTGGATAAATAATTTACACTAACTCCCTTACAATATAAAATAGATGAAAAAGAGCGAATTTTGTTCGTTTCCTCGTGCAGCAGGGTTTCTTTCTCTTTCGCATCTGCTTCGATTATCTGTAAATATATTAAAGCCACATTTTAGTTACAACTTAACGTAGAACATAAACACAAACGAATATATTTCAGAAAAGATTGAAAAGTATCAAGGGAGATGCCTTTACAGCGTACTTTTTTCACTAATAGTACTCTACAGTGCAAGAAGTACGCCATCATTTTCTTAATTCTTAATGCTACGCTAATTAGAAATTAGAAAAATTTACCTTATTTGACAAATTTCCAGAAACTTGTGCGAGACAAGATGTTTCTCTGTCTATCTAACCTTCTTTGGACAACCTTCAAGCCAGTGCGTCCCCTTCATTTCTATCAGAGCCTGTGCGTCCCCTTTATTTCTCACCAAGCCCATGCGACCCCTTCACTTCTATAGGGAAAGTGGGGCATAACCGGGTACCTAATGTATTTTTCCTGCTAGCATAAAGTCGGACGGCAAAATAAACTTTGGACACCGCTAGAAATCTTAATTGGACCTTACAGAATCAGAAAATGAGAATTCTTATATGAAAAAACTATTTGGCTCACAGGAAAACAAGTTTTCTCGAAAGTATACAAATACCCGGTTTTACCCCATAGGTGTGGGTAAAACCGGGTACCTATTAAAATACGCATAAAATATGATATAATTATAAAATCTTTATTGCTATTATTTTAGAAACCATAAAGGAAGGTTTTTTATAAATATTAATTTGTATATCAGTTTATTTTAATTTATTCAGTGTACAGAAATCACAAATAAAGGTCTCGTCGCCCTTCTCAACACTTGTACAAATCTCATGAGCCCACCCGTGGCAGACAATACATTGAATCCACTTTTCCTTGGACTTGGAACGAATGAAAAGTTCGTCACAAAATATGCAGGGTTCCTTTGTAGATAATTGCATTTTTACTTTATCTTTTTCTTCATTTTTTTTGTAGTCTAGAGTTAACTACGCCCCTGGTTTTACAAGACGTTTCTTGTTTTATCTTTTTTGTGGTTTCAGCAATTTCTTGCTCAAGCTGATCTTTATACTCTTCCGAGGTGATTATTGCCGTTTTTCCTCTTTTCCTATTGCTTCTCTTTATTCTTTCCTTTGCTTGCCGAATAGGCCTGATTATTTCGGGGGAAAATGTAACTATTGACGACTCAGCACCCTTAGCCGTCGATGGTAAGATTTCCATATCTTTAGACGTCGATGCCAAAATTTCCATGCGTGTTTCACGTTGATGTTGGCAGCTTCCAATTTTTGAGACAGCATAGCAATAAACCTACTCTTGTTCTTTCTATTCGCTCTATATATGCTACCTCCATTGATGCTGACGTTCTCATTACTGCTACGAAAAAAACTCATAGCACCTTTTTTGTAGAGAATTTCCTAAGCTATGAGTTGTATAATAACTATTTTTGTCGCAAAACTGCTATATAACGAGATATTCGCGAAAAAAAGTTCTGTTTTTCAACCATCTGTAAAATTTTTAGCGGCGGTCGGATTGGTGAGGACTTTTGACATATTGTTTAAAACGACCAAATAAAGGCCCATACCAAAATTTAGCTTGATGGGATTTATTCCGAAAACAGATCCTAATGTCGCTGGACTAATACATAGAACCCATAATCAAATACCCGGTTTTGCCCCAAATGAGGTGATTTACTAAACATTAAATATTTACACTTCAACATGCGATAAAGAATCGGGTAAAACGGCAAAATACTGTGAAAAGTCTACAGAATACAATGCAGTACTTACCGTAATCGATTCTTTAAATCCAAGTGGTGTAAAAAAGGCAATTCACCAACGCAACACTGGAACTTTTCAACACGAAATTTTTAAACTTCTCTAAATGAAAAACTACGACGGTCTTTGCTCTACGATTGATCTCATCCCGTCGTGAGGTCTACCCGAATGTAACACCATACGTTGGCTGCATATTGCAGCTCTTGTCTTAGAAAAACAGTGGTACCCGGTCTGACCCGCGTACCCGGTTTTGCCCCACTTTCCCCTAAGCTTTATATAGAAACTTTAAATTAAAAATAGCTTACTGGTATAAAAATGTCTGGCAATTTAAATGCATTATTATTATTTTGTACATGCCTGGTATAATAGAAACTTGTGCGTAAGAAGATATTTCTCTATCGAACCTTATCCGGGCAATGTCCAAGCTGTGCGCCCCCTTCGTTTCTAGAAGCTCAACAAAAAAATGTATTAAAAAAATTTAGCGACTTACCTTGTTAATTGAGACAATAATTCAATGTCCTATACGGAGTAAAAACTCGTGACATTGGAAAAATGTTGACTACTTACCTCATTTGACATTTGGCATTTTATGATGGTTGACACTACCTAGGTTACGTTTTCCTTGACAGATGTGCTGTCTGGCTGTCACGTGACAACAATTTGTTACGCGATAGGCCGGAACCTTCATCCAATGAACGACGTGCCAGAGACATTTCCTCTCCCTTTCATGTTCCCCTCTGGCCCACACTTGACGATGGAGAAAAATCTCTTAACATAAAATTCGGCAAATTGCAACTTTGCATCGGAATATCTCAGCTCATAAGGCACGTAGGAACAAAACGAAGACACTTTTCTTATGTAAATCAAACCCAAACTCTCCATTAAGACCATTCAAAACTTAATCGGATCTGCCGTTATTGAGATTCGGTAATCTCAGGGTTCTTCCAAAAACCGCTCGGCGTTATATAGCCACGAGTGACTCGCGCTGCGCATATACCTATATATACTTGGCGCGAGACATTACCGTGTCTCTTGATTAGTATTCAAAAGTCGTTATTTAATCCCCTGGATGTTATTGCTGTAAGCGAGCCGTTTTATTACTAAAGTCAGATATCCCGGAACACAATTCTAGCAATGTTTGATAGTTATAACTTGTGACCGTCTCCGGTTTGCGAGACGGTTGCCGGTGGGACGGAGAAGGAGTTTAATGCCGACTCAGTCGGTAAGGCCGGGTTCGTCAAATGAGTAGGCGTGGTAAACAATAACAATGTTTATTTAGCTGTAAGATTGTGTTTACATTTGCTTCCGCGTAACGGTTGCGGGTGCGGAGACTCGACTCGGTATAATTCGCGGCGGCGTAATTCTCGCGGCGGCGGCGCTGGCGACGAGCTGGGGGATCAAGGATGCGGAGTTTGTGGAACGTTCTGCTCGGAAAGGCCTTAACAGGCACGATCGTTCGAGAGTCGTACAGCGAAGTTCCCGTGTGCAATAGGGCTCTGGCCTATAGGGCGCGGAGACACCTTACAGGCAAGGTAGGGCGCAAGATTGCTCTCGGCCTATTTCGGAAAGTGGCTGGTTAATGGCGCAGCGTGACGATTGATCGACGCGTGCACACCTCACGGAATCAAAAATATGAGCGTCTTGAACGTACGGTACGGCAGCGTAAGCGGCTAAGGCTGTGGTTACAGTGGACGCGTTTTCGCGCGAACTGAGCATCGCGCGACGTCGCGCGATTCCACGCTACGTCGCGCGTTGCCGCGCGACTCTGCGCGACGTCGTCGCGAAATTTCGTAAATAAATTTCGTAATAAATATATATTTTTACTCGTATATGACGATAGCCAAATTGGATACAACGTTTTTAGAGGGCATTTCGTCAGAAGAAAGACCTGCCATTACATTTTTAGCCAAGTGCATACTTTATTTCCTTTTTAATTTATGTTTGTATTTTAAAAATAAAATGAATTTTTTTTTAAGTGTTGCTGAAATACATTAAAGAATTAAATGAAAAATGAAATAAGAATGAAACAATAAAATAATATTATTTATTATGTTTGTCTCTTTTTTTTATTTACTATTTTTTATTATTCAAAATATTTGTTTGACAGCTGCATCAGATAGTGCGAGGTTAGACATTGTATATGTGTATGTAGTGTGACGTCGTAGATATTGTAGATGTATTGCTGTACAGAGATTGTCGCCGAACTTCGCGCGACCAGAAACAAATTGATTTGATACTGCCAGCGATTATCGCCTATCGTCGCTAGGCATTTGAAATCAATTTCTGATCGCGTATAGATTAAAAAACTATGGACCCCGACGCATTAATTAATGTGGTGCGGGGATATTCCCAGTGGAGAGTCGTGGTGTGGTCAATTCCTTTAAAAAATGTAGGCTTTGGAAATATGCCCATGTCGAAGAATTTTTTTCCCCACCAGGAGCGCCTGAACGGATTTTAGATTTTATTTTGTTGCATTCCCGTTGGAATGTATCACGGAGGCCCTTCCACTTTTTTTTAGCCACTTCACCTGGAAGTCACACAGAAACTGTTTCTTTACAATACAATTTATTATATATGTACCCGCGCTATATGAAACAATCTTATTATTTTACTTACGTGGTACATTTAATTCTTTCGCCACTTCATCCCACAATCTTTGGCCTGTATCTCGGTTGTGATATTTCTTTGAAGATTGATCCCACAATTTGAACTATCAGATTAGACATAAAATTTATTTGCAGAATTGAAAGCCCGTTTCGTTCAAAGTAGTCCGATTTAAATTATTTTCTGTCAATTTAATCGGCAGAATCACTTTCATATTGATACGATGAAAAATAAAGAAATTCTGTTTCTGCATAATCGATGATACATCGCCGAGTAACTCCAGGCGACAGGTTAGACGGGTGAGCGATACAATGTCGCTCGGCTCGAGCTTCGGGGGACCTCAAGAATGAAGGCCTTCGATTAAAAAAATTATTTGTGGCCGACGGATGAATTCCCGTCGAATAAACTGATTCATCCGTGGTGTTTCAAATAAAACTAACTCTGCGTTATTTTTACTCGACGACAAATAATGATAATGTCTCTTTAATTTGATAGTTTATTTCAATAATTTATGAAACAATACTAATTTGCGTATCAATATCCCTTCTGAACTTCGCATTTCTGTAAGGACACTGGGCATCGCTTGCCTTCTTGGAAGGCGAGGTCCAGTAGGATGCGTAAGGGATACAATGTAAATTCCTGGTGTTCTCCCGATTAAAATCGTGTCAAATGTCATGTAAATCGGACTATTAGCTTGGGGCCACTTTCATCGGGACGACGGAATCGGTTGAAGCCATTTTCGCAAAAATCTGATGCGAAATGTAGAACGTGAAAGTCGTCACTTCCACGAAACTCAGCGAGGCGCGGCATATTCACGGCATTGTCTTTAGGACTCTAGCGAGAGAATCACGCTGTACAAACAGCGTATTGGTCAAAAACATTTTTTTAATTAAAAGCTTATTATTTGTGACTGAAAATAAAAGTGTCAACTATTGGTACACTGTCAACAAAGAGTACAGTTACCGTATATTTAATTACCAAGTACAGTTCTAGAAACAATCCGATTTATACCGTGCTTGAACTCATTTTAATCTGGACAATCTCAGCAGTATGTTAATAAATAGTGAAAACGTCACGTTTTACAATTTATTAATTCATAATCCACCGCAAGCAACACTGTATGCCTCTCGAACCGAAATCAGAAGCTGCTGCCGAACAGCCCAAGTCTTCAGGCTCAAAGAGAGATCGCGCCGGTTCGGGTAAACACGCTGCCGAAAGTTGTTTGAAGCCTTCAAATAAAAGTCGAATAAACTACGGTTAAAGATCGAATAAACAAATTATTCTTCTTCGAATAAAAAAATTATCTTTCGTCGTCGAATGAATTCACTTTGGTTCATAACGGATAAACATAAAGTATCTTTTATTTGAGTTTATCCAGATATTATCTTTGCCCATCTCTGTTCTCGAGCCGCTTCGCCGTGATTCATTCAAGCCTTCTTGACGACAAAATAGTAATAGGGGAAATGCGGCAACAGCGCGATCTGACTCTCGATACGTATCGGCAACTATGTCTTTCCTACATTTATCGGCTAGCTTGGACTTCCACCGGTTCTGGTGGTACATGGCACGAATATACCATCAGCGCCGGTGACGGAGGAACCTTGAAGCTTCATTCTGTCATTTTTCGTGCTGTCCTGAGTACACGATTCATAACTTCATTATTATTTCAACGTACGGTGCTTATTAGCATTCAAACGCACCGTTCCACCCTGCACTGATGTCTACTGGAGGCAACTATACCCGCAAAAACTTTCTTCGTGCCGATTCCAGGACGAAAGATGGTTGAAACGGTTTGTTTACTACATCGCGTATACGCAGGGTCGGCGAAACCACTGTGCAAGTTATACGCCGAATAAGGGCGCCAGCCGAAAGTGGTGCTAAAAAACTATATCACACGCTTATAATAAAGGAATCCAACTCCCACATAAACAAAATGTAAATATATTTCTTTTTTTATTGCATCCCGTGCAAACAGGTGCAAAAATTTGGGGGCGCCAAAAATTTTCTTGCATACAGGCGCCAGCTAACCTCGCGTCGCTTCTGCGTACACGTCACGCTGGTGCTACGTGGCTCGACTATACCAGTGGCGCCACCAACGGAGAAGCCTTGAAACCCTCATTCTGTCAGTTTTCGAGTCATAAATTCATTATTATCTCAACGTGCGATGCTTATTAGCATTCAAACGCACCGTTCCACCCTGCACTGATGTCTACTGGAGGCAACTATCCCCGCAAAAACTTAATTCTTGCCGATTCCAGGACGAATAACGGTTGAAAAGGTTTCGCATATACGTACACGCTTTTCCTAGCTTGTGTGAGCGTACGCACACATTCAAGGCCCGCTGAGACGGCCCCCTTATATCGGGAGGCCGTACATCTTCGCCCGCGAGACAGCACGCGGCTTCGCGGCCGCCTAGCGGCCGCGGCGCGAACTCGGCTTATCGACTCGGCGCCGTACGCCTGCGCGGCGCGTGACGTGACTTCGTCACAAACCTTCATTACAAGTCTGGCAGAGGATTAAATAAAAAATGGGCCAATGACCAGTGAGTGAACATAAATTTCTAATGAATGAACAGGGGTACCCCAGTGAATGAACGGGATAATGACAGTGGTTAGGTTTCCAATGTATTTAGATGATTTTTTGTGTAAATAATTTTTCATTCTCCAATTGCAATAATATTATTGATTTGATACTTTACTAGTCTTATAAGATCATAATTCTGCATAGTTGATATTTGGTTTCTGAGATGGGTTATCCTAACCTTCACACTGGCGGCAAAAGTGTCAAGAGAAAAAAAGAACGGGTAAGACGTTCATTCATTGGTAAACTAACAAATGTCCAGTGAATGAACGGCCGTTTCTCCCATCATCTCCCATTAACGGCGGTACCTCCCATCCAATGCATGAACACCTAACAAACTCGACAAATTCTTAGAAATCCGTTATTTCATACAGAATTTTTCGTTAAAGGAACATCTAAACAATGTAATTATAACAACAAATTTATCATAGGACCATTAAATGCACCTCAAAATACAAATTGTAGATATCACGTAACAAGACTTACCTTGAACTTGTGGTACGACATTAGGACAACTTTTGAATAAACGGAATTAATGTCGTATAGGTTTAAGTAAAAAAAAAGGGGTTTACGAGACATCGGTGGGTGTCCACTCTAAATTTCGGTGTAACGTAAATCCCCATAAAAAACTTAAAAAAAGTAAAAAAATTACGCCAAGTACATGAAAAAGTCGAGGACGGAAAAGAGTAAATCACAACAACAAAAAATATACAATATAAAAAATATGTGAAATCAAAATGAGCTGCAAGTACATAAAGGTGCTTTCCAACTGCGCTTAAGATGACACAACTACATATAAACAGCTAAAATGCTGTGTTCATGGATTCCATTACTCATACGACATGTCACGTTATTTGCTTTTACGTGGCCTTTTACTACCGCCCACGCGAGCTCAATTGGATTCAAGTCGCAATGGTAAGGCGGTAGTCGGAGAATAGTTCTCCCCGTTGTCTTTGCGAATTCATCGATCACATATTTATCGTAATTGGGCTTAATTCTGCGAACCTCGTCCAATAACTGCCACTTCAGTGCGTTATCTGGCATTCGTATTCCCTTGCTGGTAAGCCACTCTCTTATCTGCGGTTTGTTCCAGCTCGTTACGGGACAGCGCTCCTGTTTCGCAGAGTGGTACGGCGCGTTATCCATCACAATAACGGCGTTTGGCCTTAAATGTGGTACAGTGCGCTTAAACCACTCGAAAAAGTGTGCCGCATTCATCTCGTCGTGGTAATCAGCGCTCTTGGTCTTCGATTCAAAACACAGCAAGCCATTTTCGACAAAACCATCCTCCGATCCAATATGGAGTACGATGAGGCGCTTTCCCTTCGCAGTCGGAGTAGATGGGCCCATCGTCAGGCCCCTTTCTCTGGCGTTCGATGCCGAAGCTATGGTGTTGTCCACACACACTCGCTGCCGTGTGTCGCCTGCACTTACCCATGTCTCGTCCAAATAATAAATGGGCCTTCCCGCCGCTCTGAATTCTCGAATTTTGGTAATGAACGTTCGGCGCCAACGAATTATATCTTCCCGCTCGATAAGGGCACTATTGCGTTGTCTTTGTACGTACTTGAAGTTCATTTTCTTCAAGAGGCGTTGTATCGTACTCTGCGATAAAATTGGTAAATTTTCGTCTCTTTGGATAGCCGCCAAAACTCTCGGAACTGTCGGTAATTCTCTTCGTTCCCAAAACGCGTGCAGATGTTTCCTTATTGCTCCAATTTCGTCTTCCGACATCTTCTGCATTATATCAGGTCATACCCGTTTCTTCGAAGGTGAAGTCACGTCCCCGTCCTTTTAAATTTTTTTAAAGTTTCGACGACGCGACGATATCCCACACCGCAAGTATTTCCCACTAATTTTATCATTTCTTTGTACTTCATCTCCGGAAATTGAGCTTTTTTGTAATTGTAAATATTTATAATAATCTTCCTTTGTCCAGAGTGAACTATCTGTAAGAGAAACGTTTTCCATTAAATTAAAGTATACATTTTTCAGGTCTTTCAGGTTAATATTTATCCTTATAATATTTCAGTTGCTTATAATATTTCAGTTGCCTTATAATACTTCAGTTACTTATCATATTTCAGTTGCTTACCTTTTCTTTTTTCTTTTTTTGGATGGGGAATCGCGAATTTGATTCCATTTCCCGTAATTTTAAATCTCTCACACATTTTTGTCAACATATCTTGAATAGACATTTCCAGTAAAAAAGAGGCAATCAAATCCGACAAAAAGTCGAAAAACGCGGTATATACGAAAGTGGCGCCACGCCAATGCTTTCGGCGCAGAACGGACACGCAGCTGAAAGACCATTGGTGGTGGCATAGCCAATGAGCGCCAACATGGGCAGAACCGGTCTAAACTCGTCGGTCGGCAGGTTCCTTCTAAAATGACTTGGAGTATAGATACCTACTTTTAGCGGTCAAAATTCTGATCTTTCTGAAACTTGGTGATTAAGGATTTTTGAGGTCGCTGATAACGAATTTGGCACAAAAAATTCAAAATTCAAAATTCAAAATGGCGGATTCAATATGGCGCCCATTGTCGTCTGGAAAGCGGTATTTTATAGCCAAAATTAAAAATCATATCCGTACTAGAGAAAAAAAGAGGAAAAAAGAATCAGTTCTAACATTATCTTTGACTTAAAAAAAAATATATTAAAAATTATTATACATATAAAATATATACAATTATTACCTATAATACATCCAAATCTAATTCCACATTATCTAAATATTGCAATATAGGTAAATGGTCTTCATGTTCCTCATTATCTTCATGATCATCATCATCGGAAACATTATCATCATTATCGTCAACTATTCCAAAATGTGATGTTGATGGTTGTGGTTCGACAACTGGACAGCGTAATAATGATATAACTTCAGTGGGTAGCTGAAGTCTTCTCAATTTTTGTTTTTGCATTCTATTTGCGAGTGATATGCTAGATATAAATGGAACCGAAGTGTCCAGGACTCTATGAAATATATCAAGGAGGTTATTCTTCCTACTATCTTTTCGGGCATGAAATTGTCGGTCCTCTTTATAAAACTTATTTCGTGATTCTGCCGCAACCTCTCCTAAATACCCTGGAGGCAAAATACAGTTTTCAAGTATTAACTTTCCATGTACCAAAATCTTAGGGATTGTGCGCGGCATAGGGTACCATGGATACTTTTCTTTATATAAATGAGCCGTGTCACAGTAAAATTTTTCAAATTTTTCCAAATTGATTGGATATTGGCAGGAAATGGTAATTAAAATTATTTTCAAAATTTTGAGTAAAGTAACGTCTACACCTGTAATATCGGATAATATCTCTATTTTTTGGAATGCGCGAGCCGTATTGCCATCAGTTGTGTTACCACTACCTCCTATTTTGGGCTTGTTTACATTCTAGCCAAATCTGTCCCAAAATAATTGTTGAACCTCTTCCCGTCTTATTTGCCATTTTTAATTAACCGACTTCAAAAAGGAGGAGGTTATAGATTCGATCCGTATGTGTTTATTGTATGTTTGTTCCTTCATAACTCCTCAGTATATGGACCGATTGTGATGATCTTTCTTCCATTTGAAAGAGAGCGATGTACCGGTGGTCCCATCCTATACTGCATCAACATTGGCCCAATATTTTTATATCGGCGTGATCGGTCTTCAGCAGTCTCATTTGATAGGCGCTCGTGTATCAATGAGAGACGGTGTGCTCGTTGATCAGCAGTCTCATTTGATAGGCGATCGTGTATCAATGAGAGACGGTGTGCGCGTTGATCAGCAGTCTCATTTGATAGGCGCTCGTGTATCAATGAGAGACGGTGTGCTCGTTGATCAGCAGTCTCATTTCATAGGCGACCGTGTATGAAACTTAATCGACGGTCTTTTTTAAACTTCGTCTCTTTACATAATTTGTTTTTCATGTATTTTCGCATTTTAGCCAGCCTTTCATTGCGCTGAGTCGTAGATTCCTTATGACGAATTTGAGCCATCCTTATTCTCGCTTTTCAAGTCGCTTATTTCTTGAATCTTCCGTTTCTAGCAACCGGTTCTTTCTCGTACGGGCAGCTTTTTTGTGGGTCTACCCATATTTGTTTAACCCTTAACTGGTATACTGTTTTTTTAAAACGTAACTGGTATACTGGGGTCGTAGCAGACCCCAAATAAAAAAGGACACAGAAATTTGTAACGTCGACACTAGATCAACCTCTATGAATATTTTGTTCTTAGGTAATGTATAAAATAATAGAAACATAGGAAGTTAAATTATTATTATAAAATTAAGTAGAAATTCAGTTTACGAACTGAGACAACCAAAAATCACAATTTCTGCATTTACATAAAAAAAAACATATTCGTATTTTTCCCATGTTCGTAAAAGAAGTTTTCCCCTGCCTATTTACTCATCACTGGAAGCACTGAAATATAAAAAATAATTATCAATCACCTTCCAACAAAAATAACAATAACTTTTTATCACTTACTTTTGGTCATAATAGCATGAGGAACAGACAGTTTTTGTGGTAGAATGTTGCTTACAGATGCCCTTCTTGCATTTTTCACAAATTGTTGGATGCTTTCGGTCTTTGGAACGGGGACACAAAAAACATCTCATCCGTTTGGTAGGTGTTGGTGCTTCACTGACATCACCAAATTGGTCAATGTGCAAAACATTTTGAATAAGTCTCGTCAGTTCTTGAGACAGTCTACACGTAAATAGTCGATTCTGCAAATGTTGGTTTATCAGGGCCTTTCCTAATTCAACATTGATTATTCGTCGGGTTTTTGTAACTTTTAGATTGGCTACTTTGAAAATGACAAATGCATTGACTCGGGAGATATTCAAAATCGCAAAAAAAATTGTTAGGGGCCACCTGCGACTTCTTCTGTTGCAAGAATAGGTGGCACATTTCTGGTCCAAACTGTCAACACCGGTTTTGGTGGAGTTATAAAACTCATTTATCCCTGGTTTTTTAGAATGTTGGTTTACGATGTTGGTATGGTGCATGGGAGATAGGAGCAGTACCGCTTTGTTTCTCTTAGGAACGAAAGATACCAGTGTTCTATCTCCAGTGAATCCAAAAAGAGAAGAGTTTACCTCACGCAGTTTATGGGGTTGAAACTCTGGAGGTATGTCTCTTTTATTCTTTCTTACAGTACCCACATAGGTGAGACCTTTGGATTTTAGCTCGTTAACAAGTTCGTTTGATGTGAACCAGTTATCACCGGTCACATTTCTATTTGTGCTTTCAATAGGTTTTATGAGAGAAAGAACATCTAATGTTGGTATCGATAATTTTCTGGGATTCCTATTTTGCCGCTGAGAATTCTTGCCTGTATAGATAAACGCATTGATCAAATAATGCGTTTTGGCGTCACACAAACACATAATTTTTAGGCCGTATTTGGCTGGTTTGCTTTAGATATACATTCTGAACTTACATCTACCTCTGAAAGGCACAAGCATCTCATCAACCGTGGCATATTCAGAGCATGTATAGTTTTCCTCGCAATTTTTTATAAATTTTTGGAAAATTTCCGAAATTGGTGCGGCAGTTGCACCAACTGCAATTCTTTCGTCACGTGTGCTTGCATCGTCAAATCGTACAGCACATAACAGAAATAAAAATCGCTTGAGGGGCATGGTTGCGCGAAAAGGTGCGTATTGACCTGTGTATTCGCCCCGAATGTGCATCGGGCGCGCACCAATTGGCGAACCGAGGCGAACCGAATGCGCGCCGAACGGTTCGCCAATTGGTGTGCGCCCGATGCACATTCGGGGCGAATGCACAGGTCAATACGCGGCTAAAGATATCTCTTCCTGTCCCATCACTCGCCCACAACGATGCTAAATCTTCCCTGCCGGATTTGAAGACCCTAGCTAAAATAAGTAGTCCAAGGAATGCTCGGAGTTCAGCTAAACCCAGATGGTTTATCAGGTCAGTAATTTTTGCGTTCGTATGTTCCAAAATTATTTCTAGAATTTCCTCCGTAATTAGAAGCTGCCAAGCCTCGTTGGGCGTCGATGGCTTCATTGCACGAGCCCTTCCTTTTAGTCCACAACGCTCTGTACGCGTTGGCGGAATTTTCGACCATTTATAACGATTTTTTCCATAGAAGTAGTTATTAGATGACACGGAAAGACCTCTGCGTTCCTGTTGCTTCTCCTCCTCTCGTATTTCGTCTGCGCTTTCTTCCTGTGTTTCATCTTCACTATTACTTTCCTCAGACTGCGTATCGTGATCACTGTGTTCACTTTCTGTGTCCGATAAGTCGTCATCACTCTCTAAACAGTCACCTAACAGCTGAGTATCATCTATATCACTGTCACTCACTAATATGTCCTTCAGCTCTTCATCGGTCAAGTATTTGCGCGCCATGGTATATATCGAAATAGCAACGTAATTGGTATACTGGGGTCAGTGCTGACCCCAACTGTGTATAACTCGAGACCAGTGCACACTGCCTGCACGCGCGTCAGGCACCGAAAGAATGCTAAGAAACAATGAAGGTACTGCGACGCAGGAAACATTGTTGCCAGTGGAACTAATTTTACAGCGAATTTTGCGTGCTTGGGGTCACGCCTGACCCCAGGATACCAGTTAAGGGTTAAATAAATGTAGTAATATAACTTAAATAACTAAAAAGTAAAAAATAAACAAATTTAAAAAATAAAATTAAAACCAACTGCAAAAAAAGATGCACTAAAAAGTAAAAAATAAGTTTTTCCCTTATTTAATCTACCACTCTCTTATTTTTTTTTAAGTCTTTTTATCAAACTGTAGTATACTAATAATTGTACTGTAATAATTATATATTATACGTATCAAGCCGTTGTACCTACTATTGAATTATTAAACTTTTGAATATATATGTAACTATTACACTATTAAACTTTTTAACATATGAAACTATTAAATTTGAATGGCGTGGTTCACCAAGCTAATTTGTAAACAAATTCCGTATCTGCAAAAAATATGAAAAATATGCAGAATGTGCAACGTATATCCAGAATATGCAAAATGTATAAAATCAAAAGTATATTTTTAACATCCTCGTAATGATGAAACATAGTTCTGTCAAAGTCCCGCTTGTTTAAGTCATTCCAATAAAAACATGCATTTACATAAACTTCCGCAGTCTATATTATAATTGGGTTAGGTATACATAACCTATCTCCTAACCTATCTGCTCGACGTACAATGTACAGACATACATTCGGGCCGCCTCAGTTCCTTCGGCCCGCTCGGTTCTTTCGAGCCGCCTCGGTTCTTTCGGCCCGCTTGAAATAATTCAATCCGCTTGGTTTTGTTCGAGCCGCCCGCTTCATTCGGGCCGCTTGAAAAATTCAAGTTACTTGGTTCTATCCGAGCCGCTCGGTTTTTTCAAGCCGCTCGGTTCATTCGGGTACTCGGCTCGGCTCGGTCGTTCAAGCCGAGTTAGGCTCGGCTTGCTTTTTCCGGGTACTTGAACAGCTCTAGTCTGTACCAGGACGTCTTTTAAACGACTGTGTTGAGACGTCTTTAAGATGTCTGCGCGGAGACATTTCTAAGACGTCTGTCTACAGACGTCTTTAAGACGTCTTTAAGGCGTCTGTAACAGGACGTCTTTTAAACGACTGTGTTGAGACGTATTTAAGGCGTCTGTAACAGGACGTCTTTTAAACGACTGTATTGAGACGTCTTTAAGGCGTCTGTAACAGGACGTCTTTTAAACGACTGTGCTGAGACGTCATTAAGGTGTCTGTACCAGGACGTCTTTTAAACGACTGTGTTGAGACGTCTTTAAGATGTCTGCGCGGAGACATTTCTAAGACGTCCTTAAGGCGTCTGTAACAGGACGTCTTTTAACCGACTGTGTTGAGACGTCTTTAAGACGTCTGTGCGGAGACATTTCTAAGACGACTGTGTTGAGACGTCTTAAAGACGTCTATAGACAGACGTCTTAAAAATGTCTCCGCGTAGACGTCTTACAGATGTCTTAATATGGTCTAAGACGTTCAGACCAAAAATAAACGTAAAATGGACGTCTTAAAGACGTCGTGTGCTATCTGGGATAAGACGCTTATCTTGGATAACACATAGCACACGACTTCTTTGAAAAATCCATTTTTGGCCTGAACGCCTTACATCATGTTTTGTTACTTTGCACCTCTTCTGAACGTGTTTAAAACGTCTTTTTGTTACGTCCAAATCGTATTGGTACGGTTTAATGTTTTAAGGAAGTATGTAAGTGGTTTTCAGAATATAATCAAACTCAATAACAATTTATTTCGTTTACTTAATACCAATTAGTTTTATTTGTATTATTACCCAGATAGCACACGACGTCTTCTAGACGTCCATTTTACGTCTGTTTTTGGTCTGAACGTCTTAGACCATATTAAGGGGTTAGGACACAGTAACGGGCCAAGAAAGCAGACGATTTTTAAACAACGATAATAAGAAAAGTAAACAATCGATTATTATAAGGTTTTGTGTTTTAGTTCACTATATTATGAACTATAAGAAAAGCATATAATATTTACAAAATAAAAATTGTACGCCGTACAATGTCTCCATTTAAAATGTCCTTTTTTTCCGGATGACCAATTGGTGGGCCGGATTCCGGAAAATCGGATGAACTGTAACAAAAACCCCAAAAGTGTCATAAACTATAATATATTTCCTAGGCATTGACGATCCAACATTTCAATTTTTGCGAAAATTTACAAAATGGTCGATGTTTGAAAAATAATGATCAAATTTCGACAAAAGTGTGTGATGTTTTTGTTTATATTTTGTACTATAATTAAAAAATTCAAAATGTTGGATCGTCAATGCCTAGGAAATATATTATAGTTTATGACATTTTTGGGGTTTTTGTGACTGTTCATCCGATTTGCCGGAATCCGGCCCACCAGTTGATCATCCGAAAAAAAATGGACATTTTAAATGCACGGCGTACAAATGCTATTTTGTAAATATTATATGCTTTTCTTATAGTTCATAATATAGTGCACTAAAACACAAAACCTTATATTAATCGATTGTTTACTTTTCTTATGATCGTCGTCTAAAAATCGTCACATTGAATGTCTGAAACAGACGTCTTAAAGACGGTTCATAGACGTCGAGTGCTATCTGGGGGGCAGTTGGAAAGCACCTTTATGTACTTGCAGCTCATTTTGATTTCACATCTTTTTTTATATTGTATATTTTCTTCTATTTTTTGGGGGATTTATATTATTATCTGCTATTTTTTGTGATATATATTTTCTTCTATTTTTTTTGTGATTTATATTATTATCTTTTATTTTTTGTGATTTATTTGTTTCATGTACTTGGCGTAATTTTTTTACTTTTTGAAAGTTTTTTATGGGGATCTCACTTCTTTTTACAAAGATAATTCATGTACTTGGCGTAACTTTTTTACTTTTATACATATAATAATAAAATAAATAAATATTTTAAATTTTATCCATAAAATTTACAACTGTTTTATTTATTTTACACGTACACATGAAAATATGCTTATTACATTTGCTCGTGCAGCGGGTTACTTTCTCTTCGTCTGCATCGTTAACTGAAATAGAACACATTTACTAATTATTTATAAATTATCACACGTGCTTATATGTCAAGATCATTGAATGAATAATTGCGTGTGCAAAACCCTACCTTCAAATTTGTGTGTACATAGTCTGATGTAGATCACACTACATCATCTTCTGCTTCGATTATCTGTAAATATATGAAAGCCACATTTTTTTTTAATTATACGACTTAACGTAGAATTTATATAGAAATATAGAAATAGGGTGGACTTTTGCTATAGTAATTGTAGAGACTGCATAATGTGACTAAAGGAGGTGAGAGCGTATGGTTAAAGTATTACGAATGTCTTTCACAAAAGATTGAATTACGAATGTCTTTCACAAAAGATTGAAAAGCATCGAGGTGATGTGTTTTCAGCGTACTTTCTTCACTAATGTGACTTGCTCTACATTGCAAGCAGTCCACCATAATCTATTTTCTTAATAATTCTTAATGCTACGTCGTTTGACAAATTTTGTAGATTTACCTTATTTGACAAATTTCCAGAAACTTGTGCGAAACAAGTTGCTCTGTCTATCTATCTAATCTTCTCCGGACAACCTCCAAGCCGGTGCGTCCCCTTCATATTTATCCAAGTCCTGTGCGTTCCCTTCAGTTCTATCCAAGCCTGTGCGTCCCCTTCATTTTTATCTAAGTCCTGTGCGTCCCCTTCATTTCTATAAGCTTTACATAAAAACTCTAAATTAAAAATAATTTGCTGGTATAATAAAAATATCTGTCAATTTAAATGCAATGCAATTTGTTATAATATATATTTTGTACATACATGGTACAAATTTTCAGAAACTTATGCGAAAGAAGATGCTTCTCTGTCGAACCTTCTCCGGACAACTTCCAAGTCTGCGACTCTACATAAAAAATCTATTAAAAAAATTTGGCGACCCACCTTGTGAATTGAAACAATAATTCAGTCTCATAATTCAGACATTTCAAATTTGGACAACTTACCTTATTTGACACTTGGCAGGTTATAAAGCGATGACACTTGGTAGGTTATAATTCAATAGTACACATAGGTATATGTGCAATGATGGACGCCGAACGAAACATACACTAGTTTCTTTTGGCTGAAGGTGTGCGTGTAACGCGTATACGTATTATGTTGACGAAAATTTGACTGGAGAATCAGAAGAAAAATCTTACCGTTTCTGACAGATTCATGAGACGATATTATGATATCTCTGTCATGCGTGGACAGATTTTATTGAAATTTGGTCTTATTCGAAAGCTTATATGCGGTTTACATAAGAAAAATGCCTTTAAATTTAGAAAATATTGCAGGCGTCATGAGATATTAATGAAATAAGTTTCAGGTTAGGTTGGATTAGCCGTTTCTCGAGTAAATGATAGCGGTAGCAACAGTCGACATATACAGGGTGTCTTTCCTGTACTTGGCGTCGAGCCACGTCTCTAGATATATCGGTGGGAGGCCGACTTCTCCCCCACCACTCGCGCCTGACGCGGCTCGCCGCTACCGAGCGCGGCCGCGAGGTGGCCACGCGCCGAGTAGCGCTCGCGCTGGCGAAGATAGCGCGGCACCGCATACAGGGTGTCCCAAAAATGTCGCGTTTCCTTGAAAGGGGTGACTCAGGGGGTGATTTGAAACAACTTTTTCCTTAGCGAAAATATTGTCCGAAGCTTCGTTAAGGAGATATTAACAAAAAACCCCGACCAATCAGAGCGCGCGCCTTCCGCACGAGCTCCCGCGGTAGCGTTGGCTACGCGGTAGGCGACTGCGCTTGTGCTACGAACGTACGAACAAGCTAGTCGGCATACATCGAAGGAAACCGCGTTACACAGTTTTTTTTTTAAAGCAGAAATTTAAATAAGAATAATTTGAAGTGAGAGGACAAGAAGTACGTAAATTTCGTTTTTAAATAAGGCATAAACGAAAAGGTAATGTAACAGAAAATGTACGACAAGTGATCGTAATTCGTTATTGAAGTAAAAATCCGTAGTTTAATAACGGCCAACACAACTAAAATTAAAAAATAATATTAGGTGTATGAATAAATTCTTTCCCACTGGAATTTCTATCGCGGTGGTATTCAGAAGCTGCCAGAAAAATGGCAAAAGGTAATTAACAATAATGGAAATTGTTTCGATAATCGAGTTGTTTTCATATTTTTTAAATCGAACTGTTATTGTACCCTAAAATCGGAAAGAATTTATTTTCACACCTAATAATCACCAATAAATTAAATAAAACTCACCCTTTCGGACATTCCTTTCCTTGCTTTCCTTCCCTTTTCGGAAACCTGTGTCACTGGGTCACTGTACCGATCCTGGTTATCGGTGGACGAAAAGATTTATGGTTGGGTAGCGCCCAGTGCTCAGCTGATCATACTGCGTCCGGGTTAATGTACCGAATATTCACTTCACTGCACGGCTACTAACACTGATCACTGAATTTATTTTTCACGGAACGTGTTGTTCCTACGTTATAAAAATTGGTGGCTGCGAAAAGGGCCGATTACTGTTAATTACTGGGACGAGATTACTACTATTACCCGGCGAAAAGAAAACTCGTGGCAGACTGTCTCGGGCTGTGCAGTCCGCTGCTGTGACGATTGGTCGAGTCACCTATTTGGGCACACTTTTAAAGACGGGGCACACGTATTTTGGTTATTGGCTGAAGTTGCCACATACATTGTCGCACCGCGCGACGAAGAGATCGAACGATACACGAGATCGAGTGGGATAGAGCGATTTGACCAAGCGTAGCCTACGCTTTTGTTTTGACGATCGTCGGTCGGATCCGTATCTGATCGCTGCACAGCAGCGGACTCCACAGCCCGAGACAGTCTGCCACGAGTTTTCTTTTCGCCGGGTAATAGTAGTAACCTCGTCCCAGTAATTAACAGTAATCGGTCCCTTTCGCGGCCACCAATTTTTATAACGTAGGAACAACACGTTCCGTGAAAAATAAATTCAGTGATCAGTGTTAGTAGCCGTGCAGTGAAGTGAATATTCGGTACATTGACCCTGCGATCAGCTGAGCACTGGACGCCGATGACCAGGATCGGTACACTAAGGGACATAATCGGCTTCCCTTCGGAAATTTGGCAACGTTGCATGTCGGGTCCCCCTATGTCGAAGAACCACTGAGTTATGCCTAGTGACAACGGTGACAATTTCACAAGTTATTATTTAGTGTGCTAAAATGAATTTTGCTTGATAAAACATTACACGTAAGAGGATGATGGGCTCGATTCCTCATCTATTTGGCAAAGAAGTAGCATGTATCGTAGGTAGAAAGTTTTTAGACTGCCAGGCCGAAGTCTAGGTAAACGCACGAAATCCCTATATCGGTGTTCCAGCAAGGGAAGGCGAGGGAAGGCGTTTTGGCCGCCGCGACCCCCAGGTAGCCGCCGGCCGCATAAGACCCTCTCACTTGCACATAAAGCTCTGTCCTTGTTTAGCACCATCCCTATCTACCGCATGCTCTCCGTCATTCCCGTGCAGCGAATTGGCGCGAAGAGGCTAGTTATTTCTTACGAAGGAGCAATATCGATGGTCCTCACTTTCTACCTACGATACATGCTACTTCTTTGCCAATTAGATGAGGAATCGAGTCCATCATCCTCTTACGGGTAATGTTTTATCAAGCAAAATTCATTTTAGCAAACTAAATAATAACTTGTAAAATGTCACCATTGTCACTAGGCATAACTCAGTGGTTCTTCGACATAGGGGGACCCGACATGCAACGTTGCCGAATTTCCGAAGGGAAGCCGATTCTGGCCCTTAGTGTACAGTGGCCTACTGACACAGGTTTCCGAAACGGGAAGGAAAGCAAGGAAAGGAATGTCCGAAAGGGTGAGTTTTATTTAATTTATTGGTGATTATTAGGTGTGAAAATAAATTCTTTCCGATTTTAGGGTACAATAACAGTTCGATTTAAAAAATATGAAAACAACTCGATCATCGAAATAATTTCCATTATTGTTAATTACCTTTTGCCATTTTTCTGGCAGCTTTTGAATACCACCGCGATAGAAATTCCCGTCGGAAATAATTTATTCATACACCTAATATTATTTTTTAAATTTAGTTGTGTTGGCCGTTGTTAAACTACGGATTTTTACCTCAATAACGAATTACGATCACTTGTACATTTTCTGTTACATTACCTTTTCGTTCATGCCTTATTTAAAAACGAAATTTACGTACTTCTTGTCCTCTCACTTCAAATTATTCTTATTTAAGATTCTGCTTTAAAAATAACTGTGTAACGCGGTTTCCTTCGATGCATGCCGACTTGCTTGTTCGTACGTTCGTAGTACAAGCGCGGTCGCCTACCGCGTAGCCAATGCTACTGCGGGAGCTGGAGCGGAAGGCGCGCGCTCTCATTGGTCGGGGTTTTTGGTTAATATCTCCTTAACGAAGCTTCGGACAATATTTTCGCTAAGGAAAAAGTTGTTTCAAATCACCCCCTGAGTCACCCCTTTCAAGGAAACGCGACATTTTTGGGACACCCTGTATAGTACTTTAGAGCAAAACTCAACTGCCTTTGATTTAGTGTCTTGTTCCAAATCTTTCATGTAATCATCACAGTGTATTTTTAATACTCTTCTGAGTTCTGGAAGATCAAAGTCCATCCCAGTGTGCTTATCCATGAAATCTTTAAGAATAATGCCGACCATAGTATATTCTTTTGCAATAGTGTGTGCTATTAGCACAGCTGGTTTGCTACCGCTAACACTATAACTGGTCAAAGGGGCAGCAGTACTCATATTGCTTATCGATATTAAAGAAATTGATATAACTGAATAAACTATAATCAAATATATGTATTAACTCTAACCTACTACGCTGAAATTGATCTAGCGCTAATACCACTTGCCCACTACCATTTACGAACGGAAGATCAAATTCAACAGTATGTGTACCAGAAAAAATTGTCTGATACAAAGAACTATAACTAAAACTAGTACCACTTCTTTCAACAATTGGTAACTTGAAAATATACCCACAAACACAAACTACTCTATTATTTATAAATTCACCTTGTGCACCTTTACTAACTTCAATTCTCAGTTTATTATCAATCTTATTTATTATGATATGTATGGGGTAATACATCTATGTCGCTGCGTGCTGCTGCTCGACGTGTACTTTAACGGGAAAAGGGGTAGGAGTGGATTCAAATCGATGGTCGTAGAGAGGGGATGAGACGTGGTCTCGAATTAGTGCGTTTTTGTGGCGAGGGATTTGTTTAGATTGAAAGAGAGAGAGGAAATCGTGCCTCGTAGGCCGACGAGGGAGGGGGGATTTCTTGATTGACCGATTCGAGATGGGGACCGCTAAGGTACATCGTCCAAACGATCAGTTGGGTGCGAAAAAGGGGTAAGGCTTAAGTTTGAGGGTTTTTGATGGAGTTGTGGATTGATTTGATAGGAAGTGGCGTTATAATACCGCGCGAAAAATAGTGGGACATCACAGCTCCCCCCTTATATGAAGAAATGTGTATATTTCTTAATAATAAGGTGTTGGGTGTTTCGAAATAAAAATAAAACTGAATTTAATAAAAGAAAAGAAAAGGGTTGTTGGTGTTCCAAAAAAAAACAAAAGAAATATGTGGCCAAAAGGCTTAAAATAATAATAATAATAATAGTAAAGAGAAACAAAAAATAGTAATGTTTGACTTATTTCTAAAGGGAGTATATACAGGGGACTACATACAAGGATAGGAAAGGAAGGAAGGACTAGGAGGAATTTCAGGGTCTGTACAGGGATTAGGTGTGGGGAAGGTTCTGGGGACAGTCTTCCCCGCTCAGGAGGAAGGTGAGGTCCTGACCGCTCTGATAGAGGTCATCGAACCATCTTAGGAACTCGGGTGTCAGCTCCGCGTGTCCAGTGAATTTTGACCTAACGAATCGGACTTGCGTCCCTCCCAAACGGCCACTCTCTTGAAGAGGCCCTCTTCACGGCAATAGTTCCTTCCCAAGGCCTACAGAATGTATATGAAAAGAGAATAGCACGCCTCTAATTCGGGTGTCCAATAGACCTTAGTCCCAAGCCCTACTCGCTGCGCCTCCGCTTCACGTCCCTTGACGAGCGGTGCTCGTCATACCGCCGTTGCGGACAGTTTTCCTATGACGAGCCCTGCTCGTCATACCACGCTAAATGGTTAATGGCTAGCTGCGTCAACAATGTCCGCCTCTTACCGTGCCATCGAATTCCACGCCGACGCTACCCGAATGTTCCTGTGTATGCACACACATATGACACATACCTGCACGCGATATGTCATCGGTGGTGCCAATGCCGGCGGTACGGCCAGGGATCGGCGAGCTTCGGCTATGCGCTGGATACGCTAACACGTACAGGAGCGGTGGTAATGTGTGCGTGAATTGACGCCAGCGCGAAGGCAGCCAAGTGGCGACAACGCGAGGCAAATGTAACGTCACATGTTTTTACGTCACTAAGCAGGGTGAGCTTGTAGCCAGCGTAGCTTCGGCACCAATCGGCTACGGTAGCCGCAGCTCACTGTGGGCCATCGAAGCTATTGGAGGCGGAAACAGCTACAGGGAGCGGTGGTAATGTGTGCGTGAGACGCCACGATGGGAGACGAACCGAACCACGGCCAACCAGCGTCACCGGGAAATATGTTGTCGACGCCGGTTGGCCGCGGCGCCACTCGCTTGGCGCTGGTATATATAAAAATTATCATTTCTATAATTCTGTTGATGCAAAAGTATTAAGTATTTGTCTTACCTGGTTCCTTATTCATGTCGTAATGAAGTGTAATATCAATTGAATGAAAAACTTGGAAAAACTACTAAAAATGTTTGATTCACAATCGCACGTGGCGTCTACAAAAACGCAGTAGTAGTACCTGTACGCGCCCGTGGCGTCTTTGGCGCTGGCGTCTGTACATTCGTGACGTCACATTCGCTTCGCGTTGTCGCCACTTGGCTGCCTTCGCGCTGGCGTCAATTCACGTACACATTACCACCGCTCCTGTACGTGTTAGCGTAGCCAGCGCATAGCCGAAGCTCGCCGATCCCTGGGTACGGCAGTCACGCAGCCGCTGAAGCCACCGGCGGAATTTTTTCCGAAACGGTAAGTTCAAACTTAAAGGCCAAAGGTAAAAAATTATCCAGCGGGTTCCGATGGAACTCAAAAGAATCGGCAGACTCTCCGCCTTAAAATGAGCTTAAGACATTGATGTTCCGGTCATCTCTCGCGAAGATCCACCGAGTTGAAGAAAAAATGGAACTTGTGCAATTTTTAAGTATATTTTCGAGAGAACAGCGTAGACCGAAATTTTAACCGAATCGAAAAAGTAACAGATGCGACTTAAACAAGAAAGACTGATCTTTCTACTGCTTTTTTCGTGAACGTTCTACGATGATTCCTTCGCTTGCTAGAAGCAACTAAAGTAAAAAAAAAAAAAAAAAAAAAAAAAAAAAAAAAAAAAAAAAACGGTTTTTGCTTCAAAGTTGAACAACTCGGCCAAAAAAAGGCGCGCAAGAAATTGATTACTCTCTTTTTACACAGAAAAGTAGCCGCTTTCGACTGGTGTAAAAGGAATTTGTGTAAAAAAATTCATATTCCCCGTGGAACTTTAGCAAGTTGAAGAAATTTTTTTAAAATTGACCAAGTGCTCTTTATATCGTTATAATTTTGCCGAAAAGCAATACAGCTAAAATCTGAAGAAAAAAGCAGCTGAAAGTAGGGATTCCACGCTTTCAAACCATATTTTCAAAATATCGTTACGACTATTTTTACCGCAGTTATCACCATGTGAACTTGCCCCTATTTTTCGGGTTCCTAGAGGTGATCCTTAAATTAATGTGAGGAGTGTATATAGCTCTTAATACTTTTTGTACGAA
This sequence comes from Andrena praecox, assembly GCA_963932275.1. Classification (NCBI taxonomy): domain Eukaryota; kingdom Metazoa; phylum Arthropoda; class Insecta; order Hymenoptera; family Andrenidae; genus Andrena; species Andrena praecox. Next base: position 37,750,509 of record OZ010731.1, read on the forward strand.
GTGGCGAGTTGGACGTGTTCACCCATAAAAACGTCAGTGCATCCAATTATCTACTCCCCCCCCCCCCTGCCCCCCCCCCCGAAATCATACAACTTTTGTTTGGAATATTTTTCGGTGTAATCAACAATTTCAAAGATATTCGCGGCGATCGATTTAAATGACTCACACTGTGTATGCATTGTTCTTCGGAAATGTTAAGTTTGTCCATTAGTTTTTAAACGATGATAATTGTGGTGGACCTGATACGTATATCTATTTTACATTTAATCCGTGACATTAAAAGTGACGTTGAAAAACATGATACTTATATTCAATATGGAGTACGAATCTGTACAATTTGTTATACGCCTATACATATTTATATAAATATTTCGGACACATATTGAGGTTCAAAAGGATCTCTAACGTGTGAAGTTCATTTTAAGAACATGAACATTTATTTATATATACAGTACGTCATTTTAAAATAACTGTTATTTATAGTGTAGCTATGATGGAGGATATAGATGTTGGGCAGTTAGCGCGAGTGAGGGGTAAATCTCACCTTCGTAACGGACAATTATGTACAGTAGTCTACGGTTGAGCTGATAAAAGATCACCCGGACGTGGGGACCAATCGCAATCCAGCACTCGACGGCCGAGAACAATGGGCTCGTAAAAGACGAGGATAGCACTAGCCATTAAGAAGAGAGAAATGTCAAGTTCCGCATTTCTTATCGGATTTTCACGAAAGTGACACCAATCGATAAGAATCTAATTTGCCGAATTTGAAGCCAACTTCATTAAATATAGTCCGATTTACACTTAGAGCTATAAGGGTTTACATGGAATTGCGTGTGTTTTAATCGAGATAATGCCAGAAATTCATTGGTGCCACTTTCGCATCGATACAGTGAAAAATAAAGAACTTGGCTTATTGTAAAATTGATTACACATCGCCCGATTGAACCCAGATACACGACGCGTCGAAGCCGATGAGCGGAGAACTTCAAAGTGCGATCAATTTTATAGAAAGTCAAGTTCTTTATTTTTCATCGTGTCGATACGAAAGTGACACACATGAATTCCTGGCATTCTCCCTATTAAAAGGCACCAAATACCATATAAATCAAACTATTTTTAACGAAGATAGCTTTACATTTTGCCAATTAATTGTTTATGTAATTCCATGAATTATAACCCGAATTATGTCAGGTTTTGTATCATTTTCATCGGGAAAGCACAAAGAATAGATTGGTATCTAGCTACTGTTGGTGATGTGTTACCACCAATACTACTATTGGTTAGTGTTATCTTTGTCTTTTTGGTCCCCTATTCTCGAAATCCATCAAATTCATTGATTAAATATTATTATTTTATTAATATTATTATTGATTAATTTATAATTATTCAGTGAACAAGAGATACTCTCCAGACCCGGAAATTATCAGCGTAACCGAGGATTACTGTATTACGCTGGACATAAACAACAGCCACACGGCTATGTTATAGGATAAGCTGATCAGCGTTCCTGTTACCTTACCATACGCTTCGGGAGCCACGCAATTCGGAGTGACAAATCGAGAAGCACGCGTAAAGCTCGGATCGAGAGGGTCAATTTCTCCTCGATCGCTGTTCACGAAATCGGTCAGACCGGCCAATATCTATGACTTCCAACCATAGTTATCTTCTAAATACAGTCTTCCCGGTTTAAACGAAAGATTCTGGTTTCAGATTGATGCAAAGACCTACCCTCCTCAATGTTTTTCTTCCCCGGTGTGAGCGACCCTTCGATCTAGAGAAGCCAGTGCGTTGACAGCCGAAAGCAATAAAACCGGCAGGCCCCAGATGACACATCCAGTATGGAAAACTAAAATGCTCATGTTTTTGACAGATGGTCGTGAAAGTATTACCAATGGTGTGTTGAGGGTTTCTCGGTGAAAAGGAGTCCAAACACGAAGCAATTCGGTCAATTTTTAATACACCTAGTGTATGTCATGGGTCAGTCACCAGAAACGTGATTTTCACTCGTCAGTGCGGGGACCACTGTAATTCTAATTGTGTATTCATACTTAAAAATAGTCCGAGTTGCTTCGTGTTTGGACTCATTTTCATTGACAGAATCTCACCAATCCACCGGTAATATTCTCATCAAGGTGTAATGAGGAATGTGAAAATTTTAAGCCGCACATATGGCTTAACGCTCTCGGCTGCTTCGCCGTCGATTGGGTGGTCCTCTCGCTGGTGTACTATTTCACTGACTCTCAGTTTGTCTCGCTCATTATACTTGTCGGACGGATCAAACGAGGATCCAGGCAACGGTCAATTTATTAGGTGCGAAATATTTTGCGTGCCCCCCGGCTTCATGAAAAACTGCACTCGGGAATTTTTTCGCTTAAACCGAGGAATATTGTATATGCATACAGAAATTGAAATTTGTTACAACAGGATACAATTTTTTAGGTTATTTACAACGAATACTGTGGAACAGGTGGTCGAATTCTTATCGGAGATGCTGGAAATGTTAAAGGACCGATATGGTGTTCTGTTGCTTCTTTATAGCGTAATTGCTACAAAAGGTGTTATCGAATGTCGGTTGGAAATGTCTGATCCTTTAGAAGCAATGATCGATTCAACGTACGGTTATGGAAGTCAGAGTCTTATAAATTTGATGCTCACCGGCAGGGCAGTCAGCTACGTATGGGATCATGATCAAACCATTGGAGACCTCAGTAAGAAATTTATTGTATAAACAACCACATTTATTCTATTGCATCAACAACAGAACTTGTTGTATAAGAAATATAATGGGATAGTGGAAAAGTTGAAACAAATCTGAAAGATATTTTTGCAAATAGAATAGTTGCATCTATTAGTTAAAATTAAGTCAATTAAATCAGTTAAATTGAGTAATATTCAAATGTTTTTCATAACGAAAATCACAATTAAGAATTTTTAGGCCAATAGAATGTTCTAGAAAGCGATTTCTGCAAGAGATTTAAAGTTTTGCATCTTATAATCAGTTATTTTTTTACTATGCTATTGTATGTAATCTAAAGAAACGACGGATTTCTTTCATCAAGATCTACAATTTATTTAAAATGTGGAATGCTTATAGCTAATTTATGTAAATGGTTTGCTAGAGATATGTAATGTTTTAAATGATCTTTAAGCCACTTGATCCTACATTTCGAACTCTAATTCCAAGAATTTTCTGGAAAAAGTTCGGTTAAGGGGCAATAACACTGTGACGGTCGAAAATTAAGCAATTTTTAAGAATTTTTTTCAGGAATAATTTAGTTTTCATAGAAAAATTTTATATTGGTACCTTTAGTACGTCTTAAGAGACTATACAAAAAAAATAGAAAATCATCCATAAATTTTAATATATTAATTAATCTTCTAATGTAATTGTGGAACAGCAGGTCCGAAATCAAATTTCATTATTTTTTATAAACTATATGAGTGTAGTTTCCATTGTACGTACGGATTCTTTGATTGAAAACAAATTTTTTGAAATACGCACGAAAAACTGTCCATCTTATTGGTGGATTTTCAAAACTTTTCTTCTAAAGCGCATCATTTTTACAAAAATAACTTGTTTAAGAAATCGGTACGTACAACGGAAACTACACCCCTATAGTTTATATAAAAAAAAATTATTTTGGACCTGCTGTTCCATAGTTACACATTCGACCAGCTCGCGTGGGGAGTCTAGAAGATTAATTAATATATTAAAATTTATGCATGTTTTTCTATTTTTTTTGTGTAGTCTGTTAAAACACTACTAGAAGGTACTAAAGGCAGGTAATAAAATTTTTCTATGAAAACTGTAAATTATTCCTGAAAAAAATTCTTAAAAATGGTTTTGTTTTCCGGCCGTCACAGTGGTGTTCCCCTTTAAGATGAGCATTGTAATGAGACGTGTAGAAAATAAGGAATCCGGGGGCTTACGGGCGGTACTATATAGTCGCGACAGGTAAAAGCCGTTTCTCCCTCCTTGAAGATGTTTACCACTGCGCGTACGATTGGGCTTTAGGATTCAGGACCAACCTTCGCGGCGGTGCCTTGATGCGGACAGGTCTTCTGGGAGTCGCATCTGGGGTCGGATCCGGAGCCGCTCGAGGCAATGCGGGGACCGCCGGTAGGTCCTGGCGCAGAAGATCGGGTTGACCCGTAGGGGTCTGGCACGGTTTCACCGAGAGTACCTCTTCTGGTGGGGTTGGAGATGTGCTGGAGTTTTGGTCGAAGAACAACCAGTTGTCCGCCTCCACCGTTCCTGGGTCTGGGGGGGGGGGGCTGCTTCCCCCTTCCAAACGTGGTAAACGTGGCGTTCAACCAGCCTGCCGTCGTCCAGAATCCTGCAGCGGGAGCCAGAGATAATCTCTGCGATGCTGCCTTGAGCGCGTTTGTCCTTGGCGAGGAGAACCACCACGCGATCCGCTACGCTAAAATTATGCCGTCTAGCGCCGTGGTGTTTCTGGAATTGCGCTTGGACTTTGCTCTGCCTGCTTTCCCCACCTTCGGGGAGAGTTGAGTGGTTGACTGATGGTCTCGAGAGCAACCTGCTGAAGGGTGAATTGATCTTTCGACCAAAGAAGAGTGCAGCCGAGGACCTTCCATTTGGAGCCGAGTCGTACGGGATATAGCGGTAGCTATACAAGAAGTCGTGCAGCTGCTTCTTCCAGTGGGCGGGGTCCTTCTTCATGGCTCTCTTGATAGAGTCGACCATTCTTTCCGCGTGGCCATTGGATTGTGGATGATTGACTGCGGAAAACAGATGAGTGGTCTGGAACTCATCGCAGAGATTAGAGAAGGCCTTCACGTTGCATTGGGTGCCGTGATCGCTAACCAGAACCTCGGGAGGGCCATATCTGCAAAAGAAATTGCGGCACAAGTCAGTTATACGCTGAGCTGAAATTGACGACGTGACAACAACGTCCAAAAACTTGGAATAGGCGTCGACAAACACTAAGATATAGTGCCCGTCAACAGGTGACGCGTAGTCGATGTGCAAGCGCTCTAGAGACTTCCTCGGAGTCGGCCAAAGGTTGAGAGGGATCTTGACCCGCAACTTCCGAGTCAAAGCGCAAGCGTCGGACTGACGTACGAGATGCTCGATGTCGTCTGACATTTTGGGCCAGTATACATATTCGCGAGCCAGTTGCTTCATTTTTCGGATGCCCGGGTGGCCCCTGTGAAGCGAGATAAGGATTTTGTACTGCATCGCCTTCGGTATTATGACTCTGTCACCCAGCAGTAAGGTTCTGTCCACGACGCTCAACCCGTCGCGTCGCTTTAAATAGTGCTGAGTCACTTCGGAGTCCTGGTCCTTTCGCCAGCTATCCCGGATGCCTTCGATGACCGCCATAAGGTCTGGATCTTCCTTGGTGGTCTTCTTCAAGAACTGTCGCAGGTCCTTTTCGCAGCCGTCGATGGAGAGGTTCCAGATTTGGTGGACCTCTGGTTCCACCGCTTGGACGCTGGAAACCGGTAGGTCCTCCAAATTGTCCTCACGAAACCTCTGGATTAAACGTGACAGGGCGTCAGCTTGGCCAAAGTCTGTGCAAAGCTTTGCTCAATAAGCAAGTTCAGTGTTAAAATCACCTTTTATTCACCAGTAGACTCAACACGGAGTTCACGACACAATTTGCGTGTATAAAGTCTGTGGATTGCGTATTCGCGTTGTGCGTGTTCGCGTGTCCACGTGTTTGATACGTGTTCATTATTGTACGGTAGAGTGTACGGGGGCTCATCCTCACTGTTACAGTGTGCAACACGGCTTAGCCGTTTGTACATCTTTTATAATATAGACCAGTATTGTTGTGCAAAACAGTGTTTTGGTGGCACATCGCCGAACCTAACCTCTCCGGCAACCTCGTGCTCAGAAAATATCGCGAATATTTTACAGTTTGGACGTGTTGGTTTAGTGCGGACGTGTTCGATGTTGAAATCGTAGCCAAGCAGTCTGATAGCCCAACGCTTGAGCCTAGCAGCCGTCGTTGGTTTAAGGCATTTGGTATTTTCCGTTTGGAGTAGAGCGACCAATTGCTTGTGGTCGGTTAGCAGAGTAAACCTCCTACCCCATACAAAGTTTTGAAAACGCTCGACCGCGGTGACTAGAGCCAGGGCCTCTTTCTCGAACTGCGAGTAGTTGCGCTAAGCGTCTGTGAGGCTCTGAGACATATGGTATACCGCGCGTTCATGGCCATCTGAGTTTTTCTGTGAGAGAACCCGTTGATCAAAACCGAGTTTACTTGTCCCACCTTTAACAGATACTAATTGTGATTTATTAACACTGCTGCTAGTTACTTGGGACTCATTAATAAATAGTTTTCGCGAAATGCCCCAAAAAAAGCTCAGCTCACTAACCCCATAAATAATTGAGTTACTGAAACTGCTCTACAAAGAGAAGTTGCTAGCACCATTCCTGCTGATGAAGATGAGATATCATCACATTCTGCTGAATGTTCTTCGGGTATTGATGATTTAAGTAGTGAATAAGATTAGCGTGTAATGTAATTAATAAGTAATTATTAGTTATAAGGCATACTATATAGTTATAGTTAAACTACAATACCGTTGTTTTGATTTTTTTCCTTATGATTAGTCATATTTTTATATTTTTCATATTTTTAGTGGGATAATAAACTCTGATACGAATCAGGTTTGTTTTCTAACAATTTGAACCCCATATAAATCCAATACCGCGAAAAAATAATTTTGTCCAGCTAGCATGTAGTTTCCTCGAACCACTGTGACAGGTTAAGATATTGCGCATCTTTTCTTTGCGGCTCAGTTTACGCCGGTCACTTTACCCCGCATATGTACTCAATGGAAAATTAATTATTTAATAGTGTTAGGATTAATGTTTCCTCAAACGCGTGTACATGTATGTTTATAAGCTTGTGTTAAGGGGTTAGGCCACCTTGGACGGAGCAAAATTGCAGTCACTTTCGGCATTTTTTTAGGAAGATAACGGAATAAACAGGAAATTTAATATGAAGCCTGTTATTATAGAACTCTCGCCGGAAAAAATCGTATTTTTTTTCTTACAAAATGGCGGCGGTAGAGACGTGATACGTAAGATCTTGAGGAGCGACGTTATCCACGGTGTTCAATCTCACGGCTATACCGTTTGACTTAGAACAAAAAATAAAAAAGATTTATTTTCTGCATGCCTAAAACTAGAGAAGTACGTACCGGTTTTGCGATATCTTGAACATATTCTTTGCAATTGACACTTTTCTAAAAAAAATGCACTTTTTCTCCCCATATTCACCATTACGAGACAAATTAATGTTTCTGGATTTCCCTACATAGTGTCTCTTTCGCGAATGTAGTGCAATTGTTCCAACAGAACCAGTCGCTGAAGATCGTGTGTTAAAAGCTTCCTTGTTTCTTCCTTGCAAAGGGTTCCAAGGTCGATTGCCCGACATTTGGTTTCATAATATTTTTTAAGGATCACCTTTTTTTCTCGTGGTATGAAAGGTTTTTGTTGAGGACAAGAAGTCGTTGCAACACTTGTATCATCAGTAGAAGTAGTAGAAGCCCCTGAAATAACAAGAGAAAACAATCACCAAAAATACTTTATTTACCTATAAATTCACACACCTGCCGGGTATTTTGTTAATAGACGGATTTTTTCCACTGTTATCTAGTAATTTTAGCCGCTCTTTTTTCCATGGATGCGGCACGATCTTATTTCCTGTTGCGCTTTTATCGAGTTTCTTTTTAATTCTCCTTTCATATTGTTTTTTTTTTTTTTTTTTTTAAATTGATCCTTAGTTATAGTTTTCCCAAGTCCCTAACCTTTAATGAGTCTAGACATCGCGGATATTTTGGCTGCTTTCACCGAAGGAATTTGCGATTTATTTAACAATTCCGGTTCGCGTTTTAGTAACCATACAAAGGCCAATTGTGCACTGGCCTCTCTTTCAAACTCTACTTCAATAGAATCGGATGCCGACATGGTGAAAGCAGCAATATAATATAAGAAAATTAATTCTGTAACGATTAAATGTAGATCCCAATCAGCAATAATGTAACGTCCCATGGGGACTAGAACCGTTAGAAACCGACCGCCGGTAAAGTAGGAACCGATCTCCATTACCATATAACCATATTCTGTTACCGCGTAAATATATTATAAGACTTTTATGTATAATTAATGATTTAGATGAATATTAGAAAAACAATTATTATAGGAACGTTAGGAATAATTAATTATAAGCATTAGCAAAAGCGCAAAATAAAATAATATGTAATAAGCAAGCAAAACGTAAAATAACAGATAGTGATTCACTGCGCATGCGCCAGCCCGCCAATTCTTCGGTATAAAAGGAGGCGCACGCAGCACAGCGGGACATTCAAGCTACGAATACGCTCAAGTGACGAACGAATGCTCAAACCTAGAGGCGGCTTAAGTTTCAACCAGTGGGATCTAGATCGCTCCGGAACCGGTAGCGGCTGATCTTACTACAGAGATTGCCAAGAGTATTCGAGATCGCTCCGGAAACGGCAGCGGCCGAGCTCTGCAATATACATATATACATATTCAAATATTACGTAGCGTTAGAATCAAAAAAACATAAATAACCAAAAAGAGTATATATAATCGTAGACCGTAAGCTATATTAATTATTATTTCATTGTTGTTACTATATTAATTATTGTTTTATTAAATAAATAAGCATTAGTAAGTTTAAAAGCCGTAGATATTACTCTTTAGTCTGTAGAATAGAACCCCCACCTATCCGATACTTGAGGGGACGCCGCTCTCCCCTCAGGGACCTCGACGCTCAGTTGTCCCCGGACAGCCGAACGTTACAATAAGGTAAATACTTCAATCACTAAGTAAATACTAGCAGTATTTACTTAACGTTATCCATCATTTACTATCCAGTACCAGTAGAAGATTATGCATACGAAATCTAGTATTTGCTGTTACTTATACTTATTACTTTCAAGTATTTCCTTCTTTTTATGCATACGGCTCATTAGAGGCAATTTCTACAAATGGCAAGTTGTTGCGAATTAGTATAAGGATTCCACCTCCTTTAGCGTATAAACTATATTGTCTGAAAGTTTTGAATCCGCTGCAATAAAAGACTTGTTCAGAGAGCCAAGATATCAATAAGAAGCTCGGGAAGTTCTTCTTTGTTCGTAAAAATACTTCTTGGATTCTAATATAGTAGTTTTAAGTCGTTTTGAAGAAGCGACGCCATTTGGAAGGATGTATAGGTTTAATATTGTTAATTCTGTAATCAGAAGCATGACGAGTTAGACGCCTGTGACGGCTCCGAGGCCATTTCTGATTCGCTGGCAGCTTGCGACGGAAGTTTTTTTCTTTATTCTTGAGCACCTAGATTTTAAGCTTCGATCTTCTAAGTATTGATACACTAAATCGATCATTTTGGTTAAATGTTGAGTGTCTTTTGTGAACCCTTGGGCGATTTCCAACACGTCAACCTGACCCCAAGATTTTATTAGCAACAGCTTAAATTGATTGGAGTCCAAAAGGAGAAGGGAAATTTTCGATTATGTGTCTTGCTGGTGATAAAGTTTCTTCTAAATCATTAGCTTTCTCTTTGATGAGATGCTTGCTGTGACTCGAAGTACCCTGATTTTTCTGTTTTTTAGCCTTAGGTTTTCCAAATTCTGAGTTTGCCTTAGTTGGTGTGGTGGCCGGTGTATTATCATCTAGAACCGAATTTGTGAGTGTATTCTTCTCAAGTGATTGACTGATTGAACGGTTTTCAGATGATGTAAACACTGAAGAATACCTTTTAATACCCTTGTTTTGATTATCCCCTTGTAATGCTGGAAAGTGAGGTTCCGGAGCGTTGATGACGGGCTGTAACAACATTATTTGTGCTTGGAGCATTAATTGTGATCGTTTCTTCGGTGTGGTTGGTGTGGGAGCGGGAGACTGATGGAATAATAACTGTACAATACTTTTATATGGAATAGTAATATAATAGTATAAAATGATAGAATACGATAATACAGAACTTAGCGCGCGGGGCTTCACTCGGAACGGTTGACCATAGACTATATACCATACACACTCACACCATCCATACTACGCCCGGCTACATTCACTCCACCTTTTCACCGATAGGTGTCTCACGCATCAGGCCCATTCACAACACAACAGCCATGCATACTGTCACACATATCTCACAGTTGGGACATGCCTTCGTTATGTGCCGGCTGAACTTCCGAAAACCCCCATGCTCCGAATTGGCTGAAATTTTGGAAACAGGTTCATTTTGCATAGAAGTAATGTTTGCGAGAAGGACTTTTGGCGACTCGAAATTTATTATTATTATTTTTTTTATCATTTTTATGTCATTCCCTACCTTACCGACGCAATATAGTATAATGTATAATGGTCAAAACTTTTAAAACAAATAGTTACCGAACTCACATCGGTTCGCTATCATGCTTTACGCGCCCGCGAGCCGGCGCGCGCCCCCTCCGCACTAATCTAGCCCAAACCAATACTAATATCTTGAACAAGGTGAAAAGTGGAATGCGGTTGTGTCGGAATAAGTATTGTTCATTCGGAAGTACAGTCTAACTCTGGTTTGCATTGGGTCGGAATGCCAAAATAAAATATAAAACACACCTCCCCCCCCCGCGGTAGGAATTATAATGGGACGTATTTGGACGGATTCCCCTTTCTAATGAATCCTTAATGATTGTCTCAACCGCGTTTTTCTCGCTATACGATATTAATGCATCATGGGATGAATTCACACCGACAGAATGCAAAAATCTTATAAAGTCAATGACAAAACGCATAATAGCGATTATACGTGCTCGTGGAAATGTAACTAAATATTAGGTAATATGAATTTTAAGTAAATAATTGTTCATTTCATTGCAAATTTATATGGTCGAATACTTGTTTCCAGAGCTTCCGTTGGCCAAATACTTTTTTCGAAGTAACATTGTGTTTTTTCATTGTTTTTTAGTAGATAATAAACGAATGTCTGAAATTATTTTAATTACTTCATATTAGACCAAGTTAACATTACCACGAGTTTTAAATTTATACCGCATTGTTTTACGTACAAAAAATTGTGGTGTTTCTCGTTGACTTCGTACCACTGCGTTTGGTCGAAAACTTATTGCCAGGGGTTGTATCGTCTTGCCAATCTGAACACCTTTTGCAAAATCTCCAGATGTTCTTCAACAGTCTGCGTGGCTATTAGAAAATCATCAAGGTAAAGCAAAACTTCGTTTTTCCGAACCAAATCATTAAAAATTTCATCCAAGTACCTCTGAAAAATGCGGGGTGCGTTAGTCAATCCGAATCGCATTTGCAAGTATTCAAACTGTCCTAACGGCGTTATAAACGAGGTGTACTTCACAGAAGACTCGGGCACCTTGACGTGGTGAAACCCGTTCTTCAAATCAAGCTTTGTAAAATATACTTTGTCACGTAACTGGTCTAAATAATCATCAATCAACGGTACGGGAAAATTGTTTCTAATCGTTATTTTATTGAGTTCGCGATAATCTACGCATAACCGAATTTCCCCATACTCGCGTACGGAGAATTACTTGGCCTAATGATGTTCTTTTTTATCAAATCCTCAAGAATATCCCGTAGTTTCTCTTTGTCCCAAAAAGCCAATCGTCGCGGTGGAAAACTAATTGGCTGTTCCGTCTTAAGCGCGATAACTGCCTCAACTGAACACGGAACATGACTGTCGTCACCGAGACAATCGTGGTCGTCGAAATACAACCGCGTCAGTTCCCTTGTTGTCTCTAAATCTAACTGAGGACCAACGTTCAATTCACGACTCACGGAAATTGGATCCTCTACATAATTTATTCGTGATATTTCCCCGACGAAATCATCTGTATCCGGCGTATGATTCATATCACCGTTCTTAGTTACTTCAAAAGTGCGACCCATAACAATTCGAACGGAAGGCGACAAAACAAAATCCCTTCCAAGCAATGCAATGGAAGACATCGTCTCGTCTGGTACAACAAAAAACTTGATCGTCACACACAAATCATAAACATGAACCTCGCTTTAGAAAACGCCCAAAATGTTTAAGGGCGAACAATTGATACCATGGTAATTACTACCCTTTGGTGTCGGATTGAAACGAAAATTAGGTGGTAATAAACTAGGTTTAAACAAGCTGACGAGCTGAATCCGGCTGAACCAAACTCGTGGACCTCCCTGGTGTCGGCGTCGGCGGCTCCTGTTGTTTCCGCCACGATTTTGACGTGGAAGCATCTTGCGGACAACGCCTCGCCAGGTGCCCCGTGACCCCACACTTGAAGCAGGAGCCCCACTCTCGCTTCGGTTTGCCACAATCCTTCATCCGGTGCCCCGTCTCGTTGCAATTGATGCAACGTGTCTCCTTATTTTGCCCGTCATCTTTAGGTAGTGGCTTCGCCGGTGTCGTCTTTTTCGAATCCTTGCGCTCCCGATCATTCCTTGGGTCGTCCCATAGCGAGAGTTTGCAAAGCGAAAGTTGTAGTTGAGCAAAGTTGATAGTCGCGAACAAACAAAACTTCACACTCTATCAAAAAATCGTACGAATCCCACTTCTGAAGATTTGTAGGAGGTGGTCTCAATAAAATCCAAATAAGTAACAGTAAATAAGGACGTTTATTAAAGCTAGACGTGGATTGGTTACAGTCTGGAGACGAACTGAAGATTTTGGCAGGCTCGCAGGACAAGCAAAGCCTGGCCTGTTTATAATACGTGACCCAGGCGGATGGGCCGAACTCGTCACGCACTCAACAGTACTACGACGCAAAAGGCGTCTGCACTATCTTACAGGCCCAAGGAGGCGGCCTACTAGACTAAACAGTCTACAATACTAATATGTGGGGTAGGGTGTTTCAATTTACCAAAGGTGCTATTTTCACGTAACTTTGCTCGCCCCCTTGGTTCTATTCGTCTAAGTGATCTGTATGCCAAATTTTAGACAAATTTAATAATATTTAGGGGTTGCACAGTTTTATCACTAGGATAGGCCTGGGGCGGTAGTAACACTTTGACTTTGGAATACGATTACGCAGGAACTATTACATTTACAACAAAAACTCTTATACGGAAATGTTACTTATTTATCTGACCAAATTGAGTCACAACAGTTTCACTGTAAGTCAAGTAATATCCAAGTTATTAATAAAAAAATGAGAAGCGGAGTGTTATAGCCCTAACGTTACAGTGCAAATAAAGTAGTTAAGCTATCGACCGTATTTTTAGAATTAACAATAAGTGGTTTCGGCGCACTGGTTCGGTCAGTTAAATAATTTAAAAGCTAATTTGCAATTTTAAAAATTATAAATTTCCGACGTTTCGGTCTGCGATTTAGACCTTTTTCAAGGAAAGATATTTATAAAGTATACTGCGTTCGCTTTAGAGTCACACGTTTGATACGACGTGTAACACACGAGTCGGTTGCAGCGTGACTGAGGTAAACATAACTTGGAGGACCATTTAAAGGTGAAACAAAACTGTGGCTAAAACGGAGTCAAAAGACAGACCATTAAATATTAAGAACGAATTTAACAATTATTGACCGAGCGAACATTTTCAACCTCACAACAACTGTCAAAATACCACTAATTGATGTTCATGTGGTAAAAGTCCAACGTATTAGGATATATGACCAAATGATTACATAATATAATTTAATTATGTATAGATGAACTGGTTATACTGGCCAAAATTGAAGTGAAGACTCTATTGGAAGAATTACATCATAAAGCCTTATTGCTTTAATAAAGTTGCGTAGTACTCTTGTATCTTAGGTGTTTCATACCTAAGGTTTACGCTTGGTTGTTTAATCATATGCAACGTCTCCAACAGAATTCTGCGACTCCAATTGGCCTCTCTATCAATAATTTTAACATTATCGAAGTCAAATCTGTGATCAAATTCCAATGCGTGTTTCGTTAGGGCAGTATGTTGTGGGGGTGGTAGGAAAATGTTCCTTTTGTGTTCGTAGATCCGTCTTTCTAAAAGTCTAGACGTTTGCCCAATGTAAACTTGGTTGCAACCCATGCAAGGGATTGAGTAAATGATGTTCGAATTCTTTAACAAAGGTATTTTATCTTTAATTGGAGGGAACAAGTTTTTAAAAATGGTGTGTATTCCTATTTTCCTGAACATTCTTTTAATATCATTAGAAATATTATTGCTAAATGGTATGACCGCGGTATTTTTCCAACTAATCGGTCCTATTTTATTGGCTTTTTCATCCTTACGTTTTTCCATCAATGCCGGATAGTAAATCTCAAAAACGCGGTCACGGATTATTGTTGAGACCATTTCTATGGGATAACCATTACGTTTTAGAGTATCTTTAATGAGGAGTCGATTAGCTGGTCGAAATTCAGGGTCAGAGAGTAAAATTGCGCGATCTATTAATCCCTTTATTAATCCCACCTTATGTTGCATGGGATGGGCCGAAAAAAAGTTTATGTATCTACCCGACCAACTAGGTTTGTGATACCAATTGGTGCTAAGTTTATTGTTAGATCTAATGACCAATGTATTCAGAAAGCTTAAACAAGAATCCTTTTCAACCTCATAAGTAAATTGGAGTCTATTGTGGAAACTATTGAATGTATCGAGCAATATTGGCAAATCTTCTAATTTAATGCATGTAATAATATCATCCACATATCTTTTATAAAATTTTAATTGAAATGGTGTTATGTTTACCAAGTTATGTTTACCTCAGTCACGCTACAACCGACTCGTGTGTTACACGTCGTATCAAACGTGTGACTCTAAAGCGAACGCAGTATACTTTATAAATATCTTTCCTTGAAAAGGGTCTAAATCGCAGACCGAAACGTCGGAAATTTATAATTTTTAAAATTGCAAATTAGCTTTTAAATTATTTAACTGACCGAACCAGTGCGCCGAAACCACTTATTGTTTGTTACAGTGCAAAGTGTTGCAACCGTCTCTGACCCCGGATCGGTTGTAACACTGCATGGATTCTATGCAAAGAAGACAATATTATTCGCCTTCTTTGACACTATTCGGTTCTGTTGCGGTACAACCGACCCCGACTGCCGATGTTACAATCGCCCACGACCATGCTTTTGAACTTCAATTATAAATTGTGACTAACGGGACACTTAAAAGTGCTAAGTAACGATCAGTATAACTTTAAAAAAAGGCAAATTAGGGTGTGTTTACATTACAATCATAAGTCAGTAAGAAAAAGTTACTGTAGGGTATCGAAAAGTTATTTTGTTCGCTATCCATGTCTATTGCGTATCTATACCGCTAGGACATGGATTCCAAATGTCCTTGTTTATCATATATCTAAAATTGCTGTTAATATCCATTATATGTTTTGAGATATCAGCGTGTTACATTCACCCCCCTGTTACTACCGACCCCGTTCTACCCTACATATTTTCGCTTTTTCAGGTTTTAAAAATGTGGGTAAAATAATAAGGTACAGAATTTTTATAGGTGTTTGAACAATAATAATAATAATAAAATGTAAATTTATCTAAGTCTAAGTCTTCTTTGAAGTTTAGTGTCTTTTTCAAGGACTTGAGAATAAAAATAATTATCATTGGAAATCGTGTTTCCTTAGCCTACTACATATTATTTAGTGTGCAAAGTGTGCAACCTCTAAATATTACTCAATCTTCCTAAAATATGTCAGATATTCTTTTTATATTAATAGGAATCAGGGCATGAGCAAAGTAAAAAAAAATTGTAATATTTTAATTTTAACCCTATAATATGAAACACCCTAATGTGGGGCTTGATCACTTTATAATGAGCTCTGAGAGTGATCAATACACGGAGTGCAGTTGAAAGTGAGCGCTGAGAGTCTATTACACGAGATACACGCGATTTCATGAGTATGACTCGGAACAAAACTGACTGAGCCAAAACACATGCTATTCCGTGCGCTGAGAAAACGAGATTTAGAGCGTCGTCTCGAACGATCTAGAAGCGGTCGAAGCGGCGCTCTGATTGGCTCATTGAGTGTCACTGATTGGCGGGTCGATCGTCGATCCGCGTCGCTGTCCCCAGTCCGAGAGGTGCTGCGGTGAGAGTGAGTGCAGTGGCGTTGGGAACTAATGCATTCCCAAACAGTTAGTCATACAGAAATAGTGTAACATTATAAAGTTATACAATTACTGAAACAATTAAAAACATTTACTTATCCTTTACGCACTGATTTTACATTTTTTTCTGGGTGTGAGTGATTTTGTAAACGTTTGTGATTACATGTAAAAGGAATCTACAAACTGGTGTAATTCACAAATTCAGCATAATGAATATAATATAAACTAATATAATATATAATATATAAATAATATAGTATAAGATATAACAAATTAATATAATATAAAATAGTGTGCATATACAATAAGTCGGATAAACAAATAAACATTGTTAAGTCGAATATATAGTCCTGTTATTATTATTATTATTATTATTATTATTATTAACGGGCAAAAAACCCTTTAGAGTACATAGTATTACAGAATAAGTACAATGAAATAAACATTCTACACGCCGCGATAAACACTAAACGCCGCAACGCAGTTGACAGGTTAAGCGGAAAGTCGATTAAGCAGCTGATTCCGAAACGAATCAAGTGATGCAGTGAATAAATCAATGTCCGCAAAGCGCTGATTGACCTCCTCCATTGCGCGGTTTATGGGATCGGCTGTATAATGAAAATAATCTGGAACTTTCGGCTTAAAAAGGGGTCTCAGACGCAATAAACGTTCAGGGGCCTGAAAGTGTATTGATGCCACGAGATCATTACAGTTTATCTGTGCATGAATGATTCTATACAGAAACAATAGGTCAGTACATACACGACGGTTACTGAGAGTGATGAGCCTTGTTTTGAGCATGGCAGGACCATAGTCATGGTCATTGTACAGCATAGGACTACCTATTGCTCTCATAGCCATCCGGAGGAACTTATGCTGGACCCTTTCGATTAAACTGACATATATCTTATGCTTTGGGTTCCAAATTATCGAGGCATATTCTAACTGGGGTCTGACCAGTGCTACATACAACAACTTCAGTGATTTCAATTGCCTGAAGTGCTTTGCGAAACGGGCT
The DNA here is from genome assembly GCA_963932275.1 of Andrena praecox. Lineage (NCBI taxonomy): Eukaryota > Metazoa > Arthropoda > Insecta > Hymenoptera > Andrenidae > Andrena > Andrena praecox. Next base: position 37,767,598 of record OZ010731.1, read on the forward strand.
ATAAATCCTAAGGTTTTCATCGCTTTGCAAGTGATATTCCGGTAATGGTTACGAAAGTCTAGCCTAGTCGTGAACGTAACTCCAAGGTCACAGACTTCGTCCACATCATTCAATGGGGTACCGCATAGACTATATGGCGATACAATGACACTCCTTGCTCTATGGGTTCTCAGCACCACACATTTAGCTGTATTTAGCCGCATCTTATTGACGGTACACCACTGCTCGAATCTAACGAGGTCATCCTGCATCTTACTAGAGTCGAGTGCACTGCGAATGGTACGAAATATCTTCAAATCATCGGCATACATAAGAAATTTACAGTCCTGGAATACATCCTTCAGGTCATTGATAAAAATGAGGAACAGAAGGGGACCAAGGTGCGATCCTTGAGGGACGCCAGAGCTCACTTTAACAGGAGCTGATTGTTGGTCAAACACTTTAACTACTTGCACCCGGTCATCCAAATAGCTACCAACCCATGATAGGAACGCCCCGCTAATACCAATCGAAGATAATTTCTGAAGTAAAATATCATGGTCAACCGTATCAAAGGCCTTCCGGAAGTCTGTGTATACAGTATCAACCTGGAGACCGGCATCGAGGGCCGCTGAGACATAGCAGTGGTATACCGCCAGATTAGTCGCCGTTGATCGTTCGGGAACGAATCCATGCTGCTCATTACAGATGACATTTGTGAGAAGAGGCGTTACGGTCTCTGTTACAATTTCCTCGAAGAGTTTGGGCAGGACAGATAGTTTACAAATCGGCCTGAAGTTTTTCACGTCCGAGCGGTCACCTGCTTTAAATACTGGGGTTACTAGACTAGTCTTCCAGGCTGGGGGAAAAATTCCACTCTTTAGGGAGGAATTAAAGATATGCCAGAGAGGCCTGGAGAGAATAAAGCGGCATTCCTTCAAAAACAAAGGGGGGATACCGTCGAAACCCGGGCCTTTGGCCGAATCGAGTGAATCTAGCTTGGAATAAATATCACCTATAGAGACGGATAGCGAGTGTATGTTTACACCAGCACCGGGGGACAAACCAGGATTCAACACAGGTAACACTCCGGACGGACGGGTGTAAACAGATCCGAAAAAGTCCGCAAAGAGATCGGCAGCTGACGAGTGAGTCGTGGCAGAGGCTTGATCGAGATGCACCTTGCCAGGAATACTATGACCGCCACGCTTAGTGTTTACGAATTTCCAAAAGTTCGAGACATTGCTAGAGATAGCATTCTCGACACCCTCAATATGAATACGGTGATCCCGAAGTAAGGCTTTCTTGCACTGTGATCTGAGGTGGGAAAAGATCATGTAGTCGCTGTATGCACATGACCGCTTAAAGACTATATGCGCTTTCTTCTTCTCACGAATCAGGGACCTCAATCGTGGGGAAAACCACTGCGGAAACGTGGAGCGATGAACCGTCCGGATCGGAATGAAGGCGTTAATTGCTTGGTTAATGTGGCCGTACAAACGCTCCAGGGCAACACATGGGTCGGTATTACCGGTCACCATATCCCAATCCACCGAGTTGAAATACTCCAATACACAGGTATAATCGCCACGCTTGAAGTCCCGATAGGTGAAGTTCTCCACCACGGTGTCCACTACTACGTCAAGTTCGTTAAACTTCAAATAAAGGGGCGGATGGTAGGCATCGGGCGCAATTAAAGCGTCGAGGACCCGATCAACAGTAACCTGTGTATTAAGTGTAATATTCCATTGAGGAAATCATTCGGTTGGCAGAAGAAGATTAATACGGTATTCGAAGCTGAGAAGTCGTCCAGAATTTTAGAATATGTGGTTACTGTTGGCGATGTGTTATGTGGTAAGTGCCTTATGATTATGTATCAAAAGGAGAGTAATGTGAATGTAGGAGGACATGATGTATTAATTCCTAGTACATCCCATTACCAACCACCATCTAAACATCCGCAACCTCAGGAATCTACAAGACAGCTATCTTCGCCTGAAATATCTTCACCTGAAAAGTCTTCGGAATCAGGTCCTCCCTATTCATCAAGTGAAGATCCATCATTTGTGTTAAATCTAAGTGATAATCGGGCAACGGAAACCGAATATGTTAAAATGCAATTTCAAAGAGTTGTTTCAACACACAAATGTGTTTCGTTTGTGGTTCTACGAGGAGTATAATTAATACACCATATGAAGCAAGGAAGCAGGCATTCGTTTTGAGAAGATTATATACGTAACCGTCTCCGGTGGTAAGACGGTTGCCGGTGGGACGGAGAAGGGATATGGTGACGACTCAGTCGGGTGTCCAGGTTCGACGAATGTGAACGAGAGCGGATAAACAGTAACAATGTTTATTATCAGTCCTGGCGTGTACTACAGGTACCCGGTGAGCGTGTCCGGGGTTGTTGGCGTGGCGGAGGAGCTACGATCCTCGGAGTCGAGCGCTTAAGCCTAATTTACATTAGTCATGTAACTCGGCCTAGTCAACTGAGCCCAGTGCTCTGCCCAGCTACTATGCTGCTCGCTCTACCACTCGACTCGACTAATATCCGCCCGTTTACTCGACCAACTGTTTACACTAGTCGAGTTAGATATGCTTTTTCACACTGGCCACTATACTGAACCGTTTACTTGACTAATGTAAACTAGGCTTTATGGCGGCGGCGACTTCGGCGAGCTGGGGAATGTAGGATGCGGATTTGTGGCACGGATTTCGGACGGAGGCTGGTAATTGCGCAATATTGGCTATGGCCGACACTGGCACACCTCAGGAAGTAAAAAATGTGAGCGCTCGGTTTGCCGCTTGAAGCGATATAGCTATCAGGTACAAGAGCCCATGATTCCGCTCGCCGCGGTCTTTATATCTCGGCCGCGGTACATCTTCGCCCGCGGGTACAGCCGCGGGGCCGCGGGCCGCCTAGCGGCCGCGACGCGAACTCGGTCTATTGTTTCGTCAACGTGCGTTCACGCGGCGCGTGACGTGACTTCGTTACATACATACCAAACGGAAATCGTATATGGAGAACACTTATCGAATTTACACGTGCATTCAAATAGTACATTAATAGAAATTAATGAATTAAGAAAGTATTTCGAATTCATGTCTATTAACTGCGACTCTAATATTAAAGATAAAATAGGCGATTTTACACTCTCAGAGGAACGTCTTCGATTTTTTACGGGATTATTCCTGTGCTACATACTGTTTTTCCTCGAGAACATTTAACTGAAATAGAAACATAAACTATTCCACAATATAACCGATCAGTTGGCTTTAATTTTCGATGGCACGTATATTCGACACGGAAAAAGATCAAATAATGAATATCCATTTAGAATTTGCACAACAACTGGATATATTATTGACATGCTCGGACCCTTTCTATGGTACTCAAAATGACGGACAAATAATGAAAATTGTAATGCAAGATCCAAACGGTTTGCGGACCCTAATGAAAAATGGAGACTTGTGCATCGTTGATCGAGGTTTTCGGGATGTGAAAACTTATCTGGAGGAAGAATGATACAGGATACTTATGCCAGCTCTTAAAGGAAAACGTCATCAACTAACAACTAAGGAAGCTAATGATTCTCGGTTAGTTACAAAAGTTCGTTGGCTTGTTGAAGCTGTCCACGGCATAATAGGGCAAAAATACTGACTTATCCATCACCAAATGCGCAACACATTGCTTCCAACAGTACGGTCATTCTGCTGAATAGCTCGTTTCCTGCACAATACATTTGGAAAGCGATTAAATTTAGATAAACAGTACCCCGAAGAAATTATTTCAAGAATTTCGGAACAAAACGATCAACCTAATACTTTAGGATTGGAGGTTGAAATTATGCAATACCTACCTATCTAGAAATAAGTATATATATAGCAGTATTATAATTATTAGTAGGTATTTACAGCAATAATTATCATGTTATTGCCTGCGGTAATATATAAATTAATAATAATAGACAATAAATACACGTATGCAAATGATATGTAGAAGTAAAGAGTACATTTGTGTAAAAAACACACATTTTTCTCAGTCTTTTTGACGATGCGCGTCTGCATTCACGTGTGCGGGGTGGCAGTCCAATCTCGGCATAGCGCTTACATAAGCGTTCCCGACGTGTGCCTCGTTCTAAAAGCCGACCCTTTCGGTTGCTCCAAATTCGTCGAAACTCGAAAAAATGACCCGTGCGTGGCGTGCAGTTGCACTAGTGGGAACGTCTTTGCCCCAAATCGGCCTGCGCATCGACAAAAACCGTGCGCGGTTGCACCAATGGGACCTTGTCTGTATATGGACGTCTTTGAGACATTTACAAGATGTTTGTATGTTTTTTTGGAAATATGCGATATTCAGGTTCGGTTTCTCTTTATGCACCATGTATAAGCGCCGTTTTATAATCCTTTTATTATTGACACTTGTAGGTCTATAGATACAAAGGTGGCAGTAGTTTATGAAACATTCTGATTAAATGAGATAAAACAAAAATTCATTAATGAGACTAGAAATTTGATAATTAATTTGTTGATTTCAGAATTGCGGGGGGTAGACAAGCAGAATTCCATTGGATTTCTTGCGCTTCTTGAACATTTACGTTACTGCGAAGTTGGAACTTTTTTAAAGTGCCCATCTAATCCTGTTTGGGTCGTGGCTTCAGAAACCCATTTGACTGTACTTTTATCTACTGAGAAGAGATTGGTGAGCCCTGAGACACCTTCAGAACAGGCAAGGAGAGTTTTCAGAAAATGCGATCCCGAAGGAAATAATTTTATCCCTGCCAGTTTATTACAAGATGTTCTTGCGGAGCTTGGGTTGGTCGCAGATACGGAATAGTAAGTATTGCCTATATAACATTTTCCACGCTATGTATAATATTTCTCCATCGTTTTGTAATATGCAGGCGTGTCTAAGCATTTGGGCTATTTAGTAATCTTTCACCGAGTGCTCCGCAAATTTTTTTAAATTTTCTTAATAATTCAGTAACGGGTGATTGAAATCGGGGTCACTTTAGGTCAGTGCTGTTCAATGTCGACCACGCGTGCTCTCAGGGTTCTCCCACTCTCGTCCGCGTTGCCAGGGATTACTTGCGGCACAACACCTACAGGGAAATAGATTGTCGACGCTGGTTGGCCGTGGTTAGCTTCGCGTTGGGGCCACTTGGCTGCCTTGGCGCTAGCGTCAGTCCACGCACACATTACCACCACTCCTGTAGGTGTTGCGCCGCAACTAATCCCTGGCAACCCTGCCAGGGATACCGCGCGACGCTAACCGCGAAGAGGCTAGCCTGGCTAGCTCGCTCAAATTCAACTGATAATAACGGTTCATATAGTTCTAGATGCAGTGTTCATTCTATCTAACGCTACAAAAATCATCTCCCTCTCTCTTTCCGTTTGCGACCAGTAACGGCGACACGAGGTTGCACTTTTTCGTGACATGTAATTCTCATATTTACTCCCCATAGCCGTTGCATATATGGTGCGGGGAAAAACGTAGTTCTACGTCAAAATACGCATTTATCACTGCTTCTACAATGGAGGCTGTTAGCTTTGCATTTTTGTATTTCCTACGCGACGCGAGCTTCTGATCGCCGAATGTCCGTGGTACAGTCGTTTTTAACCCGATTTTTTAAACATTAATAACTAAAAAACGAGGCCTCCATCGCTCTTCCGTTACTCTTAATTTTTGTCTTATTTTATCACGTAGAATCATTCATTTAATTGTCTACTATCTGTTGCCCAACATCCTGTATATAAAAAACAATTACAGAATTAAAAGTATTTATTTTATATTGTCTTATAATCTATGATATTGTGAATTGTAATTTATTTTTTGTTACAGTGTCGACATAATGAGGAAAAAGTTGGACAGCGAAAATTTGGGAATTATTTTGCGATCTTCCTTCATGGATGAATTCTTTCCTGAGGAATCCCAATCTTGTCCTGACACATTCCCCCTGTATCATTATAATGGCCTTCAACGTAGCAACTGCGAAAATAAAGTGGTGTATCGTAAAGGCCAAGCGGTGTTGTTGGAATGTAGTATCAAGGGTATTTTGGAAAGCAATCCTATGTTGACAGTACTCCAAACAAAATGGCCCAGAATTGAAATTCAGTGGGACGTTGGACAGAATCCGAGCCTTAATTAATTAGTGTTGCTCAGATTCTATTTTTAACAATGCTGTTAGAGTTCGTGTGAAAGGAAATCAAGAACAAAATTACAAATCTCTTTGAAAGAAATACTGATTTAACTTACATACAACTTCATTAAAAATATGTATCTGTGTTTAATGCAGCTAAGGATCTTCACTCCTGAAACTACGTCTCATTGTAAAAGTGTTGTATTTAAAGTACAATTTGATTCTTCATTGTTTGGTTATATCAGCATGGGACAGTGTTAAGTATTCCGAGTGATTTGATGATCAAAGAGCACGCCGTGATTACCGTACGCCGTTGAGACACTTTCGTCAAGATCAATTGAATAATACCATTTTCAAATTAAACATTAAATGGTAACGCTTTAATAGTAGCCTTAAATTTCATTATTTCGAATATGTTAACCAAATAACTCTGGAAAAACAGGATCTAGTTGGAATCCGAATTGGTGTAAGCGATATCCTTACATCTCAAGATGCCCAAACGTGTCTGTTATCGTTCATTATAGGATCATGTTAGACCGTGATATTTGCCCACCTTGGTTCAAAACTTCGGTTTCTACAATTGTAATGGGGGACTCGTGTTCCTATCCCAGATCGTGCTAATTAGATGTGAGTTTATTACCAGTTTCTTTTGTTTGTCTGCTCGAAATGATGAACTTCAAGTGAATTTCAAGTTAAACATGGCATCATTCAAAATTTGATTCGTTTTGATGAGAGCTCCCCAACGGTTTACACCAGGGCGGGGGAACTGGCGGCTCGTTCCCCTTCTTGCCTGCTCCGCTGAGCCGTGGGAGAACGCCCCCTTCCATACCTATTTGGCTCCTAAATACAATCTATACTGGCGGCTCGCGTGCCGCATGGAGATCTCGCTCTGACATAGCTGGTATTGCTGACAGTGCGGAAACCGGCTGACTGAGAGTGGGGCTCGTGCGTCCCCCAGCCCTGGTTTACACTAATCGCAGCACGCTCTTTCATCACAATAAGACTTCAGAGATATAACATTGTCCTTGAAAACATTAAACTTGTTTGAATGTGAAAAATAATTAAATCATTCTTGTACAAACAAAATAAGGTGAATTTTCTCCAGAAATATTTTTCTGATAATTCCAAACCATTGAGATATTATTTGCTAGCTTGATACAGTCTTCCCTTCTTCAATGTGACACAAGCGGAACCGAGCAGTTGCAATAAACCGTGGAAGGAAAAGGAAGACACATGGCGCACCAGCGAAAAACAATCCATCGACGGCTCGGCAATCAAGAGCGGTAAACCATATGCACTGTACAAATAATCTACTATTGAAAATTAAAATGTTTATATTTTTTATAAATTTTTATGCAAGTATTATGGATCGATTGGTGACGTTTTCCAATGAAAGTGAGTCTAAACAGGACATAATTCAGACTTTCCAGTGTGTGAATCACATACTACGTATACTTAAAAACACGCTGGTTTTGTTGCTCTCGGTTTTCGACGCGCTACCTAAACAAAACAGTGGAGATCATTTGCATTAATGTAGGGGAAGACGGTAGTATCACTTTGAGTGGCACAAGGTTTGGCGAAATACCATTTCAAGTTGATGAAGCCTCTCCGTGCGAACGCTTCTACTGGGGAAATTTCGTCCAGCTCGCCCCGCACTTTGAATTAAGGCACTTTCCAGAACACGCAATATCCTGATGCAACAAGACATCGAAAAGTCCTTTAGGGAGCTTCGTTCTGGAGATATTAACAGTTGAATATTAGCGGTCGAACTTGCGGGCTACGCAGTTTAAAACCGAGTCAGCTGAGCGTGCGGCAGCGTACGCTGTCATGTGCACGCAGGAGGCACACGCTAACCCATTCTCACAGTTTGAACCAACCCCGTCAACTCTACTGTGTGCGTGGGTCTGTGTCTACGCGTGTGCTGGCTAGAGGTCACTGCTCCGCGCTCAAGTCTGTCGGGTTTAAACTGCGCGGCCGGAAGTTCGACCGCTAAAATTCAACGGTTAATATCTCCAGAATGAAACCTCGGATCCCAAAACGGTAAATGACTTTTCGAAGCTTGTTGCATCAGGATATTGCATGTTCCGGATTGTCCCGCAATTTTGGGACACTCTGTACATATATATCGACGTGCATATTCTCTTACATCTTCATAATAATATTACCAATGGATGGGCAAGATTTTTCCGATAAAAATGAGTTCAAATACGACCTCATTCAATATAGTTTTATTGTGCTCCGACGAGAAGAAGCCGGCGAGAAACTCTAGGGTCCGAATCAGGTCCGAATAGGATATCCCTATTGGCCGGCGCGACAATGTCGACGAATACAAAGTAAGCAAACGGGACACGGGCGGCGGGAGCCAATGCGAACGAAGTACCCCCTTGCCTCTTGTACCTTTCAGCCAACTTCTTGTCGTCGGAGCACAGTAGTTATTTGTACTTCGAATCACTTTGAATTCGTTAATTGTGCATCACGTATGATTTAAAGTACGGTGGGGTTCGTATAAGTAAACGGTGACAGGTTCCGAGCCGTGCCATTCAGAGAAGTCCAGAAACTAATTTCACACCTCCGATTTCACGCGTCACTAAATTTTATGGGTTTCGGCGCCTCAGAATATGGCGCGGGGATACAAGGAGCTAGCAAGTGCTATCCTTGTCTTTTATGATCCCATTGTCCTCGAGCGTCTAGCGTCGCTCACGAGGATTCTCAAGACTTAAATGAACAAAAAATCGTGGTAGGGATGATTCTGTGTCAATTATTCGACTGCAGCGCTGTCTAAGGTCGTGTACGTGTACACCCGAAGTTCTCCCACTCTCGTCCGCGTTGTCAGATATACCGCGTGACGCTAAAGACGCGACCATTACAGACCAGTCGCTAGCCCGGCTCGCCTGTTATGACCAGCGTTGCCAGGGATTGTTTGTGGCTATACACCTACAGGAGTGGTGGTAATGTGTGCGTGAACTGACGCTAGCGCCAAGTGGCCCCAACGCGAAGCCAACCACGGCGAAGCAGCGTCGATAATGCCAACCACGGCCAACCAGAGTCGACAATATATTTCCCGGCGACCCTGGTTGGCCGTGGTTGGCCGTGGTTGGCTTCGCGTTGGGGCCACTTGGCTGCCTTGGCCCTAGCGTCAGTTCGTGCACACATTACCACCACTCCTGTAGGTGTATAGCCACAAACAATCCCTGGCAACGCTGGTTATGACAGCTTTCGTAGTGTCGCGCGGTCTCCTTGACAACGGAAGGCACGCTGCGCGAAAGAACGATTGGAAGGGGAAGCAGGCGCGTGAGGGGCCCCTCCGCTGGACAGCGCTGATCGACTGTGAAACCTTTTAATGACGCGGACCATATTAAACCAAACCTGTACTCCGAATTAGATCAAGTATGGACTCACTTTTATCAAGAAACGTGATAAACGTCGCCAATCCGTTAATGATCATCAAGATCTAATAGAAAATATAGAAATTACAATTTTTATTAGTAGATGACTGGTGGCTTGATTGCCGTGCGAGCGAAGGCTTGCTGGGGCGGCAAAATACAAAGCGCACTCCGAGCTTGCTTCGTTTTCAGCGTTTTCAGTGTTTGTTTTCGATGCTTTACACAGACCATCGACGTGAAAGTACGCCAAAGACATACATATATACCATTTCAGCTAAGAGTAGACCTACGCCCCTACCGATTTGCGACCGATCTGCGCAGCTCCCACGGATCTGACACTCGCAATTGGTCGTACCGCTTTCCCTCCCGGTTTCCTACCAATCAACAGTATATACCTGCGCGGGACGAGTCTACTCTTAAGTGGAATGCAGTATAGGATGCAAATTTCAGGGCGTGAAAGTGTCACTCAATGTGTTAAAACTACGATTGCACAAGAAACTTCAACATATATATAATGTTATCAATTAATTTATTTCAACATCATGCGAGTTAAAACTGCTTCTCTGCGCAGTTTATTTGAAGCTAGAATTTCATATACAGGGCGTATCTTATCATGTGGGATTCACTTCAACGGTGGACGGGGGACAGAAAAGTAATGAACAAGCTTCGTATAAACATGCTCCCTATTTGACCTCGTTTCCGAATTGTAGCTATATATTTTTGTCCTCCAGTCCTGTTGTCACTCCTCACCTTTATAAGAAGCGTTCGAAATGGTCATCTTCGCCCTGAGTGCAAGCCTGTCGTTGTCGTGTTGTAGATTTTCTTATATGGTGGTGCACCGGCAAACATAAGCCACATGCGATGTACGACATCAAGTGGAACTTCTTCCAATACTTCACTGAATTGATTGCTTAAGAAATTTACGGAAAATTTATCTGTTAATTTCACATTACGAAAAACAAGTCAAGTTACAAAGAGTTATACAAACATTTACTAGAATCAGTTACACTATCTCTGTTTGCCATTAACAATTATTGAAGTACAAAAATGGTTATAACTCGGGAACAAGGTCAAATAAGACACATGTATATATGAACCCTTTTCATTGTTTTTGTGTCCCCCGTCTACCGTTGAAGTGGGTTCCACATGTTAAGATGCACCGTGTATAATGGAAAGCAGGATAAGATTAAATAGGAATTGAGAGCGGAATGAAGGGACACAAAGTTATCTGGAAAATGAAAATAAAGAAGATAACAAGGAAAAGATTAAATATTTGGAAGAAATTTTTCATCATATAAGTGTGAGATTCATAACAGAGAAAAATCTGGACGAAATAAAAAGATACGTATGTACATGAAAAACGCGTAACTCTTGGACGCCAGAGAGACCAATCAATTACATCGTGGCTACAAGGAGCATTCTGACCCATAACATAATTTCAGTGATGCACGTCACAGAATAAAGTTCCATATTAGACTTTGAAGAATTACTACTGATAAGTAAGAAGCAGTCTGCGGATGTTTATACACGATAAATATGCAAAAAAAATATGACATTTATGCACATAAAATATGCAAATGTGGACTAAACATGTGCAACATATGTATATATAACATAGTATAATAAGCAATATATTAATATCTTATACAATATTCACAATGTACGTATATTTAACAATACTTTTCACAATCATTCTATTACATTGTAGTTCGCGTTGCAATAAATTATGAGCATTTGATCTAAATTTGATGTTAATTTCTTGGTGACGTTTGTCTGTCAAAATTAATTTATATGCGGAGAATGACCGCTCTACGTCGCACGATGTAATTGGTGCGTGCTTAATTGCGGCAGCATCATTTTGCTTGAACGTTTGAACTACATATTAAAATAAATGAAATATCTATGTAGAATTTTATTCAGATCCAAAATAATTCCATATTTCTAGTTAGGGGAATTTAAGAAATCCTTGACAAATCTATTTAATTTTGTCAAAATGGTCGGCATAAAATGATGCTGCTTCGATCCATGTACCCCTTCTGATTCAAACTGGTTCTAGCGGTAGTGAAATATTTTTTAATTGCTCCCGGTATTCTTCAATCCGAAGTAGTGCTTTTAAAAAATCCTTTATTACGGAAGATATTACAGTAGAGTGCCAATCGTCCGAACCTCGATTATCCGAACCAGTGTTGCATCATCGCTATTACCACTAGTTCTTGGGACCACTGTAGCGGTATATACCGCTTGATACATATGCTTTGCGTAATATAAATTACATTTTAAATCACACCAGTAGTTTTGTATTTAATAAATAAATTTAGGTGTAATTCCTATAGTTATAAACTGAGTAAGTACATGTATGCTACATTCTCCGAACTGTTCGATTATCCGAACAATTCGATTTTTCAAACCACTTCGGTCCAAAGTAGTTCGGATAATTGACGCTCTACTGGAATGTATTAACTAATGGGAAGTCAAGTCGTTATTCCTCAGTAATTATATGTAAACTACAAACTAAACATGTAACATGTATAAAGTGACCAGATATTTTCGGCTTCAACGCGGGACAAGCAAGGAAAAAAAGAGGTTAACACATCCGTGAGAAGATCGTTCCCGTACTTTATTAAAACATTGAAACCAATCAACGTCAAGCGTAACAAGACAAGTAGAAACCTTTGTTCCCACTTAAGAGTATTAACGCCATCTAATACGAAGTAGACGAAACAGTAACTTTATGCCACTGCGAAAATGTAAAACGTTACATGTCCAATGCGGGACACTTTGCGGGACACTTTGCGGGACACTTTTCAATGCGGGACAAAGGGCTCAAATGCGGGACGTCTTGTCACTTTAATCATGTACCTATCATGATTTGGTAAAACAATTTTAGTTTTTTCCCTGCTTTGATTATGTACGGTTCTGCATCAGTTACGAGCAACACAATATTCTCTTTGTTACCCTTGAGTAACAAAATATGTATAGCCGATTTAACAAACCAAGCTATGGTTGTATGATTTGTTTCCCTTCATTTCTTAGGACACAGTAAGTGAGACTTTGTTACTTCAACTTCGCAGAGTTTTCCTATTACCAAATTTGTTATGTATTGTCCTATTTTATTACTAGTCTCATCCACGGAAATCCATACATAATGATCTTTTATGTCTTTCCTGATAGCTTGTATACTTGAATTATAGCAGTCATCTCAATAATTTTTCCGTAGCGTTGATTCGTCCGGAACGGTGCGATTTACCTACCATAAATGTCGTCAGAAAAGTCCATGCATTATTGTTCAAAGCCCGCGAAGGCATGTTAACAGCGACCATTGCTCGCGTTACGTCCGCATAAAATTCGTTTTTTCTTGATCTCTCGTTGCATCGTGCTCTGAATTTTCTGTTTCGCACGGATTAGCCGTTTATTCGACTATTTTCTTGTGTGTGGCAGTATCTACAGCGTGTCCGCGGGAACACTGAACATCTGGATATCTCCTAACGTATTGTAGATAAAAAAAATTTATATGGTATTACATGGTTCGAGGGGGCAAATTTATTAGCGCAAACGTTTTTTTCTTCGATTATTATTTTAAAAGATACAATGGTCAAGTTCGGTTTTTTAAATGGAATTAATTTTTTTAAAGATCACTTGATAGTGCGTTCCAAGACAAATTCAATAACCTATAATGTATATACCTTATTTCCACTGGTTTTCGAGATTTGCGCTTGCAAATTTACTGATTTTCATTCGAAGAAAACCCGCTGGAATAGCAATCACCGGGGGTGGTCTTGTTCACGCCACGGGTGGCACGCGTTGGGCATTACCTGTTGAAGCAGATACTTACCTACCAAAAGTCTACGCCAGGAGTCGCAGGCGCAAAGGCTGTACAATACTTTTCCGTCACAAATGCAAGGCACATCTGCGGTATCGAGAAGCGTACCTTTAATGTTTCAAACGTCATAAAATTTACTTACAGTTTGTACGGAAGGAGAAGTAAGAATAGTTGAGTCAATTTCCACATTCAATAGTCTTTTATTTCGCATTTCCTGTACCCAGCATTCCGACGTACCTTGCATTTGTGACGGAAAAGTATGGTCCAGCCTTTGGGCCTGCCACTCCTGGCGTAGACCATTGGTAAGTACTATTAGCCGGCGAAAAGAAGACTCCTGGCAGGCGGTCTCGGGCGGCGCAGTCCGCCGCTGTGACGATTGGTCGAGTCACCTATTTGGCACACTTCTAAAGACGGGGCACACGTATTTTGGTTATTGGCTATGTAGCCACATACATTGTCGCACCGCGAGACGAAGAGAGCGAACGAAACACATCGAGATCGAGTGGGATAGAGCGATCTGACCGACGAACGCCAAAGCAATAGCATAGTGGTTGGAATCTGTTCGTTGTTGTAACGATGAACTGAGGGGACTCAACTTGAAAGGAGCTATTATTTTTTAGCTCTACTAATTCATTTCATAGTGTCACAATGGTTTGTTTGAGGTTTTCAATTATTTGTTTGAGATCATTTACAGTGCGGTGATCCATTGGTGGATTAGCTAATGGCCCCTCGGCTTCAGTTGAATTGAGGTTAGGCGGAGGAGGCAAAGCTTTGGTCTCACTGATTTTTTTACTGTCTTTTTTCTGTTCATCGTGAAACTTTGTATTTTTGATAAAATTTGGTGGCGGATTTAATCTTTTAGTCTGTTTTTGATTGTTGATCTGCCTTAAGATTGTTGATCTGCCATTAAGGCTTTGGTGTACTTAGCTTCATCGGCGATACCATCTTTGGCGATGGATACTAAGGTATTTGCGGTTTGAAAGGTCGGTTAGATAGCACGAGGTTACGTAACGCCTTTCTGTAAAATTTAAGATGGCCGTAGAACTTTCTCGAACCGGATGGCTTGTTTGCCGGTCGTAGAATTTCTTTTTGTTTGATGGTATTTTCCTTATCTTTTCTATTTTGAAAGTATACCGAGAGTGCGCTTGAAAAGATAATTACTTTTAGGCTTGATTGGGGACGGTCCGTTGAGCTGATTTCTGGATGTAAAACTTTACCGCCACGAGGCCCTCCGTGAGACACGAGGCTATTGAAAGCGTTGAAAATGTTTGTCTCGATTTCTTGTGGAGAGTAGCACTTTAGTTGATTACAATTTGAATAATTGAGGGGACTACTTAGTTCAACGATGTAGTCGGATTGCGGATGATACGCATTTACTTCACCCCGTGCTATGCGATGAAGAAAATTTTTCGCTACGTGGCCCTCCACGAGCAACGAGGTTGCAAAGGCGTGAAACTCGGTTACCCGAGGGAAGTAGCACGTTAGAATGCTTATGAATAAATAATTGAAGCAATTACTGATCAATAATATTATAATACTTGCGGATAAACGCATTTACTACACACTATACTGAGTGGTGAGAAAAACTTTTAGGTTAGGTCGCTCAGAGCTAGATACGTGCGCACTGTGTCGCGACCGGAACCACACTGACGGCCCCTGCCCTAGACACTAGAGCTGTTGATACCCGGGAGAACGGGTACCCGGGTACCCGTGAGATACCCGGGAGAAAAAAAATTCCCGGGTAGGCGCTACCCGGGTAAACTACCCGAGATACTCGAGACTCTCGAGATCTCATAGAGTACCGTTCCATAATTGAAGCCACACTGAGCGTCATGGCCTTCGAGTCGAAGGCCATAACATTCGGTGAGGTACCGCAGGGGGTTGACCTCGCCACAGGGTGCCAGACGGTATCTCTCTGACAGGCATCGCTCCAGAATTACGTTCTGTACTCTGTAAGTTCTCGAGATTCTCGAGAGTCTCGGGTAGTTTTCCCGGGTAGCGCTTATCCGGGAATTTTCTTCGTCCCGGGTATCTCACGGGTACCCGGGTACCCGGGTATCTCGTGTTCCCGGTCCACAGCTACAGCCCTACTAGACACACGGGGACTGACGAGGGGAGGCCGCGAATGGGACGAGCGATTTTTTAACGAAACCGGGCAGAAAATGTTGAGGCCGATGTGTATAAACAAAATCCAGAATATTAGCTGTGAATGGCCGGTCATTTTTATAAAAAATTATGAACAGTAAAATTATGAAGTCGTCGAATCGATTTTATACTTCATTAAGTGGTAGATCTTGATGAAAGGAATACAAAAGTCTTATGTGTTATTGGCATAGTATCAATAATTTAACCAGAAAATTCCATTTTTGTTTCGACGACTTCATAATTTTACTGTTTAAAGCCATTTTTTATAAAAATGGCCGGCCATTCACAGCTAATATTCTGGAATTTGTTTATACACATCGGCCTCAACATTTTCTGCCCGGTTTCGTTAAAAAATCGCTCGTCCCATTCGCGGCCTCCCCTCGTGAGAGGAAATAACTTGGAACTTGAATATATACGAACGAAAATAGACGATAGGACTTGCGTAGTGATCCTCTAGGCAGTGATCGGCCTAACCGCAGCCATTTCGGGCAAAACCGGAAATAACATAACCTAAACATTCATTAAATCGTCTGCTTTCCAAGCTGCTTGTTTATCTATCTCTTTCTATTCGTATTTCTGTCTCTTTCTTTCTTATAGTTTCTTTCTCTGTCTACTTCCGCTCTTGCCCCAAATCGCAGCAACCAATCAGCGACGATACACTATAAGAAAAAACTAAAATATGAAACTAAGCTCGCTTTCTGAATTAACGTTAAATATATATTTATTCCGATGGTGGACAAGAATAATGTTGGAAGGTCTTCCTCGTTTCGAGGTCTGGAGAAGTCTGTCTGTTCTGGACCGGGAAGTCCTTGCATTAATGCTATCGGAAATTCCTTAAGGCCCTATCTAATTTATGACGGGCCTGGCATTATGCTGCCCGGACCCGGTGTCGCCGTGCTCGCCTTTTGTAAACATTCGCACGCGGCTACGCCTCGTTCGTTGAGCGGTGTATCAATTTTCTAACAACACGTTTGTCCGATCACTCCCTAGAGCAGGCCTGCCCCATCGGGTGCAAATACCTCCTGAATTTCTGGGACCCGGGTAACAGCCGAGCGCGGGACTGTTCCATTGCTACCCGTTGCGAAATTTATGAGAGAACTGCATGGTGGTACGAGCCTGCATGGACGGCCGCACACTCATGCAGTTCTCCCGCAACTCATGCTGTGGTTAGCAACGTAACCAGTCCCGCGCTCGGCTGTTGCCCGGGTCCCAGAACTTCAGGAGGTATTTGCACCCGATGGGGCAGGCCTGCCCTAGAGGATCTTTAGAAGTGTTCCCAAATAGGTGACTCGATCAATCGTCACAGAGGCGGACTGCGCCGCCCGAGACCTCCTGCCAGGAGTCTTCTTTTCGCCGGCTAATAGTAGGTATCTGTTTCAAGAGGCAATGCCCAACGCGTGCCACCCGTGGCGTGAACAAGACCACCCCCGGTGCTTGCTATTCCACCTGGTTTTCTTGCAGTAAAAATCACTAAATTTGCAAGCGCAATATCTCGAAAACCAGTGAAAATAAAGTATATACATTATAGGTTATTGAATTTGTCTTGGAACGCACTATCAAGTGATCTTTAAAAAAAATAGTTCCATTTAATAAATCGAACTTGACCATCGTATTTTTTAAAATAATAATTGAAGAAAAGAAACGTCTGCGCTAATAAATTTGCCCCCTCGAACCATGCAATCTATCTATATATATGAAAGAAAAAAAATGTATGCATGTATGTTTGTTCCGCAAAGGCTTCTATACCACTGGACTGATTGGGATGCGGTTTTCACCGTTTTATACAGCATTTCTCCAGAAAGCTTTTGGTGTATGAAACATTTATATATGGCAAAAGGAAGCCGAGCAGTGACGATTTTAGTGAAGTTTGAGCAGTGCCGAATTTAGTGAAGCATTCCTCGAGAATGCTGTACAGCATGGTGAGGAGTCTTGGGACCGGCGGTCACCAACTAACGTGCAGGGGATACGATTGCGAGCGGTCGTTTCTCGCTTCTTTTTTGCCGAAGACGAGGGCGAGACGGAATGAGAGCGAGACGGACGGATGGAAAGCTGAGCGAGGTGGTGCGAGATGGACGACGCAGGCAGGGTTTTCGGGAAATCCCTACCGTAGTGTAGGGGGAACATACGCGTAGCCAGGGCCGGTTTTAAGGCAGGGCAGGCAGGGCGACGGCCCGGGGCGCCAAATCTGTAGGGGCACCACTGTATACGTTCATCTCTTCACTATATATATATAAAACGGAAAGTATTATTGTGTTTGTACGCGGTAAACTGGGAAACTACTCAACCAATTCTCCTGCAGTTTTCACAGATCTGTAGAGACAACATTTGGGAAGGTTTTATGCTATATATCATCTCGATATTACTAAATGGGACTGAGTAATAAGCGAAATAGTGAAGCGAGGCAGATAAATGTTATCTTACGTGACGTCCACCGCTGTGCGCGCAAGAGATGAGCGTACGGGTCTCCGCACAGTGGTGATCACGGTTGCCAGTATCAACGGGGCGCACCGCTATTTTTAACGTTCAATATACAAATTACCAACAACAGATAGACATATTTTATAGAAAAGACTTCAGCGAATATGGTAGTATTTTTTTCGAATGTTTAAAGTCGGGACCTTGAATCAGATTGACAGCCCCGTTTCGTTAAAAGTAGTCCGATTTAAATTATTTTCTGTCCCTTTATCGGGAGAATGCAAGGAATCCATTGGTGCCACTTTCATATTGATACGATGAAAAATAAAGAAATTCACTTTCCGTATAATCGATGAAACATCACCGAGCAAATTCAGGCGCCAGTTTAGACGGGTGAACGATACAATGTCGCTCGGCTCGGGCCTCGCGCGGCATCGATCAAAGGCTCTCGCGAGTCTCGAGGCTCGCCAAGGTTAGTCCACCTTCAATCGACTAAATTACGATTGAATACGAGAACCCTGTTCATTCAATCATGATTGAATCCCCATGATTGAAGGTAGTTCAATCATGGCCGACGATTAAATCCCCATGATTGAAGTAGTTCCACCATGACTAACGATTGAATCCCCATGATTTCAATCATGAGCGCTTCGATTAAAAATTGAATCGGGTTAGTCTTATTCACGAGTCTCGAATAAAATTTTCGTCTTTTAGTCGAACTCAATTTTTTATTTGAAATAATTCTCTGGCCTGGTGGAGATGCTTGACGCCTTGACGGTCACAGTCACATCGTTAGCTGTATACGAGCGTTGACATTCACCCGCATGCAGGTTTTGCAGCTCGACTTCTCAGCCAAATAATGTTTTTGATGCTTTCACTGTTGTCACTATCAGTATTGTTACAATTTATCCCACTCGCTCCTTAGCACCACTATTCTTTTCATAAATTCTACTAATCGCCAGTATTATAAACGGACGTTCTTCTGTCTGTATGTTCACAAATATTTCGAAAATCGATTAGTTTTCTCAGTTTTGAAACGTACACTCCAGGGATGCGCTCCAAAACTGTAAATACGCGTAAAGTCTCTGCCGTGATAAAGGAAAATCGTGCGGTCCTGGCGCACGAGTCTGGATTATGTACATATATAATGCACGTAAGCAATGGGTAATGAAGTATATGTAAGTAAGCACTGTGTAATAATTAATGAAGGTGCCTGTTAATTTTAAAATATTAATGAAGCCCGGGCAACCCCTGGTGCTTTAAACTAGTTCCATATAAATATTTTTTTTTATCTCCAATATGTTAGGAGATATCCAGCTGTTCAGTGTTCCCGCGGACACACTGTATACTAATTGCGATTTTTTTCACATTTCATATTTCTATTGTAAATTTGGCAATAAATGCTTTTGTCATCGTTTTCGTTAATAACAACTTTGCATTAATGCTTTCCTATTCTCTTGAACTTTTGGCATTTTCAAAAAAATTAAGAAACACTTAAATATATTCACTAGGGTGGACATTATTTTTCGACCAACAGATTTTTTTGGTCCCGTACCCCAGAAATGTGACACTTATTGAGAAAATGATCTGGAAAAAATTTCAGCCCGTTTGGACCACGGGAAAAGGACGCGCCACGAATTTGAAAATTTTGAACTTTTTAAACCTTGACATAAATATACATTATGACATATCGTTGAATTTGTATTTTTTTTGTGTTTAAGAATACATACACAGCATATACGATTGTTAACAAAAAAACGTCCGTGACTTTGAAAACTCGAAAGAGTGACCTTGTAAAAATTTTTTTTCCCTTCCATTATATTCGCCTCTTTATATACTACAACTTTTGTCTGAAGAGTTTTTTCATATATCCATAAACGATGGAGATATTAAATATTTTTGATTTTCATTATAACGCTCCATTATACAGAAGAAAAGCAGTTCTAAGACTGGAAATAAGTTATTATAGCTATTATGTAAATTACGAATAGAAATGTCATCAAAGTATTGCGTCCCAGACCTGCTCGTGGACGTTCGATAAGACCGAGCAGATCTTGCCCTAGACGCGACTGTGTTAACAAACACAGACTTAAATGTGTCTCAAAAATTCAAATAGCCACGGAGGTTCCTTTATATTAAAAATGCTTTAAAAGTCCTTTGATAAATTCTCTTTTGTGACGTCAGGATACTGCTTTCTATATTCCGTCACATTCTGCAGTATAAATTGTTTCTCCTCTTCATTTTTTTATAATATTTTGTTATATTCTTCTGCCAAGCAGACGGCAGAATCTGCCGTCGATCTGCTGTCGATCTGACATCAGGCTCTGCACCTCAGGCTCTGCACCTCAGAACGCCGCCAAATGCAGACGCAGACTACTGCAGTCTGACGTCAGATTCTGCGCTCTCATGCCAGACCCTGCTACCAATCTGATGTCAGATTGGAGACAGATGGTTATCAGGGCAAATACTGTTCTGAAAGTCAGGTTTAAATAAACGAAATTTTAGAAAACTAAAGGATTTCAGCACTTTTGATTTATATAGACTACTTTTCCATTAGATTCACTGTCAGTTTGACTGATCTTCATTCCTTAACTTTCCTTCTTATTTCAACATTTAAAAATTTATCTTATACCTAAGTAGACTGTGGATTAAAATGTTTTTTGACGAACTAATTTCTAATCATTAAATATTAAGCCGCTACGATTAAATAAGCAAATCTTCGCAATATGTCTATATAAATAACTTTTATTGCTTCCTTTCCAATACAGTTTGTTTACAGTGCCTAATTTATTTAACCTTTAATTGTCCCTTGCTCGGTTCGTGCCCTCGTCCTTTCCTTTCTAATGCCTTCATCCACTGTTTTTCTGTCCCTTTATCATCTAATGTTTTCCCTATTTTCATAGTTCTTCCCCATCTCTTTCTTTCATGCATTTTTCCCGCCACATGTTCCCACGTTTCTTCCTCAACCTTACATACCTTACATTTCCTATTTTGTTACCTCACCCAATCTCATCCTTTCCTCATCTTATTCCTTAAGGGAACTAGGCAGTCGAAAAATCGATTTTTTATTGCACTTTCCGAAAGTACTATCTTTTCCGAATAAAGTGACGTTTGGTTTATAATATAAGAGATGGGCAAAAAATGATTTCAAATAAAAAATTGATTTCGAATAAAAGACAAAAATTTTATTCGAGACTCATACAATAAAAATAACCCAGAGTTATTTTTATTTCAAATAAAAATAAGTGAGAGTTACTTTCATCGTCACAAATAATTTCTTTTGTTTGACGTGAATATATCCGTTGGCCACAAATAATTTTCTCGTCTGACGTGAAGTTATCCGACGGCCACAAATATTTTTCTCGTTTGACGGAATTCATTTTAACCTTCAAATAATGTTGTCGTCTTTCCATTTATTTGTATTTGAAAAAAATTATTTGAAGCGCAAATAGCTCTGGGAGTAGAGAGCGAGAGAGAGGGGGAGCGTGTGCCAGAAGGATAGAGATAGATGATACTTTTTCGCTCTCTGTAGCGGTTAGCGGGAGAGCATGATGCGAGGAGGTAGTTGTTAGAGCAATTTTTGGATTAATAATTATTTTGTGTTAAGTAAGTTATTCATGAAATTTAGTGCGGAATGTAACGAAGGGGCTGTGTTTTTTCAGCAAATACTGTGTAAATGCGTAAATTATTTACAGGTAATGTGTAATTGTTTTGGTTGTTACCTGGTGTAATAATTTTCATACAATTTCAAATATGTAAACAATCGGTTTATTTATTAAATCATTCCTGTAGGCACACTAACAATTTATCAATTATAATTTATTCAATAACTGCAGGTACAACTCATATTTTTACAGGTGGGCACTTGAGTACCCTGGGTATTGAAATTAGGTAGAAAAACTTACAGTTTATTTATTTATTTATTTATTTAACGGGAAACACCCTTTTGTTGCAATAAAGCATAAAGCTAAGTAAGAGACAGTTTGTAATAATGATGCAAGAGAAAAATATACAAAGTCGTTTTTAAATATACAAAGAGTAGAACATAGATTATTCTTACACACACACACACACACACATTTTTCAATGTTGAAGCCCGTGCTCGCCGCTGGGAAAAAGGTGCAATGCCTGTAAGGAAAATATCAACAGATTAAGAATCCGTATGTTCCATTATATATTTACTAAATGAAAGAAAATACTAACTCGAAGTGATGCATCAGACGAATATTTATATTACCGTTGGAACATTTCAAATCGTCTCTTCAACCCAATCTGTTTTGAAACACGCTGTCGGAAAGACGGAAATTCTATTGCACTTGGAAGAATTGGTAATGGTAGCGCAAGAAAGCAGTCCTTCCACGGGGTGTTGAATTTTACAAATAAATCCTTAATTATAATATTTATATATTTTTTTAATATGTTGAATTCCGTGTTCCTCTCTTGGAAAAAGTGCAATGCCTGTAAAGAAAATGTTAACAGATTAAAAATGCGTATGTTCCATTATATATTTACTAAATGAAAGAAAATACTAACTCGAAGTGATGCATCAGACGAATATTTATATTCATCCGTTGGAACTTTTCAAATCGGCTCTTAAGGGGGTCGTCTCATTTTTATCATGGTCCGAATCGATCGAGGCGTCCCCAGTAAACAGACGGACCCTAATGAAACTACTGTCGTCGATAAAAAGAAGTTGTACAGAGGTGACATCTCCAGGTACTCTATGTAGACAAATTTTTTACGCATAGTTGCCATATTTTCGGTTCTCTCTGTCTCTGCCGCGCTGTTGCCACAGCTCCTTCTATCGAGAAGTCTTGAAGGAATACGGCACGAGAGCTGCGTCTAGCGTCAGAGCCTCGCTGAACATAAAGGAGGATAGCAATAATGAAAGATAGAGAGCTTGGGTAGTGAAGTTAGGAAATATGTCAATGAAACAAGACTACTTTGCGGCGGAGGTCTCATGGCCTCTTGTCTCCTGTGGATCCAGTTGCCGACCAACATCGTGCGAGAGAAAGCATCGTCTGAACTGGTGCGAGAGAGTGAAATATAGAGGAATAATCGACCGTAATGCGCATGCGCCGATATCGTGCGAGAGAGAGAGAGAGAGAGACATCGTGCGAGCGAGAAAATCTATACTTCACTCTCTCGCACCAGTTCGTACGATGCTTTCTCTCTAGCACGATATCGGCGGATGCGCATTACGGTCGATTATTCCTCTATACTTCACTCTCTCGCCCCAGTTCGCACGATCTCTTTCACTCCCACACCATGTTGGCGACAGTTTCAAGCTTTCAATGAAACCTCCATGTATATATGCTCTAAGATATACGGTTCATTCCATGCCAAGCGGATCACTTTGAACACTCAATGTCTGAGATTTTGTTGAAATTGAAACACGTTATAGGGCATGTGAAAATAAGAGGGGTTCAAGTTGTAACATTTTGCCAAATTCAAAATTATTTTATAAATGCAGACCCTCAAAGTACACAACTTTCATCGATTTTTTGAAAATTACCTTTCGAATTTGGCAAAATGATTATTTAAATCCTCCTTATTTTCACATGGACTCTAACATATTTCAATTTGAATAAAATCTCCAGGACGAGGAGGAGGAAATAACCGTGGGAGAGCAATATTTACTCATAAAAAAATCTATTAAATGATTGTTTACGTTGTTTGTTTTGATAGAATGTAAAACATCCACATTCGCTATCGTATCGGCATGAACGTTTCAATAACATACTCCTGAGACTTTCCAGATGAAAATAAATTTAAACACAGTATAAATCGGATTATTTTTAGCACTTCGGTTCATAACGGATAAACACAAAGTGTCTTTTATTTAAGTTTATCCAGATATTATCTTTGCCTATCTCCGTTCTCTAGCCGCTTCGCCGTGATTCATTCAAGCCTTCTTGACGACAAAATAGTGACAGGGGAAATGCGGCAACAGCGCGATACGACTCTCAATATGTATTGGCAACTATGTCCTTCCTACATTTATCGGCTAGCTTGAACTTCCACCGGTTCTGATGCTACATGGCGCGAATATACCATCAGCGCCGGTGACGGCGAATCCTTGAAGCATCATTCTGTCATTTCTCAAGTCTGGCTCAGTACACGATTCATAAATTCATTATTATTTCAACGTACGGTGGTTATTAGCGTTCAAACGCACCAGACCACCCTGTGTTGTAACCCAGCCAACGACCGAGAGTTACAACCGCCGCGCTTTCCGATGGCACGCGCGACCGTCAAAGCGCGGGCAACAACCCGGGAGCACCGTCAGCGTTTCCAACGAAAACGCCCAAGAGCGAGCCGAAGGCGGCGACCCCGCTGGTCCCCGCTTCGCCCCGGACTAACTATAAGACTCTGTACCAACTACGAGCGAGAGCAGATTAATAACAGACATACGATATAGTACCCCTGTCACCCAGATCGGGACAGAATAAACTTGTTTAACCTTACGGTGAGTTCCAACTCTTTAACCCGCAACGGTCCCCTACCTTCGGTTTCTAACCGAAAATCCTCGTCCCGGCATTATCACCCGAACCTTTCGGAGCCCGTTGGACGACGACTGTGACGGACGACCCGGAGCACCCCGAGATCCTAGCCAAAATCTCGACCGCAGGCGCCTTGACACAACACCTGCATGAATGTCTACTGAAGGCAACTAAACCCGCAAAAACTTCCTTCTGGCCGATTCCAGGACGAAAGTTGTAATTTACGGTTTGTTTACTACACGCGTATACGTACACGTTTAACTTAGCTTATGTGAGAGTACGCACACATTCAAGGCCCGCTGAGGTCGCTGTCACACGAGCGTTTTTTTTACGTCCGTCGCGACGGACGTTGTGGCGGACGCCGTAGAGTAACATTGTAACGTTAAATTTGACGCGCGGCGCTCGTGTGGCTGGTTCTACGCATTACAATGTTACTCTACAACGCGGCGTCGTGACGTCCGTCGCGACGGACGTCGAAAAAACGCTCGTGTGACCGCGGCCTGAGATGGCCCCCTTAAACCCAATATGTTTTAAAACACGCTGTCGGAAAGACGGAAATTGTATTGCACTTGGAAGAATTGGTCATTACCATTGTAGCGCAAGAAAGCAGTCCTTTCTCGGAGTGTTGAACTTTACAAATAAATCCTTAATTATAATATTTATATATTTTTTGAATATGCCTACAGGAATGATTTAATAAATAAAACCGATTGTTTGCATATTTAAAATTGGGTAAATTTGTCGAAGAACTGGGACCTCGCCGATTTCGATGAGCTTCAAATATGTTGCAAAACTCGACATTTTGAGTAACTTTTTCCCTTGAAAAAATTGGCGGTCGGCCTTAGTTTCCGAAATATTCGCAGAAAAACTTTCGCTATTATACAATCGTACTCTACGTATACGTGCACGCCCGCGACAGTGTGTGCAGCACCACGCTGTCGGCGGTTGTCTTCTGTTTGTATAAACACTGCGGAGCAACCTACAGCATGTGTAACGTCCCACGCGGACTCGAACCCGGTATTACCGACAGTCGATAAAACAGCGATACATTGCGACACGTGTAGAATCACTGTACACATTATTACATACAAAATTATAATTAAGCGAATATAAAAATACGAACAATACAAAACACACTAAGAATAGTTGATTATAAGCGTTGTTAAGAATATAAGATAAAATATAAGTTAATAAGCGAGAAAACCACTGCGCGTGCGCTAGCCCGCCAAAATCATGGTATAAAAGGAGGTGTACGTAGCACAGAGGTTCAGAAAAGACTCTGCTTGCGAATGCACAAGCATAGAGGTAGCTAAGGTCTGACCAGTAAGATTAAGCTCGCTCCGGAGACGGTAGCGGCTGGTCTTCAGTGGATAGATACAGGTGCTCCTTTATTGATTGTGTATTCAAAGGTTATAGAACCTCGCTCTTGCAAAGGCATTAAGCTCGCTCCGGAAACGGTAGCGGCTGGTGCACTTGGTAAAAGCAAGGTCGTAAGAGTATAGAACTCAAACTCTGCCACGAGTAATAAGCTCGCTCCGGAAACGGTAGCGGCTGTTCTTACTGCAGACGTTGCCAAGAGTATAAGCTCGCTCCGGAGACGGTAGCGGCTGTACACTGCAACACACATACATGCCTTGTACATAATACGACACACATATATATATATATAGATACATAAAATATAAGAAAACCAAGAGCATTGTAATCATAGCTGTAGTTAATATAATTTGTTACTCAAAGTATAATTATTTGTTGAATAAACAAGCCATTGTTAATGTTTAAGTTGGATTTTACTCCTTTACTCTATAATAACGAAACCCCACCTATCCTATACTCGAGGGGACGCCGCTCTCCTCTCGAGAATCAGTAACGATCAGTTGTCCCTGGCAATCGGACGTTACAGGTTGGATATTTTTGGTGACAGCGGTGGGATAGTTGATTTCGTTTAGAAGGATTGTTCATTTAGAAGGAATATTTCGCTTAGTAACATACTCCAAAAGTGAGTAATTCCCAGAAATTTTTTCTCTCTTAGTAAATTCTACGGAGGCTTAAAATTCACAATGGCTGACGAGAAACTTGATGAAGCAATGGCTAACCTAGCAATCAATACTACAGCTCAGGAAGCTACAGAAACGATAGAAATACCAGGAGATACAAACGCTCCAGAAAATTTGAACCCTCAAATTAATATAAATACAGTTACGAGTACATATCCGCAACTACCACACATTAGCTTACGCGATACGGCAGACACAGTCCCTTCCTTTAATGGCAGGAATATACCGATACATCAGTTCGCTAAAAGTTGTCGACATGCACGGCGCATGGTAAACCCAAACACGGAGTACGGACTCGTTCAACTCATAAAGAATAAGCTTTTCGGGCAAGCCTCAAGAGTAGTTTTAAGCGGGGAATATAATACAATCAACGACCTTATCTCCGTACTAAGCTCACGTTTTGCACCGTTACATACCTCCATTCAATTATACGGAGAACTATCAAAAATAGCGCAATTACCGACCGAAACAACGGTAGATTATAGCAGTCGTGTATCTAACTTACTCCTACAAATTAAACATTGTAACGCGATAGAAGTACCTACACACGAAGCCCAATTCAATATAACTGCGGAGCAAAACTCTATTAAGGCCTTCCTAACGGGATTAAAAACCGAAATACACAATAGAATATACGAACACACCTTCAGTAGTCTTGATCGCGCTATCAACGTCGCTATCAAAGCAGAAGCAGAGTTCAACGAAAACCAAACGCGAACAAGAGTAGCACAGACCAACCAATGTACGAACTGTCTTGGATATGGCCATGACGTCACTACCTGTAGTAGCCAACAAACCTCGCGTACCAACTGGCGGCAAAAGAATTGTCAACATTGTAACAGGACGGGACACGCAACGCATGAATGTAGAAACCATAACAGAAGTCAATACAATACATTCTGTGACTTCTGCCGAAGACCGGGACACATGACACAGGATTGTAGAAGTCGAAGCTACACAAATCGAGTTCCACAATCTAATACATACTGCGACTATTGCCGAAGACCAGGACACACGACGCAGGACTGCAGAAGCCAAAGTTACAAAAACTTACAAACCAACATATACTGTGACCATTGCCGAAGACCGGGACACACAACGCAGGATTGCAGAAGCCGAAATTACGAAAACAGAGCTCCTCAATCCAACGCATATTGCAACCACTGCCGAAGACCAGGTCACACAATACAGGAGTGTAGGAATAAAAATTATACAAACAAAACACAGCAGCCAGAAATATTCTGTGAATACTGCAAGTACAAGGGCCACACTATAGAGCAATGCAGGAAAAAGATGTACTTCAATAGGAAGGAGAAGGAAGAAACACAACCTCGCACGGTACGTCAACAAGCCATACTTAGACTAAAAACCGAACAGGTAAGGAAACCTCCTAGTATCCTTCTCTTTGATGTAGGATTCAGCGAAGAACAAGCAACATTAATGATCGATACCGGATCCGATCTGAACGTGATTAAGAAGAGCGCTGTTTCATCCGACATCCCAATCTTTACGGACACTCTCTTTGACCTCAACGGCATTACAAGCGGTCTACTCAGCACCATAGGGTACATCAAAATAAGAACTCTGAACACAGAAATCATCCTCCACGTCGTAGAGGACCTTCCTATCAAACAGGATGGAATATTGGGGACGGATTTCTTCCAAACCAACGGGGCAACGATTGACTACATGCATTCGGCAATAACCATTGGAAGAGAAACTGTTCCATTCATCGATCCAGAGACAATCACTATACCAGCAAGATCAAGGAGCCAAATATATGTACGAGTCCTCAATACACAATCTAGCACAGGGTACATTCCAAAAATGAAAATTCACCCTAATTTACACATGGGTAACGCACTTGTATCAAACAACAACGGTGTAGCATACCTATTCGCAATAAATACATCCACAAAAGACATCAAAATTCCTGTACCATCTGTCGAATTGGAACCATTTGAAGAAGTACCTGTAGGAGAAGAAACATCAGACAAATACGAAAAACCCAACAGAATACACCAGCTACTTCAACTACTACGACTAGAACATTTAAATTCAGAGGAACGAGCCAGCATCGAGGAACTGATAAAAGAACATTCGGATAGATTCTACCTCCCAGGAGAAAAATTAGAAGCCAGAAACAGAGTACACCATAGAATAATAACGGAAAGCAACGTTCCTGTCTTCACAAAACAATACAGATACCCTCAAGCATACAAAGAAGAAGTAAGAAAGCAAACCAAAGAATTACTTGAAAAGGAAATAATACAAGCTTCAACATCTCCTTATAATTCACCGATATGGATCGTACCTAAAAAGGAAGACGCACAAGGAAATATAAAATCCAGAATCGTAATTGATTTCAGGAAACTGAATGAACTAACGATTGGAGACGCCTATCCTCTGCCAAACATAACTGACATATTAGATCAGTTAGGAAGCGCAAAATACTTCTCTGTATTCGATCTAGCATCCGGATTCCATCAAATTCCAATGCATCCAGACGATCGCCACAAGACGGCCTTCTCTACGATATATGGACACTATGAGTTCAACAGGATGCCATTCGGACTCAAAAATGCACCAGCTACCTTCCAAAGACTCATGGACCAAGTATTAACAGGCCTTCAAGGAATAGAACTCTTTGTATATCTGGATGACATCGTAATATATGCCAGCTCACTTAAGGAACATGCAACAAAGTTTACGCGCTTGATGAATAGACTAACGGACGCTAACCTCTATCTCCAACCAGACAAATGTGAATTCCTGAAGAAGGAAGTATCGTATCTAGGACACGTAATAGGAGAAGAAGGAGTCAAGCCTGACCCACGGAAAATAGTGGCCGTCAAGGAATTTCCAACACCTACAACGGTCAAACATGTAAAACAGTTCCTAGGACTGAGTGGTTATTACAGAAGATTCATCAAAGACTTTTCAAAAATTGCACGACCACTGTCAAACCTGACCAAAAAGGACTACCAGTTTGAATGGACTCACAAGCAGCAAAAATCATTTGAAGTTCTGCGGGAAGCTCTTTGCAAAGAACCTATCCTACAATATCCGGACTTCGAGAAGACGTTCAACATTACAACAGACGTCTCAGGTATTGCTGTAGGTGCAGTCCTTAGCCAGGGTGAAATCGGGAAAGATTTACCAATAGCCTACGCATCTCGTGTCTTAAACGACGCAGAAACTCGTTACTCTCCAACCGAACGAGAACTACTAGCAATTATATACGCGGTATTTCACTTTAGACCCTATATTTATGGCAGGAAATTTTTCTTAATAACAGACCATAAACCGCTAGAATGGCTACAAAATCTCTCAAATCCAACATCTCGGCTAATGCGATGGAAAATAAAACTTGCAGAATATGATTATAAAATCCTATATAAACCAGGAAAGTACAACACAAACGCAGATGCATTATCAAGAAACCCAATCGCATTACCATTGGATGCAAAACGAGCCCATTCAGAAACAAATTCTCACGAGAACAAAAAGCAAAAACAATTCCATCAACATAACACGCGACAACGGGATACTACTGCTTCAACCTCAGGAAACCCAGCTCCGCACAAACAATTTAGAATTATTCCAACGGACTCCGACTCATCATCATACGACGAAAGCGACTCAATAAACACAAAACGGCAAAAATTAAAACGAAAAATAAAAAGAAATACCTCCTCATCTCAGCCAGAAGTTAAGAAACAAAACGTCGAAATTTATACACCTCCTCAAATCACAGTACCAGTAGAAGTATATGCGCCTCCTCAAGATATAGTTCCAGTAGAAGAACATATACCCTCTCAACATAGAAACCATACAAGAGCATCCAGAATACCTCAAGACGAAGATTTAATAGAAGAAATAGAAGAGACTTTCATAGTACCAAACCACAATTATAAAGACCCTCCCAAAATTGATGCAGAAACAAGCACAAGTACTCACCACACACCTAAAAAAAGAAAGAAACGGAAATTAAAATCCAGTACTGACACTGCTCCTATAACTCCCATAAAAATTAAGAAGAGGAGAATACTTACACCACCATTATCTCCTACACCACCATTATCTCCTCTTCCACCATTGTCTCCTCCTCCACCAGTATCATCCATTCCATCACAACACACAACAGGCAGACCAAGAATAGTGTCAAACATTCCTGTCAAGAAACAAAACATGGAAGTAGAAGATCATTTATGGATGGGCAAAGGATTCATTGTAACATTCATCAACACAAAAGGTAAACCAATAGGACCAGCCGGAGATAGATTATATAAGGATAAAAATATAAAAAATAATAAACTTCCACTCCCATTAAAAACTGCAGAATCAATTAAACTTAAAGAAGGAAAACATACAATCCTCGGACTTGTTATAACAGACCATCCAACAGAAGAGGATTTGTACAAATCATTAAGAACACTCCATACCCAACTAGTACTTGAAAACACCACAAAAGTATACATAGCAGGCGAGAAAAACAAAATTTCATTAAATAGACTGTGGAACCTAATAGACATAATATTCTTACAAGACGACATTCAATTTATATTCTGTAAAGGCACACTAATAACTCCTTCCATACAAGAGAGACAACAAATTATTCAAGAAAACCACCAAACTCCTATAGGCGGACATAAAGGAATAACCAAGACATACCATCGAATAAGAAATCAATATTATTGGAAAAACATGAAGTACGAAATAACGCAATTCATCAAAACTTGCTTAGACTGTCAAAAGACTAAATTGGTAAGAGTTAAAAACAAAGAACCTGTGATATTGACAGACACACCAATTGACGCCTTTGATAAAGTTTCTATGGACATTGTGGGACCACTACCTTTCACAGATACAGGAAATGGTTATATACTTACGATCCAAGATAACCTAACTAAATATTCTCTCGCAATACCATTAGCAAACATCACCTCGGAGGACATAGCTAGGGCATTCACAGAGCACTTCATCTGCAAGTTTGGAAGTCCTAAAGCCATTCTCACAGACCAGGGACCGAATTTCATGAGTGCCCTTATAAAGAAATTTGCCAAGGCATTCCATATAAAGCAATACCGAACTTCTGCATACCATCCACAGTCTAATGGATCCTTAGAAAGAAGTCATCACGTCCTTGTAGAATATTTACGACACTATGTATCAAAAGAGAAACAATGGGATCAATGGTTGCCGCAAGCAATGTTTTCATACAATACAAGCACTCACGAAGGTACAAAATTCACGCCTCACGAGCTTGTTTTCGGTAGAAAAGCCCGCCTTCCTTCAAATATTACTCCAACAGATAAAATCAAAACTTATCCGTATTTCGTCGACAAATTAATAGACAAACTTCATCACATCCGACAAATGGCGCGAAACAATTTGGAAGAATCGAAAGTTCGGCAGAAATATTACTATGATCGAAAGATTCAACCCGAAACATACAAGATAGGAGATTGGATCTGGTTACTAAAACCAAGACGCGAAAAATTGGAACTAGAATACACCGGACCCTATCAAGTCATCGAAATTTTGAATAATAGCAATTTAAAAATAGCAACAAATCCCAAACAAATAAAAATCGTCCATATGAATAGAGTCAAGAAAGCCTATCTACCTTAAAAAGACTTGGCAACCATGCGCAGAAACTAGTGGAGAAGCAGATACAGGATACCTTCATTCTCGCCAAAGCATTTATACAAGCAACAACGTTTCATAGCCACAGCAAGATGGACAAATTCATATGCTTAGAGAAAATTTATAAACGCAATGTATACTACTACGGAAATCACGTTCTGTGTGAAGGTTGCGCGCATGGAATAGGAGAAGCACATAGACAGCCAGCAGCAGAACACCTTCTTGCACTAGTTACAAAAAGAAATAATAATCAAAAATGTCTCATTTGCCAACGGATACTCTATATAAGGAAGAATATAATTAATTGTACTCTGTGTACCTTATTTTCATATCGAATAACGGAAATAACCACACACAACATGAAATTGGGATATGTATATCCTGTTATTCGAGAGGAAGTTCTGAGAAACCTCTAAATTACTGGACCAATAGGAATCGTGCAATCTAAGGAAACCCTAGGGACAATAGAAGAAGGAGAGGTTGCAACAATGCATAAGTCATTCGAAGGCAAAATTAAACGAACGCAAAATTTTTACACAAAGGAAAATTTTTTTTAAAATGGAAAGCTTCACCTGTTTAAAGAAAGTCTACGACTATAATACATACTACTACAAAATGACAAAACTGCTATGCGTACAGTGTGCACAATTTTCGGAGATGGAAGAAGATAAAGTGGGATACCCCCATCTAATCGTGTGGGAAAACAGACGGAGCTACCGGATATGCCACAGATGCCGCCGAATACTATATGTAGCGAAGCCGGCCAACCAATGTGGTTTATGCACAATGTTAATCCCACAAATACACCCCACATACTTAGCCATACTAAGAATTGGAGGCAGTTACCCCGTGATTAGGGACATGATCCTCGAAGATCTACAGACATGTAAATATGTCATTTTCCTTAAACATATATTTCTTACTTTCCTTATTTCCTTATTTACAGAAACAGGAAGAAATTACCCTAATCAACTTGTAAATATGTTCCTTTATCTACTATATTTCTTATACACACCACACTCACAGATACACATACACACACGCACACATTGTAATTAACACTCACACCTAGTTTTAAGCATTTTTATAAAATACTACTCAGAAATATATATACATAATCCCGAAAAATGAAACAAAAATTCATACCCCAAATTATAAACATAACTACGAAGAAACACAGCAATTTTACGAGTCTACGAAAACGAACTATTTAAAATTCGCGCCGAAAAATATTACAACCAAACATTAGTATCAAACTTCAGACATCACTGTCAAAACCGCGCTTGCACCAAACTTCACTTATACAACTTCGAAAATGCCGCGAAGAGCCGGGACGCGACTCACTAAAACCCAGAAGGACAGAGGAAAACTAGAAGAAATCTTGAAGGAGATGATAGAGATCCCACCGATAATCACTCCACTCCCGGAACCTCCAGGAGAAATGGTAAAAATCATCCTTCTAAAATACCATCTCCATTTATCCAAACTTCCTAAAAATTTTTTAAGACGACCTCCCAAGCTCCTCCGGAATCCCTTCCCTCCACATCAGGAAAGGACCCGGAGTTCAAAATTCCCACAAAACCCGCACCGCGGAAGAAGAGGGAGTTCTCATCCCCATCGACATTCCTCCGCCAGATTGGAAGGCATATCAGGCCCTGCCCGGAACAGACCCCAGACAATGGATCTGGAAGGTTTTGAAGAAATGCGGAACAGGAGCAGCAGAAAAATATGACCCATCGCAAGGAAAAAAATAAATATATATAATATAAATATTATGTATAAACTTTAATAAATATTTTACATAACCTATAATTATTCAAATCTTTCGAGGGCGAAAGATCGCCTAGGGGGGAGGTGTAACGTCCCACGCGGACTCGAACCCGGTATTACCGACAGTCGATAAAACAGCGATACATTGCGACACGTGTAGAATCACTGTACACATTATTACATACAAAATTATAATTAAGCGAATATAAAAATACGAACATTACAAAACACACTAAGAATAGTTGATTATAAGCGTTGTTAAGAATATAAGATAAAATATAAGTTAATAAGCGAGAAAACCACTGCGCGTGCGCTAGCCCGCCAAAATCATGGTATAAAAGGAGGTGTACGTAGCACAGAGGTTCAGAAAAGACTCTGCTTGCGAATGCACAAGCATAGAGGTAGCTAAGGTCTGACCAGTAAGATTAAGCTCGCTCCGGAGACGGTAGCGGCTGGTCTTCAGTGGATAGATACAGGTGCTCCTTTATTGATTGTGTATTCAAAGGTTATAGAACCTCGCTCTTGCAAAGGCATTAAGCTCGCTCCGGAAACGGTAGCGGCTGGTGCACTTGGTAAAAGCAAGGTCGTAAGAGTATAGAACTCAAACTCTGCCACGAGTAATAAGCTCGCTCCGGAAACGGTAGCGGCTGTTCTTACTGCAGACGTTGCCAAGAGTATAAGCTCGCTCCGGAGACGGTAGCGGCTGTACACTGCAACACACATACATGCCTTGTACATAATACGACACACATATATATATATATAGATACATAAAATATAAGAAAACCAAGAGCATTGTAATCATAGCTGTAGTTAATATAATTTGTTACTCAAAGTATAATTATTTGTTGAATAAACAAGCCATTGTTAATGTTTAAGTTGGATTTTACTCCTTTACTCTATAATAACGAAACCCCACCTATCCTATACTCGAGGGGACGCCGCTCTCCTCTCGAGAATCAGTAACGATCAGTTGTCCCTGGCAATCGGACGTTACACATGCGTATCTTACGGGTGCACGCGTGGTATCGCAGCAGCAAGGAAAGTAGTCCAACTTAAACTGAATTGCACAATACTAACAGTACATGCTACTTTTAATCTTTTATTATAATACAAAAATGTATTTATTCTGACGAGGTGCTACAGCCTACGACTTCAGTATCGTTGTATAAACGTTCTTGAAATATTGCTATTTCCTGAAAAAAATGTCTATTCTCTCCTGACGATCATGCGCCCTCTTAAATAAATATTCGCATAAATACGAAGGAAGATCTTCTTCTTTACTTCCGTATTTCGAAATATGTCCCCGAACCTCCCTCCATGTCCTCTCTATTGACTGTGTATTGGTATGAAAATTATTACACCAGGTAACAACCAAACCAATTACACATTACCTGTAAATAATTTACGCATTTACGCAGTATTTGCTGAAAAAACACAGCCCCTTCGTTACATTCCGCACTAAATTTCACGAATAACTTACTTAACACAAAATAATTATTAATCCAAAAATCGCTCTTAACAACTACCTCCTCGCATCATGCTCTCCTGCCAGGGCTAGAAGGGATCCGGCCGGCGGAACACCTACAGGGAGCGGTGGTAATGTGTGCGTGAATTAACGCCAGCGCCAAGTCAGCCACGTGGCGACATCGCGAAACGAATGTGACGTCACGAATGTATAGACGCCATTGCCAAAGACGCCACGTGCGATTGTGAATTGAACATTTTTAGTAGTTTTTCCAAGTTTTTCATTCAATTGAAATTACGACATGAATAAGGAATCAGGTAAGACAAATACTTAATACTTTTGCATCAACAGAATTATAGAAATGATATTTTTTATTTATACCAGCGTCAAGCGAGTGACGCCGCGGCCAATCAGCGTCGACAACATATGTCCCGGTGACGCTGATTGGCCGTGGCGTCGGTCGTCTCCGATCGTGCGTCTCACCCACACACTACCACCGCTCCCTGTAGGTGTTTCTAATTGAGATCAGCCGGCCGGAGACCGCCAGGCCAATTTTCAGCCGGCAAGGGTGTCAAACAGTGACGTCACACTCGTTTCGCGTTGTCGCCACGTGGCTGACTTGGGCGCTGGCGTCAATTCACGCATACATTACCACCGCTCCCTGTAGGTGTGTTCCGCCGGCCGGATCCCTTCCAGCCCTGTCTCCTGCTTACCGTTACAGAGAGCGAAAAAGTATCATCTATCTCTATCCTTCTCGCACACGCTCCCCCTCTCTCACGCTCTCTACTCCCAGAGCTATTTGCGCTTCAAATAATTTTTTTCAAATACAAATGAATGGAAAGTCGAAAAATTATTTGAAGGTTAAAATGAATTCCGTTAAACGAGAAAAATATTTGTGGCCGTCGGATAACTTCACGTCAAACGAGAAAATTATTTGTGGCCAATGGATATATTCACGTCGAACAAAAGAAATTATTTGTGACGTTTCAAATGAAAGTAACTCTCACTTATTTTTATTTGAAATAAAAATAACTCTGGGTTATTTTTATTTGATGACAAACAAAGGTAAAGCCTCTTTTATTTGATACGTTATTTAAATAATTTTTTATTTAAATAATGCCCATCTCTGGTTTATATTAAAATTCGCAAAATTGTTGATTTGGCAGCTAAAAAGGTCGAGCGGTAACATATGTATAGCTCCGCCTTTGCCCAGAAACTTGAAACGCGTTTTTCTCGAATCTTTTTTTCTCTTGGTTTTCGGTTAGTTGCGAATGAACGGAGGTTCGGATAGACTTGAAAAAATTACAGGATGTGTAAAACATGTGCCATTTCCCGCCAAACCTCTGATATGGTCCATACAATTTCGAGATTTTCATCAACAAATTAAAATGTCGCGGATTTTTAGTAGCGCACAAACACGACCGAATTTGTCTCGAAATAATCGCCGTTTGTCGGCCACCAATTTAATAATTCTGTTTTAATTTTAGTTTTTGTTGGTTCAGCAGGAAACTACGGATGTAACAATTAAGAATCACACCTTGAAATTGGATTACGTCACTTTTTAAGACCAATATTACCTGAAAACTATAGAAGAACGTTAAAATGTTTACCAGTCAGCAGCGCCATTTTTAAAGCACATGTATATTTCATACCAACTTTTTTTCAATCTTTATGATATTAATAAACATTGGGTAAAAGGATACACCTGAATTTGCTTTCATTTTTTTACAAATGCATTGAAAAGAAAGTGTTTCTTTTACGGAAAATGGCTGACTAGTGTCCCCTTAACATTCTTCACTGTCTATTTAACATACGCCGCCGGTTCTCCATTCGCCGACATTTTGCACCCCCAGCAGTTAAACTCCTTTACTTATGCGGATAAAGTTCACCTTTGGGACTTCGCGCTCGGCCTAACAGGCATCGCGAAGTGTATCTCCGAAAGTGTAATCCACCCCTGTCGCCCTCTTAGATTAAGAGCGTTTTCAAGGGTATGTTATCTGGAACTTCTCTATTTTATTTTAGAATATACAGGGTGTTCGGCTATACGTGAGAGAAAATTGAAGGGATGATTCTCCATCGCGTCCCGCTTTCCGTAGGCGGTTCCTCTTACCTCAGCGTGCCCGTCAGGCGCCTAAAACTGTACTCAACTTCGGTGCTCGCGTATTTGGCTGAAATTCAAAGTCAATTTTCTCAAAAACGAAACCTAAAACATTATATTCTATATCATCGATTTATTTTTTTCATGCAGATTCACCATTTATATTTTCTCCTACATGTATACTGCTAAACCTTAATTTCGCGTCAATTGTTACCCTTCCATTCCCAGTCCACATTCTTTTCCGTGACGTAAGTTTATACTCAAGGTGTGCTTCCGCACTTTAATAGAGCAAGAAGCCTTGTTTGTACTTCTACGTTAGATTTAGCTGTATGTCAGATCCCCATAAAAACTTCAAAAAAGTAAAAAAGAAACACGCTAAGTACATGAAAAAGTCGAAGACGAAAAAGAGTATTATTTGTACTTCTACGTTAGATTTAGCTGTATGTAAGATCGGGACCGAATAAATGCGGCTGAAAGTGTATTCAAAAGGCAATGGCAAAGAAGATCTCACCCGACGGCGGCGGGACGTGACCGGCGGCACATTTTCTTGGTACAAGGAGGGCTCGCTCTGACCGACGGGCATGTGGGGCTAGGATCGCGCGTAAACAAAAAAAAACAAAGCGGGCGGCCGGAGCTCACGAATGTCACGGCGTCTAAAAATTATTTCTCATTTTCTTACATGTAAGTGTGCTTCATTATTATTATTTTATTAATTAAGCTTTACGCATAATGAAACGAACATATTTTCAACGAATAGGTTATTGTATCATTACACGTGTATCACAGTTTAGAGCTGTTTCAGTACTCGAAAAAAGGGAGCCTGACTCGGCTCGAAGAACCGAACCGAGCCGAGTACCCGTAAAAACCGAGCGGCTCGAAAGAATCGAGTACTCGATTTTTTTCGGGCGGCCCGAATGTACTTCGAGCAGATCGAAATTTTTGAGTGACTAGTAGCTTGAAGCTTGAACGTTTCGAGCAGTACGAATGTTTTGAATATTTTAGATTAGATAATGTGTATCTACTGGAATGTAAATAATAATAATAATAATAATATTTGTTTTACGGGACAAGCCCATTACAACAAGTGTGTGCAGTACAATAATTTGCACATACAATATAACAACAAACACCGTGTTAGAATCAGCAAAAAAACAAGTAAAAATATATTTTTATATAAGAGTATAAGGAGTTCGGCGTGCCGGTCAGGCGTAGGTCTGGAGTGTAGGTCTGGGTTACCCTATACAATGCCATCAAGAACCAGGGCTTTCTGAACGTTCGTCTTAAAACTAGAGAGGGAATCGGCAAAAAAAAAATCAATGTTCCCATGATACTTGTTCGCAAGATCGCTTATTCTGTGTAGGGGGTCCGTGTGTCCGACCCAGGAGGAGTAGCCAGGAGATCTAAAAAGGGGAGTTTTCCTTGTAGAACGTACAGGCACGCTGAAGTTGACCAGCGTCAGAACATGAGGGTTATCAACCAATCCGTTTAATATCCTGTACAAGAAGGACAGGTCAGTGACTCTCCTCCTGTGCTCCAGAGACCGGATACCCACTAATGGGGCCATAGTCATGGTCGAAACGAGCAAGAGGCTGGCCAGTTTTGTAAGCTAATAAGCGCAAGAACCTATGCTGAACCCTCTCAAGTTGTACTCTGTATTTGTTCCAACGCGGCGTCCAGATCACCGACGCATATTCGAGGTGAGGCATCACTAGGGTATTATAAAGATATCGCAGCGTGGAAGGGTTTGCGAAGTCCGCGCTACTTCTGGTTATAAACCTTAGGGCTTTGTTGGAGATCGCAACGATATGTTGAATATGCGATACGAACGAGAACGATGAATCGATAAGAACTCCGAGGTCGCGCGCAATATCAACGCTAGAAAGCTGGACACCAGCGATTTGATAAGGATACAGTGACGGATTCTTGCAGCGAGACAATCTCATAATGTGACATTTGCTAACATTTAGCTCCATTTGGTTCGGCAAGCACCACCCCGAGAGTCTATCAAGGTCCGATTGGAGACTTAAGAAGTCGGAAGAGCACGAGATGCATTTGTACATTTTGAGATCGTCCGCGAACAGCAGGAACTCACTACATGAGATAATGCGGCGAATATCGTTTATGAAAAGTGCAAATAGTAAAGTTCCCAGATGGGATCCCTGGGGAACTCCCGACGTGACGGAAATCTTACGAGACAGAACGTCCCCGACCCTAACCCGCTGGACACGCCCGGTTAAATACGAGAAGAGCCATGCTAGCAGTGTGACGCCTAAACCCAATGGCCGAGAGTTTGTCAATGAGCAAAAAGTGGTCCACCCTGTCAAGGTCTTCCTGAAGTCGGTGTAGATGACATCAACCTGCAACTTCCTGTCCAGACCCCTGGCCACGAAGCCGCAGAAGACGGTCAAGTTAGTGACGGTAGACCTACCCGACAAAAATCCGTGCTGCTCGTCAGATAAAAAGTTTCTTATCAGGGCACTAATTTTCTTAGTGATGATAGCCTCGAACATCTGGCCCATAACATTAAGCATCGAGATAGGCCTATAGTTAGAGATGTCTGACTTCGCGCCGGCCTTGTGGATCGGAGTGATAATGCCGGATCTCCAGACTGAGGGAAAGTGACCATCGGACAGAGAACGGTTGTAGATTAACCAGAGCGGTCGAGACAAGATAAGTCTACAATTTTTCAGGAAGTTCGGAGGGATACCATCGTCACGGGGACCTTTATAAATATTCAGGTTGTCAATTTCATCAATGACATAGCCTATGCTAATACTAAGACCAGCGATGTCCAGCGGCGTGTTAGAGCTGGTGGATGCAGTATAGCTAGGATGTGTTGACGAGTATACAGACTCGAAGAATTTCGCGAACAGATCTGCAGTCTCCGAGTTATCAGATGAGTTCGTGTTGTCAAGGTACATTGATCCGGGAAGACCTTGGGCGCAGCGCTTAGAGTTGATAAATTTCAAAAAAACTTTGATATTTAGTGGAATAGCTGGTTCCGTGGATGCAACGTATCCCCGATAACACGATCTGGAAAGCGATTTACATTCGGACCTCAGATGACAAAAGGTTAGATAATCGTGCCAGTCATTGCTTCTCTTGTAAGCGAGGTGCGCTGCCTTTTTAGCCTTGATACACGAAATAAGCTCCTTGGAGAACCAATTCGGGTAATTAGAGGAGTAGGCTCTCGTTACTGGCACAAAAGAACGTATAGCGTGGAAAATGTGTTCGTAGAGAAAGGCGACAGATTGTTCCGTAGACAAACTGTTTAGGCCGCCGTCCCAGTCGACCGCATTAAGATACTGGACGATTCTCGGGCAGTCCCCGTTGGAAAAGTTAAGCCTGCTGGACACGGAACGGCTGGCAGCCTGAGTAGCACAGATCTGGAGATTAGCGAGTAGGGCAGGATGAAAGGGATCGAGTGGTAGGAGGTGATCGGGAGCCACTAACAGCGACACTTCATTAAAATTAGAGAACACAATATCAAGGAAATCACAGCTAGAATTTGGACACGAATTAATCTGCCGAAGATTATGTACGTAACAGATTTCCTTGATATGCTCATGCGCGGAAAATTCCTTGCCAGATAACGCACGCGGTAGACCAGCAGGCGCTAATACCGGGGATAGGTCATCCTAGACACATCTGGGAAGGTTATAATCGCCAAATAGTAGTGTATTGGCCAGCGGAAATTGCCTTAACACCTCGTCGACACTGGCGCAGTGCTCGGAGTACTCCAAAGGTCTCGATCCTGGGGGAATGTAAACAGCTCCCAATATAATAGACTGAGGCGATGCACTGACTCTGACAAAGACCTGTTCAACGAGATCGCAAGAAGTATAAATACGCGAGCACTGGAGGGATTTCCTAACAGCAATCAGTACCCCGCCTCCTCTATAGCAATCACTGGATCTCAAGTTTCTGTCAAAACGGAAGACAGAAGTTCCTCAGACAGAATATTGCTATTTAACCACGTCTCGACTAGAATAATTACGTCCTACTGGGAGCTACCACACGCCACGGCCCTCAGGTCGTTCAACTTGGTACGAAGACCACGCACATTTTGAAAATAAATATTAAGATTATGTAGGAAAGTTAGTTTTTCGTTTTGAACGACGCGTAGAGGAGGTCGAGACAATCCTGGGGACACCATGGACGTAACGGATAGTCTTGTTGGTGTCGCCGTTTGCGTGAAGCTTCTCTCTCTTTCAGCCAACTCCGCCACAACGTCGTCAGTACAAGAGCCCGCGTCAGAAGGCGTATTGGCCGAGGATGTGAAGCGATCTTCTATACTCCGCATACGCTCCGTTAAAACGGGTACCGAACTCCGCACCTCGTTGATATCAGATCTGATTTCGGTCAACATTTCCTTCCGCAGGACGGCAAATTCGCTGAGGTCTCTGATGTCACTTAGCGACGGTAAAGCAGGAACTCCCGGAGGTATATTAAGCTGGCGTAGCCATTTGAAAAGGCCAACGCAAAATTAATACGATATTTTTTTACTATTTATTTGCTAATTATTTGCCAAAGAATTAATTTTTTTGCTCCAGCCGTTTTCGAGAAACAATGGCTACGCTACCGTAATATTAAGCTGGCATAGCCACTTATTGTATCTCTGTACGTAAGACAGATATCAATACCATTCTTGCGGCATATTTTGTTGCTAATTTATTGCTCTTAACCCACTGAATATTAATTTTTTTGCCCAAGCCGTTTTCGAAAAACTGTGGCTGCTCTAGCTTAATATTAAGCTAACGTAGCCACATGTTGTATCACAGTACGTAACAAAGATATCGAATCCGCTTTTACCGCATATTTTGTTGCTAATTATTTGCTCTCGATCCCCCGAATATTAATTTTTTTGCTGCAGTATTTTTCGAGAAACGACGACCGCGCTAGAACCGCGTTAATCTAGCGTAGCCACGTGTCGCGCCTTTGTGCCTAAGAAAGCTATCGATACCATTCTTGCGGCATATTTTGTTGCTAATTATTTGCTCTCGATCCCCCGAATATTAATTTTTTTGCTGCAGTATTTTTCGAGAAACGACGACCGCGCTGGAACAGCGTTAATCTAGCATAGCCTAAAGGCTGTACAATGCTGGTTGTAGGTAAGTGCAGAAAATGAATGAAAGATTTTGTATAATTGTTTTATATTATTTCATTTCTTTGATGTACATCAATAATCGTGGTAGAATTTTGTAGTTTGGTTTCCTATTTATGCTATGATTTTTTAAGTCATCAAATTCTATCCAATTTGTTGTTGGATCGCCCTTTCGATATATAACGGCTGTGTAATGGCCTGTTACTGTTTGTAATGTGTCTTCCGCGTGCCTTGTCGGCAGGCCACTCTTACCGTGATAGATTACACAGCCTACCAATTTTAGCTCTTCGGTTTGGCATAACGGGTTGGTAATTTTTTTATGCAATTCCTGTAAACTTATACAGTAATTTTCTTCTGTTTCATTAAATATTTGGAATAATACAATATCACCTAAAAATGAAAATGTATGATTAATTATGTTAGAAAAGCATTTTCAAATTCTTTAAAACTCAAGAGAAATTGCAATAAAACCATGTTAATAATTTACTTATAAAACGTGTTATTTACCGATTTCTATTAATTGATTTTGTACGGCACCGGGACTGTTGCATTTGGGACAGGTACTATTCGGTACCGTACAGAAATCTAGAATAAAGCTTTCGCTTTTCGATTTCTTCAGCTGCGTGTCTTCTATCTGAAGTCCGATAAGGTGTTTAATGTTTTTATACTCGCATATTGCGCATACTGATTTTTCCGTAATACTGGGTATTTCTTTAAATAATTTTTGCGCCAGCCATCCCACGTTTGCATTACAGTTAATGAATTGCAATTTATTCATTAACGTGGAGTGTTGCATTGGGAATATATTTGCCAGTAATTTTGCACGTAAAATATACGTACAATTCCTCAACCCTTTAACTATGGTGTCTTCAACCATGTTGGTGAATAATGTATGTATCGATTTCATCTGATATATGAAATATAAGAAAGAAATATGTATAATGATATTTTGATACATCTACTAATAAAATGTATTGTAATCATTTGTGGTAAAAACAATATTTTTACATGAAGGAATGAGAAGAAAAAACAGTATTTCTATAGGTACAATTAATGGGGGAGGCCTACCTAGAGCGGTCGAAACAATGCGCTTCTTTGGGATTTTTTTCTAGAAAAACCGTTACACTTTTATTAATAACTATTCGTCTATTGTTAAGAGTACATCTAAAGGACAGTTCGACATTTTTTGCGTTAAAGAATATTAAAAGATTTGAGAGTTATAAGCGATCACCGGGATGTCCTTTTTTTTGCGGTGACCATCGTAGCTCGTAACAGAATCATCCGTAATGAAAAATTCAAAAGGCTTTAGATAGAGTATGAAATTATCTAGGCGCTATCGGAGGGATTTGTTTTTTTTCTTCTTAGTTTTTTTTACAGGCCAAGAATGGAACGACTTTTTTATTGAAAATCGATGGTTCAACTTTGCAGCGCCGCCATTTTGTCTCATAATAATTTTTCCAAAATCGGGCCCAATAGCGCCTAGATAATTTCATACTCTATCTAAAGCCTTTCGAATTTTTCATTTCGGATGATTCTGCTACGAGCTACGATGGTCACCGCAAAAAAAAGGACATCCCGGTCATCGCTTATAACTCTCAAATCTTTTAATATTCTTTAATGCAAAAAATACTGAACTGTCTCTTAGATGCACTCTTAACAATAGACGAATAGTTATTAATAAAAGTGTAACGGTTTTTCTAGTAAAAAATCCCAAA
The DNA here is from genome assembly GCA_963932275.1 of Andrena praecox. Classification (NCBI taxonomy): domain Eukaryota; kingdom Metazoa; phylum Arthropoda; class Insecta; order Hymenoptera; family Andrenidae; genus Andrena; species Andrena praecox. The sequence goes on from OZ010731.1 coordinate 37,811,844, forward strand.
GATGCGCAAAACCAAATTTATAAGAGTTTTCATTCGTTATATAATATGTACATCAACTATATGTAATTAAAATTATGAACTTACTTTGTTTCTTATATGTACAAAATCGATTGCTGCCAACAATGCTAAATATAAGATACTATCGAAGGAGCAGGTATTTCTCAGGGAAACTGTTTTACTGTTAATCGTTGCGGGTGCCAGTTGAGGACTGTTACCATTTTTGATTATCGGTATGGCCCGATTTCTGTCCCACTGTAGTATATCTTTAATGTCATTTTTTCTTTCGCCTAAATATTTTGCTGCTTGTCTATATGTTTTTTTCTTTCTTGGTAAATTCTCCTTGTTTTCTTGATCTAATTGTATATCTATATTGCTTTGTACATTGCCATTTTTAGAGCAATCATGGCATATACGTTTCTCTCCGTAACCTTCATCTTCTCCCTCTAAAGGAGTGGAACATTCTATAAAAATATGCACAGGTTTTGCGCATAAGTAACACTTATGCGCATCGCCTGGCATATTGCCATCTGCACAAGCAGGGCAGACTGGCTTATCAGCTTGTGGGATCTCGACTGGACTTCTATTAGTATTATTAGTTGTTTTTTGCCGTTTTATCCTAGGATTGCCTTTCCCTTTCCAATTTTCTATTTCTTTTAATGCTGTATTTCTGTTTGCGTCTTCTAATAATATTATTCTATTGTCACTGACATTTGTGGCTTTCTTATCCAAGTTTGCATTTACTAATAACATTTTTCCCTTTAAATATTCAATATGGTCTGTTACAAACTGATCCACCCTAACTAAAGATTTGTACATATTCATGAATATCGTTTTAATTTTATTTATCTCCCCTTCCACGGATGCACTGGATGCAGGAATGCGTCCGTAATTAAATTTTTCGCTTAATATATTTCCCCATATGGGAAATAATTCTAAATCTCTCAGCAACTTTTTGCTAATAATATTTGTATGCAAATGAAATGCATTTATTTCGGAACATTCCTGTTCAAAATAAGGTTTTGCGTTTTCCAATATTTTACTCGCCCATTGTCCCCAATAATTCATTATTGTTGGTGCACTTTCTTCTGCTTCAATGTTGAATTCTGTATCTCTCTCTTCTTCAATTTCTCCCATTTCCATTTCTTCATAGCCTAATAAAATATCAAGAGCCACAGAGAATATTATCATCATGTAGAAATGTCACCAGGTATGTAATTCTAAACTTGTACTTCGCATAGGTAAAATAAATTTTTTTCAAAGAAGATAGATCTTCAAACTTAATATTTCGGATTCACTCGTGAAAAGTTTATTGTGTGAGAAAATTTTTCCCAATGAAAATTGTACTTTATTTAACCGAAGCATTTATTAAATGTTAGTTAAAATATATTAGTTAAATGTAGCAAGTTATTTAAGATATGAAATTTCGCACTTACTCGTTACTAATGTAATTAGCCATGTTTTCTTTTTAAGACATTCAGTCTTTTCTCCGTTTGGCAGAAACCCTTCTGTCTCACAATTTTCTAACAAAAAAATCGCAAGAATTATTTCTTCTGCCTCATTTAAATTTTGGGTCATTAGCAAACGCCCAATGGCTGTCATATATAAGCAAAATATTCTGCGATTAATATTTTTGAGCAGCTTTCTATATTTATTTTTAAAATGCGCCACATCCATGCGAATGCGCGTTTTCACGTTTTCCACATTTCTCATTGCGTCTGCATACTCTTGTATGTTAGAAGAGCGAGAGTATGTTAATACCGCAGCATTTAATAATGCTCTCGCTCCATCACAAATGAATTCCTTTGGGAAACGAGCACCGAAACTATGAAAGTCAATCAAAAATTGCATGATGTCCCTGGTCGTGTGCCGCTCTCCTAATCTTTGAGCAACTGTAAATTGCCCTTCCTCACAGTTAACACTGAAATTGGCTAAAACAAAAATATTTTTCATAGTTAACATTGAAATTACGTAAAGCAAAAATATGTTAATTGTTATTACTAAATTTTGTCCATAATATATTTTTCACCTAGAATCTGTATTCATTTCCAAATGAATATTATTTATGTCGTCTAAGAGATGTGATCAGTAAAATATCATTATCAGTAGTTATTAATAAACTACTTTTATTGTAGGCGTTAGGGGCCGTTTTTAATATTGTATCATTATTCAGAACTAAAATATCATTTAATAGCGAGAACTGAACTCTGAATGAGCAGTAATACGATGTGCAGTATGCTTTAATTGTATCAGTTGAAGGAAAATGTTTAAATAAGTGCCGGTTTTAGGACAACATTGTAATGCAAAATTCGTGCAGTACCGTCAAGAATACCACTAAGGGAACAATATATGTTATCAAAAATTAATGCAAGTCTGAAAAAGTGGCAATATTCGTGTTCGTGGAAAGTAATTTTGACAATATTCTCGCCTTTTTTCGGAAAAGTTATTTCAACACTTTTCGTCTGTTTAATGATACTCTTACAAGTACTGGAAGAATTTTTTCTTTCCAAAGTGTAACTGGGAAGAGGGAATACTGAGAGCTGATTATGTTTTCATTATGTTTTACCTATGTCAAGTTTCTTTTAAAAATGACCGTGCTAATTACGGTAGTATTATATGGTATTGTAAAAGATTCTGCATACAACACAGTAAAAATTAATAACACATTTGTGGTGTGGCTATAATTTTATCGTGTTGTATCTAGAATTTTTGTCGTTGATCATAATACTTTACGATTATCGTAATTAACACGGTATTTTTTTTATAAAAAATTTTCTATATATTTCTAACTTCTGTATATTTCTAAATTTTATAAAATATTTCTAAAATTCGGAAAACTGTTTTTACCTCAATAACGAATTACGATCACTTGTCGTACATTTTCTGTTACGTTATCTTTTCGTTTATGCCTTATTTAAAAACGAAATTTACGTACTTCTTGTCCTCTCACTTCAAATTATTCTTATTTAAGATTCTGCTTTAAAAAAAAACTGTGTAACGCGGTTTCCTTCGATGCATGCCGACTTGCTTGTTCGTACGTTCGTAGCACAAGCGCGGTCGCCTACGTAGCCAACGCTACCGCGGGAGCTCGGGCGGAAGGCGCGCGCTCTGATTGGTCGGGGTTTTTGGTTAATATCTCCTTAACGAAGCTTCGGACAATATTTTCGCTAAGGAAAAAGTTGTTTCAAATCACCCCCTGAGTCACTCCTTTCAAGGAAAACCGACATTTTTGGGACACCCTGTATACCCAGGTTCCCCGCTCCCCTCAGACGTGGTCCCTTCTTCGCCGTACACGTGTCACACCGCCGGCACCACTCTTGAACGTCCTGTCGACACGTGGACCAAAAGAATTGTTGGCGGATCTTTGCCATGGTCTTGTTTACTCCAAAGTGTCCAGCTGTTGGGGCATCATGGAACTCCTTCAGTACCTCTGCCACTAGGGCTGTTCGGGTGCTCGAATATTCGGGCGGCTTGAAGTTCGGACCGAGCCGGGACTCGGTTTTCGAGCCGAGCCGGATACCCGTCAAATTCGGGCGGCCCGAAAAATCCGAGTAGCTCGAATTTGTTTCGGGCGGCTTGAAAAATCCGGGTAGTCCGAATCGTTTCGGGCCGCTCGGAAGAATCGGATAGCCCGAATTGTTTCGGGCCGCTCGAAAGAAGGGCCTAGCTCGAATTGTTTCGGGTGACTCGGAAAATCCGTACGCCTTGTACGCACTGTTCGAGCCACTATTCAAGGCGTACGGATTTTCCGAGTCACCCGAAACAATTCGAGCTAGCCCCTTCTTTCGAGCGGCCCGAAACAATTCGAGCTATCCGATTCTTCCGAGCGGCCCGAAACGATACGGACTAAGGTAAATATCCCAGTGGTTGGACGTTTAAAGCGAAGGTTACGTTACTACGACTTTTTATAACTAAAAATAATATAATTTGAACTAAATATTTATCGAATCGTTAGACCAAGTCTTCTTCTTTCAGAAAATGTCGTATAGAGTATCATTTATGTGAAGAAAAATATTAAAAATTATAATTTATAAAACTGTTCACTTGACCCAGTGATTGGACAGAATTTACGGCATGTCCCAGTGATTGGACTTAGCTGTCCCAGTGTTTGGACATAAAATAAAATTTAATAAAAATCGTTGCTATAACAATAATTGATATTTCTTTATACTGCGGACCTATATTATGTTTGAAAACAACAATAAAAACAACAAAATGTACAAATAAAACCTGATTATAATTTTTTAACCTCAAACATTTAGGCGCGCGCGTGTGCAGCACACGACCATGCACGCACGACAATCGTAACAATAAAAAAGTTATTTCATTTAATTCAGGGTTATTAATTAATTCATTAAATAAATATTAATATGAACATTTATTTGTTTAAAATATTTCTTAACATAAAGACATATTATTATTATTTTATAAAAAATAAACAAGTGAAATGTGACAATTTATGATTTCGTTCCATTCTTATTTTTGGTTTTTCTCTCCTTTGCTGCAGCTAATTTTTGCTTCTTGGATTCTTCAACTTTCTCCTTTTTTATACGTTTTAGAACTTCTTGTTCTTCCCTTTTTTTTCTCTTGCATCAATCCTTTGTTGTTTTTTCTCATCTTTTTCCTTTTGTATTTGCATCTTCTGTTCTTCCTTGTATGCCTGGTATTTTAACCACTCCTGCGACGTAGCCACTGTGGGTACTTTTCCCTTACATTTTCTCTTATTTTTTTTTCTATGGGCTTTGGCCAAAACAATGCTGTTTTGAATGGCAATGGCGTTTCGTCTTCCAACGTGTTTTCTGTATGAACACTTTGTTCTGTAATGAAGAGGTGTTTCATCATTTTATAATACAACATGTCATAACACACTTTACAAACCTTGAAAAGTGGAATGTGTGGAGAAGTCACTGGGAGTTTCAAAATCTTTTGAAACTTCACATTCTTCTTCAATGTGTTCCCTCACCAGAGTGACATCACTGCAATCTTTAATATTTTCGTTTACAATATAGTTCCCAATAAATTCTTGATTTAAGTTACCTGTAAACGTAACAATTCGTGTCTTAAAAAATAAGAAAATATTTTTAAAAACGGTACAAATTATTTAATCAACTTACAGTCTAATGTACTACTGTTATGCACCTCAACACCTGAATGAGGTTGCACCGAAACAATATTTTCAAATCCCACATTCAAATCCAAAGGTTGAAGTACATTATTAATATTACCTATCACACTATTTATATGTCCATGAGAATTGTCACATAAAACTAAATTATTATAAACACCTGTTTGTAATACTTCTGCATTTACATTTTTTCCTATTTTATGAAAATATAAAATTGATTGATAATAGGAACAAAATATTAATATATAATACCTACTTATTTCAGTATACTTATACCGCTTAAGTATTTAAAAATATTTGTTGTAAAAAGTATATAACTATATACTTATTTTAAAAACTTATTAAGTAAGATTAAATCATACCACATTTTCCCTTGATCTTCAACCAATACAAAAATAATTCTTTGAATTCGGAAGTGCCAGTCCAAATTCCAGTAGGCTCTGCTAATTTAAAATTTCTTAATACTACGTGATCAATGTTCTTCTCAAATACAGCTAAGTGCTGTACATATAAAACTGTGTATTCTTGTTGCTCGCTTGTACTGGAATCTAGAGTAGCCATATGTTCAACATCTGGTTCCTTATTCTTATTGAGGATGTTAAAATTAACAGCATCAGGTGAAAAAGGCAACAATCCACAAGTTCTGAACCCATTCTTGATTGTGTTCTCTAAATTATCTAAAGAGTCGATAGCCGTTTTTAACAATGGAGCAAAGTCTTCTTTTCGTAAACGTTCTCCCTGATTTTCTAATCTCCAATTGCAAACTTTTTGTCGCCACACATTCTTCATTGGATGGAACACAGACACATCTAATGGCTGAATGATGTGTGTTGAATTTGGATAGAGTGCCACTAACTCTATTTGTACACTTTGACAAAAGTTCACCAAAGGCCTGGTTACATGGGACGAATGTCCATCCACATACAAAACTATAGGAAATTGTATTTTATTTTTTAGTACCCATGGATAAAAGATGTTGGAAATATATTCATAAAATGTTTCGGCGGTCATCCAGCCTTCCTCAGATATTCCCATGCTCCAGTCTTTTGGTATTTTTTTTGTCACATTATATGGCACTCTCTTATAGGCATGCAAGACCATGGGTGGAACCATACTTCCCGCGGCATTAACCATAAACAAAACTGTTAGACATTCTTTTTCGTCACCAGTGACCACAGTGTACACGGATTTTGCACCTTTTTTCACTATTACATGACCAAGTTCCGGACAAAGTCGAAACCCACTTTCATCACAATTAAATATCCTAGATGGATCAATTACGACTAAATTCAGTTGTGTCAAATGGTCTTTCACTTCTTTGAACCAATTGCGTAGTGCTACTTCTGTAACGGAAGCACGAGTGCTGGTCAATGTTTGCGCAACTCTTTTGGACAGATGAGGATGACGCCGAAGAAAAGCTTCAAACCAGTGACGACCTGGTTTGTTGTTCACAAAAGGTGTTTTTCTTCCAAGTTCCGTTACCAATGCTTGCACGCTCTCTAATAGTTTGGTTTTTGTGACAGGAAATCCTCGTTGTCCAAGATAAATGATCCAATCACAAAGTCTCTGTTCTTCTTCTTCCGGTAAATAGGTTGATGGACCCATCGATGCATTTAGAGCCACCTTTCCCTTATTTTTAATAGCAATTGTACTCCGGGGCACATTATATTTTTCACTGGCAACTCTTAATGACATGCCATTTTGAACTGCTTTCACAGCAGTCTCCACATTTTGTGGTGTGTAAGATTTCTTGTTTAGTTTTGCCTTTGGCATTATGTTTTTAAATAATTTCTTATTCAAAATTGAGGTTAGATTGTTCTTTGAACAGAATCTAAAATTAATGAATAAAATATGTAAAAATAAAGAAAAAAAATATTAAATTAAATAATTTTATTAATATTTAAATACTTCAAACTACTTGCAGCAACCCAATAACACTGGCACAATGGTATTGATTCCAAATTAACTCGCGTCCAAACAGTGGGCCACGTCTCCAAATATGACGTTTCAGTCATTGGACAAAGCGTCCAATGAGTAGGCCAGCGGCGATCTCGTGTACTAGTGCATGGACGCGGTTGTTTTTAATTAAACTAAAGAAAAATCATTTAAAAACACATGGCTATCAATTAAACAGACTTTAATAAGTCTAAAAAACTTTTACTTAGTATAGAAGCACGCTCAACGTAGTATTTACGAACTTAAGAAAGACGCTCTCAATCTTAGTCGAACACTTAGTAAGGCTTGTCATGATACATTAAGTTCGCGATTGCTACACAATAATATTTATTTTTCAATTAATACATCATGTTTCCGAACTGTTTTCATGATTTATAGCATAAAAAATAAACAAGGATAATTATTTTATTTCCTGAACATCGTGAATATTGTTTTTAAATTTAATATTAACAGAAATTCATGATAGTGTCCAATCACCGGGACGTGTCCAACCACTGGGACATTTACCTTACCCGGATTTTTCAAGCCGCCCGAAACAAATTCGAGTTACTCGGATTTTTCGGGCCGCCCGAATTTGACGGGTATCCGGCTCGGCCCGGTCAGTCGAGCCGGGCCAGGCTCGGCTCGTTTCATTCGAGTACCCGAACAGCTCTATCTGCCACCCTTTCGCGCGGCACCACCAAAAGCCAGGAGGTCGTTGCGCCATCGTGGGACTCCCATTTCCTGAAAAGTAAGCCTTACCTAACCACCAGCGAGTCCCATATCGACCAATAGTACTTCAGCTGCGGGGAGAATTGAGCGACGTCCTGCCAGACGAGCTTCTCTCCTTCCCCCTTCTTTTTGAGGATGAAGCCGATTTCTTCATCCTTTTCTTGGCATCTTTTCCACTCGGTCCTCTTGTCGTCGCAAAATGTCCTGTGAATCGTCTTCGTGGACTGTCCTTCCTCTTCTGCTTCTTTCTTCTCTAGTCGATTGCATTGTTTACAGTCTTCTTCGGAGCAAGGTCTTCTGAAATGTCCATCGGCGTTTCCGTGGGCTTTCCCTTCCCGGTGACGAATTTCGAAGTCGTATTCCTGTAGACGTTCAATCCAGCGTGCGACCTGTCCTTCGGGGTTCTTGAAAGTCAGTAGCCAACGAAGCGCTGCATGATCCGTCGTTACTAGAAACCTCCGTCCGTAGAGGTAGTGGTGGAAATGTTCGATTGACTTCACTACTGCCAGTAGCTCTCTCCGGGTGACGCATTAGTTCTTCTCCGTTTTTCCTAAGGTCTTAGAGAAGTAGGCTACAACCTTCTCTTGACCTTCATGTTCTTGTGCGAGGACTCCGCCTATGGCGAAGTCGGTGGCATCCGTATCCAGAATAAAATCCTTTCCTATCACTGGGTAGGCGAGCACCGGGGCTCCGGTGAGTCTTCTCTTCAACTCTTGAAAAATTTCCTAGCATTCTTCAGTCCATTGATAAGATTGTTTGGTCTTGGTGAGGCGATGCAGGGGTTTGGCGATCTTGGAGAAATCCTTCACAAATTTCCTGTAGTACGGTATTGACTGTGTGCTTGACCCGTTCGCAATTCCCGATTTGATTAGGGTCCGCGGCGAAAACGTCCTGAAATTCACAAAGCAACTCAGCAAACAGCTTTTTCTGCCGCTCTGTCAAACCTGTCGAACAACGTGTGTGTAGTTCCTCCAAATGCCGGGGTACAACCGTTCCTCTCTCTATTTTCCTCTTCTTCGGCTCAGCGGTCGGCTCGCCTAGGCGAACTTCCGAGTGACTGGGTAGGCACAGTACACTCCGGGAAAGGTCGATATTGCAGCGGTGTTTCTTCAGGAACGCCGCTCCGAGTATGCATTTCTCAACCATGTCGACAATGTAGAAGTCTTCTACGCTTAGAAGTCCTCCAACACTGACCTCCAGACTTCTTTTCCCGTAGACCTTCATTTTCTCCCCAGTAGTGGAGCGAATGTCGACCTTCGTCCCGTCTATGTCTCCTTTCGGGCACAGCTCCTTTTCCAAAAGGTTGATCGGGGACCCTGTATCTAAGACTATTCTACAGGGATACCCACCGATCTTTCCGCATACAAAAATTTCCTCGCACGGACTTCCGCTTGTTTTCCCAGTCGCCGCCTGCATCGCCACACTCTTGACGACCAGGGGACTGTTCTCCACGGTCCGGCGTCTCCCCCTTACGCCGTCCTCTTCCCGTTTTCCTGGTTGGGCCTCGTTGGGGGCGCCTGACCGTTCCTGGCCTTGTAACAGTCCTTCTTCAAGTGTCCCGTCTTTCCGCAGAGCCAGCAGGTCCTCGGGGGACCGTCTGCACGATCCTCTGGTTCGTCAGGCCTCCTTTTCTTTTCTGGATACCTTGTAAAATTGTCGGATGGTTTAGCCTTCCGCTTTTCTGTGTATCGTACCCGCGATTCGGCCGCGGTGCTGTGAGACATGGCCTTGACAGCCTCGATCTCCAGAGCTCTGGTCACAGCGGCCCTTAGTGACGTGAACCCACCGAGCCGCAGTTCCGCTGCAGGACAGAGCTCGACAATGCCGTGACAAATTGGGACGCGGCAAGTTTATCGCGAGTTTCCACTGAGCAGTCAGCGAACGCGGACTGTGCCAAATGTTCGATCTTGGTGGCGAGTGAGGTGATGCTTTCATCCCTCCGTTGTCTACGGCTTTGGATCAGCACATAATTCAAATTTGACAGATGTTTCGCCCCGTAGCGGAACTCTAGCACTGAGACCAATTCTGCGAAACTTTCGCATTGAGCAGCGTAAGGAGAGTGTCGTAAGAACGCTCCTCGCTGCGCTCCCGAGAGAAGCGACCAAGGCTGTAGCCTTCCTCTGGTCGTCCCAGCCATTCGCGCGCGCAATTGTGTCAAATTGAATCCGGTACTCCTCCCACGAACATTTACCGTCAAAAATCGTCGGCTTCATCGCGTATCCCAAGCTGAGAACACGGGGTTCCGGCAAAGCGGGCAGCAGCGGGTGCAGCGACGGGGGTAGAGGCTTGCGTCAGAGAAGCACAACTCCCAACACTATTTACAGGGGGCAACGGAACACTATTTACAAGGGGCGCCGCCTCCCCTCCCCGAAGCCCCACGCCACCGCCACCAGAACCGAAGCCGCTCCGCGAAGACACGGCTGTGACCTGTATCCGTTCCTCCAGGCTTGTCATGCGGGCCTCGAAGGCCGCCTGTGTCCGCCGGTCCTCAGCGTCCTTTTCCCTCCTTCGAGCTTCGTCGTCCCTTCGTTGCTCCTGCATCTGTCCAACGATGTTAAGCTGGAGACTGTTAAACAGTTCCTGCAGGGAGGCGTCGCCCGTCGGTCCCGGGGAAGGTCTCGCGGAGGCCGCGGAAGCGCGAGTGGGCATGCCGCTACGAGCGGGCATCCCTCTTCTGACACCACTGTTACGTTTTGACATAATACTGGTGCACTACCGAACGAGAATAACAATACACGAACATAAACAGGAACGGGTTATAACAGTAACTGAATGTAATTGGCTTTTAATAGAGATCTCGATACACGTCTGCACGTAATGGCGTCTGGCTCTCGAGTGAAGGGTTGACAGGCGATCGATCCGATCGCCTTCTTTTCGCTGTCCTCTTGTCTCTGTCGCGAGCACCAGCGGGCCATGGAATTCCATCCATAGGGTGCTCGCAACAATATGTAAAATTTATAAAAAAAATGTATATGAAACAAAATGTAAAAAAATGCTATAGATTATATTAAATAAATGTGCTACACACAAAAATAAGGATCTGTAGAGTTAATATAAATAAATAAAACACCTGGATTATTGCTTCGTTTCTTATTCACATTTAGTGGACTTCGGTACATTAATATTTGAAACATTTGAAAGATAGGCGGGAGATCGAAAGGCCGGTAGATGGAGTCTATGGGTGCGTTCCACTTGTGCCCAAATCGCCCGCAACGCCCGTGATTTTCATTAAGGTGGGTTTCCCTGTACGCGACTGGACGCAACGTCAAGAATTTCAAAGTCGATTTTCTCGAAAATGAAGCGCGATATAAAAAAAAGTTACTCTTTCTTTTCGATTTATAACAAGTAAATAAGTCGAAAAAGAGGAATAAGATTTTTTGATATTGTGCTTCATTTTCAAGAAAATCGACTTTGAAATTCTTGACGTTGTGTCCAGTCGCGTATAGGAGAACCTACCTTAATGAAAATCGCGGGCGTTGCGGGCGATTTGGGCGCAAGTGGAACGCACCCTATGTAGCCGGGAGGCCGGTGCGGTGTTGCCATTTTACCTTCAGCACGGCTAGTACTAGAGTCGGCTGTGGCATCACTGTCGAACTTCCAGTAATACCAGCACATACCGCGTTTTCCATAACGGCTCGTGGAGCGCGATCGGCCACGCGCACGGCCCGGTGATCGGGGGCGCGGCTCTCTACCACGACGCGAGGAACGGGTATCGGATCCGATCTCTTGCCGTATAGCTGAAATCTCTTCCCGTAGCGACACCGCCAGTTGTGCCATCTTCGTGTTTAATATGGCCACAAAATCATTATTTGGATTTCAATCCTTCATCCGTACAAAGAACACTCAAGGGGACGCCGCTGTCTTCTCGGGAGCCTGCTAAACGCTCAATTGTCTCCGGGCAACCGGACGTTACAATACGGTCAATGCATGTGAAATAAAAGGTAAACAGTACAGGAATAGAGGAACTGGAGAGAAAAGTAGGAAAAGAGTAGAATTATAAAAGTAGTAGGAAGAAAAATCTAAGGTTCAAGAGATGGAAACAAAATAATTCAAAGAATAGGGATGAAAGAAAGAGAAACCTGGAAAAAAGGAAAAAGGGAAGAAAAATTCTAGAGAAAAGGCGGATGAACATCAATAGGGAACTCAGAAGAGAGGAAGCTAAACGTGAGGATCAGAGTGGAAGCAAAAGATTGGACGAAGAAAACGAGTCCCCGTTGTTTGCTTAGTTTTAGCTTTATTATATTCAACCCTTAATCTACTATGTACAGTCCTTATCCTATTATGTACAATGCTTAACGCGCACGTGTGACGGGGCGTTGTATGAAAGCGTTTGGCTGCGATCGTGATCGTGACGTGCGGAAAGGAATGGAGCGTTTCACGGAGTCCGGGCTAGGGCTGTTCAAGTACTTGAATATTCGGGTAGCTTGAAATCCGAACCAAGCTGAAACCCGGTTTCCGAGCCGAGCCGAGTACCCGAATGAACCGAGCGGCTTGAAAAAACCGAGCGGCTCGGATAGAACCAAGTAACTTGAATTTTTCAAGCGGCCCGAATGAAGCGGGCGGCTCGAACAGAACCAAGCGGATTGAATTATTTCAAGCGGGCCGAAAGAACCGAGGCGGCTCGAAAGAACCGAGCGGGCCGAAGGAACTGAGGCGGCCCGAATGTATGTCTGTACATTGTACGTCGAGCAGATAGGTTAGGAGATAGGTTATGTATACCTAACCCAATTATAATATAGACTGCGGAAGTTTATGTAAATGCATGTTTTTATTGGAATTACTTAAACAAGCGGGACTTTGACAGAACTATGTTTCATCATTACGAGGATGTTAAAAATATACTTTCGATTTTATACATTTTGCATATTCTGGATATACGTTGCACATTCTGCATATTTTTCATATTTTTTGCAGATACGGAATTTGTTTACAAATTAGCTTGGTGAACCACGCCATTCAAATTTAATAGTTTCATATGTTAAAAAGTTTAATAGTGTAATAGTTACATATATATTCAAATGTTTAATAATTCAATAGTAGGTACAACGGCTTGATACGTATAATATATAATTATTACAGTACAATTATTAGTATACTACAGTGTGATAAAAGAGGTTAAATATAATGTAAGAAGTTCTTACATTAATTAAATAAAAAAATTAAATTGTGTGTCTATTTATATTGCTTGTTCAAAATTATGTTCTTTCGAGCCGCCTCGGTTCTTTCGGCCCGCTTGAAATAATTCAATCCGCTTGGTTCTGTTCGAGCCGCCCGCTTCATTCGGGCCGCTTGAAAAATTCAAGTTACTTGGTTCTATCCGAGCCGCTCGGTTCATTCGGGTACTCGGCTCGGCTCGGTCGTTCAAGCCGAGTTAGGCTCGGCTTGCTTTTTCCGGGTACTTGAACAGCTCTAGTCCGGGCACTATCCAGTCCTTCCACTTGAAATCGGTATCGGTGTTTGCTATCGGTTGAGGCCCGAGCAATGTCCAGCCACCTCGGTAATAGCGAGGAAAGGAAAAGAGTATTTTCAGGGAGTCCGGGCACCATCCAGTCCCTCCACTGAAATCGGTACAGGTATTTGCTATCAGTTGAGGCCCGGGCAATGTCCAGCCACCTCGGTAATAGCGAGGAAAGGAAAAGAGTGTTTTCAGGGAGTCCGGGCACCATCCAGTCCCTCCACTGAAATCGGTACAGGTATTACGGGAGGCCGGGCAATATCCAGTCCCTCCACGGTAATCGGTATAGGATACTAAGGAAAGTGTCCACAACGTTCGAACCCGGGCAGTATCCGGCCGCTCGCTCGGTGTGGTGAGTGGGCTCCTTAATTCCCACTTCAGCTGCCTTATCTCGGTCGCCGCGGGGCTTATGTCCTAATTCTCGGTAATTTCCACCTGCGTCACAAAGTAATAAAGAGGAAGAGGAGAAAACAGAAGGTTCCTACCCATACACTAATTAAAAAATATATATTTCGGGACATTTCCCAAAAATAACAATTTTTCTAAATGTTTGCCCAAAAGTCGATTTCTGTTTTTGGTGGTTGTTGCTCCTGCTTTCGAAAATAACCTCTCACAAGGTACTGAGGAAGCAACAACCACTAAAAACATTCGAGCCTGAATATAGAGTGATGGAAAAATGAGTTTCATATCTTCCCACTCCTCTAGTGGGGATGACTTTAATGACGAAACTGGAGAAGACAAGTATATTGCCAATTCATCACCTTTGTTACTAGTCTTTCTTTTCTTCTGGTTTACGGCTAGTTCTTTATGATATTTCCAAAAATCGTATTCATTTTTTGTAGTTTTCTCTGCTTCTGATTCACTGCTTGGGTTCGAAATATCTGACTTTATTAATTCTTTCAGTTTTTGAATTCCCCTTCCACAAGCATTTGCATCTTGGAAATGAATATTTTTTAACCGTGTGTCTAGAAGCGTTGCTAATGCTGCATGTGCATTATATTCAATAAACTCAAATCTTCTATTTACTTCTTGGTTTAGGGTTTTTTGGATATAAATAATGCACTCAAAAGTGGAAGAAAAATTTGAAAGTTCTATCTTCAAAGAATTTATCATTGGAATGGTTTTTGAGAGAGTGACATAATTTTCCCCTGAAGATTCATTAGTGACAAATTCAAAGGGTTTCAATAACAAAGTTAATTGCTTCAGTATTTCAATTTCATAAGCAAGAAGCATTTCAGGATTGGCATAATCTTCAAACAGAAGGTCAGTACAAATTCTTGTCATTTCAAGAAACCTTTGAATCATGTAATTGGCAAAGGAATCTACCACCGCGGGAACGGTGGCGCTAGTGTGCATAACAAATATGGACGACGCAAGTATACCTTTTTAAATCGTCTTAAAGACGCCTTATAGGTGACGTGTGTTATCTGGGTAGAATAAAAGTATATTTCAAAGTTTTCTAATAGTACAAAATGTTGCCAATTCGTTTGGACACAATCTTGAAATATGTACAAGCAACGCTGTCATCGAGAAATATCATCGAAGGGTAGAATATCGTAAATTCAGGAATGATAATTGTATGCGGTATAAGTGATGAAAGAGAAGTGATGAAGAATATATATGCGCTATGTTTGCAAACGAGTGCGTTAACTTCTAACCCACACACGATTACGGGGAATTTGCTAGCATGTACATCGGGAAAATAGTAATCATTTTCACGACAATGTCTTGAGCAAATTATTACATCTCCCGTATCATTGTGGATATTCAATTTTCTTAACCATTCTGGTCGTTTATCAATCATTTCTAAATTTCCAAATAAATTTTTTCTTGCAATTTTACTTGCTCCACTTTTTGGCACATTATGAAAACTTAAATTGAGATTACTCTTCATTGTAGAGTTACAATTTGCTACACAATACTTTTTTGTTGCACTTTTTTGTTGCACATTACTATTAGTTTGCGTACCAACCAGTGTTCACGGGAAATTCCCTGCGTAGTAGGATACTCTCGTCGCAGGGAGGGAGAACGCATGCGCGCGATGACGCGGTGACGTCAAACCAATCAACGCCAAGACGGGAAAGGATGGGAAACGAAACGGCGTCACCATCAAGTCAAGCCGAGCAAGTGACGTGGCGCCGTTTCGTTTCCCATCCTTTCCCGTCTTGGCGTTGATAGGTTTGACGTCACCGCGTCATCGCGCGCATGCGTTCTCCCTCCCTGCGACGAGAGTATCCTACTACGCAGGGAATTTTCCGTGAACACTGGTACCGACCGCTAGTGTCGCATAGTACTGTTCTACTCCCAACAGACTGAGTTCCACCTAGTTTTCACATCTAATCTAGGGCGGTATTCACAGTCGCGTTTTGAGCAAATGCTTAAGATCATCTTCTAGAAGACGATCTTGTTTGCCTGAAGATATCAGGTATTCATAGCCGTTGCTCAAGATGATCTTAAGCATTTGCTTGGAATAAGCAATTGCTTATATGACATATCCATTTTCTTTATAAAGCATTTACTCAAGCATTTGCTCATTCACGTTCGGAAACTTTCGGAATAATTCTGCTAGAACAACCAATGATAGAAGGATATTCCGTTCGTTCCTTGGTGGGCGATAGAGTAGGGATGCTGGAACATGTGTGAGTAATGCGTGTGAGCGTCGAGGTTATATTATAGCGATGCCGGGGGTTTATCGGAGAGCAGGAGGGTCTCCGGAATGGCGAGGATAACCCCCCGTGGTGCCTCACTACTTCAAGAACAACGTAATTTGGAGCATAATGAAGGAAAATTAGATGAAAAATTGATTTATATAATTTCACGCTGGCTGCGTTAAAAATAATCCGGTTTTACATGATATTTGGTATGTTTTTCATCGGAAAAACATAAGGAATCCATCGGTGCCACTTCCATATCGATACGATAGAATAAAGAATGTTGTTTTTATGAAACGGGTATCAAGGGGGTCAATTTTGGTAAAGAAAAATATACCCTTCTCCCTTTTTTAACGTTTTGTAGTGCCAATTTAATTAAAAGTTTTAAAAAATTGAAAAATATTCCCTTTTTTTAATATAAACTTAATAAAGATTAGTTTTGAAATATAGCGATTTTTTCTCAAAAGCCAGGGGGCAGTTGCCCCTTTGCAACCCCCCTCCGGACGCTCATAACAGGTATGAATTAGAGCTGTTGATACCCGGGAGAACGGGTACCCGGGTACCCGTGAGATACCCGGGAGAAAAAAAATTCCCGGGTAGGCGCTACCCGGGTAAACTACCCGAGATACTCGAGACTCTCGAGATCTCATAGAGTACCGTTCCATAATTGAAGCCACACTGAGCGTCATGGCCTTCGAGTCGAAGGCTTCGACCCCCGGGGAGACAGGAATACCCATTAAGAAGTGAGGAATCTCCAGGTCCGAATTTCTCATCAGGTCTTTGCGAAAACGACGCCAATCGATTCCTTATGTTTCTCCGATGAAAATAACACCAAGAACGACGTAATTCGGATCATAATGAACGAAATTCCATGAACAAATGTTTTTCATAATTTCAGATTCATTTCGTTAAAAATAGCCCGATTTACACGAAATTTGGTATGATTTTCATCGGAAAAACATAAGAAATCCATCGGTGTCACTTCCATATCGATACGATAAAGAGTTAAGAATTATTTTACTTCTGAATCAGGTATGAATCTTCGGCCGACCGCAGCGAATCGAGGTTGGCCCCCCGTAGTCCACGGTAAAATATTCATTACAGTATATTAAGAAGTTCTTTATTGTTCATCGTGTCGATATGAAAATGACACCAATGAATTCCTGGTGTTCTCCCGTTTAAAATTATACTAAATGTCATGCAAATCGGAGTACATTTACATCAACAAAACAATTATAAGAAGAGTAGACTTTTTTACCACACTCTCTTATTTTAGTGAACATGGAAAGGATTAAATATACATAAAATTGGATGGAAATGTTAGAAGGGTTAAAGCAGTCCAATCTTTCTTTCACGCAGCGTGCTTTCCGTTGTGAAGGAGACCGCGCGACGCTACGAAGGCTATCGCGGTTAACGTCGCGCGGTATCCCTGACAAAGCGGATGAGAGTGAATTTATTACCTTGAATTTATTCATTTATGATCATGGAAAACTGCGACTTCTAACTACACCTTCGGGGACTCGGTTTTTTTTGCTTCTGAATGGTAATTGCCGTGTCATAAATGCAGTGGGACGGGACTCCTTGCACACCATCTACTCAAGGTCCCTTTTCCAAAATTACGCACGTGTGCAACGTCCCTTCATTACCTGCTTGCACACCCCCTTCCACTAGGCGTCTGCAAAATCAAGGAAACGCCCCAAAAAATGTTCATTGGTGTCTTCACACCCACGTCCTGCAATGCAATTCGCTAAAGATTTTCTGGAAAGTGACCAGTGTTAAAACCGTG
Source organism: Andrena praecox (assembly GCA_963932275.1). Classification (NCBI taxonomy): domain Eukaryota; kingdom Metazoa; phylum Arthropoda; class Insecta; order Hymenoptera; family Andrenidae; genus Andrena; species Andrena praecox. The sequence goes on from OZ010731.1 coordinate 37,829,525, forward strand.
GGGAGTATTTAGTCAGTCAACCGTCAGTCAACCGTCAGTCAAACGCCAGTGTCTAAAACGAAGCCACGTAGTCAGTTAGTTCCAGTTTAAAATTGTGTCAAGACTTTTGTATTAGGTACTATGGCTCCACGAAAAAGTTGGGTGTGGAGATATTGCACAGAGTCGGAAGAACACAAAATTGTTTGTAGCTTGTGCAATTCTATATTGACGTACGGAGGATCCACGTCATCGATCATCAAGCATTTGCGGTGCAAACACCGAGATATTGTCTGTGAGGCTTCGTTATCGCTGTCATCGGACAGTTTTGGAATTGAGGACGAGCTACCATCGACTTCTGGTCAACATTGCGCGAATAAAACGAAAAACGCAGAAGTATGCAATGCGAGGAGACAAGAACAAATCACTCAAGCCCTTTCCCGGATGATAGCAACCAACATGATGCCTATATCGTTTTGCAACAGCGAAGGATTTCAGGAGTTCATGAAGATCCTAGAACCAGGATACAGCTGCCCGTGTCGTCAAACAATCACAAAGCGGTTACAATTATTGTACGAAGAAAAACGAAAGAAAGTACTTGCAGAAATATCTTCTACCCAATACACATCATTGACTGTAGATGGGTGGTCGTCGAGGGCGCAAAACTCATATGTGGGTACAACCGCCCATTTTATTAACAACAATTGGCTGCTACAAAATTACACGCTGGCAACGCACCCCATGGACGATCCTCATACGGCGATAAATTTACAACTATTGTTTATTTTGGTGACAGAAGATTGGGAAATACAGAATAAAATAATTGGTGTCGTGCATGACAATGCACAAAACATTTGTTCCGCGATAGACTTATTACCAAATGTGCCATACAGTGTTTCCTGCGCTGCGCATACATTACAGTTGTGTATAAAGGACGCGATGAACAGTGTGTCTAGATTTGAAGAAGTTATTAAAAAGGGGGCTAAAATAGTCCAACATTTTAACCACTCAATAGTAGCCACAACCGCGTTGCAAAACAAACAACAACAATTACAAATAAGAGAACTGAAACTTATCCAATCATGTCCTACAAGATGGAACTCAACATACTACATGTGTGACCGTTTAGTAAGTAATAGAGATGCAGTTGTTTCGGTTTTAGGTGACAGGCAAGTCACAACATTAAATGTTGCGTTAAAATTGGAAATGCAAGAACAGGATTGGATTACATTAGCGGAAATTATTACAATTTTAGAACCGATTAAATTGGCTACAAAAGAGCTCTGTTCTGAGAAAAAAGTTACGATATCTTTACTTCTCCCGATTCTGCACGGATTAATAAATAATCATTTGAATATTAACAATGCCGACAGTGACCATAGTCGGCAATTTAAAAATACATTGCAAATATCCTTCCAAAATAGATTTGCGTTGGAGACAGATTTAGAAAATGTACACCGTATTGCATCTTTCCTTGATCCACGCAGTAAAGAGTTAACATTTGAAACAGCCGCTATAAAAACAAAAGTACATAATTATGTAAAAAATATATTGAGTAATGTCACTGCAAATGACAATAACGCATCCAAACGTGTTGCATCTGCATTAGATATTATCTACCGACGTCGTGACATAAATGTTACATCCGAATTTGACATGTATTTAGAAACCCATCAAATTAACCATAATTCATGTCCATTAGCATGGTGGAAAACGCACGAAAAAAGATTTCCGAAAATGGCGGAATTAGCCAAGAAATATTTAAGCATACCTGCAACGTCCAGCAGTTCCGAACGCGTATTTTCGGCGGCGGGAAATATTGTGAATCCCAAAAGGAGTTCCTTACTGCCAGAAAATGTTGATTTATTAGTATTTTTATATAAAAATAGAGATGCATGATACGCAATAGGTAGTATTTCGCGTTGTATGATCTGTGTGTGCTTTGTAATTATATGTGCGTGATTGATGAAATGACCTCTGTAAATACCATAATTAGTAATTGTTAAATATAGTAAGTAATACATATAAGTTTTCTTTTATATTTACATATTATGTATACAGGGTGTCCCAAAAATGTCGGTTTTCCTTGGAAGGGATGACTCAGGGGGTGATTTGAAACAACTTTTTCCTTAGCGAAAATATTGTCCGAAGCTTCGTTAAGGAGATATTAACCAAAAACCCCGACCAATCAGAGCGCGCGCCTTCCGCCTGAGTTCCCGCGGTAGCGTTGGCTACGAGGTAGGCGACCGCGCTTGTGCTACGAACATACGAACAAGTAAGTCGGCATGCATCGAAGGAAACCGCGTTACACATTTTTTTTTAAAGCAGAATCTTAAATAAGAATAATTTGAAGTGAGAGGACAAGAAGTACGTAAATTTCGTTTTTAAATAAGGCATAAACGAAAAGGTAACGTAACAGAAAATGTACGACAAGTGATCGTAATTCGTTATTGAGGAAAAAATCCGTAGTTTAACAACGGCCAACACAACTAAATTTAAAAAATAATATTAGGTGTATGAATAAATTCTTTCCGACTGGAATTTCTATCGCGGTGGTATTCAGAAGCTGCCAGAAAAATGGCAAAAGGTAATGAACAATAATGGAAATTATTGCGATGATCGAGTTGTTTTCATATTTTTTAAATCGAACTGTTATTGTACCCTAAAATCGGAAAGAATTTATTTTCACACCTAATAATCACCAATAAATTAAACAAAACTCACCCTTTCGGACATTCCTTTCCTTGCTTTCCTTCCCTTTTCGGAAACCTGTGTCACTCGGCCACTGTACCGATCCTGGTCATCGGCGTCCAGTGCTCAGCTGATCGCAGGGTCAATGTACCGAATATTCATATCACTGCACGGCTACTAACACTGTTCACTTAATTTATGTTCCACGGAACGTGTTGTTCTTACGTTATAAAAATTGGTGGCCCCGAAAGGGGCCGATTACTGTTAATTACTGGGACGAGATTACTACTATTACCCGGCTAAAAGAAAACTCGTGGCAGACTGTCTCGGGCTGTGCAGTCCGCTGCTGTGCAGCGATCAGATACGGATCCGACCGACGTAGGAACAACACGTTCCGTGAAAAATAAATTCAGTGATCAGTGTTAGTAGCCGTGCAGTGAAGTGAATATTCGGTACATTGACCCTGCGATCAGCTGAGCACTGGACGCCGATGACCAGGATCGGTACAGTGGCCTAGTGACACAGGTTTCCGAAAAGGGAAGGAAAGCAAGGAAAGGAATGTCCGAAAGGGTGAGTTTTGTTTAATTTATTGGTGATTATTAGGTGTGAAAATAAATTCTTTCCGATTTTAGGGTACAATAACAGTTCGATTTAAAAAATATGAAAACAACTCGATCATCGAAATAATTTCCATTATTGTTAATTACCTTTTGCCATTTTTCTGACAGCTTCTGAATACCACCGCGATAGAAATTCCAGTCGGAAAGAATTTATTCATACACCTAATATTATTTTTTAAATTTAGTTGTGTTGGCCGTTGTTAAACTACGGATTTTTACCTCAATAACGAATTACGATCACTTGTCGTACATTTTCTGTTACGTTACCTTTTCGTTTATGCCTTATTTAAAAACGAAATTTACGTACTTCTTGTCCTCTCACTTCAAATTATTCTTATTTAAGATTCTGCTTTAAAAAAAAAAAATGTGTAACGCGGTTTCCTTCGATGCATGCCGACTTGCTTGTTCGTACGTTCGTAGCACAAGCGCGGTCGCCTACCGCGGGAACTCGGGCGGAAGGCGCGCGCTCTGATTGGTCGGGGTTTTTGGTTAATATCTCCTTAACGAAGCTTCGGACAATATTTTCGCTAAGGAAAAAGTTGTTTCAAATCACCCCCTGAGTCATCCCTACCAAGGAAAACCGACATTTTTGGGACACCCTGTATGTATTCACTGTTTTCTTCTTATTACCTAATCTCAGTAATCTTGCTTTGTAATATAAAATAAAAATTAGGCTTATTCGCCAACGTCCCGAGCGCTTCGGGATAAGTGAGAAAACCTCGGGCATTGTCGCCGATACAACGTGTTGCGGCGCGAGGCAACAGTTCCTGTTCGGCAGAGCCTCCATATTCGTTAATGGTCTGTTTTGATTTTGGACTATTGAGCGATTCAGGACAAACCTAATAAAACCTTGACGTGGTAGGCGATAACAGATAAGAACAGTGTTATTTTCATTATCCCACTGCTAACTATCCTCATGCTTCTTCAATACCAATGAATTCACCTAAAAATAATTATTTTTTACATATACTAAATTTCATGCGACAGACATTTTTCGTATTTTCTTCCTTTTTTTTTAAAATATGTAAATAGAAATATCTAACACGACACTCCGTTCATTGGTTCGGGCCGTGTGTAATTGGCAAGCGCAGTCCAGTTTCGCGAACCTCCGCCCTCTTTCAAAGACTTGATCCGTTCATCTGCGGCACATTCTCCAATTCGGCCACTCTGAATTTATTGGGATTCGTTGCAAAATCAACGTTTAAATGTTCCCCCGCAAATTTCTCCAGAACACAACGTTTCGATATCGTTTGAGAATGTCAACACAAACGGACTTGGTAGTAGCGAGGTAAACAACACCAACGACCTCAACGTGTCGCGCAAATAGTCTCGAATGTTCTAGAACGTTCCCGAACAAGACCCCGCCTACGTTGCTAACCGATTCTTCCCATATTTCGTTCTATTATCTCCAATCCCATCTCGAATCTCACTTCTGATGTTTCTCCACTGCAGAAGCGCGTATACCTACCAGAACACCGAATAATTATTATAATCAATGAAACAACACTTTATTAACAAATAAAACAGTTTTGAGAAAACAACGCACACTCACGTGGTTTCGCGGGGAGATCCTTACGTCGATCAAATCCCGAACGAAAAGGAAAAGAAAGAGTTTAATATTTAAAGAATAACGTCAATGTACAGTGAAATGAGTTGTCTACCCAACGCACGCACTTCGTATCTCGTATTAGATTGGCCGTATCCGATCGTTTGTTTCCATCGACTAACTTCGACGGACAATACCTCGCGATTCTCGCAGACTAACAACTAACGAGTCGTATCACGCGTCATCTTCAGTCGCGACCTCATCAGCAACAAACGCCAATTCACACAGACAAGTAAAGTGCCTTTTGCCGCCATCTATGGGATAAACAGTACCGTACATTATATGGGATAATAATAGCATGTTTCAGTAGTGTCCTAATTCGATTTCGCTCGATCGGTGATTTTGGAGCGACGCCTGTCAGAGAGATGCCGCCTGGCACACCGTGGCGAGGTCAAATCCGTGTGGTACTTCATCGAATTTTATGGTTTTCGACCCTTGAAGGGGTTAAAATACCCATTAAGAATTGAGAAATCTCCAGTTCCGCATTTCTCATCAGATCTCTGCGAAAACGATGCCAATCGATTCCTTATGTTTCTCCGATGAACATAATACAAAGAACGACATAATTCGGACCACAATGAAGAAAATTCCATGAACAAATGATTTGCATAATTTCAAATTCACTTCGTTAAAAATAGCCCGATTTACACGAAATTTGGTATGATTTTCATCGGAAAAACATAAGGAATCCATCGGTGTCACTTCCATATCGATACGATGAACATTAAATAGCTTCTTAATATACTGTAATGAATATTTTACCCTCGAGTACGGGGGGCCGACCTCGATTCGCTGCGGTCGGCCGAGGATTCATAATTCCTGATTCAGAAATAAAATAATTCTTAACTCTTTATCGTATCGATATGGAAGTGACACCGATGAATATCTTATGTTTTTCCGATGAAAATCATACCAAATTTCGTGTAAATCGGGCTATTTTTAACGAAATGAATCTGAAATTATGAAAAACATTTGTTCATGGAATTTCCTTCATTATGGTACGAATTACGTCGTTCTTGGTATTATTTTCATCGGAGAAACATAAGGAATCGATTGGCGTCGTTTTCGCAAAGATCTGATGAGAAATGCGGAAATCCTGGGCATTTCTCACTTCTTAATGTTATTCGAACCCCTTCGAGGGTCGAAAGCCATAAAATTCGGTGAGGTACCGCAGGGGGTTGACCTCGCCACAGGGTGCCAGACGGTATCTCTCTGACAGGCATCGCTCCAGAATTACGTTCTGTACTCTGTAAGTTCTCGAGATTCTCGAGAGTCTCGGGTAGTTTTCCCGGGTAGCGCTTATCCGGGAATTTTCTTCGTCCCGGGTATCTCACGGGTACCCGGGTACCCGGGTATCTCGTGTTCCCGGTCTACAGCTACAGCCCTAGTATGAATCCTCGGTATGACCGCAGCGAATCGAGGTCGGCGCCCAGCAGTCGAGGGGTACCAGGGCTACCAGGCGGCATCTCTTTGAGTCCAATTGCTCCAGGATCACCCTGGTATATGCGTGATGACCGTGGTCATATACCGTATATGGGTCACGCTCATCACGCACATATATCGCAACTCCCCCTTCACTCCGGAGACTCTCCGGTAAATTATTACCCCGGCAACGCTTTGTTTATTCGCATTTTCCAGTTACATATGATGGTAGAGGAGAAAATTCGTTGTAGGCACTACACGCCAGTAGAAAAAAGTTGTTTTCTACGTATTATCGATAAATACAAACGTGTGATAGAATGTAAAAGGAGTAACGTGAATTCATTGCGTGATAAAGAGATAGCATGGACAAAAATATGTGATGAATTTAACAACTCGTCATTGACGGTGCAAAAAGTAAGAAGCACAGAGATCAGATAAGCAAAAGCATACATATCATTTTGTACTAATTTTCTTGTATTTTGAAGAGAAACGTGCAGCAGTTGAAAAAGCTGTGGACGAACGTGAAACAAGCTCACCGCGATCAATTAACGAATGAAAAACAGAGCAGACTCGCTACAGGTGGAGGGCCGGAAGTACCCTCGACAGAAGTCTACCCGGAAATTGTGGCAATAGTTCCATCTTTGATGGCCACTGCGCCTGTAAAATTTTCATCAAATATGGATGCTGCAGAAGGAGAATGTAAATTCGATATCAATAGTAGTTAAATTTGATTGTAAAATGTATTAAGAAGTAATTGGACTAAGTGCTCTTGAATTGAATTATCTGTCTGTCTGTCTGTTTTATGACTATACTTACCTCTTACCTCTATTTCGACGTTACGTTATATTACATTTGCCACTGTATTCCTTTTCTTGAGTAGGTTGTCTATACATCTAACTTTGTCTATAATCAGAATTCCTGCTGTTCGGTACATGTTCACAGGCCCCATAATACTGCTGCAGTGCAGGGCTGAGATGGCATCAGTCCTAAACATCTTCCCGAAGCGATCCGAGTTCCAGAGCTGATTCCTCGAATTGGTGTTTGGCGCATCTACGCATCGTGGCAACTGCTGTTGAAATGAATAACCCATGTGCGAAATATAAATAACAATACTTTCTCTGGTCTCTCTGGTTTATAGAAGGATCTTACTACCCGTACATGGACAACGACCGACGGACTACGCGCGCCTCGCATCACGCTACCAACATCCCGAGCCAAACACACACACACACACACACAGAGAGCAGTCAAAAATATTGGAGTGCACCAGCCATCCTCGACACTATCATCGTTCTCGTTCTCACGATTACTTCGAACGTCTTTCTTGTTTGTTTCTCTTATTCAGATATCAGAGTGGTGCTGTACACTTTCCAGCCTGCTGGCACCTCTGCCCCTGCTCGATGATCTGTGACGTGATATCCACGAGTCTGGTCTCCCTCTCTCTCTTATATCGTCCAACAGGCTTTGCAATACTTGGGCTGAGACGCTGCCTGCTCCTGCTGTGCCGTGCGATGAGATCTTGCCGCCAACGATGGAGCCAACTTCTCTGCGCATGTTTTTGCAGATACCATTCGTTCTTCCAGAGGAGTGAGAGCTGTCGCTGCTGCTGTTGCTGATCGGTGTATTCCATATTCTGTTACTTTTAAACGACGTAAACAATCATTCGTTAGATGGCTGATTCCTACACTCTGGGTATGCAGCTTCCTTGATACTTGCTGCTACTTCCTGACACTCATCGTTCCACCATCTGAGAGCCGGTCTGCTGATGCTGATCCTGTTCGTCAACCTTTTTTTACTCTCCAAAATAGTTGGTTCAGCGCTCTATTACTAATATTATTTTCCACAAATCTCCTCTGTTTCAGCCCAGCCGCGCGCGACTCTTGGTGCTGTTAGTATCGGCCTGTCGCCTGCAGGATATTTGTAGCCGAGAATTTATTTCATTTCGATCGAGATCGGGCGATGATCATCGTTCATCGGGTCTATCGCGTCACGTCTACCTCAACGTCGATGATTAGGTCTAGTGAAATTGCTCACAAGTCCGGGGCGGTTGGTCTGGAATCTATCGTTTATCGTTTATCGTCGTCTATCGTTGGGCTTCGTCGTAGGATCTCTGAGAAAATTTGTCTGTCTGTCAATCGCGTGCCTTAGACTCCTACCCGACAAAACCCTCAACCTTGCTTTCCCAAAATGAATGAGTAGCGCTGAAATCTCTCTCTCTCTCTCTCACGCTCGACACTTGTCAAATTGCATGTGCCTCCGTGCCTGTTGCCTGTTGGAGCTTGCATCCTGCTTGCTGCTTGCTTGTTGAGTTTTGTGCTATTGCATCCTGCCTGCTGCTCTCCGCTTGCACTTTTCACTCCACAACTGCATGTGCTCTCCGTGCCTGCTGCCTGCTATTCCTACATCCTGCATGTCGCACGTGATTTTTCTTCTCCACCCTATGGTTTTGCTCGTCGTGCCTGCTTTTGCATCCTGCTTGCTACCTTTCGTCTCCACAATTGCGCTTGTCCTGCCTGCTCATGCATCTTGCCTGCTGCCTCTCACCTTCACTCTCCACTCTATACTTACCTGTTGCCTGCGTCTTGCATCCTGCTTGCTCTACCACTGTCACTCTACACTCTGTCACCTCTGTACTCTTGCATGCTGCTCGATAATCTTCTCCTTCGCTCTCTCTGTACCTACCTGCTGCCTTATATACTTTGCCACCTCTGATTTTCTCTGCTCTATACTCAACCTTTACCTTTACTTTTGCCCTCCAGCTTATTCCTCCCTATCACTCTCCGTTCCACACTCAACTGTCGCTTATCGTGCATCCTGCACCCTACCTGCTCACACCCGCCTCACCCTCTACTCTAAACTATCCGTTTACTCGTCTGTTTATCCGCTTTGTGTACCAAGTACTTATTCGTTTGATGCTCACCAGGGAAGAACAAAAAAAACGAAAAGGGAAGAGGACGAGAACGAGGAATGGACAACGACCAAACAGAGGCAGAAGCGGGAATGGAGAGATGGACATCAGGCAGGACAACAACCACCACCACCATCATCACCATCGATACTACAGCTACGAGGGAAAACCATCAACAACAACAACCACGATACGCAACGCAACAGCAAAGATCGAGTCAACGGGACGTCTCAGCCACCGAACAAGAGATCAGAACAACAACCAACCAACCAACCAACAGGAAACGACATCAACACGCGGCGGTCTTGCCAGCGAGACGACACGTCGGATGGTAGTTATCAACAACAGCCAGAAAACTAGCTCATAAGTAACCTTGCAGGTCAGACGACCCTGACGATCCGAACCGGAGCTGCGCGTGACAGACATCAGCGGCGACGGCGCCAGGGAGAACACGAGGAACAGGATTCATTCGGCTGACGTACCTGAATGCTGAAGATGACACCGCCGGCGATGGACGTAGAAAGGAACCTGGACAGAGCAATGCAGTCACGACGACTCCGAATCTGGCTATCGGACAAACATCAGCGACATCGACACACGGCGACCTCAACAGCGAGACGGCACATCGGATGGTAGATATCGACAGCAGTCAGGGAACGAGCTTATAAGTAACTTTGCAGGTCAAACGAGAACGAGAACGATGATGACGACGATCCGGACTGGAGCTGCGCGGTGGACACCAACGACGACGGCACCAAGGAGAACACGGGGAAAAAGACTCGCTCGGATGACACCTCCGACTGCTGATACCGATGATGCTGCTGGCGATAAAACTGGGAACAAACATCGGCCGGACAGTAGCAGGGGAAACGCGCGCAGAGCAGGAGTCCTTCGATCGAGGCCTACCGGCTATCCAGATCGGAACAACACCATCACCGTCAGAAGACGACATTGGCACGCGACGAGCGTATCAACGGGACAACGACGATGACGACGACGACTACAATGACACGCCGAATGGTAGATATCAACAGCAGCCAGGAAACTAGCTCATAAGTAACCTTGCAGGACAAACGAGGACGACGATGACAAAGATCCGGACTGGGGCTGTCGGACTGACGAACAGACAGACATCAACATCAACTACATCGACGGTTCAACAGGCGACAACCTCACCAGTGAAACAGCACGTCAGACGACTCGAGCTACACGGCGGACACCAGCGACGGCGATGGCAACGATGACAGAGGAAACGCGAGGAACAGGATCCACTCGATCGAGGCTGAGGACGCATGCCTCGGGGAAGTCTGGACGACAAAGGACTGCAAACCTAACTCTACCTCTACCTCTTTGGACAAACCCCCTACACACATGAGTCTTGCACATTATATTCATACAACCAAACAACCAAAGTTCATTAGTTTATTTGTTTGTTTGTCTGTTTATTTATTTACTTATTTGCTCATCTGTCTCTCCATTTGTTTATATATTTGTTTATTTATTTACTTGTTTATCTACTTACTTATTTATTTATTTACTTACTCACTTATTTATTCGTTTATTCATTTATCTATTTCTCTATCCATCTATCTATCTACTTACTTAATTACTCATCCATTCATATATGTCCCAAAAACCCCATGTCACCTTCCTTCGACGTCGCACCATTAACACTCCTAACATGTTCGTTGCAACAATTGATTCCCTCCCTCTCTCTCTCTCTCTCTTTCTCTCTCTCTCTCTCCCTCTTCTTAGGCAAATATAACTGCTGGAATGGTCTAATAGAGAAATTATTCTTTACAACTGTAGGACAATAAAATTCTCAGAGTTTGCATCTTGCCTGCCGGTGAACGAGCATCTTCGATATATCCTTTCCGTTGAAATCTCCCGACAACCAATCTAGCCTTACAAACAATACTATTCTACCTTTTCCTCTTCCCTTTATAGACTCACTCTACATCGACGACCCCTTTTATCTTTTGGCCTACCCACAACTAACCTTGTATTATCTTTCTCTAAATTGTTAATCTCCTCGTCCATGGCAGTTTTCCATTGTTTACATGCGTTGGAGTTTATCGCCTCATCGAATGCATTCGGTGGCATTCGCATAAATGAGGTTTACACGGATAAACAAGATATAGGACTTCCGAATCCATTTACTGGATATGTCGTCCTTCTTTCTGTCGCTGAATTGTCGCTATTCTCATTCTCTTCCCTAACCGAATCACCACTATTCCCAGGACTGTTTACAATATTAACAAGCAACTTCTTTGTCTCTACCTGACTCGAAATCAAGTAGACGATAACTGATCAGTTTATTTCCATATACCTCACTTTCATCATTTCTTTATAACAAATCAGTTGAGTACTATTCTCAACCACATGTCTAGCGTATCTTTAACTAAAACTCTATAACCACTCCCAACATAACCTACTCATACACCTAGTTGCGCTTTATCATCCCATTTGCACCTTCTCTTAACACTTCTGGTACCCTAACAAACACTCGACTTTCATAAACTCTTTAAATAATTTACATTTGGTCTTTTACCAAAATATCTTATAAGAAAATTTACCTTCTGCTGCATCCGCAATTGCACGACTCTTTAAGTACGCTACTGTTTTCATGATTTCGGACCAATAACGTCTGTGAGTTTTAGCTTCTCGCATCGGGCATCTACCTGTGTCCAGTGCAGACCTGTTATATCTCTCTCCGCTACTCCACTTAATTCACATACGCAGGGTGGACACGGCAATAACTCAACTCCTATAGATGCAGGAATCATACATTCCGCGACTCAAATATTCCTTCCCATTACCGCATCGCAATTTCTTTACTCTCTTGGTGAATCTAGCTTCAACCAAATTTACAAATTCTTTGAAACAACTCCAAGTTTTAGCTTTACTTTCAATGCAGGAAACTCTCGTAAATCGACAAATGTTAGGAAACACTCTTCTCCGTTCAACCAGCTGTACTAAGTTTCGGTCAGACCGTCGAAGAGAATAGACGTGCGCGAATTCGTTCCTAGTGTTTACATTCAGTGTTTATATTCAGTGATCTTGCCTGAGTCGGGCCACTAAACAGAACCGTGTCGTCAGGTAGGCATCTATCATCACCCATCGACGGATTGGACACTTGTCAATAAAATTCTCAAAAACTAAATGCCATAAAAATTTTTCCTACGGGAAACGGTCCTGGATATGCTAACTCCACGCAACCAATAATGATTACCCGTAACTTTGTGCAGCGCCAACCAACGCAGAACTCTCAAATGTCACAATCACATCAGCCGCAGCCAATAATTGATCCGATGTTAACAAACAACAATTTCTTAACATCAGATCAGGTGCATACTAAAACGTATTTTCATATACAAAACTCTCATCCGCCACAAATGCAACAACAACTTCCGAGCCAAGACCTAATACATAATTCACAATTTGAAAGAATGCTATCTTCTAGCGACGATGAAACTGTAAATATCAGCACAAATAACCCATGGCAGGTAGTAAGACCTGTTAAAAGGAAGAGATCAAGTGCCAACAAGAAACCAGAAGCTGAAGAGATAAGCATAAGCAATAGATATAACAAGCTAACCCCAACCAATGACGAACAAAAAAATACGCATATAATTGAGACGAAAATCCCAAAACCTCCACCTATATTTGTGTATGGTGTAGTAAATCTCCCAGAAATGGTAAAAAAGCTAAGTGAAGTGGTAACAAAGGAACAATACATAACTAGAAGTATGGCTAACGATACTACAAAAATTAACTGTGCTGATCCAGACACCTACAGGAAACTAGTAAGGTTCATGAACGAAAACCAAATTATTTATCACACATACCAGCCGAAAGAAGAAAGATCATACAGAATAGTTATAAAATACTTGCATCACTCAATAGACACTCAGGAGATTAAAGATGAACTAACAGCACTGGGGCACAAAGTTAGAAATGTAATCAATGCAAGACAAAGACTAACGAAAGAACCATTAAACTTGTTTTTTGTCGACTTAGAGCCAGCAGAGAACAACATGGAAATCTACAAGATACAGAAACTTCTAAATAGCATAATACAGGTAGAACCACCAAGAAAAGGGAAAAATAACATCATCCAATGTATGAGGTGCCAGTTATACGGTCACTCAAAAACGTACTGCAATAGGCCATTTGTATGTGTGAAATGTGGAGGATCACACAACACCGCAAGCTGCAAAAAAAGTAAAGACACTCCAGCTACCTGCGCTCTATGCGGAGGATCTCACCCAGCGAATTACAGAGGCTGTGAATACTATCACCGTCTATATAAAGGTACTCACAACCATAACAGACCGACCGCTTATCAATACCCAACGGTAAATTTAAATTCTAAGTCCCAACAGCCAACGACCGCTCCTAAATTGTCTCATAAAGGGTACAGCTATGCAGAAGCTACGAGAGAGACCCAGAATAAAACAGCGCATATACAGAGGGTCAACACCGACGGAAACATCAGCGACGTAATTAGCAAATTTCTGGAAGAGTTCAAAAGTATGTTTAACCAACTAATTCACCAAAATAGCATGGTTTTGAACTTGCTAACAAAGCTTATCGGGAAAAACAATGTCTAAGTTTCTCAGAATAGCTCTATGGAACGCAAATGGCGTGTCCCAACACAAAGAGGAAATAAAAATCTTCCTAAACAATCATCTAATAGATATATTGCTAATTAGTGAAACCCACTTCACCGAGAAATCATACTTTAAAATTCCACACTACAAACTTTATCAGACTAATCACCCAGATAAAACCGCTCACGCTGGAACTGCACTACTAATAAAGGATACGATCGACCATTACGAGCTACCAGGATACGATAAAGACTACCTACAAGCTACATCAGTCAAGGTCAGAGCACTACCATATGATTTAACGGCCTCGGCAATATACTGTCCACCTCGACATAATCTAAAAAAAGAAAAATTTGAGGATTTCTTTCGTACGCTTGGCCCCAAATTCATAGCGGGAGGCGACTATAACAGTAAGCACACCGTATGGGGCTCTCGACTATCCACCACTAAAGGTAGAGAACTACTAAAATTACTGCAAGAAAAGAACTACTCCTTCTTATCAACAGGAACCCCAACTTACTGGCCAACGGATCCAAAAAAGATACCAGACCTTTTAGATTTCTTTATCACCAATGGCATTTCAAAGCCGTACATGGAGGTAGAGTCAAATCTTGATCTATGCTCAGATCACACCCCCATAATAGGAACAATTAGTACAGCGGTAGTTAACAGGAAGAGTACACCTAGATTACACAATGCTAGAACCGACTGGGATGAATACAGGAACATTATTAATGAAAACATAAACTTAAAAATAAGTTTAAAAAATCCCCAAGAGTTGGAGGATGCTATCAAAAATCTAAATTCAATCTTACAACAGGCAGCTCAGAGAGCTACACCGCAAATAAAAATATTAAAAAACACTGTAAATATTCCACTAGAAATAAAAAAGTTGTTAGTTGTAAAAAGGAAAGCCAGAGCGAGATGGCATCAAAGTCATTCTCCCGCAGACAAAACTATTCTCAACCAACTAAGTAATAAACTCAAACACAAGCTAAATGAAACACGTGACAGCTCATTTCACGAGTATATTTCAAACCTCAACCGGTACGATAACTCAATATGGCGATCCGTTAAAACCGCATTAAAACCTATCCAATCAAACCCTCCAATTCGTAAGCAAAATCCTCCAGGACCGTGGGCGAAAAGCAATAAAGAAAAAGCTGACCTCTTCGCACAGCATCTTGCGAAAGTGTTTACCCCCAATGATACAAAAATAGATCAAGAAATAACTGACTATTTATCTAGCAACTTAACAACTCTAGAAAGCATTAAAGCTACCACTCCTAAGGAAATCAAAGAAGAAATATCTCGCTTAAACAATAAAAAATCGCCAGGAGTTGACCAAATAACCCCAAAAATGCTCAAAGAACTACCAAAAAAGGGTGTCGTAATGCTGACGTACCTATTTAACGCTGTTATAAGACTCCATTACTGGCCAAAGCACCTAAAAATTTCTGAAATCATCCTGATACCGAAACCTGGCAAAAATCTAAATGATGTATCTGCATACAGACCTATAAGTCTTTTACCCGTTATCTCTAAGTTACTAGAGAAACTACTAATCCACAGAATCAGGCCATTTCTGAATGTAATTCCAGACCATCAATTTGGGTTCCGGCATCAACATTCAACTATCCAACAGTGCCATCGAGTTGTCCATGGAATAAACAAATCCTTAGAACAGAAAAAATATTGCACATCGGTATTTTTAGATGTTAGTCAAGCATTTGACAAGGTATGGCACGATGGTCTCTTATATAAAATAAAGCTCTCTCTTCCAACATTCTTTATGCTGTTCAAATCATACCTAAATGATCGCCAATTCAGAACTAAGGTAAACGGAGAAGTTTCAGACACCTTCCTAATTGAAGCTGGTGTTCCACAGGGCAGTGTATTAGGTCCAGTTCTATATTTACTTTACACTGCGGATATACCAACTACATCAAATACTACAATAGGAACATTTGCCGACGACACAGCAATACTTGCAACTCATAATAACCCTAACACCGCATCTTCGCAACTGCAAGACCACTTAAATTTACTTCAAAACTGGATTACTAAATGGAAAATTAAAATTAATGAAACCAAATCCACGCATATAACCTTTACCCTAAGGAAAGGGAAATGTCCACCAGTCTCCATTCACAACAAAAACATACCGGAATCATCAACGGTCCGGTATCTAGGACTTCATCTAGACAGCAAGCTTAACTGGAGGGAACACATAGTAACCAAAAGGAAGCAGATCGATCTAAGATCAAAAGATCTGTACTGGTTAATCGGTCGAAGATCACAGCTACCACTGGAAAACAAAATCCTTATCTACAAAGCAATAATAAAACCAATATGGACTTACGGAATAGAACTATGGGGATGTGCTAGTGCATCTAATATCGCCATATTACAGAGATCCCAATCCAAAATCCTTCGCACAATGACAGATGCACCGTGGTATGTGTCCAACAAAGCCATCCATGAAGACCTCGGCATCCCATTCATCACAAATACCATCCAGGAAAGAAGCGACAAACACCACAACAAACTAGAAATACACACCAACCCACTTGTGCAACCACTTCTACAGCAACAGGACTGTCGAAGACTAAAAAGACACTGGCCAATTGACCTCAGATGAGGGATAGAGGTCACTTCACTGGAAGTGTCCTCATCACGCTATACAATGGACTCTAACATTGGGTCCTAAGTCATCGCATCAGCCTATAGAATCCAATTCTGATTGCTGATATATTAAACATAAAAAAAAAAAAAAAAAAACCAGCTGTACTAGGTGGTCCATTTAAATCAGTATGAATTAACTTCAGCTGCGACTCGGGCGATGAGGACACGGCCGACCACACGCTGGCGGTTTGCCGGTCGTGGTCGGACGAGCGGCGTGTCCTCGAGTCGCGGCTGGGTCCCGATCTCTCGCTACCGACGGTCGTGCGTCGGATAGCGGGAGATCGGGAGTGCTGGAAGGCCGTCTCCGCATTTGCGGAGGCGGTAATGTTGAAGAAGGAGGAGGCGGAGCGGGACAGGATCCGCACCGGGCATCCGTCCCGCGTAGCCGCCCCTCGGAGATCCGGTAGGATCGGGAGGAGGAGATGACCCGGGGCCGGGGGAGGTAGGGCGGTGACGTAATTTAGTGCGTCACCCCCGCTCCCCGTCGGCATCAACCCCGGGTCGGAGGCGCCCTTTTCAGGGCGCCTCGGGAAGGAGGCGGCCTTAGCCGCGAGTTGCCGTCGGCGTCGCGTCGTGGCAGGGCGCGACGCGCGACGGCGGAGTTACGAACAGGGGGGGTCCTCGTGTCAGAGGGCCCCCCGGGGAGCAGCCGACCATCTGCTGCTCCCCCGGGAGCCGCGCCATTGGTGCCGTTTTTAGCGCGCTCCCGAGGAAGGCGGTCGAGCAGGTAAAGGGTGAGTGCGGCGGTCAATTGACCATATGACCAAGTGCCGCCTCCCCGCCCGGCCGCGACCCTTCGGGCCGCGTCCGGGTCACTGCTCGACCGCGGGGGGTCGCGGGGTGGGAGTGCCGGGGGGCACGCTCACCCCTCCACCACATCGTGCGACCCCCCCAGAAGTGGCGACGCGGCCGCGTGGTCCGTCTCGCGTCGCCGGAGTTTTGGGAAGACCCCCGGTTGTTGAGCGCGGAGCCAGCATTTGCGCTGAGGGGGGGGGCAAGCGAATGTATCGCTAGTTTGCTCTCGCAGAAGTCCTCCCCCTCGAGCGTGCGACTCCGCGCCCGAGGACGACCACCGTGGAGTTTTAGTGGGTGCAAGCCCCACATAACCCCGTCCCTCCCCCGGGGGGCGGGGTATCCGTTAGGGATTTCTCCACGATAAAAAAAAAAAAAAAAAAAAAAAAAAAAAAAAAAAAAAAAAAAAAAAAGTATGAATTAACTGGACAGGCGCCTCCTCTGCTACAGGTGCGGGGTAGCGGGACACACGGCGCGACTGTGCGTCGCCGTCCCTTGCTGCCCCCTATACACCAGCGCGGGTTTGCCGGCCGGGCACCGAATGGGTGGCCCGGCCTGCCGCCCTCTCCCTGTGTCAGGGAGGGGCAAGAAGAAGAAGGGCGGCGGGGTTCCCGGGGGGGTTGCTCCCCCCGCGCCGGCGGCGCCTCGAGTGATTTCGCCCCCACCCACGCCCGCGTCCGCTTCCGCGGTGGCTTGCCCCGCCGCGCCCGCCGTGAATATGGAGACCAGTGCTCTGGTCTCCACCTCGGCGGCCAAGTCCGGCGCGGGCAAGCGGAAGGCCCAGGAGGATCCGGGTGCCTCGTCGCACTCGATGCCGTCTTCGCCCGGGGGGTCTCCCCGCAAGGGGTCGAGAAAGAAGAAGGAGAGGGGGGGCAGCCCAGTGCTCCCCCTCAGCGGTCCTCGACCCGAGGGGAGAGCGGCCTTTTTAAAGGCCGGGAAGGCGACTCCGCCCGTGCTAACAACCGGGGGGGCGGAGACGGCGATCGACGCCGAGGAGGCACTACTCCTCGCGCAGTCGGTCGCCGCGTCATACGGTGGGGGGGCTCTGCCCCCCGCCGCGGAGAGTGCAGACGGGGCACCCGAGTCATCGGGAGTTGCAGCCCGACCTGAGCAGGAGCCGGCGGAGGCCGCTGACAAGGCTTTGTAATGCCTCGCGGCCCGCCGATCCTGCTCGCCAACTTAAACCACTCTATGCGAGCGCACGACCTGCTTACGCAGGCTTGCATAGAGATGGGGGTCGGGCTGGTCATCGCCACCGAACCGTATCCGCTTGTGGACCGATGTTTTCGGTCCACGAACCCGGATCGGCAGGTGGCGATGATGTGGGACGTGCATCGCGGATCCCTGCCGTGCTCGATCGCCCGACACGGCAGGGGATGGATGGCCGCGAGATGGGGGGAATTCCTCGCGGTGGGTGTTTACCTTGCGCCGAGGTTTTCCGTCCCGGAGTTCGAGGACCGGCTGCACGAGTTGGGGGCTTTTCTCGCCCCCCTCAGAGCTCAGCCGGTCATACTTCTGGGGGACTTCAACGCCCACGCTTCCGAGTGGGGCGCCCCCAGAACGGACTCCAGGGGCGAGGTGCTCCTCGAGTGGACGACGGCGATGGGGTTCTCGTTGAAGAACCCCCATGCAGTCACGACGTTCCGCGGCCCGCGGGGCGAGTCGATTATCGACTTGATCTGGGTTAACCCCGCGGCCGCCGCTAAGACGTCGGACTGCTGGGTGGCGGAGGATTGTGAGCCAGCGTCGGATCATATGTACGTGATGCTGGCCACCTCCGCCCCCCCGCCGCGTCCCCGAGTCGGCAGACACCCACCGCGTTGGGCGCTCAAACAGCTTGATGCTGAGCAGGCCGCACTAGCCTCCTCCGTCGTCGCCTGGCCTCCAATGCCGGATGACGTGCTGGACGATCCCGCCGCCGGCGCGCTCTGGTTCCGCGGCGCGTTGCAGTCGGTCTGCGACGCGTCAATGCCGCGGGCCGGGCCGCCGGGCGGGGGTCGGAAGGCGGTGTACTGGTGGTCGCCAGAGATCGCGCAACTCCGCGCGGCGAATCTCGTGGCTAGGCGCCGGTACACCAAGGCCCGTCGTCAAGACCGACGACGGGTCTCGGAGGAGCAGCTCCTCGAGTTGCGCCACGCCTTTGCGGCGGCGCGACACGAACTTCGAGGAGCTATTGCCCGGGCGAAAGACGATTCCTGTCGGGAGTTCGTCGCTACCCTCAACGAGGACCCTTGGGGGCGTCCGTACAGGGCCGTGAGCATCAAGCTCGGACCCTGGGCGCCCCCCGTCACAGAGGGCCTCGATCCCCGGCTCCTAGACCAGGTTCTAGAGGCGCTATTCCCCCCTCCCCCGGTGCACGGGGAGGGTGGCGCCGACGAGTCCGGGGATCCTTGGTTGAGCAGGGGCGCGGATACCTCCGACGCCCCTGGGGTTAGCGACGAGGAGCTCGCGACCGCTGTGGCGCGAATGCGCAAGCGGAACGCGGCTCCTGGTCCCGACGGTGTGCCCGGGCGAGTGCTGGCCTGCACTATGGGCGCCCTAGGAGCCGGCCTCAAGCGGATATTTAACGCCGCTCTGAGGACCGGTAGATTCCCCCCTGCTTGGAAGGAGGCGAGGCTAGTCCTCCTTCGCAAGCCCGGAAGACCCGCTGAGTCACCCTCGGCGTACAGGCCGATATGCCTCCTGGACGAGGCGGGCAAGCTGCTCGAGAGAGTTATAGCTGCCCGCCTGTGCGATCACCTAGAGGCCGTGGGCCCAGATCTATCCGACCGCCAATACGGCTTTAGGCGGCAGCGATCGACCATCGACGCCATTAAGATGGTACGGTCGCTGTCGCGCCGGGCGGCCGAGGGAGGCGGTGTCAGCGTGGCGGTGTCACTAGACATCGCCAACGCGTTTAACACCGTCTCCTGGGCGGCGATCGAGCGGGCGTTGCTCTATCATAACGTCCCGCTCTACCTTCGCCGCCTGATCTGGGACTTTCTCCGCGGCCGTGTGGTGACGTACGTCGGCCAGGAGGGCGACGGGGTGACTCTCGTGTACCGCGGAGTCCCGCAGGGTTCCGTGCTAGGGCCCCTGTTGTGGATACTCGCATACGACGCGGTACTGCGGGTCGAGCTGCCATCGCTAAGGGTGTCGTTGGTATGTTACGCCGACGACACCCTGGTGGTAGCTGCCGGGCAGAACTGGAAGGAGGCGATAAGCCTCGCCGAGGAAACGCTGCGACGCGTCATCACCTCGATCGGGACGCTTGGTCTGCGAGTCGCCTTGGACAAAACCGAGGCGATGTGGCTCGCGGACAGGGTTGGGAGCGGTGTCCCCAACAGAGCGTCCCTGAGGATCGGGGATGCCTGCATCAGGGTCGGACGTTCGATGAAGTATCTCGGTCTGACCCTGGATACCTACTGGCGATTCACGCGCCACTTCAAAACCCTCGCCCCCAGGTTGGAGAAGCAGGTATTTGCCTTCGGGCGAATCATGCCCAACCTGGGTGGACCACACGAGGGAGTTCGGCGACTCTATGTGACGGTCGTTCGGTCCATGGCGCTGTATGGCGCGCCTATATGGGCCGGCGACCTGGAGGACTGCCGCGTTGGGCGTGAACTCTTGGCCAGAGTTCATCGCCGCGCAGTCCTCCGAGCCGTGCGAGCGTATCGCACGGTGTCACACGCCGAGCTGTCCGCTCTGGCTGGGTCCCCCCCATTCCATCTGCTCGCGGAGATGGAGGCGGAGGTTTATTCCACCGTCCATGATCTCCGCGAAGCTGGGGACCCGAATGCCATCGGACCAGAAGTGGTGCGGGGCCAGGCCCGACAACGCATGGGAGCCAAGTGGCTCGAGTGGTTAGCCCTCCCGCGGCATCGGGAGGGCCGCGTTGTCGGGGCGCTCCTACCCATCATGAACGAATGGGTGGGGCGTGGGTACGGCAGGCTCACCTTCCGTCTGACGCAGATATTGACCGGAGTTGGATGCTTCGGCAATTATCTGTGTCGCATAGGGCGGGAGGAGTCGTCGCAGTGTTTCAGCTGCGACTCGGGCGATGAGGACACGGCCGACCACACGCTGGCGGTTTGCCGGTCGTGGTCGGACGAGCGGCGTGTCCTCGAGTCGCGGCTGGGTCCCGATCTCTCGCTACCGACGGTCGTGCGTCGGATGGCGGGAGATCGGGAGTGCTGGAAGGCCGTCTCCGCATTTGCGGAGGCGGTAATGTTGAAGAAGGAGGAGGCGGAGCGGGACAGGATCCGCACCGGGCATCCGTCCCGCGTAGCCGCCCCTCGGAGATCCGGTAGGATCGGGAGGAGGAGATGACCCGGGGCCGGGGGAGGTAGGGCGGTGACGTAATTTAGTGCGTCACCCCCGCTCCCCGTCGGCATCAACCCCGGGTCGGAGGCGCCCTTTTCAGGGCGCCTCGGGAAGGAGGCGGCCTTAGCCGCGAGTTGCCGTCGGCGTCGCGTCGTGGCAGGGCGCGACGCGCGACGGCGGAGTTACGAACAGGGGGGGTCCTCGTGTCAGAGGGCCCCCCGGGGAGCAGCCGACCATCTGCTGCTCCCCCGGGAGCCGCGCCATTGGTGCCGTTTTTAGCGCGCTCCCGAGGAAGGCGGTCGAGCAGGTAAAGGGTGAGTGCGGCGGTCAATTGACCATATGACCAAGTGCCGCCTCCCCGCCCGGCCGCGACCCTTCGGGCCGCGTCCGGGTCACTGCTCGACCGCGGGGGTCGCGGGGTGGGAGTGCCGGGGGGCACGCTCACCCCTCCACCACATCGTGCGACCCCCCCAGAAGTGGCGACGCGGCCGCGTGGTCCGTCTCGCGTCGCCGGAGTTTTGGGAAGACCCCGCGCGTTGCCGCGCGGGGTTGTTGAGCGCGGAGCCAGCATTTGCGCTGAGGGGGGGGCAAGCGAATGTATCGCTAGTTTGCTCTCGCAGAAGTCCTCTCCGAAGTGCGACTCCGCGCCCGAGGACGACCACCGTGGAGTTTTAGTGGGTGCAAGCCCCACATAACCCCGTCCCTCCCCCGGGGGGCGGGGTATCCGTTAGGGATTTCTCCACGATAAAAAAAAAAAAAAAAAAAAAAAAAAAAGTATGAATTAACTCTAGAATTTCAGCAGTTTTTGATCTGCCGTATTCAAAGATACATTAGCCACGCTGCTCCCTATACAATTTGCACGTTCCACGACGATGCTTTCAATATTTTCCGGCAGTCCTTCTACGAATCTACATTTTACTAACCTATTTAAATACTGGAACTCATGCGACCAAGCACTCTACGCCACTCTTCTATCCCAGTCAACGTCATTGAAACTATACATACATTCCCCTACGATGCTCTTCTGACATGAAGCTCTGCATAATGTACAAGCTATCTACCTGATTCGCAACAGCCACTGTCTCTCTGCCTTGATGATTGTTGATTGTGGATCTTTGCACTTGCTTGCTTTGCCAAGATGGTGCAACTCTAAGCTATCTCTGAAAAACCCAATACATCTTGTCCAATGCCTGCAACATAATAAACATTTGTAAACCAACGTATTTCTGACTGTAATAACTATGGAAATAGATTCTACCTTACCGATTTTCGTAACTTTCAAGTCTTGTCATCTGACAACTTTTACATCAACAGGAATTCTCAAATCTACATATCCATCGTAATACTTATCGTCCTTTTACAATATGGTCTGTACACCCACTATCCAACAACCAATTAATCTCATTATGTTTTTCGCTATTTTCGCTATAAACCGCTACCTGATTTGCCCTCGGATTGCACACCTGCGCCGCCCATGTAGCTTGATGGCAGAGTTCTGAGTAAATGCCTCACCTTTTCGGCTTCATCCAGTCTTCCGCCTGGCGTTTTGGAAATCAGCCGTACTTCTCTCAAATTCAACGAAAATTCTTCTACTGCGCTGTAGCTCGTTAACTTCGTCTCTTCAATTCCCCCTTGTATATAATTCATAGGGCTGTTGACCTAACCTTATACATCGTATCGAATTTGTTATCACCTGCAAGGCCGTTGTACATTCACAGACGTCATCTAGCTGCCTATCGGAAATCGAACTCATGACTACGACTCTAGCCTTCAGGTCCATCGTCTCCCAATCCTGCCTCTCTGTCTCTACAAGCCTCACTTATCCTACTAACTGCTGACTCGTTCGTTACGCTCTTTGCATTCCAAAAAGTCATTAATCTGAATCTCCACCTGGAATAATTTACTCCATCAAATAGGCATCACGATATCTTCTATTCTCACTTGTTTAATCATTTTAACTTCCTCGGTACTTATGTTTTCGTATAAAATTGTCTCAAGAATATCTCTCGAATCCGTTTCCCCTAACTGATTGCTCAATTTACCCTCTCTAGTTACTACTTGTATCTGAACACGAGCTTGACCTCAAAAACTGTCAAGTGCACTGTACCAGCACGCTGTCATGTGTCTCATCTGACGACTTCGATCCATTAACATCGCACACATATTTTGATCATATTACGGAATGTTCTGACTCCTCGACAACTTACGATCTTATCCCCTCGCCTTTGAATGTATAATCAACCACGCTTCACCCTTTCACCCATCCCCTTCGCAAAATTAACATTTCATTTTCAACCTCAATATTTCCATCAAAATTCTGAATCCACATACAACGCCTCCAATACCATGCCATCACCTACTCCAGCCTCTTGACTCTGGATACTTTGGATATTTCGACTTTCACAGACACCTTCCAAACGATCATCGCTGAGCGTGCTGATCGCCTCGTACACGCTGACAGTGACTGCAGCCATCACGACCGCCATATCCACTGAGGTTTCTACGACCAACTCCCCCTCCTCGCTGCTGACTCAGATAATGTCTACGACAGCCCTCTTGTGGACCGCCTCCTCCAGCACGGACTAACTCAACTCAACTCATCTCTACAAACTACCAAAAAGACTGCTGGTCCTCCAAACACGTTTGGTCAAACCTATCCACTTACTCACCTAATGCTCATTATCACATAAGTGGTCTCCCCGAAGCTAACTAATCATTAACTTACTTATTTATTTATTTATTTGTTTATTTATTTAATTTTATTTGTTTACTTACTTAATTTATTTTATTTGTTTATTTACTCTATTTATTTATTCGTTTGTTTGTCTATTTATTTACCTGTTTGTTGGAGATTACACCACACATATACACGGACTATGACCCATAAAAGAGTCTACCGTCATGAAACGAGACCATCCTCAACCTCAATCTCAGACCCCTGCATAGAGATGGGCAAGTATCGCGCGGCAACAGGAAAGCCGATCCAGACACTACTACAGACTAGACGACCTCGACTTGAGCAGTGAAAAAACACCAATAACGGTCAAGCATCAGGCGGAACGCGGGGAATAAAGACTTACTTGGAGAATGCCTCCGACCACTGCGTTGCAACCAGAGAACACAGACAACAACAGGGAATTCCGGACGGAAGCAGTGCGAGTCCAATGACCTTGACTCAGGCTGCGAAGCAAGCACCAGTAACGGCGACAACAGAGGAACGCGGGGAACAAGGCTCACTCGGACGACGCCCTCGACTGTTGCCACTGCTGGAGAAAACAGAAACAGAAACAGGTGACAATAACGATAACAGGAAATCTGATGAAACTCTGCAGACCAACGATCCGGACTCGAACTACGGAACGAACATCGGCGGCGATGGTAGCAGAGGGAATGCAGGGAGCAACACCTGTCCGACCGAGATCTAACGACAGATACTGCCGATGGAGATGCACGCACCAGAAAAGCCTGGACAACAACAACAACAACAACAACAATAATAACAGTAACAATAATAATAATAGAAACAACAAGTAGTAGTAGAGGAAACACACAGGTCTGACGTTCACGACTCGGCCTGTCGAACCAACACCAGCAACGATGACGAAAGGAACGCGAGAGAAACGACTCACTCGACCAAGGGCTCCGATTGAGGGCTCCGACCGAGGACGAAGAAACGATCGCCAAAGAAACAGGGACAAGCACTACAGGCCCGTAGATCTACCTTGGACTGTGCAGCAAACACCAGTAACGACGGCGGCGGCAGGGGGAGCGCGGGGAACAAGATTCACTCGAACGACGCCCCGCTGACTGTAGACGATGCTGAGGATAAACGTGAAAGAGAAACACAGACGGAAGGAATGCAGGCCCGACGAACCAATCCTGGCCGCTAGCAACTAGGTCGAACCGAAGCAGCCGACAGGAGGAGACATAAATGTGGAGATGTGGGGCTTGCACCGGAACACCGCCTCGGCGCTTTTTCCCCCCACACGCACAGTCTACAACTGCACGATCTGCGATGGGTAAACCGGGGAAGACAACGTCACTGCATCAGAATCAACAGAGATTCGAGGGACGAAAACCGACAACGACTGGCGCGACTGGGCCCACTTAGCGTTGGACAACAGCCAAGCGGTGTGACGGAACGCAGGTAGGTCCCCGTTAGATGCAGTCGACAAAACAAAAATTCAATGCAGGTTCGAAACCGGTCCGGGCGAGCGAAGGCCGGACCACCGAGACTCGGAACCTGAAGGAAGTTGAGATCCGGAGGTGGGCACTGGCTCGCGAGGACTGACATCGAACCAATCAATCAAAGGGCTGGACGAGACGGGACGAGTCGATAGACTCAACCTGGAGATCGCTCAACACCATAAAGACTGATGACAACCGTCAGCAAACAGACCCGCAAATAAAACGGGGCCTGACGCAAGCTGGACCCGGAACAGCCTGGTCTCCTCTCAATTCACAGAATCAACCCAACTGAATCGAGGCAACCGGCAGGAAGGGGATGTGAGATGTGAGACTCGCTTGGAAGACCGTTTATCGGGAACCAATCCCACAACTCTGCCCTAACCGCCTGGTTCGCGACGATACAATCACAAACGACAGTTTGCAAAACCCAAGGCACGAGTGGGAACGAGTTGAGCGGACAACGAGGAGAAACATGCGCTACGCAAGGACCTCCTCGAAGAACGCTCCTCTGTATCCGATCTCGCACTCGACTCAATGCCTAAAAGAGACACAACAACCAACAAACTCGGAGATTCCGAATGGGATCTCCGAGCAAAACAGACCTGTAAACAAAGATACAAGTAAAAGGCTCGATTAAACCGAAGCAACCGACAAACGGGAACGAGGGATGTGGAGATGTGGGGCTTGCACCGGAACACCGCCTCGGCGCTTTCCCCCCCCACACGTACATTCTGCACCTGTACGGTTTGCGACGGGGAGACTACAACCAATCAACTACGGAACATTCGACAGTGGCCACACTCCAGACCGGCTGGATCTAGGGCAAGTTAAACGGACTCCGATAGTTCAGGTTAGAGGACACTGCTGGATGCCCGTCGTTCGCTCGAGATCTGTCCGGGGGCGGTATCACGGCGGGACTCGAAATCCGACAGGAACAGAGTCTCGAACGTGGTGCTGAACCCTCGGGCAGAGCATCGAGCGATAGTCAACTAACTCGCCCAGAGACCATCGAGCGGCCAGTGAGAGGGGGAATAAAAGTGACTCGTAGAGATGCTTTCCTGCGCACTTGACCTGACCCTGATCGATGGACCTGCCTTGGGAACCTGGACAGCTCTTCAATTCAGTTCAGAGATCGCTGAGCGGCCAGTGAGAAGGGGATACAAAAAGTGAATCATAGAGATGCTTTCTCGCGCACTTGACCCTGATCGCTGGACCTGCCTCGGGACCCTGGACAGTTCAGTTCAGAGATCACGGAGCGACCGGAGAGAAGGGGGTATATTTATATATATAAAAAAGTGAATCATAGAGATACTTTCTCGCGCATTGACCCCTGATCGATTGGACCCGCTTCGTGACTCTGGGCCAAGACCATTCACTCATCGGTGCAACCTTCCTGGGAAAGGCCAGCCCAACAATCAAGGATATTTGAGAGCAGCCACATCCAGAATAGCTGGAGCTAGGGACTAATTGCATGCCACCCCCACTCACTCGTCGAGTATAGGTTATAGGAACACGGCCGAGAACCCGTCGACTTGCCTAGAGACTGGAGTAGTCAACACGGGATCGCGCGAAACAGTCTCTACGATGGCAGACCCCGCGAGTAAGGACATTCTCCGTCGACATGCGGTCAACTAGGCGTCGTGGATCTAAAAAAGTCGATGGGGATACTGAAAGCAGGTAAACCGCCCCAGCGGGTTACAGAGGCGCCGGTAGCGAGATGTCTCTGATGACGCCCAGAGGCACCGAGAGTCTGATCTCTCTGATGATGCCCAGAGGCGCCGAGAATAATTGGTACCCGATGAAACGGTCTTAGGACTAGTCCCTCTCTTTGTGGCCTCTGACGTCAGCACGCCATCCCGCTAGCCGTTCACCAACCAACCAACCAACCAAGCCTGAAAGTAAATAACTAAACAAACGCAATAATCATCGGGCCTCGCTACGATAGGATAACCTGACCGCGCGCGCTTAAATCTTAGCATAAACGTGACCTGCGCGCACTATTTTCGTGTCGCTGTAATATGTCGAGCAATCTGAAATCGTAGTAAATCGGGATCAATGACCTTGAAGTGACAGAGATTTAGAGACAAGTACACGTTTAAAATTCAATTTATTGAAGAAAAGAGAAGAGAATCTCAGCCTCTCCCGGACTCTATACATACACGATACAACGAAGAATACAAACACAGTCTGAAATAATTCGCTTCGTCTCGATTCTCGTATCATTCGTTCGTTCGTTCATTCGCCGCCGAAATAAATACACACACGCGCGCACGTTTCATTTCCAACACTTGGTTTTTCGTTGTCGATCGGCAAAACCTAAAAAAAAAAGGAAAAGAAAAGAATTAATAATAGAACACACACGCGTTATACTGCTTCTAACAACCAACCAACCTCTTACTTGATCCGTTTTGTAAAAGCTCCTTCTTTTTGAAAGCAAAAAAAGAATTATTAGTTAAAATCGGAAGAAAAAGCGACAAAAGTATAGTAGACACCTCGCGAACACAAGATTTCCAAGGGAGTGGACGTAGCATGGCACGCAGCGACCAACCAACCTCCTCTCCGCCAGCGGTAGCAGCGAACAAGAACCAGACGACACGGACCAAGAGCGCAGCATCGTCGGGGTCCACCATCTGTCCAGGCGCTGTGTGGCGAGACGTCTGGAAAATTGACAAGGAGATATTAGTCGATCGATAGATGGACGCGCGCGGCGAGAAGAAGGAAATCAACGATAGCGAACCGGATCGTTGGCGCGCCACGTATCTAACCGACCAA
Organism: Andrena praecox; assembly: GCA_963932275.1. NCBI lineage: Eukaryota > Metazoa > Arthropoda > Insecta > Hymenoptera > Andrenidae > Andrena > Andrena praecox. Next base: position 37,858,100 of record OZ010731.1, read on the forward strand.
CCAACCTTATATATGTATTGTTTTAGAAAACATATTTATAAATAACGCATAATCTGATATACGTAGGGCGTACTTACTTTTATTCTCTTACGATTATCGTTGAGAAATCTGCTGCTCCGTAGCGGGTCGCTTTCGTCGTCTATTCCAGATAATCGCACCACGCGCCGACCAGTCCTCTTCTTGTCGGTCGTCTTTTGCGAGAATGATGCTCCTACGAACACAGAAACGGGGGGGTCTAAGAATTGTGAAATGATATATCGAAAATACAGAGTTAAACGCACCCACAGCCTTTTACTTACCAATGTTGCGGGTTCCGCTGGTTGAATTGCGTGAAGTTAGCTATAAGACATAGAAATATCGAGGTTAGATGTAGAGCGAAATTCAAAACTCTTTTAATTGAAAGACAGATATATTGTAATAAGATTTGAAGCGATCGGCACATCTGGAAGGTCTTAAGCAAGTTTGAAATAGGGGACAAGGAGGATAGTAAATAGCTTAACTTCTCCTTTCACATCTGCGTGCCAAATTTCGTCGAGCGAGCGGCTGCACGTGTCATAAAAGTACTTAAAACTCTGTCCTCCCTTGCGATAATTGCCGATGTCCCGTTAGGGTAAAAACTCAGCTCGGGGGAGGCTGAAAGTCATAAAATCATAAACCTTGCGCTGGCGACGCCGTCTTGACCCCGAGGGTTGCGCTTACCTACCTGTAAGAAATGTATGTACTGTACGCAGCCTATGTAGAATATATGTAATCGGAAAGCGTGCCTCGACCACCAACCGAGAGTGGAGGGAAGCGCGAAGGAAGGGCCAAGGACGGAGAGATGGCAGAAGGACAACCCACTGACGAACTTAAGGGATGTCATTGCCTCGATTGGACGAAGGAATCCGAAGAGGGAGTCGGAGGAACACGGCAAAATTGGAGGAGTAGGGCGCTCGGAGGTGACGAGCGAGGAGTAAATTTGTAGAAAGTTCAGATCGAACTTGTCAGTAAAACAGCTAACATCGAGCTACATATTAAATCCAAACATTGAAATATTCAGAAGTCTTATATTTATTATTTTCCTTCATTTAAATTCCCGCGCAAACTCGTGAGCTGAGTGCTTCAGCGCTCCACGGGCACGGACCAGCCGCCTACTTAGAAATCCCCACAGAATCGCGCAACACCAACGATTGCAAAATGATGCGCGATCCTTGGACCAAGGATCCTAACACGAACCAGAAAAAACCCTGGAAAAGAAAATTAATAGTTAGTACAATCGACTGGTGTACAGGTTAGAAATCGCGACTGAATAATCGAAATCGCGGAAACGTCGTCGTTAGTTAGTTGTGAATTTTAATGAGATCGCGCGCGATATTTAACGACTGTTTAGCAGAAATAAGACAGGAAATTCGTAAAAACTCGCGCGTTTTTAGGTTAAAAACACTGGTTGGTTTGCAACAACGATTCGCGGTGTAAACACGCCACTCTTTTGCAAGGCACGAACCTAGTAAAAATACGTGAGAAGGGAAACTCGTTACCTCGATCGAGCATAGAGTATAGGAATCGCGCCCGCTAGAAAGGTACGCGGAAGGAAACTCGGTAGTGCGAAAATTAGAGCACTAAAGAGGTGAGTATGCGCATCCGCCATATTGGGTCCTCTGGAGAGAGAAGATTATTGAGTACCCGCCTTTTTGAGTATTGCCAGATTCACTTTATAAACAAAATATGCGTTGTTGATATTGGTACATGGTAGTACGACACATTATTATAGTATTATATTACACTTAAGTTTATATTTGGTTTATAAAGCGACTTTGACAATACTCAAAAAGGCGGGTACTCAATAATATTCTCTCTCCAGAGGACCCAATATGGCGGATGCGCATACTCACCTCTTTAGTGCTCTACGAAAATGATTGTGCACGAGCAGATTGCTGCCATTGGTCGCGCGCGAATTTAAACCAACCAACCAATCGCATGTCTCTGACGATCGGGCCGCCGCGCTTGTTGCAGCGGTGTATACTGGGTTCCGTGACGCTAGGGGCCGCGTTCAACTGTACAGCGAGTTGCATGTTTTTAGGGGCAAACGCGACACCCCCCACGATCCCTAATGTCTTTCACACAGCGTTTCGACGATTTGAAACAGAGAGTAGTATAAATAGTAGTGGGAAAAACTCTATTCGAATCACACGAATCGACTCGACGAAACGCGTTCGTATTTGAACGGAAATTCACACGCATATTAATTGTTAGACAAATTTGGAAACAACTTGTTGGACGCGAGAAATAAAACTTGGAGTCAGAGTCTCGCCATCAGTTTCAACTATAATATATATACATATAGGGTGACTGTACCTAATATCGCCAGGCAAAAGTTAAGTCGCTGTCAATTGAATAATAATTGATATTTTTGCATGCACTTCGTTTCAAAGTAAAGAGAAATTATTCATCTTTCATGTAGCATAAGTTAGAATCGTTGAAACCTACAAATTTTTAATTAGGATTCAAAAAACGCAAGACATGCAAAAATCGGGTCCTGAAAAAAGTGTACCTAATATCGCCTACTCGAGAAATATTGATTAATTCATGTATATATGAGTTTTTAAAGTCATTTTCACATGTGCTTTTATTATTTCTTGCTCTATAAATGTTTTTTTATCCATCTTTCATTTTATTTTCATTAGAATAATATAGAAATTTAAAAATATAGATTTGTAAAATATTTTATTTTTTACGTTCCGATGTACATATTGGATAAATAAAGTTTATTTCGGTTGCTCCGCACATTTCGTGACCTCACCTGTAACAAACATTACATCGAAACCATTGTTCTCCGGTAGGCGGTATTGAGAACACGCATACTGCTAAAAGAAAAACGCTATTTTCATTACGAAAAATATTTGAATCGATTTCATTTCTTAAGTACATCATTAATTAGGTATTTCTAGTAGATATTCCTGCATTCACAGAATTATTAGACTTACCTTCTCCGAATGTGATGTAAAATTGTGGCAGTCCAATAAATCTTTACACTATTAAGATTCTCTAAAATCTTTCCCTTTCTGTAATTGTTGATCACATGCTGCTGCAATTACAGTATGTCTTCCTACATATGTTTAGGTACTAATTCAGTGTATAACCGATAAATTTTAGAGCTTACTTTGCGAGATATAGCGAGTGGCGATATTAGGAACACTGGCGATATTAGGTACAGTCACCCTATATATATAAATCGACACTAATGAACGAACGAATATGACAGCGCTCCATCGACAACGATATCATGCGCACGTTCCAACTCTGTTTGAGCACCGCGGGCCGCGCGCGAAACGAAAAGAAAGGAAAATATGTATACCATATACAAGTTTCATCCCAGTTTATAACTATAAAGTAAACTAGAAACATTAAATAAATTTCAATTATACATTTTCAAATATCAAGTACCAAGTATAAAGTAAATTTATTAACACAAATAACATACAAAACAAACAGAACTTGGAATTTACAAAATATAAACAATTATCTGATCATGTATTAAAAGTTTTACGAGCAAATCTCAAAGATGTTGTTCTTTTTGTGATCGATGAAGTGTCAATGATATCAAATTTAACTTTTATGTATATACATTTCCGATTGTCTCAATTATTTGATACCAATGATTGTGAAGACGGTTGGTTTGGTCAAAAGCACGTTCTTTTATTTGGTGATCTGCTTCAATTACCCCCTGTACACGAAGATCCAATTTTTGTACAATTATCAAATGATAAAATTAACAAATATGTCGGTTCTTTAATTGCTGTTAATTTATGGACTACATTATATGATTATGATGAGTTAACGATCAACATGCGTCAGCAAGGGGATGATTCTTATCGACAGTTGTTGTCAAGAATTCGTATTGGTCTAGTGACAAAATCTGATTGCGAGATTCTTGGGAATAGAAAAATATCTTTTACTGGGGATTCGTTTGCCCTCAGATTTGAAACAACTTTTTCCTTAGCGAAAATATTGTCCGAAGCTTCGTTAAGGAGATATTAAGCAAAAACCCCGACCAATCAGAGCGCGCGCCTTCCGCCTGAGTTCCCGCGGTAGCGTTGGCTACGAGGTAGGCGACCGCGCTTGTGCTACGAACGTACGAACAAGCAAGTCGGCATGCATCGAAGGAAACCGCGTTACACATTTTTTTTTTAAAGCAGAATCTTAAATAAGAATAATTTGAAGTGAGAGGACAAGAAGTACGTAAATTTCGTTTTTAAATAAGGCATAAACGAAAAGCTAACGTAACAGAAAATGTACGACAAGTGATCGTAATTCGTTATTGAGGTAAAAATCCGTAGTTTAATAACGGCCAACACAACTAAATTTGAAAAATAATATTAGGTGTATGAATAAATTCTTTCCGACTGGAATTTCTATCGCGGTGGTATTCAGAAGCTGCCAGAAAAATGGCAAAAGGTAATGAACAATAATGGAAATTATTGCGATGATCGAGTTGTTTTTATATTTTTTAAATCGAACTGTTATTGTACCCTAAAATCGGAAAGAATTTATTTTCACACCTAATAATCACCAACAAATTAAAGAAAACTCACCCTTTCGGACATTCCTTTCCTTGCTTTCCTTCCCTTTCCGGAAACCTGTGTCACTGGGTCACTGTACCGATCCTGGTTATCGGTGGACGAAAAGATTTATGGTTGGGTAGCGCCCAGTGCTCAGCTGATCACACTGCGTCCGGGTTAATGTACCGAATATTCACTTCACTGCACGGCTACTAACACTGATCACTGAATTTATTTTTCACGGAACGTGTTGTTCCTACGTTATAAAAATTGGTGGCTGCGAAAGGGGCCGATTACTGTTAATTACTGGGACGAGATTACTACTATTACCCGGCGAAATGAAAACTCGTGGCAGACTGTCTCGGGCTGTGCAGTCCGCTGCTGTGACGATTGGTCGAGTCACCTATTTGGGCACACTTTTAAAGACGGGGCACACGTATTTTGGTTATTGGCTGAAGTTGCCACATACATTGTCACACCGCGCGACGAAGAGAACGAACGAAACACGAGATCGAGTGGGATAGAGCGATTTGACCAAGCGTAGCCTACGCTTTTGTTTTGACGATCGTCGGTCGGATCCGTATCTGATCGCTGCACAGCAGCGGACTGCACAGCCCGAGACAGTCTGCCACGAGTTTTCTTTTCGCCGGGTAATAGTAGTAATCTCGTCCCAGTAATTAAGAGTAATCGGCCCCTTTCGCGGCCACCAATTTTTATAACGTAGGAACAACACGTTCCGTGAAAAATAAATTCAGTGATCAGTGTTAGTAGCCGTGCAGTGAAGTGAATATTCGGTACATTGACCCTGCGATCAGCTGAGCACTGGACGCCGATGACCAGGATCGGTACAGTGGCCTAGTGACACAGGTTTCCGAAAAGGGAAGGAAAGCAAGGAAAGGAATGTCCGAAAGGGTGAGTTTTCTTTAATTTATTGGTGATTATTAGGTGTGAAAATAAATTCTTTCCGATTTTAGGGTACAAAAACAGTTCGATTTAAAAAATATGAAAACAACTCGATCATCGCAATAATTTCCATTATTGTTCATTACCTTTTGCCATTTTTCTGGCAGCTTCTGAATACCACCGCGATAGAAATTCCAGTCGGAAAGAATTTATTCATACACCTAATATTATTTTTTAAATTTAGTTGTGTTGGCCGTTCTTAATCTACGGATTTTTACCTCAATAACGAATTACGATCACTTGTCGTACATTTTCTGTTACGTTACCTTTTCGTTTATGCCTTATTTAAAAACGAAATTTACGTACTTCTTGTCCTCTCACTTCAAATTATTCTTATTTAAGGTTTTGCTTTAAAAAAAAAATGTGTAACGCGGTTTCCTTCGATGCATGCCGACTTGCTTGTTCGTACGTTCGTAGCACAGCGCGGTCGCCTACCTCGTAGCCAACGCTACCGCGGGAACTCAGGCGGAAGGCGCGCGCTCTGATTGGTCGGGGTTTTTGCTTAATATCTCCTTAACGAAGCTTCGGACAATATTTTCGCTAAGGAAAAAGTTGTTTCAAATCACCCCCTGAGTCACCCCTTTCAAGGAAACGCGACATTTTTGGGACACCCTGTATACGTATTATGTTGACGAAAATTTGGCTTGAAGAATCAGAATCAGAAGAAAAATCTTACCGTTTTCGACAGATTCATGAGACGATATTACGATACCTCTGTCATGCGTGGACCGATTTTATTGAATTTGGTCTTATTCGAAAGCTGATATGCGGTTTACATAAGAAAAATGCTTTCAAATTTAGAAAATATTGGAGGCGTGATGAGATTAATGTAATAAATTTCAGGTTAGGTTGGAATAGCCGGGCGACGAGTAAATGATAGCGGTAGCGACAGTCGACATATACAGGGTGTCTTTCGTGTACTTGGCGTTGAGACGCTACCGCGTCTCTAGATACGTGTCTTACCTTTTCCGTTCCTGCTATAGTGATTGCAAAATGCTGCACACCAGCGCTGACACTGCTACCATATGGGTATTCTGGAACACATATTTTTATAAGGTTTTATAAAATGGTTATGTCACGTCCCGCGATGTAGAGTCAAATATTAATTAAGGGGGTAGTGAACTATTTCAGCTTAAAAAAATCGATATTTTTTATTTTACTGCTTCTGAAAGTCTTATCCTTTACGAAAATTTTAAACAAATGTTCATGAAAAAATTCAAATAATTGTCGAAGTTATAGCAGCGAACGTAACACAGTGTACCGCCGAGTAACCGCGCGATAAAGGTAGCACCCCGAACTTTGGAGCCGGTTTTCTCGAAACACCATTTTCAGAAACGGTGTACATCATAACTCTTGAACGAATGAATATTTCCACTTAAAATTTTAAGTGGAGCTTTAAGTAGATATCCTAGGGCCATTTTCGAGGTGAAACAATTTGAGCAGGCTTGTCAGTTCGTATTCATTAGTGACCCGAGTAACATCACTTCGAATATTAATCATGGCCGGAAGTTCAAACGCGAAGAAAAGTGCGGGGTGTAGCGCCAGCTTCAACCCATTGTGGGAAGAAGCCTTTTTTTTCGTGGAACCACAGACGAGGTATAGAATAGACCTATCAACCAATGTATTTTTGTGTCACCGGTTTGGGGGGTCCTAGGACCCCCTTACCATTTTAGTGTCGCATGCAACGTTACCGGTGAAGTCTTGAAACAGATTGTAATGCTACGCGTGATAGGAATTAAAACTAAATCTTATCGGAAACATTTAAAATCTAAAACGGCCTGAATGTTACGACTAATTTGAAGAAACATGTTGTATAATTCCGTTTACTAATAAATTTTGATAGAAGCATAATTTGCACGTATTTCTATAAATTTCGATCAGAAATATTATATAAATACAATGCGTAATAAGCATTTGTACAGTTTCTTAGTTAGGTTATATTTTCTGTCCTCAAAATGACAGAAAATATAACCTATATGCTATACCCGATTTCCTAAAGATACTGTTGCGGCGTAATAATAATGTTTAGGAAGGATGATAAAATGTTCACAAATGTAGCGTAAAAGAACGAAATAGCCAATAAACATTTATTCTCATATAGCATATACATAGGTTATATTTTCTGTCACTTTGCGGCGCCAACCATATAATAATCACGCGCATCCAGCCTGCGCATTTTCAGTAGCGGATTTGAAAAGCGGATTTTCTGTCCTTGAAGTGACAGAAAATATAACCTATACGCTATACCCGATTTCCTAAAGATACTTTTGCGGCGTAATAATAATGTTTAGGAAGGATGGTAAAATGTTCACAAATGTAGCGTAAAAGAACGAAATAGCCAATAAACATTTATTGTCATATAGCATATAAATAGGTTATATTTTCTGTCACTTCGAGGAGATGATTTTCGGATCCTCGAAGTGACAGAAAATGTAAACTATATGCTTCTTAACAATAAATGTTTATTGGCTATTTCGTTCTTTTACGCTACATTTGTGAACTTTTTATGGCTTAACATCCTTCCAAAATATTATTGTTACGCCGCAAAGGTATATTTCTGAAATCGGTTATAGCATATTAGGTTATATTTTCTGTCATTTCGAGAAGAGGACCACATAATAATCACGCGCATCCAGCCTGCGCATTTTCTCTTCCGCGGAAAATTGACTTGTGGTCCCGAGCGGGAGAAAAATTATTTCATTAAATTGTTTATATTTAGTGCGATTATTACTAGGGACTATAGCCATAATTAATTATTTTATATCTCGTAGAACAGTCTTTAAAATTTTAAATAATTAGTTTAAGCCCCCCTGACATTCAATTGACTAACCTGTTAAGAAAACTATTAAAAATGTTATATTACGCGTCTAAATAAATGCTTTTCTGACTTTCTTCCTGCCATAAAATATGGTAAGATCGGATTTTTCGAGTCGGTCTTACATATAAACGTTTTACAACATTTACGCTTGAGACAACTCAATACAGTATTTCCTCTAGTTCATAGGTATCAGGTTTACACAGGTTTCTAAAATTGTTCAGAAGCTACCGACTCTTTATGACCACATGTTGATCGGCGCTTGGAAGGAATACAGGGGCATTAATATGCACTATCCTCTAATAAAAATTTTTTTTTTTTATATTTTTTCATCATTATGCAAACATCTGTATTGTATGTCAGGTTTTTCTACTAAAATGAAACCAATTACGACGCAGTTTGGTATGAGGAAGGTACGGCAAAAAATTGGTACAGAGAGAAGTAATATAATAATATTTTTTTAAAGCCCAACAAATAATACGATAGCGACCGTTCAGTCGAAATGCGGCATTTTTCTCATCGATTGTTGAGGTCCGGGCCCTCGAAAAGTTCGTCTTTCTTTTTAAAACAAATGCCGTTCCCAGAAACGCGATGCACCCGAAGGTAAAAATCGATACGACTTGAAATGTCTTGCAAGCAGAGCTCGCTAAATCAGGCGCCTGCTCTTAACGAATCTTTTCCAGTTCGTAGCACTTGTCAAGTCAAATATGCCAATAACACTTTTTGCAAGCAGATGGCTAGAACTTGACAGGATGTTAACAATTAAACTTGCACCGTCTCTAACATTCTTAAGTATGTACATCTGTATGTATGTATGTCCTAAGTAATTATGAGTTTGGTGCATCGGTTGAGTGCTGACAGACGTGAGACAGACGATGCGTTGATACATTGTCTCGCTCTCGTCTTTCGGGCGTCTGATACTGCATCCTTCACGTGCGCGGCGGGCCTGATCGCTTATTTATACGAAAAAAATTATTCGTGCCGCAGCTTGCTCGCGCGGCCAGGTAGCGATCAGTAGCCAAAAGCGGGAACGCGTGTTAGACAAAATCATCTATACTATTGAAAAATGAAATTTTTATATTTTCTATTTTATTTTCATCACAGTATTTGTAACATATTGTATGAAATTTTCCAGATGAAAGGAAAGCCAAACACGACGCCCTTCCTACAATTACCCCGAATGCGCATGAATCCGTTACTTATACTTCCTCCTCCTCTTTCTTCCATTAAGTGATAATGTAAAAATTTATTTAAATAACTTACAATTAGAATTTAAAGTATATTTGGAGACTAGTAAGAATGGTATCTGAAGAATACATTTCTGCTTTGATTGCATGTTTTTTGTTGATATAGGTACAGTATTTCCTCGCTGAGGGCTCGCTGGTCGGGACCGGCGTTGAGCCCGTATCGTGAACGAAGCCCTAATTGCCTAATTCCGAGTGTTCGTTTCTCGCTCCTTTCTGGCCGAAGGGGGGAGCGAGATGGAACGCTTTGCGTTCGCGACGGGCGCGAGCGCTCAGATGAAATCGTCACTGCTCGACGCATGCGCGCCACGGTCAGATAGGCACGGCACGAGCCTTTTTTGCGCCTTAGGTGAATGTTGTCCAATTGAGCCCTTTATTATAATATATTTATTTGAGATTATTGATGACCTTACTCTGAATTTTTATTCGTAGTTTAAAACAGTTGCAGAACAATTTGTTGTATTTCATTTAAAAGTTTATTTTCAACAATGCCAACAATGAAAAGACCATTTTGCGCCTCTTGTCAACCTTACGCCCTAGGCAGTTGCCTAATTTTTCACAGTAAGGTCATAAATAATCTCAAATAAATGTAATATAATAAAGGGCGCAATTTGACAAGTTCCCCTAGGGCGCAAAGAAGACTTGAGCCGGGCCTGCGTCAAATTTTTGCTGAAGCTGTTTTCGTGTCCACGTTGACTGCTCACAACCATCGCGCACGCCCGTCGCGCACGCAAAGGACGGAGTGTCATGCGTCAGAAGGAGGGAGCGAGACAAAACGTCAACGCGTCGTCTGCTCCTACCGTCCTCACTCGCTCTCGTTCCATCTCGCTCTCACCTTTGCCGGACAAGAGTGAGACAGAACTGGTGGGGATAGCGAAAAGTCCACATCGTGTACGCCAAATCGAGCCCTCAGCGAGGGAGTACTGTACATTGAAAAAAACAATTAAACCCTAAAAAATTATTTTAAAGAGTAAAACTAATGAAAAAATTAAACCGTGCAACATGAACTTGAACTCGCACCCCAGGAAAACGAAGTTAGAATTTTTTTTTAGAACTTACACTCATTTCGAAGCCTAGCTATATTTCTGCCAATTCTGAGGCAATTCTTTTTACAAATGTCCACCGAACCAGAAGTGTAGATTCATCCCCGAAAGCAGTGTTCATTAGATTTTAATAAATAAATAAAAAGGGCATATTTCCTATAAAAAACAGTTCGTTTCTTTCAGCACCATCTCATATGTACATACCTACTTGTCCCAATGACGTCGTGTTTGATTTTCCTTTTATTAAAAAAATGTCACTAATTTTCCATAAATGCTCGAATAAAGACGAAACAGGGAATGTAAAAATTTCATCTAACAATTAGCTTAGCATGTGCACACTGTACATACATGTTTTCCGCATTTAGCTACTGATTACTGCATTTGCAGAATTTATAGAAGAAAGTGAAATCTGCTTCAATACGGGCGTTTAGGCATAGCTCGTCCGTGGACCGCATCGACATACGAAAATCAGGCGCACGGAGAACGCATACTTTGTTGCCGCTGCCAGAATGATCGTTTGTCTCGTAAAAGACCTTCGTGCCGTTTCTCACTAGCTTTCATTCTCTCTTATTCCCTCCCATTTCATCTCACTCGCGACGTCCGTAAATCCAGAACCTTTTTTTCACTTGTGCTTTAAAAAGTACAATAGCTGTGTTCTCATATGTACATATCTAGGAATAATAAAAAAACTAAAAATATAAAATAGTTAATAAGGGGAAACGGCCAATCAATTTGTAACGAAACATAGAGTTTTAACTACTAATCCACCGTTCCCAAGTAATAAATAAACTATTGCAAAATGTCCTCGGGTCCCGAAAACTACGAATACAAAATTTTACAAAAACGTTTGGATTCCTTGTTCTCAATGATGTATACGTGTCGTAGGATGGGCACCGTCTATTTAGACATGCGCGCAGTGCGGAGATTTGCGGGAATGTCAGTAACAGCGTCAATTTTTAATATTTTTCAACGTACGACACGCGAAAATGTTAATTAAGTGTTCCACAACACGTAAAGTACTAACAATCAATATCATCTTGCATTTTATAGTTTGTATAAGCTTTTAAGAAGAGCCATATTTCGGCGCCATATAGTCTTCAGATCACCGAAATAGATTTTCGACAAGCCGAGCCAAAGCGTAGCGTAACGAAAAACGAAAGCCTGCCCTCTATGTCGAACAAGTCACACGTATACAAGCACGCACACACCTTTCAGCATTTCAACACATTTCAAAGTAGTTCCGGAGTTGGACGCTGTTCATGAACAGAGGCCGCCAGATTCAGTCCTCGAGTTATGGGTCGGTAACACAGTTTGGGTGGTGACACCAAGTCCCATAAGGTGATAGGTCTATTCTATACCTCGTCTGTGGTGGAACATAAGGGTGCCGCAGTGTGTTTAGTGTGTCACAAAATAATGAAACAATTAAAAAAATATAATATCCAGCGGCACTATACGGGGTCTCATTCCGAGGACTACGTTCATCTGTCACCGGAGGAGAGTAGTCGAGGAAATTGAAACGCTGAAGGCAGCATTAATAGTAGCAGACGAAGAATCACAGAACGAAGTAAGTTATCTTGCTAAGAATACTGTATGATTGTTAGTTTTTGAAGAACATGAAGTGGCATGCTAAACCATTGTTTAATTTGTTCTTAGGAAGAGGGACCCATCAACGATGCAGCATTACGTTCCAGTTACATCGTCGCATTGGAGCTTGCGAAGACATGTCAATCATTTACATCAGGCCCGTTTTTCAAGGAACTGCTACTGAAGGTGGTGCACGAGGTAAGCCCAACACAGGTAAATAAATATAAATCTATTAATCTTTCACGTATGACGATACTGCGCCGGACAGAAGAAATGGCAAACAATGTGGCAGACCGATTAAGAAACGTCACAAGTAATTTTTTTTCGTATTCTTTAGCTCTGGATGAGAGCACGGACATCTCTGGTACGCCACAACTTGCCATTTTTATCCACGGGGTAGATGAAAATTTAGTAGTTTCGGAGGAATTGCTAGATTTCCTTCCATTGAAAGAAAGTACGACAGGCGCGGATATTTTCTCATGCGTAGAAGAGGTCTTAGAACGCGGTAATTTGCAGTGGGATAAGCTTGTGTCAGTAACAACTGACGGAGCCCCCGCTATAGCTGGTAGATTCACCGGATTAGTAGGCCGCATTCAATCGAAGGTAAAAAATTTAGTAATTCCTCGGGAAATAATTGCTATACATTGCTTAATTCACCAGGAGCATTTATGTGCTAAAAGCGTCGAATTAAACGATGTAATGACAGTTGTTGTCCAAACTATTAATTTTATTAGACATAATGGAAATAAACGTAAACAATTCAAAACATTTTTGGAGGAACTGGACGCTGAGTATGGCGAACTGCCGTATCATACAGAAGTTCGTTGGCTCAGCCGCGGAAAAGTTTTGGATAGATTTTTTCACCTTCGTGAGGAAATTGATATATTTATGAATTGGGCGGGACGTCGAATTCCTCAACTTGAGGATAATGCCTGGATAAGGGACCTTGCTTTCTTATCCGACATTATCGATCACTTGAGTAAACTCAATGTATCGTTACAAGGTAGAGACAGAACAATTATAGAACTTTTTGATAGCATTCAATTATTTAAAGCACAATTGCATTTATTCATGGGCCACCTACGGACCCAAGTCACATTTCATTTTCCAAAATTAGAATCAGTCTCCGTAGAAAATAATTTCAATTTCAATAGGTACGCCGATATATTACAAACTCTGCATGACGAATTTTCTTCGCGTTTTCAAGATATCGTGAAAATAGATAAAGAATTAAGTATCATAGTAGCTCCATTTCAATGTGACGCGCATTCGGCTCCAGCGCATTTACAATTAGAAATATTAGATTTGCAAAATAATAGATTACTCAAGTTGAAATATGGACAGTACGAAAATGTTTTAGAATTCTACAAACATCTACCACGGACGAGATTTCCTAAACTGCACCAGCTTGCCGCGACAATAAAATCCATTTTTGCCTCAACGTATGTGTGTGAGCAGCTCTTTTCTGCTATGAAAAGAGTGAAGTCAGCTCACAGAAGTAGATTAACCGAATCAAATTTGAAAAATTGCCTCGTTTTATCCACTTGTCAGAACATAGTTCCTGACATTCCTGCATTAGTACAAACCAAAAAGCGGCGGATATTGAAAGAAACCTCAACCGTGATATCGATTGACGAGACAACTGAATAGTAATAGCATTATAGTACCATTACTATTTTGTTGTCATATTTTGTATTAGCTATACTGGAAATACTACAAGTACTATTATAACAATAATAGTAGTTGTAGTAGTGGTGGTGGTGCTGGTGCTGGTGTAAGTAGCAGTAGTACTGTACATATTAATAATAATAATAATAAGAGAGAGAGAGAGAGAGAGAGAGAGAGAGAGAGAGAGAGAGAGAGAGAGAGAGAGAGAGAATGGTGTGTGAAACCAATCAGTTCTTTTCAGAACTACCAAATATTTTTAACGAGGAACAATAATCATGTTCATAAATCAGTTCTTTTCAGAACTACCAACTCTTGTCAACGAGACATAACAGGAATGTTCACATCAGAAATCAGTTCTTTTCAGAACTACCAACTCTTGTCAACGAGGGATAACAAGAATGTTCACATCAGAAATCAGATCTTTTCAGAACTACCAAATCTTGTCAACGAGGGATAACAAGAATGTTCACATCAGAAATCAGATCTTTTCAGAACTACCAAATCTTGTCAACGAGAACGTTCAAAAATAAATCCACGATTAATAAATATTAACAAATTATACATAGAAATATATGTATATTCACGTATGGATCTAATATTGGACCAATTTTATAAAAGTTATTCTGTTTTAAAGGGTATCCGAATACTTTTGTGGCCCACTGTATATGTATATATGTTATTAAATATTTTCAAATGAAAATACTCAAATTTACGTATGCGAATTTGTTAAAAGTAACTTTCTGAATATAATATAAAATTCTGCACGTTTTCGTTTGGTCTTGTATATCTATCGCCAGTATGCTTGTAGTTGTAACGGGCATACGGCCTTTGCAGTCATAGAGTTCCCCACCACGAAACCTTATACCGAGGAGTGGGGAGTGAGCATACTACGGTCGAGCTCGAGGGCGAACCGACTGCCCTAGGGCAAACTTAGTGTGCACCCCTGTCCTAGGCGGATTCTGGACAAAATTTGCGGCGAGGGGGGAAGCGGGGCGAGGGGTACCTCAGCGGCGCACAGTGGGCCGGATTCACTTATTTGACGTCATTTTGGTCTTTTTTTTAAGATATCTGAATGAAATTGATACTAAAAACTAGGATAAAATTATTCCTCTCTAATGATGTATAATTTAATATTTTTGACATTCATTTATTTATTTATTTTTCATTTTTTTCAACATAATTTTGAAAAAAAAATTTGAAAACTATTCATTTGGTACTTTATTTAATGCCCTTTTCAGTGGTTAAATCGAATGTTGGGGAAACTTTTCGTTTCCAAGTTATAAGGAAAAGTCGAAAAATAAAGGAATGTAGCCAAATATCATTTTGTTTAAATTGAAGGCCAATCTTTTGCGCTAAACATCATCTTCTATTAGTAATTAATGTAAACAATCTATTAAAAAATAATTCTGAAAACAGTCAGGAAAATTGCGACATTTTTTAAAATTAACAAGGAATATCTTTCAAGTCCCAACGAGTCCCGTATTTTTACAGGGGGCAATCGTTTCAGTGCACCTTCCTCTATACAATCATGCAAGAATCACTTCCGACTTCGTCCGATTTCGAGAAATATTTCGGTTTGAAGTAATCAGCGTCGTATCCTTTTCTTCACGTTCATGCGACGACATGTTTTTATAACACTTAAGTCCTAAAATATATCATAATGAAATTGGAACTGAAAATTAAAAAAAATAATTCTCTTTCAATGATATATAACGTAATATGTACCAGTAAAGGACGGGCGTCCTTTAGTAGTCCGAGCGCGCTGCACCGAACTTTTCTCTTTCGAATGAGACCTTACCCAGCTCAAAATCTGCTCATATAAGGACGACAAGCGTATTCCCGTGAAACGCATTCCCAAATACCAGTTCCGCCATATTGGCGATAATACAGAGCAAGTCACGTGACAAATTTAGTTGAGCTAGTGGATATGAGATGGCGCCTACTCGGGAGGACTGTCAACGTAGAATCATAGCAAAACTGAAGCGTTAGCTGGATACACGAGCCATGGTAAAATCATGATGCAGTCAATGTATGCATTTTCGTACGATTAGAGGTAAGGTTATATGCATTTTAGGCATACATTGACTACGAACTGCTGGGAACTGTATACATTTACTAAATTAACGCTTTTACAGTAACACATATAGAAATAAAATTTGTTTATTTTTCATCCTATCAATATGAAAGTGACACAAATGGATTCCTGGTATTCTCCCAATTAAATTGACAGAAAATAATTTAAATAGGACTATTTTTAACGAAACGGGCTTTCAATTCTGAAAACAAATTTTCACGTAATTTCCTTAATTATGGTCCAAATAATATCATTGGGGCCAATTTCATCGAGAAAACATGAGGAATCGATTGATGTCACTTTCGCAAAGATCTGATTAGAAATGCAGAACTGCAGATTTGTCACTGCTTAGTGCGCAACATTGTATGGCCCCGCTGGTTCCGAGCGTCAAAACCCACGAAACTCAGTGAGTCGCATGATTGTCAGCGTGAAAGACAAGAGGGGACTTTCCATGGCGAAGGAAAGTCAGCCTTCTATAGAACTCAAATTGAGAACGACTTTGCTGACAAACTTTATATTCACGTCAAATAAATACTTTAATTATAAAATTTAGATGACGAACTCTTATTGAATTTCGCTAGTTCTTACATATGCATCACTTGGGTGGGAATTCCTGATCCCAGAGTTTCATGCATTTACCTATTGAAATGTTGCTTCAAGTCATCGGGAAATTGCATTGCTTCTTCTCGTAAATACTGTTGAGGTTAAAAGAAAGAACCACGTGCTTGTAATAAGCTGAACAAAGGAAATTTTATTGAAAGCTGTACGACGTCTAAGTGACTCTGTATCTCGTCAACGACTGACCGCACAACTACCTCGCACCGCGACGCGACACCGCCATGAACGAGGGAGATGGTCGAGCACGCCATCTATCCTCAACAAATACATATATCTGTTTACGAGTAGGTGTCACGAATGATGCGACTTTGGTTTCCCAAATAAATTCACATTTATCAGGGCCTCGCCCGAACCGCTTGACAAGGAGACTGAACGACGTAAACCGAGTGCGAGTGAAATAGCGCACCAGCAGGAGACCCTCGGTCGACGGCGACTTGAGTCATCCAGTACTGAATATGAAAATGTTTATATTTCTCATTACACCTTGATAAGAGTGTTACCACCGATGGATTGGTGAGTTTATATCCACGAAAATAAGTCGAGACGCGAAGCAATTCGATATATTTTTTCTTATGAATACATGATTAGGACACACACTACGTTCACTAAAAATGGACCGAATTGCTCCATGTTTGGCAACATTTTCATCGAGAAACCCTAAAAACTCCATTGGTAATACATTCATCAACAGTTATAAAGAACATGAACATTTTATCTGGCCCGTCGGTTTTATTGCTCTCGGCTGTCAACGGGTGGTCTACTGGGGCCCGAAGGTCCTCGCTCGCAGCGAGAAAGCAAAACGGTGGGGTGTGTAGTAGGGCTGTAGCTGTGGACCGGGAACACGAGATACCCGGGTACCCGGGTACCCGTGAGATACCCGGGACGAAGAAAATTCCCGGATAAGCGCTACCCGGGAAAACTACCCGAGACTCTCGAGAATCTCGAGAACTTACAGAGTACAGAACGTAATTCTGGAGCGATGCCTGTCAGAGAGATACCGTCTGGCACCCTGTGGCGAGGTCAACCCCCTGCGGTACCTCACCGAATTTTATGGCTTTCGACCCTCGAAGGGGCTCGAATAACATTAAGAAGTGAGAAATGCCCAGGATTTCCGCATTTCTCATCAGATCTTTGCGAAAACGACGCCAATCGATTCCTTATGTTTCTCCGATGAAAATAATACCAAGAACGACGTAATTCGTACCATAATGAAGGAAATTCCATGAACAAATGTTTTTCATAATTTCAGATTCATTTCGTTAAAAATAGCCCGATTTACACGAAATTTGGTATGATTTTCATCGGAAAAACATAAGATATTCATCGGTGTCACTTCCATATCGATACGATAAAGAGTTAAGAATTATTTTATTTCTGAATCAGGAATTACCCTAGTAGCATTTTTGGTTGGCCAACGGTTGCCAACAGTTGGGAATTAGTTGGGATATAGTTAGTGTTTGTGCCTACAAATTCCCAACACAGGGCCTACGGCAAAAAAGTTACGACAGTTTGCCAACGACTATTCAATGTTGGGCCTACAATTGTTATGGTTGGTTAATTAACAAAAAGTTACGACAGTTTGCCAACGAATATTCAATGTTGGGCCTACAATTGTTATGGTTGGTTAATTAACAAAAAGTTACGACAGTTTGCCAACGAATATTTAATGTTGGGCCTACAATTATTATGGTTGGTTAATTAACAAAAAGTTACGACAGTTTGGCTACGAATATCCAATGTTGGGCCTACAATTACTATGGTTGGTTAATTAACAAAAAATTTACAACGATGATTAAATGTCGTCTTACAAACGTCAGAAAATTTGCTACATCAAAAAACCTGTTGTGATTTTTCTTTTCTTATTTATAAATACGTAATGAGGACGTCTGTCTTAAGACAAATGTGAAATTTTAAGGAATCAGTCTAAAGGTCGGATGATGATATTTTGTAGAATATTTCGCGTCACTGCAAAGTTTTCATAAACAATTAATACTAGTTATGTAACTAGAAATTATAAGTATTTACAAGGAAGTGTGTTGGTCAGCTGCGAACTGCGGTTGCTTTGTAAGCGGAAAGTTTGGGTTCGATTCTCCTCACCGCGAATTTTTTTTTTTTTTTTTCCTAAACCAGACCTGAAGAAGACGTATTTACGACGTCTTTTGAAGTTCTTTAAGACGCCTTCTGGACGTTTTTAAGACGTCTTTTGGAAAGAAGCCTTCAGTTGGGCCCAGTTGGGCCTATGGAAAGAAACCTTCGGTTGGGCCTTCGTGTTAAGTGACGTTGGGCCTACGTTGGTTACAATCGTTGGCCCATTTAAAAATAGCGCGACACTTCAACAGTTGGCCAACGGATAACACGTCATTGGCCCAACAAACTCCCAACAAATAAATGCTACTAGGGTATGAATCCTCGGCCGACCGCAGCGAATCGAGGTCGGCCCCCCGTACTCGAGGGTAAAATATTCATTACAGTATATTAAGAAGCTATTTAATGTTCATCGTATCGATATGGAAGTGACACCGATGGATTCCTTATGTTTTTCCGATGAAAATCATACCAAATTTCGTGTAAATCGGGCTATTTTTAACGAAGTGAATTTGAAATTATGCAAATCATTTGTTCATGGAATTTTCTTCATTGTGGTCCGAATTATGTCGTTCTTTGTATTATGTTCATCGGAGAAACATAAGGAATCGATTGGCATCGTTTTCGCAGAGATCTGATGAGAAATGCGGAACTGGAGATTTCTCAATTCTTAATGGGTATTTTAACCCCTTCAAGGGTCGAAAACCATAAAATTCGATGAAGTACCACACGGATTTGACCTCGCCACGGTGTGCCAGGCGGCATCTCTCTGACAGGCGTCGCTCCAAAATCACCGATCGAGCGAAATCGAATTAGGACACTACTGAAACATGCTATTATTATCCCATATAATGTACGGTACTGTTTATCCCATAGATGGCGGCAAAAGGCACTTTACTTGTCTGTGTGAATTGGCGTTTGTTGCTGATGAGGTCGCGACTGAAGATGACGCGTGATACGACTCGTTAGTTGTTAGTCTGCGAGAATCGCGAGGTATTGTCCGTCGAAGTTAGTCGATGGAAACAAACGATCGGATACGGCCAATCTAATACGAGATACGAAGTGCGTGCGTTGGGTAGACAACTCATTTCACTGTACATTGACGTTATTCTTTAAATATTAAACTCTTTCTTTTCCTTTTCGTTCGGGATTTGATCGACGTAAGGATCTCCCCGCGAAACCACGTGAGTGTGCGTTGTTTTCTCAAAACTGTTTTATTTGTTAATAAAGTGTTGTTTCATTGATTATAATAATTATTCGGTGTTCTGGTAGGTATACGCGCTTCTGCAGTGGAGAAACATCAGAAGTGAGATTCGAGACGGGATTGGAGATAATAGAACGAAATATGGGAAGAATCGGTTAGCAACGTAGGCGGGGTCTTGTTCGGGAACGTTCTAGAACATTCGAGACTATTTGCGCGACACGTTGAGGTCGTTGGTGTTGTTTACCTCGCTACTACCAAGTCCGTTTGTGTTGACATTCTCAAACGATATCGAAACGTTGTGTTCTGGAGAAATTTGCGGGGGAACATTTAAACGTTGATTTTGCAACGAATCCCAATAAATTCAGAGTGGCCGAATTGGAGAATGTGCCGCAGATGAACGGATCAAGTCTTTGAAAGAGAGCGGAGGTTCGCGAAACTGGACTGCGCTTGCCAATTACACACGGCCCGAACCAATGAACGGAGTGTCGTGTTAGATATTTCTATTTACATATTTTAAAAAAAAAGGAAGAAAATACGAAAAATGTCTGTCGCATGAAATTTAGTATATGTAAAAAATAATTATTTTTAGGTGAATTCATTGGTATTGAAGAAGCATGAGGATAGTTAGCAGTGGGATAATGAAAATAACACTGTTCTTATCTGTTATCGCCTACCACGTCAAGGTTTTATTAGGTTTGTCCTGAATCGCTCAATAGTCCAAAATCAAAACAGGCCATTAACGAATATGGAGGCTCTGCCGAACAGGAACTGTTGCCTCGCGCCGCAACACGTTGTATCGGCGACAATGCCCGAGGTTTTCTCACTTATCCCGAAGCGCTCGGGACGTTGGCGAATAAGCCTAATTTTTATTTTATATTACAAAGCAAGATTACTGAGATTAGGTAATAAGAAGAAAACAGTGAATACATACAGGGTGTCCCAAAAATGTCGGTTTTCCTTGGAAGGGGTGACTCAGGGGGTGATTTGAAACAACTTTTTCCTTAGCGAAAATATTGTCCGAAGCTTCGTTAAGGAGATATTAACCAAAAATCCCGACCAATCAGAGCGCGCGCCTTCCGCCCGAGTTCCCGCGGTAGGCGACCGCGCTTGTGCTACGAACGTACGAACAAGCAAGTCGGCATGCATCGAAGGAAACCGCGTTACACATTTTTTTTTTTAAAGCAGAATCTTAAATAAGAATAATTTGAAGTGAGAGGACAAGAAGTACGTAAATTTCGTTTTTAAATAAGGCATAAACGAAAAGGTAACGTAACAGAAAATGTACGACAAGTGATCGTAATTCGTTATTGAGGTAAAAATCCGTAGTTTAACAACGGCCAACACAACTAAATTTAAAAAATAATATTAGGTGTATGAATAAATTCTTTCCGACTGGAATTTCTATCGCGGTGGTATTCAGAAGCTGTCAGAAAAATGGCAAAAGGTAATTAACAATAATGGAAATTATTTCGATGATCGAGTTGTTTTCATATTTTTTAAATCGAACTGTTATTGTACCCTAAAATCGGATAGAATTTATTTTCACACCTAATAATCACCAATAAATTAAACAAAACTCACCCTTTCGGACATTCCTTTCCTTGCTTTCCTTCCCTTTTCGGAAACCTGTGTTACTAGGCCACTGTACCGATCCTGGTCATCGGCGTCCAGTGCTCAGCTGATCGCAGGGTCAATGTACCGAATATTCACTTCACTGCACGGCTACTAACACTGATCACTGAATTTATTTTTCACGGAACGTGTTGTTCCTACGTCGGTCGGATCCGTATCTGATCGCTGCACAGCAGCGGACTGCACAGGCCGAGACAGTCTGCCACGAGTTTTCTTTTAGCCGGGTAATAGTAGTAATCTCGTCCCAGTAATTAACAGTAATCGGCCCCTTTCGGGGCCACCAATTTTTATAACGTAAGAACAACACGTTCCGTGAAACATAAATTAAGTGAACAGTGTTAGTAGCCGTGCAGTGAAATGAATATTCGGTACATTGACCCTGCGATCAGCTGAGCACTGGACGCCGATGACCAGGATCGGTACAGTGGCCGAGTGACACAGGTTTCCGAAAAGGGAAGGAAAGCAAGGAAAGGAATGTCCGAAAGGGTGAGTTTTGTTTAATTTATTGGTGATTATTAGGTGTGAAAATAAATTCTTTCCGATTTTAGGGTACAATAACAGTTCGATTTAAAAAATATGAAAATAACTCGATCATCGCAATAATTTCCATTATTGTTCATTACTGTTCCGTCTTCGAGAGGGGGACTCGTAAATTACAAAAGGTTTACGCTGGCAGGCGCCAGAGAGTCTAGGCCCAAACATTGTAACTCGGGCGTCTGGACAATGTCTTCGAGGTGACAGAGCGTAAGACGGTCGTCCTGGGAGATTTTTTTCCCTCTCCTTGGTGACCGAACCACCGGCAAGGGTCACGCCTACATTAGGCGATAACCAATAACCGGCGGATAATTGGGAGAGTAAGCGGGCTCCCCCCGCACAGAGGCTGTAGGAGATGCTTGTTCTCGTAGAGGAGACTGTGACATTTTTCATAGAGTCGAGTAAAGATCATTGTACAAGACGAATCAAGCGCAAAACAGTATCAACCAGAACTTTCATTAGAATACACTGTTATTGTTAACCATACTTGCCTCAATTACTTATACATATCCTTCCCCACCGCCATTAATTTGCCGTTGGAGACGTAGTCGCGAATTGAGACAAGAAATTCGTCTACGTACGTGAATTAGGAGAATTGTAGATTCACGGTCAAAACAATTACTTTTTGCCATTTTTCTGGCAGCTTCTGAATACCACCGCGATAAAAATTCCAGTCGGAAAGAATTTATTCATACACCTAATATTATTTTTTAAATTTAGTTGTGTTGGCCGTTCTTAAACTACGGATTTTTACCTCAATAACGAATTATGATCACTTGTCGTACATTTTCTGTTACGTTACCTTTTCGTTTATGCCTTATTTAAAAACGAAATTTACGTACTTCTTGTCCTCTCACTTCAAATTATTCTTATTTAAGATTCTGCTTTAAAAAAAAATGTGTGACGCGGTTTCCTTCGATGCATGCCGACTTACTTGTTCGTATGTTCGTAGCACAAGCGCGGTCGCCTACCTCGTAGCCAACGCTACCGCGGGAACTCAGGCGGAAGGCGCGCGCTCTGATTGGTCGGGGTTTTTGGTTAATATCTCCTTAACGAAGCTTCGGACAATATTTTCGCTAAGGAAAAAGTTGTTTCAAATCACCCCCTGAGTCACCCCTTCCAAGGAAAACCGACATTTTTGGGACACCCTGTATACATAATATGTAAATATAAAAGAAAACTTATATGTATTACTTACTATATTTAACAATTACTAATTATGGTATTTACAGAGGTCATTTCATCAATCACGCACATATAATTACAAAGCACACACAGATCATACAACGCGAAATACTACCTATTGCGTATCATGCATCTCTATTTTTATATAAAAATACTAATAAATCAACATTTTCTGGCAGTAAGGAACTCCTTTTGGGATTCACAATATTTCCCGCCGCCGAAAATACGCGTTCGGAACTGTTGGACGTTGCAGGTATGCTTAAATATTTCTTGGCTAATTCCGCCATTTTCGGAAATCTTTTTTCGTGCGTTTTCCACCATGCTAATGGACATGAATTATGGTTAATTTGATGGGTTTCTAAATACATGTCAAATTCGGATGTAACATTTATGTCACGACGTCGGTAGATAATATCTAATGCAGATGCAACAGGTTTGGATGCGTTATTTTCAGTTGCAGTGACATTACTCAATATATTTTTTACATAATTATGTACTTTTGTTTTTATAGCGGCTGTTTCAAATGTTAACTCTTTACTGCGTGGATCAAGGAAAGATGCAATACGGTGTACATTTTCTAAATCTGTCTCCAACGCAAATCTATTTTGGAAGGATATTTGCAATGTATTTTTAAATTGCCGACTATGGTCACTGTCGGCATTGTTAATATTCAAATGATTATTTATTAATCCGTGCAGAATCGGGAGAAGTAAAGATATCGTAACTTTTTTCTCAGAACAGAGCTCTTTTGTAGCCAATTTAATCGGTTCTAAAATTGTAATAATTTCCGCTAATGTAATCCAATCCTGTTCTTGCATTTCCAATTTTAACGCAACATTTAATGTTGTGACTTGCCTGTCACCTAAAACCGAAACAACTGCATCTCTATTACTTACTAAACGGTCACACATGTAGTATGTTGAGTTCCATTTTGTAGGACATGATTGGATAAGTTTCAGTTCTTTTATTTGTAATTGTTGTTGTTTATTTTGCAACGCGGTTGTGGCTACTATTGAGTGGTTAAAATGTTGGACTATTTTAGCCCCCTTTTTAATAACTTCTTCAAATCTAGACACACTGTTCATCGCGTCCTTTATACACAACTGTAATGTATGCGCAGCGCAGGAAACACTGTATGGCACATTTGGTAATAAGTCTATCGCGGAACAAATGTTTTGTGCATTGTCATGCACGACACCAATTATTTTATTCTGTATTTCCCAATCTTCTGTCACCAAAATAAACAATAGTTGTAAATTTATCGCCGTATGACGATCGTCCATGGGGTGCGTTGCCAGCGTGTAATTTTGTAGCAGCCAATTGTTGTTAATAAAATGGGCGGTTGTACCCACATATGAGTTTTGCGCCCTCGACGACCACCCATCTACAGTCAATGATGTGTATTGGGTAGAAGATATTTCTGCAAGTACTTTCTTTCGTTTTTCTTCGTACAATAATTGTAACCGCTTTGTGATTGTTTGACGACACGGGCAGCTGTATCCTGGTTCTAGGATCTTCATGAACTCCTGAAATCCTTCGCTGTTGCAAAACGATATAGGCATCATGTTGGTTGCTATCATCCGGGAAAGGGCTTGAGTGATTTGTTCTTGTCTCCTCGCATTGCATACTTCTGCGTTTTTCGTTTTATTCGCGCAATGTTGACCAGAAGTCGATGGTAGCTCGTCCTCAATTCCAAAACTGTCCGATGACAGCGATAACGAAGCCTCACAGACAATATCTCGGTGTTTGCACCGCAAATGCTTGATGATCGATGACGTGGATCCTCCGTACGTCAATATAGAATTGCACAAGCTACAAACAATTTTGTGTTCTTCCGACTCTGTGCAATATCTCCACACCCAACTTTTTCGTGGAGCCATAGTACCTAATACAAAAGTCTTGACACAATTTTAAACTGGAACTACTGACTTCGTTTTAGACACTGGCGTTTGACTGACGGTTGACTGACGGTTGACTGACTAAATACTCCCCACGGTTTTAACACTGGTCACTTTCCAGAAAATCTTTAGCGAATTGCATTGCAGGACGTGGGTGTGAAGACACCAATGAACATTTTTTGGGGCGTTTCCTTGATTTTGCAGACGCCTAGTGGAAGGGGGTGTGCAAGCAGGTATTGAAGGGACGTTGCACACGTGCGTAATTTTGGAAAAGGGACCTTGAGTAGATGGTGTGCAAGGAGTCCCGTCCCACTGCATTTATGACACGGCAATTACCATTCAGAAGCAAAAAAAACCGAGTCCCCGAAGGTGTAGTTAGAAGTCGCAGTTTTCCATGATCATAAATGAATAAATTCAAGGTAATAAATTCACTCTCATCCGCTTTGTCAGGGATACCGCGCGACGTTAACCGCGATAGCCTTCGTAGCGTCGCGCGGTCTCCTTCACAACGGAAAGCACGCTGCGTGAAAGAAAGATTGGACTGCTTTAACCCTTCTAACATTTCCATCCAATTTTATGTATATTTAATCCTTTCCATGTTCACTAAAATAAGAGAGTGTGGTAAAAAAGTCTACTCTTCTTATAATTGTATTGTTGATGTAAATGTACTCCGATTTGCATGACATTTAGTATAATTTTAAACGGGAGAACACCAGGAATTCATTGGTGTCATTTTCATATCGACACGATGAACAATAAAGAACTTCTTAATATACTGTAATGAATATTTTACCGTGGACTACGGGGGGCCAACCTCGATTCGCTGCGGTCGGCCGAAGATTCATACCTGATTCAGAAGTAAAATAATTCTTAACTCTTTATCGTATCGATATGGAAGTGACACCGATGGATTTCTTATGTTTTTCCGATGAAAATCATACCAAATTTCGTGTAAATCGGGCTATTTTTAACGAAATGAATCTGAAATTATGAAAAACATTTGTTCATGGAATTTCGTTCATTATGATCCGAATTACGTCGTTCTTGGTGTTATTTTCATCGGAGAAACATAAGGAATCGATTGGCGTCGTTTTCGCAAAGACCTGGTGAGAAATTCGGACCTGGAGATTCTTCACTTCTTAATGGGTATTCCTGTCTCCCCGGGGGTCGAAGCCTTCGACTCGAAGGCCATGACGCTCAGTGTGGCTTCAATTATGGAACGGTACTCTATGAGATCTCGAGAGTCTTGAGTATCTCGGGTAGTTTACCCGGGTAGCGCCTACCCGGGAATTTTTTTTCTCCCGGGTATCTCACGGGTACCCGGGTACCCGTTCTCCCGGGTATCAACAGCTCTAATTGTGACCAGTATAACCAGTTCATCTATACATAATAAAATTATATTATGTAATCAATTGGTCATATATCCTAATGCGTTTGGCCTTTACCACATGAACATCAATTAGTGGTATTTTGACAGTAGTTGTGAGGTTGAAAATGTCCGTTCTGTCAATAATTGTTAAATTCGTTCTTAATATTTAATGGTCTTTCTTTTGACTCCGTTTCTAGCCACAGTTTTATTTCACCTTTAAATAGTCCTCCAAGTTATGTTTACCTCAGTCATGCTACAACCGACTCGTGTGTTACACGTCGTATCAAACGTGTGACTCTAAAGCGAACGCAGTATAATTTTTAAATATCTTTCCTTGAAAAAGGTCTAAACCGCAGACCAAAACGTCGGAAATTTATAATTATTAAAATTGCAAATTAGCTTCTAGATTGTTTAACTGACCGAACCAGTGCGCCGAAACCACTTATTGTTATATTCTAAAAATACGGTCGATAGCTCAACTACTTTATTTAATATCTTCTTACGCACAAGTTTCTATTATACCAGGCATGTACAAAATAATAATAATGCATTTAAATTGCCAGACATTTTTATACCAGTAAGCTATTTTTAATTTAAAGTTTCTATATAAAACTTATAGAAGTGGGCTTGGTGAGAAATAAAGGGGACGCACAGGCTCTGATAGAAATGAAGGGGACGCACTGGCTTGAAGGTTGTCCAAAGAAGGTTAGATAGACAGAGAAGCATCTTGTCTCGCACAAGTTTCTGGATATTTGTCAAATAAGGTAAATTTTTCTAATTTCTAATTAGCGTAGCATTAAGAATTAAGAAAATGATGGCGTACTTCTTGCACTGTAGAGTACTATTAGTGAAAATAGTACGCTGTAAAGGCATCTCCCTTGATACTTTTCAATCTTTTCTGAAATATATTCGTTTGTGTTTATGTTCTACGTTAAGTTGTAACTAAAATGTGGCTTTAATATATTTACAGATAATCGAAGCAGATGCGAACATTAGTGAAGAAATTACGCTGAAAACGCATCTCCCTTAATACTTTTCAATCTTTTTTGAAATATATTCGTATTTATATATGTTCTACGTTAAATTGTAACTAAAATGTGGCTTTTATATATTTACAGATAATGGAAGCAGAAGGGAAAGAGAAAGTAACCGTGCTGCACGAGGAAACGAACAAATTAAGCACATTTTCATGTATTTTAGATTGTAAGGGAGTTATTGTAAATTATTAATCCTAAGACAAATAACATATTTTCAGTTTCGCAGCGCCAAGTATTTTGAATAAAATATTTATTGTATTTATTGTATTATATTAATTAAACGATTTTATTCAACGTCGATCCTCTGTTTGCTTGCAACACAACTATATATACCATATACAAGTTTCATCCCAGTTTATAACTATAAAGTAAACTAGAAACATTAAATAAATTTCAATTATACATTTTCAAATATCAAGTACCAAGTATAAAGTAAATTTATTAACACAAATAACATACAAAACAAACAGAACTTGGAATTTACAAAATATAAACAATTATCTGATCATGTATTAAAAGTTTTACGAGCAAATCTCAAAGATGTTGTTCTTTTTGTGATCGATGAAGTGTCAATGATATCAAATTTAACTTTTATGTATATACATTTCCGATTGTCTCAATTATTTGATACCAATGATTGTGAAGACGGTTGGTTTGGTCAAAAGCACGTTCTTTTATTTGGTGATCTGCTTCAATTACCCCCTGTACACGAAGATCCAATTTTTGTACAATTATCAAATGATAAAATTAACAAATATGTCGGTTCTTTAATTGCTGTTAATTTATGGACTACATTATATGATTATGATGAGTTAACGATCAACATGCGTCAGCAAGGGGATGATTCTTATCGACAGTTGTTGTCAAGAATTCGTATTGGTCTAGTGACAAAATCTGATTGCGAGATTCTTGGGAATAGAAAAATATCTTTTACTGGGGATTCGTTTGCCCTCAGATTAAACGAATTATGCCAGTTTATTAATGATTTTCCGTTGGACATTGTTTGTTTATTGCCTACTCGTAATATGTGTGACGTTCTTAATGCTGCAATGTTAAATCGCATTACATCAAAAGAAATATTATTAATTGCCGAAGATACGATTGACTGTATTCCGTATGTGAGAAAGAAAGTATCAAAAGTATTGTCCAATACTGATGACGATAATTCTAAAACTGCTGGACTTTCAAAGGAAATTGTAATTAAGATTGGAGCAAACGTTATGATAAGGCGTAACATTGATGCTACTTTGGGTCTTGTGAATGGTACCATAGCTAAGGTAATTTCAGTTGTACAAGATATGTCTACTGATTATGTAGAGAAAATTAAGCTCCTTCTACCATCGGGATTAGAGTATTTCATTGAAAGAGTAAGCGTTAAATTTGAAGTAGTGGATAGAGCATTTGTTATTAGAAAACAATTTCCATTGTGTCTAAGTTATGGAATCACAATTCATAAAAGTCAAGGATTGTGTTTACAAAGTGCTATTATGGACATAGGCAACTCTATATTTACTTATGGTCAAGCTTATGTTGCATTATCACGAGTAACGTCTTCAGATGGGTTGCATTTGATTAATTATGATCCTTCGTCAGTAACAGCTGACGAAAAAGCTATTAGGGAATATAATCGGTTAAGATCTAAGTACAAACCAGACGCAGACATTATTACTGTTTCAAAGAAACGCTGTTCGAAAGTGAAAGATGTTCCATGGATATTGTCAAAAGTAATTGATTCTGTCCAAGAAAATTGTCAAACTCAAAAATTATTACAAAAAAACGTTTCTTGGGTTTTACGTGGTTTTCAAAATACAGATAATGCTTCATGTTATGCAAATTCAGTATTACAATGTTTAATGCATTTAAGTGCAATTAGAAAACAATTGTTTATTTGTAATGAATCATCAAATGTTTTGAAAATATTAATGCATCGATATGAAAGTGGAATAAGCAATTTAAATACATATACAGTACGGCAAAGTTTAGGAGAACATTTTTCAATAAACGTAAAACGAGATGTGTGATGTCCCACTATTTTTCGCGCGGTATTATAACACCATTCCTTGCAAATCAATCAACATAACTCCATCAAAAACCCTCTTACTTAAGCCTTACCCCTTCTTCAAACCCAACTGACCGTTTGGACGATGCACCTTAGCGGTCCCCATCTCTAAACGGTCAATCCAGAAATAATCACTGATTACCTTGACGATGTACCTTAGCGGTCCCCATCTCAGGATGGTCAACCAGACCTTAAAATCCCCTCTTCAACTTACGTGGCATGACCACTTCCCTCCAAATTTACTTTAAACAAATCCCTCGTCCTTAAAACCCTCTCTTAAATCGAGACTACGTCTCACGCCCTCTCTATAACCAAAGAAGTCAGTACCCCGTTTACCCCTATCCGATACGACCTCCTAAACTCCACCAAATGGGTTGAGTATTCCGCTTCAAAGCCCCATGCAAAAACCCCAGAAATGTTACTGCGACACGAATTTACAAACGTGATCAGCACGTGATCATTACTGCGACGTAGATTTGGCGTACGTACCATGAAACACACCGCACATACCCTTTACCTATAACCAGTACAAGACAAGGGCACATAAAACCCCTAAACACCGACTCTATTAATAAGTAATTGCGACGCATCTTCAAAGATCAGTCAAGGTGCATACCGCGCACACTCTTCACCCCTAACAATCTCGACAATAGTATAAATTAGAGATCCCGGCGTAGAACGTGTATTGAAGATACACGTGTACACGCGTACACGTGTAGTAAAAATATCCGTGTTCTAATCCGTGTACTTCTTAATACACGGATACACGGGTATTGAAATACACGTGTACCCGTGTATCGAAATTCACGGATCGTAGTATCCGTGTACCCGTGTACCCGTGTACCCGTGTACCCGTGTACCCGTGTACTGAAATTCACGGGTACACGTGTATCGAAATACACGGTTTCACGTGTATTAAGATATCCATATTTAATTTTTTAACTAAATATCCGAATGTTTAGATTTTACGCAAATAGTTTGCGATAGGCGATAGGTGATGATGGCATGGTTTTGTGTCAATTAAAGGAGATTTTGATTTCGTATATAACAAAACGTTTTAAACTCGACTGGAACGAAGGTGATACTCTTTCATTACATCATGTAGGGTGAAAGCACTAGTAGTCGGCCACCCTCTAGTAGTCGACCACTTTTATTATTTTGCTTAAAGAAATAAGTATACTGAAATAAAGAATTTATTAAATGACAATTTTATATTATATTTTGAATTTCTAACTTTACAATACGACAAAAAGCGCCCTTCATAGGTAAAAAAAATAAATGCTTTTAAAGTAATTTGTAAACTAATTTTGATTCTACATGCGCCATTGCTGTTTTCTAACCCGAGAAACATAAGTGTGCTTTGAATAGAAACGACAAATGTAATTCAGTTCTATACATTTTTTACTGGAAAATTATGCTATTCCACTGAAAAAGCATCGACAATTTTATATGCGCTTCAAAAATTTAAAAAAAATGGGATAATTTATTTATTTATGGGAGGGCAGTAACTGGATCATCATTCCCTTTCAATTTTCAATAGTCGACCACAGCGGTCGACTTCTGAAGCTAACTGCATTCACAATGAATGCTAATAGTCGACCACGTTTATATAATTTATTTATAGAATACAAATACCTACTTTAAAAACTTAAAATTTGTTACTGCTTCCTATCTTAAAAACGAAAAATTTAATTTACATTGGAAAAAAAATAATTTCTATTTCTTATTAAAATTTTGATAAAGTTTTTAAAAGAACTTATTTTAGTTACGCATTATTCCTGTCATTATTAATTATTTACTGATGTTGCACATTATATTTAAAAATAATTTTTAGTTTGTAATGCGCACATAATCTATTTTGAATTTCATATTAAAAAAGGTGGTCGACCACTAGCTATCGGACCGGTCGACTTTTAGAGTTAAGCGGTCGATTATTAAAGCATTCGGACACTTTATTTTTAACGCTAATTATTTATTTTCCCCTAACTTTCCTACTAACACAAAATATTTAGTGATACATTAAATACGTTTGAATTACTTCAATACATTTTATATATTTTATAACATTGATTGTTTATTTTTTTACAGTACTTTTCATTCGAGTTTAGCTTTAAGTGGTCGACTACTAGTGCTTTCACCCTATCCTGCTTCTTTGATCCGCGATATAAAAATCTGGAGCATGAATCAATCCACGTGAGACAAGTGATTCGTACAGAAGTACAACGTTTACTTCAAGAGGCACCGGTCCATACAGTTAGCAAAACAAAGTCACGCGGGAAAAGTGCTCTTCAGTTTTTATATGATGAAATTACAGACAATAATGATATAAATATTCAATTTGAAACGTATATGGCCGAGCCACAATTACGCTTCGAATTAGACCCATTTGACTGGTGGAAGGCTAGGGCAAACAAATACCCGGCGATTTCCCATGTTGCCAAAAAATATTTAACCATTCCAGCAACCTCGGCGATGTCGGAAAGATGTTTTTCGTGTGCTGGAAGCATTGTAACAAAAAAAAAGAAACCGTTTACTCCCAGAGAATGTTAACACGTTAGTATTTTTACACCAAAACAAAAGATTAATAGATTAAAGTTTATTAACCAAAATCATGATGTTTTTTATTTTCATCTGCAACCTAGTAAATTATGTCTGTACCTACCTATCGCAAACTATTTGCGTAAAATCTAAACATTCGGATATTTAGTTAAAAAATTAAATATGGATATCTTAATACACGTGAAACCGTGTATTTCGATACACGTGTACCCGTGAATTTCAGTACACGGGTACACGGGTACACGGGTACACGGATACTACGATCCGTGAATTTCGATACACGGGTACACGTGTATTTCAATACCCGTGTATCCGTGTATTAAGAAGTACACGGATTAGAACACGGATATATTAACTACACGTGTACACGTGTACAAGTCGTACACGTGAAATCTGAATCTCTAGTATAAATACAAGGCCCAAAACGGGCAGAGTCCTCTTCTACGGAAACTTCCCATGAAGAAGTGTCATAGTTATCAGTCGCGCATATATTTATAAAAGTGTTAGACTCTGTTCGATCATCGACGACATCAATCGTAAGCGATTACAATTACTTACTTCTTTAGTGCGTATCATCTTCATTCACATTATCTAATTATTGCTTTCGCCTTATATATTGCTATTTCATTATTGCTTATTCTATATCTATTTCCTTTATTGCTTATGCTTATTGTAATTTACATAATTGTCTACCGCTAGACGCTTATTATATGTTATATCATCATTGCTAATTCTTAGTCCATTATATTAATATTATTACTCTTACTCACATATCTCACATTCATACATATAAATTGTCATTGATTATTGTTTATATAAATGTCTCTGTGCTGATGCTAACGTCAAACGCATCAATATACTTACCAAGTGCTATAAAAATAAACAATCGCTCTTGTTTCTAAAATAACGCTTCAAATCATTGTAAAGATCCTCCAGCTACGAAAGCCACCAAACCAAAACAAACCGGTGCAACAGCTGATTTCGGCTCGCGAAACGCGAGCATAGAGTTTCTTATAGTGTGTCACGTCCCGCGACGTGGAGTCTACTAATAACTAAACTCTTTAAATCGTTTATATTTACTATTTCGTACTTTAGTATATTACAATTATCTCAAACAATTATCAACATAATACATAGCCGATAAGGCACTGTAATCGGAACTCGCGATAAGAAGAACTCGAGCCGTGAATCTACGGGCGGCAATAGCGAGCAGGAGAGCAGCTATTACGGGAGGTGGCAGCCAGCCGGCTACACGCACACCAGGAAGGCCCAGCCAACACCAGCTGACGTCCAGAATGGGACGGAGGCCCCTATCAGCCAATGCAGCCGACACCCTCACGGATCTGCGCTCCTGATCATCGTTAGCCACTTGCCCTCCCATTATTTCCCGTAAATCGAGCTCCAATACGGAACCGATGAATATTAACTTCAATCTTTAGTATGTGGGCTATACGAAACCAATCGCACAGAGCACATCGAAAACCCAGTAGCGTAAAATTTAAAACTAAGAATTAAAATAAGAATTTAACTATCGACGCTGCTGAGAGTTTCGTGTGACTGCAGAAATACGTCTTAAGTCGAGCAAAAGACACCGAAATAGGTGCGCGATAGCTCAAATTCTGTAGCAAACAAAACTCTCGGATAGCGCGCTGGAATGAATTCTTCAGGTGGATCCCACGGCAGATGATTGGAGGATTTCATCATCCCACCTAAAATCTGTCATGTGACAAACCTGGAGAAGGAGTGATCGACTGCCCTATAAAAAGGGACTGATCACCCGTGGAACTCAGTAATATTCAAGTAATTAATTAATTAATAAATTTATTATCAATTCACTATTGAAGTCAAACTCGTTAAGTGTAAAATAAGTGACAATAAAAGTGTTATTAAAGTTACTAGTGAGTGAAGTTTTACCATAATAATAATCCATGTTCCTACTTTGGGCATTGACATTTTTCTCTAATTGATCTTTATAATCGCGTAATAATGGTTGGAAAGGTCGTGATTTGCACCCGTCGATGATGACACTTATAAGCAGGACAGCCGCCCACGGTGTCATCGGGAATTGGGTGTGAAGCACGATTTTCGTGATTAATATCATTATCGCTAAAATGAATCTAAAATGTTCGCAATTTGTTTCCACCAATGGTGACACCTACAAGCAGGACAGCCGCCCACGGTGTCATCAAACAGTGGTTACGGAGAGCGAATAGCGCGTACAATCAACCCCTAAAACGACTATGAGCTGATCGAAATTGGTTTGTGAGTGATCACGTTTTGCATCGGTCAAAGGTGATATTTATAAGCAGGACAGCCGCCCAAGGTGTCACTGAGTAATCGATGCAAACCCTGATCCCGGGAGATAAAACAACACGTGCTCAATTGAAACCCTTTCTAGAGAGTGAAAATGCCCAAAGGTCATCGCGCCGGCAGAAAATATCAAATAAGACGTCTGGCGTTAAAATATAGATTAGAGGCGGCCGAAGGCTCAATTCTGTTGGGTGCGACCAGTTCTGTAGGGATCCGTGAGATTCGACCCACCAATAAAAAAGAGCAAGGGCACGTGGTGGCACCCAGCGATTGGGCCCTGCCAAAACCCAATACGGTAGCAGAAACCAACGGGGTCCCCGACGCTCCCATCTATTGGAAACTCATACCCATTGACCAGTGAAAAGTAAGCATGTTTAATATATATATATATTTAATTTGCGTCTAAATATTGTCTCAACTATCCCAGAGCGTAAATCCCTGGATTAGCTCAAAAGCGGTCAAATACGTTGAATTCGATAAAATCGCGCCCCCAAATAGGAAGTAGGGACGTAACATAGTGTTTACACGGCGTACTTTTACATAGGCCGCGTACAGCCATATGTCTAAACATATTTCTCGGAAATATTCCTTCTAGTTAAGTGCAACGTTAAAATCCACCAAAACAAAACAAAGTGCTCTAACGGGTGTCCCTCAGGTACTAATTCGCTTTAAAACCTTCCCTGGTCGATTAGAGTGTTGGATTAAAGATTCGCGCCTGATCTCCTCCAGAATTCTTAGAGTGACGGATTTAATATTCGCGCCTAAGTTCCTCTCAAACCCTCAGTGTGACGGATCCAATATTCGCGCCTGGTCTTCCTCTCAAACCCTCAGTGTGACGGATTTAATATTCGCGCCTAAGTTCCTCTCAAACCCTCAGTGTGACGGATGTAATATTCGCGCCTAAGTTCCCCTCAAACCCTCAGTGTGACGGATTTAATATTCGCGCCTGGTCCTCCCTCAAAACCCTCAGAGTGACGGATTTAATATTCGCGCCTAAGTTCCTTCAAAACCTTCAGTGTGACGGATTTAATATTCGCGCCTGACCTTCCCTCAAACGCTCAGAGTGCTGGATTCAAGATTCGCGCCTGAGTTTCCTAAAAAATTCCTCAGAGTGCTGGATTCAAAATTCGCGCCTGTCATTCCTTCAAAATCCTCAGAGTGCTGAATTTAACATTCGCGCCTGTCTTTTCCTTCCCCATAGTCATCGTTCCTAAAGACCTCACCTGGGACGTGACAGATGTATTCGAATTTCTTTTTATCCTCTGCACAAAATATGATTGTATAAGACAATTGGTATAGCATCAAGTAACATCTACTACCCGATGTAAATCTTGTGATTATACAAAAAGAATTACTTCTGATAATTTAGTTGTTTCATTACCTATTAACAATTTGAAAAAAAAAGAAGCTATAATCTTAACGATTTATTAAATGTTACTTTTTCACATTGGCATGAATCAGATAACGGATCATGTGAACAGTGTACAGGAAATTATGTTATGTTTAAGAATGAATTAATATTGACGAAAGATATAGTTATTATTCGTTTACTACTATTTTCATTGCAAGGTGATAAAATGGTCAAAGCAATACGTAAATTTAATATATGTACTATTCCCACAACCAAAGTATTGATAGCTGGACAATCATATAAAGTTAT
The DNA here is from genome assembly GCA_963932275.1 of Andrena praecox. Taxonomy (NCBI): domain Eukaryota; kingdom Metazoa; phylum Arthropoda; class Insecta; order Hymenoptera; family Andrenidae; genus Andrena; species Andrena praecox. The sequence continues at coordinate 37,894,179 of OZ010731.1, forward strand.
GAATGCTATATTTCATAGTGGTTCATGTATTGAGGATGGCCATTTCACCAGCATATGTAAAGAAGATGGAATGACTAGTAGTTGGATTGAAGCTGATGACGTGCATATTAAAAAAAGGCAATGGCCCAGAGGCGCTAAAGATCTTTATATTTTGTTCTTACAAAAAAATGATAGTAAATAAATAAGCCTTTTTGCGCCAATTAGATAATTGGTCATCAATAAAACTACAAAATGTGTGAAATCCTCACAAAATTACCTTTTTTTAAAAAAGGTAGAAAAAAGTGCGCCAAGTATATAACCCATTCAAAAAGATTCACATTTAAAAACATTGTCGTATATTAATATAAATTTATTAATGTGCTATATTTTTTAACTTTACAAAGGTAATGATATACAATAATTGCGCCAATTATCACAATGACTATATATACAAAGACAAAATGTATTAAATAATATTAAGCAGATATATTTTTATACAAATAAATATTTTAATACGAATAAATATTTTATTCAAAATACTTGGCGCTGCTCTCCATATTGATGTTGCTAAACTGAATAAATATGTATAAATTGCATTAAAATCTTTTTCTTTCTTTCTTTTCTCAGTGGTGTCTTGTCTTGTTTTATATTTATTAACCAAGACAAATAACAATTTTTTCGGAGAGCAGCGCCAAGTATTTTGAATAAAATATTTATTCGTATTAAAATATTTATTTGTATAAAAATATATCTGCTTAATATTATTTAATACATTTTTGTCTTTGTATAAATAGCCATTGTTATAATTGGCGCAATTTTTGTATATCATTAATTTTGTAAAGCTATTAGTTTACGACAATGTTTTTAAATGGGATTCTTTTTGATGGGTTAATTAAAATGTCCGCGATATGAGTAATGGAATGTACGAACACAGCATTTTCGCTGTGTATATGTAGTTGTGTCATTTTAAGCGCAGTTGGAAAGCACCTTTATGTACTTGTAGCTAATTTTGATTTCACATCTTTTTTTATTTTGTAATACAATATTACACGATAGATTTTCATAACAGTTGACTATTACTATCACATTACCACTCGTCGCATTAAATAATTTAATTATTTAATCCACTTTCAGTCTCTTACATGTTTCTGGCACAGCAATTAGAAACCATTGTCTGTCTTAATAGGAGAAAGATTGTAAGATTCTTATGAAACCAAAATAATAAATAATCTGTAGAAGTGATTAGTGCCTTTCTTTTATCTTAGTTCCACTATCACTACTATCTGATAGTGTTAACCGGTTAACTGGCAATGTATCATACAGGGTGTCCCAAAAATGTCGGTTTTCCTTGAAAGGGGTGACTCAGGGGGTGATTTGAAACAACTTTTTCCTTAGCGAAAATATTGTCCGAAGCTTCGTTAAGGAGATATTAAGCAAAAACCCCGACCAATCAGAGCGCGCGCCTTCCGCCCGAGATCCCGCGGTAGCGTTGGCTACGCGGTAGGCGACCGCGCTTGTGCTACGAACATACGAACAAGCAAGTCGGCATGCATCGAAGGAAACCGCGTTACACAGTTTTTTTTTAAAGCAGAATCTTAAATAAAAATAATTTGAAGTGAGAGGACAAGAAGTACGTAAATTTCGTTTTTAAATAAGGCATAAACGAAAAGATAACGTAACAGAAAATGTACGACAAGTGATCGTAATTCGTTATTGAGGTAAAAATCCGTAGTTTAACAACGGCCAACACAACTAAATTTAAAAAATAATATTAGGTGTTGTGTATTATCGAGTTGTTTTCATATTTTTTAAATCGAACTGTTATTGTACCCTAAAATCGGAAAGAATTTATTTTCACACCTAATAATCACCAATAAATTAAATAAAACTCACCCTTTCGGACATTCCTTTCCTTGCTTTCCTTCCCTTTTCGGAAACCTGTGTCACTAGGCCACTGTACCGATCCTGGTCATCGGCGTCCAGTGCCCAGCTGATCGCAGGGTCAATGTACCGAATATTCACTTCACTGCACGGCTACTAACACTGATCACTGAATTTATTTTTCACGGAACGTGTTCCTACGTTATAAAAATTGGTGGCCCCGAAAGGGGCCGATTACTGTTAATTACTGGGACGAGATTACTACTATTACCCGGCGAAACGAAAACCGACATTTTTGGGACACCCTGTATATGATCAAACAAAAATCTGGCCAATTGGAATAACTTTTTTGTTTTTCAATCGATTTGAATGAAACTTGGTATGTAATGGTTTTTGGGATCGCTGAATCTGAATTTGGCATGGGAATTTTAAATTTCAATACAGCAGACTCAAAATGGCGAACCAAAATGGCCGCCAAATATTAAAATACTACCGGGATATAGAAAAATTGTACACAGGGGTTTTTGGGATCGCTGAATCTGAATGTGGCATTGGAATTGTAAAATTTCAATATAGCAGACTCAATATGGCCGAACCTTGCAGATAAAAAAAATCACTTGCGGTGGAATTTATGGATGAAGAATTCAGGTATAAAATTATTCGAAACTTTTTCGTAGAAAATAAAAAAACTAAAAAATTAAACCCCTAAACCCTTATTTTTCAGGGGTTGGGGGTGGCATTGAAAAAAGTAACTGCTGCAATCGAATTATAGACAATAAAACTTCACAAATAAAAAAAGGTTTAGTAAAGAATTGACAAACTCACCCCTAAATTCTATTTTTTTAGGGGTTGGGGGTGTCAGATGAAAAAAATTACCCCCGGAATCGGTTCAGCGACTCAAAAAACCCCTGTATACCAAATTTTGTGTGATTCACTTAATTATTCGATGGTACCAGTTTGGGTCCGAATAGTGAAAAGGACCGTGCCAGTTAACCGGTTAACAGGATGGGCCACGTGAAGGCGTAAAAGAGGACTTTGCCATCCCGGAATACACTCAATGTTATTGAAACCGACAAACTGAAATGCTCATTACCAGTAACCATCATTCAAAAATGCAAAGCGATTGGCAACACCACAAAGTGAAATGTAACATGCAAAATGCAAAATAAAAAGCACATAATTTGAAACCTTGAATGTATTCTTGATTTATGAAATTAATTCTAATGGTTCAGCCAGCACTTCCGATACTGTCCTCTAAAAACAAATTCCTGGCGGAGGGAGGCACAATTTTACATAGTTGTCATCTGTTTCGCGAAACTTCTACAATATTTTCTGAATATGGTCTCGGATAAAGCCACGTTGTAAGCTCTATCCAAGGCATTTACGAAATATTGTCGAAATGTTCAAGAAAGAGATGTCAACCATGTGAAGTAAGACCGTCCTAGGCTGTGCATTTGTGTTATAGAGGACACCGTGGAATGTGCCGGCTATGTCAATCATATATACCCAGAGAAATACATGCATAACTACTTTATAATTTTGTACAGAGGTCTTATGATTATAATCATGCATTGCAAGTAGAGTATTTCGCTGAATACAAAAAATACCTGAAGAAAGCACGTTTACAGGTTTTGGAAATGTTGCAATCTCTACCGCAATTCCTACCACCAGAATTGCGTAGTTTCTGACCGAGCCATACCGTATCTTTATGGATTTTAACCGTCATTGCAAAATGCACCATATCTTGACGGTGTGCAGCACATTCACTGTCGTCAAACCAATTCGGATATATTTTATGTACAGTGTGAGTTATAATCCGAAACAGTTTATCTAAAATGATTGTTTCGCTGCGCAATGCTGGATAGAAATGGTCAAATACAGCATTGATAATTTTAAAAACATGTGAAAATTCTACTGTTGGTGTTACCAGGTGCCCGAATTCTGTCTCCTCCCTTACAATATACGCCCGGAATGCTATTAAAATCTGTTCATTGCGCTGAAATTCGCGACCTGCATCAATGAAAATGGCGCGACATCTGGGACAACGCGATTTGTCCGTACTTTTCTTGGCAACGTAACCAGCGAAATACTCCACTGCACATGTTTCTAAGGAGCACGTTGACGTCGACAATGATTCCATCAAATCTTCAAGCACTTGCATAACCGGATTATCGATGTCATCGCACTCTCCAGTCACATTTGTATCCCGACTGCATGCAGCATCATTGCCTAACGCGGATGGAACTTGCGGTGAGAGCATATCCCCCTGTAAAAGCGTTTCGTCGTCGTCGGTTAAACAATTACTATTTTCAGAATTCGTATTCAAATTTAGTACAATGTTTTTCCTTAGCGCGAGACGCACCGCTTTTACAGAAGGATTTTGATTGTAACTACCACCATGCATTCTGAGGACGGAAAAAAGATTCTCTACCACATCGGTGTTCAAGCGCGATGTCATTAAAAATAACGCGCCATCCTCGTGCAAATCATCCCAGAGCTGCAGCGTGGCATTTACAGATTGCCGTAATCCTAACAAACAAGGCAATTTCTTTAAACCATTTGGACTAATAGCAAACCAATTCGCGATACTGTCGCGCTGTTGTAATAACTTATCTCTAACTACCGGATATGCATTTGAAATCGCGCACTTGTTTGGATTAGAATCATAAGCTGCTCTGCTATTTAAGTTGTCGAACAAATTATTGAGGGTTTCAAGGAAGCTGGCAGTATGCTGTACGGTATCCGAGCGTATGCATCCAGTAGCGCATGCAGTAAGCAGGGCAGAAGAAACTCTATTACTAAAAACTTGTAAAGCAAGCTTACATTTCATTTTGTCAAAAGAATTTGGCCGTACGTGTTTTTCGGATAATTTGTAAGCTGCTCGCGTACCTTTACTAGACTCTAAATCCCATAGTTGTACAACATCAGACCAAGAAACTCGCGAACCATTAATTGAGAAATCATACTTTAATAAATTATTTCTGATGTTTTTGAATAAATGTAAATAATCAAACAAAAAGTAAATTTTCTGGCCATTTTTGAAAAAATAAGGACGTTCAATAGTTACTCTTCCTTCTGCCATGCTTTGATTGCTTGTTCCTTGATCGGAAACAACAGCTCTAACTTTCAAGCCCGTATCTTGTAATGCATCTAAAACCGTGTCCAACAAAAAACCCAAATTCGCATTAATTACTCCATTCTTTGCAACAAAGAATGCTACTGGTTGTTTCCAATTACTGAACAAGCCTCTGACCATAAAAACGAGTACCCGAGTACCCACTGCCAGATTTCTGCCTAAAGGGCCTAAATCTTCAAAGCCCTCGGTAATTTGTTTGCCTGGGTGGAAATCAAAACACTTCTTGATGTGCATTTCGTCGAAAGACAGAACGCAATTCCGGTTCAAACTACGCATATGTGCTGCTTTAATTTTTAACGCGGTAAATAAATTCTGGCAAATGCCAGGCCAAATATCGATTTTAGAAAACCAGCGAATAATGGTGTTTGGGGTCGGAAGATGAAACTTCAGAGTGGTGCGCATTTTACTGTACAGAGAGGGCGAAGTGTAATGCAATGTTTGGCACAATCTCTGTTGCGTCAACGTATAATTAATCGATTTACGAGTGTGGAATAGCTGCATGAAAATAAATGTTAAAAGAAACCCGCTAACTCTTTTCGCGATAGCTTTCTTCAGGCAGACATCGCTGATGTCACCTGACGAAAGTTTCTTCTTTAAGCGATTTAATACTGTACACTTCGCCCTGAATTGCAAGCGAAGAACACTAAATTTGTCCTTCCCTTGGTCTATTTCCTTCTGAAGCTTCATCACCCGATCCTTTAAACAATTGTTTTCCGTCTCTAATGTAGCTTCAGAAATGCAACTACCTTCTACTGGATGCAATTCCGGAATGGCATCTTTCTTCAAACGCCCCGTAGCGTGAAAATTATTCGACATAAAGTGTCGACTACATACATGTTTTCTTTTCAATTCCGCGTTTGGCATTTCCACCCAGTCGTCTATACCGCAATTTACCATCCCCGTTATTAAGCGGTCATTGTCCGAAATTGGAAGCGCATGAAATGTTCTTCCATCATCATTATCGCGACTTGTCTTTCCGCAGTTGCGGTAAACACACTTCTTAAACGTGACTTTACTTTTATGCTGCTCCATCAGGTACTACGCAACGAAAATACAACACTTCACACAATATCTATCAATGCACTTATATATGTATATAAAAGAAACGTACCTTGTCACCGAATGTCACCTTATATGCACTTCACATTAAGCGCGAAGCACACGGGGATAGTTCGCTCGTAGAATTGGCGCGACCAGGCTTGTACAACTCGTTGCTTCGCAAGCAGATCGTTAAAACCAATAGGTCGGTGGCTGACAAAAGCAGAAGGTTTATATATCCTTAGAAATTACTGCAGTTCCCCCACCACTTCGTTGGCTCCCGACCTAACAAGGAAATGTCGCTATCTGCGCCGTACCCAAGCGCAAATTTGCCGAATAAGAAATCAGCTGGTCAGGTTTGACGCCTCTACCTGTTGCAGAGCATAAAGTCTGGCAACGTTGAGCTCGGATTTGACTATTGCCAATTTTTCAAATTTTGCATTTTTAGAAAAGCATAATATGTAAAACAGAAGAGATCGGCTCGAAAGCCAGCCATTAAGAGGGGACCGAGACGGAAAGAATTATGTATATCATTTATATCAAGACCAGTGATAAGATTTTACCCTTCTGTCTCCTGTTGAATCATAATTAGTATCTTATTATTCATTTAAGTATATATATATGTATTTTCATTGCTACCAAATAGTCTGTGAGCCGATATAATAGTGTTTCGAGCCGATCGCGTCCGAGTTTTGCCGAGCTGATCTGAAATCAAATTGCCCGCTCATGGCGGCTATGCTTGCAGCCCGAAACGAGTCTCGGGATCCCGAAACTTCGGATTCTCGAGCAATACGAAAGTAACGGGATCCCGCCCGATCTCGCCCGAGAGTTTCCGGCCCGTCCCGAGCCCGAAACGTCGGGTCAGGGATGGAATGGATCTGGCCGGCCGAACACCTACAGGGAGCGGTGGTAATGTGTGCGTGAATTAACGCCAGCGCCAAGTCAGCCACGTGGCGACACCGCGAAACGAGTGTGACGTCACGGATGTACCGATGCCAGCGCTAAGGCAAGCTACATGCGCCACGGGCGCGTCCAAGTACTACTACTCATGTGCTTTTGTCAGCTTTTGTAGACGCCACGCGAGACACAGTGAATTGTGAACATTTTTATACTTTCTCATTTGAATTGTAATTGAAGTTGCAATATGAATAAGGAATCAGGTAAGACAAATACTTAATACTTTTGCATCAACAGAATTGTTGAAATGATATTTTTTATATATACTACGATTATATTGATTTAGTATGTATCGTTATATTACTAATAATAGATATTTGATATTTTATAGCAAAATTGTAACGAGTTACGCCGGTGGGACGACGATCTTACCCCCCACCACGCGCCCGACCGAGGCAGAGCGTACCGCGCGACGCCAACGGTCTTGCCCCCCACCACTCGTCCGCAATACCGAGAACTGGCGCGAGAGGGATTCACAGAGAGAGACTCTCTCGCTGCCGAAAATGTGCGGACGAGGACATAAAGGTCGAGGGCATAGGCCTATTTGACAGAGACCGCCTAGAGCGTTAGTACGAAGTACGCCTCTCCCAGAGACCTCCTGTGCGATTCCACGTTCTTGTGCCGAAACCCTCGTTCTTGCGAAAGACAAGCGCCCGTGTTTCACACCAGTTCTCGTGCGTCCACAGACTGAGTCTCTGTGCATTTTTCGCCTCCACACCTCCACGGTTCCCAGAAGGACAGCGTGAGCCATCCTCTGGACGAAATACCGATAACCGCCATCGATCTCCCGAACGGAGTTATCTCTGTTCTCGAGAGCGTCCTTACAGTCGCCGACTCACCCGCGGGCTGTGCCCACTGGGTGACCGGAACCCCCCGACTCTCCGACCAGGGTCCATTGGCAGGGTTGGCCCGCCTGGACACCGAAGGGTCAAATCGTCTTTCCTCTCCACTCTCGCCGAATCGACCATCGAGACACGCACCGAGATACGCGCCGCGACACGCGCCGCGATACGCACCGCCGACCAACGCTCCGAAGTACGCGACGCGATCCGCGCCGCGATACGCGCCGATACCCGCGATAGGCTAAGTCTAGGTTTAAGCCGTGCATACTCTGTTTGCCAGCATAGACCTGGCCGGGATACTCTGTACATCAGCGTGAATAAATTCTCGTACTCTACCTCACCTCTGCGTACTAAGTCATTCGATCGGCGGCCCTGGACCACCGTCCTGAGCTGGCGATACGGTTCCTCCACCGTCCCACCGGTAACCCCGCGGTTTAACGGTTACAAAGTATTCGGCAACCTGCACTAGTGCGCACTGAGTGCGAACTTTTTCGCTTCCAATTGGCTTAAAAAGTCGCACTCAGTGCCCACTAGTGCGACCGTCCGAATACGCTATTATACATAGGCAATGATGCCATTGCCCCACATTGCTCAATGTAGGAAACACGTATAAGGTTTATACGTAGAAACTTATTCACGTAAGACACGTCTTAATACATCGCTAATGTGCATGAAATCATAGAATTATAAACGGAATATGGTTTCTTTGTGGAATGATTATTTTCATGAAATTGCTTTTTAATATTGTGTGAATTAAAATTAGTATTTTATGAATAGGCTTAATACATCGCTAATGTGCATGAAATCATAGAATTATAAACGGAATATGGTTTCTTTGTGGAATGATTATTTTCATGAAATTGCTTTTTAATATTGTGTGAATAAAATTTATTATTTTTTTAATAGGCAATAACAGCTTCACCTTCACCGTCCCCGCTGCAAAGAACCTACCAATACGGAAATTTTGTCCACTTTGGCTGAAGGACCCGGCATTGAAACCTTGGCTACAGCAACTTCCTTCCCAGCCGTACAAGGGGAAATGTTCAATTTGCAACATAACTATTAACGCAATAAAATCTAATTTACTGCGTCGTGCAAACAGCCACGAGCATATGAAGAACATGAAATATGTAAAATGTTCAGTAGCATCAAATACAGACGAAGCAAGAAGTATGGATGTAGGGACCGAATCAAGTAAGATACATGTTTAATATATTAGTGTCTGAAATCATAGGATTTTAAACTGAACACAGTTTCTTTGTTCAATAATTATTTTCGTGAATTGCTTTTTAATATTGTGTGAATAAAATTTAGTATTTTTTTAATAGGCAGTGATAACAGCTTCACCGTCCCCGCTGCAAGGAACGTACAAACGCGGAAATTTTGCCCACTTTGGCTGGAGGACCCGGCATTTAAACCGTGGCTACAACAAATCCAGGGCAATGCTTACAAAGCCAAATGTACATTTTGTAACATAATCGTGAAAGCAAAGAAATATAATTTACAGCAGCATGCAGAAAGCCAAAAACATATCGATAACATGATGTATGGAAAAAGAGTAGCACCAGGTGAAAGAACTTTTGTTGAGGAGGTAAAGGAGGCCGAAATCAGAATATGCATTGATGCAATTGAACACAACAGACCATTTTACTCGTTCGACCATTTCGTTAGAATGGTACAGGAGGCATTTAAAAATCCTAATGTTCTGAAACGCATGTCGCTAAGTAGGAAGAAGATTAAAGCCATTACGGTTAATGTTATTAACAAGTCCATTTTTGTAAAAACTATCGAAAAAGTACAGGGCAAATATTTTTCTTTTCTAATAGACGAAACCACAGATGTGGCGAATATGAAAGTTCTTTGTCTCCTAATCCGGTATGTTCACAACCAACAGATATGTACCGATCTATTGGATTTAATTAGGATTCATGACGCTGCGGCGGCAAACTTAGTTCCGTGTTGTAAAGAGTCGTTGGACAAGTTCAAGTTGCCTATAAGCAACTTGGTGGGGGTATGCGTGGATAATGCTAATGTCATGGTGGGAGCGAACCATTCCTTGACATCTCTTTTACTAGAAGACAACACCGAAATTTGTATTTTACCGTGCATTTGCCACTCGATACATTTGGCTGCGCGCCACGCGTGCGAATGCTTGCCGCAGCACGTCGATAAGTTTCTGCATTCTCTGTACTCATACTTCGCGCAAAGCCCTAAACGGCTGAGTATGTTAGAAGGTACGCAACAGTTTATGGCTCTTCGAAAGCAGAAAGTTTTACAGCCATCGGCTACTAGATGGCTAGCACTAGCTGCATGTATAACAAGAGTCTTAGAACAATGGACAGTTTTATTTAGTGTTTTCGCGGAGGCATCCACAGAAAAAGATTCTGATGTCGCAAAGCGAATATTTACAAGTTTGAATTGCCTTTTTACCAAGGCGTATTTGCAATTTATGGAGTATTTTTTAAGAATGTTTACCGAAGTAAACAAATTATTTCAAAGTTCGGAAGTGTTAGTTCACCACCTGCTCCCTGAATGTCAGAAATTGTTAAATTTATTGGGAGGCCATTTCATTCAATCTGTACATCTGAACGGACCAAATATACACGAAATTGACATCAACAATGAAAACAATTTACTGGCACTGACAGCAATGTTTCCTGGGACAGCATGTGTGAATACACTGCATCAAATAATAGATGGTAGTTCGGAAGTGAACGAACAAATAATACAATTTTATATAAACGTACAGAAATGTTACAAAACGGGCTACAAACAGATTGTGAATAGAGTGCCATTTCATGACACATTTTTAAATGCACTAGACTTTTTAAATCCAGAAACAGCTTTATACAGGAACAAGCATAAGAATGACCAATTAGAGTGTATTGTAAATAAATTTAATTCAAAATTTAATCATACCGTAGTAAATAATGAATGGTATCACGTGCCGTTTCTTTTTTCGGACCGGCAAAAAGGACCGTTGAAACTAATGACGTTACCTCAGTTCTGGCACGAAATGAGCATCGTTAAGGATCAGAATGACAAATGTATATTGCCAAACCTATCAAAACTAGCACAGTTGTGCTTATCTTTGCCCCATTCCAATGCTGATGTCGAACGATACTTTTCTACTGTGACACAAATAAAAAGTAAAGGTAGAAGTAGATTAAACCCACAAACAGTAGCTGCACTCACCAGAGTAAAACTAGATATGAAAAATCAAAATGCACACTGTTACGATTATAAGGTTACTGACGATATGTTACAAATATTTAATGACGATATGTACAACACAGAGGAAATACCGGAAGAGCTAATAGGAAGTGTATTGGCGGATGAAAGCAATACCGATAGCGAGAACCATTAGAAAATGTTCTATTCACAAATGTATATATCAGAGTTGTTAATATGTATATATCAGAGTTGCTAATATGTATATATTAGAGCTGCTTATATGTATATATTTAGGTTCCTTTCCTGTAATATTAAGTTTAGCATTTTAAGTTTTATACTTTATGTACATATTTTGTAACATAGTTTCTGTATACTTTATATATATTTTTATACTTTATGTACATATTTTGTAACATAGTTTCTGTATACATTATGTATATTTTGTATATACTATACTAAATACAGAAATACGTTTTATCACCTTACCATTATTAGTTTTCATTATTATTTTGTGCTTTCTGTTACATGCCACCAATCTTACATATATTTCAATTCATTTTGTTAGAAACAGGGACGTGAAGGACCTTATATTCTTGAATATTACCGCCATAATTCGCAGTGTCGCGGTGGTAATGTGTGCGTGAGACACCACGATTGAAGACTAACCAACGCCAGCGCCAAGCGAGTGACGCCGCAGCCAACCAGCGTCGACAACATATTTCCCGGTGACGCTGGTTGGCCGTGGTGTCGGTTCGTCTCCGATCGTGCGTCTCACGCACACACTACCACCGCTCCGTGTAGGTGTTTCAAATTGAGATCAGCCGGCCAGAGCCCGCCAGGCCAATTTTCAGCCGGCAAGGGTGTCAAACAGTGACGTCACACTCGTTTCGCGTTGTCGCCACGTGGCTGACTTGGCGCTGGCATCAATTCACGCACACATTACCACCGCTCCCTGTAGGTGTGTTCGGCCGGCCAGATCCATTCCATCCCTGCGTCGGGTACCCGCACACCCCTGGCTGTCAGCGTCCGCTGGACAGCGGTGAGCCCCGAGCTTCGAAAATTTTGGGATGGTCTCTTTCAAATGAACGTGGCAAAGAGCTATTGGGAATTTCCCGGCCCAGGTAAGCGAGCCGCGCGCTCCGCTTTTATGATCGATTTACCACTCACACCCCAGATCACTGTAATGAGGTTTGCAAACAATGTCGACTGGTCTCGTACCCGTCTCAATTTCAAAATTTTCAGCTAAGACAGGATTGACCGCGGCGCTATACCCCTGTACGGAGAGATTTTTCGCCACCAGCGTGTAAAAGTCACAATACTGGCGCATCGTTCCAATAAATGGAAAATCATAATTAAAGCCGACTTCAAAAAAATATGAAATGCGCTAAAAAGTAAAAAGTAATTTTGTTCCTTATTTAATCTACGACACTTAATTTTTTTATATCGGCGCCTCATCATTTGCACTGTGTAAATCTGGCGCCAACTTAAAAAAATTGAGTGTCGTAGATTAAATTTTGATTTCAAATAATTTTTTGCCCATCCTGGTAATTTTGAGGTACATATAACTTGCAGCGACAAAGTTTTTCCTTAATATACAAGGAAGATTTTCACCAATTTTCACACTGATTAATAAATAATTGTAGATGATATGACGATATATATAAATCTCTTCGCGCTGCCAATAGTCAACAGCCGCGTATAATGCGCTATTTAGCAGTTTTATCACTCGCGTTGACAGTTGGCGCCGTGCGAGAAATATATATATCGTCATATCTTCTACAATTATTTATTAATCAGTTTGAAAATTGGTGAAAATCTTTCTTGTATATCAAGGAAAAACTTTGTCGCTGCAAGTTATATGTACCTCAAAATTGCCTCGATACTTTTTAACGGCGAACGTTGAAAAACATGGGTTATGTCCAGTATTAATTTTTAATGAAATATTATTACATTTTTTAACATAAGGGTTTTGTGCATACAGTTTTATGTTTCAAGTCTCATAACGATCCGTTAATATTTACTCAAGTTATCGCAATTTATGTTTAAAGAAATAATGATTTTGGTCGAAGAAATTTTGTTTGTTTATAATTTTTGTCTCGAATACTAATAATTCGATAAAAATACTGTAAATAGAAAAAATGTGTGCCGTGACGAGCTTTACAACACTATATTTTTTAAAATCCAGTTTAACAAAATTTAATTTTCCAATCTTTCTTAGCGTTTGGACAATAATTTTTCCCATTTTCGAGCGCTAGTCCCCTTATTGTATCCGAGCCCTCAATTGTTCTAATAGCTATGGAGGAGAATGAATTCCTTTTTAAAAAAATATGTATCGAATATTTTTGGCTACTCTACACACTAGCAAAATTGCAGCAAAATCGGTGTGTACGGGTTCGATATGTTCCTTTTAAATAATATAGTACAGTAGAAGGATATTATTATTATTTTTTTTTTTATTATTATATATCTGTATTATATCGCATAGACCATCATTAATGTATGCGGAAACACATGATACATGGGTGGGGTTCAGCAACAGGTGCTCTTAAAAAACATTAAAGTCCTGTTTTTACAAATTACGTTATTGCAAGGGAATGAAATTTGTTTTGCGTTAAATAAACCGGGAATAGGATAGCAAGGTTAAAAGACGAATGTGATATCGTTTGATTTTCTTCCTCCGTTCTCTTCAGTTGAACGGAATATGTTCATAAGACGATTTTTAAATTGTTACTCTAACAGAAACATTTGTAAATCGCGGGCTTTGACTCTCAAAACATAACCTAGTTTTACTCGTGCTTAATTCTAGTTCCAACCACGCGTAGCGTTACAATCTGTTTTGAGACTTCACCGGTAACGTTGCATGCGACACTAAAATGGTAAGGGGGTCCTAGGACCCCCCAAACCGGCGACACAAAAATACATTGCTTGATAGGTCTATTCTATACCTCGTCTGTGATTCAACTAACCCTACAATAGTACTTTGTACTTACCATAACAATTTTCAGTTCCGTCACCGGCGACTTTTGTACGTCTTCCATTTTACTGCAACAATAATAATAATGATAATGATGGTAATGATAATACAAATAATAATAATACTAATAATACTAATAATACTAATAATACTTGTTAACACGAAGTATTAGATATAGTAAGGTTCAGCGTGCTTGGCCGCTGGCATCTGTATATATGTGTGTGTGTGTGTGTGTTTGTATATGGGAGTGGGTATAAATACATATAAGAGGCACGTGTAACGTCCGATTGCCAGGGACAACTGATCGTTACTGATTCTCGAGAGGAGAGCGGCGTCCCCTCGAGTATAGGATAGGTGGGGTTTCGTTATTATAGAGTAAAGGAGTAAAATCCAACTTAAACATTAACAATGGCTTGTTTATTCAACAAATAATTATACTTTGAGTAACAAATTATATTAACTACAGCTATGATTACAATGCTCTTGGTTTTCTTATATTTTATGTATCTATATATATATATATGTGTGTCGTATTATGTACAAGGCATGTATGTGTGTTGCAGTGTACAGCCGCTACCGTCTCCGGAGCGAGCTTATACTCTTGGCAACGTCTGCAGTAAGAACAGCCGCTACCGTTTCCGGAGCGAGCTTATTACTCGTGGCAGAGTTTGAGTTCTATACTCTTACGACCTTGCTTTTACCAAGTGCACCAGCCGCTACCGTTTCCGGAGCGAGCTTAATGCCTTTGCAAGAGCGAGGTTCTATAACCTTTGAATACACAATCAATAAAGGAGCACCTGTATCTATCCACTGAAGACCAGCCACTACCGTCTCCGGAGCGAGCTTAATCTTACTGGTCAGACCTTAGCTACCTCTATGCTTGTGCATTCGCAAGCAGAGTCTTGACTGAACTACTGTGCTACGTACACCTCCTTTTATACCATGATTTTGGCGGATTGGCGCACGCGCAGTGGTTTTCTCGCTTATTAACTTATATTTTATCTTATATTCTTAACAACGCTTATAATCAACTATTCCTAATGTGTTTCGTAATATTCGTCTTTTTTATATTTGCTTAATTATAATTTTATATGTAATAATATGTACAGTGATTCTACGCGTGTCATAATGTATCGCTGTTTTACCGATTGTCGGTAATACCGGGTTCGAGTCCGCGTGGGACGTTACACCTCCCCCCTAGGCGATCTTTCGCCCTCGAAAGATTTGAATAATTGTAGGTTAGGTTGAATAGTTATTTATTTATAATTAAATGTTATATATATATTATGATCGAATGTTATTATTCATTATTCCCTCCTGATGATGGAACATATTTCCGGGCTGCTCCTGTCCCACATCTCTTTAGGACTTTCCAGATCCACTGACGTGGGTCCGTGTTCGGTAAGGCCTGATACGCCTTCCAATCTGGCGGAGGAACGTCGATGGGGATGAGGGGTGGGAACTCCTTTTTCTTCCGTGGTGCAGGTCTCATTGGGATTTTGAATTCCGGGGCCTTTCCTGATGTAGAGGGAAGGGATTCCGGAGGAGCTTGGGAGGTCGTCTTAAAAAATTTTAGGATGTTTGGATAAATGGAGATGGTATTTTAGAAGGATGATTTTTACCATTTCTCCTGGAGGTTCCGGGAGTGGAGAGATTATCGGTGGGATCTCTATCATCTCCTTCAAGATTTCTTCTAGTTTCTCTCTGTCCTTCTGGGTTTTAGTGAGTCGCGTCCCGGCTCTTCGCGGCATTTTCGAAGTTGTATAAGTGAAGTTTGGTGCGAGCGCGGTTTTGACAGTGAGGTCTGAAGTTAGATGCCAATGTCGTTTATAATATTTTTCCGCGCGAACTTTTGAATGGCTTATTTCCGTAGACTCGCAAATTTGTAGTTTGGGTATGAATATTTGTTTTTGTGTTTCGGGATTATATGTATATTTTTAAATTTTGGTTATAATAATGCTTAAAACTAGGTGTGAGTGTTAATTACAATGTGTGCGTGTGTGTGTGTGTGTATCTGTGAGTGTGATGTGTAATAATGATAATAAGAAAGATTAATATAAAATAGCTTCATTTTGTTCGGTATATCTGTAAAATAAATAATAAAGGAATAAGGATAAGAAAGTAAGGAGTATATGTTAAGGAAGGTGACGTATTTACATGTTCATAGATCCTCAAGGATCATGTCCCTGATTACGGGGTAGCTTCCTCCAGTGTTTAATTTGGCCAAATAAACTGGGTGAATTTGGGGAATTAAGAGTGTGCATAATATGCACTCTTTTGCCGGTTTGGCAGTATAGAGGATCCGGCGGCACCGGTGGCATATCCGGTAGCTCCTCCTGTTCTCTTTTACAATTAGATGGGGATAGCCCACATTTTCTTCATGTAACTCAGAAAAATGTGCACATTGCACACATAACAACTTTGTTATTTTGTGGTAATAGACGTTGTGATCATACACTTTTGTGAGGCACGTGTAATTGTCCATCTTTAAAAGTTTTTCTTCCGTTCGTTTGAAATTTACGTTGTAGCTTCGTTTGTGCTTCCTTCGAATAACTTTTTGCATTGTTGCAACCTCTCCTTCTTCTATTATCCCTAGGGGTTCCTTAGATTGCACGATTCCTATTGGTCCAGTAATTTAGAGGTTTCTCAGAACTTCCTCTCGAATAACAGGATATACATATCCCAATTTCATGTTGTGTGTGGTTATTTCCGTTATTCGATATGAAAATAAGGTACACAGAGTACAATTAATTATATTCTTCCTTATATAGAGTATCCGTTGGCAAATGAGACATTTTTGATTATTATTTCTTTTTGTAACTAGTGCAAGAAGGTGTTCTGCTGCTGGCTGTCTATGTGCTTCTCCTATTCCATGCGCGCAACCTTCACACAGAACGTGATTGCCGTAATAGTATACATTGCGTTTATAAATTTTCTCTAAGCATATGAATTTGTCCATCTTGCTGTGGCTATGAAACGTTGTTGCTTGTATAAATGCTTTGGCGAGAATGAAGGTATCCTGTATCTGCTCTTCCATTTATACTAGTTTCTGCGCATGGTTGCCAAGTCTTTTAAGGTAGATAGGCTTTCTTGACTCTATTCATATGGACGATTTTTATTTGTTTGGGATTTGTTGCTATTTTCAAATTGCTATTATTCAAAATTTCGATGACTTGATAGGGTCCGGTGTATTCTGGTTCCAATTTTTCGCGTCTTGGTTTCAATAGCCAGATCCAATCTCCTATCTTGTATGTTTCGGGTTGAATCTTCCGGTCATAGTAATATTTCTGCCGAGCTTTCGATTCTTTCAAATTGTTTCGCGCCATTTGTCGGATGTAGTGAAGTTTGTCTATTAATTTGTCGACGAAATCCGGATAGGTTTTGATTTTATCTGTTGGGGTAATATTTGAAGGAAGGCGGGCTTTTCTACCGAAAACAAGCTCGTGAGGCGTGAATTTTGTACCTTCGTGAGTGCTTGTATTGTATGAAAACATTGCTTGCGGTAACCATTGATCCCATTGATTTTCCTTTGATACGTAGTGTCGTAAATATTCTACGAGGACGTGATGACTTCTTTCTAAGGATCCGTTGGATTGTGGATGGTATGCAGAAGTTCGGTATTGCTTTATATGGAACGCCTTGGCAAATTTCTTCATAAGGGCACTCATGAAATTTGGTCCCTGGTCTGTGAGAATGGCTTTGGGACTTCCAAACTTGCAGATGAAGTGCTCTGTGAATGCTCTAGCTATGTCTTCTGAGGTGATGTTTGCTAATGGTATTGCAAGAGAATATTTAGTTAGGTTATCTTGGATCGTAAGTATATAACCATTTCCTGTATCTGTGAAAGGTAGTGGTCCCACAATATCCATAGAAACTTTATTAAAAGCGTCAATTGGTGTGTCTGTCAATATCATAGGTTCCTTATTTTTAACTCTTACTAATTTGGTCTTTTGACAGTCCAAGCAAGTTTTAATGAACTGAGTTATTTCATACTTCATGTTCTTCCAATAATACTGATTTCTTATCCGATGGTATGTCTTGGTTATTCCTTTGTGTCCGCCTATAGGAGTTTGATGGTTCTCTTGAATAATTTGTTGTCTCTCTTGTACAGAAGGAGTTATTAATGTGCCTTTACAAAATATAAATTGAATGTCTTCTTGTAAGAATATTATGTCTATTAAATTCCATAGTCTGTTTAGTGAAATTTTGTTTTCTTCGCCTGCTATGTATACTCTTGTGGTATTTTCAAGTACTAGTTGGGTATGGAGTGCTCTTAATGATTTGTATAAATCCTCTTCTGTTGGATGGTCTGTTATAACAAGTCCGAGGATTGTATGTTTTCCTTCTTTGAGTTTAATTGATTCTCCAGTTCTTAGTGGAAGTGGAAGTTTATTACTTTTTATATTTTTCTCTTTATATAATCTATCTCCGGCTGGTCCTATTGGTTTACCTTTTGTGTTGATGAATGTTATGATGTATTCTTTGCCCATCCATAAGTGATCCTCTACTTCCATGTTTTGTTTTTTGACAGGAATGTTCGACACTATTCTTGGTCTGCCTGTTGTGTGTTGTGATGGAATGGGTGATACTAGTGGAGGAGGAGATAGTAGTGGTGGAAGAGGAGATAATGGTGGTGTAAGTATTCTCCCCTTCTTAATTTTTATGGGAGTTATAGGAGCAGTGTTAGTACTGGATTTTAATTTCCGTTTCTTTCTTTTAGGTGTGTGGTGAGTACTTGTGCTTGTTTCTGCATCAATTTTGGGAGGGTCTTTATAATTGTGGTTTGGTACTATGAAAGTTTCTTCTATTTCTTCTATTAAGTCTTCGTCTTCTCTGATGTGAGGTATTCTGGATGCTCTTGTGTAGTTTCTATGTTGAGAAGGTGTATGTACTTCTACTGGAACTATATCTTGAGGAGGCGCATGTACTTCTACTGGTACCGTGATTTGAGGGGGTGTATAAATTTCGACGTTTTGTTTCTTTATTTCTGGTTGGGATGATGAGGTATTTCTTTTTATTTTTCGTTTTAATTTTTGTCGTTTTGTGTTTATCGAGTCGCTTTCGTCGTATGATGAGGAGTCAGAATCTGTTGGAATAATTCTAAGTTGTTTGTGCGGAGCTGGATTTCCTGAGGTTGAGGCTGTAGTATCTCGTTGTCGCGTGTTATGTTGATGGAATTGTTTTTGCTTTTTGTTCTCGTGAGAATTTGTTTCTGAATGGGCTCTTTTTGCATCTAATGGTAATGTATTGGGTTTCTTGACAATGCGTCTGCGTTTGTGTTGTACTTTCCTGGTTTATATAGGATTTTATAATCATATTCTGCAAGTTTTATTTTCCACCGCATTAGCCGAGATGTTGGATTTGAGAGATTTTGTAGCCATTCTAGCGGTTTATGATCTGTTATTAAGTAGAACTTTCTGCCATAAACGTAGGGTCTGAAGTGAAATACTGCGTATATAATTGCTAATAACTCTCGTTCGGTTGGAGAGTAACGAGTTTCTGCGTCGTTTAGGACACGAGATGCGTAGGCTATCGGTAAATCTTTCCCGATTTCACCCTGGCTAAGGACTGCACCTACAGCAATACCTGAGGCGTCTGTTGTAATGTTGAACGTCTTCTCGAAGTCCGGATATTGTAGGATAGGTTCTTTGCAAAGAGCTTCCCGCAGAACTTCAAATGATTTTTGCTGCTTGTGAGTCCATTCAAACTGGTAGTCCTTTTTGGTCAGGTTTGACAGTGGTCGTGCAATTTTTGAAAAGTCTTTGATGAATCTTCTGTAATAACCACTCAGTCCTAGGAACTGTTTTACATGTTTGACCGTTGTAGGTGTTGGAAATTCCTTGACGGCCACTATTTTCCGTGGGTCAGGTTTGACTCCTTCTTCTCCTATTACGTGTCCTAGATACGATACTTCCTTCTTCAGGAATTCACATTTGTCTGGTTGGAGATAGAGGTTAGCGTCCGTTAGTCTATTCATCAAGCGCGTAAACTTTGTTGCATGTTCCTTAAGTGAGCTGGCATATATTACGATGTCATCCAGATATACAAAGAGTTCTATTCCTTGAAGGCCCGTTAATACTTGGTCCATGAGTCTTTGGAAGGTAGCTGGTGCATTTTTAAGCCCGAAGGGCATTCTATTAAACTCGTAATGTCCGTATATCGTAGAGAAGGCTGTTTTGTGTCGATCGTCTGGATGCATTGGAATTTGATGGAATCCGGATGCTAGATCGAATACGGAGAAGTATTTTGCGCTTCCTAACCGATCTAATATGTCAGTTATGTTTGGCAGAGGATAGGCGTCTCCAATCGTTAGTTCATTCAGTTTCCTGAAATCAATTACGATTCTGGATTTTATATTTCCTTGTGCGTCTTCCTTTTTAGGTACGATCCATATCGGTGAATTATAAGGAGATGTTGAAGCTTGTATTATTTCCTTTTCAAGTAATTCTTTGGTTTGCTTTCTTACTTCTTCCTTGTATGCTTGAGGGTATCTGTATTGTTTTGTGAAGACAGGAACGTTGCTTTCCGTTATTATTCTATGGTGTACTCTGTTTGTGGCTTCTAATTTTTCTCCTGGGAGGTAGAATCTATCCGAATGTTCTTTTATCAGTTCCTCGATGCTGGCTCGTTCCTCTGAATTTAAATGTTCTAGTCGTAGTAGTTGAAGTAGCTGGTGTATTCTGTTGGGTTTTTCGTATTTGTCTGAGGATATGCACTCGTAGCTGTATTTACATTAATTTGAGGGTTTAAATTTTCTGGAGCGTTTGTATCTCCTTGTATTTCTATAGTTTCTGTAGCTTCTTGAGCTGTAGTATTGATTGCTAGGTTTGCCATTGCTTGGTCAAGTTCCCCGTCAGCCATTGTGAATTTTAAGTCTCCGTAGAGTTTACTAAGAAGAGAGAAAAAATTTCTGGGAATTACTCACTTTTGGAGTATGTTACTAAGCGAAATATTCTTTCTAAATGAACAATCAACGATCCCACCGCTGTCACCAAAAATATCCAACCTGTAACGTCCGATTGCCAGGGACAACTGATCGTTACTGATTCTCGAGAGGAGAGCGGCGTCCCCTCGAGTATAGGATAGGTGGGGTTTCGTTATTATAGAGTAAAGGAGTAAAATCCAACTTAAACATTAACAATGGCTTGTTTATTCAACAAATAATTATACTTTGAGTAACAAATTATATTAACTACAGCTATGATTACAATGCTCTTGGTTTTCTTATATTTTATGTATCTATATATATATGTGTGTCATATTATGTACAAGGCATGTATGTGTGTTGCAGTGTACAGCCGCTACCGTCTCCGGAGCGAGCTTATACTCTTGGCAACGTCTGCAGTAAGAACAGCCGCTACCGTTTCCGGAGCGAGCTTATTACTCGTGGCAGAGTTTGAGTTCTATACTCTTACGACCTTGCTTTTACCAAGTGCACCAGCCGCTACCGTTTCCGGAGCGAGCTTAATGCCTTTGCAAGAACGAGGTTCTATAACCTTTGAATACACAATCAATAAAGGAGCACCTGTATCTATCCACTGAAGACCAGCCGCTACCGTCTCCGGAGCGAGCATAATCTTACTGGTCAGACCTTAGCTACCTCTATGCTTGTGCATTCGCAAGCAGAGTCTTGACTGAACTACTGTGCTACATACACCTCCTTTTATACCATGATTTTGGCGGATTGGCGCACGCGCAGTGGTTTTCTCGCTTATTAACTTATATTTTATCTTATATTCTTAACAACGCTTATAATCAACTATTCCTAATGTGTTTCGTAATATTCGTCTTTTTTATATTTGCTTAATTATAATTTTATATGTAATAATATGTACAGTGATTCTACGCGTGTCATAATGTATCGCTGTTTTACCGACTGTCGGTAATACCGGGTTCGAGTCCGCGTGGGACGCTACACACGCGCATACGCAATAGGTGACCGCGACGCGACACGCGGATATACAAAGGATAACATCCATTATCCTACAGGACGTAGATACGATAGTCTCGGGCTAAAGTAAAATATATTTGTAATTTTACATATTCTGGGTATTTTTCATATTTATTTATAAATTAGCTCGAGTAATTGTTAGAAGTTGCTGAACCGCGAGGCGTATTAATGTTGGGTGATCCTTTTTAATTGGTACGTTGATGGCACCTTTCTTACATCTGGCATATTGAAGTAAAAACTGAGGGGGCTGACTGGGGTTGCCGTCCCTAGTCCCCAAAAATTAATCAGGCTGATCGGTCAGAATTTGTCGCCAGGGTTGCGGTTTATGACCGTATTGCCCCGCGAGTCGACGAACCGGCAGAGCAATATACGGATTAGCTCAGGCCGAAGAATGACTAAAATTCTTAAAGACCGTACCACGTTCTTGATTGCCGTTCGAATTTTCGTTTCGCTCTGAGCCCATTTTTGTCACCATGCACAGTGGCCCTCAACCCCAAGAAATGCAGGAAAAATTCAATAATAAATGAATAATAATGTTTAACTAAGCTGTAGATTTTGTCACAATTTAAGGAAAAGTCAAATAGTACTATTAAGTACTATTAAGGGGGTAGGTTACCCTCGATAGCCCTAAAACAGGCCTTTTTTCAAACACAAATTTTAAAGTGATATATTGTCACGTCCCGGGTGAGGTTTTTTGGAACGGTGACTATGGGGAAGGAAAAGATCAGGCGCGAATCTATCATCCAGCACTCTGAAGGTTTTGAGGGAAAGCCAGGCGCGAATCTATCATCCGGCACACTGAGGGTTCTGAGGGAGGACCAGGCGCGAATATTAAATCCGTCACACTGAGGGTTTGAAAGGAGATCAGGCGCGAATCTATCATCCGGCACACTGTGGGTTCGTAAGGAAGGTCAGGCGTGAATCTATCATCCAGCACTCTGAAGGTTTTGAGGGAAAGCCAGGCGCGAATCTATCATCCGGCACACTGAGGGTTCTGAGGGAGGACCAGGCGCGAATATTAAATCCGTCACACTGAGGGTTTGAGAGGAGATCAGGCGCGAATCTATCATCCGGCACACTGTGGGTTCGTAAGGAAGGTCAGGCGTGAATCTATCATCCAGCACTCTGAAGGTTTTGAGGGAAAGCCAGGCGCGAATCTATCATCCGGCACACTGAGGGTTCTGAGGGAGGACCAGGCGCGAATATTAAATCCGTCACACTGAGGGTTTGAGAGGAGATCAGGCGCGAATCTGTCATCCGGCGCTCTGAAGGTTTTAAAGGAAAGCCAGGCGCGAATCTATCATCCGTCACACTGTGGGTTTATAAGGAAGGTCAGGCGTGAATCTGTCATCCAGCACTCTGAAGGTTTTAAGGAAAAGATCAGGCGCGAATCTATCATCCGTCACACTGTGGGTTTAAGAGAAAAGATCAGGCGCGAATCTATCATCCGCCACACTAATCGACCAGGGAAGGTTTTAAAGCAAATTAGTATTGAAGGGACACCCGTTAGCACTCTTGTTTTGTTTTGGTTCGATAATAGGATTTACCGTTGCATTCGTACAAAAGAAACCACACTTAGTTTTCCTAAGAATAGCACGGTTCGTGCAGCAGTGTGTTTGTAAATACTGGGAGAGCTCTCGCGAATCAGCTGTTGCGGCAGCTTGGTTTCGTGGGGAAGCCTTATGATTCGAGGATACGCACAATAATTCGAGACATGATTGGTAACAAAGCGGTTTATTAGCCTTGTTAGAGCGTTTCTAACAATGCGTGGGAAGATTTTGTATTCACACACACAACACTTATAATATGAATTATGAATATAAATGGCGATATATATAATAAGCATAAATGAAAGAATATAATAATAAGTAAGCAATAAGCATTAATGAAAGAATATAATAATAAGCAAGCGATAAGCATTAATGAAAGAATATAATAATAAGCTATAAGCGTTGACGAATAATAATATGGTATGGGGTGATATGCACTATAATAATGATATATAATAATGACTTACAGTAGTTGCCGTAAAGCACTGATTTGAATAGTTAACACTGATTGAATAATACTCCTATCTATTCGACTGTCTGTTGACAAAAGAGCTCTGAGCTCTCGATCCTTCGTATTTATATGATCTTCCAGGAGTACTGCGGGGGTTCGCGCGGTAAAGACCTTGACAGATTTCGGAAACAAGACGCAGTAGATTTTGGGGGTTTTTGTAACGGTATGGTTATTAATAGATGTATTTATGTCACGTACGCCAAATGCGTCGTAATTACAATCACGTGTTGATCACGTTTGTACATTTGCGTCGCAGTAACATTTCTAGGGTTTTTGCATGGGGCTTTGAAGCGAAATACTCAACCCATTTGGTGGAGTTTAGGAGGTCGTATAGGAATGGGGTAAACGGTGTATTGACTTCTGTGGTCATAGTAAGGGCGTGAGACGTAGTCTCGATTTGGAAGAGGGTTTTAAGGATGAGGGGTTTGTTTAAACGTAGATTTGGAAGGAAGTGGTCATGCCTCATATGGCGAATAGGCGAAGGAGTTTTGTAACGATCATCTCGTGATGGGGATCTCTAAGATACATCATCGAGGTGGCGTTTTGTATAGGTCATCTTGTGTTGGTGACCGCTAAGGTACAACATCAAGGTGATCGGCGATTGGGAATCTGGATTGACCGTTTAGAGATAGGGACCACTAAGGTATATCGTCCAAATGATCGGTTGGGTGAGGGAGTAGGGTATGACTCGAGATTGAAGGTTTTTGGTGGATTGTGGATGGATTTGTGAGGAAGTGGTGTT
Source organism: Andrena praecox (assembly GCA_963932275.1). Classification (NCBI taxonomy): domain Eukaryota; kingdom Metazoa; phylum Arthropoda; class Insecta; order Hymenoptera; family Andrenidae; genus Andrena; species Andrena praecox. The sequence continues at coordinate 37,918,914 of OZ010731.1, forward strand.
AAAATACCGCGCGAAAAATAGTGGGATGTCACACCTCCCCCCTTATATGAAGAAATGTGTAATTTCTTAAACAAGGTAGGTGTGGTTTGAAGTGAGAGAAAAATTTAACGAAAATAGCGGGGCATCACACCTCCCCCTTTATATGAAGAAATGCGTACATTTCTTAACATAAGGTGCGGGTGTCTTGAAATGAGGATAAAAAAAAAATAAAATATACATAGCCTATTTGGCAAATAAAACAAAACGTGTAGCCTATTTTGGCGAAAAGGGGAAAAAAAGAAAAGAGTTTGCCTATTCGGCGAAAAAGAAAGAAAAAAAAACAAAAGATAAAACCTATTTGGCGAAAAGAAAAAAAAATATAAGATATTGCCTATTTGGCGAAAAGGACAAAAGAACAAGGATAATATACAAAATAAGGATAGGATTAATGGAAGGAAGGGGATTTTGGAGGGATTAGTAAGGGGGAAAGGAATATTCCATGTATTGGAGCGAGGGATCTTCCAGGATAAACGTGAGGTCATAACCGTTTTGATAATGGTCATCGAACCACCTCAGAAAAGCGGGTGTCAGCTCCGTAAAGTCCGGAATTCGGATGGCTGACCCCGTGTCCAGGATTTCCACGTCACCTGGGTATGGAGGGAGGATGGAGGGGATTAGGGAGGTGGAGGTTTGGGAAGGAGAAGGGTATGGATAGGGAATGGAATGGGAGAGTGGCTCCATTACCCTATTATCTGTGGGAGGGCTATAAAGGGGCCGTGGCGTCGTGGCCTCTTGGAGGTCCTGGGCGTCTTTTGGCGAAGGCGGGGGGGAGTCATCTATGACAATGACCTCCGGGATGTCCGCATCTGCCTCCCTGATGGTCACTGTAGAGGAGATCTTGGGGAGGAGGGGCGATATGCTTCTCCCTTCTTTAATGGCCGTTCGGCGCAGCCATTGTATATGGCCTAGCTTCCTTCTTAGGCCTGCTCCACCATTTTTGGCCTTATTAGGCTTATGGTTTTGTTCCTAAGAAATGATTGAATTAACACGTGTTTTCTATATTAAATTTAGGGTCAACCGGGATCCTCGCGTATATGAAAAGGACGATCGTAATATCCTTTGCACCATAGACTCCTACTCAGAGGTGATAGACAACCAATGTATGTTTCGTTTTCAATGTCTTTGGGTAACGTAAATTTCGCGAAATTTAACTCATGTCGAGTGTATCCAGTATCTTTGTGGACACTGGCATTATACGGGAACGCGGCCAAGTTCCATTCGTCCCAGTCGCTGTATCTACCGATTAACAATTTTAAACATTCGGTCAAAACGAGTTGCAATCTCTCTAAAAAGCCGTTAGTCTGTGGGTGAAAGGCTGTGGTTCGGAATTGTTGCATTTTACATTCCCGTGGTACTGTTTTCGTGAAATTTCGAGTAAAATTTGCTGCTTGGTCAGTGAGGGTGGCTCTAGGAGCTCCGAAATGACAGTTAAATCTTTTGATGAATTCGTCGGCGATTTTAATTGATGTGAATAGGCTTAGGAGCACGCACACAAAATATTTTATCAATAGAAGCTGCATGGGTAATTTGCAAATCTGGTCGGTTCTCGTGGTAGGCAGTCGTTCACGTATGTTTTCTGGGGAAGAACTTGGCGGAATTTCTGCTGGCGACAATTTCCGGCGCATCTTTTGGTGCAGTTGAATTTCTTTGGGTTCTCCTCCTAGATGAGCGCTGGATTTGGGCTTTGCAGGGTCGACGGAGTTGCTTCCACTCGTTGCCACATGGATCGGTGAACTGGAGTATCGAGGCCTCTTGGATCCGCTTGGTTTACGTTCGGGCCAGTCCTCCGAGTCGTCGACAGATACTTCGCGTGGTCGTTTTGGGCATGCCTCCACTGCAGGGGAATTATGGGATAGGGCGTCTGCAGTGACGTGGAATTCCCGCTCAAAATTCGAGAATTGCAGGATGGGATTCTTCTGCAATATTGATGTGAAGTATTCAAATTGTGTTTGTTGGGACGGTCCCCAGTCGAATGGTGTGCTCCTCTTCAATAGTGAGGTCAATGGGCGAACCTTTCTAGAGAATTTTGGGATAAACCGTCTATGATATCGGTTCAGAACAAGGAATCCTTTAATTCGTTTTGGCGTGCGAGGTGCAGGATAGTTCTGGACGGTTTGAATTTTCTCTTGGTCCAGTTTCACTCGGTCTGCTTCCTCGGTGATTATGTGTCCCGTTGAGATTGACTGGAGTGGTTGTCCTACCCTAGAAGGGATTTCTTCAGATTTTTCCGTTATTTCCTGTTCCGGCGTAGCTGCAAGAGACTCTTGGGAGGTTAGGGGAAGGGTTGATTTGGCGTCATGCGCAGGGGGTGAGTGTGAGTGCACCTTCGTGGGTGTCTCGAGGTGGTGGGTCGACGGATCGTGGGCTAAGAGGGACTTGTTTTTTATTATGGGGTGGATGGGAGTGATGCCTATCGGCGTCGTAGTCTCTTTTGGACGTACCGGTTTGGATCCTGGAATTATTCTGTCGAATTTCTCTACTTCGATGGTGGGCATTCTGATTGGAATGTCAATCTCGCTAGAGTTTATAATTTGCAGGTGGCCCTTTAGGTCCGGATTAGCTGTATGTGCGGAAAAGGAGGATTTTGACTTCTCCCGTAGCACGACTGGGTTTAGTTGTACTGTAGCGACTCTTATGATACCGCTAGTGACTTGGGGTGTATTGCAAGTGGGTGTGCTTCTGTTTGGCCCACTCCATAGTTCGCATCCATCGGGGCTCGGAGGAGTAATTCCCGACTCCGTTTCCCACAAGGTTCTAGGATCCTTGTCGATGGTGAATATGCGTTTTCTGCATTCCAAGGTCACATGTCCAGGCTTCTTGCAGTAACTGCAATTGCGTTCCTCCGTAGGTTTCGGAGGTGGAGGACGGTTTTTATTCCAGTATGGGAGCAGGGGATCTGGTGCTTGATACCTATATTCCGCGGCGCGGTTTGGAGGGTACCTCTCGGAATTTTGGTTGATTGTAGATCGTTGATTATTTCGACAGGACCGTGCGTCGTGACCTGTCTCGCTGCAGATTTGACAGATTAGTTTGGGATCGGAGAATCGGAGACGGTCCCTATCAATCTGCTTGTCCACGAGTACGGCTGCCTCGAAAGCTTCTTCGAGCGTTTTAAAATTATGCTGTAATAGCATTGTCCTTATGTGAGGTGGAAGACCATCAATGAACGAGTCCAAGGTTAGGCGATCTACGTCCTGAGTTCGTGCGAAGTCGCGGTAATGTTCCCTATACTCTTCCAGGATAGCGAATCGGAGGTCTTTGACGCGCGAAATGTACTCCAATATGTGCTCGTTGGATCCTTTGATAACGTTTGCAAGTTCCCCACGATAGTGGTCAGACGTTTTACCAGGAGAAAATGTACGTTTAAGTTGTTTGATTAGATCATTTACGGTTTCAAAGACCCTATCCTCAACCGCCAAGTACGCACGGTCTTGCAGCTTATTTGTCAACAACCTCGCTAGCTGGGGTTCGGCTTGCGAGGGAACCAGAGCCTTAGCCCTATTGCAGGCTCTCGCGAATTGCAAAACTGACATGTTGTGACCGTTAAACTTTGGGACGGTTTCTATTGCGTCTTTCAATTTGATCTGGGGCGATGGACCCTGGTCCGGAATATAATTGTAATTTAGTACTGGTTTCCTATCAAAACGGGAGGAACCCGGCGTGGCAGATTTATTCGCGAATGACGGGGGTGCAAGAAGTTTGTCCATCATTCCTTCCAATTTTTGCATCTTTTCGGCAAGAACTTTCAACGCGGGGCCATCCGAATCGGAGACTATGCCTGAACGCGTATTGGATTCCAGGTTTGCGACCAATTCCGCGCACAAGCTTTCAATTTCGGCTTGCCCTTGCCGTACTAACTGCACCTGCTCCATTCTTTCGGCGATCGCGGCGTTTACAGCGTTAGCGGAAGGGCCCGCGTCTGGGTCTACTACGCAAGAGTCGTCGGTTTCATCGTATATGGACATGATTAGGCCGTTTAATTTTTTCTAAGTGGCGTTTCGATGGTTTTTAATGTTTTCGGCGTCCGTTTGCCGTTATTTAAAATTAGGGTCTACTATACTCATTGTCGATAATTATCAAACCGTCTGTAGCTCTTATTTGAGAAAAGGTAACTTTCCGAGCACTTTTCGCAGTTACTTATGGGGCGCCCCTGTATTAGCGGGTTTCTGCACCGAGGGCAATATACGGGTACGTTATATGTGTAATAATAATGGGTCCAGTATACTTCTACCGTATCTGCAGGCGCTAGGCCAGAACAATTTAGGCAAATCTCGCTGCCGTCAATGGTTGTAGCTATGCCTCCAGAAATGCAGGTCAGCGCATTCAAATATGCTGAAATACTCTGTATCGGTAGTCGTTTTTCAAGTTTAGTGAATTCTATCCCTGGAACCAATAATTATCAACCCGTAATGGTTCCTGTTCAAGAGGAGAAAACGTTCGGTGCACTCGGAGCAACTACTTAGGGGACGCGTTTGGAATAGGGGGTCTTTGCAACGAGGGCACTTTGGGAATATGTTATCTAAAGAATAATAATGTTCCTGATTGATTTCGTTCACTTCAATCGGGTCCAGGTCGAAGCAGTGAAGGCAAATTTTGTAACCTCCCGTGGTCGTTGCTACACCGCCCGAAACACAGGTCAGTTCATTAGTATGTGCCAATTGGTTCACAAATTGGCGGCACAGGTTTGATAGATGTTGCCGTTGGAAGCTGTTACACATACTAGATATAGGGATGTAGAGGGTAACGTGCATACAGAGAATTGAACAAAAAAACGCGTGCGAAGTTATATTGTTATAATTAGCAGTTATTTTAAAATTCGGGATGTTCTATGTTCATTTGGTTATCAAATTCTCGGTGGCTCTCACTAACTAGGAGATACCAATCCGAACACACTACACAACTGCTCACGGGGCAGATTTGAAACAGAGCGGAATTGCACCACGAGCAATTGGGAGAAACTGTCGGCGTCTGATAATAATGGACTTGATATAAAGTTTCTACATTTGTTAGATCTACTTCATAGCAGCTCGAACAAATGTCGTCTCCTTCGTAAGTTGTAGCTATTTTCCCGGAGACACAGATCAACCACCGCATATGTGCCGTTAAAATTTGTAATCTGCGGCTGCGGTAATTTAATGTTCCACGAAGTGGGTTTTTAATGCACATTTTTAATAGGCCTTTGTGGGTGCCGTATAATAGAGGATCTATTTCTATTATCAACGAACGGATCCCACCGCTGTCACCAAAATTATGTCACGTCCCGGGTGAGGTTTTTTGGAACGGTGACTATGGGGAAGGAAAAGATCAGGCGCGAATCTATCATCCAGCACTCTGAAGGTTTTGAGGGAAAGCCAGGCGCGAATCTATCATCCGGCACACTGAGGGTTCTGAGGGAGGACCAGGCGCGAATATTAAATCCGTCACACTGAGGGTTTGAAAGGAGATCAGGCGCGAATCTATCATCCGGCACACTGTGGGTTCGTAAGGAAGGTCAGGCGTGAATCTATCATCCAGCACTCTGAAGGTTTTGAGGGAAAGCCAGGCGCGAATCTATCATCCGGCACACTGAGGGTTCTGAGGGAGGACCAGGCGCGAATATTAAATCCGTCACACTGAGGGTTTGAGAGGAGATCAGGCGCGAATCTATCATCCGGCACACTGTGGGTTCGTAAGGAAGGTCAGGCGTGAATCTATCATCCAGCACTCTGAAGGTTTTGAGGGAAAGCCAGGCGCGAATCTATCATCCGGCACACTGAGGGTTCTGAGGGAGGACCAGGCGCGAATATTAAATCCGTCACACTGAGGGTTTGAGAGGAGATCAGGCGCGAATCTGTCATCCGGCGCTCTGAAGGTTTTAAAGGAAAGCCAGGCGCGAATCTATCATCCGTCACACTGTGGGTTTATAAGGAAGGTCAGGCGTGAATCTGTCATCCAGCACTCTGAAGGTTTTAAGGAAAAGATCAGGCGCGAATCTATCATCCGTCACACTGTGGGTTTAAGAGAAAAGATCAGGCGCGAATCTATCATCCGCCACACTAATCGACCAGGGAAGGTTTTAAAGCAAATTAGTATTGAAGGGACACCCGTTAGCACTCTTGTTTTGTTTTGGTTCGATAATAGGATTTACCGTTGCATTCGTACAAAAGAAACCACACTTAGTTTTCCTAAGAATAGCACGGTTCGTGCAGCAGTGTGTTTGTAAATACTGGGAGAGCTCTCGCGAATCAGCTGTTGCGGCAGCTTGGTTTCGTGGGGAAGCCTTATGATTCGAGGATACGCACAATAATTCGAGACATGATTGGTAACAAAGCGGTTTATTAGCCTTGTTAGAGCGTTTCTAACAATGCGTGGGAAGATTTTGTATTCACACACACAACACTTATAATATGAATTATGAATATAAATGGCGATATATATAATAAGCATAAATGAAAGAATATAATAATAAGTAAGCAATAAGCATTAATGAAAGAATATAATAATAAGCAAGCGATAAGCATTAATGAAAGAATATAATAATAAGCTATAAGCGTTGACGAATAATAATATGGTATGGGGTGATATGCACTATAATAATGATATATAATAATGACTTACAATAGTTGCCGTAAAGCACTGATTTGAATAGTTAACACTGATTGAATAATACTCCTATCTATTCGACTGTCTGTTGACAAAAGAGCTCTGAGCTCTCGATCCTTCGTATTTATATGATCTTCCAGGAGTACTGCGGGGGTTCGCGCGGTAAAGACCTTGACAGATTTCGGAAACAAGACGCAGTAGATTTTGGGGGTTTTTGTAACGGTATGGTTATTAATAGATGTATTTATGTCACGTACGCCAAATGCGTCGTAATTACAATCACGTGTTGATCACGTTTGTACGTTTGCGTCGCAGTAACATTTCTAGGGTTTTTGCATGGGGCTTTGAAGCGAAATACTCAACCCATTTGGTGGAGTTTAGGAGGTCGTATAGGAATGGGGTAAACGGTGTATTGACTTCTGTGGTCATAGTAAGGGCGTGAGACGTAGTCTCGATTTGGAAGAGGGTTTTAAGGATGAGGGATTTGTTTAAACGTAGATTTGGAAGGAAGTGGTCATGCCTCATATGGCGAATAGGCGAAGGAGTTTTGTAACGATCATCTCGTGATGGGGATCTCTAAGATACATCATCGAGGTGGCGTTTTGTATAGGTTATCTTGTGTTGGTGACCGCTAAGGTACAACATCAAGGTGATCGGCGATTGGGAATCTGGATTGACCGTTTAGAGATAGGGACCACTAAGGTATATCGTCCAAATGATCGGTTGGGTGAGGGAGTAGGGTATGACTCGAGATTGAAGGTTTTTGGTGGATTGTGGATGGATTTGTGAGGAAGTGGTGTTAAAATACCGCGCGAAAAATAGTGGGACGTCACAATATAACAGTAGAGAGAATGTTTTTTCTATTTTTAATCGTTATTCTATGAGCTTTAACATAAAACAAGAAAAGTCTAAATATCTCTATGTTCATAAAAGTTGTGAGTAAAAATGTGAAGGCGTGTACACGGTGCACCGTTTGATGGTGAATATAAAATCCCTAAAACCGCTCCAACGATTTGGATGAAAATTTAATGAGAGATGCAGAAAACCATTCCCTACGATGTGTTGGGAGCAGATTTTCGAGATAGATTCTTAAAAAAAAAAAGATAAATATTTTTCATACAAGAAATCTACAAAATCGCATTTTTCAACATAAAAATTGTATTATTTTTTTTCTTCAAACATCTGTTCCCGACAAATCGTCGGGAATGATTTTCTGTATCTCTCATGAAATTTTTATCCAAATCGTTGGAGCGGTTTTCGAGATTTTATGTTCACCATCAAACGGTGCACCCCGTACACGCCTTTACGTTTTTACTCACAACCTTTATACAGGGTGTCCCAAAAATGCTGCGGTTCCTTGAAGGGGGTGACTCAGGGGGTTGTTACAAACAACTTTTTCCTTTGCGAAAATGTTTTCCGAGGTTTAGTTAACGAGATATTAATAAAAAACACCGACCAATCATAGCGCGAGCCTTCCGCTGGAGCTCCCGCGCTAGCGTGGCCGCGCGCCGGGCCGCGCTGCGAGTACGAACAAGCAAGGCCTCATGCATCGAAGGAAATAGCGTACAATGGCAAATGAAAAAGACGTAACAAAAAAATCGAACCTTTTACGATGGTTTGTTTGCCATTTAAACTGAATAACGAATAAAGAATAAATGGATGAAAATCATGTGTAACGAAAAAAGACGAATACACAGTTGTGTTTTTTAGAAGAATCGAGAATAATAATTATTTGGAGTGAGAGGATAAGGAACAGGTAAATTTCCTTTTATAATAACGTACAAACGAAAAGGTAATCCCCATAAAAAAACTTCAAAAAAGTAAAAAAATTACGCCAAGTACATGAAAAAAAAATCACAAAAAAAGAAGATAATTGTTGGTAATAACAGTACTTTTGTGTTTCTAACTAGATGCATGTTGGTATGAGACAGAATGAGAGAGAGTGTGGTGGCTCTGACCAGTTTTGGCCGACGAGTAAAAGAGGAAATAAAATATGTCTAAGCATTACAATTTATTGTGGGTATATATCAAGACTATATCATTCATTCAGCCCTTAATAAATATCAGCTATACAATAACCAACAATAATAATAATTACAAAATAAAAAAAGATGTGAAATCAAAATGAGCTGCAAGTACATAAAGGTGTTTTCCAACTGCGCTTAAGATGACACACCTACCTATACACAGCTAAAATGCTGTGTCCATACATACATTCCATTTCTCATATTGCGGACATTTTAATTAACCCATCAAAAAGAATCCCATTTAAAAACATTGTCGTAAATTAATTAATAGCTTTACAAAATTAATGATATACAAAAATTGCGCCAATTATAACAATGGCTATTTATACAAAGAAAAAAATGTATTAAATAATATTAAGCAGATATATTTTTGTACAAATAAATATTTTAATACGAATAAATATTTTATTCAAAATACTTGGCGCTGCTCTCCGATTTGGTGTTGCTAAACTGAATAAATATGTATAAATTGCATTAAAATCTTTTTCTTTCTTTCTTGTTTCAGTGGTGTCTTGTCTTGTTTTATTTATTAACCAAGACAATTAACATTTTTGTCGGAGAGCAGCGCCAAGTATTTTGAATAAAATATTTATTCGTATTAAAATATTTATTTGTATAAAAATATATCTGCTTAATATTATTTAATACATTTTTTTCTTTGTATAAATTGCCATTGATATAATTGACGCAATTGTTGTATATCATTAATTTTGTAAAGCTATTAATTAATTTACGACAATGTTTTTAAATGGGATTCTTTTTGATGGGTTATAAGTTCAACGCCGGTCCTGACCAGTGAACTCTTAGAGAGATGTCACGTCCCGGGTGAAGGTCTTTGGGAAAATGACATGAGGGGGTTTTATTCGAAGGGAATGCAGGCGCGAATGCCAGATTCGTGGCACTGCGGAGAGTAGGATGCAGGCGCGAATGCCAGATTCGTGGCACTGCGGAGAGTAGGAATTCAGGCGCGAATGCCAGATTCGTGGCACTGAATGTTCGAAGGGATGCAGGCGCGAATGCCAGATTCGTGGCACTGCGGAGAGTAGGATGCAGGCGCGAATGCCAGATTCGTGGCACTGCGGAGAGTAGGAATTCAGGCGCGAATGCCAGATTCGTGGCACTGAATGTTCGAAGGGATGCAGGCGCGAATGCCAGATTCGTGGCACTGCGGAGAGTAGGATGCAGGCGCGAATGCCAGATTCGTGGCACTGCGGAGAGTAGGAATTCAGGCGCGAATGCCAGATTCGTGGCACTGAATGTTCGAAGGGATGCAGGTGCGAATGCCAGATTCGTGGCACTGCGGAGAGTAGGATGCAGGCGCGAATGCCAGATTCGTGGCGCTGCGGAGGGTAGGATGCAGGCGCGAATGCCAGATTCGTGGCACTGCGGAGAGTAGGGATTCAGGCGCGAATGCCAGATTCGTAGCTCTGAACGACCAGGGAAGGTTTGGACTGTAATCCCTCCGGTAATGACACCCGTTAGAGCACTTTGTTTTTATTTTGGTGGATTTTAACGTTGCACTTAGCTAGAAGGAATATTTCCGAGAAATACGTCTAGACATATGGCTGTACGCGGCCTATGTAAAAGTACGCCGCGTAAACACTATAAGAAACTCTATGCTTGCGTTTCGCGAGCCGAAATCAGCTGTTGCAGCGATCTGTTTTGGTTTGGTGGCTTTCGTAGCCGGAGGATCGTTTTAATAACTTGAAACGTTATTCAGAAACAAGAGCGTTTGTTTATTCTTAAAGAACTCAAATTAGTATTTATACTGATGCGTTGGACATTTAGCATTAGCACAGAGACAATTATATAAATGGTTATCGAATACGTGATATTTATATGAACATGAAACATGTGAATGTTAGCGATAGAGGCTTATAATGTATACGATATGTGACTAGCAATAATAATTAGTAAAAGCAATGAGTATAATATAATAAAGCAAAACAATACGATAATAAAGCAATAAGCATAAGCAAAAGTATAAGATAATAAAGCAATAAACATAAGCAAAATTATGGTATGAGGATGATATACAGTAGATAAGTAATTAATGTCGCTTACAATAGATGTTGTAGATAATTAATTCGTTGAGCACTGAATTTACTATTTATAATCACAGTAAAGTGGTCAAGAGAAACGAGGTATGTACTTCGCGGGAGTGGTTTCCGTAGAAGAGTTCTGTGGCCGTTTTGGGCCTTGTATTTATACTATTGTCGGGATTGTTAGGGACGAAGAGTGTGCGCGGTATGCACCTTGACTGATCTTTGAAGATGCGACGCATTACGGCTTATTAATAGTTTTGTGTTTAGGGGTTTTATATGGCCTTGTCTTGTACTGGTAATGAGTGAAGGGTATGTGCGATGTGTTCCATGGCACGTACGCCAAATCTGCGTCGCGGTAATGATCACGTGTTGATCATGAGGGTAAATATGCGTCGCATTTACATTATAAATAGATTTAGTTTTCAGGTGTTTTTACATGTAGGCTTTCGAAGCTGAATACTCAACCCATTTGGTGGAGTTTGGGATGTCGTATCGGATAGGGGTAAACGGGGTACTGACTTCTTTGGTCATAGAGAGGACATGAGACATAGTCTCGATTTAAGAGAGGGTTTTAAAGACGAGGGATTTGTTTGAAGTAGATTTGGAGGGAAGTGGTCATGCCACGTAAGTCGAAGAGGGGGTTTGGAGGTCGTCGCTGACCATCTTGAGATGGGGACCGCTAAGGTACATCGTCAAGGCGATCAGCGATTATGGATTGACCGCTTCGAGATGGGGACCGCTAAGGTGCATCGTCCAAACGGTCTGGTATCTGGATTGACCGTTTAGAGATAGGGACCACTAAGGTATATCGTCTAAACGATCGGTTGGGTTTGAAAGAGGGGGTATTGCTTGAGTATGAGGGTTTTTGATGGAGTTGTGGATTGATTTGTGAGGAAGTGGTGTTAAAATACCGCGCGAAAAATAGTGGGACGTCACAGAGACAATACTGTATTTGAGCACTTTTTGTAAATATAGCTATTAAAATAAATAAAAACATAAGTTTATTAAATCTATATAACATTAAATTCCAAGATCCAATAAATGAATCAAAACAAATTAATATTAATAATCCAATATCACCTAATCGATTACAGAAAATCGTTAATATTCCAGAATTATAAGCAACATCTCTCTGATAATAAATAACCAAACAATAAGAAATTAAGCCTAATCCATCTCAACCTAAAAGAATTCTTAAGATATTTGGTCTCAAGATTATTAAACATATAGATAAAACAAATAAAAAAATTAAATATTTCAAACGACTAATAGACTTATCCCTCGCTATATACTCAATTCTATATAATAAAACAATTGAAGAAATAATTAAATCTACACTCAAAAAAATTATTCTAACGTAATCAATATAAATTATTATACTAAAATTTATCCCACCAAAACTATAAATTGTTCATTCAAAAACGTATAAAAATAAATCTATATATAAATATGTAAATACCTAAAACAATAAAAATTAACCCTCACAAAAATATAAAAATAACAAAAATCATTATTCTAACAATTATTTAAAGTAATAAATACATCCTTGACCCCACAAATCAAAAATTTTAATTAAACTATTTAAATAATAAAATATAATCAAATTCAAAAATAAAAAATTTAAAGGAATCCAGTGAATAAGTAAAATAAAATAATTTATTATAGTTCCACATCTCATTATAAAGAAAAAAATTGGATCCCCCATGACACACATATCTATACATACATAATGAATAAACATAACTAAAAAAAGCATAAAAAATTATAAATATATGGTCGCCCTATATATATGATAAAAATAATAATTAAATTAAAATTATATATATGCAATCTTAAAAATCCGTTACTCCTAACATTAATGTATTAACGTTGCATATTTATTTAAATACTTAAACAAGAATCTATTGTAATGATATTGTGGAAAGAGAAGGTAAAAGGAACATAAGTTTCGTAAATATATTCCTTTAGTGACAAAGAATGTTGATATTTATGTCCTTCATTTCTGGACACCAAACACCGTTTAAATAACCTTCGTTTGAAGCGTTTCAAAAATCGGGACATGACGCGTATGTATCGGGACGGATGCATACGCGGCCTATGCAAAATAACGTTTGTAAACACAGTGGGATTCTCGCGTTCGCGAACCGCGATCAGGTGTTTCCACAGCTTGGTTTGGTTTGTGGTCTTCGTGACCGGAGAATAGACACAGTTATTAGAAGCGTGGTTTAAACAAAGCGATTTATCTAGAGCCGTTAGTGCCATGCTTATATGGCATTTTTCTCATGTAAACCGCATATAAGCTTTCGAATAAGACCAAAATCAATAAAATCGGTTCACGCATATCAGAGATATGATAATATCGTCTCAATATCATTACAATAGATTTTTGTTTACAATATAAACAAAACAGTGGTTTCGGCGCACTAGTTCGGTCAGTTAAAGAACAAAGCTAATTTGCAATTTTAAAGTTTATATATTCCGACGTTTCGGTCTGCGGTTTAGACAATTTTCAAGGAAAGATATAATTAAATATGCGTTCGCTTTTAAAATAAGTCACACGTTTGTTATGACGTGTGACACGCGAGTCGGTTAAAACGTGACTGAAGTAAACAGTAAACGGCCATGGCATCTCCAATTTCCCCTGTCATCGCCAATCTGGTGATGGAAATGTTGGAAACTAGCTCTCTCTCAAAATTACCATTTAAACTCAAGTTTTACAGAAGATATGTGGACGATATTATCACTTGTATCAAATTAGAAGATTTGCCAGTACTACTGGATACATTTAATAGTTTCCACAATCGGCTTCAATTCACGTATGAGGTAGAAAAAGATTCCTGTTTAAGTTTCCTTGATACGGTTGTTATTAGGTCAAACAGTAAATTGATCACCAACTGGTATCACAAACCAAGTTGGTCTGGGAGGTACATAAACTTTTTTTCGGCACACCCCATGCAACACAAGGTGGGATTAATAAAGGGATTTATAGATCGTGCCATACTGCTTTCTGACCCTGAATTCAGACCAGCTAACCTGCTTCTCATAAAAAATACGTTGAAACGTAATGGTTATCCGTTAGAGATGGTCTCAACAATCATCCGAGACCGCATTTTCGAAATTTACCATCCAGCACTAATGGAAAAACGTAGGGATGAGAAAGCCAAAAAAAACGGACCGGTTAGCTGGAAGAATACTGTGGTCATACCATTTAATAACAACATATCAAATGATATCAAAAGAATGTTCCGAAAAGTAGGTATGCACACTATTTTTAAACTCCCGATTTACACGAAAAATTTGTTTCCCCCAATTAAAGACAAAATACCATTGTTGAAAAATTCGAACATAATTTATTCAATTCCGTGTACGGGGTGCAACAAGGTTTACATTGGACAAACTTCTAGACTGTTAGAAAGACGGATTTACGAACATAAAAAGAACATCTTTTTATCTCCCCTCCAACACACTGCCCTAACAAAACACGCATTGGAATTTGATCACCGATTCGACTTCAACAGTGTCAAAATTGTTGATAAAGATGCTAACTGGAATCGCAGAATTCTGTTGGAGACTTTACATATGATTAAACAACCTAGCGTGAATCTTAGGTATGAAACACCTAAAATGCAAGAATACTACGCAACTTTATTGAAGCAATAAAGTCTATGATGTAATTTTTCCAATAGAAATGTTTATTGTGACTAAATCTGTATGATCAAATCATCAATACATAATAAACAACCTTATGTAATTTTTACTATCATATATACATAAGTGTTTTTGGGGTTCTTTACCACACGAATATAACAACCAGTGGTATTTTCTACAGTGTGTTGAGAGGTTTAGATTGGTTTTCCGTTCGTTAAAATTTTAAATCTGTTTTTAGTAGCCAACGGTCTTGCACTTGACCTCGTTCTTGCCATAGTTCATTTCACCTATAAAAGGCCTCCATGTTTACTGTTTACTTCAGTCACGTTTTAACCGACTCGCGTGTCACACGTCATAACAAACGTGTGACTTATTTTAAAAGCGAACGCATATTTAATTATATCTTTCCTTGAAAATGGTCTAAACCGCAGACCGAAACGTCGGAATATATAAACTTTAAAATTGCAAATTAGCTTTGTTCTTTAACTGACCGAACTAGTGCGCCGAAACCACTGTTTTGTTTATATTCTATAAATACGGTCGAGAGCATAACTACTTTAGATTTTTGTTTACGTATTTAAATAAACATGCAACGTTAATACATCATTCCACTTTTACCACTAATTAAATATAAAATTATAATATCTACAAAGCTAACATTCTTAACACTATTAATAATTTCAATCGTCAGATTATAATTAGAAAGAATATTCTCGTACCTTGCTCGAATTAAGTAGCCGTGAACTAACTTGCAACTGATCACCACACAGGTCTTGCGGTCAAAGGGGCGGTATGCAAACAAGCGACACTTCGGGCCACGGTGTAATAGACAGGTGTTCCGACTCCTGTCCAGAATGTGTGACTTTTTCGTCCTAGTTCTTCTGGCGGCCGGCAGATTTCGTCGATGTCGTAAAGTGTAGTGATCCTCTAGGCAGTGATCGGACAAACCGCAGCCATTGTGGGACAAAACCGGAAATAACATAACCTAAACATTCATTAAATCGTCTGCTTTCCAAGCTGCTTGTTTATCTATCTCTTTCTATTCGTATTTCTGTCTCTTTCTTTCTTACAGTTTCTTTCTCTGTCTACTTCCGCTTTAGACCAAATCGCAGCAACCAATCAGCGACGATATGCGTTTGTCCGATCACTGCCTAGAGGATCACTAGTAAAGTGTTGCGAGTTGCGATCCTCGCTCTAGCGGCGTTCGACGCAAGCTGTAGAAGCGCGAAGTTCGAAACGGATCACACGAATGTAATAGGAAAGGGAAACAAAGCGAAGTTCGCACAAGCCCGAGGAGTTTGAAAATAGTTAGAGATTCTTCTAATGAGAAAACTTCAAGATTATAAATTAATCAATACCCGCTTGGAAACGGGTGTTTGAATAAATGAACTGCACTTTGATCCCTTCTCCTAGGTGTGCAATTCCAGCGCAATGTTGTTAAACGCTTGTTATAAAAAAATCAATAACCGAAACGAATCGGATCAACGAATAGGAATTTAGCTAACTAATTAAGAAATTTGCGATTGGCTCTTAGAAACCAAGACATTTTGTAAATAACAAAATAATGTAAAACTGAGGGACCTCTGAAAGAGGCACTTGAATCTGGAAAGCCATCGCGAGTGGACGCATTAATAAAAGTTCTACTTAGATTGAAATTGTGTTTAGAATCGTTTATTTTCTTTCATTAAAGTTACAAATTTACTAAGTTCAAGTTGTTTTATTCCAATCTTATTACTATTTTCATTACATTTATCGTTCAAAACCACTGCGTCCAAGGAGCAGAGTGCCTTAGCACTCCACGGACGTCGACCCTAGCCGAATTCCCTACCAGGGATCCAGAGGACCCAAACGGCCACGCAACAAAAGGCATTTATATACGGCCTGTTGTGTCTGGCAAGCCCAGTAATACCACCAAAATCTCTACTACTACATTCTCATTAATACATATGTACATGCCTTCTAAGTCACGACGCCTCTCGCGACGGCCAGGGGAATTAAACAGAAATCGGCACACAAAATCGCTGGGGTAAAAGGTAGGGCTGTTCGGGTGCTCGAATATTCGGGCGGCTTGAAGTTCGGACCGAGCCGGGACTCGGTTTTCGAGCCGAGCCGGATACCCGTCAAATTCGGGCGGCCCGAAAAATCCGAGTAGCTCGAATTTGTTTCGGGCGGCTTGAAAAATCCGGTTAGTCCGAATCGTTTCGGGCCGCCGGCGTACGTCTTGAATGTGGTTCGAACAGTGCGTACAAGGCGTACGGATTTTACGAGCCCGGATTTTTCAAGCCGCCCGAAACAAATTCGAGCTACTCGGATTTTTCGGGCCGCCCGAATTTGACGGATATCCGGCTCGGCCCGGTCAGTCGAGCCGAGCCAGGCTCGGCTCGTTTTATTCGAGTACCCGAACAGCTCTAGTAAAAGGTACAGAGTCGGAACACCTGTCTATTACACCGTGCTTCGGGCGCTACCACCACTCCACGACCAAAGAGGATGAGATAGAGTGGAAGCATCCCATAAGAGCCCGTGTTAAAAAGTAATATTGTTGCGAGTTGCGATCCTCGCTCTAGCGGCGTTCAACACAAACTTTAGAAGCGCGAAGTTCGAAACGGATCACACGAGTGTAATAGGAAAAGGAAACAAAGCGAAGTTCGCACAAGCCCGAGGGGTTTGAAAATAGTTAGAGATTCTTCTAATGAGAAAACTTCAAGATTATAAATTAATCAATACCCGCTTGGAAACGGGTGTTTGAATAAATGAACTGCACTTTAATCCCTTCTCCTAGGTGTGCAATTCCAGCGCAATCTTGTTAAACGCTTGATTCCAAAAATCAATAACTATGAAGGAAATAGATTGACCAATAGGAATTTAGTTAATAAATATTTTATTGGCTATTAGATTTTAAGGACATCTTGTAATGAACAAAAGATGTAAAAGCGTTTGCCTTAGAGACTTCACTTGAATCCCGAGAGCGACAGTGAACGGACGTGTTATAATAAATCTTGTAGGAGTTCTCGAGAATTTCCCCCACCACGCATGCACACTACGCCGGAGCTGCGTGTCCGTGAGCTCGGAGCTTCGGACAACGTCGGGAAGACGAGAGAGAAAACGAATGTGTGTCTTTCTCTCTAGCGCTTGAAACGCTGTGATCCAAGGAGAGGTGCAATCGACATGCGGCCGTGCGCGATCTTCTCGAGTGCCTCGAGCGTCGAGATACACTTTTCACTTTCTGACATAAGTATAATACTCTTGTAATGAAAAAAAATTGAAAAAAATTTTGTTACGGAAATCACGTTTTAAGACCTCCTGACCACGCGGTAGTGGACATCGCTTTTGGAACGACACTATATTGAGGTCGTAGTACTCATGTAGTATGAAAATACCATTTCGGCTTTTAGGCTGGTGGGCCTTCGTTTTCGAGATATTCTGATTTAAAGTTTTGAACGTACCTAGTAATCCAGATACATAACACATACAGGGTGTCCCAAAAATGTCGGTTTTCCTTGAAAGGGGTGACTCAGGGGGTGATTTGAAACAACTTTTTCCTTAGCGAAAATATTGTCCGAAGCTTCGTTAAGGAGATAGTAGCCGTGCAGTGAAGTGAATATTCGGTACATTGACCCTGCGATCAGCTGAGCACTGGACGCCGATGACCAGGATCGGTACAGTGGCCGAGTGACACAGGTTTCCGAAAAGGGAAGGAAAGCAAGGAAAGGAATGTCCGAAAAGGTGAGTTTTGTTTAATTTATTGGTGATTATTAGGTGTGAAAATAAATTCTTTCCGATTTTAGGGTACAATAACAGTTCGATTTAAAAAATATGAAAACAACTCGATCATCGCAATAATTTCCATTATTGTTCATTACCTTTTGCCATTTTTCTGGCAGCTTCTGAATACCACCGTGATAGAAATTCCAGTCGGAAAGAATTTATTCATACACCTAATATTATTTTTTAAATTTAGTTGTGTTGGCCGTTCTTAAACTACGGATTTTTACCTCAATAACGAATTACGATCACTTGTCGTACATTTTCTGTTACGTTACCTTTTCGTTTATGCCTTATTTAAAAACGAAATTTACGTACTTCTTGTCCTCTCACTTCAAATTATTCTTATTTAAGATTCTGCTTTAAAAAAAAAATGTGTAACGCGGTTTCCTTCGATGCATGCCGACTTGCTTGTTCGTACGTTCGTAGCACAAGCGCGGTCGCCTACCCTCGTAGCCAACGCTACCGCGGGAACTCAGGCGGAAGGCGCGCGCTCTGATTGGTCGGGGTTTTTGGTTATTATCTCCTTAACGAAGCTTCGGACAATATTTTCGCTAAGGAAAAAGTTGTTTCAAATCACCCCCTGAGTCACCCCTTTCAAGGAAAACCGACATTTTTGGGTCACCCTGTATACCCAAGAAGGTTTCGTGGCTACAACGGTAGGGTAGATGTCCCGATTACCGTGCCCTGACGACGACTTGCTCACGACGGAATTAATAACTGACTTCTCTCACTATAATTTTGCTTGGTGAAAATTTATATTGGTATTTTGAACCTTTCTCTTTATTAAGGCATTTTTCGGGTTGAAAATGTTAATTTTTCATATTTTGTTAATTGAAATAAAAATACATGTTTTTGTCCCAGTAACCGTGTCCTGAAAAAATGCGTTGTCCCAATTCCCGTGCCCCCAGTTACCGTGCCCGTTTTCGAATAGCGTTCCCGCGGTTAGGTTATGTCTTTCAACTTTGAACTGTTCGAAACATTTTTATGCTCTACGTGAGGTGTTTTTATGTAATTTTAATATGACCTTTTCATTACGAAAGCAAAATATGCAAATATAAATTTCTGTTCACCCGTTCTGACAAACGAAAGTAAGGTTAGGTTTAGCAGTTACAGAGGGCGCCAGTGGGCTTGGAGGGCCACGGTAATAGGGACAAGCGTTAAATACCTGTCCCAATTACCGTATTCACTTTAAAAATACGAAAACGTTTCAAAAGTGCTCATTTGGCTATTTTTTAATAAAATTTGAACCTTTTATGATATAATAAACACTTTACATGAGTGCAAATCATGATAATTATCAATTTATTCACTTCTGTAAAGTACGTGTTCCTTACCGTTTCCGGTAAGGATTTAGGTAAATCCATCGAAATCTTCATATGCATTTTTGAATTTTTTTTACTATGCTTTAGTTGTTTAAAAACGCAACTTTCTCGTTTGTAACACATACATTAATAGTTTAACTTTGTAATCGTGTTTGGTTGCGGAACGATTACCGGTGGGACGGAGAAGGGATAGGTTGCCGACTCAGTCGGTAAGGCAGGGTTCGGCGAATGAGCAAAGCTGTGGTTGAAATAAATAATAGTGTTTATTCACTAAGGAGTACTTTATAAATTGGTTTTGTACACAAATTCCGAGCGCGACGGAAGAGCTGCGGCGGTACGGCGCGTCGTTTCGCGACGGCGGCGAGTTGTCGGCGGTTCGTAGGAACGGGGATGCGGAGTCGTGAACGTTCTGCTCTTGGTGGCCTCAAGGAGGCGCGTCCGTGCGAGAGTCGTATCTTGGAGGTTCGAAGTGCAATAGGCTTCCAGCCTGTTGGGCGCAGAGATACCTCTTCGGCAAGGTAGGGCGCAAGATTCCTCTCAGCCTATATCGGAAACGAGGCTGGTAATGGCACCGCGTGACGATAGGTCGGCGCGTGCACACCTCAGGAAAATCCACAAAAATAGAGCCTCTCGAACGTACGGTACGGCGGTGTGAACCACTAATGCGTGCGGGACGAGAGCTGTCAATCTCGCTCGCCGCGGGCCTTATAAGCGCCGGCCGCGAATCTTTGCTCGCGAGAGACACCGCGGCGCGAACTAAGGCCGTTGTTTTCGGCACCGCGCGTTCGGATGGCGCGTGACGTGACTTCGTCACAACTTAATTAAAAAAATTTCTTTCCTTATTTATTTACGCGAGTTTTTTTCTACGGCGTCTTTAAGTACAAAAGCACGGTAACTGGGACCGAGCACGGTAATCGGGACATCTACCCTAGCGCGTCAGATTGTCATGCGGGAGGTCCGGGGTTCAAGTCCCTGCAACCCGTAACTTTTTTTTTTTGACAATTTTTTCCCTGGAAATATATTTTATGAATATTACGTATTATATAGTGCCGTTACATATTACTCTACGCAAATTTTAAGGTTGAAAATGCATTTATAACATAACATATTATTCTAATCACACTTACGGTCAGAAGTAACGGTTATCTCACTTTGCCTGCTCGACAATCGCAGGCGTCGAAAGTTACGGAATGAAATATTTTCGCAGTACAAGAATATGAAAGCACCGGTGAAAGAGGTGATTAGAATAATATGTTATGTTATAAATGCATTTTCAACCTTAAAATTTGCGTAGAGTAATATGTAACGGCACTATACAGGGTGTCCCAAAAATGCTGCGGTTCCTTAAAGGGGGTGATTCGGGGGGTGATTGCAAACAACTTTTTCCTTTGCGAAAATGCCCTCCGAGGTTTCGTTAACGAGATATTAATAAAAAGCACCGACCAATCAGAGCGCGAGCCTTCCGCTGGAGGTCCCGCGCTAGCGTGGCCGCGCGCCGGGCCGCGCTGCGACTACGAACAAGCAAGGTGGCATGCATCGAAGGAAATTGCGTAGAATGGCAAATGAAAAAGACGTAACAAAAAAATCGAACCTTTTGCCATGGTTTGTTTGCCATTTAAAGTGAATAATGAATAAAGGATAAATGGATGAAAATCACGTGTAACGTAAAAAGACGAATACACATTTTTTTTAGAAGATTCGAAAATAATAATTATTTGAAGTGGGAAGATAAGGAATACGTAAAATTCCTTGTGTTAATAACATATCCACGAAAAGGTAATGTAACAGGAAATTAACGAAAAGTGATCGTAGTTCGTTATTGTGATAAAAATCCGTAACTCAATAACGGCCAGCACTGTTGCTGATAACGAATAAGTCTGTTTAAAAAGCCCGAATAAATATTTTCGTACGAGAATTTTGAGAATTATCGCCGGAAATAAGCCATAGCTTGCGTTAAATTTAAAAATGAATGATCACCATTAAAGTAACTATAACTCACCCTTGTAGAAAATTCACCTGCAACTTGAAAACTTGTGTCACTGGGTCACTGAACCGATCCTGGTCATCGATGGACGAGCCCAGTGCACAGCTGATCCCAGGTATACGACACTACCCAAAGTTAAGGGTCGCAATGTCAGGTGCGTCCAGGTCAACGTACCGAATATTCACTCACTGCACGGCTACTAACACTGGTCACTTAATTTATTTTTCATGGAACGTGTTGTTGCTACGTTCTAAAAATTGGTGGAAATGAATTTTTACTTGGCGTTCGGAGCCGTGGGTAATTCCCGCGCAAATTCTCACGCTGCAGCACTTTCGTCCTCGTTGTTCGGGGGGTACACACAGAACATCGCGTAATACTCTTGAGCAGAGAACATTTGTCTGCGACGCGATTGCTGACTGCTGACTGACAAGATTTTTTCCAAGCGACTTCTTCTACCGCCAAATAGTTTCTCTCGTTCCATTATGAGTTGACCCCCACCAGGCCAAGAGGCTTCAGGTAAAAAGAAGCCAGCACATTTTCGGAACACACGTGTTTTGCAGAAGTGCAACGATAACTTTCACAAAAGCCCGCGCTCCGTCCTTCTACTGCCAATGTACCCATTGCTTCGAGATAGAAAACAGACACCACGTGTATCGGTTCGAAAGGGTCCGAAGAGAAGAAAAACAGAAATTCTTCGAGTTGCTATAAAGAAAAAAATCCTGCTTCCTGGTGTTTCAGACTAGGAGCATTGTTTGAAAAATAACAACTCCAAGAATCGGCGTTGGGGCCCTTTGCCCATGCTTATCCTGCTACGCCCTATTAATATCTGGGAAGTATTCGTATTTAGCGCATGCGCATTGTTCCGCAGCTACCTTCACCTTCACACTTCGATCTCCCAAACGAACCGCAATCGTTTCTTCCAATCGCATTTAAATGACACGTACTCAGGCTCGCGACAAGTACTCTTTATCGTCACAAAACCCCTCATATTTAAAATATAATGATCTTCTTTAAATTATTTAACTATGTTCCACCATCTCGACAATTTTCGGGATTTTTTATATAATAGCTCGATAATAGAGCATTATTCTTGATTTTTTTGGAGGTTGTCACTCAAAGGGTTGTTTCGAAAAACCACCCCCAAAAAATTAATTATTTTTTTTCAATCCTTAATAATAGATTTGAAATTTTGAAAAAAATATATGATGTACAGCTAGTAAGTAGCTATTTTGTCGCTTTTGTTTCATTCAAATATCTTAAGTAGTAACCGAGATAAAAAACAATAACGTTAAGGGCGTTTACCCCCGTATTACCCTTAAACGGGGGGGTAGCGATCTAAAACTTTACAAAATGGTTTTTCAGGCAAGGAGCATTGTTTAAAAAATAACAACTCCAGGAATCGGCGTGGGGGCCGTTTGACCATGCTTACCCTGCTAGACTCTTTGAGTTTCCCCCTCCCCGACCCCCGACCTTGAAATCTAAATTTGAGCTTCTTCGTGGAGGAAATCCCACGCGGCGGGCGGCAGTGGATGACGTCATAGAGATGGCGGAGTGGTGGGAGGCTATAGCGCGACAGCAGATATCGCATCGATAAGAGGCCGCGGGTGAAGTGCTACTCCGGAGTGTGGTAGTACCGGCCGTCGGTCAGGAAGGAAATATTAATTTAAGATATTAATATAAATGAAAAAAACTGAATCTCGGGCGACGTGACTCGAACCCAAGACCTCCGCGGTACGAGTCAACCGCCTAACCAACTCGCCCAACGCCAACTCTCCGACATTAGTCTCTTCTGAATGGTACCACAGACGAGGTATAGAATAGACCTACCACCTTATGGGACTTCGCGTCACCGCCCAAACTGTGTTACCGAATCATAATTTGAGGACTGAATTTAGCGACCTCTGTTCATGAACAGAGTCCAACTCAAGAACTACTCTGAAGTGTGTTGAAATACTGAAAGATGTGTGCGTGCTTGTATACGTGTGACTTGTTTAGAGTGAGAGTTTAACGTAGAGGGCGGGCTTTCGCTAAGCTACGCTTTGGTTCGGTTTGGTAACGACTCACGCCGAATTTCTCTCTGAAAATTTATTTCGGGGATCAGGAGCCTATATGGCGCTGAAATATGGCACTTATTGAGAGCTTATACAAGCTATAAATTGCAAGATGAAATTGATTGTTAGTATTTTACATATAGTGGAACATTTAAATAATATTTTCACATGTCGTACGCCGAAAAATATTAAAAATTGACGCTATTACTGACAATCCCGCAAATCTCTGCACTTCGCGCGTATCTAAATAGACGGTGCTTATCCTACGACGCGTAAAAATCATTGAAAATAATGAATTGAAATGTTTTTGTAAAATTTATATTCGTAGTTTTTGGGACCCGAGGCCCCTAAATCCCTACGTTTCATTACAAATTGATTGACTCTGTCCTTATTAACGATTGAATGGATTTAAAAATTACAAAAAACATCTACGATGTAAGTACACGAGCGTAGGTATCGCTGACGTTAAGATCTGGGCATACATATCAGCTCCGTGTCAGTTCACGTATAATTCAGGTACTCTTCATTGTTTTCCTCAGGTACTTTACTGCAGAGATGGGCAAAAAATTATTTGAAATAAAAATTTGTGTACGAAATTTTTACTTGAAATAATTTTTTGCCCATCTCTGCTTTACTCCAAGTATTTTCTATTACGATTTACCGATTACGGTTTTATCGGTCCACGCATGAGAGAGATATCGTAATACCGTCTCATGGATCAGCCGGAAACGGTAAGATTTTTCTTATGATTCTCCTTCATGGTCAAGAAATTTTTCGTCAAACATAATACGTATATACGCGTTACACGCACACCTTCAGCCAAAACGAAACTAACACATGTTTCGTTTTTCGTTCGTCGACTCTCGGGATTAGTCGGCAGGGATCGTCGTCCGTCATTGTGCATACATACTTATAAATATTATTTTGAATTTTATAACCTACCAAGTGCTAAGTGTCAAATAAAAATTTTTGACTTCCAGACCGCGGACATCTAGGCAAATGTCTAGATGTTACATTTTATCTTCACATTATTAAAATGTCCGCGATATGATTAATGGAATGTATGAACACAGCATTTTAGCTGTGTATATGTAGTCGTGTCATCTTAAGCGCAGTTGGAAAGCACCTTTATGTACTTGCAGCTCATTTTGATTTCACATCTTTTTTTATTTTGTAATTATTATTATCTTCTATTTTTTGTGATTTATTTGATTTCATGTACTTGGCGTAATTTTTCTACTTTTTTGAAGTTTTTTATGGTTCAAATTACGCGAGATCGTGCGATATGCCGCGACGTTAAGATTGAAAAACGCTTTGAAATACTGTTAGCTTTAGAATGCATGCGATTGTACCACTATGTAGAGCTATCTCTTTCTCTCCACCGAATTTAGCTTTAAAATAACTGTGATTGTACCACTAACTAATGCTTTCTCTCTCTCTCTCTCTCTCTCTTTCCCATCCCCGAATATGTGATTTATAAAATGCCGATCTTTCCCGACATTACCCGATGAAAGTAAATTATTATTTCTCTGCGCTGGGGGGGGGGGGGGGGGGATTTCACTCACATATTGGTTTGGAAAAAAAATTTCTGCTGACGGACTGGGTCTGAAAAGTTTTTAGAGGTGAGCCAAGGTCATTCCCTCCTTCGGTTAAGTATGAAAAATTTCTGCTCTGGGTCATTCCCTCCTTCTGAAAAATTTCCGGCGGCGGGCTGGGTCTGGAGAGGTTTCCGCTACGGCTCGTGGTGTGTGCGCGCGCGTGCGACGCTCGACATATGTACCATTCAGAAAAGACTAATGTCGGAGAGTTGGCGTTGGGGTAGTTGATTAGGCGGTTGACTCATATCGCGGAGGTTTGGGTTCGAGCCCCGTCGCCCGAGATTCAGTTTATTTCATTTACATTAATATCTTAAATTAATATTTCCTTCCTTACCGACGGCCGGTGCCACCACACTCCAGAGTAGCACTTCACCCGCGGCCTCTTATCGATGCGATATCTGCTCTCGCGCTATACCCCCCCCCCCCTCCCTCCACCACACCGCCATCTCTATGACGTCATCCGCCGCCGCCCGCCGCGTGGAATTTCCTCCGCCAAGAAACTCCAATTTGGATTTCAAGGTCGGAGGTCGGGGATGGGGAAACTCAAGTTTGCGTTAGAACTGTCCTAGACATACTACTAATTTTACTTACGCCATTTCCTTCAGAAAATTTCTCCGCAAGTAACTGCTTTATTATATCTTCGTATGTACGACTTAGCGATACGAGACATTTTGGTAGTGTTTGTTTTTCAAGCTGGGGCTCCTGAAAACTGTTACAAATTTTTTGATATAAATGAAAATAGCTTCGAAAAGAACACTTGTTAAGGGGGTAGACACGTCACGTGACCTGGCCGATTTGGCAGGTCGGTATTACAGCAGGTTTTTTTCTGCACAGAAATGGTAATACACATAGATACGTGGCTCCCTGATGTTCGCGAGAGGGAGCTGTTTGCTATTTTCGTATTCTATTCTGAATAAGGAAAGAAATTCTCAGCTTTTGCGGTGTACTTGTGTTTGAGTGTTGTTATTTGTGATTGAAGGATTCTTAGACAGGTAGGTGAAATAACGGTGCACTGCGTTTTAGCGTGCTAACACTTGTCACTTGATTTATTAAAAGGACTCGATGAGTCGATGAGTATGAGTGTACACGTTTTTGGTGAGTCAGCACGGGGATATTATTGATTCCTGCACTGCAGATGCGAATGATTCTTAAGATGATATCACCACGCGGTGGTACACCACGTGGCGTCCACTGCAGTTATATTAACTGGGAACTGGAGAGTGATTAAATGAATTTTGAGTGATACACTGAGTGAGTTGGAGATAAGAGGTGAGTTTTACAATGGATGAGAGCGATAAATGTAAAGGGGAAAGTGGTGATTAAACGCGACGCGTAACAAGGCTGTTGATTGCACGAAAGATCACACAAGAATGCCGTAATGGCTGACTTCCGTTCGCGCGTCTTCTCCTTTCTCCTGGAGAAGCAACGCTGCTCTGTGATTGGTCGATCGATCTGCGCTGATTGGCGGCTTGCTCACCGATCAGCGTCGCTGAACCGTGGCCCGCGAGGTGCTGCGGTGAGTGTGAGTGTGGCGGAAACTGGAACTATTGCATTCCCAAACAACTTGTAAATATTTATACGGAAAGTCTACTGGTAGAGCAAACGTAGAAAATGCATTATACATTTTAATTACTTAAAATGTGCTTATGCTACAATATGCTACGTTGGCAGTAAGGAATTATAAGTAAAAAGGAAAAATAGATGAGGGGATATCCCCAGAAAATGAAGTTTGTTAGGTTAGACAATTTTTTATTAGTAAAACACTGAAACAGAACATGAAATACATTTATTACAGCAGAAAGCAGTTATGAACAAACATTATATATAAAATTGTGTCGGATGTTGAATTGGGCTAGTGAAAATGCGCAGGCTGGATGCGCGTGATTATTATGTGGTCCCCTCCTCGAGGTGACAGAAAATATAACCTATGTATATGCTATATGACAATAAATGTTGAGCGGCTATTTCGTTCTTTCGCGCTACATTTGTGAACTTTTTATCATCCTTCCGAAACATTATTATTACACCGCAACAGTATCTTTAGGAAATCGGGTATAGCCTATAGGTTATATTTTCTGTCACTTCGAGGATAGAAAATCCGCTCCTCCAATTGGTGTTGCTAAACTGAATAAATATGTATATAAATTGCATTAATTTTTTCTTCCTTTCTTGTGCATGCGTTCGTGAATGTGTGTATGTTCACATGCTACGTATGATATTAGAATTAAATATATGTAGAATCAAGAGACACGGTAGTGTCTCGCGCCAAGTATATATAGGTATATGCGCAGCGCGAGTCATTCGTGGCTATATAACGCCTTTAAATCATTTATATTTACTATTTCGTACTTTGAGGTATTATAACCACCTCATAGGAAAAACATATACAAAACATTATACAACGTATCGCCCATAAGGCATTATCATCATAAACTACGATAAGAAGAGATCGAGCGAAGAATATACGGACTGCAACAGCGAGCAGGACAGCCAGCATCGAGGAGGTAGCGGACGGCCAGCTGTACACCAGCCCGCTGACCGCAGCACACCCAGGAAACCCAATCAACACCAGCTGACATTCAGCGTGGGACGGAGGCCCCTATCAACTGACAGGTTGGTAGCACGAGCTACGATAGAATGTATGCGCCTGCGCATGGGCAAGGGTAATGTATGTGGCTCAACATGGCCGCTCCCCATGCACTTCATGTGCAAGAATAAAGCATGTGCTTTGTAAACGAATAAAACAATACTAATATCTTCCAGTGTAATAAACCTTGTTACATCTTAAAGAACGAACTACGACATGGCGCAGTCGGTAGTGAACAAGCTTGGTATAAGAAAGTACAAATGTTTGATCAAGAAAACGGCGAGGATATAACAAAGAAGAGGACAGACAAGGCAGAAACACATACCCTGAACAGCACGGATTCGGAGGGTAGTGAATACGACTCGCTGGAAGAAACTGAGAGCACAGAGGAAACAAAAATGGAAAGTACAATGCGTGCCCCGACGGCACTTTCGTTTGAAGGAAATCTCAAAGAGAATTGGAAAAGATGGCGTCAAAAGTTCGAGATATATCTAGAAGCAACAGATCTGAATTCTAAACCCGACAAAAGAAAGGTAGCTGTTTTGCTACACACAGCAGGTGAAGAGGCCATGGAAAAATTTAGCACATTCGGCTTAACGGAAGAACAGGCTGGCAAACTAGAAGAGGTATATAAAGCATTCGAAGAATTCTGTACACCAAAAGCAAATGAAAGTGTGGAAAGACACCTTTTCTTCACACGTGTGCAGGCGAATGGAGAAAGCTTCACATCATTCCTAACAGAGCTTAAAAAACTGAGTGCCTCCTGTGGTTTTGCTGAGCTAAAAGAAAGTTTAATAAAAGACCGCATTATTTGCGGCATACGAAACAGTAATGTAAAGAATCGATTATTGAGAGAGGAAAATCTAGACCTTGAAAAGTGTGCCACCATATGCAAAGCGGCAGAGTTGGCGGAAACCCAAATGAAGACCATAGACAATGAAAGCAGCATTCACGCTATAAAAAACAAAGGAGGACCAAACAAAAACAGAGGGAAGCCATGTAACAAGCAGCAGCCATTCAAGCAAAGAGAGGAAACAGTGACGCGGATGGGTCAACGATCGCAGGGTCCCAGGTACTTAAGCCAATTGCAGCCACAATCAGCGGACTACAAGCAACAACGGAGTTTGGCCTGCACGAGATGTGGTAAACAGCATAAACCAAGTAACTGTCCTGCCTTCGGGAAAACTTGTATGAGTTGTAGAGGTAAAAACCATTTTGCAGCGGTATGCAAAAAGAAACTTGTAAATAGTGTAGATAGAGAGGAAGAGGTAGATTCGTTATATGTAGCGTCGATTAATATGAATAAGGACAATAATACGGAGTGGTATGAGACTATCGTAGTAAATAAGAAATATAAAGCGACAGTTAAATTAGATTCGGGAGCACCGTGTAATTTGATCTCGTTGACTGATCTAAAGAGTAAGGTAGACAAAGATTTTAAACTAAGTAAAACAGTAGCTAGACTAACTGCATATGGAGGTAACAATATAAAAACTGAAGGCACATGCAGATTGCTTTGCAGATTTAACAATAGAGAAGAGACTGAATTAGAATTTGTGGTAGTCAGTGGATACAGTAGAAATTATCCCACGATCATAGGTTTACCGACACTAACAAAACTAAATTTAATCAAAAGAGTTCACACGATGAACATGGTTGTTGAGACTGATATAGGTAAAGATGTAGAAAAAGAATATAAGGACATTTTCACAGGGCAAGGTGTCATAAAAAACTTTGAATATGAAATTAGGTTAAAGGAAAATGTTAAAGGGAGAGTAGCTTTATGCAGGAACGTACCCATTGCATTACTGGAACCGCTAAAAGAAGAGTTGAGGAAGATGGAACAGTGCAACGTAATAGAAAGAGTGATAGAACCGTCAGAGTGGGTTCACCCTATAGTAATCGCGAGAAAAAAGAACGGTAAAATAAGACTTTGCCTTGATCCTACTTATTTAAATGAATGCATTTTGCGTCAACATCATGTCATACCAAGTTTTGAAGAAATATGTGCACGAATGCCCAGTGCCAGAGTATTCAGTACACTAGATGCTGATAGAGCATTTTGGCAGGTAAAATTAACAGAAAACAGCTCAAAATATGTGACGATGATAACTCCATTCGGTAGATATAAGTTTAATGTAATGCCGTATGGCATATCCCCAGCTACAGAAATATTTCAATACATTTTTGATCAAATTTTTGGGAATATAGAGGGAGTTCTTATACTGATTGACGATGTTATGGTATGGGGTAAGGATAGAAATGAGCATAATGCAAGGTTAAAAAAAGTTTTGGACAGGGCGCGAGAATACAATGTAAAATTTAATTTAAAGAAATGTCAGTTTGGCAAACAAGAAGTGAAATACATAGGTCACATATTTTCTGATAAAGGAATAAAAGTGGATGAAGACAGAATAAAAGCAATAATTGAGATGAAAACGCCAGAAAACAGAGATGAGTTGCTAACTTTGTTAGGAATGGTAGCGTACGTAGGAAGGTACATACCCAACTTGTCCGAAGTAAATGCGATTTTAAGAAACTTAACAAAAAAAAATACTACTTGGATTTGGGACTCCAAAGCAGAAAAAGCTTTCGTAGAATTAAAAAATCTGCTCACAAAGGCTCCAGTGTTGAGATACTTTGATGTAAATAAGGCTGTAACTTTGAGCGTAGATGCTTCACAGAATGGATTAGGTGCAGTTCTACTGCAGGAGGGTCTCCCAGTAGCATATGCAAGCAAGGCATTAACAGATACAGAGTGTAGGTATGCACAAATAAGTAAAGTAAGTTATGTTTTATGGTACAGATTTGTATACAGTTACAGTTTGTGATGTAGTAGTAGCAGCACGGTATTTTGTTGTATATAATACAGTATTATTCATATTCTTCAAATATGTATATCAACAACTATCTTTGATACTTTACGTACGTATACTTACGCATATTCGATGCTATGCGCACCGCGACGCATGTCATTACTTTACCCCTCTTGGCCCATTCATTCTTTTCCAATTCGTATGTTCATCATTATTTAATTAATTAACAATCCGATGCATACCGTGTTTGGACTCATTTTCATGTGAAAAATGTCACGTTGCTGCAACTTTCGTGCAATGTAGAAATTTCGTTTTATATATATATATATATATATATATAATACAAACTATATGCGTTTTGTTAGTATAAAACGTTCAAACTACATATACGCGCTTCGTTAGATATGCTTCCTTTATAATGCAGTTGTGATTATTTCAATCGTTGTACGTAGTTTTCAATGGATAAAAAATGTATTTCAGATTTTATTTCTGTGATGTAGAAGATAATGTTTAAAATTAGCAACAGTCATCGATGCTTTGCGATTCGATGTTGAGCATATGTAGTTACTTGTTGAATACGAAATATGTACACATTGCTTCTTCTTTTGTAGATTTTTTACCGCAATATGTACGTCCATATGTGTACCTTTAGCGAAATTATCTCATTGAAAAGCCCAGTCTTCAGGTGAAGTCAGACGGCGAGTTGGCTCGGCTCGCCCAGGCTCGGCGAGTCGGCCACTTACATAGTAACCCCGATTGTTACAATGCGTCAATATCAGCTATATATCAAAAGTGCTCAATTGTATCGCGATTTAAATTGTTAATATTTTGAATAATGGATTGCAGAGGTACAAATAAGTAGCAAATTAAGCTTCAGCCATGAGTATTTTAATTTCCAACGAATAGAATTAAAATATAATCATAAAAAGTGTAGGATAAAATAATAGATATTTATTTAA
Organism: Andrena praecox; assembly: GCA_963932275.1. Taxonomy (NCBI): domain Eukaryota; kingdom Metazoa; phylum Arthropoda; class Insecta; order Hymenoptera; family Andrenidae; genus Andrena; species Andrena praecox. The sequence goes on from OZ010731.1 coordinate 37,950,337, forward strand.
AGAATATAATACAAGAAGTTAAGAATAAGAAAAGACGTGTCGTCTGTAACGTCGTACGTGCAACAACTAACTGTCCGCCTCGCTCGTCGCTATCGCGATAATCGCCCCTCCCCCTCCAATAGACGAATGGGTTTTCCTTGTCCGGACCCAGCGAGATGGGTCCAAACGGAAATCCGACCATTCAGTAACTATACATTCCCAATGTCGCCAAGATGGTTATCCATCCGGACAACCGATCCCTTGGCAACATCCTGATTTCCCGAGCTTTCCCTTTTCCAAATTCCGAGTGTCGCCAAGATGGCTCCACCTGATATCAGATCTCCCAAACACCCTTTTTCCCAAATTCCTAGAGTCGCCAAGATGGCTCCTTCTGATATCAGATTTCCCAAACACCCCCCTTTTTCCAAATTCCTTAGGCCACCCGCCTAACTTGCCTCCCACCCCTTCATCAGGCCAGTTAAATACCGGCCCCGAACAGAGGGATGCGCAGTCAAAAACCTCAGACCAGCAGGGTAACAACGTCGTTCTGTAAAGATTTACCAACTGTATAATCCATTTTGAATAAAAGAATAAGTAGTTTCCAATTCGGAGTTTACCTCGACGACATCGCGATCACCGTCCCCACGACCGGTAACCGTGACAACGCATTGCTCTTCACACACTCTCTCTCTCTCTCACGCACTCTTTCGTACGACCGATCGCCTCGTCTCGGTGACGCAAGCATTCACTATAATACTGCAAACACCACATTCGGCCATTCTGACAAAGGACATCTGTAACGAGTTAGAACCGGTGGGACGCGGGTCTTCCCCCACCACGCGCGCCTAGCGCGGCCCGCCGCTACCGAGCGCGACCGCGAGATGGCCACGCGCCGAGCGGCGCTCTCGCTCGCGAAGTTCGCACGCGAGCGCCTATAAGCGGACGCGATGGGCCCATTAGGCAGAGTCAACCACGAGCGGTACGAGCTAATGGTTGCGCCTCTCCCAGCGATCTCTTGCATATCACAAGCTGTATCACTGTGTATTTTTGAATCCTACTACCTCCACGGCTCCCAAAGGAACGCGAGTACGCCGACCTTTGGACGCAGGTCAATATCCGCTGTCAATCTTAGGGACAAGCTTCGCTTGCCCCGGAGGACATCCCATAACCTCCGTATCTTCCGCGGGTTTTACCCACTGGACGAACGGACTCAAGGTTTCCCGGTCAGGGCCATTGGTGGAGACCACAGCCAAGGCACCAGAACGACCACTGCCCCCCCTCCTTACATTACCGCCGAACCGCTGGAGCATTCGACCTCCACGACGCGAACGACGCGGACGACACAGTAGGTTAAGAGGTAAATTAAGCCGCACAGACCCTGTAAGTCAGCTGGACCTGGCCGGGACATTTGTACACGTGTTAGTTTCAATAATAAAGCCCATTTTACCCACGACACCTGAGTCATTCACTCGACGGCCCTGGACACCCGGTCTGAGCCGGCATAATCGCGGTTCCTCCACCGCACACCGAGTAACCCCCGCGAGGCGTGGTTACACATCTGCCCTCAGATGTCGGCGTCGTCTTCAGATGATAATTCTTCCATAGTATGACCCCAGGGCTTCATATAGTCTGCGGCTGTGGAAGTCTCGAATGGTCCTTCATGTTCTCCTATCTTCTCTACTATGTACCGATTGTTCCGTAACACGTTCTTTACTCGATACGGACCCAAAAACTTGAACATGAATTTCGAACCAGGCGTTGACTGAGTGCGTTTTATGGCAACTAAGTCCCCGACATTGTATTGCTTTGCCTCGACGCGGCGCTTGTTGAAATGTTTCCGGTTTTCCTCCTGCACTTTAGAGATTTCCTCCCTGGCACGTTTTCTTATGTCCTCTCGATTTTCATGGAACATGTTGACCCACTCACCCTCAATCATTTTCTTTATCGAAGGGTCCTCCTTCATCTTCATATGGGCGCCAAACAATAGGTGGAATGGTGTGGTACCAAGGCTCCGATTCAGCGTGGCGTTCAAATATTTTTGAGCCAGATTCAAATACTTATACCACTCCTCTGGGCGCGGTGCTGCCATTTTTGTCAGCAGGGGAATGAGTGTCCTATTAACTCGTTCGATCTGTCCGTTTGCTCTAGGTACTCCTGTCGTTGTTATTACATGCTGTATACCTTCGTCTTTGCAGTATTCTGCAAAAGCATTTGAGGTAAACGCGGTCCCCCGGTCCGAAATAATACGTCTCGGATTGCCGAAGATTACCGCCTGTTTCTTGAGGTGAGTTAACACTCCTTCAGTGTCTGTGGATGTAGTTGCATATAACGAGGTGAATTTCGTGAATGAATCGATCACCGCGAAAATATGCCGGTAATTTTTCTTGATGCTAGGTATAGGGCCCAAATGATCGATATGATAAGTATCCATTGGCAGTTCCCCCTTTTCAATCGGATGCAAAAACCCTTCCTGTTTCCCTTGCTTACGCTCAGCTAGTATGCAGTTGATACAATTACGGATAACCTTCTCAACTTTTTCCCTCATTCCCTCGAACCAATAGTCCCTCTTCACTAGTTGTTCAGTTTTAAGTACGGCAAAGTGACCGCGTTCGTGTGCTTGTCGAATTATCTGGACTTGTAACGCTTTCGGGACCACTACAAGTACGTCGTCATTAACTACTCTAAACAACAAATCATTTTTTAATACAAACTTATCAACTTCCTTCTTTTTGACCCTTTCTACAATCGCCAACACGTACGCGTCCTCCCTCTGAGCCCTCTTTAATTTCGCCAGAAGTCCGTCTTCACCCTCCTCGATCAGCATGACCGCGGGTAACGGGTTTCTACTTAATGCATTAACGTGAAGCATGCTTTTACCCGGCCGATGCTCTATAGTGTACGAAAATTACTCGAGAAGAAGCGTCCATCTGGCGACGCGCACGCACAGGTCCCTCTTATTAATTATCATCGTGAACGCCTTACAATCAGTTATAATTTTAAAAGGGATACCGAGTAAATACACCCTAAACTTACGCAACGCTCTTATAATCGCCAGTACTTCCAATTCGTAGCTACAATATTTTTGTTCGGCAGACGATGTCACGCCACTCGCGTAGTATATAGGATGCATCGCGCCGTCAACACTGTCACGCTGCATCAATATCGCACCATACCCCACACAGGACGCGTCCGTGTGGAGCTCTGTTTCGGCATTCGTCTTATACAGTCGCAAAACAGGCTTATCGCTTAAGGTAAACTTTAAACGTTCAAAGGCGGTCTGCTCTTCGTAATCAAACTTAAAAGCGGTATCTTTCTTTAATAAATTAAACAACGGGCGCGCAATGATAGAATAATATGGAATAAATTCCCTGAAGTACCCGGTAAGTCCAAGGAAACTCTGTACGGCTTTAGCATTTATAGGCTTCGGAAAATTAGTTACGGCAATGATCTTACTATCCGATGGTTGAACTTTCCCGTCTTCGATAATATAACCAAGATATTCTATCCTGGTTTCTAGAAACCTACATTTCTTCCAATTGAATTCTAAACCATACTGACTTGCCGTATCCAAAACCTCGCGGATATTTCCTATGGCGTCTTGTACATTGTCCGCGGGAATAATCAAATCATCCATATAAACAAGAACGGTTTTAGAAGCTATTAATTCCCTAAATATAGCATTAATATATTTCTGGAAGACCGATGGCGAGTTACATAAACCAAACGGCATCTTGCGGAATTCGTAGTGACCGTTCGGAACCACGAATGCTGTAAACTTTCGGCTTGCCTCATTAACGTTAACGTGGAAGAATCCATTCCTCAGATCCAACGTACTAAAGATTTTCGAACCTTGCAGTGCGTCAATCTGATCCTCTATCAGAGGTAATGGGTAGCGTTCTTTTAAAATTTTCTTATTCAGTATTCTGAAGTCTATGCACAACCTTTTACGTTTTTTCCCATTCACCAATACAACGGGACTGGCGTGGTCTGAGTCCGACGGTTGGATGATACCTTCGTCAAGCCATTCTTTAATCTGGTCGTCCACAAATGTCTTATCGCCCGGCGACAGTCGCCTTGGTCGCTGATATACCGGCTGTTCGTCAGTTAAGATTAAATTCATCTGTATGCCTACGTCACGCGTTTTGTGAGGTTTATAGTTTTCTATTGTTTCCTTAATTAATTGTCGACATTCCGGATCCCCTACATGAGACAGGTCGATCCCATCGATCTCCTGAATGACATCTATCTTAAGTATCTCGGGCAAATAAAGATCCGTTTCTTCCCGTTTCTCAGGCTTTAATATCGAGATATTCCCGTCCTTAACATGTAATTCTACACCGTTTAAGAAATCAGTTCCGATTAGAAGACTGTGTCTCATGAGCGTATCCGAAACTACATGAATGGCAATAGGGTACGCGAACCCATCCACGGTAATAGTCGTTCGAAACTCATCCAAAGTACAATTTTTCTCTGACCCAACGCCATTAAAACAGATAGCCTTACCTAACTTGGGTGCGCCTATCCTGATGTACTGGTCCGCACGCATCAGGTTTAAATCATTCCCGTATCAATCAAAGCAACAGTCTTACTGTCCATTATTTGTACTTCCTTGTAAGGCTTCTTCTCAGCGGTCTCCGTGATGTTGCAGACCTCCTTCGTTGTGTCCTTCGCCGTGCCCTTCGCCGAACAATTCCTCGCAATATGTCCGAACTCGTTGCATTTGAAACATTTTGCACCTTTCGACTTCGATGGGCAGGTTACCGCACGATGCGCCTGGGATCCGCAGTTGGAACACCTTTCCCCTTTTGTCTCCGACGCACGTGCCAGCTGCTTTTTCTTGTAGACGTGATCCTGTGGTGTCGCTTTCTCCTGCATCTCGTCCTTCATACTTTCGTACTGTATAAACTTCTGTTTTAATTTCTGTATTGTTGCCGCGCCGTACAGAATAGCCTTATTCACTGCTTTATCGTCTATACCTTCGATGATACAGGGTGTCCCAAAAATGTCGGACTTCCTTGAAAGGGGTTACTCAGGGGGTGATTTGAAACAACTTTTTCCTTAGCGAAAATATTGTCCGAAGCTTCGTTAAGGAGATATTAAGCAAAAACCCCGACCAATCAGAGCGCGCGCCTTCCGCCTGAGTTCCCGCGGTAGCGTTGGCTACGAGGTAGGCGACCGCGCTTGTGCTACGAACGTACGAACAAGCAAGTCGGCATGCATCGAAGGAAACCGCGTTACACATTTTTTTTTTAAAGCAGAATCTTAAATAAGAATAATTTGAAGTGAGAGGACAAGAAGTACGTAAATTTCGTTTTTAAATAAGGCATAACCGAAAAGCTAACGTAACAGAAAATGTACGACGAGTGATCGTAATTCGTTATTGAGGTAAAAATCCGTAGTTTAAGAACGGCCAACACAACTAAATTTAAAAAATAATATTAGGTGTATGAATAAATTCTTTCCGACTGGAATTTCTATCGCGGTGGTATTCAGAAGCTGCCAGAAAAATGGCAAAAGGTAATGAACAATAATGGAAATTATTGCGATGATCGAGTTGTTTTCATATTTTTTAAATCGAACTGTTATTGTACCCTAAAATCGGAAAGAATTTATTTCTACACCTAATAATCACCATTAAATTAAACAAAACTCACCCTTTCGGACATTCCTTTCCTTGCTTTCCTTCCCTTTCCGGAAACCTGGCCACTGTACCGATCCTGGTCATCGGCGTCCAGTGCTCAGCTGATCGCAGGGTCAATGTACCGAATATTCACTTCACTGCACGGCTACTAACACTGATCACTGAACCGATCCTGGTCATCGATGGACGAGCCCAGTGCACAGCTGGTTTCAGGTACACGACACCATCCAAGGTTAATGTGCCGAATATTCACTTCACTGCACGGCTACTAACACTGATCACTGAATTTATTTATCACGGAACGTGTCGTTCCTACGTTATAAAAATTGGTGGCCCCGAAAGGGGCCGATTGTGTATCAATTGAGCCAGTGCTCGAAGTGCCCGCCCTCCGCGTCTATGCACGCCTCGGCACGTGTGATCAGCTGGCTCTGCACGGCCCGCAATGTTTGCGGCGTGATATTGGCCACCGCACCGTGAATACGCGCCACAATGTCGTCCAGCGAATCCACTGGCTGACGGTACACCTCATCCTGAAATGATTGTTGTGCAACAAATACAAAACGTAAGTAAAAACAGAATACAGTACTCCCTCGCCGAAGGGTCGGTTTGGCGTACACGATCTGGACTTTTCGCTATTCCCACCACTTCTGTCTCACTCTTGTCCGGCGAAGGTGAGAGCGAGTGACGACGGTAGGAGCAGACGACGCGTTGATGTTTTGTCTCGCTCCCTCCTTCTGACGCCTGTCACTCCGTCCTTTGCGTGCGCGACGGTCGGAGACGAAATCATCGTAGAGACGAAAACGGCTTCCGCGAAAGTTGACGCAGGCCCGGCTCAAGTCATTTTTGCGCCCAAGACGAACTTGTCAAATTGCGCCCTTATAATACATTCATTTGAGATTATTTGTGACTTTACTGTGAAAAATTAGGCAATTGCCTAGGGCATAAGATTGACAGGGGGCGCAAAATGGTCTTTTCATTGTTGACATTGTTGAAAATAAACTTTTAAATGAAATACTACAAATTGTACTGCAACTGTTTTAAACCACGAATAAAAATTCAAAGTAAGGTCATCAATAATATCAAATAAATGTATTATAATAAAGGGCTCAATTGGACAAGTTCGCCTACGGCGCAAAAAAGGCTCGTGCCGTGCCTGGCTATCTGACCGTGGCGCGCATGCGTCGAGCAGTCACGATTTCGTCTGAGCGCTCGCGCCCGCCGCGCACGCCAAACTTTCCATCTCGCTCCCCCCTTCGGCCAGAAAGAAGGGAGAAACGAACACTCAGAATTAGGGCTCCGTTCACGATACGGGCTCAACGCCGGTCCCGACCAGCGAGCCCTCAGCGAGGAAATACTGTACCCATAAAAAAGTAAGAGCAATAATGAAATTACCTTCAGGTAGCCCCAGAAGAAAAAATCCAGCGGGGTCATATCCGGTGACCGTGGGGGCCACGCAACAGGACCGCCGCGGCCGATCCACCTGTCCTGGAAGGTTTCGTCAAGGTAATCGCGGGCAATTGTGGCGTAGTGAGGTCCAGCCCCGTCTTGCTGATAGACCATGTTCTGTCGGATATCGTCTGGAATATGGTTCATGAGATCCGGCAGAACATGTTCTAAAAACACTTTATACGCTGGGCCGTCCATCCTGTCCGGCAGCATGTACGGCCCAACGATAAACTCACCACAAATGCCGGCCCATACATTAATCGACCAACGGACTTGTGCTGCGCGTGTCCGAAGCGCTAGTGGATTCTCGTCGCTCCACACGTGCCGATTGTGGGAATTGAAGCACCCTTCCCTATTGAAGAGTGCTTCATCCGTCCACAATATGTACTTGCAGAACGACGGATTCCGCTGCACTTCTCCCAACAGCCACACTGAATACTCAACCCGCTGGTCGCCATCCCCGGGGTGCAAATGTTGCACCCGTACATAGCTGTACGGATGCAACATGTTTTCCTGCAGGGTTCGGTGTACCGCCATTCTGCTGACACTAGAAGAAAATGCAGAAACATCCTTTATTAGATAACATTAGTTTTCCTTAATTAATACTTTCTGCAGTTATCTTGTACTGTGACTTACTCTAGGCGGCGGCTCAAGTCGCGGACACTGACGGTCGGGTCCTCGTCTATGGCACGCAAGACGTTTTCCTGTACCGCGACGTTCCGCGCGGCTCTGGGTCGACCGATGTCGCTGCCTCGCGGCATCAGCGACCCCGTCGAGTACAATCTAGACGCTAAGCGTCTAATCGTACCCACGCTTGGGGTTTCGATGTGCGGGTATTCCCGTGCCAATGCTCGCACAGTAGCCCCTGCATCCCCGTTGTTCCGGGCGTACACCCAGAACATCGCGTAGTATTCTTGAGCGGTGTACATTTCTGGACGAGATTTCTACGTTTCGACTCGTGGCTGTGCAGTCCGCTGCTGTGACGATTGGTCGAGTTGACGATCGTCAAAACGAGTTGCCACATACATTGTTGCACCGCGCGACGAAGAGATCGAACGAAACACATCGAGACCGAGTGGGATAGAGCGATCTGACCGACGCACAGTGGGACAAACTGCTCCTTTTTGTGTCAAAATCGTAGAACTTTTGATAGGAATAAGATATAGGGATGAATCTTTTTGGAGGTTAAAGCTAAGATGTTGCAGATTAAGGGAAAAATGTTGAGAATGTATGGCAAACAAGTTTTGACCTTGAAAATCTAAGTCAAAGTTGACATTTTCGAAGAAAATTTCGGTTTTTCCGTTATAACTTGTGGTTGAAGTTTTTCCTTTACTTGTTATACATCATTTCCTATAGATTTTGACGCGCTGAATTCAAATCCGGCCGCGGAATTGGTCTTGCCCTTCAGGATTCGAAAAAAAAATGCGACTTAAGTTGAAAAAATCGATAAAAACCGTGTTTTCTCTGGTTTACGTGCTTTGATAACAATATTTTAGATTTATTTATTGTATTTATTAAGGAAAATGAATATACTCGTGGATAACTTAACAATTACTATATAATTAAATAAGAAAAATCCAAAAAGTGAGGGTTACAGAAAGGGTTATGACGGACTCAGTGACGCTGAGTAGAGCACGTGTATCTGTTGAAGAAGCCTCAAGAAGTACTGTGTATAGACGGGCTAGAGAATTACTAGAAAATAACTCATATAATTTAGCAATTATTGAGTTAGCAGCTAGAATTAGCAAAGATCGTGCTGCTTGTGTAAATGAACAAGTCAATTCCAGTGACAATGATGAATTACGTCGCACCAAGGAATCAGCGCTGGGATCCTACTTGGAGCACGATTAGGGTAAATCCGGAAGACGCGGTCGGGCCGGAGAGTTGGTCGTGTCGCTATATTTCAGAGTCTATACGTAAAAATGCATTAAAGTGCAGACCAATTACTTCTCTAGAAGCCAAATAGTTGAATGAATAGCGTTATTTCGCTTCCTTCTGTGGTTTACTGGATTTATAGGCTATAAAAGGTAAATTGATGTTACATTTAACCTCTTTTGTCAAACAGCGGTTGTACAGAATCGTATTTAAAATATACTTCTAAGTTTATTTTCCTTTAATGTTTGGAATAATAAGATAGTAGAGACATTGAGGGACAATGCAGCCAAAGTGTTTGGCCATATTAACTCTTCCTCTCAAAGCTAACGAGAAGACCATGTCTCGCTGCAGAAAGGTGAGATGGTCGAGTTAGGATTTTTTTATTATTTTTGTTTATTTTTTTATTTTTTATTATTATTTTATTATTACTTTTGTTTATTTAGTTTATTTATTCACTTTTATATTCATTTGCCTTGCTAATCGCCAGTAGGTAATTCACTTTTTCTTTGATGTGTTCTTTACTTGTTTAGCGTAAACAAATTAAATATCAATGAATCCGTAGTTGTATTCAGTCATAAATAATTTTGCTTTATCCTTTGTTAATTTTCCATGAATAATTATGTGAGTGGTCTCTGCCAACGACGAAAACCATTTCTCCCGGCACCTCGGGGGAGGTGGTCAGATGTCACGACTTCAGTTTTCAACCCGATTTACAGTAAATATTGTCTTAAAGCAAATATCGACCAGTTTTTCTGAATCGGCATAAAATTCTGAATATATTAGGCTTTTTCTGATAAAATAAGTAATATCTATATTGGTTTTAATAGCCATTTTATATTAGGTCGACCGCGTGTCCCGGATTTACCCTATAGTAAAAGTAGATATGTAGGATTAGTTAAAGATTCTCGATCGAGGATCTGTGCAATTTATCCGGCCTACCAAAACGTTGTTAAGTTATCCACGAGTATATTCATTTTCCTTTCTTAACTATCTCCTACCAAGTTAATTTCGCGTGTGAGATGCGTATACGGTTCGGCAATCAAGTTGCGAGCATATAGTACGCAACAGGTCACGACATGTAAACCCTTTATATAACACAATTCAAAGTACTCAAGTATTCTGTTATCCTTTTATACTCCACATGAATAAATACAATAAATAAATCTAAAATATTGTTATGAAAGCACGTAAGCCAGAGAAAACACGGTTTTTATCGATTTTTTCAACTTAAATCGCTTTTTTTTTTTAATCCTGAAGGGCAAGACTAATTCCGCGGCCGGATTTGAATTCAGCGCGTCAAAATATATAGGAAGTGATGTATAACAAGTAAAGGAAAAACTTCAACCACAAGTTATAACGGAAAAACCGAAATTTTCTTCGAAAATGTCAACTTTGACTTAGATTTTCAAGGTCAAAACTTGTTTGTCATACATTCTCAACATTTTTCCCTTTATCTGCAACATCTTAGATTTAACCTCCAAAAGGATTCGTCCCTCTATCTTATTCCTATCAAAAGTTCTACGATTTTGACACAAAAAGGAGCAGTTTGTCCCACTGTGCGACGATCGTCAAAACAAAACAATAGCGTAGGCTACAGATCGCTCTCGCCCGAGACCGTCAGCCACGAGTCGAAACGTAGAAATCTCGTCCAGAAATGTACACCGCTCAAGAATACTACGCGATGTTCTGGGTGTACGCCCGGAACAACGGGGATGCAGGGGCTACTGTGCGAGCATTGGCACGGGAATACCCGCACATCGAAACCCCAAGCTTGGGTACGATTAGACGCTTAGCGTCTAGATTGTACTCGACGGGGTCGCTGATGCCGCGAGGCAGCGACATCGGTCGACCCAGAGCCGCGCGGAACGTCGCGGTACAGGAAAATGTCTTGCGTGCCATAGACGAGGACCCGACCGTCAGTGTCCGCGACTTGAGCCGCCGCCTAGAGTAAGTCACAGTACAAGATAACTGCAGAAAGTATTAATTAAGGAAAACTAATGTTATCTAATAAAGGATGTTTCTGCATTGTACAGCTATGTACGGGTGTACATCGTGCGACCCCCCCAGAAGTGGCGACGCGGCCGCGTGGTCCGTCTCGCGTCGCCGGAGTTTTGGGAAGACCCCGCGCGTTGCCGCGCGGGGTTGTTGAGCGCGGAGCCAGCATTTGCGCTGAGGGGGGGGCAAGCGAATGTATCGCTAGTTTGCTCTCGCAGAAGTCCTCCCCCTCGAGCGTGCGACTCCGCGCCCGAGGACGACCACCGTGGAGTTTTAGTGGGTGCAAGCCCCACATAACCCCGTCCCTCCCCCGGGGGGCGGGGTATCCGTTAGGGATTTCTCCACGATAAAAAAAAAAAAAAAAAAAAAAAAAAAAAAAAAAAAAAAAAAGCTATGTACGGGTGCAACATTTGCACCCCGGGGATGGCGACCAGCGGGTTGAGTATTCAGTGTGGCTGTTGGGAGAAGTGCAGCGGAATCCGTCGTTCTGCAAGTACATATTGTGGACGGATGAAGCACTCTTCAATAGGGAAGGGTGCTTCAATTCCCACAATCGGCACGTGTGGAGCGACGAGAATCCACTAGCGCTTCGGACACGCGCAGCACAAGTCCGTTGGTCGATTAATGTATGGGCCGGCATTTGTGGTGAGTTTATCGTTGGGCCGTACATGCTGCCGGACAGGATGGACGGCCCAGCGTATAAAGTGTTTTTAGAACATGTTCTGCCGGATCTCATGAACCATATTCCAGATGATATCCGACAGAACATGGTCTATCAGCAAGACGGGGCTGGACCTCACTACGCCACAATTGCCCGCGATTACCTTGACGAAACCTTCGAGGACAGGTGGATCGGCCGCGGCGGTCCTGTTGCGTGGCCCCCACGGTCACCGGATATGACCCCGCTGGATTTTTTCTTCTGGGGCTACCTGAAGGTAATTTCATTATTGCTCTTACTTTTTTATGGGTACAGTATTTCCTCGCTGAGGGCTCGCTGGTCGGGACCGGCGTTGAGCCCGTATCGTGAACGGAGCCCTAATTCTGAGTGTTCGTTTCTCCCTTCTTTCTGGCCGAAGGGGGGAGCGAGATGGAAAGTTTGGCGTGCGCGGCGGGCGCGAGCGCTCAGACGAAATCGTGACTGCTCGACGCATGCGCGCCACGGTCAGATAGCCAGGCACGGCACGAGCCTTTTTTGCGCCGTAGGCGAACTTGTCCAATTGAGCCCTTTATTATAATACATTTATTTGATATTATTGATGACCTTACTTTGAATTTTTATTCGTGGTTTAAAACAGTTGCAGTACAATTTGTAGTATTTCATTTAAAAGTTTATTTTCAACAATGTCAACAATGAAAAGACCATTTTGCGCCCCCTGTCAATCTTATGCCCTAGGCAATTGCCTAATTTTTCACAGTAAAGTCACAAATAATCTCAAATGAATGTATTATAAGGGCGCAATTTGACAAGTTCGTCTTGGGCGCAAAAATGACTTGAGCCGGGCCTGCGTCAACTTTCGCGGAAGCCGTTTTCGTCTCTACGATGATTTCGTCTCCGACCGTCGCGCACGCAAAGGACGGAGTGACAGGCGTCAGAAGGAGGGAGCGAGACAAAACATCAACGCGTCGTCTGCTCCTACCGTCGTCACTCGCTCTCACCTTCGCCGGACAAGAGTGAGACAGAAGTGGTGGGAATAGCGAAAAGTCCAGATCGTGTACGCCAAACCGACCCTTCGGCGAGGGAGTACTGTATTCTGTTTTTACTTACGTTTTGTATTTGTTGCACAACAATCATTTCAGGATGAGGTGTACCGTCAGCCAGTGGATTCGCTGGACGACATTGTGGCGCGTATTCACGGTGCGGTGGCCAATATCACGCCGCAAACATTGCGGGCCGTGCAGAGCCAGCTGATCACACGTGCCGAGGCGTGCATAGACGCGGAGGGCGGGCACTTCGAGCACTGGCTCAATTGATACACAATCGGCCCCTTTCGGGGCCACCAATTTTTATAACGTAGGAACGACACGTTCCGTGATAAATAAATTCAGTGATCAGTGTTAGTAGCCGTGCAGTGAAGTGAATATTCGGCACATTAACCTTGGATGGTGTCGTGTACCTGAAACCAGCTGTGCACTGGGCTCGTCCATCGATGACCAGGATCGGTTCAGTGATCAGTGTTAGTAGCCGTGCAGTGAAGTGAATATTCGGTACATTGACCCTGCGATCAGCTGAGCACTGGACGCCGATGACCAGGATCGGTACAGTGGCCAGGTTTCCGGAAAGGGAAAGAAAGCAAGGAAAGGAATGTCCGAAAGGGTGAGTCTTGTTTAATTTAATGGTGATTATTAGGTGTAGAAATAAATTCTTTCCGATTTTAGGGTACAATAACAGTTCGATTTAAAAAATATGAAAACAACTCGATCATCGCAATAATTTCCATTATTGTTCATTACCTTTTGCCATTTTTCTGGCAGCTTCTGAATACCACCGCGATAGAAATTCCAGTCGGAAAGAATTTATTCATACACCTAATATTATTTTTTAAATTTAGTTGTGTTGGCCGTTCTTAAACTACGGATTTTTACCTCAATAACGAATTACGATCACTCGTCGTACATTTTCTGTTACGTTAGCTTTTCGGTTATGCCTTATTTAAAAACGAAATTTACGTACTTCTTGTCCTCTCACTTCAAATTATTCTTATTTAAGATTCTGCTTTAAAAAAAAAATGTGTAACGCGGTTTCCTTCGATGCATGCCGACTTGCTTGTTCGTACGTTCGTAGCACAAGCGCGGTCGCCTACCTCGTAGCCAACGCTACCGCGGGAACTCAGGCGGAAGGCGCGCGCTCTGATTGGTCGGGGTTTTTGCTTAATATCTCCTTAACGAAGCTTCGGACAATATTTTCGCTAAGGAAAAAGTTGTTTCAAATCACCCCCTGAGTAACCCCTTTCAAGGAAGTCCGACATTTTTGGGACACCCTGTATACTTTATGATCGAACTTTTGTTCATTCGACCCGCAATCTCGCACATCCGATAGATATATTCATGATTCGTCTCGTTCGACTGCTTCTTACGTCGTCCCAGTTCCTTTGTAATCTTATGGATGTCTTCTTCGGTCGCAAATTCTTTTCGTAAACCACTTCTTAGTTGCCGCCACGACGCACAGCACTTCTCGAACCGTACAAATATTTTAGCTGATCCGCGCAATAGTCGTTTGCAATAAACGACTTTCTGTACATCTGTCCATTCACAAAGGGTTGCCATCTCTTCGAATTCGTCCAGCCAATCGTCGACTTGTAAGGTGTTATCGCCGCTAAATGTCTGGATTGACTCCTCAACGTCTCGGATACAGAGAACTTGTGGCTTACATCTTTGTCCTTTCGTACTCGGGTCTGTATCGGCTTCGTCGTTTTCTTCATCTTCATCATCGTCATCATCTTCATCTTCTTTAGCCCATTTAAACACTAGAGCAGCCTTCAGGCGTTCCACCAGTTCGTCCTTCCTTCCGGTCGTCTTCAATTTTCGTTGTCTCAGTGCGTCTTTAAGAGCTTGTATCTTCAGTTTTGTCACTTCCGTCAGCTGGACATCCTCGATTATGGTTTGAGAGAGGTCTTCTTGCGAACTTGTAGCACTCATTGTCACTGTGTATTTGTACTTTGATCACTGGCACTAATCCCGGCTGAGCCCCCAAAATTGTAGGATAAAATAATAGATATTTATTTAAAGAATATAATACAAGAAGTTAAGAATAAGAAAAGACGTGTCGTCTGTAACGTCGTACGTGCAACAACTAACTGTCCGCCTCGCTCGTCGCGATCACCGTCCCCACGACCGGTAACCGTGACAACGCATTGCTCTTCACACACTCTCTCTCTCTCTCACGCACTCTTTCGTACGACCGATCGCCTCGTCTCGGTGACGCAAGCATTCACTATAATACTGCAAACACCACAAAAGGATGGAATTTTTCAATAACTTTCGTTGGAAAAGCTCTAGAGGTAATTATTTACTTTAGCGATTCCTCACCGATTTTGATGAAATTTGGCTATATTGTAAAACTCCACATTCTGAGCAACTTTTTCCTATACATATTACCCCCGCTCGGTCTTAGTTTCCGAGATATTCGCAAAAATATTTTTTAAATTTCTTGCTTTGTTGTTATAATTTGGGTTAGTGTTGGATTAGGATTAGTATAAATAAATATAAGTACACTTCACATTAAACATTATTTTCAATTATTATTGATAGAAATTGGAAACATTTCAGTCATTATATAAAAAAATGCAACTATTCTTGTATTAAAGTCGTGTTGCCGTCGAAACAAAAATTCACCCATGTAACCAACATAATGTTGTTTTCGAGTTCCATATCGTGGAATGTTGGCTCGAGTTTCACGCCAACAACGTTCAATATTTTCAAAGTTTCACTTTATGATTTACAGTAAAATGTTGAAATCCTTTTTTCTGTAGGCAATTATATGATTTCCAACAATCGGATAGAATTGTAGAACCTGGTTTAATCCACTTATGAATCACACGCAGCAAAGTTTTGGATGATCTATTTGGAACTGGCTCGATGAATAAACATTTGGTTTCACGTTCAATGCCACCGAAAACCCATTGTCCAGTAACAAGTCGTCCTTTATTATACTTCCGTTTTCCAATTTTTGCTTCACCAATTTCTACAACTACGTTATCTCCTCCGAGTTGGACCGAATTCTTCTCTATCCACAAAACACATAATTCTCGGCAAAAACTTGCCCAGTCAACAGCTGTTTTTGACGAAATACCCAATTCAGTTTCCAGAAAAGTTTGTCGGGGTGGTTTTAACATTAAGTGGTAACCGATGAAACGGCAAATGTTTTGAATAGGAAGGCGTGATTGTTCGAACCAAAAATTTTTATACGCACTAATTTTCAGATTACATTGTATTTTAATGCGTTTCTTACTACTATTTTTAATATAAGATACTGTATGACACGAAAATTCTAAATTCTGCCGATCAAAGGGTATAGCCGGTTAAGATGGTCAAATGTGCCCCTGAACCGAATTCAAATCGCGATGAGTCATTCGAAAGCTTATAAAAAAAAGAATGATTTCTGCCAAGTTTCAACTTTATATCTCGACCCGGGGGGTAGTAAAGGGTAAAAATAGAAAATCAGGTTTTTGCCGAATTTCTCCTATACCAGCGGATGAAAATTTTTGAAAAAATTCAGAGGCATATCTGTTATCGGTGCACATATTAGGGAATCGTGTCAGATTTTTAAATTGAAAAACCAAGCTGTGAAAAATAAAAAACGCCAAAAAATGCTGAAAAATGCCGGTTTTGTATCGAAGCAGTCTTGATACTATAATTATATTTTTACTGTAAGTTCGCATCATTGTCACTATTGTCTTGAATTTTTTTCAGATTTTTCAATTTGGTGCGCCGTAGTTAAAAAAATTAAAAACTGATTTTTTCACCATTTTTTCCGTGTCAGAGTAACTTATACGTCGAACTGCTTCATGAAATAAGTGTTTTATGTGATCTTCAATGTTTCTACATACAGCAAAGCAACATATGAATTAGAGAAATTGGAAAAACCGAATCATTTGAATCTACGCTATACTACTAACATTGAAAAGTATCAACCATATTTTCCAACGGTGGCAGTGGCGCACTGTTAAAGTGTCGAGCTGCTAAATCGATGCAAACTTTTTGAACGTAGGTTCGAGCCTCGAACTTACAAGTACCCCTTGGGTTAAGTTTTTTTTTTCATTAATTATATATATTTCGTAATTATATGACACAAAAATCAATATTTATTTTCAAATGTTTTAAGACTATTTTAAAAACATATTAACCTGAAATATACGTAAAAATGAGTTTGGATTGCTTTTTATGCCACCGTTTGCCTTGTCAAGTATTCTATCAATTACGGTATTGTTTAATATTTCCTACACTATATTAATATGTGAAGGTGGTTTTCAAATCTCTTACCTTTAACAATTATGGATGGATAACAACAAAAATCGTGTTGTTGTTTTGCTACTATTTAGCCTTTCCGTCTATTAGATCATACGATTCTCTGCTTTTTCAAAATATATGTTAGGTCTAATATGTAACGTCTACTATACTGTGTCCATCCTAAGAAAAAACGTGTCCGCGCAGGGATGGTTCCGAGGAGGCGCTGATTGGTCATACTCCCCCCTTAACCGCCTACGTTTTTCTCCGTCTTACCGCCTGTTACCTCTCTGTCAACTGTTCCGCACGCGACGCCTTCATATACACGGTGGCACAATTATTTCCAAATACGCACGGCAAAATGAGTACACTAAAGTTTTCGAAGTCGCTGATTCCGAATCTTTCGGATCTTTGGTTTATTTAATATCCATGTACGCACATACGCAGGCAGGAGCGCGCGCGCGCGCACACGCACACACACACACACACACACACACACAAATAGATTTGTGAGTACGAAGAACATATAAAAAAAACTGAAACAAGGTGGTATAGTATACATAGAAGAATCCAAATGTTCGAGTGGTATCGAGACTCTTGGAAAAAACGCTCGCTATATAAATATATATATATGTAACTGTATATATATATACCTTTGATTACTATAAAAAGATTTGCTAGGAGATTAGGAAAACTAACAAAATATTTAACAGGTCAATGATCTTGGCAAAGAGGTAACGTGGGGAAAAGGTTAACGCTAATGAAAACCCCCTGAATCTTTTTGTATGGTAACTTAAAAACTAAGAGGACTTATAAATGGACGTAATAAATGGCATTCTAAATAGAGTTTAGAAGCTCTAAACTGAAAAACACTCTCTTAAAAACTGCTGCTACTGCTACAATGTATTCTGCCGTAAACCTATCTACAGTACGCGTCCGCGGCAGCGTATGCGCCAGCATGGGACAAAACAAATGACGAAGCTGACCTTTGTTTCCGAGATATTTGCGAAAAACTTCTTTTGACTTATTCCGACGCAACGCATTCCACTTTCCAACTTGTCCCGGGTATTAGTATTGGTTGGGGCTAGATCTGCGTGGGGGGTGCGCGCCCGCTTGCGGGCGCGTAAAGCATGGTAGCGAACCGATGTGAGTTGGGGTGCTGACGGGAGTCCCCACACACCCAACAGGTGCTCTCGAAGGCACCTTCTTTCTTGCAAAAAAAATTATGTTTTAGAACCAGAGTCATCCTAATAACCGGCGGCGTCGGCACCGCCGAACAGAGTCAGAGTGTCGACGGGCATCCGCAAGTTTCTAGTTCAAATCTCTAAAATCACATTGGTTCCCTATCATGCTTTACGCGCCCGCGAGCGGGCGCGCGCCCCCCGCACCAATCTAGCCCCAACCAATACTAATACCCGGGACAAGTTGGAAAGTGGAAAGCGTTGCGTTGGAATAAATCAACAGAAGTTTTTCGCAAATATCTCGGAAACGAAGGTCGAGCGGCGGTAACATGTATGGGAAAAAGTTGTTCAGAATCATATCCCTGATAACATATCCAAGAATCATTGAAATCGGTGAGGAAACACCTGTTCTGCATAATTACCAAAGTTTTTCGCAAATATCTCGGAAACTAAGGCCGAGCGGCGGTAACATGTATAGGAAAAAGTTATTCTAAATGTGGAGTTTTACAACATATCCAAATTTCATCAAAATCGGTGAGGAATCGCTAAAGTAAATAATTACCGCTCTAGATATCCAGGAACCTCATGGAACCTGAAAATTTTTATGCTATTTGTTCTATTTGCTTTATAGAGTACATATTCAAAAGTTATAGCGGCAAATATTTGCAACTTTACATAATTTTTAAACATAATTAAAATAATTCTGTCTCCAAAAAAGATGATGTTAGGAGCTAAAATGTGTAATTCATTCTAAATAACGTGGTCATAAATAATTTTTCTCTATAAAATTGCATTTGTTTAAAACAATTGCAGCATAAATGGTCTAAAATTTGTATTTTTTATGTGACATAATTTTTATTAGGTACTCTTACTTCCCCAGTGTAAGCACCCGAAAGCTCATTCTTATCTGTCTCTTAGTTCAACAGTTATAATTTAATGAAAGAATGTCAATTTCCACAATTTTGAAAATTTTTAAAAATCCTTTGAAATACGTTTATATTGTGACGTCCCACTAATTTTCGCGCGGTATTATTCTAAAGTCTCCCTCGTAAATCAAATCACAACTCCATCAAATCCCCTCAAACTCAAGTCTTACCCCTTTTTCCCCAACTACTGATCACCTTGACGATGTACCTTAGCGGTCCCCATCTCAAGATGGTCAACCACGAAATCCCCTTCCCCTCTTCGCCCTATGAGGCAAAATCTCCTCCCTCATATCTAATCTAAACAAGTCCCTCGTCCTCAAAACACTCTTAACTCGAGACCACGTCTCACCCCCTCTCTATGACCAAATAAGTCAAAGCCACTATCACCCCTTTCCAATCAAACCACCAAAACTCCATCAAATGGGTTGAGTATTCCTTTTCAGAAGCCCAAATAAAAACCCCGGAAGTCCTATTGCGACGCATATTTCGAACATGACTCATAAATCAGTTCTAATTATAGATGCATATTTCGGGCATGAGTCATGGTGCATACCGCGCATACCCCGCATACCTGACATTCCTGCAAATCATATAAATACGAGGGCCCGAGAGACAGGAGCCCTCTTCTACGGTACTACACCCGCGAAGTATTTACATTTTGCAATTATCACTTTACATAAATTCAGTGTTCAACGAATTACCAACCTACGGAAACTACTGTAAGCGATTATTACTAACTAATGTTACTCTGAATATCACCCTCATCTTATATTATTTTGCATTGCTTGCGCTTTTCATATTTCATATCGATACCTAGTGATTTATATAATTATCTTTGCTAATATTCATTGCTTTATATTCTATCTAATGTCAAATACCTATATCTTATATTAACTATCTATTGCTAACATTTACTGCATTATACTATTATCAAAGCTTATTGCATTTCATACATTATCATTGGGTTATTCTCATGTATTTCATGTTCATACATCTATATCTTCTTTAATTACCATTTATATAAATGTTTATGTGCCAATGCTTAACGTCCTACGCATTATTATATTAACCACGCTACCGCTTTAACAGTGCATGGCTTACCAAGTGCTTTAAATCGAATAAACAGTTTTACGTTGAGTCACGCTTCGAATTATTGTGTCAATCCTTTAGCTACGAAGATTCCAAACCATAACAGGCTACCGCAACAGCTGATCTCGATCCGCGAACGTGAGAGTTCTTATAATGTTTACAAGGCGTACTTTCGTATAGCTCTTGCATAACCGTACGTCCAGACATATTTCGCGGAATATTGCGGGCAGCTTCTTATAAGCAATGCAGTGGTAAATCCAATTACCAAACCTAAGAAAAACCACGTGTGATCTAACGGGTGGCCCCCTGTGCGCGTTCACCTATTACACCTTCCCTGGTCGCTCAGTGTGTAGGATTCAAGATTCTCGCCTAAACTCCCTCCAACCCTCAGTGTGTAGGATTCAAGATTCTCGCCTAAACTCCCTCCAACCCTCAGTGTGTAGGATTCAAGATTCTCGCCTGAATATCCCTCCAATCCTCAGTGTGTAGGATTCAAGATTCTCGCCTAAACTCCCTCCAACCCTCAGTGTGTAGGATTCAAGATTCTCGCCTGAATATCCCTCCAACCCTCAGTGTGTAGGATTCAAGATTCTCGCCTGAATATCCCTCCAACCCTCAGGGTTACGAATTCCATATTCGAGCCCGGCCCCATTAACCCCACATTGTCATTGTCCCAAGGACCTCCACCCGGGACGTGACAATATATCACTAAAGACTACAACATATCCAAGTTTCACAAAAATCCCAAATGTCACTCCGAAAAGTGTCCGATTTCGCGTGGAATGACCCTGGATTGAAATGCGAAAAGTATTCTTTTCACACGCGGTCAAGTGCACGCGTTTCGGTACACTCACACGGCCGCGTATCGCAACGCAGACATGTCTGCTTGTGGCTGCATTCGGTTGCGAGTAGCGGAGATGGTTGTGCAGATGTGTGCGTATGAAAAGAAAACGGGCCAAATGTGCATTTTCTTTGGTTTGCATAGCGAGGGAATCACGTTGTCTAAGAGGAACATTTGTATCACGTTACGTTCCTCTTCGTATCACCAAGATATATTAGAATGATGTTCACAGTAATGCAATAATAATAATATTTTCATAAATAAAGCATCGTAACATTTGTGATGTTTCTGTAATGATTAATTACACCAAACACGGTATAATTTGGATAATACATATTTAGTGGTAATAAGATTCGACCGCAGAGAAGGATAGCGAATGAAAAAGATGGATACAATCGGCAGTCCATTTTCCACTCGCTCTCTTCTCCTACGTTCGAGACTGTCAACAAACTTCTAAAAATGTAGGACCTACAGTAAAATCTCGATTAGAGTTCAAAATTGTGACTATGTAACCTTAGTGCTAATTTCTGGGTCATTCCACGCCACATCGATAACTTTTTTCCCTCGATGTCTCGGATTTTGTGTATCTTTTTAGTATCAAATCCCCTGGAAGGACATTCTATTCTTCTCAGTAGGAGAAATAAAAGTACAAATATTATATTTGGTAAGTGACCTTTACATTTGTTGGGGCCCGCGCTAAGGTACTACGGCACTGGGCGGCCCCGTCGCGAGAGGTTGGACCAGACGCCACGAGAGAGTTCGATGGGTCTCCGGCTTGTGAGCACGTGTAGTGTATGTCTTTGAATAAATGTTAGTTACCGTGAGTCGGGGGTGTAATTCTCTCTCCCCAGTACGAAACCCTAACAATTGGCGCAGTCGTAGCTAAAACGTTAGAACCATACGTAAAAGGTATACAAGACTGAAAGTGCACAACGTGAAACGTGCCGCGTGCCACAAAAGTGAGGTTAGCATACATCATGGCGGAAGCAGCCGAACAGATTAAGCAGCTAACAGAAATGATGAAGAACTTGTTACAATTACAAGCAACGCAATTACAACAGAATGTGTCTACTTCGAATTCGTCGACCTCAGCGACAGAGACCTTCAATCAACTCAACGACCGGTTGGAAAAGTACGTCTACAACGTAGACGATGAACCGAAACCCTTCAAGAAATGGCTAAAGAGACACGCTTACACAATTACTGCGGAAGCAGCAGCACTTCCAGAAGAGATGAAAACTCGTCTGATTTTGGGTAAGCTTGGTCAAGCTGAATTCGACCACCTAACCGACCACGTCGCACCGACAGACCCGGCGAAAATGAAGCAAAGTGAGGTAATAGAGAAATTAGAACATTTGTTCAACGACAATAAATCGATCACGCGCCGCCGTATTGAAATATTAAACTATCGTTATGATAAGAGTGTTCCGATTCGTAAACATATAGACCGTATCAACCGCAACGCTACAGACTTTGAACGCGCGAGTTTAAGCGATGACCACTTAAAAATCGTGCTACTATTACAATCATTGTGCTATTCAAGTGATAACGATAATCTAAAGAAAATTGCATTGCGTGCGGTGGAGAAAAACGTAGATGCCACCATGGCAGATATTACTAGGGAGCTCGAAGCTCATATAAACGTGTGCTCGGGCCTCGAAACATTAGCAAACCCGGTAAATAAATCGGAAGAGATAAACGCCATTCACGCGAGACCGAAAACAGCGCACGCGCATGCGAAAGAGAAAAGTAACCGATTACAAATACCAGAAAAAGTACGCGGAAACAGCGGGCGCAAGCCAATCGTCGTATAATAAGCCCGCGAAATGTAACGGGTGTGGTAATAGCCACTGGCGTACGACATGTCCTTTTGCTAAAGCGATTTGTAACATTTGTAAAAAGAAGGGACATATCGCGAAAGTTTGTCGCTCTACGCGAAAGGAGGACTATCACGCGACTCAGACTAAATATCTGACGTATGACACGGGATCAGACATTACGACAATAGGTCAAAACGAATGGCATCGTTTGGGTCGGCCACCACTTTCACCCGGCATAAAAGTCGCACATGCCGGCGGGGACGACTTTGCGACTCGCGGATGCTTCCGAGCCGCCGTTGCTGTTCAGGGCCGTGTGGATGAAATCGACATCCACGTATCCGTCCACAAGGACTTGAATCTCTTAGGCCTCGATGGCATAAACAAGTTTGACTTGTGGAACTTCCCGAAAAAGAGCTTCCATGACACGGACCGGGTTGCAGCGGTTCGGAAGCTAGAGAGGGGGAAAAACAATCCGACCGGGAGCGTGATCGCGTCACGATCAAGCGAAGATAGGCTATCGCGGACCGGCGTGAAGAGAAAAACGCTAACAGTAGATACGGAGATTCGCGATGCATTACCTGATTTATTCAGCGAGGAGTTGGGTGCGTGTAGGGACTTCGTCGCTAAGTTTCGCCTCGCACCTGATGCGAAGAACGTTCAGCTTCCGTGCCGACCGATTCCATACGCGATGGAGGCACCACTTGAGGCTGAAATTCAACGCCTCTTAACCGTAGACGTTCTGGAAGCGGTAGAGACCTCCGACTGGTTTACCCCGATCGTGCCAATTAAAAAGGCGAACGGAAGAATCCGTGTGTGCGCCGATTATTCGACGGGGTTAAATAAAGCGTTAATAGACGATAAGTACTCATTGCCAAATGTGGAAGATGTGTTCACTAAACTTAACGGTAACCGATTTTTCAGCCAATTAGATTTAAGCGACGCCTACCTGCAAATTCCGATAGCCGAGGAGAGCCGTGACATCACCACGATAATCACGCCAAAGGGTTTATTTCGATACAAGCGTTTACCGTTTGGGATAAAAACGGCCCCGGCCATTTTTCAAAGAGCTATGGATCAGACTTTGGTTGGTATCGGGGGGGTGCTGGTATACTTGGACGATGTGCTGGTCATGGGATCAACACGCGAAGAGCACGGCAGACGTCTGGAAGAATGTCTTCAGCGAATGTCGGACCGAGGACTTCGTCTCAATTTGTCTAAATGCAAATTCTGCATGAAAGAAGTTAAATTTCTAGGCTTCATCGTAAACGCTGACGGTATCAAAGCGGATGGGGAGCGGACTCGTGCCATCGCAAATATGCCCGCACCAACAAAGGAAGCTGAAGTACGAAGCCTGCTGGGCATGGTAAATCATTATGGCAAATTCGTACCCCGCCTACATGAGTTGAAACAACCGCTGGAAGAGTTGACCAGAAAAGACGTTCGGTGGAATTGGGGTCCCGAACAAGTACGAGCACTAGAGGAGATTAAAAAGATCATGTTGAGTCCGATGCTACTGGGACACTACGACGCAGCGAAAACGCTCATTGTGGCTGCAGATGCAAGTGCGACCGGCATCGGTGGAGTATTATCCCAACGGAGTGAAGACGGTCGTGAACAGGTAATTTATCACATGTCTCAAAGTCTGACCGATTCACAGAGAAACTACTCACAGCTGGAAAAAGAAGCGCTGGCTCTGGTTACGGCAATTGAAAGGTTTCACAAGTTTGTGTGGGGGAGACCATTCATTTTGCAGACCGACCACAAGCCACTGCTAGCATTGCTGCGTACGGAAGATACAAAGGGCCTGAAAACCATGACAGCAGCACGTCTGAAACGATGGGCCATTAGACTTCTGGGATACAACTTCAAAATAGAGTACATCAACACTCTAGACTTCGGGAAGGCAGACGCACTGTCCAGGCTCGTGGAGAAGTTCCGCAAGGATAATGTCGAAGAATTGCAAGTTGCCGCGGTACAAATTGTGGAAGAAGAAGTACAACAGGTGAAGAATGCCGTCCTGGACAAATTCGGACGCCAAGTAAGGTCCAATCTGCGGAAAGAAACGGAAGCAGATGCGGAATTGAAATCTGTCAAGCAAGCGATACTGGGAAACTGGAGCACAAAACTGCCCGCGGAAATTATGAACAGGTACAGCAAATGCCGCTATTCGTTGAGCATCGTGGTCGGGATACTCATGTTTGACGATCGAGTCATAATACCGTCGGGAATGCGCGAACGGATATTGAAAACCCTGCATTTCGGCCACCCTGGAATCCGCCGAATGAAACAGCTGGCACGAGAATTTGTGTACTGGCCAAGGATGACAGGGGACATCGAGGATTTCGTGCGGCGGTGTAACTCTTGCGCACTCACAAAAAAGATGCCACCTAAGGTACCACTTTGTCCATGGCCACCAGCTACTCGACCTGGGGAGCGCATGCACATGGATTATGCGGGACCAATCGACAATAGGTACATTCTCGTCTTCGTCGACGCGTATTCCAAGTTCGTGGACGCAATGGTGACAACTTCGATCACCGCGGAGCGTACGGTGGACATGTGTCGAGAGGTATTTAGCCGATACGGACCACCGGAGATAATTGTAAGTGACCACGGGACGCAGTTCACATCGGAACAGTTTAGAAAGTTCTGCGAGGAAAAAGGGATTACCCACCTTTTGTCACCGGTCGGACATCCACAGTCCAACGGTTTAGCTGAAAGAATGGTGGACTGCGTAAAACGTGCGATCAAGAAGGAACCTTCGATTTGGAAGAAACAACTCCATGAGTTTCTATACAGCCATCGGTATACACCATGCGAAGGGACACCCGGGATAAAATCCCCAGCAGAATTGTTCCTTGGACGCAAAATGCGATCACCACTCACGGCGTTGCTACCTTCGAAGCAGGACTCCCTAGCAGAAGGGAAAGACTCTAGCCGAATGAAGAAACAATTCGATCGACATCACGGTGCCCGTGATCGACAGTTGAAGATAGGTGACAACGTCGTGGTCCAAGTAACGGATGGTCAGCGTGAGTTGGGCTGCATCATAAAAAAAGCAGCTAAAACCCAGTACGAAATCAGATTACGAGATGGGCGCACAATATCACGCCATGTGAATCATGTCTGGAAAGGGGGGACGGGAGTCGAGGACGAAATGCTCGGCAACGAACATGGAATACGACCAAGACGCGACTATTCTCCCTGCCCCTCACTGGTTGGCCGGCCTCAAAGGAGGGAAGAGAATCTACCATCACGTGAAGAAAATCCAGCATCACGGGAAGAGGTTCCACCGCTACGGGAAATGGATCCCGCACAACGGAGAACAAGTCAGCCGACTGCGGACAACACGAATGTTGGTGCGCACGAGGTAATTTCGAGGACTCCAACGAGACGATCAAACCGCGAGCGACGACCACCGCGCCGTTTGATATTAGACCCGGATGCGAGCTCCTATGCGGAGTGGTAACTTCCGAGAGGGGAAGGTGTTGGGGCCCGCGCTAAGGTACTACGGCACTGGGCGGCCCCGTCGCGAGAGGTTGGACGAGACGCCACGAGAGAGTTCGATGGGTCTCCGGCCTGTGAGCACGTGTAGTGTATGTCTTTGAATAAATGTTAGTTACCGTGAGTCGGGGGTGTAATTCTCTCTCCCCAGTACGAAACCCTAACAACATTTATGAATAATAATATGTATGAATATATAATAGTGTTTATTACAAATTTTTTGTTTTTTACAGGTTGGAATATTTCCAAATTAAATAAAGTACACTCGGTCAGCTGCTGTGCGCTATTCCGAGTAAACTTTATACAGGCTGCATACGCGCCTTATCTTATAACATCATTCGATAGGCTGCAGTGCGCCAAGTCTCGAATATAAAAACTTTTAATAAAGTTTAAAGGTAGTTAATATATATATAAAAATACCAAAATGTATGTATATGTAGAAAATAAAGATCTGATATCTAGAACACAGGATCTAAATTTTAATGTTCCTCAGAAATATTTAACCGAAGAGGATAAGAAAGCTATAAGATGTGAGTCAAACGATGGCCGGCTTGAGGATTCACATATGTCGGTTTTTTCTTACTTATTGTACAAAGTCGCTAATTACGAAATTCGACCTACCTATCTTAGACATAACCTTTTAGAAATCAAACCTGTTAGGAAAGATTTAGATCATATTCAAATTTTGCATCGTCCACAACATTGTTGAACATGCAGTTACTATGACGGGACAAATATTTACATATACGATACGCTGCAGAATTTTGCGGTTCCATTACATAAAGAGCAAAAACTGTTTTTAGAAAAATTGTATCCTCATATTACAATTACGGGAAAAACCGTGCGTTTTCCGATGGTTCAAACACAAAAAAATACAAGAGATTGTGGAGTCAAGGCTATAGCAATTGCCGTTTCATTAGCATTTGGTATTAAACCACAAAATGTTCACTATAATACAACACTTATGCGAAATCACCTCTTGAAATTGTTGACGGAAGAAATACAGTTCGAACATTTTCCGCAAGATCTTAATGTTAAAACTCCTCAACAAGTTTTGCCGTTACAAGTTGCACGGAATAAATGTTACGAAAGGTTAGGCAAAAATATTCGAAATCGAAAAATCAAGGTAGATGTTAGACAGCCATCCAACGATAATATAATGACTGAGGATAACAAAAAACTGTTTGCTGATGAGAATAAATTTATGAATGATAAAATAGTAACTGATTTGAAACGTTCTTGTAAGCATTTGATTTCGAGAACAAATAACTCTACAACAATTCCACGAGCGAGGAAATTGAGAAAAAGGGAATTGTCAGAAAAAGATGAAAAGATCATTCAGATAGGGGAGTGGTTAGAAGACACTCATATAAGCCATTTTCACAATATTCTTCGACAATTTCATGGTTATGAACCCATAGATCCGCTTTTACTACAACATCCAGATGCAATAATCCCAGTAGACGAATCGAAAGAACATATACAAATTTTATACAGCCAAGCGACCGAAAATTGGTCTGATAGCACAGGTGGCCATTGGGTTTGCTGTTATTATGATACAAATTTGACTTATATATATGATTCTCTGAACAAAAGAATTGTACATCGACACCATGAAATTATCCTAAAACGATTATTTCCATTTTATCCTTTCGAAGAAAAAGGTGTCATTCTTCACTCGGTACAGATGCAAACAAATTTCAATGATTGTGGCGTATACGCAATAGCTAATGCCGTGTCACTAGCATTAAGAGTAAAACCTACAGAAGTGCAATATGATCGTAATAAAATGCGTGACCATTTGATCAAAATGTTAAAAAATAGTACCATAGACATGTTTCCTGTACTTCAATATTGTAATGATCAAAGAAACATTGATAACAAATTAATTAAGACTCCTGCTAATATGGTGGAACAAATTTTGCAAACTGATTCACAAAAAAATAATCCCGAGATTAATGATAGAAAAAATCATGATCGCAACTATTATAGGAAAAAAAATACGAATAAAATTGCTGGAAAAAAAATACAATATATGCAAAAAACATCGCATTGCACAAGTCGGAAAGATACGAAAAAACAATTACACCATATAGTTTCATCTTTCTTCTGACAGATATATAAAGAATATTTCCAAATCTCTTCTTTCAGAAATGAAAAAGAAATGTGTAGTGAGTAGTCGATTTGAAGCTATGAAAATGTATAATTGGTGTATGCAGAAAAGGAAAAGCTACTTATTCTATTTGAGAAAAAATATAAGACTCTTGAAAGAAAAAGCTGAGGTTGCTTTGACTCGAGCTAACAATTGTCCAGAATGCAATATTTCGGATAGAACTGAAGCATTATGTGGATTTTCAAAGCATTTGCCGTCTTCTGAACCGTACTTTTATGAGGCGGCATACAAACACAAATTCCTGATAAAGAATTCTAAATGTGATTCTCATCAGAAAGATAAAAACGAAAAGGACGACGACATAGAGGTAAATGAACATGAAAATAAATTTACACAATTGGAAGATCAAACAGAGACGAAAAAAGCAAATGGTGTGAATATTGACAAAGTTTTAGAACCTCTGCCAATTGAAACTAAACTTCTTATTCTCAATGAGAAAGGCCAAGTTACGAACGTATTACCATTATTAGACGACAATAACAAAAAACAAAGCAAAATATGGATGTGTGATGATATTTGCAAAATTGATAACGAATCCATTATACAAAGATATCAAGCATTGTTGAAGACTGCTGACAGGCTCAAAGTAAAGAGTGTTTATAAATTTGCCAAAAACTTGTTATCTTGCAGTAGAAGTTACATGTCCCGCAAATTAGGACATTCATTTCTTTGTTATGTTGAATCTGATACATGCTCTTCGACATTTTTACCAGTTTTACTTTTAGCTCCCCATTTTGTCAATGTAAGAGTTTTAAAGAGAATTATTTGTAGAATTTTGGAACAGTGCAATAATATAAAGAATCTTGACAAGAGTTTGGATGACACTGATATAGAATATCTCAAAAAAATTAGTAAATAAGCGATAGAGAAGAGTAGAACTACGATACCGAAATCGTACGAAATAAAAAATCTAAATGAACAAAACATAATGTCTAAATATAAAAATGCTTTTAAACAATTTACCAAAAGAACATTAGATACTGCTAAAAATTCATGCATTTCATGCGAAAAACTGTGCTACCGTAAAGAAGTGATCAAAATTGCAGATATGAGGAAGCCCTTGACATCAAAAGACGCGGTCGCGTCTGGAAGCTAATTACCCCTTCCCCTCTACCCATAGGCACACTGAGCGACCATGTCTCTATACACGAAAGATAGCGAAATTGACAGGTCGTCGGAGCTATTTTAGCCTTATTATCTTATTGTTGCGAGCACCGGGTATAGGCCCGTGCATAGCCTGCTGGTGCTCACAGCTGAAGACAGAAGAAGGCGAGCCCCCTCGAAGAGGACGATCAGCCCAACGAGAAGATGTGTGTCTTGTACCGAACGCCATAGCGTTCGGACGTACGTGTCGGATCAATGTATAAGGAAATATAGTTCGTGCGCGTACGTCGGTGTATTTATTTAAACCTTTGCGTCGGAGTGGCCTGCGATGGAGACGCCCCGGCGTAACATTATTTTATGACATAGTGCCGGTGTTTTTACATGATTAAGCGAATAATTTTTTTTTCGAACCCATATGTCGTTTTACTTAATGTATCAAGCTATTTGTCTAAAAGATATAAGATTTATTCTGAATTAATAGTTATAAAAATGATACTTTTAGGATTACGAGTTATGACGTCACGTTTTCCTCCTCCACTTGACGCCAGTAGGTGTCGCCTCGAAAGCATAATTTATAAATGTCACTTGGCTGTCATTCAATCATAACCTGCTAGTTGTTAACATTTTTGAAACGTTACGATGGTAAAGAAGATCTCGCGCGATAGCGGCGGGAGGTTATTAACTTAATATTGTTAATTTATTTATAATTTATTAAGTAATAAATTTCTTTCCTCGCATATATACGTTTTCTTTGTGGTGAAATTTCCTAGAGAGTGACCGGCGGTACATTAGCTTGATAAGATCAACACAACAAAAATTTACAAATTATGAAAAAAGTGATGAAATCCCCCCCCCATAAACATGACTCATGTATGAAAGAAGCTAATTCCCTATAATTCACGAAAAAAGTTCTCACGCAAAGATTGTGAAATCATCTTTGTTAATTCCAATTGTGCCTTTAACCCTTTAATTCACGAAAAAAGTTCTCACGCAAAGCTTGTGAAATCATCTTTGCTAATTCCAATTGTACCTTTAATTCACGAAAAAAATTAAAAATATTCTCACGCTAAGATTGTGAAATCAACTTTGCTAATTCCAATTGTATTCTCCTTCAGTTTTTAATTTTTTTAACTACGGCGCACCAAATTGAAAAATCTGAAAAAAATTCAAGACAATAGTGACCATGATGCGAACTTACAGTAAAAATATAATTATAGTATCAAGACTGCTTCGATACAAAACCGGCATTTTTCAGCATTTTTTGGCGTTTTTTATTTTTCACAGCTTGGTTTTTCAATTTAAAAATCTGACACGATTCCCTAATATGTGCACCGATAACAGATATGCCTCTGAATTTTTTCAAAATTTTTCATCCGCTGGTATAGGAGAAATTCGGCAAAAACCTGATTTTCTATTTTTACCCTTTACTACCCCCCGGGTCGAGATACAAAGTTGAAACTTGGCAGAAATCATTCTTTTTTTATAAGCTTTCGAATGACTCACCGCGATTTGAATTCGGTTCAGGGGAACATTTGACCATCTTAACCGGCTATACCCTTTGGACCACTTACATTATTTGACACTTGGAAGTTTAAGATTGGTAGGTTATAAAGTTCAGAGGTATATACAAACAATGATGGACGACGATCCCTGCCGAATAATCCCGAGAGTCGACGAACGAAGAACGAAACATGTGTTAGTTTCGTTTTGGCTGAAGGTGTCGTGTAACGCGTATACGTATTAATGGTTGACGAAAAATTTTCTTGGAGAATCAGAAGAAAAATCTTACCGTTTTCGACTGATCCATCTGTTGTGCCCAGGCAACGCCCAAGCACGCGTATTACACACACTATGATACATTATACATATTATATTACTCTAGAACGTTTCGAGACGTTTCTAAGCTAAATCAGTCGCGAGGCGAGCACGAATCTACGAAATCAGCAAAAATGCGAGCGCTTCGCTATGACCATATACGGCAACGCGAAGCGACGGCACCACGCCCAATAAGCGAAATAAAAACCGATTTGCCGCCGCAAATCGGCAGACTCGAGATCCGACCCTCGACCGGGCAACACGGCTAAAACCTACTTGTACACCTCAGTCTAGTTTAAGTTGTTTCTGAATAAAGACTTAGTCTTTGAGTTTAAACACATTTGGTGCAGTTCACCCGGTGGATTCTCATCCTTTAATCGCTCCCGAACTCACGATTACGCCAGATCCCGTACCAGCCTTGCGAGCCATCACGCAGGGCACAACAAAATTGGTGGCAGCGGTGGGATCTGCATCGAAAAAGTTTTACCGAGCCTTGACGCAACCGATCAATCGACACCGTCTGAGATTGAACTCTCTCAGATAAGATTATTGGATCATCGCAGTCGCATAGGCTGAAACAGGTTATCGTCGCTACCGAGGTAGCACAGAGGACCGAGGAACGGCCTTTGAGAAGACGTTCGACGCAGTCCGAACGACGACGAACCTAGTAACGAGTAAAATCAGCTTGTGAGTAAACGGGTGAATCAACCATCTACCAAACACCAATTCCATCTACGAGGACGCCACGGATCCGAGGACCGAGGCGCACGAGAGGACTTGGAGACCGAGGAACGTGTAGGAGCCGCACCTGAAGGACGGACGGAGAGCCGTACGAGGGAAGCAGCCGTCGAGGTACGCAGCGAACAGCTGTACGGATCGACCTTGCTGGGTCCAGTTTCATCTTATCGCCGCCGTTGGTTCACGTACGAGAGGACGTCCGACCGAGCCGACGACATGTGCTTGCGAGCAGCATTGTGAGTAAATGAAGCGTATACCGAGTCCGAAACAGAAAACGCGAGCGTAAATATTGTAAACCAGAGTCCTAAAGAAATCCAGAGACGGTACATGCATGTCTATAGAAGACGAACGCGCGAATCAATTCAAGCTTCCGGGTCAAAGGAGCTTGTCGAGATCATTCGAATCGTTTTTCAATAAAAAGTTAACCTTCTTACGAGAAGAACTAGACCTTCTACCTTCTATAGACCATCCAAGACCGTCCCGCCAAACACTTCGACCGCCGCCGTTAAAACTAAGCGTTAGGCAGAACGACGATTCAAGCGAAGAATCATCTCCGGAAAATTTTGTGACACCGAATAGAGACTACCCGATTTTGCTAGCGGACTTTAGTTTGTTGGACAGAGTAAATTCGGAAGGACAAGAAATGCCGTTGCTTGACGGAGCTAACCCCCCCGGACTACCGGACGTAAAAAAATTGTCTACCGCGTTGTCACTAGTCGATAAATTCGTAGGGAAATCGTCAGACGAGCTTGCAGAATTTTTGAAGTCCTATGCGAGCGCCGCAGAGTTTGTCCCCGCAACGGAGTTACCGCGGTTCTTGAAAACGGTGATAGGGACGAAAATAAAAGGCAAAGCAGCCAAGGTACTAGAATACAAGGAAATAGAGAGTTTCGATAAATTGAAGGACATCTTAACATCCTTATTCGTGGATAAAAGGTCAATAGGAGCAGTTGGAGCGGAGTTTCACGCCTGTCACCAGCGAGATGGCGAGAGCGTAAAACTATTCGCGTGTAGAGTAGAAGAATTAGCAGGAGAGTTATCCGAGCTATCGGTAAAGCCAGGAAACAGCAACGAAGTAAATAACGCGTTAACAGAATCAGTGCAAGAACGCGCTCTAGATGTTTTCACCCTCGGGTTGAATATAAAACTGAGAACGATCATAAGGTCTCGAAACTACACAACGTTAAATGCAGCTATAGCCTCAGCAATAGAGGAGGAACAAGCGATGGGTTTAAACACCTCAAAAAATTTTAGAAAGTTCGATGATCAACCCAAGAGAAGGGAAGGGTCAAACGTACCGCGCTGCGAACGCTGTAATAAATTAGGACATTTAGCGAGGAATTGTTATACGCGATTAAGCATGCCGCGAATAAACTATCCGACGCAACAGACGCACATAAAAAGGGAAGTTCAACGCGTCACAGTAGTCTGCCACTATTGTAAAAAACCGGGACACCAAATCAGGGAATGTAGGGCCAGAGAAAGAGCAAATGAACGAGAATATAGACCGCGCTATACAAATACGAATAATAGACGCGACGATTTTAGACAGAATTTTAGCAGAAATCCGAGCCGAGAATCGCCTAGCGGAAATCGAGATTACCCGAACGCGGGCCACGGAACAACCGACGATAGACAAACTAACGCAGGAGCCAGAGTAGATTCATACCGAGCGAACCTGGTAGTGACTTCCAAGACAGAGAACACCATTGAAATCAAGGCGCCAGAGCTAGTAAAAGGAAAAGCAAATTTGCTGGTCGATACCGGTGCCGATATTACGTTAATAAAGATAGGAAAGGTGTTGGGCGATGTGCACGCCCAAGACGAAGTAGTGTCCCTGCGAGGAATAGCTCCAACGGAAATCAAGACGCTATGTCTAATACAATTAAACATAAGGGTTGGAAATAAACTGGTAACGCATCCTTGTCGGTTAGTGAAAGACGACTTTCCGTTAGAAGCAGACGGAATCCTGGGACAAGATTTTATGACCAAGCACGACGTATGCATCCGAGCAAACCAAGGAATAGAATTGTACGGAATACGGTTCCCTTACTCCGGAAGAGGAAACGTAACACTAAAACCGCGATCAGAAACAATTCTCTTTGCCAGAACGACAAGCATAGGAGAAGGAATAGTAGAGGGACAGCAGATCAAGCCAGGAATACTCATAGGGAACTCATTAATCATAGGTAAAGACGGAAAATGCGTAATAAGCGTAATGAACACCACAGCGGACGAAGTCCTTATCAGTACGCAGACTGTGACGATAGAACCACTGACGAGTGATGACATTGACCCGACGGGCGCGACCTGCGACAAAGAGCGCGACGCGCCGACATATATGGTACACGCCGTACACGGAAAAAATAGAATGCAAATCTTGCGCGAAAGCCTCAGGACCGAACACCTAAATGGCGAAGAAGAAACAAGCTTACTTGGACTTTGCGAAAAATACAACGAAATATTCGGATTAGAGGGAGACAAACTCGGATACTCCACAAAAGCGGAACATTCAATTACCCTAACCCAAGGTACCAAACCTATATACGTGAAGCCGTATAGATTGCCTCAAGCGCATACGGATGAAGTGGATAGACAAGTTCAAGAAATGGTAAAGGAAGGAATAATTAGACCAAGCGCCAGCCAATGGAACGCTCCCTTGCTAGTAATCCCGAAAAAACCAGACGCTACAGGTAAACGCAGACTAAGAGTAGTGGTAGATTTTAGGAAGGTAAACGACGCGACAATAGGTGATTCATACCCCTTACCCAACATAACAGATATTCTAGACCAATTAGGCGGAGCGAAATACTTTTCAACCTTAGATTTGGCGTCAGGATTCCATCAAATAGCCATGAAAGAAGAAGATCGTGAGAAGACGGCATTTTCGACGCCATACGGCCATTTCGAATATAATAGAATGCCGTTTGGGCTTAAAAACGCCCCCGCGACGTTCCAAAGATTAATGAATACCGTACTATCGGGCCTACAGGGAATAAAATGTTTCGTGTATTTGGATGATATAGTCGTCTACGGACGCTCGTTGAAAGAACACCAGGATCGTCTAGAATTAGTATTTGAACGTATACGCGAAAGTGGCCTAAAGCTTCAACCTAACAAATGTGAATTTCTACGAAAGGAAACAATATACTTAGGACACATAATAACCGAAAACGGCATCAAATCAGACCCGTCAAAATTAGATGCCGTCCGAAACTTCCCAATACCCAAAGGAGTCAAAGACGTACAATCCTTCCTAGGCTTAGCTGGATATTACAGGAGATTTATAGACCATTTCTCACAAATCGCGAAACCACTAACACAACTATTGAAGAAAGACCAAACATTCAGATGGACCGCACAGGAGCAAGAAGCCCTCGAGATTCTAAAGGAAAAACTAACGACAGCACCGATATTACAATATCCAGATTTTTCGAAACCGTTTGTTCTAACAACGGACGCTTCCGGAAAAGCGATAGGAGCGGTACTATCGCAAGGGAAAATAGGACAAGATTTGCCGATAGCATACGCGAGCAGGGTATTAAACAAGGCGGAAGAAAATTACAGCACAATCGAAAAAGAACTGCTAGCTATCGTATGGGCGACGCAACATTTCAGACCATACGTATACGGCACTAAATTCAAAATCGTGACGGACCACAAGCCACTTACTTGGCTTTTTAACGTAAAGGACCCCGGTTCTAGATTAATGAGATGGAAGTTGAAATTAGCAGAATACGATTATAGCATAGAGTATAAGACGGGAAAAACGAATAAGAACGCGGACGCCCTCAGCAGAATGTTCGCGATAACGCGAGGAGCGAAACAAAAGATCAGCAGCGAAATAGTAGCCGACGCCAGTGAAGGCGCCAGCGAAGAAGAGGAGCCTCGGTCAGAAGAAAAAACGAGCGATAGAATATATACGGAGGACGATAAAAACCGACTACTGCGCGAATTCCATGACACACCCTTAGGAGGACACTTAGGGGTAAAGCGGACCCTAGAACGTATAAGATTAAATCATTCATGGCCAGGAATGAGGCAAGACGTAGAAAAATACATCTCCAGATGTGAAAAATGTCAGAAAAACAAGTTATCAAGAATAACCAAAGCTCCCATGGTAATTACAGACACTCCCACGGAACCATTCGAGAAATGTGCACTAGACATAGTAGGACCCTTACCCGAGACAAGCAGACGAAACAAATACGTGCTCACCTTTCAAGACCTACTAACCAAATTCAGTAAAGCCATACCCCTCGAGAATCAAGAAGCAAACACTGTAGCAAAGGAATTCGTCACTAAGATAATCTGCGAATACGGTATACCGCAACGGGTATTGACCGATCAAGGAACCAATTTCCTAAGCCAGGCATTCAAAAACGTCTGCAAATTGCTCAAAATCGAGAAAATTCAAACCACAGCCTACCACCCGCAGTCAAACGGAGCTCTAGAAAGAAGCCATCGTACACTAGCCGAATACTTAAAGAATTTTATCGCGGAAGACCAGACTGATTGGGACGAGTGGCTACCGTACGCGATGTTCACGTACAATACCACCCCGCACACGTCTACTAAATACACACCCTACGAACTCGTTTTCGGGAAACAAGCTACCCTGCCAACCTCACTAAACCAGGCACCGCAATTACCATATACCTACGACAAATACGCTGAAGAATTACGCGAAAGACTACGGTCTACTAATAACATGGCCCGAGAGACTATAGGAATCCATAAAGAAAAGTCTAAGACGTATTACGACAGGAAAACCGCGGACAAGTCTTTCAAAATTGGAGATCAAGTGCTACTGCACGACGAGACAGTAAGACGCGGACGATCGAAAAAATTAACCCCCGCGCGGATAGGCCCATACTCGATACAAGATACGCACGACAATAATAATTACACTATAAGTAAAGGACGAAAAACACGCCGCGTACACGCAAACCGACTTAAACATTTTATAGAATAGGACAGGAATAGGGAAACGGTCGCAGTAGTAAAGGAGAGTAACGGTACACAACAATTATTAAAAGGAAAAAGCAAAATATATTTAGTCAAAATTAGAAAACATGCACGTCCTACATGAGATCTTAACACTCTCCGCATTTTCGGATACCAAATCAATCACTGTAGTACTAGACATTCCATTGTTGAGCGCAAAGAAATTTAAATTGAGTAAGGTACACCCGGTACCCGCGAAAGTAAACGAATCGTTCTACGCGTATATAGAACCCCTCGACCCATACGTGGTACTTGACACCTCGGTGCAAGATTATATACAACTAAGTAAACAAGACTTAGCCGAATGTAAAACCATAAACGATCTATACCTCTGTACATCTAATCACCCGATGTTCAAAGCGATACCATACGGACCTTGCGAAGTACAGTTGTACACAAAATTAACGCAAAAACCAAACAATTGTAAAGTACGGATAATGACACTGAATCACACGATCCTGATAGAATTGCAACAACCGGGCACGTGGATTTATATCGCGCCGAAACCAATACAACTAGCAGCAACCTGCGACGACAAAGGCACAAACATGTATAGCATTAAGGACTCTGGTATAATAACGATAAGAAATAAATAAAGACTTAGAATTTCGACCGTATTTTTAGAATATAAAAACCAAAAAGTGATATCAGCGCGTAGGTTCGGTGACCGAACCTACGCGCTGATATCACTTTTTGGTTTTGATAAGAAATAAATGTACTATCATTACCGCCGAATTTACAATAGAAACCGGAAAGCAATACGGAATAGAAAAAAACATGGAACTACTTACCTGGTTACAATTTGTCGCTAGACGAAATTACACTTCCACAGACCACTGTAAATTCGTATCGTAACACAAATTTCGAACTAAAAAGGATAATTAAACACCCAGAAGAATTAAATAAAGTTAGTAAAAAATTAGACGACTTACAAAACGACTTAGAAAAACCCGAGATTATACCAACCGAGTATCACTATAGCTTCTTTACACTATCCTCTGCGACAGGACTTATAACTAGTACACTATGTATCTTCACACTTTACAAATGCATTGTACGCTGCAAAGCAAGAACACCACGACACTGTACAACGGACAACACAAGTCGCGACAAAACCACACAAAAACCCGAAGCAATAATCAAAATAGTTAGTAAGGAAGAAACGCCTTCCACTAATTCCCTTTGAAATGTTATAATCATTATAAACAAATTGTTACCACTATATTATATAAATATGATAACCTTCCACTGTCAAATAACGGTTTATACCGAATTATCACTATAATCTAGTTAAGAAAAAACCATATGTAAGTCGATGATAATCAATCCAACCACTACGAGTTTTGGGATTTCCCTAAGATAGTTATCATCGGCCGCCAGAAAAGCTATGGCTTTTCCTCCTCAAGGGGGGAGGGATGTTGTGCCCAGGCAACGCCCAAGCACGCGTATTACACACACTATGATACATTATACATATTATATTACTCTAGAACGTTTCGAGACGTTTCTAAGCTAAATCAGTCGCGAGGCGAGCACGAATCTACGAAATCAGCAAAAATGCGAGCGCTTCGCTATGACCATATACGGCAACGCGAAGCGACGGCACCACGCCCAATAAGCGAAATAAAAACCGATTTGCCGCCGCAAATCGGCAGACTCGAGATCCGACCCTCGACTGGGCAACACGGCTAAAACCTACTTGTACACCTCAGTCTAGTTTAAGTTGTTTCTGAATAAAGACTTAGTCTTTGAGTTTAAACACATTTGGTGCAGTTCACCCGGTGGATTCTCATCCTTTAATCGCTCCCGAACTCACGATTACGCCAGATCCCGTACCAGCCTTGCGAGCCATCACGCAGGGCACAACACATCAGACGATATTACGATATCTCTGTCATGCGTGGACCGATTTTATTGAATTTGGTCTTATTCGAAAGCTTATATGCGGTTTACATAAGAAAAATGCCGTTAAATTTAGAAAATATTGCAGGCGTGATGAGATATTAATGAAATAAGTTTCAGGTTAGGTTGGAATAGCCCGGCGACGAGTAAAAGTACACGGTAGCGACAGTCGACATATATATATATATACAGGGTGTCTTTCATGTACTTGGCGTCGAGACGCTACCGCGTCTCTAGATTATCAAATAAATCACAAAAAATAGAAGATAATAATGTAATATTAAAAATTATCGGAAGTCATTCCATATGCAAATTATCTTTGCAAAAAGAAGTGAGATCCCCATAAAAAACTTCAAAAAAGTAAAAAAATTACGCCAAGTACATGAAAAATCACAAAAAATAGAAGATAATAATATAAATCACAAAAAAATAGAAGAAAATATACAATCACAAAAAATAGAAGAAAATGTACAATCACAAAAAATAGATAATAATATAAATCACAAAAATAGAAGAAAATATACAACCACAAAAAATGGAAGAAAATATACAATATAAAAAAAGATGTGAAATCAAAATGAGCTGCAAGTACATAAAGGTGTTTTCCAACTGCGCTTAAGATGACACACCTACATATACACAGCTAAAATGCTGTGTCCATACATACATTCCATTGCTCATATTGCGGAAATTTTAATTAACCCATCAAAAAGAATTCCATTTAAAAACATTGTCGTAAATTAATTAATAGCTTTACAAAATTAATGATATACAAAAATTGCGCCAATTATAACAATGGCTATTTATACAAAGAAAAAAATGTATTAAATAATATTAAGCGGATATATTTTTGTACAAATAAATATTTTAATACGAATAAATATTTTATTCAAAACACTTGGCGCTGCGAAACCGAAAAAATGTTAATTGTCATAGTATTAATTAATAATTTACAATAACTCCCTCACAATCGAAAATTCTTAAACAAGTACATATACATATTAGAAACGCAAACAGATTTTTATTATACATATATTTAATTCCAATATAATACGTAGCAAATGCACACGCATACATACACACATTCACAAACGCACGCATAAGAAAGAAAGAAAAAGATTAATGCAATTTATATACATATTTATTCAGTTTAGCAACACCAATTCGAGGCGCAGCGCCAAGTATTTTGAATAAAATATTTATTCGTATTAAAATATTTATTTGTACAAAAATATATCCGCTTAATATTTTCTTCTATTTTTGTGATTATCTTCTATTTTTTGTGATTGTATATTTTCTTCTATTTTTTGTGATTGTATATTTTCTTCTATTTTTTGTGATTATCTTCTATTTTTTGTGATTGTATATTTTCTTCCATTTCTTGTGGTTGTATATTTTCTTCTATTTTTATGTGATTTATATTATTATCATCTATTTTTTGTGATTGTATATTTTCTTCTATTTTTTTGTGATTTATATTATCTTCTATTTTTTGTGATTTTTCATGTACTTGGCGTAATTTTTTTACTTTTTTGAAGTTTTTTATGGGTGAAAGTTACAACAGTATCGAGAGATGATCGATTCTGGGAAACAGAGATGGAGGAAAAACTGAGGAAGTTCTATGAGGACTGCATGTTGCCAGAAATTATAGATAGTAGATACAATCGACAGCAGCCGATTAGAGAACCTTCGTACATAAAAACAGGAGGAGTAGGTACGAGTACACAAGAAAGTACATAAAACGATGGATGACAACATTTCGATAGTATCGGCGAGTGCGTCCAGCGCATATGAAGAGCTGTCCAATAAGTAATTGCAATCCAAAGTCATTGATGCACCGGCGAGTGCATCCAGCGCATATGAAGAGCTGTTGAATAAGCAATTGCAATCCAAAGTGACTGATGCATCGGCGAGTGCATCCAGCGCATATGAAGAGCTGTCGAATAAGCAATTGCAATCCAAAGTGACTGATGCATCGGCGAGTGCATCCAGCGCATATGAAGAGCTGTCGAATAAGCAATTGCAATCCAAAGTCACTGATGCACCGGCAAGTGCATCCAGCGCATATGAAGAGCTGTCGAATAAGCAATTGCAATCCAAAGTCACTGATGCACCGGCGAGTGCATCCAGTGCATATGAAGAGCTGTCGAATAAGCAATGTTCCAAAATGTAAGTATAAGTATATAGTTTACAAAACGCAGGCACCACCGGAGCAACGTAGAGGCGCCTGGAGTGCGCAGAGTTACTGAGCTGCGACGAAGGGAGTTCGAGGGCGAACATCGTCGCAGAATGGCCGAATTCCCCATGAGAGAGAGCCCCGAAGACTGGAGTTGTTTAGACAGCATGGGTCGTTCGCCAACCAAAGATCCAGGAAGTCTCTCGCTCGAGGAGAGAGTTTGAAGTTCTGAACGAAGAGTCTGAAGATTAGTCTAAGCTAATCTACTGGACTGGGCTGCGGAGGCTACCTTCGTAGCCCAGCCCTCTGTTTCTTTAAAGTGTTTCAGAGAGCACGAAACCCCACGACGTGGGACAAGGTGTCGGGGGACTGCCACCGCGGCCTGGATACGCGTTCCCGAATTCCCCGTCTGTGCTACGACAGAGTAGCAGTCCGCAGTGGAGCGCGGACATACGTGGAACCGCTTCTCTAGCCCTGTTGGCGTGAATCTTGGCTTCTCCCCGGTTTGTGCAAACCAAGAGGTCCGCCTCAACAGGGTGGACAGCAGCCGGGAAATGGCATCTCCAACCACCAGTCGGACAAGCGGTGCGACTGCTTGGATCGGCTGGAGGAGATGTCGCGGAGACGGGAGCGTTAACAGGACGCACAGGACGGTCCCCTGGGTCAGCACCAGATGCC
This sequence comes from Andrena praecox, assembly GCA_963932275.1. Classification (NCBI taxonomy): domain Eukaryota; kingdom Metazoa; phylum Arthropoda; class Insecta; order Hymenoptera; family Andrenidae; genus Andrena; species Andrena praecox. The sequence goes on from OZ010731.1 coordinate 37,992,170, forward strand.
ACGAAGAGGAATAGGGCCATCTGAAAGCCAAGGCCTGAGAGAGGGAGAAGAGGACAAGAAGTCCAGAAGAAAGACAATGCAGACGAGCTGGGGTGCTGGGCAGATTGATCGGGGAACGGGCCGATAACATGCTCATGAGCTGTGATCCTCTGTTATCGGTTCCGTCTCGCCTTTCCGTCTTCCCGGTTCTTTCAGCTCCAACGGATTCTCTCAAATGAAAGTAAATGTTAATGCTTCTCCGTCTCTTTTGCATGGAATCCGGAGCCGTGAAGGGATTGAAGTATCAAGCTCGTACGGCCACCGGAAGGACATGAAGGACGAGTCCCTGGAGGAGAGGGTTGACCGCGACCAAGGATTCGACGAGGAGGAGGGAACGTCGCCGAAGCAGTGGAGACGTCGTCGGATGTCCTTCTGGAGGAGGCTGCCTGCAAACGAGGCAGCGCTGGAGTCTGCACGGAGTTCCGGAGGCTGCACGAAGGAGGATGCAGCGTTGGAGCGTTGGAGTCAACGTGGAACGTTCCAGAATGGAGTTCCAGGGACGTCGCGGGCCAAGGACCAGGAGCGTTTCGTCGAGGGAGAATTAGAAGCCCCGCGGTACCCATGCCTGACTGCTGGACCCGGAGCTCTCCGTGGATTTCGTCGTGGGACACACGGAAGAGGAACGCGCCCGGAGCTCCCCGTGGATTTCGTCGTGGGACCAAGAGCCGCAGGGTTCCAGCGACGTCGTGGGACAAGGAGCTGCGGAGTTCCCGAGACGCCGTAGGACAGGAAGCTGCAAAGTTCCAGAGACGTCGTGGGACAGGAAGCTGCAGAGTTCCAGAGACGTCGTGGGACCAAAAGTTGGAGCGTTTCGTCGTGGCAGGTCGAGAAGTCTCGTTGTACCCACGCCTTGCTCAGGGTTTTTCCGTGGTTTTCCCCTGAGCGAGAAGGCAAATGCCGAGGCGGATGTCTAAAGAAGCCACGGGGCTGCACGACCACTTCTTCAGGCAGGGGTACGAAGATTCCGAAGAGGATTCAATGCGGCCAAGAGGTCCGCTCTTCCAGAAGGGAGAGCAGTGTTGCGAGCACCGGGTATAGGCCCGTGCATAGCCTGCTGGTGCTCGTAGCTTATTTGTTAATAGCCAACGGTTATATGGACAGAAACATTAAAAAAATTGAAACATCTTTAACAAATAAAATAGTAATAAACCCCGTAAACATTGTGTTTCATAATTATTTAACCATCCAGTTCAGAATCCGTTCATGAAAACCGCTACTGAAAATGCGCAAGCTGGATGCGTGTGATTATTATGTGGTCGACTCCTCGAAGTGACAGACAATATAACCTAAGTATATGCTATATGACAACAAATGTTTAGTGGCTATTTCGTTCTTTTACGAAACATTTGTGAACTTTTTATGATTCTTTCAAAACATTATTATTATGCCACAACAGTATCTTTAGGAAATCGGGTATAGCATATAGGTTATATTTTCTGTCACTTCGAGGAGCCGACCACATAATAATCACGTGCATCCAGTTTCAGTAGTGGATTTCACGAACGGATTTTCTGTCCTCGAAGTGACAGAAAATATAACCTAATTGCTATACTCGATTTCCTAAAGATGCTGTTGCGGCGGAATAATAATGTTTTGGAATGATGATAAAAAGTTCACAAATGTTTTGTAAAAGAACGAAATAGCCACTAAACATTTGTTGTCATATACTTAGGTTATATTTTCTGTCACTTCGAGGAGCCGACCATATAATAATCACGCGCATCCAGCCTGCGCATTTTCACTAGTCCAATTCAACATCCAACACAATTTTATATATAATGTTTGTTCATAATTGCTTTCTGCATAGGACGTGTAATAAGTGTTTTTCATGTTCTGTTTCGGTGCTTTGCTAGTAAAAAAATGTCTAACCTAACAAACTTCATTTTCTGGGGACATCCCCTCATCTATTTTCCCTTTTCATTTATAATTCCTTACTGCTAACGTAGAATATTGTAGCATAAGTACATTTGAAGTAATTAAAATGTACAATGAATTTTCTACGTTTGCAGTACCAGCCGACTTTCCGTTTAAATTTTTATAAATACAACGCAACAGCTGAGGATTTATTTCCTTATTCAGAATAGAAGACGGAAATAGCAAACAGCTCCCTCTCGCGTGCACCAGGCAGCCGCGTATCTATGGGTATTACCATTTCTGTGCAGAAAAAACCTGGTGTAATATCGACCGGCCAAATCGGCCAGGTCACGTGACGTGTCTACCCCCTTAAGGTCAATACGTAATTTTTAGGATTTTATTTAAAAAAAAAAGTAAAGGTCATAAGGTACCCTTAATGTCAATTACCTCAACGCAGAAGTCTCCGCCTCTGCATTCTCTAATTCACCTGCAATATTTCTTTCTGTACTCCGAATTAGTGCCTCTTCGAAAGGTTTTATTGGTGTATTATACCCTGCAACAGAAATTCACGAGCAGTGTGTTACATTAATATACAAAGTCACACGTTAATGCAGATGTTGTGCCCAGGCAACGCCCAAGTACACGTATTATACACACTACCATACCTTATACATATTATATTACTCAAGAACGTCTTCGAGACGTTTCTAAGCTAAGACAGTCGCGAGGCAACCGCGAATCTACGAAATCGTTACGTATGTGAAATTTTCCCATACGCCGCTCTCAACCATTTTTCGAGCTCGCGTCTGCGAAGGGAAAACGCCCTAAAATCCTTTTGCTTATCACATACCACTAATGGGGGTCATGATCTCAACCATCTGGATCACGACCATGGGAACGGGAGTGACACGACGACGACCCCGAAGGATTTCCTTATATGGAGATTCCTAAGGAATCCCCACTCATTTCGGGACTATATAATCCCTTTGGTTTCAACCCTCGTTGGTTCAAAGCTATACAGTCACGCGTAGAGTCACGTCGTGTCACGCTCATACAGAGTTGGTTATATTCAGTAAGATCGGGCTCGAGTCCCCTTCAGAATCACAGTTAACCTCATAGAATCCGCGAGTTCGGTTTATATTCTATTTGGCATATTGTAATAGCCACTCTTACGGCCCGCATCGCCAGTGCGTTAACACCGTGCAACTATTGGTAACTAATACATTTTATCTAAATATTTAACCGCGACACTTACATTTGTATTGATATTGACTATTCAATATACGAATGGTGTTCACGCCTAAATAGAGTAGATTCGTTAAACCCTTCTTTTACCCAGCGATCCTTATAATATTAGTAGCATATCATCGAACTGTTTTTTATTTGTAACTAAACTCAGGATTTTATTTATGTATATATTTATATTATTATAGATAATCGAAACGTAAAATGATGCTGGGATTGAATTTATCCTGAATTCTTTCCCGTGATATTTGTAAATATAATATTAAAAATTATCCGAAGTCATTCACTATTCACAAAAGTCAAGGACTAAGCTAATGCTTCAACTTCGGAAACAAGATCCGAGATAAAAGAAAATAAACTAAAAAGGCGGAAATGTGGAGACTCCGAAGAGGAGTTGAAATCCTTAAGAATGAAAAGTATTATGCATCATGAGGAGATAATGGCTGCGATGAAAGAAGAGCATTTGAAAAATATCCAAGCATTAGAAATTAGAGCTGCTTTAGCAAAAGCCGAATTATGTGAACTGCTACTGAAAAACGAAAAAGCTCGAATGTCAAATGGTACATAACTTCTGTGGAGGACATTTCCGGACATCCACCTGTAGCGAATCTGCTATGTTTCTCATTAGTTATCTGATCTTTGTACATCTTACCTCTTGCACCGTCAATGACGAGTTGTTAAGTTCATCACATATTTTTGTCCATGCTAACTCTTTATCACGCAATGAATTCACGTTACTCCTTTTACATTCTATCACATGTTTGTATTTATCGATTATACGTAGAAAAAAACTTCATTCTATTGGCGTGTAGTGCTTGCTTTTATCATAATAAACTAATACATAAAAATGAAACATGTTTGTTCCTCAATCATAACCCACCCACTAAACTGATGTAATGTAAAAATAAAAACACCTCAGATAGTTGCGACTCCATTTAATTTTATTTAGTTACATAATTGATATATATCGACATTACTATTGATATTAGCGATATTGACGAAGATGGTTATATAGCGGACAATAGAGTCGTTAGAATATATATTCGGGGCGTGCAAAATCCTTTTGAATATTACGATGAAGATGAATTTAAAAGGCGATTTCGATTTAATAAGGACTCGGTATTATATCGTATTTTACCGAAAATTATTGAAGGACTTGCGAAAATAAATAAATGTATGCCAACAGTGTCTAGAGTTGTTTTCCGCATGAGAGCTTTCGAAGCACGCATGCAGAATCGACGATTATTCGTCGACTTTGGTAAAGAAAATGGAGCAATCGGTCTCTTAGTTGAAGAGCCGAGCAATTATCGTCTCACGAACAGCGAATCCATTCAAATTTCGTGGATTGTGAGGTGCAGGTAACGGTACTTCTTCGTCGTGTCACCAATTTTGTTGCGGGGCCGGCTGGGAATTCTGATGGTTCGAAAGGAGTTCCGTGTGGTTCGGCACCCGTGGAGCCCTGAAGGACTCTGCTGGCGAACGCGTGAAGTTAAATGAACGAAATGTCTTGTAACTAATAACTTAGAGCACAATAAAACTGAATAAACTGAACTAGATTAAATTGTCAACGATTCAGAACTAATTAGGACCGAGAAATAGAACGAAGACATTTAAGGATTGATCAAGCTGTATTTATTGTCACACGTCTAAGTTCTAACAACGTCGGAAATCAAATGCGAGGCGAAGAAACAGGCTTCTTCGTACGTTCATTCCTCTTTTTTATCAATACATTGTTTCCCGAGCGATAAGGAAGGAGGCGAAGACAATTTCTGATGTAATAAAGTTCATCCTTAACATCTGTAACTCGTTCCTGTTCAAACTTCGCGCTTTAGGAGCTTGCGCTAAACGCCGCTAGATCGAGGATGAGCGCAACTCGCAACATCTCCACCCTTATACAAAAAGGTGTTCTCTTGTGAGAACAGCTTTCCTAAGGTTAAACTTAAATAAAGGTTCCAACATGGATTATCTCGTCGTCCCAAGTATCATTTCTGAATTTCCTTCTTCCCACCTTCCCACAGTAGCCGAGCTACTCGGTCTACCCGGGTTCCCGTAGAAAGGTAAGTCAAAAGGCCCAGCAGATTACTTGGCACGTTACAGGCAATTTACATTTTATGATTTCAGCTTCCGGTGACAAGAATTCAATTCATCTTAAATTTATCTTTAATTAAACATCCAAAATTTTAAACAGTTAACATGAGTACATTCGTATAAAGGTCAACTTGAGTTTATTTACGTGAACTATCTTTACTTTATTAGTTCCTATTTTTATTTCAGCAGTAAAATCGTTAAATACTCTGGCGACTTCGTAAGGGCCCACCCATGCGGAATCAAATTTGGATGTTTTAGGTTCTCTGGCTAAATAAACATGATCTCCTGGATTAAATTTGTGAGGGTCAGCATTTTTATCGTATTTTAATTTACTTTTTTGTTTTGCTTTTTTAAATTTTCGACCGCCGTCGCCTGAGTGGTGGTAATTTTTAAAAATTAGTCATCTAAGTATTTAATAAACGTTCTCGGCATTTCTTGTCTAACGAACTCGGAAGGGATTATAGCTTTAAGGCCAAATACTAGTTCGTGCGGTGTAAAGCCAGTGGCTTCATGTACAGAGCACAGGTGTTGTATGAGAAAATCCCAAATCGGATCCAGTCATCCCAGTAATTTTGTGTGCAATAATGCTTGAGGTAATCTATAAAAACGCGGTGAGCTCTTTCAAGTGATCTTAGTGATTGTGGGTGAAAGGCTTTGGAAGTGATTTTTTGAAAATTTTACAGACGTTACCCATTATTTTACTAATGAAGTTACTACCCTGATTAGTATGGATTGCTCGAGGGCACCCAAACCGGCTAATGAATTGTTCGGCGAGAGTTACTGCTATGTATATGGAATCGATGTTTGAAAGTGGTATTGCGTCAGAATATTTAGTCAGGTTGTCTTGAAGTGTGAGTAAGTAACGATTTCCCTTTTGGGTGATTGGTAGTGTTCCCTATCTTCCATAATCAGTAAAAGTTTGTTTTAGAAGATTTTCGAGAGTGTTCCAAGAGACGGGCTCTAAATTATTGTCGACCTTCTAGATGCTAATAGTCAAAATGTTCTGGGTTTGCATGAGGTGCTTGAGAGCTGCTAAACAGGAATTTAGATGATCGGGCTTCTGTATTTCTATAGGGTTTGCTTTGTGGAATAGATGAAAAGTAAGATAGGTCCCACCTGGGAAAACCATTGCATTTCCTACGTTAACCCTATAAGGTTGCATTTGTGGAACGGCGAATTTGTCACGAATTAGTAAGTCTTTGCTTGTTTGGGAAAAAACATGATAATCGCTCGAGAGGAAATTCACAAGATTATCCTTTCGCATGTAAAGGTAGTCTTTGCAAAAATTTATCCTGGGAATTTTGAGGAGATGGGATGTGGATGAATCTGTAATTGTCGAGGTTAAGATCTTGACATGTGGATTGATTTCTTTTGAAGTCGGTTTTACGGAGGATTGCGTCTCCTCTCCCGTTAACACAGTCGCGGACGGCCCCGAGGTCGGCCCCACAAGCTTAGGCTGGGGAACCGCACACTCACCCGCCAGCGCGACACCACATTCCACAGACGACAGAGCCGCTGATCCGTCCTGCCTCACGGGTCCAGGGGTTACCAACCTGAGCGGAGTCTTTTGACAGAAGACCTTCCCGTTAGCCAACAGGCCAGGCACAACCCCGGTACCCGCGTCCTCGAGGATACGTAGATCCCCTTTCCTAAGGCACGGGGATACTTGATGCCCTTCACCGCAGTCCTTCGGCTCCATCAAGTGTGCCATATCTCCAGTGCCTTCGGAGAGCAAGCCTCCTCTCGCTACAATTTCCATTTCTCCTACATCTGCCGTGTGGTACTCGTCGCTGTCGCTGTCCGTAGACTAATGGTCTGTATCCGTGTCTTTAGAATAAATGTCGACTTCATTAGTGCTGCGTAGTTTTTCCATATGTTAAAAAGACTTGGGCTAAGGCCTTCTCATTTTTTTCTGTTGTATGGTGGTTTTCGTCCTCGTCGTTGACTCCCTCGGCATCTACAGGCGGCGGATCGTTGGGCCCTACGACATCCTCCCGCAGATGTCCGGAAAAAAACGTATCGGTTTTGTCGGTTCTGATGTGATGATTCGTGGAGATTGTGTCTCGAGAAAACAGGGTTTGATCAGACTCGAGTGATTTGGGAGGGTTGCGAGATAAGGCGTCAGCATTGGAATTAGTTTTCCCAGGCTTGTAGACGATGGTATAATCATATTCGTTTAGTTTTATCCGCCACCTCATAAGACGGGAGGTGGGATCTTTTACATTGTGTAACCAAATGTTGATGATCAGTAACTAAAGTGAACTTATTTCCATATAGGTACGGTCGAAAATGCTTAACAGCGAAAACAACAGCTAATAATTCTTTCTCAATGGTGGAATAATTGATTTCGGCTCCGGAAAGCGTTCTCGAAGCGAACGCTATTGGGAGGTCTTTGCCGATTTGACCTTGGCTTAGCACTGCTCCAAGAGCGTAATTAGAAGGATCCGTCGTGACACTGAAGGGCATTTGGAAATTGGGGAATTGTAAAATGGGTTTGGAGCAGATGCTATCCCGTAAATTTTCGAAAGTAACTTGTGAACTGCGATTCCAGGCAAAAGGAACGTCTGCTTTTAAAAGTTGAGTTAGCGGTTTGGCCATTTTAGCCATTTGAGGAATGAATCGACGGTAGTACCCGATGAGCCCTAAAAACTGCTTAATATTATTTTTAATTTTGGGGACTGGAAAGTCTTTTACCGCCTCAATCTCAGTGGGGTCAGGTTTTACTCCTTCTGTTGAAATGATATGGCCTAGATAAGATACCTCACGTCTCAAAAATCGACATTCTTCAGGTTGCAACGTTAGATTCGAGTTTTGTAACCGAGCCAGGAGGTTTCGCAATTTCCGCGAATGCTCTTTCAAAGAGTTAGCATAAATAACGACATCATCCATATACACGAAGAGCTCCACTCCCTGCAGACCGGACAAGACCAGGTCCATGCATCTTTGGAAAGTGGCCGGGGCATTCTTTAAGCCAAAGGGCATCCTATTAAATTCGAAATGGCCACCAGGGACAGAGAACGCAGTTTTTGACTTGGATTGAGCGTCCATGGGGACCTGGTGGAACCCAGAAGCCAAATCAAGAACGGGGAAGTATTTTGCAGCTCCAAGTTGGTCCAAAATTTCCGTGATGTTCGGTAGCAGGTAAGCGTCATTAATAGTTTTCTCATTCAGCATGCGATAGTCTATTACCATTCTCCAACATGGATTACCCTTCGAATCCGATTGTTTAGGGACCACCCAAATGATGGACAAATAACATTGCTTTCGAGTAAGGTTTCTACTTGTTTTTTTATTTCTTCTTTATGAACGATGGGAAATCGATATTGTTTTGCATTGATCGGGATTTCATCAGTTGTTATGATCGTATGTTTCAGGGCACAAGTGGAATTTAACTTATCAGACGGGAGGTAAAATTGGTGAGGAAATTGATTCACCATTTCGAGTATACTAGCTCGCTCTATTTCATTAAGATCATCTAGATCCAGAAGCTTTGCTATTTGAGCTAATCTACAAGCGTCAGGCTTCGACTGGGTTGTATTGGGTTTTCCTTTTCGAGACGTATGCGGGACTGATTGACTCACTGTGAAGGCTTCTAATTCGATTGGGGGTACTGTTACATTAACGTGGTTAGGAGTACTGTTGATCGCAAAAATTTTGGCAAACCCATGTTGTTGAGTGACTATTGCTTTTCCGATATACACACCTGGATCTGTTATGAGTTTCCTTACATAACCCTCTTTAGCCTCCGTATTTTGTACGGGAAGGGCTATTAGACGTTTTGAACGGGGAGGAAGTTTAAAAGAAGATGACGAAAGGCGAAAATGTTCATTATCAATTTGAAGGGTGTTAGGTTCGTTATTACCGAATTGTAATATGGCATTTCTGTTTCCTAGGAGCGGCATGCCCAATATGCCTGCTTCAGCAATTGAAAAGTCTTCATCAACGATTTGGAATTTCACATCCGCGTTATGTACCGAAAGAATAACTTCACCAAAAGTGTGTTTATTTGATTTTTCTATACTAAATGTTGTAAAGAAATTGATAATAATTGTTGTTATAATTATTACTAGTGTTATTACTATTATGAGAAGTCAAATTATGGGTTTTATTTGAGGTATAAAAGAATGATTGGTTCATTAGAAGTATTCACTTGTACTATAATATGGTTTAAGAGACCAGTTCTTGCATTTCAGACATCTAATGAAAAAATATTAATATTAATAATTTTTTAACTAATAATTAATAGTTATTTTTTAACTAATTCTTTATTTATTGGAATGATCTTAATCAGATTTTGAAATTTTTAATGGATGTACTTTCTAGAACAATTGGTATAAATCTATGATTTGATCCACAAATTTCTGAACATTGACCAAGCTTCTCGACTCAATACCGGTAAGGTCGTAGGTAATGTTAGTGTTCACTTCTTCACTAGAATTTATACTGCTTTGTTTTATTATATTGATTTGTGAGCCAGTGTCGATGAGAAAATTAGCGAAATTCTTTTAAAAACCCCCATGAATTAATTTAACTACTGGTAGTTGACTGGACCCTTTCACTTGGATTTGGAAACAAGCTCGCTGGGTTTGGTGCTGGCAATCAATGGCTCGCTCCGCGTCTTTTCGCGGAGTCGGTTTTGAGTTTAAATGATTATTCCAACGAAAGCGTTCGCCGTGAGTATTGATATCTCGCTTTTTAAAACAATAACTTTCCTCATGACCGCTTTTCTTACAAAATCCACATGTATTTTTTTATACGTCATTAACTCCTATCAGTTGTTCTGTGTTATACATATATTTTGCAGTTTGTAGTCCACCGTTTAGGATCTCACTCACTCTTGTCCCAAATACATCTACCGGTTCGTTAATATTTTGGTTCGACGAAGAAGTCCTCACAATCCGGCAATACGTCCTTGAAGATCAATGACATGTTGTGTAGCACGGCGCATGCTACAACAATTGCGGTGGAGCAAACGAGCTTTGTCGACAGTGTTGTGCCCAGGCAACGCCCAAGCACACGTATTATACACACTATTATACATTATACATATTATATTACTCTAGAACGTTTCGAGACGTTTCTAAGCTAAATCAGTTGCGAGGCGAACGCGAATCTACGAAATCAGCAAAAATGCGAGCGCTTCGCTATGACCATATACGGCAACGCGAAGCGACGGCACCACGCCCAATAAGCGAAATAAAAACCGATTTGCCGCCGCAAATCGGCAGACTCGAGATCCGACCCTCGACCGGGCAACACGGCTAAAACCTACTTGTACACCTCAGTCTAGTTTAAGTTGTTTCTGAATAAAGACTTAGTCTTTGAGTTTAAACACATTTGGTGCAGTTCACCCGGTGGATTCTCATCCTTTAATCGCTCCCGAACTCATGATTACGCCAGATCCCGTACCAGCCTTGCGAGCCATCACGCAGGGCACAACAACAGACCTCGCGACAAACATGGAAATCTACGTTTCCAAATGTCGAAGGTCCGTTCGACAATGAGCCTCGTTCGAATTTGTATGTCGTTATACCTGCAATGATACAATATTCAAGAAATATAATTTTTTGTTTCGTACAACAAAACAGCAAAACGCAAAATACTTACGTTAATTCTTCGTCCGTTTGAGGATTTGCTAATGGGGTCATTAAAAATGGTAGGCAAGCATACCCTTTATCACCCACAAGCATTCCATCCAAACGTTGCTCCACGTATCGCATGCGTATTTGCCGAATTTTGAAAGATTCGGCTGTCGTGGGCGCTACCCGGCCACTCTGGCACGATGTCGTAGAATTCCATTCTTGGACCAACAATAGCCTGCAACAAAGATGATAATTAAAAAAATAAAGAGAAATACTTGGAGACTGAAAAATGAGTGGTATTCAATCACATAATCTATTAACCATAATAATATTTCAATTATGAAAACTTGCAGTTGCATAATACTGTAAGAATACGAGTAGTTGCAATTCCGGGGGAATCGGCAGGCCACGTTTATTTATTTTCGACATACCTTCAATAATTTTCGGTAAAATACCATATAATACAGAGCCCTTATTAAATCGAAATCGTCTTTTAAATTCATCTTCATCGTAATATTCAAATGGATTCTGCACGTCCCGAAGATATCGTATAACGCCTCTATTGTCCGCTATATAATCATCTTCGTCAATATCGCTAATATCAATATTAATGTCAATATTGTCTTCAAAATCTATTTTTCTCGTCCTGTATGCAGGTAATGGCGTAAGTATTTGATGGTTTCAACGCATTCCCAGTAAACAAACTGACCGCACTATGCCAGCAGATTGGCAGCAGATTCGAGGAGATCCTGACGTCAGATTCGGGACCTACTATGTCCGCATTTCACTATGGTTTTGTGGTCAGAGCCTGATGTCAGGATCTGACATCAGATTGACGACAGATACCGAGCAGATCCTGCTGCCGTGGTCTGACCGCAGATTGGGAGCAGAAATCGAGCAGATCCTGCGCAGCGCGATCTGACGGCAGATTGGCGGCAGATACCGAGCAGATTGTGCGCAGCGCGATCTGACGGCAGATTGGCGGCAGATAGCGAGCAGATCCTGACGTCAGATTCGATGCCTACTATGTCCGCATTAAACTATGGTTCTGCGGTCAGAGCCTGACATCAGGATCTGACCGCAGATTGATGTCAGATTTCAATCAGATCTTGCTGACAAAAACCGCCCGCAGATTGGCGGCAGAAATCAAGCAGATCCTGATGTCAGAATCTGACCGCAAAACCATAATTTAATGCGGACATGGTAGGCAATTTTATATAATAGTATAGATTTAAAAACAGTGCGAAAGTCTTAAGCGTAAATAATATATTGAACATGTTTATAAGACCGACTTGAAAGATCTGATTCCTACCCTATTTTATGGAAGAAAGAAAACTTGGAAAACCATGTATTTAGACGAGTATTATGACATTTTTAATATTTTACTTAGCAGGTTGTTAGTCAATTGAATGCCAGAAAGACAATTATCATCAATCGTTTTTTAGTTTTTAGCACGCGGCATCCTCTACTAGTCTAGTAGATTAGTAAAGGATGCCGGATGCTTAAGACGATCTTAGTCTTAAGCAACGACTGATGATACCGCCCTGGGAGACGGGTATACCAAATATATACTCCGCAGTGAAATGCCGGCAAATGCGAGTGGTACTCGAAAGCCCTGAATGATCGAGCCCTCGGCCACTTATTCCCGCCACGGTGCTATTTCGCAAGCGAGAAGCGCTCGCCCGATTGCCGCCTGACGTGTTCGCGTCGTGAACTATGTCAGCAGAATCTGCCCAATTCCTGCTGCCTATTTGCCGTCAGATCGCGGTGCGCAAGATCTGCCCGATTCCTGCCATTAAATTGTATCAGTAGACTCTCCTTACTTTCTGCCGCCATTCTGCTGTCAGATCCTGACATCAGAATCTGCTCGATTTCTGCTGTCCATCTGCCGTCAGATCGCGCTGCGCAGGATCTGTTCGATTTCTGACATTAAATTGTACCAGCAGATTCTCCGCAGTGTCTGCCGCCAAACTGCTCGCAGGCTATGTCAACAGGATCTGCTCGATTTCTGCAGCCTATCTGCCGTCAGATCGCGGTGCGCAGGGTCTGCTCGATTTCTGACATTAAATTGTACCAGCAGACCCTACCGCCAATCTGCTCGCAGGTTAAGGCAGCACAATCTGTCGGCTTTCTGCTGTCAGTCTGCTTTCATCATCGAATATAACAAATCCTGTATCAAATCTGTAGTGTTTCTGTCACAAACATTTGTAGTCAGGCGTTGAGCAAAATCAGCTAAAACGGACGTGGCTAACTGGGTTGTCGCCGTTACCGGGGAATAGAATCTCCGGAGTGGAGGAGGAACACCATGTGACGGTATATGGGTCGCGGAATCATCACGCACACGTACCGCCACTTCCGTAAGTGTTCCTCCTCTTCTCCGAACACACTCCGGTGGAATCTCAAGACGGTCTCAAGACATCTAAAACGTCGTCTTGAAAATATAAAAGGAATGGTGCAAGGAGAGGGGGAAGCCTGGGTGGTAAAGTGGGGGAACAGAGACCTCGCGACAGTCGAATAGCTCATTCAACATGCGCGAAATTAGTTCCTTCTAAAATTAGCTCGAGTATATCTTCTGTGCACTATTCTGATGTGTGCTAAATTGCATGTGTAATATTGTACTCGGTCCATGCATGACAGAGATATCGTAATATCGTCTCATGGATCAGTCGGAAACGGTAAGATTTTTGTTCTGATTCTTCTTCTCCAACCAAATTTTCGTCAAACATAATACGCATATACGCGTTACACGTGTTGCGGGTTCCGCTGGTTGAATTGCGTGAAGTTAGCTATAAGACATAGAAATATCGAGGTTAGATGTAGAGTGAAATTCAAAACCCTTTTAATTGAAAGACAGATATATTGTAATAAGATTTGAAGCGATCGGCACATCTGGAAGGTCTTAAGCAAGTTTGAAATAGGGGACAAGGAGGATAGTAAATAGCTTAACTTCTCCTTAAACATCTGCGTGCCAAATTTAGTAAAACCATTTAAAACTCTGTCCTCCCTTGCGATAATTGCCGATGTCCCGTTAGGGTAAAAACTCAGCTTGGGAGAGGCTGAAAGTCATAAAATCATAAACCTTGCGCTGGCGACGCCGTCTTGACCCCGAGGGTTGCGCTTACCTACCTGTAAGAAATGTATGTACTGTACGCAGCCTATGTAGAATATATGTAATCGGAAAGCGTGCCTCGACCACCAGCCGAGAGTGGAGGGAAGCGCGAAGGAAGGGCCAAGGACGGAGAGATGGCAGAAGGACAACCCACTGACGAACTTAAGGGATGTCATTGCCTTGATTGGACGAAGGAATCCGAAGAGGGAGTCGGAGGAACACGGCAAAATTGGAGGAGTAGGGCGCTCGGAGGTGACGAGCGAGGATTAAATTTGTAGAAAGTTTAGATCGAAATTGTTAGCAGAACAGTAAACGTCGAGCTACTAATAAAATCCAGACACTGAAAGTATTCAGAAGTATACATTTATTTCATTCCATAACTTGAAATTCCCGCGCAAACTCGCGAGCTGAGTGCTTCAGTGCTCCACGGGCACGGACCCGCCATCTAATCAAAACCACACAGAATCGCGCAACACACGCACACCTTCAGCCAAAAGAAACTAGAATATTTTTCGTTCGTCGACTCTCGGGATCATTCGGCAGGGATGGTCGTCCGTCATTGTACATCTATATACCTATGTATATATACTATTGAATATTGGGAAACCTAGAATTTCGATACGCCACCTAGTGACAGAAAATTGAACTACTGAGAGTAGGTCGAAATCCGTCGAAGTCCATATGATTATCAGTGTTTATCAGGGTTGCCAGGCGGTTCAGTACACCGTACTGGCATATGAGACGTCACACGACGGCATAGACCTATATAGACTACTCGACTTGTGCACGCCATGCGATGAATTGTGGTACTAATCGGTAGTGGCGTCACTTGGCATACCTTGGCGCTGGTTTCGGTTGGCATGACGTCACGAAGTCACCAACACAAATACACCGTTATTGCTGTAGGTGTTCCCCTTCTCCTACACCGTATGACGTCATATACGTCAGCACACCGCCATTTATTCAGTACGTCTGGCAACCCTTTTTTTTTTTTTTTTTTTTTTTTTAACGTGGAGAAATCCCTAACGGATACCCCGCCCCCCGGGGGAGGGACGGGGTTATGTGGGGCTTGCACCCACTAAAACTCCACGGTGGTCGTCCTCGGGCGCGGAGTCGCACGCTCAAGGGGGAGGACTTCTGCGAGAGCAAACTAGCGATACATTCGCTTGCCCCCCCCCCTCAGCGCAAATGCTGGCTCCACGCTCTACAACCCCGCGCGGCAACGCGCGGGGTCTTCCCAAAACTCCGGCGACGCGAGACGGACCACGCGGCCGCGTTGCCACTTCTGGGGGGGTCGCACGATGTGGTGGAGGGGTGAGCGTGCCCCCCGGCACTCCCACCCCGCGACCCCCCGCGGTCGAGCAGTGACCCGGACGCGGCCCGAAGGGTCGCGGCCGGGCGGGAAGGCAGCACTTGGTCATATGGTCAATTGACCGCCGCACTCACGCTTTACCTGCTCGACCGCCTTCCTCGGGAGCGCGCTATAAACGGCACCAATGGCGCGGCTCCCGGGGGAGCAGCAGATGGTCGGCTGCTCCTCGGGGGGTCCTCTGACACGAGGACCCCCCCTGTTCGTAACTCCGCCGTCGCGCGTCGCGCCCTGCCACGACGCGACGCCGCACAGTGGTCTATTTCGCCAAAAAGCTGGCCAAAATGCAATTTTCAAACTATAAAACAGCGTTTTGCTACTATGACACATTTGTTATATACACTGCAATGTATCAAATACTGTTTGAGAAATTAAAATACAGTTATCAGTTACTATTATATAAACCTTCAAAGTTGGCTTAATTTCTTAGTCCTTAATGTCTTGATATTTCTATCATTTTTAATGTATCACACAAAGTTTCATTGAAGGAATTCATTTGTGAAATGTTTTACCATTAAAATATGTGTTATAAACATTAAATTTGCATAGCAGCAGTCCAAAATATTTGTACATTAACCCGTGTATTTCCCTTTCCAATATATCGTACATCTTAGTCCTCGCTTAATAAAGAACGAGGAAAAAAGTAATGTTATACGCTTTTATACGCAAAGAGAAGAAATTCTTCATTTCAGTACACTGCCCAGAAGGATATGCAATTGAAAAATTTTGCGATAATTTGCGATCCTATAAGATATTTACATTTAAAGTGCTTAAGAGGGTCTTCTACAGTTATAGACAATTTTTTACATTCTCCGGAATTTTTGTATAACGAAACTATGAAACTTCTTCCACTGACGTTTTTTTTTCACATGTAATTGTTCATTTTTCAACAATACTTACAAATTTTTACAATGAGAAATAATCAAAAGGTGGCAGTACAGAGCCTCGTATACAAAAGGGTGTACCGAAAGGATATTCTCATTGCTCTCATAAAATCTCAAGATCTACTTAACCGATTTCATTCAAATTTGGTGTGTATCTTCAATACACATGTTGCTATAGCCCGTACTAGAATGAAGTCAAGATTATTATTTTTTCTACTTTTCTTTACTCTGGAAATGTTAACAAAAATTTCGAAAATTGGTATTTCAACTTCAAAATACCACTTTTTCTAATTGTCAATATTTAATGAAAACAATTTTTCTAAACTAAAAATATGCCATTTATCGCCTATTGAACGAATAAATAATTAAACGATCCATTGATTTTCGCAACATTAACACCACTAATCAAATAATACAACTACCAGTCATTATTATATTTCGTATTTTATATATTAATCCTTATTTCGCAAAACATCTTTTGTTTCGTATTCATTTTTCGAAAACTAAACGAAGAGAATGTTTGTTTACGTTGTACATAGAAACGAAAAACAATATCATATCGGCTAGATGGGACAAACGTTAAATACACACGATTTAGAAAGCGTTAAGTAGGTTAATAGAGAGCATCGAGAGAGTGATTATCGAAAGCGAAGTTCCTATTGCATTAAATATTCTGTTAAGTGTTTTTGTTCATTATTTTGCATTAAGCGTTTGTGTTCATTATTTTGCTAATTGTTTCTGTTAATTGTGTTGTGAATTACATTCTTTATTTTGTTAATTCGTTCTTAATTTTTACATGCTGTAACGCATTATCCTCACACACGTAAGTACTTTTCTTATGTTTGACGTGATATATGAAATTATTATAATAATACTCAGAATACAAAATAATATTGTTATAAGCAGATACATTATGCATCGAATAACGAAGTTGGAGTTGCATAACATTATGTATAATAGTACAGAACGACAAAATACTGCAAGACAATTTGAAGTTATTAATGTTTTGATACAAAAATTCAGATGTTCAAACAATGCGTTGCAAATTAAATCCATAAAATCGACACTAAACTCGAAATTTTTCAACCGGTACATAAAAAAATGGAATGAGTGTAGTCGAAAGAATGATTATTTTATTGAGGCCAATTCAACATGGCTGAATGAAGAAATAATTTTCGATTTTGAAAATGTTTCAAATACTTCAAGTAACTGTTTTACAATATTATGTATAAATTCCAATAATAAAATTTAAAAATATGATTATTAAACTCCATATAAACATTGAATATTAAAACAACATACCGTTCTTATGTAGACATGGTTTTTCATGACTTGTTAAGTAATAGCTAATACTATATTAGGGACACCGGGGAGGAAATCTGTACCGTTTGCCGAAAGTAGTGAGCGTAGTAAACGACGAAAGACAGAAAGTATAAGAAGTTTATATAGTGCTGATACACTTTCCGTAGCTGCTTCTATGGCTTTACGTTCGGAAGGAAACGAATCAGGAGCAAAATTAGTAAAAGAAGTATATAGCAACTTGCCACAACATGCAAGTGCAATTTACAATAGTTGGAAATCTTGTAACAATAACGTTGAAGTACCATTCACTCCCCAAGAAGCATTAAACTTTTTAATTAGCGATAATATGACCAAGAAACAATATCTTAGAATGTACCGCAGATCGAAATTACGTAACTCCAAATTATACCCAAGTTACAATAAGGTTTTAAAAGCAAAAAAACAAACGTATCCGTCAGGTATAATGGTTAGTGAAAAGATGTGCGAAATTTTATTGCAGTCACTATTAAATCATACGTGTCAGAGACTTTTGCAAGCTTTACAGCTACCTAATGAAACCGTACAAGAAGAAAATTATGTATTAATCTGTAAATACGGTTTCGATGGGAGCAGCGGTCATTCTAATTACAAACAATCATGGACCGAAGAAAACATAGATGACGATAGCCTTTTCCTAACAAGCATTGTTCCATTACAATTGAAGAATTGTGAGACAGACGAAATTGTATGGAGAAATTCGAAACCAGGTTCAACCCGTTTCTGTAGACCTATACGGTTACAATGGATTCGTGAATCTGAGGAAGTTATAAAGTTAGAAAAAGAAATCATGGACAAGCAAATCTCGGAATTGAAACCGTACACGGAATTCAATCGCAAAATTTCATTTCTAATTCATTTAACCATGATTGACAGTAAAGTAAGAACAATAAGTATTCAATCATTTTTATCTCATTAGAATTTTTATACCTTGTTCTGTCTCTAATAAATAAAAATGCAATATATAGAAATGATAAGATTCATTTTAAAGTTGTACATGAAAATAGTACACTTTCGAAAATCAATAATTTTTGGAATATTATAAATGTCAAATGTTATTATACAATTTCTTTGTAGATTGTTAATGTACTAACAAAGACTTCCAGCATGTGCTGTAGTATTTGTGAAGCCAGGATATCAGAAATGAACAATTTAGAACGCATTCTAAAGAAGCAAGAACGACAATCTTCTCTGCAATTTAGCCTTCCGATTTTACATTCTTATATCCACTTTTTTGATTGTCTGTTACATATTTCCTATAGATTAGAATTTAAAAAGTGGCGGGTTAGTGATCTGAAATTATAATTTTAAACAAAATAACATTCTAGACTGTATCGCTATTTAGTGCATATTTGTCTTACTAACAATTTTTACATTAGACAACTAAAAAGGATGGGACAATAACAATAATGCAAGCAAGAAAAAAAATTATACAAGACAAATTTTTAGCTGAAATGTCATTAAGGGTCGATTTTCCGAAACCTGGCTATGGTTCGTCAAATGACGGCAATACTGCTCGCAAATTTTTCGAAGAAAGTTCTAAGTCGGCCGAAATTACAGGTATAAATTATTTGTTTATTCTACTTGCTGTATATATATCTTTCGATTTTATTTTTTATTGCTCCTTTGAAATCCAAACTATAGGAATCGATGAAAGACTTATACATAGATTTCACACTATTTTAATTACGATATCCTGTGGCTATGCTATTGACTATTCCGCATTTGAGAAATATTGTATGGATACGGCCAAACTGTACATATCATTGTACCCATGGTACTATATGTCGCCGACTGTTCACAAAGTCTTAATCCACGGGCCATCTGTTATAAAAAATTGTATTTTACCCATTGGATGTTATACGGAAGAAGTTCTCGAAACGTCCCACAAACTGTGTAAACTGTATAGGAGAAGTTTTAGTCAAAAGACATCCAGAAAGAAGACAAATCAGGATATCTTTCACCGATTGCTACTCCACTCTGATCCATGTATTACAATGTTAGATATACCAGAAAAGGGTAAAAAAAAACTTCCATTCGATGTTTTGACATTACTGTCTAATGATAATTTAAGTGTAACCTCAGACTCGTGACCGGTCAACAGTGAGTTAATAGTAAAAATGCTTATTTTCCAAAACAAGGTGAAGGAAATCAATTTTGTATGCAAACTATTTTCAAAAATCTTCTAAAATGAAATTATACTTAATTCATTATTTTGAATGCTTCTTTTTGAGCGAAAACAGAGAAATCATCACGTTTTACGAAAAAAAAATACGTAAAAGACAATATTTATGCAAGCGGTATTACATCCTCCATTATGAATTTTATATTTTCGATGACACATTTGATACCAGCGACCACGAAAACTCTAAAGTACTAGGTGTCTGTTAAATTTGATATTTTTTTCAGGTACTCGACCACCATTTGTTTTCTTTTTGCAATTTTGACTTCAGATTCTGAATCAGCGACCTCGAAAACCCTTGTATACTAATTTTTGTACAAATCGGAAGATGCCTTCATATTTTGGCCAGCTTTTTGGCGAATTAGACCACTGTGCGCCGACGGCAACTCGCGGCTAAGGCCGCCTCCTTCCCGAGGCGCCCTGAAAAGGGCGCCTCCGACCCGGGGTTGATGCCGACGGGGAGCGGGAGTGACGCACTAAATTACGTCACCGCCCTACCTCCCCCGGCCCCGGGTCATCTCCTCCTCCCGATCCTACCGGATCTCCGAGGGGCGGCTACGCGGGACGAATGCCCGGTGCGGATCCTGTCCCGCTCCGCCTCCTCCTTCTTCAACATTACCGCCTCCGCAAATGCGGAGACGGCCTTCCAGCACTCCCGATCTCCCGCCATCCGACGCACGACCGTCGGTAGCGAGAGATCGGGACCCAGCCGCGACTCGAGGACACGCCGCTCGTCCGACCACGACCGGCAAACCGCCAGCGTGCGGTCGGCCGTGTCCTCATCGCCCGAGTCGCAGCTGAAACACTGCGACGACTCCTCCCGCCCTATGCGACACAGATAATTGCCGAAGCATCCAACTCCGGTCAATATCTGCGTCAGACGGAAGGTGAGCCTGCCGTACCCACGCCCCACCCATTCGTTCATGATGGGTAGGAGCGCCCCGACAACGCGGCCCTCCCGATGTCGCGGGAGGGCTAACCACTCGAGCCACTTGGCTCCCATGCGTTGTCGGGCCTGGCCCCGCACCACTTCTGGTCCGATGGCATTCGGGTCCCCAGCTTCGCGGAGATCATGGACGGTGGAATAAACCTCCGCCTCCATCTCCGCGAGCAGATGGAATGGGGGGGACCCAGCCAGAGCGGACGGATACGCTCGCACGGCTCGGAGGACTGCGCGGCGATGAACTCTGGCCAAGAGTTCACGCCCAACGCGGCAGTCCTCCAGGTCGCCGGCCCATATAGGCGCGCCATACAGCGCCATGGACCGAACGACCGTCACATAGAGTCGCCGAACTCCCTCGTGTGGTCCACCCAGGTTGGGCATGATTCGCCCGAAGGCAAATACCTGCTTCTCCAACCTGGGGGCGAGGGTTTTGAAGTGGCGCGTGAATCGCCAGTAGGTATCCAGGGTCAGACCGAGATACTTCATCGAACGTCCGACCCTGATGCAGGCATCCCCGATCCTCAGGGACGCTCTGTTGGGGACACCGCTCCCAACCCTGTCCGCGAGCCACATCGCCTCGGTTTTGTCCAAGGCGACTCGCAGACCAAGCGTCCCGATCGAGGTGATGACGCGTCGCAGCGTTTCCTCGGCGAGGCTTATCGCCTCCTTCCAGTTCTGCCCGGCAGCTACCACCAGGGTGTCGTCGGCGTAACATACCAACGACACCCTTAGCGATGGCAGCTCGACCCGCAGTACCGCGTCGTATGCGAGTATCCACAACAGGGGCCCTAGCACGGACCCCTGCGGGACTCCGCGGTACACGAGAGTCACCCCGTCGCCCTCCTGACCGACGTACGTCACCACACGGCCGCGGAGAAAGTCCCAGATCAGGCGGCGAAGGTAGAGCGGGACGTTATGATAGAGCAACGCCCGCTCGATCGCCGCCCAGGAGACGGTGTTAAACGCGTTGGCGATGTCTAGTGACACCGCCACGCTGACACCGCCTCCCTCGGCCGCCCGGCGCGACAGCGACCGTACCATCTTAATGGCGTCGATGGTCGATCGCTGCCGCCTAAAGCCGTATTGGCGGTCGGATAGATCTGGGCCCACGGCCTCTAGGTGATCGCACAGGCGGGCAGCTATAACTCTCTCGAGCAGCTTGCCCGCCTCGTACAGGAGGCATATCGGCCTGTACGCCGAGGGTGACTCAGCGGGTCTTCCGGGCTTGCGAAGGAGGACTAGCCTCGCCTCCTTCCAAGCAGGGGGGAATCTACCGGTCCTCAGAGCGGCGTTAAATATCCGCTTGAGGCCGGCTCCTAGGGCGCCCATAGTGCAGGCCAGCACTCGCCCGGGCACACCGTCGGGACCAGGAGCCGCGTTCCGCTTGCGCATTCGCGCCACAGCGGTCGCGAGCTCCTCGTCGCTAACCCCAGGGGCGTCGGAGGTATCCGCGCCCCTGCTCAACCAAGGATCCCCGGACTCGTCGGCGCCACCCTCCCCGTGCACCGGGGGAGGGGGGAATAGCGCCTCTAGAACCTGGTCTAGAAGCCGGGGATCGAGGCCCTCTGTGACGGGGGGCGCCCAGGGTCCCAGCTTGATGCTCACGGCCCTGTACGGACGCCCCCAAGGGTCCTCGTTGAGGGTAGCGACGAACTCCCGACAGGAATCGTCTTTCGCCCGGGCAATAGCTCCTCGAAGTTCGTGTCGCGCCGCCGCAAAGGCGTGGCGCAACTCGAGGAGCTGCTCCTCCGAGACCCGTCGTCGGTCTTGACGACGGGCCTTGGTGTACCGGCGCCTAGCCACGAGATTCCCCGCGCGGAGTTGCGCGATCTCTGGCGACCACCAGTACACCGCCTTCCGACCCCCGCCCGGCGGCCCGGCCCGCGGCATTGACGCGTCGCAGACCGACTGCAACGCGCCGCGGAGTCTGGCAACCCTGGTGTTTATATACACACGTTGTGAAAAACGAGTGTTTTTAAATTTTTTTGAACACTAAATTTTTACTTATTCGATTAACAAATACTTATTCGGAATGTTTGGTGGGATCCGGACCTACTTTCAATAGTTTGCCAACTTACCACCACAGCGCTGAAATCTAAGCCACGCCTCCACTAAGTTTCCCAATATAACCTACCAAGTGTCATTGCTTTATAACCTACCACGTGTCAAATAAAGAAAGTTGTCAAAATTTTCTGAAATGTCACGAGTTTTTGCACCACATAAGACACTGAATTATTGTCTCAATTAACAAGGTAATAGCGATTTCGGCAGACACGCACTGGTGCGCACTAGTGCGAACTTTTTCAGTGCGACACCATGCCGCACATTCGGGTGAACTACAGCTGACTCAGCTCTGTTCTGGTCCCCCATGGAAGGGGGTGCTGTGTGCGGAGTTGCTCTTAAAGCGCAGGGGGGGAGGGGAGCGAACGAATCGCTAGTTTGCCCTCGCATCAAGTCCCTCCCCTCAGGCGCGCAACTCCGCACACGTGGTAGACCACCTTGGAGGTTTTAGTGGGTTCGAGTCCCACATAACCCCCTATCCGTGGGGATTTCCTCCAAGTAAAAAAAAAAAAAAAAAGCTCTGTTCTGGTGGATTCTGGTTAGGGAATAGGGATGGAGTGCAAAATCACTAATAGCGAATTCGGTACCTCGCACTGATTCCGCACTGGTGCCAGAAAATGACTTGGATTGGTTGTTTCTGATAGAAACGAAGATAGCTCTATAAGAATCAACCAATCCAAGTCATTTTCCGGCATCAGTGCAGAGTCAGTGCGAGGTACCGAATTCGCTATAACAATGATGGTGATTTTTTATCTTGAGTGAATTTGCTTCCCGTGATCGTAATTCTTAACATTGATTGAATAATTTTTTATAAACTACATCAATATAGCTTGTGTTACAGTTAAAGTGTTAATTGAGCGCAATTCAGCGAACGTATACATTCTTTACTAGTCAATGTATGCACACACTGATTTGATTGGCTAAAGTATTCTCGCAGGTATACATATTTTTTATTTTTTAACTAAAGTGAAGAAATATTCGTTATATTTAAATAAATCAAGAACGATTACACTGGTTCAAAATATACAACTGAACTTCTATAAGAACGTTTGGGAATGTTTTGAGAGAATTTGGGGTTATGTGACGCGTGCAAAGAACAGTTATGCTCACCACGAATCAGAAGCGATCACGAAAAATCACGGATCATTGTCAGAAATCCCCGTGATTGGGAACAATCGTGATCGAATTTACCATCGTGCCCAGCGTTTGTAGGAAAATCCATATTATTTACGAAATATATATTTGTCACCGTTAATTGGTGTGAACATCATTTCACGCGCATAGTTTTCTGTGGTAAATTCCCTAGAGAGATCCGCTACACTTGGCTACACTGGACTGCGCTGTCAGAAATGGTCAGAAATCGCAATGCGAGAAAGGTTGCACTAGTGCAGTTTATTCCGTTCATCCGAATGTGAAGTTTGCACTACATCAGGGCAGCTCTGGCAAATCCAATGTAATCGGTGCTAGAAAACCCTAGAAACCGTGTTGCACTGGCACTGTGCTCAGGCATCACCGGCATAGCACGAAACTGCACTAGTGCGTGTCTGCCGAATTCGCTATAAGTCGCCAATTTTTTTTTAATAGATTTCTTATGTAGAGTCGCAGACTTGGAAGTTGTCCGGAGAAGGTTCGACAGAGAAGCATCTTCTTTCACACAAGTTTCTGGAAATTTGTACCACGCATGTACAAAATAATAACATATTGCAACAAATTGCATTTAAATTGCCAGATATTTTTATACCAGTAAGCCATATTTAATTTAGAGTTTCTATGTAAAGCTTATAGAAATGAAGGGGGCGCACAAGCTTGGGTATAAATGAAGGGGACGCACAGCCTTGGATAGAAATGAAGGGGATGCCCAGGCTTGGAGCTTGTCTGGTGAAGGTTAGATAGACAGAGAAGCATCTTCTTTCGCACAAGTTACTGGAAATTTGTCAAATAAGGTAAATCAATAAAATTTGTCAAATTAGCGTAGCATCAAGAATTAAGAAAATTATGGCGTACTGCTTGCAATGTAAAGCAAGTGACATTAGTGAAGAAAGTACGCTGAAAACGCATCTCCCTTAATACATTTCAATCTTTTGTGAAAGATATTCGTAATACTTTATTAAAATCCAGAGTAGTTCCCACGCTATTCATTAATTTTATTAGTGTCCCATTAACAATATTTCAATTCACAAATAAAGATACTTAATTAATTTTATTCCAACACCAACAAATTGTGCGTTAAAAATATTGGATCTCTTTGTTCATTTTCACTAAATTACCATTAGCATTTAAATTTCCTCCAACAAGACTTTCTGCCATACGCTCTCACCTCCTTCGGACACATTATGTAGTCCCAACACTTACTATAGCAAAAGTCCACTCTTTTTCCACCTCTCCACCTTGTTACAAGGGGGAAAGGTAATACCGGAAATGTGTAACCAGGTAATCGACGACATGCAGGATAATGCGGAGCATCATTCACCCCATGAAAGTGACCCAGACCACGAAGGTGCGCATTCGGGATTCGAGCCGGATTCGGATTCAGATTGACACATCTATAAGAATAAATAAAAATACATTAATTCGAGATTCAATGTCCTATTAGCACACCTAAAGTCGTGTTCAGATATATTGGCCGGTGAGTTTCGTGAGGGATATTCTCTCACCACACCGCTTGCCTGCCTCGGTGCTCCTTTTCTCAACATTCTCACTGTCTCTCGGGCTACGCCTGGTCGTCGTGCGGTAAGGATTGGTGTCCGTGAGGTACGTAAACACGCAGCGAAGCATCCCCACCACTTTCTCGCTTCATTCTTGCCGAAGGCGAGAACGAGATGGAATGAAAGCGTGTCTAATCGCTCATGCCGGAGTATCAGGCGCACGAAAAACGAAGCGAGCCAAATATGAATCAATGTGTCATCTATCTCGTACCGTTCCTCGCTTGCTTTCAGTCCCTCCGACTCGCTCTCGTTCCATCTCGCTCTCGCCTTCGCAGAACAAGAGTGAGCCATAAATGGTGGGGATAGCGCCAAGCTCCCGACGTGTAGGCCAAACCGAGTTCTTAGCGTAGAAATACATACATTAGAATAGGTGTGCGTTAGGTCCGAAAAAATTCAAGAGTTTTATTGGTCAGAACATTGATTCCTTCTCGATAGCTTGATTTCGTATTGGTCCACGCATAGCTACGTAACGCACACACCTATTACATTAAGAATAAACAACAGCCACACGGCTACGTTCAGGCGTAACAGAGTAGTGTTCCCGTTACCCCACCATACGCTTCGGGGGCCTAGCAACTCCAAATGCCAATCCACGATCGTCAGGTGGTGGTGGCTGATTTCTCCTCGAGCGCTGCTTGCGAAAACGAATCCACCGGCCAATATATCTGAACACGACTTTAGTTCAAAGATACCACTTCTCTGGTAGATCCGGGAACTTCACTCTCATTTCTTGATTTCTGAGTGGTGTTTCCTCAAAAATGTTTCTGAAAGAAGTACAGAAGTACATAAATATATATACATAAGAAAGATAGATTAAAAGATTGGATTGTTCCCATGAAATGTAGCTTACCGGACTACTCGATCAGTTTTCTCCCTTGATGTTTCAATCTGAATCCGACTCGTATTCCAGGTCATACAATTTATCCTCCACCCTCGTCGTGTGGCGGATAAAATTTTTCCACATTTCGGGTGTTGCCTTTTCCATCCCTTGTATTAGTAGCCGCTTTACATCGACAAGGTGGAAAGTCTTGTTATTGGCTCTTACGTGGCCTTTTACGACCGTCCACGCGAGCTCAATTGGGTTCAAGTCGCAATGGTAAGGCGGTAGTCGGAGAATAGTTCTCCCCATTGTCTTTGCGAATTCATCGATTACATATTTATCGTAATTCGGCTTAATTCTGCGAACCTCGTCCAATAACTGCCACTTTAGTGCTGTATCTGGCATTCGTATTTCCTTGCTGGTAAGCCACTCTCTTACCTGCGTTTTGTTCCAGCTCTTTATGGGACAGCGCTCCTGTTTCGCAGAGTGGTACGGCGCGTTATCCATCACAATAACGGCGTTTGGCCTTAAATGTGGTACAGTGCGCTTAAACCACTCGAAAAAGTGTGCCGCATTCATCTGGTCGTGGTAATCAGCGCTCTTGGTCTTCGATTCGAAACACAGCAAGCCATTTTCGACAAAACCATCCTCCGATCCAATATGGAGTACGCTGAGGCGGTTTCCTTTCGCATTCAGAGTAGGTGGGCCAATCGTCAGACCCCTTTTTCTGGCGTTCGATGTCGAAGCTAGTGTTGTCCACCCACACTCGCTTTCGTGTGTCGCCCGCATTTACCCATGTCTCGTCCAAATAATAAATGGGCATTCCCGCCGCTCTGAATTCTCGAATTTTCGTGATGAACGTTGGGCGCCAACGAATTAAATCTTCCCGCTCGATAAGGGCACTATTGCGTTGTCTCTGTACGTACTTGAAGTTCATTTTCTTCAAGAAGCGATGTAATGTACTCTGCGATATAACCGGTAAATTTTCGTCTCTTCGGATCGCCGCGCCGCCAACACTCTCGAAAGTGTCGGTAGTTCTCTTCGTTCCCAAAAGGCGTGCACATGCTTCCGTATTGCTCCAATTCCCTCTTCCGACATCTTCTGCATTATATCGGGCCTTACCCGCTTCTTCGAAGGTGAAGTCACGGTCCCCGTGCGTTTAAATTCTTTTATGCATGTATTTCCAACTAATTTGATAATTTCCTTGTACCTCATTTCCGGAAACTGACCTTTCTTTTCTTTATAAATATTTACGATCATCTTCCTCTGTCCAGAGTGAACTATCTGTGAGAGAAATGTTTTCCATTAAATTGGAGTATACATTTTTCAGGCCTTTCAGGTTAATATTTATCCTTATAATATTTCAGTTGCTTACCTTTCCTTTCTTATTTTTTTGTATAGAGGCACGCGCGATTATGTCCATTTTATTGTAATTGTAATATTTTTTATCAACCACTTCTTTAGCATTTTTCAGTAAAAAAGGGACAATCAAATCCGATAAAAATGTCGAAAAATGCGGTATATACAAAAGTGGTGCCACGCCAACGCTTTCGTCGCAGAACGGATGCGCAGCCGCAAGAGCATTGGTGGTGACCTAGGCAATGAGCGCCAACATGTGCAGAACCGGTCTAAACTCGTCGGTCGGCAGGTTCCTTCTGCAATGACAGGGAGAATAGAAACGTATTGCTTTATCATTTCTAAATGTTTCGAATGTATAAAACTGAAATTTTTTTGGAGTGCCAATAGAACAGGAAGTTGGAGCTGGAGTATCATTTGTAGCATAGCTCACATCAGTGGTAACATCAATATGTTCATTGAGGACATCTACCTCTTGACCCACAGAATTTATATCTTGAATTATATTATTCTCAAAATCATGCAATAAACTGTGTCAAACATTATGATCTTCTGCTGGTTTTTTTAATACTTCAATTGCATGATCTTTTTTGTCAAAAAAAAAAAAAAAAAAAAAAACCAGAAGGAACCACACCTTTTTCAATATTTTGTTGGTGTGCCGGATACCTGAATAAAAATCTTCTTTCAAATAGTCTGCAGGTTTGAAGTGGCCAGAGCAGATCTTAGAATGCTTAGTTGCCTGAAAATTTTTACAATTCATGGCCAGTTCCCACTGTTTTCTTAATACAAATCTTTTAGGGAATAAGTGAACTCCGGGATTGTGGCATCCAAAAGCAGAGCATTGAACCATAATGATTGTTTTCAGCATGCAAATCAGAATAACTGCCAAACAACATGCAACTGTAAAGAAGAGGAGCACGATATTACGTGTTAAGGAAGTCATAAAACCTTCAACTTAGAACCACGCACGTGTTTAAGAAGTCATAAACCCTTCAACTTAGAACCAGCAACGTGTCCTAAACTAGGTCACCCCTCCACTCGAAAATCTACTATAAAAGGGCCATGCGCCACCCAATAAAGTCAGTCTTGTTTCAAACCTATCCGACCTCGTCTCGCTGGTAGTTCTGGTGCCTAACCTTTGCCTCTGCGGAGCTCGTTATTGAGTACTTGAACTTAGCGTTTATAATTATCAATACTAGCTACGGGTTTAGTGGAACTTATCGTTCCGAACCACTCTGGTATTTCCGTACAAGTCACCGGAGCTCATTAATAACAAATAGACTCAATGGTCATACACTGACCTTGGTCTTTGTATTATTATAAACATTTTGACGATTTCTCCACGTGACACCACCACGTATCGCTACAAAACGATTACAGGAAGAGCAGCTTGTGATTGGAGATTTTTATCGTACATGGACCCAATGTAAATTAGAAACGGCAAAGATTCAAACATCATTTGGTAGCAGACTTGTTGAGACAATGACAACTCGCGAAAAAAAATTATTTAATAATGACGTATTTTTAGCAGCTATATTTCTTGACGTACGTTTTAATACCATTTTAACGAAAGAACAAATAGTGAAAGCCACTAACCATCTAGTACACACCTGGCAATACAAACAAAACTTGCAAAAAGAGCATCAGATGTTGTCTACTAACTGTGTTCCAAGTACATCAACTTCAACATGTGAAGATAAATATGAAGCAGATGACCTCGAACAAATATTAAGAGAACTTGATAATACAAAATGCAGTGGTTATACATGCACTTACACGTTGGATATCACGAGTGTGCTTAGAAAATTGTTAGCCTTTCCTCGATTGGATTTTAAGGAAGACATTTTACAATTTTGGTATAAAAATAAAAATAATTTATCGGAATTATACTCCTTAGCCAAAATAACTTTTGCAGTGCCTCCAACTCAAGTGAGTGTCGAGAGATTATTCTTTTCCTTGAAATATGTAGTATCATATTTGCGTTATAATTTATTTGACATTATTCTTGATGATATATTAGTTGTTAGAGCTAATGTCAAAAATGTAAATTTATAGATTATAATAAAGACAAACATTCATTACAAAGTGCAGCGTATTTTCATATATCTTACACTTTTTTCAAATTTCTATCCAAATTGTTTTGATGCATGAACCAAAATATCTTAGAAATATCGTGAAAATATAACTAAAAATATCTTAAAAGCTTTAAATAATGGGTTACGGAACTGAGAAAATTATCGGTAAACGTATAATAATATATTGGTATTTTTATGAAAATATATTACGTTATGTCGGTGTTTTTATAGCTCGAATTAATAAGGGTTATGAAGATATTACTTTAATCCACCATGTTACCGAAAGAAGAACCGGAAAAATACCGGTATTTATTTCGGTTTCGGTACTTCAACGATTTCGGTATTCACCTATTTCGGTTCTATGTATAACGGTTTCGGTACTCATCTGTTTTGGTACGTGTAACGTTTCCACGCGTGGCGTAACGCGCTTCACAGAATTTTGGGATTGGTTCGATGCTATTAATGAAATTAGAATAATTAGGTTGCGACTCTCGGTCGGTACAAAAGAATATAGTTGGTCGTCTTGGGTTGCGACTCTTGGTCGGTACAAAAGAATATAGTTGATCGTCTTGGGTTGCGACTCTTGGTCGGTACAAAAGAATGCCCGTTTGATCGATCGATTTGAAGTAAAGTAACTTAAATATCTAATAGCGACGTCTTAGTCGATTGAAAGGAATTAGCTTATGTATAGGGACTCTTTTGGTCGATGTAGAAGGATTTTAGAATTATGTAATAACTTAGGATTTAGGATTGAATACGGTCAAGGTATTCCTGATCAGTTAAGAGTGCAAAGGGAGCAGTTTCTGATCACCTACAGATCAGCCTCACTATGAGCTATCAAATTTTGCGTATAAATTTCCAAATACTTCATAATTATTTAGTAATTTGTTAGAATAAATTTGCAATAATAAGCTTATTATTTGGTATTTATATACTAAACTGATCAGGAATTTGGTTCTGATCAGGAACTGGGTCCTTGACGGTATGTTTAAGTTGAGATTCTCTCTCTATTGTTTTTCCGTTTCATCAGGGGCAGGTTTTGCCACCTGTAATAATCTCGCTCCCACGTTGCTCAGGAGTAATATTGCTAACCTGAGAATAATCATTAATAACTTTGCTTCATCAAACTAAGGGGCCTACAAGGCGGCTTCCAAGGCTGGAACGTCTCATCAAACCTAGGCGACTATGGCCTTGGTTGAAACGCTCAACAGAACCGAGGGGCCTACAAAGCGGCTTCCAGAGTTGGGGCATTAATTTATGTAGGGATCGGCTATTAGCCTTAAATGATCCTTGTATGTATCGAATCGAGTGAGTTCTCGAGATTTAATCGTATTGAGTGAATTAGCTCGAATGGATCTGAATGTTTGGAATCCGTTGAATCGAATGCTTCTCTCTGGGCTATCGTGCCCGTATTTATACATATTCTGGGTCTTGGGAGCGCACCAATAGGAAGGGAGTTCGACTATTATGCATTGACAATTCTGCGCTCGCATGGTCCGCTTTCCAGTCGGCCTACAGAGCGACTAGTTAATGCGCAGGCGCGTGTGGAACGCTCGGTTCTCCCACTCATTGCTATGCACACTTCTCTGCTCTCGATCCTTGCTCTCGCCGATCCGCCGATCGACTGAGGATTGCGCATTAGGATGGAGCGAAACAGGTGAAAAAAATGTTTAATACATATTCTCGTATTCCTGTATTACTATTTTTTGACCCGTCTCTGTAAGTGTGTAACTGTAAAATTTCAGCCGTCTGCGTTATTATTTTCAGGTGGCGCAGGTGACTTAAAGTTTTCGTAAAAATTGGGAAAACAGGGTTATAAATAAGTAATCACAAAATTTCTAAAAATAATTTTTAATTACTGTTACAACTAAAATTAGATATTACAGTGGAGGCTCACTGGAGGGGGCCAGTTTCCCCTCGATCGCTGTTCGCGGGACAAGTTCGGACCGGACAATGTATCTGATCTCGACCTTGAGTCAGTAGAACGAATAATGAACAATTGCTAGAGCGAGAGAGGACACTAAGGAAAGCGCAGAATACTTGATTTGTAAAAAATGTATAAGTCTCTATAAGTTTTTTTTAATTTACCATGCGCCACCTGAGGATGATGTAATAACTTATTAATTTTTGGTACGAATAATGCTTTAGTATAGGGTCAAAAATTAAACATACAGTGTTGGCGAAATTGTCAAAAAAAAATTTTCACTCCACCCTATTGCGCATGCGTTCAATTATCCCACTCCTCAACACTCAATTCTCTCTTTCATCGCTCTCGCGTCTCGCGGTACTCTAAGCTAATATTAATATTAATGCTAACACGCCTTATAAAAGTAAGAATAATAAGAATATAAGTATTATAGTGAATATTAATTATGTTTATTAATGGTAAAAAGAAAAGGGCAGTTTGGGGGGTTTGTTACATACGATATCGGTTTCGGTATAGCTTTGTTGACGTAATACCGGTATGAAAATCATACCGGTTTGAAGTAGAGCTCTTACTTTTTGACCCGTCGGGTACCCGGGTACCCGGACATTACCCGGGATAACTTCAAGCAATTGAATGTAATATTGTCTGTGATTGTCTGTGGTATAGTCTGATGTTAGCCAAAAATGATCGAACAATACCATATTCAATGGCTTGAAGTTGTTTCGGGTAGACGGGTACCCGACGGGTCAAAAAGTAAGAGCTCTAGTTTGAAGTCCCTGCTTATAAACCTTGAGAATTTTCTTGGTTTGTTGATTTCAAATAATTCTAAAAGGCATTATAAATTTCGTAAATGCGGAACTTTTTTTGTGACACCAGGACACAGTCCCAGCCACCAATAGACAGTAATACATATTAGATAAAATATGCAAATTTTTTTTTATTATCTTAAATGATATACAAATGCAGCCTACAAAGTTTTTTAACACTACGACGTTTACGTTCTTTTTTAAATAAAATCCTGAAAATTACCTATTTTTGGAGTGATTTGATGGGAGAAGAACACCCTTGAACAATGCGGTTTCAATAGGTATATCGCTGTTCGGAAATTGAGGTAATAACCCTCGTATAACGCACACGGTTTCGATATAACGCGGTCTTGATATTTTTAAATTTTTATCCATTCACTTTATCGTACATTTATTAAA
The DNA here is from genome assembly GCA_963932275.1 of Andrena praecox. NCBI lineage: Eukaryota > Metazoa > Arthropoda > Insecta > Hymenoptera > Andrenidae > Andrena > Andrena praecox. The sequence continues at coordinate 38,024,952 of OZ010731.1, forward strand.
ATACATTGTCTAACCCCGTTTTTCTTATTAGAACTGATTGTGAGTCTCGCATAACGCGATTTAACGCGGCATTTTTATGGATAGGAATATTCGCGTTATACTAGGGTTACCTTACCTGTACTTCCTAGTCTATAAAAACATATGTGTAAATTATAAAAGATGGACTCGATGGGGTACCGGGAAAATGTGCCCCAAGCAAGGCTTGAAACGGTTCCGAAAATAACTGTTTAAAACTGTTATATAAAGTTTCTGATTGAACCGGTTATGGAGAACCTTTATTAGAGTTTTTTTTGTCAGTGGGATCCCCTGTAGGCCTATTCCACTAAATTTTAGATTTACCCAGCACGTTTAAACGTACGCAAAAATCTAGTTTACCCAAACATGTTTTAAATTTTGATAGTAAAACCCGTGTTTTCCATCTATTTTTTATTACGCGACATAGTGGAATAGGCCTATAGGGGATACCACTGACAAAAAAAAACGCATCGATTACTATTATCGGGTAATATCTCCATGGGTGATGTGGAAATCTATTGATACGGGTGTCGCCCCAATGCGCCACGCGCGTTTCCTATAGTACGGGCCTGAGCGCTTCAAGCAGCTACGCTGCCGCCGGGACCAAGACGCGCGGCGGGAGAAAGAGGGCGTTGCTTCTGAAACTCGGTAGAAAAGATCACTTATAGTCGAATTTACGAAAGAAGGCATCTTGGCACCGGGGCCAGAATTGGCGACGTTGCCGCTACTCCAGGCTCGCGATTGGTGCTTGCCCTACGCGGCTCCCTACGCCTTGGCCAATGACTTTCGGCTACTAATTGTGGGCCTAGAGTAATCGTTGTCCTTGTCGGGTGCATATTGCTATCCTCTTCCAGAGGGCGAACCCAACGTTCTTCCCATAGAGATTTGACAGTGTATCGAATCTTATTGGCTATAGCTGCATACGCCATGCAGAATGAATAGCGGACAAGTCGGGGAATATAGGCTCATAGGATTCTTATTCTATTTAGCGTCATTCCACGGCAAATCGATCACTTTTTGAATTGATGTCAGGGATTTTGTTCAAACTGAACTATTATATAGGAAGGGATTTCAGTTATCACTTTGCTGGTTTTTAATTTTTTCATTTTTTGCCTATTTTCATGAAACCGTGCTGTACTTGTGAATTTTTATCTCGGAAACTCCTTTATCGTATTGAATTCATTATTTTTTCAATTTTAATCTAGAAAGTGCGGGCGATTCTAATACTCTTTTTTATATTGAAAAATTAATTTTGTAATTTTTAAAATTATAGCCAAAGCTTTATTCTGCAAATTTCACGTTAATTTTAATGGTGTTATCCTAGAGCAGCGCTGCACAAGGAGCTGTTTTCGGCGCCTAGCGGCGAGCAACCCACCTATCTCGTTGCTAAGGTGAGAATCGGTGAGGAGAACTGCAGTAGTGTACGTGCATTTGGTATGACTTGAACCCAACCATATTTACTGATGCTACGAGCCTACGTTCACGCACATACACTACTGCAGTTCTCCTCACCGATTCTAACCTTAGCAACGAGATAGGTGGGTTGCTCGCCGCTAGGCGCCGAAAACAGCTCCTTGTGCAGCGCTGTCCTAGAGTAATACTTTCAAGTCATATTTAAAGGAACCAATTACTTTTAAGCCATGTTTAAAGGATCGAATTTCTGTCGGAAATGAAATGAAAAATAGTTTTAAAATTTCGAAACTTTATTCTGAAAGATTAATTCTTCTCGATTAAAATAAAAGAAAATTAACACAATGTTGTAGATAGTTTTCGAGATAGAAATTCGTAAGTACAGCATCTTTTCAAGAACATAGGCAGAAATTGCACAATTCAAAGTCCTGTATTTTGTACCCAAGTTCAAAACCTGTTAAACAATGACTCAAACCTTTCCATAATTTCACGCGATTCACAAAATACATATTGCATTCTGCTCAAATTCTCTAAAAATGTGATCGATTTGGCGTGGAGTGACTTGTAGATGAAGGAATCTGTTTTATCGAGCGAGTGAGAGAGACACAGTTGCGCTTAAAGATAGAAAGAGACGTCCGATCTGCTACACAACGTGGCAACGTCGCACGAAGTACGGAGCAGGCATTGGGTCTCTCCCGAGCCACGCGCGCCGGTCTACGGGCCGCCCAGGTGCCTTCTTTCGTAAATTCAACTATAATTCCCAAGCCACATCTGTAATTGATTATGCCCAACTCTGCCCGCGCGCTGGGGTGCCCCCTATAATGACTTTTTTTAATTTTAAGAATTCGGTCCGGGACACCCCCTGATTTATTTCGCTTTGGTGTGATAAATATGTGTGCAAAGTTTCGGCTCGATCAAACAACTCTAAATCCAACTCAAACAACTCTAAACAGTCGAATTCCTCCTTTTCTCCTTCTCGTTTCGACTGCGATCGTCAGTCTGGTAGATATGGAGGGGGCCGTTCAGCGTGGCAGTAAAGTGGAGGTACCCCCGGTAGCTCACCGGTCACCAGCTAGTCATCTCTGGTCTAGAAGAAGTAAATGAGTTTAAATACTTAGGGTATTATTTCCAGAAAAATGGGGGAAGAGAGATGCATATGAAGGAAGTCATAAAGAAAGCAAGAATAGTAATGGCGTAGGATATGGGGAATAGGACAAAGAATGTTCAAGAACAATTGTGAGGGAGGAATGAGAATATTCAGAAGCATAGTAAAAATTAGCGGTAATTATATAGAAGAGGACACACTTCACCGATTTTGATCACCTTGAAATATGTTGTAAAAGTCATCATTCTGAACAAATTTTCCTATACAAGTAGGAATAGGTGACGTAATTCCTATACGTTTCGGAGCTACGGAAAAAGAGGGTCTCGGGCGCTGGAACTCGATCCGGCGATCTTTAAGGCAGGGGCCCACTAGTGCAACGGCGCGCCGCGCACGTTTTTTCGACGCGCAAGGCCGATTTGTTGCAGAAACACGGTCCCACTGGTGCAACTGCGCGCCGCACACGGGTCAGATTTACAAGTTTCTCGGATTTTCGAGCAGTTAGAAGCACTCGAAAGGGTCGACTTTTACGACGACGGGCGCGTCGAAAGCGATCGTGTGCGCGCTATGCCGGGATTTCTCTGCCACGCGCGCACGTGTTTCATCGCATGTGTACTCTTTACTCCTACATATCACTTGCATACGTGTACTTGTGGTCTATTATTTAGTTTATATATTAAAGCAAGTAATAACGTGATAAATATTATTGTAAATAGCAAAAATTATACTGCTGCGATAGGTATATTGTTTCTAGATATTGCATAATTGTAATACACTATATATGCGGATATGTGACACTGAATTGTAGTTGTCCATCTTTATCAGTTTAAAATTATTCTATTTCTCAAAAACAATTAAGTTATTGCTTTTATTCATCCTGCAAGAAAATCCTAGGTGTAAACAATATCATTTGGCCGTGACTTGTATATGTCTTTCCGTTCACGCCAGAGGCTATTCATAGGTTTCAAAAAGTAACTTATTTAATAGTGCAATGGTGCATTTACTATTTGAGATTACTCGTAATGGCATTATGTACCTACTTACTGTCAAAGCATTGGCTGTCGGTGTCCGCCACAGCAGTGAGTGTGTTAATTGTAATTTCGTTTCCTATCGCAATGCGAGGGAAATATCTCGACATTTGTGGATGTACAGAAGTCAAATTTTAATCATTTTCTAAGTCATAAACCATTTTTAGTGCCTTCAGGTAAAGTAAATATAGGTACCTACTTAAAAACAGATGTTTCAGTATGCAATAAAGTAACAGCATTTATGACATACTTGGCTATACTTGCCTACCCCATTTTAGAATTGCGAATTAATCAGAGGAAATGATACACGTGTATTTCTTGTGCAGGGGTAGAAAGTTGTCGTCTGGGAGGAATGCTGGTCCAATTGGTCATGATAAAATCTCCTCCCTATAGCCCACCTTTTTTGACACTATTTAAACAAAGGGCGTTCGTATTTTCACTATTGGTCGCAATGGTAACTACCCTCAATCTCATATCGTGTGAGAAAAAAAAACAAACAGGACGCCGAGATTGCGAATGACTGAGCGATGTTGAAATTGATGGCGAAACTGTGGGAGGGAAGCCACGGCAGAGAACTTCCTTCATTTCATTTGAAACACAGTTTCGAGCAATCGATGACCGCGACATAGTAAACCCCTTCAAACATTTTAAGTAGTATGAAGTGTGAAGGAGTCAGAGATCTGCAAAGATCTGGTTTGACCCGCCCGTCACCCGGCCGTGACTCGATTCACCCGCCCGCCCGTGCCCGAATCTGCACTCACCCGGTGATACCCGCTACCAATCCGCCCATACCCGCCCGAAGCTGACTCAACGTTTACCCGACCCGCCCGGACCCGCCGCCGGGTTAGCGGGTCAGCGTCGATTTCTACCCGCCCGAAGCTATCGCGACGCGTACTTGACTCACCCGTAGTCCTGCCGTTATCCGTTCGTACCCGTGCCTTTAGCTGCACTTCAATTCCGACTTTACTGGCACTTTATTCGGCAGTTGTTATATCAAGACGCGGATTTATTTCATTCTACGAATGGACAGTATGGCGTGCATTGTATCAATTTCTAGAAATTATGGATCCATGCAGCAATTTAATTTAAATTGAAATAATGAATCAACAAAAATACGTATAATATGCTATACAATTTTATGCTATTCATACATTAAAAGCTTTTATATTTCTCTGCAGTGTTGGAATTTTTGTTACTTTCCCTTTGTTAATAATTATAATATAAATAAAATATTAACTCGATTTGGGCTACCGTCCGTTTTTGATAATGAGTAACAGCGAACATTGGGTGCACAGCGGGTAAGAACGTGTATAGTGTAGCGCGGGTATTAGCGGGTATAGCGCGCATACGGGCGGGTCGGATAAAAGTTGCGTCATCTTCGGGCGGGTATGGGCGGGTAGACATCGACGCTGACCCGCTAACCCGTCGGCGAGTCCGGGCGGGTCGGGTGAATCGAAAGACGGACGGGTAACGGGCCGGTAGACCCGCGATATATCCGCCCGTTGCAGACCTCTGGAAGGAGTTGTTTCGGCTACTGACCCAACCACCGGCGTTAGCTTTATTTAGATAAAGAAAGCAAGATGTAGAAAAGGAGGTTAGTGTTTCCACTTGTCTTCGAGGTGCGCGCCTGGCAGAGCGTCGCGGCGTGGAAGCTGTGCTCTCTCACAAATATCCAGACGGTACAGAACGGGTAATAGAGTACGCATCGCAGTCCTTGTCTCGCACGCAAAAGAAGTATTTGCAGATAGATAAAGTAGCATACGCGATCATTTTTGCGGTAAAAAAGTTTTATCAATTCTTATACGGGAACCGTTTCACGTTGTATACAGACCATCGTCCGTTTGTACAGATCTTCTCGCAGCAGAACGCACATCGGAGACACAGTGCAATGCGGATGCAGCACTATGCAATTTTCCTACAAACATTTACATTCGATATTAAATATAAAAATACAAAGTTACATGGAAACGCGGACGGGTTGTCGCGATTGCACATCAAGATAGAAAACGACTACGAGTACGGCGTGGGTTGTGATTACGAAATTAAATTAATAGATACCTTACCGATTACATTTAACCCGGCGTTGGTCATGTGGGGTCTCACAGACCACAGATTTTAAATTGAGTATAACTTTTTAACAACGCGTGGCAGTGTTATTTTATTTGTTCATTATATAAGCTATTTAGGAAGTATATTTTTGTTGAAAATTAAAGATGTTTAATTAGTTAAGTATTTTTGGGTAATAAAAATTTAATTAAAGATATGGATTTCTATAATACACTAAATTAATTGCGGGGTTTGTGGGACCCCACCTTACTACTCGTGTTACATTTCCCCACGTTACCAACGCCGGGTTAAGGATTTAGCGAGCGAGACAATGAAGGATTGGAAATTACAAGCGCTAAGAAACGGTTTAGTAAACGGAAAGAAAATAGAGTTAAGAGATCGTTTTAACATACCGCAAGGGGAATTTAGCTGCCAGAGCGGGGTAATTCTGCCCGATAGTAGAGTAGATATACCTCGCCGACTGCGAAAAACAATGTTACAAGATTTATATGCGGATCATGTGGGCATAGCCAGAATGAAGGCCATGGCGAGGAAATATTTGTAGTGGCCAGGCATCGATCGCGACTTCGAAGCTACTGTAAAAGATTGTGTAAACGGCAACCTGACGCTAAATGAGCCATCAAAAGCACGCGGGCAAGAGTGGAACCCAGTGGAGTTCCCGTTTCACAGAGTCCATATGGATTATGCAGGTCCATTCATGGGGCATTACTGTATCATTATGATTAACACATTTTCAAAGTGGCGAGAAGTCCATATGACAAAGGATATAACGTGCTACAACGATACGGGAATGCAAACAGACTTTTTCTACAATTGGAATTCCAAAGTTCATTTGTCTCGGGCGAGTTTACACAATTCCTAAAATTTAATGGAATTGCACACAAGACGACAGCGCCTTATCATCCAGCCACGAACGGGCAGGTGAAAGATTTGTCCAAACTCTTAAAGCAGCGTTAAAGAAACGGTTTCAAGGCGCGCAAGCGAATAGGTCAGAACTCCTCGAAGCGATACAAAGAATTTTACTAAGGTACCGGTGCACACCTCACCAAACAAGCGGGGTGACACCCGCTGAAAGAATCTTTAGTTATAAAGTACGTACACGACTGGAGCTGTTGTTACCTAAAAAGTGGGAGACGGGTGATAAGAGAAAGGCGATTCAAAAAATACGAACACTGCAACCGGGCGATAGAGTAAAATGCAGAAATTACTACGAGAAAGCGAAATGGATTCTCTCCCGTAGTGGGGGAGACTCTCGCTCCGTAGTGGGATAAGTCTCCTCTGCTGGTGATAGTTCTCTGCTAGCATGCTTCGGGCGCTCGGTCTCCTTCTTCCCTTGAAGGAGAGCTGCTCCGATGGCGTAGCTGCTAGCCTCAGTCCGAAGGGTGTAGGGCCTCTTTTAGGTGGTCGGACGTTTGTTGTTGTTGCGAGGGCGCTTCTTAGGTGGCCTTCTTCTATGTCAGCCGGGTTAGTGGTTCCGCAATGCTGACAAGGTTTGGTACGAACCGCTAACCGTTGTCTCACTTCAGGCGTCGATAGTTGACACACACATGAACGCTCCGATTCTTCTTTGGTGCCAGGACGATACCGCAGTCCAGCAGCACCTCTCTCCTCGTAGGTGGTAGGCGGTAGAGTAGTACTGTAGTTGGGACCGCTTCATCTTCCCTTCGCTCCTCCACATTGATGGCGGCGACATTGCTCGAATAGGGTGTTGATACCAGACCATGTGAGCTCGGTGTCCTCTGCGGTAGTCTTACGCGGGCGTTTGATGGGGCTAAGCAGAGGTGGCGGTGTTGGAAATTCGTCTGCTATCTGCACCAGGTAGTCTTGCAGTCCACTCGACGTGGCAGGTGTGGTCATCATGGCCGAAAGTCCGTGGTGGTTTTCCTTCTAAATGCCAGCTGCGTTGTGGAGTATTGATGACAATCCCCTCCAGGCAGTCTGTACCCAAAAGTGTTCGGTCGTCCGTACTGTTGAGTAGGACGATGAAGAGCGTTGGTATAGTTCGCCCTTCCAGGTGTACGTCGGCTGTAGTGATCATAACTTCCCGGACACACGGGTTTCCATCAGCCAGGGCGACTCGCAGTCACTTGCTCGTGAATGATTGCCCCTTCCCTTTAAGCACGGCGGACAGACTCTGGCTGGCCACACAGCATTTGGCTTCTGTATCCAGATAGGCACGACTTTGCTCGCCTGCGATTCTCATAGTTACCGTTGGTCGTGGGCTTCGTTGTGCCATGGTACCGATGGAGCAGAATGCAGCTTGGGTTGACGGCGTCACCTTCTTGCTGCAGTCGGGGCATTTGCTCCTCACGGCACCTAGCTTTCCAAAGCCATAGACTTTAATTGAAACTATGATTGTTGAAAGTATCAATGAAAGTGTTATAAATTTAAGTAATTGTGCAATATGTATATAATTACAAAGTAATGTACAAGAGAATATGTCAGTAGCCCATATAGATAAAACTAGTGGGCCCTTAGATAGTATAATTTTAGAAAACTGTATGACAAAACGAAAATATTAGTGAATGGGATATATTATCATATGACACTTCTATAAACGACGCCCGCGTAACACTACCGCAGAGGACATAGAGCTCACATGGTCTGGTATCAACGCACTATTCGAGCAATGCCGCCATCAATGTAGAAGAGCCAAGGGAAGTTTATCACGTACTGTTAACATGAAAAGTGTAATCCCTATTCATTTGAATAATAATGAAATAAATCAAGCAGGTTTATTTAAATTTATTTTAAATTTTTCACGCTATTGCTATATAGACATATTGTTTAGATTTTAATCATTCTTTTTGAGAAAATAAATGTAATAGACAATTGGAAGAAATTAACAGTCATGTAAATAGTACTTGTCAAATTTTACAAGAAAATGTACAGCCCCGTATTTTTAATATTATAAATGAACGATCAGATACTTTTGAAGCAAACAAAGAAAACTTTCGATGTAAAAGTGTTGTAAGTTAAGGTTTTGCTGATGTCTTTACCTTACCTCCTCAATATTTGCCCCCCCCCCCCCCAAAGAAACAAAATAAACTAAAAGCAACTGGAAAACACAAACTACCTTCAGTGGGGACTTCAGATGATTGGTGCAGAGTTCAAAAGAAGAAAGAACAAGAACAAAAGATAAACAAGAAACGGCTGAAAAGAAAAGATTTTTACAAGAAGAAAAAGAAAGTTAGTAGAAGAGAAAAAAGAGTATTGAAATTCAGAAAAAAATTAAAAATGAAAAGTTTAATTTAACAACTGTTTTATGAATATTTTTATATTATTTATAATATGCCCTTTTGTTGCATTTAAAAACTTGTACTAATGTTTTCCATTTTTAAAGATTTTATAAGAAAATAAAAGATAATAGAACAGGCAAATAATTATTTATTTTGACCCATTCTTTACAAATGGTTTGGATATTTTGCTTGATTTTTATTTAATTTTCCATAGATTTAGTCGAATCACATTACGTTAAAAAATTGGGTTTTTTCTTTCCTTTTTGATCTGTTTTTATGTTTCTCATACTTACAAAATGTTTTTCCTGCTCATTTGAAACGAACAGATTTGGCTGACTGGGCGTTTCATAATCGAGACATTGAATATGAAACACCGGGTCATGGTACGAAAGCAGTGTTTCATAATACGTACTAGGGTGGTCCTTATGTTTCAACTTATAAATTTGTATTATCTGACCCTCCTAAAATCTTCTATTCGACAAAATAACAATATCTGCGTGTTTTTTATTTGTATATTTTGATATACAAAGGTCGCTCAAGGACTTTATACAGGGTGTCCCAAAAATGTCGGACTTCCTTGAAAGGGGTTACTCAGGGGGTGATTTGAAACAACTTTTTCCTTAGCGAAAATATTGTCCGAAGCTTCGTTAAGGAGATATTAACCAAAAACCCCGACCAATCAGAGCGCGCGCCTTCCGCCTGAGTTCCCGCGGTAGCGTTGGCTACGAGGTAGGCGACCGCGCCTGTGCTACGAACGTACGAACAAGCAAGTCGGCATGCATCGAAGGAAACCGCGTTACACATTTTTTTTTTTAAAGCAGAATCTTAAATAAGAATAATTTGAAGTGAGAGGACAAGAAGTACGTAAATTTCGTTTTTAAATAAGGCATAAACGAAAAGGTAACGTAACAGAAAATGTACGACAAGTGATCGTAATTCGTTATTGAGGAAAAAATCCGTAGTTTAACAACGGCCAACACAACTAAATTTAAAAAATAATATTAGGTGTATGAATAAATTCTTTCCGACTGGAATTTCTATCGCGGTGGTATTCAGAAGCTGCCAGAAAAATGGCAAAAGGTAATGAACAATAATGGAAATTATTGCGATGATCGAGTTGTTTTCATATTTTTTAAATCGAACTGTTATTGTACCCTAAAATCGGAAAGAATTTATTTTCACACCTAATAATCACCAATAAATTAAATAAGACTCACCCTTTCTGGACATTCCTTTCCTTGCTTTCCTTCCGTTTTCGGAAACCTGGCCACTGTACCGATCCTGGTCATCGGCGTCCAGTGCTCAGCTGATCGCAGGGTCAATGTACCGAATATTCACTTCACTGCACGGCTACTAACACTGATCACTGAACCGATCCTGGTCATCGATGGACGAGCCCAGTGCATAGCTGGTTTCAGGTACACGACACCATCCAAGGTTAATGTGCCGAATATTCACTTTACTGCACGGCTACTAACACTGATTACTGAATTTATTTTTCACGGAACGTGTTGTTCCTACGTTATAAAAATTGGTGGCTGCAAAAGGGGCCGATTACTGTTAATTACTGGGACGAGATTACTACTATTACCCGGCGAAAAGAAAACTCGTGGCAGACTGTCTCGGGCTGTGCAGTCCGCTGCTGTGACGATTGGTCGAGTCACCTATTTGGGCACACTTTTAAAGACGGGACACACGTATTTTGGTTATTGGCTGAAGTTGCCACATACATTGTCGCACCGCGCGACGAAGAGATCGAACGAAACACGAGATCGGGTGGGATAGAGCGATTTGACCAAGCGTAGCCTACGCTTTTGTTTTGACGATCGTCGGTCGGATCCGTATCTGATCGCTGCACAGCAGCGGACTGCACAGCCCGAGACAGTCTGCCACGAGTTTTCTTTTCGCCGGGTAATAGTAGTAATCTCGTCCCAGTAATTAACAGTAATCGGCCCCTTTCGCGGCCACCAATTTTTATAACGTAGGAACAACACGTTCCGTGAAAAATAAATTCAGTGATCAGTGTTAGTAGCCGTGCAGTAAAGTGAATATTCGGCACATTCACCTTGGATGGTGTCGTGTACCTGAAACCAGCTGTGCACTGGGCTCGTCCATCGATGACCAGGATCGGTTCAGTGATCAGTGTTAGTAGCCGTGCAGTGAAGTGAATATTCGGTACATTGACCCTGCGATCAGCTGAGCACTGGACGCCGATGACCAGGATCGGTACAGTGGCCAGGTTTCCGAAAACGGAAGGAAAGCAAGGAAAGGAATGTCCAGAAAGGGTGAGTTTTATTTAATTTATTGGTGATTATTAGGTGTGAAAATAAATTATTTCCGATTTTAGGGTACAATAACAGTTCGATTTAAAAAATATGAAAACAACTCGATCATCGTAATAATTTCCATTATTGTTCATTACCTTTTGCCATTTTTCTGGCAGCTTTTGAATACCACCGCGATAGAAATTCCAGTCGGAAAGAATTTATTCATACACCTAATATTATTTTTTAAATTTAGTTGTGTTGGCCGTTCTTAAACTACGGATTTTTACCTCAATAACGAATTACGATCACTTGTCGTACATTTTCTGTTACGTTAGCTTTTCGTTTATGCCTTATTTAAAAACGAAATTTACGTACTTCTTGTCCTCTCACTTCAAATTATTCTTATTTAAGATTCTGCTTTAAAAAAAAAATGTGTAACGCGGTTTCCTTCGATGCATGCCGACTTGCTTGTTCGTACGTTCGTAGCACAAGCGCGGTCGCCTACCTCGTAGCCAACGCTACCGCGGGAACTCAGGCGGAAGGCGCGCGCTCTGATTGGTCGGGGTTTTTGGTTAATATCTCCTTAACGAAGCTTCGGACAATATTTTCGCTAAGGAAAAAGTTGTTTCAAGTCACCCCCTGAGTAACCCCTTTCAAGGAAGTCCGACATTTTTGGGACACCCTGTATTTCGCATGTACCACAAGTTTGGCGACTGCGACTTTCTATAATTGTCACTTGTCAATTTTAATGAAACGGGGCCCATATTTATATATCAGAATCCGAAACCATGCTTTTATCTGTGCCTGAATTTTAATGTTATACTCTCACTTAAAAGTTAATAAAATTATTTTGTTCTTATTGCAAAAATTTCTATCAATTTATACCAAAATAGTAATAATTCAATGCTATTGAGCGACCTTTAAAACCTTAATATATTTTAACAAAATTTTAAACGACATTCTTTTAAACTATTTGGAAGCTTCTGAGAGGGTCAGAGGAAAATTTTAAAAACTTTGATTTTTTACCATACATATAAGGACCACCCTAATACGTACATGGCCTTCATTTAGTTTTTTAGTTGTATTATTTTTTATTTAAAATAAATATACATTTTATGGCTCATTATAGAATCACAAAACATTGGTCTATCGAAAGGTATGCAAATTTTAAAAGATAACACATTCAGTTTTTTAAATTGTATGACAATTGAATAATCCCACTGAAAAGCGTTTCATAATAGGTACATTTATCTTACCGAGCTGAGTCTTTGCGCCTTTTTGAAACTCTCCCCCTCCACGGCTCCCAGAGGCCGGAAGTTGGCCATCCTCTGGAAGAGAGGCTGATATCTGCAGTCGAGACCAGGGATTGGATGTATCCGTCCCTGGAAGCATTTGCACAGCCTGTGTTTCGTCTGCGGATCATTCCCACTAGACGAGTGGATCAAAAGCTTTCTGGTCCGGCCCCATTGGCAGGATAGTCCTCCTGGGCATCGAATGGCCGTTGCGCCTGTCTGTTCCTTTACACAAACGCCGTCGCCGCTCTGCTCCCGCGACGCGCCTGCAGCTACGATTCCGTGACGCGACTGCAACGCACCGCCGCAATTGACCGCAATAGCTTAACGTATGGTCATACGCGTAGGATAAGCCCTAGAATGAAGGACGTGCGAATTGTATTCAATAGTCCATCTTTAATACCAGCGAACCCAAACGAGTATTTATTCAATCGATGACCGTGGCCAGCCGACCTGAGGTGGCCACACGGAACCTCTCCCACCCTATAAGCGACCGTCACGGAAGACGGTCACAGTTGTACCACGTGCAGCTCGAACTATTGAAAAGTTGACAGAACATTTAATAAATGAGGAAATGCGGGGGCTGCAAGTGTCTGGAGAAATGACAGAAGAAGCCTACTACGCTAAAGGACAACGGAAGAATTATACCCGCCGTGATTCCCGTGCTGAGAGTTCCACAAAATGTAACCGCAAATGCCATGTTTGTAAAAAGCCCGGGTATTGTGGTCGTGACTGTACTTTAAAGAAGGCTCGTGGAAATAGTCAATCCGTGGTTGATAGGAGGATCAAGGACGGGAAAACTGACGAAACTACAAGCTCAGCTGACAATGAGTTATTCAACGCTGAAGATGTTCTGTTGGCAGATAGAAAGAACAAAGAGGCGTGGTTTGCAGATTCGGGTGCTACTGATTGTGAGCACATGTCTTTTAGAGAAGAGTGGTTCAAGAATATGCAATTATATTCCGGAAGTGAATGCACTGTTCGCGTAGAAGATGGTAATCTTTTGAATGTGAAAGGCAAATGTGATATCAATGTAAAAGTGCAAAACGCTGATGGAACTTCTACGCGACACACAGTTGGAGGTGTCTTATACGTACCTACCAGAGATCCAGAAGAGTTTTTTGTCGGTCGGCTTGTTCAGTCGAAAAAGGTATGAAGATAGTTTTCCAGAAATACGGACAACGAGTATGTTTCTTAAAAAATAATTGATTGATCGTTGATGGAAAGAAATACAAAAACAGATTGTACAGATTGAATTTCAATCCGATATGTGTATCTGAGGCAAATATTACCATTATTGTGACGCCCGGACATTGGCACGAGAGTCAGTGGTGACACATGGTGACGAATTCAACGGTACGAGATTTGAAGGTGGATAGTTCGATAAATGGTAATATTTTCTACAAAGGATGTGTTTACGGCAAACAGCATCGCACACCATTTCCTAAAGGAGAACTACCAGGGCGAAATATCCAGGAGAAGTGTTTCACGCAGATTTCTGTGGAAAGATTGTAATGTCTATTTCTGGAAAGAGAAAGCAGAAGGTCTACGTGACACTGATCTGATCCGTTAGGCGGCAAATTTGCTTCTGCATAAACTTAAAAATTGCACTTAAAAATCACAACAGCTCATGGTTTTTATTGAGGTTGCCCAAACTCTTGATTAATCTGGACAAATGGCTCGCTTTCTCACTATTACGGTGTGGAATGCTGAGTCTGTGGCCAAAAAATTCTGCAGAAAAACAATATTCATATACCTCTCATCACGGAAACATGGCTTTTTTCGGGAACGGATTTTACTATCCCGGGTTACCAAATTGGTCGAGCTGACCGCTCCAGAGTGGTCCCAAATCGCTAAAAGCTGGCCAAAACTTAAAAAATGAACTTTTCGTTGGAATCATTTCAACTGTTGGGTAGTCTGATAATGTGGCTATCGAACAGTCGAAGAGCGAAGGGTCCACCTTTTATACCTGCGAAGCAGTCACAGTCCACACTTCGCTTTCGTTCGTCACGCAGTTCTCGTGCACGTGAATGCGGTATTACACGGCAATGTGAAAAGTGAATAACTTCAAGAAAAGTAACTTAATTTCAATTCTGCAAAATGGATGTTGTTCCTGGAAGTAAGTAGATTGTTTAGTAGTACTCGCATATCTAAAATTGTTAACGGTTACGTCGTACGATTGTAAACTGTATTATAAGAAATAGAAGGAACAATTTTATGCACAAATAGTAAAGATATAAACTAGGGAACCACGTGACGTGTGTGAAAGTATAACGCGTGTAGAGCAAGCAGGCCAAAGAAATAGGCGAAAAGTGTGGCAAAAGCGCGCAGAAAATTACGAGACCGGGTGGCAAACGAAGGGAGTAGACAAGCTTCCAGCGGACAGTTTAATCGACAGTTAATAAAGGTTCTAAGGGTGAGAAAAAAGGTGAAGAAGAGAAGGCGCGAAACGAGTGCACGACATAAGATACGTGGTAAGGATAAGTGACACCTAGTGGGAGCGGAAGAAGTAAGAAGACAAAGCGGAGACAGCAGTAGGTAAAGAAGAGCGGAGACTCTAATGAGTAAAGCAGGCAAAGGGGGGGGGAGGGCAAAAGGAAACGAGAGGGGGGGTAGACCATCGTTGGCAAAACAGCTGGGAAGAAGAAGAGCGGACAGCGAAGGCTCGATACTAAACTCATTTAAGAGGAAAAGGGAGAACGCGTTGGAGCGGGCAAGGTTAAGGGCTGAAAAGGGAATAGAAACATAATTCCTAAAAATGAGGAGAGGTCTGAAGAAAACAGAGGTAGAGATAGGAACTGCGGAAACGCCGGACAGCCAGAAGTCAAAGCAGGAAAAAGAAATGGATGCGGCAAAATTAGAAAAATTGATGGAAGCTGTGCTGGCAGTTAAGAAAGACATGGAAGAGCTGAAAAAAGATAATAGAGATCTGAGGCAGGATAATAAAGAGCTGAGGCAGGGAATGCAGGATCTGAGGGACGAGTGGAAGAGGAGAGATGAGATAAGGGAAATGGAAAGGAAGAAAATGAGAGGAAGGGTGGAAGTACTGGAGGCCAAGAAGGATCAGGTAGAGAGGCTGGGAGGAAGACTGGAGGGGCTAGAGAGGATGGAAGATGCTAGAGAAAAAAGAAAGAGAAGAAATGTCATCACACTAAGGGGAGAAGATCTACCGTGCAAATATACTATGATACATAAGGTGGACTTTAGGTTTGGACTTCAATACACCATATCTAATTTTGGAGGAAACAAAAACGGACAAAGTAAGGATAGAAGCGGGGAAAAGAGCAATAAAGTATGAGGAGAAAGCGAAACGGCTGACTAAGAATAAAATAGTACAAGAATGCTGGAGGGAAATAGATGCGAAGCAAGCAGAGAAAAAGTCGAAATGGGAGGAAATGAGAGACTCATACTACAGGCAAAAAATTATGGATATCCAAGAAATGGAAATAGAAAGAAGGAGAGGAAGGGAGTTTACTGAGGAACTAGCAATACGTTCAATGGCAATACGAGAGAATACTAGGAGGCAGATACAACGCACATTACACAGAAATCAGAGATACCCAGAGAGCAAATTACTTAAACGGAAACTACAGAGGCAAAGACCAAAGCATGATTGCAAGGTTCAGATGTGAGAACGAAGAGCGGGAAAGCAAGTACTGGAAGGAAGAAAAAAATACAGTATGCAGATTATGAAATGGGGCTAGAGATACGCTAGGTCACATGCTACAAGACTGTAAGAAGCTGAAAAGAGAAAATTCAACGATCAGAGGGATGCTAAAGGGAGAAGAAGAAGGAACGGAGTGGATGCTTATGGTTCTGGAAAAAAGGAGAAGAAAAAAGGCCCAGGAGGAAGAAACACGTCAAATAAAAGCACAATCTTGAGTAAACAGTCCCAGAAATACTTACACACATAACACATGTAACCCCATTTTGAGGCCGAAAGGCAAAAAATAAACCTATTTACTACTGAAAGATATAAATTAAAAGTTGTATATTCCACAATATCACGCCAAAATTCTTGTCTAGACTTGTAACTGATACTTTTATCTTGCAATTTTTGTAAAAATTGGCTGCCGCTAGGTGCCACCCTTGTCGTACGGCCATTTTCTATGACGCAGGGTAGTGACGCTATTAGTTTTAAGCGTGTATTTTCGAAGACTATAGAAGATACGGGAAAATTTTTCAAATAAATATTGTATTGTTTTGGGGAGCTTATTATTAGTTTCAATGATTTTTTTATGCTGATGCATAGAGGTCACATGAACGTCAAATATGTTTTTTTTTACATGAAATCATATATTTCTTTAATGAACCGTTCGGTTCGGCTTATTATTTCCCACAAAAAAGTATAAAACTACTTATTCGAAAAAATTGTTAGTTTCAGAGATATTTTGATCTAAAATTTGCAAGTTTTCATGTCAAACATGAAACGTGAAGATTTTTCGCGAAAATGTTCTCACGTAAAAACAATGGAAGACGTATTCTTGCGGCTTTTGGTGGCATCAGATCCCTATATTTCCAAGGATATTGGATCCCAGATCCAATTTGAAAAACATAAAAATGAAAAATTTATCAGTAGATGCAATGAAGCTGTTAATTCCACCAGCCACAACACTGACAGATACAGATTCCGAGTTGCTCACGTCCGACACCGATGGCGATGATGACATGGACGAAAACTTAGATCAGGGTTGACTAACTTGTGGCTCGCGAGCCATCGCGGGCACCTCCGCCTTGCTGCCATGCTGAACGGCCCCCCTCCATACCAACTAGACTCTGACGATCGCAGTCTATTCCTCCTTATTTCCTTCTCTTTTTGACTGCGATCGTCAGAGTCCGGGAGGTATGGAGCCACCAGTTGGTCAACCCTGACTTAGATGTTGATTGATTTCTTATAATTATTAATTATTATTGTTCTTGAATATTTAATTTAATAAAAAATACCAATTTTCGTACAGATCCATCATTTTTCTAAGATGCATATCCGCCATATTGGATTCGCCATTTTGTTTAAAAAAATTCCAAGTTCAGATTCGTATTCAGCGACCCAAAAAACCTTTGAGCACCGATTTCTAACTAAATTAAAATACGTTTTGTGATTTTGGTCAGCTTTTAGTGACTTGGGACCACTGTGGGACAGTGACATTTTTCTAGACTGTACGGGACCGTCAAGTTAAAACAGCATCGTTTTCTACCCCGTCTGCCTTCTCAAATTTAAAGTCGTCCTGCGACAGTCAAAACCGCCTTGTGCCCTCGACTGGCATCTACATGACCATACACTTTTAGCAACAGTTCATAGATGGCGGATGTATCGACATAGCTATGGGTGCGTTTCGTTATTCACTGCAAGTACTTCTTATATAACGTCACGTGAGTGTGCTGCTAACAGCGTTCCGTTTTAATTTCGTGCATTTCGAAGCTGCTGTGAAATTGTAAAACGGAACGCAGCTGCAGTTGGTTGCACTGCTGCTGCAAATTGTCTGTCTGTAACAGTAAGATAGAGATAAAACAAGTGAATAAACAAATAAACAAATTAATAAGTAAGTAAATTAAAGTAATAGAAAGGTTTCCAAATTAAGGTAATCTTGGTTATAGTCGATCATGTACATAAATAAAGAACACTGTACCATTCCGTGCTCGCTCCGCCTCTTCTGCAGTCATTTGACACAAAAAACGCTCGCTACTTTCTTCGTCAATAATAGTAATAATTTCCATGTCCACATCAATTGCAGGATTCATTTTGAAATCGTTGTGTGGTCACGTGATCACTGCGACTGCTGTACCTGGCCGGCTGCAGCAGTTACAACAGAAAGTGACGTCGAAGTTCGTGACGTCATACATCTGTAGCAGTGCTTTCGCAGTGAACTGCTATCCATATCGGAACGCTATTGTCAGCACTGCCAGTGCTTGCAGTGAATAACGGAATGCACCCTATGTGTAGCGACAACCGCGCGACGTCCGCGCCTCTCGCGGGAAAAGAGAGAAGGCAGGAGACCGAGACAGCAGACCGTTCTTGTCGCGATTACGAATTGGGACTTTCTTAAGTCCGCTACGCGACCTGGTGGCGAAAATTAAAGCAGTCTAATCGGGTTAGCTACACATGTAATAGGGCAGTATTGGGAATTTAGACTGTTTGATGATCGATTTTGTAAAATTTAACCGACTATTTAATGACAAAAACATTATTGCACTATTGCAATACTTGTGTGACACCAGTCCTGTAACGCGATTGACCCGATTACAGAGCTTACTGAAGTAGATGGCGCTCTCATAGTATTTCCCAATACACGCGTTGTCTGTTCTGTAGAGGTTAAGGAGTCGTTATAAAATACGAGAGGTATTGTTCGCGGTAGCATTCGCCCTTCTCGCTCTTCCCACTTCCCGTTGACCTCGCGGTGATGAAGAATGAGCATCAAGCCGTTGCACAAAAAAAGATAGTGGGGATTGTTCGGTCACATTTAACCGGACAGATTTCATTCAAATTTAATCGGGCATTGCGGTATATGTTTCACTGCACGGCAGAACAATTTTGTTGTTAGTGTGCGTATATTCATTAGTTTTATAAACCCAGAAAGTATAGAAAGAGATCAGTCGCTGTTCTGTTGCTAGACTTCGACAACGAAAAATTCACTCTACAGTAGCGTCGTCGTATCTGCGCGTTTCGATAGAAACCAATGCATTTCGTGTGAGGGACTGAGCTATCGCTCAACAATTTGTCGCCAGTGTGTGAGAGCTCGTAGACCGCAGGTCCTACCACTGTTAATGAGTTACGCTCATTTATATAAGTTAGTAACTTGACGTAGGTAGTCACTTAGGTACAAGTTGTTAGTGTAATGCGAATTAATTAAGTGCTAATTACTTTGCCTTTCCTCTTTGTATACGTGCGGCCAGACCTGATTAGCACTCATACATCTGGGACATATTGAATATAATGATAAAAATTATGTGATGAGGAAATAAAAGAAAAATTATATATTAATATTACAATAAATCACAACTTGTCTTACGAAAATATTGTTATGTTGCATCAATTCATGTAAAATGGTAGAATATAATTGTACACCGAAAACAGAATTTACGTAATTATATATATATAATTATATATATATATACTTTGCAGTTTAGAACGAGAAGGTACAAAATGTTAACTTTTTCTCTGAATCCTGTTTATATACACACTAACATTATTAGACATTAGTTCACGTGACATAATATAATAAAATCTAATTTTATTACACTCTGTGGAATAGAATGTAATATAATGCGATATGTCGTAGAATTATGGAATGGACTGGAATGAGGAAGACTATGATATAATGTAATATAACGTAATGTAATGAAATAAAATGCAATATAATCATAAAATAAAATGTGTGAATATTTAAAAATACACATTTATTAAATTATTCCCCTAAATTATCAATACCTTAAAGCTTCATTTGGCACATGTGATTACATTGTTATTTAATATGAAAATTTGATGCAACACTTTTCACTCATTTTGTTGCCATTATATTACGACACCTTCTATTTATAATATCGCTCCTCCGGCTCACCATGACTAATTACACTTAAAACACTCATTTACAATTGGACTACTGTTTAAAATGTACATTGTGTGTTCTTCCTCGAATAAAAATACTCACGAGGAATACCTGTCATTAACTTTTTCTTAGAATTCGAATATATTTCGTTTTGTGCGGTATAGCTTTGAAGAAAGTTCACGAAACAGAGTCACTTTCCTAAATTTTGTACTGTGTAAACTACGAGGAATTAGCATTATTTCGTCGATTAACATTCAATTTTTCTGTTCTCTAATTCTTACTTTGCAGAAATTACTATTTCAATGATTCGTTTGGTCCAAAGTGTGAAAAAGATTGTACTCTAAAATAAACACAAAAACTTGTGAAGTAATACAAGAGCCAGCAACTTAATATTCTATTTTGTTTCTGTTATTGAGTCTCTACTTTTCCCGATTTATCTAATTTGATTTGGAGTTAACGGTGGTTTGTATGCAAAGCTCCGTATTGGAGTAATCAAATTCATTTGAGAAGGTAAAAGTCGTCTAAAATGTTCGAATGTATGATCACTTCGTTTTGTTCTACATTTTAACTTGTAGGTGTCACTGTATATTTCAATTTATACAGAGTGATTCATAAGTGCATGTCAATACTTCAGGGAGTGAGTCTACAAACTAATAGAAGTAAAAACATATGAACATATGCCCCATATATCTTAGTTTTCGAGGTATGTATGATTAAAGAAAATATTCGAGGTGCCCGCCTCGTGCCTCAACACACGCTACTGCACGCCCTAGCATTGAGTTCCGCCCCGCTCGAAAATAATAACTCGCGAGAATAAGGCACTGACTGCCCGAAGTTTTCTCTACTTCATATCGATGGATATTGTTTGTAAACATTACACGAGGCGGGCACTTCTAACATTTTCTTTAATCATCCGTAACTCGAAAACGAAGGTATATAAGACATATATGTTCATATGAAGTTTTTATTTATATTAGTGTGTAGATTTACACCCTGAAGTATTGATATGCATTTATGAATCACTCTGTATATGTTTTATATAATTAGTGGGCTCGACATGATTTTTATTACATCGAACTTTATCCACGCTATTTCAATAATCCGTGCTGTACTACCGAAAACACAAACGCCGTTGAAGGAGACTACATAGTCCCTTTCTTTCAAAGGAAGGCTCTTAATCCAAGAGTTGTGATTTTCATGAAACTGTGTGTGAATGCAGCACATAATGTAGCACGATAAAATAGGGAAGGAGCGATTTTTTTCGGTGGAAATTCAATCTAAAGGAAACAAATCAACCCTTAAATTTATCCTTGTCCTTTGTTTTCGAGAGAAAACTTTTGTAACAGTACAACATAGAACAAAACTTCAAAACAAAAATTGTTCAGTTTCATGCATGTTACACTTCCACAAGAAAGTTTTTCTCTTCCTCGTAATTTATAAGTAAACTAACATTTTACATATTTTACGTAGGTATAAATTCATAATCGCGAAGGACAGAAGCAATCACTTCAAACAAAAAATTCATCATTCTGGACGATCTAACAAAATGTGAAAGGATATAATTTGTTTAATGTTTTGATTGCAAGAAACAATTTTCTACTTTTCTACATACATATATTCCCACGTTGATGCGTGATATTTTATTATAATTATGTTTCGCAACTTACAGAATACTTTCTTTCTGTTATAAATGGGAAAGGCGTTCTTTTTATATAAATCTATTACATTTTCAGTAACAATTTACAACACTGGAAAGTATCTATGAGTGGCACGTTCCACATCAAAATTTAATTTTTATTAAATTGTGTGCAGAAGCTACTTTACTCCGGAAAAAAGTATAAAAGTAGGTATAAAAAGAAATGTATTTTGGTTTATTGTGGGTATGTACAGCACATTTAAATAACAGATTCATAGATCGCATGTAATTATCATATGCTGACATAGAAGATTGTTTCTTAAAAACAAATCATTATGAAAATTATATTCTTTCAAGTTTCGTTAGATCGCCCAAAATCATAAATTTTTTATGTACCTAAGCTGATTGTTTCCTTCCTTCACGCTTAAAAACTTATACGCAAAGTGTGACAAAGATTATTTTATTTATCCATTATGCATCGTGGTAAAACTTTCTTTCTATAGCGTGGTAGACCACATAAAACTGAAAAAATTTTATGTTGGAAGTTTTATTCTATTTCGTACTGTTATAAAGGTGTTCCTAAAGAAATGAAAAACAATGATAACTTTAAGGGCACATTTCATCCCGCCAGTTTCTTGAATACTCTATCATGCATAGCTTTCACAAAGTTCTATTAAAATCAAAATTTTCGGGTTGGAAGCTTTCCCCTGCTAAATCATATTATTATGTCGTCAACTGTTTCATGATGCGGAATAAAGTGGCTACACCGTCCATTGGTCATGACTCTACCGAAATTTAAATTCTAACCTTAAAAAGTTTCAATCCAGTCAGTTGCTACTTTAGATTATTATGCATTATATGTTTTAATTTTTATGTGTAACGATTTGCATAAAGATGGATTCCTCCTCGTTCAAGGCACGCGACACTGAAGCGAAGTTCACGCTACTTTGACGCTCGTGGGACATGTACATCGAATTCCTTTGATTCTCGGATACGAACTGAGTTCACAGTTAAGAAACTAGCCCCTCCTTCGCGCGCTGCCCAAGGGCGATATAAGAAGTGCCTAGGAGAGGCCAGCTCTTTAACTGCGTGAGAGTAGTTGGTGTCCGAGGGAATCAAGTGAACTCGGTGTATAGCCGGCTCATTCGATCTTGCATTGGTGTTGGTACATCTCATTTTAATAATTCGTTTCAGCCAACCGTATATGCACTGTAAGGCAGGTGCATCTTTCTAAACATCTTATAACGAGAGAGAATCAGAAAGGTGCCTAAGAATGGGCATCTTCTTCGCCGAATATACTAGGGGTTCGGTGATAGGTGTCAGAAAGGACAATGGGGATTACTGACCTACGAGCGTGCAGCGATTGTTATATACCATTGGAAAGACCTCGCCAAGACGAATCGATTGATACCATTTTTAACTTCGAAATCAGATGGGATCACCTCGAAAAATGGCCCAACTGCAAGCCCAACACGGCCCTGAAGTGAAGGTCACATTCATCGGTTTTTGTCGGGTACCTATCCGAAATGGCTAGGGCCGGATGGGATTTTACTACCGGTTTCTTTTGTTCAAAACCGCAAAATCTCGAATTTTGAGGGCATTTTTCGAGGTTTCTGATTTTGAAATTAAAAATGGTATTAATCGATTTGTCTTGGCGAGATCTCTTTCAATGGTGTATAGCATTCGCCGTACACTTGTAGGCCAGTAATTCCCTGTGGGACTTAATATTGTCCTTTAAGAGGTGATTCTACATGAAAAAATAAATTGAAAGTTTATAATAAAATTTTTGAATCGGGTTTCGTTTTCGAGAAAATTGACATTGAATTTTTGCCTAATACGCGCGCACCGAACTACACTTTAGGTCTGTTAGGACGTCTAAAGGCCGTCGCGCATTTTGGCGAAGCGAAGCGAATCGAAGAAATTAATAATAATTAATTAATTGTCGCTGCGCTTCGATCTAGCGTGCGCGGAACCATACGAATAAATTGTTTATAAACTTTTCTCTTCGCTTCGCCGCGCTGCGCTAAAATGCGAGACGGCCTTAAAACTTCAATTTTGGCAAACCTTTGAAACTGGAAAACATAATGTCCATCATGATCGAAATGTAATTGCCACAAGCTAACAAAAACTGATAAGTACCTACCTATATAACAATAGTGGTCGTTTTCAAATGTTGACATGTAGGCAAGAATACACGAAGTAAAAAAATTGGATGCTTTAAAAGTGGTCGAGGAATCACGTTCGATCACTTCGATTAGAATGACGCTTAAACACTGGTAGGAATCAAACTTTGTAGCATTACTGTTATGCATACTTACTGACTGTCGATTCAATAATTAAGCCGAAGAATGCAAGGTGTTCACGCAGTTATTAAACCAGCGTTTTTGTTGTAAATTATAAGTATATGGAAAAATGAAAGAGGGAAAAGTTTTACCTACTCTTATAGTGTATGTAATTTTTTTATGCTTGCTATATTTTTCGAGAAACGAAGGTGACCTTTAATTTTTTAAATGGAATACTACATATTTTGTTATGTCATATGAAAGCATGTGTCAAGAAAAATTCAACCATGTGCGATACAATGGCCTTCAAAGTCAACAAGGTCAGGCATTAAATAAATATTTTACCAATTGTACCATTGTATTTACTAAGTAGTATTTATCATTGATAATGGATTGGAATGTACGGACCTGTGAAAGGGCCCCCAAGATCTCCACATTTATCACTCTGAATTTCTTGTTATGGGGCACTGTTTAAGATATCGTTTACGATACACCGTCCAGAAATGTAAACGATTCACAAAGAAAAATAACGATAGCGTGTGCATAGATATCTCGGACAACATTAGCAGAAACCACTAAAAATGGAATTCATACAGGTGAAAAATGCATTTTTGCACATGGAAGTCACATTGAACATGATAGGTAGCCTTATATTAAGAAATACTGAAGTCGTGTTCAGATATGAGCCGTTCACAGGACACATCGATTAACTCCATAAAACAGAAAGTGGAGAAATGTGATGAAATAATATACATTGTTTTTCAAAATTCCCTTTAAACTAAAAATTGAAATAAACATGTAATAATAAACATATAATGCATAAATATAGATGTAGCTTTCATATAAAGACATGTAGAATGAATAAGATAGAATAGCCTTGCTGTAATCGTTATTAATATCACAACTTTTGGGTAACTAAGGGAGTTACAGTACTCCCTCGCTGAGGGCTCGATTTGGCGTACACGATGTGGACTTTTCGCTATCCCCACCAGTTCTGTCTCACTCTTGTCTGGCGAAGGTGAGAGCGAGATGGAACGAGAGCGACTGAGGACGGTAGGAGCAGACGACGCGTTGACGTTTTGTCTCGCTCCCTCCTTCTGACGCATGACACTCCGTCCTTTGCGTGCGCGACGGGCATGCGCGATGGTTGTGAGCAGTCAACGTGGACACGAAAACAGCTTCTGCAAAAGTTTGACGCAGGCCCGGCTCAAGTCTTCTTTGCGCCCTAGGGGAACTTGTCAAATTGCGCCCTTTATTATATTACATTTATTTGAGATTATTTATGACCTTACTGTGAAAAATTAAGCAAATGCCTAGGGCGTAAGGTTGACAAGAGGGGCAAAATGGTCTTTTCATTGTTGGCATTGTTGAAAATAAACTTTTAAATGAAATACAACAAATTGTACTGCAACTGTTTTAAACTACGAATAAGAATTCAGAGTAAGGTCATCAATAATCTCAAATAAATATATTATAATAAAGGGCTCAATTGGACAACATTCACCTAAGGCGCAAAAAAGGCTCGTGCCGTGCCTCTCTGACCGTGGTGCGCATGCGTCGAGCAGTCACGATTTCATCTGAGCGCTCGCGCCCGTCGCGCACGCAAAGCGTTCCATCTCGCTCCCCCCTCCGCCCAGAAAGAAGCGAGAAACGAACACTCGGAATTAGGCAATTAGGGCTCCGTTCACGATACGGGCTCAACGCCGGTCCCGACCAGCGAGCCCTCAGCGAGGGAATACTGTAATCGATTTGACAAGTGAAAAAAAGTAATAACATCAAAATCAATCTTCAAATTATATTTTTTATTGCAGGAAAAGTTAATTATTTTACATTTTCTAAAAGATTTTTCGCAAAAATGAAAAATAACTGTTCTCTTACAATATATTATTATTTGTTACTGATTCATCAGCAATATAAATGATGTCTTCTTCGTCAGCTGTATTTGAGGTCCCGTCATATCGATTTGTTCTTAAGTTTTTGTGGTAATTATGTTTAATAGGAGGAATCAATTTTAACAGATCCATCATATCTTTCCTCTCATCTCTGGTCACAGTTCTACCTATAGGTTATAGCAAACGCTGGTCTATATTTTTCAGACCTAGTGGTCTACCTGCTCCAGATGTTTTTATATTTATGGCACTAAATTCTGAATCTTGATTAAAGTCATATTTGAATTGTATTACGCGGGGTTTTGATCTTTCTAATTTTATCCACTGCATTTTAAGCCAATTTACTGGTAACTTATTAATTTTTTTTTCTGTTAATGATAGAATCCTTTTAAAGGCTTTGTTGAGACAAAATCCTTATGATAATAATAAGTCACAAGTACTTGCTTCTGTGGCAGTTAGTTCCGTTAGTTCCTGCCAAGCGGCAGCACTGTTGCTTGAAAACGCGGATTTCATTATTGCAACGATTTACATTAGAGTGCGGAGTTAAGGGGACTAGGCAGTCGAAAAATCGATTTTTTTTATTGCATTTTTGGGAAGTACTATCCTTTCTGAATAAAATACCGTTTGGTTTATATTTAAATTCGCAAAATTGTTGATTTGGCAGCTAAAAATGTCAAGCGACGCACGGACGCGATTTCAGCCAGCCACAGATAGCCAGGCGGCGTTGGCGCGGCGGCCATTGAAAGGGCCTCTTTTGAGTATCATAAAGTGGATTAATTGCCGTCTTATCTTTTATGACTTACATTGTTGGAAAACCAGGTTCTACATACCTGCTTTGTTTTAGTACCTTCAGGAGCACAGTGAGTCACTTTTGCCAGTTTCGATCGAACGTTTCGACTGTTAGGACCGACGTGAATATTGAGAGAAATATTATTTGTAGTTTCCTTACATTTCTGATTATATTATTATTAGAGTGTTTATATATTTTTAATTAATAAGTGTGTACAACATGGCAAAAAGACCTCGCATTGATAAAAAAAACCAGGGAAGAAAAGTGAAAAAACGACGGTTTCATGGAAATCAATTTGATGTCCCAGATTGCAATGAATCTTCTACTGCACACAACAAATTAAAGGATTGTTCTTTTTCTACTAAGACTGATCCTACAATTGGTTATGAGATCATTAATTTTGTAACTGTGTTTAGCACAATTGCTACATTTGTAGTATGCAAAGAATGCAGTGAAACTGTAAAGTTTGAGAAAGACTATCATCGCGGCCTCGGTTTTAAAATTACAATTACGTGCTCAAAATGTGCGGATAGATTTGTTTATTCTTGTCCAACATCAGTTACACAAAAGAATATTGTGTTCGAAATTAATTCAAGAATAATGGCAGTAATGAGGTATATAGGTATTGGTTACAGTGGTATCGAATTATTCTGCGGGCTTTTGGACCTTCCGGCGCCTTTGGTTCGTCGCAGCTATGGCGTGTTTATAAAAAGTATGCGTAACGTTGCAAAATCTGTGTGCCAATTATCATTAAATTCAGCAATGACTGAAGAAACTTCGTATTATGAAAATACAGAAAGCCTAATAGTTTCGGGCGACGGGAGCTGGAGGAAACGCGGGTTTCAATCTCTGCATGGTATCGCATCTCTAATCGGACATTATACTGGAAAAGTTGTTGATGTCATCGTTAAATCGTCTTACTGTGCAGCTTGTAAATTATGGGAGAAACGTTCCGGTACCGATGCATACGTGGAATGGTTAAATGGACACGAAGAAGAATGCCAAATTAATCATGAAGGGTTCGCTGGTAAGATGGAGGTGGACGCGATAATCGAAATGTTTCAACAATCCGACGAGTTATATGGTGTAAAATATAAATATTACGTCGGGGATGGCGATTCAAAGACTTTTAAATCTATTTTGGAGAAGCACCCGTATGGAGAAGAGTTTCAGGTTTTAAAAAAAGAGTGCGTAGGCCACGTCCAGAAACGGATGGGCACACGGCTGCGCAATACTAAAAAGGAGCATAAAGGTATTGGCGGAAGGGGTAAACTAAGTGACAAGCTTATTGGAGAATTAAGCAAATATTACGGTATGGCTATACGAAATAACTGCGATGATGTGCAAGAGATGAAGGACGCAATTATGGCAACCTTCTATCACAAATGTTCAACGGACGACAATTCACAGCATCACCTTTGCCCGGAAGGAGCAGACAGTTGGTGCACTTGGAAAAAGGCAAAGGTCGAAAATAATTTAGGCACGTATAAACACAAGCCTGCTCTCCCCCTTGACGTACAAGAAGCCATCTTACCAATTTATAACGACTTGTCAAATGAAGAACTTCTGACTAGGTGTATCGGTGGATTTACACAGAACTCCAACGAAAGCTTTAATAATATGGTATGGAAAATAGCTTCAAAAAGGACTTTTAGCGGCCAAGAAATAGTAGAAATAGCTACTTATCTATCAGCTGCTACATTTAATGACGGATGTCAAGCACTGCTTTTTTTATTGGAGGAGATAGGAGTGAAAGTTGGAGCACGCGCCGAGGGCGTATGCGCTGTAGTGGACCAGAAGCGCTTGCACGACGCTGATATCAGCTTACAAAATAGGTCCAAAACAGGTCGGATCCAAAGACGAATCAATCAGCAGCGACAGGCTGATGCAGAGGAAGCATTACAAATCTCATACTACTCTGCTGGAGCTCATTAAGCGAGGTATATAAATGTAAAAGTATTTTAAGACGTAAAAAAAACTTTAAACGCGTTTTCCTCGAAATCTTTTTTCCTTTTCATTTTTTCCTGATTGCGAACGAATGGAGGTTCAGATCGACTTGAAAAAAATTACAGGATGTGTAAAACATGTGCCATTTCGGCCCAAACCTCTGATATGGTCCGTAAAAATTCGAGATTTTCATTAAAAAAATTGAGGAGTCACCGGATTTTAGCAGCGCACAAATAAGAACGAATTTTTCTCGGAAAAATCGCCGGTTTTCAGCCACCAATCTCATGATTTCGATTTATTTGTTGTTTTTATAGGTTTGGGCCGAAACTATGAATCCAACAAACAAGAATCTCACCTTTGAAATCGGATTACGTCACATTTTAAGACCGATATTAAAGCAAAACGACAGAAAAACGTTGAAATGTTTACCCGTCGGCAGCTCCATTTTTAAAGCGCATATATATTTCTTATTAATTTTTTTCGATCTGTATGATAGTAATAAACATTGGGTAAAAGCATATATCTGGATGTGCTTTCATTTGTTTACAAATAAATAAAGGACAGAGTCTCGTTCTCACGAAAAACGACTGCCTAGTCCCCTTAATCAGAATGGCTTCTGAAATAAATTATTTATTATTTGGCGACCAAAAAAATTTTGTTGTTTAATGGTGTTAATCGGTATTAGTTGGGAAATTTATTTTAAATAAAAAAATTATGACTGAACCAAGTGCTTTGATATTTAAATTTAAAATATTTCAGAAAGTGGAGTTAATCGATTTGTCCTGTGAACGGCTCATATATTGCCCGGTGGATTCGTTTTCGCGAGCAGCGCTCGAGGGGAAATCAGCCACCACCACCTGACGATCGTGGATTGGCAGTTGGAGTTGCGTCGCCGCCCAAGGGTATGGTGGGGTAACGGGAACGCTGCTCGGCTCCGCCTGAACCTAGCCGTGTGGCTGTTTACTCTTAGCGTAATAGATGATGGTTGTGTGCGTTACGAAGCTACGCGTAGACAAATACGAGATGAAGCTATCGAGAAAGAATCAATGTTCTGTCCAATAAAACTACTGAATTTTTTCGAACCGAACGCACACCTATTCTGATGTGTGTATTTCTACGCTAAGAACTCGGTTCGGTCTACACGTCAGGAGCTTGGCGTTATCCCCACCACTTCTGGCTCACTCTTGTTCTACGAAGGTGAGAGCGACTCAAAAAACGTTGAGAAAAGGAGCACCGAGGCAGGCAAGCGGTATGGTGGGAGAATACCCCTCACGAAACTCATTGGCCAATATATCCGAATACGACTTCAGTGTAAATACTAGTACAAAATATTCGAAGGCCATATGGTTGAATTTGTCTTGATACACGCTTTCATATGATATAACAAAATATGTAGTATTCCATTGAAAAAATTAAAGGTCACCTTCGTTTCTCGCAAAATATTACAAATATAAAAAATTTACTTACGCTATAGTGTTGGCTATAAAAAAAACCGTAAAATTTTTCCTCTTTCATTTTTCCGTATATTTACCATTTACGAGAAAAAAGCTGGGTAGTAACTGTGTACGCACCCTGTATGGTCACTCAAGCTTATAACATCAGCATGTTCGCTTTATGGTCATTGACATAGTTACTTCATGTTTCATGTTTCATAGTAATTTTCATGTTTGCTACGTCTATGCGCTTGTGAAATTATTATGTATAGCGGGAGTTCTGATATATAATGGAACAGAAACATTCTTCTACAGAAATGATAGACATAACACGATATAAAAGCTAAGTATGTTCTTTACCAATAGCGGGCAGAGGGACACATCTGTCAACCACTTCGAATCGCTTCCACCAAAGAGTCAACGGCATAATGATTTCCTGCGCACCGAAAGAGTGACCGTACCTACACTGCATTACATATAAGAGCATACCGACGCCCCTACCGATTTGCGACTGATTTGCGCAGCTCCCACTACTACCCACGGTTTGAACCGCATGCGATTGGTCGTGGTAATTTCCAAGGAATAATTGGTACATCCCAAACGCAGGACCTAACCGGTGTCAACTTAAACAGTCCCGCACGAAAAGTTAACAGAGAGAGAGTAGAGGGCCGTGCGACGGAGAAAAATATAGGCGGTTAAGTGGGGAGTCGGGCGTAGCAACGCCTCCTAGGGTCGTGTTTGCGCGAAATCGGTATGCTCTAATGTGAAATGCAGTGTAGTATCGCCCATGTTCCTAATATCGTCACTCGCTATATCTCGCAAAGTAAGCAGTAAAATTTATCGGTTATGCACTGAATTAGCAGTTCTTTAGCAGTTATTTGTTCAATATGTACATTCGAACGTAAAAAATAAAATATTTTAAAAATCCTATTGCTATATTTTTGTAATAAAAATAAAATCAAAGATTGATAAAAAACATTTATAGACTAAGAAATAATAAAAACACATGTGAAAATGACTTTAAAAACATATATATATATATGAATTAATCAATATTTCATGAGTAGGCGATATTAGGTACACTTTTTTCAGGGCCGGATTTTTGCATGTCTTACGTTCTTTAATACCTAATTAAAAAATTTGTAGGTTTCGACGATTCTAACTTATGTTACATGAAAGATGAATAATTTCTCTTTACTTTGAAACGAATTGCATGCAAAAGTATCAATTATTATACAATTGACAGCGATTTAACTTTTGCTAGGCGATATTAGGTACGGTCACCCTACACTGCGCCTCATAAATTGTTTGAAATAGAAACACAGCTGGGCAAGGAAACATCGTCGAGCAATTGTTCTCGTGCATTTGTGTTAGTGCGACATAAATGATTTAGACCTTGTATATAGGTATATACCAGTGTAACGTCAGTGTGCGTGACAATATTCTTCGTAAAAGCTGACTTTGTTTCGCGAACTAGATCGGGGAATGGACTCGATTTGCAGCGGCCAGTCGATGCGACTTTACATTACTGCACGTAAAGCAGTTAACCTGGTCACTAGAATCAAATCGTACGTGTGATTGGCACTTTTACAAACGTACTGATTATCTCCTCTTTATCTGTCTTTCCCTTTTATGGTTCAGAGGTATATTTATAAAGATTATTTTTATGGCAGTATTTACGATGCATTGCCTCAAATATGGAAATCCGAGCTGTCACAGTAGCAAACTTATTTGAACTTTTTTCGATTTCCGGCGATACAGAATAAAAGTTTCTTTCACTTTTATCATCCAGTCATTCTTGCAATAATCCTTACTTATTAATTCAACATTAAAACACAAAAGAATAATAACAATACACACACAGAAGCCGACAAAAAGTTTCGAA
The DNA here is from genome assembly GCA_963932275.1 of Andrena praecox. Taxonomy (NCBI): domain Eukaryota; kingdom Metazoa; phylum Arthropoda; class Insecta; order Hymenoptera; family Andrenidae; genus Andrena; species Andrena praecox. Next base: position 38,056,778 of record OZ010731.1, read on the forward strand.
TTGAAGGTGTAATATTGCAATAGCAATAATATATATAATATTTTGTGTGGGGGGAGAGAGGGTGCGCATGTATGTGTAAAGTGCAAATGTGACGCATAAATTACATATCTTCAAATTTTCCAAAGTGAGTTGACACACCCTGTTTTCCCCTACCTTTCAGTCATCAAAATTCAGTTTATATGAAAATTGTATTACAACTTACACTATCTATCGTATGTCTCCAAAAGTTTATTTATATTAAGAAAAATATGTCTCGTACGCTATTTCCACGAACATAAGTTTACCACTTAATAGATAGCAAAGTAGACGCAAGATCAACTGAAACTCTTTAAAACAGCTTTTGCATCTAATGAAAGGGTATATTTAATAAACGAGTTGAATACAAATTGGATTTCACGATAAAAGAGCCTGAAAACAGGCCTGAAAAGTCATTGTTCTGTAACAGGCAACGAGCGCTTCTTTCGCATAAAATAGTTGAACGTGTTTGGGTAAATGAGCTTAACATGACTCGTAAAAAATTATTAAATTCGTACGAGTAACTTGGAAATTCAGCTTATGAAGTAACATAAGTGTTTATTGACCGCATGTAGGAACACGTGTGATCTTTGTACGATAGTAAAAAAGGAGCTATAAAAAATTTTCATGAAGATGTCGATGCACGATAGATTTGAGACGTTAGCAGTTTCGCTAGAAATCGAAGCAACCCAGTTTCCTTATTGTTGGCAAGCACGTTCGAAAGAATGCTTAAAAAAGAGAAAAGATGAAATCATGGAGAATACAAGGTGGTTAGCTTCGATGCAAAAGTATTGCGCGCAAAGAATTTCTACTGATACCGTCCCCTGTCAACCGGGGCTCTGTTTCGATTATGCCACTTGCACTTGAGAATCCTCACGTAGGTTCTCCGGAAAGCCGTATTACATAGGGCATAACACATCGGGTTCACAGTACTGTTAATGTAACAAAGGTAATAGAAAAAGTCCCAGAGTTCCTGCGGGATGTACCATGAACAGTCTGTGAAGGATTTAATTAGGACGAGAATATTGTATGGAGTCCATGTGATAATGAACGCCAGTAAAATGGCTGACAAAGTCTTTGCGGCCTTTCCGTCCGCTTTTTTCTCCTGGATCTTCGGTTTCTTCTTGTTTGCTGGTTTGCTTGGCTTGTTCTTTGTGTTTGATGGTATCCTTATGTCAGGCATTTGCGATGGTCGTCTAATTACCGAAGAGGGGCTTGATATTGTGTCATCGAGGCGATATATTTTCCCATTCTCCTCTTCTACGTCTTTGATCATATTATGAAGATGGAAGGCAACAGCTTCGTCGTGATACATTTTTATGCTTGGCCCCTCCATATATTTCCCCATACCACTGCCGTCTATCGTTGGTAGGTGGATTAGAATTGTGTAGACCTACATAAACAATTTTATTATATCAGAAAGTACAATTTGGCAATATTTCAATTATAGCTGAATCATAAATTTAGCCTTTCATTTTGTCTACGGTGTGTTTATCAAGAGCGTGTATGTTAACAATTTTATCTGAAAACCATTATACATATTGAAAGCGCTGTAAAAATCAGATAGCTTGACCCTGTGATGCTTTGTAAGAAAATCCTCAGTTACGTATTATCTATCCTTGAAGAAAGGACGAATTTAAGTGCCGCGTACGCGAATTGGGGCGTCTGTTTGTACACGCATCCGAAAAGGTCAAACACGTGACACGCTTCTCGCATGGAGCGGCTGAGAAATGCATTTGTATGCAAGTGGGTAAGACGATTTGAAGAGACCAAAGCAGTCGACGATTTACCGAAACGTGGTGCGACGCGAAGAGCACCGAAGAAGAAGGATAAACGAATTATAGACATGTTTTCGACAAGTCCTCGACTAACACTGCACCAAGGCAAACCAGACTACAGAAGAAGGGTACAGGTAGGTGTCTCCTGTGAGAGTATTCGGAGCCGTTTACATGCTTACAATTTAAAATTTCGAAGCTCAATAAGGATGTCTGCGAACAAAAACACACGTCCAAAAGAGAAGTGCTTGTGCGCGCGGAAACATCAACCGTTAGGACTATATTATTTTTTCTGGCGAAGCTTCTCTTTATGCACAAATCACTACGAACTGTTCTTGAGCTATTTTTATTTACGAATAAACTTCTCCAACGGGCCGATAAACACCCTGCAAAAGTGCACGTTTGATGCTGCTTCGGCTAAACTTCCGAAAACCCCGAATGCATGCTCCGAATTGGCTGAAATTTTGGAAACAGGTTCATTTTGCATAGAAATAATGTTTGCGAGAAGGATTTTTGGCGACTCGAATTTTTTTTATCATTTTGATGTCATTCCCTACCTTGCCGACGCAATATTTTATAATGTATAATGTTCAAAACTTTTAAGGGGGTAGACACGGGGTAAAACAGCGATCTGTATACCGACACAATGTGGCCCGAAACATGGGTTTGGGAGAATACGTTGTTTGTCCTTATATGAGCAGATTTTGAGCTGGGTGAGGTCTCACTCGAAAGAGGAAGGTCCGATGCAGCCCGCTCTGGTCATGGTTCGACGAGATTGTGTTAATATCTAATAATATGAGTGTTGAAAGTAGAGCAAAAGTCGACAAAAAAAAGAGTTTTGTGACTCATACGATGACCAGAGCGGGCTGTATCGAACCTTCCTCTTTCGAATGAGACGTCACCCAGCCCAAAATGTGCTCATATAAGGACAAACAACGTATTCCCGTGACTGCATTCCCAAATACGAGTTCCGCCATATTGGCGATAAGCAGAGCAAGTCACGTGACAAATTTAGTTCAGCTAGTGGGTACGAAATGGCGCCTACTCGGGAGGACAGCGTGGAATAATAGCAAAACTGAAGCGTTAGCTGGATACATGTGCCACAGTAAAAGCGTGATGCAGTCAATGTATGCATTTTCGTCCGATTAGAGGTTAGGTTATATGCATTAGGCATACATTTACTAGGAACTGCTGGGAACTGTATACATTTACTAAATTAACGCCTTTACCGTGACACATACATCACTTGAAATCGCTGTCGAATTTATGTTTATTTATTTATTTATTTATTTACTTATTTATTTATTCATTTAACGGGACAAGCCCATAGAAACATAACAAAAATGTATACAATAGTATACTATAACATTTGTGTACAGACAGTCTAAAACAAAAAAAAAATGAACATCTATGCCATGGGTAAACTGAAAAGCGAGATAACTGACCTTTTGAAAACCTCCAGTGAGGGACCAAAAAAATTTACTCGGTCAGCTACCTCGCTTCCACGCATACAAACCCTAGTGATAGGGTCACAGTGGCGTACGTTAGTACGAAAAAATTTGACCCTAAACAGCGGAGTATAGCGCAACGGTCTGGACAGAGCGCTGAAGTTGATTAGCCCCAATAGTCGAGGACAATCGATGTCCCCATTTATAATCCTGAACAGAAAGGACAGATCCACCAGCACTAGTCTCTGCTGCATCGTTAGAACATTAAACCTACGCCGTACAGGTCCGTAATCATGATCAAAAACGCTGAGAGGCTGTCCAAGACGAAAAGACGCAAAACGCAGGAACCTATGTTGGACTCTCTCGAGAGCCAACATAAGATAAGCTTGGTGCGGAGACCAAATCACCGACGCACTTTCTAGGAGAGGCCTAACCAGCGCGTCAAACAAGAGTTTGAAGGTCCTCAGGTTCCGAAAACCACGCGAGTGCCTTATAATAAAACCCAGCTGTCTGGACGCTGCGTTACTGGCTCCAATGATATGGTTCGCGAAGGAGAAGCCTGCATTATACGTCACCCCCAAGTCACGCACAGTCTCAATGCAGGACAATCGTGTCTGGCCTAACGAATATGCAAACTCATATGTACTATGTGACCGGGAAATCCTAAGAACTTGGCATTTCGTCAAGTTCAAGGGAAGCCTATTTACCGTGCACCAATTAAACAATATGTCGAGGTCTCCTTGGAGATTTTGGGCATCATCTATAGTGTTTACAGTGGCGAATAACTTGAGATCATCCGTAAAAAGTAACGGAGTACCGAAAAGAAATAATTCCGCAAGGTCATTTATAAAAATACAAAAAAGCAATGGCCCCAGATGTGACCCCTGGGGCACCCCTGATGAGACCTTGATCGATTGAGATCGGCAACCACGCAACTTGATAACCTGAGTACGATTTGATAAATAACTACCAAGCCACTGTAACAGGCTTCCCTGAATTCCGAAAGTGCCCAATTTTCTCAGCAGGATTCCGTGATCCACCGAATCAAATGCCTTTTTGAAATCAGTGTAGACCACGTCCACCTGCTGCCGCAAGCCAACGCAGAGGAAACAAAGTTCGCAAAAACTGCCAGGTTAGTCACTGTGGACCTACCCGGGAAAAAGCCATGTTGCGCACTCGAAAAACTACCTCTGATCTGACCCGAGAGCTTACTGGTGACTATTTTCTCGAAAATCTTAGGAAAGCAACTGAGAAGTGAAATTGGCCTGTAATTACGAACGTCACTCTTCGAACCCGACTTAAATACAGGCGTCACAACACTCGATTTCCAGAGCGCCGGAAAGGACCCGGAAATAAATGACTTATTAAAAATTATCCAAAGCACTCTGGCAAGACCAAAACCGCAGGATTTTACAAAGACGGGGGGTAACCCATCATCACCAGCAGACTTATTCGGGTCGAGATCATTAATAGCCTCGAAAACCTCCGCGATACTAATATCCAAGTTAGCGAGGTGCACCGCCGTCTCACAATCTGGGATAGGGCCTGGGGCCACTCGAGAAGGCGTAACAAAAACCGATTCAAAATGTTGTGCAAAAAGGTTAGCAATTGTCCCGTCCGAGTCCGCAACCTCGTCTCCAAGATGCATACTTGTCGGCAAGACGGTGTCCCCCCTCAAGGAATTTACATGCCCCCAAAAGGCCTTAATATTGCACGATATATTGTCTTCCAGCCTGTCCATATAGGACGCATAGTCTCTTTTTACCAACTCCTTGCACCTCGCTCGGAGAAACGAAAAACTATGAAAATTGCACTGTAGATTAGAGCTTTTCCAGACAGCGTGCGCTCTTTTCTTGTTACTAATAGCCTGCCTTAGTTCACGCGAGAACCAGCTCGGGAAGGACGACATAAACGTACGGTACTTAGGTACATATGACTCGATTAAATAAAATAATTGCGAATTTAGAACGCCGACAGACTCGTCTGCAGACAAGTTCTCCAAGACGCCGTTCCAATCAATTCTATTTAACGCGGCGATAATGGAACCGTAATCAGCTCTAAAAAAGTCATACTTGAGCGAAGCACCTGCCTGAGGTCCCCCACTGGTGGCACCAGATTATATTGTAGCAGATTATGAAAGTTCCAACATTCCGCCAACGCCGACGACGACAGAATGTCATCCACACAGTCTGATTCCAAGATTGGGACCAGCGCCGAGGAGGAATCGCACTGCCAAGTGACACGAGACAAATTAAAATCTCTAATAAGGCAGACATTTAAATCTACCGCATTTACTAACAGTTCATCAATACCATTACAGAGCGCGACGTAAGACGCTGGCGGTGATCCAGGCGGAAGGTAAACACCGCCAAAGACATAGATCAAATTACCCATGGTAACTTTAACAATTACTTGCTCTATATTGCCGACGGAAGGAAGGAGTTCAGTCGCGTTCCAGCTTTTCCTTACAGCAATAAGGACACCGCCTCCTCGGGAGAACCTACTAGTGGCAGCGCACCTATCTTTACGAAAAATTCTATACTGGGGCAGCCCCAGCTCAGCGGAAGCAATATCACTCGTGAGCCATGTTTCTGTGAAAATTATAATATCGTAATCACTATGATGCGTCAAGACAGATACGCTTAAATCTTTTAATTTGGTACGCAACCCTCTAACATTTTGGTAATAAACCAGAGGGGCTACACGCAAGTTTTTTTGGAACAGAATTAGAACCCTTTCGAACAATCATAGGAGTGCCATTCCTAAATCTGATGGTCATCTGAGGGTCTTCAGCGAGACGGACCCGTTCCTGTAGGCCCCGAAGGTGTTTTCTCTGCTGCTCCGTGTAGTCCAGAGCGATTTTCTCCATGCCCTTGTAAGAACTCTTCTGTCGTATGATCGATCGAGCTGATAGGTAAAGTAACTTTAATAGGCCTGACTTTGCCCGGGCTCCTTTTACCAATCCTCCTGACTGTTATGTTGTCATAACAATTCGGAGACACTGTGTTTAAAATTGCCGCCACCTTGACACGGTCGACGCTGACGCTCCAATTTGAAAATAATCAGGTTATTTTCTCTGCTCTTTCTATCGTGAACTTCCGCTACTGCCGCCTCAATAAGATCCGTGTCTCTCGCTGGAGTCCTTTCCGTACCCACCCCCAAGTCGTTAACCCTAGCTTCCATAGCATCCATACGTGCAGACAGTGTGACAATCGATGAGCCCAGTCTGCTGCACTCCGCCTTGACCTCGCGCAATATCTCGGACCGGCAGTTGGCGAGGTCCTCCCTGTTTTCGGTCCTGAGCTGGTCACAGAACTTAGCTAACTCAGTTCTCATGAGCCGCTGCATCGAGCTCAGCAATGCCTCATTTTCGGAGGTGGAAGTGGAGGTGGATCCTTTGGGATCAGGCCCCCCATCCTGGGAGACCACAGTAATCAGTGGCCCTGGCGAAGGAGACCGAGCATTTGTGCCTTCTTTACAGTCCAGCAGCCTGCCGGTCTTCCACTGGTGACCAGTGCGGCCGAAGCACCCAGGGTGCGAAAAGACCCCACAGCTTGGGCAGGACAGAGGGTTCACCACTACGGCCTTGCACCCTTTGCACACTTTTTTACCCGTCGACATCATCGTATCAATTTATCAAATAAAAATCCAGAAGAAAACCAATTTCAAGCGACACAGCGTAGCACACGACGACGATAAGCTGGTGTAAGGCAAAGGATACACAGTAAACAAACAAGCGAGCTATTCCGACACGTCTGTACACCTCAACAGCTGACAGCTGACTATGTTATAATTATAGGGCCACATTATATAAAGTAAAAAAAGAGAGAGGAACTTTTTTACTAATACTGGAAATATTAATTTACTGATATTATATTTTCAGAATGTGGAAGTTACAGCAATTATTTGCAATTATTGCTCTTATTATTATTCTTCCGACTATTGAATAAAACATATAACAAGGAAAGTCTCCAAACCGGTCAACAGTTGACTCCCTGATTTTTTTGTAATTCTTTACGGTCCTATGCAGAGATGGGCATTATTTAAATAAAAGGATATACTTCCGAATGGCCCCAGTGGCTGATCGACACGAGGTTTGCGGGAGGGGTGTGTACCCTAAATCTAAAGTTCTATATAGGTTCGGGTATTTATTAGTTTCCATTGTTTATTCGAAGGCCTTTCATCTTGGGCTTCGAATAATTTTTCTTCTTTCATTATATCATTATCCTAAGGACGTATTCAGATATATTGGCCGGTCAACAGCGATCCAGGAGAAATCAGCCACCACCATTTGACGATCGTGGATTTGTCAGTTGGAGTTGCTGGGCCCCCGAAGGGTATGGCGGGGTAACGGGAATGCTGCTCGTGTGGCTGTTATTTATTCTTAGCGTAATAGTTGTGTGCGTTACGAACTTAGAGCATATATACTTGGAGGTCTCATTGAAAGCTTGAAACTGTCGCCAACATGGTGCGAGAGAGAAAGATATCGTGCGAATTGGCGCGAGAGAGTGAAGTATAGATTCTCTCGCGCCAATTCGCACGATGTCTTTCTCTCTCGCACGATGTTGGTCGGCAACTGGATCCACAGAAGACAAGAGGCCATGAGACCTCCATGTATACCTATATGTAGTGATGGGCTCAAGACATCAACTTCGAAATCGATTCGAAGTTATTCAATCCTGTAAAGATTCGAATCGCTTCGAATCTCATTAGTCATGGTTGCCAAGCAAATCGAATCGCTTCGAATTCTAGACAGAAGTTTCGAATCGCTTCGAATCCCGGGCGAAAATTTGGAATCGCTTCGAATAGCTTCGAAAGCTTCGAATCGCTTCGAATAGCTTCGACTATTATTCGAAACAAAAATTTCTTGAAAGTCTTGATAGATCATGAAAGTCTTGATAGGTCTTGAATAGGAGTATGCGGATCGTCTTGTGTTTCGAGGCTCGGGAACCCGAACTTCGGAGCGAGTCGAAAAATTTCGGGGGGGGGGGGGGGGATCTGACGAGATCTCGATTCTCTCGAGTCTCGAGATTCTATCTCGAAATTCCGGATGAAAGTTTCGAATCTCTCGACTGTTATATAAAATAGGAAGTTGTGGGAAGTCTTAGACGTTTGGTCTTTCTTTGAATGTTGTAAAAGTTGCAAGTACTTTTAAAATAAAAGTATTAATTATTGAGTAAAATTATTTTTTTCAACACCTGCATGAAATTGGATGTTTTTTTACGCCTGCTGAGCGGGAGCAAAATGGCTAATTTCAGACGTATTCGCGTTTTCTAGGGAAAAAGACTTTACGCGCATGCGTATTCGCATAATTTTTTACTTTCCTCCCAAGGAAACTGGAGTTTGGCGTTACCCTATGGTATGAATATGCAGTTGTTCGACTAATCGTTATCGATCATGCGTGTTTTATCTTGATATTACAATTCTATTCAAGACCTATCAAGACTTTCAAGACCAATCAAGACTTTCAAGACCAATCAAGACTTTCAAGACCAATCAAGACTTTCAAGACCTATCAAGACTTTCATGATCTATCAAGACTTTCAAGAAATTTTTGTTTCGAATAATAGTCGAAGCGATTCGAAGCGATTCGAAGCTTTCGAAGCTATTCGAAGCGATTCCAAATTTTCGCCCGGGATTCGAAGCGATTCGAAACTTCTGTCCAGAATTCAAAGCGATTCGATTTGCTTGGCAACCATGACTAATGAGATTCGAAGCGATTCGAAACATTTGTGTCATAGATTCGAAGCGATTCGATCGGTCTTGAGCCCATCACTACCTATATGCTCTAAGGTTACGAAGCTATACGTAGACCCAATATGAGATGAAGCTATCGAGAAAGAATGAATGTTCTGACCATAAAAACATGTTTGTATTTCTACGCTCAGAACTCGGTTGGCCTACACGTCAGGTGCTTGGCGCAATCTCTACCACTTCTGGCCCACTCTTGTTCTACGAAGGCGAGAGCGAGTCAGAAAACGTTGAGAAAAGGAGCACCGAGGCAGGACAGCGGTATGGTGGGAGAATACTCCTCACGAAACTCACCGGCCAATATATTGTAGACGATCTTTATTTTCCCCTCGAAATTACTCGAACTACAATAGGTACAATCAAACTAATATGGACGCTCGGATACGACTTCTTTCAAAGATCGTCCTTTTCTGTCTTCTCCCTGCTCGCGTCCGCTCCTCCCCTCTCCTCCTCCTACAACCGTCAACTGTTCGGCATTGTTGAGATTCGGATCCCTCGCCGGCGCTGCACCGATGCATATTTTTCCACAATATGTATCTGAATACGACCTTAGAAGCTCGAATGCCGACGAAAACCTTTGTGGCCCGAGCCGCATGAGATCGCCGTTGCTCGGCGATGCGTCATCGATTATACAGAAGCAGAATTTGTTTATTTTTCATCGCATCAACATGAAAGTGACACCACTGGATTTCTGGCATTCCCCCGGTTATATTGACAGAAAATAATTTAAATCGGACTATTTAAATCGGACTATATAAACAAATTTTTCACGTAATTTCCTTAATTATGGTCCGAATTATATCATTTTTGGGGCCAATTTGATCGAGAAAATATGATGAATCGATTGACGCCACTTTCGCAAAGATCTGATTAGAAATGCATAACTGCAGATTCGTCACTGCTTAGTGCGCAACATTGTATGGCCCCACTGGTTTCGAGCGCCGAAGCCCACAAAATTCAGCGAGTCGCATGATTGTCAGCGAGAAGGACAAGAGGGGACTTTCGATGGCGAAGGAAAATCAGCCTTCTACAGAACTCAAATCGAGAAAGACTTTGCTGACCGGCTTTATTATATTCACGTCAAATAAATACTTTAATTGTAAAATTTAGACAATGAAGTATTGTTAAATTTCGCCAGTTCTTACATATGCCCCATTTGGTTCGGAATTCCTGATCTCAGAGTTTCATGCATGTACCTATTGAAATGTTATTTTTTCTTATGAATACATGATTAGGACACACTCTACGTTCACTAAAAATTGACCGAATTGCACCATATATGTTTGATATCATTTTCATCGGGAAATCCTAAAAAATTCATCGGTAATACTTTCATCAACACTTATCAAAAACATGAACATTTTATTTTTCTGTACTGGGTATTTTATCTAGCTCGTCGGTTTTATTGCTCTCGACTGTCAACGGGCGGTCTACTAGGGCCCGAAGGTCCTCGCTCGCAGCGAGAAAGCAAAACAGTGGGGTGGGTAGGTCTTTCCCGATAATCTGAGCTCACAGGCTTCTCAACAATTGGAAGACTGTACTTTCTGATGCTCTCGACGATACGCGTAACCATTTGCGTGCGTGGCTTCATGTTGCACGACAAAAAGTATTCTTTTAATTACAATTAGTAATTCAGTTTGTAAGTGCTATTAAATTAGGCGTCATTAAAATCATGCACAGTTCATTAATTTTAACTAATTGACCAATTAATTTATTTTTTAATTCATTAATGCAGTACTCTGATTAAGAACATCGTAACGCGGAGCTAATATTATAGGCCCTAGAATCTACGGTATTGCCAGTGTGCAATTGAAACGCACCGCCACTTCACACTATCGTTTCTTAGCATTTATACATGAAGGATTGTTAATTTCATTAAGTAGTGCTAAGAGCGGTTAGATGGCAGGAGACGCGAGAGGTCCGACGGGAAGAAACAAAGGAAGCCTGTAACGGCGACGGCGGGCGATCGGCGTCGACGGTGGCGTAGCCAGTTGATGAGAGACCTCCGAAGCGCGTGCCACGACATTTTCATTTCTATTTTATTGTATTTCATTATGTTTCACTTTAATAATAAACTTTATTTTTATCTTGCGATTCTGTGAGCTAGATACATTTAACGAATCCTACAAGTGGGGGCTCAGCCGGGATCAATCGAGCTAGCAAACGGGCGATATCGCAAAAACGTAGTGACACGTAAAAGTTATAAGTGTCGAAGTTGACGAGTGCAGTGAAAGTTTCACAGCAGAAAGTTGAAAGTTGTCATATTTCGATAGAAAGATAAGGATACGTGTTAAAGACGTTTTAAGATGCCCAGCACCAGAGGAAGCGATTCGGAAGAAGTACGCAGCAGCGAGCAAGATGAGGGCGAGGATATTCTCGACCAAACAGTGGTGGAAGGTGCAAGGAGAAAGAAAAGAGGAAGTACAGGCAGTAGGACAATGGGCACGCTGACGGAGGGAAGCATCAATCGCATGACAGTAAATCAGCTAAAGCAAGAATTGGAAAAGTTAAATTTGGGATCCGATGGTAAGAAGCAAGAGCTAAGAGATAGGCTAATAAGCCAGTTAAAAAGCAACACCGCGGATGAAATAACCGACGATTCCGACGAAGATGGCGATACGTCGTGCGTAGAAACAAAGAAAACAAAAGGACATCGTGGAGAAGGACGGCGGCTCGCGCGACGCGCCACGCGAAGCATTAAATTCACGATAAAAGATGTCGACGAAAGTTTGGCGTACTTTACAGGAGACGATAAACTACCGATCGAAAAGTGGATCGAAGATTTTGAAGAGTTAAGTGCGATATTGGAATGGGACGATATACAGAAGCTTCTGTACGGGAAACGGATGCTAAAGGGTTCCGCAAAACAATTTGTAACGTACGAGAAAGGGGTAATATCGTGGAAAGTCTTGAAGGAACGATTGGTGCGCGAATTCAAAACAGATGTAAATAGTGCAGTAGTGCATGCGCAGCTTGCAAAGCGAAAAAGAAAGCCCAACGAAAGTGCACGCCAGTACATAGGAGCAATGCAAGAAATAGCGAGTCAAGGAAATGTGGAGGACGAGGCTCTAATCGAACATATCATCGATGGTGTGCAAGATGAAGAAACAAACAAAACGATGTTGTACGGTGCCCATTCGCTTCACGAAATGAGAAAAGTGTTGGAACTGTACGACAGAAGAAAGGAAAAGATGACGGACAACAAAAAGCCTTTTGCCAAGAGAGAAGTAGAAAAAAAGAAAACCAGCTTTGGCAAATTCAGAAGGGCCCATTGTTCCGGGTGTGGCTCGGCAGAGCACGATATCGGAACGTGCCCGAATAAGGAAAAGGGACCAAAATGTTTTAGATGCAACAATTTTGGCCACATCGCACCGAATTGTCCAGAGGGGAATAAGCCGAAGCAGAGCGCGGCGAAAGTGAGTTGTGTGAACAGTAACAGCAACGAATTCCTTAGCGTGATCGTTAACGATGTAAAGTGTGCGGCGCTAGTAGACACGGGGAGTGAAGTGAGTCTTGCCCGGCAAGACGTTTTCGGTAAAATGGGCAACGTAAAGTTATCCCAGACGTCGCGTGTGCTCACGGGATTCGGTAACACGCAGATTGTGCCGAGCGGACGGTTTGTCGCGAAATTGACTATCGGCGATACGGAATACGCAACCGGTATGTTGGTGGTGCCGCAAGAAGCCATGACGTCAGAGGTAATCTTGGGACGAGACTTTTTGGCTCAAGTGGATCTGAGCATTAGCAAAGGCGTAATAACAGTGAAAAAGGTGCAAAGTTACGTCAATCTCGAGGAAGCCGCCATGAAAGAGGACAATATCGATGGAGAGAGTGTCAGGCTGTTGGCGATAAATTTTGTGGAAATGAACGAATTGAACAATTATACTTCGTACGACGAGAAAATAAAAGCATTGATCTCGAACTACAAACCAGCCAAGAGTGTGAGGACAACAGTCGAGACAAAGATCATCTTGCGAGACGAGGAACCAATCTACGCGCGACCGAGACGATTATCACCGAAGGAAAAGGAAATTCTGGCGAAGCAGATCAACGAATGGTTGGCGAACGGCGTGATTCATCCCAGTACCAGTGAACACGCTAGCCAGGTGGTCATCGTATTAAAGAAGAACGGCGAGTATCGCGTATGCGTGGATTATCGTAAGCTAAATAAACAGATTATAAGAGACCGATTTCCGATGCCGCTTATAGAGGATGGTATAGATGAGTTGGCAGAAGCTCGGGTATTTTCAGTATTAGATTTGAAGAACGGGTTTTTTCATGTGCCTGTAGAACAACAAAGTCAGAAGTATACTTCGTTCGTAACGCCAAGCGGGCAATACGAGTTCGCGAAAACCCCATTCGGTCTTTGTAATAGTCCGACCAGTTTTCTAAGGTTCATTCACGAAGTTTTTAAGGATTTAGTTGCACGTAAAGTCGTTTTTACATACATGGACGATTTGATAGTACCGGGCGTAGATAAAGAGGACGCGTATCAGAAACTTGTCGAAGCATTGAAAGTCGCGGAAGAGAACGGGTTGGAGATCAATTGGAAAAAGTCAATGTTTTTACAAAGGCGGGTAGAGTATTTAGGATACGAGATAGAAGGGGGATACGTGTATCCGTCCCCGACGAAAATCACAGCGGTACAAGATTATCCGACTCCTACGTCTAGGAAACAAATTCAAAGCTTCCTAGGCCTGACGGGATATTTTCGAAAGTTTATTCGTGATTTTGCAAAAATCGCCCGTCCTTTGTCAGATTTGTTGAAGAAGGATGCTAAATTTATTTTCGGTAAAGAGCAGCTACGAGCATTTCAAACGTTAAGACTATCACTAATCAATAAACCGACATTACGAATTTATAACCCGAAAGCAGTCACAGAACTGCATACGGATGCAAGTAAAGAAGGTTACGGAGCGATATTATTGCAAAAGGATATTAGTGAGAAACATTTCCACCCAGTATACTTTATGAGCCGAAAAACATCCGACGCGGAGAAAAAATATCACTCGTACGAACTCGAGATATTAGCAGTTATGAAAGCCGTACAGAAATTCAGAGTATACCTATTAGGAGTAAAGTTTAAATTAATTACCGATTGCGACGCGTTGCGAAAAACCCTGTACAAACACGACTTGGCACCGAAAGTAGCAAGATGGGCAATGGTCTTAGATCAATTTGAGTATGAAGTTGAGCACCGCCCAGGCTCACAATTACGTCATGTAGATGCGTTAAGTCGATATCCGGTGCTGGTAGTAGAAGATACGGTATTAGCAGTATTGCGAAAAAAACAGGAGGAAGACGAGCGTATTCGCGTAATAAAACAGGTGTTACAAACAGAACCTTACGAAGATTATGTTATAGAGAATGGCGTATTAATGAAACAGGTAGAGAATAAAAGTGTTATCGTTGTACCAGCCAGTATGTACACGGAAATTATTAGGAAAGTACACGAAAATGGGCATTTCGGAATAAGAAATATGACCGAGCGGATAAAAGATGAATACTATATACCTAATTTAGCGGATAGGCTTGAGAAATTTATTAAATGTTGCGTTCAATGCGTCTTAACTGAGAGAAAGAAAGGAAAGATTGAAGGAAAGCTCGCGCCGATCCCAAAAGGAGATAGTCCGCTATCGACCTATCACATCGATCATTTAGGACCGATGTCGAGTACAAGTAAAAAATACAAATATATTTTTGTAGTAACAGACGTGTTTTCCAAGTTTGTTTGGCTTTACCCGACGAGAACGACCAATACAAAGGAAGTACTGGATAAATTGATAAATCAGCAAAAAGTATTTGGTAATCCAGCACGTATAATTTCCGATCGGGGCTCAGCGTTTACGTCGGCAGATTTTAAGGAATATTGTAATAAAGAAAGTATCGAGCATGTTCTCATTACGACAGGGGTTCCGCGCGGTAACGGTCAGGTGGAAAGGATTAACAGAATAATCATTCCCGTGTTAACAAAATTGTGTTTGAACGATTCAGCTAAATGGTATAGCCAGGTGGATCGCGTCCAGCGCAGTATAAATAGTACCTATCAAAGAAGTGTGGGTATGTCTCCGTTTGAATTAATGTTCGGAATAAAAATGCGACACGCGGAAGAGACCAAAATTCTCGATCTTATACAACAAGAAGCGATTGAAATTTTTAATAGCGAGCGTAATGATTTGAGGAATGTTGCGAAAGAAAATCTGTTAAAAATCCAAGAAGAGAATCGACGTTTGTATGATAAAAAACGTAAATTAGCGACAAAGTATGTAGAGGGAGATCTAGTTGTAATTAAAAAGACTCAGTTTGATCCTGGTTCTAAGTTGAAACCAAAGTTTCTCGGACCCTATCGGGTGTCAAAGGTCAAGCGAAACGATCGGTATGAAGTCATTCGTGAGGGAGGCGATGAAGGGCCTCGTATTACATCGACCGCAGTAGATTATATGAAACCGTATGTTGTGTGAACTCTTCGGAGGACGAAGAGTAGTGTGCAGGAATGGCCGAATGAAGGATTGTTAATTTCATTAAGTAGTGCTAAGAGCGGTTAGATGGCAGGAGACGCGAGAGGTCCGACGGGAAGAAACAAAGGAAGCCTGTAACGGCGACGGCGGGCGATCGGCGTCGACGGTGGCGTAGCCAGTTGATGAGAGACCTCCGAAGCGCGTGCCACGACATTTTCATTTCTATTTTATTGTATTTCATTATGTTTCACTTTAATAATAAACTTTATTTTTATCTTGCGATTCTGTGAGCTAGCTACATTTAACGAATCCTACATACATGGTGATTCTTTAGCCAGAGTCGTCAAACGCGATGCTCGCCAGCAATCATGTGTCTCGCTGAGTTTCATCGGCTTCGACGCTCGAAACCAGCGGGGCCATACAATGTTGCGCACTAAGCACTGATGAATCTGAAGTTTTGCAATTTCTAATCCGATCTTTACGAAAGTGGCGTCAATCAATTCCTTATGCTTTCTCGACCAAATTGGCCCCAAAAATGATATAACTCGGATCATAATTAAGGAAATTACGTGAAATATTTGTTTGCAGAATTGAAAGCTTATTTCGTTAAAAATAGTCAGATTTAAATAATTTTCTGTCAATTTAATCGGGAGAATGCGAGGAATCCATTGATGTCACTTTCATATTGATGCGATGAAAAATAAACAAATTCTGTTTCTGTATAATCGATGACAACATCGCAATACCACCGGCGAGTGCATTAGCGCATATGAAAAACCATCGAATAAGCGATTGCAATCTAAAGTCACTATTGCACCAACTCAATTTTATATATAATGTTTGTTCAATAACTCCTTTCTGCATGGGACGTTTAATTATCTTATAATAAGTGTATAACTTTCATGTTTTGCTTCAGCGTTTTGCTAATAAAAAATGTCTAACCTAACATAACAAACTTCGTTTTCTGGGGACATCCGCTCATCTATTTTTTCTTTTCACTTATAACTCCTTACGGCCAACGTAACATATTATAGCATAAATACATTTTAAGTAATTAAAATGTTCAATGAATTGTCTACGTTTGCTCTACCAGCAGACCTTCCGTTTAAATATTTACAAGTACAACGCAACAGCAAGGAATTTATTTCCTTATTCAGAATAGAATACGGAAATAGCAAACAGCTCCCTCTCGCGTTCACCGGGCAGTCGTCGATCTATCGGTATTACCATTTCTGTGCAGAAAAAACCTGCTTTAATACCGACCTGCCGAATCGGCCAGGTCACGTGACGTGTCTACCCCCTTAAAACAAATAATTACCGAACTCACATCGGTTCGCTACTATGTTTTACGCGCTCGCGAGCGGGCGCGCGCCCCCGCGCTAATCTAGCCCAAACCAATACTAATATCCGGAACAAGTTGAAAAGTGGAATACGGTTGTGTCGAAATAAGTATTGTTCATTCGGAAGTACAGTCTAACTCTGGTTTGCATTGGGTCGGAATGCCAAAATAAAATATAAAACATCCCCCCGCCCCCTCCGTGGCAGGAATTACAATGACCAAAGTTAGCCATTCAATTCCTGTTTCGTGCTCGGTCATTTTCTGCGCAAGGAAAAATAAATTTATGTGATTCATTTTTACACAAAGACCTAGACTTACCAGTAACGTCGAACCACAACGAACTGAACCACGTGTTACATTGTAGTCTCAACAATCTCGATACCTTTTAAAAACAATTGAAAACAGCAGGTTCTGTGGCTTTAGAGCCGCCTTCAACGTGTCGGTAACATAGGAAGTGACACTTATATGATAAAAAAAAATTTGAGTCGCCAAAAATCCTTCTCGTAAACATTATTTCTATGCAAAAAGAACCTGTTTCCAAAATTTCAGCCAATTCGGAGCATGGGGGTTTTCGGAAGTACAGCCGCTGCTTCTCTAAATAAGGTATAATTCCCTTAAACGTATTCATGGATAATTTGGACAAAATACAAAAAAGCAATAAGAATCTGCCGAAAAGTGATTTCGATGAAAAAGTCAAGACTGGATTCTACAAGAGAATGGCGGACCCTAAACTTCGAAGACGTATTTGCATCCTGCAAAAAGAAGTATGTAAATGGCATTCAAGTATGGTCATCACAGTCACCTGACGCGAGCACCGTTCGAAATGTCTATAGCGTAGGGATATACGTGTGTACATGCAGTACTGCCTCCACAAGTGATACGTTTCGTGATTCCACGAATGATAAATAATCCGCCATCCCCAATACTTCTTTTGTAGTTGCCGCGGCGGGTGAGAGGGCACTGTAATTTATTGCTCGTCGCATCTGCCTTCGTGGTTGTTCTCACAATCAGCCCCCCTCACGCCCCGCGATGGAAAATAAAAGCAAATCGAATAGACTACCCGATTCGAGCGTTGATACTTGCTGGTCCCGAGCCAGTTTCAATTGTGGAGGTAATACTGTATATGACTTTAAAGCAGCGCTGTCCAGCGTAGGGGCCCCTCACGCGTCTACTTCCCCTTCCAACCTTCCTTTCGAGCAGCGTGACTTGTCGTCAAGGACACCGCGCGACGCTGAAAAGGAGACCGCGCCATTTCCGTAGACAAGGAAGCTCAGACGACACGCGTGACGCCGACGTTCACTGTTACTTTGAATCGGCCGCGTCTGTTCGCCATGGCAACGACGGACGATGGTGGGGGACGGCTTTTGCCTCTCAAGAGGCAAGTTGGACGGCGCTGCTTTAAAGCCTCGACAAAACAAAGTGCGGAATATAAAACAATTAATTCAACAAAGTCGTCAGATATGGCGACCCGTACTACGATAATGCATTGTGAAATTATAATAATAGAAAGCATGCCTAGGAGATATCAGGCAATTGTTAACAATTGCGGCGATTGGGCGTCCAATTAATAGGAACGCGTCGTAGTACCTACTAATAAAAATAAAGTAAATGTAACTTATTTCATTTCAGTATGTTAAACGGTTATAAGATTAGGTATGCCGGACACGCTCTTGCTAAACAGTCTGTAAATTATAGTTAAGAATGATCTGTGTATTTGGAATTATCGACACCTTGCTTTTCATTAGTACTAAATTTAAACTATGAATAAAGAAGCACATTCTTCAAAAGGTAAATATTCATATTAATCAGGTATATTTCTAACAAAATCGGTTGACTTAAATAGTTACTGATACAAATAACAGTACGGTATTTGCATAGATATCTACTCGTATGAGGACACACTTGTGAGGTTCATAAAACTCATCTTTCGGAGGTAAGTACACACACAAAACAGGCAACTGATTGGTCGATTATTTTGTGAATATAAAGTATGATGAAGTGTGCAAGAAACAATTTTATTTCGGTGGAACTTCACTCTCAGGACCGGCTTTAGCATATTGGCACCCCGGGCAAGGTTACACAGTCCAACAAAATGAAACTTTTTTTCTGTTCCGCAATATCCACTGGGTGATTCTTGTGGAGTTTTTCGCCCTGAACATGAATCCGCAAACCGTTTGTCGCCATCACCCTCAGTTTTTGAGGAATTCGATTTTGAAAAAAAAATGCAAATTTTCAACTTTCAACTTTGATTTTTTCTAAGACCCTTAGTTTTGGAAATAAATTGAAAGATAACTTAAAAAATGGGTGCATTTCGGGTGTCATTTTCCCTTTGATCGTTGTTTAAACAAATTTAAATGATCATAATGCAATAATAACTTATATCGTTGTATTCGGGAGGGTTCGTAGAATAATTTGACGCAACGAGCAACCGAATAACTATTACCGTTTCGACACAAAAAATGTTCAAAGTTGAAAATTTGTAGTTTTTTTTTAAAATCGATTTTCTCAGAAATTGAGTGTGATAGAGCATTTCTGCTTGCGGATTCGTGTTCAGGGCGAAAAACTCTACAAGAGTCACTCAGCGGATATTGCAGACCAAAAATCGTGTTGGACAGTGTTATCATGGCGCCCCTCCGAGGACACGAAAATCAATTAGCAGCTTTCTGCTTAACGAATCCAAACGGGTATAAATGAACAAACGCATACAGCGGCGCCCCTACAGATTTGGCGCCAGGACGGTCGCCAACCCTCAAAGTTATCGTTCAATTTCACTTTTTAGATAAAACTTTGTAATGATACTAGATAGGGCAAACAAAAAAAAAAATTTTTAGGTCTGTGTGGTTTGTCACACTGCTGGAAGAAAGTTTTTCGACGATGCGTAATTTATATACAAAATAATTTTTTACCCCTTAACGTGCAAATTCTTAACCGCAAAAATAAGAATAATCATTATATACAAAACATTTTTCATTCTGGACGGATTATCGAAATATGAAAGAATAAAATTTTCATACTGTTTTATTTACAAGAAATGTTTTTCTACTTCTGCAGTCATCATCCTATGCTCATGCGTAATAATAACTTACTTCATCCACATTTTGTAATTTATGAAAAACTTATCTTTTGTTGTACAAGATTGTTCATCATCTATATCAGGCTTGGGAATTAAGTGAACTTCGCGGCCGATTTTCAGAGGCAACGCCTCCTTTCTCCCGCTGCGCGTCTTAGCCCCCGCGGCGGCCAGGCAGCTTGGAGCCCCTCAGGCCCGTACCATATGAACCGCGCGGGGCGCGTTGGCAGAACAAAAACGCATCGACAATCGTGCTCTCTGGGACGATGTGGAAAGCTATTGATACAATGTCGCCGTAATACGCCACGCGCGGTTCGCGTGGTATGAGCGTGAGGCGCTCCAAGCTGCTGGGCCGCCGCGGGGGCCAAGACACGCGGCTGGAGAAAGGAGGCGTCGCCTCTGAAAATCGGCCGCGAAGTTCACTTAATTCCCAAGCCTGATCTATATAAGGGGAAGACATCTGTCTTCTTCGGTAAGTATAAAATAATATACACAGATTATACTACGTCAAATTGATCACATTTTGTGATAGATGTTTGAGATTTGGATGAAACTGAAATATGGTATACTCCACGTTAAATAAATGACGGGGGCCCCGTACCACTCCGTGCAAGAGAATAAAGCACCAACAAAAAGCAGTAGGAAGGGCGACATAATAGAGTGGCTAAAAAGTAATAATAGTGAATGTACTGAAAAAATGACGAAATTTGAGTTAATGCATTTGGTACAGATAAATAAAAATGCCGAAAAAAGGTATAAAATAGACGAGCGACTAAAATCACACGGCCATAACGTGTTAAGACTGCCACCATATATGTGCGATCTAAACCCTATAGAATTGGCCTGGGCGCAATTGAAGAGGAAGATTCGAGAAAGGAATCCGTCGTCAACAATTTCAAGGTGTGATAGGAGATAGATAAGACTGGAATAATGTAAATATCGACCGATTTCCAGTCAAACCACTTGCTTAATGGGGAACACAAGCGTTGTTTGATGGCATGGTAACCCAGTGACAAGTGACTATCGGACTTACGGAGCTCACGCGCCACGCGACGAGGAAACATCCACCATTCTGGCAACGATCGCGTGTGCACTGTGCACTGTACAATTTAAGAAATGGCAACGTTCGACGAAATCGAGAGCATGGAAGTTGTGACGTAGCAACGTCACGCGCTGTGCGAGCGCGCGCCGTAAGACAAGAAGGCTGGTACGAGCCGCGGCCGCTAGGTGGCCACGGCCCCGCGATCGGCTCGCTACCGACATGGAGCGGCAACAGGTGTATAAAGGCCGGCGCGGGCCCAATCGAGGCTCTCGGTTCCGTGCAGGGGATGGACAGTAGTATAGGCGCCGTGAAGAAACATAGTTCATCCCGTTTTGAGTATACACTACATGGCGTTGTTTCGCCCCCCACGCCCCTCACTCCGCTGGCAGTAGGTTGCGTCTTCGTTGCACTGAATAATCAGTTCCACGTTGCACGTGGCCACCATTCACTGCCATTGTATCTGATTGTCAGCAATCATCAGCAATTGTCAGTTATATTTTTGGCGGTAAAGTGCAGTAAATTGTATTCATTGTAAATCTCATGTAATTATCAAATACGGTGTTTTTTTACTTTGTAACAAACAATTAATTGAAAACCCAATACCTCGTAACGCCTCATAACCTATGATAACCTATATATAAGACGCGGTTTTGAGCATCCACGAGGTTATGACAGCAAGTCATATGAAACATGTATTTTCATTTCAATTGTTCAAAAAGGAATAACAGATGTAATCTTGATATATAATAAAAAATTCGTTAAAACAATTTCATTACCTTTTTCTTATTCATAAAACACACTTTTATGAATAAGAACTTAATAAAATGAAGAGACCAATAGAAAAACATGCAGAAATACATAATTAGTTATTACAAATAGTTACTGTAGCAACTAATTATGTATTTCTGTATGTTTTTCTATTGGTCTCTTCATTTTATTAAGTTCTTTAATTATATATCATCACATTATCTGAATAATATCTCCATCATCTGAACGGCCATCTATTATCTTATCTTGGGGTTCTGAGTATACACTAGATGGCGTCACTGGCGTCTATCCTTCTTCACTCTTAAGCATTGGAGTGTCCACCCCCTGGTTCCGTGCACCCAGGCGCCTAACACGCTACCTGACCGTACAACGAGAAGCCTTTTTGACTCCCGAAGTGTGCCAGAATCGGCCATCGCCATTACTGCCCCGTTACCAGCTTCTTTTCGAATATCGACGGAGAGAAATCATGCGTCGTCTACCAACGCCTCCGTGGAATCTCTGTGGCTATGAACTCGGAGACCACATTGCACTAGGCCAGGCCTGCCCCATCGGGTGCAAATACCTCCTGAAGTTCTGGGACCCGGGCAACAGCCGAGCGCGGGACGGTTACGTTGCTAACCACAGCATGGGTTGCTGAAGAACTGCATGAGTGTACGGCCGTCCATGCAGGCTCGTACCACCATGCAGTTCTCTCACAAATTTCGCAACGGGTAGCAATGGAACAGTCCCGCGCTCGGCTGTTACTCGGGTCCCAGAAATTCAGGAGGTATTTGCACCCGATGGGGCAGGCCTGCACTAGGCCATCTCGTTACGACTCCCATTTGGATGCGCCGAAATCGACCGCTCAAGGGCAGTTGCTATACTCCGCTATCCCTACTTCCACCAAACCTCGTCGAAGCCGTCGCCGAGGCACCGCCAGAACAGTGATGCCAGAATCGTGGGACGTGGGGCAAATCCTTTCCCCCACTATGAGCTACCGTCGTCTCCCACTATGGCCTACCGTCGTCCCCCACTTTCTTCCCATCGCACTGCACACAAGCATATCCCTACTCCTGTCCGTGTGCTCGGCAGCCGAACAGATCATTCATAATTACTATTTCGTACTTTGGTATACTATAACCACCTCGTATGAAAACGTTATATAAATATTATGCAACGAATAGCTGATGAGGCATTATTAAAATAAACTACGATAAGAAGTGATCGAGGGAAGAATACACGGACGGCAACAGCGAGCAGGAGAACCAGCATCAAGGAGGTAGCTGCACACCAACTAGCCGCACACCAGCTAGCAACCGCCCACACATCAAGGAGACCAGTGGAAGCCAGCTGATGGGTCAGAGGCCCCATCCGCCAGCGGAGTCAACGCCTTCGCGGAGCTGCGTTCCTGATCATCGCCAGCCACTTGCCCTCTCTTTATTTGCCGTAATTCGAGCTCCAATACGGAACCGATGTATATTAACTTCATCCCTAGTATGTGGTCTGTCGAAATCAATCGTACAGAGCACATCGGAAATCCAATAGCGTAAAAATCTAAAAAAATGAATTAAAATAAGAATTTAACTATCGACGCTACTAAGAGTTTCATATAACGTCAGAAAAACGTCTTAAGTCACGATCAAGACACCGAAATAGGTGCGCAATAGCTCAAATTCTGCAGTAAATAAAACTCGCGGATAACGCGCCGGAATGAATTCTTCAGGTGGATCCCACGGCAGATGATTGGGAGATTTCATCTCCCACCATCCGAATTGTCATGTAACAAACCTGAAGAAGGAGTGATCAACAGCCCTATAAAAAGGGACAGATCACCCACGGAGCTCATTATTATATCATTATTATATTAACATTCATTAATATTGATATTCATCAGTAATTATTCAAACTTTCTACAATTCAATAAATCTAATACTTGAAAGCACAACCAGTGACAAAAAGAAAACGATTAAGTTCCCTGATAACCAAGTTTGACGGCAGGATCTGCCGGCAGCTGCGGCGCAGCCTACGTCCGCATTCGACTACGATTCTGCCGGCAGATCCTGCTGCCCGCCTGACCATCCAACAGCGCCATCTGAAGGCCACAATTGCCAAACAATTCCCTGCGCGTGACGTCACATGGACGTCCATACGCACCAACTCATGTATACCGTGATTACTGTAGGTGTATCCGTACCCCCAAATAACAAAGCAGATTCTACATTTATTAAATAATTCATTTACTTATTTCAAAAAGTATTTATTCTATGTTTAATAATACAGGATTGGCGATTACAATTGTTACAAAATTATACAGGTAGCGCATATAAATTCGAAGAAGAACATTCAATATTTACATTCATAAATCTATATACAATACGTCCCGTAACCAGTGGTACCTACTAGGTGCGATGTCAGAAAATTTCCTGTATTTTAGACTTCTTTTTTCTGTAGAATCACCATATTCCTTATTGTGTTAGCGCTGAAAACAAATAGAACATTAGTACAAAATTAAACGTAACGTATGAATAAACAGGATACATGCGATACTTACTTCAGCTCCATCTCCGGACAGCACACACCCTAGGCGATCATGCATGCTCCTGCGAACATTAACATTTATAAGAAAATATGTATTAAGTTATTATCTACTAAACAAGACGCTAAACATTCGCACTTCGCGCATAACCCTACTTGTCTGTCTTGCAAATAATGTGAATCCCAATTTCCGCGACGTAGATAATTAGAAATTATTCAATTCCATAATTACGTAAGGCAAACCTTCTGGATACGTCGAGATGAATTGTTAGGATATTGATGGATGAAATTACTTGGAATATTCTTCGCTTTTTCCGGCACTGACTGCCACCTCAGACCTCGAAAACGAACGCAAACTGGACGTAGAGTCTTGACCAATCACGAATTTCGGCACTATGGCGCAGCCAATCCGAGCGTAGCTCATTGTACCGTTCAGTACCGTTCAAAGTGGCACCCGTTGTGCTTGAAGACGTACACTCGAATAATATTCCAAGTAATTTCATACATCACATCCACACAATTCATCTCGTCGTATCCAGAAGGCAAACGTAATTATGGAATTGAATAATTTCTAATTATCTACGTCGCGGCAATCGGGATTCACATTATTTGCAAGACAGACAAGTAGGGTTACGCGCGAAGTGCGAATGTTTAGCGTCTTGTTTAGTAAATATTAATTTAATACATATTTTCTTATAAATGTTAATGTTCGCAGGAGCATGCATGATCGCCTAGGGTGTGTGCTGTGCGGAGATGGAGCTGAAGTAAATATCGCATGTATCCTGTTTATTCATACGTTACGTTTAATTTTGTACTAATGTTCTATTTTTTTTCAGCGCTAACACAATACGGAATATGGTGATTCTACAGAAGAAAGAAGTCTAAAATACAGGAAAATTTCTGACATCGCACCTAGTAGGTACCACTGGTTACGGGACGTATTGTATATAGATTTATTAATGTAAATATAGAATGTTCTTCTTCGAATTTATATGCGCTATCTGTATAATTTTGTAACAATTGTAATCGCCAATCCTGTATTATTAAACTTTTTGAAATAAGTAAATGAATTATTTAATAAATGTAGAATCTGCTTTGTTATTTGGGGGTAGGGATACACCTACAGGGTGTCCCAAAAATGTCGCGTTTCCTTGAAAGGGGTGACTCAGGGGGTGATTTGAAACAACTTTTTCCTTAGCGAAAATATTGTCCGAAGCTTCGTTAAGGAGATATTAACAAAAAACCCCGACCAATCAGAGCGCGCGCCTTCCGCACGAGCTCCCGCGGTAGCGTTGGCTACGCGGTAGGCGACTGCGCTTGTGCTACGAACGTACGTACAAGCAAGTCGGCATGCATCGAAGGAAACCGCGTTACACAGTTTTTTTTAAAAGCAGAATCTTAAATAAGAATTATTTGAAGTGAGAGGACAAGAAGTACGTAAATTTCGTTTTTAAATACGGCATAAACGAAAAGGTAATGTAACAGAAAATGTACGACAAGTGATCGTAATTCGTTATTGAAGTAAAAATCCGTAGTTTAATAACGGCCAACACAACTTAAATTAAAAAATAATATTAGGTGTATGAATAAATTCTTTCCGACTGGAATTTCTATCGCGGTGGTATTCAGAAGCTGCCAGAAAAATGGCAAAAGGTAATTAACAATAATGGAAATTGTTTCGATGATCGAGTTGTTTTCATATTTTTTAAATCGAACTGTTATTGTACCCTAAAATCGGGAGGAATTTATTTTCACACCTAATAATCATCAATAAATTAAATAAAACTCACCCTTTCGGACATTCCTTTCCTTGCTTTCCTTCCCTTTTCGGAAACCTGTGTCACTGGGTCACTGTACCGATCCTGGTTATCGGTGGACGAAAAGATTTATGGTTGGGTAGCGCCCAGTGCTCAGCTGATCATACTGCGTCCGGGTTAATGTACCGAATATTCATTTCACTGCACGGCTACTAACACTGATCACTGAATTTATTTTTCACGGAACGTGTTGTTCCTACGTTATAAAAATTGGTGGCTGCGAAAGGGGCCGATTACTGTTAATTACTGGGACGAGATTACTACTATTACCCGGCGAAAAGAAAACTCGTGACGATTGGTCGAGTCACCTATTTGGGCACACTTTTAAAGACGGGGCACACGTATTTTGGTTATTGGCTGAAGTTGCCACATACATTGTCGCACCGCGCGACGAAGAGATCGAGTGGGATAGAGGGATTTGACCAAGCGTAGCCTACGTTTTTGTTTTGACGATCGTCGGTCGGATCCGTATCTGATCGCTGCACAGCAGCGGACTGGACAGCCCGAGACAGTCTGCCACGAGTTTTCTTTTCGCCGGGTAATAGTAGTAATCTCGTCCCAGTAATTAACAGTAATCGGCCCCTTTCGCAGCCACCAATTTTTATAACGTAGGAACAACACGTTCCGTGAAAAATAAATTCCGTGATCAGTGTTAGTAGCCGTGCAGTGAAGTGAATATTCGGTACATTGACCCTGCGATCAGCTGAGCACTGGACGCTGATGACCAGGATCGGTACAGTGGCCTACTGACACAGGTTTCCGAAAAGGGATGGAAAGCAAAGAAAGGAATGTCCGAAAGGGTGAGTTTTATTTAATTTATTGGTGATTATTAAGTGTGAAAATAAATTCTTTCCGATTTTGGGGTACAATAACAGTTCGATTTAAAAAATATGAAAACAACTCGATCCTCGAAATAATTTCCATTATTGTCAATTACCTTTTGCCAGTTTTCTGGCAGCTTCTGAATACCACCGCGATAGAAATTCCAGTCGGAAAGAATTTATTCATACACCTAATATTATTTTTTAAATTTAGTTGTGTTGGCCGTTGTTAAACTACGGATTTTTACCTCAATAACGAATTACGATCACTTGTACATTTTCTGTTACATTACCTTTTCGTTTATGCCTTATTTAAAAACGAAATTTACGTACTTCTTGTCCTCTCACTTCAAATTATTCTTTATTAAGATTCTGCTTTAAAAAAAAAAACTGTGTAACGCGGTTTCCTTCGATGCATGCCGACTTGCTTGTTCGTACGTTCGTAGTACAAGCGCGGTCGCCTACCGCGTAGCCAACGCTACCGCGGGAGCTCGGGCGGAAGGCGCGCGCTCTGATTGGTCGGGGTTTTTGGTTAATATCTCCTTAACGAAGCTTCGGACAATATTTTCGCTAAGGAAAAAGTTGTTTCAAATCACCCCCTGAGTCACCCCTTTCAAGGAAACGCGACATTTTTGGGGCACCCTGTATAGTAATCACGGTATACATGTGTTGGTGCGTATGGACGTCCATGTGACGTCACGCGCAGTGAATTGTTTGGCAATTGTGGCCTTCAGATGGCGCTGTTGGATGGTCAGGCGTAGTGATCCTCTAGGCAGTGATCGGACAAACGCATATCGTCGCTGATTGGTTGCTGCGATTTTGTCTAAAGCGGAAGTAGACAGAGAAAGAAACTGTAAGAAAGAAAGAGACAGAAATACGAATAGAAAGAGATAGATAAACAAGCAGCTTGGAAAGCAGACGATTTAATGAATGTTTAGGTTATGTTATTTCCGGTTTTGCCCCAAAATGGCTGCGGTTTGTCCGATCACTGCCTAGAGCAGCGCCGGTCAGGCTACCGTTTTCAGGGCATGGGCAGCCGCATTTGTCCGGGGCAAACGCTGCGAGCAAAGCTCGGGGCAGTGACGTCAGCTATCGTTAGAGCGGAGTGGGGAGGAATGGTTGTGGCGGGAGTACAGGCTCGTAGATGCGCAGGGTAGGGAGGCGACGGTCCTTGTTCATCCTAGGCATCTGTACCGTATTGCCCGGGGTGGCGTGGCTTGCGCGCCGCCAGCAAGTGTTTGCCCCGGGCTGTCTGACCAGTTGCCCTACGCGGCAACTCCTGAACGGCGCTGGCCTAGAGGATCACTAGTCAGGCGGGCAGCAGGATCTGCCCAGATCTGCCGTCGATCTGCCGGCAGATCCTGCCAACCGTAGTCGAATGCGGACGTAGGCTACGCCGCAGCTGCCGGCAGATCCTGCGCTCTCCTGGCAGACCCTGCTGTCCATCTGCTGGCAGATTGCAGGCAGATGGTTATCAGGGTTGCACCCTCGAAATTGAGCCAGGCGACTGGGTCTCTCTCAACTATCCCAGAGCAATAAGTTCCTGGACTTGCTCAAAAGCGGAAAATTAATTCAACTCCAACTACGTGTGTCTAAACTACAGTAACCTCAAAAGTAGGGACGTAACAAAATGAGATCGGCGCGGTTGTTGTGGCGAATACAAATGAAAACGGTATGTAAGAAACTATTTATGCTTCTACTAGTGCATGGAACTTTATTTTGAACAATTTTCCAAATAACCACGTAACTTATACCGCGAAATTCCTCCACAGATGTTACAAGAATGCCCATGCTCGAAAAAATTTTCCCGCGAGCAAAGTAAATTACTTGCGCAATTGCGCGCATGATAATCGTGGATTGTCAGCTGTTCTCCGGGTTTAGCAAAACAGGCTTTCAACAATTGATGAAGGTTGTGGAGCCGAGGTATCAGATCCCCCGCCGTGCGACGTTCGCCAAGGAAATGGTACCTGATATATTCCGAACCGAACGGAAGCAAATTCAGGACGTAATCAGCGAGGATGTCAAAACTGTATGTATAACTTCTTCAATGTTCGTGACATTTGTCAGTATCTTTTATGCGATGTTCAAAAAACGTTTCTGACACGATTTATAAGATTTACACATCTTTTAACTTTTTGGATTAGAAACGAACGTTTGCATTCACGACAGACGGCTGGACGTCGCGGACATTAGAGAAATACGTGTTGCTGACGGTCCATTATCTTAACGACAAATTTATATTAAAAAACTATACTCTTCACATCCTGTACGTAATCGAATCGCACACGAGCGAGAATCTAAACGCGATGCTGAAGAACTGTTTGATCGAGTGGGGATTGAACGATAGAAAATCCACACTTTACTACCGACAACGCCTCGAATATTGTGATGGCCATTAAATTGTGCGATACGTGGGAGCGTATCCCTTGCTACGCTTATACTCTGCAGGTAAATGAACAGGAGATATTTAAATGCAAAAAATGAATAATAAATCGTTAACATGTCATATTTAATGCAATGAGTTCTTTTTAGTTTGTCATAAAGGACTGCGTGGCCGATTTCGCTGATATGACCAAGACAATAAAAAGATGCAAAAGCATCGTAGCGTTCTTCCATCGCTTAGCTTCAACAACCGAAAAACTGAAAGTTGAACAGAGGAAGCTATTTCCGAACTCGAAGCCTCTCAAATTAATTTCCGACGTGGACACGCAATGGAAATCCCAGTTCGACATGCTCAGTCGCTTACTAGAGGTACGACGTGCGGTTGATACGCTCCTCTGTGGGCCACGAACGCCGGACCATTTGATAAATTGCGAGTAGTCCGAAATCAAACAATACTGCGATGCATTGCGAGTTTTTAAAGAGGGGACGTTAATAATGACTCGGGAAAACAAGCCAACGCTGTGCCGTTACATACCTTCCATATACGGCATACGGAAAAGATTAAGCAGCCCAGTACAGAATAATGAAACGGCCGACACGAATAGCTCGCAGTTCCGACAAAATTTATTGCAAGAGCTGAACATTAGATTTAATTTGATTAACGATTCAGAGCCATTAATACTCGCAATGATTCTGGACCCTCGCACCAGAGACCGTCTATTATCGACGGTCGAGAAACTGGCGGCTCACAGAGTCCTGTATTCGGTTGCGACTAGGGCTGGGACTATTCGAATAATTTACTATTCGAATATTTTACAAGTATTCGAATGCTACGAATAAACTTCGAATATTTGAGTATTCGAATGTTATTATTCGAATACTATTCGAATACCGATGTATTCGAATATTATGGTGTGAATTATAAATCAAGTTCTTTAGGTTCATTTTTTTAGAAGCATTTATTTAGTTTCAGTTGTGAGTTCGTTAGTTTGTCAGGGTGAAATCTTGTAAGCTAATTTTGACCCACTTCAACATATCCAATCGGCTTGAAACTTTGCACACATATGTAATTCCGATAACAATACAATATTTTCACTAAAAAGCATGAAATACTTTATGGTGAAATTTTTTTTAAA
Source organism: Andrena praecox (assembly GCA_963932275.1). Classification (NCBI taxonomy): domain Eukaryota; kingdom Metazoa; phylum Arthropoda; class Insecta; order Hymenoptera; family Andrenidae; genus Andrena; species Andrena praecox. The sequence goes on from OZ010731.1 coordinate 38,087,114, forward strand.
AAACAAGCTTTTATTAAAATGTACTAAAAAGGAACCAATAATTTTGATACCGGCCGAAATGACGGCCTGAGAAGAATTCCCTCATAGGGTGGATGTACCAGTAAATGAACACGTACCAGTGAATGGACATTTTATATTAAAATGAGTAAAATAAGTTATTAAAATAAGCAACTAATTAATTAGAGACTTCTTTCAATTTCTTGCTTCATATCCAAACAATTTTTGCAGCACGTGGAATCAATCGCGCTGCAAACATAATTTTATGAGAGTGTTCATTCATTAGTCTTAAGTGTTCATTTATTGGTGCGTTTACCCTATAACTAATTATAAAATAATAAAAATAAAAAAAGTATCACAAAAAAATTGTCACTGTATTAACTCTTACACAATACATTTCAGCGTAAAAAGTAATATGGAAATACATATTTTCAAATTTTTATTTGTAAAACAACTGGTAGTTCATTTTCACCTGAGTGACCTCCCTTAAGTAGAGTAGATATTATATATTTTAATGTGTGGAATGACATCGGGAGCAAGTTGTAGTACACACCTAGTGTTACAAAACCCTAATGGGGTTTGTTATAAAAAATTAAAAAAAAATTAAAACCGACTTCAAAAAACTAAAAATGCATTTAAAAGTAAAAAATAATATTTTTCCTTATTTAATCTATGACTTTAAATCTTTTTAAGGTGGCGACAGCTTTACACAGTGCAAATGATGAGGCGCCGACATAAAAAATTGAGAGTCGTACATTAAATAAGAAAAAACATATTTTTTACTTTTTAGTACATTTTTATTTTTCAAAGTAAGTTTTAATTTTGTTTTAATTTTTAGTTATTTAAGTTATATAAATAAAAAATTTGGGCTGGCCTACAGAAGGAGCTACTCGTAAAAAAAAAGAACCGTTTGCTAGAAATGGAAGATTCCAAAAATAAGCGACTTGAAAAAGTGAGATTAAGGATGTGTTAAATTCGTTATATGGGCTCTACATTTCTACAACTTAACGCGCGGAAATACTCTAAAGGCAGGGTCCCACTAGTGCAACGGCACGCCGCGCACGACGATTTCGTCCACTTGAAACGGTCTAAATTATGAGGCCGTGGGCACGAAATGGACCGCCGCTCTGCCAGGCGCGCACGCGAATGCTTGGCGCGCACGTCGAAGACAGTGGAAATACTAGCCTCCTTTTCTACATCTTGCTTTCTTTATCTAAATAAAGCTAACGCCGACGGTTGGGTCAGTAGCCTAAACAACGCTTTCACGCTTCATACTACTTGAGATGTTTGAAGGGGTTTACTACGTCGCGGTCGCCGTTTGTTGAAAACTGTCTTTGAAACGAAATGAAGGAAGTTCTCTGCCGTGGCTTCCCTTCCACAGTTCCGCCGCCAATTTCAACATCGCTCAGCTATTCGCTATCTCGGCGTCCTGTTCGTTTTTTTTTCTCACACGACATGAGATTGAGGGTAGTTACCATTGCGTCCAATAGTGAAAATATGTACGTCCTTTGCTTAGATAGTGTGAAAAAAAGGTGGGCCATAGGGAGGAGATTATATCATGACCAATTGGACCAGCATTCCTTCCAGCCACCAACTTTCTACTCCTGCACAAGAAATACACGTGTATCATTTCCTCTTATTAATTCGCAATTCTGAAATGGAATAGGCAAGTATGGCCTGGTGTGCGTACTGAAAATCCCAAAATACCTGGCTTATAGAGGATGCCATAAATGCTGTTACTTTATTGCATACTGAAACATCTGTTTCTAAGCAGGTACCTATATTTACTTTACCTGAAGGCACTATAAATGGTTTATGACTTAGAAAATGATTAAAATTTGACTTCGGTACATCCACAAATGTCCCTGGCAATGCGATAGGCAACGAAATTACAATTAACACATTCACTGCCGTGGCGGTCACCGACGGCCAACGTTTTGACAGTAAGTAGGTACATAATGCCATTAGGAGTAATCTCAAATAGTAAATGCACCATTGAACTATTAAATAATTTCCTTTTTGAAACATATGAATAGCCTCTAGCGTGAACGGAAAGACATATACAAGTCACGGACAAATGATATTTTTTACACCTAGGATTTTCTTGCAGGATGAATCAAAGCAATAACTTAACGCAGTTTTTGAGAAATAGAATAATTTGAAACTGATAAAGATGTTCAACTACAATTCGGTGTCACATATCTGCATATACAGTGTATTACAATTATGCAATATCTAGAAACAAGTATACCTATCGCAGCAGTATAATTGTTGCTATTTACAGTAATATTTATCATGTTATTACTTGCTTTAATATATAAACTAAATAATAGACCACAAATACATGTATGCAAGTGATATGTAGGAGTAAAGAGTACATTTGCGATGAAAAACGTGCGCGCGTGGCAGAGAAATCCCGGCATAGCGCGCACACGATCGGTTTCGACGCGTGCGTCTTCGTAAAAGTCGACCTTTTCAAGTGCTCCAAGCTGCTCGAAAATTCGAGAAACTCGTAAATCTGACCCGTGCGCGGCGCGCAGTTGCACCAGTGGGAACGTCTTTCTGCAACACATCGGCCTTGCGCGTCGAAAAAAACGTGCGCGGAAGCGCCGTTGCACTAGTGGGACCCCGCCTTAATATGGGAGAATACATGAAATACAAATTATGTAAAGAGGTAAAGTTTGAATTAACCAGTACTGGCCAAGTATTGAGCCAATATTGATGCATTGTAGGATGGGAAGTAGGGGCTTCTGGTTTGTATCAGGGTTTTTTAAACTTTTATTTTAACTTTTTTTAGTTTGTAATGAATGGGCAGGAGTTAGGAGCGACAGCTAGGTGGCCACGGCACCACGCGCCTTTTCCCTGACACCACTTCCCCCTTATTTCACCCCCTTGACAGTCTATGGCAATCAACGTTTTACCCGGACAACGCCAGGTATTTTAACCTAGTCAGGAATAAATTTATTAATGAAACGCAAATCGTCCACGATTGTTCTTAATATAACATTTATCTCTGACAGCTGTGCAAAGGTCAATGAAAACATTATTTTCATAAAGATAATGGTGTCGGAATTATATTTGTACTGCTGCATATGTTCGTCGAAAAACAATACATGTACATGCCCTAGTAGCATTTATTTGTTGGGAGTTTGTTGGGCCCATGACGTGTTATCCATTGGCCAACTGTTGAAGTGTCGCGCTATTTTTAAATGGGCCAACGATTGTAAACAATGCAGGCCCAACGTCGCTTAAGGGGGAACACCACTGTGACGGCCGGAAAAATGAGCCCATTTTTAAGATTTTTTTAAGGAATAACTTACAGTTTTATTATAAAATTGTTATTACCTATCTTTAGAACAATGTCTTAAGAGACTATAAAAAAAAAGTAATAGAAAAACATGCATAGATTTCCATATACAGTTAATCTCCTACACCCCTCACAAGAAAAACATAGGTCGCTTATCGAAACGATATCTCTGGAACGGCAACTCTGAAATCAAATTATTATTTTTTAATATAATCGGTATGAGTGTAGTTTCCGTTGTGCGTACCGATTTTTTGATCGAAAACATATTTTTTTAAATACGCTCGAAAAACTATTAATTTTTTTGCCGATTTTCGAAACTTTTTCTTCCCAAGCGCACCATTTTTACAAAAATAATTTTTTTTAAAAATCGGTACGCACAACGGAAACTACACTCATACCGATTATATTAAAAAAAAAATTGATTTCAGAGTTGCCGTTCCAGAGATATCGTTTCGATAAGCGACCTATGTTTTTCTTGTGAGGGGTGTAGGAGATTAACTGTATATGGAAATCTATGCATGTTTTTCTATTACTTTTTTTTTTATAGTCTCTTAAGACATTGTTCTAAAGATAGGTAATAACAATTTTATAATAAAACTGTAAGTTATTCCTTAAAAAAATCTTAAAAATGGGCTCATTTTTCCGGCCGTCACAGTGGTGTTCCCCCTTAACATAAAGGCCCAACTGAAGCTTTCTTTCCAAAAGACGTCTTAAAGACGCCCAGAAGACGTCTTAAAGACGCCCAGAAAGCGTCTTAATCCTTCAGCGTGGAGGATTTCTGCCCAGAACACCTAGCTGTGGGATGAATTGCATTGGTCGAAACCTTGACCCCTGCCGTTAAGGCGTTACTGCATAGCAGACCTGAAGAAGTATTGTCACACCTCCTAATCTAACCAATCGGACTTGCATCCCTCCCAAACGGCCACTCTCTTGAAGAGGCCCTCTTCACGGCAATATTTCCTTCCCAAGGCCTACAGAATATATATGGAAAGAGCATAGTACGCCTCTAATTCGGGTGTCCAATAGACCTTAGTCCCAAGCCCTACTCGCTACGCCTCCGCTTCACGTCCCTTGACGAGCGGTGCTCGTCATACCGCCGTTGCGGACAGTTTTCCTATGACGATCCCTGCTCGTCATACAAGGCTGAAGGGTTAAAGAACTTCAAAAGACGTCTTCTTCAGGTTTGGTTTAGGAAAAAAAAAATTTTGCGGTGAGGAGAGAATCGAACCCAAACTTTCCGCTTACGAAGCAACCGCTGTTTGCAACTATCCAACTCCACTTCCCTGTAAACTTCTAATTTCTAATTTCTAGTTACATAACTAGTATTAATTGTTTATAAAAACTGCGCAGTGACGCGAAATATTCTACAAAATATCATCAATCGACCATTAGGCTCATTCCTTAAAATTTCACATTCGTCTTAAGACAGATGTTCTTATTACGTATTTATAAATAAGAAAAGAAAAATCACAACTTGGAATATAATAACACGTTTTTGGATGTAGCAAATTTTCTGAGGTTTGTAAGACGACATTTAATCATCGTTGTAATGTTTTTGTTAATTAATCAACTATAGTAATTGCAGGCCCAACATTGAGTATTCGTAGGCAAACTGTCGTAACTTTTTGTTAATTAACCAACCATAATAATTGTAGGCCTAACATTGAATATTCGTTGGCAAACTGTCGTAACTTTGTTGCCGTAGGCCCTATGTTGGGAATATGTAGGCAAAAACACTAACTATATCCCAACTAATTCTCAACTGTTGGCTACTGTTGGCCAACCAAAAATGCTACTTGGGTGCAGATGTCTTTCCCTTGTATAACAAAAGTAAAGCTCAGTGAAAGTTGCAAAATATGAATGAAGTAAAATATCACCTATAAGCATGGGCATATAACGAACAAAAGTGGAAATTTGTTTCTTGCAAATAAGAACGTTGAAAAAAAGTTATATACTTGCATATTGCAATAAACCATTGAGCATTGTAAATTGTCTGCGTAAAATAATTATCTCTACATCTATTACGGTTAAGAATTTATATGTAAAATTGTAAAAATAATTTTGATTATAAATTACGTGTTGTGGAAAATTTTTCTGTTGTTACTACCAAAGAGGATTGAAGAATTGAACAATTCTTATATTGAACGTTTCGTCCTATCTTACACCGTTACAAAGTTATATTAAAAAAAAAACCGCAATAACTTTAATGACTGATTTCACTCCATTAGTGTGAATTTCCGTAGAAAAAAATTGTTCCGGGCATACTCCAATATGCTATACATTTACACGAAGTTTCATTAAAATCAGAATTTTCGAGCAGGGATCGGCGGGTTTAAGCTACCGCTGATGGAGGGGGAAACACCTACAGGTGTGGTGGTTATGTGTGCGTGACTGACGCAGGCGCAGTTCATGCACACATAACCACCGCTCCTGTAGGTGTTTTCGACTCCATCAGCGGAGCTTAAGCCCGCCGATCCCTATTTTCAAGTTGGGGAATGTTCCCTTGTAAGGCAGGGATCGGCGGGAAAGCGCTACTCAGGGCCGTTCCTGGGTTTTGGCCGCCCAGGTGTAAAAACAATATTGCCGCCTTTATTAATTCAATATTCTTTAATTAAGAATTTAATATGCAGTGTTTACTTTTACATCTATACATACATAATTTTAAATAGTTATCATGCAAAAAAGTTTCGATTATTATTCTTATTAATCAAAATTTTACATATAATAAACGGCCTGCGGCCGCCCCTAGGTTTGGCCGCCCAGGTGCGGGGGCACCTTCTGCACCCCCGCCAGGAACGGCCCTGGCTCTACTGATGACTCCGCTGGCAGGCCCAGGGCAGAAGCATACATAAATCCTTCCCTTTCTCCTTTGCAGTTCTAGCTTCATTTCCACACCTCCTATACCTACTTTGCCACCACAATCTTACTTGTCGACAAATCATCAATCATTTCGTCTAATTTATTTCGCTCGTATAACGCATGTCGGTAAAAATATTACCTAGTAGGTATAACTCGATAAGTTATACAGGGTGTCCGCGGGAAGACTGGACAGCTGAATATCTCCTAAAGTATTGGAGATAAAAAATTTAAAAAAATATGTAAATTAATGGTTCGATGGGGCTGCTTAATTAGCCGCGACGGATTCTTTTTTCGATTATTATTTTAAAAGATACGATGGTCAAGTTCGGTTTTTCAAATGGCACTAACTTTTTTGAAGTCCTGAGTTGATAGTGCGTTCCAAGACGAATTCAATAAGCTTTAATGTATAAACTTGATTTCCACTGGTTTTTGAGATATTGCGCTTGCAAATATACTGATTTTCACTGGAAGAAAACCCGCTGAACGAGCAAGGACCGGGGTCGGTCTTGCTGGCGCCACGGGTGGCATTGCCTGCTGAAATAGATACCTACCTGCCAAAGGTCTACGCAGACCCAAAGGCTGGACAATTCTTTTCCGTCAGAAATGCTACTTTGGTAGGTACATCTGCGGTATCGAGAAGCGCACCGTTACTTTTATTTCGCACTTGCTTCTACGCTTGGATGGCCGGTTATTTTGGGAGGGATGCAAGTTCGATTGGTTAGGTTAGGAGGTGTCAAAGTTGCTAGACTAAATTCAACCATAGGGAGCAGATTGTATTAGAACCAATCGGATTTGCATCCCTCATAAACGGCTGCTCTCTTGAAGAGGCCCTCTTCACGGCAATGTCCCCTCCCCAATGCCCACCTTCTCTCGCGCGGAATACGTCAACGCATGCTTTAGGTTTTGATATTGAAGCTCGTGTTTATACTCGAGATTCGTACCTTTTTCCGGAAAAAGCCATAGAAATCGGGCGAGGCACTGCGAAGGGCTGTCCTCGCCACGGGGTACCAGGCCGCATCTCCTTGACGGGCGTTGCTCCAGAATTACCCTGTATCATTTGTGTAGTGTGTGACACCCGACTACCCTCCGTGTAATCGGTCTGCGCGAAGTGGGGCGTAAGTTCGGTTATTATCAGTACTCCTGCCCGAGAGGAATACAATTTACTTTAATTATAGTACATGTGTGTTTTGTAATAAAGTGTTTCTATCGTCTCCTGAATTCAATAACTGGCATCCAGACATCTACGCTCCTACAATTCACCGGCAATACTCCTCGTGGAGAGACACAGGAAGAAAAAGGTAGCCCGCTGTCGACGCGTGGTCCTCTCGAGTATAAACACGAGCTTCAATATCAAAACAAAAGCATGCGTTAACGTATTCCGTGCGAGAGAAGGTGGGCATTGCTGTGAAGAGGGCAGCCGTTTGTTAGGGATGCAAATTCGATTGGTTCTAATACAATCTGCTCCCTATGGTTGAAATTTAGTCTAGCAACTTTCACACCTCCTAACCTAACCAATCGAACTTGCATCCCTCCCAAAATAACCGGCCATCCGAGCGTAGAAGCAAGTGCGATATAAAAGTAACGGTGCGCTTCTCGATACCGCAGATGTACCTACCAAAGTAGCATTTCTGACGGAAAAGAATTGTCCAACCTTTGGGCTGGCGTAGACCTTTGGCAGGTAGGTATCTGTTACAACAGGCAATGCCACCCGTGGGGCCAGCAAGACCGACCCCGGTCCTTGCTCGTTCAGCGGGTTTTCTTCCAGTGAAAATCAGTATATTTGCAAGCGCAATATCTCAAAAACCAGTGGAAATCAAGTTTATACATTAAAGCTTATTGAATTCGTCTTGGAACGCACTATCAACTCAGGACTTCAAAAAAGTTAGTGCCATTTGAAAAACCGAACTTGACCATCGTATCTTTTAAAATAATAATCGAAAAAAAATCCGTCGCGGCTAATTAATCAGCCCCATCGAACCATTAATTTACATTTTTTTTTCAATTTTTTATCTCCAATACTTTAGGAGATATTCAGCTGTCCTGTCTTCCCGCGGACACCCTGTAGAATAGATCCCTGCATGTGCGGACTGAGCGTGGTAAGGATGTGAAGACTGCGTTCCGAAGGATTACTACAATAATAGTTCTTTCACTCGAGCACACAGGAGTCAGCACATTAGTGCTGAAGTAACTGTTACATAAAAAGACCATCATATTTATATGGGTCTGTGAATCTTTACTGACACTTTCGTGCATTTTTCTGATTCTCTAGAACTTTAATACGTAATATCTTGGAAATAGTTTAAGCTAGGAAGCTGATATTGTGTGCGAATTAATACTTTGCAATATTTAAAAAGGAAGAAAAAATCCCATTGTTACAAAAGAAATGCAAAACAAAAAAGGAAACTGTCAATGTTACATGGAGAGTTAATATATCGCAAGAAGCTGTAAAACAAGATGAGAGTTATACTTGTACCATATATTACAGAGTTTGAAAAGTTCAACTAATTGAACGCTTATTTCAAGTTCAGATCGGATTTGTTCACAAACTTAAGGAGTGATTCACGAAATATGCATGCGCACAAATTCTAGAAATGGGGTCAGAATACAATACATTAGTCTTGAAAAATTGATGTCGAAGAAGCGATAAATTACGCAAAGGCCGAGAACCAACGTTGAAACCTATTGAACGTAGAATACTCAGGCTGTTAATAAAACCATTAATATTCTTAAACAGGGAACGTAATACAACGTATGTATAACTGGAAAAGAGTAGGTGCAAGGTCATCATTACTTTTCGCAACGTAAATTCCTAGTCTATAAGACAAACATCGTATGAATTTACACTGAACCCCACAAAGAGAATTAATATATTTAGCACAGTAAGAGAATCAAAATATGCTTGCTTACCCCAAGTGAAAACGAACTAGAATATTGTACAGGGTGTGTAAAACGTAATGGTTACTGCTTTCCGGGGTGCATCTACACCTCTGGATTGGGAGACATTTTTAAAAAAACTTGCGGCAAAATTGTTTATTACTGTGAAAATTAATGTTAAATTTTAAAGAAAAAGGTCTGAAAAAACATGTGCCGCAAACGTGCCGCTTAGACGCAAAAGATTGCCAAAGTTTACGCAGAAATTAGTGTATTGAGCCACTCATTCGGGCAATGGTATTTAGATATTCGCTGTCCCAGGAGCCTCATATATACGGTGTCCCAAAATTGAGGGACAATCCGGAACATGCAATATCCTGAAGCAAGAAGACATCGAAAATTCCTTTACCAGTTTGGGATCCGAGGTTTCGTTCTCGAGATATTAACAGTTGAATGTTAACGGCGGAACTTCCGTGCCGCGCAGTTTAAGGCCGGAGTCGGCTAAGCGCGCGGCAGCGTACGCTGACACGCACACGCAGGAGGCGCGTGTAGACATGGGTGCACGCACTCAGCTGTACGGCTTGACTGGGCGACCCGGAAGTTTCACCGCTAATATTCAACTGTTAATATCTCGATAGCAAAGTCTCGGATCCCAAAACGGTAAAGAAATTTTCGATATCTTCTTGCATCGGGATATTGCATGTACCGGATTGTCCCCCAATTTTGGGACACCATGTATGCAGTTTACACCTCGCTCCCGTTTCCTCTCACTGTACTCATATCGAAGCTCAGCTGTGTTTCCGCGGATAGATATACCTACTGATTATGATTTGCCTTCTGCTTTTTTTTTCAAGGCGAGAACGAAAGAATATGAGTGTGAGCAGGGTTTGGCGGAAATCCCGTGCGCCCGTATAAGGAATAGCGGTGGGGGAACTCCACGCATGCGCGCGATGACGCGGTGACGTCAAACCAATCCAAGCGCGATGACTCGGTGACGTCAAACCAATCAACGCCAAGAAACGAAACTTGACGGTGGCGCCGTTTCATTACCCATATTGACGGTGCACAGTGTCACGGCCCGTGTTCAAAAAGCAAAAAATTGTGTTTTGAAATTTTGTATTTCATTTTATGGATTTGATAGTAAACAGTCCTCCGACATAGGAACAACATAACTTAGTAACATAAATAACGGATTTAAGGTTAGTAATTACATTCAAAGTCGAATAACCAAACGCAACCTGCCACAGACTACACATAGGATATATTTACCCACTGCATTTTTGTTGTATTTATAAGTTCTTCTGTTTCTTTTCTTTTTGAAAATAAGCAAAATATATCCCTTTTTCGTTTTATTAATGAAAAATTCTCGCATTTAAAGATATGGATACGTACCAGTGGCTCAAATTATTACTTTTTTTTGTCTCATCTTCTAAATTGTGGAGAGAATTAAAAAAAAAAACGAAACATATCGGTTCTTTCATTTTTTTACTACAATTAGTTCCTTTCATGACTGCTCCCACATAAGAAAAAATACACATAATAAAACAAAAAACTAGACAAATCTGTGCTAGAATATTTAGTTTTAATAGACTCTGAGCTTCCAATTCCTTCAGATTCAACTGATAGTGATGAAGATGTATAATAAGAATGAATAATTTAAAATTTATTATCCATTTAAAAAATTGATTTATTATTAATTTATTTAAAAAAATTAATTTTAATTTTTTTTTACAATTGAGACATTTGATGAAAAAAGGGCACTTACGCCAAAATGCCATTTCAAGAAAATCGATTTCAAAGTTTTCATTACAGTATAACTTAATAAAAAGTAATGCAATTAAATCCAATTTTTTCAAGGATGTAGTTACCGTGTCCATCAAACGTTCTGAAAACAAAAGTCATGATTTGAAAATGATATGTGTCTTTATTTATAAGTTTCAAGCAAGTGATTTATGTGCCCTTATTCCGTAAATATGGTAAATTCGTAAAAAAATTGCTTCTTTGTTTAGTTATTTAAATATAATTTTGTTTACTTACTTCGTTACTCATTTTTTTACATTCCTTAAATAGAAAATACAAAATGAAGCAAAAAAATAAACAAAAAATGTAATGTTTTAAGTAAGTATTAGTTTCTTCCATTTTTTGCAGCAAGCTGTCTTACAAATCAATTTTTTCTTTCTTAAATTAACTTCTTTCCTTGCGGATTCGATACTCGCCTCACTTTCCATATTTCCTCGCTTACACAATCCTCTGTGAAACAAAAGTACGATTATTGCATGACAGCACGGTTGCGCGACCGCTCAGCGACTATGAAGCTGCGAGTCGATCACGCTACGTGATAAAAGAGCATCTAGCTAATCTGAACGCGGGAGAAGTAATGTCCTTGATATATTATATACATAACACATACCTGAGTCGATTTAAACGATTTAAGGAAAAAGGGCACATAGGCTTATGTGCCCTTTTTCCATCAAATGCCTCAATTGTTTCATATGTTTGTTATTAATTTGTGTTTAAATGTATTTATAAAAATATATATTTTATTTGTTTTACTTTTAATATGGACAAAAATATATATTAATGAATTATTTTATGTTAAACATTATTATTTTTTTAATAAATATGATTAACATAACAATTACACGTAAATAACAGTGTCTTAATGGAAAATTGATTTTTGATTTTTTTTCCTATATACTCGTTACACTGTGCGGTGGCGCCGTTTCGTTTCCCATCTTGGCGTTGATTGGTTTGACGTCACCGCGTCATCGCGCTTGGATTGGTTTGACGTCACTGCGAGTGTGAGTGAGGAAACCGGAACCACTGCTTGTTGAGTGACTATACAGGGTGTCCCAAAAATGTCGGTTTTCCTTGAAAGGGGTGACTCAGGGGGTGATATGAAACAACTTTTTCCTTAGCGAAAATATTGTCCGAAGCTTCGTTAAGGAGATATTAACCAAAAACCCCGACCAATCAGAGCGCGCGCCTTCCGCCCGAGTTCCCGCGGTAGCGTTGGCTACGCGGTAGGCGACCGCGCTTGTGCTACGAACGTACGAACAAGCAAGTCGGCATGCATCGAAGGAAACCGCGTTACACAGTTTTTTTTTTTAAGCAGAATCTTAAATAAGAATAATTTTAAGTGAGAGGACAAGAAGTACGTAAATTTCGTTTTTAAATAAGGCATAAACGAAAAGGTAACGTAACAGAAAATGTACGACAAGTGATCGTAATTCGTTATTGAGGTAAAAATCCGTAGTTTAACAACGGCCAACACAACTAAATTTAAAAAATAATATTAGGTGTATGAATAAATTCTTTCCGACTGGAATTTCTATCGCGGTGGTATTCAGAAGCTGCCAGAAAAATGGCAAAAGATAATTAACAATAATGGAAATTATTTCGATGATCGAGTTGTTTTCATATTTTTTAAATCGAACTGTTATTGTACCCTAAAATCGGAAAGAATTTATTTCTACACCTAATAATCACCAATAAATTAAACAAAACTCACCCTTTCGGACATTCCTTTCCTTGCTTTCCTTCCCTTTTCGCAAACCTTTGTCACTAGGCCACTGTACCGATCCTGGTCATCGGCGTCCAGTGCTCAGCTGATCGCAGGGTCAATGTACCGAATATTCACTTCACTGCACGGCTACTAACACTGTTCACTTAATTTATGTTTCACGGAACGTGTTGTTCTTACGTTATAAAAATTGGTGGCCCCGAATGGGGCCGATTACTGTTAATTACTGGGACGAGATTACTACTATTACCCGGCGAAAAAAAGACTCGTGGCAGACGGTCTCGGGCTGTGCAGTCCGCTGCTGTGACGATTGGTCGCGTCACCTATTTGGGCACACTTTTACACACGGGGCACACGTATTTTGGTTATTGGCTGAAGTTGCCACATACATTGTCGCACCGCGCGGCGAAGAGATCGAACGAAACACGAGATCGAGTGGGATAGAGCGATCTGACCGACGATCGTCAAAACAAAACAATAGCGTAGGCTACAGATCGCTCTATCCCCCTCGGTCTCGATGTGTTTCGTTCGATCTCTTCGCCGCGCGGTGCGACAATGCATGTGGCAACTTCAGCCAATAACCAAAATACGTGTGCCCCGTCTGTAAAAGTGTGCCCAAATAGGTGACGCGACCAGGGTTCGGAGGTCTCCAGTTTAATCCCTCACCTACAGGAGCGGTGGTAATGTGTGCGTGAATTGACTCCAGCGCGAAGAGAGCCAAGTGGCGACAACGCGAAACGAATGTGACGTCACGAATGTATAGACGCCATTGCCAAAGACGCCACGTGCGTTTGTAAATTGGACATTTTTAGTAGTTTTTCCAAGTTTTTCATTCAATTGAAATTACACTTCATTACGACATGAATAAGGAATCAGGTAAGACAAATACTTAATACTTTTGCATCAACAGAATTATAGAAATGATATTTTTTATATATACAAGCGCCAAGCGAGTGACGCCGCGGCCAATCAGCGTCGACAACATATGTTCCGGTGACGCTGATTGGCCGTGGTGTCGGTTCGTCTCCCTCGTGCGTCTCACGCTCGCATTACCATCGCTCCCTGTAGGTGTTTGTCAACTGACCAATAGCTGCGAGGGATTAAGCTGGAGACCGCCTAATCTCGGCCAAATTAATACAGAGCTCCCATATGACGTCACATTCGTGTCGCGTTATCGCCACTTGGCTCTCTTCGCGCTGGAGTCAATTCACGCACACATTACCACCGCTCCTGTAGGTGAGGGATTAAACTGGAGACCTCCGAACCCTGGACGCGACCAATCGTCACAGCAGCGGACTGCACAGCCCGAGACCGTCAGCCACGAGTCTTTTTTTCGCCGGGTAATAGTAGTAATCTCGTCCCAGTAATTAACAGTAATCGGCCCCATTCGGGGCCACCAATTTTTATAACGTAAGAACAACACGTTCCGTGAAACATAAATTAAGTGAACAGTGTTAGTAGCCGTGCAGTGAAGTGAATATTCGGTACATTGACCCTGCGATCAGCTGAGCACTGGACGCCGATGACCAGGATCGGTACAGTGGCCTAGTGACAAAGGTTTGCGAAAAGGGAAGGAAAGCAAGGAAAGGAATGTCCGAAAGGGTGAGTTTTGTTTAATTTATTGGTGATTATTAGGTGTAGAAATAAATTCTTTCCGATTTTAGGGTACAATAACAGTTCGATTTAAAAAATATGAAAACAACTCGATCATCGAAATAATTTCCATTATTGTTAATTACCTTTTGCCATTTTTCTGGCAGCTTCTGAATACCACCGCGATAGAAATTCCAGTCGGAAAGAATTTATTCGTACACCTAATATTATTTTTTAAATTCAGTTGTGTTGGCCGTTGTTAAACTACGGATTTTTACCTCAATAACGAATTACGATCACTTGTCGTACATTTTCTGTTACGTTACCTTTTCGTTTATGCCTTATTTAAAAACGAAATTTACGTACTTCTTGTCCTCTCACTTCAAATTATTCTTATTTAAGATTCTGCTTTAAAAAAAAACTGTGTAACGCGGTTTCCTTCGATGCATGCCGACTTGCTTGTTCGGACGTTCGTAGCCAACGCTACCGCGGGAACTCGGGCGGAAGGCGCGCGCTCTGATTGGTCGGGGTTTTTGGTTAATATCTCCTTAACGAAGCTTCGGACAATATTTTCGCTAAGGAAAAAGTTGTTTCAAATCTCCCCCTGAGTCACCCCTCTCAAGGAAAACCGACATTTTTGGGACACCCTGTAGTCTTTAACTTTAACAATTTTTTGCATCAAAACGGTGCGTTTGCGGCTCATGGTTTATTTTGAACTTTTGTTTCTTCTCATTGAGCAGAGCACATTGATGTAAAAAAATTGACATTAATTTTCAATGTTATAATCATTTTGGCGGCAAGTTTTTTTACAACTTTCCACCGATCCAGAGGTGTAGACCCACCTCTGAAAACAGTGACCATTACTTTGATTGTAAATCTGCGAACTCCTAAAGTCTCTTGTGAAATGTTTCACGAAATCAAGTTACAGTACTGGTGACGTTGTTAACACTTTGAATGCCGTTGTCGTGTTTTCACGCAGAGGGATTTGCATCTTGTGCACGGTTTAGGCGTGTTTTTACGTAAATATTTTTTGGAAAGCACCGAAAGTATTGTCCGAGAGTCCTTGAATGTTTGCTCGGGGCAAATTAAACGTAACTTTCTTCGCAGAAGCAGTGACTCGAAAAAGTTTGATCGCTTTGTAGGGATATATCTTAAATCCTTGCGTCACTCAAAGTGTTAATACACTCTGAAAAACTTGGCCTCGGCCTTTTTGGGGATTGTATACACTTTTACATTTTTTTATGTTATTCTTATAACTTTCCTGTAACTTTTAATTCTAGAAAAGTAATGGAAAAACATGCAAAATATTTAGTTAACGTGCAACAGTTTCAAAATTTGAAAGGAATACAAACGTACAGAGTCACTGGAGATGCTTTTCGTGGACAAGTCGCCGAGTTTCGTAGATTTTATGTATTCGTGGTTGTCTGCAATACTCATACTTTTGTCGAGAGTTAGGGTTGCGGGATGAATTCCACTTAGAGATGCAGACCGGGATACTGTGCCGGTAAGAGGAGTTTCTGCTGATAATGGCGTTGCAGCTTTATCATAACCGTGATCATCTTCCTCATCATCTTCGCGACCACTATGCCACCACGCGATGCACCACATTTTCAGCCACATCCATGAAAAAGGTCTGTGTGCCTGTAACGAAATGTAAAAAAAGGTTTCAACTTACTAAGGCGAAAGACACATATAATTGCTAAATAGAAAATATGAATTAAAGATAATTTAACAATTCGAGTAGCGAAAGGTTTGGAGCTATATATATATATATATAATAGAACCGGTAGGAACCCGAAAAATAGGGGCATGCTCATAACTCCGGCAAAAATAGACGTATCGATATTTTGAAAATATGGTTTGAAAGCATGGAATCCCTACTTTCGGCTGTTTTTTTCAGAGTTTAGCTGTATTGCTTTTCGGCAAAGAGAAGTACTGTATACATGTGATGAAAGACAATGTTAAGTCTCAAAGGTGATTACTGACCTACGAGCGTGCAGCGATTGTTATATACCATTGGAAAGACCTCGCCAAGACGAATCGATTGATACCATTTTTAACTTCGAAATTAGATGGGATCTCCCCGAAAATGGCCTCAAAGATCGAGATTTTGCGGTTTGGAAAAAAAGAAACCGGTAGTAAAATCCCATTCTGCCCGAGGGATGGATGCGATACTCCAGCAGGTTGGGGCAGCAAATGCGCCACATGACCTTCATTTCAGGTCCATGTTGGGCCTGCGTTTACTCCACGGGCCACTGATCTATTGGCCATGTACTGGGCATTAGGAAAGGGGCTCATGCGGGTCAATAGAGTCCTCTACCTCTGCCATGACATGTGTTCCAAAACAATTAGGCACCGCGGAGTCCTCTGCCGTGACATCGGTTACAAAGTTCCTAGGCTCCTCGGCCTCTGCCACAACATAAATCGCAAAACTACTAGGCTCTCCACACACCTTTGCCACGGCTCAAGATACCGCGAGCTTAGCGACGCTTCTTTAACAGACGAGCAAAGCATAGGCGCTCTCATGGAAAAATGGCCTCCTCTAACAGCACTTGAAGCGGGTTCCTGGGGTTGGGAATCACTGTGAACCCTCAAGTATCCGAGTATACTCCAAGTCATTTTAGAAGGGACCTGCCGACCGACGAGTTTAGACCGGTTCTGCGCATGTTGGCGCTCATTGGCTATGCCACCACCAATGGTCTTTCGGCCGCGCGTCCGCTCTGCGCCGAAAGCATTGGCGTGGCGCCACTTTCGTATATACTGCGTGTTTCGACTTTTTGCCGGATTTGATTGTCTCCTTTTTATTGCAAATGTCAATAATATATACGGTTATAAAAATGTTATATAAAATTAATAACTATGGAAATAAACGCGCATTTCTCAACACAAAAAAATAAAAAAGGAAAGGTAAGCAACTGAAATATTATGGAGTACGATGAGGCGCTTTCCCTTCGCAGTCGGAGTAGATGGGCCAATCGTCAGGCCCCTTTCTCTGGCGTTCGATGCCGAAGCTATGGTGTTGTCCACCCACACTCGCTGCCGTGTGTCGCCTGCATTTACCCATGTCTCATCCAAATAATAAATGGGCCTTCCCGCCGCTCTGAATTCTCGAATTTTGGTAATGAACGTTCGGCGCCAACGAATTATATCTTCCCGCTCGATAAGGGCACTATTGCGTGGTCTTTGTACGTACTTGAAGTTCATCTTCTTCAAGAGGCGTTGTAACGTACTCTGCGATAAAATTGGTAAATTTTCGTATCTTCGGATCGCCGCGAAAACTCTCGGAACTGTCAGTAGTTCTCTTCGTTCCGAAAAGGCGTGCACATGCTTCCCTATTGCTTCAATTTCGTCTTCCGACATCTTCTGCATTATATCGGGCCTTACCCGTTTCTTCGAAGGTGAAGTCACGGTACCCGTCCTTTTAAATTCTTTTAAAGTGTCGACGACGGTACAATATCCCACACCGCAAGTATTTCCCACTAATTTTATCATTTCTTTGTACTTCATCCCCGGAAATTGAGCTTTTTTGTCATTGTAAATATTTATGATAATCTTCTTTTGTCCAGTTTTATAAATATATACCAATACCAATGTTTTATAAATATATATGTAACGTCCGATTGCCAGGGACAATTGAGCGCTACTGGTTCTCGAGGGGAGAGCGGCGTCCCCTCGAGTATAGGATAGGTGGGGTTTCGTTATTACAGAGTGAAGGAGTAAAATCCAACTTAAACTTAAACAATGGTTTGTTTATTCAACAATAATTATAACAAATTAATATTAATTACAGCTATGATTATAACGTTTTTTGGCTTTTCTATATTTTATGTATCTATATATATATCTGTGTCGAATTATGTACAGGTTATGGATATGTGTTGCAGTGTACAGCCGCTACCGTCTCCGGAGCGAGCTAATACTGTTGGCAACGTCTGCAGTAAGAACAGCCGCTACCGTTTCCGGAGCGAGCTAGTTACTCGTGTCAGAGTTTGAGCTCTACACTCTTATGACCTTGCTTTTACCAAGTGCACCAGCTGGTACCGTCTCCGGAGCGAGCTAAATGCCTTTGCAAGAGCGAGGTTCTATAACCTTTGAATACACAATCGAAAAAGGAGCACCCGTATCTTATCCACTGAAGACCAGCCGCTACCGTCTCCGGAGCGAGCTAAATCTTACTGGCCAGACCTTAGCTACCTCTACGCTTGTGCACTCGCAAGCAGAGTCTTGACTGAACCACTGTGCATCGTACACCTCCTTTTATACCATAGTTTTGGCGGATTAGCGCACGCGCAGTGGTTTTCTCGCTTATTAACTTATATTTTATCTTATATTCTTAACGATGCTTATAATCAATTATTTCTAGTGTGTTTTGTAATGTTCGTCTTTTTTACATTCGCTTAAATTATAATTTTGTATGTAAGAGTATGTACAGTGAGTCTACGCGTGTCGTAATATATCGCTGTTTTACCGACTGTCGGTAACCCCGGGTTCGAGTCCGCGTGGGACGTTACATATACATGTTTTATAAATTGTTTTATAAATTGTTTTATAAATGTTTTATAAATTGTTTTATAAATGTTTTATAAATTGTTTTATAAATGTTTTATAAATGTTTTATAAATTGTTTTATAAATGTTTTATAAATTGTTTTATAAATGTTTTATAAATTGTGTAAAATAAAATTTATTTTTATATGTCATACTTTGTTGTTATATTTCATAATATTAATACTGTAAACATTTCAGTATAATACGCCTAATAAATAAATTCGTAATATTGCATGAATTTAGTAGAATACACGTTTTATTCGGTTACCCGGTATATGAAAGAGAATCGGAACGGTGCAAGGAGAGAGGGAAGCCCGGGTGGTAAAGTGGGGGAACACAGACCTCGCGACAGTCGAAGAGCTCATTCTACATGCGCGAACTGGGTTCCTTCTCAAATGACTTGGAGTATAGATTCCAGTCATTAGTATTCTATTGGAGCGATTCTCTCCAGTTTATACAATCTTTATTAAAAAAATGATTTCTCAAATTTTCTCAAAAATATAGTCATTGAACGAGAGAGCGTCCTCTCGTCGTTGTCATAATTGTAATGTTCGATATGATCATCTACTAGAGGAAATACATATTTATCAACTAGAATTTGACTGTAATTTGTCTACGACCTCATTTTGTCCGGATTCTGCGTTCCCGCGCGGCAAGAAAACACAAGCCACTGTTACTTCATTATCATGCATTGAGTCTGTCATTAATCCTCATTACTTCAAGATCTACAATCGGCGACTCGTTTCTGCATACGAGTGCTTCTTGCAGAAGGTCTGAAGAAGACTTACAAGTTATCTCAATTTGTAAGGGGCGCGATGTGTTCCGAATTTTCTCGAAAATGTCGAAGAGTTATTCTGGAGGTTCCCGATTTTAGCAAGAATCGAGAACACAGCGAAACACGGCACTATATAAATCTCCGGATAACCGACGTATACAAAAGGGATCACTCGAAAACTAATACACGAGGTGTACCCGATGATTGTCGTGCGAAGACCTACTCGGTCCACCCGAGAGTCCCGCGGGATGCGCAGGGTACCGGGATCGACACACTAAGACGCCAGCGCCGCCGCTCTGTAACGTTTATTCAATTGATATTACAAATAAATTGTGTATAAAGACATAGAGTGAAATGTATACATTATAAAATACAGAGCGGGAAGCGTCCATGTATCGAACAGTGTTCGTGGATTGCTCGAACACGATGAGAAAGTTGAAAGTTGAGTACACTCGATTGGGTTGTGTGAAAGTGCAACAGCATTTGAATTTTGGGTAATTATTTAGAAGTTTTCCGTCCTCACCGATTTCAATGATTTTTGGATATTATGTCGGGGACACGATTCTGAACACCTTTTTCCTATACATGTTACCGCCGCTCGACCTTCGTTTCCGAGATATTCGCAAAAAACTGCGGCTAGTACTACAATGTATTCTGCCGTATCTAGAGACGCGGTAGCGTCCCGCCACCAAGTACAAGAAAGATACCCTGTATACATGAAAGATACCCTGTATACATGAAAGACACCCTGTATACATGGAAGACACCCTGTATAAAACACCCTTTATAAATGTCGATCGACTGCCCCTGCCGTTTATCCATGTTCCGAGACCCTGCATATATATGTCGACTGTCGCTACCGCTATCCTTTACTCGTCGCCAGGCAATTCTGAAACTTATTTCATTAATATCTCATCACGCCTGCAATATTTTCTAAATTTAAAGGCATTTTTCTTATGTAAACCGCATATAAGCTTTCGAATAAGACCAAATTCAATAAAATCGGTCCACGCATGACAGAGATATCGTAATATCATGTCATGGATCTATCAGAAACGGTAGATTTTTCTTCTGATTCTTCTTCTCCACTCAACATTTTCGTCGACATAATACGTATACGCGTTACACACACACCTTCAGCCAATACATGTTTCGTTTTTCGTTCGTCGACTCTCGGGAGTATTCGGCGGGGATCGTAGTCCGTCATTGCACATACATACTTTTATATACAGGGTGTCCCAAAAATGCTGCGGTTCCTTAAAGGGGGTGATTCGGGGGGTGATTGCAAACAACTTTTTCCTTCGCGAAAATGCCCTCCGAGGTTTCGTTAACGAGATATTAATAAAAAGCACCGACCAATCAGAGCGCGAGCCTTCCGCTGGAGGTCCCGCGCTAGCGTGGCCGCGTGCCGGGCAGCGCTGCGACTACGAACAAGCAAGGCGGCATGCATCGAAGGAAATTGCATAGAATGGCAAATGAAAAAGACGTAACAAAAAAATCCAACCTTTTGCCATGGTTTGTTTGCCATTTAAAGTGAATAATGAATAAAGGATAAATGGATGAAAATCACATGTAACGTAAAAAGACGAATACACATTTTTTTTAGAAGATTCGAAAATAATAATTATTTGAAGTGGGAGGATAAGGAATACGTAAAATTCCTTGTGTTAATAACATATCCACGAAAAGGTAATGTAACAGGAAATTAACGAAAAGTGATCGTAGTTCGTTATTGTGATAAAAATCCGTAGTTCAATAACGGCCAACACTGTTGTTGATAATGAATAAGTAGGTTTAAAAACTCGGAAGAAAAATTTACGTACGGAAATTTGGAGAATTATCTCCGGAAATAAGCCGTAGCCTGCGTTAAATTTAAAAAATAATAGTCGCCAATAATGTAACTAAAACTCACCCTTTCGGAAATTCACCTGCAGCTTAAAAACCTGTGTCCACTAGGTCACTGAACCGATCCTGGTCATCGCCGAGTGCACAGCTGATCTCAGGTACACGACACCATCCAAAGTTAAGGGTCGCAACGTCAAGTGCGTCCGGGTTAATGTACCGAATATTCACTTCACTGCACGGCTACTAACACTGATCACTTAATTTATTTTTCATGGAACGTGTTGTTGCTACGTTATAAAAATTGGTGGAAATGAATTTTTCCTTGGCGTTCGGAGCCGTGGGTAATTCCCGCGCAAATTCTCACGCTGCAGCACTTGCGTCCTCGTTGTTCGGGGGGTACACACAGAACATCGCGTAATACTCTTGAGCAGAGAACATTTGTCTGCGACGCGATTGGTGACTGCTGACTGACAAGATTTTTTCCAAGGGACTTCTTCTACCCCCAAATAGTTTCTCTCGTTCCATTATGAGTTGACCCCCACCAGGCCAAGAGGCTTCAGGTAAAAAGAAGCCAGCACATTTTCGGAACACACGTGTTTTGCAGAAGTGCAACGAAAACTTTCACAAAAGCCCGCGCTCCGTCCTTCTACTGCCAATGTACCCATTGCTTCGAGGTAGAAAACAGACATCACGTGTATCGGTTCGAAAGGGTCCGAAGAGAAGAGAAACAGAAAGTCTTCGAGTTGCTATAAAGAAAAAAATCCTGCTTCCTGTTTCCCTTTTCCGATACCCTGAGTTCACGTCTGCTACGAGGCGGAACCAAGTAAGTCATAAATTATCCGAAACTGTAGGAAACCGTTGTCTACCGCCGACTTGCGGGACAATACGGTCATAAACCGCGACCCTGGCGAAATGCTCTGGCTGATCAGCCTGATTAATTTTGGAGAACTAGAAATTACAGAGTATTATCCAGCATCAATACGTCTCGCGGAGAGACACAGGAAAAGAAGGGATAGTCCGCTGACTGCGCGTAGTCCCGCCTGTTTCGTCCTACCCTCAAATTAAAGACGGATCCCTTATCTCTCGAGTATAAACACGTGCTCGAATTTCAAAACACAAGCACGCATCGACGTATTCGGTGCGAGAGACTGTGGGCTCCATAAAAAGTAAATAAAGTGATCAGTATTAGTAGCCGTGCAGTGAAGTGAATATTTCGGTACGTTGACCTGGACGCACCTGACATTGCGGCCCTTAACTTTGGGTAGTGTCGTATACCTGGGATCAGCTGTGCACTGGGCTCGTCCATCGATGACCAGGATCGGTTCAGTGACCCAGTGACACAAGTTTTCAAGTTGCAGGTGAATTTTCGACAAGGGTGAGTTTTAGTTACTTTAATGGTGATCATTCAT
Source organism: Andrena praecox (assembly GCA_963932275.1). Taxonomy (NCBI): domain Eukaryota; kingdom Metazoa; phylum Arthropoda; class Insecta; order Hymenoptera; family Andrenidae; genus Andrena; species Andrena praecox. The sequence goes on from OZ010731.1 coordinate 38,109,840, forward strand.
TTTTAAATTTAACGCAAGCTATGGCTTATTTCCGGCGATAATTCTCCAAATTCTCGTACGAAAATATTTATTCGGGCTTTTTAAACAGACTTATTCGTTATCAGCAACAGTGCTGGCCGTTATTGAGTTACGGATTTTTATCACAATAACGAACTACGATCACTTTTCGTTAATTTCCTGTTACATTACCTTTTCGTGGATATGTTATTAACACAAGGAATTTTACGTATTCCTTATCTTCCCACTTCAAATAATTATTATTTTCGAATCTTCTAAAAAAAATGTGTATTCGTCTTTTTACGTTACATGTGATTTTCATCCATTTATCCTTTATTCATTATTCACTTTAAATGGCAAACAAACCATGGCAAAAGGTTGGATTTTTTTGTTACGTCTTTTTCATTTGCCATTCTATGCAATTTCCTTCGATGCATGCCGCCTTGCTTGTTCGTAGTCGCAGCGCTGCCCGGCACGCGGCCACGCTAGCGCGGGACCTCCAGCGGAAGGCTCGCGCTCTGATTGGTCGGTGCTTTTTATTAATATCTCGTTAACGAAACCTCGGAGGGCATTTTCGCAAAGGAAAAAGTTGTTTGCAATCACCCCCCGAATCCCCCCTTTAAGGAACCGCAGCATTTTTGGGACACCCTGTATATATATATACTATTTTGAATTTTATAACCTACCAAGTGCTAAGTGTCAAATAAAGTAGGTTGTCCGAATTTGAAATCTCACGAGTTTTTATACTAAATAGGAGACTGAATTATTGTCTCAATTAACAAGGTAAGTCACCAAATTTATTTAATAGATTTCTTATGTAGAGTCGCAGACTTGGAAGTTGTCCGGAGAAGGTTCGACAGAGAATCATCTTTTTTCGCATAAGTTTCTGGAAATTTGTACCATACATGTACAAAATAATATATTGTAGTAAAAAATTGCATTGCATTTAAATTGCCAGATACTTGTATTTTTTGTATATACCAGCAATTTAGAGTTTTTATGTAAAGCTTATTATATTATAGAAATGAAGGGGACGCACAGGACTTCGATAAAAATGAAGGGGACGCATAGGCTTGGATAGTAGAATTGAAGGGGACGCACAGGCTTGGATGGGTAGAAATGAAGAGAATGCACAGGCTTGGAGGTTGTCCGGAGAAGATTAGATAGATAGACAGAGCATCTTGTGTCGCACAAGTTTCTGGAAATTTGTCAAATAAGGTAAATCAACCAAATTTGTCTAAAGACATAGTATTAAGGGGGTAGACACGGGGTAAAACAGCAATCTGTATACCGACACAATCTGGCCCGAAACATGGGTTTGGGGGAATCCCCACAAAAACTTCAAAAAAGTAAAAAAATTACGCCAAGTACATGAAATCAAGTAAATCACAAAACATAGAAGATAATAATAATTACAAAATTAAAAAAAGATGTGAAATCAAAATGAGCTGCAAGTACATAAAGGTGCTTTCAGTCAAATACTTGGCGTGGCGTGGCAAGGTATTATTCTCAGATCATCAATACCCATACCTTTCCTCTCGCGGGCTTTCATATAATTAGTCAATTTAAAACTCTGACAATATGAGTACATTTTCATTATCATTATATTGCGTTTTAACATAATTCCAAGATCATTCGTCGACACTGATACCTTTCCCCTGGCAAGCTTTCAGATAATTTCACAATTTAAAACTCCGACAAATATGAGTACACATTCAATATTTTGCGTTTTTAAATAATTCTTATTCATCGACTCCTTGACCTTGCCTGGCCACGCCAAGTATTTGACTGAAAGCACCTTTATGTACTTGCAGCTCATTTTGATTTCACATCTTTTTTTAATTTTGTAATTATTATTATCTTCTATGTTTTGTGATTTACTTGATTTCATGTACTTGGCGTAATTTTTTTACTTTTTTGAAGTTTTTGTGGGGTACCTACCTACAGTACGCGTCCGTGGCAGCGTATGGGACAAAACAAATGACGAAGCTGACCTTTGTTTCCGAGATATTTGGGAAAAACTTCTTTTGACTTATTCCGACGCAACGAATTTCACTTACCAACTTGTCCCGGGTATTAGTATTGGTTGGGGCTAGATTAGTGCGGAGGCGCGTAAAGCATGGTAGCGAACCGATGTGAGTCGGGGTCAGAGTTGGGCATTATTCGGCTAAATTTTTATTCGAATACGGATTCGAATAAATTTGTGCGAATAAATTTTTATTCGAATAATCTTCGAATAAAAAATTCGAATAAAATGACATTATTCGACAATAACGAATAATTTTTTATTCGACTGAAAATTTATTCGAATAATAATTTATTCGAGTCAACGGACGAATAAAATGATCACGTGATTTCGGCGATGTATCATGACACAACTGACTGACACCCATGAAACCTAATGTTTTAGGTTAAGTAACTCTTGTCATAGGTCGCACTTTGCAGGAAGATGTAAGACCGCGGTACTATATAGAGTGGCGTTTTGATTTATTTTAAATAAAATTTGCTCACGGCAATCCATTTAAACTAATGAAAAAATCAATCTCTTCGAATTATAAGCGTTCATTGAACGTTTTTAAATACATACAAATAGTCATGCGAATATTTACATATCCATATATTCAAAGTTAGTTATAGAGCAACTTATGCTATGTATTTTGGCTAATTACTAAATTGTAAACAAGTTACTTATAATTGAATTATATTAGAAGGATTAGGAAAAAAATATACACTCTGTTCATAAAATTTGTTTTTATATTGTATCTTTGTTTAACAAATTTCCTTTTAATACTACTCTCTGCTCAAATAAGGCATCGCTTAGCCGATTTGCTTTTCCTGAATTTATAATTGTTGCGAAGGAAAATAATCGTTCCACCGGTGCTGATGAAGGTAATGTGGTATTATACTGCAGAAATATGTGTTTGACTGGTGGGAAATTATTTAAAATACTGTAGTCGTTGTTAGAATGTGTGAAGTATTGGAGTGTAATCAATTCTACGTTATTGCTGGTTAAAATTGGTTGATCAATTACTGTATTACTACAGGTAGCAAAATCAAAGAAAGAACTTAGATTATTATTTTGTGCATGTGGCTGTGGTTCTGTATTCGCTGGTTCAGTTTGTGTTTCTAATAGGATCGCTTTTTTAAAAATTGATAATAGATGTTCATGTTTATCTCTGGATATACATGTTAACCATTTATTCTTAAAGAAAGGATGGGAAAATGCGGCGGTTGTTGCTTCCTTGGCTTCTGCACGTGTAAAGTCTAAATAATTGGAAAATCTATTTTCAATACTATTTTGCAATGTTTTTAGAAGGGGTTCACAGTATGTCCACTTGGTTTCATGTAGAGCTTCTAGTTTGTGTTGCAATGATACCAAACAGGGAAGAACCATCCCATAAAAAGTATTATTCTCTCCCTGAAGAATATCAAGAGCATGGGCTACAGGTTTTGTAACTGCGACATGCTCTTGTGTGTATAGATACTCTTGCTCGCTCAGTATATGTTTCATTCCTAAAGCTTTACATAATTGATAATTCTTTTCTTTTATATTTATAATCTGCGAGAGTGAATCATATAAGGAATTCCAACGTGTGTCTCCTGGACGGCTTAATGTGTGGTCCAAGATATTATTTATTATCTCTGCTGATTTGGAACGTGATGCAGAATTCCACAATTGGGAACATTTATATAGGACTTGGGTATGCATTGTAGCCAGATTTTCTGTTTCTTTTATTGTCTTCATTAAGTCGGTAGTTACACACAACGAAAGTGTGTGTGCGAAACAACAACAAACGAAGAATTTATTCGTACACCTAATATTATTTTTTAAATTTAGTTGTGTTGGCCGTTGATAAACTACGGATTTTTACCTCAATAACGAATTACGATCACTTGTCGTACATTTTCTGTTACGTTAGCTTTTCGTTTATGCCTTATTTAAAAACGAAATTTACGTACTTCTTGTACTCTCACTTCAAATTATTCTTATTTAAGATTTTGCTTTAAAAAAAAATGTGTAACGCGGTTTCCTTCGATGCATGCCGACTTGCTTGTTCGTACGTTCGTAGCACAAGCGCGGTCGCCTACCGTGTAGCCAACGCTACCGCGGGAACTGGGGCGGAAGGCGCGCGCTCTGATTGGTCGAGGTTTTTGCTTAATATCTCCTTAACGAAGCTTCGGACAATATTTTCGCTAAGGAAAAAGTTGTTTCAAATCACCCCCTGAGTCACCCCTTTCAAGGAAACGCGACATTTTTGGGACACCCGGTATATTTTCAGGAATATATGTAGAAGCATGTTGGCGGGACGAAGACACTTACTTGTGTCGCGCAAGCGGCCTGATTGCTGCCAACGTAATTGGTTATTACTCGAAAACCGCAAAAAAGTGCAACTTCTCCTTTTGCACATACATTCGTTAAACTATGGACTATTAAATAATGTAAGTTTCAACGATGCCTCTCGATTCCGAAAAATGTTACACGCGATTAAAAACGACCATCGTGTATTTCAGTTATTTATAACTTTTTATATATTTTAATAACATCGAATGAATGCACAATTTCATCTTATGAATAAATGAAAGCATTTTCAATATCTGAAGTGTGAATTTATACAAGTTATTGACCTTTTAGTTTCCGCGCGCTCAATAGCTTTTGCTAAGTTAAAAACGCTATCCCTATTAATTTTTCAAAATTTGATGCCGTAATTAACTTCAACTAACGTAACCAAATCAGACAGTACTGTTCAAAAAAATATAACATTATTTTATCAACATTTCCCCCCTCCTACAGGGCTTAGTTTTAATTTAATAATAATTTTGATCTCGGAATCAGATTCTGCGACCCCAAAAACCCCTGGAATGACCATCTTCATGATGATAAAGGGTGAAATGTGAGCGTAAGGATTTGTTTTCACGTTTTCGGCGTTTCGTCCCACTGTGGGACGGAGTGTCATGCGTCAGAAGGAGGGAGCGAGACAAAACGTCAATGCGTCGTCTGCTCCTACCGTCCTTACTCGCTCTCGTTCCATCTCGCTCTCACCTTCGCCGGACAAGAGTGAGGCAGAACTGGTGGGGATAGCGAAAAGTCCACATGGTGTACGCCAAATCGAGCCCTCAGCGAGGGAGTACTGTACTTATTTTTTTATGGACTTCTGAAAATCATCTATATTCTCGGTCCGTCACTGTAGTCTAACCCCTTAAAATGTTAATAGTTATAGTGCTTGCGATAACATTTAAAAGTCACACAATTGAGGGTAATAAGTAGCAAACACGATAAAAAGAATTTAAATTTATGAATAAAGTTGTTATTTCATGGCATAAAAATCAGATTGTGAAAGTTTGTATTAAGATGACGTATTTTGTAGCAATGATACCATAATTTTGCCGTAACATAAAGACGGAGAAGCTTATTAAACGGTTACAATTATAATCATCTAAATACGTACAGTTTTGTATTGAGAATATTGTTCCTCATGATACGAGGTTGAAATGTGGGTCATAGTCGTGTCTTCTGCCCCTGTACTGGACTCACTTCTAGGCCTTCGGCTGTCCTCCATATCCAACGTTTCATCACTATTTGGAAATAAACAAAGGCACGTATACAGTAATTTATAACGATTCAAGCTGTCATTTTCTAAACATTTTCGGAATTTAGGTAATTCATCATTTTTTCCATTGATATAATTAGTCGACTGTGCACAGAATGATTAATGGAAGTGAAATAACACTGGTGAATCTGCAATTCTTTATTTGCAAATAATAATGATTAAAATTGAAATTACATAATTAGCATGAACCACGTGATGCATTATTCAATTCCTATATTTCTTATAGTTTCTAATTTTTGAGATCATTTATAATTTTGCAAATGAGAATTATTTTGTCTTCATAACATCAATATTATTAAATTTGGTCTTATTCTGCACATCTGAAAATGTAGAAAAAAGACAAACCATAGGTGAATTTAGCACTTAGGAAAATAAAATTAATTTATTTGTAGGGATTTATATAAAGGTTCAAGGACAGTAATGGATGAGACTCACTACTTAGTAACTTGAAAAATGTAGGTTATTATATTAAGTTAAGAGGTACAATCTATCGACGCTACGACGCTACGACGCTACGACGCTACGACGCTACGACGCTACGACGCTACGACGCTACGACGCTACGACGCTACGACGCTACGACGCTACGACGCTACGACGCTACGACGCTACGACGCTACGACGCTACGACGCTACGACGCTACGACGCTACGACGCTACGACGCTACGACGCTACGACGCTACGACGCTACGACGCTACGACGATTTGCACACGCTGCGCAGAGAGTCTGCACCGGGCAGAGATGGGAGGAAACCGGCCGGCCGAACACCTACAGGGAGCGGTGGTAATGTGTGCGTGAATTGACGCCAGCGCCAAGTCAGCCACGTGGTGACATCGCGAAACGAATGTGACGTCACGAATGTATAGATGCCAACGCCAAAGACGCCACGTGCGATTGTGAATCGAACATTTTTAGTAGTTTTTCCAAGTTTTTCATTCAATTGAAATTACACTTCATTACGACATGAATAAGGAATCAGGTAACACAAATACTTAATACTTATGCATCAACAGAATTATAGAAATGATATTTTTTATATATACCAGCGCCAAGCGAGTGACGCCGCAGCCAACCAGCGTCGACAACATATTTCCCGGTGACGCTGGTTGGCCGTGGCGTCGGTTCGTCTCCGATCGTGCGTCTCACGCACACACTACCACCGCTCCCTGTAGGTGTTTCAAATTGAGATCAGCCGGCCGGAGTCCGCGAAGCCTACTTTCAGCCGGCCAAGGTGTCCACCAGTGACGTCACACTCGTTTCGCGTTGTCGCCACGTGGCTGACTTGGCGCTGGCGTCAATTCACGCACACATTACCACCGCTCCCTGTAGGTGTTCTCGGCCGGCCGGTTTCCTTCCATCTCTGGCACCGGGCGCTCTTGCTATAGTGGCGCGACGATCGCGATCGACTTTCGCAGACAATTCTCAATGCGTCCAGAACAGGGTTGCCAATAGAGATTCCGGTGTAGAACATGTATTGAAGATACACGTGTAGTAAATATATCCGTGTTCTAATCCGTGTACTTCTTAAGGAGTCATTCCGGTTAGCGCGCCGATAAATTTAGCGATTTTCATGAATTTATTGCGACGAAAATAATTGTAGTAATGGAATAAAACTGTTTTCGATTTATTAAACTACAAGATACAGTAAATAAAAAATATGAATGTAATAAAATTATTGTTTTTTAAATGCTTTTGAAAGCGGTCTTAATAACATGTTTATAAAATTCATGACTTGCTCGTGAAAGCGATTTCAGCTGTTAGACATCTCTGAACTCGAAAATCCAAACAGATTCTTGATCAGTATGACTGTCGCTATTGCACGGACTATAATTAGCGATTTATCCTAAAAATTAGCAAAATGGCGGGCAAACTGCAAGAAAAATGTTTTTCGGCTTTTTCTTATTGCTATTTTCGATTTTAAAAGTACGTTAGACTCAATGAAAATACTTGGTTGTAGTCCCTGCGAGAGCCATAGGTGTGCAGAATAAGCTTCTCTTCACGATGTGAAAAAATGACGTTTCGAGAAAAACGCGTTCAATGTTTTCATCTATAGGGGCCGAGCCTCTGCGCGAACTACAAAATGCCTTTGTAGAAGCTACAATTATCGGAAATTTTCCAAGAAAATTTAACAGTACATTCTTGAGGATATGTACTTTCGAGAAATGTTTAAAAAAAATCGATTTTTTCAACCCGTCTAACCGAAATGACCCCTTAAGGGGGGACCCAGAAGCCATTGACAAAAGACAATGTTAGGGATTTTCTTGTTCGTATAGGTATATAAAAATATAGAACTTGAATTTTTTATATAGTTTTAAAGCAATCTTTATTTTGCTAGAAAAACATTTTTTTGTTGAAAAATTGTACAAAATGGGCGCGAACAAAACGGTATCCCGGAGCACTACAAATAAACTGGCCCACACTCCCGGGAATGACTGGATCATCTGAGAAGGAAATACAAAAGAGATATATAAACTGGAATATATTATCTTTCATGTAGCGTAGGATTTTCTCAAAATTCGAATTATTTTGGAAATTATAGCAGTTTGAAAAATTGACTTTAATTTTTTACATAAAAATTTGCACTGACCTGCTGGTAAAAAATTGAATAATTGAAATATAAAAAAGATCCTACGCTACGTGGAAGGTAATATATTTAATTTTATACATTTTTTTTTGTATTTCTTTCGCAAATGGTCCAGTCACACTCGGGAGTGTGGGTCAGTTTTTTGCAGTGCTCTGGGATACCATTTTATTCGCGGCCATTTTGTACAATTTTTAAAAAAAAATTCTATCACAATAAAGATTGCTTTAAATCTATATAAAAAATCCAAGCTCTACATTTTTATTTATACGAACAAAAAATCCTTAACTTTGGCTTTTGTTAGTGGCATCAGGGTGGGGTCCCCCTTTAATACACGGGTACACGGGTACACGTGTATCGAAATTCACGGATCGTAATGCAGTAAATCCTCGTTATAGCCCCGTTTTTACCATGCGTAGTACGCCCGGTGACTATGCCCACCATTTCTTGGAATCCATCGGCCGAGAGTGAGTGAACCCGAGAACGAGCGAGAGGGAACGAAAGAGTCGATGGCAACTTCGTGTCAACTGTTTCGTTCCCTCTCGCTCGCTCTTGGGTTTTCTCACTCGCGGCATTGGCCGCACGGAATAGTGTCCGCATCGCGTCGTACACCCGCCGCCAGCCCCGTTCGTCGGGTTTAAAACGAGGATTTACTGTATACGTGTACCCGCGACTTCAGTACACGAGCTAGATTAGGGTGGGGCTAAAAGTCTGGCGGGTAAAAAGTCCCGAATTAAAATCTCTATTTGTAAACAATCGATTGAGTATTGCAGCAAACCATGCAAAAGGCAAGAGGAAACGGGGGTGATCGCAGAGTCGCCAGCGCTCCCGGACGTTTGTGCGAATTACACGACACCTTTGTTATTATATGTATAAAAAAAGTGAAAGAAATACGTCGCCTTTGTTGTTTTATACGAAGTAAAACAGAGTTAACTTAACAGCGTATCAGGTAAGTAAGTTAAGATTGTAGGTATGTTCCTTTAGTAATGTGTGCATGATATTGTTTATTTCCGAATGATAATATTTTCTAACGTAAATATTGCAGAAACTATAGAGGTACCATTGGGGCAAAATGTCCCTTATTGGGACTTGTTACCCTGCATGGAAACTTATGGTCCCTTCACTTGAAATTTGAAAACTATTTATGTTTATTTTTATTCTTTAGAATGCGACACTGCAAAAGACGAATCGATCGCGGCACGTAGTCTTTGGAAATAATGAAACAAGCTGCAGAGGACGTAATAGTCACCTGTAATAGTGACTGTAGTGATTAGGTTAACTACATCCTTATTTTCATTTAATTATGAATGTAGAATGCAGAAGAGTTATTGATTTCATAATAAAAAAAACCAAGAAAATGATTTTTGTTTTGTTTAAGGGGTTAGCTCGCCTCAGGAGGTAGAAAATGTATCAATTCTTTGGGAATTTATTTCAGAAAGTACATGCATATTTTTATGCAATGGTTTTTATATTCAAATGAGAGACACTTTAACAGATTATTATATTATGTTTTGGTATAAAAATATTTATTTATTGCACAATTACAACTGGTTTCCCGGAAGCTGTTTTTAGAAACACGTTTTGCGGTGACCAACATTATTCGGAACTGGGCTATCTGAAATCAAAAAACGAAGAAGATTTAGTTAGTACAATAGTTTATCTAGTCTTTAATCGTTCCGTTTTATAAAATATTAATCTGGAACAAAATGGCAGATGTTTTTGATGAAAAATCAGTGTTTTTTTTTCTACGAAAATCGATCATTTCACTTAAAACATCTGCCATTTTGTCCCAGATTAATATTTTATAAAACGGAACGATTAAAGACTAGATAAACTATTGTACTAACTAAATCTTCTTCGTTTTTTGATTTCAGATAGCCCAGTTCCTAGTAACCGCGTTACAATGTCAACCACGGCCAACCAGCGTCGACAATATATTTCCCGGCGACGCTGGTTGGCCGTGGTTGGCTTCGCGTTGGGGCCACTTGGCTGCCTTGGCACTAGCGTCAATTCACGCACACATTACCACCACTCTTGTAGGTGTATAGCCACAAACAATCCCTGGCAACGCTGGCAGCATGCGATGTGTGCGTGCGCGGAGCTGAAAAGGAAAGGACTGCCCTGCGCAGTATCCGTCAGAACCGGTATATCCGTTAGCGAGGCTAGCAGTCCGCGTCGAGTAAATGTAATACGAAATGATATTTCAGTTAATGCTAAAGTTAGCGAGATTAAAAAGATTTAAGTTCGTTATTGTATTGTTTTATATTTTATGTTGTATTCGTGTGCTATACAGGCAAGAGGCCAAATATATTGTAAAAGATATAGAAATAGAAAACACGAGTCTTATTTCACGAACCACGTGCCAACCATCAAGTAATACGGTGAAAACCATAGTTGTGACCATGTTTCCAGCAGTAATCAATTTCATTTCAATATCAGACACTCCTTGGTAGCGTGATGCGTGCACGTGAAAGGTGAAAGTAATAAATATTCGAGGTCAAGGATTAACTTGGCCGCGCCGAATTCGCGAGCGCCTGCCGACGGTGCGTGTTTACGACCCTGTTGTTCGATGCTTCGGTTGAAAACTGTTTACTTGGTACTTTATTTAATACCCTTTTAAGTGGTTCGTTTTCAAGTTATAAGGAAAAGTCGAATAGTAAGGGAAGTAGTCGAATATCGTTTTATTTAAATTAAAGACCAGTCATTTGCGAAAAAATCATCTTTTAGTAGTAATTCATTAACCCTCGGAGACCACAGTGGGTTACGCTAATCCAGTCCGTCCGGAAAACACCTGGCATTTCTGAACGGTGAAGTATGGGGAGTTCGGGCTTTCGGGGAAAAAAGTTTGATACCTCTGCTACAAATCCCCCCCCCCCCCCTCAGAGGATCGCTAGTATACCAGAAGCAGCCGCGTAAACTCATCGCAAAGGGCGTATGTAGGTTAAATGCTGTTACTGTATGGCACAGTGAAACATCAGTTTTTACGGAGCTGCAGTTAGTTTACCTGAAGGTGGTACAAATTATATAAATAGTTTATGATCTCTGATTGCGCGTGACCCCGCCTGCGTTGGCTTCCCTTCAAATTGGAAACGGATCTCTTATCTCTCGAGTATAAACACGCCTCGAATTTCAAAACAAAAGCAGGTGTAACTTCCCATGGGTACTCGAACCGGTTAATACCGACCGTCGGTAAAGCAGAAACCGATCCACGTTACCATGCAAAATCGTCTTCTATTACCGCGCAAACGCATTGTAATTACTTTTATATGTAAATTATGATTTAAGTAAATATTAGAGAAACATATATTATAGAAATAATTAATTAGAAGTATTAACAAAAGCACAAGACAAACTATAATGTAATAAGCGAACAAAACACGAAATAACAAATAGCGACTCACTGCGCATGCATCAGTCCGCCAATTTTCCAGTATAAAATGAGGCACACGCAGCACAGCGGGACATTCAAGCTACGAATACGCTCTCCTGACTGACGAATGCTCAAGCCTAGAGGCAGCTAAGTATCAACCAGCAAAATTCAGCTCGCTCCGGAAACGGTAGCGGCGGATTTTCAGTGTATAAAAGATACTGGTGCTCCTTTTTGGTTTGCACATTTTAAAGTTATAGAACCTCGTTTTTACAAAGGCATCGAGCTCGCTCCGGAGACGGCAGCGGCCGTTCTTACTGCAGACATTGCCAAGAGTCTTCGAGCTCGCTCCGGAAACGGTAGCGGCCGAACTCTGCAATATATATATATATATACACATATTCATAACCACGTAGCATTAATATAAAAAAACCACAAAAAATACAAAAAGACATATATAATCATAGTTGTAGGTAATATTAAATTGTAGTTATCATTATATTATAAGTTGTTAATAAATAGTCATTGTTAAGTTTAAGAAGCCTTGGATTTTATTCCTTTACAGTAGAAAAGAACCCCCACCTATCCTACACTCGAGGGGACGCCACTCTCCTCTCGAGAACCTGTCGACATTCAGTTGTCCCCGGACAGCCGAACGTTACACAGGCGTGGACGTATGCCGTGCGAGAGAAGGTTGGCCTCGGGGAGAAGATATTGCTGTGAAGAGGGCCTCTTCAAGAGAGTGGCCGTTTGTGAGGGATGCAGGGCAGATTGGTCAGACAGGTCAGGACCAATCCGACTTCAAGCCCACCTTCTCTATCACGGAATACGTTAACGCGTGCTTTTTTTTTTAAATTCGAGAGTGTGTTTATTCTCGAGTGAGAAGGGATCCCTCTCGAATTTGTAGTGAGAACGATGCAGGCGGGAACACGCGCAGTCGGCCGACTACCCGGTTTCTTCCTGTGTCTCACCACGAGGCGTACTGGTACTTAGTCAGAGTAATTTCGATTCCTACTCCATTGTCTGGGAAAATTTTTTCGATTTAACATAAGGACAGTTTCTTATTTATGTTGGCGGAGGAAAATGCCACATGCGATTTCCAAAAATTAATCCGGCTGATCGGCCAGAGCATCTCGCCAGAGTCGCGGTTTACGACGATATGTCAGACTGAAGAATGCGTAAAATTCTTAAACACGGCATCACGTCCTTGATTGCACTTTAGAAATGCTGGCAAACAGATGTCGCAACGTTCTTGGGAAAATATGAAATTAGCGGTCGAAAACGACGAATGAATTCTCGCTTGGCTCTGAGCCCGCCTTTGTCCAACGCACAGTGGGTGTCCATCCCAAGAATGGAGAAAAAATTCAACATACCATTTTTTTTTTCAATCAAAATGCCGAATCCTATCAAGGTATTTTATAAAATAAGTTCTGTGGTTTTTTTTTACAAAGATACCTCGAAAAGTATCTAGTACTGGATCTGAAGAAATCGATAAAAAGTTTATGTTAGAAAATCGAGCAATTCACCTAGAGTTACTCCGTTTGCTGGCATCCTGCTCCCCAGCTTGCAAATATGAAAGATCTTTCTGTCGCTGTTTGGTCTGCTTCCATACACGCCAGTAAAGAATAATCATCACAGTAACAGGCACATAAAACGCGGCTATTGCAGTACCAAATGTGATGTAGTGATTTGTCTCGATAAATTGAATATAGCAGGCGTTAATGGGTACTGTTCTTTGTCCTTCAATATATGGCCAAGCGAAAATCCAGGGTGGCCATAGCAGTAATGAAATTCCCCATGCGCATCCTGAAAAGAAAAATTATCTTCTTATTACTTCTCCCTTTTAATTCTCTTATTTTCTTAGCACTGTAAAATTGTAGAAGGACACAGTGTAAACTTTAGTTCAATTGACAGCAATTTTCATAATGTTAACTCTTGAAATGACGTAAGATATAAACTTAACGAAATACCGAGAAAATTTTATCCAGTTCACTCCATGCTTTGCATATGCACTTGGTATATACACCTACATATGTTTATGCCTACACTGACACAAATTAAAATTTCTACGCATTTATTACATTTTCATGAGAGTGTTATCAATAGATGGGCCAGGTTTTTTCGACGAAAAGGAGTCCGAATATATGACTCGAACGATTTTTAACCCTTATGTACACACCCGGGTACCCGGGTGCCCACCTCGTCATATTTTTGCTTATGACTCGAATAAAAATGGAAATTTTGACTTGGGCCTTCAGATCCCCATTATTTAACTCTTTTAAAAGTCAAAAACACACTGGTAAATTTTTTTCAAATTTTTTGAACCTAAACTAAATGACGTCAAAGTACATGTGCTTAGCGGACACACCCGGGTACCCGGGTACCCACTAGATGAAAAATGATGTTTTGACTCCGGAATTAATTAATATCATTGATGAATATTTTATTGGTATTAATAAATAAACAATTACATACGAAAGCGAAGTAGCGATGAAGCCGCTACACAAACTATCCATCTGCCGGTCGCCGAATGTCAAAACTGACCGCGCGCTACCTGTGCAGCGCTCGCACCCTACTTCTATTTTATTTTATGGTAGCTGTAGCGGGCTAGGGAACTTGGAAATGGCATAGATAGTTTCTATTGATGTTTATTTAATAAACTCAGGTATTAAGAAAAACTAGTGGTGGGCACCCGGGTACCCTGGGTGTGTACATAAGGGTTAATTGTACAGAATTCGAATCATTTCTGGATTTTATAGACCAATTGTTGAGTGATTTTGGACTTATTTTCACAAAGAAAACCTCATCAGTCCACTTTTGATACTTTGATACCACAGTGATACTTTTGTGAAGATCGAATGGAAAATATAAGAATTTTACTTTCCATTAGTAATGACACATTCCGGGTTTCGCTTCCGGGCGAGCGGAAGGTTGTTCGATCGGTGAGGTTCAGGGTGATTCTCTCGCTAGAATCGTCAAACGCAATGCCGCCGACAAGCCGCGCCTCGCTGAGTTTCGTGGATTTCGACGCTCGAGACCAAGCGGGCCATACAATGTTGCGCACTAAGAAGTGACAAATCTCAAGTTCCACATTTCTCATCAGATCTTTGCGAAAGTGGCGTCGATCGATTCCTTATGTTTTCCCGATGAAAATAGCTCCAAAAACGTATAATTCGGATCATAATTAAGGAAATTACATGAAAAATTGATTTGCATAAGTTCAAGCTAACTTCGTTAAAAATAATCCGACTGACATGACATTTAACATGATTTTAATCGAGAGAACGCCACGAATTCATTGGTAACACTGCCGTATCCATTCGATGAAGAATAAAGGGTTTTTTAATATGCTGCAGTGAATATATTTCACGTTCGACCGCGCGGTGCGGTTTCATCTTCGCCGGGTTTCGCCGAGTTGATCAGGCGATGGTACCTTGATATTCGTTGCTTCTTAGTGCACAACATTGTATGGCTCCCCTCGAATCGAACATCGAAGGCAACGAAGCTTAGCGAGGTGCGGTCTGGTCGGCGGCATTGTCTTTGAGGACTCTAGCGAGAGCACCACCCGTATATGTGTACAAAACTTACAAGGAGAGTATTTTAGGTGTCCGCCTCCGATCATTTTGATTTTTGGATATGTTATAGAGGACCGAAAAATAAGAAATACGTGTTTTTTTATTTTCCCCCGTTTTCATATTTGGGGGGTGAAAACTGCGTTCAAAGTTAGGGTTGAAAAATCATTTTTGTGGACTTTTTGAAAATCTGGTGAGTCAGTCATATTTCGCATTCAAAGACACAAAATTCGTCCATTCACACTATTCCCCTATCTTTAATAGTTCTCGAGATATTCCACAAAAATGATTTTTTAACCCTAACTTTGAACGCAGTTTTCACCCCCCAAATATGAAAACGGGGAAAAATAAAAAAAAACACGTATTTCTTATTTTTCGGTCCTCTATAACATATCCAAAAATCAAAATGATCGGAGGCGGACACCTAAAATACTCTCCTTGTTAGAGCATATACTACTGGAGGTCTCATTGCCTTATCTCTCCTGTGGAACCAGTTAGCGACTAACATCATGCGAGAGAGAAATACATGTGCGAGCTGTTGCGAGCAAGGTACACCGGCGCATGCGCATTGCGAGCGATTGGGGTTCTGCGTTCTACTTCTCTCGCTCGCACCATCAAGAAAGGACTCTTTTTCTCTCTCGCACGATGTTGGCGACAGTTTCGAGCTCTCAATGATGTCTCCATGTATATATTCTCTAAGGCAGGCTTGGGAATTAAGTGAACTTCTCGGCCGATTTTCAGAGGCAACACCTCCTTTCTCCCGCCGCGCATCTTGGCCCCCGCAGCGGCCTAGCAGCTTGGAGCACCTCAGGCCCGTACCATATGAACCGTGCATGGCGCGTTGACAAACAAAAACGATGTGGAAGCCTATTGATACAATGTTGCCCTAATACGCCACGCGCGGTTCACGTGGTACGGGCCTGATGCGCTCCAAGCTGGTAGGCCGCCGCGGGGGCCAACACGCGTGACGAGAGAAAACAGGCGTTGCCTCTGAAAATCGCCTGAGAAGTTCACTTAATTTCTAAACCTGTTCTAAGGTACAAAACGATCGCTGAGGTCACATTGTTTTCAAACATTTGGAGACTCTGGACCAATACTTTCAATGCTTTAAAAAAAATGTCGTAAATGGCGTCAAAATATGATGCCAAAGTCAGGCAATGTTTGAACATCTCTCGGCATGACAAAATGTCAACGCCGATTAAATTTTCATAAATTAAAGATGCCTCATGCCTACTATAAATAAAGAATAGTACAACATGCTCAGAATTTTTAAAGTGGGTCTCATACTTTTTTGACTATTTTTCAAATCTTTTCCATTTGAAATACCTCATTTATTATCATTATTATAGTGATTGCCTAAACGTTACTCTGCAATTAGGGGTGTGCGAGTATCCAAGATAATGGGGTCAAGACGATAGCGACAAACATAAAAAAATAAAACTTAATTTTTTCATTTTGGATGACTAGAACAGTTCCCACATCAACATATGACCTAGTGCCGCCTCCCCGCCCGGCCGCGACCCTTCTAGCCGCGTCCGGGTCACTGCTCGACCGCGGGGGGTCGCGGGGTGGGGGTGCCAGGGGGCACCCTCATCCCCTTACAACAGGGCTGCACAAGGAGCTGTTTTTGGCGCCTAGCGATGAGCAAGCCACCTGTCTCGTTGCTGAGGTTAGAATCGGTGAGGAGAACTGCAGTAGTGTATGTGCGTGCCCGTAGGCTCGTAGCGTAAGTATATATGGCTGGGTTCCTTGTGAGGCCCCAGTGCAGAACAGGTCCCGTAATAAAATTCAGGGGGTCATGAAATTTCCAAAACATTTGCTACTGCCGGCATTTGGTATGACTTGACGGTTCGATTTTACTGATAATGAAACATTTATTGCTAATAATACTTATCTTTTCACCTAAAATAATTTCACATAAAATATTTAGAAAGTTAATACTATACAAATAAATAACTCGGATACAAAGAAAACCAAATTTTAATTAACGATATATATCATTTATAAAAGTTAGAAAGTTATAAACGAATAAATGATAAATACACATATGTACACGCATGTTGAGCCCACAATTGCACTTAGCATTATTTACAAGTCTGTTTATCGGGGGAAAAAACCAATATACATATTATTTACAAGTACAAAATTATATAAGTAATAAATATATACATGTAACAATATACTAGGAGGACCTTAGCGATACTTAGCGATATTTTACACGCAATAATATACGGGGAATTAACGAAAATGTAGTATGGTCCACTAATAACAATATGTACATATGTACAGTACGCATCTGTACGCATATAGTAATAGTTTTAGAATTGCAAAATTATATACATACTAGTATGTATATACACTGAGCAATACACGCAGAATTCATGACGAATACGAGATGGAGTATGTAAGTGTATTCACATTGATAACTGAAGGAATCGAACGAACGAATTCATAAGTGAAGGTAATAAGAAAAGCTTATACAAATGATATTTTTTTTTGTTTACTTATTAGTGCGCCATGCTGCTGGTAACTGTTTTTGGTGCACTAAATTTTCAATTCGCGGTGTCAGCGTACGATCGGTGCTTAAAAGCAAGCGTGTGCGCACGGGTCTGGACGGTGTCGGCGGAATTGCCGACCCACCAGGATTCTCGGTCCCGGAGCCCAGTGCTTCGGTCGGCTGGTGTGGTCCCCCGGCGTCCGGGTCAGTCGCGACGTCCGCTGGCTGGCTCGGGTTTTGACTAAGAAAGGTCCAGTCGTCCTCGTCCAGCACCTCTCCCGGAACAGGAGCCAAGTCCACAGAATCCGGGTCAGCACCCCCTCGCCAAATGTGATTGATGTGGCGCTCGACTTCGACTCCGCTGTCCAGGCAAACAGAATAGTGCGTCCTCGAGACGACTTTGGAGATTCTGCCCCGCTCGCGGTGATCCTTTCTGGTGAGAACGACCACTCGGTCGCCTACCGCCAGACTCCTTGGTCGAGCTCCGTGGTGCTTGTTGAATTGCTCCACCATGGTCGGCCGTTTGGAGGGAACCGGAACGGTGACCTGTGGCTTGCCCCCCGGGAGCAACCTGGAAAATGGCGAATTAATGCGCCGACCGAAGAATAGCTCCGCTGGAGACCTTCCGTCGGGCGCCGATGAGCAAGGAGTGTAGCGGTAGCTGTACAAGAATGCAGACAGCTGTTTCTTCCAGTTTGATGGATCCTTGGCGATGGCCCTCTTGACCGTATCCACCATCCTTTCCACCTGTCCATTCGACTGGGGGTGGTTGACCGCCGACATCAGATGCGTGCATTGCATCTCCTCGCAAAGTGTCTCGAACAGCTGCGAGGTGAATTGCGTCCCGTGATCCGAGACCAAGATGTCCGGGGGCCCAAATCTGGCGAAAGTCTCGCGGCAGAGGTCCACCGTGCGACTCGCCGAAATTGTAGTAGTAATGGCGACGTCCAGGAACCTCGAGAATGCGTCCACGAAGATCAGTATGTATTGACCGTCGATGGGACCGGCATAATCAATATGGACCCTCTCCATGGGCCTCAACGGAGCAGGCCAGGGTTCGAGGGGAACTTTCCTCGGCAACTTTTGCACGATGGCGCAAGCGTCACATTGAC
This sequence comes from Andrena praecox, assembly GCA_963932275.1. Taxonomy (NCBI): domain Eukaryota; kingdom Metazoa; phylum Arthropoda; class Insecta; order Hymenoptera; family Andrenidae; genus Andrena; species Andrena praecox. The sequence goes on from OZ010731.1 coordinate 38,128,577, forward strand.
GCACCATGTGCTCGATGTCCTCCAGCATCCCGGGCCAATAGACGAACTCTCTGGCGAGCTGCTTCGTCCTCCTAATGCCGGGGTGCCCCTTGTGCAGGGCAGTGAGGATTGCGGGTTGCATCTTCTTCGGGATGACAACTCTGTCACCCAGGAGGAGCGTGCCGTCGACCACACTCAAGTCCTCGGAGCGCTGCTTGAAAGGCTTCAAAGATTCCCGGTGCGGCGCGCGGTCCCAAGCGTTGTCCCGAATTGCCTCAATCACCGAACCGAGCAAAGGATCCTCGGTGGTGGCAGTCCTCAAACCGCCACGAAGCTCCCTTCCGAAGTGATCGAGAGCCAGATTCCTAATCTGCAGCAACTCGCACTCCACCTCGCGGACGCTGGCCACTTGCAGTTCCTCCGCGTTGTCTCGCCGGAACCTCTCAATCAGACGTGACAAGCCGTCCGCCTGGCCGAACTCCTTTGTAGATATATATTCGATACGAAAGTCGTATCCGAGGAGCCTCAAGGCCCATCGCTTTAGACGAGCCGCTGTAGTAGGTCTGAGACCCTTCGTGTTCTCCGTCTGCAACAACGCCACAAGGGGCTTATGGTCCGTTTGGAGAATGAATTTCCTCCCCCAGACGAATTTGTGGAATCGCTCCACTGCGGAAACCATAGCAAGGGCCTCCTTCTCCAGCTGGGAGTAGTTCCGCTGCGCGTCCGTGAGGCTCTGCGACATATGATACACTGCTCGCTCGCCGCCGTCCGGAGTTCGCTGGAGGAGTACCGCACCGATGCCGGTAGAGTACGCATCGGCCGCCACCACGAGAGTTTTGGTGGGGTCATAGTGCTCCAAAAGGAGTGGACTCAGCATTACCCTTTTAAATTGATCCACGGCCCGGTCCTGTTTCGATGTCCAGTCCCAGGGACAGCCCTTCCTGGTGAGTTCTTCCAGAGGCTGCTTGAGTTGGTGAAGGTGTGGGATAAACTTACCGTAATGGTTTATCATACCGAGAAGGCTCTGTACCTCCGAGACGTTCGTAGGTTTTGGCATGTTTGCCACGGCAAGTGTAGCCTGAGGATCCGTCGAAATACCCTTGGCGTTTATAATGAAACCAAGGTACTTAATTTCCTCAAGGCCGGAGACACACTTTTCCGCGCTGAGCCTCCAGCCTCTGTCTTCAAGTCGCTTTAGAACCCCTCGGTCGTGCTCCTCTCTATTGGAGCCGGTGATCACCACATCGTCGATGTAGGCATGCACACCCTGCAGACCCGAGAGCGTGTGGTCCATTGCCTGCTGGAAAATCGCAGGAGCCGTCTTGATTCCGAATGGAAGACGCTTGAACTGGAACAGCCCTTTTGGGGTAACGATGGTGGTAATCGCCCTACAACCCTCCGCGATCTCTATTTGGAAAAAGGCATCGCTTAAGTCCAAAACGCTAAAGCACGAACTTCCGTTCAATTTAGCTAGAATGTTCTCCACACTGGGCAGAGGGTGACGGTTGTCGACCAGGGCGCGATTCACGCCAGTGGAATAGTCGGCGCAGAGTCGAATCCTGCATTTGCCACCCTCCGGCGGGGGTTGCTTTTTGACGATGACTATTGACGAAGTCCACGTCGAAGACTCGACACGCTCGATGATTCCGCCCTCCTCGAGGCGGAACAGCTCCTCTTCTAGTGGCTGCTCCATAGCGAACGCTACCTGCCGACGTGGAATCCGCACGGGCCTCACGTTGTCCTCAAGGTCGAATGTGGCCTTGAAGTCGAGGCACGTCCCTAACCTGTCCGCGAACAGGCCGGGAAACTCCACCTGCATCTTCGCCAGATAGGCAAGCGAAGATGGTGAAGCCCTCCTATCGTCCACGCATGCGCGCGGCCGGCCAGACGGGAACGGTCGTCCGTCCGAAGCAACGATCCTCGCACTGGAATCGCCGGAATTCGCCGAACCGGTCTGTTGGATTCCCAAAATGCACTCGGGCTCCCGCATCTCACTCAGAAGCGCGGGCCACAAATCGAGAGCGTCTATCGCGTTTAGTCCAAGCAAGTTGAGACCGTCCCGACTTGCCACGTCAATGTCAATTTCGCCCTCGCGGCCAATCGCACGTATACGGCCGCGAAATCTACCGATCAGGCTGAGCCTGCCGCCGCCGGCATGCTCGACAGCCGCGCCCGCCACGAGTTTCGGCGATCCGAGCAGACACCATTCGTCTTTACCGATGACGGTTATATCGGACCCCGTGTCGAATTGGAGACGTAGAGACCTTCCGTCGATCACGATCGACACGTATCGACGGCGACGTCTGCCGGTCGCGGAAATCGTTTGGGTAACAATACTAGCGTTCTTACCGACGGTTCCCGGATCTCTCGCGCCGGCGCGACACACGGACGCGATATGGCCCTTTTTGTCGCAATTATGGCACACAACCTCGCGAAATTTGCACGTATCCCGAAGATGTGCACCACCACAACTGAAACACTTCCCAACCGACTTCGCATGCGGTTTATCGTTTTGGGGTTTGTCACTTAGTGGTTTGTCGTTTTGCGCGGGCTTCCGCGGCACTTTTTTCTTTACCTTAGTTTTCACAGCTCCGCAGGTTTAAGGCTGCACAGCTTTTTCCGGATCCTCCAGAGTCTTTAGGCCGGCAGTGACGTTCAGGTGAGCCTCGAGCTCAGCGACGACGTCCTTCATGGTAGCGTTAGGATGTTTCTCGACCACTCGCAGGGCCAACTTCTTTAACGCCTCGTTGTCCTTTGAATAGCACAGCGACTGCAGCAGCAACACGATTCGCAGAGCATCGTCTGTCAAATTCGCTCGATCGAACTCTGCCGCGTGGCGGTTTATCCTATCGATGTGTTCCGTAATGGGCGTAGACTTGTCGTACCGAAAATTAAGGATTTCGATACGTCGACGCGTAATCGGTACCCTGTCGCGGAAGAGCTCCTTCAATGTCTCGATGAGCTGCTTCTGGGGCATCTTCGGAGGGTCCGTCGGCGCTACGTGATCCACCAACCTGTCGTATTCCGTTTGTCCCAATTTGTCTAGTACGAGGCGCGTCTGCATCTCAGGTGGTAGGGACGCCGCCTCGTCGACGACGGTATACTCGTGTCGGAGGAGCCATTTCCTAAATGGCTTGATCTCGTCGCCGGATCCGTAGGCATATTTTTCCAGCCGGGCACTCAACTGGTTGTACAGGTCGAATTCTGCAGCCTGTTGTGTCCCGCATGAAGTAGAAGTAGTTTGTTGCTGGTTCTGCTGTAGCTGCAGTTCAAGGAAACCGTTAATGGCCGCCGTGAGGGCCTTAATTTGCTCCGCGGTGTCCGCCATTCTCGCAAACCACGTGCTTAATCCTTCCACAGAAAAATTCCAAGTCCGCAGCGCCAGTTGTTAGGTCCGTCGTGGCGTGGGAATGGGCAGGAGAGGCATTAAAACTCTTGACACCGAGATGTGCGCTTACGTGGTATAATAATAACGATAAAGGAATATACTAATACAAAGACTTGTATGGAGGCGCATGGTCACGCAGCCATCGTGCCTGCCTCCCATGATGAACTGGCGACTCCCTGCGCCCTCTGCGGGGACGCGGAGTCGCATAGGCGCGTGCGCAGTCCCAACAGCCTCCAAGTGAGCTGATACGGTTTTTAGGTCTATTGAAAATGGCGAAATAATTAGTTTCATTTCATTTTCCAGTTGGTACAGGTCTTCGTACCGTTTCGCAAACTCTTCACCCAAATTACATAATGCAGTTTGATACCGATCAAATTTGGTATTCTGTGTGACGAGGGATTCTAATTTAGGAAAGTGGCTCAGATCTTCCGAGGCCAATTCTGTTTTCCACAATTCAATTTTTAGTTTGAATTCCCGAATGGAATTGTAATATTGACAAATGATTTGTTCTTTTCCTTGTAGCTGGTGATTTAAACCATTCATATGGTCTGCCACATCTGAAAAAAATCCCAAGTCACACAGCCAATCTGCATTATGTAATTCGGGTGCAGAGTACCCTATCATTTCCAAAAAGAGGAAAATATCATTTCGGAGGTGGAAGAATCTATCCATTGTGTCTCCACGGCTAAGCCACCGCACTTCCGTGTACAAAGGAATTTCGCCGTACTCCGAATTCAAATCTTTTAAAAATGATTTAAATTGGCGCCGCCTCAAACTGTTCATTCTTATATAATTAGTAATTCGTAAAACTACACACATTACATGCTCCATCTCGATACTCTTTGCGCATAAATTCTGTTGATGGATTGTACAGTGTATTACGCAAATTTCCTGAGAAACTGCTAGATTTTGTAACTTTCTTCGGAGGCGACCAATAAAACCTATGTTTTTCCCAGTCATGGCAGGGGCACCATCGGTGGTGACCGACACTAATTTTGTCCAATCTAAGTTAAGATCAGTAACCGCCTCCTCCACACACGACAATATGTCTTCCCCTGTCGTGGTTCCTTTTAACGAACAAAAATCTAGCAGTTCCTCAGTTACTACTAAATTTTCGTTGACCCCCCGAATAAAAATTGCCATTTGCGCGGTGCCGGAGATGTCCGTGGATTCATCGAGGGCTAAACTATACACCACAAACGTTTTCGCCAACTCCCGTAATTGGCGCGTTACGTCTGCAGCCATCTCCTGAATCCGCCGCATTACTGTCATCCGCGAGAGGTTGATCCTTTTGTATCTTGTGCGGTCCTCTGCATTTTTATTGACTGTTGCCAATAGACAGCTCTTTACAAGTTCCCCATCTGTGTAGGGACGGGACGCTCTGGCTATCTCCAGCGCGATTTTATACGATGATTTAATTCCATCTACACTCGTAATGGGAGTATTTTCCTACGATCAAAACAATGAATTACTATAATGAATCTTAAAACAATGATTGATCACCGGGAAAAAATTGGTAAAGCAAAGTAGGACAGGGGTTATTGCACGTTAAAACATTTGTCGATTGACGAAGATGAAAAGATAAGTATTATTAGCAATAAATGTTTCATTATCAGTAAAATCGAACCGTCAAGTCATACCAAATGCCGGCAGTAGCAAATGTTTTGGAAATTTCATGACCCCCTGAATTTTATTACGGGACCTGTTCTGCACTGGGGCCCCACAAGGAACCCAGCCATATATACTTACGCTACGAGCCTACGGGCACGCACATACACTACTGCAGTTCTCCTCACCGATTCTAACCTTAGCAACGAGACAGGTGGGTTGCTCGTCGCTAGGCGCCAAAAACAGCTCCTGGTGCAGCCCTGCCTTACAACATCATGCGACCCCCCTAGAAGTGGCGTCGCGGACGCGTGGTCCGTCTCGCGTCGCCGGAATTTGAGCGCGGAGCCAGCATTTGCGCTGAGGGGGGGGGGGGGGGGGCAAGCGAATGTATCGCTAGTTTGCTCTCGCACAAGTCCTCCCCCTCGAGCGTGCGACTCCGCGCCCGAGGACGCCCACCGTGGAGTTTTAGTGGGTGCAAGCCCCACATAACCCCGTCCCTCCCCGGGGGGCGGGGTATCGGTTAGGGATTTCTCCACGTTAAAAAAAAAAAAAAAAAAAAAAAAAAAAAAAAAAAAAAAAAAATCCGACATCAACGTCTGTGGGAAAATAATTTTTTTGAAGAAACTTGCGCCACCAACTACGTATATGTGCGATAAAAAAGCTCGCAAAAATTCTAAGTAGTACTTTGTCACGTCCCGCGACGTAGAGTCAAATATAATTAACCTTTCAAATCATTTAATATTTACTATTTCGTACTCTGAGGTATTGTAACCACCTCTTATCAAAACATTATGCAACGTATCGCCGATAAGGCACATTATCATCGTAAACTGCGATAAGAAGAGATCGAGCCGAGAATACAGGGACGGCAACAGCGAGCAGGAGAGCCAGTACCAAGGAGGTAGCACAATTCTCCCTGCAGGACGGGACGCCCAAGGAGCCCGTCGTCTGGCGATTAACCCGGCGTTGGTAACGTGGGGGAATGTAACAAGAGTAGTAAGGTGGGGTCCCACAGACACCGCAATTAATTTAGTGTATTATAGAAATCCATATCTTTAATTAAATTTTTATTACCCAAAAATACTTGACTAATTAAACATCTTTAATTTTCAACAAAAATATACTTTCTAAATAGCTTATATAATGAACAAACTAAATAACACTGCCCCGCGTTGTTAAAAAGTTATACTCAATTTAAAATCTGGGGTCTGTGAGACCCCACCTGACCAACGCCGGGTTAATACCCATCGATTAATAAAAAGGTAACCATGTTTAATATATCGCGTTAATTTACACCCAACGAGTTCTCAACTATCCCAGAGCGATAAGTCCCAGGACTAGCTCAAAAGCGGAGCGTAAACACTTAATGTTACGTAAATCGCGTTAACCCCCATAAACCGCGGAGAAATAGAAAGTAGGGACGTAACAACTTCAAACGTACCTTAATATGCAGGCAAAACGCCAACGTTTTTGTTAAATAAATTCCTGAAGATGGCGTTGAGAAACTGGCAGTTACACTAGAGTACCCCCTTAAGGGTTGATTAGGGTAACATTTAGAAATTGGTTTTTAGGCATTTGTGTTGCTGAGCTAAAACCAAGTATCGATATCGAATCGGACCGAAGAGATTTCGTGGAATCCATGAAAACACATTATAACCCTTTTCACCCCCTAGGGGTTGATTAGGTTAATATCCTGAAAGTTGTGGGTGCGCATTTGTGTGGGTAACCTTTGTAAGTAAAAACCAAGTTAATATCTAATCCGGTCTAAAGATTTTGTGGGATACGTGAAAACACATTTCACACCCTTCGGGGTTGGTTAGGGCAAAATCCTGAAATTGGATTTTAGGCATTTGTGTAGGCAACCTTTGTAAGTAAAAACCAAGGTGATATCTAATCGATCCTAAGAGATATTAAGGAGTCCGAGAAAATACATTTTATCCCTTTTCACCCCTTTGGGGATGGAATTTCCAGAAAACCTTACTCAGTGGGTGTCTACGTCATGAAAATAAGGTACCTTCGAAATGTTACTTATCGTTATTAAATATTACTGAAATCTACTATGTTAACAAATTGTTTAATATGAATCAATTGTTTATAATAATTTCACAACAAAATATGATCAATTTTATTGTATGAAATGGATTTTACTATCACTTTGTTAAAAAATTGTTTAAACAAATTGTTGATAAACACATCTTCTAACATTTTTGATGTTAATAATCTTTATTTTCGTACCCGACAGGTAGACAATTATGTATTTTAAGGTAGTTTAATTATGTATTTGCAGCATTTGTCGCGAATTTTAATAAACTATTGTTAACGGAATTAGCTATAAATTCTACATATTATATTTATTTGTAATTGCGTTCATAGTGACCCGAATTATGTCGGGTTTAATCACTTTCATCGGCACCATACAAGGAATCGATTGGTGTCACTTTCGTGAAGATCTCGTGAGATATTCGGAAATTGACATTTTTCCCTTGTTAACATGTTCCCTTATCCTTGTGTTTTATGGTCCCATTGTTCTCGGACGTCGAGCGCTCGGCTACGAAGGTCCCCAGCTCCTAAGTAAATAGGAAATGGTAGTGGGGATGATTTTTTATCAGCCTAACCGAGGAAAAATTATGAGCTTAACCGGGATCCACTGTAGATAGTTGGAAGAGGTATAGCGAGGTGCTAAATTAAACCATCAAGCGGCGACACCTGACTAAACCGACAATCAGTGTGTTATTGAAGTGTATGTAATGCACAATTTAAAGTAATTGTTTAAAAACTTCTTTTTACTTTCTCCACTTTGTATCATGACAATGTGTAAAATAGTAGCATACTTATATCTACGATAGTACGGGATCGACAAAATTTCTAATGAAATTTCTCCACATACAAAAATCATAAATATCAGCAGGTTGTGTCGTACCTATTTGCAGTATTATGAATATTATGACAGCCCTATTATTAATAACATTAATTTTCACTAAAGTAGAAAACAATCTTTTGTTTAAAATGTCTCTACAATCGTGTAACTGTAGCTAATTGTAAGGGACCTGCTTACAAAACAAAATTTAGATTTAAAAATGATTCCACATCTATCATTTATAAAAAAAAAAATGACAGAAACGAAAAACAGCTCAACCTTTAGGGATAGGTGGTACATACTCCTATAGAGGGAATTTGGGCATCAAGAGAAAAAACGTTTTAGTTTTCCAATACCCTATATAGATATATATAAAATCTCATAATTTCTTGGATTTTCAAGTTCGGTATCGTCCCTTGTAAGTCATCTCATTCTCAGATTAAAAGTCTTACTTTACAAATCAAACTTATAGTTCGCATAGCACATATGTAGTATGAAGAACAGCTTACCAATCATTGTGGCTGCCCTACAAGTTGTCCTCTGGGCACGATAAGAAAGAGGTTTCGTTACAGAGAAATATCTGTCAAAGCTGATGATAAGAAGGTTCAAAACCGATGCATTGCTGGCCAAGTAGTCTAATGCTAACCACGTGTCGCAGATATGCGGCCCTAATGGCCAGTAACCAAGTACGGTATAAACTGTGAAGAGAGGCATGGAAAATAGACCGATTGCAAAATCAGCAACTGCCAAGCTAAATAAGAAATAATTAGAAATCGTTTGTAGCTGTTTGTCAATCTTGAATGAAATCATCACCATGATGTTGCCAACTACGGTTGTAAGACTAAGGAAAATGGCAACAATTACTATTAGCACGCGCTCCCATACTGCGTAAGAGTGTGGTTCTCCGCCACAATCAAGACCGTTGCTCACATTATAACTCTCATTTCCAAAAATATCCGCGTCTGAAGTCACATTCATGTCTGGAGAATTCACTATTGCAAAAAGATGTTTTGTGCGTTCTATATGAGTCTTCTTCTGTACGCTCTATCTCGTTTTGGATTTCATTTACTCATCAACTTCAAGTATATATTGTTCCAAAGTAAGTAAAAATCCTTCTTCGTTTTTGTTTCCTTCTATTAAGTACAAGTTTTACCGTTTCTTTCTCAATAATTCAGATCTAACCAGTTTACATTCAAACATATCTTCTTCAGTTGTGCTGACTTCTTATGGTTACATTATTTTCTTCCCGTAAAGTCACTTTTTTGTTTTTATATTATAAATTATTTTTTTGTTTTTCAACAGTGGTTTCGACTTGTTTTACAAACAATTCGTTTTACATACAAAGATTTTTATTTTTTTTTATTATTTGATCGTCTAAGATTCATTTACGGTATTTCTCTTCCATTTGGGCATTCAGACTATTTGTTCATTTCATCAACCCGTTTTCATCTAACTTCCCGCTTTCATTTTCTTATTTAAAATATTTTGCATTCTTCTGTGTAGTCAAAACTTTTCGAGGTTCCATTTTCTTATTTGTGTTTCATTCCACACATTGTCTCTTTTTTAAGTATCTTCCTACATTTCAAAGGGAACACCATAGTCTCTCTCGTTCTCTTTAGTTTTCTTCCTGTTTCTAACCCTCTTAGTTCCCCTTCTCCCTCACAACTGATCAATTCGCTCTCTTTCTCTCTCCTTCCTTTCTTTCTGCAAATCCCCCCTCCTATTTCTTTTCCGTGTATATTTAGAAATACTTTTATTCTTGTATATTTGTTCTGTATCACATATCGGGCCAAACCATCCTTCTTTGAATTCCAATCTCTCTGAGAGCTCCTTTTCTTTTCCTTCGCATGCAAGCAATGGTTTGGGAGCGTACGCACGTACATACGCACACACGACTACGAACCCGTTTTTTCAAACATGTACTGCTTCGGACCTCTGGATATTTGTTTCCTTTTATGGTATTGTGGGATACGTAAACTGCGTATCCTTCTTAATTTCTGCGTCGATGTTGTATAATCTGCGAAAAAATATTCATTGTTTTATTTTACTTCTCATGCATAATTTTCACGTAACACGTAACATCAGGTTTTGTAATATCGTAGATTAGAAATGTCAGATTTAAGAGATTTAAGTCTAATACAAAAATAGTTCTCATCAGCCCGGGTACACTGTGATGTAATAATAGCACAATCAGGCAAAATAAAGACGCTTGCTTAAGTTTAACTGTATAATTGATATATGCATATTTTCAGAAATCAGACGATGAGATGAAAATCAGAGGAAACTGGAGGAATGGCCGTAACACAATTCTATGTTTATAATAGTCTATTTAACAGAAGGTAAACGAAGCACAAGTAAAAATAGCGGTAAGCTTGATGTGTCATGTTGGAGGCGAAAGTGCAAATGCAGAGACAAAAGACTGAAAAAGCACGCCCGCCAAAAGTTAGGCAGCGAAAGATATGGATTCCCTAATCTTCCCTATAGACGAGTCTATCATTTACATGGACATTTGTGTGGGATCAGGAACCCCCATAACATAAGAGGAGGACACGGAATAACGAGGATAAGGAAGTCGGCGGTAGCCGAGTAGGCTAAGGCGGCTGATCAGCGCGCTACGTATCGAGAGATCGCGGGTTCGAGCCCCGCGTCCGAGGCTTCCTTTTTCCGTTTCCTACGTTTGTATGTTTTTGCATTGACACTGTTTGAAAAATCATTGGAGCGCAGTAGGGAGCTGACGAAAATTCTGAGAAGAATGCATACCCTACTACTCTAACTATGCGCCATAACCCGAGTGTTACGCAGACAGCACAAATACGTCCTAAAAATGTCTTAAAGACGTACAAAAGATGCCGTAACGACGTCCAGCATTACACATCAGTATGTCTTCAAGACGACTTATCAGGTCAGGATTACGTCAAATTCAATTATCAACGGCCACCGACAAAGACGCGCTACGAAGGAAGAGATGTTGCATCTGCGCCGAGTGTTTTCCTCGCACAGAGATCAACCCCGGGACATCGTGCAAGCCCCTAGAGTCTAGGGCTCTCCAAGGTCGCTTACGCGTAAGTTCGGGATTCTGCCACTCTCGTCCGCGTTGTCAGGAATATCGCGCGGCGCTAAAGAGGCGACCATGACAGACCAGCGTCTCCGTCGTCGAGCGAGCTCGGACGCCCGATACGACATGTGTATGTATTAGTGACACGCGCCGTCACAGCCAGCCAATGCTACTATTCCCCGCGAATTTCGGTTTATTCGTCTTTTGTTTAACGTCTGACGAGGCCAACATGACACAAAGCTACCTCATTCAGTTTGAAACCGCGAGACGAGCGCGATTTCGCGAAGGTCCGAGATATTGTGTCACGCAAGCACTGCATTTAAATTTTTATATTTTTCTCTCTCTCTATAACTTCAACTTCAACTTCAACTTCAACTTTAACTTTAACTTTAACTTTAACTTTAACTATTCTATTTCTGCTTATTCTTCTATTGCACATTTCAGATCTCCTTATTCCTTTTCCTTCAATCATTTTTCCAGCAGTAAGTTGAATTGTAATTTTAAGTACGATGCCGAAAGCAACCATGTCAATTGTAGATTATTTCAGCTGTAGGGAGGGGGAGAGAACCTGGAATATAAAATTTTAGCTGCGGGTATTTGTTAGTTTCTGAGATATTAATAAAAAAACTTTCGGCATAATACATTGAAATCTACCTATACAGACGTTACTAACACAACCATCTTGTCGTCGCCGTCGACTGTTTCACAGCCGACGATACAATGTATAGGCAAAGAGTAGGTATAATAACAGGCGTCACTCCGGGCGGAACCTTTGAAGTCCTTGCTTGACCTTGGCATTTAAATTGGTTGTCTATTTCGAGCGGGATATTCAAATCGACTAAATGTACCTTACCGCAATTGGCTGATTATTGCCGAAGTTGACCGATCATTGCCGAAGCTTAGCGATCATTGCCGAATGGGCATTTAAATTGGTTGTCTAGTGATTTCCCTATGTTATTTCTGTCCTTGTCGAGTGACGCCTCTTATTATACCTCCTCTTTGGTATAGGGATACGGCAGGGTTTGGCAGAGATCCCGTACGCCGTATCAGGAATAGCGGTGGGGGAACTCCACGCATGCGCGCGATGACGCGGTGACGTCAAACCAATCAACGCCTAGGTAGGATACGAGACGGCGCCACCGTCAAGCCAACCCAACCTAGCCAATCCAGCTAACCAGCGTCGACAACCGATTCCCCGGTGACACTGGTGAGAGGCCAATATGGTACATTGTTTCGTCGACTGTGAAACAGTCGACGGTGACGAGAAGATGGTTGTGTTAGTAACGTCTGTATAGGTAGATTTCAATGTATTATGCCGAAAGTTTTTTTATTAATATCTCAAAAACTAACAACCCCTCAATATTTCAGTTCATTCCGTTGGTTGGGTCATATCGTAGTATATCCCTCATTTTCCTTATTGTTTAAAAATTCGGGAACAACATCCCAATATTGAATTTTCTGTTTTTCGCGCAGATGTTCTTCAAATCATGCATGAATTTAATTCGCGATTTAGTGATTTCGATAATTTGAGTAAAAGTATTCGTTTATTTGCAAGTCCCTTGACAGCAAACATAAAGGATCAGGATGATACGTTACAAATAGAATTGTGCACGTTACAAGGTGATCCGTTTTTTGAGTCAAGGAAGAAGACAGGCGAAGACTTTTTTAAGTTGTTGCCTACTCAAAAGTATCCGAAGTTACAATCTTGGCCTAAAAATTTGTTCCATGTTCGGATCTACTTATGTATGTGAAACTGCTTCTATCCACAATGGCAAATATTAAATCAGATGCTCGAAATTCCCTCAATGATATTTCTCTTTCAAGCGTGTTACGGGTTGCTATTTCGGAACTAGATGTAGATGTACAAAATCTCATTGACAGGAAAAAGCAGTGATCCATATTTTCTAATGATAGTAGAACTTCGATTATATTTATCGGAACTATTCATGGTACCATCGAATTCTGTTTTTGCATAAAGGAAAATTGTTTATTTTCTTATTTTGTTACGTTTGCTTTAAACTAGTTTATTAATATTATTCTTAAATAAAAGCAAAACGTTTTGAACATTTTTTCATTTTTAATTGATGTGTCGATAATTGATATTTTTTCCCTTTTTTTAATCGATATGTCGATAATTGATCTTTTTGTTCTTTTTTTAATCGATGTATCGACAAATTAATCTGTTTTTTTCTTTTTTCATCCATGTGCCGAAAATTGATCTTTCCGTTAATGGAAGTTTTACCGTATTGGGTCACCCGTAAAGTTCATAGTTTTTTCTTACTTCAATGTTAAAAATAAGTCTTTTTATAAAAATTGTATTTATACTGCAGTACCTATAATGGTATTTTATTTATTAGAGTTAAAATAAGCCTCACTCAGAACCATGTTATGGTGAATTTCACTTCGAAAAATCCTATGAGCTTTTCGGATGAGCTAATGTTTACATTTTTCCGAACACGTGAATGTATTTCGTTTATCTAGTCAATTCTAGTCTTTATTTATCTTTATAATTAACATTATTATATTTTTAAATCATTATGTTTCTTGTTCCAGAATTTTTCGAAAAGCACATACCTCAAAATTGACAACTCCTACCGGTTTCTAGCAAAAACTGCAGTTCCAGATTAATTTTTATCCTTAAAACTATTAAATATATTTGCTTTTTTCTTTTTTTATTTTGATTTCAATAAATAGTTTTTTTTTACTTAAAGCTACAATAGCTTTCTGTTGATTTTCAACTAATAAATTTCTGCGAAGATACTTTTCACTAGCCCCTCTTATATACCTTCAAGTCGACCGTTTTGTTTGTTCAAGATTATCAATTGTGCGTTACGAGCCCTTATGATGAGGTACTTATTGTGAAATTTTACATATATGTAGTAACAGATTTTACCTATTTCTACCTGAGTGGTTCTTAAATATTACATAAATGTCATGGAACAATACGTCCCATTAAAGAGAAATTGCAGTTTACAAGGTTTTCTACTATAATAATAAAAATTACTTTCGAAATACCAAACCAATTCAATCAGAAGGATTGCCCATTGCGATTAAAACAAAAAAGACCAAAGTCCATGCATTTAATAGTTTTGAAGACTAAAAATTGATCTGTGAAAGCATCCCTCGCAAAAACCGTTAAATCTGTCAATTTTGAAGTCCTGAACTTGTAAAAAATTCTGAAACTAGAAAATGATGACTTAAACTCCTATAATTTTATATCGACTGAAATTAATTTCAATATCATAAACAAGCGTTGCACTCAGGTACGAAAGTCAACGAATTGACCTGGAATTACCCATATCCGAGTGATCGGCGGCTGGCCTGACGCGTCACTAACACATAAGTAGGGTAGAGTGGGGCTAAAAGTCCGGCGGGTAAAAAGTCCCGAATTGAATATCTCTATTCCTAAACAATGTATTGAGTTTCGCAGTACACTATGTAAAAGGCGAGAAGAAACGGAGGTGACCACAGAATCGCCAGTCGCTCCTGGACGGTTGTGCGAATTACACGACGCCCTCGTTATTTTATGCATCGAAAACTAAAAGAAATACGTCGTCTTTATTGTTTTATACGAAGTAAACCACAGTTTAAAAGCGTATCAGCCAAGTACGTTAAGATTGTATGTTCCTTTAGTAATGTGTGCATGATATTGTTTATTGCTGAATGATAATATTTTCTAACGTATGTATTCCAGAAACTATAGAGGTACCATTGGGGCAAAAAGTCCCTCAGACTGAAAATATATAATATAATATATTAAAAATATATTTTATTATTTGTTTTCATAATAAGATGGCCAAAGTATAAAGAAATGGTGCCAAAGTCTTTAAATACTGTTTTTATCTTAGTTCAGCGATTTTTTTTGGTTTTTAGTTCAATGTGAGCCTCTGACTTATATTTTTATTTTTTTGTTATAGAAGAAATATTTGTTGATTTGAAAAGAGTGTTTTTTACTTATTTAGTTTAATATTAAACGAAAAGAGATTAGGGACTTTCTATCCTATGCAATGGACTTTTTACCCCGTGCGTGGGGCAAGAAGTCCATTTTGCATTGACAAACATTTTGTGGTATAACTCCACAGAAAATAACTGTATCAACAAACGAACTTCGCTAACGTAAACCATAACCCCATAAAAAACTTTAAAAAAGTAAAAAAATTACGCCAAGTACACGAAATCAAATAAATCACAAAAAAATAGAAGAAAATAGAATATAAAAAAAGATGTGGAATCAAAATGTGCTGCAAGTACATAAAGGTGCTTTCCAACTGCGCTTAAGATGACACAACTACATATACACAGCTAACATGCTGTGTTCATACATTCCATTACTCATATCGCGGTCATTTTAATAATTTGTGCAGATAAAATTCTACATCTAGACATTTGCCTAGATGTCCGCGGCCCGGAAGTCAAATACTTGGCGTGGCCAGACAAGGTCAATCTGTCGATGAATATGAATTGTTTAAAAATGCAAAATAATGAAAGTGTACTCATATTTTTAGGGTTTTAAAGGTATCGGTGTCGATGAATGATCTTGGAATTATTTTAAAACGCGATATAATGAAAATGTACTCATATTGTCAGAGTTTTAAATTGACAAATTATCTGAAAGCCTGCGAGAGGGATGGTATGGGTATTGATGATCTGAGAATATCTTGCCTGGCCACGCCAAGTATTTGACTTCCAGGCCGCGGACATCTAGGCAAATGTCTAGATGTAGACATTTTATCTGCACAAATTATTAAAATGACCGCGATATGAGTAATGGAATGTATGAACACTGCATTTTAGCTGTGTATATGTAGTTGTGTCATCTTAAGCGCAGTTGGAAAGCACCTTTATGTACTTGCAGCACATTTTGATTCCACAACGCAAACTGAGTTAAGACTCTACGTTCAGTTTGCGTTCATTTTCGAGGTCTGAGGTGGCAGTCACTGACAGTGGCAGTCAGTGCCGGAAAAAGCGAAGAATATTCCAAGTAATTTCATCCATCAATATCCTGACAATTCATCTCGACGTATCTAGAAGGCAAACGTAATTATGGAATTGAATAATTTCCAATTATCTACGTCGCGGAAATCGGGATTCACATTATTTGCAAGACAGATAAGTAGGGTTATGCGCGAAGTGCGAATGTTTAGCGTCTTGTTTAGTAGATAATAATTTAATACATATTTTCTTATAAATGTTAATGTTCGCAGGAGCATGCATGATCGCCTAGGGTGTGTGCTGTGCGGAGATGGAGCTGAAGTAAGTATCGCATGTATCCTGTTTATTCATACGTTACGTTTAATTTTGTACTAATGTTCTATTTGTTTTTAGCGCTAACACAATACGGAATATGGTGATTCTACAGAAAAAAGAAGTCTAAAATACAGGAAATTTTCTGACATCGCACCTAGTAGGTACCACTGGTTACGGGACGTATTGTACATAGATTTATAAATGTAAATATTGAATGTTCTTCTTCAAATTTATATGCGCTACCTGTATAATTTTGTAACAATTGTAATCGCCAATCCTGTATTATTAAACATAGAATAAATACTTTTTGAAATGAATTATTTAATAAATGTAGAATGTGCTTTGTTATTTGGGGGTAGGGATACACCTATAGCAATCACGGTATACATGTGTTGGTTGGTAGGGACGTCCATGTGACGTCACGCGCAGGGAATTGTTTGGCAATTGTGGCCTTCAGATGGCGCTGTTGGATGGTCAGGCGGGCGCCGCAGCTGCCGGCAGATCCTGCGCTCTCCTGGCAGACCCTGCTGTCCATCTGCTGGCAGACTGCAGGCAGATGGTTATCAGGGCACATCTAAGTGTTCAGCACGATGGCCCAACGGAATGTCCTGAACTTTAAGCATTTGATAGAGTGCGGTAGCAGATTCGTTAACCCTTTTGTCATACATTGGATAAATCGTAAACTGATCATAATATGAATCAGATTGTGACATTTGCGTCAATAATGCACGTTTGTGGTTTTCATCGATATTAAGTGTTTCACCTTCAACGTCCTCGATAGATTCGTTATTATCATCATTGGCAACAACTTCTTCTTGAAATTCTATATCTGGTAATTTGGCACTCCGCAATAAATCGTGCGATTGTGGTAAAACAATTTCTGAGTATAGAGGATTATTGGCTTTCAACCATACTAAGGCATTCCATACTTTCTTCAAGTCAACTAACTTTTCCCAAACTATTTTAGATTTTGTTGGAACGCCCCGCACCAATATGTATAATTCATGATTTTGATTTAAAGGTTCGGTCGAAGGACAGATTTTTTTTAAATTTTCTTCTAACGGTAAAGGAAGGTGAAATGTTCTCCCCTTTACTTTTGGAAACATATGTTTATGTGGCATATTTTTACGCATTACTGTATCCATTCTCACAACCGTTTGAAACGGTTTAGCTCTTTGAATGAGAATTCGTTCGTAATCGTTCAACACTGCTATTTCTGGAACTGAACGTACATCAAGCTTATTTAAAATACATTTTAGTGGTACGGTATCGTTGCGAATTTTATTGTGACAATATCGGCAAATAAAATGCATGTCACCAACTTTGTATCCAATATGATTTAACAATGTTTGCATTACATTTCCCTTATATGTTCTCTTAGAAATATCAAACTTAAGAACCTCTCTTTGAAAACAGAGTTTCTCGCAGGAAACGCACGGGATGCGTGGTGTGTCCATAGACCGCTTTGTGAAAGCTTTAAATGCTAAATAATATCGAGATATAATCTCTTCTTCGTTCAAGCTTACGTCAGTATTACTTTTTTGTAACGTTTCAGCTTCTTTCCGAGCTTGCAGTGTTATTCGACCAAGTGTCTCAAGGTCACTGTCGTTTAAAGCTTTGTCTAAATTATGTAATAGGTGTTTATAAATGTACACTATTCTGTATATCATTCTCTTCAAATTTCGTAAATCCGGAAAGTGAGGTGCCAGTATCTCAAAGGCTAAAAAATTAGACTTACATAGTTTTGGGTTTATGTAACAATCATGAGAATGGCCAACTTTTTCACCATGTACTTTATTAGAACAGCTACTAATATGGTTGTTCAACTTGTGTACCTTTTTTAATGAGCATTCTAACAATCGTTTGAAGAAATCCTGTAAATTATTCAGAGTTTCAACATTTTTTGTTTTACAAAGATAACTACAATGCCATGCCTTTGCCGTCTTCTTCGATTGCAATACAGGTAGAACGTTTATAGCTTTCCCTTCCGAATTCAGTATGATTGATTCAGAACCGGTGAAAGTATGGTACGAACTTTCCGCAAAATATGATTCTGAAGAAGATGTATGTCTGGATTGTCCACACAAAGCATTAATCCTGTCATCAACTTCTAAACATTCTGCTGCGCGCGTTAAAGAAACTTCCACTTTTTCTTTACAATCTTTCAACAGTTTCCTCATTTCCAAAATGTACTTTTGCCTAGTATGAAAACACCATTTTATTATACGCTCAGCTTCCAATCTACTTGCTTCTCCGGACGGCATGCTAATAACTTTTGAAAGTTTTCTAATATAAGTTTCTTTGTTATTTTTGGTTCCTATATTGTTATTCGTTACAGCAATATAACGATACTTTTTTATTATTTTCAGAGCAGCACGCCGTTTTGCTACTTTATTATAATTATCTTCCTTACGTATTTCATCATAATATACCTTCCGCTTTTTGGAGATAACTTCTTTACTTAGCTGATAATAATTTTTTATCTTTCTGCATTTCACATCTTTATTTACGTCATAATGCGCTTTTGCCTTTTTGATTATAACTTCTCTATTCAGCTCATAATAATTTTTTCTCTTTCTGCATTTCACATCTTTATTTGCGTCATACTGCATTTTTTTATTTTTTATTATACCTTCTCTATTCAGCTCATAATAATTTTTTATCTTTCTGCATTTCACATCTTTATTTACGTCATAATGCGCTTTTGCCTTTTTGATTATACCTTCTCTATTCAGCTCATAATAATTTTTTCTCTTTCTGCATTTCACATCTTTATTTGCGTCATACTGCATTTTTTTATTTTTTATTATACCTTCTTTTTGTGCATTATAATATTCATAATTATAAAGTTTTATGTCTTTCTCCCTTTTTTTACAACCTTTGTCTTTTTTCGTGTTACACTCCCCTTTCTTTGCTTTATATACAGCTCTTCTTTTTAAATTAATTTCCTCTTTTTGTTTTTTATAATAATTTTTAGAATAATTAGACATGTATTCTGTCCTATTACTTGGTAGGTATACATTGCTGATTGTTGACTTCGAAACCAATGGTGGATCTGTCTGAATTACATTTTTTGTATATATGGTGACTTCTTTGTCACTAAGTACTACATTTTGAACTGGGGATATTTTATTATCTGTTTCGTTAGTAATGTAACTTTTACCGATTTGAAATGCAGGATCATTTCCACAAGAGGGATTTTTATTAATTGTACTACCAATTGCAGATTCATATTCGTGCACACAACGTGTTAATTGTTGATCCTGAGTGCTTGGAAAATGTTCTATACGATTTGATTGAAACATTTTGATCAAATGTTGACGCATCAATGCATGAGTGTACGTTACTTTATCAGGTATTATTTTGAATACTAACGAGACAGCAAATGCAATCGCAAAAACTCCGCAATCCCGACCGTTAGGTTGAGTTTGTACACGTGGAAATTCAATAAATTCTTCGTCAATTGCACCGTCATGTTTATTAAAAAATGGGTATAACTTATCCAGAAAAATTTTATGATGACTATGCAACTTCGAGGAATTAAGAGAATCATAAATATAAACTCTTCTTTCAACATGTTTATAGAAGCTACAAACCCAATGTCCCCCTGCATTGGTTCCAATCTTATCGCTTTGGTGCAAAATCTGTATGTGATCCTGATTTTCAGGAACTGGTTGAATTGTATTAGGTAATTGAACTCTCCACGTGTCGCGTGGTTTGTAATTGGAGTTAGCTTCTAATAATTTGTGAAAATATTCGATATGGTCATCTGTTAACCATTCGCCTTTATTGATTATTTGCATATTATGAAAACTGAGTGGTGAGATATTAATAATACTTTTAATTACAGCCATGACGAATTATACTTTTTTTTATATTTCTAGTTTTCTAGTATACACTATATTCTATTGTATACGATAAAGCGCGTTGCAGCCAGCAAAGCTTATCTAGTTTTCTAGTATACACTATATATTCTATTGTATACGATAATTATTGAAATTGGTCTTATTCGAAAGCTTATATGCGGTTTACATAAAACAAATGCCTTTAAATTTAGAAAATATTGCAGGCGTGATGAGATATTAATGATGAAATAAGTTTCAGGTTAGTTTGGATACACTATATTCTATTGTATACGATATATTTACTATATATATAAGATAAAACGCGATGCAGCCAGCAAAGCTTATCTAGTTTTCTAGTATACACTATATATATTCTATTGTATACGATAATTATTGAAATTGGTCTTATTCGAAAGCTTATATGCGGTTTACATAAGAAAAATGCCTTTAAATTTAGAAAATATTGCATGCGTGATAAGATATTAATGATGAAATAAGTTTCAGGTTAGTTTGGATTAGCCGTTTCTCGAGTAAATGATAGCGGTAGCGACCATAGACTTATATAGACGGAGCAGAAGAGAGGACTGTAGGCGAGGGGACTGTAAGATCGGAGGGGAAAAGGCAGACACCATACAGGCAATTCGGTAGCTAGGTTCGGATGTATTCGGTTCTTGTCGGTTCGGCATTAATGGCTATGTTCGAAACATAACCACTGTTGCTCAACTATTACTGTTCTAAAGCATCGTAGTGGTCGTTGTATATAATCATATATTAATTGAGTGTAATAATGACTTATTGCGTAGTAAGCGGTTGTGCAAATCGCAGGAAAAATAAAAACTGCGAACAGTTGGAGAAAGAAAATATAAATAATGATAGTATTCGATTTCACGTGTAAATAAATAAATATACATACATAACCAACAATTTATATATTATATATATAATCTTAGAAATTCAAATGTGTTGCTTGATGATGTTTATAATAAAAATTTTTTTTTTCATGAGTTATGTCGCAGCAAATGAGCGATATATATCTATTATACTATATAATTATTTATGCATATTAATTATGTTTATGAACTTTTAAGCTTACAAAATCTTTAAAAATATAAATATTATTGCATATATCTATAAGTACGATTTTATTTAAAAAAAGCTTCATTCTATTTACTAATTTTGTTATATATATATAACCTACATGATATACGAAATTTTGAATTATGTATAAGTATAGCTAACCTTTTCGACTAAGTATCCCTCATAGATATATATAACGTCATTGAATTTCCGAATAGCCCCGAGGAGGAACGGAGTTACCCGATTTGCCTGTATGACAGTCCCCTTACCGCGAATCTTACAACCCCCCTCAGACACGCTCCGTCTATATATGTCTATGGTAGCGACAGTCGACATATACAGGGTGTCTGTCCTGTATTTGGCGTCGGGACGCTGCCACGTCTCTAGATAGAATATAATAATATCGATAGTAATGATAAATAGTCTTTATTTCGTCTTTATTCCTTTTTCTTTTTTAACATACGATACAGATACAGTACAATTAGAATCGCAAATAACGGAATACAGCGCGATACAGTCAGTAAAGCTTATATAAATCTAGTTTTGTTGTATACACTAACTATATAAGATACAGCGCAATACAGTCAGTAAAGCTTATAAATCTATTTTTTTGTATACACTATATCCTATTGTATACGATAATATAATATAATATTATAATAGTATGGGCAAGGCTCAGCGTGGCTATTATTATGCCTGACCCGATAATCAAATATATTTATTTGATGAAGCGCAATGCAGCCTGTAATAAAGCTACTCGCAAGGGCGCAAAGCATCCCAGGGTAGCGCAAAGCAGCCAACCGAGTGTACTTTATTTTTGTTTTAAAAACTCCAACCTGTAAAACCGAAAAATTTGTAATAAACACTAAACTAATATCATACTTATTATTTTATTTATAAATAAATGTAAACGTCACTTACAAATATAATATTTTGCTCTGTTGCTTCTCCTTCTGATGAGAAGAATTGGTTTCCTTCCAAGGGACTTGAAACTAAAAAGATACACATTTCAATGAAGAAATAGGTTAGCAAAAAATATGTTAGGTTATTATTTAACACATGTAATGTAACAAATAACCTATTCGTTTCATTATGTGTACACCTATATTAATAATAATGAAGCACACTTACATGGAAGGAAATCAGGAAAAATTTTCGGTCGCAGTGACATGCGTGCAGTGATGGGTACGTAAAATACGCAACGTATAATACGTACGTATTATACACATGTATTATACACGTAAATTACTGTAATTTACGTGCGCTAGTGACAGAATTAGCGAATTGGTTGGAGTATTCACCGCGCTGGGGGACCGAAGACCCGCGAACCAATCAGCGGGGAGAACCGCGATACCACGCTGGTGTCGCGCGAGATTTATGCTTAAGGAATTGGTAGCGTTTAAGATTCCAAACTTTCCTTTAGTATATAAAGAGATTTATGTTGTTACCTACCTCGAGTGCTTCCTTTGTGGACCTGCCCCGGCAATATAGAGCCTAGTAGGAAGTACCCCATACATTTTTCAAGATTTATTTATTATATAACTTTGGTTATGTCATCTATGTAATTTACGTGTAATTTACACGTAACGTAAATACGCAAATTTAAAGTTTAATTAAAAATGCATTTATAACAACGTATTATTCTAATCATCTCTTTCACCGGTGTTTTCATATTTATTCTTGTACTGCGAAAATATTTCATTTCGAAACTTTCGACGCCTGCAATTTTCGTGTAGGTACAGTGGGATAGCCGTTAAAATAGCCGTATTTTTAACATTAAAATTTGCGTAGAGAAATAAATAATAATATATGTAACGTACTATACATATAATACGTAATATCCACAAAATATATTTCCACGGGAAAAATTGTTAACCCATTCGACAAAAAGCCGAAATGGTATTTTTTCAAACTACATGAATACTACAACCCCCATATGTACTATTGTTCCAAAAGCGATTTCCACATTCGTGGCGTCCCCTTGTTAGCTTCCCGGTTTAAAATTCAACAATTCAAAGAACCCGCGGCAGAATATGCCAAAAGCGGGCTCCTTAAAAAACAAAAGAGCAGCGGAGGAGCTCGCCTCATCGTTGCACGTGGCGGGGAAGCCCATTCTCAATTGTGGCTGCGTGCAAAGCACTCGACTCGACAATGTCTGAATCTCAAAATGTAAGTAATAAAAAAATACTATTTATATATTCGTAGCTATCGTTATTCATATGCTCTAGCCCGGTTTTATGTGTATTCGCTAGTTTTATTCGTGAAATATTCGTGAGATATATTTGTTTTTATTCATTAGTTTTATACGTGATTCGCGAGATTTTTTCGTCACTTACAAGCAGCGTGTGATAGAAGTAAGTAATACATCTAGCGCAAGAATACGTATGTAATGTTAAAAATTACATTACATTAAATACAAAAAACTGTAACGTATTATAACATTATTTTGTGATTCGCAGTTGTAACTAGTAGCAAAACAAAAAGATATTGCACACGTTGAGGCATGTTCTAATAACTTATAACGCCAATGAGTAGAAATATATCAAACATATCTTATCTGAGTTGAACGTAAACGAACATGTAAAGTACAACATTTTGAAAGTCTTTGGTAGGCACTTTGCCTACGTTAACTATCAATAGGCATCTGTATAGCAAGTAATATATACAACAAGAACATATTGGATACATAGAAGCATATTTTAACTCGGATGTGTTTCAGACTACTAATCGCTGGCGTTACAAGTTACAATATGCTTCAACGTGTGCAATATCTACTTTATATACTATATGTACTTTACATGTTCGTTTACGTTCAACTCAGATATGTTTGATAATATTTCTAATCGTTGGCGTTATAAGTTATAGTAGAATATGCTTCAACGTGTGCAATATCTTCTTGTTTTACTACTAGTTACAACTGCGAATGGTTCAAACATATCTGAGTTGAACGTAAACGAACATGTAAAGTACAACATTTTGAAAGTTCTTGGTAGGCACTTTGCCTACGTTAACTATCAGTGGAAGTAGACCGTAACTGTATAGCAAGTAATACAACAAACAAGAAGATAGACACGTTGAAACATATTCTAACTTGTAACGCCAGCGATTAGAAATATGAAACACATCCGACTTAAAATATGCTTCTATGTATCCACTATGTTCTTGTTGTATTACTTACTATACAATTACGGTCTACTACCATTGATATAGTTAACATAGGCGAAGTGCCTATCAAAGACTTTCAAAATGTTGTACTTTACATGATCGTTTACGTTCAACTCAGATATGTTTGATATATTTATAATCGTTGGCGTTATAAGTTATAGAATATGCTTCAACGTGTGCAATATCTTCTTGTTTTACTACTAGTTACAACTGCGAATCCTTCACAAAATAATGTTATAATAAGTTACAGTTTTTTGTATTGAATATAATGTAATGTAATTTTTATAATTTCGCATCATACACTATTTCAGTTTTCAAATTTATATATTTCCTAATTTCCAATTTACAATGGAACAGTACGTATCCTTGCGCTATACAGGGTGTCCCAAAAATGTCGGTTTTCCTTGAAAGGGGTGACTCAGGGGGTGATTTGAAACAAATTTTTCCTTAGCGAAAATATTGTCCGTAGCTTCGTTAAGGAGATATTAACCAAAAACCCCGACCAATCAGAGCGCGCGCCTTCCGCCCGAGTTCGCGCGGTAGCGTTGGCTACACGGTAGGCGACCGCGCTTGTGCTACGAACGTACGAACAAGCAAGTCGGCATGCATCGAAGGAAACCGCGTTACACAGTTTTTTTTTAAAGCAGAATCTTAAATAAGAATAATTTGAAGTGAGAGGACAAGAAGTACGTAAATTTCGTTTTTAAATAAGGCATAAACGAAAAGGTAACGTAACAGAAAGTGTACGACAAGTGATCGTAATTCGTTATTGAGGTAAAAATCCGTAGTTTAACAACGGCCAACACAAAACTAAATTTAAAAAATAATATTAGGTGTACGAATAAATTCTTTCCGACTGGAATTTCTATCGCGGTGGTATTCAGAAGCTGCCAGAAAAATGGCAAAAGGGAATTAACAATAATGGAAATTATTTCGATGATCGAGTTATTTTCATATTTTTTAAATCGAACTGTTATTGTACCCTAAAATCGGAAAGAATTTATTTCTACACCTAATAATCACCAATAAATTAAACAAAACTCACCTTTTCAGACATTCCTTTCCTTGCTTTCCTTCCCTTTTCGGAAACCTGTGTCACTAGGCCACTGTACCGATCCTGGTCATCGGCGTCCAGTGCTCAGCTGATCGCAGGGTCAATGTACCGAATATTCACTTCACTGCACGGCTACTAACACTGTTCACTTAATTTATGTTTCACGGAACGTGTTGTTCTTACGTTACAAAAATTGGTGGCCCCGAAAGGGGCCGATTACTGTTAATTACTGGGACGAGATTACTACTATTACCCGGCGAAAAGAAGATTCGTGGCAGACGGTCTCGGGCTGTGCAGTCCGCTGCTGTGACGAAGAGATTGAACGAAACACGTCGAGACCGAGTGGGATAGAGCGATCTGACCGACGATCGTCTAAACAAAACAATAGCGTAGGCTACAGATCGCTCTATCCCACTCGATCTTGTGTTTCGTTCGATCTCTTCGCCGCGCGGTGCGACAATGTATGTGGCAACTTCAGCCAATAACCAAAATACGTGTGCCCCGTCTGTAAAAGTGTGCCCAAATAGGTGACGCGACCAATCGTCACAGCAGCGGACTGCACAGCCCGAGACCGTCTGCCACGAGTCTTTTTTTCGCCGGGTAATAGTAGTAAGTAGTAATCTCGTCCCAGTAATTAACAGTAATCGGCCCCTTTCGGGGCAACCAATTTTTATAACGTAAGAACAACACGTTCCGTGAAACATAAATTAAGTGAACAGTGTTAGTAGCCGTGCAGTGAAGTGAATATTCGGTACATTGACCCTGCGATCAGCTGAGCACTGGACGCCGATGACCAGGATCGGTACAGTGGCCTAGTGACACAGGTTTCCGAAAAGGGAAGGAAAGCAAGGAAAGGAATGTCCGAAAGGGTGAGTTTTGTTTAATTTATTGGTGATTATTAGGTGTAGAAATAAATTCTTTCCGATTTTAGGGTACAATAACAGTTCGATTTAAAAAATATGAAAACAACTCGATCATCGAAATAATTTCCATTATTGTTAATTACCTTTTGCCATTTTTCTGGCAGCTTCTGAATACCACCGCGATAGAAATTCCAGTCGGAAAGAATTTATTCATACACCTAATATTATTTTTTAAATTTAGTTGTGTTGACCGTTGTTAAACTACGGATTTTTACCTCAATAACGAATTACGATCACTTGTCGTACATTTTCTGTTACGTTACCTTTTCGTTTATGCCTTATTTAAAAACGAAATTTACGTACTTCTTGTCCTCTCACTTCAAATTATTCTTATTTAAGATTCTGCTTTAAAAAAAAACTGTGTAACGCGGTTTCCTTCGATGCATGCCGACTTGCTTGTTCGTACGTTCGTAGCACAAGCGCGGTCGCCTACCGCGTAGCCAACGCTACCGTGGGAACTCGGGCGGAAGGCGCGCGCTCTGATTGGTCGGGGTTTTTGGTTAATATCTCCTTAACGAAGCTTCGGACAATATTTTCGCTAAGGAAAAAGTTGTTTCAAATCACCCCCTGAGTCACCCCTTTCAAGGAAAACCGACATTTTTGGGACACCCTGTATGTATATGACTTTCTTCTATCAAACGCAGCTTTTATGAATTGTTGATCTTTTATTTATATATATTTATATATATTATCCGATAATTAATTGTTTATTTATATTTGTAGGCAAAAATGGAGGACGCCGCCTTATTATTGGTAGGTAAATAATAAAAATTTATGTACCTACATTTATTCAAATTTATTATTTTTCCACCCTAGTAGCATTTATTTGTTGGGAGTTTGTTGGGCCAATGACGTGTTATCCGTTGGCCAACTGTTGAAGTGTCGCGCTATTTTTAAATGGGCCAACGATTGTAACCAACGTAGGCCCAACGTCACTTAACACGAAGGCCCAACCGAAGGTTTCTTTCCATAGGCCCAACTGGGCCCAACTGAAGGCTTCTTTCCAAAAGACGTCTTAAAAACGTCCAGAAGGCGTCTTAAAGAACTTCAAAAGACGTCGTAAATACGTCTTCTTCAGGTCTGGTTTAGGAAAAAAAAAAAATTCGCGGTGAGGAGAATCGAACCCAAACTTTCCGCTTACAAAGCAACCGCTGTTCGCAGCTGACCAACACACTTCCTTGTAAACACTTATAATTTCTAGTTACATAACTAGTATTAATTGTTTATGAAAACTGTGCAGTGACGCGAAATATTCTACAAAATATCATCATCCAACCTTTAGACTCATTCCTTAAAATTTCACATTTGTCTTAAGACAGACGTCCTCATTACGTATTTATAAATAAGAAAAGAAAAATCACAACAGGTTTTTTGATGTAGCAAATTTTCTGACGTTTGTAAGACGACATTTAATCATCGTTGTAAATTTTTTGTCAATTAACCAACCATAGTAATTGTAGGCCCAACATTGGATATTCGTAGGCAAACTGTCGTAACTTTTTGTTAATTAACCAACCATAACAATTGTAGGCCCAACATTGAATAGTCGTTGGCAAACTGTCGTAACTTTTTTGCCGTAGGCCCTGTGTTGGGAATTTGTAGGCACAAACACTAACTATATCCCAACTAATTCCCAACTGTTGGCAACCGTTGGCCAACCAAAAATGCTACTAGGGCAGTCATTTAATGATAAAATTAATTTTAGATATTGACGCCGAATTGGCAAACTTAAATATGGCAAATTTAAATGTGGCGGAGCTGCCACATGCTTCGGCTCCGCACGTGGCCGAAGCCGAAGTTCCGCCACCACGGGCTTCGGCTTCGACACCACGGGCTTCGGCTCCGACACCACCAGCAGTGAGCCAGGCCCCGGCTGATGGTAAATATACATAATAACATAAAATACATAAAATATATACACATTTTAAAAACTTATACGCTTTTAGAATGTTCGAAAATAAGTGGGTCATTCCACGCCAACTCGATCACTTTTTTCCCTCGATGTCTCGGATTTTGTTCAAACTTGAATATGTTGTAGTCCGCGTGAAATAAGGGGGGGGGGGTTTAATTCACCATTTTGTCGATTTCAAGTTTGTTTAAAAAACACAGGGCCTTGCATTTTGCGATTTTTGCCTATTTTCGTGAAAATGGGTTGTACTTATGAATTTTTATCTCGGAAACTATTTGTCGGATTTAGCTGATTCTTACGGCATTTTAATGTAGAAAGATCGGCCTTCCTGAATAATTTTTTTCCAGATCCAAAAATTAATTTTGCGACATTGAAAATTATAAATAAAGTTTTATTTTGCAAAATGAGGCTCAAGGTCACGATTTTAAAATCCGAAAAAAATACCACCATATTCGCTGACGAATTGTATATGAAAAATCAGCCTATCTCATGTTGGTAATTTGCATATTCAACGTCGCAGAAAGCTGTTAAAGATAGCGGCGCGCGCTGTTTCAGGTATAAGCGAGCCGCGCGCTCCGCTATTACCTCGCCCGACCGTACCACTCGCAAAATTCAAGGCCCTGTATTTTTTAAACAAACTCGAAATCGACAAAATGGTAAATTAACCCCCCCCCCCCACACTAATTTTACGAGGACTACAACGTATTCAAGTTGGAACAAAATCCGAGACATCGAGGGAAAAAAGTGATCGAGTTGGCGTGGAATGACCCAAGTCTATATTTAAATAAATACTAATAAATTTATTGTTGTTTATACTACTAATTACAGGACCGTACGTGGCTCGCCATAACAAAGGCGGTTGGAGGGTGAGGGCCCAGGATGAAAATCGCCTAGCCCTAGAGGTGATGAGGGCCCAGGCCCAGGCCCTCAGAGATATCGTCACCCAACGATACCGTGGCCGCGGCCGCGGCCGTGGCTGGGAGCGGGGCCGGGGCCGTGGCGGCGAACAAAAATAATTTTTTGTATAATTTTTATATATATTTATATATAATTTAATATATTATATTACTTTTGATACATCAAAATGTGGTTATTTCATTTGCTCATGCAGCCTTTCTCTTTCAGCTGTTGAAATAATTCTCTTCGTCTGCATTGTTCACTGAAAAATAGGACACATTTACTAATTATTTATAATAAATTATCACACGTGCTCATATGTCAAGATCATTGAATGAATAATTACGTATGCAAAACCCTACCTGCAAATTTGTGCGTACATAGTCTGGCGTAGATCACAGTGCATCACCTTCTGCTTCTATTATCTGTCAACTCTTCGTCTGCATCGTTAACTGAAAAATAGGACACATTTATTAATTATTTATAATTTATCACACATGCTCAAGATCATTGAATGAATAATTACGTATGCAAAACTCTACCTGCAAATTTGTGCGTACATAGTCTGGCGTAGATCACAGTGCATCACCTTCTGCTTCTATTATCTGTAAATAAATATATATAATATAATACTATGTCTTTAGAGAATCAGCGTACTTTCTTCACTAATGTGACTTGCATTACATTGCAAGCAGTCCACCATAATCTATTTTCTTAATAATTCTTAATACTATGTCTTTAGAGAAATTTTGTCGATTTACCTTATTTGACAAATTTCCAGAAACTTGTGCGACACAAGATGCTCTGTCTATCTATCTAATCTTCTCTGGACAACCTCCAAGCCTGCGCATTCCCTTCATTTCTAACCAACCAAGCCTGTGCGTCCCCTTCAATTCTACTATCCAAGCCTGTGCTTCTCCTTCATTTTTATGGAAGTCCTGTGCGTCCCCTTCATTTCTATAATATAATAATATAAGCTTTACATAAAAACTCTAAATTGCTGGTATATACAAAAATACAAGTATCTGGCAATTTAAATGCAATGCAATTTTTTACTACAATATATTATTATTTTGTACATGCATTGTACAAATTTCCAGAAACTTATGCGAAAGGAGATACTTCTTTGTCGAACCTTCTCCGGACAATTTCCAAGTCTGCGACTCTACATAAGAAATCTATTACAAAAATTTTGACGACTTACCTTGTTAATTGAGACAATAATTCAGTCTCCTATTTAGTGTAAAAGCTCCTGACATTTCAAATTTGGACCACTTACGTTATTTGACACTTGGCAGGTTATGACGGTTTGACACTTGGTAGGTTATAAAGCGATGACACTTGGTAGGTTATAAAGCGATGACACTTGGTAGGTTATAAACATAGGTATATGTACAATGGCGGACGCCGATCATACATACACTAGTTTCTTTTGGCTGAAGGTGTGCGTGTAACGCGTATATACGTATTATGTTTGACGAAATTTGGTTGGAGAATCAGAAGGAGAATCAGAAGAAAAATCTTACCGTTTCTGACAGATCCACGAGACGATATTATGATATCTCTGTCATGCGTGGACAGATTTTATTGAAATTTGGTCTTATTCGAAAGCTTATATGCGGTTTACATAAGAAAAATGCCTTTAAATTTAGAAAATATTGCAGGCGTGATGAGATATTAATGAAATAAGTTTCAGGTTAGGTTGGAATAGCCGTTTCTCGAGTAAATGATAGCGGCAGCGACAGTCGACATATACAGGGTGTCTTTCCTGTACTTGGCGTCGAGACGCTACCGCGTCTCTAGATAGTTATAGTTTATACAAAACAACACCAGATATCTCTAGATTGTTAGTACTAAATTTTACATAGGTTTATACGAAAAACGGGACTTTTAGCTCCACCCTACCCTACGCCGTGCGTAGCGCCCGAGCCCCCTTTAACCACGAAGACGCTAGCCCGGCTAGCCCGCCCATGGACCTGAAGGACAGTGCATGAGCTAGACTTATAGACGCGGGGGTGAAAGCGAAAGACGCAAGGGGAATCAAGCTGTTTCAGCCATCTTGTTATGATATACTAGTGGTGCCATCTATGCCATACCGTGGTAAACTTTGAAACTTTACACTTGCATTACTCAGGTTTCATAAATTGATCAATGTTTTTATAAATAATACATATTTATACGAATTGTAATACATAGAGTGGATGAAAATACGTTATATTTAATTGCCAGAAAATAACTATATATATAATGGGCTATAGAGTGCACTACTAGTATATCATAACAAGATGGCTACACAGGCGATTCCCCTTCCGTCTTACGAGTAAACCCCCCGCAACTGGGCACTGTCCTTCAGGTCCACGAGCCCGCCATGGCAGCATTCGTAGCGTCGCGCGGTCTTCTTCACAACGAAAGGCACGCTGCCCGAAAGAAAGATTGGAAGGGGAAGCAGGCGCGTGATGGGCCCCTGCCCTAGACCCAGGGATCGGCGAGCTTCGGCTATGCGCTGGCTACGCTATCACGTACAGGAGCGGTGGTAATGTGTGCGTGAATTAACGCCAGCGCGAAGGCAGCCAAGTGGCGACAACGCGAAGCGAATGTGACGTCACGAATGTACAGACGTCAGCGCCATCTTTGGCCACGGGCGCGTACAGGTACTACTACTGCGTTTTTGTAGACGCCATGTGCGATTGTGAATCGAACATTTTAAGTAGTTTTCCAAGTTTTTCATTCAATTGAAATTACACTTCATTATGACATGAATAAGGAATCAGGTAAGACAAATACTTAATACTTTTGCATCAACAGAATTATAGAAATGATATTTTTTATATATATCAGCGCCAAGCGAGTGACGCCGCGGCCAACCAGCGTCGACAACATATTTCCCGGTGACGCTGGTTGGCCGTGGTTCGGCGTCTCCCACCGTGGCGTCTCACGCACATATTACCACCGCTCCCTGTAGGTGTTTCCCCCTCCAATAGCTTCGATTGCCCAGAGTGAGCTGCGGCTACGGTAGCCGCAATGTGCCGAAGCTAAGCTGGCTACAAGCTCACCCTGCTTAGTGACGTAAAAGCATGTGACGTCACATTCGCTTCGCGTTGTCGCCACTTGGCTGCCGTCGCGCTGGCGTCAATTCACGCACACATTACCACCGCTCCTGTATGTGATAGCGTAGCCAGCGCATAGCCGAAGCTCGCCGATCCCTGCCTAGACCCTAGAGCTGTTCGGGTACTCGGATAAAGCCAGCCGAGCGTGGCTCGGCTCGACCGACTGGACCAATCCGGATACTCGTGAAATCCGGGTGACCCGAAAAATCCGGGTAGCTCGAATTTTTTCAGGCGGCTTGAAAAATCCGGGTAGTCCGAAAGGTTTCGGGCCGCTCGGAAAATCCGAGCGCCTCGAATGTGGTTCGAGCAGTCCGATTGTGTTGAGTAGGTAAAATATTTAGAACGGTATGGAATATTTTAAGAAATATTTATCTGCTCAGATGTAAATGGTTATCAATAATGTGAAGAATTAAAATGTAAACGGTAAATAGAAATATTCGGTAACAATTGAAAATAATCAATTAATTCTAATCTGTTTGGACTTTTCTTCGTTTTTGTCATGTTCTCTTTGGTATAACTTTTATAATCGCTTTCCGGAGGGGTTAGTGGGGGTGCGGTGGTTGTGCCGCAGTGCCGGCTCAGAACGATAGTCCAGAAGCGCCGAGGGAATGAACGCAAGTTTACTGGGATAACGGGCATTATTACGGTTAGCGAGAGCTTAACCTAATCCATAAGCTAACGAGTTGACTAGACGGTCGCCGGTGGCGAGTCGCGGACGGCGCGAGATTCGGTGGCCAGTCGGCGGTGGTGTGAGGAGCGAGAGTAGTGGTGATTCCGGTGCCCTGACTGTGGTCCCCACCAATGACCCTGACCGGGAGGTCTGAGCTCCGTTCGCCCAGTGGGTAAACCCCGCGGGAGAGACGGAGGGTATAGGATATCCTCTGATTGCGGATGTCGACCTGCATCCAGCGGTAGACGAATTCGCTGTCCTCTGGGAGTCGTGGAGGTAGGTGGAATGAAAAAAACGCAACGAAGCAGCTTCGGTACTACAAGAACGCTTTGGGAGAAGTCTAACCGTTTGCCTGACGCTCGTAGCAGTCTCTGACGTTGGGCCCGCCGCGCTAACCTCGTTAGTGCGAGTGATGGGGGAAAGATTGGCGTCCCACCGATATAACTCGTTACACTTTCATTTCACCCATTTCCTTTGTTGTTAAATAAATAAATAAATAGATAATCGCGATCTGCTTGTAAACGTTTGAATATGTATCACTTGCGTAATTAATTTTTGTCAATTCATTACGTTGTATGTAATTAATGTAAAATCTTAAGATTAATATATTATAATGAGGATGGGAAATATTTATAGAAGCGTGTATGAAATTATGGAAGATAAAATAAATGTATTCTTTCATGTAAATATTTTTTGAAATATTTCACCTACTTTTTGGGCCCTGCGTGATGGCTCGCAAGGCTGGTACGGGATCTGGCGTAATCGTGGGTTCGGGAGTGATTAAAGGATAAGAATCCACCCGGTGAACTACACCATGTTTGTTTAAACTCAAAGACTAATTCTTTATTCAAAACCAACTAAACGAGACTGAGGTACTATACAAGTAGGTTTTTAGCCGTGTTACCCGATCGAGGGTCGGATCCTGAGGCTACCGATTTGTGGAGTCAAATCGGTTTTGTTTCCGCTATTGGGCGTGATGCCGTCGCTTCACGTTACCATATATGGTCACGGCGAAGCGCTTGCATTTTTGTTGATTTCGTAGATTTGCGGTTGCTTTGCGACTGTCTTAGAAACGTCTCGAAACGTTCTTTAGTAATATAATATGTATAATGTATATTAGTGTGTACAAATACGTGTACTTGGGCGTTGCCTGGGCACAATATACTCAACACAGTCGCAAAACATTTCATGGTGGCCGTAGGTTTTTAGTGGGTAAAAATTGGCGCCTTCGGGGGAATTCCCAGCTGGAGGCGTCGGTGTGTCTTTTGAAGATTTCCCCATGTTAAAAAACAATTCATAAATATAATAAACTTTTTTTTAACGTGGAGAAATCTTCAAAAGACACACCGACGACTCCAGCTGGGAATTCCCCGGGGCGCCAGGGTAGTGTGGGATTTTTACCCACTAAAACACCACGGCCAACATGAAATGTTTAATAATTTACACGTAAATATCTCTATTAGTAAGGCCTATTGGATTAAACGCTTGGACACCTATTTACTTATTTTCGACACAAATCCATCGTGCCAAGGCTCATCAAAATCGATGTCTACCACACCCTGTCCTCCCCTTGTTAGTTACACTCTAAGTTACATTCTAAGCTCTGGAAGCACATGTTTGATTATTCTGAAAGGAGGTAAATAGTTTTCAAAATAGGTTCAAACTTTATAAAAATTTATTTTATTTAATTATTTACAATTAATTTTATTTTCATTATTACATAGCACGCATTTTAAACTATTGTCCTATAATACTCTAATGTATTGACATTCATCGATATCGATTATGTGCTATCCAGCGTGCACAGCGTGTGTTTACCGTCCAAATTAGTCGCGTACACACACCGTGCGGCGCGGCGCGGCGTAGCGCAGAGAAACGTTGCGCGCCTGGTCTGGATACGGCTTTAGAAATGCCGGACAGACGTTTTAAAGATAGTGTATCAGATTTTTACTTCCCTTCCTACATATTACAAAGGGATGAATAATGACTTGCCTTTTATTTTAATGATAATTTTTCACTTTATCTTGAACTACAAAATCATAGTTTTTAGTGAAATCAGCAATTACTCCAAATTCACCGACGGCTCTCGATTCTTTCCTTGTATTTTGATACGTAGTTTGTGTTCTAGCGATAAAACTTCCCAAATGTTAGCACTGCTCCGAAAGATACATAAAAGACGGCAGTAAATACAAGATGGCACACATTTTCATAGCATTATGTTACGTGAAATTGAACATTCTAGGAATAGCTCATTCTTAAATTTGTACAAAGTGGGACAGTGAAGCTGATCTGGAGATATAAATGATATCACTGGGGAGGCTATAAAACTCGTAGATGACATGGGTTCGACCAGTACGGTCAACTCTCTGAAACGGAGTGCACCGTGGTTTTTAACAGCCCGTTGTGAAATCAATTTGAAAGTCTTCTGCTTATAAGGGAACACCGTGAACCCGCACTCCCAGATTGTAACGCAACTTTGTGAATCTATAGAGTGACTCAATCGTCCTCTAAGGTTGTGAAAACTAACCTAAAAATCAAATAGGCACTCCCACTTTTTCGCGTACAATTTCTAAAGTACCGGAGACAGAAAAAAATGTTTCAAACAGAAGTGTAATGGTGCAATAAGCGCTATAAACTTGCGTTAGCAAAATTTGGAAAAAAAGTTTCTTTTCGTCACGTATTTTTTTTTTAAACTCTTTTCAAAAGGGCAATGTTAAGCCGCAGAGGGAATTAGTGACCCACGAGCCTACAGCGTATGCTATAGACCATTGGAAAGATCTCGCCAAGACGAATCAATTGATACCATTTTTAACTTCGAAATCAGATGGGCTCACCTCGAAAAATGGCCTCAAAGTTCGAGATTTTGCGGTTTTGAACAAAAGAAAACGGTAGTAAAATCCCATCCGGCCCGAGGGACCTCGGGTAAGCACCTGAGGGAAAACCGAGGGATGTAAGCGATACTCTAGCAGGCTGGGGCGGCAAATGTGCCTCATGACCTCCATTTCAGGGCCGTGTTGGGCCTGCATTTGCCCCATGGGCCACTAAACCATTCAAACAATACGGATGTATTTTTGTCGGACTTGTAGAAACATGATCTTGAGGCGATATTTGAACACCAGGTATTTGTTAATAATTTTCATGTTGCCAAATCAGTTTCCAGGAAGAACTCATCGCGGTGACGATGAACAAGAAGTTCCACTGCCCTGAGTTAACGATATGGCAATCGCTGTTGATACGTAAAAAGTTAGCGTGAACTACAGTTAAAATTAGAAAATTATTCTATTGATAATCGGTTAATTTGGAGGCCACGAGTTGGGCAACATATGATCACCAATTCTCAGAAAAACGGTGACACATATCTGTACCATGAAGCCTCATTTATGTTTATATAAATACAAGAAAATATTGTTGACACCCTTTAAAAAGATACATCTAAAAGTTACAACTATTGTAAGAAAGACACTTAATACTCAATTCTTCAGTCACTCGTCAGATTGTTTACCGTTTTTACTATGAGTCGACTATTTGTTAGCGTCAACGTGTTCTTGAGTGGAGTTGAGGACGGATAGCCACATGGCGCGAGGCCCACTCTGTTCTACCTTCGAGGATTTTACTGGAACTTCCTGCGACTGCGTGGTACCTTGAAAGGAGGGGCGTGACACTAAGCAGTCCGGGCGGTAGGTGATGGCTGATTACCACATTAGTTCTCCCAGGTATTAGGTGTCATAGGATTAGTTATTTAAATGAACAGAAAGAGGGAGTGCCTAAAGATGGCAGCGGCTCGCCGCCGGCGGCTTATTGCCAGGAGTGGGGAAGGCGAGGGTGTGGTGAACCACATGGCATTTACCTCAGGACATTTATAAAGTTAGAACTCTTCGTTTTTAAAAATGTTGTTAACATACTATTGCGTACACCGTGTATAGCAGTATTCATGGCCTGCTGGTGCTCGCATTTGAAGTTAGAAGACGATCGATGGGAAGAGACAGACCGAAGTCATTATCGATTTGCTGTCAGCCGTATGCGAGGCAAGATGGGAACATTTAGTTACTTAAGAAAAATATGTTTATTTCAGTTTTTGGTCCCTGTGATCTCATTTTTGTTGCTCAAATTTGAAGATGAATATATATTGACTCTAAAAATGCTTTAATAAATGTTACAAAAAGAATATATTTGATTATCTCTACGTTTCATCTTAGCGTTACCGTCTTGCCCCACATTCCGTATTTTCCGTTTTTTGCGGAATCCAGCAACATATGCCAATACAAATAAAAATATAAACATCCATATGGCCTATTAAATCTGTATTTCCTGATGAAAATCAGTTCAAATTTAACCTTAGCTAGGCTAGTTTTATTTGCATATAATTTGAAGCACTTCTTAATTGTATATACAAATTACATCGTCAGGAATAAATAAAAATTGCCCGAAAAAGGTTGAATTTAGATTCATCTTCATCGGGAGAATCTCGCCATAATATCCATTGACAATACTTTCACGAAGATCTAACGGTGAATATAGAGATTACAATTATCATTACACAATAACTCATCGGAGGCGCGGCTATGGCTCTAGCTCTTGCTCTTCCACAAAATATCAATCGATCAATGAATACCTGCCAGAAAGTGTCAATCTGAATGCATGCATAAGCTGGGTACAGGATTGAAGTTCCTCGGCGTGAAAGCACGTCGACGCCACTCGAAGTGTTAAAATATGAAATAAGCATGCTAATATAAGACTATCTCAATAAATGTCAACTGTTTTACTTCAGCTGGAATACTGCAGCCCTAGGCTGTACTTCCTAAAGTCACCGGTGGCGGATCGAGATGAAACTTGGTGGGCATTACGAGGTATGTGGAAAGACCCCAAATATAAAATTTTAGCTTCGGCAATTAATGCGTTCAAAAGATACAGGTGTAAATGTACATAACAGGGTACACCTTACCGATTTTTTTTAACCATTTTATCACTCCCCCCCACCCCCCTCATAACAGTATTTCTGTTGACCTATTCCGACACAACGCATTCCACTTTACAACTTGTCCCGGTTATTAGTATTGATGGGGGCTAGATTACAGCATGGTAGCGAACCGATACGAGTTCGGGGATGCTAAAATGAGACTGTGGTTACAAGCACGCACGGCGGCGTGCAACAAGTCTTTCTTTTCTGTTTTCGACGAAAACAAACATAAATGTTACACGCCGTCATGCGATGCAACGATCACTGTGAATGAGCGGCCTCTCCTAAAGTAACTGCATCTTCCAAACGGGTGAATTCCCGAAGCTGAAATTTTATATTTGGGGTCCTCCCAGATTCTTCAAAACACCCCTGACATTTCATCTCGATCGGCCACCGGTGCTTTTCGGAATAATATCCCAGCCGTAGACTACCATACCGTTTTATTAATGTTAAATAATTCTGATCTCCAGAAACTTATAACATAGACAAAATCAAATAGAAAAATGGAATATCAAGTAGTGGCGCCATTAATTTACAATACCATGATTCATTTACGCTACAAGGAAACGTGGGAGACTTAATTTTAATGTTCATTGACAAATGAAACTTTTTGTATTTATTTTAATATTTAGAGCTTCGTATCATATAGAATTAATGGAAATCCAAACAGAAGATGTGCTTCTTTTGAAAAGTTTAATAGAAAAAAATCGTATTTCTTTAATTATTTTTCTTTTAGAGAAGAACAAGTTATTGCTTATTATCTGATTATTTACTAAACGCTCTTTGCGGGGGGCTTCGTTTAAAATCAAATGTATACTGTTGCGTGTAAAATTTCAGTCACATCTTCAAGTATGATGCGTATAATGTGAAGCGTGAAATCAATTATGTTTAATACATAACTAATGTCTGTGAGTCGAAAAAGAAAACGAATTGAATGGACAAACTGATTCTAATTTATACCACTTAAATAATTTAGAATAATTCATACCAGTATTCGGGCTATCGATGTCACCATCTATGCGGACATGCCCTGGAATGAGCAAGCAAGCATACTTAAGCACACTGCAATGTACAGCCGAACGGAGGGAAATCATTTTGAACATTTACGTGGATCCTGTAAAATTTTAAATAACGAAATTCAGAATGTAATCTGGGAACGAGCCACATATACAAGGTGTTTGGTAACAGATAGTACAAAATGAAATGGGAGATTCTATGTAACAAAATAAGACGAAAATCAAGAGTGTGGCGACTCGTTCGTCAAACCGTGGCGCCTCCTTTGCAGAAACGTATCGTCGCAGATTCCAGCCGCGGAGGTCAAACATACCGCTGCGAGATACGGCATCGTGTGAAAATGTCTTCGACGCTTCCTCGCCCAGCGTTGGGCCTTTTCTTTAAACTACACCTGGACGAGCCGAGCGTGATCCGGGCAGTCGCACCCCTAGTAGCATTTTTGTTGGCCAACGGTAGCCAACAGTTGGGAATCAGTTGGGAGGTGGTTAGTAGTTTCGCCTACAAACCTTCTTTACAGGGCCCAACCGTTGAATGTTGCATTTGCATCCCGACAATTTGACTACGGTTGGGAAACAATTGGGAGGTGGTTAGTAGTTTCGCCTACAAACCCCGTCTATTGGGCCAACTGTTTAATATTGCACTCATCTTCCGGTGATTTGTCTACGAATAACCAATTCTGGGCCAACTAATAATGCCCTACGGAAATACATTTAGTTAAAGATAATAAAAACAAATATATAGGTTCGGATGAAAATAAAATCATATCCCAAAGTAATTGAAAGAATGTTGAACCCACATTGGCTACACTTTTTATGAAGACTGTCTGGGGGAAGAGAGGGTTGAGTGGAACGGTTGACGTCGACAGTCACAGGACGCAAGCCGCCTCGCGAGCGAAATGGTCCCGTCCGTCATTTTGTACATTGTTTAAGGCTACGGTTATACTGGATCTTAGAGCATTGTGACGAAGTCACGTCACGCGCCGCCCAAGCGTACGGCGCCGAGCCGATAAGCCGAGTTCGCGCCGCGGCCGCTAGGCGGCCGCGAAGCCGCGCACTGTCTCGCGAGCGAAGATGTACGGCCTCCCGATATAAGGCCGCGGCGAGCGAAACTGATAGCTCTCGTACCGTATGTATTAGTGGGTCACACTGCCGGACCTAACACCCGAGACGCTCTTTTTAACTTCGTGAAGGTGTGCACGCGTCGACCATCGTCACGCTGTACCGAAAACCAACATCTTTCCGAAATAGGCCGAGAGCAATCTTGCGCCCTACCTTGCCTGTGAGGTGTCTCCGCGCCCTATAGAATTACTCATTTGACGAACCCGGCATCTGACTCCTTCTCCGTCCACCGGTAACCGTCTCGCAAACCGGAGACGGTCGCAGCCAGTGATGCCAGAACCGTGGGACGTGGGACAAATCCTTACCCCCACTATGACCTACCGTCGTCCCCCACTTTCTTCCCATCGCACTGCACACAAGCATATCCCTACTTCTGTCCGTGTGCGCTGCTTGTTCGGCTGCCGAGCACATGGACAGGAGTAGGGATATGCTTGTGTGCGGTGCGATGGGAAGAAAGTGGGAGACGACGGTAGGTCATAGTGGGGGTAAGGATTTGTCCCACGTCCCACGATTCTGGCATCACTGGTCACAGCATATACGAAGAGAACTAGTTTAAAATGAGTCCACCTAACTTTTTAATTTTGCCAGTTGAAATTCTAACATTTTCCCGTTACCTATAAATAATAAGTATAATTTAAAATCCAACCGTTTGCTTACCGTTGGATTACTATTACATATAGTACGGTAGGCCTTATAAATGGTTGGGCAACAGTAGGAAAGCCTACCTTGGCCATCTGTTGTTGGCCCAACCTGAAAAAAAAGTGCCAAATCTAACTGTTGGCCAACTAATATTATGTGCGTGGCCCAACTGTATGCCAACCGAAAATGCTACTAGGGACAGTGGTTCGAGTCGCCGAAAACGTGATAAAAAATCTTTACGTTCACATTTCACCAGTTATCATTATGAAGATGGTCATTCGGGGGGTTTTGGGGTCGCAAAATCTGTTAAGTAAATCTGTAAGTCCTAGAGGGGATTACTGACCCAAGAGCCTACAGCATATGCTATACACCGTTGGAAAGGTCTCGCCAAGGCGAATTGATTGATACCATTTGTAACTTCGAAATCAGATGGGATAACCTCGAAAAATGCCCTCAAAGTTCGAGATTTTGTGGTTTTGAACAAAAGAAACCGGTAGTAAAATCCCATCCGGCCCGAGGGACCTCGGGTAGATACCTGAGAGAAAACCGAGGGATGTAAGCGATACTCTAGCAGGCTGGGGCGGCATATGTGCATCATGACCTTCATTTCAGGGCCGTGTTGGGCTTGCGCTTGCCCTATGGGTCCCTTTCCTAATGCCCAGTACGAAATCGCCAATGGATTAGTGGCCCATGGGGCAAATGCAGGCCCTACATGGCCCTGAAATGAAGGTCATGATGCACATTTGTCGCCCCAGCCTGCTAGAGTATCAGTTACATTCCTCGGTTTTCCCTCCGTTGCCTACCCGAGGTCCCTCGGGCCGGATGGGATCTTACTACCGGTTTCTTTTGTTCAAAACCGCAAAATTTCGAACTTTGAGGCCATTTTTCGAGGTGATCCCATCTGATTTCGAAGTTAAAAATGGTATCAATCGATTTGTCTTGGCGAGACCCTTCCAACGGTGTATAGCATATGCTGTAGGTTCTTGGGTCAGTAATCCCCTCTAGGACTTAACATTGTCCTTTATATTTCTGCCCCCTACAAGGCTTAGTTCCAATCTAATACAAATTTTGACCTCGAAATCAGATTCCGCGACCGCCCAAAATCCGCCGAATGACCATCTACATCAGCGCCAATCAGCCTATGGTTTGGCGGGCCAGGGCACCCGCCACTGCCCAGGGCTAACGCTGTGGGCAAAGCTCCGGGCAGTGACGTCAGCTATCGTTACAGCGGAGCGGGGAGAACGGTTGTACAGGCTTGTAGGCGCGTAGGCTGGCATGTGTTAGTAGGATCATTCAAATACTGATGAGTCGACGCGACGGTTCTTGTTCACCTGGCATCTGTACCGTATTGCCCGGGGAGACGTGACTTACTCGCCGCCGACTCGTGTCTGTCCCGGGCAGCCTGATCTGTTGTGCGTACGGGCAACTCCTGAACGGCGCTGATCTATATAATGATAAATGGGGAAATGTGAACGAAAAGATTTTTCATCACGTTTTCGGCGACTCGGACCAGTGTGGGTCCATCGACATCAGACGAGGGAATCGAATCATTCGATGCCGATACAACGTCTCTCTCGCGTACGAATAAATACTTATCACTAGTAATTTCGTTATTCACTCTACCAAATATGCAACTCCATTAAGAGTAAAGAAATTGTGTTGGAGCATTCGTTTCTAAAATTCTTAATGTTTGAAAATTCGAGTCACGAATGACTGAAAAACGCAATGTATCTAATACTGTGCATTGCTGAGAATGTGGTAAGCGGAAGGAATGCGGGTCTAATTAGTAATATCCCCACATGCCCACCTTGTCTCTAACACAGTCGTAGAGAGATAGGGCCCGCGTATTGTTATTATTAGCCGGGCGCGATAACGTCGACAAATCGGATCGTGTAGCATGACATGACCGAGCGAACGAGACACATGTGGTGTGAGCGAAGTACCCCTTTTACCCTGTGCCGTCCTGGACATCTTCTCATCAACTTCTCACAGTAGAAACCTCTACGAGGTAATCTGCTACCCATACTACCCACGAGTCTTTGTATTCTGATGACGCACAGTGGTGAGAACCATATTTCTGACGCGAAAACAGTTGAAAAGAAAAAGTCATCATTCATTACTTTAGTAGATAGATTATAAAGACCTTACAGTACTGGAAATCATAAAACATTTCAAGAAATAGCGGTCGGTGAATACGTGAGATCCAGGTACAGTATTTATTCGCTAGGAGCTCGCGGCTTGGGACCGGCGCGCTCCGCGGCGATGAGCATCTAACGTAGCGGGGGTACGATTCAGACCAGTCGTTTCTCGCTCGGGGAGCAGCCGACCATCTGCTGCTCCCCCGGGAGCCGCGCCATTGGCGCCGTTTTTAGCGCGCTCCCGAGGAAGGCGGTCGAGCAGGTACAGGGTGAGTGCGGCGGTCAATTGACCATATGACCTAGTGCCGCCTCCCCGTCCGGCCGCGACCCTTCGGGCCGCGTCCGGGTCACTGCTCGACCGCGGGGGGTCGCGGGGTGGGGGTGCCGGGGGGCACGCTCACCCCTCCACAACATCATGCGACCCCCCCAGAAGTGGCGACGCGGACGCGTGGTCCGTCTCGCGTCGCCGGAGTTTTGGGAAGACCCCGCGCGTTGCCGCGCGGGGCTGTTGAGCGCGGAGTTTGCACTGCGCTGAGAGGGAAGTAGCGGATGAATCGCTAGTTTGCTCCCGCAAAAAGTCCTCCCCCTCGAGCGCGCGACTCCGCGCCCGAGGACGACCACCGTGGAGTTTTAGTGGGTGCAAGTCCCACATAACCCCGTCCCTCCCCCGGGGGGCGGGGTATCCGTTAGGGATTTCTCCACGTCAAAAAAAAAAAAAAAAAAAAAAAAAAATAATAAAAAAAAAAAAAAAAGTCGTTTCTCGCTTCTTTCTTGCCGGCAGCGAGAGCGA
The DNA here is from genome assembly GCA_963932275.1 of Andrena praecox. Lineage (NCBI taxonomy): Eukaryota > Metazoa > Arthropoda > Insecta > Hymenoptera > Andrenidae > Andrena > Andrena praecox. The sequence continues at coordinate 38,172,014 of OZ010731.1, forward strand.
GTCTAAACGCGCATGCCCGTCGCGCCCGCAAAGGACGGAGTATCAGGCGTCCGAAAGACGGAGTAAAACAAAGTATCAATGCATTGTCTGTCTCTTACCGTTCCTCGCCTCCTATCAGTCCCACTGACTCACTCTCGTTCCATCACGATCGCGCCTTCGCAGGACAGGAGTGAGGCAGAAGTGGTGCAGATAGCGCCAACCTCCTAACGCAGTGAAGGCCAGTTGGAACATTTGGGAGTCCGATCTCCATGATGTTTACCAGAGCCGCGCGAAGGGAAGCTGGAAATCCAATGATAACGTAGGCGCGCAACGGATAGGGAAAACTGTAGCAATGTGCGGTGTAGCCTCATACCCGTAGAATATGCTTGAATGACTGGGATTCTTGGGGGCCCCAGTGATCGCTGCCACTGGAGCTCCTAAGAGGGCCAGTTATTTCAGCTTATGGGTTCGAGCCTGCACCGCACGTTACTACTTACACTCTTACAGTTTTCCCTATTCGTTGCGTGCCCACGTTATCATTGGCTTTCGAGCTCCTCTTCCGCGCGATTCTGGTAAACATCATGGAGGCCGGGCTCCCAAATGCTCCAACTGGCCTTCGCTGGTCTAACGTGTACGCCGAACTGAACTCTTAACAAAGAAATACTGTATACAACGTTGCCGGGGAGTGGGTCCCTGCAAACTATTCGTAGTGAAAGGGGAACACCTACGGCAGTGGCGGTATATGTGTGTGTGATGACTCCGTGACGTCACACCAACCGACGCCAACGCCAAATCAAGCCAAGTGGCGCCAACGCGAATCCAAACCAAGTGATGCTAAGCAATTTGATTGATCCTTTCACTAGTGACAAGTAATTCTCCCAGAGGGCAAAAAATCGATTTTCTATTCTTACATCAAAGAATCGATTCTGGGAAAAATTGAATACCAAAGAATCGATTCAAAAGATGGGGAATTACTTGTCACTAGTGAAAGGGCCAATCAAATTGCTTAGCATCACTTGCCTTAGTTTCACGTTGGTGCCACTTGGCTTGGCTTGGCGTTGGCGTCGATTGGTGTAACGTCACGGAGTCATCATGCACACATATACCGCCACTGCTGTAGGTGTTTCCCCTCCGCTACGAATAGTTTGCAGGGACCCATTTCCCGGCAATGCTGACTGTATATTTCCGCACGCCCTCGACTTTGGGTACGCGTACTCATCAAATGTTTTCAGTCTTGAGCAGTGTACAGTTGTGACTTCCAAGTATGTTTCAGCTTTTGTGATTTTTCTGTCGTGGCTTTTCTTTGTTCAGGCATGTAACATGTTTTTTTATTATTTTTTTTTACACATTCTGTTAGAATTATAGGTAAAGAAGGCTTTTCTTTTTTTTGTTCTTTTCGTTCTTCAGCCTCGCCTCTTATTGTCTCTAAAGGCGAGCACTGATTCATCTACACCGTACGCAATGTCGATATTTACTTTTCCGATCTTACCGACCGATTGTGGTCAGTAACAGATCTTCGCGCGTGCGCGCCACAAGCGTCGTGGTTTCTTCCGTTTATTTATGTCGTTAGTCTTAAGAGCAACCGTGATCAAACCGAACGTGTAATAAAAGCACCTTACGCAAAGTCCAACGAGAAGATTTATAATATCCCCGGATCCGCTCCCGAACCTCACTCAACTTTAACACATTCCACAGATAAATTTGTGATCTACCTTCCGTCGGTTTATCACCGGTCGACTCTTTGCCTGTGACTCGTTGTCAGTCGCGTGTGTCAGGGTTCAGAATGAAAGAGTCGATTCAAAAAAAGTTTAAATTCAAACCGAAGCCGTCGCCGCGCCTCCACCGGACCCACCGGAAAGTTGCTCGATTAGAAATAGCAGGCCTGGCTTCAAATGCATTGGAATTTTTTTTTTTTGATAGAAATATATTTTCAGATGTTGATTATTTAGGTTCTCATATGACAACTATTACACTGGGAGAAATAAGGGATCAACAAGGTTTGACTTCTACGATGATGACACCTACTGTTCCTAAGGAGATAGATGCATGAAGAGACATTAGACGTCCAGTCATCTACTAGTTCTGCCGCTAATATTTACAAAATCATTCTGAAAGTGTCGCCGTTAACTGATGCTAAAAAGAAGCGAACTGAAGCAAGGACGAGAAGATCTGAGAAAACTGAAGTTCTTTCTTCATCACTCCATAAATTCTTGACTGAAGAGAAAGAGGTATAAAAAAAGTATTAAAGAACAAAAGAAAAACTTTGGAAATAATCTAATGGGGACTTCTTACTTTGACGGACGAAAAATGATGCGAACTTTGGGAATTTTTTAAAACAAAACCATTAAATATATTTACTTCCAGCTTTGTGGGCTTCATCTGTCAATCTTTATAGAATATGAAAAAAAAAATTGTATGCGAAAATAGTGGATATATCCGGAGATATAGTGCTTCAAATAGAGCGCCTTACAAAAATCATATGCGCATTATTAGCATAAAATCAGCCGTTGAAGTTGTCTGAAGTGGAAAATTTAAAATTTTGTGTAATCTGTATAAGTGTGGCTGTCGCCTGAACTAGATTAAATGAGAAATACCGAAAATTAAAAAAAAAAATGGCAGCGTCTAAAACAGATATCGATTTCTACAAAAAATTCGTTGGTTTTTTAAGTCGCAGAAGTCTAATTTTGCAAAAACCGACTTAGTTTTAGTAAAAATGAGAATGGGCCATCTACTGAAGATATATACCAAGTTTGAAGTAAATCGGGTGATTGGTTTTTGAGATACTATCATGTTACCAATTAAAAAAAATCGATTTGAGAAAAACGCGTTTAAAGTTTCAGGTATTGTTTTTTTTATTGAATTTTTTTTTAAATGTTGTCTGAATATGTACGAATATAGGCATAAAGTTTTTAATTAATATAATTTGAGGGTTTCTCTTAAAAAAATCCCAAATATCGCATTCCTTCCGAGCCGTCAAGGTAGGGAGACCCCTTAAGAAGACCAGACCACTAAAACCGGGAGAGACAAACCAGGAGACAGTTTCCTTTAGGTAAATTTACTTTATATCGATGAAAAAAGTATTATAAATAAAAACTAAAATTAAAATTTCAGGTTCAGTCCGAGCGTAAACGATCTAACTTTAAGAAATTTTCCTTTTTTCGCAATCAGATGACTGGGACAGGTGCTACACGTCACGCCAACAGGAGTTACATCGCCGAAGACGTTGACAAGATTCCACAATAATTAATAAATAATAAGGATCGCCATAAAAAAAACGTACCAAGTTTAAAGTTGCCTCCTTATATCCCAAAAGAGTTTAATCCGATAATAACAATGGTTTTTTAAAAAAAAAAAAATCATTAATATCAGTTACTTTTGGGGCTGTTACACGAGAATTCCCCCTTAAGAAAATGTTGCAAAAGTTCAGCTGCTTCAAAATTACACAATGCAACAAATACAACTGCAAGCACGGCTAAGAAATATAAACTGGCTTTTAGAAATACGAATCAGGCAATTAAATGTAGCGAGGAAGATGCTTTATCTTTAGTAGTTCTATCAGAAGCTAAAGCCCGCAATGTTTCAATATAACCTTCTTGACCGAAATTATCGAAGTGCAAAAAATGTTATCCTTAATTAGAATGCATTTCGATTTCAGATGACTCGGCTGAAATAAAATTACAAGCTGTGTTAGATTTAAGGGGGGAGACTCAAGTAACTTTTGAAAAAATAGATTTTTTTTATTGCATAAATCAATGCTATTACACGTCAAGAATATACTTCAGAAGTGTCAGAATAAAATTCTGCGCATTAACGGTGCTACAAACGGGCTTATACCTGCGTGTCTGGCAGGTACGCGCCGGAACGCGCGGTGCGTCCCTTCGTTCAGTCCTTTGCACACAATAGACTTCGAAGGTAAGCCGAGTAATAATAGATAGATGTTTGCTCAGGTATAAATAAGAAACTGAAGGTCAACTATACGTCCCCGGAATCGCAGATTAGCGTCAGAGAGCGGTAAGTTACCAAAAACATTGGCTTTTCTGAACCGAAAGCTTTAAACGCGTTTTTCTCGAAACCACGTTTTTCAAATTGGCGTGCAGCATAACTTAATAAATATTTGATCAATCGTGCCGTCACGGTGCACACATTTACATAATTGAATTCCCCACCGGGCTTACTAACTTGATTTATGATATTAATTATTAAAACTATGTTTATTGCATATTTAAGACGAAAGTTTTACGCAAAAATCGCTGCTTTTTCAGAACCCAGTATTATTATTAATTTTGCATTTTTTTTTACCCGGTTTTAGTTCTTTCGACTCAAAATGTCACTAAACAGAAAAATCTGTTCAGTTTATTACTCCAGTTTATTAACCCTGATCGACGCCGAGGCCATGCAGAGCAACTAACCCCCCAAAAAAACGGACATCTTGAAATTAATTTTTTTCTTGCTATTTTGAAATGTAAAAAAATATATACAAAAAGTTACAGAAAGTTTCATCAAGCATTAATATCCTAAAAAAATCTCCGAAAATCACCTTATTCTTAGCGGTTTACTTGAGGCTCCCCCCTTAACTACAAAAAAATGTTTTGGATAACTGACATGAAGGATGAAAGTCTAGTATGTTACGTAAATGGAGTTGCGACTGCAGTTCCGGAAAAACAAATTATAAACAGCGATTTAAACATTTAAATTTAGAATTCGTCTTTATTTATGATTTCGTTTGATCCACTGCAATTATATTGTACTATAGAACATAGAGATGAGAATTCTGTACCGAGTTCTACAAGATTCGATCGACCTATTAAATTTACTTGTACAAAAGAAACTGATGAAGTAGTTGAAGAAGAATCATCTCTAATTCAGAGGCAGATAAATGATTTGAGTTATTTTAAAATAAATGAAGAAATTTCAATTGAATATAAACATTTTTTTACCATGATCGATGGGCAGAACTGTAATTTTATGATAAACAATTGATCTACTCAGCTAGATCTATGCTATATTTATGGAGCTAACCCGTTGCAAATGAGTGAAATTGATTAAGTGCCAAATAGATCACCTTTATAGGTGAACCGAACCATTATCAATTTGGACTTTCTACTTTACACGTTTGTGTTAGACTTTTAGACTGTCGCTTACACATTAGTTACAGACTTCATATTCGAGTGTCCCAAGTGAGAGGAAATAATAAACTTATTGTGCAAAATCGAAAAAAGATACCTATAGTAGGTGATTTAAAAAAAGAACTACTTACAAGGGGAGGACACCAAGTGATAGACATCGATTTTGATGAGTCTTGGGACGATGGATCTATGTCGAACATAAGTAAATACGTGTCCGAGCGTTTCTGCCAATGGGCCTTAATAATAGAGTTATTTACATGTAAATTATTAAACATTTCATAGCGCTCGTGTAAAACATAAAAGCCATAATCTCTACTTAAAGATATTCCGTGAAGCGTTCGGTATGACGTCAGCGTGGGGTTGTTGCGGTCGTGAGTTCGATTCCCCCCGCCTGTGTCTATATATTTTTTTTATACTTTATTTTTTCCACACTGTATGAACAGTGAGAAAAAAGGTAACGGTAGTAACGTTCATTATTAATTCTTTTAAATGTATAAATACAATTAAAGTTTTTTCTTTTTTTTTTAACGTGGGGAAATCTTCGAAAGACACCCCGACACCTCCAGAGGGGAATCACCCGAGGGCGCCAGGGTAGTGTGGGATTTTTACCCACTAAAACCCCACGGGCTCCATCGCGCGATTTCCCCACGTTAAAAAAAAATAAAAAAAAACTTTAATTGTATTTATACATTTAAAAGAATTAATAATGAACGTTACTACCGTTACCTTTTTTACCACCGCGGGAATGGTGGCGCTAGTGTGGCGTAACAAATATGGACGACGCAGGTATACATTTTACTATATGTTTATAGGGTGCCAGTAGTATAAAAATTTATTTAAAAGTTATTTCTTACAGTAAAAATGTTGACAATACATTTAGACACAATATTGGAATATGTAAAAGTATACAATGTGGACGATTTTATTTGCTCCACTTTTTAGCACTTCTATGAAAACTTAAACTGAGATCATTTTTGACTGTAGCGTTAAAATTTGCTACACAACATTTTTTTCTCCATGCAGTTCGTCGATACCGTGAAAATTGGTAGACCACAATAAATTGTATACCTGCGTCGGCCATTACTATTAGTTCGCGTACCAACCGCTAGTGTCGCATACTAATGTTCTACTGCCAATACGGCACGAGAGCTGCGTTTAGCGTCAGAGCCTCGCTGAACGTAAAAGAGGATAGCAATAATGAAAAATAGAGACGTTCGGTAGTGAAGTTAAGAAACATGTCACCGTTCTCCGGATGGGGAAGGCTATCGGTGGGACGGAGAAGGGGTTGGTGCCGATTCAGTCGGGCGTCAGGGTCTGTCGAATGAACAAGAGTTGTTTTGGGTAAAATCCTTAGGTCTTTATTAACACGTTGCGTACGGGTGACGTGTACGGTCACGTCATGGAACTCTTGGGCCCGGTCTCAATAAATATGTAAGGTAAAGAAGAATTTTTCAGGTACCGAATTGTCCTTTTGCATACGCATTCAGTACGAACGTGTTCATCAGTGTGTGCATGTCGTTACAAATTTGCAACGTTTTTCACCATGGTGCAGCTGTTTCTTGTATTTAGGCGAAGGTCAACTATTTTTGGTGCCGGACGCAACGTGTTAAGGTCGTTTTACAGGTGCGCGACTTAGGTTAGTCGATTCGAGTGTTTCGCGGAGAAGCTACGATGCTCGGACGCGACGGTGGTTCAGGCGTTCCGGCGGTGCCTCGGCGACGACTTCGACGAAATTCTGTGGAAGTAGGGATAGCGGAGTAGAGCAACTGCCCTTGAGCGGTCGATTTCGGCGCACCCAAATGGGAGTCGTAAAGAGATGCCTAGTGCAATGTGGTCTCCGAGTTCAAGGTCGTGGAGATTCCTCTCGGTCTATATTGGGAAAGAAGCTGGTAACGGTGCAATAATGGCGATGGCCGATTTTCTGGCACACATCGGGAGTTAAAAAGGCTACTCGTTGTACGGCCAGATAGCTGGTTAGGCGTCTGGGTGTACCGGACGGAACCACGACTGGCCCCGCGGCAGCCTTTATACACTTATCGTCACTTATCTTCGCCAGCGAGTCGTTTGCGGGGCCCGTGGCCGCCTAGCGGTCGCGGCTCGAAATAGCCTTAGTGTCTCAACGGCGCGCGTTCGTTGCGGCGCGTGACGTCGCTGCGTCACAAACATGCAAATGAAACTATAATAATTTGCGGATCAATATTTTTTTATTTATACGTAGAACTCGTAGAAGGATAAAATATTTTGTATAATCATTGTGCAATTTCAAAGCATACAATTTGAATAAGGTACATCACCGAAGTGTAATACGCCGATCGTAATGAAATTTATGAATGCTATAATTCTACAAAAAACATATGACACTTTCTTTTTTATATAGCTATACATCAAATTATCTTTTTTATTAATAAGAATTATCTGTTGTTTAAATACAAATTTAATAACGTAATCATTTTTTAAACGATTTTATTCAGCTTTGATCCTCTGTTTCTTGTATGTTTGTTTGTCTGGTTCAAATCTGGCAACTCAAATTTAACCCACTTCCAACTATTCAATTGTCTCGAAACTTTGCAGGCGTGCATAGTTTGGATGACAATACAATATTAAAAAAAAAAATTATCTCCGACAGAGTGAAAAAATTACCCAGTCATCAATAAATATAACCCATAACCACAAATCCAAACGACTTGAAATCAGCCACTCGCATTCTTTCCGAAAACGACAAAAAGCCGCTGCGTTCGGGACGCTAGTCGCATGTAATTTACCGAAAATACACAATTTATCGAGAAATGATCCGTTACGTATGTACGAATAGTAAAACTAAAACTTTGCAGGCGTCCGTAGTATATCACCATCGAAATTGTAGTACAAGAAAAGAATTATTTTTTAGTGACTTTAGCACGTAGCGTTTAAGCAAACTGGTAAACTGTATACAGCAATAAAATATATTTGTTAAGAAGTCTGAGCTGTGAAATGTAAATCAACAAACACTAAAACCTAGAAAATGAAAATATATACAAAAAAATTGTATAATAAACGATTTTATTATGTATAAAAAAAAAGTATAATAAACGGATTTATTATGTATAAAAAAGTTGTATAATAAACGATTTTATTACAAATGCACTAAGAACTAAAAACTAATTATTTTCTTGTAATTAATTTTCATGGATTTTTTTCACTTTAAATAAAATCGTGGAGCAGGATATCACAACAAATTCATTGCGACGCATGATGCTGTATTAAATTGATTCATATTCTGTTATGAAATATCCTGTTCCATCTTGCTCGTATAACATAAAAAAAAATTTTATATATTTTTTTGTCTGCAATTAAGTTACAGTCATCAGAATAAAACAATCCAACTTCATTGGAGAATTGAAATAAGACATTCAAGCTTTCACCCCCTTGATATGTATGATTACAGATAAAAAAAGTGTCATATATTTTCGAAGAATTATATTATCTCATTATCTTCTCTCATTCTGTGTAATTCCTCTTCTCCATTGGCGGTCTTCCTACAATTTTGCCAAATCGCTCGTAATGAATTGTGACGTATGCAGTGTGGATCTGTAACACATTATGTAATGGAAATACTTCATTGTTGTTTTATAAGTGTAAAAATTTTTACCGTAGATTTATAAAGTGTCAAACATTACCTGAAATATGGTACTTATTATTCCATTTAGCACTCCATTTGCCCTGGCATTACTGTCCCATGCACCATGTTCGCAGTAATTTTGTAAAAAGTCCGCCTGTAAAAAATGATCGCAGACATTTCGGTAAGTTTGGTATAAAGGTAAAAGTTTCTTTCAATAATTCGTCGAACATCATGCATACCTGCGACGCCTGTATGTACCAGCCTGGCGCACTTTGACCAAACCGAACTCGGCACCCTTACGTATGCTAATAATTTGCAATGTAGATCCGCATCTGTATCTTTTCTTCTATCTTGTTTCTGCCTTCTGTCTGTCTGCTCCTGCGAACTTAGAAATGTGTCTGAAAAAATTAAAGGATGATTTAAATTTATTATTTCCTTTTTTACTTTCTTGGGAAAGTTACGGCGGCGTCGATCGATTCGCATAATCGTATGGTCCGCGAGGAAGTGCGATTGCTGACACTTGTGACCACTGACACGGTCAGTGGTCCTACACTTTACAGCGCGGTGCGACGCCGGATCGATAAGATCGGAGTTTCACTATTTTCGGAGGGAGACCGCTTTCGCTTTTTCAAGCGTACTCTTTCTTCTACTATAAATTGAGGCTCCCAAATAGTCATGCACCTATTGTATCGACTATCTATTAATTCCGGTAGAATGCATTCTAAATAAAATTGAACCAGTTTTGGCTCCATTTCTCTTTTCCAAAACACATCATCTCTCTCTACTTCGATAGATTACAGTCCCTTCGGAGTCCAAACGCAAAATATACAGTACTTTCTGTCAGTAATATGAAACCAGCTTGTACTTGATAAAAATAGTGATGCGTTTTGTTCATTGAAATGCCTGTTTTATGTGTGAACATGCGCCGGACAGCGGGTACTTTTTTAATATCTTCTTCCGGCGAAAAGTTCTCCGCTGATTTGGGACATTTGATTTTCACAATACCCTCTTGACCAATGATTCCATCCGGTGAAGCTCCTAAGAAGGGGATGCAACTGTCGGTGAAAATTCCACATTCTGCAATATCTGTATATTGCTTCTTCAATTCTTCGCGAGCAATTTTCTCGCATTCTTTCCCCTATTCCACCGCTGGTGCACTAATTAACTTTGGATACACAAATGATTTCACTGCATTTGCGCATAGCGTGTCAGGTCGGCGACGGCACACTTGTCCAAAATTGGATGCTGTCAACAATTTGGACCTGTACTGCAACCATCTGCGGTTCTTCGCTTGTCCAATGTTTCTTCTTCAATAGCATGTCTTTTGCCTTGCCACTCACTGAGCATTTGCATGTTTCACCCGCTCCAGTTCATACATCTCGGATTGGCATGTCTGGCTTCTGCGAGGGCAATTGCTTGCGTACATATCGTGCAGCCTTCGTTTCCTTCTGTTTTGCAGCTCTCATTTCCTTTTCTTTCTTCTTCTTTTCTTCCACTTGGCGCACAACCTCGGGTGTTTTCTTCTTCATTACCGCATTCAATCGCGAGTGCACTTGGTTAGTGTTGTACTCCGCGACAGCAGCAGCACATCTTCTTGTATACGATCCTCTTTCGGCGAAATTTAATCTTTTTCCGCCAATGTACTCGGCAATTATTGCGTTCAAACTTTCCACAGCGTTATTATTGGTGTTATAGAGTAAGCTCTCCGCATGACTAGTTAACAGTGGACGAAGTATTTCTTTTACGTCCTGGTACACTCCAATTTTCATCAATTCTGGAACGATGTTCCTTTCATTCTCTTTATTCTTTCTATCGCAGAAATATTCTAGTTGTGCACACTGTTTGTATTTGCCAAACACGTGGCTCGGAACATTCTATATGTCGCCATACAAATTCTTCGTTTTCTCGTCAATTGATACATTTTGATTGTATCTAACCTTTGCAGCTTTTACGATGTCCGTGCGTATCCGGCGAATGCTACTTTCCACAGTTTGTCTCAATGGTCCAGGCGTAGTCTTCTTTACAATCGCTTTCATTTTTGTGCAAAAGTTTCGCAACAAATGATTCCTCCATTCAATCTTTCTTACACGAATCTGTCTCTTATATGGGCCCGCATCAATAATCTTCTTATACACGCTGCTGTCCCCATCAGAAATCAGAGTTGAATAAACGAGCCCACGTTTTTCTATGCTAGTATTGAATCCTTCTACTATAGCATAGCTTTCCATGGCAGTCGATGCTCGACATGTGCTCCAGTTTTTGCTTTTCGCAGCAATCCGACAAATTCTACAAACTTCATTTCGAACGCCGCAAAATAAAACTTTTTTCGTGTGACAGCCAACTATCACGCCGACTCCAGACGCAGAATCGTAACATCCACTGCGGTAGAATGCAGCTTCCGTCGGACACAACGGAGATGTGAGGGATCCCTGATCCGGGAAGAACGTCGCCTCTTTCAATCGCCAAACGTTTTTCTTCTTCATCCGCTGCTAACATCTCTCCTTCTGCGGCGGCAATTGCAGACTTGACGAATTCATCTTGATTCTTCACAAAGTCTCTCTTCGACATGCAACGTATGTTCACTCCTGCAAAAGTATGTTCCAATTGGGCATAGCTGCCTCCACATAAAATTCTTGCATTAACGGCGCCCTGGTTGCTATCTACTTATTCGGCTTCGACCGGTGGATTGCGGATTTCAGCTTTGGGTAGACTTGTCGATTAGCATGACCATCACCGATTTCGATGATCTTGAAATATGTTACAGGGGGCATGATTCTGAACAACTTTTTCCTATACTTGTAACCAGGGTAGGGCACTGTTCCGTTAACCTGTAGGCATGTAGCTGATAGTGGAGTGGGGGTAGATCCCCCACCATTATACCCCCAACCGACCGTCGAACCAATCAACGCCAAGATGAAAATTTGCCGACGCCAGCGCCCACTAGTGAGACCGCGACCAACCAGCGTCGCTGGGGAATCGGTTTTCGACGAGTGAGACGGCGGCCAACCAGCGTCGATAACCGATTCCCCAGCGATGGGGTTGTTTTCGTCGAAAACAAACAAATGTTACGCGCCGTCATTCGATGCTTCTGTCCCGCTCAGAAATTTTAAGTAAAGATTTTTGCAAATATGTCGTAAACTAGGGCCGGCCGAGGGTTACATGTATAGGAAACAGTTGTTCAGAATCATGCCCCCTATAACATATTTCAAGGTCATCGAAATCGGTGATGGTCATGCTAATCGACAAGTCTACCCACTTCGGTTCATAACGGATAAACATAAAGTATCTTTTATTTGAGTTTATCCAGATATTATCTTTGCCCATCTCTATTCTCCAGCCGCTTCGCCGCTCCACCGGTTCTGATGCTACATGGCGCGAATATACCATCAGTGCCGGTGACGGGTAATCCTTGAAGCCTCATTCTGTCATTTATCGAGTCTGTCTCAGTACACGATTCATAAATTCATTATTATTTCAACGGACGGTGCTTATTAGCGTTCAAACGCACCAGACCACCCTGCACGGATGTCTACTAGAGGCAACTACACGCGCAAAAACTTCCTTCTTGCCGATTCCAGGACGAAAGTTGGTTGAAACGGATTGTTTACTACATCGCGTATACGTACACGCTTTTCCTAGCTTGTGTGAGTATACGCACACATTCAAGGCCCAGTGAGACGGCAGCCTTAAGTTATAACTTCAATCTTGGCTGAGAAATAAGAACATTTCTCTTTAACACTTAACGAGCAAGAGGGGAGCGTTTCAAAACATATTGGTGTAAGTCCGACTAATGAGAATGTGTCGCAAACGAAACTCGGTCGAGGTGGCGCTATGGTGCTAGTGCTCAAGATGGCGTCTCGATCATATATGTGTGTGTCCATGTGCGTTGGCCCGCGCGATTTGTAAACAAAATTAGACCATTTTTTACAATCTACTACGCAGCACTTCATCTTGAACGGAACTTTTGTTTACAAATAACGCGGGCCAACGCACATGGACACACACTTATATGATCGAGACGACATGCCCGTCACTAAACCTGACCGACGGGCGTCATCAGCGCCTTCGTTGAGCATGCCTCTCCGGTACAGGCGGACTTAACCGCAAAATTCTTCTTCTTTCATCTTGTATCTCATTTGTGTGTGTATTTTTCTAAACGGTCCCACGTGATCGAAAATTATATGCATTGATTTTAACCAAGCGTCCGGATCACCGGAACCATCCTACTGCCCATAGCTAATCTTAGCTTGTTTCCCCAGCAAGAACTTGTATCGCGACGAGAGTGCGCGAGCGTAGCGAGCGAGTTAGGGAGGTTGTGGTCGGTGTTTCCCAATTTCTACGGTATTCTACTGAATCGGGCCCAGGATGTCTCCAAGTTCCGCCTATTCGGCTGTACCTTGGGCCTATACCGGTATTTAACTCGGTCCGGGGAGGTCCGAGCAAGCCCTCATCCTCCCATCAACAAACTACTCTGAATCGACGGCTTCGCGATTTCGGTGAAATTTTCCCTCGTCATTCGACGAGAGAGAGAATATCACTTTCATCGGGAGTTTTTGACTGCACCGTGAGGTGCCGACACTTTGATTCCTCCGCCAGCCCTGCTGAGATCAGCCCGGATCTGACCGTATTAGGTGAAGACCTAATATAGTAGAATCGTCTCCCCTTGCTAGAAAGGGCCCGCCAACTTCACCGAAGTAGTTTCGGCACACATCGGTTCCATCGTGATTTTACCTAAATATGAAATCCCTTTCTCTCCCCTCCCCTCTTATTCGTATAATCCCGCGTATGACCTGGGTGTCAGTCTACACAGGAAAATTTTTTGGGTTCGCGCCAACCGATAGCCGGTTCCCGACCCGCGTCCGCGTATCCTTCGTTGTTCCCGGTCGCGTTGATTGTTTTGAATTGATATTACAACTGGTATCCCCCGTACCCCTCTTCCAACGCGAAAGATCTGGGTTAGGACGTTTTTCCCGTTCGTCTATTTGCTGGTGTCAACTATTGCCCGAGTTCTTTTACCCACGAGTTCCGAGGTATGAGTGAAGTCTGGTGTAGCGGGTCGAAAAAGAATAGATTTTTCTTCTCGCATAAATCAATAGTTGGACATCACGAAAATATGCTCCCAAAGCTGCAGAACGAAATACGAAAAATGAAAGCGACTATAGCCTGTTTTGCTACGGAGCAGCAGGTGACGCAAAGGTTACCAGACAACTTTAAATGCGTTTTTCTCGAAACGACAGTTTTACAATTGGTGAGCAATGTAACTCCAAAAATATTCAACCGATCGATTTGGCCTTGTGTATGTATATTTGCGAACATTTTCTTCATAGAACTTTGTTATTGGTATAATAATATTGTTTAAATAAAAAAACTGTTTTTGTACATTTAAGGGGTTTTTGGATCGGCCGAAAAATGAAGCTATTTGTAAAGATTTTTTCTCAGTAAATACAACATATAATGAAATAAATGTACTTCGTATTTATTAAGCTACTCTTATATTATACAAAATAAAATTAAAAAGATTTTTTGCAATTTTTTTTTGTTGTTTTTTTACAGTGTCAATATGGCACCTAAAAAAAATAAGTATGTTCACAGCGTAGATAATTTCCCGCCTGAGGCTTATCCGACACAAAAAATTCCAAAAGATTCTTAATCTGTATGAGTGTCGCGCTATAGCCCCCAGCTGAATTAACTATTTTTGTCGAGATATAACCGAGATTTTTCTCATGGAACACCCGAGAATACATCCTTTTGGATGTTTTGTCAAACTTTTTTTATTCAAACCAGCGCCATTTTCTTACTTTTCAACAAAAATGGTTAATTGGGCTAGGGGCTATAGCGACACTCATACAGATTAAGAATCTTTTGGAATTTTTTGTTTCGGATAAGCCTGAGCCTGGAAATCACCTACGCCGTGAACATACCTATTTTTTCAGGTGCCATATTGATACTGTAAAAAAATTAAAACAAATTGCAAAAATTCTTTTAAAATTTTTTGTGTATAATATAAGAATAGCTTAATAAATACCAAACAGATTTGTTTCATTATATGTTGCATTTACTGAGAAAAATATCTTTAAAAATAGCTTAACTTGTCGGCGGTTCAAAGTAGAATGACCCCTTAAGGCAGGGGTGCCCCGGTGGGCGGTCCGAGGACGCTAGCATCCATAGCGTCTTCTACGTGCTGCGTGGAAGGGGGTGCTCGAAGCCAACGAAGCGGTGGGCATGCCACGGATAGGGAAAACTATAGTAGCGTGCGTGTAGGCTGGTATCCTTAAAGCCGGGGCCAGACCTGAATGAGTATACGCTGAGCAGGCTGAGCCGCGCACGAATATTCTGATGTGGACGGGTGAAACGGTAGCCCCTGGCGCATGCTTCTACGTCAGAAAAGGGTGAGCGTGAACGCATATGCTAGTGTGGACGGGTCATTCGTGGGGACTCGGCGCATGCGACCCGACTCGCGCATGCCGGCGAAGGCACATGGCCTGAGTCGACCGTTGTCGGTTTTCTTCCACAGATCAAAGGGAGTTTGAACTCATTTGAAGTGCATTGCGTTCAGCGTGGAAGATAGAGGCAGAATGTGATACTTTTCTAAAATCCTCGATGTCTCGGATTTTCATGATATTGAAATACATATATGGTAGTCCATATGAAATTATGGAGGGTTAAGTCCTCATTTTTGCAGATTCGAAATTGTTTAAAAAATACAAATCTTCAAAGTTTCCTGGTTTCGGTGATTTTTACGAAACTCCTATAGAAATTATTGAAGGCATAGACTAAATAAATTTAATCCATTGCTAATATTGACATAAACAGATAATTAAAAATTTAAAAATTACATTTTGAATAATAATAATAATGCAATTAACATATGATAGACTTTAAAGCTCTATTTTACTGAATAATTTGTCTTTCTTTTCTTCACTACATCCTGCAATGTTCTTAATTCATACAGCCAGGCCGACTCCCTGTTGTGTTAAAAAATGACACGAGATTACTCGGGGGGGGGGGGGGCAGCAATAAGCCTCGTGGAGGGACGCAGGTAGAAAATGAGGTGTCCGCTGCACTGCGCGTGATCCCGCCTGTGACGTCTTCCCTTCGAATTGGAGACTGATCTCTTATCTCTTCAGTATAAGCACGTGCTACAATATCAAAACAAAAGTACGTACTGACATATGCGCTGCGAGAAAACGTGGGTCATAAAGAGAAAATATTACTATGAAGAGGTGAAAACGTTGCGTCTGCAACGAATGCAAGTCCGATTGGTCATAATATAATCTCCCCCCTTCGCCTTTCTCGCACTGCATACGTCTGTGCCTGATTTTGTTTTGATATTGGAGCGCGTGGTGACTCGAAAAATATGGGATCCGTCTTCAATTCGAGGAGAAGACGATGCAGGCGGGAACCAGGCGTCCCTCCAGCCTGCAGGTGGCGAATTGATGGTGGACAATACTTTTTAATTGCTGGTGACATCTTTTTCATATGCATGAAAGTAATTGTAGTTTTAATATAATTATGAAACATACATTGGGAACACCGTTCCTCGAAAAGGGGGGACTTTCCTTCAGTGACTTCGTTCGTAGAGGAGGAACTCTCTCACCCTTGACGAAGTAGAGGAGGGAAATGCCACATCTGGTTGCCAAAAACTTACCAGGGCCGATCGGCCGGACCGTTTCGCTAAGGTCGCGGTTTATGGCCGTATTGTCCCGCTAGTCGGCGTGGCGATTAACAACAGTACCTACTTACGTGCGGGTCCGAAGCCATCGTACGTACTACCCGGCGACAGAGCAATATACGGATTAACACGGACTGAACAATGTCTAAAATTCTTAAAGACCCCATAAAATCGATTGCCCTTTAGAAATCTGGCAAATAGATGTTGTCGAAACGTTCTTGGAAAAATAATAAATTACCCATCGTAAAGAATGAATGAATTTTTGCCTGGCTCTGAGCCCGCTTTTATCTCGACGCACGTGAGAAAAATGCCACCAATATAGCAACTACAAAGTATTATCCGCTATCAATACGCCGCCTGCAGAGACAGAGGAAGAAAATGTATTGCTCGCTGACTGCACGTGGTTCAAATTAAAGGCGGATCCCTTATCTCTGGAGTATAAACACGCGTTCACTCGAGACTCCCTAATTCCGTAGTTCCTACGTGTCGAACGTATATTTCTAGCGATCTTCTTCGCCAGTTTCGACAGAGTCTCGTGGCTCGCGACAGCTAAGGACAGAAGGACAGAGAGTGTTTAGAGTAGTGCAGACGAAGGTTTGTCTGCCATATGACACCGAGGAAGGGACCGCGGGGTGCCGACCTGGAATCGCTGCGGTCGATCGAGGATTCATACCTGTTTCAGAAATAAAATAATTCCTCATTCTTTATCGTATCGATATGGAAGGGATGCCGATGGATTCCTTATGTTTTTCCGATGAAAATCATTCCAAATTTCATATAAATCCGACTATTTTTAAAGAATTCAGCTTGAAATGATATAAAACAATTTTTCCTGAAATTTCCTTCATTATGGTCCGAATTACATTGTTCTTGGTGTTAGTTTCATCGGCGAAACATAAGGAATAAATTGACGTCGTTTTCGCAAAGATGTGATGAGAAATGCGGAACTCTTGAACATTTCTGAATTTTTAATGGTATTCTAACCGTTTGAAGGATCGAAACCCATAAAATTCGGTGAGGCACTGCAGGGGGTTGTCCTAGCCACGGGGTACCAGGTGGTAACTCTTTGACACGCGTCGGTGGACAATCGCTCTGTATTGGTAAACGGGATGACTCGGAGGGTTGAGCTGTGTGTTTATTTAGCTAACTATGTATCACACCATCGTTACGACTGCGGAGTGGGCTAAGTTAAGCACAGAAGTTGGTGAAGAAAGATATAATGGCACTTTCGACCCCTCCGCATGCGTCATTCGTGCGCGCTCAGCGTGCTCAGCGTATACGCATTCAGGACTGGCCCCGGCTTAAGGTGAAGTTCCACGGCGCGTGGCTCGCCAACTCGCGCTCGCCAAGCCGACTCGCCGAACCTGGGCGAGCCGAGCCGCCAACGGACTGGGCATAAACCGTTATAACTATGTTATTTGTCATTCTTTTTTAATAAAAATTTTTTTATCTACCTTAATCTGACAATACAATATCCTGAAAGTTTCAGAAAAATCGATTAAATACTTTTTTTTTTTAAAATTCCCGAGAAATTCCTCGATTTTCAGCTAGTTACAGAAGGCTCCCCCTTAAGTTATTATTGGAAATACAATGGTAAGTTTGGTGGTTCACTACGTCATCTTTGGGTCCGATTTTGTGTCGGATCCGTGTGTCTGCTATGCTATGTGTCGAAGCTACACGAGGGTTTTTACTGCTCAAAACAGGTAGGTTTCTGTAGGAGGGTCCTAAGACTTTCCAAACACAAGACAGAAAATACCTCGTCTGTGGCAATGGCAATAGCAATAAGAATAGTGATAGTAAGTAAAAATAATGTTAATAGAAACAATAATTCTGTTAAAGCAGGGGATCTTATGGGTGAATATACACCTCTGAATCGGTGGACATTTATTATAAAAAAAAGTCCGCAAAATTTTTGATAACATTAAAAATTAATGTTAAATTATTTTACATCAACCTATTCTGCGCATTGCGAAGGGGAAAAGTTTGAAAGAAGCCACATGTCGCAAGCG
Organism: Andrena praecox; assembly: GCA_963932275.1. Classification (NCBI taxonomy): domain Eukaryota; kingdom Metazoa; phylum Arthropoda; class Insecta; order Hymenoptera; family Andrenidae; genus Andrena; species Andrena praecox. Next base: position 38,190,398 of record OZ010731.1, read on the forward strand.
AACCGTTTGGTCAGGAAAAATTGTTAAAGATTTCTCAACGATTTGATTCTTTAGAGCAGGGATACTCAAGAGACCGCCCTAGGGCAGTCCTCAGAAACGAGCCCGCCCGTTTCCAGCCCCCAGGTCTCGATAAATATCTCGTAGTGGAGTACCCTGTTAATGTAGATACCGTATGTTACAACTCTGTATTACACCCACAAACGCTCCGCTCTCGCACACTAGCTTCTCCCTACGCCAAATGTGCGGCCGCGCCCTGAAACCGCGCCATGGACCTGCCACTACTCTGCTGTTTGGTAGTAACTATCCAAATGATGGGGCCTAGCACAGTGCCGAGCGTACCCATAAACAAATACAATATGACGTTTAAAGGGATAGAAAATCGAGCAAGGTGCACTGAACTAACTAGCCCCAAATCAAGTCAAGCAAAAATACACGTGCGTCACACAGGTTTTTCGTGTGCCGTTTGAAACTGGTGATAAGCAGATCCACGGAGCTAGAAGAAAGAATATTTTTAAAGCAGAAGGAAAGGAGTAAGGCGAAGCAAAAGGAGGTAAAACATTCAAACATCGAATTGATGAGTAAATACTAGCTTTATACAGGGTGTCCCCAAATTGCGGGACAATCTAGACCATGCAATCCTGATGCAAAAAGACATCGCAAAGTCCTTTATCGTCTTGAGACCCGAGGCTTCGTTCTCGAGATGTTAACAGTTGAACGAGGGGTCACTCCTCCGCGCTCAGTTGTTTCGGGTTTAAACTGCGCGGCCCGCAAGTTCGACCGCTAATATTCAACTGTTAATATCTCGAGAATGAAGCCTCGGATCACAAAATGGTAAATGACTTTCCGATGTCTTTTTGCATCAGGCTATTACGTGTTCCGGATTGTCCCACAATCCTATTTTTAAAAATTAAAGGTTAAAGTCGATCGGTTGATTCGTTTGAGAGATATTTTTCACCGCAAGTTTCAGAAATGTAGTTTCGAGAAAATCGGCTTCAAAATTTAAGACATCTCATAAAGTCATAAACCTATTCTCCTGAATGTCATAAAGCGAAAATAACGTCTTGCCAAAACAGAAAGAAGTTTTGCCGCACATATGGTGAAAATTGAAGAACTGCAAGGTATTAATCAAAACATAAAAAAGATACAGATGTTGTAGAGGATCGGCTACAGGGTTATGAATTCCAGTTGCGCGCCAAGGAGATCCCGATGAATAAAGGAAAGGCGCAAATACGGACACGGACAGGTCGGATACGTCGCACGGTTAATTAAAAAAAATGAAATAAAAAATAAAATTAAAAATTTTAAAAAACCCACGACGATGTAAGCAAAACTTAAGAATAAGAAATAAAACACAGTCCTCTATAAAGAGTGAAATAATAAAGTCAACAATATTAGTTCATTATCAGCCGTCGTGCGCGACCTCGCGTTTAGGTAAGGACTAGGTAAGATTGTTGGGTAAGGAGATATGTCACGCACGACGGCTGATAATTAATTAATATTGTAGACTTTATTATTTCACTCTTCTTAGAGGACTGTGTTTTATTTTTTATTCTTAAATTTTAGTTACATCGACGTGGGTTTTTTTAAATTTTTAATTTTATTTTTCTTCATCGAATCGATATGGCAGTGACACCAATGGATTCCCTATGTTTATATATATATATATATATGCTTTACTTTATTCCCATTGTTAATCTACTTAAATTTTGTATTTATATATTACATATATCGATAAACAGAAAGAGTTATATAAACAATTTAACATTCTCCCGGAATATACAGGATGGAACTATCTTACACTTACTCGATCTAGCGACTTTTGAGCTCACACGCCGTACCCCCAAAAGACGTTGGCAAACACTGCTCTAACATAATAAAGAATCTGCGCATTATACTTTATTAATAATAAGGAATACTTGTGTCCTATTATTCTATAAAAACAGAAAATCGGTAGTGAAGAAGGGAGGGAGAGCCATTCGAGACCCTTATGCCGCACGTGTCATCGTGCGATCGTATTACAATAATGAATATATATATATAATGATTACGTATTTGAGTGATGGTTATGAATGAACAATTATTTATCTGCGTTGATTTCGCGATTAAATCCTGAGTTTAATGTAGGTACCTACTTTTAATATTCGTTTGTATTGATAGGGATTCTAACGAGGTCAGAAAAGATATTATTGTATCATAGTTTTCCATTAGCCATAGGTAATCCTTTTTCAATACGATATTTTTAATATGTACGACGAGAATTGTCGTTTGACACGGCTTATTGGCGGTTACGCACGGAAGAATGAAACAATATCGGAAAATTATTTATAGTCTGAATAAGGAGAATTAATGTAAAGCTACTGACGTGCAACTGTGTCAGTTAATAATAAACCATATTATATAAGTAGCAATATAAATCTATGGCGTGTAAGAACTACCTATTCGTTTAGTCACTGAGATCGTTAGTACTGTTTAATCGATTGTGAAAATATAATACAAAATTGTTACTAACTTTTGAGCCAGTAGAAAGCGGAGAAGAAATCTTTTCATATCTACATAAGTTTATATAGGTATCCCCAATGACATCAAGAATCATATTGTCCAAATATAGATACGAATTTGTAAAGCAATCTAAAAAATAACTGCAGCTTTTTGCTATTAATATTAATATATTCTTATCAATCAAGTTAATACAGGATGAATCTCCAGCTAGAGTCGTCAAAGGCGATACCGCCAGCAATCACGCGCCTCGCTGATTGTGAGTTTCGAAGCCTTCGATGCTCGAGACCAGCGGGGCCATACAATGTTGCGCTCTAAGCAGTGACGAATCTCGAATTCTGCATTTTTAATCAAATCTTTGGAAAATTGATGTCAATCGATTCCTTATGTTTTCCCGATGAAATTGGCCCCAAAAACGACACATTCGTACCACAATAGAGGAAATTACGTGAAAAATTAATTTGCAATGTACAAGTAGTTTCGTTAAAAATAGTCCGATTAACATGGTATTTGGTGTCTTTTTAATCGGGAAAACACAAGGAATCAATTGGTGACGTTTTCGTGAAGATCCTTCTTAATGGCTAACGTTATCTTTGTTTCATCCCGTCCTCTATTCTCGAGGGCCGAGTATTCGGGCGAGAAGGTTCTCACACAAAAAATGGTAGCGGGTATGATTTTGCATCAACCTAACCGGATTAATTTATCTAGTTCACCGGACACAACTGTATTTTGGTTTCGGTACGGCTTAATCAATATAATTTATAATATTTTATTTATAATATAATAATATATATTTGAACTATACATATTATTATATATATTAGATATATTATATATTATTATTATATATATATTATATTATTTAAACATAATACTGATGGTGGCAGGACAGCTTTTGTTTTGTCGGTTGCCATAGAATATTGCACTACGTGTGCCATCTTGATGGTAAAGGTTACCCAAAATGAAACCCAGGCTGGATGATTAAATTGTAATTGTATATTTAATATAAATTCAGTTTGTGAAGTACAAGTGACTGACTCGAGCCAATGTTCGATGCTTTCTGGTAAAATTTAATTTCTTGTCACTGTCTTAGCCCCTCCTCCAGTGCGTCCTAAACACAGCTCCTCTGATGGGGGTGCCAGACAGTGCCCCAATTGTAGAGACGCTCAGTCGAGAGCCGGGTTGCCGGGGGAGCACCCTACGCGTCCCCCGACTAGTCGTCGACTAGTCGACGATTACAATAGTGGCCGGATAGTCGGCTTAACCGACTAGTCGGCCACTGGCCGGTACATCTCAGTAAGCAACATTTTTGTTGGAAAACCCCCTAGAAACAATTTTCCTTGCGAAATACGAAATTTTACAACTTTTGGGTATCAGACGGGTACCTGTCTAATTGGTCACCCGAAGGGCATTTTGAGAGGCCTAAGTCACACACGTGCCCCGGCGGCATTTGCCCCCCGCCCCCAGAAACGAAATACCTATTTTCTAACTTTCGGGTACTTTTCTGGTACCTACAGCAGGTAGTCAGCAGGCGCCTGTCTCGTATTGGATCATGTCATGTTATTTGCGAAGAAGGGGAAAAAATTATCAAAACCTATTGTTCAGCAGTGCTTAAAACCCTAACGGTCCATAAGATAAACATAATACCTGTTTTAGGCGACAGCTACCTAACCCATTTTCGAATTTTCTAGGTATGGGAATTTTTACGGCATCTTTGGGTGCCCAGGAAACTGGATGCTGAACTTGAACCTTTCAGGTCATCGGGAAGTACGAAAAAAAGGATGTGTACAAATTTTGCTAACAAACGAACAGATACCTTAAGCGTCTTATTATTGTTGTAGGTGTTCCCCTTCTACTACGCGTAGGGGGTTCCCGCCAACCCGGGTCCGGGCCCTTTGCTGTGGTTAGCAACATAACAGTTCCGCGGTCGTTTATTACCCGGGTCCCACATCCTTAAGGTACGAATAAACTGGGCAACAATCGCCCGGCAACATGTATCCAGGAAGTCGCCAAGAGCTCCGCGAGATACCTTCTTGTATCCAGCGACTTGTACTCGGCGATTTGTATTCGACGATTCGTCCCTTTGAGATTAAGGGTTTAGTATCCAGCGATTTGGAAATATCTTGGAACGGTCTTGGTCATAAGTCGCCGGATACAAGTCGCAGGATATAAGAAAGTATTCCGCGGAGCTCTTAGCGACTCCCTGGACACATCTTGCGGGGTTATTGTTGCCCAGTTTATATGTACCTTGAGGAGGTCTACGATTCCCAGCTGAGCGACTCTGCCTTATTGTGCAAGGGTGGGCCCAACTTCTGAGACTGTCGCTGGGTCTGAAAAATGTCACGGCTCGGTTTATAATGTACAGGGGGGCCAAGCTTTCCTCTTACGAAAGTTGAAGCAGAGTTTGTAGCGCCTCCTACCATTAAGGTGCGTACTAAACTGTGAATGTGTGAATTGGTGTGAATCGGGACGTATGTGTATGTGTATACGTGTAATGCACCGCATACTTTATAACCTGTCCACGGATCGTCGCGCCAGCGACACGTATGCAGCAGATAGAAGGATAAACATTGAAATTGAATATTTCTTCTTTTCTTAGGAAAAGAAAATATATTCAATTTCTTTGTATATCCTTCTATCTGCTGCATATGCGTCACTGACGCGACGATCCATGTTCAGACGGCCTTAGACACTTCCTCGTGTCTGCGCCAAACATTTACAAATGGCGACGGTCGTCATGGTAACATGTAACATTTCACCAACGTCGAAAGGTTGTGTGTCGTGCTCACTGATACACCTAGGTATGTGTGTGTGATGTACCTAGCGCCTCCTACCATTAAGGTGCGTACTAAACGGGAACTTCGGCCAAACAAAGACGGCTTGGTCCCCCTGATAATGTAGTAGTTTAATATTGCGCATCGAAGGAGACCGAAGACTCCTCGGACTGATTCGCGAAACCTCGGGCCGTTTCGCGGGCGCTCGGTTCGGTTCGCGGTGTCGAGCGGATCGGCAAGGCAGAGCGATTCTCCACGTGACCGAGGACATACGTGCGTGCCCCGAGTTAACGACAAATTCGGGGTCGTTATCACCATACCCATCCTGTTTGTAATCACACACTATCTTGTATATTCTTGCTATTAAAAGTTACTATAATATAGATAGGGCTCTCTTCGAACCGTGACAAACACCCAATCAGGGTTGCCACCTCTCAGTGTTGCCACCTCTACGGATTTTTCCGTAGATTTACGGATTTTTTATCTTGCCTATGGACCTACGGAATTCAAACCAAAATCTACGGATTTCTGGTCTTTTTTCTTTTGTTATTCGTAATGATATGGTCAACAAATGAATCATTTTATTGTAGCGACATCAGTCGCCACGTGTATTCCACAGGGCTGCCGGGATTGTTCTTGATGGACAAGATTATCAGTTGAGGGGGAACACCTACAGGAGCGAGTGGAATTTCAATACCCCATTATAGCACTGCAGGATTAAATCAATAAGATAACAAAATTTCTTCTACTGTTACACTGGCAATATTGCTAATGCAAAAAAAAAAATACTAATACGAATGTATGAATAATATTCATAAGCTTCAAATAAACAGTAATTATTATCAATGTAAAAGTCGAAGAAATTTCGTTCGATCAAGTCAGAAATTCAAACGAGTCAATTACTGACAGAACGGCCACGGCGCACAGTGTGCGATCTTGGACAAAAATCGCTAGACAGCGCAAATCTTGACCGATTTCAATAATTTTTTTTTAAAATACTCGTAAAGGACTCAGCAATAACGGAGTGCTGCAGTAAATCCTGTATTTGTTGGTCTAATCTATAAAAAACATTATTTAGCATAACATAACGTAAAAACGTACACTTTGCAGATTAAAGATATTAAAAATTAATTTTTTGTAAGTGTAATATTAGCTATAAAACAAAAAATTTACGTCGAATTTACAAAATTTATGTTTTAAATAAATTATAAGTAGCTATAGCTGATTTAAATGTAATATTTTTCAATTATATTTCAATTTGATTAGTTTTGATTTTATTTCTAATAAATATATTTTCTTTTTAATTTTTTATTATTATTTATTATATATATATATATATATATATTAAGAGTTATATTTGATTAGTTTTGATTTTATTTCTAATAAATATATTTTCTTTTTAATTTTTTATTATTATTGATTAGTTTTGATTTTATTTCTAATATATATATATAATAAATAATAATAAAAAATTAAAAAGAAAATACATTTTATTGATATATATATATATAGGTCTATATATAATGTAAAATATCTTTAGATATCTTTAGATATTTTACATTATCTCTTAATCTCACCAGATCCCTCGATTAGCTCTCTCAGACCGAAAGAAAATAAAAAAGTTACGCCCTTTTAACTGAAGAAATGTTATTATAAAATAACCCACAATGCATGTAACATTTCATGCATAACATTTCAACGCGTGTAACATATCACATGTAATTCATATAAACAAATTATTATAAAATTAGTTGCCACAAAAAATTATATTCTAATTACAATTCCTAAAAAAATATATATATATACATATATATATATATTAGAAATAAAATCAAAACTAATCAAATTGAAATATAATTTAAAAATATTACATTTAAATCAGCTATACTTACATATAGGAGACGGAAAAAGGAAAGCCACGGCGCCGGGAATCGAACCCGGGCCGCCCGCGTGCTGATCAGCATCGTTAGCCACACCGGCTACGCCGACTCTCCACGGTTCCTGTCCTCCGAACTCCTATCTAAATGGACGCCACCTATGTGCTAATGTCACACACTAGGCCGTTGCCTAAATGCCCTGTATGCCTACTACATACAGTTTATTTAAAACATACATTTTGTAAATTCGAAGTAAATATTTTATTTTATAGCTAATATTAAATTTACAAAAAAAAATTTTAATATCTTTAATCTCCAAAGTTTACGTTTTTATGTTATGTTATGCTAAATAATTTTTTTTATAGTTTAGAGCAACAAATACAGGATTTACTGCAGCACTCCGTCATTGCTGAGTCCTTTACGAGTATTTAAAAAAAAAAATATTGAAATCGGTCAAGATTTGCGCTGTCTAGCGATTTTTGTCCATAATCGCACACTGTGTGGCGCTCAGTGACGTCGTGGTTCGGCACCATAGAATATTGTGACATAGATGGGAATGTCGTTTTTCATACCGTCGATCGGGAAGCAGGAGCGGGGTTAACAAGTATTTTGCTCATATATCATAATATATATAGTATAATAATATATACACCTAACTGACCATGTACAATTTCATACATGTGACAACTGTGAATAGCAAATTTTGGCCTTTTGACATTTTAACAAAAAAATCCGTAGATTTGCGGATTTTCCAAGGGGAATCTACGGAATTCTACGGAATTTTCGCCCTTCCCTACGGATTTCCAAAAATCTAAGGTGGCAGTGCTGCCACCTCTCCAGTTTTGGCCCGGAGACTCCGGGTTTTGAATGAAATCTCCGGGCTCCGGTTTTACTGGAAAAATCTCCGGATTGTAGAAAAAAACGAGATAATAAGAAATTGTTATGCTCTCCTTAACAATGGATTGCTTTTAAATGCTTCAAGTATGTCTCAAACAGCGACACCTATCGAAAGTAATAATTCTTGGGGAATTTCTAACTGTTCTCTAAAATCACCACCTACTATCGAGGGAATGCCCGAATATTCTAACGTCATTTGTTACTGTTGAGCCCAACGTTGCTATGGTATGCTTACGCTTGAATTTGTTTTCTAAGTGTTGCTTTTTTTTTTAAGTTAAATTATTCCTCCAATAGAGTCTTCACTTCAATTGTGACCAGTATAACCAGTTCATCTATACATAATAAAATTATATTATGTAATCAATTGGTCATATATCCTAATGCGTTTGGCCTTTACCACATGAACATCAATTAGTGGTATTTTGACAGTAGTTGTGAGGTTGAAAATGTCTGTTCTGTCAATAATTGTTAAATTCGTTCTTAATATTTAATGGTCTTTCTTTTGACTCCGTTTCTAGCCACAGTTTTGTTTCACCTTTAAATAGTCCTCCAAGTTATGTTTACCTCAGTCATCCTACAACCGACTCGTGTGTTACACGTCGTATCAAACGTGTGACTCTAAAGCGAACGCAGTATAATTTTTCAATATCTTTCCTTGAAAAAGGTCTAAACCGCAGACCGAAACGTCGGAAATTTATAATTATTAAAATTGCAAATTAGCTTCTAGATTGTTTAACTGACCGAACCAGTGCGCCGAAACCACTTATTGTTATATTCTAAAAATACGGTCGATAGCTCAACTACTTTATTTAAATTATTCAGTATTGTATAAAATTGTATAAATATAATTCAGAGAATTTATTCGTTTGTAAATTTGTCTTTATGCGAAAGCATTGCAATTATCAAGACCAATTTATTTATATATTGTTTTTAGAAACGAAGATGGAGAAAGAAAAAGAAGCGAAAATATTTAACCAGTTTTCACATGGGATGGTGCAGTAAGAACGAATATAAAGTTTGGTTATTAAAAGTTGATACGCACACTGCAAAATGTAAGTGGTGTTCTCGCATCTTCACCGTAAAATACGATGGAATAAAATCAGTGCAATCCCATTGTGATGGTAAAGAACACAAAAAGTCTCTCCGCATGCAATTAGAAAATCGGTTGCTGAAGAATTCTTGTAGCTCTAATTCGAATATAATAAGCACCGATTTAAAAGCTGCAGCAGCTGAAGTAGCTCAGATATTTCATGGGATTAATCACCATCATAGCTATTTAAGTACTGAATGTGGAATCAGATTTACATGTGAAATTTATAGAGATTCTACACTATCCTCCAAAATTCAATGCTGGAAGAACAAAAGCAGAATGCATCGTAGAAAACGTTTTGTATCCTAAATCTATTCAACTTATTATAGATGATATGAAAACATCGCCATTTTCTATTTGTACTAATGCTAGCAATAAAGGCAGTCAAAAGTTTTTCCCGATTGCAGTAAGATATTTTAACCAGGCGACAGGGTTACAGCATAAAATTTTCGACTTTTATGAGGATGCAAATGAAACTTCAGAAATCATAGCCAACAATATTAAACTGCAGCTTCAAAAACATGGGCTTGATGTAACGAAATTAGTTTCGTACGGTGCAGATAATGCGTTCGTTAATTAAGGAAAACATGTTTCCGTATATCAAAAATTAAAGCAGGACTTAAATAATAATTTAGTAAAAAGTAATTGTCATTGCCATATTTTACATAATGCATCTCGACATGCAGAGAAAGTTCTTTCATTTGCGGCCTTTACACGGACGTTCTTCCGTGGCACTTTTGCGCGCCACACGCCAGCGCGGCACGCATTTGGCGTGGCGTGCCGGAACGTCGGAAGGAGCGCGCTCCTTCTCGCAGGCCAGAAGATCGTACCCGTCACTACTTAGAGACAGCGAGTTCGGGCTCCCATTTCTACGTCGACTCCACATGCTTTTTCCAGGAACCAGCGCAGTCTTGTATTGTGTACTACCTGTTCCATGTATATTATCGATCTGCGAAACGATCGGCAAGACACGATCGCGATATACGTAGGTTTGCGAAAAGTATACGAATTCCTCGATATACCTGGCTTATAGAGGATATCATAAATGCTGTTACTGTAGGGCACACTGAAACATCTGTTTTTACGAAGCTACATTTGGTTTACCCGAAGGTGCTATAAATCATGGAAATGGTTTATTACTCAGTTATAACGACTGTATTGCGATCTGCATTCTCCTTGCGGACGAAAAGTTTCCACCTCATCGGACGTTCTTGCTAGCATCTTGTGCGTGGTTAGAAGTGTGGCGCGCCGAAATTCCACGTTCTTGCGTGCGAGTAGAACCGTTGTCAGGCGTGTCGCGTCCAACAGTGTGGCGCGCAAACCTCGACTTCAGAAAAGTTTACATAAGAGACAGAAAGGGTAGTTAGAAAAGGAAAGCGGCACTTGAAGACAAGGGTTTGGCGTGGCGTGTGGACTTTCCGACAGTGCGGAAAATTCTGAGGCACGCGGCGCGCCTGGCAGTCAAGACTCTGCGAGCCGCTACAAGCGGTAGGAAGTAAACGAGAATTTTTTCAAACCAAAAAATTAAACATATTTACTTGCAGCTTTCTGGCTTCATTTGTCAATCTTTAGGGAATATGAAAAAAAATTGTATGCAAAAATAGTGGTTATATCCGGCGTTATAGTGCTTCAAATAGAGCGCCTTACAAAACTCATATGCGCACTGTTAGCATAAAATCAGTTGTTGTAGTTGTCTGAAATAGATTAATACACGATTAATAGATTAAACATTATTAACCAAAATCATGATGTTATTTATTTTCATCTGCAACCTAGTAAATTGTGTCTGTACCTACCTATCGCAAATTATTTGCGTAAAATCTAAACATTCGGATAGTTAGTTGAAAAATTAAATATGGATATAAAACAAAGTTTTCACAATTATTTTGATCACCCTACGGATCACAGAGTCTACATCGATCTAACCATACTTTTGGATAAGTTACACTCTCGTTGGACTCCAGGATGAGCCAGGAAACCATTGATGTCACTTCCATATCGATACGATAAGAGAGTGCGTTTAAGAAATGCCTACTCCTTTTATAATTTGTATTGCTTCTGTAAAAGTAGTCCGATTTCCATGATATTTGTGATAATTTTAATTGGGAGAACGCCAGGAATCCATTAGTGTTATTTTCATATCGATACGATGACGAATAATGAATCTCTTAACACGCTGTAATGAATATTTCACCCTCGACTGTGGGTCGCCGACCTCGATTCCCAGCGGTCGGCCGAGAATACATACCTGTTTCAGAAAAACTGTATTCTTTATTCTTTATTGTATCGATATGGAAGTGATACCGATGCATATCTTATGTTTTTCAAATGAAAATTATACCAAATTTCATGTAAATCGAACTATTTTCAACGAAGTTTTGGAAATCAATTTATTATGAAGATTCCTTAATTACGATCCGATTTGTGTCGTTTTTTGACCATTTTCATCGGGAACACATAAGGAAACGATTCACACCACTTTGGTCAAGATCCGATGAAAAATGTAGAATTTTTAATTCGTCACTTCTTAAGGGGCAACATTGTAAGGCCCCCCTGGACTCGAGGGTCGAAATCCTTGAAACCCATCGAGGCACGGCTTATCGGTAGCGTTGCCTCTTGAGTCGAGGTTTGCTTGCGGCGAAAATTATTGCGCGCCACACTGTTGGACGCGACACGCCTGACAACGGTTCTACTCGCACGCAAGAACGTGGAATTTCGGCGCGCCACACTTCTAACCACGCACAAGATGCTAGCAAGAACGTCCGATGAGGTGGAAACTTTTCGTCCGCAAGGAGAATGCAGATCGCAATACAGTCGTTATAACTGAATAATAAACCATTTCCATGATTTATAGCACCTTCGGGTAAACCAAATGTAGCTTCGTAAAAACAGATGTTTCAGTGTGCCCTACAGTAACAGCATTTATGATATCCTCTATAAGCCAGGTATATCGAGGAATTCGTATACTTTTCGCAAACCTACGTATATCGCGATCGTGTCTTGCCGATCGTTTCGCAGATCGATAATATACATGGAACAGGTAGTACACAATACAAGACTGCGCTGGTTCCTGGAAAAAGCATGTGGAGTCGACGTAGAAATGGGAGCCCGAACTCGCTGTCTCTAAGTAGTGACGGGTACGATCTTCTGGCCTGCGAGAAGGAGCGCGCTCCTTCCGACGTTCCGGCACGCCACGCCAAATGCGTGCCGCGCTGGCGTGTGGCGCGCAAAAGTGCCACGCAAGAACGTCCGTGTAAAGGCCGCAATTGGATGTTGAAAATTTATTAAATAAAGTAGTGGCCGAATTCAGCCATAGTGCGAAAAAAGTAGAAGAGCTGAAAGAATGTTTTGCTTTCGTCGAAATGGGGTATGAAAATGTTTTAAAATATTCTAGAATTAGATGGCTCTCGTTTTTCCAAGCTGTTGAACGTTTGCTATATTCTTGGCCGGCATTAAAAACCTATTTTTTTGAATAAGGAAAAGAAAAATGCCATAAGGTTATATGGGATTTTATTAGTGTTCCAGAAAACGATTTGCATGATGATATGTTATCGCCACACAATTCGTTATTAACAATACCCGAATTATATTTATATTTTTTACATCATTACATGGATATAATGTCTAAAACTTTGCAGACTCTAGAAAGAAACAACATATCCGTTATTGAGTTGGATCAAGTCATGCGCGATTTGCGAACTAAAATTTAATACGCGTATTGAAAATAAATTTTTTGGTGCCCAGGAGAATGTGGCACTTAAAAATATTGCTGATAAAAATAAACAATTATTTATGAAGGAAACAATATCATTTACAAAAATGATATGAATATGGTACAACAATTTACAAGGAATTAAATATTTTTAAACTGGAGACTCTAGGTAATGATTTCAATTACGAAAGCGTAATGAAAGTTGTAAATTTGTTAAATATATCAACAAGCGGTAATATATTATTTGATGAGATACAATTGTTAAAAAAAAATAATAAAAATAGTCATTCAGGAAGATTCAGTGGAAAAAAATGGATAAATATTTTTAATAGCGTTGATACATTTGTAGAATTACCAAAAATTGTGGAATATATATTAGCTATTCCAGTTAATAATAGTTATATTAAAGGAGTCTTCTCGAATATGAAAAATCTTTGGAGTGACGAAAGAAATCGAATGCGAGTAAGGTTAGTAAAAGCTGAAATTTGTACAAAATTAAATTATTACATGAACTGTAAGGAGTTTCATAATTTTTTGCTCAAACCGGATCAAAAAATATTATTGAAATGTGCAATTTCTAATGAGAAAAATCATTTCAAAATTAAATAGCTACATAGAGAAAGATTTTGCAAAATCGAGAAGATTCCTTCAAGTTATGAAACATTGTAAATGTCGCAGTACTTTTGTAATCAGGCTAGATATCTCTAGCCTTAACTTTTTTTTGCTTTGTTTCATGTAACTTTATAATTGCATTTTTATATACAATAAAAGTTATTAATTAAGAAAACTGATATGTTTAAATTCTCAATTATTTATGTTTAAAAGAATTGCACATTTGTTTTCCGGATATTCAAGAATTTTTTTTTGCTTTTTCCATCTCCGGGTTTATATTCGAATCTCCGGGTTGGAATGTGTGACACTCCGGGATTTATATGGTGATGAGGTGGCAACCCTGCACCCAACGGGTGCTCCCAAACAAATACCGAAAAAGAAACAATACCGGTTTACGTCTTTGGAAATACGCATATATTACAAAACTATATAACACAAAATTCAATATTATCTCACTCACCTCTTACAGATGTGTATCTTCTGCCATTGATAACCGTTTAAGGATGACATGTTATATTTCCAGTTATATATCCTATGAATTGTATTTCAGAGGTGTGTAGTGTCGAGAATCAATCAAAGCTCCGTCATGACTCTCCGAAACATTGATGCTCGTCATCGTGATGGCGGCTGTAACTTTTTCTTCCACCAACGCGATTTGACTTGTAATTGTACTCTTACAGTCGATGATACTCGTTTTCGTGATACTCAGAACGTCATAAAAAATTTCTGTGCATAAAAACATATGTACGTTTTATTAGAGTATTAAAATCACTATACATTAGGGTTTATAAAAAAACCGACTTTTGAAAAAACCGGTTTCCGAATTCTACTATTTAAAAAAAAAAACGGTTAAACCGGTTTTCGAATTTTCACACAAAATATTAATAAAATAGAAAATAAATACTTGTACTTATTTTAACATTTTTTAATTTTTAATATTTATGGAATTACAAGAATATAACAAAATAAAATGTACTCTATCAATACTAAACCAAATAAATAAAAAAAATTAAAATATAACTAAAATCCGTACAAATCTGCACAATTTTTTAGTTCAGTTAATATTTATGCATCTACAAAAATGTAACACAATAAAATACACTGCACATAAATCCAAATGAAAAAAAGCTAAAATACCTAAAATCCGTACAAAATATAAATTATAAATCTTTAATTCATTTAGTTTTTTCTTCAGAAAATATGAACTCATGAGGATTAGTTTTACAGTAAAGTGTTATCTATTAATATATGCTTATGTCCGAGGCGAATTCAAGTAAAAATGTTATTAATTAAATAATTAATTCATTTGTACATATTATTTCTAGTATATAAAACCGCCTTTTTTTACATTAAAAAACCGATTTTCGAATTTTACAAATTTATAAAAAAAAACGGATTTTAAACCCGGGTTTTCAAAACGGCAATCACTACTATACATAGCAAAATGCACATTGCTGCACATTCATGTAAATACAGAGTACCTAAGTTTAATGTTCCCGCAAGAAAACATTCCGACAACATTTATTTGTTACTCAAACCGACATGAAGTATAACACTAAGTAAGTCTGTAGGGTAATTGACCAAACAAATTATTACGATTGCTATATAGCGTTGTCGCGTTGTGATTACGGGGACGGGTAACCATAATGGGGTCCACCGTTACGTTAAGGGAGTATAACAGTTTGAAAGTGTCAAAAATCGGATTTTTTTTATATATATTTTCATAGATTGATGTTTTAGAAATATTATAAATCAAGTCCGTTGTAAAAATTCGGAAAATCGACAAGTTATAGGCATTTGTATGAAACAAGCCAGGTAGCACGGCGCGGCGCGCCGCCGCAGCTCGACCGATCGCAGCAGAACTACATTTTTTATTACGGTGGCCCTAAAAACTCGCGCTACGTTCAACCAATTCCCTTCCAATTTTGCATGCAGAATCGTAATAAGATTCCACATCAACCTACGACGCCTTTTTTTATTCTGATTCCTCGTTTATTATTTATAAATAAAAAAGTGGACTTTTCTCTTAGAAAAATCTGACTTTATCTTTGATATCACCATTTCTTTATTTTTCAAAATTTTCAAAATCGGCAAAATATTTTAGAAAAAAAATTGTACTGTTTTCGATTTCAGACACGACATACAGCTTTTTTCAGGGCCACCGTGCAGACGTCTAAAATCAAGACAGTTTTGGATATATATCCATAACTTAGGGTCTGCTAACACGCTCTGAAGAAGTTGCTAATTTTCTATCTTTTGTGCTCAGGACACCTTATCGCCCCGCCTTTCGTTATTGTACGGGATCTTGGATCGCAGCTTTCGGCCGTGTATAATCTTTGGATACAGGGTGATTCTCTCGCAGCGCCTTTCAAAGAGATGGCGCCTGGTACCCCGTGGCGAGGTCAACCCCTCGTGGTGCCTCACCGAATTATATGGCTTGCGACCCCCGAAAGGGTTGAAAGATTTTTGCGAAAACGACGCTAATCGATTACTTATGTTTTGCTGTTGAAAATGACACCAAGAACGACCTAATTCGGACCACAATGAAGGAAATGCCATGAAAAATTGATTTATATCATTTCAAGTTGACTTCGTTAATAATAGTCCGATTTACATGAAATTTGGTACGATATTCATCGGAAAAACATAAGGAATCCATTGATGTCACTTCCACATCTATACAATAAAGAATAAAGAATTCCTTAATACGTTGAAATGTATATTTCCTCAATTCGCTGCGGTCGGCCGAGGATTCATACCGGTTTCAGAAAAAATAATTCTTTATTTTTTACGTATCGGTATGGAAGTGATACCGTTGGATTCCTTATGTTTTTCTGATGAAAATCGTACCAAATTTCATGTGAATGGGGCTATTATTAACGAAGTCAACTTGAAATGATATAAATCAATTTTTCATCTAATTTCCTTCATTATGGTCCGAATGGCGCCGTTCTTGGTGTTATTTTCATCGACGAAACATAAGGAATCGATTGGTGTCGTTTTCGCAAAGATCTGATGAAAAATGCGAAAATCCTGGACATTTCTCACTTCTTAATGGTATTTCAACGCTTTCGAGGGTCGAAAGCCATACAATTTGGTGAGGCACCGTGGGGGGGTTGACCTCTCCACGGGGTACCAGGCGACATCTCTTTGACAGGCGCTGCAAGAGAATCACCCTGTACCTAAGTCGCTGAACGTTTTGTCAATTCATGTTTCGTCAATCGTGGTTTTAATTAATAAATTGCCCGGATAAATTGTAATAAAGTGTTTTGGATACCGTGTCGTTTCTTTTCTACGTGCACGTGCTCCGAAAAGTTTGCCGGTAATTCACTTCGGCTCCCGCTGAAACACCGCGCGAGCGATCTAGCTAGATAAAAGTTGACAGTCTCATTGTTTCTCCTGTGCTCGATTCACGCTGTATGCCCATGTGGAAAACGCTTTGTCGTTTTCCTGCGCTGGCCACGGACAATTGGGTTGGGGGGGGGGGGGAGGTGTTGTAGCGATGAAATCGAATGGGATAGCTAGCAACCAAGTATATTCCAGGACTTCTTTCACTCCGAACACTCTTTTCGACTCCGCTTGAGCGGTCTATGAAACTCCCGTTGTTTACCTATAAAGTCAAATCCAGAACTGAATGCGTAGGTATACATTGAGTAGGATTGAGCGCACACGAATAACACATACGGAGGGGCAGAGATGGGCAAAGATAATATCTAAATAAACTCGAATAAAAGATACTTTACGTTTATTCGTTATTCGCAGCTTCGAATAACACGATTTATCTTCATCCGAAACACCACGGATAAATAAATTTATTGGAGGTGAATTTATTCGACAGCGAAAGATAATTTTTTTTCGAAGTGAATTTATTCGACGGTGAAAGATAATTTTTTTTTTTCGAAGTGAATTTATTCGACGGTGAAAGATAATTTTTTTTTTCGAGGAACTTTTATTTGAACCGTCGAATAAGGTTCTCATCATTATCCGTAGTTTATTCGACTTTTATTCGAAGGCTTCGAATAACATTCGGCAGCGTGTTTTACCGAACCGGCGCGATCTCGCCTCCAGCGGCTCCAGCTGAAGACTTCGGCGGCGGCTTCTGATCTTGGTTCGAGCCAGTGTTCACGGGAACAGGCCTGATAGCTCTCGGCTACCCTCTGTTGCGCATGCCCGCGACGAGCTGTGACGTCAAACCAATCACCGCCAAGCTGGGAAACGAAGCCAGCCACTGCGTCGATTCGGTTCGTTTCCCAGCTTGGCGTTGATTGGTTTGACGTCACAGCTCGTCGCGGGCATGCGCAACAGAGGGTAGCCGAGAGCTATCAGGCCTTTTCCCGTGAACACTGGTTCGAGCCTCGGCTCGAGAGCCATACGTTGTTGCTTGCGGTGGATTATACTTATATTAATAGGATGTAAAACTTCCACATTTTCGATCGTATCAGCATGAACGTTTCAGTAACATATTGCTGAAATTTTTTAGATGAAAATGAATTAACGATATAAATCGGATTATTTTTAGCATTATTACATTAGAAATGTTACATTCATATTTAATTATCTATAGTTCTAGAAATAATCCGATTTATACCGTGTTTGCACTCATTTTAATCGAAAGGATCTCGCAACTTTATGAACAATCCATAAATTTTAAAAGTCGGAAAAGTCTGCGTACAAATATAACTGACAAATTTCGAATACTATAAAAAAGCTAGGGTTTTGGAAGTTTTATGGACACTAATTTATTTATTGGTTAACTCTAGATTGATTGTGAAAAAAACGACGATGTTTCTTACATTTGTTTACTAGAAAATGCAAATAAACGGGAACACAAAATCTTTTGCAAAAACAAAATTTGTTCTTATGATTCTTGTAATTATTATCATAACAAATTCTATTCAATTTAATATACCCATATTACCCATGCTAACTGTATTCGGATTTTCGTAAATGTAAAATCGTGCTATCGGTTTATTTATATTTTCGCGTAAACGAATGTAAAACACATCGTCATTTTTACATAATTTGTTTAATTATAACTAATAAATTAGTTAATATCTGAATTATGCTCCAAACCCTTGCTTCTCTTTGTGTTTTTGCTTGAATTATTTTAAATTTCGCAAGTGTACGAAGAATTTCGTGACTGACTTTATAGGTACTGTATGTAGGTATTACATTCATGATTTTTTTCTTCGGACATAATTTCTGATAAATCGCAAAAACTAGTTATTGGTTATATGTACATACATATTTAGCACAATATTAACTCGGTACTTCTACTTTATACATGAGAATATATGTTCTGGTAACATAATTTGCCGAAAAATTAAAATATTTATGTGTATGATATGAAAAATCGCGTGATGATCTCTAATCATTGTCGATATGTTCTGGTTTTGTTGATTGTCGCGCTGCTGTAGATGACCGTCAGAAAGCCATATCCATCTAAACTGTTTGTTGTATAGAATAGATGCAGGTAAAAAAACTTTACTCAGAGTATATCTACGTTACTATACCTTCTCAAGTAAATTACTTTACTATACTTATTGAAATGATTTATTATACTGTATATTTATATTTCAGAAATATAAAGGTGAATGAAGACGAATACAATTACTCTTAATTAAATTTATCTTATTCATTGAAAACAATGTATGAATGAAAGAATACACATATGTACACGAGTATACATATACACAATGCACAATTTATTATGCTAATGAACAACATATTTAATTTAAAAATGCATATCCATATACATACATACATACAATTAAGAAAATATATATTTGTATTGTTGTTAATAATTATTATATAATAATGTACTAAAAATATAGATTCTGCGGGTTTTTTTTATTACATTTTACGGGTATGCAGAACGGCTGCGGTTGAGCAAAGGAAAAATGCACTCCTCGGTACCCTTCTTAACAAAACTAAGAATATCAATCTGTCGTAAGATAAATGACCCGTACAGGATACTAGTCGAAAACGTAACTAACTATGTCGGCTCAGTACCTCGCACGCTCAGGTGGGAACGCTCACCACCACGCACTACCTCACTGGACCAGTCGCTACTAGCTCACGGCCTTCTAGCGCACTAGGACTCTTACAATAATATATTAGAAACTATAAATAATTTATTAGGTCGCCTCATAAGTTCGTACCGCGATGCAAAACATTTTACTGAAAAACTAAAGAAATTTTATAGTGACGGTATAATATTTTGACCGAAAAAATGAGAAGAAGTTGTGAAACAAGAGAGTGATAACATTTTTCATAGCAGTTATAGATGTGTTTAAAAAATTGATCTAAATATCAGTACAATAATCGGCACGAACTTATGGGACAACCAAATATAATAATAATAATAAATTTGTATGTACAGGGTGTTAAAAAAGTGATGGTCACCGCTTTCAGGTTCGATAGAGAATTATAAAAAAAAATTTGTCGAGAAATTGTTTATAACATCGAAAGTTAATGTTACTTTTTTTTATATCAGCATATTTTGCTCGTTGCAAGAAGAAAAAGTTTGAAAGGAACCATATGTCGCAAACGAACCGTTTGGTCAAGAAAGATTGTTAAAGATTTCGCAACGATTCGATTGTGTAGAGTTACACGTTTAACAATCGCTCTTGAAATTTTCTCCTTGCAACGAGCAAATATTGCTGATGTAAAAAAAATTTAACATTAATTTTCGATGTTATAAACAATTTCGCGACAAATTTTTTTTTATGATTCTCCACCGAACCTGAAAGCGGTGACCATCACTTTTTTAACACCCTGTACATACATATTTATTATTATTATTATATTTAGTTGTCCCATAAGTTCGTGCCGATTATTGTACTGATATTTAGATCAATTTTTTAAACACATCTATAACTGCTATGAAAAATGTTATCACTCTCTTGTTTCACAACTTCTTCTCATTTTTTCGGTCAAAATATTATACCGTCACTATAAAATTTCTTTAGTTTTTCAGTAAAATGTTTTGCATCGCGGTACGAACTTATGAGGCGACCTAATATATTATTTATAGTTTCCAATATATTATTGTAAGAGTCCTAGTGCGCTAGAAGGCCGTGAGCTAGTAGCGACTGGTCGAGTGAGGTAGTGCGTGGTGGTGAACGTTCCCACTTGAGCGTGCGAGGTACTGAGCCGACATAGTTAGTTACGTTTTCGACTAGTATCCTGTACGGGTCATTTATCTTACGACAGATTGATATTCTTAGTTTTGTTAAGAAGGGTACCGAGGAGTGCATTTTTTCTTTGCTCAACCGCAGCCGTTCTGCATACCCGTAAAATGTAATAAAAAAAAACCCGCAGAATCTATATTTTTAGTACATTATTATATAATAATTATTAACAACAATACAAATATATATTTTCTTAATTGTATGTATGTATGTATATGGATATGCATTTTTAAATTAAATATGTTGTTCATTAGCATAATAAATTGTGCATTGTGTATATGTATACTCGTGTACATATGTGTATTCTTTCATTCATACATTGTTTTCAATGAATAAGATAAATTTAATTAAGAGTAATTGTATTCGTCTTCATTCACCTTTATATTTCTGAAATATAAATATACAGTATAATAAATCATTTCAATAAGTATAGTAAAGTAATTTACTTGAGAAGGTATAGTAACGTAGATATACTCTGAGTAAAGTTTTTTTACCTGCATCTATTCTATACAACAAACAGTTTAGATGGATATGGCTTTCTGACGGTCATCTACAGCAGCGCGACAATCAACAAAACCAGAACATATCGACAATGATTAGAGATCATCACGCGATTTTTCATATCATACACATAAATATTTTAATTTTTCGGCAAATTATGTTACCAGAACATATATTCTCATGTATAAAGTAGAAGTACCGAGTTAATATTGTGCTAAATATGTATGTACATATAACCAATAACTAGTTTTTGCGATTTATCAGAAATTATGTCCGAAGAAAAAAAATCACGAATGTAATACCTACATACAGTACCTATACAGTCAGTCACGAAATTCTTCGTACACTTGCGAAATTTAAAATAATTCAAGCAAAAACACAAAGAGAAGCAAGGGTTTGGAGCATAATTCAGATATTAACTAATTTATTAGTTATAATTAAACAAATTATGTAAAAATGACGATGTGTTTTACATTCGTTTACGCGAAAATATAAATAAACCGATAGCACGATTTTACATTTACGAAAATCCGAATACAGTTAGCATGGGTAATATGGGTATATTAAATTGAATAGAATTTGTTATGATAATAATTACAAGAATCATAAGAACAAATTTTGTTTTTGCAAAAGATTTTGTGTTCCCGTTTATTTGCATTTTCTAGTAAACAAATGTAAGAAACATCGTCGTTTTTTTCACAATCAATCTAGAGTTAACCAATAAATAAATTAGTGTCCATAAAACTTCCAAAACCCTAGCTTTTTTATAGTATTCGAAATTTGTCAGTTATATTTGTACGCAGACTTTTCCGACTTTTAAAATTTATGGATTGTTCATAAAGTTGCGAGATCCTTTCGATTAAAATGAGTGCAAACACGGTATAAATCGCATTATTTCTAGAACTATAGATAATTAAATATGAATGTAACATTTCTAATGTAATAATGCTAAAAATAATCCGATTTATATCGTTAATTCATTTTCATCTAAAAAATTTCAGCAATATGTTACTGAAACGTTCATGCCGATACGATCGAAAATGTGGAAGTTTTACATCCTATTAATATAAGTATAATCCACCGCAAGCAACAATGTATGGCTCTCGAGCCGAGGCTCGAACCAAGATCAGAAGCCGCCGCCGAAGTCTTCAGCTGGAGCCGCTGGAGGCGAGATCGCGCCGGTTCGGTAAAACACGCTGCCGAATGTTATTCGAAGCCTTCGAATAAAAGTCGAATAAACTACGGACAATGATGAGAACCTTATTCGACGGTTCGAATAAAAGTTCCTCGAAAAAAAAATTATCTTTCACCGTCGAATAAATTCACTTCGAAAAAAAAAAAATAATCTTTCACCGTCGAATAAATTCACTTCGAAAAAAAATTATCTTTCGCTGTCGAATAAATTCACCTCCAATAAATTTATTTATCCGTGGTGTTTCGGATAAAGATAAATCGTGTTATTCGAAGCTGCGAATAACGAATAAAGATAAAATATCTTTTATTCGACACATTATTTAGATAATTTTTTATCTAGATATTGCCCATCTCTGCGGAGGGGTCTTCAAATTGCCACCTGTCTTTCTTCACGTGTTTCTGTGCTCAACTCGCTTCACATTCGTAAACATTCCATCGAAGGAAGACGTCCACATTGCATGCATATATACTCAACAGATACGGGATCCGTGTCAAATTTGAAGGGAGGACGATACAGGTGGAACCACGCGCAGTCACCGGTCTACCCTTTTTGTTCCTGTGTTCCATGACAAGATATCCAGAGGCGGATTCAGGAGCCTTTCTTGGAGGGGGCAAAATATGTAAAAGTACATAAGTTCATTTTTGAACCTTCTTTTACAAGATTTAAAATTTGCCTGTAATTTATATTTTAATATCTCTATTTGATACTATAGCCTAAATAATTAAATTCACATTAATTATTATAGTCATAATAGTTTTCTATTTTATTACTCTGGGGGGGGGGGGGCGATCGCCCATATCGCCCCCTTCTGGATCCGCCCCTGAAGACATCTTGGCAGCTTTGCATAGTAGCAAGGTCGTAACATCGGTAACATGTTAAATTGAATATATTTAGAGATAAGGACTTCGGGCTCTTGTAGGATCAAGGATTCTTCATCTGTTTACATCAATTGGTGCCGCTGTTCGGTACCTACTGAAACGAGCCTAAAATTTCGCTTCACTTGCTGACCAAATGTCCCGAAGTACAGGTAGTTATTAAGCGTGTATATTATACGGCAGGGCTCTCCAGCCTAGGGGCCCCTCACGCGTCTGCTTCCCCTTCCAATCTTCCTCTGGTGCAGCGTGCCTTCCGTTATCAAGGAGACCGCGCGACGCTACGAAGGCTGCCATGACGGGCTAGCCGGGCTATATAGCATCTTCGCGGTTAGCGTCTCGCGGTATCCCTGACAACGCGGACGAGAGTGGGAGAACCCCAAGCTCTCGCGGGAGCGACCTTGGAGAGCCCTGTTATAAGGCGAATATTGCGCTCCACGTTGGACTTATGGTTGTAGCACCTTCAGTCAAAACCTAGAGTGCTAGGGTCAGAAAATTGTTTTATCTTCCAATTTTCTCAACTAATCTGCTTAACCGTAGTTAACGTTCAGATAGCATGTCTTCTAATCTCTATTTCTCAGGTTTTTTGTTTGGTTTATGCGAAAGTGCAAAGCATCAATCATTCAGCGAATGAAACACTGCAGATAATCATGTAAAAAATATTCTACATATATAGTGTACCCCAGATTAATGAAAAGATTGTCATCCCGGCTTGATGGTAAAGCCTATCCTACGTTATTATAAAGTATTACAGAAACATGGAAAATCGGGCACTCGACCAAGTTAAGTCGGCGGAGTAGTTAGAAAACTAACGCTCTAGCCGAAACACACCCGTGGTACGTTTCTGATAATAGTCTGATCAGAAATTTTACACACAAATGACCGAAATGTTCTGGCTTAACTGGTACTGTTCCTCCGCTTATTCATCGCTTCTTCACCCAATTGTGGTGGGTTTTTTAATGGTTTCCAAATGCTAAGATAGCTAATGTTCTTTCGAAGACCCTGCAGAGGTGAAACTGTTAAGTCCTGACATGGGGCAGCCAGAACTGTTTCTGTAGCGTGGGCGAAAAAACTTAACAGAGCTACTGACATATCTGTAATTGTTACTCCGAGGTTTGAAGTTAAAGTTGAGTACAGTGTTACTGAACTGACCTTCATTTTCATTGATTTAATTTGTGCTTAAACAGGGAATCCGGCGATGTTCACCAACGAAAAGTGTTACCATTTGTGTATGCTATAAGGCAAATGTGATAACAATAGGAGAGATGGGGGAAATACGAGTCAGTTAACGAAAAGTCAAGATATTTAATCAACCATTTGAAATATTTACTAGAACCTTTGGCAATTCTTTAAACAAGTAATACACAATAATATAAGAATGACCTTTTCCACGTGCCATCAATTCAAAATAAACTATAACATTTTATTGAAAAAGTAGGTTTGGCCCACGTTGCCTCAGGTTGGGGTAATGAGGGCCAAGCAAGTCTTCACACAGAACGCAGAAAATTATGTAGCCCAAAACAAATTCAAAATCTTTTCTTCTAATACTAAAAGGATACCAATTATTAGAGGTCCATAATATCCGTACAACAATTAAATTTAATGATTTGATTAATGTTTAACGAAATCTAATTAAGTGGACACACTTAGGTACAGAAATCACACGTGTAAGTACTTATTTGGTGTGTCACAACCTGTGCCAGCCGTTTCCAAGTTCTTGGCATCTGCAGCAAAAAAAGCTGTCACTATTCAAATTTTTTGTGGGGTAAGGAGCCCCATGAGCGTTATTTTATTTCTGTAAAAATAGCAGAATAACATTTGAAATAAACACAGAATTGAAGTTATCATAACAAACCTGAACTATAAATCTTTCAAATAAGGCGTAAACAAAATATAATAGACAAAAGTTTTGTACTTACTATTGCCATGCAAATTTTCGAGAAATAACAGGAAATACGTGCTGAATAAACAACGTTCTCTATGACCGGTACAAACGCGACTAGCGAGGCAAACAAATGCCCAGCAACATTGTTTTGGTACCTTCGGGCGGAAATATGTCGCCGTTCGATTTACAATATTGCTCAAACTATACTGGCTCCTATTACCCACTGGCTCTCATTTCTCCCCTACTTCCGGCTGCTGTACGATTGTACAATGAGAAGTACTCGAATAGGCAGCCCGTAACTAGAAAAATAATGTCTCGGATAATATGGACATTACGACAGATTGTTCAGTTCGGTCTTGACTCGACAAGATGGAGAACTAGAAGCAATCAGTCTACTGAAAATAAAAAAATGGTGATCGAGTACATGGAGGAAAATCCGACGACAAGTGTGCGAAACATTCAATGCATTACAAGAATACCACTGCCCACCAAACTTTGCAGAAAGAAGGACTATTTCCATACCATGTGTACCTACCGTGTGCAAGCATTACAATCACGTGACATGTCAGTTCGGTTGGCGTATTGTCAATGGCTGTTACATCAATACGAAGTGAAAGAAAACATTTTAAAAAGGATTCTGTACACAGATGAAAGCACGATCACAATGGTTGGTGCTTTTAACACAAGAAATACCCATGTGTGGAGTTATAAAAACCAGGGGTTGGAACGGTTCCGAAAATAACTGTTTCAAACTGTTATAGGTATATCGGTTCTGAAACAGTTATGAAGAGCCGATATTCTGAATAACTGTTATAAGGAATCAAAATTTCTGACTATATCGATTTCGGTTCTACAGAACCGATATTATATCGGTTCCATAACAGTTATAGATCGGTTTTGTAACAGTAATGTATGTATCAGTTCTATCATTGCACGTTTCAAAATATTTACAAACAATGTCATATTACGAAATGCACGAAAAGTCGAGCGTTACGAAAATTGTGACCAAAATGGGTGATAATGTTTCGTCTTGTAACTTCAAAATTAAAAGCAACATCCAAACAATAAATATAGCGTCGAGTAGGCAAAGGATGTCGGTATCTGAGATCACCTTCGGACCCAGTACGTAACGGCAGTGAGCGTGGGTAGAGGGTCCGCGATACATACAGAATTTAAAAGTTAAAAGCTCGGTTTGGCCCACACCAGTGCCGTCCAACTTGCCTCTTGAGAGGCAAAAGCCGTCCCCCACCATCGTCCGCCGTTACCATGGCGCACAGACGCGGCCGATTCAAAGTAATAGTGAACGTCGGCGTCGCGCGTGTCGTCTGAGCTTCCTTGTCTACGGAAATGTCGCGGTCTCCTTTTCAGCGTCGCGCGGTTTCCTTGGCGACAAGTCACGTTGCTCGAAAGGAAGGTTGGAAGGGGAAGTAGACGCGTGGGGGGGGGGGGGGCCCTACGCTGGACAGCGCTGGCCTACACGTTGGGAGCTCGGCGCTATCCCCACCACTTCTGGCTCACTCCTGTTCTCCGATGGTGAGAGCAAGATGAAACGAGAGCGAGTCAGTGGGACTGAACGCGAGCGAGGAACGGTACGAGACAGACGATGCGTTGATACTTTGCCTCCCTCCGTCTTTCGGACGCTTGATACTCCGTCCTTTGCGTGCGCGACAGGTGTGGGTGCCGGGCATGAGCACTTAGACGAAAACAGCTCCGCACATTTCGTAGGAGCTCGACGCAGGCCTCGTGTCACAGGCAATCACAGCTGCTCGCACGGCCATGCAAAGGACGGAGTATCAGGCGTCCGAAAGACGGAGCGAGACAAAGTATCAACGCGTCGTCTGTCTCGTACCGTTCCTCGCTCGCGCCCCAGTGGCAGTGAGCACTGGGGCCTCCAAGAATCCCAGTCATTCAAGCCTATCCTACGGGTATGAGCCTGCACCGCACACTACTATAGTTTTCCCTATCCGTTGCACGCCCACCCTATCGTTAGCTTTCGAACTCCTCTTCCGCGTGGATCATGCAAACATCAACTGACCCTCTCTGCGTTAGACGCTCATCGCCGGTCCCGAGTCGCGAGCTTGTAACCAATAAAATAATGTACATGAATCAAGTCGAATAAGAAATGCGAAAGTGGTGTCATTCGAAAGCGAGTTTCAATTTATTTAATCAGGACCAAGTATTCACGCCAAAAAACTGCGGTTTTTCTTTGAGCTTGTGGAATTAAAAGTATATCAGTGTTACGTTCCGCCGGCATTATACAGTGTTCCCGGGTTTAAGTAAAAACGGCAGCGCATGAACGCCAGGTGGCTCGAATGGTTCGAGGAGCCCCGGCACCTTGGTCGTCGCATTGTCGGGGCGCTGTATCCCGTATTCAACCAATGCGTGGAGCGTAGCCACGGCAGGCTCTCCTTCCGCCTGACGCAGTTACTCACCGGAGACGGATGCTTCGGTGACTACCTGCACTGGATCGGGCGGGAGGCACCGTCACGGCGCCACCACTGCAATTCTGGCGACGAGGACTCCGCTGACCACACCCTGGCACGATGCCCGGAGTGGATCGACGACAGGCGTGTCCGCAAGTTGCAGGTGGAACCTTGGTGCGGAGCATGCTGAGGAGTCAGAAAGATTGGGCGGCCGTCTCCTCCTTCGCCGAGGTGGTTACCCTCGAGAAGGAGGAGGCGGAGAGAGACCGAGAATGGTCGGGGCTAACTTCAAATGGTCAGCCAGCCACCACCGCCCAGCTGACTTCTACTCAGCCGGAGGCCTACGAGATCGTGAAAGGTTGTCGAGCGGGGTGAGACAGTTACCGGTGGGGCGGAGAAAGAGTGAGATGCCGACTCAGTCGGTAATGCCAGGTTCGACGAATAATCAAGAGCGGAGTAACAAATTGTAACGAGTTAATACGGTAGGACGCAGATCTTTCCCCACCACGCGCGCCTGGCGCGGCCCGCCGCTACCGAGCGCGGCCGTGAGGTGGCCGCGCGCCGAGCGGTGCTCGCGCTGGTGAAGTTCGCGCGGCGCCGTATATAGGCCAGCGCGGCGGGCCCGTCAGGCAGAGTCTACCACGAGCGTCAGGCAAAAGATAGTTCTCTCCCAAAGACCTCTTGTACGTCCAAGCTGCGTATTTGCGTATTTTTCACTCCACTCACCTTCACGGCTCCCAAAGAACAGCGAGTTCTCCTACCATTGGACGCAGGTCGATATCCCCGGTCAATCTTAGGGACAGACTTCGTCTGCCCCGGAGGACATCCTACAGCCTCCGTATCTCCCGCGGGTTTTACCCACTGGGCGATCAGGCTCAAGGCTTCACGGTCAGGGCCATTGGTGGAGATAACAGCCAGGGCACCAGTACGACCACTACCCCATCTCCTCACCCTCTCGCCGAAACGACACCGGGTCTCGCGCCGCGACCGCGATGCGCCGTCCGCACCTCGCCACCGACCAACGGCGAGTCTTCGCGCGAGCTTAAGGTTTAGGTTAAGCCCCGTACACACTGTTAAGCCAGCTGAACCTGGCCGGGATCTTTGTACACGCGGTATTCAGCCAAATAAAGCACGTTTTACCCACGACCCCAGCGTCATTCACTCGGCGGCCATGGACTATCGTCCTGAGCCGGCATCACTGCGGCACCTTCACCGCAACCCCGGAACCCTTACGAGAAGCGGTTACAAAATAACCAGTGTTTATTGCGTCTTTTGCGGTTAATACAGGTGCGCGGTAAACGGTTCGGTCGCGGTATTCTACTACGTGTCTCGAACGGCGACCATAGCGCATCCGGTCGCGGCGATACGTTTGCTCCCGACGGCGGCGACTGCGGCGAGCTTGTGGATGTAGGATGCGGAGGTTGTGTAACGTTCTGCCCAGGGTGGCCTAAAAGGCGCGTCCATGCGGGAATCGTATCAGAGTTCCAGTGTGCGATGGGGTTCTGGCCTAATGGGCACGGAGACACCTTACTGGCGGAGGAAGGGCGCAAAATTGCCCTCGCCCTATTTCGGACTGAGGCTGGTAACGGCACAGTATGGCGATGGCCGATACTAACACACCTCGGGGTTATCAAAAAGAGCGTCTCGGTCGTACGGTCCGGCAGCGGTGAGGCTACTATACACTGTAGAGAGCTGTCAGTCTCGCTCGTTGCGGCCTTTATATTGAAAGGCCGTAAATCTTCGCATGCGAGTACGTTCGCAAGCCCGCGGCCGCGGCGCGAACTACACCTACTGTTTCGGCGCCGTACGCTCGTGCGGCGGGGGACGTAACTTCGTCACAGCCTTCTAGAAGCCACGATACGGGCGGGGCGGGGGGGGGGGCGCAACGAGTGGTCCGTCGCGCCGCCCCGATAACTATTTAGGAGTGTAACCGGAGGGGGACCAAATAGTATCCCCTCCAGGAGGGGCCCCAAATATGGGGCTCGGCAGGAGCACTGGGGGACAGGTGGTGAATGCATCGTTTAATCTGAGCTCACCTAAGTCCTCCCCCCCCTCGGCGCGTGCTCCCTTCCAACCAGGCGGCTTCCCTGGAGTTTTTAGTGTGTGCAACCCCGACATAACCCCGTTCCTTCCCCGGACTGAAATTCGTAGGACATTCCGCTCACCTCAGGCGCCAACAGTGGACGCGTATTTAGTCTGAAGTTCAAAGTCAATTTTCTCGCAAACGAAGCCTCCACCCCAATATCGTTATTACTGCTTTCCGTCTCTTAGTATGGTGTCTAGAACACCATTCTATATTTAACTATGTCAAACTGGAACAACTTTATAAACTATATTTTATGAAAATAACCTTACGACCTGTACGTATGAACTAAAACTTGATTCACAACATAAAGTAGCCCGTTCGAGAGAGTGTAATTGATCAACGACACGCAGGATATACCGTAATTATTATTGAATGTTATAATTTATATTATTTGGGTCTGTAAAATGCCAATAACTTGATACCCTGTAGCGCCGAGTACGTGTGCTGCTGACACGATATAAGAACATCATGCCAACGTCCAGACTCGATGTTACGAAACGTTCGAGAACAAAATTTTATAAACTCATTGTGAACTAAGAATACCTCGTGCAGGCACCTGAGAAAAACCGAGGGATGTAAGCGATACTCTAGTGGGATAGGGCGGCAACTAAGCCTCATGACCTTTATTTCAGGGCCGTGTTGGACTTGCATTTGCCGCATGGGCCCTTTTCTAATGCCCAGTACGAAATCGCAAATGGATCAGTGGCTTATGGGGTAAACGCAGGACCTGAAACGAAGGTCATGGGGCACATTTGGCGCTCCATCCTGCTAGAGTATCGCCTACATCCCTCGGTTTTCCCTCAGGTGCCTACGCGATCTCCAATGGTGTGTAACAAGCGCTGTACGCTCGTAGGTCAGCAATCCCCTCTGGGACTTAACATTATTCTTTAAATGTGAATGTAAGTGTGAAAATTATATGTTTTCGAATGACAAATTTAATTACGTACACAGCTTTCAGAAAAATCAGTCTGTCTGAATAATATAATAAAAATAGCATGTTCTTGTTCATTTGAAATGTTAATCTGTATTTTATGTAACTTCATATGTGTAAACTACAGAACAAACTGGAAACCGTATGTATGCATATTTTGAAATTTCAAATTCTGCAGTGTAATAAAAGTTATTGTATGTGAAATCTACTCGCATTATTTGCCAGATGGACTTCCTGGTCATATTAGGAAAAATTGTGATTTGTTATGATATTCTTTATTAGATTATGTTATACAGGGTGTTCAGCTACATATAGGAAAAAATTTAAGGAGTGACTCTAGACCAGCGCTGCACAAGGAGCTGTTTTCGGCGCCTAGCGGCGAGCAACCCACCTGTCTCGTTGCTAAGGTTAGAATCGGTGAGGAGAACTGCAGTAGTGTATGTGCGTGAACGTAGGCTCGTAGCATCAGTAAATATGGCTGGGTTCAAGTCATACCAAATGCACGTACACTACTGCAGTTCTCCTCACCGATTCTAACCTTAGCAACGAAATAGGTGGGTTGCTCGCCGCTAGGCGCCGAAAACAGCTCCTTGTGCAGCGCTGCTCTAGACGTTAAAATACGGCGAAAAACAAGACATAACGAAATACATAAAAATATAACTAAATTGTAGTTGAGGCTCCGTTTTGTAGTTATAAGCATCGACGAAGTATAGAATAGACCTATCACCTTATGGGACTTGGTGTCATCACCCAAACTGTGTTATCGACCCATAACTCGAGGACTGAATCTGGCGGCCTCTGATCATGAACAGCGTCCAACTCCGGAACTACTCTGAAATGTGTTTAAATGCTGAAAGGTGTGTGCGTGCTTGTATACGTGTGACTTGTTTAGAGTGAGAGTTTGACATAGAGGGCAGGCTTTCGTTTTTCGTTACGCTACGCTTTGGCTCGGCTTGTCGAAAATCTATTTCGGTGATGTGAAGACTATATGGCGCCGAAATATGGCTCTTCTTAAAAGCTTATACAAACTATAAATTGCAAGATGACATTGATTGTTAGTACTTTACGTGTTGTGGAACACTTAACTAACATTTTCGCGTGTCGTACGTCGAAAAATATTAAAAAATGACGCTGTTACTGACATTCCCGCAAATCTCCGCACTCCGCGCATGTCTAAATAAACGGTGCCCATCCTACGACACGTATAGATCATTGAGAACAAGGAATCCAAACGTTTTTGTAAAATTTTGTATTCGTAGTTTTCGGGACCCGAGAACATTTTGCAATAGTTTATTTATTACTTGGGAACGGTGGATTAGTAGTTAAAACTCTATGTTTCGTTACAAATTGATTGGCCGTTTCCCCTTATTAACTATTTTATATTTTTAGTTTTTTTATTATTCCTAGTGTTGTGTACCAGGAAATTAGACTCTCGTTCAAAACTTAAACACTAAGTTTATTCAAAAGCAAATATTCTAAATTCTGATACATGGAGGTTTACGGTGAATACAAATATACGAGCTATAACTGCTTGAACGCTCTATAACTGACTGCAGCTCGAATTCAACTAACCAAGGGCCCTACAGGCAGGCAGCCCTTGCGAAAAAACCCAAACAACGTTTCGCGCCCCCATCGGCTCGCCTTGGGAGAGGGTAACGACGATCGAAATCAGTCCCACGCTTTCTCTTGAAAGACAGGGTGAAGTGCTGGAAAGCTTGCTTGTTGACGCAAGCCAGACGGATCTCCAACACTAGATATGTACATATGATAACACAGCTATTGTACTTTTTAAAGCATAAGTGGAAAAAAAGGTTCTGGATTTACGGACGTCGCGACTCGCGAGTGAGATGAAATGGGAGGGAATAAGAGAGAATGAAAGCAAGTGAGAAACGGCACGAAGGTCCTTTACGCGACAAACGATCAATCTGGCAGCGGCAACAAAGTATGATACATTGTCTTCTTGCGTTCTCCGTGCGCCTGATTTTCGCATGTCGATGTCGGTCCACGGACGAGCTATGCCTAAACGCCCGTATTGAATTAGATTTCACTTTCTTCTATAAATTCTGCAAAAGCAGTAATCAGTAGCTAAATGCGGAAAACATGTATGTGCAGTGTGCACATGCTAAGCTAATTGTAAGATGAAATTTTTACATTCTCTGTTTCGTCTTTATTCGAGCATTTATGGAAAATTAGTGACATTTTTTTAATAAAAGGAAAATCAAACACGACGTTGTAACCGTTATATCGCGGGGTTACCGGTGGGACGGTGGAGGAACCGTATCGCCAGCTCAGGACGGTGGTCCAGGGCCGCCGATCGAATGACTGAGTACGCAGAGGTAAGGTAGAGTACGACAATTTATTTAGGCTAGAGTACAGGGTATCCCGGCCAGGTCTTTGCTGGCAAACAGTGTGTGAACGGCTTAATCTACGACTTAGTCTATCGCGAGTCGCGGTGTGTATCGCGTCGCGTACTTCGGTGCGTTGGTCGGCGGCGTGTATCGCGGCGCGGGTCGCGGCGCGTATCTCGGCGCGGGTCTCGATTGTGGATAACGTTTCGGCGAGAGTGGGGGAGGTGAGACGAACCCTGCCACTGGACCCTGGTCGGAGAGTCGGGGATCCGGTCACCCAGTGGGCACAACCCGCGGGTGATTCGGCGACTTTAAGGACGCTCTCGAGAACAGAGATAACTCTGTTCGGGAGATCGATGGCGGATATCGGTCTGCGTCCAGAGGATGGCTCACGCTGTCCTTCTGGGAACCGTGGAGGTGTGGAGTCGAAAAATGCACAGAGACTCAGTCTGTCGACGCACAAGAACGGGTGGCTGCACGAGGGCTTGGTCATTCACAAGAACTGGTGTCGTCACACGAACGTGGAATCGCACAGGAGGTCTCTGGGAGAGGCGTACTATCGGTACTAACGCTCGAGGCGGTCTCTGTCAAATAGGCCTATGCCCCCGACCTGTATGTCCTCGTCCGCACATTTTCGGCAGCGAGAGAGTCTCTCGGTGCGAGACCCTCTCGCGCCAGTTCTCGGTATTGCGGACGAGTGGTGGGGGGGGGGGGGGCAAGACCGTTGGCGTAGCGCGGTACGCGCTACCTCGGTCGGGCGCGTGGTGGGGGGTAAGATCGTCGTTCCACCGGCGTAACTCGTTACAACGTCATTGGGACAAGTAGGTATGTACATATGAGATGGTGCTGAAAGAAACGAACTGTCTTTTATATGAAATATGCCCTTTTTATTTATATATTAAAATCTAATGAACACTGCTTTCGGGGATGAATCTACACTTCTGGTTCAGTGGACATTTCTAAAGAGAATTGCCTCAGAATTGGCAGAAATATAGCTGGGCTCCGAAATGAGTGTAAGTTCTAAAAAAAATTCTAACTTCGTTTTCCTGGGGTGCGAGTTCAAGTCTATGTTGCACGGTTTAATTTTTTCATTAGCTTTACTCTTTAAACTAATTTTTTACGGTTTAATTGTTTTTTTCAATGTACCTATATAAAAAAAACATGCAATCAAAGCAGAAATGTATGCATGACATACCGTTCTTACTAGTCTCCTAATATACTTTAAATTCTAATTCTAAGTTATTTAAATAAATTTTACATTATCACTTAATGGGACAAAGAGGAGGAAGAAGTATAAGTAACGGATTCATGCGGAATCGGAGTAACTGTAGGAAGGGCGTCGTGTTTGGAATGTTTGGATTTCCTTGCATCTGGAAAATTTCATACAATATGTTACAAATACTGTGATGAAAATAAAATAGAAAATATAAAAATTTCATTTTTGAATAGCATAGACGATTTTGTCTAACACGTGTTCCCGCTTATGGTTACTGATCGCTACCTGGCCGCGCGAGCGAGCTGCGGCACGAATAATTTTTTTCGTATAAATAAGCGATCAGGCCCGCCGCGCACGTGAAGGATGCAGTATCAGACGCCCGAAAGACGAGAGCGAGACAATGTTCCGAGATTCGACTCCGAGATTCGACTCCGAGATTCCACTTGTCAAATCCACTTGTCCAAAATCCACTTGTCCAAAATCCGCTTGTCCAATCCGCTTGTCCAAAATCCGCTTGTCCAAAATCCGCTTGCCCAATCCGCTTGTCCAAAATCCGCTTGTCAGGCATTCGACTCGCGGAAAGAGGCATTCGACTCGCGGGAAGAGGCATTCGACTCGCGGAAAGAGGCATGCGACTCGCGGCAAGAGGCATTCGACTCGCGGGAAGAGGCATTCGACTCGCGGGAAGAGGCATTCGACTCGCGGAAAGAGGCATTCGACGCGCGGAAAGAGATAACAATAATATTTTGGAAGGATGTTAAGTCATAAAAAGTTCACAAATGTAGCGTAAAAGAACTAAATATCCAATAAACATTTATTATCATGTAGTATATAGGTTACATTTTCTGTCACTTCGAGGATCCGAAAATCATCTCCTCGAAGTGACAGAAAATATAACCTATATACTACATGACAATAAATGTTTATTACGCGTTGTATTTATATAATATTTCTGATCGAAATGTATGGAAATAAGTGCAAATTATGCTTCAATCAAAATCTATTAGTAAATGGAATTATGCAACATGTTTCTTGAAATTAGTCGTCACATTCAGGCCGTTTTAGATTTTAAAGGCTTCCGATAAGTTTTAATTTTAATTCCTACCACTCGTAGCATTGTAATCTTATTTTAGACTGAATCGATAACGTTGGGTGTGACACGAAAATGGTAGGGGGGCTCGCGAGCCCCCCGAGCCTGTGACACAAAATTACATTGGGTGATAGGTCTATTCTATACTTCGTCGATGTTATAAGCGTTTAAAGATTTGATATGTTCCGCCTGAGAGCGGGCAACCAGGCCCAACACCGTTGCACACGGAATAAGTAATTCGAGGGGTAAGCAGTGGTAGTCAAAGCTACTGGCGCACAGAATCACTCACCACAGAGAAGCTGCAACGAAATTTACGACACTCGACATGGCCTCACAATGCAGGCCTCATCCAAAATTGAAGGGTATCGTAGAATTACACTAAATCTGCCTATTCGCTGAAATCTATTGTTTTCATTGTATCCACTGTATTCTATTGGTTTATCGATGCACACACGCGGGAAAATCACAAAAAAAAAACACATAATCACATCACTAAAAAAATATCAAATGTTCCGCACTAAAACGAGTAAAAAAATCGTTTAAAAATGAAATAACAAATCAAATTTATTCGCAAATATTCAACTTACCCGTAATGAAACACGCCACACAAAAGAATCCGGTTACGCGCACTCAGATAATTAAAACTAATAACTCTTAATAAATAAACTTAAACTAAGTGGTTTCGACGTAAACTCACGATGTTACTGAATGTTTGTCTACTTCGCGGGGTGTCGATGCTCGTTCAGATAACATAATATTAGCGGGGTTAGGTTGACTATGAGAATTACCAAAACGAAATGCACGTTTATAATGTGAGAGCAGCTAACCCGAGCAAGCCGTGCCACAAGCAGGGTAGCCCAAATTACTTTATAACCTCGCCGAGATGTGGCAGAACGACACCAAGCTTCAGTTTTACTTTTTTTTTTCGATTAATGCAATTTGAAAATACTGGAACGTTCTCTCCATCAGTTCTGGGAAATTTCCCTTGGTGAGTCACGTCAAGGGTAGTTCACAACGGTGCCCCTTCTTCGGCACCGAGATGCCCCACTTTAGAACCTTGGTGACATTGGTGACTCCTACAACTCAATGAGGGAATAGCAAAATTTCACGAATTTGTAAACCCCACTTACTACACGCGACGTTGTTAGGCTTGACCGATGCAGACGCCAGTCTCACCAAATTCCTCAATCGAAGTACCTACATCAATCGAGCAGGTCTACACAAATAAACTCATTCAACTGTTTTCGTTTTGGTGATTCGGATATTCAACCTATCTTCGTCGATATTAATTAACCGGAACGAGCATCGACACATCGCGAAATAGACAATCATTCGGTAACATCGTGAGTTTACGTCGAATCAACCTAGTTTAAGTTTATTTATTAAGATTTATTAGATTTAATTATCTGAGTGCGCGTACATCTGTTTTGTGTGGAGTGTTTTAGTGCAGGTAAATTTGATTTCCTCTACGTGTTTCGTGCAAATTTTATTTCTTCTTTATTTCTTTTTACACATTTTACAATTAGTGCGGGAAAACTGATAGTTTTTTGCGTGATGTGGTTCTGGGTTTTATGTGATTTCTGCGCGTGTGTGTCTTGATAGCACAGTGGATTACAGTGTATATAAATATAAAGCCATAATTGAACCTATCTGGACATACGGACTACAAATTTTGGACATGGCTGCCAAATCGAACATAAAGAAGATGGAAAGTCTCCAGTCTATTATACTACGAACTATTCTATATGCACCGTGGTACATCAGAAACGACGATATAAGAAGAACACTACAAATGCCCACTGTGGACGAAGAAATTACACGATACACCAAAGCACACCAGAACAGGATAAACGGCCACATAAACCCTCTTGCAAAAAACTGTTACTCAGGCCTCTCCAGAAGACTCAAAAGAATTACTTCAGATTTACTTATACCCGACCACTAATATACCGTTCACGCATGCACTCGCACACACCAGTTACAATACTAATAGTATACTCCGGTGATTGTTTATAAACGTATAGAAATCGACATAATACAATAATAACCACTATAAAAAAACCGTAATTAATTGTAAGTAACAATTAGGAACATTAATAAAGGAATTAAAAAAAAAGTAGATATCAAAATTAATGTTTGAATTAAACTATTTTTGTTCGCGGATATGTAAACAAGATTTCGTGGCGAGTGACTTCAGTCGTCCGTGGTATGCGAGGAAAAGTTCGTGGCGAGCGACTATGATCACCCGCGGTAGCATAAAGGTTAAATCAATAATATAAACAAACGGATAAGCGTTGGAGCTTATTTATTTACAAAATGATTTGATGTAATGTACACTGCAAAATCTTAAATTGCGGAAAAAATTCGATAGGGTCAGTCGACCGCATTCCATTATGTGTAGTAATATACATGTAGGATCACGGAAAAAAGGGAGCCTCGGCAACAGGACTCGAACCCGCGATCTCCAGATTCGTTGCGCGCTGGCCAGCCGCCTTACAAGGGAAGATCCCGAATCCGGAAATTCAAAAAATTCTGAAACTTTGTGAATATGTAGGGAATTTCATCCTGATTACAACGCAATTTTTATTTGCTGCCCAAATTCACTCTAAGGAGGTGTAATTGACCCCTGAAAATCCGGTTATTTTCCGATTTTATGTTATAACTCGTGAACTGTAATATAATTTTTTACCAAATGATAGATCTAATTAAAAGAAGTAACTTTTGTCTTGAAACTTTTTTTCTATCTCTTACAGTTCACGAGTTATAACACAAAATCGGAAAATAGCCGAATTTTCAGGGGTTAATTTAACCCCCTTCGAGTGAATTTGGGCAGCAAACATAAATTGCGTTGTAAGCAGGAGGCAATCCCATACATATTCACAAAGTTTCAGAATTTTTTGAATTTTCGGGTTCGGAATATTCCATTGTTAGCCACCTCGGCTCTCACTGTCTTGGTTCTTCCGTGCCCTCCCTTATAGTGGGGGTTCCTGATCCCACACACATATGCACGTATATAAACGCAGAAAACCGCGTAAAGACTTGAGCACGAACGCGAATGAGGCAAGCTGAGGCCGAACCAGGGGGCTACCACTCTCATTTACGATTTTGGGACATTTTTTCGAACTAAAATTTAATATGGCCGTGATCACGTGTTCGTGTCATGAACTTCATGATTCATCTGTAAATGCTGGAACAGACACATCAATCCTATCAACAATCCTATATCGAAAAATAAGTTTTATAAAATCAGTTTGACAGTATCAGGTATTATACAGTTGAATATATATTTTTAATGTAGTATATGTCGTGACATATGTCCTGACGTAGCTCTATAAAAAACATCATTTAAAAAGATATTCTACATATACTACATTAAAAATATATATTCAACTATATACATACCTGTTACTGTCAAACTGATTTTATAAAATTTATTTCTCGATAGGATTGTTTGGGTTTCGTACGGTACTAGCTCGCATCAATCGACAATTGACAAATTCCATGCAATGCATATCAATGGCGTACACAGAACAGATGAATCAGGAACACGTGATCACGGCCATATTGAATTTTAGTTCGAAAAAATTGGAACCGCCTAGGTGGCAGTTGAAACACTGTCCCAAAATCGTAAATGTGAGTGGTAGCCCCCTGGGCCGAACCAAATGCCTCGAGCTGGAAAAATTGAGAGTTTTAGTGCTGTGCGTCCCTTGCCACGTCACAAGCCGAGGCAACCCGAGGCAAGCTGAGGCTTGTACAAATTTCATTGTTTTGTACAGTTTGTTGAAGAAGAATAGAAAAGTGCAAAAGCGAAGGCGTTGGTGGTCATCACAGTTGTATTTAAACAGGAGACAATTCAGTAACGTGAACAGCACGTGTTGATTGAAACAGAAAACGGCAAATTCAGAAATTTTATTTCAGAAGAAAATTTCACTGTTCTTTTAAATCAGGTTTGGGAATTGAGTGAACTTCGCGGCCGATTTTCAGAGGCGACGCCTCCTTTCTCCCGCCGCGCGTCTTGGCCCCCGGGACTGCCAAGCAGCCTGGAGCGCCTCAGGCCCGTACCACGTGAACTGCGCGTGGCGTATTACGGCGACATTGTATCAATAGCTTTCCACGTCGTCCCAGAGAGCACGATTGTCGACGCGTTTTTGTTTTGTCAACGCGCCACGCGCGGTTCATATGGCACGGGCCTGAGGCGCTTCAAACGGCCTGGTCGCGGCGGGAGAAAGGAGGCGTTGACTCTGAAAATCGGCCGCGAAGTTAACTTAATTCCCAAGCCTGTTTTAAATGCTATCGAAGATAAAATATCTAAAAATCATAATTACTTTCCGCAAAGTGTTGTCTTTCCACAATTGGTATTCCTTCACCAGTCCGCCGTAGGTATTTGTTTCAAATATCGAAACAACTGATATCATAAATAGCTCCTGGCAAGTGTCAAGGAAACACTAATTAATGATGCATTTACCATTTCAAATTACTCCTAATGACATTGTTGTGACTGTCACAGCAGTGAATGTGTAAATTATAATTTCATTTCCTATCGCATGTAAACCCCAACGAACCGCTCTAACCGCTTAGGGTGATTCGGTAGGGAAATATCTGGATATTTGTGGACGTGGGGAAGTAAATTTTTGTTGTCATTTTTTGACTCATAAATCATTTTGAGCACCTGCGGGTTAGCTAAGTGTACCTCCTTAGAAATATATGTTTCCGTGTGCAATAAAGTAACAGCATTTATGACATCTTTTACAAGCCAAGTATGTATGTCGCTGCTTTGAGTATGCACACCAATCCATACTTGCTTGCTCATTCCAGAAATGCGAATTATACATAACAGTTTCACAGATTGTGTTATAGAATATGTAGAAAAATGTATTAAATAATGTTAAAAGAGGAATCGTTTGTTTTATTTACTTTAAAATCATCGTTTTTAATTAAGTTATTTAATTAACATAAGTTTCCATGACGCCTAGGAATTGATGCCAACTTTTAAGGTCTTTTACCCCACTGTGGCGCCCCCTCGCTCTGGGCGCCTGCTGCTGTCGCCTCCCACTCAGCGCGGAGTCAACATTCTCCACTGTAAAGTGGTGACCGTGGAGGGGACCGGTGCACGGGGTGCTTGCTTGTCCGGTCCCCCCCCCCCCCCCGGTGCAGTGCGTTTATAGCGGCTGGTGGCACCGGCGAGTCGTGGGTGATGGCGGGCTGGGGCTCGTTAAGTCTTGCAGCAGCGACCGGGGTTTGGGAGGGAGGGGGGGTAAAGTTGGTGCGTAACCCGCAAATTTGGCCCCAGTGTTAGAATATAACAGGATCTCTGGGGGGGAGCTTCCCTCCCACCTTGGGAAGAGCCCGCCCTGGGCAACACGGGCACAATACGGGAATTCTGGAGGATGGCGCTGCGAATGCATCGTTTAGTCTGGAGCAGCGCTACCCAAGGTCGAGCACACGTGCTCTAGGGGTTCTCCCACCCTCATCCGCGTTGTCAGGGATATCGCGCGACGTTAACCGTGTCGCCTTCCGCCCCCCTTTTTACATGCAGCCCTCTAGGATCTTCACCCTAGATCAGCAGCCGACCACTTTCTCCTCTTAGGAAGATCGAACACAATAGACCAAACCTTCTTTCCTTGCATTCCATCGAAAGTCCCTAAATCAAGCCCTCACACCAAAACCCATTTATCCTCGCGTTTCCGCGAAGGACCCCATAAATCAGGCCCTTACGCCAAAAGCCACTTTCCATCGGAAAGATGAGCAAACTAGATAAGGCACCTTGAGGCCCAATACCGATAGGAGAAAGTTCCTACCTCCACTCAATCCTCCACCCACCCCTACGGAAACTCTCCTTTAAATAGGAGCTCTTAGGAGACGAAAGGGCAGTCTCAGAACAAAACTCTTAGTGTAAGAAGCTGCGAATGGAAGACCAGGATAATTGTATTAAATAATATATAAATTAAGTATTGCGTAGGAGCCGGAAAAAAGAGCCACCGGCGCCGGGAATCGAACCCGAGCCGCCCGCGTGCTGATCAGCAGCGTTAACCACCACGGCTACGCCGACTCTTCGTGGTCCCCAGTTCCGAACTCCCATCTAACCGACGCCACCTATGGGCCACTCCGCACCATAGGCCGTCTTCTCCGAGCGCCCAGCGCCTACAATTGAGCAACGAATTCGATTTGATCCCCGAACATCAATTGGGTTTCAAACACAAACACTCTACCATTCATGCTTTATCAAAATTTACAGCAGACATCTGCTGGTACAGAAATGCGGGGAATGCGTCGGTGCTTGCTTGATTGACCTCGAAAATGATAGGCCTTCGACACAGTCTGGCTCGAGGGCTTATTTTTCAAACTAATGGAAAAAAGATTTCCCCGTCACTCAATAAAAATGCTCTGGAACTCCCTTCATGGCAAACAATTTTACGTGACTGATGGGCACCTAAAATCAACCAAAGTTTTTAACATTTTTAATGGTCTACAGCAAGGAACGGTGAATTCCCCATCCTTTTTAATATCTTTATGAGTAACCTCCTCTACCTTTTTGATTTAAACTGCAGCAAAAACAAACACGCAATTGCTTTTGCCGATGATTTAATTATTTATGTAAATAGTAACAAACCATCGCTCATTCAAATTGAACTTCAAAATCTTTATAACCAAGTCGAAGATTATTGCCGAACTTGGAAATTGAAAATCAATGAAACTAAATGCGAAACCATCCTATTTAGGCCTTATATTTCAAGCAAATCAGACGCCATCTCTGACGTCCGAATTAACTCAAAACAGTTCGCATTAAAAACAGCTGGCAACATAAACCTACTTATCCCACACAAGAAAATAGTCAGATACCTGGGTGTCCAGATTGACTTCAAACTCAACTTGAACACCCACGTAATCACACAAATTGAAAAAGCACAAAAATCTTTTATGGCTCACCGGAGATTGTTCTACTCCAAAGACCTCCATAAGTCAGTAAAAATTTTATGTTACAAACTTCTTATACGCCCAATTTTAACATACGGTTGCCAGGTGTGGTTCA
This sequence comes from Andrena praecox, assembly GCA_963932275.1. Taxonomy (NCBI): domain Eukaryota; kingdom Metazoa; phylum Arthropoda; class Insecta; order Hymenoptera; family Andrenidae; genus Andrena; species Andrena praecox. Next base: position 38,232,626 of record OZ010731.1, read on the forward strand.
ACCTGAGTGCAGGCATAATAGAAAAGTTAAGACTCTTTGAGAGAAAGTGCATTAGAGCATGCTTAGGTAAATATAAATCACCTGAGTCTGACTATACCAAATATATTAGCAACCATAAACTTTACAGCGAAGCCAAAATAGTGAGAATCGACTTATTTATGCTCAAACTGATAAGAGACCATTGGGCAAAAACCATTAGCATTGGCTCAAACTCACTGATTGCTCACTCAATCTACCCAAATCCACAATATTTTGAAAGCACTAAGAGCTTGGTTACATTCCACTTCAGGCTTTTCCACACCTGGACGCCCAAGGACTTATCCAAAATAATGAAAATCTTCCAATCATCTTCCATATAAACCGAAGAGCTGACGACAAAAGAATTTTATACGGCGCTGATATGACCGCAGGCAATATCGACCTAAGATACGTTCACGAACTGTCCAAATGGGACAAGAAGAACGCTTACAAACCAAATTCAAAAAAATACTGGTGGTTACGATAACATTTATCTCGAACTGTCTTGGCCCCCTCTGTGTACAGCCCATAACCAGTGATCACTCTAAGGACCCGCGGCGGAGCTAGTCGGTGCGTGACCCAGTCGGGGCAGCTAAGCTGTTCGACCCATCCTGGACCTCGCACCTCTGGTCATCCTCCCCGTGGGCGCAGAGTGATAATAAAGAAAATATGTTCACTCCTATATGTAAATTAGGCTTAGAAACGCTAATCGCTAAGGTTCCACAGACCGAGCGAACTGAAACGTATGGCTTTAAACAAAGCTGTAACAATTAAGACTGCAAATCGCTTTTACGCGCCTAATTATAAAAATTTCTTAGTAGTATAATTTTAACCAACATTTTTATACACGCATATACTAAACGCCGCATGCCTGTGATAAGAAAATTTGATAATGTATGCTAGAAACCTACTCTAAAGACAGAACCAGGTATCCATCGCAATACTAGCACTAATGTCTAAAGTTGTGTAGGGGAGACCGGGGATAGTTTGGACACGGGGATATATTGGACAGTTTGAAAATTGCCTCCATAGTGTCATGATGATTGCAATTTTTTTTTTGTAGTTTGTGCCTATATGCACACCAAATCAACTGATATTCAATATGGCGTGTTGCATTCACGAATGACAAGGTATGTCACACTTTTCAATTCTTGTATGTTACAGTATAATATTTTCATCTACTTTTTGTTGTGATTCGGATACTTCATTATGGAAAAATTTTATTGTAACTTTTTTGAGGCATTGCTGAATGTGTTTAGAATAAAGTAATACTATGCAAAAATCAAAGTATCCTTTTTGAGGAAAGGCACGAATAATTTTGTTTTTATATGATATGAGGGGTTACATTGGACAGATAACACGTAGGATAGGCTTGAATGACTGGGATTCTTAGGGGCCCACAGTGCTACCACTGGCCCAAAAGGCCACTTATTTCGGCCTATGAATACGAGCTTGCACCGCACACTACTACATACACTCTTACAGTTTTTCTTATCCGATGTACACCCGCGGTATCATTGGCTTCGAGTTCCTCCTTAATGGCCCAACAGGTTATTTGTCATTTTAAATAAATTATATATTCATTGGATTATTCATTATCATTTCTTTCCATCTGTCCAAACTATCCCCGTGCTATGTCCAATGTAACCCCACCAATGGGGATACTTTGGACAATATGCATCTCTGAACTTTTTTCATCTCAAAGTAATACTAGGGAATGTAAGGCCCGTTTCTCAGGGTCAAATGAATAGCGCACATTCTGAGCTATCGAATGGTGTACAATCTATAGCCGTAAGGCAGCTTACAGGGCCGCTAAAGACTATTAATAAAAAATTGTCCAAACTATTCCCGGTCTCCCCTACATCAACAAACTTGGTCCCTTAAAACATGGTAAATCGAATCATAAATTAACTACCGTGTATCATGCGCGCGTCGCATCCAACAAAATCAACGGATTTACCTTATATTCATTAGTCCTCAACTGTTAATTCCCGATAACAACGGAACCCCAGATTATCGCAATGAACTATATGGTACCCCCGTATGCGCTAATTATAAGACATATCAATTGATAAACGCTATATCCTAAGCTACGTAGCCGATACAGTTAACTACCTTTATTCTTTTGTTACGAGTATGAATGATTGTACATAAGTATGCGTGCGTTGTAAATATTGTAAATAATGTTGTACATAGGTGTATATGGCCGTATGAATGTGTTCCTGGCTAAAGGTAGAGCGGATCCCTGCTCAGTGAAGAAACAAAGTTGTCCCTCGACCGTAGAGGAATAAAGGGAATAACTGAACGTTCCTATAAAAACAAAGTTCCTTAATTAATAAGACTGCTAAGCCGTTTTTTCTTTTTTTCATCGCGCCTAGTTATATAAGAATACATTATAGCGGTATAGTTTTTACCTACCCTTTCTATACACCCATAATCTACTAAACTTCACATGTCTGTGATATAAACCAGCAAATGTACGTTCACAAACTTATTCCAAAGATCGCACTATTGTATCCAGCGCAATACTATTCTTAATACTAAGAGGTTGTGCGTACCCACTATACTGGGTCTTTAGCCTATAGTTAATATCTATGCTTAAAAATGTTACCTTTTATACGTTAAGGTCTTAAGTCATTGTAACTGGACCATCTCTCATGGGTAATAAACGTATACCTTAAAAAAAAAAAGCGCCTACAATTGAAAACGAAGAATAAATAAATAACCTCAGGGTTACGACAACCGCGAAGACGCTAGCCCGGCTAACCCGTCATGGCAACCTTCGTAGCTTCGCGCGGTCTCCTTGAGAACGGAAGGCACGCTGCGCGAAAAAAGATTGGAGGGGGAAGCAGGCGCGTGAGGGGTCCCTACGCTGGACAGCGCTGGACTCTGGAGTCTCGCGTAGGTACGGCCATCTTCCACCCGTTCCTTCTGCCTTAAGGTAGACTTTCCAAGCCGCGATCGGCGGCGGCGGCTGGCGGCGGTCCCACTAGTGCAATGGAGAGGTATGCATCTGTGTCTCCGTTGCGCTAGTGGGACCGCCGCTGGCCGCAGCCGCCGATCGCGGCTTGGAAAGTCTACCTTTAGGCGGTCACCGTGGTGGTTTTAGTAGGCGCAAGCCCTACATCTCGAGGGAGAGCCGAGGTATCCGTTAGGGATTTCCACCACATAAAAAAAAGGCAAAGGGCGGAGTATGAGGCGTCCGAAAGACGGAGCGAGACAAAGTATCAACGCATCGTCTCTCTCGTACCGTTCCTCGCTCGCATTCAGTCCCTCCGACTCGCTCTCCCCTTCGACAAGAAAAAAGCGGGAAACGGTCGCTTGGAATCGAGTCCCCTTTACGTTAGACCCCGCGGCGACCAAACTGCTTGGAGCTCCTCAGGCCCGTACCATATGAATCGCGTGTGGGGCATTAGGGCGACATTGGGTGCGTTCAGCAGACTCAACTGTTGAGTGATCTCACTAGATTTTACTCTGAAGTTGCACGTTCATTGCTCGACGCGAGTAAAATCTAGTGAGATCACTCAACAGTTGAGTCTGCTGAACGCAGCCATTATATTAATAGGTTTCCACATCGTCCTAGAGAGCACGATTGTCGATGCGTTTTAATTTTGTCAACGCGTCACGCGCAGTTCACGTGGTACGCGCCTGAGGTGGCTCGAGCACTACGGCCGTCGCGGGGGCCAAGACGCGCGGCGGGAGAAAGAGGGCGTTGCTTCTGAAACTCGGCCGAAAAGTTCACTTAATTCCCAAGCCTGCGTTAGACGCTCAACGCCGGTCCCGAGTCGCAAGCTTGTAACCAATAAACACTGTATATAAATCAAGTCGAGTAAGAACTGTGAAAGTGAGTTTCAATTTATTTAATCAGCACCGAGTATTCACGCCACAAAACTGCGGTTTGTGTCCCCGACACCACCTACTCGACTTTTTTTTCTAAATAGAATGATACAGATCGCGCAATAGAACTTTGCCTCCGTGGGCGTTTCCTTAATTTGTTTCGAAAAACATGCGATCGCACACGGACGAGTATCATACAAAATAACAGGTTAGCCCCGTTACGCACTTGCGACAAGTTCCCGGCAACTTGGTCGATGAAAGACCAGAAACCTTTGTTGTTCGCCGCGACCAAGTGCGTGCGAACTCATATCCCCGTGTACCCCGTGGTCGCCGGCAACTTGTCGCAAGTGCGTAACGGGGCTTAGCGCGATACTCATGCGTGTGCGATCGTATGTTTTTCGAATCGAATTAAAAGATCGCCGACGATTGGACGTTCTCGCACGCACGGCTGACTCACGGCCTACTCGGTGGTCGCTCGGAGGCAAAGTTATATTGTGCCGTCTGTACCTATATTTTTTTACTTATCTTCCCAATAGAGAATTTTAAGACGCATACAATAGCCCATGGTTAAAGGACATTAATTTACTTCAAGGAACCGATCGAACACTTTCGTGTCTCCTCTGGTGGTGTATCGCTCTTATAAGCGCTACTCAATCACATTATAAGCTTCGGATTTATCTGTCTCCATGTGTATCCACGAATACTGTTATTACTTTGCGCGACAAACATCTTACAAGGGACGTTCGGCAACCCGCAAATTCAGAAAATTATGCAACTCGGTGTACAAGTAGAGTAGTTCATCCGTAACGCAACCCTATGTTTTGTTGGTGCTATAATGCAATTTTTGGGGGTGAAATCACCCCTTGAAAAAAATGTGGAATTTTCTTTTCCGTGGAATATTTCGAGAACGGTGAGAGATATTAAAAAGAAGTTTAAACAAAAGTTGCATCCTTTTTTTATATCTACAACACCGCGTAAAAATAATTTTCGAACAAAACACATTTTTTCAAGTTACCCCCACTACCAACCCTTAAAATTAAGTTTTTGTATTTTGTAAATATATGCCGAAATACCTCTGGATAATCTCTTTTCATACATATATATAGTTTATGTGTTTTATTTTTTTTTTGCAAACAAATAAAACCTCTGTTACCGAATTTTAAGTCCATTTTAGCAGTTTCCATTAATAAAATGGTTTCTTAAGGCCATATTTAAATTATTAGTTATATAAAGTTTAGACAGCTTTCAATTATTTAAGCAAGACAGTACGTACCTAAAATTGCATTCAATGTAAAACTCATTAAAACTAATCAATGACGTGCATGAATCGTTATGATAACAGCACATTCGTACATGCATTACTTGAAGTGTACTTTTATTAGGCTATTTTGGAAACCACACGATAAATTAATAATGCGTGAAGATTTACAATGACTTTGCAAAATATATATGTTATCATTAAAATGACGCAGAATCGCATTGATGCCGATAACCTTGTCGAACCTCCCGATTTGCATAATGCATATATATATATATATATATATATATAAATTAAAGATGTACCGACTAGGGTTTTGGCCAACTAGCCGACTAGCCCATTAATCGTCCCCCAAGACGCCGAATAGTCGGCCGTAAGCCGACTAAGTAGTCGGTCGTTCGTTTTCGTTGTATTTCGTGCGTTATCGGATCACCCGCCATGCAGCCATGATGGACCAGTCGTTTCGTTTTTGTTTTCTGTATTTCCGGCTGCGTGTCGTTATTCTCCGTGTAAGCAAATAAATAGAGATTGTGCCCACTATGTCGAAAAGAAAATCACGTGTTTGGACATTTTTCGACGAAATAGAAGTAGACCGGTGCAAAGTAAGGTGTAACCAATGCCAAGCACTGATTTTCCGCGGTGGTATTGGAAAAGCGGCAAACACCACAAGTATGACATATCATATCAAGTACAAACACAGTAATCTCATGCCTCAATTGTCAGCTGTGATAAAAAAGTGTGCCCCAACTGAACCAGTTTCCTCTGAAGCTGAACCATCTTCCCCCTCCCAGATATTGTTGACGCCGATGTTTGAAGGTAATTCTCAACAATCTCAACAAAAGATAGAAGATTATATGGCCGTGCTGTGGTCAATTGACGACTCGAGATCGAGAGAAATTCATATTTCTATTGGTAAGATGATTGCACTTGATAACCAACTCATCTCTATTAGAGCTCTTACTACCCGACCCGCCGGGTACCCGTGAGATACCCGACTACCCGGGTAAACAAAAATTACCCGGCTACCCGGGTAGACAAACATTACCCGGGTATCCATGAGATACCCGAGTAAATTAGATGTGATGAGATAGTTGAGAATTTCGATTTGACAGCCGATCGTCTTTCGACTTTCGATCTATTTCGGCTAACATCAGTAATGAACGGAATAAACTTCAAGCAATTAAACATTTTATCATAATATTCATAATCTTAACGTGCACACACACACACATTCAATTGCTTGGCGTTTATTCCGTTCATTACTGAGGTTAGCCGAAAATGATCGGAAGTCGAAAGACGATCGGCTGTCAAATCGATGATCATTTACCCGGGTATTGCACGGGTACCCGGGTAGTCGGGTATTCTACGGGTACCCGGGTAGCCGGGTAATTTTTGTCTACCAGGGGTCTCACCGGGTACCCGAGTACCCGGGTACCCGGATACCCGGGCCAAAAGAATAGCTCTAATCTCTATTGTCGAAAATACGGGCTTCACTACTTTGATGAAACAATTGAAGCCAAAATATAATATGCCCAGTAGAAAATATTTCGCAGACAAAATTATACCCCATATTTACAATGAGGCAGAAACCGAAATAAGGAAGGGAGTTTTCGGTGCCGTCGCAATTTCTGTCACTACTGATTTATGGACAAACACCAACAATTTACAAAGCTTTTTAAGCTTTACTGCTCATTGGTTAGACAACAACTTTAAATTCCGACATGCAGTATTGCAAATGAAACATTTTTCAGGACCTCATACCGCTGAAAATATAAAACAATATTTAGAAGAAATCCCTACTCTGTGGGACATCAGTCAGACTAAAATCCATGCTATTGTGCGAGATAACGGAAAAAATATGGTCAAAGCCATAAATGATTCTATTTTCTCAGCAGTTCCATGTTTCATACATACAATGCAATTGGCAATTAATGATGCTGTCAAAAGTGAGAAAAGTATATTACGGAAGTTATATCGAAGTCGAGGCGCACCGTTACTCATTAGGGATTAGCCCAAGATAAACTCCACAATATTCAGAAAGAACTAAATTTACCCAATCATCAGCTTCTTCAAGATATTTGCACCAGGTGGAATTCCACATACCATATGTTATCTCGCCTCTTAGAACAAAAACGAGTAGTTTCTTTATACATATCCGAAAATAGTGTCAACTTCGTTAATTTATTCATCTATGAATGGGATCTCCTAGAAAAATGCACCGCTTTACTAAAACCATTTGAAGAGGTGACCAAAATAATTAGTTCTGCCTGCTCGTCGATATCTGAAGTCATTCCACACCTTAAGACTTTGTTAAAGTACTTGGAAACTTATGTTGATAAAGATGAGGAAATAATGCAAATGAAAACCGAATTAGAAAACAGCTTGAAAAGGAGAAAATATTTACACTTGCAACTTTGCTAGATCCCAGATACAAACTACAATTTTTCGAAGCAGAAAATGTGCATATCGTGAAGTCGCAGTTATTATTGGATGCGCTGAAAATTACATTGGCCGAAGAAGATAGTGACTCTGAAAAAGAGAGCAGAGGAAACAATTCCCCCAGTAACGAAGATAGCCCAAAAGATAGAGTTCACCGTAATTTTTGGGACTGTTATCAAGAAATAGTGTCGAAGAAAATTGAAGATGATGAAGGAAAATCCTCTTCAGCTCACGAGCTCCAGGCATATTGTGCATTACCTGTCATAAATCGAAATGAAGACCCGTTCAAGTGGTGGCAACAGAACAGAGCGAGATACCCAGAAATGGCAGCTGCAGCCAAAATATACCTGCGTTGTCCAGCCAGCACAGCTTTTCTCCGAGGCTGGCAACATATACGAGACCAAAAGAAACCGCCTCCTTCCTGACCGAGCAGAAAATTTAACATTCCTTCATCACAATTTGCCTTTGATAAATAAAAACATTTTGTAATAATAATATAAAGTATGTATAATTAATTATAATTATGTTACATACTAATATCCAAAAATATTAAAATTATACTACTGACAGAAAAGCACGGACATTATATATTTATTTCTATGCCTTATCAAGTAATACACTAATATCAGTAATACTAAAAGATTTTTAGTAAAAATTCAAGGCCGATCAATCGGCCTTTTTTGCCGACTAGTCGCCGACTACAAAAGTGGCCGGATAGTCGGCTTAACCGACTAGTCGGCCACTAGTCGGTACATCTCTAATATAAATTTCAAATATACATAATATTACAGGTAAATATTATAATATTACATTAAAGTTATTAATATTAAATTTAATTATAAGATTCTAGCAGTTTTCATTACTGAAGTGGTCGCATAAAGCAATATTTGAACAATTGCAGTCTCTTTTTGTACATGCTGCATTGTTTGATTATACATTGGAAGAATTATACTAATAGAAAACGATAGATTCATTGAAAATTACGGTTTGTAATTGGTACAATAATGAAATCCTTCATAGAAATGATTAAAACAAAAATACTTGCCATACCATGCACATCGCATAAAAACCGGCTCGCCACAAATACTACATTTGGGATGCGTTTCTAGATATCCGCTTTTAGAGGTGCCTAAAATTGCATCCGAAGTAACACTCATTAATGCTAAACCGCACGATAAATAACGCGCGTAGATTTACAATAACTTTGCATCATATTAATTGTAATTTATAATATTTTTTGTGCCACATTCACTTTTCGGTAAACATGTTTATGTACTCGCGTCTTTTGATTGATATAAATATTCCCGAGGATGTAGCTGATGGCAATTACATTTGTGGCAGCAGTCAGTTACCATTCAATTGAAAACAGTGAGTGATCATTGTTTGAAAGACTTTTCTTTTAAATGCAGTCGATTAATGTTGCTAACGTAATAAACATGTTAGCCGCTACGTTTCAAATTGCAAGTATAACACAAACACCTATAAACTCGGTAGAAACGGAACTGCACAATGAGATTCGGGACATTATAAAGAAGTTTCAAAACATACATTCCCTACCATTAATTAAACATGATTATGTGCTCGATTTTGCCAATCCATCAGAACCACATGGTGCACAAATGGTAGAGTACATTATGCCTGCAGAAGAAGAAGAAGACAGTTTTGACCCTGCAGAATGCACTGTTGATGAGGAAGGTGGACAAGTTGAGTTAAGTTATAAGAGAGAAGCTGTAACGTTTTGGAAAAGCGGAAAAAAGGCACGTCGAACGCTTACCAGTGTACAGAAAAATTATGGCATGGTTAAGCATGGTTCTTTGCGACAGCTATACAGATGGGAAGCGAGTGTAGAGAGAGGTGGAACAAATGCAGATAAATTTGCATTTATTGTGGAATGTGTACTGCAAAAGTTTGAAGAAGCTTGTGACAGAAGATCTATTGTTCACGACATGAATTTAAGATTGTGGGCCTTGGAGGCAAAATAGCAAGTGGACCTACCCCAAGTCGTGGCAGATAAATGGTGGATTTGGAACTTTAAGACTGCGCATAGAATTGTGTCCCGCAAGATAACAACATTCAGGACGAAATTTACGTTTGAAGATATTGACAACATCAAAAATATTGCAGAATCGTTTGTGTCTCGCGTAAAGTCTAACATCCCAGCTGTCGGAGTTGAAGAAATTTATAATGCAGACGACAGTGGCTTCAAGCCTGAAATACATTCTGGGCGAAGATTGGCGAAATTAGGAGTGAAAACGGTAGAAGCGACGATTCAATCGGTATCTTCTACAACACATAGCTACACTATAATGCCTATTATATCAGCAAGCGAGCGACTTCTTTCACCACTATACTTAGTTTTGAAGGGGTCTACAGGAACACATGGTCCGATAGTGCAAAGAACTCTATTCCGTCCGGTTAGTATTTACATCGGAGCTTCAAAGTTAGGAAAACTCACGTCTGAACATTTTAAAACTTGGTTTAGCGAAGTGTCTCTACCGAATACGGGCCGTAGAAGCAGGCTCCTACTCGACTCGTGGACGGGGCACTGCCCAAATGAGTTACAGCAGTTGATTCCACAAGACAAGGAAGTAACTTTTTCAATGATTCCGAAAAAAAAACGACTGGCATCGTTCAGCCTTTAGATGTGTTTGGGTTCCGGATTTGGAAAAATTTCGTGCGGACATTTTCGGATAATGTGATTCTCCAAGAGAGAGATGTCAATTTGCACTTACGCAATGACATAATTAAATTGCATTCCTTAACCCACAACCAGTTTTCTTCGCCTAGATTCAAAAGCCTTTTTCGATATGCTTGGTTTAAAAGCGGATATCTAGAAACGCATCCCAGCGAATTTCAAAATTCTGTAGATTTCTGTTGCTTCAGGAATGAAAAGCTTTTATGCGATGTGCATGGTGTGGCAAGTATTTTTGTTTTAATCATTTCTATGAAGGATTTCATTATTGTACCAGTTACAAACCGTAATTTTCAATAAATCTATCGTTTTCTATTAGCATAATTCTTCCAATGTATAATCAAACAATGCAGCATGTACAAAAAGAGACTGCAAATGTTTAAATATTGCTTTATGCGACCACTTCATTAATGAAAACTGCTAGAATCTTATAATTAAATTTAATATTAATAACTTTAATGTAATATTATAATATTTACCTGCAATATTATATATATATATATATATATTATTAGTGGGATAGGTAAGTAAAATTGATTTACAATCATTTGAAATTCATATACATAGGCATTATGCAAATCGGGAAGTTCGACAAGGTTATCGGCATCAATGCGATTCTGCGTCATTTTAATGATAACATATATATTTTCCAAAGTTATTGTAAATCTTCACGCATTATTACTTTATCGTGTGGTTTCCAAAATAGCCTAACAAGATTACACTTCAAGTAATGCATGTACGAATGTGCTGTTATCATAATGATTCATGCACGTCATTGATTAGTTGTAATGAGTTTTACCTTGAATGCAATTTTAGGTACGTATTGTCTTTCTTAAATAATTGAAAGCTGTCTAAACTTTATATAACGAATAATTTAAATATGACCTTAAGAAACCATTTTATTAATGGAACCTGCTAAAATGGACTTCAAATTCGGTAACAGAGGTTTTATTTGTTTGCAAACAAAAAATATAACACATAAACTATATATATGTATTAAAAGAGATTATCCAGAGGTATTTCGGCATATATTTACAAAATACAAAAACTTAATTTTAAGGGTTGGTGGTGGGGGTAACTTGAAAAATATGTTTTGTTCGAAAATTATTTTTACACTGTTTTGTAGATATAAAAAAAGGATGCAACTTTTATTTAAACTTCTTTTCGATATCTCTCACCGTTCTCGAAATATTCCACGGAAAATAAACTTCTACATTTATTTCAAGGGGTAATTTCACCCCAAAAAAATTGCATTATGGCACCAACAAAAAACAGGGTTGCGTTACGGATGAACTACTCTACTTGCACACCGAGTTGCATAATTTTCTGAATTTGCGGGTTGCCGAACGTCCCTTGTTAGCAGCTGTAGCACGAAATCCGCATGTCAGTACAAGACAGCTTGAACGTGAGAGTGACAATCAGTTAACAAAGTGTGTTGCGAATACTCCATTTCAACTACATGGAAGTGATTTTTAAAATCGTTTAGAATTCTGTGAATGGCGCTGACGGAAACTGCAAAACGGTAATATGTTCTTGACCAAAAATTTTGTTTATGATCGAAGCCACATATACGAAACTAAGCAAGGCTATTTAATCTTCACAACATTATTGGTCAGCAGAAAATCTACGGTAGCTGAGGGAAGTGGACAAACAGAGACCTTAGTCTGTAAACGTCTGGTGCCAGTGGTGCAATCAGGATTTTATTTTGAGGGTGGGGGGCGAGTTTTATCCGTTCAACTCGCCCCCACCCTCAAGATTAAAAGCGAACGAGGCACAGTGCGTGACAGACGACACGCGATCCGGTGGTCGTTGATACTTTGCCTCGCTCCGCCTTTCGGGCGCTTGATACTTTGTTCTTTGCGAGACGTCGATCTCCTAGCGAAATGAAAATCTTCTATTTTCGTGTTTTCCCTTTTTGTAAAAATGCGCCACTGTCTGGTGCGGACTTGTTAATAATGAAACAATTGATTCTTATTTTATTGATGGGATATTAAGGGGACTAGGCAGTCAGAAACTCGATTTTTTTTGTTGCATTTTTCGAAAGTACCACCCTTCCCGATTAAAATGCCGTTTGGTTTATGTTTAAATTCGCAAAATTGAGGATTTTACAGCCGAAAAGATCGAGCGCGCCATAAACCGTTTCTGCGCGCACGCAGGTAGACTAGATTCCTCTTTCGAAACTTTAAGCCTCGTGGCCACTAGCAATAAACTTGCGACATTTATTGCGCAAGAAACTTGCATGAGTGTTTAAACTATAGCAATTTTTTCCTGCAAGTTTTTGCCTGTAAGTAGTTGCGAGAAAAATCTTGCGGAAGATATGTCCCGCGTGTTTACACTGCAGTGTTAAGCGGCCCCTAAACGATGACATGTCTCAAGACAAGTCTCATCGTGTAGGGGCCGCTTTACTTCTGACCCCTGAGAGTCGAAATCGACTAACAATAAATCTGAACTCGACTTTAGTGAATACGTGCAGGTTTGCCAGGGATTGTTTGCGGCTACACACCTACAGGAGTGGAGGTAATGTGTGCGTGAACTGACGCTAGTTCCAAACCAGTCGAGCACCGAATCAGCTTCGGTGTGATGAACGAGCAAAAAATCGGTGCGCGCCGAATCCACATTCGGGGCAAATGCACAGGTGAATACGCGGCTTTAGACTGATGAGCGATACAATGTCGCTCGGCTCGGGCCTTGGAGGACCTCACGAACGATGGCCTTCGATTAAAAAAATTATTTGTGGCCGACGGATGAATTCCCATCGAATAAACTAATTCATCCGAGGCGTTTTAAATAAAAATAACTCACGGTTATTTTTATTCGACGACAAATAAAGATAAAGTCTCTTTAATTTGATAGGTTATTTCAATAATACACTCCTGGAAAAAATTAAAGCAACACTATAATTTCCCGAAAATTTTGCTCATTTTCAAATGGCTGTATCTCCGCGAAAAATAGTCGCAAAAAATATTCAAAAATAGCATTTTAACGCTTGAAGTCTCTAGTTTTTGAAACAATGACTCATTTTTTTTTCTTCATCCATTATGATACTGTTTCATCAAGATGAAGCGCAGGAAACGAAGTTTCAAAATTTTTTGTCTAATTTGGACGTATGCACGGGCCAAAAAAATTTTTTTCAGATAAATCCAATCGAGGGCTGTTATAGAGCAAACATTTCTCTTTAATTTCGTTTTTTTTCTTAGTTTTGTTGTATGATTTTTATTGGCCGAGTTATTCGACATCAAAGTAAAAAATGAACTTTTCACTTTGAACGCCTATAACATGCGAACGCATGATCGTAGAAAATTTTTCATGCGTGTTTTGGAAAGCTAAGAAATGCTTCTCTGTAAAACCCTTTCTTTTGTTCTCGCGGCTTTTGAACGATTGTTGCACGTTTTTTTTTTTGTTAGTTCAAAGTCATTTTAGAAATAGAAAAGATTTCAAAAATTTAAGAAAAACATTTTTATCCAATCACCAACTCGTGGCGCGCTTTGGGTGGTGTTAATGCCAGTTATTGAAGTACAGTTTTTGTCATTGCGACGAGATTGGATAAAAATGTTTTTCTTAAATTTTTGAAATCCTTTCTTTTTCTAAAATGACTTTGAACTAATAAAAAAAAGTGCAACAATCGTTCAAAAGCCGCGAGAACAAAAGAAATGGTTTTACAGAGAAACATAACGTAAAACAGGTGATCCTTCAATTTTTCAGACCATATCGCATGTTTGACCATCCAGGACATACGGAAAAAAAAATCTGATTGGTCCAGCCTTTTGCAGTGTTTACGGGTAGTCTTAACTCGCAAAAAACGTGGACACTTGAATGATTCCCTGATTTTCCTTCAAGTGGCATCATGGTTACCAAAAAATGGTAAATATGTAATTTTTGGGATCATTTTAAAAACAATTTTATAAGATGCAAAAAAATCTCACTAAATTGGCAACTAAAGGTTTTGAAAGAATGATTTCTTAGCTTTCCAAAACACGCATGAAAAATTTTCTACGATCATGCGTTCGCATGTTATATGCGTTCAAAGTGAAAAGTTCCTTTTTTGCTTTGATGTCGAATAACTCGGCCAATAAAAATCATACAACAAAACTAAAAAAAAAACGAAAATAAAGAGAAATGTTTGCTCTATAACAGCCCTCGATTGGATTTATCTGAAAAAAATTTTTTGGCCCGTGCATACGTCCAAATTAGACAAAAAAATTTGAAACTTCGTTTCCTGCGCTTCATCTTGATGAAACAGTATCATAATGGATGAAGAAAAAAAATTGAGTAATTGTTTCAAAAACTAGAGACTTAAAGCGTTAAAATGCTTTTTTTGAATATTTTTTGCGACTATTTTTCGCGGAGATACAGCCATTTGAAAATGACCAAAATTTTCGGGAAAGTATAGTGTTCCTTTAATTTTTTCCAGGAGTGTATATAATGCCCATTTGACACGTCTTTTGTGTTATCGGCAATCATCGACCATGTTGAAGGGGTGAAAGCAGCCCCTAAAGTTGTAGTCGAAAACATATTTTCTGAAATATCTCGAGAACTATTAGGCGTAGAACAAATTTTTGTTTTTAAATGTGAGTTTTTCAAAAACGAATCCAGTCCCCTGCTCAATTTTTAGCAATTTTCAGAAAATATGTTTTCCACTATGTATTGTTTTCTATTCTCTCTAGGAAACTAATATGAAGTTTTATATCATGTTTTATTCAAGACAATGTTGTAATATTCTTTAAACTAACAATAGGAATTTTTGTACCTCTTCTTATAAACTTTGAAGGGTGGGGTTTTCACCCCCTAAATATGTAAACGGGCCAAAATAAAAAAACACGTATTTGGTATTTTCCGGTCCTCTAATACATAGGGGAAAGGTGCTATAAAAGGGACACTTTTGTTTAGCGTCCATTCCTGACAATGTCGTTATAGGTATTTAAAAAACAACTACATCACAAGAAAGCGTGTTTATTTCCCTTCAATAAAAGTGTATTTCAAACTCGTCAATTGAACTAGAAAATAACAAAATCTTCGATTTTCAAAAAAGTGGGAAATGTCCCTTTTACGACTAGGTGGTTTTAAATGGGACAGTATAAGTCATGAAAGGGACACGTTAATAAAAATAAACTAATTAAGTATTAACAACGAAATCTACGAAAAAATTAACTCTTTGTAGTATAAATCATCAATATTTTATTATAAATGACACATGGAACAGAAAAAATTGAATGTGCCTTTTATTCCGCATGACTCATTGGCCCATTTACTGCAAATTTTGCATTGGAACCAATCTTCCTTACTGGTAACATAGTTCTTCTTTACAAACGCAGCACTGATTGTTTATTTAATCATTTGTCAATAGGCGCGCTCATTTTCGTAAGCCCATGTCCCTCGAGTCAGAACAGTCATCACAAGAATCCAAATCAGGGATTGAAATCTGACTATAGCAAATTTATAACTTATAACGAGGGCTAATTTATTGCCACACATTTTCTTGACAATAAAGTTTGACGCTTTGAATGGTCACTTTATTAATTGTTAAATTTGAAACAATACGCCATCAACTAATAATTCATAATTTAAAACAATGTCATCTATGTATCAGATGATACACTAATAACTTTACAGGAAAGTATAATACATATAGTGTCCAGCAGTACATGTGTATGAGAGGGACAGCCATGAAACGGTCGTCCCATTTAAGACTTGTTATGCTGTCCCTTTTACGACTATAAGTGAGTTTAATATAAAATAACCGCAAAATAAAGAAAACAATTAATTAAGCTTACCTTTTAAGCGTTTTCGTTTCAGTTCAATACAGGCTATTTTAATGATATAACGCTTTAACACTTTGTATATATCTTAATCTCAGAAAACGACACAGAAAACCAATGAAAATTTCACTTTCACTGCCGAAAAACATCAACCGTGGATTACTACTCTGTTGCAAGTGAGACCGCAGTGAAGTTTACGTCAAATGACTAGGCACTAGTGTTGCCATAAACAGGAAAATAACTTGCATGTGTAATGCGTTTAGAATTTTGGAGATTCGATTTGTCCCATTTAAGACGTGTCCCCTTTATAGCACCTATCCCCTACCTATCCGAAAAGCAAAGTAATCTGAGGCGAAGCCCTGAAAGCCTCTGCATGTCAGTTTTCCATGATGGCCCACCTGCTTGCTTTCTACTCTCGCCAAAAATTTCCTGCACGTTTGGAAGTAAAATCTTTCTCTCTGAGAGAAGATTATCGGGTGTTTCCACTTTTTTTCTTTCGGAAGTCACTTCCTGTAGGTAGTTGCGAGAGAAGTCTGGCGCAAAATATGTCCCGCGTGTCGACACTGCAGAATTACACCTGAGAGTTGACAGCAAATATTTATACGTCAAATATCTACTAAAATGTCGGACCAGCAAACTAGAATTTAGTATTAGTTAGACCAAACATTACTAAAAGTGATACAAAAATGCTGGCGTGCACGTAGATTCGAAATCGAATACTATGGTCCACCTGCTTGCTTTCTACTCTCGCAAAAAATTTCCAGTTCGTTTGGAAGTAAAATCTTTCTCTCTGAGAGAAGATTATCGGGTGTCTACACTATGACAGAATTCACTTGCTGAGATCAACTGTCGCAAGCAAGCAGAACTTGCTAGAGTTACTCTCAGGCGTGTTTACACAGCGCTGACATCAACTCTCGCAATAAATGTCGCAAGATTATTGCTAATGGCCACGAGGCTTAAGCGCGTTTTTCTCGGAATTATATTTCCTCTTCGTTTTGCAGTGATTGGGAAAAAACGGAGGTATCAATCGATTTGAAAAAAATTCAGCATATATGAAACATGTCTAGTTACGACCTGAGACCTACGCATAAGTCTGTAAAAACTCCTGGTTTGTCAAAAAAAAAAATAGAATGGCTCTTTTCCCCGGCGAAAAATGACGTTTCTTTAAAATTTGCCGTTTTGCAGCCACCATTTTTATAATTTTGATTTTTTTTCTTTTTCAATAGGTTCAGGACAGAATAGGAGCCAGGGCAAAGTATAAATTTCAGAGGATATTTCACAATTAAATTTCTTACAGCCAGAATCACTGCAAAATTACAGCGGCTCCAAAAAAAAAAAACGCCTACATATCAGACGACTGTAGCGCTGTCATACATATGTATATAATATTCAAATCATTTCTTTTTTACTGTTTATAGTATTAATAAACATTACCCGAACGTACTAGTCACAATTTGTGTTCATCTCCTTGTAATTAATTCGCAAAAAATACCTGATTTTCGAGCGATCTGACTGCCTAGTCCCCTTAAATAGCCGCAAGTATGAATAGATTTTAACAGTACATTTGGCACAATTGTTAGAAGATATTCCACTGTACATACGACAACCCACATGGTACCAGCAAGGCGGATGACCGGCTCATTATGCACCAACTACATATTACAGAGTTCCTTAACAGGAACTTTGGAGATCGTTGTATTGGTCGGTTAGGAAATCACAAATGGCCCGCACGTTCTCCAGACTTGACACCTCGGGATTTCTTTTTGTGGGGAAATTAAGAAAAGTGTACAATGGAATACTAACAACAACCATAGAAGACATGAAACCTGTTCCGCGATTTATGTAAGTGAAATTCAACGTGGCGCATTACTTATTCTTATCGAAACGCTTTAAGGTAGTTCCTAACCAACTAAGTTAGTCAAATTAGAGTTGGGTAATGAACGATAAATGAAAAGTAGTATGATACTATAGAAATAATAATAATAAATTTTAACATCATGTATATATATTTTAAACAGTTCAATGTTAATATAAATAATTGTAATAGGAAAGTAGAATATTAAATTGGTTAGCGTAGTGAATTGGAGCAGCAGATCTGACAACGTCGCATTCATTCGGAGCGTCTTTTATAACCAAAATGTCAGAAAAATGTTCGTATGAATTTGAATCGTCCTTCGCTATTTAAATGTCTAAACACATCGATTGTGCGACGTTGCCACGTTGATTGCTCTGCGTAAGTTTCTGAAAAATTTGCACGTAAACCTATTTTTTATGGGCATTTACGAAGAAACTATGTGGTCAGTTTTGCAGAAATTGATAAATTCATTTCCTGACATTTCGATGTACTTTTGTGCCAATTTGGGTACATTTCTTGAATATGGTTTTCCTGTTTCAGAAGAAACACTGAAATTATAACCCTCCTTTTTTGACTCCGCCCATATGCCACTGTGTTAAAATGCATCAACTTTAATTAACAATTTCTCGATAACTATGCGGTAAATCGATTTTAAACTTTGTACAAGGATTACTTGTATTCCAAATTAGTTTTGCACGAAATTTGAAAGAATTCTTAAATTTAGTAGATTATCCGGGAAATACCTTAAAGCATATATCCATGCTCCAGATCACCATTTTAAACACTTGTATTAGCAGTGTGTATTAGGGTCGTGCATAAAATTCAACTTTTAAAATATTCTGCTATCCTTAGTTAAAATGTCCTATCTAACATTTCGAAACATCCGAGAAAACTGAAATTTTATTCTTTTCTTTGCGTCGTTCTTCTAAAAAAATAGTAAATTACTCAATTTCTGCGATCTCTACGAAGCACGTAGGTTTTTCTAACTTTACTTAAGGGGATACTCTAGTCCGTTTTTCAACGCCATCTTCCGGAATTTATTTAACAAAAACTATAAGTTCGTTTATACTATCTGATGCCTGCATATTAAGGTATATTTGAAGTAATACCTACTCAGAATTTTTTTGATCTTTTCTATCGCACATATATAGATATAGTCGGTGCAAGCTTCTTCGAAAAAATTCTTTTCCGGCGGACGTTGGTATGGGAACTGTTCTAGTCATCCAAAATGGAAAACTAAGGTTTATTTTCTTTATTATGTTTGTCGCTATGGTTGGAACCGTGTTGGTCACGTGTGGTACGTGACCGAGACTCTCGAGTAAGCGGGGGAACAGTAAACAGTGACAAAACATAAACTTTGGAATATCAAATTTCACATTCGCTTTCTTACGATTCGGATGTCAGGAAAAGAGTATTGAAAAGAGAATAATGAGATGAGACCCACGAAGTAACTAACTAATATGCATGTACAAATGTCAGAAAATACTAGGTAATACTACTTAAATATTGAATAAATTATTGGTAATTTCATAGCAAATTCTTAATGCTCTATACTTATTTCCAAGTAATATTTGGTTTCTCCTATATTTTTATTACATAATAAACGAAATTCTTAATTATTTTTGGTGTTTTTACTTTAAAATAGACCAATTTAACATTACCATGCGTTTCATATGTATACCGTTGCATTTTATACATAAAAAATATTAGTATTTCTATAAACTTTTATAAATACGAATTGTGCTATTTTCAAAAATTGTTGGTTCACAAATTTACTTTACAACAATATTCTAATTTTAAGTACCCAAATGTGTTTAAAATGTACCGAGTGTTCGACTACACGTCGGTAAATTTAAAGAGTGATTCTGGACACCAGAATAACTTCGTTTGTTAGTCATAAGCATTTCAAGGTATGCCTAAAAGCAGGCAACCCGCGTGCAACGGTGCACGCGGGACAAGTCAGGCGGACGGTCGAGCGGGGTTGATCATAGCCACTGTCACACGGAATCACTTACCTTGGAGTAGTTGCGACGCGACAATCGGGCATGGCCACTCGATTCTGCGACACTTAATCGAAAATTAAAAGGTATGGTTGAATAACCCCAGACCTGCCTACACGCTAAAACCCATTGTTTCCATTATATACAGTGTAGTCTACTGTGCTACCAAGATACAGACGCCCAGAAGTTACACTAAACACAGAATCACACCACCCCAAAAAGATTAAAAAAAATATATCGGATCTACTGCACTAAAACATGTAAAAAACTTTAAAAACGAACATAAATTTACCCGCACTGAAACACGCAAAGGAATTAAAAGAAATATATACAACAAATTTACCTGCAATAAAACTCAGCCACAAAAAAAACAGGTTCGCACGCACTCAGACAATTGAAACTAATAACGCTTAATAAATAAATTTAAAGTAAGTTTTTCGATATAAATTCGCGGGTCAACTGAATGTTCGTCTACTTCGCGATGTGTCGATGATCGTTCAGATCACTTAACATTGGAGGAGCTTGTGGTAACTATGAGACAAATTACAATGTTTATACACTGTTTACTATGATACAAATTACTTTATAACCCCAGATGTGTCAGGAGGTTCGGAGTTGCTTTATATCACGTTTATTACAGTTTACAAAAACCTGAACTTTCTCTGCATAAGTTTAGGGGAACTCCTCTTGAGTTGACCGACGATCACATCAATCTCACCAAATTCTTCGAACGCGGCACATCAACCAAGCAAGCATACAAATAAACTGATTCAACATATTTCGTTTTGGTCCGATATTAATTTCTTTCAACGAACATCGACCTGTCGCGAGGTAGATAATCATTAAGAATTATCAGTTTTAATTGTATGAGTGCGTGTAAAGCTGATCTTTTTTTGTGTGTTCAGTACGGGTAAATTTGTCTCCCTTTTTAAATTTTCTCACGCATTTTAATACAAGAGATATGATATTTTCTTTTTTTTTTTTGTTGGTGGTGTGATTCTGTTTTTTTGTGATTTCTGCGCGCGTGTCGCGAGAGCGCAATGGATCGGAGTGGATATATTGGAAACAATCGATGTTAGCGAGTAGGCAGGTCTGGGGTAATTCAATGATACCCTTCAATTTTGGATTAAATGTTCCAGAGCCGTGCGACAGTGGCTTAGACTACCAATGCTCGACCCTCCGCCTGACTTGTCGCGCGGGTTGCCTGCTTTTAGACATAACTTTAAACGCTTTTAACGAACGAACGAAGTGTCATCCACTGTATCTTTATTCTTGATTTTCGTCTTATTCTGATGTCTAGAATCACCCCTTAAATTTATTCCCACGTGGAGCCGAACACCCTGTATAATACGTTAAAAAGAAAATTGTAATTGTTATACTTAAAACACACAGAATTGAATGCCTGAAAAAATAAAAGATATATCACACTAAGGTAAAAGGTATCAATAGCAGATCATGTATCAGTAGTTGACCAATTTTCAGAAAAACGTGAAAAATATGGTTTTTAGGACTGACGATCTTTTAGAAGAAGTGCAGTTGACGTGCCAAGCCATCTACCAACTAAGCTTCAAAACACTCAAGTGTGAAGTGAATTATGAATAGCATTGGCGAACGTTTATTTTCATCAAGGTGACTAGTGTGTTCCTCGTTATTTCCTTAACGATTTTGTTGAGAACAGGTTGAGGTAAAAAAAAATCGGAGGTTATTAACTCTTTATGACTGAACTCTTCACTTGTTAAACTCTCATAGTGTTTTATATTTGATAAATGCAACATCATTTTCAAGGATAGTCAACTTCTGAAGCAGTTACAGAATTTTGAAAAATGGTTCTAAAATTTTGCTAACATAACTTTTTTAAAAAATCATTCCCATTAGATAATTTAGAAAGCTTAGAGAGTATCTTTAGCCACCTTTACATCCTGATGTCCAGGCACCGATAAAGCCAGCTTGTGGAGAGTTGACTAATAAGAACTCAAAAGATTTTCTAAAAAACGAAAAGGAAGCTTCAACTTTAGAGCGGGAAAGTCACACCGAAGACTACTATTTGCGGTGTTGGAATAACAAATCTTGTGGCATATTTTGCCGTATGTACATACAATCATGGTGCACCAAATATGTTAAAAATTTTAAAGAAATTGAGTATATGCCGTTATTGGTCCAAACACTCCGAACGCCCTGAAATGGAGCCAAACTTCAAATAATATCCGCGTAACTTCCGCTGATCACCGTGCCTCAATTGCGGGGAAAGAAGGCAGAATTAAAATCAGAAGAAAAAGAAAGGCCATAGAAGACCTTAATCTATGGAAGGAAGGTGTAATGTATGGATCAGGCATCGATTGAAATCCGTAGGTAGCAATTATTAATGCGTGAAGTACAACAAAACTGCCGGTGCAATTTTAAACACGATTTCCCATAAACTACATTTTCTACAACTGTGAATATAAAATCTCTAAAACCGCTCCAACGATTCGAATAGATATTTACAGGGAGATGCAGGGAACTATTCCTCAAAATCTGTTGGGAGGGCATATTCATTATAAATTCTTAAAAGAAAGATAAAAAATATTTTTCATACAGAAAATGGGTAAAATCGTATATTTAAAAATAAAGATTGTATTAATATTTTATCAAAATTCTGCTTCGAACACAAGATAGAGACGGTCTTACAGATTATAAAAACACTTTTGCTTTGTGATTTAGGTAATTCACCTGTCCGGAATAATGTTCACCATCAGACGGCGCATCATCGCGTACAGTCCAGGCGTGCACAGCTGAATGCTCGCCGGGCAAAAATTTTCGGACGCGTGCGGAAAGAGCATCGTAAAGCACTAGGCCACGCCTTTATGAGCGACAGTGCCGTGAGGGCCGTGGTGGGGAGTGTTCGTGAGTGAAGTGTGCCGCGGAACATCAGCAACACACATTACAGTTTACACGCATACTACGACAGCTATTGGCCACAGGGTGGGGAAACTGCTCACGGCGTCGCTCTTCGCTTTGCTCACGAGCAATCGAGAGCGCTCTTGCCCGCCACAGCCTTGCTGTGCAGGCCGTACACGCTATCTCATTTATATTTACAACTTCAATTTATGTAAATATATTTAAAATTTTCTTTTTTTGTATCAAAGTTAACGAAATGGCGATTAAAAATTAAAATAAAACTACACTCTATATTCATTTATTACTGCAGAATTTGCGTTTGAAAAAGGGCCTGTTTTTGGGGCTGTCGATGGTAACCTACCTCCTTAAGGGGACCTTCCGGTCTAAAAGTCGATTTTTTTTTATTTCATTTTTCGAATGTTCAACCTTTTAGGAATACGTGTTTAAAAGGATTTGTTGAAATTCGTAAAATTCCAGAAGTTATAGGCATTTGAGTAGCGGAAAATGCATGGGCAACAACCGGGCACTCGGCGCTCACGTAAACCTTTAAGGGGACCTTCCGGTCTAAAAGTCGATTTTTTTTTATTTCATTTTTCGAATGTTCAACCTGTTAGGAATACGTGTTTAAAAGGATTTGTTGAAATTCGTAAAATTCCAGAAGTTATAGGCATTTGAGTAGCGGCAAATGCATTGGCAACAACCGGGCACTCGGCGCTCACGTAAACCTTTAAACGCGTTTTTCTCGAAACAGTGTTCTCAAAACGGTGGAACCTGTATTTCCAAAAGTTATTATCCGATTCGACTGAACCTTTTTTTATTTTGAAGAATATACTTCTGGCTAGGGGGGAACTAGAAAAAATTACAAACAATTGAAAATTTATAATTTTCAAAGGCGTTGAAAGGACGAAAATTACAGGGAAAAGTGATTTCAAACATCAAGTGTCGTTATTTTCTAAAAAAAAATGTCATTTTTTTAATTTTTTCTAGTTCCCCCCCCCCTAGCCAGAAGTATAATCTTCAAAATAAAATAAGTTTCAGTCGAATCGGATAATAACTTTTGGAGATACAGGTCCCACCGATTTGGATCAATTTTTTTACGCCTTGACTTTAACGACTCCCCAGGGCCGTCTGCAATAATTAATTATAAAACAAAAAATATATTTCTATAACTTAAGACATCCTTAATACAATGCAAAAAGTCCCATTTAATTATATATAGTAGTTTTCCTTTAATTAATTCCTAAAAATCACCTATTTTTTGGGGCTCTAGACCGGAAGGTCCCCTTAAGGGGTTACACCACCCTGAAAGTTTTGAAAAATCGATTTCTTTTTTTGCATTTTCTTATTACGTGAAGTTTTAAGAATAATTTGAATCATGGTAGACCCAAAAATTCCCCAAAATAGCCGATTTATAGGCTTTAAACGAGGCGCGGATGTCGATATTCCGCAGCAGGTAGCGACCATTCTACTTTTCTTCTTTTGCGTTTTTCTCCAAACTACATTTTCAAAGGTGACCTATCAAATATCTCCAAAACTATTTGTCCGATTGATTTCAAACTTGGTACGCATATTCTTAACCCTCTAGGTACGGGGATGTTTTAAACTTAACGTAGAATTTTTTTTAGCGTTAAAATAGTCTATTTTATACTTCGGATTTGGAAGCTAATCGTTAATTTTTTTTTAATTTTTTTTTTAATTTGTTTATAACAAAAAAAAAGTTTAATTTCGGGTTCTGATGGTACAACAGTTTCTTCTCTGCCTACTAAAGGTCACTATACCTATCAAATCTCGATCTTATTGATGGAACGTAAATAAAAATGTGTTAATCTGAATGGGACTCTGGAGTCCCACTCGTCCCTAGAGGGTTAATGGTATTATCTACGATGTAGCATATCAGTTTTTCCATCCGATAACCCATCTGTATATAATTAATGGTTGAAATTCGTTTTTCCACGTGAAAAACGTATCATTTTCTTCGCTTTGCTCTCATTTGTGCAATATTTTTTTTTCTCAAATCCGTATGCAACATTGTAGGTATTTTATTAAGGAACACGAAAATCATCATGTTTTTGATTTCAGACGAACCTGGAAGTTATAATTTGTTAGATCAGTCACGCGTGTAACGGCGGACGAGCTTCGCGGGAGAACAAATAACTCGGTCATTTTTTAATATTTTTGTACAATATTTATACAATATATGCACCAATACATGCTCTACACATAAGAAGAAAATTAATAATTTTCAACCTCATAGTATCAGTAAAAAAAATTTGTCTAGTTTAGTGCTGTTTCGAGCGCCTCAGGGTGGCGTAACCCCTTAAGAAGCGGTATCAATTTTGCCGGGTACAGGTATATGTGATGGTTCGAACCGCTTCATCGGGTAACCGTACACATGCATACAGCAGTACAGAGAAATAATGGCTTACAATATAAAAAGCTGTGTATGTGAAAAATATTAGTTTAAAAATGTTGGTATACTTGCCAACGAAGGTTAAAAACCAAAATAGTTAATCACGAATTGCTTAATATGTTTTATTGATTTCTTCAATATGCACTTCTTACGTTACGAATATGGAAGGAACTACCATTCTATATTAATTTCGCATATATAAACGTAGAAAGTAAATATGATTGGAATTGCCGAGCGAAAGTTTCATACTTGAACTGGTGGCGAGTTTATCAAAAAACTGTTCGATGTTTATCGTGCCATTTCGCGCGATCGCTATTGTCAAACAATTTGCCCGGCTTGTCTTCGCGTTTGTAACGTATGCTCGATCTAATAAAAACTGAAACTTCCATATCTTCCACGTTCATGAGAGTTTGAACAATGCACGATTTTCCAATGAAAATAAGTCCGAATAGAACCCCGTGCAGACTGCAATTTCTAATTATATGCAATTCGTATCACTTTTGAATTTTGTAGAACAATTGCGTGTCGCATATGATGGAAAACAGTCCGAGTGAGTTGAATTCATTTTCATCGAGAGGGTGTTGTCAATCCAGTGGTCATACTTCCATAAATATCTAACGAAGGACAACCAATTTCCATTTTCATTAGTGGATAACTCATCCCACAAGCAGGCTTTATCGGTCTCGGCTGTCATCTATGTCGCTTTGTTTGCAAAACAAACATTCGAGGAGTCGCTTTGTCAGACAATACTTTTCATTGTTTCCAACGTAGTCTCAACGTGAAAACACGCCAGTGCCAGACAGCGATTAGAACTGTCTGTACATGAAAACACGACTATCTCAGTGGTAGAGAGAAATTTTTACGCAATTTACATTCGTGTAATTAGTAACAATAACTGAACAAAGCAATATGAACTTCCCTGGTACATTAACCCTTCGTTGACACTCTGGGTGGGAACCACCCATAAGCTGATTTTGACACTCTGTGCCTTTTATATGCAAAATAAATACCTTTTTTCCAAAGCCGACTAACAAACAATTTTTTTTCCCCAATATTATATCTGGATAATAGCTCTGTAGATTTTTAGCTTCTAATATTTGAATTTGTAAAAGTTACAATTTATTGAAGATTTTCTTCGTGTTTTCTCGACACATGGTAATCTAGAATTTTTTTTACAAAAACTGTGATAAAATTTAAATAAAAAACTATTAGAATACATTTTAGAGACCTTGAAATTGACGCATGATTTTTTCCATAACGATTGGATTCTTCAGATGAGAATGGCAGTCGTTCAAAAATTGTTCTGGGTGTGAGCCACCCAGGTATGTCAAAGTTGATCGAAAAGAGAGGTGTGTCAACGAAGGGTTAATATAAAATGTCGAAAAACTTTTAGATTTTATAGCTTGCCATCAATTAATTTAATGGAAAAATCATCGAGTATTTAATACCATATTTTCCTAATCTCTTGTGTTAAATCTTCTTCATTAGTTTACGAATAAATTTCGTAACAGTCATATAATTCCATATGTATTCTATGTAGTTCGAATCTGGACACCGACTTGACGAGTTAATGACATTACTATTTCCTTCCGTGAAAACACCTTCACTAATTTTAAATTATGTTCCGCAATGTCATATGTTGTAACAACCATTCCACGTGCATCGTTTCTCTTCACACAATTATAATACTTGACATATCCTAAGAACCACCAATAATTTTCTAACTTCTACATGAACTGTTTTGTTTTGTCTCTCCTAATGGTTATTAAAATAGATCGAAATAATTTTTATTACATTTGAATGTGTAAAGAACATTAACCGCACATAATATTCAATTATCTGTGTCACTTCATAATCCGTTTTTTTTTTCAAACCAGGAAAATCTATGTTGTTTCTTAAGTTATATTCGTAAGTGTATATTTACTAGAACTCTTGCCTCTCATCAACTCTATTAAATAGATAAGTTTTCACCTATAATTCTAAAACATCGTATATAACGAGCGATAATTATTATTAAATCACACGTTCAAGATTTCTTGGAAAATAAACTCTATAGGTACTTCTGATTTTGTAAACTGGTGGATAGTAACTAACAAAAATCTTAATTAGCACAAACACCTCAAGTGTGCTATAATTTTATCCTACCATATATATCCGACGCTCCCATTTATCCCAGTTTATCCCATTTACATATTTTCCTATAACTTCCACGAACCGTGTTCCACAAAAGTGCCTTTCAGTATGTTTACACTTAATGGGGTGTACAATATATACACGGAGTGTGCAAGCTGTACATTTTCCTTCGGTTATCTTCAGAAATAAACAACAACATTAAGTGTGCTATCAGTTCGTCTCGGACTGTAACGATAACATTAATTCACGAATAAGTTCTAGCAATTAAACGGTTCAGTCCAACCAAGAATGTGTAAATTTAGTAATAATTATTACTGCGATTTGCAATTTTTTAAAGCTATTTACCTTTTCCAGTGTATTCGGACATACCATCGGACATGGACTTGAATAAAATTTATCGGTCCCTTAACTCTACGACACATATTACATTTCGCTCGTTGTTTATGGTCGTTTCGTTACTTTTGTGCGTCAAAAGTCTAATGTTTAACAAAGAAAATAAGGGCATTGAAATATAATGGAAGACGTATAACGGTCCAAATGTTTCAATAAGAATAAACGGAATATTAGGCGTGGTGGGAAATCAATGATAGAGGCTGGAAAAAATACAAATCAAGTTCAACATTCCGGACGCGGAGGAAGTGATAAATAGGCTTCTTATGATACCAGAAATGCAGACGTCATACTACTGACTCGAGAGGAAAGTGAAATTATTAAGGGTAAAAGCCTCGAGGGGAAAAAAACAAACCCGATAGTTCGATCAATAAGGGCAAAATACTGTTATCAAATAACACGTCACAAGAAAACACCATGAATAACGATCGGGTGATAATATTCACTCAGACCAAAATGGGAAAAGCAACAGAAATCCATGTACTGACAGCGAAGTTATGCTTAAACATGAAACTCAGACTACGCGAACGACCCGCAAAGCGTTCTGTTACTTCACCAAATTTATGCCACTAAATCCGATATCGAGAATCGTAGGTATGCACAGCACGAGCTGGCTAAAAAATCTTGTGTGCATCGGTAGAAAAAGTATCCCGAACTGATCATTGAACACCAGAGACCCGAGGTTGAGTAAGCAACCACCCTGTTTCACCGATAATCGACACAATTCTTGTTACTTCGATTCACTCGAACTTGAACTCAAATTCGTAATTCGTAGTCGTACTCGTACTGGAACCCGAACCTAAACCCGAGGGAGATAACACAACAAGTAGACACAGAGATCGAGGGAGGACAGACCGCGTGTATGTTATACAATGTACCCGTGTACGTATGGATGCGTGAGAGAAAGAGTAAGTGAACGAATACAAATGAGACAGAGAGAGAAAGCGAGAGAAAGAGAGATAAAGAGGGAGGAGAAAGAGAAAAAGAAGCAGAGCGAGGGAAAGAGGAAGACGCAAAGCAACGATGATTGCACGAAGGATGCGTCCGCGACGGAAGTACGAGGCACACTAAGGGCGTGGGCAACCGGAGCAAGGCCGGTGTAGAGTTCCGAGGGGAGGGCCACATTGATTTTGATTTTCGAAGCGCGCGCATGTGTCTCCGTGTTCGGCTCTGCCCATTCATACGCATGGAACGCTGGTCCTTATTTAGGGGATACTACACCCTCGATCATTCAAATTTCTGAGTACCGAACACGTTTCTTTACAGACGAATTCTCGTGTATATAATTAACCGGCTCGACAATGGCCTCTATGAATGGTGCTGAAATATGCGAAACTATTTTCAAGATAGAGAAAATGTCTCACACCTTTTCCCAAGATTGATTCTACATATCCAAAAAAATGAAAACAAATCAGACACATGCATGTCGGATAACGTTTTTTTAGTTGTTTTTTAACGGAAAGCTGTTTGTTTCTCAAAAGACTCGAGAAGAACGCACGTAGAACAGCAACTAACCTATTTTCTTCTGCAGCAATTGCCCCAATATTCTTTTTGTTATTGTTAGCCTCAGATATTATATATTTTTAGGGACGTTTTAAAAATGTGGAAAACAATACTACTTGACGACCTTTAAATATTATGACCCAAAGGCGTTTTTAATAAGTTCCCTATGTAGTTACATTGTTGGCACTGTTTATTATTGTAATTCTTTGTTTTACGTCTTATATTTGTCCCATTACGTTTCTGTGTGTACATTAGGGTGGTCCGTATATGTATGGTAAAAAATCAAAGTTTATAAAATTTTCCTCTGACCCTCTCAGAAGCTTCCAAATAGTTTAAAAGAATTTCGTCTAAAATTTTGTTAAAATATATTAAGGATTAAAGGTCGCTCAATGGCATTGAAATTAGGGTGGTCCTTATATGTATGGTAAAAAAACAAAGTTTTTAAAATTTTCCTCTGACCCTCTCAGAAGCTTCCAAATAGTTTAAAAGAATTTCATCTAAAATTTTGTTAAAATATTTTAAGGATTAAAGATCGCTCAATGGCATTGAAATATTACTATTTTGGTATAAATTGATAGAAATATTTGCAATAAGAACAAAATAATTTTATTAACCTTTAAGTGAGAGTATAACATTAAAATTCAGGCACACATCGCACAGACGAAACGGGTTTATAACGAGTGTGTACTGAATTGTGTTGTGGTATAAGGCTTTATATGCACATTTAAATTTCTCTTATCGGCAGCTCTCGAATCAGATGCAGACGCAAACTGCGACGTACATTCTACATATTCAGGTTGTTAAACACATAGATAAAAGCATGGTTTCGGATTCTGATATATAAATATGGGTCCCGTTTCATTAAAATTGACAAGTGACAATTATGGAAAGTCGCAGTCGCCATACTTGTGGTACATGCGAAATATAAAGTCCTTGAGCGACCTTTGTATATCAAAATATACAAATAAAAAACACGCAGATATTGTTATTTTGTCGAATAGAAGATTTTAGGAGGGTCAGACAATACAAATTTAAAAGTTGAAAAATAAGGACCACCCTAGTGTACATGTATGGTGTAGGCTTAAGAATATGAAAAATCGAAATATATTTAATACTATATACATTGCGTTCCATAACTATAAAACCATCCTAAAATTTTCGATTCTTTTCTATTACGATTAAGCTGAAGTCGAATCAAATACACCACGTGTATGTTTCACTAGGGAAAGATGCATTATATTTCCTGGCATATAAAAATCAAAGATAGAAACTGATTTGCTGTCCTTTCGTAACTATAGAACTAAGTTATATAAATAGTGCTTTTGGTCGGTATTTTGTGAGTGCTGTTTGGGTCAAGGGAACGTAAATACAGCAGAATTTATTGTTAACTCGGCTGAATAGTAAATGGTATATTGGCTTATTAGAAAACGCAGAAATACAGTTGACGTTCCAGCAAGACAATGCTACCGTCCATACTAGCCGAGAAACTGTAGCGTGGCTTTGAGATCAAGAAATTGATGTTTTAGAGTGGCCAGTATGTTCTCCCAACGGATGGTGAGATTTGAGGCAGTCAGAGCAACAACGGACTAACCCACATTTTTTTCGAAATTGAATTAGTAGCAATAACGTATTCCAATAGGCTGGCTCTACTAACCATATAAAATAGGATTTTTTTTTTTTTTTATGTGGGTTGGTCCGTTGTTGCTCTGACTGCCTCATTTACTCTTATGTCGGAAGTAAGTAATATCAGAACGTAATAGAACTAAAGACTGCAATTACAACAGTGTAGCATGAGGTAGAAGAAGCCACACGACAAAATCCGGATTGGAAGTATGCAAAACCGAATATTTGAACTTATTGAGAATAGACCTAAAGATTATTAAATTATTGTAATGATTTCATTTTATACTCGAATGAGTTTAGTTTTTGGCGCAAGAAAATGTTATATAATACTGGTTTTATAGTTATGAAACAGCATAAAAACAGTTTTTTTTCATTTATCCTTATATACAAATATGCATATTATCCGTCTTTGTCTTGAAACAGAATTTTTCTACGTAATTTTTTATGTTGTAATTTTGCTTTCATTCAGTTGTAACAGTTACGACTGAAACATTTCAGAATGTGTTTTGTAGTTATTAATTAGTAGGTATCTATGTATTGTACAATTATTCTTGAACTTATTAATTAAGACTAGGAATAAATATTTTAAATTATATTCGATATAAGAAACAATTGCTTAAGTTTCTATTTCATTCTGATTTCAAACCTAGCAATGTCATTATTGAACTTCAATGACTTGGTTAATTCGATAAATTCCAAGAGTGCCAGTGATGTGAAAAATTACTGTGTTTCCTAGAAAAGTGACGAGAACGTTGATGGCCTGCCATCTGTTTCTCTTCGACTGCCAATGAAACAAATCAATCAAGATTAAACTCTATCTTATTCTTTTATTGTTAACACTTTGAGTGGCGTCGGCGTCCTTTCACGCCGAGGAATTCCCTTCACATCCACGGTTTTGGCGTGTTATCACGTCGATATTTTCTGAAAAGTATCGAAAATATTATCCGATAGTCCCGAATGTCTTTACTTACATAGAAAGAGCTGCTGCGTTACAGCAACTACAATTTTTTAATTGCAAAAATAACCCGAAGAATCTCGTATTTCATCTCATTTTTATCGGAATAACTCAACTTTCCATCGACAGTACTTCTATGAAGATATTTGATGGACAATATAGAAGTTTAAATTTTCATTAGTGTGGGCATGTGTGCAAAATGCGGGGCGAGTTAAACCGAACTTTCCCGACAAAAGCGATCGTTCGAAACAGCCTGAGCTACTTGTTACGTGTTAATGTATTCTAGTTGTATTAGAGTGAATAATTTAATCATAGAACCTTTAACATAATTAAAAGTTTGTCCGGTGCGTCTACTCCGCATTCGGTTCTGATGTCTACAAACGGCTTCGTTCTTTCACTTCACGATGACTACATTGCTTTATTGTGATTCTCTCTCTCTCTCTCTCTCTCTCTCTCTCTCTCTCTCTCTCTCTCTCTCTCTCTCTCTCTCTCTCTCTCTCTCTCTCTCTCCTCTCTCTCTCTCTCTCTCTCTCTCTCTCTCTCTCTCTCTCTCTCTCTCTCTCTCTCTCTCTCTCTCTCTCTCTCTCTCTCTCTCTCTCTCTCTCTCTCTCTCTCTTGCCCTCGCCGCGGTCTCGCGTCGTCTCACCTCTACCCGCGCGGGTGCATTCGTAAGTCTACGTTCGCGCGCTCTCTCAATAGTTGCGATTTTCGCGCGTGAAAAGCAATTCGTGCACGTGCGTGCTCTGTAAAGATCAGCTCATCGTGCTCCGGAAGTGTCGCGAAGTTGTTAAATCCGTGTGCTAGTACGGTACAAACGATTTGAACAATGTCGACTACGGTCGCCGCTGTTGTTGACAAGCAAACCACTCAGTATGGCCTGATCAGTCGGGCGTCGCTAATGTAAAGAAATTGGAACTCAAAAAGCGCAGCCCAGAACAAATACAAACTAGAATCGAGATTCTCGACAGCAATTGGAAGAAGTTTCGAGAAAATCACAATCTTCTCTCGTCCTTGAAAGCTGAAGAAAAATCCGCGCTACCGTACATCACAGATCGTCAATATGAACAATGCGAAGAAATTTGTGCCGATCAAAAGAGCGAACTTTCATCGTATCTCAACCAACTCAATAGAATCGGCGAAGTTAAAGAAACTTCGGGAGCTCTCAGCGCTCTCGGGTGTCCTACAGACGCCTGGGACCGCATAATCTCTATATATATACAGGGTGTCCCAAAAATGTCGGAGTTCCTTGGAAGGGAAGACTCAGGGGGGTGATTTGAAACAACTTTTTCCTTAGCGAAAATATTGTCCGAAGCTTCGTTAAGGAGATATTAACAAAAAAAAAACCCGACCAATCAGAGCGCGTGTCTTCCGCCCGAGCTCCCGCGGTAGCGTTGGCTACACGGTAGGCGACTGCGCTTGTACTACGAACGTATGAACAAGCAGGTTTTTTGTTAATATCTCCTTAACGAAGCTTCGGACAATATTTTCGCTAAGGAAAAAGTTGTTTCAAATCACCCCTGAGTCACCCCTTCCAAGGAACTCCGACATTTTTGGGACACCCTGTATAAACGAAAACGTATGTTTTCCTGTTCCCTCACAACTCAGGAACTAATAGATCAATTTCGATGCGGCTTTTTTAGCGTGTAGTACAATTCTCAGGGAAGGTTTAAGGCTATATACCATCTCGATATTACTAAATGGGACTGAGTAATAAGCAAAATAGTGAAGCGAGCCAGATGGACCTTATCTTACATGGCGTCTACCGTTCTGCGCGCAAGAGATGCGCGTGACGGTTTCCCGCACAGTGGTAGGGATGCTTGAGGGTCACATCGTTAATGGCATGTTTAACCCCTCAGGGTGGTATGACGAGCAGGACTCGTCATGAGAAAAAAGTCCTCAACGGCGGTATGACGAGCACTGCTCGTCATGGGACGTGAAGCGGAGGCGTCGACAGTAGGCCTTGGGACCACGGTCTATTGGACACTCGAATTAGAGGCGTGTTGTGCACTTCCCAAATACTTTCTGTAGGCCTTGGCGAGGAGATATGTACAGAGTGATCATGCAGCCACTGGACTCAAAGAGGTGCTGTCTGGCATCCCGTGGCGAAGGCAATCCCCCCCGCAGTGCCTCACCGAATTTTATGGCTTTCGACCCTCGAAGTAGTTGGAATACATTAAGAAATGAAAAATTTCCCGGATTTCCGCAGGTATCATCAGATCTTTGCGAAAACGGCGCCAATCGATTCCTTATATTTCGCCGATGAAATTAACACCACGAACGACGTGATTCGGAGCATAATGAAGGAAATTCCGTTTAACATTCATTTGTATCATTTTTTTCTAGTTTCGTTAAAAATAGTGCGATTTACATGAAATTTAGTACAATCATCATCGGAAAAACATAAGGAATCCATCGGTGTCACTTCCATATCGATACGATAAAGAATAAAGAATTATTTTATTTCTGAAACAGGTAGGAATCTTCGGCCGACCGCGGCGATTCGAGGTCGACACCCTGCAGTCGAGGGTCGAAAGCCATAAAATTCGGTGAGGCACTGCGCCTCTTTGAGTCTAGTGGCTCCAGGATCGCTCTGTAGGTCAACGCGTGCTTTTGTTTTGAAATTGGAACGCGTGTTTATAATCGAGAGATAAGGGATTCGTAGTTAATTTTAAGGGTGGGCGACGCAGGCAGGACCACGCGCAGTCAGCGGACTTCGCTATTTGACGGGAATAAGGATATATACTGCTCCTTGTCAGTTTATGGCTCTGTTCGGTATGGCGATCAGTCCGTCAATCTTGGTTACCTGTGATCATAAACTTGGGATTTTAGGACGGTCTTTAGACGTCACAGGTAAAACATGTACCAGCAAATTGCTTATTGCAGGGCCAATGTCACTGGCACATCTGGCCACCAAATGTTCACGTTCAATAAACCTTTTCCTTTCTCCAACAATATACGTTGCAGTCACTTCCACCAATAAGAAAAATGCTAAAACTACCTCCACGTTCCTTCAACAGCCAATCTACAACGATTTGTGTTTTCCCGTAAAGGAACAGTGGTCAATACGGCCAGTACTTAGTCAAGTCTCGAACGCTAAGCATAAGGTGCTCCGACTTATCATTAGTGATATTTTAAATCGTTTTTATTTCGCGCATCGTCATAGTAGTGCTAAATCATGGCTCAAGGAAGTGAAGAATATGAGAGAATCATAAATGATTCTGATGAAGATTCATCGAGTGATGACAGTGACAGTGTTTTTGGTGCTTCATGCTCATTGTCAGACTTTGAAGAACATTTTTCGGAAGAAATCGAAAGTGAATGTGAAGAAGATCGCGAAGAAGAAATTGCAGGCACATCGAGGGGTCGACCCACACGTTTAGATTTTACATGGGAGGACATGAAAAATTACAGAGGACACAGGGAACAATTTACTGGCTGCCCTGGACCTCAAAATGAAGCCCGTGGTGTAACTGAAGCCATAGAAATATTTGAGTTAATTTTCTCTGAAGATTTAATGGACCTAATTGTAAGGGAAACGAATATATACGCAGAGCAGCAAATAAGGAAAATCTCTATTCCTCTTTCACGACGCTCTAGAGTAAGAGATTGGACACCAGTCACAAAGAATGAAATGTACGTAATTTTGACGCTCTTCATGCTAATGGGAATAGTGCAGAAACAGACTTTGCGATCCTATTTTACCAAACAGGCTACAATAGCAACGCCAATATTTAATTCCATTATGTCATTGGAACGCTTCCAATCCATACGAAAATATATGCACTTCGCAAATAACGAAAACCAACATTTATATCGTGGCCCTGATAAATTGTTCAAAATTAATCCTGTAGCGCAACATATCAACAATAAATTTAAATTATTATACACTCCCCACCAGAATATTGCAATAGACGAGTCATTAACTTTATGGAAAGGAAGACTTTCGTTCAAACAATTTATACCCCTGAAATCATCAAAATTTGGCATAAAAACATATGAATTATGCGAGTCAACGTCGGGATATCTATGGACATTCACAATATATACTGGGAAGGGCACTGTAATGACAAATACTATCGCTCCAAATGATAAATATAAAACAACTGCTATAGTCCTCTCCCTCGTAGAGCCTCTGTTAGGGAAGGGTTACAAATTATGGCTGGATAATTACTATAATTCACCATCGCTAGCTATCACACTGAAAGAGCATGGAACAGATTGTGCGGGAACTCTTAGAAAAAATAGACAGAATGTCCCAAAAAGTGTAACACAAACAAAGTTAAAGAAGGGAGAAGTTATTGCCCAACATTGGGGACCAGTATCAGTCCTCAAATGGGCCGACAAGAAGGACGTAACAATGATTTCCACCTTCCACAATGATAGCATGTGTCGTGAAGGAGCAAAACGAAAGCCACAAGTCATCGTGGATTATAATAAATACATGGGAGGCGTTGATTTAAAAGATCAACTTCTTCAACCATATTTAATCGAAAGAAAAAGACTTTCTAAATGGTATATGAAGATATTCTTGCGCCTTCTAAATGCTGCGGTTGTGAATACCATGATTATTTATAAAGCAAATTCACCTGGAACAAAAATTAACCACCTACAATTCCGCACACAACTGATAGAAGCCTTAATTATAAAATATGGAGACGCCGGTAGAAAAGTTCAAGGAAGACATACTAAAAGCAGCAACACTATACCCCGATTAATTGAAAGACATTTTCCGGAAAGAATACCACCCTCAGGACGAAAAGCGAGACCAACAAGAAGATGTGTGGTATGTTACGCACATAAAATCAGGAAAGAAACCGTATTTTGGTGTCCAGACTGCCAAGCTGGTTTGTGTGTAGAAGAGTGTTTTAAAACCTACCACACAAAAATCAACTTCTAATAATACGGGAAAAAACACAACTTCAATAATTATTGACTGGCAGATACGAGGTATGTATTTTGTGCCCGCCCAAGTATTTACTTTTCCAGCAGAGTTCGACCAATAGCACTCAAGTTTGACAATACTTCTTCAGATCCGCTATGTAGTAACACCTTAACAGCAGGGGTCAAGGTTTCAACCAATGGCATTCATCCCGCAGTTAGGAACTGTTCTGGGCAGAAAATCTTCCAGCTTGAGGGGTTAATAAAGAAATCATGACTCGGCCGGCTCGCGATGGATAGTACGCGACGCGACCGCCAGGTGGCGACAGGGCCGAGCGCTTTGTGGGCTACACCTATGACGGTGTGTAATGCAGGCCCACGACTGCCGTGTCGTACGTAGGAGATGGAAGAAGGAAAATACTTCTGTTGATAGCGATAAATATAATACTCTCTTTATTGCGTATGTCGTGGTTTGTCGATAGGAGAATCTCCCTAGCGTGAGTGTCTTGTTATCAGACTCTCGTGTCCCGCCGCTCGCAGGCGGCCTCCCTACTCCTACTCGTCCCCCACTCCTGAGGCGCAGGGGCTCTCAGGCAGTGGTGCCTACAGCTTCTCGCAGGTGGGATACAGCAGTAAACACAAATCCGTAAAAAACAATTTCAGGATTTTGCACTGATCAACCCCTAAGGGGGTGAAAAGGGGTAAACTGTGTTTTCACGGAGTCCTTAATATCTCTTAGGCCCGATGTGAAGCGCGGGTATATTTACTAGTTGTTTATATGGTGATCCGTAAACTTGATTCGGAATCTCTACTCGATTGGGAAATACAAATCGGCGCCACAACCAAAGCCGCGACTTCGCAGAACTCCAAAAGTTTATCTTAGGGCGGATACACGCTCTTGAGGGTTGCGCACGCGCCACTGCGACCCGAAAATCGCGGTCGGCCACTACCGCAGCAACGAAAAGTACGTCTGGCGCGAAATCACACCAAACTACCGTGACTCTAAAAAGCGATAGTTCTCCGAATACTACAACAAACTCGCCTTCGCTCACGTGCTCACTATGCAATGCCGCTCATTATGTCTCGGCATGTCCAGGGTATCGTGGCCAAACGGTTAAAGAAAAGCTAGACTTCATCAAACAAAAGAACTTGGGTTTCAATTGCCTCGGTCCGCATCAATTCCGCAACTGTCGGACAGCAAAACGGTGTCGAGTCTGTGGGAATCCTCACCACACTTCGATCCATCGGACCACCAACTCGTGATCATCGTCAGATGGTCCAGCTCCGCGCGCGTCAGCCGCTCAAGGGTTGAGCTCACCACCGAAACAATCGGTACCCGTCGCTGCCGGGAGCCAAACAAGTGCATCCGTGCTTCCGCGCCACGAGGATACTGAATCGGCGCGTCCGCTTCGACCAATGTCGCTCTGACGTCCTCAATCAAGTACATGCCAGTCTTACTTTCGACAGCTCTCATCAAGGTTACGTCATGCTACGGCGACCAATACGAAATTCGGACCCTTCTCGACCAAGGATCAGAAGTATCAACTTGCCGCGTCAACGAGTCTCACTCCCAATCCACGGGGTCGGTGCGCAAAGGTCGACTGTCGCTC
This sequence comes from Andrena praecox, assembly GCA_963932275.1. Lineage (NCBI taxonomy): Eukaryota > Metazoa > Arthropoda > Insecta > Hymenoptera > Andrenidae > Andrena > Andrena praecox. The sequence goes on from OZ010731.1 coordinate 38,270,860, forward strand.
GCGGATTTATGAATCTCAGTATCGCGTCACGTGTCAATCCTACATTCTCGCTCTCGATAGGTGCGTATGTGCTCGCGAAGCTCACGTCCTATCTGCCTTCGATCCGAGTGGTAAAGAATCCATAGCCACATCTCGACGGTCTCGAGCTCGCTGACCTAGAATTCTCGTCAACAACTCAAATCGACTTAATTCTCGGCGTCGAAGTCTACAGCTTGATTCTCGAGGAAGGGCTACGCCGGGGCGGTCCCGGGAGCCCAATCGCTCAGCAAACCGTTCTAGGGTGTATTCTATCAGGATCCGTCGCATCCGAATCGGCCTCAGACCCGAGTGTTCGTCCTGCTCAGGGGCTACAGTGCTCAGTCGACCACGACCTTCTTGATCTCGTCCAGCGATTTTGGACGCAAGAAAAACTACCGTTGAATGGAACGATACTCCGTCCGACGTAGAAGCCCAGTGCGAACAGCACTTCATCGAAACTCGCGCATGCAGGATGGACGCTACGTCGTCAGGATACCTCTCAAACGATTCGCGGAAGATCTCGGCGATTCGTATAAACCCGCGTTATACGCCCTCCAGCGGCAAGAGAAAAGATTCGTACTCCGAATTTTTCAACGAATACGAAGCACTCGGTCACATGGCTGTTGTTTCGAAATCACTCATTCCACCGCGTCGCGTATTCTATCTCCCTCACCACGCAGTCGTGCGGAGACCAGCTCGACCACGAGGATACGCGTCGTTTTTAATGGCTTTCATCGCACCAATTTCGGAATCTCAATCGTTGGGCCGAAACTACAAAATGATCTCGCCGTTGTCATCACTCACTGGCGTCGCTACGCGTACGTTTCCTCTGCGGAAATTGAAATAATGTACTGGCCCATTCGTGTACACCCCGAAGATTGGGATTTGCAACGAATCCTATGGAGGGACAATTCAGAAAATCCTCCACTCTCCTAATGTATGTAGGATAACGGAAAAAAGGAAGCCTCGGACACGGGACTCGAACCCGCGGATCTCTGGATTCGTAGCGCACTGGCCAGCCGCCTTAGACAACTCGGCTACCGCCGACTTCCCGGTCTTAGGTATTCCGTGTCCTCCTCTTATGTTATGGGGGTTCCTGATCCACACATGTATCATCTCTGCACTGTAACCTACGGCCTCGCAAGTGCTCCATATCTCGTAATCCGTGCACTTCGGCAACTCTCGATTGACGAGGAACAGCGTTTTCCTCTTGCTACGATCATCATCCAGCGTGAAATTTGCGTTGACGACGTGCTCTTAGGAGCCGACAACATTGCAGCAGCGCAAGAGAAAATTCGACAAATCGATGAATGTCTCAAGGCCGGATGTTTTACACTGCAAAAATGGACCGCCTGTGACGAAAAGTTACTGGCACGCATCCCGTTTGCATTCCTGTATCTTTTATAGTTCAAAAGTTATACGAAAAAGGCCCCAAATTCTTCAACCCGGGCCGGGAAATTTCAAAAAGCTCTTTGCGACGTTAATTTGAAAGAGACCATCCTAAAATTTTCGAAGCTCAGGCATCACCGCTGTCCAGCGGTCGCTGGGAACCCTCCGAACGCCGGGCCGGTGAATGGTTGTGGTGGAATGCGTCCGTGAGGCGGTGTTGCCATTTTCGTCTGTTCGCGCGCGCGTAGGTTGCAGTTTTAACGGATGACCCTGTACCTTCGTCCACCGCTGACTCGCGGAACAATACGATCATAAACCGTGACCCTGGCGAGACGCTCCGGCCGAACAACCTGGCTAGGTTTGCTAGCCACATGTCTGGTTTTTCCTCCGCTACGTCATCAAGAAGGAGAGGCTTCCTCCTCCACCACCGAAATCGCGAAGGGAAGGTTCCTCCTCTTCGAGGAAAAGCTAGCCAATCAGCAATTTGGCACCCACCGAAATTCTGATGTCTTGTCTACCTTCGACGTCGAAAAGGTGGACAGGCGAGAATTCAATCGTCTCTCGAGCGAACGCATTCATCTCTCGTTAAAAACTCGATGAGCACTCTACTGACAGTCAACTTCACATGATCTAATCAAGCATTTGTGACTAAGACTCTCAGGTCAAACAGCTCTCTTACTCTACTCGTCGTACGGACTAGCGCGTTTTGGACTAGTCAAGTATTCGTGACTAAGACCATCGATCAAAGACATTCGTGCCCTTGTCTGGTCATCATACGGACCAGCAAGTTCCTTTTTTGTCCCGTCAATTAAACAATTACTTAAAATTAATTTGGCGAGTGATAATGCCATCAGCACCGCGTACCACGGAGTCACTTGGGCCTTACAACCCCAAGAGAAAGAACCATCTTTCGCGCGTGTGTCGGTAGCTTACAGATTGCCGAATATTTGGCAGCGCCAAGGATATGTTCCCGGAAAATGCTGTTCAACTTCCAACATACGAAGATGTCACGAGATGTTATCAAAGTGTTCGTTTAGAACATGTGACGTTCGTCCGGTGGTAAGGATCGAGGATGGTAGATTCAGTCGGAACGCCAGGATTCAATGAAATCCTCTCGTTGTCTCACTTACTTCGTTTATTGTCTTGTCTTACAGCTATTGATATGTAGGTACACTATTTACAATATCGGCGGTAGTCGCCTTTCTACGCGTTCTCGTCGCTCTGGTTTTCGGACGTCTCTTTAACGGGGCGGGATAGAGGCCGGGCAGCGTCCAGACGCCTCTACAGGGTGTCCCAAAAATGTCGCGTTTCCTTGAAGGGGGTGACTCAGGGGGTGATTTGAAACAACTTTTTCCTTAGCGAAAATATTGTCCGAAGCTTCGTTAAGGAGATATTAACCAAAAACCCCGACCAATCAGAGCGCGCGCCTTCCGCCTGAGTTCCCACGGTAGCGTTGGCTACGAGGTAGGCGACCGCGCTTGTACTACGAACGTACGAACAAGCAAGTCGGCATGCATCGAAGGAAACCGCGTTACACATTTTTTTTTTAAAGCAGAATCTTAAATAAGAATAATTTGAAGTGAGAGGACAAGAAGTACGTAAATTTCGTTTTTAAATAAGGCATAAACGAAAAGGTAACGTAACAGAAAATGTACGACAAGTTATCGTAATTCGTTATTGAGGTAAAAATCCGTAGTTTAAGAACGGCCAACACAACTAAATTTAAAAAATAATATTAGGTGTATGAATAAATTCTTTCCGACTGGAATTTCTATCGCGGTGGTATTCAGAAGCTGCCAGAAAAATGGCAAAAGGTAATGAACAATAATGGAAATTATTGCGTTGATCGAGTTGTTTTCATATTTTTTAAATCGAACTGTTATTGTACCCTAAAATCGGAAAGAATTTATTTTCACACCTAATAATCACCAATAAATTAAACAAAACTCACCCTTTCGGACATTCCTTTCCTTGCTTTCCTTCCCTTTTCGGAAACCTGTGTCACTCGGCCACTGTACCGATCCTGATCATCGGCGTCCAGTGCTCAGTTGATCGCAGGGTCAATGTACCGAATATTCACTTCACTGCACGGCTACTAACACTGTTCACTTAATTTATGTTTCACGGAACGTGTTGTTCTTACGTTATAAAAATTGGTGGCCAGCAAAGGGACCGATTACTGTTAATTACTGGGACGAGATTACTACTATTACCCGGCGAAAAAAAGACTCGTGGCAGACGGTCTCGGGCTGTGCAGTCCGCTGCTGTGACGATTGGTCGCGTCACCTATTTGGGCACACTTTTACAGACGGGGCACACGTATTTTGGTTATTGGTTGAAGTTGCCACATACATTGTCGCACCGCGCGGCGAAGAGATCGAACGAAACACGAGATCGAGTGGGATAGAGCGATCTGACCGACGATCGTCAAAACAAAACAATAGCGTAGGCTACAGATCGCTCTATCCCACTCGGTCTCGATGTGTTTCGTTCGATCCCTTCGTCGCGCGGTGCGACAATGCATGTGGCAACTTCAGTCAACAACCAAAATACGCGTGCCCCGTCTTTAAAAGTGTGCCCAAATAGGTGACGCGACCAATCGTCACAGCAGCGTCAACAACACGTTCCGTGAAACATAAATTAAGTGATCAGTGTTAGTAGCCGTGCAGTGAAGTGAATATTCGGTACATTGACCCTGCGATCAGCTGAGCACTGGACGCCGATGATCAGGATCGGTACAGTGGCCGAGTGACACAGGTTTCCGAAAAAGGAAGGAAAGCAAGGAAAGGAATGTCCGAAATGGTGAGTTTTGTTTAATTTATTGGTGATTATTAGGTGTGAAAATAAATTCTTTCCGATTTTAGGGTACAATAACAGTTCGATTTAAAAAATATGAAAACAACTCGATCAACGCAATAATTTCCATTATTGTTCATTACCTTTTGCCATTTTTCTGGCAGCTTCTGAATACCACCGCGATAGAAATTCCAGTCGGAAAGAATTTATTCATACACCTAATATTATTTTTTAAATTTATTTGTGTTGGCCGTTCTTAAACTACGAATTTTTACCTCAATAACGAATTACGATAACTTGTCGTACATTTTCTGTTACGTTACCTTTTCGTTTATGCCTTATTTAAAAACGAAATTTACGTACTTCTTGTCCTCTCACTTCAAATTATTCTTATTTAAGATTCTGCTTTAAAAAAAAAATGTGTAACGCGGTTTCCTTCGATGCATGCCGACTTGCTTGTTCGTACGTTCGTAGCACAAGCGCGGTCGCCTACCTCGTAGCCAACGCTACCGCGGGAACTCAGGCGGAAGGCGCGCGCTCTGATTGGTCGGGGTTTTTGGTTAATATCTCCTTAACGAAGCTTCGGACAATATTTTCGCTAAGGAAAAAGTTGTTTCAAATCACCCCCTGAGTCACCCCCTTCAAGGAAACGCGACATTTTTGGGACACCCTGTATATCGGAACGGTAGGGATAGAGACCGGGCAGCGTCCAGGCGTCTCTTTAACGGGACAGGATGGAGACCAGGCAACGTCCAGGGGTCTCTGTGGAGGAACGGGATGGTGAGACACTTCTCCAGTTCGCTTGCCCCGGGCAGCTTCCAGGCAGGCGGCTAGTAGTGGGGAGTCCGTAGTCCCACTCGAACTGCCTACCTCAGTCGCGTCGGGGCTTATGTACCGATTCTTGGAAATTAATAGCTGCGAGAAATCGACGCGATCTAGCGGCGCGATGGGGAGTGAGCGCCATCGCTCTGACGCGTCGCGAGACCAGCACGATTCGGCCCGGTTCGGCGCTATTCGGTCGTGGTCGTCCGGGCGCTCGGCCTCTCGCTCACACCCGGTCGCACCGCCGCGCGCTCGGTTCCTCGCGCTGGGACGCTACGTCACAAACTTAAGGGAAATTGTAGTAAAGAACCTTCCGCTGCAAGCGTTGCAAATATAGTTGCTTCAAAAATTGCACAAGTCTGGACTCGAGCATCATTTCCATTCGTGTCTCCGAAAAGGATTATTAAAATTATTTTAGCTTATAATGAAAAATACCAAAACATTATTAAGCCAATTAAAAGCAATACATCACAGAGTTTGCAAAATAAGATAAGCAATTTTCAAAAGAAATCTAAGAAACTGTTTGATATCTGTTCGTGTAAGTGCAAACGTTTGGAGGTTTCTTGGTGTGAAAAATCACGAAAGATTCCTAAATTAGAATGGACCTTCCTAACGGATCAGAGAAATGAGCGAGCCTATGATGATAGCTGGTGTTGATAAAGTAGTTACATATCAACTGGGCAAGCGAATGCACAGAAAGGGTAAGGAATGTGAAAGAAATACCCAAACAACCGAACCAATGCCTACTTAGCGCTAGTGGAACTTCTACCCATATAGATGATCCAGAAACTGAGAGTTCAGCAGAAAGTAGTAGCGATGAGGAATTTCTCTGCCATGGTTTTGAAATACCAAAAATTATTGAGATAGAGACTTGTGCCAAAAACAAATGCGAACTTTTCTAACTAATACAGCAAAGGCTGTCGATTTGACAGGGGCATCAAATAGAACTGTTGCAAAAATAGTCAACGCAGTTTTGGCAGACCTAAATGTAATTTCTAAAGGCAATACCTCAAAAGTAGTGGACAAAAATAAAGTACGCCGGGAGTTAGGTATGTAAAAACAGAAAACGCCTTCAAGAGTCTGCATCTGCAGATTCGGCAAGTGATGAAACTCTTGAGGGCTTGTACTTTGATGGTCGCAAAGATCCAACCATTCATCAGATAAACGGACGTCGCATTCAGAAACAACAGGAAAAGATATCAATAATAAAAGCACCTGGAAGTCATTATATTGGACATCATTCTTTGCAGCCACCTGTTCGTGCTGAATATGTACAAAATGGTATTCTACAATATTTCAACAAAAATCAAGTGAACCTTCAGAATTTGGTAGTTATCGGATGTGATGATACAAACGTGAATACAGGCTGGAAAGGAGGTATTATTCGACTAATGGACACTGCTATCGGAAAACCTCTTCGGTGGAGTATTTGCCTACTTCATGCAAATGAATTACCTCTACGACATTTGCTTCAAAGCTTAGATGGCAAAACAAAAGGACCATACACTTATTCGGGACCGATTGGTTCACTTTAACAAATTTGTGAACAAATGCCCGTTGTTCCTTTCAACATGATCGAGTGTGTGCTACCGACTGTAACAGAAAAAGATCTAAGCTACGATCAACAATATCTATACCAAATGTGTTATGCAATTCGTGATGGTAACTGTTCAGTTCGATTGGCCGAGAAATATCCTGGCAAAATGTCCCACGCCAGGTGGTTAACGACGGCCAACAGAGTATTACGTTTATATGTGGCTACTACTAATCCAACGGAAAACCTAAATATTTTAACGCAATATATTATAAAAGTATATGCTCCAACTTGGTTTCAAATAAAAACGAAGTCTGGGATAACATATGGGACAATACATATTTGGAATGTTATTAAAGCATCAAGAGAGTTTAAAAAAATGTAACCCGAAAAATGGATAAAGTTTTTGCGAATAACGTGTATTTTGCGCATCCCGAGAATATTCTATTATCGATGCTAGTGGACCCACGGGCATATCAAGAGACACGGTAGTGTCTCGCGCCAAGTATATATAGGTATATGCGCAGCGCGAGTCACTCGTGGCTATATAACGCCGAGCGGTTTTTGGAAGAACCCTGAGATTACCGAACCTCAATAACGGCTGATCCGATTAAGTTTTGAATGGTCTTAATGGATAGCTTGGGTTTGATTTACATAAGAAAAGTGTCTTCGTTTTGTTCCTACGTGCCTTATGAGCTGAGATATTTCGATGCAAAGTTGCAATTTTCCGAATTTTATGTTAAGAGATTTTTCTCCATCGTCAAGTGTGGGCCAGAGGGGAACATGAAAGGGAGAGGAAATGTCTCTGGCACGTCGTTCATTGGATGAAGGTTCCGGCCTATCGCGTAACAAATTGTTGTCACGTGACAGCCAGACAGCACATCTGTCAAGGAAAACGTAACCTAGGTAGTGTCAAACCATCACAACCTGCCAAATGTCAAATGAGGTAAATAGTCAACATTTTTCCAATGTCACGAGTTTTTACTCCATATAGGAGATTGAATTATTGTCTCAATTAACAAGGTAAGTCGCTAAATTTTTTTAATACATTTTTTTGTTGAGCTTGTAGAAACGAAGGGGGCGCACAGCTTGGACATTGCCCGGATAAGGTTCGATAGAGAAATATCTTCTTACGCACAAGTTTCTATTATACCAGGCATGTACAAAATAATAATAATGCATTTAAATTGCCAGATATTTTTATACCAGTAATCCATTTTTAATTTAGAGTTTCTACAGGATGATTCTGGAGCTCCGCCCGACAATGGATGCGTCCTGGTACCCCGTGGCGAGGTCAAGCCCCCGCAGTGCCCCACCGAATTTTAAGGCTTTCGACCCTCGAAGGGGTTGGAGTGCCTATTAAGAAGTGAGAAATCTTCAACTTCCGCATTTCTCATCAGATCTTTGCGAAAACGACGCCAATTGATTCCTTATGTTTCGCCGATGAAACTGACACCAAGAATGACGTAATTCGGAAAATAATGAAGGAAATTCCATGAAAAATTAATTTCCATAACCTCAAGCTAACTTCGTTAATAATAGTCCGATTTACAAGAAATTTGGTATGATTTTCGTCGGAAAAACATATGGAATCCATCGGCATCACTTCCATATCGATACGAGAAAGAATAAAGAATTTTTTTTTTCTGAAACAGGTATGAAATCCTCGGTCAACCCCGGCAAATCGTGGTCTACCCCCCGCAATTGAAGGTGAAAACGTGAAATATTCATTTCAGCGTATTAAAAAATTCTATATTCCTTATCGTATCGAAATGGAAGTTACACCAATAGATTCCTTATGTTTTTCTGATGAAAATCATACCAAATGTCATGTAAATCGGACTACTTTTACATTAGGAATAAAAATTGCTTGTGTAAAAGTAGTCCGATTTACATGATATTTGGTATGATATTCATCACATTGGCATGAATCAGATAACGGATCATGTGAACAGTGTACAGGAAATTATATTATGTTTAAGAATGAATTAATATTGACGACAGATATAGTTATTAATCGTTTACTATTATTTTCATTGCAAGGTGATAAAATAGTCAAAGCAATACGTAAATTTAATATATGTACTATTCCCACAACCAAAGTATTGATAGCTAGACAATCATATAAAGTTATGAATGCTATATTTCATAGTGGTTCATGTATTGAGGATGGCCATTACACCAGCATATGTAAAGAAGAAGGAATGACTAGTAGTTGGATTGAAGCTGATGACGTGCAAATTAAAAAAAGGCAATGGCCCAGAGGCGCTAAAGATCTTTATATTTTGTTCTTACAAAAAAATGATAGTAAATAAATAAGCCAATTGCGCCAATTAGATAATTGTTCATCAATAAAACTACAAAATGTGTGAAATCCCCACAAAATTACCTTTTTTAAAAAAAGGTACAAAAAAGAGCGCCAAGTATATAACCCATTCAAAAAGAATCGCATTTAAAAACATTGTCGTAAATTAATATAAATTTATTAATGTGCTATATTTTTTAACTTTACAAAAGTAATGATATACTATAATTGCGCCAATTATCACAATGACTATTTATACAAAGACAAAATGTATTAAATAATATTAAGCAGATATATTGTTATACAAATAAATATTTTAATACGAATAAATATTTTATTCAAAATACTTGGCGCTGCTCTCCGAAAAAAATGTTAATTGTCTTGGTTAATAAATATAAAACAAGACAAGACACCACTGAGACAAGAAAGAAAGAAAAATATTTTAATGCAATTTATACATATTTATTCAGTTTAGCAACATCAATTCGGAGAGCAGCGCCAAGTATTTTGAATAAAATATTTATTCGTATTAAAATATTTATTTGTATAAAAATATATCTGCTTAATATTATTTAATACATTTTGTCTTTGTATAAATAGTCATTGTGATAATTGGCGCAATTATAGTATATCATTACTTTTGTAAAGTTAAAAAATATAGCACATTAATAAATTTATATTAATTTACGACAATGTTTTTAAATGCGATTCTTTTTGAATGGGTTATTAGAGACCTGGCTGTTCGACGAATCCAAAATGCAAGAAAACAAACGGTCAGTGTCATTAGGTTTTTTAAGCTGCCGAATATAAACTTTGATGCTCCGGATTACATTAATATAATTGACTGGCAAAACTGTATTGTAACAGAACCACCGGTAACAATGAAATTTAGTAATGCTGAATTACAAAATATTGTGGAAGGAAGAAATTTACCCCAATTTGAACAATTTCCTTGCCATACTCAAGCCGTTGAGCGATGTGTAAAACTGGTCACCGAGGCTTCACAAAAAGTATGTGATGAATCATCGAGAGATGGATTTATAAGAGCTAAATTAGAAGCTAGGTCGGAATTACCTACATTTTACAATAAAGATCAATATTTTGCTAAAAAAGGGTAAGTGAAACTGAAATGTACCATTACAGTAATTCGTCGTAACAAAGAACGGGGCTGGCGGCGGGACAACAACGCGATGCGGACACTATTCGTAGCCGACGACAACTTCGTGTCGACTCTTTTGTTCTCTCTCGCACGTTCTCGGATTCTCTCACTCCCGACTGAAGGATTCCAAGAAATGGTGGGGATAGTGAGAGGGACTATTACACATGGTAAAAACGGGACAATAACGACGAATTACTGTACATGGAAGGGTGGGCGGGTAGAACTCCTGGTGCAGATACCTCCACGTGGTGAGTTCTGGGTTAATTCGGTATTAAGCATATATTATTTTTCGTGCTAAAATATTAAATTAGGCGAAAGTCAGCACAATTAAAATAAAAAATACCTTCACTCACTTACTTATGTATATTGCTGACCCATGCGGGCGGCTAAATAATTTCCAAATGACTTCAGATTTTTAGGAGATACTGAGAAACACACAAAAAACATTAGGCAAAGAAAAATTTTTGAAAAAAAATTTTTGAAAAGAAAACTTGAGATACGACACCCATGTTTTGGGTGTGCCTATAATTCCTAATGACACAACTTTTCCACGCTAGGCTCCAACGAAAATACAAAAAATCTATCTGATGATACATGGCGCAAATATACCACCAGCGCCGGTCACGGAGAATCGTTGAAGCCTCATTCTGTCATTTCTCGAGTCTGTCTTGTCAACCGTCTGTATGCTCGATTTCGAGAGACTGGACTGTACTCTCGCAGAACAGGGCAAGGGCGCAGACGGGCAACAAGTTCTCGAGAGGATAGACGGATTACGCGACATGCTCTTCGGGAGACAATCGTCACTGCACGCGTTATTGCGGGACAATTTATGAACCGCAGACATAATCCGCCACGTCCGATCTCCAGCAGTACCATCAGATGTCGATTGAGGGACGTTGGCTTGCGTTCAAGGCGTCCAGTGCGAGTCCCGTTGCTCACTCGCACACATCAACGGCAGCGTTTGGCATACGCTCGCCATTACGTGCACTGGGGCCAGCGACAATGGGCAAATGTACTTTTTACTGAAGAGTCCCGATTTTGCCTCCACGGGAATGATCAACGGGTTCGGGTCTGGCGTCGTCCTGGTGAACGCCATAATGGCAACCATACAAGGCCGGTTGTTGCGTTCAATGGTGGATCGCTTATGGTTTGGGCCGGGGTAACGCGGTACTCACGTACCCCATTAATTGTGCTCCCACCTGGTGGGTTGACCTCTGCGCGGTACGTGGACGAGATTCTGCGTCCCGTTGTACTCCCCCTGCGTCAACGTATGGGGAACTTCGTCCGCTTCGTCCTTATGCAGGATAATGCAAGGGCGCATACGGCACGCCATACGCTACGATTTCTGCGGCAAAATCGGATATCAGTTCTTGGCCATCCAGCAGTGAGCCCAGATCTGAATCCGATTGAACATGTTTGGGACATTCTTGGGCGACGTTTGCGACAACAGTACCCGAACCTGGCGAATTTGGGACAATTAGCACACGCCCTCCGCCAAATTTGGCAGAGAATTCCCCAACAGAAAATTCGTAACTGTATTAACATGCGCAACCGATTGAGGGAAGTCATCATGCAGAGAGGTGGCAACACACATTATTAGACCACACACAAATACACACAGCCATACACAACGCACGCACGTGCCCTCATACACACACGCATCGGAGAGTGAGTTTGGAGTCAAAAAATACTGCGGGAGTGACGAACCGCAGGGTCTCATCTCTCCATGCTGACACACATACAATGAAGTGTAAATCCGACCGGGCATGCGCCAACTGACGTTGAACTAACAAAAAAAAAACGTGCAACAAGTGTTCAAGAGCCGCGAGAACAAAAGAAAGGGTTTTACAGAGAAACATAACGTAAAACAGGTGATCCTTCAATTTTTCAGACCGTATCGCATGTTTGACCATCGAGGACATACGGAAAAAAAAATCTGATCGGTCCGGCCTTTTGCACAGTGTTTAAGGGGTAGTTTCACCTCAGAAAAAACGTGGACACTTGAATGATTCCATGATTTTCCTTGAAGTGGCATCATGTTTTCTAGAAAATGGTAAATATGCAATTTTTGGGATCATTTTAAAATGAATTTAATACGGTTAAAAAAAAATTTCATTGAATTGACAACTAAAGGTTCTGAAAGGAAACTGTCTTAGCTTTCCAAAACACTCATGAACAATGTCCTACGATCATGCGTTCGCAAGTTATAGGCGTTCAAAGTAGAAAGTTCCTTTTTTGCTTTGATAGCGAATAACTCGGTCAATAAAAATCATACAACAAAATAAAAAAAACGAAATTAAAGAGAAATGTTTACTCTATAAGAGCCCTCCATTGGATTTATCTGAAAAAAAATTTTTTAGCCCGTGCATACCTCCAAACTTGGCAAAAATTTCTGAAACTTTGTTTCCTGCGCTTCATCTTGATAAAACAGTATCATAATGGACGAAGAAAAAAAATTGAGTACTTGATTCAAAAACTAGAAACTTCAAGCTTTAAAATGCGTTTTTCAAATATTTTTTGCGACCATTTTTCGCAGAGATACAGCCATTTGAAAATGACCAAAATTTTCGGAAAATTATAGTGTTCCCTTAATTTTGACGCGGAGTGTAGTAGGAAATGATCAGGATTTAAAATGCGACAATGGTGACGATGACAGCGATAGCGAAAGTTTAAATTCATTATCGACAGATGAAGTATATGGGGTAAAATGACGAAGAATTTGAATTTTCATTATCAGATAACGAAGAAGTCATTTCAACTGTTAACTAAAAGGATGACAGTACTGAAAAGTATCAAATTCGATCAGTACGCTCTACTGCTCATACATTGCAGCTAGCCGCGACAGATGTATTGAAAGATAAAACAATTGGTGCAACAATAAGTGAAGCTAGAGAAATGTGTAAAAAACTACGGTCGCCAGTAGTTAAAAGGTTTTTAAAAGCAATGCACAAAAAATAACCAATTATAGATTGCTCTACGCGTTGGCATTCAACGTTGGTTATGCTGGAACGCCTCGTTGAATTAAAAGAATGTTGTGACGCGAAAAACCAAGATCAATATTAAGTCCACAAACGTGGATAGAAAGAGGTGACATAGTACTGGGAACAACAAGAATAAAGACAATATTATCGGAGAAATTCGTCGAAGCCATGAAACTTCGAGAAAAAAATTTATTCAATAATGATGTTTTCTTGGCAGGTATGTATGTTCCTTGATGTGCAATGTAACATAGTTTTAAATCAACAGCAAATTGTACAAGTTAATAATCACCATGATGTTTTCTTGATAGGCATCTATCTCGATGTGCGGTTCAACATAGTGTTAAACGAACAACAAATGGTACGAGCGAAAACTCATCTTGTACGTACTTGGGCGTACCAAGAAAAAATACTGCAACAACATAGGAGGTCAATTAGTACTATCTGCACACTAAGTACCTCAATTGCAGTTGAAGATGAAGTTGAAGTAGACGAAGTGGAGAATATGTTAAGAGAATTAGATCGTACAAGACGTAGTCACGATAATACGACATGTTCCTTAGATGTTATGAATATGTTGCGGAAATTTGCAGACCAACCGCGTTTAGATTCCAAGCAGAATATATTAGAATTCTGGAATAAAGAAAAAAACAATAGCCCAGAATTGTATTCATTAGCACAAGTAGCGTTAGCAGTGCCGCCAACCCAAGTCAGTGTCGAAAGACTGTTTTCTTCATTAAAATATGTCCTGTCATCGTTACGTTTCAATTTGTCTGATGACATTGTGAACGACACCTTAATACTTAGGACTAATAAACATCCAAACTTATAAGTTGGTAGTTCCTAAATATATTTTTATTGTTTTTAGAATTTTATTCTTTTATTGAAAAAGAAAAACCTATCTTAATCTTAACCTACCATTTCCACAAGAGGAAAACCGAAAAAATAGCGGTATTTATTTCGGTTTTCGGTAATATATCGGTTTCGGTATAGCGTAATACCGGTATCCAAATTATACCGGTATGAAGTCCCTGGCGTACCTAATACCGGTATCCAAGTTATACCGGTATAAAGTCCCTGGGCCGTAATACCGGTATCCAAACAATACCGGTATGAAGTCCTTGGCGTAACACCGGTACCCAAATCATACCGGTATTAAGTTCCTGGACGTAACATTGCACATAAGGACATATTGTGTAAAAAAAAACTGCAAAAGAAATTAACGCTATTTATTTTCTATATGTGTTTACCTGAAATATTACTGAATTAGCATGTTCAAAAGTTCCCGGCCAGTCTCGATTCTACGTCTTTACAAGCTAAGTATTTCGAATACTAAGGAATGCTGTTTCATTCAGTTGATACAAAGTCATCAAGGCAACAACATGGCTCGGAACAGGTCGGTTGAAGTACACAAAAGTGTCATAAAGTTGTCAGCAAACGGGAAGTCTTCGCGTGAAATTGCTTCAATATTATCCATCGGGAAATCAACAGTAAATGATACAATTAAAAAGTATCGTGCTGGTTGTGGTGCAGAAGATCTCCCACGAAGTGGACGGCCCCGAAAGACAACAAAAAAATTGATCGTATCATTAAGCGTAATGGGAGATCATAAAAAGAGTGCTGCGGACATTGCAAATGAATTACACCAAGAAAATATTGTCAAAGTTAGTCGATGTACAGTGACGAGAAGATTGCACGAAGCTGGACTTTTTGGGCGAGTTGGTAGTAAAAAAAAACCCTAATCACAAAGAACAATAGGATGGCCCGATTAAAGTTTGCCAAAAAATACCGGAACTGGACTTTCGAAGATTGGAAAAAAATTATTTTCTCTGATGAATCTAAATTTAATTTAGTTGGAAGCGACGGAAAACGTTATGTTCGCCGGCCGATTGGCTCCAGAAATGACGTCAGATATGAAACACCAACTGTAAAGCATGGTGGAGGCAGCATCATGGTGTGGGGAGCTTTCTCCGCTCAAGGAGTTGGTCACTTAATACAAATAGAGGGTCTTATGACCAGCGCACAATAGTCCGAATCGCCGAAAACGTGATAAAAAATCCTTACGTTCACATTTTCACCCTTTATCATTATGAAGATCGTCATTCCAGGGGTTTTTGGGGTCGCAGAATCCAGGGAACCGAACCCTAACCCGTACCCGGTACGGTACGCCGTATCGTCGACTAACCCGCCTAACCGGGTAACAGAATTCATCTGTAACCCGAGTAACCCGGTTAACCGGGTTAATGCGGTTACAGTAGTACGGTGAAAACCATAGTTGTAACCATGTTTCCAAATAGTAATGAATTTTATTTCAATATCGGAGACTCCTTGGTAGGGTGATGCATGCACGTGAAAGTAATAAATATGCGAGGTCAAAGATTAACTTGGCCGCGCCGAATTCGCGAGCGTTTGCCGACGCACAGTGTGAGATTTTTGACAAAAATCGCTCGACAGCGCAAATCTGGACCGATTTCAATAAATTTTGTTTTTAAAATACTCGTAAAGGACTCAGCAATAACGGAGCACTGCAATACAACCAGTATCTGTTGGTCTAATCTATAGAAAATACTATTTAGCATAACATAACATAAAAACATAAATAAATCAATTTTGCACATTAAATATATTAAAAAATAATTTTTTTTAAATTGAATATTAACTATAAAATAAAAAATTTACTTTAAATTTACAAAATTTATGTTTTAAATGAACTGTATAGCTGATTTAAATCCTATATTTTTAAATTATATTATAAAATTAGTTACTACAAAATATTCAATTCTAATTACTCCGAATTACAATTATTAAAAAAAAATTTTTAAACTTATATATTAAAAATAACATCAGAGCTAATCAAATTGAAATATAAAGGGGATTGATAGGGAAGAGAATACTTTTATTCCAATCACCCTTTTACGTGTTCGTTTATTTTATAATTATAACGGTATCGTCGTCGCTCGGTGCCTTAACGGCCTTCTGTTCGTTTTCGAGGTGAACTTCGCTATTTACCTTACGGCCCGCGACCCCTCAGCTGTTCGCTTTGTTCGCGGGCCGTAACCGTATGCCGATTTGAAACTGTTTATGTTCCAGCAATCGGCCGTGCAGGTTTTTTTATTTTCGCTTCGCGGCGGTTTGACCTTGCTTTTAGCCGTTGCGCGGTCGCTACAAATATAAGATTTAAATCAGCTATACAGTTTATTTAAAACATAAATTTTGTAAATTTAAAGTAAATTTTTATTTTACAAATAATATTAAATTTACAAAAAATTAATTTTTAATATGTAGTAGTAAATAGGTTTATTTTTTGCCTTTCGGCCTCAAAATGGGGTTACATGTGTTATGTGTGTAAGTGTTTCTGGGACTGTTAACTCAAGATTGTGCTTTAGTTTTGACTTCTTCTTTCATCTTGTTCTTCTTTTCTTCTCCTTTTTTCCAGAATCATACGCATGCACTCCGCTCTTCTTCTTCTCCCTTTAGTATCCCTCTTATCGTTGAGTTTTCTCTTTTCAATTCCTTACAGTCTTGTAGCCAGTGTTCACGGGAAAAGGCCTGATAGCTCTCGGCTACCCTCTGTTGCGCATGCCCGCGACGAGCTGTGACGTCAAACCAATCAACGCCAAGCTGGGAAACGAACCGAATCGGCGCCAGTGGCTGGCTTCGTTTCCCAGCTTGGCGTTGATTGGTTTGACGTCACAGCTCGTCGCGGGCATGCGCAACAGAGGGTAGCCGAGAGCTATCAGGCCTTTTCCCGTGAACACTGCTCGTCAGTCCGGCTACGAAGCTTAGCCGCGTAAGGTCGCTGAACTATACAGAACTAAAAGATACTACTTTTGTACAAATTATTGTCTACAGTTTCGAAAAGACTTTTATTTTGTATACAATATTGCATTTCTTTTTCTTTTGTATATTTATATAAATATTAAGTAACTATTTTTTTTTTAAAAAACTTTACAAAATATGTGAAAATATATATGGGGTCAGCATGACCCCCGTGCACAGACCATGGAAAATTTACTATGCACAGAGTGAAGGTTAAAAGTACATTTCGCCTAGGACGGGAGAGTCTAGGGCAGCGGTGGCCACATCGGGCCATTTGGGAGTAAGGCCTCCATGCTGTTTACCGTAGCCGCGCGGAAGGGGAGCTCGAAAGCCAATGGTAACGAGGGCGCGTCACGGATAGGGAAAACTGTAGTAGTGTGCGGGGCAACCTCATGCCTGTACGATAGGCTCGAATGACTGGGATTCTTGGGGGCCCCAGCGACCCTCCAGTGGACGGCGTACAAGGGGTCCCGTTGCCTGGGTTTATGATATGGCAATTGCTATTGAAATGTATAAAAAACTCGGACTCGTCCAGGATGTAGTTAATATATTCGGAGATTTTCCTGCTCGTAAATGCATAAAATTATTATTATGTGGTGAAATTTCGCGGAAAAGTTCCGCTCAAATACTTCAATTTTTCGTAACATCACTTTTTCATATCACGAATATTGTCAACAATATTCAATTATCATGCCTTACGCGCCTCACCTTGTACATGCACGTATTTTCGGTGGTTATCTCAATGGAAGTTAATTAATGAAAATATTTATTAGTTAACTATTTTCACTTATACGTATCGATGTGTGCAATTGTGTGGTTGTCTGCACGTGTATAAATATGTACGCATTTATAGTATTTACTGGAATTAAAATGAATTCCTCAAGTGCAACTATTTATTAGCTAAATAATGTTATTTATAAATATCGGTTTGTGACGAACCGCAACATTATAATTACGTACGTTTTTAATCAACCTTGTATAGATAATAGCACATCTTTGGGACATTGGGGCCCCCCAAGGAACCCAGTCATTCAAACCTATCCTACGGGTACGAACCTGTGCCGCACGCTGCTACCTACACATCTACAGTTTTCCCTATCCGTGACGCGCCCACGTTACCATTGGCTTTCGAGCTCCCCTTTCGCGCGGCTACGGTAAACAGCATGGAGGCCTTACTCCCAAATGGCCCGATGTGGCCACCGCTGGTCTAGGGGTTTGTGCCGCGCCTAGAAATTTCGATCGGTGTATAGAGGTTAGAAATCGAAACTCCGAGACGACACGTGTACACGACACCGCGATCAACTGATGATTTCACGAACAATTAGGGATGAATCGATACAAGTAAATATAAGTAAAGTATCGATACTTTCGTTTCGATACCAAGTAATTTCAGCATCGATACCTAGGGTTGCGATACCAAGCAAGTATCGATTAAAAGTACTCGTATCGAATGGGGCGAGTATCGACATTCTACATGAAAGATGAAAGCAAACATATATACACTTGGCCCAAAAATATTGTTCGAACTACTCCAGATGCACGATACAGAGCATGATGTAAGGATTTACAACATGATGTAAGGATCTACCTTACATCATGAATTATGATTTACATTATGATGTAGAGTGAACTAACTTCACACAGTTAGCATCTGCTGTGCTCAAATCCCTTCTACAATGTTTTGTGAATATGGTGAATAAAATGTATATAGGTAAGGACCTATGGCTTTGCCTCCCACCATATATGTACTGTACTGTTTACCTTTTATTTCACATACATTGACCGTATGTTCATACATACTTAGAAATTTATATTTATTAATTATATTTTGTCACGTCTGTTATATGTTTATCTTATACTATAAAGCGGAAAGTGTGTGTTTGTCTGTCGCCGAAAAACTTTCTAACGGTAAAGTCTGGGGTCACGAAAGATATCTCGGCTCATTATGCCTGGCTAATCCAGATGAATGTGACTATTTTCAGCTCGCTACGTCCTTCCCTTCTCGAGTTATTAGTTAAAATAAACGAATAGTGTCTACGATTCCAAGCCGCCAATGGCTCGCGAGAGAGAGACAGAGCGTAGGCACGTGAAAGACGAAACGAGTCAGAGTATCTCTCTACGTAGCAGACGATAACGCCGCGCGATTAATTCGTCACCTCTCGCTCGCTCTCGGGTACCTCGGGTTCTCTCACTCTCGACCGAATATTTCCAAGAAGTGGTGCGGATAGCGACGACCGCTTAACGCATACATTGTTGAGAATGTTGGGATGATCCCAGAGCAAGAGATTCTCAATAAATAATTTGTGGATGACTGAATTAGTAAAATTGATTTGTTTTGAAGTTTCTTTCTTGCAAGCATCAACTTTTTTTCCAAGGAAATATTATTTGGTACGGTAAAATTAGAATCTAAATTCCGGGCGAAGCCGGGTAATAAAGCTAGTATGTTCATATGTTTATATACTAAATAAAGTATATACAATATTCCTCTTAGAATACGGACGAATAAATTAACGCCTGGTTTAATTAAACACACTCTTTATTTATCTGGTTATTCGCTTGTAATGGCTAGATTTATACTGAGATCGAATGCTTCATTCCAGCACTTCGACCGTGCCATGGTTTTTTTTCGAGGTAATCCGCATTCCGCGCGCTAACGCCTCGGGTCATGTGTTGCGTTAGCCTTTGTTGATATATGTATATATATATACTCATTATGATTCGATACAAGTAGGTATCGATACTTTTGTGTCGATACCGAGTAAGCACCGATACTTTCATTCGATACAAGTAATGAGTAAAAGTATCGATACTTTGGTGGTATCGATTCATCCCTACGAACAATCGAGAATCGAACATTCCCGACATCGGACGAACATAAATACGCCCACCAGCAGCACTGACATCATCAGTATTATTTCATCGCATCGCAAGTCGCTTTCGTATCTGCCCTTGCCGCGAAATTACAAGACAGTAAATAACCATATCTATTAAGAGTAGTCGTTAACCCTTTAGTGCCAAAGGTATCATATATGATACATTCCTTTTGCTTGCCGTTTGCATTCGCAATTCACTGTTTGCCACAGTTTAAGTAGTACATGCTTAGCGTAGTTTTATTCACTGAAGAAAGCTGGACCTACCTGAACCCTGTATTCATTGGTTTCATGCATTTTAACCACTGAAAAAAATAAATGGGATATTTTTCCTTCAACGGGATCTAGGTGTGGGCACTAAAGAATTAAGCGTTAATTTAAACTAGTCTATAAGTGTAGTTTGTAAGTTAGTGCAATAAATAATTCGTAAAAGGCCAAGCACTGGTTTCACCCGGCTAACAAATCCGTATGCTAATAATAGCAAAACTAACAATAAGCACTATGGGACATATGCATATACCAACTTGTTTTATTATTTTGTTAAGTAGGGCCATTCTGGTAGAAATGTCCCACATTTTTATAAAATCCGCGTATGTATAATTTCAAGGTACAACATTGGGTAAATAAATTACAAAATTATTCCATTTTTTATCGTTGTCTATAAGAAATTTCGGTCTTTTAAATTGAGATATGTCCTTCATTCATGTCCATCCTTTATTCCTCTTACTTTTATACCACAAGAGCTGGGAAATTGATAATGTTTTGAATGTCCTCCAAAACCATTGTAGGTAATCATGTCAGTTTTTATTTGACCCTGAAAAAATAATGTGTATACATATAAAAAGCACATGATGATTCTAATAGCTTATTTGGACTACAGCTTCTTTCCACGCTAACAGAGAAAATTGGTAGGGGAAAGGATGAACTATGTAGTGAGTTCTACTTTAAGATCAACATGTTTATTTTAGAAAATGACCTAACCCAGACCAAATACTTCTGCAATGAGTTACTACGCTTACTTTTAAATGGAATAATATATAATCAATTCTACATGACATTCTACCTACAAAAGATATGGATAATAAAAAGTTAACCAAGATTTATGTAATGTGTGAATTCATTTTCATCGGGAGAGCCTCACTAATCAATTCGCACTCTTTCCGTAAAGATAGTATGAAAATTATGGACAGTGAAATTTTTATCATTGCGTAGTAATGGTCCCCGGGCTCTAACACCGGATTGTCACAAGCGCCCACTGTTCTGCTTCCTTGCTGCGAGCGAGGATTTTCGGTCCCAGGAAGCCGGCGTGTTGACAGCCGAGAATAAAAAACCGGTGGGCCAGATAAGATATCTATTTAGTATGGAAAACTAAAATGTTTGTACCGGTCGGCAATCGTACGACGTAAATTTAAAACGGCGTCGTAACAGCTGATTCACAGAGGAAAACATTAGCACACTCGAAGCCAACGGCTCGTTGCCGATTTAAACGTGGAGCACCTGATCACGACGCCGCGCCGCACAGTGGTCCCAAATCGCCAAAACCTGGCCAAAATTCAATTTTCAAAGTATATAGCAGCTTTTTGCTATTATAGCAGATTTGCTGTATATATATCAGTGCGTCAAATGCCGCTTGAATTTCTTAAATACATTGATTGGTTATTGAGATATAGGCCGTCAAAGCTGACGAAATTTTATGCTCCTTAATGTCTTGAAAATGGGAGCATGTTTAATGTGTCAAAGAAACTTTATCTGAAAAAATCTATATGTGAAACAATTTACCATTAAAGTAGGTGTTATAAACATAAACTTTCCACATGACCAAAGTAAAATATCTTTGAATTTACCCTTGTAATTCCCTTCTCAATGTGTCATAAATCTAAGTCATGTTTTAATAAAACGGAAAGAAAACAAAGATGAGTGTCACCGAGTGTCACCCTGTAACAAGTTTCTTGATATAAAGTAACATGTCCAAGTATGATATCCAATTGAGAAATTTGCGGGTTTTTATGATATTCAAATTTAAAGTGCCAAGTGTATTTAGTATATGAATAAAACAGCATTCGTTATTTCAAACAGCATTTATAATCCATTTTTTTTTATTATTTTCGACAATATGCTTGAACTACGTGACCTACTAAACGTCGAAATGTGGATTTTTTTTTACTAAAATCGGAACAAATAAAATTTTCAAAATAATTTTTTAAAAAAATTTGAAATTAATATCATCATATTAAATTTGACATTCTAATTATATCGTTTTAGTCAGAAATCGGAAAATAATTCATTTTCACAAAATTAACTTGAAAACAGAAGTTTATACCAGTGATATTAGATCCGCCATTTGGTTTTTCGCAATTTTGACCTCAGATTCGTAATCAGCGACCTCAAAAGCTGTAGGATACCAAGTTTAGACCAAATTGGATATGTTTCTGATATACGCGTCCGCCATAATGGTTTCGCCATTTTGTTTTAAAAATGTTGAATCTCAGATTCGTAATCAGCGACCCCAAAAACCTCCGAGCACCGATTTCTGACTAAATTGAAGTACGTTTTGAGGGGTTTGCCGCTTTTTAGCGATTTGGAACCACTGTGCGCCGCTTTGTTTTGGAGGTACGACCGCACGGGGGCAGCGACGAAAAACCAGTGGAGGAAATGCAGCATATTTGGAATACAGTAGAGCGTCAATTATCCGAACCTCGATTAACCGAACGGTCGATTATCCGAAGGAGGACTTCCTCTACGTATTTACAAAGTTTCATAATTCTTTGAATTTCCGGGTTCGAGATCTTCCCTTGTCAAAATTATGGGGGTTTAAACTTGGTACCCTGACATTAGGGTGTTTCAATTTTCCAAAGGTGCTATTTTCACGTAACTTTGCTCGCCCCCTTGGTTCTATTCATCTTAGTGATCTGTATGCCAAATTTTAGACAAATTTAATAATATTTAGGGGTTGCACAGTTTTATCACTAGGGTAGGCCTGGGGCAGTAACACTTCGACTTTTGAATACGATTGCGCAGGAACTATTACATTTACAACAAAAACTCTTATACGGAAATGTTACTTATTTATCTGACATCGTCGAGTCACAGCAGTCTCACTGTATGTCAAGTAATATCCGAGTTAATAATAAAAAATGAGAAGCGGAGTGTTATAGCCGTAACGTTCAGTGGAAAGTGTTGCAACCGTCTCTGACCCCGGATCGGTTGTAACACTGCACGAATTCTATGCGAACAAGACAATATTATTCGTCTTCTTTCACACTATTCGGTTCTGTTGCGGTACAACCGACCCCGACTGCCGATGTTACAATCGCCCTCGACCATGCTTTTGGACTTCAATTATAAATTGTGACTAACAAGACACTTGAAAGTGCTAAGTAACGATCAGTATTACTTTAAAAAAGGGCAAATTACAGATTAAAAAAGCACATACTTGCAAAGGGTGTGCTCACATTACAATCATAAGTCAGTAAGGAAAAGTTACTGTAGGGTACCGAAAAGTTATTTTCTTCACTATCCATGTCTGTTGCGTATCTATACTGCTAGGACATGGATTGCAAATGTCATTGTTTATCATATATCTAAAATTGGTGTTAATATCCATTATATGTTTTGAGATATTAGCGTGCTACATTCACCCCCTGTTACTACCGACCCCGTTCTACCCTACATATTTTCGCTTTGTCAGGTTTAAAAAATGTGGGTAAAATAATAAGGTACAGAATTTTTATAGATGTGAACAATAATAATACTAATAAAATGTAAATTTGTCCAAGTCTTCTTTGAAGTTTAGTTTCTTTTTCAAGGACTTGATAATAAATATAATTATCATTGGAAATCGTGTTTCCTTAGCCTGCTACATATTATTTAGTGTGCAAAGTGTGCAACCTCTAAATATTACTCAATCTTCCTAAAATTTGTCTGATATTCTTTTTATATTAATAGGAATCAGGGCATGAGCAAAGTAAAAAAAAATTGTAACATTTTAATTTCAACCCTATAATATGAAACACCCTACCTGACATACATGAAAATGGTTACTCCTACGAAAAAACACTCACGACCTTTTTTGTAGAGAATTTCCTAAGCTATAAATGGTATAATAACCATTTTTGTCGCAAAACTGCTAGATAACGAGATATTCGCGAAAAACAGATGTTTTTTTGTTCAACCCTCTGTAAAATTTTTAGCGGCGGTCGGATCGATGGGGACCTTCGACATATTGTTTAAAACCACCAAATAAAGGCCCATACCAAAATTTACCTTGGTGGGAATTATTCCGTAGATTGGGCAGATTTCCGTCTAATTTCACTGGACTGTAATATAAATTAACGCAGCAGTACTCCTGTATTTAATAAGTAATTTTAGGTGTAACTCCTATGGTCATAAAGTGTGTAAAGTACATGCATGCTTAATTCTCCGAACTCTTCGATTATACGAACAATTCGAATTTCCGAACCACCTCGGTCCCAAGCAGTTCGGATAATTGACGCTCTACTGTACCGAAATATCTAATAAACTACTAACGCTATATAACTTGTAACATCGTAGATATTATGAGCTAATGACTTGTTAACTAATGACATTTGTGGATGACATTTTGACATTTTAGACTTAATCTGCAGAATAAAAAATAGTCAATCTGCAAAACTTTCTCAGCAAGTATTCACTCGTTCTAATCATAGTTAAAATACGTCGAAACTTTAGAGATAAATACTTAATCAACTCGTTTGCATGTTCCTTCTATGGTTCCGTGTCAGTTTTACGATAATTTCGAGAATACAAAATGTGATATGAAATTTTAGGTTTCAATACCATGTTGCTAATTCGGAATACCGAATGTGAAGGTAATATGGAATATTCCCAAGCTTAGCGATGCTTTTGCTTCACGCGTATTGGCTACCACCGCGCTGGTTTGGGCCAACGCTATCCATTTATATTTACCTAAGATTGTTCCTACCTATATTCTGATTGTTCAGCCTGATTAGATCATACAAGAAAATAATTTTATTATCTACATGTTTTTCTTAAGTTCATAATGCGAAGGTAAATTGGAAATTGGTATTCCAAATATACTGCACTTCCTCTACTTACTGGAACGGCAAAGAGAAAGAACCTAGGCGAACCTCTGTCAGAAACTAATAAAGACGATTACCATATGTTCATATTTTTATAAATGTTCATGAAAGTATTACCAACTAGTTTTTTAGCCTGTCCTCCGCCAGGCATTACTATCCTACATAATAAGACGCCTAAGGTAAACACCATTTTTGTTGAAAACCCCCCTAGAAACAATTTTCCCTGCGAAATACAAAATTTTACAACTTTTGGGCACCAGATGGGTACCTGTCTAATTGGTCACCCGAAGGGCATTTCGAGGGGCCTGAGTTACATACAGTTACTCACAAAATTGAGCGTACACCTAGGTTGGTAATGAAAATTGGCGAGAAAATGAATACAAACGCACATATTCAAAAATGAAAACACGATATATATTTTATTCGTATATTTCACCAAATGATTCGTAATAAAAATTTTAAATAAAATGGGTTATTTGTCTATATTTAACAAAAATTGTAAAAGTACACGTATTTTAGTGACACAGAATTGAGCGTACACGTAGGAATTTTCATATTACGCAGGTCTATATTAGTTAAATGTTGGTACTATTAAAGAGGAAGTCCCGCGAAATGGTTTTCAAAGTTCGGTTGCTCAGGAACCAGAAATAAAAAACTATCTGTTATCCGTAAGTTGACGATTATAGTAGTAACATGGCTAATAAGAGAAAGAAGACTGACATTTTAATACGAAATCTTATTGTAAAATTATATTCGCAAGGTAAATCCTTTCGTCAAGTAGGGAAAATAGTTGGCAGAACACATTCTACCGTACAAAAAAATATACACAAATTTCGGTACAATGGAACAGTTCGAAATACACCTGGCCGAGGAAGAAAAAAAATATTGTCGAACACTGATGAACGATTCATTTGTCGACAAATTAAAATAAATCCGAGTACAAGTGTGCGGAAGTTAACGTTAGATGTTTCCTCACGTATAAATAAACACATCTCGGTTGAAACAGTTCGCAGAACATTAAGAAAAGAGGGATATAATGGCCGAGTCGCACGAGGGAAACCATACATTTCCAAAGTAAATAGGCAGAAACGCATAGAATTTGCAAAAGCGTTTGTACATTTTGACGAAAGTTTTTGGGAAAATGTTATATTCTCTGACAAGACTAAAATCATTTTTTTTGGACGGGATGGAAGGAAACAAATCGTATGGCGACAGCCAAATACTGAGCACCACCACAAAAATACATGTCCGACGGTTAAACACGGAGGAGGATCCGTTATGTTATGGAGATGTATAGGTGCAAATGGTACCGGAAATATCGAATACATAGATGGTATAATGGACAAAATTAAGTACTTAAATATCTTAAAAAAAATCTAAAAGATTCAGCAGAAAAATTAAAAATGCCGCGGGTGTATTACTTTCAACAAGATAATGATCCAAAGCATTCATCATATATAGTTCAATTATGGCTGCTGTATGATATCCCAAAGATGCTAAAAACACCTCCCCAGTCACCCGATCTCAATCCCATCGAGAATGTCTGGGGAGAAATAAAATCCAGGGTGGCAAATAACAATTTTACGAATATACAAGATTTCAAACGAAAATTGAGAGAAGAATGGGAAAATATTCCTTCTTCTTTAATAAAACACTTAATTTATTCTATGCCACGTCGCTTACAAGCCGTAATTGATGCCAGGGGATATGCGACGAAGTATTAATAAATGTAATGATTTAGTATAAGTTTGTAAATAGTATTTTAACAAGGTGTACGCTCCATTGTGTGTCACTAAAATACGTGTACTTTTACTATTTTTGTTAATTATAGACAAATAGACCATTTTATTTAGAATTTTTTTTACAAATTATTTGGTAAAATATACGTATAAAATATATATATTGTGTTTTTATTTTTGAATATGTGTGTTTGTATTCATTTTCTCGCCAATTTTCGTTACCAACCTAGGTGTACGCTCAATTTTGTGAGTAACTGTACGTGCTCGGGCTCACTGCCCGGCGGCATTTAAACCCCCCTAGAAACGAAATAATTCCCGATGTTATTACAATAACTAATGTGTGACAAAGACCCCGAATCAAAGAAATTTATGGAGCTAATTCGCTCTTACAACAGCGCTTTTTCGTTTCCCTCCATTGGAGCCCAAAAGCGGGCGCATTTCGACTATGCGTTAATCGCGCGTTTGAGAATCGCATGAGAGAGATCGCGCATGAGAGAATCCGTGGGAAAGCGAGAAAGGACGAAAGAGTCGACACGAAGTTACCGTCGGCTACGAAAGAGAGAAAGCATGATATGTACATTGTGTTGGGTCGTCTTTCAGCTCGAGCTCGAGTTCGACCCGCGTGCGTGGCTACATACAATGTAGTAGCGGATACCACATTGTACATAACACCTGTTTTAGGCCACAGATACTACCCATTTTTGAATTTTCAAGGTTTTGGATTTTTTGCGGCATCTTTGGCTGCCGAGGAAACTTCATGCTAAATCTGAACCTTATACGTCATCGGAAAGTACGAAAAAAGCCTCTGGACAGATTTTGCTACAAACGAACAATCACCTTAAGGGGGTACAGGACTATTGAAATCCCGAAAAATCGATTTTTTATTACTATTAATTCTGAAAGTGTGATCCTTTGTGAACATTTACAACAAAGTTTCATGAGGAAATTCGAATAATTACGGAAATTCTAGCACTGAACGTAACTGAGTGCACCGCCGAGTAACGGCCTCGCAGAGCGGCATTGGCGTAGGTAGGGCTGCCATCCATTCGGGTTTCCCCGGATTTGTCCTCTTTTTTAGGACGTCCGGGGACGTCCGGGGGGGTTTTCTGTAGTGATCCGGGTTTTCAATGCTGCTCGCTCGCTTAAGGTTTAGACACACTGTACAGTTACGCGAGGGCACAGCGCCGGGACTGTGGTAAGAAGAAGAGATCACCTATGGCTACACTATATCGTCACGCAACTGATAAGTATGGTTAGACCCCACCAATCATCCGTGTTCTCCCATGCTATGTGTGCGTTGCGTGCGGTGAATCCCCGGCTAAAGAGTTCGGGTCGTTGATGTATAAATTGACAGTCGTAGATAGTGACAAAACACTATGTTTGGCTGTACTACGGTATGACCCAACCAACGGAATGAACTGAAATTTTGAGGGGTTGGGCGGGAGGGGGAGAGAACCTTTAATATAAAATTTCAGCTGCGGGTATTCGTTAGTTTCTGAGATATTAATAAAAAACTTTCGGCAAAATACATTCAAATCTATCTATACAGACGTTACTAACACAACCATCTGCTCGTCGCCGTCGATTGTTTCGCAGCCGACGATACAATGTATAGGGATACGGTAACAGAAACTGGACGCAAGCCAAGTGGGATTGTTGTGGAGGCCTTTGCTCTTTTGTCAGGTACTTAGTTTCGATATTTATTACTATGGCTTCATCATCAACTTACGATATTGCCCTTGAAGGGCGTTGGAATATTGAAAGATTAGTAAGCGAAGTGCTGTTCTCTCGAGAGACTTGCATCGAATGGTGCAAATCTGTTGGGCTATTGCCCAAAAGAAGAAAATGCCCAAAGAATGGGTAAGAACTAATGATTTTGGAGGCGGCTTCTCGAGTTTATCGCCGGTCCTCAGTTTGCATCGGCATGCGATGGATGTGTCGCAAGCATCGCATTGTGCGTACGCTTGCAGAGAATAGTTGGTTTGAGCGACACAACATTTCTATGGAAGATGTTCTTCGCTTAATTTATTATTTCAGTTGAGGCTTCAAGGCTGTTGATATCGTTAATGAAATTATGGTCCCCGGTCGGGAAATTATATCCGAAACTACTATAATGGATATTTGGTCCTACTGTCGGGAGGTTTGCATGGTCCGGCTTGATTCGTATTTTGAGGAATCAGGTCAAATTGGGGGCCCTGGAAAAATCATTGAAATTGACGAAATGAAATTCGGCCGTCGCAAATACGAGCGTGGTCGTGTCATTGAGGGCACATGGATTTTCGGTGCTCTTGATATCGAGACAAATGAGCTTCGTCTTGAGATTTGCCCTCTCAATAAACGTGATAAGGCGACCTTAATTCCTATTATTGAAAAGCATATGTATAGCATCTGGAAGCAAGATTTTTTCAGATTGTTGGAAAGCTGATGTAAGAAATATGATGTTCTTGGTGATGAAGGATATGAGCACCTGACGTGTAACCACTCAATTGAACTTATAAACAATGAAACAGGAGCTAATACTCAGGCCATTGAATCTGAATGGCGTCCTTTACGGCTGAGATTGCAACGAGGAGGCGTGAAAAGTGCAGTTCTCGATTATCACCTTTGTGAGTATTTATGGCGGAGGATGATTCGTTTACGGGAGCTTGACTCATTCGCAGAAATTATTAAGGCAATCCGGATTGTTTATCCTGGCATTGGATTTTAAAAGTGAAAGCAAGGGTGAACATTTGCTATTCCACGGTTTGAAACTATGTTGTTGAAAATATATTTTAGATAAACACATTTTGGTTTGTTTGAATAAACAAATGTATGTTAATCAAAACGTGTCGATCATTTCCAACATCTGTCAGATTTCCTTTTCAGTGAGGTTTTGCGTACCATCTCAGATCTTATTGCTGATGACTTATTTCGACACAACGCATTCTACTTTCCAACTTCTCCTGGGTATTAGTGTTGGTTTGGGCTAGATGGGGGGGGGGGGGGCGCTTGCGGGCGCGTAAACACTGGTACCGAACCGATGTGAGTTTGGGAATACTAAAAACTGATGCAGTTACAACAGGGTTTGGAGGACTCTAGCGTGGCACCACACCTACAGGGAGCGGTGGTAATGTGTGCGTGAATTGACGCCAGCGCGAAGGCAGCCAAGTGGCGACAACGCGAAGCGAATGTGACGTCACGAATGTATAGACGCCAACGCCAAAGACGCCACGTGCGATTGTGAATCGAACATTTTTAGTAGTTTTTCCAAGTTTTTCATTCAATTGAAATTACACTTCATTACGACATGAATAAGGAATCAGGTAAGACAAATACTTAATACTTTTGCATCATCAGAATTATAGAAATGATATTTTTTATATATACCAGCGCCAAGCGAGTGACGCCGCGGCCAACCAGCGTCGACAACATATTTCCCGGTGACGCTGGTTGGCCGTGGTTCGGCGGCTCCCATCGTGGCGTCTCACGCACACATTACCACCGCTCCCTGTAGGTGTGGTGCCACGCTAGAGTCCGGCAAAGCGCATCTTTTCGTGGCACAGAGTCCACCTGTGACGTCACATTCGTTTCGCGTTGTCGCCACGTGGCGCGCTGGCGTCAATTCACGCACGCATTACCACCGCTCCTGTAGGTGTGGTGCCACGCTAGAGTCCTCCAAACCCTGAGTTACAAGCATCGCGCGATGAGGTCAATATCGTACATTGTATCGTCGACTGCGAAACAATCGACGGCGACGAGAAGATGGTTGTGTTAGTAACGTCTGTATAGATAGATTTGAATGTATTTTGCCGAAAGTTTTTTATTAATATCTCAGAAACTAACAAATACCCGCAGCTGAAATTTTATATTAGAGGTTCTCTCCCCCTCCCGCCCAGCCCCTCAAAATTTCAGTTCATTCCGTTAGTTGGGTCATACCGTAGTATATCCCTATGTTTTTCTACGTTTAGCATAATCGATTGGTTTCAATTTTTTTATTTTATTTTAGTCGTAAATTAAATTTGCGTAAGGTAATTGCCCTAGTTGCCGATCAAGTCCCAGTTCTCCATCATTTTCAGAAATATTATGATTTTATAGCATTTTTAACAATATTTTTATAATAAAAATGACGTTTTTTAAATGTAAAATTATATATGAATTTGGGACAAATGAAACAAAATTTTATTGCACAAGAAAAACCCATAAAATAATATTAAACAACCTTTAAAAAAAAATAAACAAAAAGATGGAAGTTAGGCATAGCTTATTACTATTTATTAGTAATTTTAAATAAAAGTTTATGTGTTGAACGTGTTTTGTATGTTTATACAAGTATTTTATAAAAAATTATATTTTTGTTGTACTTAAATAATTAATAAATACTGATTCATTAAAATTTATAAGATAATTCAATGAGATAAATTATTTATAAATGTTTCGGAAGAATTTTTTATCCGTTTTCGTACTTCAAGTTTTCTTTATAACCTCTTTTTTCTTGATCGACTACTAGAGCAATTACTGATCGACAACTGGTGCCGACCGTAATTTAGTGATCGACATCTGGGGCATCAACAGTTTTATTCTCAATCATAATTTCCACATTTAAATATATATAGATTCTAATTTTTTACTTTGCTATTATCTATATTAATGTTAAAATTAACTGGTAAAAAAAAAGTTAATTTTTGTCCATTTACATCAATTTTTCATTAAAAACATTTCGACCTCCTACTAACTGATCGACAACTGGGGCAATTACCTTATTTTATGTGTTCTTTTAGTTATAAGTTAAGTGTATAAAACCTACTTTGTACAACTATATTTTATCTATCTTTCTTGATTACGGTCACAGTCTATATTTTACAGAAATTGTTGTCTTGGGATATCGTCCGGGTTTCAAGTGGAAATATCCGGGGTTTTAATGCTCTCTGTATTGTATTACCAACTTTTGTTTATTTGGAACGCAGGAACCATCGCAACCGAACGCACGAAGTCCGAAAGTAATGGAGTCATTCAAGAAAAGGGTAGTACTAGTCATTAAGGGGAGGTTCTGGTCTAAATGTCGATTTTTTTTTTATTTCATTTTTCGAATGTTCAACCTTTTAGGAAAACGTGTTTAAAAGGATTTGTTGAAATTCGTAAAATTCACGAAGTTATAGGCATTTGAGTAGCGGCAAATGCATGGGTCACGACCGGCCACTCGGCGCTCACGTAAAACTTCAAACGCGTTTTTCTCGAAACAGTGTTTTCAAAACGGTGGGACCTGTATCTTCAAAAGTTATTATCCGATACGACTGAAACTTTTTTTATTTTGAAGAATATACTTCTGGCTAGGGGGGGGACTAAAAAAAATTACAAAAAGTTGAAAATTTATAATTTTTAAAGGCGTTGAAAGGACGAAAAATACAGGGGAAAGTGATTTCAAACGTGAAGTGTCGTTATTTTCTAAAAAAAATGTAATTTTTCTAATTTTTTTTAGTTCCCCCCCTAGAAAAAAGAATAATCTTCAAAATAAAAAAGGTTTCAGTCGAATCGGATAATAACTTTTAGAGATACAGGTCCCACCGATTTGGATCAATTTTTTGACGCCTTAACTTTAACGACTCCCCAGGGATGTTTGCACTGATTAATTATAAAACAAAAAATATATTTCTATAACATAAGACATCCTTAATACAATGCAACAAGTCCCATTAAATTATATATAGTAGTTTTCCTTTAATTAATTCCTAAATATCACCTATTTTTTGGAGCTCTAGACCAGAACCTCCCCTTAAGAAGGGTAAAATGTAAAAAATGACTTTGCACAATTTAAAGCCAACTTCGTTAAAAGTAGTCCGATTTACATGGTATTTCGTGTATTTTAATCAGAAGAATGCTAGGAATCGATTGGTGTCACTTTCATACCAATACAATGAAAGGTAAAGAATATGGTATTTTGAAAAATCGCCCGAGCAACCCTAGGCCCATATGCGACTCGACGTCGACGCTCGGCGAAGATCAAAAGCCGTCGCTAAGCCATGCGTATGCCTAGGGTCGTCTCAGGTGATTATTGAAAAATCAAATTCTTTATTTTTCATCGCATTGGTATGAAAATGGATGGATTCACCGATGGATTCGTGGCATTCTTCTGATTGAAAGACACTGAATACAATGTAAATCGGTCTATTTTTAACGAAGTTGGTTTTAAATTCTGCAAACAAATGTTTTATGTAATTGCGTTAATTATAGTCCGAATTAAAACACAAGGAATCGATTCGTCTCACTTTCATTTGACAATTTTCCCTTCTCGATGACTAGTGCTATCCTTTTCTTCCCTGTCCCCTATTCTCGAGCACGGAAAACCATAATATTCAGTGAAGCGTAATATCGGAGATGTGAAATTCGCCTGCCATCGCAAATAAGAGATACCCTTCCGCTCCTAAAATTATCAGCTTAACTGGGATCCACTATATTGAGATTGAGTAACCCATAATATGTACTCATAATATAAATGAAGTGGCGAACAAACCATATGCTGCATCCTAATATTAACTAGGGGTATGCGGAATATGTTTATGTGAACAAACTTTCGGGATCCCGACCCGAACCCGAAAACAATTCCCGACCCGACACCCCCAATATTAAAATGTCATATAGTTAACTTATGATATATCTTACTTTTGTTTTACTTTCTTCCTCAATTCTTGATCTCTTCGTAAAAATCGATGAATTTGTCTTCATTACACGTTTTTGATTGGAATATTGTTTTAAAATTGCGCCTCCTGACTTTACTTGTAGATATGGCGCATCCTTTTCATTTTTCTGAAAACATGTGGGAACAGTAATGCATGATATGAAAAAATGAAATTTTCATCGGACAAGCATAGTTTTCAATTCAGTATTGAAGTAAAACAGGGGTAATATAAATTGAATTTATTGAAAAAATTTACACGTCTGCTAGTCCTCTATGATTAAAAATCGAAGGATAATTTATTTTAAAGGTCCTTAAAAAAAAGCTGAACTCCTAGAATGGCATAGACCAGGGCTGACGTTCTTCCCCGGGAGCCGCACGAACCCCACTCTCACAAAAGAGGTTTTTAAGTGTCCGCCTCCGATTGCTTTGGTTTTTGAATAAGTTTTAGACAACTGAAAAATAAGAAATACGTGCTTTTTTATTTTGGCCCGCTGGTATATTTACGCGCGAAACCACACGTCAAAGTTCATAAGAACAGGTACAAAAATGACTGACGACAAGAACATACAGCACGTTGTGAAGAAAATTAAATTTATATCAAGTTTTATGTTCAGTCACAATGTTATAATATTCATGAAACTAACAATAGAAACTTTTGTATCTCTTCTTATGAACTTTGAGGGGTGGTTTCGTCCCCTAAACATGCAAACGGGCCAAAATTAAAACAAATCTCTTCACAACTCAAACATATGTCTTCTAAAACAGTGGTGAACAACCTTTTGTCCGAAGTGGGCCACAAGTGGAAACCTACTCTACGCAGGCCGCAATATTAAATACATAAATATAACTAATCCTATATCTTTTATAGTTCAAAAGATACATGCCAATGTTCAGGCGGGCCAAATGCGTCCCGCGGGCCGCGGGTTACTCATCACTGTTCTAAAACATATCCAAAAACCAAAGCAAGCGAAGGCGGACACTTAAAAACCACTCCTTGTCAGTCTGTCGGTTCTCCCACCATCAGCAATATCAGCTGCATAGGAGCGAGAGCTCCGCTACCGTGGCTCGCTAGCCGTCAGTGTAGAGTGTAGGAGTCAAATAGGTATGGAGGGGATCATTTTCGTATGACTCACAATGGATATTCGGTTACCCGCACACTCCGATTTTTTTTAAACTGTGCACGTTTGTAGAGAACCTCAATAGAAGTAGCGGGAAATTTCTCGCTTATGCCCGTTTTCGGGTCTGCAGGGTAAAAACAACCCTTAAATTCCTGTTTATCTTGAAAACTATAATGGATATAAACAAATTGTTATGAAGAAAATTTAATGTTTTTCTATGTTGTATAAAACTATGTAATCGAATTATTTAAAACTTGTGGTGGGGAACATTATACTGTTTAAATTACAAATTTTAAACAATTTGATTACAGAGTTTTACAGGTCAGAAAAAGCTGTTAAGTTTTCATTGTAATAATTTTTTACATCTACTATAGTTTTCAAGATATACTGCGAAGTAGGAGATCACACATTAACCTTTAAGGGGTGTTTTAACCCTGAAGAATCAAAAATGGGCACAAACGAAGATTGTCTGATACTTCTATCGAGGTTCTCAATAAACCTGTACAGTGTCAAAAAAATCAAGCCGCAAGCCGCCCTGTCGTCGCTGTTGCCACAGATCGTATTTAGTGTAAGTAAGAAATGGTTAGGGAAAGCCATTGAGTGGTTGACTAAATTACTGATGGATTATTAGGAAAATATATGATTGAATGGATTCGGAGAATGCACTGAAGATTCAATCACTGTGTCATGTAAAACACACAAAACAATGAAGAAGTTGTAGCATAATTTTAAGTCGCGTTGTTGTATTATGCAATATTACTGTTAATTTCAGTTTCAAATATTTGTTTGTTTGTTTTAGTGTCTTTCCTGTGCTCACATTTATTAACAAATTAGGAGGCTTCGTTCACAAAACTCTCCCTGTGTTACCTCTGTTTCTGCATGGTAGGAATAAAAAATTAATTACTTGAACTACCGAAGCAACAGATTGATCTTTCTCTTTGACAGGAATGTCCCTTTTCTCAGCTTCTGTGCTATTTATTACTATTCCTCCAATTTCAGCTTGCTCCGGAGCAGTATTTAAGTAGTATTTATAGTATTTATCCACTGTTTCAGAAGTAACAGGCCTTTCTTTTATCACTAACGGTATGTTTCTTTCGCTGCTTTTAAGTTTATTTTCTAAATACATTTTTTCACTCTCACAAATCATTAAGTCTTCTTCAAGTTTCCTGGAAATAATATTTAATAATAAATATGTTCAATTAATAGCTCGTTCAAAGTCTCCAGTTCTATTACAACCAGGGACCCGGAACGGAACAGAAACGAAAACGATAAACGAAAAGAACGAAATATTTTTCCGGAACAGAAACAGAAACGAAACGAAATTCTTAACCCTGTTGCAGGAGTGAAAACGATATAACCGAAATAAAAATTCCGACTAATTTTAAGAGCCAGAAATAATTTGTTACGTACTTACGAAACAATTAAAATATTCAATAAAACAGATCAAAATCTGGAATCTCAAGTGGACACAAGTTCGTCCGAAGAAATGGATGAAGTAGAAATTGTTGATGTAACGAAATAAAAATAACCGGTTCGGAACAAAATTTGTTTTTCATTCTGATGGAAACGAAATATTAATCAGCAGGAACGATATTAACCGAAACGAAATTATTATTATCGGAGCTGAACCGAATCGAAACGGAAAAACATTTCGTTCCAGGTCCCTGATTACAACATATGCATACTTTCTCTTCGTATATTCGTCTGATAACACCTTCCGTTCCATAGACACCGTAGTAAGTTCCTGTTGCAAGCTTTTTACTTTAGATCTTAGTTCCCTTCTTTTATTCAAACTAATCAACATTTCCCTAAATATAATTCACAATTTTTAAAACTGAAATATAAATTTGGTGATATAACAAACAATATTCAATACCTTTTCATCACAGATATGTATGTAATAAGCGTATTTGGATCACATGTTCTCGAGATCACCTCATCTGTATCTTCTGTAGAAGCTTCAAGTAAGGTTTGTATACTTGAAAATAAATATATATATATATATATATATATATGTATATGCACACATTAATCTGATATTTAATTTACAACAGCGGAAGTAGCAGCATTTGATCTACTTTTATTGAGACCCTGATGACGAATGTAAACCTAAACATTGTTGCATTTCCTGCAAATGATATGAATTTCATCGATACGCTTTAGTCTTCATTGATCTAACTTTTCTTCGGTACATTCCGAGTATTTGGCATAAGTTCTCCCAATTTCAGAAGAGTTGACGTGCAATTAATTCTCAGTGCGTGAGAGGAAGAATGTTAAATGGTTAAATGCGTTTAACATCTATGTTCACATTCTTCGTGACGATCTCGATAAAAGTAATCTGAGCAGAGAACACACGAAGTGCTAGTCCAATTCGTCTTAATGTCCCCCACAATGTTATGAAAAAAAAGATATAATCTCCATTTAAGGGGTAACACCACTCTAGAGGCACAAAAAAAGACCTAAATTTGACAATTTATTTTGAGAGTATGACAAACGGAATAGAATTTATTTTCAGGGGGTTTATTTAATACATATTGAAGTACGAAAAACAATTTTTTAATTGTCATTTTTATACAAAATGGTGGCGATAGAGCCCGTCGTCGAAAACAGTTTTTTTTAAAACACCGCCACGGGAGGACGGATTTCTCGGCATGTATGAGTCGTGGAACGAAATACCAAAAAAAATTATAATCTATATACAATTGGCTTTGGAAGTACGTAGGAGTTTTTTTTTTATCAATTTTTGTGGACGTGGTGCACTTTTTAAGGAATGAATCAATTTTTTGCCCTAAACATGAGCATTAAATTGTTTGTAAAAAAAGTTTACATTCAATCAAAAAACGGCTACGTACTTCCAAAGAGAATATTGTTGTGAAGCTACTGTAAAAATTTCAAATCGATCCATGCAATAGTCTCCGAGAAATCCGTCCTCCGAGTTTGAAAGAAGTGGTTTCGACGACGGGCTCTGTCGCCGCCATTTTGTATGAAAATGACAATAGAAAAATTGTTTTTCGTACTTCAATATGTGTTAAATAAACCCTCTGAAAAGAAATTCTATTCCGTTTGTCATACTCCCAAAATAAATTGTCAAATTTAGGTATTTTTTTCTGCCTCTAGAGTGGTGTTACCCCTTAAAAAGCTCAAGGTGACCTTAGATGGATTGAAAAAATTAATATGCAGGGATTAAAAAACTTCAGAAGAACATAGCGATGTCGAAAGAGATAGATAAAGGTGTTAAGAACACTGTGAAGTCACTCATGGTTTTTCAATGGAATCATATGGTTTCATTACCATATTCTTGTAAATATTGACCTTTGGATGACTTAGTCCAAAGTAATTTAAATGCTAGTGTGTTATACATACAACCCCTGCCAATAAGTTTTCGACCAAACGCAATGCTACGAAGTCAACGAGAAACACCACAATTTTTTGTACGTAAAACAATGCGGTATAAATTTAAAACTCGTGGTAATGTTAAATTGGTCTAATATGAAGTAAATACAACAAAAATAATTAAGACATTCGTTTATTATCTACTAAAAAACAACGAACAAACAACATGTTGCTTGGAAAAAAGTATTTGGCCAAGGGAAGCTCTGGAAAAAAGTATTCGACCATATAAATTTGCAAAGAAATGAACAATAATTTATTTAAAATGCATATTACCTAATACACTCCTGGAAAAAATTAAAGGAACACTATAATTTCCCGAAAATTTTGGTCATTTTCAAATGGCTGTATCTCCGCGAAAAATAGTCGCAAAAAATATTGAAGGATCACCTGTTTTACGTTATGTTTCTCTGTAAAACCTTTTCTTTTGTTCTCGCGGCTTTTGAACGATTGTTGCACGTTTTTTTTTTGTTTGTTCAAAGTCATTTTAGACAAAGAAAAGATTTCAAAAATTTAAGAAAAACATTTTTATCCAATCACCAACTCGTGGCGCGCTTTGGGTGGTGTTAATGCCAGTTATTGAAGTACAGTTTTTGTCATTGCGACGAGATTGGATAAAAATGTTTTTCTTAAATTTTCGAAATCTTTTCTTTTTCTAAAATGACTTTGAACTAACAAAAAAAAACGTGCACCAATCGTTCAAAAGCCGCGAGAACAAAAGAAAGGGTTTTACAGAGAAACATAACGTAAAACAGGTGATCCTTCAATATTTTTTGCGACTATTTTTCGCGGAGATACAGCCATTTGAAAATGACCAAAATTTTCGGGAAATTATAGTGTTCCTTTAATTTTTTCCAGGTGTGTATTAGGTAATATGAATTTTAAGTAAATTATTGTTCATTTCTTCGCAAATTTATATGGTCGAATACTGTTTTCCAGAGCTTCCCTTGGCCAAATACTTTTTTCCAAGCAACATGTTGTTTGTTCGTTGTTTTTTCGTAGATAATAAACGAATGTCTTAATTATTTTCGTCGTATTTACTTCATATTAGACCAATTTAACGTTACCACGAGTTTTAAATTTATACCGCATTGTTTTACGTACAAAAATTTGTGGTGTTTCTCGTTGACTTCGTACCATTGCGTTTGGTCGAAAACTTATTGCCAGGGGTTGTACATGAACTTGTCTTCCCCAGAATCGCAAGAATACGATAATAAAAGTGTATGAATCTATTTGAAAACCTGTATGTGACACGCAATGTGCTTATTACTTCTATCTATTAACCTTCTTCCTTAACATCCCGACCTCTAATCCCCCTTGAAGCACTTCAGCCTATGTTTATTGATTGTAACATGCAATTGTACTTTCAACAGTAAATCTATTTACAGGTTGAAATAAGATGTAGACATTAAATTTGATATTCATATTCAATGTATATTTTAAGGGGACTAGGCAGTCAGAAACTCGATTTTTTTTGTTGCATTTTTCGAAAGTACTACCCTTCCCGATTAAAATGCCGTTTGGTTTATGTTAAAATCCACAAAATTGAGAATTTTACAGCCGAAACGGTCGAGCGCGCCATAAACCGTTTCTGCGCGCACGCAGGTAGACTAGATTCCTCTTTCGAAACTTTAAGCGCGTTTTTCTCGGAATCATATTTCCTCTTCGTTTTGCAGTGATTGGGAAAAAACGGAGGTATCAGTCGATTTGAAAAAAATTCAGCATATATGAAACATGTCTAGTTACGACCTGGACCTACGCATAAGTCTGTAAAAACTCCTGGTTTGTCAAAAAAAAAATAGAATGGCTCTTTTCCCAGGCGAAAAGTGATGTTTCTTTAAAATTTGCCGTTTTGCAGCTACCATTTCTATAATTTTGATTTTTTTTCTTTTTCAATAGGTTCAGGGCAGAATAGGGGCCAGGGCAAAGTATAAATTTCAGAGGATATTTCACAATTAAATTTCTTACGACCAGAATCACTGCAAAATTACAGCGGCTCCAAAAAAAACGCCTACATATCAGACGACTGTAGCGCTGTCATACATATGCATATAATATTCAAATCATTTCTTTTTTACTGGTTATAGTATTAATAAACATTACCCAAACGTACTAGTCACAATTTGTGTTCATCTCCTTATAATTAATTCGCAAAAAATACTTGATTTTCGAGCGATCTGACTGCCTAGTCCCCTTAAGTATTTTCACATACTTTTTATAATTTTCAATTTTCTTTCGCAATTGCTCAATTTCTTGCTTCATGGTCTCCGTTTCAAAAGTCTGCTCTTTTAAATATTTAATTTGTTCCTTAAACGCATAAATGATATTATTTTTTTCATTCAATTCACTTTCCACCTTGTAAACTTCTTTTCTCAGCCCTGCAGTTTGCTTATCTAATGTCTCGCACTTCTGCGAATGATGTTTAACATCTTTTTCTGCCAAAAGCAGCTGATAATTTAGTTTATCAATCTTGTCCTGCAAGGAGCATGTATCTTCGTTGATAGTATCATTGTTGGAGAAGTTAAAGTATATTCTGTGAATTTTGTGCGACGTGGCTTTCTCCCTACATTGTGGGCAAGATTTGGATCTGTACAGAGGGAAACAAGTAAAGTGTGTTATTAAAAATATTTAACTAATTGTTTGCAATTAATTTCATAGATCGAGTCGCGTGATAAAATAGTTTATAAATGAGGAAAAAGTTGAAACTATCGTTAATGTAATATAAATATAATCTTACATTTTGTTATATTTGAAATTTGTACGATTTTTAATGAAATTAAATGGAAAATAATATAGTACATCACTTACCTCTCTAACCATTGAGTCAAACAGACAAAATGAAAAATATGTCCGCACGGAGTATAAAAAACATCATCAGATGGTACTAATAAGTCACTGCATATTATACAAACAATATTCATCTTATACGAATGCAATGTAAAATTTATTACGTGAATATATAGCTACTTAACAACGCGCATATAAATTTGTCACGAATTCTCTCCGTATATTACGGTATCATTCACATTTCATAATACGCAAACTTTGATTAACGTACTTTAAAGTCAGCAATTACAGCTACAAGTCCGTTTAACATAAACGAATTCAATATGAATTTTCAATCATAGAAATTATACACACTAAGAAAGTGAAATAGGTTATCTCGTAAACACAGTTTGTATGCATTGATGTATACTCAGCCAGGGTCCGACACTCGATGTATTTTTTTGATAGCGCGGATAGTACCCTCTAGTGGTGTGTGGTAGAAAACAATTACTATAACCGGGAAATTTGAAATGTGGGTTAAACCATGACGTAAGGATATAAGATGATGGGTTAAACAACATATGTCAGGGCAGAGACCATGTATAGGAAACCTTTCACGTAATGTAATTTTGTGTTAAACGCGCGAGCTCCTTACCATTTTCGTGTCACACCTAACGTTATCGATTCAGTGTAAAATAAGATTAGGTAGGTTAGATGTCCCAATTACCGTGCCCTGTACCTATTGCCGTGCCATTATACTTAAAGAAGCCGTACAAAAAAACTCGCATGCATAAATAAGGAAAGAAATTTTTTTAATTAAGTTAAACTATTAATGTATGTGTTACAAATGAGTAGGTTGCATTTTTAAACAATTAAAGCTTCTTTAAGTATAAAGGCACGGTAATAGGGACAGGGTGTAGCACGATCTGACCCACAATCGTCTGCAGTGGGATCACTAGGGTGGTCCTTAATTTTCAACTTCCGATTTTTTTTTTGGTCTTACCCTCTTAAAATATGATAGTTGGTGAAAAAATGATATGTGCAAAATTTCAGCGAGATCGGACAACGGGAACCCGTGCCGCATTTAAGACGAAGTTGTAAAATTACTAATTAATTAATTAACTAATTAATTGTATTTCATTATTTTAAAAATGTGTGTCTATTTTTTTAAATAAAAATACAGTTTCTTAGATATATACCAGGAGTATTTGTATATTGCTTCCTATAATATATTTCATATTCTTAAATTTTGCCTAGCATTAAGCTTCCTATGTATCGCAGTATCTGAACCATACTGTTACCTGTGTCGGCTACCTGAGGCACGGAGATTTCAAGTAAAAAGATTGTTTTAAAAGATGTCAAAAACTATATTAATATTGGCATAGAAAATTTCATCTCGTCACAAAGTCGCAATTTTTTTCTAGATTTCATATAAGTACCGAATTTTTACAAAAAGACCCTTCAGTTTAGAAAATCGATGAAACATACAGGGTGTCCCAAAAATGTCGCGTTTCCTTGAAAGGGGTGACCCAGGGGGTGATTTGAAACAACTTTTTCCTTAGCGAAAATATTATCCGAAGCTTCGTTAAGGAGATATTAACCAAAAACCCCGACCAATCAGAGCGCGCGCCTTCCGCACGAGCTCCCGCGCGAGCTCCCGCGGTAGCGTTGGCTACGCGGTAGGCGACTGCGCTTGTGCTACGAACGTACGAACAAGCAAGTCGGCATGCATCGACGGAAACCGCGTTACACAGTTTTTCTTTAAAGCAGAATCTTAAATAAGAATTATTTGAAGTGAGAGGACAAGAAGTACGTAAATTTCGTTTTTAAATCCTTACTAATATATAAAAGTGAAACGTTGTCTGTTTGTTTGTCCTTCTTTCACGCCTAAACGGCTGAACGGATTTCATTGAAATTCTGAATATACATTACACACATCCTAGATTAGATTATAGGCTATTTATTTTTTTGGTTTAAGCTTTTTTATTTTTCAAACATCATAAATAATTCCCGGGTGAAACCGGGTAATGGGTCAGCTAGTAAGGCATAAACGAAAAGGTAATGTAACAGAAAATGTACAAGTAATCGTAATTCGTTATTGAAGTAAAAATCGGTAGTTTAATAACGGCCAACACAACTAAAATTAAAAAATAATATTAGGTGTATGAATAAATTCTTTCCGACTGGAATTTCTATCGCGGTGGTATTCAGAAGCTGCCAGAAAAATGGCAAAAGGTAATTAACAATAATGGAAATTGTTTCAATGATCGAGTTGTTTTCATATCTTTTAAATCGAACTGTTATTGTACCCTAAAATCGGAAAGAATTTATTTTCACACCTAATAATCACCAATAAATTAAATAAAACTCACCCTTTCGGACATTCCTTTCCTTGCTTTCCTTCCCTTTTCGGAAACCTGTGTCACTGGGTCACTGTACCGATCCTGGTTATCGGTGGACGAAAAGATTTATGGTTGGGTAGCGCCCAGTGCTCAGCTGATCACACTGCGTCCGGGTTAATGTCAAGGAGTCGAGACCGATAGAATTTCGGTTTCGGTCGCGGTCGCGGTCAGTGAGAGCGACCAATATGGCATATCAGGTCTCTCGACCGAACTGGAGAGCGACGAGCGGTCAGGAGTTTTCTCTCGACCAAAAGTCTTGACCGGTCGCAACCGGTCGAGTTAATTTATGGAGAGGTTTCTGTTCCTCTCCATAAATTACGAGTCGGAGCGGTTCGGAGCGGTTCGGTTCCACCTATGCTGAATAGGTCGGGAAGATATGTATGCTGTTCCTAGCGCTCACATTGTTTATCTCTCTCGTAACGGGATTTTTTAAAGCACATTGTTGCAATGATTTGTTACTCCAAGTGTGGAAAAAAAACAGAAGATAGGAATGTAATAAAATGTAAATATATATTTAACAATAGCATAAATAACAAATTTTCACAGCAAACTTTATTACAATGT
The DNA here is from genome assembly GCA_963932275.1 of Andrena praecox. Lineage (NCBI taxonomy): Eukaryota > Metazoa > Arthropoda > Insecta > Hymenoptera > Andrenidae > Andrena > Andrena praecox. The sequence goes on from OZ010731.1 coordinate 38,314,259, forward strand.
TTCAATTTTTATCTCGTGGGATAAGATGCGAAAATATTATTTTATATCTTTTAAATCAGTTGCTGTATAAGAGTTACTTCTTCAATTTTTATTACGAGATATATGTATAAGAAAGGAGAGTGGTACATCGGAAAATACAGTCATGTAGAGTGACCAAAAATATAAGGTACAATCTTTGCTTAACACGGAGTAGATATCTTCTGGGATGCGAGTAGCACATCTAACGTAAAACAAAAATGAGGACGTGATAAATTCCACCGTGGAATGATTCAAATAGAAAATATGTATCGGCTGTAAGGCTATTGTGCCGACATTTTTTGTTTAAAAAATCCGAAAAAAAAGTTTTTGATCTTCTTTATACATACATTATCATAAGAACATTATGTTACATTTTTAATAAAGTTCATAAATTTCGTTAAAATCAGCACCAAAGTTATTCTACCATTTAAAGAGGGTACCTTTTACCATAAGCACCTTTTAAAGAGGGAGTTTTTAAAATTAGCGTCGTAATTAGCCATCGAAGGCAGCCGTGCGCCCCGTTTCAGGTAAGCGAGCCGCGCGCTGCATTATTGCGGACGGTTTACAGTACCACTCGCACCCCGTATTACTTCAATCAGGACGAAACATAAAATCGACTGGTCCCGTATCCACCTTAATGGTGTCATTTATGCCAGCGAAAGATTTCTTTAACTGCTTTTGTTTGAATTTCAATAGGGGTTATACCCAAAAGTTCTTACGTTAGATGTACTACTCGCACCCGCATCACAGGAGTATTTTCCGATGTACCACACTCCTTTCTTATACATGTATATCGTAATAAAAATTGAATATGTAACGCTTATACAATTGATTCATAAGATGTTAAATAATGTTTTCATATGTTATTCCGAGAGATAAAAATTGAAACATTGTAATAAATTTTGCTGTAAAATTTGTTATTTATGCTATTGTTAAATATATATTTACATTTTATTACATTCCTGTCTTCTGTTTTTTTTTCGACACTTGGACATACTTTTAAAATATCCATACGAAAAATTATAAATTCAATCATTTTCTTCTTATTTCTATATTAACAATAATTTATTTATATTAACTACTTCTGTTAAAATAATGCATAACTAGTGTTTGAAATACAATAATATCTCGGCAAATCGACATAGTTTGAAATGGACAGTGGTACAGTAACAAATAACTGCAAAAGTCTGCTGTCAACAAACCCGTGACGAGAGTGACAAACAGTGTGAGCGACAGGAACAGCATCCATACCTTCCCGGCTTATTCAGCTAGGTTGAACCGATCCGAACAGAACCGAACCGCTCCGAACCGTTCCGACTCGTAATTTATGGAGAGGAACAGAAACCTCTCCATAAATTAACTCGACCGGTCAACCGACCACTCCGACCAGCCGCCAGAGCGGTCAGGCCTTCGGTCTGAGATTCCCGACCGAGAGGCAATCGGTCTGGAGTTTCGGTTTCTTTTCGCAACCTCTCACTGTTAAGGCGGCCACACACGGTCCGGTCGGCCTGTCAGTTTGGCCTGCGCAGGCCGGCCTGTGCAGTTCGGCTGGATGCCCGTAGTGCCCCCACACACTCCGGCCGGCCTATCAGGTTGACCGGATGGTGCATCCACACGCTCCGGCCGGCCTGACAGTATTTTAAATTTTTTAAATTTTGTTTCCATTGATAAAACAGTATTTTATAATGGATGAAAAAGGATTTGAGTCCTTGAATCAAAAACTAGAAACTTGAAGCATTAAAATGCTTTTTTAAAATATGTTTTGCGACTATTTTTCGCGGAGATAGTACAACCATTTCAAAATGACCAAATTTTTCAGGAAATTATAGTGTTTCTTTAATTTTGCCCAGCAGTGTATTTCCATTTTCAGTTTACTTTATAATTATTTACATTATTAACAACCATTATTCACATTCCAATAGATACACGTTTCTTAAAATATTCGAAACATTTTCAGTGCCCGAAACGTCCAAGCTTTAACCTACTCGACACAGTCGGTCTGCTCCAAAGTATATTCGGACCGCTCGGAAAAATTCGAGCTACTCGGTTCTTTCGGACCGATCGGTTTTTACGGGTACTCAGCTCGGCTCGGCTCGGTTTTTCTCCACCGCGTCAGGACGGTGAGGGTGCCTCTTCCATCGACGAATTCACAGAGGGGAGATCCCTCCTCTTCCTCAAAAGTGCAACCAATTAGAATTGTCAACTCTCAAAATTATGGACATCGCGCCTATTCCGAGTTTACCTCCTGGACGCCGGAATGGCTAGCGATCACTCTCTTGCTTAATATTAATTGTGGCGGGTGATAAAGTATCTTGCAGCACACGTACCATCAGATTAATTGGGTCTTACAACCACGAAAGAAACATCGATTTTCGCGCGTCTCTCGGTACGAACAAATACCGATAATTTAAGGTGCGTTCCGATTTTCGCAGTGAGTGCAAAAATCGCAGCGGTTCATGCGATCTTCAAATTTAAAAATGCTACTATGGAAAAAGAAACGTTGTTTACAATAACCTCGGTACTATTAAATAATAGTGATAATGAAATCAGCAGCTGTGATTCGTCTGATGAAAGCGAAAATGAAGATGATATTAACTTGCCATTTAGAATCAGAATTAATATACATATCATTAATTGTAAACAAAACACTCGGACAGATCATGTTTGCCTAAAAATTGACAGATTATGGAGAACATTGTGGAGGTTATTCCGGGATATTCGATAATAAGTATGTATTTATCCATTTGTATTAAAAAAAAACATCACATGAAGTTTCTTCAAAATAATAACGTAAAAAAGTGGCATTGTAATCATGAGAGAATTAATTGTTTTTATTACTTTTCATTAAATTGTATCAGCTATTTCCAATAGAGAAATTCAAATAATCAAAGATTGGAAAAACAAATACGCATGCGCGCGCGCAGTGACTGCTTCACCTCTGAAATTCTGCGTTTGCTGCACGCTCGCTGCACGGGAAGTAGCATCGTATTGGTGGAAAGTGAGAGAAATTCTAGGGAATCGTACGATGCCACCAATACGATGCCACCAATTTCATGCACTCACTGCGAAAATCGGAACGCACCCTTAGTACAGTATGAAACAAATACCTATCGATACCTTCGTGAAGTATGAATGGGGTATTGCTTCAGTATAGTATTGGTTTGGTATCGATTGAAGAAGAATCTGATACCAAGTACTTACCTTAAATTTCGATATGTATTGATATTTCCTATTGAATACTTTGGTATTGAAATGATCCAATCAACTGTGATCAAGGTTTAGATTACAAATTTTGACACGTTTTCCGATCAGTCCGGTTCCGGTAGACCGAATCGTTTCGTATTTGCTCCAGCCGACCTCCACAGTTCGGGTTGCGCAGGAAAAATAAACTTTCTCCTACCGAAATCTACTGAGTAAATACATACAAGGTGATTCTCCAGCGACTTCCGCATTTCTCATCAGAACGTTGCGACAACGACGCCAATTGATTCCTTATGTTTCGCCAACGAAGCTGATACCAAGAATGACGCAATTCGGAAAATAATTAAGGAAATTCCATGAAAAATTCATTTCCATAACCTCAAGCTAATTTCGTTAATCATAGTCCGATTTACATGAAATTTTGTATGATTTTAATCGGGAGAACGCCAGGAATCCATTGGTGCCACTTTCACATCGATACGATAAAGAATGATGAATTCTTTACTATTTCAATGGAGAATAGGGAGTCTCAAGTGGCGTTCGGTTCAGATCTGGCCGCGAACTCAGGCCGACCGAATCGTTTTTCGATTTTGCTCCGGTCGGCCTGCACAGTCAGGATTGCGCAGGAAAAATAAACTTTCTCCTACCGAAATCTACTGAATGCATACTACAGGGTGATTCTCCAGCGACGCCTGTCAAAGAGATGCCGCCTGGTACCCTGTGGCGAGGACAGGATCCTCCATTGGCTCACCGAATATGATCGCTCCCGATCTTCGAAAGGGTTGGAATACCATAAAAAAGTCAGAAATGTATAGGATTTCCGCATTTCTCATCAGATCTTTGCGAAAAAGACGCCTATCGAATCGAATTATATAATTTCAAGCTGGATTTGTTCAAAATAGCCCGATTTACATGAAATTTTGTTTGATTTTCATCGGAAAAACATAAGGAATCCATCGGTATCACTTTCATATCGATACAATAAATAATAATGTAGACTGTTTAGTCTAGTATGCCGCCTGCTTGGGCCTGTGAGATAGTGCAGACGCCTTTTGCGTCGTAGGACTGTTAAGTGCGTGACGAATTCAACCCATCCGACTGGTTCACGTATTGTAAGCAAGCCAGGCTCTGCTTATCCTGGGAGCCTGCGTGGAGGCTCAGTTCGTCGTTTGTCTCCTGACTGTAACCAGTCCACATCTAGCTCTAATAAACGTTCATAGCTATTGTTACTTCTTTGAGTTTTATTGAGACCACCTCCTACAATAAAGAATTTCTTAATACGCTGAAATGAATAAATCCGTTGAATAAATGAATAATAAATGAATAATAATGTTTAACTAAACTGTAGATTTCGTCACAATTTCTAATAGTACTATTTGGTTTTTCCTTATAGTCGGAAACTAAAAATTTCCCCAACAAGCGATTTAAACGCTTAAAGAGCATTAAATAAACTACTAAATAAACATTTTTCAATTTTTTTTTAACAATTAAGTCGAAAAAATTAAAACAAAAACATTAAATGGACGTACAATATATTCAATTATAAATCATTAGAAAGGAATAATTCTTTCAGTTTATGTTTTTTGGCGCCATTTCTATATCTTTTATAGTTTAAAAGTTATACAACACCAATGTTACTAACTATCTCTATTCCGACCACTGTGAGGCGTCCGGCCGGCCTGCGCAGGCCAAACTGACAGGCCGGCCGGACCGTGTGTGGCCGCCTTAACGGTCGCAATATCGGTCCCTTTTCGCTTCGGTTACTGGTCGCTAGACCGGTCAAGACCGGTCAGAATTTCGGTTTCTGCTTCGGTCTCGACTCCCTGGTTAATGTACCGAATATTCACTTCACTGCACGGCTACTAACAGTGATCACTGAATTTATTTTTCACGGAACGTGTTGTTCCTACGTTATAAAAATTGGTGGCTGCGAAAGGGGCCGATTACTGTTAATTACTGGGACGAGATTACTACTATTACCCAGCGAAAAGAAAACTCGTGGCAGACTGTCTCGGGCTGTGCAGTCCGCTGCTGTGACGATTGGTCGAGTCACCTATTTGGGCACACTTTTAAAGACGGGGCACACGTATTTTGGTTATTGGCTGAAGTTGCCACATACATTGTCGCACCGCGCGACGAAGAGATCGAACGAAACACGAGATCGAGTGGGATAGAGCGATTTGACCAAGCGTAGCCTACGCTTTTGTTTTGACGATCGTCGGTCGGATCCGTATCTGATCGCTGCACAGCAGCGGACTGCACAGCCCGAGACAGTCTGCCACGAGTTTTCTTTTCGCCGGGTAATAGTAGTAATCTCGTCCCAGTAATTAACAGTAATCGGCCCCTTTCGCAGCCACCAATTTTTATAACGTAGGAACAACACGTTCCGTGAAAAATAAATTCCGTGATCATTGTTAGTAGCCGTGCAGTGAAGTGAATATTCGGTACATTGACCCTGCGATCAGCTGAGCACTGGACGCCGATGACCAGGATCGGTACAGTGGCCTACTGACACAGGTTTCCGAAAAGGGATGGAAAGCAAGGAAAGGAATGTCCGAAAGGGTGAGTTTTATTTAATTTATTGGTGATTATTAGGTGTGAAAATAAATTCTTTCCGATTTTAGGGTACAATAACAGTTCGATTTAAAAAATATGAAAACAACTCGATCATCGCAATAATTTCCATTATTGTTCATTACCTTTTGCCATTTTTCTGGCAGCTTCTGAATACCACCGCGATAGAAATTCCAGTCGGAAAGAATTTATTCATACACCTAATATTATTTTTTAAATTTAGTTGTGTTGGCCGTTGTTAAACTACGGATTTTTGCCTCAATAACGAATTACGATCACTTGTACATTTTCTGTTACATTACCTTTTCGTTTATGCCTTATTTAAAAACGAAATTTACGTACTTCTTGTCCTCTCACTTCAAATTATTCTTATTTAAGATTCTGCTTTAAAAAAAAAACTGTGTAACGCGTTTTCCTTCGATGCATGCCGACTTGCTTGTTCGTACGTTCGTAGTACAAGTCAGTGATGCCAGAATCGGGACCGGAGTTTTCGAGAATTTCCCCCACCACGCATGCACACTACGCCGGAGCTGCGTGTCCGTGAGCTCGGCGCTTCGGACAACGTCGGGAAGACGAGAGAGAAAACGAATGTGTGTCTTTCTCTCTCGCTCTTGAAACGCTGTGATCCAAGGAGAGGTGCAAGCGACACTCGAGATACACTTTTCACTTTCTGACATATGTATAATACTCTTGTAATGAAAAAAAAATTGAAAAAAAAATTGTTACGGAAATCACGTTTTAAGATCTCCTGATCACGTTTTGACTATTTAGAAAAGAGCTTTTTTTTAAATATCTCATATATTTGTTAACAAGATTACGTTTAAACGGCAAAATGGATTTCAATGAAACTTTATATTTAAATGGTTCTTCGATTTTTCAGATATACGAACTAAATTCTACATAAAAAAAAGTTAAATAAAGTTCTTCTGTAACTTCTTTAACAAAGAAAAATGTACATTCATAATTTCTTGTTTTCATTTTAAATTTCCGTACTTTTTATTTGAGCTGTTTCTATTTTTCAAACCTTAAAATGAATTTTTTATTAAAAGATGAATATTTTAATACTGTAAATTAGTGAACTTTGTTAAAATTAGAATCCACTCTTGGCCAGTACCATGCACGCTGTAGCAGCCTTCGATAAAAAATATTTTTTCAGGGTATGATCTAAAATCTAAAATCTATACGTAATCACATTTCTCGCTAGATTTTTCGATAATCATATCAAGTTGCGACAAAGAATCACGCACTGTTTACAAATTAATTACGCGCAGCGTGCACGGTACCGCTCGATGGACACTACGGGAAAGTGGTGGTCTCTTCCATCGGGAGCGAAATGTAAACAATTGGTTATGCAAAGCTAACATCGCGATACATGTTGTACACTAAAATGTATAAAAACATTACTAAAATAGAAAAGAAAGGCAGCACGTAAATATATCAATTGGGTTCGACATATTGACGAAATGTAAGACTGAAATAATGCTACAATTGTTTACATTTCCAAAGGATAGGTAGAAAGCAAGCAGAGGAATTTACTATAATACATGCGACAGAATTTCGAGATAATTGTTACGTATAAAATGAATATAATTAAGAATATACATTTATTTGTACAATTATCTCGAAATTCTCTCTATAAATCATATGTACAGCAAGCAAGCGAATTTATTGCAAGGATAGAACAAGAATTGCGTGAGGTAAATCGAACAACTATTTACATATTCGCGATGTCCAAAAATCGAATGAAATAGAAAATGGATGAAATTGATAATATTCTGGACATCACCAATTTGCATTACCCGACGTAGAAGGAAAATCCGGGAGGCCATCAACGGCATGTAAACGTAAACTACTCTTTTGCTTCTTCGCAAAAGTTGCATATAAATTCTCAGATGACATGAGAGATAGATGTTTGTCATCTACCTCCATGATCTGAGCTGTTTCCCCGTGCGCCTTTAATGCCGATTTCGTTACGCAAATGGCATTGACGATGGTCGAACAAAGTCGGTTTCGTTTCTTGTTCTTTATGTCGGGAAGCATGGAAAACGATCTTTCAGCATCGGCATTTGAATTTGGAAGACTTCTAATGGAATTTAATAATTCCTGCAAACATGGATATTTAAATGAGCCTTGATCGTTTCGCGTTAACAACACCGTTTTCCAAACATCATCGAAAGCTAATGAACAAAGCATCTGCTTGTCTGCATTTGCAAAATTCAGGTGCAATGTCGACCATTCGTTTTGCAAACCGTCTTCGTCGAAACCGCCCAATTTCTGAGCAATAAAGAGAACACTTTTAAGGGGGAACACCACTGTGACGGCCGGAAAAATGAGCCCATTTTTAAGATTTTTTTAAGGAATAACTTACAGTTTTATTATAAAATTGTTATTACCTATCTTTAGAACAATGTCTTAAGAGACTATGAAAAAAAAAGTAATAGAAAAACATGCATAGATTTCCATATACAGTTAATCTCCTACACCCCTCACAATAAAAACATAGGTCGCTTATCGAAACGATATCTCTGGAACGGCAACTCTGAAATCAAATTTTTTTTTTTAATATAATCGGTATGAGTGTAGTTTCCGTTGTGCGTACCGATTTTTAAAAAAAATTATTTTTGTAAAAATGGTGCGCTTGGGAAGAAAAAGTTTCGAAAATCGGCAAAAAAATGGATAGTTTTTCGAGCGTATTTAAAAAAATATGTTTTCGATCAAAAAATCGGTACGCACAACGGAAACTACACTCATACCGATTATATTAAAAAAAAAATTTGATTTCAGAGTTGCCGTTCCAGAGATATCGTTTCGATAAGCGACCTATGTTTTTATTGTGAGGGGTGTAGGAGATTAACTGTATATGGAAATCTATGCATGTTTTTCTATTACTTTTTTTTTCATAGTCTCTTAAGACATTGTTCTAAAGATAGGTAATAACAATTTTATAATAAAACTGTAAGTTATTCCTTAAAAAAATCTTAAAAATGGGCTCATTTTTCCGGCCGTCACAGTGGTGTTCCCCCTTAAAAGTGTTCTCTTTATTGCTCAGAAATTGGGCGGTTTCGACGAAGACGGTTTGCAAAACGAATGGTCGACATTGCACCTGAATTTTGCAAATGCAGACAAGCAGATGCTTTGTTCATTAGCTTTCGATGATGTTTGGAAAACGGTGTTGTTAACGCGAAACGATCAAGGCTCATTTAAATATCCATGTTTGCAGGAATTATTAAATTCCATTAGAAGTCTTCCAAATTCAAATGCCGATGCTGAAAGATCGTTTTCCATGCTTCCCGACATAAAGAACAAGAAACGAAACCGACTTTGTTCGACCATCGTCAATGCCATTTGCGTAACGAAATCGGCATTAAAGGCGCACGGGGAAACAGCTCAGATCATGGAGGTAGATGACAAACATCTATCTCTCATGTCATCTGAGAATTTATATGCAACTTTTGCGAAGAAGCAAAAGAGTAGTTTACGTTTACATGCCGTTGATGGCCTCCCGGATTTTCCTTCTACGTCGGGTAATGCAAATTGGTGATGTCCAGAATATTATCAATTTCATCCATTTTCTATTTCATTCGATTTTTGGACATCGCGAATATGTAAATAGTTGTTCGATTTACCTCACGCAATTCTTGTTCTATCCTTGCAATAAATTCGCTTGCTTGCTGTACATATGATTTATAGAGAGAACTTCGAGATAATTGTACAAATAAATGTATATTCTTAATTATATTCATTTTATACGTAACAATTATCTCGAAATTCTGTCGCATGTATTATAGTAAATTCCTCTGCTTGCTTTCTACCTATCCTTTGGAAATGTAAACAATTGTAGCATTATTTCAGTCTTACATTTCGTCAATATATCGAACCCAATTGATATATTTACGTGCTGCCTTTCTTTTCTATTTTAGTAATGTTTTTATACATTTTAGTGTACAACATGTATCGCGATGTTAGCTTTGCATAACCAATTGTTTACATTTCGCTCCCGATGGAAGAGACCACCACTTTCCCGTAGTGTCCATCGAGCGGTACCGTGCACGCTGCGCGTAATTAATTTGTAAACAGTGCGTGATTCTTTGTCGCAACTTGATATGATTATCGAAAAATCTAGCGAGAAATGTGATTACGTATAGATTTTAGATTTTAGATCATACCCTGAAAAAATATTTTTTATCGAAGGCTGCTACAGCGTGCATGGTACTGGCCAAGAGTGGATTCTAATTTTAACAAAGTTCACTAATTTACAGTATTAAAATATTCATCTTTTAATAAAAAATTCATTTTAAGGTTTGAAAAATAGAAACAGCTCAAATAAAAAGTACGGAAATTTAAAATGAAAACAAGAAATTATGAATGTACATTTTTCTTTGTTAAAGAAGTTACAGAAGAACTTTATTTAACTTTTTTTTATGTAGAATTTAGTTCGTATATCTGAAAAATCGAAGAACCATTTAAATATAAAGTTTCATTGAAATCCATTTTGCCGTTTAAACGTAATCTTGTTAACAAATATATGAGATATTTAAAAAAAAGCTCTTTTCTAAATAGTCAAAACGTGATCAGGAGATCTTAAAACGTGATTTCCGTAACAATTTTTTTTTCAATTTTTTTTTCATTACAAGAGTATTATACATATGTCAGAAAGTGAAAAGTGTATCTCGAGGCACTCGAGAAGATCGCGCACGGCCGCGTGTCGCTTGCACCTCTCCTTGGATCACAGCGTTTCAAGAGCGAGAGAGAAAGACACACATTCGTTTTCTCTCTCGTCTTCCCGACGTTGTCCGAAGCGCCGAGCTCACGGACACGCAGCTCCGGCGTAGTGTGCATGCGTGGTGGGGGAAATTCTCGAGAACTCCGGTCCCGATTCTGGCATCACTGGTACAAGTGCGGTCGCCTACCGCGTAGCCAACGCTACCGCGGGAGCTCGGGCGGAAGGCGCGCGCTCTGATTGGTCGGGGTTTTTGGTTAATATCTCCTTAACGAAGCTTCGGACAATATTTTCGCTAAGGAAAAAGTTGTTTCAAATCACCCCCTGAGTCACCCCTTTCAAGGAAACGCGACATTTTTGGGACACCCTGTATAAAAATGCGTTAGAAATAATAAAGAATTTAAAAGTAGTTAACGACAGTGCAGAACGAGGCGTAAAGCTAATCACCGAATATAATAGCTTACTAACGAAATATGAAAATAATAAGCAGTTCATTTTACAAGTATTAGAAAATTATCGGCGATGTTATCCAGATGCGAGTAAATCAACCTTAATGAAAGGCGTGTATTGACAAATATCCCTAGTAGCATTTTTGTTGGCCAACGGTAGCCAACAGTTGGGAATCAGTTGGGAGGTGGTTAGTAGTTTCGCCTACAAACCCCGTCTATTGGGCCAACTGTTTAATATTGCACTCATCTTCCGGTGATTTGTCTACGAATAACCAATTCTGGGTCAACTAATAATGCCCTACGGAAATACATTTAGTTAAAGATAATAAAAACAAATATATAGGTTCGGATGAAAATAAAATCATATCCCAAAGTAATTGAAAGAATTTTGAACCCACATTGGCTACACTTTTTATGAAGACTGTCTGGGGGAAGAGAGGGTTGAGTGGAACGGTTGACGTCGACAGTCACAGAACGCAAGCCGCCTCGCGAGCGAAATGGTCCCGTCCGTCATTTTGTACATTGTTTAAGGCTACGGTTATACTGGATCTTCGAGCATATACGAAGAGAACTAGTTTAAAATGAGTCCACCTAACTTTTTAATTTTGCCAGTTCAAATTCTAACATTTTCCCGTTACCTATAAATAATAAGTATAATTCAAAATCCAACCGTTTGCCTACCGTTGGATTACTATTATATATAATACGGCAGGCCCTATAAATGGTTGGGCAACAGTAGGAAAGCCTTCCTTGGCCATCTGTTGTTGGCCCAACCTGAAAAAAAAGTGCCAAATCTAACTGTTGGCCAACTAATATTATGTGCGTGGCCCAACTGTATGCCAACCAAAAATGCTAGTAGGGATGTAATATTTTATAAGATATTGCAATTAATTTTGTAATATGTAGTTAGAAGTTAATTTTGGATAATATTATGTACATGTAAGACATTATATTTTCATTAAAAAATATTCGGTACTATCTCTAAAACGGCGGAACACATTTATATTGAAATTAACGAAAATAATAGAAATTTTAAAACTTCGTCTTAAATGCGGCACGGGTTCCCGTTGTCCGATCTCGCTGAAATTTTGCACATATCATTTTCTCACCAACTATCATATTTTAAGAGGGTAAGACAAAAAAAAACTCTAAAAAAATTTTGACCCAAGAAGGACCACCCTAGGGGATTCATCCAAGAAGAAGAAGAGGGGTCACCACATTTAGAAAAGGAAGAGAACGTTTCGTCCTTACCCGACGGAACCCTGTGTTAGACACGCTGGGTATCAGGACTGGGACAGAACTCTTATATATGCTAACCGGAGGGCGATGGAACACGAGCGAGAAGGATCTCGCGCCGCGTGGCCCTCTGGTGGCGTCTCAATAGCCTCACCGGGATCCCTACAAGGGCACGGTGTTGTGTAATCATCGGCTCACCACGAACCAAAAGAGCGCGAAGCTTGAATCGAATGCCATATTCCCGTTACCTTGCCATGATGTGAACATAGCCTTGTGGCGGTCTCGCCATCGCGCCACCAGAGCGCGCCGCCTGTGCCCCAGCTGTAGGCACCACTGCCTGAGAGCCCCTGCGCCCCAGGAGTGGAGGACGAGTAGGAGTAGGGAGGCCGCCTGCGACCGGCGGGACACGAGAGTCTGGTAACAAGACACTCACGCTCACGCTATGGAGATTCTCCTATCCACATACGCAATAAAGACAGTCTTATATTTATCGTTATTAACCGAAGTATTTTCCTTCTTCCATCTCCTACGTACGACACGGCAGTCGTGGGCCTGCATTACACACCGTCATAGGTGTAGCCCACACAGCGACGGGCGCCTCCTCAACGGCACCGCAAGCAGCACCTGCAACCGCGGGGCCTTTTTAAGCACGGAAGCGCGTTCGTCATTTGTTTATTAATCGCGCAACGATCCTATGTACTGTGGTAAAAGGATATTTACTATAGTATTAACATGAGATAGACATTTGATTAACCTCCTCGAGCCTGGCTCGGTAACAACGAACGACGGACTGCTCTCAGAGCAAACGCCGACCGCTCGACGCTTCGGCGACGTTGCCACGCTCTACGCCCAAGCGTGCGTCGAAAGGCTCACGCATAGCCTCGCAAGACGCAAAATACCGCGTTGCCCCGCAGGACGTAAACACCGCGTCGCCTACAGCTCGGCCAGTCCTGACCCTCGTGACCGACCTCGGGCACGGCACATGGCAACACACAATACGTCGCAAGACTATCGCAATCCTAAATTTACACAACTTATATCTACATTTAAATATCGTATTAAAAAAAAATATAACTTCAGAAACGAAAAGAAAAAAAAATATATACTTCTAAATATGATGTGTTAATTCAAATATAATATTCTCGCTTATAATATCCTTAAATTACATCATTGGACCAACGCTTCATCTGGTCCGGACCGATGACCCCAGTGAACGGTATACGTGTCTTTTGAAATCCTTCTATGTCATTGACTACGTATCGATCATTTTCGAGTACTTTCGTTACGACGTAGGGTCCCTTAAATTTCGGTAGTAATTTCTTATTCACTCCGGGCGCAACAACGTGATTCGAAATCACGACGTGATCGCCGACCTGATATTTCACCGCTGGTTTGCGTTTCCGGTCATAACATTTTTCATTTTCTTGTTGACACTTTTCGATTTTCGCGGAGGCCGCATCGCGGAACGCAGACAAATCTCTTTCTACCTCTGTACTTGCGTCTAATTCTAATCTTATTTTATCGTTTACAATGCCTAATTGGTTTATTCCAAATAATAAACGACTTGGCGTTTCAGCCGTTGATCGGCAAACAGAATTATTTAGTGCAAATTCTACTTTATGCAAAATTTTGTACCACCCATCCGGATGTTCCGACAATTTCGCCAGCATGGGTGCGATAACACGGTTGAAACGCTCCACTTGTCCGTTTGCACGGGGTGTCGCAGTCGCTATTAACACTTGTTCAACGGACTCTTCTTTTAAAAAGTCTTTAAATATACCTGACGTAAAGCAGGTTCCACGATCGCTAATTATGCGGCGGGGTTTGCTATAATTTCGAAAATATTCCCTTAAGTGTTTTATCACCTCATTTGTTGTTGTCGACTTGCATGGATAAAGTTTTAAAAATTTTGTGAAACCGTCTATTACCGACAATATGTGTTTCATTCCATTACTTTTCTCGAGCGGGCCAAAGTGATCGATGTGTATTGTTCGAAATGGAACATTATCTTTCTTTATGCTGTGCAGGTATCCCTCGGCTTTCCCACTAAAAGGCGAAAACTCAATACATCTCAAACAATTCCCAATATAAGTTTTGACTTTTTTACGGATACTCGGAAACCAATAGATTCTTGAAATGTTTTCAATCACTTTGTCAACACCCAAATGGCCTAGGTCGTCGTGGCAGGTCCTAATTACGTTATTTTCCATCGACTGTGGAACAAAAAACAAAAGTCTGCCATCGTCGAACTTTCTATAAACTAACCCGTCACGTAACTCGTAATATTTATGTTCGGTTTCTTCTAACATTTCTCTAATTTTCTTAATTTCCTCGTCCTGCGTTTGCTTAAGTGACAACACGTATTCAAAAGTGTTCGGTTCCAAAATGAGAATACTGTCACAGCGGCTCAGTGCGTCCACATGCGACATCTTTGTCCCAACCCGATGTTCGATCTCATAGTCATAACTTTGCAAAAAGATTGCCCAACGCGCAATACGCGGATTGATCGTTTGTTTACTTAACGTGAGACGGAAGCTATCACAGTCTGTGACGATTTTAAAATGAATACCATATAAATAAATGTGAAACCTCTTGACGGCATGAATTGCGGCCAAACATTCCAATTCAAAGCTCGAATACTTCGACTCTGCGACAGTAGTCCGCCTACTAAAATAAAACACAGGTCGAAAGAAACCGTTCGCCTGTTTCTGAATTAATACCGCACCGAAACCACTTGCACTAGCGTCGCAGTGCAATTCTGTTTTAAAATCAGGGGAATAAACAGCTAAAACCGGTTCGCTCGCCAACTTATTCTTCAGACATGTCAAAGCCTCGTTCTCTTTTGGGCCGAATCGAAAAGACGCGCCCTTCCTCAGCAAATCATACAAAGGCTTCGCTAAAATGGAGAAATTCGGTATAAAACGCCGAAAATAACTGGCGAGACCTACGAAACGCTGTACACCCTTTATCGTTCGGGGAGCCGGATAATCCATAACGGATTTGACACCCTCTCGACTAGGCTGAATGCCAAACTCGTTAATTAAGTAACCAAGATATGTAACTTCTCGATATAAAAAAGAACATTTATCTAAACGGAACTGCAAACCTCTTTGCGCGGCTAAACGGAAAACTTCTTGCAAAATCTCGATGTGTTCCTCTATTGTCTCAGTAGCTATCAAAATATCATCCAAATACAGCAAGATTTTATTTTGTTTAAGTAAGTCAGAAAATATAGAATTAATGTACCTCTGGAAAACACGTGGGGCATTAGTAAGCCCAAAAGGCATTCTCAGGTATTCGAATTGTCCGAAGGGGGTAACAAAAGATGTATATTTAACAGACGACTCAGAAACCTTCACGTGATGGAAACCGTTTTTCAAATCAAGCTTCGAGAAATACTTTCTCCCGCGCAGTTGATCTAAACAATCGTCGATAAGAGGCGCCGGGAAATTGTCTTTAACGGTAATTTTATTCAATTCTCGGAAATCGACGCAGAGACGTAGGTCCTCTTTCCGGAGGCCCCTTCTCTTCTTTCGCACCAGAACAATAGGACTCGCGTATGGTGAATCGCTTGGTCGTATGATATTCTCCTCGCACAAATCGTCTAACATTTTTCGCAGCTGTTCTTTTTCGGCGAAAGGCAAACGCCGCGGACGGAAACATATCGGCCGATCGTCCTTGACTCTGATCACGAGCTCAGTATCGCTCGGTAAAGGATTCGAATCCCGTGGCGCACGCATCTCGTCATGAAAAATTTTCTTAACTAATGACGATGTCTCAATGTCTACTTCGGGATCGATATTCAAAGTCTCGGCTACGCTCTCGGGTTTCTCGACGTACTCGATCTGCATGATCTGACCAATAAAATTGTCAGCATCATTCTCGGTGGGAACCGAATCAGCGTTCTCAATCATAAACCTGCGACCTAAACTAACGTTTACTAACGGCGATAATAGATAATCTCGTCCGAGAATAGCGGTGCATGCCATTGTTTGATCCGGAACTACAAAAAATTTTATCTCCATTGAAACACCGTGAACGGTAACCTCTCGTTCAAAAATGCCTAAAATTTTTACCGGAGATTGATTTATCCCCCGATACGTCCGTCCCTCGCATGAGCCCATAGAATACGAACCGACAGGTAACAAATTCGACTTAATCAAACTTACGGGCGATCCCGAATCAATCATAGCGCTAATAACAAACTTCGTGACTCCTCCGTTTCCTCCAGAAATCACAAACGATATCGGCACCAGAAACGGGATCTCAGGAGAAGTCGGCTGAATCAGGTGCGTGGACGCCTCCACCGTTGAAGTCGTCCCTGGGCCGCGTGAACTTGCCGTCGCTGCCTCCTGTGTGCAATTCCTTGCACGATGTTCCGTACTGCCGCAACGAAAACAGGAACCCCATTCCCGACGTGGTCGCGTGCAGTCCTTCTTTGCATGGCCCGGGTCTCCACAATTATAGCAACGACTCTGCCTTGCACGTGCAGGTGCCTCCTCTGCGCGTACAGATGCCTCCTTCGCACTTGCGGATGTCCCGTCCTTCTGCGGAGTCCTCGAGATCCATGGTTTCCTCACCTCCCTGCGGTCTCGATCGCTCCTAGATGACTCAGGAACAGGAATATTTCTGTACGCGTCCAATAAATTCTCGGGCGTACTAAAGCAATGTGATCTAGCTTGGTCTCTCAAGCGGATATCCGAGATTCCATCAATTATAAGATCGACGAGTTCATCCTGGTCGATAGTGACTTTGTTCGCCAACGTAACCTTTTCAAAATAATACTCGCAGAAAGATTCGTCTTTTTGCCACGATCTTTTCTCGAATTCCTTGCGCAAGGCCGCCTTATTCGGTCGATTATCAAAAATACGCTGCAACTCGCTGAGGAGGTCCGTAACTGTCGTTCTCAAATGATCGGGCTTTGAATGAAACCATTTTGCAGCTTTCCCACGCAAACGTAAGCTCATCACAACTCTAGCACTATTGTCATCCAAGCCGTAAGTGTCTCGCAATAATTCCAATTGCTGCTTCCAATTATGAAAATCATCTTCGGCTGTACCCGAAAACTCGAACAGAAGATCAGAAATAGTTTTAATTCCAATCGTCGGGTGCATCGAAAGCACACCAGCAGTATTCGCGGAAGGTCGTGTAAACTGCAACTCTCGATCACGTTGTACATCTCGATCGCGCGGTGTCTCTTGCCCCCGTTCGCGCTGCACCTCGCGTTCGCAACGCATAGCTCGCATTTCCGTCCGCATCATCTCCATCATCTGCATCAAGATCTGCGAAGCGGTGCTGCTCTCGGCCGTCGGGCCCTCCGTGGACACCGTCGTCGGCACCTCCGCCGGTGCCGTAGTCTCAATCGCCCCCGAACCAGGCGGAAGAGTCCTCTCGACATCCGGGTCGACTTGCAACGATCGCGCGATCAATTCGGCCTTACTACCAGTCACCTCGAGGCCACGTTCGCGTAACATTTCCTTCAATTGTTGGATCCCAAGTTTTTGCAACTTCCCCTTCTATCCGCTTGGCATCTTGGCAGAAAACACCCACGCACACTGAATAAGTCGCGAAACTGTCTAAAGTACGTGTCACTCTCTAAGCACCAAGTATCCAGAAACAAAATCTGCAGGATGTGGCAGTCCAAAGCACGTAAACGGCAGTCGTGATTAAAACGTAAAGTCGCGCACTGCACCCAAAATGTTCATCAATCCCACTTCTGAGAATTTTGTGGTAAAAGGATATTTATTATAGTATTAACATGAGATAGACATTTGATTAACCTCCTCGAGCCTGGCTCGGTAACAACGAACGACGGACTGCTCTCAGAGCAAACGCCGACCGCTCGACGCTTCGGCGACGTTGCCACGCTCTACGCCCAAGCGTGCGTCGAAAGGCTCACGCATAGCCTCGCAAGACGCAAAATACCGCGTTGCCCCGCAGGACGTAAACACCGCGTCGCCTACAGTACATACGCGAGCCAACAGGCTCAATCTTGTTCTTCACGTACTGCGACCTGAGTAGGTCAGTCGCGCGAGTTGTGGGAGTGAAATATATACACGTTAGTTTTCCCTAAAACGTCTTTATTATTACATTCGGATAAATATCCCCTCCGCCAATACGCGGAGCTCGATACGTACCGATCCGAATAGCCTTTTATTCGGAGGGAAATTTGAATTGAAGAAAGGGGGGAACCTCATGAAGTTGTTGGTTTTCTTATTCCTTTCAGGGTTACTAACCGTAACCCTAACCGGGTTTGGCTCTCTAATGTAGTGAAGTAACCCGCAACACCGGGTTACCCAGAAGATTGTTTTAAAAGGGGCTGGTAACCCGGTTAACCCGCTCGTGTAATGGGTTATAATTCAGGAATCCTAACCCGAACTGTAACCGGGTTACTATGGGAGGGTTTTGAATACACTTACCAGGAACAAGTTAACTCATTTTGAGCTGGGTACAGGCGTTGTCCGTTTAACTACTTATTTGAATCTAAATACGCATAGAATTTTTTTTATTTTGTTTTTAACTTCTAAGTGCAGCTATTTAATTAGTTTGTTATTTTGTTTAGCGTTTTCAATGCCCGAACTTTCAAATTTTTAAAATTTCAAAAGTGTGAAATGTCAAAGATTCTTAAAATCTTCGGATTATTAAATTTCGTAACATTCAAAAGTTTTATTTTTCAAATTTTCAAATTTTTTAATTTTCAAATTTTCAACGTTTCTAATTTTCAAATTTTCAAAAGCTTAAAACTTTAAACTTTTAAGAATTCGGATCTATAAACATTAAAAATTCTAGAAATTAAACAATTTTACGAATTAAGACTGTTCAGTTACATATACTTTTGCATATATTTTTATGTATAGCGCATACATAATACATATATTGCATGCTCATATGTATTGAACACTGAGTTTCTATTTTGACATACCACTTTCTTACAAATGAATAAATTTGGCATATTACTTGTGTTCCAAAATAATATATTTCTTACTTTATATTTCTAAAACTGCACACAATTATTACGATATACCACGGTGTAATAGACAGGTGTTCCGACTCCTGTCCAGAATGTGTGACTTTTCCGTCCTAGTTCTTCTGGCGGCCGGCAGATTTCGTCGATGTCGTAAAGGCGTTTACATATGGCCTGTTGTGTCTGGCAAGCCCAGTAATACCACTAAAATCTCTACTACTACAGTCTCATTAATACATATGTGTATGCCTTCTAAGTCACGACGCCTCTCGCGACGGCCAGGGGAATTAAACAGAAATCGGCACACAAAATCGCTGGCGTAAAAGGTACAGAGTCGGAACACCTGTCTATTACACCGTGCGATATACTATATTGTAGTCGGATTTTGCATGCACATATTAGGGTAGACTCACTCTACCCGTCTAACTGATAGCAATATAAACGATGTGAATGTACTCTTGTATCACTTATAACCCGCTCCGAGCGGGTTAACCTGCTCTGTGTACTATGTAGTAACCCGCTCCGTCCCGGTTAACCTGCTCTGTGTACTATGTAGTAACCCGCTCCGTCCCGGTTACGACGGGTTACAGGAACTAACCCTTGGTAACCCGGGTTACGGTTAGGGTTAGGCCGCGGTTAGTAACCCTGATTCCTTTATACTGAAATTATGCAATTAAACATATTCATGGCTAGGTAACCAAACAGTAGACGCTCGTTAGAAAACAAATGTAGTTTATTATTTTATGTTAACAACCAGAATTGAAGATCATTCATTCTATTGCGAGAGTCGACTCTGTGAAGACGCATTTGCCTGATCGTACGAAATACATATATTTGTTCAACTGGAATATAAAGTTTCCTTTTAATCAGTCAAATTGCCGAGTTTGAAACTTGAACGCATCCTCCGAGCAGAGTGCTTTTGCATTCCACGGGCATCGGCCCCACTCCTTGGAATTGGACGCTAGTTCCCGAAGATCCATGCAACAAATCTGGTGACAGCGGTGGGATAGCTTTTGAAAATTTTCCGGCTCGAGGTGCATTATCTGGACAATCAAGAGTATTGCTTCTCTCTCTCTGAGTTTTCTGCACGGTTTTCCTGAGGGCAAGGGTGAATGCCAGAGAAGCGTCATTTCGGTGGCCGTGCACACTTCCCCTGAAATCACCAAATACGAATAAAGAAGTGAAGATTGCTGAGTCAAAGAAATAAAAGTTGCTGGAATTAAACGGAAGATTGACGGACCTGGAGACTGGTGTTGCTGAAGAAGAGGATCGAATCCTGAATTTCTTGAGGAGGTGAAGACTGCTGGGCTCAGGAACGTCGACACGGAAGGTGAGGATCGGAATCTTTGAAGAGCAGAGGAGGATTGCTCGGTCTGAAGAAGGTGGCGTAGAAGCGGAAGACCGAGAAGAAAAGCCTGTAGCTACCACTTCCCCTGGCATCGTTGTTATTGCGTTCCTATTAATAAGCGTTTATTATTGTATCAACAAAATGTCGCGTAGAATTATTAGGCAAAAGAAATTTAGGAAAAGTCGCAGACAGTCTAGTTTGAGCAGTAGTTGAGCACAACGAGTCCCACATAACCCCGACGCTATGGCGACGGTATGCGCAATTGCATTTTCCCCCTCTCTAAAAAAAAAAAAAAAAAAAAAAAAAAAAAAAAAAAAAAAAAAAAAAAAAAAAGAGGTTTTGAAGTGGAAAACGCGTTTGGGGGAACGCCTAGATTGTGGACGACTGCCGGTGCATCTCAACAAGGGTATCCTAACTCAATCTCAACACTAAGCCCTCTTTCTATTATCGGGCTAAATAATGATTCAGATTTGATGAATAGAGCTGAAACAAATGATTTGAATAACTCTGAGGAATCTTCATTGGGTTCACCAGAAAATGCAAATTTGCCGCTAAAATTAGCAGTTGATTTAGTTCCCCGGTTTGATGGTAAAATTGGTACCCTCTTTAAGTTCATCAAGCAAAGTCGATTAGCAAACTCACGAGTAAAACCTGCGGATCGGATGAATTTACTCGCGCTGATCCGAAATAAGGTCGAGGGGCACGCGCATAAATTAATAAGTAATCGTCGCGAACCTAACACTTTGGAAGAATTAATTAGTCTATTGAAATCAGCGTTTGCACGAGTTTATGATCTTGAACATGCACACAATGAGTTAAAACCCGTTTATCAAGCAGGAAACGAACGAGTAGAAATTTACGGGGAAAGAGTGAATGAAATATTGAACAGTGGATTAGAAGTAGCAAAGGAAAAATTCAAATCTGAGCAGCTGTTAGGTGTCAAGGTTTTGTTAAACCAAGCAGCAGTAACAGGGTTCGTAATGGGATTGCGCGACCAGTTTATAAGCCTACTTATAACCAAAGAACAATACGATGATTTGGAAATTGCAATTAATTTGGCATGAAAATTAGAGCAGCAAACTGAGGAACGTATGAAACAATCTCAACACTGTAGGGTAATCGCTCAAGATGCTAAAATTTATACGGCTGGCGCAACGGACTAAAGGTGCTACGGTTGTGGTCAAATAGGTCACATCCGTGCACATTGCCCGCAACCTCAGTTAAAAGGAAACAGATTAATGAATCGTGACAGAGTTCATTGCAATTATTGTGGGAAATCAGGGCATGTAAACTCACAATTTTAAAAAAGATTGAACGAAAACGCTGGTGGCGTGTCGATAGCCTCACCGGGGCCGGTATTCATAGTCGCTACTTATTCTTAAGCAAATGCTTAAGCTTGCGGCATCCTCTACTAACCTAGTAGCTAGTAAAGGATGCCGAATGCTTAAGCATTTGCTTAAGAATATGTAGCGACTATGAATACCGGCCGGATCCCTACAAGGGCACGGTAATTGGGACATCTACCCTACTGTTGTGTAACCGTCAGTTCACCATGAACCAAAGGAGCGCGAAGCTTGAATTGCCATGATGTGAACATAGCTTTTCATTTGGTGGGAAATTTATAGCGTATTCGAGAGACCCGCACTGGGCGCACTCAGTGCGAACTTTTTCGGTGCCAAGAGCACTAGCGCATTCGGCAGGCACGCACTGATTCCGTTCTATTCTGGTGCTACCTGGTGCTAACCCAACGAACCTCAACACAATATCACTGCAGCATGGATCTAGGAATAGAGGCTGCAGTTGGCTGCAGTGGCTTTCCATTTCAAAATCGAATGACCGTAATGAATGACATGGAAGGACAAATGATTACAATTCAAAACTTCGTTTACGGCGAAAATAATTGTCCTGTAGAAAATACAAACGAAATGTTGTGCGAGATGATAAACCAAGCAGGTAATACATATTATACATATGTTTGTACGAGTTGATCTGTAATTGAAGTGACAGTCCCGACGTCCTGCCATGTAATCTTTTTACAATTTCATATTTTTAGTCTATTAAATTTAGAGCATTTCAAAAGGGACCATTTCTTTGGCAAAGTGTAAATATAATTAATGTTACAGGCGAGTCAGAGACCATTATGGTACCGAAGCAGCAATTAATAGAAGCAGGGTATGAATTGGCCCCGGGCAACCTATCAGCAGAAAATCTACAAACTGCTGAAACTGAGTGGTCAGAGAGCAATACCTCATTCTTACTAGACAAATATGCGAAATATTTAGAATTGATAGGCCCATTGAAGATATTTTGTAATAAGAAAGCAATGTGGCAACGAATTGCGCAAGACTTGGAAGCCACAAGGGGGGTCCATAAATCGTATTTGCAATGCGAGAATAGATACAAGACTATTATGCAAAGAAAACAGCGCCAGTGCGAGTCTCCCGAATTCGCTATTAGATTGAAGAAAGGGGGGGAACTTCATGAAGTTGTAATTAAACACCCGTTATCATTGTAATTTTTGTTGATCATCACCGAAAATATGTAAACGCTCGATAGAAAAACAAATGTTATTTATTTATGTTAACAACCAAAATTGAACACCATTCATTCCATTGCGAGAGTCGACTCTGTAAAGACGTGTTTACGAAATCGTACTAAATATATATATTTGTTTGTTCAACTTGAATATAAAGTTTCCTTTTAGTCCTTCTAATTCTCAAGTTTGAAACCTGAACGCACACTCTGAGCAGAGTGCTTTTGCATTCCACGGGCATCGGCACTCCACTTCCTCAATTTGGAGGCTAGTTTCCGAAGAACCATGCAACAAATTTGGTGACAGCGGGGGGATTCTTTCGTCGGCTAATGGACGTTTTTCAAGAGGTCCTCGCGAGTGCAGCCCCTCCTTCCTGGATTTTCGCACGGTTTCACCAGGAACGCGGATAAACGTGGATGAATATCGGAGAGGGTGACTTCGGGCGGCCGTGCAGCAATCTTCCCCAAGGTCACGCGCATTCGTGGAGACAACGACGCCTGGACCAGGACTGCGTTGTTCAAGACCCCTGTAAGTAATACGAATTACTGTTTAATCGTCCGTTACTGTTTAACCGTTCAAGTTGTAGTTCGTCCGTTCGTTAAAAATTTTCCAATTCCATTCAATTCAATCTTATACCTGTGACGTCCCAGCCCCACAATGGGTCCGCGCCTGGTTAGTCTTCGCCAGCGCCGCTAGATGTCTAATTTTCTCACAAGTCCCAAACTCTAATCTCGTTCGTATATATACAAGTTCCAAGTTTATTCCTCTTAGTTCCCGTGTGTCTGGGGCAGGGGCCGTCAGCTGTAGCCCTACTGATGAGTCTGGCTGACGGTCCCAAGACGAAACACAAATCTTTCTTTTCCTCCTCGATCTTCAAAATGACAATCCACCTGCCCTGCACGCTACTTCAAAAAGCGTGACCGGCCTGAGGGATTACGGTTACGCCGGAGGCGACGGGGCAAGATCCCTTTACGTTCCGGAAATCCACACACCATCGGTTTCAGACGTAACATACCGTATTATTAAAATGTTGCGCAATCCCAGAAAGATACTAAGACTGAGTCAAAGGCGCCTTACTTCGCTTAAGTAGATTACGAAAATTCGACGTGGAAGACATATCCACGGAGATAATGCGCTCAGATAGTCTCGAAAATAGTCCGCGATCCCAAGAATTGAGTTTCTTACCGACGCAAACGAGCACCCCTGTCAATTCTACCGAACCGACTAACCAATCATTACCTTGTCCAATCGCGACCGCTCCGGCTATTTGCGAGTCTCAATTTTGTCCAATCGTGGCCCTTTCAGTTATTTGCGAGTCTCAAATTAACGCGGCGCAACCCCAAGATCTGAACCTTATTCCGACCCAAGTAAATTGTCCCGTCATAAGCTCTTGCGAATTGAACGCTCAACCAAATTCCGCAAATTTCATCGTGCAACAAAATTCTTTAAATCCTGTAACTGTTCCGTCCAAATCTTATAATAAGAAATTACCAAATCTTGAAACCGCTATTGATATCGCAAGTAATTTGAACGCGGAATTGGTTGAACATTCAAAACCGTTTATCGAAAGCGCAAAAATCTTTAGAGCCAATTTTACCGATTATGAGGACCGGAAATGTTTTCGATGTCACCAGTTTTGTTGCGGGGCCGGCTGGGAATTCTGATGGCTTGAAGGGAGTTCCGTGTGGTTCGGCGTCCGTGGAGCCCTGAAGGACTCTGCTCGCGAACGCGTGAAGTTAAATGAACAAACTGTCTGTGACGAAGTCACGTCCCGCGCCGCGCAGGCGTACGGCGCCGCGCCGATAAGCCGAGTGCGCGCCGCGGCCGCTAGGCGGCCACGCGGCCGCGAGCTGTCTCGCGGGCGAAGATGTACGGGCTCGCGATATAAGGACCGCGGCGAGCGAAACTGATAGCTCTTGTTCCGCACGGATTAGGCGCTGACGCCGCCGTACCGTCCGCCAAGACGCTCATATTTTTGGATTCCGTGAGGTGTGCACGTGTCGATCTATCATCACACTGTGCCATTAACCAGCCTCTTTCCTAAATCGGCCGAGAATAATCTTGTGCTTTACCTCGCCTGTAAGGTGCCTCCGCGCCGCTATCGGCCAGAGCCCTATTGTACACGGGAACGCCACTATACGACTCTCGTACGATCGTGCCTGTTAAGGCCCTTCCGAGCAGAACGTTCCACAAAACTCCGCATCCTTGATCCCCCAGCTCGTCGCCAGCGCCGCCGCCGCGAGAACACCGCCGCCGCGATTTTACCGAGTCGAGACTCCGCACCCGCAACCGTTACGCGGAAATCAATGTAAACATAATTACAGGAGAATAAACATTGTTACTGTTTAAAACGCTTTACTCATTTGACGAACCCGGCCTTACCGACTGAGTCGGCAATAAACTCCTTCTCCGTCCCACTGGCGACCGTCTCCCAAACCGAAGACGGTCACATGTCTTGTAACAAATAACTTAGAACTCAATAAAACTTATTAAACTGAGTAAACTGAACTAGATTAAATTGTCAACGATTCAGAACTAATTAGGAACGAGAAATAAAACGAAGATATTTAAGGATTGATCAAGCTGGATTTATTGTGACACGACTAAGCTCTAACAACGTCAGAGATCAAATGCGAGGCGAAGAAACAGGCTTCTTCGTACGTTCGTTCCTCTTTTTTTATCAATACATTGTTTTTCGAGCGATAAGGAAGGAGGCAAAGACAATTTCTGATGTAATAAAGTTCATCCTTAACTCATTCCTGTTCAAACTTCGCGCTTTAGGAGCTTGCGCTAAACGCCGCTAGAGCGAGGATCGCAACTCGCAACAGTACACTAAGGGACAGAATCGGCTTCCCTTCGGAAATTTGGCAACGTTGCTTGGCACTAGAACCACTGAGTCAGGGCTCTCCAGCGTAGGGGCCCCTCACGCGCCTGCTTCCCCTTCCAATCTTTCTCTGGCGCAGCGTACCTTCCATTGTCAAGGAGACCGCGCGACGCTGCGAAGGCTGCCATGACGGGCTAGCGTCTTCGCGGTTAGCGTCGCGCGGTATCCCTGACAACGCGGACGAGAGTGGGAGAACCCCAAGCGCACGCGTGCGGGACCTTGGAGAGCCCTGCACTGAGTTATGCCCAGTGACATGCAACGTTGCCAAATTTCCGAAGGGAACCCGATTCTGTCCCTTAGTGTACAAGGCTACGAGTGGTAGGAATTAAAATGAAATGTTATCGGAAACATTTAAAATCTAAAACGGCCAGACTGTTTATGCCTAATTTCTAGAAACATGTTGCATTACTTTACTAATAGATTTTAATAGAAGCACAATTTGCACTTATTTCCATAAATTTCGATCATAAATTTATACTTATATAATCGTTGCGTCACTGATTCATCACCGTCCAACCCAAACCGCTGACCCTCGAAATATGAAATTCGGAGGGTGTATTCCTTTTGCGACGTAGCACAGTGGGCCGGATTCACTTATTTAGCGCCATTTGGGCCTTTTTTAAGATATCAGAATGAAATTGACGCCAAAAAATAGGATAAAATTATGCGTTTCTAATGATGTATAATTTAATATTTTTGACATTTATTTATTTATTTTCAATTTTTTAACTTAATTGGAATAAAAAAATTGAAAACTGTTGCTTTGGTACTTTATTTAACGACCTTTTCAGTTATTTAAATTGAATGTTCGGGAAACTTATCTTTTCCAAGTTATAAGGAAAAGTCGAAAAATAAAGGGATGCAACCAAATATCGTTTGTTTAATTAAAAGGCCAATCTTTTCCGCTAAACATTATCTTCTATTAGTAATTAATGTAAATAATCTATTAAGAAATAATTCCGAATACAGTCAGGAAAATAGTGACATTTTTTAAAACTGACAAGGAATATCTTGGAAGCCCCAACGAGTCCCGTATTTTAACAGGATGGAATCACTTCAGTGCACCTTCCTCTACACCAGGCATCGGAATTAAGTGAACGCGGCGGCCGATTTTCAGAAGCAACGCCTCCTTTCTCCCGCCGCGCGTCTTGGCCCCCACGGCGGCCTAAGTGCTTGGAGCGCCTCAGGCCCGTGCCATATGAACCGCGCGTGGCGCGTTGACAAAACAAAAACGCATCGACAATCGTGCTCTCTGGGCCGATGTGGAAACCTATTGATACAATGTCGCCCTAATACGCCACGCGCGGTTCACGTGGTACGGGCCTGAGGCGCTCCAAGCTGCTGGGCCGCCGCGGGGGCCAAGACGCGCGGCGGGAGAAAGGAGGCGGTGCTTCTGAAAATCGGCCGCCGCGTTCACTTAATTCCGATGCCTGCTCTACACAATCATGCAAGAATCACTTCCCACTTCGTCCCATTTCTCAAAATATTACTGTTTGAAGTCATCAGCGTCGCGTCATTTTCTTCACGTTCTTGGTTTTTACTTCGGAAAGTTACCCACATAAATACCTAAAAACCAATTTCATGATTTTGCCCGAATCAACCCCGAAAGGGGTGAAATGTGCTTTCATGGAGTCCTTAATATCTCTTAGGCCCGAAGCCAGGCGCGGGGGTGTTTCCCTAATATTATATAAATAATCGCGTAATAAACATTTGTACAGTTTCTTAATTGTATGTACATGGAAAATTGAATGATTGTGGTCCCAAGGGGGAAAACGTTATTTCATGAAATTCTTTATATTTAGTATGTTGCGTACCGCACAACCCCATGTTGGTAACAATGCGTTTTCTACTATATGTAGGATTTAGGGCTATTATTATAAGGTTGACTGCCATGATAAATAGCCAAAAAGTTTAAATTCGAATTATTTACAAATAGGAATATAAAAGGGTACATATGAAAATAAACATTATAATTATGTTTTTGATAATGCGTTAGGTTATTCTATTCTTATTAATAATCCTT
Source organism: Andrena praecox (assembly GCA_963932275.1). Classification (NCBI taxonomy): domain Eukaryota; kingdom Metazoa; phylum Arthropoda; class Insecta; order Hymenoptera; family Andrenidae; genus Andrena; species Andrena praecox. The sequence goes on from OZ010731.1 coordinate 38,342,209, forward strand.
GTATCCGTCGTATATTTAATCATAGCTAAGGCGTTAAACACTCGTTCGGCAACAGCCAAACCAACAACATGGTTCTGACCTTCAACTTTTTGCTCCGCATGTATATATCCGCTCGATATAACTCAGCTCAAACGATGGTGGCCGATCGAGATTTGATTGTATTCGAGCTTACCAGGGTTGGTTTTTTTTCATCGTTAACATTCTGCAGTATTTCATGAACCTGGTGAGTGCACTGCCAAGCCACAGGTTCCCGTCTAGAACACTTCTAGTTCATGTTGAAACACCACTGTGGCACCATCTATGATTGTCATAATTATATACATCTGGGCGATCGGCTCTGTTCGCGATGCTGTAGCATAAATGACATCAAGAATAAATGTCAAATGAGTTTTATTGCAATGAATACAGGGTTGCCAGGCGGTTCAGTACACCGTGCTGGCATATATGACGTCATAAGACGGCATAGACCTATATACACTACTCGACTTGTGCACGTCATGCGATGAATTGTGGTACTCATCGGTACTGACGTCACTAACTACGCGGGACGCTTGAAAAATATAATGTCCTGTACTTCCCGTTTTTAATAAAAGGAACTGAAATATATGTAATAATGATGAGATTTAAAAGAAAACACAAATTAATCATGGAAATACTTTGTTGACTGTAATATAATATATTGTTACGTTTCGCGCCCGACATAGTCTAAGTTTAATGTACAACAAGAATGATAACACATTAATAGGAACAGTATAGAACAGAAGTAACGGAATATAATCTGCAAGGGTTTGTAATATGGGTATCGATACGTCTGCACGTAATGGCGTCTGGCTATCGAGTGACGGGTTAGAAGACGATCGATCGGATCGTCTTCTCCTCGCTCATCATCTCGTTCCTGTCGCGAGCACGAGCGGGCCTTGGATTCCATCCATAGGGTGCTCGCAACACTGCTCCCCCCTCCGGAGGAGCGGTCGTCCCGACCGCTGCGTTCTCTTGATGTTCAGTAGCCGTACCCTGGTCTGGAAGAGTGGGCAAGATGCTGCGTGGCCTCTTCCGTCCGTCACCTCGGCATTCGCCTTCACGCCCAAGGGGAAAACCACCCAAAAACCCTGGGCAAGGCGTGGGTACGTGGGTCCTCTGTATCTTTTGTGTCTCCACCCTCCACTTGTGTCTTCGAACTTGTGGACTTCTTACTTGAAAGAGGTTCATCTTCTCCGACGACGCATCTTCTTCTTGGGCGGAGACGGGTAGGGAGACCTATTCTTCCAGGGTCCGGACTCCTGCATTCTTGACTCCCTCAGCGATGAATATTTGCTGCGACGGTGGGATCCCTCGGCGGAAGTCTCCGGCGATTCCAGCGTGTGTCCCACGTCGCGTCTGGAACGTCCCACGACGACTTCGCCGCTCCGACGTAGTTCTTTCCTCCAGAAGTCCGTCCTCGATGTCCTTGTAGTGTTCCCCTTCGAAACTCCAATCCATTGGCGGTTGTTCGCACCGGCACGCGCGTGAAAATTCGATTTTTTCTTTCGGGGTTGTAAGGCCCGATTCACCTTGCAGAACGCGTGTAGCCGGTCGATCGTATCACCTGCCAAATTAATATTAGGTGATTGTTTTGAAAGTACGATTTGAATAGACTCTGATCCGTGCGACGATCAGAACTTGAGAATTGTCTTAGTTCGTGCTTGTGGTCCGAACGATGACCTGATCAAGCAGACGAACCTTGCTTGTAGAGCGCTGATTGAATTCTGTCTTGTCCACCTTTTCGATGTCAAAGGTAGACAAGGCATCGGAATTTGGGAGGTGCCAAAAATGTCTGATTGGTCCCGTTTTCCTTGAAGAGGAGGAACCTTCCCTCTGCGATTTCGGTGGTGGAGGAGGAACCTTCTCCCTCTTGGTGACGTAGCGGTGGAAAAACCCGACAGCTGACTACCAAACCTCGCAAAGTTGATCGGCTGGAGCGTCTCGCTAGGGTCGCGGTTTATGACCGTATTGTCTCACGAGGCAGCGGTGGTCGACGGTATGTGCCGGTTCGAAGTTACCGTATACCACCAGCTGCCAGAGCAATCAACGGATTTTCTCAGAGAAAGGACGGTCAAGGTGTCCAAAAAAATGGCACGATGTCGATTGCCGCCTATTAGACATCTGACAGGCAAATGTTCCCCGAAACGCGTTGAAGGTCGGGTAATAAAGATCTTTGAATTTCCGCCTCGCTCTGAGCCCCCTTTTGTTCCCGTAAGACGGAACAGCGGTTCCGGAAAGAATTCCTCTGCTGTTCTGGTGGCTTCGCATTCCGAAGTTCCCTTTGTAAAAAATGCACTTGTATTAGAGACTGCTCTACTGTGGACAATCCGTTGGGGCCGTACGGGCCGGAAAACCAGGAAGGGAGACCGAGCACGCAAGCAGAGGATCGCAGCTAGTCGCAAGCATGCAAGCGGCCCAGCCTCCAGTCCAGCCCCCAGACTCGTCAGCCCGTCTTCTCTCTTCTTTCTTCCGATCGCCTCCAGTACTCCAATTCTCGATGGCCCCATTCCTCTTCGTGGCATCTGGTGCTGTTCCAGGGGACCGTCTCGATGCAGCTCGTCAGCGGCCCCGTTTCCGCGATGCCCCCTCCGACCGATCCGTGGGTCGCACGTCCGCCCTGTGGTTGGGGACACCCTTTCCCGTCTGCTGTCCACCTCGTAGGGGGGGGGGGGCCCTCAATAGACAGTACCCGGCCAGGATCCCGACCAGGAGGGTAGCGGGGTGGTTCCACGTATGTCCGCACCCCGCTGCGGACTGCCACGCTGTTGTGGCACATTCGGGGAATTCGGGGACGCATCCAAGCCGTGGCAGCAGTCCCCCGACAACTTGTCCCTCGGCGTAGGGTATCGAGAACCTGTAACAATGCAAGAGAGCGGGTTTAGCTAAAAGACTGATCTTCTTTCTTGGTCTTGATGTCCCCCGATGTCTTCGTTCCTCTTGGAACTTTGACCCTTGTTCGTCAGGGTTTCACAGATCCCGCGACGGTATTCGCCCTCGAACTCCCTCCGTCGCGGCTTCGCGTTCAGTAATCGCTGCGACGATATTCGCCCTCAAACTCCCTCCGTCGCGCCTTTAGTGGTCCTTGTCGTTCTCCTCAATTCTTTAGTTGGTAGGTTAAATTAGACAAGTTCTTCGCCCCGTAGCGGAATTCAAGGGCCGAAACTAAATCCGCGAAACTCTCGCATTGGGTAGCGGAGAGCGTCGTACGCACGCTCCTCGCCGAGCCCCCGAGGGAAGCGATCAAGGCTGTAGCCTTTTTATCGTCATTCCATCCGTTAGTGCGCGCGATGGTCTCAAACTGCACCTTGTATTCCTCCCACGAGCCCTTCCCATCGAAAACGGTCGGTTTCACAGCATACCCCAGGCTGAGCACGTGGGGTTCCGAAAGAGAGGCAGCGGTGGGTTTAGTGACGGGGGCAGCGGCGGGCGTACCGACGGGGGCAGGGTTAACCGGCGGGAGAAGACTATTTACAACACTAGGGTTAACCGGCGGGAGAACACTATTTACAACACTAGGGTTAACCGGCGGGAGAACACTATTTACAACAGGCACCGTCTCCCCACCCCGAGGATTGGCGCCGCCGTCCATTGAGCCCTGGATATTGTGTAACAAGGAAACTACGACCTGGATGCGATCTTCCATTTCTGACAACCGGGCCTCGAGAGCCGCTCTCTCGGAGGTCTCCGTTAATATAATGGAATATTAATATAATGTACATACAAACATGAGAACATAGATATATACAATGACTCACAAATGTATTCATACAAAATCGCGTAACATTTTTAAAATATATATACTTGTATGTACATTTATAAATATAATATTGTCTAACTATCCGCTATCGCTATAATACTCGCTATCGCTTTCATACGGCAATAATACACCAGTGAGTTCTGTCGGTATAGATTCATCTGTATACATACTGTTGTTAAATAAATTTAACATTTTATCAGTGACATTGTAATTCGAGCATTTTAGATTTTTATTGTTTAAATCTAATTTAATTCGCGTAAGTGCAGCCACCGTTTCTGCCATCAATCTATTCCTATTACTTGTTTTTATATTTGTGACAGTTGAAAAGAATTTCTCAACATCAGCGTTGGAATGGGACAACGACAAGCACAACTGTGCCAGCTGCATATATTTTTTAATTCATATTTGGCCCCGAATAACGGTATACTTTGAAACTGCTAATTTTGCGCCAAAATTGAGGTATACCTAAAGCTTTTAACTCTTCTTTTTCCTCGTGTGAAAAATAGGATCACAATAATTGCCACTCATTTAACACACGCGGAATTAAATTTCGATTCGAATTTGCTCAATAAACATTTTAACTGTTCAGACTCATAGGGAGTAATACGTAAAGCTATGTGCGGGTGTAAAAATTGCAATGAATTTAGAATTCTTTCATTAAAAGGCAATTTCTTAATTGCATTTTTGATGGCGGTTTTATAAAATTGTTGTGTGTGTCCATAAAATTCAATAATTTTTCCGTCATTTTGTAAATCACTGTTTTCAATTTCCGCAATTATTGCCATAGAGTCCGCTCCAGAAAAATTATTTCTGATGGAAGTAAAAAATCCTCGTTATCCACGCCTATTTCCCAAAAATTGGATGCCCGAACATATTCATTTTTTATGAAATTTGCTCCTAATGCTCGGAGCAATCTGAAACATTCAGTCTGCAGGGAATGGATTAGAACTGTCGAGCCCTGGAACAATGCATTCAATTTTGTAAATATTGTTAATATATATTTTAAAAATTCCAAATACGCCTTAGTATACGGACAATTAAAATATTCGAATAATTCCTCTGTGCTGTGTCTTTTCCTATTGCTGCCTCCGCAAAAACAAAACATAAGACTCTCCACTGATTTAAAATTGTGAAAACACATTCCGATAGTGCAAGCCATCTGTTTCTAGATGGCTGCACAATTTTTCTCCTTGGAACTTTCATGAAGTTTTCTAAAATGCACTGTCGTGTCGGACTTTGCGAAAAATATTTATATACTGAATGAACAAACTTTTTTATTTCCTCTGGTAACTCATTGCATGCATGGCAAGCAACCAAGTGCATTGAATGGCATATACATGGGAACACTCAAATCTCTTCATTATCAACAATATTTTCTACATTCAAATTATATTTACGTAAGGAATTTAGAAAACGATCATATAAATTTTCTGCCGTAGCGTCCTTAATTTTAATTAAATCTAATGTACAAATTTGATCTTCATGAACATATCTTATCAGGAAGCATACCAATTTTACGTCGGATACGTCTGTGGTTTCGTCAACTAAAATTGAGAAAAATTTGCCTTCTAATATTTCTGTAGCTTCTAGTATGAAATATTTGTTTATAACGTTTTTAATAATGGCTGTGATTTTGCTTCTTTTAAGTGACATATTGCTAATTATCTCAGAATCCGGTGCTGCCGATTTCCACATGTCTATATAATGTTCAAATGAGTGGAAGGATCTATTATGCTCCACCATTTTTTTGCAAACACCGCATTCTGCTTTATGCGGGTCTGTGGTGCTTTGAAGCCAGACTTTAAATTCCGGCTCTTCCAGCCAATCTTGGCGGAATGCTTGCTTCCTCTTCTTACTTGCTTTCCTTGCAGGGGGTGGGGACTGCCATCACTGCCTATTCATAAAATAATAATTTTTATTCATAATCTATTAAAAAACTATTAGAAGAAAATAATCATTTAAAGAAGAATCTATGTTCACTTTATAATCCTGTAATTAAAAGAAATCCTAACGTAAAGATATATCTTACTTGATTCATTTTGTACATCTGAGCTTATAATAGCTGCCCTACTAGGTCCAGCAACACTGGTATCACTGCCTGTAGAAAATATCCATTATTAGTAAATTTGTAATATGATAACAATAAATATAGTAGACCAGGGCGGTAGTAGGGGGAGGGGGGCAAAAGAACAAACATATGACCATAATGTTTAACATATCCTTGAAAGATACTTAAATTTTTCAAAAAATGATCATTTCTAAAATTATACTGATGGAAAATTTAAACCTTCCGGCAGTTGCGGCTGAAATTTAACACGGCGTTCCCGCGTTGAAATGAGTGTTTCAGCTGACAATAATGACTATACGCGAAAAGCCAATCGACACCGCGACTGCCGAAAGGTTCAATATTTGTCTTATAATCATTGAAGAAAGAAACAATGTTCACCTTATAATCCCATAATTCAAAGAAATCTTAAATTAAAGAAATATCTTACGTGATTCATTCGGTACAGGTGAGCTTGAACTCATTGAACTAGATCTTGTAGCAGTGCTGCGATCAACACCTATATGTTTCAAATATCCATTATATTAGTACATACATTTCTTGTATCGTAACAATACATACTAAAAAAATTAAAAATTATAAATATTAAAAGAAGAAACGAATGAACATAATATTTAACATATCCTTGAAAGATACTTAGATTTTTAAAAAAATGATAATTTCTAAAATTATACTGAGGTATAAGTGTTAAATATTTGTCTCATCTGATTCCTTACTCATACTGTATAAAACACTGAAAATCACTAATGTTTCGTGTGGCGTTTACAAAAAAATTTGGATTGAAAACGTTGTAGCGATCCGACTCTGGATCGTCTGCCGTGGGATTACCCAAGAGGAAGAAGGGGTCACCACCCTAGAAAGGGAAAGGAAAGAGCGTTTCGTCCCGGGTCCGCCAGAGGACTTGTCAGTAAGGCTTACCTAGAGCACTAAAGAGGTGAGTATGCGCATCCGCCATATTGGGCCCTCTGGAGAGAGAAGATTATTGAGTACCCGCCTTTTTGAATATTGCCAGATTCACTTTATAAACAAAATATGCGTTGTTGATATTGGTACATGGTAGTACGACACATTATTAGAGTATTATATTACACTTAAGTTTATATTTGGTTTATAAAGCGACTTTGACAATACTCAAAAAGGCGAGTACTCAATAATATTCTCTCTCCAGAGGACCCAATATGGCGGATGCGCATACTTACCTCTTTAGTGCTCTAGCTTACCTGGCGGAACCCTGCCGTAGACACGCTGGGTATCAGGACTGGGACAGAACACTTATATATGCTAACCGGAGGGCGATGGAACACCAGCGAGAAACTCTCGAGCCGGGTAGCCCTCTGATGGCGTGTCGATGAACACTACCGGATCCCTACAGCGTGGGCCGCGAGCCGCCACCTCGCGTTGGCGCCACTTGCCTTCACTTTGCGTGACCGCCACTTGGCATGACTTGGCGTTGGTGTCGGTTGGCATGACGTCACGAAGCCACCAACACAAATACACCGTTACTGCTGTAGGTGTTCCCCTTCTCCTACACCGTATGACATCATATACGTCAGCACACCGCCATTTATTCAGTACGCCTGGGAACCCTGAAAACGACCGACGCAACGCTTACTAGATGACCAACGATAAAAGCGTTGAGAAACAAATATTTCTTTTTCTTCGCTATTATCGCTGATGTCATCGACGAATAATAACCTTATTAACGATGGATATTCAAAAATTAATTGGAGAAGTATTTATTACATCTCCGTTATGGGATCAGAAAGATACAAATCACCATAATCGATATATACTAGATAAGTTATGGGATGAAGTAGCCGTTAATTTGAAAACGAAACGTAAGCATAAATATTCACTTATTGTATTAATTATAATTATTCATAACATGTACTTATAAGTATAGCAGATTTTAAGCAGTATTTACAATCGGGTTGTGACATAAGCAGTGATGGGTCGCGTATTTTACGCCGCGTCGTAAATGCATTTATGACGTGTCGCAAATGTATGTATAATATGTCGTTTTTAAGCCCATTTTATACGTGTCATTTGTCGCAAATGTCGTAAATAGAAATATTCATTATTTTAAGGTTTCAACAATTAAAGTGTTGGAAAAATATAGTTTTTTTCTGACTCGCTTGTTGGTTGCATGCGAATACTATAGAATACTGTAGAATACGTCGAGAATATCGAAAACTACGTATAATCACCGCGTTCGTAACCCCAAAAAAGTATTCAAAAGCGTGGTGTTAATTATTGTTTTGTAATTGTTTAGATAATAACTAATAAAAATAGAATCGTGAAAGGTAAAGTAATTAGAAATAAATGTACGATAATAAATAAAATTTATTTGAATTGAAAATTATGTAAATAAAAGTATCCGTTTCAGAAAAAATGAAATTGATAAATTATTATCAAATTTATTTTTTGGGTGCAATATCCCTTTCAGTGTGGTGAAAGTAATCAAATTATATTTATTATTCTATATTGGGAAACTTAGTGGAGACGTGGCCTAAATTTCAGCCCTCTGGTGGTAAGTTGGCAAACTATTGAAAGTAGGTCCGGATCCCACCAAACATTCCGAATAAGTAATTATTAATCGAAGAAGTAAAAATTTAGTGTTCTAACAAATTTAAATACACTCGTTTTTCACAACATATCTAGGTATTTAAACACTGATAATCATATGGGGCGGTATTCGCAGTCGCTTCTTATTCTCAAGACCGTCTCAAGCATTTGCTCAAGATGCCGCCTAGATTCATAGTTGTGTCTTGAGGTCGTGTCTTAAGCATTTGCTTGAGCAAAGTCTTGTTCAAATAAGTAATTCCTTGTATGACGTCACATGTGTAATAAGCAATTGCTCATTCACGTTCGGAAACTTTCGGAACAATTCGGTTAGAACAACCAATGATAGAAGGATATTCCGTTCGTTCCTTGGTGGGCGACGGAGTAGGGATGCTCGAACGTAAGTAATGCGTGTGAGCGTCGAGGTTATTTTTTCAGCGAAGAATAGGTTACCGGTGAGCCCCGGAGATTCTCCGGAGTGGAGGGAGAACACCTACGGCAATGAGGGTTATGCGCGTGATGAATGGCGAGGATAACCCTCCGCCGTGGCTCACCATACTTCAATAACGGAGCATAATGAAGGAAATTAGCTGAAAAATTGATTTATATTATTTCACTCTTGCTTCGTTAAAAATAGTCCGAATTATATGAAATTTTGTATGTATTTCATCGGAAAAACATGAGGAATCTATCGGTGTCACTTCCATATCGATACGATAAAGAATAAAGAATGCAGTTTTTCGGTGGGGGGGGGGGGGGGGGGTTACTTTGGGATGATGGTAAAGAAAAATATACCTTTCTCGCTTTTTTAACCCATTTTGTAGTGCCAATTTAATTAGAAATTTAAAACCGAAATTTAAAAATATTCCCTTTTTTAGTATAAACTTAATAAAGAACAATTTTGAAATATAAGCGATTTTTTGTCAAAAGTAATGGGAGGACAGCTGCCTCTTTTGCACCCCCCTCCGGACGCTCATGACAGGTATGAATCCTCGGTCGACCGCAGCGAATCGAGGTCAACGCCCCGTAAGATAAATCACGAAAATAATAGGCATTTCTTTACGAGTCGGGGGTCGAAAGCCATAAAATTCGGTGAGGCGTCGCGGGGGTTGTCCTCGCCACGGAGTGCCATGTGCGTGATGACCGTGACCCGTATATACCGTACTAGCTGGCCCGTTACCCGGTTTCGCCGGGGATTATTTATGATGTTTCCAAAATAAAAAAGCGTAACAAATAAAATAAATAGCCTATAATCTAATCTAGGACGTATGTAATGTATATTCAAAATTTCATTGAAATCCGTTCAGCCGTTTAGGCGTGAAAGAAGGACAAACAAACAGACAACGTTTCACTTTTATATATTAGTAAGGATAAGGATAAGGATATACCGCCACTGCCTTTGATATTCCCCCTCCACTCCGGAGATTTTCCGAAAATAATTTCCTGGCAACGCTTGTTTATTCACTTTTTCTGGTTTAATAATTCCAAATCAGTAAAGATGTCGGACGACAAAAATCGTAGCAAGCATTACTCGCCAGAGGAAAAAAGTGTTTTCCTGCAAATCATCGATAGATACAAGCATGTGGTAGAATGTAAGAAAAGCAATGTGAGTACATTGCGCGATAAGGAATCGGCGTGGACAAAGATATGTGAGGAGTTCAATAACTCGGCATTGACGATGCAAGAGGTAAGAACCACAGAGATCAAATAATCAACAGCATACAATACACAGCATACATATCATTTTGTGCTAATTTCATTTTATTTTAAAGAGAAGTGTGCAACAATTGAAGAAACTGTGGACAAACATGAAGCATGTCCACAGGGATCAGATAACCATAGAAAAACCGAGCAGACTTGCTACAGGTGGAGGGCCGGAAATACCCTCCACAGAAATGGATCCTGAAATTGCGGCAATAGTGCCTAGTTTGATGGCCAATGCGCCAATATTTTTTTCATCAAACATGAATGACACTGAAATAGAATGTAAGTTCATTTATCAATAGCAGTTATAGATTATAATAGGTAATGAAAACTGAGAAAACAAAGAATAGTAACTTTAACTGAATTTTAGGTGGAAGACAGATGGTACGAGAAATTAATGGAAACAACGACGATAGTGATGTAATTGCATTGGAAAATAATCCATCAACTTCAGAAACTAGTACAAAAAAGCGGAAATGTTTGGAAACAGAAGAGGGATTGAAAATTTTAAGGATAAAAAGTATAATGAAACATGAGGAGAGAATGGCTTCAATGAGGGAAGATCATTTAAAACAAATTTATGCGTTGGAAATTCGAGCTGCTTTGGCCAAAGCAGAATTGGCCGAAATGATTTTAAAAAAAGAAAAATAATGATTTGCGGAATCTACTTCTGTGGAGGGCATTTCCGGCCCTCCACCTGTAGCGAATCTGCTCCGTTTTTCGATGGTTATCTGGTCTCTCTGCTTCTTTCCTCTTGCATCGTAAATGACGAGTTATTGAACTCCTCCCATATGTTTGTCCACGCCGATTCCTTATCGCGCAATGTCCTCACATTGCTTTTCTTACATTCTACCACATGCTTGTATCTATCGATGATTTGCAGGAAAACACTTTTTTCCTCTGGCGACTCCACTCCAATTCCTTATCCCCAATACTCAACTGATGTAATGTAAAAATAAAAACACCTCAGATAGTTGAGACTCCATTTAATTTTATTTAGTACATAATTTATATACATATATCAACATTAATATTAATATTAGCGATATTGACGTTGATGATTATATAGCGGACAATAGAGTCGTTAGAAGATATATTCGGGACATGCAAAATCCTTTTGAATATTACGATGAAGATGAATTTAAAAGACGATTTCGATTTACTAAGGATTCTGTATTATATGGTATTTTACCGAAAATTATTGAAGGACTGGCGAAAATAAATTAACGTATGCCAACAGTGTCTAGAATTGTTCTCCGCGTGACAGCATTCGAAGCACGCATGAAGAATCGACGATTATTCGTTGATCTTCGGAAAGGAAATGGAGCAATCGGTCTCTTAGTTGAAGAGTTGAGCAATTAGCGCCGCACGAGCAGCGAATCCATTCAAATTTCGTGGATTGTGAGGTGCAGGTAATGGTTCTTCTTCTTCGTCGTCGATGAACAAGTCCTCACAATCCGGCAATACGTCCTTGAAGATCAAGGACATGTTGTGTAGCACGGCGCAAGCTACAACAACTGCGGTGGAGCAAATGAGCTTTGTCGACAGACCTCGCGACAAACATGGAAATCTACGTTTCCAAATGCCGAAGGTCCGTTCGACGATGAGCCTCGTTCGAATTTGGATGTCGTTATACCTGCAATGATACAATATTCAATAACTATAATTTTTTGTTTCGTACAGCGAAACTTGATAATTCTAAAGAAGAGAATATTTACGTAAATTCTTCGTCTGTTTGAGGATTTGCAAGTGGGGTCATTAAAAAGGGTAGGCAAGCATACCCTTTATCACCCACAAGCATTCCATCCAAACGTTGCTCCACGTATCGCATGCGTATTGCCGAATTTTGAAAGATTCGGCTGTCGTGCGCGCTACCCGGCCACTCTGGTACGATGTCCAAGAATTCCATTCTTGGACCAACAACAGCCTGCAACAAAGATGATAATTAAAAAAAAAACAATCAGTTAACCATAATAATATTTCAATTATGAAATAAAAACCTAAATGAAAACCTACTTGCACGTTAAGTGAGAAATATCCTTTGCGATTCCGAAATATTTCAGCGATATCGTGGAATTCGTGTTCACTAATCTCACGTGCGTGCAGTCGATGGCCCCATCGATACCAGGTAGACCGATTGCTCCATATCCTTTTCCAAGGTCAGTGAATAATCGCCGATTCTCCATACGTGCTTCCAATGCTCTTGGCATTTTTATAAATTCGGAAATTAAACCCGCAAGGAAACAACTCACGCGGAAAACAATTCTGGACACTGTGGGTTGAGAGATCTGCATCGAGTCCCCAAGCAGTTGCTACAAATATATTTAAAACAATTTACCTCATGCACACTCTTTAATTATCAATATTTCAGACGTTAAAAATAGAATATTATATTTCTCAATTACCTGAAAACTTGCAGTTGCATAATACCGCAAACATACGAGTAGTTGCAATTCCGGGGGAATCGGCAGGCCACGTTTATTTATTTTCGCCAGTCCTTCAATGATTTTCGGTAAAATACCATATAATACAGAATCCTTAGTAAATCGAAATCGTCTTTTAAATTCATCTTCATCGTAATATTTAAACGGATTTTGCACGTCCCGAATATATCTTCTAACGACTCTATTGTCCGCTATATAATCATCAACGTCAATATCGTTGATATCAATATTAATGTCGATATCGTCTTCAAAATCAATTTTTCATGTCCTTTGTCAAGTAATGGCGTCAGTTTGAGGTTGCCGGGGAATGAAATCTCCGGAGTGGAGGGGGAACACCATGTGACTGAATCATCACGCACACATATCGCCATTGCCGTAGGTGTTCCCCCTCTACTCCGGACACTCAAGCGGTCTCAAGTTATGTAAAACGTTGTCTTGAAAATATAACCTCGTTTTATCGTCTATTTTGACACATGTGACGTCATACAAGGAATTACTTATTTGAACAAGATCTTCCTCAAGCAAATGCTTAAGACACGACCTCAAGACAGTCTTGAGACGAATCCATACGTCATTACATGCGAAATCATGCGAGATTCCACGAGATTAACTACTTAACCTGCAAGAAGGTTTTCATTCATGTGTTCATTTCATAATTGAAATGCATATTATTATGGGTAATCAATGTCGCTAATATCAATATTATTATCGATGTATATCAAGTATACTTATCAATAATGTACAAAATAAATTAAAATTAAATGGAGTCTCTACAATCTGAGGTGTTTTTATTTCTATATTACATCAGTTTAGTGGTTGGGTTTATATATTAGTTTATTATACTAAAAACAAACATTACATGGCAGTGGAAAAGTTTTTCTCTGCAAATCATTAATAAATAACCTCAACGCTCACACGCATTACTCACACATGTTCGAGCATCCTACTCCGTCGCCCACCAAGGAACGAACGGAATATCCTTCTATCATTGGTTGTTCTAACAGAATTATTCCGAAAATTTCCGAACGTGAATGTGCAAATATAAGATATAAGCAATTGCTTATTCTAAGCAAATGCTTAAGATCATCTTGAGCATTTGCTCAAGAAGGCCGCCATAGTTGTGTCTTGAGATAATCTTGAGGTCGTGCTTAAGCATTTGCTCAAGACGCGACTGCGAATACCGCCCATGGACTTCGACGGATTTCGACCTACTCTCAGTAGTTCCATTTTCTATCACTAGATGGCGTATCGAAATTCTTGGTTTCCCAATGCGTTTCTTTTACTAACCATTCAATATCCATTTTTCGTCAGTGTAACTTAATTTAATTTAATTTAATTTTTTCAATCAGAATTATAATTATTAATAAATTGGCACTTCTTTATAAACTATACGAAAAATATATTATAGGTTAGTTGTTTTCATTCCAGATATACGTCATTTACGACATTTACGACATTTAAGACACGTGTCGTGTATAAAATAGAAATTTCGTGTCTTTACCCACCACTGGACATAAGTAAGTTTTAAATAAATCACGTACGTTTTGGGCAGCACGAGCTGGCCTACCAAAATCAGGCCTCACGTTTAATTCTCTGGAAATTTCTCGCAAATCTACTAAATGATGCTGAATACCTTCTATATCAATAATTGTGTTATGCAGGACTCAAATAGCTTTAACAATATCGTCCGCTACATTTACAGAAGTTTCTATGGCTTTGCTTAAAATTCTTCATTTAGAGAAAATAATTCCGAAAGCTAACCTAACGGTTCTTCGTGATCTTGATAATTTGGCATTAAAGTATTCTTTGTCTGCGTTTAACTCTTGAGCACTGTAAGCTTTCAGTAAATTTCTAAAAAGCGGATAAGCTTCATCTCCTATTAATACATATGGTACAGTAATTTCTGAATTTGGCAAGGCAGTTTCATTAGGAATATCGAGACGTCCGTCTGATAAATATAAAAATATAGCGGAAGATCTGAATGTTTCGCCATCGCTCTGTTTTCCGTAACCACCAACATCAATGTTTAAAAACTTATAATTTGCATCCACTAGCCCTCGAAGAACAATAAAAAAAAAGTTTATAATTATAAAACATAGAACCGGAATGTGGAGGACATTTAACTCTAATGTGCTTTCCATCAATAGAGCCTACACAATTGGGAAAGTTCCAAATATTATAATAATCATTAGCAATTTTCTTGAAATCATGTTCTGTTGGCACTTTCATGTGAATTGATTGAAGTATTGTCCATATTAGCTTCACCATTTCACTTACAATTTTTGAAACTGTTGTGACTCCCACACGGAAAGAAAACGCTAAGCTTCTATATAATTGTCCAGTTGACAAGTACCTATAGAAAGCATATTACATAGTCATCGTTAGAATTAGAGCTGTTGATACCCGGGAGAACGGGTACCCGGGAAAAAAAAAATTCCCGGGTAGGCGCTACCCGGGTAAACTACCCGAGATACTCGAGACTCTCGAGATCTCATAGAGTACCGTTCCATAATTGAAGCCACACTGAGCGTCATGGCCTTCGAGTCGAAGGCTTCGACCCCCGGGGAGACAGGAATACCCATTACGAAGTGAGGAATCTCCAGCTCCGAATTTCTCATCAGGTCTTTGCGAAAACGATGCCAATCGATTCCTTATGTTTCTCCGATGAACAAAATACCAAGAACGACATAATTCAGACCACAATGAAGAAAATTCCATGAACAAATGATTTGCATAATTTCAAATTCACTTCGTTAAAAATAGCTCGATTTACACGAAATTTGGTATGATTTTCATCGGAAAAACATAAGGAATCCATCGGTGTCACTTCCATTTCGATACGGTGAACATTAAATAGCTTCTCAATATACTGTAATGAATATTTTACCCTCGAGTACGGGGGGCCGACCTCGATTCGCTGCGGTCGGCCGAGGATTCATAATACCTGATTCAGAAATAAAATAATTCTTAACTCTTTATCGTATCGATATGGAAGTGACACCGATGGATATCTTATGTTTTTCCGATGAAAATCATACCAAATTTCATGTAAATCAGACTATTTTTAACGAAATGAATCTGCAAATGAAAAACATTTGTTCATGGAATTTCCTTCATTATGGTCCAAATTACGTCGTTCTTGGTATTATTTTCATCGGAGAAACATAAGGAATCGATTGGCGTCGTTTTCGCAAAGATCTGATGAGAAATGCGGAAATCCTGGGTATTTCTCACTTCTTAATGTTATTCGAACCCCTTCGAGGGTCGAAAGCCATAAAATTCGGTGAGGTACCGCAGGGGGTTGACCTCGCCACAGGGTGCCAGACGGCATCTCTCTGACAGGCATCGCTCCAGAATTACGTTCTGTACTCTGTAAGTTCTCGAGATTCTCGAGAGTCTCGGGTAGTTTTCCCGGGTAGCGCTTATCCGGGAATTTTCTTCGTCCCGGGTATCTCACGGGTACCCGGGTACCCGGGTATCTCGTGTTCCCGGTCCACAGCTACAGCCCTAGTTAGAATTTAGTGAAGGGATTTTACGAATTCTTAGTGATTTTTTCGAATTTACCTTCTAGGAGTTCTAGCAAGAAATAAATGGAAATCGTTTAGGGATAAAGTTAGGATTATCCTTGCATCTATTCCAAAAACAAAATCGGGAGATGCTGCAAATATTCTCGGTAAAAACCAATGGACACATTTTGAATCCCGCTTTTATTTCTGAAAGATCAGTTTACACCAAGATGTTCAGGAGGAAATTTTATTTGTCAAGAAAACGAATCAATATTCAATAACCAAACTCGATGAGGCTATCCAGTCGTGAGATACATCTTTCCACGTGTTTTTGAAACCATAATCGCCCAATACACGGCTTCAGTAATGGGGATTGCTGGAATGTCTCCGAGACGATTGAGATGGTTTGGCGTACGGAGTTTGTGACGACGACGGTTTTTCTCTGTGTTCTCCCCATGTTTCCCACTGTTCCCATATGTAATCTGTTCCCCACTGCTCCCCACTGCTTTACTCTCACCTCTTTTACTACTGGATAATGTCTCTGAGACGTCTGAGACAGTTTTGTGTAATTGGCTCCTAATGAGTATGCACTGAAGTTGGCTCTTTCGCGAGTATCGAGCAACATTGACGTTTTGACATTAACATTTCGACTTCTCCTGAGACGGGGAGAACGGTTTTCCGTGAAGACGGCGTGAGTCGTCGAACGCCATCCAGATACAACGCTCAGCAATGCCGATTCGACTTGGAGCTACAAGGAGAATAAAAGGACTGTGCACGAATCAGCGAGATTCTGGAGGCTGCGCGGAAGTGGAACGCGCTGCAGACTCCCCGAGACGTCGTGGGACCAGGAGCTGGGACGATTCGTCGCGGCAGATGGAGAAGTCCCGTTGTACCCACGCCTTGCTCAGGGTTTTTCCGTGGTTTTCCCCTGAGCGAGAAGGCAAATGCCGAGGCGGAAGTCTGAAGAAGCCACGGGGCTTACACGACCACTTCTTCAGGCCGGGGTACGAAGATCCCGAAAAGGAGTCACCGCGGTCGGGACGACCGCTTTTCCCGAGGGGGAGCAGTGTTAGGAGCACCGGGTATAGGCCCGTGCATAGCCTGCTGGTGCTCGTAGCTGAAGACAGAAGAAGGCCAGCCCCCTCGAAGGGGACGATCAGTCAGCTAGAAGAAGACTCTCTAGTACCGAACGCCGTAGCGTTCGGACGTACGGGCTATACCGTTGCGTATCAAATATAGTAAAATAGCCGTGCAATGTGTATGCCCGTGTACTTATTCAACCCCTTTGCGTCGGGGGGGGGGGGGTCATCGAGGAAACGCCCCGGCGCAACAATATGATTATACATCGTCTACAAGCCTGGGAAAGCCAATTTCAACGCCGCACAGTGGGGTATTTGGCCCCAAAACCCGGACATGGCATTTTTAAAATCTTCAAACTCCCATAACATTGTTAAAATTCATCCAAAGTTGATGAAACAAAAACCATTTTAAAGTTTAAACTTTCTACTTTTCGACTCATTAAATCAATTTTATCGAAATCGGTATCCAGGGGGTAAAATCCGCCCTTAAAGAGGAATGTGCCAAACTGTAAAAGTTTCTTGATGTTGGTCAAGTACTACGGAGTGCAAACAATATTTTTTGTAATTTTATGTATACTATCGGAAAGTATGATCCATTGCCTTTACGATAAGTCGAACCTCATAAAAAAAGGATGTTTTTTTAACAAAGATACAGCCATTTAAAAAAAGCTACATTTTTAAATGTTTTTACAGAAATTCTTCGTTTACACAAATTGTGAGCTCAGGGGGAAAAGTAAATCTATTGTTTCATTTAGGAATTGCATCTTGACAGCTTTCTTTTTAATAAATTTTATGTTTTCTCGCGTCATCAGTTTAATTCCAGATGGTCCCGCAGCTTGAACCGAACAATTTGCTGACATTTGAATACCTATACGTATATATATTCTCGTTAAATAAGTAACATCTGAATAACAATAGCGGAAAATATCTAGTTCATGTGACAAATGTTTAAGCGTACTTACCAAGTACAAGTAAAGTGAAATTTAATATAAAAGTAAAATCAAAACAGCACTTAAATATGAACTCAACTAATGAACTTAATAAACACAGGATAAATATATATAACACACACTAAATATAGGCTATACAAAACAAAACTTTAACTTAATAAAATGTAAGAAAAACTAAAATATAACATATAAGTACGTAAAAAGAGCTTTGAATATTTTGCCGTGTAGTCTTTGATGGCACTGTTTCATCTGAGTACAGACAGAATTTCATAAAATGTTTATGTTATGCTGTAGATAAATCTTTTACTAATTGTAAGTCCTCTACTTTATGTCTGCATTCAATTGAAACAGTGCCATCAGAGACTTCACGGCGAAATATTCAAAGTATTTTTTTTCGTACTTATATATTATATTTTAGTTTTTCTTTCATTTTACTCAGTTAATACATATGTGTCCATAATTTAAACAGTTTCATTGAAGAGTTCCTTAACACGTCACGAAGGCCTAAAACGCACCAGCTCTCGATTGTCATTTCTAGCTAAATTAGCTGTAAAACTTAAATCCGGACGAATCCGGAACCAATCTTTTTTGCATTGTCTTCACAAACCTTCATCAAATGTAATGGCACCACCAAAAGCAGTTAACACGGCTTAGCAGTATAACAAAATCGTTAATGAAATCTTATAATCGTAAAGAAAATTTACTGAATTCTCGATTATCTTCAAATGTTAATAACTATGCAAATATATATGATAAAAAGTAAAACCTTTTGAAAAGTGTAGTATATACCTACCTGAAAAGCTTCCATAATGCAAGAATTCACAACATTTCTTTACAACTTGTAGAAACTTTTAATAAGCCAACGATGTTTCAAAGGACGGTTAAGAAAGAATCGCGAGCTCTAAAATCTCTTAACTTTCGACGAAGCCTGCTGCTTCATGAGTGCACAAATGAAAAAAACAGTATTCATACATTGTTCCTCAGATATTGAACTGTCTCGAGCATCAAAAATTTTACGGTTTACGCAAAATTTTTTAAATCGATTTATGTCCGGGTTTTCGGGCCAAATACCCCACTGTGCGCCGACGCTCTATCTCGCAACCCTTCCAAGTCTGTCGAGTCTGATCAAACCCTGTCCTCTCAAAGCGCAATACCCACAAAACACCACGTCAAGACTGACGAAACTGACACCTTTTCTTCTGAGGATCTGCAGGAGGTCGTCGTAGGGCCCAACGATTGGCCGCCTGTAGATGCCGAGGGAGGCAAGGACCAAGACGAAGATTACTCTGCAACAGAAAGGAATGAGCAAACTTTAGCCAAAATCTTCCTAACATGTGGAAAGTTACATAACGTTAATGAAGTCGAAATTGATTCTATGAACATAGACTCCTACTCTACTGACAGTGACGAATACCACACAGCAGACGAAAGGGAAGTAGAAAACGTAGTGGATGGAGGATTGTTCTCGGAAGGCATCGGGGAAGTAGTGCTTGGTGGGCTGATGGACTACGGTGAAGGTCACCAAGTACCCCCGTGTCTTCGGAAAGGGTTATCCTCGGCGGTTCGGGTGCCAGGGCTCTGTCTGGCCTGTTGGCTAACGGGAAGGTCCTCTGTCACAAGACTCCGCTCAGGTCGGTACCCCAGGCCCCGTTGGTATCGGATCAGCGGTTGAGTGTACGGTTTCCCGGCGTAAGTTTGTGGGGTCGACCCAACCGTCAGGGGAAAGGTCGGTAGCTACTTTGGGTGTTGTCGCACTGGCAGGTGAGTGTGCAATTCCCCGGCGTAATTTTGTGGGGCCGACCTCTGGGCCGTCCGCGACTTTGATAACGGAAAATGGAACGCAATCCTCCGTGAAAACGACTTTAGAGAAAATTGATCCATGGACTAAAATTTTAACGTCAACAATCACGAATTCATCTTCACACCATGTCCTGAAAATTCCCAATATCAGTTTCGGTAAAGACTATCTTTACAATGCGTAGAGATAACCTTGTAAATTTCTCTCGAGCAATTACCACGTCTCTTCTCAGACAAGTAAGGACTTATTAATCCATAAAAAATTCTCCATTCCCCAAGTGCAACCCTATCCAGTCAATGTAGGAAATGCGATGGTTTTCTCTGGTGGATCTTACCTTTCACCTATTCCATAAAACAAATCCTTCGGAAGCACAGAACCCCGATCATTTAACTTCCTGTTCAGCATCTCTCAAACACCTCATGCAATCTCAGAACATTTTAACCTTCAGCATCTCAGAAATTGACAATGACCTAGAGCCTGTTCCTTGGAACACCGTTGAAAATCTATTGAAACAAATTTTTAATGATTCACAATATGTCATTACAATCTGTACCGGGGAAATCACAATTCCTCGTTCCTCCGAGACACCATCCATTATACGGGAGCACCATGAATCTGCAGTACGTGGTCATCGGGACATAACTAAAGTGTTTAAACGAATAAGGGAACAGTTTTATTGGCCACAAATGGAGAGGGAAATTACAGATTTTATACGTACCTGCTCCAGTTGTCAAAGGAATAAGATACTCCTCCCAAAGACAAAGCAACCTATGAGAATTAGAGATACGCCCAGGAGAGCATTCGAGAAAGTCCAAATGGATATAGTTGGTCCACTACCAATTATTAATAATCAAAAAAGGAAATCGTTATTTACTTACACTCCAGGACAACCTAACCAAATGCAATACCACTTCCAAATATCGATTCTATATTTATAGCAGTAACTCTTGCCGAGCAATTCATTAGTCGGTTTGGGTGCCCTCGAGCTATTCATACTGATCAGGGGAGTAATTTTGTTAGTAAAATAATGAGTAATGTGTGCAAAATTTTCAAAACTCAAAAGATCACTTCCACAGCTTTTCATCCACAATCGTTAGGATCATTTGAAAGAGCTCACCGCGTTTTTGTGGATTATCTCAAACACTATTGTACACAAAATGACTGGGACTACTGGATTTGATTTGGCCTTTTCTCGCATAACACTTCCGTACATGAAGCCACAGGGTTCACACCACATGAACTTGTATTCGGTTTTAAATCCATAATCCCTTCAGAATTCACTAATCAGGAAATCCCGAGAACATTCATTAAATATCTAGATGACTTATTCTTAAAAATCACTAAGTACTACTCAGGCTACAGCAGCCGAAAATTTGGAAGGGCAAAACGTAGAAGTAAATTGAACTTTGATAAAAATATGAACCCTCGTAAATTCTCTCCTCGGAGAAGATCAGGAACATGGGCTACAGGTATTGTAACTGCAACATGCTCCTGTATGTATAGATATTCTTGCTCGCTCAGTATGTGCTTCATCCCTAATGCTTTACAGAACTGATAATTATTTTCTTTTATATTTAATATCTGCGTCAGGGAATCATACAAGGAATTCCAACGGGTTTCTCCTGGACGGCTTAATGTGTGGCCCAAGATATTATTTACTATCTCTGCGGATTTGGGACGTGATGCAGAATTCCACAATTGTGAACATTTATATAGGACTTGGGTATGCATTGTAGCCAGATTGTCTGTTTTTTTTTTATTATTGTTTTCATTATGTCAGTAGTTACACACAACGAAAGTGTGTGTGCGAAACATCTTATGTGTTTTGGTAAAGATACCCGTGGCACATTGAGCACATTCGGCTCATCGGGCACATCAGGCACATCGACAGTACTTAAGGGGGTATACCCGTTTGAACCCTCGGAAAATGTGTACATTTTGTGGATTTTTTTACAAGTCCACGGTTTGATGCAGATTTCCCGTTTTTTTATATATCTTTACATAGTATTATGAACTACTTAAAAAAAAAGTTCAGTTAAAAAACTATTGTTTTTCGGAAGTTATGGATACATATCCGAAAGTCTCTCGATTTTAGACGGCTAAACAGTGGGCCTGAAAACAGGTGTATGTCGTGTCTGAAATCAAAAACAATAAAATCTTATAAAGTATGTCAGTAGCTATCGTCCAACGGGGCCGATTTTGAAAATTTTGAAAAATAAAGAAATGGTGAGAGATCAAAGGTAAAGTTACATTTTTCTAAGAGAAAAGGCCACCTTTTTTCTTTATAAATAATAAACGGGGAATCGGAATAAAAAAAGCCCTCTTTGGACGATGTGGAATCTTATTACGATCCTGCATGCAAAATTGGAAGTGAATTGGTTGAACGTAGCGCGATTTTTTAGGCCCACCGTAATGAAAAATGTAGTTCCGCTGCGATCGGTCGAGCTGCCCCGTGCTACCTGTGTTGTTTCACTCAAATGCCTATAACTCCGTCAATTTTCCGAATTTTTACATCGGACTTGTTTTATAATATTTTTAAAACATCAATCTATGAAAATATGTAAAAAATAAAAAATCCGTTTTTTCACACTGTCAAACGGGTATACACCCTTAAGTTTATTTCCTCCAATTCAACCAAATTTATTTCCTCCAAATCTTCATTACTACTGCTGTTACTATCATTTTCATCACTATCTTCAGTAGATGTGTGTACTCCAAATATTCGGAAAGCTTTTACAAAGTTACTTCCATTATCGGTCACAGTCGTAGTTAATTTTGGATACTTAAGGTCATATTCCATGTGTATTTCCTGAAGCAATTCAGCAATTTTGTCATGGCTATGTGTACCTAAAGGATTAATTAAGGATTAATAATTTGTTACGAGGAACGATGAGCTGGATATATGACGTCATTCGAAAAAATGAACTTGACCTTCATATGTCATTGTTACGTCCTGATGGGACTTCCTGTAAATCACCCCGAGCGGTTGGAATGATTTACCGGGTTCTTGCTCTATCAAAGGGCTAAGGCCCACCTTGACTATACTTACCGGGAATAGAAAGGAAAAAAGGGGTTGAAATAAGAGCTTGACAAAGGGATTTAGAGGAACAATAATAATGATGTATATTCTTAATAAAGGTAAATGATAAAATATATACCAGGAGACGGCGCTCCGTTTCCGTTGCACGTTATCGTGGCGCTCGTACGTCGCTGGACCTGTCGCAGGTCGTGTTTGCTCGCGTGTCGGTCTCGGATGATGCAGGGAAGTCGCTAACCTGGCGTCCGTCGTTTCGCTCGCTCGCTCCGTCGCACGTCTTCGCGTTCGCGGTGGTCTATATCGGCGCGTAAGGGCACTCCCGGCGTGGCCGTTTCTCGGTATCTCGGATGGAGATACACTTCGTCTGACCTGATCGACCGAGCGCGGTTCGCGTGTAACTATCCGCGGAAACGAAGTCGCGATCTTGACGGCACTTCGGCTCGACGCTACTTCCTAAATCGAGCTCTGAAACACGAATGTCGCTATCGAGTGCCGCGGTTGAGGAACGCGCCACGCACTATCGAAATCGATCGGGGCGGGGGAAATCGCCCCGTCGGCACCTGACGGTCGCTGCCTCTTAGGAAATATCGGGGCCCGGGCCGTCAACGGTCACGTTGGATGAAAAAAGGATGTATGGGTTTTTTTCGTTCTAACCATTTTCATGTATGACGGCTTACAAAGTTTCAACCTTCATACCTTTGGCAAGGGAAGATCCCGAACCTGGAAATTAAAAAATTATTAAACTTTGTAAATATGTAGGGGATGTCCTCCTGAATACAACTCAATTTTCTTTGCTGCTCAAATTCATTCTAAGAGTATTTGTAAATATGTAGGGGATGTCCTCCTGAATACAAATCAATTTTCTTTGCAGCTCAAATTCATTCTAAGAGGGTGAAATTGATCCTGAAAATCCGGGAATTTTCCGATTTTGTGTTATAAGTGTTATAACTCGCGAACTGTAAAAACTGTAAGAACTGTGAGCTAAAAGAAGTAACTTTTTCCTGAAAACTTTTTTTCTATCTCTTATAGTTCGCGAGTAATAACACAAAATCGAAAAAATTTCAGGGGTCAATTGCACCCTCTTGTAGTGAATTTAAACAGCAAACCAAATTGCGTTGTAGTCGCCCGGCTAATCCAACCATACCTGAAACTTATTTCATTAATATCTCATCACGCCTGCAATATTTTCTAAATTTAAAGGCATTTTTCTCACGTAAACCGCATATAAGCTTTCGAATAAGACCAAATTCAATAAAATCGGTCCATGCATAACAGAGATATCGTAATATGGTCTCATGAATCTGTCGGAAAAGGTAATTTTTCTTATGATTTTCCTTCAACCAAATTTTTGTCGTCATAATACGTATATACGCGTTACACGCACACCTTCAGCCCAAACGAACTAATACATGTTTCGTTCGTCAATCGCTATCTTCACTATGCAATCCACTCCAAATTTTGACAGGTTACCGTCCAGTTATAACCAAGTTATAAACGTGTTTTTACAAATATAGTTTTTTACATAAATGAATACTTTTTAAATGACAAAAATAAAGATTTTGTACGTTTACATGGTCATCAAGTGGGTGTTCTACTTTACCCTACCACTTGAGCGACGCGGAGATTACAATACCTCCGGGTGTAATTTAAGCGAAAAGATCCTCTAAGTGCACTATTATTTGTACCATTTGTACCAAGTTGCATTAACTGTAATTGTAAATTTCAACAGCTGAGAGAGCAATGATTTAGTATAGTAATTATACTGTAATTGTAAAGTATAAAGATAAAGAAACAAGAAATGAATTACGAAATGAAGAAACAAAGATTAATCAAATTAAGTGTTTATTATTATTTTATAAGTGTTTAATATTATTAGTTTCCTCCTCTCCTCCATCGCGCCCTCCTCACCCCCCAGTGAAATTCAGCGGAACTTAATTGCAGCAGGAATTGCATAAATGCCTCCTGCTATACTATGCGATGCTACGTTTTAAAAAAATTAGCTTCAATACATTCTTATGGGACCGTTTCCACCAAAAGCTAAGTTAAAACATAGCATCGCATAGCATAGCTTAGCTTAGCTTCCCTGTGGATTCCCGGCTTAACTCTGCTATGAGTATATTTTTATTACTTTCATTTTCATTATGCGAAGACATCTTGTGCGTCGTGGCGTCGTACGGCGAACAAAAAGAAGCTGAAACTTGCCCAGATGCAAGGTAAACATTCGACGATCAAAGCGCACGTTTTAGTAAATATCGATACTGCTAATTATCGAAATCTATCTTCATTACGTTTCGCGTTAAGCGAGGGTAAAGAAGATCTCGCCCGATGGCGGCGGGTCGTGACCGACGGCACATTTGCACCGATGGCCACGTGGGCCTAGGGTCGCGCGAAACACAAAACGAAGCGGGCGACCGGAGCTCACTTTTTCGTATGCTCCATGGTTCAAATCCATATATAGAAATATGTTGTTGAAACACCTTCCTATTACACCGTAGTCGATGGTGTGACCGTACGGCCAATTGGCAAGCGTGTTGAGATATAAGCTAATATATTCACTCATATTTTGATTGTGATCAATCCTGAACTATTGAAAATATAAAATAAAAAATATTCATCAGCTAAGTTTTAGGTAAGGCTAGGATTACTCCATTTGAAAATTTCTAATAATTAATCAAGCTAATATATTCATAAATTATTATTTTCAGATCGTGGACATTTATTTTTTATAAACCATCGTGGGATATTCTATTTATTACTTTATCATCATACTTTCTAACCTCTCATTGTTTCTCTTTCACTTTTCCTGTTCCTGTCTTTATTCCTCTTTCTTTTATTCTAATCTAATAGTCTCGGCTGCTTATGCGCCAAAACTCTCGGCTGCTTATGCGCCGAAATTCTCAGCTGCTTAGGCGCCGAAATTCTCAGCTGCTTAGTGTTATGGGTGTTGGTTCTGATTAAGTACGAAATACCGTTTATATATAAAATATGGTTTATTAGTAAGATATTAGAAAAGACGACATGGCAGCTTCTTTGATACACTACTCGAAGTGACCCCCCAGTCAGCCACGTCCATTTGAGCAGATTTTGTTCAACGCCTGACTACAAATGTTTGTGACAGAAAGACTACAGATTTGATACAGGATTTGTTATATTCGATGATGAAAGCAGACTGACAGCAGAAAGCCGATAGATTGTGCTGCCTTAACCTGCGAGCAGATTGGCGGCAGGGTCTGCTGTACAATTTAATGTCAGAAATCGAGCAGACCCTGCGCACCGCGATCTGACGGCAGATAGGCTGTAGAAATCGAGCAGATCCTGTTGACATAGCCTGCGAGCAGTTTGGCGGCAGACACTGCGGAGAATCTGCTAGTACAATTTAATGTCAGAAATCGAGCAGACCCTGCGCAGCGCGATCTGACGGCAGATAGGCAGCAGAAATCGAGCAGATTCTGATGTCAGGATCTGACGGCAGAATGGCGGCAGAAAGTAAGGAGAGTCTGCTGATACAATTTAATAGCAGGAATCGAGCAGACTCTGCGCAGCGCGATCTGACGGCAGATAGGCAGCAGAAATCGAGCAGATTCGGATGTCAGGATCTGACGGCAGAATGGCGGCAGCAAGTAAGGAGAGTCTGCTGATACAATTTAATAGCAGGAATCGAGCAGACTCTGCGCAGCGCGATCGGACGGCAGATAGGCAGCAGAAATCGAGCAGATTCTGATGTCAGGATCTGACAGCAGAATGGCGGCAGAAAGTAAGGAGAGTCTGCTGATACAATTTAATGGCAGGAATCGGGCAGATCTTGCGTACCGCGATCTGACGGCAGATAGGCAGCAGGAATTGGGCAGATTCTGCTGACATAGTTCACGACGCGAACACGTCAGGCGGCGATCGGGCGAGTGCTTCTCGCTTGCGAAATAGCACCGTGGCGGGAATATGTGGCCGAGGGCTCGATCATTCAGGGCTCTCGAGTACCACTCGCATTTGCCGGCATTTCACTGCGGAGTATATATTTGGTATACCCGTCTCCAAGGGCGGTATTATCAGTCGTTGCTTAAGACTAAGATCGTCTTAAGCATCCGGCATCCTTTACTAATCTACTAGACTAGTAGAGGATGCCGCGTGCTAAAAACTAAAAAACGATTGAAGATAATACCGCCCTAAGATGACTGAATGAATAGTAGTTATCATTAATTCTTTTATATTTAGAAGAACTGCCTTTAAAAGTTTAAATAATTATTTTGAGCCTCCCTGGCATTCAATTGACTAACAACCTGCTAAGTAAAATATTAAAAATGTTATAATACTCGTCTAAATACATGGTTTTCCAACTTTTCTTTCTTCCATAAAATATGGTAGGAATCAGATCTTTCAAGTCGGTCTTATAAACGTGTTCTATATATTATTTACGCTTAAGACTTTCGCACTGTTTTTAAATCTATACTATTATATAAAATTGCCTACTATGTCCGCATTAAATTATGGTTTTGCGGTCAGATTCTGACATCAGGATCTGCTTGATTTCTGCCGTCAATCTGCGGGCGGTTTTTGTCAGCAAGGTGATCGAAATCTGACATCAATCTGCGGTCAGATCCTGATGTCAGGCTCTGACCGCAGAACCATAGTTTAATGCGGACATAGTAGGCATCGAATCTGACGTCAGGATCTGCTCGCTATCTGCCGCCAATCTGCCGTCAGATCGCGCTGCGCAGGATCTGCTCGGTATCTGCCGCCAATCTGCCGTCAGATCGCGCTGCGCAGGATCTGCTCGATTTCTGCTCCCAATCTGCGGTCAGACCACGGCAGCAGGATCTGCTCGGTATCGGCCGTCAATTTGATGTCAAATCCTGACATCAGGCTCTGACCACAAAACCATAGTCAAATGCGGACATAGTAGGTCCCGAATCTGACGTCAGGATTTCCTCGAATCTGACACCAATCTGCTGGCATACTGCGGTCAGTTTGTTTACTGGGCCACGTCCATGTGTGTATATAGAGACAGTCCTCACTGCCTAGTAACATCTGGTGACCTAAGGTTCCGTTTTCATCAACATATAACACTTAGGCGCTGAACTAATGGGAAGAATTTTTAATTCCATAATAATACACTAGTTATCACAAAGTGTATCTTATATTATTATTATCATATACAATAGAATAGTGTATTAGAAATATAAAAGTATAATTCATCATGTCTGTAATTAATAGACTCTTACCACTCAGTTTAAATAGTATGCAAATTATCAATAGAGGCGACTGGTTAACAGATAATCATATTGAATACTTTCACAAATTATTAGAAGCTAACTCTAATTATAAACCACGCGAGACGTAGAGAATTCAACCAGTTCCTGAAAATCAGGATCACATACAGATTTTGCACCAATGCGAAGATTTTAAAACCAGTGCGGGGGGACACTGGGTTTATAGCTTCTATAAACATGATGAAAGAAGAGATTATATTTATGATTCTTTTAATTCCTCGAAGTTGCATAGTCATCATAAAATTTATCTGGAGAAGTTATACCCTTTTTTGAACAAACATGACGGTGCAATTGACGAAGAATTTATTGAATTTCCACATGTACAAGCTCATCTAGTACAAGGTCTCGTTATTATTCAAAATATTACCAGACAAAGTAACGTACACTCAAGCGTTGATGCGTCAACATTTGATCCAAATGTTTCAATCTAATCGTATAGAACAATTAACACGTTGTGTGCAAGAATGTGAATCTGCAATTGATAGTACAATTAATAAAAATCCCTTTTGTGGAAAGGATCCTCCATTTAAAATCGGTCAAAGTTACATTACTGACGAAACAGATAAAATATCCCCAGTTCAAAATGTAGTACTTAGTGACAAAGAAGTCACCATATGTACGAAAAATGTAATTCAGACAGATCCACCATTGGTTTCGAAATCAAAAATCAGCAATGTATACCTATCAATTAATAGTACAGAATCCAAGTCTAATTATTATAAAAGACATAAAGAGGAAATTAATTTAAAAAGAAAAGCTATTTATAAAGCAATGAAAGGGGAGTGTGACATGAAAAAAGCAAAGATTGTATAAAAAGAAAACATTATAATTTTGAATATTATAATACACATAAAGAAATGATATACGAAAAGCGAAAAAATTATTATGAGCTAAATAAAGAAGGTATTGTTGCGAGCACCCTATGGATGAGAATCCATGGCCCGCTGGTGCTCGCGACACTGACCACAGGACAAGCGAGAAGAAGGCGATCGGATCGATCGCCTGTCAAGCTGTCATTCTGAATCCAGCCACCATTGAGAGTAGAAGGATACAAATCAGAATTGCTGTTCTCCAGTTTATAGTTCCTTATCATTACTTGAATTAAATATCGTTCAATAGTTCTTGTGGTCCCCATTTCTGTTCGCGTTCCTTGTTTCGGTGTGAATGTGCTACGATGTGCGCCGAGTCAACTCGCCGACGCAACACTGGTGTCAGAAGTGGGATGCGTGACCACGGTCCCGCCGCGTGTACGAGGTCCTCTATGAGAGCGGCAGAGGACCCCAGCATGCAGGAGTTGTTCCAGAGCCACCAACAGGCCATCGTTGGGCAGATGGAACATCAACGGAAACAGGACGAGGCCCGTTGGCAACGGGGAGAAGTTCTACGGCACGAGAAGGAAATCCTAGAAAGAACGGCGCCGAAATGGCCGAAATAGAAGGGCGAGTCCAGGCTGTAGCGTCTTCACTCTCTACTCCGAATCTGAGTGCCCCGGTGAGTTGCGGCACGGTTGTGCGGGGACCAGAGGCGGTTATTAGTGTGAATAATGCGCCGCCGACCAACCGGTGCAGGCAGCTACTTCACTTCCGGTTAGTGATCGCGTAGCCTCTCGCATATTTCATTTGGGATACGCGGTTAAACCTATACTCGAGCTCATTTTAGAAGGAACTTGACGACCG
The DNA here is from genome assembly GCA_963932275.1 of Andrena praecox. Lineage (NCBI taxonomy): Eukaryota > Metazoa > Arthropoda > Insecta > Hymenoptera > Andrenidae > Andrena > Andrena praecox. The sequence goes on from OZ010731.1 coordinate 38,372,072, forward strand.
ACGAGTTTAGATCGGTTCTGCGCATGTTGGCGCTCATTGGCTATGCCACCACCAATGGTCTTTCGGCTGCGCATCCGTTCTGCGCCGAAAGCATTGGCGTGGCGCCACTTTCGTGTTTCGACTTTTTGTTGAATATTTAAAAAAAACAAACATAAAAAATGTTATACACGATTGGTGAAAATGAATTCTGGACACAAAAATAAAAAAGGAAAGGTAAGCAACTGAATAATTATAAGTAACTGAAATATTATTAGCATCTGAAATATGATAAGGAAGTATTATAAGCAACTGATATATTATATGTATATAAAGATAAATATTAACCTGAAAGGCCTGAAAAATGTATACGTTAATTTAATGGGAAACGTTTCTCTTACAGATAGTTACCTCCGGACAAAGGAAGATTATCCTAAATATTTATAATGAGAAGAAACCCCAATTTCCGGATATGAAATATGCAGAAATGATGAAATTAGTGGGTAATACTTGCGGCGTGGGATATCGTACCGTCGTCTAAAATTTATTGTTATATGTTATACTTTGTTGTTATATTTCATAATATTAATACCGTAAACATTTCAATATAATACGAATAATAAATAAATTCCTAATATGGCACGAATTTAGTAGAATACACATTTTATTTGGTTACCCGGTATGTGAAAGAGAATCGGAATGGTGCAAGGAGAGTGGGAAGCCTGGGTGGTAAAGTGGGGGAACAGAGACCTCGCGACAGTCGAATAGCTCATTCAACATGCGCGAAATCAGTCCCTTCTAAAATGAGCTCGAGTATACAACTTTTGACGGGAAAAGCTCGTGGGAGGAGTACAAGATCCAATTTGAGGCAATCGCGCGGGCGAACCGGTGGGAAGACGCGCAGAAGACCACGGTCTTGATCGCTGCCCTCGAAGGCTCAGCCCGAAGTATACTCACGACGCTATCCGCCGCTCAATGCGAGAGTTTTGTCGATTTAGTGTCCGCACTCGAGTTTCGTTTTGGCGCAAAGAACCTCTCCAACTTAAATTACATACTCTTCCAAAGCCATCGGCAGCGGAAGGATGAGAGTATCTCGTCGTTAGCGACGAAGATAGAAAAACTAGCACCTGGCACCAAACTTGCCGTTGCATCAACGCGAAGAAGTAGAGAAAATGGTGCAGAAGATGAAGGGCCAGGGCGTTATTGAGGAATCACAGAGCCCCTGGTCATCTCCGATAGTCCTCGTGAAGAAGAAGGACGATAAGGTTCTGCATAGACGCCTGAACGAAATTACGAAGAAAGACTCGTATCCCCTTCCCCTTATCGAGGATACGCTCGACGCCCTCGCTGGGTCTTCATGGTTCTCTACGCTGGATCTACAGAGTGGATAGTGGCAAGTTTCCATGGACGAGAGAGATCGTGAGAAGACTGCGTTCTGCGTAGGGACGGGACTTTGGCAATTCAAAGTCATGCCCTTTGGTCTCTGCAATGCCCCTGCCACGTTTGAGCGTTTGATGGAAAATGTACTCAAAGGGCTTGCCTGGAAGACCTGCCTGGTTTACCTGGACGACATAATCATCTTTGGAAGCAACTTCGAACAGGAATTAGAACGTCTTCGAGGCGTATTCGCTCGCCTGCGTCGAGCTGGACTAGTGATGAGTCCGAAGAAATGCACGTTTTTCTGCCGAGAAATGAAGTACTTGGGACACATCGTTTCCGAAAAAGGAGTGAAGACCGACGCCGAGAAGACTAAAGCAATCTCTGCGTGGTCGGTCCCGACAAGTGTTACCGAATTGAGAAGTTTTCTGGGTCTTTGCACCTACTATCGGAAATTCGTAAAAAATTTCTCCACCATCGCAAAGCCCCTGTATCGCCTCACAGAGACAAGGCAACTTTACCAATGGACTGAAGAGTGCGAAACAGCTTTCCAGGAATTGAAGAAACGTCTAACCGAGACTCCTATTCTAGCTTATCCAGAGAAAGGAGGTGACCTTATACCAGACACTGATACATCTAATTTTACCATAGGTGCGGTGCTCTCACAGCTCCAGGTTGGAAGAGAGAGAGAGTGATCGCCTATTTCTCCAAAACACTGGGGAAAGCCGAGAGGAACTACTGTGTAACGCGGAGAGAGTTACTAGCAGTAGTGAAGTCCACAGAACATTTCCACCACTACCTCTACGGACGAAGGTTCCTGGTGAGAATGGACCATGCAGCACTCCGTTGGCTGTTATCTTTCAAGAATCCGGAAGGGAAAGTCGCCCGTTGGATAGAGCGATTGCAGGAGTACGATTTCGAAATTCGCCACGGGGAAGGAAAGACGCACGGAAATGCCGATGGGCTTTCTAGAAGACCCTGTACCGAAGAAGATTGCAAGAGTTGCAGCCGCCTGGGAAAAAAGGAGACAGAAGAGGAAGTGCATTCTGCAATTATTCACCGACTGTTCTGCAATGAAGAGAAAGCGAAGGAATGGAAACGAAGCCATGAGAAGGATGAAGAGATCGACTTCATCCTTAAAAAGAAGGGGGAAGGAGAAAAGCCCGGCTGGCAAGACGTCGCTCGTTTCTCTCCACAACTGAAATAGTACTGGTCAATCTGGGACTCGTTGGAAGTTCGGGAAGGTCTACTTTGCCGGAAGTGGGAGTCCCACGACGGTACAACGACCTCGTGGCTTTTGGTGGTGCCTCGCGATAGGGTTGCAGAGGTACTGAGGGAGTTCCACGATGCTCCAGCAGCTGGACACTTTGGAGTGAACAAGAACTTGGCGAAGATACGTCAACAGTTCTTTTGGTCCACGTGTCGACAGGACGTTCAAGAGTGGTGCCGGCTGTGTGACACCTGAGCGGCGAAGAAGGGACCACGTCAGAGGGGAGCGGGGAACCTAAGAATTTACAACGTGGGAGCTCCGTTCGAGAGGCTCGCGCTAGACGTTGTGGGTCCGTTTCCGAGGTCCCATGCCGGGAACAGGTATATGTTGGTTGTGGCGGATTACTTCACCAGGTGGCCGGAAGTGATCGCGATGCCGAGCCAGCAAGCTGTCACAGTGGCAAGGGCTCTCCTGCAAAACGTGGTGTGTCGACATGGTGTACCTTCGGATATTCATTCGGACCAAGGAATGAACTTTGAATCCTCGGTGTTCAGAGAACTACTCAAGCTGCTCGGGATCAGAAAAACAAGAACAACTCCCCTACACCCGCAATCCGACAGACTGGTCGAACGCTTGAACAGAACATTGCTCCAATACCTGGCAATGTTTGTTTCAGAGCACCAGCGGGACTGGGACGAATGGATCCCTCTCTTCCTTCTTGCATACAGATCCGCACGGCATGAGGCTACCCAACTAACTCCAGCGATGATCTTGTATGGCCAAGAACTACGTCTGCCCCTGCAATTATGGAGAGGACTGCCCCCAGAAATAGACGAAGAAGAGGACACCGAACGAGGATACTCCGAATGGATCCGAGAAAAAATGAAGAGGATTCACGAATTTGTTCGGCGCCGTCTGGACGTCTACAGCTCCCAAATGAAGTCCTGGTACGATAGTCGCGTCCACGCGGTGGAGTTCCAGCCCGCAGAAAGAGTGTGGTTGTTCCAACCACGAAGAGCCAAAGGAAAGTGTCCGAAGCTACAAGCGGATTGGGAAGGCCCATACACGGTGGTGGACCGAATCAACGACGTCGTCTACAGGATTCAACGCTCATCTAGGACGAAGTGCAAGGTGGTCCACGTGCGCCGCCTTGCGAAATACGAGGGACAATTCCAAGAGGAATGAAGACATCGGGGGACACCAAGATTCAAGAAAGAAGATTAGTTTAAGCTAATTGAGTGGACTGGGCTGCGAAGGCTTAAATTGTTACAGGTGCACGGTACCCCACGACGAGGGACAAGGTGTCGGGGGACTGCCACCGCGGCCGGAATACGCGCTCCCGAATTCCTCGAATGTGCCAAAATAGCGTGGCGATCCGCAGCGGGGTGCGGACATAGGTGGAACCGCCTCGCTAACCCCATGGAGGAGATCCCGTGAGCCCCCGGGACACGGCCCAGGATGGTGGATCTCGCGGGATACCCAGGTCGTAGAGGGAGGAGGGTGGACAGCAGACGGGAAATGGCATCCCCAACCACCAGTCGGACAAGCGGTGCAACTGCTTGGATCGGCTGGAGGGGATGTCGCGGAGACGGGAGCGCTAACCAGACGCACAGGACGGTCCCCTGGGTCAGCACCAGATGCCACCAAGAGGAATGGGGCCATCACGAAGCCGGAGCTTCATGGGCCAGGAAGAAGACACTTCGAGCTGAGAGTTTCCTCCTCCATCAGCGTAGCTTGAGCCCGCCGATCCCTGGAAAGAGCATCACGTTTGGGCAGGCAAGGCTCAACGACTGATGACTCTGTAAGGGCAGAACGATTTTGGCTATCGATCAATAAAGATACATTCCATTCTCTATTACGAACGATCTTTGAATTTGCTGAGAAATATATTGAAGTTTTACCATCATTCAACTCTATTTTATTTAAAACACCCGCGCCTCTCGCGAGCAGAGTGCTTCAGCGCTCCACGGGCACGAACTATCGTCCGGTACCAAAAATTCCCTCTCCGCAATATGATATTTCCGGCAAGTGAGAACAACCTCTCACTGTACGCCTGTGTCGCAGATATTCCCCAAAAGAATTTGGCAACGGGAGCCAAAAGCGGGAAGCGGGCTACATTATTCCTCCACCAATTTATAGTACATGTGTTATTTGGTAGAATATTGTCTTCCATGTATACCTTGATCTCGTTGTGGAGTACTGTGTCCGCGTTATCATTTTTTTTCTCCCTCTCCTTAAGGATACCTTCGGAAAAAGCAAATAGACTCTCCGAAGGCGATGATTCTGCAATAAAAACAAAATATATAACATACACCATTCAACACAATATCTAATATCTGCTTATTGTTTTACATCCACTTGACGGTTGGTTTGGTGGTACACTTGTCCTATGTTCGTCGCTTACAACGAGATACTCGGTCGGAATGAAATACAGTAAAATGTGACCCGATTCTTTTTTTTTTCGGCGCAGCGTGATTACGCTCTTCGCGCAATTAATTCCACAATCGCGCTCCTCCGCAATCGATTCCGCCGTCCGCGATCAATCACGTGCTCTTCACTTTATAAACTGTTGCCTAGAAACTAGAAAATAAATAGAAATCGATACGCAAAATTCATCATTGGCGTTATTGCTGCTTGACGACACGCACTTGGCACAGTTCTCTGAAATTAGTGAGATGGAATATCAATTAACGGATAATATGGAAATTGTTGAGAGTGATGTAAATAGTGTATATGAAAATACTGAAAGTGCTGTCAATATTGTAAATAGTAGCGGGAGTAGTGAAGAAAATGCATTCATTACCAGGACTGAGAGACAACGTATAAATCAGAGCGCTATATGGAAGTGGATTTTAAAATTAAACCGCGAGGAAGGTATTTGTAATATTTGCAAAAAAACATTTAAAACCGAAACAGGAAGTACCACAGCCCTTAGAAGACACGTGGAAAGCCAGCATAGCAAGGCGTACCAGACTCTGGCTCTGGAGACGCCTGTGAATACGGCGATGACGACAAATGTAACCGAAAGTCACAAAAAATTTGCGAAATTGGACAAAAATTCCCCAAGGACGAAGGAATTAACCAACGCCGTAGCCCGGATAATTGTTTTAGATTGTCAACCATTTCCCGTCGTAAATGATTGGGGATTTAGAAATCTTTTGAATATTGCAGAGCCGAGATATCAAATCCCGAGGCGAACAGTATTTTCCGAAGAAGTAATACCCGAATTATTTCAGAACGAAAGAAAAAGAATTGAAGAAACGATTGTTAAGGATGTCGGAACGGGAAGTATAACTTTTCCTATGTTTGTCACATTTATCAGTATGATTTTTGCGATATTAAAAAACTTTTTTAATTTTATGTGAGATTTATAAATATTGTGTAACTATTTTGGATTACCTAGGTGCGCACGTTCGCTTTCATAACAGACATCTGGACGCCAAGGACGAACGAGGGATATATGTCGTTATAACGCTGCATTACTTAGGACGAAAATTTTGACATAAAAAATTATAGGTATAATTAAGCGTAAAAATAAATAATAAATCGTCAACATTTCATATTTAATGAAACGAGTTCTTTTCAGTTGGTTATAAAAGATGCAATTAAGGATTCCCAAGAATTGGTGAGAATATTAAACAAATGCAAAGGCATTGTGTCATTTTTCCACCGTTCAGCATCGGCGACCGACACAAACTGAAGAAACAGCAGTAAAGAGACTCTTCCGACTGCGCGCCTCGGAAATTGATTGGCGATGTGGAGACAAGGCGGAACTCCAAATTCGATATGCTACATCGCCTACTCCAGGTACGACGTTCAATAAATGCAGAGCCGCAGATGCCGGACAATATAAACAGTCGCGAGTGGTCCATGATCAATGAATACTACAGATCATTGAAAATATTCAAAGAAGGAACCCTCTTAATAACAGTTGAAAATACACCAGCATTGCCCAGATAGGTATTGAACAGAAAAGAGAACTTGTCAAGAATAAAGTACATAAAAAAGTCGAGGACGGAAAAGAGTATTGTCAAATAAATCACAAAAAAAATAGAAGAAAATATACAATCACAAAAAATTGAAGATAATAATAAATCACAAAAAATAGAAGAAAATATACAATATAAAAAAAGATGTGAAATCAAAATGAGCTGCAAGTACACTGAGAGAAATATTATAGCAAATATTACAATAAATTTGAGTAAAAATTACTATATTACATAGTAACGGAAGTACGTCCTTGCAATGTAGTAAGTATTACTATAATATGTAGTAAAATTGAAAAATTGTAAATTTTAGAAAGCAAAGTAGCAGAAATTGTAGTGGATTAAGGAAATTTTAAAATGTCACTAGCAATATTTACTATGTAACATACTAATTTTTATCAGCTGTCTTTTTTAAAAATTACTATTGCTGGAATATTACTTTCAGCTATTGGTTTAGCAGTAAGTACTATACTTCTATAGCAATTTTTACTAACACGTGACTAAACATTGTTTTCTCGAAATAAAATAGAAGAAGTTTTTAATGGAATTTTCTGTTGGTCTTGAAAATTTTTCAACACTGACAAACGGTAGAGGTAAGGGAAACTTAATTAATTATTATTCTGTAATCGCAGTTATATTATTTACAATTAAATTACAATGTAGAACGCAAACAACGCTCGCCGCTTCCTAAAACCTACCCTAATATATTTCACGCAACATAACCTAATTAATCGCTCGCTTTGACATATCGCTTCGACATATAATGGACGAAAGTGTCTTATATAGTAACCAGAGTCAATTTCTACCACTAGCGAGTTCAGATAGTGCCATCTAGGATAGATGTTTCAACTACTGCCAGGTATACCTATGACAAACACTTGATTTATTTTATTTAATAAAAACGTAACATATAAAGAATAGCGTATTTTTTTCGTTTAATCAGAGTACTATCAGGTACTATGTTTTAATAATACAATTTCTTGTAGACTATTCTTTACGCATTACGTTTTTATTAAACGTAATAAATCAAGTGTCAGAAAAGGTAAATCTGGGATATCTACCGTTATGTAATAATTTTATTCACAATCGCGCGAAAATTAAAACAGTAAAAAAGACAGTTATGTGATCATAATATTTATTTTCATTGGTAATAACAGCGCAAAAATGTATTAAACATAAAATTAAATAAGTGATTTAAAAAATAAGGTACAATTTTTATATTATATACACTTTGAATTTTACACATTTTATTAAAGGAAACATTGGGTACATGTTTGCACTCATAACTATAATGAGAACTATTAAAATGCTAGAAAGAAAGTGGAACAAGACATTATTTTTATTAAATATACAACTTTGTTCAAACAAAATAATTTAAAATACAATTTAAATTATATCCAATTTTTGGAAACATAATAGAAACTATTAGACAGTTGAACTATGTTTGTTATGATACTACGTTCCATGTGTTCTTCTAAAACTATATCCCAACTAAAATCGTAAAGATTATAAATTTTAAAAGCTTGCAGATGATAGTCAAAATAGTAGTCATTAAATTTTTTCGTAATAAAAACGTATTTAGATTTACTCATTATTATTTCATATACTCTATGGAATGCAGGGCCAGAATAAGAGAAAATAACAAGAATGCAGTCCTTTTTAATAGTTTTACCCATATAATCGAGAGATCTCACAAGTAAGCCACGCGATTCTTCTAATAAGTGACTAAACTGTCTATAATATTTCAAGTCACTAACGAGCTGATTTTTGACAGTTTTTGACGTAAAAAGAGAATAACTTGCTTTTTTAGTCATAAATCTGTAATTTAAAAATAACTGATGTTTCACTGCTATGGTTTTATTTATATTAATGCGACTTGTTGTGCTTTTTGAAATTCCTTTTCCTTCTTGGTTCTTACTTTCAAATCGAAGGCAACAGAGTTTCCATAAAGGACCAAATTGTTTCATACATCGTGGGTAATGTACAAGAAAGTGATGCTTTGGTTTAAAACTATTTGGAAATAATGTAGTAAATAATGATAAATATTCGTAAATGTTCGTTTCTAGTTGCTCATGACTTAAAGGATGTAATTCATTGCTCGATACAATTGTTATAATTTCTCTTAAGAGTATAAATAATTCCCAATGTTCGTTTTCAATTGGTATTAAATCACCAATTATAACAGGTAAATTTTGAATAAGACAAAACATTTCTGAGGACGAAATTATAATACATCCTTTCTTCACGGATTTTTCATTGAACTCTGGAGGTTTATTAATATTGTATTTGGAGCCATAATCAAATCCTTGAAGTCGCATGTTGAATTCTGTCAAAGAAAATAATTGCATATTAAAAATGAAGTGATTAATTATTAGCGCAACGTCATATCTGCAAACCCCTTCCAAAAGATCATGCATCACATCAGCAGAAATATTTTTCGTAATATGAAAGTTGTGAAGTTTGTGAAAAATGCATCTTTCTTTTATACCCGATATTTTTGGGTCGCTTTCAGATAACAGACTTTCATAATTGTCGACAGTGCGAAGTGTGCATTCTTTTTCCTGAAAAATTGTATTTTTTTCTGATTGGGTTGTTAAACAATGATGACAGAAAACATTTGCTTTAAAACTTTCCGTTAGACCTAATATTGAATGAAGTCCAAGATTATCACCCACAAATTGTACTACTTCAAAGTAAATTTTTTTTTTCTGACAAGCTATATCAATTTCTATTCCATATTCATTTAAAAAATTTAATTCTTCTATTGCTCGTGTAAATATAACAGGATGTTTAAAAGCTGTTCTATCAAGTGTATTGAATAGCAGGAATACAAATATATTTTCCAATTTGGCCTGATATTGTGGGGGTAGAACTGGTATACTTATGTACACAGCACCTGTTTTCGCTAAACCTTTGTGTGCACCAAGAGGGTTATTATTTTCGTAATCATCAAAATAGATAATGAGAGGTAGTACATTCTTACCATTAAAAGTTACTAATCTTTTTTTCCAAAAAGTGCCCTGAATAAAATTACTTATTATTTTGTGACGTCCCACTATTTTTCGCGCGGTATTTTAACACCACTTCCTCACAAATCCATCCACAATCCACCAAAAACCTTCAATCTCGAGTCATACCCTACTCCCTCACCCAACCGATCATTTGGACGATATACCTTAGTGGTCCCTATCTCTAAATGGTCAATCCCAATCGCCGATCACCTTGATGTTGTACCTTAGCGGTCCCCAACACAAGATGACCTATACAAAACGCCACCTCGATGATGTATCTTAGAGATCCCCATCGCGAGATGATCGTTACAAAACTCCTTCGCCTATTCGCCATATGAGGCATGACCACTTCCTTCCAAATCTACGTTTAAACAAATCCCTCATCCTTAAAACCCTCTTCCAAATCGAGACTACGTCTCACGCCCTTACTATGACCACAGAAGTCAATACACCGTTTACCCCACTCCTATACGACCTCCTAAACTCCACCAAATGGGTTGAGTATTTCGCTTCAAAGCCCCATGCCAAAACCCTAGAAATGTTACTGCGACGCAAATGTACAAACGTGATCAACACGTGATTGTAATTACGACGCATTTGGCGTACGTGACATAAATACATCTATTAATAGCCATACCGTTTACAAAAACCCCCAAAATCTACTGCGTCTTGTTCCGAAATCTGTCAAGGTCTTTACCGCGCGAACCCCCGCAGTACTCCTGGAAGATCATATAAATACGAAGGATCGAGAGCTCAGAACGCTCTTTTGTCAACAGACAGTCTAATAGATAAGAGTATCATTAAAACAAGTGTCAATTATTCAAATCAGTGCTTTACGACAATCACTGTAAGTCATTATTATATACCATTATTATAGTGCATATCACCCCATACCATATTATTATTTATCAACGCTTATAGCTTATTATTATATTCTTTCATTTATGCTTATTGCTTACTTACTATTATATTCTTTCATGCTTATTGCTTACCTACTTTTATATTCTTTCATTTATGCTTATTGCTTACTTATTATTATATTCTTTCATTTATGCTTATTATATATATATCGCCATTCATATTCATAACTCATATTATAAATGTTGCGCGTGTGAATACAAAATCTTCCCACGCATTGTTAAAACCACTCTAACAAAGCTAATAAACCGCTTTGTTATCAATCATGTTTCGAATTATTGTGTGTATCCTCGAGTCATAAGGCTTTCCAACGAAACCAAGCTGCCGCAACAGCTGATTCGCGAGAGCTCTCCCAGTATTTACAAACACACTGCTGCATGAGCCGTGCTATTCTTAGGAAAACTAAGTATGGTTTCTTTTGTACGAATGCAACGGTAAATCCTATTATCAAACCAAAACAAAACAAGAGTGCTAACGGGTGTTCCTTCAGTACCAATTTGCTTTAAAACCTTCCCTGGTCGATTAGTGTGACGGATGATAGATTCGCGCCCGACTTTCCCTCAAAACCCACAGTGTGCTGGATGACAGATTCACGCCTGGCTTTCCCTCAAAATCCACAGTGTGCTGGATGACAGATTCACGCCTGACTTTCCCTCAAAACCTTCAGTGTGCTGGATGACAGATTCACGCCTGGCTTTCCCTCAAAACCCACAGTGTGCTGGATGACAGATTCACGCCTGGCTTTCCCTCAAAACCCACAGTGTGCTGGATGACAGATTCACGCCTGGCTTTCCCTCAAAACCCACAGAGTGCTGGATGACAGATTCACGCCTGGCTTTCCCTCAAAACCCACAGTGTGCTGGATGACAGATTCACGCCTGGCTTTCCCTCAAAACCCACAGTGTGCTGGATGATAGATTCGCGCCTGGCTTTCCCTTAAAACCTTCAGAGTGCTGGATGACAGATTCACGCCAGATCCTCCTCTCGAACCCTCAGTGTGACGGATGTTAGATTCGCGCCTGATCTTCTCCTTCCCCATAGTCACCGTTCCCAAAAACCTCACCCGGGACGTGACATAATTTTGGTGACAGCGGTGGGATGCGTCCACCGTTGAAAGAAAATAAATTCTCTAACGCGGTACCCACAAAGTCCCAACATTTAAAATGTGTATTGAACACCCTAGTCGGTGTCAACCATCTTACCGGAGCCGCAGATTACAAAGTTTGACGGCATATTTGAACGCGCTAACCTGCATTTCGGGAGGCGTCGCTACAACCATTGATGGCAGCGAGGTTTGCTTAAAGTGCTCTAGCCTGGTGCCCACAGATACAATAGAAGTATACTGGACCCATTACTACGGATTGAACATGGCACCCGTCGATTGCCCTAGGTGTAACAAACCGATAATTCAAGGCCACCCCGTAAGCAGCTGTGTTCTGTGCACCCAACAGTTCCTCCTTTCCAATACTAGTTATTATCAGGGTGATAACTTTTATATCGGTGGAGTGCACCAAAGATTCTAAAATTTCCTTCACCTATCAGTTATTTCGCAAAATAAACATGTCCGTGTACGGCGATACCGAGGACTCTCACATAATGAACCAAAACGCGGGTCCTTCCCCTAACCCTGTAGACGCCGCGACCGCCGAAAAAATGAAGCTGGTGCAATTATTACAGCAACAGCTAGCCGAAATTAAAAGCACGTACGCGGAATTTGTCGCAAACCGGGAACCGAATACGCGTTCGGACGTGGCCACCGGGTCGAACGGCCCCGCGTTAGAAGGTCTCTCCGGTCAAATTCAAGCCATCCGCGACATGATGGAAAAACTTCTTGCACCTCCGCCAATGGCAAACAATTTCGCAATTCCCGGTTCCTCCCGTTTTGATAGGAAACCAGTATTAAATTACAACTATATTCCGGACCAGTGTCCATCGCCCCAGATCAAATTGAAAGACGCAATAGAAACCGTCCCAAAGTTTAACGGTCACAACATGTCAGTTTTGCAATTCGCGAGAGCCTGCAATAGGGCTAAGGCTCTGGTTCCCTCGCAAGCCGAACCCCAGCTAACGAGGTTGTTGCTAAATAAGCTGCAAGACCATGCATACTTGGCCGTTGAGGATAGGGTCTTTGACTCCGTAAATGATTTAATCAAACAACTCAAACGTACATTTTCTCCTGGTAAAACGTCTGACCACTATCGTGGGGAACTTGCCAATATTATTAAAGGAGCCAACGAGCACATGTTGGAGTACATTTCACGCGTAAGGGACCTCCGATTCGCCATTTTAGAAGAGGATGGAGAACATTACCGAGATTTCGCACAACGGCACCCTCAGGACCTAGACCACCTAGCCTTAGACTCATTCGTCGATGGCCTTCCGCCCTACATAAGGATCAGATTACACCAGCACCAGTTCGAAACTCTCGACGAGGCATTCGATCAGGCTGTCCTCGTAGATAAGGAGATTAACAGGGACCGCCTCCGATTCTCAGAGCAGAAATCTCCGCGACTAACCTGCCAACTTTGCGACAAGACAGGTCACGACGCGCGATCCTGTTGGAGTAACCAAGGTTCAGCTTCCCATACTCCCGAGAGACACCCTCCAAACCGCGTTGCGGAATATGGGTACCAAGCACCCAAACCCCAAGTCCCCTACTGGGACAAAACCCGACCTTCTCCTTCAGTACCTACAGAGCTGCCAATCTGCAATTATTGCAAAATATCCGGACACGTGATCTCGGAATGCAGAAAACGCATCTTGACCAACCATCGGGATCCTAGAACCTTGTGGGAAACGGAGTCAGGAAATACCCCGTCGGGCACCGACGGATACGAACCGTGGAGTGGGCCACGCAGGAGCGCACCCACTTGCGATCCAACCAAAGACACCAGCGATACCGTAGAAACCGGTATCATTCGAATAAACACAGTTGGTCAGGCCCCGTCTGTGAGAATTCACTCACTCTCACCCCCTGCGCATTACGCCAAATTAACCCTTCCCCTAAACTCCCAAGAGTCTCTTGCGGCTACGCCGGAACCGGAAATAATACTAATTTCTGCGGAAGCTCCTTCAAGGGCGGAAAAGTTACCTCTATCAATCTCCAAAGAGCATCCGATTCCTGGGAAAAGCGATAAGTTCGTTGACGCTGCACCTCGCACGCCAAAACAAATTAAAGGATTCCTTGTTCCGACCCGATATCATAGACGGTTCATCCCAAAATTCCCTAGAAAGGTTCGCCCATTGACCTCACTATCGAAGAGAAGCACGCCATTTGACTGGGGACCGTCCCAACAAAAACAATTTGACTACTTCACATCAATATTGCAGAAGGAACCCAGCCTGCAATTCTCGAATTTTGAGCGGGAATTCTACATCACTACAGACGCCTTATCCCATAATTCCCCTGCAGTGGAGGCATGCTCAAAACGACCACGCGAAGTATCTGTCGACGACTCGAAGGATTGGCCCGAACGTAAACCAAGCGGATCAAAGAGGCCTCGATACTCAAGTTCACCGATCCATGTGGCAACGAGTGGAAGCAACTCCGTCGACCCTGCAAAGCCCAAATCCAGCGCTCATCTAGGAGGAGAACCCAAAGAAATTCAACTGCACCAAAAGATGCGCCGGAAATTGTCGCCAGCAGAAATTCCGCCAAGTTCTTCCCCAGAAAACATAAGTGAACGACTGCCTACCACGAGAACAGACCAGATTTGCAAATTACCCATGCAGCTTCTATTGATAAAATATCTTGTGTGCGTGCTCCTAAGCCTATTCACACCAATTAAAGTCGCCGACGAATTCATCAAAAGATTTAATTGTCATTTCGGAGCTCCTGAAGCCACCCTCACTGACCAAGCAGCAAATTTTACTCGAAATTTCACGAAAGCAGTACCACGGGAATGTAAAATGCAACAATTCCGAACCACAGCCTTTCACCCACAGACTAACGGCTCTTTAGAGAGATTGCAACTCGTTTTGACCGAATGTTTAAAATTATTAATCGGTAGATACAGCGACTGGGACGAATGGAACTTGGCCGCGTTCCCGTATAATGCCAGTGTCCACAAGGGCACTGGATACAATCGACATGAGTTATTTTCCGCGAAATTTACGTTACCTGAAGATAATGAAAACGAAACAAATCTTGATTGCCTTTCAAAACTAAGTAGGAGACTGCGGAGCAAACGACATTATGATCGCTATATCTACGTACGCGAGAGTCCCGGTTGACCCCAAGTCAACACAAACAAAAGATACCTTAATCAATTTTCCATCCTAGATAATTTCTACTGCAACATTTATTGCACCACTTACGCGGCTATGCCGTCCAGAAGGAAGGAAAATAACATCCCTCCTCCCTAAAGTGATCTCTTCGAGTCGTCACCCGAGACGCCTCCGCAGACGAACATCACCAACGATGACTCTCACCTTCCAACATCAATCAACGGGAAGCAGTTCCCGAAGGCCACTACCCCTTCGACCCGTATAAACCCTTATAAAATTCAAACAAATACCCTGTATAGATCCTAAAATTCCTCCAGTACCTTTCCTATTCCTATCCTCCATAATTCCTTCCTTCCTTCCCTATCCTTGTAAATACCTCCCGAACCTCCTTCTTCCCTTGTATATAATTCCCTGTAAACACCTTTTATTTCTATATAATATTTTCGCCAAAATAGGCTTTATATTCTATTTTCTTTATTTTCTTATTTGAAGACACCCGAGCCTTATGTTAAGAAATGTACGCATTTCTTCATATAAAGGGGGAGGTGTGATGCCCCGCTATTTTCATTAAATTTTTTCTCTCACTTCAAACCACACCTACCTTGTTTTAAGAAATTACACATTTCTTCATATAAGGGGGGAGGTGTGACGTCCCACTATTTTTCGCGCGGTATTTTAACACCACTTCCTCACAAATCCATCCACAATCCACCAAAAACCTTCAATCTCGAGTCATACCCTACTCCCTCACCCAACCGATCATTTGGACGATATACCTTAGTGGTCCCTATCTCTAAATGGTCAATCCCAATCGCCGATCACCTTGATGTTGTACCTTAGCGGTCCCCAACACAAGATGACCTATACAAAACGCCACCTCGATGATGTATCTTAGAGATCCCCATCGCGAGATGATCGTTACAAAACTCCTTCGCCTATTCGCCATATGAGGCATGACCACTTCCTTCCAAATCTACGTTTAAACAAATCCCTCATCCTTAAAACCCTCTTCCAAATCGAGACTACGTCTCACGCCCTTACTATGACCACAGAAGTCAATACACCGTTTACCCCACTCCTATACGACCTCCTAAACTCCACCAAATGGGTTGAGTATTTCGCTTCAAAGCCCCATGCCAAAACCCTAGAAATGTTACTGCGACGCAAATGTACAAACGTGATCAACACGTGATTGTAATTACGACGCATTTGGCGTACGTGACATAAATACATCTATTAATAGCCATACCGTTTACAAAAACCCCCAAAATCTACTGCGTCTTGTTCCGAAATCTGTCAAGGTCTTTACCGCGCGAACCCCCGCAGTACTCCTGGAAGATCATATAAATACGAAGGATCGAGAGCTCAGAACGCTCTTTTGTCAACAGACAGTCTAATAGATAAGAGTATCATTAAAACAAGTGTCAATTATTCAAATCAGTGCTTTACGACAATCACTGTAAGTCATTATTAT
Organism: Andrena praecox; assembly: GCA_963932275.1. Classification (NCBI taxonomy): domain Eukaryota; kingdom Metazoa; phylum Arthropoda; class Insecta; order Hymenoptera; family Andrenidae; genus Andrena; species Andrena praecox. The sequence goes on from OZ010731.1 coordinate 38,388,251, forward strand.
ATACCATTATTATAGTGCATATCACCCCATACCATATTATTATTTATCAACGCTTATAGCTTATTATTATATTCTTTCATTTATGCTTATTGCTTACTTACTATTATATTCTTTCATGCTTATTGCTTACCTACTTTTATATTCTTTCATTTATGCTTATTGCTTACTTATTATTATATTCTTTCATTTATGCTTATTATATATATATCGCCATTCATATTCATAACTCATATTATAAATGTTGCGCGTGTGAATACAAAATCTTCCCACGCATTGTTAAAACCACTCTAACAAAGCTAATAAACCGCTTTGTTATCAATCATGTTTCGAATTATTGTGTGTATCCTCGAGTCATAAGGCTTTCCAACGAAACCAAGCTGCCGCAACAGCTGATTCGCGAGAGCTCTCCCAGTATTTACAAACACACTGCTGCATGAGCCGTGCTATTCTTAGGAAAACTAAGTATGGTTTCTTTTGTACGAATGCAACGGTAAATCCTATTATCAAACCAAAACAAAACAAGAGTGCTAACGGGTGTTCCTTCAGTACCAATTTGCTTTAAAACCTTCCCTGGTCGATTAGTGTGACGGATGATAGATTCGCGCCCGACTTTCCCTCAAAACCCACAGTGTGCTGGATGACAGATTCACGCCTGGCTTTCCCTCAAAATCCACAGTGTGCTGGATGACAGATTCACGCCTGACTTTCCCTCAAAACCTTCAGTGTGCTGGATGACAGATTCACGCCTGGCTTTCCCTCAAAACCCACAGTGTGCTGGATGACAGATTCACGCCTGGCTTTCCCTCAAAACCCACAGTGTGCTGGATGACAGATTCACGCCTGGCTTTCCCTCAAAACCCACAGAGTGCTGGATGACAGATTCACGCCTGGCTTTCCCTCAAAACCCACAGTGTGCTGGATGACAGATTCACGCCTGGCTTTCCCTCAAAACCCACAGTGTGCTGGATGATAGATTCGCGCCTGGCTTTCCCTTAAAACCTTCAGAGTGCTGGATGACAGATTCACGCCAGATCCTCCTCTCGAACCCTCAGTGTGACGGATGTTAGATTCGCGCCTGATCTTCTCCTTCCCCATAGTCACCGTTCCCAAAAACCTCACCCGGGACGTGACAATTTCTGTGTTAGAATTCAAACTGTTTACATACTGCATCGTTTCACAATATATTCCAGGTAATTCAAAAAATTGTTTCAGTACCTTTCGTAACGGAATAAATTGCGCGTTAACAGGTACATGAACTAATGTTTGAATAGAGTTCACTTTTCTATATTCTACTCGTTCACCTATGTTGTAACTTATTGGTTCAATAAATGTTTCTAATTTTTTATATTGAGTGAAACGTTTTTGTTCGGTATCCACTATTGCTAAACAATTTGAAAAATTATCAAACAACTTGTTTAAATCATCCATTTTTCTTGTAGTATCAAGATCTTTGAACAAGGAACAAATTTCTTGTTTCAACAAAGTTGATATTTCGTTCAACAATTTTTTCGTTTCATGAATAACATCATTAACGCATTTCCTTGAAACTTTTTTTAAATTATATAAACTCGCAGTATATTTTAAACTTATAATTTTTAAGTTTTTTTCCCATGTAGGACCTATGTGCATTTCCTCAGTGTCATCGCCAAATGTATTTATCTCTTCTAAAGAATCTGTTACATCGTCAATTATTGATACATCGGAATCACTGTCACTACTGTAATAAACGTCTGAATGTTTATCATTTTGGAAATCACTTGAATGACACTCATTTGGTAAAACTGGCGATTCTACAATAGAAGGTTCGGAAGTTGAAAATAAAGTATGTTTATGAAGAATATGTTTTCGAAAAGACTGATAAAGTGAATACACTCTGTTACAGTTATCAAAAAAGCATTTAAAATGTTTCAGTGAACCATGAAAATTAGCAATATGGTTAAGTAGTAATTGAATATTTTCGAATGAACACTGACAATATGAACATTGAATCATTTTTGAAATTTTAGGAATCAAATATATTATTTATGTGCCCTAAAATAACATTTGAATCAACAGTCAATACGTCCGATAGTAGATCAATATTTAGCAAAATTCTTTGAACAAAAGCCCAGATAGTTTGCGTATTTTCTGGATACTTACAATCTAAAGTAAAAAAATTTTTAAAGCTAAATAAATGGCGCCTAAAGATGTATCAATACTGTATAACTGTTCATTGACAACGACGTAATAATTCCTGATATGTGTCACAGGACCGACTGCAACAACTACGGGTTGAAACGTTTTACGATTTTTAAACAATCGAGTTTTTAACTCGAGTAGTTTTGGTTGCACATCATTGGCAATCTGCAATTAAAATAATTTAATAATATCAAAAAAAGAGAAATTACTTGTTCCAATTCGTATGATTACAGAGAAAAATGGTCAAAAATGAGTATGCACTTCTAACATTTAGGTAGTTTATAAAGAAACACAAATCTTTATTAAGTGTAACTTTAATTCTTACCTCTACGTGTAAAATAAAAGATTCTCTTCTTTCTTCTAAAGATAATTTTTGAAGTTTCTCTTGAGAATCTTTATCCGCTTGCTTCCTCTTTCCACATCGTCGAGGCCGAATAATGTGTGGTAATAAATACAATACAATAAAATTTTCTGCTTCTAAAATAAATACGTAATATGTAAAATTCGTAATATTTACTTTTTTATGTTTTACGACCAATGTGTATATTATAAATAAAATTATATTCTAAAAGCATAAACAGTACCCGAACTTAAAGCGTGAGATTTCAAACACTGTACTAATGACAAGTCTGTCAGATTTTTTATATTAGCTGCATCGAGGTATGTTATAAGACACTGTTTAACCTTGTCCCACTTTTCATTTTCGATTAACACTTTTTGAGGATATAATTCAGTAAAATCGCTCGAAAACTATGAAAATAACAAAATAAAAATAAAAGTTCATTGCTTGTAAATAATTAACAAGGAATAAGAATTAACTATCGAAAATATATTTAAAAGATTAATTTTACCAGTTCTTTTCCTTCTTGTATTTGTAAACATAAAAATTTGTCAATGTAATCAAATACGGTGATATTTGTTTCAAGTAAAAGGCGACGACGAAGCTGGAAACTTTCTTTCCAACACTTGACGACTTCAGACCATGGTTCTAAGTGACTACTCAGCCAATTTATTTGTGCATTTTCTAAGCAAATAAAAATAAAGATTTAAAAAATATTTCCAAATTTAGAATTCCTTTTTTTTTTTAAAAAAATGCGTGAAGTCACCATCAATAGCTATATTTTGCAATTGGGCTCTACTTTCTTTGCGATGACCAACTAGAAGTCTTGCTTCTCTTAAGCGCTGCTTGACATAATTATAGTGATGCCAGAGTTTTCCCGATGGTGGGATAGCTTTGTTACCAACTGTTTTGAAGGGTACATAGTAAGTAGCTGGATTTTCTCCTTTGAAAATATGTGCAATTTCATTGGCCAAAATTTCAAATCTTGTACTCGAGATTCTGATGAAAAAGCCATTTACTGATTATCATTTACTGATGATAACCCATTTACATACATCTATACATACATACACACATAGACATCTATGACCCTTCCTCTCGCTATAGTCTGATAAAAAAAAAATTGATCAGGCTTCTACTTACACAAATGTTTCAAGTTCTTCATCTGCACTAATACATTTTAGTGCATAATCCTTTTCTCTTGCAATGACAAGACGCACTAGCTTTGATCTAACGTTATGCGGTAATAACTGGTTTTGAACACTGACTTGTTTATATGCCTTAAATATTTCTTTACCTATACTACTTTTTTGTAAATAGGTTTCTAACGCCTAGGAATTAATAAAGTAATTTTAATGCCAATAATAGCAAAAGAAGAATAAAAATAATAATTACTAAATGATATGTGTAAATTAACGCCTTAACTTGTACGCTCGAGTTAATTCGAGCGCGCTAAACTGGCCAAACTGTGCACACTCGGGATAATTCGAGCGGCGTTGTATTGTATGCTACTATAATTTTTCACACCCGAAAATATTTTTTTTGCCAAGACAATGTTCTAAAGTGTGTTTTTTACATAAAAAGAAAATTGATTTTTTTTGGCCGGTTTTTTTAAAAAAAACTGTGCGTTAAGGGGTTAATGAATTTTGTAAAATGATTCATACGGTACTAATACAATTCGTAGAAGATCCACTGTCTGATACTTGTGATATGTCAAGATTTATCAACTCATAATTCGATGATGGCGCGAGTTCTGTAGGAAGCACTTCAGCTGGTGTTACAACAGTTAGAGACTCAATTAATTGAGGTGTATTCTGAAAGTATCATACATGTTATTAATAATATTTAATTTTACAGGCTATCCTCGTATAACGCGAAAAGTTGGACCGTGATATACCGAGGTCGTGTTGTAAGAAAACACGGGGGGGGGGCGAGAGCGCGAAGGAGAGAGGGGTGGGGGGAGTGTGTGTATTACGTCGCAAATCGTGTACTATTAATAATGTTATACGAGGGTTACATCTGTTTCAATTCTTAATTAACCTCTATTAACCGTTGAAGCCAGTCATTAATTTACGGATTCTTCGTTACTTTTTTAATAAATAAGATTTAGTACACTTACATAACAACACATACCACTGAATATGTAATATACTATCAATAGAAACAAAACAAAGAAGCATACCTCAAAAAATATACACTCTCACGTACAGTTGTTAAAAACAGTGAATTTATGTAAACGTCCACGTGTATGTCGAAGCGGCTTGATAGGTTAAGAAATTTAGATATTTTAAACACTTATTTTACTAACGCCATCCAATTCATTGAGCCAATGTACCTCATAACACAGCAAACTTCTTATCAATCTAATTAAGATCCTCGGTGATTGACTGGCTTACCTTATCGCCTTCGACTTCCATACTTTCAAACTCTAATAAATAAATAAATCAACATTTCACGGAATTACATATTTACTTACAAGCAGAAATTATATACAATGCGTTACGAAATGTAGCACGTTTCATTTTCTTAACGTGCTATTCTTCCTAAAGAAAAGATTAAACGTGCTACTTTCCGTAACGCGCAACGAAAAGTGCTTTCAAGAATAAGGTTAGATTGCACATTCAAAAAGTTAAGCGTCTATAATATAATGACTGAAAATGTAAACTGTAAATATCTATAAATATCAAATTATAAAAACTAAATTATACTTACAGTAAAACAAAAGCTGGGTTCTTCAAATACATTAAAAAACCATGCACAACACCTGTCGCAGCCTTAGAGGTCCAACAGCCACGTGTTTTCCGAAAAACAAAACACGCTCTAGTTAAACCTGCGAGGACCTCTCTCTCGCACGTGCGCTCCCTCGCGGGAACGAATACAAATATACAAACAATCTCTTTCACTTTTTACTATATTGCATAGTAAAAATTCGAAAGCAGCAGTTATCATAATATATATAATGATTTTTACTATATTACATAGGAAAATTTCCATCATTATGTTGTGAATATTCTAAACGTGTTATCTGTTATTATTATATCAAAGTTTTTACTATGTACATAGCAATATTTACTATGTCGCATAGCATTTATTCAATACTTGGTATAATTAAAATTATTATAGATGTAGTAATAATAAGTATTTAAGTAGTAAAAATCACTAGAATTGCAGGTATGTCCTTCCACTAATACATAATATAGTAATTTTTACTAGAATTATATCAATATTTACTATAATGTTTCTCTCAGTGTACATAAAGCTGCTTTCCAACTGCGCTTAAGATGACACAACTACATATACACAGCTAAAATGCTGTGTTCATACATTCCATTACTCATATCGCGGACATTTTAATAATATGCAGATAAAATGTAACATCTAGACCAGGCCTGTCCAGGGATTTGCTCGCACGAGCAACCGCGAGTTACTCTTCGCTCTTGAAGGCACCGAGCCAGGCCCCTCGCGCCCCTCAAGAGCGAATGGTCCCCATGGTGGGGCACAACCGTCACTCTTGCCTTCGCACGCAACCACCCGCGGTTGCTCTTCGAAGGCAAGAGCAAAAGTTGGACAGGCCTGATCTAGACATTTGCCTAGATGTCCGCGGCCTGGAAGTCAAATACTTGGCGTGGTCTTTGATCGTCGAATGTTTACCTGGCCTCTTGGCCAGCTTCAGCTTCTTGTGGTTCTTCTTCGCTTCCGACATATTGGAGAAGGATGTGGTGGCAAAAAGAAAATGTAACGAATAAAAAAATACTATTCATATATAATGTTGCGAGCACCGGGTATAGGCCTGTGCATGGCTTGCTAGTGCTCGCAGCCGAAGAAATAAGAAGGTCGGCCTCCTACAAGAGGACGATCAGGCGGCCGACAAGAAGACAGTCTAGTACCGAACGCCGTAGCGTTCGGACGTACGGGTTATACCTTTGCGTATCGAGTATAATAAATAGTCGTGCAATGTGTGTGCCCGTGTACTTATTCAACCCTTTGCGTCGGGGTGGCCTGCGATGGAAACGCCCCGGCGCATTCAAATTCATTTTTCCACTCATGTGATAATGAAATTAATTTAGCAATAGACGTGAGTTTTGAAAGTTTCAACGTATCGATAACGCCGACGTTCCCGCCATCACCGCCGACGTCGCCACCGCCACCAGCGAAGCCGGCCACGGCTGATGGTATATATTTACGGATTTTAAGAAGTTATATGCGTTTAGAGTGCTTGAAAATAGGTCTAAATTTAAATAAAAAATATTTTACTAATAAATTTATTTTGTACAAATTACAGAACCGCACGTAGCGCGCCACCAACGCAGCGGATGGAGGGTGAGGGCCCGACAGGAGGAGTGGGCATTCATAAACGCAATGAAGGAACAGGCCACCTCCGTCCGAGCCTGGGCCGTACATCAATACAGCCGTGGCCGTGGATATACAAAGCAATACAAAGGTACGGGATTGCGGGGCCATTGTTAAACTTCATGCGTGGATTTGCATTAAGGCGTAAAGAATTAAGACTAGGTCACAATCAAATGCCCATAGTGAAGAGAGGTAACCAAGAAAGGGTCGTTAATTTGTCCCAGTATGGCATCTATGGTTGTCATCATATTCTGTGTGAGGGAGTGAGCTTTCCACCTGAGAAGAGAGCATCAATAGCTCTATCTATAGGGCCCCTGGCAACTTTGTTGTGCTACTTGAGATCAGAGAGACAGTTTTCAGCAAAATGGCTTACTGCGGTTAAGAGGGCTTTCGCTCACTTTCCTGATATAGATCATGTTGTATCTTTGATGCGAGACAAGGATCCTTCTGAGATAAGACAATTGATATCTTTAATGGGAGACATCGCATTGATTACTACAACATGACAACCGCAAAGAATGTTTCCACCTCCTGCTGCTTTTTCTTTCATATTCACACAAATATCTCATAGAGTGGGTACAAGTGAATACAATACCAACACATTAGCTCCTTATTTCAACTTTAGTGGACAAGGTTGTTGGGCATTCTACAAAATTTTAATGGCATATAAATGGACCATTTGTTTAAACAATACCACTGATTCTATGGCAAAATTGTTTATCACTCAATGTTCGGCACTTATAAAGAGGATCTGGCACTTCTGAGTCAAATTACCACTCATGCAACATGGAATACGAGGGAAAAAATGGGATCAGTATTTCAAAAAGCCAACACACGTGGTGTTAAAATTACCTTCTCGCCCGTACAACAAACTTATTACTCAAAAATGGCTCAAGCAAACCAAACAGGTCTTTTATCACAGCCATGTTTTAGTGGCCGGACAAAAAGAACTTTCAGCGATGCCTTCTTCGATCATTTGGAGGAGGGATCAAAGAGTGCTGTATCTGGAAGAACAATACAGCATATGGTTGCATCCTATTCTAATATACGTGATGAACTCAAGGGACACATAGAGAATGTAGTACCATTCTACGAATCATGTATATTGGAACAACAAATACTAAACAATGCTTTAATAATTGCTACGCTGAGACCAGACGAATTTGCCAATATAGTCACGAAAACACCGGGACATATGGCACTAGTAGCTGGCGAAGTGATTCACATTGTAAAATGCATTCCTGTCCAAGTTAAAATACGTAAAACGGACGAATGTTATATAGAGTTACCTGTATAGTTAAGAAATAATTCAATGTTCTTAACACCGAAGACACATATTTTAACCACTCAAGGGACACATAGGGAATGTAGTCCCATTCTACCAGTCATGTATGAAATTGACCAGGCATGTCACAGAACTTCACCACATCCAATTGAAGTTCGTCCACCCCAAATATTACAGCCAAAAACGAAACTCAACTGGCACTATACATCTCCTTCGGATCTCGCAACTAGCGGAATATATACACAGAAGGAATTGGAAAATTTACGGGACCACATTATGTTCCCTGCAGAAAAAGCAGCAGTATTAAATACACTCGCCAGAGGAGTATCCGGGAAAAATATTCCCGCAGGATCAATTTCAATGATGGGAATTTTGGACGAAGAGATCATCACCACATTGGCAGAAAATGCAGCAGCCAAATGCTGGAACGGATTCCTTAAAATTGGAACCGCCACCGCAGGACTACTTGGAGTTTTCATTATTATTAAAATAATAAAAACAATATTTGACACCATCATACATGGATATCAAATACATGCAGTCTATGGATGCGGACTACACTTGTTAGGAGCAATTTGGAGCTCCTTAACAACCTTAATAATACATCTGGCCAACAAACAACAACCATCATCGCAGAATGCAGATCAACCAACAACAACTAACGAGGGACGAAAACAGACCCCAGCAGCAAGAGAATTCAAGGAAGCCATCCAAGAATTAAAACAAATTTCCTCGGGAAATTTGCTTAGTAGAGGGGGAGGTGTCACATCCCGCGACGTGGAGTCTACTACTAATTAACCTTTTAAAACATACAATATTTACTATTTCGTACTCTGAGGTATTATAACCATCTCGTATGAAAAACATTATATACAACGTATCGCCGATAAGGCACTATCCCCGTAACCCACGATAAGAAGAGATCGAGCGAAGAAATACACGGACCCAAATAGGAAGTAGGGACGTAACAATAACATTCATTGTTTATTTTCAGGAGATAATGGAAACCCGAGCGCAAATTATAGAAATTTTGTGGCGAAAGATGGAACAGTTTGGAGTCGAACATCAAGCTGCAGCTCGTAACATCGTGCGGCAAAGAAGTGGCCCGCACAGGAGCACAAAAATGTCATCCATTAGCGATACGTTCAAAAAAATTCTTTCAAACGAGATGATTGATATAATCATCCGTCATACTAATAAAAAGGCGGCTGCAGTTTATAAAAAGTACAACGAAACACATCCTACACGGAAACAAGCAGTATGGAAAGATTTGACACCTTATGAATTGTATGGATATTTAGGAATTTTGATTGCGGCAGGTGCGAATAACTCTAACACTGATCAGACGACAGATACATATGTGGAAAACTCTATCATATCCTTTGTATCGGGCGACGATGGGCATCAATCGGTTCTGGAACATTTTAAGATTTGTCCGTTTCGACGATGCGAATACTCGTGTTCAGCGTATGAAGGACGATAAAGCTGCTCCTATTCAAATTTGTCAAAGATGTACCAGCCAACTGAAAGTTTGACAATTGACGAACAGCTTTTCCCTTTCTGAGGTCGAACGAAAATTACACAATACATTCCGCCAAAGCCTGCTAAGTACGGAATCAAAATATGGTGGATATGCGACGCAAAAAATTCTTATCCACACTTTGGCCAAATTTATACCGGAAAAAAACGGGACTACTCGCGAAAAAAATCAAGCAGAAAGAGTAGTCAAAGAACTGGCTGCGCCATACAGAGGGTCAGGTAGAAATATTTCCATCGACAATTTCTTCACGACACTGCCCTTGGCAAAATGTCTGATTTCGTGGGAACTCACTACAGTTGGAACTTTGAAAAAAAAATAAAGTTAGAAATGTCCAGCGAATGTCCAGTGTATTCATTGGTATTCAATAGTATCTCCCATCCAATGCATGAACACCTAACAAACTCGACAAATTCTTAGAAATCCGTTATTTCATACAGTATTTTTCGTTAAAGGAACATCTAAACTATATAATTATAACAACAAATTTATCATCGGACCATTAAATGCACCTCAAAATACAAATTGTAGATATCACGTAACAAGACTAACCTTGAACTTGTGGGACGCCATGAAGACAACATTTGAATAAACGGAATTTATTTATTTATTTATTTATTTATTAAACGGGTTAGCCCCAATATTCAACAGAAGGAAAAACAGTAATGTACAGAACGCGATACACGTAGATACGCGAAGACTAGTAGAAATAAAAATAAAAATATGCCTGATAGCAATAACAAGTTACATTTTATGGCAACGACGTGCGAAATGAGGAAGTTACAATCCGTTTAAAGATGTCAACAGAGGATCCGAAGAAGTTTATAGTGTTAATGCCGTATCGGTTATAATTAAACAGAAAAACGCTTTTTCGAGATATCTGTGGGTCTCCAGTCTAAATGTCAGTGTCAGTTTCAACGTGAAGTGAGCGCGATACGCGTTAATTTTTCGTATTATATGAGCAACGTTCATTCACTGGGTGGTGTTCATTCACTGGACAGGCCACCCTATTGTAAAGTATAAAGTAACACACGATTATATTGTCACGTTATTCCTAAGCGGCTGTAAATGATGGCGAGTCTTGAACGTATATATCAGTAACCCCTTGTTAAATGGGAGTGAAAGATTAAGATTACCTGATATGGTGACGTTTACAAAGATATTGCCATCGAGGTAGCCCATGTATTGTGCTAGCCCAAAGAAGCAGCTACCACAAACAAACCAGCTGACACATATGCAAATGGTTTTGAGTCTTAGGTATGGTGTTTGAAACAAATGCGTGATATTATATTTCTTCTCGTTTCGCTTGAGTCGACTTCTCACGTTACCTTCGTACGCGTCGATAGCGGTCTTAACATTCTCTATTGGTATCTTATTTCTGCCAGCTGCTTTAACTAAGATCTTCTCCGCCTTTGACCACTGGAAATAGTTTATGATTTATATGATTGGAGCACTACAAGCTGTTAAAACGCTGAATTCACAAAAAGATAATTACGACGAACATAAGCTTCAAGTAGAAGAGTACAACAAATTAAAAAAATTAAAATTATCTACCACAAATGTGCTACAGTGTGACTTCGATTTTGGTCAAAATCTTACGCTACCGAAACTTCCAGTGAATGCGCAGTTTTCTCGTCGATTGGTTTGGTTGTATATATTTAATGTACACGTACATAAAAGTGATCGAAGCTACATGTTCCATTTCATGGAAGGTAGTTTAAAGAAAGGAGCTAATACTGTATGTAGTTTAGTATATTGTTGCGAGCACCCTATGGCTGAGAATCCATGGCCCGCTGGTGCTCGCGACACTGACCAGAGGTCAAGCGAGAAGAAGGCGATCGGATCGATCGCCTGTGAAGCTGTCATTCTGAATCCAGCCACCATTGAGAGTAGAAGGATACAAATCAGAATTGCTGTTCTCCAGTTTATAGTTCCTTATCATTACTTGAATTAAATATCGTTCAATCATTCTTGTGTTCCCCATTTCTGTTCGCGTTCCTTGTTTCCGTTTGAATGTGCTACGATGTGCGCCGAGTCAACTCGCCGACGCAACAATATTATGCCATTAGGACTTGACAACAAAATTTGTTTGTACTCTGACGCTGCAGGAGGACAAAATAAGGAATATAGTGTTGCGAGCACCGGGTATAGGCATATGCATGGCCTGCTAGTGCTCGCAGCTGAAGAAAGAAGAAGGTCGGCCTCCGTCAAGAGGACGTTCAGGAGGCCGACAAGAAAGAGTCTCGTACCGAATGCCATGGCGTTCGGACGTACGGATCACATAATTGTACACCAAATATAGAAACCGGTCGTATAATGTGCGTGTACCCGTGTATTTATTCTGCCCGTTGCGTCGGGATGGCTTGCGGTAGAAACGCCCCGACGCAACAATACGATGCTACAACTTTTTTCAATGGTATCTACTGAATTTTTAAGTAAAAATTCAGCATCTCTTTCCGGTGAGAGGTCACTCCTATTGCCAATGTGACAGGAATTGTATGGGAAGAAAAAAAAGATGCGGGAAAGAATCGAAAACGAAGAAGAATACGTGGCATTAATTAGAACGGCGCGAACCCCCCCTCCTAGATGGTAGATGCCACAAAAATTGAAATCAAAGATTACGAAAGTTTATTGACGCCTAACAAAGACTTTCAGAAAATAAAAATAAGTCAAATCGTCCATATCGTTTATTTTCCCAATGGGGAGGTAAATGTTTATTATAGTTATGATGGGAAACTAATAACTATACAAATTAAAACATCTATTGGAGTGGAAGATTTGTGAAAAGCGCCATTGGCAGGCGGAGTAGGAGTGACCGCTGAAAAACGCAAAGATTTTGAAAATTTACTAGAGTATTGTACCTCCAGTGGACAAGATTTCGGCAAAAAATTTTTAAGCATGACATCTGTCAAAAATAAAGAATGTAAAGAAGAAAAGGTAAGCAAAAGGAAAATGAAAAAGGAAAGATAGAAAAAAGGAGAAAAATAAAAAGTTATAAAAGAACAGAACCGAAACATGGTGCAGATACCTTACAACGTGTAAATATTGTAAAAATTGCGTGTAAATACTGTAATAAAAATGTTAATAAATATTTCGAAAATAATATCGAAATTTTTTTTTGTAATATATAAAACTTTCAAAAAGTAAAAAAATTACGCCAAGTACATGAAACAAATAAATCACAAAACATTAAAGATAATAATATAAATCACAAAAAAAAAATAGAAGAAAATATATAATATCACAAAAAATATAAGATAATAATATAAATCCCCCAAAAAATAGAAGAAAATATACAACAATATAAAAAAAGATGTGAATGTCACGTCCCGGGTGAGGTTTTTTGGAACGGTGACTATGGGGAAGGAAAAGATCAGGCGCGAATCTATCATCCAGCACTCTGAAGTTTTTAAGGGAAAACCAGGCGCGAATATTAAATCCGTCACACTGAGGGTTTGAGAGGAGATCAGGCGCGAATCTATCATCCGGCACACTGTGGGTTCGTAGGAAAGCCAGGCGTGAATCTGTCATCCAGCACTCTGTGGGTTTTAAGGGAAAGCCAGGCGCGAATCTGTCATCCGGCACACTGAGGGTTCTGAGGGAGGACCAGGCGCGAATATTAAATCCGTCACACTGAGGGTTTGAGAGGAGATCAGGCGCGAATCTATCATCCGGCACACTGTGGGTTCGTAAGGAAAGCCAGGCGTGAATCTGTCATCCAGCACTCTGTGGGTTTTAAGGGAAAGCCAGGCGCGAATCTGTCATCCGGCACACTGAGGGTTCTGAGGGAGGACCAGGCGCGAATATTAAATCCGTCACACTGAGGGTTTGAGAGGAGGTCAGGCGTGAATCTGTCATCCAGCACTCTGAAGGTTTTAAGGAAAAGATCAGGCGCGAATCTATCATCCGTCACACTGTGGATTTAAGAAAATAGATCAGGCGCGAATCTATCATCCGCCACACTAATCGACCAGGGAAGGTTTTAAAGCAAATTAGTATTGAAGGGACACCCGTTAGCACTCTTGTTTTGTTTTGGTTCGATAATAGGATTTGCCGTTGCATTCGTACAAAAGAAACCACACTTAGTTTTCCTAAGAATAGCACGGTTCGTGCAGCAGTGTGTTTGTAAATACTGGGAGAGCTCTCGCGAATCAGCTGTTGCGGCAGCTTGGTTTCGTGGGGAAGCCTTATGATTCGAGGATACACACAATAATTCGAGACATGATTGATAACAAAGCGGTTTATTAGCCTTGTTAGAGCGTTTCTAACAATGCGTGGGAAGATTTTGTATACACACACACAACACTTATAATATGAATTATGAATATAAATGGCGATATATATAATAAGCATAAATGAAAGAATATAATAATAAGTAAGCAATAAGCATTAATGAAAGAATATAATAATAAGTAAGCGATAAGCATTAATGAAAGAATATAATAATAAGCTATAAGCGTTGACGAATAATAATAATATGGTATGGGGTGATATGCACTATAATAATGATATATAATAATGACTTACGGTAGTTGCCGTAAAGCACTGATTTGAATTGTTAACACTGATTGAATAATACTCCTATCTATTTGACTGTCTGTTGACAAAAGAGCTCTCTGGGCTCTCGATCCTTTGTATTTATATGATCTTCCAGGAGTACTGCGGGGGTACGCGCGGTAAAGACCTTGACAGATTTCGGGAACAAGACGCAGTAGATTTTGGGGGTTTTTGTAAACGGTGTGGCTATTAATAGATGTATTTATGTCACGTACGCCAAATGCGTCGTAATTACAATCACGTGTTGATCACGTTTGTACATTTGCGTCGCAGTGACATTTCTGGGGTTCTTATGACTGCGGAAGGAGATACTCAACTCATCGAATAGATTTTGGGCGTTTTATAGGGAAAGGGTTAGAGTGACTTGGACTCTGTGAGTGGTAAAGAGGGGATTGAGACGTGGTCTCGATTTAAGAGGGTTTTTGTAACGAGGGACTTGTTTGAATTCGTTTAAAGGGAAGGATTCGTGCCTCATATGGCGAATAGGCGAAGAAGTTTTGTAACGATCATCTCGTGATGGGGATCTCTAAGATACATCATCGAGGTGGCGTTTTGTATAGGTCATCTTGTGTTGGGGACCGCTAAGGTACAACATCAAGGTGATCGGCGATTGGGATTGACCATTTAGAGACAGGGACCACTAAGGTATATCGTCTAAGTGATCGGTTGGGTTTGAAAAAGGGGTATGGCTTGAGTTCGATGGTTTTTGATGGAGTTGTGGATGGATTTGTGGGGAAGTGGCGTTAAAATACTGCGCGAAAAATTGTGGGACGTCACAGTGAAATCAAAATGAGCTGCAAGTACATAAAGGTGCTGCTTTCCAATATATTAAATAATATTAAGCATATATATTTTTATACAAATAAATATTTTAATACCAATAAATATTTTATTCAAAATACTTGGCGCTGCTCACCGAATTGGTGTTGCTAAACTGAATACATATGTATAAATTGCATTAATCTTTTTCTTTCTTTCTTGTGCGTGCGTTCGTGAATGTGTGTATGTGTGCGTTTGCATATGCTACGTATGATATTAGAGTTAAATATATGTAGAATAAATCTGACTGCGTTTGTAATATGTATATGTATATGTTTATGTATTTTAGATTGTAAGGGAGTTATTGTAAATTATTAATACTAAGACAATTAACATTTTTTCGGTTTCGCAGCGCCAAGTATTTTGAATAAAATATTTATTGGTATTAAAATATTTATTTGTATAAAAATATATATGCTTAATATTATTTAATATATTGGAAAGCACCTTTATGTACTTGCAGCTCATTTTGATTTCACATCTTTTTTTATATTGTTGTATATTTTCTTCTATTTTTTGGGGGATTTATATTATTATCTTCTATTTTTTGTGATATTATATATTTTCTTCTATTTTTTTTTGTGATTTATATTATTATCTTTAATTTTTTGTGATTTATTTGTTTCATGTACTTGGCGTAATTTTTTTACTTTTTGAAAGTTTTTATGGGGATCTCACTTCTTTTTACAAAGATAATTCATGTACTTGGCGTAACTTTTTTTACTTTTTGAAAGTTTTTTATGGGGATCTCACTTCTCTTTACAAAGATAATTCATGTACTTGGCGTAACTTTTTTTACTTTTTTAAAGTTTTTTTATGGGGATCTCACTTCTTTTTACAAAGATAATTCATGTACTTGGCGTAATTTTTTTACTTTTTTGAAGTTGAATGCCACGTGTGCTAAAAATAAGGAAAAAGTAAGGAAATCCGAATAAATTATAAATTCTGATCTATCTTCGTCACACGTTTACGTGTTTATGGCGCCCTGCAGCCTATCTAGTGACGTTAGAGGATAAGGTATATACTTGGAATACTCGTAATAGCGCAAACCAGCTCAGCGAGTGTACTTTATTTATTTTTTGGTTAAGGATAAATTCTACGCCAGTTTAACAACTACGAAAAGAAACTAGGCGCACTGCATTGCCGATTTATATGTATTTTATGGCGCTGAAAGCAGCCTTTGGCGCTGAACGTATTTAACATTGACATTGAACTGTAATAACAACCACAATTAACACCTTTCGAAGAAAAATATGTATGCATTTTTAGCATTTCGTGGCCAAGCTTGTTTTTCTACTCGTAAATCATCAACGGATATATAAATCATCGGCAATACTTTTACCGTGGTGGAAAATCGCTGCCTTAAGTTTATAACAGTGATCCCCCATTTGTATTTTAGTAGTAGGTATTGCTTTGATGTAGAAATTTTCCACTTTCGTTGTTGTTCCACTACTATCGTGATCGAACAAATGTAATTTTGCAATAAGAATTTGTTTGGAAGCAGTTATATCGATTTTTTTTATTGTGTTTGAATTTGAATTATCACAATTAGGGCAAGAATCTTTCAGATTTTTCCATCCTGCGAAATTGTGTTTTATTATATCTTGAAATTCAAATGATTTTTTTTTTAACCCTTAACTGGTATACTGTTTTTTTCAAACGTAACTGGTATACTGGGGTCGTGGCAGACCCCAAGTAAAACAGGACACAGAAATTTGTGAAGTCGACACTAGATCCAACCTCTATGAATATTTTGTTGGTAGGTAATGTATAAAATAATAGAAGCGTAGAAAGTTAAACTATTATTATAAAATTAATTAGAAATTCAGTTAACAAACCTGGACAACCAAAAATTTTGCAGCGAACTTTGCGTGCTTGGGGTCATGACCGACCCCAGGATACCAGTTAAGGGTTAACATCTTGGGCAGTGCAAGATGTACCACACAATTTGTACTGATAGTAGTACTTGTGTAATTACACTCTAAACATCTTAATACCGTTGTAATTTCGTGTTGTACTGCATTCTTAATAAGAATCTCATGATCACAAACAGAGGTAATAAACTCAGCTGCATCATGTAGCTGATTGTTAGCGTATTTTTCTCCTGCGAATTGCCGTAATGTCATACTTCTCCCTTGCACTAGTGGGGTCGCTGCAACCGGCAGCGACCAGTCGCAGGTAGGAGATCCCGCGTTTAGCCAGGCATAATGAGCTGAGGTACATTTCGTGACCCCAGACTTTACCGTTCGAAAGTTTTTCGGCGACAGACAAACACATAAACATACGATACACTTTCTGCTTTATAGTATAATAATAATATAATAATAATAATAATAAAAAATAAGAATAAGAATATAAGATACATGAAAATATGCTTATTTTTTATTCTTCTAGTGCAGCAGGGTTACTTTCTGTTTCAGCTGTTGAAATAATTCTCTTTATCTGCATCGTTAACTAAAAAAAAATAAGACACATTGACTAATTATTTAATAAATTATCATACGTGGTCATATGTCACGATAAGTGAATGAATAATTGCGTATGCAAAACCCTACCTGCAAATTTGTGCGTACAGAGTCTGACGTAGATCACACTGCATCATCTTCTGTTTCGATTATCTGTAAATATATGAAAGCCACATTTTTTTTAATTATACGACTTAACGTAGAATTTATATATAGAAATATAGAAATAGAGTGGCCTTTTGCTATAGTAATTGTAGAGACTGCATAATGTGTCTAAAGGAGGTGAGAGCGTATGATTAATTAGAGTTTTACGAATGTCTTTCACAAAAGATTGAAAAGCATCAAGGGAGATGTGTTTTCAGCGTACTTTCTTCACTAATGTGACTTTCTCTACATTGCAAGCAGTCCACCATAATCTATTTTCTTAATAATTTTTAATGCTACGTCGTTTGACAAATTTTGTAGATTTAACTTATTTGACAAATTTCCAGAAACTTGTGCGAAACAAGATGCTCTGTCTATCTATCTAATCTTCTCCGGACAACCTCCAAGCCTGTGCGTCCCCTTCAATTTTATATATCCAAGTCCTGTGCGTCCCCTTGATTTCTATAATATATATAATAAGCTTTACATAAAAACTCTAAATTGCTGGTATACAAATAAATATCTGGCAATTTAAATGCAAGATGCAATGCAATTTTTTGTTAGTACAATATTTATTTTGTACATGCATGGTACAAATTTTGGCGTCCCACCTTGTTAATTGAGACAATAATTCAGTCTCCCATGTAGTGTAAAAACTTGTGACATTTCAAATTTGGATAACTTACCTTATTTGACACTTGGCAGGTTATGCTGAATTGACACTTGGTAGGTTATAAAGCGATGACACTTGGTAGGTTATAAAATAAAATATATATCGACGAATTTCGACGAACGAAACATACACTAGTTTCTTTTGGCTGAAGGTGTGCGTGTAACGCATAAACGAAACATACACTAATTTCTTTTGGCTGAAGGTGTGCGTGTAACGCATATATAACGCATATAAACGAAACATACACTAGTTTCTTTTGGCTGAAGGTGTGCGTGTAACGCATATACGTATTATGTTGACGAAAATTTGGCCTGGAGAAGAAAATCTTACCGTTTCTGACAGATCCATGAGACGATATTATGATATCTCTGTTATGCGTGGACAGATTTTATTGAAATTTGGTCTTATTCGAAAGCTTATATGCGGTTTACATAAGAAAAATGCCTTTAAATTTAGAATATATTGCAGGCGTGATGAGATATTAATGAAATAAGTTTCAGGTTAGGTTGGATTAGCCGTTTCTCGAGTAAATGATAGAGGTAGCGACAGTCGACATATACAGGGTGTGTTTCCTGTACTTGGCGTCGAGACGCTACCGCGTCTCTAGATCATATAATAATGAGTAAGTCATGTATGACGATCGTCATAACCGACGATCGTCAAAACAAAACAATAGCGTAGGCTACAGATCGCTCTATCCCACTCGGTCTCGATGTGTTTCGTTCGATCTCTTCGTCGGGCGGTGCGACAATGCATGTGGCAACTTCAGCCAATAACCAAAATACGTGTGCCCCGTCTTTGAAAGTGTGCCCAAATAGGTGACTCGACCAATCGTCACAGCAGCGGACTGCACAGCCCGAGACAGTCTGCCACGAGTTTTCTTTTCGCCGGGTAATAGTAGTAATCTCGTCCCAGTAATTAACAGTAATCGGCCCCTTTCGCAGCCACCAATTTTTATAACGTAGGAACAACACGTTCCGTGAAAAATAAATTCAGTGATCAGTGTTAGTAGCCGTGCAGTGAAGTGAATATTCGGTACATTAACCCGGACGCAGTGTGATCAGCTGAGCACTGGGCGCTACCCAACCATAAATCTTTTCGTCCACCGATAACCAGGATCAGTACAGTGACCCAGTGACACAGGTTTCCGAAAAGGGAAGGAAAGCAAGGGAAAGGAATGTCCGAAAGGGTGAGCTTTATTTAATTTATTGGTGATTATTAGGTGTGAAAATAAATTCTTTCCGATTTTAGGATACAATAACAGTTCGATTTAAAAAATATGAAAACAACTCGATCATCGAAACAATTTCCATTATTGTTAATTACCTTTTGCCATTTTTCTGGCAGCTTCTGAATACCACCGCGATAGAAATTCCAGTCGGAAAGAATTTATTCATACACCTAATATTATTTTTTAAGTTTAGTTGTGTTGGCCGTTGTTAAACTACGGATTTTTACCTCAATAACGAATTACGATCACTTGTCGTACATTTTCTGTTACGTTACCTTTTCGTTTATGCCTTATTTAAAAACGAAATTTACGTACTTCTTGTCCTCTCACTTCAAATTATTTTTATTTAAGATTCTGCTTTAAAAAAAAACTGTGTAACGCGGTTTCCTTCGATGCATGCCGACTTGCTTGTTCGTACGTTCGTAGCACAAGCGCGGTCGCCTACCGCGTAGCCAACGCTACCGCGGGAACTCGGGCGGAAGGCGCGCGCTCTGATTGGTCGGGGTTTTTGGTTAATATCTCCTTAACGAAGCTTCGGACAATATTTTCGCTAAGGAAAAAGTTGATTCAAATCACCCCCTGAGTCACCCCTTTCAAGGAAAACCGACATTTTTGGGACACCCTGTATATAGAAAACACCGTAACCATTGCCATCGCGATTACTCCACGTTCGTGTTTACCCCACTGTAACGTCCCACGGGGACTCAAACCGGTAAAAACCGACTGTCGGTAAAGTAGAACCGATCTCCATTACCATATAACTGTATTCCATTACCACGCAAACGCATCGTAAAGACTTTTGTACATAATTTATAATTTAAGCAAATATTAGAGAAACAAATATTATAGAAATGTTAAGAATAATTAATTATAAGTATTAGCAAAAGCGCAAGACAAAATAATAAGTAATAAGCGAACAAACATGAAATAACAAACAGCGACTCACTGCGCATGCGCCAGCCCGCCAATTCTCGGGTATAAAAGGTGACGCGCGCAGCACAGAGCGCGCTCATTCGAATACGTTCTTGCGACCAACGAATGCTAGTGCCTGGAGGCAGCTTAAGTACCATCCAGCAGAATTTCAGCACGCTCCGGAAACGGTAGCGACTGGTTCTCAGTGTTAAAAAGGTACGGGTGCTCCTCTTTGGACCTACCATTTGAAGGTTGAGAACTTTGTCTTCACGGAGGTTTTAAGCGTTGCTCCTATTAGTAGGTAGCAGCTTAGCCGCTTAGCGAAGGCAAAGTCTACAGAACCCTAGAATAAAACTCTGCCAAAAGAATTGGGACCCGCTCCGGAAACGGCAGCAGACCGATCTTACTGCAGTAGCCTAGCATAAAACTCTGCCAAAAGAATTGGGACCCGCTTCGGAAACGGCAGCAGACCGATCTTACTGCAGAAGTACATATCTTAATACATATATTATTATTATTATTAATTAGCGTATTAGAATAAACATAAAAACATAAAAAACCAAAAAAGAGTATAAGTAATCATAGATCGTAAGCAATATTAATTCATTATTATTATCATTACTAGAATAAGTTTTATTAAATAAATAAGCATTGTTAAGTTTCAAGCCATAGATATTACTCTTTCATCTGTAGAATAGAACCCCACCTTTCCTACACTCGAGGGGACGCCGCTCTCCTCTCGGGGATCTGTCGACGCTCAGTTGTCCCCGGTGTAACGTCCCACGCGGACTCGAACCCAGTATTACCGACAGTCGGTAAAACAGCGATACATTGCGATACGCGTAGAATCACTGTACATATTATTGCATATAAAATTATAATTAAGCAAATATAAATAAGACGAATATTACGAAACACATTAGGAATAGTTGATTATAAGCGTTGTTAAGAATATAAGATAAAATATAAGTTAATAAGCGAGAAAACCACTGCGCGTGCGCCAATCCGCCAAAATCATGGTATAAAAGGAGGTTCACGTAGCACAGTGATTCAGTCAAGACTCTGCTTGCGAATGCACAAGCATAGAGGTAGCTAAGGTCTGACCAGTAAGATTAAGCTCGCTCCGGAGACGGTAGCGGCTGGTCTTCAGTGGATAGATACAGGTGCTCCTTTATTGATTGTGTATTCAAAGGTTATAGAACCTCGCTCTTGCAAAGGCATTTAGCTCGCTAAACTTGGTAAAAGCAAGGTCATAAGAGTATAGAACTCAAACTCTGCCACGAGTAACTAGCTCGCTCCGGAAACGGTAGCGGCTGTTCTTACTGCAGACGTTGCCAAGAGTATTAGCTCGCTCCGGAGACGGTAGCGGCTGTACACTGCAACACACATACATGTCTTGTACATAATACGACACACATATATATATATATACATAAAATATAAGAAAACCAAAAATACTGTAATCATAGTTGTAATTAATATTGATTTGTTACTTAAAGTATAATTAGTTGTTGAATAAACAAGCCATTGTTAATGTTTAAGTTGGATTTTACTCCTTTACTCTATTATAACGAAACCCCACCTATCCTATACTCGAGGGGACGCCGCTCTCCTCTCGAGAACCAGTAACGCTCAGTTGTCCCTGGCAATCGGACGTTACAGGTTGGATATTTTTGGTGACAGCGGTGGGATAGTTGATTTCGTTCAGAAGGATCGTTCATTTAGAAGGAATATTTCGCTTAGTAACATACTCCAAAAGTGAGTAATTCCCAGAAATTTTTCTCTCTTCTTAGTAAATTCTACGGAGACTTAAAATTCACAATGGCTGACGGGGAACTTGACCAAGCAATGGCAAACCTAGCAATCAATACTACAGCTCAAGAAGCTACAGAAACTATAGAAATACAAGGAGATACAAACGCTCCAGAAAATTTGAACCCCCAAATTAATATAAATACAGCTACGAGTACATATCCGCAACTACCACACATTAGCTTACGCGATACGGCAGACACAGTCCCTTCTTTCAATGGCAGAAATATACCGATACATCAGTTCGCTAAAAGTTGTCGACATGCACGGCGCATGGTAAACCCAAACGCGGAGTACGGACTAGTTCAACTCATTAAGAATAAACTTTTCGGGCAAGCCTCAAGAGTAGTTTTAAGCGGGGAATATAATACAATTAACGACCTTATCTCCGTACTAAGCTCACGTTTTGCACCGTTACATACCTCCATTCAATTATACGGAGAACTATCAAAAATCGCGCAATTACCGACCGAAACAACAGTAGATTATAGCAGTCGTGTATCCAACTTACTCCTACAAATCAGACATTGTAACGCAATAGAAGTACCTACACACGAAGCCCAATTCAATATAACTGCGGAGCAAAACTCTATTAAAGCCTTCCTAACGGGATTAAAAACAGAAATACACAATAGAATATACGAACACACCTTCAGTAGTCTCGATCGCGCTATCAACGTCGCTATCAAAGCAGAAGCAGAGTTCAACGAAAACCAAACGCGAACAAGAGTAGCACAGACCAACCAATGTACGAACTGTCTTGGATATGGCCATGACGTCACCACCTGTGGTAGCCAACAAACCTCGCGTACCAACTGGCGGCAAAAGAATTGTCAACATTGCAACAAGACGGGACACGCAACGCACGAATGTAGGAACCATAATAGAGGCCAATACAATACATTCTGTGACTTTTGCCGAAGACCAGGACACATGACACAGGATTGTAGAAGTCGAAGCTATTCAAATAGAGCCCCACAACCTAATACATACTGCGACTATTGCCGAAGACCAGGACACACGACGCAGGATTGCAGAAGCCGAAATTACGAAAACAGGGCCCCTCAATCCAACGCCTATTGCGACCACTGTCGAAGACCAGGTCACACAATACAGGAGTGTAGGAACAAAAATTATATAAATAGAACACAGCAGCCAGAAATATTCTGTGAATACTGCAAGTACAAAGGCCACACCATGGAACAATGCAGGAAGAAGATGTACTTCGATAGGAAGGAGAAAGAAGAAACACAACCTCGTACGGTACGTCAACAAGCCATACTTAGATTAAAAACCGAACAAGTAAGGAAACCTCCTAGTATCCTTCTTTTTGATGTAGGATTCAATGAAGAACAAGCAACATTAATGATCGATACCGGATCCGATCTAAACGTGATTAAGAGGAGCGCTGTTTCATCAGACATCCCAATCTTTACGGACATTCTCTTCGACCTCAATGGCATCACAAGCGGTCTACTCAGCACCATTGGGTATATCAAAATAAAGACCCTAAACACAGAAATTATCCTCCACGTCGTAGAGGACCTTCCTATCAAGCAGGATGGAATACTGGGGACGGATTTCTTCCAAACCAACGGGGCAACGATTGACTACATGCATTCGGCAATAACCATTGGAAGAGAAACTGTTCCATTCATTGACCCAGAGACGATCACAATACCAGCAAGATCAAGAAGCCAAATATATGTACGAGTCCTCAATACACAATCTAGCACAGGGTACATCCCAAAAATGAAAATTCACCCTAATTTACACATGGGTAACGCACTTGTATCAAACAACAACGGTGTAGCATACCTATTCGCAATAAATACATCCACAAAAGACATCAAAATTCCTGTACCATCTGTCGAATTGGAACCATTCGAAGAAGTACCTGTAGGAGAAGAAACATCAGACAAATATGAAAAACCCAACAAAATACACCAGCTACTTCAACTATTACGACTGGAACATTTAAATTCAGAGGAACGAGCCAGCATCGAGGAACTGATAAAAGAACATTCGGATAGATTCTACCTCCCAGGAGAAAAATTAGAAGCCACAAACAGAGTACACCATAGAATAATAACGGAAAGCAACGTTCCTGTCTTCACAAAACAATACAGATACCCTCAAGCATACAAGGAAGAAGTAAGAAAGCAAACCAAAGAATTACTTGAAAAGGAAATAATACAAGCTTCAACATCTCCTTATAATTCACCGATATGGATCGTACCTAAAAAGGAAGACGCACAAGGAAATATAAAATCCAGAATCGTAATTGATTTCAGGAAACTGAATGAACTAACGATTGGAGACGCCTATCCTCTGCCAAACATAACTGACATATTAGATCAGTTAGGAAGCGCAAAATACTTCTCCGTATTCGATCTAGCATCCGGATTCCATCAAATTCCAATGCATCCAGACGATCGCCACAAGACGGCCTTCTCTACGATATATGGACACTATGAGTTCAACAGGATGCCATTCGGACTCAAAAATGCACCAGCTACCTTCCAAAGACTCATGGACCAAGTATTAACGGGCCTTCAAGGAATAGAACTCTTTGTATATCTGGATGACATCGTAATATATGCCAGCTCACTTAAGGAACATGCAACAAAGTTTACGCGCTTGATGAATAGACTAACGGACGCTAACCTCTATCTCCAACCAGACAAATGTGAATTCCTGAAGAAGGAAGTATCGTATCTAGGACACGTAATAGGAGAAGAAGGAGTCAAACCTGACCCACGGAAAATAGTGGCCGTCAAGGAATTTCCAACACCTACAACGGTCAAACATGTAAAACAGTTCCTAGGACTGAGTGGTTATTACAGAAGATTCATCAAAGACTTTTCAAAAATTGCACGACCACTGTCAAACCTGACCAAAAAGGACTACCAGTTTGAATGGACTCATAAGCAGCAAAAATCATTTGAAGTTCTGCGGGAAGCTCTTTGCAAAGAACCTATCCTACAATATCCGGACTTCGAGAAGACGTTCAACATTACAACAGACGCCTCAGGTATTGCTGTAGGTGCAGTCCTTAGCCAGGGTGAAATCGGGAAAGATTTACCGATAGCCTACGCATCTCGTGTCCTAAACGACGCAGAAACTCGTTACTCTCCAACCGAACGAGAGTTATTAGCAATTATATACGCAGTATTTCACTTCAGACCCTACGTTTATGGCAGAAAGTTCTACTTGATAACAGATCATAAACCGCTAGAATGGCTACAAAATCTCTCAAATCCAACATCTCGGCTAATGCGATGGAAAATAAAACTTGCAGAATATGATTATAAAATCCTATATAAACCAGGAAAGTACAACACAAACGCAGACGCATTGTCAAGAAACCCAATAGCATTACCATTAGATGCAAAAAGAGCCCATTCAGAAACAAATTCTCACGAGAACAAAAAGCAAAAACAATTCCATCAACATAACACGCGACAACGAGATACTACAGCCTCAACCTCAGGAAATCCAGCTCCGCACAAACAATTTAAGCTGGGTTTACATTAGTCCAGTCGCTGGATCCAGTGAGTGATTTGACTGGAAATCGCGTCGATGTCTACATTATTCCAGTCGCTGGATCCAGCGAGTGGTTCGACTGGAAATCGGTCGAGGTCTACATTATTCCAGTCGCTGGATCCAGCGAGTGAATCGACTGGAAAACAGTCTTCCAGTCGTTTATGAACCGTTAAAGGTGATAGGTAATAATGGATTCACGCAAAAGAAGGATAAAAAATCATCTGAAACTTGCTTTAATATTAATTTGTAAAGAAATTATTGACATAGTTGATGTAGAAATGAAGAGAAAAAAGCGAATTTGGATGCGAAACTGGATAAGGGAAAGAAGTGAAAAAGGTGGCTCCGCGTTACTTTTTGCAACAACTGAAATCAGAGGATCCTTCTGAGTATAGATTAGCATTTGAAGGTTTGGTCTTCATTTAATTTCTTTGCCATTATTTTCTTCAAAATGCAAACACGTGTACGCTATGTTACGCGCTACAATCGTGTAGATATAGGAGAGCTTCCATCAGCACCGTAATCGGCCGAAGGCCGTATCTTGGTTCTTTGTAAATAGCTCGGGAAAGGTTCCGAGGGAAAGCAGTCCTCTAATTTATGAGGCTGCCTGGCAACGTTGGGTCTGTCGCGCGTCCTGCCTGACACTTGGGACCGTTGGAGGGTGGCGAGTGACGTGGGGCATCAATGACCCTCTGTGTACTCGACTCTGGCGGTCCCGAGGTTCGGTGATATTGGGCAGACGTCCTGTTTCACCTTTAGGGCGCCTTGGACGACGTTTCGGAGACGGGCTGTTTACCCGTATATCATGCAATAGACGGAACTACGGTTTCCAGAGTTTTCCCTCTCTATGGGGCTGGGTGGGCCGTTCCTTTGGCGATGTGACGACCAATAGGAAGTGCATTAATCGTGGGGCCCGCCAAGGTATCAGTCTGGGAGGGAGGATTTCTGGTTGCTAGCAGGAATGACTTCGTTGGGGAGTCAGACACTGTAAGACACCCAAATACTTCGGACACGTTCGGTTACGGGAACTGTACAGATTCGGCTGTCAGTTATACATATATACACTCACCATTCTTGTTGTTATCTGTTAATTGATCTGGTTATTTAATATACAATCCACTGGTACTCCGTTACATGCAGTCTTTCAATTATTCACCCTTTACCATGCTAAACCGTCGTAGAGGGTACCGCGTAATTCCCGGTGTCGGCGGAGACCCGTAGCGGGGCCTTACAACCCCCGTTGACCCGCTTCAGTTTAAGGTGGGTCTCATCGAGGTTGCGCGAGAAACACGCTATACCTACTACGCTTCAGACGGCACCAGGCGGCACTGGACTGAGCCGTCTAGACCAGTCCAGCAACGCTGGAATATTGTGTTCTCGATGGAGGGGGTAAACACTGGATCGAAAAGTAGACTTTCGATCCAGTCGAAATCTGTTGGAATGACAGCACTGGACTGGAATGATCACACTGTTTACATTATTCCAGTTATAATCCAGTGCTGGACTGGATCACTGGACTGGACTAATGTAAACCCAGCTTTAGAATTATTTCAACAGATTCCGACTCATCATCATACGACGAAAGCGACTCAATAAACACAAAACGGCAAAAATTAAAACGAAAAATAAAAAGAAATACCTCCTCATCTCAGCCAGAAGTTAAGAAACAAAACGTCGAAATTTATACACCTCCTCAAATCACAGTACCAGTAGAAGTACATGCGCCTCCTCAAGATATAGTTCCAGTAGAAGTACATACACCTTCTCAACATAGAAACTACACAAGAGCATCCAGAATACCTCACATCAGAGAAGACGAAGACTTAATAGAAGAAATAGAAGAAACTTTCATAGTACCAAACCACAATTATAAAGACCCTCCCAAAATTGATGCAGAAACAAGCACAAGTACTCACCACACACCTAAAAGAAAGAAACGGAAATTAAAATCCAGTACTGACACTGCTCCTATAACTCCCATAAAAATTAAGAAGGGGAGAATACTTACACCACCATTATCTCCTCTTCCACCACTACTATCTCCTCCTCCACTAGTATCACCCATTCCATCACAACACACAACAGGCAGACCAAGAATAGTGTCGAACATTCCTGTCAAAAAACAAAACATGGAAATAGAGGATCATTTATGGATGGGCAAAGGATACATCATAACATTCATCAACACAAAAGGTAAACCAATAGGACCAGCCGGAGATAAATTATACAAAGAGAAAAATATAAAAAGTAATAAACTTCCACTTCCACTAAGAACTGGAGACTCAATTAAACTCAAAGAAGGAAAACATACAATCCTCGGACTTGTTATAACAGACCATCCAACAGAAGAAGATTTATACAAATCATTAAGAGCACTCCATACCCAACTAGTACTTGAAAATACCACAAGAGTATACATAGCAGGCGAAGAAAACAAAATTTCACTAAACAGACTATGGAATTTAATAGACATAATATTCTTACAAGAAGACATTCAATTTATATTTTGTAAAGGCACATTAATAACTCCTTCTGTACAAGAGAGACAACAAATTATTCAAGAGAACCATCAAACTCCTATAGGCGGACACAAAGGAATAACCAAGACATACCATCGAATAAGAAATCAATATTATTGGAAAAACATGAAGTACGAAATAACGCAATTCATCAAAACTTGCTTAGACTGTCAAAAGACTAAATTGGTAAGAGTTAAAAACAAAGAACCTATGATATTGACAGACACACCAATTGACGCCTTTGATAAAGTTTCTATGGACATTGTGGGACCACTACCTTTCACAGATACAGGAAATGGTTATATACTTACGATTCAAGATAACCTAACTAAATATTCTCTTGCAATACCATTAGTAAACATCACCTCAGAAGACATAGCTAGAGCATTCACAGAGCACTTCATCTGCAAGTTTGGAAGTCCCAAAGCCATTCTCACAGACCAGGGACCGAATTTCATGAGTGCCCTTATGAAGAAATTTGCCAAGGCATTCCATATAAAGCAATACCGAACTTCTGCATACCATCCACAGTCTAATGGATCCTTAGAAAGAAGTCATCACGTCCTTGTAGAATATTTACGACACTATGTATCAAAGGAAAAACAATGGGATCAATGGTTACCGCAAGCAATGTTTTCATACAATACAAGCACTCACGAAGGTACAAAATTCACGCCTCACGAGCTTGTTTTCGGTAGAAAAGCCCGCCTTCCTTCAAATATTACCCCAACAGATAAAATCAAAACCTATCCGGATTTCGTCGACAAATTAATAGACAAACTTCATCACATCCGACAAATGGCGCGAAACAATTTGGAAGAATCGAAAGTTCGGCAGAAATATTACTATGATCGAAAGATTCAACCCGAAACATACAAGATAGGAGATTGGATCTGGTTACTAAAACCAAGACGCGAAAAATTGGAACCAGAATACACCGGACCCTATCAAGTCATCGAAATTTTGAATAATAGCAATTTGAAAATAGCAACAAATCCCAAACAAATAAAAATCGTCCATATGAATAGAGTCAAGAAAGCCTACCTACCTTAAAAGACTTGGCAACCATGCGCAGAAACTAGTATAAATGGAAGAGCAGATACAGGATTCCTTCATTCTAGCCGAAACATTTGTACAAGAAACAACGTTCCGTAGCCACAGAAAGATGGACAAATTTATATGCCTCGAGAAAATTTATAAGCGAGACGTATACTACTACGGCAAACATATTCTGTGCGAAGATTGCGCACACAGACTAGGGGAAATATATAGACAGCCAGCGTCAGAACACCTTCTTACATTGGTCACTAGACAAAATAACGAGCAATGCCTTATTTGTCGACGGGTGCTTTATATAAGGAAAACTATAATTAATTGCACTCTATGCACCTTACTAACATCTCAAATAACGGCAATATCAATAAATAATATGCAATTGGGATATGTATATCCCGTCATTCAAAAGGAAGTTCTAAGAAACCTCTAAACCAATAAGAATGAAGCAACCTAAGGAAACCCTAGGGACAATAGAAGAAGGAGAGGTTGCAACACTGCATAAAGTCATTGTAAGGAAGCTCAAACGAACGCGAAAAATTTCGAACAAAAGGAAAAAATCTTTAAAGATGGAAAGTTATACATGCTTAAAGAAGATATACGACTACAATGTATATTACTACAGAATCACGAAATTATTGTGCGTGCAGTGCGCACGTTTCAGCGAGATGAGCGAAGAGAACATAGGCTATCCGCATTTAATTGCAAAAGAAAATTTGAGGAGCTACCGGATATGCCACCGGTGCGGCCGGATTTTATATATTGCTAAACCAGCAGAGGAGTGCACATTATGCACTCTGATAATCCCTCAGATCCTTCCAGACATAAAAAAAATATTATCAAATGCTGGAGGAACGTACCCAGTGATCAGGGACATGATCCTTGAAGATCTATAAAAGTAAATACATCATTTTCCTTAACATACATTCCTTATTTTCTAATCCTTATTCCAATTACTACTTATTTCACAGATATACCCTGGAAAAAGGAAGAAATTATTCTATTTTGTAAATACGTTCACATATTATTATCTT
Source organism: Andrena praecox (assembly GCA_963932275.1). Lineage (NCBI taxonomy): Eukaryota > Metazoa > Arthropoda > Insecta > Hymenoptera > Andrenidae > Andrena > Andrena praecox. The sequence goes on from OZ010731.1 coordinate 38,418,703, forward strand.
TATTACACATCACACTCACAGATACACACACACACACACGCACACATTGTAATTAACACTCACACCTAGTTTTAAGCATTATTATAACCTAAATTTAAAAATATACATATAATCCCGAAACACAAAAACAAATATTCATACCCAAACTACAAATTTGCGAGTCTACGAAAACGAACTATTTAAAATTCGCGCCGAAAAATATTACAACCAAACATTAGTATCAAACTTCAGACATCACTGTCAAATCCGCACTTGCACCAACCTTCATGCATACAACTTCGAAAATGCCGCGAAGAGCCGGATCGCGTCACACAAAAACGCAGAAGGACAAGGAGAAAATAGAAGAAATCCTACAAGAGATGATCGATATCCCGCTGATGGTCACTCCACTCCCAGAACCTCCAGGAGAAATGGTAAAATTAATCCACTATAATACAAATTCAAAAAAAAAAAAAAAAAAAAATTTTTCCAAATTTCCAAAATTTTCAAGACGACCTCCCAAGCTTCCCCGGAATCCCTTCCCTCCATATCAGGAAAGGCCCCGGAGTTCAAGATTCCCATGAAACCCGCACCGCGAAGGAAGAAGAGGGAGTTCCCATCCCTGATCCCTATAGACGTGCCCCCACCAGATTGGAGGGCATATCAGGCCTTGCCGGATACAGATCCAAGGCAATGGATCTGGAAAGTGCTAAAAACATGCGGAACGGGAGCCGCAGAAAAATATGTCCCAAAAGGGAATAATGTTAAATAAATATATATAAATTATGATATATAATAAATATTTAAAAATTTAACATAACCTACATCTATTCAAATCTTTCGAGGGCGAAAGATCGCCTAGGGGGGAGGTGTAACGTCCCACGCGGACCCGAACCCAGTATTACCGACAGTCGGTAAAACAGCGATACATTGCGATACGCGTAGAATCACTGTACATATTATTGCATATAAAATTATAATTAAGCAAATATAAATAAGACGAATATTACGAAACACATTAGGAATAGTTGATTATAAGCGTTGTTAAGAATATAAGATAAAATATAAGTTAATAAGCGAGAAAACCACTGCGCGTGCGCCAATCCGCCAAAATCATGGTATAAAAGGAGGTTCACGTAGCACAGTGATTCAGTCAAGACTCTGCTTGCGAATGCACAAGCATAGAGGTAGCTAAGGTCTGACCAGTAAGATTAAGCTCGCTCCGGAGACGGTAGCGGCTGGTCTTCAGTGGATAGATACAGGTGCTCCTTTATTGATTGTGTATTCAAAGGTTATAGAACCTCGCTCTTGCAAAGGCATTTAGCTCGCTCCGGAGACGGTAGCGGCTGGTGCACTTGGTAAAAGCAAGGTCATAAGAGTATAGAACTCAAACTCTGCCACGAGTAACTAGCTCGCTCCGGAAACGGTAGCGGCTGTTCTTACTGCAGACGTTGCCAAGAGTATTAGCTCGCTCCGGAGACGGTAGCGGCTGTACACTGCAACACACATACATGTCTTGTACATAATACGACACACATATATATATATATACATAAAATATAAGAAAACCGAAAATACTGTAATCATAGTTGTAATTAATATTGATTTGTTACTTAAAGTATAATTAGTTGTTGAATAAACAAGCCATTGTTAATGTTTAAGTTGGATTTTACTCCTTTACTCTATTATAACGAAACCCCACCTATCCTATACTCGAGGGGACGCCGCTCTCCTCTCGAGAACCAGTAACGCTCAGTTGTCCCTGGCAATCGGACGTTACACCGGACAGCCGAACGTTACAGGTCGGATATTTTTGGTGACAGCGGTGGGATTTCTCATTCGTTTAGAGGAATAAATTCATTTCGAGGAACTATTTCGTTAGAGAAATCACTCCATAAGTGAGTATTTTCCAAGAAATTTTTCTTCCTTTTTCTCTAAATTTTACAGAGGCTTTAAAACTTCACAATGCCTAACACAATTGGAGAAGCAATGGCTAACCTCACAATAAATACAGAAACTCAAACTCAGGAGACTACAGAAACTCCAGGAAATATTACAGTAGACGCTCCAGGACCTTCAAATCCACAGATTAATATGAATACATCTACGAGTACATATTCTCAACTACCACATATTAGCCTACGCGACACTGCGGACACAGTCCCTTCTTTCGACGGTAGAAACATACCGATACACCAGTTTATAAAAAGCTGCCGACATGCACGGCGCATGGTTAATCCGAACGCAGAGTATGGATTAGTTCAACTCATAAAGAATAAGCTTTTCGGACAAGCTTCTAGAGTAGTATTAAGCGGAGACTATAATTCAATCGATGATCTCATTTCGGTATTAGAGTCACGATTTGCTCCATTACATACTTCAATACAATTATATGGCGAATTATCGAAAATAGCACAGCTACATAACGAAACAACGGTAGATTACAGCAGTCGCGTATCCAATCTCTTACTTCAGATTAAACATTGCAATGCAGTAGAGGTACCGACACATGTAATACAATTCAATACAACCGCAGAACAAAACGCCATTAAAGCCTTTCTAACGGGATTAAGAACTGAAATACATAATAGAATACACGAATACACCTTCAGCAATCTTGATCGCGCTATCAACGTCGCCATTAAAGCTGAAGCAGAATATAACGAAAACCAGATACGAGCAAGAGAAGCAGCAGGAATAACACAGGGTAACCAATGTACGAATTGCCTTGGATACGGCCATATTGCCACCGCTTGCAGTAGCCGAATATCACGAACCAACTGGCAGCAAAAAACCTGTCAACAATGTAATAGAACGGGACATACAACGCAAGAATGTAGGAGTCGAAGCGGAACACAAAACGGAGCACGAAACCAAGCATGGAACGATACATTCTGTGACTTCTGCCGAAGGCCGGGTCACATGACGCAAGATTGTAGGAGCCGAAGTTACACGAATAGAGCCCCTCAATCTACCGTATACTGTGATAATTGCCGAAGGCCAGGTCACACAACACGAGATTGTAGAAGCCAAAGTTACACGAACAGAGCTCCTCAATCCAACGTGTACTGTGACTACTGTAAAAGACCAGGTCACACGATACAAGAATGCCGAAGCAAAAGTTATGCAGAAAGAGTACAAAGATCAGAAGTATTCTGCGAGTATTGCAAATTTAGAGGTCACACGATAGACCAATGCAGAAAGAAGATATACTTCGATAGGAAGGAAAAAGAAGAGAAACAACCCCGTATGGTACGTAGGCAGGCCATACTTCGATTAAAAACGGAGCAAATAAGGAAACCTCCTAGCATCCTTCTTTCTGATGTAGGATTCAGCGAGAACCACGCAACGTTGATGATCGACACTGGATCCGACCTCAACGTCATCAAGAGAAGTGCTGTTTCACCGAATATACCAATCTATACGGACACTCTGTTCGACCTTAATGGTATTACGGACGGCCTACTCAGCACAATAGGATACATCAAGATAAGAACTTTAAACACGGAAATCATTATCCATGTTGTGGAGGATCTTCCTATCAAACAAGACGGAATACTTGGAACGGAATTTTTTCAAACAAACGGAGCAACCATCGATTATATGAAGTCAGAGATAATAATAGGAACGGAAATTATTCCATTTATCGATCCAGAAATGGTCACGATACCAGCAAGAGCACGAAGTCAAATATATGTGCGAGTGCTGAATACACAATCCAAAACAGAATACATTCCGAAAATTAACATTCACCCGAACATACACATGGGAAATGCACTGGTTTCGAATAACAACGGTGTAGCATTTCTTTTTGCTATAAATACATCCACAAAGGACATCAAAATTCCAGTACCGTCAGTTGAACTAGAAGAATTTGAAGAAATACCTGCAGAAGAAGAAACAACAAACGCATACAAAAGAACTGATAGAACGCACCAATTATTACAATTATTACGGTTGGACCACCTAAACTCAGAGGAACGAGCTAGCGTGGAACAACTAATAAAGGAACATGCAGACAGATTCTACCTTCCAGGGGAGAAACTGGAAGCAACAAACAAAACATATCACAGGATAATTACAGAAAACAACGTTCCTGTTTTTACAAAACAATATAGGTATCCCCAAGCATATAAAGAAGAAGTTAGAAAACAGACTAAAGAATTGCTTGAAAAAGGAATCATACAGTCATCAACTTCGCCTTATAATTCACCGATCTGGATTGTACCCAAGAAAGAAGACGCTCAAGGAAATAAAAAGTCCAGAGTCGTAATTGACTTTAGAAAATTAAATGAACTAACAATTGGAGATGCTTATCCTCTGCCAAATATAACTGATATACTAGATCAGTTAGGAAGTGCAAAGTACTTTTCTGTATTCGATCTTGCATCTGGATTTCATCAAATACCAATGCATCCAGACGATCGACATAAAACAGCATTTTCCACAATTTACGGGCACTACGAATTCACCAGAATGCCATTTGGACTAAAAAATGCACCAGCCACCTTCCAGAGACTAATGGACCAAGTCTTAACTGGGCTTCAAGGAATAAAGCTGTTCGTATACTTAGACGATATTGTCATATACGCCAGTACATTAAAAGAACATGCAACTAAATTCAAACGACTAATGGATAGACTAAGAGAAGCAGATCTTCACCTTCAACCGGACAAATGCGAATTTTTGAAGAAAGAAGTTTCGTACTTGGGACACATAATAGGAGAGGACGGAGTCAAACCTGACCCAAAAAAAGTAGTAGCAGTACAGGAATTTCCAACACCTACTACGGTCAAGAACGTCAAACAATTCCTAGGACTAAGTGGATATTATAGGCGATTCATAAAAGATTTTTCAAAAATTGCAAGACCACTTTCCAATCTCACTAGGAAGAATTACCAATTCGAGTGGACCTACAAACAACAGAAGGCATTTGAAACTTTACGGGAAATTCTCTGCAAGGAACCTATATTACAATTCCCGGACTTCGATAAAGTATTCAACATCACGACAGACGCCTCAAGTATTGCTGTAGGTGCGGTCCTCAGTCAAGGGGAAATAGGAAAAGATTTACCGGTAGCTTACGCATCTCGCGTTTTAAATGATGCTGAAACACGATATTCTCCTACAGAACGAGAATTATTGGCAATAATATACGCAGTCTTTCACTTCAGACCTTACATTTACGGACGAAAATTCTATCTAATAACAGACCATAAACCATTAGAATGGCTTCAAAATCTTTCTAATCCTACATCTCGGTTAATGCGCTGGAAAATTAGATTAGCGGAATACGATTACAAAATTTTATATAAACCCGGGAAATACAACACAAACGCGGACGCATTGTCTAGGAATCCGATTTCACTACCATTACATGCAAAAAGAGCTCATTCAGATACAAATTCTCATGAAAATAAAAAATTAAAAGAATTTCATCAATTTCCAACCCGACAAAGGGAAACTACAGCATCAACCTCTGGAAATCCAGCTCCACATAAGCAATTAATAGTTAACTCATCAGAAACCGATTCCTCTTCATATGACGAAAGCGATGCGTTAAATTTAATGCGAAAGAAATTAAAACGGAAAAAACAAAGCACAAACACCTCCTCTTCTCGTCCCGAGACTAAGAAACGGAATATTGAAGCGGAAACGCATACACCCCCTCGTTACGCGCCTCATCAAATTTCCGTTCCCGTCCAAATACACGCACCCCCTCAAGTACACGCACCCCCGCAAGTCGTGACCCCCCAAGTCCAAGTACACGCACCCCCGCAAGTCGTGATACCTCAAAAATATAAACCCCCTCACATCAAGAAACCGCACGAGGACTTAATTGAGGAAATCGATGAAACGGTCATAGTACCAAGACATAATTATAAAGACCCTCCCAAAATTGATGCAAAGTCAAGCTCAAGCACTCACCACACACCTAAAAAGAAGAAATTAAAATCAAAATCCAGCACGGACACAGGTCCTATAACGCCAATAACAATAAGGAAAGGAAGGATACTTACTCCTCCTCCACCATCCTCTCATCCTCCACCATTACTATCTCTTCCCCCACATTCTCCACGGCACAAACAACCCACACCAGCCAAACCAAGGATAGTATCAAATATTCCTGTCAAAAACCAAAATACAGAGGTGGAAGATCACTTGTGGATGGGCAAAGGATACGTAGTGACATTCATAAACACACAAGGCAGGCCAATCGGACCATCAGGAGGAAAATTATATAAGGAAAAAAATATAAAACCTCACAAAATTCCACAACCATTAAGAATCGGAGAGTTAGTCAAAATCAAGGAAGGGAAGCACACAATCCTTGGACTTATCACACCAGAACATCCAACGGAAGAAGACGTATACAATTCACTGAGGTCACTTCATACATACCTGGTATCTGAAAAAGCCACAAAAGTATACATCTCATCAGAAGAGGATAAAATTTTATTAAATCAATTACGAAATTTAATAGAACTAATATTCATACAAGAAGATATCCAATTCATCTTCTGCAAAGGCACCCTCCTAACACCTCCTATGCAAGAAAGACACCAGATCATCCAGGAGAATCACCAATCACCTATAGGCGGACACAAGGGAATTACAAAAACATACCATCGAATAAGAAGCAAATACTACTGGAAAAATATGAAATACGAAATAACACAGTTTATTAAGACTTGCTTAGAATGCCAGAAAACTAAACTGGTACGAGTAAAGAACAAGGAACCCATGATACTAACAGACACACCTGTTGATGCTTTCGATAAGATTTCTATGGACATAGTAGGACCATTACCTTTCACAAACATAGGAAATAGTTATATACTTACTATCCAGGACAATTTGACTAAATACTCTCTCGCTATTCCATTGGCAAGTGTCACTTCAGAAGATATAGCTAAGGCATTTACAGAACATTTCATCTGTAAGTTTGGAAGTCCTAAAGCAATCCTTACTGACCAGGGACCAAATTTTATGAGTGCCCTCATGAAGAAATTTGCCAGAGCGTTTCACATTAAACAATATCGAACCTCTGCATTTCATCCACAATCTAATGGATCTTTGGAGAGAAGTCACCATGTCCTCGTCGAATACCTAAGACATTACGTGTCAAAAGAAAAGCAATGGGATCAGTGGTTACCTCAAGCAATGTTCTCGTATAACACAAGTACTCACGAAGGCACGAAATTTACGCCTCACGAACTTGTTTTCGGAAGAAAAGCACGTCTTCCTTCCAGTATTCCCTCAACGGACAACATTAAAACGTATCCAGACTATGTCGACAAGTTGATAGATAAATTATATCACATCCGACAAATGGCGCGAAAAAATCTGGAAGAGTCAAAAATTCGCCAGAAACATTATTACGATCGAAAGATTCAACCACAAACATACAATATAGGGGATTACGTATGGTTATTGCAACCAAGAAGAGAAAAACTGGGACCGGAATACAGCGGACCCTACCGGATTATCGAAATCCTGGAGAAAAATAACTTAAAAATAGAAATTAATTCGAAACAAACTAGGATCGTCCATAAGAACCGCGTAAAACAGGCGAATTTACCATAAAGTTGCAACCCTGCATGGGAAGACTATATAAGGGAGGAAGAACAAAGGATTTCTCCATTGTCACAAAGTATACATACGAATAAAAACGTACAAGCAGTTAAAGCAATACTGTGAGATAAAGAATGGCTGACCAAATTTGCCTAAAAAAGACATATGACAAGGATGTCTTTTACTATAAAAACCACATAATCTGCGTAATGTGTACGCAGAAAGTGGACATATTGGAGGAAGAGCCTCTGGAAAGACACCTAGTCGCAAAGAAGAATTTACGCCGATGGCGAATTTGCCGATTATGTCGGCGCATATTATTCGTCGCACAACCAGTGCGTAATTGCAGGGAATGCAGGGAGATATTAAATATTTAATCATTTTTATATATACTATACACTACACTTTACATATACACGCCTCACACACATCCACAATGTACTAAACACATACACTTTTTATATATTTTTTACCCTTTTATATTATCATTCATCTCATCCTACATCACACTCTACAATTACACACTACACACACATACAGAATGTAGTAAATACTCACACCTCTCATCTTTCATTTTTTTAATAAACATTCTATTTTTTTATATATACAAAAAACAAATGACACTTAACCTAAAAACCCATAGAATTAAGAAAAAATATATATATACTAAGTAGACCGATAGCATAGGCAACATACATGGTTGCAGAAAACTGTAACTTCCATAAAAACCGCTAGAGGGCGCGAAAAAGAATCGTTCTGTTTAAAACCGCGTCTGCGCCGCACTTCATTTCATTGCTACCAATATGCCGAAACGCTCAGGCTCACGCAAATCGAAAGCAAAGAAAGATAAAAACGAATTAGAGGAAATATTTGCGGAGATGATTCCCATTCCCGCATTAATTGCTCCACTCCCGACATCTCCACAAAAATTGGTAATGTATTAATACCTTCTCCTTTTTATCAAAACCTAATGAAATCATTCCATTAAAGACACGACCTCATACTCTTCCGGACCTGATACTTCCAAAGACACCGGAATATCCCACTACTCCAGACCTTGTTCTTCCGACAACCCCGGAATTCAAAGTACCGGCGGTACCAGCCTGGAAATGGCCACGGTTGATCCCTGTCGACATCCCCGACCCAGATTGGGAGACATATAGGGCCTTGTCAAAAACAGACCCTAGGAAAAAACTTTGGCGACTACTAGCGTTGTTTGGATCCGGGGCAGCATGCCCATATAAACCCTATAAATAAATAATCCTATAAACATAAGATTGCCCATTTCGTTCCCCACCTCCGTTCCAATCTCTCGAGGACGAGAGATCCCATAGGGGGGGAGGTGTAACGTCTCACGGGGACTCAAACCGGTAAAAACCGACTGTCGGTAAAGTAGAACCGATCTCCATTACCATATAACTGTATTCCATTACCACGCAAACGCATCGTAAAGACTTTTGTACATAATTTATAATTTAAGCAAATATTAGAGAAACAAATATTATAGAAATGTTAAGAATAATTAATTATAAGTATTAGCAAAAGCGCAAGACAAAATAATAAGTAATAAGCGAACAAACATGAAATAACAAACAGCGACTCACTGCGCATGCGCCAGCCCGCCAATTCTCGGGTATAAAAGGTGACGCGCGCAGCACAGAGCGCGCTCATTCGAATACGTTCTTGCGACCAACGAATGCTAGTGCCTGGAGGCAGCTTAAGTACCATCCAGCAGAATTTCAGCACGCTCCGGAAACGGTAGCGACTGGTTCTCAGTGTTAAAAAGGTACGGGTGCTCCTCTTTGGACCTACCATTTGAAGGTTGAGAACTTTGTCTTCACGGAGGTTTCAAACGTTGCTCCTATTAGTAGGTAGCAGCTTAGCCGCTTAGCGAAGGCAAAGTCTACAGAACCCTAGAATAAAACTCTGCCAAAAGAATTGGGACCCGCTCCGGAAACGGCAGCAGACCGATCTTACTGCAGTAGCCTAGCATAAAACTCTGCCAAAAGAATTGGGACCCGCTCCGGAAACGGCAGCAGACCGATCTTACTGCAGAAGTACATATCTTAATACATATATTATTATTATTATTAATTAGCGTATTAGAATAAACATAAAAACATAAAAAACCAAAAAAGAGTATAAGTAATCATAGATCGTAAGCAATATTAATTCATTATTATTATCATTACTAGAATAAGTTTTATTAAATAAATAAGCATTGTTAAGTTTCAAGCCATAGATATTACTCTTTCATCTGTAGAATAGAACCCCACCTTTCCTACACTCGAGGGGACGCCGCTCTCCTCTCGGGGATCTGTCGACGCTCAGTTGTCCCCGGACAGCCGAACGTTACACCACTCTCGCCTACGCAGTAAAGTTTAGTAACATTATTTGTGTCGCGAATGTAATCGAATCCTTTTCACGACTATCACCTCGCAGTCTGAAGGGATGGAATACTCTCACCACTGTTAATGTCGTTTTCGTTGTTCGCTCATTGAAAGCTACTAAGGAAGTATATACTTAGTCAGCGTTACATCGTTACACGTCAAGTACATGATCAGTTCCCACAGGTTAATCACGATTCGTTCTTTTGTTCTGATTGCCTAGTAATGGTATGGATTGTGTGCGGCACGTTTGCATTCCTGCCTGTTCTGCCGCATGTCATGGACACCATACGACCCTTAAACGAATCACGGCCACGTTTGTATGTACACCCGGCTTACTATTTCGTTGACTCCGACACATACTATTATTACATAATCGGATACACGTTGGTGTGTCTCGCATCGGTTGGAAGTATATTGATGGGCACTGATATGATCATGATATGTCTTGTTCAGCATGCCTGCGGATTGTTAATTACCGCAGGGTAAGCAATTTACACTTACGTCGCGCTTTTTCAAATACTCTTCGCGGATTGCCTCTATTCCGGAAAGACGACCCTTAATTCGGGAATTAGGCATCTGATGGCGACTGATTTCTAGGTACCGCTTCGAGCACGTAGTCGATGCGGTCAGCGTCTCGTCTACGGGGTGCGTTTCACTGTCGGACACGCAGTACAGGAAACTGTGTTCTTCCGTTCGGAGCCACAACAAAGCTAATCAGTTAGTATTTTTCAAGTGCAGCTCATATTGGCGATAACTTGATATTTCTAACATAGTGTTTCGTTCAAATAGATATATAAGGGACATCGAGTCTGTGTACGTGATTAATATGTTCGCTCAAGTGGCCGTGGTATTGGTTGCGTTCAGTATCTCGTTAGTGATGGTAAGTGTCCGCTGTAGCACTTATGCCCCGTCATGCCACAGCGCCAGGTAGATTTATACGGAACTCTATGAGCGCAGGTTGCCGTGAGGGAATTAAGCGCAGACTTGTGTCTGTTGTACGTATGCATCGTCGCGCAATTCATTCACATACTGTTTCTGACTATTCAAGGTCAGTTCGTCATCAATGCACACGACGTCGTTTACCATATGATGTGAGTAACGAATGCATCATTCCCCAGTGCAGACAATTCGATGCACCTAATGAACGGTATGTCCATAGATACGAGGCGCGATGGTACGAACTGTCTCCCAGAATTCAGGCACTGTACGCTTTGGCATTGAGACGGTGCCTGACTCCACCCTTGCTAACCGCAGGTGGGATCATTCAGCTGAATTTGAACTGTTTCGCTGAGGTTTGTCACTTATCGATGTGCAGTCAAGATTATCTTGCTTTTATAAATGCTTTTATAAACACGAAGTATCCCTTTCAGATCGTCAAGGCATCCGTCTCATACTTCACAGTACTGAAATCCAGCTATTCGGCGAATAACTCGGAAGCATCGAATATAATAGCTGAGAATAATAACGTTATGATATGAATTAGAGTTGGTTTTATAATTTCAGTTTTTGTCGATATCGCGTGACCCAGTTTTTATGAATCAGAGGACGCGCGAGGGGAGCAGATATGCCTATGATTGTTGTTTAAACGGATGGCTTGGTAGGCGGTGTGCATCGCCACTGGTAATGGCCAGGGAAGGGATGCGCACTCCAAGCGTCGTTTGACGGCACGTTTATTTGGCCGAAGTGGGCGTCGTTACAGAACCACGAGCACTCCACACAGAAATCGGACATGAACAAACACGACTCACAAAACACGCAATGAGCACGAAAGAGAGATATGTACAATGCTATGTACAGGGCGCTGGGCGCGATGGCTCGAAGCGCCGGTTTAAAGTGGTTCAAAACCGTGGGTCGTGCGGCGACAAAGAAACTGATGTTTGGTGCGTGCGAGAGCGTGTTGATATTGTCCAAAGGTGTTCGAGGAACTGCCGGATTCCGGGAGGATTACGCGCTCGAAATCCCAAGCAAAAAGCGTGGGAACCGGCGTAACCGTCTTAACGGTCGGTGCGTCATCGTGTTTACACGCTCTCGCACGCACATTTAAATCACCGCGACGCGGCCGCAACATTCCGCCCGCCTAGGCTCGGTTGACCGGGCCGATCGTGACGGACGCCGACACCCTAGTCCGTCCGCCGTGACGCTATAAGGTGGACCGGAGTGGCGCGTTACATCGGTTGCGGTGTTGTACAGATATTGTTCACGCCGTGGCCACGTCAGTGTGGGGGCACGGCAGAGGTACGACGCGGGTGATCGGCCACAGGGATTCGCCCTTTGCGGTGCGCACCGTCACCACTCGGACGCGACCGTCCGGACCAGGGTGGACGCGCGAAGCGCGGCCGAGTCGCCACTGCGCCGGCGGAGCGTCGTCGCCCGTGAGGACGACGACATCGTCGACCCAGAGACTTCTCTCGGGGCTGGTCCACTTACGCCGCGGCTGAAGGGAGTGGAGGTAGTCCGCGTGCCATCGTCTCCAGAAGCGGTCACGCATCCGCTGGACGAGCTGCCATCGAGCCTGCAGCGCCGCAGGACCGGTCGTCGATGCTGACGGGGGCAGCGCCAATGTGGGCGCGCCGGTCACAAGATGAGCTGGCGTGAGCGCGAGGTCGTCGTCGTCGTCGCCCGACTTGGTGGCTAGGGATGAACCGATACCATCAAGGTATCGATACTTTTTTCTCATTACTTGTATCGAAAAAAAGTATCGGTATCTACTCAGTATCGAAGCAAAAGTATCGATACTTACTTGTATCGAATGAAAATTAGTATAACAGAATTGTTTTTTATTAATATAATTTTATTAACGAAAACGTACTTTATTTTACTTTTATTTAACGGGGAGTACACTTTAGTTACAACGAGACATATAACTAAGTAACTAAATAAGTAAGAGGCAGTTTATAATAATTAATTTATATAACGAAATAGAAAGAAAAATATACAGAGTCGTTTTGCGGCATGGAAACAAGAGAAGTAGACACTGATCTCTATTTATATTAACTATATAAAAATACGGTAAGTATCGCGTGTTAAAATCGTGTTCCGAATTGAAGACCCCGACCGCCATTTTATATAGAGAAAGAATCTCACTTTTCAGCGGTAAATTTGAACGGTAATAAAGGGAAATATACCTACCGAACGCATATATGAAAGTTTGAAATTATTATTTTAAATAAAAGAAGTAATAAAAAACAAATGTACATAAAACAAAAGAAAATATCCCATGACCAGATGGTCCACGAGAAGAGAAGAAATAATGAGCTGATTAAGTTAAATATAAAAGTACATTAAATATAAATATGAAAATAATTTTATTATTCGGAATAAAACTACACGCACAATAATGTAAAATTTAAATTACGCGTAGTAATCAGTGTTTGTTGTCCTTTACTGCACATCCGAGTATTTGCTGCTTCGCTTGATGTACTCGTACAAGGTACTTCATCTACCTGACATTGCCTCTCATCTGCATATAATATATTATTAGTTATTTGTACACTATTATTTGAATTGAATTTCATACTCACGTCACAGTTTTCTAATAAAAGTATTAATTTTAATGTTATAAATATGAATATAAATATATGTGACATTTTCTTCGTTGTAATGCAGATATGAAATTGATTGCTACACTTTTCAACAATGATATAATTTACATTAAACTTAAAATGATTTGTATACAAGTAGCATATAAATTTTATTTCTATTTACCTCTGATGTCAAGTCTTCACCAAATTCTTCTTCGCCACAAAATACACACGTCATAACCATTTTTACTACCTAAAAGTAATTAATAATTATGTCACGTTATAACTATTAACGCACTTGTTTGCTGCCTTGCTTCGATTTTACAACTGTTTCACAACCTTTCGCCGCTTTCGAGCGTTGAGTGACGTCACACTTGAGAAACTTCCTGTATCTATATATCTACTTATGTTTATGTATATTAGGGTGGCTCTTATTTTCTATTTTTGAATTTTCTTCGGGGCACCCTCCAGAATAGTTCCAAATAATTAAAAAAAATCTGTGTAAAGTTTCACCTCAATCGGATATATGTTTGACATATTTTTTGATTTAATGAATAACTTGGAAGACCTTATATAAAATCGACTTCGCGAGCTGTTAAATAATGACCATAAAAAACTTCAAAAAAAGTAAAAAAATTACGCCAAGTACACGAAATCAAATAAATCACAAAAATAGATGATAATTACAAAATAAAAAAAGTTGTGAAATCAAAATGCGCTGCAAGTACATAAAGGTGCTTTCCCGCAGCGTGCAAAGGTGACACGGTGTAACGCAATGTAAGATTCGGTGCTTTCCAACTGCGCTTAATAATATTAAGCAGATATATTTTTATAGAAATAAATATTTCAATACCAATAAATATTTTATTCAAAATACTTGGCGCTGCTCACCGAATTGGTGTTGTTAAACTGAATACATATGTATAAACTGCATTAATCTTTTTCTTTCTTTCTTGTGCGTGCATTCGTGAATGTGTGTATGTGTGCTTGTGCATATGCTACGTATGATATTAGAATTAAATATATGTAGAATAAATCGTGAGTTATTGTAAATTATTAATTTACTATTAATAAGACAATTAACATTTTTTCGGTTTCGCAGCGCCAAGTATTTTGAATAAAATATTTATTGGTATTGAAATATTTATTTCTATAAAAATATATCTGCTTAATATTATTAAGCGCAGTTGGAAAGCACCGAATCTTACATTGCGTTACACCGTGTCACCTTTGCACGCTGCGGGAAAGCACCTTTATGTACTTGCAGCGCATTTTGATTTCACAACTTTTTTTATTTTGTAATTATCATCTATTTTTGTGATTTATTTGATTTCGTGTACTTGGCGTAATTTTTTTACTTTTTTTGAAGTTTTTTATGGGGATATCACTTCTTTTTACAAAGATAATTTTGCATAGGGAATGACTTCAGATAATTTTTAATATATATTATTTTATATTATATTTTTTGTGATTTATTTGATTTCATGTACTTGGCGTAATTTTTTTTACTTTTTTGAAGTTTTTATGGGGATAAGGTTTACATAAAAACCCTAAATTAAAAATAATTTGCTGGTATAAAAACAAAAATCCCCATAAAAATTCTATTAAAAAATTTTGGCGACTTACCTTGTTAATTGAGACAATAATTCAGTGTCTTGTGTGGATTGTGGTGTAAAAACTCGTGACATTTCAGAAAATTTTGACAACTTTCCTTATTTGACACTCGCCAGGTTTATAACCTGACTGTAAGCTGTCAAAATTTGGAGTTGATTGCACAGTGAAGATAGCGTTTGACGAACGAAACATGTGTTAGTTTCTGTTGGCTGAAGGTGTGCGTGTAACGCGTATACGTATTATTGACGAAATTTTGGCTTGGAGAAGAAAAACATACACTAGTTTCTTTTGGCTGAATAGCTGAAGGTGTGCGTGTAACGCATAATAAAACGCATATAAACGAAACATACACTAGTTTCTTTTGGCTGAAGGTGTGCGTGTAACGCATATACGTATTATGTTGACGAAATTTTGGCCTGGAGAAGAAAATCTTACCGTTTCTGACAGATCCATGAGACGATATTATGAGATCTTTGTTATGCGTGGACAGATTTTATTGAAATTTGGTCTTATTCGAAAGCTTATATGCGGTTTACATAAGAAAAATGCCTTTAAATTTAGAAAATATTGCAGGCGTGATGAGATATTAATGAAATAAGTTTCAGGTTAGGTTGGAATATCCCGGCGACGAGTAAATGATAGCGGTAGCGACAGTCGACATATACAGGGTGTCTTTCCTGTACTTGGCGTCGAGACGCTACCGCGTCTCTAGATTTTATAAAAAATAATTCAATCATGATCAAGAATTACGATCACAGTATTCACAGTGAGCAAATTCACTCGCGGTAAAAAAATCACGATCACGGTCGTGATTTAACTTAAATCACGATCCTGATCGTGATTCTGCGATCACGGTGATAAATCACTGTTAGTGATTTTGCACTCCATCCCTAGTTGCTATACGCGCGACCCTAACCCCACATGCCCGTCGGTCAGAGCGAGCCCTCCTCGTGCCAACAAATTTTGCCGCCGGTCACGTACCGCCGCCGTCATCAGAGATCTCTCATCTTTACCATCGCCTTTTGAATACGCTTTCAGCCGTATCCGGACCGAATTTTTTTATATAAATCTAACGTAGAAGTACAAATAAAATAATACTCTTTTCCGTCTTCGACTATTTCATATACTTAGCGTGATTTTTTTAATTACTTTTTTGAAGTTTTTTACGGGGATCTTACATACAGCTAAATCTAACGTAGAAGTACAAACAAGCGTTACTTTAAATTTACTTATTGTAAATTTAAACATGTAAAAATCCTTGTTATAACTTCGCTTTATATTTTATTATAAATGACAAGAAACCGTAATGTTACTTAACGCGAAACATATGAATGAAGAATTTCGATAGTCGATATTTACTAAAACGTGCTCTTTGATCGTCGAATGTTTAGCTGGCCTCTTGGCCAGCTTCAGCTTCTTGTGGTTCTTCACAATCTTTTCCACCATTACAAATATGTGGCCGAAGCCAGGAAATGTAAGTAAAATAAAATACATTTATTATTATATATCTTGGAATTGAAATGATTTTTTGAACATAAATGTAGCGCAAAGATACGTATTGTTCAATTTCAAATGGCAAATTGGAAATTCGGAAAGAAATATATACAGTTTTGAAATTCACACTTATAACTAGTAAACAGTTTTGAAATTCACACTTATAACTAGTAATACAACAATAAGATATGAGACACGTTGAAGCATATCCTATATCCTATAACTTGTAATGCCATATCTGAGTTGAACGTAAAGGAACATGTAAATAAACTACAACATTATGAAAGTCTTTGATAGGCAGTTTGCCTACGTTAAGTATCAGTGGACATATACCGTAACTGTATAATATAAAATAATAACAAGTAATACAACAAGAAGATATGGGACACGTTGAAGCATATTCACACTTTTAACGCCAACGATTAAAAATATGAAACACATCTGAGTTAAAACATACTTCTATGTATCCAATATCTTGTTGTATTATTTGTTGTACAGTTACGGTCTGCGTCCACTAATACTTAACATAGGCATACTGCCTATCAAAGACTTTCATAATGTTGTAGTTTACATTTTCGTTTATGTTCAATTCAGATATGTTTGATATTTCTAATCGTTGGCGTTATAAGTTAGAATATGCTTCAACGTGTCTCATATCTTCTTGTTGTATTACTTGCTATACAGTTAAAGTCTATCTATATACTTCCATTGATAGTGAACGTAGGTAAAGTGCCTCCCAAAGACTCAAAATGTTGTAGTTTACATGTTCGTTTACGTTCAACCCAGAAATGTTTGATATTTCTAATCGTTGGCGTTATATAAGTTAGAATATATGCTTAAACGTGTCCAACATCTTCTTATTCTACTACTAGTTACAAGCGCGAATCGTTCACAAAATAAAGTTATAAAATACGTTACAGTTTTTTGTATGATTGAATAATTGAAAGGCTCGTGAAGTAACGAGAACAAAACATATTTTGTAATGTAATGTAATGTAATTTTTAATTTCGCATCATACGCTATTTCAATTTTCAAATCTTTACATTTCCTAATTTTCAATTTGCCATTGATCAATACGTATCCTTGCGCTACACGTATGACTTTCTTGATCCTTTTTGCTAAAGAATTGTTTATTATTCATTTTTGTAGAGCAAAGCAGACGATTCAATTTTGGACGGTAAATAAAAAAATTTATATACATTTATTTTCAAATTTATTTTTCCCCTAATTTGATTATTAATTTATTTTTTAGACATTGAAGTCGAACTGGAAAATTTTACAATGATGGAGGCGGCCGACGTCGCCGCCACCGCCACCGCCACCGCCGCCGCCACCGCGACCACCAACACCACCACCACCACCACCACCACAACCACCAGCGAGGCCGGCCACGGCTGATGGTAAATACGTATACACATTTTAAGGAGTTATACAGTGGACGAAGTTTCTATAAGAACACTACTATTTTTAATAAAAAATGTGAAGTAATGTGCTAATACAATATAATGATACTTTAATGTACAGAAAACAAACGAAATTTGCATAGGAACGGTGTATTAAAAACAAATCATTAATACTTTTTCTTACTTTGAAAAATAGTAGTGTTCTTATAGAAATTTCGTCCACTGTATGCTTTTAGAATGCTTGAAAATAGGTCTAATTTAAAAAAAACAAAATATTTTACTAATTTATTTTTTATTTGACTAATTACAGAACCGTACGTAGCGCGCCACAGGCGCAGCGGACGTAGAGTGAGGGCCCAGCAGGAGGACATGGCCTTCCTCAAGGCCATAAAGGATCAGGCCTCCTCCCTCCGGGCCTGGGCTGTGGACCGGTACAGCCGTGGCCGTGGCCGTGGTGGCCGTGGCCGTGATGACCGTGGTCGTGGCGACCGTGGTCGTGGCGACCGTGGCGGCGAATAAATTTCAATTTTTTAAAATAAAATTTTTTAAATAAAAAAAAATTCTATATACTATATTTGTTTATTTTATTTTAATTAATTAATTAACTATTAACTCGAGAAGGGAAGGTCGTAACGAGTTGAAAATAATTACATTCATCTGGATAAAGGCGGGATCTCCTACCTGCGACTGGTCGCTGCCGGTCGCAGCGACCCCACTAGTGCAAGGGAGAAAGAGATGTCATACTTTTTGAAAGTTTTTTATGGGGATCTCACTTCTATTTACAGAGATAATTCATGTACTTGGAGTAACTTTTTTTACTTTTTTAAATTGTATATAATTGTCATCCAAACTACGCACGCCTGCAAAGTTTCAAGACGACGATTAGATTGGTGGAATTGGTTTAAATTAGATTTTTCAGATATAAAACAAGCATACAAGAAGGAAACAGAGGATCGAAGCTGAATAAAATCGTTTAATTAATATAAAATAAAAGCAAACATACAAGAAGGAAACACAGGATCAAAGTTGAATAAAATCGTTTAATTAATATAATAAAATCAATAGTATGTTCCAATAAACTTAAAAAACTTTAATAAATCTGTTTTCTCAAGTGTCATTATAATAATTTGACAAAGTCGGAGAACGATACATAATATTTTTAGCAAAATAAAATAAATAAAAATCTACGTTTGATTTGATCGTATTATTTTATATTCTTAGGACTTAAGTATGCGTAATTAATGGAAAACTAGTAAAATTAATGAATAGCGTAGAAACTACTGTGGATTTAAAAAAATATATTAAAGTATTATGAATATCTTTCACAAAAAATTGGAAAGTATCAAGGGAGATGTATTTTCAACGTACTTTCTTGACTAATGTGACTGACTCTACATTGCAAGCGGTACGCCATAATATTAATCTTAATTCTTAACGCTACGCTAATTTGTCAAGTTTTGTCGATTTACCTTATTTGAAATCCAAAAACTTGTGCGAAACAAGATGCTCTGTCTATCTATCTAATCTTCTCCGGACAACCTCCAAGCCTGTGCATTCTCTTCATTTCTATCCATCCAAGCCTGTGCGTCCCCTTCAATTCTACTATCCAAGCCTGTGCGTCCCCTTCATTTTTATAGAAGTCCTGTGCGTCCCCTTCGTTTCTATAATATAATAAGCTTTACATAAAAACTCTAAATTGCTGGTATATACAAAAATACAAGTATCTGGCAATTTAAATGCAATGCAATTTTTTACTACAATATATTATTTTGTACATGCATGGTACAAATTTCCAGAAACTTATGCGAAAGAAGATACTTCTTTGTCGAACCTTCTCCGGACAACTTCCAAGTCTGCGACTCTACATAAGAAATCTATTAAAAAAATTTTGGCGACTTACCTTGTTAATTGAGACAATAATTCAGTCTCCTATTTAGTGTAAAAGCTCCTGACATTTCAAATTTGGACCACTTACATTATTTGACACTTGGCAGGTTATGACGTTTGACACTTGGTAGGTTATAAACATGGCGGACGCCGATCATACATACACTAGTTTCTTTTGGCTGAAGGTGTGCGTGTAACGCGTATACGTATTATTGACGAAATTTTGGCTTGGAGAAGAAAAACACACACTAGTTTCTTTTGGCTGAATAGTTGAAGGTGTGCGTGTGACGCATAATAAAACGCATATAAACGATACATACACTAGTTTCTTTTGGCTGAAGGTGTGCGTGTAACGCATATACGTATTATGTTGACGAAATTTTGGCCTGGAGAAGAAAATCGTACCGTTTCTGACAGATCCATGAGACGATATTATGAGATCTCTGTTATGCCTGGACAGATTTTATTGAAATTTGGTCTTATTCGAAAGCTTATATGCGGTTTACATAAGAAAAATGCCTTTAAATTTAGAAAATATTGCAGGCGTGATGAGATATTAATGAAATAAGTTTCAGGTTACGTTGGAATAGCTCGGCGACGAGTAAATGATAGCGGTAGCGACAGTCGACATATACAGGGTGTCTTTTCTGTACTTGGCGTCGAGACGCTACCGCGTCTCTAGATTTAAATGTTTAACGGCCCAGGGGCACCCTTTCCCGTTATCCGATCGAGCTAAACTTTACACAGATTTTTTTTTAATTATTTGGAACTATTGGAGCCACGTGGGATAGAGCGATCTGTAGCCTACGCTATTGTTTTGTTTTGACGATCGTCGGTCAGATCGCTCTATCCCACTCGGCCTCGATGTGTTTCGTTCGATCTCTTCGTCGCGCGGTGCGATAATGTATGTGGCAACTTCAGCCAATAACCAAAATACATGTGGCCCGTCTTTAAAAGTGTGCCCAAATAGGTGACTCGACCAATCGTTACAGCGACGGACTGCACAGCCCGAGACCGCCTGCTAGGAGTCTTCTTTTCGCCGGGTAATAGTATATTTCTTCGCTTAGTTCTCCATTTAGGAAGGCATTCTTCACGTCATAGTGCTTAACTATAAACTTATTTCTGCTCGCAATTGTTAGTAGTAGTCTTAACGTCGTTTGTTTAACCACAGGTGCAAATATCTCATCATAATCTATACCGTACCTTTGGTTATAACCCAATACTACTAACCTTGTTTTGAAGCGAATTATGTTTCCTTTTTCGTCTCGTTTTAGCTTGAAGACCCATTTACATCCAATTTCCTTTTGTCCTGGTGGAAGTTCTGTTAGCTCCCAGGTTCTATTTGCGATTATTGAAAGATATTTCTCGTCGGTCGCCTTTTTCCATTCGCGTTTGTTGGGACCTAACAACGCCTCTTCAATTGTGTTCGGTTCATTTATGTTGTGAATTCCTGCGTGTTGTCCATATCTGCATGGAGGTATTCCTTTATTTGTACGTTCTGACCTCCTGGGTGCTTCATTTGCCTGTGTATCCTCTTCTGTAGTTCTTCTTAATTCTATTTCTGCTTCTGATTTTGAGTCGTTTTCGCTTGGTAATTTTTGCTTCTCCTCCTGTCTTTCGACATTATCCATGAATGTTACATCTCTGCTTATTGTAATTTTATTAGTTTCTTTCTGTAATAAGCTAAATGCTTTAGATTCCTCACTGTATCCAACAAAGCATAATTTTTTGGCCTTTTTATCGAGCTTTCGTCTACGTTCATCGGGTATATGCACGTAGGCTTCACATCCAAATACGTGTATGTTCTTTAAACCTGGTTTTTGTGAGTTCCAATATTCATATGGTGTTTTTTCGCGTGTCCGTGTTGGTAATCTGTTCTGAAGGTAGTTTGCCGTCATTACGGCCTCACCCCAATACTTATTTGGCAATCCGCTTTCAATTAACATACATCTAGCCATTTCGACTAAATATCTATTTTTTCTTTCGGCCTTTCCGTTTTGCTGTGGCGAATACGGTGCTGTTAATTGCATTTCAATTCCCTCACATTTTAAAGAGGTAATTAATGATTTATTGACGTATTCTTTTCCTCGGTTGGACCTGATTATTTTGGGCTTCTTGTTAAATTTATTTTTCATTAGTGCTATGTATTCTTTAACTTTCTGACATATTTCATATTTATTCGATAATAAGTAAATATATGTATATCCGCTGTGATCATCGATCATTGATAGCACGTACCTTTTGCCTCCGGGTGTCGTCGTCTGCATCAGCCCGCATACGTCCGAATGTACGAGATCAAGTATGTCCTTAGTTTCTCTCGTTGACTTCTTTGGGAATGGTTTTCGTGCGCTTTTTCCTTCAATGCATGTTTCGCACGTTTCTTTTATACCACAGCTCTCTATCTTTATGTTTCCTGCCAATTTTCTTCTAATTATTGCTTGTATCGCATTTGGGTCTCGATGTCCTAGTTTGCGATGCCATGAGTGTATACAATTATTCTTATGTTTACCTTTGTGTAACGTCCCACGGGGACTCAAACCGGTAAAAACCGACTGTCGGTAAAACAGAACCGATCCGCATTACCATGTAAACCATCTTCTATTACCGCGCAAATATATTATGAAGACCTTTATGTATAAATTATGATTTAGATAAATGTTAGAGAAATAATATTATAAAAATGTTAGGAATAATTAATTATAAGTATTAGCAAAAGCGCAAGATAAACTATAATGTATTAAGCAAGCAAAATATGAAATAACAAATAGCGATTCACTGCGCATGCGCCAGCCCGCCAATTCTCCGGTATAAAAGGAGGCGCACGCAGCACAGCGGGACATTCAAGCTTATCAGTCTCACTGTGAGCCCCCACGCGTAAGGACATGTCTCTCTGTCTCCGGACCGATATCGCAGTGTGTTCAAATAGTGCCGATTACTAGTTTCTCGACTTCCACCGCGGAGATAATCCCAGTACGGGACATCAACCTCAGTGATTAGGAGTGAAAAGCACCCGCTTTTACTGCGCATCACAAGGTTTCGCAAAAATTGCTGCCCCCGGCAGCCTGGACGGCCTCAGGGTTGCAGAGGACCCTGGTAGTAAAAATGAGGAACGACCTGGCATAAACCTAATGGAATTGTCCACCTCCAAACTGGTAAGCAATTCAGTTTTCGCTACCTCAATTTCTAACATGAGTACCCACGTCGGTAAGCGCCCCGCAGAGAGCGCTATTGATACGCAATTATTAAATTCATCCTCGGAGGCTTCGGGCCATTCCCTGTCGGCGGAAGTATTGTATCCAGGGACCGGTAATATTGCTGGAAAGAAAAAGTCCAAAAAAAAGGAGGGGCAAGAGCTCCCCTGACGGACTCAACTCCTCAGCCCACGCTTCGTCCGGTGCGCCTCCTTCATTACCGTCAATTCCTGTTTCGCTTCCAATAATTTCATGTACCGATTCTGCTATGAATCTGCAAGTTATCCCCAACATTAGCGTCCATAACCGTTTCAACGCTCTCGCCACGTTCAAATCCGACCACTTGTTACTTACCGCCTTAACCTCTGAACCAAAAAAAATGACGCCGGATGTTTCCACCTCGTCGCCAATCAAAACAAATCAGGCATTGGGCTCTCCAGGTGCGGTTAACACGCACAGCGGCCCTGCAAGTAGCGTTAAACCCCCCCCCCCCCCTTTGTACATTTCAAATTTCTGTTACAGTATTCCGAAGTTCGAGCGTGAACTCGCTCAAGACTTCGGAAAAACATTCAACATAAAATATCTAGGTAACAAAATCAGACTCCAGTTCGATAACGTCGACGCCTACTCTAAAGTTAAAGAGGCCCTGAACAACGACAAAGTTCCCTATTACACCTTCTCAATTAACGCTGAACGCGTACTCTCCATGGTCCTCAAGGGCCTCCCCGAGATTCCTGTAGACGAAGTCCTAGCTGAGCTCAAAGATAAGGGGCTAAACCCCTCCTCATGCTCAAACATTAGTGCCAGAGGTCGCAACGGCCCTTCTAACTACGCTCTGTACAGGGTTACATTCCCTGCGGGCACAGCCCCAAATAGTGTCATAAAGGTCAGTGCGGTCTTCAGTACTCGAATTTACTGGGAGAAATTTCTCTCCAGAAAGAATTACACCCAATGCTATAGATGTCAGGCGTTTGGCCACTCCGCCTCCAATTGCAGACTTACTGCAAAATGCGTTAAATGTGCAGGGGCCCACCACTCCTCGGAGTGCCAAAAAACGAGGGACTCCCCCCCACGTGTGTTAACTGCTCAGGAGCACACACTGCCAATTACAGCCAGTGCCCAACTCTACTCAAATTTCTAGATAACCGTAAAAAGCCCATTGCACCAAAGGGCATATTATTCAACACGACTCCTAAGCCTAAAGCTGACCCCCCCCCCTCTCTGCCATTCCCCCTCCTACTACTTCCCACCCTCACTCCTTGTTCCCTTCCCCCTTTCCCTCCTACTCTGATGCCGTTACAGGTACTCACAGATATCCCTCCGCTACTCCCCTCCCTTTCCCTGCCACTACCGGGGCATCAGCTGGTTTGCGCCCCGACAGCGGGTCTCTACCTGGAGTTCAGCACATGTTCGGTCTGATGACGGCTCTTAAGGAACTGAACGCAATTGTCAACGTCGAGCAAATGCTCTCACTTACCCGATCGCTTATAGACAATCTCAGACCCTGCCGCACTTTGGCCGAAAAATTCCAGGTCTTTTTTACAATGATGACTAGGTTGGACTCTCTCGATGCCTCTCCCTAAAATAATGCTGTGGAATGCTGGTTTGCTTCCTCGGAAGCGAAATGAGTTGATCCTCGCGTTGGCCAGGCTGAGGGCTGGTATTATCCTGGTCACTGAGACATGGCTCTCGCCTGCTGTTGCTTTTTTCTTCCGGGCTACTCGATGGTTCGCGCCGATCGCCCCACTAGGGGCGGAGGCGTAGCTATTTTCATACACGAGACCATTAAATACGTCAGTCTCCAGCACGCTGGTTTTCCCTCATGCGAGGCGTGTTTCATTAGGCTTGCCGCCCCCCGGATCATCATAGGTGTCGTATACGCACCCCCCTCCGCTATCAAGGACTCGGGAGTTTTTGATTCACTTATTCGAATGGGCTCCCCATTTTTGGTCGGGAGCGACTGGAACGCCAGACACAACTCCTGGAACAATTATTCTACTAACCAGGCTGGCAGATTGTTGTACGACCATTTCTGCAAAAATCCTTACCGCATCATCCACCCTGACTCATTCACCTGCTATCACGGATCTGCACGCCCGTCCACTATTGACCTCTTTATCACGGACTATCATACTAACTTCAATTGCTGCGTTACGGACGATTTTGACACTATGCATCGTCCCGTCATGGTAACCGTCACGCAAGGTCCTGCCTTCCCTGGCATTGATGCCACCACCGATTGGGTGACTTACAACAGCAACACTCAACGATGTCATATTAAAAGTAATCTCCCATCTGTCATGGACATTGATGGTGCTATTAAGGAGCTCACCTCCTTCTTACAAGCGTGTCGCCGTAAGGCTACCGTCGTCTCTACGACGACTGACAAGGAGGCTCACCTCCTTACTGATCCCACGCTTTTATCATACATTCGACATCGCCGTGCTTTACGTCGTAGTGGACAACGTCTCGGGATGCATTTTAGTGCCCCAGCGATCCGTGATATAACAGCTATCATTCGCAAGAGAATTTCATATCTTCGAATACAGCAATGGGATCGTAACCTCAGATCTTTTACTAAACCGGATCCCACTTTTTTGGCGACGTATAGGAAAATCACCAGCTCTAAAGCGTCCAGAACGCTGCCCCCTCTCCGCGACGGGCCGAACATTGTTACCACTGACGACGGCAAGGCGGACCTCCTGGTTTCCACCTTCCGTCGGATTCAAGATGATGCGGTACGGTTACCCTCACCCAACTCTGCACTGGTTACGGGTTTCGTTTCCACACTGAATGATGCACCACCCACTGGAACGCCTGGCGTTCCACTTTCTCCCGAACAAATTTTCAACTTTATTAAACGCATGGCCTTGAGAAAGGCCCCCGGGTGCGACGGCATCTCAGTACCTATGCTGAAACATTCCTCGCGCAAAGTCATCTGTCAACTGTATTACATTTTTAGATCTTCTGTTTCCCTGGGTTATTTCCCCACATCATGGAAAATATCCAAGGTTATACCCATTCCTAAGCCCGGTAAACCGCGCGAGCTTCCCAGTAGCTACAGACCAATCAGCCTTTTGCCCATATTAGGCAAGCTGTTTGAGAAATGTATACATGCGCACTTAAATCAATTCCTATTAAATAACAATATAATTATTGATCAGCAGTTCGGTTTTCGCGAGGGTCACTCTACCACACAACAGATTTTACGCATTTCTCAGCATATTACACATCAGCTGAACACCAACCGTAGCACAGCAATGGTCCTCCTTGACCTCTCAAGGGCGTTTGACACGGTCTGGCACGATGCCCTTCTGTACAAGATGAGTCTGATCGGATTCTCGACAGGCTTTATTAAACTTGTGGCGTCATATCTAACGGACCGTCAGATGTTCGTGTCTTATATGGGTGTAAAATCTGACACACATCCTGTGCCAGCTGGAGTACCGCAGGGATCCAATCTCGGCCCCACGCTTTTTAACATTTTTATTAACGATTTGCCCAAACGCGCCGATTGTGAGCTTGCCCTTTACGCGGACGATACTGCCATATTTACATCGTCATGGCAACTATCTCCCATGGTTTTTCGACTTCAGACTTACCTAGATCAAGTCCTGCAGTTCTTCTCGGACTGGAAAATGCAGATTAACCCGGGTAAAACCGAGGCGATTATTTTTTCCATCCGTACTAAAGTCCTGGCTTCCATTGATAACCACCAGTTGATCATCTGCAATAATGCTGTTCCCTGGTGTAAGCAGGTCAAATACCTAGGAATATTATTGCAACACAAAATGGCGTGGAACGCCGCTATCTCCGACCGAATTGACAAGGCCCTAGTTGCCGGCGCTTTATATCCCCACATCAGTCACAAATCATCACTTAATATTCATTTGCGTATCAGTATCTACAAGACCTGCATTAGACCGGTGCTCACATATGGTGCTCCGGTTTGGTGGAACACCACCAAAACAAACCGGGTCAAACTCCAACGCGTGCAAAACAAAATTTTGAAAATAATTACAGGATCTCCCACACTCTATGCCACTGAGGCTCTCCACTCCGACACGGAAGTCCCATATATTCGTGACTTTATCCAACGTGCCATTGATTATTACACGGTCTCTGACCACATCAACCCACTGGCTCGCCGCACTGGCCTCTATGACATTAATAGAATCCCTTACAAGGTTAAAATTCCATTTCCCCTCTCCAGTTAACCCAACAACCATGATTATCCGCACTTAAATCAACTCTTAACTCTCATGATTCTTAGATTCTTAGATCATTTTTCGACTCTTACCATTAGTACCCGGCGCTTTCTGCGAGTTACCTCCGGCTTCTTTTCGTGTTTCTCGTCTTGTGTTGTCCCGTGCCGTCCCATAACTATTCTTCTTCTAGCTTCAGCCCCTATTCCGGTATTGCGGTTTTTTGCAATTTTTCCGCAACAGATAATACGCTACTACTAATTACTTTGACATTGGTAACACCATCAACTTCCTTTGGCTGGTAACTGAGCCACTCGTTCAGAGGGACGGCCCATAGGGTGTGGCACTCACCCCCTACTGAAAGGATTATCAAAAAAAAAAAAAAAAAAAAAAAAACAGCGGGACATTCAAGCTACGAATACGCTCACTTGACGAACGAATGCTCAAACCTAGAGGCAGCTTAAGTTTCAACCAGTGAGATTCAGATCGCTCCGGAAACGGTAGCGGCGGATCTCCAGTGTATAAAAGTTACTGGTGCACCTCTTTGGTTTGCATATTTGAAAGTCATAGAACCTCGTTCTTACAAAGCCATCGAGATCGCTCCGGAAACGGCAGCGGCCGAAGCGTTTGGTCTACAAGGTCTGTAGAGCATAGAACAGAACTCTGTCAAAAGTATCGAGATCGCTCCGGAAACGGCAGCGGCCGAACTCTGCAATATATATATATACATATTCACATATTACGTAGCATTAGTATAAAAAACATAGAAAACCCAAAAAAGCCAGAATATTTAATCGTAGACTGTAAGTAATATTCGGGTATATATAATACATCCTTCACCGTAATAATTTTCTCTTTATTGGAATTTGTTAAACATTTCAACATACCTGAGCCTTTACGCTTAACTTTTAGACCTTGACCACTTGCCGTCGTTACTGTGTCCTCAAGGTCATTTGTGTCCAGCTCTTGGAAAAATTCTTTATTATTCGTCATATGGCTTGTGGCTCCTGAGTCGATATACCATATGCCACTTTCGATTGTACCTGATTTTATATTGAAACAGAATTTGGTGTGATCCGTTACCTTGTTGGCTTTGTCGGTTTTTTCTTTCCAGGCCTTATATTTGTAGCATTGTTTCTTCGTGTGACCTTTCTTCTTGCAGAAGTAACATTCAGTCGTGTTCATTTGACTTCCTTTTCCTGTCCTGCCGCCATCTTGAATCTTCAAAACTTTTTCGCACGTGTCTTGATTATTCGTCCTCCTCCTGAATTCGTCTATTAGCTTACTTTCGATTAAACTTAATGTTAAATCCTTTTCCGGTCTACTCTCAAGCCCACTTATTAGACTATTGTACGATTCAGGAAGACTGCTTAATATTAAGGCTATGAATAAATCCTCGCGGATATTTTGTCCAATGGCTGTTAATTGAGCGTTTAATTCGAACCTTGAGTTTATATGCTCCATCATAT
Organism: Andrena praecox; assembly: GCA_963932275.1. NCBI lineage: Eukaryota > Metazoa > Arthropoda > Insecta > Hymenoptera > Andrenidae > Andrena > Andrena praecox. The sequence goes on from OZ010731.1 coordinate 38,447,431, forward strand.
TTCCGTCTTTTTCGAGGGGTAATTTGCATAAACGTTTTAATAGAAATACCTTACTTGACAGTGATGATTTCTGATGGTATTCCTGTAACGCAAGCCATGCTGCCCTCGCGGTTATGGCAGTGCGAACGTGCACGAGTTGATCATCTTCTATTAACAATCCTATAGTCGCCTTAGCTTTTCCGTCCTTTATTGACCATGCGGCATCCGGCGTGGTTGGTTGAATTCCATTAACCACATCCCAAAGCCCTTCTTTAATTAGGAGCAACTCCAATCTATATTTCCACGTTTGGTAATTGTCGTTGTTCAATTTCGTAACTGTAACACGTGGCGTTTCCGCCATTGTACGTTCGTGATTTCTTAACTTTATACTTTCGCGAACTTCCTTAATTTAAATTTTCAACCCTGGGCCCATAACCTATTGGCTTTTGGTTGATTAATGATTAATGCTTTGCGAAAGTAATACTTTGAACTGTAATTATTTATTTTGACAATATAGCGTGCGACTCGCACAAGGATCTCTTTATGACTACTGTGTATTACAATCTTCTTCTTTTATATCAATCACGCGGGATGGCGTCGTTGTCGTCAGGCGATCTGTCTTGCCGACAATAATTTCCAGTTCTAAGCCCTCCGGCATTTGGATCCGAGTAATTACCATGTAAAATTTCTGAGCAAATTCTTGACATTTCCAGAAATCTTTCCAGCATATAGTAAACAGAGTTCCACCTCGTAGCAACGTCCATTATTAATTTTTTAATTGATCCCTCTGGAACTCCACTATGTAATTGGATTTTTCTTAATTTGTCCGAATTTATGACACTGTTTTTTATCCATATTACTATGGCTCTTACCTTTAGAATAATCGTGTTGATTGGTTTATGTTTTATTGCAGCGTCAACAATTAAATTAATTGTATGAGGAAAACACGGCAAATGTTTCTTCTCGGAAACTGCACTCTTTACAGCCGCAACTACATTTGCACCATTGTCTGTTATAATACATTTAATTTTGGACGGTGCAATGTTCCATTTATGCAATACAGACTTAATTTCATTGCTAAGGTAATCGCACGTATGATTTTCATTTAATTATTTCGTTGCAATATTGCAATTTATCATTTTGGTTCCTTAAAAAAAAAAATGAATTGTTACTCCTAAGAAACTCCTCTCTGCCATTGTTTCCGTCCATATGTCTAAAGTTAGGCATACTTCTTCCGCTTGTTCTATTTTCTTTTCATAGAATAATTTTGTAACGTCATATTTTTCACACAGTTTTTGCTTCATAAATTTACTCGATGACACTTTATACGAGGGAGCAACTTCACGCATTAATTTTAATAAGCCCTCACCTTCAATAATATTGAAGGGACGCATGTCTTTGCACATACAAAATAAAATACACATTGTAATTTTTTCACACTTTGAGCCTCCTTCTTTATGAGAAGAAACCCGTTCAAAGGCAGCTCTTAATGTATTATGCTCTCCTCTATCATCAGTTCTATTATCAATTTCAGCAAATTCACTTGATGTGGAGGGCATCGGATCATGTATATTTTCTATTCGTGAATCATTGCTTTTTCCTTCTCTCTCCTTAAGTGATCTTTTTGAAATAGTACGTTTCTTAGATAAAATAATGGTGTGACTTTTAATATGTTTGTGTAAATTTGACGTGTTGCCACAATATTTTACTTGTTTGAAACATTTTTTACAACTTGCTATTTTATTATCTCTTTTCGGAAAATACGACCAGACTTCTGTCACGTCCCGGGTGAGGTCTTTCGGAACGATGACTATGGGGAAGGAGAAGACCAGGCGCGAATCTAAAATTCAGCACTCTGGGGATTTTGAGGGAACTCAGGCGCGAATATTAAATCCGTCACTCTGAGGGTTTTGAGGGAGGAACTTAGGCGCGAATATTAAATCCGTCACACTGAGGGTTTGAGAGGAACTTAGGCGCGAATATTAAATCCGTCACACTGAGGGTTTGAGAGGAACTTAGGCGCGAATATTAAATCCGTCACTCTGAGGGTTTTGAGGGAGGAACTTAGGCGCGAATATTAAATCCGTCACACTGAGGGTTTGAGAGGAACTTAGGCGCGAATATTAAATCCGTCACACTGAGGGTTTGAGAGGAAGACCAGGCGCGAATATTAAATCCGACACACTGAGGGTTTGAGGGAGGAACTTAGGCGCGAATATTAAATCCGTCACACTGAGGGTTTGAGAGGAACTTAGGCGCGAATCTAAAATCCAACACTCTAATCGACCAGGGAAGGTTTTTAAAAGGCGAATATATACCCGGGAAACACCCGTTAGAGTACCTTATATTTGTTTTGATTTTGGTAATAGAATTTACCGTTGCATTTGTATACAAGAAACTACGCTTAGTATTTCCGTAGATTGCACAGCTCATGCAATAGTATGTTTGTAAACAGAGTAAGCGTCTCGCGTTCGTGAACAGAAATCGGCTGTTGCGGCAGCCTGTTTATTTGGGATCTTCGTAACCAAAGGATGCACACAGTAATTCAAAGCGAGATTTTAAACAAAGCGGTTTATTTACTTTGTTTAAGCGGTTATTATGCGTGGTATTTTTAGTATTTACACATAACATTTATAGTATGATTGTGATGTTTATGACAAGATATATATATATATAGTAAGCATTAACGAAATAATATGAAAGCAATAGGATTAATACTACGTGATATGTATATATAGTCATAGAATAGTATACTTTTAATAATGATCGTTAAGGTATATGTATATAAAATAAGCATTAACGAAATAATATGAAAGTGATGAACGTTAGTAATACAAAATTATAGATACGCAATAAGCGTTGATAGACAAGAATAATATGTTTGCAATAAGCATTGATGAAATAATAGAATAATATGTATGCAATAAGCGTAGATAGACAATAATAATAAATGGTATGGAGATGATATGCACAATAATGTTAGATAATAAAAGGACTTACAGTAATCGTCGTAGTTCACTGATTTTATATTTTAACACTGTTTGAAATACACTTTATATGAGTTCTGTCAGAGACAACTTTCTATTGACGAAAGAGCGTCCTGGCCTCTCGATCCTTCGTATTTATATGGGTTTACAGGAGTATTGCGGGGGTACGCGCGGTAAAGACCTTGACACATTTCGGAAACAAGACGCAGTAGATTTCTGGGGTTTTTGTAAACGGTATGGCTATTAATAGACGTATTTATGTTACGTACGCCAAATATGCGTCGCGATTATAATCACGTGTTGATCACGTTTGTAAATTTGCGTCGCAGTAACATTTCTGGGGTTCTTATGACTGCGGAAGGAGATACTCAACTCGTCGAATGGGTTTTGGGTATTTTATAGGAAAGGGGTTAGCGTGGCTTGGACTCTGTGAGTCGTAAAGAGGGGATTGATAATATTCAAAGATTGCAATGTAAATTAATATCTATAGAACAAAATAAAATAATATCTATAGAACAAAATAAAATAATATGCAAAAACAATATGTAAATAATCTTGTAAATATAATCTCTAAAGGTGGCCGTTCCAATGGGCGGCTGCAGCCGCCAGCGACCGCGGCTGGCGGCTACAGCCGCAAGCGACTGCAACTGGCGTCGTCGGAAATGGTATTTCCTATACCTAAGCGTCAACGCCATGGCCCCACCAGTGCAACGACGCGCCGCACAGGACCTTTTTGAGCACTTGAAAAAAGAGTCTATTGTCGTATGAGGTCTCGAGGACCGTCGAAGACAGTGGAAGGCTAGCCTTTTTTTATATGTACATCGTGCTCTGTTTATCTGCCGGATTGAAGAAGTCAATGACATTTGGGTGTTTCTTTTAAGATATCGGAATGAAATTTGTGGCAAAAAATAGGATAAACTTATTCCTTTCTAGTGATGTATAATTTAATATTTTTTACATCTATTAATTTGTTTTTCCTATTTTTTAACTCAATCGTGATAAAAAATTGAAAACTGTTTTTTTGGTACTTTATTAGTGTTTTAAGTCGCACGTTGGGCAAACATTCGGTTTTCAAGTTACAAGGAAAATTCGAATAGTAAGGGAAGTAGCCGAATATCGTTTTGTTTAAATTAATGATCAGTCATTTGCGATAAAAATCATCTTTTATTAGTAATTCATTAAATAATTTTTTTTATCTCCAATACGTTAGGAAATATCCAGCTGTTTACTGTTCCCGCGGACACCCGCGGGTTAATAAAAAATCACGCTTTTGTTCACCGCGAATAATATCTGAATTTTTAAAGACGGCAAAGTTACGTTCCTGATTATCCTTTGAATATCTGGCAACCAGATGTTATCGAAGCCGTCTTTGAAAATACCAAATTGCCGGCCATAAACGATAAATGAATTTTCGCTCCGTCCACAACTGCTCCTTCCAGAGGCTGCTTCGTTTCGGATAATTGAGGACACAACATAAAGGCAAAATACAGAACACAATATAGAGGTCCAAAATATAATAAAATTTGTAAATATTGTTGCGAGCACCGGGTATAGGCCCGTGCATAGCCTACTGGTGCTCGCAGCCGAAGAGAGAAGACGGTCGGCCTCCGTCAAGAGGACGATCAGGAGGCCGACAAGAAAGAGAGTCGATAACCGTACGTCCTGGCGTCAGGACGTACGGATAACATAAATGTACACAATAAAGTAAACGGTCGGATAATCTGTATCCGTGTGTCTTTATTCGACCCGTTGCGTCGGGGTGGCCGGTACGGGAAACGCCCCGGCGCAACAATGGTGTCAGAAGTGGGATGTGGAGCCACAGGATCCGAAGATACGCAAGGAGCTGTTGCGTGTGATACGCAAGGAGCCGTTGCGTACAACGCGAGTTCCTCGTGGAGGACGGAAGAGGATGCAGCAGCCGGAGAAGCAGCTGACCAGCGAGGGACGGGCGGAACAGCGGGAGCAGCGACGGCGGTTGAGGCCCGCCGACGCCGAGGGACGAACACAGGAGCAGCGACGGCGGTCGAGGCCCGCCGACGCCGAGGGACGAATGCAGGAAATAGCGACGGCGGTCGAAAACCGCCGACATCCGAATAGCTCCACGCAGTAGGCGACACAGCTGCTGCAGAGGAGGAGACCATGGCTGGGTCGGCTCTGGACGCTCGAGAAGCCGACCTCCGAAAAAGAAGCCGGAGCTTGAATAGGCCACATAGGGTAATGTAGAAAACCATTATCGACAACGCTCGATAAAAGAAAATGGCGGGGCACGCGCCATCCACTGAAATGACAGCGCGCTCTGAAGTTGACTTCGTGAGGAGTCGCTCACAGCAACGAGAGACATTGACATCTCGATGAGGTAACCTTATCGTGCGATAAATCTTTCCACGTGGTTTTAAAACCGAAATCGCTACATTGTAGAGACGCGCTGCCGGTGACAACTTTCTTGGAGTGCAACTCTTTCGGTCTTGTAAAGACGCCTTTCTGTACCCCCTGTTTCCCCATATGTTTAACCTGGTTCCCATACGAAATCTGTTTCCCATTGCACACTTCACAACCCATTTTACCACTGGATAATGTCCCTGAGATGGACGGGTTGGTATAACCAAAGAGTAACGCTTCGACTTCTCCTGAGACGGGAAGGACAGTTTCCGTGGAGAATAGAGAGTCGCCGAACGCCGTCCAGATACAACATCCGACAATGCCGATTCAACTTGGAACTGCAAGGAGAATCGAGGGGCTCGTCAGGCTCGGGGAGTCGTCATCAGAAGAGGCCTGGTAGGACGCTATAGAGGGAGCGTCGGAGAGTTGGTGGTGGAGGTGCGACTTCGGCGGAGACGCAGGGACGTCCGGGAGTGCACGGACCACACCGAGGGTGAGTGTACGGCTCTGGGTGACGGCCGGGGGTCCACGCAGCGTTGCTGGCGAGCGGCGTCCCCAGGAGTGCGACATCACCGAAGCAACGCAGAGGCGCCTGGAGGGCGCGAAGTTGCTGTGCTGCGACGAAGAGAGTTCGAGAGCGAACATCGTCACAGACTGGCCGAGTGCGAAGCCACGACGGAAGGAGTTCGAGGTCGAACACCGTCGTAAGAGCGCCAAACCCGAGGAACAGAGCCCCAGGAGCTGAGTCGTTCCGTCAGGATGGATCGTTCGCCAACAGGAAGTCAAGAGAGACGACGCTGACAAGAGGAACATCCCTCACGGTCGGGAAGGAAGGAACAAAGCACAACCAGGAGGATTAGGTTAAGTAATCTGAAAGACTGGGCTGGTTAATGTTCTCTGTCTCTTTTGCAAGGGAAATCCGGAGTCGCCGCGGGAGTGGAGTTTCGGACCCGACCACCGGAGGGACAACGAGGACCAAACCCTGGAGAAAGCCGCTGCCTACAACCAAAGGAAGACGCAGCAGCGGAGCTGTAGCGGCGGAGAGGCAGCGGCGAAGCGGTAGCATCGGAGCAACAACACCGGAGCGACAGCGTCGACGTGGGACAACCCGGAGAGTCCCAAGAATGTCGCGAGACCCCCGAGAAAGGAAGAGGACATCGTTGGAGTTCCGGAGACCACACGAAGGAGACACACGCTGACTTCTGGAAGAGGCTACCACGAACAGGAGCGGTGTTGCAGAGACGTCGTGGGACTGCCTGCGAACAAGGCAACGCGGGAGTCCGGATGCAACGTTCAGGAGCAGTTCACGGATCAACGGGTTCCGGAAGCTACATGGATGAGGAACGCAGGGCCCACGGACAAGCACGACAGCGTCGTTGGAGTTCCAGAGGACGTCCGACGAGACCAGGATGTTTCATGGGATGTTGGTGGGGAGACCCGTCCCGTGTACCCACGCCTTGCCCCAGGTTTTTGGTGGTTTTCCCTCGGGGCGTGAAGACGAATGTCGAGGCGGCGGTCTGAAGAAGCCACTCAATCAAAACGACCCCTTCTTCAGACCAGGATACGAAGACTCCGAAGAGAAGACAACACGGTCGGGACGACCGCTCTTCGAGAGGAGGGAGTAGTGTTGCGAGCACCGGGTATAGGCCCGTGCATAGCCTACTGGTGCTCGCAGCCGAAGAGAGAAGACAGTCAGCCTCCGTCAAGAGGACGATCAGGAGGCCGACAAAAGAGGAGTCCATCACCGTACGTCCTAGCGTTCGGACGTACGGCTCGCATAATTGTATACCAGAATAAAGTAACCGGTCGTCAGAGTGAACCCGCGTTATTATTCTAACCGTTGCGTCGGGGTGGCCGGTACCAAAAACGCCCCGGCGCAACAATACACTGAACAATACACGCAGAATTCATGAAGAATACGAGATGGAATATGTAAGTGTATTCACATTGATAACTGAAGGAATCGATTGGCGTCGTTTTCGCAAAGAAATGCCATTTTTACTGATTATCATTTCGCCTTTGTTTCTTTTTATGAATTGCGTTTTGACAAATACGAAATTTCCGGCAGTAACCTATCAATCGGTAGGTATCTACATTCCACTATATACCGAAATATCATTGTGCGAAATATACATCAGTGTGCAAAATATAGAGCAAATGGCGTCAACATTGAAAAGGAAGGGTGCAAGTACACTGGTCGCTTTTAAGACATCGTGGGAGGAAGCCTTCCTGTTCACAGAGCACAGAGGAGGTGCGAAATATCTTGTGTGTTACACAACATTTACACATGCCAAACAGTTCAATCTAAAGCGGCACTACACTCGGCATCATGCTACTGCTACTGGTTACAAACAGTTCACGCGTGAGGAACGACTGCGAAAAATACAACTTTTAAAGGAACGAGCGCTACAGGAGGAGGAGGAGCAATACATCTCACAAGGGACGTTCGGCAACCCGGAAATTCAGAAAATTATGAAACTCGGTATGCAAGTAGAGTAGTTCATCCGTAACACAACCCTATTTTTCGTTGGTGCCAAAAAGCATTTTTTAGGGGTGAAATCACCTCTTGAGAAAAGGCAGAATTTTCTTTTCCGTGGAATATCTCGAGAACGGTGAGAGATATCGAAAAGAAGTTTAAACGCAAGTTGCAGCCTTCTTTTATATCTACAAAACAGCGTAAAAATAATTTTCGAAAAATCCATATTTTTCAAGTTACCCCCACCACCAACTCTTAAAATTAAGTTTTTGTATTTTGTAAATATACGCTGGCATACCTCTGGATAATCTCTTTTCATATATATAAATAGTTTATGTGTTATATTTTTTTTGCAAACAAATAAAACCTCTATTACCGAATTTGAAGTCCATTTTGGCAGTTTCCATTAATAACATGGTTTCATAAAGCTATATTTAAATTCTTATTTATGTAAGGTTCAGACAGCTTTCAATTATTTAAGCAAGGCAGTACGTACGTAAAATTGCATCCAAGGTAAAACTCATTAAAACTAATCAGTGACGTGCATGAATCAGTATGATAACAGCACATTCGTACATGCATTACTTGAAGCGTAATCTTATTAGGCTATTTTGGAAACCACACGATAAATAAATAATGCGTGAAGATTCACAATGACTTTGCAAAATATAAATGTTATCATTGAAATGACGCAGAATCGCATGTTGTATTGTTTGATTATACATTGAAAGAATTATACTAATAGAAGGCGATAGATACATTGAAAATTACGGTTCGTAATTGGTACAATAATGATATTCTTCATAGAAATGATTAAAACAAAAATACTTGCCACACCATGCACATCGCATAAAAGCCGGCTCCCCACAAATACTACATTTGGGTATAAGCTTTTCATTCCTGAAGTAACAGAAATCTACAGGATTTTGAAATTCGCTGGGATGCGTTTCTAAATATCCGCTTTTAAACCAAGCATATTGAAAAAGGTTTTTGAATCTAGGCGAAGAAAACTGGTTGTGGGTTAGGGACTGCAATTTAATTATTTCATTACGTAAGTGCAAATTGACATCTCTCTCTTGGAGAATCACATTATCCGAAAATGTCCGCACGAAATTTTTCCAAATCCGGAATCCAAACGCATCTAAAGGCTGAATGATGCCCGTCGTTTTTTTTTTAATTGTTATGCCAAGGCGCCTGGGGTCGAGATTCTGGATAGAATCTCGGGGTGCTCCGGGTCGTCCTTCACAGTCGTCGTCCAGCGGGCTCCGAAAGGTTCGGGTGATAATGCCGGGACGAGGATATTCGGTTAGAAACCGAAGGTAGGGGATCGTTGCGGGTTGAAGAGTTAGAACTCACCGTAAGGTTAACAAGTTTATTCTGTCCCGATCTGGGTGACAGGAGTACTATAGCGTATGTCTGTTATTAATCTGTTCGCGCTCGTAGTTTGTACAAAGTCTTATAGTTAGTCCGGGGCGAAGCGGGGACCAGCGGGGTCGCCGCCTTCGGCTCGCTTTTCGGCGTTTCGTCGGAAACGCTGACGGTGCTCGCGGGTTGTTGCCCGCGCTTTGGCGCTCGCGTGTGCCATCGGAATGCGCGACGGTTGTAACACGCGGTCGTTGACTGGGTTACAACATCCCCCCCCCCCCCTTGAGAGAAGGGTGCTTAGGGGAATTTTACAATTATCGGAAATTTCCCTGTACCCTTATATCGATTCGGCTACTACGGCATATTTGTGGTCCGTGGGGGCCTCTCTGGTGGGCGTAGCGTTGGACGTTGTAACCGTTAAGCCGCGGGGTTACCGGTGGGACGGTGGAGGAACCGTATCGCCAGCTCAGGACGGTGGTCCAGGGCCGCCGATCGAATGACTGAATACGTAGAGGTAAGGTGGAGTACGACAATTTATTCGGGCGGTTGTACAAAGTGTCCCGGCCAGGTCTATGCTGGCAAACAGAGTATGTACGGCTTAAACCTAGACTTAGCCTATCGCGGGTATCGGCGTGTATCGTGGCGCGGTTCGCGTCGCGTACGTCGGGGCGTTGGTCGGCGGTGCGTATCGCGGCGCGTGTCGCGGCGCGTATCTCGGTGCGTATCTCGATGGTCGATTCGGCGAGAGTGGAGAGGAAAGACGTTTTGACCCTTCGGTGTCCAGGCGGGCCAACCCTGCCAATGGACCCTGGTCGGAGAGTCGGGGGGGGGGGTCCGGTCACCCAGTGGGCACAGCCCGCGGGTGAGTCGGCGACTGTAAGGACGCTCTCGAGAACGGAGATAACTCTGTTCGGGAGATCGATGGCGGTTATCGGTATTTCGTCCAGAGGATGGCTCACGCTGTCCTTCTGGGAACCGTGGAGGTGTGGAGGCGAAAATGCACAGAGACTCAGTCTGTGGACGCACAAGAACTGGTGTGAAACACGGGCGCTTGGCTTTCGCAAGAACGAGTGTTACTGCACAAGAACGTGGAATCGCACAGGAGGTCTCCGGGAGAGGCGTACTTCGTACTAACGCTCTAGGCGGTCTCTGCCAAATAGGCCTATGCCCCCGACCTGTATGTCCTCGTCCGCACAATTTCGGCAGCGAGAGAGTCTCTCGGTGCGAAACCCTCTCGCGCCAGTTCTCGGTATTGCGGACGAGTGGTGGGGGGCAAGACCGTTGGATTAGCGCGGTACGCGCTACCTCGGTCGGGCGCGTGGTGGGAGGTAAGATCGTCGTTCCACCGGCGTAACTCGTTACAACGTGGATGCTGATCTTTTTGTTTTCCGTGTTTTCGCCGGTTTGGGTATTTGTACCTTTCGGCGCTGTTGGTAGTCGCGTATTAACAAATAAATGACGAGTACGATAGTTATTGTTTGTACCGTAGTCGTCGCCGTCGGGTATACAAGTTGCCAGGTCGCCAGTCCTGATTGATAGTTGTTAGTATCGACTGTTAGGTCGCTTTCCACTTGGTTGAGTTGGTTATACAGTGCGGAAAATTCGGACGGATTCTTTAAGAGGTTATGGAGTTGAAAACGCGTGAGAGGGTGCGCTATTTTGCCCTGTTGTGTTTCATTTATCGCCGCGGTAATGTCGTATCGCGGTGCTGTCATTAGTTCGACGTCCTGACTATTCGCAGTTTTCCGCTTCCTTAGTACTACGTCCTTACTTCGGATATTACAATTCCCTGTGATTCTTAGGATTCCTGACCTATCTATTGTGACGCGTTCAGGTTGTCGTTCGTCGCATTGGATGGTCAGCGTCTCGGGTTGACGTGCTGCGAAAATCCACGTATCTGCGCGCGAGGTGCCTATCCACATCGTGTGGTTTACCGCGATGTGTTTTATTTCGCAATTTTTTGGGAATTCGTCCGAGGGTTGCAGCCACAGGCTTGCTTCACACTCGAGATCGTTATTTATGTTATGCGCGATCATTGTTTGTTCGCAGTAATATTGCGCGGCTATCTGTTTACATTCTTCTAATTCTTGGTGGTCGGTGAGCACATATTGATTACTGTTCGCGTCGATGACGAGGAGCGGCGTTCTTACGACTAATAACGCGTACATGTTGTCGTAGGTGTGGATCGGGGCTGGGGTTGCCTCGATCACTGTGTATGTTTGTGAGGATATTAGCGGGATGGTTATTACTGCTATTAACGTGTATTTATCGAAAAAAGCGACGACCGATGACAATTTTTCGATTACGTTCGTATTTTCTAGGTTTGGGGCTATTGGGAACGCGAGTCCGTTCGGAAGGTGTTGTACGGCGGTCTGTAGCAATTTAGTGATCTGCGCGCTCGCTATCACGTTAGTGCTGATGATGCCTCCTTTGAGGCCGGTGTAGTATTGTAATACGTCGTCTGCGTCCTGAGTCAAGTCGGTCACTAGGGTATTTAAAGTCGTGAAATGATCAACTATGTCAGCTCTTTGTGTCTGTCTGGTGGAGGTCGTCTCGACTTGTACCCGTAACATTCTGATCTGTTCTGCTAATATGTTTTCGTTGTGTTTTATTGTCGTTTCTGCGTCGTGTAAGTGGTGTAGCGTATTGTTGGGGATTTGGGTCTGTTTTTTTCATAGCCGTTATTAACGTGTTTTGTGTATCGTCTAGTCGCGACAAGTGCTGGTTAATTTGTTCGGCATCGTCGGCGTCCATAGTACCGAATATGGTTTTTGCTAAGGACCCTATTCCGTTAATTAACCCTCGGCGCTTGTTGTGCGTGTATGTCGGCATTTCCGACACCTGTTCTATTCTTTTATATAGTTTTCCTGCTCTTCTAAGTAGTGTGTCTAAGTGATTTCCGCACGTCCGTCTTATTTCCATGTTCGCGACCTCGTTTGCGCACCGTCGTTGTAGTGCGTTTACATAGGAAGTTACCTGCTGATTTCTTTCGAGGAGAGTGTCCATTTTTAGGTGGGTCACGACACAGACCAGGTATAGAATAGACCTATCACCCAATGTAATTTTCTGTCACCGGTTTGGGGGGTCCCAGGACCCCCTTACCATTTTAGTGTCGCATGCAACGTTACCGGTGAAGTCCCGAAACAGATTGTAACGCTACGCGTGGTAGGAATTAGAATTCAGCACGGGTAAAACTAGGTCATTTTTTGAGAGTCGAAGCCCGCGATTTACAAATGTTTCTGTTAGAGTAACAAGTTAAAGATCGTCTTATGAACATATTCCGTTATTTCGCCTTTTAACCTTGCTGTCCTATTCGGGTTTATTTAACGTAAAACAAATTTTATTCGCTCGCAATAACATAATTTGTAAAAAGAGTGCTTTAATGTTTTTTTTTAATGGCACCTATTGCTGAACCCCACCCATACATCATGTGTTTGCGCATACATTAATGATGGTCTATACGATATCATACAGACATATAGTAATAACAATAATAATTAATAATAATATCCTTCTACCGTATAATATTATTTAAGAGTAACATATCAAACCCGTACACACCGATATGGTGCAACTTTGCAAGTCTGTAGAGTAGCCAAAAATATTTGATACATATTTTTTGAAAAGGGAATTCATTCTCCTCCATAGCTATACGAAAAATTTATTTGTTTAAACTATGTACTAACAATTAACATTTATTTGTCCATTTTTCTGGCGAAAAGTTAACTGATGTTTCAGTAAGTTTATACAGTATGTCCGATTTGTTCGTATACATACACGCTATTCTTTGTCTAACTATTGAAAAAGCAAAAAAATGTTTCATATTAAAGTTTTTTTTTTATTTGATGGAGGAAACTGAATAGAATATTAGGATTTACGTTTGAACTATTATTTACAGAGATTTCAATATCATCGTATTTTTTTTTGTAAATGGAACTATTGTATATTTTTTGTTATGCATTTCAAAACGCGCTCAACGATGTGTATGGAGCGCATGTTTGAACAATAATTTATTCGGATATCTTTATGAACATTGGTGGCAAATTTCAAGTAAATTATGGACCAGTATAACAAATGCGGATATTTTGGATTTTTTACTTTTAGCCGTATACTAACTATTATTATATGCGTAGTTTACTCCTATACTGTGCAAAATCGCGTCTTCGAGAATATGTCGTCGAAGATGTTATAAATTATTATGATGTTTTGGGTAATTGCACTGTGGCATACGGCGCTAAGATGTCCTCTGAATAGCCAGCATAGGTACACTAGGTCTAAATGTGGCGCGGTACTAATCCCCGCAATAACAGGTATAGAAGGTCTACAGGATCATCCGTTAAAACTGGAACCTATGCGCGCGGGAACAGACGAAAATGTCAACACCGCCTCACGGACGCAGTCCACTACAATCATTCACTAGCCCCGCGTTCGGAGGGTTTCCAGCGACCGCTGGATGCCCGAGCTTCGAAAATTTTAGGATGGTCTCTTTCAAATTAACGTCGCAAAGAGCTATTTGAAATTTCCCGGCCCGGGTTGAAGAATTTGGGGCCTTTTTCGTATAACTTGTGAACAATAAAAGATATCGGAATGCAATTTGCGCCGAAACATGAGGAAAAATTATTCCCTGCTAATGATGGATAATTTAAAATATTTTACGTTTACTTATTTTTTCTTTTATCAATTTTTTAACCATAATATTGTTGTGAAAAGCTTTTGCAAACTGTTTATTTGATACTGTATTTAATGTTCTTTTTAAAATTCATGGTGTTGATAAACAATAGGCTACTTACAAGGAGAGTATTTTAGGTGTCCGCCTCCGATCATTTTGATTTTTGGATATGTTATAGAGGACCGAAAAATAAGAAATACGTATTTTTTTATTTTTCCCCGTTTTCATATTTGGGGTGGGGGGGGGGGGGGGGGGTGAAAACTGCGTTCAAAGTTAGGGTTAAAAACTCATTTTTGTGGAATATCTCGAGAACTATTAGAGATAGGGGAATAGTGTCAATGGACGAATTTTGTGTCTTTGAATGCGAAATATGACTGACTCACCAGATTTTCAAAAAGTCCACAAAAATGATTTTTCACCCCTAACTTTGAACGCAGTTTTCACCCCCCAAATATGAAAACGGAGAAAAATAAAAAACACGTATTTCTTATTTTTCGGTCCTCTATAACATATCCAAAAATCAAAATGATCGGAGGCGGACACGTAAAATACTCTCCTTGTTGGTTGTTTCTGTATCATTATACTTTCATAAATTGAGAAATTAAATTTTTATTCAATTATATGTTAATTCTGCAAACCTCAGAATCAATTGTCCTGTTTTTTTTTTATAATTTTATGCTTAATGCAGTGCATGCATAGATCAGACGTATCGGATAACTAATGGGACGTGTCTTTGATTGTAGCGGTGTTGAATTTTTTTCTACAATTTTTGTGTCTGAATGTTTTAACCTTTTAGCTACTCAACGCCACGACTATAGCGGGTTCCGTTAATGTCATTTTTTGGATGCGCCATTATTATGGTTTTTACACGCAGGTGGCGAAAAATCTCTCCGTACAGGGGTATAGCGCCGCGGTCAACCCTGTCGTAGCTAAAAAATTTTAAATTTAGACGGGTACGAGACCAGTCGACATTGTTTTCAAACCTCATTATAGTAATCTGGGGTGCGAGTGGTAAACCGATCATAAAAGCGGAGCGCTCGGCTCGCTTACCTGGGCCGAAAAACTCCGCACAGCTCTTTGCGACGTTAATTTGAAAGGGACCATCCTAAAATTTTCGAAGCTCGGTCATCACCGCTGTCCAGCGGTCGCTGGAAACCCTCCGAATGCCGGGCCGGTGAATGGTTGTAGTGGACTGCGTCCGTGAGGCGGTGTTGACATTTTCGTTTATTCGCGCGCACGTAGGTTGCAGTTTTAACGGATGTTTCTGTATAAATGTTTGCAAAGAATCACGTGAAGCGGCACGCGTTTCAACTGCATTATTGACAGAAGCGCGGTTTTCGCTCAACCCGGGGATCCCTGTAATTCTAATGTTGTATTTATAATTAAAAATACCCCAATTTGCCCCACCATCGGTTGAGGGTCTTTTGTTGGTGCGCTGTTTCACGCATTCTCGGTTTCTCCTTTTTTACGACCCTGATGGGTTCTTAGGTGTATAAGCGTCCGAACGACGCGGCTCGGGTGCCAAAAACTACGAATATAAATTTTACAAAAACGTATCAATTCATTATTTTCAATGATTTTTACGTGTCGTAGGATGGGCACCGTCTATTTAGACACGCGCGGACTGCAGAGATTTGCGGGAATGTCAGTAACAGCGTCAATTTTTAATATTTTTCGGCGTACGACACGTGAAAATGTTAGTTAAGTGTTCCACTACACGTAAAATACTAACAATCAATGTCATCTTGCAATTTATAGCTTGTATAAGCTCTGAAGAAGTACCATATTTTGGCGCCATATAGTCTCATGATCCCCGAAATAGACTATCGAAGAGAAATCCGCGTGAGTCGTTGACAACCGAGCTAAAGCGTAGCGTAGCGAAAGCCCGCCCTCTATGTCAAACTCTCGCTCTAAACGAGTCACACGTATACAAGCACGCACACACCTTTTAAAATTTCATCGCATTTCAGTGTAGTTGCTGAGTTGGACGCTGTTCATGAACAGAAGCCGCTGAATTCAGTCCTGAAATTTTGGGTCGGTAACACAATTTGGGTGGTGACACCAAGTCCCATAAGGTGATAGGTCTATTCTATACCTCGTCTGTGGTCACGATCTTCCAGGAATCGGTTACCATATACAGTTCTCCCAGGTGTGTAAAGTGGATTCCTGCCTTATGCTTAATCGGTGATATCGTATACGAAGCTTGGCCGCCAGTCGGCGCCGCTTCGGTTAGTCCCTGTGTCAGTGCGATCATCCTGAAACAGTGAAGTCGGATTCTATCCCTTCCTAATCTCTGTCTAAATTGCGCCTATATAAGCGGTTCGTTAGCGCGTTTTACTTATTACAATCGTTTTCCTTTTGTGTCGGCGTCACTCGTGCCACTATGTATTCTGAAGCGTTGAGAGCCGTAAGTACTATTACAATCCCTTGTTTTGTCTAATTTCATTCTATTTCCCTTTTCTTTTTTTTTTTTTGGAGATTAATTTCTTCATTTTTTTTTTTTTTATCTTCTAGATGTTTGCGAAACGCCGTATTTGGGGGTACGTTTATGTACGGGAAATGTACTCCCGGCGCATGGAACGCCTCCTACAACGGCGATACATGGACGCCCTTTGGGAGGAGGGCTATCCTGAATGGGCCCGGGGCCGGGATTGCTTCGGCCTCCGTCGATTATTTGGTTTGGAGCCCTTCGATGTACCTGTGAGTACTATTGTGTTGCCGTTTAGGTGCTATTTTTCTTGTATCTTTCTCACTGACGTTTGTATTGCGTCTGTTTCGCAGCTCGAAGAGGAGGACTGGGGTTAATTTGACGTGGTGGACTGGGGCCGGTTCGCCTCGTCGGAGGGCCCTACCTGGGCCTGAGGTGGCGGATGTTATTTAATTTATTATTGTTGTTTGTATTATTTCATTTATTGGGTTTAATATACTCTCCTTTTACCCGATTTTTGTATACAGGGTGTCCCAAAAATGTCGCGTTTCCTTGAAAGGGGTGACTCAGGGGGTGATTTGAAACAACTTTTTCCTTAGCGAAAATATTGTCCGAAGCTTCGTTAAGGAGATATTAACCAAAAACCCCGACCAATGAGAGCGCGCGCCTTCCGCTCCAGCTCCCCGCGGTAGCGTTGGCTACGCGGTAGGCGACCGCGCTTGTACTACGAACGTACGAACAAGCAAGTCGGCATGCATCGAGGGAAACCGCGTTACACAGTTTTTTTTTTTAAAGCAGAATCTTAAATAAGAATAATTTGAAGTGAGAGGACAAGAAGTACGTAAATTTCGTTTTTAAATAAGGCATAAACGAAAAGGTAACGTAACAGAAAATGTACGACAAGTGATCGTAATTCGTTATTGAGGTAAAAATCCGTAGTTTAACAACGGCCAACACAACTAAATTTAAAAAATAATATTAGGTGTATGAATAAATTCTTTCCGTCTGGAATTTCTATCGCGGTGGTATTCAGAAGCTGCCAGAAAAATGGCAAAAGGTAATTAACAATAATGGAAATTATTTCGATGATCGAGTTGTTTTCATATTTTTTAAATCGAACTGTTATTGTACCCTAAAATCGGAAAGAATTTATTTCTACACCTAATAATCACCAATAAATTAAACGAAACTCACCCTTTCGGACATTCCTTTCCTTGCTTTCCTTCCCTTTTCGGAAACCTGTGTCACTAGGCCACTGTACCGATCCTGGTCATCGGCGTCCAGTGCTCAGCTGATCGCAGGGTCAATGTACCGAATATTCACTTCACTGCACGGCTACTAACACTGTTCACTTAATTTGTGTTTCACGGAACGTGTTGTTCTTACGTTATAAAAATTGGTGGCCCCGAAAGGGGCCGATTACTGTTAATTACTGGGACGAGATTACTACTATTACCCGGCGAAAAGAAGATTCTTGGCAGACGGTCTCGGGCTGTGCAGTCCGCTGCTGTGACGATTGGTCGAGTCACCTATTTGGGCACACTTTTACAGACGGGGCACGCGTATTTTGGTTATTGGCTGAAGTTGCCACATACATTGTCGCACCGCGCGACGAAGAGATCAAACGAAACACGAGATCGAGTGGGATAGAGCGATCTGTAGCCTACGCTATTGTTTTGTTTTGACGATCGTCGGTCAGATCGCTCTATCCCACTCGGTCTCGATGTGTTTCGTTCGATCTCTTCGTCACAGCAGCGGACTGCACAGCCCGAGACCGTCTGCCACGAGTCTTCTTTTCGCCGGGTAATAGTAGTAATCTCGTTCCAGTAATTAAAAGTAATCGGCCCCTTCCGGGGCCACCAATTTTTATAACGTAGGAACAACAGGTTCCGTGAAACATAAATTAAGTGAACAGTGTTAGTAGCCGTGCAGTGAAGTGAATATTCGGTACATTGACCCTGCGATCAGCTGAGCACTGGACGCCGATGACCAGGATCGGTACAGTGGCCTAGTGACACAGGTTTCCGAAAAGGGACGGAAAGCAAGGAAAGGAATGTCCGAAAGGGTGAGTTTCGTTTAATTTATTGGTGATTATTAGGTGTAGAAATAAATTCTTTCCGATTTTAGGGTACAATAACAGTTCGATTTAAAAAATATGAAAACAACTCGATCATCGAAATAATTTCCATTATTGTTAATTACCTTTTGCCATTTTTCTGGCAGCTTCTGAATACCACCGCGATAGAAATTCCAGACGGAAAGAATTTATTCATACACCTAATATTATTTTTTAAATTTAGTTGTGTTGGCCGTTGTTAAACTACGGATTTTTACCTCAATAACGAATTACGATCACTTGTCGTACATTTTCTGTTACGTTACCTTTTCGTTTATGCCTTATTTAAAAACGAAATTTACGTACTTCTTGTCCTCTCACTTCAAATTATTCTTATTTAAGATTCTGCTTTAAAAAAAAAAACTGTGTAACGCGGTTTCCCTCGATGCATGCCGACTTGCTTGTTCGTACGTTCGTAGTACAAGCGCGGTCGCCTACCGCGTAGCCAACGCTACCGCGGGGAGCTGGAGCGGAAGGCGCGCGCTCTCATTGGTCGGGGTTTTTGGTTAATATCTCCTTAACGAAGCTTCGGACAATATTTTCGCTAAGGAAAAAGTTGTTTCAAATCACCCCCTGAGTCACCCCTTTCAAGGAAACGCGACATTTTTGGGACACCCTGTATACAATTTATTTTCCTTTATCGCCCACTCCTATTCCTCTCTCGTGTAGTTAAGATTTGTCGTTTTATTTTTGTTTGAGTAGATCTTGTTTTATTATTATTCTTATTATTATTTTTATATATATATTTTGTATGCCGACTTTATTATATTTTGTGGTTTCTTTATTCGATGAAGTGCTTTAGTCGGTTCGCGTGCGTGTGCAGTGTTTTTCTCCCCTTTTTTAGGGTTACGTTAACCTTTGAATTCTTGCCTATTATTTCATATGGGCCTACCCATTTATTATCTAACTTTTTCGATCTACCGCGTCGTACGGATTCGTCGTAGAGCCATACTTTGTCGCCTATCTTGAACTCTATTTCGCGTGCTTTTTTATCATAGTCTTTCTTTGATTTTTCTTTTGCGTGTTGGAGTTGTTCCCTCGCTATTTCGTTCGTTGTTCTTATGCGTTCTCTTGTTTGTTGCGCATAGTCGTCGTAGTTGTATGTCTGTTTAGGCGGGCTTTTCAGCGCGGTCGGTAGCAATGTTGTCTTTCCGTAAACCAATTCATACGGGGTAAAGCCTGTCGCGGTATGGGGTGTAGTATTATAAGTAAACATCGCGTAGGGTAACCATCTGTCCCAGTCAGTCTGATCGCTGTCTATGTAGTGTCGCAGGTATTCTACTAGGGTTCTATGTGACCTTTCTAGTGCCCCATTCGATTCTGGGTGATACGCGGTTGTTTGCAGTTTCGTAATTCGTAGCAATTTGCATATATTTTTGAACATCTCGCTTAGGAAGTTTGTACCTTGGTCCGTTAGTATCTTTTCGGGGATGCCGTATTCGCAGACAATTTTTTCGACGAATGCTTCGGCTACCGTTGTTGCTTCTTGGTTCGGCAAGGGGATCGCCTTGCTAAATTTCGTAAGGAGATCCTGAAATGTTAGAATGTAGATGTTTCCGTGGTTACTTTCGGGGAGTGGCCCTACTATATCTAACGCGACTTTTTCAAAGGGTTCTCGTGGTGTATCCGTGATCTCCATTGGGGCCCTCGTTTTCCGGCCTAGTTTGTTCTTTTGGCAGAGGCTACATTTTTGTATGTATTCCTCAATATCCTTATTCATACCAGGCCGTTTGTATTTTTGCTTTATTCGTTTCGTGGTTCGTTGAATACCTTGGTGACCTCCCGTGGGTGTGCAGTGGTATTCGTAGAGAATTTGTTGTTTCTCGGCTTCTTCGTTAATTTCGATCTGTTTGGTTTCTACTGATTTTCTGTTCTGTCCTTTTTCTTTCTCGCTATTCTGCAACGCGTGCACATTCCTGCTCAGCGCGTCCGCGTTGGTATTATTCTTCCCTGATTTATGAATGATTTCGTAGTCGTGTTCGGCAAGTTGGATTCTCCATCTTGTTAGTCTGGATCCAGGGTCCTGTACTTTAAATAACCATACTAGTGCCTTGTGGTCGGTGACTACTTTGAATGCAGTCCCATAAACGTACGGTCGGAAGTGTTTGACTGCCCAGACTATGGCTAATAGTTCCTTTTCTGTTGTACTATAGTTTCGTTCGGCTTTGTTTAGTATCCGACTCGCGTAAGCAATTGGTTTATCTTCGCCTATTTTTCCTTGCGATAGTATCGCGCCTATTGCTACGTCTGATGCGTCTGTGGTTACTATAAACTCTTTTGTAAAATCTGGATAAATTAGAAGGGGTGCCGTGGTCAATGTCTCTTTTAGTGTGTCGAACGCGTTCTGCTGCTCGGCGGTCCAGACGAACTCGACTTTGCTGCTCGTGATGCTGGATAAGGGCTTGGCTATTTTTGAATATTCCGGAATAAATCTACGGTAGTATCCGGCTAGTCCCAGGAATGCTTGTAATTCTTTTAGTTTTTTGGGGACAGGAAACTCTTTCACGGCCTTCGTTTTTTCGGGATTTGGTTTGATCCCGTCGGGCGTGATTATGTGTCCCAAAAAACCTACTTCCTTTCTTAGAAACGCGCATTTTTCTGGTTGTAGTTTTAAGTTGTATTTGCGAAGTGTGTCTAAAACTTTTCGTAGTCTTGTATTATGTTCTTTTAGGCTTGCTCCGTGGACGACAATGTCGTCGAGGTAGACGAAACAGTCTATTCCTTGTAATCCGATGAGTGCGGCGTTCATGGCTCGCTGAAACGTTGCAGGTGCATTTTTCAGTCCGAAAGGCATGCGATTGAATTCGTAGTGACCTTGTGGAGTTGAAAAGGCTGTCTTGCATTTGTCGCGTTCGTCCATCGGAATCTGGTGGTATCCGGACGCCAGATCGAGGGTGGTAAAATATTGTGCTTTTCCCAATTGATCTAGTATGTCTGTGATATTAGGTAGTGGGAATGAGTCACCTATGGTAACTTCATTGAGTTTCCTATAGTCGACTACTACGCGATATTTAATATTTCCCTCTGCGTCGGGTTTTTTGGGTACTACCAGGAGGGGTGCGTTCCACGGGCTGGAGCTGTGTCGGATGATGCCGTCTTTCAGCATCTGTTCCACTTGTTTTTGCACTTCTCGCTTGTGGATGTCTGGTAATCTATAAGGCTTGACATTACAGGGTGCTGTGTCGCGTTTTACAGGGACCCGGTGGCCGGTTACGGTGGCCGTGGTTAGTCGGTCTCCCGGTAAGTGGAACGTATCGTGATATTCTTTGCATATTTCCTTCATGGCTTTCTTTTCTTCTTCATTCATGTGTATGCTATCTACCTGGTCTGTTACCCGAGCAATGCGCGTAGTCAGCGATTCGTTCACGGTCAAGGCGCGAACAGCTGCGGCGCTATCGTTGCTGTGGATTATTTCGTTGTCCATCATTTCGCTTAATTGCACTTGTGGTACGATTATTGTTTTTGCTTCTGCGGTTGTGTTCATAATGCACGCTACGCATTTCCCATTTTCGGGTCTTGTTAGTCCTTCTCCTAAATATATGCCTTCCGCTAGCTGTTGTTTTTCTATTATCCCGTCTCGCGTACTACTTGTTGGGACCATTATTAATTGTTGTGTGCGCGCGGGTATTGTTATTTCCGTGTTTCTATGTAGGGTTTTCCACGGTTTTCTATCTGCTAGGAGGCTCTTGCTGGGGTAGTCTATGGTTGTCCTGTTATCTGTGAGGAAGTCTACTCCTAGTATTCCGTCTGCGTTCGTTAGGATGTCTTCTTCTATGACATGTAGGGGGTACACGATTTCTTTCCCATTTATGTAGAACGTGGCCTCAATTTTCCCTAACGTTTTTGTTTTATCCCCCGAAAATGAGATAAGAAGGATGTCGCTTTCTTCCATTATTGCGTCTTTGGGGAGGGCGCTTTTTTTGATTAGGGATACTTCTGCCCCGTTATCTATCAGCATTATGGTATTTTTATTTTTGCTATTCTTTATTTCTACCTCTATCTTATCTGCTGTGTGTCCATTCTTAAAGAGGGATCCTATTTTAACCATACGGAGGGGTCTCGCGGTTCCTCGGGTAGGTGACTCGCGTCTCGGCGGACCGGTGTAATCGCGGCTGCCTTGCGCGGAATGTGCATGATCAGCGTTTCTGTATTGTGGCTGTGATTCTGTTTCGTAGGCGGATCGGGTGTTTCCCGGTTCACGCCTTGTCGATTCCCAACTTTCTTCGTTGGTTGCTATGGGTTGCATCCGCCGGTTATTTTCTGAAGGGAAAAATTTTTTGGGCGGTCTGTCCCTATTTTGGGTCTTCCAACACTCCTTAGTGTCGTGTCCCGATCGTCTGCAATCGTTGCAGTACCGTGGTGCTGCCCTATCCCGACTTTGATAAGTGCGGGAAGGGGAGTATGCCCTGCGCGTTCCTACTGACGTCGCGGGTCGTCTTGTAATTGACCGCTCTTCATCTATAGCTATCGTGATTGCTTCCTGTAGATCGGCGGGTTTTTGTGATTTTACTAGGACCTTAAGGTCGTCGCGAAGTCCGTCCTCGAATAGGTCTAACGTTTGCTCTTTGTATACCCGTGCAGTTATTGTTTTTTCCATCATGCTAGCCTTGTTTTTGATCCCGGTTGCTATTAATTCCTTTAATAAAGTGGATATTCGACTCCCGTAGTGGTGTGCGTCTTCGTGGGCGCCCTGTCTACAGTGTACCAATTCCCTTTGTACGGTCGAGTGCGTGCGGGGAGGCTTGTATACCGAAGTCAGTACGTCTTCGAGGTCTTGTATGGACATTATCTGGCGCGTCTGTACTTCGGCTAGGGCGTCGCGTTGGACTCTCATCGATATGATCCCTTTTAAAATCTGGGCCCTTTCCATCGGCGTTCGGTAGGAGTAGTACACGTACTTACAGGCGGTCAGGAAACCGGGTAACCCTTTGGGGTCGGTTCCATCGAACGGTGGTATATGGCTCTTATCGCGTGAAAGAATTTTTGGTTGTCTACTTCTGTCGGTACGTCGGGTGGGTTGTCTATCTCGAAATTAGGAGGGACGAAAAGACTAGCGCGCCTCTGTTCTTCCTCTGGCTCGCACGGGGGGTCAAAGTGGACCGCGTTCCTGCCTGAGGGGCCGGGGGTTGCGTGCGTAGTGTTCATTGTTTCCCTTAGTTTTTCTATTTCGCGGTCTATCGAATCCTGTGGTGGGCCCTCTTTTGCCTCTAGTGCCCCTATTCTATCGTTCGTCGTTATCATGCCGTCGGCCATACTAGCCAGGGTGGAGGTTATTCCCGCGAGTAGTTTTTCCACGTTCGCTAGGCGGTCTTCGCTTCCCGCGGGACCCTGCTCGGCGTTATCGCTCGCGGTTGCTAAGGGTGTGGACGGCATTCTGATGTCGGTTTCTAAGCCTACTCTCGAAATTAAACTATAATCTAATTCGTCGAACGGGTATAGTCGTCGGGCGGTTAAACGTCCGGTGTGGCTTGACGCAGTCGGAAATACAATTGGAACGTCAAGTTCTTCGCTAGTGTTTGCATCTAGAGTATTCTGCGTACGTTCTCCGATTTCCCGAAATGCTTCGAATGTCGCGTCGAAGAGAGATTTCTCGGAGGATTGTCGCGGGTGTATCTTACCGAATCGGCGCGGATTACCTCGGCTAGAGGGTATAGGCGTACGGATTTCTTTTCGCTCAATTAATTCTAGATCGCGCTCGATATTCGCATCCAGGGATTTCGCTCGGCGCATGAGAATAGCAGCGTACGGCCTGGATTTGCTGAGAGTGGTATTTCGCACTTACAGCACGTGGATCAGGTGATGCATCGCTGGTCTCTGCGTTGTCCTAGAGTTTCCTGGAGGCGTCCTCTGCAGACGTCTGTCGGTACCGCGAAGTGGATTGCCCTTCTATCAAGTGGGTCGTTGTCTCCGCTATATCCTGTTGTCTCCGTCGGTCAGGCTTGTTCCCTACGTTGGCAGGATCCCACCGCTGCCACCAATTTTGTTATGCCAAGGCGCCTGGGGTCGAGATTCTGGATAGAATCTCGGGGTGCTCCGGGTCGTCCTTCACAGTCGTCGTCCAGCGGGCTCCGAAAGGTTCGGGTGATAATGCCGGGACGAGGATATTCGGTTAGAAACCGAAGGTAGGGGATCGTTGCGGGTTGAAGAGTTAGAACTCACCGTAAGGTTAACAAGTTTATTCTGTCCCGATCTGGGTGACAGGAGTACTATAGCGTATGTCTGTTATTAATCTGTTCGCGCTCGTAGTTTGTACAGAGTCTTATAGTTAGTCCGGGGCGAAGCGGGGACCAGCGGGGTCGCCGCCTTCGGCTCGCTTTTCGGCGTTTCGTCGGAAACGCTGACGGTGCTCGCGGGTTGTTGCCCGCGCTTTGGCGCTCGCGTGTGCCATCGGAATGCGCGACGGTTGTAACACGCGGTCGTTGACTGGGTTACAACAGAATCATTGAAAAAGTTACTTCCTTGTCTTGTGGAATCAACTGCTGTAACTCATTTGGGCAGTGTCCTGTCCACGAGTCGAGTAGGAGCATGCTTCTACGGCCAGTATTCGGTAGATACACTTCGCTAAACCAATTTTTAAAATGTTCAGACGTGAGTTTTCCTGACTTTGAAGCTCCGATGTAAATATTAACCGGACGGAATAGAGTTCTTTGCACTATCGGACCAAGTGTTCCTGTAGATTCCTTCAAAACTATGTATAGTGGTGAAAGAAGACGTCCGCTTGCTGATATAATAGTCATTATAGTGTAGCTATGTGTTGTAGAAGATACCGATTGAATCGTCGCTTCTACCGTTTTCACTCCTGATTTCGCCAATGTTCGCCCAGAATGTATTTCCAGGTTGAAACCACTCTCGTCTGCATTATAAATTTCTTCAACTCCGACAGCTGGGATGTTAGACTTTACGCGAGAAACAAACGATTCTGCAATATTTTTGATGTTGTCAATATCTTCAAATGTAAATTGCGTCCTGAATGTTGTTATCTTGCGGGACACAATTCTATGCGCAGTCTTAAAGTTCCAAATCCACCATTTACCTGCCACGAATTGGGGTAGGTCCACCTGGTTTTTTGCCTCCAAGGCCCACAATCTTAAATTCATGTCATGAACAATAGATCTTCTGTCACAAGCTTCTTCAAACTTTTGCTGTACATATTCTGCAATAAATGCAAGTTTATCTGCATTTGTTCCACCTCTCTCTACACTCGCCTCCCACCTGTATAGCTGCTGCAAAGATTTAACCATGCGATAATTTTTCTGTACACTGGCAAGCGTTCGACGTGCCTTTTTTGCGCTTTTCCAAAACGTTACAGCTTTTCTCTTATAACTTAAGTCAACTTGTCCACCTTCATCATCAACAGTACATTCTTCAGGTTCAAAACTGTCTTCTTCTTCTTCTTCTGCAGACATAATGTACTCTACAACTTGTGCACCATGTGGTTCTGATGGATCGGCATAATCGAGCACATAATCATGTTCAATTAATGGTAGGGAATGTATGTTTTGAAACTTTTTTATAATGTCCCGAATTTCATTGTGCAGTTCCGTTTCTACCGGTATTATAGGTGTCTGTGTTATACTTGCAATTTGAAATGTAGTGGCTAACATGTGTATTACGTTAGCAACATTAATCGTCTGCATTTTAAAGAAAATAGTCTTTCCAACAATGATCACTCACTTTTTTCAATTGGATGGTAACTGACTGCTGCCAAAAATGTAACTGCCGTTGGCTACATCCTCGGGAATATTTATATCACTCAAAGACGCGAGTACAAAAACATGTTTACCGAAAACTCGGAAAATCTGGAGGTTCCACAAGGTTATCCGCATCAATGCGATTCTGCGTCATTTCAATGATAACATTTATATTTTGCAAAGTCATTGTGAATCTTCACGCATTATTTATTTATCGTGTGGTTTCCAAAATAGCCTAATAAGATTACGCTTCAAGTAATGCATGTACGAATGTGCTGTTATCATACTGATTCATGCACGTCACTGATTAGTTTTAACGAGTTTTACCTTGGATGCAATTTTACGTACGTACTGCCTTGCTTAAATAATTGAAAGCTGTCTGAACCTTACATAAATAAGAATTTAAATATAGCTTTATGAAACCATGTTATTAATGGAAACTGCCAAAATGGACTTCAAATTCGGTAATAGAGGTTTTATTTGTTTGCAAAAAAAATATAACACATAAACTATTTATATGTATGAAAAGAGATTATCCAGAGGTATGCCAGCGTATATTTACAAAATACAAAAACTTAATTTTAAGAGTTGGTGGTGGGGGTAACTTGAAAAATATGGATTTTTCGAAAATTATTTTTACGCTGTTTTGTAGATATAAAAGAAGGCTGCAACTTGCGTTTAAACTTCTTTTCGATATCTCTCACCGTTCTCGAGATATTCCACGGAAAAGAAAATTCTGCTTTTTTTTCAAGGGGTGATTTCACCCCTAAAAAATGCTTTTTGGCACCAACGAAAAATAGGGTTGTGTTACGGATGAACTACTCTACTTGCACACCGAGTTTCATAATTTTCTGAATTTCCGGGTTGCCGAACGTCCCTTGTCAGACAAAGTAAGTTATTTTACAATCTGCGGATCATTCTATCCAATATTTGCACTCTGTTTCAAGGTATTGTTGCGAGCACCCTATGGATAGGAATCCATGGCCCGCTTGTACTCGCGAGCGAGATAAGAGGACAGCGAGAAGAAGGCGGATCGGACCGATCGTCTGTCAAGCTGTCATTCGAGAGTCAGCCGCCATTGCGTATAGACCTATCGATACTTCCCTTGCTGTATACCAGAGATTATATTACGTTCTTACTGTTATCGTTTATGTTCCGTTCTTTCCGAGTTACGTTAATGTTCCGTTATGCCAAACACAAAACATAAATGGACTCTCGACCGATTCCATGAAGCTCGACAACAAAAACAGCCTGTAACAACAAGGGTGCTGCAGCAATGGGCCACTGAAGCGGCTATGCAGTTTGAAAGGTAAAATTTTCCGATTTTCGCATCGCGCGGTTGGGTCAACAAATTTAAATTAACTAATTCCATTCGCCAAAGGAAAGTGACTTGTTATGAGCTATGCGTCGCCTGTGTATGGAGGGCGTAAATCTCCGACGGCGCAATGTCACTTTCTCTGTGGTGTCTTACGACCACAAGAATTCACTTGAATTTCCAATAAAAAGATAGAGGTTGATGCAATAACTGTGACACAGTATATAATAAAATAATCGTGAACTGTATTCTGTTGACTGTTTCAATGTGTGTACAAAAGATAATTTGAGTCGCTTTATGTTGCCCGTGCGGGGCTTGGTTTTTGACTAACCTCGCTCGATCGTCTATCTCGCAAGAGTTCCTTAGGGGTGGAGTTACATTAGCGCAGCAGTATGAAAATCAGGCCTCTTATTGGTCACAAACGGTTTGGGAGTGGGTGAAGGAAAACTGTGACCGAGAGAAATCTTGATGATAGTATTGGTGTGTCGGTGAACTGGTGATCGCGACGCTGTCAGTTTATTTTCCGATGGTTCGCAGACCCTTGGTCTTGGTCTTCACTTCGGTTAATCTCGGTGTTTACGGTCTGAACTAAATTTATGGGTCTCCAACAGTCCCAAGTCAATGAGGCGCGGGCTAACAGACTACGTGTCTGCCAGATGACAGTTTTGGACAATACAAGACGCCCTTGTGCGTCGTAGGTGGCCCGGCAACGAGCTAACGCTCAACATGACTAGTTATATTAAAACGCGGAATGCTTTGGATTTGCCCACGATTTTAAAGGAAGCAGAAGTGTTTCAAAACAAAAATTCAAAAATAATTCCACGTATTCATCCGGATTTTGTGTTAAACACGGACGAAAGTGGCTGTAAGTATCGGATGAATGTATAAACAGTTTTGTCGAACAAGGGAGAAAAATTGACAGAAGTGTTTCTTGGAGATTTTAATAAGGTTACTCACAGTTATACAGGGCAGTACGCCATCTCCGCTTCTGCAAAAGTCCTTCCCAAAGTTTTCTTTTGCTTACAAGAAGCGACAGGAACTTTTGGCCCTCGCGTTGCCACCACCGCCAAAAAGTTAACAGAAAGATACAAAAATGTATACTTAACAACAGCTTCCAAATCTGGAAAACTGACAAGAAGTTACTTTATGACTTTTCTGACCAACATCCTCAAAGCGTATTGTGGACAACATAAATTTCTGCTCCTCCTCAATTCGTGGGGAAGTCAGACAGATCTGAATGAAATGAATAGTGTTTTCACAGATGAGGAAGGGAACGCAAATCCCAAATAGAAGTCATTCCTCCACACTGCACGCCTTTTTGTCAACCGTTGGACGTGCCTTTCTTCAGGCAGATGAAAAATTTTATAAATAAAATACAAAATTCAGTCGAGGTTCTACAAAAGATTGAACATCTATCTTCGAGGGAAGATGCAATAAAAATTCATTCTCTCATACACCAGCAACTGCCTGCTCCAATTTTTAAAGATATTGTTGCGAGCACCGGGTATAGGCCCGTGCATAGTCTACTGGTGCTCGCAGCGGAAGAGAAGAAGGTCGGCCTCCGTCAAGAGGACGATCAGGAGGCCAACAAGAAAAGAGTCGGATACCGTACGTCCTAGCGTACGGACGTACGGATCATATAACTGTACACAAATATAGATAACGGTCGCTTAAAGAGTATACGTGTGTCTTTATTATAACCGTTACGTCGGGGAGGCGGGTACGGGAAACGCCCCGGCGCAACAATATGATTAAATACGCCTGTTTCGGGGCAAAATGAATTCCGTCAAGGTCTGTGTACACAAATGTGAATCAAGTTTGCTTTCCAACAGACCTGAGACAATTGAATTGTAGATGTGGCAAATCAGGACTTATAAAGTGTGCTGCATGCGGGAACATTTTATGCTTCGAATGTTTTTATGACCAATATCATCCGGAGAGCTGCAGATAATAGAAACGTAAGAACATAAATATATATCTCATTTTGTTACTCGTGTAAGCGAATACGTTCATTGTGTACTGATATTAATTTTGGGATGATGATTTTTCAAGATTACCGTTCGTTATTATATAATAGTTCTTATATTGTAGGTGTATTAATTATTCGGGGTTAGTACTGCGATGTCTTGCTCGCAGTTTCCGGTGGTCCCCCATCGCGCGATGGTGGTCGTGGGGTGTTAGTGGGGAAAAATCCCACACTACCTAGGCGCCACCGGGGTATTCCCCTCTGGAGGTGTCAGGGTGTCTTTTGAAGATTTTCCCACGTAAAAAAAAACTTTAATTATATAAATACATTTAAACGAATTAATAATGAACGTTTATACTGTAACCCTTTTTCTCACAGTTAAGGCTGCCGTCTCATTTTTGTTATGGTCCGAATCGATCGAAGCGTCCCCAGTAAACAGACGGACCCTAATGAAACTACTGTGGTCGATAAAAAGAAGTTGTACAGACGTGACATCTCCAGGTACTCTATGTAAACGAATCTTTGACGCATAGTCGCCGCATCTCCTGTTCTCTCTGTCTCTGCCGCGCTGTTGCCACAGAGATCTCTCTGTCTATCGAGAAGTCTTGAAGGAATACGGCACGAGAGCTGCGTTTAGCGTCAGAGCCTTGCCGAACGTAAAAGAGGATAGCAATAATGAAAGATAGAGAGGTTGGGTAGCGAAGTTAGGAAACATGTCGATGAAACAATACTAATTTGCGTATCAATATTTTTCATTTATACGTAGAGAGATGTAATATTTTGTATAATCAATGTGTGATTTCAAAGCATACAATTTGAATAAGGTACATCACCGAAGTGTAACACACCGATCGTAATGAAGTTTATGAATGCTATACCTACCTAATTCTTCGAAAAACATGACACTTTCTTTTTTATCTAGCTATACATCAAATTATCTTTTTTATCAACAAGAATTGTCTGTTGTTTAAATACAAATTTAATACCGTAATCATTATTCAGCTTCGATCCTCTGTTTGTTTGTTTGTATGTTAGTATGGTTCAAATCTGGCAACTCAAATCTAACCCACTTCCAACTATCCAATTGTCTTGAAACTTTGCAGGCGTGCATAGATTGAATGACAATACAATATTTAAAAAAAAATTAACCCCGTGGGGGTGAAAAAATAACCCAATCACATGGACCTAAGAATTAAATGGACGGAGCACAAAGCTGCGGGGCCTAAGCTCGTGTATAAGTAAGGGGGGTGCATGATATTGCGCATGCGGTGGTGGACGATCGGTGATTGGTTGATGATTTTCGTTATTGGTTTCAAACTTATTCACTTAACAAGATGTATTATTCAAAAATACATCAAAACAAGACTTTTTTACATCGCGAAATCAGTAACCAGCAATCTTTGTATGTCTAGACAATATTTGACCAACTTAATTCAGTTCAACAAATAAAGCGCGACGCATGCGTACTACTCCGCCAATCACAAGCCGTCCACCACGACTTCTCTCCTCCCGATCGACTGGCTCGACCCCCTCGTCTATGTTGAGACTTTGTACTCCGTCCATTTGATTCTTAGGTCCATGCCCAATCATCAATAAATATAACCCATAACCACAAATCCTAACGACATGAAATCAGCCACTCGCGTTCTTTACGAAAACGACAAAAAGCAGCTGCGTTCGGGACACTATAGTGGCATCGCGATTACCGAAAATACACAATTTATCGAGAAATAATCCGTCACCTATGTACGAATAGTAAAACTAAAACTTTGCAGGCGTTCGTAGTATATCACCATCGCAATTTATGGTACTATTTCAGATGAGAAAGGAGCTGAGGCGGCTGAAGTATCAGCGCGGCCGTGGGGGCAATCGAAGGGGCCGGGGAGGATGGCGCCCGCGCCGGGGAGGTTACGCCGCAAGGCGGGGAGGTTACGCCGCAAGGCGGGGAGGAACCGGCGCAAGGCGGGGAGGAACCGGCGCAAGGCGGGGAGGAACCGGCGGGAATAACATTTACAAAATTAAATAAAAATTTTATTCATTACCCATACAGCACATGAAATATTTCTGCAACGTTTCTGAGATATTATAGGCAACTTTTCTGCAACATTTCTGAGATTTTACAGCAATGGTCACGCAACGTTTCGGGCAGTAGGGCAAAAAATAAAAATAACGGTATTTTATTTTATATTTATATATAGGTATTGACGTGCTGCGAGGGGGACATTCAAGCCTTCTTGACGACAAAATAGTAATAGGGGAAATGCGGCAACAGCGCGATCTGACTCTCGATACGTATCGGCAACTATGTCTTTCCTTCATTTATCGGCTACCTTGGACTTCCACCGGTTCTGGTGGTACATGGCACGAATATACCTTCAGCGCCGGTGACGGAGGAACCTTGAAACTTCATTCTGTCATTTTTCGGGCTGTCCTGAGTACACGATTCATAAATTCATTATTATTTCAACGTACGGTGCTTATTAGCATTCAAACGCACCGTACCACCCTGCACTGATGTCTACTGGAGGCAACTATACCCGCAAAAACTTTCTTCTTGCCGATTCCAGGACGAAAGACGGTTGAAACGGTTTGTTTACTACATCGCGTATACGCAGGGTCGGCGAAACCACTGTGCAAGTTATACGCCGCAAGTGGTGTAAAAAACTATATCACACGCTTATAATAAAGGAATCCAACTCCCACATAAACAAAATGTAAATATATTTCTTTTTTTATTGCATCCCGTGCAAACACGTGCAAAAATTTGGGGGCGCCAAAAATTTTCTTGCATACAGGCGCCAGCTAACCTCGCGTTGGCTCTGCGTACACGTCGCGCTGGTGCTACGTGGCTCGACTATACCAGTGGCGCCACCAACGGAGAAGCCTTGAGCCTCATTCTGTCAGTTTTCGAGTCATAAATTCATTATTATTTCAACGTGCGATGCTTATTAGCATTCATACGCACCGTTCCACCCTGCACAAAACTTAATTCTTGCCGATTCCAGGACGAATAACGGTTGAAAAGGTTTCGCGTATACGTACACGCTTTTCCTAGCTTGTGTGAGCGTACGCACACATTCAAGGCCCGCCGAGACGGCAGCCTTAATACAGTATGGAAAAAATAAAGTGTGAAAAAAAATATACATATAGACACAGGCGGATTCGACCGCAAGAACGCCACGCCGACGTCTTACCGAACGCTCTACGGCATATTCTTAAATTGAGGTTAGCTTTTATGCTTTATAAGGCTATTATAAAATGTTTAATAACATTTTCATTATTGCTTATTGCATTTATATTCCATTTATTGCTTATGCTTATCTTTATTCATATTATTTTACATTGCTAACGCTTATTGCATTTATATTGATCACTAATGCTAATGCTTATTGTATTCTATATCATTGTCTATTGCTAATACTCGCATATTTCATGCTCATACATGTTTTGCTATCGTTTACCGTTTATATATATGTTATCTGCTAATGCTAACGTCCCACGCATTATTATGTTAACTCTACCGCTATCGCATTAATAGTGCATGGCATATTCTTGTGCGTTCTATTAATTAAACACTCGTATCTTAAATAACGTTTCGAATTATTGTATGGATTCTTCGATTACGGAGATCCCAAATCATAATAAGCCATTGCAACAGCTGATTTCCCATCGCGCACGCCGGGATTTCTTATAGTGTTTACAAGGCTTTCTTTCGCATAGGTCTTGTACGACCATAT
This sequence comes from Andrena praecox, assembly GCA_963932275.1. Taxonomy (NCBI): domain Eukaryota; kingdom Metazoa; phylum Arthropoda; class Insecta; order Hymenoptera; family Andrenidae; genus Andrena; species Andrena praecox. Next base: position 38,480,539 of record OZ010731.1, read on the forward strand.
GGCTAGACATATTTCACGGAAATATTACGTGTAACTTCTTATTTCAATGCAGCAGTAAATCCAATTACCAAGCCAAGTATTTACTAACCACCTGTGCTCTGACGGCTGTCACCCTGGTGCATGATTATTGCTTAACCTTCCCTAGTTGCCTTGTGCTACGAAGCTCGCCTTTGTGCCTAAAACTCCCATCACCCCTTGTGCGACGAAGCTCGCCTTTGTACCTAAAACTCCCATCACCCGTTGTGCTACAAAGCTTGCCTTTGTGCCTGAACTTCTCATCTCCCATTGTGCTACGAAGCTTGCCTTTGTGTCTAAAAATTCCATCTTCCCCTTGTGCTACGAAGCTTGCCTTCGTGCCTAACGTTCCCATACTACCCCACATTGTCACTGTCCTAAACACCGCCACCCGGGACGTGACACAGAAAATAATGTTTAATCAATTACACAAGTACACAGAATATTGTGGTCAACTACCTAAATTAACGATTACAGAAAATAATGTGTATTCAATTACACAAGTATACAGAATATTGTGGTCAACTACATAAATTAACGAGTACAGAAAATAATGTTTAATCAATTACATATTTACATTTTAATCGTAATTTGTAATTTGTTATTAGATTACATTTTGCCCAACTCTGATTCACACATTTGCTATCACGGTCACATAAGCCAGATTCCACATAATTACTTTTTGTAATTCCGCCCTCATCTCCGTGGTCTCCCTCGCCTTCTCCCTCGTTTCCTCCTTTGCCTCCTTTGCCTCCTCCCTTTCCTTCGCTCGTCTCGCTTCATTGAGCGCTTCTGTCATCTAGAAATGAAATAATGAATGTATTATTTTATGATAAATAGTAAGATTGTATGAAACTTAGCGAGGCGCGGATTATTGGCGGCATCGCCTTTGAAGACTCTAGCCAGAGAATCACTGTGTATAACAGTATACAATTCAATACTTACATTATTCATAGCCCATTCCTTCGACAGCTGTACGTCCTCGTGGTTGGCGTTCTTTCAACGGACTGACTCTCTACGTAAAGGACTGTTTGCGCCGTTGCCTGGTTTGTAGAGAGTGATTTATTTCAGAACGCACTGTTCGGAACGTTTTCCGAAGTCCGTTTTGTAAATGTTTCATTAGAATAAGCTGTATATATGTTTTGATCTACCTCTAACAAGGGGAGACTACGGTCGACGGGAAACGGATTTTCCTGAACCTTGCAGTATTTGAAGATGTCGCCTCCGAGGTTAATTTGGCAAAGCAGTAGGGCACGCTTCTCAAGATTTTCCGAGAAAATTGCATTTGAAAATCGCTTTAGTCGGAGATAAGCAGTTTGCGTTAACGATTCAACAAGGAGTCGAGTGGTCAAGGGTGTAGCGTGACAGACTGATAATCGGTAGGTTGCTGGTTCGATCCTCGTTTTCGACATTTATTTTTATTTTTTTTTAATTTAAACCTACCTCAATTTTAAGCGTAAAATTTATGAAATCTGCGGCAATAAACAGTTATTTATATTTTTTAAATAAAAAATGCATGGTCTTTATGTGTGAGCATTGGGAAAAAGCTAAAAGGAATAAATTTACTTTATTTTTACACATTCTCTTTATTACTTACATGCTAGTATGACACGAGCCAGGCTGATATTCATCATAAAAACATGGAAAACAATCATTTTTGCGGCACCTAGCACACACTATAAACGAAGCATTCGTACAAGAGCACGCATTTCTGAGGACGTCTACCGAAAAACATACTTCATTAACGTTTAGGTTTACGATATGGTCAGTTGTTTGGACGAAAAACTTGACTATTATTACGGTGAAATTGCACACTGTAAAAAAATAAACTGAAACTCGAAGAAAGCTAATTGCGAAAATAATTCTGTTGGCACGTCCGTCCATGTCGTAAACGAACCTTCGAGGATTTTTACCGTATTGTTCCGCGACTGCTGTTTTTACATAAAAAAAATTCAGGAAGAGAGGAGTAATAGCATGAGCGTAACAGTTGCATTTCTACACTGCTATCGTAGCATCGCTTCCAAACGTATAGAAAGTGAAATTACAATGTCTGACGCAGACTTTGTAGACGTGCAAGGTCCTTTGACAGCACAAGAATCGGTGTGTTCTGAAGAAAACGTGCGCAGTGATGTGGCGAAGTTACAATTAAAAGATGCCGTGGTATATTATGAACAGCTCCTTGTTCAAGATGACATGATTGCATTACACGCTTCAGCAGTCATTAATAACGAGGCCATTCTCATGGGAGAAGAAATGTATCATCGCACGATTGAGATGTTAAACGAGATGAAACTCATTGAATGCGACGAACTTTTAATGAAGGGTGAACTTGACGAGGAGAGCGCGTTCGAAGAAATTGGAGGATCTAGTTCGTCCGAAGATTATGGCCCAGAGGAGAAAAGGATAAAGCCAGAACGCATTTCCCTGGAATACAAAATTAAAGTAGTGAACATTGCGAAGACACATCCAGGTTGGACACTGAAGAACCTGCAGAGAAAAGGTTGTTACCGCTTGAAACGTATGGATGATCTGGCAAAGTGGGAAGCACACATTAAAAGTGGTGGGACCACATTTGATAAATATGCGATCATCGATTCCTGGACATATGACCGTTTCCAAGAAGCTCGGAACAATTGTCAGCAAGTGACTACACGAAACCTGCAGCAGTGGGCTCTAGCTGCTGCAAGCCAGTTCCGAGACTTTGAATTTAAAGCGTCTAATCCGTGGGTGAATAGGGCCCTTTACACGCTCGCTCCGGGCGCGCGTTCCGGCGCGCGTTCCCGGCGCGTCGCGCGCCGCGCGGCACGCCAAAGTGCGTGAACGCTGGAGCGACGCTCCTTCGTGCACGCCAGAATATTATACTGGGTACTACTTAGAGACATCGAGTTCGGGCTCCCATTTCTACGTCGACTCCACATGCTTTTAACACGATCCACCGCAGTGGAGTATAGTGTACTACCTGTTCGATGTATATCATCGATCTGCGAGAACGATCGGCAAGACACGATCGCGATATACGTTCGCGAAAAGTATAGAAATTCCTTGATATGCCTGGCTTATAGAGGATACTATAAATGCTGTTACTGTAGGGTACACTGAAACATCTGTTTTTAGGAAGCTACATTTGGTTGACCCGAAGGTGCTATAAATTTTGGAAATGGTTTATGTCTCAGTTATAACGACTGTAAAATTTTACAAGGGTACTTTAAAAAATGTCCAAATGTTTCCCCGACAATGCGATGGCAAATGAAGTTAACGCATTCCCTGTTGTGACGATCATAATTATTACTATCAACGGCAATAATTACCATGTCACTGCTTGTTTTAATATAAAAACTAGTATTAATAGACAATAAATAATACATATCGGTATGCAAGTGATGTTATATCTAAGATAAATGACGAAGAGATGTAATATGCAAGATGTTTTGAAGAAGGGGTAGTCTTGTGATTGCTCGGGATGCAGGTAAAATTTTTCACCTACGCTCTTGCGTGGCGCGCAAGAAAGCACCACAGTCCTGCCCGCGCGCCAGAAAGCACGACGCTCCTGCCCACGCGCCAGAAAGCACGACGTTCCTGGCCGCGCTCCAACCTCGACTCCAGAAGAGTTTAGATAAGAGACAGAAAAGGTAGTTAGAAAAGGAAAAAACGGCACTTGAAACCAGGCTCGTCGCGCGCCTCAGGATTTCCGACAGTGCAGAAATCCTGAGGCGCGCGACGAGCCTGGCAGCCAAGACTCCAGAGGCAACGCCGTCGATAAGCCGTGCCTCGATGGGTTTCAAGTACTTCGACCCTCGAGACCAGGGGGGGTCGTACAATGTTGCCCCCTAAGACGTGGCGAATCGAAAATTCTACATTTCGCACCGGATCTTGGCGAAAGTGACGTGGATCGTTTCCTTATGTTTTCCCGATGAAAATGGTCCAAAAACGACACAAATCGGATTATAATTAAGAATTCTTCATAATAAATTGATTTCCATAACTTCGTTAAAAATAGTCGGATTTACATGAAATTTCGTATAATTTTCATCGGAAAAACATAAGGAATCCATCGGTATCACTTCCATAATGATACGATAAAGAATAAAGAATACAGTTTTTCTGAGACAGGTATGAATCCTTAGCCGACCGCAGCGAATCGAGGCCGCCGACCCACAGCGGAGGGTGAAATATTCATTACAGCGTATTAAGAAATTACTTTATTCTTTATCGTATCGATATGAAAGTAACACTAATGGATTCCTGGCGTTCTCCCAATTAAAATTATCACAAATATCGTGCAAATCGGGCTACTCTGAGACAAACAATACAAATCATAAAAGGAGTAGGCATTCCGTGGTCCGAACGACGACCAGAACGAGCAAAGAACCTTGTTGATTGGCCAAATTTTCCTTGGAGAGGAGGGACCTCCTCTCTGTGAGTTCGACGGTGTAGGAGGAACATACCCCCCACCCCCACCCCCCTCTTCGCAACGTAGAGGGTGGAAATTAGACATCTGCCTACCAAAACTAACCAGATGGATCGCTCGGAGTCTCGACACGGTCGCGGTTTATAATCGTATTGTCCCGCGGGTCAGCGGTGGAACCCGCCGATGGAGCAATATACTCATCAACTCAGAGCGAAGAAAGTCTTAATCCTGGAAAAGGGCACGTTGTCGATTGCCCCTTTTCGACATCTGGCAGACAAATGCTTCCTGACGAAACCTTCGGAAACAAGCAATTGCCTAGTTGTAAACGAATGAATGAATTTTTTATTACTATTATTATTACAAGCTTTTATTTAGCTTCACTTTTGAGTTTGTTAGTTCGTGAGGATGAAATCTTGTAAGCTAATTTTGACCCACTTCCACATGTCCGCTCGACTTGAAATTTGACACACATACGTAGTTTTGATGACAATACGAAGAAAAGAAAAACTGTATTCGGTATTCTCTATCGTATCATTATGGAAGTGATACCGATGGATTCTTTACGTTTTTTAAATGAAAATTATACCAAATTTCATGTAAATCGGACTATTTTTAACGAAGCTAGCGAGTACCTTTGGTATCGAATTGCTTAAAACTCATGAGAAAAGACTGGTATCACGCCCATCAATAATGAATACGCCTCGCGGAGACAAGACACAGGAAGAAAAGAGGTAGTCAGGTGACCGCGCGTGGTTCCACCTGCGCCGTCCTGCCTCCAGATTAAAAAGAGATCCCTTATCGCTCGAGTATAAACACGCGTTGGAGTATGAAAACAAAAACTAGCTCCACGTATGCGCTGCGAGAGAAGGTAAGCCGTAGGAGGGAGATTATTTTATGACCAATCGTATCTGCAAGGATGCAGACGCGAAGTTTCCACCATTTCATAGTAATATCTCCTCCCTATGGCGAACCTTTTCTTGCATCTAATCGTCGCGCGTCCTTCTGTTTTTATATTCTGGCGCGTGTATATGTATACTCGAGCGATAAGGGATCCGTCTGTGATTTTGAAGGGAGGACGGCGCAGGCGGGACCCCGCGCCAACTCCCTGTTGCAGACTCCCCCCGCGAAGGGTATGTATTGTGCCTCGCCGCGAGTAATCGCGTGTAATTTTTTACTACATAAACGCGTGGGTGAGATTGTAAAGATTAAGAGTTTGCTTTACATCAGATGTTTATGAAAATATTCTAGCAGCGGCTTGCTGATGAACGCGGCGGATTGATTGCAAGGTATTCAGTGAAACTAGGTGTATTTGTATATACTTATAATAAAACTGAATTTAATTTATCAATGTCTGAAAACAAGATATTCTAATTACCCCGCCCCTACGCCTACATATTCATCTTTTTTAATCATGACTCTTAAGACTCGGTATATTGAAGTTTATATCTTGCGCCTGGCGAACACTTGGCAATTCTAATTGCCATACTCACGACATACATACGACGTCTTTATTGTTGGACTAAACATTCAGAATCCCAGGACAATGGTCAAATAAGGGAATACCTCGCGGAACTTGCACATCTGGCCGCCAAACGTAAACTAAAGACATATTTACAACCCTTGATTTTTATTACCCGACCGCCGTTCGGGAAAAAGGACGAAACCGTTTTGCCTTTCCGCCTGGGCTCAAATCAGCCCCTTTTCTCACACCCATACCAATTATATTTTGCCATAACCACCTCCACTCGGAACTTCACCTATGGAGGGAGGAATCAGTGCTTATGTTTTAAGTGAAAACGCGGAGCAGGGGCAGAATCGACCAAAAAGTCAAACTGTCTACCTCGTCTACGTAATTCGGTTACTTTACCTAATTTTCTGCGTCATGTCTGCAGACGACACAAAGTGGACCACAAAAGCGGTGACAGAGCTCCTTGCTCTGTATAGAACAATGCCCGCTGTGTGGAAAGTAAAAACGACGGAGTGCCAAAATCGGAATTTACGCAAAAAGTGTTACGATAGATTAATCGAATATTGCAAGACAATATTTCCCGAGGCAGACAAGGATTTTGTGACTAAAAAAATTCAACGTCTCCGCGGGTCATTCCGGAAGGAATATAATAAAGTCGTGTCATCCAGACGGTCTGGCAACGGGGCCGACGATGTTTACGTGCCCAAACTGTGGTACTACAATTTATTATTGTTCACTAAAGACCAAGACACTCCAAGCGCCAGCATCTGCAACATCGGAGACGAGTCATCTCTCCTGAACGAGGCGGAAGCGATGGGAGAAGACGAAGAAATTCAACCGGAGGTTGAAGCCGCAGTTGAAGCCGCAGTTATTGTAAATGACATGGACGACACTGAGACGCAGCCTCACAATGAAGTAAGTTTATTTGTGACCTATTATTCATTTATTTTATTACTACACTCCTAAAAAAAAAATAAGCGACGACTTTTCTGTGTAAAATCAGTATTCATTGGTGGTTGTAGGTACGTTTTTTTTTTGCCTCAGTTATTCAATTTTGAAACAAAAAACGTCGCTTTCGCTTTAATTGCAACTACAAAGCTAGGAAATCATTGTAGGACATTCAGCAATAAAGCAATAGAGAGATCAGTCTTTCCTCTTTAAGACGCATCGTTTGCTTTTTTTAATTTCAATTAACATTTCGGTGAACCATGTCCTTTCTAAAATATGTTTAAAAATTGCACCATAGCCATTTAAAATGACAAAATTAAGATTTATTTTCTTTATTATGGTTGTCGCTATGGCTGGAACCAGGGACTAGTTTCTATCTTGTAAAAAATTAATTCTACGCAACGAAACAAGCTAAATGTCTAACAGAAATCGAACATTTCTTTAAAATGCTGTCACTGCAAACTTTTATTCTTAGGGAGCCTTCGTGGCTCCAACTTATACGTGGAAATATTATTTCAATGTAGTACTGAAGGTAAACAAGAAACGGAATATAATTTTACAATGGACACAGGCGAAAAAAAGGAAACACATGGTTGTCTTTTTATGAAATTATAGTTTATTATGGTAACTAAGTATGTAGGTATTACAATTGCACAGAGATGTACAGAATTACAATTGAATTACTTCGTGAATTTTTGGAAAACGATTAGAAAATAATTCAATTAAATCGTATTCAAACAATAATATTAACGCATGCGCGTTATAATGCATCAAAAAGTAATGGTCACTGGTTTGGGGCGTGAATGTACACCTCTGGTCCAGTGGAGATTTGTTAAAAATAAATTGCTACAAAATTGTTTATAACATTGAAAATGATGTTTCAACGATTCGATTGCATAGAGTTACACGTATGGGCATGGGCCTACCCACTACTCTGCCGCTTTGGTAGTATGTACCCGAATGGTGGGGTCTGGCACAGTGGCCCAAACTAGGTCAATGCACCTTGCACTACCTTCTGTCCCTTTAAGCGTCGGATCGTGTTTGTTTACGTTTAGGGGTACGCACTGTGTCAGACCCCACCATTTCGGTAGATACTGGCAAAGCGGCAGAGTAGTGGTAGGTCCATGTCTATACGTGCAAGTCTGTGCAATCGAATCGTTGAAACATTATGTTCAATGTTATAAACAATTTTGTAGCAATTTCTTTTAAACAAATCTTCACTGGTCCAGAGATGCACATTCACGCCCCAAACCAGTGACCATTACTTTTTTAATACTCTGTACACCAGGGATGCACAGGCCGGGGCCCTCCGGTGATTTGTTGGCGGCCAGCTCACTATGTGTTATTTTAATTTTAACAAGTCATAATATATGATACATATAAATAAAACAAATAATATATGATAGGTAACATTCATATTTTTAACCCGTTAAGGGGTTAGGCCACTTTGGACGGAGTAAGATTGCACTCATTTTCGGCATTTTTTTAGGAAGATAATGGATTAAATAGAAAATTCAATATGAAGCCTGTTATTGTACAACTCTCGCCGGAAATAATCAGATTTTTTGTCTACAAAATGGCGACGGCAGAGCCATGATATGCAAGATCTTGAGGAGCGACGTTTTCCACGATGTTCATTCTCACGGCTATACCGTTCGATTTAGAACAAAAAAAAAAACTAAAAATTTTTTGTTTTTACATGCCTAAAACTAGAAAAGTACGTCGCGGTTTTGCGATATCTTAAACGTATTCTTTGTAATTGACTCTTTTATAAAAAAAAATTCACTTTTTCTCCCCATGTTCACCGTTTCTGAATTTCCCTACGTACTTCTCTAGTTTCAGGCATGCAGAAAATAAATCTTTTTGGTTTTTTGTTCTATGTCGAACGGTATAGCCGTCAGATCGAACACCGTGGAAGGCGTCGCTCCTCAAGATCTTGCATATCATTCGCTATGACGACGCCATTTTGTAGCAAATAAAAATCGTATTATTTCGGGCGAGAGTTGTATAATTACAGGCTTCATATTAAATTTTCTGTTTATTTCATTATCTTCATAAAAAGAAATGCCGAAAATGACTGCAATTTTGCTTCATCCAAGGTGGCCTAACCCCTTCATACATCAAACACTTACGCTCTATACACATTCAACATATCTTCCTGCCACGGAACACTTCCTTCTCCTACAAAATACTCTTTATAACGGTCCCGATTTTGTTTTGCAGAGTTATTTATATTCCCATGTTGATTAAGGGGTTGCAAATTATCCATGTCTACTATATTGTTTTGAAAATTCCCCTCCTGCATACTCCCGTTGTGCGTTAAATATGCTGCACTCCGTCTCCGTAAGAAATTATGGAGAACGCAAGTAGCTAATACAACATACGATATATTTTCCACCTTCATATTGATTGCCGTATGGAAAACTCGAAATCGCGCGGATAATATCCCGAATGTATTTTCCACTACGTTCCTCGCTCGCGATAATCTATAATTATATATTCTTTTATCGTGGTCCAATTCCCTTTGCGCGTACGGCTTTAAGAAATTGTTCTTTAAAGCAAAAGCTTCATCGCCTACAAAGGCGAAATTTAAATTTTTTACAGTTTCATCATTTTCCGGCAAATGCAACTGCCCGTTATCTAAACGCCTCCTAAATTCCGTGTGTTCGAGAACACCACCATCCGATAACCTTCCATTTTTGCCGACGTCGACAAAAATAAACTCGCAATTCGAATCGACTAACGCCATTAGCACAATGCTATAGTAATTCTTATAATTATAATAAAAAGCCCCGGAGCCCGATGGTTGAACAATTCGGATGTGTTTTCCATCCATAGCTCCTCCGCAGTTGACGAAATCCCATTTCTTATTAAATCCTTCCGCTATTTTTCTCCACTCGTCCTTAGTATTCGGGAACTATGACAAAACAAAATACAATACAAAAATAAAAAATTAAATAGGTAGCGCGGACAGAGATGGTGTTGACAGCGGATACTTTTTTAAAATGTTTTTTTGCTATTTCTTATTTTATTAAATTATATTTTTTTTGTTTGAAGGACGAAGAAGTGCAGCCGTGTGGAAGCACGAACAAAAGACCCGCTGGCGAAACGAATCGTTCCAGCAAAAGGAAAAAAAATGACGACGGCGTGATAGACGTTCTCAAAACTTGCGCTGCCGCCTTAAACAAGCCCACCACCAGCAGGATCGACATAACGGAATATGAAGCGTCCGGAATAAAAGTCGCAAAACAATTAGCCCGAATGGATCCTGAACAAGCGATTTATGCAGACAGCATAATCGGAGCCATTTTAAGGAAAGGACTCCTTAAACAATTAAAACCGCAGACAGACGTATGCGACAACGAATGCCAGCTGTATGGCGTACAAAATAATCGATAAGAAAAAAATATGTAATTAGTAGTAGCAGTTATTTAGTTTTATATTTTATAGATACGAGCGCGAATTCGTATGAAAATATGTGTATTTTACTTATTTACACAATTTTCAGAACCTCCGTTTGAATAGTTGCTGTGCGGCGTGCAAGATAGCGGCTGTTCTGTTAATCTGAAACAAAACACCAAAAACAGTTTTGCGCCTTAGGCAATTGCGCAAGTAATAATGAACCTCGATGTGCGGGAAAAATTGCCCTTATTTTCTGACTTTTGCAGTTTTCATCCTCCCAATCGACTTTCATTACTTGCGCAATTGCCTATTGCAGAAAACTCTTTTTGGTGTTTTCTTTCAGATAAACCGAACAGCCGCTATCTTGCACGCCGCACAGCAACTATTCAAACGGAGGGTCTGAAAATTGTGTAAATAAGTAAAATACACATATTTTCATACGAATTCGCGCTCGTATCTATAAAATATAAATTCATTAATAAAGTATTATTGTTAGTCTACACGTATTATTAATTTGTAACCCTTACCTTTAAGAACTCTGTCCGTAGGGCATGATACAGTGCTTTGCACGTTTCGGGAATTATTTTTGACAACGAAGGAGCTGATATTCCCGTTGAAAATTGTAAATCTTCGTAGCTACGCCCACTAGCCAAAAATCGTAATGTGGCGGTAAGACGTTGCTCTGCGCTGATGCTTTCTCTCATAATTGTGTCCATTTTCTTAATTCTATTTTGGACTAAACCGAGTAAATCCTCAAATGTTTTCGAATCCATCCTCAAATAATTACGGTAATCCTCTGGATAATTTTCTCTCAGCTCTCGAAGAAGGGGCTGATCGTTGAAATTACCGCGGTATTTTTTCATCCAAACCTGGCGGTTTCTTCTTCTGGTTCTTCTTCGGTCTGCTGCTGTTAAATGCACAGCAGCAGCAGCGACAACAACAGCAGCTATGTTCCGGTCACGGTTGTCATTCACCGCAAACATTATACCACTGTTTATTGCTCACAGCCTTTCGTAAACCGCGTTCTTCGCACAGGTTTCTTAAACGTGATGTGGTTCGGTGAAATCACACACCTAACCCAACTCAATGTACGTTATCCACAGATACCAGTTAACAATAACAATTAACAGTAACAATTAAAAATAACAATTAACAATTACAAATAATAGAAACAATTAACAGTACCAAATAATGGTAATAATTAACAGTAACAATTAAGAGTAAAAATTAACAGAAATAAATAACAGTAACAATTAATAGTAATAAATTAACAGTAAAAATGGAGAAACAGTAAGAAAATGCGTGCGCGGTACGTGATGTCTGAGAGCCGGTTCGAGACCAAGTGTCCGCTCCGTGAATTTTCGCCGGTTAAAAAGGAAAGACTAGACAGAGTTAGAGATAGCGAATAAAAGAAAAAAGCAGAGAAACAGCATAGAGAGGGTGAAGAGAAAGCGTGGAATAAGAAAGCTGTCCCCAAAGTACGGAAAGGCCTGGTCGCCAAATGTTCCTGACGCTGACCAGGTCTGTGCGAACCCTTGAAATTCAGTAGGTAGATGGAAGCAGAAACGGCAGGAAGAGGTAGGTACATATAAAGGAGTAAAAGTGAAAGTTACAAATAGCTGCAGAAACAGAAAAAAAAATATATGGCAAAGATGTAGTTTAGTGTGAAAGTTGTATTTTTGTGTATCCATCACTCTATTCTGATAGCTAATGGACAAAGTATGTAACCATGCAAACAAATATGTCGTATTCGTGTTAATTACAAAAAAAATTGATCTGAAGTTGAGCTTTCATATTCCAACGACCCTCGACTGTGTGAGGCAGGGTGAGCCAGTGTCAGCCAGGAATCCATTTGTCACGTCCATATCGATAGGATAAGAGAGTGCGTTTAATAAATGCCTACTCCTTTTATGATTTGTATTGTTTGTCTCAGAGTAGCCCGATTTGCACGATATTTGTGATAATTTTAATTGGGAGAACGCCAGGAATCCATTAGTGTTACTTTCATATCGATACGATAAAGAATAAAGTAATTTCTTAATACGCTGTAATGAATATTTCACCCTCCGCTGTGGGTCGGCGGCCTCGATTCGCTGCGGTCGGCTAAGGATTCATACCTGTCTCAGAAAAACTGTATTCTTTATTCTTTATCGTATCATTATGGAAGTGATACCGATGGATTCCTTATGTTTTTCCGATGAAAATTATACGAAATTTCATGTAAATCCGACTATTTTTAACGAAGTTATGGAAATCAATTTATTATGAAGAATTCTTAATTATAATCCGATTTGTGTCGTTTTTGGACCATTTTCATCGGGAAAACATAAGGAAACGATCCACGTCACTTTCGCCAAGATCCGGTGCGAAATGTAGAATTTTCGATTCGCCACGTCTTAGGGGGCAACATTGTACGACCCCCCCTGGTCTCGAGGGTCGAAGTACTTGAAACCCATCGAGGCACGGCTTATCGACGGCGTTGCCTCTGGAGTCTTGGCTGCCAGGCTCGTCGCGCGCCTCAGGATTTCTGCACTGTCGGAAATCCTGAGGCGCGCGACGAGCCTGGTTTCAAGTGCCGTTTTTTCCTTTTCTAACTACCTTTTCTGTCTCTTATCTAAACTCTTCTGGAGTCGAGGTTGGAGCGCGGCCAGGAACGTCGTGCTTTCTGGCGCGCGGGCAGGAGCGTCGTGCTTTCTGGCGCGCGGGCAGGACTGTGGTGCTTTCTTGCGCGCCACGCAAGAGCGTAGGTGAAAAATTTTACCTGCATCCCGAGCAATCACAAGACTACCCCTTCTTCAAAACATCTTGCATATTACATCTCTTCGTCATTTATCTTAGATATAACATCACTTGCATACCGATATGTATTATTTATTGTCTATTAATACTAGTTTTTATATTAAAACAAGCAGTGACATGGTAATTATTGCCGTTGATAGTAATAATTATGATCGTCACAACAGGGAATGCGTTAACTTCATTTGCCATCGCATTGTCGGGGAAACATTTGGACATTTTTTAAAGTACCCTTGTAAAATTTTACAGTCGTTATAACTGAGACATAAACCATTTCCAAAATTTATAGCACCTTCGGGTCAACCAAATGTAGCTTCCTAAAAACAGATGTTTCAGTGTACCCTACAGTAACAGCATTTATAGTATCCTCTATAAGCCAGGCATATCAAGGAATTTCTATACTTTTCGCGAACGTATATCGCGATCGTGTCTTGCCGATCGTTCTCGCAGATCGATGATATACATCGAACAGGTAGTACACTATACTCCACTGCGGTGGATCGTGTTAAAAGCATGTGGAGTCGACGTAGAAATGGGAGCCCGAACTCGATGTCTCTAAGTAGTACCCAGTATAATATTCTGGCGTGCACGAAGGAGCGTCGCTCCAGCGTTCACGCACTTTGGCGTGCCGCGCGGCGCGCGACGCGCCGGGAACGCGCGCCGGAACGCGCGCCCGGAGCGAGCGTGTAAAGGGCCCTATTGTGTTCAAGAAAAGGCATGGAATTCGGCAACGGAAAATCACAAAATATGTCTCGGAAAGTGAAAGCAGAACAATGGAGGAAACGTGGGCTTCAGCAGAAAATTTTCGTGCACAAGTTCGTGCTTTAATACCCAACTTCCAACCGGATTTCATTATCAACACGGATCAAACAGGCTGTCAATATCAGTCCACCTACGACAGAACGCTCGCCGCCCGAGGCTCGAAAGTAATCACCGTCCAAAGACAGAGCATGCATATGTTACATGGGCCCTTCTGGTCCATCCCGTGCTCACTGTCCTCGCGTCGCTTTCCTCCGAATCGGCGATTCAGCGGAATCGCCTCGCGCGTGTCGGGCAGGTCGACGAACCGCGGAGGTTCGTCGTAAGCGCAACGTGACCGTTGACGGCCCGGGCCCCGATATTTCCCAACAAAAGGCAGCGACCGCCAGTTGCCGACGGGGCGATTTCTCCCCCCGATCGATTTCGAGAAGGCGAGGCGCAGTCCTCAACCGCGGACTCGAGAGAATTCATTCGATTTTGTGACTTCGAGCTAGGGAGTAGCGACGGCGAGCGTTGCCGTCTAGATCGCGTCTTCGCTTCAGCGTCCGGTATCGCGAATCGCGCTCGGTCGATCTGGTTAGGCTGTGGTTACAGTGGACGCGTTTTCGCGCGAACTGAGCATCGCGCGACGTCGCGCGATCCCACGCGACGTCGTCGCGAAATTTCGTAAATAAATTTCGTAATAAATATATATTTTTACTCGTATATGACGATAGCCAAATTGGATACATCGTTTTTAGAGGGCATTTCGTCAGAAGAAAGACCTGCCATTACATTTTTAGCCAAGTGCATACTTTATTTCCTTTTTAATTTATGTTTGTATTTTAAAAATAAAAGGAATTTTTTTTTAAGTGTTGCTGAAATACATTAAAGAATTAAATGAAAAATGAAATAAGAATGAAACAATAAAATAATATTATTTATTATGTTTGTCTCTTTTTTATTATTTACTATTTTTTATTATTCAAAATATTTGTTTGACAGCTGCATCAGATAGTGCGAGGTTAGACATTGTATATGTGTATGTAGTGTGACGTCGTAGATATTGTAGATGTATTGCTGTACAGAGATTGTCGCCGAACTTCGCGCGACCAGAAACAAATTGATTTGATATTGCCAGCGATTATCGCCTATCGTCGCTAGGCATTTGAAATCAATTTCTGATCGCGTATAGATTAAAAAACTATGGACCCCGACGCATTAATTAATGCGGTGTTCCTACG
This sequence comes from Andrena praecox, assembly GCA_963932275.1. Taxonomy (NCBI): domain Eukaryota; kingdom Metazoa; phylum Arthropoda; class Insecta; order Hymenoptera; family Andrenidae; genus Andrena; species Andrena praecox. The sequence goes on from OZ010731.1 coordinate 38,495,558, forward strand.
AAAGCCCTTGTGGGATCAATCTTCAATGGAATACTACAACCGAGATACACGCCAAAGATTGTGGGATGAAGTGGCGAAAGAATTAAATGTACCACGTAAGTAAAATAATAAGATTATTTCATATATTTATTACGAAATTTATTTACGAAATCTCGCGACGACGTCGCGTGGGATCGCGCGACGTCGCGCGATGCTCAGTTCGCGCGAAAACGCGTCCACTGTAACCACAGCCTTAGGCGGAGCGTATCTCCATCCGACACACAGGAAACGGCCTCGCCGGGAGAGCACTCACGCGCCGATACGAACCACCGCGATCGCGAAGAACCCCGACGGAGCGAGCGCAGCGAGACGACGGACGCCAGGCTCAGCGACATCCCTGCGTCACCCGAGTCCGAAACGCGAGCGAACACGACCTACGACAGGTCCGGCGGCAAAGCGAACGCCCCGAGAACAGCGACGGAGACGGAGCGCCGTCTCCTGGTATGTACCTAACAACTAACCTTTATTAAGAATATAAGCGATCATTATTGTTCCTCTCAATTCCCTAGTACAAGCCTTATTTCAACCCCTTTCCTCCTTTCTACCCCCGGTAAGTATAGTCAAGGTGGGCCTTAGCCCTTTGACAGAGCAAGAACCCGGTAAGTCACTCCAGCCGCTCGGGGTGATTTGCAGGCTGTCCCTTCAGGACGTAACACATAAGGTGACTCATTCTTATACAGCCCAGTAGTCTCTCACTCTATCCGGAAAATTGTTACCTACTGTTTTCGTGTGCCTTCAAGAGACATCAGATACATTTGGACCGAGGATTCGAAAGTTGATAGATAAGTATTCGGCCAAATATCAGAATGTTATCGTAACATGTTCGAAATCAGGAAAACTCACAACTGCGTTGTATAAAGACTTTTTAAATAATTGTATAAAACCATATGTACAAAAGGAGAAATTCCTTTTATTAGTAGATTCTTGGGGAGGACAGACTAATCCGGTGATATACGATGAAATATTCCAGGATGACGAGGGACTATCAACGTGCAGTATTAAAGTAATACCTCCGAAATGTACTCCTCTAGTCCAGCCGTACGATGTCTACTTTTATAGACAAGTTAAAAATTTAATAAAGCGTCTGCAAAATTGTCATTATCTGATCCAACAGAAACGCGAAATAAATTCCAGGGAGGATTGTATAAAAATCCACTCTATTGTTCATCACCAGCTGTTTTCTCCGATATTTTTAAATATGTTGCAGTATGCGTGGTTTGCGTCCAAACTCTGTGATACCAGAGAAATATTTCTAAACGTTAATGAAGTATGTTTTTCGGTAGACGTCCTCAGAAATGCGTGCTCTTGTACGAATGCTTCGTTTATAGTGTGTGCTAGGTGCCGCAAAAATGATTGTTTTCCATGTTTTTATGATGAATATCAGCCTGGCTCGTGTCATACTAGCATGTAAGTAATAAAGAGAATGTGTAAAAATAAAGTAAATTTATTCCTTTTAGCTTTTTCCCAATGCTCACACATAAAGACCATGCATTTTTTATTTAAAAAATATAAATAACTGTTTATTGCCGCAGATTTCATAAATTTTACGCTTAAAATTGAGGTAGGTTTAAATTAAAAAAAAAAAAAAAATAAATGTCGAAAACGAGGATCGAACCAGCAACCTACCGATTATCAGTCTGTCACGCTACACCCTTGACCAACTCCTTGTTGAATCGTTAACGCAAACTGCTTATCTCCGACTAAAGCGATTTTCAAATGCAATTTTCTCGGAAAATCTTGAGAAGCGTGCCCTACTGCTTTGCCAAATTAACCTCGGAGGCGACATCTTCAAATACTGCAAGGTTCAGGAAAATCCGTTTCCCGTCGACCGTAGTCTCCCCTTTTAAGTATTGTAGATATGTAAATAGTTTAAACTGCGCGGGCCAATGTGGGGACCGGCTGCCTACTTTCGTCGATTCCGTGATTCGGGTGGACCGAGTAGCTCGGGTCGCAGGATCGGCGAGGGGGGGCGGCCGAGCCCGACCAGAGTTCGGAGGACTCCGGCCAAGCCGAACACCTACAGGAGCGGTGGTAATGTATGCGTGAATTGACGCCAGCGCTAAGTCAGCCACGTGGTGACAACGCGAAGCGAATGTGACGTCACACCGACGCCAACGCCAAGCCAAGCCAAATGCGCCACGGGCGCGTACAGGTACTACCACTCATGTGCTTTTGAATGTTACCGCCATTCACGCGATGGAGGGGGAACACCTACAGAAGCAAATAAAACAAATAAAACAATAAAATTCACGACACCATGCACATCTAATAAAAGATGTATGGCCACAGGTACATTTTTTTGTTCTGATTATTGTTTCATTTGTTTTTACGATAAATGTCATATTTTAGAATGTAAAAAATAGTAGTTTTTCTTTTCAGGAATAAAACAATACAAAATACATTTATAGAAAAAAAATGATCCCAGTGAGAATCGAACAGGTGAAAATTCCGGTGCGAGACCTGCCCTTTACACGCGCCGCTATTCATCATTACAATAAACTTCGCTATCGCTTCTGTTCGTCAACGCATAAACATCTTTTTTTATTAATATTTCGCAAATTCAGGGGTAGTGGACCCAACATGTGACACATATATTGGTCTACTACACCAACACTACAACATATATGAGATTCATCAAAATCCGTGTCCCAGATGTCGCGGCCTCCCCTTGTGAGCCCGACCGGCGGCTCGCATACTCCGAGTGACGAGAAGATGTCTCGTGTGTGATACTGTTGCTAGACAAAACGTGCTAACGTTTCTCTTCCAAAAATCCTTGTTCTCGCACACGAGTGATCGCGTGCCGAATTGTGAACAGCCATTAAAACGCTTGAATCGACCTAACCGCCAAAGAGTGTTCCCTTTTCTATCCTATATTGCGCAACGAAAGCAACCTCAAACCAGTTTTGAGAACTTCTCGTTCACGCACCACAGTCAAATCTTCGGATTCACGTTTCACGTTCACGATTCGCGTTTACGTTTTCTTGCAGCGGGCAGAAGGATTTTGAGTTGTGTTGCGTTGAGTTGTGATTGTGTTGTGTTTGTTGGTTTAGTGTAAAATGAGTGACACTCGAAATGTGACTATGCAGGACGTGCCAGAAGATATGGACAATAATTATCCGTTTCGTTCGCGACATTTAAGTTCGTACGCAAAGAGATTATCGAAACGAAAAGTACATCGCGAAAAGAGTAGGCCTTTGACCCTTCAGAAGAAACAGGATAGGGCAAAAACGGCAGACGGCACTGCCGTAGGACAACATGCAGAAGAAGTGGCCGACGAACGTATAGTAAAGGAACCATCAACATCCGGTGGACGAAATCATACGCATCAAGAGATAATGTACTTGCCATCCGTTGAAGATACTGATACGGCCAGTTCGGGAGAAACTGAAGAAGCGCTTGATGAAATTGATATAGAAAGTAACGAAGAAGAAAACTTCGTTGTAGAAAAAGTTGCGAAGAACGAGCCGCAAGATCAATCGCGTCTCCTAAATAGCAACGATATAATGAATTTCAAAAATGTGCTTGCTCAATTGCAGAAAATAGGTAAGCATGCAAAACATAGGGAAGACTGTGGCATTGAACACCTACGAATAACTGGTGTGAAACGGTGTGGCTTCAAGAGCATCTTCTGCGTAATGTGCACTTTATGCCATTACAAAGCTGAAATCCGCAATCAATCGGACGAAGCCGAAGAAGTGGATAGCAATCAGGGCGCCGTTAATGCAACAATTTTATGTGGAGGCAGTTTTGCCCAGTTGGAACATACTTTTGCAGGAGTAAACATACGTTGCATGTCGAAGAAAGACTTCGTGAAGAATCAAGATGAATTCATCAAGTCTGCAATTGCCGCTGCAGAAGAAGAGATGTTAGCAGCGGCTGAAGAAGAAAAACGTTTGGCCATTGAAAGAGGCGACGTTCTTCCCGGATCAGGGACCCCTCACATCCCCGTTGTGGCCGACGGAAGCTGGATGAAGAGATCCTACCGCAGTGGATGTTACGATTCTGCGTCTGGAGTCGGCGTGATAGTTGGCTATCACACGAAAAAAGTTTTATTTTACGGCGTTCGAAATAAAGTTTGCAGAATTTGTCGGATTGCTGCGAAAAACAAGAAAGAACCCCGAAAGCACACATGCTACAAAAACTGGAATACATCTCGAGCATCGACTGCTATGGAAAGCGATGCCATAGTAGAAGGATTTAACACTAGCGTAGAAAAACGTGGGCTCGTTTATTCTACTCTGATTGCTGATGGGGACAGTAGCGTGTATAAGAAGATTATTGATGCTGTCTCAGCAGAATCACCTCTCTGTCTCCATCTGGCACTCTTTCTCTTTTCACATCATCCGCAAGAAACCTGGAACGTTCTCGAACAGCTGACTGACTTCTTATTTACTTTTCGCGACATCATGCGTACTCTTCCACACACCACCTCACATAAACTCATACACACACTCTCCCTCTCGTGACCGACCTGTGTGCTCGGTTATACGGAGCACTAGTATCTCGACAACATTCGTCGAAATCGTTACGCATATATTGTATCGCCTCAATTATCAATCTCAAATAAACCGCACTCTTCACAACATTTTTGAGTTCTCTCTACACAGATGCGGAACCATATAAGAAACAGGTTCGTGTAAAAAAGATTGAATGCACAAATCATTTGTTTGCGAAACTTTTGCACAAAAATGAAAGCGATTGTAAAGAAGACTACACTTGGACCATTGAGACAAACTGTGGAAAGTAGCATTCGCCGGATGCGCACGGACATCGTAAAAGCCGCAAAGTTTAGATACAATCAGAATGTATCAGTCGACGAGGAAACGAAGACTTTGTACGGCGACATACAGAATGTTCCGAGCCACGTGTTGGATGAACACAAAGAGTGTGCACAACTAGAATATTTCTGCGATGGAAAGAATAAAGAGAATGAAAGAAACATCGTTGCAGAATTGATGAATATTGGAGTGTACCAGGACGTAAAAGAAATAATTCGTCCACTGTTAGCTCATGCGGAGAGCTTACTCTATAACACCAATAATAACGCTGTGGAAAGTTTGAACGCAATAATTGCCGAGTACATTGGCGGGAAAAGGTTAAATTTCCCCGAAAGAGGATTGTATACAGGAAGATGTGCTGCTGCTGGCCTGGAGTACAACACTAACCAAGTGCACTCGCGATTGAATGCGGTAATGAAGAAGAAAACGCCCGAGGTTGTGCGCCAGATGGAAGAAAAGAAGCGGAAAGAAAAGGAAAAGAGAGCTGCAAAACAGAAGGAAACGAAGGCTGCGTACGCAAGCAATCGCCCTCGCAGAAAGATTCTGATTATGGACAAAGTGCACAGAAGCCAGACATGCCATCCGAAATGTATGAACTGGAGTGGGAGAAACATATGCAAATGTTCAGTGAGTGGCAAGGCAAAAGACATGCTATTGGCGAAGAAACCATCGGACAAGCGAAGAACCGCAGATGGTTGCAGTACAGGTCCAAATTGTTGACAGCATCCAATTTTGGACAAGTGTGCCGTCGCCGACCAGACACGTTATTCGCAAATGCAGTGAAATCATTTGTGTATCCAAAGTTCAATAGTGCACCAGCGGTGGAATACGGGAAAGAATGCGAGAAAATTGCGCGCGAAGAATTGAAGAAGCAATATAAAGATATTGCAGAATGTGGAATTTTCATCGACAGCTGTATCCCCATCTTAGGAGCTTCACCGGATGGAATCATCGGTCAAGAGGGTATTGTGGAAATCAAATGCCCCAAATCAGCGGAGAACTGTTCGCCGGAAGAAGCTATAGAAAAAGTACCCGCTGTACGGTGCATGTTCACACGTAAAACAGGTATTTCCATTAACAAAACGCATCACTATTTTCATCAAGTACAAGGCCAGTTACATATTACTGACAGAAAGTACTGCATATTTTGCGTTTGGACCCCGCAGGGTCTGAAATGTATAAAAGTAGAGAGAGATGATTCGTTTTGGAAAAGAGAAATGGAGCCAAAACTGGTACAATTTTATTTAGAATGCATGCTATCCGAATTAATAGATAGTCGGCACAATAGGTGCATGCTTATTCGGGAGCCTCAATTTATACTAGCAGAAAGAGCGAAAGAAAAAGCGAAAAGCTTGAAAAAGCGAAAGAGGTCTCCCTCCGAAAATAGTGAAACTATTGTATCGGTCGGTCGTCGCACCGCGCTGTAAAGCACGGTACCACTGACTCTGCCAGTGGTCACAAGTGCCAGCAAAAGGAAATAATAAATTATATCACCCTTTAATTTTTTAGACACATTTCTAAATTCACATAGGCAGACAGAAAGGAGACAGAAGAAAGATAGAAGAAAAGATGCAGATGCGAATCTACGTTGCAAATTATTTGCATTTGTACGGGTGCCGAGTCCGGTTCGATCAACGTGTGCCAGGATGATACATACGGGCGTCGCAGGTATGCATACTGTTCGACGAATTATTGAACCAAACTTTTACTTTTATACCAAGCGTATCGAAATGTCCGCGATCATTTCTTACAGGTGGACTTTTTACAAAATTATTGGGAACACGGTGTATGGGACAGTAATACCAGGGCAAATGGAATGCTAAATGGAATAATAAGTACCATATTTCAGGTAATAATTCACACCTTATAAATCTACGGTAAAATTTTGCACGCTTATAAAACAACAATTAAGTATTTCCATTAATACTGTGTTACAGATTCACACTACATACGTCACATTTCATTACGAGCGATCTTGCAAAATTGTAGAAAGACCGTCAATGGAGAAGAGGAATTACACAGATTCTCTAGTTTATATTGATAAATTTTTACAAACGTGGAATAACAATTCCGAAGAAAAGCTTGTACAAAAGTATTAATTTGAAATATGCTTTTTGTACAAATTGATGTTTTAAAAATATGATTACGTTATTAAATTGGTATTTAAGCATCAGGCAATAATTAAGGGTCGGATGCAATAAGAGGACTTAGCGCTCGAAAATGCGAAAAAGTATTGTCCAAACGTTAAGAAAGATTGGAAAATTAAATGTTGTTAAACTGTATTTTAAAAAATATAGTGTTGTAAAGCTCGTCACGACAGACATTTTTTCTATTTACAGTTTGTTTATCCAAACATTACTATTCGAGCTAAAAATTATAAAGAAAAATTGTTCATTTTCCAAAGTCAATATTTCTTTAAACATGTAACGGCTCCTCCTGAGGGTTACCGGGGGTGCGGTGGAGGAGCCGCAGTATTGCCGGCTCAGACCGGTAATCCAGGGCCGCCGAGTAAATGACAAGTATTTGACTTCCAGGCCGCGGACATTTAGGCAAATGTCTAGATGTTACATTTTATCTTCACATTATTAAAATGTCCACGATATGAGTAATGGAATGTATGAACACAGCATTTCAGCTGTGTATATGTAGTTGTGTCATCTTAGGGACAGTTGGAAAGCACCTTTATGTATTTGCAGCTCATTTTAATTTCACATATTTTTTTATATTGTATATTTTCTTCTATTTGTTTTCTGGTTTACTCTTTTCCGTCCCCGACTTTTTCATGTACTTGGCTTAATTTTTTTACTTTTTTGAAGTTTTTTTAGCCATATCACACTAGCTGCTGCGGCTGTCGCTGCGGCCGGCGTCCGACCAATCAAAGTGAAGCAGTCGACGCTGCGGCCAGGATAGCCAACAGGCTATTTTTCCGTGCCGCAGCGGCAGCTGCAGCCAATCAGGGCGCAGGGTTTTCGAGCTGTCATTCAAGATAGTTTAAAAAAAAGTGTGAGCGGTATCCGTAATGCTCAGTGCTACGTTCCGGGGATCGGGAATGATAAAACGCCAAGACCATCATGAAAAAACCAGTTGCCAATTTTCGTTTCCTCGCATTCTCTTCATAATACGACACAATGTCTCTTTTGCATGTTCATCGAGAATGTAAATAAAACGGCTAGCAGACAAAACAAATGGAGCGTCTTTGTCTTCTGCTGGCTGCAACAACCACCGCTCGTGTGTGATTGGGATAGAGCTGTTTCGAGACTCGAAACAACCGAGCCGAGACTCGAACGGTTTCGAGTAACCCGAATGTTTCGGGTAGCTCGATTTTTACGAGCCGCTCGAATGTGTTTTGGGTAGCTCGATTTTTTCGAGCCGCTCGAATGTGTTTCGGGTAGCTCGATTTTTTCGAGCCGCTCGTGTGTTTCGGGTAACTCGAATATATTTTAGGTAGTCGACTGTATGGTTCGGTGTGATAGCTTGGTGTAGCTGGAACGTTTTGTAGGCACCGAATATAAATTTAGTTAGATGTATAATATCAGATTTATAGATATGAAAATCATATGAAGTAATTTAACCTTTGCCTGGTGGATATTTTAACAACACATTGGATGCGGGGTCCATTTTCACCCAAAATTTAATTCGGATACACCTCGGGATAAGCTCCTAAATAAGGTTTTCATCTTGTTAGCATCTAGTAGTAGTACTAATAAGAAGTATGTAACGCGTGTAGTTTGATCTTTCGGAGGGTCCCATTGGAGTATGGATATATATTAAAGGTAATTCCTTATGTTTGTTAAAATCATTTATTTCTGCACGAGCGATAGCTTATATTGACCTGCCCGATGAATTTAAATGGTTTGTGATATTAAACAATTTCATTGCAAGCGGACAATTCGTTTATTAAAGGAGTTAATGGGAAAGAACGGGTACGTAATAGGTATACAAAATTTATTATAAGTGTTTAATAGTGAAAAGTTACAAAAGTGAAAACATATATGATAATATAGTATAATATAGTAGGTATTCACGCAATACGCTAAACTATATACATACACTATTTATTTACACGCTATACTATACTAAAATATATACAATATACATACAACATCAGCGTTGCCGGGAATGTTCTTCGATGGACAAGATTATTTGGGTGGGGGAACACCTACAGGAGTGGTGGTAACGTTTGCATCACGCATCACGTGTGCACATTCTCCGCTTGCAATGAAATAGTTTAATATCACAAACTATTTAAATTCATCGGGCAGGTCAATATAAGCTATCGCTCGTGCAGAAATAAATGATTTTAACAAACATAAGGAATTACCTTTAATACATATATATATATCTATACTCCAATGGGACCCTCCGAAACATCAAACTACACGCGTTACATACTTCTTATTAGTACTACTCTTAGATGCTAACAAGATGAAAACCTTATTTAGGAGCTTATCCCGAGGTGTATACGAATTAAATTTTGGGTGAAAATGGGCCCCGCATCCAATGTGTTGTTAAAATATCCACCAGGCAAGGGTTAAATTACGTCATATGATTTTCATATCTATAAATCTCATATAATACATCTAACTAAATTTATATTCGGTGCTTACAAAACGTTCCAGCTACACCAAGCTATCACACTGCATCATACAGTCGACTGCCTAAAATATATTCGAGTTACCCGAAACATACGAGCGGCTCGAAAAAATCGAGCTACCCGAAACACATTCGAGCGGCTCGAAAAAATCGAGCTACCCGAAACATTGGGGTTACTCGAAACCGTTCGGGTCTCAGCTCGGCTCGAAAAACCGAGTCCCGCTCGGTTCGAACTTCAAGCTACTCGAATATTTCGAGTCTCGAAACAGCTCTAGATTGGGAAACAGCCGGCCGCAGCGGCAGCCGCGAGTGACGGAAGCAGCAGCTAGTGTATTGGTCTTTATTGGCTCGCCTAGGGGTTACAATCTCCTTATACCTACGCCTCTCACACCCTCTTCTTCCCTTATATCTACCTTATATCTACCTTAACCTATCTTAGCCTATCTTAACCTGCTTCCTCCTTCCGCCTCTCCCCCCTCTCCGCTCGCTCGCCCTTTACCCTCCTCGCCGCCGCTCGCACACGCAAAACCCCCAAAAAAACGCTTCCCCCTCTCTCCCGGACCGCCGCTTCCGCTCGGCTCCCCTTCCACTCTCATCTCCTCATCCATGCTCCATTCCCTCTCTCCTCTCCTCAATTCTTCTCATCCACACCTCCCCCCCATCATCTAGAACCTCCCCTGCCATCTCCTGCCACCCCCTCTCTTCTCCCCACCCCATACAAAACTCCCATATGTGTTCCCACGTCTCTTCCCCCCGTCTACACACCCTGCATATCCTTTTTTCCTCCTCCTCCCAGTACCTCCCCCCCCCCTCATTTCATTGCCCAACCTATACCTCGCGACCCTTCTCCATCTACTTTCCCCCCACCCCTTCTTCAAATACCCCGGCAACCCTCTCCCCTTCACCCTACCATACCAAACGTTATATCTTGATTCCCCTATCCTTCTCCACCTCTCCTCTGCTTGCAGTTTCCTTTCCCTGCTCACTAACTCCTCTCCTCTTATTCCCCCCCTTTCCCTCATCCCTTCCATCTCCTCCAAGGTCCAACCCTTTTCCTCGTAAAACACTTTTCTTTCTTCTTCCCACCCCTCCAGGGCCTTTCCCCTCTTGCACCTCCCCTTCATTTCTTCCCAACAACTCCTCGCCAGCTCCCCCCCTTGCCCCTCCTCCAGCTTCCTTTCAAACCCCCACGCCCTCATCCCTGCCCTTCCCTTTGCACCTCCTCCCTCACCATATAACTCGGCGTATCTCTTTCCACCCCTAGCACCCACTTCAAAAACCTGTCATGTAGGCGTTCCACCTTCTCCCTTTCCCTCCACCCCCATACCTCCGCTCCGTACCCCACCACCGGCCACACCAACTTATCAAAGAGTCATAGTCTTTCCCAATCATTTTCAAACATCCTTTTCCCAATACCCCATACCTTCCCCATCACCGCCGCCCCTTTTTTCACCCTTTCCCCCACATGCTCCTCCTGCCCCCCGTTCCCCATCACCGTGTACCCCAGATATCTGAAGCTCCTCACCTCCTCAATCTCCTTCCCCTTCCATCACCATGTTACCTTCTTCCATCTCCCCCCTCCCCTCCTACACCTCATGACTTTCGTTTTTTCCACATTGATCTGCAGTCCTTTCCCATCCACATATTTCTCCAATTTCCCTATCAGCCCCTTCATCCCCTCCTCATCGTCCGCCAACACCCCCATATCGTCGGCGTATGCCAACGCGTAGACCTTTCCCCCCCTTGCTTCACTCCCCCCCATTCACCCTTTTTCAACTCCTCTTCCATATCCGCTATGAGCAGGGTGAAGAGGCTCGGACTCAGCGGGCACCCCTGCCTCACCCCTCTCGCCGTCCAAAACCTCTCCCCCTCCTCATCCCCCACCCGCACCCTACAAGATGTTTCACTAAGGATCTCCTCGCACCTCCCCACCAACTCCTCCCTCACCCCCCTTCGCCTCATTGCCCTAACCAATATCTCCCGGTCCACCGAGTCAAACGCCGCTTTCATATCTATAAATAGCACCACCATTTTCCCCTTCTTTCTTCCCACTTGCCTATTCATTAAATAATTCAGCACGTACACATTATCTATACACCCCACCCCCCTCCTAAAGCCCGTTTGACCCGGTGGCAGCAGTCCCTTCCACTCCACCTCCACTCTTAATCTCTCCGCTAACACAAACGCGTACACCTTGTACGCCGTCTGTGTTAGGGTTATCCCCCTATACTCTTCTACCTTCTTCCCCAACCCCTTCTTTTTCTACTGGCACCACCACCCCCTCTCTCCACCCTTCTGGCCAGCCTTCCCCCCTCCACACCCTGTTACACAGCCCCCATAGCCAATTCTCCAATTCCGCGCCTCCGTACTTCCACACTTCGTTCGGAATCCCACCCCCCCCCTCCCGCCTTCCCATCCTTTAACTTCCTTATCACATTTCCTATTTCCTCCCTCCCTATATCCGCTTCTCCATCCTCCCTTCTTCTCGTCTCCCCACCCCTTCTCACCCTCCATTCTACGCCCCCCCCCAGCAACCCCCTGAAATACCCGTCCCATTCCCCCATTGATATTCCTTCGTTAACCCTCCCCCTCCTTTTCCTTCCCCTATTCACCACCTTCCATACTTGCCCCTCCGTTCTTACTCCTTTCACTTCCCTCACCCACCTCTTCACCTCCTTCTTCCTTTTTTCCTCACACAACCTGGCATACTCCCTCTTCCTCTCCTTATATTCTCGCCCATCCCCTCCTTCCCTCCTCCATTTTCTCAACTCCCTCCTTACCTTACTCTTCTCCTCTCTACACTCCTTATCCCACCATCCTCCCTTCTTTGCCGTCTCCCCCCCCCGTCCCCATCTTACCCATCGCGCCCTTAATCCTTTCCCGCATCTCACACCATTCGTCCTCTACTCCCCTCCCCCCACCCCTTTTTCCCAAACTTCCTCATAAATTCCCGCCTTCCCTCTTCCGTCCAGTCTCCTCTACCCCCTCCCCTCGCCCCTCCTTTCCCCCCACTTTCCCCTTCCTCCCTCCCCTCCCCTCTTAACCACACCACCACCGGATGGTGATCTGATTTCACCCTCTCCCCCACCTCCAACCTTTCCACTTTCTCCCTAGTATCCTCGTTCCCTACCACGTAATCTATTACCGTATTCCCCCTTCCCCCTGTGAAAGTCCACTCTCCCTCCTCGTCCCCCTCTGTAGTATTCCCATTCAATATACCCCACCCCCCACCCCCTATCCTCTAACCACCCACACAGCCTCCTCCCTTCCCCATTCTCCTCCTTATCCTTGGATCTCCTTCTCCCTCCCCCTCTTCCTTCATCCTCCTCTTCCCCTCCTTCCTCCCCCGTGCGCGCATTAAAATCACCCCCTATCACTACTATTATTCCCACCTCTCTCTCTTCCACCCACTCCCTTAAATCCTCTAGCTTCTCTTTCAAGTCCCTATTCACATACACCCCAACTATTTTCCACCATCCCCCCCAATTTTCACTTTCTTAGCCATTATCCCCTCCTCCCCCCCCTCCCCCCCCCCTCCCCCAACTCCCACTTCCAACCCATTTCTCACCCCCAACATCATTCCTCCTATCGCTCTTCCCTTCTGATTTTCCCTTCTGGCCCACTGCTTTTCCCATATATACCCTCTAGGTAATCTCCTTTCGACATACCCCCAATCTTTCTCCTCCACCCACGTCTCACTCAGTACCATCACATCCCATTCCTCCAGCCCCCTCCAAAATCCTTCATCCTTCCTCTTTACCCCCGCTACATTCCAGAACGCCACCCTCCAAATCCCCCCTTCCTTTCCCCCCTCCCCCTCTTTCCCCCTTCCCGTTTCCCTGCCCCTCAAACCATTTCTCCCTTAACTCGTCTGTTTGCGATTCGAGCGGTAGTTACGCTCACCGCCGCTCTCATCTCACCGCAGCACCTTACGGGCAGCGGCACACACCGGCAGATCTACAATCGATGGCCGAATCAGATCTTGCCGTCCGCGCAATCACCCAATCAGGGCTCACTTCCGTTGGCAGCGTCGAGAACCTTCGGGAAGACGCCGAAAACGGAAACGATCATCTTCCATTGTTCACTCTTGTTCACATTGCTTGCATAGTCAAACGCGTCGCGTGCGATTTCATCCGTGCTATCAACGTGTGAACTTTCAACCGTCTCAAAGCTCTGATCGTGCAATCGTGCATTAAACGTTCTCTCTCTCGCTCACATTCACGCTCAACAAAGTGTTTTCTCAGCGCTCATCGATTGTAAATCGCCGTGTGTAAAGCACGTGTCGGTGCAAGGGCACTCTCAAGCTCACCGCGTGCGCTACTGCCATCGCGAGAACTACAACTACGCGTCTCACGCTAACCACGGAACTGTTTTTAAATAAACGACGCATTTCTTTTAAATCGTGCTGTGCCTTGTCTCAACTTCACTGACCATAACCTATCCCGGCGCGAGTTTACATCTATTCGCGAACACGTCCCACCTTCTTACCTTCCCCGTCCACCCACATTTTCTGATACCCCACCTGCACTTTCCTTCCCCTCTCCCTCTCCATTTGCGCCTCTCCCTCTATCTTCCATTTCACCCTCCGTTCCTCCTCGGTGAGGTCGTCCTCTACCCTTTCCCTTCTTCCCCTCAGTTTTTTCTTCGCCTCCATCAGCTTCCTCTTCTCCTCCCTTCCCTCCAACCTCACCAGCACCATTCCACTCCCCTCCTTTCCTATTCTTCCGATTCTCACCACCTCCTTTATTCCCTTCATCCCCAACCCCATCCTTTCCCATAACCTCCCCACCTCCTCCTTCACCTCCTTTCCTTCCAGCCCCAACCCCCTCACCACCACATTATTTCTTCTTACCTCCCTTTCTTTCTTGTCCTGCGTGACTTTTATCTTTCTAATTCTCATCCTCCATTCCTCCTCTAGTCCTTCCCCCCCCCTCAACCCCTCCCCCACACTCCCTCTTTTTTCCTTTTCCCACCTCCCTACCTTCTCCATCACCTCCTCCATCCTCCTATCCCATTCTTCTATCTTTCCTAGCTTCTCTACTAGCCCTCCTCTCCTCCTTCCATCTCCTCCTTTCCTCTCTCCACTCCTCCTCACTTCTTCTTCTGTCCTCCCTCTCCTGCCTCTCCTTCCTTATCTCCTCCTCCAGCATCCTTCTCTCTTCCCTATCCCTTCTCATTTCTTCCCTCATCCTCCTCATCTCCAACATCATTTCCCTTATCATTCCCTCCATCGACCCCTCTTCTTCCCCTCCCTCCTTTCTCCCCCTTTACCTCCCTTTTCTGGAGACCTCCATGTCTTCGAGCATCTTTTGAACCCTCCTGCTTTATCCTGCCCCATTGCCCCAGCGTCCTCTACTCTTCCTCTCTTCTTTCCCCACAAACTGTCTAAACTTCCCGCGCTACTCCCCATGCTGTTCTCACTGTCCATTCTAATCCTACCTTCGTTTGCCTTCTTTCCCACTTCTTTGAAGCAGCAGCTAGTGTGATACGGCTATTTTAGAAGTTTGCTGTTGCTACTAAAATCAGAATCTAAATTCCGGGCGAAGCCGGGTGGTAAAAAAGCTAGTAAAATAATAAAGAATAATAAACAATTTTTTTATCTCCATTTTTTTATTTTAATATAAAGGTATTTTTTTATTCACGACCGCCATGGTCGCCCACGGCCACGGCTGTGTCGTTCCATGGCCCAGGCCCGGAAGAAGGTGGCCTGTTCCCTGATGGCCTTGAGGAAGGCCCAGTCTTCCTGCTGGTCCCTCACCCTCCGGCCGCTGCGTCTGTGGCGCGCTACGTACGGTTCTGTAATTAGTAAAATAAAAAATAAATTAGTCAAATAAAAAATAAATCAGTAAAATAAAAAATAAATCAGTAAAATAAAAAATAAATCAGTAAAATAAGAAATAAATCAGTAAAATAAAAAATAAATTAGTAAAATAAAAAATAAATTAGTAAAATAAAAAATAAATTAGTAAAATAAAAAATAAATTAGTAAAATAAAAAATAAATTAGTAAAATAAAAAATAAATTAGTAAAATAAAAAATAAATTAGTAAAATAAAAAATAAATTAGTAAAATAAAAAATAAATTAGTAAAATAAAAAATAAATTAGTAAAATAAAAAATAAATTAGTAAAATAAAAAATAAATTAGTAAAATAAAAAATAAATTAGTAAAATAAAAAATAAATTAGTCAAATATTTTTTTTTTATAAATGTAGACCTATTTTCAAGCATTCTAAAAGCATATAACTCCTTAAAACGTGTATGTATTTACCATCAGCCGTGGCCGGCCTCGCTGGTGATGGTGGTGGTGGTGGTGGTGGTGGCGGCAGTCAGATGTGTTTCATATTTCTAATCGTTGGCGTTATAAGTTAGAATATGCTTCAACTTGTCGAATTCGAAATATCCGATATCTTCTTGTTGTATTACTTGTTATATTATACAGTTACGGTCTATGTCCACTGATACTTATCGTAGGCAAACTGCATATCAAAGACTTTCATAATGTTGTAGTTTATTTACCTGTACGTTAACGTTCAACTCAGATATGGCATTACAAGTTATAGGAGATGCTTCAACGTGTCTCATATCTTCTTGTTGTATTACTAGTTATAAGTGTGAATTTCAAAATTTTATATTTCCGAATTTCCAATTTGCCATTTGGAATTGAACAATACGTATCTTTGCGGTACATGTATGTTCAAAAAATCATTTGAATTCCAAGATATAAGATAAATGTATTTTATTACTTACATTTCCTTTCTTTGGCCACATAACACTTTTACGAACTTTAACGACCGACTTCAGCAATGGCGGCAGATGTGAAGAAGAACCACAAGAAGCTGAAGCTGACCAAGACGCCAGCGAAACATTCGACGATCAAAGAGCACGTTTTAGTAAATATCGACTATCGAAATTCTTCATTCATTACGTTTCGCGTTAAGTAACATTACGTTTTCTTGTCATTTATAATATATATAGCGAAGTTATAACAAGGCTTTTTACACGTTTTTAAATTTGCAGTAAGTAAAGTTAAAGTAACGCTTGTTTGTACTTTTACGTTAGATTTAGCTGTATGTAAAATCCCCATAAAAAGCTTAAAAAAAAGTAAAAAACATCACGCTCAGTACATGAAAAAGTCGAAGACGGAAAAGAGTATTATTATTTGTACTTCTACGGTAGATTTATATAAAAAAAATTCGGTCCGGATACGGCTGAAAACGTATTCAAAAGGCGATGAAAAGAAGATCTCGCCTGACGGCGGCGCGACGTGACCGGCGGCACATTTTCTTGGCACGAGGAGGGCTCGCTCTGACCGACGGGCATGTGGAACTAGGGTCGCGCGTATAGCAAACAAAAAACAAAGCGGCCGACCGGAGCTGACGCATGTCACGGCGTCCGAAAATTCGTCCCCATTTCCTTACATGTAAGTGTGCTTCATTATTATTTAATTAATATATTTCTTTATTGAAATGTGTATCTTTTTAGTGTCAAGTCCCTTGGAAGAAGGACGTTCTATTCACCTTAGTAGGAGAAGCAAAAGCAAAAATATTATATTTGGTAAGTGACGTTTACATTTATTTATATAATTATTTATAATAATACGTGTGATATTAGTGTTTACTACAAATTTCTCGTTTTTTAGAGGTTGGAATATTCAAATAAAAAGTAAAGTACACTCGCTGAGCTGCTTTGGGCTATTCCGAGTAAACTTTAACTGGCTGCATCGCGCCTTATCTTATTATAACATCACTCTATAGGCTGCATTGCGCCGTGTCTCGAGTATAACAACTTTCAATAAAGTTGGGCGTCCGTGATCGCATAACCGCCACGCTTACATATATTATTGTACTATATAGTGTACTAGAAATATAAATAAAAATATAATTCGTCATGTCTATAATTAATAATAGTATTATTAATATCTTACCACTCAATTTCCATAATATTGTTACGTCCTGAAGGGACAGCCTGTAAATCACCCCGAGCGGCTGGAGTGACTTACCGGGTTCTTGCTCTGTCAAAGGGCTAAGGCCCACCTTGACTATACTTACCGGGGGTAGAAAGGAAGAAAGGGGTTGAAATAATAAACGAGAAATAAATATATTGTTACAAGATTAGCTTATCCTACCTCGAGACAGCGCTTCGTCTCGGCTGTCGCTCGCTGTGTCGCGCGGCACGCTTGCCGTCTCGCGTTTCGGACGCTCGCCGTGTCGCTGACCCAAGGGTAGGTCGTGGTCGCTCGTTCGTCGCTCGGGTGTCGGCGGCCTGATGCCCGTCGTACCGCACTGACTCTATCCGTCGTATCTCGTCGCGGTCCTACGTCGGTCACGATTTACACTCGAGGGCACTCCCGGCTAGGCCGTTTCCTGTATGTCGGATGGAGTTACCCTTTTCGCGAATTACTATCGGCCGATCGCGCTTCGCGGAATCTACGCGGAGACGTGGTTACGGTATCTAGACGGTCCTCTGATCCGTCGCGACTCCCTAGCTCGAGCTCTCGAATACGAATGCCCATTTTGCGGCCCTCGATCGCGGGCCGAACCTCGCACGGTCCCCGCGAATGGGGAGAACTGCCCCGTCGGCAGCTGCCGATTGCCACACGAATTCCCCGATTATTGGGAAATTACCCGGGCCGAGCGCGGTCGTTGTCCTCCTCGCTGCTTTCGCGACTCAGCATCGCGATTGCTACACGCGGGGCGATTCCGCTGAATCGCCTTTGCGAAATAAAAGCGACGCGTGGACAGCAAGCACGGGATGGACCTGAAGGGCCCATGTAACAATATGCAAATTATCATCAAAGGAGAATGGTTAGCAGATGATCATATCGAATATTTTCATAAATTATTAGGAGCTAACTCTAATTATAAACCACGCGAGACATGGAGAGTTCAATTCCCTGATACAATTCAACCAGTTCCTGAAAATCAGGATCACATGCAGATTATGCACCAAAGCGAAAATTTTGAAACCAATGCAGGTGGACATTGGGTTTGTAGCTTTTAAAAATATGATGAAAGAAAAGTTTATATTTATGGTTCTATTAATTCTTTGAAGTTGCATAGACATCATAAAATTTATCTTCAGAAGTTATACCCTTTTTTTAACAAACATGACGGAACAATTGACGAAGAATTTATTGAATTTCCACATGTACAAGCTCACCCTAACGGTCGGGATTGCGGACTTATTGTGATTGCATTTGCTGTCTCGTTATTATTCAATATATTACCAGACAAAGTAACGTACGCTCATGCGTTGATACGCCAACATTTGATCCAAATGTGTCAATCTAATCGTACAGATCATTTTCCATGCATTCAGGATCAACAATTAGCACGTTGCGTGTATGAATATGAATCTGTAATTGGTAGTACAATTAATAAAAATCGCTCTTGTGGGAATGATCCTCCATTTAAAATCGGTCAAAGTTACATTACTGACGAAACAGATAAAATATCCCCAGTTCAAAATGTAGTACTTAGTGACAAAGAAGTCACCATATGTACAAAAAATGTAATTCAGACAGATCCACCATTGGTTTCGAAGTCAAAAATCAGCAATGTATACCCACCAAGTAATACGGCAGAATACATGTCTAATTATTATAAAAAAAACATAAAGAGGAAATTAATTTAAACAGAATAGCTGTTTATAAAGCAAAGAAAGGGGAGTGTAACAGGAAAAAAGGCAAATATTTAAAAAAAAAGGGAGAATGGCATAAAACTTTATAATTACGAATATTATAATGCACGCAAAGAAGTGATATATGAAAAGCGGAAAATTTTTTATAACGCACACAAAGAAGGTATAACAAAACAGATAAAAATGCAGTATGACGCAAATAAAGAAGTGAAATTCGGAAAGCGAAAAAAATATTAAGAGCTAAATAAAGAAGGTATAATCAAAAAGGCAAAAGTGCATTATGACACAAATAAAGAAGTGACACGCGAAAAGCGAAAAAATTATTATCAGCAAAATAAAGATGTTATCTCCAAAAAAAGGAAAGTATATAATGAAATACGTAATGAAGATAATTATTATAATAAAGTAGCGAAACGTCGTGCTGCTCTGAAAATAATAAAAAAGTATCATTATATTGCTGTAACAAATAACAAGATAGCAATAAAAAATAACAAAGAAACTTACATTAGAAAACGTTAAAAAATTATTAGAATGCCGTCTCGAGAAGCAAGTAGATTGGAAGCTGAGCGCATAATAAAATGGTGTTTTCATATTAGGCAAAAGTACATTCTGGAAATGAGGAAACTGTGGAAAGATTGTAAACAAAAAGTGGAAGTTTTCTTAACGCGCGCAGCAGAATGTTTAGAAGTTGATGACAGGATTAATGCTTTGTGTGGACAAACCAGATATACATCTTCTTTAGAATCATATTTTGCGGAAAGCTTGTACCACACTTTCAGCGGTTCTGAATCAATCGTACTGAATTTGGAAGGGAAAGCTACAAACGTTTTACCTGTATTGCAATCGAAGAAGCATGGCATTGTAGTTATCTTTGTAAAACAAAAGATGTTGAAATTCTGAATAATATACAGGATTTATTCAAACGATTGTTAGAATGCTCATTAAAAAAGGTACATAAGTTGAACAACCGTATCAGTAGTTGTTCTAATAAAGTGCATGCTGAAAAAGTTGGTCATTCTCATGGTTGTTACATAAACTCTAAACTATGTAAGTCCAATTTTTTAGCCTTTGAGATTTTGGCATCTCACTTTCCGGATTTACGAAATTTGAAGAGAATGAAATACAGAATAGTGTACAATTTATAAACACCTATTACATAATTTAGACAAAGCTTTAAACGACAGTGACCTTGAAACACTTGCACGAATAACACTGCAAGCTCGGAAAGAAGCTGAAGCGTTACAAAAAAATAATACTGACATACGCTTGAACGAAAAAGAGGTTATATCTCGATATTATTTAGCATTTAAGGGGGTAGACACATCACGTGACCTGGCCGATTCGGCAGGTCGGTATTACAGCAGGTTTTTTCTGCACAGAAATGGTAATACCGATAGATCGACGACTGCCCGGTGAACGCGAGAGGGAGCTGTTTGCTATTTCCGTATTCTATTCTAAATAAGGAAATAAATTCCTTGCTGTTGCGTTGTAGTTGTAAATATTTAAACGGAAGGTCTGCTGGTAGAGCAAACGTAGACAATTCATTGTACATTTTAATTACTTAAAATGTACTTATGCTATAATATGTTACGTTGGCCGTAAGGAGTTATAAGTGAAAAGAAAAAATAGATGAGCGGATGTCCCCAGAAAACGAAGTTTGTTATGTTAGGTTAGACATTTTTTATTAGCAAAACGCTGAAGCAAAACATGAAAGTTATACACTTATTATAAGATAATTAAACGTCCCATGCAGAAAGCAGTTATTGAACAAACATTATATATAAAATTGAGTTTTTTAGTCTCTGTATATGTCGACTGTCGCTACCGCTATCATTTACTCGTCGCCGGGCTAATCCAACCTAACCTGAAACTTATTTCATTAATATCTCATGACGCCTGCTATATTTTCTAAATTTAAAGGCATTTTTCTTATGTAAACCGCATATAAGCCTTCGAATAAGACCAAATTTCAATAAAATCTGTCCACGCATGACAGAGATTTCATAATATCGTCTCATGAATCTGTCAGAAACGGTAAGATTTTTCTTTTCCTTCTTCTCCTTCTTCTCCAGGCCAAATTTTCGTCAACATAATACGTATACGCGTTACACGCACACCTTCAGCCAAAAGAAACTAACACATGTTTCGTTCGTCATACGCGTTACACGCACACCTTCAGTCAACAGAAACTAACACATGTTTCGTTCGTCAAACGCTATTACGTTACCTTCACTATGCAATCTACTCCAAATTTTGACAGCTTACAGTCAGGTTATAAACCTGGCGAGTGTCAAATAAGGAAAGTTGTCAAAATTTTCTGAAATGTCACGAGTTTTTACACCACAATCCACACAAGACACTGAATTATTGTCTCAATTAACAAGGTAAGTCGCCAAAATTTTTTAATAGAATTTTTATGGGGATTTGTTTTTATACCAGCAAATTATTTTTAATTTAGGGTTCTTAAGTAAAGCTTATCACCATAAAAACTTCAAAAAGGTAAAAAAATTACGCCAAGTACATGAAATGAAATAAATCACAAAAAATATAATATAATATAATATATATTAAAAATTATTTGAAGTCATTCCCTATGCAAATTATCTTTGCAAAAAGAAGTGGTATCCCCATAAAGAACTTCAAAAAAGTAAAAAAATTACGCCGAGTACACGAAGTCAAATAAATCACAAAAAATAGAAGATAATTACAAAATAAAAAAAAGTTGTGAAATCAAAATGAGCTGCAAATACATAAAGGTGCTTTCCCGCAGCGTGCAAAGGTGACACTCGGGTCGAAGCCGATGAAACTCAGCGAGACACATGATTGCTGGCGAGCATCGCGTTTGACGACTCTGGCTAAAGAATCACCTTGTACAAATGCTAAGAAACGATAGTGTGAAGTGGCGGCGCGTTTCAATTGCACATTGGCAATACCGTAGGTAGATTCTAGGGCCTATAATATTAGCTCCGCGTTACGATGTTCTTAATCAGAGTACTGCATTAAGGCAGGATACCACCTTTGACTGCGATTTTGGAGGCGTTTTTCATGAATTTTTTTTGCATACAAAGAATGCGCATAAACAAAACCGGTTTCAGTCATTCATTAATGTAACTTTAATCTGTAATTACACATTTTTTGAAACTGAAAAAGTGAAAAATAATCTCTTGTAGGTGGCGCCAAAATACACTCCTTTGGAGGAACATCGTTAGACGGCGTGTCAAATTCCGCTTTGTACGTGGCTCTTAGAAAAAAACCAAAGAATGTTCCTATTGGCAACAATATTTTTTAATGCTGTACGTAGGGATTTTACGAAATTTCGATTTATAAGAAAATGGCGGCCATTTGAAAAAAAAAGGTCAATTTTTTAGGGTAAAAAAGTTTAAAGAAGTTTATAAAATTGCGCACCAAAAGAAAAATAACAACGCTACAGCAAAAGTCCTACGTACATCGTTAGATTACACCACGGGGAAGAATTGTGCAAAGTTTCAAGTCAATCGGATGAAAATTATAGGAGTAATCTGACACGCCGATTTGGAAAACATCGTTTCGAGAAAAACGCGTTTAAAGTTTTATATAGATTTATATATCTGTTCCAATCCGGTTTTTACACAAGAAAAAGGTTCCGGTCACCTTTCTAATGAATGAATTTCGATTCTATACACTTGAAAGAGTACTTTGAGAACAAAAAAAAATTTCAATTTTTTTAAGTGCGAAGGTGGTATCCTGCCTTAATGAATTAAAAAATAAATGAATTGGTCAATTAGTTAAAATTAATGAACTGTGCATGATTTTAATGACGCCTAATTTAATGGCACTTACAAACTGAATTACTAATTGTAATTAAAATAATACTTTTTGACGCGCAACATGAAACCGCGCACGCAAATGGTTCCGCGTATTGTCGAAAGCATCAGAAATAATATGTACAGTCTTCCAATTGTTGAGAAGCCTTTGGGCTCAGATTATCGGGAAAGACCTACCCACCCCACTGTTTTGCTTTCTCGCTGCGAGCAAGGACTTTCGGGCCCTAGTAGACCGCCCGTTGACAGTCGAGAGCAATAAAACCGACGAGCTAGATAAAATACCCAGTACAGAAAAATAAAATGTTCATGTTTTTGATAAGTGTTGATGAAAGTATTACCGATGGATTTTTTAGGATTTCCCGATGAAAATGATATTAAACATGGTGCAATTCTGTCAATTTTTAGTGAACGTAGAGTGTGTCCTAATCCATCAATCCAATTTCATGCAGGTGTTGAAAAAAATAATTTTACTCAATAATTAATACTTTTATTTTAAAAGTACTTGCAACTTTTACAACATTCAAAGAAAGACCAAACGTCTAAGACTTCCCACAACTTCCTATTTTATATAACAGTCGAGAGATTCGAAACTTTCATCCGGAATTTCGAGATAGAATCTCGAGACTCGAGAGAATCGAGATCTCGTCAGATCCCCCCCCCCCCCCGAATTTTTTCGACTCGCTCCGAAGTTCGGGTTCCCGAGCCTCGAAACACGAGACGATCCGCATACTCCTATTCAAGACCTATCAAGACTTTCAAGACCAATCAAGACTTTCAAGACCTATCAAGACTTGCAAGACCTATCAAGACTTTCATGATCTATCAAGACTTTCAAGAAATTTTTGTTTCGAATAATAGTCGAAGCGATTCGAAGCGATTCGAAGCTTTCGAAGCTATTCGAAGCGATTCCAAATTTTCGCCCGGGATTCGAAGCGATTCGAAACTTCTGTCCAGAATTCGAAGCGATTCGATTTGCTTGGCAACCATGACTAATGAGATTCGAAGCGATTCGAATCTTTACAGGATTGAATAACTTCGAATCGATTTCGAAGTTGATGTCTTGAGCCCATCACTACATATAGGTATACATGGAGGTCTCATGGCCTCTTGTCTCCTGTGGATCCAGTTGCCGACCAACATCGTGCGAGAGAGAAAGACATCGTGCGAATTGGCGCGAGAGAATCTATACTTCACTCTCTCGCGCCAATTCGCACGATGTCTTTCTCTCTCGCACCATGTTGGCGACAGTTTCAAGCTTTCAATGAGACCTCCAAGTATATATGCTCTAAGTTCGTAACGCACACAACTATTACGCTAAGAATAAATAACAGCCACACGAGCAGCATTCCCGTTACCCCGCCATACCCTTCGGGGGCTCAGCAACTCCAACTGACAAATCCACGATCGTCAGACCGGCCAATATATCTGAATACGACCTTAGGATAAAGATATAATGAAAGAAGAAAAATTATTCGAAGCCCAAGATGAAAAACCTTCGAATAAACAATGGGAACTAATCAATACCCGAACCTATATAGAATTTTAGATTTAGGGTACACACCCCTCCCCCAAACCTCGTGTCGATCAGCCACTGGGGCCATTCGGAAGTATATCCTTTTATTTAAATAATGCCCATCTCTGCATTGGACCGTAAAGAATTACAAAAAAATCAGGGAGTCAACTGTTGACCGGTTTGGAGACTTTTCCTTATTACATGTTTTATACAATAGTCAGAAGAATAAAAAAGAGTAATAATAAGAGCAATAATTATAAATAAGTGCTGTAACTTCCACATTCTGAAATATGATATCAGTAAATCAGTATTTCCAATATTAGTAAAAATGTTCCAATCTCTCTTTTTTTACTTTAAATAATGTGGCCATATAATTATAACATAAATTCGACAGCGATTTCAAGTGATGTATGTTTCACGGTAAAGGCGTTAATTTAGTAAAAGTATACAGTTCCCAGCAGTTCCTAGTAAATGTATGCCTAAAATGCATATAACCTAACCTCTAATCGTACGAAAATGTATACATTGACTGCATCACGCTTTTACTGTGGCACATGTATCCAGCTAACGCTTCAGTTTTGCTATTATTCCACGCTGGCAGTCCTCCCGAGTAGGCGCCATCTCGTATCCACTAGCTGAACTAAATTTGTCACGTGACTTGCTCTGCTTATCGCCAATATGGCGGAAATCGTATTTGGGAATGCAGTCACGCGGATACGTTGTTTGTCCTTATATGAGCACATTTTGGGCTGGGTGAGGTCTCATTCGAAAGAGGAAGACTCGATACAGCGCGCTCTGGTCATCGTTTGAGTCACAAAACACTTTTTTTTTTTCAACGTTTGCTCTACTTTGTACACTCATATTATTAGATAATAACACAATCTCGTCGAACCATGACCAGAGCGCGCTGCACTGAACCTTCCTCTTTCGAATGAGACCTCACCCAGCCCCAAATGTGCTCATATAAAGACAAACAACGTATCCTATAAAACCCATATTTCGGGCCAATTTGTGTCGATTACAGAGCGCTGTTTTACCCGTGTCTACCCCCTTAAAGCTTTCACAAAGCGGTCTATGGACACTCCACGCATCCCGTGCGTTTCCTGCGAGAAACTCTGTTTTCAAAGAGAGGTTCGTAAGTTTGATATTTCTAAAAGAACATATAAGGGAAATGTAATGCAAACATTGTTAAATCATATTGGTTACAAAGTTGGTGACATGTATTTTATTTGCCGATATTGACACGATAAAATTCGCAACGATTCCATACCACCAAAATGTATTTTAAATAACCTTGATCCTTGATGTACGTTCAGTTCCAGAAATAGCAGTGTTGAATATGGTGGACCTTATTTTTCGACCATCAGATTTTTTTGCCCCCCCCCCCCCCCCCAGAAAGGCGACACTTGTTTGGATAATGACCTGGAAAAAAATTCAGCCCGATTGGACCATGGGAAAAGGACGCGCCACGAATTTGAAAGTTTTTAACTTTTTAAGCCTTGACATAAATATACATTATGATATATCGTTGAATTTGTATTTTTTTCTGTTTAAGAATACATACACAGCATATACGATTGTTAACAAAAAAAACGTTCGTGACCTTGAAAACTCGAAAGAGTGACCTTGAAAATAATTTTCCTTCCATTATATTCGCCTCTTTATATACTACAACTTTTGTCTGAAGAGTTTTTTCATATATCCATAAACGATGGAGATATTAAACATTTTTGATTTTTATTATAACGCTCCATTATACAGAAGAAAAATAGTTCTAAGACTGAAAATAAGTTATTATATAGTTATTATAGCTATTATGTAAATTACGAATAGAAATGTCATCAACGTATTGCATCCCAGATCTCCTCGTGGACCCCGTCAGTATGGCCCAGCAGAACCTGTCTCAATTCCCGATACAACGTCTTAATACGCTCATCTTGAATTTAAGCTATCATGTAAATTTCAAAATTATGGATACCCTAAGCGTTTCGTCCCAGTCCTGCTCGTGGACGTTCGATAAGACCGGGCAGATCTTGCTCTAGACGCGACTGTGTTAACAAATACAATCTTAAGTGCGTCTCAAAAATTCAAATAGCCTCGGAGGTATTTATTAGGGGTTCCTTTATATTTAAATGCTTTAAAAATGCTTTGATAAATTCTCTTTTGTGACGTCAGGATAATGCTTTCTATATTCCATCACATTCTGCAGTATAAATTGTTTCTCCTCTTCATTTTTTGATAATATTTTGTTATATTCTTCTATAAGTTTAACGCCACGCTCAGCGGTGTCATTTACCACTTTTAATCCGTTCACGATGTTTCGCCCAATTTGGAAACCCTCGTCATCATCCCATGCAAAAGGATCTTTTTAAAAAAATGTGGCAGATATTAAAAAACTTTCAAAGAATATTTTGGAATCAGGAGAAATAAAATGTTCCATTTTTTTGTTGACCAGTTGTTCCACATTCTTTGGAAGGTTTTTATATTTTTTAAGGCATTCGTTGTCGTCACTGCCTACACTGGCATTTATTGCCTCTATCATTTTTATTTTAGTATCATTCCCAATGGCACTATCGAAAAATGATAATGCGGCAGTTTCTGGTGCCAAATACCACAAATGATTGATCATTTTGTTTATTGCAGTGCGGCTTATTGTATCGTCAATTTGACGATAAGCGGATAAATTGTTTACCAATTCCAAATCTTGCCGCGGGGCTTCTGTTGCAACTCGAGCTTGTATCGACGCTTTTAAATACAAATTAGCGAGGAAAATACAAACGTCATTGCAATTCGCGCTTTCTCCCAAAAATTTTTAACTTCCTTAATAACTAAAGAAGCATTAGACTTAAGATTTAATTTCACATTCCGTAGATTGTGAAATAGGACTCTTAAGACTTTGCTCTTTGGATGGCAATTTTGCACCGATAATTTGACTTTCGTCATGATCGAGTAAATATAATTTTTTCCTTGTACCTTCCATTTCACTTTCACTTTTACTACGATATTTCACTGTTACATCGCTGAACGCTCAGAACATAATGGCCCAACTATGAGTTTTCGGACCTACTGTCCCATCCCTTCCTGCGCAGGTAGAATTCTAACGGTTTCTGAGGGGTACAAACTGATTATCTGACTCAGCTGTAGCTGCATTTCGAAGGCTTTCAAAACTCGCATTTCAATACATGTACGAATTAAATATTTAAGAAACTGTAGTATTGTCAGAAATGTAACTATTTCACATGAAATTTAAAATGTACCTTTATATACCATTGTCCACCTTTTTTCTACCAGCTATATGGGCGTTTAAATGAGAATCATTAATATCTCCATCGTTTATCGATATATGAAAAAACTCTTCAAACAAAAGTTGTTGTATGTAAAGAGGCGAATATAATGAAAGGAAAAAATTTCAAGGTCACTCTTTCCAGTTTTCAAGGTCACGGACGTTTTTTTTTTAAGAATCGTATATGCTGTGTATGTATTCTTAAACAGAAAAAAAAATACAAATTCAACGATATATCAGCATGTATATTTATTTCAAGGTTTAAGGAGTTCAAAATTTTCAAATTCGTGGCGCGTCCTTTCCCCGTGGTCCAATCGGGCTGAAATTGTTTCCAGATCATCTTTCCATCAAGTGTCACCTTTCTGGGGGGCAGGACCAAAAAAATCTCGCAAAATAATTTTCGTCAAGAGTATCTAAGGTAGAGCTGTTGATACCCGGGAGAACGGGTACCCGGGTACCCGTGAGATACCCGGGAAAAAAAAATTCCCGGGTAGGCGCTACCCGGGTAAACTACCCGAGATACTCGAGACTCTCGAGATCTCATAGAGTACCGTTCCATAATTGAAGCCACACTGAGCGTCATGACCTTCGAGTCGAAGGCTTCGACCCCCGGGGAGACAGGAATACCCATTACGAAGTGAGGAATCTCCAGCTCCTAATTTCTCATCAGGTCTTTGCGAAAACGACGCCAATCGATTCCTTATGTTTCTCCGATGAACATAATACCAAGAACGACATAATTCAGACCACAATGAAGAAAATTCCATGAACAAATGATTTGCATAATTTCAAATTCACTTCGTTAAAAATAGCTCGATTTACACGAAATTTGGTATGATTTTCATCGGTAAAACATAAGGAATCCATCGGTGTCACTTCCTTATCGATACGATGAACATTAAATAGCTTCTTAATATACTGTAATGAATATTTTACCCTCGAGTACGGGGGGCCGACCTCGATTCGCTGCGGTCGGCCGAGGATTCATAATACCTGATTCAGAAATAAAATAATTCTTAACTCTTTATCGTATCGATATGGAAGTGACACCGATGGATATCTTATGTTTTTCCGATGAAAATCATACCAAATTTCATGTAAATCAGACTATTTTTAACGAAATGAATCTGCAAATGAAAAACATTTGTTCATGGAATTTCCTTCATTATGGTCCAAATTACGTCGTTCTTGGTATTATTTTCATCGGAGAAACATAAGGAATCGATTGGCGTCGTTTTCGCAAAGATTTGATAAGAAATGCGGAAATCCTGGGCATTTCTCACTTCTTAATGTTATTCGAACCCCTTCGAGGGTCGAAAGCCATAAAATTCGGTGAGGTACCGCAGGGGGTTGACCTCGCCATAGGGTGCCAGACGGCATCTCTCTGACAGGCATCGTTCCAGAATTACGTTCTGTACTCTGTAAGTTCTCGAGATTCTCGGGTACTTTTCCCGGGTAGCGCTTATCCGGGAATTTTCGTCGTCCCGGGTATCTCACGGGTACCCGGGTACCCGGGTATCTCGTGTTCCCGGTCCACAGCTACAGCCCTAATCTAAGGTCCACCCTAGTGTGGATGCACCATGCGGCCAGCCTGTCAGGCCGGACGGAGCGTGTGGGGGCACTACGGGCGTCCGGCCGCCTTAAAGCAGAAAGTGTATCGTATGTTTGTGTGTTTGTCTGTCGCCGAAAAACTTTCGAACGGTAAAGGCTGGGGTCACGAAATGTACCTCAGCTCATTATGCCTGGCTAATACGGATGAATGTAGGATTCGGAAAAAGGAAGCCTCGGACGCGGGACTCGAACCCGCGATCTTTAGATTCGTTGCGCACTGATCAGCCGCCTTAGCCTACTCGGCTACCGCCGGCTTCCCTATCCTTGTTATTCCGTATCCGCCTCTTATGTTATGGGGGTTCCTGATCCCCACATGAATGTGACTATTTTCAAGTCGCTACAACCTTCCCTTCTCGAGTTAATAGTTAAAATAAATGAATAGTGTCTACGATTCCCAGCCGCCGATGGCGCGCGAGAGAGAGACAGAACGTAGACACGGGAAAGACGAAGCGAGACAGAGTATCATACTTTCTCCCTTTCGTAGCAGACGGTCGTCGCGTCGACTCATTCTTCACCTCGCTCGCTGCTGGGTTTTCTCACTGATGCGAAATCAGGGAGTCTTTAGGAATGGAGTCACTCACGGACGAACCTGATGCGAAATCAGGGAGCCGCAGGAGGGTGATTATTCGTGAACGCACCTGATGCGAAATCGGGGAGTCACTAGGATGATGTTCACAGACGAACTCGACGCGAAGCCGAGGAGCTGTTAGGAGGTTGGATTATTCACAGACGAACCTGGTGCGTAACCAGGGAACTGTTCGGAGGGTGGTTGACTTACAGACGAACCTAATGCTTAATCAGGGAGCTGTAGGATACGGACGAACCTGATGCGAAATCAGGGAGCCGAAGGAGGGTTAAACGTGGACGAACCCGATGCGAAATCGGGGAGCCACTGGGTTAGAGAAGATTCCTTGTTTTGGTGTTGGATGCGAACGAACCTGATGCGAAATCAGGGAGTCGCGGGAAATGTTAGTATTGCCTCGTAACTCTTAATTAAAGTTTGATACAACTCGAGCGGTAAAGTTGTATCGGTGGGTGGTTGCTACTAATATTATAAGTATCGCTGGGTAAAAGATGGGTTTAACGAATCTACTCGATCTAGACGTGAACACCATTCATATATTCAATAATTAAATATAGTACAAATGTTAGTGTCGCGATTAATTAGTTAAATAGTATAAATTACCAATAGTTGCACGGTGTTGACGCACGGGCGATGCGGGGCGTAAGAGTGGCTATTTGGAGAAGCCAAATAGAATATAAACCAAACTTGCGGATTCTATAAGGTTAACTTCTGATTCTGAAGGGGACTCGAGCTCGATCTCACTGGATATAACCAACTCTGTATGAGCGTGTTGGAAATAGGGACAACAGCGCTCGGGCACGATGGGCGCGGGGGCGCGACAGTTGGCAACCCTGGCGGAGTCTCTCGTTAAGCGACTCTTAGGAGAGCATGTACAAAGTTTTCTTTAATACATTAAAATATATTCTTTCTTTATCTAAATGGACTAGATGAATTTATTTACCACGCCAACAATTGGTAGCAGAGCGTGGTTGTAATGAGAGAAAGTGATAATAGACATGCCTGAGTACGATGAAATAGAGAGAACGCTCTAACCTAAAAAAAAATTCGAAAGAGCACGTGGCGTTGCGAAGTGTGGAAGTAGAAAAGAATTAAAGAAAAGGATTAGACATGGCCGAGGCAAGTACAAATACAAAAAAGATAGATTTATTAACCGGTAAAAACTATTGTGTTTGGGCACTAAAAGTCGGCGCAATACTACGTGCGAAAAAACTATTCAGAGACGTAATAGAAGGACGGGAACCACCTGAGGCAACAAATTCAGAATCAGCAGAAGGGAAGCTTCGGACGAGATGGGAGGAAAAGAACGATGAGGCGTTCAGTATTATTATTACCACACTATCCGAAGAACAGGCTGGACAATTTTTGACTGAGACGAATGCTAAAAAGATTTGGATCACTCTACGAGGGTTACACGAAGGAAACGCTCAGGATGGGCGAATAGATATCGGACTCGAGTTGAAGAATATTCGAATGAATGCCAGTGAGTCTGTAATAGATTATATTACTAGAGCAAGAAATATTGCCTCTCGCAGTGCGGCAATAGGTTATCCAATTGACCAAAGGGAGGTGTGTTACCACGTGATTAGAGGAGTTCACCCTCGACTAGAAAAGGTTTCTGTGGTGTTGAGGACACAGCGAAACATAAGTTTGGAAGAGATAACACAAGCACTGGTGGAAGAGGAAAATAGAAACACCCCATCTGGAAAGGGAGAACCGTCGTGGAAGAGTGAAAATGCATACCGAGCCACGAGACATCCAAAGAAGACGCAAGATTACGGGGGATGCTATATTTGCGGGAGAAAAAACCATAAGGCAAAGGACTGCTGGCAGAAGAGGGAGACTAGAGAAGCGCAGCCGGAGCAAAGAAGACCCATCAGAGGTACAGGGAATGGCAGGGGCTTCCATAACCAAAGAAAGGCGAATTATAGAAACGAGCAAGGTAACATGTCGATGCAGAGTAGATATGTATTTAATTTTAATGTAAGTGAGATTGACAAGGATATGTGTAGGATAAACAATGGCGAACATGTGTGGACACTAGATTCGGGTTCCACTTCTCATATGACTTCCAATGTAAACGCGATGCATAATGTCAAACCATGTAACGTTAGGATATCACTGGCAGAAAATAACAAGGAAATGAGGTCTGAAGCGATGGGTGACATGAAGGTCAGCGTATATACCAGGCAAGGTGTAAATGATATATTTATTAGGGACGTGCTATATGTACCATCGCTGCGAGCTAATCTATTGTCAGTAAGCAAATTAAATGGACAAGGACACGAGGTGAACTTTAAGCACAATAAGGCAAAAATATTTAGTAGAAATGGGCATTTGATTGCCGAAGCGTATGAACAGGATGGTATTTTTCTGTTGAAAATGGATGAGACTGATGGTAATGCCATGATGGTACAAATTAACGATAAAGAGAAAGATACTGTAGAAATTAATAATAATAAAATAGATAAGATAGAGAATATTTCCGTTAAAAATACTAATGTTGACGCGAACGTTAGGTTAGAATGTAAGACTTATTTAGGTAGAGGGGGTAGAGACTCGGACAAGAGGTTATGGCACCGCCGACTAGGGCACGTTTGCGAAAGCTACTTAGATTATATGCTGGATAATGAGATTGTGAGGGATTTAAATTATACTAGAGGACCATTGGGGTCTTGTGAACCATGTATAATGGGTAAAATGTCTCAAAAACCCAATTACTCTGTAAAGGAAATGGGAACGAAAGAACCATTAGAATTAGTGCATATGGATCTATGCGGTCCAATGCATGTAGAATCGATGAATGGGAGCAGGTACTTTTATGTATTAGTGGATGAGTATTCGAAGTATGTGTGTGTGTACATTATTAGAACGAAAGACGAAGCATTTCAAAAATTCGTACACTATATGAATAAACACGAAAACCAGCTAGGTAAGAGGGTTAGACAGGTCAGATCCGACAATGGAAAGGAATTCGTGAATAGGAGTTTTATGGAACTGTTTAAGGACAAAGGTATACACCACCAAAGAACTGTCGCCTACAATCCTCCAAGTAATGGTGTTGCAGAAAGAGCGAACCGGTCACTACTAGATAAAGCTCGAACCATGTTAGTAGATGCGGGGTTACCGGATAATTTTTGGGCAGAGGCTATAATGACGGCTACTCGATTGAGGAATATAGTTCCTACGAAAGAAAGAGGAACTAGAACCCCTCACGAGCTGTGGTACGGCAGGAAACCGACAGTATCATATATCAAGGTTTTCGGATGCATGGCGTACTATTTTATACCAAAAGTAAATAGAAGTAAATTAAGTCCAAGGGCCAGGAAGGGCATATTTATGGGTTATTGCGAAGATAGCCGATCCTATAGAGTGTACGATCCAGAATACCGAAAAATAAATATTGTAAGGAACGTGAAATTTGACGAGAAGGTAAAGGGTTCGATTTTAATGGAAGAGAAATTAAACCAAACACAAGTCGACCTTCAAAGACTTCCTTACGCAGAGGTAACAGATGTTACAAATATCACAGAACCGTCAGATGAAAGACACGAAAATCATCGAAGCGAAGATGAACCGGAAGTTGCAGAAAACGAAACTGAACCGACCGACCAAGCCATAGGAGAGTTGCTCCCACAACCAAGAGGAACAAGTCCTGTCGGGAAAAGCAAGAAAAGAACAGCAACAGAGATAGAATTAGAACATAAAACTAAGATGAAGGAAAGGGAAGAAGAGTTATTGAGAATAGGTGTTAGAAGATCGGAACGACTAGAGCAGAAAAAGGCACACAGCAGCTTAGCAACGACCGGGGATTGGGTGCCAAACCACTACCAGGAAGCGATGGAAACGGGAGATTCGGATAAATGGTCAGAAGCTATGAAAAAGGAATTGGAATATATGAAGGAACGAAACGTATGGAAGATGGTACCCAGAAGGGATGGAATGAAAGTTATTAGGAGTAAATGGGTTTATAATAAGAAAAGGTTAACCGAATCACAAAATAAATATAAAGCTAGGCTAGTAGCAGTAGGGTGTCAACAAAGAAAAGGGATACATTACGAAGACAGTTTCGTTCCAGTAATAAAATTACAGACTGTTAGAATTTTACTTGCCATTGGGTGCATTTATAATCTAAAGATTAGGTTATTCGATGTGGTAGCGGCGTATTTATATGGTGAGTTGAAAGAGGAAACATATATGGAACAACCACCGGGATTTAGCAACGGGAAGAATGAAGTATGTAGGTTGATAAAGAGCATATACGGATTGCCTCAGTCGGGTCGATATTGGAATGAAACGATGAATGATATATTTGTAAAGATGGGCCTAGAACGAGTGAGAGAGGACCCGTGTGTTTATATAATGCGTGAGGAAGAAAAGATTATTATAATTGGCGTGTACGTTGATGATTTTTTAGTTTTAGGAACGGATAATATTATAATAGACAGTATGATCGAGAAGTTAATGCAATACTTTAAATTAACGGAAACAACGAATAAGCGGTTCCTAAACATAAATATCGCGGAAAATGATGCAGGATTAGAATTGTCACAAGAGCACTATATAGATACAATAGTAGAAAAATTCGGGCTACAGGATTGTAATATTGCGAAAACTCCGCTAGATCCGCAGCAAAATTTAGATGATTATGAAGCGTCAACACCAGTCGATGCAACTACATATCAAGAAATTATTGGATCTATAATGTATTTAAGCGTGGGTACTAGACCAGATGTAACACACGCGATAAGTAGACTCTCACAGTATAGTGCTAATCCGCGTCATATACATTTAATAGCAGCGAAGAGAGTCATCAGGTATCTCAAGTGGACGAGTCATTATAAATTGATATATACAAATAGAGACAACGAGTTAATCGTCAGCGCAGACGCAAGCTGGGATTCAACCGAAGACGCTAAGTCATTCGAAGGGTATACCATAAAAATTGGTGACAATTTGGTTAGCTGGAAGAGTAAGAAACAGGGATTGGTTGCCCTGTCCACCTGCGAAGCCGAACTCTTATCCTTATGCGAGGCAGTGCACGAGTTGCAATGGGTGCAAGGCTTATTGAATGGATTAGGCGTAGATATAGGAACTAAGTTACCGATATGCGTGAAATCGGATAGTAAAGCCGCTATAGATTGGATCTCAAATGTTAAAGTAACAAATAGAACTAAGCATATCAATCGCAAATATTATTTCATTAAAGATGAAGCGACTAGCGATAATATTAAGTTAAAACATGTAAAGTCTGAATGCATGGAGGCGGACTTATTAACAAAGCCCTTAACTGGAGAACGATTGAAGCAAAACCTAATATATTTAGGAGTTTCGGGAATGCGCGCGGTGTTGCCCAGAGGGGGAATTGTTGGAAATAGGGACAACAGCGCTCGGGCACGATGGGCGCGGGGGCGCGACAGTTGGCAACCCTGGCGGAGTCTCTCGTTAAGCGACTCTTAGGAGAGCATGTACAAAGTTTTCTTTAATACATTAAAATATATTCTTTCTTTATCTAAATGGACTAGATGAATTTATTTACCACGCCAACAGAGCGTGACACGACGTGACTCTACGCGTGACTGTATAGCTTTGAACCGAAGAGGGTAGAAACCAAAGGGTTTATATAGTCCCAAAAATGAGTGGGGATTAGTTAGAAATTTCCATATAAGGAAATCCTTCGGGATCGTCGTCGTGTCACTCCCGTTTCCATGGTCGTCATCCAGCTGGTCGAGATCACGACCCCCATTAGTGAAAAAACGGTTGAGAGCAGCGTATGGGAAATTCCACATACGTAACAAGCCCATAGCGAGAATTTATTGTAACCTAGCTTCACTACTCGGTGTCGCCTCCGTTCATCGAAACCAACTTGGTTGTTTTAGAAGTTTGGTGGTGCTGCTAAAATCAGAATCTAAATTCCGGGCGACGCCGGATGGTAAAGCTAGTACTGTTTCCGCCAAAGGGCAGGGGAAAAAATGCCGGCTCTGGGGTGGGTCGATGGGAAGGAACAAACTCAACAACAACCACTCGTCGGACACTGGCACAATTTATTTCGCGTGGTCACACACTGACCACGGACGTCACAACCATAGATACACAGAGTATGTTACAAAACGCGTGGGCGTTGGCGAATGTGGTTCGCGCACAGAGCAGGACTCTTTTGGATCAGTAGCGCAAGGGGCGCAAAAGAGAAGGTTCCAAACACGTGCTAGAGAATACGAGGCTGCCAACCGACTAACGGTCGCCGGGCGAGCGCTCCGAAACGATCGGTGTCGTAAATCAAAACAATGCCAACGGCCTCAGCTGACTCGTCAGCTGTTGGGGATAAGTCAGCGGGCACTCGTTTGAACCTGTGACGCGACGCGCGTGTTACGGCCGCAACAAGTACTAATATAAAACGATAGATACATTGAAAATTATGGTTTGTAATTGGTACAATAATGATATCCTTCATAGAAATGATTAAAACAAAAATACTTGCCACCCATGCACATCGCATAAAAGCCGGCTCCCCACAAATACTACATTTGGGTATAAGCTTTTCATTCCTGAAGTAACAGAAATCTACAGGATTTTTAAATTCGCTGGGATGCGTTTTTAGATATCCGCTTTTAAACCAAGCATATTGAAAAAGGTTTTTGAATCTAAGCGAAGAAAACTGGTTGTGGGTTAGGGACTGCAATTTAATTATTTCATTGCGTAAGTGCAAATTGAAATTCTCTCTTGGAGAATCACATTTATCCGAAAATGTCCCCCGAAATTTTTCCAAATCCGGAGTCCAAACACATCTAAAGACTGAACGATGCCCGTCGTTTTTTTTTTTTTTGGAATCATTGAAAAAGTTACTTCCTTGTCTGGTAGAATCAACTGTTGTAACTCATTTGGGCAGTGTCCCGTCCACGAGCCGGGTACAAAAAGCTCTTGGCGACTCCCTGGATACATGTTGCCAGGCGATTGTTGCCCAGTTTATTCGTACCTTAATAGGCGTTTCGGACCCGTGTTTTACGATATATAAAAATGCTTATAACTGCAAAACTAAGCATTATCGGACATATGCGTATACCAACTTTTCTTATCACCTTGATGAGTAGAACCGACCCAGAAATATTATCCCACATATTTATAAACACACTGTATATAGATATGTTCAGGTTTATATTTATACATAGCTGACGATCCAAATAAACAGAGAAAAATGATACCGAATCGGTAAGTATTTTGAATAAAATAAAATATTTATTCGTATTAAAATATTTATTTGAATAAAAATATATCTGCTTAATATTATTTAATACATTTTTTTTGTATAAGTAGCCATTGTTATAATAGGCGCAATTTTGTATATTAATTTTGTAAAGCTATTAATTAATTTACGACAATGTTTTTAATTGGGATTCTTTTTGATGGGTTAATTAAAATGTCCGCGATATGAGTAATGGAATGTATGCACACAGCATTTTAGCTGTGTCTATGTAGTTGTGTCATCTTAAGGGCAGTTGAAAAGCACCTTTATGTACTTGCAGCTCATTTTGATTTCACATCTTTTTTTATATTGTATATTTTCTTCTATTTTTTGGGGGATTTATACCTTCTTTTCGCCGGGTAATAGTAGTAATCTCGTCCCAGTAATTAACAGTAATCGGCCCCTTTCGGGGCCACCAATTTTTGTAACGTAAGAACAACACGTTCCGTGAAACATAAATTAAGTGAACAGTGTTAGTAGCCGTGCAGTGAAGTGAATATTCTGTACATTGACCCTGCGATCAGCTGAGCACTGGACGCCGATGACCAGGATCGGTACAGTGGCCTAGTGACACAGGTTTCCGAAAAGGGAAGGAACGCAAGGAAATGAATGTCCGAAAGAGTGAGTTTTGTTTAATTTATTGGTGATTATTAGGTGTAGAAATTAATTCTTTCCGACTTTAGGGTACAATAACAGTTCGATTTAAAAAATATGAAAACAACTCGATCATCGAAATAATTTCCATTATTGTTAATTACCTTTTGCCATTTTTCTGGCAGCTTCTGAATACCACCGCGATAGAAATTCCAGTCGGAAAGAATTTATTCATACACCTAATATTATTTTTTAAATTTAGTTGTGTTGGCCGTTGTTAAACTACGGATTTTTACCTCAATAACGAATTACGATCACTTGTCGTACATTTTCTGTTACGTTACCTTTTCGTTTATGCCTTATTTAAAAACGAAATTTACGTACTTCTTGTCCTCTCACTTCAAATTATTCTTATTTAAGATTCTGCTTTAAAAAAAAAAACTGTGTAACGCGGTTTCCTTCGATGCATGCCGACTTGCTTGTTCGTACGTTCGTAGTACAAGCACGGTCGCCTACCGCGTAGCCAACGCTACCGCGGGAGCTCGGGCGGAAGGCGCGCACTCTCATTGGTCGGGGTTTTTGGTTAATATCTCCTTAACGAAGCTGCGGACAATATTTTCGCTAAGGAAAAAGTTGTTTCAAATCACCCCCTGAGTCACCCCTTCCAAGGAAAACCGACATTTTTGGGACACTCTGTAGAGTTCATTTGAAAGTTATGGTCATAATTAACGTCACGCATATAAATAATTATTAGACACTAGCTTAAAGTACCCGGCAATGCCCGGGTAAAATTTCGATTATTACGGAGTGTCTAGAATGTGAAATAAGGGGAAGGGGTAGGATATTCAAATTTCTTGGTAGTCTAGAGCAGGTGTGTCGAACTTCCCCACTCGGAGAGCCGCACGAGCGGGGCCCCCGATCAGCCGGTTCCTCCACTTATTTTTCCCCAGGAGACCCGGCATGGAGAGAGTGCGACACCCGGAGGAGAAATTCATCAGAGTAAAATAGGTACGGAGGGGGCTGTTCTCCTACGGCTCTACGCAGCAGGCGAAGAGGAGAAAGAGCCGCTAGTTCGACACCCGTTCTAGAGAGTAATTATGCAAAATTTGATTCAGATCGGTTAAAAAGTAGCCTATATGTTATTCCTAGTCCTAGACTACGTATATACAAAATTTCAGGAAGATTCGTTGCGTAGTTGCCATGTGATTTACAATTAGTAACAAACATCCAAACACACTTTCACATATATTATACTAGCTTTACTAGCTTTACTAGCTTTACTAGCTTTACTAGCTTTACTAGCTTTACTAGCTTTACTAGCTTTACTAGCTTTACTAGCTTTACTAGCTTTACTAGCTTTACTAGCTTTACTAGCTTTACTAGCTTTACTAGCTTTACTAGCTTTACTAGCTTTACTAGCTTTACTAGCTTTACTAGCTTTACTAGCTTTACTAGCTTTACTAGCTTTACTAGCTTTACTAGCTTTACTAGCTTTACTAGCTTTACTAGCTTTACTAGCTTTACTAGCTTTACTAGCTTTACTAGCTTTACTAGCTTTACTAGCTTTACTACCTTTACTAGCTTTACTAGCTTTACTAACTTTACTAGCTTTACTAGCTTTACTAGCTTTACTAGCTTTACTAGCTTTACTAGCTTTACTACTCGGCTTCGCCTGAGATTCTGATTTTATAAAAAGAAAAATTTTTTTGTGAAAATGGTCACATTCATCCGGATTACTCAAGCATAATGAACTGAGGCACATTTCGTGATCCAAGAGTTTATCATTCGAAAGTTTTTAGGCGACAGACAAACAAACAAACATATAAAAGCTTTCTGCTTTATATATTAAGATTAGTAGGAAGTAGGATTAGTAGGATATACCAATTCGTGGCCGACTAGCCGGTTAAGCCGACTATGCGACCACTTTTGTAGTCGGCGAGTAGTCAGCAAAAAGGCCGATTGATCGGCACCCTTTTTGTGAATACTTACCCATTTTTCTTTCCCTTTTTCTAACAAGTTTTATAACTTTGCTATTAGAGATGTACCGACTAGTGGCCGACTAGTCGGTTAACCTTCACTCTGTGCATAGTAAATTTTCCATGGTCTGTGCACGGGGGTCATGCTGACCCCATATATATTTTCATATATTTTGTAAAGTTTTTTAAAAAAAAAATAGTTACTTAATATTTATAGAAATATACAAAAGAAAAAGAAATGCAATATTGTATACAAAATAGGAGTCTTTTCGAAACTGTAGACAATAATTTGCGCGGCTAAGCTTCGTAGCCGGACTGACTCTCGATCGCTCGACGGCGAGTCAGTCACGCGCTAAGGCAGGGCTGAGCAACTTGTTCGCCGCCGCGGGCCGCACAGTCCCCACTACCAATCAGCCGGCAAGAGCAGGCAAGTCGGGGAACGGGCCGCATGCGGCCCATGGGCCGCGGGTTGCCCAGCCCTGCGCTAAGGAAACAAATGCTCCTTACCTAAACAAATGCCGTCATCCAAACGGCAACGCATATCATGGAGGGCCCGAGACGTCTCTGACTGGGTGTCCGACTCAGATATTCCCACAAAAGAAAATATATAATATAAATTTGGATACAAAATGCATGAAAAAAATTTTGGGTTAGTTTGACCCCAATGCACCAAAATATGCTTGGTTGGCTTAAAACTATCGTAGATACGCCATAGATAATATTTTTTCGATTTTTTTTTTAATAATGTGTGTGTAAAACCTTAGTTGAGGCAATCCTAGTTGCCGGGCATATTTGTTAGGTGCAAAAACCTATTACATCACATATTACAATGACTGGGGTCCATTTGACCCCTATGCACAGACTGAAGGTTAAGCTGACTATCGGGTCACTTTTGTAATCGGCGACTAGAGTCGGCTTCTTGGGGGCCGATTAATCAGTTAGTTGGCTAATCGGCCAAAACCCTAGTCGCTATATCTCTAACAATTATAAACGTTGCGGTGCGCGCCAATTTAGATGAAACGGTCGATACAGTCGGGTACTACGGCTAATAGTCGTAATGATCACACTAGATCGCATTTACACTAAAGCCGAGCTGAGATATGTATCAGTCTTTTAATTATCAGTGTTTTTATTAGCCCGTAAGAGATCGCTCACGGAGTTTTCCTCCGGGAGTCGTATATATCATTAAATAATAAGAGAATAGCAGCATTGGAAACTTTGGCACGCCGTCTACCTGTGTCTCTTTATCTATTTACGTTAGATTAGACCAGGATTGCCAGGGATTCTTTGTGGCCAAACACCTACAGGAGTGGTGGTAATGTGTGCGTGAACTGTCGCTAGCGCCGAGGCAGCCAAGTGGCCCCAACGCGAAGCCAACCACGGCCAACCAGCGTCGACAATCTATTTCCCGGCGACGCTGGTTGGCCGTGGTTGGCTTCGCGTTGGGGCCAATTGGCTGCCTCGGCGCTAGCGACAGTTCAAAAGCGACAGTCCTAATCATGGTCACAATGACCCCATTGTTTTTTTTTTCACCATTTCTTTAAAGCTGTCAACTGCGTTTGATTTTAATTTCTTTCTATTGACAAAATTTGTAAAGATAGTTCAGATATCAATAAGCATGTACCAATAAATTAAATAATAATCAAATTTATGGGTTTTTTTAAAAAATTCTTAAATAACGCGACGAAAACGCCTCGTCAAACCAGAATACCCTCTTAAGAGGAGTTTTAGCGGGCCGTACGAGGCATTTATTGAGCGACCGTCGAACCAGTTCCATAAATTCTGCACACTTAATTTCCGATTCGTACAGTGTATTCAACAACATTCAATAAAACTTGTTATAAAGAAAAACACGAGTGCCCTGCACCAAGTAACGATGTGAACAGCGCAGGCGATTAGCACCGAATTTCGATTCTAGCTGGTGTTTATTACGTTTTGTCGAAAGCGACAGTCGGCAGTCGAATGCCTGGTTCTGAGGCGAAGCCCCCTAGTTAGGGGGGATACAGATGATCATATAACGAACAAACTCTGGCGATCATACAACGAGAATTTACTGTATGCGTCTGTTACATCTTATGTTTTATACTGCATTATAAAACATTTAAGATGTTGTGCCCTGCGTGATGGCTCGCAAGGCTGGTACGGGATCTGGCGTAATCGTGGGTTCGGGAGTGATTAAAGGATGAGAATCCACCGGGTGAACTACACCATATTTGTTTAAACTCAAAGACTAAGTCTTTATTCAAAAACAACTAAAACTAGACTGAGGTATACAAGTAGGTTTTTAGCCGTGTTACCCGGTCCAGGGTCGGATCTCGAGTCTGCTGATTTGCGGAGGCAAATCGGTTTTTGTTTCGCTATTGGGCGTGGTGCCGTCGCTTCGCGTTACCGTATATGGTCACGGCGAAGCGCTCGCATTTTTGCTGGTTTCGTAGATTCGCTTTTGCCTCGCGACTGACTTAGCTTAGAAACGTCTCGAAACGTTCTAGAGTAATATAATATGTATAATGTATAGTAGTGTGTATAATGCGTGTACTTGGGCGTTGCCTGGGCACAACAAAGTAGAGTGCTGCTTTCACTAGTAAGTAATGAATAATAATATTTAAAAAATAACTGCAATAATTATAATTATAAATAATTATAATTGTTAAAAAATAGTGCATAAAATTAAGAGAAAAAAAAATGAAAAATAAGTAGTAGAAAAATAGTAGAAAAATAATAACATATATTGAATAAAATATGTAATACAAAACTCTAACTCTAAAAATACAAAACAAATCTTACGTTAAACGAACCTAAACAATCGAAATGGAATGGGATATAACTTAATAACGTTCGGAACGAGCAGGGTGGTTTGGAATAGGCCAAGGTGCCTCTGCGAGTTTTTCGGAGCATTTATGTTAGATTGTCACGGACCACGGAGAGGACCATAACTCACTCGGACCTGTCCGCGACCGTTGATTGGCGCGGGTGGAGTTCTAGTTTCGGAGTCGCTACGAGGCGAACTGGTTTGGCGCTAGCCTCTGATTGGAGCGGGTTAAAGGTCCAGCTTCGGCCAGACAGCTCGGTTAGGAGCTGGCCGCAATAATTATTCCACATCTAATACTGTTCAATACGTCGGTTATCCCGACGTAACAATAGCATCTTTTATTCACATAACATAACTTAAAGGGGTGAATATGTCTAGGCACTTTCGGTTTAGATTCACCACAAAATGTTTTATTGAAATCAATCACCTCACAGCTATGATCTCTCTTTTTTAGTTTGTAAAAATATACACTTCATACCAAATAACTTAAGAATAATAAGAAAGTAAATAACACTTTTTAATTTATAGAATTGAAAAGTATAAGGGAAATAAATTGTCAATTTTTACGTACATGTCTCGCCATACACGTCTTACTAAATTAATAATTACAGATAGAAAGACTCTTTTTCATACCTCCCATACCCTCTCACTTATTTATCTGCCTTATTTGAAAAATTATCATATAACAAATTATTCTATGTGACAATTTTTTTAAAGTCTGAATTTCTACAAACATAAACGTTTCTTAATAGCTGTTTAGAGGTATGTCCTAATATATGGGTAAATAAGTGGTTAAATATAACTTAAATAAATTCTCGAACTCACATAATTAATGGCTTATAAACATCAAAATAAAAACCTATCATGTACAAACATGAGAACAAGTAAACAAGAAAGAAACCGTATATTTGTGTCTATTGGTGACCATGATTTATTTCACATGTACAATTATTGGTACAGATGTATTACACTGGCGACACTGCGTTTACCATTAAACAGTTACACGATGCCATGCTTACGATCCAGTGTACTAACTAGAGAAGGTAGAGGAGTGGAAAGAAGAAAATTTGTAGTAACTTGGATTGGAAAGGAAATTAATTTGTACGGTGCTGATTATTATGCGGCTCTTGCGTAGAAGGTATGCGAGGCAACTTACGATAACACACATTTTAATCATTTTTCTACTTATTAATAAGTAAGCGGAATTTAAAACATACGTAGATCACATGAAATAACCGAATCCAAATGTACGTTTTATAGCATCCCAATAATACCTTTCCCAATTTTCCTTTGTCGATTCTTCTTCACTGTAAAAAATATATGCAATTATTTTTCGCGCAATATAAACTCTTCATGTGTTTCAAAAAATATATCACTAATTTTTTACTTTAAGTTTGCATTACCGACTTTCATGAAATTTAAATATATTGTAAAACTCCACATTCTGAACAACTTTTTCCTATACCTACATGTTACCGCCGCTCGGCCTTAGTTTCCAAGATATTCGCAAAAATATTTTTAAATTTCTTGCTTTGGTTTTATAATTTGAGTTAGGTTTGAATTAGATTTGTTAGATTGGTTAGACATAACTGCAAATACAGAACAGATTCGTAAAATATCTCGCCTGTGGCTATTTATAAACGGCATCATAGTGTCGCGGGATTGTATTATGTATTATGGCTCAGTATGCCATGAGATATCGGTAGGTAATAGGTATAGGTATGGAGCTAGATTTTGGCGTGGGGGCTAATACATACGTACACTAAGGGACAGAATCGGCTTCCCTTCGGAAATTTGACAA
The DNA here is from genome assembly GCA_963932275.1 of Andrena praecox. Taxonomy (NCBI): domain Eukaryota; kingdom Metazoa; phylum Arthropoda; class Insecta; order Hymenoptera; family Andrenidae; genus Andrena; species Andrena praecox. The sequence continues at coordinate 38,539,821 of OZ010731.1, forward strand.
CGTTGCATGTCACTAGGCAGTGGTTCTAGTGACATGCAACGTTGCCAAATTTCCGAAGGGAAGCCGATTCTGTCCTTTAGTGTATGTATGTATATAGTGTGGACTGCAAATATAAAATTTTTAAGAATTAATTTTTTTTTCAATTTTTATTCAATTGCACACGCATAGCTGCGGCCCCTTTGACGCCCCCACCCCCCTCCCGCCCAAATCTAGCTCCATACGTATACCGATATCTCGGAAATGATCAACACATGAGTACCGGATTCCGAATATATACTAAAATATTTTTATGAATATTGCGAAAACGAGTTATTCAGGAAAAACGTGGAAAAAGTTATTCAGAATCATACCGTCAACGACATATTTCACAGTGATCGAAATCGATAATGAAAACCCAGAGTAAATAATTACCAATACATCAATGAATATTTAAAAGCGAACTTTTATTCATTTTCTTTTGGAAGAACCATTGATGAAATCATTCCGAACGGCCGCGAATGTAAAGCGGAGAAGGTATTCCTCTTTTTAGCACATTTTTATTTGGTGATTCGCATGATAAGTGTACACAAATTATGCTACCGATCACTTGATACTATGAATTCTTCAGAAATTAATTGCAAAGGATATATTAACACTCTGAGTGGCATCGGTATGTTGTCACGCTGAGGGATTCCCATCCGAGGCATGGTTTTGGCGTGTTTCCACGTCGACATTTTCTAGAAAATGTTAGAAGCAGTGTTCACGGGAAATTACCACCGGACTTCGGCCTCGCATCGTAGGGAGGGGGAACGCATGCGCGAGATGACACGGTGACGCGTCAAACCAATCACCGCCAAGCCAGGCTAGCCAAGGCCACTCGACGGTGGCGCCGCTTCGTTTCCCATCTTGGCGTTGATTGGTTTGACGCGTCACCGCGTTATCGCGCGCATGCGTTCCCCCTCCCTACGATGCGAGGTCGAAGCAAAGTGGAAATATAATAAGAGGCATCACTCCGGGCGGAACCTTTGAAGTCCTTACTTGACCTTGGCATTTAAATTGGTTGTCTATTCGAGCGGAATATTCAAATCGACTAAATGTACCTTACCGCAATTTGCTGATTATTGCCGAAGTTTACCGATCATTGTCGAATGGGCATTTAAATTGGTTGTCTAGTGATTTCCCTAGCTTATTTCTGTCCTTGTCGAGTGACGCCTCTTATTATATCTCCTCTTTGGCCAAAGTCCGGTGGTAATTTCCCGTGAACACTGGTTAGAAGCAGTTCCCATTCCAAACCAGCGAGCAGAGACAGCAGCGTTCGTAGGAAATCCTACTCGCGTCATGATCATTAGCGGTGGGGGAACGCCACGCATGCGCGCGATGGCACCGCGACGTCAATCAATCAACGCCAAGGTGGGAAACGGTGGGAAACGAAACGGCGCCACCGTCAAGTCTGGCCAAGCCAGCCAACCAGCGTCGCCGGGGAATCGGTTGTCGACGCTGGTTGGCTGTGGCCTTACTTGCCTTGGCGCTGGTGTCGTTTCGTGACAAACATGTGACGTCAACCAATCAACGCTAAGATGAGAAACGAAATGTTCGATTTGTTTAAAGTTTCAATAGATCGGGGGGCGGCGGTCGAGTGTAGAATTTACCCTAGCTTCTACGCGGTATGTTTCATGTCCATACGCATTCATACGTCATTATTTTTTTATAACAACTCTGTACACAACAAACATACTGACTTGTACTACGCGCGCCGGTGATCGGTAGACTGCCGTGCTTCAAGCTGTTTTTATCAAAATTGTTCAACATTTATGACTACAATACGACGCCTTGTCCGTAATTCCGTTGTTCCTGATTTTCAACATTTTGTGTCGCGTAAAATAACCCTGACAAAGGTGATTACAGATGTATAAGCGTGCAGCGATTTCTCTATACCGTTGAAATGATCTCGCCAAGACGAATCGATTGATACCATTTTTAACTTCGAAATCAGATGGGATTCTCTTGAAAAATGCCATCAAAGTTTCAGATTTTTGGGTTTTGAACAGAAGAAATCGGTATTAAAAGCCCATCCAGCCCGAGGGACCTGGTAGACACATGCGAAACCGAGGGGTGCGAGCAATACTCTAGCGTAGCAGGTTCGAGCGCTAAATGTGCCCCACGACCTTTATTCCAGGGCCGTATTGGGTTTACAATTCTTTTGACTTTTCTACCTTTCAGGTGATGTCACCCTGATTCATAGTAAAGGGCTTGTCGTAAGAGAACAATCTCGAACTTTGAGGCAATTTTTCGATTTAATTCCATCTGTTTTCGAATTTAAAAATAGGATCAATCGATTTGTATTGGCGAGATCTTTCTAACAGTGTACCGAAAGTGCTGCACTTTTATCACCTTAGAATCAACATTGTCCTTCACTCCCAGCTGTTGTCGATCACGCTGTATGCGTATGTATCAGTACTGTACATACGTCTGTCTTGTGTGTAGCATTCATAATTCAAAAGTCATCGATGATTCAGGGCGGCAAAAACATGTACACAGCTACCGATTTCCATACGAAGAGAGGCCTTCTCCGCCGTGCATTTGTATCCGTTCAGGACTACTGTTCATCACTGCATGGTATATAAAGAGTAGATAAGTTCTGCGTGTTTTCTTACCTTACTGGTACCCCTATTTGTATCAAATTAACTTCAGTATGATCATTTCTCTCTGTGATTTCAATGGTGACATCACTAAAATGACCGACGGGCCACTGTTTACAGCGCCATCTTTGGACGATCTTCGTGGGGGTAATTTCAATGAACTCGCCATGTATATTACCACCAAACAACTCGAATTTTCCTTCCGTCTTTGGTTCGAGTATGACTGGCCCCTTTGTAAACGCCTGGACCATCTGTAACCAAAAGCATTACTTGCTTTTTTGAAAATTGAATAATTTTGCAAATTAAGTCATTTTTGCTTCTAGAAAGCGAAGGAATCATCGTAGAAAATATATAAATGAGAAAGCTGATAGAAAGTCAGATCAATCTTTCAACCTTGCTGAATTACATGCATACATATGTAGGTCTTCTGATTACTATGGATACGTACATATTATGATACAAAAATATCTAGTCACGAGCTATGGTTATCTGCCTTTTCTCGCTCTTCTTAGGTATATGTATGGCTGTATTTTCACGTGACGGATTTTAGAAATTAACAAAATGTTTGAGATTTGATGACGAATTGACGCGGGCTGATAATAAAAAGAATGATAATTTTGCTCTTTTACGGGATAAATTTCAAGAGAGTTCCACGTGTTTTACAACTTTGTACCTCGACTCAATACAACAGTAGACGAAATGTTATCTTAGAAAAATGTCCTTTTAAAGTTTGTATCAAGGACAAGCCTGGAAAATTTGGCATGCAGATAAGAATATTTACGGATTCAAAATCAAGATATATAATAAATATTTAAATGTACTGTATATCTAAGGACATAGTAACCGGAGACAACAGAAGTTCAGCAGCAAGAGTTGAAAGACTTGTAGAACTAATAAAAAATAGTTTCCAAAATGTAACCACAGTCCGAAACTATACATCGATAGATTTGGCAGAATAACTGTATGTATTTAGAATTTGGTCTTACAACAGTTGGAACGTTACAGAATAAAAAAAATTAAAAAAAAATTGAAAACCGATTTAAAAAAATAAAAATGCACTAAAAAGTAAAAAATAATTTTGTCCCTTATTTAATCTACGACTCTCATATTTTTTAAGTCGGCAACAGATTTACTTAAAAATAATGGGAAAAAATATTTTTCCTTTTTAGTGCATTTTTATTTTTTTGAAGTCTGTTTGAATTTTTTTTAAATTTTTTTATTTTCGAGTTTTTAGTTTTATATATATTGACACAGCATGCTGGGGAGATAAGCGCGTGCATACATAAAATAATAATAATTAGGTGACATTAGTCTTTATTATGAACCGGAACTGGGAAATTGCTGGGCCAATATTGATGCAGTGTAGGATGGGACCACCGGGGCATCACCATTATTTCGAATAAAAAAAGATTGTCAAAATCGGTCCATATGGTGAGGAGTTATGAGGGGACAAACATTACAAAAAAAGACATACGGGTCGAATCTATATCCTCCTCCTTTTTGAAGTCGGTTAAAAAAAGACGACACATTCCAGATGCAATAAAACGTACAACAAAGACAACTTTACTCGTCCAAATTAGCTTCAGGTTAGTTTTATGTTAGTACAGTATTTTACAATAGCATTTTATTTTATAAATACATATAAATAAAAATAAATTCAAAGCAAATATGCTATCTTATTTGCAAAGTATAACATACTCAAGCACATATCAAATTTTCTTCAAAAAACAATATTTTTCAGGATAAATGTGAAAGGAGAAAGTTAAAAAATATTTGTTGAACATTACTTGATGGAAAATTTTAGTTTTAAAAAAGTAAGAAATAACATTACCTCGACGGTCGTAAAAACGTTGTAAAATTCTTCTGCTCTGCACTGGAATTTCTGCTGCTGCTTAATTGTTGTTGTAGAAATCGTACCCCCTAATTCCCACTTTTGATTGGGTGATACGGCTGTAGAATTCATTTGCATCTAAACAATGATTGCAAAGACTTTATATTAATAAATCATACCGATAGAATAAATAGCTTGAAACAATTTGCAATTTATTTCATACTGCAATCAAAATTACGGGGTTACACCACCTTGACAATTTCAAAACTGATGCGCCCGCAGTTCTGATGATGCGCCCCATCCGTATTTATTACTTTAAAAACGTCCTAAAATAAGAGTCATGTTTTGCTTGGTGACTGTTTGGGAATGCACAAGTTCCCAAAGCCGCCACACTCGCGCTCACCGCAACACCTCCCGGACAGCGGAAGTCGCGGTGGATCCACAAGCAATGAGCCAATCAGAGCGCCGCGGCGATCGGTTACTAGAACGTTCGATACAGCGCTCGAACGAAAACGATCATCCATCTTGTACTCACTCTTCTCCACATCGTGTGTGTAAACGGACGTGTCGCTTGCGATTTCATCTATTTTACCAACTCGTGAATCTGAATCTTCTCGTGCAATCGTGCATCAGATGCAATCAATCATTCGCATTCTCACATCTCAGTTACTCGCGTAACAAGCTGATTGTTCATGCACGTCCTTCGAATCGATCATCTTCGCAAAACTCATACATTATAAGACGCAAGATCTCAGAGTGCTCTCTCATAGACTCACTCACTGTAATCGTGATTTTAATAAACCGACGCATCTCATTTTAAGTGCTGTGTAAAGTCACCGTCGTTCCTAACCTCAATTGTAACCGGCGCGCTCATTGCTAGAATCCCAAACAGTGACTAATTACCTTTATACCTGATAATGAAATGGAGATTTTTTAATGCCGTGTAAACAGTCGTAGTCGTTTAACGTTCAGTATGACTCAAACATTCGCGCGAGCCGCAAAATTGCCGTAGTCCTATTTTTCGTTGTTTTTGCAATTTGTTTTAATTTTATAACATGCAACGTTCAAGTATGGATCGAAAAAGTCCTACAAGGAATACAGTAAGAGTAGATCAAAAGAGAAAACGATCGCTTAATTACTTTGAAATGGAAGAAGTTCCAACTGCGAGTATATTCGCGGTAAAAACTGGAGGACAATTTCGAACACAACTATTGACCCTGCGCATGAGTAAATACTAAACTTTTTAACAACGTATAGTGATATCAACAACTATACAGGGTGTCCCAAAAATGTCGGTTTCCTTGGAAGGGGTGACTCAGGGGGTGATTTGAAACAACTTTTTCCTTAGCGAAAATATTGTCCGCAGCTTCGTTAAGGAGATATTAACCAAAAACCCCGACCAATCAGAGCGCGCGCCTTCCGCCCCAGTTCCCGCGGTTGCGTTGGCTACGCGGTAGGCGACCGCGCTTGTGCTACGAACGTACGAACAAGCAAGTCGGCATGCATCGAAGGAAACCGCGTTACACAGTTTTTTTTTTTACAGCAGAATCTTAAATAAGAATAATTTGAAGTGAGAGGACAAGAAGTACGTAAATTTCGTTTTTAAATAAGGCATAAACGAAAAGGTAACGTAACAGAAAATGTACGACAAGTGATCGTAATTCGTTATTGAGGTAAAAATCCGTAGTTTAACAACGACCAACACAACTAAATTTAAAAAATAATATTAGGTGTATGAATAAATTCTTTCCGACTGGAATTTCTATCGCGTTGGTATTCAGAAGCTGCCAGAAAAATGGCAAAAGGTAATGAACAATAATGGAAATTATTGCGATGATCGAGTTGTTTTCATATTTTTTAAATCGAACTGTTATTGTACCCTAAAATCGGAAAAAATTTATTTTCACACCTAATAATCACCAATAAATTAAATAAAACTCACCCTTTCGGACATTCCTTTTCTTGCTTTCCTTCCCTTATCGGAAACCTGTGTCACTAAGGCCACTGTACCGATCCTGGTCATCGGCGTCCAGTGCTCAGCTGATCGCAGGGTCAATGTACCGAATATTCACTTCACTGCACGGCTACTAACACTGTTCACTTAATTTATGTTTCACGGAACGTGTTGTTCTTACGTTATAAAAATTGGTGGCCCCGAAAGGGGCCGATTACTGTTAATTACTGGGACGAGATTACTACTATTACCCGGCGAAAAGAAGACTCGTGGCAGACGGTCTCGGGCTGTGCAGTCCGCTGCTGTGACGATTGGTCGCGTCACCTATTTGGGCACACTTTTACAGACGGGGCACACGTATTTTGGTTATTGGCTGAAGTTGTCACATACATTGTCGCACCGCGCGGCGAAGAGATCGAACGAAACACGAGATCGAGTGGGATAGAGCGATCTGACCGACGATCGTCAAAACAAAACAATAGCGTAGGGTATGCGTCCCAATTACGGAGGGTTTAAGCCAGTTTGCGCAATCATATATTAATTAAACAATACTGATACATGAATTTCATATTCTGAAAATTAATATCTGTTGGTGAACAATTCTTCTTTATGAAGGACTTCTTTTTAAGTAAAAAAAAATAAATGTAATGTATTTAATTAAACAAAAACAGATGTTTTTGTCCCTATTACGGAGCCCTGAAAACTGCGCCGTCCGCATTACGGTGCCCCCCATTATGGAGCCTATCCACATTTCGGTACCTTTGAATGTCACTCCTACCGTAACTTTTGTGAAATATGGTTACCTAGAGCTATTTTGATTCATGTTTCCAAATCCACACACGCACTTCGCTTTTGACAGTTTGGAACAAAAATGAGGTTATGACGAAACCACGCTTCCGGCTTCGAGGCTCCGTATTACGGACAAGATTGAAAATCTAGCGGTATTACGGAATTTAACTTAAAAATAAAAACAAACAAGTTTGTAGGTGCTGAATTTATTGTTTTTAATTACATTAAACCTTTTTAAGATATAATATGCATTTTATACGGTGAAAACAGTGTTTATAATTGATTTATATGAAATAGTTCAGTACAACATTTCTTAAGGTTTTGGACAATAAATGCTATTAATTCACCGAAAGCGTGTTACGCATTTTTTTATGAATACTTATAATATTATGACATATTAAAATTGTCGTTTTTTACTTTGAATCTTGTTCGTGAATATTTGAATTTAATTAAAAAAAATTTGTTTACGTTTGTTTATGCATAGATTTTGTTTCATTGATAATTTTAATAGAAAGGCTCCATAATTGGGACAGGCTCCGTAATAGGGACACATACCCTAGGCTACAGATCGCTCTATCCCACTCGGTCTCGATTTGTTTCGTTCGATCTCTTCGCCGCGCGGTGCGACAATGTATGTGGCAACTTCAGCCAATAACCAAAATACGTGTGCTCCGTCTGTAAAAGTGTGCCCAAATAGGTGACGCGACCAATCGTCACAGCAGCGGACTGCACAGCCCGAGACCGTCTGCCACGAGTCTTCTTTTCGCCGGGTAATAGTAGTAATCTCGTCCCAGTAATTAACAGTAATCGGCCCCTTTCGGGGCCACCAATTTTTATAACGTAAGAACAACACGTTCCGTGAAACATAAATTAAGTGAACAGTGTTAGTAGCCGTGCAGTGAAGTGAATATTCGGTACATTGACCCTGCGATCAGCTGAGCACTGGACGCCGATGACCAGGATCGGTACAGTGGCCTAGTGACACAGGTTTCCGAAAAGGGAAGGAAAGCAAGGAAAGGAATGTCCGAAAGGGTGAGTTTTATTTAATTTATTGGTGATTATTAGGTGTGAAAATAAATTTTTTCCGATTTTAGGGTACAATAACAGTTTGATTTAAAAAATATGAAAACAACTCGATCATCGCAATAATTTCCATTATTGTTCATTACCTTTTGCCATTTTTCTGGCAGCTTCTGAATACCACCGCGATAGAAATTCCAGTCGGAAAGAATTTATTCATACACCTAATATTATTTTTTAAATTTAGTTGTGTTGGCCGTTGTTAAACTACGGATTTTTACCTCAATAACGAATTACGATCACTTCTCGTACATTTTCTGTTACGTTACCTTTTCGTTTCCCAGATAGCACACGACGTCTTTAAGACGTCCATTTTACGTCTGTTTTTGGTCTGAACGTCTTAGACCATATTAAGACGTCTTTAAGACGTCTGTGCGGAGACATTTCTAAGACGTCTTTCCGAGTAAGTGTATAGGACGTCTCTAAGACGTCCATGCCAAGACGTTTTTTAAACGACTTCGTTTAGATGTCTCAAAGACGCATGGATAGTACGCGACCGCCAGGCGGCGACCGTGCCGAGCGCTTCTCGCAGGTGGGTTACAGCAGTCATGCCTATAAGAGAGCCGGGCAGATCATATACCGTCACTCTCTAGTACCGGCGTTTTTTGCAGAAGGAAATTTATATTTTCGACTTGAACTTGAATATGCCAAAAAATGTCTCGATCATTCGCTATTGCAAGACGTTCTTCTTTTTAATGAAGAAACAAAAATATTGAGCAGCATGAAAGTTGACTCTCTCAAATGAGGACAAGAGCAGCTACTCGACGGGTTTCGTTTTTCAAAATACTTAATTTCATTAACACGAATCAAGTCACGCTTAATGTCTCTAATATCTCTTGAAAGAGCTGCAGTAGGCCTAATCAAGACCTTACGAAGACGTCTTTGAGGCGTCGTGAAAGTCTGAAATGGACGTCTTTAAGACGTCTTCACGACAACTTAAAGACGTCTTATAGACGTCTACAAGGCGTTTAAAAGGCGTCTTAATGACGTACGGTTTCCTGACTCAGGACATTCAAAAATGTCTATAGACGCCTTTAAGACGTCTTTCAGAAAACAGCAGACGTCTTTAAGACGTCTTGAATGTCTGAAACAGACGGCTCATAGACGTCGAGTGCTATCTGGGTTATGCCTTATTTAAAAACGAAATGTACGTACTTCTTGCCCTCTCACTACAAATTATTCTTATTTAAGATTCTGCTTTAAAAAAAAAACTGTGTAACGCGGTTTCCTTCGATGCATGCCGACTTGCTTGTTCGTACGTTCGTAGCACAGGCGCGGTCGCCTACCGCGTAGCCAACGCTACTGCGGGAGCTCGGGCGGAAGGCGCGCGCTCTGATTGGTCGGGGTTTTTGGTTAATATCTCCTTAACGAAGCTTCGGACAATATTTTCGGTAAGGAAAAAGTTGTTTCAAATCACCCCCCGAGTCACCCCTTTCAAGGAAAACCGACATTTTTGGGACACCCTGTATAAAAAGTAAAAAATTCAATGGTGCAATTAAATTTTGTGAAAGCAAAATTCGTGTCTCTGGTTCAACCTTGTGGTTACATGTGGGAAATGTGAACCAAAATTCATAGAATTAAATAGAAATAGAAATGAATAGAAGGATTGGGTAATTATTTACTTTAGCGATTCCTCACCGATTTTTATGAAATTTGGATATGTTGTAAAACTCCACATTTTGAACAACTTTTTCCTATACATGTTCGCAAACATATTTTTTAAATTTCTTGCTTCGGTGTTATAATTTCGGTTAGTTTTGGGTTAGGACCTTGAAATATGTTGTCACGGTCATCATTCTGAACAATTTTTCCCTACATATGTTACCGCCGCTCGACCTTCGCTTCCAAGATATTCGCGAAAAACTTCGGTTGACTTATTTCAACACAGCGCATTCCACTTTCCAACTTGTAGGTACCGGGTATTAGTATTGGTTGCTGCTCGATTAGCGCGTGGGCGCGTAAAGCATGGTAGCGAACCGATATGAGTCGGGGTGTTGGCGGGAGCTCCCACATACCCAACAGGTGCTCTCGAAAGTACCATCTTCCTAGCAAAAAAATTATGTTTCAGAACCAGAGGCATCCTAATATCCGGCGGCGCCCGCGGGGTTGACGGCATCCGCAAGTTTCTAGTTGAAATCTCCAAACTCACATCGGTTTGCTACCAAGCTTCAAGCGCCCCCAACCTATACTAATACCCGGAAAAGTTGGAAAGTGGAATACGTTGTGTCGGAATAAATCAACAGAAGTTTTTCGCAAATATCTCGGGAACTAAGGCCGAGCGACGGTAACATGTTTAGGAAAAAGTTGTTCAGAATGATGACTTTGACAACATATTTCAAGGTCATCAAAATCGGTGAGGAATCGCTAAAGTAAATAATTACCAAGAATTGTGCTGATTAAATGTTTGATAGGCATTGGTTTTAGGGTATTAAGAAGGGTTTTTAAAAAGTGGTTTTAGGGTATTAATTTAGCGGATTAAAAAGTTTTGTGGACTCATGGATCTATCGCGAGTGTTCTATCGTTCGTTCTAAGACAAGGTCCTTGACTACATTAACACGGCGTGAAAGGACGTGTGCCAAATATTTCTGGAAAAAGGATTAAAACTAACAACCAATGCAGAAGCCAAGGAAGAAGGATCCGGCCTTACTGTTTGCGGCGATGGTACGTGAAGAAAAAAAGGCTTCTCATCGTTGCAGTTTGTTACAAGCATAACTTGACATTATTCGGGAAAAATTTTGCATATCAATGTTAAATCTTTGTATTGTAAAAGACGTGGACATTGGAGGAAAACCAAGATAGTGCAGAATATTTAGCGCAAATAATAAAGGACGCGTGGGAAACATGGAGGTGGACGGTATGGCATCTATGTTCCTTCGATCAATTCTGGAATACATATGCCGTTCAAAGCCGTTCAGGACATGCTTTAAATTGCGCGGCCCGGAAGTTCCACCGTTAATAACTGTTACTATCTCCAGAACGAAGACTTGTATCCCAAAACGATAAAGGACTTTCCGATGTCTTCTTGCATCAGGATATTGCATGTTCCGGAAGCTCCTGAATTTTTGGGACACTCTGTATGGATGATAGCACCAAAATCCTCGTTCAGTAGCGTATAAACAGTAGTAATGACAAAATGTATTGCAGCTGGTATGTTCAACAAAAGCTATAAAGCAGTACTGCAAATAATGGATGACCCAGGCTAGATTATCGGTCATGAAATTCAGTCCGCAGCCGAAGAATTACACATCTTGGATTACTACGACAGGGTTCAGAGCAGAGCCCTGCAACGGGCGGGTATATCGCGGGTCAACCCGCCCGTTACCCGGCCGTCTTTCGATTCACCCGACCCGCCCGTGCCCGCGGCGGATGAGTCGGGTCATCGTTGATTTCTATCCGCCCGAGGAGCCCGTGGCTAGGGATGAATCGATACCACCAAAGTATCGATACTTTTACTCATTACTTGTATCGAATGAAAGTATCGGTACTTACTCGGTATCGACACAAAAGTATCGATACCTACTTGTATCGAATCATAATGAGTATATATATATATACATATATCAACAAAGGCTAACGCAACACATGACCCGAGGCGTTAGCGCACGGAATGCGGATTACCTAGAAAAAAAACCATGGCACGGTCGAAGTGCTGGAATGAAGCATTCCATCTCAGTATAAATCTAGCCGTTACAAGCGAATAACCAGAGAAATAAAGAGTGTGTTTAATTAAACCAGGCGTTAATTTATTCGTCCGTATTCTAAGAGGAATATTGTATACATTTTATTCACCATATTCACAAAACATTGTAGAAGGGATGTGAGCAGAGCAGATGCTAACTGTGTTAAATTAGTTCACTCTACATCATATTGTAAATCATAATTCATGATGTAAGGTAAATCCTTACATCATGCTCTGTATCGTGCATCTGGAGTAGTTCGAACAATATTTTTGGGCCAAGTGTATCTATGTTTGCTTTCATCTTTCATGTAGAATATCGATACTCGTCCCATTCGATACGAGTACTTTTAATCGATACCTACTTGGTATCGCAACCCTAGGTATCGATGCTAAAATTACTTGGTATCGAAGCGAAAGTATCGATACTTTACTTGTATTTACTTGTATCGATTCATCCCTACCCGTGGCGTCATGACGTCACCACGCGTATACAACACTCTCGGCCAGGGTTCGGCGGGCTCCCGCTACTCTGATGGAGAGGGAAACACCTACAGGAGCGGTGGTTATGTGTGCGTGACTGACGCAGGCGCTCCTGTAGGTGTTTCCCCCTCTATCAGCGTAGCGGGAGCCTGCCGATCCCTGCTCTCGGACGCCTCGGGCGCCTTGGGTGGATAGAAATCCACGATGACCCAACTCATCCGCCGCGGGTATCGCGGGTTAGTGAAAGATCGGATCCGGGCGGTTAGGGCGCATCGAGATACAATCGGGTGATGGGCGGATCAAATCCGCCCGTTGCAGGGCTCTGGTTCAGAGTGCAGCAGTCAACAAAAGAGGCCAGTATTGCCAAAAGATAGTCGAAAATAACAACATAAGATTCATCGTAAAATAAAAATGACTAAAGCTAGCGTAGAAAAATGAATATATAAAACTTTAAATGCATTTTCGATCAGGTGTCAGTAGTGACTCAAAAACCGTCCAGCCGAATTTATTGAAATATGGCACACATATTCTCAATAACATTCTCCATCGTATGGTGTACGATTTCGCTTTTAATCAGTTCTCACGATACTGAAAATAGGTCGAAAAAAATAATTTTTTTGTTGAAAACGTTATAATTTCTACAATGTCTCGAATTTCAAAGAATTCGTTCGTCATACGATAAAGAGTACTTTTAACAATAAGAAAACTGCTCAACTTTTGATTTTCGGTTGCTGAGGAAATTTGAATCAATGTCACCAGCGTGTCATACGCACCGTTACGTGAATGAGATCGTCATTCTTTTTTTTATATAAATAAACGAACATTTAAAAAAAATTAAAAGGGCAGTTCATTTAAATTTCCTGTAAAAGATTCGTGAAAATACCGCTCGTTTTGAGCCAGTCAAGGCGGAGTAATCCCTTAAAACGTATGTTTGCTTGCAATTATTTTTTCCTATACTTACTTTTGCATCAAACCCAGATGTAATACTCGAGATGCTTTCCTTCATATTATCCTTCTTAGGTAGAATCATCCCAATTGTAAATTCTGATTAAAACAAAAAATATCAAATTTATATAGTGTTCAAAATAAATAAAAATACTATGATTCAGTACTATGAACTTAAAGTTAATATGAAATAATGTTTTAATAAAAATTTGTTATATAACAATTTTAATTGTTATAGTGTACCATGAATTTTATTAATAATATCAAAGATTTCCCAAAATTTATACTACAAACATGTTTGTATAAAAGTTAAGTATGCAGGAATATATTTTAATTGTATCTACATCAAATAATCTTCATATACAGGGTGTTTGACGACAGATATTAAAAAAGGAAATGGGTTTCTACGTGACGAAATAAGACGAAAATCAAGAGTAACGAATTTGTGGTGAACGCTTCGTATTTTAGTTTTTAATATTTGGAAATTCGTATCAGAAATGTTTAAAATACGGCATTCGGCGATCAGCGGCTCGGGAGTCGGGTTACATAAGTCTGTAGTACTACCTACAGTCACTGTAAAAAAACAAAGACGCATAGGAATGTAGCAGGTTACATCATAGAAGTACAGTTTTGCCCGATTATGTTGATATAAAATCATCTCCACTACTATTTTTTGTTTCCTTCGGACGCGGGAACCTACGCAACCGAGCTTTCGAAGCCCGAGAACAATAGGGCCATAAAAGATAACGATAACACTACCCATTAAAAAAAGAAAAATGATAAGTTTTGCATTTCACATCGGATCTTCACGAAAGTGACACTAATGGATTCCTTGTGTGGTGATGAAAATGATACCAAACCCGACATAATTCGAGCTATAATTACAGAAATTACATATAAAATTAATTTGCAGAATTTAAAGCCAACTTCGTTAATAGTACGTGCATCGAAGTACATTTATAGGCGCCTAGGGGGCACGCGAAGGCAAGCGGAACGGCCTGCGGAAAGCACGTCGCGTTTCGGGGTAAGTGGATGGCACCTAATTGCCCCTCAGCAGGCGCCTAACTGTTATTCGGTACACGCGTATTCACCTAAAATTCAAAGTCAATTTTCTCAAAACACGAAACGCGATATTAAAAAACCTTATTCTACATTTTCGTCTTCTTTTGGCCTGTGAAATCACAGCTTAAAAGGTTTACCACCTGTAGTGAAACACCCTGTATTGCGACCACACAATTCAAACTGACAAAACGGTTGTCCATGATGGACCCGATGTCACAGTTATATATAAAATTAATAAAAAGGTTTCTTTCTTCGAGATAACCATACCTAATACAAAAAATAACAAATACAAAATTTCCCCAATAGAAATCATGTCTTAATAGTAATTTCATGTATAACAATCACGTGTAACACAAGCGACCATCGGAAGCGCTTCCAGTGCTACGTTTGATTCTTCGATCATGCGATGGGACGAATCCGCGAGGATGCAAAAACCGTAGGCTCGAAGACGGAGACCATGAGGCTCCCGCAAATCGACAACGACGATGAGGACACGCCAAGGGACACAGCGGATTACACCTTAATTAATGCATGAAATAACTTGAAAAAAATACCAGAGATGTATGAAAATATGAATAAATTATTGTCAGAGTTGCGGAAATTTCCGTTTTTTTTTCGCAATAAAAAAAGATAAAAAAATCATCTAATTTTCGGTCTCCTAAAGTGGTTGCCCCCCTTAACCCAGGTTTCGTCCAATAAGTATGTAACGGGACGGAGAGCCTTTACATATCCGGATTCTGTTAATTTTTCTCAAAAAACGATACACTTGCTGTTAATGGCGGTCAGCTCTACGTTCAGAGATATTTGGAAAAAATATTTTTACTAGCGCATTGAATTCTGCCCATATGTGTGTAATATCTGCGACGCAGCTACAAGTGTAGACAGCACGCCCATTTGTTTTCATCCAATTGATGTTCACAAGGGCATACTTCTGCTGGAAAAGATGAGTTATCACTAATAAACTCAGAAGAAAAATGTACAGATTTCCTTATCGGGAAAAATATTTTTAAAAATACTATGAAGTGTCCGCTATGCGAAAAGCAACTGACGCTTAGCGCGAAAGTAAATTCTTTCGTTGTCGAAATTCTTCTAATCGTAGAAATAAGAAGAGAAAGAAAAACGTGCAATGTAATTTTGTAGAATCTTATAAAACAGGGACATGCATGGTTGCCAGATCTCCGGTATTCAGCCGGAGTTGCTCGGCGATGTACATATCATCGATTATGCAGAAACAGAATTTTTTTAGTTTTCATCGTATCAATATGAAAGTGATTTTGCCGATTAAATTGATATAAAATAATTTAAACCGGACTACTTTAAACGAAACGGGCTTTCAATTTTGCAAATAAATTTTATGTGTAATATCGTTAATAATTATAGTTCAAATTGTGTCAGGTTTGTTATCTTTCCATCTTTCTTTCCTACACTCCCGGGCCTCTCTATCTTTCATTATTGCTACGTTCAGCGAGGTTCTGACGCTAGACGCAGCTCTCGTCCCGTATTGCTTCAAGACTTCTCGATAGGAAGAGAGAACTCTGTGGCATCAGCGCGGCAGAGACAGAGAGAACAGAAAATGTGGCAACTATGCGTCAAAAAATCGTCTACACAGAGTACCTGGAGATGTCGCCTATGTACAAGTTCTTTTTATCGACCGCAGTAGTTTCATTAGGATCCGCCTGTTTAGTGTTTACAAGGGACGCTACGATCGATTTGGGCCATAACAAAAACGAGACGGCAGCCTTAATGTAGCCTTACGTGATGTGGCTAAAAGTGGTATACATAGGGGTATACAGGGTGTCCCAAAAATGCTGCGGTTCCTTAAAGGGGGTGATTCGGGGGGTGATTGCAAACAACTTTTTCCTTTGCGAAAATGCCCTCCGAGGTTTCGTTAACGAGATATTAATAAAAAGCACCGACCAATCAGAGCGCGAGCCTTCCGCTGGAGGTCCCGCGCTAGCGTGGCCGCGCGCCGGACCGCGCTGCGACTACGAACAAGCAAAGCGGCATGCATCGAAGGAAATTGCGTAGAATGGCAAATGAAAAAGACGTAACAAAAAAATCGAACCTTTTGCCATGGTTTGTTTGCGATTTAAAGTGAATAATGAATAAAGGATAAATAGATGAAAATCACGTGTAACGTAAAAAGGCGAATACACATTTTTTTTTAGAAGATTCGAAAATAATAATTATTTGAAGTGGGAGGATAAGGAATACGTAAAATTCCTTGTGTTAATAACATATCCACGAAAAGGTAATGTAACAGGAAATTAACGAAAAGTGATCGTAGTTCGTTATTGTGATAAAAATCCGTAACTCAATAACGGCCAGCACTGTTGCTGATAACGAATAAGTCTGTTTAAAAAGGCCGAATAAATATTTTCGTACGAGAATTTGGAGAATTATCGCCGGAAATAAGCCATAGCTGGCGTTAAATTTAAAAATGAATGAACACCATTAAAGTAACTAAAACTCACCATTGTAGAAAATTCACCTGCAACTTGAAAACTTGTGTCACTGGGTCACTGAACCGATCCTGGTCATCGATGGACGAGTCCAGTGCACAGCTGATCCCAGGTATACGACACTACCCAAAGTTAAGGGTCGCAATGTCAGGTGCGTCCAGGTCAACGTACCGAATATTCACTTCACTGCACGGCTACTAACACTGATCACTTAATTTACTTTTCATGGAACGTGTTGTTCCTACGTTATAAAAATTGGTGGAAATGAATTTTTACTTGGCGTTCGGAGCCGTGGGTAATCCCCGCGCAAATTCTCACGCTGCAGCACTTGCGTCCTCGTTGTTCGGGGGGTACACCCAGAACATCGCGTAATACTCTTGAGCAGAGAACATTTGTCTGCGACGCGATTGCTGACTGCTGACTGACAAGATTTTTTCCAAGCGACTTCTTCTACCCCCAAATAGTTTCTCTCGTTCCATTATGAGTTGACCCCCACCAGGCCAAGAGGCTTCAGGTAAAAAGAAGCCAGCACATTTTCGGAACACACGTGTTTTGCAGAAGTGCAACGAAAACTTTCACAAAAGCCCGCGCTCCGTCCTTCTACTGCCAATGTACCCATTGCTTCGAGATAGAAAACAGACACCACGTGTATCGGTTCGAAAGGGTCCGAAGGGAAGAGACGCAGAAAGTCTTCGAGTTGCTATAAAGAAGAAAATGCATACCATTCCTGTTTCCCCTTTCTGACACCCTGAGTTCACGTCTGCTACGAGGCGGAACCAAGTAAGTCATAAATTATCCGAAACTGTAGGAAACCGTTCTCTACCGCCGACTTGCGGGACAATACGGTCATAAACCGCGACCCTGGCGAAATGCTCTGGCTGATCAGCCTGATTAATTTTGGAGAACTAGAAATTACAGAGTATTATCCAGCATCAATACGTCTCGCGGAGAGACACAGGAAAAGAAGGGATAGTGCGCTGACTGCGCGTAGTCCCGCCTGCTTCGTCCTACCCTCAAATTAAAGACGGATCCCTTATCTCTTGCTCTAGCCGTCGAGGTGACAAGTCGTCTTTGTTTTGGTTAAGCGAACGTTAACACGTGTCTCATTGTTGTGTCTCTTTAAAATTCTTTTACTGGTTTTTCGTCGTTGTGCTGATTTTATCCAAAAACTGTTGCAGACCCGTAATTATTAATATTATTGGGTCATCTATCCCTGAATATAAGGGCTCAATTTCTTGAAGTGTTCCGGTAGTTTCGTGATCGGATTCTGTATCTCAGTTCCAATATGCCTCGTGCCACAAGGAAGTGTAAGGGTTGTTCCGCTATGGTTGCTGATCCGGTCATTTGTGCGGGTTGTGGAGCGGTCAGCCACCCTGGGCCCTCGTGTCTGGCTCGCACGGGCCATCCCTGGTTTGGGAAAGAACTTTTGAATTGTTGTGCTGGAGTGCCTTTGTCTCAGGCTACCGTTAGCCAGGCTCTCGCGTCGCCGGTACATTCATTATCTGCTATACCGGCTGCCACACTTCAGACGCTATCTACCTTACCATCCGCCGAGACGATAAGCGATATAGTAAATGACATCATTGATACGAAGCTAGCGGCTCTCCGGGAGGACTTTTTAATGGGTATTAGAGCGGAATTGAGTGGGATAAGATCAGAAATAGACTCTCTGACTGGCCGCGTTACGGCACTTGAAGATAGGGCCACCACCTCCTCCGATCAGCGGCCTTTGTCAGCGAACGATCTCCTAGAAGAACTTCATGACAGGGAGATGAGATCTAAAAATATCATTATTTTTGGTGTCCCGGAGCCTCGCGAAGCAACACCGGAATTGATGAGATCGGCCGACGTGATCGCGGCACGGGGGGTCCTCACTGAAATTGGCCCCCTTTCCAACCAGGATCTGGTTGCTCATCGCCTTGGCAAGTTGGGTAGGGCACCTTGTAGGCCTCTCTGTGTTCGCCTCAACTCTGCAGCGGAAGTGAAGAGTGTACTCCAGAATAAGCATCGCTACAAAGGCCCTTTCAAGATTGCTGACGATAAGACCAAGCAGCAGCGCGAGACCCTTGAACAGCTAAGGGAAAGACTACGGGATCTCCATGAACAGGGTGAAACTCGGATGACAATCCGTTACGTTCGTGGTTTTCCTAAAATCGTGGAGGGTAGACCGCATAAGGACGTGGCTCAAAAAAACTCGAGTTGAACCCTTTAGTATACGTACAAAATGTCCGTGGTCTGCGCACCAAATTGGATTCTCTCGCTAACTCTGTTCTCTTGTCCGCTGTATCGTACGATATTATTATTTTTGTCGAGACCTGGCTCACTCCGGCGATTTCTACTAATGAACTGGGTTTTCGTGATTATACTGTGTATAGATGTGACAGATCTCATCGAACCAGCTGCTTCACTAGAGGTGGAGGCGTTCTCATCGCCGTCAAGAATTCGTGGTCATCCCGCAGCGTAACAGTCAATTGTTCTGAGGTGGAACAGCTATTCGTTAGAGTCCACCTTCATACTAATAAATATCTGCTTCTGGGGGCTGTTTATATTCCGCCCGTGGCCCAGACTTCACTTTATGCTAGTTTTGTAGACTCAGTCATTGAGCTTTACCATAAGTTTAGCGAAGATACCGTGTGTCTTTATGGCGATTTTAATCTGCCTCATGCGGTTTGGTTCAATGACTCAGGTCAGGAGTGCTTTAGAAGGTCGGGCATTTCGTCGAATGAATCCGCAGCCATCGACCTCCTTCTGGGTTGTGCCGGGTACTGCAATCTTGCCCAAATTAACAATGTTTTTAATGACTTCGACGTTATGCTCGATCTTGTCTTTGTTAGCTGCTCTAATGTCACTGTCGATCGGGTTATTGATGCCCTTATTCAACCGGATGCCTATCATCCACCTTTATATGTATTGTTTAATGGTTTGGCCTCGGGCCCTGGCCAGAAGCGTGGTATTACGGAGTTCAGAGACTTTAAGCGTGGTGATTACAACGGTGTTATCGATTACCTCAACTCTGTTGACTGGGATTATGAGACTGGGGACTCGGAGCCGGATGCCGCTCTTGGACGTTTATATGGACATATTAATCAGGCAATTGATGCCTTTATTCCGGTTAGGTCTGTGGTCCATTCCTCGTATCCGCCGTGGTTTTCACCGGGTTTAAGGTACTTGATTCGGCAGAAGAAAAGGGTGCACAAGATCTTTAAGTGCTCAGGTTCACGTAGCGATTATCTGTGCTTTGCGAGTCTCCGTTCGAGATGTAAGCTGGTCTTAGCGCGTGAGCATAGTGAGTATATGGATGGTGTGGAGAGTGCGGTGTGTGATAATGTCCAGAGTTTTTGGAAATTCGTAAACGCCAGGCGTGGCGGGCATGGAATTCCCGGTAGCGTTTATCTGGACCACGCTTCTGCCTCCTCGAATGTGGCTGCAGCTAACCTTTTCGCAGACTTCTTTGGCTCTGTATATTCCACCCGGTCTGTTACGGCGCCTGCCCTGATTCCTGGTTCTACTCCGGATAGTGATGTTAATTTGCACTCAATTTCTATTTCGATTGGTCAAATCTACTCCATGCTTGAGTCGCTTGACACGTCAAAAGGTCCTGGATTCGATGGTGTTCCACCATTGTTTCTAAAGGAGTGTCGTTTTATTCTAGCTAGACCCCTCTGGCACATTTTTAATTCCTCGCTAGCGAAGGGTATTTTCCCTGTTGCATGGAAGACCTCACTGGTCACCCCGGTTTTCAAGGCAGGCGACCGCTCGGATGTAAGGAATTATAGACCGATATGCAAACTATCGGTCATGCCGAAGATCTTTGAAGAGATTCTTACCGAGCACTTAATGCCTAAGCTCATTAATGTCATCTGCGATGAACAGCATGGATTTGTCCCTGGACGGTCGACGACTTCTAATCTTGCGGTTTACCATTGCTTCATCTCGGCTGCACTCGATGACGGTCTCCAAGTTGATACTGTGTACACGGACTTCAGGAAAGCCTTCGACTCTGTTGATCACTCCATCCTGCTTAGTAAACTGATCTCAATCGGCATTAATGGGCCGCTCCTCGCTTGGATCAATAGCTATCTTGAAGGCCGTGTGCAGGTGGTTAGGATACTGGATCAATTGTCCGATCCAGTTAATGTGACCTCAGGTATCCCTCAAGGATCTCACATTGGTCCGCTCCTGTTCCTCCTCTTTATTAATGATCTTAAGGAGATTTTTCTGCACAGTAGATTTCTTATGTATGCGGATGATCTTAAGATCTTCCGCTCTATTAGTGGTATTGCGGACGTAGATCTGTTGCAGGCTGATCTCCTTAGGTTCGAGGAGTGGTGTACCGCAAACAGGATGCGACTAAACACTGGTAAATGCGTATTATTAAGGTCTCATAGATCAATCAGGGGCTTTCCTTCTACATACACTCTGGGTGACTCCTCTCTGACAGAGGTCGCGGAAGTCCTGGATCTTGGGGTTACGTTTACGTCAGGGCTGGACTTTCGTAACCACTATCGTAATATTAATTGCAAAGCTTTGAAAACCCTTGGGTTTATAGCCCGTTTCGGTAAATACTTTAAACGTATCAGGACATTGAAATTACTATACGTAGCATTGGTGAGGCCGCATGTTGAATATGCGTCGGTGATCTGGAGTCCCAGGCATAAACAGTACACTTATTTGATCGAGAGGGTCCAACACAAGTTCCTTAGGTTGGCCATGTGGGTAACTGGTAGCCCTATGCGGTTTAGTGACCATGATTATGGTTTGGCCCTGCAAAAAACTAAGCTCTTGACTCTTAGTGACCGTCGTGTATGCTCTGATATATTATTTCTGTATAAAGTACTTCACGGTCAGATAAACTGCCATGAGCTCGTTGGGCGGATTTGCTTTCACGCACCGCAACGCTCTCTGCGTTCTAGACCCCTATTCACAACATGTGTCCCTGAATACCATTATTACGCTGCTGACCCCATAAACCGTGCGATGGAGGAGATTAATAATTTCCCTGTGGATATTGATGTATTTACTGACTCCTTAGGGGTCTTCAGGGACCGTGTACTTAGGGGACTGTCACCTCCTTAATTCTTAAGTCTTAAGTGTTACGTGATATATTCTTTCGTTTTTGCTTTCTGCGCTCTTAGTTGTGACTGTTATGTTTTTATGTTTTGTTTTTTCTGTATATTTTATGTTTGTTTCATTTATTTATCTTTACTATGTACTTACTGCATTACTTTGTTCGAAACTTTGTACTCTAAAGGGTTCTCCCGTAAATACAATAATAATAATAATAATAATAATAATCTCTCGAGTATAAACAAGTGCTCGAATTTCAAAACACAAGCACGCGTCGACGTATTCGGTGCGAGTGGGCTTGAGGTCCGATTGGCCCCAAACTAACCAATCGGGCCTGCTTATCTCTCGTGTCTAAACACGCGCTCGAATTTCAAAACAGAAGCATGCATCGACGTATTCGGTGCGAGAGAAGGTGGGCCTTGGGGGAGGAGATATTGCTGTGAAGAGGGCCTCTTCAGGACAGTGGCCATTTGGGAGGGATGCAGGGCAGATTGGTTAGTTTGGGGCCAATCGGACCTCAAGCCCACAGTCTCTCGCACCGAATACGGCGACGCGTGCTTGTGTTTTGAAATTCGAGCACTTGTTTATACTCGAGAGATAAGGGATCCGTCTTTAATTTGAGGGTAGGACGAAGCAGGCGGGACTACGCGCAGTCAGCGCACTATCCCTTCTTTTCCTGTGTCTCTCCGCGAGACGTATTGATGCTGGATAATACTCTGTAATTTCTAGTTCTCTAAAATTAATCAGGCTGATCAGCCAGAGCATTTCGCCAGGGTCGCGGTTTATGACCGTATTGTCCCGCAAGTCGGCGGTAGAGAACGGTTTCCTACAGTTTCGGATAATTTATGACTTACTTGGTTCCGCCTCGTAGCAGACGTGAACTCAGGGTGTCAGAAAGGGGAAACAGGAATGGTATGCATTTTCTTCTTTATAGCAACTCGAAGACTTTCTGCGTCTCTTCCCTTCGGACCCTTTCGAACCGATACACGTGGTGTCTGTTTTCTATCTCGAAGCAATGGGTACATTGGCAGTAGAAGGACGGAGCGCGGGCTTTTGTGAAAGTTTTCGTTGCACTTCTGCAAAACACGTGTGTTCCGAAAATGTGCTGGCTTCTTTTTACCTGAAGCCTCTTGGCCTGGTGGGGGTCAACTCATAATGGAACGAGAGAAACTATTTGGGGGTAGAAGAAGTCGCTTGGAAAAAATCTTGTCAGTCAGCAGTCAGCAATCGCGTCGCAGACAAATGTTCTCTGCTCAAGAGTATTACGCGATGTTCTGGGTGTACCCCCCGAACAACGAGGACGCAAGTGCTGCAGCGTGAGAATTTGCGCGGGGATTACCCACGGCTCCGAACGCCAAGTAAAAATTCATTTCCACCAATTTTTATAACGTAGGAACAACACGTTCCATGAAAAGTAAATTAAGTGATCAGTGTTAGTAGCCGTGCAGTGAAGTGAATATTCGGTACGTTGACCTGGACGCACCTGACATTGCGACCCTTAACTTTGGGTAGTGTCGTATACCTGGGATCAGCTGTGCACTGGACTCGTCCATCGATGACCAGGATCGGTTCAGTGACCCAGTGACACAAGTTTTCAAGTTGCAGGTGAATTTTCTACAATGGTGAGTTTTAGTTACTTTAATGGTGTTCATTCATTTTTAAATTTAACGCCAGCTATGGCTTATTTCCGGCGATAATTCTCCAAATTCTCGTACGAAAATATTTATTCGGCCTTTTTAAACAGACTTATTCGTTATCAGCAACAGTGCTGGCCGTTATTGAGTTACGGATTTTTATCACAATAACGAACTACGATCACTTTTCGTTAATTTCCTGTTACATTACCTTTTCGTGGATATGTTATTAACACAAGGAATTTTACGTATTCCTTATCCTCCCACTTCAAATAATTATTATTTTCGAATCTTCTAAAAAAAATGTGTATTCGTCTTTTTACGTTACACGTGATTTTCATCTATTTATCCTTTATTCATTATTCACTTTAAATCGCAAACAAACCATGGCAAAATATTCGATTTTTTTGTTACGTCTTTTTCATTTGCCATTCTACGCAATTTCCTTCGATGCATGCCGCCTTGCTTGTTCGTAGTCGCAGCGCGGTCCGGCGCGCGGCCACGCTAGCGCGGGACCTCCAGCGGAAGGCTCGCGCTCTGATTGGTCGGTGCTTTTTATTAATATCTCGTTAACGAAACCTCGGAGGGCATTTTCGCAAAGGAAAAAGTTGTTTGCAATCACCCCCCGAATCACCCCCTTTAAGGAACCGCAGCATTTTTGGGACACCCTGTAGAGTACAGTGGTTGGCCACCTGACAGTGATTGGCCCTATTTTGAGAAATAAAAAAATATAAAGAAATACCAATGTTATGCTTTTCTTAATGAACATATTCATATTCCTTGTACTTTCTTGCTTAGTATGTAATCAATATTTCGCCACTCATTATATACTGTGATTATATAGGGGAGACCGGGGCTAAAAGTAGTAAGTTGTTCCGACGGTTATATCTTCAAAATGGAAGGAGCGTTGCACTTTCAATTGTTTTTGCCACCTGAGTCGATCACGCCACTCTGTCGTCCAAGTTAATGGCGTCCGCGACAGTGAATCGTGTGGTTGTAAGCAAGGACCTATTAGTCACGTACCAGGTAAGTAAATATTTTTCTATCATCAGTTTTTGGTCTATTTCGATTATTTAACGTCGATATCATTTATTGATTCGTCCTTAAGGATCAAATGACATTTAAGAACATGTTCTAATAGTGTTTATCATTTCAATATATGTATAAGCAGAATAGTCGCTCAAATTGTTACACGTGTCGATAAGGGCTAATTGTTACCGTGATTTGTGGCACTTGTTACCGTAACAACTTACCCCACCGCAAATGTATAAATTCTTCCTGATGTGTTTTAGGATGCAAACATATGAACGAAAGACGGAAAGGGGCACCACTTCCATCGAAGTTATGCGTAAAGCCGCTGAAGCCGTTATGCAAGAAGGTCAGAAGATAAAAACTGTCGCTAGAGAATTCAATATCTGCCACATGACTTTATTGAGATTTGTTAAAAATCTTAAACTGGACAAGTTCGAGCTGAAAGACGGAGCGAGACAAAGTATCATGCTTTCTCTCTCTCGTAGCCGACGGCAACTTCGTGTCGACTCTTTCGTTTCCTCTCGCTCGCTCATTGGGTTTTCTCACTCGCGCCAGTGGCCGCGCGGAATAGTGTCCAGTCGCGTTAGGAGCCCGCCGCCAGCCCCGTTCGACGGGCTCCTAACGAGTATTTACTGTACTAATATTCTAGTTTCAAAAGATCGTGAAAATTATTGTTTTAATATTTTCGCTTTTTCAATTCAAATGTTACAACCATTAAGTAATTGAAATTTTAAACTGGAATAGAGTGTAACGAAGAAAAGAGGTATGAATAACGTTAATCGAACACAAGCTATATAGTTGTCGAGCTGGTACCGTACGTTGCGGCGGCGCGGCCCTGTTTGATACCTACATCATTAAGATTCACGAGGTGTACCGCGGGAGCGAGCGAATCCGATGTTTATTGTTAAATAAACAATCTTACAACAAACAAGATAACTAATAAATACCTCGTAAACTATTAGCCGTATACACTAATGGATCAAATATGGTTTGATTTTCTACCTTCCTACAAACTTTCATGATGAAACTTTAATAAAAATCGGTGCATGACACCTCATGTGGCCCGTTTGCTAGTGCTTTTCAACGCTCTCTGTTCTTGCTCTCCGAAAAATGACTTCAAATACGACTTCAATACGCCTGACTTAATGGTTACACTGGTTAGAGCAATCGCCCGCAAGAGAAAGATCTGTCCGATCGAACGATTCTTATTCTCCTACAAATATTGCGTGTAGCTACGGCTACAGAATGATCGTATAGAAACATAACTCGAGAATCGTGCGTGTAGAGACATATTAACATCTTCCCACACAGATGACATTAAATAACAAGTTATACACCCACATTCGATTATAGTGTTGGTAATCCATATGTTTATAACAATATACACTTAAGAGGCCATTCCGGTTAGACGGGTTGAAAAAATCGATTTTTTTAAACATTTTTCGAAAGTACATAGAATGTACTGTTAAATTTTCATGGAAAAATTCCAATTATTTTAGTTTCTATAGATACATTTTGTAGGAAGCGCAAAGGCTCGATCTCTATAGATAAAAACTTTGAACGCGTTTTCCTCAAAACGTCATTTTTTCACATCGTGAAGATAAAATCTCAAAATCTATCGAACCGATTACTTTATAAATTTTACTGCTTATTCTGCACACCTATGACCAGGGCTCTCCAGCGTAGGGGCCCCTCACGCGCCTGCTTCCCCTTCCAATCTTCCTCTGGCGCAGCGTACCTTCCGTTGTCAAGGAGACCGCGCGACGCTAAGAAGGCTGCCATGCAGTGTGCGTCGCTAGCCGGTTGATCTGTAGGCATTTCGCCTAGTAGAGAGTGGAGGTAGATCCCCCACCATTATACCCCCACCCGACCGTCGAACCAATCAACGCCAAGATGAAAATTTGCCGACGACAGCGCCAACTAGTGAGATCGCGGCTAACCATCGCTGGGGAATCTGTTGTCGACGCTGATTGGCCGAGGTCTCACACGTCGACAACCGATTCCCCAGCGACGCTGGTTGGCGTACTAGTTGGCGCTGGCGTCGGCAAATTTTCATCTTGGCGTTGATTGGTTCGACGGTCGGGTGGGGATATAATGGTGGGGGATCTACCCCCACTCTCTACTAGGCGAAATGCCTACAGATCAACCGGCTAGCGACGCACCCTACTGCCATGACAGGCTAACCGGGCTAGCGTCGTCGCGGTTAGCGTCGCGCGGTATCCCTGACAACACGGACGAGAGTGGGAGAACCCCAAGCGCACGCGTGCGGGACCTTCGAGAGCCCTGCCTATGACTCTCGCAGGGACTACAACCAAGTATTTTCATTGAGTCTAACCTACTTTTAAAATAAATAATTGCAAAGAAAAAGCCGAAAACATTTTTCTTGCAATTTGCCCGCCATTTTGCTAATTTTGAAGATAAATCACTAATTATAGTCCGAGCGATAGCAACAGTCATATTGATCAAGAATCAGGCAAGTCTAATCAAGACCGCTTTCAAAAGTATTTTAAAAGCAATAATTTTATTACCTTTATATTTTTTATTTACTATAGAAATATAGTTTAATAAATAAAAAAAAGTTTTATTCCATTACTATACTTCTTTCCGTCGCAATAAATTACTGAAAATCGCTGAATTTATCGACGCGCTAACCAGAATGACCCCCTTAAGGGGTTACACCACCTTGGCGATCGGAAAAATAGGTATAAAAATAAACTTTTTTTTTACGCTACCATTAAGTATATAAAATGATCTTTATTTTACACATATATAATAGTAGTTTTATGAACAATTTACAATATTAACGATTAAAAAAAATAAAAAAATGGCGGAGATATAAGCCGATAAGAAGGACCCTTTTTTGAAAATCCTTGCTGATGGTGTACTTGATTTATCTGTTAGGCATCGTCTAACATAAAAAATAAATTTTTTCTTATTTAAAAGGGTAATAGCTAAAATGTGACGTAGGATTTTTGTGATTGGGTGCCATGTTCGAAATTTATAAATTTTTTAAACTCAAAATTTCGATGCAAATTCGAGTTTTTTTTTCAAACAGCTGTCATTTTTCCAAAAATTTTTTTAAAAAATTTTCCCTACGTCACATTTTAGCTATTACCCTTTTAAATAAGAAAAACTCTATTTTTTATGTTTGAGACGATGCCTAACAGAGAAATCAAGTACACCATCAGCAAGGATTTTCAAAAGAGGATCCTACTACTTATCGGCTTAATATTGTAAATTGTTCATAAAACTAGTATATATGTAAAGAGAATATACTCTCTTTAAATTTAGCGCGCTTATAGTATGCTCCGCGCGCGC
Organism: Andrena praecox; assembly: GCA_963932275.1. Lineage (NCBI taxonomy): Eukaryota > Metazoa > Arthropoda > Insecta > Hymenoptera > Andrenidae > Andrena > Andrena praecox. The sequence goes on from OZ010731.1 coordinate 38,567,772, forward strand.
TTCTATGACACCTGCTAGAGGTCTCGTCGAGGAAGGTATGAATCGACAGCCAGGTAGAGATATAGAGACAGAGAGATAGATCTTATGTAAGAGCACGTGCTAAGATAATAAAATTTATTATTACTGTTACTAAGAGAGACGGATAATCGACCGTAATTGTCGTTTCTCTTATTTACAGGTAACTTGTAAATATTGTATAAACATTGTAATTAGTAGTATTGTTATAATATAAAATCTCTTATTTACAGAGAAACTAATTTGGTTTAGTTATCCCAATCATCCCAACCTCCGATATAAAAAGATATCATATTATATATATATATATATATATATATATATGTGTGTGTAAAATAAAGATCATTTTATATACTTAATGGCAGCGTAAAAAAAAAGTTTATTTTCATACCTATTTTTCCGAGCGCCAAGGTGGTGGTAACCCCTTAAGAACTGAGACCCTTCGAATGGACATTTCATACGTTACAACTTAATAGAAATAAAAAGTATCGAACACAGAATCATATTATTGCTATAAACTCACCTTCCTTTAAAGCAGCTACATATTTTCTTAATTTGTCTCTAATAAACTCCTTTCCTTTTGTATGCAAAAAATGTTTTATCAATTCGCCCTCATCTGTGCTATCTTTTAGAGTAATTTCAATCTACAAATAAAGATATATATATTTATTATCTCATAAATATCACAAAAAATGAAAAAAATATAATTCACTGCAACCGTTTGAGTGCCGCAAGTAATCGCAAAAATGTGGTCGAAAAATGCGGAAACACGCAGATTTTTATATATCGTGGTCAATCAATGTTACTTTTGACAAGGTACATGACCACCATACGCAGATACTTGTGTTTCAAAGGCTCACGTGTGCGCTGTCGGGTTAAAAAATCAAAAGCAAAATCATAATCAATATATCGATCCACGGAAACAGAATTGAGCTCCGACATGAGTGTGAGTGGCAGGAAACGAGAGCGAGTAGGAAAACTTTATGAGGCTTTCGAGACAGCGAAACATCTAAAAGAGAGACAACAAATGGTTGTTTCGCTTTACCTATTGTGTGTCGAACCTAAAAACTGTTCTTGAAGATCGTTATAGGACTGCACTGCATTCCACTTTAGAGTAGACTCGTTCCGCGCAGGGATATGCTGTTGATTGGTAGGAAACCGACAGGGAAAGTGCTACGACCAATCGCAAGTGTCAGGTACGTGAGAGCTGCGCAGATCGGTCGCAAATCGGTAGGGGCGTAGGTCTACTCTTATGGAGGATAAGTTTTTTAGTGTTTCCCACTTTACATACACCGCGATTGTCTCGTCCGCGAGCGTGCACTACGGTGGCTCTTATTTAAACTTGGTAAAATTTTTTTTCAAGATTTTCTTCGCGGCACACCCCAGAATAGTTCCAAATAATAAAAAAAAATCTGTGTAAAGTTTGAGCACGATCGGATAACGGGAAAAGGTGCCCCAGGGTCTTTGAACATTAATTATTAAACAGTTCACAAAGTCTATTTTACATAACATCCTCCAAGTTATTGATTACATAAAAAAATTTGTCAAATAATTTTTTTCTACGCCTTCTTAACCCTTATGTACACAACACCCGGGTACCCGGGGGCCCACCTCGTCATATTTTTGCTTATAACTCGAATAAAAATGGAAATTTCGACTTGGCCCATCCGATCCCCATTATTTAACTCTTTTAAAAGTCAAAAACACACTGGTAAATTTTTTTCAAATTTTTTGAACCTAAACTAAATGACGTCAAAGTACATGTGCTTAGCGGACACACCCGGGTACCCGGGTACCCACTAGATGAAAATGATGTTTTGACTCCGGAATTAATTAATATCATTGATGAATATTTTATTGATGTAACAGGGATTAATAAATAAACAATTACATACGAAAGCGAAGTAGCGATGAAGCCGCTACACTACTATCCCCACTACTTAAATTTTGAATATCTGCCGGTCGCCGAATGTCAAAACTGACCGCGCGCTACCTGTGCAACGCTCGCACCCTACTTCTATTTTATTTTATGGTAGCTGTAGCGGGGTAGGGAACTTGGAAATGGCATAGATAGTTTCTATTGATGTTTATTTAATAAAGAAAACTGATTCCAAACGATTCCGTTCATATGCGAACTCAGGAATTAAGAAAAACTAGCGATGGGCACCCGGGTCCCCTGGGTGTGTCACAACGTGGTAAAAGTTGGGTGTGTACATAAGGGTTAAATAAAAAGTGTTCGAGAAGGATTAAAACTTCTAAAATTTGAAAAATAAGTGTTCTTTTTTAGTTTTTCGGAATTTTTCCGAAAACCGTTTGTTGCACGAGAAAAAGTAATAGAACATTAAAGATGCTCCTTGACTGGATCTACAACTTTTGTTTGACGTATTTATTTATGTAATCGATAACTTTGGGGACATTATATAAAATCGACTTTGTGAACTGTTAAATAATTATTTAAATGTTCAAGAGCCCAGGGGCACCTTTTCCCGTTATTCGATCGGGCTCAAACTTTACACAGATTTTTTTTTATTATTTGGAACTATTCTGGGAGGTGCCGCGAAGAAAATTCAAAAATCGAAAACAAGAACCACCCTAGTGTTCACTCAACACAAACGAAATATAAATATTTCCCGCCCATCACAAGTCTCCGTTTTCGTTGACCACAGCCACCAAACTGTGGTTATGTTTGCTAAATCCCGCACGAAAGACTCGCTTGTTGAGTGGCCTTACACGCTCTAATTTTTGCGTAAACTTTAATATTTTTCTGCGTCGAAACGGTGCGTTCACGGCACATGGTTTCTTTTGAACTTATTTTCAACTCATTGAATGCAGCACGTTGGTGTAAAAAACAGCTTCAACACTTTTTAATGTTATAAACAATTTTGTGGCAACTTTCTTTTACAAACGTCAACCGATCCAGGGGGTAAATTCACCCCTGAAGCAGTGACCATTAATTTTTATACACCCGTACACATGAACATTTGGGAGTAAAATAATCTCGGTGCGTGTGTGTGATTTCTGTGGAGGATTTTAACCCTCGGTTGTCAAACTGGGTCAAATTGATCCGGATTTCGACTTTGCGATCAAATATCTTTGAGGCCTCATTGAGAATTATACTACTGGCGCCGTGTAGTAGTATTTTCATGTATCCTCTACAAGTAGAAATACTTCCCGACTGTGTGGAAGCGTCAGTGCGTGTTTGAAAGTAGGGCTGGGACTATTCGAATAATTTACTATTCGAATATTTTACAAGTATTCGAATATTATGGTGTGAATTATAAATCAAGTTCTTTAGGTTCATTTTTTTAGAAGCATTTATTTAGTTTCAGTTGTGAGTTCGTTAGTTTGTCAGGGTGAAATCTTGTAAGCTAATTTTCACCCACTTCAACATATCCGATCGGCTTGAAACGTTGCACACATATGTAATTCCGATGACAATACAATATTTTCACTAAAAAGCATGAAATACTTTATGGTGAAATTTTTTTTAAAAAACAAGCTTTTATTAAAATGTACTAAAAAGGAACCAATAATTTTGATACCGGCCGAAATGACGGCCTGAGAAGAATTCCCTCATAGGGTGGATGAACCAGTAAATGAACACGTACCAGTGAATGGACATTTTATATTAAAATGAGTAAGTTATTAAAATAAGCAACTAATTAATTAGAGACTTCTTTCAATTTCTTGCTTCATATCCAAACAATTTTTGCAGCACGTGGAATCAATCGCGCTGCAAACATAATTTTATGAAAGTGTTCATTCATTAGTCTTAAGTGTTCATTTATTTGTGCATTTACCCTATAACTAATTATAAAATAATAGAAATGAAAAAAAGTTTTTAACAAATAGTTTTTAAATAACAACTGATTGAAAATTGGCAGTGTCAAATTGACCCAGTGTAACAACTACGTTTGGAAAAGGAGGTGTGACAACCGAGGGTTAATATACCTTTGTGAATTTTCACGAGCAGACAGGTACAGATCGCCCATTATAACTTTGCCTCCGAGCGGCCACTGAGTAGGCCGTGCGTGCGAGAGTGTGTGACCGTCGGCGTTCTTTTAATTCGTTTCGAAAAACATGCGATGGCACACGGGCGAGTATTATACAAAGTAACCGGTTAGCGTGATACTCATGCGTGTGCGATCGTATGTTTTTCGATTCAAATTAAAAGAACGCCGGCGGTAGAACTCTCTCACACGCACGGCTGACTCACGCACCTACGCAGTGGCCGCTCGGAGGCAAAATCTGTAATATCGTGTGTACAATGTGACGCGTGTGCTTTATCATAAATTATCGGAAGAATGCCGTGACGCATTTCAAGGAACCGTAAGTCATAGTTTCGACGAGGTGGGTAAGTATGCGTTCTACGTGGTTAATCTGTTGCACGTTCACCACCACTAAATGTAGTAGCCTGATTGGCCGCGACTCAGGCACTCCAGAGCCCAATTTTTAAACACCGATAACTAAAATATGAAGCCTTTACAAAACCTGTAGCGAAACACACTGTGCGTACTCAGCGTTCGTGGGAAATCCTACTCTCATCATGATAATTAGCGGTGGGGGGGACGCCACGCATGCGCGCGATGACGCGGAGACGTCAAACCAATCAACACTAGGGCTGTTCAAGTACTTGAATATTCGGGTAGCTTGAAATCCGAACCAAGCTGAAACCCGGTTTCCGAGCCGAGCCGAGTGGCTCGAATAGAACCAAGTAACTTGAATTTTTCAAGCGGCCCGAATGAAGCGGGCGGCTCGAACAGAACCAAGCGGATTGAATTATTTCAAGCGGGCCGAAAGAACCGAGCGGCCCGAAAGAACCGAGGCGGCTCGAAAGAACCGAGCGGGCCGAAGGAACTGTGGCGGCCCGAATGTATGTCAGTACATTGTACGTCGAGCAGATAGGTTAGGAGATAGGTTATGTATATCTAACCCAATTATAATATAGACTGCGGAAGTTTATGTAAATGCATGTTTTTATTGGAATGACTTAAACAAGCGAGACTTTGACAGAACTATGTTTCATCATTACGAGGATGTTAAAAATATACTTTCGATTTTATACATTTTGCATATTCTGGATATACGTTGCACATTCTGCATATTTTTCATATTTTTTGCAGATACGGAATTTGTTTACAAATTAGCTTGGTGAACCACGCCATTCAAATTTAATAGTTTCATATGTTAAAAAGTTTAATAGTGTAATAGTTACATATATATTCAAAAGTTTAATAATTCAATAGTAGGTACAACGGCTTGATACGTATAATATATAATTATTACAGTACAATTATTAGTATACTACAGTTTGATAAAAGAGGTTAAATATAATGTAAGAAGTTCTTACATTAATTAAATAAAACATTTAAATAGTGTGTCTATTTATATTGCTTGTTCAAAAATTATTCGTCTGTTTATTTATTTATACCTAGCCTGCGGAAGTTTATGCAAGTATGATATGCCGCGAATATGCAAATATGCTGAAAAAGGTAACGGGGGGCGGGGGGATATATTTAACCTCTTTTATCAAACTGTAGTATACTAATAATTGTACTGTAATAATTATATATTATACGTATCAAGCCGTTGTGCCTACTATTGAATTATTAAACAAGTAGTAAGGCAAAGCCGATTCTAACCCAGGTCCTCTGAGGGGAGCGCGGGGGCGGGGGGAAGTGAGGGCGCGCGGGGGAGTGCGGTGGAGGGAACTATGGGCGCGGGGAGAGCTGGGAATGGAAGACCGGTTGCGCGCGCACGAACCGCGGAGTGGGGGAAGCCGTAATCGTGGTGGGGATCAGTCCGGGCCGAGCCGCCGCGGAGACCTCTCCAGACCTGACCCGCTGTTGGAAATTTTTCAGAGGGTTGCCCCCTCCCTCTAAAAATTTCTAGGGCCGGGTCTTGTATGAAAAAATCTTTTTTCACACTCGATCCGGCCCCAGAAATTTTTTTCCCCCAAATATTGTTTCTAAATCAGATCTACCGCCAGAATATTTTTTTCCAAACCAACCGAGCAAACAAATATGCATCATACATTCTAAAGCTACCAATTTTTTCAAACTCTAGCAAACAAATATGCATCATGCATTCATAGCACTGTGAAAATGGTATCATCTCGCGCGATAACGCGTGTAATTTGACTCTTCTGGCGCAGTCGCGCGAGACGATACCATTTCTTCACAGTGCGAAGAATGCATGATACATATTTGTTTGGTTTTATAATTATGCGAAGAGGAAAGAAGCAGGATGGATGACGAGTAAATAATTTTTTTTCAAACAAATATGCAGCATTTTAAAGCGTTCCGATTTAACATCACAGCGTATCGCGCGATTACGCGTAATTTGACTCCTCTGAAGCAGTCGTGCAGGATGTTATTTTCGCGACGCGAAGAGCGTACGAATAATAGATAGAATTATGCGGCGTTGACATAAATGTTTGTTCCGTATATATATGTATATGTATATATGATAGAAATTTTTTCCCAAACGCAGAGAAATAATACTTTTAGAAACGTTGAATGTTAAAATTAGGTGGTGAGAGAAAGAGGAAGGTGGGTAAATAAAATGTAGAGGAAAGAAGGAGGATGGATGGTGAGTAAATAAAATTGAGAAGTAATGTATGTTCAAGAAATTATATATATTGTTACATAATAAATGAATAAAAGGAAAAAATATATATTGTTACAAAGAATAATTGTACAATTTAACATTTTGCTGCAAGAGACATCGATAATATCATTCATGACATACACACACCAGCAGTTCGCAATCAACAAGAGAATTGTTACAAAGAATAATTGTACAATTTAACATTTTGCTACAAGAGACATCGACAATATCATTCAAGCATACACACACCAGCAGTTCGCAATCAACAAGAGATTTACCATCGAAATATTCGCTATCGCGTATAGCTTTAGCAGCACAGCATGAGTCTAAAGTTTCATCGATGACATCGCACCGCTGTAACACGCTCACAAAATTTGAAAACTTCGCATCCACATGATGCATAGTTTCATAAAGCTGCATATATACATGATTGATACAGCGCTCGAGATTAAATAAACAGATTAATGTGGCAGGTTTGAAATATAGCGACTTATTATATCGCATCATCTTTACCATTTGCGAATTATACATTACACAAAATTCCACCGCCAAATCATTAATCCGTAGTGATGATCCGCTTGACCGCATGCGCTGCTCGATGTCGGTACGTTTTTCAATTAATCCTTTCCATGTTGGAATAGGCAATACCAACTGATTCCCTCGATTGTCGCCGAGAACGATTTCTACTTGTGTTATAGGCCGCACACTGATTCCGATTTCCAGGTACTTATATGCTGTAGATGTTAGCGCATATCTTCTAACCAGGATGCGAGCTGTGTAATGGGAGCTAAAAAAGAACAATAAAAGCTATGAAAATGATCACTACTATCGAGAAAACACAACTAAAAATCATGAGAGGATATGAAAAAAAAAATTATATCATACCTGTTAGATGTAGTCGTAATGTTTGAACATGCCTTATCGTCTGCGATTATTGGAGTGTATTAATTCCCAACACTAGCGTTATACATTTTTTGGAGCACTGGGTTTGTATATGTCGAACGTCACTGGAGAGCTACTGAGCGATTAATGTAATACCGCACGAGGAGCTGGATTAAATAGAGGTGCATAGCACCATCCCCTCCATAGAATGCTGGGGTCATCAGTTTTTTGCATGCAATGCATTCGAGGGAGAACATCATAGCATATCACATGATTGCAATTTCAGTCCCATCCTCAAGATTAAAAGTTTCGACGCGTGTCGAATGTAATATAATACTTTGGAAGCGTCGAAATCTTAGAATTATGCGATGTTGGTAGAAACTGTGTCGGATGATTTTTTTGCACACTAATTCGTCATACGTGTGTCACATAGAATCTAATCTTAGAATTATGCGATGTTGGTAGAAACTGTGTCGGATGATTTTTTTGCACACTAATTCGTCATACGTGTGTCACATAGAATCTTCGTTTTTGCATGCAATGCATTCGAGGGAGAAACACAGAAAGAGTTCAACAGAGATGCCAAATCGCTGCACAAGCTATAAAAGCATGTTCTACTCTGCACAAAGCCTCAAATCGTTGCATCGTGTTGCATAGAAAAAGACATTACATTTACACTCCATCTATGATCATGGAAGAATTCGCGCAAGTAGAACGCCAATTGTCAGATCAATCTGAACGATTGATTTCACGGGAAGAATACCTCACGTGGGAAGAACGGTGCAACGAGTGTATCGAATCGTTGGAAGAACACAGCCGAGTAAAACGTCCCCGATTATCGATTGGTGTTCGGCAATCATTGGTTGCTCAAATCGCGCGACTCGAAGGACTGAAGCTATCGTTGCGTGGACGTTTCATGCATGAAGGTGCCGGGCATTCGAGCACAGGACTTTCATGGCGTGAAATAGACACTGCATTCGAAAGCCGCATATTAACTGGTGTCGTGCTAAATTCCAACTACATCGAACCGCGCAACTTCCTCAAGGATGCGGAGACCATTGTGTTGGAACATGTACGAGATGCTTTGAGGAAACATCTGAACCTCAAAGTGAATACTATATTCAACGGTGAATTTGTTGCGGGGGACAAGCATGCTTGTAAAAGCATCAATACCCGAAACTGTGAACTCTTCGGTACATCTGATCTATATGAGTGGTACCAGCGATGTGTCATCGAACCCACCCTGTCATCGCTGGAAGAGTTCCAGGAACGCGACAGCGGATGGGCATTGACGAGAATCCTCAATCTGACCGTCAATGTCAACAAGTATAATCCACTGCATGCGGGGTGCCACCACAAGTTGCCGCGAGAATTATTGCTGAAGAAAGCGATGATTTGCATACAATCCTCAGACAACGCCTGTTTCGCGTGGGCAGTGGTTGCCGCACTACATCCAGTCGAAAGACATGTTGACCGTCCAAGTTCATACTCCAATTATGCCACCATATTAAATCTCCACGGCATTGAGTTTCCAATGACCATGAAACAGATTGGGAAGTTTGAACAGCTGAACAACATCTCGGTCAATGTGTACAGCTTCGAGGAGCGATTGGAGAAGAAGACCGAGAAGAGAATTGTTGCAGTGTTTCCGCTGCATCTCACTAGCTGCAAGAGGGATCGACATGTCAACCTGCTCTACACGCCAAATAAAGAGCATGGGGATGTAGGGCACTTTGTACTAATCAAGGACTTGTCCAGGCTGGTGAGCATGCAGCTGAGCAAGCATGGGAAAAAGAAATTCATCTGTGATCGGTATGTATATAAACTTGCGAAATGTTGAAATGTTGAAATGTCTCGCGAAAAAATTAAAGAAAAAATTTTGGTTTTTGCAGATGTCTGCATTACTTTGGATCCGCCGAGAAGTTGGAGATGCATTCGCTAGACTGTGGAAAAATGAACGATTGTGCAATTCTGCTGCCCAGCGAAGACAACAACTTGCTCAGTTTTAAGAACCACTGCATGAAGGAGCGGCTCCCTTTCGTTATTTATGCAGATCTCGAATGCATCATCGAGAAAACGGGGGACAATCGAATGGGTGATGATAAATTACACACATATCAGCACCATAAAGTGCATAGCATTGCATATTATATGCATTGTTCGTATGATACATCACTGTCGATATATCGATGTCGCCGCGATGTGAATTGTATTTCATGGTTCGTCGACGAATTAAAAATTTTTTCAAATTTTGCCAAGCCCATTCTAGCCAATAATGCTTCCATGGAAAAGTTGACGAAAGACCAGTGGGCGACATTTCGCAATGCGTCACATTGTCATATTTGCGAAGAGCCATTTGAGGCTGGTGATAAACGAGTTCGCGATCATTGCCATTTATCCGGACGGTTTAGAGGACCTGCACATTCGGAGTGCAATTTAAAATATAAAAATGCGTTTTACATCCCCATAGTTTTTCATAATTTATCCGGCTGTGATTCACATTTCATTATCGAATAAATATCTACCGCTTTCAAAGGTCGTGTTGACGTATTGCCTATAACTAAGGAAAAGTATATTTCTTTCACAAAAAATGTCGAAGATCAGGTTGAATCAGACCCGCGAAATTGTATTAAATTGCGATTCATCGATTCGTACAAATTTCTCAATACCAGTCTCGACAAATTAGCATCTTTTCTTAGCTCAAATAAATTAAAAATTTTACAATCCCAATTTGAAACATTGTCCATTGAAGATTTCAATTTATTAACGCGAAAGGGTGTCTTTCCATACGAATATCTTGATTGTGTGGACAAGCTGCAGGATCCATGCTTACCACCGCTCGAGTCATTCTACAGTTCGTTAACGGGTGAGACTGTATCCGAGAGCGATTACGCGCACGCTGAGACTGTTTGGCAACGTTTCGGGATTAAAACCTTGGGCGAATACAGCGACTTGCATTTGAAAATTTGGACATAGTGATGAGATAAGAATACCTATACAGCAGCAGGATTTATACACATTGCCGTGTGAAAGTTTCCTCTACGTGGAGGGGAAATTGGTGATAAATAAGCCAAACGATGCATTAACAGTGATGTTGGGAAATAATTGTATGGCGTTCATATTTGATGAGATTCGATACGAGCTGAATGGCGTGGAGATTGACCGTAACAGAAACGTTGGAATAACTAGCACGCTTAAAAACTATGTATCGTTGACATCTGACGAAGACAAAAATATGGAGAATGCTGGATGGGGCTTGAAACGACACGATGAGCTAATAGTGAAAAATCATTTCAATTTCTGCATCCCGCTCAAATATTTGCTGGGATTTTGCGAGGACTACAAACGCATGATTATTAATGCACGCCACGAATTGATTTTAATACGATCGCGCAACGATAACAATTCTCTAATAGGATCATCGACGTTGGAACCAGAAATTGAATTACTTAAAGTGCAATGGCGGATGCCTCATGTGACGCTGAACGATGTTAATAAGCTATCGTTGCTCCATGCTTTGGAAAGTGGACAAAACCTGAGCATTAGTTTTCGCTCATGGGATCTGTACGAGTATCCTCTCTTACAGAGCACAACCAAGCATTCGTGGGCTGTGAAGGCAGCTGCACAGCGAGAAGCCGCGATACGTTATCATTGCTCTACAGACTGCTCGAAAGAATGAGATGACCGAAGATGCTACTCGGTTCGACCACTGTAAACTGACCAATGTAAAACTTTTTCTCAACTCGGAATTTTACCCATATGATGATCTGAACTTGGACTTTGACAAGAATAAGCACGCCATCTTGTTTAACATGTATACACATTTCCGTAAATCGTATTATGGGCATAGTTGCAACGAGGCATTATTCACCGTGGCCCAATTTTTACAATTTGGTCCCCTCGTGGTGATTGATTGTTCGCGACAAAATGAGTCGATCAAGAATAGCACCGTGGACGTGCGCATAGAATTTGATTGTAAAGAGAATGTGCCTGCAAATACTACAGCCTACTGCCTGATTCTGCACGATCGGGTGGTTGAATACAATCCGCTGACAAACGTGGTGCGCAAAATCAATTAAATTGTCATGCTACTTACACGCCCTCTCCTATGTCAAATTCATACAAAAAATTTCATCATGAAAATTGAGATGCTTTACAAGAAAGACTGCATTCTCCTGTCTGTTGTGGAAGCGAGCGGACCTCTAAATCGTATCGATAATGGTTGTACCAACATTTGTTGATCTGCAAGGATTCATCGTTGATGGAAGATTTGTTGTCAAGGAAGTGGCTATCCTACGAATGGGAACAATTCTCTCGCACTATATTTTTGGGAGTTCGATGCCTCAATATCTTCTTACAAAATCCGACAAATCAAGCATCCGATGGTTGGTTGCAAAACATCATGGGCTACGGTGGGATGATGGAGACGTTCTATACAGTATGGCTAAACAGCTAATTACGAAAGCTATAGCTGATGCTGTCGACGAAGAAGATGATGCATCCCATATCGTATACGTTAAAGGGTTGCAGAAATGCGGCTGGCTTGCGGATTTCCTCGATGAAAATACGAGAGCGAACGTGATCATTGAGACGTTGGACATTGACTACGACGATATCAAATGTCTAAATAAGCTAAATGTAGTTAATACTCTGCGATGTTGTAGACACACAAAGCATTGTGCTTTGCAAAATGTATTTAAAATATTCAACTGGTGGTCTAAACACCAGATGGAAATTCATAAATAAAATCATTTTTTTTAATGCATAAATGTTTTTTCTTCACCCTTCTCAAACCCAGCCTCCTTAATATGATGTACGCTAGATTAAGACGATGGCTGTAATTATTTAGAAGTGGTATGATACATGTTCGATACACGTTCAGAGTGGTATGATCTAGTCGAATAATGTGTCCAAAGAAAAATTCGAAGAAGATGCATGTGAATATTGAGAGGATGGTCAACGAAGAAGAAGAAAATGAAGATGGAGAACAGCAGCATCTTACTTTGCAAAGCTACGCACTTCTCGATTTCATGATGGTAAGGGTTTTTGCATGCGTGAGCTTGGAGGAGTTTCTACATGCGAGAGCTTGGAGATGTAGCGAGACTAGTTGTCTTTCAAAGCTTCAGTGTTAAACAGTAAAACAGTGAGTCATACAGTTATAAAAAATGGGTGTCGCGAGAATTGCACCCGATTCCGACCCCGAGCCGTGTCAGGATAGTCGAGAGGTATGTACATACCAATATTTTTTTAACATTTTATCGTGTTTAGCCATTTAAATCGAGTGAGAAAATCGAATGAGATTAAATCAGACGATCGTACCAATACTATATCGTTCGCGGGTTTCTATGTTTTAGCACTTGCCCCCAATGCCATCGTCGTCGTCGTCATCATCGTCGGCATCATCGCCTTCGCATTCGCCATCGCATTCGCCATCGCATTCGCCATCGCATTCGCCATCGCATTCGCCATCGCATTCGCCATCGCATTCGCCATCGCATTCGCCATCGCATTCGCCATCGCATTCGCCATCGCATTCGCCATCGCATTCGCCATCGCATTCGCCATCGCATTCGCCATCGCATTCGCCATCGCATTCGCCATCGCATTCGCCATCGCATTCGCCATCGCATTCGCCATCGCATTCGCCATCGCATTCGCCATCGCATTCGCCATCGCATTCGCCATCGCATTCGCCACCGCTGCCTTCAGTGGTATGTAATACATTGCATTGGTCTGTGTGTGTGTATTTTGTTGCATTATTCTTATACCGGCGTTTGTGTTCTAGAACAATCAATTATTGATGTCGCGATTACGACTATTGGCGAGAATCCTGGCGGATGCTGCACTCCCGGTGGCGGCTGCGCCCTCCGTGATGCCCCGCCAGGAGTCAACAATGCGGCGAAATTCGGGCCAAGTGGTTGGGTCAGTGGTTGCGGCTCGGCTGCGGCAGCCATGGGTGCCATATAGGCGACTGGGGCCCCTACAGCTGAGGCGACCACGGCCCCCATCGCCGCCGTCGCCGCCTTGGATCGATGTGCGACGGCTGCAGCCGTGGTTGAACCAGCCGCAGCCCCCGTCGGCGTCATTGCCGCAGCCACCATCGACGTCGGCGTCATTGCCGCAGCCACCATCGACGTCGGCGTCATTGCCGCAGCCACCATCGACGTCGGCGTTGCCACAACCGCCATCGGCGTCGACGTTGCCCCAACCACCATCGGCGTCGGCGTTGCCGCAGCCACCGTCGGCGTCGACATTGCCACAACCATCATCGACATCATGGCACAATCGCACAGAGCACATCGAAAACCCAGTAGCGTAAAATTTAAAACTAAGAATTAAAATAAGAATTTAACTATCGACGCAGCTGAGAGTTTCGTGTGACTGCAGAAATACGTCTTAAGTCAAGCAAAAGACACCGAAATAGGTGCGCAATAGCTCAAATTCTGTAGCAAACAAAACTCTCGGATAGCGCGCTGGAATGAATTCTTCAGGTGGATCCCACGGCAGATGATTGGAGGATTTCATCATCCCACCTAAAATCTGTCATGTGACAAACCTGGAGAAGGAGTGATCGACTACCCTATAAAAAGGGACTGACCACCCGCAGAGGGTAGTATTATTAATGGCCTCATTACAGTTTCAACCATTGCAGTTTTAATTACCATTACAGTGTATTACCGTTGTAAATCGTCGAACTAAGTATCAAGAACTCTAAAAACGGTGTATTCACCCATTCAGGGGGAATAAAGGTGATTTTTGTTATTTTTTAAATCAGTGAGTAAAGTGTTTCCTTTTCCTAACTACCCATCTCCTTAACCGTGCATTCGCCTTTTATTTTGCAACGTGAACAAAAATGTGCATTGGCAGTTCGTGGGTTGCGTTAATTGACGGTTATACCTACGAACAGAACGTTGCCCAAGGTTTAATCCGAAATTAGGCGTAAAACACGAGCAACGCGATCATGTTAAAATCCACACCAAATATAGTGACAGATCATGGGTCGTGCCGATTGACGGTTATACCTACGAGCAGAACGTTGCCCAAGGTTTAATCAGAAATTGAGCGTAGCTTGAGATCTAGTCAATAAATGTTACGAATATATAAAAGTCACTCTCTCCTTCCCCGATGGTGTCATTGAAGGGCAGAACATTGCCCGCGGTGGCGCCTGGCGTGGAAGTTTAAAGAATGATTTATCAATCAAATAAACAATTAATAATTTCTAAAGGACGAATGCCACGGAACCACCGTGCGGGACGACGCGTCCAGTTGCGCCGTTTAGCGGTGGCGTACGCGAGTGCACCAGCTCAAAAACTTAACGTATTAGGAGTCACCGCTTACACCCCGACCATCACCAACCTGGTGATAAACTGCGGAGATTGGGCAACCCCCAAGTTGAATCAGGCGCCCGAAATTCACGGAATTTCCACCAGCCCCATCGAGTGGAGGCTAATTCGAGTGGACCAGCCCTCAACCGAAAGTTAAGGTAAACAACCAATAAAATGCATCCTAATCACTCTCAACTATCCCAGAGCGTAAATCCCTGGATTAGCTCAAAAGCGGTCAAATACGTTGAATTCGATAAAATCGCGCCCCCAAATAGGAAGTAGAGACGTAACATTCATTATTTTCATTTATATTTATATTCGTTATTATCATTTATATTCATATTCTATATTATCATATATTATCATTATATTCTTTATTATTTTTCCATTTATTTTTTGTAACTATTTATATTTATATTCATTATTTTCATTTATATTTATATTCGTTATTATCATTTATATTCATATTCTATATTATCATATATTATCATTATATTCTTTATTATTTTTCCATTTATTTTTGTAACAATATATATATATATCATAAACATACATTACTTCTCAATTTTATTTACTCGTCATCCATCCTCCTTCTTTCATCTTCACATAATTTTAAGATTCGACGTTTTATAAAAAGAGGATTATATTTCATTCGTGCATTCTTCGCACTGTGAAGAAATGGTATCGTCTGGCGCGACTGCGCCAGAAGAGTCAAATTACACGCGTTATCGCGCGAGATGATACCATTTTCACAAAGCTATGAATGCATGATGCATATTTGTTTGCTAGAGTTTGGAAAAATTGGTAGCTTTAGAATGTATGATGCATATTTGTTTGCTCGGTTGGATTGGAAAAAAATATTCTGGCGGTAGATCTGATTTAGAAACAATATTTGGGGGAAAAAAATTTCTGGGGCCGGATCGAGTCTGAAAAAAGATTTTTTCATACAAGACCCGGCCCCAGAAATTTTTAGAGGGAGGGGGCAACCCTCTGAAAAATTTCCAACAGCGGGTCAGGTCTGGAGAGGTCTCCGCGGCGGCTCGGCCCGGACTGATCCCCACCACGATTACGGCTTCCCCCACTCCGCGGTTCATGCGCGCGCAACCGGTCTTCCACTCCCAGCTCTCCCCGCGCCCATAGTTCCCTCCACCGCACTCCCCCGCGCGCCCTCACTTCCCCCCGCCCCCGCGCTCCCCTCAGAGGACCTGGGTTAGAATCGGCTTTGCCTTACTACTTAAACATTTGAATATATATGTAACTATTACACTATTAAACTTTTTAACATATTAAACTATTAAATTTGAATGGCGTGGTTCACCAAGCTAATTTGTAAACAAATTCCGTATCTGCAAAAAATATGAAAAATATGCAGAATGTGCAACGTATATCCAGAATATGCAAAATGTATAAAATCGAAAGTATATTTTTAACATCCTCGTAATGATGAAACATAGTTCTGTCAAAGTCCCGCTTGTTTAAGTCATTCCAATAAAAACATGCATTTACATAAACTTCCGCAGTCTATATTATAATTGGGTTAGGTATACATAACCTATCTCCTAACCTATCTGCTCGACGTACAATGTACTGACATACATTCGGGCCGCCTCAGTTCCTTCGGCCCGCTCGGTTCTTTCGAGCCGCCTCGGTTCTTTCGGGCCGCTCGGTTCTTTCGGCCCGCTTGAAATAATTCAATCCGCTTGGTTCTGTTCGAGCCGCCCGCTTCATTCGGGTCGCTTGAAAAATTCAAGTTACTTGGTTCTATCCGAGCCGCTCGGTTTTTTCAAGCCGCTCGGTTCATTCGGGTACTCGGCTCGGCTCGGTAGTTCAAGCCGAGTTAGGCTCGGCTAACTTTTTCCGGGTACTTGAACAGCTCTAACCCAGATAGCACTCAACGTCTATGAGCCGTCTTTAAGACGTCTGTTTCAGACATTCAAGACGTCTTAAAGACGTCTGCTATTTTCTGAAAGACGTCTTAAAGACGTCTATAGACATTTTTGAATGTCCTGAGTCAGGAAACCGTACGTCATTAAGACGCCTTTTAAACGCCTTGTAGACGTCTATAAGACGTCTTTAAGTGGTCGTGAAGACGTCTTAAAGACGTCCATTTCAGACTTTCACGACGTCTCAAAGACGTCTTCGTAAGGTCTTGATTAAGCCTACTGCAGCTCTTTAAAGAGATATTAGAGATATTAAGCGTGACTTGATTCGTGTTAATGAAATTAAGTATTTTGAAAAAGAAGCCCGTCGAGTAGCTGCTCTTGTCCTCATTTGAGAGAGTCAATTTTCATGCTGCTCAATATTTTCGTTTCTTCATAAAAAAGAAGAATGTCTTGCAATAGCGAATGATCGAGACATTTTGGCATATTCAAGTTCAAGTCGAAAATATAAATTTCCTTCTGCAAAAAACGCCGGTACTAGAGAGTGACGGTATATGATCTGCCCGGCTCTCTTATAGGCATGACTGCTGTAACACACCTGCGAGAAGCGCTCGGCCCGGTCGCCGCCTGGCGGTCGCGTACTATCCATGCGTCTTTCAGACATCTAAACGAAGTCGTTTAAAAAACGTCTTGGCATGAACGTCTTAGAGACGTCCTAAACACTTACTCGGAAAGACGTCTTAGAAATGTCTCCGCACAGACGTCTTAAGGGGTTAGGACACAGTAACGAGCCAAGAAAGCAGACGATTTTTAGACGACGATCATAAGAAAAGTAAACCATCGATTAATATAAGGTTTTGTGTTTTAGTTCACTATATTATGAACTATAAGAAAAGCATATAATATTTACAAAATAGCATTTATACGCCGTGCATTTAAAATGTCCATTTTTTTTCGGATGACCAACTGGTGGCCCGGATTCCGGCAAATCGGATGAACAGTAACAAAAACCCCAAAAATGTCATAAACTATAATATATTTCCTAGGCATTGACGATCCAACATTTTGAATTTTTTAATTATAGTACAAAATATAAACAAAAACATCACACACTTTTGTCGAAATTTGATCATTATTTTTCAAACATCGACCATTTTGTAAATTTTCGCAAAAATTGAAATGTTGGATCGTCAATGCCTAGGAAATATATTATAGTTTATGACACTTTTGGGGTTTTTGTTACAGTTCATCCGATTTTCCGGAATCCGGCCCACCAATTGGTCATCCGGAAAAAAAGGACATTTTAAATGGACATTGTACGGCGTACAATTTTTATTTTGTAAATATTATATGCTTTTCTTATAGTTCATAATATAGTGAACTAAAACACAAAACCTTATAATAATCGATTGTTTACTTTTCTTATTATCGTCGTTTAAAAATCGTCTGCTTTCTTGGCCCGTTACTGTGTCCTAACCCCTTAATATGGTCTAAGACGTTCAGACCAAAAACAGACGTAAAATGGACGTCTAGAAGACGTCGTGTGCTATCTGGGAATCAACACCAGATGGAAAACGATGGGAAACGAAGCGGCGCCACCGTCAAGTCTACCCAAGCCAGCCAACCAACCAGCGTCGCCGGGGAATCGGTTGTCGACGCTAGTTGACTGCGGCCTCAATTGCCTTGGCGCTGGCATCGTTTCCTGCAAGCATGTGACGTCAAGTAATCAACGCCAAGATGAGAAACGAAACGGCGCCAGCACCAAGGCAAGGGAGGCCGCAGCCAACCAGCGTCGACAACCGATTCTCCGGCGACGCTGGTTGGTTGGCTTGGCTAGACTTGACGGTGGCGCCGTTTCGTTTCCCATCGTTTTCCATCTTGGCGTTGATTA
Source organism: Andrena praecox (assembly GCA_963932275.1). Classification (NCBI taxonomy): domain Eukaryota; kingdom Metazoa; phylum Arthropoda; class Insecta; order Hymenoptera; family Andrenidae; genus Andrena; species Andrena praecox. The sequence goes on from OZ010731.1 coordinate 38,586,374, forward strand.
GTTTGACGTCACCGCGCCATCGCACGCATGCGCGGCGTTCCCCCGCCGCTAATTATCATGATGCGAGTAAGATTTCCCACGAACGCTGTGCTTACTTCAATACTGTCAGCAGTAAGGAGGTATACGTCGGCAGTGCTATCAGGCATAAAAATAAATTAAAAAATTTGATTGTTGAATCATGCAAATGTGTTTCATTCGTTAACCTTTCAGGGACCGGCAAAGCCCTTTTTGGGGATTTGAGTAAGCACACTACTTAATAATGATTTAAAGCAGGCTTGGGAATTAAGTGAACGCGGCGGCCGATTTTCAGAGGCAACGCCTCCTTTCTTCCGCCGCGCGTCTTGGTCCCCGCGGCGGCCTAGGTGCTTGGAGCGTCTCAAGCCCGTACCATATGAACCCCGCGTGGCGCGTTGACAAGAGAAAAACGCATCGGCAATCGTGCTCTCTGGGCCGATGTGGAAAGCTATTGATACAATGTCGCCCTAATACGCCACGCGCGGTTCACGTGGTACGGGCCTGAGGCGCTCCAAGCTGCTTGGCCGCCGTGCCGCGGGAGAAAGGAGGCGTTGCTACAAAAAATACGACAAAATAAAATAATTCCTGAATGTCACGTCCCGGGTGAGGTTTTTGGAACGGTGACTATGGGGAAGGAAAAGACCAGGCGCGAATCTAAAATCCGTCACTCTGAGGGTTTTGATGGAAGGCCAGGCGCGAATCTAAAATCCGTCACACTGAGGGTTTGAGAGGAAGATAGGCGCGAATATCAAATCCGTCACTCTAATCGACCAGGGAAGGTTTTAAAGCGAATTAGTACCTGAGGGACACCCGTAAGCACTCTTGTTTTGATTTGGCTCGATAATAGGATTTACTGTTGCATTCTCGTAAAAGTTGCACGTAATGTTTCCGCGAAATCCGGCTGGACATACGGCCATACGCAGCCTATGTAAAAGTACGTTAGTAAACACTATAAGAAGCTCTATGCTCGGGTATCGCGAGCCGAAATCAGCTGTTGCACCGATTTGTTTTGGTTTGGTGGGTTTCGTAGCTGGAGGGTCTTTATAATGATTTGAAACGTTATTTTAGAAACAAGAGCGGTTGTTTATTTTTATAGCATTTAACTTAGTATTTACACGGATGCGTTTAGACATTTAGCATCAGCACAGAGACATTTATATAAATGGTTATCAAATACGTAATGTTTATATGAATATGAAACATATGAATGTTAGCAATAGAAGATTATAATGTATACGATATATGACTAGCGATAATAGTTAGTAAAAGCACTGAGTATAGGATAATAAACCAATAAGCATGAACAAAAGTATAAGATAATAAGTATGCAATAAGCGTTGATAAACAATAATAATAAGTTTGCAATAAGCATTAATGAAAGAATAATATAATAAGTATGCAATAAGCGTTGATAAACAATAATAAATGGTATGGAGGTGATATGCACAATAATAATGTTAGATAATAAGAGGACTTACAGTAATCGTCGTGGTTCACTGATTTGAATTTTTAACACTGTTTGAAAAATACTTCTATCTAAGATAACTGTCTGTTGACAAAAGAGCCTCCTGGGCTCTCGATCCTTCGTATTTATAGGATCTTACAGGAGTACTGCGGGGGTACGCGCGGTAAAGACCTTGACACATTTCGGAAACAAGACGCAGTAGATTTCGGGGGTTTTTGTCAACGGTATGGCTATTAATAGATGTATTTATGTCACGTACGCCAAATGCGTCGTAATTATAATCACGTGTTGATCACGTTTGTAAATTTGCGTCGCAGTAACATTTCTGGGGTTCTTATGACTGCGAAAGGAGATACTCAACTCGTCGAATGGGTTTTGGGTATTTTATAGGAAAAGGGTTAGCGTGGCTTGGACTCTGTGAGTCGTAAAGAGGGGATTGAGGCGTGGTCTCGATTTAAGAGGGTTTTTGTAACGAGGGACTTGTTTGAATTCATTTTAAAGGGAAGGATTCGTGCCTCATATGGCGAATAGGCGAAGGAGTTTTGTAACGATCATCTCGTGATGGGGATCTCTAAGATACGTCATCGAGGTGGAGTTTTGTATAGGTCATCTTGTGTTGGTGACCGCTAAGGTACAACATCAAGGTGATCGGTGATTGAGGAGATGGGGTAAGAGTTGAGTTGAGTTTGAGGGACTTTGGTGGAGTGATTTTGAGGTTTGCTAATGGATTTTTGGAATAGAAACGCGCGAAAAATAGTGGGACGTCACACTGAAACAACACAAAAATACCAAAAATAATAAATAAAAACATGAAAAAAAAGAGAAAAAAGAAAAGATGATACAAAAACTTTCTACGTCTACGTCGTTAGCTCTGGGTAACGGTAAAAGAAAGTTCTCTGAATTTTGGTATGTGATCATTCGTTTAGATCAGTAAAACTGCTATGTTGGTCATTTTTACAATCCGACTACAGATTCATAATCAGCAGTATCAAAAACCCCCAGGCATACTATATTTTTTAAATTAAAAAATGTTAAAAATTTTATTACCGTTCCGGACCGACCAAGCCCTTTTTTGGGGCTCTGTGCAAGTTCTGTAATTCTGCACAAAATATACGTTATACATATATATATGTATAAAGGGGTGACTCAGGGGGTGATTTGAAACAACTTTTTCCTTAGCGGAAATATTGTCCGAAAGCTTCGTTAAGGAGATATTAATCAAAAACCCCGACCAATCAGAGCGCGCGCCTTCCGCCCGAGTTCCCGCGGTAGCGTTGGCTACGCGGTAGGCGACCGCGCTTGTGCTACGAACGTACGAACAAGCAAGTCGGCATGCATCGAAGGAAACCGCGTTACACAGTTTTTTTTTAAAGCAGAATCTTAAATAAGAATAATTTGAAGTGAGAGGACAAGAAGTACGTAAATTTCGTTTTTAAATAAGGCATAAACGAAAAGGTAACGTAACAGAAAATGTACGACAAGTGATCGTAATTCGTTATTGAGGTAAAAATCCGTAGTTTAACAACGGCCAACACAACTAAATTTAAAAAATAATATTAGGTGTATGAATAAATTCTTTCCGACTGGAATTTCTATCGCGGTGGTATTCAGAAGCTGCCAGAAAAATGGCAAAAGGTAATGAACAATAATGGAAATTATTTCGATGATCGAGTTGTATTCATATTTTTTAAATCAAACTGTTATTGTACCCTAAAATCGGAAAGAATTTATTTCTACACCTAATAATCACCAATAAATTAAACAAAACTCACCACTTTCGGACATTTCTTTCCTTGCTTTCCTTCCCTTTTCGGAAACCTGTGTCACTAGGCCACTGTACCGATCCTGGTCATCGGCGTCCAGTGCTCAGGGTCAATCAGATCGCAGGGTCAATGTACCGAATATTCACTTCACTGCACGGCTACTAACACTGTTCACTTAATTTATGTTTCACGGAACGTGTTGTTCTTACGTTATAAAAATTGGTGGGCCCGAAAGGGGCCGATTACTGTTAATTACTGGGACGAGATTACTAATATTACCCGGCGAAAAGAAGACTCGTGGCAGACGGTCTCGGGCTGTGCAGTCCGCTGCTGTGACGATTGGTCGCGTCACCTATTTGGGCACACTTTTACAGACGGGGCACACGTATTTTGGTTATTGGCTGAAGTTGCCACATACATTGTCGCACCGCGCGGCGAAGAGATCGAACGAAACACGAGATCGAGTACGCCTACCGCGTAGCCAACGCTACCGCGGGAGCTCGGGCGGAAGGCGCGCGCTCTGATTGGTCGGGGTTTTTGGTTAATATCTCCTTAACGAAGCTTCGGACAATATTTTCGCTAAGGAAAAAGTTGTTTCAAATCACCCCCTGAGTCACCCCTTTCAAGGAAACGCGACATTTTTGGGACACCCTGTATATATATATATAAACTGAAAACCAATATTTTTTTAAAAAAAGCCGGTCCTCTAAAGGACAAGGATTTTCTACATGTTGATGTAATTTCATATCTTACATTCGTTATTACAGTTTCGCAATGTGAGTGTTTATGAATACTTAAATAGCTACAAATAAGTTTGAAGGTGTTATACTTACGTCAACTTCCGTGATATCATTTTCTTCCGACATATTTGGAATGTTTATTTTACCCTCGATCTTCTTATCCGATGTTCCATTGGATACCCATTTCAAAACAATATTCCACTCGTAGAAGAAAATTAATTTACCCTTTCGATTATTTGCCATCGCTTCACCTTCACATTTTTCTACTTCTGTTACTGTACATGAAACTAAACATAAAACGATAGCGTTGATAAGATAACATTGCAGGATAAAATTTTGCATGCATAAAATTAACCGCGTTACAGTGTCTTCGATTTATAATTAGGATATTATAAATATCTTTAACCCTTCTGCGGAAATTAGATCATTTTAACCCAATATTGGGTGAAAAATGTTGGGTTCTGCATTTCTCATCAGATCTTTGCGAAAGTTACGTCAATCGATTCCTTATGTTTTCCCCGATAAGAATGCCCCAAAAACGATATAATTCGAACCATAATTAAGAAAATTATATGAAAAATTGATTTGCATAATGTAAAATCAGCTTCGTTAAAAATAGTCTGATTTCCATGACATTTGGTATGATTTTCATCGGAAAAGCATAAGGAATCCATTGGTGCCACTGCCACATCGATTCGGTGTAGAATAAAGAATTCAATTTTTCGCATAAGCTGTGAATTATCGCTTGAGCGACTCGGCGAAGATGAAACGACACCGCGCGGTCGAACGTGAAATGTATTCACTACAGTATATGTAGACATTTTTTATACTCTGTACTTAAGCTAGTACAAAATATAAACAAAGCAGAGTTGGGATCTCAACCAATTACATTGTGTACGTGTTCATTGAGTCAAGTTGACCTACAAGTTCCTTGCGAATAACAGTTGTAGTTTGTTATTACATAATAAATACCTTAATATTTTTATTTATTTTTTGATTAATTTAATTGATATGATATAGGGTAAAAGACCCAATTACTGTCGCCCTATGCTGTTTTACTTAAAATAAGCCTTAAACCATGTGAATTCATACACGAAAAAATTTTAACATACATTTAAAATTGTAATTTATGCGAGGAAAAGCAGGAATTAATTTTTTCTTCTTTAATTTTGATAAGATGGTAAAAAGTTTTAAGTTGGTTACGCTGTTATTGTCACTTGTCATTCCTACCATTTCACGTGCGTGCGCGTATTGACATAACCTTGTCCAATTTCGAAATTTTTGACAACGTAACCGTACACGTTTTGTAATTACTATTGTTAATATTTATAACAGAATGTACTTTGACATCTTTTATTAAAATAACAAAATTCCTATATTTATTCTCGTTTACTCCTTGCTGAACTAGAATTTAAAACTGACAATAATTGGGATGTCAGTAATTCGATTGAACACATATCACAGGTGACAGTATTAGCTCCCGTCATATATTTTTTAAATCAATAAATTTATTAATAAAAATAGAAATTTTAAGTCATACAAATTTTTTTCTTCAACTAAACATATTAAATAATAATAAATAAATAGATAAACTTATGCCTGTGATCAATAAATACAAAAACTATGCGATACTGTCAGAATCAATCCTTAACCTGACAGTAATTGGGTCTTTTACCCTACTTGAGGATATGATGAAACATCAATTCGAATAGTGTATTACTTTAGTAGAAAAATATATATTCAGGAAACTCTCCTCTATCGTCTTAAGAGTAAATTGAACTTTCTAGCATTCTTGGTTTACACGCAATACCTCATTCTTGCCTAAACTCGTGCGTTTTTACAAAAACTCATGTTTTTAAAAAATGGATGGTGATAGAGCAATAGGGATTGCGGATTCGTGTTTGCGATGAAAAACTCTACAAGGATTACGTAATGGATATTGCAGATCAGGAAAACCATTTTATTCTGTTGGACTATGAGATAGTTAAGAACATAACAGTACACATGTATTTATTATTACTACTTTGTTGTATTGTACTATAATTATTGATTATTATCAATAATATTTTACTGTAACTTCAGTATTTCAAATATTTGTGTAAAAAAGAATTGAAAATGAAAAATATGGATACAAACCTTCATTTCCTTCTATTTTCATCTTGGTAAATAATTCCTTCAACTTCTCCTGAGACCAGGCACAGGCATTTTTTTCCGTCCTTAAACAATATTGACTGATTACTTGTTTGAATGTAATTATATTGTTAAGTTTAACCATTTTCAAGAATGTACCACAGCAAGAACATTAAAATAATACATCATTAAGTATAATGCTATTATGTATCTAATTTCATAACAATGTAGAACAGGTATGAAATTTAACAGTGTGCATGACGCAAGATTTGGAAAATGCGCCTTTAAGTCGGTTAGCCCTTTCCGACCAATCGCTTTTGCCGGGAAAGTTATGTATACAGGAGTGTCCAGCTAAATGAAATGTTTCAAGTCTGAATAATTGGAACAGAATCATCCCCACCACAATTTTTTGTGTATTTAAGATTAGGAATCCTCGCAAGTGAGGAAATAAATGAAAAATCTGAAGTCCGCATTTGTCATTGGATCTTCACGAACATGGCACCAATTAATCCCTTGTGTTTTCCCAATGAAGATGATACCAAAGCCGTTACAATTCGGGCTATAATTAATGAAATTACATATAAAATTAGTTTGCAGAATTTAAACCCAACTTCGTCAAAAATAGTCCGATTGAGCTGGCATTTGGGATTATTTTCATCAGGAAAATCTAAGGAATCGATTGGTACCTTTCTTATGAAGATTAACTGAAAAATATAACAATTTCAATATGCAGTACTGGGGGGTATTTCACGCTTGGCTGTGCAGCACCCTTTGAGGGGGTAGTGGACTATTACATACGTAAAATCGTTAGTTTCTTTGACGCTAAATTACTTTGATACCAAGTAGAATACTTTCATGGGTCGCTGTGGGGATCATGATGAAAAAAGTACGAGCGGGCGGCAGAAATAGTACGAGTGGAAGGGAAAGGTGGTGAAACGTGGGTGACAGTGTGGAGGAAAGTGGGGAGGAAGTAATAAACGAGTTATAAGTGAAAGCAGGAAGTGGAAAGGGATAGAGGTTAGGAATTGCCGGCCCAAAGCACAGCGATACTAAAGACACGAGCGCCAACGGAAGGAAGATGTCAAAGCCTGCTGACAGGGATGGTAAAGTATGAGGCAAAAGGAAAGGGAAGGGGAGGGAGCGAGAGGTGGAAGACGAAGGGTAACACTAACGGAAAGAATGAAAAGCAAGGCCGTTACAGACAAAAACTGCGGGAAACTAAAGGTGGTAAGGGAGGAAAAACCGGGAAAATGATATTAATGGGGAAAGCTGAACAACGGAGAAAGCAAGAAGACACCCAGCAGGCGAGGAGGGAGGAAGATAGTATTACAGAGGATAGCCTAAAACAAATGGAAAAAAACTGGAGAAGAAGAACTGGAGTACTTAAGTGTGTGGGGGCGGGGGGAGAAGTGGCCAGGGAAATAATGGGAGACACTGCCGTAATGGAAACAAGGATTCTAGAGGGTATCCAAATGCAGGGTAGGGAAATTAGAGCGGATATCAGAAGGGAGATAACACAGTGTAAGGAGATACTAAGAAAGGAAATAGAAGAAATAAAAAGGGAAATGAAAAATAAGAAAGAAGGGTGGGAAAGGGAGAAGGAACTCCTTAATGGAAAATTAATGAGGTTGGAGGAGAACGAAATGGAAATAAGGATGGAGTCAATGGAAAATAGAGGTGGGAGGGCGAGGGAATAAAGAGCTAAAAGCGATAAGAAAAGAGAAGGAAAAAGACTGAACGGTGGAAGCTATACAGAGAGGAGCTAGAAATAGTTAATAGATTCAAATATTTTGGATGCTGGTTTTCATCGGGGAACTCATTCAGGGGACATATAAAAGCACAAGCGGGGTGTGTTAGAAGGTGATAAATGCAGCATGGGGGGTAATGACAAGAGCAGGCTTAAATACATTGGAAAGAAGAGGATACCTAATGAATACACTGATTGGAGCAGGATTAATGTATGCCGCGGAAGTGTGGGGATCGAGGAAGTGGGAAGAAATAGACAGAGTACAGAACAGATTTATGAAGATGAGCATGGGATTGGACAGGAACACACCTACGTATATTTAGCAGATGGAAGCGGGTAGGGAGAATATCGAAATACAGACGATGATTAAGGCTAGTAAGTATGTACGTGCTGAAGGTGATAGAGATGGAAGAAGGGAGGTGGCCAAAGATATGCCTGAAGGAGGAGCTAAGGGGGCTAAGGAACAGGGTATGGATGAAGATAGTGAAGAGGTCGTTTGAAGAGGTAGGGGATGGAGAAACGTTAGAGCTGATGGAGAGAGATGGAAATAATGCTTAAACAGAAGAGAAGTTGAAACGGGCAGTGACCAGAACATACAGGAGAGGTAGGTGAGAATAGAGAGGTCTACGTACTGCACGGGGTATAAGGACAGGAAGAAGGAATAGGGCAAGAAGAGTACTGGAAGGAGGGAGGGATTAGAGGTAAGGACAAGGAGCAATGGGCACGCCTAAGATGCGGGAAGGTAGGGAACTACAAGTTAAGGAGCAGAAACTATGAGGGGTGCAACATTTGTGGAGACGAGGAAGACCTAGAAAGGCATGTGGGGAAGTGCAGGGGTATGTATGCGAAAGTGGAGGGGGAGAAGCGGGAATGGCTCGATGGGCTGGGAGGGGTGGAAGCGCGAGGCGAGGCGATAGAGAGGATGCTTCAGGGCATGCGAGTATGCTAGATTGTACGAGAGAAATTTCAATAAAGAGGGAGTAAGGAGCCGAAACAGGGGAAGGAAGAAAGGACGAGGAATCGAACGAGAAGGATGGACACACGAGTAACGGAATAGTATAGAGAGGGGGCTGTGTTTTTTGTACCATAGTATATATTTATATGTTTATGTTTTTATATTTACACTATATAGTTTATGTGTTATCAAAGTGTTATCTCATGTCTATTGTTATGTGGAGCGTTGATAATGAGAATAACTTTTATCAGTGACGTATTACGATATATTCGCTTACGTATGGTATAAAAATGGATATATTGTTGAGAAACCAAATAATTTTGAAAATCCAGTAGATTTCGCTTTTTTACAACAAGAGTTCATGTATGTGAAGTTAGCCACCCATTTTGTGAAAAATTAAGAAATCATTGTTGTAAATCAAACTATATAGTAAGTTTTGTACCGCATTGTAACGTTGAGTTTTCAAAAATTTGGAACCCTTTTCGAAAAAAATTGAGAAAATCAATTTTTGAAGTAGCTCCCCCTTGAAAAGCATAGTTTATCTCGATTATAATGCATTGTACTAGTTGTACCGAGCATTGTACCGTCAAGAATTTCCAAAAATTCGATACCGTTTTCGAAAATTGAGAAAACCAATTTTAAAGATAGCCCCTTTTGAAAAAAACGTTTTTCTCGATTGTACTGCATTGTAGTAGTTGCGCCGAGCATTGTACCGTTCGAAGAAAGGGTGTGACAACACTAGTTTGCAAAAAAAAATAAAAAAATGAAGAGTGTTCCAAGTCACGTATTATTTCCCAATAAATGTTAGAAAAACATTGTCGTCGTGCAGCTTAAGGTAGTTATAATGGGATCCAAGAGTTCTCCGATTGTCGAGGAGCACAGTTCCGCAATATAACAAAAGTTGAAATTGTATGGAAAAAAATATTGATTATGCCGTTTTATAATTATTTAATACGAATTTTAAAAATCATTGTTAATATTTTTGTTTATAACTTTTTTGCAATTGTTTAAACAATTCATCAAACTTTTACGATCTGATAGATCTAATTAAAAGAAGTAAGTTTTAACTTGAAACTTTTTTTCTATCTCTTACAGATTGCGTATTACAAGGGGGAATCCCCCACATATCCAGTTTCAGAATTTTTTTTAACTTTCTGGGGCGCCTTCCGTTTCGCGCATTGAGTGCATAGACAGCAGGCAATGATGATTGGTGGTTCATACGGTAAGTGTATAGACTGCATAACCTGATTGGAGTATTCGAATTCGACATACAGAAGGGAGAACTACGCATGCGCGCATTATGTGCATTGGCTGCCTATAGTTTGATTTTCTGTAGTTGCTGCACACCTCATGCGCCAGAAGTTGGAGGATTCTAGGGAATTCTACGAATCAGGTTATGCAGTCTATTCACTCCCTGCATGAACCACCAATCACCATTGCCTGCAGTCTATGCACTCAATGCGCGAAACGGAAGGCACCCCTGGTTCGAGACCTTCATTTGTCAGTCATCTTGTGCCGGTCAAATAGTGCTGTCATCTATGTCCTCTTGTCTCAAACTTTTCGTGGATGTCCTAGTTTTACATCCTTTCACAATGCAAACTGGCATTTTTACAATTGGATTTATAAATAATTACACAAGAACCGACGCCGCAAACAACTACTGTATACGTCTATACTAAATGAGGCCAATCCACGCCAAATGTCAAGCCACGCTACTCAGCGTTCGTGGGAAATCCTACTCGCGTCATAATAATTAGCGGTGGGGGAACGCCACGCATGCGCGCGATGGCGCGGATACGTCAAACCAATCAACGCCAAGATGGAAAACGATGGGAAACGAAACGGCGTCAAGTCTAGCCAAGCCAGCCAACCAGCGTCACCGGGGAATCGGTTGTCGACGCTGGTTGGTTGCGGCCTCACGTGCTTTGGCGCTGGCGTCGTTTCGTGGAAGCATGTGACGTCAACCAATCAACGCCAAGATAAGAAACGAAACGACGCCAGCACCAAGGCAAGTGAGGCCGTAGCCAACCAGCGTCGACAACCGATTCCCCGGCGACGCTGGTTGGCTGGCTTGGCGAGACTTGACGGTGGCGCCGTTTCGTTTTCCATCGTTTTCCATCTTGGTGTTGATTGGTTTGACGTCACCGCGCTATCGCGCTCATGCGTGGCGTTCCCCCACCGCTAATTATCATGACGCGAGTAGGATTTCCTACGAACGCTGCACGCTAGTACTAATAAGTAAACTAGCCTACAGAGTGCACCACAATTTGACCAGCTCAAAATGGCTGTCGAAGGCGATTCCCCTTACGTCTTTCGCCGCAACCCACTGCAATTATGCACTGTCTTTCTGGTCCATGTATTAAGTAATAAAAATTGATGATGGTCGACAGTAACCAAAATAAAACTCCCGCCATCGATATTGTTTACTGGTAACCAAAAAAAAAAATCCCTCAATCGATGTAGGTCAGGGCTCTCCAGCGTAGGGGCTCCTCACGCGCCTGCTTCCCCTTCCAATCTTCCTCTGGCGCCGCGTGCCTTCCGTTGTCAGGGAGACCGCGCGACGCTGTGAAGGCTGCCATGACGGGCTAGCCGGGCTAGCGTCCTTCGCGGTTAGCGTCGCGCGGTATCCCTGACAACGCGGACGAGAGTGGGAGAACCCCAAGCGTACGCGTACGGGACCTTGGAGAGCCCTGATGTAGGTTATACCGTAACCAAAAAAGTTCTGGAATCGATATTAGTTATAACGTAACCAAAAAAAATCTGATCAGCGATAGCGGTGATTCGTAACCGAAAACAATTTACATTATCAATAATTGTTATTCGTAACCGAAAACAATTTCCGTTATCAAAAATGGTTATTCGTAACCGAAAAACAATTTTCGTCGTCAATAATAATTATTGTGACCAAAAAATATTTCCGTTGACAATAATGGTTATTCGTAACCAAAAATGATATCCGTCATCGATAATGGTTACTCATAACCGAAATCATTTAAAGAAAAATATTAACTCTTATGCCATAACTTTTAAAATTTAGGTTGTAACAGTTATGGTCTCTGGTTGAAATTAGCTGGAATATGTGAAAACTGTTACAGAATATTTGCACACAGTCGTGACTTACACCTAGAAGGTTTGAGTAACCCTTCGTGGTCACACGGGGTGTATCGCACCGCAAGAGCAATTTTCAATTTAAAATGTCGCACCTTTACGTTTTCCAAAGGGGATTTATCGTAAAAAAAAAAAAATTTTTTTTTTAATAAATCGGTTTTTCCCACGACCGTGGAAAATCGCTCATTTTCAACTACAAATTTTATCATAACAAAATTTACATTTCTAGAAAAAGACTATTAGACCATGACTGTATAACTATTACGAATGTACAATTATCACTGAAAAGTTAAGATTCAAAAATACGAAAATGGTACCTCAAAAATTAAACAAAATCAACAACATAAAGTGGACATCATATATCCTGACTAAAGTACAAAGAAGAAAAGAACAGTGTCATTAACCCTCCGCCTACTGCAGCTTAGAGTCCTGTGTCGTCATTTCTCCTTCACACGGATATTTCACTAATCATTCACGGTCGCTCGAGCTCCCCACAGATATACCAACACAGGTTCGGATTTTTGTTGTATGCACACGAAAGTATAACAACATCGGGAATTATATAAGAAAAAAACAATATTTATTGTGCATCTCTATTATTGCAAGTATTACATAGAACTGTACGATTTTGTGTACAATGGTTATTACAAACATGTCTGTCACAATAATCACATACATTAGCATACCTATTATTATTCCCAATGCAAAAGCAACACCTAGCACGCTTTTGTCCTGCTGTCCTTGGTTTCTTTACAATTTTGCGCCCTGTCGCTTCTATCGCACTTATGACATTTTTATGTAATCCTACTTCTTGGTCTTCGAATGCAGTAGCTCGTCTGTCTATATTTTTGGCAGTCAATCTCATTCCCAACTCCTGCAAAAATATCTTCCTCCTCGTTTTTATTGAATTTTTGCTTTCCCACGTAGGATATTTCGTAAGCCATATAACAAACGCGTTATATGCGGCAATATCTAAATAGTGCATGAACAACGACAAAGGCCAACGGCGGGTGCAGCGTCTACAAGAGTATTCTCGTACCACTTTCTCGAAAACATCTACCCCACTTTTCGTAGAATTATAATAACGTATTATATCTGGCTTGAATTTTTCCGTTGCCGCTGATACATTGTGTTCGCGATGTAATGTAGAGAATACTATATCACACTTTCGTGGTTTTGAAACATAGGACACCACTGCTAATTTTTCAGTAAAAAGAAATTCTGAAGAATATTGGGGCCGATTTTGTGCTTGTGTAAGAGCTTTCGGTAGGTCTCGTTTATCTTTACGCACAGTTCCCACCATAAACAGTTTACTTTGCAGTAGATCTTCCGCGAAAGTCAGGTCTGCAAAGAGATTATCTGTAGTGATACATCGTCCAGAATTTTCCCAAACATTTGCCAGTTGTTTCACGACACGCTGTCCCTGTTGTTCTTCTGGTACATTTCCACGCTTTCCCAGGTATACCTCCATATTACAGCAGTAAAAGGTTTTGGCATCACAAAGGGTCCATATTTTTAGACCATATTTCCCGGGCTTGCTTGGCATGCAGACTTTGAAGGAGCAACGGCCGCGAAACGTGACTAATTGCTCGGCGATGCACCCAGCGTTTGTCGCGTGATAAGAATCCTTACAATTTTGTACAAAAATATCTGTGACGGTCCTCAGTGGTGCCAGTTTGTCATTCGATTTCCTCTCCGCGCGCGTGGCCGTATCGTCAAAACGCATATACCTCAGAATATCTATAAATCGATCGCGCGACATTGTCGCTGCATAAAACCGTCGCGAAAATGCTTCATTTACTTCCCATAAGTCGTGTTTACTTTCGTGCGACTCTCTAAATCGGCCAGTTAGTAACAGAAGTCCAAAAAACGCGTCCATTTCGATACAGTCCACTGGCTTCCATTTCTTATTCGGCGGCACATTTGCTTCTGCCTTCTTATTTGTATAGAGAATAATCGTATGCATGATTTCTTCGTTGACGAACAAATGAAAACAGTCCTCCATTGTCTCTACATGCTCGCTCTTATTCGTTAGCGAAGGCTCGCGCGAAAGGTTCGGAATCGGTGCGCTGGTATTATTAGGTGGAATGTATTGCCAATTATGTCCGCGTGCAATTCGGCTTCTTGGAACAGAATCTTCTATGGATTCTGGCACATCGACTTCATCCGATTCGTAATCTTGTATCTCTGGCTCGAAATCGCTATTTGATGCACTGCCACCGTTTGATGACTCTTCCCAGTTGTGATTGTCTTCCGTAAATCGATAAAAAACATATTGCTTGTCTGCTTCTAAGGTAGACATTGTGTCAATAAACACCAACCACCACTAAACAATGAAAACAGCACAGATGACAAAAAGAACATAAAGACACCAACAAAAGCAGTAAAAACAATAGGAAAAAAAAGCGAAACTTCCGAAAACCGGTCAAACCCGATTTAGCTATAATTTTGAAGATAGTTTTATTTTGCACAAAGACGAGGTTTACGAGAAGGATTTTTTGCGACTCCACAGTCGAGAATTTATATTTTTTTATCATTTCGATGTCATTCCCTACCTTACCGACGCAATATAGTATACTGTATAATGGTCAAAACTATCAAAACAAATAAATACCGAACTCACATCGGGTCGCTAGCATGCTTTACGCGCCCCCCGCCCTAATCTGGCCCCAACCAATACTAATATCCGAAACAAGTTGAAAATTGGTGACCAAAGTGAAAATCTTTCCCGAAAATATTGTTTTTGAGTAAAAGAAACCTATTTTCTGAATTTCAGTCGGATCGAAAGATGGAAGTTTTCAAAATCGCAGGGAGTGACACTAAAATGGTAAAATACATTTTTCGCAAAATTTACACCTTAACTTCCGAGTCGCAGAAAACGCTTCTCGCAGACATTGTTTTTAGGTGAAATGAAGTTATTTGCAGAATTTCAGTCAAATTGGGTTTGATCGGTTTTCGGAAGTACAGCCGAAAAAAACATTTCCGCGGAAATATTTCAACTAACAGCGTACGTTTTACTTCCTCGGAGCCTTGTAAGAAACTAAATTATATCCTTCGCTGCGACACTTCTGGCAGTGTGCTGCGAAGTAGCGCGCTATTCGATTGTCGCAGCTAACACACGCACAGCTCCTTCGCTGTGTCGACTGCGTGCGTTATCGTTCTTAAGGCGAACAGTCTCCAGTGACTCCGGCGCAGTGTACGGAGGGTTAATAAACTATTCTGATAAAAAACAAATTTAGAAAATTAACACAACTTTCGTTCCGCTTGGAAAGTTTGAAAAGATAGGCCACTATCTGAATAAGTATGTTTTAGGTGGAATTTAATTTACAATGTCGATTATGGAAAATTAGAACGAATTAGATCGGAAAACATTAGCTGTTACCCCGGGTCCACACCAAGGCGAACACGAACAAAAACATTGTCCGCGAACTTTTTTGTCTGTTCTTGCCAAGTCCACATTGCTGCGAACATGGAAAAAACTCAGCGTACGTTCACATACGGTTCGTACGCTGAGTTTTTTCCATGTTCGCAGCAATGTGGACTTGGCAAGAACAGACAAAAAAGTTCGCGAACAATGTTTTTGTTCGTGTTCGCCTTGGTGTGGACCCGGGGTTAGGACTATCTTTGTAAGAAATAGCTGCAGAAAAAAATAGAATGAAGAACTTTCCTCGCAAAATTCGGAACTTTCCTTTCCTATTTCTTTGATAAAAAATAAAATGTTCATCTTCATTACTCTCTTCTTCAATCGAATTAAACGAAATATTAGAATTCCTGATGTGTCATATTAAGTTCAAAGCAACTAAATGTTCTTTCTTGACACAACAATTACAATATAAAATGAATTGTCCTAGGTTCACAAAATACCAATTTAAAGACTTAAATTTTCGTATTTAACAAGAAATAACCGAGTAATGGCAGTTAATATTTTGGAATATATTTACACCCGTCAACTTGTATATGATTTGTCATACCAGTGCCAATTATTCACATTAGTTGCGTCAGGCCTTTCTTCGACTATCCACCGTGGATCTCCTTCACCCCACTTGGCCATTTGTCAGAAGTCACAGACTCACAGTAGGGTGTAATTAACCAGATATGTTACGCAAGCGAAATATTTATTCCTGAAACATAAAATATTATATTTATATCTTAATGGCATTATAATTAATTAATATTTCTCGTTATACCCGTAAAATTGTTATTGTGGAATATAAGAATTTTAATAAAAAGACGAAATGTTAAGATCGAATATTACGAAATGTAATAAATGCGCGAAGTTAAAGCAATTTAATGCAAACTAAAGATTTCTAACCAAATGAAACGTTTAAAACTATTATTATTACTATTTACGAAAACTGAGTGAAGTACAATGAATGCGCAAAATTTTATTGAAGAAACAGTGTACAATTGTTTGATTTATCGAAATACTATAATTAACTATTTTTGGTAATATTATTATTTCTGACATAAAATTTGACTTTATAGAGCAGCTTGTGTAGTAAAACTTTTGAAGGTTAAAACATTGTCCATAAAAATTTGATCTAAACATCTGCGTTAATGTTGATCGTAAGTATATTTCTCATAAACGTGTTAATGTTTTGTTCATGCACGATTTCGATTAAGTCTCCTGTGAATGAGAGAGCATTCGACTTTTACACAACCTTGAAGATATTAAACATATTTGTAACATTCGTTGAAAAAAATGACTATTCTGTGGCAAGTAATGAGATCATAAGAACATCCGACTTGCAATCCAAGACAAGCAATTTTAAATCAAGAGAAATGAATGTATTATAACCTACAAGTCACAGCCATTAAGTAAGCGGTTTCATTATAGAGAAATATTTGTATATCATAACTTTACATAATGTTAGATACAGTTTACTTACAGAAATTGTCGCAAACTGCCCGAGTACAAAGTTCTGCCCGTCACTTTCTATAAACGTCCAATTCAATTAAATCTTCTTCTAAGACTGAATCGAGCACTTAATGCACTGTTCTACACATGTAACATTTTCTGAAAAGTACCGAGCACGTTTAATGTTAAAATTCTCAAGCAAAGATATACAACGTGATAACTGCAATCCTCGCAGCGGACTCGAAATTACTAAGGAAACAAATATTACTGTGAAGGGAGATATAGGAACCTTCTAGAAATATTCTTACGCTATCACCTGAACATGGCTTTATAATGGATCACTTCACATCTTAGAACGCGCCAAATTTAACTTGTCATGTGACACAGGGTGCGTTCCGATTTTCGCAGTGAGTTCAGAAATCGCAGCGGTTCATGCGGTCTTGAAATTTAAAAATGCCACTATGGAAAAACAGACGTTGTTTACAATAACCTCGATACTATTAAATAATAGTGATAATGAAATCAGCAGCTGTGATTCGTCTGATGAAAGCGAAAATGAAGATGATATTAACTTGCCATTTAGAATCAGAATTAATATACATATTATCATTAATTGTAAACAAAACACTCGGACAGATTATGTTTTCCTAAAAATGACAGATTATGGAGAACATTGTGGAGGTTATTCCGGGATATTCGATAATAAGTATGTAATTATACATTTGTATTAAAAAAAAACATCACATGTGGAGGCGTGGTTTAGTGATCCTCTAGGTACTGATACGCAGATGTGGCCGCCGTTTTCTATTGGTCGACTCCATTAGTGACCGAAACCGGAAGTAGAGAGAGCAAGTAAACAAGTAGAAAAAGAAAGAGATACTGCTCGCATGTAATTGGTACGTGCCTAGCCCCACCAACGTTTATCTGCGTAATTTTTCCTATTGGGCGAAGCAATAACATCTACCAATTGGATTCCACAACATTGAGCGAAAAGTGGAATCACCAGCAAACTTCATTTAATGCTGTCATTTTTTAACGTGCAAACTATTGCTAACGCGTGCAGATTTTGTAAGTATGAATATTTATGAGACAAAATTTAGGATAAAGCTAACCCGTCAATGCACGAGTGAAAAATATTTCCGAATGTACATGAGTGGAGTTCCAGGACTTTTTAGTCTTTATTCTTTTATAATATTCGATACAACGTAGTGGAGTTAGAAACGCAATGTACGCAGTGTAATGAAATTTACCTTTTTAGTCTTTTACGTTTTAAGTAAAGTTAGAAAACCCTACGTGCTCCGTAGAGATCTAGAAACAGTCTAATGTATTTAACGTAACATGTTTTAATTTGTATGAAGAACGGCAGAAGGAAATAGTACAACTTCAGTTTTCTCGATTATTTCAAAATGTGCCCGCCAATTTGCGACTTCCGCTTTAGGCCAAAATGGTGGACACATCTGCGTATCACTACCTATACTCGAGCTCATTTTAGAAGGAACTTATTTCGCGCATGTTGAATGAGCTATTCAACTGTCGCGAGGTCTCTGTTCCCCCACTTTACCATGCGCAGCCGAAAGACCATTGGTGGTGGCATAGCCAATGAGCGCCAACATGCGCAGAACCGATCTAAACTCGTCGGTCGGCAAGTTCCTTCTAAAATGAGCTCGAGTATAGAGGATCACTAGCGTGGTTTAGATTTCAGCGCTGCGGTGGTAACTTGGCAAACTATTGACAGTAGGCTGGATCCCTCCAAACATTCCGAATAAGTATTTATTAATCGAATAAGTAAAAATTTAGTGTTCAAAAAACTTTAAAAAACCTCGTTTTTCACAACATGTCTAACTTTATTATTTAACATGTCTATATAAACACTGATAATCATATGGACTTCGACGGATTTCGACCTACTCGCAGTAGTTCAATTTTCTGTCACTAGTTGGCGCATCGAAATTCTAGGTTTCCCATCAGATCTTGAATATCGGCGTCGTTGTATATCGGCATTCGTTCATTAGTGTCCAAAGAAATCAGTTGCGTTACTGTACAATTTGAATTTGTAAACAAACAGTAACCTAGATAGCACCCGACGTCTATAAGCTGTCTTTAATAGTCCAGTGAAATTAGGATATGTCTTCGGAATAAATCCCAGCAAGCTAAATTTTGGTATGGGCCATTAGTTCGTCGTTTTAAACAATATGTCAAAGGTCCTCATCGATCCGACCCCCGCCAAAAATTTTACAGAGTGTCGAAGGAAAAAAAAATCTGTTTTTCGCGAATATCTCGTTGTCTAGCATAATAGTTATTATACAATTTATAGCTAGCCGATAAATGTAGGAAAGACATATAGCGAATTCGGTACCTCGCACTAACTCTGCACTGGTGCCGGAAAATGACTTGGATTGGTTGATTCTTATAGAGTTATCTTCGTTTCTATCAGAAACAACCAATCCAAGTCATTTTCTGGCACCAGTGCGGAATCAGTGCGAGGCTTAGAGCATATAAACATGGAGGAAGCATGCAATAGGCGAAAATGTAGAGGGCGATAGAAAGAGAGAGATATACATGTGGGACACCCCCTCTCTTTCTAACGCCAGGGGCGCCGCCTGGCGCTAGAAAGAGAGGGGGTGTCCCACATGTATATCTCTCTCTTTCTATCGCCCTCTACATTTTCGCCTATTGCATGCTTCCTCCATGTTTATATGCTCTAAGGTGCGAGGTACCGAATTCGCTATTAGTTACCGATACGTATCGAGAGTCACATCGCGCTGTTGCCGCATTTCCCCTATTACTATTTTGTCGTCAAGAAGGCTTGAATGAATCACGGCGAAGCGGCTGGAGAACAGAGATGGGCAAAGATAATATCTGGATAAACTCAAATAAAAGATTCTTTATGTTTATCCGTTATGAACCGAAGTGAATTCATTCGACGACGAAATGTACGCTCTCGCACAAATCCATAGTAGAACCTCGATCATCGGTTTTATTCACGTCTAAAGCAGCTTCTTCGAATAGCTCGGCATTGTTTTTGATGAAATGCTTTTGCATAGCATCCATTTGTGCCATTATTTCTTTACGCTTCTGCGCTGCCATTTTCATCCTCCACTCTTTATCACTTTTACTGTTTTCGTTATCGTTTGCTGGTTCTGTACGAACCGCTACGGGTGCGTTATTGACTTCCATTATTGTATTATCAGCGACTTCTCTATACTTTGTTAAAACCCAAGTTAATAAATCCTTGTGAGCATCTATACGTGGGCTGCTAGACAGATCCTCCAACCATACTGCTGAGATTGTAATGAGTTAAAACATGGTATAAATCAGATTATTTCTAGAATATATCTTGGTAATTAAATATAAATGTAATGTAAATTCTAATCTAAAAATGCTAAAAATAATCCGATTTATACCGTGTTTATTTATTTTCATCACTTTTTTATTATATATAATCAATTAAATGGCAATAGTAGGCACAGTGGCAGTAATTGGCACATGCAACACTTTTTTACAAATACCTTTTGTTGCTGTATATAGTTAATGAATTTGTTTAAACCCTATAGTGTTAACTAAGTAATTGTATAATTACTTATATCACATATGTCGACAAACAGAATACAGTGTTACATTTCACAGGCAACCTCCGAGGGAATATATGTAAACACGGACAATATGTGATATAAGTAATTAATACAATTAGTTAATTAGCACTATAAGGTGCAAACTGTTAAACTGTATACAGCAATAAATGATATTTGCAAAGAAGTCTGAGTTGTGAAATGTAAATCCACAAACACTAAAGACTAGAAAATAAAATAACCCATACAGCACACTCTCCTTGCGGCATACTTGCGGCATACTTGCGGCGCAAGATGGCAACGAAGCTCGCAAGGATGCCGCAACTATGCAGCAAGAATTCTATGTCCGCCTGCTGCAAACTTGCACGGCAATTTTGAGGCAAAGTTGCACGGCAATTTTGAGGCAACTTTGCACGGCAACTTTGACGCAATTTTGCACGGCAACTTTGACGCAATTTTGCACGGCAACTTTGACGCAATTTTGCACGGCAACTTTGAGGCAATTTCCCACGGCAATTTTGACGCAATTTTGCACGGTAACTTTGAGGCAACTTCGCACGGCAACGTGGCGGCAATAATCGTCCTCCCGAAACGTGTCCCCAAAATCGCGTTATTCCGGAAACGATAAAAGTAAATGTGAGGGAAGGGAATTAAATTACCACAAACATTAACATTTTATTTTTTTTATTTTTTTTATTTTTTTTATTTTTTTATTTATTGTTTTAATCCTTGCCTTTCGGCTTAGGATGGCTCCCATTTCCATTTCCAATTCCTTATTTTCTACGTACATAAATACATTTATCAGTATTATCAAATAACATTAATGACAATATGTTACATTCTTAAAGACAAAAAACAATTCTTCGGAAAATAAAGATTTATTTCAATCGGTATAAAAAATCAATACTTTTATTATACCCTGACTCTGTCAGTGGTCAAAAGTGCCTGCAATGACACTTGTACTCGCGGATCATACGATCACGCGAGTCCATTCACGCCGGCGACGCGGCGTAAGTTTAACAAGAAACTGACGAACTAACTAATACATTTTATCGGTCATATGTCGCACCGCGCTGTAAAGTGTCACTCCATGTCACCAGGTAATCCAAAATTACGGATGTCGTCAGGGCCACGTTCAATCTATAAAAAGTCATGAAACATGGGCTACATTAAAAAAAGCATTCGTATAACGCCAATCACAGGGTGCATTGAAGCAGTTAAAAGTAACAATCACCATTAAGTACTTTATAATAATTTAACGGAAAGTGAAATTAAAGTTATACAGTATATGAAAAGCTTGTCGCGCCGCCAGCAAACAAATGCCCCATAAAATTACGGGAGTTCCCGGAACATGCAATATCCTGTCTTTTTGCATCGGGATATCACATGTTCCGGGAAGACTGCAATATTCATGTTCCGCAATTTTATGGAACACCCTGTACATGCAAGAAAATCCCATCGCCGTACAATAGTATAAGTGCAGTGTATTTTACAAATTACAGGCCCTGATAACCATCTGCCTGCAGTCTGCCAGCAGATGGACAGCAGGGTCTGCCAGGAGAGCGCAGGATCTGCCGGCAGATCGACGGCAGACTACGACCGCATTCAGCTACGGATCTGCCGGCAGACCCTGCCAAGCAGACCCTGCCGGCAGATCGACGGCAGATTTACGGCAGGTCCTGCTGCCTGCCTGACACATCCAACAGCGCCATCTGAAGGCCACAATTGCCAAACAATTCCCTGCGCGTGACGTCACATGGACGTCCCTACGCACCTACACATGTATATCGTGATTGCTATAGGTGTATCCCAACCCCCAAATACAAAGCACATTCTACATTTATTAAATAATTCATTTCAAAAAGTATTTATTCTATGTTTAATAATACAGGATTGGCGATTACAATTGTTACAAAATTATACAGGTAGCGCATATAAATTCGAAGAAGAACATTCAATATTTACATTTATAAATCTATATACAATACGTCCCGTAACCAGTGGTATCTACTAGGTGCGATGTCAGAAAATTTCCTGTATTTTCGACTTCTTTTTTCTGTAGAATCACCATATTCCGTATTATGTTAGCGCTGAAAACAAATAGAACATTAGTACAAAATTAAACGTAACGTATGAATAAACAGGATACATGCGATACTTACTTCAGCTCCATCTCCGCACAGCACACACCCTAGGCGATCATGTGTGCTCCTGCGAACATTAACATTTATAAGAAAATATGTATTAAATTATTATCTACTAAACAAGACGCTAAACATTCGCACTTCGCGCATAACCCTACTTGTCTGTCTTGCAAATAATGTGAATCCCGATTTCCGCGACATAGATAATTAGAAATTATTCAATTCCATAATTACGTTTGCCTTCTGGATACGTCGAGATGAATTGTCTGGATGTTGATGTATGAAATTACTTGGAATATTATTCGAGCGTACGTCTTCAAGCACAACGGGTGCCACTTTGAACGGTACAATGAGCTACGCTCGGATTGGCTGTGCCCAGCGTGCGTCGCTAGCCGGTTACAGCGTAAACATTTCGCCTAATAGAGAGTGGGGATAGATCCTCCACCATTATACCCCCACTCTCTATTAGGCGAAATGTTTACGCTGTAACCGGCTAACGACGCACGCTGGCTGTGCCATAGTGCCGAAATTCGTGATTGGTCAAGACTCTACGTCCAGTTTGCGTTCGTTTTCGAGGTCTGAGGTGGCAGTCACTGGCAGTGGCAGTCAGTGCCGGAAAAAGCGAAGAATATTCCAAGTAATTTCATACATCAACATCCAGACAATTCATCTCGACGTATCCAGAAGGCAAACGTAATTATGGAATTGAATAATTTCTAATTATCTACGTCGCGGAAATCGGGATTCACATTATTTGCAAGACAGACAAGTAGGGTTATGCGCGAAGTGCGAATGTTTAGCGTCTTGTTTAGTAGATAATAATTTAATACATATTTTCTTATAAATGTTAATGTTCGCAGGAGCATGCATGATCGCCTACGGTGTGTGCTGTGCGGAGATGGAGCTGAAGTAAGTATCGCATGTATCCTGTTTATTCATACGTTACGTTTAATTTTGTACTAATGTTCTATTTGTTTTCAGCGCTAACACAATACGGAATATGGTGATTCTACAGAAAAAAGAAGTCTAAAATACAGGAAATTTTCTGACATCGCACCTAGTAGGTACCACTGGTTACGGGACGTATTGTATATAGATTTATAAATGTAAATATTCAATGTTCTTCTTCGAATTTATATGCGCTACCTGTATAATTTTGTAACAATTGTAATCGCCAATCCTGTATTATTAAACATAGAATAAATACTTTTTGAAATGAATTATTTAATAAATGTAGAATGTGCTTTGTTATTTGGGGGTAGGGATACACCTATAGCAATCACGGTATACATGTGTTGGTGCGTAGGGACGTCCATGTGACGTCACGCGCAGGGAATTGTTTGGCAATTGTGGCCTTCAGATGGCGCTGTTGGATGGTCAGGCAGGCAGCAGGACCTGCCGTAAATCTGCCGTCGATCTGCCGGCAGGGTCTGCTTGGCAGGGTCTGCCGGCAGATCCGTAGCTGAATGCGGTCGTAGTCTGCCGTCGATCTGCCGGCAGATCCTGCCGCCAGATCTGGTTATCAGGGGGTACCGTAAAGTGAGGAAACATTGACAGTACGGGGTAACATTGGCATCTACTTAACATCTATTAAAAAGAAAAAGGGCAAAAATTTTATGTATTTGCACACTTGTATTACAATCACAAACGATGCAATGTTATAATAGGATACCTAAACCAAATTTAAAAATGTTAATTAAAAAATAAAAATAAACAAAACAGAGTGCATTGAACATAAAAAGAAACAAATTTAAGTGTTAATGTAAGTTCGGATGTGTTAAAACTTTAACTTTTTAGTGCTATTTATATATGATGTGCCAATGTTACCCCAATTTACGATATGTTGCTACCATTTATAAATTATAATAAATAATAATACTCATGTAATTTTCCTTTATGCAATGCAGAAAGATAAAGTAGTTGTTGAATATAAAAATAATTAGAATATACAGTTTTGAAATTTTGAACTTTATCATACTACTCTTAGTAGTTCATTTATTATTCTTACGTCGCTTACCATAGCATTAAATGTGGGCATGTTCTGCAATTTTTCTTCCAAATTGCGTAAACCCTCTTCATCCTTAACGGGAAGATTTTCCGTAATTTGCAAAAATTCGGTATCGATATTGCTGCTTGCAACGTTTGAATTTTCCGGCATTTTTGACTCTATCTGTTCCAACCTTTTCATCATATCGGTCAATGTCAAATTAATTGCTGCAAAGTTTCTCTTGATAAGTGTTTCCAACTCTGAATAAAGATAAGAGAAGTTAATTATATAAAAATCTTATTTAGGATTATAGTCAATGGGTAGAAACCCATTGGATTCGATATGATTTTGTACATGCGGAGACGTACTTGCTAATGATGACGATGATGATGACGATGATGATGATGATTCTGGTTGTGATTTTGGTGTTGGTGTTGGTGTTGGTGTTGGTGTTGGTGTTGGTGTTGGTGTTGGTGTTGGTGTTGGTGCTATTTCTATTCTACTTTCCTCGGGAGACGCGTGTAGTATAAGTGGCATACTATTCTCACCACTGTTAATTCGTTGGAAATAGTGGTCGTGAAATGGCGTCGACGTCGATGGAAAATCTGCATTAAAACCCGCAATTCATTACATAATTGACACCATGCTCCGATCAATATTCAAAGGGGGGTCCCAAAATGGCGAGACTACTCGGATGATGCAATATACCGATGAAAAAAGACATCGAAAAGTCCTTAACCATTTTCAATCCGAGATCAAGATATTGCACGTTTCGGGAAGTCGCACAATTTTGGGACACACTGTACAAATTACTTCACATTTACTTTCATAATGAATAATGATTGAATAATATAAAAATACCTTCTTGTACATGCACTCCTGACATTTCAGAAGGTGCCTTGGGGTACATATTTCCCTTCTTCCTTTTCTGCAATGGCCCTTCTGCTTCAATGTCCTCTTCTTCGCTGGACACGTGAACGCGAGTATTTTTTCGCCTGCGCTCTTTCGACACTTTCCTATATCCCGAATAATTGAGGGCTTGGATACAATAAGGGGACTAGCGCTCGAAAATGGGAAAAATAATTGTCCAAACGCTATGAAATATTGGAAAATTAAATGTTGTTAAACTGTATTTTAAAAAATATGGTGTTGTAAAGCTCGTCACGACACACATTTTTTCTATTCACAGTTTGTTTATCGAATCATTACTATTCGAGCTAAAAATTATAAACGAAAAAATTTTCATCGTCCAAAATCATTATTTCTTTAAACATAAATTGCGATAACTTGAGTAAATATTAAGGGATCGTTATAAGACTTGAAACATAAAACTCAGAAAACTCTAGCGAAGCCGCAAAATGTATGCACAAAACCCTTATGTTAACAAATGTAATAATATTTCATTAAAAGGTAATACTGGATATAACCCATGTTATTCAACGTTCGCCGTTAAAAAGAATCGAAGCAATTTTGAGGTACATATAACTTGCAGCGACAAAGTATTTCCTTAATATACAAGGAAGATTTTCACCAATTTTCACACTGATTAATAAATAATTGTAGAAGTTATGACGATATATATAAATCTCCCGCGCCACCAATAGTCAACAGCCGCGTGTAATGGGCTATTTAGCAGTCTTAGCATTCGCGTTGACAGTTGGCGCCGTGAGAGAATTATATATATCGTCATAACTTCTACAATTATTTATTAATCAGTGTGAAAATTAGTGAAAATCTTCCTTGTATATTAAGGAAATACTTTGTCGCTGTAAGTTATATGTACCTCAAAATTGCCTCGATTCTTTTTAACGGTGAACGTTGAAAAACATGGGTTATATCCAGTATTACCTTTTAATGAAATATTATTACATTTGTTAACATAAGGGTTTTGTGCATATATTTTGCGGCTTCGCTAGAGTTTTCTGAGTTTTATGTTTCAAGTCTCATAACGATCCCTTAATATTTACTCAAGTTATCGCAATTTATGTTTAAAGAAATAATGATTTTGGACGATGAAAATTTTTTCATTTATAATTTTTTAGCTCGAATAGTAATGATTCGATAAACAAACTGTGAATAGAAAAAATGTGTGTCGTGACGAGCTTTACAACACTATGTTTTTTAAAATACAGTTTAACAACATTTAATTTTCCAATATTTCATAGCGTTTGGACAATAATTTTTCCCATTTTCGAGCGCTAGTCCCCTTATTGCATCCGAGCCCTCAATTTGTCGCATCCGAATCGGGAATATTGGAGGTGTCCAAGGCAGTCTCCTGTTTATCCAATGCTCCCTCATAAGTATCTGACACAGAGAATTCATTAATACGTCACACATTAATAAGTTATGCATATTCAGGTTCAATTTATACACTTCGCGTCAAAAGTAAAGGAACAATATAATTTCCCGAAATTTTTGGTTATTCTCAAAGGACTGTATCTCCGCGAAAAATGTTTGAAAAAATATTTAAAAAACTTGTTTGATTCCATGATTATCCTTGAAGTGGCATCAAGTTTCCTACAAAATGATAAATATGGAATTTTTGGGATCATTTTAAAATGAAAAAATAGATTTAAAAAATCTCATTAAATTGCCAACTAATGCTTCTGAAAGGAAACTTTCTTAGCTTTCCAAAACACTGTTGAAAATTTGTCTACGATCATGAGTTCGCAAGTTATAGGTGTTTAAATTGAAAAGTACCTTTTTTGCTTTGATCGCGAATAACTCTGTCAATAAAAATCATACAACAAAACGAAAGAAACGAAATTAAACAGAAATGTTTGCTCTATAAGAGCTCTTCCTTGGATTTGGGGGCAAAATATTATTTTGCCCGTGCATACCTTGAAAGTAGGCAAAAATTTCATAATCTTCGTTTCCCGCGTTTCATCTTGATAAAACAGTATCATACTTAGGGATGGAGTGCAAAATCACTAACAGTGATTTATCACAGTGATTTTTTTACCTCGAGTGAATTTGCTCACTGTGAATACTGTGATCGTAATTCTTGATCATGATTGAATTATTTTTTATAAAATACTTCAATATAGCTTGTGTTATAGTCAAAATGTGCTAATTCAGCGAATATATAGTATATTATACATTCATAAATAGTCGATGTATGCACGCACTGATTTGATTGGTTAAAGTATTCACATATACATTATACTTTTTAACTAAAGTGAATAAATATTCGTTAATTTAAATAGATCAAGAGCGATAACATTGGTTCAAAGTATACAACTGAGATTCTATAAGAACAGTGAGGACTTGAGAATGTTTCGAGAGAAATTAGAAATTGGGGTTATGTGGAGCGTGCAAAGAGCAGTCATGCTCTCCACCAATCAGAAGCGATCACTGTTCTGCCTGCACCAATCAGAAGCGATCACGAAAATCACGGATCACTGTGAAAAATCACCGTGGTTGGGAACGAACGTGATCGGATCACTCGTGATTCACAAATCACGGTTCTAGCCATCACTAATCATAATGCATGAAACAAAAAATTCAATTCTTCCTTCGAAAACTATAAACTTCAAGCGTTAAAATGCGTTCTCTAAATATTTTTTCAAAACATTTTTCCCACAAATACAGCCTGTTGAAAATGACCAAAATTTTCGCAAAATTATAGTGTTTCTTTAATTTTGACGCGGTGTATAAATAATACTTTAATGAAATAAATATACCTGCTGAGGCAAACCACCTGACGATGTCGCATTTTTCCCACTCATCGTGGTCCACTGGAACAATTCCTTTCATAATTGTTCTATTGAGGGTATACAAATTCTTTATATGGCTCGGCCAAATACTTCGCTGTCTATCAGCGTCCATCCAGTTCGATGGTATGATTTGTATACCATCCGCGAATTCCACGATCGAAAACTTTTTCAACATTTTTTACTGAAAAATAATTAGGAGAATTTATTAAAAAATTGTCACTGTATTATATAATAATACTTATGAAATATTGCAGTATGATAGTTTTGTCTTAATCGTGATGTTACTCGTACTTACCGGTGATGAATTAACACTTTCTAAACGGTGTTCGAAGCTCGCTTTCGGAAAACAAACGAGAAATTTAAAAAAAAAAAAGTAACGCGTACACACAAACTATAAAACGAATAAAATAACTTAAATATGTTTTAAAAAATAAACTAAACACACTATACCTATGAAAAGAATAAGAACAAAATTATATATAATTTTAAAAAATACACTACCACACTATAAGTATAAAAAAAATAAACAAATTGAATATATAATTTTAAAAAACACTAACACACGATAAGTATAAAACGAATAAGAAAAATTGAATATATATTTTTAAAAAACACTAACGCACGATAAGTATAAAACGAATTAAAAAGGGAATATATATTAAAACAAAATAATGAGAAATATAAAAAACTTGTGAAAAGGATAGCTGCTTGTTTTTCGAGAGTTTACTTCGAACTGGCCCGGTCCAGGGTTGCCGAGCGCGAGTCAGCGAGGCGACAAAGAAGTACTTTGTTTGGCGCTCGAGCCGAGCCGAGCCGAGCCGAGCCGAGCGGAGTCGAGCGGAGCGAAGCCAAGCGCTGCGTCGTTGAATTCACTCTCAGAGAGGGTTGTAAAATTTCGAGCCTGCAGTGAGCGCGAGTGAGAGAATCCATGAGCTAGCGAGAGAGGGCGAAAGAGTGGACAAGATGGCGTGGCTGGGAAAACCCGATGCGTCAGCGGGCCCAGGGGCGCGCTGAGGGATCGAAAAATTGAAACGGTTCTTTTTTAAACCGACACCTTCACACTTTCTAATATAAAATTTTAGTTGCGGGTATTTGTTAGTTATTTATTATTATCTCAGAAACTAACAATTACCTGCAGCTAAAATTTTATATTAGAGGTTCTCTCACCCTCCCGCCCAACCCCTCAAAATTTCGGTTCATTCCGGTTGTTGGGTCATACCGTAGTATATCCCACAAGGCTCCCCCCTTTTATAATAATTATTTACAAAGCTGAATGGAACTTAGGGAAATTTGATGGCGACGCCAGAGTTGGGCAAAATGTAATTTGATTACAAATTACGATTAAAGTGTAATTGTGTAATTGATTACACATTACTTTCTATAATCGTTAATTTAGGTAGTTGACGACAATTTTGTCAACTACCTAAATTAACGATTACAAAAAATGTGTAATCAATTACACAATTACATTTTGAAATTACGTTTTTGCATCTCTACTCCAGACGTCCGTTCGTTTGGAAAACTCTGCAGGGACCGTCCGTGTGCCGAAGTCACGGGCCTAGTCAGGGCCGCCTTTAACAATGGGCTAAATAGGCTATAGCCCAGTGGCGCCCGTGATCCAACGGCGCTTAAGAATCAAATTTGTTGAAAAGCTTTTTTCTCTTCAATTGTGGAGACAATAATTTCTATCTGCCTTGGTGGAGACACGGGGTTGTGATGTACTACCTTGCACCGATTGCGAAGAAATTGTAACCTTGAGGGCTAGAGCATCAAAATTTTTTAACCAAGGCCGCTCAAATTTATTAAGACGGCCTTGGGTCCAGTTGGTTTTTCCACACCCCTCGGCCCTTGAAACACTTTATGATCGGCGAAGGCGTCCTTGCGTTGGGGTCGTCGCAAGGCTGCCGTTCTAATACGCGGCCGGCGACAACGGCCGACGACGGTCCCACTAGTGCAAGGGAGAAGTATGCATCTGTTTCTCTCTTGCACTAGTGGGACCGTCGCCGGCCGCACATTGGAACGGCAACTTGCACTCATAGCCGGAGCCGTTCCAACGTAAACACTAAACAGACCCACGATGCATCGACCAGCCTTCTCCGCACAGCGTCGAATTGTCTTACACAAGGCAAGATATCGAAAATTAAAGAAGTTATGAAACTTTGGGCATACGTATTAATACATACCTATACAGAGTATTACTTTACTGATAATCAAGGATATTCTAGGGGGTGATTCTACAGGCGAAAATAAGACAAAAATGAAGAGTGGTGAAATGAGGAATAAGTTTGTTTAAGGATAAAAAATCGTTTTTACAATAATGACAATTATAAAGAAAGATTTATTTAACGAATTTAGGCTGAAGGTCACGATTTTAAAAATCAGAAAAAATACTACCACATTCGGTGAAGAATTTTGTATAAAATAAGCCTATCTCTTGTTGGTAATTTACATATTGAACGTCGTAGGAACTTAGGAAGCTGTTAAAGACAGCGGCGCACCCCGTTTCAGGTAAAATACACTGTTGGTAAAAATTCAGGGAACACTATAATTTCCAGAATAATTTGATCATTTTCAAATGGATGTTTTATCAAGATGAAGCGCAAAAGACAAAATTTCAACATTTTGTGCCTAATTTGAACCTATGCACGGGCTTGGTATTTCAATTAGTATATGACTCACACCAATCTCACATTTTCGCTTTTATAATTGGGTTGTCCTCTAATTGTCTTGTTACTTTCCGCGTCACCTTGTCCGCGCGGATTTAACTGCAGGTTAAAGGTTCCCCCAGGCCAACCCGGAACTGTTCCGCTGCGGTTCCCGATATATCGCGTTAGTCTGTGGGACCCTTTAATCGTCTTTCGCCCCTACGGCTTAGGATGTATGCGGATATACCTATGCTATTACCAATAAAGTAATAAAACGTTTCGAACCGATCCTAGCAAAGTTAAATGACTTGCCACGATTATTTCTTAACGACCTCCGCTGAATTGTACGTGTCTTGTATTTTTTTCGCCGAAGCTATTAAACACGACCTTTCGTTGGAAAAAGAATTTCAACCAACGAGACGCGTACTTTCGTCGTAATATTTCTGTCAATTCCCTTCTCCCAAAACTCGAAATGCGTTTCTTTTAACAGGCTAAACATTTTACGGTCTCGCTTAATAATAAAGGAATACAACTCCCACATACACAAAATGTTAATTTAATGTTTCTTTTGTACTCCGTAAAGGCGAAACATATTAAATAGAAACCAGGGGCAAAGAAATTTGGGGTGCTAAACATTTTCTTGCATGAAGGCGCCAACCATCCCTCGCGCTGGCCCTGTTTATGACCGGGCCTGGTGTTCGTGCCCGTCGGGCGCCGCACAGTGGGGCAAATCCGTTCGAACCGCGGCACAAAACATTTTCTAAATGAAATCATATATTTACCCAATCTTCCTCAAATTTTGACACGTTATTCCTGCATACTCTAGGGCGGACATAGGCTATG
The DNA here is from genome assembly GCA_963932275.1 of Andrena praecox. Taxonomy (NCBI): domain Eukaryota; kingdom Metazoa; phylum Arthropoda; class Insecta; order Hymenoptera; family Andrenidae; genus Andrena; species Andrena praecox. The sequence continues at coordinate 38,618,059 of OZ010731.1, forward strand.
TAGCATGTCTCAGAAACGCCTTATTAACATGTAATTTATATGTAAACATGTCATGTGTACGGCTGGTTTGCAGACTACGTGACCCGTGTATAGGGGCGGTATTTTCAGTCGTTGCTTATTCTTAAGTAACTGCTTAAGCATCCGGCATCCTCTACCAACCTAGTAGCTAATAAAGGATGCCGAATGCTTAAGCATTTGCTTAAGAATAAGCAACGACTGAAAATATCGCCCTACGACATTCTACTTCGCGCGCGCATGCGCATATTCGACCCGCGCGATACCTCGCCCGTAGCAGTACCACGATGTTACCACTAGGTGGCGACGCTTCTCGAGCGTTTTCAGGTTACAAATAGCTGTTGCAAATTAATTCGTACCCCCTGTGGATGTTATTACTTATGTCCCGAGTGCGATCAAATTTGTCAAGATCAACCGTGCCTGCTCGACGTTTGCAAATACTAGCTTTGCTATTCGCCTTCACCCGAAATTTAGATTTTGATTTTATAAAAAAAATCGTTTTTTATTTATTTATTTATTTTTTTTTTAAATAGCCACGTGCATCTGTATTAGGTAGGTATAATGAGCTGGGCGACACATTCCGCGATCCCTAAGTTTACCGTTCCAGAGTTTCTAGGCGACAAAAAAACACACAAACACTTTCTGCTTTATATATTAAGATACACCAGGATTCGGCAGTTAAACACGCCGAGCAACGCGGAATGTAAAACCTGGACTCATAAGAGTGAATGTTACCGGAAGGTTTGCATTCAATTATGATCCAGGAATTGACTAGGTATGTTAACTTACGAGAAGTTAAAATAGGATGCGCAATAACAATTCATCCGAATATCAGAAAATCATTATATATACCAAGAATGTTATCTTTTTCGAAATATTATGAAGCAATTAAGCTTTTTTTCAAAATACTTAATTTCCTTGAAAGATATTAATTCTAATAAACACGAATCAGTCACGCTAATACCTCGGGCGAAATCGGGACGGGGCATGCTAGTATTTTATATTTTGCGAAGTTGCGGCGAAGTTGCGGCAAAGTTGCGAAAAAGTTGCGGCAAAGTTGCGAAAAAGTTGCGGCAAAGTTGCGGCAAAGCTGCGGCAAAGCTGCGGCAAAGTTGCGGCGTAGTTGCGGCATACTTGCGGCATACTTGCGGCATACTTGCGGCATGCTTGCGGCATGCTTGCGGCATACTTGCGGCATGCTTGCGGCATACTTGCGGCATACTTGCGGCATGCTTGCGGCATACTTGCGGCATACTTACGGCATACTTGCGGCATACTTGCAGTGCAAGATTGCAACGCAACTATGCCGCAACTATACAGCAACAATTCTATGTCCGCTCCGTGCAATGTTGCACGGCAACGTCGCAGCAACCATACATCGACATTGCGCTGCAACTATGCAACGACGCAAGGTTACTGCAAGCATCCTGCAACTTTGCCGCAACGAAGTGTGCTGTATGGGAAATGATGTTAAACGATTGTATTAAAAATGCGCTAAAACTAAAAAAAAAAACATTATTTTCTTGTACTACGCAGGATATTTCATAACAGAATATGCATCAACTTAATACAACATCAAGCGTCGAAATTAATTTGTTGTGAAATATCCGACTCCACGATGAGGGAGATGTAATTGAGTTTGTCAAAACGAATCTTCGTTTTTGAATAATTTGAGTTTAAAGTGTTGCAGGGTAGGAGTATAAGTTCGAATATGTAAGTAACCTTCTCAATCAACAGTTGTAGCTGCAGCGGTAAAGTGTTCGTCTACGTGCTACAGGTCGCGGGTCCGAATCTCCCTGGGGTAAAATATTTTTCTATTTATTAAAGATACACGGACGTTATACTACTATGATTCTGTTGCACACATTCATGTCGTCGGCCCCCCTCGCAGCACGTCAATATATATAAATATAAAATAAAATACCGTTATTTTTATTTTTGGCCCTACTGCCCGAAACGTTGCGTGACCATTGCGATAAAATCTCAGAAACGTTGCAGAAAAGTTGCCTATAATATCTCAAGGTGGGATTCCACTGAGGCAACTTTTTGGCAACTGGCAACCGACAACATCGTCGCATCTCTTTTTCGCATGCAACACGTGCAATCACTATCGCAATCATCGCACGCGACACGTTGCCTTGCGTTGCCTCAGTGGAATCCCACCTTCAGAAACGTTGCAGAAATATTTCAAGTGCTGTATGGATAATGAATAAAATTTTTATTTATTTTTATTTTTAATAATTGATGTAAATATTATTGCCGCCGCTTCCTCCCCCCCCCCCCTTGCGCCGTAACCTCCGCGGCGCGGGCGCCATCCTCCCCGGCCCCTGCGATTACCCCCACGGCCTCGCCGATTCTTGAGCCGCCTCAGCTCCTTTTTCATCTGAAATAGTACCATAAAAATTATATAATCGTATAAAATAAGGAAAATTTTTTTTTATTAGTCCTACATTTCACGTTCGACCACGCGGTGTCGTTTCGTTTTTGCCGGGCTTCGCCGTCGCCGTTCATACCAAAAACAAACTTCAGACGAACACACACACACACACACACACATTCAAAATAACTTGCCTTCGCCAATTCTTTCTGCAGTTTTCGATCCTCCTTCTCCTTCTTCTTCTCCTCCTCCTCCTCTTTCTCTTTCTTCTCCTTCTCCTTCTTCCTCTCTTTCGCTTCTCTCTCTTTCTCTTCTCACTCTCTTTCTTCCCCTGGCTGACGCCAGGACACCGTCTTCAGTGCATCCTTGAACTGGAAATGAAATAATGAATGTATCATTTTATGGCAAATAGTAAGATTGTACAGCGTGATTCTCTCGCTAGAGTCCTAAAGACAATGCCGTGAATATGCCGCGCCTCGCTGAGTTTCGTGGAAGTGAGTTTCACGTTCTACATTTCGCATCAGATTTTTGCGAAAATGGCTTCAACCGATTCCGTCGTCCCGATGAAAATGGCCCCCAGCTAACTTCGTTAAAAATAGTCCGATTTACATGACATTTGACACGATTTTAATCGGGAGAACGCCAGGAATTCATTGGTATCACAGCCATATCGATTCGATGAAGAATACAATTTTTTTTAATATGCCGTAGTGAATCTCGTCTCGAGCGTCAAAATCCGCGAAACTCAGCGATGCGCGGCTTAAGGTCTGTGCCCACATATCCGTTCCGTCTCAGTTCCGTGTCAGTCTGCCACTGGTAAGAAGAAGAGGGGCGTAGAGGGTCTCTTCTTCTTACCAGTGGCAGACTGACACGGAACTGAGACGGAACGGATATGTGGGCACAGACCTTTATTGGCCGTATCGCCTTTGAAGACTCTAGCCAGAGAATTACTCTGTATCTAGAGACGCGGTAGCGTCTCGACGCCAAGTACAGGAAAAAGACACCCTGTATATGTCGACTGTCGCTACCACTATCATTTACTCGTCCCCCGGCTATTCCAACCTAACCTGAAACTTATTTCATTAATATCTCATCACGCCTGCAATATTTTCTAAATTTAAAGGCATTTTTCTGATATAACCCGCATATAAGCTTTCGAATGAGACCAAATTCAATAAAATCGGTCCACGCATGACGGAGATATCGTAATATTGTCTCATGGATCAGTCGGAAACGGGAAGTTTTCTTCTGATTCTTCAACCAAATTTTTGTCGACATAATACATATATACGCGTTACACGCACACCTTCAGCCAAAAGAAACTAGTGTATGTTTCGTTCGTCGACTCTCGGGATCATGACGCCTCTCGCGACGGCCAGGGGAATTAAACAGATAACCTACCAAGTGTCATCGCTTTATAACCTACCAAGTGTCAAATATGAGAAGTTGTCAAAATTTTCTGAAATGTCACTAGTTTTTACACCACATAAGACTGAATTATTGTCTCAATTAACAAGGTAAGTCGCCAAAATTTTTTAATAGACTTTTTATGTAGAGTCACAGACTTGGAAGTTGTGCGGAGAAGGTTCGACAGAGAAGCATCTTCTTTCGCATAAGTTTCTGGAAATTTGTACCATGCATGTACAAAATATATATTATAACAAATTGCATTGCATTTAAATTGACAGATATTTTTATTATACCAGCAAATTATTTTTCATTTAGAGTTTTTATGTAAAGCTTATAGAAATGAAGGGGACGCACAGGACTTAGATAAAAATGAAGGGGACGCACAGGCTTGGATAGAACTGAAGGGAACGCACAGGACTTGGATAAAAATGAAGGGAGCGCACAGGCTTGGAAGTTGTCCGGAGACGATTAGATAGATAGACAAAGCATCTTGTTTCGCACAAGTTTCTGGAAATTTGTCAAAAAAGGTAAATCTACCAAATTTGTCAAACGACGTAGCATTAAGAATTATTAAGAAAATAGATTATGGTGGACCGCTTGCAATGTAGAGCAAGTCACATTAGTGAAGAAAGTACGCTGAAAACACATCTCCCTTGATGCTTTTCAATCTTTTGTGAAAGACATTCGTAATACTTTAATATATAAAATTCACAGTAGTTGCCACGCTATTCATTAATTCATTAATGTTTTAGATTCCCATTAACAATATTTCAATTCACCAAAAAACATACTAAATTAATATTAATATTAATATTATAAATTAGCATTTAATTTAAATTTCCTGCAACAAGACTTTCTGCCATACGCTCTCACCTCCTTCGGACACATTATGTAGTCTCTACACTTACTATAGCAAAAGGCCATTCTATTTCTATATTTCTATATAAATTCTACGTTAAGTCGTATAACTAAAAAAAATGTGGCTTTCATATATTTACAGATAATCGAAGCAGAAGATGATGTAGTGTGATCTACGTCAGACTATGTACGCACAAATTTGAAGGTAGGGTTTTGCATACGCAATTATTTATTCACTTATCTTGACATATGAGCACGTATGATAATTTATAAATAATTAGTAAATATGTCCTATTTCAGTTAACGATGCAGACGAAGAGAATTATTTCAGCACAGCTGAAAAAGAAAGTAACTCTGCTGCACGAGCAAATCAAATAAGCACATTTTCATGTATATGTATATATATAAAATAAAAAATTTATTTCTTTAAAATTATTATAATATTTATGTTATTATATAAATATATTATGGGGATTATTTTTATTACTGATGGCCCCCACGGCCCCGGTAATAATATGATATTAAAAATTATTTGAAGCCATTCCCTATGGAAATTATCTTTGAAAAAGGAAGTGAGATCCCCATAAAAACTTCAAAAAAGTAAAAAAATTACGCCAAGTACATGAAATCAAATAAATTACAAAAAATAGAAGATAATATAATATTAAAAATTATCTGAAGTCATTCCCTATGCAATTTATCTTTGTAAAAAGAAGTGATATCCCCATAAAAAACTTCAAAAAAGTAAAAAAAATTACGCCAAGTACACGAAATCATATAAATCACAAAAAAATAGAAGATAATTGCAAAATAAAAAAAAAAGTGAAATCTAAATGTGCTGCAAGTACATAAAGGTGCTTTCCCGCAGCGTGCAAAGGCGACACTGTGTAACGCAATGTAAGTTTCGGTGCTTTCCAACTGCGCTTAATAATATTAAGCAGATATATTTTTATAGAAATAAATATTTCAATACCAATAAATATTTTATTCAAAATACTTGGCGCTGCGAAACAGAAAAAATGTTAATTGTCTTATTAATAGTAAATTAATAATTTACAATAACTCACTTACAATCTAAAATACATTACGAACGCACACACAAGAAAAAAAAGAAAAAGATTAATGCAATTTATACATATTTATTCAATTTAGCAACCCCAATTCGAGGCGCAACGCCAAGTATTTTGAATAAAATATTTATTGGTATTGAAATATTTATTTCTATAAAAATATATCTGCTTAATATTATTAAGCGCAGTTGGAAAGCACCGAATCTTACATTGCGTTACACAGTGTCGCCTTTGCACGCTGCGGGAAAGCACCTTTATGTACTTGCAGCACATTTTGATTTCACATTTTTTTTATTTTGCAATTATCTTCTATTTTTTTGTGATTTATTTGATTTCGTGTACTTGGCGTAATTTTTTTTTACTTTTTTGAAGTTTTTTATGGGTAATAGTATACAACAGGGGTGTCGAACTTCCCCACTCCGAGAGCCGCACGAGTCGGGCCTCCGGTCAGCCGGTTCCCCCACTTATCTTTCTCCAGCAGTTGCACGAGACCCGGCGGAGAGAGAGTGCGGCATACGGAGGAAATTCCTCAGAGTGAAGTAGGTGTGGAGGGGGCCGTTCTCCTACGGCTCTACGGAGCAGGCGAAGAGGAGAAGGAGCCACTGCGGCTCGCGAGCCGCTTGTTCGACACCTCTGGTATACAATACCCCATAAAAAACTTTCAAAAAGTAAAAAAATTACGCCAAGTACACGAAACAAATAAATCACAAAAAATAAAAGATAATAATATAAATCACAAAAAAAATAGAAGAAAATATATATCACAAAAAATATAAGATAATAATATAAATCCCCCCAAAAATAGAAGAAAATATACAATATAAAAAAAAATGTGAAATCAAAATGAGCTGCAAGTACATAAAGGTGCTTTCCAACTGCCCTTAAGATTACACAACTACATAGACACAGCTAAAATGCTGTGTTCATACATTCCATTACTCATATCGCGGACATTTTAATTATCCCATCAAAAAGAATCCCAATTAAAAACATTGTCGTAAATTAATTAATTAGTAGCTTTACAAAATTAATATACAAAATTGCGCCAATTATAACAATGGCTATTTATAAAAAGAAAAAATGTATTAAATAATAATAAGCAGATATATTTTTATAGAAATAAATATTTCAATACCAATAAATATTTTATTCAAAATACTTGGCGCTGCTCACCGCATTGGTGTTGCTAAACTGAATGCATATGTATAAATTGCATTAATCTTTTTCTTTCTTTCTTGTGCGTGCATTCGTGAATGTGTGTATGTGTGCGTGTGCATATGCTACGTATGATATTAGAATTAAATATATACTGCGTTTCTAATATGTATATGCTTATGTATTTTAGATTGTAAGTGAGTTATTGTAAATTATTAATTAATTTACTATTAATAAGACAAATAACATTTTTTCGGTTTCGCAGCGCCAAGTATTTTGAATAAAATATTTATTGGTATTGAAATATTTATTTCTATAAAAATATATCTGCTTATTATTATTTAATACATTTTTTCTTTTTATAAATAGCCATTGTTATAATTGGCGCAATTTTGTATATTAATTTTGTAAAGCTACTAATTAATTAATTTACGACAATGTTTTTAATTGGGATTCTTTTTGATGGGATAATTAAAATGTCCGCGATATGAGTAATGGAATGTATGAACACAGCATTTTAGCTGTGTCTATGTAGTTGTGTAATCTTAAGGGCAGTTGGAAAGCACCTTTATGTACTTGCAGCTCATTTTGATTTCACATTTTTTTTTATATTGTATATTTTCTTCTATTTTTTGGGGGATTTATATTATTATCTTCTATTTTTTGTGATATATATTTTCTTCTATTTTTTTTGTGATTTATATTATTATCTTTTATTTTTTGTGATTTATTTGTTTCGTGTACTTGGCGTAATTTTTTTACTTTTTGAAAGTTTTTTATGGGGATCTCACTTCTTTTTACAAAGATAATTCATGTACTTGGCGTAATTTTTTTACTTTTTGAAAGTTTTTTATGGGGATCTCACTTCTTTTTACAGAAATAATTCATGTACTTGAAGTAACTTTTTTTACTTTTTTAAATTGTATATAATTGTCATCCAAACTACGCACGCCTGCAAAGTTTCAAGACGATTGGATTGGTGGAATTGGTTTAAATTAGATTTTTCAGATATAAAACAAGCATACAAGAAGGAAACACAGGATCGAAGTTGAATAAAATCGTTTAATTAATATAATAAAATCAATAGTATGTTCCAATAAAAAATAAAATTTTTTCTCTGATGTAGATCGCACTGCATCATCTTCTGCTTCGATTATCTGTAAATATATAAAATCCTCATTTTAGTTATTTTAGTTACAACTTAACGTAGAACTTATAACTTAAAACACTTTAATAATCTCAAGTGTCATTATAATTTGACAAAGTCGGAGAACGATACATAAAATTTTTAGCAAAATAAAATAAATAAAAATCTATTTACGTTTGATTTGATCGTATTATTTTATATTCTTAGGACTTAAGTATGCGTAATTAATGGAAAACTAGTAAAATTAATGAATAGCGTAGAAACTACTGTGGATTTAAAAAAATATATTAAAGTATTATGAATATCTTTCACAAAAAATTGGAAAGTATCAAGGGAGATGTATTTTCAACGTACTTTCTTGACTAACGTGACTGACTCTACATTGCAAGCGGTACGCCATAATATTCTTAATCTTAATTCTTAACGCTACGCTAATTTGACAAGTTTTGTCGATTTACCTTATTTGAAATCCAAAAACTTGTGCGAAACAAGATGCTCTGTCTATCTATCTAATCTTCTCCGGACAACCTCCAAGCCTGTGCATTCTCTTCATTTCTATCCATCCAAGCCTGTGCGTCCCCTTCAATTCTACTACCCATACAGCACACTCCCATGGCAGGAAGGTTCCATCAATGTAGCAGGACGGTTCCGGTGCAGCACCGGAACCTTCCTGCTACATTGATGGAACGTACCATGAAGAATCCTATGTCCGCCCTTTTGGAACATTCCACGGAACGTTCCGGCTATTCTCTGGCAATGCTCACGGAGCGCTCAGGACATTCTCTGGCAATGCTCACGGAACGCTCAGGACATTCTCTGGCAATGCTCACGGAACGCTCAGGACATTCTCTGGCAATGCTCACGGAACGCTCAGGACATTTTCTGGCAATGCTCACGGAACTGTTCGTAGATTTTACAGCGATGTTGTTTAGGCAAAATTTGTCTGATATGACAGAAAGGATAGGAAATGTAAGGGAAATTGATTAAATTACAATAAATATTGGCAATATTCATATATTTTTTGTACAAGTGGACAACAGCAACAGCAACAATAATAACAATAAAAAAAATAATACAGTATCAGTCCTATCTTATAAAAAATATATGTAAATAAAACTAATCTGAACATAAAATATGAAATGATATATTTGTAGGGTAAATCCGGTATAGTTCGACCACCAAGATTAAGGCTGACTCAAGAGAGGACACAGTGTGTCATTGATACAAAAGAAATGGTAGAACCCATGTACATACTATTTGTAGGTTATGTCGAACTCCTTAAAAGGAAATATTTTTGTTTGTTTCATATAGATTTCCGTTGGTTACGGAACATGGGTCTGGGCCAGAATTTAGTACATTCCTACAACGTACAATTCATTGTGTTATAATTATTTTGAAAAACACTGTTGAAAAACTCTGGTGGATCTTCTCAAACCCGCGTATGTGCAGTTTCAGGCTCTTCTGCCCTCTTTACTTAAAATGTACTTACTGCATGCAGCATGTAATGAACCTGAAATAATACATGCATTTATTTTACAATTTTACAATTTTAAGTGCTGAAATATGATAAATAATAAATTTACTTACTCATTGCTAATTTTAGTACATGTCTGAATGTACTGAATGATTGTTTTTGCTATTTTCCGTACCAACTATATTTTTCTGCCACATAATCCTCTATTAATTTATTTGATCCTTTTCAGTAAATGAATCTATAAAAGGTGATTAATAAATTATTTTAGTCATGAAAAATGGCATCATTACAAACAGCATTCGTGTAACGCCAAACACAGGGTGCATTAAAGCGAAGCAATGAAAAGATAATTATCACCATTACTTTAAATAATTGAACGGAAAGTGAAATGAAAGTTATACCGTACATGCATGTTTACAAGGAAACTGTGAAAAGTAAAAGCTTGTAGCACAGAAAGCAAAGAAATATATGTATTTTAAATAATTAGAAAATTGCAGTTGGTTAATAGGCATCAAATATGTTATATTAGTTACTTTAACTTAACGTTACTATAAGCTCCTTAATTTGAATAATTCATATATATTACTTGCGAAACAATCTGTTTTTATCCTGTTCTTATATATCGTGACAGAAAACACAAGAACATTTATATTGTCCAAATACAGTAGGAATGCTTGCAAGGAGAAGATTTCTTTGAATGTACGAAATTCAGGCCCAGACCCATGTTCTGTAACCAACGATGCAGATAGTTTTCATTCTTCAACGGAAATCTATATGAAACAAACAAAAATATTTCTTTTTAAGAAGTTCGACATAACCTACAAGTAGCATATACATGGGTTCTACTTACCCGTGATATGTCAAAACTTCACCCAATTCACTCAGGTCTCCTGCACCACAAAACACACACGTTCTAACCATTTTTACTACTTAAAGCAATTAATAACTAATCACGCTCTAACTATTTACGCGTGTGCTTTCTTACGTGCTTTGGCTTTGCAACCTGTCGTGTCGCACGTGAGGTACGTCACACAACGCCTGGATCTTCACCACGCCGCTGGCTTGGAAAGATCCACCAGAGCCAATACTATTATTATTATTATTATTATTATTATTATTATTATTATTATTATTATTATTATTATAAACGGAAATAGTCCCATAGTTTACATAAAGCATACAACAATTGACCTTACATCGTCTACACAAAGCGTAAGAACCTAATATACAGGAGAAACTTTTAACTTCCTACTCTGAAGAATATAGTGTGTGTGAATGTAAAAAATGTGTAGCTAATTTATTTAAGAAATCAATGGTGTGTATAAATGTTTCTCCTTTTTCGATAAGGATTTTTTAAAAAATATGCACATATACAGTATAATCTGCAACTACAATAATTATTATTGATAGCAATTAGAGAAAAGTCGGTATAAGAATCGATTCTGGAACCTTTGTTGTAAAATGTCCGAAAAGTTGCCTGAGCATTGCCAGAGAATGTCCTGAGCGCTCCGTGAGCATTGCCAGAGAATGTCCTGAGCGCTCCGTGAGCATTGCCAGAGAATGTCCTGAGCGCTCCGTGAGCATTGCCAGAGAATGTCCTGAGCGCTCCGTGAGCATTGCCAGAGAATGTCCTGAGCGCTCCGTGAGCATTGCCAGAGAATGTCCGGAACGCTCCGTGACCATTGCCTGAGAATGGCCGGAACGTTCCGTGAGGCTGGCAGGAAGGTTCCAAGTGGCAATGTTCCACCGCCACATGGCTGGAATGTTCAAGGAAGGTTCCTATGTCCGCACCGAGGCAACATTCCACGGCAACCCCCATGGAACCTTCCTGCAAGCTTCGGGCCACGGAGTGTGCTGTATGGGTATCCAAGCCTGTGCGTCCCCTTCATTTTTATCGAAGTCCTGTGCGTCCCCTTCATTTCTATAATATAATAAGCTTTACATAAAAACTCTAAATTGCTGGTATATACCAAAAATACAAGTATCTGGCAATTTAAATGCAATGCAATTTTTTGCTACAATATTATTTTGTACATGCATGGTACAAATTTACAGAAAATTATGCGAAAGAAGTACTTCTTTGTCGAACCTTCTCCGGACAACTTCCAAGTCTGCGAGTCTACGTAAAAAATCTATTAAACAATTTTGGTGACCCACCTTGTTAATTGAGTCAATCATTCAGTCTCCCATGTAGTGTAAAAACTCGTGACATTTCAAACTTGGACAACTTACCTTATTTGACACTTGGCAGATTATGACGGATTGACACTCGGTAGGTTATAAAATATAAAGCGATGACACTTGTAGGTTATATGTACAATGGCGGACGACGATCATACATACACTAGTTTCTTTTGGCTGAAGGTGTGCGTGTAACGCGTAATATACGTATTATGTTGACGAAAATTTGGCCTGAAGAAGAAAACACACTAGTTTCTTTTGGCTGAAGGTGTGCGTGTAACGCATATAAAACGCATATAAACGATCTGTACACTAGTTCTTTTGGCTGAAAGTGTGCGTGTGAAATTTTGGCCTGGAGAAGAAAAATTTCTTAATCCATCTGACAGATCCATGAGACGATATTATGATATCTCTGTTATGCGTGGACAGATTTTATTGAAATTTGGTCTTAGTCGAAAGCTTATATGCGGTTTACATAAGAAAAATGCCTTTAAATTTAGAAAATATTGCAGGCGTCGTGAGATATTAATGAAATAAGTTTCAGGTTAGGTTGGAATAGCTCGGCGACGAGTAAATGATAGCGGTAGCGACAGTCGACATATACAGGGTGTCTTTCCTGTACTTGGCGTCGAGACGCTACCGCGTCTCTAGATAATACACACTAACATTATTCATATCCATTACGTCAATCTTTCAATCTACGTCTGTGTCTACGGGTTTCTTTCAACGAACTGATAACTGAGCGCAACGGACTCTTTGCGCCGTTGTCTGGTTTGCTTTTTTTTTTTACAAATCGCACGACAGAGGCGTCATCGAATTCACGTGTCACGTTCACGGTTCGCGTTGACGTTTTATTGACAGAAGGAATTTGTGTTGTGTTGTGTTTGCTGGGGTAGTCTAAAATGAGTATCATTGGAAATATGAACATGCAGGACGTGCAAAAAGATATGGAAAATAATTCTACGTCTCGTCCGCGCAAATTACGTCCCTACGCAAGGAGATTATCGAGACGGAAGGCACACTGCGAAAAGAGAAGGACCTTGACCCTTCAGAAGAAACAGGAAAGGGCAAAAACGGCAGACAACACTGCCGTAGGACAACATTCAGATGAAGTGGCCGAGGAACGTATGGTAGAGGAACCATCAACATCCGATGGACGAAATCATACATCCCAAGAGATAATGTACTCGCCATCCGATGAAGACACTGATACGGTCAGTTCGGGGGAAACTGAAGAGGCGGTGGATGAACTGACAACCGAAATACCAGAAGGCACGGATGTAGAAAGCAACGAAGAAGAAAACTTCGTTGTAGAAAAAGTTGCTAAGAGCGAGTTGCAAGTACAATCGCGTCTCCTAAATAGCAACGATATAATGAATTTCAAAAATGTGCTTGCTCAATTGCAGAAAATAGGTAATCATTCAAAACATAGGGAAGACTGTGGCATTGAACACCTACAAGTAACTGGTGTGAAACGGTGTGGCTTCAAGAGCATCTTCAGCGTAATGTGCACTTTATGCCATTACAAAGCTGAAATCCGCAATCAATCGGACGAAGCCGAAGAAGTGGATAGCAATCAGGGCGCCATTAATGCAGCAATTTTATGTGGAGGCAGTTATGCCCAGTTGGAACACACTTTTGCAGGAGTGAACATACGTTGCATGTCGAATAGAGATTTCGTAAAGAATCAAGATGAATTCGTCATGTCCGCAATATGCCGCTGCAGAAGAAGCGATGTTAGCAGCGGCTGAAGAAGAAAAACGTTTGGCGATTGAAAGAGGCGACGTTCTTCCCGGATCAGGGATCCCTCACATCCCCATTGTGGCCGACGGAAGCTGGATGAAGAGATCGTTTATTCTAATCTGATTGCTGATGGGGACAGTAGCGTGTATAAAAAGATTATTGATGCTGTCTCAGCAGAATCAACTCTCTCTCTCTATCTGTCTCTCTTTCTCTTTTCACATTGTTACGTACGCAGATCTATCTTTGACTTTTTAACCCTTTCGGGTGTCCGGAATGCACGTGACCCGGCAGGGTCACCGTTTCCTGCAGTGGTGTGATGCAACCGAGTTTTCCCCGAAAACCTAATATTCAATGAAGGCACTCATATCCCCTCTACTTTCTAGCCGAATTTCACAGTATAAAAAGGGCCACGAATCCACACTCGGGGGCTCATTTCAAGTTTAGTACGTTTAGACGAAAGAGTCTTACGGGATCGAGTAACATTCTCCTTCAAGTATTATTTCAACTTTAACCATACAGTACGTAGACATGCTGATAGGTGTTGTAATCATTAAACTCTTTGAGACCCCCGCATTTCTCAGTGCGTTAAAACCGAGAGGTGGACTTAGGTACCGCGACAAACAAACACTGGAACAATTGTAAAAGACTGAACTTATAGAATATAATTAGTTATTTCTAATTCAGAGTTCTTTCATTTTGAATCAATCATCATCTGAATTCCCTCTTTGAGACCAACCCACATAGATACTCCTTTACCGCTCAAGGTGTATCACATTATAAAGTTACGAGGCTAAACTAACATTCCTAGTGGCTCCCGGGGATACCAGACCCCGGTTCGTCCACGAGATCCTACCTCTTAGTGGCTCCCGGGGATACCAGACCCCGGTTCGTCCACGATATCCACCTTCCTAGCGGCTCCCGGGGATACCAGACCCCGGTTCGTCCGTGAAAGCTTACCTTCCTAGTGGCTCCCGGGAATACCAGACCCCGGTTCGTCCACGACATCCAACCTCCTTATAGCGGCTCCCGGGGATACCAGACCCCGGTTCGTCCGCTACTAACAAACTCTAAACAAATTCAATCCTCGGCCTCGCAGCCGCCATTCTCATTGCCCTCAGCCTCGGCTCGTAACAAATTGGTGACAGCGGTGGGATACTCTCTTAGCTGGTTATTCAGATTTTGATGTGCTTTCAGCACGATTCAAATCTTACGGCCCCGCGTCCGAGAAGGCCTATTAGAGTTAGGCCGGAATATCGCGAGAATATTTGTATTAAAGGTTGGACTACAACCTTGGCCGATGGTAGCATAATCTGCTCACAGTGTGCTTTAACCACGCCTAAAGAAATATCAAGTACCGCATTAGAACATCGGTTTCAGCGTAACCCGCCTGTAGTTCTTTGCGAGTCTTGTAACGAGTTCTTGTACGAGACTCAACCAATTTTGTATTGCCCTCGTTGCATACTAAATTATTTCACGCACGGTCCGTGAACGGTTTCTGATCATTTGAAGCAATCAAATTATCTGTAAAAGGAAAGAAAATCTTTCGCTTTTATTTTAACGCCTGTTCGGGTCGTTACTTTATTAATTAATCATGCCCGAGACGAATATCTCGGCCTCTCCTGAGGATATAGCCAATCTGACTTTGGCAATGGCTAATTCAATGGCTATACTTACACAGCGTAACTGCATACAGTATGCTGCAGCTTCAATTCCGGTTTTCGACGGTGAGAATCCACCCCTCTCGGTTTTCGCGCAGAATGTAGAAAACGGGTTGGCTTTGATACCGCCAAATACGGAGTCTGAGTATCTAACAATCGTATTAACAAAACTCACGGGTCCTGCGAGAATTAGTACTCAGGATAAGTCATTTTCTGATACGTCGGAGTTATTAAAATATCTAAAAAAACGATACGCTCCGGGACGTAATCTGGCGCATTTCCAAGGGGAAATCGCTCAACTCAAAATTCGTAGTGACGAATCTTTAAGAAGATATATCGACCGGGTTAGTCGCCTTGCTCATCGCACTCACGCGGCAATTCGTGATCGGTTCGGCGCGAACGCCGATGCAATAACTAAGGAAATGGAAAAAGACATACTGGAAAACTTCATCGAGGGATTACCGGAACGCGTTGCGTGGCGAATAGCCGCGTTGGGCGAAAAACATAAAGATTTGGACGACGCGATTGAGGCCGTACTCCAAATTGAACGTCGCCTCAAGAATCGCCGTGAAACCTATGACGACCGATCGACAGATTACGACGACGATTATCACGGGAGAAGACGGCATCGTGAACGGGATCACAGGTCGCGACCTCTGTACCCTCAGTCACCCTCTCCTTCGCGTTATCGCAGGCAACACTTTAGGGACAAGAGCGCATCTGGTTTGGAAAGTGATTACGAAGACCGACCAAAACGCGCGACGGCTATGACCTTACGAAGGACTGATTCACGTTCCCCGTCTTATTTTTCTGATGCGTCAGAAGAGGGATATTACCGCGATAGGAAATATGCCGAGAAAATTAATGATAGGCAAGAATTATACTGCTGGAACTGCGGCGTGAAGGGACACGACGGGAAGACTTGTAGAGAAAGGGACAAATTCCAACGTAGAACTAGATCACCGATGATTCCTTCTGCCGGACCAAGCAAATCTTTAAACTACTAGAACGCTCATCGCAACGGCGACTCGGTGAGTGTTTCAGAAAAGGATCGCCTAAAAACAACCAGGTTCACCGACAAAAAGAACGAAGATTAATCAAGGAGGCACCAACACCGAGGATCAGGGTCAACGTCCCGGAACTGGAAATCGGACAAGGGGAGTTTCTCATAGACGGAGGAGCCTCCGTTAACCTAGTCGCCCTTAACGTATTGGGAGATAAGGCCGCGATCACTTCCAGAGAAAAAATAGAGATAAAGAGCTTGTCTCCTTCGCCCATTCACACTTTGGGTACCACTACGTTACATATCAATGGCATTCCTGCGCATTTTTATGTAATTAGAGATCTTCCAATATCAGCAGATGGTCTCATAGGAAGCCCCTTTTTACTACAAGAGCAAGCAGAAATTTCCTATCGCCACAAAACACTTGTAACTCGCAGTCAGCCGATTAGGCCTATTAGATTTATTAATTTTCCAGAAATGGAGCCACAACTTAATTCTTCCAAAATAAAGCATCGAATTCCTCGGACAGTTTGCTTTCCCGCCACATCCAAAGGAAATACGAATCGCGACACCAACGCTATAGGACATCGCATCAAAACATTACACAGAAACCAAGAGGCGAAGCCAAACTACAAGGAACCCAGTTCTGAAGATTCTGATGAAGCCTCTACACCGGTTGCTCGTCGAAAAACTAAACCACCGCAAACCATAGTAAAAAGAAAAATACCACCTCCTTCATTGCCAACAGTACAATCTGCACCTGTAAATCAAGAAGAAGCAGAAGAATCCATTGTGGAGGACAGGACTTTAACTGCAGATTCGAATCCTTTCTGCGACTCAAATCCACTGGACGCCACACTGATACCCGCAGATCACAGTCAATTATTTTCACAGACAGTCATAGAAAGACCACAAGAATCAAATCTCCCTACATCACCAGCATCAACCATTTTCAGTAATCCAATTATCGCATCCACACCTATTCCTTTAAGAAACATAACGATTCCTCCACAAAATATGTCAATCCCCTTACAAAATTCATTTCTGAGGACAAATTTCTCCAGACTGATAGACACCGTTCCAATAGATTGTGAATCATCACCACCTGAAGATAGCAGTTCGGATCAAGAGGAACCACCCATTCCAACCATACCACAGCCAACCGTATCAAGCAGTAATCTTCAAAATCTGCCAGAAGACATCAGGAAACAACTGATTGAGGAAGCTCATAGCAGCCTCATTGGAGGACACAAAGGGGTTACCAAAACATTAAATCGACTACAAACAAAATACCATTGGCAGGGTATGCGAAGAGACGTACAGGATTTCATCAGGAAATGTAAGAGTTGTCAGGAACAAAAATTAGTTAGAGCAAAAACAAGGCAACCTATGATCATCACCGATACGCCTTTGGAACCCTTCGATAAACTCGCCTTGGACACCGTTGGACCTCTTCCGGAGACTCCTGCTGGGAATCGCTACATTTTAACAATGCAAGACAGTCTCACGAAATATTGCATCGCAGTTGCAATACCGAATATTCGAGCTACTACAATTACAGATGCCTTTGCACGACATTTTATTTCAATTTTTGGGACACCTCGTTCAATCTTAACAGATAAAGGAACCAGTTTTGTGGGGAAGATAATGACACATCTCGCCGAAATATTCAAGATAAAACAATTAACTACTTCCGGATACAGGCCTCAAACAAACGGATCTTTGGAGAGAAGCCATATCGTCCTTACTGAATATTTAAAACATTACATGGAGTCGCATGAAGAATGGGATCTCTTCATTCCATTTGCCATGTTTTCCTATAACACATCTGTGCACGAAGCCACCAACTTCACACCACACGAGCTGGTATTTGGAAAAATGGCTCGTTTTCCCAGCGCTTTTGATGTGGATCAAAATATAGAAACCTACGGGAGTTATTTGACGGAATTAATCACCCGGATGACAAATATTCGCAACACAGCAGCAGATCACCTCAACAGAGCAAAAGAACGATCAAAGCGATACTACGACAGACGAGCACGCCCACAGCAGTTCAAGGAAGGAGAATACGCCTATGTTATAAAGGAACCTCGTTTAAGCAAATTTGATCCCCACTATATTGGACCATATAAAATAGTGGATGTGTCGAATTTACATAATGTAGTCTTGGAGACTGGTAACCATAAACTAATTACCAAACATCAGGACAAGTTAAAGCACGCATTTCTCCCGGACGACCCGTCGGGATCAGAATGACAACCAGACCAGGACCATTTGGACTTCAAACCAGGGATGCCGAGAGGACCTTCCCGAGGAGCGAAGACTGAAGTCACCCATCACCCTACAGTACACTACAATTATCACCCACATACACCGCACTAGGCCGCGGAAGGTTTGGTTTCAACACACCATTGCACGAGTGAGTAGTATTTTGTCTGGTCGCGTGCATTTCCGACACCGAAAGGTGGAAAAGCATCGTAAGAAACGATGTTTTATCTAAGGGGGGAGGTGTTACGTACGCAGATCTATCTTTGACTTTTTAACCCTTTCGGGTGTCCGGAATGCACGTGACCCGGCAGGGTCACCGTTTCCTGCAGTGGTGTGATGCAACCGAGTTTTCCCCGAAAACCTAATATTCAATGAAGGCACTCATATCCCCTCTACTTTCTAGCCGAATTTCACAGTATAAAAAGGGCCACGAATCCACACTCGGGGGCTCATTTCAAGTTTAGTACGTTTAGACGAAAGAGTCTTACGGGATCGAGTAACATTCTCCTTCAAGTATTATTTCAACTTTAACCATACAGTACGTAGACATGCTGATAGGTGTTGTAATCATTAAACTCTTTGAGACCCCCGCATTTCTCAGTGCGTTAAAACCGAGAGGTGGACTTAGGTACCGCGACAAACAAACACTGGAACAATTGTAAAAGACTGAACTTATAGAATATAATTAGTTATTTCTAATTCAGAGTTCTTTCATTTTGAATCAATCATCATCTGAATTCCCTCTTTGAGACCAACCCACATAGATACTCCTTTACCGCTCAAGGTGTATCACATTATAAAGTTACGAGGCTAAACTAACATTCCTAGTGGCTCCCGGGGATACCAGACCCCGGTTCGTCCACGAGATCCTACCTCTTAGTGGCTCCCGGGGATACCAGACCCCGGTTCGTCCACGATATCCACCTTCCTAGCGGCTCCCGGGGATACCAGACCCCGGTTCGTCCGTGAAAGCTTACCTTCCTAGTGGCTCCCGGGAATACCAGACCCCGGTTCGTCCACGACATCCAACCTCCTTATAGCGGCTCCCGGGGATACCAGACCCCGGTTCGTCCGCTACTAACAAACTCTAAACAAATTCAATCCTCGGCCTCGCAGCCGCCATTCTCATTGCCCTCAGCCTCGGCTCGTAACAACATCATCCGCAAGAAACCTGGAACGTTCTCGAACAGCTGACTGACTTCTTATTTACTTTTCGCGACATCATGCGTACTCTTCCACACACCACCTCACATAAACTCATCCACACACTCTCCCTCTCGTGACCGACCTGCGTGCTCGGTTATACGGAGCACTAGTATCTCGACAACATTCGTCGAAATCGTTACGCATATATTGTATCGCCTCAATTATCAATCTCAAATAAACCGCACTCTTCACAACATTTTTGAGTTCTCTCTACACAGATGCGGAACCATATAAGAAACAGGTTCGTGTAAAAAAGATTGAATGCACGAATCATTTGTTTGCGAAACTTTTGCACAAAAATGAAAGCGATTGTAAAGAAGACTACACTTGGACCATTGAGACAAACTGTGGAAAGTAGCATTCGCCGGATGCGCACGGACATCGTAAAAGCCGCAAAGTTTAGATACAATCAGAATGTATCAGTCGACGAGGAAACGAAGACTTTGTACGGCGACATACAGAATGTTCCGAGCCACGTGTTGGATGAACACAAAGAGTGTGCACAACTAGAATATTTCTGCGATGGAAAGAATAAAGAGAATGAAAGCAACATCGTTGCAGAATTGATGAATATTGGAGTGTACCAGGACGTAAAATAAATAATTCGTCCACTGTTAGCTCATGCGGAGAGCTTACTCTATAACACCAATAATAACGCTGTGGAAAGTTTGAACGCAATAATTGCCGAGTACATTGGCGGGAAAAGATTAAATTTCGCCGAAAGAGGATTGTATACAGGAAGATGTGCTGCTGCTGGCCTGGAGTACAACACTAACCAAGTGCACTCGCGATTGAATGCGGTAATGAAGAAGAAAACGCCCGAGGTTGTGCGCCAGATGGAAGAAAAGAAGCAGAGAGAAAAGGAAAAGAGAGCTGCAAAACAGAAGGAAACGAAGGCTGCGTACGCAAGCAATCGCCCTCGCAGAAAGATTCTGATTATGGACAAAGTGCACAGAAGCCAGACATGCCATCCGAAATGTATGAACTGGAGTGGGAGAAACATATGCAAATGTTCAGTGAGTGGCAAGGCAAAAGACATGCTATTGAAGAAGAAACCATCGGACAAGCGAAGAACCGCAAATGGTTGCAGTACAGGTCCAAATTGTTGACAGCATCCAATTTTGGACAAGTGTGCCGTCGCCGACCAGACACGTTATGCGCAAATGCAGTGAAATCATTTGTGTATCCAAAGTTCAATAGTGCACCAGCGGTGGAATACGGGAAAGAATGCGAGAAAATTCCGCGCGAAGAATTGAAGAAGCAATATAAAGATATTGCAGAATGTGGAATTTTCATCGACAGCTGTATCCCCATCTTAGGAGCTTCACCGGATGGAATCATCGGTCAAGAGGGTATTGTGGAAATCAAATGCCCCAAATCAGCGGAGAACTGTTCGCCGGAAGAAGCTATGGAAAAAATTCCCGCTGTCCGACGCATGTTCACATGTAAAACAGGTATTTCAATGAACAAAACGCATCACTATTTTTATCAAGTACAAGGCCAGTTACATATTACTGACCGAAAGTACTGTATATTTTGCATTTGGACCCCGAAGGGTCTGAAATCTATAAAAGTAGAGAGAGATGATGCGTTTTGGAAAAGAGAAATGGAGCCAAAACTGGTACAATTTTATTTAGAATGCATGCTACCCGAATTAATAGATAGTCGGCACAATAGGTGCATGCCTATTCGGGAGCCTCAATTTATAATAGCAGAAAGAGCGAAAGAAAAAGGGAAAAATTTAAAAAAGCGAAAGAGGTCTCCCTCCGAAAATAGTGAAACTATTGTATCGGTCCGACGTCGCACCGCACTGTAACGCGCGGTACCACTGACTCTGTCAGTGGTCACAAGTGCCAGCAATGGCACTTGTACTCGCGGATCATACGATCACGCGAGTCGATTCACGCCGGCGTAACTTTACCAAAAATGTGACGAAGGAAATAATATATTTCATCGGTCATGTGTCGCACCGCGCTGCAAAGCGCGGTACCACTGACTCTGTCAGTGGTCACAAGTGCCAGTAATGGCACTTGTTCTCGCGGATCATACGATCACGCGAGTCGATTCACGCCGGCGTAACTTTACCAAAAAAGTGACGAAGGAAATAATAAATTTAATTCACCCTTTTATTTTTTAGACACATTTCTGAGTTCACAGGAGCAGACAGACAGGAGACAGAAGAAAGATAGAAGAAAAGATGCAGATGTGAATCTATGTTGCAAATTATTTGCATATGCAGGGTGTTCCTCTACCTATGGTCAATACTCTACGGGGTGATTATACAGGCAAAAATAAGACGAAAATCAAGAGTGACGAAATTGCGGTAAAGGCTTCGTTTTCGTAAAAATTGACATTGAATTTCACCTAAATCCGCGTGCATCGTTGGCGCTTGAGGGGCACGCGGAGGTGAGCGGAACATCTTACGAGCAGCTGACGCGTTCCGCTAACCTCCGCGTGCCCCTCAAGCGCCTACGATGCACGCGGATTTAGATGAAATTCAATGTCAATTTTCTCGAAAACGAAGCGTTTATGGCAATTTCGTCACTCTTGATTTTCGTTTTATTTTTGCCTGTATGATCACACCCTAGAGTATTGACCATAGGTAGGGGAACACCCTGTATAAGGGTGCCGAGTCCGGTTCGGTCAAAGTGCGCCAGGCTGATACATACGGACGTCACAGGTATGCATAATGTTCGACGAATTATTGAACCAAACTTTTACTTTTATACCAAACTTATCGAAATGTTTGCGATCATTTTTTACAGGTGGACTTTTTAAAAAATTACTGAGAACACGGTGTATGGGACAGTAATACCAGGGCAAATGCAATGCTAAATGGAATCATATGTACCATATTTCAGGTAAAGTTTCACACCTTATAAATGTACGGTAAAATATTGCACGCTTATAAAATAACAATCAATTGTATTTTCAACTGTGTTACAGATTCACACTGCATACGTCACATTTCATTACGAGCGATCTGGCAAAATTGTAGGAAGACCGTGAATGGAGAAGAGGAATTACAAAGATTCTCTAGTTTATATTGATAAATTTTTACAAATGTGGAATAACAATTCCGAAGAAAAGTTTGTACAAAAGTATTAATTTGAAATATACTTTTTGTACAAATTGATGTTTTAAAAATATGATTATGTTATTAAATTGGTATTTAAGCAACAGGCAATAATGAAGGGTCGAATGTAATAAGAGGACTGGCTCTCGAAAATGCGAAAAATTATTGTCCAAATGCTAAAAAAGATTGGAAAATTAAATGTTGTTAAACTGTATTTTAAAAAATATTATGTTGTAAAGCTCGTCACGACACAGATTTGTTCTATTTACAGTTTGTTTATCCAATCATTACTATTCGAGGTAAAAATTATAAAGGAAAATTGTTCATCTTCCAAAGTCAATATGTCTTTAAACATAAATTGCGATAACTTGAGTAAATATTAACGGATCGTCCTGAGACTTAAAACATAACTTCAGAAAACTCTAGCGAAGCCGTAAAGTGTATGCAGAAAACCCTTGTGTTAAAAAATGTAACAATATACATATAAATAAAAAGTAATACTGGGCCGAACCCATGGTTCAACGTTCACCGATAGAAAGTATCGAGGCAATTTTGAGGTACATGTAACTTGCAACGACAAAGTTTTTCCTTAACATACAAGCATGATTTTCACAAATTTTCAGACTGATTAATAAATAATTGTAGAATATATGGCGTTATATACAGGATGTTCCTCTACCTATGGTCAATACTCTACGGGGTGATCATACAGGCAAAAATAAAACGAAAATCAAGAGTGACGAAATTGCGGTAAAGGCTTCGTTTTCGAGAAAATTGACATTGAATTTCATCTAAATCCGCGTGCATCGTAGGCGCTTGAGGGGCACGCGGAGGTTAGCGGAACGCGTCAGCTGCTCGTAAGATGAATATTAAAGCAAGTTTCAGATGATTTTTTATCCTTCTTTTGCGTGAATCCATCATTACCTACCACTTTTAACGGTTCATAAACGACTGGAAGACTGTTTTCCAGTCGATTCACTCGCTGGATCCAGCGACTGGAATAATGTAGACCTCGACCGATTTCCAGTCGAACCACTCGCTGGATCCAGCGACTGGAATAATGTAGACATCGACGCGATTTCCAGTCAAACCACTCACTGGATCCAGCGACTGGACTAATGTAAACCCAGCTTAAGGCTGCCGTCTCACCGGGCGTTGAATGTGTGCGTACGCTCACACAAGCTAGGAAAAGCGTGTACGTATACGCGAAACCGTTTCAACCAACTTTCGTCCTGGAATCCGCACGAAGAAAGTTTTTGCGGGTATAGTTGCCTCCAGTAGACATCAGTGCAGGGTGGAACGGTGCGTTTGAATGCTAATAAGCACCGTACGTTGAAATAATAATGAATTTATGAATCGTGTACTCAGGACAGCCCGAAAAATGACAGAATGAAGCTTCAAGTTTCCTCCGTCACCGGCGCTGATGGTATATTCGTGCCATGTACCACTAGAACCGGTGGAAGTCCAAGCTAGCCGATAAATGTAGGAAAGAAATAGTTGCCGATACGTATCGAGAGTCAGATCGCGCTGTTGCCGCATTTCCCCAATTACTATTTTGTCGTCAAGAAGGCTTGAATGAATCACGGCGAAGCGGCTGGAAAACAGAGATGGGCAAAGATAATATCTGGATAAACTCAAATAAAAGATACTTTATGTTTATCCGTTATGAACCAAAGTGAATTCATTCGACGACGAAAGATAATTTTTTTATTCGAATAAGAATAATTTGTTTATTCGATCTTTAACCTTAGTTTATTCGACTTTTATTTGAAGGCTTCAAACAACTTTCGGCAGCGTGTTTACCCGAACCGGCGCGATCTATCTTTGAGCCTGAAGACTTGGGCTGTTCGGCGGCAGCTTCTGATTTCGGTTCGAGAGGCATACAGTGTTGCTTGCGGTGGATTATGTATTAATAAATTGTAAAACATGACGTTTTCACTATTTATTAACATACTGCTGAGATTGTCCAGATTAAAATGAGTTCAAGCACGGTATAAATCGGATTATTTCTAGAACTGTACTTGGTAATTAAATATAGGGTAACTATACTCGTTGTTGACAGTGTACCAATAGTTGACACTTTTATTTTCAGTCACAAATAATAAGCTTTTTATTAAAAAAATGTTTTTGACTAATACGCTGTTTGTACAGCGTGATTCTCTCGCTAGAGTCCTAGGCTGTGTTCCAATTCACGCATACTGCGCATAGACTGCATAGGATATGTCACGTACCCTATGCACTTCATGCGCATTATGCTGCATTATGCGTGAATCGGAACACAGCCCTAAAGGCAATGTCGTGAATATGCCGCGCCTCGCTGAGTTTCGTGGAAGTGACGATTTCACGTTCTACATTTCGCATCAGATTTTTGCGAAAATGGCTTCAACCGATTCCGTCGTCCCGATGAAAGTGGCCCCAAGCTAACATCGTTAAAAATAGTCCGATTTACATGACATTTGACAGGATTTTAATCGGGAGAACGCCAGGAATTTACATTGTATCCCTTACGCATCCTACTGGACCTCGCCTTCCAAGACGGCGAGCGATGCCCAGTGTCCTTATAGAAATGCGAAGTTCAGAAGGGATATTGATACGCAAATTAGTATTGTTTCATAAATTATTGAAATAAACTATCAAATTAAAGAGACTTTATCTTTATTTGTCGTCGAGTAAAAATAACCCAGAGTTAGTTTTATTTGAAACGCCACGGATGAATCAGTTTATTCGACGGGAATTCATCCGTCGGCCACAAATAATTTTTTTAATCGAAGGTCTTCATTCTTGAGGTCCCCCGAAGCTCGAGCCGAGCGACATTGTATCGCTCACCCGTCTAACCTGTCGCCTGGAGTTGCTCGGCGATGTATCATCGATTATGCAGAAACAGAATTTCTTTATTTTTCATCGTATCAATATGAAAGTGATTCTGCCGATTAAATTGACAGAAAATAATTTAAATCGGACTACTTTGAACGAAACGGGCTTTCAATTCTGCAAATAAATTTTATGTGTAATCTGATAGTTCAAATTGTGTCAAGTTTGGTATATTTCCATCTTTCCTTCTTACACTCCCGGACCTCTCTATCTTTCATTATTGCTACGTTCAGCGAGGTTCTGACGCTGGACGTAGCTCTCGTGCCGTATTGCTTCAAGACTTCTCGATAGAAAGAGAGAACTCTGTGGCAACAGCGCGGCAGAGACAAAGAGAACAGACGATGTGGTAACTATGCGTCAAAAGTTCGTCTACCCAGAGTACCTGGAGATGTTATCTCTGTACAAGTTCTTTTTATCGAACGCAGTAGTTTCATTAGGGTCCGTTTGTTTACTGGGGACGCTTCGAACGATTCGGACCATAACAAAAATGAGACGGCAGCCTTAAGGCAGGATACCACCTTTGCACTTAAAAAAAATTGAAATTTTTTTTGTTCTCAAAGTACTCTTTCAAGTGTATAGAATCGAAATTCATTCATTAGAAAGGTGGCCGGAACCTTTTTCTTGTGTAAAAACCGGATTGGAGCAGATATATAAATCTATATAAAACTTTAAACGCGTTTTTCTCGAAACGATGTTTTCCAAATCAGCGTGTCAGATTACTCCTACAATTTTCATCGGATTGACTTGAAACTTTGCACAATTCTTCCGATTGGTGTAATCTAACGATGTACGTAGGACTTTTGCTGTAGCGTTGTTATTTTTCTTTTGGTGCGCAATTTTATAAATTTTTTTAAACTTTTTTACCCTAAAAAATGGACCATTTCGTTAAAATGGCCGCCATTTTCTTAAAAACCGAAATTTCGTAAAATCCCTACGTACAGCATTGAACAATATTGTTGTTAATAGGGACATTCTTTGGTTTCTTTTCTAAGAGCCACGTACAGAGCGGTATTTGACACGCCGTCTAACGATGTTTCTCCAAAGGAGTGTATTTTGGCGCCACCTACAAGAGATTATTTTTTACTTTTTCAGTTTCAAAAAATGTGTAATTACAGATTAAAGTTACATTAATGAATGACTGAAACCGATTTTGTTTCTGCGCATTCTTTGTATGCAAACAAAATTCATGAAAAACGCCTCCAAAATCGCAGTCAAAGGTGGTATCCTGCCTTAAACGAGTATGAAAGAATGTTTATACAAAGAGCAAAAGCATTTCAAGTTGTCCAACGAATGGAAACTGTCTCGAAAGCAAAAAAAAAATATACCACATCAACATATGACCCAGAAAGTAAAAGGAAGAACATTTTATTTGCCATTACCAATGGAGGAAACGCTCAAAAAGATTTGTAAACCAACAGATCCAATCAATATCAATCAAGAATTTTACATATTGGTACGTAGTTTACCAACAAAAGCGAAAAAGGTTTGGGAACATCTTGTAAATGTAAAAAACGTGTATAATGCTTTGGTACGTTTGAAACAGATCAATCGCTTATATGAACATGTCATTTTGCCCCCAAATCCAAATGAATTATTAAAAAATGATTTGCCGGAAGTTGAATATAAAATAGACGACTCCGACGCACAAAAAGAAAACAAAACAGCTGAAAACACTGATAAGCAAATAAAATTACCTGCACTGCTAACTCAAGCTGATAAAGACGATGGTACTTACAAACGATACACAATTTATCCATTATACGAGAAAAGGATTAATGAAAAAGCGACAACATTATATCAGCAAAGAAAGGTAGAGGACGCGCCACTTGATACTTATTGTAAAACCGTTGATCTTCAATGTTTCCCACATTTGTATCCTTATGGAATGCATGGAGAACATGAGCATAGAGAAGTCTATTTGACAGAATTTGAATACATTAAAGCAAGGCTTAAATCAAAACATTCTCAGTTTCGACTGGACGTGCAATACCTATTTTTCTTATTGAATCAAACAAACATTAGACGATTGAAAGCTGGTATTTATCAAAAATTGAACGTAATTAATCCAAAAGAAAAATGTACAGCAAGTACATATTTGAATCTATTACAAAAGGACCTTCTAGAGCGTAACTTAACGACTATATTCTCTCGAATTCCAACTACAGAACCGTTCTGGCATATACCTAGAAGTAATTTGAGATGCATGCTGGAATATTATGGGCCAGCTACCTGGTTTCTCACTCTCAGTCCATCTGAATGGTTATGGTCAGATTTAATTGAATACGTTAAAGAAGTAAATACGCCATTTATGGATAAAATGTCGACTAATGAGATTCTAACAAAAGATCCAGTATCCGTGTCAAGATTTCTCGATAACAAATTTCACGCGATGCTACAGTTTTTTTGTTCTATCGATAATCCAATCGGGCACGTGGTACATTATTTCTGGAGAAGAGAATACCAAGGTAGAGGATTGCAACATTTCCACCTATTAATATGGATCAAAGATGCTCCTATTCTAGGCAAAGATTCAGATGAAATAGTAGCTGCTTTCATACAAAGATATGTCACATGTAGACTTCCAGATCCAAAAATCTCGCCTACTTTGTATAGACGTGTGAATACCCATCAAAGGCATCATCACAATTCGTATTGCATGAGAACAAAAAAGAACAATAAAAATCGCATAAAGCGAGTGTGTCGATTTGGATTTCCTAGACTTGTTACAGAAAACATAAAGATGAGAGACGTAGCTACATCTATAGCTGGTAGAAAGCAATATTAACTTCAAACTACTCGACACACCGGATTGTTCGGTACTTTCGGCCCACTAGGTACTTTCGGCCCGCTCGGTTCTTCGACCCGCTCGAAAAAATTCGAGTTGCTCGAAAAAATTCGAGTTGCTCGAAAAAATTCGAGCTGCTCGGTTCTATTCGAGTACTCGGCTCGGCTCGGAAACCGAGTCTCGGCTCGGTCCGAAATTCAAGCTACTCGAATATTCGAGTACTCGAACAGCCCTAGTATGTATATGTTTTTGTATTTTAGTTTTTACGGGTGTTTTTTTTTAAATTAATACTTAGACAATTACCTTTTTTTCGATTTCGCAGCGCCAAGTATTTTGAGTAAATATTTTTTTCGTATTAAAATATTTTTTTGTTTTTAAATTTATCTGCTTAATATTGTTTAATATATTTTTTCTTTGTATAAATAGCCGGTTGCGAGCACCGGGTATAGGCCCGTGCATAGCCTACTGGTGCTCGCAGCCGAAGAGAGAAGACGGTCGGCCTCCGTCAAGAGGACGATCAGGAGGCCGACAAGAAAGAGAGAGTCGATAACCGTACGTCCTGGCGTTAGGACGTACGGATAACATAAATGTACAGAATAAAGTAAACGGTCGGATAATCTGTATTCGTGTGTCTTTATTCGACCCTTTGCGTCGGGGTGGCCGGTACGGGAAACGCCCCGGCGCAACAATATCATTATTTTTGTAAAGCAATTTTTTTTTGTCAATGTTTTTAAAGCGTTTGTTTTTGGGGGATTATATACTTGGCGCTTTATGTAATAAACACTATTATATCACACGTATTATTATTCATAAATGTAAAGGTCACTTACCAAATATAATATTTGTCCTTTTATTTCTCCAACTAAGGAGAACGGAATGTCCTTCCAAGGGACTTGAAACTAAAAAGATACACATTTCATAAAACTAAATAGATAAGTACAAATCTGCGGTGACTATTATTTGACTGCACATGCATCTAAATATACGTGTAATGAAACAATAACCTATTCGTTGAAAATATGTTTGTTTCTTTATGCGTACTAATTTTAGCATGTGGTTTTTTAACCACACCCGCAGTTAAAGGGTAAATTAATAAAAAAGAACCATACTTACTTGTGTGTTAATTTTTTAAGTATTTTCGTGCGCTGGGACGTACGTGTCTCTGCGGATTTACGAAAAAAAGTCTCAGGCATATTTGTATTATGCTCAGCGTGCGGAGCAATTACGCTTAACAATGGAGGGGGGGAAACACCGACAGGGGTAGTGGTAATGTGTGCGTGAACACATTCAAGCGTAATAGCTCCGCACGCTGATTATGCTGCATACTTCGCGTAGAACTACGGTTATGGCTATGACGCCATCTGATAAGGGAAGTTCAATTACCCGAACATTCCGTTTTTTGTTCAACTGTGCAAATTTGTAGAGGACCTCAAAAGAAATAACAGGAAAGTTTTGTTTGCGCCCATTTGCGGATTTTTCAGGACGAAAACAGCCACTAAAGATTAATGAATGTGTTCCTATTTATCAGTATATCTTGGAAATGATATACAGTCAACCATCCTTTGACGCGATTAATTCGTATGTACCGCGTTTTTCAACAAATCCAAACGACTTGAAATCAGTCACTCGCGGTTTTTCGAAAAAGACAAAAAGCCGCTGCGTTCGGGTCGCTAGTCGCAGCGTCTGTTTCAGAGACTTATATAGACGGAGCGGAAGAGAGGACTGTAGGCGAGGGGACTGTAAGATCGGAGGGGAAAAGGCAGAAACCATACAGGCAATTCGGTAGCTAGGTTCGGATGTATTCGGTTCTTGTCGGTTCGGCATTAATGGCTATGTTCGAAACATAACCACTGTTGCTCAACTATTACTGTTCTAAAGCATCGTAGTGGTCGTTGTATATAATCATATATTAATTGAGTGTAATAATGACTTATTGCGTAGCAAGCGGTTGTGCAAATCGCAGGAAAAATAAAAACTGCGAACAGTTGGAGAAAGAAAATATAAATAATGATAATATTCGATTTCACATGTAAATAAATAAATATACATACATAACCAACAATTTATATATTATATATATAATCTTAGAAATTCAAATGTGTTGCTTGATTATCGAACAGATAATATGTTTATAATAAAAATATTTTTTTTTTTCATCAGTTATGTCGCAGCAAATGAGCGATATATATCTATTATACTATATAATTATTTATGCACATTAATTATGTTTATGAACTTTTAAGCTTACAAAATCTTTAAAAATATAAATATTATTGCATATATCTATAAGTACAATTTTATTTAAAAAAAGCTTCATTCTATTTACTAATTTTGTTATATATATAACCTACATGATATACGAAATTTTGAATTATGTATAAGTATACCTAACCTTTTCGACTAAGTATCCCTCATAGATATATGTATAGTGTACAGTCTTCTCCGGATTATTAAAATGCTTTTTCCCCCGGATTATCGAGAAAGACCCATACGATAATTTTGCCTCCTCGCTGCGACCGAGGGCCTGCGGTCCCGGGTAGGCTGCCCGTTAACGGCGGAGAGCAATAAAACCGTTGGGCCAGGTAAAATACCCAGTAGAGAAAAATAAAATGTTCATGTTTTTGATAAATGTTCAACTCGGTAATTCTAGTCTTAGCTAAAGTTTTTGCAAATCGGAGGTGCCTCTCCTAAAGTAAAAGAAAACCGTGTCACAGCGAAAACCACGTCCACGCACGTGCAATGCGCGTTCGAATTTGCACTTGAGACCCTCTAAAAAGGTCGTTTTTAACAGCGACACGCGCAAATGTTTGTCGAAGGCCGCGTCCAGATCTGAACCGAACGCCGAACCGAACGCCACTTGAAACTCCCTATGCCCCGTTCCTACGTGTGGAACGTATATTTCTAGCCATCTTCGCCAGTTTCGACAGAGTCTCGTGGCTCGCGACAGCTAAAGATTGAAGGACAGAGAGTGTTTAGAGTAGTGCAGACTAAAGGTTTGCCTGCCATATGACACCGAGGAAGGGACCTCGGGACCCTCGACCAAAGGAAAATCAGGCTCGCCGCGATGTTCGGGCTGTTCCCAGCCGATGTCGGTAAAGTCCCGTCGCATCAAAGGAATGGCTCACTAGCTACTGTCGTCCTTGCCATTGAAAGTGTTATGTAGTTAGAAGGAGCAAGACAAATTGGTCATAAACGCTCGAGAATTTATTGTATTTTCCGAATGTCTCGAAAGCCTCCAAGAAATTGAACTTGATGCAACAAATTTAGAGAATTGAAATATTGCAACAACTAGAATCGGAATAATTACTTAAATGTTTCCACATTTGAGTATTTCATACTATTCAATTGTATGATGTCCAATGCATAAAACTTTTGTAAAGTCCACCGGTAGTTTGAAACCGTAAGTCCGACAATAACGCGGTACCACTACAAATTTCTTTATTCGAAAATGATCGTCTCTGCCACCACCGTCGTTGCTGTTTCTGTTTTTTTTTTTTTTTTTTTTTTTAATAAATGTAATACATGCAGATATACGCAGCGACTGCTTGATCTGCGGACACTCTTCGTTTATCACCAACTTGTCTTGCTTCTTTAAACTACTTCACACCCCCAATGGCAAGGACGAAAACAAGTCATGGTGGTATGAGGGACAGGGATGCACCACTACAATTGCTTAACCTATGTGGGTGAGCCATTCCTTCGATGCGACGGGACTTTACCGACATCGGCTGGGAACAGCCCGAACATCGCGGCGAGCGTGATTTTCCTTTGGTCGAGGGTCCCGAGGTCCCTTCCTCGGTGTCATATAGCAGGCAAACCTTTGGTCTGCACTACTCTAAACACTCTCTGTCCTTCAATCTTTAGCTGTCGCGAGCCACGAGACTCTGTCGAAACTGGCGAAGATGGCTAGAAATATACGTTCCACACGTAGGAACGGGGCATAGGGAGTTTCAAGTGGCGTTCGGTTCGGCGTTCGGTTCAGATCTGGACGCGGCCGAAAGCGAAAAGCGGGCCATCGCGCGCAAGCGAATACTCGGCGTGCATCGTCCACAGAATTGGAAGATCTTTTTCCACAGGGTGATTTTCCAGACGCACCTGTCATAGAGATGCCACCTGGTACCCCGGGACGATGTCAACCCCGCGTGGTGCCTCACCGAATTTTATGGCTTTAGACCCTCAAAGGGGCTGGAATACCATTAACAAGTGGATTTCCACATTTCTCGTCAGATCTTTACGAAAGTGTCATGAATCGACTCCTTGTGTTTTAATGTTTTCCCCATGAAAATGGTACCAAACCCGACATAATTCGGGCTATAATTAACGAAGTTGCACGAAAAATTGGTTTGCAGCATTTATAGCCTTCTTCGTTAAAAATTGTCCGATTTGCATGATATTTTGCCCTTTTAATCGGGAGAATATCAGGAATCCATTGATGTTACTTTCAGATCGATACGACGAAAAATAAAGAACTTTAATTTCTGCGAAATTGGTGACACGTGGCTGAGCGACCGTAACAGGGGACCGCTGCCTCGCACGCCTCAGCCCTTGGACGACCCAAGCGCCTGCCGAAAGTATTCGAAGCCTTCGAATACAGATACAGTTAAAGTAGAAAAAAGTATTCGAACCACAGAGCGGAAGACATTCGAATAAAAAAAGTATCTATGCCTCGTCGAATGAATTCCCGTCGAATAAATATTTCATCCGATGCGCTTCGAATAAAGATACTTTGGGGTTATTCGAAGTTCGAATAACGGATAAAGATATAGTATCTTTTATTCGATTTGCTATTTAAATAATTTTTTTATCTAGATAATGCCCAACTCTGGAATACAGCCCGTGAAGCAGAAGAGGAAGACTCAATAGACCCATCACAACCCCAGTTGGAAGAACTATACTCGGGGCCAGATATATTGGCCGGTGAATTCGTTTTCGCGAGCAACGATTGAGGAGAAATCAACCACCACCATCTGACGATCGTGGATTTGTCAGTTGGAGTTGCGTGGTCGTCGCAGGGTATGGTGGGGTAACGGGAACGCTGCTCGGCTCCGCCTGAATCTAGCCGTTTGGCTGTTATTTATTCTTAGCGTAATAGTTGTGTGCGTGACGAAGCTATTCGTAGACCAATACGAGATGAAGCTATCGAGAAGGAATCAATGTTCTGACCAATAAATCCAATGAATTTCTTCGGAGCTAACGCACACCTATTCTGATGTGTGTATTTCTACGCTGACAGCTCGGTTTGACCTAAACGCCAGAAGCTTGGCACTATCCCCACCACTTCTGGCTCACTCTTGTTCTGCGAAGGCGAGAGCGAGATGGAACGAGAGCGAGTAAGAAAACGTTGAGAAAAGGAGCACCGAGGCAGGCAAACGGTGTGGTGGGAGAATACCCCTCACGAAACTCACTGGCCAATATATCTGGCCCCGACCTTAGTAGCCGCGATTACTGGGGAAGATGTAAGCGGAGACAGGGTTGCAGAATACTTAAGGAGCTGCGATTATGCGGAAACCCGTGACGAGGAAAACGCAGGAGAAGGCGAAACAGAAGGAGAAGAGGAAAACGGAGGTGGAGGCCAAACAGAAGGAGAAGAGGAAAACGAAACAGAAGAAGGAGAAGAAGATGCAAGGACCGAAGAAGATATCCGGGCGCGAAGAATATTAAGAGCGCTGAGAGTTTTAAAAAATGAATGTAAAGAGGCGCCACGACACGTGCAACGATGTTTAAAAAATGTAAAAGAATATTTTTTCAGAGAAGACCCCTAAAGTCATCAGTGGAAACGTGGTAAGATATATTTTTTAAGTGTATATGACGGTCTGAGATGTTTTTGAATCTTTTATCGTTTTGTTCTAGGTCCAACGGTGAGGGCATGATATCATTATCATATTGTTGCATTGTAAATATATTAAATAAAGAATTATTATTGTAAATATGTGTTAAATACGAGTAAGAAAGAATGGGACGGGGATAAGGGACGCGCATGTAAACATATGTAATCAGAGTATGTAATTCATAAGTATGTATGTAGTCGGCGAACGCCGTGGTTGCTCTTCTTTTCACCGAGAATATTTAATATACAGGGTGTCCCAAAAATGTCGCGTTTCCTTGAAAGGGGTGACTCAGGGGGTGATTTGAAACAACTTTTTCCTTAGCGAAAATATTGTCCGAAGCATCGTTAAGGAGATATTAAGCAAAAACCCCGACCAATCAGAGCGCGCGCCTTCCGCCTGAGTTCCCGCGGTAGCGTTGGCTACGAGATAGGCGACCGCGCTTGTGCTACGAACGTACGAACAAGCAAGTCGGCATGCATCGAAGGAAACCGCGTTACACATTTTTTTTTAAAGCAGAATCTTAAATAAGAATAATT
Organism: Andrena praecox; assembly: GCA_963932275.1. NCBI lineage: Eukaryota > Metazoa > Arthropoda > Insecta > Hymenoptera > Andrenidae > Andrena > Andrena praecox. The sequence continues at coordinate 38,652,720 of OZ010731.1, forward strand.
TGAAGTGAGAGGACAAGAAGTACGTAAATTTCGTTTTTAAATAAGGCATAAACGAAAAGCTAACGTAACAGAAAATGTACGACAAGTGATCGTAATTCGTTATTGAGGTAAAAATCCGTAGTTTAACAACGGCCAACACAACTAAATTTAAAAAATAATATTAGGTGTATGAATAAATTCTTTCCGACTGGAATTTCTATCGCGGTGGTATTCAGAAGCTGCCAGAAAAATGGCAAAAGGTAATGAACAATAATGGAAATTATTGCGATGATCGAGTTGTTTTCATATTTTTTAAATCGAACTGTTATTGTACCCTAAAATCGGAAAGAATTTATTTTCACACCTAATAATCACCAATAAATTAAAGAAAACTCACCCTTTCGGACATTCCTTTCCTTGCTTTCCTTCCCTTTCCGGAAACCTGTGTCACTGGGTCACTGTACCGATCCTGGTTATCGGTGGACGAAAAGATTTATGGTTGGGTAGCGCCCAGTGCTCAGCTGATCACACTGCGTCCGGGTTAATGTACCGAATATTCACTTCACTGCACGGCTACTAACACTGATCACTGAATTTATTTTTCACGGAACGTGTTGTTCCTACGTTATAAAAATTGGTGGCCGCGAAAGGGGCCGATTACTGTTAATTACTGAGACGAGATTACTACTATTACCCGGCGAAAAGAAAACTCGTGGCAGACTGTCTCGGGCTGTGCAGTCCGCTGCTGTGCAGCGATCAGATACGGATCCGACCGACGATCGTCAAAACAAAAGCGTAGGCTACGCTTGGTCAAATCGCTCTATCCCACTCGATCTCGTGTTTCGTTCGATCTCTTCGTCGCGCGGTGCGACAATGTATGTGGCAACTTCAGCCAATAACCAAAATACGTGTGTCCTGTCTTTAAAAGTGTGCCCAAATAGGTGACTCGACTAATCGTCACAGCAGCGGACTGCACAGCCCGAGACAGTCTGCCACGCAATTTCTTTTCGCCGGGTAATAGTAGTAATCTCGTCCCAGTAATTAACAGTAATCGGCCCCTTTCGCAGCCACCAATTTTTATAACGTAGGAACAACACGTTCCGTGAAAAATAAATTCAGTGATCAGTGTTAGTAGCCGTGCAGTGAAGTGAATATTCGGTACATTAACCCGGACGCAGTGTGATCAGCTGAGCACTGGGCGCTACCCAACCATAAATCTTTTCGTCCACCGATAACCAGGATCGGTACAGTGACCCAGTGACACAGGTTTCCGAAAAGGGAAGGAAAGCAAGGAAAGGAATGTCCGAAAGGGTGAGTGTTATTTAATTTATTGGTGATTATTAGGTGTGAAAATAAATTCTTCCCGATTTTAGGGTACAATAACGGTTCGATTTAAAAAATATGAAAACAACTCGATCATCGCAATAATTTCCATTATTGTTCATTACCTTTTGCCATTTTTCTGGCAGCTTCTGAATACCACCGCGATAGAAATTCCAGTCGGAAAGAATTTATTCATACACCTAATATTATTTTTTAAATTTAGTTGTGTTGGCCGTTGTTAAACTACGGATTTTTACCTCAATAACGAATTACGATCACTTGTCGTACATTTTCTGTTACGTTACCTTTTCGTTTATGCCTTATTTAAAAACGAAATTTACGTACTTCTTGTCCTCTCACTTCAAATTATTCTTATTTAAGATTCTGCTTTAAAAAAAAACTGTGTAACGCGGTTTCCTTCGATGCATGCCGACTTGCTTGTTCGTACGTTCGTAGCACAAGCGCGGTCGCCTACCTCGTAGCCAACGCTACCGCGGGAACTCAGGCGGAAGGCGCGCGCTCTGATTGGTCGGGGTTTTTGGTTAATATCTCCTTAACGAAGCTTCGGACAATATTTTCGCTAAGGAAAAAGTTGTTTCAAATCACCCCCTGAGTAACCCCTTTCAAGGAAGTCCGACATTTTTGGGACACCCTGTACATATACGTTACAGAATTAAAAATTTCAGGATTCAATACTATAGACCAGGCCTGCACAGCAAGGCTGTGGCGGGCAAGAGCGCTCTCGATTGCTCGTGAGCAAAGCGAAGAGCGACGCCGTGAGCAGTTTCCCCACCCTGTGGCCAATAGCTGTCGTAGTATGCGTGTAAACTGTAATGTGTGTTGCTGATGTTCCGCGGCACACTTCACTCGCGAACACTCCCCACCACGGCCCTCACGGCACTGTCGCTCATAAAGGCGTGGCCTAGTGCTTTACGATGCTCTTTCCGCACGCGTCCGAAAATTTTTGCCCGGCGAGCATTCAGCTGTGCACGCCTGCTATAGACTCTATAGTATTGTTACGAGTTGTAACAGGGATGTTGAAGTTAGGATGTTGGTGCGGATGCGGAAACGGATGCGGATGCGGATGCGGATGGGGATGAGTTCGCTGCCCGTGGAGCGCTAATGCGCTCTGCTCACGCTCGCCTCTCACTGCAACTCTCCAACTTCTTCCAGTGTTAATTAGGTTTAAATAAATTAACTCAGACTCGTTCGTGTTGTAACTTGGTTTAGTATTTCTAAGATAAATTGTACGTCTAATAGCTTTGGTCGTTGATCAACGAATGAGTTGAACAAAGATGCCGTCGTTCAGGATTGAAAAGTGTACATGTTTTTGTTATCCAATTAAAATGACAGTTTCTTAATTAATTGTCTAACGAATCGTTTGATTGGTTCTTCATTCATTACGAACGAGCGTTTTTACATGATATCAGTGATTTAATAACGAAGCAACCGAAACCAATATTTAATCAATACCATTAACGAGCGTCTCTACGTAGTATTCCTTGGAATGCTTTGTTCATAATTTCAGTTACTTCGTTTAACATTTAAATTTGGCGCATCTAAACTTGACCATGCAGAGCCATCTAACGTTAGACCAGGCATCGGAATTAAGTGATCTTTTCGGCCGAGTTTCAGAGGCGACGCCTCCTTTCCCCCGCCGCGCGTCTTGGTCCCCGCGGCGGCCCAGAAGTTTCGAGCGCCTCAGGCCCGTGCCGTATGAACCGCGCGTGGCGCATTGGGGCGACACCCATATCAATAGGTTTCCACATCACCCATGGGGTACTATTATCGATGCGTTTTTTTGTTGTCAGTGGTATCCCCTGTAGGCATTCCACTGTGCCGCGTGATAAAACATAGAGTGGAAAAGCGCGTTTTATTATCAAAATTTTAAACATGTTTGGGAAAACTAGATTTTCGCGCATGTTTCGACAATTTAGATTTAGATTTACCCAGCACATCGAAACGTGCGCGAAAATCTAGTTTTCCCAAACATGTTTAAAATTTTGATAATAAAACGCGCTTTTCCACTCTATTTTTTATCACGCGGCACAGTGGAATAGGCCTACAGGGGATACCAGTGACAAAAAAAAAACGCATCGATAATAGTACTCCATGGGTGATGTGGAAACCTATTGATACGGGTGTCGCCCCAATGCGCCACGCGCGGTTCATACGGCACGGGCCTGAGGCGCTCGAGGCTTCTGGGCCGCCGCGGGGGCCAAGACGCGCGGCGGAAGAAAGGAGGCGTCACCTCTGAAACTCGGCCGAAAAGATCACTTAATTCCGATGCCTGCGTTAGACTATATTACTCATGTGTTACCACATGAGATCGTAACATTCCTTCACCCTTACGGAGAAAAGGTGTTTCCATGAAACAACTTTTCTAAATCTATAATTCTTTAGTTCGTAGTACACTTACAATCGCATTTTCCAAGATCAAAACACTCTTTTCGTAATCTGAACATAACATAATAATAAGAACGAATATAATTTAAATTTAATTTAAACTTCAAAACTCGCTTAAAACATTTATAATTTATGAATTTAGAATTATATATCATCGGTTGATGTACCTGGTCTAATATATGCTAATTTTAATTTATTTGTATGTACAATTTTAAATTTGTTAACTTCCAATATTATTTCAACAGTTAAATCGTTGATTGCTCTACTGATCTTGTAAGGACCTAGCCAATGACAGTCTAATTTGGTTCGTGGTTCTTTTAGTAAATATACATCGTCGCCTACGTTAAATTTACGAGGGTTTGCCTCACGGTCGTAATATCTTTTACTTCTCTCTTTAGCGCGTTGCAAGTTTTCGGCAGCAAGTGTCTGGGTAGTGGTGATTTTAACAAAAAGATCATCGAGGTACTGGACGAAGGTACGCGGTACCCTCTCTTTGACAAACTCAGATGGAATAACTGCTCTCACCCCAAAAACCAATTCGTGTGGTGTAAACCCCGTAGCTTCATGGACTGAAGAATTGTACGAAAACATACCAAATCGAATCCACTCGTCCCAATCACCTTTTGTACAATAATGCCTCAAATAATCAACGAAGACCCTATGTGCTCTTTCAAGGGAACCTAAAGACTGAGGGTGGAACGCGGTGGAGGTTATCCTTTGTATCCGGAATATTTGACAGAATCTTTTCATCACCTGACCGACAAAATTTCTTCCCTGATCAGTGTGTATGACCCTCGGACAACCAAACCTACTTATAAATTGTTCGGCCAAGGCCACTGCTACAGTTGTTGCCTCTATGTTATTTAACGGAATGGCATCAGAGTATTTAGTCAGGTTATCCTGCAGGGTAAGTAAATATTTATTCCCGTTTTTAGTTAAAGGTAAAGGCCCTACAATGTCCATTTGGACCTTTTCAAATGCTCGCTTTGGTGTGTCAGTGATGCACATGGGTTGTTTAACTTTCATAGAATGAATCTTATCTCTCTGACAGGTGGGACAAGAACGGACAAATTCTGAAATTTCTTTCATCATTCCTGGCCAATAATAATGCTCCCTCATGCACTTTTGGAGTTTCCCGATACCTCAATGACCTCCAATTGAAGACTCGTCAGATTCTTTGATTAATTTTAGACGATTAGACTTAATTGGGATTATTATTTCGCTCGTGCATACAGTGATTTCAAATTTAGTATCAGTGAAAACTAGTTTAAATAAATCTTCTACTTGATTCCATTCGAAATTATTAAAACTATCAGGATCCTTTGAAATACTAAAAGTCCATGTACCTAATGAATTTAAAAGGTTTTTAAGTGCCCTTAGAGAAGATTCAATATAACCAAAATTTAAACTTTCCGCAGAGTTATCCTTGAAAAATAAGAGGAAAATAGAAGATAGATCACCAGGAAGTGCCATAGCATCGCCAACCTCAAGCCGATATTGTCGCATCTGTTGTAAGGTAAATCTATTTCTTTTTAACAAATCAATTGTAACCTTGGAAGTAATATTACCATTAAGTGGTAAGAAATGAGCAATATTGCCCCTCCGCATATATAAATGATCCTTTACATACAGGATGGTTGGCAGTAGGGAAAGGTGAATTGTTTGTCTATTTATGTTCGTATTATTAGCCATAACTTCACTAATCTACACATTACGTGGCTCATTTATTTCAGAATCTACTGAGGTCTTTCTAACGTGGGATTCCCGTGCAGCTTTGATCGCAGAACAATTCGGTATGTCAACTTCAGACATTTCAGCCTCTGGATTTCCACTTCCAGGCATAACAATTTCTTCTTGTAACTCTTTTCTCCTCGAACAACAACAACAACAACAACAACAAGGTGCCCCTCTACCTTGACGATCAACACTCTGGAGCCCCATGCAAGTCACCGCAGGGGTCGACGAGTCACAAGGTCTCCTCTGAGCACTGCGAGCCCCGGGCTCATATCGAACACAGGCCGCCGCCCTAGTCTCCTGAAGCGCGATCCAGTGGCTTGGAGTCAACGTTAGCCGACAGGAGGGTCGAAACGGCGACACCATGTCCGACTGGGAAAACCCTCTAAAATTCTCAACTTCTTTTTCGCATGTAAGTGGTTCTAACATATCAGTTTCCAAATTCAATGCCTCAGAATTATCAGCTTCTATCTTCTCGCGCGCCAAGAAGACAGATGCTACCATTACTTCTATTTCATTATTAGTATTCTTGTCGTCTGTTTCCTCTGCCATAGAATCTGGAAACGGTGTCATGTCTGCACAGACAAGCACCCTCTCCGGATCTACAGAATGGATCGTATCGTCAGTCAGCGCGTTTGGTGATCGAGGGACGATGCTTTGGCAAGGATCAACAGGGTTTCGCGAGAGTGCATCCGCGTTAGAATTGGCTTTTCCCGGTTTGTAGACTATATTATAATCGTACTCATTTAGACGAATTCGCCATCTCATTAATTTTGATGTGGGATCTTTAGCTTTATGCAGCCACACTAGAGGACGATGATCAGTAATCAAGGTAAATTGTTGGCCGTACAGGTAAGGCCGGAAATGCTCTACTCCAAATAACACAGCCAACAACTCTTTTTCGATTGTGGAATAATTCATTTCAGCGGCGTTCAGAGTTCGTGAAGCATAAGAAATTGGAAGATCACTACCTACTATGCCCTGACTCAACACAGCACCTACAGCATAGTCCGAAGCATCAGTAGTTACTATGAAAGGCTTTGTGAAATCGGGGTACTGCAGCAGTGGCTCCATGCAAATTATATCTCTCAACTGCTCAAAAGACCTTTGAACTACTGTCGTCCAACGAAAAGGAATATCTTTCTTTAGTAAGCTAGTCAAGGGTTTGGCAATTTTAGCCATATTGGGGATGAATCTCCTATAATAGCCCACGAGCCCCAAGAATTGTTTCACATTTTTCTTTGTTTTAGGTATGGGAAATTGTTTAACGGCTGAGATTTTTCTGGGATCCGGTTTCATTACTCGAATCGGATATGTTACTTCCCAAAGGAGTGGAACTTTGAAACGGCACTACATCTAGAGATGTGGCAGTGGAGCCGGAGGCACCTAAGTTAGATACTGCCACTACATCTTCCACTACAAAGCAATTATCACTACTCAGACGGTTCTTGCGGGCTTTTACAAGTTTTCGTGCGAACGGCGGCATTTTAAACTAACAAATGTAACGGTTTTAACGGCGATATTAATATATAAATTCGTTGAGAACTCACAGATACAATGACGTAATTTAGTGAACTAAATTCGATTCGCTCGACTGACTGCTGGTTCGCTCGACTTCCACGCTCTGAAGATCTGCTGACGCGTCCAACGACGACTGCGTTGTTTCAGCTGCTCTTGGCTCCGTTGAAAGATCCCTTGGATGCTGGTTCCCTCGTGGATTCTCCGTTCTGCGTATGAAGTTGTGATGTCCCCGTTGCTCAATGCAGCTCCAAACAGCGACGGATGGACGTTGAATGGCGGCTCCGCAGTTTCAAACAGCTTCGTCAAAATGGATTCTTTGGCCAAGTGCGTGTGATTCCGGGGAACTGGCACGGACGTCCGAAACTACTCTCCTCTGGTATTTACCCTTGTTCCTCGGGGAAACCATGCCCAAAAACCCAGGAAAGAGGGATGCACAAACTGACCGATGACTGTTCAATTTTTAGCGCCTGTGAGCCGGCAATTTTTGGACAATCCCACCGCTGTCACCAAAAATTGTTACAAGTTGTAACAGGGATGTTGAAGTTAGGATGTTGGTGCGGATGCGGAAACGGATGCGGATGCGGATGGGGATGAGTTCGCTGCCCGTGGAGCGCTAATGCGCTCTGCTCACGCTCGCCTCTCACTGCAACTCTCCAACTTCTTCCAGTGTTAATTAGGTTTAAATAAATTGACTCAGACTCGTTCGTGTTGTAACTTGGTTTAGTATTTCTAAGATAAATTGTACGTCTAATAGCTTTGGTCGTTGATCAACGAATCGAATTGAACAAAGATGCCGTCGTTCAGGATTGAAAAGTGTACATGTTTTTGTTATCCAATTAAAATGACAGTTTCTTAATTAATTGTCTAACGAATCGTTTGATTGGTTCTTCATTCATTACGAACGAGCGTTTTTACATGATATCAGTGATTTAATAATGAAGCAACCGAAACCAATATTTAATCAATACCATTAACGAGCGTCTCTACGTAGTATTCCTTGGAATGCTTTGTTCATAATTTCAGTTACTTCGTTTAACATTTAAATTTGGCGCATCTAAACTTGACCATGCAGAGCCATCTAACGTTAGACTATACTCATGTGTTACCACATGAGATCGTAACAGTATAAAGGAATTAAAATGCTGTGCTGCACTGCTATTAATTGTAGTAAAAGAACAGAGAAGAACGTTCGGCTTTTTAGGTTTCCAAAAGATAAACATGGGGATAAATGGGTTCAGAACATGCGACGTGCAAATTGGAAACCGACTGATTGCTCTCGCTTATGCGAAGTATGTATAATGTTATATACACCATGCATGAGATACAGGGTGTCCCAAAAATGTCGCGTTTCCTTGAAAGGGGTGACTCAGGGGGGGATTTGAACATATTTCCTTAGCGAAAATATTGTCCGAAGCTTCGTTAAGGAGATATTAACCAAAAACCCCGACCAATCAGAGCGCGCGCCTTCCGCCCAGGGATTGTAACCGTAACCCTAGGCCGGTTCGGTTCTCAGTACCGTAGACTAATTTACATAACCGGGTAACCCGAGGTATCTAGGCACAGAGTTACCCGGTTAACCCGCTCTCGGAGCGAGTTACCCTAATCCGGTAGAGGGCGTAGTTTTTCCCTATTTTCGTGAAATCGAGCTGTACTTATGAATTTTTATTTTAAAAACTATATATTGCATTAGGTTCATCCTTTTTTATTTTAATGCAAAAGGTTTTGTCTATTTGAATAATATTTTTTTGAAATTGTAAAATTATTTATGTAACGTCAAATTATAAACCAATTTTTATTTTGCAAATTTCTCTTCGAGGGTGACATGTTTCTAAAGTTGAAAAATGTACTTAATATATTCCATGACCGTATAGTATAAACATTGTGTTTTCATTTTAACACTTGCATACTATTTTCTTACAAATCAGTAAATTTCATATATAATAGTTGTGTTACAAAATATTATTTTTATTATAAATAAATAAATTACCTTTCGAACTTCTACAGAATTGTTACATTTGTTATAGGCCACTCATTCACCACGGTGATGCAATTTGACCAAGAACCGATTTGCATGTAATGTCGTGGGAATAATTCAAGAAAATTCGTAACATTTTTCCTCGAGAGAATAAAAATACATGGAGAAACAAAACCCTGCAGGTAATTGACGTCATTGCATGCAACCCGGTTCTTGTTAAAATTGCAGTTGCATCGCAGCGGTGGACGAGCGCGGAGCAACCATAGTCGGATTTTGAACGTAGAATGTCGTATGTCACTTGTAACCCGCTCCGAGCGGGTTAACCGGCTCTCTGTACTCTTTGGGAGCCGTTCCTTCGGAGTTACTACGGGTTACAGTAACCTTCCCTCGGTTAACCAGATTCGGGTTAGGGTTAGGCGGCGGTTACAATCCCTGCTTCCGCCCGAGCTCCCGCGGTAGCGTTGGCTACGCGATAGGCGACTGCGCTTGTGCTACGAACGTACGAACAAGCAAGTCGGCATGCATCGACGGAAACCGCGTTACACAGTTTTTTTTTAAAGCAGAATCTTAAATAACAATTATTTGATGTGAGAGGACAAGAAGTACGTAAATTTCGTTTTTAAATAAGGCATAAACGAAAAGGTAATGTAACAGAAAATGTACGACAAGTGATCATAATTCGTTATTGAAGTAAAAATCCGTAGTTTAATAACGGCCAACACAACTAAAATTAAAAAATAATATTAGGTGTATGAATAAATTCTTTCCAACTGGAATTTCTATCGCGGTGGTATTCAGAAGCTGCCAGAAAGATGGCAAAAGGTAATTAACAATAATGGAAATTGTTTCGATGATCGAGTTGTTTTCATATTTTTTAAATATGATTGACATTAAAAAAATTACAATTGACAAGTTTCTTGTCGATTTAATCGTACTGGACCTCCAACCACTGAGCATCGTGGAAGATACAGGTTTTCAAGCATTAATAAATTATCTGGATCCAAAGTACAATATCCCCAGTAGGAAAACAGTAAAAAAAACTAATTGAAAATGCGTATAATGAGAAGAAATGTAGAATCCAAGAAGAACTTGCTGAAGCCTCCGATGTCTCCATCACAACTGATACGTGGAGCAGTATGAATAGGGATCACTTTTTAAGTACGACGTGCCACTTCACAAATAAAAACATGGAATTAAAAACATATATACTGCAGACAGACCAACTGAATGGAAGTCATACCAGCGATGTAATAAGTAATGCGTTAAAAAATACATTTTCGGAATGGAACGTAGAAGGAAAAGTAAGAGCTGTTGTCACTGATAACGCAGCACATATGCTTGCAGCAGTACGAATTTTGGGCAATTCGATATCTAGTGTATCTTGCTTTGCACATACGTTAAATTTAGTGATCAAGAAAGCTATTTCTTCCGTGAATGATTTAGTTACTGTGCGTAAAAAATGTCGCAGCATCGTAACTTTTTTCAAACAGAGTTGTTTAGCCAAGGATAAACTATTCGAAATGCAAAATTTCCTGAAAGTGCCAAATCATAAATTAATTTTAGAAGTTGACACTAGATGGAATTCGACATATGAAATGATATCCAGGTTATTAGAACAAAGGCAAGCAGTAACGTCAGCATTGTCATATTTCCCTGAATCTGAAGAAGGTTTAACTGCTGGCGAGTGGCAACTTGATACCCGGGAGAACGGGTACCCGGGTACCCGTGAGATACTCGGGAAAAAAAAATTCCCGGGTAGGCGCTACCCGGGTAAACTACCCGAGATACTCGAGACTCTCGAGATCTCATAGAGTACCGTTCCATAATTGAAGCCACACTGAGCGTCATGGCCTTCGAGTCGAAGGCTTCGACCCCCGGGGAGACAGGAATACCCATTACGAAGTGAGGAATCTCCAGCTCCGAATTTCTCATCAGGTCTTTGCGAAAACGACGCCAATCGATTCCTTATGTTTCTCCGATGAACATAATACCAAGAACGACATAATTCAGACCACAATGAAGAAAATTCCATGAACAAATGATTTGCATAATTTCAAATTCACTTCGTTAAAAATAGCTCGATTTACACGAAATTTGGTATGATTTTCATCGGAAAAACATAAGGAATCCATCGGTGTCACTTCCATTTCGATACGATGAACATTAAATAGCTTCTTAATATACTGTAATGAATATTTTACCCTCGAGTACGGGGGGCCGACCTCGATTCGCTGCGGTCGGCCGAGGATTCATAATACCTGATTCAGAAATAAAATAATTCTTAACTCTTTATCGTATCGATATGGAAGTGACACCGATGGATATCTTATGTTTTTCCGATGAAAATCATACCAAATTTCATGTAAATCAGACTATTTTTAACGAAATGAATCTGCAAATGAAAAACATTTGTTCATGGAATTTCCTTCATTATGGTCCAAATTACGTCGTTCTTGGTATTATTTTCATCGGAGAAACATAAGGAATCGATTGGCGTCGTTTTCGCAAAGATCTGATGAGAAATGCGGAAATCCTGGGCATTTCTCACTTCTTAATGTTATTCGAACCCCTTCGAGGGTCGAAAGCCATAAAATTCGGTGAGGTACCGCAGGGGGTTGACCTCGCCACAAGGTGCCAGACGGCATCTCTCTGACAGGCATCGCTCCAGAATTACGTTCTGTACTCTGTAAGTTCTCGAGATTCTCGAGAGTCTCGGGTAGTTTTCCCGGGTAGCGCTTATCCGGGAATTTTCTTCGTCCCGGGTATCTCACGGGTACCCGGGTACCCGGGTATCTCGTGTTCCCGGTCCACAGCTACAGCCCTAATCACTGCTGTCGACGTCTCAATGACTGGTTGCATTTCACCCCATTTCGATTCAATACGTTGTGCTGGCCGAGAGTGCCGCTGAACGTCAGCAACCCACCTTACAGTTTACACGCATACTACGGCAGCTAGTGGCCACAGGGTGGGGGAACTGCTCACGGGGCGTCGCTCTTCGCTTTGCTCACGAGCAATCGAGAGCGCTCTTGCCCGCCACAGCCTAGCTGTGCAGTCCTGGTATACGGGAAAACCCTTGTGCCAGGGCATTATTTTATGATATGCATGTAGTCACCGGCTACCTGAGACACGGCAAAAATAAAAAATTTCCGATTCTAACAGCATTCAATTTTTCAATTATTCGTCGCTAGGCTTGCTATTTGGCCCACTGTGCGGCACCGCCGCTGTTAGCCGCATCTACGGCGCCTCCGCCACGACCACCACCCTGTCCCCCGCAACAACATATGCAGGGCCCGGCTACGACAGATGGTATTATTTCTTAATAATTTAATTAAAGACCTCTTTAGGTTTTAACAATATAAAAATTGTCCGGTTTAGCCTGTATCAGGGGAAGCGAACAATTTTTTCAGGGCGTGCAAAAAATCTATAAATTATTATAATATTATTGTTGACATTTACTAAATTACAGGAGGATATAAGACAAAAAGGCACCAGAGGAGCGGCCGGATGGTGCGGGCCCGCCAAGAGACGTGGGCCACCCTGCAGGCGGTGCGGGCTCAGGCCATAAGCCTCCGCTCGCAGGCGAGCACCCTGCAGGAGCTGGTGCGAGCCCAGGTGTGTGGTCGTGGTGACCGTGGCGGCCGTGGCGACCGAGGCAGCCGTGGTGGCCGAAATTTGTAAATTTTTAGTGTAAATAAATTATAAAAAAAATATAATAAGAAAAATAGTAGAGTATTTTTATATTACTTATAGTTTCTGGATCCGTCTCCATGTTTGCGTCAGCCATTATCCTTCTGATTTCTAGCTTATCTATGAAGCTGCCCAGTGCCGTGGCCGTGGCGGGCGTATTCGCAGCGGCTTTTTGTATTTTTCGTAAAACCGCGAGAGAGAGAGATTTCAAGTCGTTTGGATTTGTGGTTATGGGTTATATTTATTAATTATTGCTGATTGGGTACAATTGTTAACCCCTCGGGGTTATTTGGTTTTTAAAATACCATATTGTCATCTGAACTACGCACGCCTCCAATGTTTCAAGAGAATTGGATTACTGAAATTGGTAAAAATTTGAGTTTACAGATATGTAGCAGACGTACAATAAGCAAACAGAGGAATCGAAGCTGAAGAAATTCGTTTAAAAAACACGATTTATATTCAAATTTGACGTTACAAAAAAAGAATATACACATTTTTAGCGTTTGGGGACCTTTCGTTTGATTAATTTTGTCGTTGACAATACATTTCTATGCTGATGTACCATCACGTATCTTGCATGAATATGAACCGCTTTGAGGATGAAGACCGTTATGAAATAGGGCACTTAGTAATTGATAACAACTTATGAAAAAAGTGATGAAATCCCCCCCCCCCCTCCCCCATAACATGACACATTTATGAAAGAAGCTATTTCCCTTTAATTCACGAAAAAAGTTCTCACGCAAAGATTGTGAAATCATCTTTGCTAATTCCAATTGTACCTTTAATTCACGAAAACAATTAAAAAAGTTCTCACGCAAAGATTGTGAAATCAACTTTGCTAATTCCAATTGTATTCTCGTTCTCCGCTGGAACACTGATTCCTCTGTCACTTTTTATACTTGACATTCCTTTATTGGCCACAAATTAATTCAGTGCTCAGATTTTCAGCTTCGGTTTTAAGGAATTAGCGGGCGAGAGGCATGTAGTTGACACAAAAACTTTTATAAGACTGTTAAAAATGACGTATGAAGATCGTTTTACGATGGAAGATAATAAAAACTTGGTAGAGACTAATTTAAACGAATCAAAGTCGGTAATAGATTAATAGCACATTCGCCAACCTGCAATAGTGATATGAAACATTTTGTTTTAAGTCGACTTCATAGTTTTTTCTTATACAACGCCCGCTAATTCCTTAAAACCGAAGCTGAAAATCTGAGCACTGAATTAATTTGTGGCCAATAAAGAAATGTCAAGTATAAAAAGTGACAGAGGAATCAGTGTTCCAGCGGAGAACGAGAATACAATTGGAATTAGCAAAGTTGATTTCACAATCTTTGCGTGAGAACTTTTTTAACTTTTTCCTGAATTAAAGGTACAATTGGAATTAGCAAAGATGATTTCACAATCTTTACGTGGGAACTTTTTTCCTGAATTAAAGGGAATTAGCTTCTTTCATACATGAGTCATGTTTATGGGGGGGGGGGGGGGGTAATTATGCTGTAGTGAATCTCGTCTCGAGCGTAGTAGAAAATGGAAGTAGAAAATGTAATTTTTATTGTACTGTTTCAGATGAAGAGAGAAATACGGCGGCTGCGATACCAGCGCGGGCGTGGCGGGGAGAATAGGAGAGGCCGGGGAGGATGGCGCCGGGAGGCCACGGCGGCAGACGGGGAGGAAGCGTGGGGGGCGGGCACAATATTTTTATCAATTATTAAATAATAAAAAAAAAATAAAAAAAAAATTTCATAGTGATTAGTGCCATGCGTTTTATTTAGAAAATATTGTTGCGAGCTCCGGGTATAGGCCCGTGCATAGCCTACTGGTGCTCGCAGAGGAAGAGAAGAAGGTCGGCCTCCGCCAAGAGGACGATCAGGAGGCCGACAAGAGAAGAGTCGGCTATCGTATGTCCTAGCGTTCGGACGTACGAGTACTATAATCGGGACACATAATTGTATCGCAAATATAGACAACGGTCGTTTAGTGTATACCCATGTAGTTATTCTACCCGTTGCGTCGGGGTGGCCTGTACTGGAAACGCCCCGACGCAACACTGGTGTCAGAAGTGGGATCTGTAGCCACGAATCCCGAAGAAACGCAAGGAGCTGTTGCGTGCGATACGCAAGGAGCCGTTGCGTACGACGCGAGTTCCTCGTGGAGGACAGAAGAGGATGCAACAGCCGGGAAAAGCAGCTGACCAGCGAGGGACGGGCTGAACAGCGGGAGCAGCGACGGCGGTCGAGGCCCGCCGACGCCGAGGGACGAACACAGGAGCAGCGACGGCGATCGAGGCCCGCCGACATCGAGGGATAAACGCAGGGAATGGCGACGGCGATTGAGAACCGCAGACATCAGAGCAGCTCCGAGGATTAGGCGACGAAGCTGCCACCAAGGAAGAGACTATGGCTGGGTCGGCTCTGGAAGCTCGAGAAGCCGACCTACAAAAAAGGATCCGGATTTTGGAGGAACAGCTAGTTGGGTAATGTAGAAAACGACAGCGGTCGGCCGATAAAAGAAAATGGCGGGGCACGCGCCCCCCTGTAGAAATGACAGCGCGCTCTGAAGTTGACTTCGTGAGGAGTCACTCACAGCAACGAGATGCGTTGACATCTCGATGAGGTAACCTTATCGTGCGATAAATCTTTCCATGTGTTTTTAAAACCGTAATCGCTGCTACGTTGTAGAAACACGCTCTGCCGGCGGTACCTTTCTTGGAGTACAAATCCTTGGGTCTTGTCAAGACACCTTTCTGTTCCCCCTGTTTTCCCATATGAAATCTGTTCCCCACTGTACGATTCTCACCCCTTTTACCACTGGGTAATGTCTCTGTAATGTCTGGGTAATGTCTCTGATTGACACGGTTTTGTATAACCAAAGATTGACGCTTCGACTTCTACTGAGACGGGAAGAACAGTTTCTGTGGAAAAGTGTGAGTCGTCGAACGCCATCCGGATACAACGCTCAGCAATACCGATTCGACTTGGAGCTACAAGAAGAATCGAGGGGTTCGACGGAGTCGGGGAATCATCAACACAACAGGCCGAGTTAGAATTGGTGGTGGAGGGTGCGACTCCGACAAGGACGCGGGGACGTCCAGGAGTGCACGGACCACACCAAGGATTGGTGGGTGTACGGCTCTGGGTGACGGCCAAGGATCCACGCAGTTGTGTTGCTGGCGAGCGGCGTCCCCAGGAGCGCGGCACCACCGGAGCAACGTGGAGGCGCCGGTAAAGGCGTGGAGTTGCTGCTAAGCTGCGACGAAGGGAGTTCGGGGACGAACATCGTCGCAGGGAGGCCGAGTGGTATATAAGTCGCGACGGAGGGAGTTCGAGGACGAATACCGTCGCGCGAACACTGAAAACCCACGAAGACAGAGCCCGAGAGTTGAGCCGTTCAATCAAGATGAGCCGTGCGTCGATTAAAGAAAGCCTGAGACACGAGAAGAGTGGAAACGAAGACAGAAGATTAGTTATAAGCTAATCTGGTGGACTGGGCTGCATTCGCAGTCCAGCCCCCGCTGTCTTACATTGTTTCAGAAAACACGAGACCCCACGACGAGGGACAACGTGTCGGGGGACTGCTGCCGCGGCTCGGATGCGGCTCCGAATTCCCCGAATGTGCCACAATAGCGTGGTAGTCCGCAGCGGGGTGCGGACATACGTGGAACCACCCCGCTACCCTCCTGGTCGGGATCCTGGTCGGGATCCTGGCCGGGAAATGACTATTGAGGGGTCCCCCCTACGAGGTGGACAGCGGACGGTGTCCCCAACCACCGGGCGGACGTGTGATGCACGGATCGGTCGGAGGGGGCATCGCGGAGACGGGGCCGCTGACGAGCTGCACCGAGACGGTCCCCTGGGGCAGCACCAGAGGCCAAGAAGAGGAATGGGGCCATTAGGAAGTCAAGGATGAGAAAACTGGAGGCGAAGAAGAGAGAAGAACGAAGATGGGCCGGGAGTTCAGGGCGGATTGATCGGGGAACGGGCCGATAGCACGCTCATGAGTTGTGACCCCCTGCTTTCGGGCCCGTCTCGCCTGTCCGTCTCCCGGTTCTGTCCGGCTCCACCGGAATATCGGGAAAGAAACAAGAGGTTAACGTTTTGTGACGAAGTCACGTCACGCGCCATCCGAACGCGCGGTGCCGAAAACAAAGGCCTTAGTTCGCGCCGCGGCCGCTGGGCGGCCGCGGCCCCGCGGTGTCTCTCGCGAGCGAAGATGCGCGGCCTGCGCTTATAAGGCCCGCGGCGAGCGAGATTGACAGCTCTCGTCCCGCACGCATTAGTGGTGTCACACCGCCGTACCGTACGTTCGAGAGGCTCTATTTTTGTGGACTTTCCTGAGGTGTGCACGCGCCGACCTATCGTCCCGCGGTGCCATTACCAGCCTCGTTTCCGATATAGGCCGAGAGAAATCTTGTGCCCTACCTCCGTCGAAGAGGTCTCGCTGCGCCCATTAGGCCGGAGACCTACTGCACTTCGAACCTACGCTGTACGACTCTCGCACGGACGCGCCTCCTTGAGGCCACCAAGAGTAGAACGTTCAATACACCGCATCCCTACTCCTACGAACCGCCGAAAACTCGCCGCCGTCGCGAAACGACGCGCCGTACCGCCGTAGCTATTCCGTCGCGCCCGGAACTAATGTACAAAAGCAATTTACATGATACACCTTAGTGAATAAACACTCTAATTTATTTGTGACGAAGTCACGTCACGCGCCATCCGAACGCGCGATACCGAAAACAAAGGCCTTAGTTCGCGCCGCGCCCGCTAGGCGGCCGCGGCCCCGCGGTGTCTCTCGCGAGTGAAGATTCGCGGCCTGCGCTTATAAGGCCCGCGGCGAGCGAGATTGAGAGCTCTCGTCCCGCACGCATTAGTGGTTCACACCGCCGTACCGTACGCTCGAGAGGCTCTATTTTTGTGGACTTTCCTTGAGGTGTGCACGCGCCGACCTATCGTCACGCTGTGTCATTACCAGCCTCATTTCCGATATAGGCCGAGAGAAATCTTGTGCCCTACCTCCGTCGAAGAGGTCTCGCTGCGCACATTAGGCCGGAGATCTACTGCACTTCGAACCTACGCCACACGACTCTCGCACGGACGCGCCTCTTTGAGGCCACCAAGAGTAGAACGTTCAACAAACCGCATCCCCGTTCCTACAAATCGCCGAAAAGTCGCCGCCGTCGCGAAACGACGCGCCGTACCGTCGTAGCTCCGCCGACGCGATCGGAATTCACGTACAAACACAAGTTACAGAATACACTCTAGTCAATAAATACCACTATTTATTTCAACCACAGCTTTGCTCATTCGCCGAACCCTGCCTTACCGACTGAGTCGGCAACCTATCCCTTCTCCGTCCCACCGGTAATCGTTCCGCAAACAAACACGATTACAAATTGGCGCCCGAACAGGGACTCTGAAGAGGAGAAGGGCGAATGAGCATAAGCGTAAGCTGGGTGTACGAGCTCCGGAAAGCGGTACTAATCCAAGTCGCGGAGTATTACGGAGTCGACGCCACTGGCAATCTCGACGAATTACGCCAACTGTCGCGAGAATAAAATCATGGGTCCGCCAACCATAACGATCTCGAGCGACGCCGCGAATCCGGTAGACGTCACCACCCCCACCAACCCGGGCCCTACTTTCAACGGCCCGGAGACCACGCCGATGGAGAAGATCCGGAGGTGGGGAACCCGCTACGACGGCGGGCCAGGAGCCGCGGAGTTCCTACAAAGGTTGGGGGACCTGCAACACAGCTACAAGGTCACCCCCGACCAGATAATCGAATGCCTCTCCGAGATCATGAAAGGGAGAGCATTAGGGTGGTATCGCCTCCGCCGCACCGAATGGAAATCATGGGACGATTTCGTCGCCGATTTTCGAGCGTTCTTCCTCGCCGCGGAAGACGAAGACGAGCTGGAAGAAGTCATTACCCGGCGAGTGCAACGGACGAGCGAAACCGCTACCGATTTCATACTAGACCTCTTGCCGCTAATGCAGCAATACGGCAAGTACACCCTGGAGCAGCAGGTAAACCGGGCATACAGGAACCTCCGACCAGAGTACCGCCGGTACATCAAACGAACCGAATTCACGACCTTACCGGAGTTGATGAAACTGGCGGCCGCCCAAGACAAGGTCACGGCCGAGGAGAAAGAAGCAGCCGGCGCGGGCCGGAAAGAAACCGCCAAAATCGAAAGGCGACCGGAGAGGAGAACCGAGGCGACCCGTAGCGGCGGACTAGCCGAAGTGCAGGCCGACTACGACCGAGCGACTTGCTGTTGGCGATGCGGACAGCGAGGCCACCGCCGCCCCGAATGTAGACGAGCGAGCAAGTTATTTTGCTCCTACTGTGGCACCGCCGGACGTACCTCCCGAGAATGTGCCTGCAATTCCTTTTCGGGAAACGAGGCCGGGCGCGGCAACCGAGGCGACCGACAAAACGCCCAGGCAATAATGCCTCAACCGAGCCAATAAAAGACGACCCTCGTTTGTACCTCGCCTTTAAAGTGGGAGATATCCGCTGGTGGGCCCTGGTCGACACCGGAGCGACACGTTCGTTCATACGACCAGATGTCGCTGTGGCCTGTGAGAAGCGCGGACATACTCTCGCACCCGCCACCTTCACGGCAAGCGTCGCAGATGGCGCGGAGGTACCACTACGAGGTGAGATGACGCTACCCGCCACGATACATGACCAGCAAGTATGGCACACATATGCAGTGCTTCCTGGCCTGTCACATGCCGCCCTACTGGGCGTAGACGTACTAGAGAAATTGGGCCTAGAGGTGCAGATCGGCGCACACCGATGGACGCGCCACGCCGAAACCGCGGCCGTGGAAGTCCCCGGCATCAGACGATGCACGCCGGCACTAGAGGCCGCTCTACAACAACTCCTGGACGAGGAGTTACCGCCACTCCGGAAGCTCCGAGGCATGACCCGCCTCGCCGAGCACCGAATACGTCTGAAGACGACCGAGCCGATCAAACAGCGATACATGCCCAGGAATCCAGCCACGCAAGCCTTAATTAACGAGGCAGTGGACCAAATGCTGGCCGACGGAATAATCGAGCCGTCCAGCAGTCCGTGGAGTTCGCCTGTGGTCATGGTCGCTAAGAAAGGCAAGAAAAAGAAGCGATTTTGTATCGACTTCCGCCGAGTTAATGCCGTAACCGAGAAGGATGCCTACCCTTTGCCACAGGTCCAGGCGACGCTGGACAAACTGCGCGAAGCGCGCTACATTTCCACGCTGGACCTCGCGAATGGATATTGGCAAGTACCGCTGGCTGAGGAGAGCCGCCCGATAACGGCCTTTACCGTTCCCGGACGGGGACTATATCAGTTCCGCGTCATGCCGTTCGGCCTCCACTCGGCCCCCGCCACGTTCCAACGACTACTGGACAGTATCATCGGACCCAGCCTAGAGCCAAGGGCCTTTGCATACCTAGACGACATAATCGTCTTAGGCCGAACGTTCGAGGAACACCTAGAGAACCTCCGAGAAGTATTGCACCGACTGCAGCAAGCAGGCCTCCGACTAAATGAAGAAAAATGCCGCTTCTGCCAAACGGAGTTACAATACCTCGGCCACGTCGTCTCAGACCAAGGGGTCAAGACAGACCCCGAGAAAGTCGAGGCGATTCGAAATACGCCTCCACCGCAGAATTTGCGTGAACTACGACGTTTCCTGGGGATGGTCTCCTGGTACAGGAGATACATCCCCAATTCTCGGAAACCGCAGCACCGTTGCACCAACTCCTGCAGAAGCGAACACGATGGAATTGGACCGAAGAAGCGCAGTCTGCCTTCGAAACGCTCCGCCACCAGCTGGCTACCGCACCGGTACTAACCTGCCCCGACTTCGACCGGCCGTTTGTATTACAAACAGACGCCAGTCAGGGCGGCCTAGGTGCGGTCCTCACACAAGACCATGATGGCCAGGAACGGGTGGTGGCGTACGCCAGCCGAACGCTTAACGCGGCCGAGCGAAATTACTCAGTTACCGAGAAAGAATGCTTGGCAGTGGTCTGGGGCATCAGAAAGATGCGCCCGTACCTAGAGGGCTATTCATTTACCGTCCTCACCGACCACCAAGCATTGAAATGGCTGCAGTCCATCGACAGCCCCTCGGGACGCTTGGCACGCTGGAGCCTGGAGCTCCAGCAATATGACTTTACAATAGAATACCGCAAAGGCGAGAATAATCTCGTAGCGGACGCACTGTCGCGACAAGGCGATATCGCAGACGTAGACACGGCCGCCCCACCGGATTGGTACAGTAGGAAGAAACAAACCGTCGAGGAGACACCGCTCCTCCACCCAGAGTACCAAATCCGCGAGGGAGAATTATATCGCCGACTCCCGGACACGACCGGCGGCCACCCCGAAGACGAGTGGAAACAATGCGTGCCACATACTCGGCGCAACGAAATATTGAGGGCAAACCATGACGCCCCTACCGCCGGACACCTCGGAGTCAATAAGACTACCGCACGACTCGCCCGAAAATACTATTGGCCCGGGATGTTCCGCGATGCGGCCCGATACGTACGACAGTGTACGAAGTGCCAGGAATATAAAGTATCCCAGCAAGCGCCAGCCGGATTGATGCATACCACGCCAGCAGCCTACCCGTGGGATGTGGTATCGGCCGATTTAGTCGGACCACTCCCACGGTCGAAGAAAGGCCACACGGTGGTCGTGGTAATGCAGGACAAGTTCACGAAGTGGATAGAACTACAACCTCTTCGACAAGCCACCGCCCCGGCTGTCACGAAAGCATTCCGCGAGAGGGTGGTCATGCGCTTCGGGTGTCCGCGCCGAATCATCACCGACAACGGCAAGCAATTCGAGAGCCGGGAGTTTACCGGCCTACTACGAGAATACGGCATCGACCATCGAAAGACACCGCCGTATACCCCACAGTGTAACCCGGTAGAACGGGCAAACCGAGTGATCAAGACAATGATCGCCCAGTTCACCGATGGGGACCACACGACGTGGGATGCCTGGCTACCAGAAATCGCCTTCGCTTATAACACCGCACGACACGAGGCAACCGGGAGCACACCGGCCGCGCTAAATTTCGGCCGAGAACTCGCCGCTCCCGGAGACCCCCGCTTAACCACCGACGACGCCACGGAGGAGCCAACGCCGGACGACATCAGTGGATGGCAACAAAGGCTCACTGACATCAAGGACCGCATCGAACTTGCACGGTGGAATCTAGCACGAGCGCACCAGAACCAGAAGCACCACTACGATATGCGACGCCGAGAGTGGCGCCCCTCGATCGGCGACCGAGTTCTGAAGCGCGAGCACCACCTCAGCGCCGCCGCGAAACAATTTAATGCCAAATTGGCACCAAAATTCGCCGGCCCGAATACCGTTAGTAAATTCGCGGGGCCAAACGTAGTGGTGCTCAAGGGAGCCCGCGGGAGGACCATGCGCGCGCACCTGAGCGACCTGAAGCCGTGCGAGGCCCGCGAACCAACAAGCGCGGACAGCGCCACCGAAATACCCGTCGCGCGCCGCGCGGACGAGTGGCGCCAACCAGCCGAGTTCGCGCCACGCCCGCTAGGTGGCCGCGACAATAACTGCTTTCTCGCGAGCGAAAATGCACGGTGCGAAGATATAAGTACCGGGACAAATGAACGCGAAAAAAAACAAAAACCAAACGACAAGCGAAATGCAACGGCGCAAAGAACCCACGACTCCGGAGAACTCCGGCCGAGCCACAGCAGTGCAGCTGGGCTCCGAACCGGTGGGACCCCCGGAGCGCCACCTACGACGAGCCCGAATCCTGGAGGACCGACCATGGCCAGCCAGGGTTCTAATACAGCCCGAGACGCCCCGGAATCGAGGCCCGCCACCACGCCTCAGAGCGCCGCCACGGACGCCAACCAGGGCGAACCACCACGAGGTGGCGTTGGTCGACGCACGGCCGGGAACCCCAGCCGTCACTACGCCACCCGGATATACGAGAGCGACGACCCGTCAACGGCGGATCGCCCACCAGGCACAGGCCTTCGACCTACGCCAGATGGCGGGACTAAGCCTCGCCCGGCCAACCCCGGTCACGGTGGGCGCCCCCGTGGCGGGAACATCCACCGTTCACGCTCCGCCAATCACAAGCGGACAGAAACGAAGGCTGCCAAACCCGACCACTCGACCAACGCCGACCGACGCCGCCGCACATCAGCCACGGGTACCGCCTGGCCTGCAAGGCCCCCCCGTGGCCGCACCACCGCCGATTGACGCCGCCGGACATCCGCCACTGGAACAGCCCGGCCTGCAAGGCCCCCCAGTGGCCGCACCACCACCGATCGGCTTCGCCGGACCCCCGCCGCTGGTACAGCCAGGCCCACAGGGCCCCCCAGCGGCCGCGCCCAGAAGAATGACTCCCGTACGGCCCTGGTCCTGGGCCGACCATAAGCCCGGGATGGTTCTATTCCACCCGGCCGCCATGAAACCGCGACGGGTTTACGCGGTCACCACGTCAACCGCCGTGGTACTGGGCAGTCGGTACCGCAACGGCGACCTCGGGATCGAGGTCCGAAGCCGGCGGCCGACTGCCCCCACGGAACCGCGTCCGTACACGTAAAATAAGATTAGTTTAAGCATCGGTGATGGGTAGTTTGTAAGTGCGTTGGGTTGCAACCCGTAGGTTAAGTTTAGTATGTAAGTAAACATTGTACCTGACGGCCAGGAGTCGAAAAACACATAAAAGAGAGTGGGTATTGCTTTCAAAGACTGGGCCATCACCTTCCGTCCCCGAAGTGGGAGGGGGGTGTGACGAAGTCACGTCACGCGCCATCCGAACGCGCGATACCGAAAACAAAGGCCTTAGTTCGCGCCGCGCCCGCTAGGCGGCCGCGGCCCCGCGGTGTCTCTCGCGAGTGAAGATTCGCGGCCTGCGCTTATAAGGCCCGCGGCGAGCGAGATTGAGAGCTCTCGTCCCGCACGCATTAGTGGTTCACACCGCCGTACCGTACGCTCGAGAGGCTCTATTTTTGTGGACTTTCCTTGAGGTGTGCACGCGCCGACCTATCGTCACGCTGTGTCATTACCAGCCTCATTTCCGATATAGGCCGAGAGAAATCTTGTGCCCTACCTCCGTCGAAGAGGTCTCGCTGCGCACATTAGGCCGGAGATCTACTGCACTTCGAACCTACGCCACACGACTCTCGCACGGACGCGCCTCTTTGAGGCCACCAAGAGTAGAACGTTCAACAAACCGCATCCCCGTTCCTACAAATCGCCGAAAAGTCGCCGCCGTCGCGAAACGACGCGCCGTACCGCCGTAGCTCCGCCGACGCGATCGGAATTCACGTACAAACACAAGTTACAGAATACACTCTAGTCAATAAATACCACTATTTATTGTCAACCACAGCTTTGCTCATTCGCCGAACCCTGCCTTACCGACTGAGTCGGCAACCTATCCCTTCTCCGTCCCACCGGTAATCGTTCCGCAAACAAACACGATTACAAGAGGCTGGTAATGGCACCGCGGGACGATAGGTCGGCGCGTGCACACCTCAGGAAAGTCCACAAAAATAGAGCCTCTCGAACGTACGGTACGGCGGTGTGACACCACTAATGCGTGCGGGACGAGAGCTGTCAATCTCGCTCGCCGCGGGCCATATAAGCGCAGGCCGCGCATCTTCGCTCGCGAGAGACACCGCGGCGCGAACTAAGGCCGTTGTTTTCGGCACCGCGCGTTCGGATGGCGCGTGACGTGACTTCGTCACACCCCCTCTCTACTTCGGGGACGGAATGCGAACGCGTGAACCTTTAGTACATTTGCCGCGCGGGTTTCTCGACTGTGCCAGAGCTCATTAAACGAACGGTGGGGTACAAAAAATGGGGCGGCCGTAACAACTCCTCTCTCTTGGCCGCCCGCCGTCAGGTACAATGTTTGCTTACAGTCTAACTTAACCTATGGGGTTGCAACCCAACGCACTTATAACTACCCACCACCAATACTTAACCTAACTTAGCCTACGGGCGCGGAGTGGTTTCCGCTGGGGCAGCCGGCCGCCGGCTACGGACCTCGATCCCGAGGTCGCCGTTACGGTACCGGCTGCCCAATACCACGGCGGTCGACGTCGTGACCGCGTAGGTTCGACGCGGCCGCATGGCGGCGGGATGGAAAATAATGGTCCCGGGTTTATTTTCCGCCCAGGACCACGGGCGTACGGGAGTCGGTCGCCTTGGTGGGGCCACGGGGGGGCCTTGAAGGCCAAGCTGTACCCGTGGCGGGTGTCCGGCGGGGTCGAGCGGCGGTGGTGAGGCCACTGGGGGGCCTTGTAGGCCATGCGGTACCAGTGGCCGGTGGCAGCGGACGTCCATCGGCGGTGGTGTGGCCACGGGGGGGCCTTGGAGGCCTGGCGGTACCCGTGGCGGGTGTTGGCTGGTGCCCAGCGGCGGTGGCGTGGCCACGGGGGGGCCCTGGAGGCCTGGCTGTCCCCGTGGCTGTTGTCGGCCGACATCCGTCGGCGGTGGCGTGCCCGCTAGGGGGCGCTTACGGCCAAGCCGTGTCAGTGGCGCGGTCGTTTGGTGCGGCGTTCGCTGCCGGCCGCTGGTGGTGGTTGGTCCGCCGATCCGGGCTAGTCGGGTCCCAGCGGTGCTTGTTGTCGTCGGGGTGGGCGCGGTGATTGCCAGCCCCGCCATTTGGCGGAGGTCGAGGGCCTGGGCCTCTTGGTGGGCGATGCGTTTCCGGCACGTGACCGCACCGGTGGGTTCGGCGTTGTCGGCGCCGGTGGTGGTGCGTGTTCGCACGTCCACCGTCGCAACCTCGTAGATGGTCGTTGCGCTGGGGATCCGTCGTGGCGCCACTAGCCGGGGTGGTGGTCCTCGGTGTCGTGGTGTCTCGGCCGGCACGTGCACCCGACCGGGCCACGGCCGGTCCTCCAGGACTCGTGCCCGGCGCGGATGGCGCTCCGGCGGGCCCACCCGCTCGGTGCCCAGTGGTACTGCGGCGTCTCCGCCCGACCTCTCCAGTATCTGTCGCGTGGGTTTTTGTGAAATCTTGCTTGCCGATTGTTCTTTTTCGCGTTCGTTTGTTTTGTCGCCTATATCTCGGAGCCGCGTATCTTTACTCGCGAGAAGGCTTTCGTGGTCGCGGCCGCCTAGCGGGCGCGGCGCGTACTGTGCTGGTTGGCGCCACCCGTCCGCGCGGCGCGCGGCGTATACTGTGGTGGCGCTGTCCGCGCTTGATGGTTGGCGGCTATCGCACGGCTTCAAATCGCTCAGGTGCGCGCGCACGGTCTTCCCGCGGGCTCCCTTGAGCACCACTA
Source organism: Andrena praecox (assembly GCA_963932275.1). Classification (NCBI taxonomy): domain Eukaryota; kingdom Metazoa; phylum Arthropoda; class Insecta; order Hymenoptera; family Andrenidae; genus Andrena; species Andrena praecox. The sequence continues at coordinate 38,678,655 of OZ010731.1, forward strand.
CATTTGGCCCCGCGAATTTACTAACGGTATACGGGCCGGCGAATTTTGGTGCCAATTTGGCATTAAATTGTTTCGCGGCGGCGCTGAGGTGGTGCTCGCGCTTCAGAACTCGGTCGCCGATCGAGGGGCGCCACTCTCGGCGTCGCATATCGTAGTGGTGTTTCTGGTTCTGGTGCGCTCGTGCTAGATTCCACCGGGCAAGTTCGATGCGGTCCTTGATGTCCGTGAGCCTTTGTTGCCATCCACTGATGTCGTCCGGCGTTGGCTCCTCCGTGGCGTCGTCGGTGGTTAAGCGGGGGTCTCCGGGAGCGGTGAGTTCTCGGCCGAAATTTAGCGCGGCCGGTGTGCTCCCGGTTGCCTCGTGTCGTGCGGTGTTATAAGCGAAGGCGATTTCTGGTAGCCAGGCATCCCACGTCGTGTGGTCCCCATCGGTGAACTGGGCGATCATTGTCTTGATCACTCGGTTTGCCAGTTCTACCGGGTTACACTGTGGGGTATACGGCGGTGTCTTTCGATGGTCGATGCCGTATTCTCGTAGTAGGCCGGTAAACTCCCGGCTCTCAAATTGCTTGCCGTTGTCGGTGATGATTCGGCGCGGACACCCGAAGCGCATGACCACCCTCTCGCGGAATGCTTTCGTGACAGCCGGGGCGGTGGCTTGTCGGAGAGGTTGTAGTTCTATCCACTTCGTGAACTTGTCCTGCATTACCACGACCACCGTGTGGCCTTTCTTCGACCGTGGGAGTGGTCCGACTAAATCGGCCGATACCACATCCCACGGGTAGGCTGCTGGCGTGGTATGCATCAATCCGGCTGGCGCTTGCTGGGATACTTTATATTCCTGGCACTTCGTACACTGTCGTACGTATCGGGCCGCATCGCGGAACATCCCGGGCCAATAGTATTTTCGGGCGAGTCGCGCGGTAGTCTTATTGACTCCGAGGTGTCCGGCGGTAGGGGCGTCATGGTTTGCCCTCAATATTTCGTCGCGCCGAGTGCGTGGCACGCATTGTTTCCACTCGTCTTCGGGGTGGCCGCCGGTCGTGTCCGGGAATCGGCGATATAATTGGCCCTCGCGGATTTGGTACTCTGGGTGGAGGAGCGGTGTCTCCTCGACGGTTTGTTTCTTCCTACTGTACCAATCCGGTGGGGCGGCCGTATCTACGTCTGCGATCTCGCCTTGTCGCGACAGTGCGTCAGCTACGAGATTATTCTCGCCTTTGCGGTATTCTATTTTAAAGTCATATTGCTGGAGCTCCAGGCTCCAGCGTGCCAAGCGTCCCGAGGGGCTGTCGATTGACTGCAGCCATTTCAATGCTTGGTGGTCGGTGAGGACGGTAAATGAATAGCCCTCTAGGTACGGGCGCATCTTTCTGATGCCCCAGACCACTGTCAAGCATTCTTTCTCGGTAACTGAGTAATTTCGCTCGGCCGCGTTAAGCGTTCGACTGGCGTACGCCACCACCCGTTCCTGGCCATCATGGTCTTGTGTGAGGACCGCACCTAGGCCGCCCTGACTGGCGTCTGTTTGTAATACAAACGGCCGGTCGAAGTCGGGGCAGGTTAGTACCGGTGCGGTAGCCAGCAGGTGGCGGAGCGTTTCGAAGGCAGTCTGCGCTTCTTCGGTCCAATTCCATCGTGCTCGCTTCTGTAGGAGTTGGTGCAACGGTGCTGCGGTTTCCGAGAATTGGGGGATGTATCTCCTGTACCAGGAGACCATCCCCAGGAAACGTCGTAGTTCACGCAAATTCTGCGGTGGAGGCGTATTTCGAATCGCCTCGACTTTCTCGGGGTCTGTCTTGACCCCTTGGTCTGAGACGACGTGGCCGAGGTATTGTAACTCCGTTTGGCAGAAGCGGCATTTTTCTTCATTTAGTCGGAGGCCTGCTTGCTGCAGTCGGTGCAATACAGGGATTGTAACCCGTACCCTTACCGCGTTCGGTATCTCGTACCGTAGACTAACCCCCCTAACCGGGTAACACAAAACGTCTATAACCCGAGTAACCCGGTTAACCCGGTTAACGCGGGTTACAGTGGGGGCGGCTTCTCTTAGCTGTGTCTGGCTGCTACATTTGACTGCGGCGTTCAACCATGTTTCTTCTTTCAACTATTTTATATTTTTCACTTTATTGTATAAAGAAGAGAAAATAATATGAAAGTAATTGTTGTTCTAATATAATTATGAAACACACATTGGAAACAACGTTCCTCGAAAAGGGGGGGACCTTCCCCCCTGTGAATTCGCCGGCGCGGCGGAGGAGAAACTCTCTTAACCTGTCCCTTTTGACGAAGTAAAGGAGGAAAATGCCATACCTGGGCCCCAAAAATTAATTAGGCTGATCGGTCAGAGCATTTGGCCAGGGTCCCGGTTTATGACCGTATTGTCCCACGGGTCGGCGGTTAACAATGGTACCTGCGGGTCTGAACTCATCGTATGTACTAATCACAGACAGAGCAATATACGGATTAACTCGGCCTAAAGAATGTCTACAATTCTTAACGGCGGCACCAAATACTTCATTGCCCTTTAGAAATCTGGCAAATGTTTTTGCTAAAATATGAAATTACCAATTGTAAACAACGAATGAATTTTCGCTTCGCTCTAAGCCCACTTTTGTCCCGACGCACAGTGGGTCCCGATTCCAAGAACTAAAGAAAAAATTATTAAGCTACTCAAGAATTATTAAGATTAAGAATCTTATTAACCTACTTTATAAAGAAATATAGAAAACTATGTAATACTGGATCTGAAGAAATCGATGTAAAGTTTAAAACATCTTCCTGTGTATTACAATGGGAATATTTTGAGCTAAAATTTTTTCTATAGTTTTTAAAAATTTTATTTCTGGCTTCTTGGGTCTCTTCACCCATTTGGCCGATTGGATGGTGCCAGAATAGTTTTTTAATTTCGCAGGAATGTATTAAGACTTTGTGAGCAGTATTTGGTATATATGATAACATTGGTGCAGATTTACAAATACTTCTGCACTTTCCTTGATATATTTATTAAAATCTTTTAGTTTTATTGGTATTATTGACGAACTGGCCGTATTTTTTTAAATAACGTATAACCTTCATATGAGTTGTATATTAACAGTTTTTTTTATGAACTTCCTTAATAATATTCAGCATTTTCACTAACTCACAAATTAACCAAGGAATATTGCTGTAACCCATATTAACCACGAGGGAACGGTTCCTAAATTCTAGAACGAGCGGAGTAACCCGCTCCGAGCGGGTAACTAGTGGCATAAGACTGGACAGCCACTCAAGACAAGTCAGACATACACTGGCTCACGAAAGTATTCGAACGCCCTTTAAAACTGAATAACTTTTTTAAAATTGGTCCCAACGACTTGGACTTTTTTGAGAAGCTAGAAGCATTAATTTACCAGATACGTGTTACGTCGTTTTGAAATAAATTGCAACTGGACGGAATAGCGAAGAAAATAGTGAAGTTCATTTTTTCAACTTTTCATCCGAGACTGTAATGAAAATTTTAAAAATCCCATTTGTAGATTTAAGTAAGTTGTATATATGTATGAATATCAGTATAAATTTGAGTTCTGAAAATAATCTTTCCACAGACACTTGAGTTGTTGGAACTGCGTGTACAAGATTTGCAAGTATTCGCTGTTCGGAAAATCTGTGTTTATCCCAATATTCCAAAATATTTTGTTCCCTGTTTACTCTGGAACTTTGTGAAAATCCATTTAATGCCGCATCAATACTAAAAGCTGTATTAGTGTGTAGATTCCATTCTTTAATATTTTCTAGCATTCGAATATTTTCAACACCTTTAGACAATAGATAAAAGTCCCGAAATCTGGTCGACAGTCGGTTTCGTCCGCGCGATACCACCGAAGCACCGAACAACAGGGTCGTAAACTCGCACCCTCGGCAGACGTTCCCGAATTCGGCGCGGTCAAGTTAATCCTTGACCTGCGCATATTTATTACTTTCACATGCACGTATCACTCTACCAAGCAGTGTCTGATATTGAAATAAAATTGATTACTATTTGGAAACATGGTTACAACTATGGTTTTCACCGTTTTAGGCCTGGTGCAGACGAGCGGTTTTCAGCAGTTTGCCGCCGCGACAATACAACGTTGTGTTCTAGCCGTACATACATATATATGTATATGGAGAGATATATAAAATGTATGCATATTTGGCGGCAGTATTGTCATATTGCCGCAAACTGTTCGTCTGCACCGGGCCATACTGTAACCTGCGTATAACCGGGTTATTCGGGTTATAGATGTCTTATGTTACCCGGTTACGCGGGTTATTCTACGATACTGAGTACCCAGCTCGGCACGTGTTAGGTTTCGAATCCTTCATTTTGAGTGCAAATAAATGGGCTAATGCATTTTTCCCCTATTTCTTGGAATTTTGTCCCACTTTGGCGATGGAACGCAGTGCGTTTGCACAGTGTTCACGGGAAAAGGCCTGATAGCTCTCGGCTACCCTCTGTTGCGCATGCCCGCGACGAGCTGTGACGTCAAACCAATCAACGCCAAGCTGGTAAACGAACCGAATCGACGCCAGTGGCTGGCTTCGTTTCCCAGCTTGGCGTTGATTGGTTTGACGTCACAGCTCGTCGCGGGCATGCGCAACAGAGGCTAGCCGAGAGCTATCAGGCCTTTTCCGTGAACACTGCGTTTGCATCTACACTGCTGCTGAAGCAGTCTTGTGTTTGGACGCATCGACCAGACGCAGGCTAGGAGATGCCGCCTTATTCGGTGGAACCCATGTTTCCAGAGAGTAATCAATTTGATTTCAATATCAAACACTCCTTGGTAGAGTGATGCGTGCACGTGAAAGTAATAAATATGCGAGGTCAAGGATTAAGTTGACCGCGCTGAATTCGCGAGCGGCTGCCGGGGGTGCGGGTTTACGACCCGGTTGTTCGGTGCTTCGGTGGTACCTCGAGGACGAAACCGACTAATGACCAGATTTCGTGATCTTTACCTATTGTCTAAAGGTGTCGAAAAAATTTAAAACTGGCAGGTATAAAACGAAACGCGTACACGGCTGTAGATGATATAGAAAAGCAGAGTTCCGTTATGGGTGGACAATATAGAACAGAGAAAACTTATTTCTAAGGGTATTTTAGTACGATCCTAATATAAACTATTTAAGATTAAGAGCTTAACTTTAAATATGTACATTAGTGGGTCGTCCGCATACCGACTGTTGTAAAGTTTTATTACTTTATGTGAGCAACGCGGTACACCCCCGGACACGTCACAATTAATATCCGCATACATAGTAAAGTGGGGGAACACTGACAGTACGGGGTGACATTGGCAGCTAATTAATTTTTTTATTTTTTTTTAAGCGATACGTACGTCTAACGTTATAATTCTTTTGACAGCTGATTTAGTTGTTCTTTCGTGACACATAAGATTTTTTTACCGTTTTCATTAATTGTGTCTTGGTTTTATCTCGGCCATAATATATGCGTGTTTAAAAATCAAGTATCGCTGGCGCAGATGATTGGAGAAATAAAATTTCGGTACCGACGAAAGCTAGTAGTTTGTGGATTAAAGTGTAAAAATTTCAAAACAATCGATTGTGTAGCTTATGAGATTTTATTTACTCCCGGTGAAGAAAGTATGTTTTGACAAAAACGCGTTTAAAGTTGTCAGGGACTCGGAGCACTCACGACGAGAGGTGTACAAAAAGCGCCGCAGAAGCCAAATTCTCAAATATATATACTTTCAAAAATGGAAAAAAAAATTTTGATGGTGTCAGAGAAGAGCGCGCCGTTAAAGAAGGAAAAGGACAACAATTTTATGCATTTCAATACTGGTAGTTTAATCATAAAAGATGTAATGTTCTAATAGGATACTTAAAGCAAATGTAAAAGTGTTAATTTTTATATTATATAACAAAATGTTACAAAAAACTGAGGTGTCTCTTGTTCAAGGCGTCATGTTGAAGCACAATTTTTGCATAAAAAGTTACCGAAAAATTTGTTTTGTATACTCTTCAAGTAGATGAATATTATGTAAAAAGTTTTGCACGATTATATTTGTTATTTATTCAGTAAAAAATTCATATAGATTGCTCAGTTTTTCGGCCGGATGACTAGAGTATGTACCCCCTTAAGTGTCTGTCTAGACTAGACTGTCTTATGTTACTAGTAACCCGCTACGAGCGGGTTAACCGGCTCTTTCTAGAATTTAGGAAACCGTTCTCTCGCGGTTAATATGGGTTACAGGAACCTTCCTTGGTTAACCGGCTTCGGGTTAAGGTACGGAGCGGGTTACAATCCCTGGTGCAATACCTCTCGGAGGTTCTCTAGGTGTTCCTCGAACGTTCGGCCTAAGACGATTATGTCGTCTAGGTATGCAAAGGCCCTTGGCTCTAGGCTGGGTCCGATGATACTGTCCAGTAGTCGTTGGAACGTGGCGGGGGCCGAGTGGAGGCCGAACGGCATGACGCGGAACTGATATAGCCCACGTCCGGGGACGGTAAAGGCCGTTATCGGGCGGCTCTCCGCGGCCAGCGGTACTTGCCAATACCCATTTGCGAGGTCCAGTGTTGAGATGTATCGCGCTTCGCGCAGTTTGTCCAGCGTTGCCTGGACCTGTGGCAAAGGGTAGGCATCCTTCTCGGTTACGGCATTAACTCGGCGGAAGTCGATACAAAATCGCTTCTTCTTCTTGCCTTTCTTAGCGACCATGACCACAGGCGAACTCCACGGACTGCTGGACGGCTCGATTATTCCATCGGCCAGCATTTGATCCACTGCCTCGTTGATTAAGGCTTGCGTGGCTGGGTTCCTGGGCATGTATCGCTGCTTGATTGGCTCGGTCGTCTTCAGACGTATTCGGTGCTCGGCGAGGCGGGTCATGCCTCGGAGCCTTCGGAGTGGCGGTAACTCCTCGTCCAGGAGTTGTTGTAGCGTGGCTTCTTGTGCCGGCGTGCATCGTCTGATGCCGGGGACTTCCACGGCCGCGGTTTCGGCGTGGCGCGTCCATCGGTGTGCACCGATCTGCACCTCCAGGCCCAATTTCTCTAGTACGTCTACGCCCAGTAGGGCGGCATGTGACAGGCCAGGAAGCACTGCATATGTGTGCCATACTTGCTGGTCATGTATCGTGGCGGGTAGTGTCATCTCACCTCGCAGTGGTACCTCTGCGCCATCTGCGACGCTTGCCGTGAAGGTGGCGGGTGCGAGAGTATATCCTCGCTTCTCACAGGCCACAGCGACATCTGGTCGTATGAACGAACGTGTCGCTCCGGTGTCGACCAGGGCCCACCAGCGGATATCTCCCACTTTAAAGGCGAGGTACAAACGAGGGTCGTCATTTAGTGGCTCGGTTGAGGCATTGTTGCCTGGGCGTTTTGTCGGTCGCCTCGGTTGCCGCGCCCGGCCTCGTTTCCCGAGAAGGAATTACAGGCGCATTCTCGGGAGGTACGTCCGGCGGTGCCGCAGTAGGAGCAGAATAACTTGCTCGCTCGTCTACATTCGGGGCGGCGGTGGCCGCGCTGGCCGCACCGCCAACAGCAAGTCGCTCGGTCGTAGTCGGCTTGTACTTCGGCTAGTCCGCCGCTACGGGTCGCCTCGGTTCTCCTTTCCGGCCGTCTTTCGATTTTAGCGGTTTCTTTCTGCCCCGTGCCGGCTGCTTCTTTCTCCTCTGCCGTGACCTTGTCTTGGGCAGCGGCCAATTTCATCAACTCTGGTAAGGTCGTGAATTCGGTTCGTTTGATGTACCGACGGTACTCTGGTCGGAGGTTCCTGTACGCACGGTTTACCTGCTGTTCCAGGGTGTATTTACCGTATTGCTGCATTAGCGGCAGGAGGTCTAATATGAAATCGGTAGCGGTTTCGCTCGGCCGTTGTACCCGCCGGGTAATGACTTCTTCCAGCTCGTCTTCGTCTTCCGCGGCAAGGAAGAACGCTCGGAAATCGGCGACGAAATCGTCCCATGATTGCCATTCGGTGCGGCGGAGGCGATACCACCCTAATGCTCTCCCCTTCATCATTTCGGAGAGGCATTCAATGATTTGGTTGGGGGTGACCTTGTAACTATGTTGCAGGTCCCCCAGCCTTTGCAGGAACTCCGCGGCTCCTGGTCCGCCGTCGTAGCGGGTTCCCCACCTCCGGATCTTCTCCATCGGCGTGGTCTCCGGGCCGTTAAAAGCAGGGCCCGGGTTGGTGGGGGTGGTGACGTCTACCGGATTCGCGGCGTCGCTCGATATCGTTATGGTTGGCGGACCCATGATTTTATTCTCGCGACAGTACGCGGTAACCCGTTGGCGTAATTCGTCGAGATTGCCAGTGGCGTCGGCTCCGTAATACTCCGCGACTTGGATTAGTACCGCTTTCCGGAGCTCGTACACCCAGCTTACGCTTATGCTCATTCGCCCTTCTCCTCTTCAGAGTCCCTGTTCGGGCGCCAATTTGTAATCGTGTTTGTTTGCGGAACGATTACCGGTGGGACGGAGAAGGGATAGGTTGCCGACTCAGTCGGTAAGGCAGGGTTCGGCGAATGAGCAGAAGCTGTGGTTAAATAAATTAGAGTGTTTATTCACTAAGGTGTATCATGTAAATTGCTTTTGTACATTAGTTCCGGGCGCGACGGAATAGCTACGGCGGTACGGCGCGTCGTTTCGCGACGGCGGCGAGTTTTCGGCGGTTCGTAGGAGTAGGGATGCGGTGTATTGATCGTTCTACCACAGACGAGGTATAGAATAGACCTATCAACCAATGTATTTTTGTGTCACCGGTTTGGGGGGTCCTAGGACCCCCTTACCATTTTAGTGTCGCATGCAACGTTACCGGTGAAGTCTTGAAACAGATTGTAATGCTACGCGTGATAGGAATTAAAACTAAATCTTATCGGAAACATTTAAAATCTAAAACGGCCTGAATGTTACGACTAATTTGAAGAAACATGTTGTATAATTCCGTTTACTAATAAATTTTGATAGAAGCATAATTTGCACGTATTTCTATAAATTTCGATCAGAAATATTATATAAATACAATGCGTAATAAGCATTTGTACAGTTTCTTAGTTAGGTTATATTTTCTGTCCTCAAAATGACAGAAAATATAACCTATATGCTATACCCGATTTCCTAAAGATACTGTTGCGGCGTAATAATAATGTTTAGGAAGGATGATAAAATGTTCACAAATGTAGCGTAAAAGAACGAAATAGCCAATAAACATTTATTCTCATATAGCATATACATAGGTTATATTTTCTGTCACTTTGCGGCGCCAACCATATAATAATCACGCGCATCCAGCCTGCGCATTTTCAGTAGCGGATTTGAAAAGCGGATTTTCTGTCCTTGAAGTGACAGAAAATATAACCTATACGCTATACCCGATTTCCTAAAGATACTGTTGCGGCGTAATAATAATGTTTAGGAAGGATGATAAAATGTTCACAAATGTAGCGTAAAAGAACGAAATAGCCAATAAACATTTATTCTCATATAGCATATACATAGGTTATATTTTCTGTCACTTTGCGGCGCCAACCATATAATAATCACGCGCATCCAGCCTGCGCATTTTCAGTAGCGGATTTGAAAAGCGGATTTTCTGTCCTTGAAGTGACAGAAAATATAACCTATACGCTATACCCGATTTCCTAAAGATACTTTTGCGGCGTAATAATAATGTTTAGGAAGGATGGTAAAATGTTCACAAATGTAGCGTAAAAGAACGAAATAGCCAATAAACATTTATTGTCATATAGCATATAAATAGGTTATATTTTCTGTCACTTCGAGGAGATGATTTTCGGATCCTCGAAGTGACAGAAAATGTAACCTATATGCTTCTTAACAATAAATGTTTATTGGCTATTTCGTTCTTTTACGCTACATTTGTGAACTTTTTATGGCTTAACATCCTTCCAAAATATTATTGTTACGCCGCAAAGGTATATTTCTGAAATCGGTTATAGCATATTAGGTTATATTTTCTGTCATTTCGAGAAGAGGACCACATAATAATCACGCGCATCCAGCCTGCGCATTTTCTCTTCCGCGGAAAATTGACTTGTGGTCCCGAGCGGGAGAAAAATTATTTCATTAAATTGTTTATATTTAGTGCGATTATTACTAGGGACTATAGCCATAATTAATTATTTTATATCTCGAAGAACAGTCTTTAAAATTTTAAATAATTAGTTTAAGCCCCCCTGACATTCAATTGACTAACCTGTTAAGAAAACTATTAAAAATGTTATATTACGCGTCTAAATAAATGCTTTTCTGACTTTCTTCCTGCCATAAAATATGGTAAGATCGGATTTTTCGAGTCGGTCTTACATATAAACGTTTTACAACATTTACGCTTGAGACAACTCAATACAGTATTTCCTCTAGTTCATAGGTATCAGGTTTACACAGGTTTCTAAAATTGTTCAGAAGCTACCGACTCTTTATGACCACATGTTGATCGGCGCTTGGAAGGAATACAGGGGCATTAATATGCACTATCCTCTAATAAAATTTTTTTTTTTTTATATTTTTTCATCATTATGCAAACATCTGTATTGTATGTCAGGTTTTTCTACTAAAATGAAACCAATTACGACGCAGTTTGGTATGAGGAAGGTACGGCAAAAAATTGGTACAGAGAGAAGTAATATAATAATATTTTTTTAAAGCCCAACAAATAATACGATAGCGAACGTTCAGTCGAAATGCGGCATGTTTCTCATCGATTGTTGAGGTCCGGGCCCCCGAAAAGTTCGTCTTTCTTTTTAAAACAAATGCCGTTCCCAGAAACGCGATGCACCCGAAGGTAAAAATCGATACGACTTGAAATGTCTTGCAAGCAGAGCTCGCTAAATCAGGCGCCTGCTCTTAACGAATCTTTTCCAGTTCGTAGCACTTGTCAAGTCAAATATGCCAATAACACTTTTTGCAAGCAGATGGCTAGAACTTGACAGGATGTTAACAATTAAACTTGCACCGTCTCTAACATTCTTAAGTATGTACATCTGTATGTATGTATGTCCTAAGTAATTATGAGTTTGGTGCATCGGTTGAGTGCTGACAGACGTGAGACAGACGATGCGTTGATACATTGTCTCGCTCTCGTCTTTCGGGCGTCTGATACTGCATCCTTCACGTGCGCGGCGGGCCTGATCGCTTATTTATACGAAAAAAATTATTCGTGCCGCAGCTTGCTCGCGCGGCCAGGTAGCGATCAGTAGCCAAAAGCGGGAACGCGTGTTAGACAAAATCATCTATACTATTGAAAAATGAAATTTTTATATTTTCTATTTTATTTTCATCACAGTATTTGTAACATATTGTATGAAATTTTCCAGATGAAAGGAAAGCCAAACACGACGCCCTTCCTACAATTACCCCGAATGCGCATGAATCCGTTACTTATACTTCCTCCTCCTCTTTCTTCCATTAAGTGATAATGTAAAAATTTATTTAAATAACTTACAATTAGAATTTAAAGTATATTTGGAGACTAGTAAGAATGGTATCTGAAGAATACATTTCTGCTTTGATTGCATGTTTTTTGTTGATATAGGTACATTGAAAAAAACAATTAAACCCTAAAAAATTATTTTAAAGAGTAAAACTAATGAAAAAATTAAACCGTGCAACATGAACTTGAACTCGCACCCCAGGAAAACGAAGTTAGAATTTTTTTTTAGAACTTACACTCATTTCGAAGCCTAGCTATATTTCTGCCAATTCTGAGGCAATTCTTTTTACAAATGTCCACCGAACCAGAAGTGTAGATTCATCCCCGAAAGCAGTGTTCATTAGATTTTAATAAATAAATAAAAAGGGCATATTTCCTATAAAAAACAGTTCGTTTCTTTCAGCACCATCTCATATGTACATACCTACTTGTCCCAATGACGTCGTGTTTGATTTTCCTTTTATTAAAAAAATGTCACTAATTTTCCATAAATGCTCGAATAAAGACGAAACAGGGAATGTAAAAATTTCATCTAACAATTAGCTTAGCATGTGCACACTGTACATACATGTTTTCCGCATTTAGCTACTGATTACTGCATTTGCAGAATTTATAGAAGAAAGTGAAATCTGCTTCAATACGGGCGTTTAGGCATAGCTCGTCCGTGGACCGCATCGACATACGAAAATCAGGCGCACGGAGAACGCATACTTTGTTGCCGCTGCCAGAATGATCGTTTGTCTCGTAAAAGACCTTCGTGCCGTTTCTCACTAGCTTTCATTCTCTCTTATTCCCTCCCATTTCATCTCACTCGCGACGTCCGTAAATCCAGAACCTTTTTTTCACTTGTGCTTTAAAAAGTACAATAGCTGTGTTCTCATATGTACATATCTAGGAATAATAAAAAAACTAAAAATATAAAATAGTTAATAAGGGGAAACGGCCAATCAATTTGTAACGAAACATAGAGTTTTAACTACTAATCCACCGTTCCCAAGTAATAAATAAACTATTGCAAAATGTCCTCGGGTCCCGAAAACTACGAATACAAAATTTTACAAAAACGTTTGGATTCCTTGTTCTCAATGATGTATACGTGTCGTAGGATGGGCACCGTCTATTTAGACATGCGCGCAGTGCGGAGATTTGCGGGAATGTCAGTAACAGCGTCAATTTTTAATATTTTTCAACGTACGACACGCGAAAATGTTAATTAAGTGTTCCACAACACGTAAAGTACTAACAATCAATATCATCTTGCATTTTATAGTTTGTATAAGCTTTTAAGAAGAGCCATATTTCGGCGCCATATAGTCTTCAGATCACCGAAATAGATTTTCGACAAGCCGAGCCAAAGCGTAGCGTAACGAAAAACGAAAGCCTGCCCTCTATGTCGAACAAGTCACACGTATACAAGCACGCACACACCTTTCAGCATTTCAACACATTTCAAAGTAGTTCCGGAGTTGGACGCTGTTCATGAACAGAGGCCGCCAGATTCAGTCCTCGAGTTATGGGTCGGTAACACAGTTTGGGTGGTGACACCAAGTCCCATAAGGTGATAGGTCTATTCTATACCTCGTCTGTGGTTCTACTCTTGGTGGCCTCAAGGAGGCGCGTCCGTGCGAGAGTCGTACAGCGTAGGTTCGAAGTGCAGTAGGTCTCCGGCCTAATGGGCGCAGCGAGACCTCTTCGACGGAGGTAGGGCACAAGATTTCTCTCGGCCTATATCGGAAACGAGGCTGGTAATGGCACCGCGGGACGATAGGTCGGCGCGTGCACACCTCAGGAAAGTCCACAAAAATAGAGCCTCTCGCACGTACGGTACGGCGGTGTGACACCACTAATGCGTGCGGGACGAGAGCTGTCAATCTCGCTCGCCGCGGGCCTTATAAGCGCAGGCCGCGCATCTTCGCTCGCGAGAGACACCGCGGGGCCGCGGCCGCCCAGCGGCCGCGGCGCGAACTAAGGCCTTTGTTTTCGGCACCGCGCGTTCGGATGGCGCGTGACGTGACTTCGTCACAGTTTCTTTGTCTCTTTTGCAAGGGACCTCCGGAGTCGCCGAGGGACTATAGTTTCGAACCAGACCACCGGAGGGACATCGAGGGCCAAACCCTGTAGGAAGTAGCTATCCGTGACCGAAAGGAGAGCAGCGTCGGAGCGACAGCGCTACCGGAGGACGTTCCGGAGCAGTTCCAGGGACGCCGCGGGACAAGGTACAGCAACACCTCGTTGAGGGACATCCGGAAGCACGGCTCCCGGCGAGGGACAGGCGGAGACGGATATGTCACTGGATTTCTCGGAACAAACACCCGAAGGAAGACGAAGACACCCTTGGAGCCCCAGACGACGTTGGGAATAAGAGAACCCCTGAACAGTCCATATACCCACGCCTTGCTCAGGGTTTTTGTAGTGGTTTTCCCCTGAGCGAGAAGGCAAATGCCGAGGCGGAGGTCTGAAGGAACCACCGAGCTGATGCGACCACTTCTTCAGACCGGGGTACGAAGATCCCAAAGAGGAACCACCGCGGTCGGGACGACCGCTTTTCAAGAGGGGGAAGCAGTGTTGCGAGCACCGGGTATAGGCATATGCATGGCCTGCTAGTGCTTGCAGCCGAAGAGAGAAGAAGGTCGGCCTCCGTCAAGAGGACGGTCAGGAGGCCGACAAGAAAAGAGTCAGTTACCGTACGTCCTAGCGTTAGGACGTACGCGTACTATAATCGGGACACATAAATGTATCGCCAATAAAGCAACCGGTCGTTTAGTGTGTGCCCGTGTCGTTATTCTGCCCGTTGCGTAGGGGTGGCCTGCGGTAGAAGCGCCCCGACGCAACAATATCATGAATTGACAATTTTTTCACATATTTTCCAAAAATGCGTCGGAATGCAAGTTGCCACCTTTTTTGGCTTGCAGGTTGCCACCTCTCTCTTTCCCGCTTGTTTACACTCAAATGTCATTTTTCATGATTATGTGATGTTTACTATTGTCATTGAGTTTGAAGTGAAGTGTTTTTATTGCATTTTAGTCATATTTTCGTTAATTTATTCCATTTTTGATACATTTATAGTATGGCAGCACGCAGGTCAAGAAAATCTGAACGCGGCATTAAGGATTTTGAAGCGTTGCTCGACGCAATTAAAGCAATCAAAGTCAACAATAAATCAAGGAAGAGCACTGCAAAGGCATACAACATCGATATGCGAAGCTTTCCTTGAGTTTTTTTACACTTTCAGCAATTTTTCTAGGGGTGGCAACCTGCAAGCCAAAATTTCAAGGAGTCAATTTTAGATACTTTCGAGAATTTGCAGTATAATTTTTCTTTTTCGAGAGTTTACATGATTTCTAGCTCAGGATTGTAGCTCTACACTTCCTCTTTCCAACTTATACCATAAATCAAGGATACGTTAATTTTATGACGAGTTATGATAAAAAAAGCTAAGGGGTGGCAACCTGCAAGCCTCTCCCCTACCACCATGCAGTTCTCTCACAAATTTCGCAACGGGTAGCAATGGAACAGTCCCGCGCTCGGCTGTTACCCGGGTCCCAGAAATTCAGGAGGTATTTGCACCCGATGGGGCAGGCCTAGGTTAGACAGTGGTTACAATCCCTGGTTTCCTTCAACTAATGTATCCTAATCTAACGACATTTCTCAGATGGCGCACAGCCTCTTTTGAACGCCTGTTTCGGACGTTTTGAAAACGTCTGTAAAATATGTTTTTAAAACGTCTGCAAAATACTAGGGCTGTTCGAGTACTCGGAAAAAGCGAGCCGAGCCGAGTACTCGAAAGAACCGAGTAGCTCGAATAGAACCGAGCAACTCGAATTTTTCCGAGCAACTCGAATTTTTTCGAGCAACTCGAATAGAACCGAGAACTCGAATTTTTTCGAGCGGGCCGAAAGTACCTAGTGGGCCGAAAGTACCGAACAATCCGGTGTGTCGAGTAGTTTGAAGTTTGAATGTTTCGAATATTTTAGAATATGTTTATATACTGGATTCGTAATTATTATTATTATTATTTTGACTTTATTAAGAAAGTAAGATACGAGTAAAGGCGAGGCCGCAGTAATAATGTGAGTAATTAAAATGTAAATTGTAAATGAAAATATTGAAAATAATTTTGCGCGTAAGTATGATTTATTACTATTTCTTCTTGCGTTTTCCTTTATTTTTCTTTCTTTTTTGCCTTCTCCGGGTGGGCTATATTTCTGCCGAGTCACTGTTAACAAAGGCTGTTACCCGTTAATGAAAAATGAATAAGTATAAATAAATCAAGAATTCAAAGAGTCAAAATTGAGATTATGGGTTTTTCCATGTGTGTCTAGATGAAATTTGAATGTTTGCAAAATATACCATCTGAACGCTGTGTAGTTTAGAAAAAACAAAGCGAGGTGGCAATTCATGATGTGCTAAAGTTTTTGTTGGGCATTGCCCACTACTGAAGACGCTGCAGAATTCGACGACCTGGAAGACTTCGAGGATGAAATTAATGAAAATTTAAAAAAAATTAATCTCCACCCCTTTTCGTAGAAAAATAGTTACTATTATTATAATTCCCTATCTTAAGTTACCTACTACTTCCATATTCAATTAATATTTTGATTAAAGTTTCTTAATGAATGACTAAAGAAATGAAAATGAATTTTTCACAGCTGGGAAAACTTTAAAACTGCTGTGCTGTAAAATCAGGAAAACTGGACATATCAGGTTTTGCCATCTGACCATGGAAATGTTTAAAACATATCGATCTCGCATAATTCATTTCTCCAATTTTAATTTCTTTATCCAATTAATGTAAGTTAACATTACCAATCTGTTTGGAGGAGGATGGGAAATGGTTGTGAAATAGCGTATGAAACCAGGAGAAATTAAATAAATAATATATTTATATATAACATATAATATAAACATATAAATTGTTGTTTGCGTTTAAACAGTTTAATTACACGCTGTGTTATATTACGCACATTTATTATAAACATACTACATACACGACATGTACATATACATACTATATCCATACAATTTCATACACATCATACACACGCCCGCCCGCACGCACGCACGCACGCACGCACACACACACACACACACACACAACTTCTCTGCCATCGATGCAGAACGGTGGAATAACCCCACAATGGATTTACATTTTTTGATGAGGGCGGTCAAGTCTTCCGAACTTTTTACCGAGTCCTTTATGACCAACGGCGGAAGAGATGTTAAAGGAGGAACAGAGGAAGAATAATCCAAACGAGCCTCCTCTGAAATTAATTGGTGATGTCGAGACACGGTGGAACTCCCAATTCGACATGCTGGAGCGTTTAATCAAGGTACGATCTGCCATAAATGCGGTTCTGTGTGAGCCAGACATGCCACATCATATATCCAGTTGCGAGTGGTCCAGGATAAAGGACTATCGCGATTGCCTCAAAGTCTTCAAAGAGGCGACGGACCTAATGACTCGGGCAAATACAGCCACGTTGTCCAATTATGTACTGACTATATACGGTTTGAGACAAACTGTTAGAAATACTAATGATTGTGACGCAATCTTAGAGCATATACTATGGAGGTCTCATTGAAAGCTTGAAACTGTCGCCAACATGGTGCGAGAGAGAAAGACATGTGCGAGCGAGAGAAGTATATCCCCTATTCGACCGTAAAGCGCAAGCGCCGATATTGTGCGAGAGAGAAACACATCTTGCGAGCGAGATAATCTATACTTCACTCCTTATTAATAGTAAATTAATAATTTACAATAACTCACGATTTATTCTACATATATTTAATTCTAATATCATACGTAGCATATGCACACGCACACGCACACATACACACATTCACGAATGCACGCACAAGAAAGAAAGAAAAAGATTAATGCAGTTTATACATATGTATTCAGTTTAAGGGGGTAGACACGGGTAAAACAGCGATCTGTATACCGACACAATCTGGCCCGAAACATGGGTTTGCGGGAATACGTTGTTTGTCCTTATATGAGCAGATTTTGAGCTGGGTGAGGTCTCACTCGAAAGGGGAAGGTCTGATGCAGCCCGCTCTGGTCATGGTTCGACGAGAATGTGTTAATATCTAATAATATGAGTGTTGAAAGTAGAGCAAAAGTCGAAAAAAAAAAAAAGAGTTTTGTGACTCAAACGATGACCAGAGCGGGCTGTATCGAACCTTCCTCTTTCGAATGAGACCTCACCCAGCCCAAAATGTGCTCATATAAGGACAAACAACGTATTCCCGTGACTGCATTCCCAAATACGAGTTCCGCCATATTGGCGATAAGCAGAGCAAGTCACGTGACAAATTTAGTTCAGCTAGTTGATACGAGATGGCGCCTACTCGGGAGGACTGCCAGCGTGGAATAATAGCAAAACTGAAGAGTTAGCTGGATACATGTGCCACAGTAAAAGCGTGATGCAGTCAATGTATGCATTTTCGTCCGATTAGAGGTTAGGTTATATGCATTTTAGGCATACATTTACTAGGAACTGCTGGGAACTGTATACATTTACTAAACTAACGCCTTTACCGTGACACATACATCACTTGAAATCGCTGTCGAATTTATGTTATAATTATATGGCCACATTATTTAAAGTAAAAAAAAGAGAGATTGAAACTTTTTTACTAATACTGGAAATATTAATTTACTGATATTATATTTTCAGAATGTGGAAGTTACAGCAATTATTTGCAATTATTGCTCTTATTATTATTCTTCCGACTATTGAATAAAACATATAACAAGGAAAAGTCTCCAAACCGGTCAACAGTTGACTCCCTGATTTTTTTGTAATTCTTTACGGTCCTATGCAGAGATGGGCATTATTTAAATAAAAGGATATACTTCCGAATGGCCCCAGTGGCTGATCGACACGAGGTTTGGGGGAGGGGTGTGTACCCTAAATCTAAAGTTCTATATAGGTTCGGGTATTTATTAGTTTCCATTGTTTATTCGAAGGCCTTTCATCTTGGGCTTCGAATAATTTTTCTTCTTTCATTATATCATTATCCTAAGGTCGTATTCAGATATATTGGCCGGTCAACAGCGATCCAGGAGAAATCAGCCACCACCATCTGACGATCGTGGATTAGTCAGTTGGAGTTGCTGGGCCCCCGAAGGGTATGGCGGGGTAACGGGAATGCTGCTCGTGTAGCTGTTATTTATTCTTAGCGTAATAGTTGTGTGCGTTACGAACTTAGAGCATATATACTTGGAGGTCTCATCGAAAGCTTGAAACTAGAGGTCGTGGCTTTTCACAGGAATTAAAAATCCGTGTTCTTAATACACGTGTACACGGATTATAAGTACACGGATGCATGGTCGCCAAATACCGCCTCGTACAATCAACTATAAATAGAAATACATACTTTGTTGTCAAGTCGGCATGACAACGTTCATGTCGTCCGTGAACAGAACTACACGAATATCCGTGAACAGAACTACACGGGTATCCGTGAACAGAAATAAACGGGTATCCGTGTATTAAAAATTACACGGATTGAAGTTCGGATACGTTTACTACACGTGTACACGTGTATGTAAATACACGTGAAATAGGGACCTCTGCTTGAAACTGTCGCCAACATGGTGCGAGAGAGAAAGACATCGTGCGAACTGGTGCGAGAGACTGAAGTATACATTCTCTCGCTCGCACGATGTCTTTCTTTCTCGCACGATGTTGGTCGGCAATCAACAGACGCGGTCGCGTCTGGAAGCTAATTCCCCCTTCCCCTCTACCCATAGGCACACTGAGCGACCACGTATCTATACACGAAAGATAGCGAAATTGACAGGTCGTCGGAGCTATTTTAGCCTTATTATCTTATTTTATGACATAGTCCCGGTGTTTTTACATGATTAAGCGAATCATTAATTTTTTTCGAACCCATATGTCGTTTTACTTAATGTATCAAGCTATTTGTCTAAAAGATATAAGATTTATTCTGAATTAATAGTTATCAAAATGATACTTTTTTGATTAAGACGTTTCGTGACGTCACGTTTTACTTTTACAATTGACGCGGGTAGGTGTCGCCTAGATAGCTCCCTGAAGTTATCCGGAATGGTTTTGCTGAAAATGCGGTTGCGCAGTTGACGAAAAATGCAAAAAGTCGCTGCGTTCGGGTCTCTAGTATATGTCACCTAGCTGTCACTCAAATATAACCTGCCAAGTGACAGTTATCAAAATGTTAGAAATATCACGATCACGAGTTTTTCGATCATATAGGACACTGCCTCAATTATTAATTGCCTCAATTAACAAGGTAAGTCGGTAAAATTTTTTAATAGATTTTTTTTGTTCAGCTTATAGAACCCAAATTATTTAATAGACTTTTTATGTAGAGCTGATAGAAACGAAGGAGACGCACAGACTTGGAACTTGTCCGGAGAAGGTTCGACAGAGAAGCATTTTCTTACGTGCAAGTTTCTAGAAACTTGTCAAATAAGGTAAATCGACAACACATTATCAGTCACATTATTGAAGAAAGTACGCTGATTTGTGAAAGACATTCCTAATACTTAAATCCACAGTAGTTCCCACGCTAGTCATTAATTTTATTAGTTTCCCATTAACAATATATTTATTTTAATACACCAATAAACGTACTAAATTAATTTGATTAATATTATTAATTTTATTATACTGCCCTCCTTAGTTAAACTGTCGTATCTAGCATTTTTTCAATTTGAGATATGTTGAAATATTTGAAGTTCCACACGTCTTTTACCTTTTTTAAGTAAAGTTAGAAAAATCTACGTGCTTCGTAAAGATTTATTAACAGTCTAATGTATTTAACCTAACTTCTTTGAAAATGGTTAAAATATCTTATCTAAAACAATTAATTAATTGGTACGTTAATATACATTCCCTACCGGTATACCTATTACAAAAATATAAAATAGGTTATTACGAAATAATGACAACATGTTTTAATTTGAATGAAGGAAAATAAGGATGGTACAAATTAAATGATAAAACTTCAGTTTTCTTGGGTGTTTAAAAATGTTAGATAGGACATTTTAACTAAAGAGGGTAGTATAGCCATTGTGCGTTAACAGTATATTGAATCTCTTCGTTCAATTTTGCTAAATTTCCATTAGCATTTAAATGTCCTGCAACAGGACCTTCTTCCATACGCTGTCATCTCCTTTGGACACATTATGTAGTCTCTACACTTAGCACAAATCCACTCTTTTTCTAGAAGTTCTACGTTTAGTTGTAACTAAAATGTGGTTTTTATATATTTACAGATAACGGAAGCAGAAGAGATTTAGAAAAAATAACCCTGCTGCACGACCACATGCAAGAAGCACATTTTCATGTATAATATTATTTTAGAGTTTAAGAAATATGTATGTACAAAATCGAATTTTACTATAAATATGGAAAAATGTATAAATTAGAGGAGAAAAAAAATAAATTGGTATATAGGTACACCATATTTACGTAAATACATGTATTTCTCTACATTAGAGTATGGATTAACATTCATTAATTTTATTTATTGACTCATGTATGAAAGAAGCTACAGTATTGTCTCCCGGAGGGTTCGCTGGTGGGGACCGACGTTGAGCTTGTTTCGTGAACAGAGTCCTAAATTCGGGTGGTCGTTTCTCGCTTCTTTCTGGCCGAAGGGGGAAGCGAGATGAAACGCTTTGCGAGCGCGGCGGGCGTGCGCGACCGGTGCAATGCAAAGGACGGAGTGTCAGGTGTCCGAAAGACGGAACGTGACAAAGCAACATAGCAGAAAATATTGAGGCCGGCGTGTATAAACAAAATCCAGAATATTAGCTGTCAATGGCCGGCCATTTTTATAAAAAATAGCTTCAAACAATAAAATTATGTAGTCGTCGGTTCGATTTTATTCTTCATTAAATAGATCTTGATGAAAGGAATAAAAAAAAAGTCAAATGAGTTAATGCCATAGTGTCAATAATTTAACCAGAAAATGCATTTTTTGTCATAGTATAGTCAGTTAACTAGGCTTGTGGTGAAGTACATTTCAACAGCCACTTTAGCGCAGGTGCAAACATCCCGGATTACGGCCCAAGAAACTAGAGTTCGAATCCTCTGTAGAGAGGTGGTGAAGGATGTTTTTTTTTTTTTCGTATGTAAGATCCGAATAAATAAGGCTGATGGCGTAACCAAAAGGTGATGGTAAAGAAGATCTCACGCGATGGCGGCGGGACGTGACCGGCGGCACATTTGCTTGGCACGAGGAGGGCTCGCTCTGACCGACGGGCATGTGAGCCTAGGGTCGCGCGAAACACAAAACGAAGCGGGCGACCGGGGCTCACTTCATTTTCGTATTGACAGAGACATTCCTGGCATTCGAAAATTCTTCGAGCTTCATAGATAAGCTAGAAATCAAAAGGATAATGGCTGAAGAGAACATGGAGACGGAAGCAGAAACTGTAAGTAATTAAAAAAAATCTACTATTATTATTATTCAAAAACTCATAGCAGAGTTGCACTTGGCCAACGGTATCAGTGGACCTAGACCATAACTGTATAATAACAAACAACTAGAAGATATTAAACCTGTAACGCCAACGATTAGAAATATTAAACACATCTGAGTTAAAATATGCTTCTATGTATCCAATATGTTCTTGTTGCTTTTCTTGTTTTATTGTTACGGTCTATATCCACTGATACTTAACATATATCACTTTCTTCTATAATACGCCGCTTTTAAAAACTCTAGATGATCATTTTGGATAACTAATTGTTTATTAATTTTGCAGATATTGCACGAGGACGCCCTTCTCGATGGTAAGTTTTAGTAACGGTAAACATACAGAAGAATTAACTTATTAAATTTTTAAAATATACATTTAGCCAAATTATTTTTTCCAGACGCGAATGATGCTGCCATTTTGTTGGCAGCAAACAAGGTGTCGGGGAGCGCGGTGGCTTCACCACCAGCGCAGGGACACCAGCCCGTTTGGAGGCCGTTGGCCGGGACAACGGCACCGCCGCTGTCAGCCACATCTACGGCGCCTCCGTCACGACCACCACCCTGTCCCCCGCAACAACATCTACAGGGCCCGGCTACGGCAGATGGTATTATTTCTTAATAATTTATTTGAATACCTCTTTAGGTTTTAACAATATAAAAATTGTCCGGTTTAGCCTGTATCAGGGGAGGCGAACAATTTTTTCTGGGCGTGCAAAAATTCTATAAATTATTATAATATTATTGTTGACATTTACTACATTACAAAAGGATATAAGACAAAAAGGCACCAGAGGAGCGGCCGGTTGGTGCGGGCCCGCCAAGAGACTTGGGCCACCCTGCAGGCGGTGCGGGCTCAGGCCATAAGCCTCCGCTCGCAGGCGAGCACCCTGCAGGAGCTGGTGCGGGCCCAGGTGTATGGCCGTGGCCGTGGCCGTGGTGGCCGTGGCGGCCGAGGCAGCCGTGGTGACCGAGGCAGCCGTGGCGGGCGAAATTTGTAAATTATTATTGTATATAAATTATAAAAAATATATAATAAGAAAAATAGTAGAGTATTTTTATATTACTTATAGTTTCTGGATCCGTCTCCATGTTTGCGTCAGCCATTATCCTTCTGATTTCTAGCTTTTTTTTTATGAAGCTGCCCAGTGCCGTGGCCGTGGCGGGCGTATTCGCAGCGGCTTTTTGTATTTTTCGTAAAACCGCGAGAGAGAGATTTCAAGTCGTTTGGATTTGTGGTTATGGGTTATATTTATTGATTATTGCTGAATGGGTACAATTTTTACCCCCTCGGGGTTATTTAGTTTTTAAAATAGCATATTGTCATCTGAACTACGCACGCCTCCAATGTTTCAAGAGATTTGGATTACTGAGATTGGTAAAAATTTGAGTTTACAGATATGTAGCAGACGTACAATAAGCAAACAGAGGAATCGAAGCTGAAGAAATTCGTTTAAAAAACACGATTTATTTTCAAATTTGACGTTACAAAAATAGAATATACACATTTTTAGCGTTTGGGGACCTTTCGTTTGATTAATTTTGTCGTTGACAATACATTTCTATGCTGATGTACCATCACGTATCTTGCATGAATATGAACCGCTTTGAGGATTAAGACCGTTATGAAATAGGGCACTTAGTAGTTGATAACAATTTATGAAAAAAGTGATGAAATCCCCCCCCCCATTAACATGACTCATGTATGAAAGAAGCTAATTCCCTTTAATTCACGAAAAATGTTCTCACGCAAAGATTGTGAAATCATCTTTGCTAATTCCAATTGTACCTTTAATACACGAAAAAAATGAAAAATGTTCTCACGCAAAGATTGTGAAATCAACTTTGCTATTTCCAATTGTATTCTCGTTCTCCGCTCGAACACTGATTCCTCTGTCACTTTTTATACTTGACATTCCTTTATTGGCCACAAATCAATTCAGTGCTCAGATTTTCAGCTTCGGTTTTAAGGAATTAGCGGGCGTTGTATAAGAAAAAGCTATGAAGGAGGAGAGGCCTGCAGTTGACACAAATGCTTTTATAAGAGGGACATCTTCTGTTAAAAATGTCGTATGAAGATAATAAAAACTTGGTAGAGACTAATTTAAACGAATCAAAGTCGGTAATAGATTAATAATAGCACATTCGGCAACCTGCACTAGTGCGCACTGAATGCGAACTTTTTCGCTTCCAATTGGTGAAAATTCGCACCCAGTGCGCACCATTGCGACCGTCCGAATACCGTATGACATCTCTTTCTCCCTTGCACTAGTGGGGTCGCTGCGACCGGCAGCGACCAGACGCTGGTAGGTGATCCCGCCTTTAGAGAGATGCGGAGAATAAGAAACGTATTTTTTCAGTCGACTTCATAGCTTTTTCTTATACAACGCCCGCTAATTCCTTAAAACCGAAGCTGAAAATCTGAGCACTGAATTGATTTGTGGCCAATAAAGGAATGTCAAGTATAAAAAGTGACAGAGGAATCAGTGTTCGAGCGGAGAACGAGAATACAATTGGAAATAGCAAAGTTGATTTCACAATCTTTGCGTGAGAACATTTTTCATTTTTTTCGTGTATTAAAGGTACAATTGGTTGGATCCACAGGAGACAAGAGGCGATGAGACCTCCATGTATACCTACTATATGCTCTAAGGTTACGAAGTTATGCGTAGACCAATATGAGATGAAGCTATCGAGAAAGAATGAATGTTCTGACCATAAAACTTCTGAATTTTTCGGAGCTAACGCACACCTATTCTGATGTTTGTATTTCTACGCTCAGAACTCGGTTGGCCTCCACGTCAGGTGCTTGGCGCAATCTCTACCACTTCTGGCCCACTCTTGTTCTACGAAGGCGAGAGCGAGTCAGAAAACGTTGAGAAAAGGAGCACCGAGGCAGGACAGCGGTATGGTGGGAGAATACTCCTCACGAAACTCACCGGCCAATATATGTATTGTAGATGATCTTTATTTTCCCCTCGAAATTACTCAAACTACAATCGGTACAATCAAATTAATATGGACGCTCGAATACGACTTCTTTCAAAGATCGTCCTTTTCTGTGTTCTCCCTGCTCGCGTCCGCCACGCGACCGCTCCTCCCCTCTCCTCCTCCTACAACCGTCAACTGTTCGGCATTGTTGAGATTCGGATCCCTCGCCGGCGCTGCACCGATGCATATTTTTCCACAATATGTATCTGAATACGACCTTAGAAGCTCGAATGCCGACGAAAACCTTCGTGGCCCGAGCCGCGCGAGATCGCCGTTGCTCGGCGATGCGTCATCGATTATACAGAAGCAGAATTTGTTTATTTTTCATCGCATCGATATGAAAGTGACACCACTGGATTTCTGGCATTCTCCCGGTTATATTGACAGAAAATAATTTAAATCGGACTATTTTTATCGAAACGGGCTTTCACTTCTATAAACAAATTTTTCACGTAATTTCCTTAATTATGGTCCGAATTATATCATTTTAGGGGCCAATTTGATCGAGAAAATATGATGAATCGATTGACGCCACTTTCGCAAAGATCTGATTAGAAATGCATAACTGCAGATTCGTCACTGCTTAGTGCGCAACATTGTATGGCCCCACTGGTTTCGAGCGCCGAAGCCCACGAAATTCAGCGAGTCGCATGATTGCCAGCGAGAAGGACAAGAGGGGACTTTCGATGGCGAAGGAAAATCAGCCTTCTACAGAACTCAAATCGAGAAAGACTTTGCTGACCGACTTTATTATATTCACGTCAAATAAATACTTTAATTGTAAAATTTAGACGATGAAGTATTGTTGAATTTCGCCAGTTCTTACATATGCCCCATTTGGTTCGGAATTCCTGATCTCAGAGTTTCATGCATGTACCCATTGAAATGTTATTTTTTCTTATGAATACATGATTAGGACACTCTACGTTCACTAAAAATTGACCGAATTGCACCATATATGTTTGATATCATTTTCATCGGGAAATCCTAAAAAATTCATCGGTAATACTTTCATCAACACTTATCAAAAACATGAACATTTTATTTTTCTGTACTGGGTATTTTATCTAGCTCGTCGGTTTTATTGCTCTCGACTGTCAACGGGCGGTCTACTAGGGCCCGAAGGTCCTCGCTCGCAGCGAGAAAGCAAAACAGTGGGGTGGGTAGGTCTTTCCCGATAATCTGAGCCCACAGGCTTCTCAACAATTGGAAGACTGTACTTTCTGATGCTCTTGACGATACGCGCAACCATTTGCGTGCGTGGCTTCATGTTGCACGATAAAAAGTATTCTTTTAATTACAATTAGTAATTCAGTTTGCAAGTGCTATTAAAATAGGCGTAATTAAAATCATGCACAGTTCATTAATTTTACCTAATTTACCAATTCATTTATATTTTAATTCATTAATGCAGTACTCTGATTAAGAACATCGTAACGCGGAGCTAATATTATAGGCCCTAGAATCTACGGTATTGCCAATGTGCAATTGAAACGCGCCGCCACTTCACACTATCGTTTCTTAGCATTTGTACAAGGTGATTCTTTAGCCAGAGTCGTCAAACGCGATGCTCGCCAGCAATCATGTGTCTCGCTGAGTTTCATCGGCTTCGACGCTCGAAACCAGCGGGGCCATACAATGTTGCGCACTAAGCACTGATGAATCTGAAGTTTTGCAATTTCTAATCCGATCTTTACGAAATCTCTTTACGTCAATCAATTCCTTATGCTTTCTCGATCAAATTGGCCCTAAAGATGATATAACTCGGATCATAATTAAGGAAATTACGTGAAATATTTGTTTGCAGAATTGAAAGCCTATTTCGTTAAAAATTGTCAGATTTAAATATTTTTCTGTCAATTTAATCGGGAGAATGCGAGGAATCCATTGATGTCACTTTCATATTGATGCGATGAAAAATAAACAAATTCTGTTTCTGTATAATCGATGACAACATCGCAATACCAGCGGCGAGTGTATTAGCGCATATGAAAAACCATCGAATAAGCAATTGCAATCTAAAGTCACTATTGCAGCAACTCAATTTTATATATAATGTTTGTTCAATAACTGCTTTCTGCGTAGGACGTTTAATTATCTTATAATAAGTGTATAACTTTCATGTTTTGCTTCAGCGTTTTGCTAATAAAAAATGTCTAACCTAACATAATAAACTTCGTTTTCTGGGGATATCCGCTCATCTATTTTTTCTTTTCACTTATAACTCCTTACGGCCAACGTAACATATTATATGTAGCATAAGTACATTTTAAGTAATTAAAATGTACAATGAATTGTCTACGTTTGCTCTACCAGCAGACCTTTCAATTAAATGTCTAGAGACGCGGTAGCGTCTCGACGCCAAGTACAGGTTTACAAGTACAACGCAACAGCAAGGAATTTATTTCCTTATTCAGAATAGAATACGGAAATAGCAAACAGTTCCCTCTCGCGTTCACCGGGCAGTCGTCGATCTATCGGTATTACCATTTCTGTGCAGAAAAATCTGCTGTAATACCGACCTGCCGAATCGGCCAGGTCACGTGACGTGTCTACCCCCTTAACAACACCAATTCGGTGAGCAGCGCCAAGTATTTTGAATAAAATATTTATTGGTATTGAAATATTTATTTCTATAAAAATATATCTGCTTAATATTATTAACGTAGAATTTTTTTGAGCGTTAAAATAGTCTACTTTATACTTCGGATTTGGAAGCTACTCGTTAGTTTTTTTTTATTTTATTTTTTTCTTAATTTGTTTATAACAATATAACAAAAAAAAGTTTAATTTCGGGTTCTGATGGTACAACAGTTTCTTCTCTGCCTACTAAAGGTCACTATACCTATCAAATCTCGATCTTATTGATGGAACGTAAATAAAAATGTGTTAATCTGAATGGGACTCTGGAGTCCCAGTCGTCCCTAGAGGGTTAAGCGCAGTTGGAAAGCACCGAATCTTACATTGCGTTACACAGTGTCACCCACAGTGTAATAGACAGGTGTTCCGACTCTGTACCTTTTACACCAGCGATTTTGTGTGCCGATTTCTGTTTAATTCCCCTGGCCGTCGCGAGAGGCGTCGTGACTTAGAAGGCATATACATATGTATTAATGAGACTGTAGTAGTAGAGATTTTAGTGGTATTACTGGGCTTGCCAGACACAACAGGCCATATGTAAATGCCTTTACGACATCAACGAAATCTGCCGGCCGCCAGAAGAACTAGGACGGAAAAGTCACACATTCTGGACAGGAGTCGGAACACCTGTCTATTACACCGTGGTGTCACCTTTGCACGCTGCGGGAAAGCACCTTTATGTACTTGCAGCTCATTTTGATTTCACAACTTTTTTTATTTTGTAATTATCTTCTATTTTTTGTGATTTATTTGATTTCGTGTACTTGGCGTAATTTTTTTACTTTTTTAAAGTTCCTCTATACTATAGAGTCTATAGTATTGAATCCTGAAATTTTTAATTCTGTAACGTATATATTAAATATTCTCGGTGAAAAGAAGAGCAACCACGGCGTTCGCCGACTACATACTTATGAATTACATACTCTGATTACATATGTTTACATTCGCGTCCCTTATCCCCGTCCCATCATTTCTTAGATGAGGCATGGAAATGTATAACCCCCTCAAATATTAGAAATTCATGGAATAGTATAATGAATACAGCCCGTGAAGCAGAAGAGGAAGACTCAATAGACCCATCACAACCCCAGTACTATACTCGGGGCCAGATATATTGGCCGGTGAATTCGTTTTCGCGAGCAACGATTGAGGAGAAATCAACCACCACCATCTGACGATCGTGGATTTGTCAGTTGGAGTTGCGTGGTCGTCGCAGGGTATGGTGGGGTAACGGGAACGCTGCTCGGCTCCGCCTGAATCTAGCCGTTTGGCTGTTATTTATTCTTAGCGTAATAGTTGTGTGCGTGACGAAGCTATTCGTAGACCAATACGAGATGAAGCTATCGAGAAGGAACCAATGTTCTGACCAATAAATCCAACGAATTTCTTCGGAGCTAACGCACACCTATTCTGATGTGTGTATTTCTACGCTGACAGCTCGGTTTGACCTAAACGCCAGAAGCTTGGCACTATCCCCACCACTTCTGGCTCACTCTTGTTCTGCGAAGGCGAGAGCGAGATGGAACGAGAGCGAGTAAGAAAACGTTGAGAAAAGGAGCACCGAGGCAGGCAAACGGTGTGGTGGGAGAATACCCCTCACGAAACTCACCGGCCAATATATCTGGCCCCGACCTTAGTAGCCGCGATTACTGGGGAAGATGTAAGCGGAGACAGGGTTGCAGAATACTTAAGGAGCTGCGATTATGCGGAAACCCGTGACGAGGAAAACGCAGGAGAAGGCGAAACAGAAGGAGAAGAGGAAAACGGAGGTGGAGGCCAAACAGAAGGAGAAGAGGAAAACGGAGCAAGAGGCCAAACAGAAGGAGAAGAGGAAAACGAAACAGAAGAAGGAGAAGAAGATGCAAGGACCGAAGAAGATATCCGGGCGCGAAGAATATTAAGAGCGCTGAGAGTTTTAAAAAATGAATGTAAAGAGGCGCCACGACACGTGCAACGATGTTTAAAAAATGTAAAAGAATATTTTTTCAGAGAAGACCCCTAAAGTCATCAGTGGAAACGTGGTAAGATATATTTTTTAAGTGTATATGACGGTCTGAGATGTTTTTGAATCTTTTATCGTTTTGTTCTAGGTCCAACGGTGAGGTCATGATATCATTATCATATTGTTGCATTGTAAATATATTAAATAAAGAATTATTATTGTAAATATGTGTTAAATACGAGTAAGAAAGAATGGGACGGGGATAAGGGACGCGCATGTAAACATATGTAATCAGAGTATGTAATTCATAAGTATGTATGTAGTCGGCGAACGCCGTGGTTGCTCTTCTTTTCACCGAGAATATTTAATATACATATACGTTACAGAATTAAAAATTTCAGGATTCAATACTATAGACCAGGCCTGCACAGCAAGGCTGTGGCGGGCAAGAGCGCTCTCGATTGCTCGTGAGCAAAGCGAAGAGCGACGCCGTGAGCAGTTTCCCCACCCTGTGGCCAATAGCTGTCGTAGTATGCGTGTAAACTGTAATGTGTGTTGCTGATGTTCCGCGGCACACTTCACTCGCGAACACTCCCCACCACGGCCCTCACGGCACTGTCGCTCATAAAGGCGTGGCCTAGTGCTTTACGATGCTCTTTCCGCACGCGTCCGAAAATTTTTGCCCGGCGAGCATTCAGCTGTGCACGCCTGCTATAGACTCTATAGTATTGTTACGAGTTGTAACAGGGATGTTGAAGTTAGGATGTTGGTGCGGATGCGGAAACGGATGCGGATGCGGATGCGGATGGGGATGAGTTCGCTGCCCGTGGAGCGCTAATGCGCTCTGCTCACGCTCGCCTCTCACTGCAACTCTCCAACTTCTTCCAGTGTTAATTAGGTTTAAATAAATTAACTCAGACTCGTTCGTGTTGTAACTTGGTTTAGTATTTCTAAGATAAATTGTACGTCTAATAGCTTTGGTCGTTGATCAACGAATGAGTTGAACAAAGATGCCGTCGTTCAGGATTGAAAAGTGTACATGTTTTTGTTATCCAATTAAAATGACAGTTTCTTAATTAATTGTCTAACGAATCGTTTGATTGGTTCTTCATTCATTACGAACGAGCGTTTTTACATGATATCAGTGATTTAATAACGAAGCAACCGAAACCAATATTTAATCAATACCATTAACGAGCGTCTCTACGTAGTATTCCTTGGAATGCTTTGTTCATAATTTCAGTTACTTCGTTTAACATTTAAATTTGGCGCATCTAAACTTGACCATGCAGAGCCATCTAACGTTAGACCAGGCATCGGAATTAAGTGATCTTTTCGGCCGAGTTTCAGAGGCGACGCCTCCTTTCCCCCGCCGCGCGTCTTGGTCCCCGCGGCGGCCCAGAAGTTTCGAGCGCCTCAGGCCCGTGCCGTATGAACCGCGCGTGGCGCATTGGGGCGACACCCATATCAATAGGTTTCCACATCACCCATGGGGTACTATTATCGATGCGTTTTTTTGTTGTCAGTGGTATCCCCTGTAGGCATTCCACTGTGCCGCGTGATAAAACATAGAGTGGAAAAGCGCGTTTTATTATCAAAATTTTAAACATGTTTGGGAAAACTAGATTTTCGCGCATGTTTCGACAATTTAGATTTAGATTTACCCAGCACATCGAAACGTGCGCGAAAATCTAGTTTTCCCAAACATGTTTAAAATTTTGATAATAAAACGCGCTTTTCCACTCTATTTTTTATCACGCGGCACAGTGGAATAGGCCTACAGGGGATACCAGTGACAAAAAAAAAACGCATCGATAATAGTACTCCATGGGTGATGTGGAAACCTATTGATACGGGTGTCGCCCCAATGCGCCACGCGCGGTTCATACGGCACGGGCCTGAGGCGCTCGAGGCTTCTGGGCCGCCGCGGGGGCCAAGACGCGCGGCGGAAGAAAGGAGGCGTCACCTCTGAAACTCGGCCGAAAAGATCACTTAATTCCGATGCCTGCGTTAGACTATATTACTCATGTGTTACCACATGAGATCGTAACATTCCTTCACCCTTACGGAGAAAAGGTGTTTCCATGAAACAACTTTTCTAAATCTATAATTCTTTAGTTCGTAGTACACTTACAATCGCATTTTCCAAGATCAAAACACTCTTTTCGTAATCTGAACATAACATAATAATAAGAACGAATATAATTTAAATTTAATTTAAACTTCAAAACTCGCTTAAAACATTTATAATTTATGAATTTAGAATTATATATCATCGGTTGATGTACCTGGTCTAATATATGCTAATTTTAATTTATTTGTATGTACAATTTTAAATTTGTTAACTTCCAATATTATTTCAACAGTTAAATCGTTGATTGCTCTACTGATCTTGTAAGGACCTAGCCAATGACAGTCTAATTTGGTTCGTGGTTCTTTTAGTAAATATACATCGTCGCCTACGTTAAATTTACGAGGGTTTGCCTCACGGTCGTAATATCTTTTACTTCTCTCTTTAGCGCGTTGCAAGTTTTCGGCAGCAAGTGTCTGGGTAGTGGTGATTTTAACAAAAAGATCATCGAGGTACTGGACGAAGGTACGCGGTACCCTCTCTTTGACAAACTCAGATGGAATAACTGCTCTCACCCCAAAAACCAATTCGTGTGGTGTAAACCCCGTAGCTTCATGGACTGAAGAATTGTACGAAAACATACCAAATCGAATCCACTCGTCCCAATCACCTTTTGTACAATAATGCCTCAAATAATCAACGAAGACCCTATGTGCTCTTTCAAGGGAACCTAAAGACTGAGGGTGGAACGCGGTGGAGGTTATCCTTTGTATCCGGAATATTTGACAGAATCTTTTCATCACCTGACCGACAAAATTTCTTCCCTGATCAGTGTGTATGACCCTCGGACAACCAAACCTACTTATAAATTGTTCGGCCAAGGCCACTGCTACAGTTGTTGCCTCTATGTTATTTAACGGAATGGCATCAGAGTATTTAGTCAGGTTATCCTGCAGGGTAAGTAAATATTTATTCCCGTTTTTAGTTAAAGGTAAAGGCCCTACAATGTCCATTTGGACCTTTTCAAATGCTCGCTTTGGTGTGTCAGTGATGCACATGGGTTGTTTAACTTTCATAGAATGAATCTTATCTCTCTGACAGGTGGGACAAGAACGGACAAATTCTGAAATTTCTTTCATCATTCCTGGCCAATAATAATGCTCCCTCATGCACTTTTGGAGTTTCCCGATACCTCAATGACCTCCAATTGAAGACTCGTCAGATTCTTTGATTAATTTTAGACGATTAGACTTAATTGGGATTATTATTTCGCTCGTGCATACAGTGATTTCAAATTTAGTATCAGTGAAAACTAGTTTAAATAAATCTTCTACTTGATTCCATTCGAAATTATTAAAACTATCAGGATCCTTTGAAATACTAAAAGTCCATGTACCTAATGAATTTAAAAGGTTTTTAAGTGCCCTTAGAGAAGATTCAATATAACCAAAATTTAAACTTTCCGCAGAGTTATCCTTGAAAAATAAGAGGAAAATAGAAGATAGATCACCAGGAAGTGCCATAGCATCGCCAACCTCAAGCCGATATTGTCGCATCTGTTGTAAGGTAAATCTATTTCTTTTTAACAAATCAATTGTAACCTTGGAAGTAATATTACCATTAAGTGGTAAGAAATGAGCAATATTGCCCCTCCGCATATATAAATGATCCTTTACATACAGGATGGTTGGCAGTAGGGAAAGGTGAATTGTTTGTCTATTTATGTTCGTATTATTAGCCATAACTTCACTAATCTCCACATTACGTGGCTCATTTATTTCAGAATCTACTGAGGTCTTTCTAACGTGGGATTCCCGTGCAGCTTTGATCGCAGAACAATTCGGTATGTCAACTTCAGACATTTCAGCCTCTGGATTTCCACTTCCAGGCATAACAATTTCTTCTTGTAACTCTTTTCTCCTCGAACAACAACAACAACAACAACAACAAGGTGCCCCTCTACCTTGACGATCAACACTCTGGAGCCCCATGCAAGTCACCGCAGGGGTCGACGAGTCACAAGGTCTCCTCTGAGCACTGCGAGCCCCGGGCTCATATCGAACACAGGCCGCCGCCCTAGTCTCCTGAAGCGCGATCCAGTGGCTTGGAGTCAACGTTAGCCGACAGGAGGGTCGAAACGGCGACACCATGTCCGACTGGGAAAACCCTCTAAAATTCTCAACTTCTTTTTCGCATGTAAGTGGTTCTAACATATCAGTTTCCAAATTCAATGCCTCAGAATTATCAGCTTCTATCTTCTCGCGCGCCAAGAAGACAGATGCTACCATTACTTCTATTTCATTATTAGTATTCTTGTCGTCTGTTTCCTCTGCCATAGAATCTGGAAACGGTGTCATGTCTGCACAGACAAGCACCCTCTCCGGATCTACAGAATGGATCGTATCGTCAGTCAGCGCGTTTGGTGATCGAGGGACGATGCTTTGGCAAGGATCAACAGGGTTTCGCGAGAGTGCATCCGCGTTAGAATTGGCTTTTCCCGGTTTGTAGACTATATTATAATCGTACTCATTTAGACGAATTCGCCATCTCATTAATTTTGATGTGGGATCTTTAGCTTTATGCAGCCACACTAGAGGACGATGATCAGTAATCAAGGTAAATTGTTGGCCGTACAGGTAAGGCCGGAAATGCTCTACTCCAAATAACACAGCCAACAACTCTTTTTCGATTGTGGAATAATTCATTTCAGCGGCGTTCAGAGTTCGTGAAGCATAAGAAATTGGAAGATCACTACCTACTATGCCCTGACTCAACAC
Organism: Andrena praecox; assembly: GCA_963932275.1. NCBI lineage: Eukaryota > Metazoa > Arthropoda > Insecta > Hymenoptera > Andrenidae > Andrena > Andrena praecox. Next base: position 38,712,989 of record OZ010731.1, read on the forward strand.
AGCACCTACAGCATAGTCCGAAGCATCAGTAGTTACTATGAAAGGCTTTGTGAAATCGGGGTACTGCAGCAGTGGCTCCATGCAAATTATATCTCTCAACTGCTCAAAAGACCTTTGAACTACTGTCGTCCAACGAAAAGGAATATCTTTCTTTAGTAAGCTAGTCAAGGGTTTGGCAATTTTAGCCATATTGGGGATGAATCTCCTATAATAGCCCACGAGCCCCAAGAATTGTTTCACATTTTTCTTTGTTTTAGGTATGGGAAATTGTTTAACGGCTGAGATTTTTCTGGGATCCGGTTTCATTACTCGAATCGGATATGTTACTTCCCAAAGGAGTGGAACTTTGAAACGGCACTACATCTAGAGATGTGGCAGTGGAGCCGGAGGCACCTAAGTTAGATACTGCCACTACATCTTCCACTACAAAGCAATTATCACTACTCAGACGGTTCTTGCGGGCTTTTACAAGTTTTCGTGCGAACGGCGGCATTTTAAACTAACAAATGTAACGGTTTTAACGGCGATATTAATATATAAATTCGTTGAGAACTCACAGATACAATGACGTAATTTAGTGAACTAAATTCGATTCGCTCGACTGACTGCTGGTTCGCTCGACTTCCACGCTCTGAAGATCTGCTGACGCGTCCAACGACGACTGCGTTGTTTCAGCTGCTCTTGGCTCCGTTGAAAGATCCCTTGGATGCTGGTTCCCTCGTGGATTCTCCGTTCTGCGTATGAAGTTGTGATGTCCCCGTTGCTCAATGCAGCTCCAAACAGCGACGGATGGACGTTGAATGGCGGCTCCGCAGTTTCAAACAGCTTCGTCAAAATGGATTCTTTGGCCAAGTGCGTGTGATTCCGGGGAACTGGCACGGACGTCCGAAACTACTCTCCTCTGGTATTTACCCTTGTTCCTCGGGGAAACCATGCCCAAAAACCCAGGAAAGAGGGATGCACAAACTGACCGATGACTGTTCAATTTTTAGCGCCTGTGAGCCGGCAATTTTTGGACAATCCCACCGCTGTCACCAAAAATTGTTACAAGTTGTAACAGGGATGTTGAAGTTAGGATGTTGGTGCGGATGCGGAAACGGATGCGGATGCGGATGGGGATGAGTTCGCTGCCCGTGGAGCGCTAATGCGCTCTGCTCACGCTCGCCTCTCACTGCAACTCTCCAACTTCTTCCAGTGTTAATTAGGTTTAAATAAATTGACTCAGACTCGTTCGTGTTGTAACTTGGTTTAGTATTTCTAAGATAAATTGTACGTCTAATAGCTTTGGTCGTTGATCAACGAATCGAATTGAACAAAGATGCCGTCGTTCAGGATTGAAAAGTGTACATGTTTTTGTTATCCAATTAAAATGACAGTTTCTTAATTAATTGTCTAACGAATCGTTTGATTGGTTCTTCATTCATTACGAACGAGCGTTTTTACATGATATCAGTGATTTAATAATGAAGCAACCGAAACCAATATTTAATCAATACCATTAACGAGCGTCTCTACGTAGTATTCCTTGGAATGCTTTGTTCATAATTTCAGTTACTTCGTTTAACATTTAAATTTGGCGCATCTAAACTTGACCATGCAGAGCCATCTAACGTTAGACTATACTACTCATGTGTTACCACATGAGATCGTAACAGTATAGAGGATTCTACGTTCCGCGAATATTTGTCACACTCGGCTGTCCCGAAACGAATTACAATATGTATTGTAAATACGAAAAGCGCCGATGCATTATAATCACGCACGCGGGTCGAGCTCGAGCTCGAGCTGAAAGACGGAGCGAGACAAAGTATCATGCTTTCTCTCTTTCATAGCCGACGGCAACTTCGTGCCGACTGTTTTGTTCCCTCTCGCTCGGCTCTTGGGTTTTCTCACTCGCGGCAACGGCCGCACGGAATAATGTCCGCATCGCGTTAGTATCACGCTGCCAGCCCCGATCGTCGTGATTCTAACGACGCATTACTGTATATGTACATGTCGTGTATGTAGTATGTTTATAATAAATGTGCGTAATATAACACAGCGTGTAATTAAACTGTTTAAACGCAAACAACAATTTATATGTTTATATTATATGTTATATATAAATATATTATTTATTTCATTTCTCCTGGTTTCATACGCTATTTCACAACCATTTCCCATCCAACTCCAAACAGATTGGTAATGTTAACTTACATTAATTGGATAAAGAAATTAAAATTGGAGAAATGAATTATGCGAGATCGATATGTTTTAAACATTTCCATGGTCAGATGGCAAAACCTGATATGTCCAGTTTTCCTGATTTTACAGCACAGCAGTTTTAAAGTTTTCCCAGCTGTGAAAAATTCATTTTCATTTCTTTAGTCATTCATTAAGAAACTTTAATCAAAATATTAATTGAATATGGAAGTAGTAGGTAACTTAAGATAGGGAATTATAATAATAGTAACTATTTTTTTACGAAAAGGGGTGGAGATTAATTTTTTTTAAATTTTCATTAATTTCATCCTCGAAGTCTTCCAGGTCGTCGAATTCTGCAGCGTCTTCAGTAGTGGGCAATGCCCAACAAAAACTTTAGCACATCATGAATTGCCACCTCGCTTTGTTTTTTCTAAACTACACAGCGTTCAGATGGTATATTTTGCAAACATTCAAATTTCATCTAGACACACATGGAAAAACCCATGATGTAATGACATAAGGTGTGCTCGACCGGCAGCTCTTTTTCGTATTCTACTGCGCCTTCCCACTTTCCGCCATGTTAAAATATGGCCGCCTAGGTACATTATGGCCGGTATTCATAGTCGTTGCTTAAGACAAAGATCGTCTTAAGCATTTGCTTAAGTCCCCGTATAGTTTCATAGTCGACAAATAAGCATCGTCTTAAGCATTTACTCAAGTATTTACTTTGTCAAGCAATCCTTATTGAATCATGTTTCATAGTCAGTTCTTAAGACGATCTTAAGAACGTAAGTATTCATAGTCGATTAAGAACTTCTTATTCGAGCATAAAGCAGTCTTATTCGAGCAAAGTGAGGTTAGATTTTCAAGTCGACGTTTTAGTTGACTTAAGACCATGTTATTAGGCCAAAGAGGATATATAATAAGAGGCGTCACTCGACAAAGACAGAAATAAGCTAGGGAAATCACTAGACAACCAATTTAAATGCCCATTCGGCAATGATCGGTAAACATCGGCAATAATCAGCAAACTGCGGTAAGGTACATTTAGTCGATTTGAATATCCCGCTCGAATAGACAACCAATTTAAATGCCAAGGTCAAGTAAAGACTTCAAAGGTTCCGCCCGGAGTGACGCCTCTTATTATATCTCCTCTTTGATTAGGCGTTAAGACGGTGAAGGACGCGTGTTACTGTTGGCAAAACATGCAGTGTTAATTTCTTCACAGGTTGTTAACGCGTAGAGTAGGAGTTCAGTTCTTATTTTTCGAAGCGTAACGCAGTACCATCTACGTCTCTGCCAGTCTCTGCGTGGTGGCGGCGCGGGAAAAGAAACAGAAGATGTATTTTCCATATCATTCCTGATTGGGTATTCCGCTCGGCGACACGGGAAAGTTTCCGACGCTTGCCGAACGTAATATAAGATTTTTTTTTTTTTTTTTTTTGGTAAAGGTTTTATTTTTAGGTGGTCGCGTCTACAATAAAGTCTTTAACGACCACCAACCTTCACACGGTGATTAAATGTATGATATTTGGTTACAAGATTACGTAATGCTCAATTATAAGAGGTCAAATAGATTAATTGATTTGAAAAACTGGATTACATATTGGATGTTTTCAGGTCCATTCAAGTTTAACTTCAAATCTGACTTGACATTAAAACGATTTCTTTCCTGGGAGAACTTAGGGCATGTCAGTAAAACGTGTTCTATGCTTAAACGTGTTTGGCATGACTCACATTCGGGGGGCAGCTGCTTAGTTATTAAATATTCGTGGGTTAATCGCGAATGACCAGTACGAATGCGGGTAAGAGCGGCTTGATTTTTTCTAGATAGCTCTGGGGTATTTAGTTTCTCTTGAACATTTGATCTGACTTTATGGAGCTTCGTTTGGGAATTGTTGAGCCATTCGTGATTCCAGAGATTATTTATGGCTTCTTTAATAGCTGCTTTTGAATCTGGAAGGTTTGTTCTGAGATCCGCAATGGTAGGTAGTTTAGATGTCTCTTGGGCGGCTTTGTCGGCTGTTTCGTTACCGATGAGTCCTATGTGGCCGGGGATCCATGCTATTTTTATGCTTTTCCCTATGTTCTTGAGGTCCGTCATAATTTCTTGTATGGTTTGTATTGAGGGGAATTGGGATCTGTTGCTTATGATTTGAAGTGCACTTTTAGAGTCTGTAAAAATAGTGAAGTTATTGGAGTTAGAGACTTTTGCATGTATTAACGCTTGTTTGATTGCTTCTATTTCACATGATAGCGATGAAAAGGTGTTAGGTAGTCTGCATGCTGATGTGAAGTCTTCTGTGACGAAAGCACAGCCAGCTGATTCAAGAGATTTAGATCCATCGGTGAAGATAAAGTTGGAGTTTGTACGATTGATGAAATCCTGGAATGCGTTTATGAATATTTCGTTGTTGGTTTCTTTTTTCGTGAAGTTATCACAAATTGTTTCTAATGGTAATTCAAAAACAGCCCATGGGGGATAAAAGAAAGGTTTGCGTTCTTCTACGTTAGGGAGTGGTATTTTGAGCTCCTTGAGGTAATTTTTGGCTCTAGTGGAAAGGGGTTTAGGAGTATACTTTTTTTTGTTATTGGAATTTGTGGGAGTGTTATTAATCCTCATATAGTTAGCTGCCGGGTTTTGAGGTGTAGTTGCAACAGACAGAGCATACAGAAGGCATGATTGTTTACGTCTAATGTTCAATGGTGGTTCGTTTAGTTCGCTAAGAATGCTAGATACAGGAGTAGTACAGAAGGCATTCAGAATTATCCTTGAACAGGTATTCTGGATAGGGTTTAATATATTTAGTAATTTTGGAGAGGCTGAATCATATATCACAGATCCGTAATCAATTTTTGAGCGGATTAGAGCTTTATATGTGGTGAGGAGGACACTCCTTTCTGCTCCCCAACTTTTGCAGGCTATGCTTTTGAGAATGTTTATTCTAGTGAGGCAATTGGTTTTGAGATTTTTAAGATGTTGTGCCCAGGTTAATCTTCTGTCGAATGTAAGTCCAAGTATTTTCAGATATTCCACTTCTTTGATTGGTGATGATTCCAACATGAGGTTTAAAGGGGGTAATATCTTTCTGCCTCTCCAAAAGGTAATATGTTGAGTTTTAATCTTTGAAAATGTGAAACCAGTTTGGGACGCCCAGGTGCTTAGTTTGTCGAGAGATTGTTGCAGTAATTTTTGGGTGGAATTTATGTTTTTTCCTGAGCAAAGAATAGTAAAATCATCTGCGAATAGACATCCTTTGACTGGGGCAGATAGATTAGCAGAGATATCGTTAATAGCAATGAGGAATAGAGTAACACTGATGACCGATCCTTGTGGAAGACCGTTTTGTATAAGTTCTGGAATGGATAATGTTTGTTGTACTCTGACTTGGATATATCTATCAGTGAGCAGGTTAAGAATAAACGCAATGGTGTTGTTTCCCACTTTCCACTTATTTCGGAGGGTATTGAAAATTCTTGTTCTCCACACCATTTCGTAAGCCTTTTCTATATCAAGGCTAATGACTGTGAGATGTTCGTTATTATTAAAGGCTTTACAGATTGATGATTGTAGGATTGAGAGGTGATCTATTGTTGAGCGCAGTTTTCTGAATCCGTATTGAATATTGGAGAGTAGGTTTCTTGATTCTATATCCCCTACTAGTCTACAGTTTACCATTCTTTCTAGAATTTTACAGAGATTATTGGTTAAGGCAATTGGCCTATAAGATGCACAATCTAGCTTATTTTTATTTGGTTTTAATATTGGTACTACTATAGCCGTTCTCCATGCTGTAGGGAAGGTCCTTTGAGTCCAAATTCGGTTAAACAGGTTGAGAAGGGCAGTGGTGCCTGATAACGGGAGGTTTTTGATGAGTAGATTCGATATACCATCCGGTCCAGGGCTCGAATTTTTCACAGATTTAAGGGTTGTGATAAGTTCTTGCAATTCAAATGGATCTTCCATAGGGCTGTTCATGGGGGCAGGGATGTCAGATAGCACTGTTTCTGCACTGCTACTTTTAAGTTTTCTGAATTCTGGAGTGTAGTTGTTATCACTAGAGTTGGTTGCAAATTTTGAAGCTAGGCAGTTGGCTATATCAAGTGGATCGGTCACTAACCTCGTATCGGGTGTTATTAATGAAGTGATTTCCGAGCGTTTTCTACACCCATTAATTCTTCGAATTTTAGACCAGGCCATTTTAGGGTCGGTTTTATAGTCTATAGTAGTGATGTAATCAATCCAAGAATCTCTTCTGTTCGATTTCATTGTTCTGCGGAATATTGCACGGAGCTTTTTGAAATTTATTTTGTTTTCAGCGGTAGGACGTTTTTTGAGTATGTTGAGTGCATGATGGAAATTTTTCTTGGCTGTGTTGCACTCTTCATTCCACCAAGGGACTTTCCTGTGCCCAGGCTTACTCGAAATTTTAGGGGCAGCTATGTCGACGGATTCATATATAATTTGGACTATGGTGTTTAGATGCGTATTAATATCCATATCATCATCTTGTTGGTTGATATTTGTTACCTTATTATTTATTTCCTCTCTGAATATTTGCCAGTCTACTTTTTTAAGGTTCCATTTGGAGAATGTGGTGGCATCATTGGAGTTGGTTGTTTGTAAATAGTTAGGGTTTTCCATGTGAATTTTACATGGGAAGTGGTCGCTGTCCCAGGCAGTATCAAGAGCCTGCCAGTCAAGAAGGTGGGTAATGTCAGGGCTGCATAAACTGAGATCTATTGCAGAATAAGAATTGGATGATAAATTGTAATGAGTAAATTCCTTTGTGTTGAGTAGTGTTAAGTCATTGAGTTGTAGGATTTTTCCAATAATTTTTCCTCTGCTGTCGAGTGTGTTGGATCCCCACAGGGGATTATGACTATTAAAGTCTCCGCATATGATAAATGGTTTAGGCATTTGATTTATGAAGTGCAAAAAATCATCGTAAGTGAATGCTTGTGAATTTGGCAAATATATGTTTGCTATATGGATTTTCCGCGGAATATATGCTTTAATTACTATGGCTTCTAAGACAGTATCAATTGGGATTTCCTCACTGTGGAATTTGTCCTTGACATAGGTCGCTACTCCTCCACTGGCATGTAAACATTGGTCTCTGTTTCTATAGAAATGTTTGAAATTAGTTAAACTACTCGTACAGCCTTTCTTGAAATTTGTTTCTTGGACGCAAAGTACTGAAGGATTATATTCGTTGATTAGTAGTTTAATGGATTCAAGCCGAGGCCTAAATCCATTTACATTCCAATGGATGATGTTATTCATTTTGTTTCTTCGTCTGTTTCAAATGTGGCGTCGGAATCCACTTCCATAGTACTGGTGTTATTTATTTGCTGGAGTTTTTTGATAATTCTAGTTATTCTGTTTTTGATAGAGCTCTGTTTGAGAAGTGGGTAGATTTGGTGTAACAGATCTGTTATCGAATTTGTGTCTTCCATATATTCTCTGGCTATTTCAAGTACTTTGGTGGAGCCATGTGATTTTTCTAAGAAGCTGCATAATTGGACAAAATTAAGTGGATAGTTTTCTGGGTTGTTTAACATTAATGGCATAATTGGGCTGAGTAGTTCTTCCATACTTGGTTTCGAGTGTAAAGCGGGAGATTTGCTTCTGAGTTTCTTTGTGGAGTGTTTGGGCGATACTAGAATTGTTGGGAGGTCTTTATCATTTCCTTTGCTTTCGATTATTGGATTAGTAATCGGGTGATCGGGAATATCCGATGAGCCAGAAGTGAAGGGTAGTGCTCTTTTGGATCCTATTTTAGTAGATATAGGTGTCATAGGAGGAGTGAAGGGTGAGATCTTCTTCGTTTGACAATCTATTTTTACTGCAGGTTTGTTACTTATCTCGGTGTGAATTTTGTCTGCGCTTTTTGGAGCCGTATTATTTGGTTCTAAAGTTGTTAGGGTACAGTGTTTCGCCGTGTGGCCTTCTTGTTTGCAGAGGAAGCATGTAAGATTCCCAGAAGAAATAAAAATCCAGTAGTTTGTGTCATCGAATTGGATTTGGAGGGCCTCGGGAAGTTTATCAGCGTCATCTGGTTGTATAAAAACTTGTCTTCGGAAGCTCATGATATGTGACAGACCTTGCTTGCTTAAGCCGGCTCTTAAAAATGATATGGCTGAGAAAGATTTTAACCCTAATTTATGAAGTGCATCGGATATAAAAGTGTGAGGGATGATTGGAGAGACGTTCGATAAAATTATCCTTCTCATTCTGCTAATTAAAGGTCTAATTTCAAGCTCAATGCTATTAATTTTGATTGCAGGATGTTTTTCTGTTATTTCATCGACGAGTGATTTAGATGCTAGGAATGTGCATATTCTATTATTAGAAATTCTGGAAATGAAGCGGATGTTTGATGGGTTGACGATTTTGCCTATGGCTTCTACATAGTCTTCAATTGATATTCCTTCTTTTGCGTTTGATACAATGGCTTGATCTTTTTTTGGGAATCAACAGACGCGGTCGCGTCTGGAAGCTAATTCCCCCTTCCCCTCTACCCATAGGCACACTGAGCGACCACGTATCTATACACGAAAGATAGCGAAATTGACAGGTCGTCGGAGCTATTTTAGCCTTATTATCTTATTTTATGACATAGTCCCGGTGTTTTTACATGATTAAGCGAATCATTTATTTTTTTCGAACCCATATGTCGTTTTACTTAATGTATCAAGCTATTTGTCTAATAGATATAAGATTTATTCTGAATTAATAGTTATCAAAATGATACTTTTTTGATTAAGACGTTTCGTGACGTCACGTTTTACTTTTACAATTGACGCGGGTAGGTGTCGCCTAGATAGCTCCCTGAAGTTATCCGGAATGGTTTTGCTGAAAATGCGGTTGCGCAGTTGACGAAAAATGCAAAAAGTCGCTGCGTTCGGGTCTCTAGTATATGTCACCTAGCTGTCACTCAAATATAACCTGCCAAGTGACAGTTATCAAAATGTTAGAAATATCACGATCACGAGTTTTTCGATCATATAGGACACTGCCTCAATTATTAATTGCCTCAATTAACAAGGTAAGTCGGTAAAATTTTTTAATAGACTTTTTTTGTTCAGCTTATAGAACCCAAATTATTTAATAGACTTTTTATGTAGAGCTGATAGAAACGAAGGAGACGCACAGACTTGGAACTTGTCCGGAGAAGGTTCGACAGAGAAGCATTTTCTTACGTGCAAGTTTCTAGAAACTTGTCAAATAAGGTAAATCGACAACACATTATGAGTCACATTATTGAAGAAAGTACGCTGAAAACACATCTCGCTTGATACAAATATGTTTTTGTTGTATTATTTGTTATACAGTCACGGTCTATGTCCACTGATACTTAACGTATGACTTTCTTCTATCTTACGCCACTTTTATGAACTCTGGATGATTTTTTGGTTAATTAATTGTTTATTAATTTTTGTAGAAAATGCGGGAGGCCGCCCTACTTGATGGTGAGTTTTATTAACGATAAGCTTACAGAATAATTAAATAATAATAAAAAAAAATTATATATACATTTATTCAAATTCATTTTTCCAGACTCGAATGATGCCGAAATACTAATGGCAGCGAACAAGGTGCCGAGAACGGCGGCGTCGCCACCACCACCACAGCAGCCGGCGACAAACGGTAATAATTCTTAATAATATTAATTAATACTTTTTATCTTTTAACAATATAATAAAAATTGTTGACTTTAGCTTATATCAGGGGAGTCCAGGCCGGTTCGCTGTCGCTGGCAGCCGCAACTACGGCGCCGCCGCCGCCACCACCACCACCACCACCACCACCGCCACCACCACTACCACCACCACAGGGCCCGGCCACGGCACATGGTATTATTTCTTAATACTTTAATTAAATACCTTTTTTGTTTTTACAATATAAAAATTGTTCGGTTTAGCCTATATCAGGGGAGGCGAACATTTTTATCTGCGCGTGCCAAAAATTTATAAATTATTATAATATAATTGCTGACGTTTATTACTAACTAATTACAGGGGGATACACGTCGAAGCGCCATAAGAGGAGCGGCTGGAGGGTGCGGGCCCGTCAAGAGCATTGGGCCACCCTCCAGGCGGTACGGGCACAAGCCGTCAGCCTCCGCTCGCAGGCGAGTACCCTGCGAGATTTAGTGAAGACCCAGAGCTGTGACCGCGGCCGCGGCGGCCTATTTTGTAAATAAACAATTGTAAATAAATAGTTCCATTAAAATTATAATTAATATATACCTAATTTAAAATCGTTTAATTTATAATAATATAATACTATGTTCCAATTTTTTTTCTCCTTGAAATTATTCATTTTTCCTTTGCAATCTTGAGAACACCTTCAATGTTTTATTTTTTTTTTTCTATTCGTTCGTAACGAATCATTTCTCGAAATAAATTGTGTATTTACGGAACTCGTGATGCTACTAGCGACCCGAACGCAGCGGCTTTTTGTCTTTTTCGTAAACCCGCGAGTGACTGATTTTAAGTCGTTTGGATTTGTGGTTATGGGTAATATTTTTATTGATTATTGCTGACTGGGTACAATTTTCACCTCCACGGGGTCCTTTCCGTCAACCTTTTCCAGAAATAATGTCACTCCTCTGCCCTACCCCCCCCCCCCCCCCAATACATGAAAAAGTCGAGGACAAAAAGCTATAGCTGTATGTATGATCCGAATAAATAAGGCTGGCGGCGTAACCAAAAGGCGATGGTACAGAAGACTTGATAAGATCAACACAACAAAAATTCACAAATTATGAAAAAAGTGATGAAATCCCCCCCCCCCCCCCCCTCCCCCATAAACATGACTCATGTATGAAAGAAGCTAATTCCCTTTAATTCAAGAAAAAAATTAAAAAAAGTTCACATGCAAAGATTGTGAAATCAACTTTGCTAATTCCAATTGTACCTTTAATTCAGGAAAAAAATTAAAAAAGTTCTCACGCAAAGATTGTGAAATCAACTTTGCTAATTCCAATTGTATTCTCGTTCTCCGCTCGAACACTGATTCCTCTGTCACTTTTTATACTTGACATTCCTTTATTGGCCACAAATCAATTCAGTGCTCAGATTTTCAGCTTCGGTTTTAAGGAATTAGCGGGCGTTGTATAAGAAAAAGCTATGAAGTAGAAGAGGCCTGCAGTTGACACAATAACTTTTATAAGAGGGGCATCTTCTGTTAAAAATGTCGTATGAAGATAATAAAGACTTGGTAGAGACTAATTTAAACAAATCAAAGTCGGTAATAGATTAATAATAGCACATTCGGCAACCTGCACTAGTGCGCACTGAATGCGAACTTTTTCGCTTCCAATTGGTGAAAATTCGCACCCAGTGCGCACCATTGCGACCGTCCGAATACGCTGTAAGAGAGATGCGGAGAATATGAAACTTTTTTTTTCAGTCGACTTCATAGCTTTTTCTTATACAACGCCCGCTAATTCCTTAAAACCGAAGCTGAAAATCTGAGCACTGAATTGATTTGTGGCCAAGAAAGGAATGTCAAGTATAAAAAGTGACAGAGGAATCAGTGTTCGAGCGGAGAACGAGAATACAATTGGAATTAGCAAAGTTGATTTCACAATCTTTGCGTGAGAACTTTTTTAATTTTTTTCCTGAATTAAAGGTACAATTGGATGTAACATTCTGTGCTGCTTTCGCATAACTGTTTGGGGCTGCTGGAGAGGCAGCATTCGCTGTTCCGTTCTCCATAATATCGGTTGGTTTTATATGTAATATACTGCACAATCGTGCAGATATTTTAAGTGTCTTGTGACTAAGTTTTCACTATCCGTAGTCAATAAGTTGAATTTAGCTGGGAACGTTTCAGAAGTAAACAGGTTATAGCACACATACACACACACGCGCTGTGAACCACCAGGATTCGATGTAAACACTCGCGACACTCGCGTAACACGTCCGATACGTACGATGGTCGAGGCCAGAATGAATATAAGATTTGCTTAAGCATTTGCTTGACTAAGCAAGCATTAAGCACCATTTTCTTGACCAAGCAAATCTTAAGTTCAGACTATGAATACATGACGTCTTAAGCATAGCTTATTCGAATAAGGCCGACTTTGTCAAGAAATTCTTAAGCACATGCTTAAGCAACGACTATGAATACCGCCCTATGGGGTTTATAACGTACTAATCTAACGTCGTGTAGCGTAAACTTTAGAGGCGCGAAGTTTGAAGAAGACTACACAAATGTAATAGGAAAGAAAAGTAAAGGTGAAGTTAGAATAAGCTCCAAAGGGTTTGACAACAGTTAGAGATAGGGGATAGGTGCTATAAAGGGGACACGTCTTAAATGGGACAAATCGAGTTTCCAAAATTCTAAACGCATTACACATGCAAGTTATTTTCCTGTTTATGGCAACACTAGTGCCTAGTCATTTGACGTAAACTTCACTGCGATCTCACTTGCAACAGAGTAGTAATCCACGGTGATGTTTTTCGGCAGTAAAAGTGAAATTTTCATTGGTTTTCTGTGTCGTTTTCTGAGATCAAGATATATACAAAGTGTTAAAGTGTTATATCATTAAAATAGCCTGTATTCAACTGAAACGAAAACGCTTAAGAGGTAAGCTTAATTAATTGTTTTCTTTGTTTTGCGGTTATTTTATATTAAACTCACTTATAGTCGTAAAAGGAACAGCATAACAAGTCTTAAATGGGACGACCGTTTCATGGCTGTCCCTCTCATACACATGTACTGCTGGACACTATATGTATTATACTTTCCTGTAAAGTTATTAGTGTATCATCTGATACATAGATGACATTGTTTTAAATTATGAATTATTAGTTGATGGCGTATTGTTTCAAATTTAAGAATTAATAAAGTGACTATTCAAAGCGACAAACTTTATCGTCAAAAAAATGTGTGGCTATAAATTAGCCCTCGTTATAAGTTATAAATTTGCTACAGTTCTATGTAAATTTGCGGTAAATGAGCCAATGAGCCATGCGGAATAAAAGGCACATTCAATTTTTTCTGTTCCATGTGTCATTAATAATAAAATATTGATGATTTATAGTACAAAGAGTTAATTTTTTCGTAGATTTCGTTGTTTTGTATCATTAAGATTTAGAATTATAATTGTAATACTTAATAAGTTTATTTTTATTAACGTGTCCCTTTCATGACTTATACTGTCCCATTTAAAACCACCTAGTCGTAAAAGGGACATTTCCCACTTTTCTGAAAATCGAAGATTTTGTTATTTTCTATTACAATTGATGAGTGCGCAATATACTTTTATCGAAGGGAAATAGACACGCTTTCTTGTGATGTAGTTGTTTTTTAAATACCTATAACGACATTGTCAGAAATGGACGCTAAACAAAAGTGTCCCTTTTATAGCACCTCTCCCCTACTTTTGGTAAACATACTTCACGACTATAAATTGATCAATACTTGCCTGAAAACGGATGTTTTGAATATTTTAACTTCACTTTTAAACCTTTTCCTAAAAGATTGGTTTTGTAAAGCGATATTTTCTACAGCCGATAACAAAAATATACAGACGAGTTACCTTAATCTTGAAAATTTCATTTGTATTCACCGTTTTGTTCAATATAATAAGTTTAATAATAATAAGTTTAATAAAGTTTAATAAAGTTTAATAAAGTTTAATAAAGTTTAATAAAGTTTAATAAAGTTTAGTTTCTTGTTCGAAGTTCCTTCTGTTCCTTTTGTCCTTTTTGTTTGAATATTTGTTATTCATTATTAAAAGCGTTTTGTGAGTATCTTAGTGCTCTAAAGATTAAAAAAATGCCTGGTTGTTCAGTGAAATCATGTTCGAATTGGAATGGAAACACAAAGAGTCTTAATATTAAGTATTTTAGATTTCCAAAAGACTCCGAAATTGCTGAGAAGTGGATACAGGCTTGTAAAATGGATAAATTTAACATCAAGAATGGTAATTTTTATTTGTAACTAGCTTAAAGTACCCGGCGTTGCCCGGGTAAAACTTCGATTATCACGGAGTGTCAAGGGGGTGAAATAAGGGGGAAAGGGTGGTATGTCCAGATTTCATGGTAGCCTATATTTTCCGCAGGGTTCTAGAGAGTAATTATGCAAAATTTGGTTCAGATAGGGTAAAAAAATCGGGATAAAAAGTATCCTGTATGTTATTCCTGTTCCTAGATTACGTATATTCAAAATTTCAGAAAGATCCGTTTCGTAATTCCGACGTGATTGAGTAACAAACATCCAAACATCCAAACACACTTTCACATTTATTATTTATATTATATATTATATTATATTATATTATATATGAAATCCGAACAGGTCCATACGCGCATAAGTAGAATCTATATAGTGTTCTGCGCTCTGCGCGAAAGAGATGCGCGTGACGGTTGCCCGTACAGTGGTGGGGATGCGAGTCCCATCGTTAGCTGTTCTGTGAGCGCTGCGATTGACGAAAACCTTGCTTCACTAAAATCGCCATTGCTCGGCTTCTATTTGTCATAGCTTAATGTCGCATACACATAAACCTTCCTCGAGAAATGCTTTACACAACGGTGCAACCCGCATCACAATCCGTCCAGTGGTTTCGGAGGTTTAAGATTTTGAACAAACGAACAGTTACATTTTTATTTATATAGATTATAGATTATATTATTATATTATATTATATATGAAATCGGAACAGGTCTATACGCGCATAGTGTTCTGCGCTCTGCGCGAAAGAGATGCGCGTGACGGTTGCCCGTACAGTGGTGGGGATGCGAGTCCCATCGTTAGCTGTTCTGTGAGCGCTGCGATTCACGAAAAACTTGCTTCACTAAAATCGTCATTGCTCGGCTTCTATTTGTCATAGCTTAATGTCGCATACATATAAACCTTCCTCGAGAAATGCTTTACACAACGGTGCAACCCGCATCACAATCCGTCCAGTGGTTTCGGAGGTTTAAGATTTTGAACAAACGAACAGTTACATTTTTATTTATATAGATTATATTATATTATATTATATATGAAATCCGAACAGGTCCATACGCGCATAAGTAGAATCTATATAGTGTTCTGCGCTCTGCGCGAAAGAGATGCGCGTGACGGT
This sequence comes from Andrena praecox, assembly GCA_963932275.1. NCBI lineage: Eukaryota > Metazoa > Arthropoda > Insecta > Hymenoptera > Andrenidae > Andrena > Andrena praecox. The sequence continues at coordinate 38,728,264 of OZ010731.1, forward strand.
TGCCCGTACAGTGGTGGGGATGCGAGTCCCATCGTTAGCTGTTCTGTGAGCGCTGCGATTGACGAAAACCTTGCTTCACTAAAATCGTCATTGCTCGGCTTCTATTTGTCATAGCTTAATGTCGCATACACATAAACCTTCCTCGAGAAATGCTTTACACAACGGTGCAACCCGCATCACAATCCGTCCAGTGGTTTCGGAGGTTTAAGATTTTGAACAAACGAACAGTTACATTTTTATTTATATAGATTTATAAAAACTCTTGTTTCAATATATACGTATTTAATAATTCATTTTTTAATAGCTCGCGTGTGCTCCATTGATTTTACTAACGACTGTTTCGAAAAGAAACCAAATCATCTAATTGTCCCTGGGGACTCAAATATATTTAAATTATCAAAATCCGCTATTCCTACCGAAAATTTGACACCTGCTCTTGACATTTTAAGGTTTTTTCGAGAGTGAAATTTGTTTATTACTTAACAAACTAAGAAGTAATTTTTATTTAAAATCACTAATATTTCTATTTTAGTAATTGTAGAAATAAGCGAAAAGCCTTAGTGGATTATACACAACATAGTGACCCAAGTTATAAAAAATGTAAAATTATTTCAATTGAATCTGTATGTATTTCTTTGCCACAAGTATCACTATCAATTAATGAAGAAAATAAATTACCAGAGGTCCCTATTTCACGTGTATTTACATACACGTGTACACGTGTAGTAAACGTATCCGAACTTCAATCCGTGTAATTTTTAATACACGGACACCCGTGTATTTCTGTTCACGAATACCCGTGTAGTTCTGTTCACGGATATTCGTGTAGTTCTGTTCACGGACGACGTGAACGTTGTCATGCCGACTTGTAAAGGCTCGTATAGACCGGGCAACAATCGCCGGCAACTTTGTCGCTGGAGTCGCTGGCGAGTCGGTGGGATAACCGACTTGTCTCCAGCGATTTGTATCCGGCGACTTTTATCCGGCGACCTGTGTCCGGCAACCTGTGTCTGGCGACTCGTCCTTTAAAGGTTAAGAGATACGAATAGACCTGGCGCAGTCGCTGGATACAAGTTGCCGGCGACTGGCAACAATCTCTGTGGGATACAGCAACTCGACCCTTGCCTCAAACGGCCTTCTATACTGTGTCCATCCTGTGAAGGCTCGTATAGACTGGGCGATAATCGCCGGCAACTTTGTTGCCGGAGTCGCTGGCGAGTCGGTGGGATAACCGACTTGTCTCCAGCGATTTGTATCCGGCGACTTTTATCCGGCGACTTGTGTCCGGCAACTGTGTCTGGCGACTCATCCTTTAAGGGTAAAGAGATACGAATATACCTGGGAAAGTCGCCGGAACCTGTATCCGGCGACTTGCAACAATCGCTGTGGGATACAGCAACTCGACCCTTGCCTCAAACGGCCTTCTAGAAATGACTGTTGGCCACATGTTCCCGAAAAACTGTATTCAAGTGGACGGTGAGCAACATAGCCCGAGTGTCTAGTGCCTGTATTTCTGTTTCCCGTTCCGAATGGGAAACATCGCCGACTCTGTGGCAACACACCACGCACTATATATATTGAAGTACATCCTATAGTAAATGTATACGTTAAAAATTTAATATATCTATAAATATGTGTATATATCTATAAATATATGTATATATATATAAATATATGTATATATATATAATATATATAATAAATTTTTAACGTAAATATCTACTATATGATCTACTGCGTGGAAAAACACCACACATATACATATTTATTAAAACATTAATTTATTTTATATATATATATGCGGACACTCCCTTGACGAGGCTCTCTTCACAGCAATACATATCTCCTCTCCGAGGTCCACCTTCTTTCGCACGGAACAGGTCAACGCGTGCTCTTGTTTTGCAATTGAAGCGCGTGTTTTTACTCGAGAGATAAGGGATCCGTCTCGAATTTGCTGGGATGACGGCGCAGGCCTATATCTGGCACATTTAGGTAAAATCTGAAGGGATTGGCTTGTGTACCACGTCTGGTTCCCAAAAATTAATCAGGCTGATCGGCCAGTGTGTTCCGCCAAGGTGCGGTTTATAACCGTATTGTCCCATGAGTAGCGGTTGACAACGGTACCTGCGCGTCCGATGTCACCGTGTATACCAGCCATTATCGACATCTGGTAGACAAATGTTTCCCAACGAACGCTTCGATAACAAGCTATTGCCTAGTCGGAAAGAAATGAAGAAATTTCGCTTCAAAAATACTAAATTGCCAGCTGTAAAAGATAACTGAATTCGGACGCGCAGGTACCTCGTGCCACCCGTGGCGCAAACAAGACCAGCCCCGGTCATGGACGTCCGGAGGCGGGTGCAAAAGGGGCTGTTGCCCCCCTGGCTTTTGAGAAAAAATCGCTTATTTTTCAAAACTGATCTTTATTAAGTTTATACTAAAAAAGGGAATATTTTTAAATTTCGGTTTTAAATTTTGAATTAAATTGGCACTATTAAATGGGTTTAAAAAAGCAAGAGGGGTATATTTTTCTTTAGAATCATTCCAAAGTTGGCCCTCCCCCTGGAAAAAAGTCTGCGGACGCCCCTGCCCCTGGTGCTTTCTATTCGAGCGGGTTTTCTTCCAGTGGAAATCAGTAAATTTGCAAGCGCAATATCTCGAAACCCAGTTGAAATAAGGTGTATACATTATAGGTTATTGAATTTGCCTGGAAACTCACTATCAAGTGATCTCTAAAAAGAAATAGTTCCATTTAAAAAACCGAACTTGACCATCGTATCTCTTAAAATAATAATCGAAGAAATTCGTACAAAATTGATAAAACTACCTCCGTCGTTTAATAGTAACTGTGACATTAAATCATCACCGTAATGTTCTCCATTTCTCAAAAACGCCTTTTTCTTTTTCTTTTGGTGGTTGCTATTGTAATGAACGCGGCGCCAACACCCATAGCTATTGACGGATCCATGGCTACTAAATAGACTTTGGAATGGACGCCGAAGGGTCTTGGTCATAAGGTGGGGGACACAAGTTGCCGAGTCGCCGGACACAAGTCGCTGGAGACCAGCCGCTCGGTAAAAGTCGCTGGAGACAAGCCGATGCATCCCAGCGAGTCGCCAGGCGACCCGCTGGAGTCGCTGGCGACAAAGTTGCCGGCGATTGTTGCCCGGTCTATACGAGCCTTAACGTTCTCAAACGTGACTCTGCCGTTAGTTGCAGGCGATTCCACAAGTAGAGCGGTTTACCTGTGAAATTATGGGATTGGTTCGGGTGGCGTGCGATTAAGAAATGAATTTCACGAAACGAGAGTCCTTCTTTAACAATAATAAACAGTTGATTTATTCAAGAATAAAGGCTTTGACTCTGGGTCAAAAATAGTATATAATAATGTTTGAAAATATAACGGTAAGTATAATTATGAATCGACGTACAAGTCGATATTAAAGGATATTCCTTTGATTTAGGTTTCGACGCTTGTTCGGAAATAAGAATACGCTTGATTTCGGTTACTATGCTAACCCGGTAACTTAAGTACAGTTTAACTGTTTGTCGATTAATGTAATAGTTAGAATAATAGTACGATACTAAATCGTATTTGAACAATAAGTCTCTATACTTGGTTTAAATAATAATGACGCTAGGTCGGTTTAGTATTAGAGGTTTTCTTCTGGTGCCTATGAGCTGGCCCACGCTTTCCAGGAAGGAAGCTGAGGGGCTAGTGAAAGCGACCTCGAAGGAAGTTGAGGGGCTAGCTAAAGCGACCTCGTATGGAAGTTGAGGGGCTAGCTAAAGCGACCTCGGATAGGTGTTGAAGGGCTAGTTAAAGCGACCTCGGAAAGATGTTGAGGGGCTAGTTAAAGCGACCTCGGAATGGTTGAATGTTGGAAATTGAATGTAGGTAGTCAGGACGTTGAATATATATAAACTTGGTTGAGAGACTTCTATAAGCGGCGTGCTTATGGTTCGGTAGCAGAACCCAGTCTGAATCTCCGCTGCTGGCAGGCTCGTATTTATACAGTTCTGCGATACCTTGCTCTCGCCAATCACTAGCTGTCGATCTCGCGCACCAATTAGAATTAGCATCCGGTTCCCGCCGGTTCGCGCACTGCACTCGGTTTATTCGGCGTCCGGTTTATCGCGCGGTCTGCGCACGCGCGCTTGAGTCGTTCACGGCACTGAGTTCGCAGGCGGTTATGCGCATGCGTTGCGAATGTCCTTAATACTAATATTACAACTTAGATATATAGAATAAAAATAGTAATTGCTATAAAGAATAAAGGAAAAATCTACGGCGGTTGGTAGCGGTACGTTACAGACTTGACAACAAAGTATGTATTTCTATTTATAGTTGATTGTATGAGGCGGTATTTGGCGACCATGCATCCGCGTACTTATAATCCGTGTACACGTGTATTAAGAACACGGATTTTTAATTCCTTAATACACGTTACACGTGTCCCGTGTACACGTGTATTTAGATACACGTGAAAAGCCACGACCTCTATAAATTGCCATTAAAGGGGCCTATGCACCATGAAGATATACGGTAAGCAAAATGTATATTTTTATTTGGTTGTTTATGAACTATTTTCCTAAAATCCTTTTAATGATGCCGATATTAATTATACTTGCAATGCTTAAGAATTAATATTTTAATTTAATTTAAAAACTTCTTTAACTTTAGGAAAGAAAACCCTGGCGATATAAATTTATTAAAGAAAGAAATGTATGATCTAAAGACGGAGAATGGTGTTTTGAAATTGGAAAACGAACAATTGAAAAATGATTTAAACAGATTAAATGAAAGCCTACGTTTACAAGAAAAAACGACTAAAAAAATAATTAAGCAAAAAATTTTGAAAATTTTAAGCCCTGTTTTTTCAAATAGTCAAATACAAAAACTTTTATACCCTGAACGAAAAATTACTAAATGGAGCAACGAAGATATTGCATCTGCGATAGCATTGAGGAGTGTATCACCGAAATGTTACAGATATTTGAGGGAAAAAAATATGCCATTACCCGCACTATCCACTCTTAGAAAGCGAGCAACCGCAGTAGACATAAGCCCAGGTGTTCTTAGTACAGTTCTGTTAGTGATGGGGAAAAAGGCACAGATCTGCCAGAACATGATAAATTATGTGCACTATCTTTTGATGAACTATACATTTCTCAAGATATCGAAATAGATAGACAAAGGGAACAGAAAATTGGCCCTCACAAAACTGTGCAATTAGGGATGGTTCGAGGCTTGTTTAAAAAATGGAAACAGCCTATATATTATAACTACGACCAGCCCCTTACGCTAGAAATTGTTAACGAAACAATTAGTAAATTGTACGATGCAGGATTCACTGTTGTAATAATTACAACAGATCTAGGACCTTCAAATTCTGCACTATGGAAGGGATTCAATCCAGGAATTCCTAATAAACAAACCACTTCTTTTGTTCACCCCCAAAATCCGGATTTAAAAATCTTCGTTTTCACAGATCCACCCCATTTACTGAAGATGATTAGAAATAATTTTATGGATTCTGGTTTCCATTATATCAACAAATTTATTACTAAACAAAGTCTTGAAGAATTGTTGTCTTTAAATAAACACGATTTAAAAATTCCGTACAAATTGACGCAAAAACATTTAGATGCCAGTGGTTCCGAACGCCAAAAGGTTTCGTTAGCAGCTCAAGTTTTTTCAAATAACACTGCCGAATCAATAAGGTGGTTTAGCATGAATGGCTTCCTAAAGTCAGAGAACTGGAGCGACTGTGCACATTTTTTTAAAGCCACAAATGATTGGTTTGATTTATTTAACAGCAAAATTAAATATGGGAAATCGATTCAATCAAGCGCGTACGGCGTAGACTTGGTCAATCAAAATGAAATTTTAAGCAAAATGAGTTCTTACATGCAAAACATACGAGTTGGCCAGCACAAAATTCTTCTCCCGTTTCAAAAAGGCATTTTAATAAACAATGCTTCCCTTAGAGATTTATTGCCATATCTTCAACAACATTATTGTTGCAACGATTTCCCCGTAAAGTACATCTTAACAAACCGATTGAATCAAGATGTAATTGAAAACTTCTTCTCCTACGTAAGAGGAATGGGGGCAGCGCATGATAAACCATCGGCTTTACAATTTAAGTACCGATTAAGGTGGTACATACTCGGTCGACATAGCAGCGATATGTTCATCGAAAAATGTAATATAGAAGAAGATTTGGATTCAACCTTCGTATCTGTTGGAGATGCGAATCAAAACCAGGACTTAGCAGTGATGAATGAAATATTGGGAACAATGTATGATGACGAAATGCTTGATTTTATGAATGTGGAGGATGAGAATGAGATTGGTATGTGTAAATCAAGTTCAAAATTATGTTAAATTAATTATTTATAAATGACAATAGCGTATAGCACATACTTTTCCTTGTTAGATGGCAATATTGCTGAGCTAAATGAGACGGAAATCATTCGAGAAATTATTAAAGAAGAAGTGATTATATACCTAGCTGGCTACGTAGCTCATAGATTTCGTACCAAATACCCTTTCCTTGGTAAGCCAACACGGGAATTGCCTCCTAATATTTTACACGTGTAATGTATCCAGAGGATTTTTGATTTATCCCTGTGATAACTTACTAAAATCAGCGCAGCTATTAGAAAAAGTTTTTAATACATTTCACAAGGATTCATTGTCTGACACCGATTTAATTTTCCAAAAAGTAGCATATCTAGTAACTGTCAAAATTAATAATGAATTTATTTTACCAAGTGAAGTTTTGCTATGGCTTATTAGAACGCGAACATATACAGGGTGTCCCAAAAATGTCGCGTTTCCTTGAAAGGGGTGACTCAGGGGGTGATTTGAAACAACTTTTTCCTTAGGGAAAATATTGTCCGAAGCTTCGTTAAGGAGATATTAAGCAAAAACCCCGACCAATCAGAGCGCGCGCCTTCCGCCTGAGTTCCCGCGGTAGCGTTGGCTACGAGGTAGGCGACCGCGCTTGTGCTACGAACGTACGAACAAGCAAGTCGGCATGCATCGAAGGAAACCGCGTTACACATTTTTTTTTTAAAGCAGAATCTTAAATAAGAATAATTTGAAGTGAGAGGACAAGAAGTACGTAAATTTCGTTTTTAAATAAGGCATAAACGAAAAGCTAACGTAACAGAAAATGTACGACAAGTGATCGTAATTCGTTATTGAGGTAAAAATCCGTAGTTTAAGAACGGCCAACACAACTAAATTTAAAAAATAATATTAGGTGTATGAATAAATTCTTTCCGACTGGAATTTCTATCGCGGTGGTATTCAGAAGCTGCCAGAAAAATGGCAAAAGGTAATGAACAATAATGGAAATTATTGCGATGATCGAGTTGTTTTCATATTTTTTAAATCGAACTGTTATTGTACCCTAAAATCGGAAAGAATTTATTTTCACACCTAATAATCACCAATAAATTAAAGAAAACTCACCCTTTCGGACATTCCTTTCCTTGCTTTCCTTCCCTTTTCGGAAACCTGTGTCACTAGGCCACTGTACCGATCCTGGTCATCGGCGTCCAGTGCTCAGCTGATCGCAGGGTCAATGTACCGAATATTCACTTCACTGCACGGCTACTAACACTGATCACTGAATTTATTTTTCACGGAACGTGTTGTTCCTACGTTATAAAAATTGGTGGCCGCGAAAGGGGCCGATTACTGTTAATTACTGGGACGAGATTACTACTATTACCCGGCGAAACGAAAACTCGTGGCAGACTGTCTCGGACTGTGCAGTCCGCTGCTGTGCAGCGATCAGATACGGATCCAACCGACGATCGTCAAAACAAAAGCGTAGGCTACGCTTGGTCAAATCGCTCTATCCCACTCGATCTCGTGTTTCGTTCGATCTCTTCGTCGCGCGGTGTGACAATGTATGTGGCAACTTCAGCCAATAACCAAAATACGTGTGTCCCGTCTTTAAAAGTGTGCCCAAATAGGTGACTCGACCAATCGTCACAGCAGCGGACTGCACAGCCCGAGACAGTCTGCCACGAGTTTTCTTTTCGCCGGGTAATAGTATTAATCTCGTCCCAGTAATTAACAGTAATCGGCCCCTTTCGCAGCCACCAATTTTTATAACGTAGGGACAACACGTTCCGTGAACAATAAATTCAGTGATCAGTGTTAGTAGCCGTGCAGTGAAGTGAATATTCGGTACATTAACCCGGACGCAGTGTGATCAGCTGAGCACTGGGCGCTACCCAACCATAAATCTTTTCGTCCACTGATAACCAGGATCGGTACAGTGACCCAGTGACACAGGTTTCCGGAAAGGGAAGGAAAGCAAGGAAAGGAATGTCCGAAAGGGTGAGTTTTCTTTAATTTATTGGTGATTATTAGGTGTGAAAATAAATTCTTTCCGATTTTAGGGTACAATAACAGTTCGATTTAAAAAATATGAAAACAACTCGATCATCGCAATAATTTCCATTATTGTTCATTACCTTTTGCCATTTTTCTGGCAGCTTCTGAATACCACCGCGATAGAAATTCCAGTCGGAAAGAATTTATTCATACACCTAATATTATTTTTTAAATTTAGTTGTGTTGGCCGTTCTTAAACTACGGATTTTTACCTCAATAACGAATTACGATCACTTGTCGTACATTTTCTGTTACGTTAGCTTTTCGTTTATGCCTTATTTAAAAACGAAATTTACGTACTTCTTGTCCTCTCACTTCAAATTATTCTTATTTAAGATTCTGCTTTAAAAAAAAAATGTGTAACGCGGTTTCCTTCGATGCATGCCAACTTGCTTGTTCGTACGTTCGTAGCACAAGCGCGGTCGCCTACCTCGTAGCCAACGCTACCGCGGGAACTCAGGCGGAAGGCGCGCGCTCTGATTGGTCGGGGTTTTTGCTTAATATCTCCTTAACGAAGCTTCGGACAATATTTTCCCTAAGGAAAAAGTTGTTTCAAATCACCCCCTGAGTCACCCCTTTCAAGGAAACGCGACATTTTTGGGACACCCTGTATACGTTTAAAAGAATTAAACAAAACTAGAAAATATTCCTATGATAAAATTAGAGCCGTAACAAGATCTGTGCAAGCACAAAATTTTTATTCCTAAATTAAAAAACGTTATTTTTATCTTATTTTTAATATTTATTTTCGTGAGCGCTACTTTATAATTTTAAACGATTTGAACCTATTGAATCTATATCAGTGTGCAGAAATAGATGTATGTGTGCATGACCACTAATATTTCCCGATCTTGTTTCGTAACTGTTATTGTTAATGAAGTTAATAAGATAATTGGAAAAAATGTATTTTTTATTGGTAAAGTCGTCCTACCAAAAATGAGCGAGCCTGTGCAAGCGAAGCTGCAGTACTTTTACATTATACATTACTTGGTCTTCTGTCTACGCACTACTTTAAAATTTAAAACGACTTTTCAAACGCCGCTGTCTATCGAATCTCGATATCGCGCTGTTTCGCACCTACTTCACTCTATAATAAAATATATCGTAATGAGACCCGCAACAGTATGTACTGTTGCGTTACCAGATTTTAATGCAACTGTCGTATTGGTTGAAAATCCAATATGGAGGATCTTGGGAAGGGCACGTTATTGGCTAATCTGGAAAGCTGCGCAAGAGCACACCTTATGTCCTTACATCATGGAAAAACCCATAATCTCAATTTTGACTCTTTGAATTCATGATTTATTTATACTTATTCATTTTTCATTAACGGGTAACAGCCTTTGTTAACAGTGACTCGGCAGAAATATAGCCCACACAGAGAAGGCAAAAAAGAAAGAAAAATAAAGGAAAACGCAAGAAGAAATATTAATAAATCATACATACGCGCAAAATTATTTTCAATAGTTAGAGAATATTTTCATTTACAATTTACATTTTAATTACTCACATTATTACTGCGGCCTCGCCTTTACTCGTATCTTACTTTCTTAATAAAGTCAAAATAATAATAATAATAATTACGAATCATTATCCAGTATCAACAGACGCGGTCGCGTCTGGAAGCTAATTCCCCTTCCCCCTCTACCCATAGGCACACTGAGCGACCACGTATCTATACACGAAAGATAGCGAAATTTACAGGTCGTCGGAGCTATTTTAGCCTTATTATCTTATTTTATGACATAGTCCCAGTGTTTTTACATGATTAAGCGAATCATTTTTTTTTTTTTGAACCCATATGTCGTTTTACTTAATGTATCAAGCTATTTGTCTAAAAGATATAAGATTTATTCTGAATTAATAGTTATAAAAATGATACTTTTAGGATTACGAGGTATGACGTCACGTTTTCCTCCTCCACTTGACGCCAGTAGGTGTCGCCTCGAAAGCATAATTTATAAATGTCACTTGGCTGTCATTCAATCATAACCTGCTAGTTGTTAACATTTTTGACATGTCACGGTGGTAAAGAAGATCTCGCGTGATAGCGGCGGGACGTGATCGGTTTGTTTGGTACGTAGAGGGCTCGCTCTTACCGACGGGCATGTGAGCCTAGGGTCGCGCGAAACACAAAACGAAGCGGGTGACTGGAGCTCTATTCTTTTTCGTATCGACAGAGACACATGTCCTGGCATTCGAAAAATCTTCAATATTTTCTTACATGTAAGTGTGCTTCATTATTATTTTAATTAAGCTCTATGCATAATGAAACGAACATATTTTCAATGAATGGGTTATTGTTTCATTATACATGTATACAGATTTATTTGTAGTCAAATAATAGTCTGCGCAGATTTTTACTAACCTGTTTCTCTATTCAAATGTGTATCTTTTTAGTATCAAGTCATTCTATTCTTCTCAGTAGGAGAACTAAAAGTACAAATATTATATTTGGTAAGTGACCTTTACATTTATGAATAATAATACGTATGATATATAATAGTGTTTATTACAAATTTTTTGTTTTTTGCAGGTTGGAATATTTCCGAATTAAGGCTGCCGTCTCAGCGGGCCTTGAATGTGTGCGTACGCTCACACAAGCTAGGAAAAGTGTGTACGTATACGCGAAACCTTTTCAACCAAAATTCGTCCTGGAATCGGCAAGAATTAAGTTTTTGCGGGTATAGTTGCCTCCAGTAGACATCAGTGCAGGGTGGAACGGTGCGTTTGAATGCTAATAAGCACCGTACGTTGAAATAATAATGAATTTATGAATCGTGTACTCAGGACAGCCCGAAAAATGACAGAATGAAGCTTCAAGGTTCCTCCGTCACCGGCGTTGATGGTATATTCGTGCCATGTACCACCAGAACCGGTGGAAGTCTAAGCTAGCCGATAAATGTAGGAAATACATAGTTGCCGATACGTATCGAGAGTCAGATCGCGCTGTTGCCGCATTTCCCCTATTACTATTTTGTCGTCAAGAAGGCTTGAATGAATCACGGCGAAGCGGCTGGAGAACAGAGATGGGCAAAGATAATATCTGGATAAACTCAAATAAAAGATTCTTTGTGTTTATCCGTTATGAACCGAAGTGAATTCATTCGACGACGAAATGTACGCTCTCGCACAAATCCATAGTAGAACCTCGATCATCGGTTTTATTCACGTCTAAAGCAGCTTCTTCGAATAGCTCGGCATTGTTTTTGATGAAATGCTTTTGCATAGCATCCATTTGTGCCATTATTTCTTTACGCTTCTGCGCTGCCATGTAATGAGTTCAAACATGGTATAAATCGGATTATTTCTAGAATATAACTTGGTAATTAAATATAAATGTAATGTAAATTCTAATCTAAAAATGCTAAAAATAATCCGATTTATACCGTGTTTATTTATTTTCATCACTTTTTTATTATATATAATCAATTAAATGGCAATGGTAGGCACAGTGGCAGTAATTGGCACATGCAACACTTTTTTACAAATATCTTTTGTTGCTGTATACAGGGTGTCCCAAAAATGTCGCGTTTCCTTGAAAGGGGTGACTCAGGGGGTGATTTGAAACAACTTTTTCCTTAGGGAAAATATTGTCCGAAGCTTCGTTAAGGAGATATTAAGCAAAAACCCCGACCAATCAGAGCGCGCGCCTTCCGCCTGAGTTCCCGCGGTAGCGTTGGCTACGAGGTAGGCGACCGCGCTTGTGCTACGAACGTACGAACAAGCAAGTCGGCATGCATCGAAGGAAACCGCGTTACACATTTTTTTTTTTAAAGCAGAATCTTAAATAAGAATAATTTGAAGTGAGAGGACAAGAAGTACGTAAATTTCGTTTTTAAATAAGGCATAAACGAAAAGCTAACGTAACAGAAAATGTACGACAAGTGATCGTAATTCGTTATTGAGGTAAAAATCCGTAGTTTAAGAACGGCCAACACAACTAAATTTAAAAAATAATATTAGGTGTATGAATAAATTCTTTCCGACTGGAATTTCTATCGCGGTGGTATTCAGAAGCTGCCAGAAAAATGGCAAAAGGTAATGAACAATAATGGAAATTATTGCGATGATCGAGTTGTTTTCATATTTTTTAAATCGAACTGTTATTGTACCCTAAAATCGGAAAGAATTTATTTTCACACCTAATAATCACCAATAAATTAAAGAAAACTCACCCTTTCGGACATTCCTTTCCTTGCTTTCCTTCCCTTTTCGGAAACCTGTGTCACTAGGCCACTGTACCGATCCTGGTCATCGGCGTCCAGTGCTCAGCTGATCGCAGGGTCAATGTACCGAATATTCACTTCACTGCACGGCTACTAACACTGATCACTGAATTTATTTTTCACGGAACGTGTTGTTCCTACGTTATAAAAATTGGTGGCCGCGAAAGGGGCCGATTACTGTTAATTACTGGGACGAGATTACTACTATTACCCGGCGAAACGAAAACTCGTGGCAGACTGTCTCGGGCTGTGCAGTCCGCTGCTGTGCAGCGATCAGATACGGATCCAACCGACGATCGTCAAAACAAAAGCGTAGGCTACGCTTGGTCAAATCGCTCTATCCCACTCGATCTCGTGTTTCGTTCGATCTCTTCGTCGCGCGGTGTGACAATGTATGTGGCAACTTCAGCCAATAACCAAAATACGTGTGTCCCGTCTTTAAAAGTGTGCCCAAATAGGTGACTCGACCAATCGTCACAGCAGCGGACTGCACAGCCCGAGACAGTCTGCCACGAGTTTTCTTTTCGCCGGGTAATAGTATTAATCTCGTCCCAGTAATTAACAGTAATCGGCCCCTTTCGCAGCCACCAATTTTTATAACGTAGGAACAACACGTTCCGTGAAAAATAAATTCAGTGATCAGTGTTAGTAGCCGTGCAGTGAAGTGAATATTCGGTACATTAACCCGGACGCAGTGTGATCAGCTGAGCACTGGGCGCTACCCAACCATAAATCTTTTCGTCCACTGATAACCAGGATCGGTACAGTGACCCAGTGACACAGGTTTCCGGAAAGGGAAGGAAAGCAAGGAAAGGAATGTCCGAAAGGGTGAGTTTTCTTTAATTTATTGGTGATTATTAGGTGTGAAAATAAATTCTTTCCGATTTTAGGGTACAATAACAGTTCGATTTAAAAAATATGAAAACACCTCGATCATCGCAATAATTTCCATTATTGTTCATTACCTTTTGCCATTTTTCTGGCAGCTTCTGAATACCACCGCGATAGAAATTCCAGTCGGAAAGAATTTATTCATACACCTAATATTATTTTTTAAATTTAGTTGTGTTGGCCGTTCTTAAACTACGGATTTTTACCTCAATAACGAATTACGATCACTTGTCGTACATTTTCTGTTACGTTAGCTTTTCGTTTATGCCTTATTTAAAAACGAAATTTACGTACTTCTTGTCCTCTCACTTCAAATTATTCTTATTTAAGATTCTGCTTTAAAAAAAAAAATGTGTAACGCGGTTTCCTTCGATGCATGCCGACTTGCTTGTTCGTACGTTCGTAGCACAAGCGCGGTCGCCTACCTCGTAGCCAACGCTACCGCGGGAACTCAGGCGGAAGGCGCGCGCTCTGATTGGTCGGGGTTTTTGCTTAATATCTCCTTAACGAAGCTTCGGACAATATTTTCCCTAAGGAAAAAGTTGTTTCAAATCACCCCCTGAGTCACCCCTTTCAAGGAAACGCGACATTTTTGGGACACCCTGTATAGGTAATGAATTTGTTTAAACCCTATAGTGTTAACTAAGTAATTGTATAATTACTTATATCACATATGTCGACAAACAGAATACAGTGTTACATTTCACAGGCAACCTCCGAGGGAATATATGTAAACACGGACAATATGTGATATAAGTAATTAATACAATTAGTTAATTACTATAAGGTGCAAACTGTTAAACTGTATACAGCAATAAATGATATTTGCAAAGAAGTCTGAGCTGTGAAATGTAAATCCACAAACACTAATGACTAGAAAATAAAATAAATGATGTTAAACGATTGTATTAAAAATGCGCTAAAACTAAAAAAAAACATTATTTTCTTGTACTACGCAGGATATTTCATAACAGAATATGCATCAACTTAATACAACATCAAGCGTCGAAATTAGTTTGTTGTGAAATATCCGACTCCACGATTAGGGAGATGTAATTGAGTTTGTCAAAACGAATCTTCGTTTTTGAATAATTTGAGTTTAAAGTGTTGCAGGGTAGGAGTATAAGTTCGAATATGTAAGTAACCTTCTCAATCAACAGTTGTAGCTGCAGCGGTAAAGTGTTCGTCTACGTGCTACAGGTCGCGGGTCCGAATCTCCCTGGGGTAAAATATTTTTCTATTTATTAAAGATACACGGACGTTATACTACTATGATTCTGTTGCACACATTCATGTCGTCGGCTCCCCTCGCAGCACGTCAATATATATAAATATAAAATAAACACCGTTATTTTTATTTTTGGCCTACTGCCCGAAACCAGAGTTGGGCAAAATGTAATCTAATTACAAATTACAAATTACGATTAAACTGTAATTGTGTAATTGATTACACATTATTTTCTGTAATTGTTAATTTATATAGTTGACCATTTGGTTTTGTCAACTATCTAAATGATCGATTACAGAAAATAATGTGTAATCAATTACACAATTACAGTTTAATCGTAATTTGTAAGTTGTAATTAGATTACATTTTACCCAACTCTGCCCGAAACGTTGCGTGACCATTGCTGTAAAATCTCAAGGTGGGATTCCACTGAGGCAACTTTTTGGCAACTGGCAACCGACAACATCGTCGCATCTCTTTTTCGCATGCAACACGTGCAATCACTATCGCAATCATCGCACGCGACACGTTGCCTTGCGTTGCCTCAGTGGAATCCCACCTTTCAGAAACGTTGCAGAAATATTTCATGTGCTATATGGATAATGAATAATTTTTTTATTAATTTTTATATTTAATAATTAATATAAATATTGTTTCCGCCGGTTCCTCCCTGCCTTGCGCCGGTTCCTCCCCGCCTTGCGCCGGAACCTCCCCGGCGCGGGCGCCATCCTCCCCGGCCCCTTCGATTGCCCCCACGGCCCCCTCGCTGATATTTCAGCCGCCTCAGCTCCTTTCTCATCTGAAATAGTACCATAAAAATTATATAATCGTATAAAATAAGGAAAAAATTTTTTTTATTACTCCTACATTTCACGTTCGACCACGCGGTGTCGTTACGTTTTTGCCGGGCTTCGCCGTCGCCGTTCATACCAAAAATAAACTTCAGACGAACACACACACACACATTCAAAATAACTTGCCTTCGCCAATTCTTTCTGCAGTTTTCGATCCTCCTTCTCCTTCTTCTTCTCCTCCTCCTCCTCTTTCTCTTTCTTCTCCTTCTCCTTCTTCCTCTCTTTCGCTTCTCTCTCTTTCTCTTCTCACTCTCTTTCTTCCCCTGGCTGACGCCAGGACACCGTCTTCAGTGCATCCTTGAACTGGAAATGAAATAATGAATGTATCAATGTATGGCAAATAGTAAGATTGTACAGCGTGATTCTCTCGCTAGAGTCCTAAAGACAATGCCGTGAATATGCCGCGCCTCGCTGAGTTTCGTGGAAGTGACGAATTTCACGTTCTACATTTCGCATCAGATTTTTGCGAAAATGGCTTCAACCGATTCCGTCGTCCCAATGAAAATGGCCCCAGCTAACTTCGTTAAAAATAGTTCGATTTACATGACATTTGACACGATTTTAATCGGGAGAACGCCAGGAATTCATTGGTATCACTGCCATATCGATTCGATGAAGAATAAATTTTTTTTTAATATGCCGTAGTGAATCTCTTCTCGAGCGTCAAAATCCGCGAAACTCAGCGATGCGCGGCTTATTGGCCGTATCGCCTTTGAAGACTCTAGCCAGAGAATTACTCTGTATAATAGTATACAATATAATAAACACTTACATTATTCATATCCATAACGTCGTCTGTGTCCACGGGTTTCTTTCAACGAACTGACAACTGAGCGCAACGGACTCTTTGCGCCGTTGTTTGGTTTGCTTTTTTTTTTTCAAATCGCACCACAGAGGCGTCATCGAATTCACGTGTCACGTTCACGGTTCGCGTTGACGTTTTATTGACAGAAGGAATTTGTGTTGTGTTGTGTTGTGTTGTGTTGTGTTGTGTTGTGTTTGCTGGGGTAGTCTAAAATGAGTATCATTGGAAATATGAACATGCAGGACGTGCAAAAAGATATGGAAAATAATTCTACGCCTCGTCCGCGAAAATTACGTCCCTACGCAAGGAGATTATCGAGACGGAAGGCACACTGCAAAAAGAGAAGGACCTTGACCCTTCAGAAGAAACAGGAAAGAGCAAAAACGGCAGACGACACTGCCGTAGGACAACATTCAGATGAAGTAGCCGAGGAACGTATGGTAGAGGAACCATCAACATCCGATGGACGAAATCATACGTCCCAAGAGATAATGTACTCGCCATCCGATGAAGACACTGATACGGTCAGTTCGGGGGAAACTGAAGAGGCGGTGGATGAACTGACAACCGAAATACCAGAAGGCACGGATGTAGAAAGCAACGAAGAAGAAAACTTCGTTGTAGAAAAAGTTGCTAAGAGCGAGTCGCAAGTACAATCGCGTCTCCTAAATAGCAACGATATAATGAATTTCAAAAATGTGCTTGCTCAATTGCAGAAAATAGGTAATCATGCTAAACATAGGGAAGACTGTGGCATTGAACACCTACAAGTAACTGGTGTGAAACGGTGTGGCTTCAAGAGCATCTTCAGCGTAATGTGCGCTTTATGCCATTACAAAGCTGAAATCCGCAATCAATCGGACGAAGCCGAAGAAGTGGATAGCAATCAGGGCGCCGTTAATGCAACAATTTTATGTGGAGGCAGTTATGCCCAGTTGGAACATACTTTTGCAGGAGTGAACATACGTTGCATGTCGAAGAAAGACTTCGTGAAGAATCAAGATGAATTCATCAAGTCTGCAATTGCCGCTGCAGAAGAAGAGATGTTAGCAGCGGCTGAAGAAGAAAAACGTTTGGCCATTGAAAGAGGCGACGTTCTTCCCGAATCAGGGACCCCTCACATCCCTGTTGTGGCCGACGGAAGCTGGATGAAGAGATCCTACCGCAGTGGATGTTACGATTCTGCGTCTGGAGTCGGCGTGATAGTTGGCTATCACACGAAAAAAGTTTTATTTTACGGCGTTCGAAATAAAGTTTGCAGAATTTGTCGGATTGCTGCGAAAAACGAGAAAGAACCTCGAAAGCACGCATGTTTCAAAAACTGGAACACATCTCGAGCATCGACTGCTATGGAAAGCGATGCTATAGTAGAAGGATTCAACACTAGCGTAGAAAAACGTGGGCTCGTTTATTCTACTCTCATTGCTGATGGGGACAGTAGCGTGTATAAGAAGATTATTGATGCGGACCCATATAAGAGGCAGATTCGTGTTAAAAAGATTGAATGCACGAATCATTTGTTGCGAAACTTTTGCACAAAAATGAAAGCGATTGTTAAAGAAGACCACACCTGGACCATTGAGACAAACTGTGGAAAGTAGCATTCGCCGGATGCGCACGGACATCATAAAAGCCGCAAAGTTTAGATACAATCAGAATGTATCAATCGACGAGAAAACAAAGAATTTGTATGGCGACATACAGAATATTCCGAGCCACGTGTTTGGTGAACACAAAGAGTGCGCACAACTGGAATATTTCTGCAATGGAAAGAATAAAGAGAATGAAAGAAACATCGTTGCAGAATTGATGAATATTGGAGTGTACCAGGACGTAAAAGAAATACTTCGTCCACTGTTAGCTCATGCGGAGAGCTTACTCTATAACACCAATAATAACGCTGTGGAAAGTTTGAACGCAACAATTGCCAAGAACATTGGCGGAAAAAGATTAAATTTCGCCGAAAGAGGGTCGTATACAGGAAGATGTGCTGCTGCTGTCGTGGAGTACAACAGTAACCAAGTGCACTCGCGATTGAATGCGGCAATGAAGAAGGAAACGCCCGAGGTTGTGCGCCAAATGGAAGAAAAGAAGAAGAAAGAAAAGGAAAAGAGAGCTGCAAAGCAGAAGGAAACGAAGGCTGCGCGATATGTACGCAAGCAATTGCCCTCGCAGAAAGATTCTGATTATGGGCAAAATGCACAGAAACCAGACATGCCATTCGAAATGTATGAACTGGAGCGGGAGAAGCATATGCAAATGCTCAGAGAGTGGCAAGGCAAAAGACATGCTATTGAAGACGAAACCATCGGACAAGCGAAGAACCGCAGATGGTTGCAGTATAGGTCCAAATTGTTGACAGCATCCAATTTTGGACAAGTGTGCCGTCGCCGACCTGACACGCTTTGCGCAAATGCAGTGAAGTCACTTCTGTATCCGAAGATAATTAGTGCACCCGCGGTGGAATACGGGAAAGAATGCGAGAAAATTGCTCACGAAGAATTGAAGAAGCAATATACAGATATTGCAGAATGTGGAATTTTCATCGACAGCAGGATCCCTTTCTTAGGAGCTTCACCGGATGGAACCATCGGTCAAGAGGGTATTGTGGAAATCAAATGCCCCAAATCAGCGGAGAACTGTACGCCGGAAGAAGCTATGGAAAAAATTCCCGCTGTCCGACGCATGTTAACACGTAAAACAGGTATTTCAATGAACAAAACGCATCACTATTTTTATCAAGTACAAGGCCAGTTACATATTACTGACCGAAAGTACTGTATATTTTGCATTTGGACCCCGAAGGGTCTGAAATCTATAAAAGTAGAGAGAGATGATGCGTTTTGGAAAAGAGAAATGGAGCCAAAACTAGTACAATTTTATTTAGAATGCATGCTACCCGAATTAATAGATAGTCGGCACAATAGATGCATGCCTATTCGGGAGCCTCAATTTATATTAGCTGAAAGAGCGAGAGAAAAAGCGAAAAGCTTGAAAAAGCGAAAAAGGTCTCCCTCCGAAAATAGTAAAACTATTGCATCGATCCGGCGTCGCACCGCACTGTAAAGTGCAGGACCACTGACCGTGTCAGTGGTCACAAGTGCCAGCAATGGCACTTTTCCTCGCGGATCATACGATCGCGCGGGTGGATCGACGCCGCCGTCACTTTCCCTCAAGAAAGTGACGAAGGAAATAATAAATTTAATTCACCCTTTAATTTTTTCAGATACATTTCTAAGTTCACAGAAGCAGACAGACAGAAGGCAGAAGCAAGATAGAAGAAAAGATGCAGATGCGAATCTAAATCGCACATTATTTGCATATACAGGATGTTCCTCAACCTATGGTCAATACTCTAGGGGGTGATTATACAGACAAAAATAAGACGAAAATCAAGAGTGACGAAATTGCGGTAAAGGCTTCGTTTTCGAGAAAATTGGCGTTGTATTTCACCTAAATCCGCGTGCATCGTTGGCGCTTGAGGGGCACGCGGAGGTGTGCGGAACGCGTCAGCTGCTCGTAGGATGTTCCGCTCACCTCCGCGTGCCCGTCAAGCGCCGACGATGCACGCGGATTTAGGTGAAATTCAAAGTCAATTTTCTCGAAAACGAAGCGTTTATCGCAATTTCGTCACTCTTGATTTTCGTCTTATTTTTGCCTATATGATCACACTCTAGAGTATTGACCATAGGTAGGGGAACACCCTGTATAAGGGTGCCGAGTCCGGTTCGGTCAAAGTGCGCCAGGCTGACACATACGGACGTCGCAGGTATGCATGATGTTCGACGAAATATTGAAACAAACTTTTACTTTTATACCCACCTTACCGAAATGTCTGCGATCATTTCTTACAGGCAGACTTTTTATAAAATTACTGCGCAAATGGTGTATGGGACAGAAATGCCAGGGCAAATGGAGTACCAAATTTCAGGTAATGTTTGACACTTTATAAATCTGCGGTAAAATTTTGTACGCTTATAAAACAACAATTAATTATGCTGTAGTGAATCTCGTCTCGAGCGTAGTAGAAAATGGAAGTAGAAAATGTAATTTTTATTGTACTGTTTCAGATGAAGAGAGAAATACGGCGGCTGCGATACCAGCGCGGGCGTGGCGGGGAGAATAGGAGAGGCCGGGAGGATGGCGCCGGGAGGCCACGGCGGCAGACGGGGAGGAAGCGTGGGGGGCGGGCACAATATTTTTATCAATTATTAAATAATAAAAAAAAAAAAATAAAAAAAAATTAATACTGATTAGTGCCATGCGTTTTATTTGGAAAATATATATATAAAAAAAAATTTATGGTGTTAATATCTGTTTCCGCCAAGTGCGGATTTAATGCCGGTGCAGGGATGACTCGGTGGGAAGGAAAATGCAGCAGCAACACGACCCTTTTGGGACTGACACGATTTTATTTCAGTGGTCCGACTTGACCACTGAACGTCACAAAACACTTGTACAACAAAAAACACACACGGAATATAATACCAGGTACGGCACAGAACGCGTGGGCGTTGGCGAAGAAGGTTCGCGCACAGAACAAAACTCTGCGGTATCCGTAGCGCAATGGGCGCAAAAGGCGAAGCGGTCAAAACGTGCTAGAACGTGCGATGCTGTCAACCGACTAACGGTTGCCGGGCGAGCGCTCCGAAACGATCGGTGTCGTAAATCACAACAATGCCAACGGCCTCAGCTGACTCGTCAGCTGTTGAGGACGAGTCACCAGGCACTCGTTTAAACCGGTGACGCGACGCGCTTCTTACGGCCGCAACATTCCGCCCGCCTTGGACCGAATCGCGGTCCGAAATTTGACAACGGCGCTCGCCCGACGGCCGCCCGCCGTGACACGATGGCTTGCGTTGGTGGACCGGAGTGGAGGCGTACAAGTTCGGGGCTCGTTACAGGTGGTCTGTTTACGCCGTGTTGCGGCTCTCGTCTGCCGCGGACGCGCACGGGAGGAGCACCACGCGGGTGATGGGGCCTTACGCCGGTGGGGCCGGACACGATCCACCCAAAGACGGTCTCTTGGGCGATAAGGGCAGAAGGGCTGCCGCGGCGCAGCCCCGGCAGTAGGAGCGCGCCGAAGTAATCGGCCCCGACAATCATGTCTACGGGTCGGCGGGTGGACGGCTCCGGATCGGCGAGCGGGAGTCCATTGAAGGCGGCTTGTGTCTGCTGGACTGACGTCCACTCCGACAGGTACGACGACACCCGTGGAACGACCCTGGCCCGGACGGTGATGCCAGGCTGGTCCCCAAGATACGGCGTCAGATTGAGGCACACCTGCGCGCGCGAAACTCCCAGCTTCCCGTCCAGCGCGCCAGTCAAGTAGGTCCGCAGGGGCTGGCGGGGCAGTCGCAAAGTCTGCGCCACCGACTCCGAAATGAGGGACGTCTGTGCGCCTTGGTCCAGCAGCACGCGAATGTTGGCCGTGTCTCCACCCGCCGATCGAGCGCAGACGAGCGCGGTAGCAAGCAGCACTGGCCCTCCATCCGGGGCGCCGGATGTCACGCACGCATGGAGACTCGCTCCCGCGGGCTCGGCGCCGCCCGCCGTCGGGGGCGCCGGGGCAGCGTGATGCGCGGTTGGGGCGACGTCGGCTCCAGCGTCGGCACTGGCCGGATGGAGCAGCGAGTGATGCCGCCTACTGCATCGCGAACATGAGGCGGTGACGGGGCACGACGACGCCATGTGGCCGGGCACTAGGCAATTAAAACAGAGCCGTTTGCTCATCGCGAAGTCGCGACGTTGCTCAACCTGCATTGCCCGAAAGGCAGTGCAGCGGTACGCGGCATGACGTGCCCGACACATGGGGCAGTGAGATTTGCTCGCCGGACGCGATGTGTCCGGCGTGGCGTACGTGACGCAGACCCGAGCGCTCGACGAGGGGGCCGATTTCGGGGGTTTAGGCATCGCGCCGCGAGCGCGGACTTTGGCCTCTTCGTTGGCCTGCGTGGCTTCCCGTGAGTGAATGCGCGACTCGAGGAACCGAACTAGCTCGTCATAGGTAGGAGGGTCGGTCCTCGTACCTAGCGAGTTCTCCCACTCTTCCAGGAGCTCGGACTCCAGCTTCAGGGAGAGCTCGCCGATCACTATCGCGTCCCACTGGGAGGTGGGGCAGCCCAAATTCGCGAGGAGCGCGAGCGATCGGTTCGTCGTGTCGCACAACCGCGCAATCTCCGCGGCAGAGGCATCCGACATCGGCGGCATTGTTATGAACTCGCGGACGTGGGCCGCGACAAGAGCCCGTTTGTTATCGAACCGCCGGGACAAAGCCGCCCAGGCGGTTACAAAGTTCGAGTCTGTGGTCGTGTAGTGCTCGATCACCTTGAGGGCGGAGCCTTCCACGGACGTTTTCAAATATTGTAGCCGCTCGACATCGTCGAGAGCCGCATCTTTAACGACGAGCGACGTAAACAGATCGCGAAAAGCCTGCCACTCCTGGTACTCACCGGAGAAGCGCGGGAGGTTGAGGCGTGGGAGCCTGGCTCGGCCCTTCGTGGCTCCTGATGCTGAGGCGACTGCACTCGTGGGCGCTCCGATTGCGTCGGGGATGTGGAGGGACCGGATGACCTCCAGTAGGAAATCCTTGATTGCCCAGTACTCCTCCTCTGCGAGGGCGAATTCATCGTTCGTGAGGTAGGAGCAGTACACGCGCTCGTGCGGGGGAACCAACACCTCCACTTCCAGGTGGAGCTCCTGACACTGTGCCCATATCTTGTCCAGGGTCTCGACTCGAGCACGGGCGTTCTCCACCGTAAACTTCGCCTGGCCCATTTTTTTGAAGTTGGCCAGCAGGCGCTGAGCCGACTGAATCAGCGCTCGAATCTTCGTAACGTGGGCCTGCCACGTCGCCTTAGACGCGGTGCCCTCGCCTTCGGAAGTGCTTCCGCCAGCCATGGGGTCGGTCGCTGCGTTCTTCCTTCAACGATCTCCGGCTCGAAGGACCAATGTTTCCGCCAAGTGCGGATTTAATGCCGGTGCAGGGATGACTCGGTGGGAAGGAAAATGCAGCAGCAACACGACCCTTTTGGGACTGACACGATTTTATTTCAGTGGTCCGACTTGACCACTGAACGTCACAAAACACTTGTACAACAAAAAACACACACGGAATATAATACCAGGTACGGCACAGAACGCGTGGGCGTTGGCGAAGAAGGTTCGCGCACAGAACAAAACTCTGCGGTATCCGTAGCGCAATGGGCGCAAAAGGCGAAGCGGTCAAAACGTGCTAGAACGTGCGATGCTGTCAACCGACTAACGGTTGCCGGGCGAGCGCTCCGAAACGATCGGTGTCGTAAATCACAACAATGCCAACGGCCTCAGCTGACTCGTCAGCTGTTGAGGACGAGTCACCAGGCACTCGTTTAAACCGGTGACGCGACGCGCTTCTTACGGCCGCAACAATATCACATAATTCACTTTAAATAAAATCATAGGGTACGATATTTCATAACAGGATCTAGAGACGCGGCAGCGTCTCGACGCCAAGTACATGTTTCGACACCCCGTATATGTCGACTGTCGCTACCGCTATCATTTACTCGTCGCCCGGCTAATCCAACCTAACCTGAAACTTATTTCATTAATATCTCATCACGTATGCAATATTTTCTAAATTTAAAGACAAATTTCTTATGTAAACCGCATATAAGCTTTCGAATAAGACCAAATTTCAATAAAATCTGTCCACGCATGACAGAGATATCATAATATCGTCTCATGGATCAGTCGGAAACGGTAATTTTTTCTTCTTCTGATTCTTCTTCTCCACCCAAATTTCGTCAAACATAATACGTATATACGCGTTACATGCACACCTTCAGCCAAAACGAACTAATACATGTTTCGTTCGTCAATCGCTATCTTCACTATGCAATCTACTCCAAATTTTGACAGCTTACAGTCAGCTTATAACCTGGCGAGTGTCAAATAAGGTAGGCTGTCAAAATTTGAGATGCCACGTGTTTTTACAAATATGTATAGTTGTACCATTGAATTGCAACCAAAATGCAGTCTCAAACACAAGGCAACTTGGCAAAATTTGAATTGCGTCATGTTTGCATATTATCAAACTGTTTTTTATTTGTAACTAAACTGAGGATTTTATGTATATGTAGATAATCGAAGCGTAAAATGATGCTGTGACCTACGCCAGGCTATGTATGTACGCATAATTTTGCAGGAAGAATTTCGTATACATACTTATTCAGTTATGTTGATACATGGACACCTTCGATAAAGCATTAATTTAATTAGTGTTTCTTGTTTCAATAAAGAATTATAAATTTTGTAAATAAATTATATTTTATTACTGGAACTAGTAAAACTGCTAAAAGTAATTTAATTGTAATCAGTTTGCCTAATCACAATTGTAATTACATAAGCTGCTTCGCGCACCATGTACTATACACAAAGTACTACACTTATAATAAATATAGATCAGCAATGCGGTGCACATGGTTTGTTTTCGTAGTTGTTACTTGCGTAGAATTTATCCTTAATTCTGTCCTGTGATAAGGATGTTCGTGGCTGTTGATGGTGATCCTTTGTAATTTATAATATTAAAAATTATCTGAAGTCATTCGCTATGCAAATTATCTTTGTAAAAAGAAGTGAGATCCACATAAAAAACTTCAAAAAAGTAAAAAAATTACGCCAAGTACACGATCATAAAAAAATTGAAGAAAATATACAATATAAAAAAAGATGTGAAATCAAAATGAGCTGCAAGTACATAAAGGTGCCTTCCAAAAGATGACACAACTACATATACACAGCTAAAATGCTGTGTTCATACATTCCATTACTCATATCGCGGACATTTTAATAATGTGAAGATAAAATGTAACATCTAGACATTTGCCTAGATGTCCGCGGCCTGAAAGTCAAATACTTGGCGTGGCCAGGCAAGGTATTCTCAGATCATGAATACCCATTCCTTTCCTCTCGCGGGCTTTCATATAATTTGTCAATTTAAAACTCTGACAATATGAGTACATTGTCATTATCATTATATTGCGTTTTAACATAATTCCAAGATCGTTCGTCGACACTGATACCTTTCCCCTCACAAGCTTTCAGATAATTTGGCAATTTAAAACTCCGACAAATATGAGTATTTGTCGTTTTCGTAAAGAACGCGAGTGGCTGATTTCATGTCGTTAGGATTTGTGGTTATGGGTTATATTTATTGATGATTGGGTTATTTTTTCACCCCCTCGGGGTTAATTTTTTTTTTAAATATTGTATTGTTATTCAATCTATGCACGCCTGCAAAGTTTCAAGACAATTGGATAGTTGGAAGTGGGTTAGATTTGAGTTGCCAGATTTGAACCATACAAAAATATAAACAAACAAACAGAGGATCGAAGCTGAATAATGATTACGTTATTAAATTTGTATTCAACAGACAATTCTTGTTGATAAAAAAGATAATTTGATGTATAGCTAGATAAAAAAGAAAGTGTCATGTTTTTCGAAGAATTAGGTAGGTATAGCATTCATAAACTTCATTACGATCGGTGTGTTACACTTCGGTGATGTACCTTATTCAAATTGTATGCTTTGAAATCACACATTGATTATACAAAATATTACATCTCTCTACGTATAAATGAAAAATATTGATACGCAAATTAGTATTGTTTCATCGACATGTTTCCTAACTTCACTACCCAACCTCTCTATCTTTCATTATTGCTATCCTCTTTTACGTTCGGCAAGGCTCTGACGCTAAACGCAGCTCTCGTGCCGTATTCTTTCAAGACTTCTCGATGGACAGAGAGATCTCTGTGGCAACAGCGCGGCAGAGACAGAGAGAACAGGAGATGCGGCAACTATGCGTCAAAGATTCGTTTACATAGAGTATCTGGAGATGTCACCTCTGTACAACTTCTTTTTATCGACCGCATTAGTTTCATTAGGGTCCGTCTGTTTACAAGGGACGCTTCGATCGATTCGGACCATAACAAAAATGAGACGGCAGCCTTAAATAAAGTACACTCGGTCAGCTGCTGTGCGCTATTCCGAGTAAACTTTATACAGGCTGCATATGCGCCTTATCTATTATCATCATTCGATAGGCTGCAGTGCGCCAAGTCTCGAATATAAAAACTTTTAATAAAGTTTAAAGGTAGTTAATATATAAAAATACCAAAATGTGTGTATATGTAGAAAATAAAGATCTGATATCTAGAACACAGGATCTAAATTTCAATGTTCCTCAGAAATATTTAACCGAAGAGGATAAGAAAGCTATAAGATGTGAGTCAAACGATGGCCGGCTTGAGGATTCACATATGTCGGTTTTTTCTTACTTATTGTACAAAGTCGCTAATTACGAAATTCGACCTACCTATCTTAGACATAACCTTTTAGAAATCAAACCTGTTAGGAAAGATTTAGATCACATTCAAATTTTGCATCGTCCACAACATTGTTGGACATGCAGTTACTATGACGGGAAAAATATTTACATATACGATACGCTGCAGAATTTTGCGGTTCCATTACATAAAGAGCAAAAACTGTTTTTAGAAAAATTGTATCCTCATATTACAATTACGGAAAAAACCGTGCGTTTTCCGATGGTTCAAACACAAAAAAATACAAGAGATTGTGGAGTCAAGGCTATAGCAATTGCCGTTTCATTAGCATTTGGTATTAAACCACAAAATGTTCACTATAATACAACACTTATGCGAAATCACCTCTTGAAATTGTTGACGGAAGAAATACAGTTCGAACATTTTCCGCAAGATCTTAATGTTAAAACTCCTCAACAAGTTTTGCCGTTACAAGTTGCACGGAATAAATGTTACGAAAGGTTAGGCAAAAATATTCGAAATCGAAAAATCAAGGTAGATGTTAGACAGCCATCCAACGATAATATAATGACTGAGGATAACAAAAAACTGTTTGCTGATGAGAATAAATTTATGAATGATAAAATAGTAACTGATTTGAAACGTTCTTGTAAGCATTTGATTTCGAGAACAAATAACTCTACAACAATTCCACGAGCGAGGAAATTGAGAAAAAGGGAATTGTCAGAAAAAGATGAAAAGATCATTCAGATAGGGGAGTGGTTAGAAGACACTCATATAAGCCATTTTCACAATATTCTTCGACAATTTCAATGGTTATGAACCCATAGATCCGCTTTTACTACAACATCCAGATGCAATAATCCCAGTAGACGAATCGAAAGAACATATACAAATTTTATACAGCCAAGCGACCGAAAATTGGTCTGATAGCACAGGTGGCCATTGGGTTTGCTGTTATTATGATACATATTTGATTTATATATATGATTCTCTGAACAAAAGAATTGTACATCGACACCATGAAATTATCCTAAAACGATTATTTCCATTTTATCCTTTCGAAGAAAAAGGTGTCATTCTTCACTCGGTACAGATGCAAACAAATTTCAATGATTGTGGCGTATACGCAATAGCTAATGCCGTGTCACTAGCATTAAGAGTAAAACCTACAGAAGTGCAATATGATCGTAATAAAATGCGTGACCATTTGATCAAAATGTTAAAAAATAATGCCATAGACATGTTTCCTGTACTTCAATATTGTAATGATCAAAGAAACATTGATAACAAATTAATGAAGACTCCTTCTAATATGGTGGAACAAATTTTGCAAACTGATTCACAAAAAAATAATCCCGAGATTAATGATAGAAAAAATCATGATCGCTACTATTATATAGGAAAAAAAAAATACGAATAAAATTGCTGGAAAAAAAATACAATATGTGCAAAAAACATCGCATTGCACAAGTCGGAAAGATACGAAAAAACAATTACACCATAAAGTTTCATCTTTCTTCTGAAAGATATATAAAGAATATTTCCAAATCTCTTCTTTCAGAAATGAAAAAGAAATGTGTAGTGAGTAGTCGATTTGAAGCTATGAAAATGTATAATTGGTGTATGCAGAAAAGGAAAAGCTACTTATTCTATTTGAGAAAAAATATAAGACTCTTGAAAGAAAAAGCTGAGGTTGCTTTGACTCGAGCTAACAATTGTCCAGAATGCAATATTTCGGATAGAACTGAAGCATTATGTGGATTTTCAAAGCATTTGCCGTCTTCTGAACCGTACTTTTATGAGGCGGCATACAAACACAAATTCCTGATAAAGAATTCTAAATGTGATTCTCATCAGAAAGATAAAAACGAAAAGGACGACGACATAGAGGTAAATGAACATGAAAATAAATTTAGACAATTGGAAGATCAAACAGAGACGAAAAAAGCAAATGGTGTGAATATTGACAAAGTTTTAGAACCTCTGCCAATTGAAACTAAACTTCTTATTCTCAATGAGAAAGGCCAAGTTACGAACGTATTACCATTATTAGACGACAATAACAAAAAACAAAGCAAAATATGGATGTGTGATGATATTTGTAAAATTGATAACGAATCCATTATACAAAGATATCAAGCATTGTTGAAGACTGCTGACAGGCTCAAAGTAAAGAGTGTTTATAAATTTGCTAAAAACTTGTTAGCTTGCAGTAGAAGTTACATGTCCCGCAAATTAGGACATTCATTTCTTTGTTATGTTGAACCTGATACATGCTCTTCGACATTTTTACCAGTTTTACTTTTAGCTCCCCATTTTGTCAATGTAAGAGTTTTAAAGAGAATTATTTGTAGAATTTTGGAACAGTGCAATAATATAAAGAATCTTGACAAGAGTTTGGATGACACTGATATAGAATATCTAAAAAAAATTAGTAAAGAAGCGATAGAGAAGAGTAGAACTACGATACCGAAATCATACGAAATAAAACATCTAAATGAACAAAACATAATGAGCCTAATGAATAAAGTGTAAGCAATTGCTTTTTCTTAATATTTTACTAGGAATTGCTTAAATTCATGTGATAAAAACACAAGCATTTGCTTTATCTTGTAGGAATTCCTAAACTGGCAAGGAACTACTTAAAGGAATCGCTTTTCCTTAATTTTTTAAGGAATTGTTTACTACTCGAATGAATAAAGTGTAAGCAATCGCTTTTTTTTTAATATTTTACTAGGAATTGCTTAAATTCGTGTGAATAAAAACACAAGCATTTGTTTATCTTGTAGGAATTCCTAAATTGACAAGGAATTACTTAAAGGAATCGCTTTTCCTTAATTTTTTAAAGAATTACTTACTAAACGAATGAATAAAAGAAGCAATTGCTTTTGCTAAATAAGCAATTCCTTAAGAATTTTTAAGACTGCTGTACCCCATGCTAACATTTGTTTAAAGAACCAATTACTTCATCAGTATGTATTAGAGAGAAAGCGTGTGAATAAATGGTACCTGATACGATAATTAATTGTAGCCATTTTAAATTCATATATGTATTATACAGGGGTGATTTGTGGAGTGATTGCAAACGATTACGAGTCGCGGTTCCACGCCCGTACGTCTCGGCTCACGGGCGTATTCGGGAAACTTCTCGATGGTCGGCGTTTCTCGAAGTTTCCTTTTCGGCATGCAACAGTCGTAATTGGAAATGGCGCAGTTCTTAAATGTCCGGAAAGAAAAATTTTATAATGTTCGAAACAAATGCCAAAATGAAGATTTTCGAAAATTATATCGGTTTAATCGCGAAAACGTTGAATGGCTGGCTAACTATTTTTTGGAAGATACTGGTGAAAAACGCGGTGGGGCATTGCCACCAGTTGACAAAATGAAAATCTTTCTTCGTGTAGTGTCTGATCCTGGTTTCCAGAATGGAGTGGCTGAAGAACTTGGTATACACCAGACCACTGTTTCGAAAACTTTTACTTTGGTGATGAATCAGATTCTAAATAAGGCGCATATATGGATAAGATTTCCAAGAACTTCTGCAGAAATTGTTGAAGCTAAAAACTTATGGACACAAATGTATACATTTCCAAATGCTATTGGTGTGATTGATTGCACTCACGTAAGAATTCCCAAATGGAATGGTTTTGGTGATGAGTATGTAAACAGAAAAGGATTCACAAGTATAAATATGCAGGCAACGTGTAACGCTGAAGAAATATTTACGAGTATAGATTGTCAGTGGCCAGGTTCTGTTCATGATAGCAGAATTTTTAAGAACTCTGATATATATGACATATTGAAGAATACAGCCGAAAATTGCCTATTATTGGGAGATGAAGGCTACTCTATTTCGCCTTGGCTTATGACACCTTGGAGAAATCCAGTAACGCTTGAGCAACGGCACTATAATAAAATATTTTGTAAAGAGCGCGTTATAATTGAACGATGTTTTGGACAATTAAAAGCAAGATTTCCTGTTCTACAGTATAAAGTTCGCAGCAGAATTGAGAAAGTTCCTTCAATTATATCTTGTTGTGTTGTATTGCATAACATTGCAAAATTCTTGAAAGATGACGTATTTGATTTGCCGGAAGAACCTGGTAACTTTGAACAAGATACGCATAATGAGCATACAAATTCAAACTAAGTTAGACGTTTAGGCCAGCAAAAGAGAGAACTTATTACACATAAACTTTTTCATCAAATTTAGTATCTACTTGATTTTGATATGTAAAAACTATTGTAATATGAAAACTTTTGTACTTTATTAAATATACTTAAAGTTTTTAAAAAAGAAGTACATATGTACATACGTGTGTATGTACTTTATTATATTATTATATTATAATATATACTATATTACTATACTAATACTTAAAGATCCATATACAATGGTTCATTATTTTCATCGCTTGCTATGTATTTTTCTTTCGGCGCTCTTATTAATTTTAATTGTTCTTTCTCTTTTTCTTTCTGCAATCTTATCAACTGTAATTGCTCCAGCAACACCAATCGCTGTAATTCGGTATTCGACAAATTTTTGGTTTCCGAAGTTTCGGGTAAGGAGGTCGAAATTTTACGTTTCTTCAGTGTTGTAACCGATGGCACCTCAGAAGTTTGTGATGGCACATTTGAACCTTTACACTCGTTAATTACAGATATTTCGTTAACACCAACGGATACTGCACCTTAAAATACACATTAAATATCAAATAAATATATGTATTACTCATACATACAATTCCACTAAAAATGAAATGCCATTCAATTTGCAAATATTTATGCCTGGAACTTTTGTGAACACCGGATTTTTTTCGACGTCTAAAATGTCCATCAACATCTTTTCCCAGGGTTTGTATATAATTTTTTTGTTACCAGTTTTTGACATATCAAATTTTTTTTTAACTTCTGCCTTCATGTTGCTAATTTTTTTCGAAACTTGTTTCTTGGTTACCGAAATACTAAAAAAATTTCCATAATGCTCTGTAACATTTCTTTTTCTTTCTTTATTTGTGGTATTTGAGATTTATTAAATAGTACTGTGTTTTCTTTCAACTTATGTATAAAAATTAATTGCTTATCCGATTCCTCGCTGTCAGTATTAACACTGCTGTCCGACATGATTAATGGGCAAATAAATGCTTTTGTCTATCAAAATGTTTCATGGCAACCCTGCTCACTCCTGTTCTGCAAAGGCGAGTGAGGAGCACTGAACGCGAGCGAGCAGGGGCGCCCAAGAGAGAGTGAGAACGTTACCAGCAGTCACACCTACCATTTACTTATACGGTTTAGCAAAGCCAGCAATTGCTTATGATTTTTATTCATATGAAAATAAGAAATTCCTTTTTTGTTTAAGTAATTGCTTTTGCTAATAAGGAATTGCTTGTAAGGAATTGCTTAGTTTTTATTCATCAGGCTCAATGTCTAAATTTAAAAATGCTTTTAAACAATTTACCAAAAGAACATTAGATACTGCTAAAAATGCATGCATTTCATGCGAAAAACTGTGCTACCGTAAAGAAGTGATCAAAATTGCAGATATGAGGAAGCCCTTGTGTTTCTCGCGCAACCTCGATGAGACCCACCTTAAACTGAAGCGGGTCAACGGGGGTTGTAAGGCCCCGCTACGGATCTCCGCCGACACCGGGAATTACGCGGTACCCTCTACGACGGTTTAGCATGGTAAAGGGTGAATAATTGAAAGACTGCATGTAACGGAATACCAGTGGATTGTATATTAAATAACCAGATCAATTAACAGATAACAACAAGAATGGTGAGTGTATGTATGTATAACTGACAGCCGAATCTGTACAGTTCCCGTAACCGAACGTGTCCGAAGTATTTAGGTGTCTTACAGTGTCTGACTCCCCAACGAAGTCATTCCTGCTAGCAACCAGAAATCCTCCCTCCCAGACTGATACCTTGGTGGGCCCCACGATTAATGCACTTCCTATTGGTCGTCACATCGCCAAAGGAACGGCCCACCCAGCCCCATAGAGAAGGAAAACTCTGGAAACCGTAGTTCCGTCTATTGCATGATATACGGGTAAACAGCCCGTCTCCGAAACGTCGTCCAAGGCGCCCTAAAGATGAAACAGGACGTCTGGCCAATATCACCGAACCTCGGGACCGCCAGAGTCGAGTACAGTAAATCCTCGTTTGGAGCCCGTTTTTACCACGCGTTAGGAGCCCGGCGACTATCCCCACCATTTCTTGGAATCCTTCGGACGAGAGTGAGAAAACCCAATGAGCGAGCGAGAGGAAACGAACGAGTCGACACGAAGTTGCCGTCGGCTTTCGTCTCCTCTCGCTCGCTCATTGGGTTTTCTCACTCGCGCCAGTGGCCGCGCGGAATAGTGTCCAGTCGCGTTAGGAGCCCGCCGCCAGCCCCGTTCGACGGGCTCCTAACGAGTATTTACTGTACACAGAGGGTCATTGATGCCCCACGTCACTCGCCACCCTCCAACGGTCCCAAGTGTCAGGCAGGACGCGCGACAGACCCAACGTTGCCAGGCAGCCTCATAAATTAGAGGACTGCTTTCCCTCGGAACCTTTCCCGAGCTATTTACAAAGAACCAAGATACGGCCTTCGGCCGATTACGGTGCTGATGGAAGCTCTCCTATATCTACACGATTGTAGCGCGTAACACCTTGACATCAGAATCATGGGAAAACTTTAGTGTTTTCGCAGAGAAAAACAAATATTGTAAGGAAAAATTTCAAAGGAATCAAATGCCTCCAACTTGCGTTAAAAATAAGTTATATGTTGAAGAAATGCCAAAAGAAATATCTGCATTAAACGAGTATGAAATAATGTTTATACAAAGAGCAAAAGCATTTCAAGTTGTGCAACGAATGGAAACTGTCTCGAAAGCCAAAAGAAATATACCTCATCAACATATGATCCAGAAAGTAAAAGGAAGAACATTTCATTTGCCATTGCCAATAGAGGAAACGCTCAAAAAGATTTGTAAACCAACAGATCCAATCAACATCAATCCAGAATTTTACATATTGGTGCGTAGTTTACCAACAAAAGCGAAAACGGTTTGGGAACATCTTGTAAATGTAAAAAACGTGTATAATGCTTTGGTACGTTTGAAACAGATAAATCGCCTATATGAAAATATCATTTTGCCTCCAAATCCAAATGATTTATTAAAAAATGATTGGCCGGAAATTGAATATAAAATAGACGACTCTGACGCACAAAAAGAAAACAAAACAGCCGAAAACACTGATAAGCAAATCAAATTACCTGCATTGGTAAGTCAAGCTGATAAAGACGATGATATTTACGAACAATACACAATTTATCCATTATACGAGAAAAGGATTAATGAAAAAGCGACTACATTATATCAGCAAAAAAAGGTAGAGAACGCGCCAATTGATATTTATTGTAAGATCGTTGATCTCCAATGCTTCCCACATTTGTATCCTTATGGAATGCATGGAGAACATGAGCATAGAGAAGTCTATTTGACTGAATATGAATATATTAAAGCACGGCTTAAATCTAAAAATTCTCAGTTTCGACTGGACGTGCAATACCTATTTTTCTTATTAAATCAAACAAATATTAGACGTTTGAAAGCTGGTATTTATCAAAAATTGAACATAATTAATCCAAAAGAAAAATGTACAGCAAGTACATATTTGAATCTAAGACAAAAGGACACTCTCGAGTGTAATTTAACGACTATATTCTCTCGAATTCCAAATACAGAACCGTTCTGGCATATACCTAGAAGTAATTTGAGATATATGCTGGAATATTATGGGCCAGCTACCTGGTTCCTCACTCTCAGTCCAGCTGAATGGTTATGGTCAGATTTAATTGAATACGTTAAAGAAGTTAATACATCGCTTATGGATAAAATGTCGCCAAATGAGATTCTAACAAAAGATCCAGTATCCGTGTCAAGATTTCTCGATAACAAATTTCACGCGATGCTAGAGTTTTTTTGTTCTATCGATAATCCAATCGGGCACGTGGTAAGGTAAATGTACCAATAACGAGCCATGCACCAGTACCTAGCCATCTGTTGAAATATTAATAATTGTTAAACTATGCACGTAAGATAAAATACATATTTGGTGTAATTTGCATTATTTAATTGTTCGGTTTAATATCTGAAGTTATATCGTCTTGTTTTTTTGTCTAGATATTTAGAAATACCATTTATAGTCTCGAGGCCAGATATATGACGCGTTTTCAGACATTCGTTATGATATGGCTAAGAAGAGCGTGCTTCTTGTTAAGAGCATAATTATTATAGGATAATAGTTTTTTAAATAGAAAAAGGGTTTTAGAATCTTGAAAATATTTGTAACACAGAAAGAAAAAATTTGAATATGAAAACTATTTTTTATTTGAATATTTACATGGCTATTTATCGGTGCAAACAAATCTTGTTAGCCCAGTAACTAACCACGAGTTCAATAAATCGGGTGAAGTGAGTTGCAAATGTTAATCGGCATCGCCAGAGCAAAATTACGAAAAAAGTGTGAATTTCTGACTCGATATTTGGAATAAAGCCTGTAAGTATTTTGATCATGAATCATAATATAAACATTATTTTTCTAGATAATAATGATAGCATTTAATTTAAGTTTATTAAAGTTTATGTATATGTACAGTTTAATGAATTTGGTGGTTGTTTTGAGTCATAAATAAAATAACCACAAACTTCTATTGATAGTGTAACTAAACTTATTGTTTTTTGCATTTATTTTCTAATCTGTTTATTATGGTTATTTATACAATAATTTTATATTTCTGTACTTCTTAATTTTCCTTAACAGATTTTTCAATTTAAGACAAAGAATCAGTTTTTAAAATAATTTTTACACGATTATAAAACCTATGGCTAGGTACTGGGACATGAAAATCGGGCCGCTAGGTCAATCGCGTGAGGTTGGCTATATATTGGTACATTTACACGTATAAATATTCTTGTTTATTTTACGTTAAATATATAAAAAAAACAAAATTTTGTTATGTGAGTACTGATGAGAAACAACAAAATCTTTATGAATGAAAAAAAGTTTCACTTAAATTGTTAATTTTATACACAATATTCATTATACTTTGTCATCGTTTCCTTAAACGGCTCGTTATTGGTACATTTACCTTACATTATTTCTGGAGAAGAGAATACCAAGGTAGAGGATTGCAACATTTCCACTTATTAATATGGATCGAAGATGCTCCTATTCTAGGCAAAGATTCAGATGAAATAGTAGCTGCTTTCATACAAAGATATGTCACATGTAGACTTCCAGATCCAAAAATCTCGCCTACTTTGTATAGACGTGTGAATACCCATCAAAGGCATCATCACAATTCGTATTGCATGAGAACAAAAAAGAACAATAAAAACCGCATAAAGCGAGTGTGTCGTTTTGGTTTTCCTAGACTTGTTACAGAAAACATAAAGATGAGAGACGTAGCTACATCTATAGCTGGTAGAAAGCAATTAAGAAGTCGTAGTAGATTGTACGACTTGCCACGTGACAAACAAGAAGTAAATATTAACGATTATAACACTATTGTCTTAACAGCATGGGAAGGAAATATGGATATCCAATTTGTAGGTGAAAACTCAACTACTTTGTGTTGGTATTGCACTAAATACGTGACAAAACATGAGAAAAGTTATGCAGCTGAAATGTTTGTAGACGTTGAATCAACCAAATCATTATGTGCTCGCTTATGGAATATTGGAATGCAAGGATTAAATAATAGAGAATGCGGTGCTCTTGAAGCTGCCGATACTTTGTTAGGAATATCTTTATACGTTACGGATAGCGAAACAACTATTAGATGGTTAGACGTCAATGTAATCAGAAATCGGAGAGTTAAACGCAAAGAAGAAATAGAAAACTTGGATCCCGAATCGACTGATATATTCTTCCCAAATATAATTGACGATTACTACCCAAACCGACCAGTCCAACACGAATCGATGAGTTTGTACGAGTTTGCAAGATGGTACGATACGAAAAAGGCACTAAACAATGATGATTGCAATAATGACGATGATCAAGATAATAATGATAATTCCGAACTCCAATGCTTCGAAATAGGAAATAAGTATTTAAAAAAAAGAAAGAGACCTTATTTGGTAAATCACTACAGGAATAATTCGAAAACTCAGCCAGAAAGATATTTCTATGCCCTACTATTGTTGTTTCAACCTTGGAGAGATATAGATGAATTGAAAAATGGATGTGATACGTACTCAGAGTCTTTTTTAACAGTACAAACTATTTTAGAAGAAGCAATGAATTATCATAAAAAGTTGACTGATTTAGAAGAATGCATTGGAGCCGTTAAGGAATTGGTAAATCATAAAATTAATGAACCTTTTCAAAGTAATCCTAACGGCCGCGATGAAAATGCATTAGAATGTGATCCTTTCGAAGTTGGCGATGCGATGAAAGATTTTCATGACGCTGCTAATAACGTTAACGGAGAGGAGCTTTCGGAAATGATTGCTGGCTTGAATATTGATCAATAAAGTATTTTCGATAAAGTAGTTTCGGCTATAAATTCAGAAAATGAAATTTTGAGACTGTTTATCAGTGGAGAAGGTGGCACTGGTAAGAGTCGCTTGATTCAAGCTCTCCAGGGTTATATAAAACAAAATTTGGGTAAAGAAACGGCTGTAACAGCGCCTACCGGAATCGCAGCTTTCAATGTTAACGGTTTGACAGTACACAGACTGTTTCAATTACCTGTCAAACATGGCGGTAGAACAAAAAAATATAAACAATTGTCTAACGCCGTTCTCAAAATATTACGAGACGAATTGAAAAATATTTCATTAATAATAATAGATGAAGTATCGATAATATCAAATGTTACATTGATGTATCAAGAGACACGATAGTGTCTCGCGCCAAGTATATATAGGTATACAGTGTGTCCCAGAAATGTCGCGTTTCCTTGAAAGGGGTGACTCAGGGTGTGATTTGAAACAACTTTTTCCTTAGCGAAAATATTGTCCGAAGCTTCGTTAAGGAGATATTAACAAAAAACCTCGACCAATCAGAGCGCGCGCCTTCCGCACGAGCTCCCGCGGTAGCGTTGGCTACGCGGTAGGCGACTGCGCTTGTGCTACGAACGTACGAACAAGCAAGTCGGCATGCATCGACGGAAACCGCGTTACACAGTTTTTTTTAAAAGCAGAATCTTAAATAAGAATTATTTGAAGTGAGAGGACAAGAAGTACGTAAATTTCGTTTTTAAATAAGGCATAAACGAAAAGGTAATGTACGACAAGTGATCGAAATTCGTTATTGAAGTAAAAATCCGTAGTTTAATAACGGCCAACACAACTAAAATTAAAAAAAAATATTAGGTGTATGAATAAATTCTTTCCGACTGGAATTTCTATCGCGGTGGTATTCAGAAGCTGCCAGAAAAATGGCAAAAGGTAATTAACAATAATGGAAATTGTTTCGATGATCGAGTTGTTTTCATATTTTTTAAATCGAACTGTTATTGTACCCTAAAATCACCAATAAATTAAATAAAACTCACCCTTTCGGACATTCCTTTCCTTGCTTTCCTTCCCTTTTCGGAAACCTATGTCACTGGGTCACTGTACCGATCCTGGTTATCGGTGGACGAAAAGATTTATGGTTGGGTAGCGCCCAGTGCTCAGCTGATCATACTGCGTCCGGGTTAATGTACCGAATATTCACTTCACAGCACGGCTACTAACACTGATCACTGAATTTATTTTTCACGGAACGTGTTGTTCCTACGTTATAAAAATTGGTGACTGCGAAAGGGGCCGATTACTGTTAATTACTGGGACGAGATTACTACTATTACCCGGCGAAAAGAAAACTCGTGGCAGACTGTCTCGGGCTGTGCAGTCCGCTGCTGTGACGATTGGTCGAGTCACCTATTTGGGCACACTTTTAAAGACGGGGCACACGTATTTTGGTTATTGGCTGAAGTTGCCACATACATTGTCGCACCGCGCGACGAAGAGATCGAACGAAACACGAGATCGAGTGGGATAGAGCGATTTGACCAAGCGTAGCCTACGCTTTTGTTTTGACGATCGTCGGTCGGATCCGTATCTGATCGCTGCACAGCAGCGGACTGCACAGCCCGAGACAGTCTGCCACGAGTTTTCTTTTTGCCGGGTAATAGTAGTAACCTCGTCCCAGTAATTAACAGTAATCGGCCCCTTTCGCGGCCACCAATTTTTTTAACGTAGGAACAACACGTTCCGTGAAAAATAAATTCAGTGATCAGTGTTAGTAGCAGGGATCCGAACCGCCTAGTAACCCTAACCCTTACCCGGTTAACCAATGAAGGTTTCTGTAACCCATACTAACCGCGAGGGAACGGTTCTTAAATTCTAGAAGAAACCGAAGTAACCGGGTTAACCCGCTACGAGCCGGTTACTAGTGAAATAAGACAGTCACTTAAGGCAAGTCAGTGATATGTGAATTTACAGGCAATACAGGGTGATTCTGAAGCTACTCCCGACAATGGATGCGGCCTGGTACCCCGTACCGA
Organism: Andrena praecox; assembly: GCA_963932275.1. Lineage (NCBI taxonomy): Eukaryota > Metazoa > Arthropoda > Insecta > Hymenoptera > Andrenidae > Andrena > Andrena praecox. The sequence continues at coordinate 38,767,580 of OZ010731.1, forward strand.
GGACAAGCCCCCGCAGTGCCTCACCGAATTTTATGGCTTTCGACCCTCGAAGGGGTTGGAGTGCCTATTAAGAAGTGAGAAATCTTCGACTTCCGCATTTCTCATCAGATCTTTGCGAAAACGACGCCAAATGATTCCTTATGTTTCGCCGATGAAACTGACACCAAGAACGACGTAATTCGGAAAATAATGAAGGAAATTCCATGCAAAATTCATTTCCATAATCTGAAGCTAATTTCGTTAATAATAGTCCGATTTACATGACATTTGGTATGATTATCAACGGGAAAACATTTCGAAATAAATGTGGGTTAGTCCATTGTTGCTCTCACTGCCTCAACTATGGTTTTCACCGTATTACTGTAACTGCATTAACCCGGTTAACCCGGTTACTCGGGTTACAGATGAATTCTGTTACCCGGTTAGGCGGGTTAGTCGCCGATACGGCGTACCGAACCGGGTACGGGTAAGGGTTCGGTTCCCTGGTTAGTAGCCGTGCAGTGAAGTGAATATTCGGTACATTGACCCTGCGATCAGCTGAGCACTGGACGCCGATGACCAGGATCGGTACAGTGGCCTGCTGACACAGGTTTCCAAAAAGGGAAGGAAAGCAAGGAAAGGAATGTCCGAAAGGGTGAGTTTTATTTAATTTATTGGTGATTATTAGGTGTGAAAATAAATTCTTTCCGATTTTAGGGTACAATAACAGTTCGATTTAAAAAATATGAAAACAACTCTATCATCGAAATAATTTCCATTATTGTTAATTACCTTTTGTCATTTTTCTGGCAGCTTCTGAATACCACCGCGATAGAAATTCCAGTCGGAAAGAATTTATTCATACACCTAATATTATTTTTTAAATTTAGTTGTGTTGGCCGTTGTTAAACTACGGATTTTTACCTCAATAACGAATTACGATCACTTGTACATTTTCTGTTACATTACCTTTTCGTTTATGCCTTATTTAAAAACGAAATTTACGTACTTCTTGTCCTCTCACTTCAAATTATTCTTATTTAAGATTCTGCTTTAAAAAAAAAACTGTGTAACGCGGTTTCCTTCGATGTATGCCGACTTGCTTGTTCGTACGTTCGTAGTACAAGCGCGGTCGCCTACCGCGTAGCCAACGCTACCGCGGGAGCTCGGGCGGAAGGCGCGCGCTCTGATTGGTCGGGGTTTTTGGTTAATATCTCCTTAACGAAGCTTCGGACAATATTTTCGCTAAGGAAAAAGTTGTTTCAAATCACCCCATGAGTCACCCCTTTCAAGGAAACGCGACATTTTTGGGACACCCTGTATGCGCAGCGCGAGTCACTCGTGGCTATATAACGCCGAGCGGTTTTTGGAAGAACCCTGAGGATACCGAATCTCAATAACGGCTGATCCGATTAAGTTTTGAATGGTCTTAATGGATAGCTTAGGTTTGATTTACATCAGAAAAGTGTCTTCGTTTTGTTCCTACGTGCCTTATGAGCTGAGATATTTCGATGCAAAGTTGCAATTTGCCGAATTTTATGTTAAGAGATTTTTCTCCATCGTCAAGTGTGGGCCAGAGGGGAACATGAAAAGGAGAGGAAATGTCTCTGGCACGTCGTTCATTGGATGAAGGTTCCGGCCTATCGCGTAACAAATTGTTGTCACGTGACAGCCAGACAGCACATCTGTCAAGGAAAACGTAACCTAGGTAGTGTCAAACCATCATAACCTGCCAAATGTCAAATGAGGTAAGTAGTACATTTTTCCAATGTCACGAGTGTTTACTCCATATAGGAGATTGAATTATGGTCTCAATTAACAAGGTAAGTCGCTAAATTTTTTTAATACATTTTTTTGTTGAGCTTCTAGAAACGAAGGGGGCGCACAGCTTGGACATTGCCCGGATAAGGTTCGATAGAGAAATATCTTCTTACGCACAAGTTTCTATTATACCAGGCATGTACAAAATAATAATAATGCATTTAAATTGCCAGATATTTTTATACCAGTAAGCCATTTTTAATTTAGAGTTTCTACAGGATGATTCTGGAGCGTCCTGGTACCCCGTGGCGAGGTCAAGCCCCCGCAGTGCCCCACCGAATTTTGGGGCTTTCGACCCTCGAAGGGGTTGGAGTGCCTATTAAGAAGTGAGAAATCTTCAACTTCCGCATTTCTCATCAGATCTTTGCGAAAACGACGCCAATTGATTCCTTATGTTTCGCCGATGAAACTGACATCAAGAATGACGTAATTCGGAAAATAATGAAGGAAATTCCATAACCTCAAGCTAACTTCGTTAATAATAGTCCGATTTACAAGAAATTTGGTATGATTTTCGTCGGAAAATCCAAAAAACAAAAAAGCCCGGAAATTATGATGCGGTATCGAATAGTATCTAAGACGCAGGCGACATGCAGATTATCAAACCAACAGCCTGTGCCAAACGGTATTAATTCTTAACACTTAAAATTGTTACTTTACTTAGATATTATTAAATCTATTAACAATGTAAAAAAAATTTCACATTTGCAGAAAACAGAGGAGGACAGCAAGTTTGGCTGCCGCTTGCAGCCGTAAACACAGTGCCGCCGCCACCACCTTCGTCCCGTCCACCGCACCAGGTAACGCAGGGCTCGGCCACGGCACATGGTATTATTCCAAAATACTTTAATTAAATACCTACTAACGTGCGGCACCAGCGGATTCGCTTTAAATAAAATCGCGGAGCAGGATTTGCCATAACAGATTATGAATCAATTTAATACAGAATCAAGCGTCGAAATGAATTTATTGTGACATATCCTGATCCACGATTTTATTTAAAGTGAAAAAACACATTCGAAATTGTAGTACAAGAAAAAAATAATTATTTTTTATTTTTTTGTGCATTTTTATTAAATTCGCACAATCGTGACGGATCTTTTCTCGACGATAAATTGGGTATTTTCGGTAATCACGAAGCGACTAGCGTCCTGAACGGAGCGGCTTTTTGTCGTTTTCATAACGAACGCGAGTGGCTGATTTCAAGTCGTTTGCATTTGTGGTTATGAGTTATATTTATAGATATAGATGACTGGGTATTTTTTTCACCAGCTCGTGGTTAAGTTTTTTTTACAAAATATTGCATTGTCATCCAAACTACGCATGCCTGCAAAGTTTCAAGACTATTGGATAGTTGGAAGTGGGTAAAATTTGAGTCGCCAGATTTGAATCATACAAACAAACATACAAACAAACAGAGGATCGAAGCTGAATAAAATCGTTTAAAAAGTTCAAATAAGGGTGACTCCAATTATTGTATTTACTAAACAATTATTGTATTTTTACTAATTACAGAAGGCTATACAACCCCGCGCCACAAAAGGAGTGGCTGGAGGGTAAGGGCCCAAAAGCAACAATGGGCCACCCTCCAGGCGGTCCGTGCTCAGGCCGTAAGTTTGAAATCCCAGGCGGCAGCGCTTCGGGACATTGTATCGAGCCAGTACCGAGGCCGGGGCCGTGGCTGGGACCGTGGCCGGGACCGTGGCCGGGGCCGTGGCCGGGGCCGTGGAGGCCGTGGGGGCCGTGGTTCATTTAGTGTTTAATTATTGTAGATTTGATTTAGAACCGATATTTGTGTTGGATATTTTTACTCTTCGATACCTACGGTGCATTGTAGTTAATAAATAAAAATGCACTAAAAAATAAATCGGAGCTATTTAGCCTTATTATCTTATTTTATGACATAGTCACTTGACGCCAGTAGGTGTCGCCTCGAAAGCATAATTTATAAATGTCGCTTGGCTGTCATTCAATCATAACCTGCTAGTTGTTAACATTTTTGAAATGTCACGATGGTAAAGAAGATTTACGGAACTCGGGATGCGACTAGCGACCCGAACTCAGCGTCGTTTTGTCTTTTTCGTAAAACCGCGAGTGACTGATTTCAAGTCGTTTGGATTTGTGGTAATGGGTAATATTTTTATTGAATATTGCTGATTGGGTACAATTTTCACCTCCACGGGGTTCTTTCCGTCAACCTTTTCCAGAAATCTTATAATGTCGCTCCTCTGCCCTAACCCCCTCAAATACATGAAAAAGTCGAGGACAAAAAACAGTATTATTTGTACTTCTACGTTAGATTTAGCTGTATGTATGAGCACTTAGTAATTTATATGAAAAAAGTGATGAAATCCTCCCCCCCCCCCCCCCATAAACATGACTCATGTATGAAAGAAGCTAATTCCCTTTAATTCACGAAAAAAGTTCACATGCAAAGATTGTGAAATCATCTTTGCTAATTCCAATTGTACCTTTAACCCTTTAATTCACGAAAAAAGTTCTCACGCAAAGATTGTGAAATCATCTTTGCTAATTCCAATTGTACCTTTAATTCACGAAAAAAATTAAAAAAGTTCTCACGCAAAGATTGTGGAATCAACTTTGCTAATTCCAATTGTATTCTCGTTCTCCACTCGAACTCTGATTCCTCTGTCACTTTTTATACTTGACATTTCTTTATTGGCCACAAATCAATTCAGGGCTCAGATTTTCAGCTTCGGGTTTAAGGAATTAGCGGGCGTTGTATAAGAAAAAGCTATGAAGTACTCTTTTATAAGAGGGACATCTTCTGTTAAAAATGTCGTATGAAGATAATAAAAACTTGGTATCAAAGTCGGTAATAGATTAATAATAGCACATTCGGCAACCTGCACTAGTGCGCACTGAATGCGAACTTTTTCGCTTCCAATTGGTGAAAATTCGCACCCAGTGCGCACCATTGCGACCGTCCGAATACGCTGTAAGAGAGAATATGAAACATTTTTTTTCAGTCGACTTCATAGCTTTTTCTTATACAACGCCCGCTAATTCCTTAAAACCGAGGCTGAAAATCTGAGCCCTGAATTGATTTGTGGCCAATAAAGAAATGTCAAGTATAAAAAGTGACAGAGGAATCAGTGTTCGAGCGGAGAACGAGAATACAATTGGAATTAGCAAAGTTGATTTCACAATCTTTGCGTGAGAACTTTTTTAATTTTTTTCGTGAATTAAAGGTACAATTGGAATTAGCAAAGATCATTTCACAATCTTTGCGTGAGAACTTTTTTCGTGAATTAAAGGGTTAAAGGTACAATTGGAATTAGCAAAGATGATTTCACAATCTTTGCATGTGAAATTTTTTTGTGAATTAAAGGGAATTAGCTTCTTTCATACATGAGTCATGTTTATGCGGGGGGGGGGGGGGGGTTAAAATTATGGGAAATGGAATCAAATTCGCGATTCCCCATCAAAAAAAAAAATAAAAAAGGAAAGGTAAGCAACTGAAATATTATAAGTAACTGAAGTATTATAAGCAACTGAAATATTATAAGGATAAATATTAACCTGAAAGGCCTGAAAAATGTATACTGTAATTTAATGGGAAATGTTTCTCTTAGAGATAGTTCAATCTGGACAAAGGAAGATTATTATAAATATTTACAATGACAAAAAAGCTCAATTTCCGGAGATGAAGTACAAAGAAATGATCAAATTAGTGGGAAATACTTGCGGTGTGGGTATCGTACCATCGAAACTTTAAAAGAATTTAAAAGGACGGGGACCGTGACTTCACCTTCGAAGAAACGGGTAAGGCCCGATATAATGCAGAAGATGTCGGATGACGAAATTGGAGGAATAAGGAAGCATGTGCACGCCTTTTGGGAACGAAGAGAACTACCGACAGTTGCTAGAGTTTTGGCGGCTATCCAAAGAGACGAAAATTTACCAATTTTTTCCGGAAAAAAATAACTTAAACGTTCATCCAATATTAAATTAGTTTATTATAAAATAGAAATAAATTCAAACGTTCATCCAAAATTAAATTAGTTTATTATAAAATAGAAATAAATTCAATTGTGACCTAATTCCGCATTACACGACCCCGGTTATATTGGTTTTTCCGGAAAAAAAATAACTTAAACGTTCATCCAAAATTAAATTAGTTTATTATAAAATAGAAATAAATTCAATTGTGACCTAATTCCGCATTACACGACCCCGGTTATATTGGTTCCTACATAAGTACATAAATTCAAAATTCAGTGCACAAATGGCCGAATTAGAAGCCGAAGGAGTCTTTTATTCCCCCCCCCCCTCCCCAAATGAGAGGGGCTTTAGGCCCCCCGGCCCCGAATGCAATCCTAGCTATGCCCATGATAAATCGCATGTGTCCTAAATTGTATGTGTCCTAAATCGCATGTGTCCTAAGTCGCATGTGTTCTAAATTGTATGTGTCCTAAATTGTATGTGTCCTAAATCGCATGTGTCCTAAATTGTATGTGCACTGCAAATCGTGTGTGTCCTCAATTGTATGTGTCCTAAATCGCATGTGTCCTAAACTGTATGTACACTATAATTTTAATGTGCTTTAAATTGCATGTGCACTACTTTCTGTGCACTGTTCTGATGTGTCCTAAATTGCATGTGTAGTTTTGTACTGTGCAGTTTTGATATGGAGCCGTACAAAGACAACGCAATAGTGCCCTTATCGAGCGGGAAGATATAATTCGTTGGCGCCGAACGTTCATTACCAAAATTCGTGAATTCAGAGCGGCGGGAAGGCCCATTTATTATTTGGACGAGACATGGGTAAATGCAGGCGACACACGGCAGCGAGTGTGGGTGGAGAACACCATAGCTTCGGCATCGAAGGCCAGAGAAAGGGGCCTGACGATTGGCCCATCTACTCCGACTGCGAAGGGAAAGCGCCTCATCGTACTCCATATTGGATCGGAGGATGGTTTTGTCGAAAATGGCTTGCTGTGTTTTGAATCGAAGACCAAGAGCGCTGATTACCACGACGAGATGAATGCGGCACACTTTTTCGAGTGGTTTAAGCGCATTGTACCATAGTTAAAACCAAACGCCGTTATTGTGATGGATAACGCGCCGTACCACTCTGCGAAACAGGAGCGCTGTCCCCTAACGAGCTGGAACAAACCGCAGATAAGAGAGTGGCTTACCAGCAAGGGAATACGAATGCCAGATAACGCACTGAAGTGGCAGTTATTGGACGAGATTCGCAGAATTATGCCCAATTACGACAAATATGTGATCGATGAATTCGCAAAGACAACGGGGAGAACTATTCTCCGACTACCGCCTTACCATTGCGACTTCAATCCAATTCAGCTCGTGTGGGCGGTAGTAAAAGGCCACGTAAAAGCCAATAACAAGACTTTCCACCGTGATACAAGGGGGAAAGGTAATACCCGAAATGTGTAACCAGGTAATCGACGATATGCAGGATAATACGCAGCATCCTTCACCCGATGAAAGTGACCCAGACCACAAAGGTGCGCATTCGGATTTGGCGCCGGATCCGGATTCAGATTGAGACATCTACTAGAATAAATAAAAATCACATTAATTCCAGATTCAATGTCCTATTAGCACACCTAGTTCAAAGATACTGTTGCAAGCACCGGATATAGGCCTATGCATGGCCTGCTAGTGCTCGCAGCCGAAGAAAGAAGAAGGTCGGCCTCCTTCAAGAGGACGATCAGGAGGCCGACAAGAAAGAGTCTAAGGCCGCGTACAGACTTGAGCACGAACGCGAATGAGGCAAGCCGAGGCAGACCCGAATGCCTCGGGCTGGAAAAATGGTGATTTTTGTCCTGTGCGTCCCGCACGAGGCAAGCCGAGGCAAGCCGAGGCAAACTGAGGCAAATTGAGGGAATTTCTCGATGTTCTTTCAGTTGTTCGCGGACCACAGAACGAAAATGTCGGATCAGGACATTGCAGTGGCTTGTACAAGTTACGTTATTTTGCAAACGTTATTGAAAAAAAAGAAAAAAGTGCGAAGACGTTGGTGGTCGTCACAATTATATTTAAATAGAAGACGATTAAATAACGTCAACGACACATTGTTATTGACAGATATGTTAACTGATGAAGATAACGGGAAATTCATGAATTTTCTTAGAATGTCCGAAGAAGATTTTAGTTTTCTGTTAAATGGTGTTAAAGATAAAATACGAAAAAGTGATACTACTTTTCGCTTAGCTATCCCGCCTGAGGAAAGAGTGACTGTAACGTTACGGTTTCTGGCAACTGGTGATTCTTTCAAAAGTTTGCAGTATTTATTTAAAATTTCGAAACAATTAATATCACAAATAGTGCCAGAGGTGTGCCAAGCAATAATAGATTGTCTCATCGGTTACATAAAGGTAAGTAAAACTATACCAGAATAACTCTTCCCCAACTTATAGTTCCTTATTGATTAAATATCGTTATATCGTTTTGAGTTATCCATTTCTGTTTACGTTCCGTATACCTAAGTGAATGTGGTATAATTTGCGCCGAATTGACACGACGACGCAACAATACTAGAGCTATTGTTTTTGCCCGGGTATCCGGGTACCCGGGTACTCGAGTACCCGGTGAGACCCCGGGTAGAAAAAAATTACTCGGGTACCCGGGTACCCGTAGGATACCCGACTATCCGGGTACCCGTGCAATACCCGGATACCCGGGTAGACAAAAATTACCCGGCTACCCGGGTAGACAAAAATTACCCGTGTGTCCATGAGATACCCGAGTAACTGAAGTGTGATGAGATAGTTGAGAATTTCGATTTGACAGCCGATCGTTTTTCGACTTTCGATCATTTTCGGCTAACCTCAGTAATGAACGGAATATGCTGTCAAATCGAAATTCTCAACTATCTCATCACACTTCAGTTACTCGGGTATCTCATGGACACACGGGTAATTTTTGTCTACCCGGGTAGCCGGGTAATTTTTGTCTACCCGGGTACCCGGGTAGTCGGGTATCCTACGGGTACCCGGGTACCCGAGTAATTTTTTTCTACCCGGGGTCTCACCGGGTACTCGAGTACCCGGGCGGGCGGGTAGTAAGAGCTCTAAACAATACGATGTATAGAAATAATTTTCAACATCATAGTATCATAAAAAAGAAACGTGAAATTTGGTGTTATTTTGAGCGTCTCAGGAAGGCGTTACCCGGTAACGTAGCTATGAGCCAGAAACAAATAAAAGTAATGGAAAATACGGTTTTCGGCCTATAAATGCAATAAACCTAAAGATTTTACATAGGTATTTCGATGCCTGTCGCTTGCTTCCGCATCAACCGATTTCGATGAACTCTTCAGCATGTAGGTAAACAACTTATTTGAATCTACAAACGGGATTTTTAAATTTTCATTACAGGCTGAGATAAAGAAGTTGAAAACGCGACCTTCACTATTCCGACAAATTGCATTTTTTGAAAACTAATCCTTGCAGCTTCTCAAGAACACTCAAGTCGTTCCGACCAATTTTAAACACGTTATTCTGTTTTAAAAGCGCCCCAATATTTTGTTCCGAAACTGTAAATACATAGAAGTAGCATTTAAAAAACCATTAATAACTTTCAATACTTACGATTGAAGTCGAACGCACTGGTAGCACAAAATATCCAAGTTTTTCCACTCCTGGAGCCGAATAAAGTATGCACACACCGAAGGTATTTCACTATTTACTACTACTTGATCGCTTGCTGTGATTGCTATGAACTGATCTTGCCCTGCAAGCTTTCTTCGCAAGTGGACACTAAAACGTCGCTATTGGTTTGCATACCGAAAAACGGGGGTTGAAATGAGTTTTCTGATTAGTCATGTCCGAACAGAGGGGATGAGGACGGAAGAACTGTCAATCGCAGAAGGAAAGGGAAAAATTAGGGTTTTTCCCGGGCCGCGGTTCCGGTGAATCAGAAAACCGCGTACGGTGCCGAACGGTAAAAATTTGCCCCAAACCTGGTCCGCGGTCATCAGGTACGCAGCTGACGACCAACTGAGGTTTATTGTACTCTTGCCAGCCCTAAAACAATTTACAAAACGGCTTCTCCGTCTATAGTAATACACACAAATAAATTTGAGAGACTATTTTGCTTATACATAGGTAGGTATATTGTGTAGGAGATTTTGCCGCCGTGGCCTAAAACAAAGGACAATCGTCGCGTAGAGACGAGTCAACGGGCAGCTTGACCAGCATGCGTGCCCGGCGAGGCGTCCTTCTTCTCGCGGATCGCGTGCGGTGTGAACGTGTGAACGTGCGGAATCGCGGAATTGTCTCGACGAACGATCAGAGTATTTCATTAAACATCCTTTTATTTCCCTATCGTTTCCTTTTGTCCCGTAACTCCCCTACAATTGAAACGATAAACACTATTACACCATGTTCTTAAATGTCATTTGATCCATACGAATGAATCAATCAATAATATCGACGTTAAATAATCAAAATAGACCAAAAAATAATGATAGAAAAATATTTACTCATCTGGTACGCGTCTAATAGGTCCTTGCTTACAACCATACGATTCGCTGTCGCAACCGCTATTAAAATTAGAGCTCTTACTTTTTGACCCGTCGGGTACCCGTCTACCCGAAACAACTTCAAGCCATTGAATGTGGTATTGTTCGATCATTTTTGGCTAACATCAGACTATGCCACAGACAATCACAGACAATACTACATTCAATTGCTTGAAGTTATCACGGGTAATGTTCGGGTACCCGGGTACCCGACGGGTCAAAAAGTAAGAGCTCTAATTAAAATGAGCGACAGAGTGGCGTGATCAACTCACACGGAAAAAATAATTTAAAGTACAACAGTCTTTTCATTTTGAAGATATCCCTGGAGTATATAGGGTAGATGTCCCAATTACCGTGCCCTGTCCCTATAACCGTGCCTTTATACTTAAAGAAGCTTTAATTGTTTAAAAATGCATCCTACTCGTTTGTAACACATACATTAATAGTTTAACTTAATTAAAAAAATTTCTTTCCTTGTTTATGTATGTGAGTTTTTTGTACGGCTTCTTTAAGTATATAGGTACGGTAATAGGTACAGGGCACGGTAATTGGGACATCTACCCTACACGCTCCCGAATATGAGACGAAAAGCACGCGCTGGAGTACTGCGCTGTGGGAGAAGGTAAGCCGTAAGAAGGAGATTATATTATGACCAATCGGACCTGCATTCCTTGCAGACGCGAAGTTTACACCTCTTCATACTAATATCTCCTCCCTATGGCCCACCTTTTCTTGCACCCGTCGAGTTGCTGTTTTGAAATTCGAGCGTGTGGTGATACTCGAGAGATAAGGGATCCGTCTATAATTTGAAGAGGGGACGACGCAGGCGGAATCACGCGCAGTCAGCGAACTATCCCTTTTCTGCCTGTGTTTCTCCACGAGGTGTATTGATGGTGGAGAATACTTTTTAATTACTACATGGCATCTGGACAAAAGCGGGCTCAGAGCGAGGCGACAATTCATTCGTTCTTTACGATCCATAATTTATTATTTTTTCCAATAACGTTTCGACAACATCTGTTTGCCAAATTTCTAAAGGCCAATAAAAAACGTGGTGACATTGTTCGGTCTAAGTTAATCCGTATATTGCTCTGTCGGTGGGTAGTGCATACGGTAACTTCGGACCCGTATGTACCGTTGTCTACCGCCGACTTACGGACAATACGGCCATAAACCGCGACCCTGCCAAGACGCTCCGACCGATCAGCCTGGTCAGTTTTTGGGAACCAGATGTGGCATTTTCTACCTCTAGTTCGTCAACAAGGAGAGGGGTCCTCCTCCGCCGACGAATTCATAGAGGAAAGGTCCCCCCTTTTCGAGAAGTGACTGACGCAGGCGCAGTTCATGCACACATAACCACCGCTCCTGTACGTGTTTCCCTCTCCATCAGCGTCAGCCGGCGCCCTCCGATCCCTGAGTGTTTCCAATGTGTGTTTTCAGGGGTATTGTTTCATGCATGGGCATACATTATTGTATTCATAATACGATATCATTTGTTCAGACGAAATAAACAAGGTGTAACATAATGTTATTTAATGCAGCACAGGATTATAAATTATACACCGGGCCCTGCAACGAGTCACATGACAAACGGTGGTAGTCTCGTCCAACCCTATTTGTCCGTACGGATTAACTCAGACTGAATAATGTCACCACGTTTTTTATTGGCCTTTAGAAATTTGGCATACAGATGTTGTCGAAACGTTATTGGAAAAAATAATAAATTATGGATCGTAAAGAACGAATGAATTGTCGCCTCGCTCTGAGCCCGCCTTTGTCCCGATGGCATATAGTAATTAAAAAGTATTCTCCACCATCAATACACCTCGTGGAGAAACACAGGCAGAAAAGGGGTAGTTCGCTGACTGCGCGTGGTCCCTTCAAATTAAAGACGGATCCCTTATCTCTGGAGTATAAAGACGCGGTCGAATTTCAAAACAAAAGCACGCGTTGACGTATTCCATGGGAGAGAAGGTGGGCCTCACGTTCTTGGCGCGAACAACACCACCCCCGGTGCTTCCTATTCGAGCGGGTTTTCTTTCAGTTTTCATCAGTAAATTTTCAACCGCGATATTTGGAAAACCAGTTGAAATAAGGTGTATACATTATAGGTTATTGAATTTGTCTTGAAACGCACTATCAAAAGATCTCCAAAAAACATAGTTCCATTTAAAAACCCGAACTTAACCATCGTATCTCTTAAAATAATAATAGAAGAAAAGAATCGTCTGCGATAATAAATTTGCCCCCTCGAACCATGCAATTGCATATAAACAATTTTTTTTATCTCCAATACGTTAGGAAATATCAAGGTGTTTACTCTTTCCTCGAACACCCTGTGTAATGAAATAAAATATAAAATATATGTCGGAAAAAGCAATCACTTAATCAATTGCCTGACAACTCTGGTCAAAACTGAACTGATATTGCGCAGTACTGACCACACACGATGCTGTCTATTCCATTTTGTACAATAAATATCCAAACCGTTTTGATTCACACAATATATTGTGCAACCTTTCAATATGATCCACAGACGGTCGATATTATTGTGCAATATTCAATATTGCACAAGAAATATCCAAACCGTTTTGATTCTCACAATATATTGTACAATCTTCCAATATGATCCACAGACGGTCAATATTATTGTGCAATATGAATATTGAACAATATATTGAGCGTCTAGGGGCAGATTTTCTTCTTCATTCTCACAATATATTGTACAACTTTTCAATATTATCGCGCAACCCTTCACTATTATTGTACAATCTTCCAATATGATCCACAGACGGTCAATATATTGTGCAATATTCAATATTGCGCAATAAAATGGACCGTCTGTAGGCCGCTTAAGGCCGCGCCCAGATCTGAACCGAACGCCGAACCGAACGCCACTTGAGTAGTTAGACGGAGCCAGTGCGTTCGGTTCAGATCTGGACCGGGCCTAACACTATACAATATAATACTTACGTCATTCATGTTGTTCATGTCCTCCACAATGTTCTCCTGTCCACGTGGTTGGCGTTCTTTCCACAGAATGACGCTCCACACAACGGACTGTTTGCGTCGTTGCCTGATTTGTAGAGCGTTATTTGTTTTAGAACGCGCCTCATACGAATCTTCGGATTCACGTTCGCGGTTACGTTTTTTTGCAACGGGCACAAAGATTTTGAGTTGCGTTGTGTTGTGTTGTGTTTGTGTTTGTGTTTGTGTTTGTGTTTGTGTTTGTGTAGGTTAGTGTTAGTGTAAGATGAGTGACAGTCTAAATCTGAATATGCAGGATGTGCAACAAGATAAGGACAATAATTTTCCGTCTCGTCCGCGAAAATTACGTCCGTACGTAAAGAGATTATCGAGACGGAAGGCACGCTGCGAAAAAAGAAGGACCTTGACCCTTCACAAGAAACAGGAAAGGGCAAAAACGGCAGACGACACTGCTGTAGGACAACATTCAGATGAAGTGGCCGAGAAACGTAGTGTTGCGAGCACCGGGTATAGGCCCGTGCATAGCCTACTGGTGCTCGCAGCCGAAGAGAGAAGACGGTCGGCCTCCGTCAAGAGGACGATCAGGAGGCCGACAAGAAAGAGAGTCGAAAACCGTACGTCCTGGCGTTAGGACGTACGGATAACATAAATGTACAGAATAAAGTAAACGGTCGGATAATCTGTATCCGTGTGTCTTTATTCGACCCTTTGCGTCGGGGTGGCCGGTACGGGAAACGCCCCGGCGCAACAATGGTGTCAGAAGTGGGATGTGGAGCCACAGGATCCGAAGATACGCAAGGAGCTGTTGCGTGCGATACGCAAGGAGCCGTTGCGTACAACGCGAGTTCCTCGTGGAGGACGGAAGAGGATGCAGCAGCCGGAGAAGCAGCTGACCAGCGAGGGACGGGCGGAACAGCGGGAGCAGCGACGGCGGTCGAGGCCCGCCGACGCCGAGGGACGAATGCAGGAAATAGCGACGGCGGTCGAAAACCGCCGACATCCGAATAGCTCCACGCAGTAGGCGACACAGCTGCTGCAGAGGAGGAGACCATGGCTGGGTCGGCTCTGGACGCTCGAGAAGCCGACCTCCGAAAAAGAAGCCGGAGCTTGAATAGGCCACATAGGGTAATGTAGAAAACCATTATCGACAACGCTCGATAAAAGAAAATGGCGGGGCACGCGCCATCCACTGAAATGACAGCGCGCTCTGAAGTTGACTTCGTGAGGAGTCGCTCACAGCAACGAGAGACATTGACATCTCGATGAGGTAACCTTATCGTGCGATAAATCTTTCCACGTGGTTTTAAAACCGAAATCGCTACATTGTAGAGACGCGCTGCCGGTGACAACTTTCTTGGAGTGCAACTCTTTCGGTCTTGTAAAGACGCCTTTCTGTACCCCCTGTTTCCCCATATGTTTCCCCCCTGTTTCCCCTGTTTCCCCCCCTGTTTCCCCATATGTTTAACCTGGTTCCCATATGAAATCTGTTTCCCATTGCACACTTCACAACCCATTTTACCACTGGATAATGTCCCTGAGATGGACGGGTTGGTATAACCAAAGAGTAACGCTTCGACTTCTCCTGAGACGGGAAGGACAGTTTCCGTGGAGAATAGAGAGTCGCCGAACGCCATCCGGATACAACACTCAACAATGCCGATTCAACTTGGAGCTGCAAAGGGAATCGAGGGACTCGTCAAGCTCAGAGAATCGTCATCAGAAGAGGCCTGGTAGGACGCTATAGAGGGAGCGTCGGAGAGTTGGGGGTGGAGGTGCGACTTCGGCGGAGACGCAGGGACGTCCGGGAGTGCACGGACCACACCGAGGGTGAGTGTACGGCTCTGGGTGGCGGCCGGGGGTCCACGCAGCGTTGCTGGCGAGCGGCGTCCCCAGGAGTGCGACATCACCGAAGCAACACAGAGGCGCCTGGAGGGCGCGAAGTTGCTGTGCTGCGACGAAGGGAGTTCGAGAGCGAACATCGTCGCAGAGTGGCCGAGTGCGAAGTCACGACGGAGGGAGTTCGAGGTCGAACACCGTCGTAGGATCGCCAAAACCCGAAGGACGGAGTCCCGAAGAGTTGAGACGTTTAGTCGGGATGGACCGTTCGTTGACAGAAACAAGTCTCTTGCTCGAAGAAGGCCCTATAGACGCCAAATAACCTTCCCCGAGAGGAAAGATGGCCAAGGGAGAACTAAACGAAAAGTTGTAAGATTAGTTTTAAGCTAATCTGGTGGACTGGGCTGCATGCGCAGGCCAGCCCCCGCTCTCTTAAATTGTTTCAGAGAACACGATACCCCACGACGAGGGACAAGGTGTCGGGGGACTGCTGCCGCGGCTTGGATGCGGTCCCGAATTCCCCGAATGTGCCACAACAGCGTGGTAGTCCGCAGCGGGGTGCAGACATACGTGGAACCACCCCGCTACCCTCCTGGTCGGGATCCTGGCCGGGCAATGCTTATTGAAGGGTCCCCCCCTACGAGGTGGACAGCGGACGGGAAATGGTGTCCCCAACCACCGGGCGGACGTGCGACGCACGGATCGGTCGGAGGGGACATCGCGGAGACGGGACCGCTGACGAGCTGCAACGAGACGGTCCCCTGGGGCAGCACCAGAGGCCAAGAAGAGGAATGGGGCCATCCGAAAGCCAAGGATGAGATAGCTGGAGGCGAAGAAGAGAGAAGAGAGAAGACGAGCGGAGAGTTCCGAGCGGATTGTTCGGGGAGCGAGCCTTAGCACGGTTGTGACTAGCCGCGACCCT
This sequence comes from Andrena praecox, assembly GCA_963932275.1. Lineage (NCBI taxonomy): Eukaryota > Metazoa > Arthropoda > Insecta > Hymenoptera > Andrenidae > Andrena > Andrena praecox. Next base: position 38,783,641 of record OZ010731.1, read on the forward strand.
CTGCTTCGTGCTCGTCTCGCCTTTCCGTCTTCTCGGTTCTGTCCGGCTCCATCGGAAAATCGGGAAAGAAACGAGAAATTAACGTTTCTTTATCTCTTTTACAAGGAAACTCCAGAGTCACCGAAGGATTGGAGTTCGAACAGGACCACCGGAAGGATGCTGAGGACGAACCCCTGAGGCTGTCCGTGGCTGGGGCGGCGGCGAGAGGATACGACGGTGGAGCAGTAGCGCCGCCGTGGGACGTTCTAGAGCCGAGGCCCAGCGAGCAGGGCACATCGGTCGGAAACCCGCAGGAGACACCGGAGGACACCGACTTCTGGAAAGCTGGAATTCGACGATGCCGCGGACCTCGCCGAGGGAAAGCAACATAAGAGAGTCGTCTTGGGACAGTCCAGAACGGAGCAGACCCAGGAACGTCGCGGGACTCACGGGAGAGGACGAGGACACCGGGGGAATTCCGGAGGAGTTCGTCGTTGGAAACACCGGGGGAGTCCTCCAACACGACGCGGTGGAGATCGTCGTGGGACGTTCAGGAGCAGAGTCCCAGGAACGCCGCAGGACAAGGAACGGAGGCCCAGGAACGCCGCCAGACAAGGAACAGGAGAGTCTCGGCGAGGGACATTAGCAGACAGATTCGTCGCTGGAGATTTCGAAGAGGAAACAGGTCTACCCCTAAGAGTCCAGTGGTACCCACGCCTTGCTCAGGGTTTTTGGAGTGGTTTTCCCCTGAGCGAGAAGGCAAATGCCGAGGCGAAGGTCTGAAGGAACCACCGAGCTAATACGACCACGCCTTCAGACCGGGGTACGAAGAGGAAACACCGCGGTCGGGACGACCGCTGTTCGAGAGGGGAGAGTAGTGTTGCGAGCACCGGGTATAGGCCCGTGCATAGCCTACTGGTGCTCGCAGCCGAAGAGAGAAGACGGTCGGCCTCCGTCAAGAGGACGATCAGGAGGCCGACAAGAAAGAGAGTCGATAACCGTACGTCCTGGCGTTAGGACGTACGGATAACATAAATGTACAGAATAAAGTAAACGGTCGGATAATCTGTATCCGTGTGTCTTTATTCGACCCTTTGCGTCGGGGTGGCCGGTACGGGAAACGCCCCGGCGCAACAGTATGGTAGAGGGACCATCAACATCCGATGGACGAAATCATACGTCCCAAGAGATAATGCATTCGCCATCCGATGAAGACACTGATACGGTTAGTTCGGGAGACTCTGAAGAGGCGGTAGATGAACTGACAACCGAAATACCAGAAGGCACGGATGTATAAAGCAACGAAGAAGAAAACTTCGTTGTAGAAAAAGTTTCGAAGAGCGAGTCGCAAGTACAATCGCGTCTCCTAAATAGCAACGATATAATGAATTTCAAAAATGTGCTTGCTCAATTGCAGAAAATAGGTAAGCATGCAAAACATAGGGAAGACTGTGGCATTGAACACCTACGAATAACTGGTGTGAAACGGTGTGGCTTCAAGAGCATCTTCTGCGTAATGTGCACTTTATGCCATTACAAAGCTGAAATCCGCAATCAATCGGACGAAGCCGAAGAAGTGGATAGCAATCAGGGCGCCGTTAATGCAACAATTTTATGTGGAGGCAGTTTTGCCCAGTTGGAACATACTTTTGCAGGAGTAAACATACGTTGCATGTCGAAGAAAGACTTCGTGAAGAATCAAGATGAATTCATCAAGTCTGCAATTGCCGCTGCAGAAGAAGAGATGTTAGCAGCGGCTGAAGAAGAAAAACGTTTGGCCATTGAAAGAGGCGACGTTCTTCCCGGATCAGGGACCCCTCACATCCCCGTTGTGGCCGACGGAAGCTGGATGAAGAGATCATACCGCAGTGGATGTTACGATTCTGCGTCTGGAGTCGGCGTGATAGTTGGCTATCACACGAAAAAAGTTTTATTTTACGGCGTTCGAAATAAAGTTTGCAGAATTTGTCGGATTGCTGCGAAAAACAAGAAAGAACCCCGAAAGCACACATGCTACAAAAACTGGAATACATCTCGAGCATCGACTGCTATGGAAAGCGATGCCATAGTAGAAGGATTTAACACTAGCGTAGAAAAACGTGGGCTCGTTTATTCTACTCTGATTGCTGATGGGGACAGTAGCGTGTATAAGAAGATTATTGATGCGGACCCATATAAGAGACAGATTCGTGTAAAAAAGATTGAATGCACGAATCATTTGTTGCGAAACTTTTGCACAAAAATGAAAGCGATTGTAAAGAAGACCACATGTGGACCATTGAGACAAACTGTGGAAAGTAGCATTCGCCGGATGCGCACGGACATAGTAAAAGCCGCAAAGTTTAGATACAATCAGAATGTATCAATCGACGAGAAAACGAAGGATTTGTATGGCGACATACAGAATGTTCCAAGCCACGTGTTTGGTGAACACGCAGAGTGTGCAAGACTAGAATATTTCTGCGATGGAAACAATAAAGAGAATGAAAAAAACATCGTCCCAGAATTGATGAAAATTGGAGTGTACCAGGACGTAAAAGAAATACTTCGTCCACTATTAGCTCATGCGGAGAGCTTACTCTATAATACTACTAATAACGCTGTGGAAAGTTTGAACGGACTAATTGCTAAGTACACTGGCGGAAAAAGATTAAATTTCGCCGAAAGAGGATCGTATGCAGGGAGATGTGCTGCTGCTGTCGTGGAGTACAACAGTAACAAAGTGCACTCGCGATTGAATGCGGTAATGAAGAAGAAAACGCCCGATGTTGTGCGCCAAATGGAAGAAAATAAGAAGAAAGAAAAGGAAAAGAGAGCTGCGAAACAGAAGGAAACGAAGGCTGCGCGATATGTACGCAAGCATTTGCCCTCGCAGAAAGATTCTGATCATGGACAAAATGCACAGAAGCCAGACATGCCATCCGAAATGTATGAACTGGAACGGAAAAAGCATATGCAAATGCTCAGTAACTGGCAAGAGAAAAGACATGCTATTGAAGACGAAACCATCGGACAAGCAAAGAACCGCAGATGATTGCTGTACAGGTCCAAATTGTTGACAGCATCCAATTTTGGACAAGTCCGCCGTCGCCGACCTGACACGCTTTGCGCAAATGCAGTGAAGTCATTTCTGTATCCAAAGATAATTAGTGCACCCGCGGTGGAATACGGGAAAGAATGCGAGAAAATTGCTCGCGAAGAATTGAAGAAGCAATACACAGATATTGCAAAATGTGGAATTTTCATCGACACCAGCATCGCCTTCTTAGGAGCTTCACCGGATGGAATCATCGGTCAAGAGGGTATTTTGGAAATCAAATGCCCCAAATCAGCGGAGGACCTTACGCCAGAAGAAGCTATTGAAGTAGTACCCGCTGTTCGGCGCATGTTCACACGTAACACAGGTATTTCAATGAGCAAAACGTATCACTATTTTTATCAAGTACAAGGCCAGTTACATATTACTGACAGAAAGTACTGTATATTTTGCCTTTGGACCCCGAAGGGGCTGAAATCTATAAAAGTAGAGAGAGATGATGCGTTTTGGAAAATAGTCGGCACAATCGGTGCATGCCTATTCGGGAGCCACAATTTATACTAGCAGAGAGAGCCAAAGAAAAACCGAAAAGCTTGAAAAAGCGAAAACGGTCTCCCTCCGAAAATAGAAAAAGTATTGTAACGGTGACGAAGGAAATAATAAATATGATCGATCCGGCGTCGCACCGCTGACTCTTGTCAGTGGTCACAAGTGCCAGTAATGGCACTTTTACTCGCGGATCATACTATCACACGAGTCGATCGACGCCGCCGTCACTTCCCCAAGAAAGTGACGAAGGAAATAATAAATTTAATTCACTCTTTAATTTTTTCAGAGACATTTCTAAGTTCACAGGAGCAGACAGACGGAATTCGGCTCGGTCAAAATGCGCCAGGCTGATACACACGGGCGTCGCAGGTATACATGATGTTCGACGAATTATTGAAATAAACTTTTACTTTTATACCAAACTTATCGAAATGTCTGCGATCATTTGTTACAGGCGGACTTTTTACCAAATTACTGCAAACATGGTGTAAGGGACAGTAATGCCAGAACAAATGGAATAATAAGTACCATATTTCAGGTAAAGTTTAACAGCTTATAAATCTACAGTAAAATTTTGTACGCTTACAAAACTACAATTAAGTATTTCCTAATGTACTTCATAATGTGTTACAGATCCACACTGCCTACATCATCTTTCCTGAGCGACGTAGCAAAATTGTAGGAAGACCGTCAATGAAGAAGAGGAATTACACAGAATGAGAGAAGATAATATTATTAGGGGAGAGCGGGGACAAACGTAACACTTTTTACATTTGGCGAGGGTTCGAGAGGCTGCGTCAAATGGACGAGAGGCATTCGATTTGACGACGGTGCACAGCACAGATCAACGAGTCGGGAGTATTTGCTTACAGTATTACCAATCGATTTCTCATGTCTTCCCGATGAAAATGGGCCCAAAAATGATATAATTCGGACCATAATTAAGGATATTACGTGAGAAATTTGTTTGCAGAATTCAAACCCCGTTTCGTTAAAAATAGTCCGATTTAAATTATTTTACGTCCAATTAATCGGGAGAACACCAGGAATCCATTGATATCACTTTCATATTGATACGATGAAAAATAAACAAATTCAGATTCTGTAGAATCTGACCGGTAAGCGATCGCGCGCGGGCCAGACCGCAAGGCCTTTCGCCGGTTAGTCGCCTTCTAGACCAGTTATGTACCAGTTATGTTTGTACGTGTATAAAAAATTATTTATTTTTACCATGTTTATATATAAAATTTATGTTAAAAAATTACAATATTTATGACACAAAGCAGTATAAAATTTAATTATTCAAAATAAAGGTTGAAGGAAAGGAAAAAAAAATTAGGGTGACCGGGATTTGAACCCGTGTTGTTTTGGTGGGAAGTAAGGGCTGTACGCACTCACCCAACTCAATTTCTTGAAATTTGCTTGAAGTGAATTGCTTTTAAGACTCACATGTCGATTGTTTATAAATAATGCTCATTGGCATAAAATATTTAGCAGAGGGTAATCGAGGTGACCTCCAGATTCATCCCCTAAAATTTTATTAAAATCCACGGGGGGTCAGCTGTGGGGTCCCCTTGTAAGAATAGAATGACAGCTGATCAACGATAGTCATAACCCACGACTAAAGGCTCTTGACTAACCAGCTTCAGCTCAGGTAAGTTTTAGTCGACTAAGGAAAAATGTGAAGTAGCTTTAGTCGAAACATTATTTCAATCACTTTTTAGTCGAATGATGCCCAACTCTGTTGTACACCAAACCCAGCCGCTAAAGAGACAATACTGTATTCTTCGATAAATATATACTTTTTCATGTGTAATTGTCCATTTCAAGGGGGCGAAAGCTTGAATGTTGAATTTCAACTCTCCAATGAAGTTGGATTGATTTATTGTAATGACTGTAACTTGATTAGAAACAATAAAAATATATAAAAAAATGTTCTAAACGATTTTGTCAAAAAGGCACTAACAACTACAAAATACTTCTATTCTTGTACTACAATTTCAATGGTGTTTTTTAACTTTAAATAAAAACGTGGAGCAGGATATTTCATAACAGAATATGAATCAAGTTAGTACAGCATCAAGTGTCGAAATGAATTTGTTGCTTGATGTGGCACCGACTGATGTGGCACCGACTTAAAAAATATGAGAGTCGTAGATTAAATAAGGAAAACAATTGAGGCATTTGATGGAAAAAGGGCACATACGCCAAAATGCCATTTCGAGTAAATCGGTTTCAAAGCTTTCATTATAGTATAACTTAATGAAAAGTAATGCAATTAAATCCAATTTTTTTTAAGGATGTAGTATCATATCCTTCAAACGTTTCGTAAACAGAAGTCATGATTTGAAAATGATATGTGTCTTTATTTAATAGTTTTATGCAAGTGGTTTATGTGCCCTTTTTCCGTAAATAGGGTAAATTCATAACAAAATTGCTTCTTTGTTTAGTTATTTACATATAATTTTGTTTACATACTTCGTTGGCCATTTTTTATACATCGCTTAAATAAAAATACAAAATGAAGCGCAAAACTAAACAAAAAATATTATGTTTTAAGTAAGTATTAATTTATCCGATTTTTTGCAGCAAGCTGTCTTACAAATCACTTTCATATTTCCTAAATTCGCTTCTTTCCTTGCGGATTCGATACACGCCTCACTTTCCATAGTTCCTCGCTTACACAAAATAAAACGTATTGCACGACTAGACAGTAGACAGCACGGCAGCGCGACCGGTCAGCGACTATGTAGCTGCATGTCGCTCACGCTACGTAACAAAACAGCATTTAGATAATCTGAACGCGAGAGAAGTAATGTCCTTGATATATTATATATATATAACATATACCTGAGTCGATTTAACCGATTTACGGAAAAAGGGCACATAGGCCTATGTGCCCTTTTTCCATCAAATGCCTCAATTATTTTTTACTTTTTAGTGCAATTTTATGTTTTTAAAAAAACCTGCATCACATGTAAAGGGTGGGCCCATGAGGATTGCACCAGTGCTGAAAAGGAAGATGATGAATTAGTGAATAGAATAGTGATAGAATAGTGTACTAGAAATATAATTAAAAGTATAATTCGTCATGTCTGTAATTAATAGTATTAATATCTTACCGTTCAGTTTTCATAATATGCAAATTATCATTAAAGGCGAATGATTAGCAGATGATCATATCGAATATTTTCCTAAATTAATAGAAGCTAACTCTAATTATAAACCACGTGAGACATTGAGAGTTCAATTGTCTGATACAATTCAACCAGTTCCTGAAAATCAGGATCACATACAGATTTTACATCAATGCGAAAAATTTGGAAACAATGCAGGGGGACATTGGGTTTGTAGCTTCTATAAACATGATGAAAGAAGAGTTTATATAGTGGCAGAAGGCCACGGCCTTGATCGCTGCCCTCGAAGGCTCCGCCCGAAGTATACTCACGACGTTATCAACTGCGCAGTGCGAGAATTTCGTCGATTTAGTGTCCGCGCTTGAGTTTCGTTTTGGAGCAAAGAATCTCTCCAACTTAAATTACGTACTCTTCCAAAGCCATCGGCAGCGGAAGGATGAGAGTATCTCGGCACTAGCGACGAAGATAGAAAAGTTAGCACAGGCCGCGTTCGCAGACTGCCCGGCAGAGACGCGAGATAAGCTCTCCGCGTCTCAATTTGTAACGGCTCTAACTGGCGCAGAAATACAAAGACAATTACGCCTTGGCGGTTTCACATCTCTAAAAGCCGCCGTGACCAGAGCTCTGGAGATTGAGGCCGTAGAGACGATGTCTCGGCGAGAGCGGGGTTCTTCGGGAGAACCCCATACCGAAAAACGGAAAGCTAAACCTTCTCACACTTTTGAAAGGTTACCGACGAAAAAGCGGAGGTTTGAGAGACCTGAAATACCCCTGAAAACCTGCTGGCTGTGTGGAAAGACGGGTCACATGCAAAAAGACCGCTACCAGGCCAAGAACACCCAGGAGAAAACGGCGCACAGTGGGACAAACTGCTCCTTTTTGTGTCAAAATCGTAGAACTTTTGATAGGAATAAGATAGAGGGACGAATCCTTTTGGAGGTTAAATCTAAGATGTTGCAGATAAAGGGAAAAATGTTGAGAATGTATGACAAACAAGTTTTGACCTTGAAAATCTAAGTCAAAGTTGACATTTTCGAAGAAAATTTCGGTTTTTCCGTTATAACTTGTGGTTGAAGTTTTTCCTTTACTTGTTATACATCACTTCCTATATATTTTGACGCGCTGAATTCAAATCCGGCCGCGGAATTAGTCTTGCCCTTCAGGATTAAAAAAAAAATGCGATTTAAGTTGAAAAAATCGATAAAAACCGTGTTTTCTCTGGCTTACGTGCTTTCATAACAATATTTTAGATTTATTTATTGTATTTATTCATGTGGAGTATAAAAGGATAACAGAATACTTGAGTACTTTGAATTGTGTTATATAAAGGGTTTACATGTCGTGACCTGTTGCGTACTATATGCTCGCAACTTGATTGCCGAACCGTATACGCATCTCACACGCGAAATTAACTTGGTAGGAGATAGTTAAGAAAGGAAAATGAATATACTCGTGGATAACTTAACAACGTTTTGGTAGGCCGGATAAATTGCACAGATCCTCGATCGAGAATCTTTAACTAATCCTACATATCTACTTTTACTATAGGGTAAATCCGGGACACGCGGTCGACCTAATATAAAATGGCTATTAAAACCAATATAGATATTACTTATTTTATCAGAAAAAGCCTAATATATTCAGAATTTTATGCCGATTCAGAAAAACTGGTCGATATTTGCTTTAAGACAATATTTACTGTAAATCGGGTTGAAAACTGAAGTCGTGACATCTGACCACCTCCCCCGAGGTGCCGGGAGAAATGGTTTTCGTCGTTGGCAGAGACCACTCACATAATTATTCATGGAAAATTAACAAAGGATAAAGCAAAATTATTTATGACTGAATACAACTACGGATTCATTGATATTTAATTTGTTTACGCTAAACAAGTAAAGAACACATCAAAGAAAAAGTGAATTACCTACTGGCGATTAGCAAGGCAAATGAATATAAAAGTGAATAAATAAACTAAATAAACAAAAGTAATAATAAAATAATAATAAAAAATAAAAAAATAAACAAAAATAATAAAAAAATCCTAACTCGACCATCTCACCTTTCTGCAGCGAGACATGGTCTTCTCGTTAGCTTTGAGAGGAAGAGTTAATATGGCCAAACACTTTGGCTGCATTGTCCCTCAATGTCTCTACTATCTTATTATTCCAAACATTAAAGGAAAATAAACTTAGAAGTATATTTTAAATACGATTCTGTACAACCGCTGTTTGACAAAAGAGGTTAAATGTAACATCAATTTACCTTTTATAGCCTATAAATCCAGTAAACCACAGAAGGAAGCGAAATAACGCTATTCATTCAACTATTTGGCTTCTAGAGAAGTAATTGGTCTGCACTTTAATGCATTTTTACGTATAGACTCTGAAATATAGCGACACGACCAACTCTCCGGCCCGACCGCGTCTTCCGGATTTACCCTAATCGTGCTCCAAGTAGGATCCCAGCGCTGATTCCTTGGTGCGACGTAATTCATCATTGTCACTGGAATTGACTTGTTCATTTACACAAGCAGCACGATCTTTGCTAATTCTAGCTGCTAACTCAATAATTGCTAAATTATATGAGTTATTTTCTAGTAATTCTCTAGCCCGTCTATACACAGTACTTCTTGAGGCTTCTTCAACAGATACACGTGCTCTACTCAGCGTCACTGAGTCCGTCATAACCCTTTCTGTAACCCTCACTTTTTGGATTTTTCTTATTTAATTATATAGTAATTGTTAAGTTATCCACGAGTATATTCATTTTCCTTAATAAATACAATAAATAAATCTAAAATATTGTTATCAAAGCACGTAAACCAGAGAAAACACGGTTTTTATCGATTTTTTCAACTTAAGTCGCATTTTTTTTTCGAATCCTGAAGGGCAAGACCAATTCCGCGGCCGGATTTGAATTCAGCGCGTCAAAATCTATAGGAAATGATGTATAACAAGTAAAGGAAAAACTTCAACCACAAGTTATAACGGAAAAACCGAAATTTTCTTCGAAAATGTCAACTTTGACTTAGATTTTCAAGGTCAAAACTTGTTTGCCATACATTCTCAACATTTTTCCCTTAATCTGCAACATCTTAGCTTTAACCTCCAAAAAGATTCATCCCTATATCTTATTCCTATCAAAAGTTCTACGATTTTGACACAAAAAGGAGCAGTTTGTCCCACTGTGCGGCGCCCTACAAGTCCAACGCGGGAAACCCGAAAAGGACGGCGTAAGGGGGAGACGCCGGACTGATAGGTTCTGTCCCCCGGTCGTCAAGAGTGTGGCGATGCAGGAGGCGACAGGAAGCCCAGGAAATTCGCGAGAGGAAATCCACATGTGTGGAAAAATCGGTGGAAAACGCTGTAAGATTATTTTAGACACAGGATCTCCTATCAACCTTCTCGAGAAGAGATTGTACCCGGCGAAGAACGTCGAGAAGACAGAGCTCGACATCCGGTCCACAACCGGAGAGAAAATTAAGGTTTTCGGCAAAAAGAGCTTGGAAGTCGAATTCGGGAGACTCTTGAGCATGGAAGATTTTTATGTCGTCAGTATGGTAGAAAACTGCATCCTTGGAACAGGGTTCCTGAAGAAACATGGTTGTAGCATCGACTTATCCCGGAACCTACTGTGTATTCCGGATAAAAAGGAAATAAGGCTTGGAGAACCAACCACCGACAAGGAGAAGCAAGAAGAACCAAAGGAAGAAGTAGGCATCCCTCCACACTTAGCAGAACTATACGCCCGTTGTTCCCCAGGCCTGGATGAAGAACAGAAGAAACAATTTGCGCAACTACTCCGAGAATTTGAAGATGCCTTCGCCAAGGACCCGAATCAGATTGGGAAATGCGAGGTGGTCAAACACAGGGTTAACACAGGAGATGCCCTCCCCATCAAACAAGCACCCCGATGATTGCCGTTACATCAACGCGAGGAAGTAGAGAAAATGGTACAGAAGATGAAAGACCAGGGCGTTATCGAGGAATCACAGAGCCCCTGGTCATCCCCGATCGTCCTCGTGAAGAAGAAGGACGGTTCTATAAGGTTCTGCATAGACTACCGGCGCCTGAACGAAGTTAGGAGGAAAGACTCGTATCCCCTTCCCCTTATCGAGGATACGCTGGACGCCCTCGCTGGATCTTCGTGGTTCTCTACGCTGGGCCTACAGAGTGGGTACTGGCAGGTTTCCATGGACGAGAACGATCGTGAGAAGACTGCGTTCTGCGTAGGGACAGGACTTTGGCAGTTCAAAGTCATGCCCTTCGGTCTCTGCAATGCCCCTGCCACGTTTGAGCGTTTGATGGAAAACGTACTCAAAGGGCTTGCCTGGAAGACGTGCCTAGTTTATCTGGACGACATAATCATCTTTGGAAACGACTTTGAACAGGAATTAGAACGTCTTCGAGGCGTATTCGCTCGCCTGCGTCGAGCTGGACTAGTGATGAGTCCGAAGAAATGCACGTTTTTCTGCCAGGAAGTGAAGTACTTGGGACACATCGTCTCCGAAAAAGGAGTGAAGACCGACGCCGAGAAGACAAAAGCAATCTCTGCGTGGCCGATCCCGACAAGTGTTACCGAATTGAGAAGTTTTCTGGGTCTTTGCACCTACTATCGGAAATTCGTAAAAGATTTCTCCGCCATCGCAAAGCCCCTGCATCGCCTCACAAAGACGAAGCAACTTTACCAATGGACTAAAGAGTGCAAAACAGCTTTCCAGGAATTGAAGAAACGTCTAACCGAGACTCCTATTTTAGCTTATCCAAAAAACGGGGGTTGCTTCATACTAGACACTAATGCATCTAATTTTGCCATAGGTGCGGTGCTCTCACAGCTCCAGGATGGACGAGAGAAAGTGATCGCCTATTTCTCCAAAACACTGGGGAAAGCCGAGAAGAACTACTGCGTAACGCGGAGAGAATTACTAGCAGTAGTAAAGTCCATAGAACATTTCCACCACTACCTCTACGGACGAAGGTTCCTGGTGAGAACGGATCATGCCGCACTCCGGTGGCTGTTATCGTTCAAAAACCCGGAAGGACAAGTCGCTCGTTGGATAGAGCGACTACAGGAATATGATTTTGAAATTCGCCACCGGGAACGAAAGACGCACGGCAACGCCGATGGACTTTCTAGAAGACCCTGCACCGAAGAAGATTGCAAAAGCTGCAACCGCCTAGAAAAAAAGGACACGGAAGAGGAAGTGCAGAATGCAATTATTCACCGACTGTTCTGCAACGAAGAGAAAATGAAGGAATGGAAAAGAAGCCAGGAGAAGGATGAAGAGATCGACTTCATCCTTAAAAAGAAGAGGGAAGGAGAAAAGCCCGGATGGCAAGACGTCGCTCGTTTCTCTCCACAACTGAAATACTATTGGTCAATCTGGGACTCGTTGGAAGTTCGAGAAGGTCTACTTTGCCGAAAATGGGAGTCCCTCGACGGCACAACGACATCATGGCTTTTGGTAGTGCCGCGCGATAGGATTGAAGAGGTATTGAGGGAGTTCCACGATGCTCCAGCAGCTGGACACTTTGGAATGAACAAGACCCTGGCGAAGATACGTCAACAGTTCTTCTGGTCCACGTGTCGACAGGACGTTCAAGAGTGGTGCCGGCGGTGTGACACCTGTACGGCGAAGAAGGGACCACGTCAGAGGGGAGCGGGGAACCTAAGAGTTTACAACGTCGGAGCTCCGTTCGAGAGACTCGCGCTAGACGTTGTGGGTCCACTTCGGAGGTCCCATGCCGGGAACAGGTATATGTTGGTTGTGGCGGATTACTTCACCAGGTGGCCAGAAGTGATCGCGATGCCGAACCAACAAGCTGTCACAGTGGTAAGGGCCCTCCTGCAAATCGTGGTGTGTCGACATGGGGTGCCTTTAGAGATCCATTCGGACCAAGGAAGGAACTTTGAATCCTCGGTGTTCAGAGAACTACTCAAGCTGCTGGGGATTAGAAAAACAAGAACAACTCCCCTACACCCGCAATCCGATGGACTGGTCGAACGCTTGAACAGAACATTGCTACAATACCTGACAATGTTTGTTTCAGAGCACCAGCGGGACTGGGATGAATGGATCCCCCTCTTCCTTCTTGCATACAGGTCCGCACGGCATGAGGCGACCCAACTAACTCCAGCGATGATCTTGTATGGCCAAGAGTTACGTCTACCCCTACAATTATGGAGAGGACTACCGCCAGAAGTCGAAGAAGAAGAGGACATTGAACAGGGATACGCTGAATGGATCCGAGAAAAAACGAAGAGGATCCATGATTTGTTCGACACCGTTGGGACATCTACAGGTCCAAGATGAAGTCGTGGTACGACAGCCGCGTTCACGCGGTGGAGTTCCAGCCCGGAGACCGAGTGGGTTGTTTCAACCAAGAAGAATCAAAGGAAAATGTCCGAAGTTACAAGCGGATTGGGAAGGCCCCTACGTGGTAACAGACCGGATCAACGACCTCATCTACAGAATCCAACGTTCAACCAGGACAAAGTGCAAGGTGGTATACGTACGCCGCCTTGCGAAGTACGAAGGTCGACTTCAAGAGAAATAAGGACGTCGAGGGAAGAACCAGGCGATACTCAAGAAAGAAGAGTAGTCGTGTACTAATCAGTGGACGGGACTACGAAGGTCACCTTCGTAGTCCGGCCCCCTTCCCTTGTTCGTTGCAGGTTCACGATACCCCACGACGAGGGACAAGGTGTCGGGGGACTGCTACCGCGGCTTGGATGCGACCCCGAACCCCCCGAATGTGCCACAATAGCGTGGCGGTCCACAGCGGGGTGCGGACATACGTGGAACCACCCCGCTACCCTCCTGGTCGGGATCCTGGCCGGGTACATGTCAATTGAGGGGTCCCCCCCTACGAGGTGGACAGCGGACGGGAAATGGTGTCCCCAACCACCGGGCGGACGTGCGACGCACGGATCGTTCGGAGGGGGCATCGCGGAAACGAGGCCGCTGACGAGCTGCACCGAGACGGTCCCCTGGAACAGCACCAGATGCCACGAAGAGGAATGGGGCCATCGAAAAGCCAAGGATTGGAATACTGGAGGCGATCAGAAGAAAGAAGAGCGAAGACCAGCCGTGAGTTCAGGGCGGATGGATCGGGGAACGGGCCGATAGCATGCTCATCGACTGTGACCCTCTGTTGTCGTGCTCGCCTCGCCCTTCCGTCTTCCTGGGCCTCCCAAAGGCTCCACCGGCACTCTCCGCGCGAGAGTAAATGTTGATACCCCTTTGCTTTCTTTGCAAGGAGAATCCAGAATCGATGATAGACCAGAGTGACGAACAGGACCACCACAAGGGCGAATCCGGATACAGCGCTGGAATGGAGGAGTTCCAGAACGGAGCCCCGGAGACGCCGTGGGACACACGTCGGACAAACCCGAGGGCAGACGACAACGAGCACACCCAGAAGAGGAAGGACCCGAATCGGACATGAACACACAGGACGACTGGAATTCCCCTCTCTACGGAAGAAAAAGAAGCGCCGTCGAAGAAGACGAAACCCGCCCAAAAAAGAAGTGCGCAAGCCCGAAGACGCAAGTGGAGGGTAGAGACACGGGGATCTGCCTACCCACGCCTTGCCCAGGGTTTTTGGGTGGTTTTCCCCTGAGCGTGAAGACGAATGTCGAGGCGATGGTCCAAAGGAGCCACACAACGTCTTTCCCACTTTTTCGGACCAGGGCACGGCTACGGAAGAGAGAGAGGCCACAGCGGTCGGGACGACCGCTCTTTCTGAGGGGGGAGCAATGTTGCGAACACCCTATGGGTGAGAATCCATGGCCCGCCGGTACACGCGATATTGGCAGAGGACAAGCAAGAAGAAGGCGATCGGATCGATCGCATGTCAAGCTGTCATTCTGAGTCCAGCCACCATTGCGAATAGAAGGATACAACCCAGAATAACTGTTCCCCAACTTATAGTTCCTTGTTGATTAAATATCGTTATATCGTTTTGAGTTATCCATTCCTGTTTACGTTCTTTGTACTTAATAGAATGTGCGCTGAATCAACTCGACGACGCAACAATATTGTTGCGAGCACCGGGTATAGGCCCGTACATAGTAGGGTGGAGCTTAGGATGGAGCTTATTTTTCAACTATGAAAATATGATCTTCTCAACATCTCAATTTGTTCCTTTCTATAAAAAAATAAAATCGAGCAGAATATGAGCGCAATTGATCTATATTTAGGGGTAGCTCAATGATGGTGAAATTTCCAATGTACATGATAATTATATAGAAGGGCATGGAACACTGTAAGTGTTTTCAAATGCATTCATTTGTTCATTAAGAAAAATAGAAATTGAGAAAAGGTATTATTGGAAAAGGATTTCCCCTGATTTGTAATCACCTATGGTATTTGTCACAGGAACTTGTTGCATTAGCTTTCTTCGACAGTCGCGTTAGTTCGTCAACCAAGAGACTTATGGTGAGTGCCTTGCAGAATGAAGAAAATAAAAATCAAAAATATCAAAAGCATTCCAAGCGAATCACTGTTGCTCTTCATTCGTTCAAGAACAAACACTTGGAAGATTTTGTTACTGCTAAGTCAATGACACTCTTCAGAATGTTGGAACTTCCAGATGGATTTCTCACGGTTGATCCAGACTTGTGGGAGGTTAGAGATGATTACAAAAAGGCTATGGAAACAATCAGGTCTCTAAAAGTTGTTAACGACCATGCTGAACGTGGAGTGGCACTTATACAGGAATACAGTGGATTAATAACCCATGATGAAATGCAGCTACAATTCCTAATGCAAGTTGTTGAGGACCATCGTAGATTGTACCCTGTCAGCAGGAAACAGACACTGTCTGATGTCTGAGCCTTTGTGAACAATAATTTTAACAAATTATCAAATACAAATGTTAATGTAATGTAACGTAAATGTATAAATTAAAATATGGCCATTATATGTTGAATTTTCATAATTTCTATAATCTTTGACTCACTTGAGCTACTCCTAAACATAAGAATGTATTGTCTAAAGTTTTTATATAGTGTTTGTGTATCTAAAGGAACAAATCAGTAGTAACTTACTAGTTCCACTTAGTGTTTCAAGCCCTTCCATATAATTATCATGTAGGGGAGACCGGGGCAGGTTGTAACACGGGGTAAATTATAACATAAGTAAAATCTTTTGAACGACAAATCTGGTATCCCACAGCATGCGAGAGCTGCTTGACGATATTAGCACCGTCGGTTTTAGTGACACAAACGAGCGTTATGTAATCATTTTGTGGTAATAGCCCAGAATTTTAGTATTTAGAGCACGTAAGTAAACGTTGTCTTAGCACTTTTATTTCAATTAACCGTCATTTGGAACCGTTTGAATTTATGTTTCTTTGTAGCAAACGAATCAGTACACATTGGTTTATTATTATGTGTATGCATTTTAGTGATTTGATGTTTAGTTTCTCGTTTGGTGAGATAAAACACAAAAATTCGACCTCGGGGTAAATTGTAACATGTTACTATACTTACTTCGCTCCAAATGGTGATAAAGCAAGCTATTTGCTGACACACCGGAAAAAGATGCTATAGACGAACAACAAAACAATCGAGAATCCAAAAAATAGAAAAAAAAGTATGAAGGCAAAAGTAAAGAAAGCACAGAAGAAGATTTTGATAGAATCAGATGCATAAGCAATGATTGCTTAACTCATGTATATCAAATGTTTAATAATGATCTGTGTTTTCATTTCTATTTTTTAGAAATGTTTATTTGTGTTCATATTTGTATTTAAATAAGTAAAACAGATGTGTTACAATTTACCTCGGACTGGGGCAGATTGTAACAAAGGTTCAGATTTGTTTAAGATGAAGCTAGATGTCTAAGTGTCCAAGATTTTGTCACGTACTTTCACGCAATTAGTTCACCACATATGTAAGCAGTAAATCACGCAACTTATTTCCTGATTGAGGAAAACACTTTCGAGAAAAAACTGTGAAAACTTTTTTTGTTACAATCTGCCCCGGTCTCCCCTACATTGGAAATTTTACCATCATTGAGCTACCCCTAAATATAGATCAATTGTGCTCATGTTCTGCTGGATTTCGTTTTTTATAGAAAGGAACAAATTGAGATGGTGAGAAGATCATATTTTCATAGTTGAAAAATAAGCTCCACCCTAGTACATAGCCTACTGGTGCTCGCAGCGGAAGAGAAGAAGGTCGGCCTCCGTCAAGAGGACGATCAGGAGGCCGATAAGAAAGAGAGTCGATTACCGTACGTCCGGGCGTTAGGACGTACGCGTATTATAATACGGGACACATAAATGTATTACGAATAAAGTAACCGGTCGTTTAGTGTGAACCCGTGTTGTTATTCTACCCGTTGCGTCGGGGTGGCCGGTACGGGAAACGCCCCGACGCAACAATATTTATGATTCTCTTAATTCCTCGAAGTTGCATAGTCATCATAAAATTTATCTGGAGAAGTTATACCCTTTTTTTGACCAAACGTGACGGTGCAATTGGCGAAGAATTTATTGAATTTCCACATGTACAAGCTCAACCTAACAGTCGGGATTGCGGAGTTTTTGCGATTGCATATGCTGTCTCGTTATTACTCAAAATATTACCAGACAAAGTAACGTACAATCATGCGTTGATGCGTCAACATTTGATCCAAATGTTCCGATGGAATCGTATAGAACATTTTCCATGCATTCAGGATCAACAAATAACACGTTGTGTGCACGAATATGAATCTGCCAGACTCTGATGACGATATACTTATGGCGGTGGCGCCGCCACCACCACCAGCACCGGGACCTCCACAGGCAGTGGGGCGAATACCAGCAGTCAGGCCTCCACCGGCAGCGGGGACCCCATCGGCAGCGGAGCCACCCCGAGGTTGAGACCACCGGTGGCCTACATGTAAGTGTTTTTACAAAAATGAATAAGTGATTTCTGTGATTCATTTATGTATTCTTTTTCGTCCTCGACTTTTTCATGTACTTGGCGTAATTTCAAAGCTTTTTTGAAGTTTTTTTTATTAGGTTATAGTAATGCAATAATAATAACGTAATATTATAACATTAGATTTTGAAGAGATAATAAAAATTGTGGTATAATCAATTTAATAATTATAATTAAATTCACTACATTTATCATTTCAGATCGAGGCACCAGAGCAGGACGGAGGAGGAGACAAGACAATTTTATGACCTTCCTTATGAGGCTTAGTGATGCGGAATACTCCTGGGGTGGAGGAGGGGGCGGGGCAGATAGGGGCGGGGGGAATTCTTAATTCATAATATTATTATTTATAATCTTATGACAGATGTATATGTTCTTAATTAATTAAAAATTTGATGAATCTTTGTTTCTTCATTTAACACGTTGACTGCCCACGAAATCGAGAGGTGCTATGCTCGACGCCGAAAACGCCCCGATAGGAGTGTACTGTTTAAAGAAGGGATGGGGGCTATAGCGGTTTTACAGGGGCAAGAGGTACTCCGCTCACTCCGCCTGTGATGTGACAGTTCAGCCAATAACAAAAATACGTGTGTTTTGTTTTTATGATTAGCTACGTTGTAAATTGATTTAACTTTTCAAAACCATCCAATCGGTGAAGTATCAAAACAAGCGACACTCCGATTGGCATGCTCAGCGCCGGCCTACGGCCAGCCCGTACCGGCCCGATTGCTCCGATCGGTTAGTCGATGTTGGTCAAAGATCAAAACACACGCCGATCGGTGTAGTGGGCAGTCAACGTGTTAATTAATCGTAATCTGACGTATATCACTGCATCATCTTCTGCTTCAATTATCTGTAAATATAAATAAATAAATAAATAGAAATAGAGTGACCTTTTTTTGCTATAGTAAGTGTAGTTACTAGTTCCAGTAATAAAATATTATTTATTTACAAAATGTATCAAAATAACTGAATAAGTATGTATGTCTACGAAATCCTTCCTGCAAAATTATGCGTACATACATAGCCTGGTGTAGGTTACAGCATCATTTTACGCTTCGATTATGTACATATACATAAAATCCTCAGTTTAGTTACAAATAAAAAACAGTTTGATGATATACAAACATTCGGAACGGGAAACAGGGATACAGGCACTAAACACTAATGCCTCGTTCAGATTAGTCAAGTTTACTGGCTTCAAGTGACTGGAAGCAGTAAACTTGACTAATGTGAACCTGTCATTCACTTGACTTGAAATATCTTTTTAACTTTCTTTCAAGTTTTACGCGAAATATTCGTTAACATTAGTCAAGTTTACTAACTTCAAGTCGCTAGAAATCATTAAATTTGATAATGTGAACCTGTTATTCACTTCACTTGAAATATCCTTTCAAGTTTCAAGCGAAGTAGAGAGTGTTCCAACTTTTCTTGCCTTGAAACACAACTTGAACAGTATGAACGTATGTACAAGAGTCCCGATGGTAAGCCGACTGGTATACGCGTTACACGCACACCTTCAGCCAAAACGAAACTAACACATGTTTCGTTCGTCAAACGCTACCTTCACTATGCAATCTACTTCAAATTTTGACAGCTTACAGTCAGGTTATAACCGCCAATCCAATTGCCTTGAAACTTTGCAGGCAAAGAAAACTTGAAAGAAAGTTAAAAAGATATTTCAAGTCAAGTGAATGACAGGTTCACATTAGTCAAGTTTACTGGTTCAAGTCACTTGAAGCCAGTAAACTTGACTAATGTGAACGAGGCATTAGGCGATGTTGCTCACTTGAATACAGTTTTTCGGGAAAATGTGGCCAACAGTCATTTCTAGAAGGCCGTTTAAGGCAAGGGTCGCAAGATTGTAGCCCGGTCTATTCGTATCTCCTTAACCTTTAAAGGGTGAGTCGTCAGACACAAGTTACCGGACACAAGTCGAAGGATAAAAGTCGCCGGATACAAGTCGCTGGAGACAAGTCGATTATCCCACCTAGTGATCCTCTAGGCAGTGATCGGACAAACGCATATCGTCGCTGATTGGTTGCTGCGATTTGTGTCTAAAGCGGAAGTAGACAGAGAAAGAAACTGTAAGAAAGAAACAGACAGAAATACGAATAGAAAGAGATAGATAAACAAGCAGCTTGGAAAGCAGACGATTTAATGAATGTTTAGGTTATGTTATTTCCGGTTTTGCCCCAAAATGGCTGCGGTTTGTCCGATCACTGCCTAGAGGATCACTAATCCCACCGACTCGCCAGCGACTCCAGCGACAAAGTTGCCGGCGATTGTTGCCCGGTCTATACGAGCCTTTACACTTTACAAACATCTCAGGACAGACGTCTTAAGCCGGGAATCCACCGGGAAGCTAAGCTATGCTATGAAGTGTGGACTTCCGCGCCATGAACCGCATCACGGTGAAAGACCGCTACCCGCGGAAATATTACGTACAGATAGTCTCGAAACTAGTCAAATGAGCACCCCCGTAAATTCTACCGAACCGATTAGTCGATCACCTAGTCCGATCGTGAATGCCGCTCCGATCGTTTGTGAATCTCGAATTTGTCCGATCGTGGCCGCTCCGGTCGTTAACGATTCTCGAATCGAGCAAGTGCAATCCCAAGGTCCTAATCTTACTCAGACGACTGAATCGGATGCTCAGCCGAGTTCTGCAAATTTGACTGTGCCACAAAATTCTATTCTGCCTACTCCGCTCAAACCTTATCTTTCATTGAAATTAATAAAAGACTCAATCCCCAAATATGACGGGAAATCTAGTTCATTAATTCATTTCATCAAACAGTGTAAACTATTAAATTCAAAGGTTAAACCCGAAGACCACGATAACCTACTTTTTTTAATTAGAAACAAGATTGAAGGGCACGCTAAACTAGTGTTATCCAATAGTAAGGAACCCGAGACATTAGATGAATTATTTGCACTTCTCAAAAGATTTTATATTCAGTCATTTAACGTCCATAATCTAAATTCACAATTGATGCAATTACGTCAGAATACCAACGAACCGGTAGACGCGTTTGGGAACAGGGTAAGCGAAATTCTAAATGGCGGACTAGAAACCGCTAAGGACATTTATAACGCAGAATAATTGGTGGGGGTAAACGATCTACTAAAAAACACCGCCATGCTTAGTTTTATTAAGGGAATTTCTAACAATACTATTCGGTTTTATTTAAATCGGGAAAAAAAAAAATTATTCACGGATTATGGCATCCGGGCATTGCGCTGCAATGCGAAAGCGCTAAAATTATCCACGGATTATGGCATCCGGGCATTGCGCTGCAATGCGAAAGCGCTGGAACTATAAGGCCCGGTGCAGACGAGCGGTTTGCGACAGTTCGCCGCCGCGGCAATTTGCCGCAGCGGGACGCGCGTGAAAATTTTCTAGCAGTTCACATGAGCGGTTGTGCAACGCCACGACTCGCGTTCTGCGCTTTCTTTTTCGTCTATGTTTATGGGTTTGAGAGAGACATTTTCTTGCGTTAAATAAACGCAAAACGCTCGTGTGAATTGCTTGTATATAAAACAATGTACTGCTTCGCCGCTTCGCGGCAGCGTTCATTCGCGGTGAAGCGGTACGTGCGTTCGTCAAAACGAACGCAAACATGCCGCCTGGTAGCCGCTCAAATTTGCGTCCCGTGTGAACTGGTTCATATAAATCTATGTTCTGCCAAAACGCGGCGGTAATTTGCCGCGGCGGCAAACTGCCGCAAACCGCTCGTCTGCACCGGGCCTAATATTTACACATGGGAAATGACACCGAGCTTTGTCGAGGTGGAGGAAAAGAACACAAGAACACGATGGGCGCACGATTCATAACAAAAGGAACCTGAGCTTCGCCTGGAAGCTCCGATGCCTTCGATTTATCTGTTTCAGGTCACGGAAAACGATGTATCGAGAGCGATCCACAGGTCAGGGTTGGCCGTGTTAGCGGCAACGCCGTTTTCCCCTAAAAAGACAACCAAAATGCACCCCTACGACCCGATCGCGTGAAGCTGCACCGAACGAGCCCTGACGAGCGAAGGGGGATGCGAGCGGGAGACAAGACAGCCTCGAACGAATTGTAATTGTCTCGATAACAGCCTTCGTTTTGATAACGGCCATTAATCTCTGTAACGTCAAGCGACGAGGAATAAAATTGTATATCGCGGTGTCTCTCTCCCTTTATTTCTAACACGCTGCTATACAATGCGATGCTATGCCATGCTACGTTTTAAAAAAAAATAGTTTCAATACATTCTTATGGAACCGTTTCCACCAAAAGCTAAGTTATAACATAGCATCGCATAGCATACCTTAGCTTAGCTTCCCGGTGTATTCCCGGCTTTAAGGTCGTCGCCCACTAGGCCGAAGCGCGGCGACCCAAGCGAAGTTTTCGTTGAGAATATTTCCGCGTCGCTTCGGTTCGCTTCGCGTCGTAGTCCAGTGAAATTAGACGGAAATCTGTCCAATCTTCGGAATAAATCCCAGCAAGCTAAATTTTGGTATGGGCCTTTATTTGGTCGTTTCAAACAATATGTCAAAAGTCCCCATCGATCCGAGTGCCGCTAAAAATTTTACAGAGGGTTGAAAAAAAAAAACAGTTTTTCGCGAATATCTCGTTACCTAGCAGTTTTGCGACAAAAATAGGTCTCACACAATTTATAACCTAGGAAATTCTCTACAAAAAAGGTTGTATGAGTTTTTTTCGTAGGAGTAACCATTTTCATGTGTGCCGGGTTGCCAAGTTTCAACCCCCATACTTTTGACAAGGGAAGATCCTGAACCCGGAAATTCAGAAAATTATGAAACTCTGTAAATATGTAGCGGAAGTCCTGCTGAGTACAACGCAATTTCGTTTGCTACCCAAATTCACTCCAAGAGGGTGCAATTGACCCCTGAAAATTTTTTTATTTTGTATTATTACTCGCGAACTGTAGGAGATAGAAAAAAAGTGTTCAGGAAAAAGTTACTTCTCTTAATTAGGACTAACATTTGGTAAATTATAGTTCTTACAGTTCTTACGGTGCGTGAGTTATAACACAAAATCTAAAAAAAAAAAACGGATTTTCAGGGGTCAATTTCACCCTCTTAGAGTGAATTTGGGCAGCAACAAAAATTGAGAAATACATACCTATATATCCTCTACTTATCCCCAAAGATTAAAGTTTAAATTTGTTCACTCGAAGGGGGTGAAATTGACCCCTGAAAATTCGGCTATTTTCCGATTTTGTGTTATAACTCACGAACCGTAAAAACTGTAAGAACTATAATTTACCAAATGTTAGTCCTAATTAAGAGAAGTAACTTTTTCCTGAACACTTTTTTTCTATCTCCTACAGTTTGCGAGTAATAATAGAAAATAAAAAAAATTTCAGGGGTCAATTGCACCCTCTTGGAGTGAATTTGGGCAGCAAATGAAATTGCGTTGTACTCAGCAGGACTTCCGCTACATATTTACAGAGTTTCATAATTTTCTGAATTTCCGGGTTCGGGATCTTCCCTTGTCAAAAGTATGGGGGTTGAAACTTGGTAACCCGGCACACCTGAAAATGGTTACTCCTACGAAAAAAAAACTCATACAACCTTTTTTGTAGAGAATTTCCTAGGTTATAAATTGTGTGTGACCTATTTTTGTCGCGAAACTGCTAGATAACGAGATATTCGCGAAAAACTGTTTTTTTTTTCAACCCTCTGTAAAATTTTTAGCGGCACTCGGATCGATGGGGACTTTTGACATATTGTTTAAAACGACCAAATAAAGGCCCATACCAAAATTTAGCTTGCTGGGATTTATTCCGAAGACAAATCTTAATTTCACTGGACTATCGCTGCTGTTCTGTCATATGAGCGATGCGTGGCGACGGATTTGATATATAGACGGAATACTCCTGATACAAACATCTACCGTTAGAATGTCCGCACAAGAAGAGAGATTGATGCTTTTAGTTCAACAGCAGAAGGAACTGTATGATCTCTCTGATACAAATTATAGTAACCAAGAGAGTAAAGACAACTGTTGGTCGGAAATTGATAAAGAAAAGAAATTAACTGGTTAGATATTGTTGCGAGCACCGGGTATAGGCCCGTGCATAACCTGCTGGTGCTCGTAGCTGAAGACAGAAGAAGGTCAGCCCCCTCGAAGCGGACGATCGGTCAGCGAGAAGAAGACTGTCTTGTACCGAACGTCGTAGCGTTCGGACGTACGGGTTATACCTTTGTACCTCAAATATAGTAAATAGTTGTGCAGTGTGTACGCCCGTGTATTATTCAACCCTTTGCGTCGGGGTGGCCTACGATAGAAACGCTCCGGGGCGAACAGTCGTCCGAATAGGGGTAGTAGAGGACATTCGGCCGAAATATGCACTTTCCCCTATCGAAATCAAATGAATGCATACTACTTCCTAAATGTCCATCAGTCTCGAAACTGAAAATATTATTAAAATTTAATAAAAATTGTAATTAGTACGAACGCTTAAAGTTTGACATTTTAAAGATAGCATTTTTCACCAGAAAAAACTGCTTCCTTCTTAGAGATGCCCTGACGACCCTGCTTAATGTTTTCTCTCCATTCTTTTTCTAGAATGAAGAGCAATCTTTTGCGTTAACAATTAACACCGTCAACTAAAAATTACTGTTCATAATGTATTAACAAAGTAAGGCTCAATGAAATAAAGAAAATTGACAAAGTTCTTTACAATTAACAAGGAATATCTTTCAAGTTCCATTGAGTTCCACGTTCTAAGCAATTGGAATATTTTCAGCACACCTTCCCCTACAGAATCATGCAAAAATCATTTCCCCCTTCAGCCCACTCTTCAAATTATTATTCTTTAAAACTGTCAGCGTTACGTCATTTTACGTATATAAGTTTGTATCCATCGTATTATTATTATATTACAAAGGGTTTTTAGAAATATTTATGTATATATTGGGCTTTAGTCCGTCGAATAAATTAATAATAAATGAATAATAATGTTTAACTAAACCGTAGATTTCGTCACAATTTCTAATAGTACTATTTGACTTTTCCTTATAACCCGGAAAGGAATAATTTCCCCAACACGCGATTCAAATCACTTAAAGAGCATTAAATAAGGTACCAAAAAAACGGAATTAAATTTTTTTTATAACAAATAAGTTAAAAAAAATTGAAGAATAAATAAATAAATGTAAAAAACATTAAATTATACACCATTAGAAAGCGATAATTTTTCCTCTTTTATGGCGCAAATGTTTGATTCCGATATCTTTTATAGTTTAAAAGTTATACACGAATGTCCCCTATTGCCTCTATTCGGACCACTGTGCGCCGCTAAAAATCTTACAGAGGGTTGAAAAAACAACAACTGTTTTTCGCGAATATCTCGTTATCTGGCAGTTTTGCGACAAAAATAGTTATTATACAATATATAGCTTAAGAAATTCTCTACAAAAAAGGTCCTATGAGTTTTTTTCGTAGGAGTAAACATTTTCATGTCGTGTTACCAAGTCAATATTTTACCTACCTACTATGCCCTAAAAAATGCGGAAAAATTTGCCATCCTGCATTTCTACATCTGAAATTCACGCAGAAGTAAATTATCAGGAGATACTGGAAAAGACGATAATTTCAATAATTAAAATTATTGAAAATAACGCCCCTTGATCAGTTACATTGATTTGTAAATGGGGGTTTGATGGCAGCTCTGGGCATAGTAGGTATAAGCAGAGATTTAATCAATCCCACAACACAGATGAGTATTTGTTTCTCATTGCTTTTGTCCCTTTGCGAGTAATTGATGCAGATGAAAAGGTTTTATGGGAAAATCAAAGACCCTCATCGATATTATTTTGTCGTCCACTTAAATCTAGAGACGCGGTAGCGTCTCGACGCCAAGTACAGGAAAGACACCCTGTATATGTCGACTGTCGCTACCGCTATCATTTACTCGTCGCCGGGCTATTCCAACCTAACCTGAAACTTATTTCATTAATATCTCATGACGCCTGCAATATTTCCTAAATTTAAAGGCATTTTTCTTATGTAAACCGCATATAAGCTTTCGAATAAGACCAAATTTCAATAAAATCTGTCCACGCATAACAGAGATATCATAATATCATCTCATGAATCTGTCAGAAACGGTAAGATTTTCTTCTCCAGGCCAAATTTTCGTCAACATAATACGTATATGCGTTACACGCACACCTTCAGCCAAAATAAACTAGTGTATGTTTCGTTTATATGCGTTATATATGCGTTACACGCACACCTTCAGCCAAAAGAAACTAGTGTATGTTTTTCTTTTTTTCTTCTCCAGGCCAAATTTTCGTCAACATAAGGCTGTGGTTACAGTGGACGCGTTTTCGCGCGAACTGAGCATCGCGCGACGCCGCGCGATCCCACGCTACGTCGCGCGTCGCCGCGCGACTCTGCGCGACGTCGTCGCGAAATTTCGTAAATAAATTTCGTAATAAATATATATTTTTACTCGTATATGACGATAGCCAAATTGGATACATCGTTTTTTAGAGGGCATTTCGTCAGAAGAAAGACCTGCCATTACATTTTTAGCCAAGTGCATACGTTATTTCCTTTTTAATTTATGTTTGTATTTTAAAAATAAAAGGAATTTTTTTTAAGTGTTGCTGAAATACATTAAAGAATTAAATGAAAAATGAAATAAGAATGAAACAATAAAATAATATTATTTATTATGTTTGTCTCTTTTTTATTATTTACTATTTTTTATTATTCAAAATATTTGTTTGACAGCTGCATCAGATAGTGCGAGGTTAGACATTGTATATGTGTATGTAGTGTGACGGCGTAGATATTGTAGATGTATTGCTGTACAGAGATTGTCGCCGAACTTCGCGTGACCAGAAACAAATTGATTTGATATTGCCAGCGATTATCGCCTATCGTCGCTAGGCATTTGAAATCAATTTCTGATCGCGTATAGATTAAAAAACTATGGACCCCGACGAATTAATTAATGCGGTGTTCCTACGAAAGCCCTTGTGGGATCAATCTTCAAAGAAATACCACAACCGAGATACAGGCCAAAGATTGTGGGATGAAGTGGCGAAAGAATTAAATGTACCACGTAAGTAAAATAATAAGATTGTTTCATATAGCGCGGGTACATATATAATAAACTGTATTGTAAAGAAACAGTTTCTGTGTGACTTCCAGGTGAAGTGGCTAAAAAAAAGTGGAAGGGCCTCCGTGATACATTCCAACGGGAATGCAACAAAATAAAATCTAAAATCCGTTCAGGCGCTCCTGGTGGGGAAAAAAATTCTTCGACATGGGCATATTTCCAAAGCCTACATTTTTTAAAGGAATTGACCACACCACGACTCTCCACTGGGAATATCCCCGCACCACATTAATTAATGCGTCGGGGTCCATAGTTTTTTAATCTATACGCGATCAGAAATTGATTTCAAATGCCTAGCGACGATAGGCGATAATCGCTGGCAATATCAAATCAATTTGTTTCTGGTCGCGCGAAGTTCGGCGACAATCTCTGTACAGCAATACATCTACAATATCTACGACGTCACACTACATACACATATACAATGTCTAACCTCGCACTATCTGATGCAGCTGTCAAACAAATATTTTGAATAATAAAAAATAGTAAATAATAAAAAAGAGACAAACATAATAAATAATATTATTTTATTGTTTCATTCTTATTTCATTTTTCATTTAATTCTTTAATGTATTTCAGCAACACTTAAAAAAAAATTCCTTTTATTTTTAAAATACAAACATAAATTAAAAAGGAAATAAAGTATGCACTTGGCTAAAAATGTAATGGCAGGTCTTTCTTCTGACGAAATGCCCTCTAAAAACGATGTATCCAATTTGGCTATCGTCATATACGAGTAAAAATATGTATTTATTACGAAATTTATTTACGAAATTTCGCGACGGCGTCGCGCAGAGTCGCGCGGCAACGCGCGACGTAGCGTGGAATCGCGCGACGTCGCGCGATGCTCAGTTCGCGCGAAAACGCGTCCACTGTAACCACAGCCTAATACGTATATGCGTTACACGCACACCTTCAGCCAAAAGAAAGTAGTGTATGTTTCGTTCGTCGATATATATTTCATAACCTACCAAGTATATCGCTTTATAACCTACCAAGTGTCAATTCAGCATAACCTGCCAAGTGTCAAATAAGGTAAGTTATCCAAATTTGAAATGTCACAAGTTTTTACACTACATGGGAGACTGAATTATTGTCCCAATTAACAAGGTGGGACGCCAAAATTTGTACCATGCATGCACAAAATAAATATTGTACTAACAAAAAATTGCATTGCATCTTGCATTTAAATTGCCAGATATTTATTTGTATACCAGCAATTTAGAGTTTTTATGTAAAGCTTATTATATATATTATAGAAATCAAGGGGACGCACAGGACTTGGATATATAAAATTGAAGGGGACGCACAGGCTTGAAGGTTGTCCGGAGAAGATTAGATAGATAGACGGAGCATCTTGTTTCGCACAAGTTTCTGGAAATTTGTCAAATAAGGTAAATCTACAAAATGTGTCAAACGACGTAGCATTAAAAATTATTAAGAAAATAGATTATGATGGACTGCTTGCAATGTAGAGAAAGTCACATTAGTGAAGAAAGTACGCTGAAAACACATCTCCCTTGATGCTTTTCAATCTTTTGTGAAAGACATTCGTAAAACTCTAATTAATCATACGCTCTCACCTCCTTTAGACACATTATGCAGTCTCTACAATTACTATAGCAAAAGGCCACTCTATTTCTATATTTCTATATATAAATTCTACGTTAAGTCGTATAATTAAAAAAAATGTGGCTTTCATATATTTACAGATAATCGAAACAGAAGATGATGCATTGTGATCTACGTCAGACTCTGTACGCACAAATTTGCAGGTAGGGTTTTGCATACGCAATTATTCATTCACTTATCGTGACATATGAGCACGTATGATAATTTATTAAATAATTAGTAAATGTGTCCTATTTTTTTTTTTAGGTAACGATGCAGATGAAGAGAATTATTTCAACAGCTGAAACAGAAAGTAACCCTGCTGCACTAGAAAAAGAAAAAATAAGCATATTTTCATGTATCTTATATTCTTATTCTTATTCTTATTCTTATTCTTTATTATTATTATTATTATATTTTATACTATAAAGCAGAAAGTGTATCGTATGTTTGTGTGTTTGTCTGTCGCCGAAAAACTTTCGAACGGTAAAGTCTGGGATCACGAAATGTACCTCAGCTCATTATGCCTGGCTAATCCAGATGAATGTGACTATTTTCAACTCGTTATGACCTTCCCTTCTCGAGTTAATAGTTAATTACTTAAAATAAAAAAAGTAAAAAAAATTACGCCAAGTACTACATGAATTATCTTTGTAAAAAGAAGTGAGATCCCCATAAAAAACTTTCAAAAAGTAAAAAAATTACGCCAAGTACATGAAACAAATAAATCACAAAAAATAAACGATAATAATATAAATCACAAAAAAATAGAAGAAAATATATGTATAATATCACAAAAAATAGAAGATAATAATATAAATCCCCCAAAAAATAGAAGAAAATATACAATAAATCACAAAAAATAGAAGATAATTACAAAATAAAAAAAAATGTGAAATCAAAATGAGCTGCAAGTACATAAAGGTGCTTTCCCGCTGCGTGCAAAGACGACACTGTGTAACGCAATGTAAGATTCGGTGCTTTCCAACTGCGCTTAATAATATTAAGCAGATATATTTCTATAGAAATAAATATTTCAATACCAATAAATATTTTATTCAAAATACTTTGCGCTGCGAATCCGAAAAACGGTTAATTATCTTATTAATAGTAAATTAATAATTTACAATAACTCACTTACAATCTAAAATACATTACGAACGCACACACAAGAAAAAAAGAAAAAGATTAATGCAATTTATACATATTGTTGCGAGCACCCTATGGATGGAATTCCATGGCCCGCTGGTGCTCGCGACAAAGCCAAGAAGACAGCGAGAAGAAGGCGATCGGATCGATCGCCTGTCAAGCTGTCATTCGAGAGTCAGCCGCCATTGCGTACAGACATACCGATCCCTCATTACTGAATATTAGAGCTTGTATTCGTATTACTAGTTATTTAGTATTGTTCATGTTCCGTTCTTACTGTTCTAAAATAAAATCTTATTATGTCGAGAGGAAATCGTAACAATATTTATTCAGGTTAGTAACACTAATTCGAGGCGCAGCGCCAAGTATTTTGAATAAAATATTTATTGGTATTGAAATATTTATTTCTATAGAAATATATCTGCTTAATATTATTAGTCCCCAGGAGCGCGGCACCACCGGAGCAACCTGGAGGCGCCGGTAAAGGCGTGGAGTTGCTGCTAAGCTGCGACGAAGGGAGCTCGGAGACGAACATCGTCGCAGAGAGGCCGAGTGGCATATAAGTCGCGACGGAGGAAGTCGAGGACGAATACCGTCGCGCGAACACTGAAAACCCACGAAGACAGAGCCCGAGAGTTGAGCCGTTCAATCGAGATGAGCCGTTCGTCGATTAGAGAAAGCCTGAGACACGAGAAGAGGGAAAAAGAAGTGAAGATAGAAGATTAGTTATAAGCTAATCTGGTGGACTGGGCTGTGTCTGACACCGCTAAGGAATTCGGTGTGGAGTTTGGTAAATACGATCAGAGATCAGAGAAAAATTGGTATGGTATTGCAGGACCATTGCTGAATTTCTTATCAGGCTTTGCATTGAGGAGGAAAGAACTACGTTTGGGACATCATCAAATGCCTCTTGTGAGAAGAGGAAACCAAGAAAGAGTGGTGAATGTCACTCAGTATGGAATATATGGTTGCCATCATGTATTATGTGAGGGCATGACTTTTTCACCAGAAAAGAGAGCCTCAATGGCACAATCGTTGGGTCCCTTAACAGCTCTCATGTGTTATATCCGTTCTGAAAAGCAGTTTTCAGCTAAATGGCATGTAGCTGTTAAAAGGGTTTTTGCACATTTTCCTGACATAGATAGTATTATCACCCTTATGAAAGACAAGGAACCGGTTGAACTCAGACAGCTTATATCATTGATGGCAGATATAGCTCTGATAGTAACCACAAGACAGGCTCAGAGAATGTTCCCTCCACCTGCAGCTTTTTCTTATATTTTTACCAAAGCAGAGCACAGAGTAAGGAATAGTATTGTTGCGAGCACCGGGTATAGGCATATGCATGGCCTGCTAGTGCTCGTAGCCGAAGAGAGAAGAAGGTTGGCCTCCGTCAAGAGGACGATCAGGAGGCCGACAAGAGGAGAGTCGGATACCGTACGTCCTAGCGTTCGGACGTACGGATCACATAATTGTACACAAATATAGATAACGGTCGGATAATCTGTATACGTGTGTATTTATTCTGCCCGTTGCGTCGGGGTGGCCTGCGGTAGAAACGCCCCGACGCAACAGTATATATAAATGCACTGTTCTCGAACCAAACTTCAACTTTAGCGGACAGGGATGCTGGGCATTTTATAAGATATTTCAGAGCATCAAATGGTCAATTTATCTCAACAAAACAACCGATACTGTTGCTAAACAAATCGTTTTTCATAGCATGTTTGGCACCTACAAAGAGGATCTATCATTGCTTAGTCAGATCACTAACCAAGGGACATGGAATACACGAGAAGAGATGGGGGCAAGTTTTCCAAAAAGCTAACACATCCGGCACACCAATACATTTCACACCAGTTCAGCAGCTATACTATTCTAAATTGGCCCAAGCAAACCAAACGGGTCTCCTGACTTCCAATTACACTCAGATGACATCTCAACCCTGCTTTAGTGGCAGAATTAAGAGAACATTTAGCGATGCTTTCTTTGACCACCTAGATGAAGGAACAGTGCTTGCATCTTCTGGTAGGTCAATTCAGCAGATGATTGCTTCATACACTACAATAAGGGAAGAGTTAAGAGACTTGTTGAAGAGGAAAGACAAGAAATTAGATATGGGGACAACTGGTTGGAAGAAGATGGATGATGTCACGCCTAGCCTTGAGGGTGGTCCAGATGAGGATATGGTGTTCAATCTTACGAGGGGAGGCCGCGAATGGGACGAGCGATTTTTTAACGAAACCGGGCAGAAAATGTTGAGGTCGATGTGTATAAACAAATTCTAGAATATTAGCTGTGAATGGCCGGCCATTTTTATAAAAAATGACTTTAAACAGTAAAATTATGAAGTCGTCGAAACAAAAATTGAATTTTCTGGTTAAATTATTGATACTATGCCAATAACACATAAGACTTTTGTATTCCTTTCATCAAGATGTACCACTTAATGAAGTATAAAATCGATTCGACGACTTCATAATTTTACTGTTCATAATTTTTTATAAAAATGACCGGCCATTCACAGCTAATATTCTGGATTTTGTTTATACACATCGGCCTCAAAATTTTCTGCCCGGTTTCGTTAAAAAATCGCTCGTCCCATTCGCGGCCTCCCCTCGTTAGTGGTCGGTTTTTCTTGGGGAAAGTCTTAAAAGTTGCCAATTCTTTGTTTCAAGTTTCGTCTAGCAAGCTATACCCTGTGCGACTATATTCTAATGATTTGTCACGTTAATGTTCTGATTTAAAAAAAAAAAAAAAAAAAAAAAAAAAAAATTAGACATAACTGAGTAGCTGGCCTTACTCCCACCTCTTCTGTAATTTTCTTCTCAGAATGACCGAGCGCAAATATCGCACAAAACCTGTCGATGGTCGAGTTCATGATGTAAGGCAGGCCTGCCCCATCGGGTGCAAATACCTCCTGAAGTTCTGGGACCCGGGCAACAGCCGAGCGCGAGCTGGTTACGGTGCTAACTACAGCATGGGTTGCGGGAGAACTGCATGAGTGTGCGGCCGTCCATGCAGGCTCGTACCACCATGCAGTTCTCTCACAAATTTCGCAACGGGTAGCAATGGAACAGTCCCGTGCTCGGCTGTTACCCGGGTCCCAGAAATTCAGGAGGTATTTGCACCCGATGGGGCAGGCCTGATGTAAGGACATAAGGGGTGCTCGACCGGCAGCTCATTTTCGTCTTCTACTGCGCCTTCCCACTTTCCGCCATGTTAAAATATGGCCGCCTAGTTACATTATGGGGTTTATAATGTACTAACCTAACGTCGTGTAGCGTAAACTTTAGAGGCGCGAAGTTTGAACAAGACTACAAAAATGTAATAGGAATGAAAAGTAAAGGTGAAGTTAGATGTATGTGTGCGTGACCACTAATATTTCCCGATCTTGTTTCGTAACTGTTATTATTAATAAAGTTAATAAGATAATTGGAAAAAATGTATTTTTTATTGGTAAAGTCGTCCTACCAAAAATGAGCGAGCCTGTGCAAGCGAAGCTGCAATACTTTTACATTATACATTACTTGGTCTTCTGTCTACGCACTACTTTAAAATTTAAAACGACTTTTCAAACGCCGCTGTCTATCGAATCTCGATATCGCGCTGTTTCGCACCTACTTCACTCTATAATAAAACATATCGTAATGAGACCCTCAACAGTATGTACTGTTGCGTTACCAGACTTTAATGCAACTGTCGTATTGGTTGAAAATCCAATATGGAGGATCTTGGGAAGGGCACGTTATTGGCTAATCTGGAAAGCTGCGCAAGAGCACACCTTATGTCCTTACATCATGGTCGAGTTTACACTCGACTACATATCTATTCTCAACCACGTGTATGCCCGAGGCTTAGAGCATATATACATGGAGGTATCATTGCCTTAGAGTGACTGCCTCGAAACTGTCGGCAACATCACGCGAGAGAGAAAGACATGTGCCACTGGTGCGAGCGAGAGAAGTATATGTCCCATTCGACCGATATGCGCATGCGCCGATATCGTGCGAGAGAGAAACACATCTTGCGAGCGAGAGAAGTATATGTCCTAATCGACCGTCATCGATATCTGGTCGATATCGCCGGCGACGAACCGCGGTTACTATGAATATCGTTGTTTACGCTCGTAAGTACGTACCTTTTGAAAAACGGTTATATGTATCGAGTTGAAATTAAAACATGCCAAACTGATATTGCTTGTTGTGCGGTAACCGAGATAAATCGGCTTCCTATTACTCGTAAGTAAATACATATAATATTTAATAAATTAAATTAATTAAAGTGTGTCGTGCACACAAGTATGTGATAAATACAAGTTCATTTTTGGTACGATATTTGTTCATATTGCAAATATAATATTAATTTCATTCCTTGTAAATAGATTTCCGAAAAACAAGGATTCTCGCCAGAAGTGGCTAGATTTTTGCGGCATTGATGAACAAGTTTTGAACAATGTTACTAAACTGTGTTGGAATCATTTTCAAAAAGATGATATCATTTGGCTAGGTAGATGTTCGATTCCTAAGCACAATGTTGTGCCATCTATTATGAAGAAGAACGTGTATAAACGTTCTGATTTTGATTTCCAAACGTTTGTATCTGTGAATGAAAATCCCATTGTATTATTGGAAGGTAAGAATTACTGCATTTGTAGGTATTTGATTGATATACATTGAACTGATAAATTAATTGATTATTGATGACACTTATAGAAACTTGTTCAACGGTCAATCGCCCGTCTACACCTCCGAGTTGTCAGAGTATTCGATCTTTCGAAACATCTGTTACACCTCTACCAGTTACATCTGACAATGAAAATCCTACTGTATTATTTGAAGGTAAGAATTACTGCATTTGTAGGTCTTTGATTGTTATACATTGAACTGATAAATTAATTGATTATTGATGACACTTATAGAAACTTGTTCAACGGTCAATCGCCCGTCTACACCTCCGACTTGTGAGAGTATTCAATCTTGCGAAACACCTGTACATAATCCTCGTTTCTTTGGTGATATTACAACAGCACATTTCGCCACACCTAGAAACGCTAAAATAGCTTTGGACTTGGCAAAACGGACCGTTGCAAACCAACAGATGAAAATTCAAAATTTACAAAAAGCTCGAAACAGAATGTCGGGTCAAATAATAAAACTGAAAACACTTTTAAAATATTTAAAGAAGAAAAATCGAATGTGCGAAATGACTGCTACAAATATAATGGTATGTTCTAAATCTAGTAATAATTACAATAATAATAATAATAATATTTATTTAATATTTTTTATGTTTCATCGTGTACATAAATAAAGAAATCGGAAGGAAGGAAAGGCTTTAGTTTAACCCACCCACGTAATCCCATCCCATTTGAATTTGTTTTTTTTGGTATTTAGGCTACACTACCTGCCATAATGAAATGGTCCTGTAAAAGAAAAATAGGAAGAAGTAAGATGTTCTCTGCGGAAATGAGAGCGTTCGCCCTTACCCTACATTTCTATTCACCGAAGGCATATAAATACGTACGTAAAACCTGCAACAACATTTTTCCACATGTTTCGACCATCCATAGATGGTATGCAGTGATCGATGGTCGCCCAGGATTCACAAAATAAATATTCGAAGCCTTAAAATGTCAAGTTCGTAAGCAACGAAATCAAGTATTTTGCAATTTGGTCATAGACGAGATAGCCATTCGACAGCAAGTAATTTATTATGGTAAACGCTATTACGGTCATGTAAATTTTGGCATAGATAACGAACGAAATGATTCTCGACTAGCCAAGAATGCATTGGTCTTCATGGTGGTGGCATTGAATAGCTACTGGAAAGCTCCTGTCGGTTATTTTTTAATCGATTCACTGACTGGAAAAGAGAGAGCCAAGTTACTGACGACATGTTTGCAATTAATTCATGAAACTGGAGTCACATTGCACTCTCTCACTTTCGATGGCGCAAGTGTAAATTTCAGCATGTGTGCTAATCTGGGTGCAAATTTTACTTTGGGGGAAAAGTTTAAACCTTATATTCTGCACCCTATAACCCAAGAAAAAGTCTTCTGCTTTTGGGATCCGTGTCATATGTTAAAATTGGTCAGAAACACGTTGGGAGACAAATTAAAGTTACGGTATAAAGAAAAAACTATTTATTGGGAAAATATTGTAACTCTGCAAAGAATACAAGAATCCGAAGGTTTGAGATGTGCCACTAAAATAACAAAGAAGCACATTCTATTTCAAAATACACGGATGAATGTAAAATTGGCCGCCCAAACCCTTAGTGAGAGTGTCAGTGTTGCTTTAAAATTTTGCAATCAATACGTTCCTCAGCAATTTATTGACCCAGAAGAAACTACCTTATTTTGTTCGATGTTTAATAATGCGTTTGATTTATTAAACGTAAGATCGAAATATTGTAAAATAAAAAAGTGCAATGTGGCTCTTACAAATGAAAATTTGGACGATTTAAAAACATATGCGGACAATATTATTGAATATATTAACAATCTGAGAGATAGTAAAGATATTTCAATTATACAGAGTGACAGAAAAACGGGCTTTCTTGGCTTCATCATATGCTTAACAAATATGTTTGAACTTTTCAAAATTTTGAGAGATAGGGGGCTTACATATTTGTTAACGTACAAACTCAATCAGGACCACCTTGAAACTTTCTTTAGTGCGTTACGTAGTAAAGGAGGTTTCAATAATAATCCGAACGCGAAACAATTCGAGGCTAGTTATAAAAAATTGTTAGTTAGACACGAAATCGAGGCCTCAGAAAGGGGGAATTGCCTCATGACTGATGTGCAAATTTTATACGCCTCATCGAAAATTAAGTCTAATGAAAGCAATGACTTATTTACAGTGAACGAAATAGATGATACACCTGCTGAACGTCTATTTGATCATGATTATTTGTCGAGTTTATGGACACTCCGTCCATATGTGGGAGAAATAATAACATACATAAGTGGATTTGTTATAAGAAAATTAGTTGGCAAAATTTGTGTAGTTTGCTCTTCATTTTTAACGTCAGAATCCACGGATTCTTTGTTGATACAATTAAAGAATAGAGGTAAACTTATATTTCCATCCAAAAGTGTAGTCGCAATAGCCCGTGCATGTGAAACGATTTTTCGAGAAAATGACAAAATTATTTTTAAAACACAAAATATCGAAAACATTTTGATTGCAAAAACATTTAAAACCGTTTGCCATTCGGTTTTTAATGATGTCGAAATGACCAACTATATTATGGAGCAGGACGTAATAAATAATCATAAAACACAGTTAATAAAAAAAATTATTAAAATTTATCTTAAATTACGTTTATTTTATAAAAGCAAATGTGCGACAACAGAAAAAGAAAATGATTACATTCGACATAAGTATTCAAAATTGATCCACTTCAAACACCAGTAGAACCACTAGTAAGCCTTAACAGAAATGGACAAAATTTACAAGAAAGTGACGAAGGAAATAAATAGATATAAAGTGTTAGATACCCCATCATATATTTTTCGCCACCCAGTATATTTTAAGAACGTAGGCTAGGTTGAAACTTTCACCATGTTATTTCCGTTCCATGCGACGTATCGAGGTACGGCCGATTTTTGTCAAGGTCCTCAAGGACCTCGGGTTTTTCCCACACCCCCACAGTCAAGGCTTTTCCTAACGGTCAACGAGACAGCGTTCCTCACTTCGTATTCCGCCACTCAAGCGAAAGCATCTCTCCAACGTTATACCATACTTTAATTTACTTTACGCAATAAATAATATTTAAGAATATTAAAAAGATCGTTATTTGATGGGGATCACGACACAAATTTGGCGCAGTCGGTAGGACCTGTCAACGGTGAACGAATATTAAAACTTTATTAAAAGTGTTTTTCGCCTGTGGATTTTTATCCTTTGTGACGGAAGATAATCGTGTCAACCCCAGAAGTCTACGGATCCAGATATCCACTACAGCAGAGGAAGTCAACGATTGGCACGTCCAAGGACTCCTTCACTGGTAGAGGTTTGTGCGATACATTCTCGAATTTTGTTGCGTGGTAATTGTCTGAAGTACTCAATATCCTATCATCATGACTTCCACAAATCCACCCGATCAATCTGCTACTTCCAATAATTCAAATCGTTTAGAATTTGAGATGAAATTCTTATGTGATCTAATTCCTAAAGAATTTACCGGCAATCGTTATGAGCTTGGTCAGTTCATCGCGAATTGCAATAACGCAGATGAACTCGCATCAGCGAGACAAAAGATTCCTTTATTATATTTTATATTATCAAGAATATCGGGTCATGCAAAAGAACAATTAGCATTTCACAAATTTAATAATTGGAGTGAATTAAAGGAAAGATTAAAAATTCTATATCAAGACAAGAAACATTATTGTCAAATCATGGAGGATTTAAATAGTTGCAAACAAACATATTCGGAAGATATCACTAGCTATCATCAAAGATTAATTAAGTTATCCTCAAGAGCTTTGAGTGCAATTCAACAATACTCTAGTGATCCTTCTGAAATACCGGGGAAGAAGAAAGCCGTAGAGGAGGTAACTCTAAATAGATTCGTTTATCATTCCTCTTTGCAAATTTCGCAAATGTTGCGCTGGAAAGATTTCGATAATTTAAATTCAGCATATTCTGCTGCTGTTTCCGAAGAACGCGCTTTAAATATGAACCATCCTAAAAGACGTCAAGTTTGTAATATTTGTGGGAAAACGAATCATGATACATCACAATGTAGATTTAAATCATCCAGTGGTGAACGTAGAAGAACTGTTAATACCGTCCAAATCCCAGTTCCAAATCAAAATCGTTATCAAAATAATCAATATCGGTATTCAACTCCTAACGAAGCAAGTCGACATCATTCACAACCTCGATTTCCGAGTCAAGGGAACCATAATCTATCTGGTCAAACTAAATTTTGCAATTACTGTAAAAATCAAGGCCATTTAATATCCGAGTGTAGGAAAAAGGCATTCAATGATAGTCGACGGGAACAATCAGTCAATCAGCCAAACAGTTCTCGTCAATCTGATAACAAAACAGTTCATTTAAACTATCAGGAATCCCCCGTGATGAACACTGCACGGGAGGATCAGATTTCTCATCTTCAGGTGTTCGAGAATTAAATGTATCTATTTGTAAAAATACTTTAGATTTCATTCAAGTATCATCCCCAGATTCTAAAGACATCAATGGCAATCTTAAGTTGTTAATAGACACTGGTGCAACTGTTTCTCTTATTAAAGCATGCAAATTGAGACCGGAAACTAGATTTAATTCGCATGATAAACTTGTTTTACACGGTCTTAGCTCAAACAATTCCGTGGAGACAGTGGGTAGTTGTTGTATTCCAATAAAAATTCGTGATCAGATTATACTTGCAAAATTTTATATTCTTAATCAGGCTACAAACGTCCCTTTCGACGGCTTGATTGGGAAGGATATTTTGGAAAGAGAGTCCGCTACGATAGATTATGAATCGCGAAGTATTACTTTTAAAACGATATCAGCTACAATTCCATTAGTTTCTCAGAATGCTCATAATGCAAGCGTGAATTTAATTAATCTCAAAGCACGGACGGAGACATTAATAGAAATCGAAATAAAAAATCCTGAAATTCAAGAGGGTATCATACCAGAAGTAAAGTTGCGAAAGGGGTTATATTTATGTAAAGCTATCACTAAAGTGAATGAAAATAATAGAGCTTATGCCACCGTTCTTAATACGCGAATCATAGATCAACAAATGGAAACAATTTCTGTATGTCTGGAGCCGCTTCCGAAAAATTCCACAATTCTATCTTTAAACTCTGGCTCCTCCACATTAAATCGAGCAAAATTATTACAGGAGAGTCTTAGATTGGAGCATTTAAATTCCGACGAACGGAAGTCAGTTTTAGATATTTGTACTCGGTATCAAGAGATATTTTATTTTCCCGATGATAAGTTAACAGCTGCAAGTACTATTGAACATGAGATTAACGTCACTGACCCAACCCCCATATACACGAAATCTTATAGATATCCTGAAATTCATAAATCTGAAGTTCAGAAACAAATAGAAAAAATGTTAAATCAAGGTATAATTCAACCATCTATCTCCCCGTGGTCATCTCCTTTATGGATCGTCCCCAAGAAAATGGATGCTTCCGGTAAAAGAAAGTGGAGAGTTGTAATCGATTTTAGGCAGTTAAATAACGTTACAGTAGGTGACGCTTATCCCATTCCTAACATAGACGAAATTTTGGATCAATTGGGACACTCGAAGTATTTTACGACGCTCGATTTGGCATCTGGCTTCCACCAGATACCGATGGGTGAACGAGACAGGCAGAAAACGGCGTTTACAACCCCTCTGGGTCATTACGAGTTCACTAGAATGCCGTTCGGACTCAAGAATGCGCCCGCGACTTTCCAACGGCTTATGAATACTGTACTGTCGGGTTTGCAGGGTCTCCAGTGTTTTGTATATCTGGACGATATAGTCATTTATGCCTCTTCTATCGAGGAACATTCCGAAAAATTAAAAGCCATTTTTGAACGTCTCGCAGTGAATAATTTGAAACTACAGCCTGATAAATGTGAATTCATGCGTCAGGAAGTAGCATATTTAGGGCATGTTATATCAGAAAAAGGAGTACAACCCAATCCAGATAAAATCAATGCAATTGCTAATTATCCGACTCTTAGAAATCAAAAGGATATCAAAGTCTTTTTAGGACTTGTTGGATATTATCGCAAGTTTATACAGGATTTTGCAAGGCTAGCTAAACCTTTAACAATATTATTAAAAAAAGATACGCCATTTGAGTGGGGCATTGAACAGCAAGAATCCTTTGATAAATTTAAGCGAATATTAACTCATCAACCGATCCTTCAATATCCGGATTTTAATCGAGAATTTATCCTTACAACTGATGCCTCAAATTATGCAATAGGCTCTGTTTTAAGTCAAGGCCCTATTGGAGGAGATCTCCCAATAGCATATGCATCGCGAACACTGAATGGAAGTGAACAAAATTATAATACTACTGAAAAAGAATTGCTTGCAATAGTTTGGAGTATAAATCATTTCAGACCTTATTTATATGGTAGACCATTCACTGTCGTTACTGACCATAAACCTTTGACGTGGTTATTTAATTGTAAAGATCCAGGAAGCCGTTTAATACGCTGGCGATTGAAACTTGAGGAATATAGTTATAAAATAATACATAAGGAGGGAAAGCTCAATTCTAACGCTGATGCTCTGTCGCGTCCTCCAATAATAAGTATAGTCCAAGGCAATGATTCATTTGAAAATTTCATTCAATATCATTATAAAACTCTAGATATTCCTAAAGTAGAATCAATTCCATGTCATAGCTTAACTCATTTTCCAAACGTTCTGTTTTATTCAAAAGATTTAGACGAAAACAATTTGTATTCCGAAGCATTACGAACCAAGTATGAAATGTCTAACATCAAGGAACCTGATGAACTGTATTCTACTATTAAATTAAACAATAACTCTCAAGTAACTTATCTCTGTATATCCAAATCATTCCATTTTGATAAGTTAGATTACAAAAGTATATTCTATTCTTTAAGAAATTTAAGAGATCATCTCGGAAAAGAAAACTATACAGGTAATCTGTATGTTCACGATCTGACTATTAATAATCAGAATATAAAAAAAGAAATGTTCTGTGAAATAGTACATTACCTCTTCAAAGATACAACCATTAAACCTATTGTTTTAGAACGAAAGAGAATTACCCTTAGGACACCAGAAGAAATTTTAAAGATCCTACAGGAGAACCATGACTCAAAATTAGCAGGACATTCTGGGTATATACGCACATACAAAAGAATCAAAGAATTTTATAAATGGGAATCCATGAAAAAGGATATAAAAAGATATATTAAGAAGTGTCCTTCATGTCAGGTTAATAAAACAAACTTCAAACCTTCAAAGGCACCAATGGAAATTACCACCACTTCGGATAGACCTTTTGAAAGACTTGCTATCGATATAGTCGGACCTTTGCCGCAAACCTTCAATAATAATCGGTTTATATTAACAATGCAAGACGATCTGACAAAGTATTCATACGCCGTTCCCATACCAAATCACGTGTCCCAAACCGTAGCAACTGAACTTTCCAGATTTATTACACTCTTCGGAATCCCTAAAACAATTTTATCTGATCAGGGAACTGATTTCACGTCTCATTTAATCAAGGATTTAACAAAATTATTTAACACGAAACATATATTATCTTCACCTTACCATCCGCAAACAAATGGTGCATTAGAACGATCTCATTTGACTTTAAAAGATTATTTAAAGCATTATATTAATGATAAACAGTCCGATTGGGATGAATTTATTATGTTTGCAATGTTTGCTTACAACACCCATGTAAAATATTAGGTTAAGTTGAGCACGAGGAGGCTGGTGAGGTTAGGATCGGCGATTGGCACCAAAACACTGGTTTGCACAATAAATTGTGAGGTCTTTATTATAAAAAGTGTGCCAACGGATGAGCCGTTGTGCACACTGGAAAACAGAGGGTTGAGCCTCCGTACACTCTCTTGTACAACAATTAACACGTTTCAGAACGTGGACACGCGGAACGCACAATCGCGAATACGCGATCAATTGATTGAGTACACGCCGACTGTGTCGCGAACACCGTGTTGAGTCTACTTTGTGATTCGAACGTGATTTGAGCACTGAAATTGCATGTAGAGCAGAACTTTTGAACAATGAACAGATACGTTGTACGTTGAACACAGTTATGAGCAGAATGTCGTTAGGATGGATGCGCATTTCCGCCTTGGCGTCTTCTCGAACATTCTCGAGCGTCGATCGACAAGACGGACGCTGATTGGTTGATCGATCGCGGATCGACCGCGACTTCCGCCGCCCAGGAGGTGCTGCGGTGATCGAGAGTGCGGCGGCGCAGAGAACTATTCATTCCCAAACATGCTCCCGCCATCAACAGCTGATTGAAGATGTTGATGATGAATCTGTAACAGGCAAAATTGCCAATTTTGCAATTGGCCTGATTAGTGTTGTTGTGGCGGTTTTGAGCGTCACGACTCGGGTGAGTCCATCCTTCCCTGGATGTAAGGTGATGATCCTCGCAAGTGGCCACTTGCTAGGTGGAAAACGCTCATCTGTGATGAGCACCAGGGACCCGACCTTCAGGTCGTTGGTTGGATGATGCCATTTGGTGATGGATAGTTGTCTCTGCAGATAGTGGGATGACCACTGAGTCCAAAATTGTTGCGTCTTTGTTTGAATGAATTGCCACCTGGCTGATGGCAAGATTGATGAATTCTCCACTGACGGTTCCGGAAGCGCTGAGAGTGGTTGTCCAATGAGAAAGTGCGCTGGTGTGAGTGCAGTGATGTCATCAGGGTCGTCACTGAGGGGCTCAAGCGGTCGTGAGTTGAGCATTGCTTCTATTTGTGTGAGAAGTGTGCTGAACTCCTCGTATGTGAGCACCGTCTCACTGACTGTGCGCCGGAGATGGTGTTTGACTGACTTCACGACCGCTTCCCACTTGCCTCCCATGTGAGGTGCTGCTGGAGGGTTGAAATGCCATTCTGTCTTGTCATTGACGAACAGCTGATTCAGGCGTTGATGCGCCTCAGTCCCCTGGGTGAACATTCTTTTGAGAACAGTGTCAGCTCCAACGTAGTTGGTTCCGCAATCGGAGTGAAGAGTGAGAGGAATCCCTCTCCTGGAGACAAATCTCCTGTAGGTGGCGATGAACCCTTCTGTTGTGTAATCTGTCACCAGTTCTAGGTGAACAGCTGATGTGGTGAGGCACACAAAGACGCAAATCCAGCCCTTTTGAGTCTTGGCACCTCTTCCTCTCCACGTCTTCAGTGTGATTGGACCCGCATAATCGGTGCCAGTATTGTTGAACGGTCGTGAGGGTGTAACTCTCGAAAGAGGTAGTTGGCCCATCAGTTGATGGGCACGGATCCCCCTTTGTCGAGCACACACAACACACCGCAGGATGTGCGATTTTACTGGCGCTCGCCCTCCAATGATCCAGTAGTTTTGTCGAATCTGGGCGAGGGTGAGCTGGGTCCCTCCATGGAGAGTTTGTCGATGAGCATGGTCTATAATCAATTTAGACAAATGTGAATGACGAGGTAGAATTGCAGGGTGCTTACTTTCGTAGCTTGTGCAAACATTGTTGAGTCTGCCTCCAACTCTAATGACTCCACTCTCATCGATGAATGCGGTGAGTCGATTGAAGACATGAGCGGCTGGCAAAGTTGAGCCTGAGCTGAGCATCTTCATCTCGCTGGAGAAATAAAGCGCCTGCGTTGCTTTGATCCAGAAGATCCTGGCCCATTCTATGTCGATGGGCGACAAGGTGAAGAGCGGCAGCGTGACTGGAGCCTTCTTCAACCTTGAAACAAATCTGAAACAAACTGATGTGATGCGAAGAAGTTTGTTGAGAGATGAATATTTGTAAATGAGGTCCCAGTGATATTCAATCTTTTGAATATTGAGCAGCTTTGAAATGCCTGGACGAGCCTCTAGTGCACTCAAGTCTTCGTCTAGCATTGGTTGTGATGGCCATGTTTCACTGGGCTGCGCAAGCCATGGTGGTCCCGTCCACCAAAGCTTATGATGTTCAAGCTGCGATGTTGATAAGCCTCGTGATGCGCAATCAGCTGGGTTTGTGGACCCTGGAACGTGTCTCCAATGTGCGCCTTGGGTGA
Source organism: Andrena praecox (assembly GCA_963932275.1). Lineage (NCBI taxonomy): Eukaryota > Metazoa > Arthropoda > Insecta > Hymenoptera > Andrenidae > Andrena > Andrena praecox. The sequence goes on from OZ010731.1 coordinate 38,827,943, forward strand.
TCTCTTGAATTTGGGACACACGATTCCGTACGTAGTCCTTCCAGCGTGATGCTTGTGTTTTGATCCATGTTAGTGTCACTTGTGAGTCCGTCCACAGATATGTAGTAGCAATGTTGAGCTTGAGCGTTGCTTGAACATATTTGGTGAGCTTCGCCAGCATCAATGCTGCAGTAAGCTCGAGTCTCGGGATTGTGAGCTTCTTTAGTGGTGCTACCTTAGTTTTGGAGCACACCAATGTCGCGACCTTGTGAGTTGTGGACGGTGATGATACGGTAATGTAAATTACCGCTGCCATGGCGAGTTGTGAGGCATCAGAAAAGCCGTGTAGTTCCACTGTCGAGTTGCTGAAGGTGTTGAACCACCTTGGGCATGATAGCTTGCGCAAGCTTGTTAAATCTTCTCTGATGATGAGCCATTGTGACGTTACTTGGGAAGGCAGTGGATCATCCCAGTTGAGCTCGTGTAGCCACAACTCTTGCAATAGTGTTTTTGCTCGAATTATGACCGGCGCTAGAAAACCTAATGGATCAAATATTTGTGCTACTTCTGATAAGATGAGGCGTTTGGTGAGCCTTGAATTTGAGCTTGGTTTTGAGATGAAAGAAAATTCGTCGTTGATCACATTCCATTGAAGTCCGAGAATTTTGGTATTGCAGTCGTCTAATGATATGATTGAGCCTTGGGCTCGTTGGGTTTGAGAAATTGCATCAAGCAACGGAGGAAAGGTGGAATGCCATTTGGCTAGTGGAAACCCTCCCGCGTTGCACAGATCTTTTAATTGGTGAGCAATTGTGATGAGCATCTCACCTGTGTCTGCACCTCCAAAGATGTCATCCACGTATCTGGCATGTGTGATTGATGGCACCGCCAGAGGAAAGCGATGACCTTCGTCTTCCGCCAATTGGAGCAAAGCTCTGACCGCCAGAAATGGAGCAGCCTTGGTCCCATATGTGACCGTTGTGAGCTTGTAGGGCACCTCCTTTGAATCGTCATCGATCCACAGTATTCGTTGGAGATCTTGATCATCCTCGTGAATCTTGACTTGACGATACATTTTCGTCACATCTGTGGCAAAAATGTACTTGTGCTGGCGTATCCACAGCAGCACGTCGGTGATGTTAAGGAGTAGATTTGCACCCGTATGCATCAAATCGTTGACAGAATACCCGGATGAAGTAGGGCTAGATCCATTGAAGACGACTCTCAGTTTCGTCGTCTGTCTGTCAGGCTTCAATACTCCATGATGTGGAAGATAAAACACAGAGTGAGTATTAGGTGAAAGGGATGGTGCTCTTACCATGTGACGGAGCTCCTCGTACTCTTGCATGAAGCCTTGATAGAGGTTGCGATACTCGTTGTTCCTGTTGAGCTTGACGAGCGTACGCTTCAAGCAAGCGTGAGCTGCTTGATAAGAATTACCCAGCAGCTTTGGAGTCTCCTTCAGAGGGATGCGCACGGTGTATCGTCCTGTAGAATCACGAGTGTGTGTCGCTCGAAAGTGATCCTCACATTCTTGTTCTTCAGGTGTGAGCTTCATGGGTGTATCTGTCGGGAGCTCTTCTTGAATCCAAAATCGTGTCAGCATGTCTTGCAAAGAAGTGTCAGCATGCTGCACGACGGCAGAGTGATGTGCGGTGGCCTTGCGCAGGTCCACTGTAACTGGTCCAAGAATGAGCCACCCAAAAATGGACAGCTGTCACAACACTCATTAGGTCTTGTTGAACCATAATGGATGCGATGGAATACAGAGGCAGAGTCGTAAATTCTGCCTCTCAGTTGATGAGGGCGATGTCCTGCAGAAGCAAAGTCGTAAATTCTGCCTCTCACTCTTCAACTTTAATGTGACTGTAGTAAAGCTCTTCAGTAGGCGCGCTCGTATAGGATCTATTACTGAGATTGCCTGCTGAGAGCTAGATCCCAAGAGTGAGCTTAAATGCGAGTGTGTTGAGCTCCCAGGGAGAAATCTGAGAGACTCCAGAATGGCTGATCTTTAGACAGTCCAAATCAGTCACTGAGGCTCCAGTTCCGTGGCACTCTTGGTGCCACCCACAATAGAGTAGATTCCTGGGCTCCAGCTTCGATGATCATGTTGGGTGATGGCATGCACTAAGGGTTGAGGCGACGGATGAATCCTTCTTGACGAAGGTGATCTCAGAGCTTTCTGCTACTGAGTGGTTGATACTGCTCGCTGCTTGTGAATGACTATAGAGTATTGACTGCACCAACTGTATTTCTTTTGATCTATAAACAGGAGTACCTCTTCGAGGAGCGAGCTGTGAGCACACATGGGAATGTGGCCATCAGTAGCTTGTAAAGTATTGAAACGACCCACCTGAGAATTGATGTGAAGATTGGTGGGTCTGATTTCTTCAATGTGATACGTTGATCCCTCCAATCTTGAGGCTGGTGATTGGAGACGAGTCCACGCTCCGTCATTGTGGACCTTGTTTCCTTATGATCAGGTGATGAACACTGTGATATTGATGGTTGCCCCTTCGGGCAGCTGGTGAGCCATAGGCGTCACCTGTGCATCCTTGTGGCTGAGGTTGGGCTGGTTTACAGCAGTCGCAGGGATGCTCTTGATGAGCCCGCTGACTTTGTGTTTTTTTGATCATCTTGATCAGCCATCGCGAAGCACAGGAGTTGAGCTTGTGAGCCCTCTAAACTGAACTACACAGCACTGTGGTACACAATCACCGCTCCGGCTCGAAGGACCAAACTGTAAAATATTAGGTTAAGTTGAGCACGAGGAGGCTGGTGAGGTTAGGATCGGCGATTGGCACCAAAACACTGGTTTGCACAATAAATTGTGAGGTCTTTATTATAAAAAGTGTGCCAACGGATGAGCCGTTGTGCACACTGGAAAACAGAGGGTTGAGCCTCCGTACACTCTCTTGTACAACAATTAACACGTTTCAGAACGTGGACACGCGGAACGCACAATCGCGAATACGCGATCAATTGATTGAGTACACGCCGACTGTGTCGCGAACACCGTGTTGAGTCTACTTTGTGATTCGAACGTGATTTGAGCACTGAAATTGCATGTAGAGCAGAACTTTTGAACAATGAACAGATACGTTGTACGTTGAACACAGTTATGAGCAGAATGTCGTTAGGATGGATGCGCATTTCCGCCTTGGCGTCTTCTCGAACATTCTCGAGCGTCGATCGACAAGACGGACGCTGATTGGTTGATCGATCGCGGATCGACCGCGACTTCCGCCGCCCAGGAGGTGCTGCGGTGATCGAGAGTGCGGCGGCGCAGAGAACTATTCATTCCCAAACAACCCATGTTCATAAATCGACTGGGTATACTCCGTACGAAACTCTTTTTGGTCATAAACCATTTTTACCTAGTAGTATAATACAAGAACCGACATTAAATTATTCTTACGACGATTATATAGTTAATTTAAAACAAAAATTAAATTATACACAAAGAGTAGCAAGAGATAATTTAATTGCATCAAAAATAAAGTCAAAGACATACTATGATAGTAAAATTAATCAACACGAGTACAGAGTAAATGATTTAGTTTACGTACAGAATAAACAAGTGACTCAGGGATTAAACAAAAAGTTATCACCGAATTACATAGGTCCTTTTAAGATAATAAAGATTAATCGGAATAGTACAGTCCAAATACAAAAAAACAAGAAGTTGGTAGTTTATCATACTAATATGCTGAAACCTTCTGTTTCAGGTGACAGCAAGGATGTTTAATAACCGTAGTCTCCTTTCCAAATTACTTCCAATGTTGATAACATTAATCTTTCAAGTACCAATTCCTAATCATGCTAACTTAAACAATAGTCCTTATTACAAAATATTTCATTTGAACAACCATGCTGGTTTGTACTACAATTCATTGGGTGATGTTAAAATATCGAATTCTAAGTATTCTCTACTGATGTATCATGATCTCAATGTCATTGACCAACGATATGGTCAACTAGTTCAATTCTTTGCGGAATCTGTAAAGATGTGCGAGGAATATCCTTTTCATAATACTGGTGTAACTTCATGTTGGAGTTCCCTCCAAATACTAAAATCGCGTATCGCGGTAATTAAAGAAAAATTGGAAACCATAAATTATATGGCTGGTAATGAAGCATTCGACGATAATAAAATCGTTAAAAGGGGTTTATTTGACGGTGCATCTTATATTCCGAAATGGTTATTTGGCACTCCGGATGCTGAAGATTCCAAGATATACGAAGAAGCGTTAAAATCTATAGTTAATGGAAATAAAAATATTAATTCATTAATGAAACAACAGATATCAATTATAACTAATACCATTCAAGACTTCAATACATGTATTAATAACCTCAAGCTTGATGAAAATATGCTCAATGAGAATATCAAATTAATTAATGATTTTTCTAACGCTACTGCCAATATTTTAAACAATATTTTTAGACAACAAGTGATATTGGAACAGTTACATCTTTTATCACAAATTTCTACCGAATTGGATGAGTATTGTAATTTGTTTATTTCTTCCATCTCTATGGCACGTCGTAATATACTACATCCACAAGTATTAACTCCTCAAAATCTTTTTGATGAATTAAACAAGATTAACCTCCCAAATGGGCAGAATTGGCCAATCACATTAACTAATTCAAATATATACAGATACAGTGAACTTTGCAAAGTAGGTGTAATTATTAGAAACAGAAATTTATTGTTTACCATTGTCATTCCATTGATTGAGGAATTGCCGTATAATCTCTACGAATTAGTACCACTTCCCATTTCCCATAATCAATCCAATATTTATTCCTATATACAACCGGATTTTACCTATCTCCTCATGAGTACGAATCAGGCATATTATACACAGTTGCAAGATCTCGGGAGGTGCGCACAAATCGACGTCAAGGAGTACATTTGTCACATTAAACACGTGATCAGAACAGTTGCGGAACCGATATGCGAAACCATTTTATTCACAACCATTGTCAAGAAGTTACCAACGTCGTGCAAGACTCGGACCGTTCAAGCTAATCTTGAAATTTGGCACTACATCTCAAACAATGAATGGATTTTCGTCATTAGCCAAATTTTGGAGTTAACACTCACTTGTTCCAGCGCACATCTTGAGGATGTCGAACTTAAATCTACTGGAATCATCCGCCTGGAACCAGAGTGTAAAGGATACACTCAAACAACAATCCTGGAACCGACGCAAGAGATTACCATGAATCGCAGTCATAAAATAAATATGTACAATATTGCAGAAGACTCTTGTTGCTTTAGGAAACAAGATAATTTAACCGTCAGTCCGGTAAGATTATCACCCATCAAACTTACGAATCCTGGAACTGGTGAATTCAAGTATTTGAATCATAAATTGATGCAACTGGACAAATTACTACAAGAACCAGAAGAATCATCGATCCCTCAACGCAGTCCTTGGTATTCCAATGTTTTAAGCGCAGTGATATCAATCCTGATCATCCTAGTAATAATAAATATGTTACGCTGGTGCGGCATATTTCAAGCCCTAACAAAATACTTTTGTTTCGCGAGGAAGTCTGGAACAGCAAATGATAATTGCTGTTTAAAAATTATTAACACTAATATAAACGCAACTCCAGTAACAAGAATGCAGTTATCACAAATCTTGGAGGAAGAACATCAATCCAGAGAAGAGGAGCGGGAGTTTAATTTGCGTTCAATCAACATCGCTGGAGAACGCAGTCGAAGCAGCACACCAACTCAGCCTAGTGGATCACAGGGACGAAGAAGATCAGCATCGTGTGCACCTTCAGTCAATATGGACTAATAAAATTTGTCACCCCACCCCAGGAATACCTATATATTTTGTAAAACATTTATAATTTCGTATTTATAAGAAGAAAACCAAAGTATTTAATCTTAATCATTAACGATATTTTATGCAACTTTAATATTACTTACCTACTAATATAGATAATATTATCATTTTAGTCGATAATTTCACACGAGCATGTACGCTACTATAGTTTTTATTTATTAAGGTTATATTGTATTTTTATGATTCTATTACAAAAGATAGATGTTTCTATTTTTTTTGAAGTTATGTCAAATTGATTCACACCAGAACCGTGAATCAATCTAAAGGGGGGAGGTGTTAGATACCCCATCATATATTTTTCGCCACCCAGTATATTTTAAGAACGTAGGCTAGGTTGAAACTTTCACCATGTTATTTCCGTTCCATGCGACGTATCGAGGTACGGCCGATTTTTGTCAAGGTCCTCAAGGACCTCGGGTTTTTCCCACACCCCCACAGTCAAGGCTTTTCCTAACGGTCAACGAGACAGCGTTCCTCACTTCGTATTCCGCCACTCAAGCGAAAGCATCTCTCCAACGTTATACCATACTTTAATTTACTTTACGCAATAAATAATATTTAAGAATATTAAAAAGATCGTTATTTGATGGGGATCACGACAAAAGAGAGGTCTCTCACCGATGATAGTAGAACTATTGTATCGGTCCGGCGTCGCACCGCACTGGAAAGTGCGGTACCACTGACTGGGTCAGTGGTCACTAGTGCCAGCAATCGACGCCGGCGTCACTTTCCCAAGAAAGTGACGAAGGAAATAATATTGTTGCGAACACCGGGTATAGGCCCGTGCATAGCCTACTGGTGCTCGCAGCAGAAGACAACAGAAGGTCGGCCTCCGTCAAGAGGACGATCAGGAGGCCGACAAATAGAGAGTCGGTTACCGTACGTCCGAGCGTTAGGACGTACGCGAACTATAATCGGGACGCCTACATGTATTACGAATAAAGTAACCGGTCGTTAATGTGAACCCGTGTTGTTATTCGACCCTTTGCGTCGGGGTGGCCGGTACGGGAAACGCCCCGGCGCAACAATATATTTAATTTAATTCAACCTGTAAGTTCACAGGAGCCAACAGACCGAAGACAGTTCACAAGACAAAGTGCACAAGGCTGGTACGGGCGTGCAGGTATACATGATGTAATAGTAGTAATAACTATGATACTTACGATAATAATAATTAAATAAAACATTCTTTATGTTGTATATAGAACTCATCGGTTCCTGTATTGGGGCGAAATCGGTCGACGATGTATCGATAGCGTCTGACTCCCCGATTAGGACATATAATTCTCTCGCTCGCAAGATGTCTTTCTCTCTCGCACGATATCGGCGCATGCGCATATCGGTCGAATGGGACATATACTTCTCTCGCTCGCACATGTCTTTCTCTCTCGCACCATGTTGCGGACAGTTTCAAGCTTTCAATGAGACCTCCATAGTATATGCTCTAAGGCCCGAGGACGGGCGCATGTCAAGATGGCCGTGTCGGAGACGACATGAAGTCACGTATGATTGAATTGCGAAGTCATTTTGGCGCCAATCGAAAACGCAAGCGTCAGACTGTTAGCGAGCGCTTGAATGTAGTCTCGGAAGGAAAAGGGAAGTGGTAGTTTAGCAACCGAAAAAAGGTTGATAATTTGAATGCGGAATTTATAAAAGGATATTTATATATACTGTTGCGAGCACCGGGTATAGGCCCGTACATATATTTATACATATTGTTGCGAGCACCCTATAGAGAGGATCCATGGCCCGCTGGTGCTCGCGACGAAGACAAGGGACAGCGAGAAGAAGGCGATCGGATTGATCGCCTGTCAAGCTGTCATTCGAAAGTCAGCCACCATTACTAGCAGACGTCTCGATATTACATTACATAACAGATTGTATTCGTTACCGGTTCCTGTATAGTTCTGTATTACTCTTGTTAACCCCTTATTACATGTTCTACTACCGTTGGCGTTCAGTTAACTTATATTATGCCGAACCAAATTCGTAACAATGGTGTCAGAAGTGGGATGCCCGCTCGTAACGGCATGCCCACTCGTGCTTCCGCGGCCTCCGCGAGACCTTCCCCGGGACCGTGGGAGGAGTACCGGATTCAATTTGACACGATTGCGCGCGCGAATGGCTGGGACGACCAGAGGAAGCTAAGCGTATAATTGTCACGCCCCGGGTGAAGGTCTTTGGGGACAATGACATATGGGGGTTTTATTCGAAGGGTATGCAGGCGCGAATGCCAGATTCGTGGCACTGCGGAGAGTAGGAGTTTCGGGCGCGAATGCCAGATTCGTAGCTCCGAGGTAAGGAGGATTTTCGGGTGCGAATGCCAGATTCATAGCTCCGAGGTACGGCGGATTCAGGCGCGAATGCCAGATTCGTAGCTCTGAGGGTGAGTAGGACTTTCGGGCGCGAATGCCAGATTCGTAGCTCCGAGGTAAGGAGGATTTTCGGGCGCGAATGCCAGATTCGTAGCTCCGAGGCAAGGAGGATACGGGCGCGAATGCTAGATTCGTAGTTCTGAGGTAGGAGGAATTTAGGCGCGAATACGTGATTCGTAGCACTAAATTGGTTTGGGTTTTAGGCGCGAATACGTGATTCGTGGCTCTGAGGGAGAATCGGAATTTACGCGCGAATACGTGATTCGTAGCACTAGGGTAGATGTCCCAATTACTGCCACCTTAAGATTATAACCGAACTTCATTTAATCATTTCGCGTGTTGTGTAACCTAAAAATTGTTTCAGTTTGCAACATAATATTGTTTAACATCTCTTTCATTAAAAAAAAAATAGTTTTATGAATTAAATATGAAGAATTTATTAATAATTAATTAAAACTCGCGAGGGATCCTAGTGTACCTATAACTTTCACCTCGAAAATCATCTTGTCCTAGGTACATATGAGTACATATATTTTTTTATTTTAATGTAAATCAGAATCTCCAATTAATAATAACTATTTTTTGTGCATTTCTTTTTATACGTTACGTTTTTATTACGTATAATAAATCAAGTGGCAGTAATTGGGACACTGGCAGTAATTGGGACATCTACCCTAAGGGGTATAGGATTCAGGCGCGAATGCCAGATTCGTAGCACTGAACGCCCAGGGAAGGTTTAGATAGTTATGATCCCTGTGGTGACACCCGTTAGAGCATTTTGTTTTGGTTTCAGTAATTGGATTTAACGTTGCATAGGTGAAAGAAGTTACACGTAATATTTCCTAGAAATACGTCTAGACTTATGGTTGTACGCGGGCTATGCAAAAGTACGTTTGTAAACACTGCATGAACTCTCGCATTCGCGAACCAGAATCAGCTGATGCAGGAGTCTGTTTTTGTTTTGAGCCTTCGTAGGCAGAGGATAGGCACAATATCTCGAAGCGTGTTTAAAGCAAAGCGGTTTATTAACTTGGTTAGAGCACGTTTATATGCTGGTTTTGTGATTAGTTATAAAAATGCGTAAGACATTGAGCATTAACACAATACATTTATATAAAGCAGTATAAGATATAAAATATATGTATGGACATGAATAACAGGTATATAAACCGAAGAAAGAAGTACGTTTAGCAATAAAAGTTAATAATACACAGAAATGTATTAAGCGTTAGAGAAATAATAAGAAATACAATAAATGTTCGTTATACGAAATATATATATATATATACGTAGTAAGCAATAATGAACGAAGAAATATGAACGCAGTAAGCGTGAATAAGACAAAGAGATATGAATGCAATAAGCGTTTAGTAATTAAAAAGAATTTTGTCCGTTCATGCCCAAGTTGCCAGAGAAACAAAATCCTTTCCGCAAAAACCAGACAGCCAATGCGGATAACTGATACTCCTAAAAAAGCATTCGAAAAGGTGCAGATGGATATTGTAGGGCCCCTACCAATGACCAAGAGGGGAAATCGGTATCTGCTAACCCTCCAAGACAATCTTACCAAATATTCCGATGCGATTCCGCTTCTTAGTATTGATTCTATATCTGTGGCCATGGCTCTGGCTGAACAATTCATAAGTAAATTTGGCTGCCCGCGCACAATTCACACCGACCAAGGGAGTAATTTCATTAGTAACATTATGAATGCTTTCTGTAAATTATTTAAAATACAAAGAATTACTGCCACTGCGTTCCACCCACAATCATTGGGATCACTCGAACGGGCACATCGCGTTTTCACGGATTTCCTTAAGCACTACTGTACTAAGACCGATTGGGATGATTGGATTCGCTTTGGCATATTTTCTTATAATACATCGGTCCATGAGGCTACTGGTTTCACTCCCCACGAACTTGTGTTTGGGGTAAAGGCAATTATTCCCTCAGAATTCATTAACCAAACAATTCCGCGAACTTTTGTTGACCATTTAGACGAGTTGTTTTCAAAAATAAGCACAACCCAGGCTATAGCAGCAGCAAATTTGAAAAGGGCAAAACACAAAAGTAAATTAGATTACGACAAAAGGGTCAACTCCTATAAATTCTCTGTAGGCGATGATATATATATATATTGAAAGAACCCAAAACTTCTAAATTTGATTTTAGCTGGTTGGGACCCTACAAAATTGTTAGAATGTTCGATGATTTAAATGCGGAAATAGCCATAGGAGTTGGCAAAACTAAGATAGTTCATACGAACAAGTTGAAACTAGCGTGCATTAGATTAGATTCCACATAGTTTACCTTGTTGTCATATCATTGTTGATACCACTTTGTTTTAGTACGTACTGTGTGTGTGTTGGGATTACGTTATTTCATTTGTTCACAACTTAAACTTTGTAATTTCAAAAATGTACATCCAATATACTTACCACTTAGTATTAAACTGGAGATGTTGCGCCACGAAGACAAACCTGTAACCCTATGTAACCAATTGCGACACAGTAAGCAACCTGTAGCCTCTTTCGATTCGCTCTCTCCGGAGAACCCGGGTGGACCGAGTAGCTTGGCTATCGCGGGGGTAGGGAGGAGGGGAGGCTCGAGAATGCTTCACTGTGAGATGTTTATCTACTAACTATTCATATTGTCACATTAGAAATACTGCTAGTCTAGCGATACGAACATCTTACATAAGGGATGCAGGTTCAAGTTAACATAAATACATTGCTGAAAAGGTGTTTCCATTGGAAAACACCTTTTGTATAATGAGGGAGGTGTTGCGAGTTGCGATCCTCGCTCTAGCGGCGTTCAACACAAACTTTAGAAGCGCGAAGTTCGAAACGAATCACACGAGTGTAATAGGAAAGGGAAACAAAGCGAAGTTCGCACAAGCCCGAAGGGTTTGAAAATAGTTAGAGACTCTTCTAATGAGAAAACTTCAAGTTTATAAATTAATCAATACCCGCTTGGAAACGGGTGTTTGAATAAATGAACTGCACTTTGATCCCTTCTCCTAGATAAAATTCCAGAGCAATGTTGTTAAACGCTTGATTCTAAAAATCAATAATTGAGAAGGAAATAGATTAACCAATAGGAATTTAGTTAATAAATATTTTATTGGTTCTTAGATTTTAAGGACATCTTGTAATGAACAAAAGATGTAAAAGCGTTTGCCTTTGAAACTTCACTTGAATCCAGAGAGCGAAAGTGAACGGACGTGCGGAAATAAATCTTACAAAATACTTATCGTTTAAATTCGTTTAGAAACTGTTGCTCCGGCCCCGAAATGAATATATCATTCGGACACAGACTAAATTCAAAATTGTGGGGCGTCAATAACTAAAATTTGTAAATACATAAATTACTTTGCCATTTAACATCCCATCGGTCAAGTAAATTTCGTTAATATCTGTACCAAAATAAGTAATCTAATTTATTTCTTCTTGTTTTAGAAAAATGAAACGCGCGTTCGAGGACAAACCAGCATTCAAACGGAAATTTTTGCAAATTTTATCAGACTACACAGATTATTTAGAAGGACCCCGAAAAAATTTATCGTCAAAGGAATTAGACGCGATTTTAAAGCGTGCCTACAGTCAAAAGCCATCAGAATCTCGAAAACAATATTGGCGCCTCTACATCAGGACCCATAAGAAATATATTCTGTCCGAGATACAACGGTACGCAGCTGAGGACCGTGCGGCGGCGGCGGAAGCAGAAATTGCGGCGATGGCCGCAGAGGCAGAAACTGCCGCGATGGCCACGGAGGCGGCGAACCGGGCGATACACGAGGCGCAGAATGCGGCCTTATCTGTCTCCGTCGCCACTGCAGCCATAACCACGTTTATCACCAGCAGACGCCGACGCCATCGTCGCAATGAATTGGAGCTGCTGCTGGACGCACCAATTGTAAGTACTATGCATATACGGTTAACCCTCTAGGTACGGGGATGTTTTAAACTTATCGTAGAATTTTTTTGAGCGTTAAAATAGTCTATTTTATACTTCGATTTGGAAGCTACTCGGTTATTTATTTTTTTATTTGTTTATAACAGAAAAAAGTTTAATTTCGGGTTGTGATGGTACAAACAGTTTCTTCTCTGCCTACTAAAGGTCACTATACCTATCAAATCTCGATCTTATTGATGGAACGTACCTAAATAAAAATGTGTTAGTCCGCTCAAATATATGCGTAAAAATTTGTACAAATTTGTAAAAATACGAATGTTTATTAACGTCTCAACTACAATTCTTACAAGTGTGCTATTTGTGATTGCAGCGCAAGTACCCCAGACGGGAATAAATTCGTTCGGTGACGGATGGTTCATCCTCTGGTGCCCAATCTTTTAAACCCCTTCCGCAATGATAGCATAACGTCTGATCACCCTCCCCAGGATAATAAAAGGATAATAATAGCCTGAATCCGCTAGGGTAGAAGCCCCAATTACTGACACATTAAGGACTGACTCTAATATTATTGCATAGTACCTGTATTTATTGACTAAAAGTATAAGTTTTTTATTTTTTTTTATTATGGTTTAATATGTTTACTTCATGAAAAACATTTTGTGGGTCCCAGAAGTTCTATTTTTATATATAAATTCATTAATCTAAAAAACATATTTCGAGATCTATTACTGACACCTCTAAAACGTGTGTGACTGAATTACTGACACCCCAATTACTGCCAGCTAACCTAATACTGTTTATTACTCATTTTACGGTTATGTCGTCTCATGTACATGAGCAACTACTGCTATGACAGTAATACCAAAATGCTTGAAACGCTTGTACCAATCACTATCACCCATATATTAATTAAAAAGGCTTAATTAGTCGTTATATTACGATCGTTGTGACTTTCTATGATACTTATTTTGTCCTAAAAAATTATTGTTTATTATGTAAATAATTTAAATATAGTAATTATAGCCATTTCTTTAGTGCCCTGTTTTCTCTTTCACTAGTAAGGAAGTCGCCATTTCCACTGTTGTCATCAAATTAAAATTTTGTATCGTCTTATAGAAATTAATGAAAAATAAAAAATTAAGTGGTGCATTTTCTAGCGTATAGATTATACGTTGAATTACATAATTCTTTTTGTGTATGACTTTACAACGTTTATTTATTCGTTATTTTCAGTAAATTAGCTTAAGGTGATAGTAATTGGGTAGGTGTCAGTAATTGGGGGTTCTACCCTAACTGTTGTTTCGTTTGTGGCATACACTTCGGCCATGTTTCGAATGTATGTAGCCTGGGGCGTCATAACTGGCATCCTCAGAATGTACCAATCCTTTGGGCCTTCCCAGTCCTAAACAGCTCAATTTTGCTATGCTTGGTAATTGTAATTCTGCGTTGAAATTATGATTGCAGGGACCAGAAGTGGGCCGATACTCGATGTCGCATAGAAGCACCGTTGCAGCATCGATTTGTCCCGGAACGCGCTGTGCATTCCCGGCAAACAGAAGATACGTCTTGGTGAACCGACCGTCGAGCCGAAGAAACAGGAAGAAGAAAAAGGAACACTCGTCCCACAGTATTTGGACGAACTGTACACCCGCTGCTCGACAGGTTTGTCAGAAAGACAGAAGGAACTCTTTACTGAATTACTTTGTGAATTCCAGGATGTTTTCGCCACGGATTCGAGCCAGATCGGGAACTGCGACCGAGTGAAACACACCGTCGATAAAACAGGCACCACGGAGGTTGCCTCTACATCGCCGAGGAGAAGTGGAGGAGCTGCTTAGGAAGATGTTGGCTCAGGGCGTGATCGAGGAATCCCGGAGCCCGTGGTCTTCGCCGATCGTCCTCGTCAAGAAGAAGGACGGGACCATCAGGTTCTGCGTGGATTTCCGACGTCTGAACGAGATAACGAAGAAGGACTCATACCCTCTGCCCCGGATCGAGGATACCCTGGACGCCCTCGCCGGATCATCGTGGTTTTCGACCGTGGACCTACAGAGCGGATACTGGCAGATCACCATGGACGAAAAGGACCAAGAGAAGACCGCATTTTCAGTAGGAACGGGACTCTGGCAATTCAAAGTGATGCCTTTTGGACTGTGCAACGCCCCTGCAACGTTCGAACACCTGATGGAGGACGTATTTCAAGAGTTGACCTGGAAGATCTGTTTAGTTTACTTAGACGACATCATTATCTACGGGAATAGTAGTGTTTTCACGTCTACGTCAGGCCGGACTGTTAATGAGCCCAAAGAAATGCTCTTTCTTCTTCTTAGGATTATGCACATACTACCGGAGATTTGTGAAAGATTTCTCTAAGATAGCCAAACCCCTGCATAGCCTCACCGAGACCAAACAAGATTACAAATGGATCGAAGAATGCCAAGGAGTTTTCCAGGAGCTGAAGAAGAGACTCACCGGAGCCCCGGTGCTAGCCTACCCAACAGTGGAAAAGGATTTTATTTTAGACACGGATGCTTCTAACTTTGTCATAGGCGGCGTCCTCTCACAGGAACACGACGGACAGGAAAAGGTCGTCGCCTATATTTCCAAGACTTTGGGAAAAGCTGAAAAGAACTACTGTGTCACCCGAAGAGAATTACTGGCAGTGGTGAAGTCCATCGAACACTTCTATCACTACCTCTACGGACGAAGATTCCTCGTCAGGACGGACCATGCAGCACTTCGTTGGCTGCTAACCTTCAAGAACCCCGAAGGACAGGTCGCACGTTGGATCGAACGATTACAAGAGTATGACTTCGAGATTCGTCACCGGGAAGGAAAAGCCCATGGAAACGCCGATGGTCTATCCAGGAGACCCTGCATCGAAGACAATTGTAAAAACTGCAACCGAATAGAGGAGAGAGAAACAGAAAAGGAAGAAGAATTCACGAAGAAGATCCACCGGATATTCGCCATAGAAGAAGACACCGAAGGATGGAAAGAAAGTCAACAGAAGGATGAAGAGATCGGTTTCATCCTTGAAAAGAAGAGGGAGGGAGAGAAACCAGTCTGGCAAGACGTGGCCCGTTTCTCCCCACAATTGAAATATTACTGGTCCATCTGGGACTCGCTGGAGGTCGGGGAAGGTTTGCTTTTCAGGAAATGGGAGTCCCACGATGGTGCAACGACCTCGTGGCTTTTGGTGGTGCCACACGAGAGGGTCGCAGAGGTACTGCAGGAGTTCCATGATGCGCCAGCAGCTGGACACTTCGGAGTAAACAAGACCTTGGCGAAGATCCGCCAACAGTTCTTCTGGTCCACGTGTCGACAGGACGTTCGAGAGTGGTGCCGGCGGTGTGACACCTGTGCGGCGAAGAAAGGACCACGTCAAAGGGGAGCAGGGAACCTGAGAGTATACAACGTGGGAGCTCTGTTCGAGAGGCTTGCCCTGGAGAAGGAAGCCGGAGCGAAAACTCGCAGCTGAAGGGTACGAGGAAGAAGCTTTATCAACTGATAAGAAACCAACCCAATCACGACCCGGAGCAGATAAACGTGACGACCAACCACGTCCCGCTCAACAGAGGAATCGCGGTGGCCATCCCCGGAAGCCTCTTTCAGAGGTTCGCGAAGCGCTCGCTCCCTCAAACGTAGCCAAAACATCCACGCCACTGAACAACGATCCTTTCTTAGGTAAAGATTTTCTACTAATCGAAGGACTTGGGGTTCTCGCAGAAACTCAGCAACGGAGAGAGTTTCAACTAGATTTTTCTGGCTATCTCGCTCTTTGCCGTGCATCATACAATGCACAAGTACGATACGACAGAGCTCTACAAAAGTACATATCTGAATCAATGTTTATTTACTACTGTGTCATACTATTGTGGAAGCGTCTGTATCAGATACATTCGGCAAGAGGAGAGGAAACGATAGAGTTTGCAGAACTACGTTCATTGGTACCGGATGACCTTGCGGTCCCCGACGACGTACAAGGCTATCTGTCGGGTATGGGAGATGTTATCGATCAAGACAGCAAACGTAACATCTTGAAGATTCAAGCCGAATTCACCGATCTTGCAGAAATTGGTACTCGAGGATTCTTTGGACGGCTTACGCATAATAATCATTTTAAATATGAAACGCTACCTTCACCAGGAATAGCTGTTCTTAAAATGGCAGCCGACATTGGACTAACCCTTGGAGTTAGTCTGGTAACCCTAATGGACGCCCAACTACAAATTTACTGTGTTGGAGTAAAGCAGTCAGATTGACTGAGGATCAACGAGATACGTTGATAGCAAGTGGTTTTGAGATTGAAGACAATTTAGTCACTGAAACTGGAGTGGTTAACATGAATAGCTTGCCTGTAAACCAACCTTTATTAATAGCTGTTTCTGTTAGAATTGATACACCCGGTGTATTCGGCTTTGCCATGCACTGTGGTCAGCAACAGGAGTTGCTGCGTTTTTGTTTTTACACTGAGGCGTCGTCGCCGCCGTTCCTTTTGTTTTTCTATTCCGTAGCGGTCTTTACGTACCTGTGTTCATGGCGTCACGGCGTGCCACGCGTGAATACGAATACTGCGTATTTTTCTTTTAATTCAACGATATCTTAATAAATACAGTTATTTCTAGTTTCACAACAATTGTGCGTGGCAGGTTGTTTTTATTCAATAACCCCAACAGTTTCCCAATACATGAGATCGAGCAAACTACAATGTTACTCTCTTATGCCTGAATCAGTTATGGGTTCGTCAGCGCAGATTTTATTCACCACCAGAGTGGCTCACGATCTTGAAGCAGAGAGGCAGCGCTCTATATCAATAAAGAGTGGAATAACTCGCTCTCCTGCTTAATTTCCTGCTGGAATAGCTTACGGAGCGGCTATATTTAGATATAGACTACAACGTTTATATCAAGAGTCTCGAGATTGTTTCTCATGGGAGTTTTGAGATGCCGCCGGAGTAGCGCAGGAAGTACCTGCATAATGGAACGCGAGCAACCCAGGAATTGACTCCAGAGCGACAAAGGATGGGGACTTCGAGCAGCGGCCGAGCCACGAGGAAGATGCAACAGCGCCGCGGGACGTCGGGGGACGCTCGAGGAAATGCAGGTCGACGAGTCCGGCGGCTGGACTGGAGGCTGGGCCGCTTGCATGCTCGTGACTAGTTGCGACCCTCTGCTTGCGAGCTCGGCCATCCTTTCTGGCTACCGGTTCGTGCGGCCCGAATGGACGGCCTACGAATACGCCAATTCTTTCTAATGTCTTTGACGTTTCTTCACAAGGAAAAATCAGATCGACAGAAGCAGGGAGACCAGACGAACGAGCCAGCGATTCGGCGTGCGACGTCGAGACGATCCGACCCCCAACACCAGGAGTCGCCGAGGATCCAACGGAGGACTGGAACGAGGACCGGACAACGGGGGACCGGACGTCGGACCGGGAATCATGGAAGCGAACAAGAGGACCATATACGACACGAGGCGACATTTCAAAACGAACTTCGAGTCTCGACAGCTAGGCGACAGGACTCCCCGCCCGTCTCTGCCCCAGAAGAAGATGCGTCGTCGAAGAAGAAGAAACTCCTCTCAAGAAAAAAGTACACAAGTCCGAAGATGCAAGTGGAGGGTGGAGATGCCGAGGATTTTCGGGAAAGTCCACGAACCCACGCCTTGCCCAGGGTTTTTGGGTGGTTTTCCCCTTGGGCGGGAAGGCGAATGCCGAGGCGACGGACGGAAGAGGCCACGCAGTGTCTTTTCCACTCTTCCGGACCAGGGTACGGCGGCAGGACACAAAGAAACTGCAGCGGTCGGGACGACCGCTCCTCCGGAGGGGGGAGCAGTGTTGCGAGCACCCTATGGATCAGGGCTCTCCAGCGTAGGGGCCCCTCACGCGCCTGCTTCCCCTTCCAATCTTTCTTTCGCGCAGCGTGCCTTCCGTTGTCAGGGAGACCGCGCGACGCTACGATGGCTGCCATGACGGGCTAGCGTCTTCGCGGATAGCGTCGCGCGGTATCCCTGACAACGCGGACGAGAGTGGGAGAACCCCGAGCTTACGCGTAAGGCAGCTTGGAGAGCCCTGCTATGGATAGAATCCATGGCCCGCTGGTGCTCGCGAGCAAGACAAGAGGACAGCGAGAAGAAGGCGATCGGACCGATCGCCTGTCAAGCTGTCACTTGATAAGCAGACGCCATTTCGAGCAGACGTGTATCGAGACCCCTATTACAAGCTCTTCCGAGTTATATTACGTTACTTCTGTTCCATATTGTTCTAGTTGAATGTGTTGTTATTCTTATTGTACATTAAACTCATATTATGACGAGCGTGAAACATAACAATATATATATATATATATATATATACACTATGTATTAGGGTGGTCCTTATATGTATGGAAAAAAAATTAAATTTTTTAAAAATTTCTTCTGACCCTCTCAGAAGCTTCCAAATAGTTTAAAAGAATGTCACGTCCCGGGTGAGGTCTTTAGGGCTGTGGCATAGATGGGGTAATATTTGAGGGAACTCAGGCGCGAAGACCAGATTCGTGGCACTGCGGAAAGTAGGATGCAGGCGCGAATGCCAGATTCGTGGCACTGCGGAGAGTAGGAATTCAGGCGCGAATACAAGATTCGTGGCACTGAATGTTCGAAGGGATGCAGGCGCGAATGCCAGATTCGTGGCACTGCGGAAAGTAGGATGCAGGCGCGAATGCCAGTTTTGTGGCACTGCGGAGAGTAGGAATTCAGGCGCGAATGCCAGATTCGTAGCACTGAACGACCAGGGAAAGTTTAAATAGTTATGATCCCTGTGGTGACACCCGTTAGAGCACTTTGTTTTGTTTTCACTAATTGGATTTACCGTTGCATAGGTGCAAGAAGTTACACGTAATATTTCTGAGAAATTCGTCTAGACGTGCGGCTGTACACAGGCCATGCAAAAGTATGTTAGTAAACACGGTAACTGCTCTCGCGTTCGCGAACCAGAATCAGCTGTTTCACTAGCTTGTTTGTTTGGATTTTTAGATCTTTCGTAACCAATGGGTAAACACAAATAATTCGAAGCGTGGTTAAAACAAAGCGGTTTATTAACTTTGCTGAAGCGTTTATAGCGTTAAATTATAATAATGCGTGGGACTTTGAGCATTGGCACATAACATTTATAATATGAATTATGACATTTATAATATAGGTATGGACATGAGGTACAATATATAAGTCATAGAATGAAATACTTTTTATAATGATCGTTAATAATATAAAGAAATATGATCGCAGTAAGCGGTTATAAGACAAAGATATATAAACAAAATAAGCGTTAACGAGAGAATATGAAAGTGATAAACGTTAGTAATACAAAATTATATATACACAATAAGCGTTGATAGACAAGAATAATATGTTTGCAATAAGCATTAATGAAATAATAATATAATATGTATGCAATAAGTGTAGATAGACAATAGTAATAAATTGTATGGAGATGATATGCACAATAATAATAGGTAATAATAATGGCTTACGATAGTTGCCGTAGAGCACTTAGTTTGATATTAACACTTTAAAATATACTTCTTAAGAAAGAGCTCTGTCAAAGAATGATTTCTGTCGAAGAAAGAGCAATTGGCCTCTCGAACCCTCGTATTTATATGGTTTACAGGAATATCAGGTGTGAGGGGTGTTGCGCGGTATCCACCTTGAACCATTTACGAATTATGCGTTGCAATAGGACTTCCGGGTTTTTATAAATGTCTATATTTAGACTATGTTTATGAATCATGCGTGAAATATGCGTCGCAATAAGGTTTCCAAGATTCTGTTTAGCTATTGATAAGAGAACACTCAACCCATTAGGTGGATTTTAGGCGTTTGGACGGGAAAGGGGTTTGAAAGACTTTGACTCGGTGAGTCGTAATGAAGGGGTGAGACGAGGTCTCGAATTAAGATGTTTTGGTGTGACGTCCCACTATTTTTTGCGCGTTTCTATTCCAACAATCCATTAGTAAACCTCAAAATCACTCCACCAAAGTCCCTCAAACTCAACTCTTACCCCATCTCCTCAATCACCGATCACCTTGATGTTGTACCTTAGCGGTCACCAACACAAGATGACCTATACGAAACTCCACCTCGATGATGTATCTTAGAGATCCCCATCACGAGATGATCGTTACAAAACTCCTTCGCCTATTCGCCATTTGAGGCACGAATCCTTCCCTTTAAAACGAATTCAAGCAAGTCCCTCGTTACACAAATCCTCTTAAATCGAGACCACGTCTCAATCCCCTCTTTACGACTCACAGAGTCCAAGCCACGCTAACCCCTTTCCTATAAAACACCCAAAAACCATTCGACGAGTTGAGTATCTCCTTCCGCAGTCATAAGAACCCCAGAAATGTTACTGCGACACAAATTACAAACGTGATCAACACGTGATTATAATTGCGACGCATTTGGCGTACGTGACATAAATACACCTATTAATAGCCATACCGTTTACAAAAACCCCAGAAATCTACTGCGTCTTATTTCCGAAATGTGTCAAGGTCTTTACCGCGCGTACCCCCGCAGTACTCCTGTAAGATCCTATAAATACGAAGGATCGAGAGCCCAGGACGCTCTTTTGTCAATAGAAAGTCATCTCAGACAGAAGTATAATTCAAACAGTGTTAAAATATTCAAATCAGTGAACCACGACGATTACTGTAAGTCCTTTTATTATCTAACATTATTATTGTGCATATCACCTCCATACCATTTATTATTCTTGTCTATCTACGCTTATTGCATATTTATTATATTATTATTTCATTAATGCTTATTGCAAATTTATTATTCTTGTCTATCTACGCTTATTGCATATTTATTATATTATTATTTCATTAATGCTTATTGCAAACATATTATTCTTGTCTATCAACGCTTATTGCATATTTATTATAATTTTGTATTACTAACGTTCATCACTCTCATATTCTTTCGTTAATGCTTAATATATATATATATATATATATATCTCGTCATTTATGTCATAATTCATATTATAAATGTTATGTGTGAATACCAAAAATACCACGCATAATAACCGCTTAAACAAAGTAAATAAACCGCTTTGTTTAAAATCTCGCTTTGAATTATTGTGTGCATCCTTTGGTTACAAAGATCCCAAATAAACAGGCTGCCGCAACAGCCGATTTCTGTTCGCGAACGCGAGGCGCTTACTCTGTTTACAAACATACTATTGCATGAGCTGTGCAATCTACGGAAATACTAAGCGTAGTTTCTTGTATACAAATGCAACGGTAAATTCTATTACCAAAAATCAAAACAAATACAAGGTACTCTAACGGGTGTTTCCCGGGTATATATTCATCTTTTAAAACCTTCCCTGGTCGATTAGAGTGTTGGATTAAAGATTCGCGCCTGATCTCTTCCAAAATTCTTAGTGTGACGGATTTAATATTCGCGCCTAAGTTCCTTCAAACCCTCAGTGTGACGGATTTAATATTCGCGCCTGGTCTCCCTCTCAAAACCCTCAGTGTGACGGATTTAAGATTCGCGCCTAAGTTCCTCTCAAACCCTCAGTGTGACGGATTTAATATTCGCGCCTGAGCTCCCTCAAAAACCCCAGAGTGCTGGATTTTAGATTCGCGCCTGACTTTCCTCCTCAAGTATCCTCAGAGTGCTCGATTCAACATTCACGCCTGTCTTTTTCTTCCCCATAGTCATCGTTCCTAAAGACCTCACCCGGGACGTGACATTGGGACGAGGGACTTGTTTGAATTTATATATTAGGGAGGATTTCGCGCCTCACAGGGCGAATAGTCGAGGGAGTTTTGTAACTGACCATCTTGAGATGGGGACCGCTAAGGTACATTGCCAAGGCGGTCAGTGATTGGGGAATAAAAGGAGTAAGACCTGAGTTGAGGGATTTTGGTGGAGTTGCGGAGTGGTTTATGAGGGAGACTTGAGATAATACAGCGCGAAAATTTAGTGGGACATCACACCACCTCCCTTATATGAAGAAATGCGTACATTTCTTAACAATAAGTTTTGAGGTGGATTTGTTTGAATTTAGTAGGGTCTATACGGGACGAAGGGGTAGTGGCTTTCGGGAACTGCTTCCCGTTGACTGATGTTGGAGGGTGAGAGTCATCGATGGTGACGTCCGTCTGCGGAGGCGTCTTCCTGATGATGACTCGAAGAGATCACTTTAGGGATGAGGGATGCGGTGTTCCTTCCTTCCCTCTGGACGGCATAGCCGCGTGAATGGTGGTTTTAATAAATGTTGCTGGTACCAACTATCTATGGTGGAAAATTTATTAGAGTATCTTGCTGTGGGTGACTTGGGGTCAACCGGGACTCTCGCGTACATGGATATAGCGACTATTATGTATTTGATACCGTAGGTTCCTACTCAGAGGTGATAGACAACCAATGTATGTTTCGTTTTGAAAGTCTCCGATTACCGGTTTCCGGCTGGGTACCTGAGCTAATTTCCCGAATACTAATTCGTGCGAAGTGCATCCAGTGCCCTCGTGGACATTGGTATTATACGAGAACGCGGCCAAGTCGGTCCATTCGTTCCAGTCGCTGTATCTACCGATAATTAATTTTAAATATTTGGTCAAAACGAGATGCAATCTTTCCATAGAGCCATTCGTCTGTGGGTGAAAGGCTGTGGTTCGGAATTGTTGGGTTTTACATTCCCGTACTGCTGCTTTCGCGAAAGCGCTTTTAGAGTTTGCCGCTTGGTCGGTGAGGGTGGCTCCAGGAGCTCCGAAGTGACAATTGAATCTTTTAATGAATTCGTCGGGGATCTTAATTGATGTGAATAGGCTGAGGAGCACGCACACAATATATTTTGTCAATAGAACCTGCATGGTCTGTTCTCGTGGTAGGCAGTCGTTCACGTATGTTTTCTGGGGGAGAACTTGGCGGAATTTCTGCTGGCGATAATTTCCGGCGCATCTTTCGGTGCAGTTGAATGAGTTTCCTTCCCTGGCGAGCGTTGGATGTGGGTGTTGCAAGGTCGACGGAGTTGCTGCCACTCGTTGTCGCATGGATTTGTGCTTTGGAGAACCGTGGCCTCTTGGATCTGCTTGGTTTACGTTTGGGCCAGTCCTCCAAATCGTCGTCAGATTTTCCTCGCGGTCGTATGGGGCATGCCTGCACTGCAGGGGGTTTACGGGATAAGGCGTCTGGTGTGACGTGGAATTCCAGTTTAAAATTCGGGTATTGCAGGATCGGTTCCTTCTGCAATGCTGATTTTAAGTGGTCGAAAGCGGCCTGTTGGGACAGTCCCCAGTCAAATAGTGTGTCCTTCTTCAGTAGTGAGGTCAATGAGCGAACCGTTCAAGAAAATCCTGGGATAAATCTTCCGTAATGTCCGATCAGTCCGTGGAATTCCTCAATTCCTTTTGGTGTGCGAGGTACCGGGTAGTTCTGGACGGTTTGAATTTTCTGTTGGTCCGGTTTCACTCGGTCTGCTTCCTCGGTGATTATGTGTCCCGTTGAGATTGACTGGAGTGGTTGTCCTGCCCTCGAAGGGATTTCTTCAGATTTTTCCATTATTTCCGGTTCCGGCGTAGCCGCAAGAGACTCTTGGGAGGTTAGGGGAAGGGTTGATTTGGCGTCATCTAAGGATTACATCTTCTTTTTTCGTATACCCTTCCATCTTGCTAAAGAAAGTGGCCGAGAAATTTCACCTATTGCCCAATCTTAAACGAACTCTTTTTCTGTTCATGTATGAAACCAAGCATAAGTTTACTGAGCTGGAAAACGCTGTAACTTTATTAGCAAATAGCGCTATGACAACTGTTAATCTAATAAACATATTTCTTGGGTCCACTCCTAAATGTGTTGCTCACCGTCACAGTGTAATTTTAGAAGAGACAAATAAGTTCATCGAGGGGGCGTCATGCGCAGGGGGTGAGAATGAGTGCACCTTCGCGGGTGTCTCGAGGTGATGGATCGACGGATCCTGGGCTAAGAGGGACTTGTCTTTTATTAGGTCGGGGATAGGAGTGATGCCTGTCGGCGTCGTAGGCTCTTTTGGACGTACCGGTTTGGATTCTGGAATTATTCTGTCGAATTCCTCTAGTTCAACGGTGGGTATTCTGATTGGAGTGTCAATCTTTAAATCCGGTATCTTCCCGAAATCCGGCGTGTGAATTATTATCGATGGCACCTGATCAACTAGGTTTAGTTGTACGGTAGCGATTCTTACGGTGTCCTTGGTGTCATGGACTGTATTGTAAGTGGGTGTACTCCACGGTCCGCATCCACCAGTGCCCGGCGGGGTATTTCCCAACTCGACTTCCCACAAAGTTCTAGGATCCCTGTCGATGGTGAAGATGCGTTCTCGGCATTCCGAGGTCGCGTGTCCGGGCTTCTTGCAGTAACTGCAATTGCGTACCTCCGTAGGTTTCGGAGGTGGAGGACGGATTTTGTCCCAGTATGGGAGCAGGGGTTTGGGTGCTTGATACCCATATTCCGCAGCGCGGTTTGGAGGGTGCCTCTCGGGGTTTTGGTTGTTTGCTGATTGTTGATTGCTTCGACAGGACCGTGCGTCGTGACCTGTCTTGTCACAATGTTGGCAGGTTAGTCGCGGAGTCGTCTGTTCTGAGAATCGGTGGCGGTCCCTGTTAATCTCCTTATCTACGAGGACAGCCTGATCGAATGCCTGGTCGAGTGTTTCGAAGTCGTGTTGTTGCAGTAATCTCATCCTTATGTAGGGCGGAAGGCCATCGACGAATGAGTATAAGGCTAGGCGGTCTAGGTCCTGAGGATGCTGTCGTGCGAAATCACGGTAATATTCTCTATCTTCTTCTAAAATGGCGAATCGGAGGTCCTTTACGCGTGAAATGTACTCCAACATGTGCTCGTTGGTTTCTTCAATAACATTGGCAAGTTCCCCACGATAGTGGTCCGACGTTTTACCAGGAGAGAAGGTCCGTTTAAGTTGTTTGATTAAGTCACTTACGGAGTCAAAGACCCGATCCTCAACGGCCAAGTATGCGTGGTCTTGCAGTTTATTTAGCAACAACCTCGCTAGCTGGGGTTCAGCTTGCGAGGGAACCAGAGCCTTAGCCCTATTGCAAGCTCTCGCGAATTGCAAAACGGACATGTTGTGACCGTAAAACTTTGGGACCGTTTCAATTGCCTCTTTCAATTTGATCTGGGGCGATGGACCCTGGTCCGGAATATAATTGTAATTTAATACGGGTTTCCTATCAAAACGAGAGGAACCTGGTGTGGCAAAATTGTTTGCCATTGGCGGAGGTGCAAGAAGTTTTTCCATCATTTCGCGGATGGCTTGAATCTGACCGGAGAGACCTTCTAACGCGGGGCCGTCCGAACCGGTGGCTACGTCCGAACGCATATTGGCTTTTGGGTTCGCGACGTATCTCCCATCCAAGCTCTCTATTACAGCTTGCTTTTGTCTTAGCATTTGCACTCTCTCCACTAATTCGGCGGTCGCTGCGTCTACAGCGTTAGCGGAAGTGCCCGCGTCTTGGTTTATCACGCAAGAGTCGTCGGTTTCACCGTACACGGACATGGTTAATTTGTCCGCCTCTACTTTTCCTAAATGGCGTTACAATTAATTTAATACTTTCGGCGTCCGGCAGCCGATATTTAAAAATGATCAGGATGTTTTAACCCTGGGTAAAATTATCAAATCTGGTGTAGCTCCTATTCGAGAGGAGGTAACTTTCTGAGCATTCGTCGCAGTTAATTATGGGGCGCCCCTGAATTATTGGTCTTCTGCACCGAGGGCAATTGACGGGTGCATTATACATATAGTAATAATGAGTGCAGTATACTTCTACCGTATCTGCGGGCGCTAGGCCAGAGTAACTTAGGCAAATCTCGCTGTCGTCCTATGCCCCCAGAAATGCAGGACAGCGCATTCAAATATGCTGAAATGCTTTGTAGTCTGCGGCTCCAGTAAGATAGTATGCCCCAATGGGAGCTTTGAAGGCAAATGCTAGATATTGGCTACTGTGGGTACCGTGCGCACAAAGAGTTTAATTTTGCGGTTACGGTAAACGAAAATCCCACCGCTGTCACCAAAATTATGTAACGTCCCGGGTGGAGGTCTTCGTAGCACTGAGGGTTAGAGGGAATTTCAGGAGCGAATGCTAGATTCGTAGCACTGAGGTGAGTAGGATTCAGGCGCGAATGCCAGATTCGTAGCACTGAGGGAGAGTTGGAATTTAGGCGCGAATACGTGATTCGTAGCACTGGAGTGAGTTGGAATTTAGGCGCGAATACGGGATTCTTAGCTCTAGGGTGAGTTGGAATTTAGGCGCGAATGCGTGATTCGTAGCACTGGTGAATAGGATTCAGGCGCGAATGTCAGATTCGTAGCACTGAACGACCAGGGAAGGGTTAAACAGAATCTCGCACCTGGGCAACACTCATTGGAACACCCGTGGTTTATATTTAGGCTTGGTAATTGGATTTACCGCTGCATTATTATAAGAAGCCGCCCGTATTTCCGTGAAATTCGTCTAGACCGTATGGTCGTACAAGACCTATACGAAAGTACGCCGTGTAAACACTATAAGAAACCTAGTGGTCGCGAGCCGCGATCAGCTGTTGCAGCAGCCTGTTAGGATTTCTATTCTCGTAACCGAAGAAGCAAGACAATAATTCGAAGCGTGATTTAAAATAAGAACGTTATTTATTTAGAAGCACGAAAATACGCCATGCACTATTTATGCGATAGCGGTTTGGTTAACATAACAATGCGTTGGACATTAAGCATTTGCACATAACACGTATATAAACAGTTTATCAATAGCAATGTATGTATGGACGTGAAGTATGGAATAATGATTAGTAGATGATGATATGAGATACAATAAGCGTCTAGCGATAGATGATGATATTGTTGCGAGCACCGGGTATAGGCCCGTGCATAGCCTACTGGTGCTCGCAGCCGAAGAGAGAAGACAGTCGGCCTCCGTCAAGAGCACGATCAGGAGGCCGACAAAGGAGGAGTCCATCACCGTACGTCCTAGCGTTCGGACGTACGGCTCGCATAATTGTATAACAGAATAAAGTAACCGGTCGTCAGAGTGAACCCGCGTTATTATTCTAACCGTTGCGTCGGGGTGGCCGGTACCAAAAACGCCCCGGCGCAACAATGGTGTCAGAAGTGGGATCCGTAGTCACGGATCCGAAGATACGCAAGGAGCTGTTGCGTGCGATACGCAAGGAGCCGTTGCGTACGACCCGAAGTCCTCGTAGAGGACAGAACAGGATGCAGCACCCGGAAAAAGTCGAGACCCGCCGACGCCGAGGGACAACCATCGGAACGGAGCGGCGACGGCGGTCGAGGCCCGCCGACATCGAGGGAATGGTGACGGCGGTCGAAGGCCGCCGACATCCGAGTGGCTCCACGCAGTGGGCGACACAGCTGCTGCAGAGGAGGGGACCATGGCTGGGTCGGCTCTGGACGCTCGAGAAGCCGACCCCCGAAAAAGAAGCCGGAGCTTTGGGTTATAGAGTCCACATGGGGTAATGTAGAAAGCGACAGCGGTCAGTCGAGAAAATGGCGGAGTACACGCCATCCCGCGAAATGACAGCGCGCTCTGAAGTTGGCTCTTCTACCTACGGTTTCGAGCTTTCGAAAAGCTAGAGATTGTAGAAACGTCTCTGGGATGATGATTGGGACGCTCGGGCGTAGGGATATAAAAGTCCCCCTGTTGCCCCATATGTTCCCCCTGTTTCCCCATATATTTCACCCCCTGTTTCCCCGTATGTTCCCCCTGTTTCCCCATATATTTCCCACCTGTTTCCCGTATGTTCCCCACTGCCCCAAAAATGTAATCTGGGCCAGCCTTATTCTCGACCCTTTACCACTGGGTAACGTCTCCATGCGTGATTGACACGGTTTTGTATAACTAAAGAGTAACGCTTCGACTTCTCCTGAGACGGGAAGGACAGTTTCCGTGGAGAAGAGTGAGTCGTCGAACGACATCCGGACCCAACGCTCAGCAATGCCGATTCAACTTGAAGATACAAGGAGAATCGAGGGGCTCGTCAGGCTCGGGGAATCGTCATCAGAAGAGGCTTGGTTGGACGCTATAGAGGGAGCGTCGGAGTGTTGGTGGTGGAGGTGCGACTTCGGCGGAGACGCAGAGACGTCCGGGAGTACACGGACCACACCGAGGGTGAGTGTACGGCTCTGGGTGACGGCCGGGGGTCCATGCAGCGTTGCTGGCGAGCGGCGTCCCCAGGAGTGCGACACCACCGAAGCAACGCAGAGGCGCCTGGAGGGCGCGAAGTTGCTGTGCTGCGACGAAGAGAGTTCGAGTGCGAACATCGTCACAGACTGGCCGAGTGCGAAGCCACGACGGAAGGAGTTCGAGGTCGAACACCGTCGTAAGAGCGCCAAACTCGAGGGACAGAGCCCCAGGAGCTGAGTCGTTCCGTCAGGATGGATCGTTCGCCAACAGGAAGTCAAGAGAGACGACGCTGACAAGAGGAACATCCCTCACAGTCGGGAAGGAAGGAACAAAGCCCAACCAGGAGGATTAGGTTAAGTAATCTGAAAGACTGGGCTGGTTAATGTTCTCTGTCTCTTTTGCAAGGGAAATCCGGAGTCGCCGCGGGAGTGGAGTTTCGGACCCGACCACCGGAGGGACAACGAGGACCAAACCCTGGAGAAAGCCGCTGCCTACAACCAAAGGAAGACGCAGCAGCGGAGCGGTAGCGGCGGAGAGGCAGCGGCGGAGCGGTAGCGGCGAAGCGGTAGCATCGGAGCAACAACACCGGAGCGACAGCGTCGACGTGGGACAACCCGGAGAGTCCCAAGAATGTCGCGAGACCCCCGACAAAGGAAGAGGACATCGTGGGAGTTCCGGAGACCACACGAAGGAGACACACGCTGACTTCTGGAAGAGGCTACCACGAACGGGAGCGGTGTTGCAGAGACGTCGTGGGACTGCCTGCGAACAAGGCAACGCGGGAGTCCGGATGCAACGTTCAGGAGCAGTTCGCGGATCAACGGGTTCCGGAAGCTACATGGATGAGGAACACAGGGCCCACGGACAAGCACGGCAGCGTCGTTGGAGTTCTAGAGGACGTCCGACGAGACCAGGATGTTTCATGGGATGTTGGTGGGGAGACCCGTCCCGTGTACCCACGCCTTGCCCCAGGTTTTTGGTGGTTTTCCCTCGGGGCGTGAAGACGAATGTCGAGGCGGCGGTCTGAAGAAGCCACTCAATCAAAACGACCCCTTCTTCAGACCAGGATACGAAGACTCCGAAGAGAAGACAACACGGTCGGGACGACCGCTCTTCGAGAGGAGGGAGTAGTGTTGCGAGCACCGGGTATAGGCCCGTGCATAGCCTACTGGTGCTCGCAGCCGAAGAGAGAAGACAGTCGGCCTCCGTCAAGAGGACGATCAGGAGGCCGACAAAGGAGGAGTCCATCACCGTACGTCCTAGCGTTCGGACGTACGGCTCGCATAATTGTATAACAGAATAAAGTAACCGGTCGTCAGAGTGAACCCGCGTTATTATTCTAACCGTTGCGTCGGGGTGGCCGGTACCAAAAACGCCCCGGCGCAACAATATAAAATACAATAAGCATAAGCAACAAAGGAAATAGAGATGCAATAAGTATGTAGAGGATTCATGGCCCGCTGATGCTCGCGACGAAGACAAGAGACAGCGAGAAGAAGGCGATCGGATCGATCGCCTGTCAAGCTGTCATTCGAAAGTCAGCCCCCATTACTAGCAGACGTTTCGATATTATATTGCCTAACAGATTGTATTCGTTACCTGTTCCTGTATCTTCCTGTATTATCCCTGTTACCCCCCCCCCCCCCCTGTTACATGTTCTATTATCGTTGCTGTTCAGTAAACTTATATTATGCCGAGTCAAAATCGTAACACTGGTGTCAGAAGTGGGATGCCCACTCGTGCATCCGCGGCCTCCGCGAACCCTTCTCCTGCAGCGACGGGTGATACCTCTCTTCAATTAAGCATCGTGGGACAGATGCGGGAGCAGAGGAAGGACGACGAAGCCCGCTGGCAGAGGGAGGATCGTCGCAGAGAAGAGGAGGACGCAGATGACCGGCGAACACAGGCGGCCTTCGAGGCGCGCCTGTCGAACATGGAGGAGCGAATTCAGGTCGTAACCGCTTCGTTACAAAATGGCTAGAGCCCGGTTGGTAGCGGCGCGAACCCTCGGGGTGGGGAGAACGTACCTGTAAATAGTGTTGTAAATAGTGTTCCGCCGACGGATATCCCCGCACCCGTTAGTGCCCCCGCCGCACAGTGGTTTAAAGGCGGAAAAAACCTAAAAAAATGATGTCACAATTTCGTATTGTTTTTTAGGTATGTTTTTTTATCGGTTATGTATTGGTCATTTCCTGTCACTTAGCCTCTAAAACCGATTACAAGTACGGAAAAACTCGCACTAAAGAAGTATGGCCAAAATTTCTACATATCACTAAGTGGACCTGTTTTTTCCGGAGTAGTTTTATTACTCATTTTTACATAGTGTAGGACAAAAAGAGGCAGAATTGAAACTGTTGTCAGAATATAACAATATCTCAAAGAATACCGAGGTATTTTAGAAATCACCATTTTTTTCAAGTACCTCCATCTACCTCCGCAACAACACTTGAAAGGTTTGAAAGTACATATTTTGAGGTACAATTCCCATTAAAAATTTTCACCGTCCATCACCGTCTGTACCGTATGCAAAATGTTTATTGAAGAATTAAAACGATCATTTTAAGTTCTTAGTTTCGACAAATTTGTCTAAACATTGTACAAGTACAAAATCCGTTCAAAAAACGAATATTGTAAGTTAAAAAATAAATTCAAAAATTAAAAAAAAAATTAAAAAAATATATTTAAAAAAAACGCATATTTTCATTCTCTACAACTTTTCTATTGGACAAAATTACATTGAGGCAGAATATGAAACAAAAATAATTAAAAAATATTGAGAAATGCTGAAGTTATGAGTTTTTTCCACTTTCTCCTCTATGCGTCGGACCACTGTGCGCCGCTACCCCCTTGTGGGAACCGCGCGTACTCAGCTTGGGGTACGCGGTGAAACCGACAATTTTTGACGGTAAGAACTCGTGGGAGGAGTACAAGGTGCAATTCGATACGATCGCACGCGCAAATGGTTGGAATGACCAGAAAAAGGCCTTGATTGCTTCCTTCGGAGGCGTAGCGAGGAGCGTCCTTACGACACTCTCCGCCGCCCAATGCGAAAGTTTCGCGGAATTGGTTTCCGCGCTTGAATTCCGCTACGGGGCGAAGAATCTGTCAAATCTAAACTAAGTACTCTTCCAGAGCCATCGGCAGCGGAGAGATGAGAGCATCTCCTCGCTTGCCACCAAAATCGAGCGCTTAGCGCAGTCCGCTTTCGCCGAATGCCCGGCGGAAACACACGACAAACTTGCCGCGTCGCAATTCGTTACGGCATTGTCGAGCTCGGTTATGCAGCGGGAACTGTGACTCGGTGGTTTTACGTCTTTAAGGGCCGCCGTGACCAGAGCCCTCGAGATCGAGGCCGTCGAGAGAATGTCTCGCCGTCCCGCGGCCGAATCGCGAGAACGATACGCAGAAAAACGAAAGGGTAAACCGTTTAACAACTTTGAAAGGTTCCCGGCGAAACAGCCAAGATTTGGGAAACCCGAGGAACGAACGGACGACGGGCTGAGAAAACCAAAGTGCTGGCTTTGTGGAAAAACGGGGCATATGCAGAAGGATTGTTTCCAGGCCAAGACCGGCCAGACAAGAGTGACCACCAAGAAACCTGAGGGAAACGGGAAGAGGACGGCGTAAGGGGGAGACGCCGGACCGTAGGGAGCAGTCCCCCGGTCGTCAAATGTGTGGCGATGCAGGAGGCGACTGCGCGGAATCCAACTGGAGAAATCTACGTATGTGGAACAATAAATGGAAACCCTTGTCTGATTATTTTAGATACAGGTTCTCCGATCAACCTTCTGGAGAAGGAGTTTTGCCCCACAAGGGACCTCGTTAGGACGAAGATCGACATTCGCTCCACTACTGGAGAGAAAATCAAAGTGTTTGGAAAGAAGAGCTTGGAACTCAGCGTTGGAGAACTCTCGAGCGTAGAAGATTTCTACGTCGTCGACATGGTGGAAAAGTGCATCTTAGGAGCGGCGTTTTCTCCAGGATCGCCAAGCCCCTGCATCGCCTCACCGAGGCCAAACAGACCTCCATTGGACCGAAGGATGTCAAGAAGTTTTTCAAGAATTAAAGAAGAGACTAACCGGAACGCCGGTGCTGGCATATCCGGTGATGGACAAGGATTTCATCCTGGACACGGATGCCTCCGACCTCGCCATAGGCCGTGTCCTCTCGCAGGAACACGAAGGCCAAGAGCGGGTTGTAGCCTACTTCTCCAAAACCTTAGATAAAGCCGAAAGGAACTACTGCGTGACTCGGAGGGAGTTACTAGCAGTGGTAAAGTCTATCGAGCATTTCCACCACTACCTCTACGGACGGAGATTTCTCATAAGGACTGACCATGCAGCGCTCCGTTGGCTGCTGACCTTCAAGAACCCCGAAGGACAAGTTGCCCGTTGGATTGAACGTTTACAAGAGTACGACTTCGAGATTCGACACCGGGAAGGAAGAGCCCACGGAAACGCCGATGGACTTTCTAGAAGACCTTGCATCGAAGAAGATTGTAGGAAATGCAACCGACTGGATAAAAAGGAGGCAGAAGAGGAAGTGCATAGCACGAAGAAAATTCACCGGATATTCTGTGACGAAAGGAAGTGCGAATGGAAACGAAGCCAAGAAGAAGATGAAGAGATTGGCTTCATCTTGAAAAAGAAGGGGAAAGGAGACAAGCCCGTCTGGCAAGACGTTGCTCGTTTCTCCCCACAACTGAAATATTACTGGTCAATCTGGGACTCGCTGGAAGTTCATGAAGGTTTGCTTTTCAGGAAATGGGAGTCCCACGATGGTGCGACTCATGGCTTTTGGTAGTGCCACGCGAAAGGGTCGCAGAGGTGCTGAGGGAATTCCATGATGCGCCAGCAGCTGGACACTTCGGAGTAAAGAAGACCTTGGCGAAGATCCGCCAACAGTTCTTCTGGTCCACGTGTCGACAGGACGTTCGAGAGTGGTGCCGGCGGTGTGACACCTGTGCGGCGAAGAAGGGACCACGTCAAAGGGGAGCAGGGAACCTGAGAGTATACAACGTGGGAGCTCCGTTCGAGAAGCTTGCCCTGGACGTTGTGGGTCCGCTCCCGAGGTCTCAGGCCGGCAACAGGTTTATGCTGGTCGTGGCGGACTACTTTACCCGGTGGCCGGAAGTAATCGCGATGCCAGACCAGCGAGCTGTCACAGTGGCAAGAGCTCTTCTGCACAACGTGGTTTGTCGTCATGGTGTACCGTTG
Organism: Andrena praecox; assembly: GCA_963932275.1. Taxonomy (NCBI): domain Eukaryota; kingdom Metazoa; phylum Arthropoda; class Insecta; order Hymenoptera; family Andrenidae; genus Andrena; species Andrena praecox. The sequence continues at coordinate 38,861,487 of OZ010731.1, forward strand.
GAGATACACACGGACCAAGGAAGAAACTTCGAATCCTCCGTGTTCAAGGAACTGATGAAGCTGTTGGGAATCAGGAAAACGCGAACAACTCCCCTGCATCCTCAATCCGACGGGATGGTGGAACGTTTGAATAGAACATTGCTCCAATATCTCGCAATGTTCGTTTCGGAGCACCAACGAGATTGGGACGAGTGGATTCCCATGTTCCTCCTCGCTTATAGATCAGCGCGACATGAGGCTACCCAATTAACGCCAGCGATGATCCTGTATGGTCAAGAACTTCGTTTACCCGCGCAACTTTGGAGAGGACTGCGTCCGGAAGTGGAACAAGACGAGGACGTCGAGCAGGGATACTCGGAATGGATCCGAGGAAAAATGAAGAGGATTCACGACTTTGTTCGACGCCGTCTGGATGTCTACAGCTCGAAGATGAAGTCCTGGTACGATAGTCACGTTATAACGGTGAAGTTCCAGCCCGGAGAAGGAGTGTGGTTATTCCAACCACGAAGAGTGAAAGATAAGTGCCCAAAACTGCAGTCCGACTGGGAAGGACCCTACACGCTGAACAAGATCAACGACGTCGTCTACAGGATTCAACGCTCGCCTAGGAAGAAGTGCAAGGTGGTCCACGTGCGACGCCTTGCGAAATATGAGGGACAATTGCAAGAGGAATGAAGACTTCCGAGCGATACAACATGCAGAGAAGACTCAAGAAGGAAGATTAGTTTAAGCTAATCCGGCCCCCGCTCTTGAGTCTGTTACAGGGAGCACGATACCCCACGACGAGGGACAAGGTGTCGGGGGACTGCTACCGCGGCTTGGATGCGGTCCCGAATTCCCCGAATGTGCCACAACAGCGTGGCGGTCCGCAGCGGGGTGCGGACATACGTGAAACCACCCCGCTACCCTCCTGGCTGGGATCCTGGCCGCGTCCCCGGTACAGGGTACACCCTACGAGGTGGACAGCAGACGAGAAATGGTGTCCCCAACCACTGGACGGACGTGCGACGCAGTCGCACGGATCGGTTGGAGGGGGCATCGCGGAGACGGGATCGCTGACGAGTTGCACCGAGACGGTCCCCTGGAGACCAGATGCCACGAAGAGGAATGGGGCCATCACGAAGCCAAGGATTGGAAAACTGGAGGCGAGCAAGAAAGAAGAACGAAGATGGGCTGGCAGTCCTGGGCGGATTGATCGGTGAACGAGCCGATTGCATGCTCATGACGTGTGACCCCCTGCTTTCGGGCTTTGCTTCGCCTTTCTGTCTTCCCGGTTCTGTCTGGCTCCACCGGACTCTCGCGGAAGGAATTGAGCAGCCCAGGAATTGACTCCAGAGCTACAAAGGATGGGGACTTCGAGCAGCGGCCGAGCCACGAGGAGGATGCAACACCGCCGCGGGACGTCGCACAGTGGTCCGACGCATAGAGGAGAAAGTGGAAAAAACTCATAACTTCAGCATTTCTCAATATTTTTTAATTATTTTTGTTTCGTATTACTTCTTAAACATCAAACTTAATATAATATTAAAGAAATAATTTAATATGACTTTTTACAAATGAAATGTGTAATTTTATCAAATTTTATTCAATATATAATATAATTAGGCGTTATAAACTAATATTTGAACATACGTAAATTATTTATACATTAATCTATATACAACAGTCATGATTATTTACAAATATTTATAAGTAGTAATAAATCTGAAATAAACCGTGATCCGCTATCAAGCCGTTTACACAAGCCGTAAATTATAAGATATATTAATTTCAATATAAGATAAAACAAATCTTTAAAACAATAAACAAAAACACTCTTTAATAGTTTATACTTGCTGTTTTCATGTCACGAGAGCATTCACAGGTATTACTAACGATTCTTTGTATTGCGTGGTTTCAAATTTCCTTTTATGAATTTCATATGATTTGCAATACACACATTTGGCATGGTGATAAATCGTTTTGTTGGAATCTATTCCTATGAGAGTAACAATTTTGTATAGGCACGAAAATCATTCGAAACGCGCAGCGAAGAACCGGGAACCTATTCGGGAGTCCTGCTGTACCCCCAAAATTTCATGCGTTTTCACACTTTAAACATTAATATCAGCTAAAGTTGCAAGAAGTAGCAGCTGATTTTTGCAGGACATTTGTGTGATGGTATCTACTTTCAAAATATATCATCAAGAGAACGTAGGAACGCGTAGCTTTTTTTGTAGGCCTACAGAAAGCAGTTACAACCTGAAATTATACGTACCTTACTTTAAGGCTCGAAAACATGATTTTGGTTCTGTATTTTTGAAAAGTATTTTCGTCATACATAGTTGAGACTATACCCGTTTATAACACATAATACATTTGATTATAAATGTCCCCAAAAGTGAAAGGAAAATGTCGAAACTTTGGTTAGAAATCTGTCAGAATCCCGCTAGAATACGAAAGGTCTACTTCAGATGCATTTTACTTCCGTATTAAAGAGAAAATCATATATCCCTTTTCATAGTAAGATACATTGGTTCATTGGCTACCAGAAAATAATAATCGATACCTAAAAATCCGGCTTTCATAATTTAGGGTTTTTTCCAGCTCGGGACGACTGTGCGTCGGGGGACGCTCGAGGAAATGCAGCGGATCAACGAGGGACGTTCCGGAAGCCCCCGGTGGAGAATCCGAGAATCCCAGGGGAACCGTCACCGAGGGAGAACAGAACAGGGCAGGAAACAGGGGAGCCGTTCCGGGAGCATCAACCTGAACCCCGACGGCTGGAAAGTCGAAGAGTCCCAACCAGTAGACGACCTCCTCGCCCGCCTCTGTCCAAGAAGAAGATGCCCCGTCGAAGAAGAGGAAAGCCGCGCAAGAAAGAAGTTCACAAGTACGAAGACGCAAGTGGAGGGCAGAGACGCGGGACCCACGTACCCACGCCTTGCCCAGGGTTTTTGGGGTGGTTTTCCCCTGGGCGTGAAGGTGAATGCCGAGGCGACGGACGGAAGAGGCCACGTAGCGTTCTTCCCACTCTTCCGGGCCAGGGTACAGCTGCAGTCGGTGGAGAAGCTGCAGCGGTCGAGACGACCGCTTCTCGAGGAGGGGGAGCAGTGTTGCGAGCACCCTATGTAGAGGATTAATGGCCTGCTGGTGCTCGCGACGAAGACAAGAGACAGCGAGAAGAAGGCGATCGGATCGATCGCCTGTCAAGCTGTCATTCGAAAGTCAGCCGCCATTACTAGCAGACGTCTCGATATTTTATTGCCTAACAGATTATATTCGTTACCTGTTCCTGTATCTTCCTATATTATCCTTGTTACCCCCCCCCCCCCCCTGTTACATGTTCTATTATCGTTGCTGTTCAGTAAACTTATATTATGCCGAGTCAAAATCGTAACTATATATATATATATATATATATATATATATATATAAGGCGAAAGCAATAATTGAATAATGTGAATGGAGATGATACGCACTAATGAAATAAGTAATTATAACTGCTTACGATTGATGTCGTAGATAAATTGAACTGAATCTAACACACTTTGTTTAAATATGCGCGACTGATAGTTACAATAGTCCTTCATGGAAGCGTTTCCGTAGAAGATAGGCTACGGCCTCTGGGGCCCTTGTATTTATACAATGTTTAGGACTGCGGGGTATGCGCGGTATGCACCATGACTCAGGTGCGAAATATGCGGTCTATAATTAGATTGTATTTATGACTAATGCGCGAAATATGCGTCGCAATAGGACTTCCGGGGTTTTTATTTGGGCGTTCGAAAAGGGGACACTCAACCTCCTATTGGATGGGTTTTGCGCGGTTTGATTGGAGGGCGAGGGTGGCGTTGATTTGGTGGGTAGTAAAGGGGGTTTGAGACGTGGTCTCTAAAGTCGGTATCAGATATATTGGCCCGTGAGTTTGTTTTCGGGAACAACGATCGAGGAGAAATCAACCACCACCATCTGACGATCGTGGATTTGTCAGTTGGAGTTGCGTGGCCCCCGAAGGGTATGGTGGGGTAACGGGAAGGCGGCTCGGCTCCGCCTGAACCTAGTTGTTTGGCTGTTATTTATTCTTAGCGTAATAGTTATGTGCGTTACGAAGCTATGCGTGAACCAATACGAGATGAAGCTATCGAGAAGGAATCAATGTTCTGACCAATAAAGCTCCTGAATTTTTTCGGAGCTAACGCACACCTATTCTGATGTGTGTATTTCTACGCTGACAGCTCGGTTTGGCCTACACGCCAGAAGCTTGGCACTATCCCCACCACTTCTGGCTCACTCTTGTTCTGCAAAGGCGAGAGCGAGTCAGAAAACATTTAGAAAAGGAGCACCGTGGCAGGCAAACGGTGTGGTGGGAGAATACCCCTCACGAAACTCACCGGCCAATATATCTGATACCGACCTTAGGTAAGAAAGGTTTTTGGGACGAGGGACATGTGTATAATTAGATGCGGGGGAGATCGTGCCTCGTAGGGCGAAGAGGGGAAGGGGATTTTATAGTTGACCATCTCGAGATGAGGACCGCTAAGGTTCATCTTCGGAATGGCCCGCTGTTTGGTAAAAGGGGGTAAGAGTTGAGGTTTAGTGATTTTGGTGGAGTCATGGAGTGATTTTTAGGGAAGATGCTAATTAATACCGCGCGAAAAATAGTGGGACGTCACAAAACCCTCCATCATAATTCCACGAGGACTACAACATATTCAAGTTTAAAAAAAATCCGAGACATCGAGGGACAAAAGTGATCGATTTGGCGTGGAATGACCCATAGTATTTACCGTGAAGCGGTGTCAAGCGCGCGACTGAGCCGTGCGAAACATTGAACGCGTTTTCCTCAGAATGACATTTTTCAATGATTTATACAAGTCCGAAAAAAAGTCAAAATTTGTTGCAGATACTAGGTAATGGTTAACAAGAATTAAATACGTAGTATACATATGCAGTACTTGTAAGTGGTATATCCAAAAGCAGCTCCAACTCATTCCGCCGGGTCCGGATTCGCTTGCGCTTGTGATCTTCCTGCATCATTTTACTGACGGCTTCTAGCGCAGTCGAGGCTGACAAGGACGCATTGCAGGCGTCCATTGCTGCACGGCGCATTGCACTCTCGGGTGCGGCGGAAGCCTCCTTTGCGGCCTTAGCAGCGCGCTCTTCCTGTTCTGCTGCATTTACCAAGGCCAGCAGAGTCCCTTTATGATTTCGAATGTACAGGCGCCATTTTTCTTTGTGCGCCCGGGACCTGGACGATGTTGACGCGTAAACGTATTTTAAAATTTTATCCAATTCTTTTGATGATAAATCCCGCCCCGGTCCGTTTAAATAACCCTTATATTCTTTAGATAATATTTCAATTAAATTTTTGTGCGGTTTTCCTTGGAACCCTTTGAAAGGCATTATTTAAATTTATATGGAATAATAATTTGTATGTTGAAAATGAACTCGAAATTTTGGTGTTATGTCTGTTGTCACTTTTAATTTTCGTATTATACCCGAAAAATGAAATGAACGGTGCGACGACGTTCGTTTGTACCTACAGAAATATCATGAATATCGATCCCGTGACACGGTTTTACAGCGTGAAACAAATGTTACACACACGTATCGAAAGAAAATTTATTATGTCAGAGTATAAAGAGTAGGTATGTCAAGGTGCCTCAACGGCATCCCAGGATTTTGAGTCTTGCCGAGATATGAAGATATTTCTCGTTTGAAGGGTGGGCGCTAGAGTGGGCCGAAAAAATCAAAATTTCGAAACTCGAAACAGCCTAGTGTGGAAAAGTTGCGTCTGCGAAAGACAAGTTTTTTTTTAAATCGGGCAATATTTGACCCGGCCCAATCGGAGTCAAAGTTTTTAATTTTTTACCAAGTTTGGCGACTTCTGTATATTTTCATAAAATTTGCATATTTCACTGTTGAGCATCAGAAAATATTATTTAAGCACATTAACACGTGAAATAGTGTTTTATATATTGTCGCGAAGCGGAGTATCTATGTGTTTTCCTTTTTTTTACGTAACGCGGTTGTAGTGAAAGGGGAACATATTTCATTGATTTAATAACCATTTATTATAGTTTTTGTGCGCTGAAAGCGAATCCGCAAACAGTTTGTCGCTATCACCCTCTGTTTTCGAGAAATTCGATTTGAAAAAAAAATTGCAAATTTTCTACTTTGAACGTCCTTTGAGTTCAAACAGCAATAGTTATTCGGTTGCTTGTTCCGCCAAATTATTATATGAACCCTCGCGAACACAACGATATATGTGGCACATCGATATCTCTCACCGTTCTCGAGATATTCCACGGAAAAGAAAATTCTGCATTTTTTTCAAGGGGTGATTTCGCCCCTAAAAATTGCATTATGGCACCAACAAAAAATAGGGTTGTTTTACGCATGAAGTACTCTACTTGCACACCGAGTTGCATAATTTTCTGAATTTCCGGGTTGCCGAACGTCCCTTGTCAGAATATCATCAATACCCATATCTTCCCTTTCCCTGGCTTTCAGATAATTTGTCAATTTAAACCCTGACAATATGAGTATATTATTATTATACATATTGCGTTTTAAAATAATTCTAAGATCATTCATCTACACCGATACCTTTCCTCTCACAAGTTTTCAGAAAATTTGTCAATTTAAAACTCTGACCATATGAGTACACTTTCATTATTTTGCGTTTTTAAATACTTCTTATTCATCGACACCTTAACCTTGCCTGGCCACGCCAAGTATTTGACTCCAGGCGGGTGGTTGCGAGCGAAGGCAAGAGCGACGGTTGTGCTCCACCATGGGGACCTTTCGCTCTTGAGGGGCACGAGGGGCCTGTCTCGGTGCCTTCAAGAGCGAAGAGCAACTCGCGGTTGCTCGTGCGAGCAAATCCCTGGACAGGCCTGGTCTAGATGTTACATTTTATCTGCACATTATTAAAATGTCCGCGATATGAATAATGGAATGTATGAACACAGCATTTTAGCTGTGTATATGTAGTTGTGTCATCTTAAGCGCAGTTGGAAAGCACCTTTATGTACTTGCAGCTCATTTTGATTTCACATCTTTTTTTATATTGTATATTTTTTCTATTTTTTTTCTGGTTTATATTATTATCATCTATTTTTTGTGATTGTATATTTTCTTCTATTTTTTGCGATTTATATTATTATATTCTATTTTTGTGATTTATATTATTTTCTTCTATTTTTTGTGATTTATTATTATCTTCTATTTTTGTGATTTATTTGTTTCGTGTACTTGATGTAATTTTTTTATTTTCTTGAAGTTTTTCTTCTTTACCCTCGCTTAACGCGAAATGTAATGAAGAATTTCGATAATCGATATTTACTAAAAAGTGCGCTTTGATCGTCGAATGTTTACCTTGCAGCTAGGCCAGCTTCAGCTTCTTGTAGTTCTTCTTCGTCCGACACGACACTGCGACGGATATACAAAATGGACTCCGAAAAAGGAAATGTAAGTAATAAAAAAACTATTCATATACTCATAGCAGAGTTATTGTTATTCATATACTCTATACCGATTTTATGTATTCGTTAGTTTTATTCGTGAGAAATTTATTCGTCATTCCTGAGATTTATTCGTCACAGGATCCTTTGTCATGGAGCATCTAGTTCGGGGGAAGTCTGAATTTAGTCATTGTCACGAATAAAACTTACGAATGTGCATGTAAGCTACAACATTTTGAAAGTCTTTTCTTTGGTAGGGACTGCGCCTATGTTATTTTACTTTTTTGTTAATTAATTTGTTAATTTTTGTAGAAAACAGAGGAGGACGCTCTTCTATATTGTAAGTTTTATGTAGATTATAATTTACAGAAAAGTAAATAATAAAAATTTATATACATTTATTCAAATTTATTTTTCCAGGCTCTGATGACGATATTATAATGGCCGTTGCCAGAGGCAGCCAACCGGCTGCAGTGGCAGCTACAGCCACGGCACTGCCACCACCACCACCAAAAGTGGAAGCTGAAGCAGCAGCGGGACCTGCGCCGCCAGCGGGGGCTGCACCAGCAGCGGGGCCTGCGCTGGCGTCGGTGCGCCGCCGGTGGGCTACGTGCAAGTGTTTTTATACAAAAAATAAATCAGTGATTTCTGTGATTTTGTAAATTATTTTCTTGCGAGTCTTTCTGTCAATAATTATATGCTGGTATTCTTTCTCGTCTACGACTTTTTTATGAACTTGGCGTAATTTCATTGCTTTTTTGAAGTTTTTTTTATTGGGTTATAGTAAGGAAGTAACATAATATTGTTGCGAGCACCGGGTATAGACCCGTGCATAGTCTGCTGATGCACGCAGCTGAAGACAGAAGAAGGTCGGCCTCCTTCAAGAGGACGATCAGGAGGTCTTGTACCTAACGTCGTAGCGTTCAGACGTACGGGTTGTACCTTTGTATCTCAAATATAGTCAAACAGTCGTGCAATGTGTACGCCCGTGTTCTTATTCAACCCTTTGCGTCGGGGTGGCCAGCGAGGAAACGCCCCGGCGCGACAGTATATATAATTGTATCTAGCAGTTTCTGGCAGAAAAACTTTTGGAATTATTTTTTGGAACTTTTGAAAATCGAAGCCGAGGATGGGAGGCGAGCAGAAGAGCAAGAAGAACGAAGACGAGTGAGAGTTTTGGGGGGATTGACCGGGGAACGGGCCGATGACATGCTCATGGCTAGTCGTGACCCCCTGTTGTCGGGCCCGTCTCGCCTTTCCGTCTTCCTGGTTCACTCCGACTCCACCAGGTTCACACGACGGAAACAGACTGGTAACGTTTCTTTGTCTCTTTCACCAGCGTTGCCGACGGAGCAAAGTTCGAGAAGGACCACCGGACAACAGAGACATCAAAGAATGAGACTGCCGGTGACCGAGCCTTCGGCAGAGAGCCGAATCCGAGAGGATGCGTCATCAAAGCAGTAACGTCGCCGTGGGACGATCCAGAACGGAGGCCCGGAGACGTCGAGGGATCCACCAGAAAGAACAAGGACACCGTTGGGGTTTCGTCGCTGGAAACACCGGGGGAGCTCTCCAACACGACGCGGTGGAGATCGTCGTGGGACGTTCCGGAGCGGTTCCAGGGACGTCGCGGGACAAGGAACAGCAACACCTCGTCGAGGGACATCCTGAGGCACGGGTCCCGTCGAGGGACAGGCGGAGACCGACACGTCGTTAGAGTTCACGGAGCAGAAACGGAAAGGGACGGAGACTTCAGAGTTCCCGTGGTACCCACGCCTTGCTCAGGGTTTTTGGAGTGGTTTTCCCCTGAGCGAGAAGGCAAATGCCGAGGCGGAAGTCTGAAGGAGCCACCGAGCTGATACGACCACTTCTTCAGACAGGGGTACGAAGATCCTGAAGAGGAATCACCGCGGTCGGGACGACCGCTTTTCAAGAGGGGGAAGCAGTGTTGCGAGCACCGGGTATGGGCCTATGCGTGGCCTGCTAGTGCTCGCAGCCGAAGAAAGAAGAAGGTCGACCTCCGTCAAGAGGACGATCAGGAGGCCGACAAGAGAGAGTCGGATACCGAACGTCCTAGCGTTCGGACGTACGGGTCACATAATTGTACATCAAATATAGAAACCGGTCGTATAATGTGTGTACGTGTGTAATTATTCGACCCGTTGCGTCGGGGTGGCCCGTGGCGTAAACGCCCCGGCGCAACAATATAACAATTCAGTAAGATCTTATACTGTTATACATATTGTTGCGAGCAGCTGATGGATGGGAATCCACGGTCCGCAAGTGCTTGCGACAGACAGAAGAAGTCAGCCAAGAAGAAGGCGATCGGATCGATCGCCTGTCAAGATGTCATTCTAAACCCAGCCGCCATTGAGTGGAGAAGGGCCCAATTCAAACTTGCTGTTAACGAGTTTATAGTTCCTTATACTTCTTTGTCTACAACACAGTTCATTCGTTCCTTGTGTTCTCCTTTTCTATTTGTGTTCCTGATTCCCGTTCGGATGTGTTACGATGTGCGCCGACGCATCAATATGAATATTTCAATTTTTTATTTTTGTCCATCTATGCCGCACTGTGCATTGAGGCAAGCTGTGGAAAGTAGCATTCGACGGATACGCACGGATATCGTAAAAGCCGCAAAGTTGAGATACAATCTGAATGTATTAATCGCTGTGAAAACGAAGAATTTGTATGGCGACATACAAAATGTTCCAAGCCACGTATTTGGTGAACACGCAGAGTGTGGAAGACTAAAATATTTCTGCGATGGAAACAATAAAGAGAATGAAAAAAAACATAGTTCCAGAATTGATGAAAATTGGGGTGTACCAGGACGTAAAAGAAATACTTCGTCCACTGTTAGCTCATGCGGCGAGCTTACTCTATAATACTACTAATAATGCTGTGGTAAGTTTGAACGAACTAGTTGCTAAGTACACTGGCGGAAAAAGATTAAATTTCGCCGAAAGAGGATTGTATACAGGGATATGTGCTGCTGCTGTCGTGGAGTACAACCCGAACCAAGGGCACTCGCGATTGTATGTGGTAATGAAGAAGAAAACGCCCGAAGTTGTACGCCAAATGGAAGAAAAGATGAAGGAAGAAAAGGAAAAGAGAACTGAAAAACAGAAGGGAACGAAGGCTGCGCGATATGTTCGCAAGCAATTAGATTCCGATTATGGACAAAATGCACAGAAGCCAGACATGACATCCGAAATTTATGAACTGGAGCGGGAGAAGCATATGCAAATGCTCATTGAGTGGCAAGGCAAAAGACATGCTATTGAAGATGAAACCATCGGACAAGCGAAGAACCGCAGATGGTTGCAATACAGGTCCAAATTGTTGACAGCATCCAATTTTGGACAAGTGTGTCGTCGTCGACCTGACACGCTATGCGCAAATGCAGTGAGGTCATTTGTGTGTCCGAAGTTAATTAGTGCACCCGCTGTGGAATTCGGGAAAGAATGCGAGAAAATTGCTTGCGAAGAATTGAAGAAGCAATATACGGATATTGCAGAATGTGGAATTTTCATCGACAGCTGTATCCCCTTCTTAGGAGCTTCACCGGATGGAATCATCGGTCAAGAGGGTATTGTGGAAATTAAATGCCTCAAATCAGCGGAGAACTTTACGCCGGAAGAAGCTATTGAAAAAGTTCCCGCTGTCCGACGCATGTTCACACGTAAAACAGGTATTTCAATGAACAAAACACATCACTATTTTTATCAAGTACAAGGCCAGTTACATATTACTGACAGAAAGTACTGTATATTTTGCGTTTGGACCCCGAAGGGTCTGAAATCTATAAAAGTAGAGAGAGATGATGCGTTTTGGAAAAGAGAAATGGAGCCAAAACTGGTACAATTTTATTTAGAATGCATGCTACCCGAATTAATAGATAGTTGGCACAATAGGTGCATGCTTATTCGGGAGCCTCAATTTATACTAGCAGAAAGAGCGAAAGAAAAAGGGCAAGAGGTCTGCCGCCGAAAATAGTGAAACAATTGAATCGGTCCGCCTCGCACCGCGCTGTAAAGCGCGGTACCGCTGACTCTGTCAGTGGTCACAATTGCAAGCAATGGCACTTGTACTCGCGGAGTGTTGCGAGCACCGGGTATAGGACTGCTAGTGCTCGCAGCCGAAGAAAAAAAAGGCCAGCCCCCTCGAAGGGAACGATCGGTCAGCGAGAAGAAGACTGTCTGGTACCGAACGCCGTAGCGTTCGGACGTACGGGTTGTACCTTCGTATCTCAAAAATATAGTCAAATAGTCGTGCAATGTGTACGCCCGTGTTCTTATTCAACCCTTTGCGTCGGGGTGGCCTGCGATGGGAACGTCTCGGGGCAACAATATTAATAACTTTAATGTAATATTATAATATTTAACTGTAATATTGTTGCGAGCACCCTATGGATGGAATTCCATGGCCCGCTGGTGCTCGCGACGGAGACAAGAGGACAGCGAGAAGAAAGCGATCGGATCGATCGCCTGTCAAACCGTCACTCGATAAGCAGACGTGTCGATACTCATATTCCAAACTTATTACAGTCCGTTACTGCTGTTATAAACCGTTACTGTTTGTGTTCATGTGTTGTTATTCTCGTTCGGTATTAAACTTGTATTATGTCAAAACGTAACATTGGTGTCAGAAGTGGGATCCGTAGCCACGGATCCCGAAGAAACGCAAGGAGCTGTTGCGTGCGATACGCAAGGAGTCGTTGCGTACGACGCGAGTTCCTCGTTGAGGACAGAAGAGGATCTGGCATCCGGAAAAGCAGCTGACCAGAGAGGGACTGGCGGAGCAGCGACGGCGGTCGAGGCCCGCCGACATCAAGGGATAAACGGGAATGGAGGGAATGGCGACGGTGGTCGAGAACCGTCGACATCAGAGCGGCTCCGAGGCTTAGGCGACGAAGCTGCTGAAAAGGAGGAGACCATGGCTGGGTCGGCTCGGGAAGCTCGAGAAGCCGACCTACGAAAAAGAATCCGGATTTTGGTTGTATCGTTCGCATTGGGTAACGTAGAAAACGATTACCGATAAGCACGAAATGACAGCGCGCTCCGAAGTTGGCTTGTTACGGTACCGCGCGGTGACATGTGAAAAAAGCTTAATGTTAGAAGCTCTACATAGCCAAGTTTAGACGCGCCAAATTCAAATTGTTAAACGGAGCAACTGAAACTATGAACAAAACATTCCAGTGAATACTACTTAGAGACGCTCGCTAAATAATATTGATTAAATATTGGTTTCGGTTGCTTTGCTATAAAATCACCGATACCACATGAAACGCTCGTTCTTAGAAAACGAAGAACCAATCAATGTATTTGTCTTATAATTAATTAAGAAACTATTTTTATAATTGGAGATCTTTATTAACAAAAACATGTTACATTTCGATTCTGAACAACGACATCCTTGTACATTCGTTGATCGACCATCAAAGCAATCAGACGTGTTTTTCAATCGGCAAAATATAAACTAAAATCAAGTTACAAAACAAATAAGTTGAGTCTATTTATTAAATCCTTGCTAATCATCACTCGAAGAAGCTGGAGGCAAACACCAGTCCGTAAGGGCGAACGTGAGCAGAGCGGATCAGCGCTCCACGGGCAGCGAACTCATCCGCATCCTTATACTGAAAAATCCCTGCTACAACGCGTAACAGCTCATAGGGCGGTATTCGCAGTCGCGTCTTGAGCAAATGCTTAAGCACGAGCTCAAGATTATCTCAAGACACAACTATGGCGGCCTTCTTGAGCAAATGCTCAAGATGATCTTAAGCATTTGCTTAGAATAAGCAATTGCTTATATCTTATATTTGCACATTCACGTTCGGAAATTTTCGGAATAATTCTGTTAGAACAACCAATGATAGAAGGATATTCCGTTCGTTCCTTGGTGGGCGACGGAGTAGGATGCTCGAACATGTGTGAGTAATGCGTGTGAGCGTTGAGGTTATTTATTAATGATTTGCAGAGAAAAACTTTTCCACTGCCATGTAATGTTTGTTTTTAGTATAATAAACTAATATATAAACCCAACCACTAAACTGATGTAATATAGAAATAAAAACACCTCAGATTGTAGAGACTCCATTTAATTTTAATTTATTTTGTACATTATTGATAAGTATACTTGATATACATCGATAATAATATTGATATTAGCGACATTGATTACCCATAATAATATGCATTTCAATTATGAAATGAAAACATGAATGAAAACCTTCTTGCAGGTTAAGTAGTTCATCTCGTGGAATCTCGCATGATTTCGCATGTAATGACGTATGGATTCGTCTCAAGACTGTCTTGAGGTCGTGTCTTAAGCATTTGCTTGAGGAAGATCTTGTTCAAATAAGTAATTCCTTGTATGACGTCACATGTGTCAAAATAGACGATAAAACGAGGTTATATTTTCAAGACAACGTTTTACATATCTTGAGACCGTCTTGAGTGTCCGGAGTAGAGGGGGAACACCTACGGCAATGGCGATATGTGTGTGTGATGATTCAGTCACATGGTGTTCCCCCTCCACTCCGGAGATTTCATTCCCCGGCAACCTCAAACTGACGCCATTACCTGACAAAGGACATGAAAAATGGATTTTCAAGACGATATCGACATTAATATTGATATCAGCGATTCTTTATCGTATCGATATGGAAGTGACACCGATAGATTCCTCATGTTTTTCCGATGAAATACATACAAAATTTCATATAATTCGGACTATTTTTAACGAAGCAAGAGTGAAATAATATAAATCAATTTTTAAGCTAATTTCCTTCATTATGCTCCGTTGTTGAAGTATGGTGAGCCACGGCGGAGGGTTATCCTCGCCATTCATCACGCGCATAACCCTCATTGCCGTAGGTGTTCTCCCTCCACTCCGGAGAATCTCCGGGGCTCACCGGTAACCTATTCTTCGCTGAAAAAATAACCTCGACGCTCACACGCATTACATACTCACATTCGAGCATCCTACTCCGTCGCCCACCAAGGAACGAACGGAATATCCTTCTATCATTGGTTGTTCTAACCGAATTATTCCGAAAGTTTCCGAACGTGAATGAGCAATTGCTTATTACACATGTGACGTCATACAAGGAATTACTTATTTGAACAAGACTTTGCTCAAGCAAATGCTTAAGACACGACCTCAAGACACAACTATGAATCTAGGCGGCATCTTGAGCAAATGCTTGAGACGGTTTTGAGAATAAGAAGCGACTGCGAATACCGCCCATAGAGAAATAGACACTGGTGTTTTGACGTCCTGAGGTTGGCCGCATATCGCATGATCGCTATCTCGTCTTATATAGACATGGTTTGGGGCTGAATTGGTTTGTCCCTTTTATTGCCTACGCCGAATCGAATTTCCACTTCAGCTATTTTTACAATACCGTCGTCCCGGTTGTGTCCCTGGGATGATTGAGACGGTCGGGCGTAGGGTGTTTGCGACAATATTCCTGGCTGTGACAGAGAAGTAACGGGTCGGTGGCCGGTCGTGCTATTTCTCCGTATGTCCATTGCTCCCCATGTTTTCCCACTGTTTCCCCAATATGTCTTCCCCCTGTTTCCCATATGTAATCTGTTCCCCACTGTTTTATTCTCACCCCTTTTACCACTGGGTAACGTCTCTGTGAATGAATGACACGGTTTGGTATAACCAAAGATTGACGCTTCGACTCCTCCTGAGACGGGAAGAACAATTTCCGTGCAGAAGCGTAAGTCGTCGAACGCCATCCAGATACAACGCTCAACAATGCCGATTCGACTTGGAGCTGCAAGAAGAATCGAGGGGCTCATCCGAATTCGAGGAACCGTCATCGCAAGAGGCCGAATTAGGACGCTATAGAGGGAGCGTTGGAGAGTTGGTGGTGGAGGGTGCGACTCCGACAGGGACGCAGAGACGTCCAGGAGTGCACGGACCACACCAAGGATTGGTGGATGTACGGCTCTGGGCGACAGTCAAGGATCCATGCAGTTGTGTTGCTGGCGAGCGGCGTCCCCAGGAGCAGGGGCACCACCGGAGCAACGTGGAGGCGCCGGTAGCGCGCGGAGTTGCTGTTAAGCTGCAACGAAGGGAGTTCGAGGGCGAACATCGTCGCAGGAAGGCCGAGTGGCATAAGTCACGACGGAGGGAGTTCGAGGGCGAATACCGTCGCGCAACCACTGAAAACCCACGAGAGAGAGCCCCAGGAGCTGAGTCGTTCCGTCGGGATGGACCGTTTGTCGACTGAAAGACGACGCTAGCAAGAGGAATACTTCTTACAGTCAGGGAGAAAGAAGCAGAAACGAAGTCAGAAGATTAGTTCTAAGCTAATCAGTGGACTAGGCTGCGGAGGCTACCTTCGTAGCCCGGCCCCCTTTCTTTGAGTCGTTACAGGCACGCGATACCCCACGACGAGGGACAAGGTGTCGGGGGACTGCTGCCGCAGCTTGGATACGGTCCCGAATTCCCCGAATGTGCCACAACAGCGTGGCAGTCCGCAATGGGGTGCGGACATACGTGGAACCACTCCGCTACCCTCCTGGCCGGGTACATGACTATTGAGGGGTCCCCCCCTACGGGGTGGACAGCGGACGGGAAATGGTGTCCCCAACCACCAGGCGGACGTGCGACACACGGATCGGTCGGAGGGGGCATCGCGGAAACGGGGCCGCTGACGAGCTGCACCGAGACAGTCCCCTGGAACAGCACCAGATGCCACGAAGAGGAATGGGGCCATCAGAAAGTCAAAGTCTGGAGGACAGACGAAGACTTGAAGAGAGAAGAGCGAAGATGGGCTGGGAGGCTCTGCTTTCGTGCCCGTCTCGCCTGTCCGTCTTCCCGGTTCTGTCCGGCTCCACCGCAATATCGGGAAAGAAACAAGAGGTTAACGTTTCTTTGTCTCTTTCGAAAGGGACGTTAAATTTTTGCGGGGTTACATAATCAAACAATTTAACAAAACGCAAACATGCCATCATGTTGATGTTTTGTTTAATATAAATAACATTTAACACAAATCATTTGAATAATATATCATTCGGACACAGACTAAATTCAAAATTGTGGGGCGCCAATAACTAAAATTTGTAAGTACATAAATTACTTTGCCATTTAACATCCCATCGGTCAAGTAAATTTCGTTAATATCTGTACCAAAATAAATAATCTAATTTATTTCTTCTTGTTTTAGAAAAATGAAACGCGCGTTCGAGGACAAACCAGCGTTCAAACGAAAATTTTTGCAAATTCTATCACATTATAAAGATTATTTAGAAGGACCTCGAAAAAATTTATCGTCCAAGGAATTAGACGCGATTTTAAAACGTGCTTACAGTCAAAAGCCATCAGAATTTCGGAAGCAGTATTGGCGCCTCTACATCAGGACCCATAAGAAATATATTCTGGCAGAAATAGGACGGTACGCAGCTGAGGACCGTGCGGCGGCGGCGGAAGCAGAAATTGCGGCGATGGCCACGGAGGCGGCGAACCGGGCGATACACGAGGCGCAGAATGCGGCCTTATCTGTCTCCGTCGCCACTGCAGCCATAACCACCCTTATCACCAGCAGACGCCGACGCCATCGTCGCAATGAATTGGAGCTGCTGCTGGACGCACCAATTGTAAGTACTATGCATATACGGTTAACCCTCTAGGTACGGGGATGTTTTAAACTTAACGTAGAATTTTTTTGAGCGTTAAAATTGTAAGACTGG
The DNA here is from genome assembly GCA_963932275.1 of Andrena praecox. Lineage (NCBI taxonomy): Eukaryota > Metazoa > Arthropoda > Insecta > Hymenoptera > Andrenidae > Andrena > Andrena praecox. The sequence continues at coordinate 38,878,645 of OZ010731.1, forward strand.
ATAAGGAGAACGGGGCGGCACGGCACAGGCAGGACAAAGTAAGTGGCGAATCGTTCAGTAGAATATCGTGATGTTTATTTCCTGCACGCATGTACACTTGGTCGCGTCTGACCAACGACTCTGTTGTTATTCCTTATTCCCGCTTGCCTTACATATACAGGGTGTCCCAAAAATGTCGCGTTTCCTTGAAAGGGGTGACTCAGGGGGTGATTTGAAACAACTTTTTCCTTAGCGAAAATATTGTCCGAAGCTTCGTTAAGGAGATATTAACCAAAAACGTCTGCCACGAGTGTTCTTTTCGCCGGGTAATAGTAGTAATCTCGTCCCAGTAATTAACAGTAATCGGCCCCTTTCGCAGCCACCAATTTTTATAACGTAGGAACAACACGTTCCGTGAAAAATAAATTCAGTGATCAGTGTTAGTAGCCGTGCAGTGAAGTGAATATTCGCTACATTAATCCGGACGCAGTGTGATCAGCTGAGCACTGGGCGCTACCCAACCATAAATCTTTTCGTCCACCGATAACCAGGATCGGTACATTGACCCAGTGACACAGGTTTCCGGAAAGGGAAGGAAAGCAAGGAAAGGAATGTCCGAAAGGGTGAGTTTTCTTTAATTTATTGGTGATTATTAGGTGTGAAAATAAATTCTTTCCGATTTTAGGGTACAATAACAGTTCGATTTAATAAAATATGAAAACAACTCGATCATCGCAATAATTTCCATTATTGTTCATTACCTTTTGCCATTTTTCTGGCAGCTTCTGAATACCACCGCGATAGAAATTCCAGTCGGAAAGAATTTATTCATACACCTAATATTATTTTTTAAATTTAGTTGTGTTGGCCGTTCTTAAACTACGGATTTTTACCTCAATAACGAATTACGATCACTTGTCGTACATTTTCTGTTACGTTACCTTTTCGTTTATGCCTTATTTAAAAACGAAATTTACGTACTTCTTGTCCTCTCACTTCAAATTATTCTTATTTAAGATTCTGCTTTAAAAAAAAATGTGTAACGCGGTTTCCTTCGATGCATGCCGACTTGCTTGTTCGTACGTTCGTAGCACAAGCGCGGTCGCCTACCTCGTAGCCAACGCTACCGCGGGAACTCAGGCGGAAGGCGCGCGCTCTGATTGGTCGGGGTTTTTGCTTAATATCTCCTTAACGAAGCTTCGGACAATATTTTCGCTAAGGAAAAAGTTGTTTCAAATCACCCCCTGAGTCACCCCTTTCAAGGAAACGCGACATTTTTGGGACACCCTGTATAAGATAACTCCACATTTTTTAAAGTCGATTTTCTCGAATTTGTATGGTAAGCGCGCCTTACTGCTTCGGGAAATTAAAGTCCGAGTGAAAACCTTCACGTATACTAAGTATAAACAATTTCTGAGTTTGCCAGTCCTGAAGGTCCCCTTGTAAGAGATATTAAGGACTCCATGAAAACCCATTTCACTCCCTTTCACCACCCCCATAGGGGTTGATTAGGGCAAACTTCTGCAATTGTTTTTTAGGCATTTATGTGGGTAATCTTTCGATGTAAAAAACCAAGTTGATATGTAATCGGGCCTAAAAGATTTTTAGGAATCCGTGAAAATACATTTCACCCCTTTTCGCCCACTTAGGGGTCGATTAGTGGAAAATCCTGAAATTGATTTTTAGGAATTTATGTGGGAAACCTTTGTATGTAAACACCGAGTTGATATCTAATCGGGCCTAAAAGATATTAGGGAGTGCGACATAATACATTTTACCCCTTTTCACCCCCTTGGGGATAGAATTTCCAAAAATCCTTCCTTAGTGAGTGCCTAAGTCATGAAAACAATGTACCTTCCGAATTTCACGTTCCTGGGTTAAACAGTTTGACCTGTGCGTTGATGAGTCAGTCAGGACTTCTTCTTTTATATACATAGATTTAAAAACAGTCCGAAAGTCTTAAGCGTAAATAATATATAGAACACGTTTATAAGACCGACTTGAAAGATCTGATTCTTACCATATTTTATGGAAGAACGAAAAGTTGGACAACCATGTATTTAGACGGGTATTATAACATTTTTAATATTTTACTTAGCAGGTTGTTAGTCAATTGAATGCCAGGGAGGCTCAAAATAATTATTTAAACTTTTAAAGACAGTTCTTCCAAATATAAAAGAATTAATGATAGCAATTCATTCAGTCATCTTAGAGACGGGTATACCAAACATCGACGTGCGTTACGAAAAGTAGCATGTTTCGGTTTCTCACGTAAAGAAGCACATTCCATCGTTTCAGACGAACATTAGCACGTTTGGTCTTCCACCATGAAAACTAACATATTTGACTGCTTTGAAGAATAGCACAGTTCGTACTTTGCGGCGAAAACTAGCACATTATCCTATTTCGCCACGAAGAATAGTACGTTTTGGATTATACTGCAGAAACTATCACGTTGCGGCGCGTGATTAGTTTAAATTGTTGAAGTCCATTTTGCATCGAAGAATTCAACTTTTGAAAATATTGTTTGGTAAATAATAACTCCATCTAATCTCCAAAAGAAAACACGTATGAAAATTTTAATCTACATAATTTAAGTACGGTATTTTAATGTTTAATAAATTACCGACCAAGTACTAAATAAAAATCGCGTCGGAAGGTATTTAAGTTGACGCACTCGATGTTTCGTAGCCAACCATCCAAATATGTTACTTTTCGTGGCTACAAACGGAACATGCTACTTTTCGTAGCAAACTGCTCAAACGTGCTAGTTTTCGCAGCAAAAGACGAAACGTGATAGTGTTCGTAACAACGGAGACAAACGTGCTGTTTTTCGTAAGAAAATTGAAACGTGCTATTTTTCGTAACGAACGTCGGTATATACTCTGCAGTGAAATGCCGACGAATGCCAGTTATTCCCGCAGCGGTGTTATTTCGCAAGCGAGAAGTGCTCGCCCGGTCGCCACCTGGCTGTCGCCTCGTGAACTACTATTATTTAAAAATCATTATTTAAAAAAATAAAACCGTTAGAACCTTCCTCTCGCCAAGACGAACAAAGTGAAGTAACACACTTGTGGGTACAGTTCTTATTTACTGAGAAACCGCATTTCAAAGTGTGCAACTTCAATTTTATATAATAGTATAAATATAAATATATATATTATATATGTAGTATCGGAATATGTTTAGAGAGATGTTGAGAACCTCTGAGGAGACAGGCCCGTTGGGGAAAACCCAACGCGTCATCGGGCCCAGCAACGCGCGCAAGGGTTTGTCGGGGCGAGAAAGTGCGCGGCGAAGGAATGTCCATATTTGGGCATGAGGGTGACTTGGAAAGCGTGCGTGGTGGGAGGGTAACGTCCTATTCGGAAAGGCGGGCTTTCCGGAGGGAAGGCAGAGTTGGAACAACCGGCGGAGTGAGGAGACGAACAGAGTAGTTGTGTTGAGTAGAGTCGTTTTGTGTTGTAGTCGGTTATTTTGTATTAGTTTTAGTTTCTTTCAATCTTGTACATATATATATTCCTGATTTTTTTAAATATACTTTATATCCCACAAATTTGGGGGCTCGTCCGGGATGGGGGGAGCACCGGTCGCCACACGGAGCCGAGCGATGGCGTTGAGGTCGTTGTCTGCGACCCGAAAAATAATAGACACTGAGGTCGTTGTCAGCGACGCGAAAAATAAGTGACACGCCGAAGAGTTGTGCGACAATGACATTCGAGGGCGAATGTCGTCGCAGGAGGGCCGAGTGTGGGATCAGGAACCCCCATAACATAAGAGGAGGACACGGAATAACGAGCATAGGGAAGTCGGCGGTAGCCGAGTAGGCTAAGGCGGCTGATCAGCGCGCTACGAATCGAGAGATCGCGGGTTCGAGTCCCGCGTCCGAGGCTTTCCTTTTTCCGTTTCCTACATATATATATATATATATATACCTCTGTATCCTTTCTGCCCGTTCAACAAGTCTACTATTCAAAACTTGCTCAGGCTAACCAAACAGGGCTTTTCACATCAAACTATACTCAAATGACATCACAGTCATGTTTCAGTGGTAAAACAAAAAGGACATTTAGCGATGCCTTCTTTGATCATCTTGATGAGGGAACAACTGCTGCATCGGCTGGGAGATCAATTCAACACATGATTGCTTCTTATACTGCTGTTAGAGACGATCTAAGAGATTTGCTGAGAAAGGAAGACGAAGTGCTTGAAATGGGAACAACAAAATGGAAGAGAATGGAAGATGTAACCCCTACATTGGAGGGAGGCGAAGTTGCCGATTTGTCCTTTAATCTCAGTGGAAGATTTTTCTTGGGTAAATCCTAATTTAATTCTATGCCTATTATATTTAGGTTCGACAGGAAACCTGTAATGTTTCCAAAAACGTTATAATGATTGTTCACTTCAAGTTCAGATAATAGTATATATATTTATACCTCTGTATCCTTTCTGCCCGTGCAACAAGTCTACTATGCAAAACTGGCTCAGGCTAACCAAACAGGGCTTTTCACATCAAACTACTAGAGCTCTGCAACGGGCGGGTATACCGTGGGTCAACCCGCCCCTTACCCGATCGTTTTTCGACTCACCCGGCCCGCCCGGCCCGCGTCGGGCAAGACGGGTTAGCGGTTCATTTCTACCCGCCCGTCAAGCCCGAAACTGTTGCCAGCCGTGCGACGTATCCGACCTGTCCGTGTCCCTATTTGCGCCTTTCCTCTATTCATCGGGGTCAGCTGCATTTTTTATATACTGTATTTCTAAATTGTCTGATATGTTTCTACTACAATGTTGTTGTTTGTAAAAAACATAAATTAAATCTAAATTTTTTAATTTCTTACATTTATTTGTATTTTAACTGGTGTTATTTACATATGGTTGATAAGTATAATACACATTAATAATAAATAAGTTGTCAAGGTTTGACTCTCCATTCGAGGGTAACAATAAGTCCGAGTGAAAATCGAGCAAAGCGCGGGAAATGTCTCGGTAAAGAGCGGGCACGGACGGATCGGGCCTTTCGGGCGGGTATGGGCGGGCTGGACAGCCGCGGGTTCTTCGGGCTTTTGACGATTCAAGTGCGGGCGGGTCGGGTACACCGAGAAACAGTCGTGGGCCGGGCGGGCCAAACCCGCCCGTTGCAGAGCTCTACAAACTACACACAAATGACATCACAGCCATGTTTCAGTGGTAAAACAAAAAGGACATCTAGCGACGCCTTCATTGATCATCTTGATGAGGGAACAACTGTATATATATATATATATATATATATATATATATATTCTCAATACTTCTCTCGCTCACACCAGTTCGCACATGTCTTTCTTTCTCGCACGATATCGGCGCATGCGGATTACGGTCTATTGGGACCTCTATACTTCTCTCGTTCGCACATGTCTTTCTCTCTCGCACCATGTTGGCGACAGTTTCAAGCTTTCAATGAGACCACCATGTGTATATGCTCTAAGAGGGTTAAAAATTGTAACGTTGGATATTGGGTCACCCTCCAGGCGGTGCGTGCTCAAGCCGTGAGTTTACGGTCACAAGCTGCAACATTACGTGACTTAATAACGGCCCAGTACCGTGGCCGTGGCGACCGTGGGGGCCGTAATTTGTAAATAAAAAAAACCATTTGTAAATAGTTTAATTTAATTATAAAAAATTATAATAAATAATATATATTTTTCTCCTCCAAGTTATACATTTTTCAATTGCATGCTTTAATTAATGTTGTCAAAAGTCATCCTTTCCTGTTTGAGAACACCTGTAATGTTTTATTTATTTTATCTATTCGTTCGCAGCGACTCATTTCTCGATATAAATTGTGTATTTACGGAAATCGTGCTTAGAGCATATACGACTAGCGACCCGAACGCAGCGGCTTTTTGTCTTTTTCGTAAAACCGCGAGAGACTGATTTCAAGTCGTTTGGATTTGTGGTTACGGGTTACATTCATTGATTATTGCTGACTGGATACTTTTTTCACCCCCTCGGGGTTATTTGGTTTTTAAAATATTGTATTGTCATCCGACCTACGCACGCCTGCAAAGTTTCAAGACAATTGGATTGCTGGAATTGGTTTAAATTTGAGTTTTCAGATATGAAGCAAACGTTCAAGAAGCAAACAGAGGATCGGGGCTGAATAAAATCGTTTAAAAAGTACGATTTATTTTCATTTTTGACGTTGCAAAAAAAGAATATACACATTTCTAGCGTTTGTGGGCCATTTTGTTCGATTAATTTTGTCGTTGTCAATACATTTCCATGCTGATGTACCATCACGTATCATGCATGAATATGAACCGCTTTGAGGATGAAGAACGTTATGAAATACGGCACTTAGTAATTTATATGAAAAAAGTGATGAAATCCTCCCCCCCCCCGCCCATAAACATGACTCATATATGAAAGAAGCTAATTCTCTTTAATTCACGAAAAAAGTTCACATGCAAAGATTGTGAAATCAACTTTGCTAATTCAAATTGTATTCTCGTTCTGCGCTCGAACACTGATTCCTCTGTCACTTTTAATACTTGACATTCCTTTATTGGCCACAAATCAATTCAGTGCTCAGATTTTCAGATTCGGTTTAAAGGAATTAACGGGCGAGCGGCCTGTAGTTGACACAAAAACTTTTATAAAAGGGACATCTTCTGTTAAAAACGTCGTATGAAGATCATTTTACGATGGAAGATAATAAAAACTTGATAGACTAATTTAAACCAGGGCTCTCCAAGGTCCCAAGCGGGGTTCTCCCACTCTCGTCCGCGTTGTCAGGGATACCGCGCGACGCTAACCGCGAAGACGCTAGCCCGTCATGGCAGCCTTCGTAGCGTCGCTCGGTCTCCTTGACAACGGAAGGCACGCTGCGTGAAAGAAAGATTAGAAGGGGAAGCAGGCGCGTGAGGGGCCCCTACGCTGGAGAGCCCTGATTTAATCGAATCAAAGTCGGCAATAGATTAATAGCACATTCGGCAACCTGCGCTAATGCGCACTGAATGCGAACTTTTTCGCTTCCAATTGGCGAAAATTCGCACCCGGTGCGACCGTCCGAATACGCTGTAAAAGAGATGCGGAGAATATGAAACATTTTGTTTTAATTCGACTTCATATTTTTTTCTTAGGTATACAACGCCCGCTAATTCCTTAAAACCGAAGCTGAAAATCTGAGCACTGAATTGATTTGTGGCCAATAAAGGAATGTCAAGTATAAAAAGGGACAGAGGAATCAATGTTCGAGCGGGGAACGAGAATACAATTGGAATTAGCAAAGTTGATTTCACGATCTTTGCATGTGAACTTTTTTCGTGAATTAAAGGGAATTAGCTTCTTTCATACATGAGTCATGTTTATGGGGGGGGGGGGGGGGGGTATAGGAAAAAGTTGTTCAGAATCATGCCCCCTATAACATATTTCAAGGTCATCGAAATCGGTGATGGTCATGCTAATCGACAAATCTACCAAAATCCCTACTAATATATAAAAGTGAAACGTTGTCTGTTTGTTGGTTTCATGCCTAAACGGCTGAACGGATATCAATGAAATTTTGAATATGCATTATATATGGCGTAGATCTAGAGACGCGGTAGCGTCTCGACGCCAAGTACAGGAAAGACACCCTGTATATGTCGACTGTCGCTACCGCCAGAGATGGGCATTATTTAAATAAAAAATTATTTAAATAACGTATCAAATAAAATAGGCTTTATCTTTATTTGTCATCAAATAAAAATAATCCAGAGTTATTTTTATTTCAAATAAAAATAAGTGAGAGTTACTTTCATTTGAAACGTCACAAATAATTTCTTTCGTTCGACGTGAATATATCCGTTGGCCACAAATAATTTTCTCGCTTGACGAGAAGTTATCCGACGGCCACAAATATTTTTCTGCTTTGACGGAATTCATTTTAACCTTCAAATAATTTTGTCGTCTTTCCATGCATTTGTATTTGAAAAAAATTATTTGAAGCGCAAATAGCTCTGGGAGTAGAGAGCGAGAGAGAGGGGGAGCGTGTGCGAGAAGGATAGAGATAGATGATACTTTTTCGCTCTCTGTAGCGGTAAGCAGGAGAGCATGATGCGAGGAGGTAGTTGTTAGAGCGATTTTTGGATTAATAATTATTTTGTGTTTAGTAAGTTATTCGTGAAATTTAGTGCGGAATGTAACGAAGGGGCTGTGTTTTTTCAGCAAATACTGTGTGTAAATGCGTAAATTATTTACACGTAATGTGTAATTGGTTTGGTTGTTACCTGGTGTAATAATTTTCATACAATTTTAAATATAACTCTATTTTTATTTGAAATAAAAATAACTCTGGGTTATTTTTATTTGATGAGTCTCGAATAAAATTTTTGTCCTTTATTCGAAATCAATTTTTTATTTGAAATAATTTTTTACCCATCTCTGGCTACCGCTATCATTTACTCGTCGCCGGGCTATTCCAACCTAACCTGAAACTTATTTCATTAATATCTCATCACGCTTGCGATATTTTCTAAATTTAAAGGCATTTTTCTTATGTAAACCGCATATAAGCTTTCGAATAAGACCAAATTTCAATAAAATCTGTCCACGCATAACAGAGATATCATAATATCGTCTCATGGATCTGTCAGAAACGGTAAGATTTTCTTCTGATTTTGATTCTCCTTCAGTCAAATTTTCGTCAACATAATACGTATACGCGTTACACGCACACCTTCAGCCAAAAGAAACTAGTGTATGTTTCGTTCGTCGAAACGCGTTACATGCACACCTTCAGCCAACAGAACTAACACATGTTTCGTTCGTCAAACGCTATTACGTTACCTTCACTATGCAATTTACTCCAAATTTTGACAGCTTACAGTCAGGTTATAAACCTGGCGAGTGTCAAATAAGGAAAGTTGTCAAAATTTTCTGAAATGTCACGAGTTTTTACACCGCAATCCACACAAGACAATGAATTATTGTCTCAATTAACAAGGTAAGTCGCCAAAATTTTTTAATAGAATTTTTATGGGGATTTGTTTTTATACCAGCAAATTATTTTTAATGTAGGGTTTTTATGTAAACCTTATCCCCATAAAAACTTCAAAAAAGTAAAAAATTACGCCAAGTACATGAAATCAAATAAATCACAAAAAATATAATATAATATAATATAATATAATATAATATAATATAATATAATATATATTAAAAATTATCTGAAGACATTCCCTATGCAAATTATCTTTGTAACAAGAAGTGATATCCCCATAAAAAACTTTACAAAAGTAAAAAAATTACGCCAAGTACACGAAATCAAATAAATCACAAAAAATAGAAGATAATTACAAAATAAAAAAAAGTTGTGAAATCAAAATGAGCTGCAAGTACATAAAGGTGCTTTCCCGCAGCGTGCAAAGGTGACACTGTGTAACGCAATGTAAGATTCGGTGCTTTCCAACTGCGCTTCCCAGATAGCACTCGACGTCTATGAGCCGTCTTTAAGACGTCTGTTTCAGACATTCAAGACGTCTTAAAGACGTCTGCTGTTTTCTGAAAGACGTCTTAAAGACGTCTATAGACATTTTTGAATGTCCTGAGTCAGTAAACCGTACGTCTTTAAGACGTCTCTTGAACAATTTGTAGACGTCTTTGTAAGACGTCTTTGAGACGTTTTATAAACGCCCTGTAGACGTCTTTTAAACGTCGCGTAGACGACCATTTCAAATTTTCAAGACGTCTTAAAGACGTCTATAGACATTTTTGAATGTCCTGAGTCAGGAAACCGTACGTCATTAAGACGCCTTTTAAACGCCTTGTAGACGTCTATAAGACGTCTTTAAGTGGTCGTGAAGACGTCTTAAAGACGTCCATTTCAGACTTTCACGACGCCTCAAAGACGTCTTCGTAAGGTCTTGATTAGGCCTACTGCAGCTCTTTAAAGAGATAGTAGAGATATTAAGCGTGACTTGATTCGTGTTAATGAAATTAAGTATTTTGAAAAAATAAGCCCGTCGCGTAGCTGCTCTTGTCCTCATTTGAGAGAGTCAATTTTCATGCTGCTCAATATTTTCGTTTCTTCATAAAAAAGAAGAACGTCTTGCAATAGCGAATGACCGAGACATTTTTTGGCATATTCAAGTTCAAGTCGAAAATATAAATTTCCTTCTGCAAAAAACGCCGGTACTATAGAGTGACGGTATATGATCTGCCCGGCTCTCTTATAGGCATGACTGCTGTAACCCACCTGCGAGAAGCGCTCGGCCCGGTCGCCGCCTGGCGGTCGCGTACTATCCATGCGTCTTTGAGACATCTAAACGAAGTCGTTTAAAAAACGTCTTGGCATGGACGTCTTAGAGACGTCTTACTTTTCCTATTATCGTCGTTTAAAAATCGTCTGCTTTCTTGGCCCGTTACTGTGTCCTAACCCCTTAATATGGTCTAAGACGTTCAGACTAAAAACAGACGTAAAATGGACGTCTAGAAGACGTGGTGTGCTATCTGGGTAATAATACAAATAAAACTAATTGGTATTAAGTAAACGAAATAAATTGTTATTGAGTTTGATTATATTCTGAAAACCACTTACATACTTCCTTAAAACATTAAACCGTACCAATACGATTTGGACGTAACAAAAAGACGTTTTAAACACGTTCAGAAGAGGTGCAAAGTAACAAAACATGATGTAAGGCGTTCAGGCCAAAAATGGATTTTTCAAAGCAATCGTGTGCTATGTGGGATTTGATGTGTGTGTGTGTGTGTGTGTCAAGCGTCTTATCCCAGATAGCACACGACGTCTTTAAGACGTCCATTTTACGTTTATTTTTGGTCTGAACGTCTTAGACCATATTAAGACATCTTTAAGACGTCTGCGCGGAGACATTTTTAAGACGTCTGTCTATAGACGTCTTTAAGACGTCTCAACACAGTCGTCTTAGAAATGTCTCCGCACAGACGTCTTAAAGACGTCTCAACACAGTCGTTTAAAAGACGTCCTGGTACAGACGCCTTAAGGACGTCTGAAAGACGTCTGTAGACAGACGTCTTAGAAATGTCTCCGCGCAGACGTCTTAAAGACGTCTCAACACAGTCGTTTAAAAGACGTCCTGGTACAGACACCTTAAAGACGTCTCAACACAGTCGTTTAAAAGACGTCCTGTTACAGACGCCTTAAAGACGTCTGTAGATAGACGTCTTAGAAATGTCTCCGCGCAGACGTCTTAAAGACGTCTCAACACAGTCGGTTAAAAGACGTCCTGCTACAGACGCCTTAAGGACGTCTTAAAGACGTCTGTAGACAGACGTCATAGAAATGTCTCCGCGCAGACGTCTTAAGGACGTCTTAATATGGTCGAAGACGTTCAGACCAAAAACAGACGTAAAATGGACGTCTTAAAGACGTCGTGTGCTTTCTGGGTTAATAATATTAAGCAGATATATTTTTATAGAAATAAATATTTCAATACCAATAAATATTTTATTCAAACTACTTGGCGCTGCGAAACCGAAAAAATGTTAATTGTTTTATTAATAGTAAATTAATAATTTACAATAACTCACTTACAATCTAAAATACATAAACATATACATATTAGAAACGCAGTCAGATTTATTCTACATATATTTAACTCTAATATCATACGTAGCATATGCACACGCACACATACACACATTCACGAATGCACGCACAAGAAAGAAAGAAAAAGATTAATGCAGTTTATACATATGTATTCAGTTTAACAACACCAATTCCGTGAGCAGCGCCAAGTATTTTGAATAAAATATTTATTGGTATTGAAATATTTATTTCTATAAAAATATATCTGCTTAATATTATTAAGCGCAGTTGGAAAGCACCGAATCTTACATTGCGTTACACAGTGTCACCTTTGCACGCTGCGGGAAAGCACCTTTATGTACTTGCAGCTCATTTTCATTTCACAACTTTTTTTTATTTTGTAATTATCTTCTATTTTTTGTGATTTATTTGATTTCGTGTACTTGGCGTAATTTTTTTACTTTTGTAAAGTTTTTTGGATTATACACGGAAACAGGTCAGCACCGTAAAAACCGATGCTGGGCCCATTCGCGGCGCTGTCAGGACCGAAAAACACCGTTGTGAATGGGCTCAGCACCGATATTTTCGTCCATTCACAACGGTGTTTTTCGGTGCTGAACAGCGCCGTGAATGGGGCTCAGCACCGGTTTTTACGGTGCTGAGAGCACCGTTGGGAACGGTGCTGACACTTTTCCGTGTAGGCTATATAGGCTAATAAGCGTTGAATATACTAAGTTTTATAATATTCATATAGGAATAGGGTGTGCAGTAACGTGGGATGCATCATAAATGTGTATATTTACCTTTTAACCTCTTTTACCTAAATAAAAGTGTTTAAAATATAATCGACTACTAATTGAATAATTCTTAAAAGATAAATTATTAGAGTGATAAATGTCGAATAGTTCTCCGACTCTTTCTTCTTTGTGAAGGTTAACGTCGTAACAAGCGTATATATTTCAGTACATATTTAAAATATATATTGAAGTGATATGGGGTTAAATATTTTTCTTTCCTTGGTTAGGAGCTGAGTATGAATTCACTTACGTTACCGATTTTGCTGATTGGATTGTATGTAATTCCCAAAACCACCGTTCCTAATCGGAGAGGGCGCAATCAAACCTGAGGTTGTGGGGATTACGTCGATAACTTCGTACTCTGTTGTACCTGCTTAACCACCACGTCCATGCAAGAGGTCACGACTGCGGTTCATAACGTGTTACCCTAGTGGGTGTCGGTAAGGTAGGGAACGCCGTGGTAAAATATTTCAAAATTTAATCACGCACGTATTCACACCCGGGAAGTTTATTAATCAGTCGTGATAGCCCGCACGCTTCCAATGGTGCGCAACACTACAGCTCAACTCTCGGTGTACAACGTCTGAAACCACGCGTCCTTACACGACGCGGGCACGCCGAGGGAAATGTCGACACGGCACTACTAAGCTCGTTGCTCGCGATACGACGCGACCGAGAACACCACCAATACGGTGCGGCTTTTACGTCCCAACGCGAGAAGAAACTCACGCTTACACATCACACTCGCGGATCAAGATTATAACGCGCGATACCAGATGCTACAAAAACGTGACTATCCACAATAACGGTTGGAGACGGAAATGCCTCTCGAAAATCGCGCTCTTCTTCTGTTCCCGCCAGTTCCCGTTTCGTACCGGAAGAAGATCGTGGTGGGGGACACAAGTCACGTGAGTGACGCCTGCGCCAAAAGTTTTTCACGGAGTATGAAATTAGAGGACATAGATGACAGCACCAGTTGACCGGCACAAGATGGCGTATTGGGATTTTCTTAAGTCCACTAGCCGACCTGGTGGCGAAAATTAAAGCAGTCTAATCGGGTTAGCTGCACATGTAATAAAAAGTATTCGGAATTTGGACTGTTTGATGATCGATTTTGTAAAATTTAACAGACTATTTAATAACAAAAACATTATTGCACTATTTTAATTCTTGTGTGATACGATTGTAACGCGATTGACCCGATTACAGAGCTCACTGAAGTAGATGGCGCTCTCACAGTATTTCCCAATACCGTCCCTCTCCGGCCGGTATTCACAAACGTGTCTTAAGATTAAGCAAATGCTTAAGCATGCGGCATCCTCTACTAGCTCTAGGAGTAGCAAATGCTTAAGCATGCGGCATCCTCTACTAGCTCTAGGAGTAGCTAGTAAAGGATGCCGAATGCTTAAGCATTTGCTTAATCTTAAGACACGTTTGTGAATACCGGCCTCCGCGGAGATTTTCACTCCCCGCGGCCGTAAGTCTACTTTATGCACCGTCCTTTAGGTCCATGCCTATCCCTTACTAGGAGATTTCTATGTATGTAGGAATAAAAAGAATAGACCCGTAGTGGTGGCTAATCTGCTGATGGTGAGGGAACCGGCGGGCGGAACTTGCCCAGCCTTGAAATAAGCGAAACCGAACACAAGCTTCGAATTTGCCGCCCTCGAGTGTTTAGTGCCCTTAAATCTCAATAGATGGTGCTGTAAAACAGTAACAAAAATACATTGTGTGTCATTTCCCTGGCCTGTCTATTACACCGAGGCCACGGTGTAAGAAAGATAGGTGGACCTTAGAGCATATAAACATGGAGGAAGCATGCAATAGGCGAAAATGTAGAGGGCGATAGAAAGAGAAAGATATACATGTGGGACACCCCCTCTTTTTCTAACGCCAGGGGCGCCGCCTGGCGCTAGAAAGAGAGGGGGTGTCCCACATGCAGTGATGGGTAAATCACTAGAAAACACGTAATTTACGTTCCGTGTAAATTACACGTAAATTACATGTAAATTACATAGATGACATAACCAAAGTTATATAATAAATAAAGCTTTAAAAATGTATGGGGTACTTCCTACTAGGCTCTATATTACCGGGGCAGGTCCACAAAGGAAGCACTCGAGGTAGGTAACAACATAAATCTCTTTATATAATAAAGGAAAGTTTGGAATTTTAAACGCTACCAATTCCTTAAGCATAAATCTCGCGCGACACCAGCGTGGCATCGCTGTTCTCCCCGCTGATTGGTTCGCGGGTCTTCGGTCCCCCAGCGCGGTGAATACTCCGACCAATCCGCTAATTCTGTCATTAGCGTACGTAAATTACAGTAATTTACGTGTATAATATATGTGTATTATACGTACGTATTATACGTGTATTATACGTTGCGGATTTTACGTACCCATCACTGCCCACATGTATATCTTTCTCTTTCTATCGCCCTCTACATTTTCGCCTATTGCATGCTTCCTCCATGTTTATATGCTCTAAGAGGTGGACCGACTACGCTACCCCCACCACAAACCTGCTGTGATCTTAAAGAAAAAGTTACTTGTCCCTCCCGCAGAGGGTATTAGTGTAACATGTGAACAATATCACGATTACTTCCTTATGTTTCTTTTACACCGTGCCATAATCACGTGCTTAATACCAAGTGGGTTCCAAAATTTGTAATGACTTCATGCACCTCAAATAAAAAGTTTTATAAAGTAAAATATTTTAACTTTTAAAATTAATTAAACTGAGAAAATGAGAGTCGGTTAACGACCAAACAAATATTTATCGTTATGTAAAATGCTTATTTTATGAGGATAAATTATATTTAGGATAATATTATAACAAACACACATTAAGACTTTGTTTCAATTATACAAATATTTATTTATTTGTTGTACAGTTTGGCTGTTTTCTTTTTTTCTTTGCTCTTAGAATACTCTCTATTTTTTATTCTAGCTACTTGTCGCATTCTTAAGGTTAAATAATAATGTATGCAGTCCCTTGTAATAGAAACATAAGAAAGTAAACGTGATATTGTTCACATGTTACACTAATACCCTCTGCAGGAGGGACAAGTAACTTTTTCATTAAGATCACAGGAGTGGGGATAGAGTCGGTCCACCTATCTTTCTTACACCGTGACCGAGGCTTAGGCGCAAGTGTATCGTCTCGCGTAACCCTGCGCAAGTCTCAACACTTTCATAAATGTTTGGCGGTTAAAATGGCGTGGAGTAAAGTGTTGTCAGGATTTGATAAAGAGGAAGAAACTGTGAATTTCGGGGCAAGAACGGTAGTAGAGAATAATGGATCGTTATATGAAACGTCTACAATTGCCACAATACAATCAGACGGAGAGGTAACTTATTATCAACTTTATTTTAACCGTAACACGATGAAGCTTAACGATACCCGTTTGTTTTTTCATGTCACACATGTTTCTTCATAAAATTCATAAAATAAACATCGATTAAAAGATTTATAGACAATTTATATTCAAAACATAATGTCTAGTCTACCTTTATCTATTACTTTTTAATTTCACATTTTGGTTTCACGATTTATATTCGAGATAGCCCACACACATAACACTGGATAAAATGTGAAATACACAGACAAATTTCGTAAATAATATTTTAAAAATTGACGCTAAAATTAATAGAAATGAAATACAATATTTCAAGTACAGCAAAATAACTCGAATAGTCATTATATTTTGTATTCCTAAAGTGCCAAATAAAATATTGCGTTTTGAGCCTTAAGATATTAATATTCGAAATATCCTATAGTGGAAGAAATGAAATACTTTTTACTGTATCAACTGCTAAAGATTCTATTAAACATCAAATAAATGTATGTGGAATAATTCTGTACTTCAGAAGGTAACAAAAGAACTACATGTTTCTGCATCTGTACAATAT
The DNA here is from genome assembly GCA_963932275.1 of Andrena praecox. Classification (NCBI taxonomy): domain Eukaryota; kingdom Metazoa; phylum Arthropoda; class Insecta; order Hymenoptera; family Andrenidae; genus Andrena; species Andrena praecox. The sequence goes on from OZ010731.1 coordinate 38,894,868, forward strand.
ATGAGAGTTTGTGTAGCAATTGATAAGTCAATTACTATATTCGAGAATGAAACATGCAAAGAAATATTATTAAGCGTGAGTTTCGGCTTACGAATAACATGCTACTGTATCTCCGATGATGGTTCATTTCTGTTTGTTGTTTTATCAAATGGAGTCCTGTATTGTCTCCATTTATTAAACAAAGGTCAACTTATTTTCTCGAAGTAAGTTTAAACTTAAAAATTTCATGCTGCAATGTTATGCAGATATCTCGCAACATCGTACATTAATTATAAATGTTTATTCACTCCCATATACAGAAATATTACGAAAGATGAAGATACCGTGTTATCAATATTCTTACAAAACGACTGCGACAAACATATCAATATATATCTGGCGACAAAGAGCGGAGCTGTTTACAGGTAAATGTGAAAAATTATTATGCGCTCGAATAACATTTTAATTGTATAACGATTATATGTTTTAGAATATCAAAATTTAATTCCAAACTTACTGAAGACGTTCTTTTGAATGAAGCCGATGTTACACTGAAAGAACTTATACAGAAAATTCAATGTGTACAGTTATTTAAAGGATTGCAGAATGATGAGGTAAACTATATGCGTATTGTAGGATTTAGCGAATTTTTACGTAATTTGTTATTGTAACTGAAGATATTAACATAAGCCTTTTGTAGGTAGTATACGTGTCTGTGGATGTAAGAAGCAAAGAAGTATCAATAGCGATGTTATGTTCAAACATGTTGTTTATGTGGCCCAGCGAACAATGTACGAATTTCAGTGCATTAGGGTATAGTTATACCAAACTAAAATTTTATAAGAAATCTACGTAAGTACCTATGAAATTTTTATATAAATCTACATTTTGCAGTACTTTAATCGATTGCGGTGGAAATTACTTTCGATCTCTTGTTTTAGCTGATGCACATGTATGTAGTTACTGTCACCAGAGCTATTCCACGTCAAAACGGATAGGTGAAAAATTTAGTTTCACCGATTCTCTTCAAAATTACAGCATTATTCGATGACCTTGCAAAAACAAAGCATACTGAATTTTAAAGGCCTATGTCAAATAGTTTTCGAAATATTTAATGTTAAAGTTTTAAAAATTGAAACATAACACTGTCCAACACGATTTTTGGTCTGCAATATCCGCTGGGTAATTCTTGTAGTTTTTCGCCCTGAACACGAATCCGCCAGCAGAATTGCTCTATCACACTCAGTTTTTGAAAAAATCGATTTTGAAAAAAACTGCAAATTTTCAACTTTGAATATTTTTTGTGTCGAAACGGTAATAGTTATTCGGTTGCTTGTTCCGTCAAATTATTCTATGAACCCTCCCGAATACAACGATATAAGTTATTATTGCATTATGATCATTTAAATATGTTTAAACAACGATCAACGGGAAAATGACACCCGAAATGCACCCATTTTTGAAGATATCTTTCAATTTATTTCCAAAACTAAGGGTCTAGGAAAAAATCTGACCATTCCACGCGATGCAGCACACATTTTTCCTTCGGAAATCATCAACAAAACCGGTAAGTCACGTTTTGTTTTCAGTACAGAAGCGAAAGAGTTTGGCAAAACTCGTGGTAGCGAATGGCGGGTGCGCGCTGCCTCTGAGCGCCACAGAATCGCGTAACGCGCGTGACTACCACTGTCGGCACCGCACGGTTTGCCAAACTCTTTCGTTTCTGTTTTGAAAATAAAAGGTGTTTTACCACGTCTGCTGATGGTTTCCGGAGGAAAAATGTCTGTTGCATCGCGTGGAGTAGTTAGATTTTCTCCTAGACCCTTAGATTTGGAAATAAATTGAAAGATAACTTCAAAAATGGGTGCATTTCGGGTGTCATTTTCCCTTTGATCGTTGTTTAAACAAATTTAAATGATCATAATGCAATAATAACTGATAGCGTTGTATTCGGGAGGGTTCGTAGAATAATTTGACGCAACGAGCAACCGAATAACTATTACCGTTTCGACACAAAAGATGTTCAAAGTTGAAAATTTGCAGTTATTTTCAAAATCGAAATTCTCAAAAACTGAGGGTGATGGAGACAAACGGTTTGCGGATTCGTGTTCAGGGCGAAAAACTCTACAAGAATCACCCAGTGGATATTGCGGAACAGAAAAAAAGTTTCATTTTGTTGGACTGTATAATCGGCTGACGCGTCATCAGTTAAACTGTAATATCTCGGTCATTTTTAAAGATAATGCCTCCGTCTTGGGCTCATTTTAAAGCTGAAGGAATGCTTGCTCAACCCGTATATAGAATATTTTGTTTATTGTTAATAAACTTGACAGTAATCGATGTCAAAGTTTCAAATCGCGATTTGACGTCGTTCCCACCCACGATCCGGCTTGGAAAAAATACCATTCGATTCGTTGAGCCTTCAGCTAATAAATGCGTTTTTCAAAAAAGTGGAGAGATTTTGGAAACAGTCAACAAAAAAATAAAACTTACGACAGTGCACACCGCTTGGAACTGCACGGATCCCGTGGTCAGTCAGCCGATTATGTTTCAGTTTTTAAAACTTTAATATTAAATATTTCGAAAACTATTTGACATAGGCCTTTAAAATTCAGTAGGTATGCTTTGTTTTTGCAAGGTTATCAATAAATGCTGTAATTTTGAAGAGAATCGGTGAAACTAAATTTTTCACCTATCCGTTTTGACGTGGAATAGCTCACCAGTATCATAAATTAACTTTATGCTTATCTTATCGAAGTTGTATTGTATTATACAAAAGAAATACACAATTTTTTTATGCACACATAGGTACACCGTGGGCTGTAATTCGCAGGGACCCGGAACGAAATGTTTTTTCGTTTCGTTTCGGTTCAGCTCCGATAATAATAATTTCGTTTCGGTTAACATCGTTCCTGCTAAAAAATATTTCGTTTCCATCAGATCGAAAAATAAATTTTGTTCCGAACCGGTTATTTCATTACATCAACAATTTCTACTTCATCGATTTCTTCGGATGAACTTGAGTCCACTTGAGATTCAGATTTCGATCAGTTTTATTTAACTTTTTAATTGTTTCGTGAGTAAGTAACAAATTATTTCTGGCTTTTAAAATTAGTCGGAATTTTTATTTCGGTTATATCGTTTTTACTCCTACAACAGGGTTAAGAATTTCGTTTCGTTTCTGTTTCTGTTCCGGAAAAATATTTCGTTCTTTTCGTTTATCGTTTCTGTTTCGTTCCGGGTCCCTGGTAATTCGTGGTATAAGTGGAATGGTGGAAATTCTCTGGCTCCAAATAAGTCGAAATGATAGATAATGATGATAACAACTTTTTGGTGTACGAAGGGTCATTTTCCAGCAAAATGACTTTGGAAAACAATCTGTACGCGTACACTTGAGTGATATTTTGCGTAACAAGTTTGCCTACAGGGCTGTAGCGGACCGCAATTGTGGTTGTTTCTGCACATGATGCAATGGTAGGGCTTGTTTACTATTAGGCTGCGCGCAGATCTGACAATGAGCCGAGCCCTTAGCCGAGCACCACTTGAGAACATCATACTGCCACCTTCCTACGCGTGAATCGTACGTTTCTACCGATTTTCGCTAGTTTAGACAGAGTCTCGTGCCTGGCGACAGCTAGAATTTGAAAGACAAAGAGTGTTTAGAGTAGTGTACACTTCCACTACATGCTCCTAACGCAAAAGCATATCCGTATACAGTAATTTTTCGATATAAAGAACTCACCACTCGAGACCGGATCGTTTTTTGTATCGTGTATAGAACTACATTTTGTCACCCCATCTATCACATACTCTTGTTGGTACAATCCACTGCCGGCTTGGTTTTATGTTTCGCCGACAGTAGCGGTTAAATATCAAAAATATTTTTTCGATAGTAGGTGACTCATCGTCGTCGCACGCTTTGGTTATTTTAATTATTGAAAACACGCGTGGAAAGGGTCTGACGCGAGGGACTACTGCTGCAAATATGTTTTTTGTGCTGGGAGCATGCAATAGAAGCCCCAAACAAATCCTACGAATCTACGATTGCATCATGTAAAGTTGTACTACAGAAATAATTACAGTAGCGGTGTGCAGAGAAAGCGGTTACGCAAGGTATCAGTCAAGTGCACGTGTGATCGATTGATTTCACTGTCCAACAGCCATTTTGATCTTTAACATTCAACAGCCGTTTCTTATTGATTTTTGTGCGCTGAATACGAGACCGAATACCGTTTGTCGCCAACACCCTCAGTTTTCGAGAAATTCGATTTTGGAAAGAAATGCCAATTTTCAACTTTGGACATCCTTTGTGTTCAAACAGTAATAGTTATTCGGTTGCTTGTTCCGCCACTTTATTCTATGAACCTTCGGGAACACAACGATATAAGTTATTATTGAATTATAAACATTTAAATATGTTTAGATCAAAGGGAAAAGGACACCCGAAATGCACCAATTTTTGCAGATATCTTTCTATATATTTCAAAAACTAAGGGTCTAGGAGAAAATCTAACTACTCCACGCGATGCAACAGACATTTTTCCTCCGGAAACCATCAGCAGACGTGGTAAAACACCTTTTATTTTCAAAACAGAAACGAAAGAGTTTGGCAAACCGTGCGGTGCCGACAGTGGTAGTCACGCGCGTTACGCGATTCTGTGGCGCTGAGAGGCAGCGCCCACCCGCCATTCGCTACCACGAGTTTTGCCAAACTCTTTCGTTTCTGTACTGAAAACAAAATGTGTTTTACCAATTCTGTTGATGGTTTCCGGAAGTAAAATGTCTGCTGCTTCGCGGGGAGTAGTCAGATTTTCTCCTAGACCCTTAGTTTTTTAAGTATATAGAAAGATATTTGCAAAAATTGGTGCATTTCGGGCGTGCTTTTCCCTTTGATCGTTGTTTAAACATATATAAATGTTTATAATTCAATAGTAACTTATATCGTTGCATTCGCGAGGGAGTGTAGAATAATTTGGCGAAACAAGCATCCGAATAACTATTACTGTTTGAACAAAAAAGATGTTCAAAGTTGAAAATTTGCATTTTTTTTTCAAAATCGAATTTCTCGAAAACTGAGGGTGATGGCGACAAACGGTTTGTGGAATTCGTATTTAGCGCACACAAATCTGTAAGGACCGGCTATTGAATGTTACAGAGCAGAAAAAAGTTAAATTTTGTTGGACAGTGCTTTTTCTGTCATTTTTCTGAAAAGTGAAATTTTGTCCAACAAACAGGTTTTCTATCATTTCGACTTATTGTGTGCCACAGAATTACCCGCATTAATTACTGCCCACGATGTATACAATCACAATATTATAGGGGAATATACCTGACACCACTAGAACATATAACAATACAATCTAATATAATAAAATCTAATATTAAACTGATGATAGGGCTAGCTAGAATGAAATACAATGTCGAATGTAATTACAAGGAACACCACATAATTCATACGCTCAATTTTTGGTCAAACTCTGCACACGTGTAGATCTGCCTAAATTCATGTTTACGGGTAGGGCTGTTCGATTCACATCAAAGAATCAATTCTCCAATCGATTCAGAATCGGATTATAAGAATCGATTCTTCTAAAAAATCGAAACCGAAGAATCGATTCTGGAAGAACCGATATGAAAAGAGATTTTGGAAGATTCGTCATAAAAAATCGATCCTTCTCAAAAATCGAAATCATAAAATCCACACCAAACAGTAATATTTATGCAATAATTAATTATAATTCAATATGTACCAACTTCTGTATTAATATGTTGTATTCAGTAAAACTTTAATGCTTAATCACTTACAACTCGCCCAATGTGCAGTTGCACTATGTCACGCCACAAGAAAGAATGGTAAAGTAAGATACAGACGATTCTTACATCAAAGAATCGATTCTGTGGAAAATCGAATACCAAAGAATCGATTCAAAAGATTGATCTTCTTACCAACAGAATCGAATTGAAATCGAACATCCCCTTATTATGGGGTGAAAATAACCCTCAAAGTTGGAGATGAAAAATCTATTTCGCTAAATATCTTGGAAAATAATGGAGATAGAAATTAAATACAAAATTTGCTTGTCTATTTATAAGGAATCACATGACGAAAACAAGTTTTTTGAAAAATCAGATGTTACGCTAATAAAACTCTAAGGGCGGTATTCACAGTCGGTGCTTATTCTTAAGATCGTCTTAAGCAACGACTGTGAATACCGCCCTAACAACTCCTCCTTTTTATAAATATTTTTGTAACTAGTTTTTTTTATTGAAAATGAGCCAATATAAAGAACTAACCGAATTGATGACCACACAACTTTTCCACTTTCGCTAAATAATTTAGGAATGGGAAAACAAATATTAATTAAAACGCAACCGCGGCGCGGAGTCTCATGGAGTTATGGAACTGTGCCCTGCAACGAATGAACAGACGATTCACAAATGGTTGGAAAAATCATTGTGTCGCGGGCGCCTTCGACTGTTCGCTGCGACATGTTATATTTATTTAATTCCGGCTCGCGTACGCGATCGCACTCGTTCAAGTGGGGTTTCAGAAAGACGTTTCACGTGGCTTAACCTCGTTTGAGGGAAACAATACTTCATTCTTTCCACTCTTTCTCCCGGAGAGATATTCAAACGTCGTACTTCGTTTGGTAGCGCACAGATCTCTGACGACCGTTGATCATAGTCCAAACGAGACGCGATCGTCTTCCACATTCCTACGCGATGCGTCATGGGTGTCCATTGGTAGTCAGAAGTCTCCCGTGATCTCGGAGACCAATGGGGAACGACACACGGTTTGCGCGATCTCGCTTTACTAAGCGGCGTTGCCGGAAGAGGTAAACACGACGGTTAGCGGGCAACCGGTGTTCGCATTTGACAAAAAGGTCTCGCGCGACTTTGGTTAACAGCCAATCTTAAAGATGCCACCCGCCTCACGGGGACGGTGTCCGCGTAGAAGAAGGACACCACGGCGGGGGGGGGGGGGGGGGGGCTGCTGCTGATTCTGCTGTCCCTGTGCAGCTGGGTCGTTGTTATGGGCACCATGTGCCATCCCCTGCACTTGGACAACTCCAATTTGGTCCTGGCCCTGCTGTGCTGGGGCCAGAGGAGCTTGGATCGGCACTACCGCTACTGGGTTGGCTACAAGCCATGCGATATACTGAAGCTCGTTCAATACTTGCCTCGCTCTGCGAACGTATCGCTTGCTCCCCTGTCGAAGGGCTTGTCTGTCCGGTTTGTTTCGTTCTGCCATCTCGTCCGGAGTGGCAATGTCTCCCCAGTTCAGTTCTACAACCGGGGCTGCTCTGGGTAGTCGGAGCGGTGGTGCAACGTTGTGAACGACACATCCACCAACATAACAATGCGACAAGCAGGCCCAGGTAGTACAATCCGTACCCCTGCAACCACGCTTTGACGCTATATCTGTTCCGCTCGGTGTTAAAGGTAGATACCCTACCTTGTTTCCAACTTGAGGCAAAGGCCTCGTCCACCACGATGCCAAGTTTTTGACCGTATCCGGAAATTTCACGGATACGGGATTCTTCTGAGGGATTGCAGCTTCTATCGTAAATTACAATTTCGTGCAAATCCGGTTCGTCGAAAATCATGTGTGTCAAGTTGTATGTTTGTAATCCAAACGCTCAATCTCTACACTGCCTTATCCCGTAATCCCACCGCTGTCACCAAAATTATGTCACGTCCCGGGTGAAGGTCTTTGGGACAATGAGATATGGGGGTTTTATTTATATGGGGCTTTCGAAGCGGAATACTCAACCCGACGAATTTGGAGTACTTTAACGGGAAAAGGGGTAGGAGTGGATTCAAATCGGTGGTCGTTGAGAGGGGGGAGACGTGGTCTCGAATTAGTGAGTTTTTGGGACGAGGGATTTGTTTAGATTGAAAGAGAGAGAGGAAATCGTGCCTCGTAGGCCGAAGAGGGGGAGGGGATTTCTTGATTGACCGTATCGAGATGGGGACCGGTAAGGTACATCGTCCAAACGATCAGTTGGATGCGAAAAAGGGGTAAGGCTTAAGTTTGAGGGTTTTTGATGGAGTTGTGGATTGATTTGCGAGGAAGTGGCGTATTAATACCGCGCGAAAAATAGTGGGACATCACAATATATATATTAGAAATAAAATCAAAACAAATCAAATTGGAATACAATTTAAAAATATTACATTTAAATCAGCTATACTTACAGTTTATTTAAAACATAAATTTTGTAAATTCGAAGTACATTTTTTATTTTATAGCTAATATTAAATTTACAAAAAATTAATTTTTAATATCTTTAATCTCCATAGTTTACGTTTTTATGTTATGTTATGCTAAATAATGTTTTTTATACATTAGACCAACAACTACAGGATTTACTGCAGCACTCCGTTATTGCTGAGTCCTTTAGGAGTATTTAAAAAAAAATTATTGAAATCGGTCAATATTTGCGCTGTCTAGCGATTTTTGTCCAAAATCGCACACTGTGGGGCGTTACGGTGGCCGGGACCCACAGGTCGGAACCCGTCCAGGCCCCGGGCGAGCGGCTTGCGATACGCCGCAAGGGCAGCCCGACCGCCAAACTCGCCCGTGTCGATCGCACGGCTGGGAGTGGGTCTATATATATTCGGCCGCTCCCGCCTGTATCATTCCCTTACAGCGAACCTTGCAACCCCCCTCAGCTTACGCTCGGTCTGTATAAATCTATGGGGCTAGCGGTTGTTCTGTCATGGTGTCCCAGGGTTGCCAGGGATTCTTTGTGGCCAAACACCTACAGGAGTGGTGGTAATGTGTGCGTGAACTGACGCTAGCGCCAAGGCAGCCAAGTGGCCCCAACGCGAAGCTAACCACGGCCAACCACCGTCGCCGGGAAATAGATTGTCGACGCTGGTTGGCCGTGGTTAGCTTCGCGTTGGGGCCACTTGGCTGCCTTGGCGCTAGCGTCAGTATACACAAAAATACACCAAAAAAACTTATACATCTCTTAATAAAACTAAACATTCTTCTATTCTCTGAAATAATCCAACTTAAACTTTTAATATAAAGCAAACAATCTTAACTTGAACATAACAGTCTTGTCTCATTTTCCCTCTCTGATTTAGTACATGCACAAGCCTATTTTCTTTCGCAACTTGCAGAACTTTGGTTTAGGCAGGCCCTTTGTGAGTATATCCGCATGTTCTCTATCACTACATACATACATTATATCAATAACCTTCTTCCTCGAATACTCGCATACAAAATTATACTTAATATCAATGTGTTTAACGCGTTTATTTTTTTTCGGGATTCTTGATCAAATTTATGCATCCCTGATTGTCCTCTAACATTACTATCTTTTCGACATTGACATCTAAATCATGCAATAGTTTCTTAAACCACAAGCCTTCTTGTACCGCACTACACAATGCAATCAGCTCAGCCTCGGTTGTCGAAAGAGCAACACAATTCTGCTTTCTAGTGTTCCATGCCACTGTATTGCCGAATACTTTGATCAAGCATCCCGACACCGACCTTCTACCAATCAGGGCTCCTCCCCAATCTGAATCAGCATAACCAACCAACGATTGTGCTTCATTATCTCTTCCTATATACTAAACTTAAACTATTTGTTCCTTTTAAGTACCTTAACAGTCTTTTGAGATAGTTCCATGTTTGGTTTTTCGCAACATCTTGGTATCTACTAAGATAATTGATAGTATAACTTATATCTGGCCTTGTTCCTAGCATTAAGTACATTATACATTCTATCAATTCTTTTATCGGTTTCTCAGTCTCAATCCGTTCACTATCATTCAACGTTACCTTTACCTTTGGATCAACTGGTGTGTCAATGCTTTTGCAATTTTCAATATTGAATCGTTTTAATATCCCAAGTATGTATCTCTCATGGTTAATTCTTAAAATACCATTCTCTTTGTCGTAATCTATTTCTAAGCCTAAAAAATGTTTCAATTTCCCTTTATCTTTCATCTCGTATTCTTTCATTAATTTTACTTTGTACTTGTTTATTATCTCTAAGTCAGGAGAAGCTATGCTGATGTCATCAACATAAAGTAACAAATAAACTAACTTTCCACCAGACCTTTTTACATATAAACAAAAATCATTTTCAGATCTCCTGAAACCTAAGCTTAACAGAAATTTGTTGATCCTTTCATTCCAGCATTTTGATGCTTGTCTTAATCCATATAATGATCTATTCAATTTGAGTACATTACCCTCTTTAACTTTTATTCCTTCAGGAGGATAGATATATACATTTTCTTTTAAATATCCGTTTAAAAATGCGGTCTTCACATCCAATTGTTCAAAGAAAAAATTACGTTGATTTCCTATCGATAACAAAGTTCTCAACGTAGTCATTCTAGCCACTGGAGATTATATCTCATCGTAGTCGAATGTATCCTTCTGGGCGAAGCCCCTAGCGACTAATCGAGCCTTGTACCTATCTTCATTATTATTCTCTAGAGGTTTAAAAGCAAATACCCATTTCGTATCTATAATCTCAGCATCCTTAGGCTCAACGACTTGATTCCATGTATTATTCTTGTCAATGGATTCTATTTCTCTTTTCATTGCTTGTAACCATGAATTCTTATCTTTTCTACCTTCCAAGTCTTGATAGTCTTTAGGTGCTCGCTCAACAAATGAAACCGCATCATTCACCATATACATTTCGTAGTCTTCTAATTTCGCCATGTACATTTCGTAATCGCCTAATTTAGCTGGTAATTTAACCTCTCTTTTACCTCTCCTGTTCTCATGTTCAGTTTCCTTTTCTATTTCATTTTGACTCAAATTTTCTATTTCATTTTGACTCAAACTTTCTTCTATTTCCTCTGTACTTTCATATTCGTTGCTGGTTTCTAAATCTACATTGCTACTTGGTTCCAAGTCTAATTCCATTCTATCTGTTTCCTTCTCACTTTCATCAAATATTTGTATACTATTCTTTCTTTGATACATTGTTTTTTCATCTACTACAGTGTCTCTTGAAATAATAACTTTTCCCTTCTCTACATCCCATAACCTATATCCTGTCTTTGCATACCCGATAAATATACATTTCTTTGATTTTACATCAAACTTATTACGTAACTCTTTTGGTACATGTGTGTATGCTACTGAACCAAAAATTCTGAAATTTTGTACATCGGGTTTCTTACCATACCATATTTCCGCTGGTGTTATCCCTGGTAATTTTGTGCTAGGACTTCTGTTAATTATGTATGTTGCTGTTATAATGGCTTCACCCTAGAATTCTCTAGGTAAATTCGAATCGCTTAACATTGATCTAGCTTTTTCAACCACGGTTCTGTTGAACCTTTCCGCTTTCCCGTTCTGTTGGGGCGTGTAAGGAACATTATAATCTATACTTGTCCCATTATCCCTACAATACCTTTTGAAGTCTTCTGAAACATATTCTCCTCCATTGTCACATCTCAATATTGATATTTTTTGGTTGAACTTTGCTTGTGACATCTGCATATATTCTCTAAATTTTTCATAGACTTCATGTTTGCCCTTTATCATATAGACACATACAAATCCTGAGTACCCGTCAATAAAACTAACAAAATATCTATACCCATCGTGTGGCGAAGGTGTTATCGGCCCACATACGTCTAAATGTACAATTTCTAATATTCTTTTACTCTCAGTTCTAGTTCCGAAACTTGTCCTTGTCATTTTCCATTCAGACAATGTTCGCATATTTCTTTACCCTCTAACTTTACATTATCAATGCCATTTACCATTCCTTTTTTTATTAAGCTACTCAAACTAGAATATCCAATATGACCATATCTCCTATGCCATAACTTCGCAATTTCAATTTCAGATTCTACATTTGAACATTCAGTATTTGCTAATATGAAAGTGATCACATACAAGTTTCTTCTGTGCCCTACACCTAACAATTTTTTATTCTTAACTAATCGCACCTGGCCATTCTCAAATATTGTTTTTACTTCTGATATCTCTAGTTTCGAAACTGATAATAAATTTCTCCGCAAATTAGGAACATATAATACCTTTTTTATCGTACACTTAATGTCTTTATCATTTACTAGCTTTTTACCCGCGGCTTCGCTCGCGTGGTTTTCATTCATGACAGAATTTGCAGTGTCCCTTTAACACATACGCAGCGTTATTTGAGAAAACTGTAATGCTGTTATTGCGAGGAATTTAACGCAGAAGCAACGGATGGCTTATTGATTAGATTATTCATTTGGAAGCAGCGATCGCGTTGAGAGCGTTGGGTGCATCGGGTAATGGTTAAAATTTGTGTGTGAAGTTGTGACCGTATGTAAAGGTTAAAAGATATGACTACGTAGGTGGTAAAAAATGTGTTATTAACCTTTCCGCATCATGGTCGTAACACCTCTCTGTAAACAATGTTAAACGATTTCCCGTGCTCGGCAAAAACATGTAGATTTCGGGCGCTGGAAACACGTGAGCAAGCAACATACAGCTGACCGTGCGAAAAGCAAGCTGTGCCTAAATGTAAGCCGGCAACAACCATCGTCTGGCCCTGCGACTTATTAATCGTCATTGAGAACGCTACTTTCAGGGGGAACTGCAATCTCTTGAACTGGAAAGGTAGATCATTCGGGATTATGGGTATTCGGGGAATAAGTACATTTTCCCCCTTGGCCGCTCCAGTGAGAATATTGGCTCGAATGACGTATTTACCGAGTGTTGTAATGTATAACCTTGTTCCATTGCACAGTTTCGGTGCGTCGAGGTTACGCATTAGTAGCACGGGAACTCCGACTTTCAGTTGAAGTTTATGTGACGGTACACCCGAGAGTTCTAATGAGTTCAGAAATTCAACTGGGTACGAAGTACTGTCGTCGGAATCCATTAAGGTGTCGATTGACGTATAGGTCACCACGTCACCGGGGATTTGCTGCAATATTTTTTTGTTAATTTGGCCCACTGTATCATTTTTAGGTGCCAATATAGCCCTTTCGCACAACCAATTCTCCACATTCATGTTATGTTGTAAATCTGGATAAACATTGGCGATGAGATCATTTTCCGAATTTACAACATTACAGAAATCATTTGTGAAAATGATTTTTCCCTCTGCATCCGTCGGAAGTCTTCCTTCGCCAATTTCCAGCAGTTTATTTGCGTAGGCCCCTGAATCCCTATCATGATATAACTGCACGCGCATGTTAGTGGTCAAGTTGAGCTTCTTCGCCTTAGCCCATAGCGGCGACGCCTTCAAACATGCGTTTATTTCGTCTGCCGGAGTCCCTCTCTGTATCACAGGCAATGTCTGCCGGAAGTCTCCAGCCAGCAACACTACCATGCCTCCCATCAACGCCCTACTACCCCGTAAGTCTTGGAGACTGCGATTTAAAGCCTCGACTGCACGCTTGTGAGACATAGTGCACTCGTCCCACACTAGTAGCTTGCATTGTCGCAACATGATACCGCGGCTACTGTTTTTGGTGATATTGCACGTGGGAGGTTCTTCTCTAGCTAGGTTGAGGGGTAACTTCAATACCGAGTGCGCAGTGCGTCCACCACTAAGCAGCGTCGCGGCAATGCCGGAGGAAGCCACCGCTATGGCAATGTTTTTGTCCATGCGAATATGGGCCAGTAGCAAATTTAAGAGAAATGTTTTTCCAGTTCCCCCTGGCGCGTCAAGGAAAAAAATTGCACCTTCTCCATTCTGAATCTGCTGCAAAATTACGTTAAGTACGTGCCCCTGCTCGGGAAGTAGCCGCGGTATTGTATCTGTGACGTGGGTCCGGAGTGTAATGTAATCATAATTGAGCTCCCTGGCAACGTCGTTTGATATTTCTCCGGTGCGCTGTGGTCTGGGCATACCGAATTCAGCCAGATCTTTGCCGGCAATGGAAATAACTTTGTCCTCAATGAGCATCAGTGCTTCGTTGTAGATCGTGTTATTGAAAGTTGTTATATCGTGATTGAATTGTTGGTATCTGTGTAATATATCCTCTGCAAAAGCATTTTTGTACTTTTTCCATAAGTGGACAGGATTTGACAATCCACATGTACTGATTAAAATTGAAAACAACTCTCGAACTTTTGCTGGCGAGCGACATAGAACAGCTTCTTCTATTGTTGAATCCCAATGATTGTCATCCTCTAACAGGCCCAAGACTTGACACGCTTCTCTATATGTTGCCAGATCTTGTCCGTTCACAGTCTTGATTTCCCGAAAAGTTACTGGTCCCCTCACATGACTCAACAACAATCGCAAACAGTAACACTCGAAATTGCTTACATGGACAGTATATACGCGCCCAAGTGCATCTGCTGCCTTTACCCCTGGCCAATTTTCGACCGGCGCACCTTGTACACGACGTTTCCACTCTTTCTTTGACGCATTCCAGGTATAGTACCGAGGCACCTCTGCATAAAGCAGCGTCTTTGCAAAGTTGTCAGTCTGACAAAGCTGAAAAAATGCAGTCAACGTTGTTCTTGGAGGCGTCGCCATTCTTTCTTGGAAGTTTTGCTGTGTAAAGTATACGCGCTGCCCATTCTCTAAGTGCACCGCGAGGTGAGTAACGGTTGGATACCTCTCGTGCAACGGTAGCCCCAAAAGACGCCACGCTGCCTCATTGCTGCTCACGTAACGCCCTGCTCTAAATGCCTGCACTTCATTTCTCGGATCAATATTTACATTTTCCTGTTGCACAGTAAAAATTGCCTGGTCGCTGCCTTTGTTAATGTACTTACAAATGTACTTTATCGCCCGCACTGAATTGCAAAACTCCACATTTATATGTGCGTCAAATATTTTTGACAATAGGGGAGAATAGGGAACTACCCAGCTGTTGTTAATGACTGTTTCTTCCGTACTGCCACGAATTCTGATAGTTGTAGTTCGCCCTCCATCCTCGGCTGCTCTTCGCCTGTACAGTGGATAGCCATTGTCATTGGTTTGCGTCTCTTTAAGTAGCATTCGCGGGTACTGTTTACTGCATTTCCCGTCTTTCATGCAGGGTGACGATGGATTATATGAACCGCAAGGACCGTGCATCATATTTTTAACAATGTGGTGTGTAACTGTATGTCCGTGTTTGGATCAGGTAGCTCCGCACTTATAATATCATCAATTTGATCGGGGCGCAACTTTTCCTTTAACCACAGTAGTAGATGCACATGGGGCAGCCCACGCTTCTGCCACTCAATCGAATACATGAAACATTGCGTATCACCAAAAATCTTGCCTTTAGTGAGGAGAGCCACTAATTTTTGCCCTTTTGTTTTAAAAACTCGTGCTATGAGGTCATGTCTGTCAGTTGTTCTTTGGCCAGGCATTAGCTCATTGGTAATTTCTTTCCATGCAGGGTTGCATGTGCAAGTAATGAATAAATCCGGACGTCCGTAATTTCGGACGTAAGCAAATGCGTCCTGTGTGTACTCATGCAGATATCGTGGGCTGTTTATAAATGACGATGGAAGAATAATCGCCTGACCAAAATTATTTGGTTTTACGTTCGCATCTGTTCGAATCCCGTCCTGCAAATGTATGTAGTTTTCCGCTCTCAATTTTCGCTGGTTCAGTGATATATATCTCAGACGTTCACTCTCCACCTTCACGTACATGTCCACAAGAAACTGATGTAAGAGCTGCCTGCACTTTAGGAGCAAATTAAAATCGTTCCTTCCTTGCATTAAGTGAAAAGCGTAAAAGTCCATGCAGGACACTTTTTTGTTCCTCATCGGTTGTCTCGTTGATGGGTTACTTTGGGATATTTCAAAATTGTAGCTTTCTTGGCCCTTCCAAAATATTAATGGGTATTCTAAGGCATCATAAAATCTGTGTGTATCGAGAACTCTCGCGAGGTTGCCATCTCGCGCGTGCACCACAATATCTCTTGTTAAGAATTCATTCCCCACAATGACAGCTGCCACTTCATTAACGGTGGGAGCGTTGTAGCGCCTTTCATGTTGTCCTTGTGGCGTACGATCGGAGTGAATAACTACTTTATAATTTTCGTTTGGCATGTTTTCTAGAGCTGTTTTAAAAGTGTGAATCAGTCGATTATGGTCATGCAAAACTCTCTGTATCTTTGCAACAGTTTCTCGCTGGACTCCTTGCATGATTTGACATCGTCTATCAGTTTGTGATTCTTTGTCACCCATAAAGTAGACTTGCAAAAATTGAGGCAGCTGATTTACTGACGGAAAGAGAGACCCAATTCTGTGATATACTTTATCCTGTATTGTAAAAGTTGGTGAAAAGCCTGGCATTGCAATAATTCTGTCTGCCCCAAAAGATGTCATGTGAAAACAGGAATTATATTTTCTGATTTGATTTAGGAAACGCCGTGATTCATCTGTTTCGTACGAAAACAGTGTTTTTAACGGTTCTACCGGCTCCTCTATACAGGGAATGGACACTTTGCCTCCAGAGCAACACATCCCCGCCCTTTCTTCCTTCCATGTCAATGCCCTGCAGAATTTATATTCCTTATCCATTCTCCCCATTTGTATAATACTGTGATTGCCATAATCAATAGTTGCATCGTACTCGAAAGCAGCTTTTTCAAACACTCCCCATGTGTTTCGAGTAAATGCTTGTCGTCGCATTGCCATACGGTCGCAATTAGCAATTCGTCTGGCTTCTGTTTCTTCCATATTCTCTGCAACCCTTAAATTAGCTTGACGATCAGCCTGTTCTTGACGGCGTGCCAGTGATTGTTCAGCAGTTTCAGCAGCACGCTGAGACGCCAAGCATTCAGCGTGCCGCTGAAGACGTAAAATCACAAAAAATAAAAGATAATAATATAAATCACAAAAATAAATAGAAGAAAATATATATCACAAAAAATAGAAGATAATAATATAAATCCCCCCAAAAATAGAAGAAAATATACAATATAAAAAAAGATGTGAAATCAAAATGAGCTGCAAGTACATAAAGGTGCTTTCCAATTGCCCTTAAGATGACACAACTACATAGACACAGCTAAAATGCTGTGTTCATACATTCCATTACTCATATCGCGGACATTTTAATTATCCCATCAAAAAGAATCCCAATTAAAAACATTGTCGTAAATTAATTAATAGCTTTACAAAATTAATATACAAAATTGCGCCAATTATAACAATGGCTATTTATAAAAAGAAAAAATGTATTAAATAATATTAAGCAGATATATTTTTATAGAAATAAATATTTCAATACCAATAAATATTTTATTCAAAATACTTGGCGCTGCTCACCGCATTGGTGTTGCTAAACTGAATGCATATGTATAAATTGCATTAATCTTTTTCTTTCTTTCTTGTGCGTGCATTCGTGAATGTGTGTATGTGTGCGTGTGCATATGCTACGTATGATATTAGAATTAAATATATGTAGAATATATCTGACTGCGTTTCTAATATGTATATGTTTATGTATTTTAGATTGTAAGGGAGTTATTGTAAATTATTAATTTACTATTAATAAGACAATTAACATTTTTTCGGTTTCGCAGCGCCAAGTATTTTGAATAAAATATTAAAATATAATAATAAAGGAGAATAAAAATATCTGTCAATTTAAATGCAATGCAATTTGTTATAATATATATTTTGTACATGCATGGTACAAATTTCCAGAAACTTATGCGAAAGAAGATGCTTCTCTGTCGAACCTTCTCCGGACAACATCCAAGTCTGCGAGTCTACAAAAAAAATCTATTAAAAAATGTTGGTGACCCACCTTGTTAATTGAGACAATCATTCAGTCTCCCATGTAGTGTAAAAACTCGTGACATTTCAAATTTAGACAACTTACCTTATTTGACACTTGGCAGATTATGACGGATTGACACTTGGTAGGTTATAAAGCGATGACATTTGGTAGGTTATAAACATAGGTATATGTACAATGGCGGACGCCGATCATACATACACTAGTTTCTTTTGGCTGGAGGTGTGCGTGTAACGCGTATACGTATTATGTCGACAAAAATTTGTTTGAAGGAGAATCAGAAGAAAAATCTTACCGTTTCTGACAAATTCATGAGACGATATTATGATATCTCTGTCATGCGTGGACAGATTTTATTGAAATTTGGTCTTATTCGAAAGCTTATATACGGTTTACATAAGAAAAATGCCTTTAAATTTAGAAAATATTGCAGGCGTGATGAGATATTAATGAAATAAGTTTCAGGTTAGGTTGGAATAGCCCGGCGACGAGTAAATGATAGCGGTAGCGACAGTCGACATATAGAGGGTGTCTTTCCTGTACTTGGCGTCGAGACGCTACCGCGTCTCTAGATCTCGTCTGCACCGGCGTTTCTGCAGCCCTAAGTGCTGCCTGACGTTCGGCCTGCTCAAGCCTTCTCAGCTCTGCTTGACGAGAAATTTCTGCTCTTCTGGCTACTGACATAGATCGAGCTTTCTTTGAACTGTGGGAAAGGTTTTCTTTACGCTTGTAATCGTGTTTGTTTGCGGAACGATTACCGGTGGGACGGAGAAGGGATAGATTGCCGACTCAGTCGGTAAGGCAGGGTTCGGCGAATGAGCAGAAGCTGTGATTGAATAAATAATAGTGTTTATTCACTAAGGTGTATATAAGAATTGTTTTTGGTACATTAATTCCGGGCGCGACGGAATAGTTATGGCGGTATGGCGCGTCGTTTCGCGACGTCGGCGAGTTTTCGGCGGTTCGTAGGAGTAGGGATGCGGTGTGTTGAACGTTCTACTCTTGGTGGCCTCAAGGAGGCGCGTCCGTGCGAGAGTCGTATGGCGGAGGTTCGAAGTGCAGTAGATCTCCGGCCTAATGGGCGCAGCGAGACCTCTTCGACGGAGGTAGGGCACAAGATTTCTCTCGGCCTATATCGGAAATGAGGCTGGTGATGGCACCGCGTGACGATATAGGTCGGCGCGTGCACACCTCGGGATAGTCCACAAAAATAGAGCCTCTCGAACGTACGGTACGGCGGTGTGACACCACTAATGCGTGCGGGACGAGAGCTGTCAATCTCGCTCGCCGCAGGCCTTATAAGCGCAGGCCGCGCATCTTCGCTCGCGAGAGACACCGCGGGGCCGCGGCCGCCCAGCGGCCGCGGCGCGAACTAAGGCCTTTGTTTTCGGCACCGCGCGTTCGGATGGCGCGTGACGTGACTTCGTCACACCCCCTCTCTACTTCGGGGACGGAATGCGAACGCGTGAACCTTTAGTACATTTGCCGCCCGGGTTTCTCGACTGTGCCAGAGCTCATTAAACGAACGGTGGGGTACAAAAAATGGGGCGGCCGTAACAACTCCCTCTCGGCCGCTCGCCGCCAGGTACAATTTTTCTTACATCTAAACTTAACCTAACTTACCCTAAGGGTTGCAACCCGCGCGCGCTTAACCTACCCACCACCAGGGTCGTAGGGGGGGGGGGTTCCTCTTCTCGGTGCGGCCGCTGGGGGGCCCCGTAGGCCTGGCTGTGCCAGCGGCTGGTGTCCGGCGGGGTCGAGCGGCGGTGGTGAGGCCACTGGGGGGCCTTGAAGGCCTGGCTGTACCAGTGGCGGACGGCGGGCGGCGTTCATCGGCGGTGGTGCGGCCACTGGGGGGCCTTGAAGGCCTGGCTGTACCAGTGGCGGACGACGGACGGCGTTCATCGGCGGTGGTGCGGCCACTGGGGGGCCTTGCAGGCCTGGCTGTACCAGTGGCGGACGGCGGACGGCGCCTACCGGTGGTGGCGGGGCCGCTGGGGGGCCCTTACGGCCGGGCTGTACCAGCGGCGTGGTTTTTTTCTTCGCCGAGGGATAATTTGCGTTGTCGCGGCCGCCTAGCGGGCGCGGCGCGAACTCGGCTGGTTGGCGCCACCCGTGCGCGCGGCGTGTGACGTGTACTGCGGTGGCGCTGTTCGCGCTCGTTGGTTGGCGGGTATCGCACGGCTTCAGGTCACCAAGGTGTGCGCGCACGGTCTTCCCGCGGGCTCCCTTGAGCACCACTACATTTGGTCCCGCGAACTTGAAGACGGTATACGGGCCGGCGAATTTCGGAGCCAATTTGGCATTGAATTGTTTTGCGGCGACGCTGAGGTGGTGCTCGCGCTTCAAGACTCGGTCGCCGATCGAGGGGCGCCACTCTCGGCGTCGCATATCGTAGTGGTGCTTCTGGTTCTGGTGCGCCCGGGCTAGGTTCCATCGGGCAAGTTCGATGCGGTCCTTGATGTCCGTGAGCCTTTGTTGCCATCCACTGATGTCGTCCGGCGTTGGCTCCTCCGTGGCGTCGTCGGTGGTTAAGCGGGGGTCTCCGGGGGCGGCGAGTTCTCGGCCGAAATTTAGCGCGGCCGGTGTGCTCCCGGTTGCCTCGTGTCGTGCGGTGTTATAAGCGAAGGCGATTTCTGGTAGCCAGGCATCCCACGTCGTGTGGTCCCCATCGGTGAACTGGGCGATCATTGTCTTGATTACTCGGTTTGCCCGTTCTACCGGGTTACACTGTGGGGTATACGGCGGTGTCTTTCGATGGTCGATGCCGTATTCTCGTAGCAGGCCGGTAAACTCCCGGCTCTCAAATTGCTTGCCGTTGTCGGTGATGAGTCGGCGCGGACACCCGAAGCGCATGACCACCCTCTCGCGGAATGCTTTCGTGACAGCCGGGGCGGTGGCTTGTCGCAGAGGTTGTAGTTCTATCCACTTCGTGAACTTGTCCTGCATTACCACGACCACCGTGTGGCCTTTCTTCGACCGTGGGAGTGGTCCGACTAAATCGGCCGATACCACATCCCACGGGTAGGCTGCTGGCGTGGTATGCATCAATCCGGCTGGCGCTTGCTGGGATACTTTATATTCCTGGCACTTCGTACACTGTCGTACGTATCGGGCCGCATCGCGGAACATCCCGGGCCAATAGTATTTTCGAGCGAGTCGTGCGGTAGTCTTATTGACTCCGAGGTGTCCGGCGGTAGGGGCGTCATGGTTTGCCCTCAATATTTCGTCGCGCCGAGTGCGTGGCACGCATTGTTTCCACTCGTCTTCGGGGTGGCCGCCGGTCGTGTCCGGGAATCGGCGATATAATTCGCCCTCGCGGATTTGGTACTCTGGGTGGAGGAGCGGTGTCTCCTCGGCGGTTTGTTTCTTCCGGCTGTACCAATCCGGTGGGGCGGCTGTATCCACGTCTGCGATCTCGCCTTGCCGCGACAGTGCGTCCGCTACGAGATTATTCTCGCCTTTGCGGTATTCTATTTTAAAGTCATATTGCTGGAGCTCCAGGCTCCAGCGTGCCAAGCGTCCCGAGGGGCTGTCGATTGACTGCAGCCATTTCAATGCTTGGTGGTCGGTGAGGACGGTAAATGAATAGCCCTCTAGGTACGGGCGCATCTTTCTGATGCCCCAGACCACTGCCAAGCATTCTTTCTCGGTGACTGAGTAATTTCGCTCGGCCGCGTTAAGCGTTCGACTGGCGTACGCCACCACCCGTTCCTGGCCATCATGGTCTTGTGTGAGGACCGCACCTAGGCCGCCCTGACTGGCGTCTGTTTGTAATACAAACGGCCGGTCGAAGTCGGGGCAGGTTAGTACCGGTGCGGTAGCCAGCTGGTGGCGGAGCGTTTCGAAGGCAGACTGCGCTTCTTCGGTCCAATTCCATCGTGTTCGCTTCTGTAGGAGTTGGTGCAACGGCGCTGCGGTTTCCGAGAATTGGGGGATGTATCTCCTGTACCAGGAGACCATCCCCAGGAAACGTTGTAGTTCACGCAAGTTCTGCGGTGGAGGCGTATTTCGAATCGCCTCGACTTTCTCGGGGTCTGTCTTGACCCCTTGGTCTGAGACGACGTGGCCGAGGTATTGTAACTCCGTTTGGCAGAAGCGGCATTTTTCTTCATTTAGTCGGAGGCCTGCTTGCTGCAGTCGGTGCAATACTTCTCGGAGGTTCTCTAGGTGTTCCTCGAACGTTCGGCCTAAGACGATTATGTCGTCTAGGTATGCAAAGGCCCTTGGCTCTAGGCTGGGTCCGATGATACTGTCCAGTAGTCGTTGGAACGTGGCGGGGGCCGAGTGGAGGCCGAACGGCATGACGCGGAACTGATATAGTCCCCGTCCGGGAACGGTAAAGGCCGTTATCGGGCGGCTCTCCTCAGCCAGCGGTACTTGCCAATATCCATTCGCGAGGTCCAGCGTGGAAATGTAGCGCGCTTCGCGCAGTTTGTCAAGCGTCGCCTGGACCTGTGGCAAAGGGTAGGCATCCTTCTCGGTTACGGCATTAACTCGGCGGAAGTCGATACAAAATCGCTTCTTTTTCTTGCCTTTCTTAGCGACCATGACCACAGGCGAACTCCACGGACTGCTGGACGGCTCGATTATTCCGTCGGCCAGCATTTGGTCCACTGCCTTGTTAATTAAGGCTTGCGTGGCTGGGTTCCTGGGCATGTATCGCTGTTTGATCGGCTCGGTCGTCTTCAGACGTATTCGGTGCTCGGCGAGGCGGGTCATGCCTTGGAGCTTCCGGAGCGGCGGTAACTCCTCGTCCAGGAGTTGTTGTAGAGCGGCCTCTTGTGCCGGCGTGCATCGTCTGATGCCGGGGACTTCCACGGCCGCGGTTTCGGCGTGGCGCGTCCATCGGTGTGCACCGATCTGCACCTCTAGGCCCAATTTCTCTAGTACGTCTACGCCCAGTAGGGCGGCATGTGACAGGCCAGGAAGCACTGCATATGTGTGCCATACTTGCTGGTCATGTATCGTGGCGGGTAGTGTCATCTCCCCTCGTAGTGGTACCTCTGCGCCATCTGCGACGCTCGCCGTGAAGGTGGCGGGTGCGAGAGTATATCCTCGCTTCTCACAGGCCACAGCGACATCTGGTCGTATGAACGAACGTGTCGCTCCGGTGTCGACCAGGGCCCACCAGCGGATATCTCCCACTTTAAAGGCGAGGTACAAACGGGGGTCGTCATTTAGTGGCTCGGTTGAGGCATTGTTGCCTGGGCGTTTTGTCGGTCGCCTCGGTTGCCGCGCCCGGCCTCGTTTCCCGAGAAGGAATTACAGGCGCATTCTCGGGAGGTACGTCCGGCGGTGCCGCAGTAGGAGCAGAATAACTTGCTCGCTCGTCTGCATTCGGGGCGGCGGTGGCCGCGCTGGCCGCACCGCCAACAGCAAGTCGCTCGGTCGTAGTCGGCTTGTACTTCGGCTAGTCCGCCGCTACGGGTCGCCTCGGTTCTCCTTTCCGGCCGTCTTTCGATTTTAGCGGTTTCTTTCCGCCCCGTGCCGGCTGCTTCTTTCTCCTCTGCCGTGACCTTGTCTTGGGCAGCGGCCAATTTCATCAACTCTGGTAAGGTCGTGAATTCGGTTCGTTTGATGTACCGACGGTACTCGGGTCGGAGGTTCCTGTACGCCCGGTTTACCTGCTGTTCCAGGGTGTATTTACCGTATTGCTGCATTAGCGGCAGGAGGTCTAATATGAAATCGGTAGCGGTTTCGCTCGGCCGTTGTACCCGCCGGGTAATGACTTCTTCCAGCTCGTCTTCGTCTTCCGCGGCAAGGAAGAACGCTCGAAAATCGGCGACGAAATCGTCCCATGATTGCCATTCGGTGCGGCGGAGGCGATACCACCCTAATGCTCTCCCCTTCATGATTTCGGAGAGGCATTCAATGATTTGGTTGGGGGTGACCTTGTAACTATGTTGCAGGTCCCCCAGCCTTTGCAGGAACTCCGCGGCTCCTGGTCCGCCGTCGTAGCGGGTTCCCCACCTCCTGATCTTCTCCATCGGCGTGGTCTCCGGGCCGTTAAAAGTAGGGCCCGGGTTGGTGGGGGTGGTGACGTCTACCGGATTCGCGGCGTCGCTCGATATCGTTATGGTTGGCGGACCCATGATTTTATTCTCGCGACAGTACGCGGTAACCACACAGCATCGCCAGCGGTAAGGCTCTGACCGCCAAAAATGGAGCAGCCTTGGTCCCATATGTGACCGTTGTGAGCTTGTAGGGCACCTCCTTTGAATCGTCATCGATCCACAGTATTCGTTGGAGATCTTGATCATCCTCGTGAATCTTGACTTGACGATACATTTTCGTCACGTCTGTGGCAAAAATGTACTTGTGCTGGCGTATCCACAGTAGCACGTCGGTGATGTTAAGGAGCAGATTTGCACCCGTATGCATCAAATCGTTGACAGAATACCCGGATGAAGTAGGGCTCGATCCATTGAAGACGACTCTCAGTTTTGTCGTCTGGCTGTCAGGCTTCAATACTCCATGATGTGGAAGATAAAACACAGAGTGAGTATTAGGTGAAAGGGATGGTGCTCTTACCATGTGACGGAGCTCCTCGTACTCTTGCATGAAGCCTTGATAGAGGTTGCGATACTCGCCGTTCCTATTGAGTTTGACGAGCGTACGCTTCAAGCAAGCATGAGCTGCTTGATAAGAATTACCCAGCAGCTTTGGAGTCTCCTTCAGAGGGATGCGCACGGTGTATCGTCCTGTGGAATCACGAGTGTGTGTCGCTCGAAAGTGATCCTCACACTGTTGATCCTCAGGTGTGAGCTTCATGGGTGCATCTGTTGGGAGCTCTTCTTGAATCCAAAATCGTGTCAGCATGTCTTGTAAAGAATTGTCGTCATGCTGCACGACTGCAGAGTGGTGTGCTGTGACCGTACGCCGGTCCACTGTAACTGGTCCAAGAATGAGCCACCCAAAAATGGACAGCTGTCCAATTGGCATTGAAGAATCACCCTTCTTGAGGGTGGGCTTGATCACTTGTCCATACACGTCTGCGCCAATCACGATGTCTATCGGTCTTAATTTAAGAAAGTCTGGATCGGCCAGCGGAAGGCCATTCAAATGTGGCCATTCTTGACTTGGCGGTTCCACCGATGGTAAACTTGACGTCAGTGCCCGCAGAACGTGTGCTTGAAAGTGCACGGTTGACATATCGTAGTTGGAGCGCAGAGTTAGTAGTGCGACTCCTCTGGTTTGAATTGATGTGTTACCCCCAATGCCAGTGATCGTGATGGATGCATGGGCGCGTGGAATCCTAAGCAGGTTGATGAGCTCTTCAGTGACAAATGTCAGTTCCGAGCCCGAATCAATCAATAATCTGACTGGAGTAGATGACACTGAAGTGATCAGCTGGGCGTTGGCTGTTGCCAACAGGGTAACTGAAACGTATGGGGTGAGCACTGGCGATGATTGGTTGAGCCTCCTTCTTTCTGTTGAGCAAGCTGTGTGTGTCTGCGTTGTGCGCTGTTGTGTGAGTGATGGTGGTGACTGGACGACTGCACCGATGTCTCAATGGGTTGAGCTGTCTGATGAAGTTCCCTCTACTGGTTGCGGTTTCGCAAGAGCAGCGGTGTGAGCAGTTGGCTGGGTGAGGTGCAGCATCGTGTGGTGTTTTGCTGCACAGGTCTTGCACCGACGGGTGGAATTGCAATCCTCTGTGCGGTGTCGTCCACAGCAATTCCGGCACAACTTGTTTGTTGTGATGATCCGTCGCCTTTCCTCCACCGACAGCTCCCTGAACCGTGGACACATCACCACAAAGTGGTCTTCCTTGCAATAGTCGCACGGGTAGCTGTAGGGCGACGCAGCTGGGTGAGCCTTCGGCTTCGTCTTCGATGCCGTGTGAGCAGCGCCCCGGCTGGGGTATGATCTGCTCGGTTGAGCTACAGGCGGTTGAGCCTTCTTTCCCTTCTGTAAAGCCGCCGATTCCAGCCGTTCTAGCGCCACCACCTTGGCAGCAATAAAGGTCTCGAGCTGCTGCAGCCGAGGGTATTCCTTCGTTGAGCCCACTGAAGTCTCCCACGCTTCTCTGGTGGACTTGTCCAGCCAGCTGGTCGCCTGGTGCACGAGCAGTATGTTGAGCATGTCTTCTGCTGCGCCCAAGGTGGTCAGTGTTTTTTGCACCTTGTTGATATTTGACACGATGTCATTGAGTGATTTTGCGCAGCGTGTGAAGTTGGGCTGGAAGGTAAGTAGCTTGTCCAGCTGCTCTTCGATGAGTACACGCTTGTTCGTGTACCTTTTGCTCAATTCGTCCCAGCAAGCCTGGAACGATGAGCCTGTGAGAGGGTACGCATTCACCAGCTGTGATGGCTCACCTTGAACACTGGACCGCAGGTAATGGAGCCGATCTATCTCCATGAGTTGCTGGTCATGGATGATTAAGGAGGTGAATAGCTCACTATAGGCTGGCCACTCAGTGTATGAGCCAGAGAATGTTGGTAAGGCGATCTCCGGCAGCTTCGAGGCCCTTGAAGATGCTGAGCTCGATGCAGCCGGTGGACGCTGCTGTATCGCCTTCACGTCTTCTCGCAGGCGGTTGAGCTGGATCTTTGTAGTGAGGTATATTTGAGCCTCCTGCACTGCCATGTTAGCCTCAAAGTAAGGGTGGTTGATGCACTTTACCGGCCAGGTCTCCTCAAAATGAGCATGTTCTCGCGTGAATGCTGCGTGCAGCTTATCTACGTGGGCTGCAAGCAGCTCCACCTCGTCGACGGACGTAGTGTGTGCGTGGGTGGGCAGCTGCGACTTCAAGGCCTGAAGGGAATCGAAGCGACCCATCTGGGTCTTGGCCTTGAAGACCAGCTGCGAGGGCAACGTTGCTGGTGATGTCGCCCTCGGTGGCTTCTTGTCCCCACTCGTCCCCAGAGCCTCGGTGGGGATGGTGAGCACAATCGGTGCTGGGGAGGACGCCCTTGACGAACCCGCCGACTTCGCGACCTTTTGATCTTCTTGATCCGCCATTTCGAAGCACACGAGATGAGCTTGTGAGCCCTCTAACACAAACTACACAGCACTGTAGTGCACAATCACCGATCCGGCTCGAAGGACCAAAAACTGTAAAAAATGTGAGGTTAGATTGAGCACAAGGTTGCTGGATAGGTTAGGATCGGCGATTGGCACTAAACCACTGATTTGCACAATAATGTGAGGTCTTTATTATAAAACAATGCGCACACCCGGTGTATCCGTAACGTGCACTAACAAATATGAGCCCCCGTACACTCTATCGTACAATATCACACGTGTGAAAACGTGCCCACGCGGACACGCACAATCGCGAATACGCCGTCAATCGACTTTATACCCGCTACTTGTGTCGTGAACTTCGTGACTGAGTCTACTTGTGATTCGAACGTGATTTGAGCACAGAATTTGCTTGTTGAGCAAGGCTTTTGAACACTGGACAAAACGCGTTGTACGTTGCGCACGGTTGTGAACAGAGAGAATCTCAAGATGGATGCGCATTTCCGCCGCGGCGTCTTCTCGAACATTCTCGAGCGTCGATCGACAAGACGGACGCTGATTGGTTGATCGATCGCGGATCGACCGCGACTTCCGCCGCCCAGGAGGTGCTGCGGTGATCGAG
The DNA here is from genome assembly GCA_963932275.1 of Andrena praecox. NCBI lineage: Eukaryota > Metazoa > Arthropoda > Insecta > Hymenoptera > Andrenidae > Andrena > Andrena praecox. The sequence continues at coordinate 38,922,129 of OZ010731.1, forward strand.
AGTGCGGCGGCGCGGAGAACTATTCATTCCCAAACACACATGTATAAATATTGTATAATACTGGGCTTAAAATCGCTCCTTGGGGTAGGCCTCTATACTGGTTACCTGATACCGGTGCACTCTATTTCTTTATACATTTAATTTTTCTAGATGATAACCAATTTGCTATATATCCTAATATTTTGATCGGGCAAGATTTATCTTTTAACTTTCTGATTAATATATCATAATCTACATTATCATACGCTGCTTTCACATCCAGGCAGGCCATCAGAGTATCTCTTCTACTTGCGAAGCCTCTTTTTACATCATTGGTTAAAATCATTAGATTGTCTATCGTAGACCTTCCTTTCCTGAAACCATAATATTCTTCTCATCCATAATATTCTTCTCTTCAGCCCATTTCACCAATCTATTATTTACTATTCTTTCCATTGTTTTCCCCATAGTATCAGTAAGGGATATCGGTCTAAGCGCTTTCTTATTTAATTTATCAAAAAATATTACCACTGCTCTCTTCCAATTCTCCGGGACCCTCAGAGTCTCCCATACTTCCGTAAATATGTCCCTAAGTGCCTCCATGTAATCCGAAGTCAAGTTTTTCAACATGAGGTAGCTTACGCCATCTTCTCCTGGTGCCGACTTGCCATTCGATGATTCGATGGCTGCTATGATCTCATTTTCCGTTATTCCCTCGTTTCCTTTCCCCTTGTCCCCTTCATAATTACCTCCCTCGAAAACATCCATGCTGAAGGGGGGTCTAAAATCTTGTTGGATTAGTTTTTTTATTTCCATATCTTCTAGAGTCTCCCTCTCTTCTGCATTTATATTAATGTTCGATATATTGTTGTCAAATCCCCTCTGTATATTTTTCACCTTTCTCCATATTTCCGTACCATGAGTTTGGTGATTAATTGACATAGACAATTCCTCCCATGATTTATTCCTTTTTGTTTTTATTACTTCTTTAACTTCTACTACTTTTTCTTTATATATTTGCCAGTTAGTTGGGTTGGGATTTTTAACAAATTCTCTGATTGCTTTCTTCCGCTCCATCTTCATCCTTACACATTCTTCATCCCACCAAGGGAATTGATTTATTCGTTGACTTTGTGTATGTTTAGGAGTCCCACTGAACCTCGCCTTCGGTTCACACCCATGTCTATTTCCCTCTCCCCTCTTCCCATCCTTCTCTTCTGCCCCTTCTGCAGCTTCCAGAATGTATCTCGTTAAAATATTGCATTTGTCTTCTATTGAAACACTCCCTTCCATTTCTTCCTTCAGATTTTCTCCACGTCTTATTTGATACATTTTATATTCGTTCCAGTTGATTTTATTGTCTTTGATTATTCTGGTAGAATATATTTTCTCTTCCCTTCTCCCGAGTCGTTTAAAGATATGCATCCCTATCAACTGATGGTCCGATCCAAGTGTTTCTCCCTCTATAATTTCCGCATTTTCAAAAATATCAAAGGATGTCAGTATTAAGTCAATATTAGAAGGTCTGTATACACCCGACCCAGTCCTAGATGTAGTGTATTCGTTTTTTATAAACATATCATACTGTAAAAATGTTAGGTTAGGTTAGGTTGAGCACGAGGAGGCTGGTGTGGTTAGGAACGGTGATTGGCACCAAAACACTGGGTTGCACAAAAAGAATGTGATGTCTTTATTGTAAAACGTGCGCCAACGGATGAGCCGTTGTGCGCACTTGAAAACAGAGGGTTGAGCCCCCGTACACTCTCTTGTACAACAACCACCGGTTGACCGCGTGGACGCGCGAACACGCACAATCGCGAATACAGAATCAGGACGATTTATACACTCGAACTGTGTCGCGAACTCCGCGTTGAATCTACTCGTGATGAGAACTTGATTTTGCACAGAATATGCTTAATGAGCAAAGCTTTGAGACCGATGTACAAAAATACTTGATACGTTGTTCGTTGCGCACGGTTATGAACAGAATGATCGTTAAGATGGATGCGCATTTCCGCCTCGGCGTCTTCTCGAACATTCTCGAGCGTCGATCGACAAGACGGACGCTGATTGGTCGATCGATCGCGGATCGACCGCGACTTCCGCTGCCCAGGAGGTGCTGCGGTGATCGAGAGTGCGGCGGCGCAGAGAACTATTCATTCCCAAACACATACTCATTTATTATTTCTCCCAACAATAGTCCATCATTGTCGTCCTTCTGACAGTTCCATACTCTATTGTTTGCATTAAAGTCTCCCATTATTATCATATCCATATTATTTCTTTTATTTTTAAATAGTTTCTCCCATTCCTTCTTCTTCAACACGAAATTAGGACACATATATAACTATGATATCTATATCCTTATCGTCTAGGTTTATTGTAACTGCTAATATTTCCGTTTTGCTTTTAATCCATGATACATCTTCCCGGATCTTTACTTTGATATCGTTCCTAATCATAATTCCGATACCCCCACCTCTTTTACCTACTTCTCTATCCTTCCTATAACTAACAAATCCTTTAATCTTAAAATTATCTTTTGCCATTAACCATGTCTCTGTTATTCCTATAATATCAAACTCTTTGGCTTTTTCTCTTAGTTCCGTCATTTTATTCCTAACACACTCCTCGCATTGTCACGTCCCGGGTGAAGGTCTTTGGGGAAAATGACATATGGGGGTTTTATTCGAAGGGAATGCAGGCGCGAATGCCAGATTCGTGGCACTGCGGAGAGTAGGAATTCAGGCGCGAATGCAAGATTCGTGGCACTGAATGTGAGTAGGTTTTTCGGGCGCGAATGCCAGATTCGTGGCTCTGGGGTAAGGAGGATTTTCGGGCGCGAATGCCAGATTCGTAGCTCCGAGGTAAGGAGGATTTTCGGGCGCGAATGCCAGATTCGTAGCTCCGGGGTAAGGAGGATTTTCGGGCGCGAATGCCAGATTCGTAGCTCCGGGGTAAGGAGGATTTTCGGGCGCGAATGCCAGATTCGTAGCTCCGGGGTAAGGAGGATTTTCGGGCGCGAATGCCAGATTCGTAGCTCCGGGGTAAGGAGGATTTTCGGGCGCGAATGCCAGATTCGTAGCTCCGGGGTAAGGAGGATTTTCGGGCGTGAATGCCAGATTCGTAGCTCCGAGGTAAGGAGGATTCAGGCGCGAATACGGGATTCGTGGCTCTGAAGGTGAAGAGGAATTTTAGGCGCGAATACGTGATTCGTGGCACTATGGTGAGTAGGATTCAGGCGCGAATGCCAGATTCGTAGCACTGAACGACCAGGGAAGGTTTAGATAGTTATGATCCCTGTGGTGACACCCGTTAGAGCACTTTGTTTTGGTTTCACTAATTGGATTTACCGTTGCATAGGCGAAAGAAGTTACACGTAATATTTCTGAGAAACTCGTCTAAACGTGCGGCTATACACAGGTCATGCAAAAGTATGTTAGTAAACACGGTAACTGCTCTTGCGTTCGCGAACTAGAATCAGCTGTTTCACTAGCTTGTTTGTTTGGATTTTTCTATCTTTCGTAACCAATGGGTAAACACAAATAATTTGAAGCGTGGTTAAAACAAAGCGGTTTATTAGCTTTGCTGAAGCGTTAAATTATAATAATGCGTGGGACTTTGAGCATTAACACAATACATTTATATAAAGCAGTATAAGATATAAAATATATGTGTGGACATGAATAACAGGTATATAAACCGGAGAAAGAAGTACGTTTAGCAATGAACGTTAATAATACACAAAAATGCAATAAGCGTTAGAGAAATAATATGAAATACAATAAAAGTTCGTTATACAAAATATATATATATATATATATATATGTAGTCAGCAATAATGAACGAAGAAATATGAACGCAGTAAGCGTGAATAAGACAAAGAGACAAAAATGCAATAAGCGTTTAGTAATTAATAAGAATTACGATAAATGTTTGAAATACACAATATAGATATAAAACCGCACTAAGCGTTATTAACAAAGAAATAATAAATGGTATGGAAATGATATAAGTATAGTAATATGAAATAGTAATGGCTTAGGATATTTGCTGTAGAGCACTGAATTGAATGATGCAGTAAGCTAACACAGTAGAGATATCAAAAGCAACGTAACACTTCGCGGGAGTGGTTTCCGTAGAAGAGCGCTCTGGCCGTTTTGGGCCTTGTAGGGGAGAGGTGCTATAAAAGGGACACTTTTGTTTAGCGTCCATTTCTGACAATGTCGTTATAGGTATTTAAAAAACAACTACATCACAAGAAAGCGTGTTTATTTCCCTTCAATAAAAGTATATTGCAAACTCATCAATTGTAATAGAAAATAACAAAATCTTCGATTTTCAAAAAAGTGGGAAATGTCCCTTTTACGACTAGGTGGTTTTAAATGGGACAGTATAAGTCATGAAAGGGAGTGTTTTCTTCGCGAATTCTCAATGAGCCCGACTGAATTGAAGACGGGTCAACGGGAGTCGTAAATTCCCGCTACGGTACTTCCGACACTAAGCAAGACGCGATACCCTAAACGACGCGTTACTGTGGTAAGGGTAAATAATTGATGGGCTGCATGTAACAAAACAATTAACTGTATATTGTAGATATCACAAGCAATAATTGATAACCAGGAAATAATGAGTGGTTACAGGCTACTGCGAAACTTTGCAGTTATCTTAACTATTGGTCCTCACCCCGGAGGAGACCGTGACTTGGTCAGATAGTTTTTCCTTCTGCCTTCCCGATGAAGTCCCTGCTTCTCCCAATCCATACCCTCCCTCCCAGGCTGATTCCTTGGTGGGCCACACAATTAGCGTACTTCTTATTGGTCGCAGTATCGCCAAAGGTACGGCCCACCCAGCCCCATAGAGAGGGAAAACTCCGGAAATCGTAAGTCGAAGGAAAGTAATTTATGGCTAAACAGCCATCTCTGTGACATCGTTCGATGCGTCCAAAGACAACACAGGGCGCCTGGTCAATCTCACCGAACCCCGGGACCGCCGGAGTCGAATCAAAGAAGGTCCCTGTGGCTCACGTCACAGGCAACCCTCCAATGGTCCCAAGTGTTAGGCGAGTACAGGCGTCCGACCCAACGTCTGCCAGGCAGGCTCGTAAATCTAAGGATTACTTTCCTTCGTGTCCTTTCCCAAGCTAATGGGAAAAACCCAAGCCTTGTGTACATGATCTTATACTATTTATAGGAATGGTGAAAACTAGCCTAATAATAATAAAACATAAGTAAATTGGATAGTAAATGTAACGCGTAACATCCTCCCCCCCTTGAGAGGACTCCGATCAAAGAACTTAATTAACCATACGCGGAACACAATATATATGTTTATGTGGATATGTATGTGTACTTAAAACTAGAAGAACAGGGGTTAGCTTGTGTCTTGGTGGGAAATTGTCTTCCTCGCGATGTCCTCCTCTCCGACACCGTCCTCCAGTTGATTAGGCAGCGGCACGAGTTTCTTGATCGCCCGGTCCAGCTCACCCGTAGCCGTTTTGAGGGTCACCGTCCGCACGATGCCGTCAGCGCCCGGATGGACCTTGAGCACCCTGCCCAACGCCCACTGCATGGATGGCACCTTATCATCTCGCAGGAGGACAACAGTGTCCACCCCGATGGGATGGCTGCCGCTGGTCCATTTACTGCGACTCGTCATCTCATTCAAATACTCCTGATGCCATCGAGTCCAGAAGTGCTGCTTCACCTTCTGGATCTGCTGCCAACTTGACAAGCGATTAGAGGGAGTATCCCTGAAATCAGGCTCGCGGAGGCTCGTTATTGAGTCGCCAATCAGGAAATGTCCAGGTGTAAGTACCAGAAGATCGTTAGGATCGGCAGAAATTGAAGTTAGAGGACGGGAATTCAAAATGGATTCTATTTCAATTATCAAAGTATTCAAGTCCTCGAAGGTGAATAAAGTATTCCCTGCGACGCGTTTAAGATGGAACTTAAACGATTTTACCGCGGCTTCCCACAATCCCCCGAAGTGAGGAGCCACTGGCGGAATGAAATGCCACTCGATGGATCTTTCTGCAAGGAAGGTCTGAATCTTGTCGTTATGGTCGTCTGACCGCAACTGTTGCCGCAATTCGCGCAATTCGTTGTCCGTTCCAACGAAATTAGAGCCGTTATCCGAATACAAATTTGCACAGAATCCCCGTCGAGCGATGAAACGCCGAAGGGCGGCAATGAATGCTTCCGTAGTCAGGTCACTAACCAGTTCGAGGTGGATGGCCTTTACCGCCAGACATACAAAAACTGCGACGTAGACCTTGACCCTATTCTGGTTCCGGTGTCTTTTCTCCTTTACGTAAAAGGGCCCACAATAGTGGACTCCCACGTTGGTGAAGGGACGCGACTCTGTTACCCTTGCCTCGGGTAAATTGCCCATCACGTATTCCACGGGTGGTGGCTGTGCGCGACAGCAACGCACACATTTCTTATTTGCCTTCCATACCTGGCTTCGACCATCGATAGGCCAGTACCGGCGCCTTACAGCGTACAAGGTGGCTTGCACTCCCGCGTGCAAATGAATACGGTGTTCATTCTCCACTATTAATGAGGTAGCATAAGCCTGTGGCAAAATAATCGGATGTTTTTGGGAAAACGGCATCTTCGAATGCCGCAAGCGACCTCCAACCCGCAGAATTCCATCTTTATCCACAAATGGATTTAATTTGACTGCTTTGCCCCTTAGTGCCGCATCCCTATCCCTGCCGATGCAGCGCAATTCCTCCGAGAAATGAACCCGCTGCAAAAGTTTGATGACCACGTTGTGCGCATAAATCAGCTCTGAAGCTGTGAGAACCCCCCTTGCGCTGTTACGTTTCCAACGCAAACAGAATGCAACAATCCGGATAAGTTTTCCCCACGTTGAGTATCTGTCCAACAGCGAAGCGTCTATGAGGTTCGTTGCAAAGCAGGTTGCCTGTTTCTGCTCCGGAATGATGACAGGTAGGGCCGACTCCCAGGTAGGCCAATGAACCTCCTGTCTGACGAGCCATGCCGGACCATGTTGCCAGATGGAGGGTCGAAGAAATTCTTCCGGTGTTTGACCACGCGAAATAAGATCTGCTGGATTATCGTCCGTCCGTACATGACGCCAATCCCTGACCCTCGTCCGCGTCTGAATCTCAGCGACGCGATTCGCGACGATCGTCTTCAAAGTGTGTGTTGAGGTGTTCAGCCAATGAAGCACAATAGTAGAGTCGGTCCAAAGGATGGTTCGGTCCATCTCGAAACAGAGAGCCCGCCGAACAGTCAAAATCAGAGAAGTGAGGAGCAGCGCCCCACATAACTCCAACCGCGGAAGCGTTTGCTGCTTCAAAGGAGCCACCCTTGATTTTGCCAGCAAAAGTTCCACCTGCGCGCGGCCACGCGCGTCTATCGTACGGAGATACACGCACGCTCCGTAAGCCTTCTCACTCGCGTCGCAAAATCCATGTAATTCAATGCTCGACGCCGAGCGGGCTATAGTCTTGCGCTTAAACGCGACGTTATTCAATAATGGCAATTGTAAATAATACCGAACCCATTCGGTATGGACGTCCATTGGCAAGGACTCGTCCCAATCGATTTTTAAGCTCCAGATCTTCTGGAGCATGATCTTTGCGGCAACAATAACCGGCCCCAGAAGTCCCAATGGATCATATATCCTCGCGATCTCGGAGCTAATAAAGCGCTTCGTGATGCGCGATGAAACCGTTTTAACCTTGACCGCGTAAATGATGGAATCATCCGCGGAATTCCAAACCACACCGAGCGTCATCACGGTAGACGATCCGCCGAAGTGAAGCTTTTTGTTAATCGAATCCTGAGGCAGGTCTTGTAAAAGACTCCGTTCGTTCGATGCCCATTGTCGGACATTTAGTCCGGCTAGTTTTAAAAGATCTGTTAGGTCCTTCCTTAGCGCGAGTGCGTCTTCCCTCGTTGACGCTCCGGTAAGCGCGTCGTCCACATAAAAATCTCGCTGGAGAATTTCAGCTGCGCGAGGGTACCGATATCCCTCGTCCCGACTCAATTGCTGCAGACAACGCATGGCCAAGAACGGTGCCGCCGAGACCCCAAACGTCACGGTATTTAACTCGAAAGTCTTCACCTCACCATCGTTGTCACGCCAAAGGACCCGTTGATATCGTCTATCTTCCGGTCGGACGAGAAACTGTCGGTACATTTTCTCAATGTCACCGGTGATGACATATTGATGAGTGCGGAACCGTAAGTGTATGTACAACAGATCATCTTGAATCTTCGGTCCCGTGTGTAGAGTGTCATTAAGAGATACTCCTGTACTGGTCGCGGCTGATGCATCAAAGACGACCCTGAGCTTGGTAGTCTGACTACTGTCCTTACTGACACCGTGATGCGGTAAATAATACCCATTCTTGGACGCTTGAACATCTATGATCTTGGACATGTGGCCAAGATCCAGATATTCCTGTATTACCGCGCGATATCGTATTCGCAACTCAGCATTCCCTTGCAGTTTTCGTTCAAGGGAAGCGAATCGCTTCAGGGCTCTTGACCTTGACTCTCCCAATTGTACCAGTCGCTCATTAAAAGGGAGCGCCACGACGTACCTTCCCTCCACATTCCGTGTTGTGTGGGCCTGAAAATGTTGTTCGCCAATCGCCTCTGAATCCGACAGATGACGGATTTGGGGACCTTCCTCGATCTCCCAGAATCGTGTTAGATCGAATTGAAGAGTGGCCGTCATGTGACAGACACTGCGTTTCGCCGTCGGAGCCGCTGGTGCGCTCCCCCCGATAACCCACCCGACTCTTGTCTTCTGAAGAAACAGATCCGGACCGTCGGGCGGCGACAAATCAATTTGTCCCACGCATAACAAAGATAATGCCGTTCCAGATCCCAATAACATCTCGACAGGTGCAGGTCGATAAAAGTTAGGATCAGCCAGCTTGATTCCACCTGGAACCGCGATGGTTGACCGATCGATTGGTTGGTTAGGCACCAACGACGAGATATTAGGGACTGTAAGAAATGTCAGCGTCTTCCGATAATCGCCGACACGTGACCCGATTGTTGCCCTTATAGTGTGCGTTGCAACCGTCGATAGGTCATTGAGGACTCCGATGGGAACATAACATGTCTTCCGCGGTAGACTCAGCCTCTTCGCGAAGCTTTCCGTCATGAAATTAGACGCCGCACACGTGTAAATTAGTGTTCGACAGCTTACCGGCTGCCGATCCCCATCCACAACGTTTATACGCGCCGTAACCAATAATTCATTGGTAGCTGAGTCGACCACAAAAACCCCCTGACATCCTGCTCCCCGCAGATCCTCTTGCTGTGCTAGTCATTCGGAAGTCGGCGGCTGCCCCCCGTCCGACGGATCAAAAGTGCCCGCCGTATCTGATTCCGAAGGTCCACTGGCCGCTTCATTCCGTAAAGTTCCAGGCTTGTGTAGCAGCGTATGATGTCTTTTGCGATACACGCGACATGGTCCAAATCTGCATTCCTTGACCGCGTGTCCTTGTCCGAGACAATTTGAACACAATGAAGACATGGCCACCATGGCGAAACGCTCCTTCAGCGATAGCGCCTTGAACGCATCGCAACTCCAAGCCCCGTGCAGGTCCTTGCAGACTGGACATTCAAACCCTTTCGCAGTGAGGAAAACATTCCTTTGTGATCCTGATTTACTGTCCCGTTGTCCTGTTGAACCTCGATTACTGCTTCCTGTCCCCGCTACCAGCTTCGGTGCGGTGGCCGGAGCGCAGTCCGCGCGTTTCTCCAGAAACGCTAAAAGATCCACATAAGTTGGCATCTTCTTGTCTTTCAATGAAAGCTCCCAATGCCACACCGTGCCTCCGCTGACCTTTGATAGGATGATGGATACCAGAAGGGTGTTCCATGACGCGACCGGTTCTCCCATATTCTTAAGTGACCGTAAATGTTGATTCACGGTATCCACTAAATTGCCCAATGATTCAGCAGAGTCCTTTGCCAGTTTCGGATAATCCCGAATCGCGTTACAATGCTTTAGGAGAATTTTCCGTGTATTATCGTATTTTGATTTCAAAATCTCGATCGCGTCGACATAATCCGCATCTGTGGTCCGCAACGACGCGATACTCGCCGCCGCCTTTCCCGAAAGGACTGACCGCAGGTATTGCAGCTTCTGCACCGGGGTTATCTCTTCATTCCGATCAATTATCGATGAAAACAATTCAAAGAAGGTCGTCCATTTTTCGATGGACCCATCAATTGTCGGCAACCGCATTTCTGGCAGTTTTATGGCCAGCGGAGCCGTTACCGTCAGGGCTGGTGAATGAGTCACACCCCGAATCTCCGTAACCGTCGGGTGCTGAACCGTCGGAACTTGAACCGTCGGTCGCGCCCCGTGGATGAGTCTATTAGCGCGCGATACCACGGCGTAATAATTGTTCTGTATCCCAAGCCGGCGTTCTATTTCTGTCGGATCTAATCCCTCGAGGTCGAATTGAATCTCCTCGAACCGATCCCAATGCATTTTGAGCCCCTTAAGATGCTCTTCAACCAGGAACTCATCGCATTTTTCCGCTCCTTTGATACTTTCCAGAAAGTTGTGAAACGCGGTAATCTGTCCTATTATATTCCCACGCTTACGCCGCAGAGTGCTAACTTCAGATGCCGTCGTGTCTAACGACACCTGGTCTGAAGAGGCGCTAACGCCTTTCTTGGACATCTTAGGATAAGGGTATGGCAAGACAGGAATGCGACAAACAACGAGCCTACCTTAACGATGCGAGGACGTCAGCCACTGATGTCCACCACGATGTCCGGAATCCTTGGACGAAGTTGCCCAGAGCAATGCAGGTTGGCCGATCCCAGGATGCACGTGCAATGTTATTCCAACCAATTGTTCATCCGCTGAACTGCAGCGAATTGAGACCCTGTACTTTTTATATCCGACCACACTCACTCACTAAATCCTTTGCACTGTGTCACTGTAAAGTCCACACGCCACTGGTGGATCCGGCTCGAAGGACCAAATGTTTTCTTCGCGAATTCTCAATGAGCCCGACTGAATTGAAGACGGGTCAACGGGAGTCGTAAATTCCCGCTACGGTACTTCCGACACTAAGCAAGACGCGATACCCTAAACGACGCGTTACTGTGGTAAGGGTAAATAATTGATGGGCTGCATGTAACAAAACAATTAACTGTATATTGTAGATATCACAAGCAATAATTGATAACCAGGAAATAATGAGCGGTTACAGGCTACTGCGAAACTTTGCAGTTATCTTAACTATTCGTCCTCACCCCGGAGGAGACCGTGACTTGGTCAGATAGTTTTTCCTTCTGCCTTCCCGATGAAGTCCCTGCTTCTCCCAATCCATACCCTCCCTCCCAGGCTGATTCCTTGGTGGGCCACACAATTAGCGTACTTCTTATTGGTCGCAGTATCGCCAAAGGTACGGCCCACCCAGCCCCATAGAGAGGGAAAACTCCGGAAATCGTAAGTCGAAGGAAAGTAATTTATGGCTAAACAGCCATCTCTGTGACATCGTTCGATGCGTCCAAAGACAACACAGGGCGCCTGGTCAATCTCACCGAACCCCGGGACCGCCGGAGTCGAATCAAAGAAGGTCCCTGTGGCTCACGTCACAGGCAACCCTCCAATGGTCCCAAGTGTTAGGCGAGTACAGGCGTCCGACCCAACGTCTGCCAGGCAGGCTCGTAAATCTAAGGATTACTTTCCTTCGTGTCCTTTCCCAAGCTAATGGAAAAAACCCAAGCCTTGTGTACATGATCTTATACTATTTATAGGAATGGTGAAAACTAGCCTAATAATAATAAAACATAAGTAAATTGGATAGTAAATGTAACGCGTAACAGGGAGACGTTAATAAAAATAAACTTATTAAGTGTTACAATTATAATTCTAAATCTTAATGATACAAAACAACGAAATCTACGAAAAAATTAACTCTTTGTAGTATAAATCATCAATATTTTATTATTAATGACACATGGAACAGAAAAAATTGAATGTGCCTTTTATTCCGCATGAGTCATTGGCCCATTTACCGCAAATTTTGCATTGGAACGAATCTTCCTTACTGGTAACATAGTTCTCTTTACAAACGCAGCACTGATTGTTTTTTTTAATCATTTGTCAATAGGCGCGCTCGTTTTCGTAAGCCCATGTCCCTCGAGTCAGAACAGTCATCACAAGAATCGCAATGAGGAATTGAAATCTGACTATAGCAAATTTATAACTTATAACGAGGGCTAATTTATTGCCACACATTCCTTTGACGACGAAGTTTGTCGCTTTGAATAGTCACTTTATTAATTCTTAAATTTGAAACAATACGCCATCAACTAATAATTCATAATTTAAAACAATGTCATCTATGTATCAGATACACTAATAACTTTACAGGAAAGTATAATACATATAGTGTCCAGCAGTACATGTGTATGAGAGGGACAGCCATGAAACGGTCGTCCCATTTAAGACTCGTTATGCTGTCCCTTTTACGACTATAAGTGAGTTTAATATAAAATAACCGCAAAACAAAGAAAACAATTAATTAAGCTTACCTCTTAAGCGTTTTCGTTTCAGTTGAATACTGGCTATTTTAATGATATAACACTTTAACACTTTGTATATATCTTGATCTCAGAAAACGACACAGAAAACCAATGAAAATTTCACTTTTACTGCCGAAAAACATCACCGTGGATTACTACTCTGTTGCAAGTGAGATCGCAGTGAAGTTTACGTCAAATGACTAGGCACTAGTGTTGCCATAAACAGGAAAATAACTTGCATGTGTAATGCGTGTAGAATTTTGGAAATTCGATTTGTCCCATTTAAGACGTGTCCCCTTTATAGCACCTATCCCCTATTTATACTATTGTCGGGATTGTTAGGGGTGAAGAGTGTGCGCGGTATGCACCTTGACTGATCTTTGAAGATGCGTCGCAATTACTTATTAATAGAGTCGGTGTTTAGGGGTTTTATGTGGCCTTGTCTTGTACTGGTAATGGGTGAAGGGTATGTGCGGTGTGTTCCATGGCACGTACGCCAAAGATCCGTCGCAGAAATGATCACGTGTTGATCATGAAGGTAAATTTGTGTCGCAGTAACATTTCTGGGGTTTTTACATGGGGCTTTGAAGCGGAATACTCAACCCATTTGGTGGAGTTTAGGAGGTCGTATCAGAAAGGGGTAAACGGGGTACTGACTTCTTTGGTCATAGAGAGGGCGTGAGACGTAGTCTCGATTTAAGAGAGGGTTTTAAGGACGAGGAATTTGTTTAAAGTAGATTTGGAGGGAAGTGGTCATGCCACATAAGTCGAAGAGGGGATTAGGAGGTCGTCGCTGACCATCTTGAGATGGGGACCGCTAAGGTACATCATCAAGGTGATCAGTGATTATTTCTGGATTGACCGTTTCGAGATGGGGACCGCTAAGGTGCATCGTCCAAACGGTCAGTTGGGTTTGAAAAAGGGGTGAGGCTTAAGTACGAAGGTTTTTGATGGAGTTATGTTCATTGATTTGCAAGGAAGTGGTGTTATAATACCGCGCGAAAAATAGTGGGACATCACAGCATTCCAGATGGCCATTTTACATATTGCCTCATGACTCTGTCTATACCTCCCTATACTGTTGTTAACACTATTTCTACTCAACATGTTGATATACGACTGACTTAGTTGAACTTAACTTAATATAGATGTAGACGAAATTTATAAAGTATTTTCAGACTAGAACAGAAAATGAAAATACCACAGATACACCCAAAGATCCGAAACAAAAAAAAAATAAAGATTAATTTGTACCTTTATTTGTCTGAAAATAACTTGCTTCTATTTTTGCCCACTAATAATTTGGTATCCCTATTTACAGAGCTTATAATCTATTCTAACACCTAATTTGATATATAAAACGCAGAGATTTAAACTTCCTTTCTTCTCTATTAGTATAACTGCTCGCTACTAATATTGTTAATCTACTTTTCAGTTTTAATTATTATGCCTTGTAACCCTCTTGAGTCTTCTTTTTCTCTCTCTTTCTTAAAGTCCTTCCCTATTTCACTCTTCTGATCCGAATCAACGTCCTCTAGCCATTCCTCCGTCAAAGTGGTATCAGATTCATATTCAGATGCGAAATCCTTTTCTTTCTTGTCATCATCTATCTCCATTTTATCCCTTTCCTTCCTCCCATCTCTAAACGAATCTTCAGTAACTATTTTAGGATCAATATTAGCTATACTTTGGTTCGGATTTATGGCACCACATTCCTTAATATCTATTGAGACATTAGTAACTTCTCTAATCCTAACCCGGCTTCTACCAGTGTGAAGTTTTTTGCTGTCTTCTTCTTCCACTACGTGACTCCTAACTTCATTGATGTCTTTTTTATCGATTCCCGACAGCAAAAAATTATCTTCTTCCATTTTAGTTGTTTTCTCATTTTCTGGTGAATTCTTGCTCATCTCTTCTTTCTCTCCGTACCCTCCATCCCCAGGTGATACAGATATCCCCGACTTCTTCTTAGTTCCTGTATAGTTCCCTTTTTTTGGCATCGGCCTTTCAAGGGGTTGGACAAAATCATTGTTCCAATCATCTTCCTCTTCTGTCTTCTTCGGAGATTCATTATTTTCCATCAATTTGTCTTGTAATTTTTTAATTAGATTCTTTTCTCTTATCAGTTTTATTATTTCTTCTAACAGTTCTTCCTCCATTCGACTTTTAACGGCTTTCGTTCTCTCCCTACACTCTTCCCTTATTTTCCTTTCCTCATTCCTTTGTTTTCCAAGCTCATTTTGGATGTGACTTGTTTTATATTCTAACGGTGAGACCTCCCTTATATAGTTTATTTCTTCTTCATTATCCAAGTTATTATTTCTGGCATAGGGCTGAAGTACTATGTCCTCTTTATATCTACCCTCATTTTTAAATCTCATATTATCTTTTTTAGTATCCCGATTTCTCCATTCTCTTCTTTCTTGTTTATTAAAATCTTGAGAATTTACTAATACCTTACTCGCCGGTCCCCATTTATTTTGATCGGGGCGTCTACTATCCATAAATGCTTCCTCCCTGTCTATTTGTCTATCCCCTTTATATTTTCTAAACTCTTTGGTGTATTCCGTAGCCCTCTTCCATTTTCCTACTTCTTTTTGAACTGGAAAATCGAGTTTCTCCCAATACTCAGTCTTTCTTGTATTTGGTAATAAAGGACCCATAAGGTCTTCATTGTCAAATTCTCTTGCTCTTTCTCTATCCCTTTCATAACCAAATTCCATTATTCTCTCTTCTCTTTTTACAATGTTTTCTGCCATTTTGTAGGATAGATTCTTAAAAGCCATAATTTTTTTAATGGATGACTCTCTCTGAAACTTCGGGCATTCCCTAGCCGTACTAATATGCTCCCCCTTACAATTATTGCAAAATGGTTTTTCCGTGCATTTACCATGATATGCTTTAGCACAAATAAAACACTTCTATTCGCTTGCTCTACAATATGTTTGTAGGTGACCAAATCCAAGACATTTAAAACATTGCTTTACTGATTCGACAAACGGCTGAACATTCAGCCAAACATGTCCAAAACCAATCCATAACTTCGTAGGCAGAGAATCTCCTTGCATCTTGATAAGGATAGACTTACTATCCTCCCATATAGCTTTACCGTCCATTAATCTCCTTTTTTTAAGTCTTTCTAAGGAAAAGTTACCCTGTTTTTTTAGATAAATCCTTCCTCAGCTCCTGGATAGATCCTACCCATTCTAGAGCTGTTCAAGTACCCGGAAAAAGCAAGCCGAGCCTAACTCGGCTTGAACGACCGAGCCGAGCCGAGTACCCGAATGAACCGAGCGGCTTGAAAAAACCGAGCGGCTCGGATAGAACCAAGTAACTTGAATTTTTCAAGCGGCCCGAATGAAGCGGGCGGCTCGAACAGAACCAAGCGGATTGAATTATTTCAAGCGGGCCGAAAGAACCGAGCGGCCCGAAAGAACCGAGGCGGCTCGAAAGAACCGAGCAGGCCGAAGGAACTGAGGCGGCCCGAGGTTAAATATATCCCCCCGCCCCCCGTTACCCTTTTCAGCATATTTGCATATTCGCGGCATAAACTTCCGCAGGCTAGGTATAAATAAATAAATAGACGAATAATTTTTGAACAAGCAATATAAATAGACACACAATTTAATTTTTTTATTTAATTAATGTAAGAACTTCTTACATTATATTTAACCTCTTTTATCAAACTGTAGTATACTAATAATTGTACTGTAATAATTATATATTATACGTATCAAGCCGTTGTACCTACTATTGAATTATTAAACATTTGAATATATATGTAACTATTACACTATTAAACTTTTTAACATATGAAACTATTAAATTTGAATGGCGTGGTTCACCAAGCTAATTTGTAAACAAATTCCGTATCTGCAAAAAATATGAAAAATATGCAGAATGTGCAACGTATATCCAGAATATGCAAAATGTATAAAATCGAAAGTATATTTTTAACATCCTCGTAATGATGAAACATAGTTCTGTCAAAGTCCCGCTTGTTTAAGTCATTCCAATAAAAACATGCATTTACATAAACTTCCGCAGTCTATATTATAACTGGGTTAGGTATACATAACCTATCTCCTAACCTATCTGCTCGACGTACAATGTACAGACATACATTCGGGCCGTCTCAGTTCCTTCGGCCCGCTCGGTTCTTTCGGCCCGCTTGAAATAATTCAATCCGCTTGGTTCTGTTCGAGCCGCCCGCTTCATTCGGGCCGCTTGAAAAATTCAAGTTACTTGGTTCTATCCGAGCCGCTCGGTTTTTTCAAGCCGCTCGGTTCATTCGGGTACTCGGCTCGGCTCGGAAACCGGGTTTCAGCTTGGTTCGGATTTCAAGCTACTCGAATATTCAAGTACTTGAACAGCCCTAACCCATTCGTGAATAACCCCTCTTCTGTATTTACATCTTTTTGGTATATACGATGTGTAATCTGCCGGTGTAGCTTTATCTCTCCGTAGCATTTCGTTGGCGTCCTTCTGGGTTCTGTACGTAACTTCAGCTCTATTGAATCCCACCATCCTTATGCTCTGGAATGGTATACCTGAATCCATAATGATTTTATAAATTTTTATGAGGTTGTTTTTTTTACTCGTAGTCATCTTATTCGTCTTAAGCATAATAGTAATTAAATACTCTCCACTACACGTCTCCCAATCATAAAAATCCATCTTGTTATCATTGTTTCTTATATCATCTTTATTCACCTCCCACGTGGCATTTTCCTCACGACTTACCGTGTTATTTACTAACCTCGATTTAGTCGTGTCTTCTATTTCTCTGTCCTTTTCTTTTTGTTCGTCTTTTACTTTCTTTTGAGCCTCAGACTCAGAAACATCACTATCTGTGTTTTTACGCTTATTTTTACCTTTAATTTCCTTATCCAAGTTTTCTCTGCTCTCTATATTTACTTGCGGCCTTGCGTCCATTACACTGGTATCATATATCAGTTCTCGACTCTGACAACATTCGGCGCTGCTTTCCATCTCTTCCGGATTCGTAACCTTCCGATCTTCTTCTTGTTGTGAAAGATATTTCCATATATTCGTATTTTTTTGCCTCTTCTTGCCTATTATAATAGCTTCCTTTGGTGAATTCCCTGACCTTTTTCCTTATTTTTCCCATTCTCACTTCTTTTTTCTTTCCTCTAGGTCAGGCTTGGGAATTAAGTGATCTTTTCGGCCGAGTTTCAGAGGCGACGCCTCCTTTCTCCGGCCGCGCGTCTTGGCCCCCGCGGCGGCCCAGAAGCCTTGAGCGCCTCAGGCCCGTGCCGCATCGATAATAGTACCCCATGGGTGATTTGGAAACCTATTGATAATACGGGTGTCAAGACGCGCGGCGGGAGAAAGGAGGCGTCGCCTCTGAAACTCGGCCGAAAAGATCACTTAATTCCCAAGCCTGCTCTAGGTTCTTCTTTCCAATTGTTTTCCATATTTCCTTCAATTTTCTCACTTTTCTCATATATTCTTGCTTCCTCCATTTGTTTCTCCCGCGTTAGCAGATTTCCATTGTCATAATCATCCTCTCTCCCCCTCTCGCCCCACGGGCGAATCTCGGCGTCCAGCCTAACCTTTTTATTCCACTTTTACTTTATCTAATTCCACTGTCGCTTCTCGCAAAAACCCCCAATTAAAACTGACTCTCTCACTCCCCTATCAATTCACACGCACGTCCCACTTATTATCAGTTTCTTTTATCAGTTTTATCAATTCACATTCAGATTCTCGAAGTCTAACATTCTTCCTCCATCGCCATTTTTCCATCTCGTTTGGAGATTTGAACCAGGAACTTGCGGATGCGACCCATCCTATTATACAGGGTGTTACTCTACTGATAGTTAATACTCTACGGGGGAAATTCTACAGGCCAAAATAAAACGAAAAGAAAACTGACTTGGAATTTCTGCTAAATTCGCGTGCCTTTTACGCGTCTGAGAGACACGCGAAGCTAAGGGGAACGCGTCCAGCTATCCGAAGAACAGATTGGGGTAAAAAAAAATTGTAAAAGAATATTAACACTTATTTTTTATTAATATTTCAGAAACTACCCGATAAATACCCGAAGCTATAATTTTAGATTTAGGGTCCACACCCCCCCCCCCCCTTAAACCTGATGTCGATCGGCCACTGGGGTCATTCCGAACAATATTCTTATCTTTCCTGTGACCTCACATTTTTCATACTTACGATGATGCACTTTGAAAGTGCCATTACCTTTTTTATTTAATAGCACCATACATTTCTTTTGAAGATCGATTTTATCGGCATTCTGCGTATCAAAGTATTAGAGAAAAGTTGTTGAACAATGAGTACTGTAACCGGGGTAATATTGACATATATATATAAAATAGCATTAACAACAAAATTATAGTAACCAGTTACATACATTGGCACTTAAATTTTTTTTTTATGTTCAATGCATTTTCAATGCATCCCGTTGCATATCATACATTATACTGCATAAAATTAATTGTCTGGCAAAAACTACATTATTGCTGTATCGAAAGCAAATGATAAAAAGTTATTCGTATTTAAAATCTGAATGAAATAAACTAAATATTTAATTAAATTCAGGATATAAACATTTTTAATCAGAAACACTTGATTGAAAGGTAGTCAAAATGCGGAATAGTGATTACTCTAAAGATTTGAGAGGAATTGGACTTAATTGGGAGAGAAAGAAATTAAAAATCAAATGTAAAATGCGTTATCACATTATTTTTATGATATATTTTGAGAATTATCATATTTGGAATTTTTTAAGCAGTCTGTTAAAAATATTCACAGTTATTTATGAATCAAAAACGTATTGGGAAACCAAGTGGAGGCGTGGCTTAGATTTCAGCGCTGCGGTGGTAAGTTGGCAAACTATTGACAGCAGGCTGGATCCCACCAAACATTCCGAATAAGTATTTATTAATCGAATAAGTAAAAATTTGGTGTTCCAAAAAATTTAAAAACACTCGTTTTTCACAACATGTCTATATAAACAATCATATGGATTTCGACGGATTTCAGCCTACTCTGAGTAGTTCAATTTTTTGTCACTAGTTGGCGTATCGAAATTCTTGGTTTCCCAATACAAAAAATGTATACCTAATAAGTAATAATCCTAAGATCCGAGGCCCGCGCTCGATTCTGATACGGACATTTGTATCAGGACATTGTCAATTAAAACCAACCTGACTCGCATACGTGTCAGGGAACCGTGAACGAATTACGCATAAGTTAACCTTTATGTCAACAGCAGAAAAATTATACGTACATCAACAGCAGCATACCCGGGTATGCACATACATTTTGTATCGGAAATGGCATGGCGTTGTGACAAAAATGTGAATAATTAACACATTTCTTTTAATCTGGCTAACTTTTTATTGTTATGTTCTTGGAAAATATGTTTATTTTAACCCGCCGGCGGGCGCGCCTAAAAGTTTTACACGAGCGGGCGCGTCGTGTACTCCGTACACGGGGGTTTGTTTTGGCCGAAAAACCGTTTTACCCTGATGTATTGTACTCAGCACCCCTATGTTTTCTTCCAGCGGACATTTCTGCATAATTATACGTACTTGTCAGGTTCAAATTCGGTTTGAAAGTGTCTCTGCTTGAATGAAAACGAAAGTATGCCGCGTATCCTGCCGGTGAGCGCGCCCGTGTACTCAAGTTTCCCAGGTGTACGCCTCCGATTGTTCTGGTTTTTTGGATATGTTTTAGGGGACATAAAAATAAGATGTACGTGTATTTTTATTTCGGCCTGTTTGCATCTTTAGGGGGTGAAACCACCCCTCAAAGGTTTTCAGGTGTTCGTCTCCGATTGTTCTGGTTTTTGGATATGTTTTAGAGGACCGAAAAATAAGATATACGTGTTTTTTCATTTTCACCCGTTCGCATGTTTAGGGGGTGAAACCACCCTTCAACTGTTTTCAGATGTTCGTCTCCGATTGTTTTGGTTTTTGGATATGTTTTAGGGGACAGAAAAATAAGATACACGTATTTTTTTATTTCGGCCTGTTTGCATCTTTAGGGGGTGAAACAACCCCTCAAAGGTTTTCAGGTGTTCGTCTCCGATAGTTCGGGTTTTTGGATATGTTTTAGAGGACAGAAGAATAAGATATACGTGTTTTTTTTATAGCGGCCTATTTTCATACTTAGGGGGTGAAACCACCCCTCAATTTTATAAGATTTTCAGGTGTTCGTCTCCGATTGCTTTGGTTTTTGGATATGTTTTAGAAGACCGAAAAATAAGAAATGCCTGTCTTTCTATTTTGGCCCATTTGCATGTTTAGGGGGTGAAACTACCCCTAAACTAGCCGTAATCGGTTAACTGCGCATTTTAGAGACTTGAAACCATAGTAAAAAAAATTCATACAATTCTTAAAAAAAGCCTTAGACATAGTTTATTTCAGGATGACACATTAGTGGTTTTATGGCTTCCCATCGCTACTTACAATGAGGGGTGAACCACCTCCTGGGTAGTTTACCCCCTAATAACGGTCACTGGCGACAAGAACCTCATCCATAAAGCAAGTTATGACGCAAAATCAAATTCATATAACGTTTTATTCAACATAACTTTGTACCTCTAAATGAACTATGAGCGGTTGTTTCACCCCCTAAACATGCAAATGGGCCAAAATAGAAAGACAGGCATTTCTTATTTTTCGGTCCTCAAAAACATATCCAAAAACCAAAGCAATCGGGAACGAACACCTGAAAATCTTATAAACTTGAGGGGTGG
Source organism: Andrena praecox (assembly GCA_963932275.1). Lineage (NCBI taxonomy): Eukaryota > Metazoa > Arthropoda > Insecta > Hymenoptera > Andrenidae > Andrena > Andrena praecox. The sequence continues at coordinate 38,943,399 of OZ010731.1, forward strand.
TTCCACCCCCTAAATATGAAAATGAGCCGCTATAAAAAGACACGTATATCTTATTTTTCGGTCCTCTAAAACATATCCAAAAACCAGAACAATCGGAGACGAACACCTGAAAACCTTTGAGGGGTGGATTCACCCCCTAAAGATGCAAACAGGCCAAAATAAAAAAACACGTATATCTTATTCTTCTGTCCTCTAAACCATATCCAAAACCCAAAACAATCGGAGACGAACATCTACTAATATGCCGCAATGCAATAGATGTAGCTAAAAACTTAATAATTTCCAATTTATTCATAATTTTTTATTTCATATGTATTATTTTATTATATTATCATTATATTCTTGTACTATTTTAAGAATTTGATGAAAAATAAAGTTTACTTTTCAATTATATCAACATATTTGCATGCGTTTTCATATACATACCCGGGTATGCAGCTGTTGACGTAAGAGGTAGAAATCGAAAAATGGCCATAACTATGGTCCAGATTGTCCAATCCCACTCAGACTTGGGAATATGGTGTAAAACACTTTTGTTGAGGATATCATGAAATTTCAGGTCGATCCGATTGCTAGTTTCCAAGATATAGCGATTTGAAAACGCAAAATATACCCGGGTATGTTGCTGTTGACATAAAGGTTAAATAAGAGATTAATTATTCTGTAGTAATGTTAAAGTATTAATTATTAATAATGGGTTACTCACATTCATAATTTTAGTGCTATGCTGTGCTTACGTACAGATTATATGTTAAATATGGTATGCCCTCAAACTTTACTTGGATTAAAAGTGTATAATGAGCCAGTAGCAGATTTCGCAGTGATTGAAAATAACGATAACAGTTTATGTCAGATTCTTGTCTTAACAAGAAATGGTGGCGATTGTACTAAGCATACATTACGTGTTCTTTCATTCCCAGGTACGAAACATGTTAATCCTATGTACTATAGTTTGCTATTTTTTTTGTATTGCTACTTAATTATTCCTTTTTACACAGAATTTGAACAAAAGTTTCAAATACATGTACCTATTGCGACATACCTTGTTGAAATTTTGGACCCTTGCGATGAAATGATTATATTCTTGGAAGGTGTTAACGAGCTTGGGATTGATGTTAATTATATAGATACAATCAAAATAAAGACTGTATCGGAAAGTCTTCCAGAATATCAATTACAACGTTTATTGCGGAGGACACAGTTTGATGCAGCTGAAGATTTTGCAAAAAAGTTTCATTTATCTATGGAATCGATTTATTACGCAAAAGCAGCATTGCTTTTATCAGAACTCGGGCCATGGGCAAAGCAAGGCACAGGTCCTGTTAAATTAGATGCCCTGCTTAGTATATTTGATAAAATCGAAAATGTGCAATATGTAGTAGAATGTTGTAGTAAGGCACTTGTACCCGAATATAAGCAAATGAGAAAAATTCATTCATATGCACGCGCAAGAATAATAGAAAATACTACAGTAATTAGTTTCATACGATGATACATATTTGCATTAGTCTTTGCATCGTTGATATTAATGATATTTTTATTATTAATTTTAGAAAATAAAAGATGATGAACAATTAAATCTTTTTCTGATCAATAACACATTGCACAAATTGGAAACTTTTCATATGATTTGGGGATATCAAAAGGATTCTGAGTACTATGATGACGATACTATGAGAGAATGGATAAGATTTTCGCGAGTCAATTTTATGGAAGAATATAAAACACATCTAAGTCTGGTGAGAAAGACTGATTTTTATAAACATTTAGTAACAAATACATTATCAAACTGTTAACAATTCTTTGTATATAGGGAGAAATGGAAGCAGCAACTCTGATTTGGATTAGACACCTTTCAGATGTAGTGAAAGGCATCACTGTAGAGATTATAAAAGACATATTTGCAATTGTTCCGGAGAAAATATCTCCATGTCACCTTTGGCCATGGTTATCACATTTTATACCTACTTTGCTATCTTTTATTCCTGGCGCAATGTGTGAAATTATTATCTGGGGTTGTAAAAAAGTTAGATCATTTGAACAATCACATTACACTGCTTGGCCTCAGATTGGAATTGATTTTGCTAATAAGTTTATACAATTATTGAGATTCAAAGAAACTCATCAGTCGTCGTATTTTAATTACGAATGTCTGAGTAAAGATTCAAATTTCAAACAACTTGTTTTCTTAATACAAGCCATGTCTGACATTAAAAGATTAAAAGCTAATTACAGGTAAGGTGTAATGCCTGTTAAGAATACACAATATATATATATATATATATATATATAGTGTATATATATGTATATATTAAACTATAATTTACAGATTAACAATAGATATCACATTATAGATTAACAATATCTCTTGATTCATATATTGGAGATCCTATTGAAGTACCATATATGTTACTGGATAAAATACATGTGGACATAATTCCGGAATTTGTAAATATATTTTTAACGCAGTATATGCTAAACAATTCCTTGCAACACGATTACGTACTTTCTTCATACATACAGGTGTGTTTCAATCTCATCCTAGAATGAAGCTATTAAGTATTAATAAAATTGTAATCCCGTAGAAAACTATGAAAAATTCTAGAAGTTGGTGGTCCGGTGAAGAAGCGCCATGGGAAAAAAAGATTGCTGTTATAATTAGTTTAATTCAGAATATAGAGGTATATTTACAAAAATTTCAAGATATTTGTACATTAAGGTACCTTCTAGTGTACCGAGTCAAAAAAATCGAATTTTTCTTTTTTCAATTTTCTACAAGTATCTGTTGTGGAAAATATATGTGCAAAAGGATTTTGTTCAATTCATAATTGGCTTGACTGATGTTGAGTAAAAGTTTTACTGTGTAAACTGTATGCAAATCTTTAAACACGTTTTTCTTGCAACCATGTTTTTCGAACTGGTGTCGACGATATCTCAAGATTGACTTGACCAATTAAGGTCAACTTCTGCATACATCTTCAGCACACGTGTGGCTATCGCCCCTACCACAATTGTGTGAAAATATTTTTTTTTTTTCATTCTGACAGCCCCAAAAAGTCGAAAAAATGTGTGAAAATCGGAACTCAATCTTCAAAGTGCCGTCATTTTTTAAATTTTCGAAATTTTTCAATATCTTTCTTTCATTCTGGTACCGGCTATAGCCAATGACATACAAATAAGGAATCCTTTTGAATTTTTTGTTTCAAATGATCAGAAACCGTCCAATAGTGGACATCGTATGAGCACCGCGTTTTTCAAAAGCAACTACAAAGTGGTCCACTTGAGTTAATTTTAATCTTTTCGTGCTAAAAAAATTTGAAAATGTAATCGAAATATAGATAAGTATGTAGAAATAAACTGGGTTGCAATAACTTTTACAAGCTCCTCATAAAAAATTCCGAAAAAACGCAAAGAAAATGCCTCGTTGCACTAGAAGACCCCCTTAAGCTTGACTATAATCTAATTAAATTGGCCAATATTGCAGACTAAATTGCAACAAACATTAGAGGTATTAAAGAAAGCTTCTGTCCCATGGAGTTCCACTATGATAATATTAGCAGAAGCAAACAGTAACTTCGACCATACCTTAGCATCTCAAATCAGAATAGAATATAACTGTGTTTCAACGAAGCTTGTATTAAAACGATACGGATACGAACGAATTGGTATAAACAATGTCAGTAAGCATTAGCATTTCTGCAAAAACGTTTCATACTGTACAATTCACATACATTATTAACATTTCAATAATATCAAATTTATGTATTTACGTTTCTTTTCGAAGAAATTAGCATTCCGTATAATAAAAGAAAATGACGATAACATGATTTCACATATACAACAAATAACAAGGAATGATCCATTATTCAGAAAAACGGCATTTTCATCTTGCACAAATCATTTCTTGTCTAAAGGGTAACGTAATTGAAACGAAAATATAGTTTATAACAATTTGTCGATTAAATTACTGATACAGATTATTTTGTAGGAAGTTTGAAAAAGTAATGGAAATATTAAATTCGTTGGAAACTGATACCCTATTATATTGTTGTGTGGGAATCGTTAATTATGTAACGGCTGGTTTAACTTTAAAGGTATTTAAAAATAGTTTATCTTGTGAAATATTTGGAATTCAGGATTAATACGATGAAATTTATATGTTATATTCAGGTTATACCTAAATCTCTCGAATACTATATTGAAATGTTTGGTTGGGTAAAATTACAAGTAGAAGAAATTTCAAGGAAGAGTAAAACTCAGTTACATTACTGCAACAATGTTATTATTAATATAGATGAAGTAAAGTCATTGTATCTTTTAAGAAAACAGTTTAACATAAATATTACGCTTAAACAATATTACACTGAAAAGGAGCAAATATTACAAAATTACATTGAACAACTATGCAATGGTAAGGAATAGTACTTGCTTACGATACAAATTCATCATTCAACATTGGCGTTTTCAATTTTTTTTTATTTTTTGATAATGTTTTAGTGAACATGGGAAAATATGATGACTCGTCTATTATGTACAAAAATTCTATTAAAGTTGCAGACTTACTTCAATTACAAAGATTTCATGCTACATCTTTATTATTAGAATCGACAATGACTGTGGATGTATTCAAATGTTTTGCTAGGTGAATGAATCTTAATATTTACGCATATTATGATAAAATACATTTAAAATAATTTTATAATTTACAATACTTATTTTTGCTTAGATTTAATGAAGGACAGTTACATTTAATGACAGATGAATGTCAGTACGTACATAAAATATCTTTCTTAATGCTAAAGTATGTAAAAATGGATGCAGATATCGCATTTGCTGTTCAGAATTTAATTTCTTCTGCATTATGTGTTTGTTCAAATGGTATGTATACAGTTTAAATATCGAGTAATTCTAAATGTAGTATAGTCTGATTTTCGAGAGTTGAGATCTGAGGCGGGTTCCTCGGACGGAGCGTGGCTTAAGGGGGGAGCCTGGTGTAACTAGCTGGAAATCGAGACATTTTTCGGGAATTTTTTTTAAAGAAAGTATTTAATCGATCTTTCTCAAACTTTCAGGATATTGTATTATCAGGTTAAGGAAGATAAAAAAAAATTTATTAAAAATGAACGGTAAATAACAAAATTATAAGGGCTTATGCCCAGTCCGTTTGGCGACGCAATTGTTGCACTGCGGGCAACGTAGCATCTTTTGGTTTCATCTAAAACCAAATAACGAACACTTTTCGTTTAGTTTATGAGTGTACGCACAAATCGTATAAATTCATATCTTAAAAGATGCAAAATTGAACAAATGGCCCCCTCTTGAAAAAAAAGTTCACTTTTTCCAACGAAATTTTGCCTTAAATGTGTGAAAAAAGTTATTTATTTAAACAATATCATTATATCAATAACTTAGCTCTATGAAGAAAATGATCACAAATATCCGTGCACAAGGCCAAGTCGATTGGTTGAATATTTTTGGAGTTACATTGCCCGCAAACTGTAAAACTGTCGTTTCGAGAAAAACACATTTCAAGTTTTCTCGTAACCTGGTGCTCCGTAGCAAAATCAGCTATATCCGCTTTAATTTTTCGAATTTCGTTTTGCTGCTTTGGGAGCATATTATCGTGATGTTTAACTAGTGATTTATGCAAAAAAAAATCGATTGTTTCGACCCACTACACTAGACTCCCCCCCTTAAATGTGTAAAAAAAGTTATTTATTTAAACAATATCATTATACCAATAACTTAGTTCTATGAAGAAAATGTTCAGAAATATCTGTGCACAAGGCCAAGTCGATTGGTTGAATATTTTTGGAGTTACATTGCCCGCAAATTGTAAGACTGTTGTTTCGAGAAAAACGCATTTAAAGTTTTGTGGTAACCTGGCGCTCCGTAGCAAAACCGGCTATATCCGCTTTAATTTTTCGAATTTCGTTTTGCGGCTTTGGGAACATATTATCGTGATGTTCAACTATTGATTTATGCAAAAAAAAAGAATCGATTTCTTCGACCCGCTACACCAGGCTCCCCCCTTAAGGAAGAACCAATGGTACGCTACGGATCGCGTGCGGCGTTGCCACGTTTTGCGGCAGATCGGCTGTCTTTTTCTATCTTCAAGCGTACCTGCGTCTCTCCCATCGCCTCGGTGTAAACAGCCCCTGCATCTACTAGCCACGTACCTAAGTGCCTCACCGAATTTTATGGCTTTCGACCCTTGAAGGGGTTTGAATACCATTAAAACGTAAGAAATGTCCAGGATTTCCGCATATCTCATCAGATCTTTGTGAAAATGACACCAATCGATTCCTTATGTTTCGTCGATGAAACTAACACCAAGAACGACGTATTTCGGACCATAATGAAAGAAATCCCATGGAAAATTGATTTATATCATTTCAAGCTGACTTCGTTAAAAATAATCCGATTTACATGAAATTTGGTATGATTTTCATCGGAAAAACATAAGGAATCCATCGGTGTCACTTCATTATCGATACGATAAAGAATAAAGAATTATTTTATTTCTGAAACAGGTATGAATCCTCGGCCGACCCCGGCAAATCGTGGTCGACTCCCCGCAGTCGAGGGTGAAATATCCATTACAGCGTATTAAGAAATTCCTTTCTTCGTTGTATCGAAAGGGAAGTGACACCAATGGATTCCTGGCGTTCTCACGATTAAAATCATACCAAATTTCATGTAAATCGGAATATTTTTAACGAAATCAACTTGGAATGATATAAATCGGTTTTCCATGGAATTTCTTCATTATGGTCCGAATTACATCGTTCTTGGTGTTAGTTTCATCGGCGAAACATAAAGAATCGATTGGTGTTGTTTTCGCAAAGATCTTGTGACGAAGTCACGTCACGCGCCATCCGAACGCGCGGTGCCGAAAACAAAGGCTTTAGTTCGCGCCGCGACCGCTGGGCGGCCGCGGCCCCGCGGTGTCTCTCGCGAGCGAAGATGCGCGGCCTGCGCTTATAAGGCCCGCGGCGAGCAAGATTGAGAGCTCTCGTCCCGCACGCATTAGTGGTGTCACACCGCCGTACCGTACGTTCGAGAGGCTCTATTTTTGTGGACTTTCCTGAGGTGTGCACGCGCCGACCTATCGTCACGCGGTGCCATTACCAGCCTCATTTCCGATATAGGCCGAGAGGAATCTTGTGCCCTACCCTATCGAAGAGGTATCTCCGCGCCCAGTAGGCCAAGAACCTATTGCACTTCGAACCGCTAAGATACGACTCTCGTACGGACGCGCCTCTTAAGGCCACCAAGAGCAGAACGTTCACTAGACCGCATCCCCACTCCTACGACTCGCCGAAACCTCGCCGCCGTCGCGAAACGACGCGCCGTACCGCCGTAGCTCTTCCGTCGCGCTCGGTAACGATATCAAACATAAATTGTAAATACACCAGCTTGAATAAACACCATTATTTATTTCAAACACGGCTCTGCTCATTCGCCGAACCCGGCCTTACCGACTGAGTCGGCAACCTATCCCTTCTCCGTCCCACCGGTAATCGTTCCGCAACCAAAAACGATTAGAAATGCGGAAATCCTGGACATTTCTCACGTTTTAATGGTATTCAAACCCCTTCGAGGGTTGAAAGCCATAAAATTGCGGGTGGTTGTCCTCGCCACGGGGTACCAAGCCGCATCCTGGGACGGGCATAGCTCCAGAATCACCCTGTATAGGAGGGTGTATTCTTCAAGTCGTCCGCCATTCATTCTGTCCGCCGCATGCCTTCCGCATTCTCCAATAAGATTCGGGACTCCTATCTGTCACCATAGAAACGATGTTGTTTGGGCCCTCTCGATAAGGATAGCGATAGATGCCCGCCAGAGCAAACAATAGATAAGGACTCACGACTAAGCAGCCGAAAGCTATTGGTCAAGACGCAGGGAGTAGGGTAAACACCAAGCCAGAGGAACCAGGGACTTAATACCGGTATAATGCTCATACCGGTATTTCGCCAATACAGCTATACCGAAACCGATATCATACCGAAAAAGATAAATACCGAAACCGATATCATACCGAAATAGATAAATACCGAAAACAATCGGTTACCGGTAACCGAAATAAATACCGGTATTTTTTCGGTACTCTTCTCGGTGAACACCGAAACCTACCATGTTACTGAAAAGAATACCGAAAAAATACCGGTATTTATTTCGGTTACCGGTAACCTTTTGTTTTCGGTATTTATCTATTTCGGTATGATATCGGTTTCGGTATAGCGAAATACCGGTATGAGCGTTATACCGGTATTGAGTCTCAGACGAAGATACAACCGAAAAATACCGGTATAATACCGGTATTTTACGTACCGGTAGGAGTCCCTGAGAGGAACACCCTTAACGAGCCTGAATAAGCGGCAACATGGCAAAGAAGCCAGCCCTGCCCGAGGGCTCAACTCTCGAAAATCAGCCTACATATAGTAGTATGCGTTTATTTCATATGCCTTTCGGCCTTTGAGAGGAGGAATATATTTCTCTTTACAAGACTATATTATATTTCTATTCCTTCTTTTCTTGTTTTTTTTCCGCGCTATTTTCTTCTGCTTATTATCTCTCACCCATTACGTTCCTTCTCCGGTGTCCTTCAATAATTCGAACATCCTTTTCCTTGTCTTTGCCATACCGTTGCAATTTTCTGGTAGATGCTCTAAAGTTTCTTTATTTCCCACACACAACCTGCATTCGTTCTCTTCATCGTTTTTCCAGAATCTGTTTCCTCTCTCCTGATTTCCGCATCTAAACCTTGCTATTAGTTTCCGGTCTCGCCCTTCATATTCATTCGTCAGGTATTTTGGCTTTCCCTCAATGCGTAGATCTCTGTATCTTTGTATCTACCTTTTATTATTCTGTTGTTTTGTTTCTGTCTCTGCTATCCTATGTCTGCGTTTATCAGGGTTGTTCCTAGCTCTGTTCTCATTCTCTCCTTGCTTCCGCTCCATTCCGTTTCTTCTCAAATACTGTTCTCTTTCTTTCTCCCATCTTGATTTCCTTCATTCTTCTTTTCCTTTTCTTTGTTTACAAGATTCTGTGATTATTTCGTTCCTGCCTTCTGTTCTGTTTCTTTCCTCATATTTTTCTGCTCTTTCGATTTTCGTCTCTTCTAGAATGACGTATGCGGGTGTGTTAAAATCTATTCCTAGTATCCACCTTATATATTTTTCATGAACCATTTCCATTTTTACTGTTTCCGTCCAACCCCATATCTCGGCTGCATACGACAGAATGCACAATAAATTACGAAGTACTTTTTCAAATGTGTTCTAGATGAATTATGGCACATGTTATTATTGTACGTTTGGATGAATTTGTATCAAGAATGTTTTAATAAAAATACTAGATGTAGTTTACAATCAATGAATAAAAAAGAAGAAGGAACACCAATAACCACCTGGAAACTATATACAATATATAAGGATTTAGCTATCACTGCAAATGAATCCTTGCTTCCGTTATTTAGAAATTTGATTTCTGTGCAAGAATTTTATATGGCGACGTCAAAATCTGGTAAATTACTGTTAATAACAACGATAATTATTTTAAGTATGACCTCTATGCGCGGCGTGTGCGCTCACGCTCGCGTGTGTTCATATTTATTTTGTTTATAATTTAGATGCAGAACATGCAGTAACCGACACAATTATTCAAAATTGCAATCAGGTACTTTATGATTTATGTACATATAACTGAAACCATGTAACTATAACATTTATATTATAACATTATATTTTCGTATAGTTAAGCACTGAAGAGACATTAAAGGAATTGCTTGATAAAATGAGAAAGTTAAAAGTGGAGCATAATGATTATTGCTTAATGCAAGTTATGAAGACATTATATTTCAATTCCTGCATTATATCAAATATAAATCCCACTCTGTTAACAGAAACTAAATCAGCGTATTTCGATTTTCTAACTACGTTGTTAAAGAAATTAATAAGTTCACGAACATTTGATTTTCATCTTGGTTTGGCTTGTGTATTTATGTTGTCTGAGTCAGAGGCATGCAAGTGGATTTCCGTAGCTTGTAAATTGTAAGTGGATTATTTATTGTAAATTGAAACGACGAAAGTATTACGTCAATACTTTCTGCTTTTAGATATCAACCAGATTGTACTCGGCATTTGAGAATATCAACGCTTGGACACGAATATTCTCGTCTAACAAAAAGGGAAGCAGTTATGCAAACATATAAAGAGAAGAAGATGTTGCACTGCTGGGCACAAACGTTATCCAAGTTTTCCATCTCGTATAAAGGTCGAAATCATTTTTTTTATTGAAACAGATATCTTTGCACAATGAATTAGAATTATTCACTTTTCTGAGTATCTAGTTAATCGGACACTAAGAGTCTCCATTGAATGCTCAAGTTCGTATTTATGAAAAATGTTTACAGAGATTGTAACGAGTGACGCTATAACTAAGAGAGAAATATTGCAACGCATCATGAATTGTAATGGTGATGATATGGTTACCCTATTCCAGGATTTTTGCTCCGATTTTGGTTTTGACATTCAAGACTGCTTATTACTTTATTTACAAACAATAATAAGAAGATGGAATCCGAAATTAAATATATCCAGTCTTAATGGGATAAAAGGTCAGTAATATGATTATCTTTTTCAGGTACATATCACCAACATTCATTGTGATCTCGTTTCTAGAATTACATATCCACGAAGATGAAGTAAATGAACTGAAAATTCAATGTAATAATATTGCTGTTAAAATTAAAGACAAAGTTGCTTTGAAAAACTGTATCACTACGATTTATCCACAAGTAAGAACTTCTGAATACGTTATAAATCTAATACCTTTAAAACTACGTATAAACTCTTTCAGATTAATTTTTATCATTACGAAATATTTATAATCCTTATGGACCTTATAGAAGACAAAAATATTGAACACAGAAATTATATTTGTTTCTTGCAAAATTATACTCGTTCTAGGTAGGTGCATTCGTACTATATAATTATATAATGTTGTTATGCATATATATAGGATGGCCCACATAACTCTTAACAAGTTAATATCTCGAAAACTGCTCCATCAATTTTAATCGTTCTTATATTTTTTAATGATCTCTGGTGGTCTCTAACCTGTATTTGTATTTTGATTGACGTCGGCGTGTTTCCACGCCTGGGAATTTGCATCTTGTGCACGCACTTTCCCACAACCACACTCCCACAGCGAAGGAGCCGGCCCATCCTATATAATAAGACGCTTAATCCTATATAATAAGACGCTTAAGGTGGATGTTCGTTTGTTAGCAAAATCTTTCCAGAGGCTTTTTTTCGTACTTCCCGATGACCTACAGGGTTCAGAATCGGCATGAAGTTTCCTCGGCACCCAAGGATGCCGCAAAAAATCCAAAACCTGGAAAATTCGATAATGGGTAGTAGATACCCTTCTGGTACCCAAAAGTTGTAAAATTTCGTATTTTGCAGGGAAAATTGTTTCTAGGGAGTTTCCAACAAAAACTGTGATTATCTTAGGCGTCTTATTATATTGGATAGTAATTCCTGGCGAAGACAGGCTAAAAAACTAGTTCTAAATAAGCACTCCCTGTATCTCATTTGCGCATTGCGTCTAGGAGAGGACGGCTCATTCGCTGTGGGAGTGTGGTTGGTCAGAGGAAATCAAATTCACTCGGTACTCGGTGTACAGTAATGATTTGATGAACGTATCAAATGGCCTGTCGGTCGTCGTAACTGTCTATGTATCTCCATCAACTGCGGAGATTCCGCGAGTTCTTTTTTTCAGGTGATGCACAATCCCTTGTAAGATATCCTGAGTTTGAAATGTCATTATGTACTTTTTCAAGTATATGGTTGAAAAATGCAATAGACATTCTAAAGTAATTGAAAAATTTTGGTTCATACAGTCTCAGATCAAACCCCATATTTTCTCCATTTTTTTATTTTTTCACCGGCGATTCTTCTACTTCCATAATGCAACTGAACTATTATTTTCATGGTTCCTCTATACATATACATTGCCCAAAACAATTAGAGTAGTGCTATTCAGCAGTTGCCCGTACGAGCAGCATATCAGGCTGTTGTAGCTGGGCAATAGGCATACACAAGCCGGCGGGCAGTAAGCCACGCCGCCCTGGGCAACGGCGTGTGGCAGCTGGTCATAGGAATATATTCCTATGTCCATGGAGCCGGTACGTCCGCCACATTGCTCTCCACTCCGCTGTAACAATAGCCGACATCAGTAACTACGGAAATAGTTTACCGGAGTGTCTCGAGTGGAGGGAGTACACCTACGGCAGTGGCGGTATATGTGGTCACGGAGTCATCACGCATACATATACCCTCCACTCCAGAGACACTCCGGTAAACTATTTCCTGGCATCGCTGCTGGCCGCAGCTATGCCCCAGCATCGCCCGCGGACAACGGCGGGCAGGGTTGCCAGGAAATTCCTGAATGTAGTGGAGGGGGAACACCTACCTTGGCGTCAATTGACCAATTGGTTTGACGTAACGACGTCATTACGCACATGCGTGGCGTGTTCCCTTTCCACTACGCGTATGTTCCTCCTCCACTACGGTTAGGATTTTCTATACCGAATTCCACTTAAGAGTAGACTCGTTCCGCGCTACGATCACTCTGAGGAGGCTGTTGATTGGTAGGAAACCGGCAGGGAAAGCGCTACGACCAATCGCGTGCGCAGGCAGTAGTGGGATCTGCGCAGATAGGTTGTAAATCGGTGGGGGCGTAGGTCTACTCTTATATGGAATGGTATATAGGCAACCTGGGTTGCCAGGAATTTTCCTGTCACCCACGGTCGTAGTGGAGGGAAAACACGCCACGCACGCCCAGGGTTGCCAGTGATTACTTGTGGCGCAATACCTACAGGAGTGGTGGTAATGCGTGCGTGACCTGACGCTAGCGCCAAGGCAGCCAAGTGGCCCCAATGCGAAGCCAACCACAGCCAACCAGCGTCGGCGGGAAATCTGTTGTCGACACTGGTTGGCCATGGTTGGCTTCGCGTTGGGGCCACTTGACTGCCTTGGCGCTAGCGTCAGTTCACGCACACATTACCACCACTCCTGTAGGTGTTGCACCACAAGTAATCCCTGGCAACCCTGCGCACGCCAAGATAGGTATTGGCTCCAAACCAATCGACGCCAATGTTGATTCCCCCTTCACTACGCGTATGTCCACTACGTGTAGGATTTTCTTGGCAGCCCTGATGGGGGGGGGGGGGGGGGATATTGTGAATGTAGTTGTAGAGATCGGGAGATCCACCCCCCAGCCCTAGTTACTCACTATGCCACTATCCCCACTCGTGTACGGCTATCGCTTTTGCCTTCGCACACAACCACCCGCGGCTGCTCTTTGAAGGCAACAGAAGAAGTTAGGCAGGCCTGCTCTACGCCCCTCTTCTTGTGCCCGGCACGGAACTGATAAGTGTATTTAGACCTTAAAAGTTACGTAGGCCATCCTGCATATATATAAACATTTCAATATATTTATTTTATAATTTTGAATTATATATATGTTTAGTGAACCTACGCAAATAGAATGTGATGAGTGGGTGCAGCTTAATCCAGGATACACATCTTTACCTCCTATTGCAGAATGGCGCATGCCTTTTTTGCCCAAAATTAAATTATGGACTCTTATAAGTAACATCTATTTCTTTAAAACTGTCCTTTGTCATTCCTGAATATATAGCTATATTTAGTAATGCTAGGTGTCCCGGAATTGAGGAACAATCCGGAACATGCGATATCCGAATGCAAAAAGACATCGAAAAGTCCATTACCGTTTCGGCATCCGAGGCTTTGTTCTCCAGATATTAACAGCTGAATATTAGTGGTGAAACTTCCGGGCTGCGAGGTTTAATACCGAGGCTATCTGGAACCGAATGGCTAAACCATTTCTAGCCGTTCTACTGTGTGTGGGTCTGTATCTACGCATGCATCCTGCGTGTACGTGCTTGGGGTCACTGCTTCGCGTCAGCTGTGTCGGCTTTAAATCTCGCGAGCCAGAAGTTGCACCGCTAATATTCAACTGTTAATATCTGGAGAACGAAGAATTGGATCCCAAAACGGTAAAGGACTTTTGATGTCTCTCTTGCATCAGGATATGGCGTGCTCCGGATTGTCCCTCAATTCTGAGGTACCCTGTATATGATATATATTTAAGATTTCATTTGATAGTAGCTTTACATATATATTGTAATCGTAATAAGCGCTAATTAATTTCCAGCGCCAGAATTAAATTTAAGAACTTGTGACAAATGGTTGGATATTGCTCCTATACTTAAGTTACAACCGCATATTATATGTACATTGGCTATTAAAGGAGAAATAACAAGTACCTGGGGAAATAGACATAAAACAAATAAATGGAGTCTTTGTTCACAGAATACTAGTTTATTAAGTAACATAAGAAAATGTATAGACCAAATGACCGGTCCAAATACATTACACTATGGTACAGCAGCATTATATTATGTTGTTAATCACACACCTCCAGGTATCATATTTTCATTGAGGAATCGAATTATTGCGTTTTAATTGAAAAAGGGCTTCATACTTAAATCAAAATGCTGTTTTATTTTTATAAGGTGCTGACCAAGTAGCAGCAGTTGCAGAATGTTATACATACGCTAAACTATCAGCCAAAGACTCCACTCCATTTGAAGCAGAAATGCTAGAGGTATACTCTTTCCTTGTGTTTCGTAATGCCGTATAAACATAATAACTTATTTCTTACGAGTGTTCCCTTTCAGAAAATAAAATTCAAGTATTTACGTTTCACAACAGAGCATATCTTACGTACACATGGTTTAAGAGACAAAAATTACTTATCCTTGATTGGAAATCCGCATAAGTTAGTACATGAATTGTACATAGACGAAAGTATACCACTAAGGTATCGATGTGTTATTGACCACAGACCCGATATCAATTCTGCCATCTGTTCTATCTGTGAATTGTTCTCTATCAATATAGTGAAATTGCGGATGGAATTGTTACAAGAATGGTTACAACCAGATATTAAATACATGAAACTGGATCAAACTGATACATTTTCACTCGTAACAAATCTCAAACCAAATTTAAATTTTGATGACAATTTATTAAGGTATAATTATCAAGTATATAATACCCCTTTGTAATGCACACTATACAAAATGTCTAAATATTCCTAATGTATTTCTAGAGCGTGTTACATTCTTCAGGTCGGAGATATTGAATTGTCAGCTAATTTTCTCATAAACATAGGTTTCAATGATAGTAATGAAGATTATAATCCTGAAACACGTTATAGAGCCCTTCTCGTGTTACAATCTATAGTTGATACAGCTAAATTAGAGGATTTAACTAAACGCGATTATCAAACAATCAGGTACTACATACTAGTAGATCATTTGTTCTTTTTTAAATGTTATATAAAAAGTTTATATAATTATATTTTAGGAACTACATGAAATCTCTAAAATATATAGGTAAACTGGAATTATTAGGAATAGGTTACAGTGTAAATACATTTGAAATGTGTTCCAAAGATGAACTTGTACAGATTTTGTGGAAAACACAGAGTTATTCATCACAAGCACTCATTGCTATTGCACAAATCTGCATAGACTTCGAAATATACGAATACTCACTCTGGGATAAGAATTTAACCCAATTAGCTAAATTATTAATGGTGAATGTACAGCAATAACTTGTATCTTTGAAATGTAAAATAATAATACTTATATAAAACTGCTATTATTTTTCCAGATTAGTGAATTAAAAGAGATCTTGCTGCAAGTACGAAATATAAGTATTATTGTAAATTCTAATGGATATCTATCAGGTTGGCAATTGGTAATTTCAGAACCTTTTAGAAAAATGGATATGCATCCAACATCAGAACAAATTGATGATTGCATTGAATCTCTGCAACTTTTATATTCATGTCCTGTTGTGCATATGTTGCGTTTCAAGGACATCATAAAGTATTCTTTTCAGTGCCAACAGCCGCATTTAGCTGCTGCTCTTTTACCATTTTTAAATGATGATGATAAGAAATACGTCTTGGAGGTAACTAGATTATATTTACGTTATTATTTATTGAAATACGTAATTTTTATTGCTATAAACAATTCTTTTACAGAAAATTAAAAATGCTCACAATGTTACAAAAATTTTAGAAGATATGGATAATTTATCATTATATGGAATACTTTGTGTGTCTTACGTAAGTATGTGCAGTACTCATCCCCTTTACTTTAATTATACACGACTTTTATTGATGACATTTTCAATAGCATAAACTGAAGATTTATTATCATCTTTTCAGTGTAATAAGATCATGCGAAATATACTGTTAAACCCGAGCGGTCAATGAAATGTGCCACACTGTTATTTTCGTAGGTTACGTACGTACATATTTTACAAAATGTTTAATAAATATCTATACATAATGCATTACTATGTATTTTTTGGATCTAATTATTTTTATTGTTTACAAGAAGCTAAATTGTACCCATAAGTAATACTGATATAATCAGGTATTTTATATGTAAAATGGTATTTTATATGTAAAATGGTATTTACCCAAAAGTTTATTATAAATTGTATATACGTATTACATAAGTTTCTTGTATGTACTAAGTTGTCATTGCATTAATTGACTACACCAGAGATGACTATATAACAGGTGGCCCGCGAGCCACCGGGGGCATCTCCGCCTTGCTGGCACGCTCCATACCTACCAGACTCTGACGAATGACGATCGCTTTCGAATTCCTCCTTCTCTCCTTCTCTTCCCGACCAGTGTTCACGGGAAATTACCATCGGAATGTGGTAATTTCCCGTGAACACAGTTCCCGACTGCGATCGTCAGAGTCTGATAGGTATGGAGGGGGCCGTCCAGCGTGGCACAAAGTATTCCCAAATCGCGAAAACCTGGTCAAAACCTCATAATGTATTTCAAATTAGTCAGAAATCGGCACTCTGAGGTTTTCGAGGTTGCTGATTACGAATCTGAACTTCATTTTTTTTTATTTTAGGTTAAAACTTAAAATATTTTTATTTCAAGATTTAAAATATTTTGTAAAAGATGTTTATTATGGCAGTATAAAGGATCTAAGTCAGAAATTCAAATATTAAATAATTAAAATGTCAGTAAAGGCGGGATCTCATAGTCGCGAATTGCAGCGGCCACCATTGGCGAACCAATTTAAACTCCTCGGCCTGACGCTTGGAATGCGATTAATTAAATTGTCAAAAACTAACAATATTGTGTAACACTTTATTTTGTGTAGAATAAATTACAATACTGACAATTAATCGGTTGCTACGGAAACGTTCCGTAGTGAATGGTTTTGTCCCTGTAGCGCCACTACGGAACTATTCCGTACTAGAACCTCAAAGGGTTAACGAGGAGCCAGGGTTTGGCGGAAATCCCGTGCGCCCGTATCAGGAATAACGATGGGGGAACTCCACGCATGCGCGCGATGACGCGGTGACGTCAAACCAATCAACGCCAAGATGGGAAACGAAACGGCGCCACCGTCAGGATGGGAAATGAAACGGCGCCACCGTCAAGTTTCGTTTCTTGGCGTTGATTGGTTTGACGTCACCGAGTCATCGCGCTTGGATTGGTTTGACGTCATCGCGCGCATGCGTGGAGTTCCCCCACCGCTATTCCTGACGCACGGGATTTCCGCCAAACCCTGCGAGGAACCCACGGATGCTTTGGCTAGTTTTCACGAACGAGTGGTGAGAACGGACATTGTCATTTTGGGGGGGGGGGGGGGGGGGGAGAGAAATTGAAATTAAAATATTGTTCACTTGACAGACGAACGCGATGCTATTCCGCAGTTTTTAAACTGCTCAGTTCACGCGAAGTTGCATATTACATTTTCAAGCTGGCCTACAAACCAGAGTGGCATCTAGTGGCTAAAACATGAAATCTTTGCATCGGACATGTCTGTGGTTTCGTCAATCAAAACAGAACAGAATTTGCCACGTAGTATTTCCGTAGTTTCTATAATAATGCACTTATTTATCACGTTCTTCACAATTGCTATCATTTTAGTCCGTTCTAGAGATATGTGTGGGAGTACATTTGGGTCTGGCATTGCTTTCTGTAGGATTTAAAAAAAAATGGCAGTATGAACGAAACGATCTATCGTGCTCTATTGCATCCATGCATATTGTTATTTCTGCTTCCTTTATCTTGTCAGCAAAACTCCTTTTAACTGTACTTGTTAGTGCCTCTTTTTGATATACCATGTCCATGATATGCGCTTCGCTATTTGCATGTTTCTGTATCTCACCTTTGCCCGCGCTTAAAAATATTGAGCAAACTGTGCAATTTGCTTTGTGCGGGTCATCAGATTGTTGTAGCCAGGCTTTGAAATATGTGTCCTCCATCCAAGCTTGGCCAAATGTTTGGCTCACTTGCGCATCGAGACCGAGTGGGATAGAGCGATCTGACCGACGATCGCCAAAACAATAGCGTAGGCTACGCTTGGTCAGATCGCTCTATCCCACTCGGTCTCGATGTGCTTCGTTGCACGGTGCGACAATGTATGTGGCAACTTCAGCCAATAACCAAAATACGTGTGCCTCGTCTTTAAAAGTGTGCCCAAATAGGTGACTCGACCAATCATCACAGCGGCGGACTGCACATCCCGAGACCGCCTGCCAGGAGTCTTCTTTTCGCCGGGTAATAGTACATTTCTAATATCAGAACAATACATACCGTGCCAGTACGACCGTCGTATAAGAATAGCTAATAGCAATACTGCATAAACTGCATTCCACTTTAAGCTGGACTCATTCCGCGCAGGGATACACTCTGTTGACTGGTAGGTTGAATAATCCTAACATTGTATAAACTTATATTTGTCTTACCTGATTTTTGGTTAATTCTGGAAGTTTAATAAAACACAAAACAACTCTAAAAATGGCACAATTCACACACGTACTTATCGCGATTTCAAAGCGTGGCGTGCGTGGTGTGATGGCGTCCAAAGGAGTCACTCGATCCGCTTCGCGGTCACGTCACTTGGCTTGGCTTGGCTTGTCTTGGCGCTGGCGTCGGCGAATTTTCCATCGATTTTCATCTTGGCGGTGATTGGTTCGACGGTCGCGGCGTCATCACGCGCATGCGTGGACGTGCGAGGCCTCCGCCCACTGTAAAACCGGCGCTGCGGCTGCCCGACCAGAGGAATTTCCTCACCACCCTGGTTATATACCATGGCGCATGCGCGTTGCGGGCGATTGGGGTTCTATACTTCTCTCGCTCGCGTACGATGTTGGCGACAGTTTCGGGCTCTCTTTTTTTTTGTATTCTCTTGGATTGTTGCGTACAGTGCCCTAGGATTTGCTCCTTTTAACTATACATCTAGGTTCGGGTAAAACCCTGCTTGATATTGGGAAACGGGAAAAGACTTTTAAAAACCCGAATTTTTGGATTTGTGGCTGGTGAGATTGATTTTTCTTTGTGTATATGTTTATGTTTAGTTTATCCGCTGACCTGGTAAGATCAGGGCTGGTGTTTTGATTCGGTTCTTCAGGAGGTCTGCTATTGTGTCGTAGTTTCCTGTGTGTGCTAATGTGGGGTTTCTGTGGCCGGGTTCCAGCAGGTGTTATAATGAATTTAATATGTAGTTATGGATTTTCGGGATGTCTAGGCTATTCTGGAGGTCTCTGATAGGACTATCTCTTGTCAGGTTTTGCATGACCTGAACCTTGTTGACGTGGGTGCCAGCTGCAGCGGACCAGATCTGATGTCCGTAGGTCAAAACCAGTTAGAGCAGTCTTTTATATATGAGGTCTATTGAGTTTTTGTGGGACATCGGGGGTTAAAGCATTTTGAGTAAGGGGTATGCCTTCTTGACCCTACCTTGCACCGCTGCAGTCCAGTTCAATTTAGAGTCTAGGATCAGGCCTAGGTATTTAGCGGTACTTGACCATTTTATTGCGAGGGTATCTATTTGTATCTCAGGGGGGTACTGAATCTTTCTCCTATAAAATATGATGGCCTGTGTCTTATTCATGTTGAGTCCGTGCTTCCATTTTCCAAAGAAATGGTTCAGGGCCGCCATATGTTCTCTGAGGTACACGGCGGCCTTGCTAGGCCTCCATGATGATGTTAGGATAGCCGTGTCGTCCGCATACACGGCTAGTTGCGTATTGGGGTGTTTGGGTAGGTCATTCATGTAGAGGTTAAATGATAGAGGTGCAAATTGCACAGTTTTCCCCTCGACCTCCGTTTCCTGTGACAGGGATACGTTTACTGAGACTGCGTGGTTTCGGTCCGAGAGATAGCTGTGGATGATTTCAGGCAGTCGTAGGGAATGAAAGATGTGTGTGGAAGGTAAGACGGAAGGAAGCAAAAGGAAATTGCGTTTCGTCCCGGGCCTGCTAATGCATTCAAGGGTAAGGCGTACCTAGCAGGTCCTGCCTTAGACGCTGGGATGTTAGGAGTAGGGAGTAGGGCGAAACGGGGAGTGGATGAGGGAGAACTTGCGAGAGAGCGGAGCGGTCGAGTGGCCCTCTGGTGGCGGCGACGGAGGTATCGCTACACAGTCTTGTGGGGGCGTTCATGCGGGCGAGTGCCAGAAGAAGCCTGTTGTGTCAAACTGAGTCGAATACCTTGTTGAGGGTCTAGAAGAGCCGTCAGGGGGATTCTATTCTTGTTATATTCCAGAGATATACTCTGTAACTCGAATTCCGTTTCCGGCGAGAAAGTTGTGAGAAGGAGTGAGAGTCTGTGGAAAGTTAAGAGTGCAGAGTGAGTGCAGTAGGAGTGCAAGAGAGAGTGTTGGGTGGTGGAAGGGTACGTGAGAGGTGGTAGAGAGAGTGTGTCGTGGGTGGGAAGAGGGCTTAGGGCAGGGGTTTGGGAGGAAATAGAAGGGAATGAGAGGCAGGGAAAGTGAGGTTACGCGAAGTAATAAGGCTGGGATTAAGGCGGAAAGGATAACGATAAGGAGTGGGTCGAGAGAGACAACTAGGAGGCGAGACGGAGGCATAGGAAGGACGGTGGATAAGGTATGGAGTAAACAGACATAGAAGGAAAGTGAAAAGGAAGGCTTAAGGCAGGCAAAGGGAGGAAGAGAAGTGGGAATGGGGGATGAGAAAAAGGAGTCGGGAGGAGCAGCGGAGGAGAAAGGGATAAAGAAGGGGAGGCCGACGAGCGTGGAGAGGCAGCAAAGGGAAAGAAGTGGTAGTAAAGGAGCGTCGGATGAGATGTGGAAAAGGGATAGGTCAGAATGGAAGCAGGGAGGGGACTCGAGGGTGATGATTTCGGGGTTTGAAGGGTATTTGGAAAAGAAAAAACTGGAGTTAAATGTGGAGAAGATGAAGGTGATGCGGTTCAGGAAAGGGGACGGGAGGATCAAGTGGGCAAGAAGGTGGTATTGGAAAGGGGCGAGGGTGGCGGAGGTGAAGGAAATGAAATACCTAGGATATGTGCTGCAGAGAAACGGAGGGCAGGAAGCGCAAGTGAGAGAGAGGGTAAGGAAGGCGGCCGCGGTTATGAGACAGGTATGGGAAATAGCCAAAAGGAGGTTTAAGGATGACTGGGCCAGTCATGGGGTTCGGAGGGGAAATTTGGGGGTGGAAAGGGGGTAGGAAAGGAGCATAAGATGGACAATGGGGGTAGACTGGAGGACGCCAGGGTATATGGTGTGGGAGGAAGTGCAGAGGGATAAATGGAGGACAAGTGCAGGGAAAAGGGCATGATGGTTCAAGGCGAAGATGAGAGATGTAAGGGCAGGAGAATTGGCAAAGCGGTGTTGGGAGGAAATAGCAACGAGGGACCTGGCCGATAGAGAGAGATCAGGATGGGCGAAGGAAAGGAAAGGGTTCATGTGCAAGCTGGGAGTGAGTGGGCACACGGAGTGAGAGGAGATAGAGAGAAAGGACAGGGAACAGCAGAGGGACGAGAGGCGGGAGAGGATACAGGATTCATGGGTGAATAGGTGGTATAAGATGGTAAAGGTGGGGGGGGGGGGGGGTTCCGGGATACCTGCAAAAAGGGTACAGGGGAAAGGAAGTGGAAAAGAGTGATAAGGTTCAGGGTAGGGAATGAAACACGAGAAGGCAGGTACTGGGAAACAGAAGGGAGGAGGGAATGCAGAGTGTGCAGGAGTGAAGAAGAAACGTGGGAGAAGATGGGAGGATGGCGGGGGATGGCAGGAGAATGTAGGAAGAATTTTGGGGCGAGAGGGGGAGGCGTGGGGTGGATGAGAGAGATTGTGAGCTTAAAGATTGCCGCCATACAAACCGCCTTAACTGGCTTATTAGTTTATATAAACAGTCTTTTCACAGAATTACGAATCTCTTGTGTACAATCCAAATAACACAATAAAGTTGAAGCTGCACATATTTTATTCCTGTGAAAATATGGCAAGGTTAAAAGCGGTTGTATTGCGTTCTTCTTCGACGTCTTAATACGCGCAGAAATCGTTATCTCTATTTTATCTGCGGATATCCTAATATTTTCTAACTCGATCAGAGAGGAAGTCTGCATCCGGTGACCATCCGGTGTAATTAGCGCGAGAAGAGTAATTAGTTTTTTGGAAATTGTACTCAAATTTAACTATTCGTTCGGCGGCTGTTTTATAAAATATTCAAGGACAATCCTCGGATTCCAAGTAAAGTCGCACTTGGGTCATGAAGCTCTTAAGTTAGAGATACATTTGAAGAAACGTTGAATTCTAAAGTCTTATGTAACCTCGGTAACAGCTATTAGTAAGATCGCTGATCGAACACAATTTATGGTGATGTGGGACAGTCCTTCTTCATATAACCGTGTAAGGAACGCTAGGACCTCTGGAATAGTTGGATTACATGGTTCCATTGCATTTCTGTTGCAAGATAGCCTCCATCTTTTTAGGCCCACATCGTAATTTTTTTAGCGTAGATTCACTAAGTGATGACATCATAATAGCTAATGATGGTCCTGGAATTCCTTGCCAAGTTAATGCTTGTGGGATAATGTACCCGCCACCAGTATAAGACGCTTCCAAAGTGGGTGCGGTTCCCTGTTACAAGAAGACAACAGATTTATATTCGGTTTGAACTAGACTAACTCTACCTCTAACATTGACTGAAAGAGTGGATACCATGGCTGAGCAGGCCAGTCAGGTACCACTACTATTATCTTCGTTTCCTCCTTTTAAATTTTCCGAAGGGTCCTCAGAATTATACTAAACGGAACAAAAGCGTAAAAATACAAGTCTTTTCAAGGCAATGTAAAGGCATCAACTGCTTCATACCCAGGATCTTTCTTCCAAGATATATAGCGATTAAATTTATGATTCGATCTGCTCGCAAATAACTCTATGTCCGGTGAACCTAAAAGACGACTTATTTCTTTAAAACCAGTCTTGGACAATTCGTATTTCGTTTCGGGCTCTAATCTACGCGATTCGGCATCTACCTCGAAATTCTCGCGGGAGCTAATATACGAAGCAAATATCCAAATGTTTTCCTCCGCCCCTTTCTTCCTCTCCACTGCACCTTTTCAAAATGTGCTCCCATGTTTCCACTTCTCCACCGCATACCCTCACACCCTTTCTTCTTCCCAACACCTCGCTTCCCTCAATTCGTTTCCCACCCTCCATCTCGCAATCCTCTTCCATCTGTCTTCTCTCCACCCTTTCCACAGGCACTTTGGAATTCCTTCCACTCTCACTTCCACTCTCATTTCGCCCTCTCTGCCACCTCCGTTCCTTTCTCTCCTTCTTCCGTCTCGTCTGTCTTCTGTCCCCTAACCTCCAAACCTGTTTTGCTCTGGTTTCCTCTTACTTTCCCTCCTCCACCATTTATTTTCCCTGCAACCCTTCTTCCTCCGTCTCTCTCTCTCCGCTCCACTCCACCTTTCTCTTCTCCTGCCACTTTCCACTAAACTTCCTTTATGTTCTGCCCGTTCACTTTTCTCACTCTCCTCACGCGCGCTCCGTAACCGGAAGCCTTGTCACGGAGTATAGATGAGGGCTTGAACGTATACACGGGACTGTCCCGTATTTCACTAGTACTCACAGAGTAAAATAAACCATTAGCTACCCATTTTTTCATGTTTTATTTATTTAGCACTTAAACGTTCCATATCAATGCTTGGCAATTATGGCATACTCAAAAATAAACCATTACCTACCCAATTTTTTCATGTTTTATTTATTTAGCACTTAAACGTCCCGTATCAATGCTTGGCAATTATAGCAACCCTACAGATCTCACTACACCGATGATGATCACCGGCGACTTTAATGTTAATGCCGCACAAGACCGCTCGTTGTTCGAGTTTATACTGAGAGAGTTCAACCTGTCGTACACAGAAACTCCTCCAACGACTCTAGGCAGTACTTATATAGATTAACGTTCACCTGAAATCTGGATGTATCGTCTATGCCAGGCATCGGAATTAAGTGAACGCGGCGGCCGATTTTCAAAGGCAACGCCTCCTTTCTCCCGCCGCGCGTCTTGGCCCCCGCGGCGGCCAAAGTGCTTGAAGCGCCTCAGGCCCGTACTATGTGAACCGCGCGTGGCGCGTTGACAAAACAAAAACGCATCGACAATCGTGCTCTCTGGGCCGATGTGGAAACCTATTGATACAATGTCGCCCTAATACGCCACGCGCGGTTCACGTGGTACGGGCCTGAGGCGCTCCAAGCTCCTTGGCCGCCGCGGGGGCCAAGACGCGCGGCGGGAGAAAGGAGGCGTTGCTTCTGAAAATCGGCCGCCGCGTTCACTTAATTCCGGTGCCTGGTCTATGCCATTTATATCATATTTCTCGTATCATAGACCTATGACCAATAAAATTATAATGGAGTAATTATTTGTTTGTTTGATTTCCTTCCTGATCACGGCGAGAGGAAAACATTCTCTTGGACATTATACACGTATTCACGTTACCCGTCTGTATTTCGGTTCTATATCGGTTCCGAAACGGTTCCAGAATCAATTCTTGTATCGACATTTCCCTAATTGATATCATTCATTATTGTAGCTTCAGATTACTGTATTTATGTTACAATTTAATCTCATTTCATATATGTCCATACAACGTAAAAATAACAATAAAATAGATTAATCATAATGATAATGGATTTTTCTGACCATTATCATAAGGATCAAGAATATATTTATTTAGTAACAAATCAAAGTAGTTAATAGATGCTTAAGTCAAAGATATCGTCAGCAATCTATTCTATAAGTTATGTACCGCTATTGCAGAGAAAGATTATAAGTTGATGATACATGTTTATCATTGAAGGAAGTTATGATTTTCAAAATTGTGCAACTTTTTATTTATTTACACATACACTTTTTTTACAAGTCGTTTCATATGTACACGTCTTATAAAAGAGAAGTACGGGAGTGGGACTGAAGAATTCTTTTAAAAAGAATGCTTTAAAAAATTGTACGTATATACATTTATTAATTTTCCACTTTGGTCATCTTTACATATATACCTCCCTTTGGAGCCAGCAAAAACGCACCAGGATCAAATTCATACGGTATCATTGTCTTATCACAAACATGCACTTTGTGGTTACGTAGTATTGTGATCAGACCAACCTTGGTTTGACAAACTGCAAACCGTGCACCTGAAAAGAAAAACTTCAGATTAACACGCGTAACATGATACGTGGACTACTATATGTGGACAAAATAAAAAAAGTAATTTTAAAGTAATTTTTTGCTAAAAACTGCTGAATAAAATCAAATTGAGTGGACCAAACCTTATGAAAGTGGGAAATACGATAGCGAGTTCATATACGAAGATAATCCCAAAAGAATTTTTGAAATCCATTAATTAGTTCGTTTGTTTTTATATAGGGGAAAGTTCCCTAACTTGGC
Organism: Andrena praecox; assembly: GCA_963932275.1. Lineage (NCBI taxonomy): Eukaryota > Metazoa > Arthropoda > Insecta > Hymenoptera > Andrenidae > Andrena > Andrena praecox. Next base: position 38,969,258 of record OZ010731.1, read on the forward strand.
CTGGATCCTAAATTGGACCGTAGTCTTTTTTCATATATTCATTGACTTAGGCGATATCTCTTTGAATGGGCTTGTAGCTCACATGTGGCTTAGTAACAGCGTGGAAACAGAACACTGTAGAATGAGTAATAATTACAGCGTGATGAATGTTTTGTTTTGATGCCGGCTGATGTAATTTTGCCTCCAATTTATATAAGCTGTAACTTTTGACCGGTAGGTAAATTTTGAATTTTATAAATAGTCATTGGTTATTCCTTTAATGTTATTATTACATTTGTCCAAATTATGCAACGTTTTTTCTTTCTTAAGGCTAAAATGATCACAGCGGGGAAAATATGGGAAATGCGACAGATTATAGTACAGAATTCTTCATGTGATGCAGTTGGAATCAGTTATGGCTCATAACTTATGCGAGAAGAGTGGATTCAGTGTATTTCTTGCAAGAGATAGATAGGTCCATTTGACCTCCACTAATTCTCGTATTAACCGGTTAACTGGCAATGTATCATATATGATAAAACAAAAATCTGGCCAATTCTGCTTATGTATCATATATGATCAAATGGAATAACTTTTTTGATTTTCAAACGATTTGAATGAAACTTGGTATGTAATGGTTTTTGGGGTCGCTGAATCTGAATTTGGCATTGGAATTGTAAAATTCAATATGACAGACTCAAAATGGCCGAACCAAAATGACTAGCGAATTGTTGGGATTTGTATAAATTATTCGTACTGTATTCAATTTCATAAGTAAGCTGTTACTTCCGTAGTTAGCTGGTAAAAAATATAGACAAGAAAACTTCACAAATAAAAAATTTTTTAATGAAGAAAAAAGGTTTAGTAAAGAATTGAAAAACTCACCCCTAAATCGTATTTTTTAGGGGTTGGGGGGTGTCAGATGAAAAAATAACCCCCGGAATCGATTCAGCGACTCAAAAACCCCTGTATACCAAATTTTGCGTGATTCACTTAATTTTTCGATGTTGCCAGTTTGGGCACGAATAGTAAGGAAAGCCGTGCCAGTTAACCGGTTAACGATTATTACGAGTGCATAAATTGCCAATCTGATAGCGGCTGATTATTTCGTCAAATGCATATTTAATTTTTCTTAGTATGCTGTAAAATGTTTCTCAGAGTTATTTTTTTTTTTTTTTTTTTATAGAGTGTAAGTATATTTTTAAATAAAAGTTCTTACCCAAAATAATGAAAAATGGGCATGGTCCAACTTAGGATATATGTGGTCCAAATTAGGAAACCATTCCTAGATTAGGCGATTGACGGCAGTTTCAAATTATTGTTTTGTTACCACCCACATAGCGTTTCAGTCTTTTTTTTAGATTCATGTATTAATTACAATCCTGAAATTGTTCTCAAATTTTTATACTCAAAACTATAAACGCGATTCCGATTTATGGACGTACTTTCTTAAGTGATCCAACATAGGGAACTTTCTCCTACACCGCGTTTGAATTACCGTCAGAGTTATAGCTATTTATTCAATATTACATTGGGAAATGTAATGTTTACCCACGTGTTACAGTTTCCTTCCAAAAAAATTCTAAGTTTTTTAAGGGAATAGACGAGAATGTACCCTTAAGAACCAGCAATCGTATTAACACTATTAACATGCGCCAAAGTGGAAATTAAAGCTAAAGAATGACACTTTTCAGTAATTAACTATACTAATGGTAAAAATTACTTTTTGCAAAGTTGCATTTGTTTAAATATTGTAAAAGAAAGCGATGTATTGAAACCTACAAAAAAATGCAAAAGAACAGTCTCTAAGTACTTAGTTACGTATATTACAATTAAGAATGATATTTTAAGAGTTTTTAAGGATCTTGATGTCAAAATTGTGGCCGTCATAGCAAAATTCGAATATTCTTCCGAATGGCCCCAATGTATTAATATCTCGAAAATTATTAAATTCCCGAAGATACAATTTTAGATTTAGGGTCCACACGGCCCCCCCATCTCGTGTCCACTGATCGGCCACTGTGGCCATTCGGAAGTACAGCCCAAAATTTCAAATGGCAGATCCAAAGTGGCGGACCTGGAAATAGTAAATTTCGAAATATTGGGTTTATTAGGGTGAAATTTAGTTTCTGTTTTTGCAACGATCGCAACCTCTACGATTGGATCATTTGGGTACTGAATTCTGCCAGTAATAGATCCGCGGAGCGGGTAAGCGAATAAATTCGTTCTATCGAAGGCAAGTGCTCGTTAAATTAATCGAAACACTTATATTGTTGGAACTGATAGTTTCAGGCTGATTAACCGTTTCATTTTATATACATGAATATGAATTTTACGTTTCGGATATCCATTTCAGGCCGTCATAAAAAATGTGATAGCGCAAACTCGCGAGCAAAATTATGCAAGGAGAGCCGGCCGCGACGGTATGCGATGTTTTTAGAGTACTTAATACCAATGCAATTCCTTGGTCCGTCGCCGAAAGGTAAATAGTGCATGGGATGTCGAACTGCAATGGCGTCTTCGTTAAATCTCTCGGGGTCGAAAGCATCAGGGTTTGGGTAGATATTCGGATCTCGATGGATCGGGAATATTGGGATCCATAGAATCAGCTGGTTTGGTATCGTAACATTCGTGTCACTGAACGTGTAGTCAGAAGTTGTTTTTCTCATCAGAATCGGTCCTGCTGGATACTTCCGTAATGTCTCTGCAAACATGAAGCGAATTTAGTTATTATCTTCGATGTACAGTCCTGCGTCATAAAATCAAACAAGGATAGTTGCGGCTCTTCTTTCTGAACTTAAACATTGAAATCAGGAGCGACATTTACTTTCATGTTTCTACAGACATAAATCAAGTTAGCTATATACTATCTTTTTCGTATGGCATTAATACTGAAAACCAAACAAGGATTATTTATCATTATTTATTATTGTTTTTGTCCCTAAAATTATCATTGCCGGGTATAGCCATCAATAGTTACGTGACGATGTACTATGTGTACTAGCTTTGGAATCAGTGTTGAAACTCATTAAACAATATAAATTTTTGTACAGTATTAATATGGACAATCGAATATCCGCTTAAGGTCTGCGCACACATATCCGTTCCGTCTCAGTTCCGTGTCAGTGTGCCAGTGATAAGAAGAAGAGACCCTCTACGCCCCTCTTCTTACCAATGGCACACTGATACGGAACTGAGACGGAACGGATATGTGTGTTTAGACCTTTATACTAATATATAAGAGTGAAACGTTGTCTGTTTGTTTGCCCTTTTGTAACGTTCTCAAACGAGACTGTGCCGTGAGTTACAGGTGATTCCACGAATAGAGCGGTTTACTCGTGGAATTGTAGGATTGGTTCGGGTGGCGTGCGATAAAGAAATGAATTTCAAGAAACGAGAGTCCTTCTTTTAACAGTAAATAACAAAGATCATTTATTCAAGTAAAGGTTTTTGACGCTAGGTCGAAATGATCGATAGAATATGACACGGAGTCGATAGTTAACAGAACGTATAGTTGTGTAAGAAAATTATGCTTAATCTCTAATTGAACACAGAAGAGCGACGCTAAGTCGGTATAATAGTACTTAAAACGTTAATTAATATTAAAGATATAAAGGTACGATACTAAATCGTAAGTCACGACGCTAAGTCGGTGTGTATTATAAGAATGACGCTAGGTCGGTATTTGAATGTTTAGTTGAATATCGAGAGAGTTCCTTCTCTCAGATTTGGCTTCCTGTTGCCTATCAGGAAGGCCCACGCTTTCTAGGATGGAAGTAGAATTTAGGCAGTATCTTCTGGTGCCTATTAGCTGGCCCACGCTTTCTAGGGTTAGGATAGAAATTTGAGGGGCTAATTAAAGCGGCCTCGGAATGGAAGTTTTGAGGGGCTAATTAAAGCGGCCTCGAAATGGAAGGTTGAGGGGCTAATTAAAGCGGCCTCGGAATGGAAGGTTGAGGGGCTAATTAAAGCGGCCTCGAAATGGAAGGTTGAGGGGCTAATTAAAGCGGCCTCGGAATGGCAGGTTGAGGGGCTAATTAAAGCGGCCTCGGAATGGAAGTTTTGAGGGGCTAATTAAAGCGGCCTCGTAATGGAAGGTTGAGGGGCTAATTAAAGCGGCCTCGGAATGGAAGTTTTGAGGGGCTAATTAAAGCGGCCTCGGAATGGAAGTTTTGAGGGGCTAATTAAAGCAGCCTCGGAATAGAAGTTTTGAGGGGCTAATTAAAGCGGCCTCGGAATGGCAGGTTGAGGGGCTAATTAAAGCGGCCTCGTAATGGCAGGTTGAGGGGCTAATTAAAGCGGCCTCGTAATGGAAGGTTGAGGGGCTAATTAAAGCGGCCTCGAAATGGAAGGTTGAGGGGCTAATTAAAGCGGCCTCGAAATGGAAGGTTGAGGGGCTAATTAAAGCGGCCTCGGAATGGAAGGTTGAGGGGCTAATTAAAGCGGCCTCGGAATGGAAGGTTGAGGGGCTAATTAAAGCGGCCTCGAAATGGAAGGTTTAGTTTGGTGTCAGGAATGAGTCTTAGATAAACTTCGTCTAGCTGAGGGGCTAACTAAAGCGGCCTCAGTCCTTGGTTCGGTGGCAGAACCAAGTCTGCTCTCTGCTGCTGGCAGGTCCGTATTTATACAGTTTGGCGATATCTTGCTCTCGCCAATCACTAGCTGTCGATCTCGCGCACCAATTAGAATTAGCATCCGGTTCGCGCTCTGCACTCAGTTTATTCCGCGTCCGGTTTATCGCGCGGTCTGCGCACGCGCGCTTGAGTCGTTCGCGACACTGAATTCGCGGTTAGTTAGGCGGTCATGCGCATGCGCCGCGCGTCGCTCGCATATATCCTTAATACTATTAGTTTATAAAGTGTCAATAATAACTGATAGAGAGAAATAGAAAAGAAAAAATGTGTATCGGTATCAGCGGTACGTTACACTTTCACGCCTAGACGGCTGGACGGATTTCAATGAAATTTTGAATATACATTACATACGCCTTAGATTAGATTATAGGCTATTTTTTTAGGCTTTTTGATTTTGGAAACATCATAAGTAATTCCCGGGTCAAAGCGGGTAACGGGTTAGCTAGTCCTTTACACATAATACATCCCCTATCTTTCTTTCAACAATACAAGTCGTAAATTAAGCATACCTACTCAAAGAAAGTTTAAAAATTGAAAATAGGTGGAATTTATTGTTGTGTTAGTGTTTGCATTGTTGCGTATGGAGATTCCCCCTGTTACTTTTTAACCCCCTTGAAGGGTATGCAACAGGGCTGTAGCTGTGGACCGGGTACCCGAGATACCCGTGAGATACCCGGGACGAGGAAAATTCCCGGGTAGGCGCTACCTTACAGAAGAGAACTTACAGAGTACAGAGGGTGATTCTGGAGCGGCGCCTGTCGGAGAGATGCCGTGTAAATGTAGTCCGATTTGCATGACATTTATTATAATTTTAATCGGGAGAACGCCATGGATTCCATTGGTGTTACTTTCATATCGACACGATGAACAATAAAGAACTTCTTAATATGCTGTAATGAATATTTCACCCTCGACTACGCCCTCGATTCGCTGCGGTCGGCCGAGGATTCATACCTGCTTCAGAAATAAAATAATTCTTAACCCTTTATCGTATCGATATATAAGTGACACTGATGGATTCCTTATGATTTTCCGATGAAAATCATACCAAAATTCATGTAATCGACGGTTTCTTGTCGGTTGAATTGCTTAGATACCAAATAATCGCCGTACTGGCACTTTTCACAGTTTTTTATGTACGCATTAACGAGTAATGTAATATAAAAAAATTGTCAGAATGTTAAAAATTATTCAAGTTATTTGACGCTAAAGATGGTCCCGCGTAGCGCGCAGCTGTAATTGGTGTACATAGTCCCAGGTGAACCAATCATCTAAAAGCAAAATGCTTTGGGATGATTAGTTTCTGCACTAATACATATCGTGTGGAACTTTGGTGGCGAATTTAAACAAACATTGTAAAAGTTACACACGAATTAAGTTTTTTCCACATTTTTATGGGAAAAAAATCGTCTTTAATGAGTTATAAAATGTGTTTACAAACATCCAATGTTAATGCGGAAATTCCACACGATAGGGAAAGGAATTCTACAGCTCCAGTTAAAATTTTAAGTGAAAATATTAATTCGTTCAAGAGTTATGATATACACCGTGTTTGAAAATGTAGTTTCTAGATAAACGGCTTCAAAGTTAAGTCCCATACGCCAATACCGCTCTGCGAGGCCGTTACTCGACGGTGCACTCAATTACGTTCAGCGCTATAATTTCCGTAATTATTTGAATTTCCTCACGATACATTGTTGTAAATGTTCACAAAGCATGGCACTTTCAGAATTAATAATGATAAAAAAATCGATTTATCGAGATTTCAATAGTCCTATACCCCCTTAAGTGAATTTGAAATTATGCAAAACATTTGTCCATGGAATTTCCATGGTATTTTCATCGGAGAAACATAAGGAATCGATTAGCGTCGTTTTCGCAAAGTTCTGATGAGAAATTCGAAACTGGAAATTTCTCACTTCTTAATGGGTATTCCTGTCTCCCCGGGGGTCGAAGCTTTCGACCCGAAGGCCATGACGCTCAGTGTGGCTTCAATTATGGAACGGTACTCTATGAGATCTCGGGTGTCTCGAGTATCTCGGGTAGTTTACCCGGGTAGCGCCTACCCGGGAAATATTTTTCTTCCCGGGTATCTCACCGGTACCCGGGTACCCGATCTCCCGGGAATCAACAGCTCTAGTATGCAATGCATACGCGTGGATGCAGCTGTCGCCCATACGCTGAGGCGACGTGACCAAATTTTTCTCACTCATTTCTAGTCTAACGTTCGTAGACGATAGAGACATTGGTAAAATCGGGTTCTGTTCCCCTTCAAGCAGATTATACATATACCATACAGTACGTAAATTTACTGTTAGGCAGTATGTGCTCAATTTTAGCTTGTAACTAGAGATGTACCGACTAGGGGTTGGCCGACTAGCCGACTAGCCGATTAATCGGCCCCCAAGAAGCCGACTAGTCGTCGACTAGTCGCCGATTATAAAAGTGGCCGGATAGTCGGCTACTATTCGGTACATTTCTAGTAGCAAAACTATAAAATTTGTTAGAAACAAAGGAAAAAAATGGTTAAGCATTCTCAAAAAGGGAGACGATCAATCGGCCCTTTTTGCCGACTAGTCGCCGACTACAAAAGTGGCCAGATAGTCGGCTTAACCCACTAATCGGCCACTAGTCGGTACATCTCTACTTGTAACTCTAAAGCGACCCCCATTTGTCAGTGCGTCAAAACCGAGAGGTTGGTTTGGCTTTCCCGACATTAAATACTTCAACCTTTGTAAAGTCCTTTGATTAAATTGAATATTCTCTGATATTTTGTATCTTAGAAGTTGTTCGTTTAAAACCAAATCAACATTTGAGTTTCAGCTGTATAGTAATCCATAACGGCACACTTTTACCGTTCGAAGTGTATCACTTTAAAAGTAACGTGGTCCAGCGAACTATCCTGCTGCCGCCCGGCGTTAACTATGTAAGGCAGGTATATATGACATGTCGCAGCGAAGAGATCCCGCCTTAAGGGGGGTTTGCGCCTTGTTGGCCCGAAAAGTAGGTAATTCTTTGTGAATTTTTTGTACAAAAACGGTTCGACAAATTAATTTACGGTTTGGCAGGCTGTTTTATTGTATCTTGAACTCTTGTTCTGAATTTTTGTGTGACAGTGAAGATGAAAACATGGCAGATACAGAGAGAGGGTTGAAAAATAATCTGGTGGACCTGGCGCTGATGAATAGTATTGTAAGGGTTATACGAAACAACAAAAAGGAAGAGAGATTCTTAAACTATATGAATGTGGTTATGGGTGGTAGTAGATGCATTAAGAAAAATAAAGAAATGTTAAAATGGCAGCCTTTTAAAGAAGATGAAGCGCCCTGATTTGAGTCTGAGAAAGGTTTTGCCCCAAAATCGGGAAAACTTCTTTAAATAAAAAAGGAACGGTAACAGATACGGCAATAAATCTACTACCACCCATAGCCACATTCATATAGTTTAAGAATCTCTTTTCCTTTTTGTGTTTCGGATAACCCTTACAATACTTTTCATCAACGCCAGATCCACCCGATTATTTTGCAAGCCTCTCTCTGTATCTGCCATGTTTACTTTTTCACTGTCACACAAAAATTCAAAACAATGGTTCAAGATACAATAAAACAGCCTGCCAAACCGCAAATTAATTTGTCGAACCGTTTTTGTACAAAAAATTCATAAAGTATTACCTATTTTTCGGCCCAACAAGGCGCAGTCCCCTCCTAAGTAGGCACTGGTTCGTCCACGCCATCCATCTTTCTAGCGGCTCCCGGTGTTAGCCAGGCACCAGTTCATACGTAACTAACAAATTGCAGATTAAATACCGAAGCTCGGTTACACAACCGCCCTCACCCTTCGGCTCGTAGCAGCATTTAACAGGAAAAAATAAAGGACCTAATTTTAAATGGAAAGTATTCTATTTTTTATATCCACCTTTGAATACTTTATCCAAGTATGTCATGTGTTTTATATCCTCATACTTCAATTGTCCATTGTTCTTAGAGAAATATTCTGCAATTTCCTCACGCAGTTTGTCTTGTACTTCGTGATTTTGAGCCAGTTCATAAAGAGCGTTACTCATTGCCGCAGATGATGTCTCAAAACCCGCAGCAAAGAAAACAAAAGCTTGGGCAGTCAGTAGGGAGTCTGTTAATTCTGAAAAATCCCAACAAATTTTACTCAGTGACGATTATCATAATCAAGTAATTCTTTCTTGTGTACATACTTAGTTCTTTAGCAAAGCACACTTACTAAGAAATTTGTAATAAATAACGGACTATTAAAATGGAGCAAGTGGATCCATTTATCAACTAGATATCCCATATTCAAAAGAGTAAAAACCCGCTTCTATACATGCGGTAAATATATCCTATACACCTATTATGTAATACAGGTGCCAAAATCGTAATATTTCTTCTATTCCTCGGAATTACCAAAAAAATAATTCCTTAATAATTTTCAACAGTGAAACATTTTAGTACTATTGTGAACTTACTGATATTCTCTAATTTGTCTGGATGTTTCTGAAGCTCTATAAGCATGTTGATAAAGTCTGGCCTAAAGATGTCATTCTGCTTCCTGTAGTTTATCGTGTCCATGACGATCTTCGTGAAGAATGGCGAGAAGTTTTTCTCGGGCATTACATAGCCAAGTAAGTCGTATATCTTTGGCAGGTTCTGCCTCATTTTCAGTCGGAATACGGTCTCCGCGGAGACTTCGAAAATTTTTCTACCCATTTGGCGAAATTCGCTGTCCTCCTCCGCCATCGCGTTCATATCGATTCCAAAAGCACAGGTGCCGATCACATCGGTTGTGAATTTCGCAGTTAATTCGCGACATTCGACAGGCTCTCCTTTCGTTACAAGCTTATCCAGACAGGTTTTTAAGTGGTCTGAGCATTCGATTATGAGGGGAAACATATTTTTCAGCTTTCCGGATGTAAATATGGGGGAGAGTTTCGATCTCAGTGGTCGCCATCTTTCTGACTCTAGATTGAACAGGTGTATTGATAATGGTTCGGTCTGTGGACATTTTGAAAAATGGTATTTATGTTAATTGAAAATCGTCCAACTGTGATAACTGTAAAGTAATAAATATTATTATTCTGTGCGAAATATTTAGGAAAGTTTGTATCCGTAGTGATTAAATTTTAATATTTTTTGTAAAAGTAGTGAGCAAATCTTTAGACTATGATATTTAATAATAATCGGAATACATAGTACGAATACTGTGGAAAAATCTTATCAGTAATATATTGCAGTAATAAGGAAAGATACTGAAGAATGTTAGTTGTGAAATTAAGTAGTAGTTTACTCGCAACTAATTGTCTACATTCTTTAAAAAATCGTTTACTATAGTTTTGTTATGCATAGATTGAATTACATGAGATTGGAATATAAATATAGATGTAATTCAGTTCTCTAAATGTTTGGACATACTTCACTGTGATTCTCAGAAGCTATTGGGAAACCAAGAATTTCGATACGCCAACTAGTGACAAAAAATTGAACTACTCAGAGTAGGCTGAAATCCGTCGAAGTCCATATGATTATCAGTGTTTATATAGACATGTTGTGAAAAACGAGTATTTTTAAATTTTTTGGAACACTAAATTTTTACTTATTCGATTAATAAATACTTATTCGGAATGTTTGGTGGGATCCAGCCTACTGTCAATAGTTTGCCAACTTACCATCGCAGCGCTGAAATCTAAGCCACGCCTCCACTTGGTTTCCCAATACAGGGTGAATTACCGCAGCGTAGCACCTTAAATAACTTTTCTACTTAAAAACAGTCAAATGGACTTATTAAAATTCACGAGTATTTTAAAAGTTTCTTTGAACTACTCAATATGCTCCATTTAAAAAATCCTATTTTTCTGAAAAACTTTCTTGTCTCATTGAAGATGTTTAAGTTACTCAAGATACTTAATTATAGTGAGTTATCACGTACACGCTACTAGAGAATAAATATTTTAACCTTCAAGAAAAGTGTCTTCTAAATGATACAAGATCTTTTAAAAACGGATGCAGGATTCTCTCGCTACAGTCCTCAAAGGCAATGCCGCCGAGAATAACGCGCCTCGCTGAGTTTCGGGGCCTTCGACGCTCGAGACCAGGGGGGCCATACAATGTTGCGCACTAAGAAGTAAAAAATCTGAAGTCCTGCATTTCTCATCCGATCTTTGCGAAAGTAGCACCAATCGATTCCTTATGTTTTCCCGATGGAAATGGTCGCGAAAACGACATAATTCAGACCATAATTCAGGAAAGTACCAGAAAAAATGATTTGCATAATGTAAAGCTAACTTGGCTAAAACTAATCCGATTTACATGAGATTTAGCATGATTTTCATCGGGAAAACATAAGGAATCGATTGGTGCTACTTTCGCAATGATCTGATGAGATATGCAGACCTTCAGATTCATTACTTCTTATTGCGCAACATTGTATGGTCCCCCCTGGTCTCGAGCGTCGAAGGCACCGAACCTCAGCGAGGCGCGTTATTGCCAGCGGCATTACCTTTGAGGACCCTAGTGACAAAATCACCCAGTATGTACACGTTTATTATCATTAATATTATTAATACTTGCATACCCTTTCAAATACATTGAATCCACGATCTGCAAATTTGGGGAAATCCTTGATGAGGACATCCTTAATAAGGTCTGGGTCATTCAAAACGAGAATGGGTGTTCTTCCCATAAACAACCCGATCATGGGTTCGTTTTTATACTTTTCGTAAATGTTTTGCAAAAATGTAGCCACTGATGTTTTGACTCCCAGTATATCCTTGGTATTACCAAGCACAGGCAGGGGTTGTGGTCCAGGTACACCACGCTTCTTCCAGAAGTCGTAGGTAGAGGTGCAATAATAGTACAGAGCTACAAGTAATGCAGCGACGCCACACAGAATTTCGAAGGTCGCCATTGTTATCGTTCAGCAGCCAATAATCTCAACAAATTACTCAATGGTCTCCTGAAATCGTTATATGTTTATATTAATTACTTAAAATTGAATGATTTTTTCAACTCCTTCTACTCCAACTTATTCGATTGCCAGTTGACAACATATTTATCGCTTAATACTGCATTTGGACTACTTAGGAAGAAATATGGTACCTATAGTCATTCCAACAGCAACAGTCAAGTAGATTCTACGAAACATGAATTCTTTAGTTTTTACAAATTTTAATGATCTCAGTATATAACTAATTTTTTGTTGTGCCTAAGAGACTCACTTGGAGTGCAAAGAGTTAAATAAAGGTTATGTTTGTGTTCTTAATTTTATAGGTAAGAATATTTAATGAGAAATATACAGGGTATATTCCGAAGATAGATCAAAACTTTGCAGGCTTGAAATACTCATCAAATTAACAGTAATTGAAAAATGATTTGTCAACGTAGATTTGCAAATTAATCCTTTTAAAATATGTAAGTAATTTTAAATATTTTTTCAATGTAATTCCATCAACGGCGTTTTTCTGTTTCAATGTACAGTAATGCCTCGTTAGTGTCACGTTTTTACCATGCGTTATAATCACGCTCAGTATCCCCACCATTTCTTGGAATCCTTCAGTCGAGAGTGAGAGACTCCGAGAACGTGCGAGCGAGAACAAAAGAGTCGACACGAAGTTGCCGTCGGCTATGAAAGAGAGAAAGCATGATACTTTGTCTCGCACGGAATAGTGTCCGCATCGCGTTAGTATCACGCTGCCAGCCCCGATCGTCGTGATTCTAACGAGGCATTACTGTATATGTATCTTTGGCTGTACTTCCGAAAGGGACCGGTGGCCGATCGTGGTGAGGTTTAGGGGGAGGAGAGGGGAGGGTGTGTGGATCCTAAATCTAAAATTGTTGCTTCGGGAATTTATTAGTTTCCGAGATATTAATAAAAAACTTTTAGTATTTCTGTTGACTTATTCCGACATAACGCATTCCACTTTTCAACTTTTTCTGGATATTAGTATTGGTTGGGGCTAGATTAGTGCGGGGGGTGCGCGCCCGCTTGCGGGCGCGTAAACCATGGTAGCGAACCGATGTGAGTTTGGAGATTTGAACCAGCAACTTGCGAATGCGACCCATCCTACTATATAGGGTGTTATTCTACTGATAGTCAATATTCTAGGGGGCGATTCGACAGGCCAAAATAAGACGAAAATATAGAATACAATTTTTTAATATCGCGCTTCGTTTTCAAGAAAATTGACTTTGAATTTCAGCTACATAAATACGCGTGCCTTTCCGGTGCCTGAGGAGCACGCGGAGGTAAGAGGAACGCGTCCAGCAGTTCGCAAAACAGTTTGCGGGGACGGGAGGGTCGCCGGGTAGGGGTGCCCGCACCCACGTCCAAACAAAATTTCAAAAAAAAAAATTAACAATAATTTTTTATTAATATTTTGGAAACCAATAAATACCCGGAGCTACAATTTCAGATTTAGGGTCCACACCCCCTCCCCACTCCTCCCTCCAAACCTCATCTCGATCGGCCACCGGTCCCTTTCGGAAGTATATCCGTATCTTTTTCAACTGCGTTTCCTCAACGCTTGTGAAATGAAAACGGAGGTTTATCAGAGATCTCCTTGAATTATTTAATATGTTATGAGAAACATTTTCTGTGTCATCCTTTGATTTTAAATATTAAAATTGAGGCATTTGATGGAAAAAGGGCACATAAGCCTATGTGCCCTTTTTCCTTAAATCGTTTAAATCAACTCAGGTACCTGTTATATATATTATATATCATGGACATTACTTCTCTCGCGTTCAGATTATCTAAATGCTGCTTTATTATGTAGCATGATCGACACGCAGCTACATAGTCGCTGAGCTGTCGCGCTACCGCGCTGTCGTGCAATAAGTACTTTTGTTTCATAGAGGATTTTCTGCAAGCGAGGAAATATGGAAAGTGAGGCGAGTATCGAATCCGCAAGGAAAGAAGCTAATTTAGGAAAGAAAAAATTGATTAATAAGACAGCTTGCTTTAAAAAATCGAAGAAACTAATACTTACGTAAAACATAACAATTTTTTGTTTACTTTTTTGCTTCATTTTGTATTTTTTATTTAAGCAATGTATACAAAATGTGCAACGAAGTAAGCAAACAAAATTACATTTAAATAACTAAACAAAGAAGCAATTTTGTTAGGACTTTACCACATTTACGGAAAAAGGGCACATAAACCACTTGTGTAAAACTTATAAATAAAGACACATATAATTTTTAAATCATGATTTCTGTATTCAGATCGCTTGAAGGACACGGTAACTACATCCTTAAAAAAATTTGATTTAATTGCTTTACTTTTTATTAAGTTATACTATAATGAAAACTTTGAAATCGATTTTCTTGAAATGGCATTTTGGCGTATGTGCCCTTTTTCCATCAAATGCCTCAATTGTAAAATCGTATTGTATGACAAAATTTTTCCTCGTTCGAAGTCAGTATTTTCAGCTATGATTGCAATGTTCTGCGTTTCAGTATTTTTTTATATTTCATCGCGTATACAAAAATTATTTATAGCCGCTTCTTTAACAAGACAATTCGTACTTCCGGTAATTCATAGAGTAATGCTTACTAATATATAAAAGTGAAACGTTGTCTCTTTGTTTGTCCTTCTTTCACGCCTAAACGGATGAACGGATTTCATTGAAATTCTGAATATACATTACACACGTCCTAGATTAGATTATAGGCTATTTATTTTTTTGGTTTAGGCTTTTTTATTTTTCAAACATCATAAATAATTCCCGGGTGAAACCGGATAACGGGTCAGCTAGTTCTATATACTTTGATGGCAGTCCTGATAAATGAATGTTTATGACGCACTTGAACTTTGAAAATGTAAAAAAATCGGTCCCAAATCTTGTCCTTTTTATTTAATAAAAAAAATTACGAATGAAATAAAAAATCTGCGGTGTCAAAAACTGAGTAATAGTGTATCATATAGCCATGCAAAGTTTGAAGTAAATCGGTTCAATAGTACTCGAGTAATCGTGGGTAACATGCTAGAAAATCATGATATCGAGAAAAATGCATTTGAATACCTCACTTCTGACGTCTATATCTCCGATATTTTTGCGAATTTCGACCCCAACTTTTCCGGAAACATTCATCACATATCAAACACTGAAAATAAGAAGAAATTTTTTTTTTTATCTTTTTTGCATATTCGGTATATGCCCCCCCCCTTAAATGTTTAAAAAATAGTCCTCGAAAATAAAAATTCAATTTTTTTTGTTCACTTTCATAAATAAAAAGCGTTCTAGAAGCATTTAAACTTTCAAAATTTGTAAAAAAAAGTTTTTTTTTAGTTTTTCGGATTTTTTCGAAAGTCGTTTGTCGCACGAAAAATAGTAATAGAACTAAAAAGATGCTCCTTGTCCGGATCGACAACTTTTGTTTGACATATTTTTTTATTTAATCAATAACTTGGAAGACCTTATATAAAATCGACTTCGCGAGTTGTTAAATAATGATTTAAATGTTTAACGGCCCAGGGGCACCCTTTCCCGTTATCCGATCGAGCTCAAACTTTACACACATTTTTTTTTTAATTATTCGCAACTATTCTTAGGGGGGCCCGAAGAAAATCTTGAAAAAAAATTTTACCAAGAGTAAATAAGAGCCACCCTACTGTACACACTCACACAGTTCTAAATGTTTTAAATACAAGTTAAAAAAATGATCGAAACACCAATCGACACTTAGACACCGAAAATTTTTAGAACTCTGTAAATAACAAAATGACGTATGCACCGGTCTATGGTCGATGATAAACTGTTGTGAGGACTGTTTGGTCTCATGCCACATAATAGAAATTCATTCGCAGCTTTTACTTAAGGAAAAAACATTGATGGTCAGTTTTGGTCCACTTTCTACATGCACCGCATAGACCTGTGTGAAGTTAGCCCCCCTATTTTTGAAAACCTAATATTTCTTGGTTGTACTAGGTTTGTACCGCGTTGTACCGTTGAGAGCTTTCAAAAATTCCCAACCGTTTTCGAGAAAAATTGAAAAAACCAATTTTCAGGCTGGCCCCGCATTTTTGGAAAACATCGATTTTCACGATTGTACTACATTGTACTAGTTGTACCGAACATTGTACCGTTGAGAGCTTTCAAAAATTCGAAACCGTTTTCAAGAAAATGAGAAAAGTAAAAAAGGGGCTAGCCCCGCATTTTTTGAAAACATCGTTTTTCGCGATTGTACTACATTGTACTAGTTGTACCGAACATTGTACCGTTGAGAGCTTTCAAAAATTCGAAACCGTTTTCGAGAAAATGAGAAAAGTAAAAAAGGGGCTAGCCCCGCATTTTTTGAAAACATCGTTTTTCGCGATTGTACTGCATTGTACTAGTTGTACCGAACATTGTACCGTTCGAAAAAATTGTTTAACTCTTTTGGTTTCCGAGAAAAATCGGAGTATCCAAAGTGTCGATTCTTACTACTGAAAAAAAAATCTGAAAAATTAAAAACTCATGGTTGTACTAGTTTGTACTAGGTTTGTACCGCGTTGTACCGTTGAGAGCGTTCAAAAATTCTGAACCGTTTTCGAGAAAAATCGGAGTATCCAAAGTGTCGATTCTTACTACTGAAAAAATACAAAAATCTGAAAAATTAAAAACTCTTGGTTGTACTAGTTTGTACTAGGTTTGTACCGCGTTGTACCGTTGAGAGCGTTCAAAAATTCTGAACCGTTTTCGAGAAAAATCGGAACATCCAAAGTGTCGATTCGTACTACTGAAAAAAAAAAATATTCTGAAAAATTAAAAACTCTTGGTTGTACTAGTTTTGTACCGCGTTGTACCGTTGAGAGCGTTCAAAAATTCTGAACCGTTTTCGAGAAAAATCGGAATATCTAAACTGTCGATTCGTACTACTGAAAAAAAATATTCTGAAAAATTAAAAACTCTTGGTTGTACTAGTTTGTACTAGTTTTGTACCGCGTTGTACCGTTGAGAGCGTTCAAAAATTCTGAACCGTTTTCGAGAAAAATCGGAGTATCCAAAGTGTCGATTCTTACTACTGAAAAAATACAAAAATCTGAAAAATTAAAAACTCTTGGTTGTACTAGTTTGTACTAGGTTTGTACCGCGTTGTACCGTTGAGAGCGTTAAAAAATTCTGAACCGTTTTCGAGAAAAATCGGAATATCCAAAGTGTCGATTCGTACTACTGAAAAAAAAAAATATTCTGAAAAATTAAAAACTCTTGGTTGTACTAGTTTTGTACCGCGTTGTACCGTTGAGAGCGTTCAAAAATTCTGAACCGTTTTCGAGAAAAATCGGAATATCTAAACTGTCGATTCGTACTACTGAAAAAAAATATTCTGAAAAATTAAAAACTCTTGGTTGTACTAGTTTGTACTAGTTTTGTACCGCGTTGTTCCGTTCGAAAAAATTCTTTAACTCTTTTGGTTTCCGAGAAAAATCGGAATATCCAAAGTGTCGATTCGTACTACTGAGGAAAAAAAATTTGTGAAGAATTAAAAGATAATGAGTTTGTCAAGTCGCCAGGGCCGCTTTTATACTTTTGAGGGCCCCAGGCGCATCATTATGTGGCGGCACAAATTTTTCAGCTGCCTCTAATTTTTATATTATGAATTTAATAGTTAAAAAGAAGTATTTTATTTTGCAACTATAACTGGGCTGTTTTTTATAATGCTGTTTGTGAGGAGTAAGGTTTGAAAATGTGTCCCCATAGAGCAGGCCTGCACAGCGAGCCTTTTTCAGCGCCTAGCGACAAGCAACCAGCCGTACGCCGTTACTGAGGGTAGAATCGGTGAGGCGAATTGCAGTAGTGTAGGTGCGGGCTCGTAGCCGCGTAGCGTAAGTATAGTTCGCCTCACCGATTCTACCCTTAGTAACGGCGTACGGCTGGTTGCTTGCCGCTAGGCGCTGAAAAAGGCTCGCTGTGCAGGCCGGGCATAGAGAGTGAGGCCGCAGCTTGCGCCTAATGCTCCTATGGTAAACGCGGCCCTGTACGTTGCGTCGTGTTTTACGTATCAGGGTGAATGCCAATGGCGTGTTGCTCGCCCACGTATTGATACGCGATATTTATCGATAACTGTACATATCGACATTTGCCTGTCGATATTTTGATATTTTTTATCGATATTTCAAACACTAATATTTACAGGTATCGATAATTTTGTTCAAAGTATCGACAATTGTTACCGCACCTTCTTCCGTTCAAGCCAATTGAAGCTAATAATTTTCAAATTACTACGTGTAAGTAAAATTTAGTAATTCTTTTTCATACTCTTATATTGTATGATGCCCATGATGTTTCTTATTAAAATACAGATTCTAGTTTCCTTCATAAATATGATTTGGGAAGTAAATTATTTGTTTTCATTTTAATACTTTTGAATCTTAATTTAAATAAAATAATTTCTTAATGGTACTATATAAAAATGTTTGTCTTAGAAAAATCTTTTTAATGCACCTCTTGGGTATATGTAGATTATTTTTGTATTGGTAAATTTATACGATCTTCGTATCGATATTATCAATATCGATACTTTTTTAATAATATATTTCATGTCATATCGATATTGAGCGAAAAAATATATATCGATAAGCATTATCGATATGTAGTTGGGACCAATATCGCACATCACTACGCCCAGGCTCGGCGAGTATGCTTGACGAGCGCCAGTCAGCGTGGCGACAAAGAAGTTCTTTGTTTGGCCCTCCAGCCGAGCCAAGCCTGCACGCGAGCCCAGCCGAGCCACGCGTCGTTGGAATTCACCCTCACGTTCGCACACATTGTCCCAAATTCGTAAGGAGGCAGAGCCGGCCTTGGCACCGGGCAAGCGGGGACCTTGCCCCGGGCCCCGCGCTTAGGGACTTCATTTTGTCAAAATTAAATGAATTAAGTATAATTGTCAAGGGATCAATTTTTCGCACCTTGAAACATTGTCATGATCAACATTTTAAACAACATTTCACTATACATGTTACCGCCAGACTCCTTTAGATTTCGAGATATTTATAAAAATATTTTGGTATTTATTCGGAATCAGATACACCTGCGTTGATCGTTTCTGAGGTATCGGTATACTAGGCTCTGGAGCTGAGAGGGCCCCCCGTCAGGGGGGTTCGCAGCTACGTGTATGTAATTCCAACAAAATTGTAAAAAAAAATTAACAGTAATTTATTATTAATATCTTGGAGATTAATAAATACCCGAGTCATCCGTAGCAACATGGTACACGCTTTTTGTGCTATTGTGGTTATGTGTATTATTTATTTAATTTCATGTTAGGTGTTCTGTTTT
Organism: Andrena praecox; assembly: GCA_963932275.1. Classification (NCBI taxonomy): domain Eukaryota; kingdom Metazoa; phylum Arthropoda; class Insecta; order Hymenoptera; family Andrenidae; genus Andrena; species Andrena praecox. The sequence continues at coordinate 38,988,134 of OZ010731.1, forward strand.
TTGGTAAGTATACAATTTTATATACCTACTTATATATAAATATAAATTTAATTAGGTACTGCGTGTGGTCACAGTCAATTAGATGTTTTCAATAATATCGACTTTTGCCCCGGGCTCCGCAAACTCGAAGGGCCGCTCTGTAAGGAGGTATGGAGTTCCTCCGAAGGAACTGTTTAGACGATAGATACTTGATATGTTTACATGGTGTAGATAATCCCTCGAATAAGCCTTCGACTTTCTGTCTGCATTCAGTTGAAACAGAACCATTCGAGCAGCAACTGCACAGTGAGACGTTCTAAGCATTTCTTATGCATTTTACATCATATGCAAGTTACTGTTCAGTTTGTGTTTCGTTTTGTTCGTGTTAGGTGGTGTTTCGTTAATTTTTTGCTAATTACGTTCAAGTTATATGTGTGTTATTTGCTTTATTGATTGTACTTGTTCTGTTTTACATCTACAGCACATTTAATTGTCCTTCTATTTGGTAAGTACGAAGTCACTTAAAGATTAAGAAAGTTGGACCAACCTTTTTTCATTCAGGGTTCCCTTTATTCACAATATTATACAGATCTTCAAAATGAATACTGCAAATCAACTTTTGGATATAATTCTCTCAGAAGATTATAAGCACCTGGCTGATAATCGTGGCTTGCCTGTTGTACCAAGCGATGCAATTTATAAAGATATTTCGGATCGTATGAATCAGATACTGAAACCGAAGTATATTTATATCATGTGCAAGCAGAATCGATACAATATTTTGAAAAAAGTATTAGATTTCCACAATATTCAAGAAGATTTGCCTTTCCTGATTTAAATGCTTCGACGGAGAGCATTTCTGATAACGTAATTCGGTTTAATTTGACCCTGTCACATAAAGAGTGGATAAAAATAAAACCTGAGAACGTGGAATATGCACACAAAAAAGGTCAAACTCGAACGTATTGTACGCTTCAAAGAAAAATTTGGTCTGACGTACTGTTTCACCATATATTTAAAGAAGCACAACTTCCGTGTCCCTTCGCATTCAAAAGGTGTAAAGTTTCAGAACAGGGTTTGTATTTGAAAATATCAGGATCTTGTTCCGAATGCCAGGCTAAATTTGCGGGATGTATTATAAATAAACCTGTGCACAAATCGAACGTGACTTTAGAATGCGAAGTGGAAGGTTTCGTATCGACCATCAAACACAACAAAAGAAGACAGTTAAAAGGTAGTCGTAGAATTATAATTGCAAAAACGATGGTCGATAATAAAACTTTGCCTAGCATGTGGCTATGGTGATTTGTGATCCCGAGCCTCCACATTTACCGAAACCATGCGTGTTGCGAAAAGCTAAGGAGCAATTAATAAACAAAAATTTAGGAATTACTTCAACCGATCCAGTAAACAGCATTCTACAAATGAAATATAAATATCATCCGGGTTCTATTCACTCTATAGGTTTAGATCCGTTTTTCGTGCATTACTAGACAGTTGAACATACAGCCGTTTATATTCAATATTATCGTAGAATATTTATCGATGCCACTGGATCACTTGCTAAAAAACTGCGTAGGCCTGATGAAAATTTGTGCCCACATATTTATTTATATCAAATTGTTGCCGAGACACCTACATCCAAAATGCCAGTGTTCCAAATGCTAAGCTCTACACAGAATACAAACGCAATACAAAATTGGCTGTATGAAATAATTCGTCTCGGTTCCACTCACACAACTAACTTTCCACTACCAAAAGAGGTAACTTGTGATTTCGACAAAGCGCTTTTGGGTGCTATAACGCGAGTTTTCGCACAATGTAAAAATCTAAAAGATTATTTATCCAAATGTTTTCTATGCTTAACAAACGAGTCACTTATGACTTTGCCACGTTCATTCGTAAGACTCGACATTTGCCATTACATGCATTTTGTATCACGTTGGAAGCCTATAAAATCTCTTCATCCGCAAGTCAAAACCTTCTATCTATTGGCTATGGGGCAACTGACGAATCAAACAGCTTTTGCAAACTTTAAAGTCTTCGTCAAACATTTATTAATTTTATGTTATGCACAGACATACGGTTTAGACAAATGTGGACAAAAAACATTATCTGAAGAGGCTCGCATTTACATGATAAATGTCATTAAGGGTAAGGGAAAGTTCGCGGAAATGGCAGATGTCGAAACAAATAACTATCCCACGTGTGAGTCTAATTTTGAAGACCTCGAATTAGAGTCACAAGATTTTGACGATGAAGCGTTAGTATTCTCATGGTGTCGCGAGTTTAGCTTAAATATTAAAAATCAAGGTGAAAATGAAAAAAATGGTACAGAGATAAATCCATATTATAGCCCGGAAATGGCTAAAAGCATTAGTAATTTACTACCATATTTTCCATTATATACTGGGTTAATGATGCAGAAATTTCAATTTGGTAAATTACACGCTAGTTCCAGTGCCTTCGAATCAGAAATGAACGATATCAAACATCGTTTATTAAATGGTTTACCAAGACCACTGCGCGTGGACAAATTTTTAAGTATTCACATAAAATCGTTTTCTGGTAGAGCAAAATTAGCAATGGCAGAAGCTCGAGAAAGTACACATACATCTGACACTGATGGGAATGACGAATCCATTAAAATAGAAGAAGTGGCGCAAGACGACAATGAAACTCGAGTAAATGCACATACATCTGACAGTGATGGGAATGACGAATCCATTAAAATAGAAGAAGTGGCGCAAGATGACAATGAAACTCGAGAAAATGCACATACATCTGACAGTGATGGGAATGACGAAGACATCAAAATCGAAGAAGTGGCGCAAGATGACAATGAAACTCGAGAAAATGCACATACATCTGACAGTGATGGGAATGACGAAGACATTAAAATCGAAGAAGTGGCGCAAGACGATAATGAAACAGAACCAACGATTACTGTGTTCACAAATGATTGTACTATAACAGCTGATACACCTGAGTCGAACTCCGCAATTGATTCAAATAAGGATTTACAATATGAACAAAATTGGCGCAACAAAAACGATCCCAAAAAGGTTAATCGAACGTACTTAGATACGAGGCCTGATTGGGATGTGAACGCAAAAACAGCCAGATCCTTTGGCATTGGAATCCTTATGAATGGAAACCTGTGTACAATTCTAATGACGAGGAGCACAAAAACAATAGTTAAAAATACGTGTGGTTTTGATAGTATAATGCAAATATTAGCTCACTCATGTTACAATGATAACATAAGAAACAATATCCAAAATAGCGAGAAACAATGTTTTCAATTTTTAAGAGAATTTTTAGGGAAAGGCCCATGTAACAGAATTTATAAAATGCGAGCATTATTATTAAAAAGCATTGAATTTTTTGTCAAACCAACACTGGCAGATAATATACAGATTATAGATGCTCAATCTAATGCTGCGTATTTGTGCGAAAAAATTTTCATCGATATTCCAAGTGTGATTAAAACATCACGCTGTGATATATGCGGATCAACGTCCGATCGAAAGTCTGTGTTATTTCCAATTAATCACAACACGATGCAATGATGCGGGTTGAAAGACTTGCAAAGTTTAATCAGCAATGATCCAAAATTGCAGGAACGGTGTTGCAACAAGCATATGCATATCAAATATTCTTACGGACTATTTATTTTTATTGAAATAAGTTTCGAAGATCAGAGTAGAAGAGTATTATTAAATGAATTCCCTTTAACACTACAGATAGAGGACGATAATTACGTGTTGGCAGGTGTTGTGACTTACTACGGAGGGTCACACATGAAATCCCTTGGTCATTACACGGCGCTCATAAACCAGCAAGATCGCTGGTTCGAGTTCGATGACATGAAAAATAAGCCGACATACGTACAGAAGATGATAGCTATAAAGCCGCATTTATGTATATATGTTAAGGATGGCGTCTCACTGGGCGCTGAGGTGTGTGCGTCCGCTCACACACGCTAGGTTAACCGTGTATGTATACACGATGTAGTAAAGAAACCGTATTATTCATTTTCCAATAATAGTAAAACTATCCGGCGTCGCACCGCGCTGCAAAGCGCAGAACAACTGACTGAGTCAGCAAGGACACTGCTCCTCGCGGATCATACGATCACGCGAGTGGATCGACGCCGATCCCCATGAAAGTGGCGAAAGAATTAATAAATTTAATCGATTAGGCGTCGCACCGCGCTGCAAAGCGCAGGAACACTGACTGAGTCAGCAAGGACACTGCTCCTCGCGGATCATACGATCACGCGAGTGGATCGATGCCGATTCCCATGAAAGTGGCGAAAGAAATAATAAATTTAATTCACCCTTTAATTTCTTCAGTCCCATTTCTAAGTTCACAGGAGCAGACAGACGGAAGACCGAAGAAAACATGCAGATGATGATCTACGTTGCAAATTACTTGCATACGTAAGGGTGCCGAGTCCGGTTCGGTCAACCTGTGCCAGGCTGGTACGGGCTGTCGCAGGTATGCATGATGTTCGACGAAGTATTGAAACAAACTTTTACTTTTATACCACACTTACCGAAATGTCTACGATCATTTGTTACAGGCGGACTTTTTACAAAATTAAAAAGCAGTCGGTATTAAAAGCAGAAAGCAATAAGTACCATATTTCAGGTAATGTTTCACGCCTTCTAATTCTACGACAAAATTTTGTAAGCTTATTAAGCAGCAATTAAGTATTTCCATTACATAATGTGTTACAGATTGGGAGCGTGTTTTAACACCGTCCGCGGGCTCTCGGCTTCATCCCATGACGGCTCGCGTTTTTGACGTTAATTCGTCGTTACGAAGGTTACTGCTGCGATTCCATACTTTGCGTTGGGGGAAGAAGAAGTGAAGACCGGGCATTGGGTGGACAACAGTCTTGCCGGACGGACGATCGATTTCGCGATAGAGCTTTTTAAGACCGTTGTATTTCTATTTTATATATTCTTATTTAGCAAATATACATATATATTGCTACAAGATGCACATTGCATACGTCAGCCATACGCCTAGGCAAATATCATGCTGGAGGTAGCACGAAGCTGCCGCGGGAGCCTGCCACGCGAGGCTGCTTTGGGAAGTCGAGGATGGTTCCTATGGTCGAGGCATACAGTTTCCAGACTTTCTACACCGCGAGGCATGCCTCGCGAGAAATCCTCGCAAAGTCGATACGCACCTTTAAGGTCTGCGCACACATATCCGTTCCGGCGTGCCAGTGGTAAGAATAAGAGACCCTCTACGTCCTTCTTCTTCTTACCACTGGCACGCCGGAACGGACACGGACACGGAACGGATATGTGTGCGCAGACCTTTAGGGTCTGGATCCTGTCAACCGCGTCCGGTTTATGTCGCGAAAGCTTAGGACTAAATTGTTTTATAGCTATTGCCAGATGTGGCAGAAGGCACCACGGTTCGAAGTCCCCGTTTTTACTGTAGTTCGGAATACAAAGAGCTGGAACTTTCTCTGCAACGGGTCAGGGAAATTTCACATGGTGACGCACACCAAGGTTTGTCCGCGAAGACAACCACCCCACTTCAGGAACCTTGGTGATTCCTCCACATCTAATCAGCGGGGTGTCTTAACCGATACCCTGCTGAGTACGGGCCGCTAAACGTGCCCCCCTACTATCTCTTGAAGGACTGTTGCAAGGGGTAGGATTGATACATAGGGAGGCTTGATACATTCTTATATTTCCCACATAAAAAACAAAAGAGAAGCGTACACTTCAGCAATAGAGGACGCTTTGTAGATCGCGTTCAGTTACGATTGCTTCAAGGTAATTTATTATCCTGAAATTATTTTATTAAGGAAGTGCATTTTGGTGTTTGGAAACATAAGTTTGTACTTTATTTATAAAAGGTTTTTGTCACTGTGTATTGATTGTTATGAACCATCGTTACCTGCACTGGAAAATACCCTCAATATTACACATATGTACCAACTCTCGTTGCTTTCAGTCTAAGGTTAAGTGTTGTATTATTGTTTTAAAATTCTACATTTGGGGAGGTATGAGACATACATTCAAGGGCGGTTTGATACATGTATCATACCTCCCCAAAGTAATTTAACCTTGCGTAATCTGTAATAGATATTCTCCAGCAAACAAATTATAACGCAAATTTGTATATTTTAATATAACATTGTTTAATACATTCTTTGTTTCAATTTAAAAAATTTATGATTGTTTTGTTAAATAATAGAATGCTGAATGTAAATGTGCAAAAGGATCATTAAAATATTATTTAGTTTCGTTTACACAATCATTTTCCTCAAAAACGTATGAACCCTCCCCAATCTCCCCTACACGTGTATCGAAATATACGGTTTCGCGTGTATTAACATCCATATTTTATTAGGTGTCGAGTTAACGCGGATTACAGCAATACGGTGAAACCCGTAGTTGTAACCCTGCGTCCAAATAGTAGGTAATCAATTTCATTTCAATGTCAGACATTCCTTGGTAGCGTGATGCGTGCACGTAAAAGTAATAAATATGCAGAGTCAAGGATTAACTTGGCCGCGCCGAATTCGCGAGCGCCTGTCGAAGATGCGGGTTTATGACCCTGTTGTTCGGTGCTCCGGTAGTACCTACCCCACGGGGCACGGACGAGACCGACTGTCGACCAGATGACGGGACCTTTACCTATTGTTTGAGGATTCTAAGGTGTCGAAAATATTCGAATGCTAGAAAATACTAAACAATGGAAGCTATAAAGCGAAACGCGTACACGGCTGTAGAAAATATTGAAAGGCAGAGTTCCGTTATGGGTGGACAATGTGGAACGAAGAAAACTTATTTCTAGATCCGTTTGACTGATGGAAGACTAGGACAATTAAATACCCGACGACTTCCGAAGTTGCCAAAAAATATTTAACGATTCCAGCAACCTCGGCGATGTCGGGACGATGTTTTTCATGTGCTGGAAGTATTGTAACAAAAAAGAAGAAACTGTTTACTACCAGAAAATATTAACACCTTAGCCTTTTTACGTCAAAAGAAACGATGAAGTAATAGTTATATATAAGTAATGACGCCTAATAAAATATGCATATGTTAATATACGTGAAATCGTATATTTCGATACACGTGTACCCGTGTATGTTAATACCCATGTAACCGTGTAGTAAGAAGTACACGGATTAGAACACGGATATATTAACTACACGTTTACACGTCGTACACGTGAAATCTGCATCTCTAAGTAGTTACTAATGTTGCTATAGCTCATAGAGGCACTGTACCCGACGTTTCGGGCTCGGGACGGTCCGGAAAATTTCGGGCGAGATCGGGCGGGATCCTGATACTGTCGTATTGCTCGGGATCCCGAGACTCGGGGTGCGTTCCGATTCACGCATACTGCGCATGAAGTGCAGAGACAACCGTTCCGTTTTAGGGCGGTATTTACAAACGTTTCTTAAGCAAATGCTTAATTAAGATGATCTGCTAGAAGACGATCCTATTTAACTTAAGACATCAGGAATTCATAGACGTTGCTTAAGATGATCTTAAGCATTTGCTTAGAATAATATATGCTTAAAATACGTTTATGAATACCACCCTTAGTTAACTACTCGATACTATTAAATAGGAGTGTGCGGATCGTCCCGAGGCTCGGGTGCCCGGTTCTCGGGACGGGTCGGAAATTTTCGGGCGGGATCGGGCGGGGTCCCGATACTTTCGTATTGCTCGAGATCCCGAGACTCGTTTCGTGCTACAAGCATGCCCGCCGTGAGCGGGCAATTTGATTCCAGGTCGGCTCGGCAAAACTCGGACGCGATCGGCTCGAAAGTCAGCTATTAAGAGGGGGTCGATACGGAATCGGGGATTTGTGTTGTCAGTCGATTGCGTCCGAGTTTTGCCGAGCCGACCTGAAATCAAATTTCCCGCTCACGGCGGGCATGCTTGTAGCCCGAAACGAGTCTCGGGATCCCGAAAACTTCGGGATCTCGAACAACACGAAAATATCGGGACCCCTCCCGATCCCGCCCGAAATTTTCCGGACTGTCCCGAGCCCGAAACGTCGGGTACCCGCACACCCCTGCTATTAAATAATAGTGATAATGAAATCAGCAGCTGTGATTCGTCTGATGAAAGCGAAAATGAAGATGATATTAACTTGCCATTTAGAATCAGAAATATTATACATATAAATATTATTATTTGTAAACTATACGCTCGGAGAGATTGTGTTTGCCTAAAAATTGACAGACTATGTTAAACGTGTCATTCCGGGATATTCAGGAACAACATTCGGAGAACATTATCGGTAGGTAATAAGTATATAATTATACATTTGTATTAAAAAAAAACATGAGATGAAGTTTCTTCAAAATAATAACGTAGAAAAGTGGCAGTTGTAATCCTTAGAGAATTAATTGTTTTTATTACTTTTCATTAAATTGTATCAGCCGAATTTCTCTATTGAAAATAGAGAAATTCAAATAATCAAAGATTGTATAAACAAATACGCATGCGCGCGCGCGCAGCGACTGTATTGGTGGCAAGTGAGAGAAATTCTAGAGAATTGTATGCTGCCACCAATACGATGCCACCAATTTCATGCGCTCACTGCACGAATCGGAACGCACCCTGGGTTCCGCCGGCCCAAACGGACTTTTCGCCACCAGTGTTGCCGGCAAGTGGATTCGGGGGTGTTCCCCCTCCCAAAATAAGTGACCACTGAAAATTTCGCTTAGCATCCCTGTTCCTGACGTAGGGAAGTCAGTCTTCGATTAACCATCAGTGGTAGAAGTTGATCGCGAGAATACAAGGATATTAATGGCGGAAAAAGGCATGGAAGATATGACACCCGTAAGTATTAAAATTTTATACTATTAAACGGGGTGATTCTGCCGCTGAGTTCCGTAGATTTCGACGCACAAAAATAATTTTGATTAGAATATTCGCTTAAAAGCAATACGCGATAATTTTTAAATTTTATCTTCTCTGCGATTAGACATTCGAAAGATCGAATATTTTACGCAAACGTATTTTTAGCACAGGGTAAACGTACCTAATATCGCCTAGTAAATATTAAATCGCTGTCAATTGAATAATTGATATTTTTGCATGCAATTCGTTTCAATGTAAAGAGAAATTATTCATCTTTCATGTAGCATAAGTTAGAATCGTTGAAATCTACAAATTTTTAATTATTTATTAAAAAACTCAAGACATGCAAAATTCCGGTACTGGAAAAAGTGTACCTAATATCGCCTACTCAAGAAATATTGATTAATTGTTTAAATTCTATAAATGTTTTTTTTCTCTATCTTTGATTTCATTTTTATTACAAAAATATAGAAATACGATTTTTAAAATACTTTATTTTTTACGTTCGAATGTACATATTCGACAAATAAATTTTATTTGGGTTGCTTTGCAAATTTCGTGACCCCACCGGTAACGAACATTACGTACATCGAAACCATTGTTCTCCGGTAGGCGGTATTGAGAACACGCATACTGCTTACAAGTAAACATTCACTTATAAGGAATGGAGGAATTAGGAATAAGGAATTTTTTTTACACAAACAATAACGTCATATTCGGATTCAGTACCACAAAAAACATATAGATGCCAGGTTTGACCCAATTATTCTTCAATAAGAGGATTTTGCCGTTTTTCGTATACGCCTTGAGGCTGTATTGAATGTTATTGATAACATGAGTAAAATACGTCCAGTGCAGATATAATTTTTAGGATTTCTTAGTTACTATGAGTACTTTCAAAATATATATTCCAAATCGGGAAACTCCATTCCTTATATGAATGTTTACTTGTTAGAGAAAAACGGTATTTTCATTACGAAAAATATTTGAATCGAATTTCATTCCTTAAGTACATCATTAATTATATACTTCTGGTAGATATTCTTGCATTCACAGAATTATTAGACAGTAAAGTTGTGGCAGCCCAATAAATTTTACACTATTCGATCATTCTTTTGTACCGACCAAGAGTCGGAACCCAAGACGATCACCTATATTCTTTTGTACCGACCGAGAGTCGCAACCTAATTATTCTAATTTCTTTAATATTATAAGGCGTTAATTCTTGTTTGTTTGTATAATTTAGAAGTGTTTTATTGAATAAACACTATTAAGATTAATTCTTCTTCTTGAATTTTAATTCTTTATCGCACGCCACTCGAACCAATCCCAAAATCCTGTGAAGCGCGTTACGCCACGCGTCGAAACGTTACACTGATGTAAACAGTGGACAGAAGGCAAGATTTATATTATTTAAAATGGTTGGCGAACACTCACACCCACGGCAAAGGAAATTTTTTCACGTCAATATCAAGACAGTTTGGACCTGAAACATTAAGGAACCCCAAGGACTTATCGAGCAACAGATCAAATTTGGTTAAGATAAGTAACAGACATTTATTTGTCAGTAGTAAGAATCGACACTTTGGATATTCCGATTTTTCTCGGAAACCAAAAGAGTTAAACAATTTTTTCGAACGGTACAATGTTCGGTACAACTAGTACAATGCAGTACAATCGCGAAAAACGATGTTTTCAAAAAATGCGGGGCTAGCCCCTTTTTTACTTTTCTCATTTTCTCGAAAACGGTTTCGAATTTTTGAAAGCTCTCAACGGTACAATGTTCGGTACAACTAGTACAATGTAGTACAATCGCGAAAAACGATGTTTTCCAAAAATGCGGGGCTAGCCCCTTTTTTACTTTTCTCATTTTCTCGAAAACGGTTTCGAATTTTTGAAAGCTCTCAACGGTACAATGTTCGGTACAACTAGTACAATGTAGTACAATCGCGAAAAACGATGTTTTCCAAAAATGCGGGGCCAGCCTGAAAATTGGTTTTTTCAATTTTTCTCGAAAACGGTTGGGAATTTTTGAAAGCTCTCCACGGTACAACGCGGTACAAACCAAGTACAAACTAGTACAACCAAGAGTTTTTAGGTTTTCGAAAAAAGGGGGGCTAACTTCACACAGGCACCGCATAGGCATAAAACTTTTTTCGAAGAAACAAGTTATAGTCCTCTTCAATCAGTGCACCAGTTTTCACAAAATGGTGTTTATAAATCCTGGAAATTTAATTAATTTGCTGTTGAGTGCAGTTCACTTTTCGAATTTATTTTAACCAGTAGTGATTAAAGGAAAGTTTAAATTTTCAACGGTAACAAAGATAGTTCCGTTACAAAGAATTACTTATTTTGAAATATGTATCTGATAGATTGAAGGATTGCCGACAGTGGCCCAGTGATACTATATAGCATACTACGCAGTCATGTAAAAATATGAGTTTTAAACATTCTTTTGACCACCACTGTATAATAGATATTCGAATCGTAACTGGTATCACTTTCGTATACGCGTTGTTTGCTTATGAAACCACGCAGGTAAGTACGTTTATATTCAACAGCAATCTGATGCAAGAATTATATAACACCATGGTTTGTATTTACGACGCATTGCAAACCTAATAAAAGTCCTATTCTTTCTTAGAAGCGATTAAACTCTACACAATTGTACGTACACTAAACACAGCGGTAATTTACCTAAGTGTATTGTTATATTAAAATCGCATATTTTAATATAAATAATTATACGAAATTGAATCTTTGCCAATAATATTGAGAACGCGTGAATCTTAAGGGGACCGAGCGGTCTAAAAGTCGATTTTATTTTTATTTCATTTTTCGAATGTTCAACTTTTTAAGAACGCGTGTCTAAAATTTGAGTAGCGGCAAATGCGTGGGTAAAACCCGGCCGCTTGGCACTCACGTAAAACTTTAAACGCGCTTTTCTCGAATCACAATGTTGCCGAACGCTAGACAGCATAACAAAAAAAATTATTAACCGATTCCAAAAAACTTGGTGGCGTTTTGTTTGTAATTGAATTCACTATCGCATCACCCTTTGACTATTAATTTTAGAAGTCATAATTCTTCGTTATTAACATTTTTAACCGCAGAATTACCCCTTTTTTCGCTTGCTTGTGTTCAAACGTGTACCAAACATCGCCATTTTGATTTACTTGCTTTCTTAAAGGCTGATGCGATAGCGATTGATGTAACCTATAAGAATATTTTTGGTTTATCGATATCAGACAATCCTGCGTCGAGTTCTACTGTCCACCGTTTACGCCTCTTTTGTCACAGCAGTGCACTGAGCGTCACGCAAAATTCGAAACATTATAGGAAAATGAAGAAAAAAAGTTTTTATATCCTTGAAGAACGAATAAAGAAATACTACAAAGTTTTTTTTACTGCAAGTTGTATACTTTTTCGGAAAAAAAATCCTAAAGATCACCTATTTCGAGCGTTTTGACCAGACGGTGTGAATTTATACAAATTATTGACCTCCTAGTTTTCGCGCGCTCAATACCTTTTTCTCTCATAAAAACGCTATCTCTGTTAATTTTTCTAAACTTGGTGCCGTAATTAACTGCAAATAACGTAATCAAATCAGACACCTACTGTTAAACAAAACATAACATTATTTTATCGATATTTCCTCTCCCCTACAGGGCTTAGTTTTAATCTAATAAAAATTTTGACGACAGAATCAGATTCTACTACCCCAGAAACCCCTGGAATGAACACCCATGAACACCAATGAAAACCCATCTTCATAATGATAAAGGGTGAAATATGAACGTAAGGATTTTTTATCACGTTTTCCGCGACTCGGACCACTGTGCCGCGCTGCTCTAAGCAAATACGGAGCACCAAAGCAGGCAAGCGGCATGATGAGACGTACCTCTCACTCGCTCTGACCGACCACTATCTGTGACCTTCCCCATAGTGCGTCTCGTGCAATTCTCTTGTAAACCACGATAAAGATATCTCAACGCTACACTTCCACGACTCGATCGCGAAATCGGGAAATGCATAATTCTGTTGCTCTCACATTTTCAAAATGAATAGAGAGATGAAAGTGATTACAAAAATTTCGCCATTGGAAATTATCAGAGTATAAATAAAGGAACAGTTCTATTTAAAAAATGGCTGTAATCTCAGAGTCCTTTAAATTTAAGAAATATTATAAAAAGTTTTCGACTACTTGGTATAACTTACTGTTGTTATTTGAGCTGCTAATTTACAGTGACACATTCTCTGTGCGCCTCATTGAAGCTAGTTTGCGACTAATTTGCAGTGACTCGTTCCTCATGACGTACACAACTAGAATCCGTATGTTCTGTGTCAATGGAGCTGCACCAAGTTGAAATGTTACAACGATAGAGACAAATAACAGTCGAATTCCAATATCCTACGCACAACAAGTGATATCTTTACTGCCGCACATATGTACAGCTTTCACTGCATTCAAGTCACGTGATAACCACTACGGAAGTTCCCAAGCGAGTTTCAAGTGAAATAACATTCTGCCCGACACGGTTCCAGAGCAACTGTGATCCAAGCCTTTCCCATTATTAGTGTTTATACTTGCCGCCAATCTGAATTGGCGCTTCCAGTCCTCTACGGCTCTGCGAAATGAGAAACATGATAAAACAGGTCATTTCCCGACTTTTGCTGTTACTAATCCTCCTAATATTGGTGAACATTTATTTGAAAAGGTGAATTGAATCAGCCGTTTGAAAAATGTTCTTATCTTTAGTCGTTGATTGATTTTGTTACATTATTATGTATTAAGGTTAAATTTATTTATTTAATTAATTATGTAATGTTAGAGCAATGTAATAATAATAATTTATTGTTCACTTTCCTGTTACAATTTATCGGTCGTTTATTATTTTTCATTTTATTCGTGTGATTGTGTCAGTGTAAGTCTTAAAATTCTAGTGTATCCTACTGTGTATTAATAATATGTTTCTATTTTACAAGTGTTTTCTATTCTATTCTATATTGCATATTCTTCTTTTATCACATTTTCTATTCTGCCCATTTTTTCCTTTTCCATATTATCTCCTGTAAAATAGCTAACAAGAGGACAGGGTGTGGTAGACATCGATTTTGATGGGCCTTGGCACGATGCGATGGATCTATGTCGAAAATAAGTAAATAGATGTCCGAGCGTTTAAGCCAATAGGCCTTAATAATAGAGATTTTTTTAATTTTAATATCGACCGTATTGACTAAATTAATATGATTTCGGCGCAAGGTTCGGTCACTTAATACAAATTTAAAAAGTCATTTTGCAACTATTCACTCGTCCATGAATTAAAGAGTTTCCGACGTTTCAGTCCAGATTCGGACCTTTATCAAGGAAAGATGTATGTATAAGAATATTGCGTGAACTATTAAATTTATTAGTCGGCGCGTTCAAATAGTAACGACCGACACTTGAGTCGGTTGGAAGATGACTGAAGTAAATACCGGGCAAACGACAAGCATCAGAAGGTGAAAACAAAGGCAAGGCAAAAACGAACCGTTGAAAATTACGTATGAGCGTTCGAATTTCGAAACTATACTGTTTATAAAAACCCAATCACTTTATTGCAAATATGTCATATGCAATGACATTTGATGTTAAATAGCAATATAATTTTACATAACTTTTAAGATATGTAAGACACCAACATAATCATAGTTGCAGAATTAATAAAGAACTACATCATAGACATTACTTTTTTAGTAATGTAGCGTAATATTCTTGTATCTTAGGTGTTTCATACCTAAGGTTAACGCTAGGATGTTTAATCATATGTAGTGTCTCTAAAAGAATTCTCTGATTTAGATTGATTTCTTTATCCATAATTTTTGCATTTTCAAAATCGAATCTGTGATCATACTCTAATGAGTGCTTGGTTAGAGCGGTATGTGTAAGGGAGACAAAAATATATTTCTTTTGTGTTCGTAAATTCGCCTTTCTAAATGTCTTGAGGTTTGACCGATATACACTTGATTGCATCCCATGCACGGAATTGAATAAATAACATTTGAAGCTTTTGACATAGGTAATTTGTCTTTGATTGAAGGAAACAAGTGCTTAGTGTAGAAAGGTATTTTAAAGATAGTGTGAATTCCGACTCTTCTGAATATTCTTTTAATGTCGTTTGAAATGTTATTACAAAAAGGTAAAACGACAGTGTTTTTCCAACTGATAGAACCTATTTCTTTGTTTCTTTCTTCCTTCCGTTTTTCCACCAATACTGGATGGTAAACTTCAAAGATTCGTTCTTTAATAATTGTCGAAATCAGGTCTATAGGGTATCCGTTACGTTTTAACGTATTTTTCAAAAGGAGCAAATTATTTGGTCGGAATTCTGGTTCAGAGAGTAAAACAGCATGATCTATTAAACCTTTAATCAAACCTATTTGGGGTCCCCTATTTCCCCGGTAATTGCCAACATTGTAATGGAAAGATTGGAGTCCGTTTCCCTCTCAAAGTTACCTTTTGACCTTATTTTTTATAAGAGATATGTTGATGACATCATTACTTGTCTTAGACTGGAGGATTTACAAACACTACTGGATGCATTTAACAGTTTTCATGATAGACTCCAATTTACTCATGAAATTGAAAATGACTCCAGTCTTAGCTTTTTAGATACAATAGTTATCAGATCAAATAATAAACTTATTACAAACTGGTACCATAAACCTAGTTGGTCGGGAAGATACATTAATTTCCACTCTGCTCATCCCATGCAACAAAAAATAGGTTTGATTAAAGGTTTAATAGATCATGCTGTTTTACTCTCTGAACCAGAATTCCGACCAAATAATTTGCTCCTTTTGAAAAATACGTTAAAACGTAACGGATACCCTATAGACCTGATTTCGACAATTATTAAAGAACGAATCTTTGAAGTTTACCATCCAGTATTGGTGGAAAAACGGAAGGAAGAAAGAAACAAAGAAATAGGTTCTATCAGTTGGAAAAACACTGTCGTTTTACCTTTTTGTAATAACATTTCAAACGACATTAAAAGAATATTCAGAAGAGTCGGAATTCACACTATCTTTAAAATACCTTTCTACACTAAGCACTTGTTTCCTTCAATCAAAGACAAATTACCTATGTCAAAAGCTTCAAATGTTATTTATTCAATTCCGTGCATGGGATGCAATCAAGTGTATATCGGTCAAACCTCAAGACATTTAGAAAGGCGAATTTACGAACACAAAAGAAATATATTTTTGTCTCCCTTACAACATACCGCTCTAACCAAGCACTCATTAGAGTATGATCACAGATTCGATTTTGAAAATGCAAAAATTATGGATAAAGAAATCAATCTAAATCAGAGAATTCTTTTAGAGACACTACATATGATTAAACATCCTAGCGTTAACCTTAGGTATGAAACACCTAAGATACAAGAATATTACGCTACATTACTAAAAAAGTAATGTCTATGATGTAGTTCTTTATTAATTCTGCAACTATGATTATGTTGGTGTCTTACATATCTTAAAAGTTATGTAAAATTATATTGCTATTTAACATCAAATGTCATTGCATATGACATATTTGCAATAAAGTGATTGGGTTTTTATAAACAGTATAGTTTCGAAATTCGAACGCTCATACGTAATTTTCAACGGTTCGTTTTTGCCTTGCCTTTGTTTTCACCTTCTGATGCTTGTCGTGTGCCCGGTATTTACTTCAGTCATCTTCCAACCGACTCAAGTGTCGGTCGTTACTATTTGAACGCGCCGACTAATAAATTTAATAGTTCACGCAATATTCTTATACATACATCTTTCCTTGATAAAGGTCCGAATCTGGACTGAAACGTCGGAAACTCTTTAATTCATGGACGAGTGAATAGTTGCAAAACGACTTTTTAAATTTGTATTAAGTGACCGAACCTTGCGCCGAAATCATATTAACTTAATATTAGAGATATTTACATGTAAATTATTAAACATTTCATGGTGGCCGTGGGGTTTTAGTGGGTAAAAATCCCACACTACCCTGGCGCCCTCGGGGGATTCCCCTCTGGAGGCGTCGCACAGTGGGCCAAATAGCAAGCCTAGCGACGAATAATTGAAAAATTGAATGCTGTTAGAATCGGAAATTTTTTATTTCTGCCGTGTCTCAGGTAACCGGTGACTACATGCATATCATAAAATAATGCCCTGGCACAAGGGTTTTCCCGTATACCTCACGAACTTGGAGCAAGAATGGCAATATTTTTCTGCCTGCGTCAGTTTCTGTTTGCGCGTTCTGCTGTATGTATCGGTGAATATATTCTTATTTTGTGTAGTTTCGAATAGTTTGGTAGATATATTATCGGAAGGTAAGTAAACATGTCAACGTATTTTGTTTTAAAATTCTTTCCATAACTTCTGAGTAGCAGTAACTTCATTTTCATTACACATATTACAGCGATTCTAGTTTTACTGAGAATATAAAAGTTCCGCAATTCACATATTTGCGCGTATCTGCCGTAATTATTGTTTCCTCTATTTCTGTTGTTCATCTGAATTTCTTTTTGACTAAAGTTAGCTGCAAAGGTCTGCATACAATTAAGATATTAGAGGAGAATGAGGCAATCGCGGTCAGTTGGCAATGGCGATGGCGGTCAGTATTGTTATTATAAAACGGTATGTCCGAAATGTAAAATTTCTTTTCCTTACGTTCCACGACATCATTCTCTATATTGTCGAACGACCTCGCCTTCGCCGTTGCTAAGCAACCAAGAAAAACTAGCCATTTTGTGTTTTCAACATCGTCGATGTAATATTTCGTGTACACAACATAAGAGGTAAGTACTAATTCTGAAGCTTTTCTTACATTTCAAGATTACGTAAATATAGATATACTATCAAGGCAAATTCCCCTTATTAATTTGATTAATTTGAATTTTTCGTCGCTAGAAGTGTTACTTAGGACCACTGTGCGTCGGGGTGTCTTTTCAAGATTTCCCCACGTTAAAAGAAAAATAAAGTGTTAATTATATTTATCAATTTTTTTTTAACCTGGGGAAATCTTCATTTTTACCCACTAAACCCCCACGGCCACCATGAAATATTTAATAATTTACATGTAAATATCTCTATTATTAATGCCTATTGGCTTAAACGCTCGGACATCTATTTACTTATATTCGACATAGATCCATCGCATCGTGCCAAGGCTCATCAAAATCGATGTCTACCACACCCTGTCCTCCCCTTGTAAGTTTTTCCCGTCTGCTCTTATCTAGAGACGCGGTAGCGTCTCGACGCCAAGTACATATATGTCGAATCGAACTGTCGCTACCGCTATCATTTACTCGTCGCCCGGCTAATCCAACCTAACCTGAAACTTATTTCATTAATATCTCATCACGCCTGCAATATTTTCTAAATTTAAAGGCATTTTTCTTATGTAAACCGCATATAAGCTTTCGAATAAGACCAAATTCAATAAAATCGGTCCACGCATGACAGAGATATCGTAATATCGTCTCATATATCAGTCGGAAATGGTAAGATTTTTCTTCTGATTCTTCTCCTTCTAATTCTCCAAGCCAAATTTTCGTCAACATAATACGTATATATGCGTTACACGCGCACCTTCAGCCAAAACGAACTAATACATGTTTCGTTCGTCAATCGCTATCTTCACTATGGGCTAGGTAAGTGCCGCGGAAGGCGCCGCCTTGTGGTCACTTTTTTGAAAAGTGGGATGATTATTCGAATGTATGGGCGGTATTCGCAGTCGCGTCTTAAGCAAATGCTTAAGCACGACCTCAAGATTATCTCAAGACACAACTATGGCGGCCTTCTTGAGCAAATGCTCAAGATGATCTTAAGCATTTGCTTAGAATAAGCAATTGCTTATATCTTATATTTGCACATTCACGTTCGGAAATTTTCGGAATAATTCTGTTAGAACAACCAATGATAGAAGGATATTCCGTTCGTGGGCGACGGAGTAGGATGCTCGAACATGTGTGAGTAATGCGTGTGAGCGTTGAGGTTATTTATTAATGATTTGCAGAGAAAAACTTTTCCACTGCCATGTAATGTTTGTTTTTAGTATAATAAACTAATATGTAAACCCAACCACTAAACTGATGTAATATAGAAATAAAAACACCTCAGATTGTAGAGACTCCATTTAATTTTAATTTATTTTGTACATTATTGATAAGTATACTTGATATACATCGATAATAATATTGATATTAGCGACATTGATTACCCATAATAATATGCATTTCAATTATGAAATGAAAACATGAATGAAAACCTTCTTGTAGGTTAAGTAGTTCATCTCGTGGAATCTCGCATGATTTCGCATGTAATGACGTATGGATTCGTCTCAAGACTGTCTTGAGGTTGTGTCTTAAGCATTTGCTTGAGGAAGATCTTGTTCAAATAAGTAATTCCTTGTATGACGTCACATGTGTCAAAATAGACGATAAAACGAGGTTATATTTTCAAGACAACGTTTTACATATCTTGAGACCGTCTTGAGTGTCCGGAGTAGAGGGGGAACACCTACGGCAATGGCGATTTGTGTGCGTGATGATTCAGTCACATGGTGTTCCCCCTCCACTCCGGAGATTTCATTCCCCGGCAATCTCAAACTGACGCCATTACCTGACAAAGGACATGAAAAATGGATTTTCAAGACGATATCGACATTAATATTGATATCAGCGATATTGATGTTGATGATTATATAGCGGACAATAGAGTCGTTAGAAGATATATTCGGGACGTGCAAAATCCTTTTGAATATTACGATGAAGATGAGTTTAAAAAACGATTTCGATTTACTAAGGATTCTGTATTATATGGTATTTTACCGAAAATTATTGAAGGACTGGCGAAAATAAATAAACGTGGCTTGCCGATTCCCCCGGAATTGCAACTACTCGTATGTTTGCGGTATTATGCAACTGCAAGTTTTCAGGTAATTGAGAAATATAATATTCTATTTTTAACGTCTGAAATATTGATAATTAAAGAGTGTGCATGAGGTAAATTGTTTTAAATATATTTGTAGCAACTGCTTGGGGACTCGATGCAGCTCTCTCAACCCACAGTGTCCAGAATTGTTTTCCGCGTGAGTTGTTTCCTTGCGGGTTTAATTTCCGAATTTATAAAAATGCCAAGAGCATTGGAAGCACGTATGGAGAATCGGCGATTATTCACTGACCTTGGATAAGGATATGGAGCAATCGGTCTACCTGGTATCGATGGGGCCATCGACTGCACGCACGTGAGATTAGTGAACACGCGATTCCACGATATCGCTGAAATATTTCGGAATCGCAAAGGATATTTCTCACTTAACGTGCAAGTAGGTTTTCATTTAGGTTTTTATTTCATAATTGAAATATTATTATGGTTAACTGATTGTTTTTTTTTAATTATCATCTTTGTTGCAGGCTGTTGTTGGTCCAAGAATGGAATTCTTGGACATCGTACCAGAGTGGCCGGGTAGCGCGCACGACAGCCGAATCTTTCAAAATTCGGCAATACGCATGCGATACGTGGAGCAACGTTTGGATGGAATGCTTGTGGGTGATAAAGGGTATGCTTGCCTACCCTTTTTAATGACCCCACTTGCAAATCCTCAAACAGACGAAGAATTTACGTAAATATTCTCTTCTTTAGAATTATCAAGTTTCGCTGTACGAAACAAAAAATTATAGTTATTGAATATTGTATCATTGCAGGTATAACGACATCCAAATTCGAACGAGGCTCATCGTCGAACGGACCTTCGGCATTTGGAAACGTAGATTTCCATGTTTGTCACGAGGTCTGTCGACAAAGCTCATTTGCTCCACCGCAGTTGTTGTAGCTTGCGCCGTGCTACACAACATGTCCTTGATCTTCAAGGACGTATTGCCGGATTGTGAGGACTTGTTCATCGACGACGAAGAAGAAGAACCATTACCTGCACCTCACAATCCACGAAATTTGAATGGATTCGCTGCTCGTGCGGCGCTAATTGCTCAACTCTTCAACTAAGAGACCGATTGCTCCATTTCCTTTCCGAAGATCAACGAATAATCGTCGATTCTTCATGCGTGCTTCGAATGCTGTCACGCGGAAAACAATTCTAGACACTGTTGGCATACGTTAATTTATTTTCGCCAGTTCTTCAATAATTTTCGGTAAAATACCATATAATACAGAATCCTTAGTAAATCGAAATCGTCTTTTAAATTCATCTTCATCGTAATATTCAAAAGGATTTTGCATGTCCCGAATATATCTTCTAACGACTCTATTGTCCGCTATATAATCATCAACGTCAATATCGCTAATATTAATATTAATGTTGATATATGTATATAAATTATGTACTAAATAAAATTAAATGGAGTCTCAACTATCTGAGGTGTTTTTATTTTTACATTACATCAGTTGAGTATTGGGGATAAGGAATTGGAGTGGAGTCGCCAGAGGACAAAAGTGTTTTCCTGCAAATCATCGATAGATACAAGCTTGTGGTAGAATGTAAGAAAAGCAATGTGAGGACATTGCGCGATAAGGAATTGGCGTGGACAAAGATATGGGAGGAGTTCAATAACTCGTCATTTACGATGCAAGAGGAAAGAAGCAGAGAGACCAGATAACCATCGAAAAACGGAGCAGATTCGCTACAGGTGGAGGGCCGGAAATGCCCTCCACAGAAGTAGATTCCGCAAATCATTATTTTTCTTTTTTTTAAATCATTTCGGCCAATTCTGCTTTGGCCAAAGCAGCTCGAATTTCCAACGCATGAATTTGTTTTAAATGATCTTCCCTCATTGAAGCCATTCTCTCCTCATGTTTCATTATACTTTTTATCCTTAAAATTTTCAATCCCTCTTCTGTTTTCAAACATTTCCGCTTTTTTGTACTAGTTTCTGAAGTTGATGGATTATTTTCCAATGCAATTACATCACTATCGTCGTTGTTTCCATTAATTTCTCGTACCATCTGTCTTCCACCTAAAATTCAGTTAAAGTTACTATTCTTTGTTTTCTCAGTTTTCATTACCTATTATAATCTATAACTGCTATTGATAAATGAACTTACATTCTATTTCAGTGTCATTCATGTTTGATGAAAAAAATATTGGCGCATTGGCCATCAAACTAGGCACTATTGCCGCAATTTCAGGATCCACTTCTGTGGAGGGTATTTCCGGCCCTCCACCTGTAGCAAGTCTGCTCTGTTTTTCTATGGTTATCTGGTCCCTGTGGACATGCTTCATGTTTGTCCACAGTTTCTTCAATTGTTGCACACTTCTCTTTAAAATAAAATGAATTTAGCACAAAATGATATGTATGCTGTGTATTGTATGCTGTTGATTATTTGATCTCTGTGGTTCTTACCTCTTGCATCGTCAATGCCGAGTTATTGAACTCCTCACATATCTTTGTCCACGCCGATTCCTTATCGCGCAATGTACTCACATTGCTTTTCTTACATTCTACCACATGCTTGTATCTATCGATGATTTGCAGGAAAACACTTTTTTCCTCTGGCGAGTAATGCTTGCTACAATTTTTGTCGTCCGACATCTTTACTGATTTGGAATTATTAAACCAGAAAAAGTGAATAAACAAGCGTTGCCAGGAAATTATTTTCGGAAAATCTCCGGAGTGGAGGGGGAATATCGAAGGCAGTGGCGGTATATCCTTATCCTTATTCTTACTAATATATAAAAGTGAAACGTTGTCTGTTTGTTTGTCCTTCTTTCACGCCTAAACGGCTGAACGGATTTCAATGAAATTTTGAATATACATTACATACGTCCTAGATTAGATTATAGGCTATTTATTTTATTTTTTACGCTTTTTTATTTTGGAAACATCATAAATAATCCCCGGTGAAACCGGGTAACGTGCCAGCTAGTACGGTATATACGGGTCACGGTCATCACGCACATCACGCACATGGCACTCCGTGGCGAGGACAACCCCCGCGACGCCTCACCGAATTTTATGGCATTCGACCCCCGACTCGTAAAGAAATGCCTATTATTTTCGTGATTTATCTTACGGGGCGTTGACCTCGATTCGCTGCGGTCGACCGAGGATTCATACCTGTCATGAGCGTCCGGAGGGGGGTGCAAAAGAGGCAGCTGTCCTCCCATTACTTTTGACAAAAAATCGCTTATATTTCAAAATTGTTCTTTATTAAGTTTATACTAAAAAAGGGAATATTTTTAAATTTCGGTTTTAAATTTCTAATTAAATTGGCACTACAAAATGGGTTAAAAAAGCGAGAAAGGTATATTTTTCTTTACCATCATCCCAAAGTACCCCCCCCCCCACCCCCCACCCCCCCACCGAAAAACTGCATTCTTTATTCTTTATCGTATCGATATGGAAGTGACACCGATAGATTCCTCATGTTTTTCCGATGAAATACATACAAAATTTTATATAATTCGGACTATTTTTAACGAAGCAAGAGTGAAATAATATAAATCAATTTTTCTGCTAATTTCCTTCATTATGCTCCGTTGTTGAAGTATGGTGAGCCACGGCGGAGGGTTATCCTCGCCATTCATCACGCGCATAACCCTCATTGCCGTAGGTGTTCTCCCTCCACTCCGGAGAATCTCCGGGGCTCACCGGTAACCTATTCTTCGCTGAAAAAATAACCTCGACGCTCACACGCATTACTCACGTTCGAGCATCCCTACTCCGTCGCCCACCAAGGAACGAACGGAATATCCTTCTATCATTGGTTGTTCTAACCGAATTGTTCCGAAAGTTTCCGAACGTGAATGAGCAATTGCTTCTTACACATGTGACGTCATACAAGGAATTACTTATTTGAACAAGACTTTGCTCAAGCAAATGCTTAAGACACGACCTCAAGACACAACTATGAATCTAGGCGGCATCTTGAGCAAATGCTTGAGACGGTCTTGAGAATAAGAAGCGACTGCGAATACCGCCCTATGACATGGTTGTTTGGTGGAGCTGTCCACCAACGAGAGAGAAAAGGAAAGGAGCGTTTCGTCCCGGGTCCGCCAGAGGACTCGTCAGTAAGGCTATCTGGCGGAACCCTGCCTTTGTTAGGCCGCGTCCAGATCTGAACCGAACGGCGAACCCAACGCCACTTGAGACTCCCTATGCCCCGTTCCTACGTGTGGAACGTATATTTCTAGCGATCTTAGCCAGTTTCGACAGAGTCTCGTGGCTCGCAACAGCTAAAGATCGAAGGACAGAGAGTGTTTAGAGTAGTGCAGACCAAAGGTTTGCCTGCCATATGACACCGAGGAAGGGACCTCGGGACCCTCGACCAAAGGAAAGTCAGGCTCGCCGCGATGTTCGGGCTGTTCCCAGCCGATGTCGGTAAAGCCCCGTCGCATCAAAGGAATGGCTCACCCACATAGGGTAAGCAATTGTAGTGGTACATCCCTGTCCCTCACACCACCATGACTTGTTTTCGTCCTTGCCATTGGGGGTGTCAAGTAGTTTAAAGAAGCAAGACAAGTTGGTGATAAACGAAGAGTGTCCCACAGACATTTCCAAGCGTACCTACGCCTACGGTTCGAAATGTCTACGGGACTCTCAGAATAGTTTCACCGTTCGCACGAGCACCATGTCCGCAGATCAAGCAGCCGCTGCGTATATCTGCATGTATTATATTTACAAAAAAAAACAAAACAGAAACAGCAACGACGGTGGTGGCAGAGACGATTATTTTCAAATAAAGAAGTTTATAGTGGTGCCGCGTTATTGTCGGACTTACGATTTCAAACTACCGGTGGACTTTACAAAAATTTTACGCGAATGTGTCCGAGTGACTTTGAATTAATATTAAATTTAATTAGAAATGACATTTAAAAAAAAAATACGGAATTCCGGAAATGCATTTCCGCAGAAGAAAGGTTGGCAATTACATTGAGATTTCTGGCTACTGGAGATTCTTTCACTAGCCTTCAATACTTATTTAAAGTGTCAAAACAGTCAATAAGCACAATAGTGATAGAAGTATGCGAAGCACTGGTGAATAGATTGCAACAATATGTACAGGTAAGATCAAATATATTTACATATACACGTTTAACATAATTATACAGTGTGTCCGGTTTGTTACGAATAAAATTTATACATATAATATTAAAACTATTGTGAGGATTGGGGAGGGGGAAAGGGTGAAGAAGGCGAAGAGGAAGCAGGATTATTTATCGGGTGAACAGTGTTTCTGTGAATGTAGGGGCTAACGGGAGGTGGAATAGTGTGTGGCATATGGGGAGGAGGAAAGGGTGAATAAGATGAAGAGGAAGCAGGGTAATTCATAGGGTTTACAGTGTTTCTGTGAATGTAGGGGCTAACGGCGGGTGGAATAGTATGTGTCATATAAGGAGGAGGAAAAGGTGAAAAAGTTGAAGAGGAAGCAGGGTGATTCATAGGGTTTGCAATATTATGTCTGTGAGTGGGGGGGGGGGGTAACGGTGTGTGGGATATGGGATTGCATATGACTAGAGTTTGTATTGTAATAGCCGTTTTTGGCCCTTATAAACAGCTGCATAATGTCGGCTTCAATTGCATATTGTTCGACCTCGCTGAACGACCGCAATTTTTCCGCCACCATATTGCCAAAATGTTGACAATCGTCATTTTTTAAGCGAGAAGCTTTTATAGAATCAAATGCTTCGTGAAATTTATCATCTAACGCAGCGCTGTTATTTCTTCTTCTCTTTGGGACTGACGTTGGTTCCCCAACATTTGTAGGCCCTTCTTTGTCAATATTAATACTTTCCTCTTGTAAAATGTCATCGCTGAGGTCGATATTAATAATATCGTCGGTTTCTTTGTTTATCTGCACAAGTATGAAAGAATATATTAATTATAAGGCATATTTTGTTTAATACTCATGCAATATGTTACTCTAGGTTTATTTCAGAAATTATTTAACTAAATTACTGTTTTTTTAGATACCAAAATCGCAAGACGAATGGCTCTCTGTAGCTACAAAATATAATGATTTGTGGAACTTCCCACATGTATTGGGCGCAATAGATGGGAAGCATATTGTGCTACAGTCTCCAATAAGTAGCGGCACTGAATATTATAATTATAAAAATACTTTCAGTATTGTCTTAATGGCTGTTGTTGATACAACGTACAATTTTATTTTTGCTGACGTGGGTTGTCAGGGAAGAATTTCGGACAGCGGAGTATTTTCTAATACGGAATTTGTAATTTATTATTTAGTAATAGTTTATCGCTTCCAAATCCTGGTCCGTTAAACGGAAGGACCAAGGAAGTACCATACTTCTTCATTGCGGATGAAGCCTTCCCTTTAAGTGAGAATATTATTAAGGTATATTCTGGTCAACACGCGAAGGGGACAAAAGAGCGAGTATTTAATTATAGATTATGTCGAGCTCGAAGGATGGTGGAAAGTGCGTTTGGCGTACTATCATCCGTATTTCGGGTACTCCGAAAACCCATGCTTTTGGAACCAGAAAAAGCGCAAGTAATCGTAATGGCCACAGTGTACTTACACAATTTTTTGAAACAAAGTCCTGATTCGGCAGCAATTTATGCTCCGCCAGGGACTTTTGACCCCACATTTAATAACGAAGTGAATAGCCAGAATATTAGCAGAAATGATGACCAAGGGTCGTTCTTGCCAATACAAAGGGTTGCGCGAAGACCACCGTTAAAAGCAAAAGAAGTTCGCGAAGAATTGGCGGAGTATTTTTTAAACGAAGGCCGCGTGGAATGGCAAAACAGTTATGCTTAAAGGTAACGTATTTCTTAATGTTCTCATTACCTTCAAATTTATTCTTCATTCTCGAAGACATTCAAATTTATTATGTATTATTACTTAAAGTACTCAACGATTGCCGAGGCGTGTTTTTGTCCTCAATAAACTCCATTGCTTTATAGGCGAACCAGGAGCTTTTAAATACTTCGCCTGCTCCTATAGAAACAAGAAAAAATGTATTATAGTTTTCATTGTGAATGCTTTCACATACCGTAAACTGGGGAACATTGCCACGATTTTGTAACATTTCGTTCTATAATATAAATATTAAGATTTTTACATTTGCTGTGTAATCTCTTAAAAAATATAGGATTCTTTTGTACGATAACTGTAACACATAGGGTAAGAAGTATATTGGATATACATTTAAACATATTTTAAGATGATAAAAAACAATTTTATTGCTATTTTGCCGATGTAATCATGAATAAATAGGTAGGTATAACTCTGACGCTGATCAAAACATGATATTTCAAGATAGGCTCATCTCAGATAAAAAATCGAAGCTACAATTTTAGATATAAGGTCCACACTCCCTTCCCACCCCTGTGACGGTCGTCACTCCGGTTGGAAGGACGGTCTCAGTCGGCTTTGCCAGGGTTTAAATTAAGTCCTTCCGTGGTAGGTTAAGTTAGGTTTATTCACTATCAGTTTATATACACTATATACATGTAACTTAGACGCGGGATACTTCGCGTTAGTCGCGGTCAAGCCGTCGTTGCGCGGCGGCGCGGTTCACGGTACGGCGTCGTCGGTCTACGTGGCGTGCGTCCGCTTAACGGAGCAATTCGGTCGCTCCGCGCCTGGTGTCTCCGTATCGGGACGGTAAGGGAGCGAGAGAGACTGGGCAGCTTCCTGCGTCTCTTTAACGGGACAAGTGTCGGCAGAGACCGGGCAGCATCCGGGCGTCTCTGTTCAACACGAGGAGCGGGAGAGAGACCGGGCAACGTCCTGCGTCTCTTTAACGGGACAAGTGTCGGCAGAGACCGGGCAGCATCCGGGCGTCTCTGTTCAACACGAGGAGCGGGAGAGAAACCGGGCAACGTCCTGCGTCTCTTTAACGGGACAAGTGTCGGCAGAGACCGGGCAGCATCCGGGCGTCTCTGTTCAACACGAGGAGCGGGAGAGAGACCGGGCAACGTCCTGCGTCTCTTTAACGGGACAAGTGTCGGCAGAGACCGGGCAGCATCCGGGCGTCTCTGTTCAACACGAGGAGCGGGAGAAACGGGGTAGAGTCCGATCTGGCGATCGAGGAGTATACGGAGTCGTTTCACCGAGGTTTGCACCGGGCAACATCCAGGCAAGTCTGGTGGTGGGGGTCCGTCTCCCCACTGGAACTGTCTTGCCTCGGTATCATCGCGGCATATGTCCCGATTCTCGGAAATTCCCAGCAGCGAGAAACCGACGCGATCTAGCGGCGCAGCGGGGAGTGAGCGTCATCGCGCTGACGCGTCGCGGGACCGGCACGCTTCGGGCGAGTTCGGTCGGGTTCGGTCGCGGTCGCCCGCGTGCGCTCGGCTTCTCGCTCACTCCCGGTCGCACCGCCGTGCGCTCGATTCCTCGCGCTGGGACGCTACGTCACACCCCTCCCCTCAAACCTCGTGTCGATCGGCAACTGGGGCCATTCGGAAGAATATCCTCGATATTTTAATAACACTGATCCGAGACCGATAATTTTTTTTAAATCATCTTAAAATATGTATAAATCAGTATCAAAAATACTTCTTACCGTATGCGTTACACTTTTCTTGCAAAAGAGTCATACCTTTTTTTTAACCAATTTCATGAGAATTTACCCTAAACTGCCAATGTTACCCCGTACTCTCAATGTTCCCCCTAGTTCACAGTATTTCGTTCATGTATTGGTAAATGTAATATAATGTACTTTACATGTAATGACGTAAGAAGCATTTAATACATTACACCTATTTCATTCAATATTCTCAGTTTGTAAAATAAAATGTAAACACAGCGTAACTACAGTAATATTTTAATTAAAAGTACCCACCTTTTCCAGTTCCAATGCTTTTCTTCTCTTTAGCCCGCTCCCGCCTGAATGATGCTTGTAAACTCTCCAGCTTCTTCTTCAACTCGTCCACACAAAATCCCACTTCTGTACTCACTTCTTCCCACGCATCTTGTTTATTCGCTTTTTTAAAATGTAGTAGATGTTTCGGGTCCCACAAAATTCTTTTCTTTTTGTAACAATCTACAAAATGTAAAACGACTTCATCGGTCCATTCCATTTTTCTACTATATCTACGTAGTAACAAGTATACCGCGCGAACAGAACACTACCAAGTCAATGACTGAAATGCGATGTTTGGCGAACCTTTCCTGCTTAAATATGATTCCATTTGTTAGTGAAGGAGGAGGGTCTTCTCAAAATGGTTTGTCATTCGTTAATTTGAGGGAGGGGGCAGTACAGAAAACTAAACTTGCAAGTCGCATATTATGGTCCGTTAGGGTAGGTTGTAAAAGGAAGAAGTCATAAATCAGCGCTGTCCAGCGTAGGGGCCCCTCACGCGTTTACTTCCCCTTCCAACCTGCCTTTCGAGCAGCGTGACTTGTCGTCAAGGAGACCGCGCGACGCTGAAAAGGAGACCGCGATATTTCCGTAGACAAGGAAGCTCAGACGACGCGCGCGACGCTGACGTTCACTGTTACTTTGAATCGGCCGCGTCTGTGCGCCATGGCAACGGCGGACGATGGTGGGGGACGGCCTTTGCCTCTCAAGAGGCAAGTTGGACGGCGCTGTCATAAATGGTCAATTTTGAACGAAGGAGCCAACACGTACATCCACCTTCCAACCTCCCAAAACCTGGCCGAAATGCTATTTTACGAACTTCAGAATGTTAGAATTATTATAATTTCATCGTAATATTTATGTCACATCCCTTGTGCTATCTCGCGAAATACCTATGTTTGTTTTAAATTGGATCCTTCCTATCAAATTGGAGACGCATTCCTTATCTCTCGAGTATAAAGACGCGCTCGAATATGAAAGCAAAAGCACGCGTAGACGTATTTCGTGTGAGAAAATTGTGACGTATTGCGCGTGTTTATACTCGAGAGATAAGGGATCTGTCTCCAATTTGTAGGGAAGACGACCCAGGCGGGACCACGCGCAGTCAGCGGACTACCCCTTTTCTTCCTCCGTCCTGTCTCCACGAGGCGTATTGATGGTGGATAATTATTTTTAATTGCTATAGTGGTGGCATGTTTCTCACATCTGACACATTGATGTCAAAACTGAACAGGCCGATTTATGTGCCATACCTGGTTCCCAAAAATTAATCACACTGATCGGTCAGAGCGTTTCGCCAGGGTCGCGGTTTATAACCGTATTGTCCCGCGAGCCGGCGGTAGGGAACGGTACGTGCGGGTCCTCGTAGGTTGAGTACGTACTACCCATCTACAGAGCAATATATGGATTAGCTCGGATTGAACAATGTCACCCTTTTTTTAATTGGCTTTTAGAAATTTGGCAAACCGATGTTGTCGAAACGTTGTTTTGGTAGCTTCCATGTACCGATATATCCTATTGATTACTTTGATATTGAATTGATTGAATATCATCGGATTTGTATGCCACCCAAACGGTCCCTCTCTTGAAGAGGCCCTTTTTACAGTAATATCTTCTCCCCAAGGCCCACCTTCTCTCGCACGGATTACGTCAATGCGTGACTTTGTTTTGAAATTCGAGCGCGTCTTTATACTCGAGAGATAAGGAATCCGTCTACAATTTGGAAGGAAGACGACGCAGGCGGAGTCACACGCAGTTAGCGGACTATCCCTTTTCTCCCTGTGTCCTGTCTCCACGAGGCGTATTGATGGTGGATAATACTTTTTAATCGCTATACCTATTCGTGGCATCTTTCTCACGTGCGTCGAGACAAAAGCGGCCTCAGAGACAGGCGAAAATTCATTCGATCTTTACAATCGATAATTTATTATTTTTCCAAGAACGTTTCGACAACATCTGCTTCCCAAATTTCTAAAGGCCAATAAAAAAATGGGTGACATTGTTCAATCCGAGCTAATCCATATATTACTCTGTAGGTGGGTAGTGGGTAGTACGAGGTCCCGCACGTACCGTTCTGTACCACTGGCTCGCGGGACAAAACGGTCATAAACCGCGACCCTCTCGAAACGCTTTGGCCGATCACCGTGATTCATTTTTGGGAACCAGATATGGCAGCAGTGCTGGTGTTACCCTTCGGCTAACAAGGCTGAAGCTCGTTTAGCTGGGGGTCCCACATTCTAAATATTTTATTAAAAAAAAAGAAAATCAAATCAGCGTCATTTTATTTTTTACATTTAACCGAGGGCCCACCGAATATTCAGCCTAGGGCCCCAGAAAGATAAATCTGGCTCTGTATGGCAGACAGGGCAGCGCGTGGACACTGTAGCACTATACATATGCTTCCCATCTATTGCGCCCAATACATGTGGGAAATCTATCTAAAAAAAGCAGTAATTCAGTTAAATAATTTCTGAAATAAACCTAGAGTAATATATTGCATGAGTATTAAACAAAATATGCCTTATAATTAATATATTCCTTCATACTTTTGTAGAATAACAAAGAAACCGACGATATTATTAATATCGACCTTAGCGACGACATTTTGCAAGATAAAAGACGTAGTAATATTGACAAGGAAGGAGCTACAAATATTGGGGAAACAACGTCAGTACTTACCAAAGAGAAGAAGTAACAACAATGCGGTAAATGAAAAAATTTAACACAGTATTCGAGTCTATAAAAGCTTCATGCTTAAAAAATGACGATGACTTCGAAGCCATATGTACCGTTGTCTACCGCCGACTCGCGGACAATACGGCCATAAATCGTCTCTAACGCGTCTTTACACGCACGCTGGCATCAACTGTCTCAATAAATTTCGCAACACACGTTATCATGTGACGAATGAGAAAATATAGCGTTTCATTTAAAACCATTAATTTGACCCTGAATTCTCTCCCATTTCTCCACCTGCAGAAAAAGTATCTACACCATATAATCTCCCACTCCATGTCAAACAACTTTTGTAAGAACAATTTTCTAATACCTTCAGTCACACTCTACAATATAGGCAGGTACCTACTACATAAAGGACAACCATCATTGGACTTCATACAATTGAATAGTATGAAATACTCAAATGTGGAAACTGCAATGGTATCGGAGATTAATCTGACCGATCCAGTGCGCCGATACCATTGCAGTTAAGTTTTACGGTCGAAATTTAGTTTATTTAAAATTCTTTCAAATGTGGAAACATTTAAGTAATTATTCCGATTCTAGTTGTTGCAATATTTCAATTCTCTAAATTTGTTCCATCAAGTTCAATTTCTTGGAGGCTTCCGAGACATTCGGCAAATACAATAAATTCTCGAGCGTTTATGACCAATTTGTCTTGCTCCTTTTAACTACATAACACTTTCAATGGCAAGGACGACAGTAGCTAGTGAGCCATTCCTTTGATGCGACGGGACTTTACCGACATCGGCTGGGAACAGCCCGAACATCGCGGCGAGCCTGACTTTCCTTTGGTCGAGGGTCCCGAGGTCCCTTCCTCGGTGTCATATGGCAGGCAAACCTTTGGTCTGCACTACTCTAAACACTCTCTGTCCTTCGATCTTTAGCTGTCGCGAGCCACGAGACTCTGTCGAAACTGGTCAAGATCGCTAGAAATATACGTTCCACACGTAGGAACGGGGCATAGGGAGTCTCAAGTGGCGTTCGGTTCGCCGTTCGGTTCAGATCTGGACGCGGCCTTAGACACGCCGGGTGAAAGGACTGGGGCGAAAGCTGTATATATACGTACTGGAGCGAGGGTCAGCGCTAGCGAGAGAGCCGCGCGATCCGTGTGGCCCTCTGGTGGAGCTCCGTGTGTGACGAGGTCCCTACAGTTGAATATAGTAGGGAAAGGAATGAGGGTGAAATTAGCAGAAGTTTTAAATGTTTGAAATTAATTAAAGGACAAACTCCGTACGAAATTCACTATACTAATCATCCCGGGTCTCTTAAAACGTGACCAACTATGTGATGATTCTTATTTTCATTGATTTCCTCTCAAACATCACTTACATGAAAACTTTGTAATAATTTTAGGCCTTTTGACAGCCTTTTTTGTCGAAATACACTGGTATTGACTTCTTTAAATCCAACTTTCATTATTACGATCATAGCTGTAGGTGCCACGGCTGTCGGTTGGCTGCCACTGGCAACTGCCATAATAATATCGTCATCAGAGCCTGGAAAAATAGATTTGACTAAATATAGTATATAAATTTTTATTATTTAATTTTTTTAATTTTTCTATAAGTTATAATAAAACTTACAATACAGAAGTGCGTCCCCCTCTGCTTTCCACAAAAATGAACAAATAATTAATTAACAAAAAAGCTAAATAACATAGGCGAAGTGCCTACCAAAGAAAAGACTTTCAAAATGTTGTAGCTTACATGAACATTCGTTAGTATTGTTCGTGACAATGACTAAATTCAGATTTCCCCCGAACTAGATGCTCCATGATATAGGATTCTGTGACGAATAAATCTCAGGAATCACGAATAAATTTCTCACGAATAAATCTAACGAATAAAGATAACCGGGCTAGAGTATAGAACTCTGCTATGAGTATACGAATAGTTTTTTTTATATTACTTACATTTCTCTTTTCGGAGCCCATTTTGTTTGTCCGTCGCGGTGTCGTGTCGGACGAAGAAGAACCACAAGAAGCTGAAGCTGGCCTAGATGCGAGGTAAACATTCGACGATCAAAGCGCACTTTTTAGTAAATATCGATACCGGTAATTATCGAAATCTTTCTTCATTACGTTTCGCGTTAAGCGAGGGTAAAGAAGATCTCGCCCGACGGCACATTTTCATGATACGAGGTGGATTTTTGCGATGAAAATCATGCTAAATTTCGCAAAGATCCGAAGGGAAATGGAGAACTTGAGGCAGTGAGAGCAACAATCCATTGCTGTGGCTGCCATATCGGTTCGATGAAGAATTAAAAATTGTTTAATTATGCTGTAGGACTACATTTCACGTTCGACCACGAGGTGTCGTTTCGATTTTGCCTGGCTCCGCCGTTGCTGTTCATACCAAACAAACTTCAGAAAAACACACACAGATTCAACATAACTTAATTCGACATTTCTCTACGCATTTTCCGCGTTTCCTCCTCCGCTTCCTTCTTACTTTCTCCTCCTCCCTCTCTTTCTCCCCCTCCTTTCTGTTTCTGCCCTCTATCTCTTTTTCTCCGCTCTCTCTCTCCTCCCCGTTTCCCCGGCTGACGCTAGGACACCGTCTTCAGTGCATCCTTGATCTGGAAATGAAATAATCAATGTATTATTTTATGGCAAATAGTAAGATTGTACAGCGTGATTCTCTCGCTAGAGTCCTAAAGACTATGCCGCGCCTCGCTGAGTTTCGTGGAAGTGACGAATTTCACGTTCTGCATTTGTCATCACATCTTTGCGAAAATGACGTCAACCGATTCCTTATGTGGTCCCGATGTAAATGGCCCCAAGCTAACTTCGTTAAAAATAGTCCGATTTACATGACATTTGACACGATTCTACTCGGGAGAACGCCAGGAATTCATTGGTATCACTGCCATATCGATTCGATGAAGATTAAAGAATTTTTTAATATACCGTTGTGAATCTCGTCTCGAACGTCGAAATCCACGAAACTCAGCGAGGCGCAGCTTATTGGCGGCATCGCCTTTGAAGACTCTAGCCAGAGAATCACTCTGTATAATAGTATACAATATAATAATAGTATACATTATTCATATTCACCATTTCTTCAATTCCGTACTTGCGTCCGCATCGCACGCTTTCTTTCAACGAACTGGCCGCATCGGACTCTTTGCATCGTTGCACAGTGGGTTGAAATCCCAGAAACATGGTAAAAATATGAAGGTAATCTTTGATATTTACAAAAATGAGTATACTAAAGTTTTCGCAGTCGCTGATTACGAATCTGAACTCAAAATGGCAAAAAACAAAATGGCGGATCCAATATGACGGACGCGTATGCCCCAAAAATATCAGATTTGGTCTAAACTTGGTATTCTGGAGTTTCCGAGGTCGCTGAGTACGAATCTCAAGTGAAAATGGCAAAAAAAAACAAAATATCAGGGAATATCAAGATGGGTCGATTTAGTTATTAAAAAATATACGGTTCCATTTAAAAAAAACACCACTGCCGTCGTGGAAACATGTGTTAATTAAATATCTCGTTACAACAATAGTATTAGGATTCACATCTGAAAATAACAACAGATATAAATATTTCAATTAACAGTGTTTGCAAAAAGAAATTATTTTCATGAACTGGTAACCGTTTTGAATAAACTGAAATTTTAGGGATTGGAGCAAAAACGAGCAAAATCTGAAAGTTAATCTCTGTTCTTTAATAATCAGAGATGATAACTGTGCAAACAAAAATGCTTGATCGGACTTGGAAGTTAACTAAATGTTTAATTGTTTTTGTAGATCAGCTATGGTAATTAACCCTTCGTGGTCACACCTCCTTATAATCACAAGTTGGTCACACGGGGTTCATTGTACCCCAGCGTCATTTTTTAGTTACCATTTTCGTATTTTTGAAGCTTTTAACTTTTCAGTGATAATTGTACATTCGTAATACTCATACAATCATGCTCTAATAGTATTTTTCTAGAAATGTAAGTTTTGACAAGATGAAATTTATATTTAAAGAAATAGTTGTGGAAAGAAGCGATTTTTTGCGTTAAAATTCACCAAATTTTTAAATTTTAATACGAAGGTCTGAAAATTTACAGAAATATTGGCAAAGACATATACTTCAGGAAGAAAATTAGTTTAGTGCTGGGCGTGGCAAAAAAGGTATTTATTCTGAGATAAGAAGTGTTCTATGTTCAGCAGAAATGAAATCGAAAATTGGCATATAAGTATGGTTATTTATTTGCTAGAAATAAAATAAAAAAACCTCTTTGGCAGGGTTTTACGGTGTATTGTATTAATACTATGTCCAAAACAAAAAAATAATAATAAAACTTTGCGCATCCGACTCCGTAAATTATATGGCTTCTGCACGACTGCACATAACACATAATATATATCACTGAATAAATCCTTTAAAAAATCGCAGGGTTTAGAAACTTTTACCCACATTTAATAAAATCTGCTGAATCCAAAGAACTAAAAAAAAAAAACTTCAAAATTTTTGCACCGAATCACACTTTAGTCACACCGGGGTTCGCTACAACCCACTATTTTTCAAACGGTTGTTTGAGGTATACAAATGCGATAGCGAATTTTCTAAAGCGTTGAATGCTGTAGTAAGGCCTCTCAACTAACGGTAGATGGCGTACTAAGTCACATTTCGAATTCGTAAAGGCGCGATATTAAAACTCAAAACTTGGCTGGGATACAATACACCCCGTGTGACCACAAAGGGTTAAGGTTATACGAGGCAATTTTGAATTGAACATTATGAAGGTATTATTGCTTGCCGCAAACGCATAACAACAAAAAGGAATTAAATAAACACCTGAAATTGACGTCTTCATCGCGAAACAGAAGTTTAAAACACAGAAAACACAAAAAATAGCTACACTAAATCGTTTGATAAATCGCTTGGAATAAACATGTAACGGAGTTCCTACAGCTAACTGTTTTTGACCAACTCTGGTAAGGAAGGAAGAGTTGTAGAAGGTTGTGGATATACGTTTTATTGTGCACACATATTTCAACTATACCAGGGATAAAAAATCAGATGTTTAAACATTCTTTTGTATTTCGACTTTTCGCCAACTTTTGGGGTCTCCTACCCCACTGTGCGTTGTCTGGTTTGTAGAGCGTCATTTGTTTCAGATCGCACCACAGAGGCGTCATCGAATTCACGTGTCACGTTCACGGTTCGCGTTGACGTTTCATTGACAGAAGGAGTTTGTGTTGTGTTGTGTTGTGTTGTGTTGCGTTTTGTTGCGTTTGCTGGGGTAGTGTAAAATGAGTATCACTGGAAATGTGAATATGCAGGACGTGCAAGAAGATATGGACAATAATTCTCCGTTTCGTCAGCGAAAATAACGTCCGTCCGCAAGGAGATTTTCGAAACGGAAAGTATATCGCGAAAAAGAAGGCCTTTGACCCTTCACAAGAAACGGGAAAGGGTAAAAACGGCTGACGACACTGCCGTAGGACAACATCCAGAAGAAGTGGCCGAGGAACGTATGGTAGAGGAACCATCAACATCTGATGGATGAAATCATACGCCCCAAGAGATAGTGCACTCGCCATCCGATGAAGACATTTGTAACGAGTTACGCCGGTGGGACGACGATCTTACCCCCCACCACGCGCCCGACCGAGGTAGCGCGTACCGCGCTACGCCAACGGTCTTGCCCCCCACCACTCGTCCGCAATACCGAGAACTGGCGCGAGAGGGTTTCACAGCGAGAGACTCTCTCGCTGCCGAAAATGTGCGGACGAGGACATACAGGTCGGGGGCATAGGCCTATTTGGCAGAGACCGCCTAGAGCGATAGTACGAGCAGTACGCCTCTCCCAGAGACCTCCTGTGCGATTCCACGTTCTTGAGCCGAAACCCTCGTTCTTGCGAAAGCCAAGCGCTCGTGTTTCGCACCAGTTCTTGTGCGTCCACAGACTGAGTCTCTGTGCATTTTTCGCCTCCACACCTCCACGGTTCCCAGAAGGACAGCGTGAGCCATCCTCTGGACGAAATACCGATAACCGCCATCGATCTCCCGAACAGAGTTATCTCTGTTCTCGAGAGCGTCCTTACAGTCGCCGACTCACCCGCGGGCTGTGCCCACTGGGTGACCGGACCCCCCCGACTCTCCGACCAGGGTCCATTGGCAGGGTTGGCCCGCCTGGACACCGAAGGGTCAAATCGTCTTCCCTCTCCACTCTCGCCGAATCGACCATCGATATACGCACCGAGATACGCGCCGCGACACGCGCCGCGATACGCATCGCCGACCAACGCTCCGAAGTACGCGACGCGATCCGCGCCGATAGGCTAAGTCTAGGTTTAAGCCGTACATACTCTGTTTGCCAGCATAGACCTGGCCGGGATACCCTGTACTCTCGTCGAAATAAATTATCGTACTCTACCTTACCTCTACGTATTCAGTCATTCGATCGGCGGCCCTGGACCACCGTCCTGAGCTGGCGATACGGTTCCTCCACCGTCCCACCGGTAACCCCGCGGCTTAACGGTTACACATTGATATGGCCAGTTCGGGAGAAACTCGGCAGAGGCGCTGGAAGAACTGAGAACCGAAATACCAGAAGGCACGGATGTAGAAAGTAACGAAGAAGAAAACTTCGTTGTAGAAAAAGTTGCGAAGAGCGAGCCGCAAGAAGAATCGCGTCTCCTAAATAGCAACGATATAATGAGTTTCCAAAATGTGCTTGCTCAATTGCAGAAAATAGGTAAGCATGCAAAATATAGGGAAGACTGTGGCATTGAACACCTACGAATAACTAGTATGAAACGATGTGGCTTCAAGAGCATCTTCAGCGTAATATGCACTTTATACCATTATAAAGCTGAAATCCGCAATCAATCAGACGAAGCCGAAGAAGTGGATAGTAATCAGGGCGTCGTTAAGGCAAGAATTTTATGTGGAGGCAGTTATGCCCAGTTGGAACACACTTTTGCAGGAATGAACATACGTTGCATGTCGAAGAGAAACTTTGTGAAGAATCAAGATAAATTCGTCAAGTCATGCGCATTACGGTCGATTAGGAACCTATACATCTCTCTCTCGCAGGATGTCTTTCTCTCTCGCACCATGTTGGCGACAGTTTCGAGCACGGTGTAATAGATAAGTGTTCCGACTCCTGTCCAGAATGTGTGACTTTTTCGTCCTAGTTCTTCTGGGGACCGGCTGATTTCGTCGATGTCGTAAAGGCATTTACATATATATACAGGCCTGATGTGGAATTCCCACTCGTAGTGGAGGAGGAACAGGCCACGCATGCGCGTGATGATCCCGTGACGTTAAACCAATCAACGCCAAAGTTCCCCCTCCACTACGAGTAGGAATTCCATACCAGACCTGTATATATTTGCAACATCAACTAAATACGTGCATACAAACAATATTTACCACTTTGCCTCGTGCCGATAGCATTTTAAGTGAAAATGTATGAAATTATAAATTATTATCAACAATTGATAAATGACAAATAAAGTTAGCAGTTTAATATTATTGTATCTTATACTATAAAGCGGAAAGTGTGTGTTTGTCTGTCGCCGCAAAACTTTCTAACGGTAAAGTCTGGGGTCACGAAAGGTATCTCGGCTCATTATGCCTGGCTAATCCAGATGAATGTGACTATTTTCAGCTCGCTACGTCCTTCCCTTCTCGAGTTATTAGTTAAAATAAACGAATAGTGTCTACGATT
The DNA here is from genome assembly GCA_963932275.1 of Andrena praecox. NCBI lineage: Eukaryota > Metazoa > Arthropoda > Insecta > Hymenoptera > Andrenidae > Andrena > Andrena praecox. Next base: position 39,027,206 of record OZ010731.1, read on the forward strand.
CCAAGCCGCCGATGGCTCGCGAGAGAGAGAGACAGAGCGTAGGCACGTGAAAGACGAAACGAGACAGAGTATCTCTCTACGTAGCAGACGGTAACGCCGCGCGACTCATTCGTCACCTCTCGCTCGCTCTCGGGTACCTCGGGTTCTTTCACTCTCGACCGAATGATTCCAAGAAGTGGTGGAGATAGCGACGACCGCTTAACGCATACATTGTTGAGAATGTTGGGATGATCCCAGAGCAAGAGATTCTCAATAAATAATTTGTGGATGACTGAATTAATGAAATTGATTTGTTTTGAAGTTTCTTTCTTGCAAGCAACAACTTTTTTTCAGGGAAATATTATTTGCGACGGTAAAATTAGAATCTAAATTCCGGGCGAAGCCGGGTAATAAATCTAGTATAATATATTTATAAATTTTTAAACAATATAAAATATACCTATTAAAGGTATGTGCGAACAAGGATAACTTAACTATTTACAAATTTAGCTAATTTCTTTTTTACTGTGTTTGTAAAATATTAGGTTAAGTGAGCACGAGGAGGCTGGTGATGTTAGGATCGGTGATCGGCACCAAAACACTGGGTTGCACAAAAAGAATGTGATGTCTTTATTTAAAAAGTGTACAAACGGACGAGCCGTTGTGCACACTGAAACAATAGAGGATTGAGCCCCCGTACACTCTCCTGTACTACAATTTACACGTGTAATAACGTGGACACGCGGACACGCACAATCGCGAATGCACAATCAGTAATCTTATACACTCGCACTGTGTCGCGAACACCGTGTTTGAGCTTACAAGTAAACGTGAAACGAGATGAACAATACAAGTGCTTGTTGAGCAAGGCCTTGAAACTTTTAACAAATACGTTGTTCGTTGCGCACGGTTCTGAACAGAATGAATTCAACATGGATGCGCATTTCCGCCTCGGCGTCTTCTCGAACATTCTCAAGCGTCGATCGACAAGACGGACGCTGATTGGTCGATTGATCGCGGATCGACCGCGACTTCCGCTGCCCAGGAGGTGCTGCGGTGATCGAGAGTGCGGCGGTGCAGAGAACTATTCATTCCCAAACAGTGTTTAATTTAGTTAGTGACCGAGTTTCTGATTTAACATATTGTCTCATCCGCATTGTTATATAATAAAATAAACATTTACTAATTATGTCAGCTTTCTGTGATTCAAATGGGAACATTAACTTAAAATTTAAAATTATTTTTTCTATAGTATTGTCTAGTACAAGCCTGCCCCATCGGGTGCAAATACCTCCTGAATTTCTGGGACCCGGGTAACAGCCGAGCGCGGGACTGTTCCATTGCTACCCGTTGCGAAATTTGTGAGAGAACTGCATGGTGGTACGAGCCTGCATGGACGGCTGCACACTCATGCAGTTCTTCCGCAACCCATGCTGTGGTTAGCAACGTAACCATCCCGCGCTCGGCTGTTGCCCGGGTCCCAGAACTTCAGGAGGTATTTGCACCCGATGGGGCAGGCCTGGTCTAGTATATCACATCTTTTAGATTTGATGGTTTCTTGAAAATATTTTTCTGTATTTCTAAAGAATTCGTAAATTAACGTATTCGGGTGGATCAGTCTTCCACTATTTTTAACATCAACTAATTGAGCAACAGTTCTGGCATTTGTATGATTTTCATTTTCGAATATTGAATCTTGAGCACATAGAACACTGTATTTTTTTCATTTTTTTTTTTACAAATAAAACCAGTTATATAATATATAATACAATCTAATACTTCAGTCAAGCAATAATCGTGCTCAAATACTTCGTCGCATTCTAAATCCGTAGTTTCAATTATATTATTTAATTTAACTTTTAACTTTTCAATGTAAATATGCGCGCTTGATGTATTGTTGTTCCAAAAAAAAAATTTTAAATCTTCAATCGAGATAATTGGTTTCTTATTAGTATTATTTTTAACTTTACAATTTCCAAATGTTGGAGGTTGCAATAATTTGTATATTGAAAGCATTTTATATAAATGAAGAAATGTTTGAAAATTTGGATGGTCATTTTGACATCCTGCCTGTCTGATAATACCAAAAAATTGTTGCAAAATATAAAAAGAAGATTACAAATATAACAAATAACATGACAGGTGTTAAATCTACCATACCGACGATGTGGAAGTCTTCTACGCTTGAAAGTCCTCCGATGTCGACTTCCAGGCTCTTCTTACCGAAGACTTTGATTTTCTCGCCCGTAGTGGAGCGAATGTCGAGTCTTGTCCGGACGATGTCCTTCGACGGACACAACTCTTTGTCCAGAAGGTTGACGGGGGAACCCGTGTCTAAGATAATTCTACAGAGTTTCCTTCCGATTTTTCCACATACGTAAGTTTCTTCCCACGGAATTTCCGGACCTCCAGTCGCCTCCTGCATCGCCACACTCTTGACGACCGGAGGTCTGCTCCTCAAGGTCCGGCGTCTCCCCCTTACGCAGTTCTCTTCCCGTTTCCCTCATAGGGCTTCCTCGGAGGGGCTGCTCTTGTCTGGTCGTTCTTGGCCTTGAAGCAGTCCTTTGTAACATGTCCCGTCTTGCCACATAGCCAGCAGGTAATCCTTGGCGTGTCGTCGTTGCGGTCCTCGGACTTGTCGGGCCTCCTCTTTTCCGGGAACCTTGTAAAATTGTTGGAGGGTTTAGCCTACCGTTTTTCCGAGTACCGTTCTCGCGATTCTGTCGCGGGACCGTGAGACATTGCCTCGACGGCCTCGATTTCGAGAGCTCTGGTCACGGCGGCTCTTAGAGACGCAAAACTGCCGAGTCGCAGTTCCCGCTGCATGGTAGAGCTCGACAAGGCCGTCACGAATCGTGACGCGGCGAGTTTGTCGCGGGTTTCCGCCGGGTAGTCGACGTCCTTCTCCCTCCTTCGGGCCTCGTCGTCCCTCCGCTGTGCCTGCATCTGTCCCACGATGCTTAGTTGGAGGTTGGTGAACAGCTCCTGCAGGGAGGCGTCGCCCGTCGGTCCAAGGGAAGGTTCCGTGAAGGCCGCGGAAGCGAGTGGGCATCCCACTTCTGACACCATTGTTGCGATTTGGGTAAGGCATAACGAAAGTTTAATGTATAACAAAAATAACCGAACATTAACAAGAACAAGAATAGTAGCACAGAGGTAACAGAATACAATCTTCAAGGGTTTGCAATGCGAATATCGATACGTCTGCACGTAATGGCGTCTGGCTATCGAGTGACAGCTTGACAGGCGATCGGTCTGATCGCCTTCTTCTCGCTGTCCTTTTGTCTTGCTCGCGAGCACCAGCTGGCCATGGATTCTATCCATAGGTTGCTCGCAAAAATATATACAGAGAGTTACTCTGTTGATAGTCAATACTCTAGGGGGTGATTATACATGCGAAAATAAGACGTAAATCAAGAGTGACGAAATTGCAGTAAAGGCGCCTATAGTGAATCCATCCTTACATAAACCTTGTCCGCGCAGGGATGATTCTGAGGAGGCGCTGATTGGTCCGGCTTCCCACTTAACCGCCTACGTTTTTCTCCGTCTTACCTCTCTGTCAACCGTTCCGCAACCTGCAGTGTTTACATTGACATCGGTCAAGTCCCGCCCTTGGACGGGCAGGGAACCGACAGGTAAAGCGCTACGAGCAATCGCCTGCGTCGGGCCCGTAGGCAGTAGTGGGGGCTGCGCAGATCGGTCGCAAAACGGTATGGGCGTTAGGGTTTTTCTTAGGATGGATTCAGTATAGAGCAGTGAGGGCCAGTTGGGCCATTAAGAAGCCCGACCTCCATGATGTTTACCAGAGTCGCTGTCATTATGTTTGGGAAATAGTTTAGTGAGCGCTGGTAGGATTTTGAGGTTAAGGTCGACGGTGAAAAGGTGCACACTCAATCACAGCGATTAAAAGAGAATGAGGTCTTTATTATAAAAGTGCACAAACGGTTTAGCCGTGATGCACATTAACGGTTAAATGAGCATCCAAACACGCTTATATTACAATGATTAAACACATATCAACCATGTAAACACGCGAACACGCACAATCGCGAATATACAATCCACTGATGTTATACACGCTAATTGTGTCGTGCACTCCGTGGCTGAGTCAATAAATGAATGCACAAATTATTTTTGTAAAAATGGTGCGCTTGGGAAGAAAAAGTTTCGAAAATCGGCAAAAAAATTAATAGTTTTTCGAGCGTATTTAAAAAACTATGTTTTCGATCAAAAAATCGGTACGCACAACGGAAACTACACTCATATCGATTATATTAAAAAAAAAAAAAAATTTGATTTCAGAGTTGCCGTTCCAGAGATATCGTTTCGATAAGCGACCTATGTTTTTCTTGTGAGGGGTGTAGGAGATTAACTGTATATGGAAATCTATGCATGTTTTTCTATTACTTTTTTTTTTAGTCTCTTAAGACATTGTTCTAAAGATAGGTAATAACAATTTTATAATAAAACTGTAAGTTATTCCTTAGAAAAATCTTAAAAATGGGCTCATTTTTCCGGCCGTCACAGTGGTGTTCCCCCTTAAGGGGGTAGACACAGGTAATGCAGCGCGCTGTGTACCGACACAATGTGGCCCGAAACAGGGGGTTGGGATTTTTCATTATTCGTCCTTATATGAGTAGATTTTGGGCTGGGTTAAGACTCATTCGAAAGAGGAATGTGCAATGCGGAGCGCTCAGCTCATGGCTCAACGAGATTGTGTTGATATCTAATAATATGAGTGTCCAAAGTAGAGCAAAAGTCGACAAAATACACCCGTAGAATCCAAGTATTTTTAGGTCACTAAAAGTTTTGTGACTCAAACGGTGAGCATAGCGATCCGCATTGAACCTTCCTCTTTCGAATGAGTCCTAAACCAGCCCAAAATCTGCTCATATAAGGGCGAATAATGAAAAATCGTGACAGCATTCCCAAATACGAATTCCGCCATATTGGCGATAATACAGAGCAAGTCACGTGACAAATTTAGGTCAGGTAGTGGACACGAGATGGCGCCTACTCGGGAGAACTGCCAACGTGGAATCATAGCATAACTGAAGCGTTAGCTGGATACATGTGCCACTGTAAACGCGTGATGCAGTCAATGTATACATTTTCGTACGATTGTAGGTTAGGTTATATGCATTTTAGGCATACGTTGACTATGAACTGCTAGGAATTGTATACATTTACTAAATTAACGCTTTGGCCGTGACACATACATCACTTGCAATCGCTGTCGAATTATGTTATAATTATATGGCCACATTATTTAAAATAAAAAAAGAGAGATTGGAACATTTTTACTAATACTGGAAGTAGTGATTTACTGGTATCATATTTTCAGAATGTGGTGAAGTTACAGCAATTGTTTGAAATTATTGCTCTTATTATTATTCTTTTTTATTCTTCTGACTATTGTATAAAACATCTAATAAGGAAAAGTCTCCAAACCAGTGAAAAGTTGACTCCCCGATTTTTTTTGTTATTCTTTACGGTCCTATCTCCTAAGTTAAATAATCCTTAGTTAATATTTAAAATGCAGACAGAGTTAAAACCAAAAAGAAATACAACAACTTAAAATAACTGATGTGACTTACAATAGTGACGACTGATAAATGACGATGATAAAAGGCAAATTTATATTAAAATTTTATTTTTTTGTTGAAAACTGATTACAAAAAAAAATTATTACTTAAAATAAAAAAAATTGTGGTTCCTCCGCGGCCCCTCCCGCCTCTTCCTCCCATTCCTCCTCTTCCTCCCCCATATTTTATTTCTCTTATGTGCTTCTTTAGCTCGCTGTTCTGCAATATGAAAAATAAACATAATTGTTATGTTAATTACTGCAATAATGTCTAGACGTTTTCACGCTTTCATGAATTTACTTCACGAAAATATCATTTATTACCAATCATGAGTTGATAATATAACAACGAAGTAGGAATAGGAATCAATATCATGAACTACCTATATAATTGAATTTTTATTAATAAATGATGTACATATACATTATTCCTTAATGTGTAGAAATTGGTGCGTTATACAATGTTATTAAGAAATAATATTTTGTGTATTTTATTATCCTTTAATCGATTTATTTTCTTACTTACTGTCCAGTCTTTGAAAAAACGCGTTCAGCAGGCACGGAGCTTGCCATAATACAAAGATATTTTTTACCAACTCGGCTAGAATGAAATATATTTTTGCATTTTGCTTCCAATAAATAAGAGGATTTATTATTCTGGATAAATAAGTTTCTTTAAAATAGTTATCTAACTGTAATTGCACAGCATTATGATCTAATGAGCTTCTATTTCCCCCTTCGATATAATTATCAAATGAAGCCCAAAAACTGGATTCATCCTCTGTCACTGGTGCCATCAATGTTTCCAAATTTCCTATTTCCCTTGTTGGCGAGCCATTTGAAGAATTGGCTAATCTAATAAGATGGTCTCGGGCTGTTTCAAAATTGATGTCGCTGGTGAAGGGTAAATCACGAAATCGTGGATCTAAAAGGGCGGCACATGCATAGATTTCGTTAGTTTCCATGCCAGAAAAATATTTTTTGCTCTTTTGACATTAATTCTACGCAAAGTTTTCCTTCGATTCCATTCAAAGGAAAAGTAGCAAGGAAAATGTCCAATTGTTTCTTAATCATTAGCACCTTGGATATACTGACACTTTTTTCTGCGCTGATTTCATTAGTTGCTAACAGGAACGTTTCTAATATGGGTAAAAGTTTAGTAAAGCTAACTCGCAGGATCGCAAGATAATAAAGAAGTTTATTAATATCATATAATGAAAAGAATAAGATGAAACAGGGATAAGAGTCTGTACGTGGATTACGCTTCGGACGTCTCCGATCAACTGGCTCACGCCAGAGCAGGGTTGCCAGGCGGTTCAGTACACCGTACTGGCATATATGACGTCACAAGACGGCATAGACCTATATCAGTAACCTCATACATTCCCTTGATCTGAAACAGCTAATTAATGAGCCAACTCGTATAACACTTTCTAGTGCTACCATTCTGGATCTAATTATGGTTAGCAAAAATCTTAAAATCATCTCTTCTGGTTGCCTTGAAGTCAGTGACATTAGTGACCACTGCTTAGTCTACGCTGTATTGGACATTTCTAAGCCTCAGTCTGCGCAACGCTTTGTTTTGCGGCGTAGTCTGGGAAAGATGCGTGAAGAACAATTCAATCGTTCTGTAGCCCGAATTAACTGGGATGAGGTCTACAATTCGCCCAATGTTGATCTGAAACTTTTAGCTTTTACGAGCATTATAACTAATGTCTTTGACACCTACGCCCCAGTACAGCGAATACGCGTCACAAAACCGCGAGCGCCTTGGCTTACACCGAATATAAAGAGGCTCATGGTACTTCGGAATAAAGCTCTATCCAGATTTAAGCGTACTCGTTCAGAGACGCACTGGAACTACTATAAGCAGCTGAGAAACTACGCGACATTTGCAGTTAAGGCTGAAAAGTCGGCTTTCTGCCAACTCATTTCAACCCGATCCTCTCCTAAATCCTTTTGGAATTTTCTTTCCTGTTCTGGTGCTCACTCTTCCTCTCGATCGCTTTCACTTCCGCCACGCTTCTCTAACCCCACGGCGATTAACAACTATTTCATTGACGCCATCCCTGCAACTCCGGTTAGCTCGGACCTTATTGCGAAGTATTCGCTTCCTGCTGCTGGTGGGTCTCAGTTCAAATTCAAACCTTTCAGTGGCAACGATATCTTGGCGGTACTGCGGGCCACTAAACCCACGTCGTCCGGTCCATTTGACGTTACGGTTGAGATGCTCTCCTATATTTTTCCATCCTTTCTGGATCCTCTTGTGCATATTTTTAATTCCTCTCTCTCCGCCGGCACATTCCCATCTATATGGAAACACTCCTCTGTTCACCCAATCCCGAAGGCCGCGAATCCTAGCTCTTTCAATGCACTACGTCCCATTTCGGTCACTCCTTTCCTCTCCAAAATTTTTGAAAAACTCTGCCATAAACAATTTACACAGTATCTATGTGACACAGCATCTATTCCGAAGTACCAGTCAGGCTTTCGCTCAGGGTATAGTGCGACAACCTCGCTAGTACATTTATCTGACTCCGTCTTAAATGCTTTTGACTCGCGGCGCCTGGCTTGCATAGTCTCTTTTGACTTTACTAAGGCATTTGACACGCTTAATCACGATCTGCTTTTGGCTATGCTGAAGGGAATCGGTGTGTATGATACTGCTCTGGATTGGTTTCGCTCATTTATTACGGGTCGTTCGCAGCAAGTTGTTCTTACTAATCCATTACCAACTTATTCCACCGTGCGATCTACGTTATGGGGTGTTCCACAAGGCTCGGTTTTTGGTCCGATATTGTTCAGCATTTATGTGTCTCAACTCCCGCGTGTTGCTACCTACTGTCAAACTTACATGTATGCGGATGACACTCAACTTCTCTTATCTTTCCATCCTGGCGATGCCGTTATGGCTGCTGCTCAAATTGAAACTGATCTAGCCAAGATTCATGAATGGTCTACTTCCCATGGACTTCGTCTTAATCCTTCCAAATCGTCTATCCTTCTGGCTGGCTCCACCCCTATCCTTCAATCCGTCAACTCCTTCCGTCTCAAAATAAACAATATTCTGGTTCCTGTACTCTCCTCTGTGAAAATTCTTGGTGTTACGTTTGATTCCTCGTGGAAATTTACTTATCATGTGTCATCCAAAATAAACAGTGCTCGGCTTCGCCTCAAACTCCTATACCCACTTAGGAAAATTCTCTCGCGTCGTCAAAAGCTGCTCGTCTCGCAACTTCTTGTCCTATCTTTATTTGACTATGCCGATGTTGTTTATTGCCCATGCCTTACAAAAGCGGCGCTCGCGAGAATCCAATCTGTCCAAAACTCTTGTCTTCGTTTCACTTTCTTGGCTCGCAAATACGATCACGTAACTCCGCTTATTAAGAAATCAGGGTGGCTGGTTATGAAACTCAGGTGGATTCTTCATCTGTGTTGCCTGGTCTATAAAATAATTCGTGATGACACCCCTCCTTACCTGCGTGAGCTAATTAAGAGGAACTCTGACTTCTATGCTACCGGCAGTTGTGTTACGCGGTCGGAATCTCTGCTGGCCGTACCGATACATCGCACATGTAAATACTGTGGCTCATTTTCGTATGCTGCTTCTCGTTATTTCAACCTTCTCCCTCCGAGTATCTGTTCACTTCCTACCCTGTCATCCTTCAAAGCTGCGGCAAGCGCTTATCTAATAGATCATCCGCTAATTTAACATTCCCTTGTACTACCTCTACTCATCACCTCCTCTACTTTACTTAGTTCTATGCTTAGTTTAGTTTTGTTTTTGTCTTTAGTCTTAGTTTTTAGTTTTTCTTAAGTTTTTCAAGTTTGCGCTTGGTCTGTACGCTATTACGAGGTTAGGCCTAATAACAGCTTTAGCTGAGCCTCGCCTTTTCACCTTACTGTATACTAATTGGTGAAATAAAGACGGAAAATAAAAAAAATAAAATACACTACTCGACTTGTGCACGCTATGCGATGAATTGTGGTACTAATCGGTAGTGGCGTCACTTGGCATAACTTGGCGCTAGTGTCGGTTGTCATGACGTCGCGAAGTCACCAACACAAATACACCGTTATTGCTGTAGGTGTTCCCCTTCTCCTACACCGTATGACGTCATATACGTCAGCACACCGCCATTTATTCAGTACGCCTGGCAACCCTGCACCAGAGATGGGCAAAAAATGATTTTAAATAAAAAATTGATTTCGAATGAAAGACAAAAATTTTATTCAAGAGTTGTCGAATAAAAATAACCCAAAGTTATTCGAGGGGGATTTCATGGGGACTCTACCCCACGATATTGGAAGAACCCAGTTTTCATTGGGAAGTTCCTGCGGAGTTGACTGCGTATAATCTCACCCCATTAACCTTGCCTCCTAGGGAGATACCTGATACGTCCAAGATCCCTTTAACTGATCCGCGATTAAAATATTATTTGAATAAGTTGTTTAATAGTTGTGACGGTTGTCACTCCGGTAGGAAGGACGGTCTCAGTCGGCTTTGCCAGGGTTTAAATTAAGTCCTTCCGTGGTAGGTTAAGTTAGGTTTATTCACTATCAGTTTATATACACTATATACATGTACTTAGACGCGGGGTACTTCGCGTTAATCGCGGTCAAGCCGTCGTTGCGCGGCGGCGCGGTTCGCGGTACGGCGTCGTCGGTCTATGTTGTGCGCGTCCGCTTAACGGAACAATTCGGTCGCTCCGCGCCTGGTGTCTCTGTATCGGGCGGTAAGGGAGCGAGAGAGACCGGGCAGCTTCCTGCGTCTCTTTAACGGGACAAGCGTCGGTAGAGACCGGGCAGCATCCGGGCGTCTCTATTCAACACGAGGAGCGGGAGAGAGACCGGGCAACGTCCTGCGTCTCTTTAACGGGACAAGTGTCGGCAGAGACCGGGCAGCATCCGGGCGTCTCTGTTCAACACGAGGAGCGGGAGAGAGACCGGGCAACGTCCTGCGTCTCTTTAACGGGACAAGTGTCGGCAGAGACCGGGCAGCATCCGGGCGTCTCTGTTCAACACGAGGAGCGGGAGAGAGACCGGGCAACGTCCTGCGTCTCTTTAACGGGACAAGTGTCGGCAGAGACCGGGCAGCATCCGGGCGTCTCTGTTCAACACGAGGAGCGGGAGAGAGACCGGGCAACGTCCTGCGTCTCTTTAACGGAACAAGTGTCGGCAGAGACCGGGCAGCATCCGGGCGTCTCTGTTCAACACGAGGAGCGGGAAAGAGACCGGGCAACTTCTTGCGTCTCTTTACCGGGACAGGTGGTAGGAACGGGGTAGATTCCGATCTGGCGATCGAGGAGTATACGGAGTCGTTTCACCGAGTTTTGCACCGGGCAACATCCAGGCAAGTCTGGTGGTGGGGGTCCGTCTCCCCACTGGAACTCCCTTGCCTCGGAATCATCGCGGCATATGTCCCGATTCTCGGAAATTCCCAGCAGCGAGAACCCGACGCGATCTAGCGGCGCAGTGGGGAGTGAGCGTCATCGCGCTGACGCGTCGCGGAACCGGCACGCTTCGGGCGAGTTCGGTCGGGTTCGGTCGCGGTCGCCCGCGTGCGCTCGGCTTCTCGCTCACTCCCGGTCGTACCGCCGCGCGCTCGATTCCTCGCGCTGGGACGCTACGTCACATCCCCCTCTTTCTTCGGAGAGAGATGCGACGTAATAATCGGGTAATTGCTCGCATTTCGGGTTAACTCCGGTTTTATTTGACAAGACTTACGTACTAGACTTATGCCTTGCGGCTACCCGTCACCCTTAACCTAAACTTATCCTACCTTAACCTAACTTAAATTTAATTAGGGATGGGGACATGCGGCGGAGCTGAATCGTGCGCCCGTCCTGGCGCACGCGGAAGCGCTGTCCCTCCCGGAGGTGCTCCAGATTTACGACGGTCCATCCCTGGTCGTCCGTCGCTCCCTCCGGGTCCATGGGGGTGGTGGTCTCCCTGGCTGCGCACGAAGGCCCTTGTGCGGTACCGTCGCGGGGCCTCGGCAGCGGGGGCTCGGGCTGGCTGGTTGCAGGTCGGGGTTCCGGGGCAGATGGCGGTGCCTCCTTGGCTGGGGTGGATCGCCCTGGTTTGGGGGCCTTGCGGGCTCTTTTCCGCTCGGGACCGGCCTCGGTTGGTGGCGGCCGGCGTGTCGGCGTCGCTGGGCGTCGGGCCGTTTCCTTGGACGGTGTTACGGTCCGGGCTGGTGGCGGCTCGGATGCGGATGTTCCGGGCGGTCGACTGGTTGGTTTCCGGTCGGCCGGTGCCTTGGTGGTGGCCGCTGCTGTTGGCGGCCTGCTCGTCGGTCCATTCCATGGCGCGATCTTCGGCTTCTTGGCCCGTGGCTGCGGTGGTTTGGCCGCGGGCTCCGGTTGTGCCGGGGGCCGCGTCTTGGGGGGTGGAGGTTTCCACCCGCTCGTGGACGGCCTTGCCGGCGATGGGGTCCGTGCTGAGACCCACGGTAGGTCCTTGCCCGGTGTTGGTGGGAAGGACGGTGGACGGCGGCTGCTCGGCGGGGGCGATTCCTCCCCCGAGGACTCCCCGAACAGGTCGCGGAACTTTTGGCGCATTCGGGGGCTTGCCGGCTCGCGCACACGTATCTCCAGTACGTCTTCCATGGCGCAACTGAGCCCCTACGTGGTCCTCGGCCGGGCTCGTGTCGGAATCGCTTCCGGGGTCGTCGTTTTGTCCCCTGGTCGGTGCGTCGGTGTTGATTGTTTCGGTGCAGGGTTTGACATCCTTCAGGTGGGCCCGGCTGCTGCGGTTGCGTTCGTCCTTGAGCACGACGATATTTGGCCCCTGGAACCGGACGACCCGGTACGGGCCTGCGAATTTCGGTGCTAGCTTCGCAGCGAAACCTTGTGCGGCGTCGGATATGTGGTGTTCTCGCCGCATTACGTAGGTTCCGATCTCGGGTCGCCAATCTCGCCGACGCAAGTTGTAGTGTTTACTCTGGCTTTCGAAGGCTCGTGCCTGGTTCCGACGGGCCAATGCGATGGCGTCCTGTAGGTCGTCGATCTCTTGTCTCCGGAATCGGGTATCGGTGTGGTCGAGGTCCGGTGGGTCGTCTTCTGGTGGACGGTAGAGGGCGGCCGGTGGGTTTAGTTCCCGTCCGTAGACCAGGAACGCTGGCGTGAAACCGGTACTCTCGTGTTTGGCGGTATTATATGCGAACACTAGTTCGTGTATCCATCGATCCCAGTGCCGGTGGTTTTCGGCCGTGTACTGCGCGATCATTGTTTAGAGTACGCGATTCACCCGCTCGACGGGGTTGCACTGTGGAGAGTAGGGTGGCGTTTTTCGGTGCTCGCTGCCAGCGTCCTTCAGAAGCTTCCCGAATTCCCGGCTTTCGAACTGGCGGCCGTTGTCGGTTATCACAGTCCGGGGGCATCCGTGTCGCATGAATACGGTGTCCTTGAGGGCCCTGGTGACGGCGGGGGCGGTCGCTTGTCGGAGGGGCTGGACCTCGACCCACTTCGAAAACTTGTCTTGAAAGACACACAGCGTGGTGTGTCCCTTGCTGGACCGGGGGAGCGGGCCGACGAGGTCTGCGGAGACCACTTCCCAAGGACGGGTGACGGGCGTTGTGTGCATCTGCCCTGCAGGTGCCTGTTGCTGGATCTTGTATCGTTTGCACGATGCGCACTGTTGCACGTACTTGGCCGCTTCGCGAAACATCCCCGGCCAGTAATACCTTTCGGCTAGTCTGGCTGCGGTTTTGGTGGTACCCAGGTGTCCGGCGGTGGGGACGTCGTGATTTTCGGCGAGTACGGAGGTGCGCATCGGTCGGGGCACACACAACTTCCACTCGGTCTCGGGGTTGGTCGGTCGTCCGCTGAGGTCGGGGAATCTCCGGTACACTTGCTCCCCTACGATACGGTATTCCGGGTACTTGCTGGGTTCGCGCAGGATCTGTTCTCGGATGCGGGTGTACCATGGGCACGCTGGGGGTTCGTCGGTCGTGTGCAGGTCTTCTGGTCGTCTGGAGAGTGCGTCGGCGACCAGATTCGTGGCTCCTTTGCGGTACTGCACCTGGAAATCGTACTGCTGGAGCTCCAAGCTCCAGCGTGCGAGGCGGCCGGACGGATCGTCGATGCTCTGCAGCCATTTCAGGGCCTGATGATCGGTCAGGACCGTGAAGCGGTAGCCTTCGAGGTACGGTCGCATCTTCCTGATCCCCCACACCACCGCCAGGCATTCCTTTTCTGTGGTGGAGTAGTTTCGTTCGGCGGGGTTCAGTGTGCGGCTGGCGTAGGCGATGACGTGCTCTTCGTTGTCCGTCTCCTGGGTGAGTACGACTCCAAGGCCTTCTTCGCTAGCGTCGGTTTGCAGCGTAAACGGCTTGGCAAAATCCGGACAGGCCAGTACTGGTGCGGCGGCCAATTGGTGTTGGAGGGTGCGGAAAGCCGTGTCCTCTTCGGGGCCCCACGTCCACTTCCTCTTCTTCTGAAGTAGCTTGGTGAGTGGTGCAGTGGTGTCGGCGAAATGTGTGATGAATCGTCGATACCACGACACCATCCCCAGAAATCGGCGGAGTTCGCGGAGGTTGGTGGGGGCCGGGATGCCCAGGATGGCCTGCACTTTATCGGGGTCGGTCTTGACCCCCTGTGCGGTTACCATGTGTCCGAGGTATTTGAGTTCGGTACGGCAGAAGTCGCACTTCTCCGGGTTAATGCGGAGGTTGGCGTCTTGTAGCCGGTGCAGGACCTCGCGCAAGTTCTGTAAATGTTCCTCGAACGTGCGACCTAGTACGATGATGTCGTCTAGGTACGCAAATGCTCGTGGCTCCAATTCGGGCCCGATGACTCGGTCGAGTAGGCGTTGGAAGGTGGCGGGTGCGGAATGCAGCCCGAATGGCATGACCCGGAACTGGTAGAGCCCTCGGCCTGGTACGGTGAAGGCGGTTATCGGTCTGCTTTCGGGGGCGAGGGGTACCTGCCAGTATCCGTTCGCCAAGTCGATGGTGGATATATATCGGGCCTCCCGAAGCTTGCTGAGGGTGGCCTCTACCTGAGGAAGTGGGTAGGCGTCCTTCTCGGTGACCTGGTTTACGCGGCGGAAATCGATGCAGAATCGTCTTTTCCCATTCTTTTTGCGGACAAGGACGACGGGCGAGCTCCATGGGCATCGGGAAGGCTCGATAATGCCTTCGGCCAGCATCTTGCTCACTTCCTCGTCTATTATCTGTTGCATGGCCGGGTTCCGTGGCGTGTAACGCTGTTTCAGCGGCGCGGTCGATTTGAGACGGATCGTGTGTTCCGCGAGCTGCGTAGTCCCTTGGAGGTCCTGGAATTTCGGCAGCTCTTGGTCCAGAAGTGCCTGTAGGGCTTCGGCCTGTGTCGGTGTGCACGCTGTCACCCCGTGAGTGTGTTCGATGGTGGCGGCGTCGGGGATTAGGGTCCTCTGTCCGAGGGTCATACGGACCCTTAGCTTTTTCAGGGCGTCCATTCCGAGGATCACCGGGTGTGCGAGCGCTGGGAGGACGGCGTACTGGTGGGTCATCTTCTGTCGTTCTACCCGGGCCGGGGTTCGTAGGTCCCCGGCGAGGGGTGCCACGGAGCCGTCCGCCAAACGGGCTCGACAGCGCGTCGGAGTGAGGGTGCTGCCATGGCGGAGGCAATGGTTCGCCACGTCCTGGCGCATGTACGACCCTGTGGCTCCCGTGTCCAGGAGGGCTCGGTATCTTCGGCTGTGCAGGATGATGGTGGCAAACGGCCGCGTGGCTTGGTCCGGCAGGTTTACTGGGGCGCGGAACTGGCCGGTGGTCGGGCGGTCCCCTGGGTTCCGGGCCCCGTGCCATTTCCCGACGGTGGTTGGCACGGGCAGTCGCGAGAAAGTCGGCCGTCCTGTCCGCAGCGTGAACAGAACAGGCGCGACGGTTGCCGGCAGTCCTGTCGACGGTGTCCCCGTTGTCCGCAGCGCCAGCAGCAATTCTCGCGGCTGTAATTTGTCGCGACGGTCGAAAGTGCAGGTCGAACGGGCTGTTGTTTGCCCGGGGCGGACCCGGTGCTGGGGGCGTTAGTTTTCTTATCCCTCTCGATAGCCTCGAACTCGATGGCTGTCTCGAGGAGGGTTGTTATGTCCGTGCACTCCTTCCTACGGATGTATTGCCGGTATTCGGGCAGCAGATTTCGGTGCACCAGGTCGAGCTGCCGGTCCGGTGGGTAGCTGCCGTGTCGTCTCATCAGGGTCCTGATGCCGGTGATGTATTCACTAGCTCGTTCCCCTGGTTTTTGTTTGCGCTTCAGGATTTCTTCCTCCAATTCGTATTGGCTGGTGGTTGGTATATAATATAGGCGGAAGTTTTTTCGAAGTCCGCCCATGTGGTCCATTCCGGGCTGTTGCTGCGGTGCCAGAGGAGGGCTTGTCCCCGGAGGAGTTCTGGCATGCATCGGAGGAGTTGCTCCTTCGTGAGGCCGTATCCCTCTTGCAGTTCCACGATTCGCTCTAGGAAGTCGCGGGCGTCCTTGGTGCCGTCGAAATGGCACCCCCATTTTCGGACGCGGTCCATGGCAGTGGCGACAGGTGACGGTGCGGCGTTGGCTTCGGGCTCGGTGACTACTATCGCCGGTGCCTGGGCGCTGGTAGTGGTCGTCTCGTTGGCGGGGCTCATTTCGGCGGTGCTTACCAAGTAATGTCGGAGCCGGGTGCGTAGTTGGTCGAACGACCCTTTGGTGCTTTCGCCCGCGGCCTCGAGAGCTTCAACGAGTTCGGCTTTATTTAAGTGGTATAACCGTGTGAGCGCGGAGCTCATCGGTTATCGTCCCTTTTCCGGTCCCTGTTCGGGCGCCAATTTGTGACGGTTGTCACTCCGGTAGGAAGGACGATCTCAGTCGGCTTTGCCAGGGTTTAAATTAAGTCCTTCCGTGGTAGGTTAAGTTAGGTTTATTCACTATCAGTTTATATACACTATATACATGTACTTAGACGCGGGGTACTTCGCGTTAATCGCGGTCAAGCCGTCGTTGCGCGGCGGCGCGGTTCGCGGTACGGCGTCGTCGGTCTATGTTGTGCGCGTCCGCTTAACGGAACAATTCGGTCGCTCCGCGCCTGGTGTCTCTGTATCGGGACGGTAAGGGAGCGAGAGAGACCGGGCAGCTTCCTGCGTCTCTTTAACGGGACAAGCGTCGGTAGAGACCGGGCAGCATCCGGGCGTCTCTATTCAACACGAGGAGCGGGAGAGAGACCGGGCAACGTCCTGCGTCTCTTTAACGGGACAAGTGTCGGCAGAGACCGGGCAGCATCCGGGCGTCTCTGTTCAACACGAGGAGCGGGAGAGAGACCGGGCAACGTCCTGCGTCTCTTTAACGGGACAAGTGTCGGCAGAGACCGGGCAGCATCCGGGCGTCTCTGTTCAACACGAGGAGCGGGAGAGAGACCGGGCAACGTCCTGCGTCTCTTTAACGGGACAAGTGTCGGCAGAGACCGGGCAGCATCCGGGCGTCTCTGTTCAACACGAGGAGCGGGAGAGAGACCGGGCAACGTCCTGCGTCTCTTTAACGGAACAAGTGTCGGCAGAGACCGGGCAGCATCCGGGCGTCTCTGTTCAACACGAGGAGCGGGAAAGAGACCGGGCAACTTCTTGCGTCTCTTTACCGGGACAGGTGGTAGGAACGGGGTAGATTCCGATCTGGCGATCGAGGAGTATACGGAGTCGTTTCACCGAGTTTTGCACCGGGCAACATCCAGGCAAGTCTGGTGGTGGGGGTCCGTCTCCCCACTGGAACTCCCTTGCCTCGGAATCATCGCGGCATATGTCCCGATTCTCGGAAATTCCCAGCAGCGAGAACCCGACGCGATCTAGCGGCGCAGTGGGGAGTGAGCGTCATCGCGCTGACGCGTCGCGGAACCGGCACGCTTCGGGCGAGTTCGGTCGGGTTCGGTCGCGGTCGCCCGCGTGCGCTCGGCTTCTCGCTCACTCCCGGTCGTACCGCCGCGCGCTCGATTCCTCGCGCTGGGACGCTACGTCACATAGTGTTAATGTTTAAGATGTGCAATTATTGTTATCTCCTTTTGAAAAAATAGATTTTCAATTTATAAACGAACAATTTTATCCTTCCTTCTACAAGGCACGGTCTTTCCCAGTGTTACATCAATATGATGGGATGTAACAGTATTCCAAATTACCTGCACCTTAACGAAATCGATACTTCTTGTCATTTTTCATTCAAACCAAAGTTTCAGTTACTTTTTGTTTTTTATTATTACTGAGACTATGAAATATGAAAGTTTATTAGTTTCCCTATGATATTATGCAGTTTTATTTCTTCCCATCCTCTGCCGTAATTTTTTTCGTCTTAAAAAAGCTGGTATTCCAAATATACTGCACTTCCTCTAATAGTACTTATCACTGTGGACCGTAACGAGTGAGAGTGAGAGAAATGTGGCCACGTGGACATTACCGCGTGGCGTCCTCACAATTATACTAATCGTGGGGGCAAGTGAGCGTACACTTGAGCGATTGTAATTACTAAGCGAACCCGTGAGTATGAGCACTCTGATTTGAGAACCACTTGAGACTGAGAGATACAAAAGGACTTTGATAATTGTGAGATACTCGCGAACGCGACCGTTACAGGCACTGAGAAACCAAAGAGTGCCGAAAATGGCCGACTTCCGATCGCGTGTCTTCTCAATTCTCCTAGAGCGTCGATGCGGCACGCTGATGGGCGTATCGATCGTTGATGATTGTTCGATCGATCGGCGTTGATTGGCGGCTCGCCCATCGGTCAGCGTCGCTGTTTCGCAGCCCACGAGGTGCTGCGTTGAGAGTGAGTGCGGTGGCATGGGGAACTAACACTGTTTGGGAATGAATAGTTCACTGCGCCGCCGCACTCTCGATCACCGCAGCACCTGCTGGGCAGCGGAAGTCACGGTCGATCCGCGATCAATCGACCAATCAGGGTCCGTCTTGTCGATCGACGCTCGAGAAGGTTCGAGAAGACGCCAAGGCGGAAATGCGCATCCATCTTAACGACATTCTGTTCATAACTGTGTTCAAAGTACAACGCGTTTGTTCATTGTCTTTCAAAACCGTTGCTCAACAAGTAAATCAGTGCTCAAATCACGTTAGATTCAAAAGGGGACTCAGCACGGTGTTCGCGACACAGTTCGAGTGTATAAATCGACTGATTGTGCATTCGCGATTGTGCGTGTCCGCGTGTCCACGTGTTTGATACGTGTTCATTATTGTACGATAGAGTGTACGGGGGCTCATTCTGTTGTTAACGTGCATCACGGCTAAACCGTTTGTACACATTTTATAATAAAGACCTCATTCTCTTTTAGGTTAGGTTAGGGTTATTTTTTCCTTGAGGTAGTTACATCACATGTGTATTCTATGCTCAAAGTGGCACTTCGAGACATTGTCTCATATAGCCCAACGAACTATTGTCTCTTTATCACTTTCTCCCACCTTACATATAACTTATAATTAAATTGCATACAATAATGAAAGAACTTAGTACAATAAAAATACAATGAGTAAATACAATAGCTTATATCTTTCCTCTCGCTTCCTCGCTTTCACACTTCATCGCCCACTCTCCGACACTCCAACATGACATTCCTTTATATACATATTGCCTATCTCATATGTCGCCTTCTCTCTCTCTCTCTCTCTCTCTCTCTCTCTCTCTCTCTCTCTCTCCCTCTCTCACCTTCTCACCTCCCTTCACCTTTCATACCTCATCTCCACTCTCTCCCCCCTTCAGTCTCCTTCATCCCCTATCTTAATTTCTTCTCTTAAATGTCTCTCTTAATTCTATTTAGGTAGCCTATTATCACTTTAGCTGCCGCCTTTCTATCTCCCCTGATCTTTTCAACTATATCCTCTCCCTCCCGTATTCCCACCCTTTCCAAGTCCATTTGTAGTCTTCCTCTCTCTCCTATATATCTATCACAGTTCCAAATTATATGATTTATATCTTCTACTCCCCTCCCACACTCACAATTGGGTGTTTCCACCATCCCTTTTCTGAATAACGATTCCGCTAGATTGTAATGATTTGCCCTTATCCTATTTAAAAAACTGATACCCTTTCTCTCCATTCCCGTCATTCCCACAAACCAAGGTTTTCTACTTCCCACATTATTCTCTTCTCTTGCGAAATACTTCACCCCTTTCTCCTCTCCGATTTTTTCCATGTCCTCTTTCGATCTTCTCCATGCTTTTTCCTCCAGGTCCGCTTTAATGTCCCTCCATGGTATCTTCACTTCTCCTATCGGTTCTCCCTCTGTGAGTTCTTTTGCGTTTGCATCCGCCCTTTCATTTCCTTCTATCCCACAGTGCGCTGGTATCCAAGCAACTTTTAGCCTCCCTATTCTTCTCTCTTCTCCTCCTTCATTTTCTCTGTTTTGTTTCTCTCTTTTAATGAGCAAATCCCTGATTTTTCTCACTCTCCTATCTTCATTTTCTGAATTACTTCTTTTTCTTCTTTCTATGTTTTTTATTCCCTGTAGAACACTTAGTGCGTCTGTAAATATTATTACATCTTTTTCTATCATTTCGTTATCAGCTATTTCAATAGCCTTTTCTATTCCCACCGCTTCTGTTGTGTATATTGTTGCCTTATTACTTATACTCAGACCTATTGTCTTCCATTGTTCCATCCTTGCATTTGCTTCTTTTATTACTATACCCACTCCGTTGGATCTTGAATTTGGAATTTTGGACCCGTCCGTGTATATCTCAACTGTTTCTTCCTTGTTAATTTCCAGTTTTTCCTTAATATTCCTTATCAGGGGTATTCTTCCCCTTGTTTCCTTCATTTCTTTCCAATTTTTTCCCAGTTCCCAGTCCATAATTCTCTTCCATATTTCTTCGTTATCTTCTTCTTCTTCCTCTCTCTCTTCCTCTCCTCCCCCTTCTATCTCTGTCCCTTCCATCTCCGGTTCTCTCTCCATTATCCCTTCTATCTGTTCCGTGTTTCTGTACGCTCTTCCCAATTCATGTCTCTCTTCCTCTTCTTCTTCTTCCTGTCCCTCTTCTTGTCCCCTTATTGCATCCAATACTTTACTTTCTCTTTTTCTTCTCTGTTTCGCTACATACTTATTGGTTATCAGTCTTATTCGGTTTGTTATATCCATTACACCTGCTTCCACCATCATTACATTTATCGGCGTCGACATCCTATAACCCATTGCCGTTCTTATTCCGGCACTTTGCATTTTCCCAATTTTTTCTTTGTTTTTCTTATTGTTGGTATAATATATTGACACCCCATATTCTATAACTGATCTAATCAGCGATTTATTTAACATTATCATCGTCTCAGGATTGGCACCTTTTTTGATGTGACCAATATATCTTAACATATTCAGTCTTTTCCTTGCCTTTTGTACTACCATATCTGTGTGTTCTTCTAACCGTAGTCTTCTATCTAAGCTTATCCCTAGAAATCTTGTGCTCTCCTCTTCCATGTATGTTCCGTTTCCAATATTTATACTTATTTTGCCTCTTCTAGTTGTGTTATATCCTTGTGCGAAGTTCATTACTTTTGTTTTTTCCTCCGCTATATCTAATTTTATATCCTTAAGATTTCTGATTAGTTTTTCTGAAGCCTTCCTTACTCTTTCTACATTAAGATGTCTAGCATTGCTCGTTGTGTATATCACTATGTCATCTGCGTATTGTAATATCCTGACCTGTTCCTCCTTGACTCCCCTTGTCGAGTTTGCTGTGTATATGTTATACAAAATGGGACTGAGAATCGCCCCTTGTGGTAAACCTCTCCATTGTCTTCCCTCCATGGGTTCATCAAATCTTCTTATACATTTTACTTTCCTATTGCTTATCCACTCTTCTATGTATTTGACTAATCCTTCCGGACACCCTTTCTGTCTCAATGTCATCATTAGAGTATTATGGTCAACGTGATCATATGCTCCTTTTACATCCATGAATACCGCTAGTGTTTCTCTTCCATTTTCAAATCCCTTTCTTATCTCCGACGTTAGTATGGCCAAATTGTCCATCGTAGATCTCCCTCTTCTGAATCCATTTTGTCCTTCATCCATTATCTTATTGTATTCCGCCCATTCCGTTAATCTTCTGCTCACTATTCTTTCCATTACTTTCCCCATACAGTCCGTTAGTGATATCGGTCTCAACGACTTTTTGTTTGTTTTGTCTAGAAAGATGATAATGGCTTTTTTCCATTCCCTTGGTATATCTTGTGTTCTCCAAATCTCATTAAATAACTTTAACATTTCCTTTTTGTATTCTTCTGTCATATTTTTAATTATTTTGTAGTCTATACCATTTTCTCCCGGTGCTGATTTATCATTAGATTTCTGTATTGCCATCTCTACTTCCCATTCTTTAATATCTTGTCTTCTTTCCTCCTCTTCTATTTGAATATGATTTCTCATATCCTCCCTTATTCCTCCCTCCTCTACCTCTCCTATCCCATTTTCCTCCTCCATTGGCTTCTGTAGTATTTTATTTATCTCTTTTTCTTCCAATTGTCTTACCTCTTCTATCGTAACACATGTGTTATTTTCTATGTCAAAGCCTCTTTGTAGACCCTTAATCCTCCTCCAGATGTCCGATCCTTTCGTGCGATGGTCCACGGATGTTGCCATTTCCTCCCAAGCTTTATTTTTCAGATCTCTTATCATTTCCTTCATCTCTTTTTCTTCCTTCTTAAGAGCTGTCCAGTGTAGCTCATCGGGTCTTTTTATAAAATCCTTCACTGCTCTTTTCCTCGCCTCTTTCTTTTCTTTACATTTTTTATCCCACCATGGGTATTGACCTCCTACTGTTGTACTCTTCCTTGTTTCTTTGTTTCTTTCCTTGTCATTTCTCTCTTCATTTCCTCCTTCTATAGATTTATTCTTCCTTTCCTTTATTCCTATCCTTTCCATTCCGTCTTTTATACTTTCTATTAGCGTTTCATATTTCTCTTCTATTGACCTTGCACTTGTCATTTTTCTTTTCATAGCTTCTTCTTCTCTGAACCATGATAGTCTTACGTCTCTCCATTCTATACTATCCGTCTCGTATTTCCTGGTTGTGTATTTTATTCTATTCCATCTTTGTACTTTTTTCTTGATTTGTACTACTATTACTTGATGATCCGATCCCAACGTCTCTCCTTCCTCACTTACATTTGTTTCTTGATATATTCCGTAGTTTGTTATCAATAAGTCCAAATTGGACGGTCTATATTTCCCTGATCCCGTTCTAGATGTCGTTTTGTCATTGATAATGAATAGGTCTTGTTCTTCTATTGTCTCTGCTAACATAATTCCTTCTCTGTCATTCCTCCAACAGTTCCATTCCCTGTTATTCGCATTAAAATCCCCCATTACTATGGTGTCTATATTCTGTCTTCTGTTTCTAAATAATTTGTCCCATTCATTCTTACTTAACGAGAACCTTGGGTTTCTGTATCCCAGTATTATGTCCAGCTCTTTCCCTTCCATAATTATTGTGATTGCCATAATCTCCGTTTTGTCCTTCTCCCATTTAACGTCGTCCCTTATCCTCACCTGGATGTCTTTTCTGACTAAGAAACATAGTCCTCCTCCTCTCATGTCTTCCCTATCTTTTCTAAATACATTGTATTCCTTTATTTTAACTCCTTCTTTTCTCTTCAGCCAAGTTTCCGTTATTCCCATTATATCATATTCCCCAATCTTTTGTTTCACTTCCACCATCTTGTTTTTTATACTCCTCGCGTTCCACAAAGCCATCTTACAACCTGTCATCTTAGTTTGATGATTGCTATTTGATATTTGTTTTCCTATTTTGTTCATCTCCTTTGTCTTTATTCCCTTCTTGTACTTGTTTCTGTCTTATTTCTCGTTCTATTTCTTGGTTTTCCTGGCAACCTTTCTTTTTCCTCCCTTCCCTTGTCTTACCCGACTCTACTGCTTCTTCCCCTGCATATTTTTCCCTTGCATATTTTTCCCTTGGATTTTCTTCTATCTCTTTCTCCTTTGTTTTGGTTGGTGTGCCTTTCCTCATATTATCTTGTTCCCATTCACTGTCTTCCAGCCATTCTATCATCCCTGTGTTCTCACTTCCCGTCGTTACACTCTTCCAGTCCTCTGCCTCTGATGCGCCTTCCTCCTCCGTTGTACC
Organism: Andrena praecox; assembly: GCA_963932275.1. NCBI lineage: Eukaryota > Metazoa > Arthropoda > Insecta > Hymenoptera > Andrenidae > Andrena > Andrena praecox. The sequence continues at coordinate 39,050,851 of OZ010731.1, forward strand.
CTCTATGTATTCCTTTTCCTCTTTCTTCTTCTTTACTTGTCTTTCCCTATTCTTTCCTCTATCTTCCTTCCCCTCCTCTTCTTCCATTCCTACTTCTTCCCCTTCCTGTTTTCCATTCTCCTCTTCTAATTGGTCTCAACCCGTTGTCTTTTCTATTGTCCTTTATTATGTTCTTTGTTTTGTCTTCCTCCGTGAAACATTTGTTCACTAGAGTTATTTTTTCCTTTGGTTTGATATTGATCGTTTGTTTACATGCTTCATTCATCTGCTTGGCCGTTCCATTCCAGTCCTCTTCTGTCTCTATCTCTACCCCTTCTCTCGTTTGTGTTTCCTTTTGTTTTTCCACCAGTTTTCTGACTAACTTTGCTAGTATGTTTCTATCATTTATTAATTTAACGATCTCTTCTATCAGGTCATCGTCTCCCCTATTTTTAAGATATTCCGTATCCTTTTTAACATTTGATTCTTCTTTTCTCTTTTTCTCCTCTGTATTGTTGTCCAGATTCCTATCTCTTCTGTCTGTTCTCTCCTGCCTTATATATTTTTCCTCTTCCCTTCTTGTTTCTCGGTTCCATCTGTCCCGACCCCTTTCTCTGTCGTATCTGTCGTCTTGATTTCCTGTTATTTTCTCCTCCTTTCTTCTGTCATTTCTCTGCATTCGGTGTTGGTTGTGGTTATGGTTTTGATGTTGATCCTGATCTTGATTTTGGTTTTGGATTTGTTTCTTATTCCTGTTGTCCCATACCTTCCTAAGTCTCCCCAGCTCCCTTTCCACTGGTGCGGCTAAGTCTTCCCAATATTCTACTTTCCTTTTCCCCCTAATTGCTGGAAAGTCCTTATCTCCTTCATCCTCTTCATTTTCCTCTTCGACTCCATTCCATCTGTCCCCAAATCTTTCTTCTTTTCTCACTGTTTCATTAGCCGTATTGTATGATACGTTTTTATAGGCCATAATCTTTTTGATTGCCGCTTCTCTTTGATATATTTGACACTCCCTTGCCACACTCAGGTGACCTTCTCCACAGTTTATACATTTAGCTCTTTCTTCACATTTGCCATGCACTTCCTTAGTGCATACAAAACATTTTTTCTTTGTCGCTCTGCATGTCGCTTGTATATGCCCAAATTTAAGGCATCTGAAGCACTGTTTAACCGCTTCTACAAACGGTTCGACCCTCAGCCAAACATGCCCCCAGCCCACCAAAATTTTTGTTGGCAAGGAGTCTCCCCTCACCTTTATCAATATGGACTTACCCTCTTCCCAAACTGCTCTCCCTTCTCTTATCTTTCTTTTTTTTAATTTTTCAAAAGTAAATACGCCTTGGTCTGGTGCTATTTGTTTTTCCAATTCTTCTATCGATTCCTCCCATTCATGTATCACGCCTTTCCTCATCTTCCATCTTGGTGGGATGTACGAACTGTAACCCGCCGGTTTGAGTCTGGATTCCATTAGGATTTTGTTGGCATCTTGCCTGTTCCTATATTTCACTTCCGCTCTGTTGAAGCCCACCATCTTCAGGCTTTCAAACCGCACCCCTGTTTTCATCAGACTACTATATATTTTAATTAAATTACCTTTCTTCGTTGAAGACGACTTATCTTTGTCTATTGCTATCGTTATTAGATACTCCTCCCTTTTCGACTTCCATTTGTATATATCATCTATTTCTACATCATTATTCTCTTTATCTACTTCCCTCGTGTTTGATTTATTTCTTACCTTAACCTCCAACCTGCTTTCCTCTCCCTCTCTCCTCTTTCTCTCCTCGTCTAGTCGTATTTGTTCTTCTTCTTCCCTTCCTTTTTTCTTTCTATTCTCTTCACTACTAGTTTCTGATTTCCTTTTTGTACTTTTGTTTAATCCTTGGCTTGTACTTGCATATGCGTCGTGGTTTTCTTTATGGTTTTGTATTTCTACTGCGTGATCCTTTTGGTTTACCTCTCCTCCGTTTCTTCCGATGTCGCCCTCTGTCCGCCTTTCTCTATATGTTTCCCCTTCTCTTCTGCTATATTCCCGCTTCGGGTTTAAACTTTCCTCTGTGTTTCCCTTTTCTCTTCTCTCCCTTCTCATTCTGTTTTCTCTTTCTTTTTCCGTTTCTCCCATGTTCCATGATGTTCTCTCTTCTCTCTCCCTGTTGCAACATTCTCCTTCATCTTCACTTGTCGTCATCCTTCTGTCGTCTTTCCCCGTCATTGTCTCTCCGCTATACAACCTCTCTGATAAAAGGACTTCCTTTTTATCCTTTATAACCAGCTGGTTTTCTCTCTTCTTATTCTCCCGTTCATCCTTCCTCTCCCTGCCCTTCGGGCTCACCCCTTCCGCCAGTCTGCCTCCTGTGATTCTTTGTAGGTTATCTTTCTTTTATCCTTATTCCCTTCCTTCTTTACCCCTTAACTTCTCTATCCTCTCTTCCCCACTGTTCTCTCCTTTACTGCTTGCCTCCCTTACTCTCGTCCTATTCTTTCTCTTCTGTTTTCCAACCCTTCCCTCACAAAAATTCTCAACTCTCAAATTGTCCTACTCATCTTCCGCCATTTTTTCTCTCCCAGTAGCTCATTCTCTTTTAATCGCTGTGATTGAGTGTGCACCTTTTCACCGTCGACCTTAACCTCAAAATCCTACCAGCGCTCACAAAACTATTTCCCAAACAAACACATAACCAAACAGCGTGCCATCAATGGCTCCGATTATACCTGGAAAACCACCGTTTTCCAAAAATGCCTGCATTATATTTTCAGCCTTCTCACTGCTGGGCCATTCGATAAATACACTGGGCCGTATGAAAAGGGCACGGGTTACTCTACGCACTGCTCTAACTGTAGTAGCAAATCTGTCGCACACCGATCTGTAACCAGGGGTGGGCACTCTGTATATCAATCTGTTGGCAAAATTTAGTGGGCGACACTTTCCACCAGAGGCGCTGGGATCAATAAAGTTGAAAATATTTGGTAACAGATGGCGCTGATGAGATTATTTTGTGGCGGGGAAAAGAACATATGAAACCCGCACACGCCGATTTTAATGGAGCTTTTGTAAGATGTTGGTCTCAAAATATTTTTCTGAGAACTACTTCATACAAAAGCCTCATTAAAATCGGCGTGTGTGGGTTCCATATGTTCCCTTGTTAAGCAATTTTTATAACCCGCTGATGATGTTCTATTGTAGGCACCCAAGAGGGTAGAAATATGAATTCTGAGCAGGCCTACTTTGCTCTAGGTTGCAGATCCATTTGTGGGCGAATAAATGACTCTCCACAACCTTAACAATTTCAGGTACAAAATGCTCTCAGAGCGATGCGTACAGTACGACACGTGATGCCAGAATGGCGTTCCAATGTCGGTCGCCCCGCCACAAAATAATCTCATCAGCGCCATCTGTTACCAAATATTTTCAACTTTATTGATCCCAGCGCCTCTGGTGGAAAGTGCCGCCCACTAAATTTTGCCAACAGATTGATATACGGAGTGCCCACCCCTGATCTGTAACAAAGACAAATTAATCCAACATACGTCGCGTATTTTAACATGGATCAAACGCCACTCATCAATAAATATTATTCAGTGCCATCAAACAATGAACCCGTACGAGCTCATTACCTGTACGAATCCATTGTTGCCATTTTCCACAGGGCTATCATGAATTGCTTTTGTCGAGGTATCATTGGGTACCCTTTAATTTTTCGTGCCAAATCTGCACCAATGATACCCAGAACATATTCAAATGTCTCCCTTAACATTCTGCAAAGAAACGCACAGGGTGATTCGCACCCCATGGCGAAATGAATCGCGGGATCACCCCGCGGTGTCAAAAAAAAAGATATGAAAACAGTTGTCATTGCTCACTAACCTGAAATGGCTTTTGAATTCGATGGCCGAGTAACGGCCAACCACATTAGAATAATTAGTGATTCTTGGGCGAAATCTCCTTTTTTTTTTGCATCCAGGTCCACTCTTCATCCGAACTGAATGAGCTGGAACTGGACTCAGCACCAATTCGGCGATTAAGGAAACTCGTAACAATTCGGAGCACTTCTGATGTAATATGAGTCATCATCTTTGAGTTGACTTTACACATTTATGAGAAGGAGTGAAAGTGGAGTTCAAATGTTCAAACCACCGTTTCTAACGGTTTTCAAACACTTTGGACTTGTGCTACTTCACTTTTACTTACCTTTCCTATTACATTTGTGTAGTCTGGTTCACACTTTGCGCCTCCAGAATTTACGCAAAAATTAAAAAATGATGTAGTTAAAGATAATGTGCGGAGAGAAATATAAAATAAATTTAAAACAACTAGTAAAGTATTGTTTACTTTTATTTATGTTTATAAATATTACGCGACTACTGTTATTAATTCCGCGGGTACAAATGCTCCAAAACGCTGAATTGCCAATGTCTTCTCTCCAACGTCCGGGAATGAATCCATCAGGATCATGACGATCAACAATGTCCGGTGTTACGTACTCACCTTCGTTATCGCGTTTTCGAAGCCAATTGTGAAGACATGTTATGGCTTGCACAATTTTTATTGTGTTGTCAACATGAGTGTCTATGGGTTTCTTCAAAACTCGCCACTGGCTGACCAATATTCCAAAAGCATTTTCTACTACTCTTCGAGCTCGACTGAGACGGTAATTAAATATACTTTTATCTTGTGTTGTGGAAAGCGCCTGGGTCGAGATTCTCCCTGAGAATCTCGCGGTGTTCCTAGGTCGTCCTTCGCTGTTGTCGTCCGACGGGCTGCGAATACTCGGGTGAGGGTGCCGGGACGGATATACTCGGTTATAAACCGAGGGTAGTAGGATCCTTGGCCGGTTAAAGAGTTGGAACTCACCGTAGGTTAAACAAGATTTATTCTGTCCCGATCTGGGTTACATGGACACTGTGACAATCCGCGTGAGTCTCGTATAGAGTCTATAACAAGTCTGAGCTCGCATTGCTCGTACATGGTTCTTATACTTTAATCGGGGCGAAGCGGGGACCATCGGGGTCTCCGTCTTTGGCCCGCTTTTGGGTGTTTCACCATAATCTGACGGTTCTCGGTGCGCTTCCGAAAACCCTTACGCAGTTGTGCCAGATTTCGACTGTTCGATTGAAGCAATCGGAATGTGTCGTGATGTCGTTACGCTGGGTGTCGGTTGGGTTACAACACTTGGCTCAGACCTCTTCCAGGATATGGCCGAAGAAGATAACTTGTCAACTGGAATGCTTCGTCTCCAACGAGAACGTATGGTAAAGGAATTCGATCAACAGTTAGCTTTTCAGATTCTGGTACATTCATTTCGCCTCGATTGAATTTCTGGCCCATCAAGGAATCTCTAAAAATTCCTCCGTCGCTCCGGCGACCATAAGCACCAATATCAACGAATGTGAAACTGTAATTGGCGTCACATATGGCGAGCAACACTATGCTGTGACTATTTTTGTAATTAAAAAATGCTGAACCAGCGTTATCTGGACACTGCAATACATGTTTTTTATAAAGTCAATGTAATTACTAATTTAAATGACAGTTTAGTGTTTTTTTTTCAAAAATTTTTTCTTGTTATTACAAACACTGCCAGGGATCATTACTATTTCTCGAAATACCTCAATGAGCACATGTTTCCCATCGATGGCGCCAATACAATGATCGAATTGCCACTGATTTTCAAACTCTCTAGCTATCCTATACCAATCAACCCGTTGCAATGGATGTGGCAATACTGTCCCACTCAGAGCGGACCAAATTATTTCGCATGTTTCTTTGATAATGTTACAGACTGTAGTACTTCCAATGAGGTATTGATAAGAAATTGATGTCATATAGTCGCCTGTTGCCAAATACCTGCCAATAAATGAACAATAACCTTGGTAAAGTTTGCTCCATTTCTGATCGAATATGGTTTACGAACGACGTGAAACCAGTTGATCCCAAGCATGCCCTTACATACTGCTTTCTCAGCCAGTAGCATTCAACATGTGGTAATGTGCAACTACAACACATGCAGAAATTTACCTTAAAGTCATAGCTAATCGTGCTGCTGCAGGTATGGGTGCTCTTATTGCATGTTGCTTTGCAATAACAGGTCCAACTAAACAGAAAAGTTCTTCAAATTGAGCCGTTGATACCCGAAAATAATTTTCAAATTTATCAGGATAAGAGGAAAGTGTTGGAAAAATTGCTTTATAAAATCCATGAAGATTTCGTAGCTTAAATAATGGATGAATCCAAAAACGCTTCCTCCGGTAACGTCTTTTTTCCAATAGCCTCGTGTATTCGTGTAAAACTACAATTGCTGCGATTCTTTTTCGAGATATTTCATCACTTTCATCCCTCGTTGCAATATCAACTATTGTTTGACATTCAGCCATCCATGCCTGGTATTTGCTTGAAAGGACATATTCTTCACCGACCACTTAAAATGATCAGTTTCGCTCGCCGCGGCCTTTATATCGGGAGGCCGTACATCTTCGCTCGCGAGACAGTTCGCGGCCGCCTAGCGGCCGCGGCGCGAACTCGGCTTATCGGCTCGGCGCCGTACGCTTGCGCGGCGCGTGACGTGACATCGTCACAATGCTCTAAGATCCAGTATAACCGTAGCCTTAAACAATGTACAAAATGACGGACGGGACCATTTCGCTCGCGAGGCGGCTTGCGTCCTGTGACTGTCGACGTCAACCGTTCCACTCAACCCTCTCTTCCCCCAGACAGTCTTCATAAAAAGTGTAGCCAATGTGGGTTCAACATTCTTTCAATTACTTTGGGATATGATTTTATTTTCATCCGAACCTATATATTTGTTTTTATTATCTTTAACTAAATGTATTGCCGTAGGGCATTATTAGTTGGCCCAGAATTAGTTATTCGTAGACAAATCACCGGAAGATGAGTGCAATATTAAACAGTTGGCCCAATAGACGGGGTTTGTAGGCGAAACTACTAACCACCTCCCAATTGTTTCCCAACCGTAGTCAAATTGTCGGGATGCAAATGCAACATTCAACGATTGGGCCCTGTAAAGAAGGTTTGTAGGGGAAACTACTAACCACCTCCCAACTGATTCCCAACTGTTGGCTACCGTTGGCCAACAAAAATGCTACTAGGGTAATTATTTAATTGAAAACTATGTAGTAGGTAACAGTTTACTGTAAAACTAATCATATTCTCAAAAAAAAAAAATACTAAAGGAATAAAGATATATAATTTGGTAACACCTTTTAAAATATTTATATTTTGTACGGGCTTTAATTATTATATTTTTTTTTTATTTGGTTTTTATAGATAGAGTATATTTTATTTTATTATATTTTCGTTATTCCATAATATTAAGGAAACTGATATTTTTCAAATTAAGTACAAATATTTACTTACTATTTTAACTATATTTTTTGTGAAAATTCGAAAACCGGTTTAACCGGTTTTTTGGAAATAGTGGAATTCGAAAACCGGTTTTTTCAAAAGTCGGTTTTTGTATAAACCCTAGTGCGGACTGACCACGGGATCCGTGCAGTTCCAAGCGGTGTGCACTGTCGTAAGTTTTATTTTTTTGTTGACTGTTCCCAAAATCTCTCCACTTTTTTGAAAAACGCATTTATTAGCTGATGGCTCAACGAATCGAATGGTATTTTTTTCATACCGGATCGTGGGTGGGAACGACGTCAAATTGCGATTTGAAACTTTGCCATCGATTACTGTTAAGTTTATTAACAATAAACAAAATATTCTATATACGGGTTGCGGAAGCATTCCTTCAGCTTTAAAATGAGCCCAAGACGGAGGCATTATCTTTAAAAATGACCGAGATATTACAGTTTATCTGATGACGCGTCAGCCGATTATGTTTCAATTTTTAAAACTTTAACAGTAAATATTTCGAAAACTATTTGACATAGGCCTTTAAAATTCAGTATGCTTTGTTTTTGCAAGGTTATCGTCAAAAACTGGCTGTAATTTTGAAGAGAATCGGTGAAACTAAAATTTCACCTATCCGTTTTGACGTGGAATAGCTCCCCCACGCCAACAGCGAAAAGGTATGTACATTTAAGGGGACCTTCCGGTCTAAAAGTCGATTTTTTTTTTATTTCATTTTTCGAATGTTCAACCTTTTAGGAATACGTGTTTAAAAGGATTTGTTGAAATTCGTAAAATTCTCGATGTTATAGGCATTTGAGTAGCGGCAAATGCATGGGCAACAACCGGGCACTCGGCGCTCACGTAAAACTTTAAACGCGTTTTTCTCGAAACAGTGTTCTCAAAACGGTGGGACCTGTATCTCCAAAAGTTATTATCGGATTCGACTGAAACTTTTTTTATTTTGAAGAATATACATCTGGCTAGGGGGGGGGGGCTAGAAAAATTACAAAAATTGAAAATTTATAATTTTCAAAGGCGTTGAAAGGACGAAAAGTACAGGGAAAAGTGATTTCAAACTTCAAGTGTCGTTATTTTCTAAAAAAAATGTCATTTTTTTAATTTTTTTCTAGTTCCCCGTAGCCAGAAGTATAATCTTCAAAATAAAATAAGTTTCAGTCGAATCGGATAATAACTTTTGGAGATACAGGTCCCACCGATTTGGATCAATTTTTTGACGCCTTGACTTTAACGACTCTCCAGGGCCGTCTGCAATGATTAATTATAAAACAAAAAATATATTTCTATAACTTAAGACATCCTTAATACAATGCAAAAAGTCCCATTAAATTATATATAGTAGTTTTCCTTTAATTAATTCCTAAAAATCACCTATTTTTTTGGGCTCTAGACCGGAAGGTCCCCTTAACATTGCAGCTGTTTGATAAAATGTTAGTTTCGATATATACGTCTGGAAAACGTATATAATTGTTGAGGACGTATTACAGTAATGGATTAAGCGTAGCGTCGAGGTGTCGATGTGCGCGCCGGCCGAGACTTTGCTCACGTCTGGCAAGGTGTTAGTTCCGCGATTTTCGTCTGGCAATTGTATATTAGTGTTAAAGGGGTTCTAAATTAAAGTTTAAAAAAAGAAACAGCCATTTATCTATGACGTAAATGATCATTGTAAAAATGCAACTTTATGACCGTCTGGCAACATTTTTTTATAACTTACCATTATGTTATTAATTACCACACAAAAAATCAGCCATTAAAAAATGACGTAATTTTACCGTTTTTTTTTGCACTTTCAACGTCCACCCACGCGTCGTTGTTCTAACGCCCGGCCGCCAGACGATGGTTTCCGTTATCGTCTGTATATATGATTTCATGAAATAAGAATTATTTCCATTTAAAAATGACGTAGGTAAAATGTTCACTGGCTCTCGGTCTAGACTCTAGAGGGACGGGTATGCTTGTGTGGTGCGGTACGGGCGGTAGGAGGGGGTACGCTTGGTCGTGGAGTGGTGGTAGCACCCGTGGGCGAAATCCCTCGGTTCTGGCATCACTGTATCAGGCCCTTTCCCGTGAACACTGGTTTCGAGGCAGTCACTCTAAGGCAATGATACCTCCATGTATATATGCTCTAAGTTTGATCCCTTCTCCAAAGTGTGTAAAATCAGCACAATATTGTTAAACGCTTGTTTCTAAAAATTGATAACCGAAAGGAAATGGATTGACCAATAGGAATTTAACTTACAAATATTTGACTGGCTCTTAGATTATAAGGACATTTTGTAATTAACAAAAGATGCTAAACCGTTTGCCTTTGTAAAGACACTCGAGCCCCGAGAGGGAAAGTGAACGTACGTGCGATTATAAATCACTGCGAAATACTTATTTGTATCGTTTAAAGTCGTTTATTGAGTTCATTAAATTTATTAGTTGTTCGTGTTCAAATCGTTTCATTACATTATTATTATCCTAATTATTATTTTATCACTAAAAATCCGCGTCCAGGGAGCAGAACGCCTTAGCGTTCCACGGGCATCGTCCCGCGCTCGAATTCCCCAGAAGAAGTCAGCCTTTCCCAGACGGCCACGCAACACATGTATCGCCATCCCTAACAACTAGGACAGAATCAACAAAATTTACTTATAGAATGTAAATAATTTTATTTTATATTTCGCATAAGTAGGGGAAAATAAAATTAAGAAAATATAAGTGATTCTTAGAAGTCAGTAAAAAGGATTTAATAACCAGTTAAAAATATATTTTTATACAAAAATGTCAGAATTATACATGTATTAATTATAAAGTTGATGAAATTTACAGACAAAAGTGTATCATACCGCAACATTCACTCTATTCATGAGTTAACACTCATCGTTGCGTTTATTATTATCAACAGTAATATAAATTATTTATAATGGCACTTTTTTTCGTTTGCATTTTCTCAGTTTTTATTCAACATTGATGATATTAATAGATATCATCTTTTCATAGACTCAATATTGCCTTCATATTAAAACATAAATTTATTTACACACCTGCGAAGATGCAATTTTAAGAGACCACTTTCGTCACTTTCAGAAATATTCCACCTTTAAGCGTTAACAAGAATGCTCGTTTGTCATGTTGGTACGGAATCGTCGTCTTCTCGCATACTTCAACTCTGTGATGTCGAAGAATCGTGATAAGACCAATTTTGCTTTGTATATGTGCAAATCGAGCACCTGGAAGCATATATTAAAAACACTATAGCGTCTATCCTCCTATGATGTACATACAGGGTGTCCCAATAATTGTAGTACAACCAGGAAGAGACTAATGCTTCCCATAAAAATCAATGAAAAAACATACAATTCAATGTTTTTGTATGACAGTCCGTTATCTACAGCAAAATTTGGTATGTCAACGTCTTTTTTTGTGGAGTTGATTACTGGGTCATCCTCTATAAATAATCACGCTATTCATACTAATAATATGATTAATCTACAAGTATGATAACAAAAACATAAACTATATAATTTTAATCTGTTAAATTTTCAGTTCAACATACCAACACAATTTCTTGGCCCATCACCGAAAGGTAGATAACTCATGGGGTGCCTAGCTGAAACAACATCATCGTCGAACCTTTCGGGATCAAAGATGTCAGGATTTGGATAAATATCAGGGTCATGATGAATCGCGTACACTGGTATCCATAATTTCGTATCTTTTGGTATGGTGACTTTGGTGCCCTTGAAAGTGTAATCCACGGCTACCTGTCTCATTAGCATTGGCAGTACTGGGTATTTTCGTAGTGTCTCTGTATAAAAGAAAATATTTTATTAAAATAAAAAATTGCGTCAACTGTAACTTCATTATTATAGCGTAGAATGTTTTATGGTGCAATGGCTACGGAAGCAACTTTTTTCCAAGAATGGGAAAACGTGGTTCGTTAATTGTTTTTTATAAGAAAAAGTAACCAACACACAGACTGTTTAAACCTTTAATAAAACTGGATAGGTTGTTAAATACCTTTCTGCTCAAATTACGTTTTTTTATATGAGAGGCGTACATCAGATTGTAGAATGGCAGATTGAAGTCAAGTTTAAAAGTTACATTTATTTTGCAGTTATTAAATGAATCAGAATTTGCAATATAATTTTTGGTATTTTCGCAGTTAGATAAACTGGATTATTATCTCGTCGAATAAAGAATTTTATTGTTGCAGTAAAATTTACTGTCTGTGCAAAATCACTGACAATGAGCAACTATTTTCGCCACAGTATTTAGATACGTTTCCACTTGATTGAAAATGACCGTAAACGTCAGCTGATTTGATTTCGACCAAATGCATAGCGTTACTATTAATAGTTTGTATTTTTACTTAAACGAAGAATCATTTCTCACCACTTAGGTCAATAAATTAATAACTATTATAGTAGGAAATAAAATTCTGTTTCAGCCCAACATAGGTTCGAAATTACGCACCTCGAAACACCTTATCCAAGTATTTCATTTCTTTCAGTTGTTCATACATCAAAACTCCGCCATTTTTCGTATAAGTCTCTCTGATTTCCTGCCGTAATTTATCCTGTATGTGGGGGTTCTGCGCCATTTCATAAAGCGTGTGGCCTATCGTTGATGAGGATGTTTCAAATCCAGCCACGAAAAATATAAATGCTTGCGCAGTTAGCAACGAATCTGTCAGTTCTACAAAATAAAATAACATTCAATTGAAACGTTTCTCGATTCTCCGACAGTAATACATGCATACTTATAGGTACATATGTACAAGATGTTTGGCAACAGATAGTAGAAAAGAAAATGGGCGATTCTACGTGACAAAATAAGACCAAGTTCAAGAGTAACAAACTTGCGGTGGAGACTACGTTTTTCCAGTTATTAATGTTATTAATCATGATCTACTATCTGTTGACAAACACTCTATTTATGACAGTCTGAGAAGTCGAACTGATAAACTTCAGGTTTTGCAAATTTCTCAATTTCAACATCACAGCGCAGGATCGATTTTTTGTAATTCATTACCAGACGTTTTTTCACTACTGAATTAGACTAGTACTTACTATATCATTACGTTACATTAGTTTTTGCAATTCATTACTTATATACGTATTGCATAGATATATGCTGCGTTAACAACTAGGACGAACTATAGTTTCTTCATTAATTGACAAACGATCGCATTAGTTAAAATATTTTCCTCATATTCCAAATTGAACCACTAACTAATTCAGTATAAAAAATCAATTAGACAGCAAAATCTAATTTTGACTAATGTCGAAAATAACTGAACAAAAATGAATATACCCAAGAAGGTTCATACAAGTTTTTTTGACAAAAAATGAGATGGAAAAAAATAGAAAAAGTCTTCAAAACACGTCAAAAAGATAAAAATTTGACATTATGTACCAATATTTTCCAAATTATGCGGATTTTTCTTAATTTCCATTAACAAATTAACGAAATCCGGTCTGAGTACGTTATTTTTCACCCTATAATCCATCGTGTCTATTATCACTTTTGTGAAGAATTCATTAATATCCCTTGGTTGCATCAGATGGCCAAATATTCTGTAGACATTTGGAAAAAATTGTCTGCAGCTATCTCTAATTAACTGTCTGGTAGAAGGCGTGAAGATCTTTCTGCCCATACGACGAAACTCGCTGTCCTCGTCTGCGAGGGCATTCGTGTCAATCCCAAAGGCACAGCTGCCAATTACGTCGGTGGTGAATTTGGCTGCTAAGTCACGACACTCGACGGGTTCATTTTTTCCCACAATTTTATCCAGGTATTTTTCTAAGTGTTCTGCGCATTCTACGATAAGGGGAAACATGTCTTTGAGTTTGCCCGACGTGAACACCGGCGACAGTCTTGCCCTTAGTGGGCGCCATCGAGCAGTTTCTAACTGGAAGAGGTGTTGTGATAATGGTTCCGCCTGTGAACAGTTTTGTAATTAATCCTTCTGCTTTAATCGCTTGGACTACTGCATAATTTTAATGTGCCCATTCTTTTTTGCACGGCGATTGAGCAATAGGTATTATCTGCTCCATACTCATAAAGTAGCTATACAGGGTGCTCGGCTACACATGGGAATAAATGTAAGGGGTGATTCTAGACACAAGACGAAAATAAAAAATAACGATATTGCGGTTGAGGCTTCGTTTTTTAAGGTCGTGTTCAGATATATTGGCCGGTGAGTTTCGCGAGGGGTATTCCCCCACTATACTGCTTCCCTGCCTCGGAGCTCCTTTTCTCTACGTTTTCTGACTCGCTCTCGCCTTCTCAGAACAAGAGTGAGCCAGAAGTGGTAGGGATAGCGCCGAGCTCCTGACGTATAGGCCAAACCGAGTTCTTAAAGGTCTGCGCACACATATCCGTTCCTTGTCAGGTCCGTTCCGGCGTGCTAGTGGTAAGAAGAAGAGGTGCGTAGAGGGTCTCTTCTTCTTACCACTTTTACGCCGGAACGGTGCTGACACAGAATTGACAAGTGTATTTAGATCTTCAAGAGTGTAGGAGTTCATAGGTTAGGAGACGGACGGACGGCCTGTGGTGCAAGTGAGGCCCCAGGTCCATAGATGGCGCGCGCCCGTTAAGAGTGTAGGGATCCGATAGGTGTTCATCGACACGCCACCAGAGGGCTACCCGGCTCGAGAGCTTCTCGCTGGTGTTCTATCGCGCTGCGGTTGGTATATATAAGAGTTCTGTCCCAGTCCTGATAACCAGCGTGTCTAAGGCAGGGTTCCGCCAGGTAATGTGGAGAGTGCCGTATCCCCTCTCCGAGATCCGCTCGGGAGTGGGGATCGGTTGCGTGAGCCGTGTATCGCCATGTGGCACAGCAGTCGGGTTGCGAGTTCTACATAGTAAAGCGTGGTCGCTGTTTGACCATATAAAATACCTTTTTGAGGTTAACCGATCCGACCAGGTTGCGTCTATGCAACCGACCAGTTGTTCTCACTGGAGATCTCATCTGCTAGGCAGAAGTTTACTAAGACAGAGTTTTGTCTTGGGTCCAGACTAGGGTGTTAGTTGGCTCATTGTGTGTTGGTACCCGGACGTTGTGGGGCCGGCATATCTATAATAAATTACTAGACCAGAAGCCTTGCATACGCATTCATTTATTCGATGGAGAATCCGGCAGTGGGCCGGCAAGGAGGAACCTGACTTGGTGGCATCCTTCTAAATTCCCCATAGTAAGCCTTACTGACGAGTCCTCTGGCGGACCCGGGACGAAACGCTCTTTCCTTTCCCTGTCTAGGGTGGTGACCCCTTCTTCCTCTTGGGTGATCCCAGGGCAGATGATCCAGAGTCGGATCGCTACAAGAGGAGCTCAAATAAGTAGAGCCCTCGGGGAAGCCGCAGTGGGGGAATCGGTTAGGCGGCCGGCCAGCAGTGATGCCAGAATCGTGGGACGTGGGACAAATCCTTACCCCCACTATGACCTACCGTCGTCTCCCACTATGGCCTACCGTCGTCCCCCACTTTCTTCCCATCGCACTGCATTCAAGCATATCCCTTCTCCTGTCCGTGTGCGGTGTCTGTTCGGCTGCCGAGCGGGTTTTTGGTGTTTCGCCATAACTGGGGCGCTACGCCCGGGTGTCGGTTGAGTCACAACACTGCACTAAACGAGAAAGAAAGCCATTCTGAACCTTCTACCACATCTGGGGTTATAAAATAATTTGGGTCCTACCTGCTCGCGGCAAGTCTCGTTCAGGTTACCCGCGCTCACTTCATAAACGCGCATTTCGTTTTGGTACTTCTCATAGTCAACACAGCTCTGCCGATATTAAATTATCTGAACGAGCATCGACACATCGTGAAGTAGACAAAGATTTAGTGGACCCGCGAATTTACATCGCGAAACTTGCTTTAAGTTTATTTATTAAGAGTTATTAGTTTCAATTGTCTGAGCGCGTGTGAACCTGTTTTGTTTCATTGCAAGTTTTAGTACAAGTAAAGATGTATTTTTTTTAATTATTTTTGCGTGTGTCAGTGCGAATAAATTTGTGCCCTTTTTCAAATTTCTTTACATCGTTTAGTACAGACCAGATATTTCTTTTTCTTTTTTGGGGGTGGTGTTATTCTGTGTTTTGTGTGATTTCTGCGCGTGTGTGTCTCGATAGCACAATGGTTTTCAGTGGATATAATGGAAACACTGAATTTCAGCGAGTAGACAGGTCTGGTGTAATTCACCGTTACCGTTTAATTTTTGGATGAAGCGTCACAAAATCGTGTACCCATGCCGATTGTCATAAATGTCGTCGTAGTATCTCTGACTTAAGGGACCGTGTGCGACAATGGCTTTGGCTACCACTGCACGACCCCTCGCCTGAGTTGTCCCGCGTGCACCGCTGTGCGCGGTTTGCCTGCTTTTGGATATATCTCTGAACGCTTATAACTAACAAACGGAGCCCCAACCGCAATATCGTTATTCTTGATTTTCGTCTTATTCTGGTGTCTAGAATCACCCCTTAAATTTTCTCCCAATAGTAGTTGAACACCCTGTATATTGAGAAATAATAAGGTCTTTCTACATTCGATTCTTTAGTTTGGACATGCGCATTGGAGACTTCACAATAAAATTACTCGATACACATATGTGAATTTTTAATCTTCTTTGATAATTATTTACTTTAGGTTTTCATCGCCGATTTTGATGAAATTTAAATATATTGTGAAACTCAATATTCTGAACAACTTTTCCCTATACATATAATCGCCGTTCGGCCTTAGTTTCCATGCCAGCGTATGCGTCAGCATGGGACCACCGCTTATCTACTGTTTCTATAAATACATCGCGACAGTCGCAAACAAAACAAATGATGAAGCTGATGAAATTTTCGAGATATTCCAAAGGAATTCTGATCGGTTGTTCGGAAAGGCAGATTTGTTTGGCCAACCCGCCCCGAAATGCGAGTCGAAATACGTTTGATTCAAGTCCACTTAATCACCCATTTCAGAAACACATTTTTTCATCTTAACTCTCTCAAACGTTGGTGGCCCCCTTCACGGGGGCAATATTTTTTCGCCACAATGAAGTGTAGGTACAGTGCGCACTCGTTATAAGCTCGCCGAACGGGGCTGGTGGCGGGCGTATGACGCCTTGTGGACACTATTCCGCGCGGCCAATGGTGCGAGTGAGAAAACCCAAGAGCGAGGGAGAGGAAACGAAAGAGCCTCTCGCTCGTTCTCGGGTTCTCTCACTCTTGTTGTGCCCTGCGTGATGGCTCGCAAGGGGTTCGGGAGTGATTAAAAGATAAGAATCCACCGAGTGAACTACACCATGTTTGTTTAAACTCAAAGACTAAGTCTTTATTCAAAAACAACTAAACTAGACTGAGGTTTTTAGCCGAGTTACCCGGTCGAGGATCGGATCTCGAGTCTGCTGATTTGACTCCGCAAATCGGTTTTGTTTCCGCTATTGGGCATGGTGCCGTCGCTTCGCGTTGCCATATATGGTCACGGCGAAGCGCTCGCATTTTTGCTGATTTCGTAGATTCGCGGTTTCCTCGCGACTGTCTTAGCTTAGAAACGCCTCGAAACGTTCTTAAGTAATATAATATGTATAATGTATATTAAGGTCGGTATCATATATATTGGCCGGTGAGTTTCGTGAGGGGTATTCTCCCACCACACCGTTTGCCTGCCACGGTGCTCCTTTTCTAAATGTTTTCTGACTCGCTCTCGTTCCATCTCGCTCTCGCCATTGCAGAACAAGAGTGAGCCAGAAGTGGTGGGGATAGTGCCAAGCTTCTGGCGTGTAGGCCAAACCGAGCTGTCAGCGTAAAAATACACACATCAGAATAGGTGTGCGTTAGCTCCGAAAAAATTCAGGAGCTTTATTGGTCAGAACATTGATTCCTTCTCGATAGTTTCATCTCGTATTGGTCCACGCATAGCTTCGTAACACATACAACTATTACGCTATGAATAAATAACAGCCAAACAGCTCGGTTCAGGCGGAGCCGAGCAGCCTTCCCGTTACCCCACCATACCCTTCGGGGGCCGCGCCACTCCAACTGACAAATCCACGATCGTCAGATGGTGGTGGTTGATTTCTCCTCGATCGTTGTTCCCGAAAACAAACTCACCGGCCAATATATCTGATACCGACCTTAGTGTGTATAATACGTGTGCTTGGGCGTTGCCCGGGCACAGCACTCTCGTCCGAAGGATTCCAAGAAATGGTGGGGATAGCCGCCGGGCGTACAATGCATGGTAGAAACGGGCTTATAACGAGTGTGTGCTCGTAAACTAAATTTAATTAAAGTTTCTTGCGAATATCTCGAAAGCTAAAGCCTAGCGGCGGTAACATGTATAGGAACAAGTTATTCGGAATCATACTCCCGACAACATATTTCAAGGTCATCGAAATCAGTGATGAAAACCTAAAGTACATAATTACCGGAAAATTTTTAGGTATAGCCTAAAGTATTAATTAACGTTGTTCAATCACAAGTACCTTTGGGAACATATTTAAACCCCGATCTGCAAATAGAGAAAAGTCTCGGATCAGAATGTCTTTGATCAAATCTCGATCATTAACAACAAGAAGGGGCGTTGTTCTCAAATATATTCCAAACATCGGCTCATACTTATATTCATCGTATACTTCTTTCAAGTATTCGCTCATCGATAATTTCATCAAGATTGTTTTTTTCGCATTGCCGAAGATGATGGACGGTTCAGGAGCAGGTATGCCTCGGTTTTTCCAAAAATGGAATGTCGATATATAATAGTAGTAAACTGTTAAAATTAACAGTGCGGTACCGCAAAAAATTTGGAAATAGTCTAACATGTTGAATTAGGTTTCCTAAACAGAAAAGAATGCAAAAAGTTAAATTGGTATACACTGTATACAAAAGTGTTCGAATGAATGATATTGACTTATGAAATGATGTAAATTTTAATTACGAGGGAACACCAAATATTTTATATGAATTTTTACCTATGTACCTATCCCGACTATTCGAGGGATAACCTGGCGGAGTATACCGTAGTGTAATTACCTAAAATATTATGATAGTGTGACACCTTCAACGACACGTGTTCGAAGATTGCATTCCGCAGAAAATAAGAGCAGACAACGTATACAAGGTGATCGGCAACAGGAGTTCGTTCCCAATTATTAATTTGTAGAAAGTATGCGTAAAAATCGTCTGACGATAAGGACCAGGGGGTGGAAACTCCAGCAACACTTTTGGATCCGTATTTGAACGTATCCCTCTAAGCTATGAAAGATTCTGTTCGAACTAAAATTCAATATGGCGGCTCATGCCGGGAAAATTAAATACGCTCAGAATCTGCGTACTGTAATATGTAGAATAAGAAATACATTTGTTGACGCGTTAAGAAGATTTAGATATGAAATTCAGGTGTTAGAGAAAAATATTTAATTAAATTTCCAGTAATTGAATTTAATTAAATATTTCACATTCACCTGAAGTTTCTTATCTACACGTTCCCCATCTTTTCAGATATTATTGGCATAATTGGATATTATTTTGCCAACAATAATTGATAATGCCAACAAATGTATCTCTTACCATACATTTTGTATAAGATACTTAATTGTAAAAAATACAAGTAGAGGTAAGAGATAGTTAGTGGCACAGATTTTTCTTTTTAAAATGTTCCTTTTATTTATCTTATATCTAGTTAAATATAACATATAAAGTAAAATACAGGGTGTCCCAAAAATGTCGCGTTTCCTAGAAAGGGGTGACTCGGGGTGATTTGAAACAACTTTTTCCTTAGCGAAAATATTGTCCGAAGCTTCGTTAAGGAGATATTAACCAAAAACCCCGACCAATCAGAGCGCGCGCCTTCCGCCCGAGCTCCCGCGGTAGCGTTGGCTACGCGGTAGGCGACCGCGCTTGTACTACGAACGTACGAACGAGCAAGTCGGCATACATCGAAGGAAACCGCGTTACACAGTTTTTTTTTAAAGCAGAATCTTAAATAAGAATAATTTGAAGTGAGAGGACAAGAAGTACGTAAATTTCGTTTTTAAATAAGGCATAAACGAAAAGGTAATGTAACAGAAAATGTACAAGTAATCGTAATTCGTTATTGAGGTAAAAATCCGTAGTTTAACAACGGCCAACACAACTAAAATTAAAAAATAATATTAGGTGTATGAATAAATTCTTTCCGACTGGAATTTCTATCGCGGTGGTATTCAGAAGCTGCCAGAAAAATGGCGAAAGGTAATTAACAATAATGGAAATTATTGCGATGATCGAGTTGCTTTCATATTTTTTAAATCGAACTGTTATTGTACCCTAAAATCGGAAAGAATTTATTTTCACACCTAATAATCACCAATAAATTAAATAAAACTCACCCTTTCTGGACATTCCTTTCCTTGCTTTCCTTCCCTTTTCAGAAACCTTGCCACTGTACCGATCCTGGTCATCGGCGTCCAGTGCTCAGCTGATCGCAGGGTCAATGTACCGAATATTCACTTCACTGCACGGCTACTAACACTGATCACTGAACCGATCCTGGTCATCGATGGACGAGCCCAGTGCACAGCTGGTTTCAGGTACACGACACCATCCAAGGTTAATGTGCCGAATATTCACTTTACTGCACGGCTACTAACACTGATCACTGAATTTATTTTTCACGGAACGTGTTGTTCCTACGTTATAAAAATTGGTGGCTGCGAAAGGGGCCGATTACTGTTAATTACTGGGACGAGATTACTACTATTACCCGGCGAAAAGAAAACTCGTGGCAGACTGTCTCGGGCTGTGCACCTATTTGGGCACACTTTTAAAGACGGGACACACGTATTTTGGTTATTGGCTGAAGTTGCCACATACATTGTCGCACCGCGCGACGAAGAGATCGAACGAAACACGAGATCGAGTGGGATAGAGCGATTTGACCAAGCGTAGCCTACGCTTTTGTTTTGACGATCGTCGGTCGGATCCGTATCTGATCGCTGCACAGCAGCGGACTCCACAGCCCGAGACAGTCTGCCACGAGTTTTCTTTTCGCCGGGTAATAGTAGTAATCTCGTCCCAGTAATTAACAGTAATCGGCCCCTTTCGCGGCCACCAATTTTTATAACGTAGGAACAACACGTTCCGTGAAAAATAAATTCAGTGATCAGTGTTAGTAGCCGTGCAGTAAAGTGAATACTCGGCACATTAACCTTGGATGGTGTCGTGTACCTGAAACCAGCTGTGCACTGGGCTCGTCCATCGATGACCAGGATCGGTTCAGTGATCAGTGTTAGTAGCCGTGCAATGAAGTGAATATTCGGTACACTGACCCTGCGATCAGCTGAGCACTGGACGCCGATGACCAGGATCGGTACAGTGGCCAGGTTTCCGAAAAGGGAAGGAA
This sequence comes from Andrena praecox, assembly GCA_963932275.1. NCBI lineage: Eukaryota > Metazoa > Arthropoda > Insecta > Hymenoptera > Andrenidae > Andrena > Andrena praecox. Next base: position 39,071,555 of record OZ010731.1, read on the forward strand.
AGCAAGGAAAGGAATGTCCAGAAAGGGTGAGTTTTATTTAATTTATTGGTGATTATTAGGTGTGAAAATATATTCTTTCCGATTTTAGGGTACAATAACAGTTCGATTTAAAAAATATGAAAACAACTCGATCATCGCAATAATTTCCATTATTGTTCATTACCTTTTGCCATTTTTCTGGAAGCTTCTGAATACCACCGCGATAGAAATTCCAGTCGGAAAGAATTTATTCATACACCAAATATTATTTTTTAAATTTAGTTGTGTTGGCCGTTCTTAAACTACGGATTTTTACCTCAATAACGAATTACGATCACTTGTCGTACATTTTCTGTTACGTTAGCTTTTCGTTTATGCCTTATTTAAAAACGAAATTTACGTACTTCTTGTCCTCTCACTTCAAATTATTCTTATTTAAGATTCTGCTTTAAAAAAAAAATGTGTAACGCGGTTTCCTTCGATGCATGCCGACTTGCTTGTTCGTACGTTCGTAGCACAAGCGCGGTCGCCTACCTCGTAGCCAACGCTACCGCGGGAACTCAGGCGGAAGGCGCGCGCTCTGATTGGTCGGGGTTTTTGGTTAATATCTCCTTAACGAAGCTTCGGACAATATTTTCGCTAAGGAAAAAGTTGTTTCAAATCACCCCCTGAGTAACCCCTTTCAAGGAAGTCCGACATTTTTGGGACACCCTGTATATATATACGCTGCCAATTTCATCAATATAGTAGGTATACGAAAGGCGTACATATGTTTACTACGAACAATACATTTTTTTATTTTTTTTTTCACTCCTTCACAGTGTTATTTTTTTTTATTAATTATCGTGGTGTTAGATACTGCAATTATTTTGTACTTGTTTGTTATGGTCTATTTGGAAGGCCTGAGAATTTGAAGGGAGGATAGGGTGTAAAACTGGTAGGGGTGAGTTTGGAAGAATTTGTGGTGGGGGAAGTGGACTTCAGCACCTAAACTATTTGCCTCGACTGCATCTGGAGGATAAAAAATGCAATTTTTAGTGGTATTCCTTAGTCAAGTAACCCCAGTTAACAAGTAATTGTCAACATGTTAAGGGCCGTACGCACAAAACCTCCACGCACCGGATAAAATAAAATACCGTATTTTATAGCCAATGTATCACGTTTCCACAAAATATTCATGAAAAAACATCAAGCAGTACTTAGTGGACAAAAATTCATAAATAGTCGAAACAAAAATATTTACTTCCCGCCGATCTTTTTAGCGGAGTGACAGATTAAATGGCCAGCTGATGACAGATTAAATGGCCAGCTGGTCATTCATATGCTTCCATATCGCGAATCGCAGCATAATTTATTCCATAATACAACAATTAAAGGGAATTAGTCAACTAACCTCGTTAGTCAACTAGCCCCGGTCTCTCCTACATAGATCTTAAGATATTATGGCAATTCATTCAAAACATTCTTTTGTTCAAAACCGCAAAACATAGAGAAGTAAAGAAGCTGATACTACCAGAAATATTACGTAATATCAATATTCGTGTATCTATATAAATATGACAATCCAATGCTTTTCGATCATCTTTTATAAACCTATCGGAAGCCTTAGATTTCACATTGGCACTCAACGTGTTAAAATAATATTGAATCACCTTCGAATGTTTAAACTGTATTTCTTACGAGTTTGTTGAAAACAATTTATGTAATGAATGATAAACATTAATCATAGTAGAATGCATACAGTGTGGACACTTACTTCGAAGTAACTTTGCTGAACAATGCTTTAACAAATTGATGTATGTCACCTTTTTACTCAATTACGATCATAAAAGTTGCAATATAGTCACGTGTACACACACTTGTTCCAACAAATATTTTCACGTAATGTATCTACTATATACTGGCTCATAATGAATCGAAGAATCACAAGTACATATTTGCTTCGCGGTTCGCTGTATCCCGTGGTTCACTATCAACTGATGCTGACACCATTATTTACGTCTCGCTTTACAAGAATCCTTGCGTTTCAAGAATATATCGCCAGAGATACACGATAACCAGTTGTACACATGATTGATAAGGATAGAATGCTTCTGCTGTACGCTTCTATCTACGGATGGAGTGAGTCACGTAATACGCACATGTCATATACGGTTGGAGATAGAAGCTAACGATCAATGAAAAAGTTGAATATCATGACAATGTTATTCTGCCTATTCGTCAGTTCTTTAAGGCTGCCGTCTCAGCGGGCGTTGAATGTGTGCGTACGCTCACACAAGCTAGGAAAAGCGTGTACGTATACGCGTGTAGTAAACAAACCGTAAATTACAACTTTCGTCCTGGAATCGGCAAGAAGGAACTTTTTGCGGGTATAGTTGCCTTCAGTAGACATTCGTGCAGGGTGGTCTGGTTCGTTTAAACGCTAATAACCACCGTACGTTGAAATAATAATGAATTTATGACTCGAAAACTGACAGAATGAGGCTTCAAGGCTTCTCCGTTGGTGGCGCCACTGGTATAGTCGAGCCACGTAGCACCAGCGTGACGTGAACGCAGGGCCGACACTAGGTTAGCTGGCGCCTGTATGCAAGAAAATTTTTGATGTCCCCAAATTTTTGCACTTGTTTTCTATTTAATATGTTTAAAAGAATTACATTTATATTTCGTTTATGTGGGGTGTTAGATTCCTTTATTATTAAGCGTACGATGTGGTTTTTTAGCGTCCCATTCGGCTGGCGCCCTTGTGCGGTGCATGTTTCCGCCGGCCCTGCGTAAACGCGATGTAGTAAACAAACCGTAAATTACAACTTTCGTCCTGGAATCGGCAAGAAGGAAGTGTTTGCGGGTTTAGTTGCCTTCAGTAGACATTCGTGCAGGGTGGTCTGGTGCGTTTGAACGCTAATAAGCACCGTATGTTGAAATAATAATGAATTTATGAATCGTGTACTCAGGGCAGCCCGAAAAATGACAGAATGAAGCTTCAAGGCTTCTCCGTCACCGACGCCAATGGTATATTCGTGCCTTGTACCATCAAAACCGGTGAAAGTCCAAACTAGCCGATAAAAGTAGGAAAGACATAGTTGCCGAGACGTATCGAGAGTCAGATCGCGCTGTTGCCGCATTTCCCCTATTACTATTTTGTCGTCATGAAGGATTGAATGAATCACGGCGAAGCGGCTAGAGAACAGAGATGGGCAAAGATAATATCTGGATAAACTCAAATAAAAGACACTTTGTGTTTATCCGTTATGAACCGAAGTGCTAAAAATAATCCGATTTATACTGTGTTTAAATTTATTTTCATCTGGAAATTCTCATGAGTAGGGTAGATGTCCCAATTACTGCCAGTGTCCCAATTACTGCCACTTGATTTATTATATGTAATAAAAGCGTAACGTATAAAAATAAATGTACAAAAAATAGTTATTATAATTACTGCCACTTGATTTATTATATTTAATAAAAGCGTAACGTATAAAAATAAATGTACAAAAAATAGTTATTATAATAACTATTATAATAACTATTATAATAACTATTTTTTGTACATTTATTTTTATACGTTACGCTTTTATTACATATAATAAATCAAGTGGCAGTAATTGGGACACTGGCAGTAATTGGGACATCTACCCTACAGGGATCGGCTGACTCTAGCTCTCACTGACACGTACAGGAGCGGTAGTAATGTGTGCGTGAATTGACGGACACGCGAAGCGAATGTGACGTCACATGCTTTTACGTCACTACAACGTTGACTCGCTGCTAGCGTAGCTTCGGCCGACTCTAGGTCGCGTAGCTGGAGTCAGCCGGTCAGCCGATCCCTGCATGAGTATGTTATTGAAACGTTCATGCCGATACGATAGCGAATGTGGATGTTTTACATTCTATCAAAACAAACAACGTAAATAATCATTTTAATATATTTTTTTATGAGTAAATATAAATATTGTTCTCCCACGGTTATTTCCTCCTCGTCGTCCTGGAGATTTTGTTCAAATTGAAATATGTTAGAGTCCATGTGAAAATAAGGAGGATTTAAATAATCATTTTGCCAAATTCGAAAGGTAATTTTCAAAAAATCGATGAAAGTTGAGTACTTTGGGGGTCTGTATTTATAAAACAATTTTGAATGTGATAAAATGTGACAACTTGAACCCCTCTTATTTTCACATGCACTATAACGTGTTTCAATTTGAACTAAATCTCAGACACTAAATCTCAAAGTGATCCGCTCGACATGGAATGAACCGTACATATGATATTTTCCATTCTAACCGAAATGGATCGTAACCCACTTCCAACTATCACGTTCTTTACCAAAACAACAAAAACTTCTACGTTCGGGACGCTAATCGCATCGCGATTACCGAAAATACACAATTTATCGAGAAATGATACTAAAACTTTGCAGCCGTTCGTAGTATATCATCATCGCAATTGCAGTACAAGAAAATAATTATTTTTTAGTGACTTTAGCACTATAGCGTTTAAGCAAACTGTTAAACTGTATACAGCAATAAAAGATATTTCTAAAAAAGTTTGAGCTGTGAAATGTAAATCCACAAACACTAAAAACTAGAAAATAAAAAATATATAAAAAAAATTTATTAAAAATGCACTAAAAACTAAAAAAATAATTATTTTCTTGTACTACAATTTTGATGGTGTTAATACCACTTTAAATAATTCACTTTAAATAAAATCGTGGGGCACCATGTGCAACCAGAAGTTGAAGTATTAAAGTGATTCATATCGTGTTATGAAATATCGTGCCCTACGATTTTAGTGCTGATTTCATGTCGTTAGGATTTGTGGTTATGGGTTATATTTATTGATGATTGGGTTATTTTCTCACCCCCTCGGGGTTAATTTTTTTTTAAATATTGTATTGTCATTCAATCTATGCACGCCTGAAAAGTTTCAAGACAATTGGATAGTTGGAAGTGGGTTAGATTTGAGTTGCCAGATTTGAACCATACAAACATACAAACAAACAAACAGAGGATCGAAGCTGAATAATGATTACGTTATTAAATTTGTATTTAAACAACAGACAATTCTTGTTGATAAAAAAGATAATTTGATGTATAGCTAGATAAAAAAGAAAGTGTCATGTTTTTCGAAGAATTAGGTAGGTATAGCATTCATAAACTTCATTACGATCGGTGTGTTACACTTCGGTGATGTACCTTATTCAAATTGTATGCTTTGAAATCACATATTGATTATACAAAATATTACATCTCTCTACGTATAAATGAAAAATATTGATACGCAAATTAGTATTGTTTCATCGACATGTTTCCTAACTTCACTACCCAACCTCTCTATCTTTCATTATTGCTGTCCTCTTTTACGTTCGGCGAGGCTCTGACGCTAGACGCAGCTCTCGTGCCGTATTCCTTCAAGACTTCTCGATAGACAGAGAGATCTCTGTGGCAACAGCGCGGCAGAGACAGAGAGAACAGGAGATGCGGCAACTATGCGTAAAAAATTCGTCTACACAGAGTACCTGGAGATGTCACTATTGTATAAGTTCTTTTTATCGACCGCAGTAGTTTCATTAGGGTCCGTCTGTTTACTGGGGACGCTTCGATCGATTCGGACCATAACAAAAATGAGACGGCAGCCTTAATCCTTTGATACGACGCGCTTCAAATGAAAAGTCATCCGCTGTGTGCGAGACGATATTGGCCGGGCCATCGCATTGTTGCGACATGTTATCGGAACCAGGGCCGTTCCAACAATTCACATGCCTCGCGTAAGATGCCTACTTTGGGGTAGGATTTAGTAGTATTTATAAAAATACATTCAACACCTTGTTGACCTTCTAGCACATGTTTGGACATGGATTTACATATCACGATGGGTCTAACAAGGGGACCCTACAGCTGTACCCCCGGGGATTTTAATGAAATTTTAGGGGATGAATCTGGAGGTCATCTGGATGACCTTCTGCAAAATATTTTATGCCAATGAGCATTGTTTATAAAAATTCGATATGTGCCCCTTAAAAACAGTTCACTTTAAACATAATTCAAGAAAGTAATTTCATATTAAATATATAATTTACAGTGTCTTTATAGTACAAGTATGTACCAGTTATGTTTGTACGTGTATAAAAAGTTATGTATATTTGCCATGTTTATATATAAAATTTATGTTAAAAAATTACAATATTTATGACACAAAGCAGTATGAAATTTATTTATTCAAAATAAGAGTTAAAAGAATGGGAAAAAAATAAATTAGGATGACAGGATTTGAATCCGTGTCGTTTGGTTGGGAAGTAAGCGCGCTATACGCACTCACCCAACTTACTTTCTTGAAATATGTTTAAAGTGAACTGCTTTTAAAACGCAAATATCGAATGTTTATAAACAATGCTCATTGGCATAAAATATTTTACAGAAGGTCATCCAGATGACCTCCAGATTCGTTCCCTAAAATTTCATTAAAATCCCCGGGGGTACAGCTGTACGGTCCCCTTGTAAGCCCCCTTCTGTCTCGACACTGCATTTTCATACACAAAGTAATAACTGTATCCACCTGAAACATCGCCGATAGTATTAATGTTACGGAAAAATATTATCTGCCAAAGTTATCTAGAGACGCGGTAGCGTCTCGACGCCAAGTACAGTACACTATTCAGTATCACGAGGGCCATAGTGGGTAATTCCACGCCAAATCGACCACTTTCTCCCGCCGATGTCCGGGTCTCGTGAAATTAGGGGGCTTTAAGTCATTATTTTGCCGATTTCGAATTTACTTAAAAAATACATTATTAAAAATAAATTATTAATATAAATAATATAAATTATTAATAAAAGCCTTAAATTTTGTGATTTCTGCCTGTTTTCGAGAAAATGGGTTGTACTTATAAATTTTTATCTCGGAAACTATTTGTCGGATTTAGTTGAGTCCTTCTTTATTTTAATTTAGAATCTACAGCGAAGGCCAGTTGGAGTCATTTGGGAGCTTGGGCTACATGATGTTTCCCAGAGCCGCGCGGAAGGGGAGCTCGAAACCCAATGATAACGTGGCCGCGCAACGGATAGGAATCATATTCAAAACCGAGGTTAGGTTGTGCGTTGACAAACGAAGCAATCGTGCGCGAAAGATACCCGCTGCCGGTACTAGACGAAATTTTAGATACCGCACGCGATTGTAAGTGGTTTAGTACGCAAGATATAGAATCTGCGTATCATGAGATCGAATTAGATGAAGAATGTAGGGACATTACGACGTTTGTAACGGAAGCTGGACTATTTCGGTACAAAAGATTAATGTTTGGAATTAGTTGCGAACCAGAAATGTTCCAAAGGATAATGCGATCGATATTAGTAGGTTCTGAAGGCCTGACGAATTTTATAGATGATATCTAGAGACGCGGCAGCGTCTCGATGCCAATATTTCGTACATGTTTCGACACCCTGTATATGTCGACTATCGCTACCGCTATCATTTACTCGTAAACCGGCTATTGCAACTTTACCTGAAACTTATTTCATTAATATCCTATCACGTCTGCAATATTTTCTAAATTTAAAGGCATTTTCCTCATATAAACCGCATATAAGCTTTCGAATAAGACAAAATTCAATAAAATTGGTCCACGTATGACAGAGATGTCGTAATATCATGTCATGTATCATACGAAAATGGTTAAGATTAAGATTTTTCGTCAACATAATACGTATATACGCGCTACACGCACACCTTCAGCCAAAAGAAACTAACACATGTTTCGTTCGTCGACTCTCGGGATCATTCGGCAGGGATCGTCGTCCATCATTGTACATATATGTAACGCCAAGTACAGGAAAGACACCCTGTATATGTCGACTGTCGCTACCGCTATCATTTACTCGTCGCCGGGCTAATCCAACCTAACCTGAAACTTATTTCATTAATATCTCATCACGCCTGCAATATTTTCTAAATTTAAAGGCATTTTTCTTATGTAAACCGCATATAAGCTTTCGAATAAGACCAAATTTCAATAAAATCTGTTCACGCATGACAGAGATATCATAATATCGTCTCATGGATCAGTCAGAAATGGTAAGATTTTCTTCTCCTTCTCCTTCTCCTTCTCCTTCTCCAAGCGAAATTTTCGTCAACATAATACGTATACACGTTACACGCACACCTTCAGCCAAAAGAAACTAGTGTATGTTTCGTTCGTCGACTCTCGGGATCATTCGGCAGGGATCGGCGTCCGTCATTGTACATATACCTATGTATACTATTGAATTATAACCTACCAAGTGTCATCGCTTTATAACCTACCAAGTGTCAATTCATCATAACCTGCCAAGTGTCAAATAAGGTAAGTTGTCCAAATTTGAAATGTCACGAGTTTTTACACTACATGGGAGACTGAATTATTGTCTCAATTAACAAGGTGCGTCGCCAAAATTTTTTAATAGATTTTTTATGTAGAGTCGCAGACTTGGAAGTTGTCCGGAGAAGGTTCGACAGAGAATCATCTTCTTTCGCATAAGTTTCTGGAAATTTGTACCATTCATGTACAAAATAATATATTGTAACAAATTGCATTTAAATTGTCAGATATTTTTGTACCAGGAAACTATTTTTAATTTACAGTTTTTATGTAAAGCTTATAGAAATGAAGGGGGCGCCCAGGCTTGGATAGAAATGAAGGGGACAGCAATAAATTGTGCGCTAAAAATATTGGATCTCTTTGTTCATTTTCGCTAAATTACCATTAGCATTTAAATTTCCTCCAACAAGACATTCTGCCATACGCTCTCACCTCCTACACATTATGTATAGTAGTCCCTACACTTACTATAGCAAAAAAGGTCACTCTATCACTCTATTTCTATTTATATGTATTTACAGATAATTAAAGCAGAAGATGATGCAGTGTGGTATACGTCAGACTATGTACACACAAATTTGAGGTATGATTTTGCATACGCAATTATTCATTCAATTATCTTGACATATGAGCACGTATGATAATTTATAGTAGTAAATAGGTTTATTTTCTGCCTTTCGGCCTCAAAATGGGGTTATATGTGTTATGTGTGTAAGTGTATCTGGGACTTCAAGATTGTGCTTTCGTTTTGACTTCTTTCTTCATCTTGTTCTTCTTTTCTTCTCCTTTTTTCCAGTACCATACGCATCCACTCCGCTCCTTCTTCTTCTCCCTTTAGTATCCCTCTGATCGTTGAATTTTCTCTTTTCAGCTCCTTACAGTCGTGTAGCATGTGACCCAGCGTCTCTCTAGCCCCATTACATAGTCTGCATACTGTCTCTTTTTCTTCCTTCCAGTAGTTGCTTCCCCGCTCTTCGTTCCCACATCTGAACCTCGCAATCCTTCTTTGGTCTCTGCCTCTGTAATTTCCGTTTAGGTAATTTGCTCGCTGGTTATCCCTGATTTCTGTGTAATGTGTGTTATAGCTGCCTCCTAGTATTCTGTCGTATTGCCATTGAACCTGCTCTGCCCTGTCTCTTTGCGCTAGTTCCTCAGCAAACTCTCTTCCTCCCCTTCTTTCTATTTCCATTGCTTGGATATCCATCATTTTTTGCCTGTAGTATGAATCTCTCATTTCCTCCCATTTCGACTTTTTCTCTGTTTGCTTCGCGTCTATTTCCCTCCAGCATTCTTGTACTATTTTATTCTTATTCAGCCGTTTCGTTTTCTCCTCATATTTTATTGCTCTTTTCCCCGCTTCTATCCTTACTTTGTCCGTTTTTGTTTCCTCCAAAATTAGATACGCTGGTGTATTAAAGTCCAAACCTAAAGTCCACCTTATGTATTTCTCCTGTATTTTCTCTACCTTTTCTGCTTCCGTCCATCCCCAAATTTCTGACGCGTACAGCAAGATACTTTTCACTATGCTTCTGAATATTCTCATTCTTCTCTCAAAATTGTTCTTGAACATTCTTTGTCCTATTCCCCATATCTGCGCCATTGCTATTCTTGCTTTCTTTGTGACTTCCCTTATATGCATCTCTCTGCCCCCATTTTTCTGGAAATTATACCCTAAATATTTGAACTCTTTTACTTCTTCCAGACTGTGCCCCTGCCAGCCCCATTCTTCTCTCTTCTTCTTTCCTCTTCCTTTATGGAAAATCAGCACCTTAGATTTCTCTGCATTCAGTTGCAACCCTTTCCTTTCCAGGTATTTTTCAAATCTTCGTATCATGTCCTTAAGATCTTTTGGTTCATTTGCTAGTAACGCTATATCGTCCGCATATGCTAGAGTCCAGATTTTTTCTTTTCCTATTCTTACTCCTCCCGCTTGGTTTTTCCTCATGGTTTCCTCCAAATCTGCTACATATATTGTAAATAACGTTGGGCTCAGTGGGCATCCCTGTCTTACCCCTTTTGTTGTCCAAAATTTGGATGACATTTCTCCGTTTGCTTTTATAGTATTTCTTTTTTCTGTGTAAATTTCTCCAATTCTCGTCCTCAAGCGTGTACTTATTTCCTTTCTCTTCATGATGTTCTGAAGTTTTACTCTATCCACTTTATCAAATGCAGCACTTAGATCCGCGAAAAAGGTATACAGCTTTCCCCCTTTTTTCTGTATTTCTCTGTTAGCTACATAGTTCAGAATAAAAATGTTATCTGTTGTCGACCTACCGCTCCTGAATCCTGCTTGTGTTTCTGGTATTATGTGGTTCTTTTCCAATTCCTCTTTTAATCTTTTTTCCAGGACCATAGCATATATTTTGTACGCTGTGTTTAGGATCGTTATCCCCCGTGCTCACCTTTTCTCTATCTCCTTTTTTGAATATTGGTGAAATCACCCCTTCTTTCCACCTCTCCGGGAATCCTTCTCCCTTCCACACTTTATTGAAAATTTCTGTGATTCTTTTTACTATTTTCACGTTACCGTAAATCCAGGCTTCATTTTCTATTTTGTCTTCCCCAGCTGCTTTCTTCTTTTTTAATCTCCTGATTTGTTCCGTTACTTCTGTTTCTGTTATTTCCTCTTCCTCTTCTCCTTCCGTGTTTTCTATTTCTTCCAACTCTCCTACTTCTTTTTTACTGTCGACGCCTTCTAGCAATGTTTTAAAGTGATCCTTCCATTCTTTTAAATCTATTTTATTGGAGATTCCTATTCTTTTCTTTCTTTGTTTATTTATGTATTCCCATATTTGATTTTCTCCCTTTAATTGCATTATCTCATTTTCTGTATATTCTTGTAATTCCCTTCTCCTTTCTTCGCACACTTTTTTGTACTCCCTTCTTTTCTTCTGGTAGTCTTCTTTGTCTCCTTTACCCCTTCTCCAGTTCCTCAATGCTTTCCTAGCTTCTCTTTTCTTTTTTGTACAATTCGAATTCCACCACTTAAAGCTGCCCAATTTCCATTTTTTATTTTTACTTCTTCTTTCCGTACTGCATTATTTATTTTTCCTACCATTTCTTCCACCATTTCATTCACCTCCCTCTTATTAAAGTTTATTTTGTTTAATTCCATTTGAAATTCTCTCTTCCCTTCCTCTGTCCAGACTCTTCTCTGTCTCCACTAGAGCTCTTACTACCCGCCCGCCCGGGTACTCGAGTACCCGGTGAGACCCCGGGTAGAAAAAAATTACTCGGGTACCCGGGTACCCGTAGGATACCCGACTACCCGGGTACCCGGGTAGACAAAAATTACCCGGCTACCCGGGTAGACAAAAATTACCCGTGTGTCCATGAGATACCTGAGTAACTGAAGTGTGATGGGATAGTTGAGAATTTCGATTTGACAGTATATTCCGTTCATTACTGAGGTTAGCCGAAAATGATCGAAAGTCGAAAAACGATCGGCTGTCAAATCGAAATTCTCAACTATCTCATCACACTTCAGTTACTCGGGTATCTCATGGACACACGGGTAATTTTTGTCTACCCGGGTAGCCGGGTAATTTTTGTCTACCCGGGTATCCGGGTATTGCACGGGTACCCGGGTAGTCGGGTATCCTACGGGTACCCGGGTACCCGAGTAATTTTTTTCTACCCGGGGTCTCACCGGGTACTCGAGTACCCGGGTACCCGGATACCCGGGCAAAAACAATAGCTCTAGTCTCCACCTCTCTTCCTGATTTCCCTCTCGTTCTCTCCTTTTATTTCCCTTATATAGTTCCGCAATCAGAGGCATATGGTCTGACTCCACTCTTTCTTCCACTGTGAATTTCTTGATATCTTCTTTCGCCTCGACATTTGTTATTATATAATCAATTACCGTGCTGCCTCTCGGCCCCGTATATGTGTACTCTCCTTTATCATCTCCCTCCATATTCCCGTTCAGAATATTCCATCCTCTCTCCTCCACCATCTCTAATAACAACTTTCCCTCTGTGTTTTTAACTTTGTCTTTTGATCTCCTTTCGCCATACTTTTCTTCTATTCTAAAATCGCCCCCTTCCTGTCCAATTCTTGCATTGAAATCTCCGCCGATTATCAGTTTCACCACCTCCTTCTCCTCTATTATCTGGTCAAGCTCTTCTTTCGTCTCCTTCATGTCTCTGCTGTATACTGTTATTATTCTCCATTTTTCATTTTGTATCTTTATTCTTCTCTCTTGAATATGTTCCGTTCCCGCGTTCGATTCCTCCTCTTCTATGCCCTTTCTTATTCCTGTGATAATTCCGCCTATCGCTCTCCCTTTTTTTCTGTCTCTGGTGGCATATTTACATTTCCATGAGAATTCTCGTGGCAATTTATCTTTCAATCCTTCCCATTGTTTCTCTTCAATCCACGTTTCTACTAATCCTATTACATCGAGTTCTTTTAAAAAATCCCAAAACTGTCTGTCGTTGCTGAATAATCCAGCTACATTCCAGTATCCTATTTTAAATGTATCTATTTCTCTTTGACTTCTTATTCCTTTCCCAATTCTGTGTACCCCCTCTCCCCCCATATCTGCATCCGCAGGCGCGCGGGGAACGGGCGTTGGTACTGCCTTTTGTCGTGCTTTCGTTGTCCTTGTAAGCTCTGAGATCCTTCAATAATTTAGAGGTTCACAGAACTTTGCCGACTCCAAAAATTTACTTCTTTCAGCCCACCATCCTCTTTCCAAATAAATGTTTTATCGTTGATTTTTACTTTCTTGTACCCAACCTTCACCTTTGCCCCTTGCTCCCTCTCCACCTTGGCAATATCTTTAATATTTCTTTGTATCTCCCTTTCCTTTTTCGTCAGGTCATTGTCAATAAATAGCCTCTTATCTTTCAATGTACTCTTCTTTAGCATTACTGCTCTTTTCTGTTGCCAGCTTCTTAACTTCGCTATCAATAGCCCTCTTTTATCTCCCATTCCTACCCAATATGCTTCCTCGATTTCTGCTTCTACCTGCAATTCGTGCCTTAACACATACTCCACCGTATCCTTCGGCGTCTCTTTACGCGGTAAATCCTCTCCCCTTAGGGTAATATTATTCCTTCTCTCTCTTTTTTCTCTAGCCTCTTCCTTCCTTTCTAACCCCTTCAGTCTTCCTGTCAGCGTTTCTGCCTGAACATTCTTGGCCTCCAGTACTTCTATCCTTCCTCTCATTTCGTTCCTTTCCTTCTCCCATATCTCATCCCTGCTCTTCCACTCGTCCCTCAGATCCTGAATTCCCTGCCTCAGATCTCTATTATCTTTTCTCAGCTCTTCCATGTCTTTCTTAACTGCCAGCACAGCTTCGATCAATTTGTCTAATTTAGCATTCATTTCTTTTTCCTGTTCTGTCTTCTGACTGCCCGGCGTTTCCTCAGTTTCTATAACTACCTCAGTTTTCTTCATTGGAGGCGACCTCCCTACTTTCCTTGCTTTTAAGAATTCTTCTTCTATTTCCTTTTCGGCCCTTAACCTCTCCTGCTCCTCCTCGCCCTCCCGTTTCCTCTTGAATGAGTCCAGTATCGAGCCTTCGCTGTCCGCTCTTTTCCTTCCCAGCTGTTCTGCCAACGATGGTCTTCCCCTTCTTCTCGTTTCCTTTTGCACTTCCCCGCCTTCGCCTGCTCGGCTCATTAGAGTCTCCGCTCTTCTTTACCTACTGCTGTCTGCGCTTTGTCTTCTTACTTCTTCCACTCCCCTAGATGTCACTTATCCTTGCCACGTATCTTATACTTCGTGCACTCGTTTCACACCTTCACTTCTTCGCATTTTATCTCACCCTTAGACCCTTTATTAACAGTCGCTTATACCGTCCACCAATACCTTGTCTAATCCCCTCGTTTTCCACCCAACCTCGTAATTTTCTGCGCACTTTTGCCACACTTTTCATCTATTTCTTTCACCTGTCTGCATACACACGTTATTCTCTCGCGCACGTCATGTGGTTCCCCCCGTATGATAATTTATAAATGTGTCCTATTTCAGTTAACGATGCACACGAAGAGAATTATTTCAACAGCTCAAAGAGCAATTAGCGATTAGAAAGCGAAGTGTAATTGATTTAGTAATTATGCTCTAATTGTAATTAATATAAAGAAACAAGAAATGCATTACGATTAATTAAATCAAGGAACAAAGATTCATCAAATTAAGTGTTTATAATACTGAGTACAGAAAAAAAAAATTAGTTTCCTCTCCTGCCTCTCCTACCAGGAGGAATTTCATGAAATGCTCCTGCTGCCTCCCTGGTCCGGCTCTGGTGCCTCGATCTGAAATGATAAATTAAGTGAATTTAATTATAAGTGTTAAATTAATTAAACCACAATTTTTATTACCTTTTCAATATCTAAAGTTATAATATTATGCTATTTCATTACTATAACCCAATAAAAAATCTTCAAAAAAGTAGAGAAATTACGCCAAGTACATAAAAAAGTCGAAGATGAAAAAGAATACCAGCAAATAAATATAAAAAGCAAGACTCACAAGAAAATAAATAAAAAATCGCAGAAATCACTGATTTATTTCTGTATAAAAACACTTCCACGTAACCCACCGGCGGCACAAGTACGCAGCACAATGGTTCCAAAGTGACTTTTTGTGGACAAAATTTCGTATCTCCGTTAATTCTCAACCGATTTTTAACTTTTTTTGCTCGTTTTGCCTGGCCACGTCAAGTATTTGACATCCAGGCCGCGGACATCTAGGCAAATGTCTAGATGTTAAATTTTATCTTCAGATTATTAAAATGTCCGTGATGATTACAAAGCATCTTTATGTACTTGCAGCTCATTTTGATTTCAAATCTTTTTTTATATTGTATATTTTCTTCTATTTTTTGTGTGATTTATTTGATATTACTCTTTTCCGTCCTCGACTTTTTCATGTACTTGGCGTAATTTTTTTACTTTTTGGAAGTTTTCTATGGGGTTATAGTATGCGGAAGAACGAAAGAGGTACACGATCGGAGGCTGGATCGAGGGATTGAGACATTGTTAATGAAAGGACTGACGTTGAATGAGAAAAAATGCGTCTTCGGGAAAAACGAGATTGTATTCTCCGGATTCCGAATTTCTGGTCAGAGGTACAAATCGTTGGAATCAAAAGTGGAAGCCGTAAATAGAGTTCGGGCACCGAAAACAGCGGAGAAAGTACGCAGCTTCCCGGGACTTTTTGTGCGGCATTTATTTTGAATTTGGCAACGATAAGCGAACCGCTGAGACGATTAACAAGAAAAAGCGCCACCTTTACATGGGTAACAGAGCAAGAAAATGCGTTTAAAGTATTAAAATCCAAGCTAGTAAACGCGGGGACACTCGGTATATTTTATGTTCACGCAAGAACAAGGGTGATAGCTGACGCAAGACCAGTAGGTTTAGGATGTGCATTAACACAGTTGGATAACCAACAGCGGTGTCGAGTAATAAGTTATGCGAGCAGAAGTTTGTCAGACTGCGAAAGACGATATTCCCAAACGGAAATGGAGGCGTTAGCATTAGTCTGTGCGTGCGAACGGTTTTACAATTGGCTTTACGGTATCGAATTTGAGCTAGTGACGGTGGAATACATACTTGCGCCGAGATGAAAACCGAACGCGAGAATCGAGAGATGGGTGCTACAACTGCAATCGTTTAAGTATAAAGTTATATATGCAAAAGGGAAGTCAAACATTGCAGATGTGCTATCTTGCTTAAGTATTAAAAAGGGAGAAAGGATCGCCAGCGGGAAGGACAGTAGATATATTGCGTGGTTACCGTGCGGGTTAAAGACGGATCAAATAAACATTGAATCCGAGAAAAATAAAAGGTTAACGGAAATGAGAAGAGCGCTTAAAACAGGCGATTAGAAGGCTATAGGGAACTCGCGATTTAAGATATTAATAGATGAATACAGGGTGTCCCAAAAATGTCGCGTTTCCTTGAAAGGGGTGACTCAGGGGGTGATTTGAAACAACTTTTTCCTTAGGGAAAATATTGTCCGAAGCTTCGTTAAGGAGATATTAAGCAAAAACCCCGACCAATCAGAGCGCGCGCCTTCCGCCTGAGTTCCCGCGGTAGCGTTGGCTACGAGGTAGGCGACCGCGCTTGTGCTACGAACGTACGAACAAGCAAGTCGGCATGCATCGAAGGAAACCGCGTTACACATTTTTTTTTTTTACAGCAGAATCTTAAATAAGAATAATTTGAAGTGAGAGGACAAGAAGTACGTAAATTTCGTTTTTAAATAAGGCATAAACGAAAAGCTAACGTAACAGAAAATGTACGACAAGTGATCGTAATTCGTTATTGAGGTAAAAATCCGTAGTTTAAGAACGGCCAACACAACTAAATTTAAAAAATAATATTAGGTGTATGAATAAATTCTTTCCGACTGGAATTTCTATCGCGGTGGTATTCAGAAGCTGCCAGAAAAATGGCAAAAGGTAATGAACAATAATGGAAATTATTGCGATGATCGAGTTGTTTTCATATTTTTTAAATCGAACTGTTATTGTACCCTAAAATCGGAAAGAATTTATTTTCACACCTAATAATCACCAATAAATTAAAGAAAACTCACCCTTTCGGACATTCCTTTCCTTGCTTTCCTTCCCTTTCCGGAAACCTGTGTCACTGGGTCACTGTACCGATCCTGGTCATCGGCGTCCAGTGCTCAGCTGATCGCAGGGTCAATGTACCGAATATTCACTTCACTGCACGGCTACTAACACTGATCACTGAATTTATTTTTCACGGAACGTGTTGTTCCTACGTTATAAAAATTGGTGGCCGCGAAAGGGGCCGATTACTGTTAATTACTGGGACGAGATTACTACTATTACCCGGCGAAACGAAAACTCGTGGCAGACTGTCTCGGGCTGTGCAGTCCGCTGCTGTGCAGCGATCAGATACGGATCCAACCGACGATCGTCAAAACAAAAGCGTAGGCTACGCTTGGTCAAATCGCTCTATCCCACTCGATCTCGTGTTTCGTTCGATCTCTTCGTCGCGCGGTGTGACAATGTATGTGGCAACTTCAGCCAATAACCAAAATACGTGTGTCCCGTCTTTAAAAGTGTGCCCAAATAGGTGACTCGACCAATCGTCACAGCAGCGGACTGCACAGCCCGAGACAGTCTGCCACGAGTTTTCTTTTCGCCGGGTAATAGTATTAATCTCGTCCCAGTAATTAACAGTAATCGGCCCCTTTCGCAGCCACCAATTTTTATAACGTAGGAACAACACGTTCCGTGAAAAATAAATTCAGTGATCAGTGTTAGTAGCCGTGCAGTGAAGTGAATATTCGGTACATTAACCCGGACGCAGTGTGATCAGCTGAGCACTGGGCGCTACCCAACCATAAATCTTTTCGTCCACTGATAACCAGGATCGGTACAGTGACCCAGTGACACAGGTTTCCGGAAAGGGAAGGAAAGCAAGGAAAGGAATGTCCGAAAGGGTGAGTTTTCTTTAATTTATTGGTGATTATTAGGTGTGAAAATAAATTCTTTCCGATTTTAGGGTACAATAACAGTTCGATTTAAAAAATATGAAAACAACTCGATCATCGCAATAATTTCCATTATTGTTCATTACCTTTTGCCATTTTTCTGGCAGCTTCTGAATACCACCGCGATAGAAATTCCAGTCGGAAAGAATTTATTCATACACCTAATATTATTTTTTAAATTTAGTTGTGTTGGCCGTTCTTAAACTACGGATTTTTACCTCAATAACGAATTACGATCACTTGTCGTACATTTTCTGTTACGTTAGCTTTTCGTTTATGCCTTATTTAAAAACGAAATTTACGTACTTCTTGTCCTCTCACTTCAAATTATTCTTATTTAAGATTCTGCTGTAAAAAAAAAAAAATGTGTAACGCGGTTTCCTTCGATGCATGCCGACTTGCTTGTTCGTACGTTCGTAGCACAAGCGCGGTCGCCTACCTCGTAGCCAACGCTACCGCGGGAACTCAGGCGGAAGGCGCGCGCTCTGATTGGTCGGGGTTTTTGCTTAATATCTCCTTAACGAAGCTTCGGACAATATTTTCCCTAAGGAAAAAGTTGTTTCAAATCACCCCCTGAGTCACCCCTTTCAAGGAAACGCGACATTTTTGGGACACCCTGTATGTTAACGATAATATAGTTTTGAGAGGTATGCAAATAGTGATCCCAGATTCGTTAAAAAAGAAAACACTATATTTAGCCCACGAGGGTCATCCCGGCATCGTCTCTATGAAACATACATTGAGGAGCAAGGTGTGGTGGGAAGGGGTAGATAAGGATGCGGAAAGAGCGGTAAAATCTTGTAGGGGGTGTCAACTGGTACAAAAGACAGTAGAACCATCACCTCTGAAATCCAACCCGTTACCAAAGAGAAGGTATAACAAGAGGCGACACTCCGAGCGGTATCTTTGAAGTTCTTCGTTCGCTTGTCCCTTTAAATTGGTTGTATTAGGCAGCTGTATATCTTCGTCTTACTATCGCCTCTTGTTAATCCCTCCTCTCTCGGACTACCGAATGGACATTTAAATTGGTTGTACATTTCGTCTCTCTCTGAAAGTGGTATCTTCGTCAGAGTGTCGCCTCTTGTTATACCTTCTCTTTGCCGTTACCACAAGGGAATCAATAACATTGGACCTAATGGGACCACTTCCCAGCGGGGAAAGTAGTTTTAGTTGTTCCAGATTATTTTAGTCGATACATTGAAGTAGTAGTTTTAAGGAATACGAGTGCAGAGATTATAAGGAAACACCTGTTTGAGATGTTCGCGAGATTCGGATTTCCGAAAATAGTTGTATGCGACAATGGACGCCAGTTTACAGACGCGGAATTAAAAACATGGCTGAATGAAAATAATGTAAAGATTTCACATACCGCGCCATATTGGCCTCAGGCAAATGGCGAACTCGAAAGACTGAATAGGAGTATTCTCAAAAGACTCAAAATAGCGCATGCG
Organism: Andrena praecox; assembly: GCA_963932275.1. Taxonomy (NCBI): domain Eukaryota; kingdom Metazoa; phylum Arthropoda; class Insecta; order Hymenoptera; family Andrenidae; genus Andrena; species Andrena praecox. The sequence continues at coordinate 39,090,818 of OZ010731.1, forward strand.
GAAAAAAGTAATTGGCGAGAGGAATTATTAAAATTCCTGTTAATGCATCGGTCGACACCGCGTACGGCAACAGGAGTTTCGCCAGCGGAATTGATGTTCAATAGGAAATGAAGAACAATACTACCTGAGTTAGGGAAGAGTAAATTAGTAGAAGAAGAGGTAAGAGAGCAGCACGCGTGGATGAAACAAAAAGGGAAGGAGTATTATGATAAAGTGCATCATGCCAAAGATAGTAGGGTAAAGCGTGGAGATAAAGTATTAGTTAAGAAACCAAAGGAAAATAAGTTAAGTACGAATTTTGGAACAGGGGAGAAAGGGAAATACAGTAACGGTTGAATCGAAAGAGGGAAAACAGTATAAAAGAAAGGGTCTAGCAAGTTAATCATGGGCAAACGGCCTCCGTGACAAATTTTGTTGTTATTGTTTGCTAAACAATGCTCCTCACCTGAAACACCATTCTGTGAAGTTTCAGATATCTACACTAGAGCTGTTCGAGTACTCGAAATAATCGAGTAGCTTGAAGTGCGAACCGGGCGGGACTCGATTTTTCGAGCCGAGCCGGGACCCGAACGGATCCGAGTAACCCGAATGTTTCGGGTAGCTCGATTCTTTCGAGTAACTCGAATGTTTCGAGTAACCCGAATGTTTCGAGTAGCTCGATTCTTTCGGGTAGGGTAGAAGCCCCAATCACTGACACATTAAGGACTGACTCTAATATTATTGCATAGTATCTGTATTTATTGACTAAAAGTATAAGTTTTTTATTTTTTTTTTATTATGGGGTAATATGTTTACTTCATGAAAAACATTTTGTGGGTCTTAGAATTTCTATTTTTATATATAAATTCATTAATCTAAAAAACATATTTCGAGATCTATTACTGACACCTCTAAAACGTGTGTGACTGAATTACTGACACCCCAATTACTGCCAGCTAACCTAATACTGTTTATTACTCATTTTACGGTTATGTCGTCTCATGTACATGAGCAACTACTGCTATGACAGTAATACCAAAATGCTTGAAACGCTTGTACCAATCACTATCACCCATATATTAATTAAAAAGGCTTAATTAATCGTTATATTACGATCGTTGTGACTTTCTATGATACTTATATTGTACTAAAAAATTATTGTTTATTATGTAAATAATTTAAATATAGTAATTATAGCCCTTTCTTTAGTGCCCTGTTTTCTCTTTCACTAGTAAGGAAGTCGCCATTTCCACTGTTGTCATCAAATTAAAATTTTGTATCGTCTTATAGAAATTAATGAAAAAGAAATATTAAGTGGTGCATTTTCTAGCGTATAGATTATAGGTTGAATTACATAATTCTTTTTGTGTATGACTTTACAACGTTTATTTATTCGTTATTTTCAGTAAAATAGCTTAAGGTGACAGTAATTGGGTAGGTGTCAGTAATTGGGGGTTCTACCCTAGCTCGATTTTTTCGGGTAACCCGATTTTTTCGGGTAGCTCGATTCTTTCGGGTAGCTCGATTCTTTCGGGTAGCTCGATTCTTTCGGATAGCTCGATTTTTTCGGGAGCCCGATTCTTTCGAGCAGTTCTAACGTATTCCGGGCAACTCGACCGTGTCGGGCAGTCTGCTTGGTTAGAGTAGATGGGCAGTTTTAAAAGTTAGTATATTGATCATTTTCATGCGCCATGCTGTATGGAGTAATTACACATCTCGCACCTACGAAACATAAGCTTAACCGGGAGCAAAAATTGTCGTATTTCGGTTTGAAATAACATTACAAAAATTGCTATGGCTGAACAAGTATCTACTCATTATTCGGGTATGGAATTTAAAATATAATATATCAAGCCAGCTTTCGTGAAATATGAATATTGTTTTTTATATTCTTACCAGTAACGCTTATTGTATTGTAGAAATGTATTTGTATTTTAAATTTATTACAAAAAACTGAATATTATCGTGACTCAAAATAAGTTATAATAGCAATTGATTCAATTTGTTTGTGATATTAAACTGTATTATATTAAGGGGACTAGGCAGTCGAATTTGGTAAAAATATGTTTTTTGCGGGAATTATGTAGAAGGAAATGAATACAAATTATGATGAGTACTTTTGGGTAAGGTTTATTGATAAATGTTATTATAAATATAAATATTCATATGCTAAAAATTATATTTGTTCGACTTTTTTCTTTCTCAAATTAGCCGAGAGAAAGCAAATTTGTTCAATTTTTTCTGACATCAGAGAGGTACGTTTTGCGGTTACTATGTTCCCAGCTGTTGAGAATAATCTCTCGCTGTATGCTTCCGTTGCCGGAATTCCCAAAAACTGCTGGGCCAAATTTGCCAAATTTGGGAATCTTCGGGAATTATAATTCCACCATTTGAGGATGCACGACGTGGTTGGAATAAGTTTCTCCTCGTAATACCACATCAATTCCTTATCAATGGTACAAACCTCGTCGTTAATGTTTGGTTTTTCATCTTTCACAATATTTGAAAACAATTCACCTAAGCTTGCTGGCGATGTGGATACTATAAGGAAAATAAGTAAATTTATTATTGTTCTAATTAGTAGTGGCAGAAGGAATATTAATATTTGTAGAAACATACCTGAAGTGGTTTTTGGTGGTACATCAACAGTTGACGATGCCGCATCTACTTCATTTACACCTCCGTATTCCATAAGCGCAGAGTGCAGCAACATGTGCGCCGATACCTTTTTTTCCTCCGTTAGTATTCTGTCCTTTATGCGAGGATCCAAGAGCATTGCGATCACTAAAGGTTTATTATTGTCAATAAAGCGAAATCTAGTGTTGAGGCTGAGTAATAAATTATTACGTAGTCGTATTCCGTCAGGAGTAGCGCGTTTTTTTTCTATTGGTGTTGCCAAAATTTTCTTAAGTCCGTATACAGTCGGTATATATCGACATAATGTCGGTTGATCTTCAAACGTGGTGACTTGTGTTGCTTCTTTGAATATTTTTAAAGAATCGCAATACTCTTGGATCATGCACTACTCGCGCCTAGATATAGGCATCGGCATTCGTTGCTTTCCCAATACTGCATTAAGTGCACGTCGCACTTGAAGTAGGCGGTCCATCATATCAAACTGTGAATTCCACCTCGTTTCCACATCGCCAATAAGGCGAAGTGGTTTCAAATCCGGCGAATCTCTTTTTTGCTCTCTTTCTAATTGTTGTGTCGCCGGCACAGATCGATGGAAAAATCTGACAATCCTTTGGCATTTATGAAGTAAATTTCGGAGGTCTTTGCAACTTTTAATGCCATCTTTTACTACGAGCTGAATAGAACATTAGGTTTAAGATCAACTGCTAATAATTTTCAAACTACTTTTATTGTTGAATATTTTTGGTGCATTTACCTGCAATGTGTGAGCGAAACAGGGTATCCTTTTCCACTCACTGCCCAATTTCACAGCTCGTACAACGTTAGCTGCATTATCTGTGACGAAGTATACTTTGATATGCGGCTTGTTTAATCCCCATTCCCGGATGTTATTGCTAAGTATTTTATATAAATTGTCGCCTGTATTGTTATTTCAAACCGAAATACGACAATTTTTGCTCCCGGTTAAGCTTATGTTTCGTAGGTGCGAGATGTGTAATTACTCCATACAGCATGGCGCATGAAAATGATCAATATACTAACTTTTAAAACTGCCCATCTACTCTAACCAAGCAGACTGCCCGACACGGTCGAGTTGCCCGGAATACGTTAGAACTGCTCGAAAGAATCGGGCTCCCGAAAAAATCGAGCTATCCGAAAGAATCGAGCTACCCGAAAGAATCGAGCTACCCGAAAGAATCGAGCTACCCGAAAAAATCGGGTTACCCGAAAAAATCGAGCTACCCGAAAGAATCGAGCTACTCGAAACATTCGGGTTACTCGAAACATTCGAGTTACTCGAAAGAATCGAGCTACCCGAAACATTCGGGTTACTCGGATCCGTTCGGGTCCCGGCTCGGCTCGATTATTTCGAGTACTCGAACAGCTCTAATCTACACCCCCCCCCCCCCCGTTTAAGGAATAAACGCCCTTAGCTTTATCATTTTTTCTCGATTACGACTTAAGATAATTAAATCAAACAAAAGAACAAAATAGCTACATATTAGCTGTACTTCATATATTTTTTTCGAATTCTAAATCAATTATTACGGGTAGAAAAGAATAATTTATTTTTTGGGGATGGTTTTTGCAAACAACCCTTCGAGTGACAACCATAAAAAAAATCGAGAATAATACTTTATTATCTAACTATCATGTATGAAAATTGTAGGATAATCGCGTTGGTGGAACATACTTAATTCACCCCTCAACAACGGCCACCGCGTCCTTCTGTTCTCCATACGACGACGTATCGAGGTATTGAGGGGTTAAATAATTAAAAACAATAAAACTTTCAATGTACGTATGGACTGTAGTAGCACAAAATATTGGTTAAATATTTTTCTAAATATTAAAGAAATATTTTTTTAGCCACACTTTTTAATATGAAAAATATGTTGATTCCAAATATTATATACACATACTGAAAATGTGAAATAAATGTATAGAAAATATGAACTAAATATTCGTGGAATATAAAAGAAATATTTAGAAAATGTAAAGCAAATATTCTGGAAATGTGAAATTACCCAGTAAACAAACTGACCGCAGTATGCCAGCAAATTGGTGTCACATTCGAGGAAATCCTGACGTCAGATTCGGGACCTACTATGTCCGCATTTGACTATGGTTTTGTGGTCAGAGCCTGATGTCAGGATCTGACATCAGATTGACGGCAGATACCGAGCAGATCCTGCTGCCGTGGTCTGACCGCAGATTGGGAGCAGAAATCGAGCAGATCCTGCGCAGCGCGATCTGACGGCAGATTGGCGGCAGATACCGAGCAGATTCTGCGCAGCGCGATCTGACGGCAGATTGGCGGCAGATAGCGAGTAAATCCTGACGTCAGATTCGATGCCTACTATGTCCGCATTAAACAATGGTTCTGCGGTCAGAGCCTGATATCAGGATCTGACCGCAGATTGATGTCAGAATTCGATCAGATCTTGCTGACAAAAACCGCCCGCAGATTGGCGGCAGAAATCAAGCAGATCCTGATGTGAGAATCTGACCGCAAAGGCGCAAAACCATAATTTAATGCGGACATAGTAGGCAATTTTATATAATAGTATAGATTTAAAAACAGTGCGAAAGTCTTAAGCGTAAATAATATATAGAACACGTTTATAAGACCGACTTGAAAGATCTGATTCCTACCATATTTTATGGAAGAAAGAAAAGTTGGAAAACCATGTATTTAGACGAGTATTATAACATTTTTAATATTTTACTTAGCAGGTTGTTAGTCAATTGAATGCTAGGGAGGCTCAAAATAATTATTTAAACTTTTAAAGGCAGTTCTTCCAAATATAAAAGAATTAATGATAACTACTATTCATTCAGTCATCTTAGGGCGGTATTATCATCAATCGTTTTTTTAGTTTTTAGCACGCGGCATCCTCTACTAGTCTAGTAGATTAGTAAAGGATGCCGGATGCTTAAGACGATCTTAGTCTTAAGCAACGACTGATAATACCGCCCTTGGAGACGGGTATACCAAATATATACTCCGCAGTGAAATGCCGGAAAATGCGAGTGGTACTCGAGAGCCCTGAATGATCGAGCCCTCGGCCACTTATTCCCGTCACGGTGCTATTTCGCAAGCGAGAAGCGCTCGCCCGATCGCCGCCTGACGTGTTCGCGTCGTGAACTATGTCAGCAGAATCTGCCCAATTCCTGCTGCCTATCTGCCATCAGATCGCGGTACGCAAGATCTGCCCGATTCCTGCCATTAAATTGTATCAGCAGACTCTCCTTACTTTTTGCCGCCATTCTGCTGTCAGATCCTGACATCAGAATCTGCTCGATTTCTGCTGCCTATCTGCCGTCAGATCGCGCTGCGCAGGGTCTGCTCGATTTCTGACATTAAATTGTACTAGCAGATTCTCCGCAGTGTCTGCCGCCAAACTGCTCGCAGGCTATGGGTGCCTTCCGTTTCGCGCATTGAGTGCATAGACTGCAGACAATGGTGATTGGTGGTTCATGCAGGGAGTGAATAGACTGCATAACCTGATTCGTAGAATTCCCTAGAATCCTCCAACTTCTGGCGCATGAGGCGTGCAGCAACTACAGAAAATCAAACTATAGGCAGCTAATGCACATAATGCGCGCATGCGTAGTTCTCCCTTCTGTATTTCGAATTCGAATACTCCAATCAGGTTATGGAGTCTATACACTCACCGTATGAACCACCAATCACCATTGCCTGCTGTCTATGCACTCAATGCGCGAAACGGAAGGCACCCTATGTCAACAGGCTCTGCTCGATTTCTCCAGCCTATCTGCCGTCAGATCGCGGTGCGCAGGGTCTGCTCGATTTCTGACATTAAATTGTACAGCAGACCCTGCCGCCAATCTGCTCGCAGGTTAAGGCAGCACAATCTGTCGGCTTTCTGCTGTCAGTCTGCTTTCATCATCGAATATAACAAATCCTGTATCAAATCTGTAGTCTTTCTGTCACAAACATTTGTAGTCAGGCGTTGAGCAAAATCTGCTCAAATGGACGTGGCTGACTGGGTAATATTCAGAATTACAAAATAAATATTCAGGAAATGTAAAATATATATTTAAAGAATGTAAAGTAAATATTCAGAAAATGTGAAATAAATATTCAGGAAATGTGAAATAAATATTCAGGAACTGTAGAATTAATATTTAAAAAATGTAAAGTAGATATATGTACCGGGTATTTTGTTAATAGATGGATTTTTTCCATTGTTATCTAACAATTTTAGCAGCTCTTCTTCCCATGGTTTCAGCACGATCTTCTTATTTCCTGTTGCGTTTTTATCAACTTTCTTTTTTAATTCTGCTTTCATATTGTTTAATTTTTTTTTTCATTGATCTACAGTTATGGTTTTCCCAAAACTCTTTTCATAACCTTTAACGAGTCTAGACATCGCGGATATTTTGGCTGCTTTCACCGAAGGAATTTGTGATTTATTTAATAATACCGGTTCACGTTTTAATAATCATACAAAGGCTAATTGTGCACTGGCCTCTCTTTCAAACTCTACTTCAATAGAATCGGATGACGACATGATGATCCAGCAATAAAATATACGAAAATTAATTTTGTAACGACTAGATGTAGATCCCAATCGGCAGTTTTCAAACATCTGAAGCTCTCTCCGTTACAACAAGGTAAATACTTCAATCACTAAGTAAATACTAGTAGTATTTACTTAAAATTTTTCCATCATTTACCATCTAGTACCAGTAGAAGATTATTCATACGAAATCTAGTATTTGCTGTTACTTATATTACTTTCAAACATTTCTTTATTTTTATGCATACGGCCCATTATGTTGAAGCTTTAGCCTCGATGTGGCTGTTGTCAACAATAAACTCACGGAGTGCTTAATCTCCATCACCGTAACGGATGGTTGCCTCCTTCTTGTTGCAGCTGTGAAATTAAAAATAAAATAAATCATGTATTACGTACGTATGCATGTATTGTAAAAAAAAAACGTAAAAGCGGTAGGTACTTACTAATTATAGCATCATATAATTTTAAATTAACGACGGAAACCTCTTTTTTTTCCCTTGCCCGGAGTACGACGTAGCCGCGTCATTTGTTATTAATTGGATTTTAAGACGAATGCGTGATCGAATACAAAAGTATGTTGTATAATTGGATTTTAGGACGTTATTGCCTAAACTACTCATGAAAATGCAGTAATATAACGTCGTCGGTGTGGATTCTTAGGAATACGAACCTAGAACACAAAACCAAAAAGATTTATTTTCTGCATGCCTAAAACTAGAGAAGTACGTATGGAAATCCAGAAACATTAATTTGTCTCGAAATGGTGAACATGGGGAGAGAAAGTGAATTTTTTTTTATAAAAGTGTCAATTTCAAAGAATATGTTCCAGATATCACAAAACCGATACGTACTTCTCTAGTTTTAGGCATGTAGAAAATAAAACTTTTTGGTTTTTTGTTCTAATTGTAAGTCAAACGGTATAGCCGTGAGATTGAACACCGTGGAAAACGTCGCTCCTCAAGATCTTGCGTATCACGGCTCTACAGTCGCAATTTTGTAGGAAACAAAAATCGTATTTTTTCAGGCGAGAGGTGTAGGTACAATAACAGTCTTCATATTGAATTTTCTGTTTAATTCATTATCTCCCTAAAAAAAATGTCGAAAATGACTGCAATTTTGCTCCATCCAAGGTGGCTTAACGTGGCCCATTGTCCCTCGTTTGAAGTTACATCATTCGTACCTGTACAATGTGATACAGTATTATTATTATTATTATTATTATAACATTTATTATTCAATTTATTTATATTGATGTATTATTATATATTCCATTTATTATTACTATTTTGATATTTATAATAAAGTTTTGGCATAAATGTTTATGTTTTCTACTTACTTGGTATTTCTATATCCGGTCGTTGAATTTGTGTGCTTTCACTCTCAGAATCGGAGTCAGAGGAGTGGATTACGCATCGCTATTTTGACAAGCGAGATCCTTTTTTGGATGACATTCTAAAAATTATGCGGATTAACAAGTAAAAAAATTTTAAAATAATACAGTAATCTATTTCATTTAAAATAAAATTGTACATAAATTATAACAAATTATATAGTTATACACTAATTAATTGCACAGTTGAAGCAGTTCACATGCTGCGAAGTATGAGTGGCATTTAACTATAAATGCTTTGTTCAAAATTTCATGTAAGGTGTATGAAACAATTTCATCTGTGAATTTATCAAATTTAAATAATCCTATTATTTTGGATCTGACAGGGAATTTATACAAATTTTTAAATTTTGTTGATAATTTCCCAACTACTGTATTTTCTAATATGTCTGTGACTTGTAGGACATGGCCATTCCTTAAAAAGACATAACAGTCACGAAACCCGTAAGCCTTTATTTTAAAATAAGGTAGTTCTATTGTTTTTTTTTTATTATTTTGTGTTATTTCGGTGTTAACATTTTTTCTTACTGTAGGTGTTCCATTTTCCGATAATCTATTTGTTATTTGTGCTAAAGGTTACACAAAGGTTGTTATTTGTGCTAATAGTTTTGAAAGAATTCGCTTCAAAACAATGGGCCCCAAATATAATAGAAATAGACGAAACTCTGTAGCTTTAAATCTAAGGAATTCCGATATGGGTCGCGATGTACGATTAAATTCAGTGGGTACATATTTTGCAGAAGAAATCATTCTCTTTGATAGTTTATTTCTACAAGGCAATGCAAGCTGTTTCTTGCACCAATGGCAGAGTAGTTTCTTCATTACCCCTAAGCAACATAAATGCATGTAATCTAAAGCAAAATGTTCTATTATATCCAATTTAATTATATTTAACAGAGGTATCCTTTGATCGTTCTGATGATCACCAATGTCATGAAAGTCTTCAAAATGGGAATGTGTTCTAGCACTAGCATCATGTGTTACATAAACAATTCGGTTTTTGTAGCTTGTACCCTTTTCCGTACATCTTCCGTGTTTCAAATGAGAAAGCTTGGATTGAATGGATAATACTTTTATTGGACTCGTGGTCGACCGTCTGGCTCATGTCCCCTACAGGCGGTGTTGCCAACCTTACTCCTGGACTTCCGCGTATGTAGGCATTGCCAACCTTATACTTATAAACCACTATTTACAACATTCCGCAACCCTTGCACTGATATTGGGAGTAGAACATTAGTATTGTTGCGTGGCCGTCTGGGAAAAAGGCTCCTCTCCAGGGAATTCAGGCGCGGGACGAATGCCCGTGGAGCGCTAAAGCGCTCTGCTCCTTGGACGCGGATTTTTAAAGATAATATGATGAAAACGATAATAATAAAGACGATTATATAGGATAAAACAATTGGAACACAAATAACTGATAACTTTAATGAACTCAGTAAACGAATTTAAACGATACAAATAAGTATTTCGCAAGATTTATTATCGCACGTCCGTTCACTTTCGCTCTCGGGATTCAAGTGAAGATTCAAAGGCAAACGCTTTTACATATTTTTTTCTTTACAAGATGTCCTTAAAATTTAAGAGCCAATAAAATATTTATTAACTAAATTCTTATTGGTCAATCTATTTCCTTCACAGTTATTGATTTTTAGAATCAAGCGTTTAACTACATTGCTCTGATTTTACACACTTAGGAGAAGGGATCAAAGTGGAATTCATTTATTCAAACACCTGTTTCCAAGCGGGTATTGATTAATTCTAATCTTGAAGTCCTCTCATTAAAAGAATCTCTAACTATTTTCAAACCCCTCAGGCTTGTGCGAACTTCACCTTGCTTCCCTTCCCTATTACATCTGTGTGGTCTGTTTCGAATTTCGCGCTTCTAAAGCTTATACTTCACGCCGCTAGATGGAAGTCGTAACAGTATGCGACACTAGCGGTCGGTACGCAAACTAATAGTAATGGCCGACGCAAGTATACCATTTATTGCTACTACATATTGACAAACACTTCTAAACCGGAAAAAAATGGATTTTTCACAGTATCGACGAACTGTGTGCAAAAAAAAGTGTTGTGTAGCAAATTGTAACTCTACAATGATGAGTAATCTCAATTTAAGTTTTCATAATGTGCCAAAAAGTGGAGCATGTAAAATTCCAAGAAAAAATTTATATTGAAATTTAGAAATGATTGATAAACGACCAGAATGGTTAAGAAAATTGAATATCCCCAATGATACGAGAGATGTAATAATTTGCTGAAGACATTTTCGTGAAAATGATTACTATTTTCCCGATGTACATGCTAGCAAATTCCCCGTAATCGTGTGTGGGTTAGAAGTTAACGCACTCGTTTGCAAACACAGCGCATATATATTGTTATATTTTCGGGAAGACATAGTAGGAATTTAAGGTATAACACGAATAATAACACATACAACTGGAACTCTTTATAATAACAGGAATGTAATATAGGAGGATCTCGATATAGGTCTGCTCGCGATGGCGTCTGCTTATCAAGTGACAGCTTGACAGGCGATCGTTCCGATCGCCTTCTTCTCGCTGTCTTCTTGTCTTTGTCGCGAGCACCAGCGGGCCATGGAATTCCATCCATAGGGTGCTCGCAACACTGCTCCCCCCTCCGGAGGAGCGATCGTCCCGATCGCTGCAGTTCCTGTCGTGTCTGCAGCCGTACCCTGGTGTGGAAGAGTGGTAAAGACGCTGCGTGGCCTCTTCCAACCGTCGCCTCGGCATTTGCCTTCACGCTCAGGGGAAAACCACCCAAAAACCCTGAGCAAGGCGTGGGTACCTGCATCCCGCGCCGCTGCCCTCCACTTGCATCTTCGCACTTGTGGACTTCTTTCTTGAGTGACTTCCCTCTTCTTCGACGGCGCATCTTCTTCTTGGGCAGAGACGCGACGCGTAGCTCAGTGGGTCGGGCCGCTTCTGGTAATCCTGGTCCTCTGGAATCGTATCGATGTCCTTGTTTTCTTCCATGTGTCCACGAAGACTTGACGAACACCAGCATTGGCGAACTCCAGCTTCACAGCCTCTGCTCTGGAGCATCCTACGGCGGCGCTACCGCACCGACGTTACATCCGTCGAACTTGTCCCCGGCAGCTCCTCCCTCCAGAGGTTGGTCCCCGACGTCCTGGTTTTTGTCATCCTTCTGGTGTAATTCCCGCGACGTCCCAGCACCCAACGCGGCTCCATTTCCCGCGACGTCCCAGCATCCGGCGCGGCTCCCTCCCAGCGTTCGGTGTGAGTCCCGCGTCGTCCCAGCATACGACGCTGCTTCAACCCTGCGTTCCGGTGCGAGTCCCCTTTTTAAAACGGACGAACATTATTTTCTCATTCGGTCCACTTTCTCGAATCGGTGGAGTCGGGGAGAACCGGCAAGACAGAACGGTGAGACGAGCACGAAGCAGAGGGTCGCGGCTAGTCACAACCGTGCTAAGGCTCGCTCTCCGAACAATCCGCTCGGAACTTCCTACTCGTCTTCTCTCTTCTCTCTTCTCTCTTCTTCGCCTCCAGTTTTCCCATCCTTGACCTCCTGATGGCCCCATTCCTCTTCGTGGCCTCTGGTGCTGCTCCAGGGGACCGTCCTGTGCGTCCGGTTAGCGCTCTCGTCTCCGCGACATCTCCTTCAGCCGATCCGAGCACCTGCTCGTCCGACTGGTGGTTGGGGATGCCATTTCCCTTCTGCTGTCCACCCACTCCTACTATACCTGGGCGCCCGCCCGAACCTCCATCCTGGCTGTGCCAGGGGCAGGCGGAGCTCCTCCAGGGGGCTAGCGGGCCGCTTCCACGTATGTCCGCACGCCCGCTGCGGACCGCCACGCTATTGCGGCACATTCGGGGGAGTCGAGAGCGCGTATCCCGACCGCGGTGGTAGTCTCCCGACACCTTGTCCCTCGTCGTTTGGTATCGTGTTATCTGGAACAATCAAGGGAAGAGGGCCGGACTACGAAGGTGTCCTTAGTCTATAACTAGTCTTCTTTCTTGACGTTTGTCCCTCGACGTCTTCATTCTTCTTGGAGTCGGCCTTCGTACTTCGCAAGGCGGCGTATGTGTACCACCTTGCACTTGGTCCTGGATGAACGTCGAATCCTATAGATGAGGTCATTGATCCGATCTGTTATTATGTAGGGGCCTTCCCAATCCGTTTGTAATTTCGGACATTTTCCTTTTACTCTTCATGGTTGGAACAACCACACTCGTTCACCAGGCTGGAACTCCACCGTGCGGACACGGCTGTCGTACCAGGACTTCATCTTCGAACTATAGATATCCAGACGGCGTCGAACAAACTCATGGATCCTCTTCATTTTTCCTCGAATCCATTCGGAATATCCTTGTTCAACGTCCTCGTCTTCTCCCACTTCAGGAGGTAAACCTCTCCAAAGTTGCAGGGGCAGGCGAAGTTCCTGGCCATACAGGACCATCGCTGGCGTTAATTGTGTCGCTTCATGTCTTGCCGACCTATAAGCGAGGAGGAACATGGGAATCCATTCGTCCCAATCCCGCTGGTGTTCTGAAACAAACATTGCAAGGTATTGGAGCAATGTTCTGTTCAGACGTTCTACTACACCGTCGGATTGGGGATGCAAAGGAGTAGTTCGTGTTTTCCTGATTCCAAGCAGCTTCAACAATTCCTTGAACACGGAGGATTCAAAGTTCCTTCCTTGGTCTGTGTGTATCTCCAACGGTACACCATGCCGACATACTACGTTGTGTAAAAGAGCCCTTGCCACTGTGACAGCTCGTTGATCTGGCATCGCGATTACTTCCGGCCACCGGGTAAAGTAATCCGCCACGACCAGCATAAATCTGTTCCCGGCCTGGGACCTCGGGAGCGGACCCACAACGTCCAGGGCAAGCCTCTCGAACGGAGCTCCCACGTTGTACACCTTCAGGTTCCCTGCTCCCTTCTGACGTGGTCCCTTCTTCGCCGCACAGACGTCACACCGCCGGCACCACTCTTGAACGTCCTGTCGACACGTAGACCAGAAGAACTGTTGGCGGATCTTTGCCAAGGTCTTGTTTACTCCGAAGTGTCCAGCTGCTGGCTCATCATGGAATCCTTTCAATATTTCTGCAACCCTTTCGCGTGGTACTACCAAAAGCCACGAGGTCGTCGCGCCATCATGGGACTCCCATTTCCTAAAAAGCAAACCTTCGTGAATTTCCAGCGAGTCCCATATTGACCAGTAATATTTCAACTGCGGTGAGAAACTAGCAACGTCTTGCCAGTCGGGCTTCTCTCCTTCCCCCTTCTTTTTCAGGATGAAGCCGATCGCTTCATCCTTCTCCTGGCTTCGTTTCCACTATTCCGTGTCCTCTTCTACGGCGAAGAGACGATGAATCTTCTTCGAGGAGTTTCCTTCCTCTTCCGCTTCCTTCTTCTCCAGCCGGTCGCAGTTCTTACAATTTTCTTCGACGCAAGGTCTTCGTGAAAATCCATCGGCGTTACCGTGGGCTTTTCCCTCCCGATGGCGAATCTCGAAGTCGTACTCCTGCAGTCGTTCAATCCAACGTGCGACCTGTCCTTCGGGCCTCTTAAAAGTCAGCAGCCAGCGCAGCGCTGCATGGTCCGTCCGTATGAGAAATCTTCGTCCGTAGAGATAGTGGTGGAAATGTTCAATGGATTTCACCACTGCCAGTAGTTCTCTCCGGGTGACGCAGTAGTTCCTCTCTGCTTTTCCCAAGGTCTTGGAGAAAAAGGCCACAACTTTTTCCTGTCCTTCGTGCTCCTGTGAGAGGACGCCGCCCATGGCGAAATTAGAGGCGTCCGTGTCCAGAATGAAATCCTTAATTGCCACCGGGTAGGCTAGTACCGGGGCTCCAGTGAGTCTCCTCTTCAGCTCCTGGAAAACTCCTTGGCATTCTTCGGTCCATTCGTACTTCTGTTTGGTCTCGGTGAGGCGATGCAGGGGCTTGGCGATCCTGGAAAAATCCTTTACAAATTTCCGGTAGTACGTACTAAGAAGCTTCTTAATTCCGTGACGTTCTTCGGTTGCGGCCATTCCGAAATCGCCTTAATCTTCTCCGGATCCGTCTTGACTCCGCTCTCGGTGACGATGTGTCCTAGGTATTTGACTTCTCGGCAGAAGAAGGAGCATTTCTTGGGGCTCATCAACAGTCCAGCTTGACGTAAGCGTGAAAACACTACTCGTAGACGTTCCAGCTCCTGTTCAAAATCGTTCCCGTAGATGATGATGTCGTCCAAGTAAACCAAGCAAATTTTCCAGGTGACGTCTTGAAGTACGTCCTCCATTAGTCGTTCGAAGGTCGCTGGGGCGTTGCAAAGTCCAAAGGGCATCACTTTGAACTGCCACAGTCCCGTTCCCACTGAAAACGCAGTCTTCTCTCGGTCCTCCTCGTCCATAGCGATCTGCCAATATCCGCTCTGTAAATCCACGGTAGAAAACCACGATGATCCTGAGAGAGCGTCCAGAGTATCCTCGATGCGGGGCAGGGGATACGAATCCTTCTTCGTGATCTCGTTCAGACGACGGAAGTCTACGCAGAAACGGATGCTTCCATCCTTCTTCACCAGGACGATCGGAGAAGACCATGGGCTACAGGATTCCTCGATTACGCCCTGAGCCAACATCTTCCGGAGTAGCTCCTCCACTTCTGTTCGACGGTGTAGAGGCAACCTCCGTGGTGCCTGCTTTATGGGTTTGTGATCTCCGGTGTCAACGACGTGCTTTACCCGGTTGCAGTTCCCAATTTGACTCGGGTCCGCGGCGAACACGTCCTGAAATTCGCAGAGCAATTCAGCAAAAAGCTCTTTCTGCCTTTCCGACAAACCTGACGAGCAGCGGGTATACAGCTCCTCCAAATGCTGTGGGACGACCGTTCCCCTTCTTTCTTCCTGTTTCTTCTTCTCGGCGGTCGGCTCACCACAGGCCATTTTCGCGCGGACTAGGACATGGTGATATGTTTTTCAAAATATATGGACACACATGAGAAGTGGTCCACTATGTTGTATATGCTCCATACCAACAAAAAATGAGTCTGACAGAATCAGTCCACTCGTATACAGGGTCGGAAATCGATGATGAAGTCCCCTTTGTACTACGATTTTAATGAACCAGTAATAGGGATCTCGTTAGATAAGATATTCCGTTATTTCCTGCGTTTACATCGCTAAAACTAATCGTGTGTCTTGTTGTACACTGTTCAAGGTACAAAAAGACGTGCGTGCAAAACAATTCATCCTTTCGGCTGATGTGTAAAGCAGTAGCCAAAATTCAAAATTTCGTGTCCGTACGTTACCGTCCGAGGTGAAGTTATTATCACCCAATCCAAACTTGTGGGTTAAAATACACACCAATGCGGATTCAATGTCTCCTGGGCTACCTGTGCACATGTGTAAATATTGCGGAACTGCAGCTCATAACTACAGCACGATCTTATATGGTAACGTACGGACACCGCGAAAATTTCGACCGGCAGGGGCCTGTCTATCGTCTGCCGATCTACAGACGAAAGCGTAGTAAAATAATAATTCAAATCAAAATAAAATACATATTAGATAATGAATCACTTTGTATGAAGAAATTATTTTTAATTATAATTAATAAAAGTATAACAGCGGGGAGGGTTTGCCATCTGTGTTTATATTGTGGTGCAACTTTCGGCGTAGATGAGTTAGTATGATTATTTCTAGTTAGATAAAGTACGATCAATGCTCCGACGTGATTTAGAGTGCCTTGTATAAGATTCGTAAAATAGCCAACTAGATTGTAATTTTTGTGAAATTATAATTATATTTTTCTTTTCATTCAAAAATGTATAGGTAAGTTTATTTACTGATTTACTGATCTTATAAAGCAGAGATCGAAAAAGTTCTGGAACTCTTATTTTTAAAAAAATTCTGTTAGAACTTATACATATTTTTCCTTTAAGAAAATATCTGCTCCTGTGGAATTTTTATTGAAAGAAATGTTGCCTTTAGGAACTTCTTTAAAATGTGTTCTCATGGAACAGATATTTTAGAACCTATATAATAAAAGTGCCATAGAAATCAGTTATATTATTAGAACATTTATTAAAAAGGGCACCATAAGATAAAAAAGTACTAAACTAGTAAGTACTAGTTTTATTTAACAATATAAAATCATATTCTTTGTGTTTATTTAATAAAAGGTATGAAAATCATAACATAAGTAATTGATTGTTTCATAAGAAGTATTGAACAAAAAAGAGATCTTGTCAAGTATAATACCTAAATAAATTTTTTTATAACTTACATGAACAAAAATACACAAAAATACTATAATATATATCTGCGTAGAAATTATCTGCGTAGGTAAATATGTATTACAAATAAATAACACATTCAGAATATCAATTTAACTGTAATAATTATTTATTATTGTTGTAGTGCTATTCATCGAATAGGTAGTATTCAAACAAAATATCTGTTCCTGTAAAAGAGAAATTTTTATCATTGTATTTAATAAGTTGCATTCCAACTAGAACTTTTATTTTCAAGAACTTTTACTTTAGCAGTTCATATGGGAACTTATAATGTGAGAACATTTTTAAAAAAGTTCCATGGTTAATGTTTCAAATAGAACCTATTTAAAAGATCCAGAATTCTTTCGATCCCTGTTATAAATAAATCAGTGTCACTGATGTTAAGTATAAAACAAGATGGAGAAAAGTTTAGTTTTATAATAATAAAGAAATATTTTTGTGTTTTATATGATAATTAAACATAAAATCAGTCTTATGCATCATTACATGGTGGTTTCGTTGTTCTTTCTACGATTTGTCCGCACGTTACTGCGTATGTCCGTACGTTACTGCGAATGTCCGTACGTTACCAGAGACGCAATTCCAAATATGTTGAGATTCCGAGGGTAAGGTATAATGTTTTTGAAAAAACAATAAGAGGATCGTGATCAGGAAGATTTAATCTATGAGGAAGCGCCGCCACCGTTCGACCTATGTATTAAAGGAAATAGCGCGAAGTTTGAAAAATGTGGTTTGTAACGGACTAAAAGAATAGTGTAATATAATGTATTATTATATTATGTAGATAATGTAGTATAATCATATAATATGAATTGCTTGTATGATGGTTGAAATTCAAAAAAGTTACTCAGAACAAATGAAATTCATGATAATAGTGAAATAAATATATAAATGTAATATAAAACGAACTGAAGTTATGATTAATGAAGTTCACAAAAAGTGAATTTAAAATATTTGTAAACAGTTTAGTCGTTTGCTTTATTGTTATCTTTACGTACTTGTGTAATGTCGCATTTTTCTTATTGTTGCTGAAATTCCCACAAAATACGCATTTGCCCATTTTGAAAATTGACTTGCATAACCACTATGCACTGCACAATTTAGCTACTTTTGCCAATAATCACTTTTTATATACCGCGTCAGCGGCATTTGGCGTCGGTTGGCGTGGCAAAGTGTGGAGCACCGTGTAACGTTCGGCTGTCCGGGAACAACTGAGCGTCGAGGTCCCTGAGGGGAGAGCGGCGTCCCCTCAAGTATAGGATAGGTGGGGGTTCTATTCTACAGGTTAGTGATGGGCGTGATACCAGTCTTTCTCATGAGTTTCAAGTAGTTCAATACCCAAAGTACTCGTTTGGAAGGTTCGATACGTATCGAAATTGTAAGTACTTGGTATCGACATTTGATACCAGTAGGAGCTGAAATGAGTACTGAGTGGAATTGGTATCACGGCAACAGTAAAGTATCGATACTGTTCGAACCGGGATCAAGCATCCATAGGTATTGAAACAGGAATGAGTACTTGGAAAGAATCGATTCCCAAATGATAACTACAAAAGTCTCGGTCCTTTAAACTCGACTGCGTTCAGGTCCGACGAGATGCCGCGTGGCACCTGAACGCAGTCGAGTTTAAAGGACCGAGACTTTTGTAGGTATCATTTGGGAATCGATTCTTTCCAAGTACTCATTCCTGTTTCGATACCTATGGATGCTTGTTTCGGGTTCGAATAGTATCGATACCAAGTCCAGCGAAGATGTTGATACCTACAAGGATCGAACCTTTTGAGTACGTATCATTTAGGTATCGATACCTTCTGATACCTACGGTATTCATACTTGCTTGAGATGCCATGATACTTCACCGCTAGGTATCGATACTGCTTGAGCGGTATCACGCCCATCACTACTACAGGTTAAAGAGTGATATCTATGCTTTTAAACTTAACAATACCTATTTATTTAATAAAACTTAGTCTAATACAATAATGATTAACTAATATTGCTTACAGTCTACGTTTACTTATACTCTTTTTGGGTTTTTTTATGTTTTTTCGTTAATTAATATGTATGAATGTATGTATGAATGTATATGTATATATTGAGTTATGTCGCAGTGTATGGCCGCTACCGTTTCCGGGGCGAGCTCGTACTCTTGGCAACGTCTGCTGCAAGAAGGCCGCTACCGTTTCCGGGGCGAGCACACTTCTGTTGGCAGAGCTTTCGAATGAACCGCGTAGCTGCGTGCGCCTCCTTTTATACTGAGAAATTGGCGGGCTGGCGCATGCGCAGTGGGTCGCTGTTTGTTATTTTGTGTTTTACTCACTTATTATATAATATTATGTTTTGCGTTTTTACTAATACTTATAATTAATTATTCCTAATGTTCTTATAATAATTATTCTTCTAACATTTATCTAAATCATAAATTATACATAAAAGTCTTATAATACGTTTACGCGGTAATAGAAAATAGGTTACATGGTAATAGAGATTGGTTCCTACTTTACCGACAGTCGGTTTCTAATGGTTTGAGTCCCCGTGGGACGATACAACCGCGGGTGATCGCGGGGCGAAGGGAAGTAAAGTACATCGGTCGAACGATGGTGGCGCATCATGCCAAAAGCACCTTCAAATCGCTTCAAGCATCTCCAATCTCAATATAGTATATATATCAGTGAACCCTTGTGACCCGTATCCTTTAATGTTTTTTAGAAATGCTCTCGCAGGCGCATCACATGTAAAACATATGAGAGTTACTTTGGCGTAACTTCCGAAAACCGGTCAAACCCGATTTAGCTATAATTTTGAAGATAGTTTTATTTTGCATAAAGACGATGTTTACGAGAAGGATTTTTTGCGACTCCAAAGTTGAGAATTTATATTTTTTTATCATTTCGATGTCATTCCCTACCTTACCGACGCAATATAGTATTCTGTGTAATGGTCAAAACTATTAAAACAAATAAATACCGAACTCACATCGGTTCGCTACCATGCTTTACGCTCTCGCAAGCGGGCGCGCGCCCCCCGCCCTAATCTAGCCCCAACCAATACTAATATCCGAAACAAGTTGAAAAGTGGTGACCAAAGTGAAAATCTTTCCCGCAAATATTGTTTTTGAGAAAAGAAACCTATTGTCTGAATTTCAGTCGAATCGAAAGATGGAAGTTTTCAAAATTGCAGGGAGTGACACTAAAATGGTAAAATACTTTTTTCGAAAAATTTGGACCTTAACTTTCGAGTCGCAGAAAACGCTTTTCGCAAACATTGTTTTTAGGTAAAATGAACCGTTTGACCGGTTTTCGGAAGTACAGCCAAATAATCGGTCAAGGAATTTGGTTTTGAACTAGAGCTGTTGATACCCGGGAGAACGGGTACCCGGGTACCCGTGAGATACCCGGGAAAAAAAAAATTCCCGGGTAAACCCGAGATACTCGAGACTCTCGAGATCTCATAGAGTACCGTTCCATAATTGAAGCCACACTGAGCGTCATGGCCTTCGAGTCGAAGGCTTCGACCCCCGGGGAGACAGGAATACCCATTAAGAAGTGAGGAATCTCCAGCTCCGAATTTCTCATCAGGTCTTTGCGAAAACGACGCCAATCGATTCCTTATATTTCTCCGATGAACATAATATTCGAATATTCGAATACCACAGAATTCGAATAATTTCTTCGAACATTCGAACATTCGAATCTTCGAACCTTCGAATATTCGAACTTCGAACCTTCGAATATTCGAACTTCGTACCTTCGAATATTCGGATCTATCGAATATCTGATTGTACCGAATAGGAATCTGAACATGAAATATTTGTTCACAGTTTATCGTGAAATTCTTTTCATATTGGCCTTTACAATTATTTGTTTTTCAAACGATAAATTTGGAATTTTATTAATCATTGGTTCTATGAATTTTGCAACGAAAAGTATAAATTCTATTTAAATTTAGGGACCTACGGTATTTAAAATATTTAAATGTTGAATCATAATGCTCATTAATAGCTATAATTGTAATTTTATTCTTTGCTTCCTTTTACGGGATAACATTGTATCATTCATACATTTTATCCTTATTCGCTAAGTAGTCTTATCTATCTTACTTTACCCCCCTTCCAGTCTTATATACACATTCGTCCATACACATACCTATATCCATGTACATATCCACATTCATCTAACTTAGCTTAGTTGTTAACTATCCTATTTACAATTATTTACAATGTTTACATATTTTAGCGTTTTTTCAGACTTGTAACATCAAATACGTGTTTCTTGTACATTTTTATTTACAATTCAAAATTGAAGTACAAGTGCGGAATGAAATTTGTCAACTCGTGTCTCCTACAAGTCCAAGTAGGTATTGAACAGCTTCATTTGTTTGTTTCATTTGGTTTGGGTTCATACCAAAATTTATTTTGGTGGAGAAAAACGAAAACATTTACATTTTCTGGTGCAAGGCAGCTTCTCTTTGCCGTAACAATATTTCCTGCAGTAGAAAACGTACGTTCTGATGCAGCTGAGGTGGCTGGAATACATAAGTAGTGCCGCGCAAGTTTGGCGATTAGTGGATACATATGCTCATGATTTTTCCACCAACCGTATGGGTCCAGATTTCGGTCAATTTGCGGTTCAGACATGTATTTTTGAAATTGTGCCATAACATCATTTGTTTTACTGGTCTCTCCGAATATAATGTCCATAGCTGTTGTTCGACTGTTGGTTGCAGTTTGATGAGACCCGTTCGCAGGTGTTGGCTCCATTAAATGGAGCTGGCGGTTCACCTTTGACTTAATAGCAAGCTTTGCCTCAATATTTGTTTCATGCATTAAGTCTTTATACCGCGGATCGAGGAAGGATGCAATTCTTCGTGCGGAAACGAAAGTTGTGTTCTCATCGAGGTTGAAGCGAGTACTGCATTCATTGGATACAATATTTTTAAATTCTACTATCGCAAGCGCATCATCAGTGTTAGGTAGTAAGTGACGAGTAACTAACATGTTCAAAATTGGTTGCACCATTGACACAGATGAAGTGTCTGCACACAAAATTTCACATGCAATCTGAATTGGGCTAAGCGCTGTGACTAGTGCGGTCAATATGCCCCACTCAGTCCCTGTCATTTCCAGTTTTATAGCTGTGGTTTCCTTAGTTACACTTCTGTCGGTCAAAACGCTGACGACCGGAATTGTATTCTTCACAAGGCGCTCAGCCATGAAAAAAGTGGAATTCCATCGTGTCTTGCAGCTTTGGATTAATTTTAAAGTTTTTAATTTAGATTGCACCTGTGCTTTCTCAAATGCTGCAGTAGCAACATTTGAGTGGCGGAAGTGCGTAACAATTGCACTGGCTTTGGAGCATACCCGTTTTATTTCCTCCAGGCTCAGCCCTGCATTGATGCACAATTGTAGAGTGTGCACGCTACATGTTAGTTCTTGTTTTTCAGCTACATTTGGTAGCTGTAGCACTGCACCAACGATATTCGCTGCGTTATCTGTAACGATGCCGCTAATAATGCTTTCGATCCCCCACTCCAAAAATATATGGGTAAATCTTACTGCAAGGTTTTCTGCCGTGTGGCGTTCGCTCATTTCTTCTGTTGTTGATGTGACATTTACAATTTTCCAACCCTTGTCAAGGAATCTGGCCTGTACGGTCAGGTAACCATCTTGATTTCGTGAGGTCCAGTTGTCCGCTGAAATGGCAACAGCTGATAATGAAGCCAGTGCCTCTTTGATTTTCAACGCAATGTCGTCATGCAGTGCTTGCAGCCTCCTGGTTATGGTTTGGGCGCAGGGAGGTTTATACCCGGGCTCAACAACGCGCATAAACCTCGCGAAACCAAGACTGTCGGCGAACGATGCGGGCAACATATTAATAGCGATCATTTGTGCGAGCGCTTGATTGATTATTTCCGTGCGGTCCCTGTTACATGGATGTGAGAATGCGGTGGCATCTTCCAAAGGTGCTCCAAGTCTCCGCGATCGTGGTTGTGGTCGGGGAGTTTCTAGGAGTGTTTCTGCCGTTTCATTACCTAAAACCAACTCATCTGCAGTCACATCACTGCTACCAGCATGGGAGTTCGATCCGGAATCTTCATTTCTCCTACAATAAAATATAATGATATATTATTCGTCGATTATGTATTTTGATTGGAGATGTTACATTAGGGTCATTCCACGCCAAATCGTACTGGTCACCTAAATCGTACCTCATCAATTTCTCAGTAATTAATAAATGTAAACGACATCTGATAATAAAAATATCAAGTAAATGCGAAATAAGAAATAGAAACAAAATCTTTTGAGCTTACACCCTATTTTGTGCGTGCTATAAACATTTAAAAAAATCAGGTATGATTGATGTAACTTTTTTCCAGTTTATTTTAGCTGATAATAATCAAAGAATGCAATTTGGTCGTGTAATTTTGTACTTTTCTAAAAGCGGGTTTAATGTAAATACTTTACATTCATTTTAAGTACATATTACATTCATTATAAAGTTTAAATTGATATTTATAAATAAATTGATCATGTTTCCTAAATCGTACCACTACAATCGTACCAGTAGGATTTCACAGCTCGTATGTTATACAGGTTATGTATATATATCATATACATATACTCGAGCTCATTTTAGAAGGAACTTGCCGACCGACGAGTTTAGATCGGTTCTGCGCATGTTGGCGCTCATTGGCTATGCCACCACCAATGGTCTTTCGGCTGCGCATCCGTTCTGCGCCGAAAGCATTGGCGTGGCGCCACTTTCGTATATACCGCGTGTTTCGACTTTTTGTTGAATATGTCAAAATACACAAATATAAAAAATGTTATACACAATTAATGAAGATGAATTCTGGACAAAAAAATAAAAAAGGAAAGGTAAGCAACTGAAATATTAATACCGTAAACATATCAGTATAATACGACTAATAAATAAATTCTTAATATGGCACGAATTTAGTAGAATACACATTTTATTTGGTTACCCGGCGTGTGAAAGAGAATCGGAATGGTGCAAGGAGAGTGGGAAGCCTGGGTGGTAAAGTGGGGGAACAGAGACTTCGCGACAGTCGAATAGCTCATTCAACATGCGCGAAATAAGTTCCTTCTAAAATGAGCTCGAGTATAGGTTATTGCGGCCTGTGTGTGATCCATACACATATGTATATGTAACTATATAATAATCATTATTTTATGTTGAATATTTTCTTCTCTCTTTGTTATTGATACTATTTTTAGTCGAGGTACGATATAGGCAACCCTCCCCTACATTCCATAAGCAGAAGAAGTATAGCAATAATTCTCAACCTCAGTATCCAAAAAAAATCGCGAAATTTCGTGTCATTTTGAGCGTTATCGTATTAAATTATGGTCGAGTGTAAAAATGCAAACATTGCCTTCTCGATATGAAAATGTCATTTAGTAAAATAGAAAAATAGAAAAACATAAGATAATGTGAATAGTGGACTGCGTCGTTACAATTTTGCAAACACTTCAGTTTATGTTGGTAACTGTAAAATTGCAAATATTGACTTACCTTCTCTTTTCAGGCGGACAATATATCTGATGCTGTGACTGCAAATGGTGTGCAAGTGGTGTCGTCGCACCATGCGTTTTCAGCACGCTATCACAGACTAAACATGTAGCCATCTGTCCATTTGCTGACTTTTTGCAGTGGTCCCAAACCCAACTCGGCATTTTTATGTTACACTGATGTTTTCACTGTTTTGCGCATAAACTAAGACGGTGTTTCTATTGGAAATTGACTAGGAAAGAATGTCTTTCTATACCGGTATACCGAACAGAAGTGAGCTCTTCTCTAACAACGGACTGTTTCTCACCGTTGCTGGATATTGAAAGAAAAAGACGCTCTACAGACGTATCGTTATCTTTTACTATATTCAGGTTCGAAGTTCGAATATTCGAAGGTTCGAAAGTTCGAAGTTCGAATATTCGAATATTCGAAGAAATTATTCGTATTCGAAATTCTTCGAATTATTCGAATATTCGAATAGTCGAATAATTATAGCTCTAATTCGGACCACAATGAAGAAAATTCCATGAACAAATGATTTGCATAATTTCAAATTCACTTCGTTAAAAATAGATCGATTTACACGAAATTTGGTATGATTTTCATCGGAAAAACATAAGGAATCCATCGGTATCACTTCCATATCGATACGATGAACATTAAATAGCTTCTTAATATACTGTAATGAATATTTTACCCTCGAGTACGGGGGCCGACCTCGATTCGCTGCGGTCGGCCGAGGATTCATAATTCCTGATTCAGAAATAAAATAATTCTTAACTCTTTATCGTATCGATATGGAAGTGACACCGATGGATATCTTATGTTTTTCCGATGAAAATCATACCAAATTTCATGTAAATCGGACTATTTTTAACGAAATGAATCTGAAATTATGAAAAACATTTGTTCATGGAATTTCCTTCATTATGGTACGAATTACGTCGTTCTTGGTATTATTTTCATCGGAGAAACATAAGGAATCGATTGGCGTCGTTTTCGCAAAGATCTGATGAGAAATGCGGAAATCCTGGGAATTTCTCACTTCTTAATGTTATTCGAACCCCTTCGAGGGTCGAAAGCCATAAAATTCGGTGAGGTACCGCAGGGGGTTGACCTCGCCACAGGGTGCCAGACGGCATCTCTCTGACAGGCATCGCTCCAGAATTACGTTCTGTACTCTGTAAGTTCTCGAGATTCTCGAGAGTCTCGGGTAGTTTTCCCGGGTAGCGCTTATCCGGGAATTTTCTTCGTCCCGGGTATCTCACGGGTACCCGGGTACCCGGGTATCTCGTGTTCCCGGTCCACAGCTACAGCCCTATTTTGAACCACCATAATATATTGCTATCGGAAAAGGACACACCGTACAATGTTTCAGTATTACTTTGCACAAAATGGGCCAAAACTGTTTGTTTGAACGTTTTGCGAGGGGAATGCCGTCGACATTAACAATTAATCGAAACGTAAATGTTTCTTTCTGCTGACTTAAACATTCATTTCGCAACAGATTTAATAAATTCCCCTTTATACCGAAATATGTATACTGACCTATCGTGTTCTGTTTATCGACCGCAGTAGTTTCATTAGGGTCCGTTTGTTTACTCGGGGCGCTTCGATCGATTCGGACCATAACAAAAATGAGACGGTCCCCTTAAGGGGGGACTCTACCTTGTTGGACCGAAAAATTGCATTTTTTTTTTTTGCTTTTTCGGAAAGATATGAGTCTTGTGTATACACTCTGCAAAGTCCTTTATGGCCCTGGAATAGCTTAAATAATGGTAAGTAGTCAATTTCTATCCTTGTACATAATATGAACTTTTAAACTCGATTTTCTCGAAACTACATTTTTCGACCTGGCGTTGAAGAAATCTCGACAACCAATGAAGCAAACAACTTGAAATTTTACATGCATGTTGAGCAAGCGTCTGTCTATCTATGGTAGTAGATTTATCGCCGTATTGTAACCGTTCCTAATTTTACTTAATGATGTTTTTCCGATTTTTGAGAAAAATTCGATTCAATCATATTCAGAAGCCTGCCATTTTAACATTTCTTTGTTTATCTTAATGAATCTACTACCATCGATAGCCACATTCATACAGATTAAGAATCTCTTTCGGTTTTGTGTTTCAGATTATCCTTCGAGTATATTTCGTTAACGCCAGGACCACCCGATTTTTTTTCAACGCCTCAAGTCAGCGCTCTGTATCAGCCACATCTTTTTTTTACCGTCACACAAAAATTTATAACAAGAGCTGAAGATACAATAAAACAGCCTGTCAAACCGCCAATTAATTTGTCAAACCGTTTTTGTACAAAAAATTCACCAAACTCATCGATTTTTCGGCCCAACAAGGTAGAGTCCCCCCTTAAATCGAATTGGTTTCGAAATAAACATATTTTCAAAGAATATATGTATAGCCTTAGCCATACACCGAGCATGGTGAAATGCTCCTGGTACACGGAAAGAAAACTTTGGAACTGTTCAATTAAGAAAAATTATTGATAATTCAAGAAATTCGCGATATTCTTCTCGTGGTTGCTTGAATTCCAAACTATACCAGGCAAAGTGTATTTCTGCTACATTGTCGAGTGACTCAAAATATGATATCGGCAAGGTAAATATAAAAGATCCCTCTCGATTTTTATCTCCAAAATTACGCGTGCGCCTTGTAATCGTCCCATATTTGACGCTGTGGTATCGCAAGAAAGTGCTTCTCCTTTATTAATGAGTTTCCATTTAGTAAGTAAATCATAGACCACATTAGCCTGTTCTTTTCCAGTGCCTGAAGAAATCGCTGGAGTTCCAAGCAACTGTTCATTTCCATTGAAAGTTATTATTATTGGCAATCGATCTACTTGTTCTTTACCCATTAATGATGGTAACATCTCTGGGCAGCTGTGACTGGATTTTCAAGGCTAAGGGTCTTTCAACGTGTATTCAGTGTCGAACGTTGTGTGTCACATTTTGGTGCTAGTACGGGTCACATAGTCCTGAAAATATAAAATATTTCATTGAAATTTTCAGAAACACGCCACTCTTTACGCTTAGCGCGCAGTTACATCTATTTCAAAACTTTCAATCGAACTCAAATTTTGCGCAAATTATTTTTTCATGAAATGGAAAAAATTAGGGGCGGCGCCCAAAAAATTTTAAGGTCGAAAAATAAGGTTCCCATTAACGAAAATAGGCAAAAATCACAAAATTCAAAGCCCTGTATTATTAACACAACTTCGAAATCGCTAAAATGATGACTTTAACCCACTATAATTTCACATTGACATCATGTTCCATTTTGGATAATGTTCCAGACATCGAGGGGGGAAAGTGATCGATTGGGCGTGGAACGACCCTTATGCAAAAGTGGAAACTTTTTTTTTAATATGCAATTAACTCAGAATAAATCGTTTAATTGTTATGTAAATACATAATACTGATGTCATAATTTGGAAAATATAATGTTTGATTTGATTCACAGTTCCTTCTGTTTGAGCATTGACCTAAGTGTTCGAGTGCCAAACATTACCAATTTGAATATTTATAGGTTACTGTGTATTAATAAGTATGTATGTGTATGATACTCAGTTGTTTAAAGTACCCCATAATAACTGCATTCACAAATGTTAGTATTTACACCAAAGTTCAGTCGAAAACATATTTTATATGATATTACAGGAAAATTTAAAACTGTGCATGTATATGGAAATGTGTTCAGTGGTAGCAATGTATAATAAATGGTACAATTGTACTACTTTATCTCCGATGTTTATCATTGTAAATATATTGTATTTGATAGCATTGACTACGGCTCAAAAAGGTAGGTACTAATGCATAATGTTACTTTTTAAACGATTTTATTCAGCTTCGATTCGCTGTTTGTTTGTTCCTTGTATGTATGTTTGTATGGTTCTAATCTAGAAACTCAGTTTTAACCCACTTCCAACTATCCAGTAGACTTGAAATTTTGCAGGCGTGCATAGTTTGGAGGACAATATAATATTTAAAAAAAGAATTAACCCCGAGAGGGTGAAAAAATTACCCAGTCATCAATAAATATAATCCCTAACCACAAATCCAAACGACTTGAAATCTGCCATTCGCGTTCTTTAAGAAAATGACAAAAAGCCGCTGTATTCGGATCAATACACAATTTATCGAGAAATGATCTTTATGAAATGGAACCATATTAGGAAGTGAGAGCAAAAGAAATCGCAGGTTGAAAATAAGGGCCACCCTAATATACGAATAGTAAAACTAAAACTTTGCAGGCGCTCGTAGTATATCACCATCGAAATTGTAGTACAAGAAATAATTATTTTTTAGTGACTTTAGCATTATTGCGTTTAAGCAAATTGATAAGCTGTATGCAGCAATAAAATATATTTGTAAAGAAGTCTGAGCTGTGAAACGTAAATCCTCAAACACTAAAAACTACAAAATAAAAATGTAAATTGCTCTAAAAGGCACTAAAAACTAAAAAATAATTCCTTTCTTTTGCTACAATTTCGATGGTGTGTTTTGACTTTAAATAATTCACTTTAAATAAAATCGTGGGGTATGATATATTTCATAACAGGATACGAATCACTTTAATATAGAAGCAAACGTCGAAATGAATTTGTTGTGAGAAAGTATTCATTCGCATTAATGAAACAAAATATTTTAATTGCAGGGTACAGAATTGTAATGTGGCATGAAATTGTTAAACTGTAGTTGATGATGTTCCACTTGCCAACCGATACTTCAACTTCTGGTTGCACGTGATGCCCCATGATTTTATTTAAAGTGAATTATTTAATATGAAAAAACACCATCGAAATTGTAGTAAAAGAAAATAATTATTTTTTAGCTTTTAGTGCATTTCAATTTAGTTTTTAGTGCATTTTTAATAAAATCGTTTATTTGGTGATTATTCTTAAGAAAAAGGTGTTGACGAACAAATGTGTTATAATGATTCTATGTTTTTAGGAAATGTGGTTACAGTTCAAAAACTTAGAATAATCCATATATTTTTTGTGTTTAATGAATTGAAGATTAAAGTGTACTACAATTATACCGAGTGAATTAAACTTAATGTTGTGCCCTGCGTGATGGCTCGCAAGGCTGGTACGGGAAGTGGCGTAATCGTGGGTTCGGGAGTGATTAAACGATAAGAATCCACCGGGTGAACTACGCCATGTTTGTTTAAACTAAGTCTTTATTCAAAAACAAATAAACTAGACTGAGGTACAGGGTTTGGCGGAAATCCCGTGCGCCCGTACCAGGAATAGCGGTGGGGGAACTCCACGCATGCGCGCGATGACGTCAAACCAATCCAAGCGCGATGACGCGGTGACGCCAAGATGGGAAACAAAACGGCGCCACCGTCAAGTTTCGTTTCTTGACGTTGATTGGTTTGACGTCACCGCGTCATCGCGCTTGGATTGGCTTGACGTTACCGCGTCATTGCGCGCATGCGTGGAGTTCCCCCACCGCTATTCCTGATACGGGCACACGGGATTTCCGCCAAACCCTGCCGAGGTAAGGTAAATGTCCCAATACCTGGACACGTCCCAATACTTGGACACTAGTGCCAATAATACTGATTATTACATTTAATATTCGCTTTATCCATAAAAGAACTATTTTATTCAATTACTCAAATATTTAATAAAATACATTCATGTACATATTTGTCTTAGTAAACTTGTAACAGTCGTAATAAAAATAAATTTTCTTGAACTCTCCAGTTTACACCATTTTAGTATTACTCTTATCTGGTTTGCTAAACAGTCTCTACTTTTTTTTAAGCGAATATTATTAATAATGGTTAGTATATTGGTACAACTAATACATTTTTAGAAAAATGGTACCTAGTAGTATTATTTTTTGATTGGAAGATTAAAATTAAAGTTCGTATTAGTTTTTTATTCGCGTGTCTATTTACTGGTACAGTGAAATCCCGGAACGTCCCTAAACCTGACCATGTGTGCAAACTGTGAAATAAGTACGCGTCATTGTTGACACAATAATAAAATAATTATTTAACACCTTAGTAATTATTACTTTGTATTCTGGTTATCATGTTTTAATGATAATATTTAATTCATGTGTAAAATTCGTGTGTTACACACGAATACACATAACCTTAAAATTAGTCATTCAATAATAGATTCTTTTTACTTAAGTTTGTTTACTGATTTGAATAAATTACTTATACAGAAGAAATATGCCAAAAGTAGAAACTATTGTGTTGTTTTTTTATTTAATTTCCCCAGAAAACATCCAAATTGCTGATGTTTCATTATGTGTCCAGGTAATGGAACAGTAAAATCTGGACACTGGGACATAATAGTTAAGCTGTCCAGGTACTGGGCCATTGTAAGGACTATGAATTTTCAATATTTTACATAATTATTCAATCCAATAATATGTTGTTTTTTTTTAATGATAAAGTACACACGGTGCCGCATGTAATTGCAAAATCGTTTTTATATAAATCGACTTATATAACTGAAAAATTCTCAAACGTGTTTCCGGCGTACCTTAAATGTCCAGGTATTGGGACCAGGGGTTTAAAACAGTTATGATATCGGTTTCGGGTCTTGAAACAGTTATGAAGAACCGATATTCTGAATAACTGTTATAAGGAACCGAAATTTCCGACTATATCGATTTCGGTTACGGTTCTAGAACCGTTATTTTTTCGGTTCTATATCGAGTCTAAAACGGTTCTGGAGTCGGTTTATTTCGGTTCGTAAATTGATTCTTATATATTGTTCCTACGAAATTGTTATATGTTTTAACTCTCCGATGGCTGTGCTTGGATTTATTTTGTCAACGCAATTTTGAAATTGCGTTGACGCAGACGTCTATCTTGCTTTAGCCATCATCTCAGTAGCGTATCTACGTCAATGTTTTGATGTGTAGCTGTTTATTCCTCCGTGGCGGAATCGGCTTGACTGTGAAAGTGTGAAAGCTTGCGTTTTTTTCAAAGTAACCATGTGGCGCGGATGGGGACG
This sequence comes from Andrena praecox, assembly GCA_963932275.1. NCBI lineage: Eukaryota > Metazoa > Arthropoda > Insecta > Hymenoptera > Andrenidae > Andrena > Andrena praecox. The sequence continues at coordinate 39,122,175 of OZ010731.1, forward strand.
AATGCTCCTATACAGTGTATAGGTAATTTGCTCCGCACGCGTAGCGCGGACGCTCCGCTGAACTCTGAAACGGCCATCCCAGAATTGAAACAGTGCGATAAAATAGAAACATTATTTCTGATTTGGATGTCGCAGGATACACAATTCTCATTTGTGAAATGCATTTTTTAGAAGCAACTACAATTAGAAATTCTAATAATAAGTATAAAATTATTTCTTCAAAATAAATTCTTAATATATAGTAATCTGTAAGCGTAATATCCACTTATTTCAATTCCTGTAAAATCGATGCGAGAAGCAATTCCAGAACCGTTTTAGAACCAATATAGAACCGAAAAAATAACGGTTCTAGAACCGTTATAACCGATATAATATCGGTTCTGTAGAACCGTAACCGAAATCGATATAGTCAGAAATTTCGGTTCCTTATAACAGTTATTCAGAATATCGGTTCCTCATAACTGTTTCAGTCAGAACCGATATATAACTGTTTAAAACAGTTTCAATCCCTGATTGGGACATTTTGTTTATTAAATTTGTGTTCATGGGTATAACAAACTGTTTTTATTAACATTTTATGAAAATTAAACAATTTATAATCTGTTTAAGATATTCTTTTATGTTTTCTATTATTTCCTCCACGGCTGACCTTACATATGGGTACTCCAGATTTTATTTTACATATTCTTCCGCTCCTTTTTCTTTGTTTTCACCATTGTTATTTTCTAAAGAAAATATATTTATGTTAGTACTTTTTGTACTCAATTGTGAGTACAAATCAAATGCACTCAAAATTTAATAATTAAAAAATTACTTGAGTACTTTAGTTAGGTCTAACAACACCATAGAAAGTTTAGAAATTATAATTAGAGGTGTTTCATTTATTGTTTCATACGTTATTTATGTAGCCGTACATTCATCTTTAAGTAAATTCACATGTAAATTAGGACTTGGTCATTGACATGAAAGTTGACAGATTCTAATAACGTGAGGTTATACTACAGATATCATTAAACTCGTAAATTTTACAATAAAAATACATGGATCCGTGCAGTAACTTACTCAAATTAACTAGAAATATATACAGAATTATAAAATAAAAAGAAAATATTCATTTTCTTTCATTATTGTAGCAGAAAATCGTGGTCGGAAATAGGTACCGTCAAAGACCGGTCTGTACCAGTTTTCGGACATTTTACAAGTGGTGTTGTTAGACCTAACTAAAGTACTCAAGTAATTTTTTAATTATTAAATTTTGAGTACATTTGATCTGTACTCACAATTGAGTACAAAAAGTACTACCATAAATATATTTTCTTTAGAAAATAACAATGGTGAAAACAAAGAAAAAGGAGCAGAAGCGTGCCTAATACTTGGAAACCGACTTAATTGAAGCAATATGTAAAATAAAATCTGGAGTACCAGTTAGTAATGGCAGCCGTGGAGGAAATAATAGAAAACATAAAAGAATATCTTAAACAGGTTATAAATTGTTTAATTTTCATAAAATGTTAATAAAAACAGTTTGTTATACTCATGAACACAAATTTAATAAACAAAATGATGCATTTACAATGGGGGAAACTTCTGGTCAATAATGGGGACGTGAGACGGTCGGTAGATGGTACAAGTTGGTAAATGAAGGGGACATCAGGTCCAATATAATTTTCACCATAATTTTTGTGTAAATAGTCAAATATCACTCTAAAACTAATTTGATTAAGAAACTAGAGACTTCAAAAAATACAATGATCCATACTTTACTCAAACATTGTCGTATATTAGTAAAAAAATTACTATTTCGAACCAGTCACACTCTTAAACGGTCGCTAATGCGGACATTTACCTTAGTGTTCCTTGTCAGGGTACATTAATCAGATTTCAAAGGATCATTTCTATTGTTTTTTACTGGTCTTCTATGCAAATGGAATGGTATAAAACGTTAATTAGAACGTGCAAAAGAATATAAATAGACGCGACTGGAAAATTAGTGAAAACAATAGAAAAACTAAACGGTGACAAGAAACACATTCTTATACCAAATTATTATAAAAGGTGAAAATGGTCGAGCCACCAGCATCGGTGGAAATCCACGCTAGCCGATAAATGTAGGAAAGACATGCAGGGCGATTCTGGAGCGACGCCTGCCAAAGAGATGCCGCCTGGTACCCCGTGGCGGGGCCAACACCCTGCTGCAGTGCCTCATCGAATTTTATGGCTTTCGAACCTCAAAGGGCTTGGAATACAATAAAAAGTGAGAAATGTCCACGATTTCCGCATTTCTCATAGGATCTCTGCGAAAACGACTTCAATCGATTCCTTATGTTTTTCCGATGAAGATCGTGTGGCGGCCTCGAGCAGACGACGCGTGGTAGACTATCTCCACCAGAGGGCCACTTCTCTCGCTGCTACTCTCAGTCGTCCTCCGTTCATATATATACAAGTTTCCGTCCCAAGTCCTTCACCCAGCGTCTAAGGCAGGGTCCGCCAGGCAGCCTTACTGACGAGTCCTCTGGCGGACCCGGGACGAAACGCTCCTTCCTTTTCTCCTTTATCGATTGGTGGATAACCTCCACCAAAATCGTACCAAATTTAATGCACATTGGATTATTTTTAACGAAACTAGCGTGAAATTATATAAATCAATTTTTCATCTAATTTCCTTCATTATGGTCCGAATTACGTCGTTCTTAGTGTTAGTTTCATCGGCGAAACATAAGGAATCGATTGGCCTCGTGGGCATTTCTCAGTTCTTAATAGGTACTCCAACCTCTTCGAGGGTCGAAAGTCATAAAATTCGGTGATGCACTGCGGGGGGTTGCCGGCGCCACGGGGTGCCAGGCGGCATCTCTTTGAGTCCAGTCGCTCCAGGATCACCCTGTATCCAATTGAAATGAAAACATTATACTTTTTACAATATTTAAAAATATTTATTTATTTTTTTTATAATGATATTGTTGCGCCGGGGCGTTTCTCGTATCGGCCACCCCGACGCAAAGGGTCGAATAAAGACACACGGATACAGATTATCCGACCGTTTACTTTATTGTGTACATTTATGTTATCCGTACGCCCTAACGCCAGGACGTACGGTGATCGACTCTCTTCTTGTCGGCCTCCTGATCGTCCTCTTGACGGAGGCCGACCGTCTTCTCTCTTCGGCTGCGAGCACCAGTAGGCTATGCACGGGCCTATACCCGGTGCTCGCAACACTACTCTCCCCTCTCGAACAGCGGTCGTCCCGACCACGGTGGTTCCTCTTCGTACCCCGGTCTGAAGGCGTGGTCGTATTAGCTCGGTGGTTCCTTCAGACCTTCGCCTCGGCATTTGCCTTCTCGCTCAGGGGAAAACCACTCCAAAAACCCTGAGCAAGGCGTGGGTACTACGGGGTGTCTGTTTCCTCTTCGTACTGTCCAGCGACGAATCCGTCTGCGAATGTCCCTCGACGAGACCCGCACCTCCATATGTCCCTCGACGTAACCCGCGGTTCGTCCGCAGCCAGCCCCTTCCCGAAGCCAGCTCGAGGATGATCCAGAGCCAGGTCCTTCGACGAGTCGTTGCTGCTGTTTGTCCTACGGCGTTCCTGGGGCTCCGTTCCAGACTGTCCCACGACGACTCTCTTACGTTGCTTTCCCTCGGCGAGGTCCGCGGCATCGTCGAATTCCAGCTTTCCAGAAGTCGGTGTCCTCCGGTGTCTCCTGCGGGTTTCCGTCCGGTGTGCCCTGCTCGCTGGGCCTCGGCTCTAGAACGTCCCACGGCGGCGCTACTGCTCCACCGTCGTATCCTCTCGCCGCCGCCCCAGCCACGGACAGCCTCAGGGGTTCGTCCTCAGCATCCTTCCGGTGGTCCTGTTCGAACTCCAATCCTTCGGTGACTCTGGAGTTTCCTTGTAAAAGAGATAAAGAAACGTTAATTTCTCGTTTCTTTCCCGATTTTCCGATGGAGCCGGACAGAACCGAGAAGACGGAAAGGCGAGACGAGCACGAAGCAGAGGGTCGCGGTTAGTCACAACCGTGCTAAGGCTCGTTCCCCGAACAATCCGCTCGGAACTCTCCGCTCGTCTTCTCTCTTCTCTCTTCTTCGCCTCCAGCTTTCTCATCCTTGGCTTTCGGATGGCCCCATTCCTCTTCTTAGCCTCTGGTGCTGTCCCAGGGGACCGTCTCGTTGCAGCTCGTCAGCGGTCCCGTCTCCGCGATGTCCCCTCCGACCGATCCGTGCGTCGCACGTCCGTCCGGTGGTTGGGGATACCATTTCCCGTCCGCTGTCCACCTCGTAGGGGGGGACCCTTCAATAAGCATTGCCCGGCCAGGATCCCGACCAGGAGGGTAGCGGGGTGGTTCCACGTATGTCTGCACCCCGCTGCGGACTACCACGCTGTTGTGGCACATTCGGGGAATTCGGGACCGCATCCCAGCCGCGGCAGCAGTCCCCCGACACCTTGTCCCTCGTCGTGGGGTATCGTGTTCTCTGAAACAATTTAAGAGAGCGGGGGCTGGCCTGCACATGCAGCCCAGTCCACCAGATTAGCTTAAAACTAATCTTACAACTTTTCGTTTAGTTCTCCCTTGGCCATCTTTCCTCTCGGGGAAGGTTATTTGGCGTCTATAGGGCCTTCTTCGAGCAAGAGACTTGTTTCTGTCAACGAACGGTCCATCCCGACTAAACGTCTCAACTCTTCGGGACTCCGTCCTTCGGGTTTTGGCGATCCTACGACGGTGTTCGACCTCGAACTCCCTCCGTCGTGACTTCGAACTCGGCCACTCTGCGACGATGTTCGCTCTCGAACTCCCTTCGTCGCAGCACAGCAACTTCGCGCACTCCAGGCGCCTCTGCGTTGCTTCGGTGATGTCGCACTCCTAGGGACGCCGCTCGCCAGCAACGCTGCGTGGACCCCCGGCCGCCACCCAGAGCCGTACACTCACCCTCGGTGTGGTCCGTGCACTCCCGGACGTCCCTGCGTCTTCGCCGAAGTCGCACCTCCACCACCAACTCTCCGACGCTCCCTCTATAGCGTCCTACCAGGCCTCTTCTGATGACGACTCCCCGAGCCTGACGAGCCCCTCGATTCTCCTTGCAGTTCCAAGTTGAATCGGCATTGTCGGACGTTGTATCTGGACGGCGTTCGGCGACTCTCTATTCTCCACGGAAACTGTCCTTCCCGTCTCAGGAGAAGTCGAAGCGTTACTCTTTGGTTATACCAACCCGTCCATCGCAGGGACATTATCCAGTGGTAAAATGGGTTGTGAAGTGTGCAATGGGAAACAGATTTCATATGGGAACCAGGTTGAACATATGGGGAAACAGGGGGGAACATATAGGGAAACAGGGGGGAACGGAAAGACATCTGGACAAGACCAAAGGACTTGCACTCGAAGAAAGGTGTCACCGGCAGAGCCGGTCTCTACAATGTAGCGATTACGGTTTTAAAAACACGTGGAAAGATTTATCGCACGATCAGGTTACCTCATCGAGATGTCAACGCCTCTCGTTGCTGTGAGTGACCCCTCACGAAGTCAACTTCAGAGCGCGCTGTCATTTCATTGGGGGTGCGTACCCCGCCATTTTCTTTTAACGGTCGACCGCTGTCGTTTTCTACATTCCCCCATGGGGACTATATAACCAAAGCTCCGGCTTCTTTTTCGGGGGTCGGCTTCTCGAGCGTCCAGAGCCGACCCAGCCATGGTCTCTCCCTTTGTAGCAGCCTCGCCGCCCACTCCTCGGAGCTGCTCTGATGTCTGCGGTTCTCAACCGCCGTCGCCATTCCCTCGATGTCGGCGGGCCTCGACCGCCGTCGCTGCTCCTGTGTTCGTCCCTCGGCGTCGGCGGGCCTCGACCGCCGTCGCTGCTCCCGCTGTTCCGCCCGTCCCTCGCTGGTCAGCTGCTTCTCCGGCTGCTGCATCCTCTTCCGTCCTCCACGAGGAACTCGCGTTGTACGCAACGGCTCCTTGCGTATCGCACGCAACAGCTCCTTGCGTATCTTCGGATCCTGTGGCTCCACATCCCACTTCTGACACCATTGTTGCGCCGGGGCGTTTCTCGTATCGGCCACCCCGACGCAAAGGGTCGAATAAAGACACACGGATACAGATTATCCGACCGTTTACTTTATTGTGTACATTTATGTTATCCGTACGTCCTAACGCCAGGACGTACGGTGATCGACTCTCTTCTTGTCGGCCTCCTGATCGTCCTCTTGACGGAGGCCGACCGTCTTCTCTCTTCGGCTGCGAGCACCAGTAGGCTATGCACGGGCCTATACCCGGTGCTCGCAACAATATTAAAAATAAAAATTAATATTTTTTTCGCCGCCCCCGCCTCTGTAGGGGTCGCTTCCTCCTCCTCTTCCTCCCCAGCCTCTATAGGGGGCTCGTTCTCCACCTCCTCCTCCCCAACCTCTATAGGGGGCTCTTCCGCCCCGCCCTCTGTTAATATTTCTCCCCCCTCCCCGGGCCCTATAGGGGGCCTGGGTTGAACGGCCGTCACGGTATGTCATTCTTTTTACCAATTTCTGTAACTGAAATAGTAACATAAAAATTAAGACATTTCCTAAAACGGAATAACATTCTGTAGGAAGTAAGCCATAGAACCACACACTTACTTCTTTAATCTGTTGTTGTAAGTTTACCACCTTTGTGGCGGCTGCCTCGTTTTCCCGTGGAGCGGGGAGGGGGGCTACATCCCTCCCTTCCTCCCTTTCCGCCACCACCTCGGCCGCCACCCCCGCCACCACCTCCGCCCCATTCGGCTGCAGGTCGTCTCGTACGCCCATAAGCGCTATTTCCATCTGAAAATGAAACGAAATATATAAAAAAAAATTCAAGTTAAAGGATTTTATTTAAGGTCTGCGCACACATATCCGTTTCGTCTCAGTTCCGTGTCATTGTGCCAGTGGTAAGAAGAAGAGACCCTCTACGCCCCTCTTCTTCTTACCAATGGCACACTGACACGGAACTGAGACGGAACGGATATATTTGCGCAGACCTTTATACGGTAGAAACTATCACGACGGAGCGCCGACGGGCGAGCAGGACTTTGAAAAAGGTTATTACAATGTACGCGCGTTACGCGATTCCGTGACGCTAAGCGGCCCACGTGCTGTTCTTCGTAACGCACGTGGTTATGTCGTCCCGACGAAAATGGCCCATTTGAAAAATCTATTTCCTTAAAAATATCCCGATTAAAAGAGGCGCGACTTATTCGCGGCATCGCCTTTGAGAACTCTAGCGCGAGAATCACCCTGTTTAATAGAATAATACTATTTTAATACTTACATTTTGCATATTCTCCATTTGTCCCCGAGTTGCTTCTGATACGAGCGAAGCTAGGACTGTGGAGGACTGAACACGGGACCGGGATTCCCGGAATGTCTCTGATGCACACATTGTCACTTGGCGTCGATTGGTTGAAGCCAAAACCTAGCTTGGCGCCGATTGGTTTGGCCCAACAGCTAGCTTGGCGCCGATTGGTTTGGCATCCCCGGCGTCATCACGCGCACCAGTGACAAACTTGTGTGTCAGGGACTTTTCTGCCAAGTGGTAACCCGAGACTGATTTTTCTCAGTCAAGAAAGTCCCTTTGTCGTCGCTGACGAAAAGTCCGTAAATGTAAATTCAGACAAGCGATGCGGCGTCGTTGCGATTTCGCACCGGTACATACGTATGTGTATAGAGAGATTCACACGTGTCGCAATTTTTTGCGGCAGATTGTCTTATCGCACTGCCGGCAAAATTGAGTGGCGTGTAAATCTCTCTCTTTACACAGATGTGCCGCTGCGAGATCGCAACGGCGCCTCATCGCTCGTGTGCATTGACCCTTAAAGGCGGGAACTCCTAGCTGCCGATCGAAGAAGTATGCATCTGTTTCTCCCTAGCGCTACTGGGGTCGCCGCGACCGGCAGGCAGGAGATTCCGCCTAAAGGCCGGTCGCAGCGACCGGCAGCGTGGTATCGTTGTTCTCCCCGCTGATTGGTTTGCGGCTCTTCGGTCCCCCAGCGCGGTGAATACTCTGACCAATCCCCTAATTCTGTCACTAGCGCACGTGATGATCTGAAGCATTCAGATTTGGACGCAAATTATAAACCAATGCGCGTCGATTTTGTCATTCATCATATAAGATGATAAGATCTATCGAAAGTCTCTCGGAATTGAAACGTGTTGCAATTCAAGGGTCGGATGCAATAAGGGGATTATGTACCTAGCGCTCGAAAATGGGAAAAAGTATTGTCCAAACGCTGGAAAAGATTGGAAAATTAAATGTTGTTAAACTGTATTTTAAAAAATATAGTGTTGTAAAGCTCGTCACGACACACATTTTTTCTATTCACAGTTTGTTTATCGAATCATTACTATTCGAGCTAAAAATTATAAACGAAAAAATTTTCATCGTCCAAAATCATTATTTCTTTAAACATAAATTGCGATAACTTGAGTAAATATTAAGGGATCGTTATGAGACTTGAAACATAAAACTCAGAAAACTCTAGCGAAGCCGCAAAATGTATGCACAAAACCCTTATGTTAACAAATGTAATAATATTTCATTAAAAGGTAATACTGGATATAACCCATGTTTTTCAACGTTCGCCGTTAAAAAGAATCGAGGCAATTTTGAGGTACATATAACTTGCAGCGACAAAGTTTTTCCTTAATATACAAGGAAGATTTTCACCAATTTTCACACTGATTAATAAATAATTGTAGAAGTTATGACGATATATATAATTCTCCCACGGCGCCAACTGTCAACGCGAATGCTAAGACTGCTAAATAGCCCATTACACGCGGCTGTTGACTATTGGTGGCGCGGGAGATTTATATATATCGTCATATCTTCTACAATTATTTATTAATCAGTGTGAAAATTTATGAAAATCTTCCTTGTATATTAAGGAATTACTTTGTCGCTGCAAGTTATATGTACCTCAAAATTGCCTCGATTCTTTTTAACGGCGAACGTTGAAAAACATGGATTATATGCAGTATTACCTTTTAATGAAATATTATTACATTTATTAACATAAGGGTTTTGTGCATACAGTTTACGGCTTCGTTAGAGTTTTCTGAGTTTTTTGTTTCAAGTCCCATAACGATCCGTTAATATTTACTCAAGTTATCGCAATTTATGTTTAAAAAGATATTGACTTTGGTCGAAGAAAATTTTTTGTTTATAATTTTTATCTCGAATACTAGTGATTCGACAGAAAAACTGCAAATAGAAAAAAATGTGTGCCGTGATGACCTTTACAATACAATATTTTTTAAAATCCAGTTTAACAAAATTTAATTTTCCAATTTTTCTTAGCGTTTGGACAATACTTTTACGCATTTTCGAGCGCTAGTCCCCTTATTGCATCCGAGCCCTCATTATTACATTTACATTTTGATTCTGTGAAAGCTGAATTTCTTTATTATTAAGCGTCCAGTATAGTATTTTAGCGCCCCCTTCGACTAGCGCCCTTATGCGTCGGCCCTGCTTACCAGAAATTTGTATAGATGCGTGGTTACATTGTAACGCGGACGCCACCACGTGCCACTGTTGAGATCGAAACAAATGCCTGCGATACTCTCGAATTCTTTCCAACCACGTACCTCGAAAGTCAGTCATTGTTCACAGACCGCTCTGGTGAGATCGTGCGCGTTCGTTTACGGTTTGTGAAATAATTGTGAGAGTTATATTACTTACCGTTTTGCGATTTCATTGTGATCATTTGTGAAAAATGCCTAGAAAAGCGCTTATACACTCCGGCGTTATTCTGGACGTGTTGCAGAAGTGTAAAAAGTGTGAAGTGTTCGATGAGGAATATAAATTGAAGTGCCGCACGGATAAAGTGTGGGAAGAAGTATCTTTAAAAATTTGTGATAAGTTGTCACCAAACACCCTGAATTTCTACGTGAGGAACAATCGGTGGAATTTGCTGACAAATTTGAAGACACATTTCCAAGTTCCAATGGGAGCAGAAGAAGAAGAGGAGGACGAAGCAATGATGGATAGCATTGATGTTTCTAACGTAAGTACTACTAGTCAAGATTTCGTGCCTGACAATAAGGCGAATAAAAAATATATTAAACTGCCGCCACTTTATTTTGATCTCGCATTGTCTGAGGAGCAATGGAAATCTATTGCTCCTGTATCGAAAGTGTATAAAGAAAAGGGCACTCGTGGAAAGTCCTATAAAATACTTAGTCCCGGTTGGACTGATACTATTTGTAAAGCTTGTTTTTTAAAAACCAAAATTCCGTGCGCATATACGTTTAAATATGGTAAAGTTTTCGATTCTCCGGATGCGGGGACATATTTGAAAATATACGGCACTTGTAATGAATGCGGTGCCGAATTTAAAGCTCATTGCTTGCATAAACCGGCTCCTGGCACTGGTATTGTGTTAAGAGTGCACACAGTCGATGCTTCGGGAATACCGCATGATAAGAAACGGGCGGTAAAAGGAAAGAATAGGGTAGCAATTGGGCTAGAACTTTTAAATATTAAACCCAGACAATGGAGAAATCATGCGGTATCTGATTTAGCCTATGACGATCCCGAACCACCTTATGTTGCGCGACAATGTACGTTAAGAAAAATCAGAGAAGAAGCCATCGTACGCGAATTAGGAATAAATAAAAATCTTGACCCTATCGATTCGTTATGTGAGTTGAAATATAAGGGGCAATCCTCAGGGTATATTAAACAGATCTCAAAGGATCTCAAGGTCTCCCATGCAAATGGAATTGTATAAAACGTTAATTAAAACGTGTAGGAAAATAGAAATAGACGCGACTGGAAAATTAGTGAAAACGATAGAAAAACTAAATGGTGACAAGAAACATATATTCTTGTACCAAATAATTATAAAAGGTGCAAATGGTATACAACCAGTATTTCAAATGCTTTCAGAAAAGCACGATACCAATTTAATTACATACTGGTTGAGGGAGATCGTAAGACACGGGGCACCTGTGCCTCCAGAAGTTGATTCTGATTATTCACTGGCGCTTTTGAATGCAACTAGCTTAGCATTCAATGAACGTTGCTTAAAAAATTACATTTCCGATTGCTATCGATGGATTAGTGGCGAAATTTTGCAACATCCACTTCAGTGTTTCATCAGAATTGATATTGCCCATTTAATAAAAATTATTTGTAGCAAGGATGTATTTCATAGAAAGCAGCCTAAGATTAAAGACTTCTTTGTGCGATGCGCGGGGCCAATGTCATCGTGCGATAATGTGGAAGATTTTAAAACACTGCTGAGCTCAATATTTATTGTCGCTTACAGCGAGTACGATGGCAAAGATTCTGATGGAAATGAAGTAATTTGTGAGCAGAAGCGATCATATTTATTCGAAAGAATAAAGTCGTTCACCTTTACGAGCGACGAGAATGACAAGGAATACGATGAGTTAAATGAAATGTTAAATGAAAATGAAAATGAAAATATAGTTGCATTTATAAATAGTATCAGAGATGCGGCTGAACAAATTGCAAAAGACAGTGCAGAGACAGATAGATATAATGCATTTTATTGTCCAGAACTAGTCACATATCTAGTTAAATTGTCAAAACATTTTCCTCTCTGGACACAGGTGATGAGGGGATATTTCCCTCTGTCATCGAATGTAGCGACATCCTCTAGATGTGAGGCATATTTTAAAGATCTTAAGCATTCAGATTTAGGCGCAAATTATAAACCAATGCGCGTCGATAAATTTATCATTCACCACATAAAATCTGTCGAAAATATCTCGAAATTGGAACGTGCTGCAATTAAACGCACGAACGAGAAAATTGCACTGCTGCAAACTGAGGTAAGACAGGAAAAAGAAAGAAAAATCGATTCGCGTGATTTTAGCCAAAATGCGCAAAACGCTACCCGTACTTTTGATTACTTAACGGAAGAGGAAAATTAGAAAGGCTTAAATATTGAAGCCAAACCAAATAAATTAAAAGATTTACAAGTTTCAGACGATGAAAATAAAGATAATGTAAAAACAAACGCGGATGTACAAAAAAACAGTACACTAAATATAATACAGAAGCCCTTAATCGAAAACAAAGAGAATACTCCTAGAGGGAAATATTTAACTTCATGCCCAGACATTCACCTCACGTATGACAGGCCATTAAGGAAAAGAAAAAATGAAATATTAAGAAATGGAAATAACTGCAATTTAGTTAATCTTAATGGCGAAAAAATATATATTAAAAATACGTGTGCATTCGACTCATTGGTTGAAGTATTAACCAGTGCGTATTGCAATTATAGTAAATTTAAAAACTGGATCGATGAAAATTCAGATAACATATTTTTTATGTTGGTAAAAAAATACGCTATGGAGAATATTAACAACTCCGTGTATGAAGAGCGAGGAGCTATTTTAAGTACAATATTTGATAATTGCAATAATATTGTAGATTGTACTACAAATGCCAATTGCCTATTTACAAAACTGGTGACAGACGTTTGCAGTGTCGAAGAAAATAGAATCTGCGACAAATGTAAAGTAAATTATAGAAAATTGTTTGTAGTAGATATGATTAATACACACACAACCGAAGATTTTAAACAGAATTTTCTTAATTTTGTTGCCCAATACTTCAGTACACAAACAGGCACGTGTAAAACATGTAAATCAGCAATGCAATTAAAGAGAGAACCAAAGTCATATGTGTTCATAGACACCGAAATCTTTTTACAACTAAATGAAATAGATGAAATAGTTTTAAATAGCATACCTGAAAAGTTTCAAATTGAAGATGCAATATACGTTTTAAGTGGCATCGTATGTCATACCCCAGGACATTATACAGCTTATTGCCGTAACACAGCAGGAATATGGACACTACACAATGACATTTGTCAAAAATTGCGTACAATTACAAATCCACAAACGGTAAAAGTATTTCCGACAACAATGATATTTATAAAAATATAAAAATTCTGTTAAAAATTTAATTCAACGGAATATATGATAACGATACTTTACAATAGTAAAACTATTGAATCGGTCCGGTGTCGCACCGCGCTGTAATGTGCGGTACCACTGGCTCTGTCAGTGGTCACAAGTGCCAGCCATGGCCCTTGTACTCGCGGATCATACGATCACGCGAGTCGATCGACACCGGCGTAATTTTTCCAAGAAAATGACGAAAGCAATAATAAATTTGACCGGTCCGGCGTCGCACCGCTCTGTAAAGTGCGGTACCACTGGCTCTGTCAGTGGTCACAAGTGCCAGCCATGGCACTTGTACTCGCGGATCATACGATCACGTGAGTCGATCGACGCCGGCGTAATTTTCTCAAGAAAGTGACGAAGGAAATGATAAATTTAATTCACAAAATTAAGTCGATACTGAAGGGTGAACAAACGAAATCTTGGGGTGGACAAACGTCTTCTACATCTAGACTAGCGAAATCCGTCGTTGGACAAACGATTCCATGGTTTAATTAATAAAAAATCGTACTTATACGTGGTCGATTCAGGCGTACCTTTCATTTTCGCTATTTTTATTAATAATTCGATTCTGGAGGGTGGACAAACGAAATCTTGGGGTGGACAAACGTCTTCTACATCTAGACTACCGAAAACCGCCGTTGGACAAACGATTCCATCGTTTAATTAATAAAAAATCGTACTTATACGTGGTCGATTCAGGCGTACCTTTCATTTTCGCTATTTTTATTAATAATTCGATTCTGGAGGGTGGACAAACGAAATTTGTGGTTGGACAAACGTGGACAAACGATGGACAATCATTTCTCACTGTCAAATTATTAAAAAGTTTTTGAGGTTGCCGGTGAAAAATTTTTTTTGTTCATAACTTTTTTTTGAAGGGTGGACAAACGAAAATTTTTTGTGGACAAACGATGCTAGATCGTGGACAATCGTATCCCTCTTTTAAAAAGTTGAAAAGTGTTCATGGAGGGTGCTGATGACAAATTTTCTTAATTTGTTCATATCTTTTTTTTTAAGGGTGGACAAACGAAATTTTTGGGTGGACAAACGTGGACAAACGATGGACAATCATTTCCCCCCATTAAATTATTAGAAAGTTTTCATGGGGGTGCTGGTGAAAAATTTTTTTTTGTTCATAACTTTTTTTTTAAGGGTGGACAAACGAAAATTTTTGTTGGACAAACGTGGACAAACGATGGACAAACGAATGCCATCGAGTTTTTTTAAAAATTCTAATTTGGGGGTGCCAACTTCACAGACCTACATTTACCTTATACAAGTAGGTTTTTAGCCGAGTTAAGGTGAAAGGCCCAATTATGGGACAGATGCTAGAGAGGGATATGATATTTTCAATGATTTTAAATAATTAAGAACCTAAATGTTGCGAATTTGTGCGCTATTCAATTATTTCGTGTTTTCTGAAGTAGAAATAATCGTTGTTCTGTAAGTATAACGTTAAAAAATAATTATATGATTGAAAAATAGGAGTGATGTACACGTCCGTATTTATGGCACAGCTTTGAAGCCCGTGTCCCTGGTGTTCCATACTGTATGTCCCTATTTATGGTACAGATAAAAACATAAAAACCACTACTTATCTTTTCTCATATTTTAGTTTGTGTTTTCTTGTTTTTTATAAATATATATATATATATATTTATGTACATTAGTTTTTAAGAAGAACAGGGTTGACAAAATATTAAACAAACATAAAAAATATTTTTTATACGTGAAACTATACTCTAAGTCAGGGTTGACTAACTGGTGGCTCACGGGCCACCGGGGGCACCTCCGCCTTGCTGTCACGCTGAACGGCCCCCCTCCATTCCTACCAGACACTGACGATCGCAGTCGAAAAGAGAAGGAAAGAAATAGGAATCCACTGCGATCGTCAGAGTTTGGTCGGTATGGAGGGGGGTCGGTCAGCGTAGCAGCAAGGCGGAGGAGCCCCCGGTGGCTCGTGAGTCACCAGTTAGTCAACCCTGCTCTAAGTCATGTTAGAATAGACCTTTTCGCGCATGTAGAATGAGCTCTTCAGCTGTCGCGAGGTCTCCGTTCCCCCACTTTACCACCCAGGCTTCCCTCTCTCCATGCACCGTTCCGATTCTCTTTCATATACCGGGTAACCAAATAAAACGTGCATTCTATTAAATTCGTGCCATATTACGAATTTATTTATTAGTCGTATTATACTGAAATGTTTACGGTATTAATATTACGAATTATAACAACAAAGTATGACATATACAAATAAATTTTATTATAGAAAACTTAAGTAAAGTACAATTTTTATAAAACATTGGTATATTTTTATAAAAGTCTGGACAAAGGAGGATTATTATAAATATTTACAACGACAAGAAAGCTCAATTTTCGAATATGAAGTACAAGGAAATTATAAAATTGGTTGCAAATACATGCGGCGTAAGTCGACAGTCTAAAAGAATTTAAAAGGACGGGGACTGTCACTTCACCGTCGAAGAAGCGGGTAAAGCCCGATATAATGCAGAAGATGTCGGAAGAGGAAATTGGAGCAATAAGGAAGCATGTGCACGCCTTTTAGGAACGAACAGAACTACCGACAGTTCCGAGAGTTTTGGCGGCGATCCGAAATGACGAAAATTTACCAACCATGTCGCAGAGTACGTTACAACGCCTCTTGAAGAAAATGAACTTCAAGTACGTACAGAGAAAGCGCAATGGTGCCCTTATCGAGCGAGAAGATATTATTCGTTGGCGCCGAACGTTCATCACGAAAATTCGAGAATTCCGAGCGGCGGGAAGACCCATTTATTATTTGGACGAAACATGGGTAAATGCGGGCGACACACGGCAGCGAGAGTGGGTGGACAACACCATAGCTTCGGCATCGTACGCCAGAGAAAGGGGCCTGACGATTGGCGCACCTACTCCGACTGCGAAAGGAAAGCGCCTCATCGTACTTCATATTGGATCGGAGGATGGTTTTGTCGAGAATGGCTTGCTGTGTTTTGAATCGAAGACCAAGAGCGCTGATTACCACGACGAGATGAATGGGGCACACTTTTTCGAATGGTTTCAGCGCACTGTACCATATTTAAAACCAAACGCCGTTATTGTGATGGATAACGCACCGTACCACTCTGCGAAACAGGAGCGCTGTCCCGTAACGAGCTGGAACAAACCGCAGATAAGAGAGTGGCTTACCAGCAAGGGAATACGAATGCCAGATAACGCACTGAAGTGGCAGTTATTGGACGAAGTTCGAAGAATTAAGCACATTTAAGATAAATATGTGATCGACGAATATGCAAAATCAACGGGGAGAACTCTTCTTCGACTACCGCCCTACCATTGCGACTTGAATCCAATTGAGCTCGCGTGGGCGGTAGTAAAAGGCCGCGTAAAAGCCAATAACACGACTTTCCACCTTGCCGATGTAAAGCAGCTACTGATACAAGGGGTGGAAAAGGCAGCATCCGAAATGTGTAACCAGGTAATCGGCGATATGCAGGATAATGCGCAGCATCCTTCACCCAATGAAAGTGACCCAGACCACGAAGGTGCGCATTTGGGATTGGCGCCGAATCCGGATTCAGGTTAAGACATCTACAAAAATAAATAAAAATCACGTTAATTCCAGATTCAATGTCCTATTAGCACACCTAGTTCAAAGATACCATACTTCTCTGGCTGATCCGGGAAATCTGAGTGGTCCTTCCTCAAAAAAGTTTCTGAAAGAAATACAGAAGTACATAAATATATTTACATAAGAAAGATAGATTGAAAGATTAGATTGTTCCCATGAAATGCAGCTTACCGGACTACTGTGCAGTTTTTCCCTTGATGTTTCAATCTGAATCCGACTCCAATCCCAAATTCGGTTCCGGTTCCGGTTCCAAATGCGGATCTGGCTCGAATTCTAAATGAGCACCTTCGCCGTGGTCTGAGTCGTCTTCATCGAATGAAGAATCATCCGTGTTATCCTGCATATCGTCAATTACTTGGTCCAGGTCATATAATTTATCCTCCACCTTCGTCGTGTGGCGGATAAAATTTGCCCACATTTCGGGTGTTGCCTTTTCCACCCCTTGTATCAGTAGCTGCTTTACATCGGCAAGGTGGAAAGTCGTGTTATTGGCTTTTACGTGGCCTTTTACTACCGCCCACGCGAGCTCAATTGGATTCAAGTCGCAATGGTAGGGCGGTAGTCGAAGAATAGTTCTCCCCGTTGATTTTGCATATTCGTCGATCACATATTTATCGTAAATGTGCTTAATTCTTCGAACTTCGTCCAATAACTGCCACTTCAGTGCGTTATCTGGCATTCGTATTCCCTTGCTGGTAAGCCACTCTCTTATCTGCGGTTTGTTCCAGCTCGTTACGGGACAGCGCTCCTGTTTCGCAGAGTGGTACGGTGCGTTATCCATCACAATAACGGCGTTTGGTTTTAAATATGGTACAGTGCGCTGAAACCATTCGAAAAAGTGTGCCCCATTCATCTCGTCGTGGTAATCAGCGCTCTTGGTCTTCGATTCAAAACACAACAAGCCATTCTCGACAAAACCATCCTCCGATCCAATATGAAGTACGATGAGGCGCTTTCCTTTCGCAGTCGGAGTAGGTGGGCCAATCGTCAGGCCCCTTTCTCTGGCGTTCGATGCCGAAGCTATGGTGTTGTCCACCCACACTCGCTGCCGTGTGTCGCCCGCATTTACCCATGTTTCGTCCAAATAATAAATGGGTCTTCCCGCCGCTCGGAATTCTCGAATTTTCGTGATGAACGTTCGGCGCCAACGAATAATATCTTCTCGCTCGATAAGGGCACCATTGCGCTTTCTC
The DNA here is from genome assembly GCA_963932275.1 of Andrena praecox. Taxonomy (NCBI): domain Eukaryota; kingdom Metazoa; phylum Arthropoda; class Insecta; order Hymenoptera; family Andrenidae; genus Andrena; species Andrena praecox. The sequence goes on from OZ010731.1 coordinate 39,139,945, forward strand.
TGTACGTACTTAAAGTTCATTTTCTTCAAGAGGCGTTGTAACGTACTCTGCGACATGGTTGGTAAATTTTCGTCATTTCGGATCGCCGCCAAAACTCTCGGAACTGTCGGTAGTTCTCTTCGTTCCCAAAAGGCGTGCACATGCTTCCTTATTGCTCCAATTTCCTCTTCCGACATCTTCTGCATTATATCGGGCTTTACCCGCTTCTTCGACGGTGATGTGACAGTCCCCGTCCTTTTAAATTCCTTTAGACTGTCGATGACGGTACAACGTCCTACGCCGCATGTATTTGCAACCAATTTTATAATTTCCTTGTACTTCATGTTTGGAAATTGAGCTTTCTTGTCATTATAAATATTTATAATAATCCTCCTTTGTCCAGCGGTAACTATCTGCAAGAGAAACGTTTCCCATTATATTAAAGTTACATTTTTCCGGCCATTAGGTTAATATTTTTCCTTATAATATTTCAGTTGTTTATGATACTTCAATTACTTATAATACTTCAGTTATAATATTTCAGTTGCTTACCTGTCCTCTTTTATTATTTTGGGTCGGGAAATTGTTGTTTAATTGCATTTACATTTTTTTCCGTAACCATTTTAATTTTTTTTATTTCACCTGACGTTTGCAATAACAAAGAGACAATCAAATCCGACAAAAAGTCGAAACACGCGGTATATACGAAAGTGGCGCCACACCAATGCTTTCGGCGCAGAACGGATGCGCAGCCGAAAGACCATTGGTGGTGGCATAGCCAATGAACGCCAACATGCGTAGAACCAGTCTAAACTCGTCGGTCGGCAGGTCTATTCTAACATGACTTGTAGTATATATTATTTTACACATTTTATTATATAAGTATTTATTTTGTTGGATTAATTTTTTTCTGAATTTCTTTCATTTTCTCATGCAAGTTTTTCTTCTCTGGCGCTAATTTTTTCTTCCTGCAGATTTTTATTTTTTGAAATTTTTTCCTGCATTTAATGTAAATTTCAATCTACTCTATTCAGGCATGCAATATTTTATAGGTTAGTTCTACAATTTTCAAGCCAAATTTTGTAATACACTTACTTATACGTATGTTTGATAAAAATAAAGGTTAAATATGATAATTATTTCAAGATAAAACCAAAAAACTTAGAAGTAAGACCTTTTTTAAATAAATATCAGACTATTTACGCTTCAACTTTGCTGTGCCATAAATCGGGACTAGGCGTGAATCCACAAGTCCATGGAACATGGAACAAGCGAATTATCGTCCCATAAATACGGACTTCTAGAAAGTCAATGTACATATTATGAAACAGCTTTATATTTAATAAAATCACACCGGAATTCGATTTTTTTTTTAATTAATTACAATCTACGACTTTTCAGCTTTCGAATAAGTTATTAAACATCTTTTAAAATCATTGAAATTTGTAAATATGCTTGAAATAAAGAAGTCAGTGTATCTGTATTTCAACACGAATAGCAGCAAATTTTGTACCAACTTAGAGACATGGACACTTAAACATTTTTTTTTATGTTAAATTCATTGACGCAACATCTATATTCACACACATACAAATATTTAGATAGTAATGTTTATAAATATAATTTTATTTAAATTATTATATATACATATATATATAATATTATTCACTTTTTCTTGTAGTGTTTCATAAATTGGGACACTGTCCCATAATAGGGCCTTTTACCTTACCCGGTCGAGGGTCGGATCTCGAGTCTGCCGATTTGGCTCCGCAAATCGGTTTTGTTTCCGCTATTGGGCGTGGTGCCGTCACTTCGCGTTACCATATATGGTCACGGCGAAGCACTCGCATTTTTGTTGACTTTGTAGATTCGCGGTTGCCTCGCGACTGTCTTAGCTTAGAAACGTCTCGAAACGTTCTTGAGTAATATAATATGTGTAATGTATATTAGTGTGTATAATACGTGTGCTTGGGCGTTGCCTGGGCACAACATTAACAACAAATATATTCCAATTGAAATTAATTTTATTATTTTGAATTTTTTCTGGTAGACTACTAGGTAATACATTTCGTTTTTTTAAACTTCAGCTCTGTTGTGTTCTAGTACAGTAAATTATACTGTGACGGTTGTCACTCCGGTTGGAAGGACGGTCTCAGTCGGATTTGCCAGGGTTAATTAAGTCCTTCCGTGGTAGTTTAAAATTAGGTTTATTCACTATCAGTAGTTATGTACACTATATACAAGTACGTAGACGCGGGGTACTTCGCGTTAATCGCGGTCGAGCCGTCGTTGCGCGGCGGCGTGGTTCGCGGTACGGCGTCGTCGGTCTATGTCGTGCGCGTCCGCTTAACGGAACAATTCGGTTGCTCCGCGCCTGGTGTCTCGGTATCGGGACGGTACGGGAGCGAGAGAGACCGGGCAGCTTCCTGCGTCTCGTTAACGGGACAAGCGTCGGTAGAGACCGGGCAGCCTCCGGGCGTCTCTATTCAACACGAGGAGCGGGAGAGAGACCGGGCAACGTCCTGCGTCTCCTTAACGGGACAAGTGTCGGCGGAGACCGGGCAGCATCCGGGCGTCTCTGTTCAACACGAGGAGCGGGAGAGAGACCGGGCAACGTCCTGCGTCTCTTTAACGGGACAAGTGTCGGCGGAGACCGGGCAGCATCCGGGCGTCTCTGTTCAACACGAGGAGCGGGAGAGAGACCGGGCAACGTCCTGCGTCTCTTTAACGGGACAAGTGTCGGCGGAGACCGGGCAGCATCCGGGCGTCTCTGTTCAACACGAGGAGCGGGAGAGAGACCGGGCAACGTCCTGCGTCTCTTTAACGGGACAAGTGTCGGCAGAGACCGGGCAGCATCCGGGCGTCTCTGTTCAACACGAGGAGCGGGAGAGAGACCGGGCAACGTCCTGCGTCTCTTTAACGGGACAAGTGTCGGCGGAGACCGGGCAGCATCCGGGCGTCTCTGTTCAACACGAGGAGCGGGAGAGAGACCGGGCAACGTCCTGCGTCTCTTTAACGGGACAAGTGTCGGCAGAGACCGGGCAGCATCCGGGCGTCTCTATTCAACACGAGGAGCGGGAAAGAGACCGGGCAACTTCCTGCGTCTCTTTACCGGGACAGGTGGTAGGAACGGGGTGGATTCCGATCTGACGATCGCGGAGTATACGGAGTCGTTTCACCGAGGTTTGCACCGGGCAACATCCAGGCAAGTCTGGTGGTGGGGGTCCGTCTCCCCACTGGAACTCCCTTGCCTCGGAATCATCGCGGCATATGTCCCGATTCTCGGAAATTCCCAGCAGCGAGAAACCGACGCGATCTAGCGGCGCAGTGGGGAGTGAGCGTCATCGCGCTGACGCGTCGCGGAACCGGCACGCTTCGGGCGAGTTCGGTCGGGTTCGGTCGCGGTCGCCCGCGTGCGCTCGGCTTCTCGCTCACTCCCGGTCGTACCGCCGTGCGCTCGATTCCTCGCGCTGGGACGCTACGTCACATCCCCCTCTTTCTTCGGAGAGAGATGCGACGTAATAATCGGGAAATGCTCGCATCTCGGGTTGAACTCCGGTTTTATTTAGCCTTATGTGCTAGACTTATGCCTTGCGGCTACCCGTCACCCTTATTCTACCTTAACCTAAACTTATCCTACCTTAACTTAACTTAAATTTAATTAGGGACGGGGCTATGCGGCGGAGCTGGATCGTGCGCCCGTCCTGGCGCACGCGGAAGCGCTGTCCCTCCCGGAGGTGCTCCAGATTGACGACGGTCCATCCCTGGTCGTCCGTCGCTCCCTCCGGGTCCATGGGGGTGGTGGTCTCCCTGGCTGCGCACGAAGGCCCTTGTGCGGTAGCGGCGTGGCGGGGCTTCGGTAGCGGGCGGTCGTCCGGTCGGGCCGCGGGTCGGGGTTTCGGGGTAAGTGGCGGTGCCTCCTTGGCCGGGACGGGTCGCCCTGGTTTGGGGGCCTTGCGGGCCCTTTTCGGCTCGGGGCCGGCCTCGGGTGTTGGCGGCCGGCGTGTCGGCGTCGCTGGACGTCGAGTCGTTCCCCTGGTCGGCTCTGCGGCCCTGGTGGTCGTCGGCCCGGGTGCGGGTGTTCCGGTCGGCGGGGGCTTCGCCCCTGCTGTCGGTGGCTCGGTGGTGGCCGCTGCTGGTGGTGGCCTGCTCGTCGGTCCCTTCCAGGGGGCGATTTTCGGCCTTTTGGCCCGTGGCTGCGGTGGTTTGGCCGCGGGCTCCGGTTGTGTCGGGGGCCGCGTCTTGGGGGGTGGAGGTTTCCACCCGCTCGTGGACGGCCTTGCCGGCGATGGGGTCCGTGCTGGGACCCACGGTAGGTCCTTGCCCGGTGTTGGTGGCAAGGACGGTGGACGGCGGCTGCTCGGCGGGGGCGATTCCTCCCCCGAGGACTCCCCGAACAGGTCGCGGAACTTTTGGCGCATTCGGGGGCTTGCCGGTTCGCGCACACGTATTTCCAGTACGTCTTCCATGGCGCAACTGAGCCCCTACGTGGTCCTCGGCCGGGCTCGTGTCGGAATCGCTTCCGGGGTCGTCGTTTTGTCCCCTGGTCGGTGCGTCGGTGTTGACTGTTTCGGTGCAGGGTTTGACATCCTTGAGGTGGGCCCGGCTGCTGCGATTGTGTTCGTCCTTGAGCACAACGATATTTGGCCCCTGGAACCGGACGACCTGGTACGGGCCTGCGAATTTCGGTGCCAGCTTCGCGGCGAAACCTTGCGCGGCGTCGGATATGTGGTGTTCTCGCCGCATTACGTATGTTCCGATCTCGGGCCGCCAATCTCGCCGACGCAAGTTATAGTGTTTGCTCTGGCTTTCGAATGCTCGTGCCTGGTTTCGGCGAGCCAATGCGATGGCGTCCTGTAGGTCGTCGATCTGTTGTCTCCGGAATCGGGTATCGGTGTGGTCGAGGTCCGGTGGGTCGTCTTCTGGTGGACGGTAGAGGGCGGCCGGTGGGTTTAGTTCCCGTCCGTGGACCAGGAACGCTGGCGTGAAACCGGTACTCTCGTGTTTGGCGGTGTTATATGCGAACACTAGTTCGTGTATCCATCGGTCCCAGTGCCGGTGGTTTTCGGCCGTGTACTGCGCGATCATTGTTTTGAGTACGCGGTTTACCCGCTCGACGGGGTTGCACTGTGGAGAGTAGGGTGGCGTTTTTCGGTGCTCGCTGCCAGCGTCCTTCAGAAGCTTCCCGAATTCCCGGCTTTCGAACTGGCGGCCGTTGTCGGTGATCACAGTCCGGGGGCATCCGTGTCGCATGAATACGGTGTCCTTGAGGGCCCTGGTGACGGCGGGGGCGGTCGCTTGTCGGAGGGGCTGGACCTCGACCCACTTCGAAAACTTGTCTTGAAAGACACACAGCGTGGTGTGTCCCTTGTTAGACCGGGGGAGCGGGCCGACGAGGTCTGCGGAGACCACTTCCCAAGGACGGGTGACCGGCGTTGTGTGCATCTGCCCTGCAGGTGCCTGTTGCTGGATCTTGTATTGTCTGCACGATGCGCACTGTTGCACGTACTTGGCCGCCTCGCGAAACATCCCCGGCCAGTAATACCTTTCGGCTAGTCTGGCTGCGGTTTTGGTGGTACCCAGGTGTCCGGCGGTGGGGACGTCGTGATTTTCGGCGAGTACGGCGGTGCGCATCGGTCGGGGCACACACAACTTCCACTCGGTCTCGGGGTTGGGCGGTCGTCCGCTGAGGTCGGGGAATCTTCGGTACACTTGCTCCCCTACGGTACGGTATTCCGGATACTTGCTGGGTTCGCGCAGGATCTGTTCTCGGATGCGGGTGTACCATGGGCACGCTGGGGGTTCGTCGGTCGTGTGTAGGTCTTCTGGTCGTCTGGACAGTGCGTCGGCGACCAGATTCGTGGCTCCTTTGCGGTATTGTACCTGGAAATCGTCCCTGTTTGGGCGCCAATTTGTGACGGTTGTCACTCCGGTTGGAAGGACGGTCTCAGTCGGATTTGCCAGGGTTAATTAAGTCCTTCCGTGGTAGTTTAAAATTAGGTTTATTCACTATCAGTAGTTATGTACACTATATACAAGTACGTAGACGCGGGGTACTTCGCGTTAATCGCGGTCGAGCCGTCGTTGCGCGGCGGCGTGGTTCGCGGTACGGCGTCGTCGGTCTATGTCGTGCGCGTCCGCTTAACGGAACAATTCGGTTGCTCCGCGCCTGGTGTCTCGGTATCGGGACGGTACGGGAGCGAGAGAGACCGGGCAGCTTCCTGCGTCTCGTTAACGGGACAAGCGTCGGTAGAGACCGGGCAGCCTCCGGGCGTCTCTATTCAACACGAGGAGCGGGAGAGAGACCGGGCAACGTCCTGCGTCTCCTTAACGGGACAAGTGTCGGCGGAGACCGGGCAGCATCCGGGCGTCTCTGTTCAACACGAGGAGCGGGAGAGAGACCGGGCAACGTCCTGCGTCTCTTTAACGGGACAAGTGTCGGCGGAGACCGGGCAGCATCCGGGCGTCTCTGTTCAACACGAGGAGCGGGAGAGAGACCGGGCAACGTCCTGCGTCTCTTTAACGGGACAAGTGTCGGCGGAGACCGGGCAGCATCCGGGCGTCTCTGTTCAACACGAGGAGCGGGAGAGAGACCGGGCAACGTCCTGCGTCTCTTTAACGGGACAAGTGTCGGCAGAGACCGGGCAGCATCCGGGCGTCTCTGTTCAACACGAGGAGCGGGAGAGAGACCGGGCAACGTCCTGCGTCTCTTTAACGGGACAAGTGTCGGCGGAGACCGGGCAGCATCCGGGCGTCTCTGTTCAACACGAGGAGCGGGAGAGAGACCGGGCAACGTCCTGCGTCTCTTTAACGGGACAAGTGTCGGCAGAGACCGGGCAGCATCCGGGCGTCTCTATTCAACACGAGGAGCGGGAAAGAGACCGGGCAACTTCCTGCGTCTCTTTACCGGGACAGGTGGTAGGAACGGGGTGGATTCCGATCTGACGATCGCGGAGTATACGGAGTCGTTTCACCGAGGTTTGCACCGGGCAACATCCAGGCAAGTCTGGTGGTGGGGGTCCGTCTCCCCACTGGAACTCCCTTGCCTCGGAATCATCGCGGCATATGTCCCGATTCTCGGAAATTCCCAGCAGCGAGAAACCGACGCGATCTAGCGGCGCAGTGGGGAGTGAGCGTCATCGCGCTGACGCGTCGCGGAACCGGCACGCTTCGGGCGAGTTCGGTCGGGTTCGGTCGCGGTCGCCCGCGTGCGCTCGGCTTCTCGCTCACTCCCGGTCGTACCGCCGTGCGCTCGATTCCTCGCGCTGGGACGCTACGTCACAATACATATACTAAGAAATATAAAAAATATAATTAATTTCTTATTTACACTTGACATTGCAAACGATAAGGCAATATTTATTATAATTGTTTTATTTTTTCACGCCTCGATATAACATTTTAGGAAAATCTTGTATCAATCAGACGCATTTCTTGCGTTTTAACCCCTGGTCAGCGTATAGTTTGACTGCTCATCGTTGTCGAGGAACATTTTGACTTATAATTTTATTCATACATATTTATTACCTTCTTATGATCTACAATACCTTAATGTTTCCAAGAAATAATGCTTATAATAACATATAGTTTGATAATTAGCATAGTTTCACATGTACTCTATATCTGACAGTTGAGAGTTAGTAAAGTCATATAATTGTTGCAACTTGTGCTTACTTTTAATATAACAGTTAACTAATAGTTAATAAGTGTTATGGGAAAACTAGCTGACCCGTTACCCGGTTTCACCCGGGAATTATTTATGATGTTTGAAAAATAAAAAAGCCTAAACATAAAAAATAAATAGCCTATAATCTAATCTAGGACGTGTATAATGTATATTCAGAATTTCAATGAAATCCGCTCAGCCGTTTAGGCGTGAAAGAAGGACAAACAAACAGACAACGTTTCACTTTTATATATTAGTAAGGATTCATTATCATTAGTTTGACAATGAGAATAATACTTATGCAGATGTTTGTTTGCAGTGCATAATGCATCACGGACTGATTTGGTGAAATGTAAACTAACTCAAACAGGAATGGAGTACAGTGGTTCAATAGCAAAAACTGTTAGTGATATACGATGTCAAGCTTGGTACGCAGAAGAACAAATGCATGAGGTTATTGTAGCTTATACTACCATTTTGTGTCAGTGGTCAGAATAGGGGTAGTAGGGGACGTCCGGCCCCAAAAATGACCTTTCTCCTATCAAAATCTACTGAATGTATACTACTCCCTAAATGTTCAACAGTGCCGAAACTGAAAAAAATAATGAAATTTAATAAAAATTGTAATTGGGACAAACACTTACAGTTGGACATTTTAAATATAGCATGTTTCACCAGAAAAAACTGCTTCCTTCTTAGAGATGCCCTGAGGACCCTGTTTAATATTTCCTCTCCGCTTGGTTCTAACATGAAGAGCATTCTTTTGCGTTAAGAATTAACACCGTTAACTAAAAATTGTTGTTCATAATGTATTAAAAAAGTAACGCTCAATGAAATAGAGAAAATTGTAAAATTTCTGTACAATTGGCAAGGAATATCTTTAAAGTTCCATCGAGTTCCACGTTCTAACCCAGGGTTGACTAACTGGTGACTCACGAGCCACCGGGGGCTCCTCCGCCTTGCTGCTACGCTGACCGACCCCCCTCCATACCGACCAAACTCTGACGATCGCAGTGGATTCCTATTTCTTTCCTTCTCTTTTCGACTGCGATCGTCAGTGTCTGGTAGGAATGGAGGGGGGCCGTTCAGCGTGACAGCAAGGCGGAGGTGCCCCCGGTGGCCCGTGAGCCACCAGTTAGTCAACCCTGTTCTAACCAATTGGAATACTTTCAGCACACCTTCTTCCGAAAATGCTGCGGGTCCTTAAAGAGGGTGATTCGGGGGTGATTGCAAACAACGTTTTCCTTTGCGAAAATGCCCTCCGAGGTTTCGTTAACGAGATATTAATAAAAAGCACCGACCAATCAGAGCGCGAGCCTTCCGCTGGAGGTCCCGCGCTAGCGTGGACGCGCGCCGGGCCGTGCTGCGACTACGAACAACAAGGCGGCATGCATCGAAGGAAATTGCGTAGAATGGCAAATGAAAAAGACGTAACAAAAAAATGGAACCTTTTGCCATGGTTTGTTTGCCATTTAAAGTGAATAATGAATAAAGGATAAATGGATGAAAATCGCGTGTAACGTAAAAAGACGAATACACATTTTTTTTAGAAGATTCGAAAATAATAATTATTTGATGTGGGAGGATAAGGAATACGTAAAATTCCTTGTGTTAATAACATATCCACGAAAAGGTAATGTAACAGGAAATTAACGAAAAGTGATCGTAGTTCGTTATTGTGATAAAAATCCATAACTCAATAACGGCCAGCACTGTTGCTGATAACGAATAAGTCTGTTTAAAAAGCTCGAATAAATATTTTCGTACTAGAATTTTGAGAATTCTACCAAATAAACTAGTACCAATAAAATAGTACCAAATAAACAAAATTAAAAAATATTAAATTATACATCATTAGAAAGGGATAATTTTTTCCTGTTTTTTGGCGCAAATTTCATTCCCATATCTTTTACAGTTTAAAAGTTATACACGAATGTCCCCTATTACCCCTATTCCGACCACTGTGCCATGGATTGCCAGCTGCAACATAGCTTTGGCGTAGGGGAGACCGGGTAAAGTAACCCTAAAAAAATTTGAAGTTCGAATAAAATTTTTCCCCCTTACCGGGGATAAAGTGAACTGAGAGCCGCCGTTAGACTTCTGGGGCCCGGGGCAAAAGTCGATATTATTGAAAACAGATAACCTTACTTCATGCGTCACTTTGGCTTGCCGAAAGTCTATTCTAGAAAAATTGATACCTTGACAATTATACTTAATTTATTAAATTTTTACAAAATGAAGTCCCTAAGCGCGGGGCCCGGGACCGCGGTTTGCCCGGTGCTATGGGCGGCTCTGAGTGAACTGCAACAAAATAAAAACTTTAATTAAGGATATAGCTAATTATTAACCCCTTGCGCTGAAATGACGTGCGTAGCACGGAAGTTTCTAGCTTTTTGCACCGTGGTTGTCAAAAACTGTGGCAGATTTTTCATTTTTTGAGGTTAGTTGCAACAAGTTCTGTCCGGTACCTTTTTTTATGGAATTATCCTATCTTCATATGTCTTACGACATAAAGTAGGTTAAGAGTTGAAGTGGGTTCTACTCAAGTTCTCAGTATTTTTATTTATTTTTTAATCAATTAAGTACCTATGTTTTAAATTTATGTAGTCAATTACTATTTTTGCTCAGCAATAAATGAAACTAAATAGATAGAAATTCACTTCCAGCACAAGGGGAGTCGTTGGAGTCTAGACTTTCGCCATGATAACTCCAGACAGGATCATCCAAAATAAAAAACCAAAGAAATTCCTTAATTACACAGGCGTGGTTATCGCGCTACGCTCTCGCATTGTTAAGAAACAATTATACGATGCTTGCCATATCTATGTTTAAACGATAGGGCCCGTAAAGTAACCGTAAAAGAAATGGAGTGTATGAAAATTCAAAATAGAGGATAGCGCGGGAGCGAGTGTAATTTCGAATAAAATCCCCTTTGAATTTATAGCTTCGGTCAAGAATTGCATTTTTTACGCGAAAAACGTACATAGAGTTTGACACCAAGCGCGTTCTGTATTGAAAACGGAAGATGTTTTACCACTTCTGTTTATGGTTTCCGGAGGAAAAAGTCTGCTGCATTGCGTTAAGCAGTCAGATTTTCTCCTAGACCCTTAGTTTTTGAAATATATAGAAAGATATCTGCAAAAATTTGTGCATTTCGGGTGTTCTTTTTCCTTTGATCGTTGTTTTAACAAATTTAAATGTTTATAATTCAATAATAACTTATATCGTTGTGTTCGCGGGGGTTCATAGAATAATTCGACGGATCCAGCAACCGAATAACTATTACTGTTTGATCTCAAAAGATGTTCAAAGTTGAAAATTTACATTTTTTTTTAAAAATTGAATTTCTCAAAAACAGATAGTGGTGGTGACAAACGGTTTGCGGATTCGTTTTCAACGCATAAAAATCTATAAGACACGGCCATTAAATGTTACAGAACAGAAAGAAAGTTAACATTTGTTGGAAAATGTTATACCTGCGCCACAATCCATCTATAAAAATCACCTATTTTAAGGGGGTATTCTGGTCTGACGAGGCGTTTTCGTCGCGTTATTCCTGAATTTTTTTACAAAGAACCCATAAATTTGATTATTATTTAGTTTATTGCTACATGCTTATTGATATTTCCACTATCTTTACAAATTTTGTCGATAGAAAAAAATTAAAGTCAAACGCAGTTGACTGCTTTAAAGTAATGGTGAAAAAAAACACTGCGACCGTGATTAGGCTCGTTCTAGTGATCTAAAACAAAAAATGTCAAGAGATTCTTTATTTGTATGCCTTTGGCTATCGTCCCTACCAGAAGTATGATAAAATATTTTGTTTCTAAACTTTCACGGACCTTTAAAGTTGAAAAGTATGCGAGAATCAAAACTTAATTTTCAAACCGCTGCCATTCGCTCAATTTTCAATACCTTTTTATCATTCTGGTAGGGACGATAGCCAAAGGCATACAAATAAAGAATCTCTTTACATTTTTTGTTTCTGATCACGAGAACGAGCCTAATCATGGTCACAGTGACCCCATTGTTTTTTTTCACTGTTACTTTAAACCAGTCAACTGCGTTTGATGTTATCATTTTTCTATTGACAAAATTTGTAAAGATAGTTCAAATACCAATAAGCATGTAGCAATAAACTAAATAATAATCAAACTTATGGGTTCTTTGTAAAAAAATTCCGAAATAACGCGACGAAAACGCCTCGTCAGACCAGAATACCCCCTTAAGGCCGTTAACTGCTTGTAAAATCTGTATCGTTAGGAATTTCGTTCTAAAATTTTACCTGGTCATTCTTAGACGTGTTATTAAAAAATCAATATTATTCATAAATAATGTGCTACAGTGGTATTTCCTGAACGTGTGACATGAACTCTTATAAAATGATAGGGCTATCCCAGAGGTGCACAGAGCCGAATTGTTAGCCGGATAACTCTTTGCGATTCTGGACGCTGGGTCAGAGCCGAGCGTGGAGCTGTTACGTTGTTAATCGCAGAAAAGGGCGGGGATAACTGTAATATTGTATGTGCGTGTGACGTCCCGGCCCGACCATGGGTCGCGCCGGTCAGTCTCTGCCGGCGCCGCTAGAGGTCTCTACTCTTCTCGCAAGTGTAGCGATCCGACTCTGGATCGTCTGCCGTGGGATCACCCAAGAGGAAGAAGGGGTCACCACCCTAGACAGGGAAAGGAAAGAGCGTTTCGTCCCGGGTCCGCCAGAGGACTCGTCAGTAAGGCGTACCCGGCGGAACGCTGCCTTAGACACGCTGGGTATCAGGACTGGGACAGAACTCTCTTATATACAGGGTGTCCCAAAAATGTCGGACTTCCTTGAAAGGGGTTACTCAGGGGGTGATTTGAAACAACTTTTTCCTTAGCGAAAATATTGTCCGAAGCTTCGTTAACTCGAGCACAGCCCGAGACAGTCTGCCACGAGTTTTCTTTTCGCCGGGTAATAGTAGTAATCTCGTCCCAGTAATTAACAGTAATCGGCCCCTTTCGCAGCCACCAATTTTTAGAACGTAGGAACAACACGTTCCGTGAAAAATAAATTCAGTGATCAGTGTTAGTAGCCGTGCAGTAAAGTGAATATTCGGCACATTAACCTTGGATGGTGTCGTGTACCTGAAACCAGCTGTGCACTGGGCTCGTCCATCGATGACCAGGATCGGTTCAGTGATCAGTGTTAGTAGCCATGCAGTGAAGTGAATATTCGGTACATTGACCCTGCGATCAGCTGAGTACTGGACGCCGATGACCAGGATCGGTACAGTGGCAAGGTTTCCGAAAAGGGAAGGAAAGCAAGGAAAGGAATGTCCAGAAAGGGTGAGTTTTATTTAATTTATTGGTGATTATTAGGTGTGAAAATAAATTCTTTCCGATTTTAGGGTACAATAACAGTTCGATTTAAAAAATATGAAAACAACTCGACCATCGCAATAATTTCCATTATTGTTCATTACCTTTTGCCATTTTTCTGGCAGCTTCTGAATACCACCGCGATAGAAATTCCAGTCGGAAAGAATTTATTCATACACCTAATATTATTTTTTAAATTTAGTTGTGTTGGCCGTTGTTAAACTACGGATTTTTTCCTCAATAACGAATTACGATCACTTGTCGTACATTTTCTGTTACGTTAGCTTTTCGTTTATGCCTTATTTAAAAACGAAATTTACGTACTTCTTGTCCTCTCACTTCAAATTATTCTTATTTAAGATTCTGCTTTAAAAAAAAAAATGTGTAACGCGGTTTCCTTCGATGCATGCCGACTTGCTTGTTCGTACGTTCGTAGCACAAGCGCGGTCGCCTACCTCGTAGCCAACGCTACCGCGGGAACTCAGGCGGAAGGCGCCCGCTCTGATTGGTCGGGGTTTTTGGTTAATATCTCCTTAACGAAGCTTCGGACAATATTTTCGCTAAGGAAAAAGTTGTTTCAAATCACCCCCTGAGTAACCCCTTTCAAGGAAGTCCGACATTTTTGGGACACCCTGTATACCAACCGGAGGGCGATGGAACACCAGCGAGAAGCTCTCGAGCCGGGTAGCCCTCTGGTGGCATGTCGATGAACACCTACCGGATCCCTACAATTACCTGGCGGAACCCTGCCTTAGACACGCTGGGTATCAGGATTGGGACAGAACTCTTTTATATACCAACCGGAGGGCGATGGAACACCAACGAGCAACTCTCGAGCCGGGTAGCCCTCTGGTGGCGTGTCGGTAATCACCTCAGGATCCCGACACAAGTTCTATCGTCTACTCTCGTTCGTATATATACAAGTTCCAAGTTATTTCCTCTGAGTCCCCGTGTGTCTAGGGCAGGGGCCGTCAGCTATAGCCCTACTGATGAGTCTGGCTGACGGTTCTAAGACGAAACACGGCACATCTTCTTTTCCTCCTCGATCTTTAAAAACTTGCCGATCCGCCTGCCCCGCACAGTTTACTCCAAAAAGCGTGACCGGCCCGAGGGATTACGGTTGCGTCGTAGGCGACGGGGCAAAAGAACCCCTCTTTACTTTCCGAAATCAATCACAAATCACCATCTCGGTTTCGGGACGTAACATGCGTGCAGACTGGAGGCTTGTACCACGCACCCATGCTGTGGTTAGTGCGGTAACAGTTCCGCGCTCGGTTGTTGCCTGGGTCCCAGAACCTAACGAGGTCTTCGGCTCCTGACTAGCCAGGCTTGCTATACTTCGTCGATGATCCCACATTCAAAACTCTAACTATGTCATATACTTTTATTCAATTCCTTCTTGTATTTCTTAATATCAGGTCAGTAAAGATATAAGTGACAACGACTTTCCCGAGAGATCAATGAGAAGTGCAAGAAATTACTGTAGAAATCCAACAGGGGATGTTAGAGGTCCATGGTGTTATACTGTAGATCCTTCACTTATTGACGATAAATGTGATGTGCCACTCTGCAATTTTGGAGGTAAATATATCATTGTCTAGTGATACAATACTGTTATAGCATTTCTTGAACTTCAAAAATCAGAGCATCCCGCGAGGGTCGCGGTTTATGACGGTATTGCCTCGCGGGTCGCGGTGGTGGACAACGTACTACCCGCCGAGAGAGCAATATACGGATTAACTCGGAGCGAAGAAAGTCGAAATCCCTGAAAAAAAAACGGTACGGTGTCGATTGGCTCTTTTCAACATCAGGCAACCAAATGTTTCCCGGCGAACGTTTCGAAAACAAGCAATTATCTAGTTGTAAACGAATAAATGAATTGTGGTTCAAATAATACGAAATTGCCGGCTGTAAACGACAAAATGAATTTTCGCTTCGCTTCGAGTCGGCTTTTCGCCTATAATACGGAACAGTTCCGCTTTTCTGTCAGTGCTGCATGGTATGCGAAGCGCGCGTTTACAGTGTGAAAGAACCTGTCACTTGGTAATTGGTACTAAGTACGTTGTGCAAAATATAGTGGCGTCCACATCGAGAAGAAGGAGGAAGACATGTTAGACAAAGTCAGTTATTTTACAATCTACGGATCATTCTATCCAATATTTGCGCCCTGTTTCAAGGTATTATCTTATGTTTATAATAATTTAAAAAGTGATGGAATCCTTTCTTCAAATATGAGCAATAATTTATTTAATTTTAATGCAAAAAATAATATTGGAAGCTCAACTTTTGATACTCAATTTGTTTGATGCTGTTCCCATCCCTGGATTGATTCGAAAAAGTAGCAGTCGTTTTTTTTTTAAATATTTGCTGTAAGTAAAATAAGAGTTTTAAAAATATAAGGCGACTTTGGAAATATTATTAAAAAAATATAGTTTATAGCAATGCAGCCGCGTTAAATAATTTCGAAATCGCTCCGTCTTTTTGAAACGTTTATTGTACATTGTACAGAGAGAATTTCAAAGTTCAATTTCAAATTGATACTTTCTCCAAGTGAATCCAAGCGTGGTTACAATGCGCAATTGAAGATTAGAAGTTTAGCTTCTATTATTATTATTTGTATTACAAATAAAAAGGGTTGTAAATTCTTGAACCGAGCTCTCATCGACATTCAAATAACTATAAATACAAGATAGTATTTTGAAGCAGACAACCAACATTGAGAGTTAAACAATGCAGTGTTGGACCATTTTGCTGAGATCGACGAAAGAAAGTGATCAATTTACCGTGCAGTAACCCCTACCCTACTTTGCTTTAACAATTTTTTTTCGATTATCAATCATTGCTTTAAGATTCATTATAGTAATTCATTGTTTTGGTCGTAGGAAAACCCTTCCATTAGTAATACTGCCACGAGTATGAAAGGAATTAAATCCTCTTATAAAATCGCGCTGGAAATAGCGAAAACATCCCGCCCATATACAGATTGGGAATTGGTTAAAAATTGTTTATTGGCGACAGCCGAAGAAAATGCGGAGGACCGCAAAAACTATGAAGCAATCAACCTCTGGAGGATGACCATAATGCGGCGGATCTCTCTCTTTTTCTCTCCACCTTGCCAGCACGAGACATGAGATCTTGGCTCGAGGCATGCCTCAAGGCCAAAATTCTTCAAAAAGGGCTCCAAAACGGAGCAGGGAATGCGGAAACCCGAAGGAAAAACTCGTCCAATTAGCATGTAACGCGTTATCTAAGGACGGCAACAAAGACGATCCCTTTGCTGTAACGGGGGAAAAAATAGCTTGCGATTTGAAGGGAATGAGTTAGCGGCAACGTATATATGCAGAGAAGTTGATCAGCGATGCGATATATTATGGAAAATTAGAAAAGTTGCATGAGAATTTCGTGATTAGTGAGGCACCAACACAGCCAGTGTACGAGAGTGTAGTAAATATGACACAACATGTTCAAAACACTGGCGAGGTACCATCGTACGTTAACATGTAAAGTATTTAAATAAAAAAAATGAGTAAATATGCATAAATGGAGGCCGCAACTCCGATTTTTTGGAATTTCAGATATGTTTTAGAGGGGAGAATCCTCAGTAACATGCAAGATCCTGTCGTCTACAA
This sequence comes from Andrena praecox, assembly GCA_963932275.1. Taxonomy (NCBI): domain Eukaryota; kingdom Metazoa; phylum Arthropoda; class Insecta; order Hymenoptera; family Andrenidae; genus Andrena; species Andrena praecox. The sequence goes on from OZ010731.1 coordinate 39,156,574, forward strand.
CACGTCTGAAATTCAAATACACATTTTTTTCAGTCTTTTCGACGATGCGCGACGTGCATTCGCGTGCTGGCGTGGCAGAGAAGTCCCGGCATAGCGTGCAGACAATCGCTTTCGACGCGCGCGACATCGTAAAAGTCGACCCTTTCAAGTGCTCCAAACTGTTCGAAAATCCGAGAAACTCGTAAATCTGACCTGTGCGCGGCGCGCAGTTGCACCAGTGGGACCGTCTTTCTGCAACAAATCGGCCTTCCGCGTCGAAAAAAAAACGTGCGCGGCGCGCCGTTGCACTAGTTGGACCTTGCCTCTTTAGGCCCTAAAGATGAAGTTCCACGGCGGCGCGTGGCTCGAGGAGTCGGCTTGTTTCGCCCAGGTTCGGCGAGTCGGCGAGCCACGCGCCGTGGAACTTCACCTTAAGCGTACGAGCCTACACGCACACTACTACAGTTTTCCCTATCCGCTGCATGCCCGTCGCCAGGCCCGTTCCTGGCGGGGGGGGGGGGGCAGAAGGTGCCCCCGCACCTGGGCGGCCAAACCTAGGGGCGGCCGCACGCCGTTTATTATATGTAAAATTTTGACTAATAAGAATTAATTTTTTTTCAAATTATCCAACGTTGGTTTTCGAAATAAAAATTCATAAGTACAATCCATTTTCACGAAAATTGGCAAAAATCGAAAAATTCGAGGCCCTGTATTTTTAAACAAATTCGAAATCGACAAAATGACGACTTAACCTCCGCCCCCTAATTTCACGAGAACTACAACATATTCCATTTTTAACAAAATCCCAGACATCAAGGGGCGAAAGGTGATTGATTTGGCGTGGAATGTCCCTGTACTAATTCTCCAGCTAGAGTCGTCAAAGGCGATGCCGCCGACAATCCCGTGCCTCGCTGAGTTTCGTGCAGGGATTGTAACCGTAACCCTAGGCCGGTTCGGTAGACTAATTTACATAACCGGGTAACCCGAGGCATCTAGGCACAGAGTTACCCGGTTAACCCGCTCTCGGAGCGGGTTACCCTAATCCGGTAGAGGGCGTAGTGTTTCCCTATTTTTGTGAAATCGACCTGTACTTATGAATTTTTATTTTAAAAACTATCTATCGCATTAGGTTCATCCTTTTTTTATTTTAATGCAGAAGATTTTGTCTATTTGAATAATATTTTTTTGAAATTGTAAAATTATTTATGTAACGTCAAATTATAAACAAATTTTTATTTTGCAAATTTCTCCTCGAGGGTGACATGTTTCTAAAGTTGAAAAATGTACTTAATATATTCCATGACCGTATAGTATAAACATTGTGTTTTTATTTTAACACTTGCATACTATTTTCTTACAAATCAGTAAATTTCATATATAATAGTTGTGTTACAAAATATTATTTTTATTATAAATAAATAAATTACCTTTCGAACTTCTACAGAATTGTTACATTTGTTATAGGCCATTCATCCAACACGGTGATGCAATTTGACCAAGAAACGATTTGCATGTAATGTCGTGGGTATAATTCAAGAAAATTCGTAACATTTTTCCTCGAGAGATTAAAAATTACATGGAGAATCAAAACCCTGCAAGTAATTGACGTCATTGCATGCAACCCGGTTCTTGTTAAAATTGCAGTTGCATAGCAGCGGTGGACGCGCGCGGAGCAACCATAGTCGGATTTTGGACGTAGAATGTCGTATGTCACTTGTAACCCGCTCCGAGCGGGTTAACCGGCTCTCTGTACTCTTTGGGAGCCGTTCCTTCGGGGTTACTACGGGTTACAGTAACCTTCGCTCGGTTAACCGGGTTCGGGTTAGGGTTAGGCGGCGGTTACAATCCCTGGTTTCGTGGTCGTCAACGTTCGAAACCAGCGGGGCCATTCAATGTTGCGCACTAAGCAGTGACGAATGCTGAGTTCTGTATTTCTCTTAAGCTTTCCTGATGAAAATAGTCCCCAAAAACGATATAATTTGGACCATAATTAAGGAAATTACATAAAAAATTGATTTGCGTAATGTAAAGCTAACTCATGACATTTGACATGATTTTAATCAGAATAACGTCAGGAATTCATTGGTATCACTACCATATCGATTGGATGAAGAATAAATAAGTTTTTAATATGCTGTAGTGAATACATTTCACGTTGGTTACATTTCACCCGCTGTTTCGAGCGTCGGAGACTACGAAACTCAGCGAGTCGCGGAATTGTCGGCTACTTTGACGACTCTGTATTATTATCATCCTGTATTATTTAGAACTATGTATGTAGGTAGACTGGTAGCAGAGTTCTGCAACGGGCGGATATATCGCGGGTTTACCCGTCCGTTACCCGTCCGTCTTTCGATTCACCCGACCCGCCCGGACCCGCCGGCGGGTAAGCGGGCCAGCGTCGATTTCTATCCGCCCATACCCGCCCGGAGCTGACGGAACTTTTATCTGACTCGCCCGTATCCGCGCTATACCCGCTAATACCCGCGCTACGCTATACCCGCTAATACCCGCGCGTTCAAACAGAGTTAATATTTTATTTATATTATAATTATGAACAAAGGGAAAGTAACAAAAATTCCAATACTGCAGAGAAACATAAAAACTTTTAAAGTATGAATAGCATAAAGTTTTATAGCGTATTACAAGTATTTTTGTTGATTTATTATTTCAATTTAAATTAAATTTTTGCATGTATCCATAATTTCTTGAATTTGATACAATGCATGCCATACTGTTCATTCGTAGAATGAAATAAATCCGCATCTTGATATAACAACTGCCGAATAAAGTACCAGTAAAGTCGGAATTGAAGTGCAGCTAAAGGCACGGGTACGAACGGATAACAGCGCGACCACGGGTGAGTCAAGTACATGTCGCGACAGCTTCGGGCGGGTAGAAATCGACGCTGACCCGCTAACCCGCCAGCGGGTCCGGGCGGGTATGGATAGCTTCGTAGCGGGTATCACCGGGTGAGTGCAGATACGGGTACGGGCGGGCGGGTGAATCGACGTCACGGCCGGGTGACGGGCGGGTCAAACCCGCCCATTGCAGAACTCTGACTGGTAGACCCACCAGCATAGCGAAACAATAACGAATCGAAGTACCAACAATGTTGTTTTAGAGCTATAACGAGTGTCTTTCGAAGGCTCCGTCAGCAGTTGTAATCTGAGCCTGAACCGGAGCCTGACTTTCTCAAAGTTGAGGAAAAATTTTGATTTATTTATGACTCTGCATTCGTCGTACGCGGTTTAAATACTATTTCATTGGTGTAAATGGTGTATTCGTGTAAATATTTCCCAGTTTTCTATAGATTTCATTTAGAGCAGAACTGATAGTTGTGATTTAATATATGTGGTTAGTGGCTATAGGCAATTATTATTGGTGTTTATCTTATAAATAAATTAATCAAGGTAAGTTTCACTTATAATCTATTTAGGAATTTTGTTGTAAATAAGAAAAAATATCACTCCTTTTTATTGTTAGATGTCAGAAAGACAAACCAAAAGGCAGTCTGGTGCTTATTATCGAAAAAAAAGGGAATTAAAAATAAAAGAAAGGAATGAACTAAGTGGAGCTTTAACAAAGTTTTTGGATTCTTCAAAATTTCTTCCTGTAGCATGTACATCGGCTAGTTCCACTTCTGATATTGTTCCTGAAGAACCTGAACCATCACTGGAGATTCCAGATTTATTGATTGCTTCATCTCCTAGTCCTGTAAAGGAGCAAGAGGAACAGCAACATGACACATTATCTTCAACATCATCAGAGTCGGAAAAGGAAAATCCTGAAGAAGAGGATGTTGATGAAGCAGAACCCTTAAGTTCTTCCTTAGTGCTGATAGATCTTGGAACATGGCCTGATTCAATTGATAATCAACTTTTAGAAATTTTAGTGAAGAAAGGACCAGAGCAACGTCGCGATAATGTTAGTTTCCCTTCAGATGAGACAAACACAAGATTTTCAACAACCTATTATGATAGAATTCTAGAAAATGGTGAAAAAGTTGCCAGAAATTGACTAGTTTACTCTAGTAAATTGAACAAGGTATTTTGTTTTTGCTGCAAATTATTTAGCAAAAATATTATTAAGTTGACCCGTGGCGGTTATTCAGACTGGCGACATGCAACATTATATTTTGGGCAACACGAAAACAGTGCACAACATATTGAATGCTCAAAGATGTGGTGTGAATTAAATTTCCGAATGCAAAATAACTGCACAATAGATAAACATCTTCAAACATATTACGAAAGTGAAACAAAACGATGGCACTCTATTATTGAAAGAATGATAGCCATTGTTCAATTTTTATGTGGTCAGTGTTTGGCATTTCGCGGCGAGTCCACTGAGTTATACAAACCCAACAATGGAAACTTTATGAAAGCTGTAGAAATGTTAGCTAAGTTTGATCCGATAATAGCAGAGCATGTAAAAAATGTACAGGCATCAAAACAAATAAAAAGTCATATGCCATATTATTTTGGGGTACATTTTCAAAATGAAATCATTGAGTTATTAGCAGCAGCTATAAGAAAAAAATCAACAACCATTATAAAAGATTCGAAATATTTTTCTGTTATTCTCGATTGCACCCCAGATTTAAGCCATGTGGAACAAATCACGTTTGTTGTCCGAATTGTGAATTGCACGAAAAATAATGTGAAAATAGAAGAATACTTTCTTGGTTTTTTTCCAATAGTTGATACCACTGGCGAAGGTTTATTTAACTACCTCACTAATGAATTGTTACCAAAATTTAGCCTTGATGTGCAAAATATCCGTGGACAAGGGTATGACAATGGAGCTAACATGAGGAGTAAGGATATAGGACTTCAAAAGAGAATTTTAAATGTTAATCCTAGAGCAACATTTGTACCATGTGCAGCACATTGTCTAAACCTAGTTCTTAATGATGCCGTAAGCATTAATAACGAAATCGTTGGATTTTTCGATATTGTTCAAGAATTATTTAATTTTTTCTCTGCTTCTCCATATAGATGGAATATTTTAAAAATGAATATTAAAAATTTCACTTTGAAACCTTTAAGTAGCACTCGGTGGTCAAGTCGCATTAACGCTATAAGACCTTTGCAGCAAAATCTCAAACAAATTTATAACAGTTTAATTGTTTTAAGTAACGATCAAAGTAGAGATTTGAACACAAGAAACATGGCACATTCCTTATCTGAAAAATTAAAATCCTTTAAATTTTTATGTTCGATAATAATCTGGCGGGATATGCTTGCAAAAATAGACGTTGTTAGCAAAATGCTACAAAATCCCAATATTAACATTAATGAATGTACTAAAGCGTTGGATAATTTAAAAAAGAGTTTAAATGGGAAACGAAATGATATCAGTTTTAATGAATATATTAGTGAAGCTAAAAAGCTTGCTGAAGTTATTCATGTAGAACCGGAATTTCCCGAAACTCGCAAAAGAAAGAAATCTCGTAAATTTTTGTACGAATCAAGTGATGAGTCTGTACAAAATCCTGAACAAAATTTTAAAGTTAATTTTTATTTTCCCATTATAGATACGGCGAAAACTTCGGTAAAAGAAAGATTTATGTTATCCGATCAATGTAACAGTACATTTAGTTTTTTGTGTTCTTTTCATCAAATAGATTCCGACACTTTGAAAAAATGTTGTATGGATCTTGAATTATTTTTACAAAAAAAGGTAGATGATGTGGAAAAAGACTTGAATGGAATTGAATTATTTAACGAAATATTAAATTTTAGGGAAATATTTCCCACTTCGACAAAACCCTTAATTACTTTAGATTACATTATAAATAATGAATTGATATCTTCATTTCCTAATTGTATTATGTGACATGTATTATCCTGATGTCAGAAGACATCGAAATGTCCTTTACCGTTTCACGTCAAGGTCGCGATTGTAAAAATCAGAAAAAGTACTACCACATTCGCTGATATGTTTTCTGTAAATTAAGCTTATTTCTAGAGTATTGCAGCTGATATTAACGTCGCAGTAAGCTGTTAAAGGCAACGTGTAACGTGAAACGGTAAAGGACATTTCAATGTCTTCTGGCATCAGGATAATACATGTCCCGGATTGTCCCCCAATTCAGGGACAATACGCGTTGACGTATTCCGTGCGAGAGAAGGCGGGCTTGAAGTTCGATTGGTCCTGAACTAACCATTTGGGCCTACTTATCTCTCGTGTCTAAACACGCGCTCGAATATCAAAACAAAACCATGCGTCGACGTATTCCGTGCGAGAGAAGGTGGGCCTTGGGGAGGAGATATTGCTGTGAAGAGGGCCTCTTCAGGACAGTGGCCGTTTGGGAAGGATGCAGGGCAGATTGGTTAAATTAGGGCCAATCGGACTTCAAGCCCACCTTCTCTCGCAAGGAATACGTCGACGCGTGCTTTTGTTTTGAAATTCGAGCGCGTGTTAACACTCGAGAGATATGGGATCCGTCTTTAATTTGAGGGTACGACAAAGCAGGCGGGACTACGCGCAGTCAGCGGACTATCCCTTCTTTTCCTGTATCTCTCCGCGGGACGTATTGATGCTGAATAATACTCTGTAATTTCTAGTTCTCCAAAATTAATCAGGCTGATCAGCCAGAGCATTTCGCCAGGGTCGCGGTTTATGACCGTATTGTCCCGCAAGTCGGCGGTAGAGAACGGTTTCCTACAGTTTCGGATAATTTATGACTTAATTGGTTTCGCCTCGTAGCAGACGTGAACTCAGGGTGTCAGAAAGGGGAAACAGGAATGGTATGCATTTTCTTCTTTATAGCAACTCGAAGACTTTCTGCGTCTCTTCCCTTCGGACCTTTTCGAACCGATACACGTGGTACCAGAGATGGGCAAAATTTTTATTTAAATAAAATTTCGAATAACGAATAAAAGTTAAAAAAAATTATTCGTCATGTCTCGAATAAACTTGACTCGGGTTAACGAACGAATGACGAATAATTTTCTTAACTTTTATTCGTTATTCGAAATTTTATTTAAATAAAAATTTTGCCCATCTCTGACGTGGTGTCTGTTTTCTATCTCGAAGCAATGGGTACATTGGCAGTAGAAGGACGGAGCGCGGGCTTTTGTGAAAGTTTTCGTTGCACTTCTGCAAAACACGTGTGTTCCGAAAATGTGCGGGCTTCTTTTTACCTGAAGCCTCTTGGCCTGGTGGGGGTCAACTCATAATGGAACGAGAGAAACTATTTGGGGGTAGAAGAAGTCGCTTGGAAAAAATCTTGTAAGTCAGCAGTCAGCAATCACGTCGCAGACAAATGTTTTCTGCTCAAGAGTATTACGCGATGTTCTGGGTGTACCACCCGAACAACGAGGACGCAAGTGCTGCAGCGTGAGAATTTGCGCGGGGATTACCCACGGCTCCGAACGCCAAGTAAAAATTAATTTCCACCAATTTTTATAACGTAGGAACAACACGTTCCATGAAAAGTAAATTAAGTGATCAGTGTTAGTAGCCGTGCAGTGAAGTGAATATTCGGTACGTTGACCTGGACGCACCTGACATTGCGACCCTTAACTTTGGGTAGTGTCGTATACCTGGGATCAGCTGTGCACTGGGCTCGCCCATCGATGACCAGGATCGGTTCAGTGACCCAGTGACACAAGTTTTCAAATTGCAGGTGAATTTTCGACAAGGGTGAGTTTTAGTTACTTTAATGGTGATCATTCATTTTTAAATTTAACGCAAGCTATGGCTTATTTCCGGGGATAATTCTCAAAATTCTCGTACGAAAATATTTATTTGGGCTTTTTAAACAGACTTATTCGTTATCAGCAACAGTGCTGGCCGTTATTGAGTTACGGATTTTTATCACAATAACGAACTACGATCACTTTTCGTTAATTTCCTGTTACATTACCTTTTCGTGGATATGTTATTAACACAAGGAATTTTACGTATTCCTTATCCTCCCACTTCAAATAATTATTATTTTCGAATCTTCTAAAAAAAATGTGTATTCGTCTTTTTACGTTACACGTGATTTTCATCCATTTATCCTTTATTCATTATTCACTTTAAATGGCAAACAAACCATGGCAAAAGGTTCGATTTTTTTGTTACGTCTTTTTCATTTGCCATTCTACGCAATTTCCTTCGATGCATGCCGCCTTGGTTGTTCGTAGTCGCAGTGCGGCCCGGCGCGCGGCCACGCTAGCGCGGGACCTCCAGCGGAAGGCTCGCGCTCTGATTGGTCGGTGCTTTTTATTAATATCTCGTTAACGAAACCTCGGAGGGCATTTTCGCAAAGAAAAAAGTGGTTTGCAATCACCCCCCCCCCCCCAATCACCCCCTTTAAGGAACCGCAGCATTTTTGGGACACCCTGTATATTCTGTGGACTCTCGGAATAGTTTGGTGTTGTGATGCATTATATTTGAAATATTTACAGAGATTTCAAGAAAATAGAAGTGTGAAACAAGTTAAAACCATCTTTGAACCAAATTAAAGGATTTAAAAATTGATAAAGGTATGTATAAGTTAATAGAGACCTGAAATAGACAAAATTATTGGTACGAAGCCAAACAGGTTAAGTGCCCGTGGAAAAGAGGTTAGCATAATTAGCTATTGAAAGGAACAATTATGCAGTTAATTATAAAATCGTGTTAGAGGACAGTATTATAATTGTGGAAATTTTTCTCACCTCCCTAGGGGTATTTACCATGGCGCGTAACTTTTTTTTATTATAATGGGTTAACTTACATAAAATATGTTTATGATTTTCAGATTGCAAAAGTTGAGATTTCAAATTACCATCATCTATTATGGTTCACATTATGGCGTACAATGAATAAATGAGGTTATCACTTCTTCAGTCTCTTTGTAAGTGATCAAAATATACATCGCCTACAGTTTTACCTTTATGCTCCACAATTAATAATCAACATATATTGCAATTTAATTTTTTAGCAACAGAATGGGACCCATACCCGGCGATGTAAATTTTAAGGGAATCATCTACAATCGGCAGAATATTTTTTGGTGTCCAATTTTTACGAGGAATAGCAACCATTTATTTGTTCGGTAATTACTCATCTTTGGGGAATAAAAATATAGAATTATAATTATTATCTTTTAAAGTACCATTATAATTTCTCTTGCAATTATTGGCAGGAAGACATGAATTCAATATGGTAGAAGAAAATGAAGGAAGAGTAAAAATAAGTGACGCAGAGGAATGTCAACTATGCAACATGGGAAGAAGGAAGACTCTAAAGCAGGGCTCTCCAGCGTAGGGGCCCCTCACGCGCCTGCTTCCCCTTCCAATCTTTAGCTGTGACGGCGTGTGTCACCGTGTGTCACTAATACACGCTCGCTCGCACGGGCTCGACGACGGATACGCTGGTCTGTCATGGTCGCCTCTTTAGCGTCGTGCGGTATCCCTGACAACGCGGACGAGAGTGGGAGGACCCCAAGCGCACGCGTGCGGGACCTTGGAGAGCCCTGCTCTAAAGCATGTTCTGTCTGTATGGGCGGTATTCATAGTCGTTGCTTAAGCATGTGCTTAAGAATTTCTTGACAAAGTCGGCCTTATTCGAATAAGCTATGCTTAAGACGTCATGTATTCATAGTCCGAACTTAAGATTTGCTTGGTCAAGAAAATGGTGCTTAATGCTTGCTTAGTCAAGCAAATGCTTAAGAAAATCTTATATTACGTTCGGCAAGCGTCGGAAACTTTCCCGTGTAGCCGAGCGGAATACCCAATCAGGAATGATATTGAAAATACATCTTGTGTTTCTTTTCCTGCGCTGCCACCACGCAGAGACTGGCAGAGACGTAGATGGTACTGCGTTACGCTTCGAAAAATAACAACTGAACTCCTACTCTACGCGTTAACAACCTGTGAAGAAATTAACACTGCATGTTTTGCCAACAGTAACACGCGTCCTTCACCGTCTTAACGCCTAATCAAAGAGGAGATATAATAAGAGGCGTCACTCCGGGCGGAACCTTTGAAGTCTTTACTTGACCTTGGCATTTAAATTGGTTGTCTATTCGAGCGGGATATTCAAATCGACTAAATGTACCTTACCGCAGTTTGCTGATTATTGCCGATGTTTACCGATCATTGCCGATGTTTACCGATCATTGCCGAATGGGCATTTAAATTGGTTGTCTAGTGATTTCCCTAGCTTATTTCTGTCTTTGTCGAGTGACGCCTCTTATTATATATCCTCTTTGGCCTAATAACATGGTCTTAAGTCAACTAAAACGTCGACTTGAAAATCTAACCTCACTTTGCTCGAATAAGACTGCTTTATGCTCGAATAAGAAGTTCTTAATCGACTATGAATACTTACGTTCTTAAGATCATCTTAAGAACTGACTATGAAACATATGATTCAATAAGGATTGCTTGACAAAATAAATACTTGAGTAAATGCTTAAGACGATGCTTATTTGTCGACTATGAAACTAGACGGGGACTTAAGCCAATGCTTAAGACGATCTTTGTCTTAAGGGGGGAGACCACTGTAAAAAATCTGAAAAATCGATTTTTTCTTTTTTACATTTTCTGAAAGACGCACATTTCAAGAATGCTGTCTCCAAATTTTATGAAGAAATTCGCAAAATTGACGGAGATATAGTATTTTCTGTGAAGCGGGGTCAAACGCGCGACTGAGCCGCGCGGAACATTGAACGCGTTTTCCTCAGAATGACATTTTTCAACCGCGTTGACAGTCTACAGAGAAGACTATACGTCCAATTAACATGGTCAAGGACATTTATTGTACGGAAAAGCCGTCTCTATTACTTGACGATCAGTTTTTTTTAATTAACGACATCCTTATATTTTTTTATCAACATTTCCCTAACTTTGTACCCCGAAAACATGATTTTATTTTCAGTGGTCCGCCATTTTGTAATTCCTTGCGATTTTGACTTTTTTTGATCGTCACGTAATAGAGGCAGGCTTCTAATTTCTAAATATTATTGTGTTTTTGAATTCGGATTAACCATATGGCCTGGGCACTGTCAACGCGACTAGCATGTTTTTGCCGCAGCGCAAATTTTGACGAAGAGTATACAGGACATGGATTTATGAATTTGATGGAAAAAATTGATTTTTTCTTACCCTTCAATATGCACATATTAACTATACTAACCAATAAATTGATTTGCTTGCATTGTGTAGTTGAAATAAATTCCCCAAACACACCCTTACTTTTCGGCCGATTAAAACTCGGAAAAATCGATTTTTTCTTTCTCACATTTTCTGAAAGACGTGCATTTCAAGAATGTTCTCTCCAAATTTTATGAAGAAATTCGCAAAATTGACGGAGATATAGGATTTTCTGCGAAGCGGCGTCAAGCGCGCGATCGCACCGAACGGCAAGTTTTCAGTTTTGAAGCTGCTCCGGCTTTATTTTATGAGTCGCGTTTGTTGGAAGGTATATGCCGGGGTTTTCCGACCATAAATTAATAAAAATGAACGGTAAATAAGAGCAGGTAGAATGGCTTGAAAAGTTCAGTTCAGTCGGTCTTTGCCAATCGTACGATTTGTACCGTGCAATCCTAATCGATAGTGTACTCGCGTTATATAGTTTTCCTACATTTCTCGATATTATTTATCATGGATAGAAGAGGGAAGCGACATTCAACCGGAGATACATCACAAAGGTGCGATAGAAAGCGGAAGAGAGTGCGCCCAACCAATCAATATGAATTTTCGAATAAGTATTCCAATATCAGCACGTCTGCGAGAAAACTGAGCTGTGACGGCGATAGTGACATAACAATAAATCCAAGTGTTAGCTACAGACTGTTAAATTTTATTACTGTTTTTGCACAACTAACCCAATATGTGAAATGTAAAGTGTGTGAAAGTGATGTGACATTTTGCGAGAAGAGTCGACGAGGACTTTGATTTAAAATTGTTGTCAAGTGCAACTCGTGTGATGCTAAAGAAATTTCTTCATGCCCGACCATTAACAATGCATATGAAATTAATCGCCGGTTTATTTTTGCAATGCGATTGCTAGGCGTGTCACTGTCTGCAGCAGAAAAATTTTGTGCTTTCATGGACTTGCCGCGCCCAATTTTCCAATCGTTTTACGATTCTATCGTAACACAAATTTGTAACGCCACGGAATCTATAAAAATGATATCAATACGAAAAGCTGGCGAAATGGAAGGAAAATTAGTTGCCGAGAAATGTGGAACTATAGGTGGATTTACCGTTTCTGGCGATGGCACTTGGCGCAAACGCGGTTTTAGTTCGTTACATGGTGTGACAACTCTCGTCGGCTACTACTCTAAAAAAGTTCTGGATATTTGTGTCAAATCGGCATATTGCAAGGCATGCGCATTGTGGAAGAATAAAACGCATTTAGAAGAATACAAAACTTGGCTAGAAGACCACGCTGAAAAATGCGACGCAAATCACGTCGGTACCGCTGGCAAAATGGAACCTGATGGTGTTGTTGAGATGTTCCAACGGGCTGAAGAATTACATCAAAACAAATATATAAATTATATTGGTGATGGTGATTCCAAAACGTACAGCAGAATCGTGGAGCTCATTCCACATAACGTGAAAAAAAGAGAATGCATTAACCATGTACAAAAGCGAATGGGAACAAGGCTAAGAAATTGTAAAAAAGGGAAGAAGGGCCTTGGCGGAAGGGGCAAATTGACTGGAAAACTGATTGAAGATTTAACATTGTATTATGGCCTTGCAATTCGACGCAACAGCAACTCTGTAGAAGACATGCGGAAGGATATCTGGGCCACATTCTATCATAAATGTTCTACAGACGAAACTCCCCAACATCACCATTGTCCGGAGGGAGAAGATTCATGGTGTTCGTGGCAGCAGGCAAGTGCGAAAGGGACATTAGACGCATATAAGCATAAAAAAGCATTGCCCCAAGATGTGGTTGACGTAATAAGACCGATCTATGAGGACCTCAGCAATGACGATCTTCTTGAGCGATGTTTAGGTGCTTTCAACCAAAATAACAATGAAAGTTTAAATGCTGTTATTTGGAAATTCGCGCCAAAGACATTGTTTAGTGGCACCTCGGTTATTCATACTGCCGCTAATATTGCCACCGTACTTTTTAACGACGGTCATATGGGTCTCTTGAATATCTTGGAGGAACTAGATATCAGTATTGGCGAGACACTCTACCAATATTGCCAAAGAATCGACGAGGAGCGTATACGGAAAGCCGAGCGCCGAGCTCAACAAAGCACGCACGAGGGCCGTTTGAAGAAAAAACAAAATATAAGCGCCGACAATGACAGTTTTATGGGTGCTGAGGAGCTTCTATATGGTCCCGGAATAGCTGACTAGAAGTGCGTTAATAAATTTAGTTTCCATTTATAAATTATGTGTCAAACAAGCTTTGAATGCGTTTTTCTCAGAATGGCACTTTTGAACCGCGTTGACAGTCTATAGAGAAAACTATAAGTCCAGTTGACATGAACAAGGGCATTTATTGTACGAAAAAGCCGTCTCTATTACCTGACGATCAGTTTTTTTTAATTATCGACCTCCTTATTTTTTTTTATCTACATTTTCCCAATTTTGTACCCCGAAAACATGATTTTTCTTCAGTGGTCCGCCATTTTGTAATTTTTTACAATTTTGACTTTTTTTGATCGTCACGTAATAGAGGCAGGCTTCTAGTTTCTGAATATTATTGTGTTTTTGAATTCGGATTAACCATATGGCCTGGGCACTGTCAACGCGACTAGCATGTTTTTGCCACAAGCCCAAATTTTGACGAAGAGTATACAGGAAACGAATTTATGAATTTGATTGAAAAAAATTTTTTCTTACCCTTCGATATGTACACTATTAACTATACTGAGCAATATATTGATTTACTTGCGTTGTTTGGTTGAAATAAATTCCCGAAAACACCCTTACATTTCGGACCGTTACAGTGGTCTCCCCCCTTAAGCAACGACTATGAATACCGGCCTATGTCTCCAATATCAACAAGGGCATGCACAAAAAGTTAGGGAAAAAGAGTTCCCTGAAGTATTAAATATTAGGAACATCGAGGAAGCAAAGAATATGTTTTATTTTGTACAGTCAGTCATAAAAATAAGAAAACTCGCACTAATTGAAACGTAATAAGAGTATGAATAATATATAAAGTATAGATATTAGGCTTAAGTACAATGTAACACAGATAAAAGTAAGGATGTAGATGTGAGAATTAAACAACCTCCTTTGTAATAGGCTGTGAGCCTGTAGTACAAATAAACTTATTCTTATTATTATTATTAATTTCCCTTGCAATTGGGAACACACCAACACCGTGACATTATTAATGAATATGTGAAATTTTGAAAAAAAAAATATATGTACAACAAAATGTCAAAAAATGCTATAGATTGTATTAAATAAATGTGCTACACACAAAAATAAAGATCTGTAGGGTTAATATAAATAAATAAAACACCTGGATTATTGCTCCGTATTTGATATTTAGAGGACTTCAGTACTACATTAATATAAACATTTAAAAGGTAAACGGGAAACCGAAAGACCGGTAGAGGGAGACACTGTAGCCGGGAGTCCGGTGCGGTGTTGCCATTTTACCTTCAGCACGGCTAGTACTAGAGTCGGCTGTGCCAGCGCCGTCTGGCGATCGATCTACGGCAATCGATTTCTGCATCGATTCTCGCGCCTACGCGGGACGTTTGACGAAGGTGTTGTCCGCGTACCCGCTACAAGCATATTACAATAGCTCCAGTTAAGCTTACAGATTTAAAAAAATATTAATTTTTGAAGAATAGGATAAAAATCAAAATGTTTTTTTTAATTGCAATAGTATCGGCGCACTGGATCGGTCAGATTAAAACAATTATTATTTTAATAAATTAAAATAATACATCAAAGCTATTTTGCAATTAATTAATTATATATATTAGTTTCCGACGTTTCGATCTTGGTTTAGATCATCTTCAAGGAAAGTTAAAAACATATAAAATACTGCGTATGCTATTGAAAATAAGTCACCGTGCTCTGGCACAACGTGTGACTCGCGAGTCGGTTGGAATAAGACTAAGGTAAACCGTGAACATAACATCTGCTTTTAGAAGGTGAAAAAGGGTGAATACCGTTGACAGTTATAAACATATCTGAAACCCCACGAAATTCAAAATTAAAGGATATACAGTCTCCAGTAACCAAACATTCTTGCTCATATGGTGTGTTATATACACTCTTAAAGGTGTTAACGAGCAAACAAACAATTACATACCAATAAACTGATATGTAGCAATTAGTTAGATCCTATGTAATTCTATGGAGCAAAAACATCTAACTTATTCCTCTTATTGTGGAATTAATACAGTACTTCCTCGCTAAGAGGGTATGAATTATTTTAATTTGTTTTAATTGCTTTTTTACAGCGTCAATATGGCACAAAAAAAATTGAGTTATGTTCGTGGTGCAGGTAATTTCCCAGCTCATGCTTATCTGGAACAAAAAATTCGAAAAGATTTTTAATTTGTATGAGTGTCGCTACCGTCCGTACCTCAAATAACAATTTTTGTTGAAAAGTAACGAAATGGCGCCGATTTGAACAAAAGTTTGACATAACACCCAAAAAGGATGTTTTTTCGGATGTTCCCCGAGAAAAATCTCGGTTACTTTTCGACAAAAATTGTTATTATCATTATTACAGCAAAATATACTTAATAACTTTATTTAAAAAGTATTTTTCAATGTTATCATTACCTGATTATTTATGTTAGCTGTAACTGTTAACACGTCACCTAATCTAACGAGGTAACCCGCTTAGATCAGTAACTGTCTCTTGGTAACCTGGGTTACAATAGGGATTATTAGGGTTACAACCGGATTAACCGGCTCGCTGGCAGCACATGGGAACCGTTCTTTTGTGTTTACTACGGATTACTGTAACTTATAGTAACCTTTCTGGGTTAACCGGATTACGATTCGTGTCACACTCCCTGGTCGTTGTCACTTGACACGGTAGACAAAAAAGGCAAGCCGAATAGACTACCTGTTGCGAAAAGAGCTCGCCTCGGTCACAAGATGCCAGTACTCTTCGAGACAAAACTGTATTTTGACAGTATTTTCATAATAACAATGTAACAGCAAATTTAAATTTATATATTTTCATTAATCATTCGCAAACATATTTATGATTTACAAAAATTTATTTATGGTTAACTAGAATGTAAACTGTCAGGACCAGGAGCTGAATATGGTGGTAGTAGGAGATTCAGCACATCCGGGAACAAATGTAAACTATGGCATAAACGTTACAAGCTTGAAGATACGAAGGTGAGTGAAATACAGTGTATCTTATAATTCTTGACATCGTATTACTTTCTTCGTTATAGCATGCCCCGTGTCGGCTTCGTCCGACTTATTAGCATGACTGATTCATGTTTATTAAAATTAATATCTTTTAACGTAATTAAGTATTTTGAAGAAAAAAAGCTTAATTTCCTCATAATATTTCGGAAAAAATAACATTCTTGGTAAGATAATTTTCTGACATTGGTGTTGCATACGTTGAGCTCGGACGGATGCTCTTAACAAATTTGATCACACGCGGGCAGGGCTGGAAGGGATCCGGCCGGCGGAACACACCTACAGGGAGCGGTGGTAATGTGTACGTGAATTGACGCCAGCGCCAAGTCAGCCACGTGGCGACAACGCGAAACGAGTGTGACGTCACTGTTTGACACCCTTGCCGGCTGAAAATTGGCCTGGCGGTCTCCGGCCGGCTGATCTCAATTTGAAACACCTACAGCAGGGCTCTCCAGCGTAGGGGCCCCTCACGCGCCTGCTTCCCCTTCCAATCTTCTTCAGGCGCAGCGTACCTTCCGTTGTCAAGGAGACCGCGCGACGCTGCGAAGGCTGCCATGACGGGCTAGCTGGGCTAGCGTCTTCGCGGCTAGCGTCGCGCGGTATCCCTGACAACGCGGACGAGAGTGGGAGAACCCCAAGCGCACGCGTGCGGGACCTGGGAGAGCCCTGATCTACAGGGAGCGGTCATAGTGTGTGCGTGAGACGCACGATCGGAGACGACCGACGCCACGGCCAATCAGCGTCACCGGGACATATGTTGTCGACGCTGATTGGCCGCGGCGTCACTCGCTTGGCGCTGGTATAAATAAAAAATATCATTTCTATAATTCTGTTGATGCAAAAGTATTAAGTATTTGTCTTACCTGATTCCTTATTCATGTCGTAATTTCAATTGAATGAAAAACTTGGAAAAACTACTAAAAATGTTCAATTCCCAATCGCACGTGGCGTCTTTGGCAATGGCGTCTATACATTCGTGACGTCACATTCGTTTCGCGATGTCGCCACGTGGCTGACTTGGCGCTGGCGTTAATTCACGCACACATTACCACCGCTCCCTGTAGGTGTTCGGCCGGCCGGATCCCTTCCAGCCCTGCACGCGGGACATAGTAACATCCAAAGAGGGTAAGGTAAATGTCCCAATTTCTACTCATGTACCGATTTCTACTCATTTCGCATTTTTCTGATTATTATAAATGTTACGTTTGTACTACAGTTGTAACAAAATAATTCTGAATTATTTGAACATTTACACGAGTGTTGCACAAGCTTGGAGCTAAAAAAGTGCAGCATACGTAACGAAAAAAATGTAAAACTACAGACTCATGATTTTATGATCGTATTCTAGCCGTTTATGCTAAGGAACAGCGCCATCATTTGTAGTCGAAACTTGGCCAGAATAGTCTTCTTCAGTGATCGTTGTTATTTATTGTTCCAAATAGAGACTATAAAGTACGCGCAATTCAGATTTTGTCTTTTTCTTATATTTTTAAGTAAAAAACAGGTGAGTAAGTTTAGGGTCACGTAAATACCCCCATGTCCGTATTTCTACTCACCAAAATTTTATTAAGATAACCTCATAATTCAATGTAGGTTATGACCTATATTTCTATTCGAAAGTCATGCTATTTCTTTCTGTATCATCATTTTATGCTTTAAAAATAATTTTCTTTACATTTTTCATAGTTTTCAAGATGGAAAATAAAATAACGAAGAAAAAAGAAATGGTTACACGAAAAATAAAAAGTCATTATACTGATGACATTATTCGAAGTGCAATCAATGCTATTTCAAAACGCCTATCAGTAAGGGCTGCCAGCAAAAAATATGGAATTCCTTTTTCAACATTGAGGTGCAAGTATAAAGGGATATACGCAATAGGGAAAAGAAGTGGCCCCAGTACCATATTAAGCAATGAAGAAGAGGAACGTTTAGTTCAGTGGATACTATTTATGGGAAGTAAAGGCTTTCCATTATGGAAAAACATGTTATTAGATAGTGTAACACTCTTAATAAAAGAATTAAGGAGGGAAAATCCATTTACTGGAGGCAGGCCAGGAAGACACTGGTTCGAAAGATTTATGAAACGTCATGAACAATTGACAATAAGAACGCCCCAAAATTTAAATAAGCGAAGGGCCGATGTTACCGAGGAGCAGCTTCGTGGCTGGTATGACGAAGTTGAAACATATTTAAAAACGAAGATGTTATTAGATATTCATCCCTCTAGAATATTTAATTGTGATGAAACCGCATTTTTCTTAAATCCGAAGGGAAATAAAGTCATCACTAACAGAACACTGAAATCTATATACAATGTAGTCGGAACAGACGACAAGGAATGCTTAACAGCATTAATTACCGGGAATGCAGCTGGGCAGATGCCACCACCTATGGTGATGTTTGCGTATAAGAGGTTGCCATCACTTATTGTGGAAAAAGCACCGGATGGTTGGAGTGTGGGGAGATCTGACAATGGATGGATGACCGGAGAGTCATTCTTTGAATATGTTACAAATGTTTTCCACCCGTGGTGTATCAATAACAAAATACAATTTCCAATTATTATGTATCTCGATGGGCACTCGTCTCATGCCACTATGGCATTAAGTGATTTTTGCATTGGTCACGAAATAGAATTAATATCCTTATTTCCAAATTCAACGCATATTACACAACCTATGGATGTAGCCTTGTTTCGACCCTTGAAGGATATGTGGAAAACTGCTGTCACAAATTATAGATTGAAAAATGATGGTTTATCCATAAAAAAAAGGGCGATTTTGCAATGGTTTTGAAAAATGCGATCGATTTAACCAATACAAAACAATGCTTATCAAATGGCTTTACTTGCTGTGGACTTTCTCCATTTTCTGCAGATGCAATTAATTATTCAAAATTATTAAATAATAAGCAAATAACAGTCGAAGAAACCACAAATCAGGGCCAGTCAATTACAAATAAAGATAAACACAAGCAACTGCTGGAATTTATAGAAAGTTCTACAAATGTGGATACTCTTGAACTCTTTAAGTTAGCTGAGAGTAGGGATAAAGAATAGTATGGAGAGGAAAAGTATAAAGAACTATTTACACTTTGGCTGAAATGTAAAAAGTGGTCGGAAAATGAGGAAGTCTCTTTGGTAAAATTTTAAAGATATATTTAAACTACTTCTTTTTTTCAATGGTTAAAATTTTTATTTCAATTTTTTATTAATTCATATGTATTTACACAAATATATGGAAAATAAGTAAGTATGAGTATGATGAAGTGTATTTGTATATTTTTTATAAAAAAAGTTGTAATTATTTATTGTAGGTACAAGATACATCGAATAATGAATCAATAAATTTTAGTATCATTGAACCCAGGGATGCAGCAGATATTGATCATACTGCTATGATAGAAGATATTAATTTAGCTTTTAGTGTAGGCTCAAATAATAGTGTAGATTTAATTAATTTAGATGAGAACACTTCGGGTCCCAATAAATGTGTGGATATGATGAATTCAATTCCTTTGCCTTTTAAAAAGGCACTCTTTTGGCCTATGCCTGCAACGTCAGGAAATAAGATTAAGAAAAGCAAGGAGAAAATTCCTGCTGTCGCTACGTCGGAAACATGGAGGAAGTATCATAAATTAAAAATTGCTGCTAAGCAAAAAAAAGAAGAAGAAAAAGAGGAAAGACAACGTTTTAGATTAGAAAATTTAATGATAAAGAAGGAAAAAGATGAAAAGAAAGCTAAATTAAAAAAAATAAGGGAAGAAG
Source organism: Andrena praecox (assembly GCA_963932275.1). Lineage (NCBI taxonomy): Eukaryota > Metazoa > Arthropoda > Insecta > Hymenoptera > Andrenidae > Andrena > Andrena praecox. The sequence continues at coordinate 39,176,644 of OZ010731.1, forward strand.
AAGCAGCGCTGAAGAGAAAGGAAAATGACGAGAAGAAAGCCAAATCTAAAACAATAAGGGAAGAAAAAGCAGCGCAGAGGAGAAAGGAAAATGACGAGAAGAAAGCCAAGTCAAAAACAATGAGGGAAGAAAACGCAGCGCAGAGGAGCAAGGAAAAAGAGGAGAAAACTAATTTTAAAAGAATAAGAGAAGAAGAAGCAGCAGTCACAAAAAAGATGAAGAGACAGAATAACAATAATAAGCAATAATTTTACGTTTCCTACAAATTTGTTTCCAAACTATAAATACCTTTATTTACTATTATGTTACAAAACCTCTCAATAAATGTTTGTTTCCAAATTATAAATACCTTTATTTAAGTACTGTTATATTATAAAACCTCACCATAAAATATTATTCTCGCCTGAAAAGGCAACATATTATGTGAGCAGAAATTGGTACAAATGGTGAGTAGAAATACGTACATCGCTATTTTTCGTGAGCAGAAATACGGACCTTCAGAGCATTGTACTTAATTATAAATTACTAATAGTTAAGGGGGTAGACACGGGTAAAACAGCGATCTGTATACCGACACAATCTGGCCCGAAACATGGGTTTGCGGGAATACGTTGTTTGTCCTTATATGAGCAGATTTTGAGCTGGGTGAGGTCTCACTCGAAACGGGAAGGTCTGATGCAGCCCGCTCTGGTCATGGTTCGACGAGATTGTGTTAATATCTAATAATATGATTGTTGAAAGTAGAGCAAAAGTCGAAAAAAAAAGAGTTTTGTGACTCAAACGATGACCAGAGCGGGCTGTATCGAACCTTCCTCTTTCGAATGAGACCTCACCCAGCCCAAAATGTGCTCATATAAGGACAAACAACGTATTCCCGTGACTGCATTCCCAAATACGAGTTCCGCCATATTGGCGATAAGCAGAGCAAGTCACGTGACAAATTTAGTTCAGCTAGTTGATACGAGATGGCGCCTACTCGGGAGGACTGCCAGCGTGGAATAATAGCAAAACTGAAGCGTTAGCTGGATACATGTGCCACAGTAAAAGCGTGATGCAGTCAATGTATGCATTTTCGTCCGATTAGAGGTTAGGTTATATGCATTTTAGGCATACATTTACTAGGAACTGCTGGGAACTGTATACATTTACTAAACTAACGCCTTTACCGTGACACATACATCACTTGAAATCGCTGTCGAATTTATGTTATAATTATATGGCCACATTATTTAAAGTAAAAAAAAGAGAGATTGGAACTTTTTTACTAATACTGGAAATATTAATTTACTGATATTATATTTTCAGAATGTGGAAGTTACAGCAATTATTTGCAATTATTGCTCTTATTACTATTCTTCCGACTATTGAATAAAACATATAACAAGGAAAAGTCTCCAAACCGGTCAACAGTTGACTCCCTGATTTTTTTGTAATTCTTTACGGTCCTGTGCAGAGATGGGCATTATTTAAATAAAAGGCTATACTTCCGAATGGCCCCAGTGGCTGATCGACACGTGGTTTGGGGGAGGGGTGTGTACCCTAAATCTAAAGTTCTATATAGGTTCGGGTATTTATTAGTTTCCATTGTTTATTCGAAGGCCTTTCATCTTGGGCTTCGAATAATTTTTCTTCTTTCATTATATCATTATCCTAAGGTCGTATTCAGATATATTGGCCGGTCAACAGCGATCCAGGAGAAATCAGCCACCACCATCTGACGATCGTGGATTTGTCAGTTGGAGTTGCTGGGCCCCCGAAGGGTATGGCGGGGTAACGGGAATGCTGCTCGTGTAGCTGTTATTTATTCTTAGCGTAATAGTTGTGTGCGTTACGAACTTAGAGCATATATACTTGGAGGTCTCATCGAAAGCTTGAAACTAGAGGTCGTGGCTTTTCACGTGTATCTAAATACACGTGTACACGGGACACGTGTAACGTGTATTAAGGAATTAAAAATCCGTGTTCTTAATACACGTGTACACGGATTATAAGTACACGGATGCATGGTCGCCAAATACCGCCTCGTACAATCAACTATAAATAGAAATACATACTTTGTTGTCAAGTCGGCATGACAACGTTCATGTCGTCCGTGAACAGAACTACACGAATATCCGCGAACAGAACTACACGGGTATCCGTGAACAGAAATACACGGGTATCCGTGTATTAAATATTACACGGATTGAAGTTCGGATACGTTTACTACACGTGTACACGTGTATGTAAATACACGTGAAATAGGGACCTCTGCTTGAAACTGTCGCCAACATGGTGCGAGAGAGAAAGACATCGTGCGAACTGGTGCGAGAGAGTGAAGTATAGATTCTCTCGCTCGCACGATGTCTTTCTCTCTCGCACGATGTTGGTCGGCAATTGGATCCACAGGAGACAAGAGGCGATGAGACCTCCATGTATACCTACTATATGCTCTAAGGTTACGAAGTTATGCGTAGACCAATATGAGATGAAGCTATCGAGAAAGAATGAATGTTCTGACCATAAAACTTCTGAATTTTTCGGAGCTAACGCACACCTATTCTGATGTTTGTATTTCTACGCTCAGAACTCGGTTGGCCTACACGTCAGGTGCTTGACGCAATCTCTACCACTCCTGGCCCACTCTTGTTCTACGAAGGCGAGAGCGAGTCAGAAAACATTGAGAAAAGGAGCACCGAGGCAGGACAGCGGTATGGTGGGAGAATACTCCTCACGAAACTCACCGGCCAATATATTGTAGACGATCTTTATTTTCCCCTCGAAATTACTCAAACTACAATCGGTACAATCAAACTAATATGGACGCTCGGATACGACTTCTTTCAAAGATCGTCCTTTTCTGTGTTCTCCCTGCTCGCGTCCGCCACGCGACCACTCCTCCCCTCTCCTCCTCCTACAACCGTCAACTGTTCGGCATTGTTGAGATTCGGATCCCTCGCCGGCGCTGCACCGATGCATATTTTTCCACAATATGTATCTGAATACGACCTCAGAAGCTCGAATGCCGACGAAAACCTTCGTGGCCCGAGCCGCGCGAGATCGCCGTTGCTCGGCGATGCGTCATCGATTATACAGAAGCAGAATTTGTTTATTTTTCATCGCATCGATATGAAAGTGACACCACTGGATTTCTGGCATTCTCCCGGTTATATTGACAGAAAATAATTTAAATCGGACTATTTTTATCGAAACGGGCTTTCACTTCTATAAACAAATTTTTCACGTAATTTCCTTAATTATGGTCCGAATTATATCATTTTTGGGGCCAATTTGATCGAGAAAATATGATGAATCGATTGACGCCACTTTCGCAAAGATCTGATTAGAAATGCATAACTGCAGATTCGTCACTGCTTAGTGCGCAACATTGTATGGCCCCACTGGTTTCGAGCGCCGAAGCCCACGAAATTCAGCGAGTCGCATGATTGCCAGCGAGAAGGACAAGAGGGGACTTTCGATGGCGAAGGAAAATCAGCCTTCTACAGAACTCAAATCGAGAAAGACTTTGCTGACCGACTTTATTATATTCACGTCAAATAAATACTTTAATTGTAAAATTTAGACGATGAAGTATTGTTGAATTTCGCCAGTTCTTACATATGCCCCATTTGGTTCGGAATTCCTGATCTCAGAGTTTCATGCATGTACCTATTGAAATGTTATTTTTTCTTATGAATACATGATTAGGACACACTCTACGTTCACTAAAAATTGACCGAATTGCACCATATATGTTTGATATCATTTTCATCGGGAAATCCTAAAAAATTCATCGGTAATACTTTCATCAACAGTTATCAAAAACATGAACATTTTATTTTTCTGTACTGGGTATTTTATCTAGCTCGTCGGTTTTATTGCTCTCGACTGTCAACGGGCGGTCTACTAGGGCCCGAAGGTCCTCGCTCGCAGCGAGAAAGCAAAACAGTGGGGTGGGTAGGTCTTTCCCGATAATCTGAGCCCACAGGCTTCTCAACAATTGGAAGACTGTACTTTCTGATGCTCTTGACGATACGCGCAACCATTTGCGTGCGTGGCTTCATGTTGCACGATAAAAAGTATTCTTTTAATTACAATTAGTAATTCAGTTTGCAAGTGCTATTAAATTAGGCGTAATTAAAATCATGCACAGTTCATTAATTTTAACTAATTTACCAATTAATTTATATTTTAATTCATTAATGCAGTACTTTGATTAAGAACATCGTAACGCGGAGCTAATATTATAGGCCCTAGAATCTACGGTATTGCCAATGTGCAATTGAAACGCGCCGCCACTTCACACTATCGTTTCTTAGCATTTGTACAAGGTGATTCTTTAGCCAGAGTCGTCAAACGCGATGCTCGCCAGCAATCATGTGTCTCGCTGAGTTTCATCGGCTTCGACGCTCGAAACCAGCGGGGCCATACAATGTTGCGCACTAAGCACTGATGAATCTGAAGTTTTGCATTTTCTAATCCGATCTTTACGAAATCTCTTTACATCAATCAATTCTTTATGCTTTCTCGATCAAATTGGCCCTAAAAATGATATAACTCGGATCATAATTAAGGAAATTACGTGAAATATTTGTTTGCAGAATTGAAAGCCTATTTTGTTAAAAATTGTCAGATTTAAATATTTTTCTGTCAATTTAATCGGGAGAATGCGAGGAATCCATTGATGTCACTTTCATATTGATGCGATGAAAAATAAACAAATTCTGTTTCTGTATAATCGATGACAACATCGCAATACCAGCGGCGAGTGTATTAGCGCATATGAAAAACCATCGAATAAGCAATTGCAATCTAAAGTCACTATTGCACCAACTCAATTTTATATATAATGTTTGTTCAATAACTGCTTTCTGCGTGGGACGTTTAATTATCTTATAATAAGTGTATAACTTTCATGTTTTGCTTCAGCGTTTTGCTAATAAAAAATGTCTAACCTAACATAATAAACTTCGTTTTCTGGGGATATCCGCTCATCTATTTTTTCTTTTCACTTATAACTCCTTACGGCCAACGTAACATATTATATGTAGCATAAGTACATTTTAAGTAATTAAAATGTACAATGAATTGTCTACGTTTGCTCTACCAGCAGACCTTTCGATTAAATATTTACAAGTACAACGCAACAGCAAGGAATTTATTTCCTTATTCAGAATAGAATACGGAAATAGCAAACAGTTCCCTCTCGCGTTCACCGGGCAGTCGTCGATCTATCGGTATTACCATTTCTATGCAGAAAAATCTGCTGTAATACCGACCTGCCGAATCGGCCAGGTCACGTGACGTGTCTACCCCCTTAAACATCTTGAAATATCTTTCTTAAATAGGGTTTGAATTGGTTGATTTATCTTTAAGGAATTGATCAATTAATCTGCAAATTTTGATCACAAACAAATTTTTTACACCTACTTTACGACGAGTAACCTCTTAAATGAGTAGAAATTGGGACATTCACCTTACGGATAAATCTACAAAAGCAATTTGTACCCCGACGATCATTCTGACATATATATCCGCGGTAATCCAGTTCTCTCGTGAGATAGCGCTCGAGAAGCTTCGCCACCTGGTGGTAACGTCGCGGTACTGCTACGTGCGAGGTATCGCGCGGGCTGAATATGCGCATGCGCGCGCGAAGTGGACTGTCGTATACACGGGTCACGTGGTCTGCAAAACAGCCGTACACATGAAATGTTTACATATAAATTACATGTTAATAACGCGTTTCTGAGACATGCTACATAGCCTATGTCCGTCCTAGGGTATGCAGGAATAACGTGTCAAAATTTGAGGAAGATCGGTTCAATAGGTCTTGAGTTTTGCCGCGAACATAAAAATCGGCTCTCTCTTTATATAATAGTATAGATATAGATAGATAAAGAAGAACCGTAAATATTGCCAAACGAGGACCCAGCCTCAATCACCTTGACCGGAGTGAGCCAGAAGTGGTGGAGATAGCGCTGAGTTTTTAACCTGTAGGGCTTACAACAGGACGTTCAGGCTTTGCAATTTCAGAAAATATTAATACTTACAATTAGTGTACGTGAAGGTCTTCACTCAAACATTAATTTCCCAAAGCAATAAGGCACGCTTTTCAGCGAAATTCAAGAAGTACGAACAAACAGCGTGGATCAGTGCGTAGCGCTCCACCATTACTCGACCGACCGCCGAGCAGGTAACACGTACTCCGTAGTGGTGCGAAACCTACCCCACTCGACAAAGCTAAGTGCCGAAATTGCGAAACGTAAAGCCTATGGCCCGCGATCAACGCCTACCGAACAGTCTCCACAGTGCGACGTAACAGTGTATAGTGTGCATAGACGCAGTGACAAACATAGTTACTAGTTAATAATCAAAAAAGTGACTTCCTCAATGATGTGCCTGTGAAAAGTCTCACCACTAACTCCAGGGGGGACCTCCTCCCTGCCACTCAAAAAATCGGGATACACCATCCAACAGCTCTGATGGCTACACCCCAGGACAATGAACGCCCATCCACAGTACCAGATGACCTCATCAAGAAGCGGGATCTCCATCACAAATAGAACTAGAATCGCTATACCGAAATATCTCAACAACGTGTAAAAGGAAGAACACGAACATCCCCAAATCAAAGCCCAATATACCAAAAAGTTACAAAAGGAGCACGTCTCTCCTCAAAACACCACTCCAATCATCACCGGACCTACAAGGAAGCCAATTCTCATCGATGGAATGACTCACCTCCTGAACCACAGAAGCCGACCAGCAACGCCAGCTCGCAGAAAGGACAATGTTAAGCCGTAGAGGGGATTAATGACCCACGAGCGTACAGCGTAGGCTGGTTGCACAGATTTAAAAACCGTTACGACATACACTTGGCCAAACTTCACGGAGAGAAAGGAAGCGCGGATGCAGCAGGTGCAGAAAAATTCAGATTGGATTTCACTCGGCTAAATAAACGAAGAAGGGATCGAACACAGCAATATATATAATATGGACGAAAGTGGTCTTACGTGGAAAGCTCTTCCCTCGAAAACTTTAGTACATAATAAGGAAACACAAGTTAGTGGTGCAAAAATTAAGAAAGATCGAGTGAGTGTGGGCTTCTGCGCCAATATGACAGGAACCCACAAACTGACGCCCGTGTTCATTCATAAATACAAAAAACCAAGGCCACTAAAAAATATTATGAATACGCTGCCAGTGGTTTACAAAACACAGAAAAATGCTTGGATGGATCAAACAGTGTTCACGGATTGGTTCTAAAATCATTTCAAGCCAGCCGTGAGAAAATACCAACTAGAGAGTCGGACGACCGGAAAAGTAATACTTTTACTGGATAATTGTGCAGGGCACAAAGGGATTGACACCAGGGGAATTTGTGGAGGATGATCAATTTCAAATTGTGTTCTTGCCCCCAAATAGTACCTCCATCATTCAACCCATGGATCAGGGGCTGATCCCAAAAGTGGAAAAAGTTTTCCGCCAGAGAATGCTGACACAGGTAGTAAGCAGTCCTGGAAACATACAAGAATTTTATAAAAAATACAATCTTGAAGATTGTATTCATTTCTTGGATGAAGCACGGAGACAAATAACCGCCTCCAATATTAGTAATTCTTGGAATAGTCTAATGAAGACAGCCGGTGAAGGAACGCCAGAGGAGGAAGACTTAACGGATCCACCAGAACCCCAGGTGGCAGAAATAATAGCCGCGATTACTGGGGAAGACCTAAGTGAAAAAAGGGTTGCAGAATATTTAAGGAGCTGCGATGAAGCGGAAGCCTGTGACGATGAAAACGAAGGAGAAGAGGAAAGCGAAGCAGAACAAGACACAGCGAAAAGCCGTGAACAGGAAAACGGAGGAGAAGCCGAAGCAGGAGAAGAAGAAGGCGAAGAAGACATCCGGGCGCGGAGAATATTAAAAGCTAAGAGATTATTGAAAAGGGAGTACAAAGAGGCGCCAGACAGGACCAACGATCTCTAAAAAATGCGAAGGAACATTTTTTCAGAGAAGACACCTAACATCATCGATGGAAACACGGTAAGGTATAATTTTTAAGTATGTATAACGATCTGAGTTGCTTTTAAACTTTTTATCGTTTCGTTCCAGCTCCAACGGCGAGAGCATGATGGAATACTGTAAATACTGTAAAATACTGTAAATATTGTAAATACTATAGAATACTGTAAATACTGTAAATACTGCTTAATACAGAATTATTATTGTAAATATGTGTAAATATGAGTAAGAAAGAATGGGAGGGAGATAAGGGACGCACATGTGTACATATGTAATCAGATTACAATACTTCCTCGCTGAGGGCTCGATTTGGCGTACACGATGCGGGCTTTTCGCTATCCCCACCACTTCTGCCTTACTCTTCTCCGGCGAAGGTGAGAGCGAGATGGAACGAGAGCGGGTGAGGGCCACTGAAAGCGAACGACGACGGTAGGAGACAGACGACGCGTTGATGTTTTGTCTCGCTCCCTCCTTCTGACGCCTGACACTCCGTCCTTTGCGTGCGGCGATGGTCGTGAGCCCTCATCGTAAACACGAAAACGGCTTCCGGGAATGCTTGACGCAGGCCCGGCTCAAGTCTTTTTTGCGCCCTAGGCGAACTTGTCAAATTGCGCCCTTTATTATAATACATTTATTTGAGATTATTCATGACTTTACTCTGAAAAATTAAGCAACTGTCTAGGGCGTAAGGTTGACAAGGGGCGCAAAATGGTCTTTCCATTGTTGGCATTGTTGAAAATAAACTTTTAAATGAAATACTACAAATTGTACTGCAACTGTTTTAAACTACAAATAAAAATTCAGAGTAAGGTCATCAATAATCTGAACTAAATGTAATATAATAAAGGGCGCAATTTGACAAGTTCGTCTAGGGCGCAAAAAAGACTCGTGCCGTGCCTGGCTATCTAAAGGTAGACTTTCCAAGCCGCGATCGGCGGCGGCGGCCAGACTCCGGCCGCGCAGCGTTGAGGGTCCCACTTTGAAAGGGTCTACGGCCGAGGATTCATACCTGTTTCCGAAATAAAATAATTTTTTATTCTTTATCGTATCGATATGGAAGTGACACTAATGGATTCCTGATGTTTCTCCGATAAAAATCATACGAAATTTCATGTAAATCGGACTATTATTAACGAAGACAACTTGAAATGATATAAGGTGCGTCCCAGAATAATAGAGCCAGCTTAGAAAATAGCAATTCTAAAAGTTCGGGTTAGGTTAGAAAAAAATACAATACCAAGTTATTCGTATGTTTATTTAATATGTATTTTTGCATAAATAACACGAAACAAAAAACTTTTTCCAGTATAAAATTTAAAAAAAACCAGAACTATGTCCCAAAATGATAGAGCCAACTAATAATGCTACGGTATTGGCAACAATGTTTGGTTAGCTCTATCGTATTGCCAACAATGGTGAAACAATCAGTTCAAATGTTTCGAATTGACAGTCAGTTGAAACGTATTAGCGTAAAATACACGTTACCAGTATGGGAAGAGGAAAAATGTTTAACGATTTCGAAAAAGGACAAATTACTGAAATGCTTAAAGCCAACATGTCAATTAGAGAAATTGCAAAGAGAATAAAACGTCCCCGACATGTTATTTGTAATTTTAAATTATTGAATGATTATTATGGTAAAAAGAAATCAAAAGGACGTCCCTCTACACTAAAGACTCGCCAAAACAGAAGAATTTTGCGAGAAATGAGTAATTCTACAACAAGTGTTCGTGCAGTAGCGGCTTTACCAGGAATTGGAGCAGCAAAATCCACCGTTCATAGATTTATTACGTCATCAGGCCAGTTAGAATGCAAGAAGATGAAAAAGCAGCCACCTTTAAATATGGTAAATAAGACAAAGCGGATGGAATGAGCCCGATTACACATGACATGGACGACTGAATGGAAGAATATCATTTGAAGCGATGAGGAAAAATTTAATTTAGATGGGCCAGACGGTTGGAAATGTTATTGGCACGATATTCGAAAAGAGGAACTTATTTTTTCGAAAGGCCAACAAGGTGGTATAAGTGTAATGGTGTGGGGTGCATTTTGCGGGACGGCTAAAGCACCTTTAGCTTTTATTTCCGGAAGAATGAAAGCTAGGGACTATCAAATTATGTTCGAGAACAATTTATTACCATTTTTAGACGAATTGAATGATAGTGTGTATCAATTCCAACAGGATAATGCACCTATTCACAATGCATTATCAATAAGAGAGTGGTTCAGAAGTAAACAGATATTGGTAATGACTTGGCCGCCATACTCTCCTGATTTAAACCCCATAGAGAATCTGTAGGGTATATTATCACGAAAAGTATACCAAAATGGCCGTCAGTTTGCTAATGTTACCGACTTAAAATGTGCGATTACCGATTGTTGGAACGAAATTACAGGAAAACACATGCAGAATCTGGTTAACTCAATGTCAAATAGAGTATATAAGGTTATTTCAAAACAAGGTGGTTTCATAGGCTATTAATAATGTAATACACAATAAAATTAATTAATGTTATAATGATTAGTTAAGTGGCCCTATCATTTTGGGACATAGTTCTGTTTTGTTTTTAAATTTTATACTGGAAACGGTTTTTTGTTTTGTGTTATTTATGCAAAAATATAATATTAAATAAACATACGAATAACGTGATATTGTAATATTTTTCTAACCTAACCCAAACTTTTAGAACTGCTATTTTCTAAGGTGGCTCTATCATTCTGGGACGCACCTTAAATTAAATTTTCATGGAATTTCCTTCATATGGTCCGAATTACGTCGTTCGTGGTGTCAGTTTCATCGGTGAAACATAAGGAATCCATTGACGTCGTTTTCGCAAAGATCTGGTGGGAAATGCGGAAATCCTGGACATTTCTGACTTTTTAATGATATTCGAACCCTTCCGAGGGTCGAAAGCCATAAAATTCGGTGAGGCACTGCGAGGTGTTGTCCTCGTCACCGGGTACCATGCGGCATCTATAGAGATGTGTCAAAGGACGGGCGGCGCTGGAGAATCACCCTGTATGTAGTAGTAGAGTAAAATATGTACAACCTGCTATAACATCCAACTAAATAAATCCTCGACAAGAAGCCTCGAAGGTATTATAAAATCAAAAGGCAATCCCACAAATTATTAAAACATTAAATATTTATTTTATTTCCATAGTTTATTGATCCTTTATTTAACTGTACGAATATTTACTGCGGGTCTATTTCTGCACGTTTATCTGCTTTTATTCATATTTTTGTAAATGTTAAAGGGAATAAAAATTTGTTTATACAAGATCTATTCTACAAACATTTAAGAATATTTATTAATCATCTTTTTCTGTTAAAATGTAGTACTGACATGGATATACAAAGTTTTACTTTAAATTGGTCGTTGTACAAATACTTTTTACACTGACTGTATATAAGTACCGAGGCCTCCAACGAGGTAGGTAAATGACAAACAACGGCGGTCGTTTCGTCGAACCCTATTCCACCGTCCTAGGGACATAAGTCAGCCCGTTCAGTTTTTATTTAGCAATTAAGAAGTATTATCCACCAAGTCCACCATCAATACGCCTCGTACAGAGACACAGGAAGAAAAGGATAGTCAGCTGCCTGCGCGTGGTCCCGCCTGCATCGTCCTCCTTTCAAATTAAAGACGGATCCCTTATCTCTTGGGTATAAACACGCGTTGGAAGATCAAAACAAAAGCACGCGCTGACGTATTGGTTGCGAGAGAAGGTAAGCCATAGGGAGGAGATTATATTATAACCAATCGGTCCTGCATTCCTTTGAAACAGCAGCTTTTCACCTCTGCCCAGTAATATCTCCTTCCTATGGCCCACCTTCTCTCGTACCGAATACGTCAGCGCGTGCTTCTGTTTTGATATTCCAACGCGTGTTTATACTCGAGAGATAAGTGGTTTCTCTCAAATTTTGTAGGGAGGATGATGCAGGCGGGAACACGCGCAGTCGGCCGACTACCCCGTTTCTTCCTGTGTCTCACCGCGAGACGTACTGATACTTCTTCAGAGTGATTTCGTTTCCTACTCCATTGTTGGGGAAACATTTTTCGATCTAACCTATGAACATCTTCTTATTTTGTTCGTGGAGGAAAATGCCACATCTGATTCCAAAAAGTTAATCAGGCTGATCGACCAAAGCGTCTCGCCAGAGTCGCGGTTTATGACCATATTGTCCCGCGAGTCGGCGTGGCGGTTAATAGCAGTACCTACGTCCAGGTCCGAACCCACGGACAGAGCAATATACGGATTAACTCATTGTTAGAGTGAAGAATGCCTAAAATTATTAAAGACGGCACTACGTTCTTGACTGCCCTTTAGAAATGCTGGCAAACAGATGATGTCGAAACGGTCTTGGGAAAATATGAAATTATCGGTCGAAAACAACGAATGAATTCTCGCTTGGCTCCGATCCCGTTTTTGTCCCAACGCACAGTGGGCGTCAATCCCAAGAATAGAGAAAAAAATTCAACATTCCACTTTTTCCAATCAAAATGTTGAATCTTATGAAACTACTTTATAAAACACTAGTACTGGATCTGAAGAAATCGATAAAAAGTTTAAAACACCTTCGTTTGTATTGCAATGAGAATATTTTGAGCGTACAATCTTTTCTTTACTTTTTAAAACCTTTATTTCTGGCATCTCGAGGCCCTTCACACAATTAGCCGATTGGAAGGTTGCCCCAATATTGCATAATTTCGTAGGAATGTTTTAACACTTTGTGAACAGTATTTGGTATATAGGATAACATGGATACAAGTTTGCAAATATTTCTGCACTTTCCATAGTATGTAGGTACATTTATCAAATTGTTCTAGTTTTATTGTAATTATTGACATTATTTTTTTAAATAACGTCAATCCTCCGTATGAGTTGTATATTAATACTTTTTTTATGAACTTCCTTAATTATATTCGGCAGTTTCAGTGCGAAAAATATGATGTTGTTGAATTTTCCCCTATTTCTTGGGATTCAGCCTCACTGTGCGACATAGAATACAGGTAATTACTCCATGATTGGTAAATATTGCCAAATCTTGTTTTCGCAGTTGCAAAGCCACATATATGTTGATTATAAAACCAAAAATAAATTTGCTCGGAAGTTCCCGGAGGGTAACTAAAAAGCCGATAATTGCTGATATTTCTTCAATGGGTTTCATATGGAAAATATCCTAACTAATTATTTGCTATTGCTTACCAAAAACGATACTACTCATTTCGTTTCCCCAAAAATTTGTGTCTTTTATATCATCAAAATTTAAAAGTCTCGATTCAAAATTTTCCACAAGAAAAAAAAATGCAAACTTTGACACGTGTTTACACACAGATCAGAAGTAGCCACCGCGATATTTTCCCCTTCTTCAGGACCTCATATTATTTGCTTACAAGAAATATTTTGTCCCACTGTGCCGCTGGATCGCCGCGCGGCCGCGGCTAGGACTCCGTTTTGAGGAGTCAAGCTATTTGCCGCCGTGGCTAGCCGCGCGGCTAGTAGATTCCGCCAGCATGGCGGAAAACAGACACTCATCGCATTGTGTTGGGTCTCGAGTAGACCAGGTTGCTGCTGTAGCAGACGCGCGGCCGCGGCCGCTCGAAAACGCGGCCAAGAAAACGGATGCATGCTTCTCCATAAGAACGGTGCTTAAAATTTGGCCGCCGCCGCCGATCGCGGCTTGGAAAGTCTACCTTTAGCCGTCCCCATCTCGCGATGGTCAACTACGAAATCCCCTTCCCCTCTTCGCCCTACGAGGCATGATCTCCTCCCTCGCATCTAAATCTCAATAAGGGCGGGCGCACACGAGCGACTTTTTGTCGGGCAACTGTTTCGTCTTTCGCTCTCCAGTTGCTTCGGTTTTTGAGAGCGCGCACACGTTGGCAACTGTTTCCTGAAAACAAATTCATTCTCACGTGTTTTTGTAGTACATTCGACAAATGCACGTGAACATTGTTTGGTACATGTATAATGGATTTTTTGGAGACTGCAGTAGTTTCTGCTCTTATCATTCGGCACAGGAAAAATCAACGGAAAAGAAAATATTGGGTTCACCCGCTGATATCTGAAAGATCAAATAAAGGGAAATTTACTTTGATGTTTGAAGAGCTAAGATGTTACCCAGAGAAATTCTTCGATTATTTCCGCATGAGTATAACTTCATTTGACGAGCTAATCATAATTCTGGAACCTGCCATTACCTACCAAAATACAAATATGCGACTGGCGATTCCACCAGAGGAGAGGCTTGCAGTTAAATTAAGGTAATGGAAATTATAAGAGCAGAGGATGTAAGCAAGCTGTGCGTGGATAAGATTGCGAGTTTCCTGGAAGAGGTGAACCCTTGGAGATATACCTAAGGCTCATCTCCGCCAGAAGGGGAGGACCTTCACGCTGGCCCCCCTCTCAGTCAGTGACTCGGAAGTAGATCCAGAGGGAGGCTGGAGCTGCGATTCGAAGGGGATCGCTACCCCTCGGCGTGGTTCACCGGAGGGGGCGGAGGCAGGCCCCCCCCCCCCACATCTCTAACAGAAGGGCAGGATGGTAAGGCAGCTACCCGAACTGTGGTTCGGTGGTGACCGAGCCTTGGCAAGTTCGGTCCGGGACTGCGGAAGGGGGGCGGTGTCAAGAGAAAGAAAGTAAGAATGGATTCAGCGCTCCAAGCGCTTAAGCGATACCGGCGCACCGGCTCTCCCACACCTTTTCAGGAATGCGGAGTGCCGCTAGGGGCAGGTGGTGACCGCCCCGTTCTGGACCGTGCCTCGCTATTAGATCTCGCAACAAGTTACCAGACCTGGTCTAACCTGGAATGGGGGGGGGGGGGTGCGTCCCCGGGGCCCTCTTGCCGTGGGGATTCATTCCTTCCTTTGATTCAACCTCGGGTTTAAGGAGCGCAGGACGCTCGGAATCTATACACAAACATAAATTGTATATACACCTTAGTGAATAAACACTATTATTTATTTTAACCACAGCTTTGCTCATTCGCCGAACCCTGCCTTACCGACTGAGTCGGAAACCTATCCCTTCTCCGTCCCACCGGTAATCGTTCCGCAACCAAACACGATTACAAATTGGCGCCCGAACAGGGACTCTGAAGAGGAGAAGGGCGAATGAGCATAAGCGTAAGCTGGGTGTACGAGCTACGGAAAGCGGTATTAATCCAAGTCGCGGAAAAATACGGGATCGACGCCACTGGCAACCTCGACGAACTACGTCAACGAGTAACTGCCTACTGCCGCGAGAACAGAATCATGGGTCCGCCAACCTTAACGCTGCCAAGCGACACCGCGACTCAGGTAGACGTCACTACCCCCACCAACCCGGGCCCTAGTTTGAACGGCCCGGAGACCACACCGATGGAGAAGATCAGGAGATGGGGAACCCGCTACGACGGCGGACCAGGAGCCGCGGAATTCCTACAAAGGCTGGGGGACCTGCAACATAGCTACAAGGTCACCCCCAGCCAGATAGTGGAGTGCCTCTCCGAAATCTTGAAGGGGAGAGCACTAGGATGGTACCGCCTCCGCCGCACCGAATGGCAATCATGGGACGATTTCGTCACCGATTTTCGAGCGTTCTTCCTTGCCGCGGAAGACGAAGACGAGCTGGAAGAAACCATTACCCGGCGAGTACAACGGCCAAGCGAAACCGCTACCGATTTCATCCTCGACCTCTTGCCATTGATGCAACAATACGGTAAGTACACACTGGAACAACAAGTAAATCGTGCTTACCGGAATCTCCGACCAGAGTACCGTCGGTACATTAAACGAACTGAGTTCACGACGTTACCGGAGCTAATGAAATTGGCCGCCGCCCAAGACAAGGTCACGGCCGAGGAAAAGGAAGCCGCCGGCGCTGGGCGGAAAGAAACCGTTAAAACCGAAAGACGGCCGGAGAGGAAAACCGAGGCGACCCGTAGCGGCGGACTAGCCGAAGTACAAGCCGACTACGACCGAGCGACTCGCGGTTGACGGTGCGGGCAACGCGGCCACCGCCGCCCCGAATGCAGACGAGCGAGCAAACTATTCTGCTCATACTGCGGTACCGCTGGACGTACCTCCCGCGAATGTGCCTGCAATTCCTTTTCGGGAAACGAGGCCGGGCGCGGCAACCGAGGCGACCGACAAAACGCCCAGGCAACAATGCCTCAACCGAGCCAATAAAAGACTACCCTCGTTTGTACCTCGCCTTTAAAGTGGGAGATATCCGCTGGTGGGCCCTGGTCGACACCGGAGCGACACGTTCGTTCATACGACCAGATGTCGCTGTGGCCTGTGAGAAGCGTGGATATACTCCCGCACCCGCCACCTTCACGGCAAGCGTCGCAGATGGCGCAGAGGTACCACTGCGAGGTGAGATGACACTACCCGCCACGATACACGACCAGCAAGTATGGCACACATACGCCGTACTGCCGGGCCTATCGCATGCCGCCCTATTGGGAGTAGACGTGCTAGAGAAATTGGGCCTGGAGGTGCAGATCGGTGCACACCGATGGACGCGCCACGCCGAAACCGCGGCCGTGGAAGTCCCCGGCATCAGACGATGCACACCAGCACAAGAAACCGCTCTACAACAACTCCTGGACGAGGAGTTACCGCCGCTCCGAAGGCTCCGAGGCATGACCCGCCTCGCCGAGCACCGAATACGTCTGAAGACGACCGAGCCGATCAAACAGCGATACATGCCCAGGAACCCAGCCACGCAAGCCTTAATTAACGAGGCAGTGGACCAAATGCTGGCCGACGGAATAATCGAGCCGTCCAGCAGTCCGTGGAGTTCACCTGTGGTCATGGTCGCTAAAAAAAGGCAAGAAAAAGAAGCGATTTTGCATCGACTTCCGCCGAGTCAACGCCGTAACCGAGAAGGATGCCTACCCTTTGCCACAGGTCCAGGCAACGCTTGACAAACTGCGCGAGGCGCGATACATTTCAACGCTGGACCTCGCGAATGGATATTGGCAAGTACCGCTGGCCGAGGAGCGCCGCCCGATAACGGCCTTTACCGTTCCCGGACGTGGACTATATCAGTTCCGCGTCATGCCGTTCGGCCTCCACTCGGCCCCCGCCACGTTCCAACGACTACTGGACAGTATCATCGGACCCAGCCTAGAGCCAAGGGCCTTTGCATACCTAGACGACATTATCGTCTTAGGCCGAACGTTCGAGGAACACTTAGAGAACCTGAGAGAGGTATTGCACCGACTGCAGCAAGCGGGGCTCCGGTTAAATGAAGAAAAATGCCGCTTCTGCCAAACCGAACTGCAATACCTCGGCCACGTCGTCTCAGACCAGGGGGTCAAGACAGACCCCGAGAAAGTCGAGGCGATTCGAAACACGCCTCCACCGCAGAACTTACGCGAACTACGACGTTTCCTGGGGATGGTCTCCTGGTATAGGAGATACATCCCCCAATTCTCGGAAACAGCAGCGCCGTTGCACCAACTCCTACAGAAGCGAACACGATGGAATTGGACCGAAGAAGCGCAGTCCGCCTTCGAAACGCTCCGCCACCAGCTAGCTACCGCACCAGTACTGGCATGCCCCGACTTTGACCGGCCGTTTGTACTACAAACAGACGCCAGCCAGGGCGGCCTTGGTGCGGTCCTAACACAAGACCATGACGGCCAGGAACGAGTGGTGGCGTACGCCAGTCGAACGCTTAACGCGGCCGAGCGAAATTACTCAGTAACTGAGAAGGAATGCTTGGCAGTGGTCTGGGGCATCAGAAAGATGCGCCCGTACCTAGAGGGCTATTCATTTACCGTCCTCACCGACCACCAAGCATTGAAATGGCTGCAGTCAATCGACAGCCCCTCGGGACGCTTGGCACGCTGGAGCCTGGAGCTCCAGCAGTATGATTTCAAAATAGAATACCGCAAAGGCGAGAACAACCTCGTAGCCGACGCTCTGTCCCGCCAAGGCGAAATCGCGGACATGGATGACACCGCACCCCAGGAGTGGTACAACCAGAAGAAACGAGCCGTGGAGGAGACACCGCTCCTCCACCCCGAGTATCAAATCCGCGAGGGCGAATTATATCGCCCGTTCCCAGACACAACCGGCGGCCACCCCGAAGACGAGTGGAAGCAATGCGTGCCACGCGCTCGGCACGAAGAGATACTGAGGGCAAATCATGACGCCCCTACCGCCGGACACCTCGGAGTCAATAAAACTACCGCACGACTCGCCCGAAAATATTATTGGCCCGGGATGTTCCGCGATGCGGCCCGATACGTACGACAATGTACGAAATGCCAGGAATACAAGGTATCACAGCAAGCGCCAGCCGGACTCATGCATACCACGCCAGCAGCCTACCCGTGGGATGTGGTGTCGGCCGATTTAGTCGGGCCCCTCCCACGGTCGAAGAAAGGCCACACGGTGGTCGTGGTAATGCAGGACAAGTTCACGAAGTGGATAGAACTACAACCTCTTCGACAAGCCACCGCGAAAGCATTCCGCGAGAGGGTGGTCATGCGATTCGGGTGTCCGCGCCGAATTATTACCGACAACGGCAAACAATTGAGAGCCGGGAGTTTACCGGCCTATTCCGAGAATACGGTATCGACCATCGAAAAACACCGCCGTATACCCCACAATGCAACCCGGTAGAACGAGCGAACCGTGTGATCAAGACAATGATCGCCCAATTCACCGAGGGGGACCACACAACGTGGGATGTCTGGTTGCCCGAGATCGCATTCGCCTATAATACCGCACGACACGAGGCAACCGGGAGCACACCGGCCGCGCTAAATTTTGGCCGAGAACTCGCAGCTCCCGGGGACCCCCGCTTAACCACCGACGACGCCACGGAGGAGCCAACGCCGGAAGATATCAGAGGATGGCAACAACGGCTCACGGACATCAAAGACCGAATCGAACTTGCCCGGTGGAATCTAGTACGAGCCCATCAAAACCAGAAGCACCACTACGATATGCGACGCCGAGAGTGGCGCCCCTCGATTGGCGACCGAGTTCTGAAGCGCGAGCACCACCTCAGCGCCGCCGCGAAACAATTCAATGCCAAATTGGCTCCGAAATTCGCCGGCCCGTATACCGTCTTCAAATTCACGGGCCCCAATGTAGTGGTGCTCAAGGGAGCCCGCGGGAAGACCGTGCGCGCGCACCTGAGCGATCTGAAGCCGTGCGATACCCGCCAGCCAACGAGAGCGGACAGCGCCACCGCCGTACACGTCGCGCGCCGCGCGAACGAGTGGCGCCAACCAGCCGAGTTCGCGCCGCGCCCGCTAGGCGGCCGCGACAAGGAAAGTTTTCTCGCGACCGAAAACACGCGGCTCCAGGATATAAGCGCCGAAACAAACGAGCACGTAAAAATACAATCAACCGGCAAAATGTCACAACGAAGAATACCAGAGAGCTCTGGCCGAGCCACTGCAGTGCCATTAGGCTCCGAGCCCGTGGGCCCGCCGGAGCGTCATCAGCGCCGAGCAAGGGTGATCGAGGACCGGCCTTGGCCCGGCCGGGTAACCGGACCGCCCGAGACGCCACGTCATCGAGGCCCGCCACCACGCCTCCGGGCGCCTCCGCGAACGCCAAGTGCCCCGGCGCGCTACGAGGCGGCGCTGGTCGACACACGACCGGGGGCGCCGGTGGTCACCAAGACAACCGAACACCCAGGACCCATTACCCGGCAACGACGGATCGCCCACCAGGCGCAAGCCCTCGACCTAAGGCAGATGGCAGGACTAAGAATAGCCACGCCAAACCGAGCCCCGACAAGCGCCCCCGTGGCGGGGCCGTCCAACAGGATACGACCAGCCACGGTGGAACGAAAACGGAAGCTGCCCGAACCGAATAGGCGACGACAGCCAACCGCCCCGTCCAGCCGGACGACCAGACAGATACCATCACCACGGGTACAGCCCGGCCTTCAAGGCCCCCCCCGTGGCGACGCCACCACCGCTCGACCTCGCCGGACATCAGCCGCTGGTACAGCCCGGCCGCGAAAGCCCCCCAGCGGCGGCACCACCACCGCTCGACCTCGCCCGGACATCAGCCGCTGGTACAGCCCGGCCGCGAAGGCCCCCCAGCGGCGGCTCCACCACCGCTCGACCTAGCCGGACATCGGCCGCTGGTACAGCCCGGCCGCGAAGGCCCCCCAGCGGCGGCTCCACCACCGCTTGAGGCACCAAACCCGAACCCGCCGGGCCATGGGAGGTCCGGCGTCCCCACACGCGGCCAAGTCCCCGTGCGACCCTGGTCCTGGGCCGCGAATAAGCCCGGGACGATTATCTTCCATCCCGCCGCCATGCGACCACGGCGGACATATGCGGTCGTTACGTCGACCGCCGTGGTAGTGGGCAGTCGGTACCGCAACGGCGACCTCGGTATCGAGGTCCGAAGCCGGCGGCCGACTGCCCCCGCGGAATCCGATCCGCGCCCGTAGAGTAAGATTAGATTAAGAACCGGTGATGGGTAGTTTGTAAGTGCGTTGGGTTGCAACCCCTAGGTTAAGTTTAGATGTCAGAAACATTGTACCTGGCGGCGAGGAGCCGAGAAACCTCGCCCTCCCCGAGATGTAAAGGGAGCGATTATTTAGTCAAAGGCTTAATAGCGCGCCTTCCGTCCCCGAAGTGGGAGGGGGGGGGGGGGCCTTCTCCTCTGGAGAACAATTTGTAATCGTGTTTGGTTGCGGAACGATTACCGGTGGGACGGAGAAGGGATAGGTTGCCGACTCAGTCGGTAAGGCAGGGTTCGGCGAATGAGCAAAGCTGTGGTTAAAATAAATAATAGTGTTTATTCACTAAGGTGTATATACAATTTATGTTTGTGTATAGATTCCGAGCGCGACGGAAGAGCTACGGCGGCACGGCGCGTCGTTTCGCGACGGCGGCGGGTTTTCGGCGATTCGTAGGAACGGGGATGCGGTGTAGTGAACGTTCTGCTCTTGGGGGCCTTAAGAGGCGCGTCCGTACGAGAGTCGTATATTGGAGGTTCGAAGTGCAGTAGGCTTCTAGCCTACTGGGCGTAGAGATACCTCTTCGACGGGGTAGGGCGCAAGATTTCTCTCGGCCTATATCGGAAACGAGGCTGGTAATGGCACAGCGTGACGATAGGGTCGGCGCGTGCACACCTCACGGATATCCAAAAAATACAGAGCCTCTCGAACGTACGGTACGGTAGTGTGAACTACTAATGCGTGCGGGACGAGAGCTATCAATCTCGCTCGCCGCGGGCCTTATACGCGCAAGCCGCGAATCTTCGCTTGCGAGAGACACCGCGAGGCAGCGGCCGCCCAGCGGCCGCGGCGCGAACTAAGGCCTTTGATTTCGGTGCCGAGCGTTCGGATGGCGCGTGACGTGACTTCGTCACACATTTTCATCTAAAAAATTTCAGCAATATGTTACTGAAACGTTCATGCTGATACGATCGAAAATGTGGAAGTTTTACATCCTATTAATATAAGTATAATCCACCGCAAGCAACAATGTATGGCTCTCGAGCCGAGGCTCGAACCAAGATCAGAAGCCGCCGCCGAAGTCTTCAGCTGGAGCCGCTGGAGGCGAGATCGCGCCGGTTCGGTAAAACACGCTGCCGAATGTTATTCGAAGCCTTCGAATAAAAATCGAATAAACTACGTATAATGATGAGAACCTTATTCGACGGTTCGAATAAAAGTTCCTCGAAAAAAAAATTATCTTTCACCGTCGAATAAATTCACTTCGAAAAAAAAATTATCTTTCACCGTCGAATAAATTCACTTCGAAAAAAAAAATTATCTTTCACCGTCGAATAAATTCACTTCGAAAAAAAAAATTATCTTTCGCCGTCGAATAAATTCACCCCCAATAAATTTATTTATCCGCGGTGTTTCGGATAAAGATAAATCGTGTTATTCGAAGCTGCGAATAACGAATAAACGTAAAGTATCTTTTATTCGAGTTAATTTAGCTATTATCTTTGCCCATCTTTGTGTACGAGTAATGGAGTAGAGTTTCCTATAATATACTTCCTTGGTATAGTCACAAATCGCATTTGACGTTAGATCTTAGTGATTTTTGCATAGAACATAAGATTATTCTTTTTTTCTTATATCCCAACGCTACTCACATAATGCAACCGTCTGATGTTGTAATATTTAGATCTTTAAAATTAAAATGGAGACAAGTAGTTCAGGATTATAAACAAAATACCCAAAAATCAATTACGAAGGCAACTTTTGCTCCACTGTTTAAAATAGTTTTCAACGAACTGAGTGATACGACCATAAAAAATGGATTTAAAGTTTGTAGCTTATATCCATTTGACGTAAACGCACCTGATTATCAAAAATGTATTTCAACTAAAAGAAAAGAATTAAATTTTGTAAATGCAGTCGTAAATTCAAGTAATCCTCTTACACATAATGACTTTTGTGTGTACTAAAAAAATTTTTGATCACTTTATTCCTAAAGAAAAAATACAGGAATTTGAAAACACAAGAAACAAAAATGAATCACGCAATTGTGTGTGCATTCGAGTGGTCGTTGCTATAGGGGTCAAAATTTTTTGGAGTTTTTTTGTCTTACCCCCTAAAATATGGGGTATGGTGAGAAAATGATATGTACAAAGTTTCAAAGTGATTGGACAACGGGAACCCGTGCCACATTTGAGTTGGAGCTGTTACGTCCTGAAGGGACAGCCTGTAAATCACCCCGAGCGGCTGGAGTGACTTACCGGGTTCTTGCTCTGTCAAAGGGCTAAGGCCCACCTTGACTATACTTACCGGGGGTAGAAAGGAAGAAAGGGGTTGAAATAAAGCTTGTACAAGGGAATTGAGAGGAACAATAATGATCGCTTATATTCTTAATAAAGGTTAATGGTTAGGTACATACCAGGAGACGGCGCTCCGTCTCCGTCGCTGTTCTCGGGGCGTTCGCTTTGCCGCCGGACCTGTCGTAGGTCGTGTTCGCTCGCGTTTCGGGCTCGGGTGACGCAGGGATGTCGCTGGGCCTGGCGTCCGTCGTCTCGCTGCGCTCGCTCCGTTGGGGTTCTTCGCGATCGCGGTGGTCTGTATCGGCGCGTGAGTGCTCTCCCGGCGAGGCCGTTTCCTGTGTGTCGGATGGAGATACGCTCCGCCTAACCAGATCGACCGAGCGCGATTCGCGATACCGGACACTGAAGCGAAGACGCGATCTAGACGGCGACGCTCGCCGTCGCTACTCCCTAGCTCGAAGTCACAAAATCGAATGAATCCTATCGAGTCCGCGGTTGAGGACCGCGCCTCGCCTTCTCGAAATCGATCGGGGGGAGAAATCGCCCCGTCGGCAACTGGCGGTCGCTGCCTCTTGTTGGGAAATATCGGGGCCCGGGCCGTCAACGGTCACGTTGCGCTTACGACGAACCTCCGCGGTTCGTCGACCTGCCCGACACGCGCGAGGCGATTCCGCTGAATCGCCGATTCGGAGGAAAGCGACGCGAGGACAGTGAGCACGGGATGGACCAGAAGGGCCCATGTAACAGAGCTTTGAACTAATAATGATTTCTCAATATTTTTATTTTTGCATTTTTATGAAAAGTTGTTTATCTAGTACGAATTCACTACACAGTATCGGATTCTGTAGACATTTCTGAAGAAGAAACCATTCACGAAAAATGCCGGAATGGTTTTTACCTCGGACTGTTCGAGAAAATACCCATCGGCAACACGTGCATGGTGTTTTACCGCCTGGAGGCCATAGCTCGCCTGCCGCGAATCGTCAGGACCGTGCTCCAAATTGGCTAAAATTTTGGAAACAGTTTCAGTTTGCATAGAAATAATGTTTGCGACAAAGATTTTTAGCGACTTCCATTCTTTTTGTTATTTTTATGTCATTCTCTACCTTGCCGACGCAAAATAGTACAATGTATAATGGTCAAAACTATGAAAACAAATAATTACCGAACTCACATCGGTTCGCTACCATGCTTTACGCGCCTGCAAATGGGCGCGCGCCCCCCGCACTGATCTAGCCCCAACCAATACTAATATCAGGAACAAGTTGAAAAGTGGTATGCGTTGTGTCCTAGACTTACTAGTAACGTGGAACCACAACGAATTGAACCACGTGTTACATTGTAGTCCCAACATTCCCGATACCTTTTAAAAACAATTGAAAACAGCAGGTTCTGTGGCTTAGAGCCGCCTTCAACGTGTCGGTAACATAGGAAGTGACACTTAAATGATCAAAAAAAATTTCCATTCGCTAAAAATCCTTCTCGCAAACATTGTTTCTATGCAAAATGAAACTGTTTCCAAAATTTCAGCCAATTCGGAGCATGGGGGTTTTCGGAAGTACAGCCCACATCATATTATTCAGAATAGAAAGTTAAAAGTTTCTCCTGCTTCTATAAGGATTTTGTAAAAAAGATGCACAATGCACATATACAGTAATCTGCAGCTACAATAATGAATGATATCAATTAGGGAAATGTCGATACAAGAATTGATTCTGGAACCGTTTCGGAACCGATATAGAACCGAAAAAATAACGGTTATGGAACCGATATAAGGAGGGAAATAGGAACCGTAATCGAAACAGATAATAGTTGGAAATTGCGGTTCTTCATAACAGTTATTTGGAATAAAGGTACTTCATAACCGTTTTAATCAGAACCTTTAAATAACAGTTTTAAACAGTTATTTTCGGAACCGTTTCAAGCCCTGGCCAGTAGGGTGGTCCTTAGCTATAGGAGTCAAACATTTTTTTTTTTTTTGGGGGTCTTCGGCTACTTTGGAAGTATCAGAGAATATTTTTTAATAAAGGTACAATTTCTTACATGTATAATATAACATTTGTGTATTACTTCCAAGAATAAACTCAAAATCTTTGAATTGGGCTTACATACAATAAAGCAGCGCCTGAGTCACGCCACTACGTAAAGGCTGCCGTCCCAATGTGTGGCCGGCGACCCTCCCACTAGTGCAAGGGAGAAACAGATGCATACTTCTCCCTTGCACTAGTGGTGGCCTTAAAGGTGGCCGTTCCAATATGCGGCCGGCGACTGCGACCGGCTGCAGTCGCTAGCCGTAGTACAGTAAATCCCCGTTATGAGCCCGACGAACGGGGCTGGCGGTGGCAGAAGCAAAGGCGGCTGCGGTGGCAGCAGAGCCGGCGACGATGGCAGCTGGGCAGGCCGCGACGGCGGCAAAGTAGGCCGCGACGGCGACGGTACAGGCTGCGACAGCGGCAGAGAAGGCCACAACGGCAGCTGAGCAGGCCAAGACGGCTGGGGAACAGGCTGCGACGACGGCAAGGCATGCTGCGATGGCAGCGGTGGAGGCCGCGCGGGCAGCGGGGCCGACTGCGATGGCAGCAGAGCGGGCTGCGGCGGCAGCGGGGCAGGCTGCGGCGACATCGGTGCAGGCTGCAACAGCAGCGGAGCAGGCTGCGGCGGCAACGGGGCACTCCAGGATGACGGGCCCCCCACTTCAGAGTCGCCCTCCGCAATATGTGCCGGCTTCAGAACCTCCGTTGACACGGACTTCTCCTCGCCGTTCACGCGGATGATGAAAACCTTGCTGTTAACGCGGCGGACCACCTCCTACGGCCCAGCATACGGCGGCTCCAATGGGCGGCGCACCGAATCCACGCGTTTGAAGACGTGGGAACACGTAGCTAGGCTGCTGAAAGTAAACAGAGCAGTCCTAGAATGGTTACTTGTCGGCACGGGACACACAGTCCTCATGTGCACAGCGAGCCGCTCAGTAAATCCCTGCGGGTTTACAGGGATGTCCCTGGTCACGAAGAATTCTCCGGGCACCCGAAGCGTAGTCCCAAACAACATCTCGGCAGGGGATGCTTGAAGGTCCTGCTTGAACGCAGTACGAAGACCCAACAGGACAAGAGGCAATGACCGCGGCCAGGGAACCATCGGGTTGCACATTAAAGCTGCCTTCAATGCTCGATGCCAACGCTCCACCATCCCATTGGACTGTGGATGGTACGGCATCGTACGAATCCTATTCGCACCAATGGCCCTTGTCAAGGCGGCAAACAACGCCGACTCAAATTGAGCTCCTTGGTCGGTCGTGATGGTGAGGGGGGTCCCGAACTGGCACACCCAATTATTTAGGAAGGCGATGGCAACCGTCTCCGCTTGCATGTCCGCGAGTGGCACGGCCACTGGCCAACGCGAGAAACGGTCCACAATTGTCAGGCAATATCTTAAATCCCCTACCTGGGGTAAAACGATCAAGTCTATATGCACGTGATTAAAACGATTATCCGGCACAACGATGCTGTCCGGAAGTAGCTTATTGTAGCGGTGGACTTTCGCCCCCTGGCACGGCACGCACTCACGCGACCAACGCAACGCGTCACTACCGATCGCGGGCCAGACGAATTTCGTCCTGAGGCCCCGAGACGTGACACGACCACTGGGATGCGACAGTCCATGAATTACGTCAAATGCGGTCCTGCGGAGGGACCGGGGCAGGTACGGCCGGACCACGCCGTCCTTGACGCCGCACCAGACGTCCTCCTCTTCAATGGACAGCAACTGGAGGTTCAGGGATGAGTCCTCACACACAGAGACCAGCTCATCGTCCGCCTCCTGGGCCGCCCTGATGATAGCTGCGCTCAGCTGGGTAGGCATCGCTATCGCTGCAATGCGCGACATCGCGTCCGCCACTACGTTGTCTATGCCCTTTATGTGGCGAATGTCAGTGGTGAATTGGGAAATGAAGTCCAGGTGCCGCTGCTGTCGAGGGCTAGCCCGCTCAGCTCGCTGCGCAAAGGCGAATGTGAGCGGCAGGTGATCAGTGCGCACAGCAAATGGACGCCCATCCAATATGTGCTTGAAGAACTTCACCGCTGAATATATGGCGAGCAACTCGCGGTCATACGTGCTGTAGCGCACCTCAGGGCCCTGCAGCTTACGGGAGAAAAAATCCAGTGGAGCACACTCACCGTCTGCACCCTGCTCGAGGACTGCCCCAATGGCGACATCGGAGGCATCAGTGGTCAATGTCAGCTGAGCCGACGGCAATAAAAAGGCGGTACGAACCGCACGGGAAATGCTGTCCTTACACCCCTGAAAGGCTTCCTCAGCCATGGGGGTCCATGCGATCCTAGTTTGGTTGCGCTTCTTCGCCCCCTTCATGTATAACGTGAGCGGGGCTTGGATCTCCGCTGCCCTTGGAATACAGCGGCGGTAGTAATTTAGCATCTCAAGGAACCGACGCAACTCGGAGACAGTGGACGGCTTCGGAAAGGCTGCAATGGCCTGGGCCCGAGCCCCCGGGGGCCGGTATCCATCCCGGTTCACTACATACCCGAGATACGTTACCTCGGCCATCCCGAGACGACACTTGGCGGGGTTGATCGTCAAGTGGTGCTTTCGCAAAATGTCGAAAACAGTCGTGAGGTGCCTCTCATGCTCCTCGTGCGAACCAGAGGCCACGATTAGATCATCCAAGTAGCAGCGCACGAAATCATTGCCACGCAGTATATTGTCCATATGCCGCTGGAGCGTCTGCGCAGCATTCTTGAGGCCGGGCGGCATGCCCACGAACTCGAATAAGCCAAATGGGGTAGCAATGGCCGTCTTCGCAATGTCCTCTGCTGCAACAGGAATCTGGTGATAGGCTCGTTTCAGATCTATAACCGAAAAGACCTCCGCTCCCTGCAGACACTGGAAAATGTCTTCTGGACACGGAAGAGGGTAGCGGTCCGCCTGAGTACAGGCGTTGAGCCGGCGGAAGTCACCAGTGACTCTCCACCATTTCGCCCCGATTACCTCACTCTCCTCCGCGGGCTCCGCGGAGGGTAGCTCCATCCCAGGAGGGAGAAACTCCGGCTTGGGAGGTGGGAGCTCCTGCTTGGGTACCATGTGCAGCGAGCTCGACCATTGGCTGGACGACATCCGCACGACACCCTGCTGAAGCAGAAGGTTAAAATGCGCTCTGGCCGCGTCGAGCTTAGCTCCGGACAAACGACGAGGACGCTCGTGAACAGGCGGACCGGTAGTCACGATCCGGTGCGAGACAGTGGTAGCAGAGTCCGGTGCCACTATCATTCTAGGGCGTGTGAGGTCGCCGTACCTCTGCATGAGGCTCGCGTACGCGGCGCCCCCCGGGGCAATGTCACGGTCAATCGGCACTGTCACGGACACACTGCCCGCGTCAACCGAGCACACGGTACCACGCGAACCGATTTTTGTCAGCGGGTCCAATAATGCGCATTCCTTAATGTCTATTAGCAAACCGTAGTGTAATAGGAAGTCCGCACCAATAATCGCGGAACGCGTGTCAGCGATGATAAAAGGCCAGCGAAACTCGCGGCGTAAACCAAGGTTCAAGGCTAAATGTTTCTGACCGTACGTCTTTATTATAGAGCCGTTCACAGCACTCAGATCAAAGTCAGTAGGCTGCAATCGTCCACCGCACATGTGACGAGGCAACAATGACACAATTGCGCCTGAGTCCACTAGGAATTCCACTCCGGACTTGCGGTCTCGAACTTGGAGTCGACACTCCCGCAGCCGCGGTTGCCGGGTAGCGTCCCTGCCGGCACTCGGCTCATCTGCCGACAGGGCATCTAGTTTAAAGGGGCCTGCGCCGAAGTTGGTGCCACGTAGTTACATGGCCTCTCGCAGCGACGGGCCTTAGCTCCGAATTTGCGGTGCAGATAACACATCCCCGCGGTCGCTGGAGATACAGATCGGGGGCGCGAGCGGGGACGATCCCTCCACCCAGCGGAACGGTCAAGCAGCCTTGTCGTTGCTGCCAATAGGTCGCGGTTGAGGGCGATCAATTGCCCCAACGACGTCCGGATCTCGGACAGGTCCTTTTCCACGGATGAAACTTCACCCAGCGGTGACGGTGGAGAGCCTAACTTTGGGTGAGCGGCCATGACGCCGGCGACGCTCGGTACCTCCATCAGCTCGTCAGCCGCTACTGTGAGCTCATCCAAGACAGGCTCTCTGAAAATCTTCAGAAAACGTTGGGTACTAGCGGGAAGCAGCGCCAGCCACTTCACGCGGAGGACATCTTCAGAGGCGTGATCACCCGCCAGAGTGCGCATTTGGCGCAGGAGCTGGGACGGCTTCTTATCCTCCAGCTGCATCTCATTTAATAGTTTCGCCAACTGGCGATCCGACGAGTCTGAGAACCTCGAAGTAATGTGAGTTTTTAGATACAGGTATTTCCCCTCCTCAGGTGGGCGTCGAACGACATCCGAGACGTCAAGCAGCGACTCGGGGTCTAGAGCGCCAACGACAAGGTGGTACCTATTCTCATCTGAAAGCACATTGTGGGTCCTGAACAGGGACTCGACCTGGAAAAACCACAGGTCAGCGTTCGTCTTCCAGAACGGCGGCAGCCGGCAGTGATGCACTGCCTTCACGTCCGAGTAAGCAGTCCCAAGACGCTGATTGGCCCGCTGCGCAGCGGAAACCGGCTCGGCTCCCGGCGAGGAAGCGGAAGTGGGGAGTTGACCCAACGAAGCCGATTCAGCGCCATCTTTTTGCGCGCCTTTATCAGGCGAATGAGTCAGAGGCATGCCGCCCACGTCTCAGCTTATCGGGCTGCTAAAAAAACAACGGACGATAATTGTCCGTGACACTGAAATCGCAAGCCTCGCGATATTCACGTGGTCACGCAATGTTCGACCGCACTCTCGATGCCGATTTGCACGTGCGATTATTGTCTCAGAACATGCGGTTCACGAGCACGCGATACAGGTCCAATCACACGATATTCATTATCACACGCTGATCGAGAAAAACTCTTGCGAGATCCCTCACGGGGGGGAAAGATTTAGCTCAAGAGCTATAAAAATGCACGGCGCACACGCGCCGTCCGAAAATCCAGAACAAAGACACACGTGCACAAGGTCCCAAGACCAGAAAATTCACGTCGGGGTCACCACTATTCGGAACGCGCTACCGGGATACTGGATAGGTCATTACCGAATGAATATAGACTTGGGACACTTATGTGGTAGAGACTTTCTTTATTAGCAGCCAACTGGCTGTAACGTATACGAAGCGTCGCACGTGGTACGCGAACAAAAGAATCTCCTTTGTAAAGTCTCAAGGGAGGCCTTCGCGTCTCGTAGTCTGGATGTTACTGCGTCCACACATTCTCTCGCCTCGAGGCGCTGCTTCCGGCGCCCTGGTTTCGAGGCTTCAGTACGCGTGGACGGTGGCGCCTCCTGACGGCGCAGTGGCGGGGTCGCCACAGACTTTCCAAGCCGCGATCGGCGGCGGCGGCCAAATTTTAAGCACCGCTCTTATGGAGAAGCATGCATCCGTTTTCTTGGCCGCGTTTTCGAGCGGCCGCGGCCGCGCGTCTGCTACAGCAGCAACCTGGGCTACTCGAGACCCAACACAATGCGATGAGTATCTGTTTTCCGCCATGCTGGCGGAATCTACTAGCCGCGCGGCTAGCCACGGCGGCAAATAGCTTGACTCCTCAAAACGGAGTCCTAGCCGCGGCCGCGCGGCGATCCAGCGGCACAGTGGGACAAAATATTTCTTGTAAGCAAATAATATGAGGTCCTGAAGAAGGGGAAAATATCGCGGTGGCTACTTCTGATCTGTGTGTAAACACGTGTCAAAGTTTGCATTTTTTTTTCTTGTGGAAAATTTTGAATCGAGACTTTTAAATTTTGATGATATAAAAGACACAAATTTTTGGGGAAACGAAATGAGTAGTATCGTTTTTGGTAAGCAATAGCAAATAATTAGTTAGGATATTTTCCATATGAAACCCATTGAAGAAATATCAGCAATTATCGGCTTTTTAGTTACCCTCCGGGAACTTCCGAGCAAATTTATTTTTGGTTTTATAATCAACATATATGTGGCTTTGCAACTGCGAAAACAAGATTTGGCAATATTTACCAATCATGGAGTAATTACCTGTATTCTATGTCGCACAGTGAGGCTGAATCCCAAGAAATAGGGGAAAATTCAACAACATCATATTTTTTGCACTGAAACTGCCGAATATAATTAAGGAAGTTCATAAAAAAAGTATTAATATACAACTCATACGGAGGATTGACGTTATTTAAAAAAATTATGTCAATAATTACAATAAAACTAGAACAATTTGATAAATGTACCTACATACTATGGAAAGTGCAGAAATATTTGCAAACTTGTATCCATGTTATCCTATATACCAAATACTGTTCACAAAGTGTTAAAACATTCCTACGAAATTATGCAATATTGGGGCAACCTTCCAATCGGCTAATTGTGTGAAGGGCCTCGAGATGCCAGAAATAAAGGTTTTAAAAAGTAAAGAAAAGATTGTACGCTCAAAATATTCTCATTGCAATACAAACGAAGGTGTTTTAAACTTTTTATCGATTTCTTCAGATCCAGTACTAGTGTTTTATAAAGTAGTTTCATAAGATTCAACATTTTGATTGGAAAAAGTGGAATGTTGAATTTTTTTCTCTATTCTTGGGATTGACGCCCACTGTGCGTTGGGACAAAAACGGGATCGGAGCCAAGCGAGAATTCATTCGTTGTTTTCGACCGATAATTTCATATTTTCCCAAGACCGTTTCGACATCATCTGTTTGCCAGCATTTCTAAAGGGCAGTCAAGAACGTAGTGCCGTCTTTAATAATTTTAGGCATTCTTCACTCTAACAATGAGTTAATCCGTATATTGCTCTGTCCGTGGGTTCGGACCTGGACGTAGGTACTGCTATTAACCGCCACGCCGACTCGCGGGACAATATGGTCATAAACCGCGACTCTGGCGAGACGCTTTGGTCGATCAGCCTGATTAACTTTTTGGAATCAGATGTGGCATTTTCCTCCACGAACAAAATAAGAAGATGTTCATAGGTTAGATCGAAAAATGTTTCCCCAACAATGGAGTAGGAAACGAAATCACTCTGAAGAAGTATCAGTACGTCTCGCGGTGAGACACAGGAAGAAACGGGGTAGTCGGCCGACTGCGCGTGTTCCCGCCTGCATCATCCTCCCTACAAAATTTGAGAGAAACCACTTATCTCTCGAGTATAAACACGCGTTGGAATATCAAAACAGAAGCACGCGCTGACGTATTCGGTACGAGAGAAGGTGGGCCATAGGAAGGAGATATTACTGGGCAGAGGTGAAAAGCTGCTGTTTCAAAGGAATGCAGGACCGATTGGTTATAATATAATCTCCTCCCTATGGCTTACCTTCTCTCGCAACCAATACGTCAGCGCGTGCTTTTGTTTTGATCTTCCAACGCGTGTTTATACCCAAGAGATAAGGGATCCGTCTTTAATTTGAAAGGAGGACGATGCAGGCGGGACCACGCGCAGGCAGCTGACTATCCTTTTCTTCCTGTGTCTCTGTACGAGGCGTATTGATGGTGGACTTGGTGGATAATACTTCTTAATTTCTAAATAAAAACTGAACGGGCTGACTTATGTCCCTAGGACGGTGGAATAGGGTTCGACGAAACGACCGCCGTTGTTTGTCATTTACCTACCTCGTTGGAGGCCTCGGTACTTATATACAGTCAGTGTAAAAAGTATTTGTACAACGACCAATTTAAAGTAAAACTTTGTATATCCATGTCAGTACTACATTTTAACAGAAAAAGATTATTAATAAATATTCTTAAATGTTTGTAGAATAGATCTTGTATAAACAAATTTTTATTCCCTTTAACATTTACAAAAATATGAATAAAAGCAGATAAACGTGCAGAAATAGACCCGCAGTAAATATTCGTACAGTTAAATAAAGGATCAATAAACTATGGAAATAAAATAAATATTTAATGTTTTAATAATTTGTGGGATTGCCTTTTGATTTTATAATACCTTCGAGGCTTCTTGTCGAGGATTTATTTAGTTGGATGTTATAGCAGGTTGTACATATTTTACTCTACTACTACATACAGGGTGATTCTCCAGCGCCGCCCGTCCTTTGACACATCTCTATAGATGCCGCATGGTACCCGGTGACGAGGACAACACCTCGCAGTGCCTCACCGAATTTTATGGCTTTCGACCCTCGGAAGGGTTCGAATATCATTAAAAAGTCAGAAATGTCCAGGATTTCCGCATTTCCCACCAGATCTTTGCGAAAACGACGTCAATGGATTCCTTATGTTTCACCGATGAAACTGACACCACGAACGACGTAATTCGGACCATATGAAGGAAATTCCATGAAAATTTAATTTAAGGTGCGTCCCAGAATGATAGAGCCACCTTAGAAAATAGCAGTTCTAAAAGTTTGGGTTAGTGTGATGTTCGTCTGCGGAGGCGTCTCGGGTGACGACTCGAAGAGATCACTTTAGGGAGGAGGGATGTTATTTTCCTTCCTTCTGGACGGCATAGCCGCGTAAGTGGTGCAATAAATGTTGCAGTAGAAATTATCTAGGATGGAAAATTGATTAAGGTATCTTTTGTTTGTGTTGACTTGGGGTCAACCGGGACTCTCGCGTACGTAGATATAGCGATCATAATGTCGTTTGCTCCGCAGTCTCCTACTTAGTTTTGAAAGGCAATCAAGATTTGTTTCGTTTTCATTATCTTCAGGTAACGCAAATTTCGCGGAAAATAACTCATGTCGATTGTATCCAGTGCCCTTGTGGACACTGGCATTATACGGGAACGCGGCCAAGTTCCATTCGTCCCAGTCGCTGTATCTACCGATTAATAATTTTAAACATTCGGTCAAAACGAGTTGCAATCTCTCTAAAGAGCCGTTAGTCTGTGGGTGAAAGGCTGTGGTTCGGAATTGTTGCATTTTACATTCCCGTGGTACTGCTTTCGTGAAATTTCGAGTAAAATTTGCTGCTTGGTCAGTGAGGGTGGCTTCAGGAGCTCCGAAATGACAATTAAATCTTTTGATGAATTCGTCGGCGACTTTAGTTGATGTGAATAGGCTTAGGAGCACGCACACAAGATATTTTATCAATAGAAGCTGCATGGGTAATTTGCAAATCTGGTCTGTTCTCGTGGTAGGCAGTCGTTCACTTATGTTTTCTGGGGAAGAACTTGGCGGAATTTCTGCTGGCGACAATTTCCGGCGCATCTTTTGGTGCAGTTGAATTTCTTTGGGTTCTCCTCCTAGATGAGCGCTGGATTTGGGCTTTGCAGGGTCGACGGAGTTGCTTCCACTCGTTGCCACATGGATCGGTGAACTTGAGTATCGAGGCCTCTTGGATCCGCTTGGTTTACGTTCGGGCCAATCCTCCGAGTCGTCGACAGATACTTCGCGTGGTCGTTTTGAGCATGCCTCCACTGCAGGGGAATTATGGGATAAGGCGTCTGTAGTGATGTAGAATTCCCGCTCAAAATTCGAGAATTGCAGGCTGGGTTCCTTCTGCAATATTGATGTGAAGTAGTCAAATTGTTTTTGTTGGGACGGTCCCCAGTCAAATGGTGTGCTTCTCTTCGATAGTGAGGTCAATGGGCGAACCTTTCTAGGGAATTTTGGGATGAACCGTCTATGATATCGGGTCGGAACAAGGAATCCTTTAATTTGTTTTGGCGTGCGAGGTGCAGCGTCAACGAACTTATCGCTTTTCCCAGGAATCGGATGCTCTTTGGAGATTGATTGAGGTAACTTTTCCGCCCTTGAAGGAGCTTCCGCAGGAATTAGTATTATTTCCGGTTCCGGCGTAGCCGCAAGAGACTCTTGGGAGTTTAGGGGAAGGGTTAATTTGGCGTAATGCGCAGGGGGTGAGAGTGAGTGAATTCTCACAGACGGGGCCTGACCAACTGTGTTTATTCGAATGATACCGGTTTCTACGGTATCGCTGGTGTCTTTGGTTGGATCGCGAGTGGGTGCGCTCCTGCGTGGCCCACTCCACGGTTCGTATCCGTCGGTGCCCGACGGGGTATTTCCTGACTCCGTTTCCCACAAGGTTCTAGGATCCCGATGGTTGGTCAAGATGCGTTTTCTGCATTCCGAGATCACGTGTCCGGATATTTTGCAATAATTGCAGATTGGCAGCTCTGTAGGTACTGAAGGAGAAGGTCGGGTTTTGTCCCAGTAGGGGACTTGGGGTTTGGGTGCTTGGTACCCATATTCCGCAACGCGGTTTGGAGGGTGTCTCTCGGGAGTATGGGAAGCTGAACCTTGGTTACTCCAACAGGATCGCGCGTCGTGACCTGTCTTGTCGCAAAGTTGGCAGGTTAGTCGCGGAGATTTCTGCTCTGAGAATCGGAGGCGGTCCCTGTTAATCTCCTTATCTACGAGGACAGCCTGATCGAATGCCTCGTCGAGAGTTTCGAACTGGTGCTGGTGTAATCTGATCCTTATGTAGGGCGGAAGGCCATCGACGAATGAGTCTAAGGCTAGGTGGTCTAGGTCCTGAGGGTGCCGTTGTGCGAAATCTCGGTAATGTTCTCCATCCTCTTCTAAAATGGCGAATCGGAGGTCCCTTACGCGTGAAATGTACTCCAACATGTGCTCGTTGGCTCCTTTAATAATATTGGCAAGTTCCCCACGATAGTGGTCAGACGTTTTACCAGGAGAAAATGTACGTTTGAGTTGTTTGATTAAATCATTTACGGAGTCAAAGACCCTATCCTCAACGGCCAAGTATGCATGGTCTTGCAGCTTATTTAGCAACAACCTCGTTAGCTGGGGTTCGGCTTGCGAGGGAACCAGAGCCTTAGCCCTATTGCAGGCTCTCGCGAATTGTAAAACTGACATGTTGTGACCGTTAAACTTTGGGACGGTTTCTATTGCGTCTTTCAATTTGATCTGGGGCGATGGACACTGGTCCGGAATATAGTTGTAATTTAATACTGGTTTCCTATCAAAACGGGAGGAACCGGGAGTTGCGAAATTGTTTGCCATTGGCGGAGGTGCAAGAAGTTTTTCCATCATGTCGCGGATGGCTTGAATTTGACCGGAGAGACCTTCTAACGCGGGGCCGTTCGACCCGGTGGCCACGTCCGAACGCGTATTCGGTTCCCGGTTTGCGACAAATTCCGCGTACGTGCTTTTAATTTCGGCTAGCTGTTGCTGTAATAATTGCACCAGCTTCATTTTTTCGGCGGTCGCGGCGTCTACAGGGTTAGGGGAAGGACCCGCGTTTTGGTTCATTATGTGAGAGTCCTCGGTATCGCCGTACACGGACATGTTTATTTTGCGAAATAACTGATAGGTGAAGGAAATTTTAGAATCTTTGGTGCACTCCACCGATATAAAAGTTATCACCCTGATAATAACTAGTATTGGAAAGGAGGAACTGTTGGGTGCACAGAACACAGCTGCTTACGGGGTGGCCTTGAATTATCGGTTTGTTACACCTAGGGCAATCGACGGGTGCCATGTTCAATCCGTAGTAATGGGTCCAGTATACTTCTATCGTATCTGTGGGCACCAGGCTAGAGCAATTAACGCAAATCTCGTTGCCGTCCGTGGTTGTCGCTATGCCTCCAGAGACGCAGGTCAGCGCATTCAAATATGCTGAAATGCTTTGTAATCTGCGGCTGCGGTAATTTAATGTGCCACGAAGTGGGTTTTTAATGCACATTTTTAATAGGCCTTTGTGGGTGCCGTATAATAGAGAATCTATTTCTATTATCAACGAACGCATCCCACCGCTGTCACCAAATTTATGTCACGTCCCGGGTGAGGTTTTTTGGGAACGGTGACTATGGGGAAGGAGAAGATCAGGCGCGAATCTAACATCCGTCACACTGAGGGTTCGAGAGGAGGATCAGGCGTGAATCTGTCATCCAGCACTCTGTGGGTTTTGAGGGAAAGCCAGGCGTGAATCTGTCATCCAGCACACTGTGGGTTTTGAGAGAAAGCCAGGCGTGAATCTGTCATCCAGCACACTGTGGGTTTTGAGGGAAAGCCAGGCGTGAATCTGTCATCCAGCACACTGAGGGTTTTGAGGGAAAGTCAGGCGTGAATCTGTCATCCAGCACACTGTGGGTTTTGAGGGAAAGCCAGGCGTGAATCTGTCATCCAGCACACTGTGGGTTTTGAGGGAAAGCCAGGCGTGAATCTGTCATCCAGCACACTGAGGGTTTTGAGGGAAAGTCAGGCGCGAATCTATCATCCGTCACACTAATCGTTTGAAAGGAATATCAGGCGCGAATCTATCATCCGTCACACTAATCGTTTGAAAGGAATATCAGGCGCGAATCTATCATCCGTCACACTAATCGACCAGGGAAGGTTTTAAAGCAAATTGGTACTGAAGGAACACCCGTTAGCACTCTTGTTTTGTTTTGGTTTGATAATAGGATTTACCGTTGCATTCGTACAAAAGAAACCATACTTAGTTTTCCTAAGAATAGCACGGCTCATGCAGCAGTGTGTTTGTAAATACTGGGAGAGCTCTCGCGAATCAGCTGTTGCGGCAGCTTGGTTTCGTTGGAAAGCCTTATGACTCGAGGATACACACAATAATTCGAAACATGATTGATAACAAAGCGGTTTATTAGCTTTGTTAGAGTGGTTTTAACAATGCGTGGGAAGATTTTGTATTCACACGCGCAACATTTATAATATGAGTTATGAATATGAATGGCGATATATATATAATAAGCATAAATGAAAGAATATAATAGTAAGTAAGCACTAAGCATAAATGAAAGAATATAATAGTAGGTAAGCAATAAGCATGAAAGAATATAATAGTAAGTAAGCAATAAGCATAAAAGAATATAATAGTAAGTAAGCAATAAGCATAAATGAAAGAATATAATAATAAGCTATAAGCGTTGATAAATAATAATATGGTATGGGGTGATATGCACTATAATAATGGTATATAATAATGACTTACAGTGATTGTCGTAAAGCACTGATTTGAATAATTGACACTTGTTTTAATGATACTCTTATCTATTAGACTGTCTGTTGACAAAAGAGCGTTCTGAGCTCTCGATCCTTCGTATTTATATGATCTTCCAGGAGTACTGCGGGGGTTCGCGCGGTAAAGACCTTGACAGATTTCGGAACAAGACGCAGTAGATTTTGGGGGTTTTTGTAAACGGTATGGCTATTAATAGATTAATAGTATTTATGTCACGTACGCCAAATGCGTCGTAATTACAATCACGTGTTGATCACGTTTGTACATTTGCGTCGCAGTAACATTTCTAGGGTTTTGGCATGGGGCTTTGAAGCGAAATACTCAACCCATTTGGTGGAGTTTAGGAGGTCGTATAGGAGTGGGGTAAACGGTGTATTGACTTCTGTGGTCATAGTAAGGGCGTGAGACGTAGTCTCGATTTGGAAGAGGGTTTTAAGGATGAGGGATTTGTTTAAACGTAGATTTGGAAGGAAGTGGTCATGCCTCATATGGCGAATAGGCGAAGGAGTTGTGTAACGATCATCTCGCGATGGGGATCTCTAAGATACATCATCGAGGTGGCGTTTTGTATAGGTCATCTTGTGTTGGGGACCGCTAAGGTACAACATCAAGGTGATCGGCGATTGGGATTGACCATTTAGAGATAGGGACCACTAAGGTATATCGTCCAAATGATCGGTTGGGTGAGGGAGTAGGGTATGACTCGAGATTGAAGGTTTTTGGTGGATTGTGGATGGATTTGTGAGGAAGTGGTGTTAAAATACCGCGCGAAAAATAGTGGGACGTCACATTAGGTTAGAAAAATATTACAATATCACGTTATTCGTATGTTTATTTAATATTATATTTTTGCATAAATAACACAAAACAAAAAACTGTTTCCAGTATAAAATTTAAAAACAAAACAGAACTATGTCCCAAAATGATAGGGCCACTTAACTAATCATTATAACATTAATTAATTTTATTGTGTATTACATTATTAATAGCCTATGAAACCACCTTGTTTTGAAATAACCTTATATACTCTATTTGACATTGAGTTAACCAGATTCTGCATGTGTTTTCCTGTAATTTCGTTCCAACAATCGGTAATCGCACATTTTAAGTCGGTAACATTAGCAAACTGACGGCCATTTTGGTATACTTTTCGTGATAATATACCCTACAGATTCTCTATGGGGTTTAAATCAGGAGAGTATGGCGGCCAAGTCATTACCAATATCTGTTTACTTCTGAACCACTCTCTTGTTGATAATGCATTGTGAATAGGTGCATTATCCTGTTGGAATTGATACACACTATCATTCAATTCGTCTAAAAATGGTAATAAATTGTTCTCGAACATAATTTGATAGTCCCTAGCTTTCATTCTTCCGGAAATAAAAGCTAAAGGTGCTTTAGCCGTCCCGCAAAATGCACCCCACACCATTACACTTATACCACCTTGTTGGCCTTTCGAAAAAATAAGTTCCTCTTTTCGAATATCGTGCCAATAACATTTCCAACCGTCTGGCCCATCTAAATTAAATTTTTCCTCATCGCTTCAAATGATATTCTTCCATTCAGTCGTCCATGTCATGTGTAATCGGGCTCATTCCATCCGCTTTGTCTTATTTACCATATTTAAAGGTGGCTGCTTTTTCATCTTCTTGCATTCTAACTGGCCTGATGACGTAATAAATCTATGAACGGTGGATTTTGCTGCTCCAATTCCTGGTAAAGCCGCTACTGCACGAACACTTGTTGTAGAATTACTCATTTCTCGCAAAATTCTTCTGTTTTGGCGAGTCTTTAGTGTAGAGGGACGTCCTTTTGATTTCTTTTTACCATAATAATCATTCAATAATTTAAAATTACAAATAACATGTCGGGGACGTTTTATTCTCTTTGCAATTTCTCTAATTGACATGTTGGCTTTAAGCATTTCAGTAATTTGTCCTTTTTCGAAATCGTTAAACATTTTTCCTCTTCCCATACTGGTAACGTGTATTTTACGTTAATACGTTTCAACTGACTGTCAATTCGAAACATTTGAACTGATTGTTTCACCATTGTTGGCAATACGATAGAGCTAACCAAACATTGTTGCCAATACCGTAGCATTATTAGTTGGCTCTATCATTTTGGGACATAGTTCTGTTTTTTTTTAAATTTTATACTGGAAAAAGTTTTTTGTTTCGTGTTATTTATGCAAAAATACATATTAAATAAACATACGAATAACTTGGTATTGTATTTTTTTCTAACCTAACCCGAACTTTTAGAATTGCTATTTTCTAAGCTGGCTCTATTATTCTGGGACGCACCTTATATCATTTCAAGTTGTCTTCGTTAATAATAGTCCGATTTACATGAAATTTCGTATGATTTTTATCGGAGAAACATCAGGAATCCATTAGTGTCACTTCCATATCGATACGATAAAGAATAAAAAATTATTTTATTTCGGAAACAGGTATGAATTCTTGGCCGTAGACCCTTTCAAGTACGCTCGAAGCAAAGTGGGACCCTCAACGCTGCGCGGCCGGAGTCTGGCCGCCGCCGCCGATCGC
The DNA here is from genome assembly GCA_963932275.1 of Andrena praecox. Lineage (NCBI taxonomy): Eukaryota > Metazoa > Arthropoda > Insecta > Hymenoptera > Andrenidae > Andrena > Andrena praecox. Next base: position 39,216,960 of record OZ010731.1, read on the forward strand.
GGCTTGGAAAGTCTACCTTAAGGTATATCTTCGGGATGGCCCGATGGTTGGGGAAAGCGGTAAGGGTTGAGTTTTAGGAATAGTGGTGGAGTTGTGGAGTGTAGAGCTGTTCAAGTACCCGGAAAAAGCAAGCCGAGCCTAACTCGGCTTGAACGACCGAGCCGAGCCGAGTACCCGAATGAACCGAGCGGCTCGGATAGAACCAAGTAACTTGAATTTTTCAAGCGGCCCGAATGAAGCGGGCGGCTCGAACAGAACCAAGCGGATTGAATTATTTCAAGCGGGCCGAAAGAACCGAGCGGCCCGAAAGAACCGAGCGGGCCGAAGGAACTGAGGCGGCCCGAATGTATGTCTGTACATTGTACGTCGAGCAGATAGGTTAGGAGATAGGTTATGTATACCTAACCCAATTATAATATAGACTGCGGAAGTTTATGTAAATGCATGTTTTTATTGGAATGACTTAAACAAGCGGGACTTTGACAGAACTATGTTTCATCATTACGAGGATGTTAAAAATATACTTTCGATTTTATACATTTTGCATATTCTGGATATACGTTGCACATTCTGCATATTTTTCATATTTTTTGCAGATACGGAATTTGTTTACAAATTAGCTTGGTGAACCACGCCATTCAAATTTAATAGTTTCATATGTTAAAAAGTTTAATAGTGTAATAGTTACATATATATTCAAATGTTTAATAATTCAATAGTAGGTACAACGGCTTGATACGTATAATATATAATTATTACAGTACAATTATTAGTATACTACAGTTTGATAAAAGAGGTTAAATATATCCCTCCGCCCCCCCCCCGTTACCCTTTTCAGCATATTTGCATATTCGCGGCATATCATACTTGCATAAACTTCCGCAGGCTAGGTATAAATAAATAAATAGACGAATAATTTTTGAACAAGCAATATAAATAGACACACAATTTAATTTTTTTATTTAATTAATGTAAGAACTTCTTACATTATATTTAACCTCTTTTATCAAACTGTAGTATACTAATAATTGTACTGTAATAATTATATATTATACGTATCAAGCCGTTGTACCTACTATTGAATTATTAAACATTTGAATATATATGTAACTATTACACTATTAAACTTTTTAACATATGAAACTATTAAATTTGAATGGCGTGGTTCACCAAGCTAATTTGTAAACAAATTCCGTATCTGCAAAAAATATGAAAAATATGCAGAATGTGCAACGTATATCTAGAATATGCAAAATGTATAAAATCGAAAGTATATTTTTAACATCCTCGTAATGATGAAACATAGTTCTGTCAAAGTCCCGCTTGTTTAAGTCATTCCAATAAAAACATGCATTTACATAAACTTCCGCAGTCTATATTATAATTGGGTTAGGTATACATAACCTATCTCCTAACCTATCTGCTCGACGTACAATGTACAGACATACATTCGGGCCGCCTCAGTTTCTTCGGCCCGCTCGGTTCTTTCGAGCCGCCTCGGTTCTTTCGGCCCGCTTGAAATAATTCAATCCGCTTGGTTCTGTTCGAGCCGCCCGCTTCATTCGGGCCGCTTGAAAAATTCAAGTTACTTGGTTCTATCCGAGCCGCTCGGTTTTTTCAAGCCGCTCGGTTCATTCGGGTACTCGGCTCGGCTCGGAAACCGGGTTTCAGCTTGCTTCGGATTTCAAGCTACCCGAATATTCAAGTACTTGAACAGCCCTAGTGGAGTGATTTATGGGGAAGACTCTAATTATGACCGCGCGAAAAATAGTGGGACGTCACAATATTTTTATGAAATAACAAACGTTTTTCTACAACATAAAAAATCATATAAATTAAAAATCTAGTTTTTTCATAATTGATGATTAATCTACGAATCGTTCATCTACTGGCCTGCTTACCCTATTTGGCTAAAATTCAAAGCCAATTTTCTCGAAAACGATGCGTGATATCAAAAAATTTTGTTCTATATTTTCGACTTATTGTATTTTTTCATGTAGAACACCCCTGAAATTTTCTCCCATTTATAGCCGGACACCCTGTATGTATATGTGGAGAACTCTGAGTTCAGTTTGATTTCAAAGCAAATATTACAGGACTTTCGGATAATACTTTTCATACTTTCCAGAAAATGTCAATATGAAAACATACCAAGGCTGTGCATGGCATAGGCATGGCGTGGGATGACAATCTCACGGCATGCAACAACACTCCAACGCCACTGAAAGCGTTGAAAATGGTTCATTTAATTTGCTTTGGCCAGTACTTCCCAATGGCGAATAACAATTGCAACACACGTTTTAGACAGAAATCAATTTTCATACTTATGATTTCCATATTTTAGCACTGTTTTGTAATATTGTATTTGCTGTGTTCGATGCATGTGACACGTATGATAAAGCGACATAAAGTTGCATTACTTAACAAATTTGTTAAATATCAAATTAAGATTCTCGACCGAAATTGTTAAATAAGATGATATTGGCGCGTTGATTCGGTCACTATACAACAATTTATTTTATTATTTGAAAATACAAATTTGTATTGTTTTTTAGAATCCGAAGTTTGACGAAAACAACTTTCCGGAACAATCGCGCAAGAAAGCTGATAACTTTTGTAGAAACCCTACGGGCGACATTGGAGGGCCATGGTGTTACGTTGAACAAGAACACTTTGAATATGTTCAGAAGGAATACTGTGATGTTCCATTCTGTGACGACAGAGGTATTTTTCACATCTATTAAACCCTTCGTAACTTTAGACGAGATATCTCGCGAACCGGTACCAGCCGTTTAACTTTGTTGACGAGATATCTCGCAACCAGCCAACCAGCGTCGCCGGGGAATCGGTTGTCGACGCTGGTTGGCTGGCTCGGCTTGACTTGACGGTGGCGCCGTTTCGTTTCCCATCGTGTCTCGTCTTGGCTTTGATTGGTTTGATGTCACCGCGTCATCGCGCGCATGCGTTCCTCCTCCCTACGATGCGAGGCTGAAATCCGGTGGTAATTTCCCGTGAACACTGTTTACGACTTCGGTAAATGTAAATAACGCGAGGAAAACGTTTTTCAACGTTTTTAAGAAATTGAGTATTTTTCCCAAAATTTGAATTTTTGGCCTCGATGCGCGATAGTCAAATATCATTCGATTTCAAAAAATTTTTTGCGTTGAATTTGTACTTGCCTAAGGCAACTTTTGCGCACTATTACATTTCGAGTTTCAAAAAAAAATCTGAATTCTATCCACTCTACTGTATACTCATTCAAATTTCGAATTTCTTGCGATTAATTTTCTAAGAATGACATTCGAAGAACAAATTTCATAATTAGAATGTTTATTAGATAATTTCGGATAGAAACAATCGTGTTATATGAGAACCTAATGGGCTTGTTAATTTCAAAATATTGCGCCGTCTTCGAGAACTCAAGGATATTGGGATTTACTGTTCAAACGTTTTAGAAGAGCACACGCCCGCTCTTGTACATAAGAAATCGACGGCTTGTATACGAAAACCCAGGGTTTTGTGTAATTATTTATTTAAATTTTTTATTTTATGTAAATCTTTAATGAAATTTGAGATATTTAACGTCAAAGGCTCAGGTTGCGCTCGATTAAGTAAAGTCTCAGAATGCTTGCACGTTGTCGAGGCACAGCCCGGCCAACGTTTCATAAAAACAATTCATAAATAAAAAATTTATAATAAAAACGTTTGGAACGTAACATCATTTTTTGTCCGAAATACATTTATAATTGAAGTGTTAGCACATACAAAATCTACTTATCATACAGCTACTATAACAAGGAGAGGTTGGCAGGTGTCCGCCTCCGATTGCTTTGGTTTTTGAATATGTTTTAGAGTTTAGAGGACCGAAAAATAAGAAATACGTGTCATTTTACTTCTCCCCATTTGCATGTTTAAGAGGTGAAACTAATGAGCAGGGCGTAGTTTATACAAAGAAACAAAGAAAAGCTTTTATTATTAAGAAAGTAGGAAAGATATATATACAGGTTTCGTGGTATCGAAAGAAAGTATACATTGCTAACTGACAAATGTCGCGTGAGTGTCGCGCAGCGGCACGCACGGATAACAGGGCCGTGATAGTAGAGCGCAGTCAGTCCCAGGAGCGTATCAAGTGAAAAAGAAGTTAGGCACATTAATTATTCTTAATGGAAACCACCCTCAAAATTCATAAGGGGTACAAAATTGTGTTGAGTAAATCTGATATAAACTTAATTTGCGTCATAACTTGCTGTATGGATAATGTTATTATCGTCAGCCACCGTAATAAGGGGGTAAACTACCCGTAATCGATTAGCTGCGCATTTGAGAGACTTGAAACGTGTAAAAAAATTCATAAAATTGTTAAAAAAACTTTGACATAATTTATTTTAGGATGACACATAGTGGTTTTATGGCTTCCCATCGCTACTGACAATGAGGGGTGAACCAGCAAGTTATAACGCAAAATGACATTTATATAAAGTTTTATTCAACACAATTTTGTACCCCTTGTGAACTTTAAGGGGTGGTTTCACCCCCCACAATATACACATGGACCAAAATAGAAAGACAGCCGTTTCTTATTTTTCGGTCCTTTAAAACATATTCAAAGACCAAAGCAATCGGAGGCGGACACCTGGGAACCTCTCCTTGTTAAAATAATAACATACATTTAATTTGTATGTATGGAAATTTTTATTTTCCAGATTGTCTGATATTTGCCAAGAATGTATCAAGTTACTCTGTAATAACAAAGTTGAACACACGTGATGGTAACATTTCATTTTGGATTAAGTTATGGAACCCTAATGACGAAAAAAAGGTATGTTTTATTTCCTGCAACTTTTTCAATGTGCACACTTATGTTAAGTATTAAGGGGGAAAGCACTGTAAGAAATCGGAAAAATCAATTTTTCCTTTTTTATATTTTCTGAAAGGCATAGGTTTCAAGCAGAGATGGGCATTACTTAAATAAAAAATTATTTAAATAACGTATCAAATAAAAGATACTTATCTTTATTTGTCTCGAATCAGAATAACCCGAATCAATTTTTATTTGAAGCGCCACGGATGAATCAATTTATTTGACGGGATTTCATCCGACGGCCACAAAATAATTTTTTATTTAAGGCCTTTCATTCGACGGCCACAAATAATGTTTTTATTTGAAGGCTTCCTGAACTTCAAATAATTTTCTCGCACTTATTTATTTGTATCTTTATTCGAGAGTCATTTGAAGCTCAAGTAACCGGCTAGAGCTTTTGTAGCCCGAGCCGCGCGACATCGCCGTTACTCGGTGATATGTCATCGATTATACACAACCTGAATTTGCTTATTTTTCATCGCATCAATATAAAAGTGACACCAATGGATTCCTGGCATCCTCCCGATTAAATTGACAGAAAATAATTTAAATGTGACTATTTTTAACGAAGCTAATTTTACATTACGCAAATCCATTTTTCACCTAATTTCCTTAATTATTGCCCGAAATATATCATTTTTGGGGCCAATTTGATCGAGATAAGAAGGAATCGATTGACGTCACTTTCGCAAAATCTGATTAGAAATGCAGAACTTCAGAATCGTCACTGCTTAGTGTGCAACTTTTGCGCAATAGCCGTTTCAGGACCGTGTTTTACGAAATATAAAAATGCTTATAACTTCAAAACTAAGCATTATCGGATATATGCGTATAACAACTTTTCTTATTACTTTGATGAGTAGAACCAATCCTGAATGAAATGTCCCACAAACGCGTACAAAACCGGGTACCTGGGTAAAACCGGGACGTGTTCTTATTTTTTAAACTACCTTAAATTTTTCCGCGTCGTTGCAGCGACGTATTGTCGCGATGTGCATTATTTTATCAACAAAAAATGATCTTGTTATAAGCGTGCTTACTAAGGTTATATTGTCTTTTGTGTTTTTGAAGGCTCTGTTCTAATTGTCGATAATTAACAAAACATCACTTAACACCTTTGACAGTGTTCAGGTAGATACTTTTTGGTGTGAATTATGTTAATTGTTGCATGTTAAAGTTTAAATAATTAAAAGGTTTGTTTTTACTTCGCCATGATATTGTTGGTAATTCGTAATATTTACAAAATTGTATGCTGGGGCAAAACCGTACGGGGTAAAACCGGGTATCCGGTTTTGGACAAAATGTGTATAACAAAGTCGCGAAAAAGTGGAAGTTATCAAAATTAAAACTAAATCTTAATAAAGGAGCACAGCTAAATACATATAAAGATAACCACAAAATTAAACAAAATACCGATGGATAATGATAACAGTGGTGATGAAAACGGTGAAGACATTTGCATGTACGTTCAAGAAGCATATGGTTCATCGAAATTGAATGAAGGTTGGTTGCAGTTTACAGCTTGTTCTAACAGGTTGGGGTACTGAAAAAGTGGATGAGTTCCGTTGTTATAGGTGCTAGGGCCAGTATCTAGTATGGTAACCGGTTTTACCCAGGCCACGGTGTAAAATTGTAAAAACGGATCATATTTTAAATATTTTTTTTTGTATTTTTTATTCTATTATTTAAAAAAGAGTTTATTCTAATGAATTCCAATTGCAATTTCTTTTTTACTTAATAATGTCAAAGTTATGAGATTTTATCCTTAACGTCCCGATTTTGTCCCAGTCTCCCCTACTGGCGTACATTACCGACTGGTGTTCGCTTCAGCCACAGACGAGGTATAGAATAGACCTATCAACCAATGTATTTTTGTGTCACCGGTTTGGGGGGTCCTAGGACCCCCTTACCATTTTAGTGTCGCATGCAACATTACCGGTGAAGTCTTAAAACAGATTGTAATGCTACGCGTGATAGGAATTAAAACTAAATCTTATCGGAAACATTTAAAATCTAAAACGGCCTGAATGTTACGACTAATTTGAAGAAACATGTTGTATAATTCCGTTTACTAATAAATTTTGATAGAAGCATAATTTGCACGTATTTCTATAAATTTCGATCAGAAATATTATATAAATACAATGCGTAATAAGCATTTGTACAGTTTCTTAGTTAGGTTATATTTTCTGTCACTTCGATGAGCGAATTTTCTGTCCTCAAAATGACAGAAAATATAACCTATATGCTATACCCGATTTCCTAAAGATACTGTTGCGGCGTAATAATAATGTTTAGGAAGGATGATAAAATGTTCACAAATGTATCGTAAAAGAACGAAATAGCCAATAAACATTTATTCTCATATAGCATATACATAGGTTATATTTTCTGTCACTTTGCGGCGCCAACCATATAATAATCACGCGCATCCAGCCTGCGCATTTTCAGTAGGGGATTTGAGAAGCGGATTTTCTGTCCTTGAAGTGACAGAAAATATAACCTATACGCTATACCCGATTTCCTAAAGATACTTTTGCGGCGTAATAATAATGTTTAGGAAGGATGGTAAAATGTTCACAAATGTAGCGTAAAAGAACGAAATAGCCAATAAACATTTATTGTCATATAGCATATAAATAGGTTATATTTTCTGTCACTTCGAGGAGATGATTTTCGGATCCTCGAAGTGACAGAAAATGTAACCTATATGCTTCTTAACAATAAATGTTTATTGGCTATTTCGTTCTTTTACGCTACATTTGTGAACTTTTTATGGCTTAACATCCTTCCAAAATATTATTGTTACGCCGCAAAGGTATATTTCTGAAATCGGTTATAGCATATTAGGTTATATTTTCTGTCATTTCGAGAAGAGGACCACATAATAATCACGCGCATCCAGCCTGCGCATTTTCTCTTCCGCGGAAAATTGACTTGTGGTCCCGAGCGGGAGAAAAATTATTTCATTAAATTGTTTATATTTAGTGCGATTATTACTAGGGACTATAGCCATAATTAATTATTTTATATCTCGAAGAACAGTCTTTAAAATTTTAAATAATTAGTTTAAGCCCCCCTGACATTCAATTGACTAACCTGTTAAGAAAACTATTAAAAATGTTATATTACGCGTCTAAATAAATGCTTTTCTGATTTTCTTCCTGCCATAAAATATGGTAAGATCGGATTTTTCGAGTCGGTCTTACATATAAACGTTTTACAACATTTACGCTTACTCAATACAGTATTTCCTCTAGTTTACACAGGTTTCTAAAATTGTTCAGAAGCTACCGACTCTTTATGACCACATGTTGATCGGCGCTTGGAAGGAATACAGGGGCATTAATATGCACTATCCTCTAATAAAAATTTTTTTTTATATATTTTTTCATCATTATGCAAACATCTGTATTGTATGTCAGGTTTTTCTACTAAAATGAAACCAATTACGACGCAGTTTGGTATGAGGAAGGTACGGCAAAAAATTGGTACAGAGAGAAGTAATATAATAATATTTTTTTAAAGCCCAACAAATAATACGATAGCGACCGTTCAGTCGAAATGCGGCATTTTTCTCATCGATTGTTGAGGTCCGGGCCCTCGAAAAGTTCGTCTTTCTTTTTAAAACAAATGCCGTTCCCAGAAACGCGATGCACCCGAAGGTAAAAATCGATACGACTTGAAATGTCTTGCAAGCAGAGCTCGCTAAATCAGGCGCCTGCTCTTAACGAATCTTTTCCAGTTCGTAGCACTTGTCAAGTCAAATATGTCAATAACACTTTTTGCAAGCAGATGGCTAGAACTTGACAGGATGTTAACAATTAAACTTGCACCGTCTCTAACATTCTTAAGTATGTACATCTGTATGTATGTATGTCCTAAGTAATTATGAGTTTGGTGCATCGGTTGAGTGCTGACAGACGTGAGACAGACGATGCGTTGATACATTGTCTCGCTCTCGTCTTTCGGGCGTCTGATACTGCATCCTTCACGTGCGCGGCGGGCCTGATCGCTTATTTATACGAAAAAAATTATTCGTGCCGCAGCTCGCTCGCGCGGCCAGGTAGCGATCAGTAGCCAAAAGCGGGAACGCGTGTTAGACAAAATCATCTATACTATTGAAAAATGAAATTTTTATATTTTCTATTTTATTTTCATCACAGTATTTGTAACATATTGTATGAAATTTTCCAGATGAAAGGAAAGCCAAACACGACGCCCTTCCTACAATTACCCCGAATGCGCATGAATCCGTTACTTATACTTCCTCCTCCTCTTTCTTCCATTAAGTGATAATGTAAAAATTTATTTAAATAACTTACAATTAGAATTTAAAGTATATTTGGAGACTAGTAAGAATGGTATCTGAAGAATACATTTCTGCTTTGATTGCATGTTTTTTGTTGATATAGGTACATTGAAAAAAACAATTAAACCCTAAAAAATTATTTTAAAGAGTAAAACTAATGAAAAAATTAAACCGTGCAACATGAACTTGAACTCGCACCCCAGGAAAACGAAGTTAGAATTTTTTTTTAGAACTTACACTCATTTCGAAGCCTAGCTATATTTCTGCCAATTCTGAGGCAATTCTTTTTACAAATGTCCACCGAACCAGAAGTGTAGATTCATCCCCGAAAGCAGTGTTCATTAGATTTTAATAAATAAATAAAAAGGGCATATTTCCTATAAAAAACAGTTCGTTTCTTTCAGCACCATCTCATATGTACATACCTACTTGTCCCAATGACGTCGTGTTTGATTTTCCTTTTATTAAAAAAATGTCACTAATTTTCCATAAATGCTCGAATAAAGACGAAACAGGGAATGTAAAAATTTCATCTAACAATTAGCTTAGCATGTGCACACTGTACATACATGTTTTCCGCATTTAGCTACTGATTACTGCATTTGCAGAATTTATAGAAGAAAGTGAAATCTGCTTCAATACGGGCGTTTAGGCATAGCTCGTCCGTGGACCGCATCGACATACGAAAATCAGGCGCACGGAGAACGCATACTTTGTTGCCGCTGCCAGAATGATCGTTTGTCTCGTAAAAGACCTTCGTGCCGTTTCTCACTAGCTTTCATTCTCTCTTATTCCCTCCCATTTCATCTCACTCGCGACGTCCGTAAATCCAGAACCTTTTTTTCACTTGTGCTTTAAAAAGTACAATAGCTGTGTTCTCATATGTACATATCTAGGAATAATAAAAAAACTAAAAATATAAAATAGTTAATAAGGGGAAACGGCCAATCAATTTGTAACGAAACATAGAGTTTTAACTACTAATCCACCGTTCCCAAGTAATAAATAAACTATTGCAAAATGTCCTCGGGTCCCGAAAACTACGAATACAAAATTTTACAAAAACGTTTGGATTCCTTGTTCTCAATGATGTATACGTGTCGTAGGATGGGCACCGTCTATTTAGACATGCGCGCAGTGCGGAGATTTGCGGGAATGTCAGTAACAGCGTCAATTTTTAATATTTTTCAACGTACGACACGCGAAAATGTTAATTAAGTGTTCCACAACACGTAAAGTACTAACAATCAATATCATCTTGCATTTTATAGTTTGTATAAGCTTTTAAGAAGAGCCATATTTCGGCGCCATATAGTCTTCAGATCACCGAAATAGATTTTCGACAAGCCGAGCCAAAGCGTAGCGTAACGAAAAACGAAAGCCTGCCCTCTATGTCGAACAAGTCACACGTATACAAGCACGCACACACCTTTCAGCATTTCAACACATTTCAAAGTAGTTCCGGAGTTGGACGCTGTTCATGAACAGAGGCCGCCAGATTCAGTCCTCGAGTTATGGGTCGGTAACACAGTTTGGGTGGTGACACCAAGTCCCATAAGGTGATAGGTCTATTCTATACCTCGTCTGTGCTTCAGCAGAGAGCAGACAGTCGGTATTCCTCGTCGGCGTGAACATTGATTTGCCGACAATCTACAGCCGAGCGCCATATCGACTGGACATATAAGATTTACTCATCCTCCTTTGTAAACTAATATTTATTCTTCGACAAAGTTTTTCCTTAATATACAAGGAAGATTTTTCACCAATTTTCACACTGGTTAATAAATAATTGTAGAAGATATGGTGATATATATAAATTCCGCGCGGCACAACAGGCTAAAATTAAGCTGCTTTATAGCTTAGAGCATTTATTCTAAGGTAACAAGTATATATAGTGTAAATAAACTATGTTCTATTCAGATTATGCGTAACCCCAGTTAAAGTGGAGCATGTTCCGAAAAGCCGACTCCAATGATCGATCCGAAAAGCTATAAATTAAACAATTTCCCTTGTGGGTACAGTTCGTAAAAATTGAACATTTTTACCAAAATGATTGTGTAAGACTCCCTGCATAGCCTACGGTCGATCTAGTAGAGATCGGCTGTGGCGATGTCGGCCGATCGGTTTTCGGCTGGAGTAGAGTCTCTCTAGAGAAACGTTGTGAGACGGACGTGCAAGCAAGTAATCAACGTTCGACGCTCCTTGCATCAAAGCGGTCTCGGTTAGACGCTTCGGTTTTTAGACGGTTTACATTCTTTGCGGCGGGTGGTTTAAAGGGTGGCGACTTCGGCCAAAGTGCGCTAGATAATAAAGTATTGTTTTATTGTTTGTTCTGTCGAAACGATTGCGTTTTCTCCTTTCCGTGTGACTTTGTGTTTGGTCCTTACAGCCAAAAAAAAAAATCAGAAGTGGGATTCGGATCGAAAAAAGGGAGAATTGAAGTGAACGTTCTAAAATTTGGCTAATTAGCAGTAAGAACTATTTGTTCTTAAGAACCGATAGAATTTCGCGTTTGAGTTCGCGTGGTCGAGAACGTTCGAAACGGGTCTAGAAGGTTCGATTCAGAGGTGAGGACGAAAACAAAGCTGTTGACATTCAGGTTGCTAACCGAACTTTGAACACTGCTGGATGGTTCAAGTTTATGTTGGCTACCACTGTTGTCTTCTGAGTTACAAACACAGGTGCGTGCGTGTGCAGCTTTCGAATTTAGAAAAGGCGACGTAAGAGGATGGACCCCAATGATTATAAAGTGCCCCAGTTGAAAACAGCGTCGCAAAATCTTAGACTATCCTCGAGCGGAAACAAGGTCGAATTAAGTGCGAGGTTAATGGAAGCGGATCCTGAAGGACTTTGGATGACCCCAGCGGGAGGAACGGAGCAGCAGGGACTCGAAGATTACGCGAACCGAGCGCCTCCTCGGGAAATGGCCGGCCCCTTTTGGGCGGGCTATATCGACTTACCCCGGAAGTGTGAGAGTAAGAGACGATCTGCAAGCTAGAGGAACTCCGCCTCCTCCGACAGTAAACACTACCGGGTCGAGTATTGACATTATCGCCCGACTCTTGGAGTATATGATCGTCGAAATTCAAAGGAGGGACGAACTTTTCACCAGGATGCTGGAGCAAACGGCGGCGCATGCCCAGGGCTCTTCTCTGGATCCGCAAAATTACCATATCATGCCGGATCTATTCGAGATTTCGACGGAGAAGAAAGAGTTGTCCGAGGGTTGCTCGGCCCTGCCCTAAACTGATGCAGAGAGGGTTCAAGTATATTCAAAATACAATCAAGGGGAAAGAAAGCAGCTCCGAACCTTCTGTCACATCTGGGGTATACAGTAATTTGGTCCTACGTGCATTTCGTTTTGGTGCTTCTCACAGACAACGCAGCTCCGCCGTTGTTAAGTTATTTGAACGAACATCGACACATCGCGAAGAAGACAAACATTCAGTCGACCCGCGAATTTACATCGAAAAATTTACTTTAAGTTTAGTTATTAACAGTTATTAGTTTGAATTGACTGAGTGCCTGTGTCCCTGTTTTTTTTCGTGGGTAGTTTTAGTGCAGGTTAAGGGAGAGCATCCAATATGTTTGGATTCATTTTTGGAAGGAAAACCTCAACATTTCATCGGTAATGTTATTATGATGATGTATAAAAAATATAAACATAGGAATTTTCGTTAGTAGCTGATTCATTTGGCACGCCAGATGGTCGTGGGTGGAGAGATTTTTTGTACCGAATAAGCAACACCGCGATGAGGGTCGTTTCGCACGCATAGAACGCGGTCACCGATCTTGCATACGAACGGAGATTACCGTAATGAATTTTTGCGCGATCGCCTTAGCTACAGCAATGGCATGACGCAATGGAAGGTGCGGCAGAATCATTATATGAATGTCAGTTTATGTTGATTTTCTTATAATAATTTTATACAATTGTTAATTACGTGTTCTTAACTTCATTTAACGAAATCACACATTACTTGCAGGGTGAGGCGAGAATTTTGCTTAGTCTTCTACCAGTTCCCGCTTCTGCTGAGAAAATAGCTGAAGAGTGGAGTGCCGGTGTTGAGCTGATGTTTGCAAACTTTGGTAGTGGTCAGACGTTTCCAACGCATGACGTTAGTATTAGTGATTTTGAACATTTCAAGAAATATATTATTTTTGTTGGATCACTTTGGTTACTCACAAGTAAACATTCACTTATAAGGAATAGAGTTTTCCGATTTGGAATATATATTTTTAAAGTACTCATAGTAACTAAGAAATTCTGAAAATTGTATCTGCAATGAACCTATTTTACTCATGTTATCAATAGCATTCAATATAGCCTCAAGGCGTATGCGAAAAACGGAAAAATCCTCTTATTTAAGAATAATTGGCTAAAACCTGGCATCTGTATGTTTTTTTTTGTGGTGCTGAATCCGAATATGACGCTATTGTGTGTGTAAAACAGGCATCGGAATTAAGTGATCTTCTCGGCCGAGTTTCAGAGGCGACGCCTCCTTTCTCCCGCCGCGCGTCTTGGTCCCCGCGGCGGCCCAGAAGCCTCGAGCGCCTCAGGCCCGTGCCGTATGAACCGCGCGTGGCGCATTGGGGCGACACCCATGGGGTACTATTATCGATGCGTTTTTTTTTGTCAGTGGTATCCCCTGTAGGCCTATTCCACTGTGCCGCGTGATAGAAAATAGAGTGGAAAAGCGCGTTTTATTATCAAAATTTTAAACATGTTTGGGAAAACTAGATTTTCGCGCACGTTTCGACGTGCTGGGTAAATCTAAATCTAAATTGTCGAAACGTGCGCGAAAATCTAGTTTTCCCAAACATGTTTAAAAAATTGATAATAAAACGCGCTTTTCCACTCTATTTTTTATCACGCGGCACAGTGGAATAGGCCTACAGGGGATACCACTGACAAAAAAAAAAACGCATCGATAATAGTACCCCATGGGTGATGTGGAAACCTATTGATACGGGTGTCGCCCCAATGCGCCACGCGCGGTTCATACGGCACGGGCTTGAGGCGCTCGAGGCTTCTGGGCCGCCGCAGGGACCAAGACGCGTGGCGGGAGAAAAGAGGCGTCGCCTCTGAAACTCGGCCGAAAAGATCACTTAATTCCGATGCCTGGTGTAAAAGAAAATCCTAAGGTAGTTCTCTTAATAAAAAATCAGTTTTTTTTTGGAGATACAATGGATTTAGGTAGAAGGGTTTGGCATTTATCTTGTTCAGGGAAATTATTATTATTATTCTTAAGCGTCTTTATTGCACAACACATGTATATAAGCAAGAAAAGAAAGAAAGAAATCAGAGAACCTAACCTAAACTGGTTATGAATTGGTATCTTGCCCTATGGGCCCAAATGTAGTCCTTGGGAGTTAGAAACAGGTTAAAATGGATTTTGAAGTAAATTGGTACGAGTAATCCGAAAAAATATTTAAAATATTCGGCCTTTCCTTTTTGTGTTATCTCCAAAAAATCAATTTTTATTAAGAGAACTAGCTTAGGAATTTTTTTTACACAGACAATAACGTCATATTCGGATTCAGCACCACAAAAAACATACAGATGCCAGGTTTTAGCCAATTATTCTACATAAGAGGATTTTGCCGTTTTTCGCATACGCCTTGAGGCTATATTGAATGTTATTGATATCATGAGTAAAATAGGTCCATTGTAGATACAATTTTCAGGATTTCTTAGTTACTATGAGTACTTTAAAAATATATATTCCAAATCGGAAAACTCTATTCCTTATAAGTGAATGTTTACTTGTCGGTCAATTAATGAGTCATAAATTGTGGTTGTTAAGAAACTAATTACGTGATTTGCACTCTGGAAAGAGGTTTTTAATTCCTGTCGCAAATCATCTTAATGTTGATTGATTAATTTATAATGGCTATTGATAAATTCGTTATAAATTTTACCTGCTAATAATCTGTGGAGCGGTCTATAGTGTAGAGTAGGTGTAATAGATGACAAAATGTTCGATTTTATTTGTTACGTCTTTTTCATTTGCCATGCTACGCAATTTCCTGTGATGCGTGCCGACTTGCTTGTTCGTAGTACCAGCACAGCCGCCTACCGCGTAGCCAACGCTACTGCGGGAGCTCGAGCGGAAGGCTCGCACTCTGATTGGTCGGGTTATTTTTTGTTAATATCTCGTTAACGAAGCTTCGGACAATATTACCGCTAAGGAAAAAGTTGTTTGCAGTCATCCCACGAATCACCCCTTTCAAGAAATGGAAACATTTTTGTTACACCCTGTATATAGTTTAACTTGTTCGCGTTACACTTGTTCTAATATTTTACCCTGATCAGTTTTCCTGCGGACATAAATGTTCCGCCAAGAATCAATTTTGTAATTATTTTAAATAGAGTTCTATAATATTGTTACACATACAATACTTGTTATTTATCAGTTACCTTTGAGTTAACACAAGTTTATTGTTTGTACTGAATTTTTATTTAGAAGTATTTACAAATAATAAGATTATAGATATTTTGGGGCACCCAGGCATGTTTTTTATCATACAGAACATTTCATTAACAGACAAATTAAAAGTATCGTTGAAAACTTGTTTTGCCACCTAATATTTTGTATTTGATAGTGGTGTGTTTCTTGCAGGAAGATGACAATTTCGAAAAGACTCCCGAAATTTTACTTGGTACAAAATGGACTGGAGTATGGGTGACATGGGCTGGTGGTTTCATATCTGCCGGTATTGATGGTACTCTGAAGCCACTAGTTATGCAAGAATATAAAAAGAAACATGGTATCACCAAAATGTATCCTGAAACGTTTTTACATTATGGACTTCGAGGAACAGATGTTTTATGGAGCACTGCATTCTGCCAAACGTGTACGTTCTTAATTATTTAAAATCAACATCTTTAAGTATAACAAATTATTATCGATCACTTGAAAATAACAATAAAATTGCTGTATACAAATTTCAATGTTATCCCGTTATAAAATTGGGTTAGGTCCCCTGTTTCGTTAGAAGTATATTTATATCCCCCTATACCATATTCGCTTGATCATTCTTTAACAAAGCACCATAATATTGTTATAAACCTGCAATTAAAATTCTTTCATCAAATGACTTTTAAGATTCAAACAATTCTTGAAGTGCGGGTTTAGATAATTACAAACGGCGGAACTATTAAATGTTATTAAATTGTCTACTCAGATAATTAACATTACTTAAATATTTACACTGATAATGAGTGGGGTCAGCGCACAGTGCAGGTACGAATCGATAAAAACGCGATAAAAAATAATTAAGTTCACATTTTATCGTTTATCAGCATGAAGATGGTTCTATGGGGGGTTTTGGGGTCGCAAAATCTGATTTGGAGGTTAACATTTTTAGTAGACTAAAACCAAACCCTGTAGGGGCGTGGAAATATCGTTAAACTAATTTTAACCCATGTTTCACACTACTGTCTGATTTGTCTATTTTGTTGAGTTTTATGATTGAGACACGTATGAGTTGTGGAATATTATTAATACAGGGTGTCCCAAAAATGTCGGTTTTCCTTGAAAGGGGTGACTCAGGGGGTGATTTGAAACAACTTTTCCTTAGCGAAAATATGGTCCGAAGCTTCGTTAAGGAGATATTAACCAAAAACCCCGACCAATCAGAGCGCGCGCCTTCCGCCCGAGCTCCCGCGGTAGCGTTGGCTACGCGGTAGGCGACCGCGCTTGTGCTACGAACGTACGAACAAGCAAGTCGGCATGCATCGAAGGAAACCGCGTTACACAGTTTTTTTTTTAAAGCAGAATCTTAAATAAGAATAATTTGAAGTGAGAGGACAAGAAGTACGTAAATTTCGTTTTTAAATAAGGCATAAACGAAAAGGTAACGTCACAGAAAATGTACGACAAGTGATCGTAATTCGTTATTGAGGTAAAAATCCGTAGTTTAACAACGGCCAACATAACTAAATTTAAAAAATAATATTAGGTGTATGAATAAATTCTTTCCGACTGGAATTTCTATCGCGGTGGTATTCAGAAGCTGCCAGAAAAATGGCAAAAGGTAATTAACAATAATGGAAATTATTTCGATGATCGAGTTGTTTTCATATTTTTTAAATCGAACTGTTATTGTACCCTAAAATCGAAAAGAATTTATTTTCACACCTAATAATCACCAATAAATTAAATAAAACTCACCCTTTCGGACATTCCTTTCCTTGCTTTCCTTCCCTTTTCGGAAACCTGTGTCACTAGGCCACTGTACCGATCCTGGTCATCGGCGTCCAGTGCTCAGCTGATCGCAGGGTCAATGTACCGAATATTCACTTCACTGCACGGCTACTAACACTGTTCACTTAATTTATGTTTCACGGAACGTGTTGTTCTTACGTTATAAAAATTGGTGGCCCCGAAAGGGGCCGATTACTGTTAATTACTGGGACGAGATTACTACTATTACCCGGCGAAAAGAAGACTCGTGGCAGACGGTCTCGGGCTGTGCAGTCCGCTGCTGTGACGATTGGTCGAGTCACCTATTTGGGCACACTTTTACAGACGGGGCACACGTATTTTGGTTATTGGCTTAAGTTGCCACATGCATTGTCGCACCGCGCGGCGAAGAGATCGAACGAAACACGAGATCGAGTGGGATAGAGCGATCTGACCGACGATCGTCAAAACAAAACAATAGCGTAGGCTACAGATCGCTCTATCCCACTCGGTCTCGATTTAATTTAATGGTGATTATTAGGTGTGAAAATAAATTCTTTTCGATTTTAGGGTACAATAACAGTTCGATTTAAAAAATATGAAAACAACTCGATCATCGCAATAATTTCCATTATTGTTAATTACCTTTTGCCATTTTTCTGGCAGCTTCTGAATACCACCGCGATAGAAATTCCAGTCGGAAAGAATTTATTCATACACCTAATATTATTTTTTAAATTTAGTTGTGTTGGCCGTTGTTAAACTACGGATTTTTACCTCAATAACGAATTACGATCACTTGTCGTACATTTTCTGTGACGTTACCTTTTCGTTTATGCCTTATTTAAAAACGAAATTTACGTACTTCTTGTCCTCTCACTTCAAATTATTCTTATTTAAGATTCTGCTTTAAAAAAAACTGTGTAACGCGGTTTCCTTCGATGCATGCCGACTTGCTTGTTCGTACGTTCGTAGCACAAGCGCGGTCGCCTACCGCGTAGCCAACGCTACCGCGGGAGCTCGGGCGGAAGGCGCGCGCTCTGATTGGTCGGGGTTTTTGCTTAATATCTCCTTAACGAAGCTTCGGACCATATTTTCGCTAAGGAAAAGTTGTTTCAAATCACCCCCTGAGTCACCCCTTTCAAGGAAAACCGACATTTTTGGGACACCCTGTATACCTTTTGTTTTTCTTACATGGTGTAGTAACGCTTATAATATCGTGACTATAACTAGAAGTGAAGTGAAGAAGGAAGTGAAGTCGTCACTTCCTCTATCTGCTGTAAAAACACAGATGGCGCAAGTACAACGCGGATTATATGAAACAGTAGAATCGCAACACTCCCCCATAATCCGCATATTACATTTGTATTATAATGTGGTAGTATGCCTTCCGTACGCAATAGTACAAAAAACATAAAATATAACTCAGCTTTACAAAAAAAAAAAAAAACATAGCTCGTGTCGACGGACATAAAGTGTTAAGGATTAATCTTATCACATATTCCTAACTCTTTTACACATCTCAAGTGTTTGACTCGAGACAACCCTTTGGTTAATACATCCGCCGTCATATTTTCAGTAGGGATATAAAAAAGTTGGACCTTTTCTGCATATATTGCATCTCTAATCGAATGATATCGGATATCAATATGTTTCGTGCGATTATGGAAAACAGGATTGTTTGCCATCTTAATTGCACTTTGATTGTCGCAGAATAGTTTAACAGGATTTGCAAGAACATGCAGTATCTCCGATAAGAGTCGATTAGAGTATATTGCATCTTTAGTGGCTTCAGAAGCCGCCATATATTCGGCCTCAGCCGATGAGAGCGCAACGCTTTTTTGCTTTCGGCTTTCCCATGATATTGGGCCATTTGCCAGCTTGAATACAAAACCCGTATACGACCTTCTATCATCCGGATCGCTGCCCCAACTAGCATCAACAAAGCCCGTTAAAGTTAAATTACTATCTTTACGGAATGACAATCTATAATGGGACGTTGATTTAAGATATCGTAGTGCCCGCTTAACATGATTCCAATGCTATATCGTATGTTCGCAATTAAATTGACTTAACACATTGGTGACATGCGCAATATCAGGTCGCGTACAGAGCGACAAATACATTGGGCAGCCAATTGCGTTATGATATGGAACATTAGCTCGCTCACCGCTACCTCTGCCAATTGTCACTTTTGCTTCCATCGGAGTGTTGGCTCCTTTTGCATCTGACATCCCAAATTTGCTTAAAAGTGATAAGACATAATCTTTTTGATCAAGGTACAAAGTATTCTGTTCTCTGTCACGGGTGATCTTCATGCCTAAACATTGGCGTGCCTCTCCTAGATCCTTAATTTTAAAATTTTTCTGTAACTTAAGAAACAATTCATTTTTCTTACAATTATTATTATGGAAGACATAAAAATCATCTACGTATAAAACAATTATCACAATAGAATTGTCCTGGAATTTCTTCCAGAAAAGACATGGTTCTATCCTTGATCTTTTGTAACCTATTTCTTTTAGCACTTCATTTACTTTCTTATTCCAGGCCCTGGAAGATTGTTTTAATCCATAAATTGCCTTCTGGAGCAGACAAACCTTCGCTTCTTGCCCAGGTTCCACAAAGAAACCAGGCTGTGTCATATAGACTTGCTTCTGCAAATCACCATGAAGGAAAGCAGTAGTAACATCATAATGGTCAATATTTAAATCGAGTTGCACTGAAAGTGCAATTAACATTCTCATGGTGGATAACCTCGCTACTGGAGAAAAAGTTTCAAAATAATCAATTCCGTAGGATTGAGAATAGCCCTTTGGAACGAGCCTTGCTTTGTAGCGAACATCATCCCCACCATTCTTGAATGTGTAAACCCATTTACACTGTACAACGTTCTGACCACTTGGTTTGTCAACCAACCTCCAGACCTGATTCTCAACGAGCAAATCGTATTCATTTTTCATCGCCTCTATCCATTTAGATTTTTCTGAGCTTGCCAGAGCTTCTTGAAGATTCTGCGGTTCTATCTCGGTTGAATTGATTACACTCATCGACATAGCGTAGTCTTTCCACCAGCGTGGTGGTCGCCGATCGCGAACTGGTCTAGCAGAATAATTGTTTGTTACTGCAACGTTGACGTCCGCCTCTGATTCATCCAAGAGAGTAGGTTCAGCATTCGGTTCATTTGGAATAGATTGCGCCTCGTCAACCGCAACAGAATCATATTCATCTTCTTCATCAATGTTCTCTTCTGTCAATTCTAAGTCAGCTGCAGCCTCCTGATTTGTGTACACTTGCACATTTGTGCTCTTATCTTTAGGAGTATGATTCTCATGGTACATCTTATTTTCAAGAAAAACTACATCACGCCGCTGCACAAGTTTATTCGGTTCATCAGGCTTGACTAAGCGATAGCCTTTTGTGGATTCACAGTATCCAATCATGATCATTGGTTCAGATTTAGAATCCAATTTCTTTCTGAAGTTCTTTGGTACATGAGCATAAGCAATACATCCGAAAATGCGTAAGTGACTGATATCAACCTTTTTTCCAGTCCATAACTCTTCTGGCGTCACATCTTTAATAGCAGCGGATGGACTTCGGTTCTTAAGATAAACCGACGCAGATACTGCTTCTGCCCAATATTTCCTTTGCAGTCCAGAATCGATTAACATCGTCCTCGCTTTTTCAACGACGGTTCGGTTGGCTCGTTCACTAACGCCATTCTGCTCAGGCGTGTACGGTACGGTGGTTTCATGAATTATTCCAGCACTCTTTAAATATGCCTTGAACGTGTCATTGCAGTATTCGGTACCATTGTCAGATCTGAGTCGCTTCACCTTCAGACCAGTTTGTTTTTCCACCAGTGCTTTAAACTCCTTAAAAAAACGAAATACTTCATTTTTAGCCTTTAAAAAATAACAAAAAGTCTTCCGAATGAAATCATCTGTAAACATGAGCAGATATTTAGCTCCTCCCCAAGAAGGTTCACTCATTGGTCCACATAGGTCCGTGTGAATTAACTGCAGCTTCTCAGTAGCTCGAGTAGCTGCCCCTTTTGGAAAAGATGATCTTGCTTGTTTACCTTTAATACAGGAAATACATTGATTATCAGACTGTTTTTCTGTGAAATTTATACCATGAGCCAAGCCGTCTCTGAGTCTGCAAAGATTTTTAAAACTTATATGACCCATTCGTCTATGCCACAGTTCCTGCGAAGCCTGCATCGAATTCATTAAAGCAGCAGGTTGTTGGCCTATTGATTTGTTCCAGGGTTCATTGAGCTTATGTTGATTCAATTTATAAATTCCATCTACTTTACTTCCAGTAAATTTAACTTTGCCTTTAATTACTATTTCATCTTTGTCATATACTTTGACTCCTTTGTCATCAAACATCATGCCATGGCCTTTGTCAGCAATCTGGCCAACTGACAACAAATTTGCAGCAGCATTCGGTGTGTACATCACATTAGATGCAAAATTTTCTTTTGGCAAATTAAGTTTAACATTGCCCTTGCCCTGACTAGACATGGTTTGGTTATTGGCCACGCAAAAATCCTTAGTGAAATTGCAATTAAAATCTTCCATCCAGTCTTTACGAGGGCTTATATGGCCACTACAATATGTGTCAAGATACCAATCATTCATATCAAAGTTTCCAGCACCAAAACTCGTTTCAGGTACAGATGCACTGAATAACAATGACCTTTTTGGTTTTGTTTCAGTACTATTCACTGTATCATCTTTATTTGAGGTATCATATCTCCTCTCCGAAGAAGCTGCAGTCTTTGTTCCTTTCTTATAGTTTTTAAATGTTGGACATCGCGGTCGGATGTGACCCGTTTTTCCACAATGATGGCAGGTCACTGGTTTGTCAAACGAAGACATTTTAGTTTTACTGATAAGTACCGCTTCAGTATCCTTAGAATCCCTACGGTCATCCTCATCCAACAACAGTCTTTGAACGTCCTCACTTGTGACAACATTGTGTATTGCGGCATATCCCATAATTATAGATTCAAAAGAATCTGGCAAACCGCTCAGCATAATCATGCCTATCTCATTGTCAATAATTTGTTGATCAATGTCCGCCAATTGATAAACCAATGACCAAATCGCACTTAGGTATGCGTCCATGGAGGGAAAATCTTCATATTTGGTCCTATACAGCTTCCTCTTTAATGTTAATTGACGTGTAAAACCGTCACACTTGAAAGCCTTTCCCAAGTTTGTCCATGCTTCTTTGGAAGTTTTTGCTGTCCGTATATGGCTAATACAAATCGGTTTTACAGCAAAACTTATTTTTTCTAAAGCACGTTGGTCTCTTTCGGGATTTCTTTCGTCTCCCGTTATACATTTCCACAAGCCATAATCTATAAGAGCCATACGCATTTGGAACTTCCAACTGTCATAATTTCTCTTTCCTTCAAGCTTATCAATGCCTGGACACCCAGCTGTGACTACTATAGAAGGCATTGGCGTAGTCACTGAATTCGCAGTCGCTATATTTGAATCAGTCGACATTTTTCTTTGGCTTTTGAGATTCGATTAAATGTGTCCACCACGTGGCAACCTAACCGCAATTTTGGATTACGAATGCAATGCGCCATTTTTAAGAAAAGAAATTGAGCATTATTGGATGCGTTTACTAATTAGCGTTACTGGGCCCATAACCTGTTGAGTTTTATGACTAAGACTCGTATGCGTTGTGGAATATTATTAATATACCTTTTATTTCTTACATGATGTAGTAACGCTTATAATATCGTGACTATAACTAGAAGTGAAGTGAAGAAGGAAGTGAAGTCGTCACTTCCTCTATCTGCTGTAAAAACACAGATGGCGCAAGTATAACGCGGATTATATGAAACAGTAGAATCGCAACATATTTTATTAATTACAGCATAAAACTTAGAAAAATTAACAGAGATAACGTTTTTATAAGAGAAAAAGGTATCGATCGCACAGAGACTAGGATGTTAGAATGTATAAATTGACACTTCAGATATTGATAAATTTTCTATTTATCTCACGGTTCCAAGAGCCGAGAGGGGACCACTTGGTGTGGGGAACATTAGTTCGATCGGGGTTTCCCCCGAGCCATTTGCCGGATTTATTCGACGGCCAAGAATTCCCTTCGACACCTTTTGAGAAACTGAATGCTCCTCAACTGAACGACCCTGGCCTAAGGGATGCGCAACGTAAAACTGTCCTTTGGTGGACGCGTACTCGACAAAATTCAAAGTCAATTTTCTGAAAAACAAACGCAATATCAACAAATTTGTATTCTATATTTTCGACTTATTTTGGCATGCAGAACAGCCCTTTATGTTTTCTTCCACATGTAACCGGACACCCTGTATATATTGAAAAATTTGTTGTAATTCACAACAGTGTGCTGATCCTTTACGGGGATATTCTAGTCTAAACACTCGTTTTTGAAGGTGATATTTGGAAATTAATTCTGGAAAACCTATCGCACCTACAGGGCAGGGGGTTTGCACACATATTTAGTAGTGTTTGATCTATCAACACACATTTTTGGAATGCATTATATTGAAATTTGTACAAGTTACACGCCGAAGCGCAGGTTATGTCATCAAACACCGGCCCCAGCGGGCGCACGAATTGCGGCTGTCCTAGTCATCTGAAACGAAAGTACCAAAGATTTTTGTAATCTATATGAGTGTAGTTATCGCCCGAAGCAGAAGTAACCAAGTCCGGACATTGTTACCGAAATCGCAGCTGTTTAAAAATTAATGTTTGATTTTTTTTCGACTTTTCTTGAACTAAAACAAGGAGTGTGGGGGGTTGTATTGAAACTATTGATATAATTCTGCTTCGGGCTATAGGTACACATTCACTTTGAATGTGTGTCAAATTTTAGCTCAATCGGTCCAGTAGTTTTTAAGAAATATGTGCGCCCGATCTAAAAAAATTGTTTCGAGAAAAACGTTTAAAGTTTTTCATGCAGTTACGACCTATACAACTGAAGTTACGGTAGATATCGACTAATTTCTGTAACTTACCCCTAATCTGCTATACCAGTACCATAGAGGAAACCTTCCTCAGCTTCAAAGACCTCATGTTGGGCAGCTCTCCCTTCTCTGCTGGCAGACATAACCTCTTCAGATACAAGAGTTGAGGGAACGACTACCGGCCACGCTGCGGCCTTAAGCCCCTATAACTCTGGGAGTTTTTCGAATTTCACCTTAATATTTTAGGGACATATTTTCGAAACCCTAAACTATTAGAAAATCAAAAAGAAAATCGAATTTTTGAGTAGAATACCCCCTTAAGCTTAACCTTTCTCTAAACGAGTTTTTATATGTATCATATTCTCTCGGCTAACATAATTGATGATAGTAGACATATTGAAATTGTGGTGTTCGTTGTACTCCGCAATTTTCTTGACCTGTATCTGTATTTTCAGATTGCGAAGTTCATACGACATTGGGAATTGATTTTCCTAGAGTTTGGCCTATGGAAAAGAATAACGATACAATGGACGTTCGATTTTACGTTCGTGCAAGCCAAATTGTTCACATACGTCTATATCAGTCACCTGCAATAGAATATCCTTCTGTAACGGTAAATATCTTGAATCTTATATACCAATGTTGGGAGCTCGGGTGTGAAATGTTATGGATCGATTGTATTTTAACAATACAGTAATTCGTCGTTATAGTCCCGACGAACGGGGCTGGCGGCGGGACAACAACGCGATGCGGTCACTATTCGTAGCCGACGACAACTTCGTGTCGACTCTTTTGTTCTCTCTCGCACGTTCTCGGATTCTCTCACTCTCGACTGAAGGATTCCAAGAAATGGTGGGGATAGTGAGCGGAATATTACGCATGGTAAAAACGGGACAATAACGACGAATTACTGTATATTGTTGTGCGGGGATGTTTTCTCGCTGACCATTCTGACGCAATAAATTAGTGGAAGACGAACAAACACAACGACGCAACTATATTTGACTATACACAGATCTCCGAACAGTAACTACAGGTTTGTACAATGAGGGACTACTTAGTACAGTAAATTCTCGTTCTAAGTTCACCATTCGTGCCCGTGCAGAGACTTACAATTTACATCGGAACAGCGCAAGCGATTATCACCTCATTTCGGCTTGAGCTCGTGTTTATTATGTTTTGTCGATAGCGGCAGTCGGCAGTCGTAGAAAAGAACAGCGAGTGAGAGCGAAGGAAATAGCATAAACGTCGCTTTTTATACTTGACTGGTTCCGAAGGGGATCCTTCCCAGGTAGGGGACCGGGATATGGATGATGATACAACGAACGAAATCTGGCGATCTTACAACGAGAATTTACTGTAACGGGAATTGCAACGAGCTCTTTTTGAGACATGAGATGCGATCACTTTACGAGACAGCACTGTAGACACCACAGACAGGACCGTTCCTGGCGGGGGTGCAGAAGGTGCCCTCGCACCTGGGCGGCCAAACCTAGGGGCGGCCGCAGGCCGTTTATTATATGTAAAATTTTGATTAATAAGAATAATAATCGAAACTTTTTTGCATGATAACTGTTTAAAATTATGTATGTATAGATATAAAAGTAAACACTGCATATTAAATTCTTAATTAAAGAATATTGAATTAATAAGGGCGGCAATATTGTTTTTGCACCTGAGCGACCAAAACCCAGGAACGGCCCTGACCACAGATATGATTATTGCGTGTCGCCGGAGCCGGGCCGCACTAAGCGGTCCATACCGTATTAGAAATTAGTTGTCCTTATATCCTCCTGGATAGCACACTCACTTCTTACTTAAAACTTTAAGTTTTTTAATAGACTTAGAAGTTTAAGTAAATGATGTAAATAGTGAGTCATTTCTGTAAGATATTCTGCATAGGTATAGGTATGCATTTCAAAAAAATTTCATAGTACGATACTGATTTCAATTATAGGTAACAATAGGTAAACATATTACCACACTTACGTATCAAGAAAGCAATGACTCGACCAAACATTATTTGAGGGAAATTCCAAGTAAAGGGTCTCTTGACTTTTGGTCGTGGAAAGAATATAGTATTAGGTTTGTGAATTTTAAGTAGCTAATTTTAGTTTATTTTTGTATTTTAAGAGAACATTACTCTGCAGCATTTTTGGAGACCATTTGCGTCTATTTTCACAAAAAATCAGAGGTGCCATCGAAATGTTCTACGCTAATGAGAAGTTATTTGCTACTTTGAGATGGTTCAGTATTGGAAGTGAAAATTCCATTGCACATTGGACACTGTTCTGTCCTCCAGGAGGTAATGATACACTACTAATTTCAACTATACTTATTGTCAAGACGTAGATAATATCCATATATGTAGACCGATTATACTTAAGGGGGTATTCTATTCTGGAACTGCAAAAAAAAAACGATTTTTTTGCATTTCCTTAAAGAATATTGTTTCAAAAATATAATTCCGGAACCCTGTATCCGAAGATCGAAAATTACGGAAGTTATTGCGGTTTGGATGATGTGACGAACCGCAACATCGTTACGGCATGTAAGATATTCCAAAGTGCTTCACCCGATCGTAATTGTCAAAATGTTTCTGGTAGAGAGGTGGGGATTAAGCCCCTTTTCTACCATTTTAGAAGTAAACATGTAGTCTATTGTCTATCAACAAAAATTTCAGTACTCATTGTCAGTGAGGTTAGTATACCCTCGATCGTCAAGTTAATCAAACACACGTTTGTAGTAAAATTATTTATTTTGAAGTGAGTGGTGTGATGTCCCACTATTTTTCGCGCGGTATTTTAACACCACTTCCTCGCAAATCCATCCACAACTCCAACAAAAACCCTCAAACTTAAGCCTTACCCCTTTTTTGCACCCAACTGATCGTTTGGACGATGTACCTTAGTGGTCCCCATCTCGAAACGGTCAATCCAGAAATCCCCTCCCCCTCTTCGGCCTACGAGGCACGATTTCCTCTCTATCTTTAAATCTAAACAAATCCCTCGCCCCAAAAACTCGCCAAATCGAGACCACGTCTCACCCCCTCTCTACGACCATCGATTCTAATCCAATCCTACCCCTTTTCCCGTTAAAATACTCCAAATCCGTCGGGTAGAGTATTCCGCTTCGAAAGCCCCATATAAAAACCCCGGAAATGTTATTGCGACGCATATTTACCTTCGTGATCAACACGTGATAATTACTGCACACGCATATTTGGCGTACGTGCCATGGTGCACACCACGCATACCCTTCACCCCTTACCAGTACAAGACAAGGCCACATAAAACCCCTAAACACAAAACTATTAATAAGCCGTAATGCGTCGCATCTTCAAAGATCAGTCAAGGTGCATACCGCGCACACTCTTCGTCCCTAACAATCCCGACAATAGTATAAATACAAGGCCCAAAACGGCCAAAGAGCTTCTTCTACGGGAACTTCTCATGAAGGAGAGTCATAGTTGACAAGTCGCGCATTTTTAAAGTGTTAGACTCAGTTCTATTATCGACGACATCAATCGTAAGCGATTACAACTACTTATTTCTTTAGTGCATATCATCTCCATTCGTATTATCTAATATATTTCTATTTTATTATTGCTTATTGTATATCTATTTTCTTCATTGCTTATGCTTATTGCTATTTACATAATTGTCTACCGCTAGACGCCTATTATATGTTAATCCTTAGTCCATTACATTAATATTATTGCTATTACTCACATGTCTCATATTCATACATATATTATAGTTTATATAAATGTCCCTGTGCAGATGCTAACGTCAAACGCATCGATATATATATATTTACCAAGTGATATAAAAATAAACAATCGCTCTTATCTCTAAAATAACGTTTCAAATCATTGTAAAGATCCTCCAGCTACGAAAGCCGTCAAACCAAACAAACAAGCTAACGAAACAGCTGATTCTAGTTCGCGAACGCGAGAGCGGTTGCCGTGTTTACTAACATACTTTTGCATGGCCTGTGTATAGCCGCACGTTTAGACGAGTTTCTCAGAATTATTACGTATGACTTCTTTCGCCTATGCAACGGTAAATCCAATTAGTAAAACCAAAACAAAGTGCTCTAACGGGTGTCACCACAGGGACCATAACTATCTAAACCTTCCCTGGTCGTTCAGTGCTACGAATCTGGCATTCGCGCCTGAATCCTACACACCATAGTGCCACGAATCACGTATTCGCGCCTAAAATTCCTAATCTCCGCAGTGCCACGAATCTGGCATTCGCGCCTGCATCCCTTCGAACATTCAGTGCCACGAATCTGGCATTCGCGCCTGAATTCCTACTCTCCGCAGTGCCACGAATCTGGCATTCGCGCCTGCATCCTACTCTCCGCAGTGCCACGAATCTGGCATTCGCGCCTGCATTCCCTTCGAATAAAACCCCCATATGTCATTTTCCCAAAGACCTTCACCCGGGACGTGACATAATTTTGGTGACAGCGGTGGGATCCGTTAACCGTTTAAAGAAATAGATTCTCGAACATACGGTGCCCACAATAGCCCAATATATGTATATAAAAAATTTAAAATGTGCATTAAATACCCACATCGTGGCGTACTATCCTACCGGAGCCGCAGGATACAGAGTATTTCAGCATATTTGAATGCGCTGACCTGCATTTCTGGAGGCATAGCTACAACCATTGACGGCAACGAGATTTGCCTAAATTGTTCTGGCCTAGCGCCTGCAGATACGGTAGAAGTATACTGGACCCATTATTATTACACATATAACGTACCCGTATATTGCCCTCGGTGCAGAAACCCGCTAATACAGGGGCGCCCCATAAGTAACTGCGAAAAGTGCTCGGAAAGTTACCTTCTCTCAAATAAGAGCTACAGACGGTTTGATAATTATCGACAATGAGTATAGTAGACCCTAATTTTAAATAACGGCAAACGGACGCCGAAAACATTAAAAACCATCGAAACGCCACTTAGAAAAAATTAAACGGCCTAATCATGTCCATATACGGTGAAACCGACGACTCTTGCGTAGTAGACCCAGACGCGGGCCCTTCCGCTAACGCTGTAAACGCCGCGATCGCCGAAAGAATGGAGCAGGTGCAGTTAGTACGGCAAGGGCAAGCCGAAATTGAAAGCTTGTGCGCGGAATTGGTCGCAAACCTGGAATCCAATACGCGTTCAGGCATAGTCTCCGATTCGGATGGCCCCGCGTTGAAAGTTCTTGCCGAAAAGATGCAAAAATTGGAAGGAATGCTGGACAAACTTCTTGCACCCCCGTCATTCGCGAATAAATCTGCCACGCCGGGTTCCTCCCGTTTTGATAGGAAACCAGTACTAAATTACAATTATATTCCGGACCAGGGTCCATCGCCCCAGATCAAATTGAAAGACGCAATAGAAACCGTCCCAAAGTTTAACGGTCACAACATGTCAGTTTTGCAATTCGCGAGAGCCTGCAATAGGGCTAAGGCTCTGGTTCCCTCGCAAGCCGAACCCCAGCTAGCGAGGTTGTTGACAAATAAGCTGCAAGACCATGCGTACTTGGCGGTTGAGGATAGGGTCTTTGAAACCGTAAATGATCTAATCAAACCACTTAAACGTACATTTTCTCCTGGTAAAACGTCTGACCACTATCGTGGGGAACTTGCAAACGTTATCAAAGGATCCAACGAGCACATATTGGAGTACATTTCGCGCGTCAAAGACCTCCGATTCGCTATCCTGGAAGAGTATAAGGAACATTACCGCGACTTCGCACGAACTCAGGACGTAGATCGCCTAACCTTGGACTCGTTCATTGATGGTCTTCCACCTCACATAAGGACAATGCTATTACAGCTCATGCTATTTGAAACGCTCGAAGAAGCTTTCGAGGCAGCCGTACTCGTGAACAAGCAGATTGATAGGGACCGTCTCCGATTCTCCGATCCCAAACTAATCTGTCAAATCTGCAGCGAGACAGGTCACGACGCACGGTCCTGTCGAAATAATCAACGATCTACAATCAACCAAAATTCCGAGAGGTACCCTCTAAACCGCGCCGCGGAATATAGGTATCAAGCACCACATCCCCTGCTCCCATACTGGAATAAAAACCGTCCTCCACCTCCGAAACCTACGGAGGAACGCAATTGCAGTTACTGCAAGAAGCCTGGACATGTGACCTTGGAATGCAGAAAACGCATATTCACCATCGACAAGGATCCTAGAACCTTGTGGGAAACGGAGTCGGGAATTACTCCTCCGAGCCCCGATGGATGCGAACTATGGAGTGGGCCAAACAGAAGCGCACCCACTTGCAATACACCCCAAGTCACTAGCGGTATCATAAGAGTCGCTACAGTACAACTAAACCCAGTCGTGCTACGGGAGAAGTCAAAATCCTCCTTTTCCGCACATACAACTAATCCGGACCTAAAGGGCCAAAAAAAAAAACAGCGTCACCATATGTTTACAAGCAGTACGAATACCAGAGGAATCAGAACACCTAACCATTATTAAAGAAAATCACGCATCTGCCTTAGCCGGGCACAAGGGAGTAACCAAAACGTATAACCGAATTCGACACCATTACTTTTGGAAAGGAATGAAGAAAGCCGTGGAAGACTATATTAGAACATGCGAGGACTGTCAGCGGAAGAAACTCGTCCGTGTTAAAACCAGGCAACCTATGATTCTAACTGACACGCCTGGACAAGCCTTCGACAAGATTACATTGGACATCGTAGGACCGTTACCTACCACGAGAGAAGGGAACACCTATATATTAACAATGCAAGACTTACTAACAAAATACTTCGTATGCGTACCTCTTAAACACACCACATCACTAAAAGTTGCAGATGCGTTCATAAAGAAATTTATCTGTCAGTTCGGAGCTCCCAGAGCCATCCTCACCGACCAAGGAGCAAATTTCACTAGTAACTTCATGAAAGCTATCGCGAAAAAGTTTAAAATCGAACAATTTAGAACCACAGCTTTTCACCCACAGACTTACAGCTCTCTAGAGCGATCGCATCTCGTCCTAACGGAATATTTGAAAATGTTTATAAGTAAGCACAGTGACTGGGACGAATGGACAGACTTGGCCGCGTTCTGTTATAATACCAGCGTCCACGAAGGCACTGGTTACACCCCACACGAGTTAGTGTTCGGGAAAATAGCTCGGGTACCCAGCCGAAAAAGGATGCCCGAAGATTTTGAAAACGAAACTTATAATCATTACCTCTCAAGGCTAAACGCGAGGGTACAAGAACTGCAAACTGCCGCTGCAGAAAAATTAAAAGAATCTAAACTTCGTTACAAAAAATATTATGACCAACACATAAACGAACAGACCTTCCAACCGGGCGATTCCGTTTTCGTACTTATAGAACCACGTAAAGGAAAATTTGGGGACCAATATTCTGGCCCACACACCATAATAGAGGTTATTCCCTCACAAAACCTAAAAATATCATGGAAGGGCAAAACCCGAATAATACACGCGAACAAAGCGCGCCTTGGTCGCGTACGCGAAAACCCCGGCTGATAATTAATAACGATTCATGTGTTAATACGCTAATTTCTTTATCTAGAAACGATATCAAACAATAACCAAACATGCCCAACCGATGGGGAAAGGGCAGCATACCAAGGCCTGGACCGAAGGGAGGGGGAGCCGCAAGAAAGCTCTCGCACCTGCGGTGGCTGCGCCGAGAGGCTATGAAGGAAGGGAGAAGCACCACCCCCCTCCTCCCTTCGGTCACTGAATTCATCATAATACGAGAGGGAACACCGGCAGTGGAGACCATTACCATCGAGGACTCCCCCCCGACAACGCCAAAAAGGGTGAACTTTCTCCAAGAGGCATCGACGCCTCAGCCCCCTAGCGATCCTCCCACCCGTGAGTGCGCGGAGAGTGAAATACTCACCCATCCACTCCCAACTCCCTCCCAAACTCCATCCCAAACTCCGTCCCAACCTCCTAAAACCCTGATCCCCTCCACCATCCCGCCTTGGCCAGGAGCAGTGGAAATCTTAGACACGGGGTTAGCCACAAAGGTCACCGGACACGAAGAACTGACGCCCGAGTTCTTAAGATGGTTTGATGACCTCTATCAGAGTGGTCAGGACCTCACTTTCCTCCTGAACGGCGACGACTCCCTCCCGAACCTTCCCCAATCCTATACCCTACACCGATCCTAAAAATTCCTTTCCTAATCCTTGTAAATAATCCTTGTATATAGTCCCCTGTACATAAACCACCCAAACCTTATGTTAAGAAATATAAAAATTTCTTCATATAAAGGGGGAGGTGTGATGTCCCACTATATTTCGCTCAAAATTTTTCATTCCAAGCCACCCGCCACTTATGTTAAGAAATATAAAAATTTCTTCATATAAGGGGGGAGGTGTGACGTCCCACTATTTTTCGCGCGGTATTTTAACACCACTTCCTCACAAATCAATCCACAACTCCATCAAAAACCCTCATACTCAAGCCTTACCCCCTCTTTCAAACCCAACCGATCGTTTAGACAATATACCTTAGTGGTCCCTATCTCTAAACGGTCAATCCAGATTCCTGACCGTTTGGACGATGCACCTTAGCGGTCCCCATCTCGAAACGGTCAATCCATAATCGCTGATCGCCTTGACGATGTACCTTAGCGGTCCCCATCTCAAGATGGTCAGCGACGACCTCTAATTCCCCTCTTCGACTTACGTGGCATGACCACTTCCCTCCAAATCTACTTCAAACAAATCCCTCGTCTTTAAAACCCTCTCTTAAATCGAGACTATGTCTCATGTCCTCTCTATGACCAAAGAAGTCAGTACCCCGTTTACCCCTATCCGATACGACTTCCTAAACTCCACCAAATGGGTTGAGTATTCCGCTTCGAAAGCCTACATGTAAAAACACCTGAAAACTAAATCTATTTATAATGTAAATGCGACGCATATTTACCCTCATGATCAACACGTGATCATTACCGCGACGCAGATTTGGCGTACGTGCCATGGAACACATCGCACATACCCTTCACTCATTACCAGTACAAGACAAGGCCATATAAAACCCCTAAACACAAAACTATTAATAAGCCGTAATGCGTCGCATCTTCAAAGATCAGTCAAGGTGCATACCGCGCACACTCTTCGTCCCTAACAATCCCGACAATAGTATAAATACAAGGCCCAAAACGGCCAGAGAGCTTCTTCTACGGGAACTTCTCATGAAGGAGAGTCATAGTTGACAAGTCGCGCATTTTTAAAGTGTTAGACTCAGTTCTATTATCGACGACATCAATCGTAAGCGATTACAACTACTTATTTCTTTAGTGCATATCATCTCCATTCGTATTATCTAATATATTTCTATTTTATTATTGCTTATTGTATATCTATTTTCTTCATTGCTTATGCTTATTGCTATTTACATAATTGTCTACCGCTAGACGCCTATTATATGTTAATCCTTAGTCCATTACATTAATATTATTGCTATTACTCACATGTCTCATATTCATACATATATTATAGTTTATATAAATGTCCCTGTGCAGATGCTAACGTCAAACGCATCGATATATATATATTTACCAAGTGATATAAAAATAAACAATCGCTCTTATCTCTAAAATAACGTTTCAAATCATTGTAAAGATCCTCCAGCTACGAAAGCCGTCAAACCAAACAAACAAGCTAACGAAACAGCTGATTCTAGTTCGCGAACGCGAGAGCGGTTGCCGTGTTTACTAACATACTTTTGCATGGCCTGTGTATAGCCGCACGTTTAGACGAGTTTCTCAGAATTATTACGTATGACTTCTTTCGCCTATGCAACGGTAAATCCAATTAGTAAAACCAAAACAAAGTGCTCTAACGGGTGTCACCACAGGGACCATAACTATCTAAACCTTCCCTGGTCGTTCAGTGCTACGAATCTGGCATTCGCGCCTGAATCCTACACACCATAGTGCCACGAATCACGTATTCGCGCCTAAAATTCCTAATCTCCGCAGTGCCACGAATCTGGCATTCGCGCCTGCATCCCTTCGAACATTCAGTGCCACGAATCTGGCATTCGCGCCTGAATTCCTACTCTCCGCAGTGCCACGAATCTGGCATTCGCGCCTGCATCCTACTCTCCGCAGTGCCACGAATCTGGCATTCGCGCCTGCATTCCCTTCGAATAAAACCCACATATGTCATTTTCCCAAAGACCTTCACCCGGGACGTGACAGCTGCATGCCTAGTACTATGGGCTGTAAATATCGATGTATCGATGTCCGATCTTTCTAGGATTTGCTTTATCCATCGACTAATTGTCTGTGCACCGACTGGTCAAAACGGTTTTCTGGTAGAAATGAATAACTGTTCGCAGTTAGAGCGAATACCCTGTGTTATTCTTATATATTTTAAAACCGCGGAGGCGACGCAAATTTTTGGTCTTTCGCGAAAGTATGGTAATACTAAATTGGGTTGTAATGCACCTGGTATCCTTTGCTATTTTTAGTGCATTTTTGTAGCTGCACGTTATGGCTTCACGCCCTCGTACCACTATTTTCCTATGATTAAAACAATGATTTACTATTGGTAGTCAATGTTAAAAAATAATTAAAACTTAAAGGAAGAATTGATAATGAAATAAAATTCTTGGAAGAAGGCAGGGCATGGGTTATTCCATGTTAAATTAATCACTTTTTTCTTCGATGTCAGGAAAATGAACCGACTCTCCATTCACAGTTTCGCGCTCGGTTTTGATCCGGTCCCAGAACCTAAGTAGGTCATACCTATGTGCAGTCTGTTTTTATAATAAGTGACTGCACCCCCCCCCCCCCCCCCCCCCACCCAGGAACGATAGTTTTCACGTAAACACACAAGGCATATAGCGGTACCTCTATGTTCCGTAACGAGAAACAGTTCCTCCCACATGCTCTTTATGGCCACCACAACCCTTGGACTCATTCGGGTAAACAAAATCTTTTTCTAACCATTCTTTATTACGTTTTATAAATGAGGTTTTTTTATAATGGGACTGAACCCACCTATGCTTCAATTTCCAAGCAAATTTTTTCAATGCAGTTTTTAATAATCTCAAATTTTGTGGTGAAAGTTGAATCTTCTCACTTATTTTTTTATACAAAAGTAAGTAATTTCCCATATCTTGTGACGCATTACTTAGTAGCAAGTATAAGTCCTTATGCTTACGAAATGCTTCCATACTTTTCAAATAATTAAGAATCTGAATAATGGAAACGTTGCACGTGAGAAATAGAAGATGCTTTAGAAATAGATCAAGTAACAAATTACTTACCAAATACAAATGAGATGAAATGTGGTATAGATTTAAAAGAAAATAGAATTTAACTATATCTTCAACTTAACTAAACGAAAGATATATATATATATATATGTATATATATATATGTAGGATCACGGAAAAAAGGAAGTCGCCTCAACGGGACTCGAACCCGCGATCTCTAGGTTTGCGCACTGGCCAGCCGCCTTAACCACCTCGGCTACCGCCGACTTCCCGTCCTCGATGCTTCCGTGCCCTCTCTTATGGTATGGGGGTTCCTGATCCCACATATATATACTATACACTAACGCATTAATATACACTAAACACACTAAGATATACACATATATAATATATTAAACACAAACTGAACAAAATAAAATTTAAAGTGATAAAAACTTATAAAAATTAGAATGCAACTTTCAAATCTGTTGGAAATGGTTTGAAAACGTCACTGTGCAGTCTCTGCTGGTTCAGTTTCAACTGATTGGAAATGGAAAATACAGGACCAAGTCGAAGGCTTATCTATATCATAGCATAAACACTTCAAGTGCCGATAATCTAAACAATTCCTTCAAAGAAGGATGAAACGCATGAACGTGAAGAAAAGGACGCGACGCTGATGAGTTCAAACCGAAATATTTCTCGAAACCGGACGAAGGTGGAAGTGATTCTTGCGTGATTGTATAGAGGAAGGTGCACTGAAAAGATTCCCCCTTGTAAAAATACGGGACTCGTTGGGACTTGAAAGATATTCCTTGTCAATTTTAAGAAATGTCGCAATTTTACTGACTGTTTTCAGAATTATTTTTTAATAAATTGTTTACATTAATTACTAATAGAAGATGATGTTTAGCGCAAAGGATTCGCCTTCAATTTAAACAAAACGATATTTGACCGCATTCCTTTATTTTTCGACTTTTCCTTATAACTTGAAAACGAAAAGTTTCCCCAACATTCCCTATAATCACTGAAAAGGGCATTAAATAAAGTACCAAATGAATACTTTTCAAATTTTTTTTTTCAAAATTTTGATTAAAAAAACGAAAAATAAATAAATAAATAAGTGTCAAAAATATTATATTATACATCATTAGAAAGGAATATTTTTTTCCTATTTTTTGGTATCAATGGCATTCCGATGTGTTAAAAAAAAGACCCAAATGGCGCAACATAAGTGAATCCGGCACACTGTGCGACATCGCGAAACGAATGTGACGTCACGAATGTATAAACGCCAACGCCAAAGACGCCACGTGCGATTGTGAATCGAACATTTTTAGTAGTTTTTCCGAGTTTTTCATTCAATTGAAATTACACTTCATTACGACATGAATAAGGAATCAGGTAAGACAAATACTTAATACTTTTGCATCAACAGAATTATAGAAATGATATTTTTTATATATACCAGCGCCAAGCGAGTGACGCCGCGGCCAACCAGCGTCGGCAACATATTTTTCGGTGACGCTGGTTGGCCGTGGTGTCGGATCGTCCCCCATCGTGCGTCTCACGCACAAATTACCACCGCTCCCTGTATGTGTTTCCTTCTGACCAATAGCAGCGGTGGACGGTGGAAGCCGGCTGAAATTGAGATCAGCTTGGGTCGGATTCCGCCAAAGCCCACCTTCAGCCGGCCGAGGTGTCCACCAGTGACGTCACACTCGTTTCGCGTTGTCGCCACGTGGCTGACTTGGCGCTGGCGTCAATTCACGCACACATAACCACCGCCCCCTGTAGGTGTTCGGCTTGGCCAGCTTCCTCCGAACTCTGGTACAACCTCTTCACTGCCTTTCTCTTTTTCCTTCTTTCCAACAGCGCTAACAGAAGTGCCTCTTCTTGCAGCAGTTGTGCCACCAGCTTAATAAAATTGTGGTTCATTTCGCAAATCTGTTACTTTTACACCGCACAGGGAATTTCTGATATCACTATCGTTTCACAGACACTATGCAATACCGTTAACAAAGTCACTTGTTTTGGAGCGATGCTTCCACTTCGGAGTCGAAGTAACGAGTGTCGTTCTGGCAATGGTTGGGAGAGGTCATAAACCAAGGACAATAAACTATCGGCATTTATGATAAGCCTGTTCAAGCTATTCAGGTATATCGGAATTTGGAGTACGCAGGCGAGTCCATACTTGCCTCTGCATTTCACAAATGCGAATTAATCAGAGGCAATGAGACAAATATATGCATATGTATGTGCCGGACACTTATTAGAAGGAGATGAGGGAAATTAGGAACTTCTATTTAGGTAGCTAACAGTCATAGCAACAGTGAAAAACTTGTTGGCCGCCATTCGCCAGAACTTTGGTAGAGGTGTGACTATCGATAAAGTTATCCATAAATGTCGACAATATCGAAATGTTATCCATATTTCGATATATCATTAATATCGTTAAGATATCGTTAAGGCGAATAAAAGCGGCTGAGGTAGAATGCGACGCATTAATAGTAATAAAATCATTCAAAATCTATTTGTTTTTATTGGAACTTATTGCAGTCAACATATTAGTGTATTTTGGCTGTAATCTTGTTCTTCTGTGTGAAAGAATTTTTATATTTATACTTATATTGTTAATTATATATTATAAATATAAAAATAACACACGTATATCTTTCTCAAAATTATATCGTTAGAAAGTATTTAAATTTTCAATTCGTCTTTTATCGGTGCAACATTGTAATCACTATTTGATTTTATATTCTGTACTTTCTTATTAAAATTTGCCCATACACTCTCATTTATACATATACATATGTGCACCCATTGTTAAAATATTGTTACTGTTGCTCGGCTGTATATTGGAATTATTTTGGTTAATATCGTACTTGTGTATTAAATTACTTATTACTGTTTTAACATATTCCTTCGAATCGAAAGCGATATCTTTATATGTAGCGAGGATCCAATACTATAGATTCTATAGTATAGAAATTGCATATGTACATTGGGCTTCAATGGCTTTAAAACGGTTATTTGCAACGTTGCCGCAACAAAGTATGCTGTATGGACACCGTTAAACAATCGGTTTCGTCAAACTAGCCTGGGTCGGCGAAGTCAAATGCTACAGAATCAGTCCCCAAAGAACAGTCCGGAAATTTCTGAACGTCGCGCCGCGCTTGGCATCGTATCTTTTAAAATAATAATGTAAGAAAAAATTCGTCTGGCCTAATAAATTTGCCCCATCGAACCATCCAATCTCATATAAACATCGTTTTTCGATCTCGAATACGTTAGGAAATATCCAACTGTTTACTGTTCCCGCGAATATCCTGTATGTACCTCTTTATTGCTTTCTGCCGTTTCTTCTTCCATCTACATACATACCTAGTTTCAAGGGGTCCCACAGGCCTGGTCATCGTCAGGAACATTTGGCGGGCAGGCGTTTACGAACCGAAGGACACTTTTCTTACCCCACGCTTTCTCTTCACCCTGTCTATGTTGTTCTCTGTTTTGCCCGTTTCATCCCCGTTTTTTGGGCTGTCACTATCTTTCTTGTTCGCTATCTCTAACTCTGTTTATTCGTTCCTTTTTAACCGGCGAAAATTCACGAAGCGGTCACTTGTTCTCGAACCGGCTCTCAGACTTCACGTATCGCGCACGCATTATATCGTTTTTACTGATAATTGCTACTATTAATTGTTACTGTTAAGTGTTACTATTACTTGTTACTATTACTTTTATTAATTTTTACCGTTAATTGTTACCGTTAATTGGTACTATTAATTGTAACTTTTAATTGTTGCTTTTAATTGTTAATTAATAAGATGGGCTGGGTTACATGTGTTCGTTACACCGAACCACCACAAGAATCAGTGACATGCGTGAAACCAGAAAAAGCACAATACTACCCACAGTTCTGCGCGGTGTGTGGAGATTCCGGCAGTGATCAAATTTCTGTTCGGCGTGTTGGCAGCCAAGTCTGTGTGAGACAGTTGTTACAAAAACTGTGTGATGTTGGCGATGAACGACAATCGTCGTCGGAACTTGGCTGTTGCTGCTGCTGCTGCTGCTGTATATTTAACAGAAGCAGAGCGGAGAAGAGACAGAAGAAGGAAGCGCCGTGTTTGGGTTAAACAATACCGCGCAAATTCGAACGATCAAGCCCTTGTTCGAGAGCTGAGAGAGGATTACCGAGATGATTGCAGAAATTATTTGAGGATGGATTCTCATGCGTTTGATGAACTCTTGAAATTAGTTGAAAACAGAATCACGAAACGGGACACAGTGATGAGACGGAGTACCTATCACTGCAGAGCAACGTCCTATCGCCACATTACGATTTTTGGCAAGTGGGCGTCCTTACGAAGATTTAAAATTTAGTACAGGGATATCAGCTCCTTCATTATCCAAGATAATTCCCGAGACTTGCAAAGCACCTGTATCAGGTCCTACGGACTGAGTTCTTAAAGGTAAGGGGTACAAATTAATAATACGTATAGAATAACAATAATGCTTTATTGGAGGCGCTCCGTTGGAAAAGTTGCTGTGCGGCGTGCACCATAGCGTCTGTTCTATTTTTTCTATCCTCAATTTCAGAAAAAAAAACGATACTATCCCCTAGCTTCCTTCTACATTCGAAGAATTAGATCCTGCGGTGTTTGCATTGTAGTTGGCCATGGCAATTACGTTGCAATTATTTTCGCACAAGTCTCTTTGCGGGTTGAGACTTTTAAACAGACCTTGTCTTAAGACGGCTGTTACCCATACAGCACATTTCGTTGCAGGAACGTTGCAGTAACCTTGCAGTGTTGCATAGTTGCAGCGCAATGTCGTTGTAACGTTGCTGCGACGTTGCCGTGCAACATTGCACGGGGCGGACATAGATTTATTGCTGCACCCTTGCGGCAACGTTGCGTGAAACATTGCAATCATGCACTGCAACGATCCTGCAACCTTGCTGCAACGAGAGTGTGCTGTATGGGTATTAATGACTCCGCATGAATGGCCTGATCCATTTCCATCCTTTGTAATTGTTTGCCAACTTTTATACCAATGGCCTCAAATTCGGTGATATCCACTTTGCTGGTGGATGGCGTCTTCAATGCTTCGGTGCATGTTCGATAAAATTCGCTCGCATCTTGTTCCGGCTTTCTTTTCTTCCCACCTTTCCTAGTAACCTTATCTGGGCGATTGTTTGTGACAGGCACTTCTTCTCCCTCCAAACAAAAAAAATTTAATAAAATAAGGAATAGCAAAGAAATTAAAAAACAATAAGTCCGTGTCTGCCTGTCTGTCTGCCTGTCTGTTGTTCATAAATCTTGTATGGTGCGCAGGTCACGCCAGAGACTGTGTGCGCTACCTATTTAATTTTTTTATTTTTGTATTGTATTTTTTGTCATAGTTCCTGAATACCAAGGACGAGTGGAAGAAAATAGACGAAGGGTTTAAAAACAGATGGGATTTCGTCAACTGCGGAGGTGCTGTGGATGGAAAACACATTCGGATTATTCCACCACCGGATTCTGGAGCTTTTTATTATAATTATAAAAATTATTATAGTATTGTATTAATGGCGTTAGTCGATTCGAATTACGAATTTATTTTTGTCGACGTTGGCACAAATGGTAGAATATCAGATGGGGGTGTTATCGAACATACAGAATTTTTGAGACGATTATGTAATGGTCAATTGAATTTACCAGAAAACAACGAAACCGTCAAGAATTTAAACTTTGCCTTTTTAGGCGATGAAGCGTTTGCTTTAACGAACAATTTTTTAAAGGCTTATACTCAAAGAGAACTGGACCACGACAAAAGAATATTGCATTATAGATTGTCGCGAGCAAGGAACGTCGTTGAGAATGCATTTGGCATATTATCCTCGCGATTTCGAGTGCTGCATACACCCATAAATATGAAGGTTGAAAATATATGCTATGTGGTGTTGGCTACATGCGTTCTGCACAAGTTTTTGGGAAAACGGAGTAAAGCGTACATTGCGAACAACAGGAGTATGCAGATGGCGGGGGATTGTCAGAACGATGCAGTACAGATGCAGAATTTGCAACCCGCTATTCCCAGGAATATCAACAACTCTGTCAAACAAAACAGGGACTGTTACAAAGAATATTTTGTAGGAGAAGAAAGTATTCCGTGGCAGGAAAATATGTTGAATGCAGGTAGAGCGTAAGTGTTTATTGTATTAAGGGGTCACGCCTATCTGTCAGGTCTGAAAACACAAGTATTTTGGTTTTTTTTTTATAAACTTGAAGACTTTTTTAAATAAACGGCTGTGTATTCGAAAGTATATATTTTAAAGTTCTTGTATTTTTACTTGCAATGCAATATATAAATAAATAAAGGAATTATAGGCGATCAGCGTTTTATTATTTAAGCACTTTAGGGTGACCGTGAATATAGTTTTGACCTCGTTCATCAGAAATAAAAAATTCGACCAAATTTAGTTAGTATATTAGTGCTTGATCGTGGCTTTTTAAATTTCGTTGCGTAGTGTTTATTTTACAGATGGAAACTGATGTAAGATGATAAAAAATGAGAGCGATTCTGTGGCGAAAGTCGATACTTTTACTATGAAACAGCCGTGATTTTGTAGCAAATTAATTTTTCAGGATAATGAATTTTTTATTTCTGATGAACCAGGTCAAAGCTACATTCACGGTCACCCTAAAGTGCTTAAATAATAAAACACTGATCGCCTATACTGTCCCCATTAGTTAAAATGTCCTATCTAGCATTTCGAAACATCCGAGAAAACTGAAGTTTAATATTTCCTTTGTGACGTCCTTGTTTTTCGCCACTTAATTTACAAAATGTAGTCATTATTTCGTAGCAGCCTAATATAATTTTTTGTCATAGGTGTACCGGCATATAATGTATTATTAACGTGGCAATTAATTAAATGTTTCAGATAGGATGTTTTACCTTAGTAATGAATGTAAGAAGGATATTTTAATATAGCAAACGCTTGAAATCGTATTTAATTCATACTTTTAAATGTACAACTTAAGCAAAAATCAAGAGACACGGTAGTGTCTCGCGCCAAGTATGTATAGGTATATGCGCAGCGCGAGTCACTCGTGGCTATATAACGCCGAGCGGTTTTTGGAAGAACCCTGAGATTACCGAATCTCAATAACGGCTGATCCAATTAAGTTTTGAATGGTCTTAATGAATAGCTTGGGTTTGATTTACATAAGAAAAGTATCTTCGTTTTGTTCCTACGTGCCTTATGAGCTGAGATATTTCGATGCAAAGTTGCAATTTGCCGAATTTTATGTTAAGAGATTTTTCTCCATCGTCAAGTGTGGGCCAGAGGGGAACATGAAAGGGAGAGGAAATGTCTCTGGCATGTCGTTCATTGGATGAAGGTTCCGGCCTATCGCGTAACAAATTGTTGTCACGTGACAGCCAGACAGCACATCTGTCAAGGAAAACGTAACCTAGGTAGTGTCAAACCATCATAACCTGCCAAATGTCAAATGAGGTAAGTAGTCAACATTTTTCCAATGTCACGAGTTTTTACTCCATATAGGACATTGAATTATTGTCTCAATTAACAAGGTAAGTCGCTAAATTTTTTTAATACATTTTTTTGTTGAGCTTCTAGAAACGAAGGGGGCGCACAGCTTGGACATTGCCCGGATAAGGTTCGATAGAGAAATATCTTCTTACGCACAAGTTTCTATTATACCAGGCATGTACAAAATAATAATAATGCATTTAAATTGCCAGATATTTTTATACCAGTGAGCCATTTTTAATTTAGAGTTTCTACAGAATGATTCTGGAGCGTCCTGGTACCCCGTGGCGAGGTCAAGCCCCCGCAGTGCCCCACCGAATTTTAGGGCTTTCGACCCTCGAAGGGGTTGGAGTGCCTATTAAGAAGTAAGAAATATTCAACTTCCGCATTTCTCATCAGATCTTTGCGAAAACGACGCCAATTGATTCCTTATGTTTCGCCGATGAAACTGACACCAAGAATGACGTAATTCGGAAAATAATGAAGGAAATTCCATGAAAAATTAATTTCCATAACCTCAAGCTAACTTCGTTAATAATAGTCCCATTTACAAGAAATTTGGTATGATTTTCGTCGGAA
This sequence comes from Andrena praecox, assembly GCA_963932275.1. Taxonomy (NCBI): domain Eukaryota; kingdom Metazoa; phylum Arthropoda; class Insecta; order Hymenoptera; family Andrenidae; genus Andrena; species Andrena praecox. The sequence continues at coordinate 39,260,657 of OZ010731.1, forward strand.
AAACATATGGAATCCATCGGCATCACTTCCATATCGATACGAGAAAGAATAAAGAATTTTTTTTTTCTGAAACAGGTATGAAATCCTCGGTCAACCCCGGCAAATCGTGGTCTACCCCCCGCAGTTGAAGGTGAAAACGTGAAATTTCATTTCAGCGTATCAAAAAATTCTTTATTCTTTATCGTATCGAAATGGAAGTTACACCAATAGATTCCTTATGTTTTTCTGATGAAAATCATACCAAATGTCATGTAAATCGGACTACTTTTACATTAGGAATACAAATTGCTTGTGTAAAAGTAGTCCGATTTACATGGTATTTGGTATGATTTTCATCACATTGGCATGAATCAGATAACGGATCATGTGAACAGTGTAAGGAAATTATATTATGTTTAAGAATGAATTAATATTGACGAAAGATATAGTTATTAATCGTTTACTATTATTTTCTTTGCAAGGTGATAAAATAGTCAAAGCAATACGTAAATTTAATATATGTACTATTGCACGATGAGAAGAAGAAGGTCTACCCACAAGCTGAAATGTCACAGGGGCCAGGGGAATCGTCCACTCGCGTCAACCTATCCCCTCCAACACAGTTCGTCCCGTGACGAAGAACGTAAACAAAACCAATCGCGACAATCCGCGGATATGGACAGCCGCTAAGAACCGAAAAGTAGGACTTCTTGGAGGGGATAGGGTGGAGCGATCGGGCGATTCCCCTTGCCCCTGTGACATTTCAGCTTGTGGGTAGACCTTCTCCTTCTCATCGTGCAATAGTACTATTCCCACAACCAAAGTATTGATAGCTAGACAATCATATAAAGTTATGAATGCTATATTTCATAGTGGTTCATGTATCGAGGATGGCCATTACACCAGGATATGTAAAGAAGAAGGAATGACTAGTAGTTGGATTGAAGCTGATGACGTGCAAATTAAAAAAAGGCAATGGCCCAGAGGCGCTAAAGATTTTTATATTTTGTTCTTACAAAAAAATGATAGTAAATAAATAAGCCAATTGCGCCAATTAGATAATTGGTCATCAATAAAACTACAAAATGTGTGAAATCCCCACAAAATTACCTTTTTTAAAAAAAGGTACAAAAAAGAGCGCCAAGTATATAACCCATTCAAAAAGAATCGCATTTAAAAACATTGTCGTAAATTAATATAAATTTATTAATGTGCTATATTTTTTAACTTTACAAAAGTAATGATATACTATAATTGCGCCAATTATCACAATGACTATTTATACAAAGACAAAATGTATTAAATAATATTAAGCAGATATATTTTTATACAAATAAATATTTTAATACGAATAAATATTTTATTCAAAATACTTGGCGCTGCTCTCCGAAAAAAATGTTAATTGTCTTGGTTAATAAATATAACACAAGACAAGACACCACTGAGACAAGAAAGAAAGAAAAATATTTTAATGCAATTTATACATATTTATTCAGTTTAGCAACATCAATTCGGAGAGCAGCGCCAAGTATTTTGAATAAAATATTTATTCGTATTAAAATATTTATTTGTATAAAAATATATCTGCTTAATATTATTTAATACATTTTGTCTTTGTATAAATAGTCATTGTGATAATTGGCGCAATTATAGTTTATCATTACTTTTGTAAAGTTAAAAAATATAGCACATTAATAAATTTATTTTAATTTACGACAATGTTTTTAAATGCGATTCTTTTTGAATGGGTTATATACTTGGCGCTCTTTTTTGTACCTTTTTTTAAAAAAGGTAATAACATTGACATAAACTAGGTAGTTAAAAATAAACATACCAACATAAACATATACATATAACCTGAACATACGAACAAATTAAACATAGACATGTACATAACGACTTAAAGTTAATAATCATTATCGTCATTATTATTACTGTTATTAGACACTTTTAACCTTTAGAGGGCCGGGATTTTTTCATTGAAATTGTAAATACAGTAATTCGTCGTAATAGTCCCGACGAACGGGGCTGGCGGCGGGACAGCAACGCGATGCGGACACCATTCGTAGCCGACGACAACTTCGTGTCGACTTTTTTGTTCTCTCGCACGTTCTCGGATTCTCTCACTCTCGACTGAAGGATTCCAAGAAATGGTGGGATAGTAAGCGGGACTATTACGCATGGTAAAAACGGGACAATAACGACGAATTACTGTATTATTTACTTAAAATTTATGCATATATACCACCAAAATGGCCGGCAAAGTATCCAAATTCTTAGGTGGCCCTCTAAAGGTTAATGATTCCCAAAGGGCAAGGCGATTGGCTGGCATGATTGGCTTCAATTTCGTAATTAAATTTTCTTTTCTCTCTGCTGAAATTCCTTTACATTGAGCTCTGGCTTTTGGTCTTGATAACTTAGTTTTCATTGCTTTTGCATTAAGAAAATTTGACTCCTTAAATTCAGCGGAAAAATCATTTTTATATTTTAAGATTTTTTCCCCTCTTGTGAATTGATATTTTTTTTAATTCGTACTGAGAAGTGAAGTTTTCCCAATCAAAAAAAGTATTGATGTCCATTTCACAAACGTCTACTTTGGAACAATTTTCCTCCTACACAGCACATTTAAAATCATTAAAATCAAACACCTTACGTTTTCTTTTAAATGAAAGTTCCACCTGATGGTTGAAGGAATCGGCAGACATAAATGTATGTCCAGCCTCAAAATATTGAATTTCTAAGCATTTAACATTAACCTCGCAACAATTTACTATATAAACAAAAAAACAATATAGTGCCCAATTTTTATTCTGAGCTGCACAATTGTCTAGCCAAATAGTTATATTGAAATAGTCTCTGTTTTTTTTTTTTTTTTTAAAAGGAGTAAAATGTTGATATCAAATCTTCCTTTCCCTCCATGCAATACCTTCATGCCATATGACCGCCAATAGTTTCGTAGATCTTGATTTTCTAACCGGAACAAAGGACTCATTGAAAGCTATAATTCCTGGTGTTGTCACGTCCCGGGTGGCGGTGTCTGGGACAATGACATGTGGGGTTAGGAATTCAGGCGCGAAGGCCAGCTTCGTAGCACTGAGCGACCAGGGAAGGTTTATACAGTGATCGCGCACCTGGGTGACACTCGTTAGAACACCCGTGGTTTATATTTAGACTTGGTAATTATTTAATGATTTACTGCTGCATTAATATAAGAAGCCACACGCCATATTTCCGCGAAATACGTCTAGACCAGGCCTGCCCCATCGGGTGCAAATACCTCCTGAATTTCTGGGACCCGGGTAACAGCCAAGCGCGGGACTGTTCCATTGCTACCCGTTGCGAAATTTGTGAGAGAACTGCATGGTGGTACGAGCCTGCATGGACGGCCGCACACTCATGCAGTTCTCCCACAACCCATGCTGTGGTTCGCAACGTAACCAGCTCGCGCTCGGCTGTTGCCCGGGTCCCAGAACTTCAGGAGGTATTTGCACCCGATGGGGCAGGCCTGGTCTAGACCATATGGTCGTACAATACCTATACGAAAGTACACCGTGTAAACACTATAAGAACCTAGTGGTCGCGAACCGCGATCAACTGTTGCAGTAGCCTGTTATGATTTCTATTCCCGTAACCCAGGCCTGCCCCATCGGGTGCAAATACCTCCTGAATTTCTGGGACCCGAGTAACAGCCGAGCGCGGGACTGTTCCATTGCTACCCGTTGCGAAATTTGTGAGAGAACTGCATGGTGGTACGAGCCTGCATGGACGGCCGCACACTCATGCAGTTCTCCCACAACCCATGCTGTGGTTCGCAACGTAACCAGCTCGCGCTCGGCTGTTGCCCGGGTCCCAGAACTTCAGGAGGTATTTGCACCCGATGGGGCAGGCCTGGTCTAGACCATATGGTCGTACAATACCTATACGAAAGTACACCGTGTAAACACTATAAGAACCTAGTGGTCGCGAACCGCGATCAACTGTTGCAGTAGCCTGTTATGATTTCTATTCCCGTAACCCAGGCCTGCCCCATCGGGTGCAAATACCTCCTGAATTTCTGGGACCCGAGTAACAGCCGAGCGCGGGACTGTTCCATTGCTACCCGTTGCGAAATTTGTGAGAGAACTGCATGGTGGTACGAGCCTGCATGGACGGCCGCACACTCATGCAGTTCTCCCACAACCCATGCTGTGGTTCGCAACGTAACCAGCTCGCGCTCGGCTGTTGCCCGGGTCCCAGAACTTCAGGAGGTATTTGCACCCGATGGGGCAGGCCTGGTCTAGACCATATGGTCGTACAATACCTATACGAAAGTACACCGTGTAAACACTATAAGAACCTAGTGGTCGCGAACCGCGATCAACTGTTGCAGTAGCCTGTTATGATTTCTATTCCCGTAACCCAGGCCTGCCCCATCGGGTGCAAATACCTCCTGAATTTCTGGGACCCGAGTAACAGCCGAGCGCGGGACTGTTCCATTGTTACCCGTTGCGAAATTTGTGAGAGAACTGCATGAGTGTGCGTCGTGATACGAGCCTACATGGACGGCTGCACACTCATGCAATTCTCCCGCAACCCATGCTGTGGTTAGCAACGTAACCAGTCCCGCGCTCGGTGTTGCCCGGGTCCCAGAAATTTAGGAGGTATTTGCACCCGATGGGGCAGGCCTGCCGTAACCGAAGGAGCAAGACAATAATTCGAAGCGTGATTTAAAATAAGAACGTTTATTTATTTTGAAGCACGAAAATATGCCATGCACTATTTATGCGATAGCGGTTAGTTTGGTATAATAATGCGTTGGACATTAAGCATTAGCACATAACATTTATATAAACGATGATCAACAGCAATATGTATGTATGAACATGAGGTACATATGTATTCGCAATAGAGATAATAATGTGAAATGCGATATGCAATTAGCAATGATAACAAGATAATGCAATAAGCAAAATATAATAATATATATAAATGCAATAAGCGTTAACAATTAAATAATATAAATGCAATAAGCATAAGCAATAGAAAATAATATAAATGCAATAACCGTTAACAATTAAATAATATAAATGTAATAAACATAAGCAATAGAAAATAATATAAATGCAATAAGCGATAGTGGAAAATTAGAAAAGCGTAATCGATAAGCAATAATATGAATGGAGATGATATGCAATAATATGATGGGTAATGATAATCTCTTACAGTAGATGCCGTCGATAGGTATTCCTTTCTGACTGATTTTACGTATAGCACTTAAGAGGTTTACAATAGCAATGTACTTGGAAGGTAGCTTCCATAGACGAGATTCTGTAGAAGAGGTCTCCGGCCTCTGGGGCCCTTGTATTTATGTGTTTCGCCGGAATGTCCGGTATGAGGGGTATGCGCGGTATGCACCATGACTCATGTGCAAAATATGCGTTCCATAACTGAAACGTGGTGATGGCTCATGAGCGAAATATGCGTCGCAATAGAATATTAGGGGTTCTTATTTGGGCTTCCGAAAAGGGGTACTCAACCCATTGAATGGATTTTGGGTGTTTTAATTGGAAAGGGGTGATAGGGGTTTTGAATTAACAAGGGGAGGCCGCTATATCTGGGACACGGATTTTGATGAAACTCATATATGTTGTAGTGTAAGTGTAGTAGACCAATATATGTCTCACATGTTGGGTCCACTACCCCATAGTTTCCGAAATATTAATAAAAAAAGATGTTTATGCGTTTACGAACAGAAGCGATAGCGAAGTTTATTGTAATGATGAATAGCGGCGCGTGTAAAGGGCAGGTCTCGCACCGGAACATCGCAGGTTCGATTCTCACTGGAATCATTTTTTTTTTATAAATGTATTTTGTATTTTTTTATTTTTCAAAAGATAAAGTACAATTTTTACATTCTAAAATATGGCAGTTATCGTAAAAACAAATGAAACAATAAAATTCACGACACCATGCACAGCTAATAAAAGAATGTACCTGTGGCCATACATCTTTTATTAGCTGTGCATGGTGTCGTGAATTTTATTGTTTCATTTGTTTACGATAACTGCCATATTTTAGAATGTAAAAATTGTACATTATCTTTTGAAAAATAAAAAAATACAAAATACATTTATAGAAAAAAAAAATGATTCCAGTGAGAATCGAACCTGCGATGTTCCGGTGCGAGACCTGCCCTTTACACGCGCCGCTATTCATCATTACAATAAACTTCGCTATCGCTTCTGTTCGTAAACGCATAAACATCTTTTTTTATTAATATTTCGGAAACTATGGGGTAGTGGACCCAACATGTGAGACATATATTGGTCTACTACACGTACACTACAACATATATGAGTTTCATCAAAATCCGTGTCCCAGATGTAGCGGCCTCCCCTTGTACGTGGGTTTTCGGGACGAGGAACTTGTTTAGATTTAAATACGAGGGAGGAGATCGTGCCTCGTAGGGCGAAGAGGGGAAGGGGATTTTGTAGTTGACCATCGCGAGATGGGGACCGCTAAGGTACATCGTCTAGATCAGGGCACCCCAGCGTAGGGGCCCCTCACGCGCCTGCTTCCCCCTCCAATATTTCTCTCGCACGGCGTTCCGTTGTCAAGGAGACCGCGCGACGCTAAGAAGGCTGCCATGACGGGCTAGCCGGGCTAGCGTCTTCGCGGTTAGCGTCGCGCGGTTAGCGTCGCGCGGTATCCCTGACAACGCGGACGAGAGTGGGAGAACCCCAAGTTCCCGCGGGAGCGACCTTGGACAGCGCTGCTTTAAATCATTTTTAAATAGCGTGCTTACTCAAAGCCCCGAAAGGGGTTTGCCGGTCCCCTAAAGGTTAATTAACACTCGATAGATTACACAACATTTTGTACATGATTTTTTTAAGAATAACATACTATTGCGAGCTGGAAAGAAGTCGGACTACCCACAAGCTGAAGTGTCACAGCCCCTCTAAGAAATCCTACTTTTAGGTTCTTAAGGGGCAACCAGACGCTGATACATGGTGCATGAAACGTTGATACATGCTTCATGATACAAGTTGCATGAAACTGGCATCTTGCTCACCAGCCAGGAGGGTGAGCAAGATGCTAGATGCATGTATCAATGTTTCACTGCAACATGTATCGGCGTTTGGAGGCCCATTTAGCGGCTGTCTGTATCCGCGGGTGGTCGTTATTTGTTTCATTCGCAATCTGCGTTACGCGGCGGACTTTGTTGCAAGAGATTGAATGGAGTGAGCGGATGATTCCCCTTGCCCCTGTGATATTTCAGCTTGTGGGTAGTTCGACTTGTTTCCAGCTCGCAATATTAATTGTGCCGTTAAAAATATACAAAATGCAAACATTACGAATTTAAATTAATTTTTGCAAAATACTTTAACAGAGGCAGATGTTGTAGAAGAACCATCGCTACCAAATTGTAATTATGATACAAAGTCTTACGACTACAAAGGTACTCAGTGGACAACAATTAATGAAATCCCTTGTATTCCATGGATATCAAAAGAGGTAAGAATTAATACAAAATCGACATCTGAACGTTTAACATTTGAAATAGTTATAAGTTCTTAAAGGGGGTGTAATAATTCTGTTACAAGTTATTGTTTTTATCAACTAAAAGTAATTAAAATACTGAAGAAATAATGTTATACAATATGAGGTGGAAGGTCTATCACAAACTTTACAAATATATATTACAGCCCAAACTAAATATGAATAACTATGATTCGTAAAACTGTTTGCTTTTGAAATATGCAGTTGTGCCGGGTTAAGAGTACTAGTTAGGGCTGCCGTCTCATTTTTGTTATGGTCCGAATCGATCGCAGCGCCCCTTGTAAACAGACGGACCCTAATGAAACTACTGCGGTCGATAAAAAGAAGTTGTACATGGGTGACATCTCCAGGTACTCTATGTAGACGATTTTTTGTCGCATAGTTGCCACATTTTCTGCTCTCTCTCTCTCTGTCTCTGCCGCGTTGTTGCCACAGCTTTCTCTATCGAGAAGTTCTTGAAGGCATAGGGCACGAGAGCTGCGTCTAGCGTCAGAGCCTCGCTGAACGTAAAAGAGGATAGCAATAATGAAAAATAGAGAGGTTCGGTAGTGAAATTAGGAAACATGTCAATGAAACAATACTAATTTGCGGATCAATATTTTTTTATTTATACGTAGAAGGATAAAATATTTTGTATAATCAATGTGCAATTTCAAAGCATACAATTTGAATAAGGTACATCACCGAAGTGTAACACGCCGATCGTAATGAAACTTATGAATGCTATAATTCTTTGAAAACATATGACACTTTCCTTTTCATATAGCTATACATCAAATTATCTTTTTTATCAATAAGAATTATCTGTTGTTTAAATACAAATTTAACAACGTAATCATTTTTTAAACGATTTTATTCAGCTTTGATCCTCTGTTTCTTGTATGTTTGTTTGTCTGGTTCAAATCTGGCAACTCTAATTTAACCCACTTCCAACTATCCAATTGTCTCGAAACTTTGCAGGTGTGTGTAGTTTGGATGACAATACAATATTTAAAAAAAAATTAACCCCGAGAGGGTGAAAAAATTACCCAGTCATCAATAAATATAACCTATAACCACAAATCCAAACGACTTATTATATCACTTTATTTTGTTGTAATTAAATAAAAAAGAAATGCTTCGTTTTCGGGAAAAACGACTGCCTAGTACCCTTAAGGGGCCTCTAGACGCTGATACATGTTGCAGCGAAACATTGATACATGCATCTTGCATCTTGCTCACCCTCCTGGCTGGTGAGCAAGATCCCAGTATCAGGAAGCATGTATCAATGTTTCATGCAACATGTATCAGCGTTTGGAGGCCACTTTAAGTTTATTGTCAGGTCCCGGAGAATATCTTTTATTTGGCGTGGTAAGCGAGTTTTCCACCTCCGATTTCACGCTTCACTGAGTTTTATGGCTTTCGGCGCTCGATAGCAGGGTGACTATAAAAGACAAAGACAGGATAGTCGTTAAGAAGTGCAAAATGTTAAGGTCCGCATGTCTCATCGAAACTCCACGAAAGTTATATGTAATTTCGTTAACTATAATCCGAACTATGTCGGGTTTGGTATTATTTTCATCGGGAAAACAGAAGGAATTGATTGGTGTCACTTTCGCGAAGATCCGATATGAAATGCGGAACTTGACATTTTTCACTTCTTATGACTAGTGCAACACTGTATTCCCCGTCCTCTATTCGCAAAAGCCGATCGCTTGGTTAGGAAGAGTCCTCCACAAAAAATGGTAGTCGGGATGATTTTTTATCAACCAACTTGGGGTAAAATCAAGTTAACCGGATTCTACTGTAGCTAGTAGCTACTGGTACTTAAAGCATTAGTTTACTGCTTATATTCACAGTATGTAACCTCTATTCGTCGTCACACAGCCTTGATACGTCGTATCATTGACAAAACGCAAATGTGGCGCCGGCGCGGGTAAATCGCGTACGGTAGATCCGCGCGGATAAAACGCAAATGTGGCGCCGGCCTAATTAACTCACGCGGTCGAACACGTCCGTCTGATTTTTCATGATCTCACAGGTTCTTTATACATATGTACACGTATCTTGTTGCAATTTAGATATATTTTACACTTATCCACGACATATTGAAAATTACATTGTTTACAATGTTCTTTCACATCCCAGATAGCACCCGATGTCTATAAGCCGTCTTTAAGACGTCAGTTTCAGACTTTCAAGACGTCAGTTTCAGACTTTCGAGACGTCAGTTTCAGACTTTCAAGACGTCAGTTTCAGACTTTCAAGACGTCTTAAAGACGTCTCCGATTTTCTGAAAGACGTCTTAAAGACGTCTATAGACATTTTTGAACGTCGTTAATCAGGAAACCGTGCGCCTTTAAGACGTCTTTTAAACGCTTTGTAGAGTCTATATGACGTCTTATAGACATCTTTAAGAGATCGTGAAGCGTCTTAAAGACGTCCATTTCAGACTTTCACGACCCCTCAAAGACGTCTTCGCAAGGACTTGATTAGGTCTAACGCAGCTCTTTAAAAGGCGTTGTTAGATGTCTGTAAAATGGTATTAAGGTGGTTATGAAAATAAGATGAAACTTAATAAGAATTCATTTAATTTATTTAATTACAATTACATAGTACGCGTTATAAACTATATTGTCCACTGCATTATTGTTTCGGTTTGCTTACAATTATTGAAGAGCTATACTTATATACAATGTTAACTTATGTTAATGATATAGTCCCCGATTGACAGTCGGGGACAAGAGTAAGTGGACAGCTAGTGGAAATGGTTGTCAATGAGCTTTAGTCAAACTAGTACTATTGTTATAAACTTACATTTATCTTACTATCTTATCTTACTATCTTACTATCTTACTATCTTACTATCTTACTATCTTACTATCTTACTATCTTACTATCTTACTATCTTACTATCTTACTATCTTACTATCTTACTTCTTACTATCTTACGATCTTACTATATATCTATATCTATAGGCATCGGAATTAAGTGAACGCGGCGGCCGATTTTTAGAAGCAACGCCTCCTTTCTCCCGCCGCGCGTCTTGGCCCCCGCGGCGGCCCAGCAGCTTGGAGCGCCTCAGGCCCGTACCACGTGAACCGCGCGGGGCGTATTAGGGCGACATTGTATCAATAGGTTTCCACATCGGTCCACAGAACATGATTGTCGATGCGTTTTTGTTTTGTCAACGCGCCACGCGCGGTTCATATGGTACGGGCCTGAGGCGCTCCAAGCACTTAAGGCGGGATCTCCTACCTGCGACTGGTCGCAGCGATTTGACCCAGCGACTGGCCCTAGGCTGAATCTCCTTGCCTGCGACCAGGGGTGTGCGGGTACCTGACTTTTCGGGCTCGGGACGGGCCGGAAACTTTCGGGCGGGATCGGGCGGGGTCCCGATACTTTCGTATTGCTGGAGATTCCGACGGTTTCGGGATCCCGAGACTCGATACGGGCTACAAGCATAGCCGCCATGAGCGGGCAATTTGATTTCAGGTCGGCTCAGGAAAACTCGGACGTTCAAACTGGTTGTCTATTCGAGCGGGATATTCAAATCGACTAAATGTACCTTACCGCAGTTTGCTGATTATTGCCGAAGTTTACTAATCATTGCCGAATGGGCATTTAAATTGGTTGTCTAGTGGTTTCCCTAGTTTATTTCTGTCCTTGTCAAGTGACGCCTCTTATTATATCTCCTCTTTGCTTGTAGCTCGAAACGAGTCTCGGGATCCCGAAAACTTCGGGATCTCGAGCAATACGAAAGTATCTCGACCCCGCCCGACCCCACCCGAAATTTCCCGACCCGTCCCGAGGGCCAGGAACCCGAGCCTCGGGACGATCCGCACACTCCTACCTGCGACCAAGTCCATTGCCACAGTGGGGCAGAATCCCAAGAAACAAGGAAACGAGTCAGAATTCAAAAGTTGTGGGAGGAATATGTATTTTTATATATTTATGATAATAAAAATAATAAATCATGTTTATTCTTTTATAATATTTGATACAACGCAGTGGAGTTAGAAACGCAAAGTACAGAATGGGCGAGGCTCAGCGTTGCTGTTATTCATGCCTGACCCGAATATTTCTTGTAAGCTACTAATATGAGCTCCTAAAAAAGGGAAAAACCTAGAAAGAAAACCCAAAAAGAAGCCAGAAATAATGATTTTAAAAATTATACAAAAAATTGTAGCTAAAAATATTATATCCTCCCAATGGCCCACCTTCTCTCACATCTGAATACGTCAGCTCGTGGTTTTGTTTTAATATTCCACCGCGTGTTTATATTCGAGAGATAAGAGATCGGTCTCGAATTTGGAGGACAAAGCAGGCGGCATCACGTGCAGTTAGCGGTCCACCCCTTTTCTTCCTGTGGCTCTCCGCGAGGCGTACTGGTCTTTCTGCAGAATAATTTCGTTTCCTACACCATTGCCAAGGAAACATTCTTCGATCTAACATAAGAACATCTTCTTCTTTTGGTAATTGTGCGGACCTTAAAATTAATTTTCGTCACGGCCAACGTTCCGACCATACTTATTATTCTTTTATACTGTAGGGAAACACGGTTTATTGCCTGCCGAACGTAGAAGAATTAGCTTGTAGCAATTGGGGATTAATCCTAAACATTGTTCCGCTGTTCTGCAAGTTACTTGGCAGATGTTTCCTAATTACTTTATATCGTGTAGGGGGCCAAAGGTCTAGTGTCATAAAGCTGTAGTAAACCCTGGCCCGCTAACAATCCGTTTAGGGCTTCACTCATCACGCTACATCATGGAACTTCGCGCGTGTGTCGATAGGAACACTGCACTTTCCATGGCATATTTATCAAATTCTTGCAGTTTTATTGGAACTATTGACGCTAATTCATGACGAGTTGACGTTATTTTCTTAAATGATCGGAATGAGGGAGTTTAAGATATTGTTGCCAATCGACTTCTGGCACGGTTAATTTATGTAAATTCCACTGACGTAGCTTCGCCGCCTTTTTTATCGCTCTCCACTTGCCTCCTCTTTTCGGCATCCTCGATTCAATTTCTACAGGTATGTCTGCGCGTTATTAAATGTCGATACTGAATGAAGCTTGTGATTGAATATTACTCGTGTCATGTATGATGTTACCCCCCATTGATTGTCTATGCGTCCCCTACGGTTCCTTGTTTCGCGACCTAGTTTCCTACGGTTCAGGAGTGTGGTCTGTTTACTACACCGGCTGATTGACCTACTTTTCTTACGCGTCGTTTTCGCTGAATTGAATGAAGCTTGTCGTAGCGTGATATATATCATATAAGACCTTTAAATGAATCGAACGGTTTCGCTTGGGTTTTGGAGTAACGGAGGTGAGGGTGATAGAATCAGATTCGATTATGTTAGGTAGAAGGAGGATTTATTCAAAATTTTCTTGTTTTTCTTTTAGCGCCCCACATTGTTTTTCCCAAACTCTAATACATTGAGCGCTAGGCCCAACTCCAACGCTCTCCAATTCTCGTGTCCGAGGTGCACGAATGCATTAATACAATCAGAACACTGGCTCGCGGTACCCGTGATATACAATGGCTCCGTACAGACCATGCAATACTTGTAATTTATTAGGCTTCTTCGGAGCGTCAGCAAATGGTTGGTGGCAGGAGTATGGTATCGTCTGTCCTGCTCTCGCATGGTTTCATAGCAAGCCTGGTACACCTTGCGCCGGTACAAGTCGTTCCGATTTGTGTAGGCCGGTCCCGTGGTTCTGAGGCATATTAGCTTGGTCAGCCGTCCGTAATACCCGCCTCTCGGGTCATCTTCTTCCTCATAGGGTCGGTACTGCCACTCTTCCTTGGGGGATGATACTCTATCGTACGATATATGTTTTTTCTTTAAGAATATTTTCCTGATTCACTTGTAATGAAATAAAAGAGTTGTTTTTACCTTCGGGTTCCCATCGTTCGTACTCGAGTGGCTTTTAGTGTTAGTTCACCCGACGAATCACTTCCCGTGATTGCGAAATGTTATATAATGTGAATGTAAATGTAATATAAATTGTAACTTGTAACTTGTAACTTGTAACTTGTAACTTGTAACTTGTAACTTGTAACTTGTAACTTGTAACTTGTAACTTGTAACTTGAACTTGTAACTTGTAACTCGATTCCTCAGAGTACTAGGTTCGCGAATGAGCTCCTGCGCTAATTGCGCCCGAATTTATGGACACATGGTCTCGGTGTCCTCTTGGTGGGGAGGGGTTTTCCTAGAATTTCCCTTGGTCCTGTGGCACATAGGCTCTTTTGATTCGGTCCTTATGGACGATCTTAGTTCGGTGGGGACCTATCGCCAACCTTACGTTATTAGAATCTAAAATTCCTATTATTTTGTACGGTCCGTCATATTCGTCGCTGAATTTATTCCTTTTTGGTTTTAGAACCAAGACTTGTTCTCCTCTTTGGTAGTTAATAGTGGTTACTCTTCTATCGTAATAGTATTTTTGACGATGTTTTAACCTAGTTACTAGACTCTCTACGAAGTCTGGATATGTGTTTAAAGAATCATTCGGCGTTATGCTCGACGGTAGCCTTGCCTTTTTTCCATATATTAATTCATAGGGGGTGTATTTCGTCCCTTCGTGTTCGCTGGTATTATATGAAAACATGGCCTGTGGCAGCCACTGGTCCCATTGCTTTTCCTTAGTTATGTAGTGCTTTAAGTATTCAATTAAAACATGATGGCTTCTTTCTAAAGAGCCGTTGGATTGCGGGTGAAACGCTGATGCTTTATATTGCTTGATGTTTAAGACTCTTGCGAGTTTTCGCATGAGGGAACCGACAAATGAAGTTCCTTTGTAACCACGCCTCGCGGGGGTTACTCGGTGTGCGGTGGAGGAACCGCGATTATGCCGGCTCAGACCGGGTGTCCAGGGCCGTCGAGTGAATGACTCAGGTGTCGTGGGTAAAATGGGCTTTATTGTTGAAACTAACACGTGTACAAATATCCCGGCCAGGTCCAGCTGACTTACAGGGTCTGTGCGGCTTAATTTAACTCTTAACCTACTGTGTCGTCCGCGTTGTCCGCGTCAGTCGCGTCGTTCGCGTCGTGGAGGTCGAATGCTCCAGCGGTTCGGCGGTAAGGTAAGGAGTGGGGGCAGTGGTCGTTCTGGTGCCTTGGCTGTGGTCTCCACCAATGGCCCTGACCGGGAAACCTTGAGTCCGTTCGTCCAGTGGGTGAAACCCGCGGAAGATACGGAGGTTATGGGATGTCCTCCGGGGCAAGCGAAGCTTGTCCCTAAGATTGACAGCGGATATCGACCTGCGTCCAAAGGTCGGCGTACTCGCGTTCCTTTGGGAGCCGTGGAGGTAGTAGGATTCAAAAATACACAGTGATACAGCTTGTGATATGCAAGAGATCGCTGGGAGAGGCGCAACCGTTAGCTCGTACCGCTCGTAGTTGACTCTGCCTAATGGGCCCATCGCGTCCGCTTATAGGCGCTCGCGTGCGAACTTCGCGAGCGAGAGCGCCGCTCGGCGCGTGGCCATCTCGCGGCCGCGCTCGGTAGCGGCGGGCCGCGCTAGGCGCGCGTGGTGGGGGAAGACCCGCGTCCCACCGGTTCTAACTCGTTACACCTTGATCAGTTAGAATTGCCTTTGGACATCCGTATTGGCAAATGAAATGCATGGTGAATGCTTCCGCTATCTCTTCACTTGTGAATGAGACTAGTGGTATCGCTAATGAGTATTTTGTTAAATTGTCTTGTATAGTAAGTATGTACGATTTTCCTGATTTTGTGAGCGGCAATGGTCCCACAATGTCCATCGATATTTTGTCGAAAGCGTCTAGTGGTGTGTCCGTTATTATCATCGGTTCTTTGGTTTTTATTCGTACGAGCTTCTTCTTTTGGCAACTTATGCACGTCTTGATAAATTGTCGTACTTCCTTCTTCATATTTGGCCAGTGATACAAGTCTCTAATTCTTTTATAGGTTTTGGTTACACCTTTGTGTCCTCCTGTCGGCGACTCATGGTTCTCTTTTATAATAGTTAAGCGATCCTGTTCTGAAGGCAGTTGCACTGCGCCGGTGCTAATCGTAATGTTAATATTAGTCTGTAGGAACCTTAGATTTATCATTTGCTTCAATTTCTCCCACGTTATGTTAGTTTCCGTTTTTGGTATCGAGATTTTGTTAATGTTTCGCTCTGTTAGTTTGTTATATAAATTCTTAACCGCGGTATGATAACCTTCGTCGGTCGGTGGATTTGGTAATATCATCCCTATTGGAGAATTTCTATTACGTTCCCTGCCTGGAGTGGTGGGGACGAGGTGATTTTAATCGATTCTGTTCTTAAGAATTCCGCGCTTCCCTCGCCCACTGGTTCGCCATGTACGTTTATGAATACTCCTACAGTTTCCCTTCTTATCCATAAATGGTCTTTAATTTCCTTTACTCTGTTTTGGATTCGTTCTTGCCGAACTATTTTAGGTAGTGCTTTCGGTGGTGCTCGTATTTGTCGTTGCGGTGATACTCGCCGTCGGGGTTGACCCTTGAATGTTTCAAGTTTGTCTCTCGCGTTCTTTTTTATTACCACAGGCGATACTGGACTGGTCAGTGTTCCGCTGGAGTCTCTTATGCATGACTTTCTGCCCCGCATCGGTAAAGTATTCTTCCTACTACTGCTGCTGTTACTTGAATTGATTTGTGGGGGATCTCGGTAAATGGGGCACCTTGGAACTTCTGCATTCTTGCTAATTTCCATTATTTGATCTGGATCTTCCATTATTGTATCCACTTCCATTCGCTGCGGTCTAGAATGTTGGTAAGAGGTTGTTGGTGCGGAAATAATTGGTTTAGGGGAAGGGTGAACTTCTGCCGAAACTTGTATGTCCTTAACCGCCTCGAAACTGTCGGAGGACACCTCCATTTTTGCGGTTTCCCAACCTGGCGTTACACCTCTCTTTTTTTCTACTGGTTGGTTTGACGACGTGGTTGTCGTGGTCCTATGCTTCCTCTTCAGTTTCCTTTTCACCAATATTTTACGCGGATTGAACTCCGTCGATGACGACGAGGAGTACCCGTCTCCCTTCGGATGTTTTATGGCGTTAGGAGAGCTAGAATTCGTGGGCGTTCTGGAGCGCGCGCGTTTCCCTAATACTTGTAATGGAAGCGCATTTATTGGATTTCGTGAAAGGGCGTCCGCGTTAGTATTGTACTTCCCGGGTTTGTACATGATTTTATAATCGTATTCGGCGAGCTTTACTTTCCATCGCATTAATCTTGAAGTGGGATTGGCCAATTTATGGAGCCATTCTAACGGCTTGTGGTCCATGACCAAGAAGAAGTTTCTTCCGTATATGTATGTGCGAAAATGTTGGACTGCGTATATTAACGCGAGCAATTCGCGTTCGGTTGGAGCGTAGCGGGTTTCAGCATCGTTTAATATTCTTGAAGTGTACGCTATTGGTAGATTCTTCCCGATTTCTCCTTGACTTAGTACTGCGCCTACTGCATAACCCGAAGCATCCGTAGTAATGATAAAAGGTTTGTCGAAATTTGGATATTGTAAAATCGGTTCCTCGCATAAAGCGTCCCGCAGTGTTTCAAACGCGGTTTGTTGGTTCGTTGACCATTCGAATCGGCGTTCCTTTCTTGTTAAGTCAGATAGTGGCTTTGCTATTTTTGAGAAATATCCGGCTAAACCTACAAATTGTCTTATATTTTTCGGTGTTTTAGGTTGTGGGAATTCCTTGACAGCCTCTAATTTCCTTGGATCTGGCCTAACTCCTTCCTCGCTAATAATATGACCTAGGTAGCATACTTCTCTTTTTAAAAATTCGCATTTATCTGGTTGGAGGCATAGATTGGCTTCTCTTAATCTTTTCATTAATTTTGTGAACTTTGTTGCGTGTTCTTGAAGTGAGCTGGCATAAATTACTATGTCGTCGAGGTACACAAATAATTATATCCCTTGTAGCCCAGTAAGTACTTGATCCATTAATCGTTGGAATGTCGCGGGAGCGTTCTTTAGACCGAAAGGCATTCGATTGAATTCGTAGTGACCATAGGGTGTTGAAAACGCGGTTTTATGTTTGTCTTCCGGATGCATTTGTATTTGGTGAAATCCTGAAGCTAAATCGAATATCGAGAAGTACTTCGCGCTTCCGAGTTGATCTAATATGTTGACGATGTTCGGTAAAGGGTATGCGTCGCCTATCGTTTTCTCATTTAACTGACGGAAATCTATTACAATCCTCCATCGTTTGTTCCCTTCGCTATTGTCTTTTTTCGCGACTATCCACAACGGAGAGTTGTATGGAGAGGTTGAAGGCGCAATTATTTTGTTTTGTAGGAGCTCGTTTATTTGGCGGTTGATTTCTTCTTTATGGACCTGAGGATATCGGTATTGTTTTACGTTAACGGGTGCCTCGTTTTCGGTGATTATTCTGTCAGACACAGCGTTTGTTGCTCCTAACTCGCTCTCGGGGAGGTGAAACCTGTCTGCATATTGTGCTATCAACCTTTCGATATTAGCCCTTTCTTCCGAGTTCAAATGATTAAGCCGAAGTAGTTCGAGTACTTGCCTAACATGTTTAGGGGACGCCATTACGTCCTGAAATTTTACCTCTTCGTAGGGTTCGATTTCTACGGAAGGTATTTCTATCTTTATTTCTTTGGAAGACGTATTGATCGCATAAAGATATCCTACTCCGTCGTTATTCGAGATTACAGCGTTTCCCATTATAATATTAGGGTGCACGTTTAGTTTCGGCACGTATCCCGTCTTCAGGGTTGGATTTAAAATTTTTACTGGTATTTGATACCTCGTACGGCCCGGAATTATTATTTCTCCGTCCTTAAATGGAAGTATTTCGTTTCCTATTACGACGCCTAATCGCGAATAGTCTATAGTTGCTCCGTTTTCCCGGAAGAAATCTGTTCCTAGTAATCCGTCTTGTAAGAGAGGTAGAGCTTTGACTATGTGAATATCTACTGTTGCATCTAATATTTTTGTTTTAATATAACCCATAGTAGATAGGCAGCCCTCCGTGATTCCTTTTAAATCGTAGACGGCATCCGTGTGAATTTGTGTGCCGGGAAGAACGGCATCTTGCTTGATTACGCTTAAATCAGCTCCGGTGTCAATCATCATTAATGCTCTGTTTTGTTTAAATTCTGGACCTGACAACGCTATACTGGGGGCTTTCCCGATTTCTATTGGTTTTAGTGCAAGCACGGCTTGTCTGCGTATTGGATTCTGGGTAGGATTTGGCGGTTGTTGTTCGGAACGCGGAAATTGTGCGGAGTTTCGGTTATTGTTATATATCCTTTTACGACATTCTTCTATAGTATGTCCCCTATTCTTGCAATATTTACATTCGACCGGCTGTGACGCGGGATTACGCGAGGACGTATGTGGCCTTGTATTGCCTTGTAACAGCCTTGACCCGGTATTAAATGGCATCGGTCGCGGCGCGGTGTTTACTTTCCGGCATTCCTGAACCGTATGTCCTACTTTTCGGCAGTGATCGCAATATTTTGATTGCCAGCTGACTTGAGCTATCTGTTTGACTGGAAATTTGCTGCTACAATTGTTTGTCGAATGCCCGTATCCGAAACAATTTGTACATTGTCCGGAGTGTGATAACCCCTCTGCAAATTTGTTTCTTAACGCGTTATCCTGACATTCGGCCTCGGCTTTTATAGCGGCGCCGATGGCAGTGTCTAAATCAGCGAATTCGGCGGTTCGCATACGTGCATAGATTTCTGACCTTAATCCTGTTAGTAATGATTTGATGGAATTTGCTTCCGCGGATTGATTGTACTGCCCGACATGCAATGGTACTTCTATTTCATTGCAGTGCTTAATTTGTAAGAAAATTCCGGAGACTCGACTGCTATAGTCCACGGTAGCTTCATTCGGCATCTATGCGATTTTTGACATTTCCCCGTATAACTGAATCGAGGAGTGCAACGGCGCGAAACGGGAGTTGAGAACTTTAATTATTTCGTCTATGGTATTATAGTCACCACTGAGTATGGCTCGAGAGGCTTGCTCGAACAATTTACATTTAATTAATTGTGCTAACCCGTACTCACCGTTCGGCGCAACCATATTTTTCGCGTTCCTACAACATTTTGTAAATTGATATATTGAAATGTTTCGCCCGTCGAAAGGCGGAACCGTATCCGCGGCATCGCGAATTCTCGTGTGCGGTTGACGCGCATTGTCTTGATTTATCTGTAAGCGTTGTAGTTCTTCTACAACCGCTTCTACTGGAGGCGGAGCGTTATTCATGATTTGATTTTAACGTTTCTAGCGAGTCTTGTTCCTCGCTGGGAGAGCGTAACTCTCTTGCCACGCGGTTTCGCGGTTTCAAAGCAAATGTACCAATAATCCCACCGCTGTCACCAAAATTTCTACCTGTAACGTTCTCGAACGAGACGTTGCCGTTAATTACAGGGGATTCCACAAGTAGAGCGGTTACTCGTAGAATGGTGGGATTGGTTCGGGTGGCGTGCGATAAAGAAATGAATTTCATGAAACTAGAGTCCTTCTTTTAACAATAAATAACAAAAATGGTTTATTCAAAAGAATTGATTTGGTTTGAACAAGTACGACGCGGTGTCGTGAGATTGTAACGGAACGAAAATGATTACGTGACGACTCGTTGGTCGGTTAAACAGAATATTACTCGATTTTCGCTCGTGACGCTAAGTCGATAGAACAGAAAATTAACTAACCTATATATATATCGCTCCGATCGGTAAGAGTTCGAAATAACGCTTTGAACGAAAGAAAATAGCATTTAACGCTCGGTCAAAAAGAAATAGTGATAGACGCTTAGTCGAAAAGAAATAGTAATAGACGCTTAGTCGAAAGGAGATAGTAATAGACGCTTAGCCGAAAGGAAATAGTAATATAAATTTGACGCTAAGTCGGTATATAAGAAATGACACTTTGGTCGATTTAGAATGTTTAAGTCAAGATAATGAGAGGGTTCCTTCTCTCAGATTTCGATAGCTTCCAGTTGCCTATCAGCTTGCCCACGCTTTCTAGGATTGGTGCTAAGGTGCTCCGTTAAAAGCCTCCTTAGTTGTAGATTCCACGTTGCTCGGGTGCTTTGCCAAAAACAGCCCAAGATGGTAGCTGAGGTGCCTAGTTGAGCGCCCCAGATGGTAGCCAGGTAGCTTGATTAGAGCATACTCAGATGGTAGCCAAGGTGCCTACTTAAGCAGCCTTAGATGGTAGATTGTGAATGATATTGAATGTCTTTGGAAGTCCAAGATGCCGGTTCAAGCGTTTTGGAGTGAAGTTTGGCTTGGATGTGGATTTTTAAGCGTGGTGCCTATTCTAGCGCCTCGGAGTGAATGTTAGTTAGTTGGGTTGTTTTAAGTGGTGCGTACTTATGGTATCTTGAGGATCTCTGCTGATCTCTCTCTGCCTTCCTGCTGCTGGCGGGCCCATATTTATACCTATTTGGTGAACCTAGCTCGGTCCAATCACATGTCGCTATTAGCTTTCGTATTTGGCTGGCGCCAATCAGGCGTTACACTCAGGGCCACCTTTACCCATGGGCTATACGGGCTATAGCCCAGGGGCGCCCGTGATCCAAGGGCGCTTAAGAATCAAACATGTTGAAATGCTTTTTTCTCTTTAATTTTGGAGACAAAAATTTTTATCTGGAGAAAACGCATCATGTTCTGTCTTTCCCTCAATACATCATGCCGCGGCAGTGCAAAACTAAACCCACGGCTTATCGCCGCGCTGTGGCATCTACTTTTACGCTGCAGTGGCCGCGATTAGAGCTGTTACTACCCGACCCGCCGGGTACCCGGGCGAAAACAACAGCTCTAGCCGCGACTGTGCGTGAAGCGTTCACATACGATTCGTTCGCTGAGTTTTGTTGATGTTTGCGGCCGTGTGGACGTGGCGGGGGCAGGCGGGGGGCGCATTTGCCTTGGTGGAGACTCGGGGTTGTAATGTACTTCCTTGCACCGATTTCGAAGAAATTGCACCCTTGGGAAGTAGGGCGCCAAAATTTTTTAGCCCAGGGCGCTCAAATTTGTTAAGACGGCCCTGGTTACACTCGCGTTTCACTTGCCGTTCCGCCGAGAGTGCGTCTCGCGCATGCGCACTTGATCCGTTCGCGGTCCGCACTCGGTTCACTCGCTGTGTTGAATGACATTGCGCATGCGTTCACTTCACTTGGTTTGTTCACTGACCACTAGGTTGCATTCGTCCATACTTGCATTCTCCATACGTGCATTCATGTCTTACTACTAATACAATGTCTTAGGTATAGGATATGAAGAATATAGAATAATAAGGATATAGAATAATAAGAATTAATATAATAAAAGAAATAATTTTTAATGGCGGCTCGTCGCAGGACGTTACACACGTCGCAACAACGCAACGGATCTTTCTGAAATTTTGTATATACGTAGTCTAGGACCAGGAATAACGTGTAGGATACTTTTTATCCCGATTTTTTTAACCGATCTGAACCAAATTTTGCATAATTACTCTCTAGAACCCCGCGGAAAATACAGGCTACCATGAAATCTGGACACGCCATCCCTTCCCGCTTATTTCGACCTCTTGACACTGCGTGATAATCGAAGTTTTACCCGGGCAACGCCGGGTACTTTAAGCTAGTATATATATATATATTTATATATATATATTATATATTTATATATATTATAATAAAAGCTACAGCGTTTGTTTGTATGTACAGAAAAATCTCAAAAAGTACTGAACCAATCATCACGAAATTTTAACTACAGCATCCTTGAACAACAAGAACGGATATAGGCTATGTTTAATCACGTAAAATATAATTAATCTGTATAATTTATTATTATGTACATAAAGAAGTCATGACTCGGGCGGCTGCGATGGATATTACGCGCCGCGACCACCAGGCGGCGAATCGGGCCGAGCGCTTCTCGCAGGTGGAATACAGCAGTCATGCCTATAAGAGAGCCGGGCAGATCGTGTACCGTCACTCTCTAGTACCACCACTTTTCGATAACGGACGTTTATATTTTCGGGTTAACGGGTTAATTAACATAAACATGCCAAAACAAAACCTTTCTAAGGCATCCGCCAGTGCTAGACGTTCTTCTTATTTAAGAAGAAACGAAAGTAGTGAGCAGCATCAAAATAGACTCTCAAAAATGAGAAGAAGCTTTTTTTCAAAATACTCAATTTCGTTGAAACATATTATAATTTTAATAACCATGAATCAGTCACGCTAATAATTCGGGCGAAGCCGACACGGTGCATGCTAGTGTATTATATATGCTTAGGGTAAAGAGTACAGTAGTTGGCCACTTAAGGAAGAGTGTCACATAAATAGTGAGTTATAAATGTGAATTTAGTAAATTTGAAATGAAAATCAATATAAATAAGTACGAAAAACCCCTAATAATCTAAAAATAAATAGAGTTTATAAAAAAGAAGCAAGAATTTATAAAAATATACAAAAAAATGTGTTGACTACGAAGAAATATAGTTATTGGCATGGTCATGACAGTAGTTGTCCGGTCGGTTCGACAGTGATTGGCCGCTATTTGACAGATAATATAACCTAAAAGAAAATGTTATATGATTTGATGATAGAAATGGGATTAATATTATTCAATACAAATGGATATATTTTATGTATGTATGTGTTTATTAAATACAAATAAATATATTTCTTCTTATACATCTTATTTTATCACTTGTTATCTCTGACAAGGTATACATGCTTTGGACATCTTTCATCGCTTATAATTTTTGGTTTCAGTATTTCAGCATGGCTTTCAATTTTTCTCTCAATGTTTTGTACTTGTTCTTGTCCCTGAGACTTTCTTTTGTAATCTTTCCACTCTGTTATTCTGAATAATCTCTTTTTTAATGTTTTTCTCTTGCTGCTTTACCAGCCTTGCTAATTTTTTTACTTCTTTCGCTTTTTCTGCTGCTTGTTTCTTTTTTAAAAGTTCACGTTTTTTAGCATCTTTCTTACTTCTTTCCATTTTTTGTTGCTCAATTTTATTTTCTTCGTGTAACTTCCATTCTAGCGATGATATTGCATAAGATTTTCTTTGTGTAAATTTCTTGTCTTTACGTTTGGGTGTTGGTGGTCGCTGTAAGAAATCGTTTAATCTTTTAGAACAATCACTGATATGACTTAAAGATAAATCCAGTACTTCGTCATCAATAGTTTCATAAATTATGGTATTAGTAGTTACATCTAAGTCACTTATTTCATTATTTTCAGTCTTATTCATTAGCTTATCAATACCCTCATTACTAATCTCACCAATAATATTATTTGCATTCAAGTCATCCACTTGATTATTTTCAGTCTTTGTATTCATTGTCACATAATTATCTAAGTGAGCACACATGGTATTAGTAACAGTTACTGCATTTGCATCATCCACTATGATTTCATTCACATCAGCAGTCATACTGTCTTTAACAATACAATTTTCAATATCATAAATATTATTTTCCATATCATTTAGTATTAGACCCTTTTCATCTTCTGTTTGGTCATTTAGTATAATTATGGGTAGAGTGGTATCTGCAAGATCTGGAAGCTCTTTCTCTAGAATCATTGCTGGTTGTATTTCTTGATTCTGTGTAAGAGTTTGTGTCTTTTTATATTCTTCAAATAATCTATGAAGAACAGTGAATTCTTCTGACCTCTCTTTTGGTGCAGTATTTTGAGGAGGAAATGATTCTAGTTGGTCTAATAAATTATCCCCTACTATATTCTCAAAAGTTTCAAATGAAACTGCTGCTTCATTGGGTGGACGACTATTGTGGATAACTCCAGCTTTTTTTGTACCCAGACACTTAGTATAATCCACTGCATTTGGGTCCCAAGGATATAGACCACAGGCTTTAAAACCATTTCTTGCAGTAGTACCATCAGGCGAAAAGTTATGAATGGCATGTTTCAAAATTGGAGCCATTCTGTCTAAAGTTAACATTTGTGCTGGGTTTTTTTGTCTCCATTCTAAAACACTTTTTTCCACAGAGTTTTTAAAGGCTTAAATGCTGAGACATCAGCAGGTTGTAATATTCTTGTCGAATTGGGGTACAGACAAATTAGAATAATCTCCAACTCACTGCAGAGATTGCTAATTTCTAAAGTCACATGGCTGCTGTGACCTATAATCAATAATGTGAATAATAAATAAAATTACAGGGAATGTAATTTTCATCTTTATTAGATAGGGGTAAAATATATTTTTTATATAATCAAAAAATAAGTCCCCATTCATCCAGCCACTTGGTGTCACACCAATTCCCCAATCATCAGGTACTGAACGCCCAACTAAGGCAGGCAACCTTGTATACGGATATACGAGTGTAGGTGGACACGTAACTCCACTTGCACTGAATGTAAATAATACTGTTAAATTCAGCTTAGCATTGCCTTTGTCGATTTCATATACATTACGTGCTCCACGAGGAGCTATAACAGTTTTCATTTTTGGACATACCATGAAGTATGTCTCGTCACTGTTAAATATACGTGATGGATCTTCCAAAATATGTATATAATTTTCTTCCACGAGGTAATTATGTATCTGTACAAACCAGTGGCGTATGTCACTTTCGCTAACACATGAGCTAGCACTGGTAACTCCTTCAGGACATCTTTCAGAAAGAACAGCATTTCTTTTTAGAAAACTCTTATACCATCCACTTCCTGGTACATTATTATGGAAAGGATTTTTCAAGCGACTGTGGTCTAAAAATTTTTTTACACTAGCCTGTATATTTTCCTTTCTTCTAGGAAATCCTCTCCGACTGCAATCAATGATCCAATTTACTAGGTCATCTTCTCCGCTATGACCTAATACAGGAGGTGGACCTGGCGATGATTTAGAAAAAGCGGGACTCATTCTAAATTGTATGGTAGATCGTGGTACCCCATATTTTTTGGAAGCTGTACGCTGTGACATTCCTTTTTGCACGGCATCTACAGCTTGTATGATTTGTTCAGCTGTATATTTTTTCCCATATTTATGACCTTTTTTTACTTTTGGCATTTTTTACTGTAGGGTAATTCAGTTCTACTAAAAAATTCAAAATTTCTACAATTTACCTACTAGGTAATCACAATTTAATTTTTAACTTCAATTTAATCAAATAAATTCAGTAATCAAATTAAATTTGAATTATTAAATTAATTCAATCAAATTTCATTTTTAATTCCAATTTAATTAAATAAATTTAATAATCAAATTGAATTTGAATACACCAATTAAAATTCAAATCACAAGAAACTTAAAATATAACTATACAACGTAACATACCTAATAGTACTTCTTCTCTTTATTTAATTGTACTATAATTCTGTAAATCTTGAATCTTTTTTAAAAATAACCGTTGCAATACCGCTAATGAATAGGGGGCCAATATCTGTTTTACCATTACCATGGTTATAAAATAGTCGCCGGCCGCCCGGCCAATTATTGCTATTCAACATCGTTCATATGACAGTTGTTGGCCCCCCGTAATTTTCATAATATATGTATAATTTTAACAAATAAATAATTTTTTTATAAAGTTTTAACCTTTATTTATCAATATTGTTACGATTTCCGCGCGACATAATATGTGTTTATTGTAGAACAGTAAGAACGGAACATGAACAATATTCAATAACTATTAACAGGAATACAAGTTCTAATATGCAGTGATGAGGGATCGGTATGTCTGTACGCAATGGCGGCTGACTCTCGAATGGCAGCTTGACAGGCGATCGATCCGATCGCCTTCTTCTCGCTGTCTTCTTGTCTTTGTCGCGAGCACCAGCGGGCCATGGAATTCCATCCATAGGGTGCTCGCAACACTGCTCCCCCCTCTGGAGGAGCGGTCGTCCCGACCGCTGTAGCTTCTGTGTGTCTTGCAGCCGTACCCTGGTCCGAAAAAGTGGGAAAGACGTTCTGTGGCTCCTTCGGACCACCGCCTCGACATTCGTCTTCACGCCCAGGGGAAAACCACCCAAAAACCCTGGGCAAGGCGTCGGTAGGCATGTCCCCGTGTCTCTACCCTCCACTTGCGTCTTCGGGCTTGTGCACTTCTTTCTTGGTCGGGTGGTGTCTTCTTCGATGGCGCTTCTTTTTCTTGGGTAGAGAGGGGAATTCCATTTGTCCTGTGTTTTCCTGGCCGGTTTGTCGTTCTGTTCGTTGTCGTCTGCCCTCGGGTCTGTTCGACGTGTGTTCATGGTCGGTTCTGGTCCTTCCTCTTC
Organism: Andrena praecox; assembly: GCA_963932275.1. Lineage (NCBI taxonomy): Eukaryota > Metazoa > Arthropoda > Insecta > Hymenoptera > Andrenidae > Andrena > Andrena praecox. The sequence goes on from OZ010731.1 coordinate 39,287,378, forward strand.
TGGGTTGTCGTTCTACTCGTTGTCGTCTGCCCTCGGGTCTGTTCGACGTGTGTCCCACGGCGTCTCCGGGGCTCCGTTCTGGAACTCCTCCCTTCCAGCGTTGTATCCAGGCTCGTCCCCGTGGTGGTCCTGTTCGTCCCTCTGGTCTGTTGTCGGTCCTGGGTTCTCCTTGCACTTGGTGATTCTGGGGTCCCCTTATTAAAACGAACGAACATTATTTCTCGTTCGGTCCACTTTCTCGATTCGGTGGAGTCGGGGAGAACCGGCTAGACAGAATGGCGAGACGAGCACGAAGCAGAGGATCGCGGCTAGTCACAATCGTGCTAAGGCTCTCTCCCCAAACGATCCGTTCGGAACTCCCTACTCGTCTTCTATCTTCTTGCTTCTTATCTCCTCCAGTTTTCCTTTCCTTGGCTTTCTGATGGCCCCATTCCTCTTCTTGGCCTCTGGTGCTGCTCCAGGGGACCGTCTCGTTGCAGCTCGTCAACGGCTCCGTCTCCGCGATGTCCCCTCCGACCGATCCGTGCGTCGCACGTCCGTCCGGTGGTTGGGGACACCATTTCCCGTCTGCTGCCCACCCTGTCGAGCTGGGCCTGTTGGTACGCATGTACCGGGGAGCCGCCCAGATCCAAGTCAACAGGGCTAGAGGAGCGGTTCCACGTATGTCCGCGCTCCTCTGCGGGCTGCTACTCTGTCGTAGCACATTCGGGGAATTCGGGGTCGCATCCAAGCCGCGGTAGCAGTCCCCCGACACCTTGTCCCTCGTCGTGGGGTATCGTGTTATCTGAAACAATCAAGGGAAGAGGGCCGGACTACGAAGGTGTCCTTCGTAGTCCCGTCCACCGATTAGTCTATAACTAATCTTCTTTCTTGACGTTTGTCCCTCGACGTCTTTATCCTTCTTGAAGTCGGCCTTCGTACTTCGCAAGGCGGCGTATATGTACCACCTTGCACTTGGTTCTGGATGAACGTCGAATCCTGTAGACGACGTCGTTAATCTTGTTCACCAGCGTGTAGGGTCCTTCCCAGTCGGACTGCAATTTCGGACATTTTCCTTTTACTCTTCGTGGTTGGAACAACCACACTCGTTCACCAGGCTGGAACTCCACTGCGTGGACACGGCTGTCGTACCAGGACTTCATCTTTGAACTATAAATGTCCAGACGGTGTCGAACAAACTCATGGATCCTCTTCATTCTTCCCCGAATCCATTCGGAATATCCTTGTTCAACGTCCTCGTCTTCTCCCACTTCAGGGGGTAAACCTCTCCAAAGTTGCAGGGGCAGGCGAAGTTCCTGGCCGTACAGGACCATCGCTGGCGTTAATTGTGTCGCTTCATGTCTTGCCGACCTATAAGCGAGTAGGAACATGGGAATCCATTCGTCCCAATCCCGCTGGTGTTCTGAAACAAACATTGCAAGGTATTGGAGCAATGTTCTGTTCAAACGTTCTACTAGACCGTCGGATTGGGGATGTAAAGGAGTAGTTCGTGTTTTCCTGATTCCAAGCAGCTTCAACAATTCCTTGAACACAGAGGATTCAAAGTTCCTTCCTTGATCTGTGTGTATCTCCAACGGTACACCATGCCGACATACTACGTTGTGTAAAAGAGCCTTTGCCACTGTGACAGCTCGTTGGTCTGGCATCGCGATTACTTCCGGCCACCGGGTAAAGTAATCCGCCACGACCAGCATAAATCTGTTCCCGGCCTGGGACCTCGGGAGCGGACCCACAACGTCCAGGGCAAGCCTCTCGAACGGAGCTCCCACGTTGTACACCTTCAGGTTCCCTGCTCCCTTCTGACGTGGTCCCTTCTTCGCCGCACAGACGTCACACCGCCGGCACCACTCTTGAACGTCCTGTCGACACGTAGACCAGAAGAACTGTTGGCGGATCTTTGCCAAGGTCTTGTTTATTCCGAAGTGTCCAGCTGCTGGCTCATCATGGAATCCCTTCAATATTTCTGCGACCCTTTCGCGTGGTACCACTAGAAGCCACGAGGTTGTCGCACCATCATGGGACTCCCATTTCCTAAAAAGTAAACCTTCGTGAATTTCCAGCGAGTCCCATATTGACCAGTAATATTTCAACTGCGGTGAGAAACTAGCAACGTCTTGCCAGTCGGGCTTCTCTCCTTCCCCCTTCTTTTTCAGGATGAAGCCGATCGCTTCATCCTTCTCTTGGCTTCGTTTCCACTCTTCTGTGTCCTCTTCTTCGGCGAAGAGACGATGAATCTTCTTCGAGGAGTTTCCTTCCTCTTCCGCTTCCTTCTTCTCCAGCCGGTCGCAGTTTTTACAATTTTCTTCGACGCAAGGTCTTCGTGAAAGTCCATCGGCGTTACCGTGGGCTTTTCCCTCCCGATGGCGAATCTCGAAGTCGTACTCCTGCAGTCGTTCAATCCAACGTGCGACCTGTCCTTCGGGCCTCTTGAAAGTCAGCAGCCAGCGCAGCGCTGCATGGTCCGTCCGTATGAGAAATCTTCGTCCGTAGAGATAGTGGTGGAAATGTTCGATGGATTTCACCACTGCCAGTAGCTCTCTCCGTGTGACGCAGTAGTTCCTCTCTGTTTTCCCCAAGGTCTTGGAGAAAAAGGCTACAACTTTTTCCTGTCCTTCGTGCTCCTGTGAGAGGACGCCGCCCATGGCAAAATTAGAGGCGTCCGTGTCCAGAATGAAATCCTTATTTGCCACCGGGTAGGCTAGTACCGGGGCTCCAGTGAGTCTCCTCTTCAGCTCCTGGAAAACTCCTTGGCATTCTCCAGTCCATTCGTACTTCTGTTTGGTCTCGGTGAGGCGATGCAGGGGCTTGGCGATCCTGGAAAAATCCTTGACAAATTTCCGGTAGTACGTGCACAATCCTAAGAAGCTTCTTAATTCCGTGACGTTCTTCGGCTGCGGCCATTCTGAAATCGCCTTAATCTTCTCCGGATCCGTCTTGACTCCGCTCTCGGTGACGATGTGTCCTAGGTATTTGACTTCTCGGCAGAAGAAGGAGCATTTCTTGGGGCTCATCAGCAGTCCAGCTTGACGTAAACGTGAAAACACTACTCGTAGACGTTCCAGCTCCTGTTCAAAATCGTTCCCGTAGATGATGATGTCGTCCAAGTAAACCAAGCAAATTTTCCAAGTGAGGTCTTGAAGTACGTCCTCCATTAGTCGTTCGAAGGTCGCTGGGGCGTTGCAAAGTCCAAAGGGCATCACTTTGAACTGCCACAGTCCCGTTCCCACTGAAAACGCCGTCTTCTCTCGGTCCTCCTCGTCCATAGTGATCTGCCAATATCCGCTCTGTAAATCCACGGTAGAAAACCACGATGATCCTGAGAGAGCGTCCAGAGTATCCTCGATGCGGGGCAGGGGATACGAATCCTTCTTCGTAATCTCGTTCAGCCGACGGAAGTCTACGCAGAAACGAATGCTTCCATCCTTCTTCTTCACCAGGACAATCGGAGAAGACCATGGGCTACAGGATTCCTCGATTACGCCCTGGGTCAACATCTTCCGGAGTAGCTCCTCCACTTCTGTTCGACGGTGTAGCGGCAACCTCCGCGGTGCCTGTTTTATGGGTCGGTGATCTCCGGTGTCGACGACGTGCTTTACCCGGTTGCAGTTCCCAATTTGACTCGGGTCCGCGGCAAACACGTCCTGCAATTCGCAGAGCACTTCAGCAAAAAGCTCTTTCTGTCTTTCCGACAAACCTGACGAGCAGCGGGTATACAGCTCCTCCAAATGTTGTGGGACGACCGTTCCCCTTCTTTCTTCCTGTTTCTTCTTCTCGGCGGTCGGCTCACCACAGCGTATTTCCGGTTGACCAGGAATGCACAGCACATTCCGGGATAAGTCGATGCTGCAGCGGTGTTTCTTCAAGAACGCCGCTCCCAGGATGCACTTCTCCACCATCTCGACGATGTAGAAATCTTCTATGCTCGAAAGTCCTCCAACGCTGATTTCTAGGCTCTTTTTTTCCAAACACTTTCATTTTCTCCCCAGTAGTGGAGCGGATGTCGGTCTTCGTCTTATCGAAGTCCCTCGTCGGGTACAATCTCTTCTCCAGAAGGTTGATCGGAGAACCTGTATCTAAGATAATTTTACAAGGTTTACCACCGATTTTTCCACGTACGTAAATTTCTTCGGATTGACGCCCAGTCGCCTCCTGCATCGCCGCACTTTTGACGACCGGGGGACTGTTCTTCACGGTCCGGCGTCTCCCCCTTACGCCGTCCTCTTGGTGTTTCCCTGTTGCCTCGTTGCGTTTACTTTGGTCTGGCCGTCCTTGGCCTTAAAACAATCCTTTTGCAGGTGTCCCGCCTTGCCACAGAGCCAACACTTCGGTATCCTCGGCGAGTTGTCCGGTCGGTCCTCGGGTTTCTCAAATCTCCGCTGTTTCACCGGGAACCTTTCTGAAGTGTTAGAAGTTTTAGCCTTTCGTTTTTCTGAGTACCGTTCTCGCGATTCAGCTGCGGGGCCGCGAGACACTCTGTCGACGGCCTCGATTTCCAGAGCTCTGGCTACAGCGGTCCTCAGCGACGTAAAACCGCCTAGTCGCAATTCTCGTTGCAGGAAAGAGTTCGACAATGCCGTAACGAATTGAGACGCGGCTAGTTTATCGCGAGTTTCCGTCGGGCAGTCTGCGAACGCGGACTGCGCCAAGCGTTCTATTTTGGCGGCGAGTGAGGTGATACTTTCATCCCTCCGCTGTCTATAACTCTGGAAGAGTACATAATTCAGGTTGGACAGATGTTTCGCCCCGTAGCGGAACTCTAGCGCCGAAACCAGTTCCGCGAAACTTTCACATTGGGTGGTGGAGAGCGTCGTAAGGACGCTTCTCGCTGCACCCCCGAGAGACGCGACCAAGGCCGTAGCCTTCTTCTGGTCGTCCCAGCCATTCGCACGCGCGATCGTGTCGAACTGAATACTGTACTCCTCCCACGAACCTTTACCATCGAAAATCGTCGGCTTCACCGCGTATCCCAAACTGAGAACGCGGGGCTCCGACAAAGGGGTAGTAGCGGGCGCAGCGACGGGGGCAGAGGCTTGCGCCGTCAAAACACAACTATCAACACTACTTACAAGGGCCAAAGGAACACTATTTACAAGGGGTGCCGTCTCCCCTCCCCGAAGCCCCGCGCCGCCACCACCCGAACCGACACCGTTCTGTGACGAAACGGCTACGACCTGGATCCGTTCCTCCAGACTTGTCATCCGGGCCTCGAAGGCCGCCTGTGTCCGTCGGTCTTCAGCGTCCTTTTCCCTCCTTCGAGCTTCGTCGTCCCTTCGTTGCTCCTGCATCTGTCCAACGATGCTAAGCTGGAGACTGTTAAACAGTTCCTGCAGGGAGGCGTCGCCCGTTGGTCCCGGGGAAGATCTCGCAGAGGCCACGGAAGCGCGAGTGGGCATGCCGCTCCGAGCGGGCATCCCACTTCTGACACCACTGTTACGATTTCCGCGCGACATAATATGTGTTTATTGTAGAACAGTAAGAACGGAACATGAACAATATTCAATAACTATTAACAGGAATACAAGTTCTAATATGCAGTGATGAGGGATCGGTATGTCTGTACGCAATGGCGGCTGACTCTCGAATGGCAGCTTGACAGGCGATCGATCCGATCGCCTTCTTCTCGCTGTCTTCTTGTCTTTGTCGCGAGCACCAGCGGGCCATGGAATTCCATCCATAGGGTGCTCGCAACAATATATACAGAATATGAGAGATATAGATATCACAAATGCATTAAAATATTCGAAAACTTTCAACTCTACTCTTACGATTTTTTGATTGAATCGCTGTAATTTTCAAGCTGCAAAGCCGAGTCATCCTATCTGCTTTTAAATATAATCACAGCATATAATGAGTGGATAAATATTAATTACATCTGAAACAAGAAAGTACAAGGAATATGAATATGTTCATTAAAAAAAGCATAACATTGGTATTTCTTTAAATTTTTTTATTTCTCAAAATAGGGCCAATCACTGTCAGGTGGCCAACCACTGTACTCTTTACCCTATAGTACATAGGGGAGACCGGGGCAGGTTGTAACACGGGGTAAATTGTAACATAAGTAAAATCTTTTGAACGACAAATCTGGTAACCCACAGCATGCGAGAGCTGCTTGACGATATTAGCACCGTCGGTTTTAGTGACACAAACGAGCGTTATGTATTCATTTTGTGGTAATAGCCCAGAATTTTAGTATTTAGAGCACGTAAGTAAATCTTGTCTTAGCACTTTTATTTCAATTAACTGCCATTAGGAACCGTTTGAATTTTTGTTTCTTTGTCGCAAACGAATCAGTACACATTGATTTATTATTATGTGTCCGCATTTTAGTGATTTGATGTTTAGTTTCTCGTTTGCTGAGATAAAACGCAAAAATTCGACCTCAGGGTAAATTGTAACATGTTACTATACTTACTCCGCTCTAAATGGTGATTAAACAAGCTATTTGCTGACACGCCGGAAAAAGATGCTCTAGACGAACAACAGAACAACCGAGAATCCAAAAAATAGAAAAAAGTATGAAGGCAAAAGTAAAAAAAGCACAGAAGAAGATTTTGATAGAATCAGATGAATAAGCAATGATTGGTTAACTCATGTATATCAAATGTTTAATAATGATCTGTGTTTTCATTTATATTTTTTAGAAATGTTTATTTGTGTTCATATTTGTATTTAAATAAGTAAAACAGATGTGTTACAATTTACCCCGGACTGGGGCAGATTGTAACAAAGGTTCAGATTTGTTTAAGATGAAGCTAGATGTCTAAGTGTCCAAGATTTTGTCACGTACTTTCACGCAATTAGTTCACCACATATGTAAGTAGTAAATCACTCAAATTATTTCCTGATTGAGGAAAACACTTTCGAGAAAAAACTGTGAAAACTTTTTTTGTTACAATCTGCCCCGGTCCAGGGGGGCCAAGCCTCCCTCTTACGAACGTTGAAGCAGAGTTCGTAGCGCCTCCTACCGAAAAGGCGCAAACTAAACTGTGAATGTGTGAATTGGTGTGAATCGGGACGTATGTGTATGTGTATACGTGTAATGCACCGCTTACTTTAAAACCTGTCCACGGATCGTCGCGCCAGCGACACGTATGCAGCAGATAGAAGGATAAACATTGAAATTGAATATTTCTTCTTTTCATAGGAAATAAAATATATTTAATTTCTTTGTATATCCTTCTATCTGCTGCATACGCGTCACTGACGCGACGATCCATGGTCAGACGGCCTTAGAAAAGGTAAACCAGGGAAAGTGAGGACGCCATTTGAAGGATTTCTGGTCATTCCAAAATTTAATCTTTTAAATTTTATTTTAGAAATGACAGGGGTCCTTTGAATCACGTCCGTACTTTCTCCGATTTACCTTCTGAAAATATAAATATAATTAAAAGTATAATTAAATACATAAATACATGTTAAATAATATACAAATTCTTTATTAATTTTAAATCATATTAATCATTACAATTATTACAATAACAATGAACATATTAAATTCAACAATAATATTACAAAATTTATACAACTCGTAAAATATTTCATTTTATTTCCGATATTGCTTCAATTTGTTGACATCAATAGAATCTGCAAAATAATTAAATAGGTTACAAATTTTTTTTTTCTTTCAGTTGTTTTAACGAGGGAAAACAGCGGGAATCTTCAAAAGACGCCTAGTAGGATCCGCACTACTAGGCAGTGTCGGATTTATACCGACTAAAACCGCTAACCCCATGCGCATACCAAGCACTCATTTCCACTCCTACATGCAATATAAAAAGTCAAACACTCATGCAATATAAAAAGTTAAACACTCATGCAGCAGTCCCACAGCCAAACATATATACATAATAAAAAACGCATTACACACTCATGCAGCAGTCCCACAGCCAAACATATATACATAATAAAAAACGCATTACACACTCATGCAGCAGTCCCACAGCCAAACATATGTACATAATAAAAAACGCATTACACACTCATGCAGCAGTCCCACAGCCAAACATATGTACATAATAAAAAACGCATTACACACTCATGCAGCAGTCCCACAGCCAAACATATGTACATAATAAAAAACGCATTACACACTCATGCAGCAGTCCCACAGCCAAACATATGTACATAGTAAAAAACACATTGCACACTCATACTGCAATCGCATACATGCAAAACAAACTTAAAAGGAGATTCGGATATATATTGGGTTGGCGAATAAGTTCGTAGCGTTTTATGCTTTCTTTTATCCTAGAACGATTAGTTTTCTGTTTGCCAAAGTGTTTATATGCATTCGAAAGAGCTCTTTCTGCTCTACAAAACTGTGATAATCGTTTTGAATAATTTAATTTTTTATTATTTTTCAAGCTTAGAAATGGAATTTCGATCAAAGTCAAAAAGCTGCCGCAGCCGCTCGGGAGCTTTGCGACGTGTACGGAGAAGGTGTCATAGGCAAGTCAACTGCGCGAAAATGTCGATTTTTGTCTCCTGGAAATTCCATTTCTGAGCTTGAAAAATAATAAAAAAAAAAATAAATTATTCAAAACAACGATTATCACAGTTTTGTAGAACAGAAAAAGCTCTTTCGAATGCATATAAACACTTTGCCAAACAGCAAACAAATCGTTCTAGGATACAAGAAAACATAAAACGCTACGAACTTATTCGCCAACCCAATAAAAGCACAATTAGGACTTATGTTTCCTATGTGATTTGCCATACGTCAAAGCACATAATGACAAACCAGACATTGGAATCATAGGTTCTTCGGAACAATTTAGTAGCATATTGGTGGAAGAAATACATTTTTTTAATACATGATCGACATAGTTGTCGGTCAAATACACTTTGAGATGCCCTAAAGGGCAATCGCTCAGGTTGACATCAACTGAAAGGCTTAAACAAGTTTGAATTATAAGTTTTAAATTGCAATGTTCCGCGAATTGATCAAAACAATGTTTACATAAAACATAAACCTCTCGCATAAATTGTCTTATTTCTTCTTTTTGTGTTAAAAAAGCTTGGCAACACGTAGCACAAGCTTGAATAAACGGTTCTAAGTAATCTAAATTGACAGTAGTAGCATCATAATTTTGCAAAATTGACTCTACTGATTCTACAGCTACTACTGGTAGTGCAGTATTGGAAAAGTATGAATTTGAATTGCGAGAGGAAAATTCGAAAATCTCTTTAACATTTAACAAATTTTCACTACAATCTGCCTCACAGTTTTGTCTTCCTGAGTTGGAAAACAATGAATTTATAAGCAATGACTTGTAGTATTCAGTAAATACTGAACAAGTCGGATTTGTATTTCTTCCACCATGTTGTCGTACTAGCGAGAAAAAATTTTCCAAAGGATCTTGGTTAAAATCCCTGGTTCTGAATCCTGCAAACCCAAGATCCAGCAAATACGAATTAAGAATTTTGAACCCTTTCAGGGTATGTATCCAATTTTGCAACACCGCAGGATGCTCTTTATCTCCCGCTTTGCGTTTGATAAATCGCATACTTTGGAATAAGTTTATACACTTATTCCAAATATCTGTGGCGTTGCTTTTGTTATCCAAAATGGCCCTACTATTGACACTATCGAAAAGTGAATTTAAATTTAGAAATAAAATCGCCGTATCTATTCCCGAAGCTGCCATCTTTCTGGATTTACAAGCACTTTCCGCCTCAGTAGTGCTCATAAGTTCCATAAGAGATGCAACTTTACGGGAGAAAACTTGTGTACAATATTTGACACGCATCTTCTTAATTTTACTTGGAACGACATGCTGTTCCGTAATATTAATTAAAGTTCTAAAATCACCTCTACACCGATCAATGAAATAAGTGTCCTCGAAGTGGGACCATTTTGCTGTTTTCTCTACACCGTCCAGGGTATAACGAAGATCCTTCGTTAACAAATTATTCCTGATACATTTTAATAAGTGAGGCGGATCAAACAGTGGTACTATCTTTTGCTCATGTACCATGATGAGCCCCTCTTCAGCCGACTCGCAATCTCTTTTCGTGTCGAAAAGTAATTGCTTAATCGCGCGTACATTTGTTGACCCTTGATCACAAACCGAAGCAACAACTTTTAAACGTATAAAAGTGCATTCCTGTACTATGGCCTTAAATGTACGCGCTATCGACTCCCATGAAGCGGTGCCCCTACAAAAGGAGTACGACACTGTTTGCTTCCACGGTTTATCTCCAAATATTCCTCTTAACATAAAGACCTGAACATGGTCTGCAATGTCTCTATTACGCGAAAACCCGAAATCTACTAGTCCCTCTACAATATCGGATTTGACATTATAATGAAGCCGGGGACTAAGCTTCATTTCGTCAAATAATAAAATGCAATGTCTATACCGCGAATCCTCGAAATTGTCGAGTATATTTTCGATGCTGTGGAAGACAGACTTACTAATACCGGGAGATACAATGATTTTAGTGACCATTTTTCTTAAGGTCTCTGTACTAGGTAAGAGGAAAATATTTGAAAGGTATCGATAAACCTTTGGGCTTTGCTTCAGCAATGAAAGCGCAAAAATTTTATCATCTAAACTGTAATTTCTACTGAACTTGGGTCGTCCCATGTTACGGACTTGTAATGCAAAAAACTCTCGTACAGTGGATGGCAGACTTTCAATGCGTTCCGCAAACCCACGTTTTAACAACATTTCGGTATGTTGCAAACGTTCCTTACATTCTACATGGCGGTTACGCATTTGTCTCCTTGTTTTCATCAAGGAGACAATTACGTTATACTGCCGCATCTCGTCCGGAGAAAGGCTGGACGTCCTGGTTGCACTGAACAATTTCAGCACAGATGCTAAATAATGCAAAGTAAAACAATTTAGGCATGCAAAAAAAACTGAATTTTCAGCACCCAGAAAACTGTATAAAATTTAAGGTGGTTTTATCAACACCCCATGCTCCGGATTATAATAAAAAACAAGCTGTTAGCACATGCTCAGCTTAAAGAATATATCTGTGGTTGTAAGGAAAAACGACCCATGTCACAATTTCAAAAAATTTGAGTTTATGCATTAATTCAACTGTAGAATATTGGATGTATGTTTTTATCAGAAAAAAATGCATGAAAACGAATTTTATACGTTGAAAAATAATGCAATTTATCCGAAGTCCAATATTCAATTAATACGCATTTGGCAAAACAACGTAAGTCCACAAAAATTTGAGAATACGACGTATCTTTCAATGACAATATCTCGAAAGTGAAAACATGTGACATGGGTCGTTTTTCCTTACAACCACAGATATATTAAAAGGAGGATTTGGGGAATACTAATAAACAGTACAAATAACAAGTTTAAGGGAGTTTTTAGAGGAACTGGATTTTGGATAAAACAACCTTAAGAATAGTTTATAATATAAAACGTCACAGTACCTTTCCTTGTCCGCAATGATTGTCCAGAGGTACCAGCAACAGCATATCCAGTATCTGCAAAATTTATTACAAATGATTAATTCGTTAACTCGAATCTGAAGGGAACAACTAAAATCTTCGAGTTATAGAGGTTTTGACTTATCGAAGTTATGGGGTAAATTAATAATTTGCTGATCGGAATGGCATAAAGATAGAAAAATTCAATTTGTACTACTACACTACTATTCATTATTATTGAAAAATATCTTACCAGTATGGACCTCCATACGTTCAGCTGCTTGCTGAACCTCCAGGCGGCCAATCCCTCCACAGGGTCCATTATTATTATTATCTGTAACGAAAATTACAAATATTCATATTGTATAAACTAGTTAAATTCTAAGTTTAAATAAAAACAAACACACGCATTCTAAATTTTATAATCTATATCTATACTATTATATAAAAGTGAAGTTGCATACTTTGAAATGCGGTTTCTCAGTAAATATGAACTGCAACCACAAGTGTGTTACATCACTTTGTTCGTCTTGACGAAAGGAAGGTTTTAACGTTTTTATTTTTTTTAAATAATGATTTTTAAATAATATTATATAAAATTGAAGTTATGGTAGGCTATGGTAACTTCCCTACCTATAATACTATAGGTTCGGTACCATAACCGAAACCAGGTATGGCAGTATATTACCATAATTCTGTGGACTGGTTCAAGTTACAGCCTTGAAAAAGTTCACTATCGAGGCCAAGATTATTACAGGCATTACTGAAGGCGAAACAGTATTTATTCCAAGAATTCCTCTAATGCCGTCTGACTTTCCAATTCAATTTAAACGACTTCAATTTTCGATAAAAGCAGCTTTTGCTATGACTATTAATAAAACTCAGGGGCAAACCCTTAATGTTGTCGGCGTAGATTTGGAAAATGATGTATTTTCTCATGGACAACTGTACCTATGTAGCGCTATCAAGAACAGGGGATTCCTCTAACCTTTACATACATTGCCCTCAACATGAAACCAGGAACGTGGTTTATAAAGATATTTTGTAAAATAACGTTTAAGCCCGGAATTGAAGCTATATATATAAAAGAACTAAGCAAACCGTAGCGAAGCGCGGGTACTTAGCTAGTAAGTATATATTTGTATTTCCTTACCAATATGTACATCCAACGGTTCCCTTACTTCCGGTACCTCCTGATGGTCAACTGCATGCTGTAGCAAGCAGCTTACATCAATTGGTGCTACAAAATATTAAAATAGTGTTTAGTAAAGTAAATTATATGTAAACCATGCAAATGATTCTAGAGGTCAAAATAAGACGAAAATCAAGAATAACGATTTCGCGTTTGAGCTTCCATTTTGCAGTAATAATGGGTTAAATTTAAATTTCTGTCTCCTAAACTAGTAGTCGGAGGACTCTGGGCTTTTGTAGTTACATTGTCGACTAGCAATAGAACAAAAAAGTATTCATACATTTTTCTGTATCTCTGCGGGTTTAACATTTATAAAGCTTTTAAAATCCGAGATGTCGGTAAGGAATGAATCTCAAATATTATAAACTTTATAAATGTTAAACCCTAAGAGATACAGAAAAATGTATCAATACTTTTTTGTTCTATTGCTAGTCGATAATGTAACTATAAAAGCGCAGTGTCCTCCGACTATTAGTTCAGGAGATAGAAATTTAACTTTAAACCATTATTACTGCAAAATGAAGGCCCAAACGCGAAATCGTTATTATTAATTTTTTACTTATTTTTACCTCTGGAATCACCCCTTACAATATTTTCAGGACGTTTTAAGAAACGTACACTCTATATATTAAACATACCTGGAAGTTGAAGCGTTGGAACAGCAGTCTTACAAAGTTGCGTTTGTAATTTGTAGATGCCTAAGAAGTGCGCATCGCAGATCTTCCTGTTGCGAAGAGATTGGTGCATTAACAATGGATTGCCGCAGGCAGCAATCCATTTTAAGCACCTCTCTCGGTCTTTAAGAATATCGGGAAATGTCCTCAGTAGTGCATTTCCCGATTTGCAACCTTTCACTTCGCACTTCTTAGGCCTGGACATAATCTAAAACTTAAATTAATGGAATTAATAAAAAAACTTACACTATCTCAAAGACGCTATATTACAAAAATTACTTAACTCATGCGATGATGGATCCACGTGGGTGCACGTGGGTTAGACTTCCTCGTGTCCGCGCCAATTTGAAACATTTAAAAATGGCGACGGTCGTCATGGTAACTGATGGTAACATTTCACCAACGTCGAAAGGTTGTGTGCGTGCACACTGATACACCTAGGTATGTGTGTGTGATGTACCTAGCGCCTCCTACCGATAAGGCGCAAACTAAATGGGAACTTCGGCCAAACAAAGACGGCTTGGCCCCCCTGCCCCGGTCTCCCCTACATTATTTAGTCAATACTTTAAATTAATATTTACATTTCTGTAGAAGTAAATTGTTTTTAATGAATAGGCCATGAATAAGTCTGCGATACAACTTTTCATCTCCCTCGTGAACGTATCCATTTTCTCTGTTATTAGTTTCACTTTTTCTAGCGAGTCCGTCACGAGCGCTGGAAGCATGTGCATCTGAGCCATGAGAGTCTCCACGTTTTTCCCTTGTACCGCGCACCCGCTGCACGTAGGGCAATTTTTTTCCAAAAAAAGTTCGCAAAGTTCTTTTCAAAATACAAAGTTCTTTTCATTTAATTTTTGTAAATTTTTCCTAGGGGCTAATAAAGTCGGTAATAAAACACCATAATACCTATGTGTTGTTTTCACCTTGAAGAATATCTAATGCTTCTGCTTCAGGTTTCACACGACAGATATTCCTCAATGTAATTAAATTCTTGCTCTTTAATATTAGTTTTTAAGCCCAAACCTTTGTGCAGTGTAGCAGATTTGTCCTTAATGCTTAAAATTTGTCTTAAGGAATCGTATAAACTATTCCAGCGCGTATCACCAGGTTTACTGAGTGCATGTCCGAGAATGTTCTGAATTATTTCATCAGACTTGGGTTGACTTCCTTTTTTCCATAAACTGTTGCATTTCTTCAAAACCTGACCGTACATGCTCGATAGTGGTGAATCGTTTGCTGCCAATACCTTGTTGGAGTCAACAGTTGCAATTAAACTGAGTGTATGTGAACAGCGTCGCAAATGTAAAGGTAACTTTTTTTTTGGAGTCCATATCTTGCTTTATCTTCTTCTTCTTATACTATAAAGCGGAAAGTGTGTGTTTGTCTGTCGCCGAAAAACTTTCTAGCGGTAAAGTCTGGGGTCACGAAAGGTATCTCGGCTCTTTATGCCTGGCAAATCCAGATGAATGTGACTATTTTCAACTCGCTACGTCCTTCCCTTCTCGAGTTATTAGTTAAAATAAACGAATAGTGTCTACGATTCCCTTAGAGCATATATACATGGAGGTATCATTGCCTTAGAGTGACTGCCTCGAAACTGTCGGCAACATCACGTGAGAGAGAAAGACATGTGCCACTGGGGCGAGCGAGAGAAGTACATCTTGCGAGCGAGAGAAGTATATGTCCTGATCGACCACAATGCGCATGCACCGTTATCGTGAAATTGGCTGCACGCGGTATGGTTTGAAGTGATACGCGGTGCATGCTTTCATCATTTATTTATTGTACATACTATGTACTAAAGTTTTGGTTACATGGTGACATGTGATTGTCTATCATTAAAAGTTATGTTATTCTCAATAAATTTAATCATGTTCTACCAATAATTACTCTCTAATTGATTATCCACGGCCACCAAACATAATATCCTAACATAATATAATATTATTTATAATAAATAATTATTTGTTCATTTTTATTGCATTTTTTTATTTCCTAGTGCACACATTTAATACAAATGTCGCTTTGTAAGATTTCGAAATAGTTTTCTCCGCATCCCACACATTCGTTTTCGTCTCAGTCTTCTAACGACAAATTCCTATCTTGTATAATGGAATTTTCGCTCCCTGAATCTGAAGATAGGTTTACAGTAAGAAAAACACATGTGGTCGGACTATCCCATAATCAAGGGAGTAATTGACCACCTTGCCAAAATAAATTAAAAACGAATACAACGTTGTGCTTAAGAATCGAACATCTAGCTAGCCAAATTATATAATCTTTTTGGAAATGATTCCAACACAGTTTAGTAACAGTGTTCAAAACTGGTTCATCAATGCCGCAAAAAGCTAGCCACTTCAGGCGAGTTTCCTTGTTTTTCGGAAATCTATTTACAAGAAATGAAATTAATATTAAATTTCCAATATGAACAAGTATCGTATCAAAAATGAACCTGAATTTATCACATACTTGTGTGCACGACATACTTTAATTAATTTAATTTATTAAATATTATATATATTTACTTACGAGTAATAGGAAGCCGATTTATCTCGGTTACCGCATAACAAGCAATATCGGCATGGCATTTTTTAATTTCAACTCGATACATATAACCGTTTTTCAAAAGGTACGTACGAGCGTAAACACCGATATTCATAGTAACCGCGGATCGTTGCCGGCGATATCGGTGCATGCGCATTGCGGTCGATCAGGACATATGTATGCTCTAAGGCCGGTATTCACAAACGTGTCTTAAGATTAAGCAAATGCTTAAGCATTCGGCATCCTTTACTAGCTACTAGGGTTAGTAGAGGACGCCGCATGCTTAAGCATTTGCTTAATCTTAAGACACGTTTGTGAATACCGGCCTAAGACGATTCCAAGCCGCCGATGGCTCGCGAGAGAGAGACAGAGCATAGGCACGTGAAAGACGAAAGGAGACAGAGTATCTCTCTACGTAGCAGACGGTAACGCCGCGCCACTCATTCGTCACCTCTCGCTCGCTCTCGGGTACCTCGGGTTCTCTCACTCTCGACCGAATGATTCCAAGAAGTGGTGCGGATAACGACGACCGCTTAAGGCTGCCGTCTCACCGGGCCTTGAATGTGTGCGTGCGCTCACACAAGCTAGGAAAAGTTTGTACGTATACGCGTGTAGTAAACAAACCGTAAATTACAACTTTCGTCCTGGAATCGGCCAGAAGGAAGTTATTGCGGATACAGTTGCCTTCAGTAGACATCTGTGCAGGGTGGTCTGGTGCGTTTGAACGCTAATAAGCACCGTACGTTTAAATAATAATGAATTTATGGCCGGTATTCATAGTCGTTGCTTAAGACAAAGATCGTCTTAAGCATTTGCTTAAGTCCCCGTCTAGTTTCATAGTCGACAAATAAGCATCGTCTTAAGCATTTACTCAAGTATTTACTTTGTCAAGCAATCCTTATTGAATCATGTTTCATAGTCAGTTCTTAAGATGATCTTAAGAACGTAAGTATTCATAGTCGATTAAGAACTTCTTATTCGAGCATAAAGCAGTCTTATTCGAGCAAAGTGAGGTTAGATTTTCAAGTCTACGTTTTAGTTGACTTAAGACCATGTTATTAGGCCAAAGAGGATATATAATAAGAGGCGTCACTCGACAAAGACAGAAATAAGCTAGGGAAATCACTAGACAACCAATTTAAATGCCCATTCGGCAATGATCGGTAAACATCGGCAATAATCAGCAAACTGCGGTAAGGTACATTTAGTCGATTTGAATATCCCGCTCGAATAGACAACCAATTTAAATGCCAAGGTCAAGTAAAGACTTCAAAGGTTCCGCCCGGAGTGACGCCTCTTATTATATCTCCTCTTTGATTAGGCGTTAAGACGGTGAAGGACGCGAGTTACTGTTGGCAAAACATGCAGTGTTAATTTCTTCACAGGTTGTTAACGCGTAGAGTAGGAGTTCAGTTGTTATTTTTCGAAGCGTAACGCAGTACCATCTACGTCTCTGCCAGTCTCTGCGTGGTGGCAGCGCGGGAAAAGAAACACAAGATGTATTTTCAATATCATTCCTGATTGGGTATTCCGTTCGGCTACACGGGAAAGTTTCCGACGCTTGCCGAACGTAATATAAGATTTGCTTAAGCATTTGCCTGACTAAGCAAGCATTAAGCACCATTTTCTTGACCAAGCAAATCTTAAGTTCGGACTATGAATACATGACGTCTTAAGCATAGCTTATTCGAATAAGGCCGACTTTGTCAAGAAATTCTTAAGCACATGCTTAAGCAACGACTATGAATACCGCCCTATGTCTCCAGCTAGGCTGCAGTACACCACTAGCGCCACCAACGGAGAAACCTTGAAGCCTCATTCTGTCACTTTTCGAGTCATAAATTCATTATTATTTCAACGTACGGTACTTATTAACGTTCAGACGCACCAGACCACCCTGCACAGATGTCTACTGAAGGCAATTGTACCCGCAAAAACTTCCTTCTGGCCGATTTCAGGACGAAAGTTGTAATTTACGGTTTGTTTACTACACGCGTATACGTACACGCTTTTCCTAGCTTGTGTGAGCGTACGCACACATTCAAGGCCCGGTGAGACGGCAGCCTTAACGCATACATTGTTGAGAATGTTGGGATGATCCCGGAGCAAGAGATTCTCAATAAATAATTTGTGGATGACTGAATTAGTAAAATTGATTTGTTTTGAAGTTTCTTTCTTGCAAGCATCAACTTTTTTTTCAGGGAAATATTATTTGGGACGGTAAAATTAGAATCTAAATTCCCGGCGAAGCCGGGTAATAAAGCTAGTAGTTTCATGATCCGAACTAGCAGCATCACTATCATCCAAATCAAAGCCGTCTTCTTGTTCAATGCAGTCAGGATGGATTCCAAATATCCTAAACGCTTTAACGAAATTGCTTCCATTACCGGTTGTAGTAGCAATTATTTCGCAGATATCTGCAATATACTCGACATATATTTTATGCAATAATTCGGTTAAACGTTCAGTGTCGTGCACCCCCATAAAGAGTCTAGGGGTAAACGCCCTTAACGTTATTATTTTTTATCTCGGTTACTACTTAAGATATTTGAATGAAACAAAAGCGACAAAATAGCTACTTACTAGCTGTAAATCATATATTTTTTTCAAAATTTCAAATCTATTATTAAGGATAGAAAAAAAATAATTAATTTTTTGGGGGTGGTTTTTCGAAACAACCCTTTGAGTGACAACCTCCAAAAAAATCAAGAATAATGCTCTATTATCGAGCTATTATATAAAAAATCCCGAAAATCGTCGAGATGGTGGAACATAGTTAAATAATTTAAAGAAGATCATTATATTTTAAATATGAGGGGTTTTGTGACGATAAAGAGTACTTGTCGCGAGCCTGAGTACGTGTCATTTAAATGCGAATGGAAGAAACGAATGCGGTTCGTTTGGGAGATCGAAGTGTGAAGGTAGCTGCGGAACAACGCGCATGCGCTAAATACGAATACTTCCCAGATATTAATAGGGTGTAGCAGGGTAAGCATGGGCAAAGGGCCCCAACGCCGATTCTTGGAGTTGTTATTTTTCAAACAATGCTCCTAGCCTGAAACACCATTATGTAAAGTTTTAGTTCGCTACCCCCCCCCCCCCCCCCCGTTTAAGGTTAATACGCGGGTAAACGCCCTTATCGTTATTTTTTTTTTCTCGGTTACTACTTAAGATATTTAAATGAAACAAAAGCGACAAAATAGCTACATATTAGCTGTAATACATATATTTTTCCGAATTGTAAATCAATTATTACGGGTAGAAAAGAATAATTTATTTTTTGGGGGTGGTTTTTGCAAACAACCCTATGAGTGACAACCCCTTGTCGTGATATTCGCTTATTTGTTTGAACCTATCGAAGATATAATCCGTACTTAGCCCGGCGTGTTTTGCTGTCTTTCTGATTATATAAACGCTGATAACTTATAATCTATTAAAGCTAAAACACTCAAACAATTTTTATCGTAATATACATGACTTTCTCTAGTAGTAAACTCGCAAGCAAATAAACGTCGATAAAACAGCGACGGTTCCATGCTGTCGGCGGACCGCAATGTCGATAATGCAGCGGCGGCATCATGGCGCCAACGGACCGCAAATTGATAAATACTGTTTCTTGATTGCTCTCGAATAATTAAGCTAACAATAAGTTGCGTTCCTTTCTTATCTCCCTGTACTAATTCCCGCGAGTTTATTTAGCACCCATATTACTTAGAAAAATGCCTGAAAGCGGTAGTGATAAATGCATTAATTGTAATCTATCTGCCAAAAAATTCACTGGATCGGTGAAACGGATTGTATCTGAAGTAGAGCTCTTACTACCCGCCCGCCCGGGTACTCGAGTACCCGGTGAGACCCCGGGTAGAAAAAAATTACTCGGGTACCCGGGTACCCGTAGGATACCCGACTACCCGGGTACCCGGGTAGACAAAAATTACCCGGCTACCCGGGTAGACAAAAATTACCCGTGTGTCCATGAGATACCTGAGTAACTGAAGTGTGATGAGATAGTTGAGAATTTCGATTTGACAGCATATTCCGTTCATTACTGAGGTTAGCCGAAAATGATCGAAAGTCGAAAAACGATCGGCTGTCAAATCGAAATTCTCAACTATCTCATCACACTTCAGTTACTCGGGTATCTCATGGACACACGGGTAATTTTTGTCTACCCGGGTACCCGGGTAGTCGGGTATCCTACGGGTACCCGGGTACCCGAGTAATTTTTTTCTACCCGGGGTCTCACCGGGTACTCGAGTACCCGGGTACCCGGATACCCGGGCAAAAACAATAGCTCTAATCTGAAGATGAAGCAATCAAATACCAAGCACACTGTACCAAAACTGTGACAATTGGCTGTATATTTTGCAGTAAATGTAGATTAATTGTTTATAGGAAACAGCAATTGTGTAAAAATGAAAACAATAGCGATGGCAATGACATTGCTGTGGATCCAGACTTCCACGCAAGAAACAGTAGTAGAACATCGGAAACCTTTGTAGAACTACCGTTTAAAAGAGTTGTAGCTACTCATAAATATTGTATCCTGTGTCAGTCAATCAGTCAAATCATTGTGATACCACTCGAAGCACGCCTCCAAGCATTCACACAAAAAAGAATTTACATACCGAATGGCAATCGTTGTTGCACTAGACATATAATTAAGAAACGATTCTTCACCGACGAACTTCAGATGCTACGTGTCCATTCTACCTGCAGCTCAGTAGAACTATGCGATGTTTCTTTGTTTTTAAGGGGGCCGTCTCATTTTTGTTATGGTCCGAATCGATCGAAGCGTCCCCAGTAAACAAACGGACCCTAATGAAACTACTGCGGTCGATAAAAAGAACTTGTACAGAGATGACATCTCCAGGTACTCTGGGTAGACGAACTTTTGACGCATAGTTGCCACATCGTCTGTTCTCTTTGTCTCTGCCGCGCTGTTGCCACAGAGTTCTCTCTTTCTATCGAGAAGTCTTGAAGCAATACGGCACGAGCGCTACGTCCAGCGTCAGAACCTCGCTGAACGTAGCAATAATGAAAGATAGAGAGGTCCGGGAGTGTAAGAAGGAAAGATGGAAATATACCAAACTTGACACAATTTGAACTATCAGATTCCACATAAAATTTATTTGCAGAATTGAAAGCCCGTTTCGTTCAAAGTAGTCCGATTTAAATTATTTTCTGTCAATTTAATCGGCAGAATCACTTTCATATTGATACGATGACAAATAAAGAAATTCTGTTTCTGCATAATCGATGATACATCGCCGAGCAACTCCAGGCGACAGGTTAGACGGGTGAGCGATACAATGTCGCTCGGCTCGAGCTTCGGGGGACCTCAAGAATGAAGGCCTTCGATTAAAAAAATTATTTGTGGCCGACGGATGAATTCCCGTCGAATAAACTGATTCATCCGTGGCGTTTCAAATAAAACTAACTCTGCGTTATTTTTACTCGACGACAAATAAAGATAATGTCTCTTTAATTTGATAGTTTATTTCAATAATTTATGAAACAATACTAATTTGCGTATCAATATCCCTTCTGAACTTCGCATTTCTGTAGGGACACTGGGCATCGCTTGCCTTCTTGGAAGGCGAGGTCCAGTAGGATGCGTAAGGGATACAATGTAAATTCCTGGCGTTCTCCCGATTAAAATCGTGTCAAATGTCATGTAAATCGGACTATTTTTAACGATGTTAGCTTGGGGCCACTTTCATCGGGACGACGGAATCGGTTGAAGTCATTTTCGCAAAAATCTGATGCGAAATGTAGAACGTGAAATTCGTCACTTCCACGAAACTCAGCGAGGCGCGGCATATTCACGGCATTGTCTTTAGGACTCTAGCGAGAGAATCACGCTGTACAAACAGCGTATTGGTCAAAAACATTTTTTTAATAAAAAGCTTAATATTTGTGACTGAAAATAAAAGTGTCAACTATTGGTACACTGTCAACAAAGAGTACAGTTACCGTATATTTAATTACCAAGTACAGTTCTAGAAATAATCCGATTTATACCGTGCTTGAACTCATTTTAATCTGGACAATCTCAGCAACTGGAAAACGTCACGTTTTACAATTTATTAATACATAATCCACCGCAAGCAACACTGTATGCCTCTCGAACCGAAATCAGAAGCTGCCGCCGAACAGCCCAAGTCTTCAGGCTCAAAGAGAGATCGCGCCGGTTCGGGTAAACACGCTGCCGAAAGTTGTTTGAAGCCTTCAAATAAAAGTCGAATAAACTACGGTTAAAGATCGAATAAACAAATTATTCTTCTTCGAATAAAAAAATTATCTTTCGTCATCGAATGAATTCACTTTGGTTCATAACGGATAAACATAAAGTATCTTTTATTTGAGTTTATCCAGATATTATCTTTGCCCATCTCTGTTCTCCAGCCGCTTCGCCGTGATTCATTCAAGCCTTCTTGACGACAAAATAGTAATAGGGGAAATGCGGCAACAGCGCGATCTGTCTCTCGATACGTATCGGCAACTATGTCTTTCCTACATTTATCGGCTAGCTTGGACTTCCACCGGTTCTGGTGGTACATGGCACGAATATACCATCAGCGCCGGTGACGGAGGAACCTTGAAGCTTCATTCTGTCATTTTTCGGGCTGTCCTGAGTACACGATTCATAAATTTATTATTATTTCAACGTACGGTGCTTATTAGCATTCAAACGCACCGTTCCACCCTGCACTGATATCTACTGGCGGCAACTATACCCGCAAAAACTTTCTTCGTGCCGATTCCAGGACGAAAGATGGTTGAAACAGTTTGTTTACTACATCGCGTATACGCAGGGTCAGCGAAACCACTGTGCAAGTTATACGCCGCATAAGGGCGCCAGCCGAAAGTGGTGCTAAAAAACTATATCACACGCTTATAATCAAGGAATCCAACTCCCACATAAACAAAATGTAAATATATTTCTTTTTTTATTGCATCTCGTGCAAACAGGTGCAAAAATTTGGGGGCGCCAAAAATTTTCTTGCATACAGACGCCAGCTAACCTCGCGTCGGCCCTGCGTTCACGTCACGCTGGTGCTACGTGGCTCGACTATACCAGTGGCGCCACCAACGGAGAAGCCTTGAAGCCTCATTCTGTCAGTTTTCGAGTCATAAATTCATTATTATCTCAACGTGCGATGCTTATTAGCATTCAAACGCACCGTTCCACCCTGCACTGATGTCTACTGGAGGCAACTATCCCCGCAAAAACTTAATTCTTGCCGATTCCAGGACGAATAACGGTTGAAAAGGTTTCGCGTATACGTACACGCTTTTCCTAGCTTGTGTGAGCGTACGCACACATTCAAGGCCCGCTGAGACGGCCCCCTTAAACCAATTGGCAAGTAATGTAGATTCATCAGTATTTGATAGAATCGGTGACGTTTCCTTAAGCGAAGACCAGCTTAATACATTTACTGGCCTTAACTGGGAGAACATTAAGAAACTGGAGAATATGCTGATCAGTATGAGAAATAGCGAATCACGAACTGTGATACAAGCTTTAGTTATATTTTTATTTAAGATTAGAAGCGGTAGTTCGAACGCAATAATCCAAAGAATCGGTTTGAAACGTGAACAGCAGGTTTCAGAATATTTTCATCAAATAATTGATGCATTCGAAAAGGACATTTTACCCACCAATTTTTGAATAAATGCAAGACCCAGGGATCATTTAATTTCAAATGAAAAAAGCTTTTTGATATGGGGCAATCCGCATTGGCTTTGATATTTGATGGAACGTATATTAAACATCAAAAAAGCAAAAACAATGAATATCAAAGAAAATCGTACTCAGGACAGAAGAAAACATCACTATGCAAGCCATTTACTATCTGTACAACAAATGGCTATATTGCTGACACAGCAGGTCCATTTAACGGAACTATGAACGACACGAAAATAATGAAAATTGTGTTACAAGATCCTATTGGAATAAGTACACTTATGCGACCAGGTGATTTCTGCATTGTCGATCGTGGCTTTCGAGATGTTGTGGAGTATATGCAGAACCAAGGGTACAATGTTTTAATGCCGGCATCTAAAGGAAAGCGGATGCAATTAACAACAGAGGCAAATACCTCACGATTTATTACCAAAATACGTCGGGTAGTCGAAGCTGTACACGGTGCTATAGGGCAAAAGTATCGTCTATTGCACCATAAAATGGACAACAAATTGTTCCCAAGTCTTAAGTCATTGTGTCGAATAGCTGCATTTTTACATAACACGTTTGGCAAAAGATTAAATTCAGATCTGGAACTCGCAGACATAATTATTAACTACATGAAACAACGTCAAACTCAACAGAATACGCTACAGGAATTAGTAGAGCACCAGAGATTAAGTCGCCGTAAAAAACCTTTCACGACAATGACCGCCAGCTCTATAATGAATTTTCCTGAACTCACTATGAATGAATTACAAATACTATTCACCGGTAAGTACCAATTATCACGACAATGACTGGTAGCTGTCTAATGGATTTTCCTGAACTCACCGAGAATGATTTAAAAATACTATTCACAGGTACGTACCAATTGTCGCAAGCGGTATGCTACCTTTCGGAATTAATGACCAATGGAAACACTTTAAATGTCGAATATTTAAAAGAAAGTAGTCATATTATAAGAATGAAGGTCCGCTCTAGACACATTAATCGAAAAAGTTATCAGTGTTATATTGAATACGTACCAAATTCTACCAGCTACGCATCTATAAAACGATATACATGTGATTGTGCGAATGGCAATAGGACAGTAGGTTGCTGTTCACACGTTGCTGCTATTATTTATTATTTATCACACGGACGTTATAAATCAAAAATTGTTAAACCGTCTGAAACATTGACACATCTATTCGATGTAACAGAGGGTACAACCGCAGTTATCGAAGAAAACAGTGACGAAGATTAAATCCATTTTTGTATAATATTTGGAATATTATTTGTTTTTTTTTCCTTAACTATTGTCTTAATCTAAACTATATATTTACTTACACATTTACTTCGTTAAACCAACTTTTCGTTGTAGAATTATACAAATAAATGTTTATTATCTATACGTGTATTGAAAGTTTTATTGTTTATAATTATTTAACCCCTCAATGGCGACCTGGATACGTCGTCGTATGGAGAGTAGAGGGACGCGGTCGCCGTCGTTGAGGGGTTATTAAGTATGTTCCACCAACGCGATCATCCTACAATTTTATACATGATAGTTAGATAATAGAGTATTATTCTTGAGTTTTTGGTGGTTGTCACACATAGGGTTGTTTCGAAAAACCACCCCCAAAAATTAATTATTTTTTTTCTATCCTTAATAATAGATTTGAAAAAAATATATGATGTACAGCTAGTAAGTAGCTATTTTGTCGCTTTTGTTTCATTCAAATATCTTAAGTAGTAACCGAGATAAAAAATAATAACGTTAAGGGCGTTTACCCCCGTATTACCCTTAAACGGGGGGGGGGGGGGGTAGCGATCTAAAACTTTACACAATGGTTTTTCAGGCAAGGAGCATTGTTTAAAAAATAACAACTCCAGGAATCGGCGTGGGGGCCGTTTGACCATGCTTACCCTGCTAGACTCTTTGCGACATGCCAATGCTATAGATTTTCTTTTGAAATTTACAAAATCAATCCAATGAACTGTTAATCCTATAATACTTCGCCTGCGGCCGGACCAAATATCTACTGTTGGGGATACGTATTTTGCCTCTTCTAAGTCTCGTTTTATTTTCTGCGCTTGAGTCGTATAACAATCACATAAAACACGTCCTAGCGTTCTACGACTTATCATTTTCAATCCATGCTTTTCAATATTTAACTTTTCAAATATTTTAATAAACTAGGGATTTTCGATACATCGTAAGGGTATCATCGAATGCGCGAAATATTGTGCCAAATCTTTGTCAAACCTTCGTTGAGTGTATGAACATGCTGACTTACGACATGCTTGCTGTGATGTTGATGGCCCTGCTACACAAGTGTAACCGTTAAATCGCGGGGTTACCGGTGGGGCGGTGGAGGAACCGTATCGCCAGCTCTGGACGGTTGTCCAGGGCCGCCGATCGAATGACTGTATACGCAAAGGTAAGGTAGAGTACGACAATTTATTCACGCTGGTGTACAAGGTGTCCCGGCCAGGTCTATGCTGGCACACAGTGTGTAAGCGGCTTAACCTAGGTCTTAGTCTACCGCGGTTCTCGGTGTGTATCGCGGCCCGTGGTTCGGTGTGGATCGCGTCGCGTACTTCGGTGCGTTGGTCGGCGGTGTGTAACGCGGCGCGTATCTCGGCGCGGGTCTCGATCGTCGGTAACGTTTCGGCGAGAGTGGAGAGGTTAGACGATTTGACCCTTCGGTGTCCTGGCGGGCCAACCCTGCCACTGGACCCTGGTCGGAGAGTCGGGGATCCGGTCACCCAGTGGGCACAACCCGCGGGTGATTCGGCGACGTTAGGGACGCTCTCGAGAACGGAGATAACTCTGTTCGGGAGATCGATGGCGGATATCGGTCTGCGTCCAGAGGATGGCTCACGCTGTCCTTCTGGGAACCGTGGAGGTGTGGAGTCGAAAAATGCACAGAGACTCAGTCTGTCGACGCACAAGAGCGGGTGTCTACACGAGGGCTTGGTCTTTCACAAGTACTGGTGTCGGCACATGAACGTGGAATCGTACAGGAGGTCTCTGGGAGAGGCGTGCTGTTCACACTAACGCTCGAGGCGGTCTCTCTCAAATAGGCCTATGCCCCCGACCTGTATGTCCTCGTCCGCACATTTTCGGCAGCGAGAGTCTCTCGGTGCGAGACCCTCTCGCGCCAATTCTCGGTATTGCGGACGAGTGGTGGGGGGCAAGACCGTTGGCGTAGCGCGGTACGCGCTACCTCGGTCGGGCGCGTGGTGTGGGTAAAATCGTCGTCCCACCGGCGTAACTCGTTACATCACCTCCTCCCCTCGGAGGACGCGATCTTACCCCACTCTCCCACAGACCTCTGTGCGTGATGTTTTCGGTTTCGGTTTTCGGTTTCGGTTTATTCTACTCTTAACCTACGGTACATTAACTTATTCTCTAGCCTTAGCCTAACTTAGTTTATTTTCCTTATCCTACTTACACTCTACTTATGTCCTAACTTAAACCTACGTATAAATTTACTTAGTCTGCTTGGTGTGGGGGCTGGGGGTGGGAGCTGAAGCGGATCCGCATTTGCTGCCTCCGCAGGAGCTTCAGCTCCATGTATCCCCCGGGTATGGGGATACGGTACCTCCGGCCGACCTGGAAGGCCGGTAGGTCGAGTCGGAGGTCCTCGGAGGTGGCCGGGTGGTACTGCCACGGCGCTACGGCGGTCGTCGGGGGTGGGGATGGCGGTGGTGGCGGTTGCGTCTGTGGTGTCGGCTCCACTGTCCTCGGTTGCATCGGTGGTGGTACCGTGGGTCTCGGTGGTGGGGGTACCGGTAGCTCCGTCGATTCCGGGGACAGCTCCATCGGTGTCGGTGGCGGCCTCGGGGGCGGTGGCTGGGCAGTCGGGGGTGGGGGTATAT
This sequence comes from Andrena praecox, assembly GCA_963932275.1. Lineage (NCBI taxonomy): Eukaryota > Metazoa > Arthropoda > Insecta > Hymenoptera > Andrenidae > Andrena > Andrena praecox. Next base: position 39,314,752 of record OZ010731.1, read on the forward strand.
AGAGGTCCATCAGGGCCGGGGGGTTCCGGGGTCGGGGCAGCTGTGTTGTCAGCTGCGTCGGTGGCTGCGTCGGCGGTGTCGGGGCTGGTGGCTGCATCGGCGGCTGCGTCGGCTGCGGTGGTGGCGGTGCCTACAGCAGCGCGGCCAGTAGGGAGGCGGCCGATCCCGTCTCGTCCTGGGGTGACTGGGCCTCCTCGGTGGTCGGGCGCGGCGGTGCTGGTAGCATCGGCGGAGGCAGCCGGCTCTTCTCCACCTCCTCGACGAGGGTGATCCCCATCGTCGTGGAGGGTTTTCTTGTTGGTGGCTTTGGCCGTGCCAGTGGTCCTCGTGCCGGGGGTGGGGGTCCGCCGAAATCTAACCGCCGTTTGGCTGCGGGGCGACTCGCGGGGGGTTCCCTGGCTGTTTCTGGACCTGGCACTCCTTCGGCCTTTGGGCGTTCTCCACCGTCATGGCCACCGCCTCTTTCCTGGCGGCCTCGTGGGATATTCTGGGCTTCGGTGCCATATTTCCGAAATTTTGCTTTTCCCCCCTCCGGCGCGCCGCGGGCCTTATCTGATTCTTCGCGCTCATTTCTCCAGCGCGAAACCGTTCCCGCGGCGTTTATCGCCGAAGCCATCTGGTGTCCGTAATTAGGGGCTGTTTCTTCGCGTTCGGTGGCTTCGGCGTCTTCCCGCTCGATTACTTGCGCGGAGGGGGTGGTGGCCTGGTCGACGGTGTTGGGGGCTTGTGTCCCGACAGGGAGGCCTCCCTCCTCTCCTCCGCAGCGCTTTAGGTCCTGGATGTGGGCTCTCCGGGGTGCTTTTTTACCACTCCGCAGCAGGACCAGATTTGGCCCCACGTATTCCTTTACCACGTGGGGCTCTGAGAACTTCGGTGCCAATTTCGCGTTAAAGTTCTTGGCCGCGGATGACAAGGGGTGCTCCCGAAGCATGACCTTGTCGCCGATCCGCGGCCGCGAGTCCCGCCGCCAGAGGTTATATGACCTTTTCTGCGCCTCGGTAGCTTGAGCCTGTGCGTGGCGGGCGAGGCGAATGGCCTCTCTTAGCCGTTCCACGTCGTCGTTGCGGTCGGTGTTCCGGTCATCGGTGTCCTCCTCGGCGATCGCGGTCGGTGGTTGGCGGAGGGCCCCGGGGGTTGCTGGCTCCCGGCCGTAGTTAAGGTACGCCGGAGTGTATCCGGTGGAGTCATGGCGCGCGGTATTGTACGCGAACATGACCTCCGGCAGCCAATGGTCCGAGTGGCGATGGTCTCCGTCGGTCAGCTGCGCGATCATCGTCTTGATGACGCGGTTGACCCTCTCCACTGGGTTGCACTGGGGGGTGTACGGGGGCGTCCGCCGGTGTTCGATTCCGTACGTGCGGAGCAATCCCGTGAATTCCTTGCTTTCGTATTGTCTGCCGTTATCCGTTATTATTCGCCGAGGGCATCCGAACCGGAGCACGACCCTCTCCTTGAGGGCCCGCGTGAAGGCGGGGGCGGTGGCCTGTCGCAGTTGTTGGACCTCGACCCACTTGCTGAATTTATCCTGCATCACGGCCAGCATGGTAAATCCTTTTGCTAATCATGGCAGGGGTCCCACTAGATCGACGGCCACCACGTCCCACGGGTTTGCTGCTGGCGTCGTTTGCATGCCACCCGCGGGCGCTCGCTGGAGTGCCTTGTATTCGAGGCATTTTTGGCAGCGTCGAACGTATCGGTTCACGTCGCAGATCATTCCCGGCCAGAAATACCGTTGCAATAGCCGCGCTGCCGTTTTGCTGCCTCCTAGGTGTCCAGCGGTGGGTGCGTCGTGGTTCTCCCGGAGTACTGCTTCTCGGAGCGGCTGGGGCACGCACCCCTTCCATTCCAGCTCGGATCGGGGGCCGTGGGCGTCCGAGATTTGGCGGTAGAGGTGCCCATCCACGACGTGGTACTCCGGGTAACGGTGCGGTTCGCTTTCGGCGGCCGTTTTCATGCGGTCGTACCACGGGCAGCCAGTTGGCGTCTCCACGCTGGTGACCTCTGCTGCTTGGGAGTGGCCTTCGGGTTGCCGGGAGATGGCGTCGGCGACCAGATTGTTTGCTCCTTTCCTATACTGGACGTCGAAGTCGTATTCCTGCAGCTCGAGGCCCCAGCGGGCCAATCGGCCGGAGGGGTTATCCATCGTCCGCAACCATTTTAATGATTGGTGGTCGGTCAGGACGGTATAATGGTACCCGTCAAGGTACGGCCGCATCTCCCGGATGCCCCAAACGACCGCGAGGCACTCCTTCTCGGTGACCGAGTAATTCTTCTCGGCGGGGCTCAGCGTGCGGCTCGCGTATGAAATAACGCGTTCTTCATTTTGGAGCTCCTGCGTTAAAACCGCGCCGAGCCCCTCGTTGCTCGCGTCCGTTTGGAGCGTGAAGGGCAGGGTGAAGTCGGGACAGGCGAGTACGGGGGCTGTTGCCGGAGGGTCTCGAACGCCCTTTCCTCGCCTTCGCCCCATGTCCACCGTACTTTTTTTTTGTAGTAGGTGGGTTAGGGGGGCGGCGATGTCCGTGAATCGGGGAATAAACCGCCGGTACCACGATACCATGCCCAGGAACCTTCGCAGCTCCTTTAGGTTCGTGGGGGCGGGTATTCTGGCGATGGCCTGCACCTTCTCGGGGTCCGTCGCTACTCCCTGGTCGGTGACTGTGTGGCCGAGGTACTGCAGCTCGGTTCGGCCGAACTGACATTTCTCCTTGTTTAGCCGTCGTCCGGCCGCCCGTAGCCGCTGCAGCACCTCGCGGAGGTTGTCGATGTGCTCCTCGAAGGTGCTTCCGAGCACTATGATGTCGTCAAGGTAGGCGAAGGCCCGCGGCTCCAGCCGCGGGCCGATGATCTGGTCCAGGAGGCGTTGGAAGGTGGCCGGCGCGGAGTGTAGCCCGAAGGGCATCACTCGGAATTGGAACAGCCCCCTCCCCGGTACAGTGAATGCGGTTATCGGGCGGCTCTCCGAGTCAAGAGGCACCTGCCAGTAACCGTTGGCCAGGTCTATCGTGGATATGTACCTCGCTCCCCGTAATTTCTCCAAGGTAGCCTGGACCTGGGGCAGCGGGTACGCGTCTTTTTCGGTGACCTCGTTGACCCGTCAAAAGTCTATGCAAAACCTTCGCTTTCCGTTCTTTTTCTTGACCATGTTACGTACGCAGACCTATCTTTGACCTTTTAACCCTTTCGGGTGTCTGGAATGCGCGTGACCCGGCAGGGTCACCGTTTCCTGCAGTGGTGTGATGCAACCGAGTTTTCCCCGAAAACCTAATATTCAATAAAGGCACTCATATCCCCTCTACTTTCTAGCCGAATTTCACAGTATAAAAAGGGCCACGATTCCACACTCGGGGGCTCATTTCAAGTCTAGCACGCATAGACGAAAGAGGCTTGCGAGATCAAGTAATATTCTCCTTCAAGTATTATTTCAACTTTAACCATACAGTACGTAGAGCTGCTGATAGGTGTTGTAACTATTAACGTCTTTGAGACCCCCGCATTTCTCAGTGCGTCAAAACCGAGAGGTGGACCTAGGTACCGCGACAAACAAACACTAAAACAATTGTAAAAGACTGAGCTTATAGAATATAATTAGTTATTTTTAATTCAGAGTTCTTTTATTTGAATCAATCATCATCTGAATTTCCTCTTCGAGACCAACCCACATAGATACTCCTTTACCGCTCAAGGTGTATCATATTATAAAGTTACGAGGCAAACTAACATTCCTAGTGGCTCCCGGGGATACCAGACCCCGGTTCGTCCACGACATCCAACCTCCTTATAGCGGCTCCCGGGGATACCAGACCCCGGTTCGTCCGCTACTAACAAACTCTAAACAAATTCAATCATCGGCCTCGCAGCCGCCATTCTCATTGCCCTCAGCCTCGGCTCGTAACAACCACCACGACCGAGGAGCTCCACGGGCTGTTCGAGGGTTCGATGATGCCCTCTGCAAGCATTCGGCTGACCTCCTCGTCGATAATGCTTGATGGGCTCCGCGCCTGCCTTTAGTCGGATGCGGTGTTTTGCCATGTTGGTTAGGCCGGGCAGCTAGTCGAAGTGGCCGAGCTCCTCTACGAGGAATGCTTCCAGCCGCTTCCTTTGTTCCCCGGTGCATCCTCGTAGGCCGGGGTTACCTTCGATGGTGGCGGTTTCCTCCCGTGGCTTCCACCGCAGCTGCTGTATTTGGAGGGTCATCCCCACGATCCTTTGGACGTCGACACCGAGGAGTACGTCGTGCGACAGGTTTGGGAGGACCGCGCATCGGAAGGTGTGTATCTCAGCTCCGATCTGCGCGGTCAGGACTACCTCCTCGGTGAGCTGTACCGTGGCACCGTTGGCCACTCGGACGATTCGGTCCGTCGCGGTTCCGGGGCTCCCGCGCTCTCGACACCAATCGGCCATCGTGGGGCTCACGTACGATTGTGATGCCCCCGTGTCGACGAGCGCCTGGAACCATTGGTCGTGGACCTTGATCAGTATAAAGGGTCGGTCGTCGTCGTTTAGTCCCTCCGAGGCCGTCTGGGTGGAGTGTTCCGGTCGGTGCCTCGTCCGCCGGCTCCGTTGTCGTTTCCCGACGGTCCCTGTCTTCTGCAGTCTCGGGAGGCTCGACCCTCGGTTCCGCAGCGACTGCAGAACAGCCGTGCTGGCCGGCGGCAGTCTTGGCGGTAGTGTCCGCGTTGACCGCATCTCCAGCAGCAGTCCTCCTTCCGGTACTCGTCGCCGACCACGGCGAGCCGCTGGTATCCCCGGACTTTTTGGTGTTCGTCCGGGGCTTTAGTCGGTGCTCTGGCTTTCTCTTCGGCTTGCGCTCGCTCGTGGTCGGTTGCCAGGTTGATGAGGTCGGGCAATGTGTCGAAGTCTTTCCAATGTATAAACAATCGGTATTCGGGGCGGAGGTTCGAATAGACCCATTCCAGCTGGTCTTCCTCGGAAATTTCCTCGTGGCGCACAGTGGTCCGACGCATAGAGGAGAAAGTGGAAAAAACTCATAACTTCAGCATTTCTCAATATTTTTTAATTATTTCTGTTTTGTATTCTGCCTCAATGTAATTTTGTCCACTAAATCAGTTGTAGAGAATTAAAATATGTGTTTTTTTGAATTTTTTTTAAATTTTTTTGTTGAATTTTTTAATTTATTTTTTAACTTACAATAATCGTTTTTTGAACGGATTTTGTACTTGTACAATGTTTAGACAAAGTTGTCGAAACAAAGTACGTATAATGATCGTTTCAATTCTTCAATAAGCATTTTGCATACGGTACAGACGGTGATAGACGGTGATGGACGGTAAAATTTTTTAATGGGAATTGTACTTCAAAATATGTACATTTAAACCTTTCAAGTGTCGTTGCGGAGGTAGACGGAGGTACCTGAAAAAAAATGGTGATTTCTAAAACACCTCGGTATTCTTTGAGATATTGCTATATTCTGACAACAGTTTCAATTCTGCCTCTTTTTGTCCTACACTATGTAGAAATGAGTAATAAAACTACTCCGGAAAAACAGGTCCACTTAGTGATATGTAGAAATTTTGGCCATACTTCTTTAGTGCGAGTTTTTCCGCACTTATAATCGGTTTTAGAGGCTAAGTGACAGGAAATGACCAATACATAACCGATAAAAAAACATACCTAAAAAACAATACGAAATTGTGACATGATTCTTTTAGGTTTTTTCCGCCTTTAAACCACTGTGTGGCGGTGCATCAGCAGCCGTAGGCTGTCGGCAAAGTCAGCCGCGGTTTCGGTCGACCCCCGGAGGCGTTTGTGGATGGCCTTTTCCAAGTCATGCCGTCTTTGCTGCGGCATAAACCTCCGTTCGAAGGCTGGTAAGAACGCGTCCCACGTTGGGAGCTTCTTTTTCTCGACGCGGAACCAGTTAGTGCCACGACTTTTAGAATTACCGGGAGGCACCGTAAAATTTGTTCGGGGGCGACTTCGTAGCTGTCCTGGAGATCTTCTAACTGCTCCAGGAAGTCCTCGGCACCCTTTCCTCCGTCATAATGCCCTCCCCACCTTCGTACTCGGTCCATCATGTATTGGACGGGAGGTGGGCCATGGTCGCTCGCTGCCTCTGTTTTCCCCTTAGTTTTGGGGGAAAATTTGGCGAGCGGCGTTTCCTCGGAGTCTGAAGCGTTCTCCACAGTGGCTATCGTGGAGATCCCGGGGTTCGCTTTGGACGTGGTGGGTGGGATGCCTGCTTCGCTGTCCCGCTGCATGGTGTTGGTGCGAAGGTGCGCCCCTATTCGCGCTCGCAAAGCGTCGATGGTTCCGGTGGTGTCCAGCTTGTAGGTTTCCGCGAGCTCGACGAGATCGGCTTTGTTCTAATTTCACCAGAGGTCTAATTTCCTAACTTTTTCTCACAAGTCCTAACTTCCAATCACATTCGTATATATACAAGTTCCAAATTATGTCCTTTTAACCCCCGTGTGTGTCTAGGGCAGGGGCCGTCAGCCCTACTAATGAGTCTAGCTGACGGTCCCAAGACGAAACGCACCTCTTCTTTTCCTCCTCGATCCTTTAAAGCCAATCCACCCGCCCGCACAGTTTACTCCATTGCGGCGTAACCGGCCGGCCTTAGGGTTTCGGTTGCGTTGGAGGCGACGGGGCAAGAAAACTCCCTTCTCGTCCAGAACGGTCCGGCAATTCTGGACGTGACATAGAGTTTTTTATTTACCGTTAATACTAGTTAAGCTGTGAACATTTAATTTATATTGCATAAATTTGTTAGAAACCGATTTGTAATGAACAATAGTCATGATAAAATTAATGAATCGACTTCTCTGTTCCATGCTTTTAATAAGGTACCAGAGGAAGATAAAATTGACAACAAATTTGTTGACCTATCAACTTTAAAAGCACTGAATAAGTGCCGAAACCCTACTCATGATTCCAACGGTCCTTATTGTTACGCGTTCACACCTTGGGAAAGTGTACCTACTTCTAAACAGTATTGTCCTATTCGGAATTGCAAATCATCAGGTAAGTAATATAAAAGAGGAGTAATTCTACTGATGCAGTACCTATGTACAATATATGAAGTGTTCCGTATCTGGTGGTACAAGCCGAAAGATGACTATTCTGCACGAAAAAATAAGTTAAAAATATAGAATACAAGTTTCTCATAACTCCCTTCGTTTTCGAGAAAATTTATGTTAAATTTCGGCTTGGTACTCGTGCAGCGAAGTACAGTTTTAAGATCTGGGTACACATGTCAGTTCCGTGTCAGGTCCGTATTAGCTTTATGTCCATCCTGTGTCCACTGATGTCACTGACGACTGTTCAAAGGTACATATTTGCATTGTATAACTGGCCTGCTCTGGTTCATTAGAATCATGAAAAATAATTAAAATTATATCACGTTTGGTGTCATTTTCATTAAAAAAAAAACACCAACAATCTATTGGTAATACCTCTATGCAAATCTAATACGCAATATATAAAAATTGGCATTTTCATTATTGAATGGCCTATTGCTGTCTTTGTCTTTATCACTCGAGGGTTTAGGATCTCCGAATTGCGTGGTTCAAAAGCTTCGACCCATAAACCCATCAGGGTCATAAAAAAGGTTCCATTTAAGCGATTTCAAGACAGTGTTTGTTACGTGAAGGCGTTAATTTTTTAACGACCGAGCGCTTGAGTTTAGTTTCTCATGCAACGCTTAACAAATAGGAAAAACGACTAATGAAACTTTGATCTAACCAGACTTATGAAGCAAAGATCAGGATTGATTTTGGGGTATGGCGTTTGTCTAAACCTATGCGGGTTTTCCAATTGGGATGTTACCCTTAGGAGAGACTGGTTCGAAACAAAATGAGAGGGATTTATATAAACAAATTACCATGTATTACAAAAACCAAAAAGGAAATCCAAAAGGTGATACAAAATGCAGAATTTACATGGGATTATACAAAGTCGTAGATGATAAACAATATAAGGTTTCGATTCGAAGCAAATACAATTCTATTGCTAAACTGGACGTGGATACAACATACAGCTATAGCTGATCGGACGATAATAGATCGAGGGGAAATCCCCACACCTAACGCGATGGTTGGAACGATTGCCGTATGTACCGGATTCCATACATTGATACAAAAGCCAATTTCGGAAAAGTAACGCGGCCAAACGATTGGTATTATGACATTAAAAGGTTTAAACAATGCACACAATTCTAAAGACAATTTCGATCATAATAACATGGCCGCGGTCTCACTAGTCCAATCAGCGTCGACAACCGATTTCCCAGCGACGCTGGTTGGCCGCGGTCTCACTAGTTGGCGCTGGCGTCGGCAAATTTTCATCGTGGCGTTGATTGGTTCGACGGTCGCGCGCGCATGCGTGGTACCCGGTAGGCGATGAGCGGTGGGGGACCTATCCCCACCAGTCAAATGCCTACCGGATAACTCAGTCGTGCCCCTCGCTGCTCGCGATCGTCTTTTCTCTTCTCTTCCTAACAGACTCACGGAACGCGACGCGGCAGTCTGTTGCGGTGTTACTCAGTCGTTCTATTCTAATAAATATCTGCTGACACAGAGACCAAATCTTCCATAACCCGTCATTATCCCATCAACAAGAACGACCGCGCACCACGCGACTTGCTGGCCGACTGTAAAGGTAGGATTTCCCAGACGCGACGGGTCGCGGCGACCGGCAGCGACCCGTCGCGTCTAGGAAATCCTACCTTTACGAATGAACGCAGGGTAGGCCCGAGCACATGGGACTTTGAACAAAGAGCGCCAAAATGGCTGACTCCGCACCTCGTGCACACGGACCCATCGTGTCGTTGCCTAGGAAATGTTTATCGCATCTGGCGTTCTGGGAACATAGCGCAGTGTCGAAAGATTGTTGTCGACAAATATTCCGTGGGAAAAGTGTCATGGCGTGAGAGGCGTCAAGAAGCTAAATAAAATTATTACCGTAGGAATTCTGTTTGTTAATCATTGACAATTGATTGAGGGAACTCCCATAACACGCAATGGTTGGATCAGATGTCAATGATGGCATGAAAGAAATTTAGGAAAAAATGGGCGGCACGTACAACAGCGTCAGTGAAAAGGCCAGGATATCGTGGGCAACGAATTTTAGCTTGAGGGTACGGCAACAGAATCGACACTGGCGTCATTGACACGGACAAGTGCGAAATGCTCCATTATAAAGGAAGGAAACGATATTTTTAACACTAACACTGACGGCGCGGAACTGACGTGTATGACTGTTATAAGCAAAATTTTATAAGTTATGGTATAAGAGTTAATATCTTTAATTAAGCGGTCATTCCTATAATCCCGCTGCAAAGACTCAGGTTTTTTTCTCAGTGAATACACTGAATAACAATGTCAAACTTTTTTTCATTTATTAAGCTACTTATAATGCAGACGGAATAATTTTTTAAATACACTTTTAATTGTTTTTTCAATGTTATCTGGAAGTAAAAATCGCGCCATTGAAAAGAAATATCTCCCTGGCAGGAGTGATTTCAGCTCAAAGACACATCTGAAACAAAAAACCAAATTGATTTTTAATCATTATGAGTACCGCTATCGCAGGTGCCAGAATTACCCACGTAAGTCAAAATTTTACAAAATTACGCGCATTCAAACTTCAAGTAAAAATGGAAAATTTCGAGACTTTAAGGGGTTAGCTCGCCTCAGGAGGTAGAAAATGTATCGATTCTTTGGGAATTTATTTCAGAAAGTACATGCATATTTTTATGCAATGGTTTTTATATTCAAATGAGAGACACTTTAACAGATTATTATATTATGTTTTGGTATAAAAATATTTATTTATTGCACAATTACAACTGGTTTCCCGGAAGCTGTTTTTAGAAACACGTTTTGCGGTGACCAACATTATTCGGAACTGGGCTATCTGAAATCAAAAAACGAAGAAGATTTAGTTAGTACAATAGTTTATCTAGTCTTTAATCGTTCCGTTTTATAAAATATTAATCTGGGACAAAATGGCAGATGTTTTTGATGAAAAATCAGTGTTTTTTTCTACGAAAATCGATCATTTCACTTAAAACATCTGCCATTTTGTCCCAGATTAATATTTTATAAAACGGAACGATTAAAGACTAGATAAACTATTGTACTAACTAAATCTTCTTCGTTTTTTGATTTCAGATAGCCCAGTTCCGAATAATGTTGGTCACCGCAAAACGTGTTTCTAAAAACAGCTTCCAGGAAACCAGTTGTAATTGTGCAATAAATAAATATTTTTATACCAAAATATAATATAATAATCTGTTAAAGTGTCTCTCATTTGAATATAAAAACCATTGCATAAAAATATGCATGTACTTTCTGAAATAAATTCCCAAAGAATCGATACATTTTCTACCTCCTGAGGCGAGCTAACCCCTTAAGTTCGCGGAGATAGTGTCTGGGGTCTCTTACCAATTCTGTGCGCGGTAGCTTGCTTAGAATTTATTTTAACTCTTAAAGTAATATATGTATGTTGTACTTTTTTTTGCTAAATTCGAGTATTTTGTCGGATTTTGGCTAGGACCTACCGTTCTTTTTGTATATTGGTTTGAATATGGCGAAATAGGCTTTTTTGGTGTGTTCAAATTTACTTTTCTCAATATCTGGACGTGCTATGCCATTTTTATGGCCAAATTCGTTACCAGCGAGCAAAGTTCCATAAAAAACGGTATATTTCATTAAGGTTAAAAAACCTTGTCGGACAGTGTAATCAATATTTTTATATGATATTTTGGAAAAATTTTCTTCAAGATATTTATATTCTAATGCCACTAAAGATATTTTATAAAACCATTTAATTCACCAAAAACAGAGCCCCGACATTAGCTTTTTTCCGACCGGCACCCAAGTTTCCCCCCTTTAAGCTATTTTTTATAAAAATGGCTAGCCATTCGCGGCTAATACTATTCTGAGATTTGTATCTATACATTGGCCCCAATATTTTCTGCCGTGTTTCGTTAAAAAGTCGCTCGCCCCGCTCGCGGCCGCCCCTTGTAAAGTAGGTACATTTAAAAAGATCATAAAATTTACGGTAAAGAGGCAAATTATATTGATTAAATTTAATTTAAATTCGGAAAAGAAATTAATTATTTTATATTTAATTTCTAGAATGTCGAACGGCTGGAACCGCAAACGACTATGTAGGAACATTATCAGAAACGCGTGCAGGATATAAGTGTAGCAATTGGCAAACTGAGTACGACGCGAGTTCAGTGACGAAATCAACAATATTTTCAACTTCAAGGCGCACTCCCAGACCTACTCGCGTAAGACCTTTTCAACAGAAGAGGCCATATAATGCGCAGGAATTGCTTTTTGCGATTATGACAACACCGACCATTCGTCCAACAGCCACACCTGCATCAGTAGTAAAATTTACTTCAAAACATAGTCAAAAATACTTTAATGATAGCCTCTACTCGGACGGCAGTGCTAAAAATGCTAGCAATTATTGCAGAAATCCGTCACGTAATATTGCTGGTACTTGGTGTTACACTACAGACATTTCGATTCCACAGGATCTTTGCAATGTTAGAGATTGCGACAAATCAGGTAAAGTATCAGAAGCAAATATTCTTATTCAATGCAGTAGGTATACATATATTTCTGGCCAAGTATTCATATATGTACATTTCTGTATATTGTTTACATCAGTCAGCGCTGTTCAAGCGAGGGATCGCGAGCTATTTGAGGATCTCCCACTCCCGTCCGCGTCGTCCGGGATAGCGCACGACGCTAAAGAGGCGACTATGATCCCAGACATGACGTGTGTGTTAATGACACGTGTTGCCACAACGACCGAATGCTATTACATATTCCTCGCGAATATTGTATGGGAACGGCGCGGTTGGAAGGAGAAGCAGGCGCGTGAGGGGCCCCACCGCTGGACAGCGCTGGCCTACATATCTATATCTATACTATTATATAAAGAGAAGCCGATTTTTATGTTCGCGCAAAACTCAACACCTATTGAACCGATCTTCCTCAAATGTTGACACGTTATTCCTGCATACTCTAGGATGGGCATAGGCTATGCAGCATGTCTCAGAAACGCGTTATTAACATGTAATTTATATGTAAACATTTCATGTGTACGGCTGCTTTGCAGACCACGTGACCCGTGTATACGACAGTCCACTTGGCGCGCGCATGCGCATATTCAGCCCGCGCGATACCTCGCACGTAGCAGTACCGCGATGCACCACCAGGTGGCGAAGCTTCTCGAGCGCTTTCTCGCGAGAGACGGGGAACGCTATGTAGCGATAAACATGAATCAGTCACGCTAATAACTCGGCCGAAGCCGAGACGGGGCATGCTGGTTCTCTATGTTTGTGTAGCGGTAGCATGTCGCCGAGATCAGAGGCAAGAGCTTTGCGACGGCAAGGCGCAATGGCGATCGAGCGCGATTGAAATTCGAACGTGATCGCGAAGCACCGAAATGCGAACGGCGTCAGCGACGTTTGTCGATGATCGCCGAAATGTACGAAAGTAGCAAAAAAGGCGACCGCAACACGCCCAACGTTCAAATCAGCTGGAAAGTCAAGACTGTAACGTAACGGACATAATAATGACCTATAAGAATACAGTATGTAGTGCATTAATTTAGGATCCAGTATTTAGTAACCGAAATGAAATGCTACATTGGCGACCCTCAACATTACGAAGCGAGAGAAGAAATGGAGTAGAAGTACACCATCCTTCCGGCAGAAAATGAACCGTCAGCAGCGGAGCTCGACAGAATGTGCTGCATTTTGCCCTTCTGCCCAAAAGGTTCGGAAGTCTAGTTTTGGCATCTCAAAGCACAGTTTGCGCTGCACCGGATAACGAGGGACGTTACCAAATTGGTATGTGATAGTGAAACTATGTGAAACTGAGTCCACGACACGTCAGGGAAGTGAGTGATATTATCCGGACTCCACCGGAAGATGCAAAATATCCAAAACTGAAACAGGACCTGATTAAACAGCTATCGAGCTTGCAATCGCAGATAATGCGGTAAATCTTGTAATATGAGGAGATAGGGGATCGGACACCCTCACAGCTCCTGCGGCTCCTACAGAACCTTGCGGGCGAGATGGTATCAGATGGTATCTTGCGATCATTATAGACGCTCCGGTTATCTGTAACCATGCAGGCAATACTCGTCACGCAAGCCGACACACCACTGCAGAACGTCGCAGAATTGGCAAACAAAGTGAACAGCATATACCCGGTGCTCGCAACAATACTATTATACTTGTTATACAGATGATAAAATTGTTTCGCAAGGGAGCGTCTATCTGTTATTTGAAAATATTGAAAAGATCCAGGAATTTCTTAAAAGACGGGTCTTTAACCACTGTAAAGGCAATCATAGAACTGGCAATAAAATTAGCCAATTTTGAAGCAAACAACAGCTGCGTTGTTTTGATATGCGAGCTTTGACGATCTGTTTTATCAGTCATAACTGGCCACTTTTTGTCTTTTATTCGTGGAAATGTAGTCAGTGTATCCTTTCAAATCGCTCGGTGTATGGTTCCTTTTAAAGTGTGTAACAAAATTAGATGACACTGTGAGGGACCCCTTGATTTCAATTTTGTTGGGAATGCATTTAATATGCTCAGCGACAGCCTTTTTTTTATTCGAAATAACTTTTTTGGTAATATATGAAGGATCGCGGAATAAAAGGGCACCGAGGGCGCGTGTGACGCACCTATGGTCGGGATCAGATATATTGGCCGGTGAGTCGCGTGAGGGGTATTCTCCCACCATACCGTTTGCCTATCTCGGTGCTCTTTTTCTCAACGTTCTGACTCGCTCTCGCCTTCGTAGAACAAGAGTGAGCCAGAAATGGTGGGGATAGTGCCAAGCTCCTGACGTGTAGGCCAAACCGAACTGTCTGGGTAGAAATACACACATCAGAAGAGGTGTGGGTTAGGTCCGAAAAAATTCAGGAGTTTTATTGGTCAGAACATTGATTCTTTCTCGATAGCTTCATCTCGTATTGGTCTACGCATAGCTTCGTAACGTACACAACTATTACGCTAAGAATAAATAACAGCTAAATGGTTAGTGTTCCGTAACAGATACCTACCTGTCAAAGGTCTAAGCCAGGAGTGGCAGGCCCAGAGGCTGGACAGTGTTCACGGGATATGGCCTGATAGCTCTCGGCTACCCTCTGTTGCGCATGCCCGCGACGAGCTGTGACGTCAAACCAATCAACGCCAAGCTGGGAAACGAACCGAATCGACGCCAGTGGCTGGCTTCGTTTCCCAGCTTGGCGTTGATTGGTTTGACGTCACAGCTCGTCGCGGGCATGCGCAACAGAGGGTAGCCGAGAGCTATCAGGCCTTTTCCCGTGAACACTGAGGCTGGACAATCCTTTTCCGTCACAAATGCTGGGTAGGTACATCTGCGATATCGAGAAGCGTACCGTTAATGTTTCAAAACGTCATAAAATTTACTTAGAGTTTGTACGCAAGGAGAAGTAGGAAAATATGAATTAATTTTCACCAATAGTCTTTTATTTTGCATTTCCTGTACCCAGCATTTCGATGTACGGGCCTTGCATTTGTGACGGAAAAGAATTGTCCAGCCTTTGGGCCTGCCACTCCTGGCGTAGACCTTTGGCAGGTAGGTATCTGTTTCAACAGGCAATGCCCAAAGCGTGCCACCCGTGGCGCGAACAAGACCACATCCGTTGCTTGCTATTCCAGCGGGTTTTCTTCCAGTGAAAATCAGTAAATTTGCAAGCGCAATATCTCGAAAACCAGTGGAAATAAGGTTTATACATTCTAGGTTATTGAATTTGTCTTGGAACGCACTATCAAGTGATCTCTAAAAAAAATAGTTCCATTTAAAAAACCGAACTTGACCGTCGTATCTTTTAAAATAATAATCGAAGAAAAAAAACGTCTGCGCTAATGAATTTGCCCCCTCGAACCATGCAATTTCATATAAATATTTTTTTTATCTCCAATACGTTAGGAGATATCCAGCTGTTCAGTGTTCCCGCGGACACACTGTATTTTAAAAAATTTCCATCCAAGTATATCGGACGTCAATCTTCTCCCTGCTCTTTTTCTCGTTCACCATCTTCTTGACGAATGTTGTCTTCTTCGTCGAAAACCATACCGTGTAGATACGCCTAAACTGCTTATACTATCACCTTCTTGCACACCACTTATTTTGCACCGAGAAAAGAAAATATACTGATGAGATAACAGAATATTGTTTCTGGTTCACGGGAAACATTGACACTGACGACTAATGCCGGGTCTCCACCAAGGCGAGCACGAGCAAAAACACTGTTCGCGAACGTTTTCGTCTGTTTTCGTTGTGTCCACACCGCCACGAACACGAACCGAACTCCGCGTACGAGCGTTCTCGAGGATGCTCGCGACGGTAGGAACGCAGCGAGCACGAACATTTCTGACGATACCTGGCGGATCGCATCCCTTTCCATTGTGCGAGTGCTCATAAACAGACGACCCTCCACAACCCTCCACCGACAGGTACTCCACAGAATTAGCATGCGTGACAAGCACGAATAAAATTTTTATATTTTTTGTTTTAACATAATGAGAATATTTCCAACGTATGGATGAGATATTTCTAATAAAAATGAAACCAAACACGACGAAATTCGGACAAATTTGAGTTTCGCTGATAATATATAACAGTTTTATACTATCAACATTTTTTTATGCTAGTCAATAACAGATTTTCTTGAAAAAGAAGATAAAATTTTTGTTAGGTGGTGATTCGTGTTTAACCTTCACTCTAGTGTTCCTGATTCCTCGATATTTTTCGCATCTCGAGAAATGAGAAATCAGATTATATTTCTCGAGCATCCTCGAGAATTCTCAAGAAATTAAAAAATATTGCAAAATTTTTGTTTTTGGAATAATGTTTATAATATTTATCTAAATTTTTATTCGCGTCCAACTTAGACAAAACTTGTGTAAATGAAAAAAACAGATATTAAATATAATTGATAAATTTATTTATTTAATATAAAATGTGAGCGAGGCGAAACATTACTTTTTTGATTTAAAATAATTTTTTCAAAAGCACAATGCGTCTAATGTCGCGTCAACCAATCTACTTTTTTTTTGTGACAAAATCTGCGGCTGTAGAAAAATTTCTTTTATTTTGAGTGGATGTTGAATTAATTGTACATAGAGCATCGACGATACGAAGAGAAAAGTTTATAAACAATCACGCAATTCTTCGTATATATTGCTAACATTTATCACTGAATGTACCATGTATTTATATGTTCACGATTAACACACAATTTGAACTAACTGAAAATTCATTTCTGAAAACAAATGGGATTTATAATAATTTTCCTACACTGAAGACTCTCGAGAAACACTGTAATTGGTCGAGAAATGAGAAATAAGAAATTATAAAATTTCTCGAGGAGGAACACTACTTCACTCTGTGGACAGGGGTACAAACAGACCCCAGGCTAATAAAAACGTAAAGGCTGGTAAAAAGTTAACGAATTGAAACTTTCCTAAGTATCTGTTAGGAATGCTATCTCTGATATTTTTCACACCGAATGTGATAAAAATTTCATTGAAATCGCTGAATTTGAATGCAGTAGTAGCCTTCATAGGCACCTGAGCGCTTAACCGTGTACAGGGGTCCATATGCACCCCAATTGTCATTAATTTTGCTTACGTTTCAAAGAAGATAGGTTTTTTTATTGAATTAGTGGCAAGTGTTGGGTAAATTATATAGGATCACGGAAGAAGGGGAAAGTCTCGGACGGGACTCGAAACCCGCAAACTCCAGATTCGTTGCGGGCTGGCCAGCTGACAAGGGAAGGACCCCAAGTGGTCGGCTTGGATTTTAACGAGCTTTTGTAGGATGATAGCATGGTCCCTGATGAAATATATGGAATACTAGCCGTAGTTACTTGGCGGTTTTAAAGATATTAACAATTAAAGTTACGCCGCTGCTTACATATTATGGATATTGTTACATGGGCCCTTTTGGCCCATCCCGTGCTCACTGTCCTCGCGTCGCTTTCCTCCGAATCGGCGATTCAGCGGAATCGCCTCGCGCGTGTCGGGCAGGTCGACGAACCGCGGAGGTTCGTCGTAAGCGCAACGTGACCGTTGACGGCCCGGGCCCCGATATTTCCCAACAAGAGGCAGCGACCGCCAGTTGCCGACGGGGCGATTTCTCCCCCCGATCGATTTCGAGAAGGCGAGGCGCGGTCCTCAACCGCGGACTCGAGAGTATTCATTCGATTTTGTGACTTCGAGCTAGGGAGTAGCGACGGCGAGCGTTGCCGTCTAGATCGCGTCTTCGCTTCAGTGTCCGGTATCGCGAATCGCGCTCGGTCGATCTGGTTAGGCGGAGCGTATCTCCATCCGACACACAGGAAACGGCCTCGCCGGGAGAGCACTCACGCGCCGATACAGACCACCGCGATCGCGAAGAACCCCGACGGAGCGAGCGCAGCGAGACGACGGACGCCAGGCCCAGCGACATCCCTGCGTCACCCGAGCCCGAAACGCGAGCGAACACGACCTACGACAGGTCCGGCGGCAAAGCGAACACCCCGAGAACAGCGACGGAGACGGAGCGCCGTCTCCTGGTATGTACCTAACAACTAACCTTTATTAAGAATATAAGCGATCATTATTGTTCCTCTCAATTCCCTTGTACAAGCCTTATTTCAACCCCTTTCTTCCTTTCTACCCCCGGTAAGTATAGTCAAGGTGGGCCTTAGCCCTTTGACAGAGCAAGAACCCGGTAAGTCACTCCAGCCGCTCGGGGTGATTTACAGGCTGTCCCTTCAGGACGTAACAATATAACCCTATTATAGAAGCTGCGGCGGCGAAGTGGGTTAGTGCGTGGATTGTGAACTACAATAACTATGGAGTTTTTAAAATATTAGTTCCCGAAATCGCTGCATCTTCTTCTAAACGCTTATTTTACTGAGAAAGCTCTACAGGATCTGAGAATATATTTCTTTAATCAATCTGAGGCTGGCAAGAGCATTGAATTTTTAGTTGAAGATTCAAAATTTTTACGATTCAGGATCCTAAAATTTCACACAAACTGTTTTCCTGTACGATTCGATGTGAAATGGCGCGTTGGTGGGTGAAGGGTCGGTTACAATAAACTTGAGTGTACACTCATTCTTTACCATGTAATGATCAGAGTATATTTTTATCCATTTAATAAAATGGGACATTAAACATTCATTACATTACACATTCTCACTTGTCATTCACTCGATCACCAAATTCATAATGTCATAATGTATATTAATAATTAATAATAATAATAATACACTACTTATAACTAATAATATTAATAATTAATAATAATAATAATACGCTACTAATAACTAATAATAATAATACTACACTACTAATAACTTATAATATTAATGATTAAGAGCTGCTATGAGACGCGAATGTCAGTGACGAAGGAGCAGCTCCTCCTTCGTTTTGATGAATAGCAATTAACATATTATAAAGTATCTCATCCATCTGGCGTTGTGCGACGGTACGATGAAAATCGCTCGGCAATTGCCGCAATTTGTGGGCTACCAATTCCCCATACGTTGCGGACGCATCTTTATATTTTTCACTTTTGGCGCGCATCACAGCTTGCATTGTTTCAAAAGCTATGTCTGCTTTTTCTGCCGGCTTCAGTCGTTTGGCTGGTGGCTCTTCCCGTCTGCTTCCGGATGCCTCAGCGAGAACAGCAGGATTGTCATCAACGGCAGGTTGTCCATGATTCCCCTCTCCACTTGTTCCGGGATTACTTCCGCAATCGTTTGCATTCGCTGCACTTTCCTGTAAAAATTTTATATACATTAATTTCATATGTTGCGTCCGAATATTTGAAGGAAATATTATTATTTCCTATAAAAATTTAAAATGCTTACCTCTGTGGGAGTTATTGACTCTCTCGTTTTTTTTGGCTTGTTGATGTCGTGCAGAAAACTCATCTTGTCATACCCAAACCATTTCGGTATATGGACATCATCTGTCCCACTTCCGGATTTTTTCGATCCCCAAACTTTCCGCTTCTCTCTGCGGTAAGAAGCGAGCAGGGATTGCATTTTCGATTCCGCTTCCGCGACAGTCACATTTAATGCGATGCCGATTGCACGCCACGCGTCATCTTTAAGATGTTTTTTTTATACTGTGGTGTACCCACTTTCCACAAACAACTACACTTCTCATATTCTGCTATTAAAGCGTTCATTTCTTCGCGAGTCCACTCCATTTTTCCTATATTGCGCAGAAAAAAAATTAAGGGGACGAAACACTTCTGCTCGACACGATGTTTCAAACTGAAGTGATTTCTACAGCCAGGTATGCCGCCTTTTATACCCGATTGTTTCAAACGATGGCCACCAACTACCCCCGCCGATACCCCGACCGCAGTGACCGCTCGAAATTTCAAAGAAAAATTTTGAATCTTCAACTAAAAATTCAATGCTCTTGCCAGCCTCAGATTGATTAAAGAAATATATTCTCAGATCCTGTAGAGCTTTCTCAGTAAAATAAGCGTTTAGAAGAAGATGCAGCGATTTCGGGAACTATATTTTAAAAACTCCAAACTTACTGTAGTTCACGGCGCGAACGAGTGTGACGAACAACTCGACAACGCACAGTAGTACGGCTGTCAGAAATCACGGAGAAGAATGTGTACGTTAATAACACACTTTGTAAATCTTTACTTTGTATTCATTGTAAAGACGAGTTGATAGATTTATTGGCCGCAGAATTTGATGTTCTGGTTGAAATTTGCATTCGAGTAAGGTTAACCCCTCCACGGGGGGGGGGGGGGTGCTAAAATACTTCGGCTTTTATTTCTGAATACTTTTCGATTTATTTGTGTTAGTAAAGGTCCAATACAACTTGATTTCTGGAAAAAAGAATCGGAATCATGTTCTTCACGCATAAAGCGACGAGTAAAACATCTACCCACTCATAATGAAACAGATTTTTCGTGTCCGAAAAAACCAAATTAGCTTCTTGTAATACATTAAGAAATGTTGCTTCTGGCGTGGCCGATTTTAAAAAAGTTTGCTTTGAAATAAATGACAACACTCGGGACTGAGCGTTCAATTTTTAGACATGGAAAAAAGAATGATGAATGAAATGAAGAAATCCACGCTGTCAAAAAACTGCATAATAGCGTATCACAAAGCCATATGTAATTGGAATTACATCGGTTGAATAGTTTTTCAGTAATAGCGTGTAGGAGAGCCCGGGGGCTAAAAGTTCCGGTGGCAAGTTGTTCCGACGGTTCTATCTCCATAATGAATTTTTCCGCGTGAGTTGATCACGCCACGCTGTCGCCCATTTCGATTATTTAACGTCGATATTATTGATTGATTCGTTCTTATGGATTAAATGACATTTAAGAGCACGGTGTAGGGGAGAGTCGTGCAGTACCGACCGAAGCTAGTTCTCGCTTCTTCGACCAGATATTAGCAGTTTATTTGAATGAACAAATGAGAACCGCAATTCTGTATATTCTATTTCGGGGCCATATTGTTTACTCCATTTCTCTCGATGTTCTGAGGCATTAAACGTATAGGGGAGACCGGGGCTAGTTGATACAGAGGCAGGTTGATACAGACGAATTATCTCGACACTGTGTATATGTAGCTCCTTGTGTGCGAGATATGTGAAGCTCCTTGATCAATTATTTACTACAATCTAGCGTACGTCTGTGTACCTTGACTTTAGCAATCCATTTTTGACTGTTTTCGTTTTTATAGACAAAAAGTAAATAGTTGTATTCACTTTCCCATCCGTCTTGGGACGGGATAGAGAATTTTATCACTCAAATTAATTGGGCATCACATTGAGTCCTTCGAAGGTAAGGTAATTACGTTTTGTTATTTTGTCTATATGCTCTAAACTTTTTTATGGAGATGTTTGTACATAATGGCTTCCTGTGGGGTAAGTTGATACGTTTTCTCTGGGGCATGTTGATACTCATGGGGAGTGTATCAATTTTTCCCAACTACTTTTAATTGGATTTTTCCTTTTATTTCTAGGAACGTGGTACGAAATTATGTGAGAAAAACGAATCGCGGAAAAATACCACAAAATATTTTTCAAAAAGCGTGTGTTGGTGTATTAAAGGAGTCAAAGCGCGAGAATATACGGAATAGATAAAAATAGCTTTATTAAGATACATTAATAAAAAGAAGCAAGCACCTCGTGTTAAAGTAGGACATTCCAGACATCTATCCTTTACTCATTAAACGGATATTATACAGATGTATCAACTTGCCCCACGGTGGAGTAAGTTGATACATTTTACCTTCGTGCAAATAACATTTTCTCATTCATTTTGTATGTATTTTCTCAACATTTCATTTACAATATATTAAAGAGGAAGGACTAAAGTATATTTTAGCATATTTGTAATTGAGTAAAATTAATTCAAACAAAAATGAGAAAAATTGAAAACTGAGAAACGTATCAACTAGCCCCGGTCTCCCCTACGTTGATCTTCACTGGGTCGAAAGTTATTTGATACAGCTGATCTTTTGTTTTTCAAGCAAGTCGAATGCACAGATCAGGAGAATAGTGGTTATCTGACTTGCGAGTTTGTACGAATAAAATTTGAAAAGAATCTTGTATTGTACTAGTTAAATGTCGTTATTAACGTTGTTAATCATTTGAACCTAAAAATCTACTAATTTAATAGTTGGTCGGTACTGGACGACAATTTTTCGTTTCCTAGAAGTTACAACTTCTTTACTTTTGCGAATTATCAATTCTTATTATTAAATTTCACAAAAATAATTTCCCTCCTCTTACTAAGTTCTATCTATACTACAAACACGTTGTTGAATTTCTGACTTTCATCGACTCTACCCAAAGATATTACAAAAAAAAGCTTAGATCGGTCGGTACTGCACGACTCTCGCCTACGAGGACGCATGTATATGTAGAATGGCATGCGTACTCGAAGATTCAATATACCTGCTTTCGGAGGATATTGTTACGTATGTGGAATTTTCCCATACGCCGCTCTCAACCGTTTTTCGAGCTCGCGTCTGCGAAGGGAAAACGCCCTAAAAGCCTTTTGCTTATCACACACCACTAATGGGGGTCGTGCTCTCGACCATCTGGTTGACGATCATGGGAACGGGAGTGACACGACGACGACCCCGAAGGATTTCCTTATATGGAGATTTCCAACTAATCCCCATTCATTTTTGGGACTATATAAACCCTTTGGTTTCTACCCTCTTCGGTTCAAAGCAGTACAGTTACGCGTAGAGTAACGTCGTGTCAGGCTCGTACAGAGTTGGTTAAATCTAGTAAGATCGAGCTAAAGTCTCCGTCGGAATCATAGTTAACCTCATAGAATCCGCGAGTTCGGTTTATATTCTATTTGGCTTCTCCGAATAATCACTCGTACGCCCCGCATCGCCAGTGCGTCAACACCGCGCAAATCAGTGGTAATTCATACACTTTTACTACACTATTTAATCGCGACACTTACATTTGTACAATAATTAGTTATTGAATACACGAATGGTGTTCACGTCTAAATTGAGTCAGATTCGTTAAAACCCATCTTTTACCCAGCGATCCTTATAATATTAGTAGCACTCACCCACAGATACAACTTTACCGCTCGAGTTGTATCAAATATTAATTAAGAGTTACGAGGCGATACCAACATTTCCCGCGACTCCCTGATTTCACATCAGGGTCGTTCGCATCCAATACCAGAACAAGGAATCTTCTCCAACCTAGTGGCTCCCCGATTTCGCATCGGGTTCGTTCACGAATAATCACCCTCCTGCGGCTCCCTGATTTCGCATCAGGTTCGTCCGTGAATGATTCCATTCCTAGAGGCTCCCTGATTTTGCATCAGGTTCGTCCTCGTTTCCGATAATCCTGCGGCTCCCTGATTTCGCATCAGGTTCGTCCGCCCTCTAACTAACAAATTCATAAACCGTATTCCTTGGGAAATACCCCTCTCGCCGGCCTCTCGCGTTGCCGCAGCCCCGGCTCGTAACAGATCTGGTGACAGCGGTGGGATGCTACTGCATTAGAATCGCCGTCAAATTTTGGTTTTTAAATACGTTAAAATCACTCATTATTTATTATCGACAATATACTAGTTTTCTCTAGTCAAGTCACTGAGTAATTTTCAAAATGACAAGCACACAGGCGAACGTCTCGTCTAACGACATTATGAACCTGACAGTTTCAATTGCAAACTCAATGTCACTCTTGACGCAACGGACATGTATACAAAACATTACAATGTCAATTCCAACCTTCGACGGTGAAAGTCCACCCTTGACGCGCTTTGCACAAAATGTGGAAGACGGGTTAACTTTGATTCCTGAGGGTACGGAAGCCGAGTATCTTGCGATAATTCTAACGAAACTGATCGGTCCGGCACGCAGGTGCACCTTAGAGCATAAATTCGAATCTGTTAAGAAATTAGTTCAACATTTGAAAAAGAGATTCGCGCCGGGAAGAAGTTTGTCATACTTCCAAATAGAAATCGCGAAACTACGAATTCGCGAAGGAGAAAGCCTGCGACAGTACGTCGACAGGACTTGTCATCTCGTTTACTGTGCGCGCGGAGCTATTCGGGAAAGGTATCTGGATCACGCTGAAGACTTCGTCAAAGAAATGGAAAAGGACGTTAAAGAAAACTTCATCGACGGTTTACCGGATCGAATTTCCTGGAAAGTGTCGGCTCAGACTCAAGACATCAAAACACTTGAACAAGCTTACGACGCCGTGCTACAGATAGACCGAAAATTAAGGAATAGACGACAGTCGCCCCGTAATGAATCACCCTCCCGGTGGTCTCGCCGAGACCATTACGCGGAAGACTCTCGCCACCACGACCGTGAAGTGTCGTACCCGCACTCTCCAAGTAGATACGACCAGAACAGGGATCGGTCTACAAGACCATCTGGTTTTGAAGAGGAACGAGAAGGACGAACACGCACGACGGCCTGGACTTTGCGTCACAGGAGACCCTCGAAATCCCCTTCTTATCGCTCCGACTCATCGTACGCAGATGACGGAGAAAAACATTATTCCATTCTAAAAAATCCCGATAAGGATCGCAACCCGAGTTTATATTGCTGGCATTGCGGTACGACCGGACATGACGGAAAATCCTGTAGGAAACATCCGCGTAATCCAAGATATCAACGAGACTCGCGAGATTCATCTGTCGAATCAATCAAGTCTTTAAACTTCGACCGCGCTCAACGTATAGGCGACACGATGAGCGGAAACAAGGAAGCTCGCCAAAGGACAGTCCGCTTCGAAGAGGAACCCTCATCAAGGAAGCACCTGCCCCACGCATCAAAACCAAGGTTCCAGAATTGGAGTCAGGAACGGGAGAATTCTTAATTGATGGTGGAGCGTCCGTTAATCTAGTAGTTATTAACGCCCTGGGAAAAAAAGCAACGATAAGCTCTCGGGAAGAAATCGAATTAACCGGAATTACTACTAACCCAATTCATACCTTAGGAACAACTATTCTTCATATCCATGAAGCTCCCGCACTTTTCTATGTGGTAAAAGAGCTTGCAATAGAAGCAGACGGACTTATAGGAAGCCCGTTCTTAAAACAGGAGGAGGCCGAAATTTCCTATTATCATGGGACGTTGGTGTTAAAAAACAAACCAACCCGACCTTTACGTTTTTCAAACTATCTAGACATAGTTCAAACAAAAGACCTACCGACGTCGACCAAACATAGTATCGAACCTAGGACGTCGCAACAGATTGCTATTACAATAACTAACCCGAGGATTAAGGAAGGATATTTACCACGTATCAAGACCCTCGAACATCTCTACATAGGGGAAGCAGTTGTGAAGAACAACGAAGGGAAGTGCTACGTTATGGCAACAAATACCAGCGATGTACCTCTAGACGTGGAGATAAAACCGCAAACATTGGAGCCTTTCGATATATTCAATTCATCGGACGAAGATCTTTACCCAGCCATAGAACACCCGTCAAAATTCAAAACCAACGAAACTAGAAAGGAAAAAATCTTAGAAACCTTAAACACAAAGCATTTGAACAAGGAGGAATTAGATTTCGTCACAAGTTTAGTCAGAGAATTTCCCGACCGATTCTATCTTCCTGGAGATAAACTTGGGAAGGCCCGCGAGTTTAAACATTCAATTCATACATCTAACGATATTCTAATCAACACGAGACAATATCGGTACCCTCTCATACATCAAAAAGAAATTCAAAAGCAAATCAGCGCGTTATTATCAAACGGTATAATTACACCCTCTAAATCTCCATACAACTCACCTCTATGGATTGTGCCAAAGAAAGAGGATGAAAAGGGAGAGAAACGTTGGCGTCTAGTAATAGATTTTCGCGGCCTCAACGAAATAACAATTTCCGATAAATATCCATTACCTCAAATCACGGAGATTTTAGATCGGTTAGGAGGAGCTAAATACTTCTCAGTCTTTGACCTCGCTAGTGGATTTCATCAAATAGAAATGGACCCGAAAGATAAAGCTAAAACTGCATTCACTACTCCAAATGGACATTACGAATTTTCTCGAATGCCATTCGGATTAAAGAACGCACCACCCACCTTTCAACGCCTGATGGATCAAGCACTCACTGGACTTCAAGGAACAGACCTCTTTGTCTATTTGGACGACATAGTAATTTACGCATCATCATTACAGGAACATAATATCAAGGTCAAAAAGTTGTTAAACCGCCTTCGAGAACATGGATTAACCCTCCAGACCAACAAGTGCCAATTCTTACGAAAGGAGGTTGCATACCTTGGACACATTATCTCGAAGGAAGGGGTAAGGCCTGATCCTAGGAAATTAAAAGCCGTTCAAGATTTTCCCACACCTACAACGCAGAAGAACATTCAACAATTCTTGGGACTTGTAGGATATTATCGAAGATTCGTACCGAATTTCACTACGAAAGCAAAACCTCTAATTAACTTATTAGGAAAAGGCATCAAATTCAAATGGACGGAAGAACAAGACCAAAGTTTTAAACAATTACGCAATGAACTTTGTCAACAGCCCATATTACAATATCCAGATTTCAGTAAACCATTCATTGTAACTACAGATTAGAGCTATTGTTTTTGCCCGGGTATCCGGGTACCCGGGTACTCGAGTACCCGGTGAGACCCCGGGTAGAAAAAAATTACTCGGGTACCCGGGTACCCGTAGGATACCCGACTACCCGGGTACCCGGGTAGACAAAAATTACCCGGCTACCCGGGTACACAAAAATTACCCGTGTGTCCATGAGATACCCGAGTAACTGAAGTGTGATGAGATAGTTGAGAATTTCGATTTGACAGCATATTCCGTTCATTACTGAGGTTAGCCGAAAATGATCGAAAGTCGAAAAACGATCGGCTGTCAAATCGAAATTCTCAACTATCTCATCACACTTCAGTTACTCGGGTATCTCATGGACACACGGGTAATTTTTGTCTACCCGGGTAGTCGGGTATCCTACGGGTACCCGGGTACCCGAGTAATTTTTTTCTACCCGGGGTCTCACCGGGTACTCGAGTACCCGGGCGGGCGGGTAGTAAGAGCTCTACTACAGATGCATCCGATTACGCTGTCGGAGCCGTACTTAGCCAAGGGGAGATAGGAAACGACCTGCCGATTGCCTACGCTTCCCGCAGCCTAAATAAACCCGAGAAGAATTATTCGGCGACAGAAAAGGAATGTTTGGCCATGGTTTATGCCGTAAGATACTTCAGGCCTTACATCTATGGAACTCCATTCACCCTCGTTACAGATCACAGACCCCTGGTCTGGTTACATTCCGTTAAGGACCCCACTTCAAGACTTATGAAATGGAAACTCCGACTCTTAGAGTACGAGTATCAAGTAGTCCATAAATCTGGAAAGACGAATAAGAACGCAGACGCACTGTCACGCAACCCCACTTCTGCGTGCCTACCACTTATTCCACGAGACCCTCAAGATCCTAATTTCAAAGCCCAGATACCGAAAACAGACGCTAACATTGAGACAATTGGGCACCGCATACGACAGTTACGATGCGATAGAGAAGTCCGACCCAAGTATCGGGAGACAAGCAGCAGCTCAGACGAAACAGAAGAAACTGCACGTGGGAACGTTCAACATTCTCCAATAATATACAAGAACCGATCTTTCCCCAGCTTATCTCAAGAGGTAACGATGCCAGATGAACGTCAGGAAACTATGAACACTTTCTCGCCCGTAGCAAATTCCACACAAATCGTCCCTTTAGATAAGGACCAGACCTCATTCGACGATCTAATATCCTTTGAGGAGCCGACCGACAATACTGTCATAGAAAATGCAGGAAATATTCAACAAGAATTACTCAATACACCGCAAGTACCCTTAGAAGTCATGGATGAATTTTTACAACCTTCAATAAACCAGCTACCTGCAGGGACTACAGCCGAAACAAGTGTGGGACAACCACCTGACAGCAGGTCAACTGAACCTAGGGTCTTTGACCGCACGCTTGACCCTTACCCATTCTCCACTACCGACACCGAAAATTCAAACGACCTTGGTGATCTGGAAGAGATTCCACTAGACCAACCACATAAAATTATTGTTTCTTCAAACACCTTTACCGCCGAAGAAGGACATCACGTACATTTCAGTTCTGCCGATTGCAATTTAGTAAACCCCGTTGGAAAATTACTACTAGACACAGAAATGATTAATAAAGCAAATCTTCTGGCAGCACAACCAAAAAGGGACAGGTGATAACTACGGACAATGGACTATTTAAAACTTTCAGTATAATAATCTCAGAAAACTTCTTTGATAATATTAAAAGAGTAGATGTGCTCGATGGATTGAAAACTCTTCGACACACCTTGGATCAAAATCAGATTAAATCATTTCGAATTTCTGCTACGGGGGACCTTCATAAAATACCATCCAATGAATTCGTCAAGATTTTAGAAGAGGTTTTCATGGGAACAGGTCTGCAGATTATTCTATGCAACTGTACCATCACAACACCATCCGAAGAAGACAGACAGCACATCATCAACGAGGCTCACGACAGTTTAATTGGAGGACATAAAGGAGTTACGAAGACATACAAACGCATCCGATCAAAATTCCATTGGCCACAAATGCGCAACGACATTCAGGACTACATCCGAAAATGCCAAAGTTGTCAAGAACAGAAGTTAGTGCGAGCGAAAACTCGTCAGCCAATGTTGATCACCGACACACCTATAGGAGCCTTTGACAAAATTTCCTTAGATACAGTGGGACCTTTACCAATTACACCCAGTGGGAACAGACACATTCTCACCATTCAAGATAATCTAACGAAATATTGCTTAGCCGTAGCAATACCTAACATTCGAGCTACTACAATTGCAGATGCTTTTGCCAGACATTTCATCGCAATTTATGGTACACCTCGCGCAATACTAACAGACAAAGGAACTAGCTTCATTGGAACACTTATGACCAACCTATCTGAAATATTTAAAATTAAACAAATCACAACCTCGGGATATAGACCACAAATCAATGGATCTCTGGAACGAAGCCACATCGTCCTCACTGAATACCTTAAGCATTACATGGATAATTATGAGGACTGGGATCTATTAATACCATTTGCAATGTTTTCTTACAATACATCTGTTCATGAAGCAACAAATTTCACTCCGTACGAATTAATCTTTGGCAAGCCAGCTCGAGAACCAAGCTCTTTTCCAACCGGTGAAAAATTAAAGTCATACGGAGAATACCTAATAGAATTGATAACGCACATGACTAGTATTCGTAATATAGCTTCCGATAATCTAAACAAAGCAAAAATTCGTTCGAAAAATTATTACGATATCCGTGCAAAACCAGCAACGTTTAACGTAGGAGATTCTGTTTACGTACTCAAGGAACCACGCACCAACAAATTTGATCCACACTACATTGGACCGTACCCGATAGTAGACGTGACAGACCTGAATAACGTAGTATTACGAACGCACAATAAATTAATCACCAAGCATCAGGATAAACTAAAACATGCTTACTCTCCATTCACAGTTGAAAACCAACCATGATTTTCACATATTTGCTCCTGCTACCTCTCGCTGTCATTGGCGACAGCCAAATTATAACACCAATTCAAGAGGACACCGGACTCTTCTACGAAAAATTACCCGACATAAGGACCTTCCAATCACAATGGCGCCTAGTCACATCTCTCGATGTCAATCGGTACCTCAGTTATGCTCCACATGTGAAGCATCATATCTTGGCTATGAATCAACTTTGCAATCGTCATGATTCTATCAACTGCCTCAGCAAAGAATTGGGACCACAATTAATCAAGAAAGAAGAAAACACCGTGCATTATAGCAATCTGATACGCACCGCAATAGGTGACACCTCATATTTTAAAACACCATCCCCACGGCGTAGCGTACCTTTCGGATTCATCGGCACTCTCAGTAAAATGTTATTTGGAACCTTATCACAAGAAGACGCCGAATACTTCAACCGTGAATTAAACAAAATTTACAAGGATCAACGTGAAATTACTGAAATAATAGCAAACCAGACGCATATTATAAAAGGAGAATTTTCAATCACACACGCAAGGTTAGTTAATTTAACTCAAATCATATCTCAACTAACGAAAACGATGGCCATACACTCCGAAGCATTACAAGAGACGCAGTCAGACATCAACAAACTACGTTTCGAAGCAGCCATCAGGGACTGTGTATTTGAAATAGAAAGAGGATTGGACGATTATAGCACGAACCTACTGTTGCTAATAGATGCAGTCCTGTTAGCAAAACAAGGAATTTTGCACCCTGCTATTCTATCCCCAGAGCAATTATTGAAATCAGCTCAAAGAATTAAGGAAATACTTACATACGAATTTCCCTTAACACCCGAGGAATTGCTCACAGAACAAATTGAGAAAATAACAAACTTAAACGTAATTTTCACTAAAGGAAGAATACTCTTCGAACTCACCATACCTTTATTAGAGCGAAAAACCTACAATTTATATAAAATATACCCCTGTCCATCGACACACAACCTGGGAACACAAAGGGTAATTTCTTATATCCAACCACAAACCCAGTTTATTGCAGTCTCAGCAGACGAACAACAATATTTCTCTCCAACGGAAGAATATTTAAGGACTTGCCGGTTACACCACAATCAATTTTTGGGACCAGCAACTCTACCAGTATATCAAGCAGATCGACAACCAACCTGCGAATCTACGTTGTTATTGAACCCCACTTCGATTAATTGGAACTCCTGCACCATTAAATTAACTACACAAGTAAAACCATACTGGCAGACCTTAAATGCACCAACTACATGGCTTTACTTCATGCCAGAATATAAAAAGGCACAAATCTATTGCAAAGGAAGAAAAACTGTAACACAAAACATCACGGCCACCGGAATCTTTAAATTAAAACCCGGATGCCAAGCAACAATAGACTCGGTACAACTAAAATCATTGGAAACCATTGACACCTCGCAAAATATTGAATACTACCCCTCCAAATCTTATAATTTATCAATAATTATACCGGAAGTTACCGAGCATCACTACGAAGCCTTAAAAATGAACGAACATGAAACTAAAAAGTGGGAGGATCTTCCAACAGCATTATCACTTACAGAAATAGAACAACGAGCTAGGAATTTTGCAACCCACCAAACATCTATCCGGCAAATACAGATCTCGACCTTTTCCTCTATTGGAGGCATAATAATCATACTGATTATAGCAAATACAATATTGGTTATGAAATGCAAATCTAATCAGACCAACAATATTATAGAACCCCCTAAAGAACGCCAGGAAATAACAATAAATGTACCAAGTACATCCGAAAACAGCAGCCCGAGCGCCACAGTTTTCTAAAGGGATGAGAACACACCCACGAGAATCCCTCCCCTGGCACTCGTATAGTTTCAGGGTGGGGGCGCGATAAGGGTTCCTTCCCTATAAAAGCTGGGCATCAGGCCCCTTGACTCAGCACAACCCCTGCTTCCACATGTCCAAGAGCATCGCCACGCAGACATCACCAGACGAGGGTACGAGAACTGTAGCAGTACAGACCGGACACTACGGATCTTGGGAGACATCATCCCGAGTGGGTACTATCTTCACCCCAGGGCCCTACCACTGCAGTGCCGGAGGAAATATAAGGAAGGGCCGGAGCTCTTCGACTCAGAAGTCCAAAGTCAGGACAGTGGGCGTCCAAACGACTAAAAATAAACCACATCCCCGTATTCCGGACTGGCTGGTGCTCCAGGAGATCACCGACGACAACATTCGTGATTGGACACCGGGCGAGCAGAGCATCGCAAAAAGACCCAAGCATGAGAACCATCACGATACGTGACTTCGGAAAGACATCCCGATGCTTGGTTACGAACGTGGAAGACCTCATCACCTTTTGGGTCACCCTGGACACTTTCACGGAAGCAACCAAGGTCACGTATCAGGAGTTAAACTCCCACATGACCACCTGCGAACACCTATGTCTGCCAACAATGGGCAGTATCAAACCGGGACGACTCGTGACCGTGAAGTTCGTTGGTAAGGGATGGCTGCGCGCAGAGGTCAACAACATGCACCATCTTCCTTGGTGACCATGGCATAGCAATGGACTGCTCTGTCACGGCATTGCGATCATTGCCGCCTCGGTTCCACGCCCTGCCATGGCAGACAACACGGATCCAATTGAGGGGCGTTAAACCACGATCCTGCCGACCGCTCCAGAGGACGACGCACATCGCGGAGATGGTCATGGGGAGAAGGAAGGGCCGCCTCTCAGACCTCCAGCAAACAGCAGAAGGCATCACAGCAACCCTGACGCTTGATAGATTACCCGGACAACCCCCACTAAATGTCATCGACCACTGGCTGGAGATGGGCTACGTGGTGCCCAGCGACATATAAACCAAACACCCCGCAACACCTAGCGATAAGTACACTACATTACACTACACCCGACAATTCTCTTTTACACTTTTACTTACGAAAGACTTGTAGGTCGTTTTCCCTTCTTTTGTAAAAGCATCACGAAAATCGCGATGTTTTGTCTTGGGGGGGGGGGGGAGATGTTACGTATGTGGAATTTTCCCATACGCCGCTCTCAACCGTTTTTCGAGCTCGCGTCTGCGAAGGGAAAACGCCCTAAAAGCCTTTTGCTTATCACACACCACTAATGGGGGTCGTGCTCTCGACCATCTGGTTGACGATCATGGGAACGGGAGTGACACGACGACGACCCCGAAGGATTTCCTTATATGGAGATTTCCAACTAATCCCCACTCATTTTTGGGACTATATAAATCCTTTGGTTTCTACCCTCTTCGGTTCAAAGCAGTACAGTTACGCGTAGAGTAACGTCGTGTCACGATCGTACAGAGTTGGTTAAATCTAGTAAGATCGAGCTAAAGTCTCCGTCGGAATCATAGTTAACCTCATAGAATCCGCGAGTTCGGTTTATATTCTATTTGGCTTCTCCGAATAATCACTCGTACGCCCCGCATCGCCAGTGCGTCAACACCGCGCAAATCAGTGGTAATTCATACACTTTTACTACACTATTTAATCGCGACACTTCCATTTGTACAATAATTAGTTATTGAATACACGAATGGTGTTCACGTCTAAATTGAGTCAGATTCGCTAAAACCCATCTTTTACCCAGCGATCCTTATAATATTAGTAGCACTCACCCACAGATACAACTTTACCGCTCGAGTTGTATCAAATATTAATTAAGAGTTACGAGGCGATACAAACATTTCCCGCGACTCCCTGATTTCACATCAGGGTCGTTCGCATCCAATACCAGAACAAGGAATCTTCTCCAACCTAGTGGCTCCCCGATTTCGCATCGGGTTCGTCCACGTTTAACCTCTCCTGCGGCTCCCTGATTTCGCATCAGGTTCGTCTGTAAGTCAACCACCTTCCGAACAGCTCCTTGGTTAGCACCAGGTTCGTCTGTGAATAATCCAACCTCCTAACAGCTCCTCGACTTCGCGTCGAGTTCGTCTGTGAACATCATCCTAGTGACTCCCCGATTTCGCATCGGGTTCGTTCACGAATAATCACCCTCCTGCGGCTCCCTGATTTCGCATCAGGTTCGTCCGTGAATGACTCCATTCCTAGAGGCTCCCTGATTTTGCATCAGGTTCGTCCTCGTTTCCGATAATCCTGCGGCTCCCTGATTTCGCATCAGGTTCGTCCGCCCTCTAACTAACAAATTCATAAACCGTATTCCTTGGGAAATACCCCTCTCGCCGGCCTCTCGCGTTGCCGCAGCCCCGGCTCGTAACAATATCATAAATACTTTTTGAAATTACTTATCGCATATAGCGAGGTCGGAGTGAAGAACCGGATACCAGCAACTGCAACTACTATAAACAGATAATGACTATTTACTTTGGTTCTGAAAGAGACCGAAATCCTTATTTCTCAGTGCTATTGTCCCTTTGTTGGTCCTGCCACCCGAAACGCGAATACTTTTACCCCCTATTGACTTTACACCATCGTTAGGCCAGGGTCCCAGGGTCGATTTTATGAGGCCGCATGCTTCTGGCCTCATGTACGGGACTTCGGTCGGGACCAGATGCGAACACATATTCAAAGTATGACCGGTTTTAGTGTACACAAATTATTATTTTTGTAATTGATGTCGTGAAGGCGACACCCCCTAGCTAGATTTGGGCGCGGTGGTCAGACGCAGTGTATGTACCCCTAGTCACGTCAGACGGTGGGAGTCTACGGGCGTCTGCTGTAGCATGTCTGTGTTCCCGTTTTAATGGCGCAATCTCCTAGCCAGTGTCTGGATGCTGCGCCCAAACGCTAGACTGCTTCAGGAGAATGAAACAAAAGTTATGGGGTTATGGTAAGAGAGAATGATATGCAAGTGATTGTTGTTTTAATATAATTATGAAACACACATTAGGAATACCGTTCCTCGAAGAGGGGGGACGTTCCCTCCGTGAATTCGTCGACGGAGAAGGAACCCTCTCCATCTTGACGAAGTAGAGGAGGTAAATGCCAAATCTGGTTTCGAAAAACTAATCAGGCTAGTCGGCCAGAGCGCCTCACCAGGTCCAGGGTCGCGGTTTATGGTCACATTGTTCCGCACAGCGGCGGTTAACAACGGTACGTGCGGGTCAGCACGCGCGAAACAATGAAGTCAGTGAATTTGGGAAGTAGTGTGTAGCGCAGCACGGTTTATTGCCTACCGAACGTACATTAATTAGCTTGCAGCAATCAGGGATCAAGCCTAAAGACCTTCCTGCAATCCTGCAAGTTATTTGCCAGATGTTTTACAATCACTCTGTAGAGCGTAGGAAAGTGTCCACAGTCATAAACCTGCAATAAACCGTGACCCGCTAACGATTCCATTTAGGGTAGATGATTACATTGGGGACTCAGGCCCGGGGAATACCGAAAGTCCCGGTTAATTTTTGGACGCATACCTGTCCCCACGACGGCACCCACGTTTTGCGATGGAAGAGTTTTGTCGCGACCAATTATATTAAAAATTCTCCCTCGAAGCCCAACCCCCAAACGAATACGCCCCGCAGGAAAATAGTATAGAAGTTTTCTCTGGGGCATGTTGATACTCATGGGGAGTGTATCAATTTTTCCCAACTACTTTTAATTGGATTTTTCCTTTTATTTCTAGGAAAGTGGTACGAAATTATGTGAGAAAAACGAATCGCGGAAAAATACCACAAAATATTTTTCAAAAAGCGTGTGTTGGTGTATAAAAGGAGTCAAAGCGCGAGAATATACGGAATAGATAAAAATAGCTTTATTAACCCTCCGGTACTCGCGCGTCTGCACGGAGGTCAGTTTTTGGCTGAAAAAAACGTTTTATCGTGATGTATTGTACCCAGCACCCCTATGTATTCTTCCAGCGGACATTTTTGCATAATGCTACGTACTTGCCAGGTTCAAATTCAGTTTGGAACTGTTTCTGATTGGATGAAAATGATAGTATGCCGCGTATCTTGCCAGCGACCGCGCCCGTGTACTCACAAGTTTTCCAGTTATCCGCCTCCGAATGCTTTGATTTTTGGATGTGTTTTAGAGGACCGAAAAATAACATATACGTGTTTTTTTATTTTGGCCTGTTTGCATGTTTAGGGGGTGAAACCACCCCTCAATGGTTTTCCAGGTATCCGCCTCCGATTGCTTTGATTTTTGGATATGTTTTAGAGGGCCGAAAAATAACATATACGTGTTTTTTTATTTTGGCCTGTTTGCGTGTTTAGGGGGTGAAACCACCCCTCAATGGTTTTCCAGGTATCCGCCGCCGATTGCTTTGATTTTTGGATATGTTTTAGAGGACCGAAAAATAATATATACGTGTTTTTTTATTTTGGCATGTTTGCATGTTTAGGGGGTGCAACCACCCCTCAAAGGTTTTCAGGTGTTCGCCTCCGATTGTACTGGTTTTTGGATATGTTTTATGGAATCGAAAAATAAGATACACGTGTTTCTTTATAGCGGCCCGTTTTCATATTTAGGGGGTGAAACCACCCCTCAAAATTCATAAGGGGTACAAAATTTTGTTGAGTCAAATTTCATATGGAAAAACATATCCAACAACCAAAGCAATCGGAGATGATCACCTGAAAATTTTATACCTTGGGGGAAGCTTTCACCCCCTAAACATGCAAACAGGCCTAAATAAAAAAGCACGTGTTTCTTATTTTTCGGTCCTCTAAAGCATATCCAAAAACCAGATCAATCGGAGGCGAACAGGTGCAGGATCGGGCGAAGGATCGTACATGCCTGTACGAAATGCGCCACGGGGACGTTCTTCCCGTACAACTGACAGTCGCACAGAATTCGGCAAATATTTTTTACGCCCACATGGGCAAATACCCTCTCAACAGAAGTATGCATGAAATGGCTCATGCGCAAATTTGTCAAGTCGCGAGATTGTGACATGTAAATATGTATATGTACGCGTGTGTGTATTATATTGTATGTTTGTATAGTTTAATGTTTGTATATATATATATATTGTATATGTACCTATGTTTGTATATTTTAATGTTTGTATATATATTGTATATGTACCTATGTTTGTATATTTTAATGTTTGTATATATATATATATTGTATATGTACCTATGTTTGTATATTTTAATGTTCGTATATTGCACATGTTTTTAAATATATGTATGTGTATGCATATCGATACAGTATATAGTTATAAATGCGCATATAACTCGTTCATACCTTCTCCTTATTTCCTAGTAATACCACACAGCTTTAACCTTCACTCTGTGTACGAATAGTTTAACGTTAACCGTGTACAGGGGTATAATTAGACCCCACGCGTTTTCAGTCCAAAATGTACAGAAGAAACTGTAGCTGCGTAGGTATTTGTCAAGTTTTATTAATTTTTAAGAAGAAGTGTATAAAAAATTAAACCATTCAATTAAAAATACAAAAAATAAGGGGAGTCGGTGGTAGCCGAGGTGGCCTAACTCAGTTGGCCAGCCCGCAACGAATCTGGAGATTGCGGGTTTCGAGTTCCGTCCGAGACTTTCCCCTTCTTCCGTGATCCTATATAATTTACCCAACACTTACCACTAATTCAATAAAAAAACCTATCTTCTTTGAAACGTAAGCAAAATTAATGACAATTGGGGTGCATATGGACCCCTGTACACGGTTAAGCGCTCAGGTGCCTATGAAGGCTACTACTGCATTCAAATTCAGCGATTTCAATGAAATTTTTATCACATTCGGTGTGAAAAATATCAGAGATAGCATTCCTAAGCATTACTTAGGAAAGTTTCAATTCGTTAACTTTTTACCAGCCTTTACGTTTTTATTAGCCTGGGGTCTGTTTGTACCCCTGTCCACAGAGTGAAGTAGTGTTCCTTCTCGAGAAATTTTATAATTTCTTATTTCTCATTTCTCGAGCAATTACAGTGTTTCTCGAGAGTCTTCAGTGTAGGAAAATTATTATAAATCCCATTTGTTTTCAGAAATGAATTTTCAGTTAGTTCAAATTGTGTGTTAATCGTGAACATATAAATACATGGTACATTCAGTGATAAATGTTAGCAATATATACGAAGAATTGCGTGATTGTTTATAAACTTTTCTCTTCGTATCGTCGATGCTCTATATACAATTAAATCAACATCCACTCAAAATAAAAGAAATTTTTCTACAGCCGCAGATTTTGTCACAAAAAAAAGTAGATTGGTTGACGCGACATTAGACGCATTGTGCTTTTGAAAAAATTATTTTAAATCAATAAAGTAATGTTTCGCCTCGCTCACATTTTATATTAAATAAATAAATTTATCAATTATATTTAATATCTGTTTTTTTCATTTACACAAGTTTTGTCTAAGTTGGACGCGAATTAAAATTTAGATAAATATTATAAACATTATTCCAAAAACATAAATTTTGCAATATTTTTTTAATTTCTTGAGAATTCTCCAGGATGCTCGAGAAATATAATCTGATTTCTCATTTCTCGAGATGCGAAAAATATCGAGGAATCAGGAACACTAGAGTGAAGGTTAAACACGAATCACCACCTAACAAAAATTTTATCTTCTTTTTCAAAAAAATCTGTTATTGACCAGCATAAAAAAATGTTGATAGTATAAAACTGTTATATATTATCAGCGAAACTCAAATTTGTCCGAATTTCGTCGTGTTTGGTTTCATTTTTATTAGAAATATCTCATCCATACGTTTGAAATATTCTCATTATGTTAAAACAAAAAATATAAAAATTTTATTCGTGCTTGTCACGCATGCTAATTCTGTGGAGTACCTGCCGGTGGAGGGTCGTGGAGGGTCGTCTGTTTATGAGCAGTCGCACAATGGAAAGGGATTGCAAGGCCCAAGTTTCATGGGTTTGAAAAGGGACAAGAACGAGAAAATAGCCGATGTTCGTCACAAATGCTCGTGCCTGGTAGAACACCGAACTTTGCTCACAAACACCCTCTCTCGGCGTCTACCGTGACCATCCGGAAGATTTATTGCCTATTACGAGGGTCATTTGTTAGCGAACACTGTTATTTGGCGTCCACACCGAGCCGAACGCCGTGTTAGCTAACATGCTCGCGAGAAAATGCTCGTGCTCGTGCTCGCTTTGGTGGAGACCCGGCATAAGTAACGTATGAACGAGAAACGAAGATGGATACGCTGCATAGATATGAAACGCGGATAGACCAAAAATATAAACTTAAGATTGAATCACATGTGAACGAGAAACGGAAGATACACCGTGTAAACGTGAAACAAGTGTAACGTCCCGCGTGCCTGACAACTAGCGCCATCTACGTATTACGTCTTGCGGAACTTCCCACCTAACGCCAGCTATCGTTCATGCGGGTCTACTAAGGACTCCTCTCCTATTCCCCTTCTATTATATTCTTTTATACATAATATTTATTAAAACGCAAATATTAAGGCGTTAAACATCATTTATACCTTTTATAGAATGCATTATAAGTACCTATATCAAGATAAACATAAAACATAATAAGCGTCAAATATACGAAGTAACAAAGTTGCATACTTTTTTTTTTTTTTTTTTTTGACGTGGAGAAATCCCTAACGGATACCCCGCCCCCCGGGGGAGCGACGGGGTTATGTGGGACTTGCACCCACTAAAACTCCACGGTGGTCGTCCTCGGGCGCGGAGTCGCGCGCTCGAGGGGGAGGACTTTTTGCGGGAGCGAACTAGCGATTCATCCGCTACCTCCCCCTCAGCGCAGTGCAAACTCCGCGCTCAACAGCCCCGCACGGCAACGCGCGGCGTCTTCCCAAAACTCCGGCGACGCGAGACGGACCACGCATCCGCGTCGCCACTTCCGGGCGGGGAGGCGACACTTGGTCATATGGTCAATTGACCGCCGCACTCACCCTTTACCTGCTCGACCGCCTTCCTCGGGAGCGCGCTAAAAACGGCGCCAATGGCGCGGCTCCCGGGGGGGGGGGGGGCTTTGACACGAGGACCACCCCTGATCGTATCTCCGCCGTCGCGCGTCGCGCCCTGCCACGACGCGACGTCGACGGCAACTCGCGGCTAAGGCCGCCTCCTTCCCGAGGCGCCCTGAAAAGGGCGCCTCCGACCCGGGGTAATGCCGACGGGGAGCGGGGGTGACGCACGAAACTACGTCACCGCCCTACCTCCCCCGGCCTCGGGTTATCTCCTTCCCCTCCTCCTTCCGGCACTCCGAGGGGCGGCTATGCGGGACGGATGCCCGGCGCGGATCCGGTCCAGCTCGGCCTCCTCCTTCTCTTCCATCACCGCCTCCGCAAAAGCGGAGACTGCCTTCCAACACTCCCGGTCTCCCGCCATCCGACGCACGACCGTCGGCAGCGAGAGATCGGGGCCCAGCTGCGCCTCGAGGACACGCCGATCGTCCACCCACTCCCGGCATCTAGCCAGGGCGTGGTCGGCCGTGTCCTCGTCGCCCGAGTCGCAGGTGAAGCACTGCGACTCCTCCTCCCGCCCTATGCGACGCAGGTATGTGCCGAAGCAACCGACACCTGTTATGACCTGCGTCAGGCGGAAGGTCAGCCTGCCATACCCGCGCCCCACCCATTCGTCCAGAATGGGCAGAAACGCCCCGACAACGCGACCCTCCCGATATTTCGGGAGGGCCAACCACTGGTGCCATTTGGCCACCATGCGTTGCCGGGCCTGGCCCCGCACCACTTCATGTCCGCCGGCATTCGGGCCCCCAGCGTCGCGGAGATCACGGACGGCGGAATAAACTTCCGCCTCCATCTCCGCGAGCAGGTGGAATGGGGGGGACCCAGCCAACGCGGACAGTTCGGCGTGTGACACCGTGCGATACGCTCTCACGGATCGGAGGACCGCCTGGCGGTGAACCCTTGCCAAGAGCTCACGCCCGACGCGGCAGTCCTCCAGGTCGCCGGCCCATATAGGCGCGCCGTACAGCGCCATGGACCGGACGACCGTCACATATAGCCGCCGAACCCCCTCGTGTGGTCCACCCAGGTTGGGCATGATTCGCCTGAGGGCGAATACCTGCTTCTCCAACCTGAGGGCGAGGGCTTTGAAGTGGCGCGTGAATTGCCAGTAGGTGTCCAGGGTCAGACCGAGATACTTCATCTCTCGGCCGACCCTGATGCAGGCGTCCCCGATCCTCAGGGACGCTCCGTTGGGGACACCGCTCCCAACCCTGTCCGCGAGCCACATCGCCAAGGCGACTCGCAGACCGAGCGTCCCGATCGAGGCTATTACGCGTCGCAGCGCTTCCTCGGCGAGGCTGATCGCCTCCCTCCAATTTTGCCCGGAGGCCACCACCAGGGTGTCGTCGGCATAGCACACCAACGACACCCCCAGCGATGGCATCACGACCCGCAGTACCGCGTCGTAGGCGAGGATCCACAACAAAGGCCCTAAAACGGACCCCTGCGGGACTCCGCGGTACACATACGTCACCCCGTCGCCCTCCCGGCCGACGTACGAGACCACACGGCTGTGGAGAAAGTCCCAGACCAGGCGGCGAAGGTAGAGCGGGACGTTGTGATACAACAACGCCCGCTCGATCGCCGCCCAGGAGACGGTGTTAAAGGCGTTGGCGATGTCCAGTGACACCGCCACGCCCACACCGCCCCCCTCGACCGCCCGGCGTGACAGCGATCGTACCATCTGGATGACATCGATGGTCGATCGCTGCCGCCTGAAGCCGTATTGGCGGTCGGACAGGTCCGGGCCCAGGGCCTCCAGGTGCTCGCACAGGCGGGCAGCTATTACTCTCTCGAGTAGCTTGCCCGCCTCGTCCAGGAGGCAAATCGGCCGATACGCCGAGGGTGACTCCGCGGGTCTACCGGGCTTCCGGAGGAGAACCAGCCTCGCCTCCTTCCAGGCTGGGGGGTATCTGCCGGTCTTCAAGACGGCGTCGAACAACCGCTTGAGACCGGCTCCTAGGGCGCTCAAAGCGCAGGCCCACACTCGCCCGGGCACACGGTCGGGACCCGGAGCCGCGTTCCGCTTGCGCATGCGCGCCACAGCGGAAGCGAGCTCCTCGTCGCTGACCCCAGGGGCGTCGGAGTTGTCCGCGCCCCTGTCCAACCACGGATCCCCGAACTCGTCGGCGCCACCCTCCCCGTGTACCGGGGGAGGGAGGAACAGCGCCTCTAGAACTTGTTCCAGGAGCCGGGGATCGAGGCCCTCCGTGACCGGGGGCGCCCAGGGTCCGAGTTTTATGGACACGGCCCTGTATGGACACCCCCACGGATCCTCGTTGAAGGTCGCGACGAATTCCCGACAGGACTGATCTTTTGCCCGGGCTATGGCCCCCCGAAGTTCGTGGCGCGCCGCCACAAAGGCGGAGCGCAGCTCGAGGAGCCGTTCCTCCGAAACCCGTCGTCGATCTTGACGACGGGCCTTGGTATACTGGCGTCTGGCCACGAGATTTGCCGCGCGGAGTTCCGCGATCTCGGCCGACCACCAGTACACCGCCTTCCGACCCCCACCCGGCGGCCCGGTCCGCGGCATAGATGCGTCGCAGATAGACTGCAACGCGCCGCGGAACCAGAGCGCGCCGGCAACGGGGTCATCCAGCACGTCGCCCGGCAACGGAGGCCAGGCGACGACGGAGGCAGCGAGTAGGGCCGCGTCAACATCAAGTTGTTTGAGCGCCCATCGCGGGGGATGCCTTCCGACTTGGGTAGGCGGCGGGGGGGGGGGCGGAAGTGGCCAGCATCACGTACATGTGGTCTGACGCCGGCTCACAATCCTCCGCCACCCAGCAGCTCGACGTTTTTGCGGCGGCCGCGGGGTTAACCCAGATCAAGTCGATAACCGACTCGCCCCGTGGGCCACGGTACGTCGTAACTGCGTAGGGGTTCTTTAGAGAGAACCCCATCGCCGCCGTCCACTCGAGTAGCACCTCGCCCCTGGAGTCCGTTCTGGGAGCGCCCCACTCAATAGCGTGGGCGTTGAAGTCTCCCAGAAACACGACCGGCTCGGCACTCTGAGGGGCGATAAAAGCCCCCACCTCGTGCAGCCGGTCCTCGAATTCCGGGACGGAAAACCTCGGCGCGAAATAGCATCCCACCACGAGGAAACCCCCCTCCCCCCCCACTTAACGGCTGTCCAGCCGCTGCCATGTCGGGCGACCGAACACGGCAGGGCTCCCCGTTCCACCCCCCACGTCATCGCCACCTGCCGATCCGGATTCGTGGACCGAAAACATCGGTCCGGAAGCGGATACGGCTCGGTGGCGACGACCAGCCCGGCCCCCAACTCCAGGCGAGCCTGCTCAAGCAGGTCGTGCGCTCGCATGGAGTGGTTTAGATTGGCCAGCAGGATCGATGGGCCTCGGGGCATTACAAAGCCCTTTCTGCGGCCTCCACCGGATCCTGCTCAGGCCGGGCTGCAGCCCCCGTTTGCTCGGGGGCTCCGACGTCGCTCTCCGCGGCGGGGGAGACAAGCTCCCCGCCGTATGACGCGGCGA
Source organism: Andrena praecox (assembly GCA_963932275.1). Lineage (NCBI taxonomy): Eukaryota > Metazoa > Arthropoda > Insecta > Hymenoptera > Andrenidae > Andrena > Andrena praecox. The sequence goes on from OZ010731.1 coordinate 39,357,280, forward strand.
TCGACTGCGCGAGGAGAACAGCCTCCTCGGCGCTGATCGCTGTCTCCACCTCCCCGGTTGTAACCGCGGGGGGGGGGGTCGCCTTCCTGGCCTTCAAGAAGGCCTCTCTCCCCTCGGGTCGAGGACCGCTAAGGGGGAGCACTGGGCTGCTCCCCCTCTCCTTCTTCTTCCTCGACCCCTTCCGGGGAGAGCCCCCGGGCGAAGACGGCGTCGAGAGCGCGTCAGCCGAAGCCCCCGGCTCCCCGCCGGCCTTGCGTTTGCCCGCCGAGGTGGAGGCCAGCACATCGGTCTCCATGGTCTCGGCGGCGCGGCCGGGCAAAAGCTACCGCAGCAGCGGACGCGGACATGGGCGCTGACAGGGGGGGGGGGGGCCGCTCGGGACGCCGCCGATGCGGAGGGACCAGTCCCCCCGGGAACACCCCCTCCCCTAGCTCTCCTCCTTCTTACTGACGACGCAGGAGGGGGCCGACAGGCAGGGCCCCCCATCCGGTGCTCGCCCGGCAATCCCGCGCTGGTGCACAAGGAGCAGCTGGGGACGGCGACGCAGTGTCGCGCCACGTGCCCCTCCACCCCCCACCGGTAGCAGAGGAGGCGTCGGCTCTCCGGGCTGGAGCATTTGGCCTGAACGTGGCCAAACTCCAGACACCGGAAGCACTGTAGCCTCCTCTGCGTGAGCGGCGTCACTCGGACGGCGAGGGAGTTGATCACTATCCTCCCCGCCTTAACGAGCCCGGACGCTGCCACCGCGGGAGCGCGAACCCAGAGGGAGAAAAGTCCCGCCGGGTCCCGCCGCTTCTCCCCCACCGTGACGTCGGCCGGCGAGCACCCCCCCTGCGTCGCGACGGTGGCGCGAACCGCGTCCTCGGACGCCAACTCCGTCAGACCGCAAACCCTGAATTCCGCCATCTTCTGGGGGTAGTGCACCTTAATCCCGCTGCCCCCCAGCTGCTCCAGCAGCTTAGCTTTCAGGGCCGCGGCCTTGGCCGAGCCCTGGGCCCCCGGGATTTCGAGGACGAGCCCCCCGGTGACGGCGCGCCTCGGCCGCATCGAAGCGATGCCGAGGTCGGCGACCTTGATCGCCGCCATTGCGCCGGCGACCCGCGCGGAGAAGTCCTTCTCCCCCCAGTCGGAGCGGTGATCGCCACCGCTGCGGATCTGGGGGCGCGCGGGATCGCCGCCGGGGCTCTCCCGGGAGCGCCCGACCGCTGGGGAGCCGGCGCCGCCGCGCCCCTCCCCCGCACCGCCGTCACTGCGCCGCTACTCGCGGCCGCCGCCGCCCTCCCGTCTTTGCGACCCACCACCTGGGCCCACGTGCCCTGCGGCGCTGCCGGGGTGACGGGATCTCTGGTCGGCACCGCCGGCACCGGGGCCATCACCGCCGCCGCCCTCTTCTTTGCAGCCCTTGCGGCAGGGCCACTCGAACGCACAGCCGGAGGAGGAGCCGCGGCCCCACCCCTCGCCGCAGCGCCTGCCACCGTCCCGCCAGGCACGATGGGGGCCGCCCCCCGTCTCCCGCGCCCAGCCCCGGCAAGCGCCGGTGTACGGACAGGGGGAACCGGAGGGGGTACAGCCCCACCCCCGCACCAGGGGAGGCAAACATACAGGGAGGGGGAATAATTCCCCCCACCCCACCTGCGGGCGTGTCCGCCGACGGACCAGCGGGACGCCGCTCGCGCCCCCCCTTCTTCTTGCTGCGGGCCGGAGCCACGACCACGCTCGCGTATGACGGCCCCCCGCCAATCCCGGCCCATTTCTCGGTCAGAGCAGACGGCGGGTCGGCCGGCCTCGGCGTCGGGGTCGGTGTCGGTCCCCCGCGGCCGATCACCTTCCCCAGGTGGAGGAGACGTCCCTCCACCCTCCTCTCCAGCTCCTCCATGCGCTGCAGCACGGCGTCCAAGGGCTGCATAGCGGCCCCGGAGCCGGCATCACGGGAGGAGTCCACCGGAGGCGGGTGGGGGGACACCACCCTTCTCCTCTTCTTCCCTTTACCCCCCGCCGGCGTCTCGCGAAGGGGGGAGGGCCTCGCCGCCGCAGAGGGGCCCGGCACGGGAGCTACCTCCACCTGGACACAGGTGTCCGTCCAGGGGAGCAGGCACGAGGGCAGGAGCCCGTCGCGGATGGGGATCGGCACGGCGGGACAGAACGACAGAGTCTCCGACTCTGTCACGTCCACGCCGGCCATAGAAGCGCGCGCCTCCAGGCGCGCGTACTTCCCCGCAAAACCTCCAACTCCCGCTCCCCGCTGTGGAGGAATTCCCTCAGGGTGCGCGCGTGGTCCGTCCAGGCCTTGTTCTGCGTGGCGAGCTCATGCGAGCGCCGTTCCCACGCACCCTGGCGGAACACAACTTCCCGTGCCGGCTTATCCGGGTTCTCCCCCCTCTCGGCCCTTCCGGTCAATTCGGCGGCCACGGCCGACGCACGACGGATGGCGATCCTAATCGCCCGTTTGTCGGTCGTCTTTAGATTCTTCGCCGCGCCGATAGTCGCGGCGACTGAATCCAGCTCACTCTGGGCCTGCCCGGCGAGACCGTCCACCGGCATCGTCTCGGCCCAGTCGCGGAGCTCCGCGCGGCCCGGAAGGGCCTTCATCCCGGGGCCGAGTCTGGCCGGGTCCGTCCACACGCCCGGCTTCCAGCCCCTCTTACCGGGCGCGACGCCCGGCCTCCGGCTGGCGTCGGTGTCGCCGCCCGACGACGGCAGGGGGACGTCCAGGCAGGCGTCCCCGGCGTCGCTCCCCCCGGGGGCACGGTCCTCCACGCAAACGGAGTCGACGACGCGACGAGCAGCCCCCGCGCGCGGCGGCGGCGCGGTAACGGGCTCGTCACGGCTGTCACCCCCCCCCCCCCCCCCAGTCGAGTCGCCGACCTTCATCGCCGACACGGCGCCCCTCCCTGGAGGTGCCCGGGGCTTGGAATCCCCGGCATCCCCAGACACCCCCGTCCCCTCGTCGGAGGAGAGGACAATGGCGTCGCCGGCGCCGGCCGCGGCGCCGCCATGCGGCAACATCCCGTCGCAGCGCCGCAGCATCACCCGTGCCGCCTCCAACACTGCCACAGCAGAGTACTGCGGCGCCAACGCGACGGAGGCCCCCGTCGAATTCCCCCCGGGGACCAGGGAGACAGCGTCCTGGTCGAGCCGACTGATCAAGTCGGCCACCTCACGGCACACCTCAATCGTGCCAGCCGCCCCGGTTGGTGGTCGAACCTCCACTACGCTCCTAACGTATGGGACGCCACGCGTGGTGTGAGGCGCCGGCAACGGCGCACCCCCGGCAGTCCCCCTACCCCCATAGATAGCGCCGGAGCGCAGGGTCCTCAAAACTGGAGAGACGCAGCGCGCCTCCCCGACTGCGGAGGGGTGTTCCCCCGCTTCTGCCGCGGAGCGCTCGCCGCAGGAAGCGGCTGGCATGCCGCCCCCGCTCGTCGCGCTCTCCAAAACTCCCTCCTCCCACAGACTAGCCACCCGCGACACCGCGGGTGACAGCCTGCCCCGTGTTGCGGCTGGTGACCCGCACGTAGCGATCGTGCACCGGTCCGCTGGCGACGAAGTCCGGTCGTCGGCCGGAGGCGTTTTTACCCGGTCACCTCCCGGGAGTGTATAAAGGACACTGTCCTGTTCGAGAAAACCTTCCATGTGAGTCCCACGCGTGACCGCTTAGGAAGGTCGCACAACGGTAAAGGCGGCCTGCCGTTGTGAAGCCCGTGCCCGGGCCCCTAAGGGCGCGGGCTACAGCTGGAGGCGGCAGTACTCCAGCCGGATCGCGGTTAGGTGGAGCATACCCGCTCCACCCACGTGCCCCTCAGACACGAGGGAACACGTCCCCTGGCACCACCGCTGGGGCTCAGGGTTGGGGGTTTTATTATAGAGGTTTTTCCTTACCTCGCGGCCCGGCCGGTTAAGGCAAGACCTCCGGTCCGCGCGGCTTCGCGTACCCTCGGGAGGTGTCTTCCCGTGGGGTCGTTGTTCCACCGCGGGGGCTACGGATCTCCCGGAAGCGATACGCTTCCAGGCTTCCCCACTAAGGCGGGGGTGGCACCATAACCCCGGAGGCACCCGGGGCTACTGTCCCACCCTTGGCGGGAGGCGTCCCGCCAGGGAGGACACCCTCCGGATAAATCCGAAGGGAACGCAAGTTGCCATGTCCGCGTCCGCGTCCCCCAACGAGACTATGTCTCGCGGGGACCCCGGGAGCACCAACTTGGAGGTGCGGTACATGGACTTTCCCCGGTCGGGCCCCCAACTTCGTCCAAATTCTCCGCTCCGGGCTGGTCCTGGATCCTCCCCACGCGGCCCGAAGACCCGGGGGTACCACCAGAACCGGCGACCCGGCTGAAAGAACATGGAACCCATTGGGGTTCCCCAACGGCCATGCGCCGGCAAGCCAACGGCCGAAGGCTGCCGTTCCAGGGCATCCAGATCGTGTAATGATGGCCAGAATCCTCCCGTGAACGGCGCAACGCCAGAACACGGGCACGGCACATCCGATCTGGATACTTCGCTCCCACAAAGTTGCATACTAAAGTAAAGGTACAAATTACTGCGGTAACAAGATTTAGTCGTACTCTGTTTGATTATTTCTCTTGATTTCTTATGAAAGAACAATTCATTGTGTGCTTTCTTTTTAAGAATGATGTATTTCGTATTCGAAACAATTTGTTTAACCGTCAGAACCTAATGTAACAAAAAAATATTGAAAAATCAAATGAATGACATTGTATACCTGTTACTGCGGGCGAAAAAGAACAGTGTACCAATTACTGTGTTCCCAATACTGCGGATGGGTATTCTAGTCTAGCGCGCGAGTTTCATTACCATTTTTCAAAATTTTTTATAAGCTATCAAAGTAAGTATAGTGCACTACATTTTTATCAACACATCGACTTTTCAAAATTCGATTTCAAAGGACGATTTTTTATTGGAACCTTATTGTATTTTTTTTTGTTGACATGTGGTAATTCTGTCTGTGTCATGACAAACATCAGTTTGAACATATGCGGAAATTAAAATATTTCTGACTCTATTAGTTGCAACAATGTGAAACCAAAATCCTATTCGGAAGAGCACTATCTGCAATACGTGCCGATACACTTTTTGTGTAACTGTAACTCTATGTATCACACTTTAAACCCAATTTCTAAGACGAAAAATTGCAATTAAAACGTTTATGTCTTTATAAAAATATTTTATCTCTTGAAGCTATTAAATAAATGCACCTTATTTTGTTCATATATCTGTGTGTGTAATAGAATATGAACATATCACTTGCAAATGTTATATTTATAGAATTGAAGTGTTACTCAACATTATCTAATAACTAATTGTAATTTGCAGAACCATATACGTTTTTAATTAGAGGAGATGGAGCAGGTAGACGTTTATATATTTTGCCTGAATATCGTGTGGAAGGTTTACGCTTTGCTTTGAAAAGTTGGGAACCAGATGAGCCAGATTCTATTTCATTCGTCTTTACAGTCGATGCGGATTCAACAAAATCACGTTATATTCTTAAAATTGGGGCTTTGGATAACGAAAAAGTACTTCTGTATTATGAATCGGAAAGTGAAGGTAACTGGCGGAAACGCATTTTATAAGATACAGTTTTAAAATCACATTGCTTGGAATGTTTTCAAACCACCCTTTATTTCAAATTGATCTTCGATTGAGAAGGCAATAAAAATATACAACGTTTAAATATTATATAGTCGAAATCTATAATTTTCATCAGGTATTAAGATACACATTTGTTTGGGAATGAATAGTTCTCTACGCCGCCGCACTCTCGATCACCGCAGCACCTCCTGGGCAGCGGAAGTCGCGGTCGATCCGCGATCAATCGACCAATCAGGTCCGTCTTGTCGATCGACGCTCGAAAATGTTCGAGAAGACGCTGAGGCGGAAATGCGCATCCATCTTGACCGTTTCTGTTCATAATTGTGTTCAAAGTACAACGCGTTTGTTCATTGTCTTTCAAATCTTTGCTCAATAAGCAAGTTCGGTGTTCGATTCACCTTTTGTTCACCAGTAGACTCAACACGGAGTTCACGACACAATTTGCGTGTATAAAGTCTGTGGATTACGTATTCGCGTTGTGCGTGTTCGCGTGTCCACGTGTTTGATACGTGTTCATTATTGTACGATAGAGTGTACGGGGGCTCATTCTGTTGTTAACGTGCATCACGGCTAAACCGTTTGTGCACATTTTATAATAAAGACCTCATTCTCTTTTAATCGCTATGATTGAGTGTGCACCTTTTCACCGTCGACCTTAACCTCAAAATCCTACCAGCGCTCACAAAACTATTTCCGAAACAACATTTACTACACAGGGTATTCCCGAATGTGTGATGCAACCAGAAAGGAGGTGCAAAAGTAAGTTGAAAATATAGAATTAAATTTTTTCATTCAGGGCTTTGTTCTCAAGAAAATTGATTGTAAAACTTGTCTGATACACGCGCATCTGCCTAATGATCAGCAGAATTGATCAGTAAATATGCTGTAACTGTAAATAAAATTGTTGGAAATGTATAGTTCTGACTCGCTCGTTGGGCGTGTGCGTGAGCGCGAATGCTCTTTTGTTTTGTTGCGAGATTGTTCTCTTCACTTCCGGCCAGTAGTTAATAAGCATATGGCGGTTTTCGCGTTCTCTCACAAGGGAAGACCCCGAACCCGGAAATTAAAAAAAATCTGGAACTTTGTGAATATGTAGGAAATTTCCTCCTGATTACAACGCAATTTTTGTTTGCTGCCCAAATTCACTCTAAGCGGGTGGAATTAACCCCTGAAAATTCGGCTATTTTTCGCTTTTATTTTGTAACTCGCAATCTGCAAGAGATAGAAAAAAAAGGTTCAAGACAGAAGTTACTTCTTTTAATTAGGACTATCATTTGATAACTTACTGTTCTTACAGTTCGCGAGTTACAGTACTCCCTCGCTGAGAGCTCGATTTGGCGTACACGATGTGGACTTTTCGCTATCCCCACCATTTCTGTCTCACTCGTGTCCGGCGAAGGTGAGAGCGAGATGGAACGAGAGCGAGTGACAGGCACTGAAAGCGAGCGAGGACGGTACGAGACAGTCAATCGCGTTGATATTTTGTCTCGCTCCGTCTTTCTGGCGCCTGACACTCCGTCCTTTGCGTGCGTGACGGGCGTGCGCGATGGTCGGGAGCACTCACCGTGAACCCGAAAACAGCTTCTACGAAAGCTTGACGCAGGCCCGGCTCAAGTCTTTTTCGCGCCCTTAGCGAACTTGTCAAATTGCGCCCTTTATTATAATACATTTATTTGAGATTATTTATGACTTTACTGTGAAAAATTAGGCAACTGCCTAGGGCGTAAGATTGACAAGGGGCGCAAAATGGTCTTTTCATTGTTGGCATTGTTGAAAATAAACTTTTAAATGAAATACAACAAATTGTACTGCAACTGTTTTAAGCTACGAATAAAAATTCAGAGTAAGGTCATCAATAATCTCAAATAAATATATTATAATAAAGGGCTCAATTGGACAAGTTCACCTAAGGCGCAAACAAGGCTTGTGCCGTGCCTGGCTATCTGGCTGTGGCGCGCCTGCGTCGAGCAGTCACGATTTCATCTGAGCGCTCGCGCCCGTCGCGCACGCAAAGCGTTCCATCTCGCTCCCCCCTTCGGCCAGAAAGAAGCGAGAAACGAACACTCGGAATTAGGCAATTAGGGCTCCGTTCACGATACGGGCTTAACGCCGGTCCCGACCAGCGAGCCCTCAGCGAGGGAATACTGTATAACACGAAATCGAAAAATAGCCGGAATTTGAGGAGTCAATTTCACCCCCTCAGAGTGAATTTGGGCAGCAAACAAAAATTGCGTCCTAATCAGGAGGAAATCCCCTACATATTCATAGTCTCAGAATTTTTTGAATTTCGGGGTTCGGGATCTTTCCTTGTCAGTATATTTTGTCATTTTGTGTATCAGTATTGTACAGCGCAATCATTGCCCACAAATCCAATAAACCAAGTATTTACATCAGAAATGAACCCTCGTTTAAAATAGGAAAAAATAATGTAATAACTTACTTTTATCGGGACTTTGCTTTTGAGAAAATCGATTTTCGAAATGTGTTAGGTGCGTGCACACTAGATTAAGAATTGAAAAAAGTTATTCTACGATTTCGACTCTGTTTTGGACACTGATCTATTCCACGTGCATCTGTAATTCTCAGCCAAGTGTATGCACACTAAACGAGTTTTCAAATTCGATTTTCTCGAAAATGGAGTCTTAAATGAAAAATCTTCATTCTCTATTTTCGACTTATGTTTGTATGAGGAATCATCTCTTTTTCAATTGTTCCACGATTTCCAAATCACTTGCATGTATGCCGTGCGTTTGCAAAGGAATGGAAAAATCGAAAATTGTCGAATTTCATATGCCAAAGTATACAAAAAGTTTATCATTTTACGAGTTAAGGTATTATTTCCAGAATATTTAAAATCGACAATTACATTGGATGATGTTCTTGTCGCCAGTCAACGTTATTAGGGGGTAAATTACCCAAGGGGCAGTTCACCTCTCATTGTTAGTAGCGATGGGAGGTCATAAAACCACTGATGTGTCATCCTAAAATAATTTTTAAAGAAATTTATGACGACCCTCGTAGGCATCACGCATGATCGGGGAGACTCGGCCAGTAGCTCAGTCAAGTCGCAGAGTTGTGCTTAACTCGAGTCTTTTAGATATTTATTAACTTTATTTGCGTTGTATGTACAGTGACTACTTACACTAAATACTATTTACAGTTCCCACAGCTATATGTATATATTTGATTCGCGTTCTGCTCCGCGGCACGGGTACACGAAGGGCTTGGCGGGGGCTCGTGGATACGGATGCATTGGGGGTCGAGGCCCGGCCGGGGCAATGTCCAGTCGCTCTGCTGAAAGCGGTACGGTTACGGCAGGACATGCGTTTGAAGCGTCCACACTCCACAAGGTCGAACCCGGGCTATATACAATCGTTCGCGCTGACGCTGAAGGGGCTCCTTAAGGCTGCCGTCTCACTGGGCGGGAGGTGTGTACGTACGCTCACACAAGCTAAGTTAAGCGTGTACGTATACGCGTGTAGTAAACAAACCGTAAATTACAACTTTCGTCCTGGAATCGGCAAGAAGGAAGTGTTTGCGGGTTTAGTTGCCTTCAGTAGACATTCGTGCAGGGTGGTCTGGTGCGTTTAAACGCTAATAAGCACCGTATGTTGAAATAATAATGAATTTATGAATCGTGTACTCAGGACAGCCCGAAAAATGACAGAATGAAGCTTCAAGGCTTCTCCGTCACCGGCGCTGATGGTATATTCGTGCCTTGTACCATCAAAACCGGTGAAAGTCCAAACTAGCCGATAAAAGTAGGAAAGACATAGTTGCCGAGACGTATCGAGAGTCAGATCGCGCTGTTGCCGCATTTCCCCTATTACTGTTTTGTCGTCATGAAGGCTTGAATGAATCACGGCGAAGCGGCTAGAGAACAGAGATGGGCAAAGATAATATCTGGATCAACTTAAATAAAAGACACTTTGTGTTTATCCGTTATGAACCGAAGTGCTAAAAATAATCCGATTTATACTGTGTTTAAATTTATTTTCATCTGGAAAGTCTTATGAGTATGTTATTGAAACGTTCATGCCGATACGATAGCGAATGTGGATGTTTTACATTCTATCAAACCAAACAACGTAAACAATCATTTTAATATATTTTTTTATGAGTAAATATAAATATTGTTCCCCCACGGTTATTTCCGCCTCGTCGTCCTGGAGATTTTGTTCAAATTGAAATATATTAGAGTCCATGTGAAAATATGGAGGATTTAAATAATCATTTTGCCAAATTCGAAAGGTAATTTTCAAAAAATCGATGAAAGTTGAGTACTTTGAGGGTCTGTATTTATAAAACAATTTTGAATGTGACAAAATGTGACAACTTGAACCCCTCTTGTTTTCACATGCACTATAACGTGTTTCAATTTGAACTAAATCTCAGAAACTAAATCTCAAAGTGATCCGCTTGGCATGAAATGAACCGTACATATGATATTTTCCATTCTAATCGAAATGGATCGTAACCCTGCTGGAACTGCCAGTTAGAACCGCATTGAATTTTGAACTGGATCTATCTGGTTCAATGCGGTACTATCTGGATTTCCAAGCAGTGATTTTTGGCAGTTCAAAAAAGAATCCGGTTCAATGCGGATATCCAGATGGATGGATGAAACAGGATTTGCAGGTCCAAAATTGATCAGTTTCTATCAGCAATTGCCATTTGTATAAAACCGGATAGTTCGTATCTGAAATTGCTGATCAAAAATCTCACGGATTCAATCTGGAAATCCACAAGCTCTTTCGAGTCCGTCGCGATCCGGATTGGTAGAGCAAATAATTAACGGAATGCTTGTGGGGTTCGAAGAGAAAAAATTTAGCCCGGTTTCCAATGGATTGGCGGATAGAAAATTAATGCGGTTCCTTCCGGTTTTACGAAACTCATACTTCGAAATAATTGATTTGGTTCGAACACCGCTAGGTGGCCGCGATACTGGTAACTCCTCTCGCGGCAGCGATGTGCGCCGCGAGCTAACGAGGCAGCTTGCTTCGTGATCAAGACGTCGATGCAAGATTGATACGGCAGAATCTCTTGATATAGTCGGTTTAAGAATAAAATTATATCAAACCTCAACTCACGGTGTAAGTGGTAACGGTTATTCGATGACTCCTTGATAACCTGAGTAAATCGGTCGAGGGACCATAAATGTGTCGCGAATACAAATAAAACCAGGTAGTAAAATGGCTTGGAAAAACTGATGAGATTCATCTGAATTTTGATCTACACTTCTAGATTCTACTTAGAAACAACTAAAAATTTGAGTCGATTTCATCCAGAAATATGTGTGTTTGAACATGCATTTACGATATGCAAGAACTGGTAGCGAAATAACTTTAAAAGACCAATAGATTCCATTTTGGTTTGGATCTGGATTTCCAACCAACTTACAAAATGAACAAAGTTACTCAAGAAATTTAGTAGTAAATATGCGAGTTACTTCGTGTAAATCCGAGCAGAACCGATGACAAATTGTGCTAGGAAATACAGATAGATACCATCAAGATTTTTACATGCATATCCGGTTTGAAACTGATAGAAAATATTTCATCTGGTTCAATCTGGATTTTACGGGAAGAAAACCGCATCAATCCGGATTAAAAAAATTTTTATGCGGTTCTAACTGGCAGTTCCAGCAGGGAACCCACTTCCAACTATCACGTTCTTTACGAAAACGACAAAAGCTTCTACGTTCGGGACGCTAATCGCATCGCGATTACCGAAAATACACAATTTATCGAGAAATGATACTAAAACTTTGCAGGCGTTCGTAGTATATCACCATCGCAATTGCAGTACAAGAAAAGAATTATTTTTTAGTGACTTTAGCACTATAGCGTTTAAGCAAACTGTTAAACTGTATACAGCAATAAAAGATATTTCTAAAAAAAGTTTGAGCTGTGAAATGTAAATCCACAAACAGTAAAAACTAGAAAATAAAAAATATATAAAAAAAAATTATTAAAAATGCACTAAAAACTAAAAAAATAATTATTTTCTTGTACTACAATTTTGATGGTCTTAATATCACTTTAAATAATTCATTTTAAATAAAATCGTGGGGCAACATGTGCAACCAGAAGTTGAAGTATTAAAGTGATTCATATCGTGTTATGAAATATCGTGCCCTATGATTTTATTTAAAGTGAATTATGTGATATTAACACCATAATTTTTTTTATATTATCTAAATAAAACACATGGCACTAGTAGTATGAAATTTTTTTTTATTTTGATTAGTTAGTAATTGATGAATATGTTATGCCCCCCCCCCCTCCCACGCTTCCTCCTCGTCTGCCGCGCCATCCTCCCCGGCCTCTCCGGTTATCCCCGCCACGGCCGCGCTGGTATCTTAGCCGCCGGATTTCTCTCTTCATCTGAAACAGTACAATAAAAATTAAATTTTCTACTTCCATTTTCTACTACGCTCGAGACGAGATTCATTACAGCATAATTAAACAATTTTTAATTCTTCATCGAATCGATATGGCAGTCACACCAATGGATTTCTTATGTTTTATCGATGAAAATCATGCTAAATTTCGCAAAGATCCGAAGGAAAATGGAGAACTTGAGATTCGTCATTTTTAGTGCTATATTATGAGGCAGTGAGAGCGACAATCCATTGGTGTAACGACAATATCGATTCGATGAATAATTAAAAATTCTTTAATTATGCTGTAGGACTACATTTCACGTTCGACCACGTGGTGTCGTTTCGTTTTTGCCGGGCTTTGCCGTCGCCGTTCATACCAAACAAACTTCAGAAAAACACACACATTCAACATAACTTGCCTTCGAAATTTGTTTCCTCAGCCTCTTCGCATCCTCCTCCTTTTTCTTTTCCGCTTCCTCCTCCTTTTTCTTCTCCACTTCCTTCTTCTTTTTCTCCTCCTCCTCCTCCTCTTCCTTTCGTGTACTTTCCTCTACATCCATGATCTGGAAATGAAATAATGAATGTATTATTTTATGGCAAATAGTAAGGATTGTACAACGTGATTCTCTCGCTAGAGTCCTAATAAACCGAGAGCTGGCTACATAGGGGTCAACGTGACTCAATGCAGTCACAGTTGTTATTTAAAAATGTTGGATTAGTGTTGCCGAATACGAAATCGGCGGTCTGCCGCGTCAGTCCGGGGAACTAACGCGGGGGTGGACGGTCAAACATGTAATATTTCTAACGCAATAACGTCATTCTTGCAGTTCTGAAATTTCATATACTTATTGTTTACGCATTTAATGAACGCTATGCAAAATGGCAGACCTCCAAGTAGAGGATAAGACCATGGCAGACGTCGATGGAAAGCGCGACACGTGGCTTGCGCGCTAGTGCAAGGGAGAAACAGATATACAGGGTGTCCCAAAAATGTCGCGTTTCCTTGAAAGGGGTGACTCAGGGGGTGATTTGAAACAACTTTTCCCTTTGCGAAAATATTGTCTGAAGCTTCGTTAAGGAGATATTAACCAAAAACCCCAACCAATCAGAGCGCGCGCCTTCCGCCCGAGCTCCCGCGGTAGCGTTGCCTATGCGGTAGGCGACCGCGCTTGTACTACGAACGTACGAACAAGCAAGTCGGCATGCATCGAAGGAAACCGCGTTACACAGTTTTTTTTTTAAAGCAGAATCTTAAATAAGAATAATTTGAAGTGAGAGGACATGAAGTACGTAAATTTCGTTTTTAAATAAGGCATAAACGAAAAGGTAACGTAACAGAAAATGTACGACAAGTGATCGTAATTCGTTATTGAGGTAAAAATCCGTAGTTTAACAACGGCCAACACAACTAAATTTAAAAAATAATATTAGTTGTATGAATAAATTCTTTCCGACTGGAATTTCTGTCGCGGTGGTATTCAGAAGCTGCCAGAAAAATGGCAAAAGGTAATTAACAATAATGGAAATTATTTCGATGATCGAGTTCGATTTTTTAAATCGAACTGTTATTGTACCCTAAAATCGAAAAGAATTTATTTTCACACCTAATAATCACCATTAAATTAAATAAAACTCACCCTTTCGGACATTCCTTTCCTTGCTTTCATTCCCTTTTCGGAAACCTGTGTCACTAGGCCACTGTACCGATCCTGGTCATCGGCGTCCAGTGCTCAGCTGATCGCAGGGTCAATGTACCGAATATTCACTTCACTGCACGGCTGCTAACACTGTTCACTTAATTTATGTTTCACGGAACGTGTTGTTCTTACGTTATAAAAATTGGTGGCCCCGAAAGGAGCCGACTACTGTTAATTACTGGGACGAGATTACTACTATTACCCGGCGAACAGAAGACTCGTGGCAGACGGTCTCGGGTTGTGCAGTCTGCTGCTGTGACGATTGGTCGAGTCACCTATTTGGGCACACTTTTAAAGACGGGGCACACGTATTTTGGTTATTGGCTGAAGTTGCCACATGCATTGTCGCACCGCGCGACGAAGAGATCGAACGAAACACATCGAGACCGAGTGGGATAGAGCGATGTGTAGCCTACGCTATTGTTTTGTTTTGACGATCGTCGGACAGATCGCTCTATCCCACTCGATCTCGTGTTTCGTTCGATCTCTTCGTCGCGCTGTGCGACAATGTATGTGGCAACTTCAGCCAATAACCAAAATACGTGTGCCCCGTCTTTAAAAGTGTGCCCAAATAGGTGACTCGACCAATCGTCACAGCAGCAGACTGCACAGCCCGAGACCGTCTGCCACGAGTCTTCTTTTCGCCGGGTAATAGTAGTAATCTCGTACCAGTAATGAACAGTAATCGGCCCCTTTCGGGGCCACCAATTTTTATAACGTAGGAACAACACGTTCCGTGAAAAATAAATTCAGTGATCAGTGTTAGTAGCCGTGCAGTGAAGTGAATATTCGGTACATTGACCCTGCGATCAGCTGAGCACTGGACGCCGATGACCAGGATCGGTACAGTGGCCTAGTGACACAGGTTTCCGAAAAGGGAAGGAAAGCAAGGAAAGGAATGTCCGAAAGGGTGAATTGTATTTAATTTATTGGTGATTATTAGGTGTGAAAATAAATTCTTTCCGATTTTAGGGTACAATAACAGTTCGATTTAAAAAATATGAAAACAACTCGATCATCGAAATAATTTCCATTATTGTTAATTACTTTTTGCCATTTTTCTGGCAGCTTCTGAATACCACCGCGATAGAAATTCCAGTCGGAAAGAATTTATTCATACACCTAATATTATTTTTTAAATTTAGTTGTGTTGGCCGTTGTTAAACTACGGATTTTTACCTCAATAACGAATTACGATCACTTGTCGTACATTTTCTGTTACGTTACCTTTTCGTTTATGCCTTATTTAAAAACGAAATTTACGTACTTCATGTTCTCTCACTTCAAATTATTCTTATTTAAGATTCTGCTTTAAAAAAAAACTGTGTAACGCGGTTTCCTTCGATGCATGCCGACTTGCTTGTTCGTACGTTCGTAGTACAAGCGCGGTCGCCTACCGCGTAGCCAACGCTACCGCGGGAGCTCGGGCGGAAGGCGCGCGCTCTGATTGGTCGGAGTTTTTGGTTAATATCTCCTTAACGAAGCTTCCGACAATATTTTCGCTAAGGGAAATGTTGTTTCAAATCACCCCTGAGTCACCCCTTTCAAGGAAACGCGACATTTTTGGGACACCCTGTACATCTGTTTCTCCCTTGCACTAGTGGGACTGCCGCCGGCCGCATATTTTGGTACGGCAGCCTGTATGGCCGTTCCAATATGCGGCCGGCGAGTTCGCACATTGGAACGACGAGTCCGCATAATGGAACGACCCTACAGGCTGCCGTACGGCTGCCGTTCCAATATTTGGCCGGCGGCAGTCCCACTATAGTGCAAGGGAGAAACAGATGTATACTTCTCCCTTGCACTAGCGCGCAAGCCACGTGTCGCGCTTTCCATAAAGGTCGGGGCTTTTCACGTGTGTCTAAATACACGTGTACACGTGTATGTAAATACACGTGAAATAGGGACCTCTGATATCGTTGTGCCCAGGCAACGCCCAAGCACACGTATTACACACACTATGATACATTATACATATTATATTACTCTAGAACGTTTCGAGACGTTTCTAAGCTAAATCAGTTGCGAGGCGAGCACGAATCTACGAAATCAGCAAAAATGCGAGCGCTTCGCTATGACCATATACGGCAACGCGAAGCGACGGCACCACGCCCAATAAGCGAAATAAAAACCGATTTGCCGCCGCAAATCGGAAGACTCGAGATCCGACCCTCGACCGGGCAACACGGCTAAAACCTACTTGTACACCTCAGTCTAGTTTAAGTTGTTTCTGAATAAAGACTTAGTCTTTGAGTTTAAACACATTTGGTGCAGTTCACCCGGTGGATTCTCATCCTTTAATCGCTCCCGAACTCACGATTACGCCAGATCCCGTACCAGCCTTGCGAGCCATCACGCAGGGCACAACAGTTCATTAAATGCGTAAACAATAAGTATATGAAATTTCAGAACTGCAAGAATGACATTATTGCGTTAGAAATCTTACGTGTTTGACCGTCCACCCCCGCGTTAGTTCCCCGGACTGACGCGGCAGACCGCCGATTTCGTATTCGGTAACACTAATCCAACATTTTTAACAACTGTGACTGCATTGAGTCACGTTGACCCCTATGTAGCCAGCTCTTAGAATATAAAGATAATGCCGCGAATAAACCGCGCCTCGCTGAGTTTCGTGGAAGTGACGAATTTCACGTTCCGCATTTCTCATCAGATCTTTCCGAAAATTGCGTCTACCGATTCTGTCGTCCGGATGAAAATGACCCCAAGCTAATTTCGTTAAAAATAGTCCTATTTACATGACATGATTTTAATCGGGAGAACGCCAGGAATTCATTGGTATCACTGCCATATTGATTCGATGAAGAATAAAGAATATGCCGTAGTGAATAATCTCGTCGCGAGCGTCGAAATCCACGAAACTCAGCGAGGCGCGGCTTATTGGCGGCATTGCCTTTGAATACTCTAGCCAGAGAGTCACTCTGTATGATAGTATACAATATAATACTTACATTTTCCGGATTCACCATTTCTTCGATCCAACGATTCCAACAATTAGGTACAATTCAACGGATTGACTGGCAGGCAATGGCGAGCAGTGTTCATGGGAAATTCCCTCCGTAGCACGAGACTCTCATCGCAGGGAGGGGGAACGCAGGGATTGGCTGACTCCAGCTCTCGCTGACACGTACAGGAGCGGTGGTAATGTGTGCATGAACTGTGCCTGCGTCAGTCCCGCACACATAACCACCGCTCCTGTAGGTGTGTCCCCCTCCATTGCCTAAGGTTGACTGCCTCGAAACTGTCGCCAACATCACGCGAGAGAGAGACATCGTGCGAGCATGAGAATCTATACTTCACTCTCTCGCACCAGTTCGCACGATGTCTTTCTCTCTCGCACCATGTTAGGCGTCAAGCGTCATTTGTTTCAGCACCACAGACGATTCTTCTGATTCACATTTCACGTTCACGGTTCACGTTTACGTTTTTTTATAACGGGCAGAAGGATTTTTAGTTCTGTTGTATTGTGTTTGTGTTTGTGTTGTGTTTGTTGGTTTAGTGTAAGATGAGTGACACCCTAAATCTGAATATGCAGGATGTGCAAGAAGATATGGATATTAAATCTCCGTTTCGTCCGCGAAAATTATGTCCATCCGCAAGGAGAGTTTCGAAACGGAAGGTACATCGCGAAAAGAGAAGGACCTTGACCCTTCAGAAGAAACAGGAAAGGGCCGAAACGGCAGACGACACTGCCGTAGGACAACATTCAAATGAAGTGGCCGAGGAACGTATGGTAGAGGAACCATCAACATCCGATGGACGAAATCATACGTCCCAAGAGATAATGCACTCGCCATCCGATGAAGACACTGATACGGCCAGTTCGGGAGAAACTGAAGAGGCGGTGGATGAACTGACAACCGAAATACCAAAAGGCACGGATGTAGAAAGTAACAAAGAAGAAAACTTCGTTGTAGAAAAAGTTGCGAAGAGCGAGTCGCAAGTACAATCGCGTCTCCTAAATAGCAACGATATAATGAATTTCAAAAATGTGCTTGCTCAATTACAGAAAATAGGTAATCATGCAAAACATAGGGAAGACTGTGGCATTGAACACCTACGAGTAACTGGTGTGACACGGTGTGGCTTCAAGAGCATCTTCAGCGTAATGTGCACTTTATGCCATTACAAAGCTGAAATCCGCAATCAATCGGACGAAGCCGGAGAAGTGGATAGCAATGAGAGCGCCGTTAATGCAACAATTTTATGTGGAGGCAGTTATGCCCAGTTGGAACATACTTTTGCAGGAGTGAACATACGTTGCATGTCGAAGAAAGACTTCGTGAAGAATCAAGATGAATTCATCAAGTCTGCAATTGCCGGTGCAGAAGAAGAGATGTTAGTAGCGGCTGAAGAAGAAAAACGTTTGGCCATTGAAAGAGGCGACCTTCTTCCCGGATCAGGGACTCCTCACATCCCCGTTGTGGGCGACGGAAGCTGGATGAAGAGATCCTACCGCAGTGGATGTTACGATTCTGCGTCTGGAGTCGGCGTGATAGTTGGCTATCACACGAAAAAAGTTTTATTTTACGGCGTTCGAAATAAAGTTTGCAGAATTTGTCGGATTGCTGCGAAAAACGAGAAAGAACCCCGAAAAGCACACATGTTTCAAAAACTGGAACACATCTCGAGCATCGACTGCTATGGAAAGCGATGCTATAGTAGAAGGATTCAACACAAGCGTAGAAAAACGTGGGCTCGTTTATTCTACTCTCATTGCTGATGGGGACAGCAGCGTGTATAAGAAGATTATTGATGCTGACCCATATAAGAGACAGATTCGCGTAAAAAAATTGAATGCACGAATCATTTGTTGCGAAACTTCTGCACAAAAATGAAAGCGATTGTGAAGAAGACTACACCTGGACCATTGAGGCAAGTTGTGGAAAGTAGTATTCGCCGGATGCGCACGGACATCGTAATAGCCGCAAAGTTTAGATACAATCAGAATGTATCAATCGAAGAGAAAACAAAGAATTTGTATGGCGACGTACAGAATATTTCGAGCCACGTGTTTGGTGAACACAAAGAGTGCGCACAGCTGGAATATTTCTGCAATGGAAAGAATAAAGAGAATGAAAGAAACATCGTTGCAGAATTGATGAATATTGGAGTGTACGAGGACGTAAAAGAAATACTTCGTCCACTGTTAGCTCATGCGGAGAGCTTACTCTATAACACCAATAATAACGCTGTGGAAAGTTTGAACGCAATAATTGCCGAGTACATTGGCGGGAAAAGATTAAATTTCGCCGAAAGAGGATTGTATACAGGAAGATGTGCTGCTGCTGGCCTGGAGTACAACACTAACCAAGTGCACTCGCGATTGAAGCGGGAGAAGCATATGCAAATGCTCAGTGAGTGGCAAGGCAAAAGACATGCTATTGAAGACGAAACCATCGGACAAGCGAAGAACCGCAGATGGTTGCAGTATAGGTCCAAATTGTTGACAGCATCCAATTTTGGACAAGTGTGCCGTCGCCGACCTGACACGCTTTGCGCAAATGCAGTGAAGTAATTTCTGTATCCGAGGATAATTAGTGCACCCGCGGTGGAATACGGGAAAGAATGCGAGAAAATTGCTCGCGAAGAATTGAAGAAGCAATACACAGATATTGCAGAATGTGGAATTTTCATTGACAGCAGCATCCCCTTCTTAGGAGCTTCACCGGATGGAACCATCGGTCAAGAGGGTATTGTGGAAATCAAATGCCCCAAATCAGCGGAGAACTTTACGCCGGAAGAAGCTATGGAAAAAATTCCCGCTGTCCGACGCATGTTCACACGTAAAACTTGTATTTCAATGAACAAAACGCATCACTATTTTTATCAAGTACAAGGCCAGTTACATATTACTGACCGAAAGTACTGTATATTTTGCATTTGGACCCCGAAGGGTCTGAAATCTATAAAAGTAGAGAGAGATGATGCGTTTTGGAAAAGAGAAATGGAGCCAAAACTAGTTCAATTTTATTTAGAATGCATGCTACCCGAATTAATAGATAGTCGGCACAATAGATGCATGCCTATTCGGGAGCCTCAATTTATATTACCTGAAAGAGCGACAGAAAAACCGAGAAGCTTGAAAAAGCGAAAAAGGTCTCCCTCCGAAAATAGTAAAACTATTGCATCGGTCCGGCGTCGCATCGCACTGTAAAGTGCAGGGCCACTGACTGTGTCAGTGGTCACAAGTGCCAGCAATGGCACTTTTCCTCGCGGATCATACGATCGCGCGAGTGGATCGACACCGCCGTAACTTTCGCAAGAAAGTGACGAGAGAAATAATAAATTTGATCAATCCGCCGTCGCACCGCACTGTAAAGTGCAGGGCCACTGACTGTGTCAGTGGTCACAAGTGCCAGAAATGGCACTTTTCCTCGCGGATCGTACGATCACGCGAGTCGACCGACGCCGCCGTAACTTTCGCAAGAAAGTGACGAGAGAAATAATAAATTTAATTCACCCTTTAGTAGTTAGGCTATGCCGATTCTAGACCATGGTGCTCGAGGGGGTGAGGCGGGGCGGGGGGTACCGCGCTCTTCGGCGAGGGCGAGGGGGTGAGGTGGGGAGGGGGGTACCGTGCTCGTAGGTGAGGGGGTGAGGTGGGGATGGGGGTACCGTGCTCGTGGGTGAGGGGGTGAGGTGGGGAGGGGGTACCACGTTCGTGGGTGAGGGGGATGACGTCACAGGGGAGGGGGATTTTCAAATTTCAAAATGGCGGTTGAGTTCGTTGGTGAGGGGGATGACATCACAGGGGAGGGGGAGAATTTTCAAAATTTCAAGATGGCGTCGCGCGCATTTCGTATTGGCGCCATCTATTGGATGTTTAAGGTACTTTGGATCCACGTCGATATTTGGGCATGCGTTGGTAAATTTCCTAGATTTTTAGTACATTTCGTATTGGCGCCACCTGTTGGATGTTTCAGGTACTTTGAACATGAGTCGCCGCCGCGCAATCTCCGCACGCGTGTGGGATCGGGGCGCAGGCGCGACCGCGAACGAATCGTGGAATTTCGAATTTCGTCTTCGATGCTGATTTCTGAGAAAGAGGGTGGTATAGAATTTCTGAGAAAAGATAATGAATCATGGCGCGCGATAGGATTGAACACGTTTTGAAACCTATGTGCATACCATTCATGCAGGATGTTTATATCGTGACATAAACATAGAACGATAATTATTATAAATCAATCGTCGCGGCAGCCCATGGAGTAAATATATAGCGATAAGTATTCGGTGGAGAGTTCCGAGTATTTAATTTATGTAGTAAACATAACATTGCACCGCGCCATGCAGTGTGTTTATATTTGAGCAGGATTGAACGCGATTTGATCTTTGAATCGTGGGATCGATACAGCGCACGTGCAATGACGTAAACATATAGCGATAATTATTCGGGGGAAGAGTTCCGAGTATTTTCACGATCGAGAACAGGGCGACGTCTCAAGCATCCTTCTCGAGGGGCTGTAAGTTGAGTGGCGTGGGAGTGTCGAGTATTTAATTTATGTAGTAAACATAACATTGCACCGCTCCATGCAGTGTGTTTATATTTGAACAGGATTGAACGCGTTTTGGTGCCTACGTGCATGCTCTTCATATTTGATTCGTGGAATCGATACAGTGCACGTGCAAGGAATAAATGAATTATACGTTGCGTTCACGCAAGCAACTAAGCGATAATTATTCGGGGCAGAGTTCCAAGCATTCTCACGATCGAGAACAGGGCGACGTCTCAAGCATCCTTCTCGAGGGGCTGTAAGTCGAGTGCCGTGCGGGGGGTGCGTAAGGGCAAAAGAATTCGTACATGAACCCAGGGCATCTGGTTTACATCAGACCAATGCTAGGACCACACACATATTGCCTATCCGGAAACGCGATAGACATTTGTCTAGACCATATCTCTAAGAATTAATATTATGTACGAAAAGGATATTATAAATGATTCGTCACAGGTATTAATGTGAAAGTTATACATTTATTAAAACATTGTGAAAGTTATACATTTATTAAAACATTGTGAAATTTATACATTTATTATTAAATCTTACATTTATCATTAAAACATATATGTATGTACTATAGTGGTACATGCTTTACATCACGCAGCATGGATTGCATTCCTAACGCGATCAATTGGTCGCTTTCGAAAATTAATTTCACATAATCTGTCGGCGCGATAGCGCTGCGTAGAACGTCCACGAAGGTAGCATATTTACTACTTACAGAGTACGTATTATCACTTAGCCAGGTGAACATATGTTCAATGCAATGTTCATACGCGAATAGTTTACGCAAAGTGACTTCAGTCATATATATGTAAGCGTGATTATCGGTGATTTTAATAAGTTGGTCATTGTGCATACTCGTGAAGTCTAGTCGTAAATGATCAATTATTATGTGGGTTTGAGGCGATGTTGCGTTGCTGCGTAATCGTTGGAGTATGTCAGCCTTATTTTGCAGTAGGAGCTTCCACGTAGACATCGAAAAGCTCAACTCGCTGCCTTTATTGTCAGCTATGGCAATCTCGACGCGGCACGAATCCATGCCAATGCGTATTCCAATAGTTAGACGTTTATAAGCTGTCGCCGTCAGCGGATAATCACGCCCCAGGACCCGTACAATTAACGGTTTCGGCGTTTTCAATGTTTTTGGTGTTGCGGATTCAGAACTGTAAGAAACATACATATAGAATTAATACATCATGCGTTTCTGTTTACAGTGATTGAAATAAGTGAAAGAAAGGAATAAGTTAAAAGTGTATAGTAACGCGTACGTACCTCATATCGAGTTGTTGATTAAGATCTTGTTGACGTTTATTTGGAAACCCACCATCGTTGACGGATGTGCAGGATGAGTCGTTTAAGCTGCGTTTTGACATTTTGAAATGCAATATGCGCTATGTTCATCGAACAAAAAAATTGACGCGAACGATACTTAACACTCAAGCGTACGTGGTGTAATGAATTCCACGAGACTGACCGACGTCACTTTATACTGATTCACGTACACGTATACGTCAATGTGTGGAAGTATATGTTAATGTGTGTAAGTAAATTACATCAGTGATGGCGATGGTCAAGGTATGTATGTATATAACGCAAGAGTTTGAGAATACGTTACAAATTCAAATAGTATGCACTACAAATTCATGGAGTATGCATACAACAGAAGAGTTAGAGACGATTCACGGTGTGAATCATAAAAGTAAACTATAAGCATTATAATAATTAGTCTCGAATTATAAAATCATCGATTAATAAGAAAAAAAAGAAGAAAAAAAGAAGAAGAAGAAGAAGAAGAAGAAGAAGAAGGAGAAGAAGAAGAAGAAGCTGCGATGTATGGTCATCCCCACCCTACCTCAAGACTATCCTATTTGAAAACTACCCTACCCTGCAACGCACAGGGCATTCGTTCTAGGGTGGGGAAGTGTAGTGTATATAAGGGTGTAGACCGCCGCTGCACGGGACAGTTTTAAAAATGAGTAAATTTTACTACATACAAACACCAGTAACCCGTGGAATGAATGCTTTCGAGATGCAGCGATGCATTGTAAGTATAGTTGATTTAAATTGAATTGGTGCGCGTATTCGAACAAAATTTTAACGAAGTTGTGTGTTTGTTTCAGCAACGACATGGACAGATCGAGCGTGCGTGGTGTGACGAGCGGGACGAAGCGATCCGAAATATTGTAATTATGGTTTTTATATAATTGAATTGATTGCGCGTTTTCAATTGGACTGGTTTCTAACTAAGTCATGCGTTTGTTTCAGTCTGAACGTGATAATTTAGTCAAGGCTTGGCGCGTGGAGCGGAGGCTTGCGGTTGAGCATATCGTAAGCGGTGTTATACTAAAAATATATTGGCGCGTATGTACAATTCATCAATGTTTTAATTGATTCGTACGTTGTTACAGATGCAACGCGAACGCGAAATGATCGCGTGGAGCGATGAGTATCTCGGAGCGGTCGGTCGCCTCGTAAGTGACGTTTCGTAAAAATTATAGTGATGCGTGACCAATATCACACGACGATGTTTTAATCGAGTAATCAATTTGTTTCAGCGTCGCGAAGACATCGAGGCACGTGCACGCGATGGAGATCGCGATGTAATCATCCAGCTGCTGGTAAGTATTGTTTCACGCAAAATGATATGCGTTCACCATTCAATGTTGTTTGAATCCAATCATGTGTATGTTTCAGCATCGTCAATACCCGACGAGGAGGGACGGGCGAATCTGCCACGAGCTCCGAAAAAAAATTGCATTTGCCAGGCGCATGTGGCGTGAAGATACAATGGATATGGAATTTTTAACGTTCGACGAGTTTGACTTCTGGGGGCTGCAACGATTATTCGAAGCGTGAGTATAAGTGAATTGCAATTGTTTCGATGCTCCACGCGGTAGTACCAATGTTTATATAATAATAATTTGGTGTTTTTTCTTTGTGTGTTGCAGTGAGTAACATGAAGCAAATCAATATACTTATACTTATACTTATACTTATACTTATACTTATACTTATACTTATACTTATACTTATACTTATACTTATACTTATACTTATACTTATGTAATTAGAAAAAAGTTATAACTATTATTAATATTTAAAAAAAAAACAATTTTTAATAAATAAATATATTTTTTTATTTAATATAGTGTATGTTTATTCATGTACATCCATGCATGTAATCTTATATTATAGAATCGGTATTTACGTAAAGCGTATTCGTATGGGAAGGGGTATTCTTGCTCGTGGGTAAAGATAGCATTCGTCGCGCTTATCACCGTCACCGTTGTACTCGTAGCTATAGAAACAAAAAAAAATTATTACAAATTAGTCTATCGGTTAATGACGCATAAAGTAGATGCAATGCGTGTATAGGACTTACATTAGACAACGTTACGTATATAATTCCATATTTTCTGGACGTTCTCCAACGCGCAAACACCATCGTTGTTGTGAAATGTACATCGAAGAGCATCCGTTGAAGACATCGATTTCAGATTAGGAACGTCGGGGTCTGCGGTGTTAGGGATGATCCCGCAATAATCATCGTCCACGTCGTAGCCGCCGTCGTCTTCGACGGTTCGAGCGTTGTTGTTGCTGCTGCTGCTGTTGGTCGGTTGTTGTTGTTGTTGTTGTTGTTGCTCCTTCAGTTCGTATAAATCGCAGACATCCTCAACGATTATGTCAGGTAGTAGTTGCAGCATCCAGGTTTTCTTTTCCACACCTTTCACGACGACAAAGTCAATGTTCGTGAGTGCACTGGCCAGCAACCCAGGAAGTTTGGAGTATGGGACGTAACCGTCAGACCAGCGAAGCCCGTGATGATGCTTCGTGAGCCAGGACGCTTGACGGTTCTCGCACGATTTCAGATGTCCCCAGACGTACGGTGGTTCGAAGATCCAATGGCTGATCGTAGGCGTTTTATCATTGTTACCGTGTCTGCGGATCGCGAGCTCTTTGACAACGAACTCACAATTGGCATTGAAACCTTGAAGATCGACAATTGCGAACATTATTTTACGATTAGGTAGCAGTGTCCGTGGTGGCGTCTGAACAGCAACTGAGGACTTGGACATCGTCGTTTTCACAGTAGCAGTAGTATTCGTTTTCACAGTAGCAGTAGTATTCGTTCACACATACGCATACTATGTTAGTTTACGTACCACGTTAGTCAAAGGGCCGTATTCTACTATACGATCGTGTATGATCATACAGTACGCTGTAGTATTAGCGGGGGCATTTTCGTTGCACTCGAAATCTATTCGTACATCCACCGTAGCGCTCTTCAACGATTCGTTCTGCCTAGAACAATCTATGACCGCGATAGGCGCGTATTGAAAGAATTCGATCGCGTTCAGTAATGGTTCTCCGTGTCCGTAGTACGATCGACCAAATTTCGCGTACATATCGTACAGGATCGCGTATTTAAACTTATCGAAATCCAAGTTCAAATCATCGTACGGGTACGTCTCGGAATTTAGGTATAATCGAACGTTCGTGAGTTTACACGCGTCGAATCTACTCGCAGTTCTATCAAGACGATTCTTTCGATCAGTTTGCATGGCGAATATCACGTATCGAGGTTTCTCGATTTGCGACGTAGCTTTCACGGTCCACGTATGTTTCGTTGTCGCTTGCAGCAACGGGTACTCGTACAAGTCCCACGATCTGAAACTCATCGCGATCGGTCGGCCACTTTCCAGGATACGTAGCATCGATAGTTTATTCACTTCCTCCAAAGCGACGTGGGGCATACGCCACTGCACCTTGCGTATGTCTAGTTTCGGCCTCGCAGTGACCGAGGTACCGTACATCGCGTTCGCATCGACTCGTGATCGAATAAGGATCAGCTCGTGCCGCGCGTTCATCACGATGTGTTTGTAATCCTCGCAGAACCCTAACAGAACGTTCAATGGTACGCAGAAATTGAAAGCGCCCGAATGAAAAATGTCTTTATCGTACGCGATGGTATGATCCCAACCGGCATTCGCGAGCACTTTGCTTCTATCGACCGACAACGAAATGTAATTTTTCAACGCGGTAGCGATTCCCGGATTTCGGCAACGATCGATCTCAACACCGTTCAATTCGTATCGAATCTCATCGAACATGAACGCTACGCAATTATTGTCGAGAACAGCACTCGCCGACGTTGCCTGGCCTTTCGCGTCTTGCGTCGTTAACGTGCCACGACCTTCGATGTATAGAAAACTTTCGCACGGGAGCGTGTACAGATCTTGCTGCTGTATGGGGATTCTTATCTCGTCGCTATTATCGAACGTCGTGTTGGCGTACGGATTGTACGTGTGTAACTCGATTTTCGTGATACGATTATCAAAGGTTGGCGTATTCGCCACGTCCAGAATAAAAGACATCGCGGTTGCGTGTCACTCACAGCTTGTCTAATGGGCGACGATGAAACCTAGTGATCGTAGAAAACGCGCGTTTCTACGAGTCAATGACTTTCTTGCGCTTCTTCTTCTTATCGCTCCACCCGCCTTTATTCTGCTACTTTTGCACGCCGATAAAGGGTTGCGCCGATGACGCGACACAGAGACGTTAGGAGTAGCAGCGGCAGCTATGATTGATGATTCGTATGTATGATCTAACACTAACATACTACACACGCGCGCACACGTGTAGTTACGCTAGCCTATCGCGCGGACGTCGTTGAACGTGCAAACGAATCGTTATTTCTTCTCCGCGGAAATCTATAGGGCGCTCGTGTTGATCGACGATGCACAACGTTAGATCGTGTATTGCTCGTGCAACGATCGGCAGGTAAATGACGTGTCGCGGGGTTTCCGATATCTTATATCCCGGTGGCACGCGAGGTGAAAATTCATGGATCGTGTGTACCGGCTTGTCGTTGCTGTACGCACCGGTAGTGACGTTGCACGTTACTCTGATCACGTTAACGTTTATAATGTTCACGGGTACGTCGGACTCGTGCCAGGTTCTTGGTGATAAAACGCGATTCGGGGAAAATCCTAGCAACGAGCCCACATTGTTTGGTTGCGTAAAGTCCACGGCGAACGCGCAGTACAGCTCGCTTTTCATGGTGTTGTTGTTAGCTCGCAGCATTAGAGGATACTTGTCGGCATCATTCTCATTTGCATCGTTGTTATCGATACTTCGGGGATGTCGATCGAGTAATCGCTGCTTCAGGTGCTCGGCGATAGCGTCTAATTCGTATGAACCGTGAGGTATCGCAATGTATTCATGAGCGACGTCGACGATGTTGTTCTCGGCGTTGTAGACGATGAAGTAGAATTTATCGTTGCTCGAGTCAATGTTCGGTATCGTGTGAAACGTCTCCAAGTCCGCGAGTCCTAATTCATACTGACCATCGCTCAAATCTATCGGAGGAAAATAGTTTACCGTGAGCACGCTGCTACGGCCCGTTAACGTGAGCGTGAACGACATATCGATTACACTCGCGAGGCGGAGAGCGAGAAAGTGACGCGCGCGTTCGAATACTCGTCAATTTATCGTCAAATTATGTTTCTTTATTATAGGATATATGAAGCATCATTATGTATGGATACATCGTAGCATAATCTTAGTACTGTAACCGTTAAGCCGCGGGGTTACCGGTGGGACGGTGGAGGAACCGTATCGCCAGCTCAGGACGGTGGTCCAGGGCCGCCGATCGAATGACTTAGTACGCAGAGGTGAGGTAGAGTACGAGAATTTATTCACGCTGATGTACAGCGTATCCCGGCCAGGTCTATGCTGGCAAACAGAGTATGCACGGCTTAAACCTAGACTTAGCCTATCGCGGATATCGGCGCGTATCGCGGCGCGGATCGCGTCGCGTACTTCGGAGCGTTGGTCGGCGGTGCGTATCGCGGCGCGTGTCGCGGCGCGTATTTCGGTGCGGGTCTCGATGGTCGTTTCGGCGAGAGTGGAGAGGAAAGACGATTTGACCCTTCGGTGTCCAGGCGGGCCAACCCTGCCAATGGACCCTGGTCGGAGAGTCGGGGGGTTCCGGTCACCCAGTGGGCACAGCCCGCGGGTGAGTCGGCGACTGTAAGGACGCTCTCGAGAACAGAGATAACTCTGTTCGGGAGATCGATGGCGGTTGTTATCGGTATTTCGTCCAGAGGATGGCTCACGCTGTCCTTCTGGGAACCGTGGAGGTGTGGAGGCGAAAAATGCACAGAGACTCAGTCTGTGGACGCACAAGAACTGGTGCAAAACACGGGCGCTTGGCTTTCGCAAGAACGAGGGTTTCGGCACAAGAACGTGGAATCGCACAGGAGGTCTCTGGGAGAGGCGTACTTCGTACTAACGCTCTAGGCGGTCTCTCTCTAATAGGCCTATGCCCTCGACCTTTATGTCCTCGTCCGCACATTTTCGGCAGCGAGAGAGTCTCTCTCTGTGAATCCCTCTCGCGCCAGTTCTCGGTATTGCGGACGAGTGGTGGGGGGCAAGACCGTTGGCGTCGCGCGGTACGCTCTGCCTCGGTCGGGCGCGTGGTGGGGGGTAAGATCGTCGTCCCACCGGCGTAACTCGTTACAGTACATAGGCCATAATTCAATAGATTTTTTATGCAAAAATTGTGCGCATAAGGGACCGCAATTCATCTCGTCGAAACGTTGAAAACGATCGTGATTGTACGTGATCGTTGTTCCGCGTCCGAAATAGTAAATCAATTCCGTGGGAGGTCGCAGATTCCCGAAACTATCAAAGTATTGTACTCGTAGCCCGCGTTTCGCGTACGCGACCCAGTGCGTACCGGCGCCTCGATTCTCGTCAAGATTCGCGATACCACATTCGTTGGCTAGTACGCGCGTAGAAAGCGTGTCGCGCATAAACACCCCTCGAAAGAACGGTACGCTAGCGCACTCGCGCTCTAATTGCAGATTCGTCATAGGTTGTTGCGTTATCGCTGCCACCGTCGCCACGCGGCTACTCGATCGACGTTTTTTTTTTTTTTCTTTGAGTGCTGTCGTCGTTGGCGTCGGCGTCTAGGATTCATGCCAGCGCCTCGCTTGTACGGTGTCAGATGCATTCCACGCCCTTCCATAGCCCGATGATGACGCAACGTCTCCTCCAGCTGTTTTCGAGAGGCCCTCGAATCGTTGACCGCTTTGGTTATACCAGCCGCTCCACCGGCCAATGCTCCGATAGCCGATAACGCAGGCAGCACGAACGGAAGAAATGGAAGAAATCCACCGCGTTTAGCCACTCGTAGATTACGATGTCGTCGTCGTCGTCGCCGTTGCGGATGTTTTCCTCCAGAATTTCTCTTTTTCCTTCCAGCCTTTCTCTGTTTACGTCTCGTCCTTCTCATACCCATGCCGAGTTTGGTCTTAGCCTTCATCGTTGCCCACACTCCAGTCGCAGCGGCTTTTTCGCCAAAGGTCGCGTCGTTCGCGAACACTCGTTCTCGCGCTCGTTCGGCTAACGCGCGATCCGCCTCGTGTCGTCCCTCCAAATCCTTTCGACGAGAGTACGCGATATCGTGGTCGCGGCACGCAGCGTCCAGCGGGTTCACACCTTCGTCGCCACGAGCCAATCGCTTTAGCAAACGCGTCCCAGGTCCGCAAAACTGATAACCCGGGACGTGTAGTTCGAACGGTAAGCGGTTTATGATTCCGTTCACGAGACCCAATCCGATCTTCTTATTCTTTCGATTCAGCCCTAGTCCATGAGACACCGCGGCCGTTGATGCGATCATACACCTGCGTTAGAATAATCAGGAAAGCTACTACAATAATAAACGTGTACGCGCGCTCCACCGATCAGAGTGGTTGTGGCATGCGCGACGCGTGCCACGAATATAAATAGTAGTCCCGCGTCATGCGATTCGCGAAACAGCCGGGCGTTATTCGCGTGACCGCGAACAGAATGCTCGACGATGATAGGGATGCGAGTCGATCGAACAGACACGGCCCGTTGCTGCCGAACAGCGTGCGAGGCGTGATTTGCGGGCCGTCCGGTTGCGGAAAAACGAACGTACTTCTGAGCATGTTAGAGAGCCCGAACGGTTTACGTTTCGAGAATGTGTACGTGTACTCGAAATCGTTGCATCAGCCAAAGTATCGATATCTGGAGCAGGTGTTGTCGCTCGTCGACGGAATCGAATACTTTCCATACTCGGACAACGCCGAGATCGTCCCACCGAGAGACGCTCGACCTGACTCGATCTTCGTGTTCGATGACGTGGCGTGCGACGAACAGAACGCGATCCGCGAATATTTCTCCATGGGTCGACACGCGAATGTGGACTGCTTTTATTTGTGTCAGTCGTACGCTAGAATACCTAAACATTTGATCAGGGACAACGTGAATTTTCTTATGCTGTTCAAACAAGACGGTACGAACTTGCGTCGCGTGTACAACGATCACGTGAATACAGACATGACGTTCGAGTCGTTCAACGACTTGTGCGCGAGATGTTGGCGTCGACGATACGATTTCGTGGTGATCGATAAGGATAGTTCCATGTACGAAGGGCGATATCGAAGAGGATTTAACGAGTTCGTCGTAGCTCGCGGACATTAGTAAACCGCGAGTCGTTCATCGAGCAACACGAAATGTCTAACGAATCGACGACGACTGCGTTAACCTCGAGTAACGTCGACGCGAAGCATACGCGAAAACAACGCCGACGTTATCGACAAAAGGGAGCTAAATGTCAAAAAGGAGGGAAACGTCGTCGGGGTGTGGATTCGAAGGTGAACGCGAAGGTAGAAATCGCCAAAGTCAGCGACGTTATACGTAAAAAGTGCCTGGCCTTGAAAATTGGTAAAATGGCTACGGAAGCGGCTGTGGAGGTGAGCACGCGCCCCATCGTCGAACCGCTGAAACGATTAATCGAGAACACATCCGCGTTGAAAACACGCTCAACGCCTCGATCGCGACCTGTGAAGAGAGCATATGAATATGGTCAACACCAATCATCGAAGCGACTTCGAACTGCTACCGCGACTACATCCATGGAACGTTCGAATAACCTTCCATCATCTAGCGACAATGACGACGCTAACAACGATAACGACAGCGACGTCGACACTGACAGCGACAACGACAATGATATCGATGTCAACAACGTTGATGATGATGATGATGGTGATGATGTTGACGATGTTGTTGTTGTTGACGATGATGAGGGCGATGAAAACAGTGAAAAAATTCAGGATGATGAGCCGCCGACAAGGGTTAGCGATTTGGATGCGCTGCGTAGCCCCGTCGATGATGTCACTGTGTATGTACGGAATGCCAAAGGACCCTTGTCGCGAGAATATCTACGACTGTTCTTCACAGACACCAAGAAACGCATCGATAACGTATACGGCGTATACTTGGGGTCTGACGAAGACCTAATGATTGGCGATTCCGTGCTAACCATCGACCCGAACAGCGACGACGTTCGCGTGAACGGAACTCGATACGCGGGGACTCGGGGCTTGTACGAATTGCTGTTCATGCGAATACCCAACGATCGCACGTACACGGACGCCGATCTTCGCTCGTACCGTCGCATCTTGTTGGCTACTAGTGCGCACAAGCGAAATCATTCGCCCAGCAAGCGTACGCTGGGTAACAAGGGGTACAAGTATACGAAAATCGTGTCCTCGGTGATCGGCGGGGTGCGGACACCGGGTGTCAGACGCGTCAGGGACGGCGGGCGCGGGCGCGGGCGCGAGCGCGGCGCGGATTCCGCGGGCCCCGCGGACGGCGCGGACACCGCGTACACCGCGGACGCCGCGGACACCGCGTACACCGCGGACGCTGCGGACCCCGCGTACACCGCGGACGCCGCGGGCACGCATCAAGGTCGAGGATTACCCATCGACTATTCGATGACTGTCACCGATAACGCGGTCGATTACGTATACTGGGACGATCCGAATGAATTAGTCGATAGACTCGGGCTGCTCACGGCATCGCGCGCGGCTGGACACACGGGTCACGATAATGAAATCGCATCCATCGTGGAGGAACTTCGCGAGGATAGATTCATCTTAAATTGAACATTCCGGTGATCGTAGCATCAGTAGCGTTCGAGCACGCACGCCTCGTTATGTCGGTGAATAAGTTTGGTACCTCGTTACGCAATAATGCCAACAACAACAACAACAACAATAACATGAACGAAGCAACGATGACTACGACGAGACTATTGTCCTCGGTGGACGAGCGCATTACGCGAAAACTCGAAATAGCTATCGCGAACGCACGGTTGGACGCAGAGCATCAACGATCTCAACTCGAGACGCGAGTACAACGAACTATGTCGGATATCGTTACCGCTCAATTGTCTCGGCTAGAGGATAACTTAAATAACGCGATGGAACGACGCTTCGATCATTTGAAAGATAGACTCGAAGAGTTTACGACTGCGACAGAGGGTCTGCGACAACGACGACGACGACGATGATCCCCGACAGTAGCAACAACAACAACAACAACAACAACAACAACGGCTACGGCTCTGAAACGTCTAATAATAATAATAACGAGCGATCGCGAAAGACGTGCACCGATTGCATTTTGCTAGCACTCGAGGAACTCGTACTATTTCTAACGTCCTTGGAACGTCGCGATCATTCCCCGTCCACCCCGTGAAGCATGAGCAAGGAGAGAGTACAATTGGTACACGAATTACACGCCCCCGCGAGACGCAATTTCCTGCGGCGACACGTCGTGATTCGCGGCTACGATGATTTCCGTACGCGAAGCAAAATCGAGGATATCACTATATATTAACGATCATCGACGCGTTTAGCAAGTACGCTTGGGCCTTACCCGTGAAAACGAAAAGCGGACGCGACGTGACCGCGGCGTTCGCAACCGTGCTGCGGCAGAGCGATAGATGCCCGCGAAATTTACAAATCGACATGGGAAAGGAGTTCTACAACGCGGAGTTTCAACGATGCGCGAAGACCCGCGGGATCAACCACTACTCCACGTATAGCGTGATGAAAGCGTCGATCGTTGAACGTTTCAATCGCACGCTGAAAAACCTAATGTGGAAACAATTCTCCTTGAACGCGTCCTATCGCTGGGTCGACCTGTTACCTACGCTCGTACGCACCTACAATCATAGCAAACATCGAACGATCAACGCTCGACCCGTTGACGTGACCCCCGCGACGCGTTTGTCGTTTGCCGCGAACGAACCCCTACCCCCCTCCGCATCGAAAGGTGTTGGACGACGCGCCAAATTCATCATAGGTGACAAGGTACGCGTGAGCAAGTTCAAGACCCTCTTCGAGAAGGGGTACACTCCGAACTGGTCGACCGAAGTGTTCGAAATCGTAACCGTACAACGAACGCGCCCGGTGACGTACATTCTGCGCGATTCCGCGGGAGAGCCGATCTCGGGTGGATTCTACGAGTACGAATTGCATTCGGTCGCGAATCCGGACGTCTATCTGGTGGAGAAGATTATTCGTCGCAAGGGTAGCCAGGTGTTGGTTAAGTGGCTCGGATTCGATTCGTCGCGGAACTCGTGGATACGCGACAAGGATATTCTATGATTCATGATTATAAGCGCGCTCTATGTTACTGGAATAAAGAAATAACGAATATATATATATAAAATAAATACATTGCTCATTTATTCAATTATTACTCCTCACATTCCAATACAAATAATATTAATAAAAAGAATTAAAAATATATATATACATATAATTTACACTTTAATACATTTATTCATTCAAACATACAAACATACTACGCAGCGGAATTCTCGCAGGGCTCGTCGGACTCAAGCTCGAGGAGCTCGTGAGTGTCGAGTTCGGGGATACGATAATGTCCCCACGGAAGGGTGGTCACCCGATCCGCCAGAATACAACGTTTATCGTCGAATGGGCTGAGAGCGTTCTTTTCCTCGCTCACCGAATACACCACGTGCAGCCTAGATCTTATATTATTCTGGCGAACCGCTTTCTCGGTGAGATTGCGAAGACAACGAATGTAATCGTCGAATTGTACATCATTCGCGACCACGTGTCTCCGCACACCCTTCACTTTTTTAACCTCGCACGTAGCCCTCGCTGCAGCGTTAAAAGTCCTAGTCGCATACATTTTAGACCGCAATCCGACGAACTCGGTCATCAAGGCTCCGTTATTCTCATCTTTCATGAGTCCCGGAACCTTTTTATTTACGCGAGGCATACCATACGGATTGTCCACCGCGTAATCACTCGTATCGAATCGGTCGACGTCACACTTAATTCTTTCATACGCATCCTCGCATTCCACGCTATATATCAAACTGTCGGTATCGGTGTACAGAACCTTACACCGATCACCGAACCTCGCACGCATATATGAATAATGAAATTCATACAAACATTCCTTAGAAATATCAAGCACACTCATACCCACATATATCGGCTTATCGAATTTAACTTTTAATTTACGCATCTCGATCGCCACTAACTGCTCGGAGAAGATCGTCCGACTATGAAAGTTTGGTTTCGCGATCAGCGTTTCCGCGCCGTAACGACCGTCCCACTTAGTCACTAGTCGCACGTCTACGCGATTCCGCACGTTCTCCATTGTCTTACCGTACACCGCGTTATTCATTAATTTAAATAAAGTCTTTTGAAATTCACTCGTGGCTCGCGTCCTCAAATCAGTGTTCAATTGAATGTACTCGCGCAACCAATGCGACTGATCGAACCGCAACACCCGATGAATTCGCGTCACGCGTAAACCGTGGCGCACGCACTGTTTCAGGTAGCGATAGTGAATTACGTATCGCTCCTTATCGTCGAGCGTGGCAAGCAGCTTGGTCTGTTTCCCTTCTGGCGCGTGCTCGCGTACAGGGCAGAATGGCAGGTCGGCGTGTGCGTCGTGAATCTCCTTGGGATACTCGATGTCCACCTCCAACAGGTATCCCTCGGGTCCATCGTCGTCGGGCATGGATGATACGTCGAGCGCGGCGACCGTCGCATCGTCCAACCATTCAAACCCTCCGTGCGGCATAGCCTGCGACATCGCCCATCCGTACAAGTTGTTGACGTCGAAGTACATCAGGTACGTCGACGGCTTCGACTCGTCGTACATCGCTGCCGGCAGGTACTTGTTATTGGCACGCGCGTACCTGTGCGAGCACTGACTCAGACCACCGCGTATGCCACGCTCCACGAACAGTAGCATGTCCACGTCCGTCAAAAGCTCTAATTTGATACCGGTGTACTTGAGCATCGCGTCCCACGTAAAACTCGGCAACGTAAAATAATGCGCGGGATCCAGATTGTAACTCGCGATACAGTCGGTGCGGAAACTCTCGAATACGTCGGCGAGTAACAGCACATCTGTTTTCAAGTATAAATCACTGTACTCGCCTAATGTCTGTACGCGAAAAGCATTCCACACGTTCACGGCGTGCGCGTAATCAGGCTCCGACGCGGCGGTATCGTTCAACCGATTATAAAATTCTTCGCGGGACGGTAAACGCGTATCGTTAAGTTTGGCGTATGACGATACATAGTCGTACGGGAAGACGCCCTTCCTGGTCAGGAGATTGAACTGATCGTCCGACAGAGATTGAAACTCGCCTCGTAGAATCGCGAGTCGTTCTTTGCCAAGGTCCGAAGCGAGTTTCTCCAGACTAGCGGCTAAGAACTTCAGCGAATCTACGAATCGAAACTTCAACCCCCTCTTCCAATCGTTGTTCTCGGCGTCGATTCCCTTGACATGTTTCGTGAACGATATATATCGTTCCTTCGTTACCGGCAGCAGGTCGATCTGCCCATCGAACGCGGACGCCAACTCCTTAATTACAAAATGCGCGTCGTAGCCTGATAAATTGTGAAATACTACGGGGATCGTGTACGATCTTTGAAAT
Source organism: Andrena praecox (assembly GCA_963932275.1). Lineage (NCBI taxonomy): Eukaryota > Metazoa > Arthropoda > Insecta > Hymenoptera > Andrenidae > Andrena > Andrena praecox. Next base: position 39,393,313 of record OZ010731.1, read on the forward strand.
TGTAAGTTACACGATACGTGGGCCGCGCCTCGATATTCACCCGTCGAGTGGCAATGGTCGCGCACTTTTTTGTCCGTATCGACGAATGTTTTTCCGCACATGTGGCACGCGCTCGCGTCATGAAAACTTCGCCACTGTTGCCTCGTCAGCGGGATCATCGGTTTCGCGTTTCGCAACCACGAATACGCAGTGTCCGCAAAGTCTCGAAGTTCCCGCACGAACCATTTTACGCACTCGGAGTCGTGACGATACGCGCGATAACGGCACAGAGACGCGTCGGTGGAACAATGAATGTAATATCCAACGCTGTACGCTCTGTGCTGCTGGTACGTGTACGTACGCCTCCGCTCCGCAGGCTCGACGTCCTCCAGCATGCATTCGAAGTCCGCGTACACGACGAATGGTGCTCGTTCCCTGTTCTTGAAGTTTTTGAACTGCAACCATTTGTCGGCGGCGGACGGCAATTCGACGGCACATTCGTTTATGCGTTGGCAGTCCACGGTGTGCCTGGTCAATTGCTCGGACGAATAGAAGAAGATGAGACATCTGCAATGATAATAGCTTTAATAATAACCATAAGAATAAATAATATATCGATCGAAATATTTTTACGTACCTCTCGCAAACGAAAACTTTATGTCCATGGGTGCTGAGTTGCTGCGATACGAGCCTCGACATACTTCGAATGCACGCGAAATGATGCTGATTGGGGAATTTGAAATCCTGCACCAGTAGCAGGTTCGCGTGTCTCTCGCGCTTGTCTTCGGTCAAACGCAGAGGCATGCAGCTTTCGTCGGTCCAGGTGTACACGTTCACCGACACGTTATTTAACCTCTCGAACTTCTTAAGCTGATTTAGCGTTACTGGAAGAGTCATATCGTCCGTACGAAGTACCGTCGAGTGATGAGGGTACGACGTGTGCCTGTCCCCATGCGTAGCAGCAGGGTGCAAACTAGCGACGACGGCCCACAAGAAGCACGCATTGTCACTAGTCGGTATATTAACCACGGCCTTTTTAACAATGACCTCGAATGGAAGTGGCACGAAGCAACCAGCGCGAAGTGGATTATGCTTATTTATATTCACTAGAATATTTAGCACAGCCCTTAGGGTCCATCCACTGTCGCGATCTTGAAACTCCTCGATAGCCACTAACGTGGGAGCGACCACGTGCTTCGAATACCACTCGCGCACGTTCGATGTCCTGAACAGTACACGATTTCGCGTACCGAAACTTTTCATGTCCATATTATCATTTAACATAAACTCCGCGTTCAGTATCGTATTCACGGACACACTAGAATGTTCGTTGATAGCGTCTGTCACGCGTGATAGTACCGTTCGTCGAGCACCCTCTAAAAATCGACGTGGATCGACGTGTCCCACGTTGATTACCGCGCCAGTCGAAATACGACCTATAAACGCTGATTCCACGTCTTCCCATACGACTTTGGGCGCCGTCGATCGACCCGAAACCCCGAGTCCTACTCGCGAAAACCGACCCCGAACAATCGCGCGTAATGTTTTTATTCGCGCGATCAGCGACACCAGGCGTTGTTTCGCGGCCACTGCCACTCCTCCGCTGCACTGGTACTCGACGATTAGCTGCAGGCACGTGTCGCACTGGTCCTCCCAGTCTCGGAATTCCGCAACATAGCGTAAAAGCTCGGACATCCGGGACAAAACCCTGTACGTGTCCATGAACACTTCCATGTTCACTTATTCACGATGAGTACACTTCCTCACAAATAGTTTATTTCCCACATTTGTTTCATTTCACCTGACTTTATGATTCGACTCTTCCAGGTGATACGATCGTGCTCCCAATCCGGAAATCGAAAACTTAACGGTACGAGGACGAGCTTCGAGTTTCGCGGCAGACTCGTACGATCGTCCAAAAATCGTTTCAATTCCCGACATAAAAACTTATGCACCGTAATTTTTGTTGTATCAGGATACAATACTTCCCGTACTTTGACCGCTCCGTTCTCGATGTCGTGCAGAAGTGTCAACGGTGTACACACGATCGCGGTAATGTACTCCGTACGCTTGAGGTGTACGTCCTTATCGTTAACTATGCAATACAATGAGCATTTACCCACAGTACTATTTCGCGCGATATGACGTAGCAATTGACGATGCTCACGCGGCAGTTGCATAAATCCGTGTCGAAAGATGCTAATCCATGACGTCTCGGTTAATGATGGTACGCTTAACGCGCTGCGGATCTTATGCCTCTCGATCGTCAGTGATTCGTCATCCAGCTGCATCGACGTTGATAATTGTATTGCCCCTCCATCGATATAATCATCAGAATCCGATGACTCGAGCAAAGCTTCTAGCGCGTCCTGTTCAGCGAGTATGTGTGATATTTTGCTTATGACACACGTTTGCACTATTTCTAAATTACTCTTAAGTAATGTCAAACGTTGTTGTTCAGCTGTCGATACTCTTCGAGTCGTAAAATACGCATCGATAAGCCGCAAACATTCGTTATACGATATGAGCCACTCGTTACAATGTTCTTCGGTACGCAGCAGTGGGGTCATCCCTCGTAACAACTTATATGAATTCACGAAAAAGTCCATGTCTCGCGACACTTATGCGCGCGTAACGTATTTCACGATATTCACCGAGCGACTGCCGGATTTAATATACTAACCGCATACCCTATCCGAACTCATTATGACGCCATCGAACTATGTATACGTTAGTTGCGGTTCGAACGTATCTTCAAATTTTTCTCACCCTTACACGGTCGCTGTACCACTCCCACGATTCAGATATAAACATACGATATCGCGCGGTGCAGCGCCATGTTTACTCCATGGGCTATCGCTACGATTGACTTACAGCCTCCTCGATATGAATGCTCGCCCCATTCTCGATCGCCGAAATACTTGGAACTCTACCCCCGAATAATTATTACTCCCTGCTTACGATGGTTACTCACACGAATGTAATGTCGAATAATTATTGGTCCATGTTTTCGTATGTGTGATCATGGGCCGGCCACGTTAAAATCAGATCTCTCACGCTACTGCATCAGTCAGGTCATACGTTACTACAAGAAACGTTTTTAAAAATTTATCGCATCCGAGTGGATTGCAGTTGCATCGAAGACTGTTGCATCAAAGTGATATTGTTGTTGTTGTTGTTGTTGTTATAAGCGAGATTAATTTGAAGGATATCGTCCACCGTTCAACGCACGGAAATACAATCGATTAATACCGTAAGTTTCCATTAACATATTTTAGTGAATCATTGTGATACCAACTTTGAGAATTATAAGAAAAATCGGTTTCAGATTATGTCTCTACCCGTGGTTTTGAATCGGGAAGTTGCCGCTGTGATCCCCAGTTACGCATCCCATCCCAAAATATATGTACCGTGTCGGGATGTCGCTGTGCAATGCGCAGAAATTCGAGATGGTGAATTTCACGAGGCAGAAGTTCTTTACTGTGGAAATGTTTATTTGAAGGTGTTTTATAATGTTGATGGCTTAGACGGTATAGATATGTTTGACAACTACGGGGACGCGCAATATTGGTTAAATAGACATACGCGGCGAAAACCTTTCTTTTTAGATCTTAGTGATGTCGACGATGATGATTATCGTTTAGATATGGACTACAATGATGTATATCATCTGCACAGTTCGACGGATCCAAAAAGTGTGGTTTGGCGGAAATGTGTCAATGCGAAACAAATCGACTATATCGCGGTTGATGATAATGCGATGTCGGGGATTAACGTTCGTGATAATGCAGTTCAGGTTGACGAGTCTGATTTTCATACGACTGCGTCCGCGCAACTTGATGCGTTCTTTACTGATGCTGATTTATTTACTGAAATCATCGACAATGCATTCTTCACGAACGATATCGACGATGCTATATTCAACGACGATGTTACCGAGTGGGATAACTAAGTTAAATAAACTACTAAAATCTTGAAAATCTATGTACGAATTCTTTTACCCTCACACACACACTCCCACGCCACTCAACTTACAGCCCCTCGAGAAGGATGCTTGAGACGTCGCCCTGTTCTCGATCGTGAAAATACTCGGAACTCTTCCCCCGAATAATTATCGCTATATGTTTACGTCATTGCACGTGCGCTGTATCGATCCCACGATTCAAAGATCAAATCGCGTTCAATCCTGCTCAAATATAAACACACTGCATGGCGCGGTGCAATGTTATGTTTACTACATAAATTAAATACTCGGAACTCTCCACCGAATACTTATCGCTATATATTTACTCCATGGGCTGCCGCGACGATTGATTTATAATAATTATCGTTCTATGTTTATGTCACGATATAAACATCCTGCATGAATGGTATGCACATAGGTTTCAAAACGTGTTCAATCCTATCGCGCGCCATGATTCATTATCTTTTCTCAGAAATTCTATACCACCCTCTTTCTCAGAAATCAGCATCGAAGACGAAATTCGAAATTCCACGATTCGCTCGCGGTCGCGCCTGCGCCCCGATCCCACACGCGTGCGGAGATTGCGCGGCGGCGACTCATGTTCAAAGTACCTTAAACATCCAACAGGTGGCGCCAATATGAAATGTACTAAAAATCTAGGAAATTTACCAACGCATGCCCAAATATCGACGTGGATCCAAAGTACCTTAAACATCCAATAGATGGCGCCAATACGAAATGCGCGCGACGCCATCTTGAAATTTTGAAAATTCTCCCCCTCCCCTGTGACGTCATCCCCCTCACCAACGAACTCAACCGCCATTTTGAAATTTGAAAATCCCCCTCCCCTGTGACGTCATCCCCCTCACCCACGAACGTGGTACCCCCTCCCCACCTCACCCACGAGCACGGTACCCCCCTCCCCACCTCACCCCCTCACCTACGAGCACGGTACCCCCCTTCCCACCTCACCCCCTCACCAACGAGCACGGTACCCCCCTCCCCACCTCACCCCCTCGCCCTCGCCGAAGAGCGCGGTACCCCCCGCCCCGCCTCACCCCCTCGAGCACCATGGTCTAGAATCGGCATAGCCTAACTACTCCCTTTAATTTTTTCAGACACATTTCTAAGTTCACAGGAGCAGACAGACAGAAGACAGACGCAAGGTGGAAGAAAAGATACAGATGCGGATCTACATTACAAATTATTTGCATACGTAAGGGTGCCGAGTCAACTTTGTAGGAGGGCCAGCGGGAAAATAGTCAAACAAACTGAATTGGTATGATCGGCTTTATTCTGCAGTGACTCTGTCACTGGTTCCAATACGACAACCTCTGTCCTCTCCGCATTCACGCTCTTATAACACCATGCACCCTCACTCACGCACACACACACATTCATCCCTAGCCGTAGTCTTCACGGCGACACATCATCAGTGATGCCAGAATCGTGGGACGTGGGAGTAGGGATCGGCTGACTCCAGCTCTCGCTGACACGTACAGGAGCGGTGGTAATGTGTGCGTGAATTGACTCCAGCTACGCGAGCTAGAGTCGGCCGAAGCTACGCTAGCAGCGAGTGTAGTTACGTTGTAGTGACGTAAAAGCATGTGACGTCACATTCGCTTTGCGTGTTCGTCAATTCACGCACACATTACCTCCGCTCCTGTACGTGTCAGCGAGAGCTGGAGTCAGCCGATCCCTGGCCATGACCTACTGTCATCCCCTACTTTGCCCCATCGCACTACACACAAGCATATCCCTACTTTTGTCCGTGTGCATCGCCTGTACGGTTCTGTCCTCCAACAAACCACATTGCCGAAACCCGAGGGTATGAGTCGCAATCAGGAGATCGGCAGTTCAAATCCCAGTACAACAATCTTACTTTTTTTTTTAATTATTCTCTAATTTCAATCAATTATACTTTAATTTGGTTTCCTAACTTCTCAGTAGAATAAAAAACTTGAAAATTATTAATCTGCAAAACATTTTTTGTTAATAATGCAATATGCGTTCCCGAAAACCACTGCAGCGGACCATAGGACAGAAATAAACACACAATTGAAATTATAAATATGATTATAATTGTACAGGAAAAAATATAAATATTCCTATAAACTTATCTCTTTTTGTTGAAAAATAATAAATTTGCTGGCAGAAATGCACTGGAAGGTGGGAAACATATGATGCAGTGAGAGCGACAATGGACCAACCCACAATAAAAAAAAAATTTATTCCCCATTATATATGATTAGTAGAGCCTATTGGAATACATTATTACTACTAACTCAATTTCGAAAAGAATGTGGGTTAGTCTGTTGTTGCTCTCACTGCCTCATATGTAAGCCACTATAACATAATTATCATTTGTGTATTCACAAAATGTGCTATCAAACCGCGTCCCGGGCACCGCGTCCCAGGTAAGCATTTGTCCCACGCAGAGATGGGCATTATTTAAATAACAAATTATTTTAAATGACGTATCAAATAAAAAATACTTTAGTCTTATTCGTCATGAATAAGACTAACCCAAGTCAATTTTTAATCGAAGCGTCCATGATTGAAGTAGGTCGATCATGGGGATTCAATCGTCGGCCATGATTGAATACGTCAATCATGGGGATTCAATCGTCGGCCATGATTGAAGTAAGTCAATCATGGGGATTCAATCGTCGGTCATGATTGAATACGTCAATCATGGGGATTCAATCGTCGGCCACGATTGAATACGTCAATCATGGGGATTCAATCGTCGGCCATGATTGAATACGTCAATCATGGGGATTCAATCGTCGGCCATGATTGACCTACCTTCAATCATGGAGATGCAATCATGACTGAATGAACAGTGTTCTCGTATTCAACCGTAGTTCAGTCGCGTAGCTCGACTAACCTTGGCGAGCCTCGAGACTCGCGAGAACCTTTGATCGATGCCGCGCGAGGCCCGAGCCGAGCGACATTGTATCGTTCACCCGTCTAAACTGGCGCCTGGAATTGCTCGGCGATGTGTCATCGATTATACGGAAAGTGAATTTCTTTATTACTTAACCGACTTCAAAAAGGAGGAGGTTATAGATTCGACCCGTTTGTATGTTTGTCCCCTCATAACTCCTCAGCATATGGACCGATTTTGATGATCTTTTTTTTATTCGAAAGAGGGCGATGCCCCGGTGGTCCCGTCCTAGACTAAATCAACATTGGCCCAATATTTTGCCACTTATGGTTAATAATAAAGACTATTGTCACATAATTATTATTATTTTATGTACGTACGCGCATATTTCCTCAGCATGTTGTGTCAATATATATAAAACTAAAAAGCTAAAAGTAAAAAATTTTATAAAAATTAAAACCGACTTCAAAAAAATAAAATTGCACTAAAAAATAAAAAATAATGTTTTCCCTTATTTAAACTACGACTCTCATATTTTTTAAGCTGGCGCCAGATTTACACAGTGCACATGATGAGGCACCGACTCAAAAAATATGAGAGTCGTAGTTTAAATAAGGGAAAACATTATTTTTTATTTTTAGTGCAATTTTATTTTTTTGAAGTCGGTTTTAATTTTTATAAAATTTTTTATTTTTAGCTTTTTAGTTTTATATATATTGACACAACATGCTGAGGAAATATGCGCGTACGTACATAAAATAATAATAATTATGTGACAATAGTCTTTATTATTAACCATAAGTGGCAAAATATTGGGCCAATGTTGATTTAGTCTAGGACGGGACCACCGGGGCATCGCCCTCTTTCGAATAAAAAAAAGATCATCAAAATCGGTCCATATGCTGAGGAGTTATGAGGGGACAAACATACAAACGGGTCGAATCTATAACCTCCTCCTTTTTGAAGTCGGTTAAGTAGTAATGAAATTCACTTTCCGTATAATCGATGACACATCGCCGAGCAATTCCAGGCGCCAGTTTAGACGGGTGAACGATACAATGTCGCTCGGCTCGGGCCTCGCGCGGCATCGATCAAAGGTTCTCGCGAGTCTCGAGGCTCGCCAAGGTTAGTCGAGCTACGCGACTGAACTACGGTTGAATACGAGAACACTGTTCATTCAGTCATGATTGCATCCCCATGATTGAAGGTAGGTCAATCATGGCCGACGATTGAATCCCCAAGATTGACGTATTCAATCATGGCCGACGATTGAATCCCCATGATTGACGTATTCAATCATGGCCGACGATTGAATCCCCATGATTGACGTATTCAATCATGACCGACGATTGAATCCCCATGATTGACTTACTTCAATCATGGCCGACGATTGAATCCCCATGATTGACGTATTCAATCATGACTGACGATTGAATCCCCATGATTTCAATCATGAGCGCTTCGATTAAAAATTGACTCGGGTTATTCTTATTCATGAGCCTCGAATAAAATTATCGTCTTTTGGTCGAATTGAATTTTTTATTTGAAATAATTTTTTGCCCATCTCTGGTCCCACGTCCCACGATTCTGGCATCACTGCACACCATGCGGCCACCTCTGAGGCCCTGGCGCCCGAATCTCTTGTCACGCCGCTATCGCCTAAACAAGAGCCCGCCTGCCTGGGGCGCATGTGTGCATCAGCTGACCCCGCCGGTCCAACGCTTACAGGTTTGGTCAAAAGATGCCATGCTGATTCATACGGGCGTCGCAGGTATGCATTATGTCCGACGAAATATTGAAACAAACTTTTACTTTTATACCCAACTTACCGAAATGTCTGCGATCATTTCTTTACAGGCGGACTTTTTATAAAATTACTGCGCAAATGGTGTATGGGACATTAATGCCAGGGCAAATGGAGTACCATATTTCAGGTAATGTTTGACACTTTATAAATCTGCGGTAAAATTTTGTACGCTTATAAAACAACAATTAATTATGCTGTAGTGAATCTCGTCTCGAGCGTAGTAGAAAATGGAAGTAGAAAATTTAATTTTTATTGTACTGTTTCAGATGAAGAGAGAAATACGGCGGCTGCGATACCAGCGCGGGCGTAGCGGGGAGAATAGGAGAGGTCGGGTAGACCACGGCGGCAGACGGGGAGGAAGCGTGGGGGGCGGGCACAATATTTTTATCAATTATTAAATAATAAAAAAAATATTTCATACTGATTAGTGCCATGTGTGTTATTTAGAAAATATATATAAAAAAAAATTTATGGTGTTAATATTACATAATTCACTTTAAATAGAATCAATCATAGGGCACGCTATTTTATAACACGATATGAATCACTTTAATACTTCAACTTCTCAGTTAAAGAACATCAGCCATACAGCAAGTTATGACGCAAATTAAATTTATATCAAATTTTATTCAACACAATTTTGTAGTCCTTATAAACTTTGAGGGGTGGTTTCACCCCCTAGACATGCAAACGGGCCAAAATAAAAGGATACTTATTTATTATTTTTCGGTCCTCTAAAACATATCCAAAAACTAAAGCAACCGGAGGCGGGCACCTGGGAACATCTTCCTTAGTTGTAAAGAAAACTGAAGTGCTACCTCTTAGTTATAGAGAAAACTGAACGTGCCATCCATTTAAAGGACAATATTGAGTCGCAGAGGGGCCTACTGTCCTACAAGCGTATAGCGATTGCTGTACATCATTGAAAAAATCTCGCCAAAACGAATCGATTGATACGATTTTTAACTTCGAAATCAAATGGGATCACCTCGAAACATGGCCTCAAACTTCGAGATTTTGCAGTTTTGAACAAAAGAAATCGGTAGTAAAATCCCATCCGGCTCCATTCTGCTAGAGCATCGCTTACATCCCTCGGTTTTTCCTCAGGTGACTACCCGAGGACCCCAGTGCCAGATAGGATTTTACTACCGGTTTCTTTTGTTCAAAACCGTAAAATCTTGAACTCCCAGGCCATTTTTCAAGGTGATCCCATTTGTTTTCGAAGTTAAAAATGGTGTCAATTGATTCGTTTTGACGAGATCTTTCCAATGGTGTATAGCAATCGCTGTGACGCTCATAGGTTAGTAATCCCCTCTGTCCGTTGCAAGCACTGCAAGTGCCAATCCTATTTGTCACTACACTGCAATCCATATAAGAGCATACCGACGCCTCTACCGATTTGCGACCGATCTGCGCAGCTCCCACTACTACCCACGGTTTGAACCGCATGCGATTGGTCGTGGTAATTTTCAAGGAATAACTGGTACATCCCAAACGCGGGACCTGACCGTTGTCAACGCAAACAGTCCCGCACGAAAAGTTAACAGAGAGAGTAGAAGGCCGTGCGGCGGAGAAAAACATAGGCGGTTAAGTGGGGAGTCCGGCGTAGCAACGCCTCCTGTGAGTCGTGCCTGCGCGAAATCGGTATGCTCTAATGTGAAATGCAGTGTAGCTAATTGGCTCTTACACTGGTTTCTACGTAAGTACCAGCGGTACCATCTTTTAGCAATATTGGTAACTTATTTACAAAGGGAAATTGCATTAAAATTCTATATTATAATGTTACCATTGGCACGTAGAAAATTTTCTGATAAATTTTTTTTATTAATTTTGGCACTTACAGTGGTTTCTACGAGGACTCTTCAAGTGTCTTAGCTTTGTTTTCGTCTTTGTTTTTTCTAAAAATGATTGAATTTGTATAAAGTTATGATTAAAAAACAATGGTGACGCTTTATCTTGCGCACCTGTAGTAGCCCACCAAAATAATAGTAGTACAGATATTATATTAGAGAATAATATTACAATAATATTAGAATAATATTAGAGTTTCTGTATAATATGAATTAACGTAATAACCAATCCTTTCATACCAATAAATGTACACGTAAAACGATTATTCCTGATACATAACAGTAACAGGTTATGCGTTATTAATTTTGTCCTCATTTTAGAGATTGACTATTCATTACGTGCACATTAGTTTTAAATAGTATCTTGTTAAATTATTGCACAACTGAATAGAACAAAAGTTTTATTTACTTGCAGCCATTGCGTTAGTAAAAAAGAAAACGTTGCCACATTTACTTTTTTTGGGAAAATGGAGTACCTTCATACTTCGCATTCCTCGAGGACAAATATTATTATATTACGAAGACGACCCTGTACCGTTATTTGAATGGAGCCATTCTAATCCGATGAATGCTTTCCTTCCTACATACTATTATTGTAGTAGTGAAAGAGGACGCACTGTTGGCATTGCTTTTGATAGCGAAACAGGTAAGTTCACTATTTATTGCCTACAAATTCAGTAACATGTCCAACAAATTAGCGATTCTAATAATGTAATGTTTAAATAGCATTCCTCTTTCGGAGGTCGGAAAAATATGGGTATTTTCAGGAATTTATAGATGCTAAACTACTGGATGGATTGTTCTCCGATTTTACATACATGTTAATAGGCCGGGAGCAATAGACTGAAAAGTGGTAACTCTAAAAAAAACTAAGAATTTGTAGGTCTTTTCATGAATCGCTTGTTTTAGTGATGAGTATGAATCCCTGTAAAACCACCGTGAATCGGTTGCCGCCTTCCCCCTTGGGGGCCAAATGTTGAAATAATCGGTATTTCGCTAATAACTCAAAAACGGTTAGTGTTACTGAAAAACAGTTTAGATAAAAAGTAGAAAGCATTCAATTCTACATAAAAGATGTTCTACAGTATTTTTTCATAAATGTAACCGTTCTTGCAATACCGCGTGCTCAATACGTCTATCGTGAATAATTTCATTAAAATTGCGCAGATGTTTTGGTTGTATAACCTGCCATCTCACTTGCTTCTTGCCATGCGGAAAAATGTAGTTGTTGTTGGAGAGGACTAAGATTTAATTGTTCATATCGCAGCGCTGGCCAATTTTAACATGACGATGTCTTTGCTGAAACCAGAGAGAGGGAGAACGCAGAGACAGTCGTTTTCCGCGTTTAGCATGTTAGCGAACCGATGTGGGTATGTGTTAAACTCGGTAGTTCTAGTGTTAAGCAAAGTTTTTTGCGAATATCTCGTAAACCAAAGCCGACCGCCAAAAAGTTTAAGGGGAAATGTTGTTCAGAATGATGACCTTGACAACATTTGTCAAGGTCATTGAAATTGGTGAGGAAGTAGCTTTTCGACAACTTTACCATTCCTTCCTTGACATATTATGATTAAATCGCCAGCGAATGTGAAATCTGTAACTGGACGGAGACATTGGATAAGAGGTCAATGATGGCTACCAGGAATAAGGTCACACCTAACAACGACCCCTGTGGAACGCCATTTTCAATTGACTTTAGGGCACGGTAGAATATTGTTGACTAAGTTAAGGATGTTGTCGTGAAGACCATAGTAAAGGAGCCACGGAAAAAAGGCCTCGTGGGATGGGACTCGAACCCACAATCCACGGATCCTCTGCGTACTGGCCAGCCGCCTAACCTGGGCTTAGGAATTAACTGCTCTTTTCGGCAGATTTGTAATCGTGTTTAGTTGCGGAATGATTACCGGTGGGACGGAGAAGGGATAGGTTGCCGACTCAGTCGGTAAGGCAGGGTTCGGCGAATGAGCACAGCTGTGGTTAAAATAAATAATAGTGTTTATTCACTAAGGTTTACTACAATTTATGTTTGTGTATAAATTCCGATCGCGTCGGCGGAGCTGCGGCGGTACGGCGCGTCATTTCGCGACGGCGGCGAGTTTTCGGCGAGTCGTAGGAACGGGGATGCGGTGTGGAGAACGTTCTGCTCTTGGCGGCCTTAAGAGGCGCGTCCGTATGAGAGTCGTATATCGGAGGTTCGAAGTGCAGTAGGCCTCCAGCCTACTGGGCGCAGAGATATCTCTTCGTCGGGGGTAGGGCGCAAGATTTCTCTCGGCCTATATCGGAACGAGGCTGGTAATGGCACAGCGTGACGATCAGTCGACGCGTGCACACCTCACGGATGTCCAAAAATATAGAGCCTCTTGAACGTACGGTACGGCAGCGTGAACTGCTAATGCGTGCGGGATAAGAGCTGTCAATCTCGCTCGCCGCGGTCCTTATAAGCGCAGGCCGCGAATCTTCACTCGCGAGAGACACCGCGGGGCCGCGGCCGCCTAGCGGTCGCGGCACGAACTAAAGCCTTTGTTTTCGGTACCGTGCGTTCGGATGGCGCGTGACGTGACTTCGTCACAGATTTTCAGAAGTAACGCGCTGTTTCTCCCGCCGCGCGTCTTGGCTCCGGCGACGGCCATAATGCATGAGCCATCTCAGGCGCGTAACACATGAACCGCGCGTGGCGCGTTGACAAAACAAAAACGAAACGACAAAATAGTGCCCTCCGGGACGATGTGGAAACCTATTGATACGAATGTCCCCCTAATGTAGCGCTCTCCAGTGTAGGCGCCCTCACGCGCCTGCTTCCCCTTCCAATCTTTAGCTGTGACAGCGTGTGTCACCGTGTGTCACTAATATACACGTCGTATGGGGCGTCCGAGCTCGCTCAACGGCGGAGACACTGGTCTGTCATGGTCGCCTCTTTAGCGTTGCGCGGTATCCCTGACAACGCGGACGAGAGTGGGAGAACCCCGAGTGTGCACATACACGATCTTGGAGAACGCTGCCCTAATGCGCCACACGCAGTTCATGTGGTATGCGCCTGAGGTGGCGCGTGCATTATGGCCGTCGCGGGGGCCCAGACGCGTGGCGGGAGGAAAAAGGCGTTGTCTTTGAAAATCAGCCGGAAAGAGCAGTTAATTCCCAAGCCTGGCCTAACCAATTTCACCAACGCCATCCCTTGCGAGTCTCTTATATTCCGGTGTCCCTCTTATGTGTATAGAAGTTACTGATCCCACAATAGTTTGATGAAATTCGGCACTACAGAGAAGGATTATTGTAAAATCTAATTGAAATAGTATTATTATGATTTAAAAGATACACATCAGCTCCTGTGCGTTACTTAATTAAAAGTATAAACACACATAATAATTATAAAATGGTTTACGGCTGCTGTTGAAAATAAAAACATTATTTATTTCTATTCTAATCACGCTAATTTTTAATAAACATAGGTTGTCATATAGAAAACACAAAGACTGATAGACAGTCTAGAATTTTACCGCTATCAGCGTGGAGTCCAAGAGAAGTAGTACGTCCAGACCAAGTAACAATTCATCTGCGAGGAAAAGGTGCTATTTCGATAGCGTTACTTCTGTTTCCTGCAACTCCAGGGTAAATATTAACACTCTTAAAAGCGTAAAGTAGAAGGTACTATGATTTATTTGTTGTCTTTATTTAGGTGTTATCTGTTGTATAATCGTTGTATAGTGTTATCACTTCATGCTCAAACTGTGACGACCGGAAAAATAAGCCTGTTTAAAGATTTTTTTCAGGAATAATTTACTGTTTTCATATAAAATGTTTATTATCTACCGTTAATACAATGTCTTAAGAGACTATAAAAAATGAATAAAAAAATCTGCATAAATTTTAATATATTAATTTATCTTCTAGACCCCTCCCGCACGCTGGCGGGATGTGTAACTATGGAACAGCAGGTCTGAATTCAAATTTCATTTTTGTTTTATACGCTACTAGCAAAATACCTCCGCGCTTCGCTTCGGGCTATATTAAGAACTCCGAGAAAGCACATTTTACCCCTTTCCACCCTTTTTTTTTTTTTTTGGAGAGGGGGAAAATGCTTTATGCATACCCCGGCCACAGTATTGCCGGAGTTATGTGGGACTCCCCAGGTTACCGGGGTACCCACTAAAAACCCCCTCTAAGTGCCGCCTTCTCGCTCCAAACCCCTTGGCTGAGGGAGGGGCTTATTATATTACTGCTCCCTCAGCTGCCACTCAAGTGGGGGGGGGGGGCACACTTTCCTTCCTCACCCCTCTAGGTGAGCCTCCTCTGTTCGCTACCAACCCCGCTGTTCGCGGGGGGGAGAAGCGAAGTCTCATATTTCCCGTTTCATTAAATAAATACTATATATATATATAATAATAGATAAATAAATAAATAACATCCAGTATGTACAAATTTCCGCCTCTATCCCACACACACACACACACACACACACCCATCCCATGGGACGATGTCACTCAGTAAATAAGTACGCCACAAAGCCACGTACACACCTAAGAAACATGGATAAATAAATAAATAAATAAATGAATAACACATACTAATAGATACATAAATAACATTCAATATGTACAATTCATCCTCTCCTATTCGATCTGAATGGCCGCCTCGCTCTTTTCCTAGTTAAGCAGGGGTCACCAAGATCACCGCAGGAGGAGGAGGCACAATTCTCCTCACCATGGACGGGCGGGTGATAGCTCCTGGCTCCGAAGGGCAATTCTTCCTTTTTCTGTTTCGTCTTCTGGCTAGCCCCTTCCCACCCTCTTAGGGGTTGATTAGAGCTAAATCCTTAAATTTGTTTTTAGGCATTTGTGTGGGTAACCTTTGTGAATAAAAACCAAGTTGATACCCATCTAATCTGGCCTAGAAGATAATAAGAAGTCCGAGCAAACATATTTTACCCCTTTTCACCCCCTTAGGGACGGAATTTCCACAAATCCTTCCTTAGTGGGTGCCTGCGTCATAAAAACAATGTTTCACGTTCCTAGGTTTAAACGGTTCGAGCTGGGGCGTTGATGGATGGAGTCAGTCCAGTCGGTCGGTCAGTTGGTCAAGTCAGTCAGTCAAGACTACTTCGTTTATCTTTTAATTTCAAATTGCGGTAATAAACGCACATATCTCTGACAGGTCTTATTTCCAAAGCCCGTCGAGTAGCTGCTTCTGCTCTCATTTCAAAAAGTCTATTTTTTCATGCCGCTCGCTATTTTCGTTTCTTCTTAAAAAAGAAGAACCGTCTTGCACCAGCGGATGCTCGAGAAAGATTGTTTGGTATATTAATATTAAGGCGAAAATATAAATATCCTTTATCGAAAAACGACGGTACTGGAGAGTGTCGCTACATGATCTGCCCGGCTCTATTGTAGGCATTACTGCTGTAGTCCACCTGCGAGAACTGATCGGCCCGGTCGCCACCTGGCGGTCGCGTCGCGTAGTATCCATCGCAACAGGCCGAGTCATGACTTCTTTATGTACATATTACACAGATTAATTATATTTTACGTTATAAAACAGCCTGTGTCCGTTCTTGTTGCTCAAGGATACAGTAGTTAAAATTTCGTAATGATTGGTTCAGTACTTTTTGACATTTGTGTGTCCATACAAACAAACGCAGTAGCTTTATTGTAATAGTATGAAGCATGGTAGTATGATATGATACGAGTGTAGTTTCCGTTGCCCGTACCGATTCTTTGTATAAATTATTTTTTTAAAAATGGTGCACTTTAAAAGAAAAAGTTTGGAAAATCTGCAAATAAGATGTACAGTTTTTCAAGCGTATTTCAAAAATTTTGTTTTCGATTAAAAAATCCGCCCGTGCAACGGAAACTACTCATACAGTTTATAAAAAAAAAAAAAATGAAAGTTGATTTCATACTTGCTGTTCCATAGTTACACATTCTGCGGGCGCGCGTGAGGAATCTAGAAGATTAATTAATATATCAAAATTTGTGCATGTTTTTCTATTCAATTTTTTATAGTCTCTTAGACATTGTACTAATGGTAGGTAATACAACTTTTATATGAAAACTGAAAATTATGCCTGGAAAAATTCTTAAAAAGGGCTTATTTTCCTGCCGTCGTAGTGGTGGTCTCCCTTAAAAGAGCATTAAATAAAATACTAAATATACGTGAAAAAGTTTTCAAACTTCTTTTATAACAATAAAGTTGAAAATTTTGAGAAAACTACATTAAATAAACGTAAAATATATTAAATTATACAAAATTAGAAAGTGATAATTTTTTTTTGTTTCTTTGGCGTAAATTTCATTCCGATAGCTTTTATACTTCAAAAGTTATACACGAATGTCACTAACTACCCCCATCCGGACCACTGTGAGCTGTTGCGGTCTCTACCGATACTAAACTTAAACAGCTCCAAACTCAGCTGGTGGAATTATAATTCATGTCCACTGTGATACACTAACAAGGGGAGGACACCAAGTGATAGACATCGATTTTGATGAGCCTTGGCACGATGGATCTATGTCGAAAATATGTAAATACGTATCCGAGCGTTTCTGCCAATGGGACTTAATAATAAGGATATTTACATGTAAATTATTAAACATTTCATAGCGCTCGTGAAAAACATAAAAGCCATAATCTCTACTTAAAGATATGCCGTGGAGCGTTCGGTATGACGTCAGCGTGGTGTTATTGCGGTAGTGAGTTCGATTCCGCCTGTGTCTATATATTTTTTTTATACTTTATTTTTTCCATACTGTATGAACAGTGAGAAAAAAGGTAACGGTAGTAACGTTCATTATTAATTCTTTTAAATGTATAAATACAATTAAAGTTTTTTTTTATTTTTTTTAGCGTGGGGAAATCGCACGATGGAGGCCGTGGGGTTTTAGTGGGTAAAAATCCCACACTACCCTGGCGCCATCGGGTGATTCCCCTCTGGAGGTGTCGGGGTGTCTTTCGAAGTTTTCCCAACGTTAAAAAAAAAAGAAAAACTTTAATTGTATTTATACATTTAAAAGAATTAATAATGAACGTTACTACCGTTACCTTTTTTCTCACTGTTCATACAGTGTGGAAAAAATAATGTGTGAAAAAATAAAGTATAAAAAAAATATATAGACACAGGCGGGGGGAATAGAACTCACGACCGCAACAACCCCACGCTGACGTCATACCGAAAGCTCCACGGAATATCTTTAAGTAGAGATTATGGCTTTTAATGTTTTACACGAGCGCTATGAAATGTTTAATAATTTACATGTAAATATCTCTATTATTAAGGCCCATTGGCAGAAAGGCTCGGACACGTATTTACTTATTTTCGAAATAGATCCACCGTGCCAAGACTCATCAAATTCGATGTCTATCACTTGGTGTCCTCCCCTTGTAAGTTGTCTTTCTAAACCATCGCTGCCTAGCCTACTCACTTTCTGGCACAGCCTGACAATTGATACTTCCATATATCATACATCAGTGCTCTCCAGCGTAGGGGCCCCCCACGCGCCTGCTTCCCCTTCCAATCTTTAGCTGTGGCGACGTGTGTCACCGTGTGTCACTAATACACATGTCGTATGGGGCGTCCGAGCTCTCTCGACGTCTGAGACGCTTGCTGTCATGTTCGCCACTTTAGCGTCGCGCGGTATCCCTGACAACGCAGACGAGAGTGGGAGAACCCCCAGTGTACGCGTACACGACCTTGAAGAGCGCTGCCATACATCATCACTGGAATTTAAAGACGTCCCAACAATAACGTCACGGACTTTAAAACGCGATTGAAACCCTATATAACAAAAACATTCTGTATCGTCACCGGTGATAGGTATGTACAGCACCCATTAGGGGGTAACAAAATTTCGAACCCAGCTGGACAATTGTGTGTAAAGCAAAACATCTCTATAGTAATCCCAGAAGTACACACGTTTGTAGGAGTGCGATTTCGGCCCGCTTTGGACTGTTTAGGTTGAGGGGCCGATAATTTACGCCGGCACCACTTGAATCCCGATGCCCATCGAATTGGTCGATGTGGATGTATAGTGTGGATTGGTAAAATACAATATATTGTTACACGTGTCACGGGGGTTGCTCGGTTTGCCATAATAATGATTTAATACAAGAAAAGGGAATACAAGGTAAACAAGAACAATGAACGGAAAGGAATATCTAGTATACAGAAGTAGTGTAATCTCAATCCGTCTGCTCGCAATGGCGTCTGGCTTTCGAATGACAACTTGACAGGCGATCGATCCGATCGCCTTCTTATCGGTCGTCTTCTTATCTCTGTCGCGAGCACCAGCAGGCCATGGATTCCCATTCGTCGGGTGCTCGCAACAGTATCATTTGTTTTTTTTAAACTGCACTTGAATTTGGATTACCAAAGCCCATCCGATTCCCATAATTTTTGGGGGCTCAGCCGGGATTGAGTGAACAGTGTAAACCGGCAACGAGAATGTTTGTGCAGACTGTGGAAAATGTTAGAACTAGTTGATAAAGATTTCACGAATCGACAAAGTGATGGATACCACAAAAACACGTAACTTTCAAAGCTGGCCCCAAAAAGTCACTCGGGGGGAGTGGTTGTGGCGGTCCGACCATCACCACGCCTCTACAGGCCAAAGGACCAACCACCAAAGCCATTGCAGCGCCACGGACTACTCAGGGAACTAACGAGCAACCACAGCTCCAGCGACTGTTTCCCAGTCTCCTTTCGTTTTGACGACCCTAAACGTGCTTTCATATTTTTACGGTAGACGTAAGACTGTTGTACCTGAAATACATAAAATACCGCTAACATCGTGTTCATCCGCACCTTCACTCTTCGTTAGTGGGATCAGTATACCCTCAAGCGCGCGAGAAGCTTCGCCATCTGGTGGTGACATCGCGGTACTGCTAGGCGCAAGGACGGACCCACGTGATATGTAACTAACTTCACTTACAACGTCTACCTTAGCTCGCAACGCGAGTATTCATTTCTCATTAAATAATAGAGCGTAAAAGTGGGTGAGGTCAACGAAACCTATACAGTGACCTCCGCTCGGACGTGTAGAACAACTGTGCCAAATTTGAACCAAATCCGCGCAGCGGTGTAAATTTGTATCACGAACAAACAAACAAACAGGAAATGAATTTTATATACATAGATTGTATCGATATGGAAGTGGCATCAATGGATTCCTTATGTTTTTCTGATGAAAATCATACCAATTGTCTATTAAAGTATACGAAATGTTACATTATGGCTGTTAACACCAGATGGTGTCGTTGTGAGAAGGTGGCACGGAGTGCAGCGACGCTCTAGGGGCGGTATTTTCAGTCGCTACTTATTCTTAAGCAAATGCTTAAGCATGCGGCATCCTCTACTAACCTAGTAGCAAATAAAGGATGCCGAATGCTTAAGCATTTGCTTAAGAATAAGCAACGACTGAAAATACTGCCCTAGCTGTAGTACAGCCTTCTCACGTTTTTTTGTATGTAAGTAGGTCTAAGGCGATGTAAGTTACAAGAGAAGATCGCCACGTGATAATCAAAGATATCAACAGTTTTATAACTTAAAAGCCAGTTTTTCTAATTACGGCACTTATAGTTAATTTAACCACAATATTGTCATGTAAATCGGACTACTTTTACATAAGGGATACAAATTGCTTGTGTAAAAGTACAAAATACATAAATTTTTGTATATTTTTATATTGGTCTCCTTCATTTTATTAAGATCTTTACGGTTCTTTAATTACGTTATTAGCACATTATCTGGACAATATCTCCATCATTTGATTGTCCATCTATTATCTTATCTAGGTGTTCCGAATTTACGCTAGATGGCGTCTATCCTTCTGCAGTCTAGTGATCCTCTAGGCACTGATCGGCCTAACCGCAGCCATTTCGGACAAAATCGGAAATAACATAACCTAAGCATTCATTAAATCGTGTGCTTTCCAAGCTGCTTGTTTATCTATCTCTTTCTATTCGTATTTCTGTCTCTTTCTATTCATATTTCTGTCTCTTTCTTTCTTACAGTTTCTTTCTCTGTCTACTTCCGCTCTTGCCCCAAATCGCAGCAACCAATCAGCGACGTTACACGTTTGTCCGATCACTCTCTAGAGGATCACTATGCAGTCTGCACTCTAAAGCATTGAGTGACTTGGTCCTGATTTCCGCCTGTGCCAAGTACCAGTTTATGACGAAACAATTTGAAATCTTAATAAAATAAGGTCTTAATTCTAAGTTTTTCCTTTATATAGAAGTAATCATCATATTCAACCATTATTTTTATCAAACACACGTATAAGTAAGTATATTACAATATTTGAGTTGAAGATTATAGAACTAACCTCTAAAATATTGCATACTTGAATGAAGTAGATTGAAATTTACATTTATTTAAAGAGTGATTTCAGGCAAAACTTTTTAGGATTTAATGTAGGCGTTTAGTTGGGAAACGGCCTATTATGCAGGTTTAGGCAGTTAGGGTAGATATGACCTTTTCATTACAAACGCAAAATATGCAAATATAAATTTTGTTCTTATAACTAAAGCCAACATTGAAAGTTTTAATTACTTTGAGGAAACGCCACTTAAAAATAACTGTATCATACTAAATAAAGTCAGTGAAAATTGATAGGAAAGTAAATTACATAATTTTTATTAAATCCCTTATTTTATTTAACATTCATGAATTCAAGGGGCATGGACTTTGGTGGATCTCGCTCTCAGGTACAGGTGCATATCTCCTTTGTTTTGTCTTGTGCAATTCTTTTTGTACTATAGTCTTTGCAGCTCTTATTAATATTTTTAGTTCCTTCTCCTTTTCTATTCCTTGTTTCTTCTCTTCTTTTTCTTTGTACCATCTCAGACCCTCTTCAGGCGTTAATACTGATGGCATTTTGACTTTGTTTCGTCCTTGTGGAAACATTTTCTTTCAGCCAAAATGTAAAATCCTTAAATTGAAAAGGTATTTTAGAATCTTGGTTGCTGGCATAATTTTCCTTACCTTTACTCTATGAATACATACTAATATTTAATATCGCAGTATAATGCTGAATATCTTCTAATACTCTATGTCTACCTTTACTTATCTGTCTTTCGCTACTGACAGTAAGGGTACAAATTTCATTTTTTCTTTTACGTTTGTATTGAGAGCATTCACCATATTGTATGCAGGTTCTATGAATTGAAAGGATCATGAAATTGAACATTTCGTTCATCATCAACAGAAAATATGACTTCAATATCAACCAATGTTTCTTTACTATTAGTAGTATTTGCCATTGACACCTGTAAAATAACTTATCTATTAGTAAATAATACTCAAAAATACGATTTTACTGTAATTATGAATATACAGTTACACGTGTAGTGTATTTTTGTACTACTTAAATGTAAATATAAATTCATTTACAAAATAACTTGTACAAAATGGATCTAAATTGCTTAATAAAACTATGGATATAATGTGGATATAAAAATATGCGTATAAAATTTATATAGTTATTCATAATACTTCTGCATGAAAATCTTCTGTTTCGACAACTTCATCCAGTGGGTACACATTTTCCATAGTGTCCATTAGTTGAAAATCTGTGTCCCCCTGATTAATTTTAGGTTCCATTGATGTAGGATCCAACATGTATTCCATGAATGTGCCATTATGTTATATAGAAATATTTACATCCAAACCAGTATCATTAACAAATACATTAAAACACAATTTTATTATTTACATTAGCCTCATCCATACAGCACACTTCGTTGCATTGTAATATTGGAGTGGCAATGTTCCTGCAATATTGCCGTGCAATATTGGAGTGGCAACGTTCCTGCAATATTGCCGTGCAATATTGGTGTGGCAACGCCCCAGCAAAATTGCATCTACATTGCCGTGCAATATTCCTGTAATATTGCAGTGGCAACGCTTCTGCAATGTATCGACGTGCAATGTTTCACTTGCAACGATCCTACAATATTCTGCAATATTGCGCGCACATCGACGTGCAATGTTCCAGTGGTAACGCCTCAGCAAAATTGCCGTGTAATACTGTAGTGAAAAATTGTGGAAACATTACAGCAATATTCTGAAGCAACTATGACTTTCGCAAAATTTTTCGAAATATGTACGTGACGTCGAGAGGTCTGTGAAGTTGGCACCCCCAAATTCGAATTTTTGGAAAAACTCAACGGCATTCGTTTGTCCATCGTTTGCCAACGTCTGCCCATAAAAAATTTTCGTTTGCCCATCTTTCAAAAAAAAGTTATGGCAAAAAAAAAATTTTTCATCAGTACCCCCATGAAAACATTTTAATGATTTGACAGTGGGAAATGATTGCCCATCGTTTGCCCACGATTGCCCACCAAACAATTTTTTTTCCCCACCCTTCAAAAAAAGTTATGAAAAAATTAAAAATTTCGTCATCAGCACCCTCCATGAACAGTTTTGAATTTTTTAAAAGTAGGAAACGATTGTCCACGATCTGGCTTCGTTTGCCCACCCAATAATTTCGTATGCCCACCCTCCAGAATCGAATAAAAAAATAAAAACCGCGAAAATGAAGAGTTCCGGAGACGCGACCACGTATAAGTTCGATTATTTATTAACTAAACGTTCGAATCGATTGTCCAACGACGCATTGCGTTAGTTTAGATGTGGAAAACGTTTGCCCACCCAATAATTTCGTATGCCCACCCTTCAGAATCGAATTAAAAAATAAAAACCGCGAAAATGAAGAGTTCCGAAGACGCGACCACGTTAAAGTTCGATTTTTTTCGAAAATATTATCAAAATCGATCTTTCAACGACGCATTTCGTTAGTTTAGATGTGGAAGACGTTTGCCCACCCTTCAGAATCGAATTAAAAAATAAAAACCGCGAAAATGAAGAGTTCCGGAGACGCGATCTCGTATAAGTTCGATTATTTATTAACTAAACGTTCGAATCGTTTGTCCAACGACG
Source organism: Andrena praecox (assembly GCA_963932275.1). Classification (NCBI taxonomy): domain Eukaryota; kingdom Metazoa; phylum Arthropoda; class Insecta; order Hymenoptera; family Andrenidae; genus Andrena; species Andrena praecox. Next base: position 39,416,728 of record OZ010731.1, read on the forward strand.
CATTTCGTTAGTTTAGATGTGAAAGACGTTTGCCAACCCCATAATTTCGTATGCCCACCCTCCAGAATCGAATTAAAAAATAAAAACCGCGAAAATGAAGAGTTCCGGAGACGCGACCACGTATAAGTTCGATTATTTATTAACTAAACGTTCGAATCGTTTCTCCAACGACGTATTTCGTTAGTTTAGATGTGGAAGACGTTTGCCCACCCAATAATTTCGTATGCCCACCCTCCAGAATCGAATTAAAAAATTCGATTTTGATAATATTTTCGGAAAAAATCGAACTTATACGTGGTCGCGTCTTCGGAACTCTTCATTTTCGCGGTTTTTATTTTTTAATTCGATTCTGGAGGGTGGGCATACGAAATTATTGGGTGGGCAAACGTCTTCCACATCTAAACTAACGAAATGCGTTGTTGGACAAACGATTCGAACGTTTCGTTAATAAATAATCGAACTTTAACGCGATCGCTTCTCCGGAATTCTTCATTTTCGCGGTTTTTATTTTTTAATTCGATTCTGGAGGGTGGGCATACGAAATTATTGGGTGGGCAAACGTCTTCCACATCTAAACTAACGAAATGCGTTGTTGGACAAACGATTCGAACGTTTCGTTAATAAATAATCGAACTTTAACGCGATCGCTTCTCCGGAATTCTTCATTTTCGCGGTTTTTATTTTTTAATTCGATTCTGGAGGGTGGGCATACGAAATTATGGGGTGGGCAAACGTCTTCCACATCTAAACTAACGAAATGCGTCGTTGGACAATCGATTCGAACGTTTAGTTAATAAATAATCGAACTTATACGTGGTCGCGTCTCCGGAACTCTTCATTTTCGCGGTTTTTATTTTTTAATTCGATTCTGGAGGGTGGGCATACGAAATTATTGGGTGGGCAAACGTCTTCCACATCTAAACTAACGAAATGCGTCGTTGGACAAACGATTCGAACGTTTAGTTAATAAATAATCGAACTTATACGTGGTCGCGTCTTCGGAACTCTTTCTTTTCGCGGTTTTTATTTTTTAATTCGATTCTGAAGGGTGGGCATACGAAATTATTGGGTGGGCAAACGTCTTCCACATCTAAACTAACGAAATGCGTTGTTGGACAAACGATATGAACGTTTCGTTAATAAATAATCGAACTTTAACGCGATCGCGTCTCCGGAACTCTTCATTTTCGCGGTTTTTATTTTTTAATTCGATTCTGGAGGGTGGGCATACGAAATTATGGGGTGGGCAAACGTCTTCCACATCTAAACTAACGAAATGCGTCGTTGGACAATCGATTCGAACGTTTAGTTAATAAATAATCGAACTTATACGTGGTCGCGTCTTCGGAACTCTTCTATTTCGCGATTTTTATTTTTTAATTCGATTCTGAAGGGTGGGCATACGAAATTATTGGGTGGGCAAACGAAGCCAGATCGTGGAAAATCGTTTCCTACTTTTAAAAAATTCAAAACTGTTCATGGAGGGTGCTGATGACAAAATTTTTAATTTTTTCATAACTTTTTTTTGAAGGGTGAGAAAAAAAAAATTGTTGAGTGGGCAATCGTGGGCAAACGATGGGCAATCATTTCCCACTGTCAAATCATTAAAATGTTTTCATGGGGGTGCTGATTAAAATTTTTTTTTTTGCCATAACTTTTTTTTGAAGGGTGGGCAAACGAAAATTTTTTATGGGCAAACGTGGGCAAACGATGGACAAACGAATGCCGTTGACTTTTTTTAAAAATTCGAATTTGGGGGTGCCAACTTCACAGACCTGACGTCGAGGGGATTCTACAGCGTGTTTCATTTAACTGGACAGATCTTTGGAATCTAATTTCGCGAAAATGATCAGCAATACAAAACTTTACAACGAAGTCAAGATAGTCAGAATTGACCTATTTATTAATTAGGGACCACTGGGCTAGATGAAACAAGACAATTTCAAACTTGCTAATCGTGCATTCTGTATACCCCAATCAATTATATTTTGAGCAAACCAAAATTTCAGGCTACACCCCGCCACAAGCCTTCCCTTACTTTGGTTCAATAGGCTTATTGCAAGACGCAGACAACTTCCCGGTAAGTTACCACACAAACGGAAGAACCACCGATAAGAAATTACTGTACAATAAAAATATAGGCAGAAGTGACAGCAGTCTGCGGTTTTGGATACATACTATCGGAATGGGATCTTAAGGACAAACATAGGAGAAACACCGAGACATATTGGTGGCTGAAGGAACCAGACTAAATGTGTTCAAGGTTGAGCACGCGTGCTTTCGGGGTTCTGCGACTGCGCGACGCTAAAGATGCGTCTATGCGCTACACATGACGTGTATATTAGTGACACACGTCGCCACAGCGAGCCAATGCTACTACTACATATTCCTCGCGAATATTGTGTGCGGACGATGCTGTTGGCAGGGGAAGCAGGCGCGTGAGGGGCCGTACCGCTGGACACCGTAGTATACGATTAGGTCAAACAGACAAGGTGGCGACAAGCCAATCCAGGAAGTACCCAGCAGAGGAGGATCTCATGTTATGAAGATGCTTAAGTTTGTATCGCGTTCAACAGGCCAACGTGGCGGACTGCAAAGGGTATGTGTGCATGTGTGTGTGCGTGTGTGGAGGATTGTAGGTACAGTAAATTCTCAATAAAATCCCGACGGACGGGGCTGTCGGCGGGCATACACTAGGGGTGTGCGGGTACCCGACTTTTCGGGCTCGGGTCGAATCGGGTAAAATCGGACGGGTTCGGCCGAGGGCCCGAGACATACGGGCCTTCGGGTAATCCAACCGTGTCGTGTAGCCCGATTGTGTCGAGCGTGACGGACACTATTCGGAGCCGCCAATGCCGCGAGTGAGTAAATCCAAGAGCGAGCCAGAGGGGACAACAGAGTCGACACGAAGTTGCCGTCGGCTACGAAAGAGAGAAAGCTTCGCTTCGACTGTTCTGGGAAGTCTTAGACTTCCTTTGAATGTTGTAGAACTTGTAAGTACTTTTAAAACAAATATATTAATTGTTGAGTAAAATTATTTTCTATGTCTCTGTGTAAAATAGACGGTGGTTATCAAATAATAACCCAAAACTACCTTCATCGAATGACAGTCGAAGCGATTCGAAACGTTCGTTACCGAAAACCGCTACAGCTGGTTGATGTACGATGCTAGTATTCTGCCGTTTTTATACAAAATAAGCTCAATTCTAGGATGGTTTCTTTCAAATTAACGTTGCAAACAGTTATTAGTGAATCAGAGGTCCCCGTCTCAAGTAAGCGAGCCGCGCGCTTCGCTTTTATGGTCGGTTTACCCACTCGTACCCCAGATTACTGTAATGAAGGTTTGAAAACAATATTGACTGGTCTCGTACCGATCTACATTTTATTTATTTATTTATTTATTTATTTATTTATTTAAATACTTGTACGGGGAATACCCATGGTTTACAAGAGACTAAGCAGAGAAATAAACTAAAGAGTCTATACAATAAATAAGCCAAGCATACACGGCTAACAAAGCCAACTAAACTGAACTAAAAGATAAACAAGAACTAAGAACACAAAACTAAATACTAAAATACTAAATACCACAATAATACCTCAGTGTAAGTTAGTTACGGACCTATAAAGAATCGTCTTTACCGAAGTCAAGGAGCATTGGAAGGGGTCTATGCCATTGAAATTCTGATTCGCAATAATCATCGCCCTATTAATAGGGTCAACAGCATAATGTCGATATTTCGGTACCCCTGCCACAAAGAGAGGCCTAGAACGCATGGACCTAACCGGAGCATTGAATGCTACTAGTGCAAGCAAGTAAGGACAATCAATATAACCTCCAATGACCTTATACAGAAAAATAATATCCGCAAAACATCTCCGCTCCTCTAAAGTGACCATCCTAAGTGATGCAAGTACAGGGTCATAGTCATGATCGTTCCAAGCCATTGGATTCCCAAGGATACGAGATGCAAACCTCAAAAACTTATGCTGCACTCTTTCAATGGATTTAATAAATTTCGTATGCTTGGGGCTCCAAATAATTGAGGCATACTCAACATGAGGCCTGACAAGGGCAAAATACAGCAACTTCAGAGACTCGCTGTTCCTGAAGTGCCTGGCAAACCTAGAAATGAAGCCCAAGGCTCTCATAGCCTTACTGATACAGCGCAAGTAGTGAGGCCGAAAATCAAAACAAGGTGTTATGCAAACACCTAGATCGATGACTTCAGACACTTCACCAAGTTCAACGTTATTCAATTTATACGCGTATTTCATACAAAACCTAGCACGGGACGCTCTCAGAACAACACATTTCCCCAAGTGCAGCCGCATACCATTCTCAGTACACCAACGCTCCAACCTCAATAAATCTTCCTGCATACAATTAGCATCCTCAACCCCACGTATAACCCTGAACAATTTTAAATCATCCGCATACAACAGGAAATTGGCATCTTTGAGCACATCAACAATATCGTTGATAAATACAATAAACAGAAGGGGCCCAAGATGCGACCCCTGAGGAACGCCCGAGGTGACAATAATCGGAAACGAAAGACTATTTGACACCTTGACAATCTGTACACGACCTGAGAGATAACTTTCGAGCCAGGTTAATAAGGGCCCACAAAACCCCGACGAGAGGAGTTTGTGGAGCAACACTTCGTGATCAACGGTATCAAAAGCCTTTTGAAAATCAGTATACACCGTATCAACCTGCAGGCCCTCATCAAGGGCCCTGGAGACAAAGCTATGGTATACGGCAAGATTAGTAGCTGTAGAGCGCTTCGGGACAAACCCATGCTGTTCAACGCATAAAGAACTAGTCAGCAGCGAGGATAGCATATCGGTGACAATCTCCTCAAACACCTTGGGCAGTACTGATAGCTTACTAATAGGCCGATAATTACGAACATCTGAGCGATCACCAGTCTTGAAAACAGGAGTAACGAGGCTAGATTTCCAACGCGAAGGAAAAACTCCACTGGCCAGAGAGGTATTAAAAATATTCCAGAGAGGCCTTGAAAAAATAAAACTACAATGTTTAAAGAACAGCGGTGGAATGCCATCAGCGCCCGGGCCCTTACTCAAGTCAAGACCGCTTAACTTGGAGAAAATGTCACCAATGGAGATAGTAAGATCTTTCAGATTTACGTTATTGAAAGAAGTGTGCTCTAAATTCAAGGCCGTTGACCGTCCAGCAGGAGATGTATATACCGAGCCAAAGTAGGCGGCGAAGAGATCGGCAATAGCCACAGACGTTGTAGCTGTGGAATCCCCATACTGCATGGAACTGGGGAGGCCGTGGTCACCTCGTTTAGCTTTAACGAAGCTCCAGAAATTACTAATATTATTCTGCATAGAGTTTTCCACAGTCCCAACGTACGCACGATAGTCACACTTCGTAAGAAATTTACACTGAGAGCGGAGATCGGAAAATACCAAGTAATCAGCAAGAGAATTGGAAGTTTTGAATGCTTTATGCGCACTCTTCTTATTTCTAATGAGAGACCTCAAGCGCGGCGAGAACCATCGAGGATAAAAAGATCGTCTATACACCCTCACAGGCACGTAGGCAGCAATGACCTCATCAATATGGGAATATAGACGATCAACAGCAATATCCGGATCAATCCCTCGAGTCTCAGAATCCCAGTCAATAGAATTTAGGTGATTAATTATCCTAGGGAAATCGCCGCACTTAAAATCCACATAAGTTACATTATCACGGTTTTGATTAGTAAACGCAAATAGATCATTCAAACGCACTTTCAGCGGCGGATGATAAGGATCAGGGGAAATAAGGAAATCAACGGCATTATCTACAAAAAGCTCGATACCCTTGACAAAGATTAAATCTAATAAATTACCGTAGGAGTTACTTATACTATTCACCTGAGCTAGGCCGCAGTAGCTATAACCCTCGAGAAGGAGGTCAATGGCCGACGACTCCAATGATGGGATACCCGGTTTCTTAGAGCAAAAAGAGCCAGGTCCAGTAGGCCAAACTACATGGGGGAGGTTGAAATCACCCAATATACAGAAAGCATCATCACTGTAGTTATGAAACATCTCAGATACGCAGCAGACATGTCTGTCATAGAGATCCGGCTGAGAGGCAGGCGGGAGATATAAGGCGCCAAAAATGTATGGGGGTAATCACCGAGCAAGATAACGAATTCCTGATTGCAATAAGGACCCCCCCCCCCCCACCTCGTGAAAAAGAACTCGTACTGGAGGATCTATCAGACCGGAAGATGTTAAAATTAGTAAGGCCCAGCTCAGATGATGAAATAGACGAATTTAGCCAAGTTTCGACAAAGACTAGAATATCGTATTGGACGGCAGAACACAATATAGCAAATTTCAGATCTTCTAGTTTAGTTCTCAAACCACGCACATTCTGATAATACACCATGGGGAAGCCTAATGGTTTTTTGAGGCAGGATCCCGGGTTCTATTAATCGCAACGATGGACGGCACACCATGGTTATAACGGATGGTCCAATTCGTCTCGCCCCGCTCATGAAGTTCCCTCAGTCTACCCCTGAGCTGATCCAGTGCCTGGCGCTGGGTCCTCGTCCTGTCATCAGTGATTTTACAAGGTCCCAAATAGCGGGACTTGCCTCTTAAAACGCTGATGACCACATCCGGTGACTTTAGGCCAACACATAGGGGTCTTGGGGCTGAACTTCTTCGTTTTCCGAGCCTTTGCAGCGTAATGTCTACGTAGTCAGAAGGCCGAATCTGGTTAAGTATCGATTTGACGGCCACTAGGTCTTCAGATCGAGAAATGTCTGGCGAGGAACTAGACGATTCCGGTAACCCATGAATTATAAGGTTACCCGCTCTGGCCTGCCTGTCATGCAATTCTGCCATAATCTCGTCTGTGGCCAAAGGACCCAATGACATTTGTCCAGTACCGCTGGCTGCATTCTGCTCCAGCAGACGGACCCGTTTATCCAGGTCGGACACATTTGATTTCAAGTCAGCAAGCTCTTCCCTGATAGTAGAGACAATTTCCTGACGAAAATTGCCAAACTCCTCCCTCATTAGTCGGATTTCACTCATCATATCCTTGAGCATATCGACTGTTGGAAAAGAAGGTTGGGCCTGTACCAGCTGAGAGTCTATGACGTCAACGTCAACAACAGCTGATCCCGAGGAAGAAGACAGTCCGCAATTTAAAAACAGGCCGTTGACACAGGGGTGACCCGTCCGGTCTATACAACCAGGATGGGACACCACACCACAGTGAGCACAGGTGACAGGATTTACGACTCCTGTGCCACATCCCTTGCATTTTTTGGCGGAAGGACCCATGAGACACAATGAAAGAACTTAGCCACAGAAATCAAATCACACGACGTCAGGTTGGACCACTTCACAGACTGATCGAAGAGGATAGCACCAAAAAATGCTGATTAGAATATATCAAAGATTGATAATATTCACACCACTCTCACCACTGAACGAAGGGCATAGAGACTATACACGGGCCTGACAAAGTTTCACACCCACGATCCGGATAAATACACCAGATTTAAAACTTGATATAGCCAGAAGAACCAAGCGAAATTGTAACAGACTTGGGATCAAAACAAAGCACGTGTTTCGTTATCAGAGGACAAAGCCAGACTGACATTTCAAACTTTTAGCTACGACAGGGTTGACCGCGGAGCGATACCCCTGTACGGAGACATTTTTCGCCAACTGCGTGTAAAAGCCACGATAACGGTATATCGTTCCAAGAGATGACTTTAACGGAAGCCACTGTAGGCGTGGCGTAGAGGAGCTACAAGGTTAAAACATTCAGACACAAAAATTGTAGAAAAAAATTCAATGACTGCTACAAACAAAGACAGATTCCAGTAGTTACCCCTTACGTCTGGTCTATGCATGCACTACATTATGGATAAAATCACAAAAAAGAAAACCAGAACATTAGATTCTGTGGCTCCAGAACTAATATATAATTGAATAAAAATTTAATTTATCAATTTATGAAATTAATGATATCGAAACAACTAGCCTATTGTTTATCAACACCATGAATTTTATAAAGAGCATTAAATAAAGTATCAAACAAACAGTTTGCAAAACATTTTCACAACATTTACCCAGTCAGCCACGTCCGTTTTAGCAGATTTTGCTCAACGCCTGACTACAAATGTTTGTGACAGAAAGACTACAGATTTGATACAGGATTTGTTATATTCGATGATGAAAGCAGTCTGACAACAGCAAGCCGACAAATTGTGCTGCCTTAACCTGCGAGCAGATTGGCGGCAGGGTCTGCTGATACAATTTAATGTCAGAAATCGAGCCGACCCTGCGCAGCGCGATCTGACGGCAGATAGGCTGCAGAAATCGAGCAGATCTAGAGACGCGGTAGCGTCTCGACGCCAAGTACAGGAATACGCTAGCGCTATCATTTACTCGTCGCCGGGCTATTCCAACCTAACCTGAAACTTATTTCATTAATATCTCATGACGCCTGCAATATTTTCTAAATTTAAAGGCATTTTTCTTATGTAAACCGCATATAAGCTTTCGAATAAGACCAAATTTCAATAAAATCTGTCCACGCATAACAGAGATCTCATAATATCGTCTCATGGATCTGTCAGAAACGGTAAGATTTTCTTCTTCTTGTTCAGGCCAAAATTTCGTCAACATAATACGTATATGCGTTACACGCACACCTTCAGCCAGAAGAAACTAGTGTATGTTTCGTTTATATGCGTTTTATTATGCGTTACACGCACACCTTCAGCTATTCAGCCAAAAGAAACTAGTGTATGTTTTTCTTCTCCAAGCCAAAATTTCGTCAATAATACGTATATATACGCGTTACACGCACACCTTCAGCCAAAAGAAACTAGTGTATGTATGATCGGCGTCCGCCATTGTATACGCGTTACACGCACACCTTCAGCCAAAAGAAACTAGTGTATGTATGATCGGCGTCCGCCATTGTACATATACCTATGTTTATAACCTACCAAGTGTCATCGTTTTATATAACCTATACCAAGTGTCAAACCGTCATAACCTGCCAAGTGTTAAATAATGTAAGTGGTCCAAATTTGAAATGTCAGGAGCTTTTACACTAAATAGGAGACTGAATTATTGTCTCAATTAACAAGGTAAGTCGCCAAAATTTTTTTAATAGATTTCTTATGTAGAGTCGCAGACTTGGAAGTTGTCCGGAGAAGGTTCGACAAAGAAGTATCTTCTTTCGCATAAGTTTCTGGAAATTTGTACCATGCATGTACAAAATAATATATTGTAGCAAAAAATTGCATTGCATTTAAATTGCCAGATACTTGTATTTTTTGTATATACCAGCAATTTAGAGTTTTTATGTAAAGCTTATTATATTATAGAAATCTTTATTACAATCTCAATTTTCCATTCATAACGAGCAGTTATAAAAAAGGAAGTATTTTCGAATCTACACGAATTTGTAATACGCTTGTCCGAGGAGGTGTACAAGCCGATAAATTTAACTACGCTATACGTGCCGAAGGAGAGACAACTTGATACATTTCTGGAACCGCCGAGTAGAGCCGACTGTTACTTGCTGGGAGAAAATCCGAAGACCTTCGTCTCCGAAGAGAACGAGGAAAAGCGGAATTTAATCGGTAGATTGGATAAAATAGCTTGGTCGTGGATCAGACAGATGGATGAAGCAACGAGGGTTGCGACGGCTGGCAACAGAATTCAGAATGTACAGGGCGAAATGGATTACTGGAATGCGAAACGTTAGTTTCTCCGCGTAGCGAACGATTTCCTTTTGTCTCGATTATGAAACGCTTGTTGCTTTCAGATTCGAATATGAATTATTTACATGCTCAGTTTCTCAATCCGGAAGTCCGATCGATCATCGACACACTCAGAAGCTTGCGTTCTCCCAGCGTAAACAAAATCGAAGTCCTGGCCCAGCGTATTGCGACGAGGCTGGAAGAGTCGTTGTCGAATTTGACGCACCTGTATATTTTATTCGATTGCTTTAAACGCCTAAATGTTCCGGAAGACACCGAGAATTCGGTGACAGAGGCGTTGCTTCTGATATTATTTATCTGGACGGAATCCCCATTTTATAACGATTCGTGAGGATGATTATTCGCGCGAATGAAATATTTCGGTACGAAAGACACGCTTCAAAGTGCAATGTTTCAGGAATAGCGTAGGAGTACTTTGTCGGGCGCTAAGCTTGCAGATAATAAGTCGATGCGACGAGTATATTAAGCTGGACGTTGCACTCGGAAGTAATCCGGAGGAAGGAATGAAAATGCTGAAAGAGTGCATACTCTGCTGTGACATTTATAAAGTTATTTATAATAATGTACGCTCCCTGCGAAATGTCTTTGCATTTGTGGCAAGTTAGTTAGCACTGCCAGTCTTTTAATATTTAATAAATTATCTCAGGTAATAAGGAACGTTATTCCACGCGTTAGTCCTGATAAAAAGTGGAACTTAAGCGAAGGGGACGTTTTCGATACAATTGATACATTCAAACAACGATGCTACGACGTTATTGAAATCTGTGGGGCGCTCGTCATATTCGGGAGGCACGGACGAAAATATTGGTTTAAACAAGTCGCTCAATTGTTGGTACATGTCGTTTATTTTATTTCACAGGCACAACAGGATGGGGTTACTGGGAAGCCCCAAAGGAATCAAGTACGAAGCGTACTGGCGCAAAATCGAGAATCGGTTTCACGAGAGTTTAGATGAAATTACAGCGGCCTGCGACATTATATTCGATATTGCGCGAACCAGTTGGGCGAAGAGGATCAAACGATTTAGGTGCACGGTTCTGCAATTAGATACCATGACGTTGAATTTGATCAACGATATATTTAAATATGTTAAAAACGCAGAGGAAGGTGTCGAGGCGATTTATTATTATTATTATTATTATTATTATTATTATTATTAACGGGCAAAAAACCCTTTAGAGTACATAGTATTACAGAATAAGTACAATGAAATAAACATTCTACACGCCGCGATAAACACTAAACGCCGCAACGCAGTTGACAGGTTAAGCGGAAAGTCGATTAAGCAGCTGATTCCGAAACGAATCAAGTGATGCAGTGAATAAATCAATGTCCGCAAAGCGCTGATTGACCTCCTCCATTGCGCGGTTTATGGGATCGGCTGTATAATGAAAATAATCTGGAACTTTCGGCTTAAAAAGGGGTCTCAGACGCAATAAACGTTCAGGGGCCTGAAAGTGTATTGATGCCACGAGATCATTACAGTTTATCTGTCCATGAATGATTCTATACAGAAACAATAGGTCAGTACATACACGACGGTTACTGAGAGTGATGAGCCTTGTTTTGAGCATGGCAGGACCATAGTCATGGTCATTGTACAGCATAGGACTACCTATTGCTCTCATAGCCATCCGGAGGAACTTATGCTGGACCCTTTCGATTAAACTGACATATATCTTATGCTTTGGGTTCCAAATTATCGAGGCATATTCTAACTGGGGTCTGACCAGTGCTACATACAACAACTTCAGTGATTTCAATTGCCTGAAGTGCTTTGCGAAACGGGCTATAAATCCTAAGGTTTTCATCGCTTTGCAAGTGATATTCCGGTAATGGTTACGAAAGTCTAGCCTAGTCGTGAACGTAACTCCAAGGTCACAGACTTCGTCCACTTCATTCAATGGGGTACCGCATAGACTATATGGCGATACAATGACACTCCTTGCTCTATGGGTTCTCAACACCACACATTTAGCTGTATTTAGCCGCATCTTATTGACGGTACACCACTGCTCGAATCTAACGAGGTCATCCTGCATCTTACTAGAGTCGAGTGCACTGCGAATGGTACGAAATATCTTCAAATCATCGGCATACATAAGAAATTTACAGTCCTGGAATACATCCTTCAGGTCATTGATAAAAATGAGGAACAGAAGGGGACCAAGGTGCGATCCTTGAGGGACGCCAGAGCTCACTTTAACAGGAGCTGATTGTTGGTCAAACACTTTAACTACTTGCACCCGGTCATCCAAATAGCTACCAACCCATGATAGGAACGCCCCGCTAATACCAATCGAAGATAATTTCTGAAGTAAAATATCATGGTCAACCGTATCAAAGGCCTTCCGGAAGTCTGTGTATACAGTATCAACCTGGAGACCGGCATCGAGGGCCGCTGAGACATAGCAGTGGTATACCGCCAGATTAGTCGCCGTCGATCGTTCGGGAACGAATCCATGCTGCTCATTACAGATGACATTTGTGAGAAGAGGCGTTACGGTCTCTGTTACAATTTCCTCGAAGAGTTTGGGCAGGACAGATAGTTTACAAATCGGCCTGAAGTTTTTCACGTCCGAGCGGTCACCTGCCTTAAATACTGGGGTTACTAGACTAGTCTTCCAGGCTGGGGGAAAAATTCCACTCTTTAGGGAGGAATTAAAGATATGCCAGAGAGGCCTGGAGAGAATAAAGCGGCATTCCTTCAAAAACAAAGGGGGGATACCGTCGAAACCCGGGCCTTTGGCCGAATCGAGTGAATCTAGCTTGGAATAAATATCACCTATAGAGACGGATAGCGAGTGTATGTTTACACCAGCACCGGGGGACAAACCAGGATTCAACACAGGTAACACTCCGGACGGACGGGTGTAAACAGATCCGAAAAAGTCCGCAAAGAGATCGGCAGCTGACGAGTGAGTCGTGGCAGAGGCTTGATCGAGATGCACCTTGCCAGGAATACTATGACCGCCACGCTTAGTGTTTACGAATTTCCAAAAGTTCGAGACATTGCTAGAGATAGCATTCTCGACACCCTCAATATGAATACGGTGATCCCGAAGTAAGGCTTTCTTGCACTGTGATCTGAGGTGGGAAAAGATCATGTAGTCGCTGTATGCACATGACCGCTTGAAGACTATATGCGCTTTCTTCTTCTCACGAATCAGGGACCTCAATCGTGGGGAAAACCACTGCGGAAACGTGGAGCGATGAACCGTCCGGATTGGAATGAAGGCGTTAATTGCTTGGTTAATGTGGCCGTACAAACGCTCCAGGGCAACACATGGGTCGGTATTACCGGTCACCATATCCCAATCCACCGAGTTGAAATACTCCAATACACAGGTATAATCGCCACGCTTGAAGTCCCGATAGGTGAAGTTCTCCACCACGGTGTCCACTACTACGTCAAGTTCGTTAAACTTCAAATAAAGGGGCGGATGGTAGGCATCGGGCGCAATTAAAGCGTCGAGGACCCGATCAACAGTAACCTTCGAATCGCTAACAAAAATAAGATCGAGCATACCGTCGCAGACATTAAACACCGTGTTCACTTGGATTAAGTTACAGTAGCCAACGCATCCAAGGAGAAGGTCAACCGCCATCGATTCATTCATCGACATTCCTGGCTTCCTAAAGCAAGACTGGCCTGAGTCTCTGTACCAGATAGCATGCGGGAGATTATAATCCCCGTACAGCAAAAATATGTCGTTGCTATATTTAAGATATAACTCAGTGATACAGTCCGCGTGTTTCTCATAAAGGGTAGGCCGGGATGCAGGCGGCAAGTAAATAGCCCCTAGTAATAAGTACTTATTATTAAGGAGGTGGACTCTCACAAATAATTGTTCAACATCTGTACAGCTGACACTAACGGGACTAGAAGGTATCGACTTTTTGACCGCGATAAGGACTCCGCCACCTCTCAAGTGGCTACTTGTATCAAGGGATCTATCGCATCTGTACACTGCATAATTAGTTAAACCCAACTCGAAGGAAGAAATAGCAGAGTTGAGCCAGGTCTCGACTAGAATAATTATGTCATATGATACAGCTGATGTGAGAAGCGAATTAATTAAAAAGTCCAGTTTTGTGCGAAGACCACGTACATTCTGGAAATACACTAAAGGGTCGTGGGTCAGTTTTTTTGCGTGGACTCGCGACGACGGTTATCCGGCATAATTTTCGGCACACCTCGGACGTACCGAATAGTCATGTGGGTCTCTCCGCGTTCGTGAAGGTCACGCAGAGTCGCCCTAAGCTGCGTAAGAGTCCTACGTTGGAGGATGGTCTTGTCGTCTGATATCTTGAAAGGCCCTTTGTACCGGTGCTTATTCTGGAGGAACTTCCTCGCCTCCGCTGCAGAGTTGAGACTAACGCATAAGGGCCTACAGGATGTTCCCCCTGATTTACCGATACGACGCGTATCCAACTCCTGGGTGCCGAGGGGGCAAATTGCTGTAAGTACAGCTCGTACGCTATCCGCATCGACCGACCTTGCACGCTCCGCCGTGGACTCTTGAGGCTCAGGAACCCCGAATATTATCAAGTTTCCGGCGCGCACCTCCCTGTCGTTCAACTCGGCGACTATGTCGTCCATCGCTGGAGAGAGCGTCTGCGCTGCGGAATTGGCGGGAGTTTCTTCGAGGACCCTTACTCGCTCAGACAATGATCCCATCTCCGTCCTCATAACCGCTAGGTCCATCCTGATACTGGAGAGTATTTCATCTTTGAATGCCGCGAGCTCCTTCTTAATTAAGTCGCTCATCATCTCCCTCATGTCGCTAGCCGAGGGTAATGCCGAGAGAGACTGTAGTGTGGCAGTAGGTATTGCTGCGAGTGATTGTACCGGTGAAGCGCTGGCTTGGCTAACGGTAATCGCTGGCCCGGTGGATCTCGATCGACAATCCAAAAGTTGTCCATCAAACCATGGATGACCAGTACGGCCAAGACATGTGGGTCCCGGGTGGCTGACCATTCCACAACCAGGGCAGGTGACCGGATTGGCAACTGCGGCACTGCAACCCTTGCATTTCTTGGCGCTCATGATTTCGGTGTCAACACTGACAGGCCAGACAACTAATTGGAAGCTAAGATGACGTTCGCCTTGAATCCGTGCGGCAGAGAGGGCCCACACAATAGCACAGCACCCACAATTAGACTATTCGTCAAAAACTCGGCAAAACGTACCAGTAAATTGATACGGAAAGATGCGAAAAACGCTCGGAGATAACGGTCGCGGGGACTGGTATGTGTCACACGGACGGGCACGTGCTAACGTTCGCGCAATCAAAACAATCGACCTGTCAACTCGGCGGCTTAACGAAGACTGATTTATGCTCTACAGAAGTTTAAGGAGAAGGAAAGTTTGAGGGAAATATTGCAAAATAAATGGGTACAGGTATATACATTTTTTATATATATATTTATAAATGAATGTGAACTTTAAACAAAAAAATAAAAATTATTTTTTATTCGCCACGACCGCCACGACCACGGTCGCCACGGTCACCACGGCCACGGCCACGGCCGCGGCTGTACCGCTCCACGGCCCAGGCCCGGAGGGAGGAGACCTGATCCTTTATGGCCTTGAGGAAGGCCCAATCCTCTTGTTGGGCCCTCACCCTGCGGCCGCTGCGCCTGTGGCGCGCTACGTACGGTTCTGTAATTTGTAAAATAATAAATAAATTAGTAAAATATTTTGTTTTTTTAAATAGACCTATTTTCAAGCATTCTAAAAGCATACAGTGGACGAAATTTCTATAAGAACACTACTATTTTTCAAAGTAAGAAAAAGTATTAATGATTTGTTTTTAATACACCGTTCCTATGCAAATTTCGTTTGTTTTCTGTACATTAAAGTATCATTATATATAGTTTATAACAAAATTACAACAAATTTTTTATTCTTACTTTTTCTTACTTTGTATACTTCCGTCACAAATTTCTAGCCTTCCATTAATTGTATTAGCACATTACTTGACAATTTTTATTAAAAATAGTAGTGTTCTTATAGAAATTTCGTCCAATGTATACCTCTTTAATAAAATGTGTACGTATTTACCATCAGCCGTGGCCGGCCTTGCTGGTGGTTGCGGTGGTGGTGGTGGTGGTGGTGTTGGTGGTCGCGGCGGCGGTGGCGGTGGCGGAGGCGGCGACGTCGGCGGCGTCGCCGCCTCCATCATTGTGAAATTTTGCAATTCGACGTCAATGTCTAAATAAAATAAATAAAATAATAATTTTTTCATTATCAAATTAGGGGAAAAATAAATTTGAATATAAATGTATATAAACTTTTTTTATTTACCGTCTAAAATTGATGATGTCACGTCCCGGGTGAGGTTTTTTGGAACGGTGACTATAGGGAAGGAAAAGATCAGGCGCGAATCTATCATCCAGCACTCTGAAGGTTTTGAGGGAAAGCCAGGCGCGAATCTATCATCCGGCACACTGAGGGTTCTGAGGGAGGACCAGGCGCGAATATTAAATCCGTCACACTGAGGGTTTGAGAGGAGATCAGGCGCGAATCTATCATCCGGCACGCTGTGGGTTCGTAAGGAAGGTCAGGCGTGAATCTATCATCCAGCACTCTGAAGGTTTTGAGGGAAAGCCAGGCGCGAATCTATCATCCGTCACACTGAGGGTTTGAGAGGAGATCAGGCGCGAATCTATCATCCGGCACTCTGAAGGTTTTAAAGGAAAGCCAGGCGCGAATCTATCATCCGTCACACTGTGGGTTTATAAGGAAGGTCAGGCGTGAATCTGTCATCCAGCACTCTGAAGGTTTTAAGGAAAAGATCAGGCGCGAATCTATCATCCGTCACACTGTGGGTTTAAGAGAAAAGATCAGGCGCGAATCTATCATCCGCCACACTAATCGACCAGGGAAGGTTTTAAAGCAAATTAGTATTGAAGGGACACCCGTTAGCACTCTTGTTTTGTTTTGGTTCGATAATAGGATTTACCGTTGCATTCGTACAAAAGAAACCACACTTAGTTTTCCTAAGAATAGCACGGTTCGTGCAGCAGTGTGTTTGTAAATACTGGGAGAGCTCTCGCGAATCAGCTGTTGCGGCAGCTTGGTTTCGTGGGGAAGCCTTATGATTCGAGGATACGCACAATAATTCGAGACATGATTGGTAACAAAGCGGTTTATTAGCCTTGTTAGAGCGTTTCTAACAATGCGTGGGAAGATTTTGTATTCACACACACAACACTTATAATATGAATTATGAATATAAATGGCGATATATATAATAAGCATAAATGAAAGAATATAATAATAAGTAAGCAATAAGCATTAATGAAAGAATATAATAATAAGCAAGCGATAAGCATTAATGAAAGAATATAATAATAAGCTATAAGCGTTGACGAATAATAATATGGTATGGGGTGATATGCACTATAATAATGATATATAATAATGACTTACAGTAGTTGCCGTAAAGCACTGATTTGAATAGTTAACACTGATTGAATAATACTCCTATCTATTCGACTGTCTGTTGACAAAAGAGCGTTCTGAGCTCTCGATCCTTCGTATTTATATGATCTTCCAGGAGTACTGCGGGGGTTCGCGCGGTAAAGACCTTGACAGATTTCGGAAACAAGACGCAGTAGATTTTGGGGGTTTTTGTAACGGTATGGTTATTAATAGATGTATTTATGTCACGTACGCCAAATGCGTCGTAATTACAATCACGTGTTGATCACGTTTGTACATTTGCGTCGCAGTAACATTTCTAGGGTTTTTGCATGGGGCTTTGAAGCGAAATACTCAACCCATTTGGTGGAGTTTAGGAGGTCGTATAGGAATGGGGTAAACGGTGTATTGACTTCTGTGGTCATAGTAAGGGCGTGAGACGTAGTCTCGATTTGGAAGAGGGTTTTAAGGATGAGGGATTTGTTTAAACGTAGATTTGGAAGGAAGTGGTCATGCCTCATATGGCGAATAGGCGAAGGAGTTTTGTAACGATCATCTCGTGATGGGGATCTCTAAGATACATCATCGAGGTGGCGTTTTGTATAGGTCATCTTGTGTTGGTGACCGCTAAGGTACAACATCAAGGTGATCGGCGATTGGGAATCTGGATTGACCGTTTAGAGATAGGGACCACTAAGGTATATCGTCCAAATGATCGGTTGGGTGAGGGAGTAGGGTATGACTCGAGATTGAAGGTTTTTGGTGGATTGTGGATGGATTTGTGAGGAAGTGGTGTTAAAATACCGCGCGAAAAATAGTGGGACGTCACAATGATTCGTCTGCTTTGCTCTACAAAAATTAATAATAAACAATTCATTAGCATAAACATTTCTGGGTTGAACGTAAACGAACATGTTAACTACAACATTTTGAGTCTTTGGGAGTCACTTTACCTACGTTCACTATCAATGGAAGTATATAGACTTTAACTGTATAGCAAGTAATACAACAAGAAGATATGAGACACGTTGAAGCATATTCTAACTTATAACGCCAACGATTAGAAATATCAAACATATCTGAATTGAATATAAACGAAAATGTAAACTACAACATTATGAAAGTCTTTGATAGGCAGTATGCCTATGTTAAGTATTAGTGGACGTAGACCGTAACTGTACAACAAGTAATACAACAAGATATTGGATACATAGAAGCATGTTTTAACTCAGATGTGTTTCATATTTCTAATCGTTGGCGTTAAAAGTGTGAATATGCTTCAACGTGTCCCATATCTTCTTGTTGTATTACTTGTTATTATTTTATATTATACAGTTACGGTCTATGTCCACTGATACTTAACGTAGGCAAACTGCCTATCAAAGACTTTCATAATGTTGTAGTTTATTTACATGTTCCTTTACGTTCAACTCAGATATGGCATTACAAGTTATAGGATATAGGATATGCTTCAACGTGTCTCATATCTTATTGTGGTATTACTAGTTATAAGTGTGAATTTCAAAACTGTATATATTTCTTTCCGAATTTCCAATTTGCCATTTGAAATTGAACAATACGTATCTTTGCGCTACATTTATGTTCAAAAAATCATTTGAATTCCAAGATATATAATAATAAATGTATTTTATTACTTACATTTCCTGGCTTCGGCCACATATTTGTAATGGTGGAAGATTGTGAAGAACCACAAGAAGCTGAAGCTGGCCAAGAGGCCAGCTAAACATTCGACGATCAAAGAGCACGTTTTAGTAAATATCGACTATCGAAATTCTTCATTCATTATGTTTCGCGTTAAGTAACATTACGGTTTCTTGTCATTTATAAAATATAAAGCGAAGTTATAACAAGGATTTTTACATGTTTAAATTTACAATAAGTAAATTTAAAGTAACGCTTGTTTGTACTTCTACGTTAGATTTAGCTGTATGTAAGATTCCCGTAAAAAACTTCAAAAAAGTAATTAAAAAAATCACGCTAAGTATATGAAAAAGTCGAAGACGGAAAAGAGTATTATTTTATTTGTACTTCTACGTTAGATTTATATAAAAAAATTCGGTCCGGATACGGCTGAAAGCGTATTCAAAAGGCGATGGTAAAGAAGAGAGATCTCTGATGACGGCAGCGGTACGTGACCGGCGGCAAAATTTGTTGGTACGAGGAGGGCTCGCTCTGACCGACGGGCATGTGGGGTTAGGGTCGCGCGTATAGCAACTAGGGATGGAGTGCAAAATCACTAACAGTGATTTATCACCGTGATCGCAGAATCACGATCAGGATCGTGATTTAAGTTAAATCACGACCGTGGTCGTGATTTTTTTACCGCGAGTGAATTTGCTCACTGTGAATACTGTGATCGTAATTTTTGATCATGATTGAATTATTTTTTATAAAATACTTCAATATAGCTTGTGTTATAGTCAAAATGTGCTAATTCAGCGAATATATAGTATCTTTGTAAAAAGAAGTGAGATCCCCATAAAAAACTTTCAAAAAGTAAAAAAATTACGCCAAGTACATGAAACAAATAAATCACAAAAAATAAAAGATAATAATATAAATCACAAAAAAAATAGAAGAAAATATATATCACCAAAAATAGAAAACAATAATATAAATCCCCCCCAAAAATAGAAGAAAATATACAATATAAAAAAAGATGTGAAATCAAAATGAGCTGCAAGTACATAAAGGTGCTTTCTAACTGCGCTTAAGATGACACAACTACATATACACAGCAAAAATGCTGCGTTCATACATTCCATTACTCATATCGCGGACATTTTAAATAACCAATCAAAAAGAATCCCAATTAAAAACATTGTTGTAAATTAATTAATAGCTTTACAAAATTAATATACAAAATTGCGCCAATTATAACAATGGCTATTTATAAAAAGAAAAAATGTAGGGGAGACCGGGGATAGTTTGGACAATTTTTGATTAATAGTCTTTAGCGGGCCTGTAAGATGCCTTACGACTATAAATTGTACACCATTCGATAGCTCTGAATGTGCGCTATTCATTTGAACCTGAGAAACGGGCCTTACATTCCCTAGTATTACTTTGAGATGAAAAAAGTTCAGAGATGCATATTGTCCAAAGTATCCCCATTGGTGGGGTTACATTGGACATAGCACGGGGATAGTTTGGACAGATGGAAAGAAATGATAATGAATAATCCAATGAATATATAATTTATTTAAAATGACAAATAGCCTGTTGGGCCATTAAGGAGCCCGACCTCCATGGTGTTTTCCAGAGCCGCGCGAAAGGGGAACTCGAAGCCAACGATACCGCGGGTGTACATCGGATAAGAAAAACTGTAAGAGTGTGCGGTGCAAGCTCGTATTCATAGGCTGAAATAACTGGCCTCTTGGGCCAGTGGCAGCACTGGGGCCCCTAAGAATCCCAGTCATTCAAGCCTATCCTACGTGTTATCTGTCCAATGTAACCCCTCGTATCATATCAAAACAAAATTATTCGTGCCTTTCCTCAAAAAGGATACTTTGATTTTTGCATAGCACTTCTTTATTCTAAACACATTCAGCAATGCCTCAAAAAAGTTACAATAAAAATTTTCCATAATGAAGTATCCGAATCACAACAAAAAGTAGATGAAAATATTATACAGTAACATACAAGAATTGAAAAGTGTGACATACCTTGTCATTCGTGAATGCAACACGCCATATTGAATATCATTTGATTTGGTGTGCATATAGGCACAAACTACAAAAAAAATTGCAATCATCATGACACTATGGAGGTAATTTTCAAACTGTCCAATGTATCCCCGTGTCCAAACTATCCCCGGTCTCCCCTATTAAATAATATTAAGCAGATATATTTTTATAGAAATAAATATTTCAATACCAATAAATATTTTATTCAAAATACTTGGCGCTGCGAAACCGAAAAAATGTTAATTGTCTTATTAATAGTAAATTAATAATTTACAATAACTCACTTACAATCTAAAATACATAAGCATATACATATTAGAAACGCAGTCAGATTTATTCTACATATATTTAATTATAATATCATACGTAGCATATGCACACGCACACATACACACATTCGCGAATGCACGCACAAGAAAGAAAGAAAAAGATTAATGCAAATTATACATATGTATTCAGTTTAGCAACACCAATTCGGTGTCGCAGCGCCAAGTATTTTGAATAAAATATTTATTGGTATTGAAATATTTATTTCTATAAAAATATATCTGCTTAATATTATTTAATACATTTTTTCTTTTTATAAATAGCCATTGTTATAATTGGCGCAATTTTGTATATTAATTTTGTAAAGCTATTAATTAATTTACAACAATGTTTTTAATTGGGATTCTTTTTGATTGGTTATTTAAAATGTCCGCGATATGAGTAATGGAATGTATGAACGCAGCATTTTTGCTGTGTATATGTAGTTGTGTCATCTTAAGCGCAGTTAGAAAGCACCTTTATGTACTTGCAGCTCATTTTGATTTCACATCTTTTTTTATATTGTATATTTTCTTCTATTTTTTGGGGGGATTTATATTATTGTTTTCTATTTTTGGTGATATATATTTTCTTCTATTTTTTTTTGTGTCCTGTTGATCTTGGGTCTGTTCCGATTCGCGCATTGAGTGCATGAAATTGGTGGCTGAATTCTAGAATTTCTCTCACTTGCCACCAATACGATGCCACTTGCGGTGCATGAGGCGCGCAGGAACTGCACGAAATCGGAGTTGCAGCATAAATATTTTAAAGAAGTTTTTCGCAGAGGTTTCTGAATTATTTTTTGTAGTTCTACATGTACGATTGGGTCTTGTACTAAATCAACTGATTTGTTTGTATTTAAATTAAAATTATTAAAAGTTATTAATGACTTATCTACAGTCTCCTCGCAATTTCCTTTTTGGACTGTGGGTGCCACTTGTTTTAAAAACCATGTTTTATACGATTCGGTGAATTGTGTCGAATTCGGATGTGTCAGCCTTCCTCGGTGTTGCCTTATTTGTCCAAAAAAGTTTTCGAGGCAATCTTGATTCAACATTCTTGTGTTATAACGTGGAATTATTGAGAACAATCTATTACTAACGTCGATAAATCCTTCCAGTGTTAGTATACAATTTTTTAAACTGGGAGGCATTCTTTTTTTATTAGTGCCTGATTCCTGGTACTGCATGTTTTTTAAATTACGGATCGCATTTTGCCAGAACACAATGTGCCCGCTCTTTGGATGCACGGATGTTTTGAGTGGTTTATTATATATTTGCTTACGACTATCAGTATTTAATGTATCGAAAAGCGTATCAAATTTTTTTAATATTTTTTCAGTGCCATTTGCTGTTTTCTCCATTTTATATAGTCCAGTAACATCTGTGTCACCTGTAATACACAATTTTTCTTTAGTTCACATGATAAATACATCTCAGTTTATTTTACAGGTTTAATTTTTTTACATAATACATACCATGTGCAGCCATATTGTGTATTGCCGCAGCCATCGAATGGCTAAAAATCTGTGTTGCATTTGATACTTTCATTTTTTTAATTTTCTTTGGACGAACGTGGTATTCAGTAATTTTGGGCAGGGACTGTGTTTGACTATGTTTGAAATACACACGCAATGAATAAAATACCTTCTTTTAAATAAAATTCACGCAACTGAACCCGATAACACAATAGCTCCAAATGAAATGCAATGAAATTGCCAAAATGTCGTCGGAGGACGCGTCCAACATGACGCTGCCAACACCATCTAGCGCGCAATTCTGTCACTAAATTGAGTAGAGCGCCGCTAGGTGAATTGGGGCGAAACTAATCTAGTGCTAACAGCTCGCCCATAAGAGTGTCACGACCCTGGACACTGCGGAGAATCTGCTAGTACAATTTAATGTCAGAAATCGAGCAGACCCTGCGCACCGCGGTCTGACGGCAGATAGGCAGCAGGAATTGGGCAGATTCTGCTGACATAGTTCACGACGCGACCCCGTCAGGCGGCGATCGGGCGAGCGCTTCTCGCTTCCGAAATAGCACCGTGGCGGGAATAAGTGGCCGAGGGCTCGATCATTCAGGGCTCTCGAGTACCACTCGCATTTGCCGGCATTTCACTGCGGAGTATATATTTGGTATACCCGTCTCTAAGGGCGGTATTATCAGTCGTTGCTTAAGACTAAGATCGTCTTAAGTAACAACCTGCTAAGTAAAATATTAAGAATGTTATAATACCCGTCTAAATACATGGTTTTCCAACTTTTCTTTCTTCCATAAAATATGGTAGGAATCAGATCTTTCAAGTCGGTCTGATAAACGTGTTCTATATATTATTTACGCTTAAGACTTTCGCACTGTTTTTAAATCTATACTTTTATATAAAATTGCCTACTATATCCACATTAAATTATGGTTTTGCGGTCAGGTTCTGACATCAGGATCTGCTTAATTTCTGCCCGCAATCTGCGGGCGGTTTTTGCCAGCAAGATCTGATCGAAATCTGACATCAATCTGCGGTCAGATCCTGGTGTCAGGCTCTGACCGCAGAACCATAGTTTAATGCGGACATAGTAGGCACCGAATCTGACGTCAGGAAGTGCCGCCAATCTGCCGTCAGATCGCGCTGCGCAGGATCTGCTCGATTTCTGCTCCCAATCTGCGGTCAGACCACGGCAGCAGGATCTGTTCGGTTTCTGCCGTCAATCTGATGTCAGATCCTGACATCAGGCTCTGACCACAAAACCATAGTTAAATGCGGACATAGTAGGTCCCGAATCTGACGTCAGGATCTGCTCGAATTTGCTGCCAATCTGCTGGCATACTGCGGTTAGTTTGTTTACTGGGTATGGTTAAAATATTGATAAACGAAAACTCAAGTAACCGTAACATATGTTAAATTATCCATCATTAGGAGGGGATAATTTCCCCCCATTTTTCCGCGCAAATTGCATTCCGATATCTTTTATAGTTAAAAAGTTATACGAAAAAGGCACCAAATGGCTCAATCCGGACCACTAACGCATCAGCGTGGTCTACCGGAACTGGACCTTGGCATAAGTAGGTATTCCCACGGGGAACGGGATCGGCGCGATCACACTCTTAAATTGGCTATCGTTTTCTTCCCCGTCTTCTACGTCAAATTGAATATCCTCTGGCGAAAGCCAAAAGCACCATGCGCCATCTACTGGCATCTAAAAGACCCTTCACTTTCAACATCAGCTCATAGCTGGCGGAAGTATCGAAGTATGGTTGCAGTAGAATGCGTGCGTGAAGCGGTAGTACAGGATTCATCTGTTCGCGCGCGCGCGGTTTGCATGATAAATGGGTGATCCTGTATAAGGCGCCAACAATATTGGCATTTCGCTTTTCTAATATGCACCCTTACTGCAATGTGTTACACCTTTAAACAGGGTTGACTATTTACTTTTTATACAGGTTTTATGTGATTACACTGAGCGAAACGGACCATAGGGTATTGTTCACCAAAAATACATATCCTAATGTGACGATATTCCACGTACAACGGACAGCAAGGCCTTTGTTTACAACACATTCGTGGACTAATATTACAATAAGGTAAATATCTACATTATAACAAAGTCGTGTAAAATATTCCAAATCATTTTCTATTGCATAAATAAGATTTTGTTATTCACGAAGTAGAAAAAGTGATGAATATTCTAATATAGTTTAAGTCTAGATTAATAACAAGATACATCAGCTAGATCGTACGCTTCGATTTTTATCAAACATTGCACAGAAATAGAATGTTCGGCCATATTCGATACGCATATTTTTTCAGCTGAAGTAATTGCTGATTACGGGGGTGAAAGCAGCTCTCAAAGTTGGAAACGAAAAATCTGTCTTGTTGAATTTCTTGGAAAGTACTGAAAATAGAATAAAGTTTAGGTGGTGCCAGTATAAGCATTAATTACCGCATTTTCATTTATACTTTTGTAACTGTGTAATACCGTACGTTTAATAGTTTCAAAGAAATAAATTCGTTTACAGGGACAACACCGCGAAAGTAGTCGAAAATTAATGGCTTTGATTTCATAAATTTGCATAAATATTAAAAATCGGGGTTTGCTTAGAATACATTTTTTACTCAAAATAACGTTCCTCATTGTCTGTTATGTTTTTTTACATTGTCATGAAGTATAATCCCATAGCTACGCGAGACGTGGCTGCGGTTGTGCTTAATTACTACTTGTTCCCACTATCATACAATATGTTTATTTTCTCAGTTTCATGTTTATATTCACCAATTTTCAGCAAAAACTATTATACGGTTACAAAAATAGTTACAGAAACAGGGGTCATTAGAGCTTATATTGGCGCCATCTAAACTTTTTTGTCTATCTTTATTGTTTTTCAAAAAATTCAACAGTATAGAGTTACGTGTACCCCACTGCGTGTTCACCGTGGATGGAGTGCGGCGTGCGCCCTAACGCTGTTTGTATGTGGTAACTCAGTCCAAAGAATAAAACTTTTTCCTGATCTGCAATATCTACTGGGCGATCCCTGTAGAATTTCTCGTCCCAAACACGAATCCGCAAGAGGAATTCTACGCCATATTATTGCGTTTTTACGAAAATTGATTGTGTTAGGATGGATACTTTCTCGACCAGTCCGAATTAAACACCGTACCAACACTTTTCCTGGATGGTTTCTTCTTCAGAAATGTCTACAAAATCCCATTTCGTAAAAACGCAGAAAGATTGCGGCACATCGGCACTTTTTTAAACTTTGATGGCCATTTGAAACTATTCTAAACCCCCAAATTTAATATCTGTTTGCGCTGGCATATTCTATGAACTCTTCGCTATCATTTAAGACCAAATAGGACTTTCTAGCGTTCTTAGTTTTCATGTATTTCTTCCCCAATATCGTGCGTATTTACAAAAACACATGTTTTTATAAAACTGATGGTAATAGATCAATTCTGCTTGCGGATTCGTGTTTGGGACAAGAAACTCTATAAGGATCTCTATAGTGGATATTGCAGATCAAAATTCGTGTTGGACAGTGTGATCAGGGCCACCACAACCATAGCAGGTGCCCCAATCTCGCCACAGTTTTGGGCACTGCGGCTTCATGTGTCTTATCTCGCTGCAGTTAAACCAACGAAACAGGTTGTTTCCTGAGCGTTCCCTTATTAGCTCCACCACGGCCCCAGTCGCTCCGTGAGTTATAAGTTAGCGAAATATTTTTAAACGCGTTCAATATTTGGTCATGCGTATTAAATCAGTTAATCTTCGCCTGATCCCTTACGCGAACTTTGGGGATTTCGTCGAAGATGAAATCCACAATTTCCTCTTCACCAGCCGTGAACTTATTAGGCAGTATAATTTTTCCGTGATAATAATCGAAGAATGACTCATTCCTCTGCCGACTAAGTTTCTCAAGTTCCCTCCGCATAGTTAATCGGGGTGGACAATGGTCAAATTAACGCTTTATCTCAGCCAGCAGAGGAGTGAGCAGCATCTTCAGATAACTTGGCTTCGAATGGCATTTCAAGGTTTTTTCGCGAAGTCGAAGACCAATCACGATCCTCTTAGCATTGCCATCTAGATTATAAGTTTGGCCCAATAAGCCCACTTGCGTCTGCCAATTTAAAAGTTATCTTCTTCGCCAGA
Organism: Andrena praecox; assembly: GCA_963932275.1. Lineage (NCBI taxonomy): Eukaryota > Metazoa > Arthropoda > Insecta > Hymenoptera > Andrenidae > Andrena > Andrena praecox. The sequence continues at coordinate 39,443,600 of OZ010731.1, forward strand.
GAACTCTTTCAACAAATCAGCAATCGGTCTAATATTACTATAGGAGACGGAAAAAGGAAAGCCACGGGGCGCCGGGAATCGAACCCGGGCCGCCCGCGTGCTGATCAGCAGCGTTAGCCACCACGGCTACGCCGATTCTACACGCTTCCAATCTTCCGAACTCCTGTAGGCTATGTGGTTACCAGTGGTGGTAAATGGGAAGGAGAGTCACTACCTTCTTCCTTCCTGCGGACCTACTGCCGCACACGTATTCAGGTTGAGGAAGATGAACTGAAGATGCTCGTTTGGTGTAACCAAAGGGTTTATTTTAATGCCACGTGCGAACACTAGTTGCGCACGCGAGACTGCTCAACATCGAGCAGTAAACCAAACTGCCTCGTTCGTTAGGCTGGATATAAATCAGTGCCCAACGGGCAAGAGCCAACAAAACTAGCAATGTCGTAACTATACAACTGACCGGTACCACGGAACACGTGGTGGTCACGCTAAAAGAGAACGTGCTGACTACAGACATCTCCGAAGGCTAGTTCAAGCAGACTGGGGCGAGTCCGCACGGTAACGCTCGCACGAGCTCAACGACTCCCCACTCCTGCACAGTCCGCTAGGAGGGGGTAGCTCGAGCCCCATACACCCCCCCCCCCCGAGTGCAAACGTCGTTAACTGCACGACTTACTATATAACATCGCACAAAAATAAAAAAAAATATTATATACTATATTTACAATTATATACACTATATACATCGTGCTGCGCAGCACAGCGAAAGTGGCAAGGAGTACAATTATATGGATGGTTCTGTACCGCGTGCGAACGCGACCTTTTTTCGCGCATATGTTCTGAGAACAGGGCGCTGCGACGCATTCGACGGTACGACGGCAGACGGACCCGCGCTATTTGGCGGCGAATCGTCCTGATCATCCAACATGAAAAACGCCGGCTTTAACAACTCTGTCGACACACTACGTGCCGTGCCATTTACGACAATACGGTAGACTGCATCTGACACACGTTCTTCAACCTTATGAGGGCCTGAATACGGCCTTTCTAAAGCTTTCTTAGCCATGTTTCTCAGAAACACATGGGTGCACATCTTTAGATCTTTATAAAAGAACGCGCGTTTTCTATGATTATGCACTACGGGCACCGGCCGAACCTAGCGCATAAATTCTCTAAACTCCTCGATAAACATCTTAGGACTCGGCGTCAGATCCTCCGGCAAGAAAAACTCCCCGGGCAGGCGAATCGTCGCACCAAACAAGAACTCGGCGGATGACGCACCCGTATCCGCTCGCACATGCGAACGCAAACCCAGCAATATAGTTGACAAGACCCGTGACCAGTCCTGGTCATTGCCACCGCTCGATCAATCGAGGAGCGCCGAAAACAATCGGGACTCAAATTGAGCACCCTGGTCAGTCGTAATAACCTTGGGAGAGCCGAAACGTGAGATCCACGTATCGTAGAAAGCTCTCGATATCGTCTGGGCCTCAGGTCTCCACTAATGGAACAGCCTCCACCCAGCGTGAAAATCTGTCGACCATTGTTAGACAATACGAAAATCCATTGCTCACTGGCAATGGGCCAATGATGTCGATGTGCACGTGGTCGAATCGACCATCGAGCGCGACAAAATATTCGGGAACCCGCTTGACATGTCGCGATACCTTCGACATTTGACAGTCGACACAATTCTTGCACCAACGCGCAATATCGCGGTGCATGTTAGGCCACACATAGCGTTGGCGTATCATGCGATCTGTTATTTTAGCACCCGGGTGCGCTGGTTTGTGAAATAAATCAAACACACGTTCGCGTAATACCCCGGGTATATAAGGACGCAGAGCCTCTCCAGACATTTCACAAAAAACAGAGGTATGGATCGGTCCCCATTGCAGTTTAATGAGCTTTAAACAAGGGTTCGTAGATTTATTCAAGTCCGACAACTCAACGTCGACAAGCTGTTTCTCAGCCAGCTCCTTCAAACTAATCTCGACTGGAAGTCTGAGATCTTCAATTCTAGACAGCGGATCGGCAACCACGTTACTCGAACCCGCCAAATGATCGATCGACGTCGTGAGCTGAGCAATAAACGATAATTGGCGTACCTGACGCGGCGAAGCCTTGTCGGAGCGCTGAGAAAAGGCATAAACCAACGGTTTATGATCCGTCAAAATCTTGAAAATCCGACCCTCAACAAAATAGCGAAAATACTTCACCGCCTCGAATACCGCGGTCAATTCGCGGTCATACGCACTGTAATTCAATTGTGCTGGCGACAGCCTTCGCGAAAAAATGCCAACGGCTCCCAAGAACCCGAACCCGAAACCGATCGCTGTTCGAGAACCGCGCCCAACGCGAAATCTGAAGCATCCGTCACAATGCGCGTCTCCACGCCGTGACGAGGATGAGCCAACAGGATGGCCTCCGCCAAATTAGTTCTAATTTTGTCAAAAGCGTCCTCCGCCTCTTTTGACCAAATAATAGGCCTTTTATCATTTTTCTTGGAATCCTTTAGATAAACATTTAAAGGAGCCTACAATTCTGCATCATGGGGAACACTAAGCCGATAGAAATTTATCATTCCAAGAAATCGCCTTAAGTCAATTACTGTTTTGGGTTTAGGAAAACGAAGGATCGCTTCCGCTTTAGAGGCAGTCGGGCGAATGCCCTTACTACTAACCGTATATCCCAGGAATTCAATCTCGGACAACCCCAAGACACACTTGCTGACATTCAACCGGAGATGAAACCGCCCCAATCTCTCGAACACCGTACGGAGATGCATGGCATGCTCAGCCTCCGACGAGGACGCGACGAGGATATCGTCGATGTATACAAAGACAAAGTCCAAATCACCCAATGCGCGGTCAACGTACCGCTGAAAGGATTGACTGGCATTCCTCAGTCCATATGTCATATACAGGGTGTAAACGGTATACGTAGCAATATTTTAGGGGGTGGTAGGGGAGGTCCAATGGAACATAAAAGTCCTATGACATAATGTCCGATCGGTCTCCATTTTACAGTAATAATGCCTCAAAGTTAACATGTCTATATGCTAAACTAATAGTCGCAGGATTCCATAATTTTGCACATACATTGGAGATCACCAGTAGGGTAAAATTGTCTGAATACATTTTGTTGTATCTCGTATAGTTTAGCTGTTATAAACGTTTAAACATCGGAGATGTTTGTGGAAAAGATCGTCGCTACACGCACACAGATGAGCCGTAGCACAAAGACCGCCCGTTGTGAGCTGTTCAAGATGACCCAGTAACCAAGTCACTACGGGCCCCTTACAGTAGCGGTCCCATTGAGGATCTGTTTGGAGTAGCGGAGGCACTTAGGGTCGTCAGCTAGAAAATAAGAAACAAGTGAACGAAAACTCTACACGTGTTCTTAGGCCAGGCGCGCAGTGGTGGCAATTTGTTGCGTGACAGTTTTGATGCTCACGAAAAATGCATTGATTTACATGGAAGTAAACTCCTTTGACGACGTGACTGCAAAACGTGTTGTTTTTTTTTCAGGAAGTGATAAAACTGTTTCTTTCCTTTTAGTGTGACTAAACTGTCACGCAACAAGCTACTGTCAATGCGTGGCTACCCTGATCTGAATGTGTAGTAAAGAAATACAAATTTCGCTACCTACATTTATTTACAAAAGATGCTCGAAATGGTTGCCGTTTGCATCCAGACACGCCTGACACCGACGCAACCAATTGTCGTGAACGCGGGCGAATATTCCTGGCTGCTCGCGTATAACGTTACCAGCATGAAATACTCTATCTCGAAATTCCTCTAAGGTTTCAAATTCGGTGTCGACGTACACTAATGCTTTCATGTGGCCCCATACGTAAAAATCCATTGGATTTAAATCTGGGCTTCTTGGCGGCCACGCAACCGCACCATTCCGTGCAATTACGCGGTTCCCCCATATTCAGCCTATAGCTGGTATAGCTCTTCCCATATGGGCTGGGGCGCCGTCATGAAGAAACCATATATTTCTTCGGGTGGCCAGGCAAATATCTTCTAGCAGAAGTGGCAAATCCCGTCGAAGAAATTTAGCATATTTTGCGCTATCTAGACGCGCCGGCAAAATATGCGGTCCGAGGAGATAATCGCCTACTACCCCAGCCCATATGTTTAGCCTCAGCTCGTGCTGGAAGTGCCCCGTTACAACATTGTGGGGATTCATGGGTTCCCACGCGTGGGAATTGCGAAAATTCAATATTCCGGAACGTGTGAACGTTGACTCATCTGCTGCGAGTATCATCGCCGGAAAATGGCCATCCTCTTCCACTCTATCGAGGAACCACCGGCAGAAAGTCCGCCGTCTCTCAAAATCCTCCGGTAATAAATTTTGCACCCGTTGTGAGTGGTGAGGGTATAAACCTGTGGGATTTTGGATTAATAATTCTTTAATTAGTGGTAGTTCGTGTTATTAATGAAATATGCGAAAACAAAAGATAAAATAATAAGTATCTAATCATTAGTCGATAGCCAGGATAACGTCAGTGACTCGGGTATTAAAGGCATCCCCCGGTTAAATCGCGCGAAAACATAGGTGACTTTTATGATATTTTGTAGAAAATGGTATACAATGTATGAGTCTAAAACTTTTTGCACTTTATTCTGCTACAAATCAGAGTTGGGCAAAATGTAATGTAATTACAAATTACGATTGAAATGTAATTGTGTAATTCAATTACAGATTACTTTCTGTAATCGTTAATTTAGTTGACCACAATTACAATTGTAATTGTAATTGTAAGTGTGCAGGACAATTACACCTAATTGCTATTACTTTTTAATCGGAATTACTCTGTAATTGTAATGAAAGGAATTACACTTGTAATTGATTATGCTCAACTCTGCTTTAGACAGGATCATCCAAATTAAAAAACCAAAGATATTCCTTAATTACACATGTGTGGTTATCGCGATATCTTCGGGGAGTGTTAAGGAACAACTGGGCGATGATGGCTAAATGGTTAAACGGTAGAGTCCCTATGGGGTTTTCTCACACAAAAATGTTTCTTAAAAAAAGTTGACTGTATGAATATTCGCAATAGAGGGTAGCACGGAAGGCAATGTAAGTACGAGTAGAATCCTATTGAGTGACCGCCATTTTCCATGCGTTTATTCGTTTAAAACAACGCACGCCGCTCACGCACACACGCACACGCACAAACAAACACCTATTTTAAGGGCGTCACACTGTTAATCCCCCTGAACTGCATGTAAAATCTTTACCGTCAGGAATTTCGTCCTAAAATTTTACCTCATCATTCTTGAGATGTTGTGGAATGAAAATATGCAAAAAATTGATTTTTTCACCGGGGGGTGCACTTAATAAAAATTTGGCGATATATTTAGTGAAGAATTTACAGCTACAATGAAATGTGAATTTAAAGTAAGAATAGGTACATTTATAAAGAATTGTCACTTTATACAACTAAACTCCTACAAACCTTCATCACGCAATGTGCGATGGACATACGTATGGGAGAGTCCCATTTCTCGAGCAATACTCCTCGTACTGCGGGCAGAGTTATTATGAATATGTTCAAGGATTTCAACTTCCCTGTCGATATTCCTTCTTGGCCCTCTTCCTTCGATGCGAAGGAAAAAGGAACCCGTAGTATGCAATGTTTCACACAAATTGACGATAAACTGCCGGGATGGTTGTCGCAGATGAGGATACCGTTCCGCGTATAATTGCTTCGCACCTAATGAGCTGCAGGTAGCCTCCCCATACATGATAATCATGTTAAACATTTCGTTGCATGAATACCCCGCATTGGTGTCCATGCTTGACAAAATCACTTTCACACTTTTTCACTTAAAAAGAATTCGCGAGCACGTGTCGCACGATCAGCGATTTCGCACGGATGGTATCACTAAAATGGAAACGTCTTGTTAGATTTCGGAGACTGAGTGTGGTGACTGCTGTGTCTTGACTGAGTTTTCTGCGTTTTCCATGGCCAAAGAAAACACCAACGTGGAACTTGGTCGCAGAGGTAGTGATTTCCTTAGCCAATCAGGGTTGGTGAGGGACTTCGTGTGAACCCTGATTGGCAGTTCGGCAGCGGATACCTGCTAGTGGAAGTGTGTTTTTCTGACGCGCGGAAAACACGGACATCCGGATTGTACGTAAAGGGCTGGTAGTCTTACGACCCCCTAGACCTTTCACCGCGAGTGGCCAGAGTCGCGTACCCGACCTTGGAGTCCCTTAAAACGGTCACGCGTTTATGATGCGACCCTGACGCAACGTTTTAGCCGATCAGCTAAATATGCCAGATGTGAGAAACATGCCACCAATATAGCAATAAAAAAGGATTATCCATCATCAATACGCCTCGCGTGTAGACACAGGATAGAGGGGGTAGTCCGCTGATAGCGCGTGGGCCCTCCTGCTTCGTCCTCCCTTCAAATTAAAGATTTATCTCTGGAGTATAAACACGTGATCGAATATAAAAACAAAAGCATGCGTCGACGTATTCCGTGCGAGAGAAGGTGGGCCTTGGGGAGGAGATATTGCTGTGAAGAGGGCCTCTTCAGGACAGTGGCCGTTTGGGAGGGATGCAGGGCAGATTGGTTAAATTAGGGCCAATCGGACTTCAAGCCCACCTTCTCTCGCACGGAATACGTCGACGCGTGCTTTTGTTTTGAAATTCGAGCGCGTGTTAACACTCGAGAGATAAGGGATCCGTCTTTAATTTGAGGGTAGGACGAAGCAGGCGAGACTACGCGCAGTCAGCGGACTACCCTTCTTTTCCTGTGTCTCTCCGCGAGACGTATTGATGCTGGATAATACTCTGTAATTTCTAGTTCTCCAAAATTAATCAGGCTGATCAGCCAGAGCATTTCGCCAGGGTCGCGGTTTATGACCGTATTGTCCCGCGAGTCGGCGGTAGGGAACGGTTTCCTACAGTTTCGGATAATTTATGACTTAATTGGTTCCGCCTCGTAGCAGACGTGAATTTTCTTCTTTATAGCAACTCGAAGACTTTCTGCTTCTCTTCCCTTCGGACCCTTTCGAACCGATACACGTGGTGTCTGTTTTCTATCTCGAAGCAATGGGTACATTGGCAGTAGAAGGACGGAGCGCGGGCTTTTGTGAAAGTGTAGGATGGTTCGTTCCTTGCACTTCTGCAAAACACGTGTGTCGAAACTGTGCTGGCTTCTTTTTACCTAAAGCATCTTGTCTACTTGGGGTAGAGGAAATTGCTTGGAAAAAATCCTGTCAGTCAGTTTGCAATCGCGTCAGAGAAGTGTTTTCTACACAAGAGTATTACGCGTTGTTCTGAGCATAAACCTAGAACAACGGAGACGCAATTACAGCTGTACGAGCATTTGGGCGGCCATATCTGCGGCACCGGACGCCAAGTGAAAATTCATTTTCACCAATTTTTATAAGGTACGAACAACGCGTTCCGTGAAAAATAAATTAAGTGATCAGTGTTAGTAACCGTGCAGTGAAGTGAATATTCCGTATCTACATTAACCCGATCGCCCTTGACGTGGCGACCCTTTTACTTTGGTTGGTGTCACATACCTGGGACTAGCTATGCACTGGACGCATCCGTCGCTGACCAGGACCAGTTCAGTGACCTAGTGACGCAGGTTTTCAAACTGCAGGTGAATTTCCGAAAGGGTGAGTTTTAGTTACTTTATTGGTGATTATTAGTTATTAAATTTAACGCAGGCTACGGCTTATTTCCGGCGATAATTCTCTAAATTTCCGTACCTAAATTTTGTCTTCGGGGGTTTTAAACAGACTTATTCATTATCAGCAACAGTGTTGACCGTTATTAAACTACGGATTCTTATTACAATAACGGACTACGATCACGCTTTGTTTATTTCCTGTTACATTACTTTTTTGTTTATGCGATATTTGACAACGAAATTTACGCATTTCTTGTCCTCTCACTTCAAATAATTATTATTTTCGATTCTGTTTTAAAAAGAATGTGTATTCATTTTTTTACGTTTGACATGATGTTCCTCGATTTATCTTTAACTCGTAATTCACTTTAAATGACAACCAAACGATGACGAAAGGTATCGATTGCCGTCGTTTTCGCAGAGATCTGATGAGAAATGCGGAGCTGAAAGAGTTTGGTTCTTAATAGGTATTCAAACTCCTTCGAGGGCCGAAAGCCATAAACTTGCGGTGAAGTATCGCGGGGTGTTGTCTTCGCCACGGGATACGATGCGGCATCTCCTTGAGTCGAGTCGCTGGAGGATCACTCTTAAGAGTCTTTCCTTCCGAAAAACACACCACTTTGGGAATTACATGAAAGATCAGAAGTCAACACCCTGTTTCAGTGTGTTGGTCTCACCAATATGCGCGAGCTACTATCCGTTTCAAACGCATGGTGCAAATTTTAGGGCATTATTACTGTAAAATGGATACAGATCGGACACTATGTCATAGGACTTTTATGTTCCATTGGACCTCCCCTACCACCCCCTAAAATATTGCTACGTATACCGTTTACACCCTGTATAAATACTCGAAAAGGCCGAACGGTGTAATGACCGCAGTCTTCTCGACATCCTCCGGTGCCATGGGAATTTGATTATACGCCCGGTGCAAATCCAAGGACGAAAAAATTGTCTTACCGGACAAATTGGTCGAACAATCATGCAAGTGTGGCGTGGGGTACCTATCCGGGACTGTCAATGCATTCACCCGACGGTAATCTCCCGCGATCCGCCACGTACCATCCTTCTTTAACACCATATGAATAGGACTAGACCAGGGGCTCGAGGAAGGGCGACAAATGCCCGCCTGAACGAGAGCCCTGAATTCCGCCTTAGCGGCCTTGAGCTTTGTCCGGGCTCACTCCTCTAGGACGCTCGGAAACCGGATGGCCGGAGGTAATAATGTGATAATGTACATCACTGTCGAACGGAGAATCCAAACGCGTCGCACCGGTTATTTCCGGATATTCTAATAAAATTTTGGCGTACGTCGACGTAGGGTCAACCGTACTCACCGCAACAACATCAACGGACTTCACGGTCGTGAATGTGAACACATCAGTCGACGAGTCAATCAATCGTCGGCTGCGCAAGTCGACCAGTAACCCGTAGTGCGTCAACAGATCGGCACCTAATATCGGATAAGGTACCGCAGCAATGGTAAAATTCCATTTTATATCGCGTCTTAATCCCATATCGATCGTTCGAAACGTCTCGCCATATGTATCGATACGCGTGTTATTCACGGCGAATAGTTTGTGTGAACTCGGTTCACCGTGAATCTTTTTGATAGCTGAGATCAGCGATATATCCGCCCCAGTATCCACCAGGAACGTTTGTCCGGAGATACGATCCCTAACATGGAGACGTTTGCTAATATTGCGACCCTCATCGCAAGTCTCCGCCACGGAGGGTCGTTTTATTTTCCCGCTTTCCAAGTGGTGTATTTCTCGCACCACTCTCTACAGGTAAGTGGATTCGACGGATGCATCGTGTGAGCATAACATAATTTGTTTGCCTTTCGGTCGCCCGAACGGGCACGATCGTGATTCGAGCGCGACAAAGAACGCGGTTTTTTCTTGCTATATGGTCGCTCAACACGTTTCAACCTAACAGATAGCGTTTCAACGCTAGCGCATAAACGCTTTATGTCGTTCTGCAAATCGGACAACGACGGATTCGTCGCCGATACCGCGCTCGCCGCCGAAACCACATGGGCCTTCGTCGAAACAGAATGCTCGGCCATCTTATCAGCCATCTCTGCCAATTTATTAACAGCGTCAATACCCGACGCCGCCAAAATTGCCCGGACATTTAAACGTAACTGGTCTATAAATACCGATTTCATGATGGCTTCATCGCATTTGCCATCATTCAAGTTACGTAATCTATTTAGAATTAACGAAGGTTTTCCCGCTGTTAAAACTTGACCCTTTAATAATTTTCGCAGATTAGATTCCGCGGAAACCGCGAAGGTCGAGATGATTCTGTCACGTCCCGGGTGAAGGTCTTTGGGGACAATGACATGTGGGGATTTTATTCGAAGGGAATGCATGCGCGAATGCCAGATTCGTGGCACTGCGGGGAGTAGGAATTCAGGCGCGAATGCAAGATTCGTGTTACTGAATGTGAGTAGGGTTTTCGGGCGCGAATGCCAGATTCGTAGCTCCGGGGTAAGGAGGATTCAGGCGCGAATACGTGATTCGTGGCTTTGAGGTGTGTAGAATTCAGGCGCGAATGCCAGATTCGTAGCACTGAATTACCAGGGAAGGTTTGGACTGTAATCCCTCCGGTAATGACACCCGTTAGAGCACTTTGTTTTTGTTTTGGTGGGTTTTAATGTTGCACTTAGCTAGAAGGAATATTTCCGAGAAATATATCTAGACATATGGCTGCACGCGGCCTATGTAAAAGTACGCCCTGTAAACACTATAAGAAACTCTATGCTTGCGTTTCGCGAGCCGAAATCAGCTGTTGCAGCGATCTGTTTTGGTTTGGTGGCTTTCGTAGCCGGAGGATCGTTATAATAACTTGAAACTTTATTCAGAAACAAGAGCGTTTGTTTACTCTTAAAGCATTTAAACTAGTATTTATAAGGATGCTTTGGACATTTAGCATTAGCACAGAGACATTTATATAAACAATAATCAATAGCAGTTTATATGTATGAATATGAGATACATGAGTAATAGCAATAATAATAATATAATAGACTAAGAATTAGCAATGATGATATGACATACAATAAGCATCTAGCGGTAGACACTGATGTAAATTACAATAAGCATAAGCAACAAAGGTAATAGATATAGAATAAGCAATAATGATATAGAAATATTATAAGCAATGATGCAATAGATATAGAATAAGCAATAGTGAAATAGCAATATATAAGGCGAAAGCAATAATTGGATAATGTGAATGATAATGATACGCACTAATGAAATAAGTAATACTCCTATAATAGTAGATACTCCTACTAATAGTGATATAATAATTGTGATACTCCTTCATGGGATGTTTCCGTAGAAGAAGCGCTCTGGCCGTTTTGGGTCTTGTATTTATACTATTTTCGGGATTGTTAGGGGTGAAGAGTGTGCGCGGTATGCACCTTGACTGATCTTTGAAGATGCGTCGCAATTACTTATTAATAGAGTCGGTGTTTAGGGGTTTTATGTGGCCTTGTCTTGTACTGGTAATGGGTGAAGGGTATGTGCGGTGTGTTCCATGGCACGTACGCCAAATCTGCGTCGCAGTAATGATCACGTGTTGATCACGAAGGTAAATTTGTGTCGCAGTAACATTTCTGGCGTTTTTACATGGGGCTTTGAAGCGGAATACTCAACCCATTTGGTGGGGTTTAGGAAGTCGTATCGGAAAGGGGTAAATGGGGTACTGACTTCTTTGGTCATAGAGAGGGCGTGAGACGTAGTCTCGATTTAAGAGAGGGTTTTAAGGACGAGGGATTTGTTTAAAGTAGATTTGGAGGGAAGTGGTCATGCCACGTAAGTCGAAGAGGGGATTTGGAGGTCGTCGTTGACCATCTTGAGATGGGGACCGCTAAGGTACATCGTCAAGGTGATCAGTGATTATTTCTGGATTGACCGTTTCGAGATGGGGACCGCTAAGGTGCATCGTCCAAACGGTCAGTTGGGTTTGAAGAAGGGCTAAGGCTTAAGTATGAAGGTTTTGATGGAGTTATGTTGATTGATTTGCAAGGAATGGTGTTATAATACCGCGCGAAAAATAGTGGGACATCACAATTCGACTTTTTATTTGGACGAATATATCCTCCGGACGCGGGGCCTGCGCAATGAGGTCTCTAACCGCGGACACGACCTCATAGTCTAACGCAGCAATGACTATGTCAGCCTTTGTAGCTTCTACATTAATCTGGGCGCTACGCAGTGTCGACTCCACCTGCATGAACCATAACGCAGGGTCGGCTTTAAAAAATGGGGGTATTTTCGGTATCCGATAGTGATCGACACGCGTCCGACTCGCGACCGACTCGTACTGCGACTCGTCCGAGGTTTCACCGGTCGACGGCATTTCGACTTATACTACGGTAACTATTACAATACTATAACTACGTTACATATATTGAAAAACAATGGAATATTATATACACGGTTAATATTAGAATATAATACAGAGTATCGCCGTAGCAAATGGCAGCGGTGTCACGTCCCGGGTGAGGGTTTTTGGAACGGTGACTATGGGGAAGGAAAAGACCAGGCGCGAATCTATAATCCAGCACTCTGAAGGTTTTGAGGGAAAGATCAGGCGCGAATCTATCATCCGGCACTCTGAAGGTTTTGAGGGAAAGCCAGGCGCGAATCTATCATCCGGCACACTGTGGGTTCGAAAGGAAAGATCAGGCGCGAATCTATCATCCGGCACTCTGAAGGTTTTGAGGGAAGGCTAGGCGCGAATCTATCATCCGTCACTCTAATCGACCAGGGAAGGTTTTAAAGCGAATTAGTACTTGAGGGACACCCGTTAGCACTCTTGTTTTGATTTGGCTCGATAACAGGATTTACTGTTGCATTCTCGTAAAAGTGGTACGTAATGGTTCCGCGAAATCCGCCTAGACATACGGCTATCCGCAGCCTATGTAAAAGTACGTTTGTAAACACTGTTAGCGCCACGCGAGATCAGCTGTTGCAGCCGTCTGTTTGGACTAGGAAGTTTCGTACTCGAGAGGCATACACAATAATATGGAGAGATTTAAAAGCAAAGAACGATTTATTATTTCAAGCACGTCTGTATGCGCTTGTCATAGGTGACATGAGATGCGTTGGACAACGAGCATAGGCACATGACATTTATGATATGAATTATGACATAAATGACGAGGTATATATATATAGCATTAATGAAAGAATAATATGATAAATATGCAATAGAAATAATAATATGATATATATATGATAACCGTAGATATATGAAATAGTATGAGCATAATATGATATATAATAAAAACACTTACAATAATCGTTGTAATTCACTGATTTGAATTGTTAACACTTGTTTGAAAAATACTTCTATCTAAGATAACTGTCTGTTGACAAAAGAGCTCCCTGGGCTCTCGATCCTTCGTATTTATAGGATCTTACAGGAGTACTGCGGGGGTACGCGCGGTAAAGACCTTGAGGCATTTCGGAAACAAGACGCAGTAGATTTCGGGGGTTTTTGTAAACGGTATGGCTATTAATAGATGTATTTATGTCACGTACGCCAAATGCGTCGTAATTATAATCACGTGTTGATCACGTTTGTACATTTGCGTCGCAGTGACATTTCTGGAGTTTTTATGACTGCGAAAGGAGATACTCAACTCGTCGAATGGGTTTTGGGTATTTTATAGGAAAAGGGTTAGAGTGGCTTGGACTCTGTGAGTCGTAAAGAGGGGATTGAGACGTGGTCTCGATTTAAGAGGGTTTTTGTAACGAGGGACTTGTTTGAATTCATTTTAAAGGGAAGGATTCGTGCCTCATATGGCGAATAGGCGAAGGAGTTTTGTAACGATCGTCTCGTGATGGGGATCTCTAAGATACATCATCGAGGTGGAGTTTCGTATAGGTTATCTTGTGTTGGTGACCGCTAAGGTACAACATCAAGGTGCTCGGTGATTGAGGAGATGGGGTAAGAGTTGAGTTGAGTTTGAGGGACTTTGGTGGAGTGATTTTGAGGTTTGCTAATGGATTTTTGGAATAGAACCGCGCGAAAAATAGTGGGACGTCACAGCGGAAACCCTCGGGGCGATGATTAACCGATCCTCCGAGACACGCACGGACACGACCCAGCACGAAGAAGAGAAAACAAACGAAGAAGAAAAAAAATGGAAGTCGCGCTGTTGCGACCTACTCGCGACACTCGGCAGCAACCGAATTCTTAGTATTCGAATGCCATTTGGCAACGTCGACGTTCGTGAATAACCGACGCTCGCACGAACCACGCAAGATCCGAAGGTCAAAACGCAATATGTACAGAACCATCACATACGCTAAACTGCAATAAATTTGCCACCTTCGCTTACCGCAATCCCTCGAAACTCCAAGGGTTGGCTACCAATGCCTCGGATCACCAGACGTCAGGGGATAACTCCCCGGCAGCGAGAAAGCGATGTCCACTGCAACACAGCTCAGCCAGGCTCTGAATCACCAGGAACCAGGAACAGCTTCCTGACACGAAACGACTGGTTCCCTTCGGTGCTCATCAACGTCGTCTCCAACGGCGTGGCCTCTCTCGGAAATGGCTCGGGCGAGCAGAAAAGCTCGCTGATCCCCTCGATGGTAGACGGTCTAAGGGACAGCATATGTAGATGCAAATACACTTACTGGAACGGCTGTTTCCGTCGAATGGTCCAAGAAGATGGAATACCCTCAGAAAACCGGACAGGATGGCCGTCCAGAATCCCAACCAGCTTCCCAACCATAGTCGGGGTCACCAATGTAGGCTATGTGGTTACCAGTGGTGGTACATGGGAAGGTGAGTCACTACCTTCTTCCTTCCTGCGGACCTACTGCCGCACACGTATTCAGGTTGAGGAAGATGAACAGAAAATGCTCGTTTGGTGTAACCAAAGGGTTTATTTTAATGCCACGTGCGAACACTAGTTGCGCACGCGAGACTGCTCAACATCGAGCAGTAAACCAAACTGCCTCGTTCGTTAGGCTGGATATAAATCAGTGCCCAACGGGCAAGAGCCAACAAAACTAGCAATGTCGTAACTATACAACTGACCGGTACCACGGAACACGTGGTGGTCACGCTAAAAGAGAACGTGCTGACTACAGACGTCTCCGAAGGCTAGTTCAAGCAGACTGGGGCGAGTCCGCACGGTAACGCTCGCACGAGCTCGACGACTCCCCACTCCTGCACAGTCCGCTAAGAGGGGGTAGCTCGATCCCCACACTCCTCATAAGTGGACGCCACCTATGTGCTAAAGTCACACACTAGGCCGTTGCCTAAATGCCTAAGAACTCCTACATTACCGACCGAATTCGCCGACTGATTGCTAATTTCTGATCGCGGAGTGGCCATCATTTCCCTTTGTCTTTTAAGAATGTCAATGTCTCTTTGTAATAATTCCCTTTTCCGATTTAAACTTTCAAGTTCCCTTTGAGCATCAATTCTATTTGCTCCACTATATGCCATGGATTCGTGCAGATAATGATTCAGGGAGAACCTCATTAGGCAATATCGTTTCCCTAAAAGATGGCTGTCCGACGGTACAGTCATCTGCCGTCGGAACCACTAATCGTAAATGTTCCTCAACATGTGACGCCACATCAATTAACCGAGCAACAAATTTGCTCTTATTGTAACATTTCTATCAGTTTAATAATACCATATTCAGTCAAAGATTTCACCTAAGTTATAAACATTAAGTAACCCAACTAAGTTACCCTAGAACTCTTCACCATAACACCTGTCTTTACACCTAAGAGTCACAAACAAATCCACAAAATGTACTTCGCAATGTCTAACTAATAGTTTTTTCGTTTGTTCATAAGTATAGAAAATACCCTCACAATTTGAAATGGATCCGCTGCTTAGTTTCCGAAAAAAAGCAGTCACAAATATTCATCTGAATCTGCGCTCGTTGATTGGGGTTCCGCTCTTAAGGGTGGAAGCCACTGTGACCACCGAAAATAAAGGCTACTTTCAACTTTCAAGGCATTCTTTTATAATGAAATGTAACTTTCTACGAAAAAAATTTATTACCATCTTAAAATACATATAGTTAACTAATATTTTATACTCTTAGATTGAAAAAATGTTGAGTAGTATGACCACAGCATACGATGACGTTAGGCTCTGCGAAAAAATTAACAAAACTGACCGGGCGGCCGTGTATCTTTATAATTAATTTTTTAAGAAATGGCTTTGTAAGAAAAGGATAAGAATCAAAATGATTTTTTAATGTTACAATTAGATGAATTATTAAATCAAAACACTTGTACGCTTAACCGAAGATAATATTATTACGAATATTCCCTGAAAATTTCAAGTAAATCCGATAAAAATTGACTGATTTATTAATCCTCCAGTTTGAAAAATGCCGTTTCGTGATAATCGCGTTTAAAGTTTTGACAGAAGTTATTTTCTGCAACCCAAAGACCGCAGCTGTAAACGGTCTCGTCGTGGCCAGTGATTCTCTACATAGTTCTAAACAATATATAAGCTCATAATTCCTCTTAGATACATTTGGACTCTTGGACATAAACTTTTCGGGCGGTTGATACCAAGTACCTGTGCTTGCAATCAGTTCTGAGCGTTGTGCTACCTATACAAAACTTTCCCTAGCTCCCAGAATTTTTCGAGATCCACTTTGAAATTGTGCAGGTATATTTCGTCACAAAAAGAAAAATCGGAATAAAGAATTTTCACAGTGCCTTCCCCCCTTAAGCCGATTAATCGGTGTGTATTGATAGGTATTATCAATCATGAACAGTTTCTGCCCATAAATGCGTTGAAATACTAAACATTTTTAACCGACTTCAAAAAGGAGCAGGTTATGTATTCGACCCGTATGTATGTTTTTTTTTATGTTTGTGCCCTCATAACTCCTCAGCATATGGACCGATTTTGATGATCTTTTTTTATTCGAAAGAGGATGGTGCCCCGTTGGTCCCATTCTACGCGGAATCAATATTAGCTCAATATTTTGCCAGTTATGGTTAATAATAATAATTTATATGTTTGTCCTCGCATAACTCCTCAGCATATGGACGACCGATTTTGATGATCTTTTTTTTATTCGAAAGGGGGCGATGCCCCGGTGGTCCCATCCTACACTGCATCAACATTGGCCCAATATTTTGCCCGTTATGGTTAATAATAAAGACTATTGTCACCTAATTATTATTATTTTATGTACGTACGCGCATATCTCCTCAGCATGTTGTGTCAATATATATAAAACTAAAAAGTTAAAAATAAACAAAATTTAAAAAAAAAATTAAAACCGACTTCAAAAAAATAAAGTTGCACTACAAAGTAAAAAATAATTCTTTCCCTTATTTAATCTACGACTCATATTTTTCAAGTCGGTGCCTCATCATTTGCACCGTGGTAAATCTGGCGCCCGCTTAAAAAATATGAGTCGTAGATTAAATAAGGGAAAGAATTATTTTTTACTTTTTAGTGCAACTTTATTTTTTTGAAGTCGGTTTTTGTGTATTTAATTTCCCACTGCCTTATAAATCTGATGTAATTGTTTTTTCTTTACTTGCACAGATTTACATTTTTTGAACCTGCAACATATTTCATTCATTTCAATTAAATATTCAGAAATAGGCCAACTCTATTAGGTACCTAAAAGCAATATAAAATCATATGATAATATATATATATATATTCAAACCAGCTTTCTAAAATTTTAAGGTGGTCTGGAAGAACTATTGACGTATTTTCCAACGCGACGAACGTGTTTCATTATGAGCACATTAATCGTCTCTTATTCTATTTCTTTTCTATCGGCGTTGACTCTGGTGGCTGGACTACTTGGTCTGTAAACTGTATTCCAATGGGTAAATAAAACTTTACTTATCAATATTAAATCTCTATTTACTACAATTAGTGTTAACTTTGCGGTAAAATACAAATATTAATGAATGTAGATATAGACGGACATCCTCTTGATGGTGCCTGGTCAGAATGGGGACCGTGGGCATGCAGCGCAAGTTGTAATGGCGGCACAGGTATTCGAAGACGTCTTTGCAATTCTCCAAAACCGAACATTAGAGGCGAACCTTGTGTCGGACCACATATGATGACTGGGCGCTGCAATGAAATTCTTTGTGGTGATGTAACAGAAGGTAACTACAAGGATTGTAGTCGGAGAATTTTACGGCCCAGATTTCATTAGGTGGTTGCCATTGGAATACAAAATCGAAAATATTATGTTGTGACGATAAGTGCAGTAAAGAGTGGAAAATAACTGCTTTTTACACTTTCTTTCCACTACTATTCGCACTACAGTTTTAAGCGAACGTAGGTCCCGCTCGGGGAGAAAAATTAAGTCAGCGCGAGCGGTGCACGCGGGACAACTCAGGCGACGGTTTAAGGGGACATTCTACTCTCTCGGCCGAAAAATCGGCCACTTTTCGGTGATGGTTTTTATAATGACTTAATGTTTTCGAATTTCTGGGGGTATATTTTACCACTCTTGAAATACAAGAAAAAATCATTGTTCTTTGTTTATTTCATTTGTTTACACAAATATTTCGCAGTTAAGTTGGCGGCATCAGAATTGCTGGCGGTTGAAATTTCGGACGACTGGATCATCGGAAATAAAAAAACCAAACATATTTTTAATTCGCAGGAGTATGGTTATCGCGCTTACCACGAAAGAACAATTTTGGACCAAAATTATTAAAATGGCGGTCAATCAAAGTTGAAAGTACCGAAAAGGGCATTTCTTTTCTGTTTAATAGATATAAAATGTGAGAAAATATTAAAAAATCTTAAGATATTTGTGCTAAGCGGGAAAGCCACTAATGTGTAGAATAACATATTAAAATTTTGGATTAATTGGTCATGGAGTTTTTTTTTATCACATCCGCCAACCAAGAAAATGGTGTTTCGAGAAAAACGCTTTTAAAGTTTTGAGAACCAGGCCGCTGACGCTACAAATACCTATAACATTGAAAATACATCGAATTTCGCTCCAAAAATTTAGGAGGATATTTTAGGAGGTGCATTCTTCCGAATTCAGCAAAAAAAATCGATATTTTTGGGGCCGAGAGAGTAGAATGTCCCCTTAAGGGGATAGGTTACTCTAAAAAAATTCAAAAATTGGTTTTTAGGATGTTTGGATATTCCGTAGCTACATATTTTTCCGTATTTTAAGCGCAACCGGGCTCCGAAATTCCAAACATTGAAAGAATTACAGTAAAAAATATACAAGCCTGCACATTAGATCGGATAACGATGTCCAACTTTAAAAGCGATTTCCCAGAAACTACATTTTCCAAAACGGTGAACATTAAATCTCAAAAACCGCCCCAACGATTTGAATGAAAATTTACAGGGAGCTGCAGGAGCTGCAAGTAATTTGAGCCTAGCTGGTCGCGACACGGCGCGCTCAGGATAATAGGGACCCGCGCTCACTTCATAAATGCGCATTTCGGTTTGGTAGTTCTCATAGCCAACAGCTCCGCGGATGTTAAATTATTTGAACGAGTATCGACACATCGCGAGTAGACAAACATTCAGGCGACCCGCGAATTTACGTCGAAAAACTTACTTTAAGTTCATTTGTTAGGAGTTATTAGTTTCAATTGTCTGAGTGCGTGTGAACCTGGGTGCGTTCCGATTTACGCAGTGAGTGCAGAAATCGCAATCGTTTTTGTTTCGGTTTCGTTACTGCGGTTCATGCGTTCTTGAAAACGGAACGCTTTTTCCTGCGTTTCATGCGAAATAAAAATGGACGCTACATTAGATAAAGAAACGTTGTTCACAATATCATCGATACTATTAAGTAACAGTGATAATGAAAGAAAGATTATCAAAATCGGTCCATATGCTTAGGAGTTATGCGGGGACAAACATAAAAATTATTATTATTAACCATAAGTGGCAAAATATTGAGCCAATATTAATTTAGTTTAGGATGGGACCACCGGGGCATCGCCCTCTTTCGAATAAAAAAAAAGATCATCAAAATCGGTCCATATGCTGAGGAGTTATGAGGGGACAAACATAAAAAAACATACAAACGGGTCGAATCTATAATCTCCTCCTTTTTGAAGTCGGTTAATTAAAAATATGAATTTTACCTATCTCTGCTGCTGCTGCTACTTCTTCCTCCACCACCACACTCATCACTTCGTTCCCCACAGTTATTTCTAGTTGCACTAGCACCATCTTTCAAATGAAGTGTTATAAGCCTTACGCGGTATGTTGGACATGCCCTGTTAGGCTATGTTGTCACAACATGTGTTTTGAAAGTTTGAATTCCAGAAACAAATACGCATGCGCGGGCGCAGTGACTTTTGGTGGTTGTTGTCCACCAATGAGAGAGAAAAGGAAAGGAGCGTTTCGTCCCGGGTCCGCCAGAGGACTCGTCAGTAAGGCTATCTGGCGGGACCCTGCCTTAGACACGCCGGGTGAAAGGACTGAGGCGAAAGCTGTATATATACGGAAGAGGACGACTGAGAGGACTAGCGAGAGGAGCTCTGCTGTGAGTGGCCCTCTGGTGCAGACGGTTTGCCACGTGTCGTCTGCTCGAGACCGCCACAGACTGCTTCACCTCTGAAATTCTGCGTTTGCTGCACGCTCGCTGCACCGGAAGTAGCATCGTATTGGTGGAAAGTGAGAGAAATTCTAGGGAATCGTACGATGCCACCAATTTCATGCACTCACTGCGAAAATCGGAACGCACCCCCTGTTTTTATCCTGTTGCGTGTTTCAATGCGGGTAAATTTGTGTTCTTTATTAAATTTTTTCACTCGTTTTAGTGCAAGGGATCTGATGTTGGGGGGGATTGTATTTTGCATGATTTCTGCGGATGTGTGTCGGTATAACACAATCGACTACGGTAGATATAATGTAAACAATGGGTTTTATCGAGAAGGCAGGACTGGTGCAATTCAATGATTCTCTTTAATTTTGGATGAAGTCTAAAGAAGAATTGATAAATTTCGTCGCAAGTTGTCTGAGGTGAGTGATCCCGTGTGACAGCGGCTTTGAATACCAGTGCTCGACCCCTCACCTGACTTGCCCCGCGTGCACCGCTTGGTTGACCACCGGTGGTTGACTGCTGGTAGGCATATTTTTAAATGCTTATAACTAACCGAAGCCTCAACCGCAATATCGTTATTCTTGATTATCATCTTATTCTGGTCTCTAGAATCACCCCCTAAATATATTCCCACGTGTAGCCGAATATCCTGCATGTGTACATAATGGTAGAAATGCGTCCTCACTCGCTATTCATTATTCAACCATGGTAACCACTACATACTCACCGTTATATTATTTTAAATACCTGCGAAATCATAAAAAGTATAAAAAAAATTAATTCAAGTTTAATGGATTTTGATATCCTACAAGGATGATGGGGATAAATTTTGAATCAATTTTTTCGAAAATTCTTTATCGTCGTATTGTAGAATATCTAAACCTATAAAACTGAATTAAACTTTTTTTCACGATAATATGAAAACTCACCATTTCTTTGAGGGGGTGTTTCCATCCCCAGGACCGTTTCATTATCATACAAAAAATGGTTACGATATTAGCATAATTTGAACTACATTTTTGCAAAGTTCCAACTTTTTTAGATTTTTCGAGCGGCGGAACATCCCTTGTTAGTTACCGACTTTTAAACAATACATTCCAGAAATTAAGCCTCGAAATCCCAATTCTGATTTAGAATTTGGAAGCAAACTCCTAGTTCGCAAAGTCGTAAACTACTAAATTTCTATCGCCTTGATTCACCTAAATGTTTTAAATTATCTGTGAATTTTAGAATATATTATGTGCACAATACTTGATCTCTAAACAAATAGATTTATAACTTATTTAATTTTATGTTATTTTATGAGCAGATACTGTAATGTTGATAAACCGAAAAAGTCGAACAAACCATACTGCCCTCTCTGTGGAGGAGTTTCATTCCGCGGTGATTGCGTCAGATTCCGATATTATTAAACTAATTAGTACGGAATCTCCACGTTCGGAATTGCAGTGGTCTTTAAATGGTATCTTTGTGCAAGAGGAACCGGGTAGAGTGGAGTTTAATGATTACGATATAGGTACGTATTCACTAATGTTTGAAAATTTATCCAAAATATACAGTATGAGGTAAAATGTGTAGTTAATGCAATATAAAGAGATATTTATACTTCATATAAAAATAAAACGGAAAGATGGAATAAAATTCTCTCGTATAATCTTTCGTTCTCGGGATAATCCTGAGTTTGAAAATTCATCGAAGACGAACATTTTCTCGAAAACAAAGTTTTGTATAAAGCCGTATATCCATCAAAGTAAAATTTTGATAAACGAATTAATATAATTTTTATGTTGATGTTTCTGATTTTATCATTTTTTGCAGGAAAAATATTTTTTATCTTTTTTAAGAATTTTTATTGAAAATGTGCTCCAAATTGATTCTTATTTCGTCACAATTTTTGCAATGTAAAATTAATTTGAAACCGAGTCCACGTTGGTCTGCTTCTCCAAAAGAGACGTTTAGCTTACAGTTTTGCAACACTAAAACATAGAAATTGTTCGAAAACGAAAAAGAAATCCAAAACTCTGTAAGTGTGTTTTGTTTCACAATCGTCACTAAACTCTTCACTTGCATCCAACTTTCTTCGCGATGCACTTGGTACGGCAATGTTGTCATTTATCTGTGGCACCTTCAAATTTTTCGAAACTTTTTTCTTTTTAGGACGACCAGGACGCCCTAAATCACCCCGGTGCCCCTTTGAATCCAACACCACGCGATGTCGCATATCGCCAAATTCAGAATTCGATTTAGACTTCGATTCCATATTGAAAATGATAGAGAACCAGGAATAGCTCGAAATATTCGTTATTCGCTCGAAGGTTTGCAGAATGTTTGATGGGTAGCAAAGCGTACTGCTTCATAAATTTAGCAATCATAAAATGGTCGTCAAAATTTTCGGAAAAACCCTAACGCTCGGGAAGCGCCAGTTCCTACCTACCGCTGGCCGGCGCGCCGACACGCCGCGGCATCCAATCTCATGTACAGGGTCGTACATTTTTGGCTGTAATTCCTTCAATTTTTTGAATTTCGGGGCCCGGTTGCGCTTAAAATACGTAGAAAAGATGTAGCTAGCGGAATATGCAAAAATCCTATAAATCAATTTTCGAAAATTTTGAGGGTAACCTACCCCCTTAAACAAGAAAGCAAGCTAGCGCCGAAGCCGCTACAGTTCTAACCTCACATAAACATAAATATTTGAGAGTTTACACGAGCTTTGTATTAAAACATTTAACAGTAAAATTTGAGGCATTTCATGCTCATATTAGTTCTTCAATTGACATTTCCATTTTTTTTTGTCAAATTCAAAAATTTATATTTGTGGTTTTGGCCATAAAATCGCAAATTTTCCCCACTGTGGCACGTGGTGATCCACCATGTCCGTAAAGAGTGAAAGTTCGTTTCGAAGTTTGAAAAATCTATCTAAAAGTGTAGCTCAGCTAAGCCAACGCACCTCGGTATATAATGGCAAGTCAACATAATCACACTTTAAGTCTTCGCAAAATGTACGGAACTGTCTCCGTTTTAACCCGTTCATTCGAATATAATTCGTCGTTCGAACTATGACTGACATAACGTCTTCGAACTGGATACGTTTTGCACATAAATTCTCCTGGTGCATCACACAATGAAAATTGCTAATATTATGAAGAACTCCTAGTTTTTTTAGATCGGTTCGGAGGCGGCCGACGAATCCGTTGTACTTTCCCGTCATGGACGGTGCACCATCGGTTATAACCGATACCAATTTCCCCCGGTCTAGTCCAATTTTTTCCACCGCTTCCTCTGCGCCCGACAGGATGTCCTCTCCTGTCGAGCTTTCTTTAGGAGAAATCTAGGAGTTCCTCTGCTATCTTTTTTTCACTTATACCTCGTATAAATATGGCAACATGTGGTGTACCTGTCACGTCTGTTGCCTCATCCAACGCCAAACTGAAACGGACGAATTCATGGGCAGCATCCACTAATTTTTGAGTCACGTTTGTTGCCATTTCTTTAATTCTTCTCATCACTGTGTTTCGCGACAAAGGGATTGATTCGAATTGTTGGCGACGTTCCGGACAAAGTAGCTCTACCGATTTTGTTACACACACTGTTTAGACTATTGCCTTGGGAAGGCGATGTGGATCGCCACTGGTGAGACCAGGGAAGGGATGCACTCCAAATTGTCGGTGACGGCACGTTTATTGGCCGAAGTGGGCGTCGTTGTGACAAGATATAACACGCAGAGATATGACACAGACAAACACTACTCACAAAACACGCAATTACCACGAAACAACGATATGTACAAACTATGTACAAGGCGCTGGGCGCGATGGCTCGGAGGGCCGTTTTCGAAAAGGTTCAAAAACCTGTGGGTCGCTGGGCGACAAAAGATTGTGTATAATTGTGCGTGCGAGAGCGTGTTGCTGTTGTCAAGGTGTTCGAGAGACTAACGGTCGGATTCCGGGAAGGCGGACGTTTGAGCCGTGCAAAAACGGGTGACGCGCGTAACCGTCTTGACGAACGGTGCGTCACCGTGTTGACAGGCTCTCGCACGCACATTTAAATTCGCATACCAGCTGAGCGCTGGATTTCGGCTGCAACACACCTTTATAAATTCGCCATCGTTGTATGCTCTCCCACTTTTTGCTATTTTAAGTGACAGCTCGTAGCTGCATCGTAAGATCTTCTCCTTACTATCACTACTTTCCTACAATGAAACCAATGAACATGTTCTACAAGAACTGATAATCATTCAATATTCCAGTTCTAAATTAGAGAAACTTTCTTTCCGCTTGACTTAGTTCTTCTTTCTCGGCAGCAGGCAGCGCACACGGACAGAAGTAGGGATATGCTTGTGTGCAGTGCGAAGGGAAAAAAATGGGGGATGACGGTAGGCCATAGTGGGAGACGAAGGTAGGTCATAGTGGGGGTAAGGATTTGTGCCACGTCCCACAATTCTGGCATCACTGCCGCTGTGCTGCGTGCGCCTCCTTTTGTACTCGAGAGTTGGCGGGCTGGCGCATGCGCAGTGAGTCGTTATTTATTATTTCGTATTTTACTCGCTTAGTACATATTATTTTGTTTCGTACTTTTGTCAGTATTTCTAATTAATTATTCCTAATATTTCTATAACATTTGTTCCTCTAATATTTGCTTAAATCATAAATTATATACAAAAGTATTTACAATGAGTCTGCGCGGTAATACAGGATGGTTTTTGCGGTATGGTAGACCGGTTCTACTTTACCGACGGTCGGTATTTAGCGGTTCGAGCCCCCGTGGGACGTTACAAGTGTCTGGATGGTCTGAAGGCTCGGGTTCCCGGGCCTCGGGGTCGGGTCGGAAATTTTCGGGCGGGGTCCCGATACTTTCGTAATGCTCGAGATCCCGAAGGTTTCGGAAATTACGATAGGGAAATAAAAAATTAAAATAATTTACCTTCAATGTATCGCGGACGTTGTTACACGTTGCAGTTATTGTTGCACTTGCCGCACTCTCAGATTGAAGTACATTGAGTAACGCAATGTACATAGGATAGTACTGTGACAATGTGGGATACAGATCTCCACTCATTAATACTGTTACTTGTTTGATAGTTTCTAGAATTGTTGTTACGGCTTTCAAAAACGTCCATTCTTCGGGATTTAAATTTTTTGAGAGTCTGTAGTAAAGAGAATCTATGAAACATCATATACGTGGAATCCCACCGGGTGTCTACTTCTTGTATTAATTGCAGAGGCATTGTGTCGGGATCTCTATATTTTTGAATTTGTATGTTGGTTGAACATGCAAAAAATCCAACTATAGCTCGGCACTTACGAATTATTTCGTATTGCTCATAATTTTTTAAGCCAGTCTTAATAGCCAGTTGCAAACAATGTGCAAAACATGGTATCCTAGTCCAGTTTGCTCGTGTATTTATGGCTATAACAACATTTGGACCATTGTCTGAAGTGAAAAAGGCCTGTTTTTCTATATTTATCACGTGGTCAATGAATTCACTATTATGCCTTGAACATGTCTATGTGTGTGTGTTCTCGGCAAATGTTGCAAATTTAGCGTATAATGATGTAATTTAAAATCCTGTGTCATGTAGTGTATTGTTAAAGATATGAAATTTTGGACAGAACGTGATGTCCAGCCATCGGTCGTGAATGCTAATACAGTGCCTGTTAATTTCATAATCCATATAATATTATATATAGACAGCAAGTGAATATAAGAAAGTAAAAATTACAAAAGCAAGTTACCTTCTTCAATATCTTCGCGTATTTTGCTCCTAATTTTTTCTTTCAAATTGTCGTACATTCGAGACATAACTATTCTTGACATAGTTGTTCGGGATGGAATTTGGAATCTCGGTTCGGCAATATTCATTAAAAATCGAAAGCCAATATCGTTAGCGATATTTTAGGGTTGTAGATCCAACGCAATCATGCGTGCAGCTCCTTCTGTCAATTGGTTTCCTCTCGGTGAATTTTCGTTTAAATATACTGTAATTTGTACAGTTCCTGGCTCAGCTTGTGGCTCCAAAGGTATTTGCATATGAGAAGATTTAAAAATGCCGCAGAATCCCAGAAGTGTTGCTGTATTTCAGTGCAAACACTTTTCCACACAGTTTGCATTTTGCCTGTTACGCATTTATGTTTTCAAAATGTTTCCTAACAACACTTTTACACCTATTCCTCCTTTAAGGTTCACGGTTTTCAGGAGCACTGTGCGACACACTCGCAAAACTTTCTTCATTATCATGAAGCATATTTACACTTTTTTAAAACTATTTTAAAACTATATTATTCAATTACTAAATGTAGTAGGTATTACTGTTTACTATTACTAAATATACTACAATTATTTAGCACACTATTTAATTTTAAGCGATTCTGCAACCCTTACGATCTGACTACGTCGAAATGGCTTTTCTGCACTGACTGGCTATCGTGAACTAACTGGCACTCGCGTTAACATCCTCCTAAAAATCTGGCTTTGTACCCTATCTCCTCGGAGTGGTCAACGTAGCAAAGACAGTTAACATCTTGAAGCCCTCCTCCCTCCCGCACCTCCAGTACCACGTATTTTATTAACATTTTAAAATATTGTCGATGTAAAAATAGTCTTCCTCCCAGGTTATGAATATAGTATTTATTTAAGTACGTATATGGACATATTCAGTATTCACAGACTATTTGGTAGCAATGAAAATATATATGTAAATTAATAATTAGATACAAATTATGATTCAACAGGAGACAGAAAGGTAAAAACGTATCACTGGTATTGATATAAATGATATACATACCTAATTGAGGCATTTGATGGAAAAAGGGCACATACGCCAAAATGCCATTTCGAGTAAATCGGTTTCAAAGCTTTCATTATAGTCTAACTTAATGAAAAGTAATGCAATTAAATCCAATTTTTTTTAAGGATGTAGTATCATATCCTTCAAACGTTTCGTAAACAGAAGTAATGATTTGAAAATGATATGTGTCTTTATTTAATAGTTTTATGCAAGTGGTTTATGTGCCCTTTTTCCGTAAATAGGGTAAATTCGTAACAAAATTGCTTCTTTGTTTAGTTATTTACATATAATTTTGTTTACATACTTCGTTTGCCATTTTTTATACATCGCTTAAATAAAAATACAAAATGAAGCGCAAAACTAAACAAAAAATGTTATGTTTTAAGTAAGTATTAATTTCTCCGATTTTTTGCAGCAAGCTGTCTTACAAATCACTTTCATCTTTCCTAAATTCGCTTCTTTCCTTGCGGATTCGATACACGCCTCACTTTCCATAGTTCCTCGCTTACACAAAATCAAACGTATTGCACGACTAGACAGTAGACAGCACGGCAGCGCGACCGGTCAGCGACTATGTAGCTGCATGTCGCTCACGCTACGCAACAAAACAGCGTTTAGCTAATTTAAACGTGGGAGAAGAAATGTCCTTGATATATTATATTGTTACGATTTCCGCGCGACATAATAAGTGTTTATTGTAGAACAGTAAGAACGGAACATGAACAATATTCAATAACTATTAACAGGAATACAAGTTCTAATATTCAGTAATGAGGGATCGGTATGTCTGTACGCAATGGCGGCTGACTCTCGAATGACAGCTTGACAGGCGATCAATCCGATCGCCTTCTTCTCGCTGTCTTCTTGTCTTTGTCGCGAGCACCAGCGGGCCATGGAATTCCCTCCATAGGGTGCTCGCAACAATATATATATATAACATATACCTGAGTCGATTTAACCGATTTACGGAAAAAGGGCACATAAGCCTATGTGCCCTTTTTCCATCAAATGCCTCAATTATGGTAAACTTGTCGAAGAACTGGGACCTCGCCGATTTCGATGAGCTTCAGATATGTTGAAAAACTCGACATTTTGAGTAACTTTTTCCTTTGAAAAAATTGGCGGTCGGCCTTAGTTTCCGAAATATTCGCAGGAAAACTTTCGCTATTATACAATCGTACTCTACGTATACGTGCACGCCCGCGACAGTGTGTGCAGCACCACGCTGTCGGCGGTTGTCTTCTGTTTGTATAAACACTGCGCAGCAACCTACAGCATGCGTATCTAACGGGTGCACGCGTGGTATCGCAGCAGCAAGGAAAGTAGTCCAACTTAAACTGAATTGCACAATACTAACAGTACATGCTACTTTTAATCTTTTATTATAATATATAAAATGTATTTATTCTGACGAGGTGCTACAGCCTACGTCTTCAGTATTCTTATATAAATGTTCTTGAAATATTGCTATTTCCTGGAAAAAAATATCTATTCTCTCCTGACGATCATGCGCCCTCTTAAATAAATATTCGCCTAAATACGAAGGAAGATCTTCTTCTTTACTTCCGTATTTCGAAATATGTCCCCGAACCTCCCTCCATGTCTTCTCTATTGACTGTGTATTGGCTTCTATATAAATGCAATTGTAGAATAAATTATGTACAGTTTACACAAGTATAAAAATAATGTGTTGGAAATGAATTACATACTATTTTCGGGGTTCACAAAATTATATGAGTGGTTGACCGTCAAATGTGTATATCCTTCTGTAACGTTCGGCTGTTCAGGAACAACTGACGTGAGGTCCCTGAGGGGAGAGCGGCGTCCCCTCAAGTATAGGATAGGTGGGGGTTCTATTCTACAGGCTAAAGATTTAAATCTAAGGCTTTTAAACTCAACGATACTTATTTATTTAATAAAACTTACTCTAATAACAATAACGATAAATTAATATTGCTTACAACTATGAGTAATATTCTTATTTTTGGATTTTATGTGTTTTTTATGTTTAATACGCTAGTTAATATGTAATATATGTATTGTGTTATGTACTTCTGCAGTAAGATCGGTCTGTTGCCGTTTCCGGAGCGGGTCCCAATTCTTTTGGCAGAGTTTTTAGTCTAGGCTTCTGCAGTAAGATCGGTCTGCTGCCGTTTCCGGAGCGGGTCCCAATTCTTTTGGCAGAGTTTTATGCTAGGGTTCTGTAGACTTTGCCTTCGCTAAGCGGTTAAGCTGCTACCTACTAATAGGAGCAACGCTTGAAACCTCCGTGAAGACAAAGTTCTCAACCTTCAAATGGTAGGTCCAAAGAGGAGCACCCGTACCTTTTTAACACTGAGAACCAGTCGCTACCGTTTCCGGAGCGTGCTGAAATTCTGCTGGATGGTACTTAAGCTGCCTCCAGGCACTAGCATTCGTTGGTCGCAAGAACGTATTCGAATGAGCGCGCTCTGTGCTGCGCGCGTCACCTTTTATACCCGAGAATTGGCGGGCTGGCGCATGCGCAGTGAGTCGCTGTTTGTTATTTCGTGTTTTGCTTGCTTATTACTTATTATTTTGTCTTGCGCTTTAACTAATACTTATAATTAATTATTCTTAACATTTCTATAATATTTGTTTCTCTAATATTTGCTTAAATTATAAATTATGTACAAAAGTCTTTACAATGCGTTTGCGTGGTAATGGAATACAGTTGTATGGTAATGAAGATCGGTTCTGTTTTACCGACAGTCGGTTTTTACCGGTTTGAGTCCCCGTGGGACGTTACACTTCGGTGCTAAGACAATTATACGCCTTCCAACAGTCGGAAATCACAAGTGTACCGGGCAATATCCATTTTTTTATGATGGTTAATAGAGTTTCGGCAGTCCTATCGTTAACTGACTCGAGGAAAACTTTCTTTGTGTCCCTTTCATAACCACCGAACACCCATTTCCCTTTTAATAGTCGTCCACGATTATATTTACGACGCCCAAATTTTGCTTCGTCAATCTCAACGATTTTTCCAGGTCCTCCAACTTGGGAAAAATTTCCGCTGAGACCAATTTACGCACACCTATGCCACGCAAATATACAACAATTATTTCGAAATTGAGACCTAATTTTAAACAAGTTATTACAGAAAATGTTTGCTTTATATAACGTGGAATGTCTATCATAGTTAGACAGTTAAATATTTGTCCAGATAAAACAAGAATTGGGTCACTTCCGAAATCTTACTTCTCTACAAAAGCTGCACCAATCAACGAATGTATGTGACCCAATATTTAAATTGTCTATTATTTCGGCAAAGCGTGGTGGTAGGAACCAGAGCCATTGCGCAATGAAAGTCACGGCGGTTAATAGTGGCAGATGAACATTTGCAAACCACGTATTTTTTTTTGCACTTTGATAATATTTGCACTGCACGTTTTGTTTCTTTTTTTTTACTTTTCACCACGTATGATATCGTGTAACACCGAAAGAATAGTTCCTTGCGATTAAGTCTTATTGGCTTATCACAACGTGGACATTGAATTGTATCTTTAAAAATGTTTGTCATAATTAAAAAATCTATACAGTTCTCCACAGTATCTATCCTGCGTACAAAATCAAGGAACGAGCTCATCTTGCTGCATTACCGTTTACGAATAAACTGGAAGCAGAGCGTCAGCATAGGACCACCGCTCATCTACTGTTTCTCCATATACCTATAGATTCCATATACAAAGTCACATCGGTTCGCTACCATGTTTTACGCGTCCGCGAGCTTTTGTACAAATTTTTCCTATATACATGTTACCGCCGCTCGATCTTCGTTTCCGAGATATTCGCGAAAAACTGCTGCTACTACTACAATGTATTCTGCCGTATACCTATCTACAGTACGCGTCCGTGGCATTACTTTCCGAGATAATTGCAAAAATCTTTGGGTAAATATTCACACTAGAGGAACCACCCCCAATTTCTATGGCCTTGAAATATGGTGCCAAGGACGTCATTTTCAACAACTTTTCTCTATATATGTTATACTATATACTGTCGCCTGGCCGTAGGTTTCGAGATATTTGCAAAAAAATAGATAAATGTTGATTTTAGGGTCCTTTGAATCTACGGTGTACTCGAGGTGGTCGGTCGCCGGGTGGATTTTTTTACAGTTTTGGCCGTCTCACGGCGCGTAAGCGCCGTGCGTGGGCGGACGGTGCATTCGAGTTTATCACTTAAAAGAATATTTATTTCTTAATAATTGAACTTGAGACGCGCCGTCCGTCCTCTCACGGCGTTTACGCGCCGTGAGACGGCCAAAACTATAAAAAAATCCACCCGGCGACCGACCACCTCGAGTACACCGTGGAATTGGTTACCTCGAACCGTTTAGTTTACCCGGTATATACGTCATCTGCCGGTCACACCGAGGTATATGGAGAAACAGTAGACAAGCGGCGGACCCGCACTGACGCATACGCTGCCACGGTGGCGTACATATATATGCAAAATTCAATGTAGTAGTAGCAAAAGTTTTTCCGCAATATCTCTGAAACTAAGGGCGACCGCCAAAAAGTTTAAAGGGAAATGTTGCTCAGAATAATGACCTTGACAACATATCTGAAGCTCATCGAAATCGGCGAGGTCCCAGTTCTTCGACAAGTTTACCCTAATTATTTCCGTATCGCTTTCCAGGATACGCAGCATCGATAATTTATTCACTTTGTAACGAGTTATATCAGTGGGACGCCGATCTTTTCCCCACCACTCGCGCCTGACGCGACCCGCCGCTACCGAGCGCTGCCGCGAGGTGGCCACGCGCCGCATATAGTGTTGGACTACCCGTAGAGGAGGTCCCAGAGACGCGTGTAACTTCAAGTATTAGATAGACTAACTGGGTGGTGAATAATTCAACACGTGGTTTAGCTCGATGAGCGTAAATATACTGGGTGTAAACGGTATACGTAGCAATATTTTAGGGGGTGGTAGGGGAGGTCCCATGGAACATAAAAGTTCTATGACATAGTGTCCGATCTGTCTCCATTTTACAGTAATAATGCCCTAAAGTTTGCACCATGCGTTTGAAACGGATAGTAGCTCGCGCATATTGGTGAGACCAACACACTGAAACAGGGTGTTGACTTCTGATCTTTCATGTAATTCCCAAAGTGGTGTGTTTTTCGGAAGGAAAGACTCTTAAGAGTGATCCTCCAGCGACTCGACTCAAGGAGATGCCGCATCGTATCTCGTGGCGAAGACAACACCCCGCGATACTTCACCGCAAGTTTATGGCTTTCGGCCCTCGAAGGAGTTTGAATACCTATTAAGAACCAAACTCTTTCAGCTCCGCATTTCTCATCAGATCTCTGCGAAAACGACGGCAATCGATACCTTTCGTCATCGTTTGGTTGTCATTTAAAGTGAATTACGAGTTAAAGATAAATCGAGGAACATCATGTCAAACGTAAAAAAATGAATACACATTTTTTGTAAAACAGAATCGAAAATAATAATTATTTGAAGTGAGAGGACAAGAAATGCGTAAATTTCGTTGTCAAATATCGCATAAACAAAAAAGTAATGTAACAGGAAATAAACAAAGCGTGATCGTAGTCCGTTATTGTAATAAGAATCCGTAGTTTAATAACGGTCAACACTGTTGCTGATAATGAATAAGTCTGTTTAAAACCCCCGAAGACAAAATTTAGGTACGGAAATTTAGAGAATTATCGCCGGAAATAAGCCGTAGCCTGCGTTAAATTTAATAACTAATAATCACCAATAAAGTAACTAAAACTCACCCTTTCGGAAATTCACCTGCAGTTTGAAAACCTGCGTCACTAGGTCACTGAACTGGTCCTGGTCAGCGACGGATGCGTCCAGTGCACAACTGGTCCCAGGTATGCGACACCAACCAAAGTCAAAGGGTCGCAACGTCAAGTGCGATCGGGTTAATGTAGATACGGAATATTCACTTCACTGCACGGTTACTAACACTGATCACTTAATTTATTTTTCACGGAACGCGTTGTTCGTACCTTATAAAAATTGGTGAAAATGAATTTTCACTTGGCGTCCGGTGCCGCAGATATGGCCGCCCAAATGCTCGTACAGCAGTAATTGCGTCTCCGTTGTTCTAGGTTTATGCTCAGAACAACGCGTAATACTCTTGTGTAGAAAACACTTCTCTGACGCGATTGCAAACTGACTGACAGGATTTTTTCCAAGCAATTTCCTCTACCCCAAGTAGTTTCTCTCGTTCCATTATGAGTTAACTCCCACCAGGACAAGATGCTTTAGGTAAAAAGAAGCCAGCACATTTTCGAGACACACGTGTTTTGCAGAAGTGCAAGGAACGAACCATCCTACACTTTCACAAAAGCCCGCGCTCCGTCCTTATACTGCCAATGTACCCATTGCTTCGAGATAGAAAACAGACACCACGTGTATCGGTTCGAAAGGGTCCGAAGGGAAGAGAAGCAGAAAGTCTTCGAGTTGCTATAAAGAAGAAAATTCACGTTTGCTACGAGGCGGAACCAATTAAGTCATAAATTATCCGAAACTGTAGGAAATCGTTCCCTACCGCCGACTCGTGGGACAATACGGTCATAAACCGCGACCCTGGCGAAATGCTCTGGCTGATCAGCCTGATTAATTTTGGAGAACTAGAAATTACAGAGTATTATCCAGCATCAATACGTCTCGCGGAGAGACACAGGAAAAGAAGGGTAGTCCGCTGACTGCGCGTAGTCCCGCCTGCTTCGTCCTACCCTCAAATTAAAGACGGATCCCTTATCTCTCGAGTATAAACACACGCTCGAATTTCAAAACACAAGCACGCGTCGACGTATTCGGTGCGAGAGACTGTGGGCTTGAAGTCCCATTGGCCCCAAACTAACCAATCGGGCCTGCTTATCTCTCGTGTATAAACACGCGCTCGAATTTCAAAACAAAAGCACGCGTCGACGTATTCCATGCCAGAGAAGGTGGGCCTTGGGGAGGAGATATTGCTGTGAAGAGGGCCTCTTCAGGACAGTGGCCATTTGGGAGGGATGCAGGGCAGATTGGTTAGTTTGGGGCCAATGGGACTTCAAGCCCACAGTCTCTCGCACCGAATACGTCGACGCGTGCTTGTATTTTGAAATTCGAGCGCGTGTTTATACTCGAGAGATAAGGGATCCGTCTTTAATTTGAGGGTAGGACGAAGCAGGCGGGACTATGCGCAGTCAGCGAACTACATGGTCTCCTTCTTCCTGTGTCTCTTCGCGAGCCGTATTGATGTTGAATAATACTTTTTAATTGCTAGTTCCCAAAAATTAATCAGCCTGATGGGCCAGAGCATTTCGCCAGGGTCGCGGTTTATGATCGTATTGTCCCACGAGTCGGCGGTAGAGAACGATTTCCTACAGTTTACGGTAATTTATGACATAGTTGGTTCCGCCTCGTAGCAGACGTGAACTCGGGATATCGGAAAAGGGAAACAGGAAACAGGATTTTTTTCTTTATAGCAACTCGAAGACTTTCAGTTTCTCTTCTCTTCGGACCCTTTCGAACCGAAACACGTGGTGTCTGCTGCCTACCTCGAAGCAATGGGTACATTGGCAGTAAAAGAAGGGAGCGCGGGCTTTTGTGAAACTGTAGGATGGTTCGTTCGTTGCACTTCTGCAAAGCACGTGTGACTCGAAAATGTGCTGGCTTCTTTTTACCTAAAACATCTTGTCCTGGTGCGACAATAAATTAGGTGATCAGTGTTAGTAACCGTGCAGTGAAGTGAATATTCCGTATCTACATTAACCCGATCGCACTTGATGTTGCGACCCTTTTACTTTGGGTGGTGTCGCATACCTGGGACCACCTGTGCACTGGACGCATCCGTTGCTGACCAGGATGAGTTCAGTGATCTAGTGACGCAGGTTTTCAAGCTGCAGGTGAATTTCTGAAAGGGTGAGTTTTAGTTAGTTTATTGGTGATTATTAGTATTTAAATTTAACGCAGGCTATGACTTATTTCCGGCGATAATAACCCATTTTTTCCTGTGTCCGAACGCGAGGCGTAGATATTGATGGTGAATAATACTTTTTTATTGATATATTGGTGTTTCGAAAAATAATTAAGCTGACCGGCTAAAGCGGTTCGTCAGGGTCACGGTTTATAACCGTATTGCCCCACGAGTCGGCGAACGACAACGGTACATGCGGGTCCGAAGTCATCGCATGTACTACCCATCGATACAGCAATATACCGATTAACTCAGGCCGAGGAATGTCTAAAATTCTTAAAGACCGCGCCACGTTCTTGATTGTCGAAAGTATTAAGTCATTAATGTTCATATCTTCCGAAAAGTCAATGTTCAAATCTTCCGGAAAGAAGCTAGCGTTCTTGCCGTGATTGATTGGTGGTGCCGCTTGCTTCGTCCTCCCTTCAAATTAAAGACGGATCCCTTATCTCTCGAGTGTTAACACGCGCTCGAATTTCAAAACAAAAGCACGCGTCGACGTATTGCGTGCGAGAGAAGGTGGGCTTGAACTCCGATTGGCCCTAATTAAACCAATCTGCCCTGCATCCCTCCCAAACGGCTACTGTCCTGAAGAGGCCCTCTTCACAGCAAAAACCCCCCCCAAAGGCCCACCTTCTCTCGCACGGAATACGTCGACGCATGCTTTTGTTTGGAAATTCGAACGCGTGTTTAGACACGAGAGATAAGTAGGCCCAAATGGTTAGTTCAGGACCAATCGAACTTCAAGCCCGCCTTCTCTCGCACGGAATACGTCGACGCCTGCTTTTGTTTGGAAATTCGAGCGCGTGTTTAGACACGAGAGATAAGTAGGCCCAAATGGTTAGTTCAGGACCAATCGAACTTCATGCCCGCCTTCTCTCGCACGGAATACGTCAACGCGTATTGTCCCTGAATTGGGGGACAATCCGGGACATGTATTATCCTGATGCCAGATGACATCAAAATGTCCTTTACCGTTTCACGTCGAGGTCGCGATTGTAAAAATCAGAAAAAGTACTACCACATTCGCTGATATGTTTTCTGTAAATTAAGCTTATTTCTAGAGTAATGCAGCTGATATTAACGTCGCAGTAACCTGTTAAAGGCAATGGTGCGCCCCGTCTCAGGTAAAGCAACCGCGCGCGATTACAGTCAGCTGACCGTACCGCTACCACCCCACATTTCTTCAGTGAGGTAAAAAAACAGATCGACAGAATTGCAGGAGAATTTTACTCACCCACTCTTGGCCAATGACTCTGTTTTTATAATAATCAGATTTATAAGTTATGAAAACGTTATGATCATTTCGTTATAAAATTTATTATGAGGCTAAGTCAGGAAACGTACCACGGGGGTGCTATTGACAGTGCGTTTTGTTTCTATCCTCTTCGCCCTTCGTTTCGTTCGTAAAACTCATTTCGTATACTAAGGGGTTAATCGGTATACTGCTTCATTATCGGGTGGGACAACATGGTGACCGGGGCGCACTGTTCTCGACCGTCGACTCAGGGAACCATACGGTCATAAACCGCGTCCTTCTTTAGACTACGTTGACGACCAACGCAGTTAATTTTTACGATTGGTCAGAAACAATGTCGAAGAAGTAATAAATCAATGCATTTTTCGTGAGCATCAAAACTGTCACGCAACAAATTGCCACCACTGCGCGCCTGGCCTAAGAACACGTGTAGAGTTTTCGTTCACTTGTTTCTTATTTTCTAGCTGACGACCCTAAGTGCCTCCGCTACTCCAAACAGATCCTCAATGGAACCGCTACTGTAAGGGGCCCGTACCTTCTCGGTTACTGGGTCATCTTGAACTGCTCACAACGGGCGGTCTTTGTCCTACGGCTCATCTGTGTGCGTGTAGCGACGATCATTTCCACAAACATCTCCGATGTTTAAACCTTTATAACAGCTAAACTATACGAGATACAACAAAATGTATTCAGACAATTTTACCCTACTGGTGATCTCCAATGTATGTGCAAAATTATGGAATCCTGCGACTATTAGTTTAGCATATAGACATGTTAACTTTGAGGCATTATTACTATAAAATGGAGACCGATCGGACATTATGTCATAGGACTTTTATGTTCCATTGGACCTCCCCTACCACCCCCTAAAATATTGCTACGTATACCGTTTACACCCTGTATATGTTTGGAATACGTCCAATCTACACGAGGACGTCGAGGCAAGAGAGCATGGCCACTCTCGCACATCGTCCGAGACGACGACCCCCCACTCTCCACATGCCGGAGAGGCGGGGGAACATAGAGAGGAAACTCGCTAACGCTTTCCCCACAATAGGTCAGCGCAGCGGGCCCAAGCGGCAGAGACTACCATGAGCGTCATATCCCTACTCCTGTCCGTGTGCGCTGCTTGTTCGGCTGCCAAGCACATGGACAGGAGTAGGGATATGCTTGTGTGCAGTGCGATGGGAAGAAAGTGGGGTACGACGGTAGGCCATAGTGGGAGACGACGGTAGGTCATAGTGGGGGTAAGCATTTGTCCCACGTCCCACGATTCTGGCATCACTGGTAGCAGGCGCGTGAGGGGCCCAAAAAAAAATTTGCGCCGCCGTTGACTACCACTGTCGGCACCGCGCGTTTTGCCAAACCATTTCCCTTCTGTAAGGAAAACAAAACGTGACTTACCACTTCTGTTGATGCTTTCCAAAGGAAAAATGTCTGCTGAATCGCCTGGAATGGTCAGATTTTCTCATAGACCCGTAGTTTTGGAAAATAAATTGAAAGATATCTTCAAAAACGGGTGCATTTCGGGTGACCTTTGCCTTTGATCGTTGTTTAAACATATTTAAATGTTCATAATGCAGTAATAAGTTATATCGTTGTATTCGGGTGGGTTCATAGAATAATTTGACGTAACGAGCAACCGAATAACTATTACCGTTTCGATACAAAAGGTGTTCAAAGTTGAAAATTTGCAGTTTTTTCAAAATCGAATTTCTCAAAAACTGAGGGTGATGGCGACAAACGGTTTACGGATTCGTTTTCAGCGCACGGAAACTTATAAGAAACGGCTATTGAATGTTACAAGTCCGAAAAAAAGTCAAATTTTGTTGAACTGTGTTATTGTGCAAAAATAGAATTGCATCTACTATTTCAGGTTTCAAAGAAGACCTTCCTTCTTGTATTAAAAACCCAGCAGAGCTGAAACATCTGCTTCCAGCACTGCTTGCTGGAATAGCTAATATTTTTCTCGCTAGCATGCTTAATTTTAGTAATGTATGCATGTTATCTGTTCATCACTGCAAAATATCGTCATTCGCTATGTACTTCAAATACATGTACATACTGAACTCTTCTTGTTAATATTTGTACCGTGAATGATGAACTGTATAATGAATAACACTCAGTTTGGATTAACTAAATATATATTTAAATTACAAGTAATAAAGCACATGTCTTTCCCGTTGACTATCTCCAAACGTACTAACCTACTTTTCACTCATTCCACGCATCATACTCTTGCACCAGATGGCGCCACACATCAGTCACCAATATAAATGTACATATCTCAACACTTCTGTATGTTGTAATCTCATCGTCCAAATCAACCCATTCGTGGAAAAGTGTTTTTACTCGTTTTTCACGTGGCTGTTCACTACTTGCTATGGGCTTTCGATGTAAATGCTTGCTGAGATGTATGTATTATCTATTGGCATATGCGAAATTAATTCTCGTATATTTTTATATACCGCTGTTCCGTCTTCAGTGTATAACATACGTAATTTTCGTAATTTTAAACGTAGGCATAAAAAATGTTGCAATTTTTTTATATTTATGTAACTGGAATTTAGTTTCATTCGGAATCCGCGAATAGAATCGTAGAAATCTATTACAGTTTTACCCTTCCCTTGTAAACCTACATTTAATATATTCAAATGATCTGATAGGTCCGATAGAAATGCTAAATTACATAACCACTTCTTGTCCTGCAATTGCGGAACGTCGTGGTTCATCATGCCCAGAAATACAAGAAGTTCTTCTCTAAGATGGAAAAATCTGTCTAAAACTTTACCACGGCTAAGCCAACGCACGTCGGTATGTAACGGCAAGTCACCATAATCGCACTCCAAATCTTCTAAAAACGTGCGGAACTGTCTCCGTTTCAGTCCGTTCATTCGGATATAGTTAGTTGTTTGAATAACGACTGACATAACGTCTTCAAATTGTATATGTTTAGCACATAAATTTTGTTGGTGGATGATACAATGGAAGTTATCAATTATCTGAGGAACTGGAAGTTTTTTTAAACCATTTCGGAGGCGGCCGACGAATCCGGTATGCTCTCCAACCATTGCTAGAGCACCATCAGTTGTGACAGAGACCAGCTTGGTCCAGTCTAACCCCATACCGTCGACCGCCTTCTCTACGCACGACAAGATATCCGCTCCTGTCGTGCTCTCTTTTAAGGGACTGAAATCTAACAGTTCCTCTATAATTGACAACTTCTCATTGACACCACGAACAAATATTGCGATCTGTGGTGTGCCTGTCACATCCGTTGACTCCTCCAGTGCCAAACTGTACGCGATAAATTCGCGGGTGGCAGCAGCTAGTTGTTGCTGGACGTCCGCTGCCATCTCCTGAATTCTTCTGGTGCTCGTACTTTGCGATAACGTCACTTGGCGAAATTGATCAATTTGGTTGGGGCATAGGAGCTCTGCCGATGTCGTCAAACACTCTTTAATGAACTCTCCATCCGCGAATGGGCGCCCATTTTTTGCAACTTTAAGCGCGAGTTCGTAGCTGCACTTTAAAATGGTGTGCTTATTCACGGCACTACTCTCCTACAGTGAAAGCAATGAACTCGATACTATACATATACACATATGTTCTAAAATAACTGACAAGCATTAAATATTCTAGTACGAATTTATAAAAACTTACGTCTTCCGATTGATTTTCTTTCTCTTCTATTAAATTGCCTTTCAGGCGCTCGATGGTTTCAAGACGCTCGTCCCTCGATAAATTTCCATATTCTCTAGCATGGCATGAATTGTAATGCCTTTTTAGATTGTGGAACCATTTAGAAGGCTGTAACTTTTGGCACACAAGGCAGTATATTTCTCCATTCTGCTGTGTTAAAAGGTATAACTCTTCCCAGCATTCCTCAAATTTGCGTTTCGAACTTGATGGATGATCCATCTCTTATCACCGTTCACAAACGTGAAACACGCGAAACTAGGGTAAATCCGGGAGATGCGGTCGATCTAACATAAAATGGCTATTAAACTAATACTGATATTATTTATTTAATCAGAATGAACCTAACATGCTCAGAATTTTATGCTGATTCAGAAAAACTGGTCGATCTTTGCTTTAAGACAATACTTACTGAAAATCGGGTTGAAGACTGAAGTTATTTGAAGTAAAGTGTTTTATCGCCACTGTTTGCTATTAAATGTAGCGTCCACGTATCTTTTATAACCAATAAATAATTCGCGGAAAACACAGAATGACTCGTAATAACGCTATTCAGTCAACTGTTTGATTCCCGGAGAGGCAATTGTTCTGAACATTAACACGATTTGGCGTATAGATA
Organism: Andrena praecox; assembly: GCA_963932275.1. Taxonomy (NCBI): domain Eukaryota; kingdom Metazoa; phylum Arthropoda; class Insecta; order Hymenoptera; family Andrenidae; genus Andrena; species Andrena praecox. Next base: position 39,484,167 of record OZ010731.1, read on the forward strand.
GCTGATAGAGTCTGAAATATAGTAACTCGACCAACTCTCCGGCGCGACCGCGTCTCCCGGATTTACCCTACGTATAACTATAACGTCTGCGGACGATGAGATATCACTGACAAATTTTTAAAAACTCTTCCACCTCGAGTTTTCCGAAGTAGGCGGAGGTCATTAAGAATATTTCCTCATTGGTTAAAGTCAAAATAATAAAAAAATAAATTTGTGTTATTTGATTCTACTGATTTGTACAAAATGAAAAAAAATATAAAACAAATTTTAAGTTATACTGCCAAACTATTTTATTTAAAATGCATTAAAAACTAAAAAATAATTCTTTTCTTTATTTACTTTTTATTGTCTAGTTTTGATTTGTGGTTACATGCTGATTTCAAGTCGTTTGGATGTGTGGTTAAGGGTTATATTTATTGATGACTGGGTAATTTTTTAAACCCCTCGGGCGGTTTCTTTTTCTTCATAATTTTGTATTGTTATCCAAAATACATATGCCTGCAAAGTTTCAAGTCTATTGGATAGTTGGAAGTGGGTTAAAATTGAGTTTCTAGATTTGAACTAAACAAACATACATACAAACAAACAGAGGATTGAAGTTGAATAAAAATCGTTTAATAAGAAACTGTTTGTTAATTAGATGTGTAAATGAGACTGTTCAAGTATATTCCGTCCAATTATATAATCTTATTGTTTAATCATTAGTCAATTCTAAAGTCTAAAATGTAGAACACTAGGGCTCCAAGAGCCCCAGTTGTAAAAGCCTATGGGTACGAGCCTACACGCACACTACTAGAGTTTTCCCCGTCCGTGACATGCCCGCAACGTCATTGGTTTCGAGCACCCCCTTCCACGCGAGCTTTGGAAAACGCGATGAATGCTCGTTTATCTCGGGCCGCCCACCTGGGCATCGCTGCCCTAGAGTTTACAAATCTCCTTGCCATTTTTCCGCCTTAATTTTCCTTACATTAAATCAGCCTATTCCTAAACACTTAACTTACAAGTTTAACTTACAAGTTTCTCATTTCTTTCGCTAAGTCTAACACATGGCGTGATACTGCCGTTGCATGCGGAAGAACATTTTCTGCAGACGCGGTCGTATTTACACCCAAAGTTGAGTTCTTGCGCTAGTGACTTAAAGCCAGGTCCACTTATACTCATAAAAGAGCGAAAATCTTTTGTACAATATTTCACGCATCTCTTCACTATATATTTTTTTATCTTCGGCCGAAATCGAAGCATTGCTTTTTAATAGCACCTCACTATTTTTGCACACGTGTATAGTCAAATTAGACGTGCCACTTTTATTTCGATGTTGGAGAATTTTTTTACACGCTTTGCACTGCACAAATCCGGTGTTTCTATCAGGATCGCGCTCCTTTATTAATAAAAACTTTTCCCACGCGGTACTGGCACCCGCAACATTTTCCATCAGGGAGTTCAATTTAGTTTCGATTTTTTCTCGAATTTCATTATCACGTTGTGTTAACGACATAGTTATTCGCTTCTCTGGTCGATACGCACAGAAGTTTCTTGAGAGACTGACGAAACATTTGAACTCGGAGAAACTTTGCCCTGGATGTACAACCATTTAAGAACTTAGGGGGTAGGTGGCGACAGTACTTCCTCAAGTCTCCCATACACATTTCCTATATTGTAAACACTTACACAGGCACTACAATTCCCCGAGAAATCAAGTAAATTGTTTAAACTCTAAAAATGTTGTATTTGTGATTTCAATGTTGCACGACTTACAATTTCTTAAAAAAAATCGTACACGAAATGATAGGGATGAATTCGTCTGATTACCACCTATCATTTTATATATAAACACTAGGGGGACTACGCAACCCCCCGGGACTCGCTTCGCTCGCCCCCTTCCTTACTGGTTCAGCAGGTGTTTTCGTTTGCTGTTTAGTTGTTGAGATTTGTTTGATTTATATAGACAAAAAATATAAGCTGTCTTAAACGTGGTTGGAGGAGGGGGGGGGTGGAAGAATGTGGAAAGGAGACTGCCAAGGGGATATATATGGGATAGGCAATGGGCCCGGAGGGAGAAGAAGAAGGGTAGGGCAATAGGAGGGATGCTAATGGGGGTGAGGAAAGGGATGGAAGTGGGAGTGGAGGAGGAGAGAGGGAGGGAGGGGATTTTGACGAAAAAGGTAAGGATGGGGGGGGGGAGTGGTGGAGGGTAGTGGGGGTCTACGTGAATGGAGATTTGCAGAGGAAGTTGGAGAGTATAGGGGAGTGGATGGAGGAGAGGGAATGGGGAGTGAGGGTGCTGATAGGAGGGGATTTTAACGCGAGGACCGGGGAAGAGGGAGGGCGCGTGTGGGGAGGGAATGAGGAGGAGGGAGGGGAGCGCGGAGGTAGGAGATCGAAAGATAAGGAGGTGAACTGTGATGGAAGGAGGCTATGCGGGTTCTTGGAGGAAAGGGGGTGGAGTATTTTAAACGGGGGGGGTAGAAGGGGATGAGCAGGGGGAGTGGACATTCACAGGGGAGAGGGCGAACACAGTGATAGACTATGTTATTGGGAACGAAGATACGTGGGAGAAGGTGGATAGGGTAATAGTGGGAGAGAAGGTAGATTCGGATCATCAGCCACTGGTAGTATGGACCAAGGGGGAGAGGGGGGCAATGTAGAAAGGAGGAAAGGTGGCGGGGGAAGAGGAGGGGGAAGAGGGAACTGGATGGAGGAGGGGAGGAAAAAGTTTATGAGAAGCTTTGGAAAGAGAGGGGAGGGGGACTGGAGTGTAGATGAGGAGTGGGGAGAACTGAGGGAAAGAATAAAGGGGGCGGTGGGGAAGGCGATGGTAGAGGGGGGGAGAGGAAGAGGAAGGAAGGATGGTGGGATGAGGATTGTAGGGAGGAGAAGAGTAAGGTGAGAAGGGAGCTGAGAAAGTGGAGAAGGGAGGGGGGGATGGGACGGTGTACAGGGAGAGGAAAAGGGGGTATGGAAGGATGTGTGAGGAAAAGAGAAAGAAGGAGATGGAGCGCTGGGAAAAGGAGCTGGAGGGGGTGAGGACGGAAGCACAGGTATGGAAGGTGGTGAGGAGAGAGAGAGGGGGGAGAAGTAGGGTAAACGAGAGAATAAAGATGGAGGAATGGGACGAGTATTTCAGGGGACTGATGGGAGGGGTGGAGTGGAGGGTGACGAAAGGTGAAGGGGGGTGAGGGGGAGGGACGGAGAGAGGGAGATAGGAAGGGAGGAAATAAGACGGGTGGTGAGGAGTTTAAAGGATGGGAAGGCGGGGGGAGGGGACGGGATACAAAATGAGGTGTGGAAATACGGGGGGGAGGAAGTGGAAAAGTGGCTATGGGCGATATGCAACAGGGTATGGAGGGGAGAGGGGTGGCCGGAGGGATGGAAGGAAGGGGTAGTGGTGCCTGTGGTGAAGAAAGGAGCGGGGGAAAGGGTGGAGGATTATAGAGGGATTACTCTGACGCAGACGGCCTATAAGATATATGCATCGGTGCTGGCGGAGAGACTGAGAGTTGAGGTGGAAGAAAAGAAGTTGCTGCCACCGAGTCAGGCGGGGTTTAGGAGGGGGGTAGGATGTGTCGACCACATCTACACCCTAAACTACCTAATAAACAGGCAAATTGGAAGGAAGGAAAGGAAACTGGTAGTGATGTTTGTAGACATGAAGGCAGCCTTCGACTCGGTGGACAGGGAGGTTTTAATAAAGGCTATGAGAGGCAGGGGGGTGAGGGAAGGGTTGGTGGTAAGGTGTGAGGAGGTGCGTAGGGAGACGATAGGAAGGGTTAGGGTGGGAGAAGAGGAGGGGGGGAGGTTCTGGACCGCCAGGGGGGTGAGACAGGGGTGTCCGCTGAGCCCAATCCTATTCACCCTACTAATCGCGGATATGGATGAAGAGTTGGAAAGGGGTGGATGGGGGGGAGTGAAGCTGGGAGAGAGGAGGATATACACACTAGCCTACGCGGATGATGTGGCGGTGTTGGCGGAGGATGTGGAAGGGATGAAGGGAATGATCGGTAAGCTGGAAAAGTATGTGGACGGGAAGGGGTTACAGGTTAACGTAGGAAAAACGAAGGTGATGAGGTGTAGAAGGGGAGGGGGCAGGTGGGGGAAGGTGGTTTGGAGATGGAAGGGAAAGGAGGTGGAGGAGGTACATAGCTTTAGATATTTAGGATACACAATGATGGGAAATGGGGGGCAGGAAGAACATGTAAAGGAGAGGGTAAGAAAGGGGGCGGCGGTGATGGGGCAGGTGTGGGGGATAGGGAAAAGGAAGTGTGGGAAGGACTGGGGAAGAAGATTGTGGCTCTTCGACAAGCTAGTATGGGCGGTGGTTAGTTACGGGGTAGAGGTGTGGGGGTGGAAGTGTAGGGAGAAGGTCGAGGGGCTACAAGAAAGATATATGAAGTGGGTGTTGGGGGTGGATTGGAACACCCCGGGGTACCTGGTAAGGGAGGAGTTACAGAGGGGAATGGTAAAAGGTGGGGCAGGGATACGGGCATGGGGGTACGAGAGGAAGCTAGAAGAGGGGAAGGGGGGAGAGTTGGCGAGAGAGTGTTGGGAGGAAATGAAGAGGAGGATGAAGAGGGGAAAGGTGCTACAGGGGTGGGAGGAAGAAAGGGAGCAATATTTTAAAGACAAGGGGTGGACGGTGGAGGAGGTGGAAAGGGCGAGAGAGAGGGGGGCGTTAAGGGGGGAGGAGCTGGTGGGGAGGGAAAGAAGGGAGCAAGAAGAGGAGAGGTGGAGGAGGATAGGGGAGGGGAAATATAATAAATGGTATGGGAGGGTGAAGGGAGTGGGGGTTCCGGGATATCTAAAGAAAGGATGGGGGGAGGAGAGATGGAGGAGGATCGCAAGGTTCAGACTGGGGAATGAGATGAGGGGGGGGAGATATTGGGGGGAGGAAGAGGAAAGGAGGTGTAGAGTGTGTGGGCAGGGAGAGGAATCTTGGGAACATGTATGGGAGGTCTGTACAGGCTGGGGGGTGGAGAGGGGGTGGCAAAGTGCGGTGGTAGAGGTGTTGGGAGATGATGGGGAGGGGGAGGTATGGATGAAGAGACTGGAGGAATGGAGAGAGGTGTGTGGGGGAGGGGGGGTAGGGATGAATGGATGAATGGATGAATGGAGGATTGAGAGTGGAAAGGGAAGTGTGCGGAAGCGGAGGTCCGAGAAGCGGGGGAAGGGGAGCGTGTGTGCGTGCGATGGAGGAGGGGAGAGAGAGCGGGCGAGAGGGTGGTAATTTTAAGCAGTAGGTTAAGATAGGTTAAGTAGAATAAGTTAGATTTAAGGAAAGGTTGTATGGAGGAGGTTTTTTGGACTGGGAGATTGTAACCCCTAGGGGAACAATAATAAAGATACTACTACTATAAGCTGTTTTAAATTCAGAACATCTTTATTTACAATACTTCTTTCCACACAATATTTTCAATAACTTTCGAACTTTGAATTTTTATATCATTTTTTGAGCGGCATCTTGACAATGCAACATATAACTGTCCGTGCGCCGCCGCCGCCGGATGCGGCTAGGAAACTCAACCTTAAGGCGGCTGATCAGTGCGTGTAGAATCTAAAGATCGCGGGTTCGAGTCCCGCGTCCGAGGCTTCCTTTTTCCGTTTCCTACATAAATCTTTTGGAACACCTTTCAGAAACAATAATTTTCCAAGTATTTCGCAGAAAGTCGATTTCTGTTCTTGGTGATTGATGCTTCCGCTTTTGAAAATGGTCTTTCGCAAGGAACTGAGGATGCAACAACCATCAAGAACCCTCGAGCTTGTTTGTATAATAAGGGATATGCCCCTTGCATTTGTTCCCATTGTTCCAGGGGAGAAGAATTCAATGGTGCAACTGGAGTAGATAAATATAGTGATAATTGGTCACTTTTAGTTTGCGCCTGATTTTGCTGGTCCAATGCCAATCTGGTATGGTGTTGCCAAAAAGCATCATTTTTAATAGTGCTGTTAGAGTTTGCAGGTCGGGTGAGAAGAAAATACGCGGTGCAGCTTCTAGTAATATAATATGAACAAGACCCAAAGATTACCAGCAATTTCAAGGCAAAACGTTCGAGCGTACAATACACGCGTGTCGTGATGTCGTGCGAGAGTGAAGCGATCCAAATGGCGCTATCGGGGGGGGGGGGGGGGTGTATCACGAGAGAACAAGGCACCGTTCCCATGACTGCCGGCGCGTCCGTAATGCTGCCCAATAGCAGCGAGCGCATGTTGCTCTATCTCCAACAGATGCTACTTCAGACTCAGGACTAGCAATTGAATCAGGAATATTTTCTTTAATTAATTCATTTAATTTATGTACTGCTCTCCCACAAGCTTGTAAATCTTGAATATGAATATTTTTAAATGTGGGATGTAAGATAGTTGCAATTGCTGCATGCGTATTATATTCAATTTTTCCAAATCTTCTATAGATTTCTGCCTCCAGAGTTTGTTGCAAATCTTTTATGCAATCGATTGCTGAAGTAATGTTTGCAATATTGGTTTTTAAACAATTTATCATGGGGATTATTTTGGATAAAGTGATATATTGTCCCCCACAGGACTCCTTACTGTCAAATTTCAATGGTTTTATTAATGAAATTAATTGTTTAATAATTTCCAGTTCTGAGCCATTCGGCATTTGTGGACTTGAGTAACCACCATTTAAAATTTCTGAGCAAATTCTTGATATTTTCAGAAATCTTTCCAGCATATAATAGACTGCGTTCCACCTCGTAGCAACGTCGATTATTATTTTTTAATTGATCCCTCTGGAACTCCATCACGTAATTGGATTTTTCTTAATTTGTCCGAATTTATGACACTGTTTTTTATCCATATTACTATGGTTCTTACTTTTAGAATAATCATTTTGATTGTATTATGTTTTAGCGCAGCGTCAACAATTAAATTGATCGTGTGAAGAAAACACGATAAATATTTCTTCTCAGAGACTACACTCTTTAGAGTAGCAATTACATTTGCATCATTGTCTGTTATAATTCATTTCATTTTGGACAGTGCAATGTTACATTCATACAATACAGAACTAATTTGGGCGCTAAGGTAATCGCAGGTATGATTTTGGTATCATTCTTTCGTCGCAATATTGCAATTTATCATTTTTGTTCCTGCAAAAAAAAATGAATGTGTAACTCGTAAGAAACTCTTCTCTGCCATTGTTTCCGTCCAAATGTCTAAAGTTAGGCATACTTCTCCCGCTTGTTCCATTTTCTTTTCGTACAATAATTTGGTAACGTCGTATTTTTCAGGAAGTTTACCCTTACCATCAATAACATTGAAGGGATGCATGTCTTTACAGATAAAAAATAAAATGCACATTGTACTTGACTCTAGCCGTTCTCCATGTTTTGGGTATATAACCCAAGGCAAGACAGGATTTGAAGATAAGGTCCAGTCGTATTATCAGGTCCTCCCCCCTTCCTGTAGAAGAGCGGGGAAGATCTCGCCCACGTCCGGGCTCTTAAATCTTTTAAATGAGTTTATGGCCCATTTAATCATGTCTCGGTTTACCACTCTGGAGGCCATACCCCAGTCCTTTGGTCCCTCTTTCTCCGGTTCCAGTTCTTCTGTTGGCTGCCGCAGCTGAAAAAGTCCTGAGCCTGGGACGTGGACCTCTATCAAGTGCTCCAAGATTTTCTGCCGGTCCTCTAAGTACCCGTCCGGGAGTCTGAGTCAGTTCATCCTTTGGAAAGGTCCAGATGCGAAGACTCTTCGAAGCCTGCCCATCAGTGGTAGTGGTATCTCGGCCTCTTGGCAGAATCCCCTCCAGGTCTTCCTTTTTAATGCTCTGATGAGCTTCTTGCAGGATCTATGGGCTTCCCTGTAGTTTTCCCATTCGATCCTCGTGCCAAGCCTCATGGCTCTGTTTAGTAGCTTCCGGGTTCTGGTTCTGTACCTACTCAACTCCTGGTTCCACCATAGTACCCGTCTGCTGCTCTTCCTTTGCTTGGCTGAGCATGACGTTTCATACGATTGGGTGATCGCAGCCTGCAGTTCTTCAACCGCCTGCTCGATTCCCCCACCCGTTCACGGGCGTCCGCAGTCCTCCCCCCCCCCCCCTCCACCCAGCCTTCCGTCTAGCTCCTCTTTGTAGAGTTGCCACTTGGTGGCCCTGGGGTTCCTGTAGACTCCTGTGGGTTCGTGGTTCGCGTCTCCCGCCAGTCTAAATTCGATTAGCCTGTGGTCTGAGAGAGTTACCTCTTCCGCCTCTTGCTAATACTTTATTGCCTGAGCCACCTTCCTGGAGCCCAGCGTGATGTCGATTAGTATGGCGAATCTGCGAAATGGGGAGATTGTTTAGTAATACTATTAATAAAAATCCGATAATGACTCGAAGGGCTAGAAAGTGAAGTGATCAAAAATTGAAACAAGTCGCTGATTACGAATCTGAAGTGAGAATTGACGAATTCAATATGGCGGCTATGCACCCAAGGTCTTGTTCCAGGAGACTGTAAGTTACCCGAAATGATTAGGAAATAATTACTCCATGTTTTTGAGCCCATTCATCACGTATTTGAAGCCAGTTCTTCAAAATTTAAAATGGCAGATGCAACATGGCGGTCCAAAATTTTGAAAATGTTTCAATAATCATGAAAATTTGTATGTAGGGGTTCTTTGGGTCGCTAGTTACGAATCCGCTGTCGGATTTTCAAAATTCCAAGTGGCGTATGCAACATGGCAATTCGTCAATTCTCACTTCAGATTCGTAATCAGCGACTCGTGTCGATTCGTAAGCACTTCACTTTCAAGACGTTCGAGTCATTTTCGGATTTTTATTAATAGTATTACTAAGCTATCTCCCAATTTCGCAGATTGTAGCCGCCATATTGGATGCGCCATATCGAATTTTTCAAAATGTCAACTTTCTGTCGAAAGTACATGTGTTACATTCCATCTATGATGTAACATTGGGAAAGGCTGTGCCTTGTAGAAAGAAGGATAAATTTGTTCGTTTATAAATTGACAATCTATTTATTCAAAAGGAGATTTGTACATCTTAAACATTAACATTAGCGTTGCGATAGCCGCGCTGCCGTTTTGCTGCCTCCTAGGTGTCCAGCGGTGGGTGCGTCGTGATTTTCCCGGAGTACGGTTTCTCGGAGCGGCTGGGGCACGCACCACTTCCACTCCAGCTCGGTTCGGGGGCCGTGGGCGTCCGAGATGTGGCGGTACAGGTGCCCATCCACGATGTGGTACTCCGGGTAACGGTGGGGTTCGTTTTCGGCGGCCGTTTTCATGCGGTCGTACCACGGGCAGCCGGTTGGCGCCTCCACGCTGGTGACCTCTGCTGCTTTGGAGTCGCCTTCGGGTTGCCGGGAGAGGGCGTCGGCGACCAGGTTGTTGGCTCCTTTCCGGTACTGGACGTCGAAGTCGTACTCCTGCAGCTCGAGGCCCCAGCGGGCCAACCGACCGGAGGGGTTGTCCATCGTCCGCAACCATTTTAAGGACTGGTGGTCGGTCAGGACGGTAAAGTGGTACCCCTCCAGGTACGGCCGCATCTTCCGGATGCCCCAGACGACCGCGAGGCACTCCTTTTCGGTGACCGAGTAGTTCTTCTCGGCGGGGCTCAGCGTACGACTCGCGTATGAAATAACGCGTTCTTCGCCTTGTAGCTCTTGCGTTAAAACTGCGCCGAGCCCCTCGTTGCTCGCGTCCGTCTGGAGCGTGAAGGGCAGGGTGAAGTCGGGGCAGGCGAGGACGGGGGCGGTCGCCAGCTGTTGTCGGAGGGTCTCGAATGCCTTTCCCTCGCCTTCGCCCCATGCCCACCGTACCCTTTTTTGCAGTAGGTGGGTGAGGGGGGCGGCGATGTCCGCGAAGCGGGGGATAAACCGCCGGTACCACGAGACCATTCCCAAAAATCTCCGCAGCTCTTTTAGGTTCGTGGGGGCGGGTATCCTAGCGATGGCCTGCACTTTTTCTGGGTCGGTCGCTACTCCCTGGTCGGTGACGGTGTGGCCGAGGTACTGCAGCTCGGTTCGGCCGAACTGACATTTCTCCTTATTCAGTCGGAGTCCGGCCGCCCGTAGCCGCTGCAGCACCTCGCGGAGGTTGTCCAGGTGCTCCTCGAAAGTGCTTCCGAGTACGATGATGTTATCGAGGTAGGCGAATGCCCGCGGCTCCAGCCGCGGGCCGATGATCTGGTCCAGGAGGCGTTGGAAGGTGGCCGGCGCGGAGTGTAGCCCGAAAGGCATCACTCTGAACTGGAACAGCCCCCTCCCCGGTACGGTGAACGCGGTGATCGGGCGGCTCTCCGGGTCAAGAGGCACCTGCCAGTATCCGTTGGCCAGGTCTATCGTGGAGATGTACCGCGCCCCCCGTAATTTCTCCAGGGTAGCCTGGACCTGGGGCAGCGGGTACGCGTCTTTTTCGGTGACCTCGTTGACCCGTCGAAAGTCTATACAAAACCTTCGCTTTCCATTTTTCTTTTTAACCACCACGACCGGGGAGCTCCACGGGCTGTTCGAGGGTTCAATGATGCCCTCCGCGAGCATTCGGGTGACCTCTGCGTCGATAATGGCTTGGGTGGCAGAATTTCTCGGCGTGTACCGGTGCTTAACAGGCTCCGCGCCTGCCTTCAGTCGGATGCGGTGTTTGGCCATGTTGGTGAGGCCGGGCAGCTGGTCGAAATGTCCGAGTTCCTCTACGAGGAATGTTTCCAGCCGCTGCCTTTGCTCCCTGGTGCATCCTCGTAGGCCGGGGTTAGCTTCGACGGTGGCGGTTTCCTCTCTTGGTTTCCACCGCAGCTGCTGGATCTGGAGGGTCATCCCCACGATCCGTTGGACGTCGACACCGAGGAGTACGTCGTGTGATAGGTTTGGGAGGACCGCGCATCGGAAGGCATGTATTTCAGCTCCGATTTGCGCGGTCAGGACTACCTCCTCGGTGAGCTGTTCCGTGGCGCCGTTGGCCACTCGGACGAGTCGGTCCGTCGTGGTTCCGGGGCTCCCGCGCTCTCGACACCAATTGGCCATCGTGGGGCTCACGTAAGATTGTGAGGCCCCCGTGTCGACGAGCGCTTGGAACCACTGGTTGTGGACCTTGACCGGTATAAATGGCCGGTCATCGTCACTTATTCCCTTCGAGGCCGTCTGGGTGGAGTATTCCGGTCGGTGCCTCGTCCGCCGGCTCCGTTGGCGTTTCCCGACGGCCCCTGGCATCTGCAGTCTCGAGAGGCTCGCCCCTCGGTTCCGCAGCGACTGCAGAACAGCCGTGCTGGCCGACGGCAGTCTTGGCGGTAGTGTCCGCGTTGACCGCACCTCCAGCAGCAGTCCTCCCTCCGGTATTCGTCGCCGACCACGGCAAGCCGCTGGTATCCCCGGACTTTTTGGTGTTCATCCGGGGCTTTAATCGGGGCTCTGGCTTTTTCGTCGGCTCGTGCTCGTTCGTGGTCGGTTGCCAGGTCGATGAGGTCGGGCAAGGTGTCGAAGTCCTTCCGGTGGATAAACAATCGGTACTCGGGGCGGAGGTTCGAGTAGACCCATTCCAGCTGGTCCTCGTCGGAAATTCCCCCGTGGCAGCGCATCAGCAGCCGTAGGTGGTCGGCAAAGTCGGCCGCGGTTTCGGTCGACCCTTGGAGGCGTTGGTGGATGGCCTTCTCCAGCTCTTGCCGTGTTCGTCGCGGCATGAATCTCCGCTTGAAGGCCGGCAAGAACTTGTCCCACGTCGGGAGATTCTGTTTCTCGACGCGGAACCAATGCAGTGCCACGCCTTTTAGGATTACGGTGAGGCACCGTAAAATTTGTTCGGGGGCGACCTCGTAGCTATCCTGGAGGTCTTCTAGCTGCTCCAGGAAGTCCTCGGCCTTTCCTCCGTCATAATGCCCTCCCCACCTTCGTACTCGGTCCATCATGTATGGGACGGGAGGTGGACCATGGTCGCTCGCTGCCTCTGTTTTCCCCTTAGTTTTGGGGGAAAAGCTGACGAGCGGCGTTTCTTCGGAGTCCGAAGCGTTCTCCACAGTGGCTACCGTGGAGATCCCGGGGTTCGCTTTGGACGTGGTGGGTGGGATGTCTGCTTCGTTGTCCCGCTGCATGGTGTTGTTGCGAAGGTGCGCCACTATTCGCGCTCGCAACGCGTCGATGGTTCCGGTGGAGTCGAGGTGGAGGATAATTTATTTCGACGAGAGTACAGGGTATCCCGGCCAGGTCTATGCTGGCAAACAGAGTATGTACGGCTTAAACCTAGACTTAGCCTATCGGCGCGGATCGCGTCGCGTACTTCGGAGCGTTGGTCGGCGATGCGTATCGCGGCGCGTATCTCGGTGCGTATATCGATGGTCGATTCGGCGAGAGTGGAGAGGAAAGACGATTTCGGCCCTTCGGTGTCCAGGCGGGCCAACCCTGCCAATGGACCCTGGTCGGAGAGTCGGGGGGGGATCCGGTCACCCAGTGGGCACAGCCCGCGGGTGAGTCGGCGACTGTAAGGACGCTCTCGAGAACAGAGATAACTCTGTTCGGGAGATCGATGGCGGTTATCGGTATTTCGTCCAGAGGATGGCTCACGCTGTCCTTCTGGGAACCGTGGAGGTGTGGAGGCGAAAAATGCACAGAGACTCCGTCTGTGGACGCACAAGAACTGGTGCGAAACACGGGCGCTTGGCTTTCGCAAGAACGAGGGTTTCGGCACAAGAACGTGGAATCGCACAGGAGGTTTCTGGGAGAGGCGTACTGTCCGTACTAACGCTCTAGGCGGTCTCTACCAAATAAGCCTATGCCCCCGACCTGTATGTCCTCGTCCGCACATTTTCGGCAGCGAGAGAGCCTCTCGCTGTGAAACCCTCTCGCGTCAGTTCTCGGTATTGCGGACGAGTGGTGGGGGGCAAGACCGTTGGCGTAGGTCGGGCGGGCGCGTGGTGGGGGGTAAGATCGTCGTCCCACCGGCGTAACTCGTTACATAGTATTTTAGACGCGGATCACTTATAGGTATTTTAGATGTGTATGGTATCTCCCTAGGAGGCAAGGTTACCGGGGTGAGTTCACCCCGTTAACTCGGCAGGAACTTCCTAATGAAAACTAAGTTCCTCGCATACCGTGGGGTAAAGTCCCAGGGCTAATTTCCCCAGCAATGCCTTTCTTCTAAAACGCCTCGTTCGTTTTGATTTTACCATCTAAGTAACAACAACGGACTAACTATTAGTGAGGAGGGAAAATGTAAGGATAATAAGGAGGGGTTCGCTGAGCCGAGCAGGATGCCAGCTTCAAGACTCTTCGTCGGTAAAGGGGTAAGAAAGGAAATTTGTAGGGGTGTGTTCACTGAGCCGAGCAGGATACCAGCTTCGAGACTCAGTGTCGGAAAAGGATGTTGGGAATAGTCACCTTCTTGTATTAACCTCGACACTTTGAAACTTATAACACACTAAAGCTCAATTTTACCTATTTGACTTCTTTTACTTACTGACTATGTGCTCCGTCCCGAGTGTACTTATGCTGTATTGCCACCAACACAACCGCGAGAAGCTTATCCCCCTAGCGGCGAGGGCGGTACCAAAAAGGCCTCCCGAAAAAGGGAGCCCGCTGAAGGGGCCGGAGCGGCCCTGAGGTCGCGTCGAGCATACAGACGTAACACATGTGTAAACGAACAATTTTTCATTCTTTTAAAGAACAGAAACAGCTGACAGTGATGAGGATTAAACCTCCCGTTCAATAAAATATTATATAAAAAAAAATTTAAGTTAAACGATTTTAAAATGCACGAAAAACTAAAATATAATTTTTTTTATTACAAATACGATGGTGATATGTCACTCCATAAAAAATCGTGGGGCAGAATATTTCATGGCTTTTCATTCATCGCCCATTTCGAGGCTTAATTCTTATTAAATTGAATCGTATCCTGTTATGAAATATCCGGTACCACGATTTTCTTTAAAGTGGCATATCACCATCGTTATTGTAGTACAAGAAAATAATTAGTTTTTAGTTTTTAGTGCAATTTAAAATCGTTTAACTTAATTTTTATTATACATTTTTTTTTATTTTCTAGGTTTTAGTGTTGGTGGAGTTTTTTTTATGCATTTTTATATATATATTTTTATTTTTACTTTTTTTTCTTAATTTTGTATTGTCATCCAAACTACGCACGCCTGCCAAGTTTCAACATAATTCGATTGGTGGAAGTGGGTGAAAATTGAGTTGCCAGATTTGAACCAAACATACTTCAAACATACAGAGTATCGAAGCTAAGTAAAATCGATTAAAAAGAAAACTACTTACGAGGCAAGTATCTTATCAGCTGCACTACAGTGGATGCATTAGATGATGTTCTTACAAAAATGTAAGGCGCTTACAGAAATGTAGGCCGCTTACAACTGTTTAAAGCTAAATATATCAAAAAGTATAAACCGGTTACGCCTAAAACCATATACAGGGTGTCCCATATACATTCTAACACTTAAACCTAAAATATTTTCGTTTTTTTTTATTGATACGATAAAATATCTAACGAAAAAATATTTGCTTCAGAGGTTGAATTATTGTGATGGAGAAAATTTTTCTCGAGATCATGATTTCCGAAATTTCAAGGTCATCGACGCTTTATCTAGATGAGATGACGTATTTTCATTAGAGTCACGATATATCCAATAAAAAGACAAATTCAACCATGTATAATATGTTTACTTTGAAATGACTTTGGGACAAACAAATCAAGACATGGATTGGACATAAGTTTTCCCGCCCGCTGCAGTAGACGTGGTGGAACTGCTCAGTGGCCGCACGTTTACCTGATTTGATTCCACTTGATTTATTTTTCTGGGAAACATTAAAAAATAAAGTGTACGCCAATGTACCAACAATTGCTGATGACATGCGTCAAGGTATTATGGCAGAATATAGAAATATCACCCCTGAGATATTAACTAATGTGCAATATTTGTTCGAAGCAGATGACAAAAATGTTTAAATACTGACGGCCACTATTTTAACATATTCTTTAACAGTCTATTTTTGTACATTTAATAATATGAAATAAGTAAACATTGCATTTCCTGCGTATGTTAAATTATACTTTTTTAGTAATAACTCCCCCGAAGGTCACTTGATGCCCAACAAATTATACACGGTTGAATTTGTCTTTTTACTGGCTATAACGTTGCACCAATGAAAATACGTCATAAATTGTTGGAAAATATAACATTGAGGAAAAAATTTTCTTTATCACTACAATTGCCCCTCTGAAACAAATATTCTTTTCCATACACATTTTCTCGTATCATTAAAAACAAGGGATATATTTTAGGTTTAAATATTAGGTGACTCACCCCGTATAATCTGCATTGGCAGTGTGAGATCTACGTGTGAGCAAAGTTGTATTAAAACTCCGACGACGACTTCGGACGGTTCGGTCGTAAGTTGAAAATATTGAATAAATTTATTTCATTTGAGGCTTTGTTTTCGAGAAAATTAGGTTTCAAGGTAGCGTTGGGTACGTGTGTACCGTTTGGTCGAGGCGTAACCACCAAATAACTACAGTAAATTCTCACTCTAAAAAATAACTACAGTAAATTCTCACTCTAAGATCGCCACAGTTTGTTTGTTTTATGATCATCTTTATCCCCCCTGACTGGGGGGATCCCCCTCGGAACCGGATAAGAGTAAAAGACGGCGTTCACTCTTTCTAATTCGCCATCACTTTTTCACTCGCTGTCCCTTTCTTCCACTACCGACTGTCGCTATCCACAAAACATAATAAACACGACTTCGAGCCGAAATTCGGTGCTAATCGCTTGCGCTATTGACGTTATAAGACTCTGCCTGGTCCCGAGTGATGATCTTACAACGAGCATTTACAGTACTTCTATTCGTGGCTATGTTTATAATATTGGCCCGGTAACTAGTCGCACATTCCACACTATTGTGTTGAGTTTAACGAAGTACAAAAGCAGAAGGTAATTATTTTCGTGTCTGTTTAGAAATCATTAAGGCCTTTCCGAATGATTCTGGCGTTTATGCAATGACCTTACGCCGAATCGATGGGACGTACTCAATCATTAAAGTGATTAGTTTGGCTGTAATTCCATCAACGGAGAACTTACAAATAAGGGAAACTCTAAGTATGGTCGCAGTATGCCATTGTACAATCTTAGGTCATGTTTATTCAGAGCTTCAAGTATCTTGGCAAATACAAAATAAGACGTGGAAAGATTATGGTATCACGCTGCCCGTTGCTGCAGATACTATGCACGTCCTAACAGTTAATAGGACACATGAAGGAATGTGGCAATGCATTGTCACCCAAGATGACTTACACTTTAAGTGGATCACAAATATAATTTTCGTCAAAGGTGAGTTAGTCCTACATTCCTCTTATATTTATACATAACTTTGAAACTATAAAGTAAATTTTATTTATATTTACCCTTTAATTATGAAAAACGATTACAGATAAATGCTTTAACGCAATAAAACTGTATAGACGTTCAATATAAATGGTATTAAAACTATACTATGTACTATAATTTTACAATGGTTTTTATGGAATGTAAATGTTTAGAATTATTTGCGAAGGAAACACTAAGTTTACTACGATTTTGAGGTTACACTACATTTTGGTTAGTTTAGGAAATACATTTCCGTCTGCTTATAACTGACGTGTACCTATTGTATTAGTGAGCGCGCGCACGTAAATTTGATTTTTTTTACGCGTGTTTAGTGCGAGTGAAATTAGTTTCGTGTTTGTAACCAGTGTTCACGGGAAAAGGCCTGATAGCTCTCGGCTACCCTCTGTTGCGCATGCCCGCGACGAGCTGTGACGTCAAACCAATCAACGCCAAGCTGGTAAACGAACCGAATCGACGCCAGTGGCTGGCTTCGTTTCCCAGCTTGGCGTTGATTGGTTTGACGTCACAGCTCGTCGCGGGCATGCGCAACAGAGGGTAGCCGAGAGCTATCAGGCCTTTTCCCGTGAACACTGTTTGTAACGGGTGCCACAAAAGGGTGGTGCGCCGCGCTACCCTTCCTGGCTTGCACACCCGCTACGCACTACATTCCAATGCGCATGCTCCACGGCCACCCGCGCAGGGCTGAAAGGGGCAGGGCACAAGGTTTGGACCAGTCAACAAGTCTTAGCTCTGACCGAGCGGATTCGTCTAATTATTTCCACGTAACGCTTAACGAAATTTAGATAGATTTCAATAATTTTGACATAATCAGATGGTTACTCAAAAATTCAGGATTGTTTTGGGATACGTATTTGCTGCAACCAATACAGGTTGACCCGTTGGGGATGTGGTAGTTTCGTAGACAGGTTCGAATAAAATGAGCCGATATTTAAGTAAATATTACCATGTATTACAAAAATAAACGAAAAATAGGAAATGTTTAAAGGTGGTACAAAAACGGGAAATCTACATGGTTTTAAATAGAGTAATTTAGCGCAAGTGTCTTACGGAACGACAATTGATCGAGGGGAATCCCCGCAACTCACTATGTGAGTTGGATCAATAATTACGTAGTGTTCTAATCTTTCCATACGAACGATTTAGGAAAATATCGTAATATAATTTTACAAGGAAAACAGGGTTTAACAAAAACGCGGTACACGCCCTCAAAAGGGGAATATAACAAATGATTGAGGGAAAACCCACAACACTCTAAAGAGGTTGGATCATTGGTTTATCCCGTACAATAATGTAATTAAGAGGACTTACCGATTCGGCGCAAAGCTTATTAAATTTTTTAAAAGCGGTATTCACTGTCTCTCTCTCTCTCTCTCTCTCTCTCTCTCTCTCTCTCTCTCTCTCTCTCTTACTCTGTCCTTCTCTCTTTTTGCGACCTGGGACGCTGGGCAGATGTTGAAGCACAGCAGCGTCGCACAACACACCGATATCAAGGCGGTTTACAGTGTTTGAATATTTAAACTTTTTAAGCGTGGGAATATAAGCGATTTAATAAAATGTAAACGATTAAAATAATTAAAGTTTGAACAAACAGTCTCTACGAGAGCTAAGTCCTTCCACGTTCACTAAGGCACAGCGGAACTCCGGCTTATAGACCGATTAACAATGCGGCAATATGCTCTCGGGCAGAACATCCGCGCACAACGCGACTTAACAGGCGACTGCCAAAATAGTAAAAATTGAATAAGATGGTATGTAATTATATACAGTCTCTACGAGAACTAAGTCCTTCCACGTTCACTAAGGCACAGTGGAACTCCGGCTTATAGACCGATTAACAATGCGGTAATATGTCCTCGGGCAGAACGTCAGCACACAACGCGACTTAACAGGCGACTGCCCCGAGCGTTTGCAGGGTAGGCCCGAGCACTCGGGCCTTTGCACAAAGAGCGCCAAAATTGCTGACTCTGCACCTCATGCACACGGGCCCAACCGTCGTCGCTCGGAACGTTGCCAGCATCCAAGTTGTTATCGCGCCCGGCGTTCTAAGAACGTTGACGGTGTTGGAAGAACGCAGTGGCGTAACGGCTCGTATAAAATTATTATTATAATACGGTTTATAGATCATTGACAATTGATTGAGGGAAACTCCCACGACACTCAATGGTAGGATCAGATGTCAATGATGGTGTGACAAAATTTAACAGGGAAGAAAAATATAAAATGGTCTACTACAATGCTTCGAAAGGCTTATCACCACGCATTCTAAGAACGTCGACAGCGTTGGAAGATTGCTGACAATAATCTTCCATGGGAATATGCCGTGGCGTGACAGGCTTTGAATCGGATTAAGTTATTACTATAAAAAGCTATGGTTAATAAATCATTGACAATTGCTCGAGGGATATCCCGTAACACACCTAGGTGGTTGGATCAATTGTCAATGTCTTAGATTGAGTTTCAAAAATTTTAAAATTGGTCGGCACGTAACACTAGCAAACCTAGCCAAGTTGATCGGTCGGAGCGTCTCGCCGGGGTCGCAGTTTATGACTGTATTCTCCCGCGAGTTAGCGGTGGATGACGGTATGTATTGGTCCGAAGTTGCCGTATACCACCCGCTGACAGAGCAATCAACGGATTATCTCAGAGCTACGACAGTCGAAATCCCCCCCAAAAACGGCACGATGTCGATTGCCCCTTGGTGATCTGGTAGACAAATGGTTCCCAACAAACGCTTCGAGAACAAGCAATTGCCCACCGTAAAAGATGTTGAATTCCCGCCTCTCCCTAAGCCCGCTTTTGTCCCGTAAAACGGAACAGCAGGATCGTTAACACTGGAATTACACGGCAATGTATACGCAATATTGCAGCAACGTTCCTGCAACAAAGTGTGCTGTATGGGTATTGGTGGGACGATATTTTTGAGTCCAGTGTACTGCTGACGCGTTGTGACCGGATCATGGGCACCTCCAGACATGGTGCAAAATATTGTAAAATCATTGATAAATGTTAATACTGGGGTGTACCACTATGATGAATACTACAAACCCCCCAATTTGACATCACCTTTTTTTTAATTCCTTTTGTATCACGTTTCAATGTTGTCGCACATGTAACGTTCAGTTACCGTGAGGCAAGTCGCAGGCCTCGAGCAGAGAGCGGCTTCTGCTCGATTAGTAAAGTACGCCTACACGACGACACCTTTGTGTCTAGATCAAGTGTCTTTTGTGTCTAGCTAGAGCTAGTAGCAGTGTCTTCAGTCTTGCTCTAGCTGCAACTTCCGCGGCGATAGGTCGAATGCAGAGTCTCGGACTGCTCCAGGCAGTTTCCAATCCCCGGAATTTTTTTTTGAGTGTCGTATATACTTGATCTAGACACAGAAGTGTCGTCTTGTAGACATATCTGTAGGATAGTGGGGGTTCGTTTGGCAAGGATTAAGGATTGAAATCCACAACTGAAACTAAACAATGCCTTATTTATTTAATAACACCTAATATTTAATTACTACAAGTTAACATTACAAGCTATGTTACTACTAATTTGATGTATTTTTGGGTTTTTAATATGTTTTGTATGTTCTTATATGCTAATTTATTATGTATGTATTCTATAATGCTATGTTAATCTCAATGTATATATCCTTCTGCCGTGAGCGCGGCCTCTACCGTTTTCGGGGAAAGCTGAATTCTACTGGACAATACTTAAACTACTTCCAGGCTCG
The DNA here is from genome assembly GCA_963932275.1 of Andrena praecox. NCBI lineage: Eukaryota > Metazoa > Arthropoda > Insecta > Hymenoptera > Andrenidae > Andrena > Andrena praecox. Next base: position 39,504,218 of record OZ010731.1, read on the forward strand.
AGCATTCGTTCGGTCAAATGAATGAATTCGAATTGAATTGCCCGCTGTGCTGGGTACTCCTCCTTATATACCCGTAAATTGGCGTGCTTGTGCATGCGCACTGAGTCGCAACTTGTTATTTGTATTTCTAGCGCTTATTACATTATATGTTGTGTTCAACTTATACTAATACTTATAATTAATTATATACAATGTTTTAATAACGGTTGTTCCTCTAATATGTGTTTAAATAATTAAATATGTACAATAGTATGTGACAATGGTTATTGCGTGGTATGGTAGGAAGGTTCTATTTTGCCGATAGATGGCGCTGGCTGTGTGAGTCCCGTGGGACGTTACACACGTATTGTTGCGGCAAATTTTTGTTTATTTTGTGATCAATATATTAAATCTGTCATAAAAATCACTGAATGAATGAAATCATATTTATAACTTTTTTTAATAGAGATGCTTTTATGTTTACGTGCCATAAAATATATATTTTGTAGATAATAATAACATTTATATTTAGATTAGTTCGTATATTCTTAAGTTCTAGGGCCTCCAAACTGGCGTACACATTTAATGGAAGATCAAGCTACACGATTTATTTTTAGCTGGTTACCAAATGAGGAATACGTTGGAGTTTTTGCATTGGTTATTTCTTTGATCCTAGTTGCGGCTATAATTATGGGATCCATTGCATTTTTAAGGTATATATACAAGTTTACCGATTATCCGATAAATCATGGTATAACCGTGCACCAGGTAAATCCTCCATATGCAGGGTGTTTATAAAAATGTGGGACATTTTCTCCGGATCGGTTCTACTCATCAATATAATAAATAAAGTTGGTATACACATATGTCCGATAATGCATAATTATATTGCAATTACAAGCATTTTTATATTCCTGAAAACACCGGTCCGAATGCCTATTAAAGTGGAGTGCATATTGAATCTCCAATTTGATACTACGCAAAGTAAATTTTCAAGAAACGAAACAAATTATTCGTTAACTATTAATTCTACGGTTAATAAAGGTCAATAATTTATTACACGGAATTCAACATTCTTCGATATTTTGGAATAAAAAATATAGCATTCTATTTAAAATAATGAAGTGAGACCTTCAGACCTCCGAAACGCCTCCACCTATAAGAAAATTACACGCGCAACATAATGTGCGCCTCCAAACAATGCAACTCTTATATAAAAAAAATTTCATACAACACATATTTTAGAAGTTATACGAGGTGTGCAAGTTGGGTGAACTACCCTGTACACTGCCGATCAGAAAAGTTGTCAACCCCATTAATATTATACAGGGTGTCCCAAAAATGTCGCGTTTCCTTGAAAGGGGTGACTCAGGGGGTGATTTGAAACAACTTTTTCCTTAGCGAAAATATTGTCCGAAGCTTCGTTAAGGAGATATTAACCAAAAACCCCGACCAATCAGAGCGCGCGCCTTCCGCCCGAGCTCCCGCGGTAGCGTTGGCTACGCGGTAGGCGACCGCGCTTGTACTACGAACGTACGAACAAGCAAGTCGGCATGCATCGAAGGAAACCGCGTTACACAGTTTTTTTTTAAAGCAGAATCTTAAATAAGAATAATTTGAAGTGAGAGGACAAGAAGTACGTAAATTTCGTTTTTAAATAAGGCATAAACGAAAAGGTAACGTAACAGAAAATGTACGACAAGTGATCGTAATTCGTTATTGAGGTAAAAATCCGTAGTTTAACAACGGCGAACACAACTAAATTTAAAAAATAATATTAGGTGTATGAATAAATTCTTTCCGACTGGAATTTCTATCGCGGTGGTATTCAGAAGCTGCCAGAAAAATGGCAAAAGGTAATTAACAATAATGGAAATTATTGCGATGATCGAGTTGTTTTCATATTTTTTAAATCGAACTGTTATTGTACCCTAAAATCGGAAAGAATTTATTTCTACACCTAATAATCACCAATAAATAAAACAAAACTCACCCTTTCGGACATTCCTTTCCTTGCTTTCCTTCCCTTTTCGGAAACCTGTGTCACTAGGCCACTGTACTAAGGCTGTTCGAGTACTCGAATATTCAAGTAGCTTGAAGTTCGGACCGAGCCGAGCCGAGTACCCGTAAAAACCGAGTAGTTCGAAAGAATCGATCGGCTCGATAAAACCGAGTAGCTTGAATTTTTTCGAGCGGCTCGAAAGAACCGGGCAGCCCAAATGAACCGAGAAGCTCGAATTTTTTCGAGCGGCTCGAATATACTTGGAGCTGATCGAAATTTTCAAGCAGACCGACTGTGTCGAGTAGCTTGAAGCTTGAAGCTTGAACGTTTCGGGCAATACGAATGTTTCGAAAATTTTAGGTTACGTTTGTCTACTGGAATGTAAATAATCGTTCTCAATAGGTAATGTGAATTATTAAAATGTAAGCTGTAAATGGAAATATTCTGTAACTTTTGAAAATAAGTACTAAATTCAAATCTTTCTTTTTTCCATCTTTTTCGTGTATTTATAAACGTATTCATACACTTCTCTTTATGTTATCTTTCTTTTCTTCTAACTTTTTTCTTTTTTCTTACTTTTTTACCTTCTTCGTATGGGTTTTACTTCTGTCGCTCCATTGTTAACACAGGGCGTTACCCACTCATAAATAAATAAATGAATAAATAATTAAATAAATATAAATAAAAATTTTATTTAATTAAATAAAAAATGAGAAATTGGAAAATTAATAATGCAAGGTTTACATATTCAAATGTTTATAAGTACTTCACGATTCTTTGTAATTACGCTTATTTATATTTATTTAATTATTTATTCATTTATTTATTTATGAGTGGGTAACGCCCTGTGTTAACAATGGCGCGACAGAAGTAAAACCCATACGAAGAAGGTAAAAAAGTAAGAAAAAAGAAAAAAGTTAGAAGAAAAGAAAGATAACATAAAGAGAAGTGTATGAATACGTTTATAAATACACGAAAAAGATGGAAAAAAGAAAGATTTGAATTTAGTACTTATTTTCAAAAGTTACAGAATATTTCCATTTACAGCTTACATTTTAATAATTCACATTACCTATTGAGAACGATTATTTACATTCCAGTAGACAAACGTAACCTAAAATTTTCGAAACATTCGTATTGCCCGAAACGTTCAAGCTTCAAGCTTCAAGCTACTCGACACAGTCGGTCTGCTTGAAAATTTCGATCTGCTCCAAGTATATTCGAGCCGCTCGAAAAAATTCGAGCTTCTCGGTTCATTTGGGCTGCCCGGTTCTTTCGAGCCGCTCGAAAAAATTCAAGCTACTCGGTTTTATCGAGCCGATCGATTCTTTCGAACTACTCGGTTTTTACGGGTACTCGGCTCGGCTCGGTCCGAACTTCAAGCTACTTGAATATTCGAGTACTCGAACAGCCTTAGTACAGTGGCCTAGTGACACAGGTTTCCGAAAAGGGAAGGAAAGCAAGGAAAGGAATGTCCGAAAGGGTGAGTTTTCTTTAATTTATTGGTGATTATTAGGTGTGAAAATAAATTCTTTCCGATTTTAGGGTACAATAACAGTTCGATTTAAAAAATATGAAAACAACTCGATCAACGCAATAATTTCCATTATTGTTCATTACCTTTTGCCATTTTACTGGCAGCTTCTGAATACCACCGCGATAGAAATTCCAAACGGAAAGAATTTATTCATACACCTAATATTATTTTTTAAATTTAGTTGTGTTGGCCGTTCTTAAACTACGGATTTTTACCTCAATAACGAATTACGATCACTTGTCGTACATTTTCTGTTACGTTACCTTTTCGTTTATGCCTTATTTAAAAACGAAATTTACGTATTTCTTGTCCTCTCACTTCAAATAATTCTTATTTAAGATTCTGCTTTAACAAAAAAACTGTGTAACGCGGTTTCCTTCGATGCATGCCGACTTGCTTGTTCGTACGTTCGTAGTACAAGCGCGGTCGCCTACCGCGTAGCCAACGCTACCGCGGGAGCTCGGGCGGAAGGCGCGCGCTCTGATTGGTCGGGGTTTTTGGTTAATATCTCCTTAACGAAGCTTCGGACAATATTTTCGCTAAGGAAAAAGTTGTTTCAAATCACCCCCTGAGTCACCCCTTTCAAGGAAACGCGACATTTTTAGGGACACCCTGTATTCACATTAGTGTCATTTTCCGATTAGCACTATTAACAGCATAATAGTCGAAGTAATTTTGTTAAAACAGAAGTCAGAAATTCAAAGGAGTTGACTACTGACACAACGCGCCACGGATCCTCGTGTTATAGATGGAAATGCCGTTTTCCATAATGTTTCTCGGGAGGCAGGAGTGGGGTTGAAAACCTTTCTGATCCGTAGTGTATACAGGGTGCCCCAAAATTCAGGGACTTCCCGGAACATGCAATATCCTCGGTAGTAATACAAGGCCGGTTCTAAAGCAAATTTGAGTTTTAAAGTCAGGGGAAATCCAAATTTGGGTTAGAAAATTTTCAAAATTTGTTTTTTGAGTGTGGCGGCGGGCGAGCGGCGGCGGCGATGGATGACGTCACAGAGATAACTAATCGATATCGATCCGATCGCGAAGTGCGTGGAGGGGGAACCGCGAGTAAAATGCTACTCTGGGGCGTGGTGCCGACTGTCGGTAAGGAGAGAGATATTAATTTTAACATATTTATGTATGCGAAAAACAAAATCTCGGTGACGGGGCGCGAACCCAAGACCTCCGCGTTACTGGTCAGACCAAATAACTAATTTTTTTTATAAATTTTGTTTATTGGATATCATGTACAATCATTATAAACAAAGGCACCAAAAACGAATCATAAAAGAAAAATTGCCATCCACTTGGCGGGACGGAGGGAGCTCGGAGAGAGCCGCCCGAGACTCAGGACCGTGGCGGGACCCCAGAGCCCCCAGCAGCTCCCCGCGCTATCCCGTCCAGTGATAGCAGCTGGTGTTCGAGCGCTTTGAAAACTTTCAGTTCTACATTATCGAAACAGGGCGTATCGGGGGAAGTAACAAGAACCTTATGGTTAAAGCGGTGAACAGGGTGACGTACCATCGGAGTTGTCGCAGGAGGGGACATACGCGTGGGGAAAAAGTACGCCCTACCCAGAGGGTGGGAAAACCCCCAGGATCGGTCGGGGTACTGCAAGAAGTTAAAAACTTATGAACTAGGCTTACAACTAAAAGGACAGAGAGGTGGAGAGGAAGGAGGTACAGTTACTCACAGTGAAAATCGTACAAGTCGTATCGCAAGAGAAATTGACTCGGTACAATTCTGAAATCAGGAGTTTCGTTGAAAGGAAATTACTAATCTATAGCTTAATTCTTTGTCATTACTCACATTTAACAGAAAAAAATAAACATTCTTTATTAATGAAAATAAAACAATCCATTGCCACTAATCCATTGGCGATTGCGTACTGGGCTTTAGGAAAGGGACCCATAGGGCAAACGTCGGCCCAACACGGCCCTGAAATGAAGGTCATGAGGCACATTTGCCGCCCCAGCCTGCTAGAGTATCGCTTACATCCCTCGGTTTCCCCTCAGATGGCTACCCCAGGTCCCTCGGGCCGGATGGGATTTTACTACCGGTTTCTTTTGTTCAAAACCGCAAAGTCTCGAACTTTGAGGCCATTTTTCGAGGTGATCCCATCTGATTTCGAAGTTAAAAATGGTATCAATCGATTCGTCTTGGCGAGATCTTTCCGACGGTCTATAGCATAGCTGTAGGCTCGTAGGTCACTAATCCCCTCTGCGACTTAACATTGTCCTTTGCTTTAGAACCGGCCTTGTATTACTACTATCCTCATGCAAGAAAACATCGAAAAGCTGAATCATCCGTAAGTGCAGGCACTTACCGCTATATTTAAACTTAATTTTCTCGAAAAAAAAGTCTGAAGCAAAAAAATTTATTCTACGTTTGCGACGTAGTTCAAGCATAAAAATTCGTCCCTTGCCCGGTTGTACCACGATTTTTCCCCACTTTGCTTTTTATCAATAGTTAAATTAAATTACACATTAACACTTTGAGTGACGCCAATATGGTTTTATGCTAAGAAATTTATAATCTGTACATGGCTTTCGCATGCTTTCACGCCTATATTTTTTTAAAACCATCGAAAGAATTGTCTGAGAGACTCCGTTGATTTGAAACCAACCCGCACTCTGATATTGCATTATATTTCGTGACTTCGTTGTTTCAGCGACCTTTCCCTTATGCGGTAGTCGAGCGACTAATAAGTTGCCTTGTAATGACAGCTTTAATTTTTGTATTCTGGAGTACAAGTTCATCAAAGCAATATGAATGGATTGGCAACATTCACCTGATGAAACTAGCAATGAGTTTAAATTCGATGAGGTCGTATTTGAACTCATTTTCATCGAAAACCCGTATCCATCCATTGGTGGTATTCTCATCAAGGTTTAATAGAAAATATAGAAATTGTTGTTGGTTTTCGTCTTATTTGGTGACGTAGAACCACCCCTTTTTAACCGACTTCAAAAAGGAGAAGGTTATGTATTCGACCCGTATGTATGTTTTTTTTTATGTTTGTCCCCTCATAACTCCTCAGCATATGGACCGATTTTGATGATCTTTCTTTTATTCGAAAGAGGATGGTGCCCCGTTGGTCCCATCCTACACTGCATCAACATTGGCCCAATATTTTGCCCGTTATGGTTAATAATAAAGACTGTTGTCTCCTAATTATTATTATTTTATGTACGTACGTGCATATCTCCTCAGCATGTTGTGTCAATATATATAAAACTAAAAAGTTAAAAATAAACCAAATTTAAAAAAAAATTAAAACCGACTTCAAAAAAAAAATTGCACTAAAAAGTAAAAAATAATTCTTTCCCTTATTTAATCTACGACTCATATTTTTCAAGTCGGTGCCTCATCATTTGCACTGTGTAAATCTGGCGCCGGCTTAAAAAATATGAGTCGTAGATTAAATAAGGGAAAGAATTATTTTTTACTTTTTAGTGCAATTTTTTTTTTTTTTTTGTATTTTCTATTATCTGTTGCCGAACACTCTGTATATTCAAAGCATGAGGCGGACAGGAAAATACTTTTCAGGCAGAAGCGATCGCTCGGGATGGACTGGCTGATATTAAATGGTATTTTGCCATTCCGTGCATCACTCAAAGTGTTAGGATGTACTGCTGCCTGTTATTTTCGACTGTATGTTTCAGGGTTCCTCGGTAGGTGTTCGCCTTGTTAGCATTCTGGAGCATTGAGCACTGCGTGCGTATCGATTCGTGAAATTAAAATTTTAAACCATCATTTTATTGATGCGTGAAAGATAATTTCATCACAAGAGTTCACACTAACTACAAACAGTATTCTCTCGTTATACGGTTAATTTACCTCTACGCTTGAAGCTGGTTACTGTACTTATCATTTCCAAGATCTATTCAAACAGAATGAATGTAATGAAAGAGAAGGTGAAACGGTACGTGACAGATGAAATATGATACTTTGTTTCACTCGATCTTTCCCGCAGCTGAAATTGTCATTTCCATTGTTAGTTTAAAGAATATTACAAGATTGTGTTGAATAAAACTTGATATAAATTTCATTTGCGTCATAACTTGCTGTGTGGCTGATGTTCTTGTCGTCATTCACTTTTGTACCTCTTCTTATGAACATTGGGGTGAAGATTCATCCCTTAAGGGGGTCGTCTGGTGTGATAGGTAAAAAAAATAGAAAAATTTTTTTTGCTAAATTGCTTCCATAACATCTGTAGAATATGTGAGTAAAAGGATTTTTCGATATTCGACGTCGTTGGATAGTTAGCCGTAGAACGGAGCACCATAGAAAATATTCATATAGCATCATCTGCCGTTTATAAAATTCTGTTGTCCCAAGCTGTTGCCCAGGAAAAAGATTTTAATAAAGAAGCCGGAAAGCCAGAATATGAATTTACAGTTTCTGGAGACGGCACATGGGAAAAGCGTGGATTTTACATTGGTGGGAAAATATGCGAAAAAAGTTCTAGATACTTGTGTAATGAGTAGTTTTCGTGGTGCATGCAACTTGTGGCTGACACGATATCTCAAAAACTACTGAACCGATTTCGCTCAAATTTTTATGGTATGTTCAGTACATTCATAGTTCCAACCCATACCAGAATCATTGTCATATCTGTCAGTTTTTTATTCAAGCTAAAAAAGTCGAAAAAAATGACGAAAATCGTAACTTTATTTTCAAAACTGTGCCAAACATTAAATTTCCAATATTTTGACTTCATTCTGGTATCGGCTGTAGCCACAAGTCTGCAAATTAATGTCCCGTTTGAATTTTTGATTTCAAATGAGCAGGACAGCCGGAACCATGTCAGCCGTCGACAAACTTTTTTTTCGCACCTGACTCTTTCCAGAGCTGTAAAGTCAATTCCACTCCATATTTTAACTTCAAAATATTCTGAATAACTGCTCAAATGTTAATAAATATGTAGTAAAAATTCCAAGATATTGTGTTTTCATGGTTCGTAAAAAAAATTCCCCAAAAAGCGGAAAGAAAACCGGCCGTCACATAAGACGACCCCCTTAAACATGCAAACGGGTGTAACGTTCAACTGTTCAGGAACAACTGAGCGTCGAGGTCCCTGAGGGGAGAGCGGCGTCCCCTCAAGTATAGGATAGGTGGGGGTTCTACACTACGACTAAAGATTAAAATCTACGGCTTTTAACTTAACAATGGCTTATTTATTTATTAATACTTAATTTAATAACAACAATTTAATACTAATTACAACTATGAATATATATATGTATGTGTCTTTTTCATGGATTTTTGTGGTTTTTTTGTATTAACGCTAATTTAATATATGTGGCTATGTAATGTGCTTCTGCTGTAAGTTCGGTCTGCTGCCGTTTCCGGAGCAGGTCCCGATCCTTTTGGCAGAGTTTTATTCTAAGGTTCTGTAGACCTTGCCTTCGCTAAGCGGTTAAGCTGCTACCTACTAATAGGAGCAACGCTTGAAACCTCCGTGAAGACAAAGTTCTCAACCTTCAAATGATAGGTCCAAAGAGGAGCACCAGTACCTTTTTAACACTGAGAACCAGTCGCTGCCGTTTCCGGAGCGTGCTGAAATTCTGCTGGATAGTACTTAAGCTGCCTCCAGGCACTAGCATTCGTTGGTCGCAAGAACGTATTCGAATGAGCGCGCCCTGTGCTGCGCGCGTCTCCTTTTATACTCGAGAATTGGCGGGCTGGCGCATGCGCAGTGAGTCGCTATTTGTTATTTCGTGTTTGTTTGCTTATTACATATTATTTTGTTCCGTGCTTTTGTCAGTATCTATAATTAATTATTCTTAACACTTCTATAATATTTGTTTCTCCAATATTCGCTTAAATTATAAATTATGTACAAAAGTCTTTACAATACGTTTGCGCGGTAATAGAAGATGGTTATATGGTAATGCGGATCGGTTCTGTTTTACCGACAGTCGGTTTTTACCGGTTTGAGTCCCCGTGGGACGTTACACGGGCCAAAATAAAAAGACACCTATTTCTTATTTTTCGATCCTCTTAAACATATCGAAAAACCAAAGCAATTGGAGGCTGACACCTGAAAATCTTATAACTTTGTGGGGTAATTTAACCCCCTAAATATGTAAACGGGCCGCTATAAAAAAAAACACGTATATCTTATTTTTCGATCATCTAAAACAGCGCTGTCCAGCGTAGGGGCCCCTCACGCGTCTACTTCCCCTTCCAACCTTCCTTTCGAGCAGCGTGACTTGTCGTCAAGGAAACCACGCGACGCTGAAAAGGAGACCGCGACATTTCCGTAGACAAGGAAGCTCAGACGACACGCGCGACGCCGACGTTCACTGTTACTTTGAATCGGCCGCGTCTGTGCGCCATGGCAACGGCGGACGATGGTAGGGGGCGGCTTTTGCCTCTCAAGAGGCAAGTTGGACGGCGCTGATCTAAAACATATCGAAAAACCAAAGCAATCGGAGGCGGACACCTAAAAACCTCTCTTTGTAAGTATCATTTACTGGCATGTCCCATTTATTAAAATACTATCAAAGCGTACATATAGTTTCATATGCGGTGCAAGTTTTGTTCACAAGTTTTCTATAATCTTATATATGTAGGTGTGTGTGTGTTTACTTACTTTTATTAATAAAATAAGAACGACCGACTCATTGTCAATACTACTTAAAATGCTGCAAGTAAAGTTTCGTACCTGAAAACGCACTTCTGAACACGCGTCAACTTAACCCCACTTCCTTTAGAGACTGAGATGCCATGCGTTTTTGCATGTATAAGGTGGGATTCTCGTGTAACAGCCCCAAAAGTAACTGATATTTACGATTTTTTTTAAAAGACTATTGTTAACATTGGATTAAACTGTTTTGGGATATAAGAAGGCATCTTTAAACTTAGAAAATATTTTTTTTATGTCGAAGATTGTGACCCTGCTGGAACTGCTAGTTAGAGCCGCATTGAATTTTGAACTGGATCTATCTGGTTCAATGCGGTACTATCTGGATTTCCAAGAAGTGATTTTTGGAAGTTCAAGAAAGAATCCGGTTCAATGGGGATATCCAGATCGGTGGATGAAACAGGATTTGCATGTCGAAAATTCATGGGGCCTATCAGGGATTGCCACTTGTATAAAACCGGAAGGTTGGTATCTGAAAGTGCGGATCAAAAATCAATCTGGATATGCCATAAACTCCGTTGAATCTGTCGCAATCCGGATTGGCAGATCAAACAATTCACGGGATGCATATGGGATTCGATGAAAAAAAATTTAGCCCGGTTTCCAATGGATTGGCGGTGTTGTGCCCTGCGTGATGGCTCGCAAGGCTGGTACGGGATCTGGCGTAATCGTGAGTTCGGGAGCGATTAAAGGATGAGAATCCACCGGGTGAACTGCACCAAATGTGTTTAAACTCAAAGACTAAGTCTTTATTCAGAAACAACTTAAACTAGACTGAGGTGTACAAGTAGGTTTTAGCCGTGTTGCCCGGTCGAGGGTCGGATCTCGAGTCTGCCGATTTGCGGCGGCAAATCGGTTTTTATTTCGCTTATTGGGCGTGGTGCCGTCGCTTCGCGTTGCCGTATATGGTCATAGCGAAGCGCTCGCATTTTTGCTGATTTCGTAGATTCGTGCTCGCCTCGCAACTGATTTAGCTTAGAAACGTCTCGAAACGTTCTAGAGTAATATAATATGTATAATGTATCATAGTGTGTGTAATACGCGTGCTTGGGCGTTGCCTGGGCACAACATCCCTCCCCCCTTGAGGAGGAAAAGCCATAGCTTTTCTGGCGGCCGATGATAACTATCTTAGGGAAATCCCAAAACTCGTAGTGGTTGGATTGATTATCATCGACTTACATATGGTTTTTTCTTAACTAGATTATAGTGATAATTCGGTATAAACCGTTATTTGACAGTGGAAGGTTATCATATTTATATAATATAGTGGTAACAATTTGTTTATAATGATTATAACATTTCAAAGGGAATTGGTGGAAGGCGTTTCTTCCTTACTAACTATTTTGATTATTGCTTCGGGTTTTTGTGTGGTTTTGTCGCGACTTGTGTTGTCCGTTGTACAATGTCGCGGTGTTCTCGCTTTGAAGTGTACGATACATTTGTAGAATGTAAAGATACATAGTGTAATAGTTAATAGTCCTGTCGCAGAGGATAGTGTAAAGAAGCTATAGTGATACTTGGTTGGTATAATCTCGGGTTTTTCTAAGTCGTTTTGTAAGTCGTCTAATTTTTTACTAACTTTATTTAATTCTTCTGGGTGTTTAATTATCCTTTTTAGTTCGAAATTTGTGTTACGATACGAATTTACAGTGGTCTGTGGAAGTGTAATTTCGTCTAGCGACAAATTGTAACCAGGTAAGTAGTTCCATGTTTTTTCTATTCCGTATTGCTTTCCGGTTTCTATTGTAAATTCGGCGGTAGTGATAGTACATTTATTTCTTATCGTTATTATACCAAAGTCCTTAATACTATACATGTTTGTGCCCTTATCGTCGCAAGTTGCTGCTAATTGTATCGGTTTTGGTGCAATATAAATCCATGCGCCTGGTTGTTGTAATTCTATTAGGATTGTGTGATTCAGTGTCATAATGCGTATTTTACAATTGTTCGGTTTTTTTGTTAGTTTGGTGTACAGCTGTACTTCGCACGGTCCGTACGGTATCGCTTTGAATATCGGGTGGTTAGAGGTACAGAGATATAGCTCGTTTATAGTCTTACATTTTGATAGGTCCTGTTTGCTTAGCTGTATGTAGTCTTGCACCGCGGTGTCAAGTACCACGTAGGAGTCGAGGGGTTCTATATACGCGTAGAACGATTCGTTTATCTTTGTGGGTACTGGGTGTACCTTGCTTAATTTGAATTTTTTGACGTTCAGCAACGGAATATCTAGTACCACAGTAATTGATTTGGTATCCGAAAATGCAGAGAGTGTAAGGATTTCGTACAAGACGTGCATGTTTTCTAATTTTATTCCGATGGGGAAGTCTAGTCCTTGCGGTATATGAGCTAGTGCGGCAGTGAGGTAGGTTATGATTTGTGCTGGCGGTATCAGTCGTGGGTTTAAGACTCCCTTTTTTATATCAATAATGAACTCTAATAAGTCTTGAGTGTCGCGCAGGAGTGTTTCCGCGACGCTATTTATTAGTATGAGGTTTTCGTCTATCGTCTCTCGAAATCTAGTAATGTCCGTAGTCTGTTGGAGTAGGTATTGAATTTGCCAAGTCGCGTTTAAAAGGGTTTTTTCATTTTCTTCTACGTTGTGTATAGTTTCATTGAGAAGTTCGGCGTTAGCTCTTACAATTTGCATTTGTCCTTTGATTGTATTTTTTAATCTGCTGTCCTGTCTTTTTAGGAAGTCTATTTGGTCGTTGATTTTCTTTCTATCTTCGGAATCCATTAGCCCGAAGAGTGATTTGCCTATGTAGCCTAATCCATCTATTAGTCCGCGACGCTGTTTTGGTGCGGAGCTTATGGTTTGTTGGACGTAGGTAAGGAGCTTAGCTACGCGGTCTACTTTGCTTCGAATTTTCGTGCCGAACGTTTTACAGAATTTTTGTAAGTTATCAGTAGAAGGTGTTTTACACTGGGCAAGTATGTCATATAGTGCTGCCTGGAGATTCGCTTCGCGTCGGTAAATGTAAGATATGTCTACGTGTAGTATTAATTTCCAACTATCTCGGTAGATCTGTAGCTTGCCTATGTTTTCGAAATAAATGCCTGGGTGGTCTTGGAATTCTTTTATAGCGAAGTTTGTGTCGGGGGTTGTCCCTCCTATGAGTAGTATCGTCGTTTGTAGGGCGGTAATCCTGCAAAATATAATGTCGGGGTGTAGTCGGCGCTTCGTTCCGTTCGTCGCGAAGTCTCTTGTCCTGCGTATGCTATGCGTGCATGAGATAAAATTTTGCTAACGTAAGACGATTCGTCTTCGCAAGGGACTCGATTGTCTCGTCGCTTCTCATTTCGTTTCAGTCTCCATCATGTTGTCGCTGATGGACATTCCTCGCGAGATCGTGTTGTTTTTATTGGTTGGTTTATTAATGTTTGGTGTCTATTAGACGTGCGTGGGAGTGTGGAGTTTGTGTTAATATTTTTTTTTTTTTTTTTTTTTTTTTTTTTTTTTTTTTTTTTTTCAGTGGTTGGAATATCCGGCCCCGCCCGGCTATTTAAATCTTGGTTATCGGCGCGCGGTACGAGAATACCGTGCGGCGCGGCGTCGATCCGACGCCGAGAACGCCGAATGGGTCGACGGAGAGGACGCGTGGGGCGTGCGGGCCCTGTTTGGTGAGTTTTTCTTCGTTTAGGTGTCGTTTTCCTTTGCCGAATTCTCGTTTCTGATTATTTCGCGTCTGGTGATGGTTTCAGAGCGTCACGGAGATCAGTTTATCGGGCCCGCGCGGCGGCAGGGCTTGTGTGCACTGTGCGAGGCCGCCCTTTCTTCAGCCGCGCGTCGTGGACTTTAATTTTGGTGTAAACCGTTTATGTGAAATTCTTATTTTTATTAAATTTATGTTACTTCTAGCAGCTTATTTAGTTGTTCGCGTAATTTTTACTTCCCTTCACGGTTGCGGCCTTTTCCTATGCTCACTATTCGATAAAGTGTTTTAGTCTGTTAGCGTGTACGCGGAGCGTTCGTCGTCCTTTAATTATGGTATAGTTATTATTATCGTGTACGCCTTGGATCTGGTAGGGACCTATCCAAGCGGGGGTTAATTTCTTTGATCTTCCGCGTCTCACGGTATCGTCGTGTAATAGTATTTGGTCTCCTATCTTGAAGGACTTGTCCGCGGTTTTCCTGTCGTAATACGTCTTAGACTTTTCTTTATGGATTCCTATAGTCTCTCGGGCCATGTTATTAGTAGACCGTAGTCTTTCGCGTAATTCTTCAGCGTATTTGTCGTAGGTATATGTTAATTGCGGTTTTAGTGTTACGTTTCCTCTTCCGGAGTAAGGGAACCGTATTCCGTACAATTCTATTCCTTGGTTTGCTCGGATGCATACGTCGTGCTTGGTCATAAAATCTTGTCCCAGGATTCCGTCTGCTTCTAACGGAAAGTCGTCTTTCACTAACCGACAAGGATGCGTTACGAGTTTATTTCCAACCCTTATGTTTAATTGTATTAGACATAGCGTCTTGATTTCCATTGGAGCTATTCCTCGCAGGGACACTACTTCGTCTTGGGCGTGAACATCGCCCAACACCTTTCCTATCTTTATTAACGTAATATCGGCACCGGTGTCGACCAGCAAATTTGCTTTTTCTTTTACTAGCTCCGGCGCCTCGATTTCAATGGTGTTCTCTGTCTTGGAAGTCACTACCAGGTTCGCTCGGTATGAATCTACTCTGGCTCCTGCGTTAGTTTGTCTATCGTCGGTTGTTCCGTGGCCCGCGTTCGGGTAATCTCGATTTCCGCTAGGCGATTCTCGGCTCGGGTTTCTGCTAAAATTCTGTCTAAAATCGTCGCGTCTATTATTCGTATTTGTATAGCGCGGTCTATATTCTCGTTCATTTGCTCTTTCTCTGGCCCTACATTCCCTGATTTGGTGTCCCGGTTTTTTACAATAGTGACAGACTACTGTGACGCGTTGAACTTCCCTTTTTATGTGCGTCTGTTGCGTCGGATAGTTTATTCGCGGCATGCTTAATCGCGTATAACAATTCCTCGCTAAATGTCCTAATTTATTACAGCGTTCGCAGCGCGGTACGTTTGACCCTTCCCTTCTCTTGGGTTGATCATCGAACTTTCTAAAATTTTTTGAGGTGTTTAAACCCATCGCTTGTTCCTCCTCTATTGCTGAGGCTATAGCTGCATTTAACGTTGTGTAGTTTCGAGACCTTATGATCGTTCTCAGTTTTATATTCAACCCTAGGGTGAAAACATCTAGAGTGCGTTCTTGCACTGATTCTGTTAACGCGTTATTTACTTCGTTGCTGTTTCCTGGCTTTACCGATAGCTCGGATAACTCTCCTGCTAATTCTTCTACTCTACACGCGAATAGTTTTACGCTCTCGCCATCTCGCTGGTGACAGGCGTGAAACTCCGCTCCAACTGCTCCTATTGACCTTTTATCCACGAATAAGGATGTTAAGATGTCCTTCAATTTATCGAAACTCTCTATTTCCTTGTATTCTAGTACCTTGGCTGCTTTGCCTTTTATTTTCGTCCCTATCACCGTTTTCAAGAACCGCGGTAACTGCGTTGCGGGGACAAACTCTGCGGCGCTCGCATAGGACTTCAAAAATTCTGCAAGCTCGTCTGACGATTTCCCTACGAATTTATCGACTAGTGACAACGCGGTAGACAATTTTTTTACGTCCGGTAGTCCGGGGGGGTTAGCTCCGTCAAGCAACGACATTTCTTGTCCTTCCGAATTTACTCTGTCCAACAAACTAAAGTCCGCTAGCAAAATCGGGTAGTCTCTATTCGGTGTCACAAAATTTTCCGGAGATGATTCTACGCTTGAATCGTCGTTCTGCCTAACGCTTAGTTTTAACGGCGGCGGTCGAAGTGTTTGGCGGGACGGTCTTGGATGGTCTATAGAAGGTAGAAGGTCTAGTTCTTCTCGCAAGAAGGTTAATTTTTTATTGAAAAACGATTCGAATGATCTCGACAAGCTCCTTTGACCCGGAAGCTTGAATTGATTCGCGCGTTCGTCTTCTATAGACATGCATGTACCGTCTCTGGATTTCTTTAGGACTCTGGTTTACAATATTTACGCTCGCGTTTTCTGTTTCGGACTCGGTATACGCTTCATTTACTCACAATGCTGCTCGCAAGCACATGTCGTCGGCTCGGTCGGACGTCCTCTCGTACGTGAACCAACGGCGGCGATAAGATGAAACTGGACCCAGCAAGGTCGATCCGTACAGCTGTTCGCTGCGTACCTCGACGGCTGCTTCCCTCGTACGGCTCTCCGTCCGTCCTTCAGGTGCGGCTCCTACACGTTCCTCGGTCTCCAAGTCCTCTCGTGCGCCTCGGTCCTCGGATCCGTGGCGTCCTCGTAGATGGAATTGGTGTTTGGTAGATGGTTGATTCACCCGTTTACTCACAAGCTGATTTTACTCGTTACTAGGTTCGTCGTCGTTCGGACTGCGTCGAACGTCTTCTCAGAGGCCGTTCCTCGGTCCTCTGTGCTACCTCGGTAGCGACGATAACCTGTTTCAGCCTATGCGACTGCGATGATCCAATAATCTTATCTGAGAGAGTTCAATCTCAGACGGTGTCGATTGATCGGTTGCGTCAAGGCTCGGTAAAACTTTTTCGATGCAGATCCCACCGCTGCCACCAATTTTGTTGTGCCCTGCGTGATGGCTCGCAAGGCTGGTACGGGATCTGGCGTAATCGTGAGTTCGGGAGCGATTAAAGGATGAGAATCCACCGGGTGAACTGCACCAAATGTGTTTAAACTCAAAGACTAAGTCTTTATTCAGAAACAACTTAAACTAGACTGAGGTGTACAAGTAGGTTTTAGCCGTGTTGCCCGGTCGAGGGTCGGATCTCGAGTCTGCCGATTTGCGGCGGCAAATCGGTTTTTATTTCGCTTATTGGGCGTGGTGCCGTCGCTTCGCGTTGCCGTATATGGTCATAGCGAAGCGCTCGCATTTTTGCTGATTTCGTAGATTCGTGCTCGCCTCGCAACTGATTTAGCTTAGAAACGTCTCGAAACGTTCTAGAGTAATATAATATGTATAATGTATCATAGTGTGTGTAATACGCGTGCTTGGGCGTTGCCTGGGCACAACAGCGGATAGAAAATCAATGCGGTTCCTTCCGGTTTTACGAAACTCATACTTCGAAATAATGGATTTGGTTCGAACACCGCTAGGTGGCCGCGATACTAGTAACTCCTCTCGCTGCAGCAATGTGCGTCGCGAGACAATAGATCGGCGCCGCGAGCTAACGAGGAAGCTTGCTCCGTGATCAAGACTTCGATGCAAGATTGATACGGCAGAAGCTCTTGATATAGTAGGTTTAAGGCCTGCCCGGGTTTGACGCGTTCCTCCGCCAAAGAATGCGTTGGAAGTCGTAATCGTCCGCATGCACGCGTATCTGGCGGTACATTTTTTCTATGTCCGCGGAGAACACTGCGTAGTGAAAACGCCATCGTAACAAGATGTCGAATATCTCGGGAAGCAAGTTAGGACCTTTGTGTACGAGGTCGTTTAGCGAGAGACCAGAGGTCGTTTTACACGACGCGTTAAAAACTACACGAAGTTTTGTAGTAGTGCTCGAAGCGCGGATTACCGCATGGTGAGGTAAATAATAGTGACTCGAAATGTCGCGAGAATCTCCCGTAGCCATAGTCATATGGTCAAGTGACTCATATTCTTCCATAAATTGGCGGTACGCCGTTTCCAGCTCGGAAGAGTTTCGGAATCGTTTTTCGATTTTTTTCAAGAGAACCTCGGAAGTCGCGCGAGAGAGACCGAGGCTAGACTTTGAACGCGAGGACGGTAGCCTTACGACATACCTGCCACTGTCATAACGGGAATGCGTCTGCGCGAAGTGCTCCTCGGAAACCCGTTCCTCATTAGTCAACGAAGTAAGTGGTGTCGATACCTCTTCAATTGCCCAGAACCGTAGCAAGAGTTCAGCGGTTTTTGTGATGGACAGCTTTCCCCGATCGGCGATCGGCCCAGTAAGTATCCAACCAAGCGTTGTAGCTTGAGCTACGGGTGTGCGAGGAGGGCCATGGTTTAACCCTTCAAGAATAATTTGCGAGTAGACTTCTACCCCTAAAAAGCTTCTACCTTTCTGCAGGATAAGAATTCGGGGTCGGCAAGTTCGAGATCCCTCAAATGCGGCATGGAAGTCGACAATTGAGCGGGACGGGGTTGATAGGAAGACAGTCGTGGGAGTACCACGGCTTGTACAGCGAGATTCACCGATTCGTTTCGGCGATGCGAGACCGTTAGAGTTACCGAAACCCTCGAGTAAGTTTTGTTTTTCGCCACGCCTATCACCAGAATATTTGTGGGTGACCTGAGGAGCTTTAGTAATTGAGCGATACTCTCACCTATTAAGCACACCTCTGAGCACTGGTCAATCAGCGCCCTAACAGTTATTTGTTCACCCGTCATGGACGCCACTCGAACATCTGAGCGCAGTGACTCGTCGGAATGGTTCAGTTCAGCGACGGAGATACACCTTGTTTAGTTGGTCCCGTTTGTAGCGTTACCTGCGAATTAGTGCCAGAAGCAGAAACTGGTTCTAATGGAATATGAATTGTAGTATGGTGCTTACCCAGACAGAGTTGGCAGCGCTTGCTAGATTTGCATTCACGAGAGGAATGTGCAGCTAGACAATTAAAGCACAAGTTCTTTTCGATTACCCGATCCTTTCTCTCCCGAGGATCCAGTGTTTTGTACGTGGGGCAGTAGAGGATGAAGTGTTCTCCTAAGCACAGGGCGCACTTCGGACTCCCGGTGTTGTTCCGGGTCACACAGTGCGTCTTAGGGCGACGCGTCGCACCGCTGGAGGCCGGCTGCATTCGTCGATCTCCTCCTCGATGTCCAGATGATCCAGTGGGTGGTTGGCTAGCTGATCCGCTGGCGCTGCCTTCCGAAGCCACCGCGGCTAGGACTTGAGTACTGAGGAAGTCCAGCAGCTGCTCGAACGTGGCATGCTTCTTTCGAAGTGCCGAAGGACGTTTCCCATTCCATCCTCGTCTTGGTGCCTAAGCGTTTCAGCGAAGACCAGCCACGCACTCCAGTGTTGGACCGGTTGCTGCAGCGTTTCCACTGCATCTCGAGTTCCGTGCAACAAATCCTTTAATTCTTGAGCCGACCCCTTGCTCATTGAAGGCAAGGACATGAGCGCTTTTAATTGAGCGTGGATCAGAAGACGTGGAACGTCATACTGTTCGGAGATAGCTGCCCACGCTCGTTTGAAATTATTCGCCGTGATCGTCACGTTTTGAATCAAACGAGCAGCTTCTCCCGAGAGGCTTGTTTTTAAATAGTGCAGTTTATCCACTGCCGAGAGGAACGAGTTCTTTATGATCAGAGGGCGAAAGAGGTCTCGAAAACTTGGCCAAAGCTGGTCCCCTAAGAAGAGTCGGTTCCATCGGAATTCGGTCCCAGATTGTTCAGTGTCCTTCCTTCGTACAGGAAGAGCGTCCAGAATGTCAAGAAGGTCAGCCTTCTGGTTGAGGTACGCCTCTTCGCCGAGGCTTATGTAGTCTTCCGTGAAATATAGACTCTCTTTTTCTTTCTCCGTGGCACCTGCGGTTAGAATTTCGTCGTTCTTGCAAAACGTAGTCCAGTAGCTTTCTAAGAAGTCTATATTATATGAAAAATGTTGCGTCCGAACGCAAAGGTGTCCAAAACGAACATTATCTGCAACAATATATGCACGAAAAGATATTAGTATTTGCTCATTGCGGCAAAAGCTACTATTACTATCAAGAACGTGGCATAACATATATCACACCGCGACTTTCCAACACTTTTTTTTAGCAATGTACCCAGCAAAATATGTGAGTCGTAATCTCGCATGCAATTTCCAGTATATAAACTATTATCTAAACTTAATAAAATATTCTTTCTGATCGCAAGACGCACCGCTTTTACTGAGGGATTATGTTTGTGAGTGTCACCATGCATCCGCAGAACAAAGAAGAAGTTTTCTATGGGATCCGTGTTAAGTCGCCACGTTAGTAAAAATGTAATACCTTCTTCTCTTAAATCATTCCACAGTTGCAGAGTGACATTTATAGATTGCCGTAACCCCAAGAAACATGGAGGTGCTTTCAAACCATTAGGAGTTATTGTGTACCAATTGTTGTTCATTTCATTTAGTCGTGAAATTAAATTATTTTGAACATTGTTATAAAGTCGAGAAAGAGCACACTTGTTTGGTTTGGGATCACGGGCTGATCTACTATTTAAATTATCAAACAAATCATTTAAGGTTTCAAAGAAACTAGCCGTGTGTTGAACGGTTGTTGTTTTTATGTTACCTGTTGATGAAGCGGTGAACAAAGCAGACGACACCCTTGTGCTGAAAACTTGGAGAGCAAGCTTACATTTCATTTTATCGAAAGAATTTGGCCTTACATGCTTCTCGGGCAATTTGTAAGCTGCTCGAGTATTTTTGTCCTTTTCTAAATTCCACAAACATATCACTTTGACCACGAAACAATAGATCCATTAATTAAAAAAATCATGATTTAATAAATTGTTTCTAATGCTTTTAAATAAATGTAAAAAATCAAACAAAAATAATTTTTTTTGGCCATTTCGTTCAAAATACGGATTTTGTATAGATGATCGGCCGTCTGCTATGCTCTGATTACTGGTACCCTGATCGGAAACAACCGCTCTGACTTTTAAGGGGGTAGACACGGGGTAAAACAGCGATCTGTATACCGACACAATGTGGCCCGAAACCTGGGTTTGGGAGAATACGTTGTTTGTCCTTATATGAGCAGATTTTGAGCTGGGTGAGGTCTCACTCGAAAGAGGAAGGTCCGATGCAGCCCGCTCTGGTCATGGTTCGACGAGATTGTGTTAATATCTAATAATTTGAGTGTTGAAAGTAGAGCAAAAGTCGAAAAAAAAAGATTTTTGTGACTGAAACGATGACCAGAGCGGGCTGTATCGAACCTTCCTCTTTCGAATGAGACCTCACCCAGCCCAAAATCTGCTCATATAAGGACACACAACGTATTCCCGTGACTGCATTCCCAATACGAGTTCCGCCATATTGGCGATAATACAGAGCAAGTCACGTGACAAATTTAGTTCAGCTGGTGGATACGAGATGGCGCCTACTCGGGAGGACTGCCAACGTGGAATCATAGCAAAACTGAAGCGTTAGCTGGATATACGAGTCACAATAAAAGCATTGTAGCGACCGCTGCTTACGAGGCTAACTTCAGATGGCAGGCAGTGCCTCTATATTGACGCACACTAGGCGTTTTCATTGTTCGGTCCACTACGCCACATTCAGACATCGTAGAGCTACGTTATAGATATAAAGGAATAATTATTATTCGCAGAGATTGTATTTTGATACGAAATATATTTTATTGTTGTTGTTACGATTACGTGGAGTTTATCACCCTCACGAGATTTCTGTTAGCGAAATTTCCCCAGAGATCCGCTACAGCATGATGGAGTCAATACATTTTCGGACGATTTTAGGTTAGGTTATGTGCATTTTAGGCATACATTGACTAGGAACTGCTGGGAATTGTATACATTTACTAAATTAACGCTTTTACCGTAACACATACATCACTTGAAATCGCTGTCGTATTTATATCATAGTAATTGAGACAGTTAGAGCAATAACGGACTAACCTACAATAAAAAAAAATTTCCTATTGTACATCGATGGCTTACAATTAGTGCACACATATTGTATGTCCACTTTTAGCGTTTTTTGAGAAAAACAGGTTCAAACATTCTATGGTACTTTATAATTAAATAAATACTTTTTGCATTATTGTCTTATCATGTATATGTAATATAGGTATCACTGAAAATATGTAATTAGTAGTATAAGTTAGAATCTGCAAAATTATAATAATAATTCGATAATAATACATGGAAGATGGACAAGCTATATGTAACCAAGTACAGAGGAGGACATACTATACTGAATGATATTATATAAAAATGAATGAAAGGAATAATACTGGAAATAATGTCACCTCAATATTATATTTATTTTGAAAGTAACAGAAATAAAAAAGTAATTATTCGTTTTCATTTTTGTCAATGTTCATGGGAATTGGAATTACATCACGTTGTGATTTTGCTGATGGTATGCTATTGATAAATGCCTTGTAGTATTCAGGAATAATTCCGTTGTGATACAGATCTTTTTTCTTCGCGATAGATAGATAGATATAGGAAGACTTTTCTAAAAAGTTTATTTATTGTCACATTTTTGCAAGACTATTTTCGTCCTCTGGCATGGACACACAACATTTGTGCACTCAGCATAATAAATTTAGGGACATACAATAAACAAAAATATAATTTTTCATAAATTTATAAAAAAAATAAAAATGTAATTTTTGTGCAGCATAAAGAAACAGTCAAGCACTATTTGTTGCATATAAAAACTCAAATTTCATAAAAAGTGGATATACAATATGTGTGCACTAAGCCATCGATATTAATAAGTAGTAGAGCCTATTGGAATACGTTATTGCTACTAACTCACTTTCGAAAAAAATGTGGGTTACTTTGTCACGTCCCGGGTGAAGGTCTTTGGGGACAATGACATATGGGGTTTTATTTGAAGGGGATGCAGGCGCGAATGCCAGATTCGTGGCACTGTGGAGAGTAGGATGCAGGCACGAATGCCAGATTCGTGGCACTGCGGAGAGTAGGAATTTTAGGCGCGAATACGTGATTCGTGATTCGTGGCACCGAGACAGTCTGCCACGAGTTTTCTTTTCGCCGGGTAATAGTAGTAATCTCGTCCCAGTAATTAACAGTAATCGGCCCCTTTCGCAGCCACCAATTTTTATAACGTAGGAATAACACGTTCCGTGAAAAATAAATTCAGTGATCAGTGTTAGTAGCCGTGCAGTAAAGTGAATATTCGGCACATTAACCTTGGATGGTGTCGTGTACCTGAAACCAGCTGTGCACTGGGCTCGTCCATCGATGACCAGGATCGGTTCAGTGATCAGTGTTAGTAGCCGTGCAGTGAAGTGAATATTCGGTACATTGACCCTGCGATCAGCTGAGCACTGGACGCCGATGACCAGGATCGGTACAGTGGCAAGGTTTCCGAAAAGGGAAGGAAAGCAACGAAAGAAATGTCCAGAAAGGGTGAGTTTTATTTAATTTATTGGTGATTATTAGGTGTGAAAATAAATTCTTTCCGATTTTAGGGTACAATAACAGTTCGATTTAAAAAATATGAAAACAACTCGATCATCGCAATAATTTCCATTATTGGTCATTACCTTTTGCCATTTTTCTGGCAGCTTCTGAATACCACCGCGATAGAAATTCCAGTCGGAAAGAATTTATTCATACACCTAATATTATTTTTTAAATTTAGTTGTGTTGGCCGTTCTTAAACTACGGATTTTTACCTCAATAACGAATTACGATCACTTGTCGTACATTTTCTGTTACGTTACCTTTTCGTTTATGCCTTATTTAAAAACGAAATTCACGTACTTCTTGTCCTCTCACTTCAAATTATTCTTATTTAAGATTCTGCTTTTAAAAAAAAAATGTGTAACGCGGTTTCCTTCGATGCATGCCGACTTGCTTGTTCGTACGTTCGTAGCACAAGCGCGGTCGCCTACCTCGTAGCCAACGCTACCGCGGGAACTCAGGCGGAAGGCGCGCGCTCTGATTGGTCGGGGTTTTTGGTTAATATCTCCTTAACGAAGCTTCGGACAATATTTTCGCTAAGGAAAAAGTTGTTTCAAATCACCCCCCGAGTAACCCCTTTCAAGGAAGTCCGACATTTTTGGGACACCCTGTACTAATAATTGTACTGTAATAATTATATATTATACGTATCAAGCCGTTGTACCTACTATTGAATTATTAAACATTTGAATATATATGTAACTATTACACTATTAAACTTTTTAACATATGAAACTATTAAATTTGAATGGCGTGGTTCTCCAAGCTAATTTGTAAACAAATTCCGTATCTGCAAAAAATATGAAAAATATGCAGAATGTGCAACGTATATCCAGAATATGCAAAATGTATAAAATCGAAAGTATATTTTTAACATCCTCGTAATGATGAAACATAGTTCTGTCAAAGTCCCGCTTGTTTAAGTCATTCCAATAAAAACATGCATTTACATAAACTTCCGCAGTCTATATTATAATTGGGTTAGGTATACATAACCTATCTCCTAACCTATCTGCTCGACGTACAATGTACAGACATACATTCGGGCCGCCTCAGTTCCTTCGGGCCGCCTCGGTTCTATCGAGCCGCCTCGATTCTTTCGGGCCGCTCGGTTCTTTCGGCCCGCTTGAAATAATTCAATCCGCTTGGTTCTGTTCGAGCCGCCCGCTTCATTCGGGTCGCTTGAAAAATTCAAGTTACTTGGTTCTATCCGAGCCGCTCGGTTTTTTCAAGCCACTCGGTTCATTCGGGTACTCGGCTCGGCTCGGTCGTTCAAGCCGAGTTAGGCTCGGCTTGCTTTTTCCGGGTACTTGAACAGCTCTACAGCCGACAGTACTAGTATTGTTTGGGGCTAGGCTGGGGGGGGGGGCGCCCGCTTGCGAGCGCATAAAGGCAGATGTCAACATTCCGATGTAAACAACTAGAAATGAAACAGTACAGAATACCGAAGTACATCCAGTGTGACCATTCCTTCGAACGTGAGATCATGCTATTTCATGAGTTCCTGCATTTGTCGTATGAGAATAATAGTTTAGTTAATTTCTTAATTAGCAAGAAAGTAATTAAAAATTTTACGAAATGCCCAAGGTGCAGTAATCAAGAGTAAGTAAGAGTGATTGTTGACGTTTAAAAACAAGAAGTGCTTTTGGAATCGTGTGCAATGCGATTGTAGGAGTCAGTCAGTGCCTGTGCCAGCGAAAAAGTGATTCATAGAGTAGGTACCGTGGCTCTGCGTGTTAGTGATGTGAACGCGAACTCCCATAAGGTGATAGGTCTATCGCTCTATCCTATACTTCGTCGATGTTAGAAACTAAGGGGGAGAAACAAGTACCTATGTCACTCATACTTCTCCAACTATTCCTGCAACTATTCATTTACACCAAGTTCAACTAAAATGTATTTATACATTATAAATAATACTATGTGATATGTGTAAGGATTAACATTAATTTATCGAACGATTAAACATTGAGAATAAAAGAATATTCATTCGGTGTAGAAAATCATTTGCAAATCCAAGACCAAATGTTACTAATTGCTTGATATCTCGAGTTGTATCGATCATAGTTAATAATAATTTATACTGGGCGGTGAGTGCAAATGTTGTTAACATTATTTGTCATAGCAATAGCCACTGGAATGGATATTTTAGCGGAAAACTCATTTTTGCCGAAGAATTCGGGGGATTTCGCAATTGTAATTAACCGTCGACCTTGTTTTGATCGGGGGACATCGTTTCCCGAAGCCTAGGTGGGGAACTAACGGAGCTCCATGTACTCAGTCGTCGTCGGTCTTCCGGGCCTGGAGGACCTCCGGGGACCCTGGAGCTCTCGAGCCACCTGGACCTATTGGACTTCTTAAACTTGCTAGGGACCTGGTCTGGGTTTCAACCCTGGTCCTTCCTCCACCCCCGGACCTCCCAAGCCACCTGGACCATTCGGACCTGCTGAACTTACTGGGGACCTGCTCAGGATTTCAAGCCTGGTCCTTCCTCCATCCCCGGAGCTACCGAGCCACCTGGCCATTCGGACCTACTGGACTTGCTGGGGACCTGCTCAGGGTTTCAACCCTTGTCCTTCCTCTGGCCCCTCGCCCCCCTGGCCTGGGTTAGCTTATTCGGTTGGTGCCGATTAAATTTTCGGGTTCGTTAAGCAATTTAAAATTGTATTGTTTTGCCAAGGTCAAAACTGGTTTTTCTCCCTTTCTAAATGATTTCTTCGATTGTTTTTCATCATCTGTCCTACTTCATGCATTCCTTCGAGGATTTTTGCACGAGTCGTCCTATTTCGTGTATTTCTTCGATGGGTTTGCATGATCTGTCCTATTTCATGCATTTCTCCGATGAGTCTAAATGATTTATGTTATTCGATGCATTCCTTCGATGGGTTTACATGATTTATTTTATATTGATGCATTTCTTCAATGGGTTTGCATGATCTGTCCTATTTCATGCATTTCTTTGATGTATTTACATAACTTACTTTATTAGATGCATTTCTTCGATGGGTTTACATGATTTATTTAATTTCATGGATTTCTACGATGATTTTGCATGACTTCTTCCCTGTCATGCATCTTATTAATGTGTTGCCATTCCCTGGTCTCCTTTATGTATCTCAATGATGGTTTTGCATGGTTTATTCTATTTCATGCATTTCTTCGATGGTTTTGCATGATTTATTTCACTTCATGGATTTCTTCGATGGTTTTGTATGACTTCTATTACTCTGTAATGCATCTCATCGATGGGTCTTCATTTCCTGCTCTTCTTCATGTATCTCTACGATGGTTTTGCATGCTCGTGTGTGCTCTTCTATTGGTCGAAATTATCTCGATCGCCACGAACTCAATAAGCGTTTTCATCATTTCCTTCCAAGCCGACCACACTGTTATTATTAACATAACGTAGTTGATTGTTTCAGGTTTTCAGGTTCATCCTTTCGCGGGGAAGGGAGTGATTAAAATGATATATTTAAAACGAAACGAGTGAAAAGTGATAGTGCAAAGTGATAGTGAAAGAAGATCTATGGAAGCCTGGGCTAATTTATTATAGCATGAAGTATTTAAGGCCCCATGTAAAATTGCCAATTAGTCACTGAATTTGATTAACTTTGTTGCTCGTTTGCTGGCACCTCATCTCTGATGAGGAGGTCACCGCTGCTTCCGTTGTCGGAAGCAAGTGACTGAGCATGGAATTGGTATGGGTGGATCGGATTCATTCCCTGGTGTTCTTGTCGAATGGGAAAAGTTTCGGGCGTAGGGGGTGTACCTTTTGGTATACTGCATGCGTAAGTCACCCTGTCCGACTATCCAATCTCCGCGTTAGTCGGCTTGAGTCAGGTCACACCTAGTGTGACTCCTGGCGAGTCGCTCGGAGCAACAGGAATCGCCTGGGAGGCCCCGAGCGCTTTTCCCTTTCGACTCGGACAGCAGGGTGGTAGAAACTGCGCCGTCCAATACTCGTTTCATGCTTACTGTTTGGGAATGTACAAGTTCCCAAAACCTCAACGCTTACACTCACCGCAGCACCTCCTGGTCAGCAGACCACGCGAAGGACTGACGAGCGTTCCGCCAATCAGTCACGATCGATCCACCAATCAGCACCGATCGATCAGCCAATCAGCGCGCCTCATCGATGCTCCAGAGGAATCGATGCGACGCGCGGACGGAAGTCCTTTCTCCTTTGCTCTCTCACCTTTGTTCTCGCGTTTAAATGTAACGATCGCGGATCCACAATCAATCAACCAATGAGATCGCCCCACGTCGATCGATACTCGAGAACGTTCGAGACGACGCCGTAACGGAAGTGATCATTCGACTTGGATCCTTCTTCATGTTCAGATCACACGTATTGCTCGTAGTTCATTTTCTTTGCAAACCGCGATTATTATGGTGCTCAAGCCTTGTTCTGCAACTAGAATCACGCTCGCTGAGGTGTTCAGTGTAAGGACAGGTGATTGATTGTGCATTCATTAATTGACTCAGTCACGGAGTTCACGACACTAATTGCGCGTATAAAGTCGTTGACTGTGTATTCGCGATGGTGCGTGTTCGCGTGTTCACGTGTTGATACATGTTTAATCATTGTACGATAGAGTGTTCGGAGGCTCATTTAACCGTTAATGTGCATCACGGCTAAACCGTTTGTGTCTCTTTTAATCGCTGTGATTGAGTGTGCACCTTTTCACCGTCGACCTTAACCTCAAAATCCTACCAGCGCTCACAAAACTATTTCCCAAACACTTACCTTCCGTCTTACCTTCTTTGCTGAATTTCTTTTAATTGGGTGATTGCTTGGCAGTTCCCTAGATTCTATATCTAAACCGAAGAGATCGATGGAACTTTGTTTCCATCCTTGGTTTAGTAGACTAAGGGTTTCATGTACAGGGAGCTCGATGATACTTTGATTCCATCTATCTCTCTACGGGTCTCGAAGCGCAGCAACCTCCTCGTGGTGAGACCTGGTAATCGGTGAAAACCGAGCCGATGGCTGCGATTGTCAAATATTCTAATTGGATATAAGAACTTTGTTTAACTTGCAATACTTTGGTTGAATGTAAGAATAAAATATGTAACTTGAAATGTTGCTGGATTGTTCCTACCCGACCTCAGATCACGAGTATATTGTTAAGATAGAAGGATAAGTGCAAGTTGGAATAGTTCAGCAGGATACTGGAACTGACGGGTTTTTGACAATTTTTAAAGTCCTCTCTGCTTCAGCACCTTATTGAAATATACCAAGTTCCAATTCCTTGCTGAGGTATTCCTGCTTAGTTACAAACGTACTGTATTTTTTAAACAAATTCGGAACTAAGTTCGGACGTTTGCATTTTTCGTAGCAATTTTCATCATATTTAGTTTCAATTCTAACCGCTTGTAGGATTGCGTCCGAATTCAACGCTGAATCGATAACGTTGGGTGTGACACGAAAATGGTAAGGGTGCTCGCGAGCCCCCCGAGCGTGTGACACAAAATTACATTGCGTGATAGGTCTATCCTATACCTGGTCTGTGATGGTAGCCGATTAATGGGATACCGGTCGGTAAAGTGTTAATCATTGTTCGCACCGACACGCGCGTGAAAATTCGATTTTTTCTTTCGGGGTTGTAAGGCCCGATTCATCTTGCAGAACGCGTGTAGCCGGTCGATCGTATCACCTGCCAAATTAATATTAGGTGATTGTTTTGAAAGTACGATTTGAATAGACTCTGATCCGTGCGACGATCAGAACTTGAGAATTGTCTTAGTTCGTGCTTGTGGTCCAAACGATGACCTGATCAAGCAGACGAACCTTGCTTGTAGAGCGCTGATTGAATTCTGCCTTGTCCACCTTTTCGATGTCAAAGGTAGACAAGGCCTCGGAAATTGGGAGGTGCCAAAAATGTCTGATTGGTCCCGCTTTCCTTGAAGAGGAGGAACCTTCCCTCTGCGATTTCGGTGGTGGAGGAGGAACCTTCTCCCTCTTGGTGACGTAGCGGTGGAAAAACCCGACAGCTGACTACCAAACCTCGTCAAGTTGATCGGCTGGAGCGTCTCGCTAGGGTCGCGGTTTATGACCGTATTGTCTCGCGAGGCAGCGGTGGTCGACGGTATGTGCCGGTTCGAAGTTACCGTATACCACCAGCTGCCAGAGCAATCAAAGGATTTTCTCAGAACAAGGACGGTCAAGGTGTCCAAAAAAATGGCACGATGTCGATTGCCGCCTATTAGACATCTGACAGGCAAATGTTCCCCGAAACGCGTTGAAGGTAAACAATTGCCGGGTAATAAAGATCTTTGAATTTCCGCCTCGCTCTGAGCCCCCTTTTGTTCCCGTAAGACGGAACAATCATGGTATCGTCCGAACACGTCTATACGTTGTATCACAGACCAGGTACAGGATAGACCTATCTCGCCTATGTAATTTTGTGTCACACGCTCGGGGGGCTCGGGGGGCTCGCGAGCCCCCTTACCATTTTCGTGTCACGCCCAACGTTATCGATTCAGTCTAAAATAAGATTACAATGCTACGAGAGGTAGGAATTACAATTAAATCTTATCGGAAACATTTAAAATCTAAAACGGCCTGAATGTTACGACTAATTTCAAGAAACAAGTTGTTGCATAATTCCATTTACTAATAGATTTTGATAGAAGCATAATTTGCACATATTTCCATAAATTTCGATCAGAAATATTATATAAACACAACGCGTAATAAACATTTGTACAGTCTCTTAGTTAGGTTATATTTTCTGTCACTTCGTGGTGAGGATTTTCAGATCCTGGATGTGATAGAAAATATAACCTATATGCTACACCAGGCTTGGGAATTAAGTGATCTTTTCGCCAGAGTTTCAGAAGCAACGCCCACTTTCTCCCGCCGCGCGTCTTGGCCCCCGCGGCGGCCTAGCTGCTTGGAGCGCCTCAGGCCCGTACCACGTGAACGGCGCATGGCACATTAGAGCGACATTGAATCAATAGGTTTCCACATCGTCCCAGAGAGCACGATTGTCGAAGCGTTTTTTTTTTTTGTCAGTGGTATCCTCTGTATGCCTATTCCACCAAATTTTAGATTTACCCAGCACGGCGAAACGTGCGCGAAAATCTAGTTTTCCCAAACATGTTTAAAATTTTGATAGTAAAACGTGTTTGCCCAATCTATTTTTTATCACGCAACACAGTAGAATAGGCCTACAGGGGATGTTTAATCTAATGCCTGGTGGAGGCGGTGTGGATCGCCACTGGTAATGGCCAGGGAAGGGATGCACTCCAAGAAGAATTCGACGGGTGATAGGACGGCACGTTTATTGGCCGAAGTGGGCGTCGTTACAATTGACACGAACACTCCACACAGAATTCGAACAGAACACACACGACGTAAACACTCAACGGAAACTATGTACAAAACTACCCAGATAGCACACCTCGTCTTAGAGACGTCTAGTTTAGGTCTATTTTAGGTCTGAACGTCTTGATTTGTAACAAGACGTCTTTAAGACGTCTTTAAGACGCCTTTTGGACGTCTTTAAGACTTTACGAGACGTTGTGCTATCTGGGTATGTACACTGAGCGCAGGGCGCGAATGGCTCGAAGGGTCGCAGGGCGACAAAGGATTGTATAATTCGTGCGTGCGAGAGCGTGTTGTTGTCGTCAGAGGTGTTCTTCCAACTAACTGCCGGATTCTTGGAAGCGCGCAACGCTCGAATCCGGGCAAAAACGTGTGACGTAGGTAACCGTCTTACCGGACGGTGTGTCACCGTGTTTACACGCTCTCGCACGCACATTTAAATCCGCGCAACAGCTGAGCGCTGAATCTCGGCTGCAACAGGGGATACCACTGACAAAAAAAACGCATGGATAATAGTACCCCATGGGTGATGTGGAAACCTTTTGATACGGGTGTCGCCCCAATGCGCCATGCGCGGTTCATATGGTACGGGTCTGAGGCACTCCAAGCAGCTGGACCGCCGCGGGGGCCAAGACACGCGACGAGAGAAAGAGGGTTGCTTCTGAAACTCGGCCGAAAAGATCACTTAATTCCCAAGCCTGTATTATAACATTTATTAAAAAAGGTTTCATAAGACAAATAAAACAAAACAAAAACTATTAGGTTCTAGTTTTAATTGAACAATATAATATTATATTCTTCGGGTTTATTTAATAAAAGGTATGAAAATCATAACATAAGTAATTAATAGTTTCATAAGAATTATTGAACAGAAAAGAGAACTTGACAAGTATAATACCTAAATAACATTTTTTTTTATACCTTACATGAACAAAAATACACAAAAATACTGTAATATCTGCGTAGGTAAATATTACTGTTTGGGAATGGGATAGTTCCCAATGCCACCACACTCACTCTCGCCGCAGCACCTCGTGGGCTGCGAATGCTGCGATACATCGACACGGAACGACGATCGGTCCGCCAATCAGCGCGCCCCATCGACGCTCTAACGGAATCGACAAGTAACGCGACCGGAAGTCTAACTATCTTTACTCTCATTGTTTTCTCGTGTATTGTAACGCTCGCGTTCACGCCATTGTACTCTCCGATTACCGATGCCTTCTCAATCAATTCGCGTGCTCGCAAGCTCTCGTTTGTCAAATAATCAGTGTAAATAGCTCATATTTCGTGTAAAGCGCCCCCAAGTAATATAATTGAGGGGACACCGCGGGATCGTCGATCCACGCGGATACCACGTTTGTACATCTCGCTCTCAGCAGGCAATCTTAGCAATAAATATTATTCAGGCGCGTCTGCTGTGCTCAAATATTTGTTAAGTTGAAAAGTGAGAGGTCTGTGTTACATCGTGCTCATCGACAAGCTCAGTTGCTCAATAAAATTGACGAGGTGCTGCACCGAATTTGCCAAAAGTGTATTCTATAAAACCTTAACCTGTCTACGACTCCTCTCACCTTCATTTAATAACACAATTCTCAAACAATTACAAATAAATAACACATTCAGAATATCAATTTAACTGTAATAATTATTTATTATTGTTGTAGTACTATTCATTGAATAGTATTCAGTATTTGTTACAATGATTGAGAACTTTTTTAATATTGATGAACAAAATATCTGTTCCTGTTATAGAGAAATTTTTATTTTTATATTTTATAAGTTTCATTCCAACTAGAACTTTTATTTTCAAAAACTTTTACTTAATCAGTTCTCAATGGAACTTATAATGTGAGAACATTTTTAAAAACAGTTCCACTGTCCATGTTTCAAGTAGAACCTATTGAAAAGTTCCAGAACTCTTCCGAACCCTGTTATAAATAAATTAGTGCCACTGATGTTAAGGGGGTAGACACGTCACGTGACCTGGCCGATTCGGCAGGTCGGTATTACAGCAGATTTTTCTGCACAGAAATGGTAATACCCATAGATACGCGGCTGCCTGGTGCACGCGAGAGGGAGCTGTTTGCTATTTCCGTATTCTATTCTGAATAAGGAAAGAAATTCCTTGCTGTTGCGTTGTACATGTAAATATTTAAATGGAATGTCTGCTGATAGAGCAAACGTAGAAAATTCATTGTACATACATTTTAATTACTTAAAATGTGCTTATGCTACACAATGCTACGTTGGCAGTAAGGAATTATATAAGTGAAAAGGAAAAATAGATGAGGGGATATCCCCAGAAAATGAAGTATGTTAGGTTAGACATTTTTTATTAGCAAAACACTGAAACAGAACATGAAATACGCTTATTACAAGATAATTAAACGTCTTATGCAGAAAGCAGTTATGAACAAACATTATAGAATAAAATTGTGTTGGATGTTGAATTGGGGCTAATGAAAATGCGCAGGATGGATGCGCGTGATTATTATGTGGTCCCCTCCTCAAAGTGACAGAAAATATAACCTATGTATCTGTTATACATATGACAATACATGTTTAGCGGCAATTTCGTTCTTTTGCGCTACATTTGTGAACTTTTTATCATCCTTCCGAAACATTATTATTACGCCGCAATAGTATCTTTAGGAAATCGGGTCTAGCGTATAGGTTATATTTTCTGTCAGTTCAAGGACAGAAAATCTGCTCCTCAAAGTGACAGAAAATATAACCTATACGCCAGACCCGATTTCCTAAAGATACTGTTGCGGCGTAATAATAATGTTTAGGAAGAATGATAAAAAGTTCACAAATGTAGCGTAAAAGAACGAAATAGCCAATAAACATTTATTGTCATATAACATATACATAGGTTATATTTTCTGTCACTTTGAGGGGCCAACCATATAATATTCACGCGCATCCAGCCTGCGCATTTTCAGTAGCGGATTTGAGAAGCGGATTTTCTGTCCTCGAAGTGACAGAAAATATAACCTATATGCTATACCCGATTTCCTAAAGATACTGTTGCGGCGTAATAATAATGTTTCGGAAGGATGATAAAATGTTCACAATTGTAGCGTAAAAGAACGAAATAGCCAATAAACATTTATTGTCATATACCATATAGATAGGTTATATTTTCTGTCACTTCGAGGAGATGATTTTCGGATCCTCGAAGTGAAAGAAAATGTAACCTATATGCTACATAACAATAAATGTTTATTGGCTATTTCGTTCTTTTACGCTACATTTGTGAACTTTTTATGGCTTAACATCCTTCCAAAATATTATTGTTACGCCGCAACGGTATATTTATGAAGTCGGTTATAGCATATAGGTTATATTTTCTGTCATTTCGAGGAGAGGACCACATAATAATCACGCGCATCCAGCCTGCGCATTTTCTCTTCCGCGGAAAATTGACTTGTGGTCCCAAGCGGGAGAAAAGTTATTTCATTAAATTGTTTATATTTAGTGCGATTATTACTAGGGACTATAGCCATAATTAATTATTTTATATCTCGAAGAACAGTCTTTAAAATTTTAAATAATTAGTTTAAGCCCCCCTGACATTCAATTGACTAACCTGTTAAGAAAACTATTAAAAATGTTATATTACGCGTCTAAATACATGCTTTTCTGACTTTCTTCCTGCCATAAAATATGGTAAGATCGGATTTTTTGAGTCGGTCTTACATATAAATGATTTACAACATTTACGCTTGAGACAACTCAATACAGTATTTCCTCTAGTTCCTATCACTCTTCTAAATATGGAAACATAGGTATCAGGTTTACACAGGTTTCTAAAATTGTTCAGAAGCTACCGACTCTTTATGACAACATGTTGGTCGGGGCTTGGAAGGAATACAGGGGCATTAATATGCACTATTCTCTAATAAAAAAATATTTTTTTTATATTTTTTCATCATTATGCAAACATCTGTATTGTATGTCAGGTTTTTCTACTAAAATGAAACCAATTACGACGCAGTTTGGTATGAGGAAGGTACGGCAAAAAATTGGTACAGAGAGAAGTAATATAATAACATTTTTTTAAAGCCCAACAAATAATACGATAGCGAACGTTCAGTCGAAATGCGGCATTTTTCTCATCGATTGTTGAGGTCCGGGCCCCCGAAAAGTTCGTCTTTCTTTTTAAAACAAATGCCGTTCCCAGAAACGCGATGCACCCGAAGGTAAAAATCGATACGACTTGAAATGTCTTGCAAGCAGAGCTCGCTAAATCAGGCGCTTGCTCTTAACGAATCTTTTCCAGTTCGTAGCACTTGTCAAGTCAAATATGCCAATAACACTTTTTGCAAGCAGATGGCTAGAACTTGACAGGATGTTAACAATTAAAATTGCACCGTCTCTAACATTCTTAAGTATGTACATCTGTATGTATGTATGTCCTAAGTAATTATGAGTTTGGTGCATCGGTTGAGTGCTGACAGACGTGAGACAGACGATGCGTTGATACATTGTCTCGCTCTCGTCTTTCGGGCGTCTGATACTGCATCCTTCACGTGCGCGGCGGGCCTGGTCGCTTATTTATACGAAAAAAATTATTCGTGCCGCAGCTCGCTCGCGCGGCCAGGTAGCGATCAGTAGCCAAAAGCGGGAACGCGTGTTAGACAAAATCATCTATACTATTGAAAAATGAAATTTTTATATTTTCTATTTTATTTTCATCACAGTATTTGTAACATATTGTATGAAATTTTCCAGATGAAAGGAAAGCCAAACACGACGCCCTTCCTACAATTACCCCGATTGCGCATGAATCCGTTACTTATACTTCCTCCTCCTCTTTCTTCCATTAAGTGATAATGTAAAAATTTATTTAAATAACTTACAATTAGAATTTAAAGTATATTTGGAGACTAGTAAGAATGGTATCTGAAGAATACATTTCTGCTTTGATTGCATGTTTTTTGTTGATATAGGTACATTGAAAAAAAACAATTGAGGCATTTGATGGAAAAAGGGCACATAGGCTTATGTGCCCTTTTTCCGTAAATCGGTTAAATCGACTCAAGTATATGTTATATATATATAATATATCAAGGACATTTCTTCTTCCACGTTTAAATTAGCTAAACGCTGTTTTGTTACGTAGCGTGAGCGACATGCAGCTACATAGTCGCTGACCGGTCGCGCTGCCGTGCTGTCTACTGTCTAGTCGTGCAATACGTTTGATTTTGTGTAAGCGAGGAACTATGGAAAGTGAGGCGTGTATCGAATCCGCAAGGAAAGAAGCGAATTTAGGAAAGATGAAAGTGATTTGTAAGATAGCTTGCTGCAAAAAATCGGAGAAATTAATACTTACTTAAAACATAACATTTTTTGTTTAGTTTTGCGCTTCATTTTGTATTTTTATTTAAGCGATGTATAAAAAATGGCCAACGAAGTATGTAAACAAAATTATATGTAAATAACTAAACAAAGAAGCAATTTTGTTACGAATTTACCCTATTTACGGAAAAAGGGCACATAAACCACTTGCATAAAACTATTAAATACAGACACATATCATTTTCAAATCATGACTTCTGTTTACGAAACGTTTGAAGGATATGATACTACATCCTTAAAAAAAATTGGATTTAATTGCATTACTTTTCATTAAGTTATACTATAATGAAAGCTTTGAAACCGATTTACTCGAAATGGCATTTTGGCGTATGTGCCCTTTTTCCATCAAATGCCTCAATTAAACCCTAAAAAATTATTTTAAAGAGTAAAACTAATGAAAAAATTAAACCGTGCAACATGAACTTGAACTCGCACCCCAGGAAAACGAAGTTATAATTTTTTTTTAGAACTTACAGTCATTTCGAAGCCCAGCTATATTTCTGCCAAATCTGAGGCAATTCTTTTTACAAATGTCCACCGAACCAGAAGTGTAGATTCATCCCCGAAAGCAGTGTTCATTA
Source organism: Andrena praecox (assembly GCA_963932275.1). Classification (NCBI taxonomy): domain Eukaryota; kingdom Metazoa; phylum Arthropoda; class Insecta; order Hymenoptera; family Andrenidae; genus Andrena; species Andrena praecox. The sequence goes on from OZ010731.1 coordinate 39,540,852, forward strand.
GATTTTAATAAATAAATAAAAAGGGCATATTTCATATAAAAAACAGTTCGTTTCTTTCAGCACCATCTCAAAATGTCACTAATTTTCCATAAATACTCGAATAAAGACGAAACAGGGAATGTAAAAATTTCATCTAACAATTAGCTTAGCATGTGCACACTGTACATACATGTGTTCCGCATTTAGCTACTGATTACTGCATTTGCAGAATTTATAGAAGAAAGTGAAATCTGCTTCAATACGGGCGTTTAGGCATAGCTCGTCCGTGGACCGACATCGACATGCGAAAATCAGGCGCACGGAGAACGCAAGAAGACAATGTATCATACTTTGTTGCCGCTGCCAGAATGATCGTTTGTCGCGTAAAAGACCTTCGTGCCGTTTCTCACTTGCTTTCATTCTCTCTTATTCCCTCCCATTTCATCTCACTCGCGAGTCGCGACGTCCGTAAATCCAGAACCTTTTTTTCACTTGTAAATCCAGAACCTTTTTTTACATATCTAGGAATAATCAAAACAGACCTTAACGCAAGCGATACGCTCGGGTACTATTTACAATTTTTAAATCCATAAAATAGTTAATAAGGGGAAACGGCCAATCAATTTGTAACGAAACATAGAGTTTTAACTACTAATCCACCGTTCCCAAGTAATAAATAAACTATTGCAAAATATCCTCGGGTCCCGAAAACTACGAATACAAAATTTTACAAAAACGTTTGGATTCCTTGTTCTCAATGATGTATACGTGTCGTAGGATGGGCACCGTCTATTTAGACATGCGCGGACTGCGGAGATTTGCGGGAATATCAGTAACAGCGTCAATTTTTAATATTTTTCGACGTACGACACGCGAAAATGTTAGTTAAGTGTTCCACAACACGTAAAGTACTAACAATCAATGTCATCTTGCAATTTATAGTTTGTATAAGCTTTTAAGGGGGTAGACACGGGTAAAACAGCGCTCTGTAATCGACACTAAATTGGCCCGAAACATGGGTTTGCGGGAATACGTTGTTTGTCCTTATATGAGCAGATTTTGAGCTGGGTGAGGTCTCACTCGAAAGAGGAAGGTCCGATGCAGCCCGCTCTGGTCATGGTTCGACGAGATTGTGTTAATATCTAATAATATGAGTGTTGAAAGTAGAGCAAAAGTCGAAAAAAAAAAGAGTTTTGTGACTCAAACGATGACCAGAGCGGGCTGTATCGAACCTTCCTCTTTCGAATGAGACCTCACGCAGCCCAAAATGTGCTCATATAAGGACAAACAACGTATTCCCGTGACTGCATTCCCAATACGAGTTCCGCCATATTGGCGATAATACAGAGCAAGTCACGTGACAAATTTAGTTCAGCTAGTGGATTCGAGATGGCGCCTACTCGGGAGGACTGCCAACGTGGAATCATAGCAAAACTGAAGCGTTAGCTGAATATACATGTGCCACAGTAAAACCGTGATGCAGTCAATGTATATATTTTCGTACGATTGTAGGTTAGGTTATATGCATTTTAGGAATACATTGACTAGGAACTGCTGGGAACTGTATACAGTCAACCCTCCTATAACGCGATTAATTCGTACCGCGTTATATGGAAACCGCGTTATGAGAGTACCGCGTTATAGGAGGACTGTCGCAATTTTTGCTCCGCGTTATGAAAGTACCACGTTATAAGAGGGTTGACTGTACAATTACTAAATTAACGCTTTTACCGTGACACATACATATGTTTCGGTAAAAGTACATAGTTAGGTAAATGTATACATGTACCAGCTTGGTTGACTGGTAAATGTGTACAAATACCGGAAAATGTGTACATCTACCGATTTTATACTTTTACCGTAACACATACATCATTTGAAATCGCTGTCGAATTTATGTTATAGTAATTGAGGCAGTGAGAGCACCAACGGCCTAATCCATATTAAAAAAAAAATTTCCCTGTTTTATATGATTAGTAGAGCATATTAGAATACGTTATTGCTACTAACTCAATTTAAAAAAAATGTGGGTTAGTCCGTTGTTGCTTTCACTGCCTCAATTATATGGCAAAATACCAGAGATGATTGACGCTATGATTGAATTAATTTAATCATGGGGAATTCAATTGCCGGCCATGAATAATTTTCTCGTATTTATTCGTACTTTCTCGACTGAATATATGATTTTCGACTAAAGTACGAATAAATACGAGAAAATTATTCATGGTCGATGGATGAAAGGCCTTGGAATACAAAAATTAATGACCACATATATGATTTTCAATTAAAAATTTATTTTAGAGAACATTATTTAAAATAAAAAAAATTCTGGGTACCCCCTCTTCCCCCTCTCCCCCCTCTTCCTCCTCTCCCCCCTCTTCCTCCTGTACCACCTCTTCCTCCTCTTCCTCCTCCAAACGCCTTCTTCCTCAGCTCTTTTTTGAGCTCGCTGTACTGTAATATGAAAAATAAACATAAATCTTATGTTAATTACTGCAATAATGTCTAGACGTTTTCCCACTTTCATAAGAATGTAAGAAATGTTTGCGTGAGGCCGCCTACGTATTTACATACCTGTTTTTTATACTGGTACGCCATCTCCATCCAGTTCACTTCGTTTCTGGAGGATGTACTCGGCTGCTCTCTGCACGAGCAAGGACTTCTGCGCGGACTCCTGCGCGGACTCCGTCGCGAGGACGGAGTCTGCTCCCTGCTGGGACTCCGTCTTCGCGACGGAGCCCGGATACTAATTCCACTCCGTCTTGAGGACGGAGGCTGGCCGTTGTTTGGACTCCGTCCCCCAGACGGAGTCACTTCCCTTGCTGCTTCCAGATCTTCTTTGCCAGTCATCTAAAAACGAGTCGAAGAAACATTGAAACTATTGAACGTAAATTGATTTGAAAGTGCAATAGAAGAGTCGGAGTTGGGCAAAATGTAATCTAATTACCAATTGATTACACATTATTTTCTGCAATCGTAAATTTAGGTAGTTGACAAAATTGTGGCCAACTACCTAAATTAACGATTGCAGAAATTAATTTGTAATCAATTTGTAATTAGATTACATTTTGCCCAACTCCGACTCTTCTCTACTGCACTTTCAAAACTATAACATAACTTTCTTATTCTGCGTGGAAATGAATGCACGAATCTCTGAGCGTGAAGCTGCGTATCGACATTGCGAGGATGCCGCGCGAGGCACGCTTTGCGGAGTGGAGAGTCTGGAGACTACCTCGATCATGATCACTTTGCGAGGCTGCCGCGCGAGGCACGCTTCGCGGAGTGGAGAGTCTGGAGACTGTCTCGATCATGATCACTTTGCGAGGGAAGCGCGTGCGACAGTCTCGCGCTATCTCCAGCATGACATTTGCGTCGCCCGAGCCATGCGATTTTTGATCATGGGGCTGCGAGGCACCTTTGAGCACGTCGAAAAATCGACTGCCGATGCCTCGTAAAGTAATCATGGTCGAGGTAGTCTCCAGACTGTCCACTCCGCGAGGTGTGCCATGCGAGGCAGCCTCGCAATGGCGATACGCAGCTTGAGAAGCACGCGGACACTCAAACAATCACAGTTCACACGATAAATTTTACACAAAAAATTACAACAATACTATGACGGTAATGAAACTTCACCCGAAATATTTCTAAATACAGTCTTAGGTTGGAAGTAAAATGTAGAAGTGTGTCAGTTATTATGAAAGTGGCGTCGGTCGAAATTTAAAAGAAAAAGAAATTGAACTTTACGTTTATTATGTATCATGTTGATATAATACGTAAAAAAGAAGTGAAATGTAATAAACGAAAAATTTTGACTTAGACCACTTTCACAATAACCGGTACATATAGTGAAAAAGACAGGGGTAATAAGCGTGAAGGTACTTACGATCTATATGGCTCAACAGTCGCTCGTATATCTGACGATCGAGCCTTTGCTAGCCTCCAGGGCCAGCGTTGCCGGAAAACAATCGCCGGCGTCGGTTTACGCATACATTACCACCACTAATATAGGTGATCCTACTACACAACTTGCGATTCTTTCCTGAAACCGCTGGACAGGGCCTAAACAGTCTTTCTCACTCACTCAATATTTTGTATTTCACTTGCACCAAGGACCGAGCGACACGTCTCGGCCCGCGTAAAGGTGATACGTCAAAATTATAAGCACAGGATAATCAAAACTCCTTTCCTGTGCACATTTCTGCACCAAAAAGTATTCCTGGAAGTACATAATCTATGTAAATGTATCAGCATGCACCAATCCTAATGAGAAAGAGAGGAACAGAACGCATATATCCGTCCTTTTCCCACTATCTTTTGTTCTGCTTCTCAGCATCTGTAACTAATGCAGCGACAACGCTAGCTGATCAGTTTTCTGCCGTTTGCACTACGGTGAAGACGCAGAAAGCAATCGGGTTTTTATTTACTGCGTAGATATTGATACATATGGAATATTCATAATTTGTGAATTGTTCCATTCCTGCGTGGTTAGTTACTGTAGTGTTGATAAGTGTGTGTGATCATTCCATTGCCATGGAATCAAAGAAGGAAGCCGCAGATGCAAGGAACAAGCGCTATTTGAAGGGTCATGTAAAAGCGAAGCAGCCCAACTTATATGCAAAGCGTTTGTCAAGAAATAAAAAACGTCGAGATATGTAAGTTGTGTTTTATGGTACAGATTTGTACGCAGTTACAGTTTGTGGTGTAGTAGTAGCAGTACGGTATTTTGGTGTATATAATACAGTATTATTCATATTCTTCAAATATGTATATCAACAGCTATCTTTGACACTTTACGTACACATGTTCGATGCTATGCGCACCGCGACGCATGTCATTACTTTACCCCTCTTGTCCCACTTATTCTTTTCCAATTCGTATGTTCATATTGTTAATTATTATTTAATTAATTAATAATCCGATGTGTACCGTGTTTGGACTCATTTTCATGTGAAAAATGTCAGCAGCACGTTCCTGCAACTTTCCTGTCGATGAAACGAAGTGTAGGAATTTTAAATTTCGTTATATATGTTATACAAACTATATGCGTTTCGTTAGTATCAAACGTTCAAACCACTATACGCGTTTCGTTAGATATGCTTCCTTTATAACGCAGTTGTGGTTATTTTAATCGTTGTACGTAGTTTTCAATGGATAAAAAATGTAATTCAGATTTTATATCTGTGATGTACAAGATAACACAGTTCGACAAAATTTGACTTTTTTTCGGACTTGTAACATTCAATAGCCGTTTCTTATAGGTTTACGTGCGCTGAAAACGAATCCGCAAACCGTTTGTCGCCATCACCCTCAGTTTTTGAGAAATTCGATTTTGAAGAAAACTGCAAATTTTCAACTTTGAACGTCTTTTGTGTCGAAACGGTAATAGTTATTCGGTTGCTCGTTGCGTCAAATTATTCTATGAATCCTCCCGAATACAACGATGTAAGTTATTATTGCGTTATGAACATTTAAATATGTTTAAACAACGATCAAAGGGAAAAAGACACCCGAAATGCACAAATTTTTGCAGATATCTTTCAATTTATTTCCAAAACTAAGGGTCTCGTAGAAAATCTGACCACTACACGCGATGCAGCAGACAGTTTTCCTTCGGAAAGCATCAACAGATGAACAAAAGTGGTATGTCTCGTTTTGTTTTCAATACAGAAACGAAATAGTTTGGCAAAACGCGCGGTGCCGACAGTGGTAGTCAACGGCGGCGCGCGATCCACTGCCGCTCAGCGTAACACAATCGCTCAACGCGCGTGACTACCACTGTCGGCACCGCGCGTTGTGCCAAACTATTTCGCTTCTGTATTGAAAACGAAATGTGACTTATCACATCTGTTGATGCTTTCCAAAGGAAAACTGTCTGCTGCATCGCGTGGAGTGGTCAGATTTTGTCCGAGACCCTTAGTTTTGAAAATAAATTGAAAGATATCTGCAAAAATTGGTGCATTTCGGGTGTCTTTTTCCCTTTGATCGTTGTTTAAACATATTTAAATGTTCATAACGCAATAATAACTTACATCGTTGTATTCGGGAGGATTCATAGAATAATTTGATGCAACGAGCAACCCAATAACTATGACCGTTTCGACACAAAAGATCTTCAAAGTTGAAAATTTGCAGTTTTTTTCAAAATCGAATTTCGCAAAAACTGAGGGTGATGGCGACAAACGGTTTGCGGATTCATTTTCGGGGCACGAAAACCAATAGGAAACGGCTATTGAATGTTACAAGTTCAGATGGCTGTCGAACTGTTTAATGTTTAAAATTAGCAATAGTCATCGATGCTTTGCGATTCGATGTTGAGCATATGTAGTTACTTGTTGAATACGAAATATGTACACATTGCTTCTTCTTTTGTTGATTTTTGATCGTAATATGTATACCTTTAGTGAAATTGTCTCATTGAAAAGCCCAGTCTTCAGGTGAAGTCAGATGGCGAGTCGGCTTGGCTCGGCTCGGCTCGGCTCGGCTCGGCTCGGCTCGGCTCGGCTCGGCTCGGCTCGGCTCGCTCAGGCTCGGCAAGTCAGCTTGGCGAGCGCGAGTCGGCCGCTTACATAGTAACCTTGATTGTTAGAATGCGTCAGTATCAGCTATATATCAAAACTTGCTCAATTGTATCGCGATTTATTTATTTTTATTTTAAATAATGGATTGCAGAGGTACAAATAAGTAGTAAATCAAGCTTCAGCCATGAGTATTTACATTTCCAACGAACAGAATTAAAATATAATCATAAAAATGGTGGAATTTTTAATAACTTTCGTTGGAAAAGGTCTAGTGTTCGAGAAAGACAGCCTGACAACGACATCTCTGAAGGCTTATCATGACTAGACAAGCGGGAGCAGCCTGCGCGCTCGTGTGGAGCGCGGATATCGCCCCTCCCATCGATTCGCGATCGATGGAAGGGGAAGAGTCTTCCTTCCTCGAAATCTCGATCGAATTCGAGGAAGGCAGAGTCTGTTCCAAACCTCGGTACGCACGATAGCTATATCTCTTTCTCTCGTTTCCGCACATTGCTGGCTTTCGCCGACGTTGCTTCGGTCTTTCAGCTTCTGCGAATCTGCTTCGCAGGATAATAAGAGAGTTAGGTGCGTAATAATCGTGACTCAACTTAGCTGTTCAAAACTAATGTGGCATAATTAAGTGAACTGTAAATAGCATAAACCATAGTGTATTTATTGTCGCATGACCTTGTACAGAACCTGAATTATAACGGTAACTCTTTCAAACGTGTTAAAGAACAATTCCCAATATTCTCGTAACTTAGATTAATTCTGTTGCGTTGGACTCTGAATAAAGGGCATCTGTGTGCAGTGAAGACGACTGTAAAGAATAAATTCAAACCGTCATAAATGGCACTTGTAGAGGTAAAACCGCTAGCTTACAACTAGACGTGTACCGGGAGTTCCGCGCCTTGTTCATCGAACTTGTAATCTTCCCAGCGCCGATCCGATATCATACTTAAACATTTTGGTCCTTCGAGCCGGATACAGTGCCTGTGAGACAGTTTGCAAAAGTTCGGTAGTGTCGCTCCAACCGTCGCGCGTGACCTCCAACGACAAACAATGAGTCACCTCATTATAAGCCAACGTGACCTTAACGGTCGCATCTCTCGCGCCTTTGAAAATCTCAAGAAGTTAGGAGCGAACAATTTCACAAGAACGAACGTGTCTTCGCGATTAGCGGCACTTCGTAAGAATTGGGACGATCCATACTGGGACGAAGAAGAGCCATCGCGAACGGAAGAGGTGTTTCTCGAGCAAGAAATATTGCTTATGGACAAGCTAGAAGAGATCACCAAGGCCGAGAAAATCCTCAGTCGCACGATGGATCGCTTGGGCTCCGTGGGGCAGTCGAGTGGGCATTCTTCTGCTGTGACCACTCGTGCTACGTCCTCTCTTCCGAAAATACCGTTGCCTGCCTTTGAAGGAAAGCATAAGGGCTGGCCCTCTTTCCAAGGGATATTCCGCTCCTTGGTAATCCGGGATCAAACGCTGTCGGATGCCGAGCGCCTGCACTACTTGCGAGGCGCACTTACGGGGGATGCAGCGCTCCTGCTTCACAATCTGCCTGAAAGTGAAGAGCATTTTGAAGCTGCGTGGGAATTGTTGCAGCAATGATACGACAATCCACGATTGCTGGTCAAGGCACAGATGAATACCATCTTCAATCTACCTACTATTGCTCGTGAGTCAGGAACAGAACTCAAACGCCTTTTTTATACCGTATGTGATTCCGTCAAGGCCCTTGCTGCTATCAAGCGGCCCTTCGATGCCAGCGGCGACTGGCTACTTCATCTGATCGTGGAAAGAATAGACCCGACGTCTCGCCGCGAATGGGAGACGCTCATTGGCAAGACGAAAACGCCTCCTACCTTTACTGAGTTGCAAGATTTCCTTGAGGGCAGAGTCAATACCCTCGAAGCCTTGGAGGAGCAGCGAAAAGGGCCGGAGAATCGAAGCTCGAAGCCAGCTACGAATCAGAGAGCGACCAAGGTCCATCAGGTGAGCCAAGCGAAGCGACCGGCGGAACAGTGCAGCCTCTGCAAGGCACATCATTTTATTCTGTACTGCCGAGAGTACAAGTCAAAGTCAACCGCCGAGCGCCGTGAGGCATTACAAAACGCGAACCTTTGTTATAATTGCCTCGGTAAGCATCAAGTCAAGGACTGTACTTCGGACCGACGATGCCAGCGGTGTAACGGTAAACACCACACGACAATACACGACGACAATTCGAATTCCAATCCCGTCGCGGACGTTACCACGAACACCAATAGCTGTGCGCCGAGTGCATTACCTGCAGTGCTACTGGCCACAGCGCGCGTGAAAGTGTTGCAGCCCGATGGAGGAACACGGATGGTACGTGCTCTCGTAGACCAAGGCAGCGAGGTGTCGATTGTGACAGAGGCACTGGCTCAGCAGCTACTCCTGCCCCGACGATCTACAAACATTAGACTCATCGGAGTGGGGAACCAACGACCAGAACGGATTCGCGGTAAAGTACAATTGGAATTCACCTCGCACTTTAATGCTACAGATCGCCACGTTATAACTGCACTGATACTACCACGGATCACGACCTACAAGCCACGCATCCGCCATGCCAGGAAAAAATGGGCCCATCTGACGGATCTCATCTTGGCCGATCCCAGCTTCGATTCCGATAGTCCGATTGACATTTTGCTGGGTGCCGATGCATTTGCCCTCGTACTGCGCAACGGCATTGCCCGGGGCCGTACCGGAGAACCAGTCGCACAGAAAACAACCTTGGGATGGATTGTGTCCGGACCTGCTAGATCGGACACGGGGATCGCTACAATTGACCGCCAAGGTCAAACCACGCTGCAGTGCTCCGCCGAAGAGGAGCTTCTTCCATTGGTGCGTCGTTTCTGGGAGCAGGAGGAACTCAAGGTATCAACTGCCTATACCCTTGAGGAACAACAATGCAACGACCACTTCACGGCGACTCACCAAAGGTTACCTTCCGGACGTTATATGGTCCGATTACCATTCCGCGACTGCGTGGATCTCGGAGACTCTCGCCATGGAGCCCTGCGGATGCTCCAAAGGATGGAGACGAAGTTCAGCAAGGAACCGGCTTTCTCGGAGGCGTATCGCACTTTCATGCGTGAGTACCAGCAACTTACACATATGTCTAAACTAAAGGGTGACCTCTCAGGACCATCCTACTACCTGCCGCATCACGGTGTCCTGAAGGAGAGCAGCACGACGACCCGGTTACGAGTGGTTTTCAACGGGTCTTATACTTCGACATCTGGTCAGTCACTCAATGATACACTGCTGATTGGACCGAACCTCCTACCTAGCCTGCTTCAGTTGCTACTCCGATGGCGTCTCCACCGTGTCTGCCTCACTGCGGACATTGAGAAAATGTATCGACAGATACTCCTCCACCCAGAAGACCGATGCTATCAAAGGGTCCTGTGGCGCGACAGCAAAGAAAGCAACGTGTGTGACTACCAGCTCAATACGGTCACTTATGGGCTGGCCTGTGCGCCCTACCTTGCCATTCGCACACTTCGTCAACTGGCTTCGGACGAGCAATCCCGTTACCCACGAGCAGCGGCCATTATCATGCGTGATGTCTACATGGATGATGTCGTGACCGGAGCGGATTCCATTCAGGACGCCCTGGACATACAGACTGAGCTCCGCCAACTCTGCAAAGCCGGCGGGTTTAATTTACGAAAATGGGCGTCCAATCAACCGGAGCTGATGGAGAAAGTGCCTACCGGTGATGCTATTCCGGAGTGCAAGTGGCAGATCGGCGAAACCCACACGGCCTTAGGAGTTCACTGGAGCGTGGCCGATGACTGCTTCCGGGTCCAAGTGCAATCTACAACCACAGCCAACATAACTCGGCGCTCGGTTCTATCGACCATTGCTAGAATTTTTGACCCACTGGGATTGGTGTCCCCAGTCACGATTAATGCAAAAATATTCATGCAATCTCTCTGGTTATTACAATTAGATTGGGATACACCTTTACCGCCGACTGCCGCCGACCATTGGACGCAATTCCTGACCGAACTACCAGAGCTGAACCGTCTCGCAGTTCCCCGCTGGCTCGGCGTCCAACAGACACCCCAATTACGAGAACTGCACGGATTCGCCGATGCATCGGAGCGGGCCTATGCTGCTGTGGTCTACCTGCGTATCACAGACAACGCGGGCGTCGTTCGGGTTCACCTGATTACGGCCAAAACCAAAGTGGCGCCCCTGAAACAAATTACGTTACCAAGGCTCGAACTATGCGCCGCGGTGCTATTAACCAAACTAGTAGCTTTCACCTGCGAGAGCCTGAGTTTGAACGGTGTCGCCGTCCATCTATGGAGCGACTCTACCATCACGCTGGCTTGGATACAAGGACACCCTTCACGCTGGAAAACCTATGTAGCCAATCGGGTGTCCGAGATTCAGCTAAAGCTACCTGATGCCCGATGGCATCACGTGTCCAGTAGCGACAATCCAGCTGACTGTGCTTCCCGAGGTGTACTCCCAGGCCAACTGCCCTACCTTGCGCTCTGGTGGAACGGTCCGTCCTGGTTGACCACTTCATCGGACTGGGAAAACGGGACACAATCACAGTTACACCAAACCGACCTGGAGACACGCACCGCCGCCACGCTGACTGCTGGTGAACCTGCATCGGAGGAGAACTTATTATCTCGTTTTTCATCAATCACTTTGCTTCTCAGAATCACCTCTTGGTGCCGACGGTGGCTGCCAAGGCCAACAAACAGTACGCGAGGAAACTACCTGACGCCGGCCGAGATCGAAGCCGCTCGACTCCACTGGCTCAAGTTTACGCAACGCCAAGAGTTCGCCACTGAAATACAGCAGTTACAGCTGGGACACCAACTACCGAAAAGCAGCAAACTGCTGCGGCTCAACCCTTACGTCGACAGCCAAGGCCTTCTGCGAGTCGGAGGACGTCTTCGACACTCGGCCCTGCCGGTGGACGCTCAACATCAGATTCTACTGCCCAAATATAACCTGTTGACGGAACTGCTGGTTAACGACGCCCACCACAGAACCTTACATGGAGGGACCCAACTTACCCTGGCCACCTTACGACAGCAATACTGGATTTTACAGGGCCGACAACGGGTGAAGGCCATGATTCATCGCTGTCCTACTTGTCTACGATGGCGAGCTGCTACAGGACAGCAGTTAATGGGCGACTTACCTGCTACGCGGGTGACACCCGCACGCCCGTTCCTGCACGTGGGGTTAGACTATGCCGGGCCTGTATCCCTGCTTAGGTTCAGAGGAAGAGGGCAACGTACACATAAGGGCTACGTGGCGTTGTTTGTATGTCTGTGCACACGCGCGGTTCATTTAGAACTTGTTTCTGATTGTAGCACCGAAGCCTTTCTCGCTGCCTTGCGGCGCTTCACGTCACGGCGAGGACTCTGCGGCGTGATCCAAAGTGACCGAGGGACCAATTTCGTGGGAGCCTCCCGAGCCTTGCGGGACATGCTGACCCACCTCGAGTCTGGACACGATCTAATCCATTCCACTCTCCTGAAAGACGGCATCGAGTGGCGGTTCAACCCTCCAGCCGCCCCTCACTTCGGGGGCCTATGGGAGGCAGCCGTCAAATCAGCCAAACACCACCTCAGACGGGTGGTAGGAGAACAACACCTCACCTTCGAAGAGATGTCAACGCTACTCCATCAGATCGAGGCCTGCCTAAACTCTCGACCTCTGCAGGCAATGAGCGACGATCCTGGGGATTTAACCACGCTCACGCCAGGACATTTTCTAATCGGCGACGCACTGTTAAGCCTACCCGATCCAGCGATCGAGGACATCTCTGCTACACGACTTTCCCGGTGGCACTTGATACAACAAATGCGGCTGCATTTTTGGAAACGCTGGGCCACTGAATATCTTCAGTCACTCCAGACGCGTCACAAATGGACTTACCAACGTCCGCAGCCCTGCGTTGGGGACCTGTGTATCTTAAAATCAGAACTAACGTCACCAGCCCGATGGCCACTCGTCCGCATCACGAAATTACATTCAGGCCCCGATGGTTTGACTCGCGTTGTCACGATAAAAACCGCGAGATCCGAGTTCATTCGACCTATAGCTAAATTAGTTTTTTTTCCACTTGCACAGGTCCCTGATCCAACACTGGTAACTAACGATACCACGATTCACTAGAACTCACACAACACTTCCTCCTGTGTAATCTGACACCTTCCCATGAGCGAGCTGGCTACCGCTGCGAACAGACCACACCCTATCGATCAGCTTATCGATTCGTACTCGCTACATCTTCAGATTCATCGGGCGATGAATGCCGGGGAGAAAATGTTCGAGAAAGACAGCCTGACAACGACATCTCTGAAGGCTTATCATGACTAGACAAGCGGGAGCAGCCTGCGCGCTCGTGTGGAGCGCGGATATCGCCCCTCCCATCGATTCGCGATCGATGGAAGGGGAAGAGTCTTCCTTCCTCGAAATCTCGATCGAATTCGAGGAAGGCAGAGTCTGTTCCAAACCTCGGTACGCACGATAGCTATATCTCTTTCTCTCGTTTCCGCACATTGCTGGCTTTCGCCGACGTTGCTTCGGTCTTTCAGCTTCTGCGAATCTGCTTCGCAGGATAATAAGAGAGTTAGGTGCGTAATAATCGTGACTCAACTTAGCTGTTCAAAACTAATGTGGCATAATTAAGTGAACTGTAAATAGCATAAACCATAGTGTATTTATTGTCGCATGACCTTGTACAGAACCTGAATTATAACGGTAACTCTTTCAAACGTGTTAAAGAACAATTCCCAATATTCTCGTAACTTAGATTAATTCTGTTGCGTTGGACTCTGAATAAAGGGCATCTGTGTGCAGTGAAGACGACTGTAAAGAATAAATTCAAACCGTCATAAATGGCACTTGTAGAGGTAAAACCGCTAGCTTACAACTAGACGTGTACCGGGAGTTCCGCGCCTTGTTCATCGAACTTGTAATCTTCCCAGCGCCGATCCGATATCATACTTAAACATCTAGATATCCAGGAACCTCATGGAACCGGAAAATTGTTGTGCTATTTGTTCTATTTGCTTTATAGAGTACATATTCAAAAGTTATAGCGACAAATATTTGCAACGCTACGTAATTTTTATACATAATTAAAATAATTCTATCTCCAAAAATGATGATGTTAGGAGCTAAAATGTGTAATTCATTCTAAATAACGTGGTCGTAAATAATTGTTCTCTACAAAACACAGTTCATATTGGCTTTCTGCAATTCTAAGAAACCCCCAGTTTTTTAATTAATATGTTAGCAGATTGTCTGTTTAGCGGCCATCTTTTATTCGAATATTATTCGAAGCAGAATTTATTCGATATTTTATTCAAAAATAACGCCCAACTCTGATTGTAAGCAATGGCTTTGAATCCAGGGATCGGTTGACTCCAGCTGTCGCTGACGCGTACAGCAGCGGTGGTAATGTGTGCGTGAATTGACTCCAGCTACGCGAGCTAGAGTCGGCCGAAGCTACGCTAGCAGCGAGTCAACGTTGTAGTGACGTAAAAGCATGTGACGTCACATTCGCTTCGCGTTGTCGTCAATTCACGCACACATTACCACCGCTCCTGTACGTGTCAGCGAGAGCTGGAGTCAGCCGGTCCCTGCCGCTGACTTCCGATGCGTGCTACGCAGAGTCGTCGAAACGAATCCCTCTGAAACCCTCGTCGATGACCCTGACGTCATCGGCTTTGCTTGTGCGTCGAAACGACATTATACTTATGCATCCTCCTGGGCCTCGCCTTCCAAGACGGCGAGCAATACCCAGTGTTGTTTTCAATATTCCCGCATTGGGCGTTATATGACTTCGTTACAGAATTGCGAACAGTTCGAAAAACTGTTTGCAGAAATGTTTCTAACAATGGAATGGGTCTGATTTCTGTTACCGGCACGGTCAAGTATCTTCACGAAAGGCACACGACACGAGTTTATCGGACCTTTCGTTTCTTCGTTATTTTACAACGTTCCATAAAGCGAAATACCACCCTGTGGCCCCTCGTTGAATTTTAAGAGATACAACGTTACAATTATGATAATGATTTGAGAGTTGATTAAGAAATTATTGTTAACTTCTTTACAAATTATTTTTTTGAACTGCATACACGTAGTCCTAAAGCGGCCTGTAGACGGTCAATATTATTGTGCAATATTGAATATTAGATAAACGGCACATGTATTGTCCAATATTGAATATTGCACAATAATATTGAACGTCTACAGGCCGCTGTACGGGGATCCATCCTGCCCTTCTTACCTCCGCGTGCCCCTCCGGTGGCTAAATGGCACGCGTATTTAGCTGAAATTCAAAGCCAATTTTCACGAAAACGAAGCGCGATATTAAAAAATTGTATTCTATATTTTCGTCTTATTTTGGCCCATAGAATCACCCCTAGAGTATTGACTGTCAATAGAGTAACAGGTATCCATCCTGTATAATAGTATTTCTGGTTCAAATCTGCAAACTCACATCGGCTCGCTACCACGATTTACGCGACCGCAAGCGGGAGGCGCATACAATGTTGTACCTTTCCAATTATATTATTACCAACTCTCTCTCTCTCTACAGTATTCTAAACTTTCAAGCAGGGTCATTTCACGCGAAATCGGACATTTTTCGGAGTAACATTTCGGATTTTTGTGAAACGTGGATATGTTGTAGTCTTTAGTGATACATAAACGTATTTCAAAGGATTTTTAAAAATTTTCAAAATTGTGGAAATTGACTTTCTTTCATTAAATTATAACTGTTGAACTAAGAGGCAGATAATGAGCTTTTGGGAGCTTACACTAGGGAAGTAAGAGTACCTAATAAAAATTACGTCAGTTAAAAAAACAAATTTTAGACCATTTATGCTGCAATTGTTTTAAACAAGGATATAGCCCTACTTGTGCTCTTTACGGACACGTTTTCAGAAACGCGGAAACACTTTAAAATTGGTCGCATGAAAATTAATTACATGTGACGCTCCGTCGGCCTGTACCGGCTCGACTGGCTGATTGTGAGCAGTGCGTGCTACAATAATGAACTATCTACTTCTTTCATTCCTAATCTTGCGTGTTACAGTATGCCATACGGTTGAATTTGTCTTGACAGTCACTTTCATATCGGGTAATCAAATATGTAGTATACCATTTAAAAAACTGAAGATCACCTTCGGATCACGGAAATGATCGCGAACACCAAAAGTTGACATACCGTATTATGTTGGGTATAAAAAGTAATAATAGTTTTCCTGTTTCAGTTTTTTTTCAAACACTTACCATTTGCGAGAACCCTATATAACAATATCAGGTACAGCCACTTGGCCGCTGCTAGTACCGCGCACGGATTACAAGGGGACCACGCGGTAGTGGACATCGCTTTTGGAACGACACTATATGGAGGTCGTAGTACTCATGTAGTATGAAAATACCATTTCGGCTTTTAGGCTGGTGGGCCTTCGTTTTCGAGATATTTTGATTTAAAGTTTTGAACGTATCTAGTAATCCAGATACATAACACATATACCCAAGAAGGTTTCGTGGCTACAACGGTAGCGCGTCAGATTGTCATGCGGGAGGTCCGGGGTTCAAGTCCTTGCAACCCGCAACTTTTTTTTTTTTTTGACAATTTTTTCCCTGGAAATATATTTTATGAATATTACGTATTATATAGTGCCGTTACATATTACTCTACGCAAATTTTAAGGTTGAAAATGCATTTATAACATAACATATTATTCTAATCACCTCTTTCACCGGTGCTTTCATATTCTTGTATTGCAAAAATATTTCATTCCGAAACTTTCGACGCCTGCGATTGTCGAGCATGAATGTCGGAATGAAATATTTTCGCAGTACAAGAATATGAAAGCACCGGTGAAAGAGGTGATTAGAATAATATGTTGTTATAAATGCATTTTCAACCTTAAAATTTGTGTAGAGTAATATGTAACGGCACTATATAATACGTAATATTCATAAAATATATTTCCAGGGAAAAATTGTCAAAAAAAAAAAAAAAAGTTACGGGTTGCAAGGACTTGAACCCCGGACCTCCCGCATGACAATCTGACGCGCTACCGTTGTAGCCACGAAACCTTCTTGGTAGGGCTGTTCGGGTGCTTGAATATTCGGGCGGCTTGAAGTTCGGACCGAGCCGGGACTCGGTTTTCGAGCCGAGCCGGATACCCGTCAAATTCGGGCGGCCCGAAAAATCCGAGTAGCTCGAATTTGTTTCGGGCGGCTTGAAAAATCCGGGTAGTCCTAATCGTTTCGGGCCGCCGGCGTACGTCTTGAATGTGGTTCGAACAGTGCGTACAAGGCGTACGGATTTTCCGAGCCCGGATTTTTCAAGCCGCCCGAAACAAATTCGAGCTACTCGGATTTTTCGGGCCGCCCGAATTTGACGGGTATCCGGCTCGGCCCGGTCAGTCGAGCCGAGCCAGGCTCGGCTCGTTTCATTCGAGTACCCGAACAGCTCTACTTCTTGGGTATATGTGTTATGTATCTGGATTACTAGATACGTTCAAAACTTTAAATCAAAATATCTCGAAAACGAAGGCCCACCAGCCTAAAAGCCGAAATGGTATTTTCATACTACATGAGTACTACGACCTCCATATAGTGTCGTTCCAAAAGCGATGTCTACTACCGCGTGGTCCCCTTGTTAGCCAGTCCAGCCGGTATTTGGCGACACAGCGTCACATTCAATTAATTTTCATGCGACCAATTTTAAAGCGTCCGCGATTCTGAAAAGGTGTCCGTAAAGAGCACAAGTAGGGCTATATCCTCATTTTTTTCAAATGTGTAAATAGTGCCCTGCTAGTACAAAATGGCATTTGTTTAAAACAATTGCAGCATAAATGGTCTAAAATTTGTTTTTTTAAGTGACGTAATTTTTATTAGGTACTCTTACTTCCCCAGTGTAAGCTCCCAAAAGCTCATTATCTGTCTCTTAGTTCAACAGTTATAATTTAATGAAAAAAAGTCAATTTCCACAATTTTGAAAATTTTTAAAAATCCTTTGAAATACTACACATATGCAAGTTTTACAAAAAGCCCAAATGTTTATCCGAATGCGAAAAGTATTATTTTCACACGCGGTCAAGTGCACGCGTGCCTGTATACTCACACAGTCGCGTATCGCAACGCAAACATGCCTGCTTGTGGCTGCCTTCGCTTGTGAGTAGCGGATATGGTTCTGCAGATGTGTGCGTGTGTAAAGAAAACGGGCCAAATGTGCATTTCCTTGGGTTTGCGTAGCGAGGGAATCACGTTGTCTAAAGGTGGAATCAGACGGCGCGTGGATCGGCGAGCTGGCTCGGCTCGTCTAGCTCGGCAAGCCCGACTCGGCGATCCATGACCGATCAGACGGCGCGTGGATCGGCGAGCTGGCTCGGCTCGTCTAGCTCGGCAAGCCCGACTCGGCGATCCATGACCGATCAGACGGCGCGTGGATCGGCGAGCTGGCTCGGCTCGTCTAGCTCGGCAAGCCCGACTCGGCGATCCATGACCGATCAGACGGCGCGTGGATCGGCGAGCTGGCTCGGCTCGTCTAGCTCGTCAAGTCGGCTTGGCGCGCCTGCGCGAGCCGAGCCATGACCGATCAGACGGCGCGTAGATGGGCGATTCACGCGCAAAGATCGCCGATTCACGCGCCGTCTGATTCCACCTTTAGGCCCGGTCCAGATCTGAACCGAACGCCACTTGAGTAGTTAGATGGAGTAAGTCTTGCTCTTGTCTTGCTACTTGTCTTGCTCCGTCTAACTAGTCAAGTGGCGTTCGGTTCGGCGTTCGGTTCAGATCTGGACGCGGCCTAAGAGGAACAATTGTATCACGTAACGTCCCTCTTCGTATCACCAAGATATATTAGAATGATGTTCAAACTAATGCAATAATAATAATAATATTTTCATAAATAAAGCATCGTAACATTTGTGATGTTTTCGTAATGATTAATTACACCAAACACGGTATAATTTGGATAATACATATTTAGTGGTAATAAGTTTCGGCCGCAGAGAAGGATAGCGAATGAAAAAGAAAGAGACAATCGGCAGTCCTTTTCTCCACTCGCTCTCTTCTCCTACGTTCGAGACTGTCGACAAACTTCTAAAAATGTAGGATCTACAGTAAAATCTCGATTATAGTTCAAAATTGTGACCATGTAACATTAGTGTTAATTTCTATCACCACTAGTTGGACTGGTCCCCCTTCCAACCAGTGAAGCATGTAATACGGCTAGCGCGCCGATCGTGTAACTCGTTCCGAAATCGAAAATCGGTGAGAGACTACACCGATGCAAACGAGATTCACAATTAAAAGTATTTTATTTTTGGTTCTTTTTTTTAAATTTTTTACCACCACAGTTGTGAGGTTTTTCTGATTAAAATGACACCAAACACGATATGGTTTGGACAATTGTATAAATATAAACGATTCGTATCTAGGATAAGTAAAAGTTGTCCGATTTATGTCGTATTTGGTATCATTTTAATCAGGAGATTCTAACAAACATGTTGGTAAAAGTTTCATGACAATGGAACGAAAAATACAAAAGTTTTAATCTTAAATTTCGACTGCGTTAGTGTTGTCTCACACGTACACGGGTATTTAAACTTGCTTCGTTCCGAGGCTTTCGCTTACATCGAGACTTTACTGTATATCTTCTTTTACTATGCTTGCTTTTCTTTTCTCCTGTATGTTTTTCTTATTTCTATGTATGTACCACGTGCTACTCATTATTTACTCTTTACGTACAGACATCGATTGAAGAGTGCAGCGTGCCTCACGGTAATTCAGGGTACCGTGGCGGAAGCAGGTACCTCTTACCAAACACGTCCAAGCACATCTGCTGCGAATGATTTTTCTACAGACGGAATACACGAAGAAGACGTAGGAAATTTTGAAGATTTTCCAACTGTCGAAGGAATTGTAGAAGAAGTACATTTCGACACGGACGCAGAACATATTATAGAAGAAGTAAATTTGGACACGGACGCAGAACATATTATAGAAGAAATACATTGCAATGCGGACGAAGAGGAAATTGGAGAAGAAGTGCATTTCGAGTCGAACGAAGAAGAAATTGTACAAGGAATAGATTTCGACGCAGACAGCGAGATACATTCCGAAGAAACGAATGAAGATGTTGGAAGTGACAGCGATTACTGGGTGGTGGAGAATACAAAACCACAACAGTCGGAAAAGCCAATTTCAGGAGGAATAGACTTCGTTGATTTTGCGCATGTTTTCGAGCAGATAAAAAATCTTCAAAATCATTCGACTACTGGCTGTGGCATCGAAAATTTCGATATAATTAAATATGATGATCATGGATTAAAAAAAGTGTATTTTGTAGAGTGCAAAATGTGCAAATACATAGTGCGCATATCCTGTCTTCGGAAGAGTGATACCACTATGGATATCAAAGACGCCGCTGTTGCCGGAACAATGATGACGGGCGGCGGATATAATCAACTGGAGAGCATATTGGCTGCCGTGAACGTGTCCTGCATGACGAAAAGGATCTACGAGAATTGTCAGAATGACCTAATCGATGCCCTCGATGTGGCCGCACAACGCGAAATGGAAGATGCTGGAAAAGAGGAAAAAGCATTAGCTATAGCAAGAGGCGACGTATATCCTGAATCAAATATACCCTTTATCCCAGTTGTCGCAGATGGCAGCTGGATGAAAAGGTCATACCGCGGAGGAGATTACAATTCTCTTTCTGGCGTAGGAGCCATCGTGGGATACCACACGAAGAAAGTGCTGTATATCAGCGTGAAGAATAAATTCTGCATGACCTGCCAAATAGCAGCTAAGAAGAAGGAAGAACCGCGCGTGCATCGTTGCTTCAAGAACTGGGGTCGTAATCAGAGTTCAACTGGCATGGAAAGTGTTGCTATTGTCGAAGGCTTCAATTGCAGCATAGATATGCACGGCCTGGTATACTCTATATTAGTTGCCGATGGCGATAGCAGTGTGTACAAGAAGATATTGGACAATGATCCATATGGAAAGTACATGGTGCGGGTACGAAAAATAGAATGCACCAATCACCTGCTACGCAATTTCTGTAGAAAAATAAAGGAAATCGGAGCAAAAGACCGCTATAAAGAACTAAGAGCTGTCGTAACTGCTAGTGCTCTCCGTCTGCGTACTGGTATACAGAAAGCTGCAGAATACCGGTTGCAAGAAGAAATAACACTCGAGGAACGAATAAGAAATTTTAAGGAAGACTTGATAAATGCATCGAGTCACGTTTTCGGTGAACACAAGGAGTGTCAAAAGTTAGCATACTTCTGTAACAAATACTCTGATCCCAACGAAGTAAACTACGTTTCACAACTGCAAGAAGCTGGTATTTATCAAAGTATCGAAGAAGCGATGCAGCCACTTTTCCCTAAAGCTGACAGTTTGCTGCACGGTCTCAATAATAATGCTGTTGAAAGTTTTAATAATATCATAGCTAAATTCATCGGAGGCAAAAGGATCAACTTTGGACGAGGGGGCTCGTATCAGGGTAGAGTCTCCGCTGCAGTCGTCCAATATAACACGAAAGAGGCGTTTAGCAGATTGAGTACGGCAATGAATAAAGAGCCGTCAACCATGATAAGAAAGATGGAAGGACGTCGGAAGCGTGCAGCAGAAAAAGCAATGGAATATAAGAAAGAAGCGAAGGCATCTTCCTTTCGAAATAAAAAACAATCGTGCGACCAGGATTACGGCCCCAGCGCAGAAAAACCAGATATGGAAGAGACAGTATACTCTTCCGAGCGTGAAAGGCACGCGACTACGCTCCATGAGTGGCACAAGATACGAGACAAGATCGAAGAGGAAACTCGCGATCAGGCTAATAGCGAAAAGTGGATTGGTTATAGGAAGAAATTATTAACTGCATCCAATTTCGGCAAGGTATGCCGATTACGAAAGGATACACCACGGGCAAATACTGTGAAAAGTATAATGTACCCGCAACTCCAAAATTTACGTTCTCTCGAATACGGAAGGGAAAATGAGGCAAACGCCTTGAGACAAATGCAAGAAGAATTAGGAATCAATATTCTATCGTGTGGCCTCTTCATCGATGCCACTGTGCCTCACTTAGGTGCAACTCCTGACGGCCTCGTGGGCGATGATACCATCGTCGAAGTAAAATGTCCGGAATCGGCGAAGGATTTATCGCCTGCTGAAGCAATAAAGCAACTTCCTGCAATAAGGCGTATTTTCCGTGGTGATGAAATGAATAAAATTCATCACTACTATTATCAAGTGCAAGGACAATTGCACATAACGAAAAGGCAACGGGCTTTATTCTGTTTATGGACGCCGAAAGGAATAAAGGTTACAACAGTATCACGAGATGATCGATTCTGGGCAACAGAGATGGAGGAAAAACTGAGAAAGTTCTATGAGGACTGCATGTTGCCAGAAATTGTAGATAGTAGATACAATCGACAACAGCCGATTAGAGAACCTCCGTACATAAAAATAGGAAGAGCAGGTACAAGTACACAAGAAAGTACAGAAAACGATGGATGAAAACATCGCAATAGCACCGGCGAGTGCATCCAGCGCATATGAAGAGCTGTCGAATAAGCAATTGCTATTCAAGGTCACTATTGCACCGGCGAGTGCATCCAGCGCATATGAAGAGCTGTCGAATAAGCAATTGTAATCCAAAGTGACTATTGCACCGGCGAGTGCATCCAGCGCATATGAAGAGCTGTCGAATAAGCAATTGTAATCCAAAGTGACTATTGCACCGGCGAGTGCATCCAGCGCATATGAAGAGCTGTCGAATAAGCAATTGTAATCCAAAGTGACTATTGCACCGGCGAGTGCATCCAGCGCATATGAAGAGCTGTCGAATAAGCAATTGTAATCCAAAGTGACTATTGCACCGGCGAGTGCATCCAGCACATATGAAGAGCTGCCGAATAAGCAATTGCTATTCAAGGTCACTATTGCACCGGTGAGTGCATCCAGCGCATATGAAGAGCTGTCGAATAATCAATTACTATTCAAGGTCACTATTGCACCGGCGAGTGCATCCAGCACATATGAAGAGCTGTCGAATAAGCAATTGCTATTCAAGGTCACTATTGCACCGGTGAGTGCATCCAGCGCATATGAAGAGCTGTCGAATAATCAATTACTATTCAAGGTCACTATTGCACCGGCGAGTGCATCCAGCACATATGAAGAGCTGTCGAATAAGCAATTGCTATTCAAGGTCACTATTGCACCGGTGAGTGCATCCAGCGCATATGAAGAGCTGTCGAATAAGCAATGTTCCAAAATGTAAGTATAAGCATGTAGTTTACAAAGTATGTAGAAGATACATACGGAGAGTGAAGAGGACCGTCTATGACGGGGGTGGTGGTGGGTCTCTTCACACTCTCCTAATAATAAATACCTGTAGCTATTCTTTCATATCAAATGGAAATGACATGTATAAAAGCGTAAGTATGACACATACTTTTGTTATGCAAATAATTGGATTAATTAGAAATCATCATGAATGTTTCTTTCATACATGAATTTGCTTTAGATATTTCCATCAACCAGTATCAAAGGTGAAAATCATGCACTATGAAGCAAGGAAAGGAAGGAAGTCTTCTCCGCAAGCATAAAGATAAGTAAATAGCATACATACATTTACATTTTTATTGCATTCAGATCGATTACAACTCGTTATAACTTTTTATCACAGGTTCCATGACAACTAACTGTAATCGAAAGGAGTAAGTGCCATTCCGAGAAAATATGTATGAGAAATAGGAAACAATAATAATGGATTCTTCAGGAAGTGTAAGTATCAGTTTTTACATTCAAGTGGTATAAACACAAAAAGTAATTTTTATTAAATTCATTTATTTTTACAGATCAAACCAGGGTGTACATATGTACACTGGGTTCAAGAATATCGTTGCAACTACCAAAAATGCAGGGAGGAGGAGATACCCCTTCCATGACGCCAACCGCGTTAGTGAAAATGCGCAGGTTGGATGCGCGTGATTATTATATTGTGGTCCCCTTCTCGAAGTGACAGAAAATGTAACCTATGTATATGCTGTATGACAATAAATGTTGAGCGGCTGTTTCGTTTTGTTGCGCTACATTTGTGAACTTTTTATCATCCTTCCGAAACATTCTTATTACGCCGCAATAGTATCTTTAGGAAATAGGGTCTAACATATAGGTTATATTTTCTGTCACTTCGAGGACAGAAAATCCGCTCCTCCATTTTATATTTTCTGTCACTTGGAAGAGCGGATTTTTTGTCCACGAAGTGACAGAAAATATAACCTATATGCTAGACCCGATTTCCTAAAGATACTATTGCGGCGTAATAAGAATGTTTCGGAAGGATGATAAAAAATTCACAAATGTAGTGCAAAAGAACGAAATAGCCGCTAAACATGTATTATCATATAACAGATACATAGGTTATATTTGCTGTCACTTTGAGGAGGGGACCACATAATAATCACGCTCATCCATCCTGCGCATTTTCATTAGCCCCAATTCAACATCCAACACAATTTTATACTATAATGTTTGTTCATAACTGCTTTCTGCATAAGACGTTTAATTATCTTGTAATAACCGTATTTCATGTTCTGTTTCAGTGTTTTCCTAATAAAAAAATGTCTAACCTAACATACTTCATTATCTGGGGATATCCCCTCATCTATTTTTCCTTTTCACTTATATAATTCCTTACTGCCAACGTAGCATATTGTAGCATAAGCACACTTTAAGTAATTAAAATGTATGTACAATGAATTTTTTACGTTTGCTCTATCAGCAGACATTCCATTTAAATATTTACATGTACAACGCAACAGCTGAGAATTTATTTCCTTATTCAGAATAGAATACGGAAATAGCAAACAGCTCCCTCTCGCGTGCACCAGACAGCCGCGTATCTATGGGTATTACCATTTCTGTGCAGAAAAATCTGCTGTAATACCGACCTGCCGAATCGGCCAGGTCACGTGACGTGTCTACCCCCTTAAGAAGAGCCATATTTCGGCGCCATATAATCTTCAGATCACCGAAATAGATTTTCGGAGAAAAATCCACGTGAATCCACGTGCGTCGTTGACAAGCCGAGCCAAAGCGTAGCGTAACGAAAGCCTGCCCTCTATGTCGAACAGTCACTCTAAACAAGTCACACGTATACAAGCACGCACACACCTTTCAGCATTTCAGAGTAGTTCCGGAGTTGAACGCTGTTCATGAACAGAGGCCGCCAGATTCAGTCCTCGAGTTATGGGTCGGTAACACAGTTTGGGTGGTGACACCAAGTCCCATAAGGTGATAGGTCTATTCTATACCTCGTCTGTGGTACTAATTCTGAAGCTTTTTTTACATTTCAAGATTACGTAAATATAGATATATTATCAAGGCAAATTCCCCTTATTAATTTGATTAATTTGAATTTTTCGTCGCTAGAAGTGTTACTTAGGACCACTGTGCTGCGTCCGCACGTTACCGGCCATTTCCTTTTCGCTCTAGATTAGATAGAGCTTGCATCTAGACTCCGGGTTATAAGCGTGCAAGACACAACTTTTCATGCTCTTTCCATACGTTAAATCAGAACGTGAATGCTACTAAGCGTTTGGTCATAAACTTCGAGGAAACATCGCTAGTAACTGTGCGGACGTCGGCACGTAACCAGCGATAATGGCTAACTATAGAACAGCAGATCCGAAATCAAATTTCATTTTTTTTTATATACAATATGAGTGTATTTTCCGTTGTACGTACCGATTTCTTAAACAAATTATTTTTGTAAAAAAATTTTGTACGCACGCCCGCGAAGGTTTCTGAATTAGTACAACCATTTTACAAGGGGGTGAAAAGGGGAAATATGTATTTTCTCGGACCCCCTAATATCTGTTAGACCCGATTAGATATCAACTTGGTTCTTACTCACAAATATTACCCACACAAATGCCTAAAAAATAATTTTGGGATTTTTCCCTAACCAACCCCTAAGGGGGTGAAAAGGGGTAAACTGTATTTTCATGGAGTCTTTAATATCTCTTAGGCTGGAAGCGCATCGCGGGGTATTTTGCTAGTAGTGTATAAAAAAATAAATGAAATTTGATTTCGGACTTGCTGCTCCATAGTTACACATTCGACCAGCTCGCGTGGGGAGATGTAGAAGATTAATTAATATATTGTTGCGAGCACCCTATGGATGGAATTCCATGGCCCGCTGGTGCTCGCGACAAAGACAAGAAGACAGCGAGAAGAAGGCGATCGGATCGATCGCCTGTCAAGCTGTCAATCGAGAGTCAGCCGCCATTGCGTACAGACATAGCGATCCCTCATTACTGAATATTAGAGCTTGTATTCGTGTTACTAGTTATTTAGTATTGTTCATGTTCCGTTCTGACTGTTCTTAAATAAACTCTTATTATGTCGCGAGGAAATCGTAACAATGGTGTCAGAAGTGGGATGCCCGCTCGGAGCGGCATGCCCACTCGCGCTTCCGCGGCCTCCGCGAGACCTTCCCCGGGACCAACGGGCGACGCCTCCCTGCAGGAGCTGTTTAACAGTCTCCAGCTTAGCATCGTTGGACAGATGCAGGAGCAACGAAGGGACGACGAAGCTCGAAGGAGGGAAAAGGACGCTGAGGACCGACGGACACAGGCGGCCTTCGAGGCCCGGATGACGAGTCTGGAGGAACGGATCCAGGTCGTAGCCGTTTCTTCGCAGAACGGCTTCGGTTCGGGTGGTGGCGGCGCGGGGCTTCGGGGAGGAGAGACGGCACCCCTTGTAAATAGTGTTCCTTTGGCCCCTGTAAGTAGTGTTTCTTTGGCCCCTGTAAGTAGTGTGGAGGGTTGTGTTTTGACGGCGCAAGCCTCTGCCCCCGTCGCTGCGCCCGCTGCTACCCCTTTGTCGGAGCCCCGTATTCTCAGTTTGGGATACGCGGTGAAGCCGACGATTTTCGATGGTAAAGGTTCGTGGGAGGAGTACAGTATTCAGTTCGACACGATTGCGCGTGCGAATGGCTGGGACGACCAGAAGAAGGCTACGGCCTTGGTCGCGTCTCTAGGGGGTGCAGCGAGGAGCGTCCTTACGACGCTCTCCACCGCCCAATGCGAAAGTTTCGCGGAACTGGTTTCGGCGCTAGAGTTCCGATACGGGGCGAAACATCTGTCCAACCTGAATTATGTACTCTTCCAGAGTTATAGACAACGGAGGGATGAAAGGATCACCTCACTCGCCGCCAAAATAGAACGCTTGGCGCAGTCCGCGTTCGCTGACTGCCCGGCGGAAACTCGCGATAAACTAGCCGCGTCGCAATTCGTTACGGCGTTGTCGAACTCTCACCTGCAGCGGGAATTGCGACTAGGAGGTTTTACATCGCTGAGGACCGCTGTGGCCAGAGCTCTGGAAATCGAGGCCGTCGACAGAGTGTCTCGCGGCCCCGCAGCTGAATCGCGAGAACGGTACTCAGAAAAGCGAAAGGCTAAAACTTCTGACACCATTGTTGCGTCGGGGCGTTTCCCGTACCGGCCACCCCCGACGCAACGGGTAGAATAAAGGCACACGTATACACTTTAAACGACCGTTATCTATATTTGTGTACAGAGTCAGTCACCGTACGTCCTAGCGTTCGGACGTACGGATAACATCACTGTACACAAATATAGATAACGGTCGTTTAAAGTGTATACGTGTGCCTTTATTCTACCCGATGCGTCGGGGTGGCCGGTACGGGAAACGCCCCGACGCAACAATATTAAAGTTTATGGATGTTTTTCTATTTATTTCTTTTTGGACTAAAGGTAGGTAATAAAAATTTTCTACGAAAACTGTAAATTATTCTTGAAAAAAATTCTTTAAAATGGCTTAGTTTTCCGGCCGTCACAGTGGTGTTCCCCCTTAAGAAATTCACATGTAGAATGCGATCTAGCATTGTGTACCAGCAAAAGAGGCTGTTCTCTACGATCCCTTTAAACTGGTCTTCTTTAGCCGCTGGTATAAAAATATTCTCAAAGTATTCAGAAAAAATTATACTGTCCATCCAAGCATTTGTCTGATTTTTATACACAATCGGCATTACACTCATATTGACATGTTTAAACCAGAGTGGATTTTTACTTTTTCCGATGATCATAATTGGAAGTTGACGATGCTCGGTAGCATTCGCATAAAGAAGTGCAGTAACTAATGCAATCTTTACTGACTTTGTGACCAGGAGCTGATCCTTCACGACGAGAAACTAATGTTTTTTATGGAGTTCCTTCCAAATTAAACCCGTTCCGTCAGCATTGTATGCATTTACTAATGCATATCCTTCATTACTTAGAAAATTATTAAAGACTGCCTTATAGGTTTCTGCAGCTTTACTATCTGCTAAAAGTTTTTTCGACCGAATAAGTATGTAACGTCGCTACGAAACGGCTGCTCGGATAATAGAACGTTCGGATAATGGGGGATCGGATGCGGGAGGCTCTACTATACAAGAATTATTAATTTCTGATGATTCGCTATCATCCTCCGTTGTTGTATAACTGTCTAGTAAGTCTAATAAATCGAGCATATCTGCAAGAATCTCTTCCGTTTTCTGAAATTAAAAGTTTCCTAACTCAAAAAGATGCACAAATTGCGCAAATTCTTTGTATACCAATAAGTTCTTACATATCTGTGTTATTATATGCGAAAAGGACATCTGCAAAAATCTGCATTTTTTGTACACATCGATAAAGTTAAAATATCTGCTAACAGAAAGTATGAGAAGAACAAATTTATGTATGTAATCTGTGAAAAATTAATAAAACAACATGTTACATACCTGGAGGAAAAAAGCCATCACAGAAAAATAGAACAAACTGAAAAATGCTGAAGACATTTATTGCTGAGTACGCGTAGCCGAAGTCTAGTGTGGTAAGATACCTGGATCCCCGGGTTTTTCGACTAAGATTTCTTAAAAGGTTTTATAATTTCCACTACTCCAAGGTCTATAGGGTAAATCCGGGAGACGCGGTCGGGCCGGAGAGTTGGTCGTGTCGCTATATTTCAGAGTCTATACGTAAAAATGCATTAAAGTGCAGACCAATTACTTCTCTAGAAGCCAAATAGTTGAATGAATAGCGTTATTTCGCTTCCTTCTGTGTTTTTCTGGATTTATAGGCTATAAAAGGTAAATTGATGTTACATTTAACCTCTTTTGTCAAACAGCGGTTGTACAGAATCGTATTTAAAATATACTTCTTCGTTTATTTTCCTTTAATGTTTGGAATAATAAGATAGTAGAGATATTGAGGGACAATGCAGCCAAAGTATTTGGCCATATTAACTCTTCCTCTCAAAGCTAACGAGAAGACCATGTCTCGCTGCAGAAAGGTGAGATGGTCGAGTTATGATTTTTTTATTATTTTTGTTTATTTTTTTATTTTCTATTATTATTTTATTATTATTTTTGTTTATTTAGTTTATTTATTCATTTTGGTATTCATTTGCCTTGCTAATCGCCAGTAGGTAATTCACTTTTTCTTTGATGTGTTCTTTACTTGATTAGCGTAAACAAATTAAATATCAATGAATCCGTAGTTGTATTCACTCATAAATAATTTTGCTTTATCCTTTGTTAATTTTCCATGAATAATTATGTGAGTGGTCTCTGCCAACGACGAAAACCATTTCTCCCGGCACCTCGGGAGAGGTGGTCAGATGTCATGACTTTAGTTTTCAACCCGATTTACAGTAAATATTGTCTTAAAGCAAATATCGACCAGTTTTTCTGAATCGGCATAAAATTCTGAACATATTAGGTTTGTTCTGATAAAATAAGTAATATCTATATTAGTTTTAATAGCCATTTTATATTAGGTCGACCGCGTTTCCCGGATTTACCCTATGCATAACCCTAATAAATACCAAAAGTAGGGAATACATAAACGCTGACATTTGTTTTGGATGTTTTCGCACCAGAAGCATGATTTAGCCCACTGTGCGACGCGACCTGAAAAAGTATGAAATTTTGGAAATATAATAGTGTAGCATGCAGAAAAGGAGCTTTGAGAAACACTGATCATCGAGACGTTTCGCGAACACGCTTGTAGGTCCCCCGTGAGGAGAGACGTGCGGGCGTGGAAACCGCGGTTCGCGAGGCCCGCACTTAACGACGCGTCTGTTGATTTCTGCGGCCGCGGATAGCATCGATTGGGTATAAATTAGAGGCCCGCAAAGGCATTTTTCTTCTTAGCTGATCTGAAAGAGAGGACGAGGTACCACACACGGCCGCTCTCGGACAGCTTAGGGACTCCGGCAGGAGAGTTCGGCGATAATACCTGGACGCCTGCTGGAGGGATTCACACTAGTCTGTTCCTGGACGCTCGACCGATATGGAGAGTACGGCGATAATACCTGGACGCTTATCGGTCGATAGAGTACAGAGCAACTCGTTAAAATAGAGAGGAGAGTACGGGAGAATATTCCTGGACGCCCGTTCAGTATGGAGAGTTCGGCGACAATACCTGGACACCAACTGAACGGGAGAGTACAGAGTAACTCCTGGACGCCTCATTACAGTAAAGCCAAGTGCCGTCTGCACAATAGAATCTTGAAAATTGTATAAACTCAACGAGACATAAAGTCTGTCTTTCGAAATTTGTAGCCCCGTCCTACGAAACCATGTATTCCTTCCTGATCCGAATAAATTTTGTCTGTACAGAATATATCCTTGTTCCTGTCAATCCTAAAGGCTACAATAGGAATTATATGATTAATATGGAATATTATATATAATACTGCATTTATTTATTAAATACAAAATTGGGGGAGTATAATCATAATAATAATATGCCATTAGAAGATACATAAACAATAACAAATAGGGTAAGTCATCTCTCTCGGAATGCCTGGGAGAAATGGCCACGTGTACCTTTTGAGGGTAACAAGTTGAGGGCATGACATGGTATCACTGTTTTCGTGTTCGACACACAAGTCTTCTTTTTGGGCTTTTGTTGCAAGCCTTTTAATGCACACGTATGACACATAGCGTCAAACTCCGTGCCATTTTGGACCCAATAAGCACATGACCTACATTCCAGCCAATCTTCTTCCTTTTTTCGTTTTGAAATAATTTTCTCTACATCCTACGCAGTTGTTGATATCAAAGACGGACTCTTCACCGGAATCACTTCTATTGCTCAATTTTATTTTCTTGGGGGACGTTTGTTTTTTTTAATTCCTTTTTCGCCTTTGCCTTATCACTCATTTTCGGGCGTTAACATGTGTTTGGGAAGTTAATAATTTACCCGGTTGTTTAGCTCGCTTGCGAGTGGGCTACTTTTTCACCGGCACTTCATTTCAGGAACAAGACCCTTAGAAGTGCTTGATTAATTGAAGTCGATATTCGAATTTAAAGGTGGAGAGACCACATTAGACGTTGTTAGACTCGTTCAGTTGAGTGTCGTTAGGGATTTCGAGAAAACATCAAATATGGCCATCTCTTCCGGACAAAAATTGGCCATTTCTCCATGAAAGCCCAGGTAAGATGGTCACGCTCATTTCAGTTAGATTGATAAACGTTATCTTAAACACTTCAAGATTAAAAACACTGTAAACAATACATTATCCAAAACACATCTTGAGAAATAAACGCATCCAGCATAAATAACACAAACAAGGTGACCATAATATAGACCAAACATTTTTAAGTAGTAGCTGAAAATTTAAAGTGGATTTACATGCGTTTAACAACGTTCTGTTCCAATGAACTGGACTGAGAATGCTGTTTTTGTGCGGTACTTTGTAGGGTAAGCAGACCAGTAGATGGACAGTTTAGCTGATTCCGAAGTTTACATCAAGGTGTTTCTTAGATATATCTGTTGTATTAAAAAAAATCAAAAGCTATGCACGTAAAAATGTACAAATTTAAAGAAAACATAACTGCAGGTAAAAAAATGAATGTATTTAAGGATAAAATGATGAAAATTCTACTCATAGCCCGTATCACCAGTAGATGGACGATAGGGCTGGCAAATGGACAGTTCAGAACCAATAGATGGACGGGTGTCTGGCTAGACGAGTAAAAGACTTATTGGCTATAGTAGGTACCTAGATTAAGTTATTTTTTGTTAAAATATAGTTTATTTCATCAAAACTAAAAACGTATGGAGTCTTCATTGCCAGAAAACGGTGCAACAGGTTATGGGCCCAGGCCGCAAATAAAGTGAGGTTATTCTAGCCTAAAGTGGCCAGACGTCCCGGATCATGCGGGACTGTCCCGGATTTGAATTGTTTGTCACCCATTGAAAACTGTCTCGGAAAGTGTCCCGGATTGGATATGTAACCTTTTTAACATTTTCTTAGTGGCACAAAGTAAAAATATATATCCACTCGTTCCTTTTCTAATATCATCAAAGGTTCTATTTAGATCATTACATGTATATTGATGTACGGTATATTTTTTTAATGCTTGCCATCTAAATAAAAAAAGAAAAATAAGATGCCTACAAGTAAATGTGTAAACTGTTTGTTTATTAAAAAAAAAAACGGCTTCAAAAGGTTTAATTTAAGGCTGTTCGAGTACTCGAAAAAAGCGAGCCGAGCTAGGCTCGGTTCTTCGAGCCGAGCCGAGCCGAGTACCCGTAAAAACCGAGTGGCTCGAAAGAACCGAGCGGCTCGAATTTTTTCGAGCGGCCCGAAAGAACCGAGAAGCTCGAATTTTTTCGAGCGGCTCGAATATACTTGGAGCAGATCGAAATTTTCGAGCAGACCGACTGTGTCGAGTAGCTTGAAGTTTGAAGCTTGAACGTTTCGGGCAATACGAATGTTTCGAAAATTTTAGGTTACGTTTCTCTACTGGAATGTAAATAATGGTTCTCAATAGGTAATGTGAATTATTAAAATGTAAGCTGTAAATGGAAATATTCTGTAACTTTTGAAAATAAGTACTAAATTCAAATCTTTCTTTTTTTCATCTTTTTCGTGTATTTATAAATGTATTCATACACTTCTCTTTATGTTATCTTTCCCCTCTTCTAACTTTTTATTTTTTTCTTACTTTTTTACCTTCTTCGTATGGGTTTTACTTCTGTCGCGCCATTGTTAACACAGGACGTTACCCGCTCATAAATAAATAAATGAATAAATAATTAAATAAATATAAATAAGCGTAATTACAAAGAATCGTGATGTACTTGTAAACATTTGAATATGTAAACCTTGCAT
Organism: Andrena praecox; assembly: GCA_963932275.1. Classification (NCBI taxonomy): domain Eukaryota; kingdom Metazoa; phylum Arthropoda; class Insecta; order Hymenoptera; family Andrenidae; genus Andrena; species Andrena praecox. The sequence goes on from OZ010731.1 coordinate 39,573,599, forward strand.
TATCAATTTTTCAATTTCTCATTTTTTATTTAATTAATGCAAGATCGCAATACCAATCTGCTTGGAACTAAAAGAACGTATGAAATCATGACAGATAATAAGCATAGAATAATTATGTTTTAATAATATGTTTACAGTATTTTACTCAATTGAATTGTACAGTCTTATTTTTCTAAATTTGCGCTTAAAAAACATATTTGTTCCGCTTTCTCCGGCAAGAGAGACGCTCTTTTTTCATTAATTATATTTCCCGCAAGTGAGAACAGCCTCTCACTGTAGGCCTGTGTCGCAGGTATCCCCAAAAATTTTTAGCAACGGGAGCCAGAAGCGGGAAGCGGGCTGCATTCTCCCTCCACCAATTTATAATACAAGTGTCGTTTGGTACAATTTTGTCCTCCATGTACACCTTGACTTCCTTGTGAAGTGCTGTGCCCGCGTTATCATATGTTTCCTCCTCCTCTCTAAGGATACCTTCGAAAAATGCAAACAGACTCCCCGAAGGCGATGATTCTGCAGTAAAAACAAAATATATAACATACAACATCCAACACAATATGTAATAATCTGCATATTGTTTTACACCCACCTGACGGTTGGCTTGGGGGTACACTTGTCCCATGCTCGTCGCTTACATCGAGATACTCGGTCGCAATTAGATACAGTAAACTGTGAGCCGCTTCTTTTTTTTCTCCCGCCAATAATCGGTCCTTAATGCGAGGGTCCATGACCATTGCAACGATTAAAGGATTGCAACCCTCTATAAAATTGAATCTAGTGTTTAAGTGTAGTAATAAATTATTTTTTAATTCTTTTGGCGGCGTATCGTTGTTCTCTGTGGTGTGTGTTAATTCGTGTCGTAAACCGTGTATAGTGGGAATGTATCTGGGTAATATGCATTTTCAACTGTTAATATGAGGGTTGCTTCTTTGAATATTTTCAAAGATTTGCAATAATCATTGATCATGGACCACTCGCAGCTGTTGATATTGTTCGGCATCCGCGGCTCACAAAGAACTGCATTTATTGAACTTTGTACCTGGAGTAAGCGATGTAACATATCAAATTGGGAGTTCCACCTCGTCTCCACATTGCCAATCAATTTCAGAGGCTCGCAATCGGGAGAGTCTCGTTGCTGCTGTTTCCTGAGTTTGTCGGTCGCCGATGCTGATCGGTGGAAAAATGACACGATGCCTTTGCATTTTTTTAATATTCGCACCAATTCTTTGGAGTCTTCAATTGCATCTTTAATTACCAACTGAAAAGAACTCGTTGCATTAAATATGATATGTTGACGATTTATTATTTATTTTTACATTTAATTATTTCTCATTTTTTCTTTACCTGCAGAGTGTGAGCGAAGCAAGGAATACGCTCCCACGTACGGCCCAATCTTATGGCCTTCACTATGTTGGCCGCGTTGTCTGTGACAAAAAAAATCTTTACATGACTTTTATCCAGGCCCCATTCAACAATACTGGTTTGCAGTAGGCTTTGCAAATTCTCGCTTGTGTGTGCTTTTGGCATGCTATGTATGTCCAGTGTATGATTTTTTGTATCAAAATTTCCGTCTAAGTAATGCAGCGTTAACGATGTATAACTGTCGTTCGCCCGTGATGTCCAGGTGTCTGTTGTGAATAGGGCTGTAGCTGTGGACCGGGAACACGAGATACCCGGGTACCCGGGTACCCGTGAGATACCCGGGACGAAGAAAATTCCCGGATAAGCGCTACCCGGGAAAACTACCCGAGACTCTCGAGAATCTCGAGAACTTACAGAGTACAGAACGTAATTCTGGAGCGATGCCTGTCAGAGAGATGCCGTCTGGCACCCTGTGGCGAGGTCAACCCCCAGCGGTACCTCACCGAATTTTATGGCTTTCGACCCTCGAAGGGGTTCGAATAACATTAAGAAGTGAGAAATGCCCAGGATTTCCGCATTTCTCATCAGATCTTTGCGAAAATGACGCCAATCGATTCCTTATGTTTCTCCGATGAAAATAATACCAAGAACGACGTAATTTGGACCATAATGAAGGAAATTCCATGAACAAATGTTTTTCATTTGCAGATTCATTTCGTTAAAAATAGTCTGATTTACATGAAATTTGGTATGATTTTCATCGGAAAAACATAAGATATCCATCGGTGTCACTTCCATATCGATACGATAAAGAGTTAAGAATTATTTTATTTCTGAATCAGGTATTATGAATCCTCGGCCGACCGCAGCGAATCGAGGTCGGCCCCCCGTACTCGAGGGTAAAATATTCATTACAGTATATTAAGAAGCTATTTAATGTTCATCGTATCGATATGGAAGTGACACCGATGGATTCCTTATGTTTTTCCGATGAAAATCATACCAAATTTCGTGTAAATCGAGCTATTTTTAACGAAGTGAATTTGAAATTATGCAAATCATTTGTTCATGGAATTTTCTTCATTGTGGTCTGAATTATGTCGTTCTTGGTATTATGTTCATCGGAGAAACATAAGGAATCGATTGGCGTCGTTTTCGCAAAGACCTGATGAGAAATTCGGAGCTGGAGATTCCTCACTTCGTAATGGGTATTCCTGTCTCCCCGGGGGTCGAAGCCTTCGACTCGAAGGCCATGACGCTCAGTGTGGCTTCAATTATGGAACGGTACTCTATGAGATCTCGAGAGTCTCGAGTATCTCGGGTAGTTTACCCGGGTAGCGCCTACCCGGGAATTTTTTTTCTCCCGGGTATCTCACGGGTACCCGGGTACCCGTTCTCCCGGGTATCAACAGCTCTAGTTGTGAAAGCCAACGTGCGCACCTAAGTAATACAAAATAGTTACACAATATTTATAAATTTTACATAAAGTTAAAAAGGTTTTTTAATATCGCACAAAACATGCTGATAAATGTGACAAACATTGGAAAAGTTATAATTACAGTTCTGACATCCTTAACAATCTGTTCTCCGATTCTTTTTCTTTCATTCCGATATAATTCCGGTATTAGTGTTTCGGAAAACACTGTTCGCCCCGAGATTTGATATCTGGGCTCTGCAGTATGTAAAAGATTTCTAAACCCCGTATCACATACAATGGAAAATGGTTGACAATCTAAAACCATTGTCCGGGCTATGGCGTTGGTTAAATCCTTCGCCCTTGGGGAATTTTTGTCTAATTTCCCAATTTTTTTGTGATTTTCAGATACATTTTTCACTATCGCGCTGTTCTCAGGCGTCTCCTGAGCCAGAGTCTTGTACACCTCGGTATGCTGGCTTGCCACGTGTCTTTTGAGGGATGTGGTACTTCCTGCTTTGGTTTTTAATGTTTTTTTACAAATGTTACAAACACCTTCCTCTCCATTTAATTTTGAAAACCATTTCCATATCACGCTCTGATTTTTACGGTGTCTCTCCGTGCCGGTAACGAATGTATTTTCTCCGCTACTCCCGCTACTATTTACAATTATTACAGTACTTTCAGTAGTTTCATTATATACACTATTTACATCACTCTCAATAATTTCCATATTATCGGTAAATTGATATTCGATCTCACTAATTAGTAATTTCAGAGAACTATGCCACTACCAAGTGCGAGTCTTCAAGCAGCAATAAAGCTAATGATGAATTTTGCGTTTCTATCTATATTGATTTTCTAGTTTCTAGGCAGCAGTTTATAAAGTGGAAAGCGCGTGGTCGATCGCCGTCGGCGGAATCGATTGCGGAGGAGCGCGATCGCGTAATTAATTATTATTAATTGCGTGAAGACAGAAGAGTGTGATCACGTTGCGCCGAAAATTTGATACGCGTTCGCGCTCCTCCGCAATCGATTCCGCCGACCGCGATCGACCACGCGCTTTTCACTTTATAAACTGCTGCCTAGAAACTAGAAAATCAATAGAAATAGATACGCAAAATTCATCATTAGCGTTATTGCTGTTTGAAGATTCGCACTTGGTAGTGGCATAGTTCTCTGAAAATACTAATTAGTGAGATGGAATATCATTGTACCGATAATATGGAAATTGTTGAGAGTGATGTAAATAGTGTATATAATGAAACTGCTGAAAGTACTGTAATAATTGTAAATAGTAGCGGGAGTAGCGAAGAAAATACATTCGTTACCGGCACGGAGAGATACCGTAAAAATCAGAGCGTTATATGGAAATGGTTTTCAAAATTAAATCGCGAGGAAGGTGTTTGTAACATTTGTAAAAAAACATTAAAAACCAAAGCAGGATGTACCACATCCCTCAAAAGACACGTGGCAAGCCAGCATATCGAGGTGTACAAGACTCTGACTCAGGAGACGCCTGAGAACAGCGCGATAGTGAAAAATGTATCTGAAAATCACAAAAAAATTGTAAAATTAGATAAAAATTCCCCAAAGGCGAAAGATTTAACCAACGCCATAGCCCGAATGATAGTTATAGATTATCAACCATTTTCCATTGTAAGTGATACGGGATTTATAAATGTTTTGAATATTGCAGAACCCAGATATGAAATCCCGGGGCCAACAGTGTTTTCCGAAACACTAATACGAATTGATGTTGCTAAACTGAATATATATGTATAAATTGCATTAAAATCTTTTTCTTTCGTTCTTGTCTCAGTGGTGTCTTGTCTTGTTTTATATTTATTAACCAAGACAATTAACATTTTTTTCGGAGAGCAGCGCCAAGTATTTTGAATAAAATATTTATTCGTATTAAAATATTTATTTGTATAAAAATATATCAGCTTAATATTATGTAATACATTTTGTCTTTGTATAAATAGTCATTGTGATAATTGGCGCAATTATAGTATATCATTTCTTTTGTAAAGTTAAAAAATATAGCACATTAATAAATTTATATTAATTTACGACAATGTGTTTAAATGCGATTCTTTTTGAATATACTTGGCGCCCTTTTTTGTACCTTTTTTTAAAAAAGGTAATTTTGTGGGGTAATGATACAACTGCGGTATCCTTAGTTAAATACAACTTATTGTTACAACTATAAATCTACACTATAGAACTATAAGTCCAATTTGTATGATGTGAAAAAATTGTCCCAAGTAATATTTTATCCTCTATATGTAAGTTCACAGGTTAAATTTAACACTGCACGCATTCCTGGTCCAGGTATTTTTCCTTTACAACTTGAGATTCTAAAACGTAAAAACTTGCATTATCGCAGACGCTCCATATGTTTATTAGGGTGGACCTTATTTTTCGACCATCAGATTTTTTGGTCCCGTACCCCAGAAATGTGACACTTGTTGGGAAAATGATCTGGAAAAAATTTCAGCCCGATTGGACCACGGGAAAAGGACGCGCATCGAATTTGAAAATTTTGAACTTTTTAAATCTTGACATAAATATACATTATGATATATCGTTGAATTTGTATTTTTTTTTTCTGTTCAAGAATACATACACAGAATATACGATTGTTGACAAAAAAAAACGTCCGTGACCTTGAAAACTCGAAAGAGTGATCTTGAAAAAAAAAATTTCCTGCCATTATATGCGCCTCTTTATATACTACAACTTTTGTCTGAAGAGTTTTTCATATATCCATAAACGATGGAGATATTAAACATTTTTGATTTTCATTATAACGCTCCATTATACAGAAGAAAAGCAGTTCTAAGACTGGAAATAAGTTATTATAGCTATTATGTAAATTACGAATAGAAATGTCATCAAAGTATTGCGTCCCAGACCTGTTCGTGGACGTTCGATAAGACCGAACAGATCTTGCCCTAGACGCGACTGTGTTAACAAACACAGTCTTAAATGCGTCTCAAAAATTCAAATAGCCACGGAGGTGTTCATTAGGGGTTCCTTTATATTAAAAATGCTTTAAAAATCCTTTGATAAATTCTCTTTTGTGACGTCAGGATACTGCTTTCTATATTCCGTCACATTCTGCAGTATAAATTGTTTCTCCTCTTCATTTTTTAATAATATTTTGTTATATTCTTCTATGAGTTTAACGCCACGCTCAGCGGTGTCATTTACCACTGTTAATCCGTTCACGATATTTCGCCCAATTTGGAAAGCCTCGTCATCACTCCATGTAGAAGGGTCTTTTTAAAAAAATGAGGTAGGTATTAAAAACCGTTCAAAGAATCTTTTGGAATCAGGAGAAATAAAATGTTCCATTTTTTTTGTTGGCTAATTGTTCCACATCCTTTGGAAGGATATTATATTTTTTAACGCATTCGTTGTCGTCACTGCCTACACTGGCATTTATTGCCTCTATCATTTTTATTTTAGTGTCATTCCCAATGGCACTATCGAAAAATAATAATGCGGCAGTTTCTGGTGCCAAATACCAGAAAGGATTGATCATTTTGTTTATTGCAGTGCGGCTGATTGTATCGTCAATTTGACGATAAGCAGATCAATTGTTTACAAATTCCAAATCTTGTCGCGGGGTCTCTGTTGCGACTGGAGCTTGTATCCACGCTTTTAAATACAAATTGGCGGGGAAAATACAAATGTCGCGAATTCCAGTGGCCTTTTAGCTAGTCAAGATAAATTCTCTTCTCGTGGTTGTTTGATCTTTTTCAAGGTTTGCATTGCAAACTCCGACAAAAAATATAAAATCCTTCCAAAGGATGTGGAACAATTAGTCAACAAAAAAATGGAACATTTTATTTCTCCTGATTCCAAAAGATTCTTTGAAAGGTTTTTAATACCTACCACATTTTTTGAAAATGACCCTTCTACATGGAATGATGACGAGGCTTTCCAAATTGGGCGAAACATCGTGAACGGATTAAAAGTGGTAATTGACACCGCTGAGCGTGGCGTTAATCTTATAGAAGAATATAACAAAATATTATCAAAAAATGAATAGGAGAAACAATTTATACTGCAGAATGTGACGGAATATAGAAAGCAGTATCCTGACGTCACAAAAGAGAATTTATCAAAGGATTTTTAAAGCATTTTTAATATAGAGGAACCCCTAATAAATACCTCCGTGGCTATTTGAATTTTTGAGACGCATTTAAGACTGTGTTTGTTAACACAGTCGCGTCTATGGCAAGATCTGCTCAACAAGTGTCACATTTCTGGGGTACGGGACCTAAAAAATCTCGCAAAATAATTTTCGTCAAGAGTAGCTAAGCTCCACCCTAATTCGGACGGTCGCAATGGTGCGCACTGGGTGCGAATTTTCACCCATTGGAAGCGAAAAAGTTCGCATTCAGTGCGCACTAGTGCAGGTTGCCGAATGTGCTATTATTAATCTATTACCGACTTTGATTCGTTTAAATTAGTCTCTACCAAGTTTTTATTATCTTCATACGACATTTTTAACAGAAGATGTCCCTCTTATAAAAGTTTTTGTGACAACTGCAGGCCTCTCGCCCGATAATTTTTCGCTTCCAATTGGTGAAAATTCGCACCCAGTGCGCACCATTGCGACCGTCCGAATACGCTGTAAGAGAGATGCGGAGAATATGAAACATTTTTTTTCAGCGACTTCATAGCTTTTTCTTATACAACGCCCGCTAATTCCTTAAAACCGAAGCTGAAAATTTGTGGCCAATAAAGGAATGTCAAGTATAAAAAGTGACAGAGGAATCAGTGTTCGAACGGAGAACGAGAATACAATTGGAATTAGCAAAGTTGATTTCACAATCTTTGCGTGAGAATGTTTTTAATGTTTCTCGTGAATTAAAGGTACAATTGGAATTAGCAAAGATGATTTCACAATCTTTGCGTGAGAACTTTTTTCGTGAATTAAAGGGAATTAGCTTATTTCATACATGAGTCATGTTTATGGGGGGGGGGGGATTTAGCTACTTCAAATCACAGTTGAAAATAAGTGAAAATTAAGTAACATTTAACTACATATTACATATCCATATACTACTTAAAGTGAATCTTGCTTACATATGAAGTCGGTTAAAAAGCACGAAAATGAAAATAAAAATGTGTGGAAAAATGAGTATTTATGGCATTTACATGAAAATGTATGGAAATGTGTATTTATTACAAAATAAAAATATATGTCACTGTAGCAACAGATCTAGCCACATGTCATCTATGTAGTAAATTTAATGCTATTTAACAAAGTCCACCAAAGAAACGATATCTTGTTTGCTTCTGTTGCAATTCATAAGCACAATTATTAAATTTTTTTTTAATAATTTTAGTAATTTTCATATACTTCTATAATTTCAAATGAAATTCCAACTAGGTAAATAACGTCTTACACGATTTTAAACCTGGAATTGTACCGTTTTTCCACTAGTCGTTTTTAAATTCAAAACATTGAAAAAATTGGCACACCCTACTGTAAAGATATATTATTTTAAGTTTTATAAACTAATAATTGATATCAACAGTACGCCATATATAAGATTACACGTATACTGTATTACGCAATATAAGTCACTAAGTCACTCCTGAAAGAATTCTCACGAAATTAAATTCGAAAAATTGTCAACAACTTCGTTGAATCGCCAAGTAGCTATATCGAAGGACGAACTTTCTTCCGCCCCTCGGAATTTAAAGACGGCTTACCATTGAAAGGATAACGGACACTAAATTAAGAAGAATTTTATTTCTCATCGCCTAAAGTTTCCTCACAACAAACGAATAAAGGAACGTTTTTAAGCGACGGGAAATGCGAACAGCGAAATAAGGGAGAAGAGAGGTACTGCGCGACGAAATAAAGTAGAAGACGAAGAACGGAAAGAAGAAGTGGAAGAAGGAGATGATGGGGGAAGAGAGATTGTGGGGAAGGAATGAGAAAGAAAAGTAAGGAATCAGGGTGGCGGTCGTGGCTGGTTGGCAGATCGGCGGTACAGAGGAAACGCGACGAAGGAAAGAAATAAAAGAGTCCAGAAGGCTGTTAGGTGGAAGAAATGGCGAGGAGCAGAGAGCGGCGGATAAAAGGATATGGTAGGGCGTGGAAGCGGAAAGATGGTAGGGGCTAAAGGAAGACGGAATGGAATGGAAGAGGAACGAGAAGGAGAAGGAAAGGGCATGGGGAGCGACAGGTGCCCAATCGCCCACGTGTGTTCTCTCTTTACGATACTGTAGAGACGGTGGAAGGGTGAAGAAGACGACGTTGACGACGACGAGGACGACGAGCCGGCTTCCTTGGGCTGGTGAGGCAGCCGATACTCGTTCTATACGCCAAGTGCACTCACCACAGGATGAACATAGTGGGGCAAAGAAATCCATTGACGTACACTACTTATTTATTCATTTCTCAGGAAGCTTATCATCGAGTTCTGTTCTTCAGGGCATACAAATTAACACGCTTTGCATCTATAAAAAGAAACTCATTCCACGTCTGTGCGTGAGGAAACAACATAGAAAATAATCACCTGCAGTGTTATAATTAATTTTACTCGCACGGAGGAAACCTAAGGACCGAATTTGTAATATGGTGACAAGAATTCGTAAAATCAGGCTATCGGCGGAGGCTACGCCATTGAAAAAGTCCACGGCGGACCATGTACTGTGAGTGGGAAAAGAGGTAAAGAAGGGGAAGGGCTACCCATTCGGTAGCAAATGCTGGTAACCCGTCGCAAGGTCAAGATCAGTCGGTTAATCCTATCCAGTCAGCCGAGGCCCTTGCACCTTGGAGGACGTACGACCCTCACGCACGGAACTGAGATTTTACTTTATTGTCGTATAGCATAGTTTCGGTTTGTTGTACCTTTTTAAATTTATCCACCTCTCTGCCTCGAACGGGTATCTCTATTATCTAGCAACTAGCCGCGCGTAAAAGCAACCGAAATCGAGAAGTTCCAAGTGGAGTCCAATGCTGCGCCGCGATACTCGTGATGGCTTTTAATCGATCGACTCATTGACAATATCGAACTACCTGGACCTAAAAGCAATAAACAGCGAAAATATTGCTTTGCTTTAAATCGGTTTGAAAAGTTCCATGTGATACTCTCCGGATTTCGTTATTCGAACACTAATCGCCGGTGTAATTTACGAATATTATTATAAGCATTGCTGACACTCGACTGTTCTGCTTGTCGATGAATAAGGAATTCGCTTAGCGCCAAGGATTGACTCGTAGCGTCGTGTGTTTTGTTACGGAAAGTGTACATAGTGGAAACAACCATAGTTGTGATTTTTCGAAGTATCTCTCTACGGTGCCTCTGTTATGGAAACCTGCGTTCTCATACCTAAAGAATTTTCTTTGGTCCTTGCTAACGATCGATCCACCTATAAGGGTCTATTCAAGAATGATTCAGGGAGCCTAGTCACAGACGTTAGAATATCCGTATGGTCGAATGTACTTATTCCATCAGGGACATTGATTTACCCGTTTCAGGGGTCCATTCGGTTTGATAAGATCGACCTTTATTCTCTGCTCGATGACAATGATGTAAGTAATAATTTTTATTAATGTTATTTCTGAAAAAGCAGTTAAGGTTTGATTGATCCTTGAATTTTGGGAATATGAGGCACACATACATTTCTGAGTCTGCTCGTTGAAATTATAAATAATTACATATTTTATACATAAGTAATTAACGTAAACAAAAATATTTCGGTTTTCAGCATATTTATATAATTTAGCCATATTTTTTGGGAGAATCTATTAACGTGTTGCAACACTTCTGTTAATTTCTGTTAATTTTAATCCATGAGTGAAACTCTAAAGTAATACATTTTAAGAGAAAAAATTATGTTACCAAAATAAGAGGAACCCAAGGACTTTTCAATCTTTTGCTTGCAATAGATTTATTTATCGATGTAGAACAATATATCAACAATGTCAAAAGGTTATCGCCTTAATTTTCATTGTTTATGTCGGTTATTCTGTTGTTAAATCTTTAGCTTGCAAACAAGGTGATATACTTACGTTGAAAGAGGTACCTTCTGAAATTTTTATTGTTTTCAGGCAATATTTCTTTGTACCATTATATCATTTAAGCTCGCATTTCTTCTACACGACAATTATGTTATTTTATCTACGCTGTACAATGATACAACCAATATTGTAGGCATTATAGAAATTTCTGTAAAAGTACTGTGGCATGTGCAACGTAACACAGGATCAGATACTACTCTGTGGAGAATAGTAATCGTCATGAAAAGATACAAAGTGGCTTGAAATTATTTCGTTTAGAAATTAGGCCGGATTTGGCTCTTTTTCCATTGAGGATAGAAACAGTTTAATTGCAGCCAGTTTTCTCTCAAAAACATCATGATGCATTCGCAAGGTGCAACTGCTCTCCTTTAGGGTATGAAATTCCAAAAATGTATGCTACTTAAGACATGGTATATTTTATAATGAGTACCTTTTTACCAAAAATATTCGAACGTTGTATTATTTGAGATCTAGGAACGCTTAATACCGTATTTATTATACTGTAGATTTACAGCCGTATCCTCGTAGATAGCATACGATATCTTACAATTAGGGACGTATGGCAACATAAGTACAATGAGAGCAATATACAAAACACTTGAACGTGTATAAAATTTGAAAAAAATTAAAACCGACTTCAAAAAATAAAATTGCACTAAAAAGTAAAAAATAATTTTTTCCCTTATTTAATCTACGACTCTCATATTTTTTAAGCCGGCGCCAGATTTACAGAGTGAAAATGAAGAGGCACCAACTTAAAAAATATGAGAGTCGTAGATTAAATAAGGGAAAAAATTATTTTTTACTTTTTAGTGCAATTTTTTTTTATTTTTGAAGTCGGTTTTAATTTTTTTTAAATTTTTTTATTTTTAACTTTTTAGTTTTATATATATTGACACAACATGCTGAGGAGATATGCGCGTACGTACATAAAATAATAATATTTAGGTGACAATAGTCTTTATTATTATTAACGATAACTGGCAAAATATTGGGCCACCGTTGATGCAGTGCAGGATGGGACCACCGGGGCATCGCCTTCTTTCGAATGAAAGAGAGATCATCAAAATCGGTCAATGTGCTGAGGAGTTATGAGGGAACAAACATAAAAAAAAAACCATACGGGTCGAATCTATAACCTCCTCCTTTTAGAATTTGGTTAAAAAGAAGTAACAGTTTCTGGTTTATTAATACAGACTAAAGACCCTGGACAAAAATATCATGTCTCACATGGGGCTTTAATCTCATGAGACAATTATTTTATTATTTTTTAATTATTTTGTCATTAATTTCATGAAATTAGACTCTCATGAGACAAGTTTCATGATATATTTTTCAAAAATCTCATCTCTCGCGACTATTCCCATTATTTACATTTAGTTGTCGCTGAGACTTTTGTCTCGTGATAGAAAAGTCTCATGTAAACTCTCATCATGGATTCGCACCTTACTGGTACGCGCAGTCACATTGTGTTTTAAATGATGATACTTATTACGATATTAGTGATACTACTTATTTTACGACTTAATAACTACTTAGTACAGACAAGATACTTTTGAAACCATACTACGATGGGTGATATCAAGAGAATAGTAAATAACAAGAATATAATTCTACTAATATAATATATGACACGTTTACTTACATTAACGAGTACTTTTCAGTGTGACTTGTAACAATACTGATTATCGTTATTATATACGCATGTCATAAATTACACACATTCTTTCCCCCTAAGATGTAATATACAGGGTGGTCCACGCAACTCGCACACCTCGAATAACTTCTAAAGTATGCGTTGAATGAAATTTTTTTCTTATAGAAGAGTTTCATGGTTTTTGAGGAGCACATTATGTAGTGCATGTACTTTTTTATAGATGGAAACGTTTCAGAGATTTCAAGGCCAACTTCGTTATTTTAAATGCAATGCTATATTTTGTTATATCAATAAATCGAAGAATGTTCAATTCTGAGTAAAAAAGTATTGACTTCTATTAGCCCTAAACTTAATAGTTAACATATAATTTCGCTTAGTTTCTGAAAAAGTTACTTTGCGTGATGTCAAGTTGGAGCTTCAATTTCATTAATGATGATGCAGAAATAGATTGCACCATTGTATTAATGTCAGTGGATACTATTTCAAACCACTGCGTTAGCAAATGTTGATAAACGATTGCGATAAGGTAAAGTCTATACTGCAAACTGTACTGATAAACATTCCCGCGTAAACACCACTGTCTTAGGGAAATCTTTGATGATATTGGATCTCCAATTTCACATTACGCAAAGTAAATTTTCAAGAAACAAAATGAAATTATTTGTTAAGTAACTATTACTTACGTTCAGGGCTAATTGAGGTCAAAACTTTTTTACTCACAAGGAGAGGTTCCCAGATTTTTTGGATATGTTTTAGAGCACTGAAAAATAAGATATACTTGGTTTTTTATAACGGGTCCGTTTTCATATTTAGGAGGTGAAACCACCCCTCAATGTTACAAGATTTTCAGGTGTTCGTCTCCGATTGCTCTGGTTTTTGGATATGTCTTAGAGGACCGAAAACTAAGAAATACGTGTCTTTTCATTTTTTCCGGTTTGCATGTTTAAGGGGTGTAACCACGCCTCCAAATTCACAAGCATAGGTGGTGCCCGCCTCCGATTGATTTGGTTTTTGGATATGTTTTAGAGCGCCGGAGAATAAGAAACAGGTGTATTTTCATTTTGGCCCGTTTGGCTCCTCAAAGTTCATAAGGGGTACAAAATTGTGTTGAATAAAACTTGATATAAAAATTTGCGTCATAACTTGCTGTACTTATGATGTTCTTGTCGTCAGTCACCGTTAATAGGGGGTAAACTATTATTTGCAAACGGGTCGAAAAAAAAGACAAATATTTCTTATTTTTCGGTCCTCTAAAACATATCCAAAAACCAAAGCAATCGGAGGCGGGCACCAGCTATTCTCATGAACTTTGAGGGGTGGTTTCACCCCCTAAATATGAAAACGGTCCGTTATAAAAAAAACTCGTATATCTTATTTTTCGGTCCTCTAAAACATATCCAAAAACCAAAGCAAACGCAAACGGATATCTAGGAACCTCTCCTTGTCAGAATTTAACATTCTTCGATATTTTAGTATAAAAACTATGGCATTCCATTTAAAATAACGAAGTTGATCTTGAACTCTCTGAAACGCTCCTGTCTATAAAAAAATGCATACACTACATAATGCGTAAAAAAAATTTCATACAACGCATACTTTAGAAGTTATTCGAGGTGTGCGAGTTGCGTGGACCACCCTGTATAAGGCATCAATCGCAGATTAGTTTTTCCCCCAAGTTAAAGGCGACTACAGTAGTTTGTACTCTGGTTTTAGCCACCAGTACCTACTTATTTACATTCATCCTATTTTTCTCTTAAGCCTAAAACAGAAAGGTGGTACATGAACCCTAAACTACCATTGTTATACTCTATATTATTATCATAAAGTAGCTTTTTGTCATCGGTTTTTCCATTTATGTGATGAATTAGAAGCAGATTTCCTTTATTTTTTATGAGACCTATACAGTCTAACAAGGGACATCATTTAAGTAATACACGCCATTTGCGATGAAACTTTTTTATTGGCAATCGTCCATAGGTATCTAGGGGGTGAAACCAACGCTGAAAATTCGGGGTAAAAAACATATTTCGGAGATGATGCGATATAGTCTTTTAGTCACTACGATGAACTTTGCAGACGAACTCCGCGTATATGTAGTCGAGGAGCTGCTAAGAGGTTGGAGTATTCACAGACGAACCTGGTCTCAAACCAGAGAGGAGGGTTGTAAATTTACAGACGAACCTGATGCGAGATCAGGGAGCCATAGAAGGGTGAAGTTTTGCGGACGAACCCGATGTGAAATCGGGGAGCCAATGGCTTGGAGAAGTGTCCTTGTATGGGCGAGACGTTCGAACGAACCTGATGCGAAATCATGGAGTCGCCAGAAAAGTTAGTTATGCCTCGTAACTCTAAAATAAAGTTTGATACAAGTCGAGCGGTACGAGCGCTAGCAACTTGTATCGATGGATTCGTTCAACTATCGTTATAACGATTACCAGATGGAATAATGGGTTTCAATGATTTACTCGATTTTATCAATGAGTAACTATTCAGTATATTGAAAAGTCAGTCTTTTGGGTGCAAGTGTTTAATGTCGCGATAAATAATTAAAAGGTTAAAGGCTGGTCTAACAAGGGGACCTTCGGTTTTGCCAATTTCAGAAAATTTTTATACTTGGTGTACGTGAAGGTCTCTACTCGGACCTTAATTTCTCGAAGCAGCTTTTCAGCCAAATTCGAGAAAATCGACTCTGAGAAAATTGACTTTGATTGAATTTCACCTAAATACGCGTGCATCGTAACTCGTAAGCGCGTGCCTCTCAAGTGTCTACGATGCATACGCATTTAGGTGAAATTTAAGCAATGTCCATTTTTTCGAAAACGAAGCCTTTACCGCAATTTCGTCACTCTTGATTTGCGTCTTAGTCTTGCCTGTATAATCATCCCCTAGAGTATTACCATAGGTAGGGGAACACCCTGTATATAAGTGAACCCAGAATTTTTCAAAGTCGATTTTCTCGAATTTGGCTGAAAAACGCGTCTTGCTGCTTTGAGAAATTAAGGTCCGAGTATAGACCTTTACGTACACTAACAAGGGACGTTCAGCAACCCGCAAATTCTACGCAACGCAGCACTATTTTTTCTTGATGGCATAATGCAATTTTTGGGGGTGAAATCACCCCTTGAAAAAAATGTAGAATTTTTTTCCGTGGAATATTTCGAGAACGGTGACAGATATCGAAAATAAGTTTAAACAAAAGTTGCATCCTTCTTTTATATCTACGAAACCACGTAAAAATAATTTTCGACCAAAACATATTTTTCAAGTTACCCCCACAACCGACCTTTAAAATTAAGTTTTTGTGTTTTGTAAATATATGCCGAAATACCTCTGGATAACCTATTTTCATACATATGTATAGTTTATGTGTTATATATTTTTTTTGCAAACAAATATAACCTCTGTTATCGAATTTGAAGTCCATTAAAGCAGTTTCCATTAATAAAATGGTTTCTTAAAGCCATATATAAATTATTAGTTATATAAATTTTAGACAGCTTTCAATTATTTAAGCAAGACAGTACGTACCTAAAATTACATCCAAAGTAAAGCTCATTAAAAGTAATCAATGACGTGCATGAGTCATTATCATAAAAGCACATTCGTACATGCATTACTTGACGTGTAGGTAATCTTATTAGGCTATTTTGGAAACCATACGAAAAATAAATAATGCGTAAAGATTTACAATAACTTTGCAAAATATATGTTATCATTAAAATGACGCGGAATCGCATTGATGCCGATAACCTTGTCGAACCTTCCGATTTGCATAATGCATATGTATATGAATTTTAAATGATTGTAAATCAATTTTACTTACCTATCCCACTAATAACATATATATAATATTACAGATAAATATTATAATATTACATTAAAGTTATTAATATTAAATTTAATTACAACATTATAGCAGTTTCCCTGAATGAAGTGGTTGCTTAAAGCAATATTTAAACATTTGCAGTCTTTTTTTGTACATGCTGTATTGTTTGATTATACATTGGAAGAATTATACTAATAGAAAACGATAGATACATTGAAAATTACGGTTTGTAATTGGTTCAATAATGATAATCTTCATAGAAATGATTAAAATAAAAATACTCACAAATCCTCACAAATACTACACTTGGGTATAAGCTTTTCATTCCGGAAGTAACAGAAGTCCACAGGATTTTGAAATTCGCTGGGATGCGTTTCTAGATAACTAAATATATATATAAATATATAGTAATATATATAAATATATAGTAATATATTGTAAGATAGTAATATATTGTAAGATAGTAATTTTCAATGTATCTATCGTTTTCTATTAGTATATATATATATATATATATATATATTAGGGTGGTCCTTATTTTTCGACCATAAAATTTTTTGCACGCCGCCCCCTATTTTTGTTCCATTTCATGAAAAAATAATTTGTGCAAAATTTGAGATCGATCGAACGTCGGGAAGACGTGGCACAATTGAGTTGAAGTTTTGAAATAATAGTGATTTCTCGTCAATTTCGGACATAATTGTGTTCGGCTATTTTGGAAGTATCAGTGAATATTTTTTAATAAAAGTACAGTTTATTAGATGTATAATAATAATATGTACGTATTACTTTGAAAAATATTGACGAAATCTTTGAGTTATATCTTTTAAAATTAGTATACAACGCAGCGTATAGGCCATAATAGGCAACCGGGGGTCTTAACTACACTATCCAACACGTATTTGGATCTGCAATATGCACTCCGAGATCCTAGTGGAGGTTTTCGTCCCAAATACGAATCCGTAAATAGAATTGCTCTATCACCCTCAGTTTTTGAAAAACATGAGTTTTTGTAAAAAGCGCACGATTATGGGCAAGAATGAGGTATTACGTGAAAACCAAGAATGCTAGAAAGTTGAATTTAGTCTGAAAATATAGAGGAGAGTTTCCTGAATATATCGGTGTATACAGTTATCAAATTTGATGGTTTTATATGATTGTAAACGGCCGTCAAAGTTTAATAAAGTGCCGATGTGCATGATTTCTACGCAACACTTTTGCATTTTTACGAAAAGTTGTGTATCTAGCCCGAATTCGCTACAGAGTATCGGATTCTGTAGACATTTCTGAAGAAGAAACCATCCACGAAAAATGTCGGAACGGTTTTTAACTCGGACTGTTCCAGAAAATATCCATCGGCAATGCGTGCACGCGGTGTTTTGGCGCCTGGCGGCTTGCGAGCCATGGCGAGCCGATACTGGGTGCGTTCCACTTGCGCCCAAATCGCCCGCAACGCCCGTGATTTTCATTAAGGTGGGTTTCCCTGTACGCGACTGGACGCAACGTCAAGAATTTCAAAGTCGATTTTCTCGAAACTGAAGCGCGATATAAAAAAAAGTTACTCTTTCTTTTCGACTTATAACAAGTAAATAAGTCGAAAAAGAGGAATAAGATTTTTTGATATTGTGCTTCATTTTCAAGAAAATCGACTTTGAAATTCTTGAGGTTGTGTCCAGTCGCGTATAGGAGAACCTACGTTAATGAAAATCGCGGGCGTTGCGGGCGATTTGGGCGCAAGTGGAACGCACCCACTGTGTAGCGATTTCGTGATAGATAAACAACTTTTCGTAAAAATGCAAATATATGGAGAAATCACTATTATTTCAAAACTTGAACTCAATTGTTGGGTAAATTCAATAACCGTATTTTCTTTTCTTCACCTATTTATGATATAATATTCACTATTTCATATTAAACATATTATCTTGTTATTAAATATAAAATATTAATGTCGAACATACCCCCATTTTTAAAATTAATATTATTATTAACTTGCAAATAATATAAGAAAGAAATTAAAAGAATGGTCACTTTCATTAAAATACGTAAAATTTAATATAATTAATTAAAAAGATATAAATATTAATTAGTTATTACGTTGAAAAAATCATACCGTAGCACTATTATCGTAAATATTTGGGCACAAAAAGAACGCTTAACCATCATTATAATATTTTTATTCATACCTTTCCGTTCATACAAAATTTCACATTTATTGCAACTTTAACGCGAATGTGCCACGTCTTCCTCTTATCCGATCAACTTGATCTTTTACGGGAATTATTTTCTTATCCAATGGAACAATTTTAGGGGGCGGCGTGAAAAAAATTTTGAAAAAAAAATTTCACCAAGAGTAGCTAAGGACCACCCTAATATATATATATAATATATATGAAAATATATTATCCAGAGGTATTTCGGCATATATTTACAACATACAAAAACTTAATTTTAAGGGTTGTTGGTGGGGGTAACTTGAAAAATATGTTTTGGTCGAAAATTATTTTTACGTGGTTTCGTAGATATAAAAGAAGGATGCAACTTTTGTTTAAACTTCTTTTCGATATCTGTCACCGTTCTCGAAATATTCCACGGAAAAAAATTCTAATATATTTTTCAAACCCCCAAAATTGCATTATGATTTCACCCCCAAAAATTGCATTATGGCACCAAGAAAAAATAGCGTTGCGTTACGAATGAATTACTCTACTTGCACACCGAGTCGCATAATTTTCTAAATTTGCGAGTTGCCGAACGTCCCTTGTAAGTATCAAAATTTTCCGAAATTGCCAGACCTGAAGGTCACCTTGTAAGACTGGTTAAGGCTGCCGTCTCACTGGGCGGGAGGTGTGTGCTTACGCTCACACAAGCTAAGTTAAGCGTGTACGTATACGCGTGTAGTAAACAAACCGTAAATTACAACTTTCGTCCTGGAATCGGCAAGAAGGAAGTGTTTGCGGGTTTAGTTGCCTTCAGTAGACATTCGTGCAGGGTGGTCTGGTGCGTTTAAACGCTAATAAACACCGTATGTTGAAATAATAATGAATTTATGAATCGTGTACTCAGGACAGCCCGAAAAATGACAGAATGAAGCTTCAAGGCTTCTCCGTCACCGGCGCTGATGATATATTCATGCCTTGTACCATCAAAACCGGTGAAAGTCCAAACTAGCCGATAAATGTAGGAAAGACATAGTTGCCGAGACGTATCGAGAGTCGAATCGCGCTGTTGCCGCATTTCCCCTATTACTATTTTGTCGTCAGGAAGGCTTGAATGAATCACGGCGAAGCGGCTAGAGAACAGAGATGGGCAAAGATAATATCTGGATAAATTAGAATAAAAGTTCGGTTCGAGAGGCATAGAGTGTTGCTGCGGTGGATTATGTATTGATAAAATGTAAAACGTAATGTTTCTGGTAACATACTGCTGAGATTTTCCAGATTAAAATGAGTTGAAACACGGTATAAATCAGTTTATTTCTAGAACTGTACTAGATAATTGACTATAAATGTAACATTGCTAACCTGATAATGCTAAAAATAATCCGATTTATAAAGTGTTTAAATTTATTTTCAACTGGAAAGTCTCAGGAGTATGTTATTGAAACGTTCATGCCGATACGATAGCGAATGTGGATGTTTTACATTCTATCAAAACAAACAACGTAAACAATCATTTTAATATATTTTTTATGAGTAAATATAAATATTGTTCCCCCCACGGTTATTTCCTCCACGTCGTCCTGGAGATTTTGTTCAAATTGAAGTATGTTACAGTCCATGTGAAAATAAGGAGGATTTAAATAATCATTTTGCCAAATTCGAAAGGGAATTTTCAAAAAATCGATGAAGGTTGTGTACTTTGAGGGTCTGTATGTATAAAATAATTTTGAATGTGGCAAAGTGTGACAACATGAACCCCTCTTATTTTCACATGCCCTATAACGTGCTTCAATTTGAATAAAATCTCAGACATTGCGTGTTCAAAGTGATCCGCTTGGCATGGATTGAACCGTATATACGACATTGTCCATTCCAACCGAAATGGATCCTAACCTACTTCCAACTATCGCGTTCTTTACGAAACCGATAAAAAGCAGCTGCGTTCGAGACACTATAGTGGCATCGCAATTACCTAAAATACACAATTTATCGAGAAATAATCCGTCACCTATGTACGAATAGTAAAACTAAAAGTGAATTGTTGTGAGATTTCATGCTCCACGATTTTATTTAAAGTGAAAAAACACCATCGAAATTGTAGTACAAGAAAATAATTATTTTTTAGTGACTTTAGCACTATAGCGTTTAAGCAAACTGTTAAACTGTATACAGCAATAAAAGATATTTCTAAAAAAGTTTGAGCTGTGAAATGTAAATCCACAAACACTAAAAACTAGAAAATAAAAAATATATAAAAAAATTTTATTAAAATTACACTAAAAACGAAAAAATAATTATTTTCTTGTACTACAATTTCGGTAGTGTTTTTTTCACTTTAAATAAAATCGTGGAGCATGATATCTCACAACAAATTCACTTCGAATTTGCCATGTGTTTTATATAGAAAATATATATAAAAAAAAATTTATGGTGTTAATATCACATAATTAACATAAAATCATAGGGCACGATATTTCATAACACGATATGAATCACTTTAATACTTCAACTTCTGGTTGCACATGGTGCCCCACGATTTTATTTAAAGTGAATTATTTAAAGTGATATTAACACCATCAAAATTGTAGTATGTACAAGAAAATAATTATTTGTTAGTTTTTAGTGCATTTTTAATAAATTTTTTTTATATATTTTTTTATTTTCTAGTTTTTAGTTTTTGTGGATTTACATTTCACAGCTCAAACTTTTTTAGAAATATCTTTTATTGCTGTATACAGTTTAACAGTTTGCTTAAACGCTATAGTGCTAAAGTCACTAAAAAATAATTATTTTCTTGTACTGCAATTGCGATGGTGATATACTACGAAGTACGAACGCCTGTAAAGTTTTAATTTTACTATTCGTATATAGGTGACGGATTATTTCTCGATAAATTGTGTATTTTCGGTAATCGCGATGCCACTATAGTCTCCCGAACGCAGCTGCTTTTTGTCGTTTTCGTAAAGAACGCGAGTGGCTGATTTCAAGTCGTTAGGATTTGTGGTTATGGGTTATATTTATTGATGATTAGGTTATTTTCTCACCCCTTCGGGGTTATTTTTTTTTAAATATTGTATTGTCATTCAATCTATGCACGCCTGCAAAGTTTCAAGACAATTGGATAGTTGGAAGTGGGTTAGATTTGAGTTGCCAGATTTGAACCATACAAACATACAAACAAACAAACAGAGGATCGAAGCTGAATAATGATTACGTTATTAAGGGGGCCGTCTCAGCGGGCCTTGAATGTGTGCGTACGCTCACACAAGCTAAGTTATGCGTGTACGAACACGCGTGTAGTAAAAAAATCGTATATTACAACTTTCGTCCTGGAATCGGCCAAAAGGAAGTTTTTGCGGGTATAGTTGCCTCCAGTAGACATCCGTGCAGACGGGTCTGGTGCGTTTGAACGCTAATAAGCACCGTACATTGAAATAATAATGAATTTATGACTCGAAAACTGACAGAATAAAGCTTCAAGACTTCTCCGTCATCGGCGCTGGTGGTACATTCGATCCCCGTAGCACCAGCGTATACGTATACGCGATGTAGTAAACAAACCGTAAATTACAACTTACGCCCTGGAATCGGCAAGACGGAAGTTTTTGCGGGTATAGTTGCCTCCAGTAGACATCCGTGCAGACGGGTCTGGTGCGTTTGAGTACTAATAAGAACCGTGGGTTGAAATAATAATGAATTTATGAATCGTGTACTGTGACAGATTCGAGAAATGACAGAATGAAGCTTCAAGGATTTTCCGTCACCGGCGTTGATGGTATATTCGCGCCATGTGCCATCAGAACCGGTGGAAGTCCAAGCTAGACGATAAATGTAGGAAAGACATAGTTGCCGATACGTATCGAGAGTCGGATCGCGCTGTTGCCGCATTTCCCCTATTACTATTTTGTCGTCACGGAGGCTTGAATGAATCACGACGAAGGCAAAGATAATATCTTGATAAACTCGAATAAAAGATACTTTATGTTTATCCGTTCTGAACCCAAGTGAATTCATTCGACAGCGAAAGATAATTTTTTTATTCGAAGGAGAATAATTTGTTTATTCGATCTTTAACCGTAGTTTATTCGACTTTTATTTGAAGGCTTCAAACAACTTTCGGCAGCGTGTTTATCCGAACCGGCGCGATCTCTCTTTGAGCCTGAAGACTTGGGCTGTTCGGCGGCAGCTTCTGATTTCGGTTCGAGAGGCATACAGTGTTGCTTGCGGTGGATTATGTATTAATAAATTGTAAAACGTGACGTTTTCAGTATTTATTAACATACTGCTGAGATTGTCCAGATTAAAATGAGTTCAAGCACGGTATAAATCGGATTCTTTCTAGAACAGTAGTTGGTAATTAAATATAGGGTAACTGTACTCGTTGTTGACAGTGCACCAATAGTTGACACTTTTATTTTCAATCACAAATAATAAGCTTTTTATTAAAAAAATGTTTTTGACTAATACGCTGTTTGAAAAAGTATTAGTCAAAAACATTTTTTAATAGAAAGCTTATTATGCGTGACTGAAAATAAAAGTGTCAACTATTGGTACACGGTCAACTACGAGTACATTATTGATAAAAAATATAATTTGATGTATAGCTATATAAAAAAAGTATCATATGTTTTTCGAAGAATTACATTCATAAATTTCATTACGATCGGCGTGTTACACTTCGGTGATGTCTTCATATTGTATGCTTTGAAATTGCACATTGATTATACAAGATATTACATCCTTCTACCTTAGAGCATATACATATACATGGAGGTCTCATGGCCTGTTGTCTCCTGTGGATCCAATTGCTGACCAACATCGTGCGAGAGAGAGAAAGACATCGTGCGAGCGAAAGAATATATACTTCACTCTCCCGCACCAGTTAGCACGATGCTTTCTCTCTCGCACCATGTTGGCGACAGTTTCAAGCTTTCAATGAGACCTGCATGTATATATGCTCTAAGCATTCTACGTATAAATAAAAAGATATGGATACGCAAATTAGTATTGTTTCATCGACATGTTTCCTAACCTCGCTCCCGAACCTCTCTATCTTTCATTATTGCTATCCTCTTTTACGTTCAGCGAGGCTCGGACGCTAGACGCAGCTCTCGTGCCGTGATCCTTCAAGACTTCTCGATAGAAAGAGAGAACAGAAGATTTCTTTATTTTTCATCGTATCAATATGAAAGTGATTCTGCCGATTAAATTGACAGAAAATAATTTAAATCGGACTACTTTGAACGAAACGGGCTTTCAATTCTGCAAATAAATTTTATGTGTAATATATCGTTAATAATGATATTTCAAATTGTGTCAGGTTTGGTATATTTCCACCTTTCCTTCTTACACTCCCGGACCTCTCTATCTTTCATTATTGCTACGTTCAGTGAGGTTCTGACGCTGGACGTAGCTCTCGTGCCGTATTGCTTCAAGACTTCTCGATAGAAAGAGAGAACTCTGTGGCAACAGCGCGGCAGAGACAGAAAGAACAGACGATGTGGCAACTATGCGTCAAAAGTTCGTCTACCCAGAGTACCTGGAGATGTCATCTCTGTACAAGTTCTTTTTATCGACCGCAGTAGTTTCATTAGGGTCCGTTTGTTTACTGGGGACGCTTCGATCGATTCGGACCATAACAAAAATGAGACGGCAGCCTTAAAAGGAATTGCCAAATAGAATTTTTACCGAACTCGCGAATTCTATAGGGTTCGATGCCTAACTGTAGATTCGTAAGGGAACCTGAGCCCGATTTCAGTGGATACAACTAATTCTTAACGAAACTGACACAACGTGATTCTACCCGTAATTGGACAGTTCTGAACCGTCAAGGGTTGAAGTTACAGGGTTTATATAGCTCCTATATGAGCGGGGATTCACTAAAAATCTCCATATAAGGAGATCCTTGGGAGTCCTCGCGTTATGCTCCTGTTTCTAGCTGCTATCCAGCTGGTCGAGATCATGCTCCCCACATTACTTGAAATATAATAGAAGGAGTTTTAGGGCGTTTCACTTTCTCAGACGCGAGCTCGAAAATGATTTGAGAGAGAGAGAGAGAGAGAGAGAGAGAGAGAGAGAGAGAGAGAGAGAGAGAGAGAGAGAGAGAGAGAATGATAGGGGAGGGGGAGATTCTCCGCCCCTAACAACCTGAAATGAAAAATTTCATTTCTGCGACTTTCTTTACGTTTTCGGAGGTTAAACAATACTTAGGTATATTTTAACGTTTATAAACATGAGGTGTGAAATTGATTCGTTTAACAATTTTTTATCTATCGTGTAACCCAATTTGAAAAATGTAGTTCTCAGATAAACATACTTAAAGTTACAGGCCAACTATTTCAGAACCATACAATAATGTTGTATCTCTGTTTCTTCAAAAATGTCCTTCTATGCCACCTGTTATCGTTTTCTAGCTATCCTGGCGTATGTCAAACTATCTTTGAAGATACGTTTTCCTGAAACGCTTAAACAGCGACAGTCCCTTGTTTGGGCGAAAAGCTTGATTTCTATCCTAAATACGATTCCCATAACATTCAACAGTTTCATAATGGTTTTAAATACTTTACTAAAAATGGATGATGCTAATAAATAAACAGCATTTTCTCCTGTAACAATAAGACTACAATTTCGAACCCACCACTATTTCAATACCTCCCACGCATTTTAAAGTATTTATGAAAAGGTTGCCACCATAAACATTTATGTAAAGAATTTCTTAATATAACTTTACACACAAATTCGACACACTTCATACTTTTAAAACATGCAACAAAAGACTAAACTTTTTGAACCCGCTAAATTAAAGAAATCCCTTATTAATAATAATTAAAGTGTTCCTCTACTATGAAGGCCGAGGAAGAATGACAGCTTTGTGACTTTTTGGAACAAAATTATAAGTCGTAACGAATTTTCTTTTTCAATAAGATGCTTTTTCTAGGTTACATACAAAACCCATTACAAAATCTTATTCCAATTGAACAATAGGTGTTGCTGAAGTCAGGTCCTCCAAATAGACAAGGCAGTTGTATTTTCAGGATATCTCCATAACGGCTCGTCAGAAATAAAAAAATCACACGCATGTGTGATACGTTACTGTGTTGATTCGTTGACTTTAATACACGTTGCAGTTTATGTATGTACGTTTTTATATCATTTTGTAGGTTCATTCATAGAAAATTTAGTCAAAATTCGACTGATAGTAAGGTGAATGTCCCTATTTCTTCTCACGTCTCCATTTCTGCTCATTTCGTATTTTTCTTATTACTATAAGCGTTACGTTTGTACTATAGTTGCAACAAAATAATTCTAAGTTACTTGAACATTTACGCCAGTGTTGCACGAGGTTTGGGCTAATCAAAGTGCAGCGAAAAACTTTTAAAACGAGAGACTCATGATTTTTCGATCGTGTTCTAGCTGGTTGTGCTAAGGAACAGCTTCACTATTGGTATTCGACAATTGGGCAGAAAATAGTTTTTGCAGTAAAATTTCTTATTTAATAACAAAAACAAATACCGTATTGTGCTCCAGATTTAGATTCTTTTACTATTCTTATTATTTTTTTAAGTAGAAAACAGGTGAGCAGGTTTAGGGCCAAGTGAATCACCGTCATGTCCGCATTTCTACTCACCAAAATTTTAGTAACATAACCTCACAATTCAATGTATGCTGTAACCTCTATTTCTATTCGCAGACATTTTAATTTTTGTTTATCATTATTTGATGCTTCACTGTTGTGTTATAAAACCTCTCCATAAAAGATGTAACTGATTTTAACCTGAAAAGGCAACATATTATGTGAACAGAAATTGGTACAAATGGTGAGTAGAAATACGTACATCGCTATTTTTCGTGAGCAGAAATACGGACATTTAGTGCATTGTATTTAATTACAAATTACTAGTAGTTAAACCTCTTGAAATATTTTTCTTAAATAGTTTTCGAATTGGTCGATTTACTATTAAAGAATTAATCAATTACTCTGCAACTTTTGATCACAAACAAATTTTTTACATCTTCTTTATGACGAGTAACCTCTTAAATGAGCAGAAATTGGGAC
Source organism: Andrena praecox (assembly GCA_963932275.1). Classification (NCBI taxonomy): domain Eukaryota; kingdom Metazoa; phylum Arthropoda; class Insecta; order Hymenoptera; family Andrenidae; genus Andrena; species Andrena praecox. The sequence goes on from OZ010731.1 coordinate 39,600,132, forward strand.
ATTCATCTTACCTAGGTACTTACTATTCAAACTCTCTACTTGACCATTAGCTGGGGGTAAACCTGCTGTTGTTAAGTGTTTAATATTTTCTTCTACACACTAATCTTTAAATTCTCGAGAAGTAAACGCTACTCCCCTATAAGATATAATTTGTTGCGGATTGCCAAAAATAAGTTTCTGTAATTTTAATTTATTTAAAACTTCTCGTGTTGTTGATGATTTTGTAGGATATAACCAAACAAACTTACAATTAGTAAAACAACCAATAATAACAAGAATATGATTATAACTTTTGTTTGTAGTATCTATTTAAAGATCCAACATGATCAATATGGTATGTTTGCAATGGAATATCAACTTTTATAAGTGGATGTAAGAAACCTTCTTGTTTACCGTGTTTACGATCTAGTATTCGGAACGCGCTACCGGGATACAGGATAGGTCATTACCGAATGAATATAGACTTGGGACACTTATGTGGTAGAGACTTTCTTTATTAGCAGCCAACTGGCTGTAACGTATACGAAACGTCGCACGTGGTACGCGAACAAAGGACTCTCCTTTGCAAAGCCTTCGCGTCTCGTAGTCTGGATGTTACTGCGTCCACACATTCTCTCGCCTCGAGGCGCTGCTTCCGGCGCCCTTTCGAGGCTTCAGTACGCGTGGACGGTGGCGCTTCCTGACGGCGCAGTGGCGGTGTCGCCATACTAGAACTACACTACTCAACTGTTTGTCTAATTGTAACATTAGGTAGGTATGTTATAATCTTGTTTTATAAGTTCCTCTGTCCTTTTGATATCAATGTGTCATGTTTGATAAGATAACTGGATTATGTCAGGGTGTAATATTTTTGGTACAACTAATTATCATAAGGATGATCCTTCAAAATTTCTGAAATAGCTTTAATCTCTTTATCATTTTCCTAAATTTTTTTTATTTTTATAGTCGATGATTTTTTACTAATTAACAAAACTGGATTTAGAGCATTAGTGTACCTGATATATGCATGATTTTATTCTTATTATTTTGACCCACAATACTCTACGGAATTTTCGAATGCTCTAACAAAAGCAAGAATTTCAAGTTCATAATTACAATAATTTCGTTTTTCACAAAGGAAATTGTTTTTCTACTCATTATTGCAGCACCATATCAGTCTTTACATGCATCAGTGTTGAGGTGACAAGGTGGAGTGGAATAACAGTCTTTTTAGTTTGTCGGACAATTCGATATACTTACGCTGAATTACTTACAATTAGCGATGCTAAATAGACAGACCCGAAGCTTACTCGATCGTGACTAGGTACTTACAATTAGTCACTCACTGCCCTGTCCCTCCATTTCCTGCGTTTTCTACCATTGAATACCTAGCGAAGCATTAAGTGAAAATGGAAAGTACCGAATAGAGATGGTAAGAAGGTTTTCTGACCGAACACCGAAGGACAACGACCCCAGCTGCAAAGCAACTATTTTATTGTTTAATCAAGAGACACGGCAGTGTCTTGAGCCAAGTACATGCGCAGCGCGAGACACAGAGTGTCTATATAACGCCACGATCCGCTATGAAGAACCCTTCGGTTATCGAATCTCAATAATGGCTGATCCGATTAGATTTTGAATGCTCTTAATGGATAGCTTGGGTTTGATTTACATCAGAAAAGTGTCCTGTAAAGTTGCAATTTGGCGAATTTTATGTTAAGAGATTTTCTCCATCGTCAAGTGTGGGCAAGAGGGGAGCATGAAAGGGTGAGTAAATGTCTCTCAGGCAGGTCGTTCATTCGACGAAGGTTTCGGCCAATTGCGTAACAAATTGTTGTCACGTGACAGCCGGACACAGAGCACATCTGTCAAGGTAAACGTAACCTAGGTAGTGTCAATGAACTGCCAAGTGGCAAATAAGGTAAGTCGCCAAAATTTTTTAATAGACTATTTATGTAGAGCTTATAGAAACGAAGGGGACGCACAGACTTGGATACAAATGAAGGGGACCACAGGCTTGGATAGAAATGAAGGGGATGCACAGGTTTGGAGGTTGTCCGGAGGAGGTTAGATTCTTTCGCACAAGTTTCTGGAAATTTGTCAAATAAGGTAAGTCGACAAAATTTGTCAAAAGACATGGCATTAAGAATTAAGAAAATTATGGTCGATTGCTTGCAATGCAGAGGAAGTCACATTAGTGAAGAAAGTATGCTGAAAATACATCTCCCTTGATTCTTTTCAATCTTTTGTGAAAGTCATTCGTAATGCTTTAAAATCCACAGTAGTTGCCACGCTACTTATTAATTTTATTAGTTTCCCATTAACAATATTTTAATTCACCAATAAACATACTACATTAATTTTATTCCAACACAAATAAATTGTGCGTTATAAATATTGGATCTCTTCGTTCATTTTCGCTGAATTACTACCATTAGCATTTAAATTTCCTGCAACAAGACTTTCTGCCATACGCTCTCACCTCCTTCGGACACATTTTGCAGTGTCTACACTTACTATAGCAAAGGGCCACTCTATTTCTATATAAGTTCTACGTTAAGTACGTTGTAACTAGGGATTGCAAATTTACCGACTTTTTCAATTACCGGTAATTCGGTAAAATTTTCAATCAAAACCGGTTTACCGATAATTTACCGGTATTTTTTAAAGTATGGAAAATATAAGAGTAAACATTACAAAAAAATCCTTTTTTGAGCTCTAATCGAGCATTATAATAAATATATGCAAGTAAAACTATTCTGAACATAAAATATAAAATGAGATAACAAAAAATAGATATATTTGTGTAACTATTGACAATACTTATTAATATGAATCTTCGCCACGAAAACAATGAAAAGAATCTTATCTTACATACATAATTAAATATTTTTTATTTAACTTTTTTTTTTAACAAATAAGCACGCAAAAAACATAATTTGTCTAAACTTTGGTCTCCTGATCGCGATCTAATTTTTGTACAAAATAATCCAGCCACGGATAAAGCACTCTCAGATTCTACGCTTGTTGGTCGGATAATCATTAAGAAATCATATGCCATTTGTACCTATATATTTTCTCCTTACTTTTTCTACTTGAAAATACGTCCATTTTTTTGATGACTTGATTTAGATTTTTTAGTTCTCTTTTGGTTTAGAGTTGATTCTTCGTGAGGTACTTCGGTTTTCGTCTTTATTAGTAATTGCAGTTTTTTTCACTGATAACGACGTAGACCGAAATAACGAACGCATATATGCGCTATATTGATATACGTAATTTATCGAATTACCGGTAAAAATTTGACGAATTACCGGTAAAAATTTGAGGGTACTTCTCGTGATTTACCGGGAAACCGGTAAACCGGGTTACCGGTATTGCAATCCCTAGTTGTAACTATAGTATATATAAAGTTTATTTGTTTCCCCTTGGGGATTACAATCCGCACTATTCCACCTCCTCTTACACCTACATTCTTCTTAAACCTATTCCTTAAACCTATTTCTTAAACCTATTCCTGAAACCTATTCCTGAAACCTATTCCTCAAACCTATTCCTTAATCCTATACCTTACATCTATTCCTTAGACCTATTTCTTAAACCTACTCCTTACACCAGCGCCGGTCAGGCTACCGTTTTCAGGGCATGGGCAGCCGCATTTGCCCGGGGTAAACGCTGCGAGCAAAGCTCGGGGCAGTGACGTCAGCTATCGTTAGAGCGGAGTGGGGAGGAATGGTTGTGGCGGGAGTACAGGCTCGTAGATGCGTAGGGTAGGGAGGCGACGGTCCTTGTTCATCCTAGGCATCTGTACCGTATTGCCCGGGGTGGCGTGGCTTGCGCGCCGCCAGCAAGTGTTTGCCCCGGGCTGTCTGACCAGTTGCCCTACGCGGCAACTCCTGAACGGCGCTGCCTTACACCTATTCCTTTATCCTACTCGCCTCTTAACTATTTCTCTCCATCACTCGCCCGCTCGCCCGCATGCCCGCTCCCACGCTCCCCTCCGCCACGCACGCCACCTACACCCCCCTTCACTGTCCTTTGACCCCCGCTTCCGCACGCCACCACTCACTCTCATTCCTTCTTCTCTCACTCCTATACTCACTCCTCCCCTCTCCTCATTCGATCCTCACCTCCCACCTCGTCATTCAGTACTTCCCCCACCCTCCCCTGCCACCCCCCTCTTCCCAACCCATGCACTCCTCCCACACATGATCCCATGTTTCCTCTCCCCATCCACATACCCTGCACTTTCTTCTTTCTTCCTCCTCGCAGTACCTCCCTCCCCTCATCCCATTACCCAGTCTAAACCTCGCCACCCTTTGCCACCTGCTTTCTCCCCATCCCCTTTTCAAATATCCTGGTACCCCCACCCCCTTCACCATCCTATACCACTTATTATATTCCGATTCTCTTATCCTTTCCCACCTTTCCTCCTCCTGCATTTTTTTCTCCTTACACACCAATTCCTCCCCTCATTCCTTCAATCCCCTCTATTGTCCATCCCCTTCCTTCAAAATACTACTTCCTTCCCCCCCCCAGTGCTTTCCCCCTTCTCGGCCTTCCTTTAATCTCCTCCCAACACCTCCTTGCCAGCTCCCCCACCCCCCTCATCAAACATCTTTCGTACCCCATGCCCTCAACCCCGCCTTCCCTCTCAACATCTCCCTCTGCAGCTCCTCCCTTACCGTATACCCTGGTGTACAGGGTCATCCGTTAAAACTGCAACCTACGCGCGCGTGAACAGCTGAAACTGGCAACACCGCCTCACGGACGCATTCCACTACAACCATGCGCCGATACTTCCGCCATCTATGAGCCAATGATGCAAGTGTACGGTCTTTTAGATGCCAGTAGAGAGCGCAGGGTGCTTTTGGCTTTCACCAGATGATATTAAATTTGACGTAGCAGACGGGAAAGAAAACGGTAGCCATTTTAAGAGTGCGATCGCACCGATCCCGTTCCGCGTGAAAATATCTGCCTTTGCGACGGTCCAGCTGCGGTATTAGACCACATTGGCGCATTATTGGTCCGGGTAGAAGAATTTGGGGCCTTTTTCGTATAACTTTTGAACTATAAAGCATATCGGAATGCAAGTTGCGCTGAAAAATGGGGAAAAATTATCCCCTCTTATTGATGGATAATTTAACATATGTTTCGTTTACTTAATTTTTTTTTTATCAATATTTTAACCGTAATTGCAGTGAAAAGCGTTTGCAAACTGTTTATTTGATACTTTATTTAGTGCTCTGTATAAAATTCATGGTGTTGATAAACAATAGGCTAGTTGTTTCTGTATCATTACTTTCATAAATTGAGAAATTAAATTTTTATTCAATTATATTAGTTCTGCAGGCCTCAGAATCTAATGTTCTGGTTTTCTTTTTTATGATTTTATCTTTAAGGGGGGATTCTCGTCTAACAGTCCCAAAAGTAACTTATATTTACGATTTTTTCTGAAAAAACTGTTCGTCATATTGGATTAAACTCGTTTGGGATATAAGAAGCCATTTTTGAACTTGCAGAAAATATTTTTTTTATGTCGATCCTTCTTATTATTTATTAGTTATTGTGGAATCTTCTCCACCTCTTCGACGATGTAACTCCTGTTGGCGGGATGTGTAGCACAGTGTCACAGTGTCACTGTCACAGATACAGAAACAACTAGCCTATTGTTTATCAACACCATGAATTTTATACAGAGCACTAAATAAAGTATCAAATAAACAGTTTGCAAACGCTTTTCACTGCAATTACGGTTAAAATATTGATAAAATAAAAATTAAGTAAACGAAACATGTGTTAAATTATCCATCAATAAGAGGGGATAATTTTTCCCCATTTTTTCGGCGCAACTTGCATTCCGATATGCTTTATAGTTCAAAAGTTATACGAAAAAGGCCCCAAATTCTTCTACCCGGGCCAATAATGCGTCAGTGTGGTCTAATACCGCAGCTGGACCGTCGCAAAGGCAGATATTTTCACGCGGAACGGGATCGGTGCGATCGCACTCTTAAAATGGCTACCGTTTTCTTTCCCGTCTGCTACGTCAAATTTAATATCTTCTGGTGAAAGCCAAAAGCACCCTGCGCTCTCTACTGGCATCTAAAAGACCGTACACTTGCATCATTGGCTCATAGATGGCGGAAGTATCGGCGCATGGTTGTAGTGGAATGCGTCCGTGAGGCGGTGTTGCCAGTTTCAGCTGTTCACGCGCGCGTAGGTTGCAGTTTTAACGGATGACCCTGTACTTCTCTCCACCCCCAGCACCCATTTCAGGTATCTTTCCTCCAGCCTCTCCACTCTGTCCCTACCCTTCCATCCCCATATCTCCACTCCGTAGCTTACCGTAGCCCACACTAATTTATCAAAAAGCCATATCCGCCTCTCCCAGTCCTTCCCAAACATCCTCTTTCTTATCCCCCACTCCTGACCCATCACTGCTGCCCCCTTCCTCACTCTTTCTTCTACGTGTGCCTCCTGCCCCCCATTCCTCATCAACATATACCCCAAATACATCAATTTTTTTAACCTCCTCCACCACCTTTCCTTTCCTTTCCATCTCCACGTCACCTTTTTCCACCCCCCCCCCCCCCGTTTCTAGACCTCATTATCTTCGTCTTTCCCACGTTCAGCTGCAGTCCCTTCTTATCCAGATACCTTTCTAGTTTCCCCATCATCCCTCTCATTCCTTCCTCCTCTTCCGCTAGCACCGCTATATCGTCCGTTAAGTTGTAACTAAAATATGGATTTTATATATTTACAGATAATCAAAGCAGAAGATGATGCAGTGTGATCTACGTCAGGGAAAAACATTTATTGTGACATAGTATTATATTAATTAAGTGATTTTATTAAGCTTCGATCCTCTGTTTGCTTCTTGTATGTTTGGTTCATATCTGAAAACTCAAATTTAAACCAATTCCACCAATCCAATTGCCTTGAAGCTTTGCAGGCGTGCGTAGTTTGGATGGCAATACAATATATTTAAAAAAAAAAATAACCCTGAGGAGGTGAAAAAATTGTCCAGTCATCAATAAACACTACAAAATGTGTGAAATCCCCCACAAAATTACCTTTTTTAAAAAAAGGTACAAAATAGAGCGCCAAGTATACGCGCGCAAAGAACGGTAAATTAATAATCCCATAAAAAAGAATCCCATTTAAAAACATTGTCGTAAATTAATATCTTCACCAAACTAATGATATACAAAAATGGCGCCAATTGTAACAACGGCTATTTGTACAAGCAATCGGATTTAAATTGAATAAAAGATTCATCATTGGAAGAAACAAAGAAGATAATAATATTAAGCAATAAATATTTTTTTCAAAATACTTGGCGCTGCGCTCCGAATTGGTGTTGCTGAACTGAAGAAATATGTATAAATTGCATTCACACGGGGTGTATCGCACCCCAAGTGCAACTTTCGAGTTAAAACGTCGCGCCTTTACGACCTCCAAAGGGGATTTACCGCACAAAAATTCAAAATTCGCATTTTCCCACAACCGTGGAAAATCGCTCATTTTCAACTACAAATTTTATCATATCAAAATTTACATATCTAGAAAAAGACTATTATACCATGATTGTATGAGTATTACGAATGTACAATTATCACTGAAAAGTTACAACATTCAAAAATACGAAAATGGTAACTCAAAAAACGACGCTGGGTTACAGTGAACCCCGTGTGTCCAATCTGTGATTACAAGGTGTGACGACGAAGGGTTAAATAAGTCTTGTCATTCTTTTCGTTTTCTGCTAAATAATCGGTCATATTTTACGGACTTTGCACTGCATAATTTACTAATTATGCAGCTGTGTAAGTACCTATTACAGGAAGTAGTTATATCTGAAATTAAATAAACTTGTCCGGCGGTAAAGAAAATTATTTATGTTTCTGATGGTGCGAAGCAGCACTTCAAAACAGATACCAAATGAGTAATCTGATGAAGCATAAAGATGATTTTGGCATTGAAGCAGAATGGCACCTTCATGCTACAACACGTGGTAAAGGAGCATGTGGCGGTATTAGAGCGACCTTAGAAAGGGAGGCAACCCATTATAGTTTACAAGTCGCCCCAATGAGAGCGATTTTAACATCCGAAGCTCTTTTATTTGGACTAAAGGGATTGATGATAGGATACTTATCTATCCGAAACCCTTTTAATGCTTTTTATGATTGCGTTTATTTTGACGTTGAGCGTACAAAATTGTTTTGTGTTCTCGAGCGGCCCGTTAACGGCTTTCTGACTTTTCGAGGTGAACTTCACTATTTATCTTTCCGGCGCATGCGCATGATGGAGGGCTGACATCAGCTGTTCGGTTTGGTCGCCGGCCGACTGCCGGACTCGGAGCACCGCGTCATATGCTAGATCCAACAGCCCTGAAACCGATCCCCGTCGGACACCGCAATACACTGAACCCACGCCTTGCCATCCTGGCCAGAATAGCGAATGAACCTGTCCCGCAGGTAACTTGCGACCAAACGGCATACATAGGGCGGCGCACGATGGTACTCTCACGCCCGCTCTATCGCTGCCCAAGAGACGGAGTTAAACGCGTGGGCGATGTCGAGTGACACCGTCATAAACATCCTGCCTCGGGCGACTGCCGCATCCGACACGGCTCGGATGACCGATATAGTATCGACCGTTGATTTGCTCCGCCCGAAGCCGTATTGGCAGTCGGAAAGTTCGGGGCCGTCACGGAACAGATAGTCGTCCAGGCGGGCAGCAATCACACTACCAAGTAGCTTGCCCGCCCCATCCAGAAAACAGGTCGGCCGGTAGACGGTAGGTGAGCCCGCGGGCTCATCGGGCTTGCGGAGGAGAACAAGCCTTGCCTTCGTCCAGCACGAGAGGAACTTGCCCATCCTCAGACAGGTCTTGAACAGCCTGACGAAGCCGGGTCACAGGATCCAGAGAACTGTTACCCAGGCCTGGCCCGGGATACTGTCAGGACCAGGCGCTGTATTCCGGGCGCTCAAGCGGTCGACGGACCAGTTCGCCTTTCGTGACCTCCATCTCGGCGGCCGACCAGATGGTTGCATCCTAGCCGGGGGGGGGGGGGGCACAGACAGGACCTCCCCGAGAAACTGTTTAATCCTCTCGTAACAGGGGGGAGGTGGGCCTTCTCTGTCGGGCGTTAGTAAACCGGTTTCGGGTGAGCACGCACGCAGCGTGGAGATCGTCGATCTCGCCCCGACCCCCGACCATGACTGGGGGCGCAAATCCGGGGCATAGTGGTCTCACACAGCGATATTACGACGCCCCGGGACCAAAACGCCCTCTCAAAGGAGACTTTGTACCTCCCTCGTATCCCTCCTCTCCCCCGGCATCTCTTGCCAGGCGATCACGGAGGCGGACGTCCTCATGGCGTCCCGATCCAGGCGCCGTGGCACGTCGCGCGACAATCGGTGCTCCTCTCGACAGCGAGCGCTGGGGGCGGCGGAAGTGCCGAGAACGATACAGAGCTGCACGACGGAACACAATGGAGCTCCTGTGGCCACCTGCCATGTAATCGCTGAGACATCGGCCAGGTCCCCAACCCAGTCAGGGAGGTTTAGGACCCAGTACGGCTCTGCGATCACCGCGAGCCCGATCGACATCTGCCGGAGGGTCTGCATCAGCAAATACAGCGTCCCCCCAGCAGCGATTGAGTTTCACCTAGAGGATTAGGGGCGGCAACTCGTCAGGCCCGCCTTCGTAAGATGCTGCCACCGTACCCTTCAGCGACTCGAGGGTACGGGGGTGGGGGCTGCGGTCTCGGCGGCCGCCTGCGCGGTTGCCTTTTTAAAAGCTCGTGAAGTGAGTTGGCGACTGGGTCAAAGGCCTTGGGCTGCCCCCGCCCTTCTTGCGGGACTACTTTTGGGACTTTTTCTGTGGCTCAAAAGAACTGGTCGAGGACGGAGATGAGGGTCCTCGAAGCTCCCAGACCACCTGCACCACCATCGGTTCTGGCGCAGGAACGGCCACCGTGCCGACCGCCACGAGAGGGGAAACCATCGGTGCCACAACGACCTGTAGGAACACTGCGGCCACGGTCCTCGTCGGTCCTCTCTTCTTATTTCTGCTTGCGGTCGGCTTACAGGCGGGGTCCCCTACTCTGTAGTCGCCCGAGCTGTCCTTCGCCCTATGGCCGGCCCGCCGCACCATTAACACAGGCAGCTGCGATCTGCCGCACTCGAACAGGTCCACCTGACATGGCCGAGCTCATTGACCAGAGCCGCCACCCTCGCTTCGAAGGACTGGATAAGGATCCGCCCAACCTTCGCTAGTTTGCCGGCCCCCTTAGGGGGCAGTGCACCCACAGGGATTACAGCCCTGTCGCATTGCGTCGCACATTCCCCACCGCGACCTTCCCAATACGCGAGGCAAGTTTCGTCGTGTGTAGGGTATCTGCTCGGTCCCGAGTGGTGAACTTGCAATGAAAATTTACTACAGCGCTGGCTAGCGGTGGGGCCCGTCACGCACCTACTTCCTTTTCCAACGGTTCCTTTCTCACACAACATTCGCGGAAAATAATAGCATTGGCTCGCTGTGACGGCTTGTATCACTAATACATACGTGCGTCATGTCCAGCGTCTAGGCTTCGTTTATGACTGAGATGGTAGGCAGTAGGTACTGACATGGTTGTCTCTGTAGCGTCGCGCGGTATCCCTGACAACGCGGGCGGGAGTGGGAGAACCCCACAGGGTACGCGTATCCCGGCTTGACAGCGCTGATTTACTGAATAACGAAATACGTACTTACATAAAGCTGTAACTACAAACGATTTTAAAGTATAAGTAATAGAAATAATTAACGTGAAACTTTAAAATTCAGGATTTTTTATAATTATGTCGTTATATATCCGGAAAATAAAGCGATTCGATTGTCTGTATTCTATTTTAAATATATTGTAGGTGGAAATGACGAAGAATGCAATTTTTATAATAAAATATTAGGGTTCCCGGAAATAAATTGCGGTTTTTAGGCATGATCTTTGACGTTGTGTAACGTAGCTGAAAATACACTTATTTAATCGAAATAAAGTCCATTTCAATTTATACACTTTTCGCAACGAGATGCAAGCTCGTTTATTCCATTGCTATAAAAATCTGAGGTCGTAACAAATGAACGTAAAATAAATCGTAACCACTAAACGATAGTGCGACATCTACGCTTTGAAATGGTGTCTTATAACATGTTATAATATCTTATAACAAACATGAATTCAAAAACAGTATCCAAAGCTCTACATGTTAGACTACTGAAAACCGCAATTTATTTCCGAACAACCTAATAATAGTAATAACAGGAATTAATCTCTTTTATTCATACATACTCAATTGTTTTCAGATCAGACGTGAATATGGTTGCTATGATGAAGTGTTTCTTTCAAATTATAGTCTAAACAAACGTCAGTGTAATTGGATAAGGTTTCTCCGCATAGTTGAATCTTATGGTGAGCAAGTAAACCTCATTGGCACCAAAGTGAAAGGTAAGCTACTTGATTTTTTATAAGCAGAAAAATATGTACATCTATAGAGATGAAACTCATACATGTTATATGGACGAACATATTTCTGTTACATACAGTATTACCTCCACAATTGAAACTGGCTTGGGATCGGCTAGTTCCAACTAATCTATTCGACATGTCTTTATTCTTTGCTGTGGCGCGTGAGAGGGGCTGAGAAGGAGTGAGAGAGCACACGACAACGACAAGTCATAAATCACGGTGCACTCACACTCATTCTCATTGTCAGTCTCGCTTACTCGCCGCGGCAACTACAACAGAAGTAGTGGGGATGGCGGATTATCATTCGTGGAATCACAAAACGTATCACTTGTGAAGGCAGTACTGTATATATCTATATATTATGGTACGTATAGACCGGGCAACAATTGCTGGATACATGTATCTAGCGAGTTGGTAACACCTCTGTAAGATACAACAACTCTCGCCTTGCTCCAAACAGTCTTCTAGAAATCATTTTATTTGGGAGCGAACCCCATGCATAACACGGTTGTCACCTAATCATTATCAGGATCGTATTATTACTAAATTAATATGCATTTTGATTTTTTCATAGTCGTCAAAAAATACAGTTTATTTCCACAGACTCACAACCAGCAACATTTCCCCTCCGAAACGGGAAACCTGGATACAAAGAACATCTTTCCATGTCATGCTGCTAGAGTCTAGACCAGGCCTGTCCAGGGATTTTCTCGCACGAGCAACCGCGAGTTGCTCTTCGCTCTTGATGGCACCGAGTCAGACCCCTCGCGCCCCTCAAGAGCGAAAGGTCCCCATGGTGGGGCAGAACCTCTTGCCTTCGCTCGCAACCACCCGCGGTTGCTCTTCGAAGGCAAGAGCAAAAGTTGGACGGGCCTGGTCTAGACACTCGGTCGGTGTTTCTCTGTCACCGTATCCAGTTCTTCGGATAAAAGTGGCCAACATTATTAGCAACTTGTGTCCGAGCGATTATTGCCCCGACTATATGAGATTTTAGACATACAATGTAAATCATAAGTAAATGTAGGAGAACATCGGCAGATTTCGGCAGTATTCAAAATCAATATTTTTAAAATCATATTTTATATAATTATTACAATTTCTTCGTGGAAAACGAATTAGACAAATTTTACTCAACTTTGTGACAATAAAAATCAAAAAGGGTTTTATATTTTTTCTCTGTTTGTATTATCTAGGGGATCCAATCTTTGAAGTAATAAAAGATGTCCAACCGGATACGGAATTAGTGGCTTGGTTCTTTCCTACGGCAGAGCAAGATTTCGTTTTCATTTCACATGAAATGTGTTCCAGGTCGGCTGTATACAGGTGTACAATCGATTCTATTCTAGATGGTAAGTCATAAATAATTAGAAAATTATATTAACTTTTTGATTGGCGACGAATCTGCTGAAATACCGTTTTAATTCTGTTATATCAACTCTACACATGATATTCGTATACGTACACTCAATAATCGTGTTCAAATACGCAAATGTGGTTACATCATTCGTATTCCTATAAGGATATCTGGTTTTTGTGCCGAAAAGTATACTGTCCTGGCTCGAGTCAGTAAATTAACACAATTCGAAACATGTAATTATTCGCTTGCCTTGCATCGCGAGAGCTATTCACACTTAACGATGAATATTCAGCTGTGTGAGCGGTGTGCGAGCGCATTATTTATGTTCGATAAATAATTATGTGCAAAGTCTCGCCAGTAGTTATGGCGTAAACAGGCCCCTGCCCCAGAAGCTAAGGGAGAGAAGTTTGGAGTTTCTATATAAATGTTTGAATCGTTGAGCGAGAATTTACAAGAGTTAGTACGACTTAAACGACCTCTGATGGCTCTACCTGCGCACTTGCAAAGAAGACCCAAGAAGGACGCGATAGCAGGGTTTGGCGGAAATACCGTGCGCCCGTATCAGGAATAGCGGTGGGGGAACTCTACGCATACGCGATGGCGCGACGACCGTCGAATCAATCAACGCCAAGATGAAAATTCGCCGACGCCAGCGCCAACTAGTGAGACCGCGGCCAACCAGCGTCGTCGGGGAATCGGTTGTCGACGCTGGGTGGCGTCGGCGAATTTTCATCTTGGCGTTGATTGGTTTGACGTCATCGCGCCATCACGCGCATGCGTGAAGTTCCCCCACCGCTAATCCTGTTACGGGCGTACGGGATTTCCGCCGCACGCTGCTAAGGCCGACCGCCAAAAAGTTTAGAGGGAAATGTTTTTCAGAATGATGACCTTGACAACATAAGTCAAGGTCAAGGTCATCGGAAATGCCTTCCCTAAAGTAAACATTTACCGGATTCTAATATTTTTACAAAACTTGTTTATGTTTTCTTGGTATGATATGGATGTCAGTATTTCGATGAGGTTACCCTCAATATAGCAACTTCTTCTTTCTGGGGGGTTTTCCTGGCATTCACTGATGATGGTTCATTAATAGGCGATCGTTCGAGACAACACACATAACCGGAGGGTTATTGTTTAAAATACATGTATGAATCTGTTTGGTGTGTCCGGTTCTTATTCTGGTTATTATAACTATCTGCTTCTTGTATAAGTTGTGTTTTCAGTTATAGATTGTTGAATCCTGATTTAATTTTTCCCTACCGGTCGGTAACCTCGAAAAGAAAGTAACTATTTTCCTACAATTTTTTCTGGGTTGTTCGTACAGTTCAAATTTTTTCATGGTAGATTTGAGTATTGACGGCACACAGTGGGCAAAACACAGAATTCTACTCCAATTGCTGTAAGTAGTGATAGCTTTAGTAATATTACGCCCGTTGTCGGTTGTAAAGAAAGCCGAGGTCCTTAGATCTACAGGATGTTCCAAAAATGCTGCGGGTCCTTAAAGGGGGTGATTCGGGGGATGATTGCAAACAACTTTTTCCTTTGCGAAAATGCCCTCCGAGGTTTCGTTAACGCAGGGTTTGGAGGACTCTAGCGTGGTACCACACCTACAGAAGCGGTGGTAATGTGTGCGTGAATTGATGCCAGCGCCCCACGTGGCGACAACGCGAAACGAATGTGACGTCACAGGTGGACTCTGTGCCACGAAAAGATGCGCTTTGCCGGACTCTAGCGTGGCACCGCTCCCTGTAGGTGTTCCATCTCCATCACGTGACACTGCGATGAATTATGGCGGTAACATTCGAGAATATAAGATCCTTTACGTCCGTTTCTAATAAAATGAATTGAAATATATGTAACATCGGTGGCAGGAAACAGAAAACACAAAATAATAATGCAAACATTATGTATTTATGCATATACATAAGATATAATATAAACATTGTTGCGGGGCCGGTTGGGAATTCTGGTAGCTTAGGGAGTTTCCGTGAGGTCCGGTGTCCGTGGAGCCCTGAAGGACTCTGCTCGCGAACGCGTGAAGTTAAACGAACGAAATGATGAACTGTTTGTAATAAACGCGTAGAACTCAATAAAACTTATAGAACTGAACTGAATTAAATTATTAAACGATTTAAACGATTTGGAATAACTATTTAAGAACAAGATATTTAAGAATAAGAAGTAGACGAGGATATTTGAGATTGAACAAGAGTTGGCAATTTTATTGGGACACGTCTGATGTGTTACAACGTCGGAACAAAAGTATCTGGATAAGAGACAGGCTTCTTCTTACGTTCGTTCCTCTTTTTATTCATACATTGTTTTCCGAGCGATAAGGAAGGAGGCGAAGACAATTTCTGATATAATAAAGTACATCCTAAGTTCTTTCATGCTCAAACTTCGCGCTTTAGGAGCTTTCGCTAAATGGCGCTCGAACGAGCGGGGATCGCAACTCGCAACAACATATACATAAATATGTGCATAAGATATAATATAAGGATATACATAAATATACACATATTTTCTAATTGTCCTTATTTTATTCGCCCGCCAAAACATTTCCTAACACATCTTCCGGTATTTCCGTGTTATTATCATACATGCTGTTATTGAAGAGCTGGATCATATCATCAGTGACTGTGTAATTAAAACAACAAGCATTCCGATTGGACATGTCCAGTTTGATTCTCGTCAGAGCAGCTAGAGTTTCCGGTTGTAATCTATTTCTACATTTATTTTTAATTTGCGTGACGATGGAAAAATATCGTTCAATGTCCGCATTAGAATGCGGCAAAGATAAGCACAACTGTGCTAATTTGGATATGTTTCCACATAGATCTTGGTCTGCAAGGGATTGTTTTGTGCCAGAACTGCGGTAAACTCATTTTATTGATCTCTTCTTTTGCCGTCGTTAAATATGCAGACGGCAATTTCATCCATTCGTTTACTACCCCATACTCAAATTTTGATCTAAATTTGTTTAAAACACACTGTAATTGGTCATCCTTATGATTGGTTATGTATGCAGCTGTTTCCGGGTTTAAAAAATCTAGTGCCTTTAAAAATGTGTCATCGAATGGCACTCTATTGACAGTCTTTTGGTGGCCTGTTTGGTAACATTTCCTGATGTTTGTAAAAAATTGTACCATGTCCTCGTTTTCTTCCCAATTATCAATTGTTAATTCCTGCAGTATATTCATACATTTTTCTCCAGTATAAATTGTTGTGAGTGGTTTTAAATTTTCTACATTATAAATGTCAATTTTGTGCATATCTGATACACCTATCTTATCATATTTAATGAAATTGGGTACCAATGAAGCTACCAGTCTGTTACATTCAGGGAGTAAGCGGTGAACTAAGACTCCCGAGCTCTGAAATAATTTGTTCGCAATAGTAAAACCTGTTAAATAATAATCTATAAATTCCAAATATGCCTTCGTAAAAGGAGAATTCATAGTTGATAATAATTTTTCTGCAACAAATTCATTGTCTGCTGCTGCCTCCGCAATCACAACAAATAAAACTGTCCACTGTTCTAGCACTCTTTTTATGCATTCAGCTAGTGCTAGCCATCTAGTTGTCGATGGCTGTTTAAGTTTTCGCTTTGAAACCTTCATGAATTCTTGCGTACCTTCCAACATACACAGTCGTTTGGGACTTTGCGAAAAGTATGAATAAAGAGACTGCAGAAACTTCTCAATGTTCTTTGGTAAGCAATCGCACGCGTGGCGTGCAGCCAAATGTAATGAGTGGCAAATGCATGGTTGGACATAAATTTCGTCATTGGCTGCTAGTATACGAGACGTCACTAAATTATGCGCTCCCACCATGACATTGGGATTATCCACGCACACGCCAACCATGTTGCTTATAAGCAAATTAAACTTGTCCAAAGACTGTTTAAAATGGTCATACAAGTTTTCTGCTGTAGCTTTATTAATCCTAATTAAATCTAATAAGTCTGTACATATCTCTTCTTTGTCAACATAGCGAATTAAGATGCAAAGAAGTTTCATATTGGACACATCTGTGGTTTCGTCGATCATAACCGAAAAATATTTGCCCTGTATTTTCTGTATTGTTTTTTCAACAATGGACTTGTTAATTACATTGAGGCTAATGGCTTTCATTTTCTTCCCACTTAGAGACATGCGTTTCAGAACATTAGGATTTGCGAATACCTTCTGCGACAGTTTAACATAATGGTTGAATGAGTTAAATGGTCTGTTATGTTCGATTGCATCAGTGCATACTCTAATCTCAGCCTCCTTTACCTCGTCTGTAAAAGTCCTCGTTTCTTCACCTGGAACGAGGATTCCGCTCTTTTCCTATACTTCACGTTGTCCATATGTTTTTTGGTATCAGCATGATGCTGCATATTACATCTCTTTGCTTTAATAATAATATTACAATATGTACATTTTCCCTGGTACGGGTTGCCCTGCACATGTTGTAGCCACTTTTTAAAGGCTGGGTCCTCCAGCCAATCCGGCATGAAGGTTTGACTCTGCCTTTTTTTTTGCAGAGGGAACGGCGAAGGTGTTATCACTGCCTATTCATAAAATAATAAATTTTATTCACACAATATAAAAAAGCAATTCACGAAAATAATCATTAGACAAAGAAACTACGTTCAGTTTATAATTCTATGATTTCAGACGCTAATATATTAAAGATGTATCTTACTTGATTCGGTCCCTACATCCATCGTTGATGTTTCGTCTGTACTTGTAGATGGATTAGTGCTTGTCTCTACAGACCTTTTTTGATGTTTCATATTCTTAATATGCTCTTGGCTGCTTCCATGACACAATAAATTAGATTTCATGGCTAAAATATTCATGCAGCAAATTGAACATCTTCCCGTGTATGGGTTGGAAGGATTTTGCTGCAACCACGATTTAAATGCTGGGTCCTCCAGCCAAACTAGGCAAAACACTCGCTTGTGTTTTTTTTTCTGGGCAGCGGGGACAGTGTTTTCGCTCCTTGCAGCGGGAACGGCGAAGGTGCTATCACTGCCTGTTCATAAAATAATAATTTTTATTCACACGGTTTTTAATTCTATGATTTCAGACACATTAGTGATGTATTAAAAAGATTTATCTTACTTGAATAGGTCTCTACGTCTGAACTTATATGTCCGCTAGGTCCAGCAATGGGACCTAGACTGGCTTCATTGCCTATGTGTAAAATATCCATCATTAGTACTTGTTCGCGAGTAGATGTTGTTCGCGTGCCGGAATTTTAGGTTAGGGTGGCGAAGTGAATTCAAAACACAGCAGTTCAGCGTTAGCCACGTCGTTTATTCAAAACTAGGTTGATGAGCGGATTAACACGCGTGGTGAGCCGAGAACGCTTTACATGAGCGGTGAGCTTTGAGAGAATGAGAGATTGCGCGTTTGAGCAGAACAATAATCACGTGCTTGATACGTGTGGTTCGGTGAACGTTACGAACGAGAGTGAACAATGGCCCGAAGCTAGCTTCCGCCTTGGTGTCTTCCAGAAGCTTCTGAAAGACGCGCCAAGCGGAAGTGAGCTATGATTGGGTGAGCGCGCGGCCGGCTGGTCCGATTGGATGAGCGCGCCGACGGCCAGATCTGATTCGGCCATCGATCGTCGATCTGCCGTCGTGTTCCGCTGCCCGTGAGGTGCTGCGGTGAGATGAGAGCGGTGGTGATGGGAACTATTGCTCGAATCGCAAACAGTACTAAATCAATATTATTAATCAAAAGTATTAAGTATTTCTCTTACCTGATTCCTTGTTCATGTTATTACTTCAATCACTGAATGAAAAACTATAAAAATATACTGGAATCACTGTCTCGCGTTGCGTGCAGTCGCGTGGCGTCTACAAAAGCACATGAGTAGTAGTACTTGGATGCGCCCGTGGGACATGTAGCTTGGCTTGGCGCTGGCATCGGTACATCTGTGACGTCACATTCGTTTCGCGTTGTCGCCACGTGGCTGGCTTGGCGCTGGCGTCAATTCACACACACATTACCACCGCTCCTGTAGGTGTAGTGCCACGCTAGAGTCCTCCAAACCCTGCGTTAACGAGATATTAATAAAAAGCACCGACCAATCAGAGCGCGAGCCTTCCGCTGGAGCTCCCGCAAGCAAGGCGGCATGTATCGAAGGAAATTGCGTAGAATGGCAAAAGAAAAAGACGTAACAAAAAATCGAACCTTTTGCCATGGTTTGTTTGCCATTTAAAGTAAATAATGAATAAAGGATAAATGGATGAAAATCACGTGTAACGTAAAAAGACGAATACAAATTTTTTTTTGAAGATTCGAAAATAATAATTATTTGGAGTGAGGGGATAAGGAGCACGTAAATTTCTTTTTTTAATAACGTACAAACGAAAAGGTAATGCAACAGGGAACGAACGAAAAGTGATCGTAGTTCGTTATTGTGATAAAAATCCGTAGTTCAATAACGGCCAACACTGTTGTTGATAATGAATAAGTTCGTTTAAAAACTCCGAAGAAAAATTTACGTAGGGAAATTTGGAAAATTATCTCCGGAAATAAGCCGCAGCCTGCGTTAAATTTAAAAAATAATAGTCGCCAATAATGTAACTAAAACTCACCCTTTCGGAAATTCACCTGCAGCTTAAAAACCTGTGTCACTAGGTCACTGAACCGATCCTGGTCATCGACAGACACAGCTGATCTCAGGTACACGACACCATCCAAAGTTAAGGGTCACAACGTCAAGTGCGACCGGGTTAATGTAGGTACCGAATATTCACTTCACTGCACGCCTACTAACACTGATCACTTAATTTATTTTCCATGGAACGTGTTGTTCCTACGTTATAAAAATTGGTGGAAATTAATTTTTACTTGGCGTTCGTGAGCCGTGGGTAATTCCCGCGCAAAATCTCACACTGCAGCACTTGCGTCCCCGTTGTTGGGGGGGTACACCCAGAACATCGCGTAATACTCTTGAGCAGAGAACATTTCTGCGACGTGATTGCTGACTGCTGGCTGACAAGATTTTTTCCAAGCGACTTCTTCTACCCACAAATAGTTTCTCTCGTTCCATTATGAGTTGACCCCCACCAGGCCAAGAGGCTTCAGGTAAAAAGAAGCCAGCACATTTTCGAAACACATGTGCTTCGCAGATGTGCAACGTTTTTACAAAAGTCCGCGTTCCGTCCTTTTACTGCCAATGTACCCATTGCTTCGAGGTAGGCAGCAGAGACCACGTGTTTCTGTTCGAAAGAGTCCGAGGGGAAGAGAAACAGAAAGTCTTCGAGTTGCTACAAAGAAAAAAATCCTGTTTCCTGTTTCCCTTTGCCGGTACCCTGAGTCACGTCTGCTACGAGGCGGAACCAGCTAAGTCATAAATTACCCAAAACTGTAGGAAACCGTTCTCTACCGCCGACTCGCGGGACAATACGGTCATAAACCGCGATCCTAGCGAAATGCTCTGGCCGAATGTTTGGGAACTAGCAATTAAAAAGTATTATTCAACATCAATACGGCTCGCGAAGAGACACAGGAAGAAAGAGGGCATGTAGTTCGCTCAGTCAGCTGTCTGTTTTCTATCTCGAAGCAATGGGTACATTGGCAGTAAAAGGACGGAGCGCGGGCTTTTGTGAAAGTGTACGAATGGTTCGTTTGTTGCACTTCTGCAAAGCACGTGTGTTTCGAAAATGTGATGGCTTCTTTTTACCTAAAACCTTTTGTCCTGGTGGGGGTTAACTCATAATGGAACGAGAGAAGCTACTTGGGAGTAGAGGAAGTTACTTGGAAAAAATCCTGTCAGTCAGCTAGCAATCACGTCGCAAAAATGTTCACGGCCCAAGAATATTACGCGATGTTCTGGGTGTACTCTCGGAACAACGGGGACGCAAGTGCTGCAGTGTGAGATTTTGCGCGGGAATTACCCACGGCTCACGAACGCCAAGTAAAAATTAATTTCCACCAATTTTTATAACGTAGGAACAACACGTTCCATGAAAAATAAATTAAGTGATCAGTGTTAGTAGCCGTGCAGTGAAGTGAATATTCGGTGCATTAACCTGGACGCACCTGACATTGCGACCCTTAACTTTGGGTAGTGTCGTATATCTGGGACTAGCTGTGCACTGAGCTCGTCCATCGATGACCAGGATCGGTTCAGTGACCCAGTGACACAGGTTTTCAAGCTGCAGGTGAATTTCCAACACGGGTGAGTTTTAGTTACATTATTGGCGACTATTGTTTTTTAAATTTAACGCAGGCTACGGCTTATTTCCGGAGATAATTCTCCAAATTTCCCTACGTAAATTTTTCTTCGGAGTTTTTAAACGAACTTATTCATTATCAACAACAGTGTTGGCCGTTATTAAATTACGGATTTTTATCACAATAACAAACTACGATCACTTTTCGTTAATTTCCTGTTACATTACCTTTTCGTGGCTACGTTATTAACACAAGGACATTTACGTATTCCTTATCATTATCCTTTATTCATTATTCACTTTAAAAGACGATCAAACCATGACAACATGTTCGATTTTATTTGTTACATCTTTTTCATTTCCCATTCTACGCAATTTTCTTCGATGCATGCCGAGTTGCTTGTTCGCAGTCGCAGCGCGACGCGTAGCCACGCTAGCGCGGCAACTCGGCCGTCAGACTCGCGCTCTGATTGGTCGGTGCTTTTTATTAATATCTCGTTAACGAAACCTCGGAGGGCATTTTCGCAAAGGAAAAAGTTGTTTGCAATCAACCCCCGAATCACCCCCTTTAAGGACCCGCAGCATTTTTGGAACACCCTGTATATTCCAGTTATTTAACGAATTTAATAGTGCGCTTTGTATGTTCTTGTATGTATGTTGTTCTGGTAAATATATTATTTACACTAAGTACCTGCACAAGATTTCGTATATTGTCAATAGGACAAATTATTGCCTTGGCCCGAAAATTTCGGGCTACCCGAACATTCGTATATTGCGGGTACCCGCTCGAGCCGCCCGAATTTTTCCGAATCTGTCCGAGCCCGTATTCTCGTACACCCCTGATTTTTGTTCTGCAGAAGAACGATGTTCATGTTGCTCTCTTTTGAGCATTGCCAAGCTGACGCTCTGTGTGGATTCTATATCACAAATTAATGCGATAGAGCCGCGTTGATATGATTCTTGATTTTATGAACACAAAAAAAGGTAACTGGTATTATTATAATGGGTGTGTCTTGCACGAGTTCGATTGTGCCAATGCCAATACCGATCGGATCGCGCACCGCTCTCGAATCATGCAGCGCCGTATTCCTCCGGTCGTCAGCGCGCACCGTTGCCATGAAAAGGCGATTTCCTTTCGGGCATCGCTTCCAGGAAATACGCAACAATGTTCAGACGCAACACTCGTTACCGAGACCAGAGCCCTGCAACGGGCGGGTTTGATCCGCCCGTCACCGGAGTGTATCTCGATGCGCCCGAACCGCCCGGACCCCAACTTTCACTAACCCGCGATGCCCGCGGCGGATGAGTCGGGTCATCGTTGATTTCTATCCACCCGAGGCGCCCGAGACAGCCGAGAGTGTTGTATCCCCCCCCCCCCTCCCCCCATAAACATGACTCATGTATGAAAGAAGCTAATTCCCTTTAATTCAAGAAAAAAATTAAAAAAAGTTCACGTGCAAAGATTGTGAAATCAACTTTGCTAATTCCAATTGTACCTTTAATTCAGGAAAAAAATTAAAAATGTTCTCACGCAAAGATTGTGAAATCAACTTTGCTAATTCCAATTGTATTCTCGTTCTCCGCTCGAACACTGATTCCTCTGTCACTTTTTATACTTGACATTCCTTTATTGGCCACAAATCAATTCAGTGCTCAGATTTTCAGCTTCGGTTTTAAGGAATTAGCGGGCGTTGTATAAGAAAAAGCTATGAAGTCGACTGAAAAAAAAGTTTCATATTCTCCGCATCTCTCTTACAGCGTATTCGGACGGTCGCAATGGTACGCACTGGGTGCGAATTTTCACCAATTGGAAGCGAAAAAGTTCGCATTCAGTGCGCACTAGTTGCCGAATGTGCTATTATTAATCTATTACCGACTTTGATTTGTTTAAATTAGTCTCTACCAAGTCTTTATTATCTTCATACGACATTTTTAACAGAAGATGCCCCTCTTATAAAAGTTATTGTGTCAACTGCAGGCCTCTCCTACTTCATAGCTTTTTCTTATACAACGCCCGCTAATTCCTTAAAACCGAAGCTGAAAATCTGAGCACTGAATTGATTTGTGGCCAATAAAGGAATGTCAAGTATAAAAAGTGACAGAGGAATCAGTGTTCGAGCGGAGAACGAGAATACAATTGGAATTAGCAAAGTTGATTTCACAATCTTTGCGTGAGAACATTTTTAATTTTTTTCCTGAATTAAAGGTACAATTGGAATTAGCAAAGTTGATTTCACAATCTTTGCATGTAAACTTTTTTTAATTTTTTTCTTGAATTAAAGGGAATTAGCTTCTTTCATACATGAGTCATGTTTATGGGGGGGGGGGGATTTCATCACTTTTTTCATAATTTGTGAATTTTTGTTGTGTTGATCTTATCAAGTCTTCTGTACCATCGCCTTTTGGTTACGCCGCCAGCCTTATTTATTCGGATCATACATACAGCTAAATCTAACGTAGAAGTACAAATAATACTGTTTTTTGTCCTCGACTTTTTCATGTATTTGGGGGGGGGGGGGGGGGGGTAGGGCAGAGGAGTGACATTATTTCTGGAAAAGGTTGACGGAAAGGACCCCGTGGAGGTGAAAATTGTACCCAGTCAGCAATAATCAATAAAAATATTACCCATAACCACAAATCCAAACGACTTAAAATCAGTCACTCGCGGGTTTACGAAAAAGACAAAAAACCGCTGCGTTCGGGTCGCTAGTAGCATCACGAGTTCCGTAAATACACAATTTATTTCGAGAAATGATTCGTTACGAACGAATAGAAAGAAAAAAATAAAACATTGAAGGTGTTCTCAAGATTGCAAAGGAAAAATGAATAATTTCAAGGAGAAAAAAAATTGGAACATAGTATTATATTATTATAAATTAAACGATTTTAAATTAGGTATATAAAATTATAATTTTAATGGAACTATTTATTTACAATTGTTTATTTACAAAATAGGCTGCCGCGGCCGCGGTCACGGCTCTGGGTCTTCACTAAATCTCGCAGGGTACTCGCCTGCGAGCGGAGGCTGACGGCTTGTGCCCGTACCGCCTGGAGGGTGGCCCAATGCTCTTGACGGGCCCGCACCCTCCAGCCGCTCCTCTTATGGCGCTTCGACGTGTATCCCCCTGTAATTAGTTAGTAATAAACGTCAGCAATTATATTATAATAATTTATACATTTTTGGCACGCGCAGATAAAAATGTTCGCCTCCCCTGATATAGGCTAAACCAAACAATTTTTATATTGTAAAAACAAAAAAGGTATTTAATTAAAGAAATAAGAAATAATACCATGTGCCGTGGCCGGGCCCTGTGGTGGTGGTAGTGGTGGTGGCGGTGGTGGTGGTGGTGGTGGTGGCGGCGGCGGCGCCGTAGTTGCGGCTGCCAGCGACAGCGAACCGGCCTGGACTCCCCTGATATAAGCTAAAGTCAACAATTTTTATTATATTGTTAAAAGATAAAAAGTATTGATTAATATTATTAAGAATTAATACCGTTTGTCGCCGGCTGCTGTAGTGGTGGTGGCGACGCCGCCGTTCTCGGCACCTTGTTCGCTGCCATTAGTATTTCGGCATCATTCGAGTCTGGAAAAATGAATTTGAATAAATGTATATATAATTTTTTTTTATTATTATTTAATTATTCTGTAAGCTTATCGTTAATAAAACTCACCATCAAGTAGGGCGGCCTCCCGCATTTTCTACAAAAATTAATAAACAATTAATTAACCAAAAAATCATCCAGAGTTCATAAAAGTGGCGTAAGATAGAAGAAAGTCATACGTTAAGTATCAGTGGACATAGACCGTGACTGTATAACAAATAATACAACAAAAACATATTTGTATCAAGCGAGATGTGTTTTCAGCGTACTTTCTTCAATAATGTGACTGATAATGTGTTGTCGATTTACCTTATTTGACAAGTTTCTAGAAACTTGCACGTAAGAAAATGCTTCTCTGTCGAACCTTCTCCGGACAAGTTCCAAGTCTGTACGTCTCCTTCGTTTCTATCAGCTCTACATAAAAAGTCTATTAAATAATTTGGGTTCTATAAGCTGAACAAAAAAAGTCTATTAAAAAATTTTACCGACTTACCTTGTTAATTGAGGCAATTAATAATTGAGGCAGTGTCCTATATGATCGAAAAACTCGTGATCGTGATATTTCTAACATTTTGATAACTGTCACTTGGCAGGTTATAATTGAGTGACAGCTAGGTGACATTTACTAGAGACCCGAACGCAGCGACTTTTAGGAAACGATAACTTCAGGAAACTATCTAGGCGACATCTATCTGCGTCAATTGTAAAAGTAAAACGTGACGTCACGAAACGTCTTAATCAAAAAAGTATCATTTTGATAACTATTAATTCAGAATAAATCTTATATCTTTTAGACAAATAGCTTGATACATTAAGTAAAACGACATATGGGTTCGAAAAAAATAAATGATTCGCTTAATCATGTAAAAACACCGGGACTATGTCATAAAATAAGATAATAAGGCTAAAAAATAGCTCCGACGACCTGTCAATTTCGCTATCTTTCGTGTATAGATACGTGGTCGCTCAGTGTGCCTATGGGTAGAGGGGAAGAGGGGAATTAGCTTCCAGACGCGACCGCGTCTGTCGATACGCATGGTGACGTCATGACGTCTCGGGCGCCTCGGGCACCTCGGGCGGATAGAAATCAACGATAACCTGACTCATCCGCTGCGGGCACGGTAACGGGCGGGTTGACCCGCGATATACCCGCCCGTTGCTGGGCTCTGACCGAGACCTGGCTTTCTTCGAGGGGTGGTCTTTTCTATCCCCAGATATAGGGTGCTGGGTACCGGTAGTGGGGTGGCACTTATTATCCATGCGTCTATTTTCTTTGTGGTGGTCCTATTTAACTGTCCTGTTACCTATAAGGGTGTATTTATAAAAAATTTCAGCCCTTCTTTATTTGTTGGTGTTGTGTATAACCCAGTGCCGTCTTAACCTGGAAGCGAAAGAGGCAGCCGCCTCGTGATTCCGGAGCTCGGAGGGCCCCCGAAAAATTAGAAAATTAAAAAAAAGGGTTGTAAAAGTTACATAAAAAATTGGAAATGGGCCCTCCAACTGTGTCCGGAAGAAACTAACGAATACACGAAAATTTAGATTTTAAAGCGAGTCCCTTTTCGTGGACCCCACGTTTAAATTTATTTATTTAATTGTTTTAATACTTATTCACTTCGCGCGTTATTTTTGATATTATTTAATTTAGAATAATTTAGCGGGCCACATATGAAGCTCGCCTTAGGGCCCCTGAAAACGATAAGACGGCACTGATATAACCACCCTCGAAATAATTTAACTAGCGCCGATCTTGATGCCCTCACCGGAGGTGGCGAGCCATTCGATGTTGGAGAGATTTTAACGCGTGGCATCTTTCTTGGAAGAATATTTATGGTAATAAGAATGGGGGTACATTGTATAGGTACTCCCGCGTTGGTACTTACGGGATTGTATACCGTAATGACTACATTCCGGGGTATCCCAGACAGAAACCCTTCTCTTTTGGGTATATTTTGACTTAGTTCCCAAATGAATCTTGACTGTTTGATATCGGATGACTTCAATAGAAATCATCCCAACTGATTGGGAGATGTATAAAAAATCTTAAAAAAAATTTCATTTGCGTACATCCTTTTCAAATCCCGGTGATGTTGATCGGTATATTCGGTTCCTAAACTCCCCCTTTGGTGCTTGTCTTCGAAAGTCTTCGAATTTTGTTCCATCTAAAAGTGTGAGTGATTTCTCTCAGGATCCATATTTGCTTGCCTATGTGATACAGGCACAGGCGCCCCATACAATGTCGGTGCGCGTATAGTTGCTGCCTCGGCAGGAGCTCTGGTGCTCTGGCGGCACTTGTTTCGAGCGATTTCGGTCGGACGGCGCGGCGATTTGCGGCGGCGGCGGCGGGTTCAGTGAATTTAGTGGATCAAAGGGTGGAATCAGGTGTCCGGCCTAGGATGGTCAAGATTGACGCATCTAGTAGGGGGCTGCAATCTGATGCTCGTTGCAATGCGGTCTCTGGTCTAAGATCGCAGAATGGTCACTCGGGTCGAGGCAGAGCCGCTAGATTGCTCTTGGCCTAGTTCGGAAACAGTCTTGTAATGGCGCTGTCGTGGTTAAGGCCGACCCTGGCACACCTCGGTATCAGACAAAAATAATGAGCGTCTCGGTTCGACTGCGTGATGCGGCAAAGCTATCAATGCTCAAGATCTTCCGATTCGAATTGCCGCGGCCTTTAAACATAGGCCCCCGTGTATCTTGGCCGACGAGCGTAGTCCGGTGCGCGTGGACGCCCCGCGGCCGGCGCGCGAACCACTCTTCAGTGACCACACTTCGCCACAATTAAAAAAATTAAAAAATATAAAAGAGAGTGCATTGAACATAAAAAGAAAAAAATTTAAGTGTTAATGTAAGTTCAGATTTGGTAAAACTTTAGCTGTTAGTGCTATTTATATATGATGTGCCAATGTTACCCCGTATCCAGTGTAAAATTTAGCTAATTAACATGCATTAAGGGAGGAAAGGGATAAAAATGTTATGTATTTGGACACTTGTAGTACATTCGCAAAAGATGCAATGTTATGATAGGATACTTAAGGGGGTATTACACCCTAAACACTCATTTTGAAGATGATATTTGCAGTTACGACCTATACAACTGAAGTTACGGTAGAACGACTAATTTCTGTAACTTACCCCTAATCTGCTATACCAGTACCGTAGGGAAAACCTTCCTCATTTTCAAAGAACTCATGTTGGGCAGCTCTCTCTTCTCTGCTGGCAGTCATAGCCTCCTTAGATACAAGGGTCGTGGGAACGATTACGTGCCACGCTGCGGCCTTAAGCCCCTATAACTCTGGGAGTTCTACGAATTTCACCTTAATATTTTAGGGACATGTTTTCGAAACCCCAACCTATTAGAAAATAAAAAAAAAATCGAATTTTTCGGTGGAATGCCCCTCAAAACAAATGTTAAAATCATAGAAAACAGTTTCAAAAACATGCCAATGTTCCCCCTCTCACTCAGGGGCGAGAGTCTATGACTGCTGTTCTGACTACTTTGCTGTGGGGATGGCTATTGCTCGCTGTGTTGATGGGCTCCCATTGCTCGCCTGTTCCGGGTTTTGGCCTGTTTGGGTTTTTGATTCGCTGTGCGGCTCCCTTGTACTATTCACGTTCTTTGGGTGTGTTTCATGCATGGGTTTTTTTAAATTTTTCCCATAGTTTCACTCACTCTCCTTTTTATTCTACCCTCCTGCAGGTTATACCACTGGACATAAGTGTCATATTTGTTGGTGAGGAGGCGCGACCCCTCCTAGGGACAATAGGGACCACAAGGGAAAAAGGTAAAAAAACACGAAGTATAGTTCGAGTCCAGCCACGAGTTCAGTAACCGCCTAGCGGAGAACATCTCCAGAGCCAGACATTCGAGGCAGCTTTAACTAGCTCTTTGGCTTCCATCATAGGCACCTTTACCCAGCTCCTAGGCCCCATCAATCGGGGCTGGACAGACCAGTTCGCGCACCAAGGTCCGCTAAACATTCCAAATCTCGAAAGAACAAACTCTCATATATAAATATATAAAATATATATTCATTCCTTTACACAAATCCTATACCATATCCACCAAAGTATCATTAGCTATATCTATGAATCTATGTTCTATTCTAGCGACCAAAGTGTTATTAGCTATATCATATCAATCTATGTTCTAGTCATATCGAGAAGCGTCATAATCTAGATCGATCAAATCTATATCCTATTATATCGACCAATGCGTCAGTATTTATAATCTATATGTTATTACCGACCAAGCATCATATTTATATTCCAAATAATTATATGAATAAAGTGAATAAACACTATTATATAGAAGAATTTTTGCTTGTGAATTTTACTTCTTTATCGCACGCCACACCAGGGTTGCTAGACTTTTTCCTACGCGGAGTGGAGGGGGACACCTACAGTGATATATGTGTGTGATGACACCATGACACATATGTACCGCCACTGCTGTAGGTGTCCCCCCTCCACTACGCGTACGGAAAAGCCTGGCATTCCTGTGCCACCCTAACCAATCCCGCAATCCACGGGCAAACGACTCTACCCGTGAAATTTCCTGTAACTCGCGGCAACGCCTCGTGTAGAACCGTTACACTGGTCTGCAAGGAATAGAGCTATTTGTATATTTAGATGATATAGTTATCTGTGCTAGCTGGTTAAATGAACATGAAATTAAATTCGATCAACTCACAGTGGTGGCGGAGTTGATATTTGGCAAAAAATAAAAAACTTACGACCATTGGTTGCAGTCACCGGTAGGACGGAGAAATGGTGCCGACCAAGTTTGGACCAGATCTGATGTTTTTCTCATATACATGTCGGCCGTATTGAATCCGCCATTTTGTTTTTTGCAATTTTGATGCGAGTTTCGTAATGAGTGACCTTGAAAACTTTTGGATCCTCATTTTTATACAAATCAAAGGTCCCCTTCATCTTTTGGCCAGGTTTTCTCGATTCCCGGCCACTGTGCGTGGGGACTTTATTGCAAATTTACTGTATTGAAAACAAATTTCTAAAAGGTTATTTTGAAATTCGGACATCTGCTGAAGATATAGCTATAGTACCAAGAACCAAGTGAGACGTGGTTGTCAGCGCAATTTTGGCTACATCCGCCAAATAAAAGAACTAGACTAGAATATGTACCAGTTACTTGTGTTTACTCTGTATTTTCAGAGGACATTCCAGAACAATAACGACAGTTCTAATGCAACTCTTTGGCAATTCAGTGTAAAACATTTATCTTACCGTGCAAAAATCATTCAAATTGCAACTTTTTTGGCAGCTTATACTTTGAATAACGGATTTAGTACCCCTCTTAAACTGATGGAAACGATATGTGTCATAGGTGGTCGGCAGCCTTTAAAATTAGCAGATTATAATGACAAAACCCGAGTACAAGCAGCCGCGCGTTGAATTCCGCAAATGGCTAAAGAGGGAAGAACGGTCAGGAAACGTAAGAAAGCTGCAGAATACGAATTTTATAAAAAAAAATAGTTTATCATACAGGGTGTTTGGCAACAGGTATCAAAAACTTTAAGGAATGATTCTACATGCCAAAATAAAACAAAAATCAAGATTTACGAAAATGCGTTTGAGGCTTCGTTTTCAAGTTATTAATTGTGATAAATACGCGTACAAAGCTTCTGACGCGAGAGACTTACAATTAGAGACTGCCGGCGCGCGTTACCTAAGTCAGGCACGTCAACAGCTGTGGCATAACCACCTATAGCAGCGCTGTCCAGCATACGGGTCCCTCACGCGCCTGCTTACCCTTCCAATCTTTCTTTAGCGCAGTGTGCCTTCCGTTGTCAAGGAGACCGCGCGACGCTACGAAGGCTACCATGACCAGGGCTACCAGGCGATCCAGTACAGGTACTGGCATATATGACGTCACTTAGCTTGGATTGGCTCGGCCTTGGCATGACGTCACGGCGTCACCAACCAAATATAAATATTCTCCTTCTCCTAGACCGTATGACGTCATATAGGCCAGCACGCCGCCATTTATCCAGTACGCCTGGCAACCCTGACCATGACGGGCTAATCGGGCTAGCATCTTCGCGGTTAGCGTCGCGCGGTATGACAACGCGGACTAGAGTGGGAGAACACCGAGAGCACGCGTGCTCGACCTCGGACAGCGCTGACCTAGAAAGACCCACTTACTCGTAGTCGGAGTTATGACATATGACAGCGTTTTGTCATGGTCGCCTCTTTAGCGTCGCGCGCTATCCCCGACGACGCGGATGAGAGTGGGAGAACCCCGTGTGTACGCGTACACAACCTTGGAGAGCGCTGACATATGACGTCACGCGTAAAGTCAGTCTTTATAAGTGGCTACGGCAGCGTTGCCGGGAAGTGGGTTCCTGCAAACTATTCGTCGTGGATGGGAAACACCTACGGGCTGTAAGTGTTCCCTCTCCACTGCGAATAGTTTGCAGTAACCCACATCCCGGCAACGCTGGGCTACCGTATGGCCCTCGCCCTGCCTGACCTGGCTAATGCGCGTCGACAGTACTCAAAGGCCACTTTCACACGCACCGGTGGCAACCGGACTGTTCGTCAATGGCGACATTCACGACGCCAAAGGTGGGACCGCAGCGGGTATATGCAGGCTTGCGTCAGTCAGTGTTCAGTATGCCTGTGGATCGTAAACGTCTTCTTGTGATATTCCTCTTATATCGACGTTACAGGAAACGGCAACGTCAAGGGATTCATTGGATTCGCCCAATAAATAATAAAAAAGAAGATACTGGACAATTTTACACGTTATTTGGTGACCTGAGAAAAAATGAAAATAAGTTTTTTAATTATTTTCGTATGTCGAAATCTACCTTTGATGAATTACATGAACGCTTAAGAGATAATTCAGCGTCAAGATGCTAAAATGAAGAAATGCATTGAACCTGTTCAAATGTTGGCTATTGCAATACGGTATGTATTTAAACACATTTCTGCAAATTTTCGGAGCTCGCTTCTCGTCTCTACATATACACTCTCTTTCTCTTTCATTACCTACCATTCGATAGCTGCGCGACTTCGAATAGCTAGTTATTACCAGATATCTAGACATCCATGCCTTCTTAACACATTGTGTGCTGGGGTATTTTTTATGATTTTCCTTTTCTATGTAACGTGAGCCATGTACAACCCAATCTCTGTCATAAGATGCTTTACGAAGCAACATTACTCGAAAACGCCTGTCATATGACTGTTACCTGGGCAATCAGCCGGCAAAAAACCGGTGCGGTGTGAAAGTTTCCACGTTGTCAAGCCGGATCCAGACCTGTATGCGTATAGGATGAGTGGGGCTGACCGCGCACAAATAAAGCACGCGGAGGGGCGACATAGACGACATCACGCGCAGTCACCAGACTACCCGTTTTGTTCCTGTGTCCCCCGCAAGACAGCTTGCCAGGGAATAATTGCAAGAGATTCGTCCCTACCACAATTTTTTGCGTATTTACACGTGGGAACCCTCGTCAGCGACGCTCGACTCTCGAGAAGTGGGGACCATGAAAGATAAGGATACTGCTAGCCATTAAGAAAATCTCAAGTTCCGTATTTCTCATCGGATCTTTAGGAAACCGACACCAATCGATTCATTGTGTTTTTCCGCTAAAAAGACATCAACTGCCATGTAAATCGGACTATAATTAATGAAATTACATAAAAAGTTAATTTACACCATTTAAAGATATTTTCGTTAAAAATTGTCCGATTGACGTGAAATTTGATGTCTTTTATTCAAGAGACTGCCAGGAATTCATTGGTGTAACTTCCGTACCGATACGATGAAAAATAAAAAACATGATTTTCGGCAAAATTGATGACACATCACCCGAACGATCCTATACACAGGTGCGATTCGATGTCGTGGCAGCGTTCGCCGAAGATAAAAAAACGCTGCGTCGCGTCTGGGGTTGCTCGGGCATTTAAGGGGGCCGTCTCATTGTTGTTATGGTACGAATAGATCGGAACGTCCCTTGTAAACAAACGGACGCTAATGAAACTACTGCGGTGGGTAAAAAGAACTTTTACCGAGGTGACATCTCCCAGCGCTTTGTGTAGACGAATTTTTTCGGAAAGCGTTATTGCATAGTTGCCACATCTTCTGTTCTCTCTGTCTCTTGCCACGCTGTTGCCACAGTGTTCTCTCTTTCTATCGAGAAGTCTTGAAGCAATATGGGACGAGAGATGCGTCTAGCGTCAGAACCTTGCTGAACGGAAAAGGGGATAGCAATAATGAAAGATGGAGAGGTTGGGGAGTGAAGGAAGGAAAGATGAATCAGTTTATTCGACGGGAATTCATCCGACGGCCGCAGATACTTTATTTATTCGATATGTCATCGATTATACAGAATCATAATTTGTTTATTTTTCATCGTATCAATATGAAAGTGACACCAATGGATGCCTGGCATTCTCCCGATTAAATTGGCAGAAAATAATTTAAATTGGACTACTTTTAACGAAGCTAATTTATTACAGTATGCAAAATAGTAGATCGATTTAAATTATTTTTTGTCAATTTAATCGGGAGAATGCCAGGAATCCATTGGTGTCACTTTCATATTGATGCGATGAAAAATAAACAAATTAAGTTTCTGTATAATCGATGACACATCGCCGAGTAACTCTAGGCGGCAGTTTAGACGGGTTTACGATACAATCTCGCTCGGCTCGGACCATAAAGACTGTCGCCAAAGTTATTTGAGCTTCAAATAATTCTCATATAAAGATACAAATAAAGATGACAAATTATTTGAAGCTCAAGATGAAAGGCCTTCGAATAAACAAAGTATCTGTGGCCGTCGGATGAACTCCTGTGGAATAAGCTTATTCATCCGTGGCGCTTCAAATAAAGATAACTCGGGTTATCGATCAAAATCAGATCCCTGAGCATCTACACTATCAAGCCGGATGTGTGTGGACGCCCAGGGATGTGACTTTGATCGAGAACGGAGCGTGACCGTATCGTGACCGGACTGATAGTGTCGTTCGAGCCTAAATCGGCAGAGACCGTTCAAAGGGGTACCACACCACTCCCTCTCCCTCTCCCTCTCCCTCTCCCTCTCCCTCTCCCTCTCCCTCTCCCTCTCCATCTCCCTCTCCCTCTCCCTCTCCCTCTCCCTCTCCCTCTCCCTCTCCCTCTGGCTAGGAACCTCTCTCGTTTTGTTCACGATTGTTCCGTGCGCCGCTGTTGGGCTTTCAACATTCACCGTTTCCAGACGACGAAAGATGACCAGCGTTGCCAGAAATAGGGAAAAATTGGCCCCGTAGGAAATGAATGACGTAGTGGGGAGTAGTACAGGAGTAATCTTCCCAGGATGGGCACAAGTCGTATTAGTGTAGATTAGAGCTATTCTTTTGGCCCGGGTACCCGGTAAGACCCCGGATAAACAAAAATTACCCGGCTACCCGGGTACCCGTAGGATACCCGACTACCCGGGTAATCGTCGATTTGACAGCCGATCGTCTTCCGACTTTCGATCATTTTCGGCTAACATCAGTAATGAACGGAATAAACTTCAAGCAATTGAATGTGTGTGCGCGCGTTAGGATTATGAATATTATGATAAAATGTTTAATTGCTTCAAGTTTATTCCGTTCATTACTGATGTTAGCCGAAAATGATCGAAAGTCGAAAGACGATCGGCTGTCAAATCGAAAGTCTCAACTATCTCATCACATCTCATTTACTCGGGTATCGCACGGGCACCCGCGTAGTCGGGTATCTCACGGGTACCCGGCGGGTCGGGTAGTAAGAGCTCTAGTGTAGATGTTACCTATAATGTGCGTAAAGCCGGTAAAGTGCAGATTAACTAGTTAATCTGAAGATTATCTAAGCAGACACGTTAAAGTGCGAAGACATAGCGTTATTTCTCAGATTTACTAGTTAGTCTACAGATATCCTAGGCCAACGCTGTGGGCAAAGCTCCGGGCAGTGACGTCAGCTATCGTTACAGCGGAGTGGGGAGGAATGGTTGTAGCTGGAGTAACAGGCTCGTAGATGCGTAGGGAGGCGACGGTCCTTGTTCATGCTGGCATCTGTACCGTATTGCCCGGGGAGGCGTGACTTGCCCGCCGCCGACAAGTCTTTGCCCCGGGCAGTCTGACCTGTTGCCCTATCGGGCAACTCCTGAACGGCGCTGTCCTAGGCAACTCACATATTACCTACTGAGCGCTCGTTAATGTGTAATGAAAAGGATTTAACTAAAATAAAACATCGTGGTTATGTACTGTTTTTGCGACAGGCACACCTATTTGTGGCGCATTTAGATTTATAGTCACATTTTCTGAAACCCTAAGCAATAGGTACTAAGTGATTGTTTTATTGCTGTTTGACGTAAATAAATTTCTTCACTAGGGACATCTTCTTTTGTAAGAAACCTTTCGGTAATTATTTAGAAGTTGGTTCTCCTCACCGATTTTTGATGGCCTTGAAATACATATGTTGTCAAGACCATGATTCTGAACAACTTTTCCCTATAGGTACATGTTACCACTGCTCGACCTTCGTTTCCGAGATATTTTCGAAAAACTTCTGTTGACTTATTCCGACACAACGTATTCCTCTTTCCAACTTGTCCCAGGTATTAGTATTGGTTGGGACTAAACTAGTGCCGAGGTCGCGTAAAGCACGGTAGCGAACCGATGTGACTTTGGAGATTTGAAGCAGAAACTTGCGAACGGGCGTCAGTTTGTGCTCTATCTACTTCAGGTACTTTAATTGTTACAATGACACCTTCATTGTCACCGCATCCAGGAATAGGTAAGAATTCGTTAATGCGCACATTACCTAGTTAAAATGTAGATTTTGCATTTTAACTGAGTACACTAAGGTCGGGGCCATATATATTGGCCGGTGAATTCGTTTTCGCGAGCAACGATTGAAGAGAAATCAACCACCACCATCTGACGATCGTGGATTTGTCAGTCGGAGTTGCGGGGTCGTCGCAGGGTATGGTGGGGTAACGGGAACGCTGCTCGGCTCCGCCTGAATCTAGCCGTTTGGCTGTTATTTATTCTTAGCGTAATAGGGTAAAAGACCCAATTACTGTCAGGTTAAGGATTGATTCTGACAGTATCGCATAGTTTTTGTATTTATTGATCACAGGCATAAGTTTATCTATTTATTTATTATTATTTAATATGTTTAGTTGAAGAAAAAAATTTGTATGACTCTTAAAATCTCTATTTTTATTAATAAATTTATTGATTTAAAAAATATATGACGGGAGCTAATACTGTCACCTGTGATATGTGTTCAATCGAATTACTGACATCCCAATTATTGTCAGTTTTAAATTCTAGTTCAGCAAGGAGTAAACGAGAATAAATATAGGAATTTGGTTATTTTAATAAAAGATGTCAAAGTACATTCTGTTATAAATATTAACAATAGTACTTACAAAACGTGTACGGTTACGTTGTCAAAAATTTCGAAATTGGACAAGGTTATGTCAATACGCGCACGCACGTGAAATGGTAGGAATGACAAGTGACAATAACAGCGTAACCAACTTAAAACTTTTTACCATCTTATCAAAATTAAAGAAGAAAAAATTAATTCCTGCTTTTCCTCGCATAAATTACAATTTTAAATGTATGTTAAAATTTTTTCGTGTATGAATTCACATGGTTTAAGGCTTATTTTAAGTAAAACAGCATAGGGCGACAGTAATTGGGTAGGTGACAGTAATTGGGTCTTTTACCCTAGTTGTGTGCGTGGCGAAGCTATTCGTAGACCAATACGAGATGAAGCTATCGAGAAGGAATCAATGTTCTGACCAATAAAGCCCCTGAATTTTTTCGGAGCTAACGCACACCTATTCTGATGTGTGTATTTCTACGCTGACAGCTCGGTTTGACCTACACGCCAGAAGCTTGGCACTATCCCCACCACTTCTGGCTCACTCTTGTTCTGCGAAGGCGAGAGCGAGATGGAACGAGAGCGAGTAAGAAAACGTTGAGAAAAGGAGCACCGAGGCAGGCAAACGGTGTGGTGGGAGAATACCCCTCACGAAACTCACCGGCCAATATATCTGGCCTCGACCTTAGGTAATCTTCAGATTAACTGGTTAATGTGCACACTAACGGCTTTCTAACTTTAACGGTAACATATATAAGTCTATGTGACGTCACCTTGTCCGATGATAGCGAATTCTCCTGATAACACTGAAACACCATGGCTAGAAGGCATTGGCCGAGATCCAACGTCGGGACCGAGAACCTCGATTCCGCGGCAACACTCCTAAACGACCTCCGTACACTCGCGGGTCAACCCCACTGAGTGACGGGGCTAAAGGTCTATCTGGTCCGAACCAACACAACAGGGAATTCCCGCGTTGGCATCGAATTGCCAAGAGTTGATCACTCTTTAGCTTACCGAACTAACCGCGCCGCCACCGCTCGCCACTGCTTACCGCCGCAATGATCGCTCCACTTGCCGTTATAATATAACCACGATTATTAGAGGTAAGGACCGGACACCAGAAGTAGAAAAAGACGCGCGAAGTTGTATGCCACAAGACTGGCCGAAATAAAGACCACTGTTCTACCCAGATAACTTGGAGTCGCTTCATTTAGCCGAAGGCCCCTGGCACACCGACTGAGTCGGCAAGCTTTTCCCCCATCCCGTCGCAACAGTCACATCGAGACTGATATATTAGCAATACCTAAATGATTACCGGTATTTTCCCGGTTTTCATTGACTCAATACGATCTCTCTGAAACTTTATAACTTACGATCCGGCTTAATTGGATATAATTCATACAATATCATATGATGCCAAGTACTATGAGCAACAGATGTATCAAAGAATGTGGAATACTAATTTTGTGAAATCTCTTTACAAACAACTCTTTGTTACATGTATAGCGTCAAGATATATTTTATTAAATCTACATATTTGAATTGATAATACAATCCAAACTTTTTGTTTCGCGTAAAATCTCGGGGCGACTAAAAATAACTTGAGGCGCGTGTCATTTAAGCTAAAACAAAAGAAAACAATTCACTTTCTACTACCGGTATCGACAGTTCAATTATTAGTATAAATGGTATTTTTATTTTTATTCTGTATAGTACACTATATTATGTAATATAATAGGTTTGTGCTCGTAAATTAAATAAATAAATAAATACAGCTGAAATAAAGGGAAATATTCTGCATTGAATTGATCTGCATTTTTATGTATCTACATTTTCTTTTAAATTATGCTCTTAAGTTTGGTTTGCAGACATATAATTGAAATTATCTTGAAAATTGTAATCGATTTGGAAAACCAAAAAAGTTACTGTTCCATCTTACGGGACAAAAGCAGGCTCAGAGTGAAACGTGAATTCGTGCGCCGTTTACGATCGGTAATTACTTGTTTTAGAAGCGTTCGTCGAAAAGATCTGCTTGCCAGATTTGCAAAAGAGCAATCAACACTATGCTGCCTAGGGTTGCTAGGTTTTTCCCTACGCGTAGTGGAGGCAGAACACCTACACTGTAGTGTGGGCCGAAAAAAATCAACTTTTCGGAACTCGAAACAGCCTAGTGCGGAAAAGTTGCCTCTGGGGCAAAAATCGAGGCAAAATTTTTTTTTGAAATCGGTCAATATTTGATCGGTACCCGTCGGGGCCAAAGTTTGTAATTTTTTACCAAGTTTGGTGACTCTCTATATTTTCTTAAAATTTGTATATTTCACTGTTGAGCATCAGAAAATATTATTTAAGCACATAAACACGTCAAATAGTGTTTTATATACAGTAAACACTCGTATTAGACCCGACGAACGGCAGCGGGCGTACGACACGTTGCGGACACTATTCCGTGCGGCCAATGCCGCGAGTGAGAAAACCCACGAGCGAGCGACAGGGAACGAAACAGTTGACACGAAGTTGCCGTCGACTCTTTCGTTCCCTCTCGCTCGTTCTCGGGTTCTCTTGTAACTAATGCGTTCGCGCATTGTAACTAAGCGTGAATAACGTTTTGTAAACGTAAGTAATGCGGGAAAACGGAATTCTATAGAGATTTACGAAAGGGTATTTTTCAAAGAGTTGAAATACATATATGCTTTTCATATTACATGTTCTTGTAGGTGAAAAGGCACTCTATAAAGCTACATAGATACATTTAAAACAACTCTTATCCATAGAAGAATATAGTGCGGCAATGTACGCCAATTTCAGAGAAAACGTGATCGTTCTGAAACCAGCATTTTTACTCATCTTCAAACCTTTGCAAACGATGTTTGGTGATTTATGCCAACTCTTACCCATACCAAAACTTAGTATATAGATGTAATAACCTATGGCTAAATGTCAAGGATTTCCAGGGGGTAACTGCTGACTCCATGCGCCCACTTGTGTGGCTTTGCCAGTGCGTCTACTTAAGGGTTAAGTTCTGGGACTTGGGTAACACCGAGCGCGGAACTGTTATGTTGCTAACCACAGCATGGGTGTGGGAGAACTGCAAGACTGTGCGTGCGTCCATGCTGGCTCGTACCAGGGGTCTATGTATATAGCTAGGCCTCACGCGTATGGACACACACGCACTCTTGCAATTTTCCCCAAACCCACGCAATTGTTAGCAAGGTAACAGTTCACTGCTCGGCTGTTACCCGGGTCCCAGAACTTAAGGAGGTATTTGCTGCTTACCGGGCAGGCCTGTCGTAAAGGTTGAAAAATTGAATTTACTATGCGCCGCTTGTTTGGTAGGTAACTGCTACGTTGCGAACACCGTCACCCTGACTTGCTTTCACGATCTTGCCTCGGTCTGTTATTGTCCTCTAATGTAGGGTTTTTCAAACTATGGGACGCGTACCACTGGTGCTTCCCGGAACCCTTCCAGGTGGTACGCAAATGCTTTTTGAATTCATTTTCTAATACTTTTGGTGTGCAATAAACCAATTAAGTCCATTCCATAGCATGTTTGTTGCGTGTCCTCACATTGTTGAAGTCTAGCATAGGTATGCTGTACTGCAGTAATCATCTTAATTTTAATTGGTGATATGTGACTGTTCGTGCTGATATTTGAGTGGTACGCAAAAAATAAAGTTTGAGAACCCCTCTAACCTAATTCTATTTTAACTAGATCATTGCTATTTATTGTAGATATGACCCTTCTCCAAATGAGTGAGAAAATACAATAATATTAGGTTAGATCTTTTGTTGGCGAACCCTTTATGTTTGAAAATCAATCTCTGAACAGCTCTCCTGTGAACTGCGGAATCTAAAGTGGATTTACTTGAAATTGGTGCAAAACTTGTTCATTTGCTTGTTCAACACGTTTCAGGGTTCCATTCTTTCTGAACTGTCTTCCTAATTCCTTTGTAACATTATCGTAACTGATTAGTATACCTATAACAGATATAATGAGATCAATATTTAATGTCCATGTCTTTGTTTCAAGAATCCCCGCTAGATTTGTCCATGGCGTTACTTTCTCATCATGCGTCATCTGGTATGTCACATCCTTATTATGAAGTTGATGAATATGAGTCAACCTCTGAAGAGTCATCGTCATCCACATTATCTATAACGGGAGATCATTTGGACTGCAGCATTTTGACAACAATCAAACGAGGAGAGCGAGTTTTGCTACCGTGTGAAGTGTGTGGGAAATCTTTCGATCGACCTTCCCTTTTGAAGCGTCATATGAGAACACATACAGGTAGGCAAAATATACACGGCTTTTCCCGAAAATAATTATTCCTTTGTTAGATTTTACCTGCTTATGTGTTTTGGAAGGAAAAGGAACGGATAGGAGGGGGTCAGGAAAAGTAAATGACAACAAATGGGTGCTTAATAGACCGAGTCATATGTTGTATTACTGTACACAGCGACTTGATGAATTGTTCCGGCTGACCACATATGCATACATAAGTAATCTAAGAAAGACTGAGACTACGCATGTCTAAAGAGCGAAGTGGGGAAGCACGGGGAGTCAAGTTTTACCTCTGGCCCCGTCGATCCCCACTTAAGTCTCCGTGATTCCTTTCCTTGGTACTCTTATCTAATGGTACGCGCAAGCTTGTTACTAGATCAGAGTTGATAGTTTCCTGTTTCTCATGCATGTAGGAATCGGTGATTAATATTCCTACGTTTTTGGGAACCTCGGAAAAAGAGAGCCACGGCGCCGGGAATGGAACCCAAGTCGTCCACGTGCTGATCCGCAGCGCTAGCCGACTCTCCGTGGCCCCTTAGTCCGGGCTCCCTCTTATGATGGGGGTTCCTGATCCCACATGCATTAGGCCTAAGCATGCCCATGTGAAGCCCCTTTACCGCAATTGAACGTCGGTCATGCGCATTAGGGAGGGGGGTGGAAGCAACCTAGTTAGGGATGTGTGGGTACCCGAGGTTAAGGGCTCGGGCGGGCTCGGGCGGGTACCCGCAACATACGCATGTGCGGATAGCCCGAAGAAGTCGGGTGGTAGCCCGATATTTCCGGGCTCGGTCGGAAGAATTCGGGCAGATTCGGTTCAAGGTGTTATCGTGCTATGATTTCTTTGTCGTCGATTACACATACAATCATAGCTAGGCACAAGTCAAACTAAATGACGTTCAATAATTATCGAAAAACCCATACTTTTCAAGTTACCCCACCAGAAATCCTTCATTCGATGATTATTTTTACGCAGTTTTGTAGATATAAAAAAGATGCAACTTTTGTTTAAATTTCTTTTTGATATCTTTCACCGTTCTTAAGATATTCCACGAAAAAGAAAATTCTGCATATTTTCAAGGGGTGATTTCAGCCCCTAAACCCGCACTATGGCACCAATAAAAATGGGTTTGTCGTACGGATGAACTATTCTACTTGAACACAAAGTTGCATACTTTCCTGAATTTTCGGGTTGCCCACCTTCCTTTGTGAATTTACCTGTAGGGGAAAAATGCCCTTTTCAAGCACATGCTACAGGCGATCTACACCTTTGTCGCTTTCTCTATGCCAGTGATTCCCAAACAGTGAGTCGCGACACCCTTGGGGTTGCAAAATGATTTCTGGGAGGTCGCCGCGGTTTTTTTAGTTGACGATTCTCAACACTTATTTATTTTAATATGGTTACATTGCCATATACTATTAATGATGTAACACTGAGTTTTCATTTATGGAAAATGAAGAATCGGATTACCCGGGTGCAACCACAACCATCGCACTAACTAAGGTAATTAAATATATTAAATACCTTTAAGTATATTTAATATATGTATTAAGATAATTAAATATTATTAAGACAGAATTTTATTTCGAAATACCTATTTTTAATGTGTTTGTTTACCTTAATAAATTCACCTTTCGTTATATCGGGGGGGGGGGGGGTCCGCAGGTTATTTGAACATTACAAAAGGGGCTCAACGGGGAAGGTCGCGACTCAAAAAAGGTTGGGAAACACTGCTCTATGCTATCCTTTTCTCTGGTTAGAAAATGTCTAACAAAGAGCACTTTCTTCGTCGGACAGGTATATGTGGTAATCCAGAATAATTCATCAAGGCGCAATATGCAAGAAAATTTAGCCCATACATATAAATCTCAGAACGTTTTGTTCCTTCACTACTTAGCCTAATGTTTCGATTTGTCAATTAATGCTCATTCTTTGCTTCCTATTATTCCGTCACAGTTTTACGAAACTACCTGTTTGTTTACCGCCGACTACAATAAAGGAAATAAATATGTGTTTGAAAAAATATAAGAAATAATATAAAACAAGAATTTAACACTTTAAGTGGCACAAGGTTTGGCAAAATATCGTTTTAAGTTCGGTTAAGCATTTCCGAGCAATTTCTTCTATCGAGAAAGCGTTGATCAACTAGCCCCACGCTTTGAATACGCATCGACACTAATGAAAATTTAAATTTCTACATCTCCTTCAAAAGACAATTATATACAGGTTAGCGATGTTTTTCTGATGAAAATGAATGTAAATATAATATTATTCAGACTAAAGTATTTCTTCCACACATAACTGATGGTTGAGTAGACTGCCGGATATATACAGAGGGTCGATCTCATATTTAGCATCCCATCATTTCACGCTCTGCTGAGTCTTCGTTTGAAATGTTCGACAACGAGAGTGAATGAGATGCTCCAATAGTGTGTGAAAAAGCGCATCAACGAAAACGAGTATTTAAAGGTTCGTTATGAATAGTAGACCACATAGTACATACATACTTAAATAAGCTGCAACTAAAAGAACAGCGTATTCAGTAGGCAGACACCTTATCGACCACACTACGTTTTACTCTTTCAAACATACTTACATTTCAGAACACAAAGGAAGGCCGCAATTTTAACGTTAGATATCTCATAAAATATTAACCGCCTTCTAACAAAACCGGGTATCAGTTAGCTTCAATAATACAAGCTCCATCATTGTGCAAAGGCTCATCAAAAAGTCAGCGTTACACCCCGGAACCTCTCCTTTTTACTGCTCCTCAAAGCTTTCTGCTCTTGTCCCGGAAAAAATTATTTAACGATCAACAAGTTGAATGCGCAAGGTTTAAGGTAATACGCACTTTTATCTGCATTGCCTACCGATTGCTGACCGCCCGCATGGAGTGTGTTACAGCGCGTAAGTACATACACATAATATAATGAGAAGGCAAACTTACAGTGAACAAGCAAGGCACAGTTGCTCCCGGTTAAGTTGATAATCTCAGGTTCCAGAGAATATCTTTTATTCGGAGTGGTAGGCGAATTTCACACATTCGATTTCACGCTTTACTGAGTTTTATGGCGTTTGGAACTCGAAAATAGGAGACGAGATGAAACAAAGGTAACGCTAGTATCACGGGGACGCAGCTTCCTTATCAAGGACTAACTGATTGACTGACTTCATTTTATTCATTTCATTCTGGTCATTTTACACTCGTCCCCGACTCCACGGCCCGTTGCATCAGCGCCTCCGTATCCAGCGGGGATCCAAGGGCTACCGCCAGCTCTCCCCTTTCGGCATTGTATGCTGGGCAGTGCATATCAACGCGTTCCGCGCCGTCAACAGCGGTATCGCCACAGACGTTGCATCCGGTCGTCGGGGATTTCCGGATCCGCGCCTTGTATTTATTAAAAATTCCGTGCTCCGTGAGCAGCTGCATCGTGTAATGATCCAAAGGGAATCCCGGGCCCTTGTTTTTGACAAAGGTTTCTACCGATCCATCGATTCTCCTGGTCCAGTTGCCCTGACCGTAGGCGTTCCACTCCCTCTGCCACTCGGCCATTGCCCGCCTCAGGGCTTCCGTTCTAAACTCCCTGTCCCTCCTCTTGGTCTCTCATGTCCTCGTCGCGGGCCTAGAAGACCTCCCGCCACATTTTCGATTTTATACGAATGGGCATTTTGCACATAAGCACGCAGAGTGCCTCGTACGACGCAGCCTCGTAGGCCGTGCTGATCCTAATCAGGGCGGCCCTTTGGGTCCTTTTCACAATTCGTTTGTTCCAAGTGCAGCAACGGGGCCCACACCGGGGAGGCCTACAGGAGGATCGATTCCCATACGCTGTAGAATAGGTCTCTGCAGTGCTGGGAGGGGCCACTCGTATTCGGCAGTAGTGACGAGAGCCCCAGCCACCTTCTCGGCCCTAGCCGCCACCTTCTCGAGGTATTAATTTCCTCATATTATCGAGCACTACCCCCAAATACCGCCTTCGCGGTTGTAACCTTGAATCCCAGGATATCAAGCTTGCGGATCTTCTCGACCCTTTTGCCCGTAAAGAAAATGCTTCTCCGTTTTTTCCGTTGTGACCTCGAGCTTGTTCTTCCGAAACCACGTCCTCAGTTTCGTCATCGCGCTCTTGGTCATGACTTCCAGCTGCGGAGTGTCCTTCGCTGAGAAAATGACCGCCATATCATCCGCGTACGCGATGGCACGCGTGTATACTGAGCCGTTTAACTCGTGGAGAAGACCGTCGTAGACGAGGTTCCACGGAAACGGGCCGAGGACTGAGCCTTGTGGACCCCCGCAAAACTGGGTATCTCCAGGGCTCCCTCCGAGGTCTATATGACAACCGCTCTCGCGTTGGATTACTCCTTCATGACACCCAACATAAGCCCCGAGACCCCTCTCCGTTCCAGCTCCCAGAGAATAAGATGCCAATGCAGGGTATTAAAAGCATTTTTTACATCAATTGCAACCAATGC
The DNA here is from genome assembly GCA_963932275.1 of Andrena praecox. Classification (NCBI taxonomy): domain Eukaryota; kingdom Metazoa; phylum Arthropoda; class Insecta; order Hymenoptera; family Andrenidae; genus Andrena; species Andrena praecox. The sequence continues at coordinate 39,644,876 of OZ010731.1, forward strand.
GCAAATACTCATAATTCTTGGTAGAATCCTGCATCTAATTATAGTCAGGCCCACTTTAAACCTCAGGCCCTCCGTAGTTCTGGGTAAGGCGTTCGTAGACGCCTCCAGCACCGACGCCCGCGTCCCTGCAGGGGTCATCCGCAGCGCCCTAAGTGAAGAGACCCCCTCTATCTTAAGCGCTGCGCCCAGATCCCTCACTAGTCGCCCCCCCCCCCCCCCCCCGACCCCGGGTCAATGTCCTGAATCTCCAGCGAGGTTCTTTCCTGGAGCGCAATAATCTCCTCGATTTCCGCGAGCACCCTGACTATTGCGGCCGCCATCGCAGCGGCAGTGGTACCCTGGTCCAACTCAAGGAAGATGTCGCCCTGTCGGGTTTTTTTAAATTGCCCTGATGCCCGCCAAGGCTACGCGTGCCTTTGTTAGGACGACCCTATAAGTAGCAAGGTATGTTGATCCTACCTTGACCTTTATCAGGACCGCCTCCGGCCGCTTCCGCTCCGTCCTCGGTTTCCCCCTGGTCTCCCCGGGGTGTGGTCTAGTGGGGTGTGGCTGGGGCTGCTCCTGCTTCTGCTGTTGCTGCTGCCGCTGGTTCATCTGGCGCTGTTGCCGTTGCTGCTGTGACGGCTGGGTCTCTTCCGCCTGCGTCCGGAGATGCTGCCCCTCTTAGCTGTGGCTTCCCGGGCGGTTGCTTCTGCACCTTCCGGGCCTGCAGCTGCTGCTGCCCACCAGGCTGAATATTTTGTAGTGATGTTATTGTTGCATCTGCCGAAGCTGCAGCTTGGGGGGGGGGGGGGCAAACAAGTGCTTCGCCTGGTTGTAGCATTTCGCGTGTAAAAAGAGCAGTAAACCTATTTTCCGGTGGATTGTGTGTAAAGCTTGTTTGATTATTGAATATGGGGCTAAATATGTGAAAACAAATGGTTTTTGGAATAAATCCAGAAACACAGGTAAATTAGTAAATTCTTTAAGTAGCTAAAATAAGACAGGGCCTGAGCTGATGTACGGACCCCCTGTAGGACGGTTCGTCTGACTGATGTAAATGATGCTACTACGCCGTTCACCTTGTCGAGGGTGGTTCCGTATGCGTGAACGGCCTCCTCCGCTTACTGAAGCGACAGATTGCGAAGTTGTTGGTAGATGCAATCGCGTTCGCTGATCGTGTAACTGATGTTGACCGGTTTGGATTCGGTAGGAAAGGGTTACAGGTTGTGTTTGTCTGCAGTAGTGTAGCGAGTGTGTGTGTGTGTGTGTGTGTGTGTGTGTGTGTGTGTGTGTGTGTGTGTGTGTGTGTGTGTGTGTGTGTGTGTGTGTGTGTGTGTGTGTGTGTGTGTGTGTGTGTGTGTGTGTGTGTGTGTGTGTGTGTGTGTGTGTGTGTGTGTGTGTGTGTGTGTGTGTGTGTGTGTGTGTGTGTGTGTGTGTGTGTGTGTGTGTGTGTGTGTGTGTGTGTGTGTGTGTGTGTGTGTGTGTGTGTGTGTGTGTGTGTGTGTGTGTGTGTGTGTGTGTGTGTGTGTGTGTGTGTGTGTGTGTGTGTGTGTGTGTGTGTGTGTGTGTGTGTGTGTGTGTGTGTGTGTGTGTGTGTGTGTGTGTGTGTGTGTGTGTGTGTGTGTGTGTGTGTGTGTGTGTGTGTGTGTGTGTGTGTGTGTGTGTGTGTGTGTGTGTGTGTGTGTGTGTGTGTGTGTGTGTGTGTGTGTGTGTGGGTGTGTATGCAATGTCGTGAGAAGTAGTCTTTGTCGGATAGTATGTACTTGTCTATGTGCATCATCACCCTAGTAATGGACGTGAAGATACCTTCAGTCTTCTGCGGTATGCGATGAATAGTTTGATTGTCCAGGCGTCTTTCTCGAGTATGGGCACATCAATTTTGTAGATGAGCTGTCTCTTTAGGCTTCCAATGGTGATTTTGGAGATCTGGATCAATTGGTTGAAAATCGATTCGTTCAAGACGAGTGGCTACCATACTCTCGTCTCCTCTTCCATAACGTACATACTGTGAATTACGTCTTTAGGTTGTAATGTGTCGAGGTGTGTGACATATCCCTATGTTCCTTTGAGAGTCCCGATGTCGCGGACTATGTCATCCAAAAGTGCAGAAAGCACGATCAATTAGCTGTTAAGGTGGATACGTTTCCGATCGGTGTTAACGATGGTCTGTACTTCGTTTAATTGACGGGTACTAGCGTTGTACATCTTCATGAGTTCACTCCACAGGTCCCGCCTCCTGATGCCACGTAGTATAGTGCTCTGGTTGCGGATAATACTGGCCAATTTATTCTCGTTCGCAAAAATCTTGTCAAGATTTTTGTTGATCAGCTCGAGGTCCTCAGTGTCGAGAGTTCCGAAGAGAGATTTGCTGATGTGACCCCGATAGAGTCGAACACACCTCTGCGTCGTCGACGTTGATTGTCCTCTAGGTGGATGAGGGTTGCCAATTGATTTTTGTCCTGGAGAACTCGCCGTAGTTGTTGCAAGAGTACCGCTATCTCGTGAGTGTTGTCTCTTCGAACATGTCTGTCATCTGTTCGAGTCGTGTGTGAACGTTGGAAGTATCTATAGCAAAAAGAAAGATCCATGAGGATTGGTATACGGATGCGGAGTGAAGTTTCTCAATGTACATGTTGTTATGTCCGAGATCTTGTACGTGTAAACTCACCACCAAGGGAACAATCAAAAGCATGCGGCGTGTAGCAATCATTCTATAATTTTAATGCACAAACAGTGTTAGTCTATTGCTGTGTGCAGTGACTACACGATTTGTGTCTAAATACTGGATCAAATAATTTGGGGTGTGAGCTTCTAAGATTTTAGCGGGACCTACCAATTCGAACGGTGTGTAAACCGTTGCATCATGGGCTGAGTGTTATAGCCCATGAAAATAAGAGGAAGAATTTTGTTCCATTCATTCTGCCTATCGTTCACGCAGGTCTTGGTGAGATCTTTTACTACTGCGTGAGCTCGTTGCAATCCTCCATTCGATTGTGGATGGAATGCGGTGGTACGAACGTGTCAGATTTGAAACTCACATTCGAACTGCATTAGTCCGCAAACGGAGTTGCTTCTCTGATGAGTCAAAATATGTTTAGGTGACGAAAAGATGTAAATGTAACCCCCGTGAGCAGCAGTTTTCCTCGACGGCATCCATAAATCTTTATTATTAAGAGCAGCGATTGAAGGGAAATAAGAATAAAAATATATTTAATTATACTAAGTATTACAAAAATAAATTATTTGAATATTTGTGAAATAAATATTTCACTACCTTTATTTTGCAAACAATTATACTTTGTGAAACAAATCGTTCTGGCGATTTTTTTTCATACAGTTTAAGTCACGACTTTCCATTTCGCCCTTGGGTAAACCCTTCTATCTCTTCTTGCAAATAAGATACACTTTTACAAGGAAGCGTTGTTTTCCGCAAAAATTTCCTTACTTTATATTTTTACGCATATCTTTTTTTTGCAAACATATGCAAACATATTTGGGATGATCCAACCTGCACAGTATTATCCTTCGATCTCTGGCCTATGAATCAAAACAAAAAGCATTTCAATTGATGCAGTACAGTCCGAGATGTAAACTATTAAAGATGGACAGGGTCTCTTAGTTAGACCCTGCGGTGTACGAACGTATCGTTCGTACATAAGAAACATATCGATGCCTTACATTAGTGCACAAATATTGTATGTCCACTTTTTGTGAAATTTGAGTTTTTATACGCAACAAATAGTTCTTCATTGTTTCTTTATACTGTATAAAAATCAGATGTATATCTACTTCATAAATGTGTCAAAAATAATATTTTCATTCATTGCATGTCCCTGAATCTTATGTACCATTGCATGTTTAAATCTGTTTTTCTCGAAAACGCTAAAAGTGGACATACAATATTTGTGCACTAAGTCATCGATATGCGGTGTACTTGAGGGTTGATGAAGTTAACTTTAAATTCTGCAAATTAATTTTATATGTAATTTCGTTAATTACAGCCCGCATTATGTCGGGTTTTGTATCATTTTCCTCGGGATAACACAATGAATCGATTCATGGTTCGTTTGTGAAGATCCGATGAGAAATGAGGAACTTTACATTTTCACTTCTTAAGGCTAGTTTACATTAGTCAAATAACTCGGCCTAGTGAACTGAGCCCAGTGCTCGGCCCAATACCCGACTCGCACGATGCTGGTTGAAGAAATGGCGGATGCGAGTGCGGGCAACGTCGTCGGGTTTTTACACTGCATAAAAATTGTTTGTTAGGAGTGTATAACGTTTTATTGGATGAAGTTCATGATCTTATTGAAGAGGAAAAAAGCAGAAGAAAACGGTTGTGGTTACGGAACTGGATAGGAAGGAGAAACCGATTAGGCGCCTCTGACTTCTCATGGAACTTGCAGCTGAGGACGTTAAGGAGTGTAGGAGACGGAAGAAAGGAAAGCCGCTCACCGGGACTTGAACCCGAGCCGTCCGCGTGCTGGCCAGCCGCCTAATCGATTCCCCCACTGCGGCTTCCCCGAGGGCTCTACTTATTTGAGCTCCTCTTAACGGGCGCGCGCCACCTATGGACCTGGGCCTCACTTGCACCACAGGCCGCGCGTCCATCTCTTAACCTATGAACTCCTACATTCGGCCATCCTCGGCCGCGTTCCTCTCAATTCCAAACCATAACGGAACCGGAGCGTCAAGCCCAGGGCTGGAAGGGATCCGGCCGGCGGTACACAACTACAGGGAGCGGTGGTAATGTGTGTGTGAATTGACGCCAGCGCCAAGTCAGCCACGTGGCGACAACGCGAAACGAGTGTGACGTCACTGTTTGATACCCTTGCCGGCTGAAAATTGGCCTGGCGGTCTCCGGCCGGCTGATCTCAATTTGAAACACCTACAGGGAGCGGTGGTAGTGTGTGCGTGAGACGCACGATCGGAGACGACCGACGCCACGGCCAATCAGCGTCACCGGGACATATGTTGGCGACGCTGATTGGCCGCGGCGTCACTCGCTTGGCGCTGGTATAAATAAAAAATATCATTTCTATAATTCTGTTGATGCAAAAGTATTAAGTATTTGTCTTACCTGATTCCTTATTCATGTCGTAATTTCAATTGAATGAAAAACTTGGAAAAACTACTAAAAATGTTCAATTCACAATCGCACGTGGCATCTTTGGCAATGGCGTCTATACATTCGTGACGTCACATTCGTTTCGCGATGTCGCCACGTGGCTGACCTGGCGCTGGCGTTAATTCACGCACATATTACCACCGCTCCCTGTAGGTGTTCGGCCGGCCGGATCCCTTCCAGCCCTGGTCAAGCCATATGCTTGGGGCACACTGTCAGGGTCTCAGATCCCACTTCTGATATTGTAGGAGACGGAAAAAAGGAAAGCCCCTCACCGGGACTCGAACCCGGGCTGTCCGCGTGCTGGCCAGCCGCCTAACCGATTCCCCCACTGCGGCTTCCCCGAGGGCTCTATTTATTTGAGCTCCTCTTAACGGGCGCGCGCCACCTATGGACCTGGGCCTCACTTGCACCACAGGCCGCCCGTCCGTCTCCTAAGCTATGAACTCCTACAGGAGTACAGAATGTGTTTATGAATGACTCCACACCAATTTAACACTCTCTTGGGTGCGGTCGCTACTAAAATACAGAAACAGTGACGATGAATTTTTTGGCCACTGGAAACAACTACCGTCTTCTAAAACATTTTTTCAGGGTTCAAAGCCCTCGATATCCAATTTTATACCACAGGTTTGCGTTCCCTTCTTCCAACCGTCCCTTTGCACATCGTGTCTTTGTCGTGCTTAGCGGAAAGCGAGCACTTTTGTTACCGGTTCAGCCGCGTCACTGTCCTACGACGGTGGTGGAGGAGGGCCAGTGGGCGAGCTACTATGCTGTTCGTTCTACCACTTGATTCGGCTAATAGGTACTCGCCTGTTTACTCGACTTTTTACTCCACCAACTGTTTACACTAGTCAAGTTAGATATGCTTTTTCACACTCACCTCTCTACTGTACCGTTTACAGTACTTCCTCGCTGAGGGCTCGGTGTGACCTACACGATGAAGACTTTTCGCTATCCCCATCGCTCCTGCCTCACTCTTGTTCGGCGAAGGCGAGAGCGAGATGGAACGATACGAGACAGACGACGCGGTGATATTTTGCTTCGCTCCGTTTTCGGACGCCTGACACTCCGTCCTTTGTGTTCATCTCGCACCCCCCTTCGACAAGAAAGAAGCGAGAAACGATCGCTCGGAATTAGCGCTCCCTTAACGATGAAGGCTCAACGCCGGTCTCGACCAGCGATCCCTCAGCGAGGAAGTACTATACTTGACTAATATAAACTAGCCTTTAATCTTAGTGCTGGATTGTATTCCCGGTACCCTATTCACGAGTGCCAAAACGCATAAAACTCAGTGAAGTGTGAAATCGGAGTGTGAAATTTGTCTACTATCCCGAATAAAAGATAATCTCGGGAACCTGGAATTATCAACTTAACCAGGTACAACTGTAGAACTAACCAAATAGGGTAACCCCCCCCCCCCCCCCTTCACTTCAGAAAGGAAAAGCGTCTGGGTCAGGTGACTTTATAGACAACTAATATAGGCTAATTGAGTTAAAATGAGATAAATCCATTTCTAACTCGGACCTAACCCAGCACTAGGGATTGCAATATCGGTAACCCGGTTTACCGGTTTCCCGGTAAATCACGAGAAGTACCCTCAAATTTTTACCGGTAATTCGTCAAATTTTTACCGGTAATTCGATAAATTACGTATATCAATATAGCGCATATATGCGTTCGTTATTTCGGTTTACATCGTTATCAGTGAAAAAAACTGCAATTACTAATAAAGACGAAAACCGAAGTACCTCACGAAGAATCAACTCTAAACCAAAAGAGAACTAAAAAAATCTAAATCAAGTCATCAAAAAAATGGACGTATTTTCAAGTAGAAAATGTAAGGAGAAAATGTATAGGTACAAATGGCATATGATTTCTTAATGACTATCCGACCAACAAGCGTAGAATCTGAGAGTGCTCCGTGGCTGGATTATTTTGTACAAAAATTAGATCGCGATCAGGAGACCAAAGTTTAGACAAATTATGTTTTTTGCGTGTTTATGTGTTAAAAAAAAGTTAAATAAAAAATATTTAATTATGTATGTAAGATAAGATTCTTTTCATTGTTTTCGTGGCGAAGATCCATATTAATAAGTATTGTCAATAGTTACACAAATATATCTATTTTTTGTTATCTCATTTTATATTTTATGTTCAGAATAGTTTTTCTTGCATATATTTATTATAATGCTCGATTAGAGCTCAAAAAAGGATTTTTTTGTAATGTTTACTCGTATATTTTCAATACTTTAAAAAATACCGGTAAATTATCGTTTTGATTGAAAATTTTACCGAATTACCGGTAATTGAAAAAGTCGGTAAATTTGCAATCCCTACCCAGCACACTTCGTCTGTTTCATACACTTTTTCGCTTGATCTTAGTTCCTGTGACACACTTTCATTTTATCTTGCTCTCGCCTTTCTTAGGTAAGAGTGAAACAGAAATAGTGGCGGTAACGATGGGCTTACAGCATAAGGACCTAACTAAACTCATATCAAGGGAATACTGTACATGTAATTGGTATCATTTCTGAATTCCGAAGACCAATTGTTTACCATTACGTATAATGAAAAATAGTTTGCATGACGCCGAATTTGGACTCATTTTCATCAGGAAATCTTCACCAATCCATTGTAACACTGTCATGAAGTGAAAATACCGAGAAAAAAATTAATTATTAGGTAACTCATCCCGGAAGGGGTTCCGATCGGGCTAAGGCTTGCTGACAAAGAATAAAGCAACCTCCGGGGTTACGTTATATTTAAAGTGAACATTTAGGAATTCTCGAATAATAATTTCGATACATTGCCGAAAATATCGACGTGAAAATACATCAAATACATCAAAGCCTTGAAATCCTTCAACGTAAAGACAGGCAGTTGCCACTCAGAGTGTTAATAGTTTAAATAGTCAAAACTTTGATATTGTGTTCTAATACCTTTAAAATATGTATGATATGAAATTGAAGGAGAGAAACCACATGTTTGTATGGTGTGCAACAAGGGCTTTTCAACATCGAGCTCCTTAAACACGCATAAACGGATCCACAGCGGTGAAAAGCCCCATCAGTGCCTCGTTTGCGGTAAGAAGTTCACGGCCTCCTCCAATCTTTATTATCATCGTATGACTCATATCAAGGTAAGTTTTTATACTTCACATTCTAATGAAAGGAAAAGATATAATTCTTTGTTTCATGTTCATCACTGGTATCATGTTCATAGTTATAAAATAATATTCTACAAAATGTGACAGGGCAAACTTATGTTAAAAATTCAACAACATTATAGGTAGAATTATTATGCAGGATGTGAAGAGGCTCACGTTGGTATACGAAAATGTCCGATAAGGCTTAGTTTTACAGTTATAAGCATTTTTATATTTTGTGAAACACGTGTCCGAAACGGCTATTAAAGTGACATTTAACCAAGCCCAGTTGTGTTTCTGCGGATCGATATATTGATTATCGCCTTTGTTTCTTTAACCTTTATGTCAACTAGAGCTGTTCGAGTACTCGAAACAAACGAGCCGAGACATACTCGGTTCGAATAACCGATCCGAGCCGAGCGCTCGAAAGAACCGAGCGACTCGATTAAAGCGAGCGGCTCGATTAAAGAGCGAGCGGTTCGATTAAAAAGCGAGTAGATTGCATAGTGAAGATGGCGATTGACGAACGAAACATGTGGATCGTTCGAGCCATGCGATTGTTTCCAGTAGAGCTGTTCGGGTACTCGAATAAAACGAGCCGAGCCTGGCTCGGCTCGACTGACCGGGACGAGCCGGATACCCGTCAAATTCGGGCGGCCCGAAAAATCCGAGTAGCTCGAATTTGTTTCGGGCGGCTTGAAAAATCCGGGCTCGGAAAATCCGTACGCCTTGTACGCACTGTTCGAACCACATTCAAGACGTACGCCGGCGGCCCGAAACGATTCGGACTACCCGGATTTTTCAAGCCGCCCGAAACAAATTCGAGCTACTCGGATTTTTCGGGCCGCCCGAATTTGACGGGTATCCGGCTCGGCTCGAAAACCGAGTCCCGGCTCGGTCCGAACTTCAAGCCGCCCGAATATTCGAGCACCCGAACAGCCCTAGTTTCCAGCTGCTCGCTTCATTCGAGTAGGGTAGACCGGGGGCGGTAGTAACACTTTGACTTTGGAATACGATTACGCAAAAACTATTACAGTTACAACAAAAGTTTTTTTACGAAAATGTTACTTATTTATCTGACATTATTTGAGCCACAACAGTTTCGCTGTATGTCAAGTAATATGCCGGTTATTAATAAAAAATGAGAAGCGGAGAAAGTGTTACAACCGTCCCTGACCCCGGGTCGGTTGTAACACTGCATGGAGTCGATAGTAGCACAAATATAACTTTACAAAATTAAAATATTTATTGATTTAAATTATAATAATAAATGAAAAAAGTAAAATCTATAACAAATTACGCGGTGTCGCAATTGTGGCATAAATAAAAGACATTTTGGCTGGTGCATTCTTCATCTGATCAATCCTTACATTCAGTATATGTATTGCACCCATTTTTCATTTGGTTTGCTTGTGCTATGCTATATGATTTCATGCAAATAAGACAATATTATTCGCCTTCTTTGTCCCTATTCGGTTCTGTTGCGGTAAAACCGACCCCGACTGCGGATGTTACAATCGTCCCCGACCATGCTTTTGAACTTAAATTATAAATTTTGACTAACGTGACACTTAAAAGTGCCAAGTAACGATCAATATTAGTTTAAAAAAGGTCGAATTACAGATTAAAAAATCGAACAAGCACATACTTGCAATGGGAGTGTTTATATTACAATTTTAAGTCAGTAAGGAAAAGTTACTTTAGGGTATCGAAAAGTTATTTTCTTCACTATCCATGTCTATTGCGTATCTGTACTCTTAGGGCATGGATGTGTATATTCCAAATGTCATTCTTCATCATATATCCAAAATTGGCGTTAATATCTATTATATGTTTTGAGATATTTAGCGTGTTACATTCGCCCCCCTGTTACTACCGCCCCCGGTCTACCCTACTCGGCTCGGCTCGGAAACCCAGTCCCGGCTCGATTCGAATTTCGAGCTACTCGAATATTCGAGTACTCGAACAGCTCTAATGTCAACAGCAGAAAAATTATACGTACGTCAACAGCAGCATACCCGGGTATGCACATACATTTTGTATCGGAAATGGCATGGCGTTGTGACAAAAATGTGAATAATTAACACATTTCTTTTAATCTGGCTAACTTTTTATTGTTATGTTCTTGGAAAATATGTTTATTTTAACCCGCGGGCGCGCCTAAAAGTTTTACACGAGCGGGCGCGTCGTGTACTCCGTACACGGGGGTTTGTTTTGGCTGAAAAACCGTTTTACCCTGATGTATTGTACTCAGCACCCCTATGTTTTCTTCCAGCGGACATTTCTGCATAATTCTACGAACTTGTCAGGTTCAAATTCGGTTTGAAAGTGTCTCTGCTTTGTTACGTCCTGAAGGGACTGCCTGTAAATCACCCCGAGCGGCTGGAGTGACTTACCGGGTTCTTGCTCTGTCAAAGGGCTAAGGCCCACCTTGACTATACTTACCGGGGGGTAGAAAGGAAGAAAGGGGTTGAAATAAGGCTTGTACAGGGGAATTGAGAGGAACAATAATAATCGGATATATTCTTAGTAAAGGTTAGTGGTTAGGTACATACCAGGAGACGGCGCTCCGTCTCCATCGCTGTTCTCGGGGCGTTCGCTTTGCCGCCGGACCTGTCGTAGGTCGTGTTCGCTCGCGTTTCGGGCTCGGGTGACGCAGGGATGTCGCTGAACCTGGCGTCCCGCTGCGCTCGCTCCGTCGGGGTTCTTCGCGATCGCGGTGGTCTGTATCGGCGCGTGAGTGCTCTCCCGGCGAGGCCGTTTCCTGTGTATCGGATGGAGATACGCTCCGCCTAACCAGATCGACCGAGCGCGATTCGCGATACCGGACACTGAAGCGAAGACGCGATCTAGACGGCAACGCTCGCCGTCGCTACTCCCTAGCTCGAAGTCACAAAATCGAATGAATGCTATCGAGTCCGCGGTTGAGGACCGCGCCTCGCCTTCTCGAAGTCGATCGGGGGGAGAAATCGCCCCGTCGGCACCTGGCGGTCGCTGCCTCCTATTTGGAAATATCGGGGCCCGGGCCGTCAACGGTCACGTTGCGCTTACGACGAACCTCCGCGGTTCGTCGACCTGCCTGACACGCGCGAGGCGATTCCGCTGAATCGCCGATTCGGAGGAAAGCGACGCGAGGACAGCGAGCACGGGATGGACCAGAAGGGCCCATGTAACAGCTTGAATGAAAACGAAAGTATGCCGCGTATCCTGCCGGTGAGCGCGCCCGTGTACTCAAGTTTCCCAGGTGTACGCCTCCGATTGTTCTGGTTTTTGGATATGTTTTAGGGGACAGAAAAATAAGATGTACGTGTATTTTTATTTCAGCCTTTTTGCATCTTTAGGGGGTGAAACCACCCCTCAAAGGTTTTCAGGTGTTCGTCTCCGATTGTTCTGGTTTTTGGATACGTTTTAGAGGACCGAAAAATAAAATATACGTATTTTTTATTTCGGCCTGTTTGCATCTTTAGGGGGTGAAACCACCCCTCAAAGGTTTTCAGGTGTTCGTCTCCGATAGTTCCGGTTTTTGGATATGTTTTAGGGGACAGAAGAATAAGATATACGTGTTTTTTTATAGCGGCCTATTTTCATACTTAGGGGGTGAAACCACCCCTCAATTTTATAAGATTTTCAGGTGTTCGTCTCCGATTGCTTTGGTTTTTGGATATGTTTTAGAAGACCGAAAAATAAGAAATGCCTGTCTTTCTATTTTGGCCCATTTGCATGTTTAGGGGGTGAAACTACCCCTAAACTAGCCGTAATCGGTTAACTGCGCATTTTAGAGACTTGAAACCAGTAAAAAAAATTCATAAAATTCTTAAAAAAAGCCTTAGACATAGTTTATTTCAGGATGACACATTAGTGGTTTTATGGCTTCCCATCGCTACTTACAATGAGGGGTGAACCACCTCCTGGGTAGTTTACCCCCTAATAACGGTCACTGGCGACAAGAACCTCATCCATAAAGCAAGTTATGACGCAGAATCAAATTCATATAACGTTTTATTCAACACAACTTTGTACCTCTAAATGAACTATGAGCGGTTGTTTCACCCCCTAAACATGCAAATGGGCCAAAATAGAAAGACAGGCATTTCTTATTTTTCGGTCTTCAAAAACATATCCAAAAACCAAAGCAATCGGGAACGAACACCTGAAAATCTTATAAACTTGAGGGGTGGTTCCACCCCCTAAATATGAAAATGAGCCGCTATAAAAAGACACGTATATCTTATTTTTGGTCCTCTAAAACATATCCAAAAACCAGAACAATCGGAGACGAACACCTGAAAACCTTTGAGGGGTGGTTTCACCCCCTAAAGATGCAAACAGGCCAAAATAAAAAAACACGTATATCTTATTCTTCTGTCCTCTAAAACATATCCAAAACCCAAAACAATCGGAGACGAACATCTACTAATATGCCGCAATGCAATAGAAGTAGCTAAAAACTTAATAATTTCCAATTTATTCATAATTTTTTATTTTATATGTATTATTTTATTGTATTATCATTATATTCTTGTACTATTTTAAGAATTTGATGAAAAATAAAGTTTACTTTTCAATTATATCAACATATTTGCATGCGTTTTCATATACATACCCGGGTATGCAGCTGTTGACGTAAGAGGTAGAAATCGAAAAATGGCCATAACTATGGTCCAGATTGTCCAATCCCACTCAGACTTGGGAATATGGTGTAAAACACTTTTGTTGAGGATATTGTGAAATTTCAGGTCGATCCGATTGCTAGTTTCCAAGATATAGCGATTTGAAAACGCAAAATATACCCGGGTATGTTGCTGTTGACATAAAGGTTAAAGGCGTGAAGGAAAGGATATGAATGAAAATATATAGTATATTAGGCTAACTGACGAACGTCTCAGTCTGCCGGTTGCCCTTTTAATAGACGTTTCGAGCCGGTATTTTACAAAATATAAAAATGCTTATAGTATTCTGCAGTTGCAAAACTAAACATTATCGGACTTATGCGTATACCAACTTTTCTTATTATCTTGATTAGTAGAACCGACCCTGAGATATTGTCCCATATATTTATAAACACCCTATATGCGGACAAGGATAAAAAAAATACATACGGGGCGAATCTATATCCTCCTCCTTTTTGAAGTCGGTTAAAAAGAATGTAGATCTTATCGATCTGAATTACGACACTTGGTCGGTACAAAGAATATTAACTTATAGATAATGACCCTCGGGTCGATATAAACGAACATAGATTTGATCGATCTGAATTATGTCGCTTGGTCGATATAGTTGGACGTAAATTGAAGGACACAATAATAACGCTTTGGACGATAAAAAAGTGTATAGAATATAAATAGTCATGATACGTGTTACGTCCCTACTGCCTATTGGGGGGCGCGATTTTGCGGAGTTTATGTTTTGATCCGCTTTTGAGCTAGTCCAGGGACTTTCACGGTCTGGGATAGTCGAGAATGGTAGGGGGAAAATTAGGATACATTTTTATTCCCATGATTACCTTAATTTGGCCGCCTTGCTGCCTGGTCGGTCAGAAAGAGCTTCCACTCAATGGGCGAATCAGGAATCCCGTTGGTCTCTGGCGTTTCCTCGTTTTTTGGGTCCGCCCACTCCCCAGGGAACAGGATATACCCGAATTCAGAGGCCTCTTGGTCCTTACTGACCGTTGGGGCCTTGCTAGTGTGTGTGTAGCCGGCTGGCCGCTACCTCCCATAATAGCTGCTCTCCTGCTCCCTGTTGCCGTCCGTAGATTCACGGCTCGAGCTCTTATTATCGCGAGTTTCGATTACAGTGCCTTATCGGCTATGCTTTGTATAATGTTTTATATATGTTTTTCATACGAGGTGGTTATAATACCTCAGAGTACGAAATAGTAAATATTGTATGTTTTAAAAGGTTAATTAGTAGTAGACTCGACGTCGCGGGACGTGACAATACGACTGAATGACATAGGATTTACGTAAAGGGTTGAACATATATTTTATATATGCTTAAGTAAGAGTTCGTTCCCTCTAGTTTTGAATGTCTATATCTTTGGCCGTGGACTAGGTGCCTCCAGTCCAGATTGATAGCTTCCTAATGCCTAGGGGCTCATTAAAACCGCGAAGGAGAGTTCCTGCGTTGCCCAGGAACTGGTCAAAGTACTCTGAGATGCTAGCCGAGAAGCTGGTTAGAGCTATCTCAGGAGCTGGTTAAAACTACCTCAGATGGTACCAGGAGCCGTTTTAGGGCTGCCCAGGATGGTAGGTTCACGTGGCCCAGGGCCGGGAACCGTCGCAGAACCGCTCTGAGTTTTTTTTTCGCGGATTCATTCGATTGAAGCGAAATTAGTGAAGTTAGTGGATCTTGAGCCGTGCATAAGTATCTGGTGCGACTGAGTGTTGAACCTTGGAGGCCGTGTGAAGACGCGGGAGCCTCCCGCCCGTCAATACAGGGCCGATGGCGAGCCAGCCGGCTCATGGGGTGAAGCGTCTCAGTTCGCCCGACTCTGGGAATAATGTGAACTCCCAGGGAGAAGCTTCCAGCAGGGGGAATTTCTTCAGAATCCCAAAGCTGCATTCTATGCAATTGGATCGCCTCTATAAGGAGGCAAATGTCAATAAAAAAACACGGTTCCGCCTAACCTAAAATCGGCTCGCAACTGAGGAGCCGCCAGTGGTGGGAACTTCAGACGATGACCGGCCGCTCTCAGAAAGATGCTCAGTCCCTAAGAAGACCTGCAGACTGATCACCGACCCTCCTTCACCGCGGCTGACGATAGAAGATGACAACCGCTTTCAGTCTCTCCGTGAGAAGAGTGAAATGCAAACCGCCCCTGAGGGAGACAATCTGGCAAGCACGCCAGCGGAAACAAGCAAGGTTAAACACGACAAACCTCCTCCAATTTACAGGGCCAACTCGTCTATCAGGAACATTATTTCCGTCGTCTCAACACTCGGAGTTCCCAAATCTGCTTTCCAGATATAGGAGGTGACAACCGCTAACCTTTAGAGTATCTACTTCTTTTAGAAAAAATAGTGGTTTTCAGTTTCCAAAAATTTATATATATATATATATAATGTATATGTTGTGCAGAATTAGAGGACTGGCACAGAGCCCCAAAAGGTGTTTTGCCGGTCCGGAACGGTAATAAAATTTTTGACATTTTTAATTTAAAAAATACAGTATGTGTGGTGGTTTTTTTATACTGTTGACTACGAATCTGTAGTCGTAAAAATGTTTCACCGACATAGCAGTTTTACTGACCTAAAGGAATGAACACATACAAAAATTCAGAGATCTTTCTTTTAGCGTTACCCAGAGCTAACGACGTAGACGTAGAAAGTTTTTGTAATGCCTTTTCTTTATTTGTTTCTACTTCTTCTTTCCCCATATTTTTATTTATTATTTTTGGTATAAAATTATAGTCTCAGTGATAACAACAATATCAAATAATAATCTCAGAGATAGCAGAAATATTAAATTGCAGTGCAATAGATTGATAATAAATATAATGCAGTGAAATAAAATGCTAATAAATATCGTCGAGTGTAATTTTATAATAAATTTTATTGAGTTCAATCCTCTGTTTGTTTGATTCTTGTTTCTTGTATGTATGCATGTTTGGTTCAAATCTGAAAACTCAAATTTAAACCAATTCCACCAATTCAATTGTCTTGAAGCTTTGCAGGCGTGCGTAGTTGGGATCACAATAAAATATATTTAAAAAAAATAACACCGAGGGGGTTAAAAAATTATCCAGTCATCAATAAACACTACAAATTGTGGGAAATCCCCACAAAATTACCTTTTTTAAAAAAAGGTACAAAAAAGAGCGCCAAGTATATTAATAAATTAATAATCCCATAAAAAAGAATCGCATTTAAAAACATTGTCGTAAATTAATATCTTTACAAAACTAATGATATCCAAAAATGGCGCCAATTATACCAACGGCTATTTGTACACACAATCGGATTTAAATTGAATAAAAGATTCATCATTAGAAGAAACGAAGAAAATAATATTAAGCAGATATATTTTTATAGAAATAAATATTTCAATTCTAATAAATATTTTATTCAAAATACATGGCGCTGCGAAACCAAAAAAAAAAGTTAATTGACAACGTTTTTAAATGGGATTCTTTTTAATGGGATTATTAATTTACCGTTCTTTGCACGCGTATACTTGGCGCTCTTTTTTGTACCTTTTTTGAGAAAAGGTAATTTTGTGGGGATCACTAATCACACGATATGCATAGCATCATACCTAGTCGCCTCTTTAGCGTCGCGCGGTATCCCTGACGACGTGGATGGGAGTGGGAGAACCCAAAAGAGTTCACGACTCGTGAATCACGAGCCTTAGCTTGGGCAGCACTAGTGTACACGGTCAAAAGAATTCGGGACATTTAATGTTAAACTTTTACTTGGACTATCTACCATAGCATAAAGACGCTCTTTAACAATAGCTTGGAGCGTAGTGCGTAGCGTGTCCGCGATGACAGATGTAATTCTACATAATAGTAAAAATCTTAAGACAATTGTATATGTATAAGGTGCTATGGAAACTATACTCTTACCGTATCTATCAAAAATATTTGTGTAAACTTACTTTGTTTCGTGAATTACCAATATCATTTTACTTATCTTTTATACATATATTGTGGGCGATAGTCGTGCTAAATGTATGTTTTTATATTTCTTTTTCAGGAAAAACCACACAAGTGTACTCACTGTTCTAAATCCTTTCCCACGCCTGGAGATCTTAAGAGCCATATGTATGTACATAACGGACTATGGCCATTTCGGTGCCAAATTTGTAGCCGAGGTTTCAGTAAACCAACTAACCTTAAAAATCACATGCTATTACATCTTGGTAGATGTTCCAATAAGAAGATTGTTAAATCCATTTCTGGTTATTAACAAACTAATGGAGATGCTCAATATTTTAATGTGTTCGTCAGAACAATCACAGTTTCCTATACTACAAACGTGCGCAGTGAAACCCGACATTGTTAAAGAAAACAATTTTATAATAAAATTATTTGGTAAAGTATCATTTTTATTTATATTCTTCGCCTGAAAGATGTGTGTATAGTGACTATATAATATGTTTAATAACTATACTTGAATAATAATGTTGTATAATTTGTTAGTTAAATATTTCGTTGCCATATGAACAAATATTATTCTGTAGGAGAAAAAGACTCTTGGCTGCCGCGGATTGCCTGGACCGTAAACCGAACCCGGATCTTCCGCTTTCCGGGCGACTGCCTAGCCTTAAGCTATCCAGGGCTGACAACGATTCTTCTTCTCCAAGTTTACATACGCAATACGGTAACGAACGGGGCGCCACCTAGTCGCTGCTCGCACCCTAGGTGGTTTCCCGCTCGAACGCCGATTCTCTACAATTCATATTCAGATAATATAATATTGTGAACATGTAGATTTTCATATTCTTGTATCCATTGTACATAGTTATGTTATTACAAGCGTCGATACGATTCATTTCTGTCTATTTATATTCGTTAATGCATTAATCATTGTTTTTGTATCAAGTGACATTTTATTTTTATAAATTTCCATTGTCATTTCTAGATTTTGTTTTGTATTGATGTTTCCAAAAATTGGTGCTTATTGTTTGTTATTTGGAGTACCATATAAAATCAATTCTATATTAAAGGAATCACATAAATGGACATTTCGTTTAGTAATCTCAGGAAAGAAAATAATTTTAGACCGCGGTCACACGAGCGGTAAAGTAGTGTACGTTGCAACGGACCTTATGGTTGCAATCACACGAATGTTGGTTTTGTCGTCCGTAACTGAATGTTGCATCGCAATATTGAGAACTCCTTATGCGAACAAAGAGGTTAAGAATCCTTCGCACCTCGCAGCTAATACACCATGTCATTATAAGGGCACTCGCAAGAGTCATGGCATTAATCAAATTGATTGCCGAAATATAACTGAAAATGACGGCTAGGCGCAAGACTGTGCGAGAGCGACGGCTTTTGTCGGCATCACACGCTCGAGCTCCAGCGACATACACACACCAATCACAGTTCATTAGTCCAATAAACCTTTATTTAAAGTAGGGGAGACCGGGGCAGGTTGTAACACGGGGTAAATTGTAACATAAGTAAAATCTTTTGAACGACAAATCTGGTAACCCACAGCATGCGAGAGCTGCTTGACGATATTAGCACCGTCGGTTTTAGTGTCACAAACGAGCGTTATGTATTCATTTTGTGGTAATAGCCCAGAATTTTAGTATTTAGAGCACGTAAGTAAATCTTGTCTTAGCACTTTTATTTCAATTAACTGCCATTAGGAACCGTTTGAATTTTTGTTTCTTTGTCGCAAACAAATCAGTACACATTGATTTATTATTATGTGTACGCATTTTAGTGATTTGATGTTTAGTTTCTCGTTTGCTGAGATAAAACGCAAAAATTCGACCTCGGGGTAAATTGTAACATGTTACTATACTTACTCCGCTCCAAATGGTGATAAAACAAGCTATTTGCTGTGTCACCGGAAAAAGATGCTCTAGACCAGGAGTGCACAAGGGAGCTGTTTTAGCGCCTAGCTGCGAGCAACCCGTTTGTCCCGTTGCTAAGTTTAGAATCGGTGAGGAGAACTGCAGTAGTAGCGTAAGTATATACGGCTGGGTTCAAGTCATAGCAAATGCACGTACACTACTGCAGTTCTCCTCACCGATTCTAAACTTAGCAACGGGACAAACGGGTTGCTCGCAGCTAGGCGCTAAAACAGCTCCCTTGTGCACTCCTGCTCTAGACGAACAACAGAACAATCGAGAAACCAAAAAATAGAAAAAAAGTATGAAGACAAACGTAAAAAAAGCACAGGAGAAGATTTTGATAGAATCAGATGAATAAGCAATGATTGCTTAACTCATGTATATCAAATGTTTAATAATGATCTGTGTTTTCATTTATATTTTTTAGAAATGTTTATTTGTGTTTATATTTGTATTTAAATAAGTAAAACAGATGTGTTACAATTTACCCCGGACTGGGGCAGATTGTAACAAAGGTTCAGATTTGTTTAAGATGAAGCTAGATGTCTAAGTGTCCAAGATTTTGTCACGTACTTTCACGCAATTAGTTCACCACATATGTAAGTAGTAAATCACGCAAATTATTTCCTGATTGAGGAAAACACTTTCGAGAAAAAACTGTGAAAACTTTTTTTGTTACAATCTGCCCCGGTCTCCCCTACTCTTGTCGTATCTTTGTGTACCAAAAAAAAAAAAAAAATTTCAACGTTGTCCGTCTATATCAAGGTGTGAGCGAGAAAGTACATAGTGTCGTTTCATCAGTAGACAGTAGGTATCCTGACGAATAAAGTGGATGATACCGAAGTCACAATTTTCGTTTATACTGTACCGAGAATGCAACCGAAAAACGCAAGACCAGAAAATATTGGGTGCATCCTATAAATAGTACAAGACTACTACAAGGCGCATTTTATACGCTTTACAGTCAACTTTGAACTGATGAAACCGTTCTCAATCGTTGTACTACAACAATATTAAATAATTATTAGAGTTAAATTAATATTTTGAATATGTTATTTATTTGTAATATTTACCTACGTACATAATTTCTACTCAGATATTATAGATTTTGTATGCATTTCAGTTCATGTAAGTTATAAAAAAATGTTATTTGGGTATTATTCTCGATATCTCGATATATCGATCTCTTTTCTGTTCAATACTTCTTATGAAGCTATTAATTACTTATGTTATGATTCACATACTTTTGATTAAATAGACATATGAAGAATATGATTTGTGGGATTTGATAGGAGGGTGTATAACAGCAAAATTAAACACTGATTGGAAATGAACGAAATATAATATAGAAAGTTGAACTGGTCGCTACGACGCTATGTCCGCATGGCTCACGTAGCAAGAAGGACACGTCTTTTTTTTTATTTTATCTCTGGGTGAGTAGCTGTCCCTGGGCACGAGAGAACCCTTACCAACTGCACTGAAGATTTTGGCGGGATAACCTACATGAAATAACAGAGATACATACAGCGATTGAGTTAGTAGGAAAAATTGCAAAAGACCCAAGCATGCGGCGCCCCCACGGAGGGGGGAAACAAGACGTCAGAACACACTGATGACCACTGAAGGGACCCGAGGAGGCCCGGGGTGAAGGACGAAAGTTATTAGGTGTGGAGGGCCACTCCCCATCCACACAAAAGAGTGACCACCCACACAGGGGCGACAGGGACGGTCCGAGGCACGGAAGGCGGTCGGAGAAGAAAGAGCACCCCTATGAATCCCTGAGGGAGAGAGGGAAGCTGACCTTGACCTTATAGGGAATCCGGTTTCTGTTGTACGTGCCGGTGGCCCTAACCAAGGAATTCAGGTGGTCTCCCACCTAGTAGCGCGCGTTTTGCTCCCTGATATAGTCAAAGAAGGGCTGAACACCAGTCTTCTGGGGCAGCCGGTCGGTGGGGTACATCCGGGGTTTACCAGTGATGATCTTAAGGATTCTGCTGTGGGAAACGCGGGCGGCCGCAATCGTATTCCTGGCGGCACATGACCTTGCACATCTGAATGCGGAGGCCGCGATTTAGGCAGGAGGTCGGGCACAAATGAGAGTGGATGGGGGAAACAGCAGGAGACCACGTGAGGGCCTTATCAAAGACAAGGCCGAGGTACCTCAGCTCCTTGGACCACTGGATGTCGACGCCCCCAACGCTGAGCGGGTGTTCAGTTGGGATGGGCTTGCTGCGGCTGAAGAAAATGGCCTGTGTCTTGATCGGGTTGACCGAAAGGCGGAAAAACCGATGACAGCGTGCAGATAGATCTGGAGCTTCAGGACCAGGATCTTAACTTGCCAGGAAGAAGCAGTTTTCGGCCAGGGGGTGTCATTTATGTACAGGTTGAAAAGCACAGGGCCCAATATGGATCCCTGGAGGAACCCGACGGAGACGAAGTGACGGGTGGAGTCAGAACCGCTTATTGCCACGAATAATTTTCTATTGGTGAGGTAAGACCTGATGAGTTTTACAATGGAAATGGGGAGGTCAAGCAGAACCATGGCAACCGAACGATTAACGTTCAGCTCATGGGCCAGTCCCTGGGCAACCCGGATCAGGTGGTGAATGGTAGCGTGACCGGCACGGAAGCCAAATTGATGATTGATGATGACTCGGTTCTCCCCGAGGAAATCCAGGAGTCGTTGGTGGATGCATCGCTCAAATATCTTCCCCATAATTGGGAGGAGGCTGATGGGGCGGTAACTCCCCTTGAGGTGCCTGGGCTTCCCGGCTTTTGGGATCGGAGACACCCTCGCGATCTTCCAGCAGACCGGAAAATAGGAATGAATGACGGCTTATTTGAAGAGGTAGTAAATTTGTAGCTGGATCATGCCAGAGGTCGCCTTCAGCATAGGGAAAGTGATTTTATCCAACCCCGGGGTCTTGTTGCTTCCGAGTTCTCGGTCGATCTCGTCCAGCCTAATAGGGAGATCGGAAAGAGGGCCCTCGCGCTGCTGAGCTTCCAAGCCGGCAACACAGCCCTCTACAGCGGCGGTGTGGGGGGACCCCAGGCCAGACACCCCATCATGTACGGCCGCAAACTCGCGGGCAACGGCGTCTGCCTTCTCCCTAGCCACCATGACCACCCCGTTACCCACCCTAAGAGGGGGAAGAATGGTAACTGGGCGGGTAATCCTCTCATAGTTTTGCCAGAAGGTATGGTCCGTCTTGTTCAGCCCCCCCCCCCCTTGCGGAACAACTTCAGTCTAGTCTCGATCTCCCAGGAGATCTGCTTTGCCAGGTGGTTGACATAATCAAGCCCCGTCCTCTGCCAGTCCCTCCTTGCCCTGTGGCGAAACCTGATGTACGCTAGGAGGAACGTGCCCTGTGAGAAGCCATGACCGTTCCTGGGAGGGACGAACTTGGACGCCCTCCGCAGACACGCCTTCAGGAAGGAGTTGAGAGACTGCACACAGAGGTCCAGCTCAGACAGACTCGCGAATCGAGTCTGGAGTGGGAATCTTCCCGTCAAGGAGCCATACGCCTCCCAGTCAAGGGAGCGAATCCAGTCGGGCGGGTGCATGGTACCATTTGCAGCCTCAGGAAGCACCGGCCTGTGTGTGTGGGGGGGGGGGGGGGTGTATTAAAGTCCTCGAGAATCGTACACCCGAAGCCTCTGCTGCAGTCTGTCAGGAAAATATCCAGGACAGAAGGGTTTTGTCTGGGAGACCCGTGATAGGGGAAATCGTCGGGGGACACGATCCTGTACCTGCTGCGCAGGGAGTGCTTGTACAGCGCCACCCCGCACGTGTTATTCGTGAAATTTTCCAAGGCGAGGTGCCGGGCATTGAAGTCATCCCCGACCACCAGGGGGAAACCAACCCCCGATAGAACGACAAGATCCGCACGCTTAACCTCTTAGCTACGGCTGGACTATCCGCGGAACTGTATCTCTGTACGGCAATGTTCGACGCGGACAGCGCGTAAACAATGTACACTAGCGGACAAAAAAGTTACCACTTTTTCGATTTGTTCTATTTTTGTTATTTTTTTGCATACATTTGGGACTGTGGTATGTTTAATATGTATATTCTAATAGAGAATTTAAAGCTGTACAAAAACCCAGTTAAAGTTGAATTTATTCAACAGACTAGATAGATAGTAACTTTTTAGGTTGTCCTAAAAGCAAAAGGTGCCCCCCCCCCCACAAAATATTATATTTTTTTTAATAATGTTCAAAAATGGTAAATTTCGGTCGGCTTTAAAAGTGTGTTGTCTTGGTTGATGTTATGTAGGGTTTTTGTTTGTTAGTTAAATAAATTCAACGGTCACTGGGTTTTATACAGCTTTTAATTCTCTTTCAGAATATGTATATTAGGCACATACTGCAGTTTTGAGTTGATATTGAAAAGTAATAGAAGTAGGGTGGTTCGAAAAAGTGGTAACTTTTTTGTCCGCTACTGTAGCACCGTTTAGAAAGATTACACTCGCGAATACCAATATAGTGGCGTACCGTTTTGAAAGATGAAATACGCGAAAGCTACTATACTGGCGTACAGTGAAAGAAAACATATGAAAACAATCAGTTAATTCAAACGGTGAGCGAGTGAGCTACTAGAGTGAGCCACTAAACTTGATTCCACATTAGAGCATACAGATTTCGCGCAGGCACGACCCTCAGGCGACGTTGCTACGCCGCCTCCCCACTTAACCGCCTATGTTTTTCTCCGTCGCACGGCCTTCTCTACTCTCTCTGTTCACTTTTCGTGCGGGGCTGTTTACGTTGACAACGGTCAGATCCCGCGTTTGGGATGTACCAGTTATTCCTTGGAAATTACCACGACCAATCGCATGCGGTTCAAACCGTGGGTAGTAGTGGGAGCTGCGCAGATCGGTCGCAAATCGGTAGGGGCGTCGGGATGCCCTAATGTGGAATGCAGTGTAGAGTGAGCCACTAGAGTGAGCTACTAGAGTGAGCCACTATAGTGGCGTGTCGTTCAGAAAGATGCATCCGCGAAAGCCACTATAGTGGAGTGTCGTTCAGAAAGATGATATCCGCGAAAGCCACTATAGTGGAGTGTCGTTCAGAAAGATGACATCCGCGAAAGCCGCTATAGTGGAGTGTCGTGCCTAAGAGGTTAAAGGTATTTTGGGGAGGATTATACACCATCCCGATAAAACCGAGGGGTGGGTGATTTTAATAAAGGCGCTCTCGAAGGCCGCGCTGTGCACCACAGGCACGACTGAGAAGGACAGGGAGCTGTGAACCAGCAGGGCAACAACCCCACAACGACCCTGAGCACGATCGGAGCGGACCACCTTGTAGCCCTGGACGGTGAAATCCACCCCGCTGGAGAGCCACGTCTCGAAGATCAGGGCAACGTGAAGTCCACACTTCTAGAGGATGAGCATAAGCTCGTTTTTCTTTTTGGCCACCGAGCTGGCGTTCCAAAGCATGACTTTTGGGAAGAGGGCCATCTATTCTGAAGATTGGGCTACCTCTATGAACGCGGAAAGCTGCTGCGCCTTGGAAGTGCAACTCCTGAGTTTTAAGAGCAGTCGATTGGCCGCTTCCCGAATGTGCCCGATATCACAGATCCTCCTGATCTCCTTACAGACGTTTAGCGTCTCCAGAACGGGGGCAGAGTCGTCAGGGGGGATGCAGGAAGTACCCGTCCTCCCGCCGAGGACCGGAACGCCGTAATTCTCGACAAGGGCCTCCCTAAAGGAGGGTCTTGATTCCCGCGACAGAGCTGGGGGAGGTGGCTTTGAATACTTCAGGGGGCGGCTGGTTTGTTATTATTCACGCAAACCCTGTCGGGATGACAGGGGCGTGGATCTGCTTATTTTTGTTGAGGAGATACCTCTCGAGGGCTGGGCACTTTGAGAAATTTGCAGTGTGAGGGCCGCCGCAATTTGCACACGTAGGGGTGATTTCGAGGGTCTTGGTACATTCCCCAGAGTGATGAGGCCCGGCGTATTTATCGCAACGTGGCGGATGGTTACAGTTTGTTGAGGAGTGACCGAAGGCCTGACACCTGAAACACTGAGTTTATGGGCTCTGGGGCAGAAACTTTTCCTAGTAGCCCCTGGTGTGGAATAAATGCCCGATATTGTTGACGGCGTTGAAAGTCGTACCCTGCAGGAAGGTAACTTGGAACGAGGCGTAGAGTGAGTTTTTCTTGTTTCCTGGGTTTAAGGGAGGAGGCAGGAGACGGGCCCCGGGACTTGATCTCACTGGTGATTTCCTCCGCCGGTAACCTGGGGAGACCCTTCAGTACCACAGGCAGGACTTTTTAAGAATTTAGTGTGAATGTATGAAAAACCTTGTTACCGGAAAGGAGTTTAGTCTTAAAGTCATGGTTTTCAGTCCACCTCATTGAAAACCTGATTCCTAATCCTATTACCAAGGAATTTTAGCTACGTCGGGAGGTTGAGAAAGTCCCCATCAAAATGTTGGACGTAGAGAGGAGGAGGGCGAGACCGCGAAGCCGTATCCTACGGGGCTGAGGAGCTGCCTGAGCAACAGTGGCTACAGGGGTTTTACCCCCGTTTCCCGAGTGAGGGAGGGGTTCCGAGGGAGTTTTCACCGGAGGTTTGGGTTAGGTTATTCCCCGAAACCGAGGGTCTTATTTTGACCATGGGGGCCAGTCCAACATCCGAGCAACCGGCCGCGTCGGACGGGACACCGAGGGAATCGCAGGTTGATGCAATCTTCTGGAGGATACTTGGAAGATGTTTGGACACGTGGACTGACGCGCAGTCCTTGAAGCGGGCTACCCGTCCATCCGTCGGGCGCCGAATCCGAAGAGTCTTCCGGAAAGACCTGTCACGTCCTGGGTGGCGGACTTTAGGACAATGACAATATCGGGTTTTCAGAGACGTTAAGCACGAAGGCGAGCTTCGTGGTACAAGGGAAGAAGGGAATTTTAGGCGCGAATGCGAGCTTCGTAGCACTGGGAAAGTAGGAATTTCAGTCGCGAAGGCGAGCTTCGTAGCACTTGGAAAATAGGGATTTCAGGCGCGAAGGCGAGCTTCGTAGCACTTGGCAAGTAGGTACTACAGGAGCGAACGCGAGCTTCGTAGCACTTGCAAGTAGGGATTTCATAGTTGACCATCGCGAGATGGGAACCGCTAAGGTACATCTTCTGGATGGCCCGATAGTTGGGGAAAGGGGTAAGAGTTGAGTTTTAGGGATAGTGGCTGAGTTGTGGAGTAATTTATGGTGATTACTCTAATTATGACCGCGCGAAAAATAGTGGGACGTCACAGACCCAACAGGGGGGAGGGACGAGGGGCCGACCGTCGGTAGGGGGGAACACCACTCTTGCGGGCTAGGTTCTTGAAGCTTCGAGAAAGGTGCAGAACCTTGGGAGCTATGCACTGATTTTTTGGGGCTTGCGGCTTGCGAGCTTGAATCCTGACCAGAACACGAGGTTTGCAGAGGTTCATTCACTGGCAGTTGGATAGAGGACAGGGGGGCGGCGAGCGCCGTCACGCGCAGGTCGTCTCCACTCGTCGGCGTCTGAGTACAAGGCTTTAACGTGTTACCACCAGAGGGCGCATGAGCTCCGTACAGCACGGTCGCCGAGCGAAGACTGCGTGGTAAGAAGGACGCGTCGTCGCCGGGCGCTCCCCATATACCGCCGGCCGCGATGCGATTTTGTCGCGACCTCCAGACGTGTCCAGAAGATTCGCGAAGCCTCAGGAATGCTTACGGATCCTGCAGCCTCACGCGACACGTCTAGCAACGGGATCAGAAGCGTCACTCACGCCGCTCACGTACACACGGCACACCCACGCACGCAACAATCACATCCCACACTCGGCCGTCCTGAATAAAGCACCTGACCTCAGGTGTCGGTCGCTTCGTCCGCGCATTCAGCAGCTTCCCGTAATGAATCATTCGAGTCACACGCCCATGCTTTCATATGATCGGCCGCAGTAGACATGGTCATCAGACCTTCGCAATCACCTACCTTATCGACTATGTACCGATCACCGCGTAATTTTCGAACTATTTCGTAACGTTCAAGAAATTTATTTGCAAATTTTAGTCCGGGACCTTGTTGTGTACGCTTAATTACTACCAGGTTGTTACGTTCTTAAGGGACTTCTTCGCCGATCACTCCGAATGGTTGGAATGATCTGTCGGGTTCATGCTCTTATTAAGGTGCTAAAGCATGCCTCGACTATACTTACCGGGGAAAAGGAGGGTAAAAGGGGTTTGAATAACCCATTGTACTCTGGGAATTGGGTGAATAACAATATAATGAGATATATTCTTAAAGAAAGCATAGAAATAATAGTAACATACCCTGGAGACGGCGCTCCGTCTCTGATAACGTAAGAAGGTCGATGGACCTGTCGTTGGTCTCGTACGCTCGCTCGCTCTCTTTTCACTCGCTTCGCTGTTCGCGGTGGTCCGTAATCGGCGCGTAAATGCACTCCCGGCGTGTACCGTTTCTCGGTGTGTCGGAGCGGAGATACACTTCGCGTAACCTGATCGGCCGAGCGCGATTCGCGATGATATTGACGCGGAGACGAGGGCGCGATTTCTAGGCGGCACGACTGTCTGTTGACACTTTCTAGATCGAACTCTCTTCCGAAGACTTGCGGCTGAGCGGCCGCACCTAGCATAATCACCATTGGTTGGGGGAAACTGCCCCGTCTGCACCTGTCGATCGCTCCTTATTTGGTAGTCGCGCGGCCCGGGCCGACCACGGTCACGTTCCGCTTACCGCAATCGCTTCCTGGCTCAGCACAACGTGACGACCACACGCGAGGCGATTCCGCTGAATCGCCGATGCGAAGGAAAGCGGCGCGCGGACAGCAAGCACGGGCGAACCGATAAGAGCGTATGTAACAAGGCCATTCTCACAATATCCTTTAGCTACCACACTATTTTTATTATAGCTTTTTCTATTTTCGCGTTGTACTTCCCCGATACATTCCTTAGCCCGAGTTCGAAGTTCATTCCGCCGGTCCTGGAACCCCGAAATCCACTCTTTCTTTAGTAACTCCCTAATTTCGCGATTGTCACCTAGGCGTGGGTAAGTTCCGAACAGCAGGCGAAACGGTGTCGTGCCACGGTCCGCTGCACGGTGGTATTTAAACACATCTGTGCGGTTTCTAGAAAAGAGTACCATTCTTCCCGAGTGGGTGCGCAAGTGTTGTTAGAAGTGGTATCATCATTGGATTCACACGCTCGACTTGTCCATTTAGCCCTCGGAATCCCAGTCGTAATCAGTTTATGTTCTATATTTTCGTTAGCGCAATACTCCGCGAATTCATTAGAGGTGAACTCTGTCCTTCTATCTGTAATGAGGCGTCGCGGGTTACAAAAAACGATTGACTGTTTGCTCAATCTGTCGACCGCCTCTTTCACATTCGTGGTTTTCGTCCCATACAACCATACAAATTTGGTAAACGAAACGATCACAACAAGTATGTGCTTGTAATTCTTATTAGTTGAAGGAAGGTGTCCGACGTGAGCAACGTGGTATGTATCTAAGGGTACTTCCCCCTTCTCCAAAGGATTCAACAGACCTTCTTCCTTGTCACTCTTTCTCTCCGCTAAGATACACACAATAAAATTACGCACTATTTTCTCAATTTTTGATTTCGCGTTCGTAATGTAATACTCCTGCTTCAGTAATGCCTCGGTTTTCACCACTGAAAAATGCCCTCCCTCATGCGCGTGACGAACTATGTGTGACTGCATTAGTTTTGGTACCACTAATTTCAATTGACCATCAATTTCTTTAAACAATAAATCTGATTTCATTGTGTAGACATCGGCCTTCCCTGCGTCGTGAGTTCTATAATCTTTGCTACGTTAGTGTCTTCGCGTTGCACTTTCCGGAACTGCACCGTTAATGTATCGCTACAATTAATCAACATACACGTCGGTGATGGGTAGCGACTCCGGCCGGTGCTCGATTTCGTATTCAAATTCCTCGAGAAGCATTGCTCAACGCGCCACCCTAACGCAAAGATCTCTTCTGTGTAGTGTAAGCGTAAAGGCCTTAAAATCCGTGATTATCTTAAAGCGTATGCCTATTAAATACACTCTGAATCGCTTCAGCGCGCGGACTATCGCTAGGATTTCCAGCTCATAGCTGCTCTGGCATAATATACGGGGTGAAACTGTCGATCAACGTTGTCTCGCTGCATCAACACTGCCCCATAACCATGCATCGATGCATCGGTGTGGAACTCTGTTTCCGCGCCTATCTTGTACAACTGGAGTACTGGTTCCTCGCTTAAAAACATTTTTAATCGATTGAACGCGGATAATTCCCGTTCCCCGACAGGGAGTTCGATATTTGCTTTAAGAAGCTCCGTTAACGGTCTGGCAATTATTGACGAGTGTGCTATAAACTTGCGAAAATACCCGGTCAAACCCAAGAAACTTTATATTTGTTTGATCGTACGCTCTGAAAAATGCATAACAGTTAAAGTTTTACGCTCCGACACACAGTGCGGCATAGATGGACAAAAATACGAAATCGAAATATTCATATGTATAACAGTATAAGATCTTACTGAATTATTATAAATTTTTTTTTTTATTTCTTTATTTATTATTACGGGTAATAATAGCATATCTTACAGAAATTATGGGTCAAAAATGAAATTCACTATTTTTGTACACGCTTAATTATTTATTAGCATTTGTTTTACACTTATTGTAGGCGGTGACTGAAATTTGAGGATGAATATAGGTTGTTCGAGAAGACGCGTGAATCAGGAGTACGATAGAGGTATGAAAGGCGAGTGTTTAGGTTTATGCCCGGGCGATTGGTAGCGGTGCAGATGAGATGGGATGGTTCGCGGTTCCAGAAATTGGTCTTCGAGGACTGATTAGTAGAGAGGAAGGGATGGCGAGGATAAATAAACAAAGAAATGCACGCGTGACAGAATTAGTTAGTCAAGAGTGGCAGAGAGTCAGATACGAGCAGTTCACAGTCTCCGCGAGAGAACAAGTAAAAGAGTGTCGTGTCTTTTTGAAAACAATATAGAAAACTTTTTTTGACTTTACATGAACGAGTAATTTCTTAGACTGCCACACCTCTATCGCTCTACTTCCTTGCGCACCGTCTCTCGTACGATCCTTCTTCTCCCTCTCTTTCACCTGCTCCCGCTTCCCATGCCAATTAGACGTACTTGCCCTGCTCCGTATCCAACGAAAGGGGCCAACGTGGCCTCGTGATACGTGAACCCGAATTCGTCCGCTATGTCCTGACGCATCGCGACCACGCTGCTACCCAGATCAACGTAACACTTCACAGGACGTCCGTTGATCAGCGCGTCCTTGTAATATTTTTTATGCGTGTCCTGGGCGACATGCATCACCGCCAGCGTTCCACTCCGCGCTTTTGATCCTGCTGTTGTTGTAGTGCTCGATACAGCTCGGTCGCCTCCTGTTTCATTGCGACTTGTAGGACAGGCACGAGATATGTGACCGGTGTTTCCACATTTGAAACACGTTATCGTTTTTAATTAGGCGACCGGATGGCATGAAAGTCCACTAACCTTAGAGATTAGGGAGGTAAACCGCGAATTAGGCGCTGAGAAAGAAGGCCGCGAAGTGTCCGAATTACTGCGCGAAAACCAAGACGCTATGAAGCGACAGTATGATAAAAAACGCAGAGAGCCAAGAATGTATAAAAAGGGCGACATTGTACTAATTCGAAGCGAGGCCCCAGCGACGGGCGAAAGTAGGAAGTTAGCACCAAAATACCGCGGTCCATATGAGATTTCCCAGGTCTTAGACAATGACAGATATCTAGTCCAAGATATCGAAGGCGAGCGACAAACTCAGCGGGAGTATTCAAATATAATCCCCGTCGATCGGTTAAAGTATGTGGCATCGGCGGGCGGATACACAAGTAGAGTTACCACGCGAGCGAGGAGCAACCCTGTAAGCGACAAGGTCGCGAACGCTCCAACTATTGCGGAATAATTGTAATTCACCTCGACGGGGACGTCGAGAGACAGCAGGAAAGGCCGAACTGTAGGAACGTATTTGTGTGAATGCCGCCGAGAGAGAGAGAGAGAGAGAGAGAGAGAGAGAGAGAGAGAGAGAGAGAATGGATAGCGAATGATAGAAAAATGGGTGCGTGATAGGCCAATTGGCATGGGAAGCGGGAGCAGGTGAAAGAGAGGGAGAAGAAGGATCGTACGAGAGACGGTGCGCAAGGAAGTAGAGCGATAGAGGTGTGGCACTCTAAGAAATTACTCGTTCATGTAAAGTCAAAATAAAGTTTTCTATATTGTTTTCAAAAAGACACGACAAGAGTCTGAAAAAGTGAAGTAAAAAGGCGAGTTGAATATTACATTAAGTGTAAGCCAGTAGAGTAATAACCATAAATGTTAAATTTAATAAAAACCTGTCAGGAATCCAACATAAAGATCTGTCAGGAATCCAACATTCCTGCAGTGGTGCTCGACATTACTTGTGTTATATATAAAATAAATGAGAACAACAGTTCCCAAAGACGCCACACTCTCTCTCACAGCAGCACCTCCCAGACAGCGTAACTCGCAGCGATCTACAATCGATGAGCCAATCAGCGCGCCGCTTCGATCGTTTTCTAGAACGGCCGAGACGACGCGAAAACCGTAACGAGCCACCTGGGATTCGCTCTGTCGTTCACATCGCGTGCTTGGTCAGACGTGTCGCGTGCGATTTCATCTGTGCTATCAACGTGTGAATTCTCAATCGTCTCAAAACTCTCATCGTGCAATCGTGCATTATACGTAATCACGTTCGCTTAAATTCAAGCTCAATTACGCACTCTATCAGGCGCTCATCGATAGTGGTCGCCGCGGGTGAAGCACGTGGTGGTGCAAGTGCATCTCTTCTCGCCTCGTGCATCAATTCAATCGCGAGTCGTTACTCACTTAAACTATAAACAGCCATCTCATTCTCACCAGTTCTGTGCATGTGAAATAAACGACTCATTCAGTTTTAACGTACTGTGTTTTAACCCTTCTTCATCGTCGAACATAACCTCTCCGGCATCCAGCGCGCTACACCACGAGATTCTCAAACAGTAATTTTGTATTAAATATATCTATAGACGATTTCGGTCTTCATTTAAACTCCTACCGGCTTTAGAAAATAATCGTTCACAGGAAACGGATGTTGCACATATTGTTAAATATTTTTTAGCCAACTTGCTTAAATTCGACAATCGTCCATTGGTATTGGAGGTTGATTTAAATAATATTTCAGTTCTTCCCGCATTTCATTTTGATTTATAACTTCCTTCGATTTGGTAGAAGTTACCAAATTTTCAAAAATCAGTTGTTTGTACTACTGTATTCGTGGAAGTTTACGTTTGGTCTGTATTACTAGTATTTAAAACTATACTATTTACAGCCCTTATTATTTTGTTAATAGCATGTGAGCAGCTTATTTTATCCAAAAAGTGAATTCGCTTAAATCTTGGGTCCCAAATAGTGGCTATTACAAGATTTGATACTTTTTCTACGCAGTCAAATCTTTGATTGAACTGTTCTAATAAAAGTTGTTCCAATCGAACACCAGTATGCGTTCCAGGATTTGTGACTTGTAAATTTCTTCTTAGAGTATTTACTATCGGAATGATCTTACTGCCTGTTAGGTAAGATTCTCCGGATACAATATTTGTAGCATCTTGAAATGATTTTAAAAGTTCAGCAAATTCTTTAATACTCTGTAATTCTGTTGAAATTAGCATCAGTGGAGCTGTAGGAGACTGTAACAGTATTGAACCTACTTTTTTCTGATAATTTTATAAATCTGTTAAGCATAGCATATGTAGAATTCCAGCTTGTTTCTACAGATTGAATAAGCTTTAGATCTGAAACCTATCGCAATTGATCAGCAACAACCACAGATTTCTTGAAGTATGTTACTATCAACAGACGCGGTCGCGTCTGGAAGCTAATTCCCCTGCCCCCTCTACCCATAGGCACACTGAGCGACCATGTCTCTATACACGAATGATAGCGAAATTGACAGGTCCCCGCAGCTATTTTGGCCTTATTATCTTATCTTATGACATATTCCCGGTGTTTTGACATGATTAAGCGAATAATTTTTTTTTTTCGAACCCATTTGTCGTTTTACTTAATGTATCAAGCTGTTTGTCTAAAAGATAAAAGAATTATTCTGAATTAATAGTTATCAAAATGACACTTTTTGGGATTCAGAGTTTTCCTGACGTCACGTTTTCCTCCTCCATTTGACGCCAGTAGGTGTCGCCATTCGAAAGCAGAATTTATCTAATAAATGTCACTTGGCTGTCACTCAATCATAACCTGCCAAGTGTTAGTTGTTAACATTTTTGAAATGTCACGATGGTAAAGACGATCTCTAAGTAGACGACTGATAATAGTCCCTTCTCTCTAAAAAAATTGGCTACCGGCTTCATAATCTTTGTAATACTGGACCAAGCCCCCTTAAAGTTTTTTAGTCGCCCAGCAATATTACTCACCCCTCGGTTTACTTCTGAGCTGGTGCTGGGTTCATCTGTGATGATAACTGACGGCCCTGTGAGTGGCCTTGATTCCCTGTTTGACGATTGCCCCTTTGTGAGTAGAATCTCTGACCGTGTGCTCTTTGGTAGCGTTGTCGCTTGTAGCCCTCCTGCGATTGACCTCGGGATGTTACAAGACGGGCCCTTGAAGTTTAAAGCTCCAGAGGCTCTAAGCGTCGGTTTCTTATCTATAGGTTGAGCTTTTAAAGACAGCCCCAGCTTCTCCATTGACTTGGCTGAGTTGGTCCGTTGGGATAATTCGGATCCGAACAAGAACTCTCCTGTTTGTGATGCTTTCAAAACCTTCCTTGCTTTCGCATCCAAGCCTGGATACATGAAAGCCTTCCTTGATGTTGTCAGCTGGTTAAACAGCTTACACATGAGCTTACGTGACTCTACCAGGTCCCTTAACAGCTCTTCCGAATTTATAAGTTGCTTTTGTCCTTCAAAAATCTTGGTGACCGCTGAGCCCAGCGCTGATAGATTTGCGCCACATAATTCCTGATCCGCCACCATATACTTATCCCTCTTTTTGATTGTATCGTTCATGTTCGCTTCAATCTTAGGATTGAGTTTATGCGGTTCAATAGGACAGTTACCCTTGCGTGGGTACTTCTCCGGGAATTCAATTCTTCGTTCCTTCTTCAACCGATTTGTAATACCTTCTCCCATGTATCCGCTAACTTGGGATGAAAAATAAACTTCCCCGTGGTCTTTGAACCACTGTTGTCAACCAAGATGTCTAGGGTTACCTGGTCTCATTCGGCGAAGTTGCTTTCTTCCGCCGTTTCTGTCTCTTGAAGATCTTTGGTTATCTCTGGTACATTTTCTTTGTCCATGACTACGTCCTCAGTAACCTCATCGATATCCGATGGTTCTGATGGATTAGAATTACCCGATAAATCTAGAAGCGCAAGAGATCTGGGTTAGATGCTGTCCTTATCTAAAGACGCGGAATTGCAACCTAGTCGAAATGTACGGAACTTGTTTCACCTGAAGTGGGAACTCGCCGCCATTAAGAGCAAAAATCTAGCTTTTGCTCAAGCCAGATTGAGAAGGAAAGTAAAATAATGTAATACCTGATTCGACTACTTCGTCTCTGCGATCCGCTTTGTCCGGTATTCCCACTACGACGCCACCAACACGTAGTGGACTTTCTATCTTTCTTTCGTCTAACTTCCACTCTATCCGTTCTTGTAACTTCCTCAAATTTTTCCGAAGCCTTTCAACGGAAGGTGATCTGTCTCTCGATCTGCTTGATTTTCCCATTCTGAATCGGAAACTACTAATAACTCTCGAAAAATTTCCCCGATGGCTGAAACTATGGCTTCACCAACGCGCACAAAGAACGTTATGAAGTTCAGATGGCGCCGCGGGACCGATGGGGATTTCCCCGGTGTGCGTGTTTTGAGAGAATGTAACGATGGAATGAATAAAGGGTTGAGTTACTGAGGTAAGACACGAGTTGTATTTATTGTAGAGTTTTCCCGCAATGGAATTCAGGAGTAGTAATACGTCACTCAGTTCTTATATAAGGTAGAAAGGATATACAGGGTATTCCGAAAATGCTGCGGTATCTTAAAGGGGGTGATTCGGGGGATGATTGCAAACAACTTTTTCCTTTGCGAAAATGCCCTCCGAGGTTTCGTTAACGAGATATTAATAAAAAGCACCGACCAATCAGAGCGTGAGCCTTCCGCTGGAGGTCCCGCGCCAGCGTGGCCGCGCGCCGGGCCGCGCTGCGACTACGAACAAGCAAGGCGGCATGCATCGAAGGAAATTGCGTAGAATGGCAAATGAAAAAGACGTAACAAAAAAATCCAACCTTTTGCCATGGTTTGTTTGCCATTTAAAGTGAATAATGAATAAAGGATAAATGGATAAAAATCACGTGTAACGTAAAAAGACGAATACACATTTTTTTTAGAAGATTCGAAAATAATAATTATTTGAAGTGGGAGGATAAGGAATACGTAAAATTCCTTGTGTTAATAACATATCCACGAAAAGGTAATGTAACAGGAAATTAACGAAAAGTGATCGTAGTTCGTTATTGTGATAAAAATCTGTAACTCAATAACGGCCAGCACTGTTGCTGATAACGAATAAGTCTGTTTAAAAAGCCCGAATAAATATTTTCGTACGAGAATTTTGAGAATTATCGCCGGAAATAAGCCATAGCTTGCGTTAAATTTAAAAATGAATGATCACCATTAAAGTAACTAAAACTCACCCTTGTCGAAAATTCACCTGCAACTTGAAAACTTGTGTCACTGGGTCACTGAACCGATCCTGGTCATCGATGGATGAGCCCAGTGCACAGCTGATCCCAGGTATACGACACTACCCAAAGTTAAGGGTCGCAATGTCAGGTGCGTCCAGGTCAACGTACCGAATATTCACTTCACTGCACGGCTACTAACACTGATCACTTTATTTATTTTTCATGGAACGTGTTGTTGCTACGTTATAAAAATTGGTGGAAATGAATTTTTACTTGGCGTTCGGAGCTGTGGGTAATTCCCGCGCAAATTCTCACGCTGCAGCACTTGCGTCCTCGTGGTTCGGGGGGTACACACAGAACATCGCGTAATACTCTTGAGCAGAGAACATTTGTCTGCGACGCGATTGCTGACTGCTGACTGACAAGATTTTTTCCAAGCGACTTCTTCTACCCCCAAATAGTTTCTCTCGTTCCATTATGAGTTGACCCCCACCAGGCCAAGAGGCTTCAGGTAAAAAGAAGCCAGCACATTTTCGGAACACACGTGTTTTGCAGAAGTGCAACGAAAACTTTCACAAAAGCCCGCGCTCCGTCCTTCTACTGCCAATGTACCCATTGCTTCGAGATAGAAAACAGACACCACGCGTATCGGTTCGAAAGGGTCCGAAGGGAAGAGACGCAGATAGTCTTCGAGTTGCTATAAAGAAGAAAATGCATACCATTCCTGTTTCCCCTTTCTGACACCCTGAGTTCACGTCTGCTTCGAGGCGGAACCAATTAAGTCATAAATTATCCGAAACTGTAGGAAACCGTTCTCTACCGCCGACTTGCGGGACAATACAGTCATAAACCGCGACCCTGGCGAAATGCTCTGGCTGATCAGCCTGATTAATTTTGGAGAACTAGAAATTACAGAGTATTATCCAGCATCAATACGTCTCGCGGAGAGACACAGGAAAGGAAGGGATAGTCCGCTGACTGCGTGTAGTCCCGCCTGCTTCGTCCTACCGTCAAATTAAAGACGGATCCCTTATCTCTCGAGTATAAACACGTGCTCGAATTTCAAAACACAAGCACGCATCGACGTATTCGGTGCGAGAGAAGGCGGGCTTGCAGGCATTTTTGAAGGCGGAGAGCATTTTCGCAAAGAAAAAAGTTGTTTGCAATCATCCCCCGAATCACCCCCTTTAAGATACCGCAGCATTTTCGGAACACCCTGTATATTGTTACATATAAATATACTCAGGTACAATAGTTAATAGTAGTGAAACGATATGCTTCGCACGAAGGAAGCGTTCTACCGACTACCGGAAGTGTGGCAGCGGCACACGGCACAAGCGGCCGGTAGGGGACCCCAGCGTCTCCGTGTATCGGGAGGAGGCGCGGGAGCTACGAACTCCAACAGTATTATTGATATACATCAAGAGACTGCCTTCGTTAGCGCACGCAGTAATAGCCGTAATTAGTTCAGTTTTGCGAGAGGAAGGGTATCGAGACGATCTCGCTCTTCGCAGGAGGGGGCCAGCGAACCTCGCTCTTCGCAGGAAGGGCAGGCGAGCCTCGCGTGGATCGGCTCGTCGAGTTCGGCGAGGATCGGCTCGTGCCGGTACAGTGCGTGTTGGAAATTTTGGGGCTGAAGATTGTGGCGACACCTGCGTACACTAGCGGTACTACATTGTGATCTCGAGAACGAGACACGAAGCATAACTTCTATTTTGTGTCGTGCAACTTCCAACTCGTGCTCGGCCACTTCCTTTTCTCTTCGAAGAAGTACTATTTCCCTCTGGGTGTCCGTGGCTTCACGTTGATCGTCCATGGCGACAACTTCACCTTCGCTAGCAGCAATTCGCGCGTGACTCGGGTTAGTAACAACTCGCGTATCACACTCGTCTATGACAATTTGTTCGTCACTCTGGTTAGTAACAGCTCGCTTATAACCAATGGCATCCATTAGCCTCGCTAACAATTCCAATCGCGACAGTAGGTAGGCTATGCAGTGTTACGTATGTGGAATTTTCCCATACGCCGCTCTCAACCGTTTTTTCGAGCTCGCGTCTGCGAAGGGAAAACGCCCTAAAATCCTTTCGGTTATCACACACCACTAATGGGGGTCGTGATCTCGGCCAGCTGGATGACGACCATGGGAACGGGAGTGACACGACGACGACCCCGAAGGATTTCCTTATATGGACGTTTCTATCGAATCCCCTCTCATTTTTGGGACTATATAAACCCTTTGGTTTCTACCCTCTCCGGTTCAAAGCTATACAGTCACGCGTAGAGTCACGTCGTGTCACGCTCGTACAGAGTTGGTTAAATCTAGTAAGATCGGGCTCGAATCCCCGTCAGAATCATAGTTAACCTCGTAGGATCCGCGAGTTCGGTTAAATTCTATTTGGCATATTAAAATAGCCATTCGTACGCCCCGCATCGCCAATGCGTCAACACCGTGCAACCTTAGTGGTAACTTACTCTATTTTACTCAACTATTTAATCGCGACAGTTACATTTGTACAATAACTAATTATTGAATATATGAATGGTGTTCGTTTGTAAATCGAGTAGATTCGTTAAACCTATCTTTTACCCAGCGATCCTTATAATATTAGCAATATATACCCACCGATACAATTAAGCGTTACGAGGCAATACTAACATTTCCCGCGACTCCCTGATTTCGCATCAGATTCGTTCGCATCCCACACCAAAACAAGGAATCTTCTCTAACCCAGTGGCTCCCCGATTTCGCATCGGGTTCGTCCACGTTTAACTCTCCTGCGGCTCCCTGATTTCGCATTAGGTTCGTCCGTATCCTACAGGTCCCTGATTTCGCATCAGGTTCGTCCACGTTTAACCCTCCTGCGGCTCCCCGATTTCGCATCAGGTTCGTCCGTATCCTACAGTTCCCTGATTTCGCATCAGGTTCGTCTGTAAGTCAACCACCCTCCGAACATCTCCCTGATTTCGCATCAGGTTCGTCTGTAAGTTAACCACCCTCCGACCAGCTCCCTGGCTACGCACCAGGTTCGTCTGTGAATAATCCAACCTCCTAACAGCTCCTCGACTACGCGTCGAGTTCGTCTGTGGACATCATCCTAGTGACTCCCCGATTTCGCATCGGGTTCGTTCACGAATAATCACCCTCCTGCGGCTCCCTGATTATTAAAGTCAGGTTCGTCCGTGGGTGACTCCATTCCTAGAGGCTCCCTGATTTCGCATCAGGTTCGTCCTCGTTTCCGATAATCCTAGCGACTCCCTGATTTCGCATCAGGTTCGTCCTCGTTTCCGATAATCCTAGCGACTCCCTGATTTCGCATCAGGTTCGTCCGCCCTCTAACTCCGAAATTCATAAACCGTATTCCTTGGGAAATACCCCTCTCGCCGGCCTCTCGCGTTGCCGCAGCCCCGGCTCGTAACAGCAGATTCTAGACCAGTGTGTTAGGGGTGAGGTGGGGCGGGGGTACCGCGCTTGGGGGCGAGGGGTGAAGTGGGGAGGGTGTACCAAGTTCGTAGGTGAGGGGATTTCAAAATGGCGTCGATCGAGTTCGTAGGTAAGGGGGATGACGTCACAGGGGAGGGAGATTTAAAATTTTCAAATTTTAAAAATGACGTCGCGCGCATTTTATATTGGCGCCACCTATTGGATGTTTAAGGTACTTTGGGCCCGCGTCCGTATTTGCACAGACGAGGTATAGGATAGATCTATCAACCAATGCATTTTTCTGTCACCGGTTTTGGGGGTCCTAGGACCCCGTTACCATTTTAGTGTCGCATGCAACGTTACCGGTGAAGTCTCCAAACAGATTGTAACGGTACGCGTGGTAGGAATTAGAATTCAACACGTGTAAAACTAGGCCATTCGAAACCCACGATTTACAAATGATTCTGTTAGAGTAACAATTGAAAGATCGTTTTATAAACGTATTCCGTGCAACGACAGAGAAAGAAGGATCACAACAAAACAAGAACACATACGCCTTTTAACCTTGCTGTACTATTCGGGTTTATTTAACGCAAAACAAATTTATTCAACATAAAAATTTATATAAACAACAACATTATTTGTGGAAGACATACTTTCATGGTGTAACATGGAATATCTCGCCAAGGAATTGTAACTTGGTATATTTCAATAAGGTGCTGAATCAGAGAGGACTTTAAAAATGGTCAAAAACCCGTCAGTTCCAGTATCTTCCTGAAATATTCCAACTTGCACTTATCCTACTATCTTAACACTATACTCTTGATCTGGGGTCGGGTAGGAACAATCCAGCAACATTTCAAGTTACATATTATATTCTTACTTTTTAGCAAAGTATTGCAAGTTAAAGAAAGCTCTTATATCCAACTAGAATATTTGACAATCGCAGTCATCGGCTCGGTTCTCACCAATTACCAGGTCTCACCACGAGGAGGTTGCTGCGCTTCGAGACTCGTAGAGAGATAGACGGAATCATAGTTCGATCGATCTCCCTGTACATGAAACCCCTAGCCTACTAAAACAAAGTTCCATCGATCTCTTCGGTTTAAATACAGAATCTAGGGAACTGCCAAGCAATCACCCGATTAAGAGAAATTCAGCAAAGAAGGAAAGACGGAAGGTAAGCATGAAACGAGTATTGGACGGCGCAGTTCCTACCACCCTGCTGTCCGAGTCGAAAGGGATAAGCGCTCGGCGCCTCCCAAGCGATTCCTGTTGCTCCGAGCGACTGGTCAGGAGCATCACTAGGTGTGACCTGACTCAAGCCGACTAACGCGGAGATTGGGCAGTCGGACAGGGGGACTTACGCAGGCAATGTACCAAAAGGTACATCCCCTACGCCCGAAACTTTTACCTTTGGACATGAACACCAGGGGATGAAACCGATCCCTCATACCAATTCCATGCTCAGTCACTTGCTTCCGACAATGGAAGCAGCGGTGACCTACTCATCAGAGATGAGGAGCCAGCAAACGAGCAACAAAGTTAATAAAATTCAGTGACTACTTGGCAATTTTACAGGGGGCCTTAAATACTTCATGCTATAATAATTTAGCCTAGGCTTCCTTAGATGTCTTCTTTCACTATCACTTTTCACTATCGCTTTTCACCATCACTTTTCACCATCACTTTTCACTAGTATGTTTTATATATGTCGGAGACGGCACGAAGTCGCGTACGAATAAACTGCGAAGTCGCGTACGAATAAATAGCGAAGTCATTTTGGCGCCAATCGAGAACGCAAGCGTCAGACCGCCAGCGAGCGCTTGAATGTAGTCTCGGAAGGGAATCGGAAGTGGTAGTCTAGCAACCGAGGGAAAAGATTGATAATTTGAATGCGGGATTGATAAAAGGGAATTGGTAAAGAAAGCGTCGTAGAAGACAATTCGCCCTTCCCTTCTGAGAATTCATTGGTTTTCGATTTGCTTAGAATTGTGATCGTGAGTCTGATTGTACGTTGTAATCGTGGTGTTCAGTTCCTACTAAGTTTGAATAAAGGAAATGAGACGTGTTGCGAGGAGGAGAATCCTTCTGGGATTTCGTCTTATCCTCCGATTCCGACATATATATTATGTAATTAACTGCCTTCCTCACGAAACGTTGGACCTGAAAAGCTGGAACAATCAACTACGTTGTGTTAGCAATGGTGTAATAGGCTGGAGAGGTAACTAAGTAATTAATTATTAGTCTGGTGCCGACCGAAATGATTTGGAACGTCAGAAGAGCACGCACGAGCATGCAAATCCATCGTAGAGATACACGAAGGAGAGCAGGCAATGTAGACCCATCGATGAGATGCATGACAGAGTAACAAAAATCATACAAAACCATCGAAGGAATGCATGAAATAGAATAAACCATGCAAAACCATTTTTGAGATACATAAAGGGGACGGGGGAGTGGTATCAATCACACATTGATAAGATGCATGACAGGGTAGGAGTCATGCAAAACCATCGTAGAAATCCATGAAATGAAATAAATCATGTAAACCCATCGAAGAAATGTATCTAATAAAATAAACCATGTAAGTCGATCGAAAAAATGCATGAAATAGGTCAGATCATGTAAACTCATGGAAGAAATCAGTTAGAAACGAAGAGCAATTTGTTTTCACCTTGGCAGAACAATAAAATTTTGAATGGCTTGTAACGAACCCCAAAAGTTCATCGGCACCAACCGTATACGCTAACCCAGGCCAAGGGGGGCGGCGGGTTGGAGGAAGGACCAGGGTTGAAACCGTGACCAGGTCCCAAGCAAGTCCAGTAAGTTCAGGTGGCTCGGGAGCTCCAGGGGGTAGAGGAAGGTCCCCAGGAAGTCCCGTAGGTCCGAATGGTCCAGGTGGCTCGGGAGCTCCAGGTGGTGGAGGAAGGTCCCCAGCAAGTCCAGGAAGTCCAGTAGGTCCGAATGGTTCACGTGGCTCGGGAGCTCTAGGGTCCCCGGGGGTCCTCCAGGCACGGAGGACCGGCGACGACTGAGTACATGGAGTTCCGTGAGCTCCCTACGCATTCCGCGATTTAATGTAACGAGTCACTTTTCTCTGACGAATCGAATTATTTAATTTAAATTTGTTGACCCAACCGTGTGATGCAAAAAATGAAAAATTTTCCCTTCCAAATTGCATAGCCGCTTGAGTGGCCCATTGCTGCAGCATCCTTTTTGTTACAGGCTGTTTTTGTTGCCGAGCTTCATGGAATCGATCGAGAGTCCATTTATTTATTATATTATATTTTCCCCCTACTGCTCCGCCCCTTTCAATTTCTTTTCGCCATCTATGTATACAATTTTTGGAGGAAAGTGAGCTGCCTCCATGACGATGTATGGTCTT
Source organism: Andrena praecox (assembly GCA_963932275.1). Taxonomy (NCBI): domain Eukaryota; kingdom Metazoa; phylum Arthropoda; class Insecta; order Hymenoptera; family Andrenidae; genus Andrena; species Andrena praecox. The sequence continues at coordinate 39,687,203 of OZ010731.1, forward strand.
TAAACTCCATTTCGGATGTTCCCTCACTAAATTAACAATTTTAATTTTTGAGTCCAGCGGTACGCAATCTGATTTTATCGCTTTACTATCTGGTTCATATTCGACGTCCATATCTAGTCCAGATGAAGTGCTCGACGCTGAACTTGCACTTGAATCGACTCCTAGCACTATATTCTCTTTATCTTCTCCTGGAATATCTTCGTCGCAGAAAAATAATTCTTCTTGTTCGTGAAAATCCATTTCTTTTAGCACTTCGATGATAGCTTTAGCCATTTTTTCGCCAATAGCAATCGACTTTTCCGTTACGGGTTCTTTCGCTGGCCCTGTAATAATATTTAGTGACTCTAAAATTCCACAACAAATTTTTATGCGGTTCGCAATGTCGTCTTTTTCATAGGAGGCCAGAAACGGGTAATCGTATTTTCCATCTTCTATTTTCCATAGAACACGTCAAGCGCGGATGCTATAATTCGACACCCCCTGGCATGGAACGATAATATAATTATTCGAGACCTAGTTCCGAGTATTTAATTTACGTAGCCTCACCCTAATCGCCGTGAGAGAATTCGACGTAGCGTTCGTGTAAACATCAGACGACGAAATCATAGAGCGATAATTATTCGGGGTAGAGTTCCAAGTATTTCATATCGAGGAGGCTGTAAGTTAATCGTCGCGGTAGCCCATGATGTAACGTCCTTGAACGAGACGCTGCCGTTAGTTGCAGGATATTCCACAAGTCGAGCGGTTTACCCGTGGAATTGTGGGATTGGTTCGGCTGGTGTGCGATAAAGAAATGAATTTCACGAAACAAGAGTCCTTTTTTTAACAATATATAACAAAATAGTTTATTCAAAAAGGTTTGACGCTAGGTCTAAATAGAACATAGAATTAAATCAATATAGGTAACGGAACGCAAGATAATTATGTAGCGACGTACTAGTCGGTATAAATGGATAATGTTCGTTTTTCGGTTCGACGCTAAGTCGGTGGAACGGGACGAAAGATTAACGAAAATGACGCTTAGTCGATAGAGGTAGAATCTGACGCTTCGGTTGATAAATATCGTTCGATGCTTTCGATATAGAATAGTTAGAATTGAGGCGTTAATTAATATAGAAGATACAGTATAAAGGTACGATACTAAATCGCTTATTGAACATGAAGTCTTGATACGAAGTTGGTATAATGTATTGTTGCGAGCACCCTATGGATGGAATTCCATGGCCCACTGGTGCTCGCGACCGAGACAAGAGGACAGCGAGAAGAAGGCGATCGGATCGATCGCCTGTCAACCCTTGACTCGATAGCCAGACGCCATTACGTGCAGACGTATCGATATTCGCATTGCAAACCCTTGAAGATTGTATTCTGTTACCTTTGTGCTACTATTCTTGTTCTTGTTAATGTTCGGTTATTCTTGTTATACATTAAACTTTCCTTATGCCTTACCCAAAACGTAACAGTATGTAGGAAACGGAAAAAGGAAGCCTCGGACGCTAGACTCGAACCCGCGATCTCTGGATTCTATGCGCACTGATCAGCCGCCTTAGCCTACCCGGCTACCGCCGACTTCCCGTTCTTGAGTATTCCGTGTCCTCCTCTTATGTTATGGGGGTTCCTGATCCCCACATGTATAATATAAGAAATGACGCTTCGGTCGATTTAGAATGTGTGACCTCGTTCCGTGGAGGTCAACTACTGGACGGGTGGTTGAGTGAAAGAGGCAGAGTAAACTGGCTAACACGGATTTATTTGGCTGACTAGAGTACAGAGGGGCCCGGCCAGGTCTTTGCTGGCTAACAGTCGAAACGGTGCTTATTCTAGGCTTAGAACTACGACTTAGACTAGAGCGGCGAGCGCGTTCGCGGCGCGAGGTTCGGCGGCGGAGCGCGGTCGGCGCGAAGTTTGGTGGCGGAGCGCGGTCGGCGTGTCGCGGCGCGAGGTTCGGCGGCGGAGCGCGGTCGGCGGTGGTGCAAGGAGAGGGGGGTGTTGGTCGTACTGGTGCCTTGGCTGTGGTCTCCACCAGTGGCCCTGACCAGGAAGTCTTGAGTCCGCTCGCCCAGTGGGTAAAACCCGCGGGAGAAACGGAGACTGTAGGATGTCCTCCGGGGCAGACAAAGTCTGTCCCTAAGATTGACGGTGGATGTCGACCTGCGTCCAAAGGTAAGCGAACTCGCTGTCCTTTGGGAGCCGTGGAGGTAAGTGGAATCAAAAATACGCAGTGATACAGCTTGTGGTATGCAAGAGATCGCTGGGAGAGGCACAACCGGTAGCTCGTAACGCTCGTGGCTGACTCTCCGAATAGGCCTATGCCCCCGCGACCTATGCCCTCGTCCGCGCATCTTCGGCAGCGAGAAAGTTGCTCAGTACACAACCCTCTCGTGTCGATTCTTGGAAACGCGCGGACGAGTGGTGGGGGGCAAGACCGTTGACGCGCCGCGGTACGCTCCGCTTCGCTCGGAGGCATGGTGGGGGGTAAGATCGTCGTCCCACCGGTATACTCGTTACAAATGTTAAGTTGAGAAATTGAGAGGATTCTTCGCTCGGAGTTGTAATGGCTTCCTGTTGCCTATCAGCTGGCCCACGCTTTCTAGTATGGAAGCTGGGGGGCTAACAAATGTGGCCTCAGTTGTAGACACCACGTGGCTCTGAGGCTAATTAAACCGGCCAGAGATGGAAGCCTAGGGGCTAATTAAAGCGGCCTCAGATAGTAGCCAGGTAACCGGTTAGGGTGTCCCTAGTTGGAAGCTGTGGGGCTAACTAAAGCGGCCTCAGATGGTAGTCGGATGTTGGTTAAAAGTAAACTTAGCTGTAGATTTCGCGAGAACCAGGGGCTAGTGAAAGCGGCCTGGGATGGGAGCTGAGGGGCTAACTAAAGCGGCCTCAGTATGCTGTTGGTTCGGTGGACGAACCAAGAATGAATCTCTCTGCTGGCGACCTATATTTATACTCGCTGTCAGCACTTGGCCCGCACCAATCACACGTTACACGTTACGCGTACCAATCAGATTCTACATCCGGTTCGCGCCAATCGCGCACTACACTCGTGGTTTATACCGTGTCCGGTTGATCGTATGTTCCGCGCATGCGCGCTCGATCCGTTCATGGCACTCAGTTCACTCGTTTGAATGGACGGTTCTGCGCGTGCGTTGCGCGTCACTAGGTTTCTCTGTTTCCCGCTAGATCGCATGTCGCTCGTACGCACTTCCGCATGTGCTTATTATTAACTTAGGTGTAATATAACGAGGATAACAATTATTAGAAAAGAAAAGTAAAGAAAATTTGCGGTGCTCCGTACCAGTACGTTATAATGGAGTAAGCACGACATTGCACCAGGCGATGTCGTATGTTTTTATTTGAGACGTGGGAGCGACAGAGCGCACGTGCAATGAAGAAATGAATTCGACGTTGCGTTCGCGTAAGCAACCAATGTAAACATTGAACGATAATTATTCGGGGTAGAGTTCCAAGTATTTCATATCGAGGAGGCTGTAAGTCAATCGTATTTGAATTTACCGAGTACTCTCTCTGGTTCTTCTGCGGCACACACATGTTTGCGTCACACCACAACCATGATTATCGCCATCACTGATGCAATATACATTCACACATTGGCGTGTACGTGTACGTGAATCAGTATGAAGCGACGTGGGTCAGTCCTACGGACTTCATTATACCACGTACGCTCGAGTGCTAACAAGTATCGTTCGCGTCAATTTCTCCTCCGAGCAGTAGATCAGTATAATCGTACACGGTGTATATAAAAATGTACAAACGCAGGTATAACGACTCATCCTGCGCGTCCGGCAACGACGGGGTTTCCCGAATAAACATCAACAACAAAAACAACAACCCAATATGAGATACGTACGCGTTACTATACACTTTTCACTTACTTCATTCACTTTAACGCAAACGAACGAAGCATTAATTCCGTGTACATGGTTCTTACAGTTCTGGATCCGCAACGCCAAAAACATCGAAAACACCAAAACCATCAATCGTACGGATCCTGGGGCGTGATTAACCGTTGACCGCAACAGCTTATAAACGTCTAACTATTGGAATGCGCATTGGCATGGATTCGTGCCGGGTTGAGATCGCCATAGCCGACAATAAAGGCAGCGAGTTGAGTATTTCAATGTCTACGTGGAAGCTCCTGCTGCACAACGAGGCGGACATACTCCAACGATTACGCGGCAACGCAACATCGCCCCAAACCCACATCGTAATTCACCATTTACGATTAGAATTCACGCGTATGGGTGATGATTAACTAATAAACATCACCGATAATCGCGGTGTCATATATATGTCTGAAGCCACGATCCGTAAACTATTCGCGTACAAACATTGCATTGAACATATATTCTCCTGGCTGACCGAAAATATGTACTCTGTCAGCAGTAAATATTCCACCTTCGTTGACGTTCTACGTACCGCTACCGCACCAACAAATTATGTGAAATTAATTTCCGAAAGCGAGCACTTTGAGCAACATTCTATGATCGATTGTGAATTGTTAGCGTTAGGATTGCAATCCATGCTGCGCGATGTAAACCACGTACGACTATAGTACCTGTGTGTGCGTGTATATCTAGAGACGCGGTAGCGTCTCGACGCCAAGTACAGGAAAGACACCCTGTACATGTCGACTGTCGCTACCGCTATCATTTACTCGTCGCCGGGCTATTCCAACCTAACCTGAAACTTATTTCATTAATATCTCACGACGCCTGCAATATTTTCTAAATTTAAAGGCATTTTTCTTATGTAAACCGCATATAAGCTTTCGAATAAGACCAAATTTCAATAAAATCTGTCCACGCATAACAGAGATATCATAATATCGTCTCATGGATCTGTCAGATGGATTAAGAAAGATTTTCTTCTCCAGGCCAAAATTTCGTCAACATAATACGTATATGCGTTACACGCACACCTTCAGCCAAAAGAACTAGTGTATGTTTCGTTTATATGCGTTTTATATGCGTTACACGCACACCTTCAGCCAAAAGAAACTAGTGTATGTTTTTCTTCTTCAGGCCAAAATTTCGTCAACATAATACGTATATTACGCGTTACACGCACACCTTCAGCCAAAAGAAACTAGTGTATGTATGATCGTCGTCCGCCATTGTACATATAACCTACAAGTGTCATCGCTTTATATTTTATAACCTACCGAGTGTCAATCCGTCATAACCTGCCAAGTGTCAAATAAGGTAAGTTGTCCAAATTTGAAATGTCACGAGTTTTTATACTACATGGGAGACTGAATGATTGTCTCAATTAACAAGGTGGGTCACCAAAATTTTTTAATAGATTTTTTACGTAGACTCGCAGACTTGGAAGTTGTCCGGAGAAGGTTCGACAAAGAAGTACTTCTTTCGCATAATTTTCTGTAAATTTGTACCATGCATGTACAAAATAATATATTGTAGCAAAAAATTGCATTGCATTTAAATTGCCAGATACTTGTGTTTTTTGTATATACCAGCAATTTAGAGTTTTTATGTAAAGCTTATTATATTATAGAAATGAAGGGGACGCACAGGCTTGGATAGTAGAATTGAAGGGGACGCACAGGCTTGGATGGATAGAAATGAAGAGAATGCACAGGCTTGGAGGTTGTCCGGAGAAGATTAGATAGATAGACAGATCATCTTGTTTCGCACAAGTTTTTGGATTGTCAAATAAGGTAAATCGACAAAACTTGTCAAATTAGCGTAGCGTTAAGAATTAAGATTAAGAATATTATGGCGTACCGCTTGCAATGTAGAGTCAGTCACATTAGTCAAGAAAGTACGTTGAAAATACATCTCCCTTGATACTTTCCAATCTTTTGTGAAAGATATTCATAATACTTTAATATATTTTTTTAAATCCACAGTAGTTTCTACGCTATTCATTAATTTTACTAGTTTTCCATTAATTACGCATACTTAAGTCCTAAGAATATAAAATAATACGATCAAATCAAACGTAAATAGATTTTTATTTATTTTATTTTGCTAAAAATATTATGTATCGTTCTCCGACTTTGTCAAATTATAATGACACTTGAGAAAACAGATTTATTAAAGTGTTTTAAGTTATAAGTTCTACGTTAAGTTGTAACTAAAATAACTAAAATGGGGATTTTATATATTTACAGATAATCGAAGCAGAAGATGATGCAGTGCGATCTACATCAGAGAAAAAATTTTATTTTTTATTGGAACATACTATTGATTTTATTATATTAATTAAACGATTTTATTCAACTTCGATCCTGTGTTTCCTTCTTGTATGTTTGCTTTTTATATTAATTAAACGATTTTATTCAGCTTCGATCCTCTGTTTCCTTCTTGTATGCTTGTTTTATATCTGAAAAATCTAATTTAAACCAATTCCACCAATCCAATCGTCTTGAAACTTTGCAGGCGTGCGTAGTTTGGATGACAATTATATACAATTTAAAAAAGTAAAAAAAGTTACTCCAAGTACATGAATTATCTCTGTAAAAAGAAGTGAAATCCCCATAAAAAACTTTCAAAAAGTATGACATCTCTTTCTCCCTTGCACTAGTGGGGTCGCTGCGACCGGCAGCGACCAGTCGCAGGTAGGAGATCCCGCCTTTATCCAGATGAATGTGATTATTTTCAACTCGTTACGACCTTCCCTTCTCGAGTTAATAGTTAATTAATTAAAATAAAATAAACGAATGTAGTATAGAAAATTTTTTTATTTAATAAAAAATTAGAAATTTAATAAAAAATTAAAAATTATTTTTTTTATTCGCCACGACCGCCACGGCCACGGTCGCCACGACCACGGTCACCACGGCCACGGCCACGGCTGTACCGGTCCACAGCCCAGGCCCGGAGGGAGGAGGCCTGATCCTTTATGGCCTTGAGGAAGGCCCAGTCCTCCTGCTGGGCCCTCACTCTTCGTCCGCTGCGCCTGTGGCGCGCTACGTACGGTTCTGTAATTAGTAAAATAAAAAATAAATTAGTAAAATATTTTGTTTTTTTTAAATTAGACCTATTTTCAAGCATTCTAAAAGCATACAGTGGACGAAATTTCTATAAGAACACTACTATTTTTCAAAGTAAGAAAAAGTATTAATGATTTGTTTTTAATACACCGTTCCTATGCAAATTTCGTTTGTTTTCTGTACATTAAAGTATCATTATATTGTATTAGCACATTACTTCACATTTTTTATTAAAAATAGTAGTGTTCTTATAGAAATTTCGTCCACTGTATAACTCCTTAAAATGTGTATACGTATTTACCATCAGCCGTGGCCGGCCTCGCTGGTGGTTGTGGTGGTGGTGGTGGTGTTTGTGGTCGCGGTGGCGGTGGCGGCGGCGGCGGCGTCGCCGCCTCCATCATAGTAAAGTTTTGTAACTCTACGTCAATGTCTAAAAAAATTAATAATTTTTTCATTATCAAATTAGGGGAAAAATAAATTTGAAAATAAATGTATATAAATTTTTTTATTTACAGTCTAAAATTGAATCGTCTGCTTTGCTCTACAAAAAAAAATGAAATAAACAATTCATTAGCAAAAAGGATCAAGTGTTCACAAATAAAAACGGCGTATGATAGAAGAAAGTCATACGTGTAGCGCAAGGATACGTATTGATCAATGGCAAATTGGAAATTAGGAAATGTAAAGATTTGAAAATTGAAATAGCGTATGATGCGAAATTAAAAATTACATTACATTACATTACAAAATATGTTTTGTTCTCGTTACTTCACGAGCCTTTCAATTATTCATTCATACAAAAAACTGTAACGTATTATAACTTTATTTTGTGAACGATTCGCGCTTGTAACTAGTAGTAGAATAAGAAGATGTTGGACACGTTTAAGCATATATTCTAACTTATATAACGCCAACGATTAGAAATATCAAACATTTCTGGGTTGAACGTAAACGAACATGTAAACTACAACATTTTGAGTCTTTGGGAGGCACTTTACCTACGTTCACTATCAATGGAAGTATATAGACTTCAACTGTATAGCAAGTAATACAACAAGAAGATATGAGACACGTTGAAGCATATTCTAACTTATAACGCCAACGATTAGAAATATCAAACATATCTGAATTGAACATAAACGAAAATGTAAACTACACCATAAAGAAAGTCTTTGATAGGCAGTAAGCATATGTTAAGTATTAGTGGACGTAGACCGTAATAACTGTACAACAAGTAATACAACAAGATATTGGATACATAGAAGCATGTTTGAACTCAGATGTGTTTCATATTTCTAATCGTTGGCGTTAAAAGTGTGAATATGCTTCAACGTGTCCCATATCTTCTTGTTGTATTACTTGTTATTATTTTATATTATACAGTTACGGTCTATGTCCACTGATACTTAACGTAGGCAAACTGCCTATCAAAGACTTTCATAATGTTGTAGTTTATTTACATTTACATGTTCTTTTACGTTTAACTCAGATATGGCATTACAAGTTATAGGATATAGGATATGCTTCAACGTGTCTCATATCTTATTGTTGTATTACTAGTTATAAGTGTGAATTTCAAAACTGTATATATTTCTTTCCGAATTTCCAATTTGCCATTTGAAATTGAACAATACGTATCTTTGCGCTACATTTATGTTCAAAAAATCATTTGAATTCCAAGAAATATAATAATAAATGTATTTTATTACTTACATTTCCGGGCTTCGGCCACATATTTATATTTAATTAAATCTAGAGACGCGTGTACGTTTACCCCATAAAAAACTTTCAAAAAGTAAAAAAATTACGCCAAGTACATGAATTATCTTTGTAAAAAGAAGTGAGATCCCCATAAAAAACTTTCAAAAAGTAAAAAAATTACGCCAAGTACATGAAACAAATAAATCACAAAAAATAAAAGATAATAATATGTGGCGGCACGTGCAACGAGCACGCCGCCTCATTACGACCAGGCTTTCAGTCTGGCCATCGGCGACATCAACGATATCGGCGACGCATCGAATTTCGGCGCTGATGCGTCGCGCTAAGATTGCAACTTGGGGGTTCTCGGAAAGCGGCGAGGACCGTCGTCGATACGTTATTGTATAAACATCCTTTCCGGCGCGAGAGACGACGGTCCCCGAAAGATCCGCGCCGAGAACCCACAAAAGGCAGTCGAGACAGAACCAGCGAACGGGACGGACGACACCGTTGCCTGTTCGACGTCATGAATAAAACTTCACAAGTATTACGATAAACCTGCAGTATTTCACTTTCTCGTCACCCACAAATATAAATCACAAAAAAAATAGAAGAAAATATATATCACAAAAAATAGAAGATAATAATATAAATCCCCCAAAAAATAGAAGAAAATATACAATATAAAAAAAATGTGAAATCAAAATGAGCTGCAAGTACATAAAGGTGCTTTCCAACTGCCCTTAAGATTACACAACTACATAGACACAGCTAAAATGCTGTGTTCATACATTCCATTACTCATATCGCGGACATTTTAATTATCCCATCAAAAAGAATCCCAATTAAAAACATTGTCGTAAATTAATTAATTAGTAGCTTTACAAAATTAATATACAAAATTGCGCCAATTATAACAATGGCTATTTATAAAAAGAAAAAATGTATTAAATAATAATAAGCAGATATATTTTTATAGAAATAAATATTTCAATACCAATCAATATTTTATTCAAAATACTTGGCGCTGCTCACCGCATTGGTGTTGCTAAACTGAATGCATATGTATAAATTGCATTAATCTTTTTCTTTCTTTCTTGTGCGTGCATTCGTGAATGTGTGTATGTGTGCGTGTGCATATGCTACGTATGATATTAGAATTAAATATATACTGCGTTTCTAATATGTATATGCTTATGTATTTTAGATTGTAAGTGAGTTATTGTAAATTATTAATTAATTTACTATTAATAAGACAAATAACATTTTTTCGGTTTCGCAGCGCCAAGTATTTTGAATAAAATATTGATTGGTATTGAAATATTTATTTCTATAAAAATATATCTGCTTATTATTATTTAATACATTTTTTCTTTTTATAAATAGCCATTGTTATAATTGGCGCAATTTTGTATATTAATTTTGTAAAGCTACTAATTAATTAATTTACGACAATGTTTTTAATTGGGATTCTTTTTGATGGGATAATTAAAATGTCCGCGATATGAGTAATGGAATGTATGAACACAGCATTTTAGCTGTGTCTATGTAGTTGTGTAATCTTAAGGGCAGTTGGAAAGCACCTTTATGTACTTGCAGCTCATTTTGATTTCACATTTTTTTTATATTGTATATTTTCTTCTATTTTTTGGGGGATTTATATTATTATCTTCTATTTTTTGTGATATATATTTTCTTCTATTTTTTTTGTGATTTATATTATTATCTTTTATTTTTTGTGGTTTATATATATGTACACAAGTACATTTTACTTCAAAACAGTTTGTGTTTATTCATGTACATCCATGCATGCATGCGTACTTAAATTATAGAATCAGTATTTGCGTAAAATAACGTTCGTATGGGAGGGATATTCTTGCTCGCGGGTAAAGGAAGCAGGCGCCGCTGTCGTTGCGCTCGTAGCCGCGGCCGTTGTGCTCATCGCTATAGAAAACAAAAATAAAAATAATTCTTACATACATATTCGTTTCTGTGCATATGACGCGTAAAATAGATGCAATGCGTGTGTAGGACTTACATTAGGTGACGCTATGTGTATAATTCTGTAACGTCCAGTTGCTTTGGAGCGACTGAGCGCCAGCAGATTCTCGAGAGGAGAGCGGCGTCCCCTCGAGTGTAGGATAGGTGGGGCTCGTTGGTAGAGAGTAAAGGATTGAAATCCAGACTTTTTAAACTAAACAATGGCGTTTATTGACAACACTTAATTCTACTTTAACTACAATAACAACTTAATATTACCTACAGCTATGAATTTGATATTTTATTTTATTTATTATGTTTTCTTTTATATGTTAAATTATGTGAACTAGATATATGTATGTCGCAGTGTAATGCCGCTTCCGCCTCCGGGGCGAGCTCGTACTCTTGGCAATGATAGCGGTAAGAACGGCCGCTTCCGTCTGCGGGGCGAGCTCGCTTCTGTTGGCTGAGTAGAAGTGGCTACTGTGCTGCGTGCACCTCGTTTTATACTCGAGATTTAGCGATGCGGCGCATGCGTTGTGCGTCATTACTTCTTATTTTATAATTTGCTCGTTTATTATATTATATCCTTAATTTATATCCTTACTAGTACTTGGAGTTGATTATTCCTAATGTTATTATGATACTTGTTTCTTTAATACTTGCTTAATTGTAAATTATGTTATAAGGTATGCACAAAAGGTCTGCGCGATAATACAGAACGGTACTGTTTTACCTACGGTCGGTAACGCCAGGTTTGCGTCTGCGTGAGACGTTATAATTCCATATTTTCTGGACATTCTCCAGCGCACAAACACCGTCGTTGTTGTGAAACGCGCGTCGAAGGGCATTCGTTCAAGACATAGACTTCAGGTTACGAACGTCGGGGTCCACGGTGTCAGGCGTGATTCCGCAATAACATAGTTCGACAGCCATCTGGACTTGTAACATTCAATAGCCGTTTCTTATAGGTTTTCGTGCGCTGAAAACGAATCCGCAAACCGTTTGTCGCCATTACCCTCAGTTTTTGAGAAATTCGATTTTTATTATTATTATTCTTATTATAAACGGGAAAATCCCATAGTTTACAGAAATGTACAACCGTTCGAACTTACACAGCCAACACAATTAAATTAACTTATACTAAATCTAGACCCCGTAAGTGACCAGACTGCCTATAAACCAGTGCGCGGAACAAATTTAAAGACCTACAAAACACGTCAATACCATTAAAATGTTGATTGGCAACCGCCATGGCGCGATTCATGGGGTCAACCGAGTAGTGACGATAACGGAGCGGCCTCGAATCGAATAAAGGCCTAGGTCACAATACCCTCTGCGGCGCAATGAAGGAAACCGAGGCTACCAAATCCGGGCAGTCAAAATGACCGTTCAAGATTTTATACAAGAACAACATATCCGCACTTAGTTTACGATCCGCGAGAGTAGTAATGTTCAACGAAGCCATTATAGGGCCATAATCATGGTCAGCACGATCCATAGGACAACCTACAGTACGAGCAGCAAATCTCAGAAATTTATGTTGAACCCTTTCAATCATATTTGTTGATAATAATGTTGTTAAGAGATAATAGTATTTTACTTGTAATTATAAATACACTTATAGAATATAATATTTCTGTACACGCGGTAAACATGAGTTTGCCTCACGGCAGTTTCCTTTGTTCTGCTCTCGTCTCTTCGCTCGCTTAGCGACACACTTCCAGGCACTCTGTGGTGGGGAGACATGTACACATACATACCCGGTCGTTCGTACAAAATAAATGTACACACACTCTTATTTTCTCACAATATTAATATATTTACTGTGCTTCGGACTCCAGATAACTGACGCATATTCAATACGCGGTCTCACCAGAGCAACGTACAAAAGCTTAAGTGCCTTGACATTCCTGAAGTGTCTTGCGAACCTGGAAATGAATCCAAGGGCTTCATCGCCTTTGCCGTACATCGCATATAGTGATTTCTAAAATCACAGCACGGCTTCATCGAAACTCCCAGATCAATAACCTCAGACACCTCACCGAGAGTGACCCCTGCCAATTCATATGGATATTCCACGCAATGACCACCCCCCCCCCCCACGCGCGGCCCTAAGCACCACACACATAGAGGTGTGGAGTCTTGGCCTATTATTTATGCACCATTGCCCGAACCTATCCAGATCACCTTGCATATTAACCGCATCAGGGCGGCAGTGGATTGATCTAAACACCTTAAGGTCATCTGCGTACAACAGAAAGTTAGATCCAATAAATACTTCGGCGAGATCGTTAATGAATACATTAAACAGCAAGGGACCAAGATGAGACCCCTGATGAACACCCGAGGGGACACTTATCCGCAAGGAGAGACTATTTGATACCTTAACTATGTGCTCGCGAGGGGAGAGATAGCTTCCAAACCACGCTAGAAGGGGCCCACAAAAACTCCACGAAGACAACTTATGGAGCAAAATAGAGTGGTCTACAGTATCAAAGACCTTTTGGAAGTCCGTATATACCGTGTCCACCTGCGAGCCCTCATTAAGGGCCCTGGTCACGAAGCTGTGATAAACTGCCAAGTTGGTTGAGGTAGAGCGATTCGGTACAAACCCATGCTGCTCATCACAGAGGGAGGAAGCGATCATAGGCGATATGGAATCCGTGACAATCTCCTCGAATAGCTTGGGCATTACCGATAACTTACTAATAGGCCGGTAATTCCCCACATTCGACCGGTCACCAGCCTTGAAAACAGGCGTAATAAGGCTGGTTTTCCACTTCACCGGAAAAACACCACCAGCCAGCGACGAATTAAAGATGTTCCAGAGGGGCCTCAAAAGAATGAAACTACAATGCTTGAGGTGCAGAGGAGGAATGCCATCCGCTCCTGGTCCCCTGCTCACATCAAGCGTATTCAGTTTTTTTAAATACGTCAACTATGGAGATGGTAAGTGAACTTAAGGCTTATATCCTTGGAAAAATTAAAATTTAAGTCCAAGGCAGGCAACAGACCAGACGGAGAAGTATACACGGACCCAAAGTGCGACGCGAAAAGATTAGCCACCGCTAGGTACGAGAATGCCGACAAACTACCATGATGCATATTACTAGGGAGGCCGAGATTGCCCCGCTTGGCATTAACAAAACTCCAGAAACTCCTCACATCATGCCGGACAGAGTTTTCCGATCAGCTCCGCCCTGATGCCCGTGATCATTTCCTGGCGAAAACTGGAGAGTTCAGCCCTCACCACTTCTCCAATTAAAACTCTGAGCTCATCAGCAGTAGGAAAGGATGCGTGTGACAACACCGACTGAGATGAACCAGGAGACTTAGCGACCTCTGCCGCGTCAAATGGAGCTGCATCACTCGGCCCACAATTCAAAAGCTTGCCGTTGAGCCATGGATGAGCCGTACGGCCAAGACACGAAGGACCCTTGGGTTGACCACCAAAGATCCACAGCCCTTACACTTCTTCGCCCCAGGCGTCATGATACTCGCAGGAGATAATTCTAACCGGAGCACAACAACTGTCCCAAGGGAAAAATGATATACTTACACTACACGAAAGCCGCAACAGAGCAACTCAGAGAGCACCAAATGCTAATGACCAGATAATCAACTAAGGCACTCAAAAAGCTCACAAGAAATGCCAAATAGCCCCTTGCAGGGCAGAGTAAAGCAGCCGTGTAATCAGCGAAATTCACTCGAATTTCTCGGAAGAAACCGCAACGTACTTGGAAGAACAACAAACAGGTGTCAAGTCACTGAGGGTCAAAGACAGACAGAGAGAACAAGATTTTGAAAAAAAATCTGCAAATTTTCGACTTCGAACATCTTTTATGCCGAAACGGTAATAGTTATTCGGTTGCTCGTCGCGTCAAGTTATTCTATGAACCCTCCCAAATACAACGATATACGTTATTATTGCATTATGAACATTTAAATATGTTTAAGGGGTCATATACGTTTCTCGGCGCTAAAACGTGCTCAATGTTTGGGAGTAATTCAGGGATAAACTATTAGTCCGATTGGTTTAATTCTTTTTGTATTTTATAAGTATACGTTTATAGATTATAAAACAGGAATGAGAATTCCAAAAATTTTAAAAATGTGGCGTCCGCGGGCTGTGGCGTAGAACATGTTTTCTGGCGCCGCCCAAAACGGTGGGCATGATTCAGTCCGTACGAGTGGTCTGAAATAAAAATCACCCATTTTTTAACAATCTGTGGGATCATAGTTATCGTGTGGCGTCGCCATTTTTTCGAAAAAAAAATTGCGGAAATGGTAGCACTTTGAAGAAAAGGATCGTGATTTTCGCTATAAAACTCGTACGTTTTTGCTTGTTATTAAAAAATGGTTCAATTTAATTGAAAAAGCTCGACGTCACACGATAACGAATCTTGTGTAGAATATGTGTGTACATGATGAAGTTAATCGGATGAACGGTGAGGCAGTTATCATGCCCACCGTTTTGAAAAATGCTGTTTCGAGAAAAACGCGTTTAAAGTTTTAGAAGAGTTTTAATTATTTGATACTTTGAAATTTTGTAACTAACCCTTAATCAGCGATGCCTGCACCATAAAGTTGACCTTCCTCTGCAATTTGAGCCACTTCTGCTTGCAATCTACTTTGTGTGCGATGAATTCTGCCCTCTTTTGTCGCTTGCTGCGCTCTCAGTTCGCCCGTTGAGATACGCTGTGCGTCGGCCTCCTGGCACATATAGTGCGCTGCATTTCCAATGTTGATGCTCAATGTTTGTAGTGTCTTCAAAAGCGACATATGGCCTTCGTTGAACATCCCTGTTGCAATATATGTGGTGATTTGAACAATTATGGAGCCGCTATATGTCTCCTTTGGAGCAACTTTCCATATTAGAGCGTTCAAACTCTCATTCGGGTTTTGGGTGAAACCCCCGACACACTTTCGAAGCAAATCACTGCTGCTTAAATCTTCGTACACAGGACGAATAGCGTCTTGCACAATCTGATGAAGAGGAGGCTTATGCCTGTATTCCTCCAAGTTATTCGTAGCATGCGCTCGTTGCCACGAGCACCACGACTCTTCTCCGGCTGGACAGAAATGATGCTGCGGTTTGTCATCACTTGAAATTTTATGTCAAAAAGTTGCCCAAACAGCATCGTTCATTTCTTCGACAGAATAACTGTGCCTCCTAATAGCTAGACCGTAATAAGTCTGCAATTCGTCCATCAATTTGCCTGTGAGCATGCCTCTTCCTCCGAGCCCTTTAGTATTTTTCTTCAGTGCACGAAGACGCGTTCCCATTCGTTTCTGCACATGGCCCACGCATTCTTTTTTTAGAAACGGGAGTACTGTATGGGTCTGTTTGCAGGATACCATTAAATGTTTTGCTATCACCGTCACCGATATAATATAAATATTTAACATCGTGCAATTCAAGCGATCGCTGAAACATTTCCTGCATTCCGTCCACCTCCATTTTTCCCGCACTCCCTTCATGATTTGCCGAACACTCGTGCCCTCCTTCATTCCAATCCACATATTCGGCGGTGTCGCTTTTATTTTTCCAATATTCACAGGCCGTGCAATATGACGATTTGACAAGAATGTCCACAACTTTCCCGGTCAAATTCCCAATGAGAGTCATCACGCCGTGAAGGGAAGAGTAGCCACGTTTTTTCCAGGTTCCATCCCCGGAAACAACAATTCCTGTTTCATCGTCAAATATTTCTGCTTCTTGAGTAGCTGTTCTTTCCTCAGTCGCAGCATTTTTTAACGAAACATCACAAACAGTTTGTGCATCAATGAGAATTTTTTTTACAATAGCGTCGTACGTAGATTGCGCTATTGGCTTTGGCAAGTCCATGAGTCCGCAAAACTTTCGCATAGCTGATTGCCCTAGTCCTAACACTCTCATCGCAAACACGAAACGGGTATTTATTTCGTAGGCTTTATCAATATTTGGGCCAGAGGGGATACGCTGAGGGCCACACTTATTACACTGTATCACAATTTTAAATCCAATACCTCGAATGTCGTCTTCTGCAAATTTTACGTGACCTCCACACGTTTTGCAATTTACATATAAACTAATAGCCGCGAATACAGCAGCAAAGTTTAAAATTCGGTAGCCGAATGACGAATCTACAATCACTTCCGAATATCTCGAATTTTTTAATTTTTTCGCCGATGCACTGGTCATCGCTTTTTCAGATTCCCTTTTCCGGTTTGTCGGAGGCCGCTTTTTTACAGGTCGCGATGCTCGCTTAAAATCACTTCTTTTCCCCTTTCGGTCTACATATATGTAGGATCACGGAAAAAAGGAAGTCGCCTCAGCGGGACTCGAACCCGCGATCTTTAGGTTTGCGCACTGGCCAGCCGCCTTAACCACCTCGGCTACCGCCGACTTCCCGTCCTCGTTCTTCCGTATCTGCCTCTTATGCTATGGGGGTTCCTGATCCCACACTCGGCCCTCCTGCGACGACATTCGCCCTCGAATGTCATTGTCGCACTTTTTGGTGTCGCTTATTTCACGTCGCTGACACCTCTTACGACCGTGGTTGGTGTCGCTTATTTTACGTCGCTGACACCTCTTACGACCGTGGCGTCTATTATTTTACGTCGCAGACAACGACCGTTGTGGACAAGCTCCGTGTGGCGATCGGTGCTCCCCCCATCCCGGACGAGCCCCCAAATGTAGGATCACGGAAAAAAGGAAGTCGCCTCAGCGGGACTCGAACCCGCGATCTTTAGGTTTGCGCACTGGCCAGCCGCCTTAACCACCTCGGCTACCGCCGACTTCCCGTCCTCGTTCTTCCGTATCCGCCTCTTATGCTATGGGGGTTCCTGATCCCACATATACACTAGGTCTCACATTTTCCTGGTAACCGTTTACAAGTCGGAGGATAGAATCAGACTAAACGCCTGATGTACTCAAACGTACTTTCCACCCGCCTTTGTACCGGTTTCCAGACGCATAAAACTAGCCATATACCTAATTATGGTCCCTATAAATACAATACGGAAACTCCAAAAGTATTTTACAATAGGTTTTTCCATATTTTACAACTCCGCAACTATCGGGGTTCAATTTAGAGGATGACGCGCGGTCGTACAGCTAGCCCGCTGTAAATTTGATTGGTCGCGTCACCTATTTGGGCACACTTTTACAGACGGGGCACACGTATTTTGGTTATTGGCTGAAGTTGCCACATGCATTGTCGCACCGCGCGACGAAGAGATCGAACGAAACACGAGATCGAGTGGGATAGAGCGATCTGACCGACGATCGTCAGAACAAAACAATAGCGTAGGCTACAGATCGCTCTATCCCACTCGGTCTCGATGTGTTTCGTTCGATCTCTTCGTCGCGCGGTGCGACAATGCATGTGGCAACTTCAGCCAATAACCAAAATACGTGTGCCCCGTCTGTAAAAGTGTGCCCAAATAGGTGACGCGACCAATCGTCACAGCAGCGGACTGCACAGCCCGAGACCGTCTGCCACGAGTCTTCTTTTCGCCGGGTAATAGAAGTAATCTCGTCCCAGTAATTAACAGTAATCGACCCCTTTCGGGGCCACCAATTTTTGTAACGTAAGAACAACACGTTCCGTGAAACATAAATTAAGTGAACAGTGTTAGTAGCCGTGCAGTGAAGTGAATATTCGGTACATTGACCCTGCGATCAGCTGAGCACTGGACGCCGATGACCAGGATCGGTACAGTGGCCTAGTGACACAGGTTTCCGAAAAGGGAAGGAAAGCAAGGAAAGGAATGTCCGAAAGGGTGAGTTTTGTTTAATTTATTGGTGATTATTAGGTGTAGAAATAAATTCTTTCCGATTTTAGGGTACAATAACAGTTCGATTTAAAAAATATGAAAACAACTCGATCATCGAAATAATTTCCATTATTGTTAATTACCTTTTGCCATTTTTCTGGCAGCTTCTGAATACCACCGCGATAGAAATTCCAGTCGGAAAGAATTTATTCATACACCTAATATTATTTTTTAAATTTAGTTGTGTTGGCCGTTGTTAAACTACGGATTTTTACCTCAATAACGAATTACGATCACTTGTCGTACATTTTCTGTGACGTTAGCTTTTCGTTTATGCCTTATTTAAAAACGAAATTTACGTACTTCTTGTCCTCTCACTTCAAATTATTCTTATTTAAGATTCTGCTTTAAAAAAAAACTGTGTAACGCGGTTTCCTTCGATGCATGCCGACTTGCTTGTTCGTACGTTCGTAGCACAAGCGCGGTCGCCTACCGCGTAGCCAACGCTACCGCGGGAACTCGGGCGGAAGGCGCGCGCTCTGATTGGTCGGGGTTTTTGGTTAATATCTCCTTAACGAAGCTTCGGACAGTATTTTCGCTAAGGAAAAAGTTGTTTCAAATCACCCCCTGAGTCACCCCTTTCAAGGAAAACCGACATTTTTGGGACACCCTGTATACAAAGAAAAAAACAAAAACAGATAAACGCGCAGAAATGGACGCGCAAAAAGTATTCGTGCAGTTGAATAAAGAATGAATAAACTGTCACGTCCTGGGTGGCGGGATTTAAGACTGAGACACGTTGGGGAAGTACAGGAAGTTTAGGTTCGAAGACTAGCTTCGTACCGCGAGGTAAATGGAATTTGGGCTTCGAAGCCCGGCTTCGTACCGCAAGGTAAAAGGAATTTGGGCTTCGAAGACCAGCTTCGTACCGCAAGGTAAAAGGAATTTTGGGCTTCAAAGACCTGCTTCGTATCGCAAGGTAAATGGGAATTTGGGCTTCGAAGACCAGCTTCGTACCGCAAGGTAAATGGAATTTGGGCCTCGAAGACCGGCTTCGTACCGCAAGGTAAATGGAATTTGGGCCTCGAAGACCGGCTTCGTACCGCAAGGTAAATGGAATTTGGGCCTCGAAGACCGGCTTCGTACCGCAAGGTAAATGGAATTTGGGCCTCGAAGACCGGCTTCGTACCGCAATCAACCAGGGAGGGTTTAGCAATGATCGCTCACCAGAGTGACACCCGCTAGAGCACTGGTGGTTTTTATTAAGCTAGGTAATTGGATTTACTACTGCATAGAGATAAGGAGCCAAGCTTAGTATTTCTTTTTAATAGACGTGCGAGACGGTAAGCGAAAGTAAGGCTGGTAAACACTGTAAGAACTCCCGGCGCTCGCGACACAATATCTGCCGTTGCGATGGTTTGTTATGACTTGGATATTTGCTGGAGTAATGCAATATGTCGATAGTTGTGTAGAATAAAAGCGTTATTTATTTAAACGCTTATGAACATGACATGCGTACCTCATGCGATAGCGGTAGAAGTATTATACAAAATGCGTGGGACGTTAAGCATTAGGACAAACATTAAATAAACGGTATTAATAGTAATATATATATATGAGCATGAAACGCGTAAGTAATAGCATTAACGCAGTTGACGTGAATGCAACAAGCTTAACCAATGCGTATAAGCAATACAAAGCAAATTAATTGAATAAGCGTTAGCAAAATAATAATGCGAAAGAATATAAGGATAACAAAATGAAGCAATAAGCGCTAGCAATGAATAATAATGGAGGCGATATGCACTTATATTATGGTTAATAATAACGTAGTAATCGCTTACAATTGATGAGTAGAGGAATGATCCTTTTCACACACACTCACTGATGTTATATAATAACTGGATTGATAACTGATAAATTTGTTACAATGTGGCTCTTGTCGAACTGACGGTGGCTGTTGCCGAACTGAAGGTGCGCGGTCCATCTGGCGCTTGTATTTATAGGAAACGCTGGAATGTTTGGTATGGGTGGAATTTGAGGTATGCGCGATGACTCATGTTTAAAATATGTTCTATAATTAGCTCGTGTTGATGAGTCATGTGCGAAATATGCGCCGCAATAGCATATTCGGGGGGGGGGGGGGTCCTTTGGGGCTTTGAACGGTATACTCAACCGTTGGATGGAGTTTGCGGGATTTTGATTGGTCATAGAGAGGAGTGAGACGTGGTCTCGAGTAATGTGGGTTTTTAGGACGAGGGACTTTTTTATATAAAATATGTGTGGGAGGAGATCGCGCCTCTAAGGCCGAAGAGGGGAAGGGGATTGCGTGTTTGATCATCTAGAGATGGGGACCGCTAAGGTGCATCGTCTAGATCAGGCCTGCCCCATCGGGTGCAAATACCTCCTGAATTTCTGGGACCCGGGTAACAGCCTAGAGCGGGACTGTTCCATTGCTACCCGTTGCGAAATTTGTGAGAGAAGTGCATGGTGGTATGAGCCTGCATGGACGGCCGCACACTCATGCAGTTCTTCCGCAACCCATGCTGTGGTTAGCAACGTAACCGTCCCGCGCTCGGCTGTTGCCCGGGTCCCAGAACTTCAGGAGGTATTTGCACCCGATGGGGCAGGCCTGGTCTAGATGATCTGCCGGTTGGGAAAAAGGGTAAGAGTTGAAGTTAGAGGTGGTTTTGGTGGAGTTGTGGAGTGATTTATAGGGAAGAAGCTAGTTATGACCGCGCAAAAATAGTGGGACGTCACAAAACTATGGAAATAAACTAAATATTTAATGTTTTAATAATTTGTGGATATAATAGCTTCGAGGCTACTAGGTATGAAATTTACTAAGTTGGATGTTACAGCAGGCTATATTTTATTCTAATCTTGTAGCAGAATGGCTTTCAAACTTTCTTTAGATATAATATTATGATTACGTATTTTTTTTTACAATTATTTCATCATAGATCGCAAATTTTCTTTCCTAAACTCTGTATTCTTTTTTCTCCATACTGTGAAGTGTGTTTTGGACCCAAATATTTCGAATTCACTAACGCCAACAAAATCAAAATATTTGGGTCCAAAACAGACTTCACAGTATGGAGAAAAAAGAATACAGTGTTTAGGAAAGAAAAATTGCGACTTATGATGAAATACTGCGGGGGGTTCTGTATTTGTCTGGGGCTGTAAGAGTGCAGCTGGAGTAGAAGCTCTACATTTCATCGATGGTATTATCAGGGATTGTAACCGCCGCCTAACCCTAACCCGAACCCGGTTAACCGAGCGAAGGTTACTGTAACCCGTAGTAACCCCGAAGGAACGGCTCCCAAAGAGTACAGAGAGCCAGTTAACCCGCTCGGAGCGGGTTACAAGTCGACGTGCGTTACGAAAAGTAGCACGTTTCAATTTTCTTACGAAAAGTAGCACGTTTGCCTTCGTTATCACGAAAACTATCACGTTTCGGTTTTCGCTGCGAAAACTAGCACGTTTGAGCGGTTTGCCACCGCTGCTATGCAACTGCAATTTTAACAAGAACCGGGTTGAATGCAATGACGTCAATTACTTGCAGAGTTTTGATTCTCCATGTAATTTTTAATCTCTCGAGGAAAAATGTTACGAATTTTCTTGAATTATACCCACGACATTACATGCAAATCGTGTCTTGGTCAAATTGCATCACCGTGTTGGATGAATGGCCTATAACAAATGTAACAATTCTGTAGAAGTTCGAAAGGTAATTTATTTATTTATAATAAAAATAATATTTTGTAACACAA
The DNA here is from genome assembly GCA_963932275.1 of Andrena praecox. Taxonomy (NCBI): domain Eukaryota; kingdom Metazoa; phylum Arthropoda; class Insecta; order Hymenoptera; family Andrenidae; genus Andrena; species Andrena praecox. The sequence continues at coordinate 39,709,400 of OZ010731.1, forward strand.
CTATTATATATGAAATTGACTGATTTGTAAGAAAACAGTATGCAAGTGTTAAAATGAAAACACAATGTTTATACTATACGGTCATGGAATATATTAAGTACATTTTTCAACTTTAGAAACATGTCACCCCCGAGGAGAAATTTGCAAAATAAAAATTTGTTTATAATTTGACGTTACATAAATAATTTTACAATTTCAAAAAAATATTATTCAAATAGACAAAATCTTCTGCATTAAAATAAAAAAAGGATGAACCTAATGCGATAGATAGTTTTTGAAATAAAAATTCATAAGTACAGGTCGATTTCACAAAAATAGGGAAACACTACGCCCTCTACCGGATTAGGGTAACCCGCTCCGAGAGCGGGTTAACCGGGTAACTCTGTGCCTAGATGCCTCGGGTTACCCGGTTATGTAAATTAGTCTACGGTACTGAGAACCGAACCGGCCTAGTGTTACGGTTACAATCCCTGGGTATTATGAATTATAGAGTTTATATTGACATCCTGAGCAAGCACATCCATGCTAGTGCTAATAAAAAGGGACAAAATGACAATTTTATATTTACCCATGACAATGATCCAAAGCATTAGCATATAATACTAGGCAGAGGGTTTTATATAACGCACCAAAATATTTTAAAACGCCGCCATAATCACCACATATCAATCCCATATAGCATCTGTGGGATTAATTGGACAAAAAATCTCGTTTATACAAAATCTATTCTACAAACATCAAAGAATATTGATGAATCATTGTTTTCCGTTAAAATTTATTACTGACATGGATATGCAAAGTATTACTTTAAATTCTTCGCTGCACAAATACTTTACTACACCGACTGTAACTTCTTAAAATGTGTATGAATGTTATTACGTATTTACCATCGGCCGTGGCCGGGTTCGCTGCTGCTGGTGGTGGTAGTGATGGTGGTGTTGGTGGTGTTGGTTGTGGTGGTGGACTCGCCTCCGCCATGTTAAAACTGGCTAACTCTGCGTGAATATTTAAAAAATTAATTTTATCATTAATTGATTGGAAAAATAAATTTGATTTGAATAAATGTAGGTATATCAATTTTCATTATTTACCTGCAAGCAACGCGTCCTCCACAGCAACCTACAAAAATTGATAAAGAATTAATTGGCAAAAAAGATCAAGAGAGTTCATAAAAGCTGTATGATAGAAGAAAGTCATACGTGTAGCGCAAGGGTACGTATTGTTCCATTGCAAATTGGAAATTAGGAAATATAAAAATTTGAAAACTGAAACAGTGTATGATGCGAAATTATAAAAATTACATTACATTACATTACAAAATATGTTTCTCCTCATTACTTCACAAGCCTTTCCATTATTATTATTCAATACAAAAAAACTGTAACGTATTAAAACAATATTTTGTGCACAATTCGCAGTCGTAACTAGTAGCAAAACAAGAAGATATTGCATACGTTGAAGCATATTCTATAACTTATAACACGAACAATTAGAAATATATCATCAAACATATCTGAGTTGAACGTAAACGAACATGTAAAGTACAACATTTTGAAAGTCTTTGGTAGGCACTTTGCCAATGATAACTATCAATGGAAGTAGACCGTAACTATATAGCAAGTAATACAACAAGAACATATTGGATGCATAGAAACATATTTTAACTCAGATGTGTTTCATACTTCTAATCGCTGGCGTTACAAGTTAGAATATGCAGCAACGTGTCTAATATCTTGTTGTATTATTTGCTATACAGTTACTGTCTACTTCCACTGATAGTGTAACGTTCTCAAACGAGACTGTGCCGTGAGTTACAGGTGATTCCACGAATAGAGCGGTTTACTCGTGGAATTGTGGGATTGGTTCGGGTGGCGTGCGATAAAGAAATGAATTTCAAGAAACGAGAGTCCTTCTTTTAACAGTAAATAACAAAGATCATTTATCCAAGTAAAGGTTTTTGACGCTAGGTCGAAATGATCGATAGAATATGACACGGAGTCGATAGTTAACAGAACGGTAGATAATTAAGGTAAATGTACCAATAACGAGCCGTTTAAGGAAACGGTGACAAAGTATAATGAATATTGTGTATAAAATTAACAATTTAAGTGAAACTTTTTTTCATTCATAAAGATTTTGTTGTTTCTCATCAGTACTCACATAACAAAATTTTGTTTTTTTATATATTTAACGTAAAATAAACAAGAATATTTGTACGTGTAAATGTACCAATATATAGCCAACCTCACGCGATTGACCTAGCGGCCCGATTTTCATGTCCCAGTACTTAGCCATAGGTTTTATAATCGTGTAAAAATAATTTTAAAAACTGATTCTTTGTCTTAAATTGAAAAATCTGTTAAGGAAAATTAAGAAGTACAGAAATATAAAATTATTTTATAAATAACCATAATAAACAGATTAGAAAATAAATGCAAAAAACAATAAGTTTAGTTACACTATCAATAGAAGTTTGTGGTTATTTTATATAAGACTCAAAACAACCACCAAATTCATTAAACTGTACATATACATAAACTTTAATAAACTTAAATTAAATGCTATCATTATTATCTAGAAAAATAATGTTTATTTATATTATGATTTATGATCAAAATACTTACCGGCTTTATTCCAAATATCGAGTCAGAAATTCACACTTTTTTCGTAATTTTGCTCTGGCGATGCCCATTAACATTTGCAACTCACTTCACCCGATTTATTGAACACGTGGTTAGTTACTGGGCTAACAAGATTTGGTTGCACCGATAAATAGCCATGTAAATATTCAAATAAAAAATAGTTTTCATATTCAAATTTTTTCTTTCCATGTGTTACAAATATTTTCAAGATTCTAAAACCCTTTTTTCTATCTAAAAAACTATTATCCTATAATAATTGTGCTCTTAACAAGAAGCACGCTCTTCTTAGCCATATCATAACGAATGTCTGAAAACGCGTCATATATCTGGCCTCGAGACTATAAATGGTATTTATAAATATCTAGACAAAAAAACAAGACGATATAACTTCAGATATTAAACCGAACAATTAAATAATGCAAATTACACCAAATATGTATTTTATCTTACGTGCATAGTTTAACAATTATTAATATTTCAACAGATGGCTAGGTACTGGTGCATGGCTCGTTATTGGTACATTTACCTTATATAACGACGTGTCGGTCGGTAATAAAATATATCGTTTGGGTTTCGACGCTAAGTCGGTATTACAGAACGTATAGTTGTGTAACGAAAATTATGCTTAAGGCTGCCGTCTCGGCGGGCCTTGAATGTGTGCGTACGCTCACACAAGCTAGGAAAAGCGTGTACGTATACGCGAAACCTTTTCAACCAAAATTCGTCCTGGAATCGGCAAGAATTAAGTCTTTGCTGGTATAGTTGCCTCCAGTAGACATCAGTGCAGGGTGGAACGGTGCGTTTGAATGCTAATAAGCATCGCACGTTGAAATAATAATGAATTTATGACTCGAAAACTGACAGAATGAGGCTTCAAGGCTTCTCCGTTGGTGGCGCCACTGGTATAGTCGAGCCACGTAGCACCAGCGTGACGTGTACGCAGGGCCGACGCGAGATTAGCTGGCGCCTGTATGCAAGAAAATTTTTGGCGCCCCCAAATTTTTGCACCTGTTTGCACTGGATGCAATAAAAAAAAAAATGTATTTACATTTTGTTTATGTGGGAGTTGGATTCCTTTATTATAAGCGTGTGATATAGTTTTTTAGCACCACTTTCGGCTGGCGCCCTTATGCGGCGTATAACTTGCACAGTGGTTTCGCCGACCCTGCGTATACGCGATGTAGTAAACAAACCGTTTCAACCAAAATTCGTCCTGGAATCGGCAAGAATTAAGTTTTTGCGGGTATAGTTGCCTCCAGTAGACATCAGTGCAGGGTGGAACGGTGTGTTTGAATGCTAATAAGCACCGTACTTTGAAATAATAATGAATTTATGAATCGTGTACTCAGGACAGCCCGAAAAATGACAGAATGAAGCTTCAAGGTAGTATAACTATGATTCTGTTGCACACATTCATGTCGTCGGCCCCCCTCGCAGCACGTCAATATATATAAATATAAAATAAAATACCGTTATTTTTATTTTTGGCCCTACTGCCCGAAACGTTGCGTGACCATTGCTGTAAAATCTCAGAAACGTTGCAGAAAAGTTGCCTATAATATCTCAAGGTGGGATTCCACTGAGGCAACTTTTTGGCAACTGGCAACCGACAACACCGTCGTATCTTTTTTTCGCATGTGTAAGGAGAGTATTATTTGCAAAACGCGCCAACCGATATGGCGTTCGCCGTAGAACGTCTGGCCGAAAACAGAGGACGATCGGTGTGGGCCTCCGTCCGCAGCCGACTCGCGGAATAAAACAGTTGTTGCTAACCAGCCGAACGAACGACACGTCTTTTATTAACCTTCCCCGATTAACTCTTACACATGCAACACGTGCAATCACTATCGCAATCATCGCACGCGACACGTTGCCTTGCGTTGCCTCAGTGGAATCCCACCTTCAGAAACTTTGCAGAAATATTTAATGCGCTGTATGGATAATGAATAAGATTTTTATTTATTTTTATTTAATAATTAATGTAAATATTGTTTCCCCCGCTTCCTCCCCGGCGCGGGCGCCATCCTCCTCGGCCCCTGCGATTATTCCCACCACGGCCTCGCCGATATTTAAGACGCCTCAGCTCCTTTTTCATCTGAAATAGTACCATAAAAATTATATAATCATATAAAATAAGGAAATTTTTTTTTTTATTAGTCCTACATTTCACGTTCGACCACGCGGTGTTGTTTCGTTTTTGCCGGGCTTCGCCGTCGCCTTTCATACCAAAAACAAACTTCAGACGAACACACACACACACACACATTCAAAATAACTTGCCTTCGCCAATTCTTTCTGCAATTTTCGGGTCTCCTCTTTCTCTTTCTTCTCCTTCTCCTCCTTCCTCTTTTTCTCTTCTCTCTCTTTCTCTTCTTGCTCTTTCTCTTCTCGCTCTTTCTCTTCTCTCTCTCTTACTTCCCGTAGCTGGCGCCAAGTCACCGTATTCAGTGCATCCTTGAACTGGAAATGAAATAATGATTGTATCATTTTATGGCAAATAGTAAGATTGTACAGCGTGATTCTCTCGCTAGAGTCCTAAAGACAATGCCGTGAATATGCCGCGCCTCGCTGAGTTTCGTGGAAGTGACGAATTTCACGTTCTACATTTCGCATCAGATTTTTGCGAAAATGGCTTCTACCGATTCCGTCGTCCCGATGAAAATGGCCCCCAGCTAACTTCGTTAAAAATAGTCCGATTTACATGACATTTGACACGATTTTAATCGGCAGAACGCCAGGAATTCATTGGTATCACTGCCATATCGATTCGATGAAGAAAAATTTTTTTTTTAATATGCCGTAGTGAATCTCGTCTCGAGCGTCAAAATCCGCGAAACTCAGCGATGCGCGGCTTATTGGCCGTATCGCCTTTGAAGACTCTAGCCAGAGAATTACTCTGTATAATAGTATACAATATAATAAACACTTACATTATTCATGTCCATAACGTCGTCTGTGTCCACGGGTTTCTTTCAACGAACTGACAACTGAGCGCAACGGACTCTTTGCGCCGTTGTTTGGTTTGCTTTTTTTTTCAAATCGCACCACAGAGGCGTCATCGAATTCACGTGTCACGTTCACGGTTCGCGTTGACGTTTTATTGACAGCAGGAATTTGTGTTGTGTTGTGTTGTGTTGTGTTGTGTTTGCTGGGGTAGTCTAAAATGAGTATCATTGGAAATATGAACATGCAGGACGTGCAAAAAGATATGGAAAATAATTCTACGCCTCGTCCGCGAAAATTACGTCCCTACGCAAGGAGATTATCGAGACGGAAGGCACACTGCGAAAAGAGAAGGACCTTGACCCTTCAGAAGAAACAGGAAAGGGCAAAAACGGCAGACGACACTGCCGTAGGACAACATTCAGATGAAGTGGCCGAGGTAGAGGAACCATCAACATCCGATGGACGAAATCATACGTCCCAAGAGATAATGTACTCGCCATCCGATGAAGACACTGATACGGTCAGTTCGGGGGAAACTGAAGAGGCGGTGGATGAACTGACAACCGAAATACCAGAAGGCACGGATGTAGAAAGCATCGAAGAAGAAAACTTCGTTGTAGAAAAAGTTGCTAAGAGCGAGTCGCAAGTACAATCGCGTCTCCTAAATAGCAACGATATAATGAATTTCAAAAAGGTGCTTGCTCAATTGCAGAAAATAGGTAATCATGCAAAACATAGGGAAGACTATGGCATTGAACACCTACAAGTAACTGGTGTGAAACGGTGTGGCTTCAAGAGCATCTTCAGCGTAATGTGCACTTTATGCCATTACAAAGCTGAAATCCGCAATCAATCGGACGAAGCCGAAGAAGTGGATAGCAATCAGGGCGCCGTTAATGCAACAATTTTATGTGGAGGCAGTTATGCCCAGTTGGAACATACTTTTGCAAGAGTGAACATACGTTGCATGTCGAAGAAAGACTTCGTGAAGAATCAAGATGAATTCATCAAGTCTGCAATTGCCGCTGCAGAAGAAGAGATGTTAGCAGCGGCTGAAGAAGAAAAACGTTTGGCCATTGAAAGAGGCGACGTTCTTCCCGGATCAGGGACCCCTCACATCCCCGTTGTGGCCGACGGAAGCTGGATGAAGAGATCCTACCGCAGTGGATGTTACGATTCTGCGTCTGGAGTCGGCGTGATAGTTGGCTATCACACGAATAAAGTTTTATTTTACGGCGTTCGAAATAAAGTTTGCAGAATTTGTCGGATTGCTGCGAAAAACGAGAAAGAACCTCGAAAGCACGCATGTTTCAAAAACTGGATCACATCTCGAGCATCGACTGCTATGGAAAGCGATGCTATAGTAGAAGGATTCAACACTAGCGTAGAAAAACGTGGGCTCGTTTATTCTACTCTCATTGCTGATGGGGACAGTAGCGTGTATAAGGAGATTATTGATGCGGACCCATATAAGAGGCAGATTCGTGTTAAAAAGATTGAATGCACGAATCATTTGTTGCGAAACTTTTGCACAAAAATGAAAGCGATTGTAAAGAAGACCACACCTGGACCATTGAGACAAACTGTGGAAAGTAGCATTCGCCGGATGCGCACGGACATCGTTAAAGCCGCAAAGTTTAGATACAATCAGAATGTATCAATCGACGAGAAAACAAAGAATTTGTATGGCGACATACAGAATATTCCGAGCCACGTGTTTGGTGAACACAAAGAGTGCGCACAACTGGAATATTTCTGCAATGGAAAGAATAAAGAGAATGAAAGAAACATCGTTGCAGAATTGATGAATATTGGAGTATACCAGGACGTAAAAGAAATACAGTAAATCCTGGTTAGGAGCCCGTTTCTACCACGCGTTAGGAGCCCGGCGGCTATCCCCACCATTTCTTGAAATCCTTCGAACGAGAGTGAGAAACCCCAATGAGCGAGCGAGAGGAAACGAACGAGTCGGCTTTCGTTTCCTCTCGCTCGCTCATTGGGCTTTCTCACTCGTGGCAGTGGCCGCACGGAATAGTGTCCAGTCGCGTTAGGCGCCCGCCGCCAGCCCCGTTCGACGGGCTCCTAACGAGGATTTACTGTACTTCGTCCACTGTTAGCTCATGCGGAGAGCTTACTCTATAACACCAATAATAACGCTGTGGAAAGTTTGAACGCAACAATTGCCAAGAACATTGGCGGAAAAAGATTAAATTTCGCCGAAAGAGGGTCGTATACAGGAAGATGTGCTGCTGCTGTCGTGGAGTACAACAGTAACCAAGTGCACTCGCGATTGAATGCGGCAATGAAGAAGGAAACGCCCGAGGTTGTGCGCCAAATGGAAGAAAAGAAGAAGAAAGAAAAGGAAAAGAGAGCTGCAAAGCAGAAGGAAACGAAGGCTGCGCGATATGTACGCAAGCAATTGCCCTCCCAGAAAGATTCTGATTATGGGCAAAATGCACAGAAACCAGACATGCCATTCGAAATGTATGAACTGGAGCGGGAGAAGCATATGCAAATGCTCAGAGAGTGGCAAGGCAAAAGACATGCTATTGAAGACGAAACCATCGGACAAGCGAAGAACCGCAGATGGTTGCAGTATAGGTCCAAATTGTTGACAGCATCCAATTTTGGACAAGTGTGCCGTCGCCGACCTGACACGCTTTGCGCAAATGCAGTGAAGTCACTTGTGTATCCGAAGATAATTAGTGCACCCGCGGTGGAATACGGGAAAGAATGCGAGAAAATTGCTCGCGCAGAATTGAAGAAGCAATATACAGATATTGCAGAATGTGGAATTTTCATCGACAGCAGCATCCCCTTCTTAGGAGCTTCACCGGATGGAACCATCGATCAAGAGGGTATTGTGGAAATCAAATGCCCCAAATCAGCGGAGAACTGTACGCCGGAAGAAGCTATGGAAAAAATTCCCGCTGTCCGACGCATGGTAACACGTAAAACAGGTATTTCAATGAACAAAACGCATCACTATTTTTATCAAGTACAAGGCCAGTTACATATTACTGACCGAAAGTACTGTATATTTTGCATTTGGACCCCGAAGGGTCTGAAATCTATAAAAGTAGAGAGAGATGATGCGTTTTGGAAAAGAGAAATGGAGTCAAAACTAGTACAATTTTATTTAGAATGCCTGCTACCCGAATTAATAGATAGTCGGCACAATAGATGCATGCCTATTCGGGAGCCTCAATTTATATTAGCTGAAAGAGCGACAGAAAAAGCGAAAAGCTTGAAAAAGCGAAAAAGGTCTCCCTCCGAAAATAGCAAAACTATTGCATCGGTCCGGCGTCGCACCGCACTGTAAAGTGCAGGACCACTGACCGTGTCAGTGGTCACAAGTGCCAGCAATGGCACTTTTCCTCGCGGATCATACGATCGCGCGAGTGGATCGACGCCGCCGTCACTTTCCCTCAAGAAAGTGACGAAGGAAATAGTAAATTTGATCGATCCGGCGTCGCACCGCACTGTAAACTGCAGGACCACTGACCGTGTCAGTGGTCACAAGTGCCAGCAATGGCACTTTTCCTCGCGGATCATACGATCGCGCGAGTGGATCGACGCCGCCGTCACTTTCCCTCCAGAAAGTGACGAAGGAAATAATAAATTTAATTCACCCTTTAATTTTTTCAGATACATTTCTAAGTTCACAGAAGCAGACAGGCAGAAGGCAGAAGCAAGATAAAGGAAAAGATGCAGATGCGAATCTAAATCGCACATTATTTGCATATACAGGATGTTCCTCAACCTATGGTCAATACTCTAGGGGGTGATTATACAGACAAAAATAAGACGAAAATCAAGAGTGACGAAATTGCGGTAAAGGCTTCGTTTTCGAGAAAATTGGCGTTGTATTTCACCTAAATCCGCGTGCATCGTTGGCGCTTGAGGGGCACGCGGAGGTGAGCGGAACATCCTACGAGTAGCTGACGCGTTCCGCACACCTCCGCGTGCCCGTCAAGCGCCGACGATGCACGCGGATTTAGGTGAAATTCAAAGTCAATTTTCTCGAAAACGAAGCGTTTATCGCAATTTCGTCACTCTTGATTTTCGTCTTATTTTTGCCTATATGATCACACCCTAGAGTATTGACCATAGGTAGGGGAACACCCTGTATAAGGGTGCCGAGTCCGGTGCGGTCAAAGTGCGCCAGGCTGATACATACGGACGTCGCAGGTATGCATGATGTTCGACGAAATATTGAAACAAACTTTTACTTTTATACCCAACTTACCGAAATGTCTGCGATCATTTCTTACAGGCGGACTTTTTATAAAATTACTGCGCAAATGGTGTATGGGACAGTAATGCCAGGGCAAATGGAGTACCATATTTCAGGTAATGTTTGACACTTTATAAATCTGCGGTAAAATTTTGTACGCTTATAAAACAACAATTAATTATGCTGTAGTGAATCTCGTCTCGAGCGTAGTAGAAAATGGAAGTAGAAAATGTAATTTTTATTGTACTGTTTCAGATGAAGAGAGAAATACGGCGGCTGCGATACCAGCGCGGGCGTGGCGGGGAGAATAGGAGAGGCCGGGAGGATGGCGCCGGGAGGCCACGGCGGCAGACGGGGAGGAAGCGTGGGGGCGGGCACAATATTTTTATCAATTATCAAATAATAAAAAAAAATAAAAAAAAATTTAATACTGATTAGTGCCATGCGTTTTATATAGAAAATATATATATAAAAAAAAATTTATGGTGTTAATATCACATAATTCACTTTAAATAAAATCATAGGGTACGATATTTCATAACAGGATCTAGAGACGCGGCAGCGTCTCGACGCCAAGTACATGTTTCGACACCCTGTATATGTCGACTGTCGCTACCGCTATCATTTACTCGTCGCCCGGCTAATCCAACCTAACCTGAAACTTATTTCATTAATATCTCATCACGTATGCAATATTTTCTAAATTTAAAGACAATTTTCTTATGTAAACCGCATATAAGCTTTCGAATAAGACCAAATTTCAATAAAATCTGTCCACGCATGACAGAGATATCATAATATCGTCTCATGGATTCGTCGGAAACGGTAATTTTTTCTTCTTCTTCTGATTCTTCTTCTCCATCCAAATTTCGTCAAACATAATACGTATATACGCGTTACATGCACACCTTCAGCCAAAACGAATTAATACATGTTTCGTTCGTCAATCGCTATCTTGACTATGCAATCTACTCCAAATTTTGACAGCTTACAGTCAGCTTATAACCTGGCGAGTGTCAAATAAGGTAGGCTGTCAAAATTTGAGATGCCACGTGTTTTTACAAATATGTATCGTTGTACCATTGAATTGCAACCAAAATGCAGTCTCAAACACAAGGCAACTTGGCAAAATTTGAATTGCATCATGTTTGCATATTATCAAACTGTTTTTTATTTGTAACTAAACTGAGGATTTTATGTATATGTAGATAATCGAAGCGTAAAATGATGCTGTGACCTACGCCAGACTATGTATGTACGCATAATTTTGCAGGAAGGATTTCGTATACATACTTATTCAGTTATGTTGATACATGGACACCTTCGATAAAGCATTAATTTAATTAGTGTTTCTTGTTTCAATAAAGAATTATAAATTTTGTAAATAAATTATATTTTATTACTGGAACTAGTAAAACTGCTAAAAGTAATTTAATTGTAATCAGTTTGCCTAATCACAATTGTAATTACATAAGCTGCTTCGCGCACCATGTACTATACACAAAGTACTACACTTATAATAAATATAGATCAGCAATGCTGTGCACATGGTTTGTTTTCGTAGTTGTTACTTGCGTAGAATTTATCCTTAAATCTGTCCTGTGATAAGGCTGTTCGTGGCTGTTGATTGTGATCCTTTGTAATTTATAATATTAAAAATTATCCGAAGTCATTCGCTATGCAAATTATCTTTGTAAAAAGAAGTGAGATCCACATAAAAAACTTCAAAAAAGTAAAAAAATTACGCCAAGTACACGATCATAAAAAAATAGAAGAAAATATACAATATAAAAACAGATGTGAAATCAAAATAAGCTGCAAGTACATAAAGGTGCCTTCCAAAAGATGACACAACTACATATACACAGCTAAAATGCTGTGTTCATACATTCCATTACTCATATCGCGGACATTTTAATAATGTGAAGATAAAATGTAACATCTAGACATTTGCCTAGATGTCCGCGGGCTGAAAGTCAAATACTTGGCGTGGCCAGGCAAGGTATTCTCAGATCATCAATACCCATTCCTTTCCTCTCGCGGGCTTTCATATAATTTGTCAATTTAAAACTCTGACAATATGAGTACATTTTCATTATCATTATATTGCGTTTTAACATAATTCCAAGATCGTTCGTCGACACTGATACCTTTCCCCTCACAAGCTTTCAGATAATTTGGCAATTTAAAACTCCGACAAATATGAGTATTTGTCGTTTTCGTAAAGAACGCGAGTGGCTGATTTCATGTCGTTAGGATTTGTGGTTATGGGTTATATTTATTGATGATTGGGTTATTTTTTCACCCCCTCGGGGTTAATTTTTTTTTTAAATATTGTATTGTCATTCAATCTATGCACGCCTGCAAAGTTTCAAGACAATTGGATAGTTGGAAGTGGGTTAGATTTGAGTTGCCAGATTTGAACCATACAAAAATATAAACAAACAAACAGAGGATCGAAGCTGAATAATGATAACGTTATTAAATTTGTATTCAACAGACAATTCTTGTTGATAAAAAAGATAATTTGATGTATAGCTAGATAAAAAAGAAAGTGTCATGTTTTTCGAAGAATTAGGTAGGTATAGCATTGATAAATTTCATTACGATCGGTGTGTTACACTTCGGTGATGTCCCAGTAAACAAACTGACCGCAGTATGCCAGCAGATTGGTGTCAGATTCGAGGAAATCCTGACGTCAGATTCGGGACCTACTATGTCCGCATTTGACTATGGTTTTGTGGTCAGAGCCTGATGTCAAGATCTGACATCAGATTGACGGCAGATACCGAGCAGATCCTGCTGCCGTGGTCTGACCGCAGATTGGGAGCAGAAATCGAGCAGATCCTGCGCAGCGCGATCTGACGGCAGATTGGCGGCAGATACCGAGCAGATTCTGCGCAGCGCGATCTGACGGCAGATTGGCGGCAGATAGCGAGCAGATCCTGACGTCAGATTCGATGCCTACTATGTCCGCATTAAACTATGGTTCTGCGGTCAGAGCCTGACATCAGGATCTGACCGCAGATTGATGTCAGATTTCGATCAGATCTTGCTGACAAAAACCGCCCGCAGATTGGCGGCAGAAATCAAGCAGATCCTGATGTCAGAATCTGACCGCAAAACCATAATTTAATGCGGACATAGTAGGCAATTTTATATAATAGTATAGATTTAAAAACAGTGCGAAAGTCTTAAGCGTAAATAATATATAGAACACGTTTATAAGACCGACTTGAAAGATCTGATTCCTACCATATTTTATGGAAGAAAGAGAAGTTGGAAAACCATGTATTTAGACGAGTATTATAACATTTTTAATATTTTACTTAGCAGGTTGTTAGTCAATTGAATGCCAGGGAGGCTCAAAATAATTATTTAAACTTTTAAAGGCAGTTCTTCCAAATATAAAAGAATTAATGATAACTACTATTTATTCAGTCATCTTAGGGCGGTATTATCATCAATCGTTTTTTAGTTTTTAGCACGCGGCATCCTCTACTAGTCTAGTAGATTAGTAAAGGATGCCGGATGCTTAAGACGATCTTAGTCTTAAGCAACGACTGATAATACCGCCCTTGGAGACGGGTATACCAAATATATACTCCGCAGTGAAATGCCGGCAAATGCGAGTGGTACTCGAGAGTCCTGAATGATCGAGCCCTCGGCCACTTATTCCCGCCACGGTGCTATTTCGCAAGCGAGAAGCACTCGCCCGATCGCCGCCTGACGTGTTCGCGTCGTGAACTATGTCAGCAGAATCTGCCCAATTCCTGCTGCCTATCTGCTGTCAGATCGCGGTACGCAAAATCTGCCCGATTCCTGCCATTAAATTGTATCAGCAGACTCTCCTTACTTTCTGCCGCCATTCTGCTGTCAGATCCTGACATCAGAATCTGCTCGATTTCTGCTGCCTATCTGCCGTCAGATCGCGCTGCGCAGAGTCTGCTCGATTCCTGCTATTAAATTGTATCAGCAGACTCTCCTTACTTTCTGCCGCCATTCTGCCGTCAGATCCTGACATCAGAATCTGCTCGATTTCTGCTGCCTATCTGCCGTCCGATCGCGTTGCGCAGGGTCTGCTCGATTTCTGACATTAAATTGTACTAGCAGATTCTCCGCAGTGTCTGCCGCCAAACTGCTCGCAGGCTATGTCAACAGGATCTGCTCGATTTCTGCAGCCTATCTGCCGCCAGATCGCGGTGCGCAGGGTCTGCTCGATTTCTGACATTAAATTGTACAGCAGACCCTGCCGCCAATCTGCTCGCAGGTTAAGGCAGCACAATCTGTCGGCTTTCTGCTGTCAGTCTGCTTTCATCATCGAATATAACAAATCCTGTATCAAATCTGTAGTCTTTCTGTCACAAACATTTGTAGTCAGGCGTTGAGCAAAATCTGCTCAAATGGACGTGGCTAACTGGGGTACCTTATTCAAATTGTATGCTTTGAAATCACACATTGATTATACAAAATATTACATCTCTCTACGTATAAATGAAAAATATTGATACGCAAATTAGTATTGTTTCATCGACATGTTTCCTAACTTCACTACCCAACCTCTCTATCTTTCATTATTGCTATCCTCTTTTACGTTCGGCAAGGCTCTGACGCTAAACGCAGCTCTCGTGCCGTATTCCTTCAAGACTTCTCGATAGACAGAGAGATCTCTGTGGCAACAGCGCGGCAGAGACAGAGAGAACAGGAGATGCGGCAACTATGCGTCAAAGATTCGTTTACATAGAGTACCCGGAGATGTCACCTCTGTACAACTTCTTTTTATCGACCGCAGTAGTTTCATTAGGGTCCGTCTGTTTACTGGGGACGCCTTAAGGCTGCCGTCTCATTTTTGTTATGGTCCGAATCGATCGAAGCGTCCACCAAACTTGACACAATTTGAACTATCAGATTACACATAAAATTTATTTGCAGAATTGAAAGACCGCTTCGTTCAAAGTAGTCCGATTTAAATTATTTTCTGTCAATTTAATCGGCAGAATCACTTTCATATTGATACGATGAAAAATAAAGAAATTCTGTTTCTGCATAATCGATGATACATCGCCGAGCAACTCCAGGCGACAGGTTAGACGGGTGAGCGATACAATTTCGCTCGGCTCAAGCTTCGGGGGACCTCAAGAATGAAGGCCTTCGATTAAAAAAATTATTTGTGGCCGACGGATGAATTCCCGTCGAATAAACTGATTCATCCGTGGCGTTTCAAATAAAACTAACTCTGGGTTATTTTTACTCGACGACAAATAAAGATAAAGTCACTTTAATTTGATAGTTTATTTCAATAATTCATGAAACAATACTAATTTGCGTATCAATATCCCTTCTGAACTTCGCATTTCTGTAAGGACACTGGGCATCGCTCGCCGTCTTGGAAGGCGAGGTCCAGTAGGATGCGTAAGGGATACAATGTAAATTCCTGGCGTTCTCCCGATTAAAATCGTGTCAAATGTCATGTAAATCGGACTATTTTTAACGATGTTAGCTTCGGGCCACTTTCATCGGGACGACGGAATCGGTTGAAGCCATTTTCGCAAAAATCTGATGCGAAATGTAGAACGTGAAATTCGTCACTTCCACGAAACTCAGCGAGGCGCGGCATATTCACGGCATTGCCTTTAGGACTCTAGCGAGAGAATCACGCTGTACAAACAGCGTATTAGTCAAAAACATTTTTTTAATAAAAAGCTTATTATTTGTGACTGAAAATAAAAGTGTCAACTATTGGTACACTGTCAACAACAAGTACAGTTACCCTATATTTAATTACCAAGAACAGTTCTAGAAATAATCCGATTGATACCGTGCTTGAACTCATTTTAATCTGGACAATCTCAGCAGTATGTTAATAAATAGTGAAAACGTCACGTTTTACAATTTATTAATACATAATCTACCGCAAGCAACAGTGTATGCCTCTCGAACCGAAATCAGAAGCTGCCGCCGAACAGCCCAAGTCTTCAGGCTCAAAGAGAGATCGCGCCGGTTCGGGTAAACACGCTGCCGAAAGTTGTTTGAAGCCTTCAAATAAAAGTCGAATAAACTACAGTTAAAGATCGAATAAATAAATTATTCTTCTTCGAATGAAAAAATTATCATTCGTCGTCGAATGAATTCACTTTGGTTCAGAACGGATAAACATAAAGTATCTTTTATTGGAGTTTATCAAGATATTATCTTTCTGTATCTCTGTTCTTCAGCCGCTTCGTCGTGATTCATTCAAGCCTCCGTGACGACAAAATAGTAATAGGGGAAATGCGGCAACAGCGCGATCTTTGCTACATTTATCGGCTAGCTTGGACTTCCACCGGTTCTGGTGGTACATGGCACGAATGAACCATCAGCGCCGGTGACGGAGGAACCTTGAAGCTTCATTCTGACATTTTTCGGGCTGTCCTGAGTACACGATTCATAAATTCATTATTATTTCAACGTGCGATGCTTATTAGCATTCAAACGCACCGTTCCACCCTGCACTGATGTCTACTGGAGGCAACTATACCCGCAAAAACTTAATTCTTGCCGATTCCAGGACGAATTTTGGTTGAAAAGGTTTCGCGTATACGTACACGCTTTTCCTAGCTTGTGTGAGCGTACGCACACATTCAAGGCCCGCCGAGACGGCAGCCTTAATCTCTAGTTGAACATAGAAGCGCGACGCTAAGTCGGCATAATAATACTTAAAACGTTAATTAATATTTAAGTCGGTGTGTATTATAAGAATGACGCTAGGTCGGTATTGAATGTTTAGGTGAATATCGAGAGAGTTCCTTCTCTCAGATTTGGCTTCCTGTTGCCTATCAGCTGGCCCACGCTTTCTAGGATGGAAGTATAATTTAGACAGTATCTTCTGGTGCCTATTAGCTGGCCCACGCTTTCTAGGTTTTAGGATGGAAATTTGAGGGGCTAATTAAAGCGGCCTCGGAATGGAAGTTTGAGGGGCTAATTAAAGCGGCCTCGGAATGGAAGTTTGAGGGGCTAATTAAAGCGGCCTCGAAATGGAAGGTTTTGAGGGGCTAATTAAAGCGGCCTCGAAATGGAAGGCTTTGAGGGGCTAATTAAAGCGGCCTCGGAATGGAGGGTTTTGAGGGGCTAATTAAAGCGGCCTCGGAATGGAAGTTTGAGGAGCTAATTAAAGCGGCCTCGGAATGGAAGTTTGAGGGGCTAATTAAAGCGGCCTCGAAATGGAAGTTTGAGGAGCTAATTAAAGTCGCCTCGGAATGGAAGGTTTTGTCAGGAACGAGTCTTAGATAAACTTCGTCTAGCTGAGGGGCTAACTAAAGCGGCCTCAGTGCTTGGTTCGGTGGCAGAACCAAGTCTGCTCTCTGCTGCTGGCAGGCCCATATTTATAGTGTTTGGCGATACCTTGCTCTCGCCAATCGCTAGTCGCCCGGTCTCGCATACCAATTATAATTAACATCCGGTTCCCGCCGGTTCGCGCTCTGCACTCAGTTTATTCCGCGTCCGGTTTATCGCGTGGTCTGCGCACGCGCGCTTAAGTCGTTCGCGGCACTGAATTCGCGGTTAGTTAGGCGGTCATGCGCATGCGCCGCGCGTCGCTTCATTCGCTGATTCCCGCCATATTGTGTGTCGCTCGCATATATCCTTAATACTAATAGTTTATAGAGTGTCAATAATAACTGATATAGAGAAATAGAAAGGAAAAAATGTATATCGGTATCAGCGGTACGTTACAATAGTTAACATAGGCAAAGTGCCTACCAAAGACTTTCAAAATGTTGTACTTTACATGTTCGGTTACGTTCAACTTAGATATGTTTGTTATATTTCTAATCATTGGCGTAATGAGTTATAGATCTAATATGCTTCAACATGTGCAATATCTTTTTGTTTTACTACAAGTTACAACTGTTACGTTGTACTAATACGTTACAGTTTTTTATATGATTGAATAATTGAAAGGCTTGTAAAGTAATGAGAAGAAACATATTTTGTAATGTATTCCGAATTTCCAATTTCCAATTTGCTATTGAATAATACGTATCCTTGCGCTAGATGTATGACTTTCTTCTATCATACGTCGCTTGTAATCAGAATTTAAGTTGACGAAAAAATCTCACGAATCACGAATAAAACTAACGAACAAAAAATAAATCTCACGAATATTTCACGAATAAAACTAGCGAACACAGATAACCGGGCTAGAGCATATGAATAACGATAGCTATGAATATATAAATAGTATTTTTTTATTACTTACATTTTGCGACATTGTCAATCAATCAACGTGCTTTCCACGCAGCCACAATTGAGAATGGGCTTCCCCGCCACGTGCAACGATGAGGCGAGCTCCTCCGCTGCTCTTTTGTTTTTTAAGGAGCCCGCTTTTGGCATTGATACGGACACATTCTGCCGCGGGCTCTTTGAATTGTTGATTTTTAAGCCGGGAAGCTAACAAGGGGACGCCACGAATGTGGAAATCGCTTTTGGAACAATAGTACATATGGGGGTTGTAGTATTCATGTAGTTTGAAAAAATACCATTCCGGCTTTTTGTCGATTGGGTTAACAATTTTTCCCGTGGAAATATATTTTGTGGATATTACGTATTATATGTATAGTACGTTACATATATTATTATTTATTTCTCTACGCAAATTTTAATGTTAAAAATACGGCTATTTTAACGGCTATCCCACTTTACCTACACGACAATTGCAGGCGTCGAAAGTTTCGAAATGAAATATTTTCGCAGTACAAGAATATGAAAACACCGGTGAAAGAGATGATTAGAATAATACGTTGTTATAAATGCATTTTTAATTAAACTTTAAATTTGCGTATTTACGTTACGTGTAAATCTTGAAAAATGTATGGGGTACTTCCTACTAGGCTCTATATTGCCGGGGCAGGTCCACAAAGGAAGCACTGGAGGTAGGTAACAACATAAATCTCTTTATATGATAAAGGGAAGTTTGGAATCTTAAACGCTACCAATGGGGAAGATGACGCAAAGCTCGGCGCAGATGACGCCACTAGCGCATGTACTGTGGTTGTGCCCGAGTGCGTATGTGTGAATTGTTTGCGCGCGAATTTTTCATTTATGTATTGCATAAATGGGAATGCGTGCTGGTGGCGTCACGGGTGGGAAAAAGTTGCAGTCATCTTCCCCATTCCTTAAGCATAAATCTCGCGCGACACCAGCGTGGTATCGCGGTTCTCCCCGCTGATTGGTTCGCGGGTCTTCGGTCCCCCAGCGCGGTGAATACTCCAACCAATCCGTTAATTCTGTCACTAGCGCACGTAAATTACAGTAATTTACGTGTATAATACGTACGTATTATACGTTGCGTATTTTACGTACCCATCACTGCACGCATGTCACGGCGACCGAAAATTTTTCCTAATTTCCTTGCATGTAAGTGTGCTTCATTATTATTAATTTAGGTGTACACATAATGAAACGAATAGGTTATTTGTTACATTACATGTGTTAAATAATAATCTAACATATTTTTTGCTAACCTATTTCTTCATTGAAATGTGTATCTTTTTAGTTTCAAGCAGGGTTGCCAGGCGGTTCAGTACACCGTACTGGCATTATTGACGTCACAAGACGGCATAGACCTATATACACTACTCGACTTGTGCACGCCATGCGATGAATTGTGGTACTAATCGATAGTGACGTCACTAACTACGCGGACTTTTGAAAATTATAATATCCTCTACTTCCCCGTTTTTAATAAAATGAACTGAAATATATGTAATAATGATGAGATTTAAAAGAAAACACAAATTAATAATGTAAATACTTTGTTGAATGTAATATAATATATTAATATAATGTATTTACAAACATGAAAACATAAATATATACAATGGCTGATATATACACGAATCTATTCATACAATATTTAAAATCGCATAACATTTTTAAAATATATACACTTGTATATACATTTATAAATATAATATTGTCTAACGCTATCGCTATAATACTCGCTAACACTATATACAACTACTACAACCCGTACAAGGGTAGCTGCAGAGTTTGCAACATATGTATTACAGCAAACAAAACGGAGCTAATGAATCATGCAAACAGCAATGCGTATATCACGAACATGCGACATAGGGAAGGACCACTGACAAGTACAGTTGAAAGGACTTCTGAAGAGCAAGTAAAGTTGGCAGAAATGCGAGTATGCATGGATGCAGTAGAGCAGGCTTGTCCAACTGTTGCTCTTACCCTCGACGAGCAGCCGCGGGTGGTTACGAGCGAAGGCAAGAGCGACGACAAGAGCGGCAGCCGTAAAAGAGTGGGGATAGTGGCGTTCACAGATTCCCCCACCAAGAAGACCTTTCGCTCTTGGGCCTGGCTCCAGGCCTCCGAGAGCGAAGAGCAACTCGCGACTGCTCGTGCGAGCAAATCCCTGGACAGGCCTGCTGAGTAGAGCATAATAGACCATTTCGATCCTACTACCATTTTATTAAAATGCTGCAAAAGATATTAGCAAGGCGGGACATGCTCCCACACATGACTCTAAACCAGAGGA
This sequence comes from Andrena praecox, assembly GCA_963932275.1. NCBI lineage: Eukaryota > Metazoa > Arthropoda > Insecta > Hymenoptera > Andrenidae > Andrena > Andrena praecox. The sequence continues at coordinate 39,729,759 of OZ010731.1, forward strand.
AAATGGGAGCTATTGTAAAGAATGTAATAAACAAGTCCATTATTGCAGAATCCACAGAAATATTACAAGGCAAATTTTTTTCTGTGTTGATAGATGAAACTACAGACATAACTGTCATGAAAATTTTATGTTTCTTGATACGGTATGTCCACAACGATCAGACACAGACATATTTATTAGATTTAATTAGGATTTCGGATGCTAAAGCAGAGAACTTACGCTGATAGCCAGAACTGGGGAGCAGAATCTGACGTCAGACTGCAGTAGTCTGCGTCTGCATTTGGCTGCGTTATGAGGTCCAGAGCCTGATGTCAGATCGACAGCATATCGACCAAAAGATTCCCTACGCGTGACGTCACATGGACGTCCCTACGCACCAACACATGTATACCGTGATTGCTATAGGTGTATCCCTACCTTTACATAAGCAGGAAGCAGATTTTGGAATTTATTAAATAATGAATTCTACTTATATCAAAAAAGTATTTATTTATTATTTACAAATATACAGGATCGGTGATTACATTTGTCACAAGAGGAACTTACAATATTTACATTAACAAATCCATATACAGTACGTTCCGTAACAAGTGGTACCTAGTAGGGGCGATGTCAGAAAATTTAATCAGTATTTTCGACTTCTTTCTTGTGTAGAATCATCATACTTATTTCCTGTTGTGTTGGCGCTGAAAACAAGTACGATATTAGTATAAAATTAAACGTAACGTATGATTAAACAGGATACATGCGATACTTACTTCAGCTCCATCTCCACACAGTACACACCCTAGGCGATCATGCATGCTCTTGCGAACATTAACATTTATAAGAAAATATGTATTAAATTATTATCTACTAAACAAGATGCTAAACATTCGCACTTCGCGCATAACCCTACTTGTCTGTCTTGCAAATAATGTGAATCCCGATTTCCGCGACGTAGATAATTGGAAATTATTCAATTCCATAATTACGTTTGCCTTCTAGATACGTCGAGATGAATTGTTAGGATATTGATGGATGAAATTACTTGGAATATTCTTCGCTTTTTCCGGCACTGACTGCCACCTCAGACCTCGAAAACGAACGCAAACTGAATCTCTTCGTCGCGCGGTGCGACAATGCATGTGGCAACTTCAGCCAATAATCAAAATACGTGTGCCCCGTCTGTAAAAGTGTGCCCAAATAGGTGACGCGACCAATCGTCACAGCAGCGGACTGCACAGCCCGAGACCGTCTGCCACGAGTCTTCTTTTCTCCGGGTAATAGTAGTAATCTCGTCCCAGTAATTAACAGTAATCGGCCCCGAAAGGGGTCGTAAGATACGAATTGGTGTAATTATGTTACACCAATTTTTGTAACGTAAGAACAACACGTTCCGTGAAACATAAATTAAGTGAACAGTGTTAGTAGCCGTGCAGTGAAGTGAATATTCGGTACATTGACCCTGCGATCAGCTGAGCACTGGACGCCGATGACCAGGATCGGTACAGTGGCCTAGTGACACAGGTTTCCGAAAAGGGAAGGAAGCAAGGAAAAGAATGTCCGAAAGGGTGAGTTTTGTTTAATTTATTGGTGATTATTAGGTGTAGAAATAAATTCTTTCCGATTTTAGGGTACAATAACAGTTCGATTTAAAAAATATGAAAACAACTCGATCATCGAAATAATTTCCATTATTGTTCATTACCTTTTGCCATTTTTCTGGCAGCTTCTGAATACCACCGCGATAGAAATTCCAGTCGGAAAGAATTTATTCATACACCTAATATTATTTTTTAAATTTAGTTGTGTTGGCCGTTGTTAAACTACGGATTTTTACCTCAATAACGAATTACGATCACTTGTCGTACATTTTCTGTTACGTTACCTTTTCGTTTATGCCTTATTTAAAAACGAAATTTACGTACTTCTTGTCCTCTCACTTCAAATTATTCTTATTTAAGATTCTGCTTTAAAAAAAAACTGTGTAACGCGGTTTCCCTCGATGCATGCCGACTTGCTTGTTCGTACGTTCGTAGTACAAGCGCGGTCGCCTACCGCGTAGCCAACGCTACCGCGGGAGCTGGAGCGGAAGGCGCGCGCTCTCATTGGTCGGGGTTTTTGGTTAATATCTCCTTAACGAAGCTTCGGACAATATTTTCGCTAAGGAAAAAGTTGTTTCAAATCACCCCCTGAGTCACCCCTTTCAAGGAAACGCGACATTTTTGGGACACCCTGTATACATGGGAACACATAAATCTCTTCATTATCGCTCAATAACCGCGACTTGAATGAATTGTTCATCCCCATCATTACATTCGCATTGTCAGCGCAGAAACCAACAATATTTTCTACATTCAAATTATATTTGCGTAAGGAATGTAGAAAACGCCCATATAAATTTTCTGCCGTAGCGTCCTTAATTTTAATTAAATCTAATAAGTATGTACAAATTTGATCTTCATGAACATATCTTATCAGGAAGCATGCAATTTTTATGTCGGATACGTCTGTGGTTTCGTCAACTAAAATTGAGAAAAATTTGCCTTCTAATATTTTTGTAGCTTCTAATATGAAAGATTTGTTTATAACATTTTTAATAATGGCTGTAATTTTGCTTCTTTTAAGTGACATATTGCTAATTATCTCCGTATCCGGTGCTGCCGATTTCCACATGTCAATATAATGTTCAAATGAATTGAATGATCTATTATGCTCCATTATATCTAGGCAAACCTTAATTTCTGCCACCTTTACACTACGTTCAAAGTTTGAACATGGTTGATGTGCAGGTGGCTCTTCTTGTGTACCTAACAACTGTTCATGTGCAGGAACCTCTTCTTTCTCTTCGGGTCGTTGTTGCTCTGCAATTCTGAGGTTCCGTGTATGTACGATACCGCGCCCGTGTTTCTTTAAATCGCATTTGTTTGCAAATAATATTTTCTTGCAAGCACCGCATTTTGGTTTATATGGGTCCGCGGTGCTTTGGAGCCAGACTTTAAATTCCGGCTCTAGGAGCCAATCTTGGCGGAATGCTTGTTTCCTCTTTATATTTTTTTTCCTTGCAGGGGGGGGGGGGGGTGAGGGGAGAACCTGCCATCACTGCCTATTCATAAAATAATAATTTTTATTCATAATCTATTAAAAAACTATTTGAAGAAAATAATCATTTAAAGAAGAAACTATGTTCACTTTATAATCCTGTAATTAAAAAAAATCCTAAATTAAAGATATATCTTACTTGATTCGTTTTGTACATCTGAGCTTATAATAGCTGCCCTACTAGTTCCAGCAACACTGGTATCACTGCCTGTAGAAAATATCCATTATTAATAAATTTGTAATATGATAACAATAAATATGGTAGACCAGGGCGCTAGTAGGGGGAGGGGGGCAAAAGAACAAACATATGCACATAATGTTTAACATATCCTTGAAAGATACTTAAATTTTTCAAAAAATTATCATTTCTAAAATTATACTGATGAAAAATTTAAACCTTCCGGCAGTTGCGGCTGAAATTTAACACGGCGTTCGCGCGTTGAAATGAGTGTTTCAGCTGACAATAATGACTATTCGCGAAAAGCTAATCGACACCGCGACTGCCAAATGGTTCAATATTTGTCTTATAATTATTGAAGAAAGAAACAATGTTCACCTTATAATCCCATAATTAAAAAAAATCTTAAATTAAAGAAATGTCTTACTTGATTCATTCGGTACAGTTGAGCTTGAACTAGTTGAATTAGATCTTGCAGCAATGCTGCAATCGACACCTATATGTTCAAAATATCCATTATAATAGTACAGTACATACATATCTTGTATCGTAACAATACATACTAAAAATATTCAAAATTATAAATATTAAAAGAAGAAACGAATGAACATAATGTTTAACATATCCTTGAAAAATACTTACATTTTTCAAAAAATAATCATTTATAAAATTATACTGAGGTATAAGTGTTAAAGATTTGTCTTACCTGATTCCTTACTCATACTTTTTTTATTATACGACGTAATAAAGCACAGAAAATTATGGAAAATTACTTAATAATTTTCAGTACCAAATTTCTTGGGTGGCGTTTATAAAAACATTTAAATCGAAAACATGGGCCGCCTCGCCTCGGGCCTTGGCCCGCGGGCCGCCACTTCGCGTTGGCGCCACTTGCCTTCGCTTTGCGTGGCCGCCACTTACGTTCGCTTCGCGTTGGCGCCACTTGCTTTCGCTTCGCGTTGGCGTCACTTGACATGACTTGGCGCTGGTGTCGGTTGGCATGACGTCACGAAGTCACCAACACAAATACACCGTTATTGCTGTAGGTGTTCCCCTTCTCCTACACCGTATGACGTCATATACGTTAGCACACCGCCATTTATTCAGTACGCCTGGCAACCCTGGTTTCAAGTCCCTTGGAAGGAAACCAATTCTTCTCATCAGAAGGAGAAGCAACAGAGCAATATATTATATTTGTAAGTGACGTTTACATTTATTTATAAATAAAATAATAAGTATGATATTAGTTTAGTGTTTATTACAAATTTTTCGTTTTTTACAGGTTGGAGTTTTTAAAACAAAAATAAAGTACACTCGGTTGGCTGCTTTGCGCTACCCTGGGATGCTTTGCGCCCTTGCGAGTATTAAGCTTTATTACAGGCTGCATTGCGCTTCATCAAATATATTTCGGGTCAGGCATAATAATAGCCACGCTGAGCCTTGCCCATACCGTTATAAGCTTTACTGACTGTATCGCGCTGTATCATATGTTGAAAAAGAAGAAGGAATAAAGACGATTTATTATTATTATTATTATTATATTATATTATCGTATACAATAGGATATAGTGTATACAAAAAAATAGATTTATAAGCTTTACTGACTGTATTGCGCTGTATCTTATATAGTGTATACAACAAAACTAGATTTATAAGCTTTACTGACTGTATCGCGCTGTATTCCGTTATTTGCGATTCTAATTGTACTGTATCTGTATCCTATGTTAAAAAAGAAAAAGGAATAAAGACGATTTATCATTACTATCGATATTATTATATTCTATCTAGAGACGTGGCAGCGTCCCGACGCCAAGTACAGGACAGACACCCTGTATATGTCGACTGTCGCTACCGCTATTATTTACTCGAGAAACGGGTAATCCAAACTGTCACGTCCCAGCCCCACCATGGGTCCGCGCCTGGTTAGTCTTCGCCATCGCCGCTAGATGTCTAATCTTCTCACAAGTCCCCAACTCTAATCTCGTTCGTATATATACAAGTTCCAAGTTTATTCCTCTTAGTTCCCGTGTGTCTGGGGCAGGGGCCGCCAGCTGTAGCCCTACTGATGAGTCTGGCTGACGGTCCCATGACGAAACACAAATTTCTTTCTTTTCCTCCTCGATCTTCAAAATGCCAATCCACCTGCCCTGCACAGTACTCCAAAAAGCGTGACCGGCCTGAGGGATTACGGTTACGCCGGAGGCGACGGGGCAAGATCCCTTTACGTTCCGGAAATCACACACCCATCGGTTTCGGACGTAACACAAACTAACCTGAAACCTTCATAAATTTATTCCCTGCTAACCATCTGCCTGCAGTCTGCCAGCAGATGGACAGCAGGGTCTGCCAGGAGAGCGCAGGATCTGCCAGGAGAGCGCAGGATCTGCCGGCAGCTGCGGCGGAGCCTACGTCCGCATTCGACTACGGTTCTGCCGGCAGATCCTGCCAATCAAGGTCTGCCGGCAGATCGACGGCAGATCGACGGCAGATCGACGGCAGATCCTGCTGCCCGCCTGACTAGTGATCCTCTAGGCAGTGGTCGGACAAACGCATATCGTCGCTGATTGGTTGCTGCGATTTGGTCTAAGTAGACCTAAGTAGGTCTAAGCGGAAGTAGACAGAGAAAGAAACTGTAAGAAAGAAAGAGGCAGAAATACGAATAGAAAGAGATAGATAAACAAGCAGCTTGGAAAGCAGACGATTTAATGAATGGTTAGGTTATGTTATTTCCGGTTTTGCCCCAAAATGGCTGCGGTTTGTCCGATCACTGCCTAGAGGATCACTACGCCTGACCATCCAACAGCGCCATCTGAAGGCCACAATTGCCAAACAATTCCCTGCGCGTGACGTCACATGGACGTCCCTACGCACCAACACATGTATACCGTGATTACTATAGGTGTATCCCTACCCCCAAATAACAAAGCAGATTCTACATTTATTAAATAATTCATTTACTTATTTCAAAAAGTATTTATTCTATGTTTAATAATACAGGATTGGCGATTACAATTGTTACAAAATTATACAGATAGCGCATATAAATTCGAAGAAGAACATTCTATATTTACATTAATAAATCTATATACAATACGTCCCGGAACCAGTGGTACCTACTAGGTGCGATGTCAGAAAATTTCCTGTATTTTAGACTTCTTTTTTCTGTAGAATCACCATATTCCGTATTGTGTTAGCGCTGAAAACAAATAGAACATTAGTACAAAATTAAACGTAACATACATGATGCAGCTGAGTTTATTACCTCTGTTTGTGATCATGAGATTCTTATTAAGAATGCAGTACAACACGAAATTACAACGGTATTAAGATGTTTAGAGCGTAATTACACAAGTACTACTATCAGTACAAATTGTGTGGTACATCTTGCACTGCCCAATATGTTTAAAAAAAAATCATTTGAATTTCAAGATATAATAAAACACAATTTCGCAGGATGGAAAATCTGAAAGATTCTTGCCCTAATTGTGATAATTCAAATTCAAACACAATAAAGAAAATCGATATAACTGCTTCCAAACAAATTCTTATTGCAAAATTACATTTGTTCGATCACGATAGTAGTGGAACAACAACGAAAGTGGAAAATTTCTACATCAAAGCAATACCTACTACTAAAATACAAATGGGGGGTCACTGTTATAAACTTAAGGCAGCGATTTTCCACCACGGTAAAAGTATTGCCGATGGTCATTACACGAGTATGGTAAGGGGTAAGGGCACAGCGTCCCTAGTAGAAATACAACTGGGGAAAAAGTGGGGCACTAGTTAGTTTTTCCCTTGGTGCAACTAGCGCCCTACTAGGAATCCCTACTAGTTCCCTACTAGTCATGTAATGGTTTTCCCTCCCAGGCGATAGTGTGGAAAAACTGGCAGGGAAAACTAGCTTAAAACTAGTAGGGAAATCTAGCTTAAAACTAGTAGGGAAAACTAGCTTAAAACTAGTAGGGAAAACTAGCTTAAAACTAGTAGGGAAAACTAGCTTAAAACTAGCGAACGTTTATTGTCGAATTTTGAAAAAAATATTACAAATACCTGTTAAATTGACAGAAAAATATTTATTTAATAAAATTATTTGGTAACAATTGAAAAATATTATACAATTTTATTCGGCTTCTTCGGTATTTTCCTTCTTCTTTCGCTGACTTCTACCTCCACTCCAATCTTTAGCGTTCGGCAATACGTCGCTCAAAGCCTTTTCGTACTCCTTCACTTGAAGCCTTTCATTATCCAAACTCCTTTGCCTATCGATGAAATCTAAAATTTTTTCTTCATCAATGTATCGAAACATAAAACTTATTCAAGTGTTCAGTAATAAATTAATTATACTTTGTACACTTGTCGAGAAAACGGTATCTTTTAATATGAGCTCCTTAGTGCTGCTCTTCTTCACTGCGGTGAATTGTGTCGCCAAATCCCTGTGAAGATATTCTTTTAATAATGCTGTCAAGTTCTTCGTCAAAGAATGCAGCTTCGAGAACAACGAGCACATCGATGAATTCTGAAATAGTTTGTAATACATAATATTTTCTGACAGTATTTTTTTATCTTTAACAGTCTGATATTTAATGGTTCTTCAACTCACAAAATCCTTGGAGAATTCCTCATTTGTTAACAAATGCTCGCAGAATGCTGTATACTCAGGTACAGTCTGGAGGGGCAGAGTCAAATTGTACTTTTTAGCCAGCAGATGATCTATTTCCTTCACAGTTATTGATTTTTAGAATCAAGCGTTTAACAACATTGTTTTGGAATTACATCTAGGAGAAGGGATCAAAGTGCAGTTCATTTATTCAAACACCCGTTTCCAAGCGGGTATTGATTAATTTATAATCTTGAAGTTTTCTCATTAGAAGAATCTCTAACTATTTTCAAACCCCTCGGGCTTGTGCGAACTTCGCTTTGTCTCCCTTTCCTATTACACTCGTGTGATCCGTTTCGAACTTCGCGCTTCTAAAGTTTGTGTTGAACGCCGCTAGAGCGAGGATCGCAACTCGCAACACCTCCCCCCTTATACAAAAGGTGTTCTCTATGAGAACAGCTTTTTAAAGTTAAAGAAGCATTCCAATATGGATTGTCACATCGTTCCAAGCATCATTTCTGAGTGGTCAAGTATTTTGAATAAAATATTTATTCGTATTAAAATATTTATTTGTATAAAAATATATCTGCTTAATATTATTTAATACATTGGAAAGCACCTTTATGTACTTGCAGCTCATTTTGATTTCACATCTTTTTTTATATTGTATATTTTCTTCTATTTTTGGGGGATTTATATTATTATCTTCTATTTTTTGTGATATTATATATTCTCTTCTATTTTTTTGTGATTTATATTATTATCTTTTATTTTTTGTGATTTATTTGAAATCACATAAAAAATAATAAATCTTCTCCGTGGAGCTCCATGTCTGTAACTTCTTCAAGTTCCGTATCCGTCTCTTCTGCAATTACTAATAATTTCCTAACTTGTTCTGGGATATTTTCTTTCTTTTTTTTTTAATTCCGTATCTGGTGACCAGATAAGGGTCGGACGATGCCAGTAGACGGTAAAAAAGATCCTTATTTGCCTGTAATAACGATTTCTTCTGTGTATGGTCCTCTCGATACCACCTTATATTTTTATTTCGGCATTCTAAAGGTTGAGTTTCCTAGCCGCGTCCAGCGGCCGCGGCCGGCGGCGGCCAAACTTCGGTCGCGCAGCGTCCAGGGTCCTACTTTGGTTCGAGCGCACTTAAAAGGGTCTACGGCCGAGGATTTATACCTGCTTCAGAAATAAAATAATTCTTTATTCTTTATCGTTTCGATATGGAAGTGACACCAATGGATTCCTTATGCTTTACCGATGAAAATCATATGAAATTTCCTGTAAATCGCACTATTATTAACGAAGACAACTTGAAACGATATAAATTTATCTTTCATGGAATTTCCTTCATATGGTGCGAATTACGTCGTTCGTGGTGTCAGTTTCATCGGCGAAACATAAGGAATCCATTGACGTCGTTTTCGCAAAGATCTGATGGGAAATGCGGAAATCCTGGACATTTCTGACTTTTTAATGATATTCGAACCCTTTCGAGGGTCGAAAGCCATAAAATTCGGTGAGGCGCTGCGAGGGGTTGTCCTCGTCACGGGGTACCATGCGGCATCTATAGAGATGTGTCAAAGGACAGGCGGCGTTGGAGAATCACCCTGTATGCAGTAGTAGAGTAAAATATGTACAACCTGCTAAAACATCCATCTAAATAAATCCCATACCAAGAAGACTCGAAGCTATTATAAAATCAAAAGGCAATCCCACAAATTATTAAAACATTAAATATTTAGGTAGTTTATTTCCATAGTTTATTGATCCTTTATTTACTGTACGAGTACTTACTGCACGTCTATTTCTGTACGTTTATCTGCTTTTATTCATATTTTTTTAAATGTTAAGGGGAATAAAAATTTGTTTATACAAGATCTATTCTACAAACTGTAACCGTTAAGCCGCGGGGTTACCGGTGGGACGGTGGAGGAACCGTATCGCCAGCTCAGGACGGTGGTCCAGGGCCGCCGATCGAATGACTTAGTACGCAGAGGTAAGGCAGAGTACGACAATTTATTTCGGCTGGAGTACAGGGTATCCCGGCCAGGTCTTTGCTGGCAAACAGAGTATGGACGGCTTAAACCTAGACTTAGTCTACCGCGGATCTCGGTGTGTATCGCGGCGCGCGGTTCGGTGTGTATCGCGTCGCGTACTTCGGTGCGTTGGCCGGCGGTGTGTATCGCGGCGCGTATCTCGGTCGTCGGTAACGTTTCGGCGAGAGTGGAGAGGATAGACGATTTGAGCCTTCGGTGTCCAGGCGGGCCAACCCTGCCAATGGACCCTGGTCGGAGAGTCGGGGGGGGGTCCGGTCACCCAGTGGGCACAGCCCGCGGGTGATTCGGCGACTGTAAGGACGCTCTCGAGAACAGAGATAACTCTGTTCGGGAGATCGATGGCGGTTATCGGTATTGCGTCCAGAGGATGGCTCACGCTGTCCTCCTGGGAACCGTGGAGGTGTGGAGTCGAAAAATGCACAGAGACTCAGTCTGTGGACGCACAAGAACTGGTGTGAAACACGGGCGCTTGTCTTTCGCAAGAACGAGTGTTACTGCACGAGAACGTGGAATCGCACAGGAGGTCTCTGGGAGAGGCGTACTGTTCGTACTAACGCTCAAGGCGGTCTCTGCCAAATAGGCCTATGCCCCCGACCTGTATGTCCTCGTCCGCACATTTTCGGCAGCGAGAGAGTCTCTCGCTGTGAAACCCTCTCGCGCCAGTTCTCGGTATTGCGGACGAGTGGTGGGGGGCAAGACCGTTGGCGTAGCGCGGTACGCGCTACCTCGGTCGGGCGCGTGGTGGGGGGTAAGATCGTCGTCCCACTGGCGTAACTCGTTACATCACCTCCTCTCCTCGGAGGACGCGATCTTACCCCACTCTCCCACAGACCTCTGTGCGTGGTGTTTGTTTCGGTTTTGTTTTTCTTATTATAACCTTAGCCTAACGGTTTATTTTACTCTTAAATCTATCCTTAGCCTACTGTACATTATTCTACTTAACCTACTTACACTATACTTAAACCTACTTAAAATAGTTACTTAGCGTGTGGGCTTGGGGTGAGGGCCGAAGTGTACCCGCAGCTGTTGCCTCCGCAGGAGTTTCACTTCCATGTATCCCCCGGGCGTGGGGATTCGGTACCTCCGGCCGACCTGGAAGGCCGGTAGGTCCAGCCGGAGGTCCTGTGAGGTGGCCGGGTGGTACGACCACGGCGCTGCGGCGGTCGTCGGGGGAGGGGATGGCGGTGCTGGCGGCTGCGGCGGTGGCGTCGGCTCCGTCCTCGGCTACCTTGGTGGTTGGGCCGTAGGCCTCGGCGGCTCCGTTGAGGCGGGGGACAGCTCCATCGGAGTCGGTGGCGGCGTCGGTGGCGGTGGCTGGACAGTCGGGGGTGGGGGTATACAAAGGTCCATTAGGGCCGGGGGGTTCCGGGGACGGGGCGGCGGTGTTGGCAGCTGCTGGTGCTGCTGCGTCGGCGGTGTCCGGGCTGGCGGCTGCGTCGGCGGCTGTGTCGGCGGTGTTGGGACTGGTGTCGGCGGCTGCGTCGGAGGTGTCGGCGCTGGTGGCTGCGTCGGCGGTGTCCGGGCTGGCGGCTGCGTCGGCGGCTGTGTCGGCGGTGTTGGGACTGGTGTCGGCGGCTGCGTCGGAGGTGTCGGCGCTGGTGGCTGCGTTGGCGTCTCGTCCTCGGTAGTTGGGGCCGGTGGCGGTGTCGGCAGGATCGGCGGTGGTAGCCGGCTTTTCTCCACCTCCTCGACAAGGGTGATCCCCATTGTCGAGGAGGGTTTCTTGGCCGGTGGCTTTGGCCTTGCCGGTGGTCCTCGTGCCGGAGGGGGGGGGGTCCGCCGAAGTCCAGCCGCCGATTGGCCGCGGGGGCGACTTTCGGGTTTTCTGCCTTCATGGCGACTGCCTCCTTCCGGGTCGCCTCGTGTGATATTCTCGGCTTCGGTGCCATATTTTGAAAGTATCGCTTTTTCCCCCTCCGGTGCGCCGCGGGCCTTATCTATTTCTTCGCGCTCACTTCTGCAGCGCGAAACTGGTCCCGCGGCGCTTATTGCCGAAGCCACCTGGTGGTCATAATTAGGGGCTGTTTCGCGTTTGGTGGCTTCGGCGGCTTCGCGTTCAATCACTTGCGCGGGGGGGGGGGGGGGCGGCGGCTTGGTCGGCGGTGGTGGGGGCTTGCGTCCCGACAGGGCGGCATCCCTCCTCTCCTCCGCAGGGCTTCAGGTCCTGGATATGGGCCCTTCGGGGGGACTTCCTTCCGCTCCGCAGCAGGACCAGATTTGGCCCCACGTATTCCTTTACCACGTGGGGCCCTGAGAACTTCGGTGCCAATTTCGCATTGAAGTTCTTAGCCGCGGACGACAAGGGGTGCTCTCGGAGCATGACCTTGTCGCCAATCTGCGGCCGCCAGTCCCGCCGCCGGAGGTTGTAGGACTTCTTCTGCGCCTCTGTGGCCTGGGCTTGTGCGTGGCGGGCGAGGCGAATGGCCTCTCTTAGGCGTTCGACGTCGTCGTTGCGGTCGGTGCTCCGGTTTTCGATGTCCTTCTCGGCGATCGCGGTCGGTGGTTGGCGGAGGGCCCCGGGGGTTGCTGGTTCCCGGCCGTAGTTGAGGTACGCCGGGGTGTACCGGTGGAGTCATGTCGCGCGGTATTGTACGCGAACATGACTTCCGGCAGCCAATGGTCCCAGTGGCGATGGTCTCCGTCGGTCAACTGCGCGATCATCGTCTTGATGACGCGGTTGACCCTCTCCACTGGGTTGCACTGGGGGGTGTGCGGGGGCGTCCGCCGGTGTTCGATGCCGTATGTCCGGAGCAGTCCCGTGAAGTCCCTGCTCTCGTACTGCCGGCCGTTGTCCGTGATTACCCGCCGAGGGCATCCGAACCGGAGCACGACCCTCTCCTTGAGGGCCCGCGTGACGCCGGGGGCAGTGGCCTGTCGCAGTGGTTGGATCTCGACCCACTTGCTGAATTTGTCTTGAATCACGGCCAGCATGGTAAATCCTTTCGCTGACCGTGGCAGGGGTCCCACTAAATCGACGGCCACCACGTCCCACGGGTTTGCTGCGGGCGTCGTCTGCATACCGCCCGCGGGCGCTCGCTGGAGTGCCTTGTATTCGAGGCATTTTTGGCAGCGTCGGACGTATCGATTCGCGTCGCGGATCATTCCCGGCCAGAAGTAGCGTTGCGATAGCCGCGCTGCCGTTTTGCTGCCTCCTAGGTGTCCAGCGGCGGGTGCGTCGTGGTTCTCCCGGAGTACTGCTTCTCGGAGCGGCTGGGGCACGCACCACTTCCACTTCAGCTCGGTTCGGGGGCCGTGGGCGTCCGAGATGTGGCGGTACAGGTGCCCATCCACGATGTGGTACTCCGGGTAACGGTGCGGTTCATTTTCGGCGGCCGCTTTCATGCGGTCGTACCACTGGCAGCCGGTTGGCGCCTCCACGCTGGTGACCTCTGCTGCTTTGGAGTTGCCTTCGGGTTGCCGGGAGAGGGCGTCGGCGACCAGGTTGTTGGCTCCTTTCCGGTACTGGACGTCGAAATCGTACTCCTGCAGCTCGAGGCCCCAGCGGGCCAACCGACCGGAGGGGTTGTCCATCGTCCGCAACCATTTTAAGGACTGGTGGTCGGTCAGGACGGTAAAGTGGTACCCCTCCAGGTACGGCCGCATCTTCCGGATGCCCCAGACGACCGCGAGGCACTCCTTTTCGGTGACCGAGTAATTTTTCTCGGCGGGGCTCAGCGTGCGGCTCGCGTGCGAAATAACGCGTTCTTCATTCTGAAGCTCTTGCGTTAAAACCGCGCCGAGTCCCTCGTTGCTCGCGTCCGTCTGAAGCGTGAAGGGCAGGGTGAAGTCGGGGCAGGCGAGTACGGGGGCGGTCGCCAACTGTTGTCGGAGGGTCTCGAATGCTTTCTCCTCGCTTTCGCCCCACGTCCACCATACCTTTTTTTGAAGTAGGTGGTTAAGGGGGGCGGCGATGTCCGTGAATCTGGGGATAAACCGCCGGTACCACGAAACCATTCCCAAAAATCTCCGCAGTTCTTTCAGGTTCATGGGGGCGGGTATCCTGGCGATGGCCTGCACCTTTTCTGGGTCGGTCGCTACTCCCTGGTCGGTGACGGTGTGGCCGAGGTACTGCAGCTCGGTTCGGCCGAACTGACATTTCTCCTTGTTCAGTCGTAGTCCGGCCGCCCGTAGCCGCTGCAGCACCTCGCGGAGGTTGTCCAGGTGCTCCTCGAAGGTGCTCCCGAGCACGATGATGTCATCGAGGTAGGCGAATGCCCGTGGCTCCAGCCGCGAGCCGATTATCTGGTCCAGGAGGCGTTGGAAGGTGGCCGGCGCAGAGTGTAGCCCGAAAGGCATCACTCTGAACTGGAACAGCCCCCTCCCCGGTACGGTGAATGCGGTGATCGGGCGGCTCTCCGGGTCAAGAGGCACCTGCCAGTATCCGTTGGCCAGGTCTATTGTGGAGATGTACCTCGCCCCCCGTAATTTCTCCAGGGTAGCCTGGACCTGGGGCAGCGGGTACGCGTCTTTTTCGGTGACCTCGTTGACCCGTCGAAAGTCGATACAAAACCTTCGCTTTCCGTTTTTCTTCTTGACCACCACGACCGGGGAGCTCCACGGGCTGTTCGAAGGTTCGATGATGCCTTCCGTGAGCATTCGGGTGACCTCCTCGTCGATAATGGCTTGGGTGGCGGGGTTCCTTGGCGTGTACCGGTGCTTAACAGGCTCCGCGTCTGCCTTCAGTCGGATGCGGTGTTTGGCCATGTTGGTGAGGCCGGGCAGCTGGTCGAAATGGCCGAGCTCCTCTACGAGGAATGCTTCCAGCCGCTGCCTTTGCTCCCTGGTGCATCCTCGTAGACCGGGGTTAGCTTCGACGGTGACGGTTTCCTCTCGTGGTTTCCACCGCAGCTGCTGGATTTGTAGGGTCATCCCCACGATCCGTTGTACGTCAACACCGAGGAGTACGTCGTGTGATAGGTTTGGGAGGACCGCGCATCGGAAGGCGTGCATTTCAGCTCCGATCTGCGCGGTCAAGACTACCTCCTCGGTGAGCTGTTCCGTGGCGCCGTTGGCCACTCGGACGAGTCGGTCCGTCGTGGTTCCGGGGCTCCCGCGCTCTCGACACCAATTGGCCATCGTGGGGCTCACGTATGATTGTGAGGCCCCCGTGTCGACGAGCGCTTGGAACCACTGGTTGTGGACTTTGATCGGTATAAATGGCCGGTCGTCGTCACTTATTCCCTTCGAGGCCGTCTGGGTGGAGTATTCCGGTCGGTGCCTCGTCCGCCGGCTCCGTTGGCGTTTCCCGACGGTCCCTGGCATCTGCAGTCTCGAGAGGCTCGCCCCTCGGTTCCGCAGCGACTGCAAAACAGCCGTGCTGGCCGGTGGCAGTCTTGGCGGTAGTGTCCGCGTTGACCGCACCTCCAGCAGCAGTCCTCCCTCTGGTATTCGTCGCCGACCACGGCGAGCCGCTGGTATCCCCGGACTTTTTGGGGTTCGTCCGGGGCTTTAGTCGGGGCTCTGGCCTTTTCGTCGGCTCGTGCTCGTTCGTGGTCGGTTGCCAGGTCGATGAAGTCGGGCAAGGTGTCGAAGTCCTTCCGGTGGATAAACAGTCGGTACTCTGGGCGGAGGTTCGAATAGACCCACTCTAACTGGTCTTCTTCCGAAATTCCCCCGTGGCGGCGCATCAGCAGCCGTAGGTGGTCGGCAAAGTCGGCCGCGGTTTCGGTCGACCCTTGGAGGCGCTGGTGGATGGCTTTCTCCAACTCTTGCCGTGTTCGCCGCGGCACGAACCTCCGCTTGAAGGCTGGCAAGAACTTGTCCCACGTCGGGAGATTCTGTTTCTCGACGCGGAACCAGTGCAGTGCCACGCCTTTCAGAATTACTGTGAGGCACCGTAAAATTTGTTCGGGGGCGACCTCGTAGCTATCTTGGAGATCTTCCAACTGCTCCAGGAAGTCCTCGGCGCCCTTTCCTCCGTCATAATGTCATCCCCACCTTCGTACTCGGTCCATCATGTATTGGACGGGAGGTGGACCATGGTCGCTCGCTGCCTCTGTTTTCCCCTTAGTTTTGGGGGAAAAGCTGGCGAGCGGCGTTTCTTCCGAGTCCGAAGCGTTCTCCACAGTGGCTACCGTGGAGATCCCGGGGTTCGCTTTGGACGTGGTGGGTGGGATGGCTTCCACGTTGTCCCGCTGCATGGTGTTGTTGCGAAGGTGCGCCACTATTCGCGCTCGCAAAGCGTCGATGGTTCCGGTGGAGTCGAGGTTGTAGTTTACCGCGAGCTCGACGAGGTCGGCTTTGGTCTTGTCGTACACCCAGCTGACCCCCGTCATTCGATCGTCCTCCGTACTTTAGTAAGTCCCTGTTCGGGCGCCAAATGTAACCGCGGGGTTACCGGTGGGACGGTGGAGGAACCGTATCGCCAGCTCAGGACGGTGGTCCAGGGCCGCCGATCGAATGACTTAGTACGCAGAGGTAAGGCAGAGTACGACAATTTATTTCGGCTGGAGTACAGGGTATCCCGGCCAGGTCTTTGCTGGCAAACAGAGTATGGACGGCTTAAACCTAGACTTAGTCTACCGCGGATCTCGGTGTGTATCGCGGCGCGCGGTTCGGTGTGTATCGCGTCGCGTACTTCGGTGCGTTGGCCGGCGGTGTGTATCGCGGCGCGTATCTCGGTCGTCGGTAACGTTTCGGCGAGAGTGGAGAGGATAGACGATTTGAGCCTTCGGTGTCCAGGCGGGCCAACCCTGCCAATGGACCCTGGTCGGAGAGTCGGGGGGGTCCGGTCACCCAGTAGGCACAGCCCGCGGGTGATTCGGCGACTGTAAGGACGCTCTCGAGAACAGAGATAACTCTGTTCGGGAGATCGATGGTGGTTATCGGTATTGCGTCCAGAGGATGGCTCACGCTGTCCTCCTGGGAACCGTGGAGGTGTGGAGTCGAAAAATGCACAGAGACTCAGTCTGTGGACGCACAAGAACTGGTGTGAAACACGGGCGCTTTTCTTTCGCAAGAACGAGTGTTACTGCACGAGAACGTGGAATCGCACAGGAGGTCTCTGGGAGAGGCGTACTGTTCGTACTAACGCTCTAGGCGGTCTCTGCCAAATAGGCCTATGCCCCCGACCTGTATGTCCTCGTCCGCACATTTTCGGCAGCGAGAGAGTCTCTCGCTGTGAAACCCTCTCGCGCCAGTTCTCGGTATTGCGGACGAGTGGTGGGGGGCAAGACCGTTGGCGTAGCGCGGTACGCGCTACCTCGGTCGGGCGCGTGGTGGGGGGTAAGATCGTCGTCCCACCGGCGTAACTCGTTACAAAACATTTAAGAATATTTATTAATCATCTTTTTCTGTTCGAATGTAGTACTGACATGGATATACAAATGGGTATTCCAACGCGTGTTTATACTCGAGAGATAAGTGCTTTCTCTCAAATTTTGTAGGGAGAACGATGCAGGCGGGAACACGCGCAGTCGAGCGACTATCCCGTTTCTTCCTGTTTCTCACCGCGAGACGTAGGTACTGATAATTTTTCAGAGTGATTTCGTTTCCTGCTCCATTGTCGGGCAACCATTTTTTAATCTAACATAAGAACAAAAATGAGTTTTTAACCCTAACTTTGAATGCAGTTTTCACCCCCCAAATATGAAAACGGGGAAAAATAAAAAAACACGTATTTCTTATTTTTCGGTCCTCTATAACATATCCAAAAATCAAAATGATCGGACGCGGACACCTAAAATACTCTCCTTGTAAGTCCCTTTTGCTTCCACCCCGAATATCCCGAGCTTCCATCGAATCCCTATTTTACAGTTAATGTGCAAGATGTATTGCCCTTGTAATCCTTCCTTAGAAAGTATAATTCGTTTGGCGGTATGATTAAGGAGGGATTGCAACCTTACTTCGCATACTTCCTCATTTATGTGAATTCCTGCTTCTGGATAAGTTTCCTTGCGTGCTTTAGATAACGCGTACTCAGAAGGATACAAGTTATGTCCGTGTTTAAGCGCACGATTTCTTAAATTTCTATACGTAGACCTGCTCAAACATTCAAACATAATCCTGCCCAAGGCTTCTTCAGCAGGTATGGAACTTCGATCCGGGCTTCTCCCTCGCCATTTCTTCAATATTTTCTGACCACGTGTCGGAGTTGTTGTCGTGATCTCTTTCACAATTTGCGGCGTTGCCACGTCTCCTTCTTTGCGCAGACTAATAGTTGTTGCGTATGTTAATTCCGCAGTGGATGTACTTGCTTCAAGCTCAGCAATCTTCTTCCTTTTTCATCGATCCTCAGAACTGTCGAATGTCTTTTTCGGTCTGCCTACTGCACGATTGGACGAAGACCCGGCACACAACTCATCCGGTATTATGAAATCTTCGTTTAACCACGTTTCATACGTTACAAAAAATCGTTTTTCAACGCGGTGACAGTTTGTCCACCGTTTCTTATATTTCTGGAGAAAATATGTCTCCAAATGTCGTTACACTTTTTGCTTATTGTTAACTGGTATATGAAACGTATCGATCACAAAATCAGTTAATCTTGTGACGTTACCACAGAACTCACTATATTTTTTATGTAAAATTTTTACTAACCATTCTCACTATTTTTCGAACTGGTTACACGGTACAAATCAATTGTTTACATAAATATTCCGCAGTAAATATGGCGTCTTTAGAATTGCTGGCGATTGAAATTTCGGGCGACTGGATCATTTGAAAAAAAATACCAAACATATTTTTCATTTGCAAGAGTATGATTGTCGGGTATACCGTGAAAAAAACAATTTTCGAAAAAAATTACTAAAATGGCGATCGATCAGAGTAGGAAGTACCGAAAATGGCATTTCTTTTCTATTTCATCGATATAAAAAAATGGAAAAATATTAAAAAAAAGTTAACATATTCGCGGTAAACCGGCCGATAGTTACCAAGAAAATTTGTACACGTGTTTCTGAATTCTGTCCACACTTTTTTTTCTTTAGTGGACATCATTCTGTTAAATTGTGCATCATCCATTAGTGCACGAATTTGTGGTCCTATAAAAATCACTTCTTTTATTTTTGCGTCTGATAAGCCTGGAAATTTTAATTGTAAATAACGAAATGCGGCTCCATCGTGGTTCATCCCTTTCACAAAATTTTTCATAATTCCTAGTTTAAGATGCAGTCGTGGCAGATATATATTGCCCTTGTCGAATAAACTATTATGCGTTATGTTTTTCATTCCCGGCTTATATGTTTTTTTTTGCTGGCCGTGTTTTAATCTTATAATGGGACGATCTGGCACGACTGTCCCAGTCGCATAAAAAACAATAATATTTTGTGTATCCGCTTTGGAGGCCCATCAACAATCCAATGACTTTTAAATCCCCACATATATTCCAGTTATATTGATTGTACTTGATATTTTTCAGGAGTGTTTTGAATATTTCATACGTTTCTTTCATTTTTATACCGTATGCGATCGGTACTGAGGGATATTTATTGCCGTTGTGAAGTAGCACTGCCTTCAAACTTTTCTTCGAGGAATCTATGAAGAGCCTCCACTCTTCAGGTCGATGTTCAAAACCTAATTTATCAAATTAACTGGTTACGTTAGGGCAATAGCACAAATTTTCCGACGAAAGAAAATACTTCTGTAACTCTTTGTGCTTCTTGTCCGGAAGTGTGTTACGTGCGTCTCTGGTGCAAGTAAATTTCATTGTTGTAATCTAGAAGCCAAAAGTTCTGCTTTGTTTTTTGGTAGATTTAAATCGCGCACTAAATCATTTAAATCTTTCTGATCGATAAGGTGTATGCGGTCATCCAACAAAGAATCCGGATCTGCTTGATCAACCGTATTTTCATCGGAAGTTACAATTTCAGCTGAGGTTGAGGCGACAGGGAGAGTTGCAGCGTCAGGGAGAGTTACAGCGTCAGGGAGAGTTGCAGCAGCGTTGCCATTGTCGACGCTGGTTGGCCGTGGTTGGCATTATCGACGCTGCTTGGCCGTGGTTGGCTTCGCGTTGGGGCCACTTGGCGCTAGAGTCAGTTCACGCACACATTACCACCACTCCTGTAGGTGTACAGCCGCAAGTAATCCCTGGCAACGCTGAGTTGCAGCGACAGGAAGAGTTGCATCTGATTATTCTTCACTCCGCACTGGTGGTAGAGCCGATGGCACATTCGGATAGACAGGTGTTTTCTTGCTTTTGTTAGTATATCCACTTGTATTGGATAAACAAGAATAGCAATCAGTTGCGTGATCTGTCGGTTCCCTCCAAACCATTGGTACATCAAATGGTATTTTATTTTTCACATTTTTCATCCACCTTAGCAAGCATGTGGCACATCTGTTACAAACTTATCCTGATCTCCCACCTTACATTTAAAATATTGTCCGTAGGCTTCCTCAATGGACTTTGTTATGTTCCTTCGTATATGCTTTAAAACTATTTCACCACATATATAACAGAACTTATTTGGACTATTTACACATGCACGCGACATTGTCACTTCAACTAACCGCACTAAATTAAAACTATCACTAAATTATAAAGTAGCACTAACAATGTTACTAATAAATTTAAACACACTAAATAATATAATTATAATAAAATAGTAATATGTACTAAGATCTAACAAGAACACAAAGCTCTGGTAAGATTCGCAAGTTTTGCTCCGATACAACTCTCTGCTTGGATGCTCGAATGACACTGAAGAAATTTTCAAAGAATTGTACAGTCTTTGGATGTGGCGCATTTGTTAAGAGTAGTCTGCTTTCGTTTCGAAAGATTTATGACATGAACAAGGAGTGAACCATGCTACTTCTTTGCCAAATAGATGAGGAATCGAGCCCATCATCCTCTTACGTGTAATGTTTTACCAAGCCAAATCTATTTTAGCAAACTAAATAATAACTTGTAAAATTGTCACCATTGTCACTAGGTATAACTCAGTGGTTCTTCGACATAGGGGGACCCGACATGCAACGTTGCCAAATTTCCGAAGGGAAGCCGATTCTGTCCCTTAGTGTACTGGTACCTAAGGAAGGGACATGGAGTGGCGGCTAATCTGCTAATCGTGGGGGAACCGGCTGACTGGTAGTGGGGACTGTGCGGCCCGCGGCGGCGAACAAGTTGCTCAGCCTTGGGCTAAGCAGTGGAGTGCCGCCTTAAGGTAGACTTTCCAAGCCGCGATCGGCGGCTCGGGCCAGCGGCGGTCCCACTAGCGCAACGGAGACACAGATGCATACCTCTCCTTTGCACTAGTGGGACCGCCGCCAGCCGCCGCCGCCGATCGCGGCTTGGAAAGTCTACCTTTAAAGGTAGGATTTCCTAGACGCGATCCGCTGCGGCGGCGGATGTCGGCGGTGAATCGCGGCCCACCGCCGCAGCGAGCAGACCTCAGGTACCGCGTTAAGGGACCCAGTTCGGTTCAAGCACTTGAAAGGGTCTATTCTAGCGGTCGGCATACCTGTTTCAGATAAAACAGATTGTTTATTCTATATCGTATCGATATGGAAGTAACACCGATGGCTTCCTCCCATTTTTCCAATGAAAATCATACCAAATATCATGTAAATCGGACTATTTTTAACGAAGTTATTTTGAAATCATGTAAATCGATTTTTCTTCTTATTTCCTTCAGTATGGTCCGAATTGCGTCGTTCTTGGTGTTTTCTTTATCGGAGAAACACAAGGAATCGATTACCGTCGTTTTCGCAAAGATCTGATGAGAAATGTGGGACTTGAGCATTTCTCACTTCTTACTGGGTATTATAATGATGTCCAACCGCTTCGAGGGTCGAAAGCCATAAACACTCCGTGAGGTTCCGCGAGGTTCTACCTTCGCCACGGGGTACCAAGCGGCATCAGGTTTGTGCAGTTGGCACCCTCAAATGCGAATTTTTGGAAAAAATCGATGGCATACGTTTGTCCAATAAAAATTTTGGATCGTCCACCCTTCAAAAAAAAAGTTATAAAGAAATAAGAAAAATTTCACCAGCACCCCCCATGAAAACTTTTTAATGATTAGTCAGTGGGAAATGATTGCCCACGATCTGTCCACGTTTGTCCACCCAAAATTTTCGTTTGTCTACCATCCAGAATCGAATTATTAATAAAAATAGCGAAAAAGTAGGGTTTATTTCCATGGTATATTTATGAAATTCTATTAGTTTTATTGGAATTATTGACGAATTGACGTTATTGTTTTTTTAAATAACGTCAAACCTTCGTATGAGTTATATGTTAACTCTTCCTTTATGAATTTCCTTCATAATGTTCGGTATTTTGTGTGCAAAAAATGGGATGTTGAATTTGTCCCCTATTTTTGGGATTCAGGCCCACTGTGCGACATATAATGCAGGTAATTACTCCATTATTGGCAAATATTGCCAAATCTTGTTTTCGCAGTTGCAAGGACAAATATATGTTGACTATAAAGCAAAAAAGAAATTTGCTTGGAAGATCCCGGAGGGTACCTAATTAAAAAGCCGATACTAATTGCTGATAATTTTTCTATGGGTTTCTTATGAAAAAAAAAAACTATACGTAACCAATTATTTGCTACTGCTTATCGGAAACGATACCTACTACTCATTTCTGTTCCCAAAAAAAATTTTTTTATATCACCGAAATTCCAAAGACCCGATTTGACACATAACTTTGATACGTATTTACACACACATCATAAGTAGGCCATGGGGCTACTATTTTTCCCTTTTTTAGGAGCTCATATTATTAGTTTACAAGAAATATACAACAAAAAAAACATAATCCTATAACTTTTGGATTTCGACTTGTTTCCCTATTTCTTGGGATTCTGCCCCACTGTGGCGATGGATCGCGGGGCGGCCGCGGCTAGACTCAGTTTGGAGGGGTCAAGCATTGGGCCGCCGCGGCTATCCGCCCGCTAGAAGATTCCACCATAATGGCGGAAAACAGACACTCATCGCATTGTGTTGCGTCTCGAGTAGCCTAGGTAGCTGCCGAGGCAGACGCACTGACACAGCGGTCGGAAAACGCGTCTAGGAAAACGGATGCATGCGTCTCCATAAAGGTCTAAACACACATATCCGTTCCGTCTCAGTTCCGTGTTAGTGTGCCATTGGTAAGAAGAAGAGGGGCGTAAAGGGTCTCTTCTTCTTACCACTGGCACACTGACGCGGAACTGACACGGAACTGACAAGTGTGTTTAGACCTTAAGAGCGGTGCTTAGGATTTGGCCGCCGCGGCGAATCGCGTCTAGGAAATCCTACCTTTAGGTCAGGGCTCTCCAGCGTAGGGGCCCCTCACGCGCCTGCTTCCCCTTCCAATCTTTCTTTCGCGCAGCGTGCCTTCCGTTGTCAAGGAGACCGCGCGACGCTACGAAGGCTGCCATGACGGTCTAGCCTAGTGGTGGAGAACTATCGATGGTCCTCACTATCGAAAACTATCGATAGTTTATTTTCACTATCGATAGTTATCGGTATCGAAAATCGTAGGTTAGTAATCCGTCCAGTTCTGACTTTGCTCCAGAACTGCTCCTAAAGCTGATAGGGCATTAAACTTGAAAAAATCATTTTTATCCCAGAGAAATGATATCTAATTAGCATAATAATATCCAAAAACATCGACATTTATTAGAAAAACATCGGTGATTTCAATGTACTTATCGATCTTCAAATATCGATTGTTAAAACATCGATGTATCGTCATCATCTGTACTTGAAGTTCAAATTTTATTGTAAATTATTGAAACTCAAGACTCGTAATACAGTTATCAAATTTTGTAAGATTGAAGAAAAGAATGTTAAATTTCATGTACATTTTTTCAAGTCAATCCAAAAATAATAACAGCTAAAATTCAGAATCCCAAGTTTAATTTGTAATATTATTACTTGTATTAAAAATAAACTGCATTGTACATATTTGAAAAGCGTTTTTTATTACCTTTAAAACTTTTATAAATAAAAAATGGTATAGCGAAGTACATAGATTAAAAAATATTCTGTTGAATAATAAGAAATAATTTGTTAGCTTGTATTTCTCGTTTCCCTGTAAAAAGAACCCCGCACTAATTACATGGGAAATTTAATCCCGGTTAATCTCGTTCATTTTCACATATGTTGTAGCTTATGACCTGGTGAACAAAAAATGTAATAGGCAAAAACGTCTGTGATGGATAGTTACTGAGATACAGCTAATCAAACGGCAAAAAGAAAAGTTACGGTAGGCTCGCGCTGTCTCGCATCGGCAGGACGCAACTCTCCTTATTCCTTGTTTTTTCTAGAAGCGGGTAAGCAAAGATAGGGTGCAATTCTAGAAAAGCTACCGCCTCATCTGTATACATACATTGAAAAGGATTCTCTCCTGGGTAAAATTACATACTAGTGGAGTACAATCGTTACGAATCGTACAGAACGTTGACATAACGTTATACAGTATTTTCGCAAGCAACTGCTTTTTTGCCATTGTTCCTGTTTTTATATATCTACAGTTTTATATTATATTTTATATTTATATTGATATTATATATAGTTTTTTTATATATACAGAGGTATTAAAAAAGATTCTATCCATTTCGTCCTCCAGCATCGGCAACGATTTCATAGCTTTCGGCTGGCTAGCTAAACGCGAGATCCCTCGTGCAGCGTAGTCCCTCACCACTTCTGACAGATCGACGGTGCGGTGGAGGGGGAACTACTAGCGAGGTGGTAAAGCGGAGAGAGACCGCTGGTCAAAGTCAAAGTGAGGCGTAGCGCAAGCCTACCGTAACTTTTCTATTTGCCGTTTGATTAGCTGTATCTCAATAATTATCCATCACAGACGTTTTTGCCTATTACATTTTTTGTTCACCAGGTCATAAGCTACAACATATGTGAAAATGAACGAGATTAACCGGGATTAAATTTCCCATGTAATTAGTGCGGGGTTCTTTAACGTTTCAAATTAATCATGATAAATCATTCGAACTAAGTGACAACAATATTACTTATATATGTATTACTTTAATTTCCTAAGTATATGAATTAATGCCGCGAATTTAAAAATATCGGTAACTATAATCTATTGATAGGCATTTGTTCTGTAACTGACGATAGCGATAGTGTTTTGTCAATTTGGTCATACCAGAGAAAGACATTTTGTGTGATTTTACGTACCAAAGCATTTGTGGCTTAAATAATCTTAAATTTTTATTATTTTCTTTATATATATATATAGTTTATATTATATAGTTTACTGGTGTTTTAGTAGTTCAATAGTTAATTTTCTTTTTATCTGGTTTGCCTTTTGCTATAATAATGGATTCAACGAGAAAAGGTAAGTTGTACATTAATATTTTTTTTTTTATATGTATATTACACTTGTTTTTCTACATATATATATTTTACAAATATTTTATAGAGAGAAACAGCTTTAAAAAATTCAATTTAAAGAGACAGGATCAAGAAAATGAAAGTGAAAGTGAAGATAATGATGTGAATTCATTAAAGAAAGTACAAAATAAAAGAAACAAGATTTCATTGGTTTGGAAATTCTTTAAGAGGTCTGCTGACGGCAAATTTGCGAAATGTACTACTTGTGGGAAGGAGTATAAAACCAGCGGTAATACCAGCAATTTAGCTGACCATATAAAAAGATTTCACAAATCCCAAATTACTCACAATCAGAAAGATCTAGCCGAAGCGTCAACAAGTACTAGCAGCGAGTCAGGTTTAACAAAGACCAACATCAATTCCATAAGCACGTTTTTTAAAAGATCAGTGCAATATGATAACAATTCAGAGAGCAAAAGAGATTTAGACATAACATTGGGTCTACTGCTTGCAACAGATTTCCAACCATTCAATATAGTCAATGATAAAGGTTTCAGGATGTTTGTGAATAAGCTAGATCCTAAGTATGTAATTCCGAGTAAATATACACTGAGGGAAAATATCATGAAAAACCTATATTTCGACACAGCAAGAAAATTAAAAGAAATGTTGGATAAAATTAACTATGTGGCCTTAACGACTGACATATGGACATCGAAAAATACTGATTCTTATCTGACTGTCACATGTCACTTTATCAACTCAAGTTTTCAGTTGAAAACGGTTGTCTTAGCCACAAAACTTTTGTGCGAAAAACAGACTGCAGAAAATATTGCACAGGCACTGCAGGAAATTTGCAAAGAATGGGCGATTGAAAATAAGTTTTCCTGCATTGTTACAGACAATGCACCAAATATGATAAAAGCATGCGACATTTTCCAGAAAAGGCACTTGCCTTGCTACGCGCACACCCTTAATTTAGCTGTGCAAGATGCTCTTAAGCTAAAGGATATAAAAGATATTTTAGACAGGTGCAAGGAAATTGTTAAATTTTTTAAAAGCAGCACTGTTGCAAATGAAAATTTGAAAAAAGAACAGCAAGCTATGAGTCAACAGTTTTATAAATTAATCCAGGAGGTTCCAACTAGATGGAACAGCTGTTATGACATGATTAAAAGAATTTTGCAAGTTGTTGATGCAGTCAACAGATCACTGTTGAAGGTACGGAATGCTCCCTTACCATTGTCGGTGGATGAAACAGTAATTTTAGAAGATGTAAAAAATATTTTAAGCTGCAGCGAAGAAGCAACAACAAAAGTTTCTGGAGCTAATTACATCACAATTTCATTGATTATACCTTTAAGTTACGGCATTTATAATTATTTAATAAATCTTTGTCCAGACTTGAAGAGTGAAGAGGGCAAACTAATTTGTAAAAAACTTATACAGTCCGTAACGGAGAGACTCTTTCCTTTTGAGTTGAGATCGGTGACCAGAATCGCAACAGTTCTTGATCCCAGATTTAAAAGGGATGGTTTTAGAAACCAGGAAAATTTTAATCAAGCATCAGCTCTTTTGAAGTCAGAACTAAATAATATATTAAAAGATACCTGCATAAACATACAAAACAAGAATATAAAAGATCCAGAAAGTGATTGTCCACCACGTAAAAAATCATTATTTGTATTTGTTGGACAAAGAATCCAAGAAAAGAGTCGAAGCATAGCTGCAGATGCCATTATACTAAAAAGGCAATATTTGGAAAAACCAAATGTGACAGAAAATGCTGATGTTTTAGATTTTTGGAAACTACTGGACAGGGAAACTGAAACAAATTATTTATGTAAATTAGTATGTAAATATATGTGTATCCCGGGGTCGTCCACTGCCAGCGAAAGAAATTTTAGCACTGCAGGGCAAATTATAACCGATCGCAGAACACGATTAAAACCAAAGAATGTAGATATACTAATGTTTCTAAACAAGAATGCATGGCTGGTAGATACTGATAATGTACAAAATTAAAATAAATATATATATATATATATATATTACTTTTCAATTATAACACAGAATAATACCATGTAATATCACCGACAAAGTATGGAGGTATTCTATACCTGCTCTGTGGTGATATCAGGATTCAGGTGATATACCCACATAGCACAGACGTCTTAAAGACGTCAATTGTATGTCCGTTTTAGGTCTACACGGCTTTAGGACGTCTTTAGACGGCTGTGTGCTATCTGGGTACAAAATGTATTGCCTCATACCACCACTATCGATAACTATCGATAACTATCGATAACTATCGATGGTTGATGGTCCAACTATCGGAAACTATCGATAGTGCCGACTATCGATAGTTCTCCACCACTAGTCTAGCCGGGCTAGCGTCTTCGCAGTTAGCGTCGCGCGATCTCCTTGACAACGCGAACGAGAGTGGGAGAACCCCGAGCTTACGCGTAAGCGACCTTGGAGAGCCCTGCTTTAGAGATACAGTCCAGAACCCGTATCATGTCACGGGACTTAATGTAGGTGCGAGACGATTTCGGCACGCCTTGACTCGGTCACGTGCCGCCGTACTTAAGATGTAAATGAGACCACCATTGACACTTCCCATTCGGCTGTGTTTTCCTTCAATATTTCAAAAACCAGTTGAAACAGTGTTTGTATGTATACAAAATTATATATAACTGCATTTTAAAAAGCGATTATGATTCTTATACAGGGTTATCCATTTAAGACTGGCGGCGCTCGCGCGAGTACAAATGAGAACGGCAACAGCGTCACACGCATTCTAACTACTACAATCATATTGGAGGAAAGGTACGTGGGAGGATACTTCCCTCCATGCACAGTGTGCATAGATAGCAGGCCTACTCCTGCTTACGTACTACGTCTTACACGGGTAATAAAATGACACTTTGTTTAACGAAACAAATACTGTATTTCACAGAGGCAATATGGCGCACGCAAATGGCGTGCTGTGTCGAATCTACATTTTTTAAAATTGATCCTGAAAATTGGTCTAGTAATACCGTAGTTGCTGTGTGCATTAAATGTGAACCAATCCACGTTGAAGTGAAAGGGCAAATACACTCCACGTTGGTTTCCTTTAAAAAGACGGCATGGTCAGATTTTATTAAACGAATATAGACAGTATTTACAAATACAGAATGTTAAAATAACACAAGTGGCCTCAAACAGTGCTACACTCTTTTGGGTATGGTTGGTGCTAAATTACAGAAACAGGACACACGCATGAGGGATGCAATCCCGCCGCAATTAAAGTTGGAAGAGACTTTGAATTTTTTGGCCACCGGAAACAGCTACCGTTCTCTGCAACATATTTTCAGGGTTTCAAAGCCCTCGATATCGAAGTTTGTACCAGAGGTTTACGTTGCCATTTATGAAAGTCTCTAGGATTATATGAAGGTAAGTCTTTGAATTTTTTATTTTCTAGTTCAAGTTAACATAATATACAATTACGAAAATATTTACTTTTTTTAATGATAGTCGAAAAGAGATACAGTAATGCACAACGTGAATTCTTTGTGTTTAATTATTCATTGCTTCCCACGCTTCGGATAGTACATTCGAAATCATTACTTCTTCTGCGATCTGTTCTTTAGGGTATGAACTATTTATATTGGAATGGGATGGTGATGATGAAGGTACAGATGTTGACGACGAGTAGCATTGTAATACGTCGTTGCTTGGAGTGGGTGATATGTAGGTTCTGGGAGATGCTGATACATTCAGCCGGTATATGGTCAGGATATTTTGAATTTCACTTTACGCCAAAATGGTTTGTCTCTGTGATAATTTATTTAATGCTGAAGTATTTGTCAAATGCCTCATTCTCCTGCAGACACGGTTCAGACTGGGTTAGAATTTGTCTCATAATACGCAATTCATTTATTGCTTGTGATAGGTCATCAAGTCGACGTTTGCTCCCCTTATTATGTTTTCCAGTATTTGATGAGAACTACACGTGTAGGTTAACCTGACTGACATGTTCGTATTTCTTCCTGTAGTAGTCGTTTCGAGCATGCTTGTTCTGAGGATTGCTGTTCGTCTCCAATTATTTCCCGTTCATCTACGCTTCCTTTTTCCGCCCCTCTTTCTTCATTTTCTAATTCTGTGCCAACTTGAGAATCCTGGAAAGCAATAAGACAAATTAATACACTACATATTTTTGTTGTTCAGGTACCAAACAGTCATACGGAATGGGAAACAATTAGTAACGGTTTTCATGATATATGGAATTTCCCAATGTGCTGTGGTGCCATTGCCGGGAAACATATACTTATAAATGCTCCAACTGAAGGAAGCGAATATTACAACTACAAAGGTACAAGTAGTGTTGTTTTGATGGCAGTGGCTGATTACAAGTGCTGTTTTTCCTACTTTGAAATTGGGAAAAAGGGATCAGAATCAAATGAAATGGTTTTACAAAACTGCTCCCTTTTGGAACCCTTGCAAAATGGACTACTTCCGAATGGAAGCGGCCGATCTGGCCGGTCGTGCGGAACAGAACTTTACCAACTTGGTGACGGTGGCCAACAAGGCCAGTTACCTAAAGACGACGGATTTTCGCGCGATCCGTATCGGTAGTTCAGAGGCGTCGGCCGGTGTGGCGGAGCTCCGCGGGCGGGCAGAAAAGGGTGAAAACCAGGATCGCCTGGCCCGCGAGGTCATGTGCAGGTAGGGCGCCTGGGAGCTGAAATCGCACAAGCTCGATAATGAGATTTGTGAGCAGCAGAGTATCGCCCACAAATTGGGCGAAGACCTACGGGCTAAGGATCGCGAGCTGGAGTACGCGAGCCGAATACGCCCACCCATCCGTGAAGGAGGGAACCTAAACATTTTTTTATTCATTATACATCGTGTAGTTTTTGCTTACCAGTTTTAGGAATAACAGCAGCTGAAGTACAAAAAAGAGTAGAAACAGCCGTTAGTTTCAACTTTTTTCCCCAAAAATTTGTTCAGTTCCCCACATGTCGTTCACAATTACCTGTTATTGCGAGGATTAGTACCGCGCTACATTTAGGCCTGGTGTACCTATGCTGGCTATTCAAAGGACATCTTAGCGCCTTATGCCACAGTGCAATTACCCAAAACATCATAATATTTTATAACATCTTCCACGGCATATTCTCGAAGACGCGATTTTGTACAGAATAGGAGTAAACTACGCATATAATAATATTTATTATACGGCCAAAAATAAAAATCCAAAATATCCGCATTTGTTATACTGCTCCATAATTTACTTGAA
The DNA here is from genome assembly GCA_963932275.1 of Andrena praecox. Taxonomy (NCBI): domain Eukaryota; kingdom Metazoa; phylum Arthropoda; class Insecta; order Hymenoptera; family Andrenidae; genus Andrena; species Andrena praecox. The sequence continues at coordinate 39,760,196 of OZ010731.1, forward strand.
ATTTGCCAACAAAGTTCATACAGATATCCGGATAAATCATTGTTCAAACATGCGCTCCATACACATCGTTGAGCGCGTTTTGAAATCCATAACAAAAAATATACAATAGTCAAAAAAAAAACTTTCATATGAAACATTTTTTTTGCTTTTTCAATAGTTAGAAAAATAATAGCGTGTATGCGAACGAATCGGACATACTGTATAAACTTACTGAAACATCAGTTAACATTTCGCCAGAAAAATCGACAAATAAATGTTAATTGTTAGTATATAGTTTAAACAAATAAATTTTTCTAATATCTACGGAGGAGAATGAATTCCTTTTTCAAAAAATATGTATCGAATACTTTTGGCTACTCTACAGACTTGCAAAGTTGCACCAAAATCGGTGTGTACGGGTTTGATATGTTACTTTTAAATAATATTGTACAGTGGAAGAATATTATTATTATTATTATTATTGTTATTACTATATGTCTGTATTATATCGTATAGACCCTCATTATTATATGCGCAAACACATGATGAATGGCTGGGGTTCAGCAACAGGTGCTCTTACAAAAAAAAAAATATTAAGCACTCTTTTTACAAATTACGTTATTGCGAGCGAATAAAATTTGTTTTGCGTTAAATAAACCCGAATAGGACAGCAAGGTTAAAAGGCGAATGCGATATCATTTTATTTTGATCCTCCTTTCTCTTCCGTTTAAGGCTGCCGTCTCACCGGGCTTTGAATGTGTGCGTACGTTCACACAAGCTAGGAAAAGCGTGTACGTATACGCGAAACCTGTTCAACCATATTTCGTCCTGGAATCGGCAAGAAGGAAGTTTTCGCGGGTATAGTTGCGTCCAGTAGACATCTGTGCTTCCGGGTCTGATTCGTTTGAACGGTAATAAGCACCGTACGTTGAAATAATGATGAATTTATGACACGTGTATTGAGACAGAATGAGGCACAGACTCGAGAAATGACAGAATTATGCTTCAAGGATTCTCCGTCACCGGCGCTGATGGTATATTCGTGCCATGTACCATCGGAACCGATGGAAGTCCAAGCTAGCCGATAAATGTAGGAAAGACATAGTTGCCGACGCGTATCGAGAGTCTTATCGCGTTGTTGCCGCATTTCCCCTATTACTATTTTGTCGTCCGGAAGGCTTGAATGATTCACGGCGATGCGGTTGGAGAACAGAGACGGGCAAAGATAATATTTGGATAGATTAGAATAAATGTTCGGTTCGAGAGACATACAGTGTTGCTTGCGGTGGATTATAATAAAATGTAAAACGTAATGTTTTTAGTAACATACTACTGAGATTTTCCAGATTAAAATGAGTTGAAACATGGTATAAATCAGTTTATTTCCAGAACTGTACTAGATAATTGACTATAAATGTAACATTGCTAATCTGATAATGCTAAAAATAATCCGATTTATACCGTGTATTTATTTTCATCTGGAAAATCTCAGCAGTATGTTACTGGAACGTTCATGCCGCTACGATAGAAAATGTGAACGTTTTACACTCTACAAACAAAATACACAATCATTAAATATTTTAATATATTGTTTTTATAAATTAATATCACTGATATATAAATATTTGGCCCCGTGGTACCCCCCTACCTCCACCGCGCCTTCCACCACCCCAACCGCCACCGCGCCTGTCTCCCCAGCCGCCTCCGCGTCTGCCTCCAATGAACAGACAATTCTTGTTGATAGAAAAGATAATTTGATATATAGCTTGATAAAAAAGAAAGCGTTATATGTTTTTAGAAGCATTATAACATTCATAAATTTCATTACGATTAAATGTTGTTAAACTGTATTATAAAAAATATAATGTTGTAAAGCTCGTCGGGACACATATTTTTTCTATTTACAGTTTGTTTATCCAATCATTAGTATTCGAGTTAAAAATTATGAACCAAAAATTTTTCATCGTCCAAAATCATTATTTCTACATAAATTGCGATAACTTGAGTAAATATTAACGGATCGTTATGATACTTAAAATATAACTTCAGGAAACTCTAGCGGAGCCGTAAAATGTATGTATAAAACCCTTATGATGAAAAATGTAATAATATTTAATTAAAAAGTTATACTGGACATAACCCATGTTTTTCAACGTTCGGCGTTAAAAAGTATCGAGGCAAGTTTGAGGTACGTATAACTTGCAGCGACAAAGTTTTTTCTTAATATACAAGGAAGAAATGTGCCCTGACGAGCTTTACAACACCATATTTTTTAAAATTCTGTTTAATAACATTTAATTTTCCAATCTTTCTTAGCGTTTGCACAATAATTTTTCCCATTTTCGAGCGCTAATCCCTTTATTGCACCCGACCCTTCAATTGCACAATGATTATACAAAATATTACATCCTTCTACGTATAAATAAAAAATATTGATACGCAAATTAGTATTGTTTCATTGTCATGTTTCCAAACTTCACTGCCCAACCTCTCTATCTTTCACTATTGCTATCCTCCTTTACGGTCAGCGAGGCTCTGACGCTGGACGCAGCTCTCGTGCCGTATATTCCTTCAAGACTTCTCGATAGAAGGAGCTGTGGCAACAGCGCGGCAGAGACAAAGAGAACGGAAAATGTGGCAACCATGCGTCAAAAATTCGTCTGAGTACCTGGAGATGTCACCTCTGTACAACTTCTTTTTATCGATCGCAGTAGTTTCATTAGGGTCCGTCTGTTTACTGGGGGCACTTCGACGGATTCGGACCATAAAAAATTTGAGACGGCAGCCTTAACGGAATATGTTCATAAGTCGATCTTTAAATTGTTACTCTAACAGAAACATTTGTAAATCGCGGGCTTCGACTCACAAAAAATGACCTAGTTTTCTAGCTGAATTCTAATTCCTACCACGCGTAGCGTTACAATCTGTTTCGGGACTTCACCGGTAACGTTGCATGCGACACTAAAATGGTAAGGGGGTCCTAGGACCCCCCAAACCGGTGACAGAAAAATACATAGGCGTGATAGGTCTATCCTATACCTCGTCTGTGGTGGTAAGTAGATGGTAAGTATTACTATTATTATGTTTTATTCGGTGGCTCTTCGCGATATCTATCTTGGAATTCCTAGCCCGTTAACTGTTCCCATGATCAGGTCGGCCTGTTCTTTGTTCCTATCCTTACGTAGTTAGATTACTAAGTTTGATACCATCGGTAGTTATAACCCTATCGCATGCGGTAATTGTTATCTTCCGCTGATGTTCAGCGGGGTATTTATCCTCCGCCGCTAATTTACCTCTAGTTGGTAAAATACCTTCCGGCGGTATCCCTTGATGAAGGTTATCTTCTGTCGGCTTTTACCATCAGTCGGTATTACCCTTCGATGGTATCTTAAGTTGTCTACCCTTCGACGGCAAATTACCCTTGGTCGGTAATGCCTTCAGTTTTACCCGTCGGCATTGGGCCTCAACTTGTTACCATTGCCGTGTTCCCGTGTACACTGCATCAACATTGGCCCAATATTTTGCCAGTTATGGTTAATAATAAAGACTATTGACACCTAATTATTATTATTTTATGTACGTATGCGCATATCTCCACAGCAAGTTGTGTCAATATATATAAAACTAAAAAGTTTAAAATAAAAAAATTTAAAAAAATGAAAACCGACTTCAAAAAAATAAAATTGCACTAAAAAGTAAAAAATAATGTTTTCTCTTATTTAACCTACGACTCTCATATTTTTTAAGTCGGTGCCTCATCATTTGCACTGTGTAAATCTGACGCCGGCTTAAAAAATATGAGAGTCGTACATTAAATAAGGGAAAAAATTATTTTTTACTTTTTAGCGCGATTTTATTTTATTTAATTGAAGTCGGTTTTAATTTTTTTTAAATTTTTTACGTTCATTATCAGGGCAAAACCAAAGACACTTTTTTTAAAACACTGTGTAAACAACCTCGTGTGGCACCATTTGTAAAAGAAATATGTAGACAAAAATATTCCTTGTCTCTACGTGATAAACATTGTGTAAAAGGAAAAGTCTGTGCTTGCTTTCATCTCCGTGTAATTATTTTGCAAAACATACCTCATTTTCGAGCGATTTGACTGCCTAGTCCCCTTACGTTTAATAGTTTATTTTCTCCAACATATAATATAAGATTTTATATTACAAATACAGCATAATGTCCTGATGAAAAAGGTGATATCATAGCAAGATAGACCTTCTTATACTAGTCAACGTTTTTCGTTACGTTCAATATCTTTTTCTCTGTTCAACAAAGAACGGTATGATTCGTGTCAGTTGCGTCCTGTATTCATAAAAATTATTGTGTGGCATGGTATACATTGTAAATTGCTATAAGTACATTAATTGTAGGCTTTATGCACCAAACAAGGATATGGAAATAATATAGGTACAGTCTGTTCGGATACATTTGGGAGAATATTTAAGTGGTGATTTTAAACATCAAAATAAGACGGAAATCAAGAATAACGCAATCGCAGTTGAGCCTTCGTTTTGTAATTATAAGCGGTTAACTAACATAATATATAAAAAAAAACACTTTTATATTGAAAAAAATCATTCACATATAACTTTAAAGTTCATAAGGCTCGCACTCGTGTTAACAATTATATAAGCAAAACTAAAAATTAATTAATTTCTTTATTATACACAATTATACCAGCAAAACTGCACAATTGAAGCATCGTATATTTAAAATCAAATTTATTTCGTGCACGGAAGAAAAACTTCATGGATCACCATGAAGTATCTTCAAAGTATTTCGTATAAATTCTGTTCGTTACATATTTTTATATTCAAGATAAATATAGCGCCATTAAAAATAAAGGTAGAGGGCGGCACAGAGGAGCTACGAATATATTTTCGAGCGATTATCGCAAAAATTTGACGCACGTTAGCCTGAGCTGTGCAGGTCTAAAGTGGAGATTTATCGGAGAAAGTCACGTGAAATGTGTGCTACCTGCAGACACTTTTTTCTTCGCGACGTGCGCAACGCCGAATATTTATAACTTGCAATCAATCAAACCGTACCGAACGTTTCGTTGGCCTGTGATCCTTCTCCATACTCTGGCAAGCTGATTGTCCAACACGTGAAAGTCACATTTTATCGCTTCGCTCTCGTTGCTGTGGCGTTCCTTTTTTCCCCCGCCTGCTGGGGTCGTTTATTTTTTTCCCCCAGCAACGAATCCTGGCAGCTACAGAACGTAAGTGGAGATATGTAAATAATGCGTTCGCATTGAATTTACTGATAGCACGGCGAGGTGAGCGCTCGCATGTTCGCCGGTCGCACTTACACGGTTGTGCATCACATAAATTACCGAGGACATCCGTGCCATTTACAAAGCTGAGCCTTGATGAGTCAAATCGCCTGATTACCATATATTTACCGCGCGCCGGGTTCTACGGCGGTGGGGGCCGCAATAATGCGGGATAAATTATAGGTCCGTAATTCACTCCTTCCCGCGTAGGAAAAGGAAACGCTTATGAAGTTTTCACTCGATCGCCGTGTCGGTCGTTACTCGCCCGGCTTCTGGCTTACTTTAATGAGCCAATGTGTTAATTTCCACACACGCATGACCGCTGAGCTGCAATGCATAAGCGCGATGTAATCGAACTGCCCATCCTTTGCGCCAGCTAATCTAAACTCTAGCGATGCACAGTCCCTCGTAGTTTTGCATATAAAATCGTCCGTACGATCTCAGTTTTTTTTATTGAATAAAATGTATGCGACGGATGGAAGAATGATCAACGTCGTAAAATATTACGTCTTATTACGGTCAGGTTGGTCCAAAAGTATCGTGTATGGTGGCGCTATATTTCGCAAAGTAAGCTCTGAAATTTATAGGTTATGCACTGAATTACTACCTAAATATACAGTTACTCACAAAACTGAGCGTACACCTAGGTTGGTAACGAAAATTGGCGGGAAAATGAATACAAACGCACACATTCAAAAATGAAAACACAATATATATTTTATACGTATATTTTACCAAATAATTCGTAAAAAAAAATTTAAATAAAATGGACTATTTGTCTATATTTCACCAAAATAGTAAAAGTACACGTATTCTAGTGACACACAATTGAGCGTACACCTTGTTAAAATACTATTTACAAACTTATACTAATTCATTTCATTTATTAATATTTCGTCGCATATCCCTTGGCATCAATTACGGCTTGTAAGCGACGTGGCATAGAATAAATTAAGTGTTTTATTAAAGAAGAAGGAATATTTTCCCATTCTTCTCTCAATTTTCGTTTGAAATCTTGTATATTCGTAAAATTGTTATTTGCCATCCTGGATTTTATTTCTCCCCAGACATTCGCGATGGCATTGAGATCGGGTGACTGGGGAGGTGTTTTTAGCATCTTTGGGATATTATACAGCAGCCATAATTGTATTATATATGATGAATGCTTTGGATCATTATCTTGTTGAAAGTAATACACCCGCGGCATTTTTAATTTTTCTGCTGAATCTTTTAGATTCTTTTTTAATATATTTAAGTACTTAATTTTGTCCATTATACCATCTATGTATTCGATATTTCCGGTACCATTTGCACCTATACATCCCCATAACATAACGGATCCTCCTCCGTGTTTAACCGTCGGACATGTATTTTTGTGGTGGTGCTCAGTATTTGGCTGTCGCCATACGATTTGCTTCCTTCCATCCCGTCCAAAAAAATTGATTTTAGTCTCGTCAGAGAATATAACATTTTCCCAAAAACTTTCGTCAAAATATACAAACGCTTTTGCAAATTCTATGCGTTTCTGCCTATTTACTTTGGAAATGTATGGTTTCTTTCGTGCGACTCGGCCATTGTATCCCTTTTTTCTTAATGTTCTGCGAACTGTTTCAACCGAGATGTGTTTATTTATACGTGAGGAAACATCTAACGTTAACTTCCGCACACTTGTACTCGGATTTATTTTAATTTGTCGACAAATGAATCGTTCATCAGTGTTCGACAATATTTTTTTCTTCCTCGGCCCGGTGTATTTCGGACTGTTCCATTGTACCGAAATTTGTTTATAATTTTTTGTACGGTAGAATGTGTTCTGCCAACTATTTTCCCTACTTGACGAAAAGATTTACCTTGCGAATATAATTTTACAATAAGATTTCGTATTGAAATGTCAGTCTGCTTCCTCTTATTAGCCATGTTACTACTATAATTGTCAACTTACGGATAACAGATAGTTTTTTGTTTCTGGTTCCTGAGCAACCGAACTTTGAAAAACATTTCGCGGGACTTCCTCTTCAATAGTACCAACATTTAACTAATATAGACCTGCGTAATATGAAAATTCCTTGGTGTACGCTCAATTCGGTGTCACTAAAATACGTGTGTTTTTACAATTCTTGTTAAATAAAGACAAATAATCCATTTTATGCACTAAATTAGTACCTAAACATATGTAGGAAGACATACTGTAATTGCAGCGGCATGTGATTGACAATTACAGAGAGGGAAGTATTTTAGAGAATCTTAATAGTGTAAAAATTGATTGGACTGCCACAATTGTTCATCACATTCGGAGAAGGTAAGTCTAATAATTCTGTGAATGCAAGAATATCTACTAAACATACCTAATTAATGATACACTTAAGGAATGAAATAGATTCGAATATTTTTCGTAATGAAAATAGCGTTTTTCTTTTAAAAGTACGTGAAAAATAAAATATTTTAAAAATCCTACTACTATATTTTTGTAATAAAAATAAAATCAAAGATGGATGAAAAAACTTTTATAGAGCAAGAAATAATAAAAGCACATGTAAAAATGACTATAAATACTCATATATACATCAATTAATCAATATTTCTTGAGTAGGCGATATTAGGTATTTTGCATGTCTTACGTTTTTTAATCCTAATTCAAAATTCGTAGGTTTCTCTGAAACGAATTGCATGCAAAAATATCCATTATTATTCAGTTAACAGCGATTTAACTTTTGCTAGGCGATATTAGGTCACCCTAATAATATTCCATGTGTCATAAAATTAAATAGTGCGCAACGAAGTGTTGCATCTCCCAAGTGGCATGCGAACGGCGGACAGAGGAATAACAAGATGGCGACGCGTTATTGCAAATAACATGCATGCGTCGTGTTTGCTATCAAAATGGAACGAGACGATTTATAAATCCGGGGGCAGTTGTTTATTATGTTTATGAGGAAGTGCTGGACAACAATTTCCGTCATTTATTAGCACGAGCATATCTCCAACTGTTCGGCTCGTTCATCTCGATTGGAAACGTCGAACATGCCGGGCTCGATATAAATTACGATCGCTATCTCTTACCTAGTCACCCATCCATACTATTCAGATGCCCGCTCGAAATCTGGCTAATCGCGGGAACGACTATCGATAACTTGGATGTATTTCGTGTGTCAGCTCCTAGTTTCCTTTCAAATCTTATTCGTGGATCATTGCCACAACAGTACTGGTAGATCACTAGTAAAAGTCAGCGGAAATTCTTATGAGAAAATACCAGAAAACGTTGCTCGAGTAATCGCTCAGACACTATCTTAATTGACAATAGTATTTTTAAATAACGTATCGTGTTGTGTAAAAATTACACGATATGTGTACATTCTCTTATGTAGGTACTTTTGTACATTCTTATGTATAGTAGACTGTAATAGTGGACACGTAATTACTCCCAATTAGATTTAATTAATTAAAACATCTGCAGCGGAGCAACAACTATTATTTGCATAACAAGTTTAATCGTTGCCATAGATTAGACTTCTCCTGTGTTAGTTTAATCATTGCTTTACTAATTACAATGGTAGAAAGGTCAATCTGAATGAACTGTACCAAGGATATTCCAATCGTACGTATTGTCGATGACATTTTCCCATAACGAAAAAGCACATTCGTACACATTTTTAAACTGAAAAATAAGTCAACACACCGAGCGACTGCAGATAATTGGATAGTTATTAAATGGGATTCGATAGGGTATTTTCGAAACTAGAATGACGACTGGATGCAATATAACCCGTTCCAGAAGGAACGTTAACGTTAGCGCAGCACCGTCTATTAGCTCCTATTTATCTATTCCTGTTCATTCATTTAGATTGGAAATGCTGAATACGCGGACTGAGTATAAATTACGATCAGTATCTTCTGCCTTGTCACTGTGCGTACTACTCAGAGACCCACTCGGAGCTCGGCTAACCCCAGCACCAAACTTTATCATGCAAGAATTTGTTATAAGGCAGTCGATTTACATAGCAAGATTTTCCTGATTTCAGATCCACTGTATAAAAAATGACTTATCTCATACTAAATTACTTGTAATCATTTTTGTATTCTTCGATAGTTTTCTGCTGGTGAGGTTATGTTGTCCGACTTGTTCACAGTTTAGTCAAGATAAGTAAAACAAAATTATATAGCAAACTAAACTGTATAAGGAAATGTAATTTCCCACTTGTTTTCTCAATCGTATGACTTGGATATTATATTTTATGCTGTCGACATTTTCCAATAAAATTATTCGCACGTTGCAGCTTCAAAATGCACCTCTAAATTTCGAATTTCCTCTAAATTTTCGACCAAAATAGTTAATAATAAAAAAATATTAATGATCCACGTATTAAAATATCTATTAATGATTTCGATTAACACTTGAGAAATGTCGTTGAAAAATTTTTTCTTTCTTAAAATGTAAATAATAACATCCCCCATTGATTACACTTCTTTTCAAATACAATTTAGGTAAAATTTCAAACTTTAACAGCTGTGTGTTATTTCCCCTTCCTGCCAAATGAACAATATAAAACACAAGAACGTGCTAGTAGGTAATATCAGCAAGTCGTCAGTTTCTCACATTACAAAAATAATACTTGTGACTTTATTATAGAATAATGACTAACACGTGCAAGAACTCCTGAGAAATTAATTTCATCGGTTACGCCAGCGAAACGACGGACGGTTTTAGCAGCCCTCGCAAAACATTTTTTGTGTCAACCTTTGGCGCCATCTTTTTTGGCCCATAATTAATGCGAGACATTAATAACAATAATGTTCGGCAACGGCAGGAACTATCCAGCAAATTTAATATTTCGCAACATGCCGCGCCGTTCTCCCGACATTGCCGAGCCGAATAATTTATAAAATCTGCGCGAGGATCTACGGCCTGCTTCGGAAGTTGAAACGACGCCGCATCGAGCCTCGAGGGCTTCACCCTTTATAATTAGGCAACGAAACGAATTGTGCCTGACGTCCATATCGACTACCTAACTCAAACCTGACTAACGAGCTCTCGTTTCCTTTCTACACACGCAGACGCGCGTACACACTTGACTGCTAATAAATCTTTTAGCTGGATCTTCATCATTATTGGCACATGCTTAGCTTGAATGGGATCGCGTGACTGTTGCTTTCATACACATTTGTTATAGTCGCCTCCATGATTTATATTCCGTTAAAATTAATTACAATTCTTTGCATATGCATATAGGGTAAAGAGTACAATGGTTGGCCACTTAAGGCAGGATACCACCTTTGACTGCGATTTTGGAGGCGTTTTTCATGAATTTTTTTTGCATACAAAGAATGCGCAGAAACAAAATCGGTTTCAGTCATTCATTAATGTAACTTTAATCTGTAATTACACATTTTTTGAAACTGAAAAAGTAAAAAATAATCTCTTGTAGGTGGCGCCAAAATACACTCCTTTGGAGAAACATCGTTAGACGGCGTGTCAAATTCCGCTCTGTACGTGGCTCTTAGAAAAGAAACCAAAAAATGCCCCTATTAACAACAATATTGTTCAATGCTGTACGTAGGGATTTTACGAAATTTCGATTTTTAAGAAAATGGCGGCCGTTTTAACGAAAAGGTCAATTTTTTAGGGTAAAAAAGTTTAAAAAAATTTATAAAATTGCGCACCAAAAGAAAAATAACAACGCTACAGCAAAAGTCCTACGTACATCGTTAGATTACACCAATCGGAAGAATTGTGCAAAGTTTCAAGTCAATCCGATGAAAATTGTAGGAGTAATCTGACACGCTGATTTGGAAAACATCGTTTCGAGAAAAACGCGTTTAAAGTTTTATATAGATTTATATATCTGTTCCAATCCGGTTTTTACACAAGAAAAAGGTTCCGGTCACCTTTCTAATGAATGAATTTCGATTCTATACACTTGAAAGAGTACTTTGAGAACAAAAAAAATTTCAATTTTTTTTAAGTGCAAAGGTGGTATCCTGCCTTAAGTAAGAGTGTCACATAAATAATGAATTTTAAGTGTGAATTTAGTAAATTTGCATTGGAAATCAATATAAATAAGTAAAAAAAAGTCCTAATAATCTAAAAATAAATTGAGTTTATTTAAAAAAAAGCAAGAATTTATAAAAATATACAAAAAATGTGTTGACTACGAAAAAATATAGTTATGGGCATGGTCACGACAGTAGTTGTCCGATCGGTTCGACAGTGATTGGCCGCTATTTGACACATAATATAACCTAAAGGAAAATGTTATATGATTTGATGATAGAAATGGGATTAAAATTAATCAATAAAAAATGGATATATCTTATGTATGTGTGGACCTGGCGATGATTTAGAAAACGCGGGACTCATTCTAAATTGTATGGTAGATCGTGGTACCCCATATTTTTTAGAAGCTGTACGCTGTGACATTCCTTTTTGCACAGCATCTATAGCTTTTATAATGTGTTCATCTGTATATTCTTTCCCATATTTCCTATCACCTTTTTTCACTTTTGGCATATTTTATAGTGGGGTAATTCAGTTCTACTAAACAATTCAAAATTTTTATAATTTATCTACTAGGAAAGCACAATTTAAATTTTAACTTCAATTTACTTAAATAAATTCTGTAATTAAATTAAATTTGAATAATCTAATTAATTCAATCAAATTTCATTTTTAATTCCAATTTAATTAAATAAATTTAATAATCAAATTGAATTTGAATACACCAATTAGAATTCAAATCACAGGAAACTTAAAATATAACTATACAATGTAACATACCTAATTGTACTTCTTCTTTTTATTTAATTATACTATAATTATATAAATGTTGAATCTTTCTTACAAATGACCGTTTCAGTACCGCTAATGAATAGGGGGCCAATAACCGTTTTACCGTTACTAAGGTTATAAAACAATCACCGGCCGCCCGGCCAATTATTGCCATTCAACATTATTCATATGACAGTTGTTGGCCCCCTGTATTTTTCATAATATATGTATAATTTTAACAAATAAATAATTCTTTTATAAAGTTTCAACTTTTATTTATCGATATATACCGAATATGAGAGATATACATATCATAAATACATTAAACTATTCGTAAACTTTTAACTGTACTCTTATGGTTTTTTGATTAAATGCCTGTAATTTCCAAGCTTCAAAGCCGAGTCATCCTATTTGCTTTTATATATAATTACAGTATATAGCGAGTGGAGAAATGTTGATTACATCCGAAGCAAGAAAGTACAAGGAATATGAATATGTTCATTAAAAAAGGCATAACATTGGTATTTCTTTATATTCATTTATTTCTCAAAATATGGCCAATCATTGTCAGGTGGCCAACCACTGTACTCTTTACCCTATAGGGCGCCTTTTTAAAAAGAGTGTCTTCTCAAGGGATGAGATTCGGACGGTAAAACGATGTAAAGTGTTGGGAAACTTAGTGGAGGCGTGGCTTAGATTTCAGCGCTGTGGTGGTAAGTTGGCGAACTATTGAAAGTAGGTCCGGATCCCACCAAACATTAATCGAATAAGTAAAAATTTAGTGTTCAAAAAATTTAAAGACACTCGTTTTTCACAACATGTCTATTAGGATGGAGCGAAACAGGTGAAAAAATGTTTAATACATATTCTGTTATTCCTGTATTACTATTTTTTTACCCATGTCTGGAAGTGTGTAACTGTTAAATTTCAGCCGTCTGCGTTATTATTTTCAGGTGGCGCAGGTGACTTAAAGTTTTCGTAAAAATTGGGAAAACAGGGTTATAAATAAGTAATCAGAATATTTCTAAAAATAATGTTTAATTAATGTTACAACTAAAATTAGATATTACAGTAGAGGCTCACTGGAGGGGGCCAGTTTCCCCTCGATCGCTGTTCGCGGGACAAATTCGGACCGGGCAATGTATGTGATCTCGACCTTGAGTCAGTAGAACTAATAATCAACAATTGCTAGAGCGAGAGAGGACACTAAGGAAAGCGCAGAATACTTGATTTGTAAAAGATTTATAAAGTCTCTATAAGTTTTTTGTAATTTACCATGCGCCACCTGAGGATGATGTAATAACTTATTAATTTTTGGTATGAATGATGCTTTAGTATAGGGTCAAAAATTAAACATACAGTGTTGGCGAAATTGAAAAAAAATTTCACTCCACCCTAATGTCTATAGAAACACTCATAATCATATGGACTTCGACGGATTTCGACCTACTCTCAGTAGTTCAAGTTTCTGCCACTAGTTGGCGTATCGAAATTCTAGGTTTCCCAATACTTAACGAGATAAATGCCTACAAAATTTAACGATATCGCCGTGAAAGGGCTATAAGTTTTTTAAAATAACCGCCATTAGTTTGTAATCAACAGTAGGTATGCAGCTTAAAGGACTCACATTTGTTAGAACATAATTATTGATGTAATATTGTTTGTTACAGCTAATACAGTATCCCATTGCTCTTTACAATATTTAACTCAAAAAAAAAACTTTAAAGGTTAAATGTCCAATGATCGAGGAAGCCATTTAAAAAATCACTACTATTATTATTATTTATTTTGTTATAGCTTTGATGAATTTGGTATGTGAGGTTACTAAGATTGCGAAGCTGTGATACCTTTAATAGTAGTTTAGTATTTATCTCATTATGTGTACCTACGTTTCCGATAATATGTTTATAGGACCTTCTCATTTTAGTTTACTTCGCCAAACACCCTCCTGAGCTGATCTTTTTCCGAGACACCCCGTATAGATATTTTTCTGCTTCGCTAACAATAAGTTACCGCAAACATTCCGCTGACAAATGTTAAACGCCTAAACTGTTACAAAGCCGATACTGTTGCAAAATTCGTTGCGCGTTGAACCGTAGAAATATTATTAATTTCAGTTTATAATAAATCGTGTCAGGTTCTTGGCACATTCGAGTTTACGTAATGCTTTCAGTGGACGGTTATTATCTATCTCGAGAAGCATTACCCTTTATCTGTGTGTTATGCAACACAAACATTTCACTTTCTAATCTTATTGTCAGGTAAGTAATTAATCGGCGTTCAAAAGTTTGGTGTCACTTCCGAAAGGTTGCCATGGCAGCGAGGGGCTAATGAAAAAAATTCTACGGTATTAAATACTTCGTCGATAATTTAATTGGCTTGGCCTTCCGATAGGTATATCAATCGCGAAACAAGCAAGAGGAATAAAGATCGCGTGATTATTCTTTGCGAGAGCGCAAAAGATATACAGGGTGTTACAATACAGGTGGTAATCTTTTTAAGGATGATTCTACCTGAAAAAATAATTTGAAAATATATCACTTATAGATATATAGGCACTTTCCGCAAACGGTAAACGAGCTCCCTTGCCTATGCGTGCCCCTCTGGCGCAGGACATTGTACTTTGATGCGCGTGTACTCAGCTAAAATTCAAAGTCAGTTGTCTCGAAAGCGAAGTGTGATATCAAAAAAATGTATTCCATTTTTTCGACTTAATTTTTCATGAAGAACGGCTGCTTAAGCGGATTGCCACCTGTAGTGAAACACCCTGTATAAAGCAGTGTTAAGCGGCTATGCGGGAGAGTTGTTACTGACAGCAAACATGGCCGCCACCGCGGGGGCCTCGGGCTAGCTTAACAACTTCTCTCTTACCGGCGATGCAGCACCTTTTTGTGAATCGCTCGAGCATTATTAATCGCTTGATGTGGATTTCAAACTTATTACGTCGACTGACGTGACAGACACAGCCCGGGGCTCCTTATCTCTCTGTTCTTCACCCACAAGCACATCACGAACCTGCTTTCCCTTGCTTCTACTATTTCATTTGATGTCCGAGCCAGGTGCTTGTCCAATTGTATGCCCGGCTCGTTTGCTTATTCCGCTTCGAACTCGCAGGTTATTTCGCCCGGCGCGGCGTTGCTTCGAGCCGCGCCGTAACGTTTTGCGAAAATTGCCGCTTTGGCAAAGGGGAAATAACGTCGGCAGGTTCCAGAAGGTCACACTAAGGTGTACAGGAACACCTGCGAGGTGTGAGTAAAACGCGTTTCCGTACGCTGGCTACTATCGTGATAATTAATCGCAATTGATACTCTCGTGTGAGTGTTGATTATACGCTGCAACGCAAAATTAATGTTCGCACGTTCTGCACCTCCTTTTGTTGAGTGCATGCGACTGTGCTGGCTGTGCATATAGGTCGTTGCTTCTTGATTCAGTCTCGTGACTAGAATCCATTGATTACTTTTATGCCGCAAAAATCGACTAGGAGTGATACACACATTGACGAGCATTAACATTAACAGTAATTAGTGTTAACGTAACATTTCTTTACACATATTTAATTTGCAAAAGTTTGGGTTGTTTGAAGTTATCGACGACGGCGAGGTAGAGACTTCCTCCGTCTTCCGACAGATGGCGGTGTGTGTAAAGCAGGGAACAGTTGGAAGAGCATATTGTTATATAATAACATTAATAACAAATATGGAAGATTCAACAACTACTTTATCTCACACATCGGCGTATAAAATACTCTCAGTCATCTTCTTCTTTTTTCTGCATTTAACTCTAGAGTAATTAGCTTGGGCTAATTCTAGTCATTTCCTGGAAAATAGGTAATTAATTCTCTGTATTTTAGATGCTTCTCTTGATATTTATCCTTGCAACAATTCATTATATTTTGCTATGTCATTAGATTACAATAATTAATATAAGACGATTGCATGATCATATAAAGTTTCTTTAATGTCTTCAGTAGAAATAGTAAAATTTACTTGTCCGATTATATCTTTGTTGCAAAAATTGTACCAGAATACTCTTTTAGCTTTGAACTATCACGCTTCTCCAGAGGAAATCCAAAATAAAGTACGATATAAGATTCAGACTCGCTTTGTTTTCAAGTATGCAGAAAATGTCAGACATGTTTTCATCTCAGTTATTACTACCCAATCTTTGTTTTCTTTTCAAGATTTTGATATATCTGCAATGTTATGTCAAAGAACAAAGTATTAACTATAAATACGAGTTCAATTATTTATCACAACGAAAAATACTAGTAGGAGCATCTACCATGAAACGTTTTATTTCTATTTACAACATCTCGTAAAGAGGCTTCTGAGAACTTCGACGGAGTATAGCCAAGGAAATTGCTGTAACCTTCAATCGAACACATGGTCGATAAGGAAATTAGGGCGAAAAGTCATTGGGCTAAATCGAACTGTCAAGGTATATGCATGTATATACGTGGAAGTCACATAGCTAACTGGGGCTACTACGACCCGACAGGACACAGCAGGATACAAGCAAAGGAGAGTAGGGGACGCCCCAAGAGACGTGTTCGTAGCAAACGCCCACGAACGGTGACAGCCAGCGAAGATTTATGACGCTATAAAATATCATTTGTATTTGATGTCAGAGCGAGGGCTTGATTAATGCACTGCCGAGCGCACAATGAATAACTGACGTGTTGTTATAGTAACATCAATCTGAAAGAAGCGCGGGGTGAGCTGGTGCTCCGTTGATAAATTGTGTAGATTGGAGTTGCTGTTGCTGAGATACGATCAGCGAGCCTTCTACGATTCAATCATTAATGCTCTTTCCCTTGATGGAATCGTTGTGCATTTACTAAATTATTCCCGTAACGGCTGTTGTTATTGAGTTAAACCGAATCATCAGGATCAGGGTAGTTGTTGCGAAGTTCCGCGGCATGCAGTTGCGCAGTACTTGAACCAACCTACGACAGACCTATCGCAATTATCATATGATTATTTCAGCACATAATAATACATCTATTATTTATACATTGATAGTTACAGTCATTGCTCGGATAACTACAAACTTAAGAGTAACTTTCAATTTCTTAACTTTATTGTGTACGTATACCAACTTTGTAAAGTTTAATAATAATGTATTTTTTATAATAATATCGGCAGAGCTAGAAGAACGGTGTAAATGATAAAATTGCATATTTTTTAGTAGGAATCCAGCTGCACAAACAAATTCCGGACAACTGCATTTGTTTAAACAAATACATTAAAAACTAGCACTGCTTTGTTAATTTTTCTGGTCAATGTTAATCCATTTTCCTGTGCATTTGTATGTGAGAAGTATATACCCAAGTGCAAAATGTAAACTTTTATTTTTGCATTATTAAAAAAAGTTATTATGGTTTATTTTTGTATATCCAAATGTTAAGACCAATCTTTCACGTAATGATTCTACCACTAAAATCTTCAACTCGGCTAACAACAAAGAAACTTCTATTGATTTCCTTCATTGGTATATTTCCTTTTCGTAAACATTTAATCGTTAAGGTAGTTCCTGAATAATCTACTAAATTCAAGAATTCTTTCAAATTTCGTGCAAAACTAATTTGGAATACAAGAAACCCTTGTACAAAGTTTAAAATCGATTTACCGCATAGTTATCGAGAAATTGTTAATTAAAGTTGATGCATTTTAACACAGTGGCATATGGCGGAGTAAAAAAAAGAGGGTTATAGTTTCAGTTTTTCTTCTGAAACAGGAAAACCATATTCAAGAAATGTAGCAAAATTGGCACAAAAGTACATCGAAATGTCAGGAAATGAATTTATCAATTTCAAAATCAGTTTCTTCGTAAATGCCAATAAAAAAATAGGTTTACGTGCAAATTTTTCAGAAACTCACGTAGAGCAATCAACGTGGCAACGTCGCATAATCGATGTGTTTAGACATTTAAATAGCGAACGACGATTCAAATTCATATGAACATTTTTCTGACATTTTGGTTATAAAAGACGCTCCGAATGAATGCGACGTTGTCAGATCTGCTGCTCCAATTCACTACGCTAACCAATTTAATATTCTATTTTCGTATTACAATTATTTATATTAACATTGAACTGTTTAAAATATACATACATGATGTTAAAAATTATTATTATTATTTCTATAGTATCATACTACTTTACATTTATCGTTTATTACCCAACTCTAATTTGACTAACTTACAAGGGAATATCCCGAACCCGAAAATTCAAAAAATTCTGAAACTTTGTGGATATGTAGGGGATTTCCTTCTGATTACAACGCAATTTTTTTTGCTGTCCAAAATCACTCTAAGGGGGTGAAATTAACCCCTGAAGATTCGGCTATTTTTCGAATTTCTGTTATAACTCGCGAACTGTAAGAGATAGAAAAAAAGTTTTGAGACAAAAGTTACTTCTTTCAATTAGATCTACCAAATCGTAGGGGTTTTATCAATTGTTTAAACGATTAGAAAAAAGTTATAAACAAAAATATGAATAATGTTTTATAAAATTCGGGTTTTCACGTGAAATCTGAACTTGATGTTTAAATAATTATGAAACAGCATAATCCATAATTTTTTCCATACAATTTCAAATATTGTTGTATTGCGGAACTGTGCTCCGCGACAATCGAAGAACTTTTGGATCCCATTGTAACGTGCTTTAAGCTGTACGACGAGCAATGTTTTTCTAACATTTATTAGGAAATAATACGCGACGCGTAGTAAGAAAGTAAGATAATTTATATACTTTTGTCTCTAATTACACATGGGGCATTGAAATAAGTGCATAAGAATTATTTCCTTATCATTATAAGAATTAAGAATTATTTTTTTATCATCCGTTAAGAATACTAATATATGTATTCTCATTATTAATGCTCGAGAGAACAATAGACGTGAGATGATACTTTGATGGGAGACAAAAGTAGGCATATATTCACATCACACAAGTGTTTCCAATGTTATCTAACTATACTTAAATCGCTTATTAAACGCCTGCATTGTCTCGCTTGTTTGGTGAGCAAATAAGAGAAAAGTTCGATAATTATATTAAAAATAAAAAGTTCGAATAAGAATAAGTTATATCTAACAGTTCCCTTCTTCTCCTCTATTTCCACCTAATATATTTGCCCCATGTGTAATTAAAGACAAAAGTATATAAATTATCTTACTTTCTTACTACGCGTCGCGTATTATTTCCTAATAAATATTAGAAAAACATTCCGCGTCGTGCAGCTTAAGGCACGTTACAATGGGATCCAAAAGTTCTTCGATTGTCGCGGAGCACAGTATATACAACAATAGTTGAAATTGTATGGAAAAAAATATGGATTATGCTGTTTCATAAATATTTAAACATCCAATTCAGATTTCACGTGAAAACCCGAATTTTATAAAACATTATTCATATTTTGTTTATAACTTTTTTCTAATTATTTAAACAATTGATAAAACCTCTACGATTCGGTAGATCTAATTGAAAGAAGTAACTTTTGTCTCCAAACTTTTTTTCTATCTCTTACAGTTCGCGAGTTATAACAGAAATTCGAAAAATAGCCGAATCATCAGGGGTTAAATTCACCCCCTTAGAGTGATTTTAGGCCGCAAAAAAAAATGCGTTGTAATCAGAAGGAAATCCCCTACATATCCACAAAGTTTCAGAATTTTTTGAATTTTCGGGTTCGGGATGTTCCCTTGTTAGTTGGTTAGGAACTACCTTAAGGGGACATTCTACTCTCTCGGCCGAAAAATCGGTCACTTTTCGGTGATGGTTTCTATAATGAAGTAAACACTTAATGTTTTCGAATTTCTGGGGGTATATTTTACCACTCTTGAAATACAAGAAAAAATCATTGTTCTTTGTTTATTTCATTTGTTTACACAAATATTTCGCAGTTAAGTTGGCGGCATCAGAATTGCTGGCGGTTGAAATTTCAGACGACTGGATCATCGGAAATAAAAAAACCAAACGTATTTTTTAGTCGCAGGAGTATGGTTGTCGCGCTTACCACGAAAAAAAACAATTTTGGACCAAAATTATTAAAATGGCGGTCAATCAAAGTTGAAAGTCCCGAAAAGGGCATTTCTTTTCTGTTTAATAGATATAAAATGTGAGAAAATATTAAAAAATCTTAAGATATTTGTGCTAAGCGGGAAAGCCACTAATGTGTAGAATAACATATTAAAATTTTGGATTAATTGGCCATGGAGTTTTTTTTTTATCACATCCGCCAACCAAGAAAATGGTGTTTCGAGAAAAACGCGTTTAAAGTTTTGAGAACCAGGCCGCTGACGCTACAAATATCTATAACATTGAAAATACATCGAATTTCGCTGCAAAAATTTAGGAGGATATTGTAGAAGGTGCATTCTTCCGAATTCAGCAAAAAAAAAAAAATCGAAATTTTTGAGCCCGAGAGAGTAGAATGTCCCCTTAAAGCTATTTCACGTTATGTTCAGTGCTTATGTATGAATTCACGTACACGCGCGTGTCTCCGCCAACTGCCTGCGCGTTATTTCACACTTTACTTTGCATATAATAAATGAATAAATAAAACGTTCGACGAATGATCCTTCCGTTTTACGCAATACCCGCGCAACGTGTCACTCGGAGCCGAAAGCCCCGGCGAACTTTCAGATAACTGTATAATTTAACGTATCGATCACGGGAACAGCATGAAAGTGTCGCGAAGTTTACGACATCGTCGAGACAGGGAGCCGCGTTCAGCTTGCCCCCTATAACGCAATCATTAATCACTTACCAACAATGATTTTATTCGCGGCGAGCGGTCAGGGTGTAACGTACCGTGACGCACCTCGAACACTGGGGGACGATACATCACCGCGATATGTAATATTGTCCTCGGCCCCACAAAGAAAGAGAACAGAAGAGAGCTGTCCTGGTCGGACACGTAGCTATCGACCGATCGCCCTATCGCCCGGAGCGGTGTCGATCGATCTTACCGCGCGCGCCACGTTCAAACCGTGAAAACGTTCTTGCCACGGACGCCAACAAGAAAGCAAAAAGCACGGAAGAAGATTGATTCCTTATGCGTATTGCAGCCCCGTGATTTATGCATTTCCTATCCACACAATATTGCCATATATATATATATATATCCAGCGTCTATAGTGATACTGTACGGGAATAGAAAACGGAATATCACCCAGGAAACTATGCCTCGCGAAAAATAAAAGCTTCTTAGCCAATTAATTAATACTTTTTGAGATTTATTTCACGTTGACAGCCGTTTATTCATACACAACCTAATTCCTGTCCGTTGCTTCGTTCTATTGATAAAATTTAAAATGACTAGAAACTGAACGGAACGCTTTGTTCAACTCGCGAATCCATGAATTGTTTACAATTTACATTCAAGTACTTTCCGTATTCGAGACGTAAAAATGGTCGAAGGTGGCTGTCGCGCAAGAAGCATAAAGCGCCCATGATGAGGCGAAAGTAGTCAGGGGGTACTTTATCGTATATGGGCTGATTATGCGCGTAAATATTTCACCGGGGATGATTCCTGAAGCGGGGTGAGCGAGGTTACGCAGAGGGACCAAGCAAGAGGGATACGAACCTGGAGGGGAGAACGGCGGCAGGGAGAGGACGGGGATTTACGCGTGCAAGCCTGAACGCCCTTTATACGTCGTCGACACCGTAATATATGACACCTATAGATCACAATTACGTGTAATGGCGCTCACTCTTGTATTCATGGCGATATTATTTCTGGTTGCCTTTCACGGTCGTCGTCGACTCTGCCTCTCTCCCCATCTTGTCCGTACGAGACTTCGGTCTGTATGCTAAGCAGCCGGTAATTCTAGTTTGATTTACTTCGCCCGTCTACCCCGAAACTTCGCGGCGAACGGCCGCACTGTACTTCCAACCCCGCCGGGAAAGTGATTACGCTGGATCGGGCGATAAGTCTTTTATGGTCTTTGTTCTTTACGGGGGTCGCACGGTAGCGCAACTTGCACGCCGTGAAATATGCCCGCAACGATTATTTCTCTCTGCCGCGAGGTTTTTAACTTACGCGCTGAAAACAGTATGATGTTCCAGGGTCACACTAATAACACGGAATAGCTACAGTAGGTAAGTTGATTGTTAATTTCTAGGTCTAGATAAGTATCGGTAACCTTATCTATAAAAATAAATTGATTAGAATTTCGACCGTATATATGAGATAATTCAAAATTCAATTAGTTTCGGCGCACTGGTTCGGTCAATTTAAAAAAAGAAAATTAATATAAAGGCTGTTTTGCGATTTTTTTTAATATATTTCCGACGTTTCGGTCATTGATTGTGACCCTTATCAAGGAAAGAAGAATAGAAAAGAAAAATGCGTTTGCCTTTAGGTGAGAATTTTTCGCTTAGCTAAAGACGTGCGTCGAGCGCGTCAGCTAGAACACGACTGAGGTAAACAGCATAAACAAACCAGGAGACTCTAGAGGTTGAATATAATACGGTACCGACTAAATTCAAAAATTTCTGAAAGAAACGGTATCTCAAACCTCACCAACACACAGTCAACACCAATGATGTAATAGAACAAAAACCAGCATTCACTCTCATTCGAAAACTAATAATTAGTTACATAACTAACATATGTAATTCACGATCATTGTTAGAGAATTATCAGAAAATTCTACCAGAAAGGCCACATCATATCATATCCTTATTATTTCAATAAGGTTGCGTAGTATTCTTGCATCTTAGGTGTTTCATACCTAAGATTTACGCTATGTTGTTTAATCATATGTAACGTTTCTAATAGAATCCTCCTACTTAAGTTTGTTTCTCTATCTAAAATTTTTACGTTGTCGAAATCAAACTTGTGATCGAACTCAAGCGAGTGCTTTGTTAATGCAGTGTGCTGGAGGGGAGAAAGAAAAACATTTCTTCTGTGCTCATAAATCCGTCTTTCCAATAACCTAGAGGTCTGTCCAACATACACTTGGTTACAACCAAGACAAGGGATTGAATACACAACATTAGAATTCTTTAATAATGGTATTTTATCCTTAATTGGTGGAAATTTTTTTTTAGTATAACATGGCAATTTAAAAATGGTGTGCATGCCCACTTTTCTAAAAATTCTTCTAATGTCATTCGAGATATTGTCGCTAAAGGGCAAGACCACAGTATTTCTCCAACTTACTGGTCCGATCTTTTCGGTTTTTTCCACTTTACGCTTTTCCCTTAATACAGGATGATAGATAGGTAACCGTATCTATTGTAAATAGAAAGAATTCACGTGCAGGTAGCATTATTTTGAACTTCGGCAGGCATTGCGCAAAATTGCAGGCGTATTAAGGGGACCTCCCACCCTTGACCACCTCAAAATTACCAAAAATGAGCCTCTTTGTTGAAAAATTGCAGGAAAAAACTATGAGACATATTGAAGAAAGTGGATATATTTCTGAAAGGGCTAGCCTTACACAACATAAAAATAAAAATAATTCAGTCTTAATAGGTGCCTAATTTTACCTCTGATTAAAACCACAGTAGTTCAAACCGCAAACTTTCACTTTTGAGATGATCACTGCTGGCCGACATGCTCCCAGGAGAATGAGGTGACTGAAATCAAAAAGACAGAAAGAATTTACGTCAGGTCATCCCTCCGCATGATGTGACCTACTTTCAATCCAATAGACAAAGTTTGAACGACTTTTCTGACGTTTGGAAACTATTTTATAATTTTAAAAAACTAAAAGTTTATAAATGCTTTATAAAACTGGTTGTAGAATTTTCCCAGTCACATCGTAGCGATGGGTGTGCCAAAGCTGTGCTGAAAATTTCAAGACTTTATGTCGAACGGTTTTTGAGATATCATGTCGGCTAACTTCAAAAATAATGAAACTGAGAAAAACGCTTTTAAAGTCAGGGGAGTGATTTTTACTAGAGTTGGACATGTTTTTGAACTCACCAGAGCTAGTCTGCCAAAAAACGAAACAGATTTGGATCCAGAAAATAACTCTCTATCAGAATCCGTCAAAAACTGAAAATCGATTTTTTTTTGTCATTTTCAAGGGTGGGAGGTCCCCTTAAATGAGTTCCAAAGAAATATGCGTGAATGTTGTGAACTTTGACCAAATAAGATTTATGAGTCTACCTCACTTTTTATCAAACTTACAACAACTAAAATTCCTTTTCACGTTTTTCGAAAATTTGTATACTTGTTTCTCAAAGTAAGAAGCAAATGTATGAATACTTAGAACCTTGAATGATCTTTGAATAAGCAAAAAAATTAGGCATATCCTAGATATTGTCATCTGCTTCCTACAATTTTGAAACACTCTTGCCATTCACTTAATTTGTCCATAGTTGATATTCGAAATGAAAAATAAATTATAGGGTAGATGTACCAGTAAATGAACACGTACCAGTGAATGGACATTTTTTATTAAAACGAGTGAAATAAGTTCTGAAAATAAGCAACTAATTAATTAAAGACTTCTTTCAATTTCTTGCTTCATATTCAAACAATTTTTGCAGCACGTGGAATCAATCGCGCTGCAAACATAATTTTATAAAAGTGTTCATTCATTAGCCTCAAGTGTTCATTTATTGGTGCGTTTACCCTACATAAACTTGGGGCACAGGCAGTGAAAGCAAAATCTATTGAATTTGAAAAGAAAAGCATGTGCGTTAATTATTCTTAAAAAATAAGCCACGATTAAAGACTCCAGATTCCAACTTTGGCTTTTCTTTGGGCAGACCAAAGTCTTGCGTCAATTTCTTGAGAACTTCTGTAATCTACCGTATATTTGGAAAAAGTCGATAATGTATGTATTGTCAAATCTTATACCACGTGGCGTGAAATATTTCAAGGGGGACAAAACAAGTGTCATGTAAACATTGGTTTGCAAGTGTTTCCTTTTGTAGTTATAACCATTTAAAGTTGCACGTTGAAGAAAAGAATTCAGCAAAGTGCCTACTTTGAACACTTTCTCCAACGTGCAATTCGAAAACTGAGAGAGGAAGCATTTGCGAACCTTTGATTGTCTTTATCTTTTTAATTTGGTTAGTGCAATACGCTGGTAGGTTTGGGCAAATAATTTAGAAACACTTTCTACAATTTTGAACGTGTCTTATAGGATAAGGAGCATTATCAAGCAATCAGTTAAATAAATTCTGGAAATGTGATTATCTGATACGAACGGCCAATGTTACACGAGAAATCCTAGGCAATAGTCACTCAGGGGCCACGGGACGTAGTTAACGCAATTGCAAATGTGTTAGCGGAACGAGACATCATTACATACAAAACGGATGTTCACTGATTATTATGGCAACCAATGAATATTCGCTTCATCCTTGTAGGCTGTAATATTACGTTGCGATATGGAAGGTCTAAGATGCACATATTCATCAAACACCACTTGTAAGTATATAGGGTAGATGTACCAGTAAATGAACACGTACCAGTGAATAGACATTTTTTTATTAAAACGAGTAAAATAAGTTATTAAAATAAGCAACTAATTAATTAAAGACTTCTTTTAATTTCTTGCTTCATATCCAAATCATTTTTGCAGCACGTGGAATCAATCGCGCTGCAAACATAAATTTATAAAAGTGTTCATTCATTAGCCTCAAGTGTTCATTTATTGGTGCGTTTACATACAATTTAGTGGAGTCAAAAAAAAATAGTCACATTTAAAAAGCAAACTCGTATTCCGATTTTTTCTTCACATTATTGTTAACACTTTACAAACATCTTGTAATATTGCATTCACTTATATCTATACAAAATCTACACTTTAACCCTTATGTACACACCCGGGTACCCGGGTGCCCACCTCGTCATATTTTTGCTTATAACTCGAATAAAAATGGAAATTTCGACTTGGGCCTTCAGATCCCCATTATTTAACTCTTTTAAAAGTCAAAAACACACTGGTAAATTTTTTTCAAATTTTTTGAACCTAAACTAAATGACGTCAAAGTACATGTGCTTAGCGGACACACCCGGGTACCCGGGTACCCACTAGATGAAAAATGATGTTTTGACTCCGGAATTAATTAATATCATTGATGAATATTTTATTGGTGTAACAGGTATTAATAAATAAACAATTACATACGAAAGCGAAGTAGCGATGAAGCCGCTACACTACTATCCATCTGCCGGTCGCCGAATGTCAAAACTGACCGCGCGCTACCTGTGCAGCGCTCGCACCCTACTTCTATTTTATTTTATGGTAGCTGTAGCGGGCTAGGGAACTTGGAAATGGCATATATAGTTTCTATTGATGTTTATTTAATAAAGAAAACTGATTCCAAACGATTCCGTTCATATGCGAACTCAGGTATTAAGAAAAACTAGTGGTGGGCACCCGGGTACCCTGGGTGTGTAACAACGTGGTAAAAGTTGGGTGTGTACATAAGGGTTAATCCAATTATAGGTAGGGAACTCGCAGCATTGTGGCCACTTTTAAACGATTTTATTAAACGATTTTATTCAGCTTCGATCCTCTCTATGTTTGTATGTTTGTATGTTTGTATGTTTGTATGTTTGTATGTTTGTATGTTTGTATGTTTGTATGTTTGTATGTTTGTATGTTTGTATGTTTGTATGTTTGTATGTTTGTATGTTTGTATGTTTGTATGTTTGTATGTTTGTATGTTTGTATGTTTGTATGTTTGTATGTTTGTATGTTTGTATGTTTGTATGTTTGTATGTTTGTATGTTTGTATGTTTGTATGTTTGTATGTTTGTATGTTTGTATGTTTGTATGTTTGTATGTTTATTCCAAATCTGGCAACTCAAATTGAACCAACGTCCAATTATCCAATTGTCTTGAAATTTTTCAGGCATGCATAGTTTGGAAGACAATGCAATATTTGAAACAAAAATTAACCCTGAGGGTGTGAAAAAATTACCCAGTCATCAATAAATATAACCCATAACCACAAATCCAAACGACTTGAAATCAGCCACTCGCGTTCTTTACGAGAACGACAAAAAGCCGCTGCGATCGAGACGCTAGTCGCATCGCGATTACCGAAAGTACACAATTTATCGAGAAAGGATCCGGCACGTATGTACGAATAGTGAAACTAAAACTTTGCAGGCGTTCGTAGTGTATCAGCATCAAAATTGTAGTACAAGAAAATAATTATTTTTCTAGTTTTTACTGCATTTTAATTTAGTTTTTATTGTTTCCTTGAATGTTACCGTTGCCATCATACGTATGTATACAGTTTACCCTCGACATTACAAGGATTCTCACGTGCAACGACGCTGAATCAGCCGCATACGTTAGACGGTCAATATTTATATCAGTGCTCGGAGTAATTACACCTGCTGTAATTACCGGCGAGTTAATTGGTAAGATAAATAAGACATAAACGCAGCGTATTAAAAATCCTGTTTAAAGGTCAACGCCGAGTGAAGGTAGGGCGCGTATGTGTAACGCATTCTAAGCCATCACACAAGACCGTCCGTGAATCACTGCGCGAGTGCATTAAGCAGCACGATAATTGAGTGAAGCGCCGTGCACCGCGGCGCTTCCGCAACGGCTACTCGAAACTCGCGTTCACGGTGGTGCGTTTCAGACAGCACCAATGGCGCTACTTGTCGCCGTCGGCGGTGACACGTGTGCGCGTGCGAATAATAACCACGTACACGCTTATATAGCCCGGAGATAACTATTGTCCCAGTTCCGGGGCGTAATGCCCCATTGTGAATTGGTCACGGTGATGTATCGCCTGTCGCCAGGAAAGCGACGGTTAGTTTATTTCATTTCAAACACTCGTTCGCCATATCCCCACTGACAGCCAGCAGTCAATGAAAAACTCAAAATTAACACGACACAGGGGGGGTATAAATCTGAAATTCTGAAATCTCTTTTAACTTCAGGACTGTTGAATCCGTCGGAACATCTGTTGCGTTTTTCAAATGATAACTCTGTTGCTGACTGGTTAGTTGTTACACGATGTTCAGAGATAGGAAAACAATAAATGTAAACTGGTATTGTTAGACATGGAGACAACATCGAATCATGCGTACACCCACTGTAGCAGTAAGCTATCTAGGTTAGCGATGAAGTTTCTTCCTTCTAAGAGTATGTATATCCATTGTGTTCAAAACCGACGGCTATCGACAGGTCTAACGAATTTTATTTAGTACATTCGGAGTAACTTATGGTGTCTCTTTCCAGTTGGTTTGTAAGAATTTATCCACTTTCGGTCAATCTCGCGGAGCTTGCGTTTATTTTAATAATTCATCGCGTGTATATTTTTTCATGACAGTTTGTAACTTATAAAGTATGAATTTACATATGATATCTTTTAATACATTTCCTGGAATGTACTTTGAATTTCCCTCACACCTTTGGCATAAGTGTACGTTTGTACAATATAAGGTATATATTTTTACATAGCTACGTAATTTATGTCATATACACAAGTTATGTAAATAATACAACCATCATTATCTCCCTCAAACTTTTTGCTATGGATCATATTTAAACAGTAAGACGTTCAAGGGAAGATACTATCGATGGCTTAGTGCACAAATATTGTATGCCCACTTTTGGCGTTTCCTATTCAAGGACATACAATGATTACCAATATTATTTTTAACAAATTTATGAAGTGGATATAAATGTGATTTTTATACAGTGTAAAGAAACAGTGAAGAACTATTTGTTGCATATAAAAATTCAAATTCGCAAAAAGTGGACATACAATATTTGTGCACTAAGCCATCGATATGATAAATGGTGATCGGCCTCTGAATTGCTGACCTAGGGTATGCCTTATATCAGGCCTACCCAGTCGGCAGCCGAAGACCTCCTTAGGTTCTGAGACCCGGGTAACAACCGACCGCGGAACTGTCACCTTGCTAATCGTTGCGTGGGTGTGGGAGAACAGGAAGAGTGTGCGTGCGTCCATGCAGGTACGTACCACGAGTTTATATAGCTGGGCCGGCAGCAGCAAATGTTTTGGGAATTTCACCATCCTCAATTTTGTTGCGGGACCTGCTCCGCATTGGGCCCAACAAGTGAGCCCAGCAATATAGATATGTGGTACGAGCCATGGAGGCATGCATAGTCTTGCAGTTCTCCTACAACCCATACTGTGGTTAGCAACATAACAGTTCCGCGCTCGGTTGTTACCCGGATCCCAGAACTTAAGGAGATCTTCGACTCCCGACTGGGCAGGCCTGTCCTATATCAACCACCGTTGACAACTTGGACTAACTAGCGAGCACGAAGAACGCCTCACTATTTCACCTGCCATCTGCATGCAAACAAATTCAAACGCACCCGAAAAGAGACATACCTATGCAAATGAACATTATTTGGACTCAAGAACGTATTAACCGGTTAACTGTCAATGTATCATATATGATCAAACAAAAAGCTGGCCAATTCTGTCAATGTATCATATATGATCAAATGGAATAACTTTTTTGTTTTTCAACCGATTTGAATGAAACTTGGTATGTAATGGTTTTTGGGGTCGCTGAATCTGAATTTGGCATTGGAATTGAAAAATTCAATATGGCAGACTCAAAATGGCGAACCAAAATGGCCGCCAAATATTAAAATACTATCGAGATATAGAAAAATTGTATATAGGGGTTTTTGGGGTCGCTGAATCTGAATTTGGCATTGGAATTGTAAAATTCAATATGGCAGACTCAAAATGGCGAACCAAAATGGCCGCCAAATATTAAAATACTATCGGGATATAGAAAAATTGTATATAAGGGTTTTTGGGATCGCGGATCAAAAAGAAGCACTTGCGGTGGAATTTATGGATGAAGAATTCAGGTATAAAATTATTCGAAACTTTTTCGTAGAAAATAAAAAAACTAAACAATTAAACCCCTAAACCCTTATTTTTCAGGGGTTGGGGGTGGCATTGAAAAAGTAACTGCTGCAATCGAATTATAGACAAGAAAATTTCACAAATAAAAAATTTTTAAATAAAAAAGGGTTTAGTAAAGAATTGACAAACTCACCCCTAAATTCTATTGTTTTAGGGGTTGGGGGTGTCAGATGAAAAAAATTACCCCCGGAATCGGTTCAGCGACTCAAAAAACCCCTGTATACCAAATTTTGTGTGATTCACTTAATTATTCGATGGAACCAGTTTGGGCCCGAATAATGAAAAGGACCGTGCCAGTTAACCGGTTAACCACCTACCAAGGGTTAATAAATCATATTTTAAGAAGAACTACGAAGAAGAGTTCTCTTCGTCTATTTGAACTTTTGTCTCGAAAAGAAGCCATTGCTATAACAGCTACGTCTGTTTTAGATGCCCCGGTGAGCGATAGCTGCCAAATAGACCTACAGTAAAGTGACCAGACGTCCCGCATCGTGCGGGACAGTCCCGGATTTGAGCCCTTTGTCCCGCATTGAAAACTGTCTCGCAAAGTGTCCTGAATTGGACATGTTAGTTTTTACATTTTCGCAGTGGCACAAAGTTACTGTTTCCTTTACTTCATTCTAGATGGCGCTACTGTTAACTGGCAACAAAGGTTTCTACTCGTTTTGTCACGAGTTGTTGCATAGACATCTGAAATTGGGAGAATGCTAATAGTATACGAATGCGCATGACAAAAGTGTACTGTGCCCCGACGAAAAATTCTCGTGGTGGTGGGGCGGGAGCCAATCTTGGCGTCGATTGGTTTGGAGCCAACATATTTCAAGTAATGAAGATTTATTAAAAAAAATTCACTCTGCGGAGAAATATCTATAAATAATGTATTTATTTAATATTCTTTATTTTATGTCGACGATTATTTATATAAATTGCATAAATATATATCCATATAGTTACTTGTGATATTCGATGTAGTGTGTAGTTAATTTTTTGTTGTGAAAAAAAGTGTTTTTAATTTCGTTTCAATTTATTAGAAGTATGTATTTTAAATAATTTAATAAACGAAAGAAATGGTGTCCTCACGGATCTGTGAACCTTTTTTGTTTGCTTGCACCGCATTGGAACCTAAAACATCTGATCACTTTAACGTACAGTAAACTATCGCTATGGGCTAGCGCTCGGGGCTGGCGGGGAACGCTTAACGAATAGCGCCAACGATTCCGAGCCGCCGATAGTGCGAGAGGGAGAGAGGGAGAGAGGGAGAGAGGGCGAGAGAGGGAGGGAGGGAGAGAGGGAGAGAGGGAGAGAGGGACAGAGGGACAGAGGGAGAGAGGGAGAGAGGGAGAGAGGGAGAGAGGGAGAGAGGGAGAGAGGGAGAGAGAGACAGGTCGTAGGCACGTGAAAGACGAAACGAAACAAAGTATCATACTTTCTCTCTTTCGTAGTAGACGGTAACATCACGCCGACTCATTCGTACCCGCTCTCGTTTGCTCTTGGGTTCTATCACTCACGACCGAATGATTCCAAGAAATTGTGGGGATAGTGACGAGTGCTTAACGCATAGTTGAGATGAACCCATAGCGAGAGCTGACTGTACTCCGTCTTTTCTCGATATTGACGACACCGCGGCAGTGGCGACTGTAATTTATGACTTGTCGCTATCACATGCTCTCTCACTCATTCTCAGCCCCTCTCACTCGCCGCGGCAGAGAGCAAAGGCAAACCGAATAGACTACACGTCTCGAAAAGAGTTTGGGCCTGGCCCCAAGGTGTGGGTTCTTTTCGAAACAAAACTGTAATCATATACGCGAGCTCCCTTTTCTATCGGGAAATAAAGCCAGGCGATTAATGAAACGATAATCAGAAATCAACCTATACCTAACGAACTGACAAGCGTGAGCTCTTGAATAAAGAATAGTGCGCGCATACACATATCTATTGTAAACAAAATTACAAAATGCAGTTGTTAGACTCTGCCTCTTTTCTGTTATTCTAAAAATGATAATGGAAAGAAAATAGAAACCGCAAGTGACGCGGCGGTTTGGCAAACTAAGCCCAAATACCCAATGTGATCCATTGAAAAATAAACACACCACAAGATAACACCTTAGTGCGATACGAGGGCGCAGCGTCCGCTTGCATCGAAGGGCGTAGCACCCACTTGGACTATTTACATAGATACACGAGCAGCAGTCTGAGAGCGCAAGATACAATATACATACGTACATATCAGGGATAGCTTTAATAGCAGGGTCTGGGTCATCAATAGTATGATATAGGCTACATGAAATTAGGGTGGAGGGCTGTAGTCATCATTTTGCTGGTTTCAAATTTGCTTAAAACATACAGGCCGTCAAAAATTCGGGTTTTTGTTTATTTTCGCGAAAATGGGGGCTATAAATGATTTTTTATGTTCGGAAACATACATCACATGAAGTTGGTTCTGCTCCCATTTTAATCAGGAAGGATTGACCTTCCTGAAAAAAAAATTATTTTCGTTATGAAAAGTCATTTTTGCAACGCGAAAATTATGAAAACATTATTATTCCTCAAATACCACTTCAAGGTCATATTTATAAAACTCCGAAGAAAATATGTCCAGGTTGTTTGAAGCTTTCTCGATAAAATAACACTCCCTCTAGGGTGGGTACATTGAAATTGACTTTACAGCGACCTGTTAAATACCGCAGTATTTCAAATAACCAGCATATGTGCTCAGCTGCGACGGGCGGCTGACAATACTGCTCGCACCCTTATAATATATTATTGAAATGATGTCCAGAAATGGCATCGACAGTCTCATAGCTTACTCAACAAGGGATTGGAGCAGACCAATTTTTTATTCGCTCCGCTCCTGCTCCGCTCCAGCTACTTTTTTTAAATAAAAATTCTTTTAATACTTTCAAACAGTGATCTTTCATTTGCAACAAACTCCATCTTTCTAGCTTTTCAGTTCCATATAGAAAAAAAATCATAAAGAATGCTTAATTTCCGAGCAAAGAAAGTACTATGCCTCCTTAACACCGGGCTGGGCGGCCCCACGATATAATATTGCGAATTGGTGTTTATTAAAAACAAATAATTCCTGTGCTCTTATAAAATGAAAGAAAATTCAAATAATAAAAAAAAATTGGAGCAGTGTAGCAGTAAAAATATTCCGTGCTCCGGCTCCGCTTCTGCTCCGAGGGAACCCCATTGCTCCACTGCTCCGCGCTCCAGCTCCGAGCTCGGCTCCAACGCTCTGTTTCTCAGTGACATCATTTATATCTTGACTAAGGACCTTGTAACTCCAAAGATACGATAATAAGAAATAAAATATTTAAAAGAAATCTTATCTCCGGTTTTTACTCCTTGACCGCACACCACAGAAGTCTCCTTAACCCTTCGGTGGGCGCGCCCGCGGCAGTTAGCCGCAAATTTTACATTTCGTATTGTACCATATGTAGTGTTCAAACTGGATCCATGTCCAATTCAGGATTCTTCCAGTGGACATTTTTGCATCATGCTACGTACTTGGAAGTTTTTTTTTTTTTTTTTTTTTATTTTTTAGAGGACAGAAAAATAAGATATAGGTGTTTATTAAGCAACTAATGTAATTTCGATTTTCTTCTGTGAGACCTAAAATTGTCTAAATTTAGAAGTAAAACAACGAGAACTCCGATTGCGGTGTAAATGCCGCAACGCGCCCACTCATGCAAGTCTGAAGAGCGCGCCCACCGAAGGGTTAAATCATGCAGAGGAATACTAATGCTCCTCCAGCAATAGGGTGTTATATTAGCAATAACGTGGTCGTTTAAATTAAGAACTTGTTTGAAACTATACTGCTATTCATTAACACTAACACCATTAGGAGACCACGCAAACCTACACTCACATGTTCGTTAAAACGGATGAAGAATAAATAGCAAACGTTGTCGTCCGAATTTAATCTGGCTAAACCTCTGGCGATAAGTCCAAACGTGACAAGGTACAATTCAACGTGTGCAGTTCGGATCATATTTATCGCGAAGCCAGATTTTTATCCGAATTTACGGTTCCCGTTAGTAATTATCAGTGAGTGCGGGTACGACGTATCGTCGGTTACCGAGCATTTTTGGTCTATTCGCACGGTCGCGCCGGGGCAAAAATAGTATTGTTGGAACTTTACGAGGTAAATGGTCCTTAATCGTCAGGTGGGGGAGAACGCGGACTGGCGAGCGGCCGACCGCGAGAAAAACCCGTGTAACCCTTTCGCGGTTGTGTGCGTTATGCATATCTAGCGGTACGTGCGGGCGCACAAACGAATCACTCACGTTTCCTATAAATTGCGGATTCATGGTTTATCGGCGCGCGGCCGAAACGTTTTACTGCCCAGCGATGCGCGATAACGCCGCGCTGACAGCGGAATGTCCCGGCCAAAATGAATCCAACGTGTACACGCGAGACGCATATGCGGGAAACGTATTCCCCCGTGTTTTGTTTTTCGCCGGTGTGCCTGGAATATCGAATATAGCCAGTGGCGTAGGGCGAAAGAAGGCCAACGGTGCCTGGAGGATTCGCGGAGAGCGAAAGACGTTTCTGCTGACAAGTGTAGATGTATGCTCCGCGATTACTCTGTACCATAGAGACACCTCCACAGATGCGCAGTGTAACCCTAAGACGCACGAAGATAGACACGTACGCTCTGCTACATATTCTTTCTGGCCACATGCTGTTCCAACGTAGCGTGTTAAATATTCCTGCATATTCTGTAAACACGTTGCAGCGACTCGCACGCATGCTACCCATGATGCATCGTTATGAAGAAAGGAAGGCCCGCGATGCTATCTTCATTGAATGTAATGATCTAAATACAGTGTATCTTCTCGGCTTTTTTCTTCAGATACCGGACTAACAGATTTTCTTGAAAGGATGCTCGTTTTGCTATCAAAACAGTGTGACTTGTTAGGCGATCTGACTAAGCAGGAAATATAATTTGAAACAGTAAGAAGAGATAGTGCAGTAAACTTACGGGTACTTAGTAGTCCGTCTTAATTAACGTCTTGAAGATACGAAATTAGACTAAATTGGAAATGGAGATAGAGAGCAGATAGAGCTGAAAGAGATAGAGCTAGACTGAAGTGGAATGTGTTAGAAATTAATCGGTATTTGTGTGTCCCTATTTATGTCTACAGAGCATTTTGACGCATAGCAAGTAGGGGATATGTGCTATAAAGGGGACACGTCTTAAATGGGACAAATCGAATTTCCAAAATTCTAAACGCATTACACATGCAAGTTATTTTCCTGTTTAGGGCAACACTAATGCCTAGTCATTTGACGTAAACTTCACTGCGGTCTCACTTGCAACAGAGTAGTAATCCACGGTTGATGTTTTTCGGCAGTAAAAGAGAAATTTTCATTGGTTTTCTGTGTCGTTTTCTGAGATTAAGATATATACAAAGTGTTAAAGTGTTATATCATTAAAATAGCCTGTATTCAATTGAAACGAAAACGCTTAACAGGTAAGCTTAATTAATTGTTTTCTTTGTTTTGCGGTTATTTTATATTAAACTCACTTATAGTCGTAAAAGGGACAGCATAACAAGTCTTAAATGGGACGACCATTTCATGGCTGTCCCTCTCATACACGTGTACTGCTGGACACTATATGTATTATACTTTCCTGTAAAGTTATTAGTGTATCATCTGATACATAGATGACATTGTTTTAAATTATGAATTATTAGTTGATGGCATATTGTTTCAAATTTAAGAATTAATAAAGTGGCTATTCAAAGCGACAAACTTTATCGTCAAAAAAATGTGTGGTAATAAATTAGCCCTCGTTATAAGTTATAAATTTGCTACAGTTGTATGTAAATTTGCGGTAAATGGGCCAATGAGTCATGCGAAATAAAAGGCACATTCAATTTTTTCTGTTCCATATGTCATTACCCATACAGCACACTCCATGGCAGGAACGTTCCCTGACGGTGGCAGGAACGTTGCCGTGGAATGTTCCACCGGGAACATTGCTGGAACGTTGCAGGAACCTTCCTATGTCCGCCCCTGTGGAACATTCCACGGCAACCTTCCTGCCACCTTCAGGGAACGTTCCGGGCATTTTCTAGCCACCTTCAGGGAACGTTCCGGGCATTCTCTAGCCACCTTCATGGAACTTTTCGGAAATTTTACAACAAAGGTCCCGCAGTAAGCAGGGCTCGAAAACTGTTATAATATCGATTTCGGTTTTCCAAACGGTTATAAAGAACCTTTATTCTGAATAATTGTTATGAAGAACCGAAATTTCCAACTATTATCTGTGTTTCGGTTACGGTTCCTATTTCCCTCCTCATATCGGTTCCATAACCGTAATTGTATCGACTTTTCCCTAATTGATATCAATAATAATTATTGTAGTTGCAGATTATACTGTATATGTGCATATTTTTTACAAAATCCTTATGGAAAAGGGAGAAACATTTATACACACCATTGATTTCTTAAATAAATTAGCTACACATTTTTTACATTCACACACACTATATTATTCAGAGTAGGAAGTTAAAAGTTTCTCCTGTATATTAGGTACTTACGCTTTGTGTAGACGATGTAAGGTCAATTGTTGTATGCTTTATGTAAACTATGGGACTATTCCCGTTTATAATAATAATAATAATAATAATAATAATAATAATAATAATAATAATAATAATAATAATAATAATAATAATAATAATAATAATAACAACAACAACAACAACAACAACAACAACAACAACAATAGCAATAATAACAATAATAATAATAATAATAATAATAATAATATTGGCTCTGGTGGATCTTCCCAAGCCGGCGGCGTGGTGAAGATCCAGGCGTTGTGTGACGTACCTCACGTGCGACACGACAGGTTGCAAAGCCAAAGCACGTAAGAAAGCACATGCGTAAATAGTTAGAGCGTGATTAGTTATTAATTGCTTTAAATAGTAAAAATGGTTAGAACGTGTGTGTTTTGTGGTGCAGGAGACCTGAGTGAATTGGGTGAAGGTTTGACATATCACGGGTAAGTAGAACCCATGTATATGCTACTTGTAGGTTATGTCGAACTTCTTAAAAAGAAATATTTTTGTTTGTTTCATATAGATTTCCGTTGAAGAATGAAAACTATCTGCATCGTTGGTTACAGAACATGGGTCTGGGCCTGAATTTCGTACATTCAAAGAAATCTTCTCTCTGCAAGCATTCCTACTGTATTTGGACAATATAAATGTTCTTGTGTTTTCTGTCACGATATATAAGAACAGGATAAAAACAGATTGTTTCGCAAGTAATATATATGAATTATTCAAATTAAGGAGTTTATTTTTAAGTTAAAGTAACTAATATGAAATATTTGATGCCTATTAACAAACTGCAATTTTCTAATTATTTAAAATACATATATTTCTTTGCTTTCTGTGCTACAAGCTTTTACTTTTCACACAGTTTCCTTGTAAACATGCATGCACTGTACAACTTTCATTTCACTTTCCGTTCAATTATTTAAAGTAACGGTGATTGTTATTTTTCCATTGCGTCGCTTGAATGCAGCCTGCGATTGGCGTTACATGAATGTTGTTTTTAATGAAGCCATTTTTCATGACTGAAATAATTTATTGATGACCTTTTATAGATTCATTTACTGAAGAGAAGCTGTGGAAGCTGCTGATATTAAATAAATTAATAGAGGATTCTGTGGCAGAGAAATATACAAAAAGAATCATTCATATATTCAAACATATAGTAAAATGAGTA
The DNA here is from genome assembly GCA_963932275.1 of Andrena praecox. Lineage (NCBI taxonomy): Eukaryota > Metazoa > Arthropoda > Insecta > Hymenoptera > Andrenidae > Andrena > Andrena praecox. Next base: position 39,797,822 of record OZ010731.1, read on the forward strand.
AGTAAATTTATTATTTATCTCATTTCAGCACTTAAAGTTGTAAAATTGTAAAATAAATGCATGTATTATTCCAGGTTCATTACACGCTGCATGCAGTACATTTTAAGTAAGGAGAGCGGAAGATCCTGGAACTCCACATACGCGGGTTTGAGAAGATCCACCAGAGCCACGCGCAGTTTGCGCGCATCGACGTTTCTCATTGTATCAGTTTTTATTTTATTATATCACTTAACAGAACAAACGCATTATTCTTCTTAACCGACCTGCAAACTCTAACACTATTATTATTTTTATTATTTTTATTATTGTTCTTGTGGTTGTCGGCTTGTATAGAAAAAATATATGAATATTTAATTGTCAGTATTTATTGTAATTTAATTAATTTCCTTAACCGTGACCATTCCTAGAAAATGCCCGGAACGTTCCCTGAAGGTGGCTAGAGAATGCCCGGAACGTTCCCTGAAGGTGGCTAGAGAATGCCCGGAACGTTCCCTGAAGGTGGCTAGAGAATGCCCGGAACGTTCCCTGAAGGTGGCAGGAAGGTTGCCGTGGAATGTTCCACAGGGGCGGACATAGGAAGGTTCCTGCAACGTTCCAGCAATGTTCCGGTGGAACGTTCCGGCAACCTTCCTGCCATGGAGTGTGCTGTATGGGTAATAATAAAATATTAATGATTTATACTACAAAGAGTTAATTTTTTCGTAGATTTCGTTCTTTTGTATCATTAAGATTTAGAATTATAATTGTAATACTTACTAAGTTTATTTTTATTAACGTGTCCCTTTCATGCCTTATACTGTCCCATTTATCCCTTTCAATAGGGCGAAAAATCAGTCCGAGTGCGCCCCATTGCCGGGATCAGTTATTTCTCCTCCAAGCGATTATTGGATAAAATAACTTTTATGCCTAAAAGGTTGAAGGTCTTGGAGACACATAAACGTCCCCGTAACAGCGCACCATCAACAATTTAGAATCAGTTTGGAGGCCCAACTTGGCGTTATTTTCTGTCCTAGATGTTTTTCAGTAACTGGGACATATGTTGTCCCAGCCGTAATATCAAAAATTTTCCAGACTGGGACAGCATATGTCCCGTCCGGTGCGAAAGGGTTAAAACCACCTAGTCGTAAAAGGGATATTTCCCACTTTTTTGAAAATCGAAGATTTTGTTATTTTCTATTATAATTTATGAGTTTGCAATATACTTTTATTGTTTTTTAAATACCTATAACGACATTGTCAGAAATGGACGCTAAACAAAAGTGTCCCTTTTATAGCACCTCTCCCCTACTGCAGTTTTGGGCCCAGAGCACAAAAGAACAACAAACTTTTTGTATTTTAAGACATGCGAAATAATCTTGAGAGGAGCATTCGACAGGAACTGCAGCCATTCCGTGGCAAAATCCACTGATGCTTCAATATCCAAAGGCCTGTATTCAAATTTCATCGCCAGAATGAAAATTGTTCATTTAAAGCAGTTTCATACAGACTAGAAGCATTGTAAGCATTAGTAAGCATTGTAATTATTTCAGAATGTCTGGAACTTGATAACACCAAATGGCTTTCAATGACCTTGAACAATCTATATAGGTTTTATATAGCTGAGCTCGTCTTTTTATAAAGTATAAGCTTATATAAACAAAAACATACTCATTCGCCCGGAAATACGCACGGGATTTTCGATAAGTTAATTTCAACATTACTTATTAACAAATGATTGCCCTCTCTTTATAGAAAATTGAACGTCTTTTATTCAAATACTCACCAATCACACAAAAATCAATATTTTTAAAATCCCCTACGTATTTCTCTAGCTATAAACATGTAGATTTAAGTGATATTTTTGTCTTTTTTCCAGATTTAAATTTGCACCAGCTACACTGCGTGCCGCAGAGCACCTAAAACTTCAACATGCCTCACGAGAATGGCTTCAGTGCCGCCATTTTTTAATATTTCTCAATTATCATTTTTTTTTTAATAACAAAATATATGCTTAATAACTTCCTTCAGTATTGTAATTCTATTACCTTTCCTTCCATCCAAGAAAAATTGCCAGAAAAACGCTTTTTTCAAGCTGTTACAGTGGTGTTACCCGTTAACCCTACACTGAGCATTGTAGACGATCTGCTACAACATCTGTAAATTCGAAATAAAAGAGAACCAGAGACATTTCTTCTGTATTGACTGTTCTTTCGTTTTGTAAAATTTCATAATCAATAAAAAAAACTGACATTCAATGTACTCCCACTGCAGGATGTAGCAGATGTGATAAATGTACATTAATTTCAATAAAAACATACCAACCCGGAACTTTTTCATTATTTCCCCGGATTCACAGGCAAAATCTACGTTAGAAACATTTTTTTTTCTTCGCAAAAAGAAACTGTGCAGTGTACGGTTAATTGAACAATGCGAGCATTGTTAATGTATACGTATGTAAATACTAGATGGCACACATTGTACGTCACAGTCATCGATGCAGAATTAAAAATATATGCTCGTTTATCATGGAACACGTTGCCATCTGGCGAAACATAAATTATCATTTCCCTTTTAACCGGATTCACATTGTTTTGTTTGATCGCACGTAGCGGTCGTTAATTTAATATCCAATTAAGCGTGTACTGGTTTCATTAAATACGTAACGTGATCCATTAAATGCAATTGCCTGATATTTATTCGAGTAATATTGATAAATGTTTACGAATGCAGCATGTGCATATACAGGGTGCTTCACTGCAAATGGTAAACCTCTTAGGGGGTGATTTTTTAGGCTCTAAAATAAAACGAAAATATAGAATGAAATTTTTTAATATCACGCTTCGTTTTCGAGAAAATTGACTCCGCATTGTGCGTGTCAATACTCGGTTACAATTCAAAGTCAATTTTCGCAAAACCGAAGCGCGATATTAAAAAATTTCATTCAATATTTTCGTCTCATTTTGGTCTGCAAAACCACCCCCTAAAAGGTTTACCACCAGTAATGAAACACCCTGTACAACAACTAACAGTAACTACTTGCGCAATTGCTTGCAATTGCTTGCAATTGCTTGCAATGCTTTCGTTATTGTATTTCTCCGAGAAAAGCTAAACTGTTCTTCGCGTATACATTCAATGCCGTTAATAACATTTTTTTAAAATATCCGCGCTAAAGGTGTGCACAAATGTCATAAATCAGAAGTGAAAAATTATCGCGTCTCCTGCGACAGAGCAAGAGCTAGGTGGCCGCCTCTGCACGACGCTGATAATTGCATTGTCGCATTAATACACATCTAACATAATGCAGCTTCGAGCCCGATGATGAACGACGCAATCTGTTAAGAGTGCGCCACCCCTTGACGTACGCGCTTTCACGTCGTAGTTATATATTTGCCGGGGTGAAAATTTATTATGTACTAAAACACCGGTATTGTTGCAAGAAAGCGGCTGTTGACTAGAAAAAGCTGCTGTTATTAATTCACATTAGCTTAATAGGCGCAAGAGAGACGGGGACAGGGAAAAAGAGGGGGGAGCGGATAGACGGAAAGAAAAAGAGAAGGACAGAGGAGGGTAGGCCGTGGGGGGGAATAAGGTCACGCCAGAAAGTGAGTAATGAAGGCGGTTTATCTCCGAGGAGTAACTAGCGGTGTTCGTGTAATGGGGGCATTCATCAACACGATCTCACATCGCCTTTCCGTTCGCGTTTTAGAGTCTCATGACGATTTGCACTACGGAATGGACGGTGAGAAACGGAGCTGAAACGATTTCTGTCTGCGCGCGTCTCGGAAAACCCGTACCCACTTTGCCGCGTAAGATTAATGTCGTCGAACTGGAGTTTTTGGCGCCATTAATTTTTCTGACACATTTATTAATTTTCTTTACTCGCCAGTCGTACCCGCGCTAAGTTTAAAATCTCGACGTTAAGCTGACGGACAATCACCTGTTCCCTTCCACACTCCTCCTCCATCCTTCTATCGGCGTCCCTTTTTTTCTTCCAATTAACATATAGGTATTGTAAAATACGCTCGCGTTGAATATAATTTTTATTAGTAATGAATTGATTGCAGTAGGTAGGTTTTTCTGATAAATCGGATAATAATCTTTTGGGATTGAATATAAACCAGGGAAGACCCTCGCATTTTTATTCGAATTATCCAGGACGAATATTCGTCGACGATCACGTTTAATCTCAGATATATTTTATCCGTGGAATTTCACGTTGGGCGTTTCAATGAAAAAAGCAGATGGCAGTGTCGACGCAATGCGTGACGCTCGGCGTGCGAGATCGACGGGATTATAGCAAGCATAACAGTAACAGCGACAACGACGACAACAACGGAGCATCCCGCGGCCAGTATAATATACACGCGCGGAACACGCCACGAGCGCAGAGGGCAGCCATATTATTACCGTCTTTTCGCAGTCCGGGCCTCTGTAATTATGATTTTATTTTTATGGACATAAATTATACAGCCTGCCTAGCTGTGTCATTATATGGCATTTTAATTCAAGGCTGTAGACATAATGGTAACCCGCGCCGCGGACTTGCTGCTCACCTGCCCGCTGAAATGGAGAAGTGGGATGAAGGTGGTGAGACAGGGGTAGAGGGCAGGTTCCGCTGCTAGTGGGGAGACGGCCACTTTGCCTCTTGTTATTTGTACGCTCCTACGTTTATTTAGCTGCTTCCTCCGCACTCCCATTTCCTCGCTATCCGAGCTGACGATCAATCTGCACAACACTCGGATTTTTTGCAATCTGCATTACCGTCTGATGATAAATTGAAAAAACGCCTTGGAAGTTGTTTATTCCCGAATGGCATTGATGCCTCGCAATATTTTGGTAAAAATAGAAATAAGACACAAATGCGAGTTATCAGGGCACTGATGTTTACTAAAATATATTGTTCGATTAAAATATAAACCATGTAAAGTAGCCGAATATGAGACCCATTTTTTTAAAAACACCATAACTCATGACTAAGAACACTTTTATTAGAAATTAATACACGGTTTAAAAGTAGGATATGTACTTTTTAGGAACCCACTGGAAATTATTATAACCAAAATTCGGTTTCTTCGTGATAAAATATAAACGAAAGTCCTGCAATAACGCCGGCAGAGATGGGCAAAATGTAATCTAATTACAAATTACAAATTACGATTAAACTGTAATTGTGTAATTGATTACACATTATTTTCTGTAATTGTTAATTTATATAGTTGACCATTTGGTTTTGTCAACTATCTAAATGATCGATTACAGAAAATAATGTGTAATCAATTACACAATTACAGTTTAATCGTAATTTGTAAGTTGTAATTAGATTACATTTTGCCCAACTCTGAACGCCGGTTATAAAAATGGGTTCCTAATTAGGGCTGTTCGAGTACTCGGAAAAAGCGAGCCGAGCCAGACTCGGCTCGAAAAACCGGACCGAGCCGAGTACTCGAAACAACCGAGTAGCTCGAATAGAACCGAGCAACTCGAATTTTTCCGAGCAACTCGAATTTTTTCGAGCAACTCGAATTTTTTCGAGCAACTCGAATTTTTTCGAGCAACTCGAAATTTTTCGAGCAACTCGAATAGAACCGAGAACTCGAATTTTTTCGAGCTGCTCGAAGTAAACCGAGCAGGCCGAAAGAACCGAGCGAGCCGAAAGTACCTACTGGCCCGAAAGTACCGAAGAATCCGGTGTGTCGAGTAGTTTGAAGTTTGAATGTTTCGAATATTTTAGAATATGTTTATATACTGGATAATGATTCGTAATTATTATTATTATTATTTTGACTTTCTTAATAAAGTCAAAATAATTAATCCTCGGTCCTCTAGACCTAAATAATAATAATAATAATTACGAATCATTATCCAGTATATAAACATATTCTAAAATATTTGAAACATTCAAACTTCAAACTACTCGTCACACCGGATTGTTCGGTACTTTCGGCCCACTAGGTACTTTCGGCCCGCTCGGTTGTTTCGAGTACTCGGCTCGGTCCGATTTTTCGAGTCTCGGCTCGGTCCGAATTTCAAGCTACTCGAATATTCGAGTACTCGAACAGCCCTATTCCTAATATGAGACCCGGTTAGTTTTTTGCCGAAACTCATTTTTTGCTAATTTTTTTTACAAGTTGGGCATGTAAAATCTGTTTCTTTACCACCACAGTCTTCGTGGACTCACCGATAACATTTCATACACTTAACCCATTGTTCACCATGTACATCTGAAGAGTAGAGGCCTGTGCAAAACAAGCATTCTGCATCATAAGTTTCTTCATCATCGTTTTCGTCATCCAATATAATTTCTTCTTTACTCTCATCAGTTGAACTGTCACTATACACGGGTTTCCTTTTAGTGGATTTTTTTTATTTGCCTTTCAACATGATAACTATTAAGAAGCTTACCGGTTAAGTCTTCATTATTCAATGGTATACAACTAGTAAACCTTAAACTCCATTGCATGCACTATACAACAGTATTTATGGAAATGATATTATACATTTACCATTTTGGAGGTATTTGTTACATAACCCCTCGTGGTCACACGGGGTGTATTGTACCCCAGCCAAGTTTTGAGTTCTAATATCGCGCCTTTACGAATTCGAAATGTGAGTTAGTGCGCCATCTACCGTTAGTTGAGAGACCTTACTACAGCATTCAACGCTTTAGAAAATTCGCTATCGCATTTGTATATCTCAAACAACCGTTTGAAAAATAGTGGGGTGTAGCGAACCTCGGTGTGACCAAAGTGTGATTCGGTGCAAAAATTTTGAAGTGTTTTTTTTTAGTTCTTTGGATTCAGCAGATTTTATTAAATGTGGGTAAAAGTTTCTAAACCCTGCGATTTTTTAAAGGATTTATTCAGTGATATATATTATGTGTTATGTGCAGTCGTGCAGATGCCATATAATCTACGGAGTCGGGTGCGCAAAGTTTTATTATTATTTTTTTGTTTGGACATAGTATTAATACAATACACCGTAAAACCCTGCCAAAGAGGTTTTTTTATTTTATTTCTAGCAAATAAATAACCATACTTATATGCCAATTTTCGATTTCATTTCTGCTGAACATAGAACACTTCTTATCTGAGAATAAATACCTTTTTTGCCACACCCAGCACTAAACTAATTTTCTTCCTGAAGTATATGTCTTTGCCAATATTTCTGTAAATTTTCAGACCTTACTATTAAAATTTAAAAATTTGGTGAATTTTAACGAAAAAAATCGCTTCTTTCCACAACTATTTCTTTAAATATAAATTTCATCTTGTCGAAACTTACATTTCTAGAAAAATACTATTAGAGCATGATTGTATGAGTATTACGAATGTACAATTATCACTGAAAAGTTAAAAGATTCAAAAATACGAAAATGGTAACAAAAAAATGACGCTGGGGTACAATGAACCCCGTGTGACCAACGTGTGATTATAAGGAGGTGTGACCACGAAGGGTTAATTGAACGACTTCAAAAAACTTTCTGCGACGTGTTTCATAAATGTGTTTGTTTGAGACGCTTAATGGATTCCAAACGCCACCATGTGGTCAAAACAACAACTACACGCTTAGTTACGAAACGAAACAACGTTGCTACGGCATTCAAGTGTTCTGCAGCGGAGATAAGCTGGAGTCTCGTATTAGGAGAGATCGACATATTCGGTTTAGTTTACCCTACTATTGTCTCTTTTCGAATAATAGTCGAAATGTAATAATTTTACCCGTCTCTTCGTTGACAGAAACTGGTGTAGACGTGGAATCAAAATCAAAATTTGACTTTTTTCGGACATGTAACATTCAACAGCCGTTTTTTATAGGTTTTCGTGCGCTGAAAACGAATCCGCAAACAGTTTGTCGCCATCACCCCCAGTTCTTGAGAAATTCGAGTTTGGAAAAAATGCAAATTTTCGACTTTGAACATTTTTTATGTCGAAACAGTAATAGTTATTCGGTTGCTTGGTCCGTCAAATTATTCTATGAACCCTCCCGAATACATCGATATAAGTTATTAGTGCATTATGAACATTTAAGTATGTTTAAACAACGCTCACCTTTGATCGATGTTCGTTCTTTTCCCTTTGGTCGTTGTTTAAACATATTTAAATATTCATAATGCACTAGTAACTTACATCATTGTATCCGGGAGGATTCATAGAATACTTTTCAAAGGAAAATACTTTGGGATAAACATTACATAATAATGAAATACTAATGCAATTTTTTCTATCCAACAAATGATATTATGTTTAACTTTCAACGAATATTGCAGGCACCTATTATTAATGTAAATGTAATTAGAAAAACGGGAATTATTTGAAGAGTATTAATAAAAAATATTCGACAATTGTGTTAATAAAAATATATACACTCTATAAATTAAAAAAATATTGCTAGGTTAGGATACTTAACTTTAATAATATTACCTTAACGTATTATTCTTATACGCGGTAACATTATCATTATATCTGAAATATTACATCTTAAAGGAAATGTAAGTATATTTTTAATAAACCCAAGATAGGAAGCGAAAAAAATGACGCTATTATTTCTTACACTCAACGTACCTACATCCATTCTCGTAGTTTGTGAGTTTCTTGCACTTCCGTTTTCATGCGATTCCACCAAGCGCGATCGCAGACTGATTATATCGTGTGACGTTTTTTCTGAATGTAGGTAATTATACAAACTAAGAAACGGTCGAAATGTTTCCACAAATGTTTTTATATTTCTGACTTTATAATATTAATTACCCTTCTTACTCTCGTCCATCATGAGTGAAAATTATAGCTATACCTTCAGTGAGCATCCTATAATTAAACACTCTAATTTAATTGTGTAAAGCTCATAGTAAAATGAACTGCAAAATAAAAATTTTAATGCATTAAAAGTAGTTATATTTTCGTTATGCAACTGAAAAGGGAGAAGTCATTAAAATCCAAAGTCTTATACTTCTTATAAATTACTTGGTCATGTATAGGTTATGTTATCGTTAAATGCGAGAAACTTGTACTACTTGTACAAAGTAACTACAAAAAGTATGAGTATATAATTGTACCTGGATCATTTTAATGATTTAACTCTAATGAAGACTCTTAAGTGTGCAGAACCATATTATCAATATCCTCATATTGTACAGTGCAGTTAGCATCGTACACGTGACTGATTTCCTTCGAGTACCACGTGACTTTCATTTAAGTGCAATTTTGAAAGGTAGTAGAACGCTTTGAATTCCTGGTGATTACGCTACATAATTGCGCACTGCTCTGTTGTTAATATGTTGTTACGTCCGTCGGAATTATACATAATTTGTAGTCATAAATATACCTTGCTTCGGTTTACTTTTGACAGTAATCCATATTTTCTTGGAACTGTCATGCATATTTTCCACAATGACGTCCCAGTAAGAATTGATTATTGATTTTGTTACGAGGTTAAAAACTGTGGTAAAAAGTTATCTCGTTTGCCTTTTACATTACCTACGTCTATTTTAAAACGGAAACTCTACTTACGCTCTTTCCCTTGCAACTTTAACAATTTGAAAATAGAAAGTGAAAAAATGTGTTCTTTCAATTTTGAAATTGAATTACTTTCGAATGAATGATACATAGAGTTAACAAAATGCAGGGTATATAAACCTGAACTGATTAACTACTGCTAGTTTTAGCTACAACAGCTGCAAAACCATTCATGGAGTTTGCATTAATATCAACTCTTCATTCCCCAGCCATAACAAACAATTTGCTAATTATATGATGCATGTTACATACCAGCATTGTAAAAGAAAAAAGTAACACGAAAGAATATTTCACAGAAACAATGCAATTGTTCTTTGAATCTACTTGAACATTTGCCTCCAAACTTCTAAATGCTCATAAATTCTGAACATGGTCATATGTATTTCTGTCGAGAAAAAATAAAGATTGTTTTCAAAACAATCCTTCTCACCTACCTATATTGCCTTTAATTTTCATTATAATAAAATTAAATACTTTTTCAAAGAAATCTATGCCCTGTTAGTACATATACATTAGGGTTTATACAAAAACCGGTTTTCGAATTTCACTATTCTCAAAAAACCGGTTTTCGAATTTTCACAAAAAAATATTTTTAAAATAGAAAATAAATATTTATACTTATTTTAAAAATTTTCAGTTCTTTTAATAGTTATTGAATTACAAACGTATAACAAAATAAAATATAATCTATCTATACAAAACCAAATAAATAAATAAAAAAACTAAAATCCGTACAAATCTGTACAATTTTTGAATTCATTTAATATTTATGAATCGACAAAAATATAACACAATAAAATACACTGCATTCAAAACCAAATGAAATAAAAACTAAAATAACTAAAATCCGTACAAAATATAATTTATAAATCTTTATTTCATTTAGTATTTTTCTTCCGAAAATATGAACTCATGAAGATTAGTTTTACATTAGTTTTACCGGTTTTATTAATTTAAAAACCGGTTTTCGAATTTTACAAATTAATAAAAAAAAACTGTTTTTAAAAACTGACAAACCCTAATATACATCTAAGGAAACATAATATCTATAGCATATTCCCAAAATATTTAGGGACACATCTAAAGGCTTAAAATACTACCATAATAAATATGTATATACTTTAAAATAAGTACAAAACAATAGGAACTTTTGTGCCTCATCTTATGAGCATTGAAGGGTGGGTTTACCCCCTAAATGTACAAATGGGCAAAAATAAAAACACACGTATTTCTTATTTTTCCATCCTCTAAAACATATAAAAACCAAAGCAATCGGATGGGGATACCTAAAAAATCTTATAACTTTTGGGGGTGGTTTACCCCCTAAATATGAAAATGGGACAATATAAAAAAAAATATATAAGTATATCTTATTTTTCGGTCCTCTAAAATATGTCCAAAAATCAAAGCAATCGGAGCCGGATAGCTAAAAACTTCTCCTTGTTAGTCGGACTTACACCAATAAGTTTCGAAAAGCTCTGCTCTTGTTAATTTAATTATTAAAGAGACATGTTCTTATTTCTCAGTTAAGAATGAAGTTATAACTTAATTCACTATGAAAGTAAACAGATGGAGCCTTTGAGACGTCAAAATTTGTTATTATCTCAAATTATCAAAATTGGGACTTACACCACTATGATTCTCAGCTCCCCCGATACAACTTACGGACACATCTTATTTTTTGGAAGCGTTCTCTATCTCTAGAGAAAATTTGCCATGGCGTGATGGATACTCTTTCGGAGAAGCTTAAGTATTTACCGAATCAAAATTTAATCGAATTTGGGTCCGACGGGGGACTGTATGTAGTAGGGTGTGTCAATTTTTTCAATGTTTTAATTTTAAAAACGACTAGTGGAAAAACGGTTCCATTTCAGGTTTAAGATTAAACTCTACCTTTAAATTTTGTGTAATACATTATTTACCTAGTTGGAATTTCATTTGAAATTATAGAAAAATACGAAAATTACTAAAATTATTAAAAAAAAAATGTTAATAAATGAGCTTATGAATCGCAACAGAAGCAAACAAGATATCGCTTCTTTGGTGGACTTTGTTAAATAGCATTAAATTTACTACATATATGACGTATGGCTAGATCTGTTGCTAAAGTTACATATATTTTCATTTTGTAATAAATACAAATTTCCATACATTTTCACGTGAATGTAATAAATACTAATTTCCACATATTTTTATTCTCATTTTCATGCTTTTATGTAAGCAAGACTCGCTTTAAGCATTATATGAATATGTAATTTGTAGTTAAATCTTACTTAATTTTCACTTTTTTCAACTGTGATTTGAAGTAGCTAAACCTCACTAAAATCAATTTCTGAAGATAGTTTCAGATTCAGGATTAAAAACAGCATTACTTTGTCACTGGTTGTTTTAAAATTTTCAAAAATTTTAAATTTACCCACAAAATCGACACACCCTAGTATGTAGGTAAGACGTCGTGTGGGGGACGAGTTTAATAAAAAGTGCACGAAAGCAACAGTATAAGGTGGTGACGGATCAGTGTTCGTCTGGGGTTCCATGAATATGAATGGTAAAGGTCCAATTCATCAAATAAATGGCATTATGGAGCGATTTGTGTATTCGAGTATCTTGAAAGATGTGCTGCTACCATTTGCAAGCAGTTAGATGCTGGAAGATTGGCCAGAAAATTTTAGTGTAATGAAGTGGCCGGCACAATCTCCGGATTTAAATCCGGACCAGCAAAAACTGCGAAACTTGGAACAACTGTATGTACGTGGTTGTTGAGGAAGGTTGTAAGGCGATTCCATCTATGCCATAGATGTGCTGCAGTATTGCGGCAGAATGGTTCAGCTAACAAATATTAATGATATTCTAAGTTCAACTTTAAATAACTGTAGAAAATAAGTCAAACTTCGATGTGTCCTTAAGTAGGTACATATGAGGCATTGAGAACAAAAATATGTAAAAAAAATAAAGTTAAACGTTTTTATTTAATTTGATTAAAAATACACTAAAAACTAAAAAAATAATTTAAATAAAATCGTGGGGCAGGATATTTCATCGTTTTTCATCGCTCATTTCGACGCTTGAAATCAGAACTTAGACACTAAAAAGTAAACAATAAAAAAAATTTAAGTTAAAAGATTTTATTTAATTTGATTAAAAATACACTAAAAAATAAAAAATAATTTAAATAAAATCGTGTGGCAGGATATTTCATACCAGGATATGAATCAATTTCATTTTTCTGATTGAATGTAAACTTTTCTTTTTATAAAAAATTTACTGCTCATGTTTAGGGCAAAAAATCGATTCATTTCTTAAAAAGTGCACCACTTCCACAAATATTGATTAAAAAAGAAAAACCTACGTACTTCCAAAGCCAATTGTATATAGATTATAAATTTTGTTTATATTTTACTCCCGGACTCATACATGCCGAGAAATCCGCCCTCCCGTGGCGGTGTTTTCAAAAAGCTGTTTTCGACGACGGGCTCTGTCGCCGCCATTTTGTACGAAAATGGCAATAAAAAAAATTGCTTTTCGTACTTCAATATGTGTTAAATAAACCCTCTGAAAAGAAATTCTATTCCGTTTGTCATACTCCCAAAATAAATTGTCAAATTTAGGCCTCCAGAGTGGTTTTACCCCTTAAGAACACGGTGCAAACGAATAATTTAATATCTACAGAAATAACAACGTAATCGCAGAAAAAGAAACAGCGAATAACAGGTGCGAATGAACGCCAGCATAAATAGAAATAACGGAACACATCCATACTAAATATCTTATATAAACGCAAAGCATTGAAAATTGCAAATCCTAGTTCTCCCGGAAATGATCATCGACCCTGACAGCTAAGATAGAACAAAATCGGCGGTTCGTTCACATTTTTCTCGATGAATGGGACAAGGATCAACACGTACGGTAGCCGGTAATACTCGATGTTGCGAACGCTCGGCAGAGTGGCAAGCTGTCAGCCCGCCGCCGTGCTGTCAGTTTCCTGTCTGGTTGCTGTCTATCTGTCATTCACTCACTCAACCCACTCATTCGAGCAACCCATCTCTCGGACTTTTTTGGCGCTCTCCCACCTCTCTCGCTTTCTCCCCCGCTCTCTCTCTCTCTCTCTCTCTCTCCCTCTCTCTCTCTCTCTCTCTCTCTCTTCCCTTTTTTTTTTAATCTCTCTTTTTCGTGACTGATGTTCGAACTCGTTGGCCCTGTTACAGCGCCGCCCGTACGCAGCTGCCTGCGAAAATATTTTTTCGACTTCTGCTGAACGAACCCATGGATGATACCTAACCGCGATGTCCTGCGAAAAATTCTTTCCAGATGCGCCCTCTGCGCCGACGGTGGTCCAGCATTGTCTTTGTTTTTCTACATAATTACTATATAATTAGTGCTGAATGTTTTAACGACACGTAGGATATAACACAAAAAAAAAATAATCAAGCTGAAAGCTCTTTTATTTTTTAATTCTGTGACCAAGTTTTAGATATGTATATAGGTATCTACTTGGTTTTTAGAAAGGTATGTAAATATTCCACCTTTAATACTCGTCGCGCATGTGCAACAATTTCGACGCGAGTTATTTACGATTACGCGAATTAAACGGAAAACGGGGAAACGACTTTTGTTTTGCAGAAAGGGATATGAAAATTCTACAACGTAGCCCGGCGATACATAAAATCTCGACCCCTTCGTGCTTCACAGACGGGCGGGGTATAAATCACACGAATTTACGATACCGGTTGAAAAGGGTAGCAGAATATTTATAGTCATCTCGTGTAGTTACATGTAACAAATTGAACTTTTATATAAACGTGCTCACGCCCGAAGGTACTACTGGCGGGCACAGATTTTAATTATCGATATCGATTTATTGCCAATACATATTAATGCGGGAACGAGCTACCTCACGTGCCGATGTTTATTCATATTGATGGAACCAGATTGAAACATAAACCGGATATGCAAACAACTGCAGGTTTAATCGGTCGGCATGACCTACGAAAAAAAAAACAATTTTACACACAGGTCGATGTAAAAATTATTGTCGCACCCCCCGCGATTTTCGTTTATTGTCAAGCTATTTTCAGCTGTGCGTATAAGTGAAAACCAAAATTATATTGCTGTCGATGTATGGAAAATATTCGTCGCTGATTGAACAGTTATAATATCTGGATAATTTACATATTTCGTAGGAAAGAAAAGTGACCAATCGTGATTAGATTAATGTAACAGTAGTCAAAAATTTAGTCCATTACAACTTTGAAATTAAGAGTTTTACATATGTTATTTAGAGAATTAATTTCGTTATTTTTTTCATACAATTACGATTTCCTATCTTTTACATAAGTTTGATAATCAAGTAAAACGAAACGTATACATTTATACTTATGCAAGTATCAATAAATATATATTAAATAATATAACTAATATATTAAAATGTGAGTTTAATATAAATAAAAAAATTAAAATAATATTCTTCTTGATAATAATTTCTTACTCTTATTTTCCTCCAATAATAAATAACAACATTTATTTTAAAATGCTCACTAATTGAAAATCTATTATTAATAAATAATCAAGTTAAATTAATTTCCATTATTGTTATAATATCAAGATTCATTATAATTTGAGGGTACTTAAATTCCATCAGTTCATAAGTTGCAATCTACAATATTGAATGAGCCTGATTAAATGTTAGGCTGCTTAGATAAATTAAATACAAAGCCAAAGAAGTTTGTTATAAAGAAGAGATTTAAAGAGGAGATTATTAATTGAACTCAAACATAAAAATTCAAGGAAATAATGAATTTTGGAAAGACATTGTGCAAATGCGCGTGGAATAATAAAAACAATTTCAAATATATTTGAATTATTCACAAAAAATACCTTTTTTAATAAAAACATATTGATCTTATATTAATAATTTTCTAAAATAATTATATTCTCAGCCTTATTGTGAAGGTCAGGAAATTTGTTTAAGCATTTAGTTTCCAACAAAGAAAGTCTCAGAGGTATACTAACAATATATAAAAGCTAATTAATCTCAGCTGGATATCCTCATGAATTAGCAATTGTATAAAGCAGGAAACCCCAAGCGTGATAATTAATCTCGTGTTTAATTAACGGACACGGATGGACAAACGCAACAATGAAAGCAGTAAGTCATTCCAGCACGGGGAAAATCATCCAGCGAGACTGTATTATACCGAATTACACACGCGAAAGAGTCATTAAGACATGACTCGGATGTTGATTGCGTAGAATTAAAAGCCGAATGTAAGTAACAAATTGAGCCACGCTGGACGTTAACGAAGACGTTGTGATAACTGTTGACAAATGCGGCAGGAAAAAAGGAACAGGGAACAGGAACTCGCGCCGCCTAATGATGCTATCCATTTTCTTTTATATCTCCCGTGACGTTACAAAGGATCCACCATTTTCGTCCCCTTCTGAATCTTTGACGCGTACTCATGTCGTAAAAATGCCCACATCATAGCACTTCCTTTCTTCCGTGTCTGTGGGTGTGTTGTTTGTAATCACATGCGCCTGAAAATAGGTATGTTGATGCGTGTAAAAAGGACCAACACCATACATGGAAGAGGTTTTATTTCAAGAGAGAAAAAGGTAAAGGCGGAACCACACATTCGGCATGTTGTCGAATACCGAAGATTTTGAATCATCAGTACTATATGTATAGTGCTTTTGAGTTTACTGATTAGGTTAGTCTCATAGTTGCAAATTATTTTCACAATTACGATGCATTAATAAATGTCAACAAAATTTTAGTCTGTATTTTTAATTATCGTCCACAAATTAAAGTGGAAATCATAGACGAAGAAGTAGCTGAGAAGGTAGGACTAACAAAACTGTCAAATAAAATTGACCCCACTGTACGATTTTAGGGTTCAATTCACTATTGTTGATTCTCACTATCCGTCCAGGCCAGGCATGGCCAACTGGCCGGTTAGGAGCACGAGCGACCATGCTATCTGTCCGAGCAGCGTGGGAGGGGAGCTCGAAGCCAATGAGATGCCGCGGGGATGCAACGGTTCGGGAAAACTTTAGTAGTGTGCGCGTAGGCTCGTACCGCTAGGCTTAAATGACTGCGGAGTGATTTTTCAAAAGGGCATATTTCCACATAGAACGAATTTTCAATAACCGCAAAAAACTGCGGTACCTAAGTTTATTAAGAAAAATCTTTTTCTTTATTAAGTAGTACACGTACATTTTATTATTTCATCTGATAGCGGTAATGTTTTAAATTTAGCGACATTGTTTTAATAGTTATTTAAAAAAAAGTTTGGAAATTAGCGCTTTTGATGGAAACTATAAGAAATAAGCCCTTTTGTGTGAAACCATTTGGAAATAAGCCCTTTTGTTATAGACACGTTTGGAAATAAGTACTTTTGTAATGTACACATTACTTTGCCTGACATTGTAAAAAAGTGGAAACAACTGAAGTTGAAAGGTTTCAAACGCTTGATAGGTGGAGTAAATATGTGTATGGTTAAAACAAACGTTTTGCCACGTATAAGTCTAAAGATACCATGAGAGTGGATACATTTTTAAACTAATTTAGTATATGTTTGCGTAAATCTATGGAATTAAGTTCCCTTTGTTTCGAATTCATTACAATTTCCTAGATCAGGATAGGAAATATGTCCGTATTGGTTCAGACAAAAAATTATTTCACTGTGTCATCAGACAAACTTGGAAATAACACCTTTTGTATGTAACATGTATTTTCGCCTGAATTTTTCAAATAGGAATAAACGTATTTTGTAGTGTTTTATGTCACTAGAGGATGTAATTTAACCCTTCGTGGCCACACCTTCTTATAATCACAAATTGGTCACGCGGGGTTCACTGTACCCCAGCGTCATTTTTTGAGTTACCATTTTCGTATTTTTGAATATTTTAACTTTTCAGTGATAATTGTATATTCGTAATACTTATACAGTCATGGTCTAATAGTGTTTTTCTAGAAATGTAAATTTTGATATGATAAAATTTGTAGTTGAAAATGAGCGATTTTCCACGGTTGTGGGAAAGAACCGTTTTTTTTAAATTTTTTTTTTCTTTTTGCGATAAATCCCCTTTGGAAGACGTAAAGTTGCGACATTTCAAACCGAAAATTGCTCTTGGGGTGCGATATACCCCGTGTGACCACGAAGGGTTAAGATTATTAAGACGATGCTATCAAAATTTGCTTCAAGGTGAAAAATGGAAATACGCCTTTTTGAAAAATCACTCCTAAACTGGGACTCTTGGGGCCCCAGTGTTCTATATTCTATGAATTGAAAAAATAAACAGGACTTTATTAATGATTAAACAACAATATTATATGTATAATTGGACGGAATAAAACTGAAGAGTCTCACACCAGACTCTGCTTAACAAAAAGTTTCTTATCCGTTGCTATCAATATTTTTCATTTCCTACAAATCGGTACAATCAAATAACAGTTAAAACGTTGAATTGAAAGTAGACTTGCACTTCAACCCTTCACGGATATTTTCTACAGACAATTCAGAGCCGACTTGCGGCCTTCTTGGCGACGGCAGAAAAATTATGAATTACTTCTTTATATATTCTGTAGTTTCGTAGCCTTGATTTTATTTATTTATAAACAAAAATATTTGAAAGTCCCATTACTTCC
The DNA here is from genome assembly GCA_963932275.1 of Andrena praecox. Lineage (NCBI taxonomy): Eukaryota > Metazoa > Arthropoda > Insecta > Hymenoptera > Andrenidae > Andrena > Andrena praecox. The sequence continues at coordinate 39,815,960 of OZ010731.1, forward strand.
ATCAATATACTATGTGTACATAATTTTGAAGAGAACAAAATGAAAAATTTACGCAAAGCGATTTAAATAAAAATGTATACGAGGTAAGAAAAAGAGTACACTGAAAAAAATGATACAGTTTTATAAACAATTCAAGTAAAAAAAGTAAATGTAACTAAAAAAGTGGGGCATGTAGCAAAGTACTCTGGCAGTGAACACTGGGACCCCCAAGAATCCCAGTTTTTTAAGCCTACCCGTATAGGTATGAGCCTACATGCAGTGGCGGATTTAACAGGACGGCTGATGCGCACTTGCCGCCTAGGCCCCTGCACAGAAGGCCCCCGCAGGGCCCCACGACCAAAAAAAAATTATTATTACGTATAGGTATCTAAACACTACATTGTTTTCGTACTACCACGCTTGGCCCGTTTTTAGTAAACTGCCTCTTCATTTTCCCGAAAAAATGGACCCCTGCCCAGAAGGCCCACCTAGGGCCCTATCTTAAAAAAAATATGACTAACGAAACACTATACTTTTTCTGTACTACTACACTTACCCCGTTTTTAGTAAACTACTTCTTCAGTTTCCGTCAAAAATGGGCCCCGCAGAACATTCGCCACCTGGGCCTTTTTTCTTAAACCCGCCACTGCCTACATGCACACTACTACAGTTTTCCCCACTCGTTGCATGCCCCCGGTATTATTGGCTTCGAGTTCAACTCCCACGTGGTTCTGGAAACCACGAAGGCCCCTCGTGGGTTTTCGTCATGGGCATAGGTATATAGGGACGGAGTAATAGTTGCGGAGGGTGGAGCAATTGGTGACCAATCACCAATGCGGCACCAGAGTACCACGTGACCTTGTTCCCCGCTCCCCAGAAGCTGCTTCGCTCCCCTCGCCTAAAGTCGCAACTATTACTCCGTCCCTATACTGAATTCCACTTAAGAGTAGACTTGTTCCGCGCAACGATGACTCTGAGGATGCTGTTGATTGGTAGGAAACCGACAGAGAAAGCGCTACGACCAATCGCGTGCGCAGGCAGTAGTGGGAGCTGCGCAAAATCGGTTGCAAATCCGTGGGGTCGTAGGTCTACTCTTATATGGAATCCTTATCCTTATCCTTACTAATATATAAAAGTGAAACGTTGTCTGTTTGTTTGTCCTTCTTTCACGCCTAAACGGCTGAACGGATTTCGTTGAAATTCTGAATATACATTTCACACGTCCTAGATTAGATTATAGGCTATTTATTTTTTTGGTTTATGCTTTTTTATTTTTCAAACATCATAAATAATTCCCGGGTGAAACCGGCTAATGGGTCAGCTAGTGGTATATATATTCCTATGTCCATGGTTTTCGCCCACAGGCTTACACTCTCTCCACGACCAACCGTATTCCCCTACCGGCTTGTACCGCACTACGCAAACGTACCCTTCTTACCTTCTGTCTGTGTGCCGTACGCGCTGAACGTAGAACTGACTCTTTATAACTCGCAAACTGTAAGAGATAGAAAAAAAGCTTTCAGACAAAAGTTACTTCTTTTAAGAAGCTGGAATGAATTTGGGTAGCAAAAAAATTGCATAATACATACAAATATATCCAACATATCCCCAAAGATTAAAGTTTAAGTGTATTGACTCTGAGGGGGTGAAATTGACCCCTGAAAGTCCGGCTATTTTCCGATTTTGTGTTATAACTGTAAGAACTGTAGAAACTATAAGTTACCAAATGATATTCCTAATTAAGAGACGTAACTTTTATCTGAAAACTTTTTTTCTATCTCTTACAGTTTGCGAGTTATAACACAAAATCGGAAAATTTTCAGGGGTCAATTTCATCCCCTTCGAATGAATTTGCGCAGCAAAAAAAAAGCGCAATACATACCTATATATCCTTTACATATTCCCAACGTGTCATATTTGTTTGTATTTCTGGGTTGGGGATCTTCCCTTGTCAAAAGTATGAGGGTTGAAACATTGTAAGCCGTCCTACATGAAAATGGTTACTCCTACGAAAACAACCCATAGCACCTTTTTTGTACAGAATTTCCTGAGCTACAAAATTTATAATAACTATTTTTATCATAGACCCGACAGATAACGAGATATCCGCGAAACTTTTTTTACGTCTGACCCTCTGTAGAATTTTTAGCAGGGGTCACATCGATGGGAACTTTAGATATATTTTTTAAAATGACGAAATAAAGGCACATAAAAAAATTAGCTTACTGGGAATTATTCTGCAGACAGATCCTAAGTTCATTGTCAGGCCTGGACGCACCGTAAAGGTGCGACCCCACGGCGCGTACCTTCCGACGACGCAGCTAGCGCAAGCTAGATTTTTCTGAAACTATTTCTAGTACAGTTTGACGTGGATTATATTAAAAAATCTCTATAAACATTCCACTGTTTACAATTTCTTTCAGCTTCCCTCTTGAATCCATTCGCAATGACATACTGCCAACTTCGGATTTTCGAACCCGAGTATAAATACTTCTTATGCTGACATAACCTTAATTAAATACCGACTGTAATCTTCCCCTATTTTCACAGTATCACTGCCCACTTTGAACCGCTACAAAAACACCCTACTTCCCCGTAACGTAAAATACGAAAATTTTCATAACAAACCTTAAATCTTCTTCAGAAACTAACACGCACATATTGCAAAAAATCGTTTGCTCTTTAATATGACGTATGCAAAACGATCGACAATGAAATATACTTCCAATTAAACTTTCAAATTTTTGCAATCGTCAATTGTCTTCACGCGTTCGTCACCCGGGATGAAAATAAAACTTTCGTTAAAATCAAGTGCCGATCATCGAACGCGGCGGAGCCAAGTGCAGACACTTTTGGCGTACGCATGCGCCGCGATGCAACGAATCCCTTCGAAGCGCCATCAATTCCCTGGTTGCTGGGTAGGCAGGGCTGGGTGAGTAAATCGCGGCGTATCATCGTCTCTGCAACAGGGCGTGAAAGGGGCTTTACCGAATCTCTGGCAGCATTCCCGGAAAAGTCTCAAGGAAAAAGGCTCGCGGAAGGACGCAGCGGTGAGTGAAACGAATGAACAGAAGCAAAGGAAGGAAGATGACTGCTCGGTTGAGTAATGGATCAATTTATTTGCTGGCTGTAGGTACCTACCGAGGGTAGTAGATACATATATAGGCGGCATATAACAGGGCAGAGAAATGGCTACGTTGGATCCCCCCGACTGTCGGATAGAAAGATGTGCTGCGGGATGCGGGCCCGCTAGGAGACGATTTCGCTATCCCACTCTAGCCTGCCATCCACGGCATCCCCTTCTTCCGCTCTAGCAACCGGCGTCCCGCTGCCTTTCTCTCCGTCATCGGATCCCGCCTCTCTCTCTTCTTTCCCTAACACGTTCCTCGGCAGCCTCTTTCGCGAAGAAGATCGTATTTATTTCCACGGCGGTGAGAATGGATAGCGTGCGGGTGATCTATGTCCCGGCGCAGACACATCTCATTTACTCTGCGAAGCATAATTCCTTAACACTTTTTTGGGGAAAAGTGCTCGTATATCTTGGTTACGCCACGAAGTCGCGCGAACTCCAACTCCTGGCACGCTCGTACAAGCAATTCCGACTTCCACTATATCTTTCCCCGATATTTTATATTCACCCGTTTCTTGTTTAGTCCGGTTTGTTTTGGTCAACCCATAGTTTGATGCAGACTTTACACTATTCTGTTTCGGAAATTCCATAGTCTTTTTTATTTGCCTTTTACCAAATGGTGGAGCGGATCGAATGGGTACCGTTTAAAATGTTTTCATTTTGAGATTTTTTTCAGTATAATCGACTTCAGATTAAACACACTTGGCTTTGATATTTCTTACCAATTGAACGAGCCGACCATTATTCGCTGACTGCAGTTAAGAATCGGCCAATGCAAGAAATCTTCAGGATAGGACATTTATTCCTATCCCTATATATAACATATCAGTCGGCGAAATAGGAAACAGCGAAGAGAATTTGCGGAAGAATATTTAAAAAAGGCTCGTTTCCGGAAGGACGTTGCTTTTACAGACGAATCAAAAATTAACATTGTTTCATCGGATGGGAAAATAAATGTATGGCGAAAGTCTAACGAAGGGATGAAGATTCAAGATATTCAGCCAAAGGTGAAGTTTAGAAAAGGATCTCAATCTGGGGATGTATCTCAGCTTCTGGTGTAGGGAATATATGGATTTGAAGATGGACAATTAGGATTATTTAAATATGTTACAAAACAACGTAAAGCAAAGTGCAAAAGAATGGAATTGTTTACTTTTAAATAATTTTAAGTTCTACGCGAATAAAAACTCCAAACGCCGCCACAATAATCAGACATCAATGTTATTGAACTTGTGTGGCATGAACTAGAGAAAAAAGGTAGATTGCATTGTGCCTTTAATAAACAACAGTTGAGGGCTGCATTCCAGGAAGTGTGGTTAAATATTTCGAAAGAATTGTGCGAAAATTTGCTTCAATGAAAATTTGCCAAAATAATTATGGAGACCCCACATAACATTGAAATGCATTATATTTTTTTTATTAACCATAATAACAGTTTTTTTTGCATATGTACGATTTTCAGTGACGTTTTCTGTACGTTTCATCAATATATGTTTAATTTTCTTCTTACGAATAAACGTTTTCATTTGCAATAAGTATATATTGAATAACGATATGTTGATGTACTTGTTTCTAAGAAACCTTCATCTTAAATCCATGGTAACAATATTTTTTAAACGATAATCTGGTAACCGTTACGGTGTACAATTAAGTGACACTCACTATACAAAACTGTACGAACATACTGAATTGATTACAGCGATCTCAAAGTACGTGCAGACAGTCAGAAGTGAAGTTTAATCAGATTAACTTAATGCCAGTAAGTAGGTAAATACCTTTATGCGCATTCTTAATATGTCATTTAAAGACTATTAATGATGTCAAGGTAACTAATAATACCGCCATCGAGATAACAAACTAAGTAGCTATGTGTATAAGGACATCATAAATACCATTATCAATAATAAATAAACAACGTGTAATTATCTACATATATGACGCCGTCGCACAGTGGCGTGTTTTCTAGGGAATTGTGAATAAATTCAATTTCCGATTTGACAGATAATGAAAATGTAAACACATGAAAATGTTCTTAAATATGTCTAGTATAATGGTCAAAGTTTGTTTTTTCCTTAAAAGTATTACCAACTGCTCTATAAATGTTTAAAGTTGAGCAACATTTTTGAGGCACTTCTGGGGGCGTTCTATTTCTTCTGTGTTTGGCGTATCAAAAATTGCAACAAATCTGTGGGATAGTTGACAGTATAGTATATTTTAAGGCGAACAAAATGATCCATAGAACAACGTTTTCCGATTTTTTAAACATTTTCTGTAACGTTCTTAGATAAGCACATTTTATTTGCGGCAATTTTACGTATATAAAAAATGTGACACAATGTGACACGCTGAAAGTTGTTTCATAAGGAAGGCAGAAGTGTATACTATCGAATAGAAAAGGAATCAGCTGCTACTAGGCGCAACTTTTTGTGTTAGGTGCCGAAAACCATTGTAAAGTAAAAGTAACTAGGCAGCAAACCGTCTCCTTTTTTATGATTTAAAAGGAGATGTTCCCTCCGATTGCTTTGGATTTTGGATATGTTTTAGACGACCGGAAAATAAGAAATACGTTTTTTTTTATTTTGCCCCGTTTGCATATTTAGGGAGTAAAACCACCCCTCAAAGTTATAAGAAGAGGTACAAAAATAACTGACTACAAGAATATCATGCACATAGCAAGTTATGACACAAATGAAATTTATATCATGTTTTATTCAACACAATGTTATAATGTTATACGTCGATAATAATAATAATAATAACAACAATAATAATAATAATAAAATAATAATATTCTTTAAACTAACAATAGGAACTTACTCAATTTTAAAACTAGAAAAATACTAATATCAATAAACAATTTACAGAAATCACATAAAAAGTGATATATCTTCTTCCTGGAGCTCAACGTCTGAATGCTCAATAGCTGATTAACAAGAGAAGTTAGGGAACCCGGAAATTCAGAAAATTATGAAACATGGTGTGCAAATAGTGTAGTAATTGTGCAGTAATTCACCCGTAACATAACTATATTTTTTGTTGATGCCATCGTACGGTTTTAGGGGGTGAAATTACCCCTCGAAAAAAAACTGAATTTTATTTTCGTGGAATATCTCGAGAATGGTGAGAGATATCGAAAAGAAGTTAAAACAGAAGTTACATCTTTCTTTTATATCTACAAAACCGCGTAAAATTATTTTTCAAAACATCCATACCTTTCATGTTACCCCCACCACCAACCCTTAAAATTCAGTTTTTGTATTTTGTAAATATATGCAGAAATACCATTGGATAACCTCTTTTCATACATATAAATAGTTTATGAGTTATGATTTTTTTAAAACAAATAAAACCTTCATTTTTACCACTTTTTAGTTTACAACAAAAATAACAATATATTTGAAATCAGCAGATCAAAATACGTAGGAATGGGGCATAAAATAATTTATTCACAATTTTTCCCTATAAACACGCCACTGTGCGTCGGCTGTTTGTGTCATTGAGATTTAAGTATTACAGCTTCAATAGCCATTCGTCCACATGACCGAGATTTTTCTCGGGGCACATTCGAGAAAACATTCTTTTTTGGAGAAATTTTATTTCAAAACGGCGCCATTTTGTAATTTCTCAATGAAAATTGCTAATTGAGCTACGGGCGAAAGCGACACTCATACAGATTAAGAATCTTTTCGATTTTTTTGTTTCAGATAAACCTGAGCCGGAAAATCACCTGCGCCACTTACATACCGCTTTTTTGTAGGTGTCACATTGGCGGTATAAAAACAAATTTGAAACAAATTACAAAAAATCTTTTTAAATTTTTGTTGTATAATATAATAGCTTAATAAATTAAAAAAAATTATTTCATTATATGTTGTATTTATTGGGGAAAAAATATTTAAAAACAGTTTCATTTTTAAAGGGTTATACCTAGTCAAGAGGCCGAAAAGAGGCGAATGTTTGTGAATTTTTTTTTTTAAAAAACGGAAGTATGTATTTTTACAGCACTTTTTGCGCTTAAAAGAGCAACATTTAAAGAAGATTTGGTAATTTTTTCGTAAAAAAATATTCACATTTATAATAAAAAAAACAACCGATATCCAAAAAGCCTTTTTAAAAAGTTGTTTTGCGGTGAGCATTGCCATTCGGAACCAGATTATCTAAAATAAAAAAAAAAGATTTCGCTAGTATATTAATGTATCTTCCGATTGGCGAGGAGAATTTCCGAAATATTAATTTAAAATAAAATGGCGGCTTTTTAAAGTTTGAAGTCCTGATTTTCGCGCGAAAAACCGAAATTTTTCGTTGATAAAATCGAAAATATACATTGAAAAAAAATGCGGACGACATTCTGTAGATTTTTATATAAAAAATAAGCCCACAAAATTTTGGAAAGATTGGTGCAGTGATTGTTGAGATATCTTACTCACCGTTTTTAAAAAGGCTTCTTGGATGTCCCTTGTAATTTTAATACAAACGTCAATATTTTTCTACCAAAATTATCAAATGTTCTTTAAATGTTGCTCTTTTAAGTGCAAAAAGTTCTGTAAAAATATATGCTTCCGCTTTTTCAAGAAAAATTCACAAACATTCGACTCTTTTCGGCCTCCTGAGAAGGTATAACCCCTTAAGGCGTTCCAAGTTGAATGACCCCTGAACCCAGATAGCAACGTACATCCCGAGGACGTCCGTTTCATGTCCAGTGTATATCCGAACGTGCTACGTCCATTTTGAACATACCTACCCTAGTAGCATTTATTGTTGGCATTTTGATGGCCAACTAATTCCCAAGTTGGGGATACTGTGGGTCAACCAGAAATGTTACTAGGGCATTATGTTCGTAAAGGCGCAGGTAGGAGATCCCGCCTTAAGACTTAAATTCCGGATGTTCTAGAAACGTCCGTTTCTTAAGTCCTACGGATGTTTCCAAGCCTTAAATTTCATATGTTCTAGGAACGTCCGTTTCTTAAGTTTTACGAATGTTCTTAGGACTTAAATTTCGGATGTTCTAGAAACATCGAACAATCTTGTAATTCTCGCAAGTCTTATGAATGTTTAGAAGAACTAAATTTTAGATGTTCGAAGAACAACCGTCTTGTAAGTTTCACAGATGATTAAGGTTAGGTTGCAAAATAGTCTTACAACTGAACCTCGCCTTTGCGCTATTTTTTTGCGCAATGAAGACGCTGAAATGCTGAAATGTTCCCAGATACCACACGACATCTCAAAGATGTCTGTCTTAAGAATATGTCATTTATTCCCACTGTGCGCCGGTGCACTCGATCCGCACTCGAGGCGGTCGTCCGATCGACTGAGGATTGCGCATGCGCTCATGAAACATTCGAGTCTCTCACTTATCGATAGATCGCACGGCGTTCGGATGTACGCGCGCGTTGCGCAGTACATCAAATATTAGTTACATGTTCAGCTCTTCCGACCGGGCACGAACATATATCGTGTAGGGGACACAAATTACAGCACGAGCTGACTTGTTTATTCAAGCGATATCGTCGAGTCTCGGGCTCGCGTTTTTTGTTCTGACGACAGCGGCAGTCAAAAATCGAAGAAAATAACAGCAAGTAACAAAAAACTGGGAGCGAATGAGAAATAATGAACGGCAGTCGAATATGAAAATAACTCATTATGATCCAAATCACATCGTGTTTGGTCTTATTTTTATCAGAAAGAGCTCATTAATATGTTCAAAATATTTTCATAAGAATAAAACAAAAAATTAAAATATTTAATTTGACATGTAAGGTCCTTACATGCCAGCCGCCGGTACGCAGCCCTCGTGTCTTATTTCGCGGTCGACTGGTTCCGAGGAAGGTTCCCCCAGTTGGTGAACGCATATTTCTGGCGATCTTACAACGAATATTTACTGTACATCGATTCTAGGGAATTTACGCAGCAGACAATACGCACGCCATATTCCCCACCACGAACTATTGCACTCCGAGCACCATGGACCTGAAGGACAGTGCCTAGTTCCGGGGGGTTACAGCGAAAGACGGCAGGGGCTGCGATGTGAGGGCCGACTGGTGGTGTCCTCTACAACCGAATATAAGTTTTAGAAACAGCGTCCTTCTTTGGTATAGTCTTGTGACGCCATTGTGCAAAACGGTCCAAAACAGTGTAAAAGCATTGCAAAGTAACTTGTATGCGTGTAGTGTATTTATATAATTGTCTTATTATTTGGGATACTTTCGAAATTACGTAAGTAATATTAAAGGGTCTAGCAGGGTAAGCATGGGCAAACGGCCCTCATGCCGATTCTTGGAGTTGTTATTTTTTAAACAATGCTCCTTGCATGAAACACCATTATGTAAAGTTTTAGATCGCTACCCCCCCGTTTAAGGGTAATACGGGGGTAAACGCCCCTAACGTTATTATTTTTTTCTCGGTTATTACTTAAGATATTCGAATGAAAAAAAAACGAAAAAATAGCTACATACTAACTGTACTTCATATATTTTTCTCTAAATTATAAATCAATTATTAAGGGTAGAAAAAAAATAATTAATTTTTTGGGGGTGGTTTTTGGAAACAACCCTTTGAGTGACCACCTCCAAAAAATCCAGAATAATGCTTTGCTATCGAGCTATTATATAAAAAAAAACCCGAAGTTGATCGAGATGGTGGAACATAGTTAAATAATTAAAAGAAGATCATTATATTATAAATATGTGGGGTTTTGTGACGAGAAAGAGTATTTGTCGCGAGCCTGAGTACGTGTTATTTAAATGCGAATGGACGAAACGATTGAGGTTCGTTTGGGTGATCGAAGTGTGAATGAAGAGTGTTTGGGATTTATTGTTTATGTATAGTGTCGGGCAAAGAAGCGAGTCGCGAAGCGTGTCGTGAGAGTACTCAGTGGGAGTTCGAAAATCATAGGTAATAACGAGAAAGGTTGATATCATTATTGATTATTATTTATTAATCCTCGTCGCTATTTACGTCAATAACTGCCGTTGTGTCAGTTCCATCAAATATATTTGTTAATATTTCGGACGGTTTAACTATTTTGGCTTTAAAACGCCCGTGTGATAAATAATAAATAATCGCAGCGACATGCGAACAGCAACCCACTGTCCTGTTGCCATTCGCACAATCGCACGTATATCGTTGTATTGCCGTGTAGCTGGTAGAATTTGGTATATATTCGATATAACATTTGTAAGTTTTGCGATTGATATGTCGCGAGCGGACCTTCATCCTTATAATGTTAGTGGTTTCCTTTAAGTACTCCACGGTCAAATAATTTTCGTTATTCATGAGTTCAGCAAGATAACACACTGCCTGTGATAATTGGTATGTGCCTGTAAATAATATTCAGTATTTAGGTATTTATTGTTCCTTAATGTAACATTGCTTGCGGCACCTAGTACGTACCTGTAAATAGTATTTTTAAATCCTTTTCGGTCAATTCTGGAAAATCCATTACAGAGTCAGCAGTCATTACAGCTGTATGTCACACTATAATTCTCTTATTTGAGAATATGTAAACTATTTGTCTCGAAGATTAGAAATATACTTTACGAAATATACGCGAGAATTATGTTCACTAGGTATTCAAGGTAAAGCTCCAAACAAATATTAATATCTGGGAAATATTCGTATTTAGCGCATGCGCGTTGTTCCGCAGCTACCTTCACCGTTACGCGCAGGCGCTCTAACAGCTATACGGCAATATAACAATTGGCACGAAGAAAATATCAGAGTTTATTGTATTATTGATATTATTCGATTCGTTAGAATTATTTAGATTAAGGATATTATCTAGAAATATATAAGATTACTACATTATTATTTAGAAAAATGTCTAATAACAATAGTAGTGAGAAATGCATTAAATGTAACGTACATATAAAAAAAATCTCGGGAAGAGTGAAACGAATTGTTGAGAATGACGATGCAATTAAATATCAGGAACACTGTACCAACACTGTGACAGTTGGATCTGTACTTTGCAATAAATGCAGATTAATTATCTATAGAAACCAAAAATCGTGTGAAACTGATAACAGTAGTGATATTGATAATATTACAATAGATCCAGAATTCTATGCAAGGGATAGTAGCCAGACATCAGACACCTTCGTAGAGTTACCATTCAAAAGAGTTGCTTCGACTCATAATTATTGCACTTTATGCCAGTCACGCGGTCAACATATCGTGATACCATTAGAAGCACGTCTCCAAGTATTTACGCAGAAAAGAATTTATATTCCGAAAGGCAATCGGTGTTGTCGTACACATATATTTAAAAAACGATTTTACACAAACGATATAGGGAACATATACAGTGATTGACAGTTTAAGAACGAGTGCTACATTATTCATAGAAAGAAAGTGTTGATCGCTAAAATCGGAGAGTAAAATCTGTTGTTATCACATTAAAAGTGTTTCGAAAGAATAAAAAAAATTAACTCATACAACTGCACACAAAAATAACTTAAAAAAATCATTAAGTATTAAGATGATCCTAAAACTATAATGATTGACCGGGTTTTACATAGTAATTGGCAGGCTCTGTAACAGTGATTGACCCTTGTTTTAGGACAGGCATACAAACACTGATGAATCATTTCAAACAAACAAAATTGTATTTGTACTGTATTTTTTGAAATGTTAAACAATTCTAATACATACTTATAATTAATAATCCACTAAGAATATAAAATAGGTAGTCGTCTTAAATGGTTATAATATCTTATCGCTGCTAGATGTAATTAATTTGGCATCTTTGACTAGGATGATAATTGCAAGTAACCTAAAAATCATACATTTTGGGAAAATATTTTACAAAATCCAACTTATTTCAGAGTAAATATTATTTAATTTGCAATAATTCTATTTAAATTATTTATCCATTTATTTTATCATGACAGATTATGTAATTATAGTAATACTTACCAATAACACTAACTAATAACAAATTGCACGTCAATCACTATAAAAGTACTCCCATAACCTTCAATTAGTTATTGCCCCCCCCCCCTGGTCAATCACTATAAAGTAGGAAGACTTTGTGACAGTTCTTGACACCTCTTGTATATTTGAAAATATAGACATTTTTGAGTGAAATAACTTTCTCTCGCAAACTTTGGACCATATTTTATACATATGTAATGATTATATATACAGTTACTGTCATTATTAATTGAAAATATGAAAAAATCATTGGCTACAACGTTACGATTTTTAGATCAAATTCCATCGATTTCATAAGAATGGTAGCCGTGTGATATTTCCGATTTATCTATACATTTACAAGATGTGGATCATAATAAAATATAATTGTATTCGGAACAAAAATATCTGGGCTAGTGAAATATATATATATTTTATTATATAAAAAAAGCATTATATTATATTTCCTACTTTTTGGAGAAGAGGGTCAATCATTGTATAGGGGTCAACAACTGTATGCGTTACCCTACAGTTGCTACGTATTCATTCCACATCCAGTTCAATAGAAGTATCAGATGTTTCCTTATTTTTGGAACAACTGTCAATAAATGTGGACTCATCGTTATTTAATAAAATAGCTGACTTTTCTTTAAGTGAAGAACAACTGTACGCATTCACTGGGTTTAAGTGGGAAACTATTAAAAAATTGGAGAGCATGCTGCTTAGTATGAGGAATAGTGAATCCCGAACCGTGACGCAGTCTCTAGTTATATTTTTATTTAAACTTAGAAGCGGTAGTTCGAATGCGATAATTCAAACTGTAGAGCTCTTACTTTTTGACCCGTCGGGTACCCGTCTACCCGAAACAACTTCAAGCCATTGAATGTGGTATTGTTCGATCATTTTTGGCTAACATCAGACTATACCACAGACAATCACAGACAATACTACATTCAATCGCTTGAAGTTATCCCGGGTAATGTCCGGGTACCCGGGTACCCGACGGGTCAAAAAGTAAGAGCTCTAATTCAAAGTATATTTGGTCTGGAACGGGAACAGCAAGTGTCAGAATATTTCCACCAAATAGTAACTGCATTTGAGAAGGATATTTTACCTAGTAAGTTTGGAATAAATGCAAAATCCAGATATGATTTAATTTTCAATGAAACCGCCTACTTTACAAAAAAACTTTTTGCAATGGGTGAATCTAGAGACGCGGTAGCGTCTCGACGCCAAGTACAGGAAAGACACCCTGTATATGTCGACTGTCGCTACCGCTATCATTTACTCGAGTCTGAATTAGCAGTAATATTTTACGGAACTTACGTTCGACACGAAAAAAGTAAAAATAATGAATATCAAAGAAAGTCGTATTCTGGTAAAAAAAAAACATCGCTATGCAAACCATTCACAATATGCACAACAAATGGTTATGTAGTGGATACAGCAGGACCGTTCAACGGAAACATGAATGATGCGACAATATTAAAAACTCTATTAGAAGATCCCACCGGAATAAAAACACTTTTGCGACCGGGTGATTTTTGTATCGTCGACCGTGGCTTCCGAGATGTTGTGAAGTATATGGAAAATCAGGGATATAATGTTTTGATGCTGGCATGTAAGGGGAAGCGAATGCAATTGACATCGGAAGAGGCAAATGCCTCACGATTCATTACAAAAATAAGATGGGTAGTAGAAGCGGTGCATGGTGCTATAGGTAAAAAATATCGCCTCTTGCACCATAAAATGGATAACAAACTCTTACCGACCCTTAAATCACTATGTCGTATAGCTTCCTTTTTGCACAATGCATTCGGAAAAAGAGTAGAATCAGATCCAGAGCTTGCAGATTTCATTATCAATTATATGAAAGTACGTCAAACACAAGATAATACTCTACAAAAATTAATAGAAACTCAAAAATTAAGTCGCCGTAAGAAACCTTTTGCTGTAATGACTGCTGACTCTGTAATGGATTTTCCAGAATTGACCGAAAAGGATTTAAAAATACTATTTACAGGTACGTACTAGGTGCCGCAAGCAATGTTACATTAAGGAACAATAAATACCTAAATACTGAATATTATTTACAGGCACATACCAATTATCACAGGCAGTGTGTTATCTTGCTGAACTCATGAATAACGAAAATTATTTGACCGTGGAGTACTCAAAGGAAACCACTAACATTATAAGGATGAAGGTCCGCTCGCGACATATCAATCGCAAAACTTACAAATGTTATATCGAATATATACCAAATTCTACCAGCTACACGGCAATACAACGATATACGTGCGATTGTGCGAATGGCAACAGGACAGTGGGTTGCTGTTCGCATGTCGCTGCGATTATTTATTATTTATCACACGGGCGTTTTAAAGCCAAAATAGTTAAACCGTCCGAAATATTAACAAATATATTTGATGGAACTGACACAACGGCAGTTATTGACGTAAATAGCGACGAGGATTAATAAATAATAATCAATAATGATATCAACCTTTCTCGTTATTACCTATGATTTTCGAACTCCCACTGAGTACTCTCACGACACGCTTCGCGACTCGCTTCTTTGCCCGACACTATACATAAACAATAAATCCCAAACACTCTTCATTCACACTTCGATCACCCAAACGAACCTCAATCGTTTCGTCCATTCGCATTTAAATAACACGTACTCAGGCTCGCGACAAATACTCTTTCTCGTCACAAAACCCCACATATTTATAATATAATGATTTTCTTTTAATTATTTAACTATGTTCCACCATCTCGATCAACTTCGGGTTTTTTTTATATAATAGCTCGATAGCAAAGCATTATTCTGGATTTTTTTGGAGGTGGTCACTCAAAGGGTTGTTTCCAAAAACCACCCCAAAAAATTAATTATTTTTTTTCTACCCTTAATAATTGATTTATAATTTAGAGAAAAATATATGAAGTACAGTTAGTATGTAGCTATTTTTTCGTTTTTTTTTCATTCAAATATCTTAAGTAATAACCGAGAAAAAAAATAATAACGTTAGGGGCGTTTACCCCCGTATTACCCTTAAACGGGGGGGTAGCGATCTAAAACTTTACATAATGGTGTTTCATGCAAGGAGCATTGTTTAAAAAATAACAACTCCAAGAATCGGCATGAGGGCCGCTTGCCCATGCTTACCCTGCTAGACCCTTTTCTAGTAAAATAGTAAAAGTATTGTATTTGAAGGTTAAAAATTTATATATAATGGTTTTGCCAGAAGAAATTTTCCACGGTATGGCACAGATGGCACCACCAGTCGTCCCGCAAAAAGCCGCTGGAAGAGGTCGATTCCCCTTCCGTCATTCGTTTCAACCCCCGCGTCCATAAGCCTAGCTTATGCACTGTCCTTCAGGTCCATGCCGAGCACCATCTGAATTTACCCCCACCACAAGGCGAATGACATGCAGCGCCATCTAGGACAACACGGGCTCTACCCTCTCGCCGCCATTTGATCTCGTACCGACATAAACTACCTACTCACGTGGTCGATTAACGGTCCTCATCTCACCGCTGGAAATAATCGCCATGTTGGAGGCACTGGCTTGCTTCCCGCTGATCTCACGGAACAGGTCCAGGAGATAACCCTGTTGGTGTACACAGGCCTCTTCGGCGATACTAAAGCAGTCTTGGGTGAAACAGCCGTGTTTCCACCGGGGCCTGGTGCCGCCAATCGAATTACTCCCAGAGAGTTGTTAACAACTCGTTTCGCGTGTGAACTTATCCCTCAGTTATTTCTGCAGCTCCTTTCTTTTTCAGATTTTCATAAACCCTCGGTCGGGTTTATGGTGTGTCGGCCATGGTGAAAGTCAAGACAGGCAAGGTACTCACCGCGTGGTCGACTAACGAACTTGGAAATATTCCCTGGCGTTTGTTGAGATATCTCCAAATCCGGCTCGAAGAAATGTTTGAGCGCGATCGAAGGCGCCCATTCAGTCCCGATTGGACTAGAATTAGTTTTTAGGTATAAGTTTAATTTCACAAAACGAATATTTACAGTTGTAGCAAGTACTGCAGGGGGTGGTGCGCCGCGCGGTCTCCAGACTACCGCCCGTGGCACTGCCCTTCCTGGTTGCACCACCGCCACACTTTCCACCCCAACGTGCATGCCCCGAACGACCTCCGCAAGGATAAAAGTCATGGGACCCCCGATCGGGACGAGTTCCCTGCTCTGTCCAGAAATCAACTGTGCCAAGGTGCTCCAGTGTGGACCAAATTGGACAGAGTCTACGGAGCATTAACCCTTCAGCGTGGTATGACGAGCAGGGCTCGTCATAGGAAAACTGTCCGCAACGGCGGTATGACGAGCACCGCTCGTCAAGGGACGTGAAGTGGAGGCGTAGCGCGTAGGGCTTGGGACTAAGGTCTATTGGACACCCGAATTAGAGGCGTGCTATGCTCTTTTCATATACATTCTGTAGGCCTTGGGTAGGAAATATTGCCGTGAAGTGGGCTTCTTCAAGAGAGTGGCCGTTTGGGAGGGATGCAACTCCGATTGGTTAGATTAGGAGATGTGACAATACTTCTTCAGGTCTGCTATGCAGTAACGCCTTAACAGCAGGGGTCAAGGTTTCGACCAATGCTAGGTACTGTTCTGGGCAGAAAACCTCCACGCTGAAGGGTTAATTGATTATTGTTCGCTCAGTTGCGTGGACGACCCGGTTGATCCTAATAACGAATCGTATAGAGTCTTCGCGAGTGGCGCGTACCAGGAACATTGTATTGGACCACAGTCTACGGACGTGTATATGTATGTAGGATCACGGAAAAAAGGAAGCCTCGGACGCGGGACTCGAACCCGCGATCTCTGGATTCGTTGCGCGCTGGCCAGCCGCCTTAGCCAACTCCGCTACCGCCGACTTCCCGGTCTTGGTTATTCCGTGTCCTCCTCTTATTTTATGGGGGTTCCTGATCCCACATGTATAGTGTGTTAAAATATATATAGTTGTACTACTGTCGGTATGAACTCACCCTTCCCTCATGTTATACAGTCACTTTTAATTGTAATCACACATTATTTCTCACCTAACTAATTAATTCTAACTTAAGTCTAACTTGTAATAAAACGTTAAGAAGCGAATATAAATTCCTGCTCTTAAAGGTCTTGAGCGCAGGGTAAGGTCTGCGCGAGCTCGCGTGAAGTATCGATACTTTCGGCTGGCAGTGCAAAACGATTCTGTCGACCGTTGCGGGGAAGAGTAGTCCGGCTCTCGGATTTGGTTACGTAAGCACCTAACCAAAAAACGGTCCTTCGTAGGTTGGACGGAAAAAACACGAATTATAAATATTTTTTAATTTTTATCTTGCAACCTATTGGTTGCAGTTTCCAAGGAAAGACGGGGCCTCCCCTCTGCGAATTTGTCAGTGGAGATGGAACCCTCTCCTTCTTGAGGAAGTATAGGAGGAAAATACATCTCACTCTCTCACTCCCTATGGAGCCACATTCTAAAACATTACTCCTCACAAACAACAAGATAAAAAACAGCCTAGTTGTAGCTGCAAAATAAAATACTTCTTTTCAAATAATACATTCATAATATAAGAACTAGAGGCAGCTGAAAGATGTGTGATGCCCCCTGCTTCCATTTGAAATACACCATTCTGCCCTTAGAATATAAAAGTAACAGGAACTGCTGTATTGGCAAAGGAAACTACCACCACGGGAATGGTGGCGCTAGTGTGGCGTAACAAGTATGGACGACGCAGGTATACATTTTACTACATGTTTATATGGTGCCAGTAGTATAAAAGTTTATTTAAAAGTTATTTCTTACAGTATAAATGTTGACAATACATTGAGATACAATATTGGAATATGTAAAAGTAGGCAATGTGGATAATTTTATTTGCTCCACTTTTTGGCACTTTTATGAAAACTTAGACTGAGATCATTGTTGACTGTAGCGTTAAAATTTGCTTCACAACATTTTTTTCTGCATACAGATAGTCGATACTGTGAAAAATTGGTAGAGCGCAATAAATTGTATGCCTGCGTCGGCCATTACTATTAGTTCGCGTACCAACCGCTAGTGTCGCATACTAATGTTCTACTCCCAATTGCATAAAATTCATGTACGGGGGAGTAGGGTAAAGCGGAACGGGTGGATAAAACGAAACATCAATGTTTCTCTTAGATAAGAGCTGCGAATGATTTGGTATTTCGCGACATGGGACCAAACGGTCATCACAGCATTTCATGACAGACCATAGACCCGTGCACACGTTACTTTTCGATTAACAGTGTTGTAAACATTTCCAGTATGGAAGTGTCGATATTGTGTTGTAGTTTCGACCACTTTTCTTCACTTGGATTTAGAAAATTAATAACGGCAAGAACACCGTTGGATTCTATAGTCCTTACGCTACATTTTGACGTTTTACCCAGTTCTTTACCTCACGCTGAACTGTAAATCTTAAATGTTTACTAAATTACCGCATGTGGGGCAAAGCGGAACACTTTTGCGTGGGGTAAAACGAAACACCTATTTAACCCACTTCCACCAATCAGAGTTAGGCAAAAGTTTATCTAAATAAAAATCTCAAATAACGAACAAAAGATAAATAATTTTTATTCGTTATTCGACGCTCGAATAATAGAAGTTATCTTTATTCGAAGAGCACCGAATAAATAATTTTATTAGATGAGAATTTATTCGACGAATAAAGATAATTTTTTATTGGATGAGAATTTATTCGACAAATGAAGATAATTTTTTTATTCGATGAAAATTTATTCGACGAATAACGATAGTTTTTTATTTGAAGGTTTTATTCGAATAAATGCGTCGAATAAATTTTTCATCCGTAGCATTTATCTTTTCGAAACTTTCGAATAAAGCCACAAATAACTTTCGTAAGCGTCGAGCGTGTTTATTCGAGCCGCCGTTCCTTTGTGCTCGGCGCTCGCCGCTCGACCGGGCTCGACCCTCGGCGGCTCGAATAAACACGCTCGACGCAGACGAAAGTTATTCGTGGCTTTATTCGAAGGCTTCGAAAAGATAAATGCTGCGGATGAAAAATTTATTCGACGCACTTATTCGAATAAAACCTTCAAATAAAAAACTATCGTTATTCGTCGAATAAATTTTCATCGAATAAAAAAGTTATCTTCATTCGTCGAATAAATGCTCATCGAATAAAAAAAGTATCTTTATTCGTCGAATAAATTCTCATCCAATAAAATTATTTATTCGTTGCTCTTCGAATAAAGATAACTTCGATTATTCGAGCCTCGAATAACGAATAAAGATAAAGTATCATTTATTCGATCGTTATTTAAATAATTTTTTATCTAGATAATGCCCAACTCTGCCACCAATCCAATTGTCTTGAAACTTTGCAGGCGTGCGTAGTTATGATGACAATACAAAATTATAAAAAAAAACACGAGGGGGTGAAAAAATTACCCACTCATCAATAAATATAACCTATAACCACAAAACCAAACGACTTGAAATCAGCCTATAACCACAAATTATATCAATTCAATCGACACGAAATCAGCATATAACCACAAATCAAAACTTGGACATTAAAAAATAGATAATAAAAAATATACAAAAAAATTTCAAGTTAAACGACTTTATTTAAAATGCACTAAAAACTATGAAATTATCCATGCACGTGTTGATATTCATTATTCATGTAAAAATCCATGTGTATTTGATTATTTTCAGTAATTTTTATGTTACCCGGTAAAATATTTTTTCTTATGTGTATAATATATATTTTTGTTATATTTTATCTGTAATAGTTATACCTAAAACATATATTTGTAGTCTTTACATAAATTAATACTTTTTAAATCATAGAAATAAAGGTTTTGTACGTTTACATGGTCTTTAAGTGGGTGTTCCGCTTTACCCTACCACTTGAGCGAGGCGAAGATTTCAATATCCCGGTAAACTTCATTTTCCTTTGTTGCCAAATATTTTTCTTATCAAAGTCTTTGATTTTCTTATAGTCCAAGGTCAACTTAAGACTCCTGTTGAAGTCCCGTGTCTTTTTTGCTTCCGATTTTATGTTATCACCCTCCAAAGTTAAGCGTTCCATTTTATTAGGGTAATAACTATTTGGTTCCCTATGCCTACCAACATATTTCACACAACCGTAGAAATAGATTTGTTCTTTTGAGGTCTCATGCTGATGTTGCGCCTAGGACCTCCAAAAGTATAAACACGGGCTACAGTTTTTGTCGAAAAAGTTTTGCAGCTCGCTCTAAGCAAAAATTCGAAGATATTTGGGCAATACTTTCCATGCTTTCCAAAACATGTCGTTCATTACCCAAAACAGGCTAAAACCTTGCACATGATGCAAACCCCTCGGCGTGAAGACACGCCGACGACACTCACAATATTAATAACCAGCTATCGTGTCCCCCTGCTGGGCTTACAAGTGTCCTGAAGGGCCGATCGGTTAGGTCAGTCCCAAAAAGTGGCGAAGGTGAGTCGCACACCATGACGGAGATCCCAGGACGAACCTACAGGGGTGTTCCACTGTACACTTATAACAATTGGAATATAGCGATCAGAATTACTAATTAAAAGTGAAGATCCCGTTTTTTGATTTCGATAATATTTATACTTCTTAAAGAAAAGCTTCTATACGAAATCACAAATGTTACATACATAACGCTATCTTTAATGTTCACCAAACTATAATAACATGTAGTTAACGAGAAAATGGTATAATTTGTATAAATACAATATGTAAAAGATTTCTGACTGGTATTTTTGAACCGTATATTATTCCAAACTGACTTCAAACAGTTTAAACAAAATATTCTACGAGTTGATCTATGTTTTCCGAAATACTCAACCTTATAGACATGGAAATATGACACTACAGTAAAAATATACATACGATATCACTTTATAGGGGGAGTTCCCTTAACCCCGGACGGCACCTAATACCGGACATTAGCTATATCTGTGACAGTTCAAACGCTATTTAGCTGTTCTTTCGCGTAAACCTTAGAGGGGATAAAACAAAAAACGATCACGTGTCGACATGGTCCAGTTCCTAAATAAATCCGAAATAATATAATTGATTGTTTGGTGTGACGGGAATCCGGTGAATCGTGTAAAGTTTAGATTATTATATATACCAATATTCCTGGCCAAAAGAGTTGCGTTATTGTATCTTTTGGTAAGTACTTTTTTAATTACCTTTGTGTTTTGTGTAAACAGTGCACTGGTTTCCACAAAAAAAAAATTTTCAATTTATTCACTGTCCCCTGGTTCCGGACAGAACGTTGTCCCCTATTACCGGACAGTATAAACCTGAATCTTGTGTGTTCCTATTTGTATTACTGTTTATTATTTCGGTTTCAGTGTTTAAAAGATACACGTAACCATCATGAATAGCAAGAAAAAAGGTTCATGGGATGAAAATAATTTGAAACCTGCACTTCAGAAAATTCTGGCAAAAGAAATTAGCCTAAGAGAGGCATGTTCAAGATATGGTATTCCAAAAAGTACTTTGTTTGATAAAATGAAATGTATAAAATCTGGTAAAGAAATTACTTTACAGTGTAAATTAGGTAGATTTGCCAAAACAATTCAGTGTTCAAGCTGCCAAAAATGGGCACACGAGGCTTGTGCTGATATTTCCGAATGTTCGGAGAATTATATTTGTGATCACTGTAAACTATATTGAGGCTGTGTTGAGTTGCGTCAGTAATTTTTACTGTGTCCGGTACTAGGTGCCACTTAATGATTTCTCCAAATCGCATAATGAAGTTTAACCGTAATTTAAGTTAACTATAATGATAATATTGAATGTTTTGTTGTGTAATTTTGATTTCTCATATTGTTATCTTATAAATAACGTAGAATATAAAGATTAAAATATTATTTTTTTCTTCTTATTTAAGGAAAACCTTAAGCGTCCGGCACTAGGGGAACTCCCCCTAATCACCTTGGAAAACTTAAAATCAACTTGTACTTCTATTAAACTATTAAGTTACTAAATTCAACATGAAAAATGATAGAAGAAAAGTTTTTCCACGTTTCCCTATACCATTCGAAAACATTTTGTACAGCGATATTAAAACAAAGTTAATCCCTCCTCAATTTTTATGTTTCGAGTGAAACACTCGTTGTGAAAACAATTCATTGTGATATGAATAAAGCAAGTGTGTAATTTCAAAATAATGCGAATACATTTTGCGGAATCGTGAATTGAAAGGAGGTTGATAATACACGTTTCAAGGCTCGGAATAATATCAGGGGCGAAGTGTGTATATAAATTGTCCGATGTGAAGCAGCAATCGGACGTCGAATTAGAAGGTTGTCGATTGGCCGACGCCGCAGGTGGGTATTTATGTAGCACCAGGAGTACCTGTGTCGCAATCATTAATAAATAACGGCATTATGCAAATGTGCAATTTGTCTTCGGCTGGCAGGATCGCGCGAGCTCTCTCTCTCTGGTGTAGTCATTTTAAATATAAAATGAAAGTACAAACGTAACGCATGGCAATTTATTTCGGTCGACTGTCATGACGCGGTAGAGCGGTGGTTCACATTTATAATGAGAAGACAAATGACGCGTTACGATGTGTCCGCGTGTCGGTACAAGCATGTATGAGTGCAATGATGGGTGGCCATTAATTTATTGCACGGCACGACACGATGAAACTAGGGCCCGCGTCAACGAGTTTTTCGTGTCGATGTCATTTTCATTGTACCCCTTCGCTGCGCGTGTTTTATTGCACAACCCAAATGGAGATACAGAATCTTCCTTCCGTGTCACGTTAGGCCCATCGTTTCGGACCAAACAAATATAAATCATCCCTTTTTCCTTTCCAGTTCTTTGGTGTACACACTACATACAGATTAACAGATGCCAGTTTGTAAATGTTTTAAATGAATTGTAAAAGGCCAATTTGTCATGCTCCATATCATGGAAGAGCTATATTATCCACTGAATATCGTAGTCGCTATACTCTCTAAATACTTGTAACGTTCTTGTTATATGTCGACGGTTATTCAATGTTGTAATTGCAAACGTCAATGGGAAAACTTCTGTGTAATTTGTCTCGTTTGATAATTTAATAAATTATACGCATTTAATCATTTAATCAATGGCTACATATTGGGTGCTCTGGAGAGAGAAGATTATTGAGTACCCGCCTTTTTGGGTATTGCCAAATTCGCTTTACAAACCAAATATAAACTTAAATGGAATAAAATACTCTAATCATGTGTCGTGCTACCATGTATCAATATCAACAACGCATATTTTGTTTATAAAGTGAATCTGACAATACTCGAAAAGGCGGGTACTCAATAATCTTCTCTCTCCAGAGGACCCAACATGGCGGATGCGCATACTCACCTCTTTGGGCGAATTCCACTTACGCCCAAATCGTCCGTGAGTTTCATTAGGGTTGGTTTTCATGTACGCGACTAAACACATCGTCGAGAATTTCAAAGTCGATTTTCTCGAAAATGCAGCGCGATATGAAAAAAAGTTAGTCTTTCTTTTTGACTTATAACAAGTAAATAAGTCGAGAAAAAGGAATAAAATTTTTTGATATTGCGCTTCATTTTAGAGAAAATCGACTTTGAAATACTTGACGATGCGTCCAGTCGCGTACAGGAGAACCTACCTTAATGAAAATCACGGGCGATTTGATCGTAAGTGGTTTGCCCAAAGTGCTCTAGTTTTAGGCGCCTGAGAATCTTATCTGAGTTCTTATTAGTCAAGTAACTTCACTTCAAGTTTGTGTTCAGTAGTGTCAGTTGCCTTCAAGTTACTTTTAAGGTTATTTGAAGCAAGTAGATATCTAAAATGGCATAAAGGAGGTGGTGTTTGCCGGAATGTGTGTGATAAGGAACGAAATTACGATTGAGTTATTAAAAATATTGAAAAAAAAAATTAGAAGGAAACGGTACATCCTCCACCTCTTCTTAGTCACTGTTTTATGATTATAACCTCACTTTTCAAAAACAATAGGCAGTCAGCTTACTTCAAGTGACTTGGAAAGGTTAGCAAATACGAATAGGTAATGTACCGAAAAAACCGCGTTACTTATGAGATGACTTAATACTTCCTGGCGCGTCATATATTTATATGTAGGGGAAACCTGTCCAAAACCGTATACTTAAGAATCTAGGTCCATAACTTTTTAAATTATAAAACAAATTGGGTAATGAAAACGGTATTTATTAAATGTTTTCATAAACAAAACAAAATAACAAAAATATAATTGTATAGTCCAAACAGGCTACTTAAGGGGGTATACCCGTTTGACAGTGTCAAAAAACGGATTTTTTATTTTTTACATATTTTCATAGATTGATGTTTCAGGAATATTATAAATCAAGTCCGATGTAAAAATTCGGAAAATTGACGAAGTTATAGGCATTTGAGTGATACAACACAGGTAGCACGGGTCGGCGCAGCGCGACGGCTCGACCGATCGCAGCGGAGCTGCATTTTTCATTACGGTGGCCCTAAAAACTCGCGCTACGTTCAACCAATTCACTTTCAATTTTGCATGCAGAATCGTAATAAGATTCCACATCGTCCAACGAGGGCTTTTTATATTCCGATTCCCCGTTTATTATTTATAAAGAAAAAAGGTGGACTTTTCCCTTAGAAAAAAAAGTTTTCCTTTGATCTCTCACCATTTCTTTATTTTTCAAAATTTTCAAAATCGGCCCCGTTGGACGATACCTATTAACACATTTTATAAGAAAATTTTACTGTTTTTAATTTCAGACATGACATACAGCTTTTTTCGGGGCCACCGTTTAGCCGTCTAAAATCGAGAGACTTTCGGATATGTATGCATAACTTCCAAAAACAATAGTTTTTTAACTGAAACTTTTTTTTAAGTAGTTCATAATACTATGTAAAGATAGTAAATAAAATGGGAAATCTTCATGAAGCCGTTGACTTGTAAAAAAATCAACAAAATATACACATTTTCCGAGGGTTCAAACGGGTACACCCCCTTAATTTATCAATAAAACAAAACCTGTTCTTCTTCCGATTTTGCCCCATGGAGTGGGCAAAAGCGTATGCACTATCTGGGTAAAGATCTAAAGTAACAACAATAGTATTAATTGTTCTATCCACGACGTAATGAGCCCCTTGGAAACAAACAACTTCTGTCTCAAACATTTCCTCCTATCTCAAAAATTATAGAAGTTATTCAGGTGGCTCATCTGAATCGGGATGAAATGATAGTGTGGTTTTTGAGGGTTAAGGAGTGTTAGAATTTTAATATGATTTTAGTTTTATCCTTTAATAGACTAGCTCTTTGTATATGGGGATAGGAAGGATTCAGGCGAGAACAGTTACTCGACACGTGTATTTGTTTGTAGAAAAATAACGAAAGAAATATATATTTGTATACTCTGACAAAACGAAATTAAAGCGTGATAAATTATTCTCTTTTATAATCTCAATGATTAGTCTAGCTTATTATTTTAATTCCCTCTAATGGTGAGCTCACCTCTATTCAACTCAAGAGTCCGGAACGAAAGAGGACGAGGCTGCTTCGGCACTCGTCCGTTTCTACTAGACTGCCCTCTATATTTAATTGTTCTTCCTAATCTAGAGGCGCGTAACTTAACTTAACTTATCTTAACCTGTTCAGGTGTGAAATCGACCAGAATTAGTTATATTAGATTCTAATTTCGACAAGGAGCACAGTCTCTATTCTTAATCTTAAGCAATGCGGCATCGGGCCGCATGCCGTCTCTAAAATCTCTCTCTTCATTCGCACCACCAATCCTACAACTACCCGATAACTGGGAGACCCAATATGGCCACCAACTATCGCTCGTCGCCAGAACTGTTTAATCTCATTACCCTCTTTCAAGGCCACGCACAGCATAAGTCCCAAGCATAAAACCCTCGAAGGCAGATCAGCATGAGGGTGTCCACTCTCGACTCCATTCAAACCACGTTCACGCCAACAGACCGATTAAACCGCTGTCCAAAATGAAAGAAATCGGCGATTGCGGTAACGCATCAGTAATTGTAATATATAGGGGAAGTCGGGGTATTGTGAGCCACGGGGAATCGTGAGCCAGCGCCATATTTTTTTCCCTAGTGAATACCCTAGTAGCATTTATTTGTTGGGAGTTTGTTGGGCCAATGACGTGTTATCCGTTGGCCAACTGTTGAAGTGTTGCGCTATTTTTAAATGGGCCAACGATTGTAACCAACGTAGGCCCAACGTCACTTAACACGAAGGCCCAACCGAAGGTTTCTTTCCATACGCCCAACTGAAGGCTTCTTTCTAAAGACGTCTTAAAAACGTCCAGAAGGCGTCTTAAAGAACTTCAAAAGACGTCGTAAATACGTCTTCTTCAGGTCTGGTTTAGGAAAAAAAAAATTCGGTGAGGAGAATCGAATTCAAACTTTCCGCTTACAAAGCAACCGCTGTTCGCAACTGACCAACACACTTCCTTGTAAACACTTATAATTTCTAGTTACATAACTAGTATTAATTGTTTATGAAAACTGCGCAGTGACGCGAAATATTCTACAAAATATCATCATCCGACCTTTAGACTCATTCCTTAAAATTTCACATTTGTCTTAAGACAGACGTCCTCATTACGTATTTATAAATAAGAAAAGAAAAATCACAACAGGTTTTTTAATGTAGCAAATTTTCTGACGTTTGTAAGACGACATTTAATCATCGTTGTAAATTTTTTGTTAATTAACCAACCATAGTAATTGTAGGCCCAACATTGGATATTCATAGGCAAACTGTCGTAACTTTTTGTTAATTAACCAACCATAATAATTGTAGACCCACCATTAAATATTCGTTGGCAAACTGTCGTAACTTTTTGTTAATTAACCAACCATAACAATTGTAGGCCCAAC
The DNA here is from genome assembly GCA_963932275.1 of Andrena praecox. Taxonomy (NCBI): domain Eukaryota; kingdom Metazoa; phylum Arthropoda; class Insecta; order Hymenoptera; family Andrenidae; genus Andrena; species Andrena praecox. Next base: position 39,842,866 of record OZ010731.1, read on the forward strand.
GTTGAATATTCGTTGGCAAACTGTCGTAACTTTTTGTTAATTAACCAACCATAACAATTGTAGGCCCAACATTGAATATTCGTTGGCAAACTGTCGTAACTTTTTTGCCGTAGGCCCTGTGTTGGGAATTTGTAGGCACAAACACTAACTATATCCCAACTAATTCCCAACTGTTGGCAACCGTTGGCCAACCAAAAATGCTACTAGGGTAATGACAGCTGCCAACAACTGTTATTTACTTGTCTTATGATAAGCTAATATTTCCACGATCAGTGAACGTACGCACCCGCATCGTTACGTTGCTCTGTTAACAGATAAAAATTGGCTGATCTCGAAGTATTATTTTCACTTCGTGTGTGGTCTATTATTGTGACACTTTTCTGTGAATCCACGCAGGTAACTATTTTTATAATACTCGTGTGACTTCATGCTTTCGAAATAATAAAGAAATTTGGCATTAAGTTAGCATTGTGTTATTTATTTGTGGCCATGTTGTAAAATTAATGGTTCGGGGAATTGTGAGCCACTCGATTCTTGACATTTGAAGAGCTAACCTCACGTGTTTGATGTTTCTTTATGATTGTTTATGTAATATTTGAGCACAATATAAATTTTACTTTCCCGACTGTTATGTATATAACAGAGGGAAAGTATGTAGATCGTGTCAAAAATGACCCCCCGGTTTTTTTGCAATTCTCGACGTTTCATGACCCACTGACTCTAAAAAGTCAAAAAAAGGGGTACAAAAATGCTTGTGTGTGTGCGTGCGCGGGTGTGTGTGTATGTGACGCTTTTTTGTTGGCGTCTATTTCAGCTTATATCTCCAGAGTCCATGGTCACTTTGGGCTGATATTTGGTAAGATGCCTTCTATATATGGGGCATTGATGCTATTAACTTTTTGAAAAAATTGGCCAAGGGGGTGGGGGGCTAGGGTTGCTAACTCCATGGGGGTCGAAGTTCATGAAAATTTTTCATAAAACAAAGTTTTAGGTGTTGATCCACTTGGAATGCGCCAGAATGACCGCAAGTTACTTGCGAGCATTGCATTTCAGAATAATTGTGGTCATTTTTTACTTTTTTTTTATTAATTGAAAATTATTTTTTCATTTAGAGACATGAATAAACATTTTCTAACAAGCATTGTCATTTTTATTCAATTTATAAAGTGGCTCACGATTCCCCGAGACTTTTCAGATTCAAGAAAATGCAAATTTTTTGTAATAGTCTGAAAATCATCTAATTTGAAAATATTCGATTTCACTATTGTGACTAAAAGAAAGGTAAATCTTCATACTACAACATCCAGCTTTGAAATTTGAAGAAACACTTGATTTTATAGCAGTTTGTTAGCAATAAAAAAAAGTGGCTCACAATACCCCGACTTCCCCTACCTAATTCATTCAGGACAAAAAACAAATTCGAATATTTTATATTTATAATTCACAGTAATATCACTAACGTTTCGCAATATCGTTCAATTTTTACTTCATATATAAATCAATGACCTGTATAATAATAATGATATGAGCAAATCGATATGGTGAAAGTCAGTGATTAATAGTAGTTCACAACTAGCCTTCTAGAAATTTATTAATAATTAGTGGCACAACTGACGGCATAAATATAAGTTGTTCCATTTGGTTTATAGTTTCCGTGTAAAATGAGACTGATCCACTTAATGCAGATTTTCAAGAGCAATAGAGGGCATACGTGAGAATGAATTATTGCTCGTGACACATATATCGAAAAAACTATATCATTAGGAGTCATGTAACACAAGACAAGTTACTTATTAAGAATTAATAGTGTGTAAAATATGAGATAGACCATGAAAGATATTTTAGAACGATTCCAAATGATAGCATGCAGATAACGAGATGCACAGATACCAGTTCTACTTAAAACGACTAGTTCAGAAGCATGTGCTATTACTTGTACAACTTAATTAATATGTAGTTAATTTGGTTGTTCTCGCCAACTCACAAATTGCTGGAAATTAAATGGAAATTTTCAGATTTGCATAAATTTTTAACTTGTTTATCGCAGTTCACGTACTTCAGATAAATTATAATGCATCCCCCCAACATTAAAAATAGCATACTTTTCAAAGATACTCGTAATAAACAATACAAGTTATATCCAAAATTACAATATCATGACTATGCAACATGGATATCTATACTTTTTAGTGATAAAATCATAATACATAAAGTAAACATTTAACCAGGAGAATGTCATTTGCATCGATTACACCGACTTCCGTGTACTTAATTTATGGCTGGCAAATAGTGCCTTAGTTACGTTAAGAATATCCTCCTTGCAATCAATTATTACTGCGTAACGGGTCTATACACGCGAAAACGATACTGTTATGCTTTAATTTTCACGTAAAGAAATCACTGTATATCATTATTTTCATGGAATAAATATACCGTTAATCGTGTGGAAATTATTGTAATTGTTACTTTATAAATATTGAGAGATATGGTGTAACTACATATTGTGCATGTGTAAATAATCTTCATATGCGTAAAAATACAGGGTAGGCCGTAACTTCGCCATTTAAATGTTGAATAAACTTTTGTATTTTAATCATTTGTATTTGTTTTTTTATCACATAAAGTTAAATGTGCGGAAAATGATGTCACACAAATGGTCTCATTTTCCGCTTTGCAAGCACGCGCTCTTTCGACTAGGGCTGTAACGAATATTCGAATAATCGGGAGTATTCGAATAATCAGAAGTATTCAAATAATCAGAAGTATTCGAATAATCAGAAGTATTCGAATAATCAGAAGTATTCGAATGATCAGAAGTATTCGAATGATCAGAAGTATTCGAATAATCAGAAGTATTCGAATAATCAGAAGTATTCGAATACCTAGTCGAATAATTACAGCTCTACTATCGGCGGCATTTTCCATGAAAGCTTTCAATGTGACTGGTTCCAGAGCTTGATTTTCTTCAGGAATATTGTCTTTAAGTTGCTGTGTTTATCGGGACGTACTGGCATACACCAAGTCTTTCAATTATCCCCAAAGGAAAAAGTCTGGTACTGCCAAATCGGATAAACTTGCGGAATTATTGGATTTTCAAAAAATTTTCCAAAATCTGCCTTACGGGGTCATTTTATTTTGATCAGCCGAAAAATGAAGGTATTTTTAAAGATTTTTTTCTCAATAAATGCAACATATAACGAAATAAATCTTTTCGGAATTTATTAAGCTACTCTTATATTACAGAAAAAAAACTTTAAAAAGATTTTTTTAATTTGTTCCAATGTTCTGTTTTCTCGACTCAGGCGTATCTGAAACAAAAAATTTGAAAAGATTCTTAATTTGTATGAGTGTCGCAATCGCCCGTAGCGCAATTACCAATTTTTGTCGAAAAATAACCGAGTCTTTTCTCCGGGAATATTCGAGAAAACACCCTTTTAGGGAACTTTTTCTTTCAAACCGCCATTTTGTTATTTCTCGACAAAAATTGTTAATTGAGCTGCGGGCGATAGCGACACTCATATAGATTAAAAATCTTTTCAATTTTTTTTGTCAGATAACCTTGAGCCGGGAAATCACCTGCATCACGAACGTACCTCTTTTTTTTAAGGTGTTATATTGCCGCTATAAAAAAACATTTGAAACGTGTTTAAAAAAATCTGTTTATTTTTTTTGTGTAATATAATAATAGCTTAATAAATTCCAAAAAGATTTATTTCATTATACAATGTTTTATTTATTCAGCAAAAAATCTTTAAAAATAGCTTCATTTTGCGGCCGATCAAAGTAGAATGACCCCTTAACAGCTGCATTGTGGGTCTGGCCGAATGGGCCCATCTTGTTGCCACCGTGTCTCACAAGGGAACACCGCGAACCCGGACTCACCGATTGGAACCCAACTTTGTGGGTTTTTAGAGTGACTCAAAACAAGAACAACGGTGTGTTTCATTTGGGCTCTAACGCCCTATACGGTGGTGAAAACTAACCTCAAAGTCAAATTGGCACTTCCACTTTTTCGCGTATAACTCTCAAAGTACAACAGACAGAAAAAAATGTTTCAGACAACAGTTTAATGATACAATAAGCGCTGAAAACTTGCGTTTACAAAATTTTGAAATGAGTTTAAAAAGAAAAATATCCGATGAAAAAAAACTTTTTCAAATATTTTGTTAACGGAAGATTATAGCGCTAATTGCACCATTAAACTTTTGTTTGAAACATTTTTGTCTGTCTGTTCTACTTTGAGAGTTATACGCGAAAAAGAGGAAGTGCCATTTTATTTTGAGGTTAGTTTTCACCCCATTAAATATATCATTATTAGTACATACGCGGTGTCTACCAGCTATATGCAAAATTTGAGTCAAATCACTGATCCGAAAATCTCGTGGACACCCCTTGTGAGTGAACAGTTATCTTGATATCCATCCAGAAACGAGTAAATCACGAACTGTAGTAAGTCATCGGTGCTGCGTGATACGTAGAAATCAATCGTGGGCGATTCAAATGAATTTTCTGCCGACGTCAAACGTTTATTTTGTGTGTGCCGGGCATAATAATTAATTGCCCCAATCAACGTGCATTAAGAAACCGCGATATCGAGCCGACCATTAAGTATGCATCGTCCGACGTTTCTCTCCAAGGAAATATGGACCTTCGAATAGTAACGGTTGCCAGCGCGGCAGAACTGCTGGATTGCATGTACCGAAAGGTTACCGGCAATAAAATACTCCGTGTCTAAAGGCTATTAATGTCTCAATGCAACGCCAAGCATCGTTTCCATCGACACTTTATTTCTATGCGTACTCGCGTCAAACAACTGAGGCCTTTCTACAGTGGGCTTGTAACATTAGTCACCGATTGATTGCCGGTTTTACGGGGAAGCGTTTCGAAACCATACGGGAAATAACCTCCATAGAAGCATTCAACGGTTTCTCACAGAGCATTCTGCATTATCCCATCAGTGAGACACCAGAGGCTAACCTGTTTACAATGAAAAAGCTCTTTTAGTAATAAGGAACATTTGCTAAATACAAATTTTCCGAATAAAAAGGAAGATAAATTGTCTACTAAGCGATGCATAGAACCATTTCAAGTCGAAATCAACCATCTTAATTTAATTGGCAAATTTATTCAACGGCTATTTTAAATATATAATGTTTTAAAAGTGTCAAATATTTATATTATTACTACTTTGAATTTGAAAACTAATTCTCTCTATTCTTGTAATTTATAGTAACTTACAGTAATGAAAATATTCATTTCATTGTATTATATAACCAACTGCTAGTTTTAAGAGACATTATTAATTTTGAAAAATTGAGGTTCTGTTCATTTTGAGAGAGAAGTTACTTTCGATAACAATACAAATGTTCTAAAAATATGTCCCAAGTTAACAGTTAATGCTGCGATAATGTCTACAGAAAATGAAAATTTAAATCAATGTAACATCAATGAAAGGTACGAATACAATTCAAGTTTTTGAAAATGAATGGCAGGAAACAAAACAGAAATACACAAGGCATTGTTATACATTTGTAACGAAAATATACTTTAAGTGGTTTCGGCGCACTGGTTCGGTCAGTTATGAATTCTTTGGTTGGAAAGGTCCTTGAGATTTCTCATAGTGTCTGGTCCAAACTTTCTTGACATTGATTTAAAGAAACTTTCCTTTGTTGTGGATTGTGATTTTTTAACGATTTCGCCTTCCATTTTAAATAAAGTAGTTGAGCTATCGACCGTATTTTTAGAATATAACAATAAGTGGTTTCGGCGCACTGGTTCGGTCAGTTAAACCACTTATTGTTATATTCTAAAAATACGGTCGATAGCTCAACTACTTTATTTGAAAATATACTTTCGTTAATTTGAATTTTGCCGCGCCTCTCATGCTCCGCGCGGCTTTTAAATCAACTTCCGCTAGATAGAACAAAATACCGGCGATAGTCATTAGGTGATAGACCACACGTGCAAAAAGATAGGAAAATTATTGTAAAGATATTGTAAACAAATTGATCAGGATAAATAGAGAAGCGATAACTGTAAACTGTAATTGTCGTTTCTTTGTTTACAGGTAAGAATGTAAATAATTGTTGTAAAATAGCGAATAAAATGTTAAACTTTGTTTACAGAGAAACCTATTTCAGTTAGTTATTCACCTTAAGCCATAATAATAATAAAAGGCTTATATATTTTATAACTACCTTTTACCCAATACACTTGGCAATGCTAACTGTAGTTCGACGAAGCCTTGGAACATTTTTTTAAAAGGACATGGCATAAATCCAGAAACAAATTAAAATTCTGCTTGTGAAACGTTCTTGGAACTAGCATTCATCTACCAGTATTACATTTCTAAGTACGTATATGTATATTATTATATACAACATTTTTAGAACAGAACATGGTTCATTCCACGAGAAATTGATCACTTTTTGCGATCGATATCTGAGATTTTGATGAAACTAACGTATGATGTAGTCCACGTGAAATTATGGAAAGTTTAAGTCATCATTTCGCTGATTCCGAATTTGTCTAAAAAATAAAAATTCTTTGCAGGTTTGCCTGAAGCTTTCCGCCAGCTTGGTGACTTTTAAATTGATTTCACAGTGAGTTGTTTAACCCTCATCCGTTCCTCATTTCACGAACTGAATCTGTCCCCCGGTCTCAAATTGACAAAGTGCTAAAACATCGATGACATGACAAGGTAAACAGGTATTTTCCGATATTTTTTTATTCAAATTGATGAGTTAACATTTACGTCTAAGATTTTTCATAATTTACGCATAAAATAAAACAATGTATAGGACATTCTGCTTGTTTACAAGAATCACAAGTGACAGAACAGTATCTAGAGACGCGGCACTACATGTTTCGACACCCTGTATATGTCGACTGTCGCTGCCGTGTATCTTTACTCGAAACACGGCTATTCCAACCTTACCCGAAAATTATTTCATTAATATCTCATCACGCCTGCAATATTTCCTAAATTTAAAGGCATTTTTCTTATGTAAACCGCATGTAAGCTTTCGAATAAGACCAAATTCAATAAAATCGGTCCACGCATGACAGAGATATCGTAATATCGTCTCATGGATCAGTCGGTCTATTAAGATTTTTCTTCCTCAACCAAATTTTCGTCAACACAATACGTATACGCGTTACATGCACACCTTCAGCCAAAAAGAAACTAATAGCGAATTCGGACGGACGCACTGGTGCGCACTGCGTGCGAGTTTTTTCGCTTCCAATTGACTAAAAGTCGCACTCAGTGCGCACCAGTGCGACCGTCCGAATTCGCTATAACACATGTTTCGTTCGTCAACTCTCGGGATTATTTGGCAGGGATCGTCGTCCGTCATTGTACATACCTATATAGCACGTCATTTAAGAAAGAACCTGCGCATAGACTTGTTCCGCGCTACTATTGGCTATACCCCAACCAACGCTCCCTCGGAGCTCATTCGACATGCGTGAATGGGTTCCTTCTTAAATGAATCCTTCTCAAATATATACTATTGAATTATAACCTACCAAGTGTTAATCCATCATAACCTGCCAAGTATCAAATAATGTAAGTTGTCCAAATTTGAAATGCCACGAGTTTTTACACTAAATAGGAGACTGAATTATTGTCTCAATTAACAAGGTAAGTCGCCAAAATTTTTTAATAGATTTCTTATGTAGAGTCGCAGACTTGGAAGGAGAAGGTTCGATTGGCGCTGCGAAATAAAAAAAATGTTAATTGACTTGGTATAAATAATAAAACAAGACAAGATACCACTGAGACAAGAAAGAAAGAAAAATATTAATGCAATTTATACATGTTTATTCAGTTTAGCAACACCAATTCGGAGCGCAGCGCCAAGTATTTTGAATAAAATATTTATTGGTATTGAAATATTTATTTCTATAAGAATATATCTGCTTAATATTATTAAGCGCAGTTGGAAAGCACCGAATCTTACATTGCGTTACACAGTGTCGCCTTTGCACGCTGCGGGATAGCATCTTTATGTACTTGCAGCTCATTTCGATTTCACATCTTTTTTTTATTTTGTAATTATTATGTTCTTCTATTTTTTGTGATTTATTTGATTTCATGTACTTGGCGTAATTTTTTTGATAAGATTGCTTACGTATTCGAACTTATACTCCTACCGTGCAATAATTTAAACTCAAATTATTCAAAAACGAAGGCTCATTTGACAATCCCCATTAGGGTTTTGTAACACTATAGCTGCGTACTACAAATTTCATCCGGTGCCATTTTAGGTTAGGTTGGAAAACAGTCTTTAAACTGAACCTTTACATTTGTCTTCTCTTCTCTATTTTCTCTTGCTAGATTGTACATACGTATTTGTGCAATAAAGACGTTTAACAATAATAATAATAATTTCAGACATTAAAATATGTAGTACCTACTTTTATCTAAAAAAATTAAATTGATCTTCGAATCTCCTCTATAATTTCATGTACCTACATACAACTACCGCGATATCACTTTTTTCATATATTCAACGGCCAACGAGTGATTCTAGCGAATCCAGTTAAATGAAACACGCCGTAGAATCCAGTCAACGTCATGTACATATTTTGAAAAATTTTGACAAAGTCATAGTTGCTTCAGAATATTGTCGTAATGTTTCCACAAGTTTTCACTACAGTATTGCACGGCAATGTGTGCGCAATTTTGCTGGGGCGTTGCCACTGGAACATTGCACGTCGATGTGCGCGCAATATTGCCGAAATATTGTAGGATCGTTGCCACTGAAACATTGCACGGCAACGTTCTTGCAATATTGCTGCAATATTGTAGGATCGTTGCCAATGGAACATTGCACGACAATATTGCAGGAACGGTTCTACAATATTGCAATGCAACCTGCAACAACGCAATATTGCAGCAACGTCCCTGCAATACAGCTGCAACGAAGTGTGCTGTATGGGGTATGTGCTGAAAAAACAGTGGTTCAGTTTTTATACAGTCTCAACAGTTGGTGAAACGCTTAACTCTGAATTACACTGTCAACAATTGGACAAATACAATACTGTATCTATATAAGAATAAGAGGTTTGCCATTTGTTGGATAAATATTGTCAGGTCTGCTTTGAGATGGCGCTGAGAGCGCCATCACACGCCAAGCGGGTCTTCCCCCTTGGCATATATTTTCTTATAGGGTGAAAGCACTAGTAGTCGGCCACCCTCTAGTAGTCCACCACTTTTATTATTTAGCTTAAAGAAATAAGTACTGAAATAAAGAATTTATTAAATGACAATTTTATATTATATTTTGAATTTCTAACTTTACAATACAACAAAAAGCGCCCTTCATAGGTAAAAAAAATAAATGCTTTTAAAGTGATTTGTAAATTAATTTTGATTCTACATGCGCCATTGCTGTTTTCTAACCCGAGAAACATAAGTGTGCTTTGAATAGAAACGACAAATGTAATTCAGTTCTATACATTTTTTACTGGAAAATTATGCTATTCCACTGAAAAAGCATCAACAATTTTATATGCGCTTCAAAAATTTAAAAAATATGGGATAATTTATATATTTATGGGAGGTCGGTAACTGGATCATCATTCCCTTTCAATTTCCAATAGTCGACCACAGCGGTCGACTTCTGAAGCTAACTGCATTCACGATGAATGCTAATAGTCGACCACGTTTATATAATTTATTTATACAATACAAATACCTACTTTAAAAACTTAAAATTTGTTACTGCTTCCTATCATAAAAACGAACAATTTAATTTACATTGGAAAAAAAATAATTTCTATTTCTTATTAAAATTTTGATAAAGTTTTTAAAAGAACTTATTTTAGTTACGCATTATTCCTGTCATTATTAATTATTTACTGATGTTGCACATTATATTTAAAAATAAATTTTAGTTTGTAATGCGCACATAACCTATTTTGAATTTCATATTAAAAAAGGTGGTCGACTACTAGCTATCGGACCGGTCGACTTTTAGAGTTAAGCGGTCGATTATTAAAGCATTCGGACACTTTATTTTTAACGCTAATTATTTATTTTCCCCGAACTTTCCTACTAACACAAAATATTTAGTGATACATTAAATACATTTGAATTACTTCAATACATTTTATATATTTTATAACATTGGTTGTTTATTTTTTTTCAGTACTTTTCATTCGAGTTTAGCTTTAAGTGGTCGACTACTAGTGCTTTCACCCCAATATGTTCTTTGACTTTGCTTTGTTATATACTTTTCGATGTAACGTGTGCGAGACACACCTAGTAGTATCTGAATAAACTACATTTCTCTATTATTTGCAACAGCAGAGAAAAGGACCGATTATCAACCACAATACTAGACTTACTTTAAAAAAAGAACCTCTTGGAGCTAGATAGTAACTGTACCTGGCTTGGCAACATAAGATTATTGTCTGCTACGATCGCAGCAAAATGTCGGAAATGATAAAGTATACAGTCGCTGCGAGAAAATCGCATATGCAGTCTCCGAGCATTTCCAATTCACAGAAGCGAATATTTATGTAAATACGCTAAATGAACTGCTTATAAAACAGTAAGCAGTCCTAGATAACAAAGAGAATCATATGATAAATTGGCCCCATTGTGTGCTCATGTCACAATAGCGTACACAGTGAGAGAGTATAACGATAGAACTTTCTCACAGGCCTAATATGTAATTCATATGTGCACCATTCCTCAGTGCCTGCAATAATTTAAGCCACTTAACCGCGATAATTCTGCAAAACTACGAGCGCCAGCGGCGTGCGAATCTCGGGAGCGAAACAGTTGAAAATCGTCTAAATAGTTTCGAAATCGGGTGCTTGGGAAAGGTCGTGCTTGCGATCAGAGTTACGTGTCGTATAAAGCTCGCCGTGCGATTTATAAAGCGAAATGGACTCGGTCCCGGAGAAAAACAATCTCCAGCAAAACAGGGAATTAAGTACTTATCTTTACGAGCGGCCGTGCAATTTTCTGAAAGAAGATACACCAGCCACCCTCGGCGCGGCGTGCCACCCGGAAAAATTTATCGCGACCTCGATACCGCGTTTCGACTGCATAACGCGTCCGTGCTTTATTGGATGAAGTTATTCCCGACGTCGGGATACAAGCATGGAGAAGCGCGGTGCCGCGATAAGGGCGGAGGAAAAAGCATTGTAGCTCTTCAAAGATGTTGCCGTGTCATTCCATCCGACAGGTGTATTCAGATCTTACAAGCGAAGCCAAATGGAGAGAAACGGATGCTGGTGACAAGTGTACAGTGATTTAAACGTTTAATTGCGATAGTCTATCAAAATGATTAGTTCCATCTGTTCGGTGAATTTGTTGATTAGATACTTTCAGCACGCCCCTTGTGCAGATTATTGATGCCTCTTCGACAATTGTATGCTATTATCACGTTGCTCTCGTGACATGCAAACTTCTTTAACGATAAGCTGATGCAATGAGAGAGCACATACAACAATTAGGATGTCGGACATACCTAACTGTTAATTCTTTCGTATTTCATCAAACAGCACGAAAAACGGTTGATTGAAAGCAGGGATGTCAGGGATTGTTTGTGGCGCCACCCTACAGGAGTGGTGGTAATGTGTGCGTGAACTGACGCTAGCGCCAAGGCAACCGGGTGGCCGTAACGCGAAGCCAACAACGGCCAATCAGCGTCGCCGGGAAATACATTGTCGACACTGGTTGGCCGTGGTTGGCTTCGCGTTGGGGCCACTTGGCTGCCTTGGCGCTAGCGTCAGTTCACGCACACATTACCACCACTCCTGTAGGTGTTGCGCCGCAAACAATCCCTGGCATCCCCGATTGAAAGCTTGATTTCTTTATAACAATCATATAAATAACGCTGAATGGAGGACTAAATTCACTAACTAAAATATCCTACTCGTTCTGCTTTATCTATTTTCTTTTATTACAGCTTTTTTTACAACTTTTATTCTATGCTCATCATTTACATTCACCTAGTTAAAGTTGCAATTACATGTAGGTAACAAAATCAAGCGTCCTTTCGTGTACTTTATTGGGAGTAGAACAGTAGTAAAAGTTCTCACGCAAAGATTGTGAAATCATCTTTGCTAATTCCAATTGTACCTTTAATTCACGAAAAAAATTAAAAAAGTTCTCACGCAAAGATTGTGAAATCAACTTTGATAATTCCAATTGTATTCTCGTTCTCCGCTGGAACACTGATTCCTCTGTCACTTTCTATACTTGACATTCCTTTATTGGCCACAAATCAATTCAGTGCTCAGATTTTCAGTTTCGGTTTTAAGGAATTAGCGGGCGTTGTATAAGAAAAAGCTATGAAGTAGGAGAGGCCTGCAGTTGACACAAAAACTTTTATAAGAGGGACATCTTCTGTTAAAAATGTCGTATGAAGATAATAAAAACTTGGTAGAGACTAATTTAAACGAATCAAAGTCGGTAATAGATTAATAATAGCACATTCGGCAACCTGCACTAGTGCGCACTGAATGCGAACTTTTTCGCTTCCAATTGGTGAAAATTCGCACCCAGTGCGCACCATTGCGACCGTCCGAATACGCTGTAAGAGAGATGCGGAGAATATGAAACATTTTTTTTCAGTCGACTTCATAGCTTTTTCTTATACAACGCCCGCTAATTCCTTAAAACCGAAGCTGAAAATCTGAGCACTAAATTGATTTGTGGCCAATAAAGGAATGTCAAGTATAAAAAGTGACAGAGGAATCAGTGTTCCAGCGGAGAACGAGAATACAATTGGAATTATCAAAGTTGATTTCACAATCTTTGCGTGAGAACTTTTTTAATTTTTTTCGTGAATTAAAGGTACAATTGGAATTAGCAAAGGTGATTTCACAATCTTTGCGTGAGAACTTTTTTCGTGAATTAAAGGGAATTAGCTTCTTTCATACATGAGTCATGTTAATGGGGGGGGGGGGGGGGGGGATTTCATCACTTTTTTCATAATCTTCTTTACCATCGTGACATTTCAAAAATGTTGACAACTAGCAGGTTATGATTGAATGACAGCCAAATGACATTTATAAATTATGCTTTCGAGGCGACACCTACTGGCGTCAAGTGGAGGAGAACAACGTGACGTCACGAAACGTCTTAATGAAAAAAGTATCATTTTGATAACTATTAATTCAGAATAAATCTTATATCTTTTAGACAAATAGCTTGATACATTAAGTAAAACGACATATGGGTTCGAAAAAAATAAATGATTCGCTTAATCATGTAAAAACACCGGGACTATGTCATAAAATAAGATAATAAGGCTAAAATAGCTCCGACGACCTGTCAATTTCGCTATCTTTCGTGTACAGGGTCATCCGTTAAAACTGCAACCCGCGCTCGGGCGAACTTGTAAAATGGCAACACCGCCTCACGGACGCATTCCACTACAACCATGCGCCGATACTTCCGCCATCTATGAGCCAATGATGAAAGTGTACGGTCTTTTAGATGCCAGTAGAGAGCGCAGGGTGCTTTTGGCATTCACCAGAGGATATTAAATTTGACGTAGCAGGCGGGAAAGAAAACGGTAGCCATTTTAAGAGTGCGATCGCACCGATCTCGTTCCGCGTGAAAATATCTGCCTTTTCGACGGTCCAGCTGCGGGATTAGTTCACACTGGCGCATTATTGGCCCGGGTAGAAGAATTAGGGGCCTTTTTCGTGTAACTTTTGAACTATAAAAAATATCGGAATGCAATTAGCGCCGAAAAATGGGGAAAAATTATCATATAATTTAACATATGTTTCGTTTACTTAATTTTTCTTTTATCAATATTTTAACCGTAATTGCAGTGAAAAGCGTTTGCAAACTGTGTATTTGATACTTTATTTAGTGCTCTGTATAAAAATTATGGTGTTGTTAAACAGTAGGCTGGTTGTTTCTGTATCATTACTTTCATAAATTGAGAAATTAAATTTTTATTCAAATATATATTAGTTCTGCAGGCCTCAGAATCTAATGTTCTGGTTTTCTTTTTTATGATTTTATCTTTCAGGGGGGATTCTCGTCTAACAGTCCCAAAAGTAACTTATATTTACGATTTTTCGGGAAAAAACTGTTCGTCATATTGGATTAAACTCGTTTGGGATATAAGAAGGGATTTTTGAACTTGCAGAAAATATTGTTTTTTATGTTGATCCTTCTTATTATTTATTAGTTATTGTGGAATCTTGTCCATCTCTGATGTAACTCCTGTTGGCGGGATGTGTAGCACCTGTCACAGTCATGTGATTGCATAAAAAAAATTGAAGTTTCTTAAAGTTAGATAATTTACGCGGGGATTGTTCCACTTTAAGGAAAAAAAATGAAAAATTGAAAGAATCATAGCGTTCGAGAGAAAAAGTAACTTTTTTCCTTAGACAAATTTTTCATGTTATTCTTTATATCGACGAAAAAAGTATTATAAATAAAAACTAAAATTAAAATTTTAGCTCCAGTCCCAATGTAAATTATTTAATAATAAGAAGGATCGACATAAAAAAGGATTTTCTGCAAGTTTACAGATGCCTCCTTATATCCCAAGAGAGTTTAATGCAATATTAACAATAGTTTTTTAAAAAAAATTCATCAATTTCGGGGGCTGTTCCACGAGAATTCCCCCTTAATGGGACGTGTCTTTGTTTGTAGCGGTGTTTCAAAGTTTTTCTACAATTTTTGTGTCTGAACGTTTTGACCTTTTAAATACCTAACGCCACGTCCGCACCGGTTTCCGTTTATATCATTTTTTGGAACGATGCGTCATTATTGTGGCTTTTACACGCAGGTGGCGAAAAATCTCCTCGTACACGGGCATAGCACCGCGGTCAACCTTGTCGTAGCTAAAATTTTTGAAATGGAGACGGGGACGAGACCAGTCGACACATTGTTTTCAAACCTCATTACAGTAATCTGGGGTGCGAGTGGTAAACCGGCCATAAAAGTGTTGCGACCGGCTCGCTTACCTGGGCCGGGGAATTCCCAATAGCTCTTTGCAACGTTAATTTGAAAGAGACCATCTTAAAATTCTCGTAGCTCGGGCATCGCTGCTATCCAGCGGTCGCTGGCAGCTCTGAACGCCGGGCCGGTGCGAGAAGTGGTTTCGAGAAGTGTGCCTCCGTTTGAAAGTCGAACTTCGGTCACACTCGGGCCTCGTCGCCGGCAGACCCCCGGTGCCTTGTTCCTTCGCGCTCGGAATTCGGCCACGTTCGGAACGCATCGCGTCACCGATCGTGGGGGCTCGTTCCAGCGCGAATGTCTTCAAATAATAATAACATGAATAGAGAGACGAAGTGGGAACTGATTCTTGCATAATTGTTCTGAGGAAAAATTGTAACACGTGAGCCACACGATCAGCCACATAGCCACCGTTTTTGTTCAAATACTTTATTCATGTTCTTGTTTTCTTTTCTATGATTGTATCCTTAATGCAGTGCATGCATAGGTCGGACGAAGGGGGTAACTAACGGGACGTGTCTTTGTTTGTAGCGGTCTTTGAATTTTTTCTACAATTTTTGTGTCTTAATGTTTTGACCTTTTAGCTACCTAACGCCACGCCTGCACCGGCTTCCGTTTATGTCATTTTTTGGAACGATGCGTCATTATTGTGGAATTTACACGCAGCCAACGAAATATCTCTCCGTCCGGGGGTATAGCGCCGCGGTCAATCCTGTAGCAGCTAAAATTTTTGAAATGGGGACGGGTACGAGACCAGTCGACACATTGTTTTCAAACCTCATTACAGTAATCTGGGGTGCGAGTGGCAAACCGGCCATAAAAGCGGAGCGACTAGCTCGCTTACCTGAGCCGGGGGCCTCCGCTTCAATACCTAATAACTGTTTGCGACTTTAATTTGAAAGGGATAATTCTAGAAACGAGCATATTTTGTAGGTAGCATATCAAGGAACTGTTTCGGTTCATGTATAAAAACGGCTGAATACGAACATCGTACATCAATCAGCTGCAGCGGTTTTCGGTAACGAACGTTTCGAATCGCTTCGTGTGTTATTCGAATGAGGAAGTTCTGGGTTATTATTTCAAAACCACCGTCTATTTTACACAGAGACATAGAACATAATTTTACTCGGCAATTAATATTTTTGTTTTAAAAGTACTTGGAAGTTTTACAATATTCAAAGGATATCTAAGACTTCCCAAAACATCTTAATTCGAGTAAAAGTCGAAGCAAATTCGAAACATTCGTCCGGAATTTGAATAGAATCTCGCGGTATCGAGATTCGAGATCTCGCCCGAATTTTGCCAGCCCGTCCCGAAGCTCCGATTTCCAAGTCCCCGGTGACCGAGTGGTACGAACCGCCCGACAGGCCGGGGGTCTGCCCGCGACGAGGCCCGAGTGTGACCGAAGTTCGACTTTCAAACGGAGGTACACTTCTCGAAACCACTTCTCGCACCGGCCCGGCATTCACAGTAGAGCTCTTACTACCCGACCCGCCGGGTACCCGTGAGATACCCGACTACCCGGGAGGACAAAAATTACCCGGGTATCCATGAGATACCCGAGTAAATTAGATGTGATGAGATAGTTGAGAATTTCGATTTGACAGCCGATCGTCTTTCGACTTTCGATCATTTTCGGCTAACATCAGTAATGAACGGAATAAACTTCAAGCAATTAAACATTTTATCATAATATTCATAATCTTAACGTGCACACACACATTCAATTGCTTGACGTTTATTTCGTTCATTACTGAGGTTAGCCGAAAATGATCGGAAGTCGAAAGACGATCGGCTGTCAAATCGATGATCATTTACCCGGGTATCGCACGGGTACCCGGGTAGTCGGGTACCCGGGTAGTCGGGTATTCTACGGGTACCCGGGTAGTCGGGTATTCTACGGGTACCCGGGTAGTCGGGTATTCTACGGGTACCCGGGTAGTCGGGTATTCTACGGGTACCCGGGTAGTCGGGTATTCTACGGGTACCCGGGTAGCCGGGTAATTTTTGTCTACCCGGGGTCTCACCGGGTACCCGAGTACCCGGGTACCCGGATACCCGGGCCAAAAGAATAGCTCTAATTCACAGCTGCCAGCGACCGCTGGATAGCAGCGATGCCCGAGTTACGAGAATTTTAAGATGGTCTCTTTCAAATTAACGTCGGAAAGAGCTATTAGGAACTCCCCGGCCCAGGTAAGCAAGCCGGTCGCTCCGCTTTTATGATCGGTTTACTGTAATAATAATGAGGTTTGAAAACAATGTCGACTGGTCTCGTCCCCGTCTCCATTTCAAAAATTTTAGCTACGACAAGGTTGACCGCGGTGCTATGCCCGTGTACGAGGAGATTTTTCGCCACCTGCGTGTAAAAGCCACAATAATGACGCATTGTTCCAAAAAATGATATAAACGGAAACCGGTGCGGACGTGGCGTTAGGTAGTTAAAAGGTCAAAACGTTCAGACACAAAGATTGTAGAAAAACTTTGAAACACCGCTACAAACAAAGACACGTCCCATTAAGGGGGAATTCTCGTGGAACAGCCCCCGAAATTGATGAATTTTTTTTAAAAAACTATTGTTAATATTGCATTAAACTCTCTTGGGATATAAGGAGGCATCTGTAAACTTGCAGAAAATCCTTTTTTATGTCGATCCTTCTTATTATTTATAAATTATTGTGGAATCTCTTCGACGTTAAGTGTAGCACTTGTCACAGTCATCTGACTGCAAAGAGAATAAACTTTTCTTAAAGTTAAATAATTTACATTGGGACTGGAGCTAAAATTTTAATTTTAGTTTTTATTTATAATACTTTTTTCGTCGATATAAAGAATAATATGAAAAATTTGTCTAAGGAAAAAAGTTACTTTTTCTCTCGAACGCTATGATTCTTTCAATTTTTCATTTTTTTTCCTTAAAGTGGAACAATCCCCGCGTAAATTATCTAACTTTAAGAAACTTCTATTTTTTTTTGCAATCACATGACTGTGACAGGTGCTACACATCCCGCCAACAAGAGTTACATCACAGATGGACAAGATTCCACAATAACTAATAAATAATAAGAAGGATCGACATAAAAAAAAATATTTTCTGCAAGTTCAAAAATCTCTTCTTATATCCCAAACGAGTTTAATCCAATATGACGAACAGTTTTTTCCGGAAAAATCGTAAATATAAGTTACTTTTGGGACTGTTAGACGAGAATCCCCCTTAAAGATAAAATCATAAAAAAGAAAACCAGAACATTAGATTCTGAGGCCTGCAGAACTAATATATAATTGAATAAAATTTTAATTTCTCAATTTATGAAAGTAATGATACAGAAACAACCAGCCTACTGTTTAACAACACCATGATTTTTATACAGAGCACTAAATAATGTATCAAATACACAGTTTGCAAACGCTTTTCACTGCAATTACGGTTAAAATATTGATAAAAGAAAACTTAAGTAAACGAAACATATGTTAAATTATATGATAATTTTTCCCCACTTTCATCATTGGCTCATAGATGGCGGAAGTATCGGCGCATGGTTGTAGTGGAATGCGTCCGTGAGGCGGTGTTGCCAGTTTCGTCTGTTCGCGCGCGCGTAGGTTGCAGTTTTAACGGATGACCCTGTATAGAGACATGGTCGCTCAGTGTGCCTATGGAGAGAGGGGGAAGGGGATTTAGCTTCCAGACGCGACCGCGTCTGTTGATGCGACACTAGCGGTCGGTACGCAAACTAATAGTAATGGCCGACGCAAGTATACCATTTATTGCTACTACATATTGACAAACACTTCAAAACTCGGAAAAAAAATGGAATTTTGTGTAGCAAATTGTAACTGTACAATGAAGAGTAATCTCAATTTAAGTTTTCATAATGTGCCAAAAAGTGGACCAAGTAAAATTGTAAGAAAAAATTTATTTGGAAATTTAGAAATGATTGATAAACGAGCAGAATGGTTAAGAAAATTGAATATCCCCAATGATACGAGAGATGTAATAATTTGCTCAAGACATTTTCGTGAAAATGATTAGGTACTATTTTCCCGATGTACATGCTAGCAAATACCCCGTAATCGTATGTGGGTTGAAAGTTAACGCACTTGTTTGCAAACATTGCGCATATATATTCTTCATCTCTTCTCTTTCATCACTTATACCGCATACAATTATCATTCCTGAATTTACGATATTCTGCCCTTCGATGATATTTCTCGATGACGGCGTTGCTTGTACATATTTCAAGATTGTGTCGAAACGAATTGTCAACATTTTGTACTATTAGAAAACTTTGAAATATACTTTTATTCTACCCAGATAACACACGTCACCTATAAGGCATCTTTAAGACGATTTAAAAAGGTATATTTGCGTCGTCCATATTTGTTATGCACACTAGCGCCACCGTTCCCGCGGTGGTAGATTCCTTTGCCAATACAGTTTCAGTTCACTTTAAGCCATGCTATCAATAACTTCAATAAATTTGCTATCAGGATATACAGGCCCTACATGTAGGCAGAACTATGTGTTGTATGAGGTAGAATTTTTTTCCAATGGCGAATAAACGTGATACTTTAAACCTATACTAATTCCACTGTTAATCCATTACTCGGTTACTAACTTGTATCTCAGCGAACGCACTAGCCATTACATACTGTTAATAGGCCATTACATAGACACACTTGGATTTCATGAATGTGATTAATGGAGAGAAATGAACGCTTGGCTAACCGTACATCGATCCTTGCATGGAACGGTCGTGTTATATACCGCGCTAACAAATGCCCGTTATTTATTGTGCTCCATAATCAGTTAACTGTTAGTTTTAGGTAATTCATATTAGTGTGACGTAGAAATTTCATCGTATATACAGGGTGTTCCAGAGAAAAATAAAAAACAATTAGAGAAACATAAATGTAAGAATGCTTTATTCCCACCTCATATTAAAAACAAGCTAAAATATAGTCATTTTTTTATTATTATTATTATTTCGACTTTATTACTCGTTAAACAGAAATGTAGTACATAAGGAGAAAGTAAGATACGAGTGAACCCATACAGCACACTCCGTTGCAGGAAGGTTGCATGTACGTTGCCGTGCAATGTTGCACAGGGGCGGGCATAGGAGGATTCCTGCAACATTCCAGCAATGTTGCGGTGCAATATTGCACGGCAAAGTCCCAGCAAAATTCCTGCAACGTTCCGGAGATTCTCTAGCAATGGTCACGCAACGTTCCGAAAATTTACTTATTAATTGCTTTTAATTAATAAAAATAGTTAGAACGTGTGGGGTTTATGGCGCAGGAGACCTGAGCGAGTTTGACATATCACGGGTAAGTAGAACCCATGTATATGCTATTTGTAGGTTAAGTGGAACTTCTTAAAAATAAATATTTTTGTTTGTTTCATATAGATTTCCGTTGAAGAATGCAAAGTATCTGCATCGTCGATTACAGAAGATGGGTCTGGGCCTGAATTTCGTACACTCAAAGAACGCCTTATTGTTGTTCTAATCATTTTGAAAAACACTGTTTCCAAGAAGGCACTTCTAAAGGCTATCTTCTCCCTGCAAGCATTCCTACTGTATTTGGACAATATAAATGTTCTTGTGTTTTCTGTCACGCTATATAAGGACAGGATAGAGACAGATCGTTTCGCAAGTAATATATATGAATTATTCAAATTAAGGAGCTTATTTTTAAGTTAAAGTAACTAATATAAAATATTTGATGCCTATTAACCAACTGCAATTGTCTAATTATTTAAAATACATATATTTATTTGCTTTCTGTGCTACAAGCTTTTACTTTTCACACAGTTTCCTTGTAAACATGCATATACTGTATAACTTTCATTTCACTTTCCGTTCAATTATTTAAAGTAATGGTGATTGTTATTTTTTCATTGCGTCGCTTGAATGCACCCTGTGATTGGCGTTATATGAATGCTGTTTTTAATGAAGCCATTTTTCATGACTGAAATAATTTATTAATGACCTTTTACAGATTCATTTACTGAAGAGGAGCTGTGGAAGCAATTTTGCGATAATAGCGTTGATGATATTAAATAAATTAATAGCCGATTCTGTGGCAGAGAAATATAGTTGGTACGGAATATAGCAAAAACAATCATTCAGTACATTCAAACATATAGTAAAATTAGTAATGAGCAAGTAAATTTATTATTTATCTCATTTCAGCACTTAAAGTTGTAAAATTCTAAAATAAATGCGTGTATTATTCCAAGTTCATTACACGCTGCATGCAGTATATTTTAAGTAAAGAGAGCAAAAGAGCCTGGAACTCCACATACGCGGGTTTGAGAAGATCCACCAGAGCCAATACTATTATTATTTCTATTGTTTTTATTATTGTTGTTGTTGTTGTTGTCTTGTATAGAAAAAATATATGAATATTTAATGGTCAGTATTTATTGTAATTTAATTAATTTCCTTAACCATGACCATTGCTAGAAAATTTCCGGAACGTTGCGGGACAATTGGTATAAAATCTTCGAAACGTTGCGAAACAATATGCTGTAAAATCTCCGAAACGTTGCGAGATAATTGCTGTAAAATCTCCCAAACGTTGCGGGACAATTGCTGTAAAATCTCCGAAACGTTGCAGGAGAATTGCCTATAAAATCTCGGAAACACTGCAGGAATATTTCATGCAATGTTGCACAGGGGCGGACATAGGAATATTCCTGCAATATCTCAGAAAGATTGCCTGCAACGTTGCAATCTTGCACCGCAACGTACCTGCAACCTTCCTGCAACCTTCCTGCAACGAAGTGTGCTGTATGGGTAAAGTGACTGTCAAAATATCTGGAATAGTGATTTAAGTCCAGGTTTTGGACTTACTCCATTATTCCAACCAAATATATGAACTTACAGCACTTCCCTTTCCAATACTAATTGTTTCTGATGCATATTATAAAGGAAATATGTATTGTTACAATCTCGACATTCACGATCTACGACGTGAAGATATAGGATTCTTTTATGTCTGGGATGAAACTATAGCATCAAGAGGATCACAAGAAATAGCATCATGTTTACTTAAACATTTCAAAACTATTGCTGGTAACAACGATAAAATAATTATTTATAGCGATACGTATACTACACAAAATCGTAATATAAAATTAGCCTTATCTTTGTTAAAATCAGTTCAAAATGATGAAATAACAACAAAAATTATAGAACAGAAGTTCGTAATATCGGGTGATTCATTTTTACCGAATGATTCGGATTTTGGATCTGTAGCATCTGCAGCACGTAGTTCAACCATTTACATCACTGAAGATTGGTACCGTTATGTGAAAATTGCTCGACATTCCAACAAGTTTATCGTTTGTGAAATGAAAAGAAACGAATTCCATTCAACTAAACAACTAGAACGCTCAATAACGAAGCGTAAGAAAAATACAGCAACACAAACTGTAAATTGGCTCACCATTCAGTGGCTGCACTACGAAAGGGGAAAAAAGTTAGATATTTTTTATGAAACTAGCATTTCTCCGGATGCTGAGTTTGGCACACTAAATATTCGGCGCGCTCGGTGTGGCAGACAATTGCAGTTGCAAAATACACAGCAGGAGAATTTATACCCATCTGTGCGCCCCGTTTCTGCGGCTAAAAAGAAGGATATGCTAGATTTGCTAAAGTTTATTCCTCCGATTCATCATACATTTTTCGAGAGGTAGCTGCAATCGTCACGCCGGAAATGATCAAGCCATAAAGCTGCGAGGAAAACGACACGACGAGGTCGTCAGCCTTAACAAAAACACAGCAGAAAAGAAGTAAACAAAACCTCGAACCACAAGAGCAGTCAGAGAAAAAAAAACGAGAGCTCAGAACCTAAACAAAAGGAAGACGAACGAGTCGAAGAAGGAAATGGTTAAGTGAAAAATTCTTCAACCAAATAATAATGAAACGGAAAGTTCTCTTTTTGGTTAATTTTGTACAAAAAGTTCAATCAAAATATATAAGATAATTATCGTAATGTCTAAAGCTTGTCTCTACTTGTTACAAACTAAGTAAAATGTTACTTTTTTTTAATTTGTTCCCCAGTTACTAGGGTATGGTCAAATCTCCCCACATGGTGGATCATATCTCTCCGCGTTTAGAGAAAGATCAGCCAAATCTCATTTTTTATAAAATTTAATTTGATGCTTACTTGCTAAACTGATATAACCCTGGAATTATAGTCAGATAACAAGGCTTTAGTACGACATAAATCTAAAAAATCGATGCATTTCATCTACTAGATTTCATGGACCTTCAAGTAAAAGGTGGCCCAACACTCCCGGACTCCCCACAAGTGTATACGGTGAACTAATTAAATCTAAGTGAAAGGAAACACGCGGAGTGTCAGCGATCGAATAAGTGAAAATAGAACGAGGAGGTGAAACACCACGCACGCACTGCCAGAAACGATTCGTTTGATACGCGGTCGGGTTTTATATGACACATAAACCTGAAACCGTTTGAGAATAAAAGCCGGAGACGTATGTTATATAGCTGCGGCTAAAGCTGATCCCCCATGCGCGTTGCACCAGGCAGTTGGCCGGAATAAACTTGCTAACCATCAGTTGGCGGATCGCCAGGCTGCCTATCCGCGCAAGCATTCGTCTTTTCATCGCGACGCGCCGCGACTGAACCGCGCAGATTGATGCGCGGCTTAAAACACGCCGGCGAATGATTTGGATGATTTGAATGCCCTTAATGTGCGGCATGATTGAAATTTTCACGGCCCACGTCGCTGCCAAACGGCTGCCAGTTGTTTCGATCGCTGAGTGATGCGCGCAGATAAGAGGAGTACTTCAAACATTTGCAACTCGTTGCGAAGCTAGCGCTGTTGCGGCCCAACATGAGCTTTCGGGCTTGGGTACCTTCCACCATTATATTATGCATCGTAAAATGATTCTGTACTAATCGTTTTTAGCCACACCAAGACGTGGTCATTGTCTTTACTGTATTCACATTGTCACAGTTGCCGGGCAGTATCGTTGGTAACTATCGCCGATGGGAGCAAGATCTACTTCCTCCTGTTGCGAATATTGGTAAGTTTATTGTATTGAACTGAATAAGGTACAAAATCGGTTCACGAGAGTCCGCACGTCACGGTGGTCAGAACAAGAAGAAGGCGCTACAAGAAACCGGAAGGTGGCTAGCGACGCACCGCCGCCCCACTCTCACGCGTTACGCGGCACGCACACAAAGCGCGCCAAACTCAAACACACCTCATATTCAACACCTCCTTGGCGAAAGCGCGAAGTAAAAACGCTACCGAGATAAACGCAGTAAATACAGAGGCTTCGTCGAAACGTTTTCAGGCACCGTATAAATTCTAATTTAAAATCAGTGTCGCAACAAAAGGTTCTCAAGACCGGCGCACAATTCCTCAGAGTGTTCCTCGCATAGTTCATTCGTTTTATCGTCTTGAGCGGCACGAGCGTCACTCTGACACCGTGATAAACAACCGCTTCTGCCGTAAGTCACGTCACCATAAAATCTTGGACATTACTTGTCGCGGTGTTTACTAAGTCGGGATGACTTGACAAGGTGAATATAGTCAGCGTTATATCTTCGCCGCTGGTCTGCTTGTTCGGCATCCGAGAGCATTAACATAGTTTGAAGGCGCGGTTCAAACGATTGAATAATTGCGACATTTGTACATACGATTTAACAAATTTTGCCGGCGTAGAACTATTTTGCAGGCACAACGGAATAAAGTATGGGGGTGTATGTTCGCAGCGTTCTACCGTAGCAGCACGTATATATATACAGGGTGTTCCAAGGCTAAAGGATCAAACTTCACTAGTATGTTCTACGAATAGTAACAAGAAAAAAATGTTATATACATATAGGTCTGCAGAGGCTTTAGGAAAAAGTTATAACAAAAATTTGAAACCTAAAAGCCACAGCGGGTTCGCTGTTAATACATTACAATAGGTATAAGAATAGGCCGACGAATTTATGACGATACGTTGCTTGGACCTGACTTTTTCTCGTTAAGATTAGTACCGTTTACTGATTGCATATTCGCCTCTAAACTTTTTAAACAACGCTTTACTAGTACTTTTAGAAGTTCTGTTCCATTATCCACCATGCCCGGCACAGTATAGAGCCTATACGAGCTGTAGTGACTTAAGTGTGAAGTCACTCAGCGGGGTCTTACTCGACACCCTACTGGGTACTGGCCGCTAAACGTGCCCCCTACTACCTTTTTTAGGACTGTATTTAGAGACGACCAGGACAAAACCGGGGCCCTAAGGCTCTAAGACCTGGACAAAACCGGGGCCCTACGGCCCTAAGACCAGGACCAAACCGGGGCCCTAAGGCCCTAAGACCAGGACAAAACCGGGGCCCTAAGGCCCTAAGAGCAGGCCCGTCCAACTTTTACTCTTGCCTTCGAAGAGCAACCGCGGGTGGTTGCGAGCGAAGGCAAGAGCGACGGTTATGCCCCACCATGGGGGCCTTTCGCTCTTGAGGGCCGCGAGGGGCCTGGCTCGGTGACATCAAGAGTGAAGAGCAACTCGCGGTTGCTTGTGCGAGCCAATCCCTGGACAGGCCTGCTTTAGAGTGTAGGAGCAAAATAGGCTTGGAGGGGTTGTTCTCCTATGGCTCAGCGGAGCAGACAGAGGGGAACGAACCGCGTGTTTAGTTATTTACACATTTAATAAAATACGTGTAGGTGGTAAAGAAACAGTGCCTATACACTGAGCAATCAAATTTTGATTTTTATTTACTGTATTCTGTAAATAAATGGACAAGCAATGGTAAGCATTTGATTGTCTCTGTCGTTTATTTTTAATTATTCTTATTTTTTCACTTTATTTCTTATGTTGTTATATCACAATCTGAAATTACAGATTAAATCCAGCGCGCAATAATTTAAAATGACGGATTTTAACCGAATTTCATGTGTATCTTGCTTTAGTTCAGTGAATGCATCATTAATCCTGTCTATCAATTCTTATCGCGAATTGACTCTTTTACACTACAATACCCTATCGCAGAAGCGTCCAAGCATTTGCTCCTACTAGCAGCCGCGATTTGCTCTTTGCTCTTAGTGGCAGTGGTGCCAGGTTCGTGGGTTTTCGTCCACGTGCTTACCCTCTCTCCACGACCAACCGTATTCACCTACTGGCTTCTAACGCACTACTGCAAGCATACATATGCCTCAATCTTCTGTCCTTGTGCCGTACGCGCTGCCTAGCCAAAACCCAAGCGCTTGGGTCGCAAACTGAAAATTTGGGGTTCAAATCCCCATGCGGAGGTTTTTTTTTTTTTTTCTAATTATACTCCAATTTCACTTTCTGACTTCTCAGTAGAATAAAAACTTGAAAAATATTAATTTATAAAGCATTAATTTCAAAGCTTGATTCTGTTGCTTGAGCAAGCGGATGGCTTGCTAACCTGAAACGAGGAATATCGATTCTTTAACAATTCATTATGACGATAATTTTAAAGAGCCCATCCTAGAAAGGAGCTTATTTAGTAAAAATCTTGTGAATGTAGAAATCGGTGATCCCTTCCAGCCCCAGTCACTCACATTACGCCACTATCCCTAGTCTTAAGGCTACCGCTCTTGCCGTCGCTTTTGCTGGCCCTGCAACATCGCTTTCACAGTTCCCCACAGATAAAACTCTAGCTGTGTAAAATCTGGTGATCTTGCGGGCCAATCTTTCATGCTACTGTTGGTCTAACCATTCTCTAACACAGGCCTGCTCAGGCATTTGCTCGCACGAGCAACCGCGAGCCAGGCCCCTCGCGGCCGTCAAGAGCGAAGGCCCCCATGGTGGGGCACAACCGTCACTCTTGCCTTCGCTCGCAACCACCCGCGGTTGCTCTTCGAAGGCAAGAGCAAAAGTTGGACGGGCCTGCTCTATAATCTATACCAGGGGTGTCGAACTAGCGGCTCGCGAGCCGCAGTGGCTCCTTCCCCTCTTCCCCTGCTCCGCAGAGTCGTAGGAGGACGGCACCCACCGCACCTACTTCACTCTGATGAATTTCTCCTCCGGGTGCCGCACTCTCTCCCTGCCGGGTCTCGTGCAACGCTTGGAGGAAAATAAGTGGGGGAACCGGCTGACCGGGGCCCGACTTGTGCGGCTCTCGGAGTGGGAAAGTTCGACACCACTGATCTATACTGACGGTATGCGAGCCGCACGGAACTCTCGCTCCTACATAGCTAATATTGCTGATAGTGGGAGAATCGGTTGACTGAGAGTGGGTATCGTGCAGCTCCCGGAGGAAAGCAGTTCCCCAAACCTGCTATAAGATATATAAGGTATGTCCCTTAGAATCGAAGGTGCGATAAAATGTTGGGACGCCCCCTAATTTTATTCCTTTTGGTGTGCTAAGTAAGTATGCAGAATTTCGGCACCATCGGATTATTCTGAACCCTGCCTCAAGAAGCTTAAAGTTATGATATACTGTAAACTTTTTTTATTCATTTTTTTGTCCACTTGAAACAGAGGTTGCTGGAATGCATAAATATTTTACCGCCATTGTCCTAAAGACTGGAGAAATGGGAAACTTGCACCGCCTTCGTTCTTCTACCACTTAACGATATCCTAACGATATTATCGATATGGCGTTAAGTATCAATAAGTTATCGATAAGATATCGATAATCGAGAGTACCAACTCTAGTTTCATCACATATTTGCTTACATACACGGTTGCATATTAAAAAAACAGCTGCTTTCAAGAGCGCGATTTCGTTCGAAATTTTGAGCCCCCTGAGGCAGGCTTTAGAGTTGTTTGGTCGAGCCGCAGTTTTGAACACATATTTACCAGACCAAAGGAAAATAAACCGGGGGGCGTCTCGGACCGAATTCTGAAATTTGAAATAAAAAATCATTATAAGACACCCTAACGCACGAATAAAGTTCTAAGCCAGGTAAAGGACGAAGACAAATCCATTCGCGTGAAACATTCCAACGGTCCGAGCAGTCAGCTTCTAACGATGGTGAGTTGCCATAAAATTCTGCAAATGCATAGCTTCGATGAAATCGCGACGTTCACATATGTAACCCCCCTGCCGAGGTTAATCCGGCGGTAACGTCGCGACGCTCGAGCTAATGGCACGCATGACGTCGCGAACATTTTCAGCCAACCAGTCGTCGGGCATTCGTCGTGTCTAACGACAAGAAGAAGGGAAGGCGTACTGTTGCTATCACGGGCCGCTTGAGTGATGAAGTGAGTGCAGAGTGAGGCCTATTTTTGTGCTCACCGACAAACAGCCTCGTAGATCTCCTGACACATCGTTAGAACGCCACGAAAATACCCTCCGCGCGGACGTAAAGTGCTGCGGGATATCCAGATACCGGCTGCTACTTATGTTTATTCCAAGAAATTTTACTAGAACTAGTTGTTTGCTCTTTGTGCACGCCAATTATATGCCCCGTTCGAGCATTTCGAAATGGCACTACAGTTCTGTTGCTTGTCAAATAATTATACCGTTGCAAATGCAAAAATATTTATGGTTATAGAAACATGTGCTCTGCAATAGCGCTGGGTCGAATTATTTCAGACGCAGCAGAACACCATTGTACAACGAGAACGTCAATTCGCGATCAATAGTTTTATTACTATTGGGTTGAACGCGAGTAACGGTATCAATGGAAAATTATTTTTATATTCTATTCTGCATTCATCGGAATATTGTTAATTTTATTTAAATACTGGATAATCCACAGTAGGGTAGGCTGGCCGCGGTATTAACATGTTGACATTGGAATACGATTGCGCAAGAACTATTACATTTACAACAACAGTTCTTATACGAAAATGTTACTTACTTATCTGACATTATTGAGTCACAACACTTTCGCTGTATGATATCAATTTCCAAGTTATTAATAAAAAATGAGAAGCGGAGAAAATGTTACAACCGTCTTTGATCACGGGTCGGTTGTAACGCCGCATGGGGTTGATAGTAGCACAAATTTAACTTTACAAAATTAAAATATTTATTCGTTTAACTTGTAATAGTAAATGAAGAAAAGTAAAATTATAACCAATTGTGCGGTATCGCATTTGTGGCGAAAATAGAAAACGACCGGTGCATTTTTTCAATTTTTTCCATGCTTTTGAACTTAAATTATAAATTTTGACTAACAAAAAAAGAAACAGCACGTACTTGCAAAGGGAGTATTTATATTACAATTTTAAGTCAGTAAGAAAAAGTTACTCTAGGGTATTGAAAAGTTATTTAATAGCTATTGTATGTTTTGAGATATTTATGGGGTAACACCACTCTAGAGGCACAAAAAAAGGTGGCGATAGAGCCCGTCGTCGAAAACAGTTTTTTTTAAAACACCGCCACGGGAGGACGGATTTCTCGGCATGTATGAGTCGTGAAACAAAATACCCCAAAAAATTATAATCTATATACAATTGGCTTTGGAAGTACGTAGGAGTTTTTTTTTTATCAATTTTTGTGGACGTGGTGCACTTTTTAAGGAATGAATCGATTTTTTGCCCTAAACATGAGCATTAAATTGTTTGTAAAAAAAAGTTTACATTCAATCAAAAAACGGCTACGTACTTCCAAAGAGAATATTGTTGTGAAGCTACTGTAAAAATTTCAAATCGATCCATGCAATAGTCTCCGAGAAATCCGTCCTCCCAGTTTGAAAGAAGTGGTTTCGACGACGGGCTCTGTCGCCGCCATTTTGTATGAAAATGACAATAAAAAAATTGTTTTCCGTACTTCAATGTGTGTTAAATAAACCCTCTGAAAAGAAATTCTATTTCGTTTGTCATACTCCGAAAATAAATTGTCAAATTTAGGTCTTTTTTTCTGCCTCTAGAGTGGTTTTACCCCTTAACGTGTTACATACGCCCCCTGTTACTACCGCCCCCGGTTTACCCTATTTGGTACTAATGTACCAAAATATAAAGTAATGTAATATTATGAAAATATATATTCTATATTCATGAAAATATTTTGTACATGACAAATATGTATATGTATACTATTGCATATAATGTATAAAACCTATGTAGGTATTGCAGAAGATATGTTAAGGAGATTCAGGCTTTATGATTACGAACAATGTTTTAAACTTTATGTCGCTATTTCATGCTGTACTGTATCAAAAATAAAGTTAAATTGCAAAATGAAGTTTTTGCATACGATTTTAAATTTCTATACATAGAGTATGTGTATACTTGTGTAAGAGTTAGCATAGTAAGACAGGTAAAGGGGTAGACTACTGTGACGGCCCGAAAAGATAGGTAATATTATGATGCAAATTGTAGAGAAACTAATCAGCCGATTAAATTGCGATTTAGCACTTGATTTTGGCATATTGTAAAGCATTAACAATCATTATAAAAATTAAGAAAGTATATATAGATGTATGTCACAAGGTGGCTCCGAATTGATGGTATTTCTTAAACGGTGTACCTCTTAACTCAAATTTGAATGGTCTAAAAGAAAAAATTTAAAAAAAATTAAAACTGACTTAAAAAAAAATTGCGTTATAAAGTAAAAAACAATTTTTTCCCTTATTAAATGTACGACTCTCATATTTTTTAAGTCAGCGTCAGATTGACACAGTGCAAATGATGAGGCACCGACTTAAAAAAGATGAGAGTCGTAGATTAAATAAGGGAAAAAATTGTTTTTTACTTTTTAGTGTAATTTTATTTTTTGAAGTCGGTTTTATTTTTTTTTTAAATTTTTTAGTTTTATATATATTTACACAACATGCTGAGGAGATATGCGCGTACATACATAAAATAATAATAATTAGGTGACAATAGTCTTTATTATTCACCAGTACTGGCAAAATATTGGGCCAATGTTGATGCAGTACAGGATAGGACCACCGGGGTACCGCCCTCTTTCGAATAAAAAAAAGATCATCAAAATCGGTCCATATACTGAGGAGTTATGCGGGGACAACATAAAAAAAAGATACAAACGAGTCGAATCTATAACCTCCTCCTTTTTTAAGTCTTTTAAAAAAGACAAAAGTTGCCTATTAAGCATAATGTTATGACTAAGCATTAAGGGGGTAGACACGTCACGTGACCTGGCCGATTCGGCAGGTCGGTATTACAGCAGATTTTTCTGCACAGAAATGGTAATACCCATAGATACGCGGCTGCTGGTGCACGCGAGAGGGAGCTATTTGCTATTTCCGTATTCTATTCTGAATAAGGAAATAAATTCTCAGCTGTTGCGTTGTACATGTAAATATTTAAATGGAATGTCTGCTGATAGAGCAAACGTAGAAAATTCATTGTACATACATTTTAATTACTTAAAATGTGCTTATGCTACGTTGGCAGTAAGGAATTATATAAGTGAAAAGAAAAAATAGATGAGCGGATGTCCCCAGAAAATTAAGTTTGTTATGTTAGGTTAGACATTTTTTATTAGCAAAACGCTGAAGCAAAACATGAAAGTTATACACTTATTATAAGATAATTAAACGGCCCATGCAGAAAGCAGTTATTGAACAAACATTATATATAAAATTGAGTTGGTGCAATAGTGACTTTAGATTGCAATTGCTTATTCGATGGTTTTTCATATGCGCTAATGCACTCGCCGGTGGTATTGCGATGTTGTCATCGATTATACAGAAACAGAATTTGTTTATTTTTCATCGGATCAATATGAAAGTGACATCAATGGATTCCTCGCATTCTCCCGATTAAATTGACAGAAAATTATTTAAATCTGACTATTTTTAACGAAATAGGCTTTCAATTCTGCAAACAAATATTTCACGTTATTTCCTTAATTATGATCCGAGTTATATCATTTTTAGGGCCAATTTGATCGAGAAAGCATTAGGAATTGATTGACGCCACTTTCGTAAAGATCGGATTAGAAATTGCAAAACTTCAGATTCATCAGTGCTTAGTGCGCAACATTGTATGGCCCCGCTGGTTTCGAGCGTCGAAGCCGATGAAACACAGTGAGACACATGATTGCTGGCGAGCATCGCGTTTGACGACTCCGGCTAAAGAATCACCTTGTACAAATGCTAAGAAACGATAGTGTGAAGTGGCGGCGCGTTTCAATTGCACATTGACAATACCGTAGATTCTAGGGCATATAATATTAGCTCCGCGTTACGATGTTCTTGATCAGAGTACTGCATTAATGATTTAAAAATAAATGAATTGGTCAATTAGTTAACATTAATGAACTGTGCATGATTT
Source organism: Andrena praecox (assembly GCA_963932275.1). NCBI lineage: Eukaryota > Metazoa > Arthropoda > Insecta > Hymenoptera > Andrenidae > Andrena > Andrena praecox. The sequence continues at coordinate 39,875,004 of OZ010731.1, forward strand.
TAATGACGCCTAATTTAATAGCACTTACAAACTGAATACTAATTGTAATTAAAAGAATACTTTTTGTCGTGCAACATGAAGCCACGCACGCAAATGGTTACGCGTATTGTCGAGAGCATCAGAAAGTATACGTACAGTCTTCCAATTGTTGAGAAGCCTTTGGGCTCAGATTATCGGGAAAGACCTACCCACCCCACTGTTTTGCTTTCTCGCTGCGAGCGAGGACCTTCGGGCCCTAGTAGACCGCCCGTTGACAGTCGAGAGCAATAAAACCGACGAGCTAGATAAAATACCCAGTACAGAAAAATAAAATGTTCATGTTTTTGATAAGTGTTGATGAAAGTATTACCGATGAATTTTTTAGGATTTCCCGATGAAAATGATATCAAACATATATGGTGCAATTCGGTCAATTTTTAGTGAACGTAGAGTGTGTCCTAATCATGTATTCATAAGAAAAAATAACATTTCAATGGGTACATGCATGAAACTCTGAGATCAGGAATTCCGAACCAAATGGGGCATATGTAAGAACTGGCGAAATTCAACAATACTTCATCGTCTAAATTTTACAATTAAAGTATTTATTTGACGTGAATATAATAAAGTCGGTCAGCAAAGTCTTTCTCGATTTGAGTTCTGTAGAAGGCTGATTTTCCTTCGCCATCGAAAGTCCCCTCTTGTCCTTCTCGCTGGCAATCATGCGACTCGCTGAATTTCGTGGGCTTCGGCGCTCGAAACCAGTGGGGCCATACAATGTTGCGCACTAAGCAGTGACGAATCTGCAGTTATGCATTTCTAATCAGATCTTTGCGAAAGTGGCGTCAATCGATTCATCATATTTTCTCGATCAAATTGGCCCCAAAAATGATATAATTCGGACCATAATTAAGGAAATTACGTGAAAAATTTGTTTATAGAAGTGAAAGCCCGTTTCGATAAAAATAGTCCGATTTAAATTATTTTCTGTCAATATAACCGGGAGAATGCCAGAAATCCAGTGGTGTCACTTTCATATCGATGCGATGAAAAATAAACAAATTCTGCTTCTGTATAATCGATGACGCATCGCCGAGCAACGGCGATCTCGCGCGGCTCGGGCCACGAAGGTTTTCGTCGGCATTCGAGCTTCTAAGATCGTATTCAGATACATATTGTGGAAAAATATGCATCGGTGCAGCGCCGGCGAGGGATCCGAATCTCAACAATGCCGAACAGTTGACGGTTGTAGGAGGAGGAGAGGGGAGGAGCGGTCGCGTGGCGGACGCGAGCAGGGAGAACACAGAAAAGGACGATCTTTGAGCCGTATTCGAGCGTCCATATTAGTTTGATTGTACCGATTGTAGTTTGAGTAATTTCGAGGGGAAAATAAAGATCGTCTACAATACATATATTGGCCGGTGAGTTTCGTGAGGAGTATTCTCCCACCATACCGCTGTCCTGCCTCGGTGCTCCTTTTCTCAACGTTTTCTGACTCGCTCTCGCCTTCGTAGAACAAGAGTGGGCCAGAAGTGGTAGAGATTGCGCCAAGCACCTGACGTGTAGGCCAACCGAGTTCTGAGCGTAGAAATACAAACAACAGAATAGGTGTGCGTTAGCTCCGAAAAATTCAGAAGTTTTATGGTCAGAACATTCATTCTTTCTCGATAGCTTCATCTCATATTGGTCTACGCATAACTTCGTAACCTTAGAGCATATAGTAGGTATACATGGAGGTCTCATGGCCTCTTGTCTCCTGTGGATCCAATTGCCGACCAACATCGTGCGAGAGAGAAAGACATCGTGCGAGCGAGAGAATCTATACTTCACTCTCTCGCACCAGTTCGCACGATGTCTTTCTCTCTCGCACCAGTTCGCACGATGTCTTTCTCTCTCGCACCATGTTGGCGACAGTTTCAAGCTTTCGATGAGACCTCCAAGTATATATGCTCTAAGTTCGTAACGCACACAACTATTACGCTAAGAATAAATAACAGCCACACGAGCAGCATTCCCGTTACCCCGCCATACCCTTCGGGGGCCCAGCAACTCCAACTGACAAATCCACGATCGTCAGACCGGCCAATATATCTGAATACGACTGTAGGATAAAGATATAATGAAAGAAGAAAAATTATTCGAAGCCCAAGATGAAAAGCCTTCGAATAAACAATGGAAATTAATAAATACCCGACCTATATAGAATTTTAGATTTAGGGTAAACACCCCTCCCCCAAACCTTGTGTCGATCAGCCACTGGGGCCATTCGGAAGTATATCCTTTTATTTAAATAATGCCCATCTCTGCATTGGACCGTAAAGAATTACAAAAAAATCAGGGAGTCAACTGTTGACCGGTTTGGAGACTTTTCCATATTACATGTTTTATACAATAGTCAGAACAATAAAAAAGAGTAATAATAAGAGCAATAATTATAAATAATTGCTGTAACTTCCACACTCTGAAAATATGATATCAGTAAATCAGTATTTCCAGTATTAGTAAAAATGTTCCAATCTCTCTTTTTTTACTTTAAATAATGTGGCCATATAATTATAACATAAATTCGACAGCGATTTCAAGTGATGTATGTGTCACGGTAAAGGCGTTAATTTAGTAAATGTATACAGTTCCCAGCAGTTCCTAGTAAATGTATGCCTAAAATGCATATAACCTAACCTCTAATCGGACGAAAATGCATACATTGACTGCATCACGCTTTTACTGTGGCACATGTATCCAGCTAACGCTTTGGTTTTGCTATTATTCCACGCTGGCAGTCCTCCCGAGTAGGCGCCATCTCGTATCCACTAGCTGAACTAAATTTGTCACGTGACTTGCTCTGCTTATCGCCAATATGGCGGAACTCGTATTTGGGAATGCAGTCACGGGGATTCGTTTTTCGTCCGTATATGAGCACATTTTGGGCTGGGTGAGGTCTCATTCGAAAGAGGAAGACTCGATACAGCGCGCTCTGGTCATCGTTTGAGTCACAAAACACTTTTTTTTTCAACGTTTGCTCTACTTTCTACACTCATATTATTAGATAATAACACAATCTCGTCGAACCATGACCAGAGCGCGCTGCACTGAACCTTCCTCTTTCGAATGAGACCTCACTCAGCCCCAAATATGCTCATATGAGGACGAAAAGCGAATTCTATAAAACCCATATTTCGGGCCAATTTGTGTCGATTACAGAGCGCTGTTTTACCCGTGTCTACCCCCTTAACGGACCCGTTTTTTTAATATTTTGAAAATTGGCTGAATAACAGCGTGTTGAAGAAAAGAATGCAGATATTCGCGAACGATTCATCTATAACTCTCGTCAAAAAAGTAATTTTCAAAAAATGGTCGGTTAATGCTTAGAGAATGTAGCAACAAAGATGTCTGCAAAATTTGGTCACAATTGCATCAATACAGATTAAGAAATCATGTACACCGTTTTGAGCAGCGACCAGTCGCAGTTAGGAGATCCTGCCTTAACACAGACGTGCCACCTGGCGGTTCCAAGGTCACGGGCGCCTGCCGCTGCTGGCGGCTGAGCAGTGCTCAGTCGGGAGCCGAAAAACTCATTGGGTTCTGGGACCCGGTTCAGACCCGAGCGCTGTGGGTAACAACGTAATAGTCCCGCGCTCGGTTGTTACCCGGGTCCCAGGAGCAAAGGAGGTCTGCCGCTCCCGATTGAGCAGGCCTGATGTATAATTACTCGGTTCTGCGCTTCCACTGCTTGAGCTGTTCCCTACTTCTCATCTTCTTCGCGTCACGTCGCCATTTGCCCACAGCTCAGTGCTCGCGAGCACCTGGTAGGCGCCCGTAGGGCATCCAGCTGTGCATGCCTGGTCCAGAGTGTCTAGAGCTAGAGATTAAGACCCTCGAAGAGCGTTGTTCGAGAGCGTCGACCCGAGAACCCATCACGGTTAGAAACGAAGTCTCATTCCAGCGATTTCAAAACAGCGTTAGTGAAAAGGAGAGAATATCGTGACCAACGAATTTTAACTTCAGGGTACGGATACGAATTCGACACTGAACGAAACAGACGCCATTGACGCGGACATCTCTGAATTGTTCGATTCTAAAACAAGCAAACGACATTTTGTACCACTGACACTGACGGCACGGAACTGATAGGTACGTGTACCCAGATCATAACGCGTCATTCCGATCGAAAATGGTCATATGTATACAGATGATCCTATTTCCATCAGTTACCGACATATAGATGCATTGTTTAGGCCTGGCGTCAAGTATACAGGCATGCGCTAGCTCTCAACAAAGGTCAGAAGATTGCAATGTGTATTTTTGCAATGTTTTGACGAACATTACAAATATGTAGTCGTGCAACGAAACAGCAAAATTCTGGCAATGATCCTGCAACTCTATTGCACCGCATCATTGCAGAGACGTTGCAGGTTCACAATCCTATGTCCGCCCTGGGCAATATTGCAGGAGTATATTCCCGCAATGTTTCGGAGATTTTACAGCAATGGTCCCCGCCGCAACGTTTCGGGTAGTGAGGGACGCGACAACGTGAATGTGTGCAGAATCGTAGTAGTATAACGCCCGTGTGTCTTTTTGTCATAGAAAATTCTTTTACCCCAGGGGGATTCGAACCGAGGACCTGTAGCATCGTAGACGAACACTTTACCGCCGCAGCTACAACCGCTAATTGATAAGATTGCATACGTATTCGAACTTATAATCCTACCGTGCAATAATTTAAACTCAAATTATTCAAAACGAGGGCTCATTTGACAAACCCCATTAGGGTTTTGTAACACTATAGGTGCATACTACAAATTTCACCCGGTGTCATTTTAGGTTAGGTTGGAAAACAGTCTTTAGACTGAACCTTTACATTTGTCTTCTCTTCTCTCTCTTCTCTTGCTAGATTGTATATACATATTTGTGCAATAAAGACGTTTAATAATAATAATGATAATTTCAGACATTAAAATATATAGTACCTACTTTATCTAAAAAAATTAAATTGATCGTCGAATCTCCGCTATAATTTCATGTAGGGGAGACCGGGGCTAAGCCGCCACCGGGGCTAAGTCGCCACTTGTAAATATCTCCGAATCTATACATCGTATGATCTCGCGGTCGATACTGTAGATCTTCAACCAGATTTCAATGCGACCGACAGATTATGGTAAATTTAGGTACTAAATTGTACTTTTTATTTCGTTGAACGTGTTGGTTGCTATGAAAAGTGGCCGAAAGTGAATTTGTTTTCGCAACGAAAATTTCGGTTTGCACCTTCGCACTCATCGCGGAAAATCTGAAGGTAAGTGATTCTTAGAGAATTAAGCATGCCAAACACGATTTTGATATGAAACCTTTCATTTTCTTTTATCTAAAATATTTTCTGAGCGACCGAAGTTGTGACTGGCGCTCGGGGCTAAGTCGCCACAAAGCCATTGGGGTTAAGTCGCCACATTCATAATTGTCACTTAGTCGAATTCACTCTATCTTTAATTGTAAACGCCTCAGTTATTTACATTACAGCAACATGGTACGCACGTACCGTCGCAAACGTGAGGCAGTTGATAAAGAAAGACTTAAAAAAGCCGTCATAGCCGTCAGAGGTGATGCCAGGCCAGTTGCGATTGCGGCGAAGCAATTCCTAATTCCAAGGACCACGTTACGGGATTGGCTCAGAAAAAATAATGATGAATTAGCAGAGTTAGAAAAAGTCGCCGTTCCAACACATGGACATAATACCGTAAATTTCAATAATAATTGTTAAACAAATTTAAAAAGTAATAGCAATGTAAAAAGTTCTTGTACTAATTCACTTTTTTCATCCGTAGCTTTTCACCGCCCAGGCAGAAGAAGTTCTACGAGAGTATTTATTGCATTGCAACGATATGTACTTCGGACTTTCTGCAAGAGAAGTACGTGGGTTGGCTTTTGATTTTGCGATAAAATTGGAGCTGAAAATTCCAGCGTCATGGGAGGCTTCTCGCATGGCTGGAAAAGACTAGCTGTGGGGTTTCCTGAAACGTCACCAGGCTCTAGGCATACGAAAACCAGAGGCGACGAGTCTAGCGCGCGCAACCAGTTTTAATCGTACAACTGTTGCAAACTTTTTCGCACTGCTCAAATCCGTTCTGGATCGTTGGCATTTCCAAGCGCATTGTATATGGAACATGGATGAGACGGGAATTACGACGGTCCAAACTCCCGACAGAGTAATTGCACGACGCGGCGTCAAACAAGTCGGGCGCGTGACGTCTGGTGAACGAGGATATCTTGTCACTTTGGCAATGGCCGTTGCGGCAAGCGGACGTTCGTTGCCTCCGTTCTTTATTTTCCCTAGGAAAAAATTCCAAGATCACTTCCTGAATGGCGGATCTTTGGGCTGCCAGGGAGACGCAAACCCCAGCGGATGGATGAACACTGAGCACTTCGTCAAATTTTTGCACTTTTTTCAATTACACGTGCGTGCTTCGGTCGGCAATCCGGTCTTGCTTATCCTCGATAATCATGAATCGCACCTGTCCATCCAGGGCTTGGATTTTTGTAAAGCGAATGGGATTGTTGTACTTTCGCTTCCTCCACACTGCTCCCACAAGCTGCAGCCACTGGATCGCACAGTGTATGGGCCTTTAAAAAAAGCCGTGAACTCGCAATGCGATAACTGGATCACTACGAATCCAGGGAGAGCTATGACAATTTACGATATTCCCGGAATCGTTAAAATTGCGCTTCTTCGCGCCGTGACTCATCAGCATATCGTATCCGGATTCGAGTGCACGGGGATTTTTCCTTTCAATCCGGATGTTTTCCAAGAATATGAATTTTTACCAAGCAGCGTTACGGACCGAGAGAACCCTTCAACTTCTGCGAACGATGGGAATTCTGGGTCCGAACCTTCGTCAGCCGCATCTGTAGAAACAGTCGAGCCGGAGACAAATATAAACGAACCAACGACTTCAACCGTGTCAGGTTGCCAAGATGAGTTGCGATCAACGCTTCAAACCATACGTCCGTTACCTAAGGCTGCACCGAGGCAGCAAAGTCGTCGAGGACGAAAACGCAGGAAAAGTGCTGTGTTAACAGACTCACCCGTAATGAGAAGGCTATCGGCTGAACAAACTGCGGCGCGGGAAAGAAGAGAAAAGAAGGATTTTAAAAAGAAAAAAGAAATTCGAAAATCTCTCGAGAAAAATGTTCCACGGAAAAGAGGGCGGCCTAGGAAAAATGCTGAGACTGAACGATAAAATAAAAAATAAACTAATAAAATAAAATAACAAAAAAAATAATAACACATCTTTGAGTGTTTTCCTTCAAACAATTTTCATTTTCTACTAACAATTTGGTACGAAAAGAAGGTGGCGACTTAGCCCCAGGGGAGTGGCGCCTTAGCCCCGGCGATTTTGACATTTCAGAAAATACACCAACGCCAATTTTTCGATTTCTTCATTACACTATGCCAGATAAACATTATATCGTATAGTAATTTTGTAGCTGAGGCTTTACTCTTTCCAACAGTATAAATATGTACGGTAAAATTATTTATTTTATTGCCGAAAATTGGCACCGCCAAAAACGTGGCGGCTTAGCCCCAGTCTCCCCTACCATCTCCGCGATAACATTTTTTTTCATATCTTCAACGGCCAACGAGACATTCTAGTGTATTCAGTTAAATGAAACACGCCGTAAATTCCACTCGACGTCATGTACATATTTCGAAAAATGTTGACAAAGTCATAGATGCTTCAGAATATTGTTGTAATGTTTCCACAAGTTTTCACTACAATATTGTACGGCAATGTGGACGCAATTTTGCTGGGGCGTTGCCACTGGAACATTGCACGTCGATGTGCGCGCAATATTCCCGAAATATTGTAGGATCGTTGCCACTGGAACATTGCACGTCGATGTACGCGCAATATTGCAGGAATATTGTAGGATCGTTGCCAATGGAACATTGCACGGCGATGTGCGCGCAATATTGCTGCAACATTGCAGGATCATTGCCACTCCAATAATGCACGACAATATTGCAGGAACGTTCCTACAATCTTGCAATGCAACCTGCAACAACGCAATATTGCAGCAACGTTCCTGCAATACAGCTGCAACGAAGTCTGCTGTATGGGGGCCGTAACGTCCGTAGCTCGCCACGCCGGTATCGAAACGCTACGCGAGTATTCATTTCTCATTAACCCGGGAGCAGGCGCGCGTTGGTCTTTTCGACCGATGATTTCGTATGTTTTGAAATATGATCCAGTGCGTTCGACTGTTTATTTTTTCCGTGGTGGTATTCTCATTTAGAGGACGTCCCGACGTGTCTATGTTGCGAAGCAACCGTTAGTGCATTCGTGGAGGTTTTAAAACATACATTGTTACACGTCGGTCTTTTCGACCGTCGCGCGCCTGCTAACGTTAGTCTCATTTCGTCTGTCGCATAGAACGCGTCCTGTGTGGCAATCATGGCTAATTTTAATTTCCGAGACTTCTTAGTGAATAAAAGCATTGAAGACGAGATCAGTGATTCCGCAGAAGATTCTGATTATATTATACAATCCGATCATGATACAGATTCGGAAATTGATTGTGCGGATATAGAGATAGATGTAGAGGAGGCATATACTTTGAGTGAAGAAAACGTAAGTGTTTATTCTTTACTTTCAAGAAGCAGTTTCTAATGTGAGGAAGTTATACAAATTAAATACGTTTACAAAATCATAAATTTATAAGTATATTTTTTTAAACAAAATATATAAATATAAAATATATTAGATAAGTGCTATTATGAAAAAGTAAAAATTAAGTGATAAATTCAAATTAATAATCAGACAATATAATGTTATATTTTGCAATCGCACAAATTTTTATGTAACATTTTATTTTTAAAATCAATTACAATGTATTTGTATAAAAATAAATTTTCCAGAACTCCACAATCCATTACATTGGCAAAGATAAAACAACAGTATGGTGTAAAATACCACCTAGGAACACGAGTAAAACTAAAAAACATAACGTTGTCAATGAACGTCAAGGCGTAAGATCTACTGCTAAAAATGCTAAAACGGCCATTGATGCGTGGAGACTTTTTATATCTGACGATATGATTGAAAAGATAGTTCAGTATACTAATATTTATATAAATAATAAACAACAAGATAAATACAAAACAAAACGAGATGCGAAAGAAACAAATCGCGATGAAATTGAAGCGGTTATTGGTTTACTCTATTTAGCTGGGAATTTACGGTCATCGCATCAAAATTTATTAGATTTATATAGTGAAGATGGAACTGGAATAGGCATTTTCAAAGCGACTATGTCACAGAAACGATTCAGTTTTCTTCTAAAATGTATAAGATTTGACAATATCCAGGATAGAGACGAAAGAAAAGTTATTGACAAGCTAGCTCCTATCCGCGAATTTTATGAAGCATTCGTGAATAATTGCATGAAACACTACACTGTAGGTCCATGCGTAACAATTGACGAAATGTTGGAGGATTTCCGGGGCCGCTGTTCATTTCGCCAATATATAAAATCAAAACCTGCTAAATACGGCTTGAAAGTATTTGCTCTCGTTAACTCTGAATCATATTATGTTTATAATTTAGAAATTTATGCAGGTCAGCAACCGGATGGTCCTTTCAATATAAGTAATGCCAGTAGTGATGTTGTTTTACGTTTGATAAAGCCTATTTCAAAATCTGGTAGAAACATAACAATGGATAACTGGTTTTCTTCGATACCGCTCGCTATGAAGCTTCTAAAGGAACATAATTTGACTTCCGTTGCTACCTTGAGAAAAAATAAAAAGGAGATACCTCCAACATTTATTTCTAAAGGAACAGATGTTCATTCCAGTCAATTTGGATTTTGCGAAAATATGACTTTAGTTTCATACACACCGAAAAGAGATAAATGTGTATTACTTTTGTCTACAATGCATCACGATGACACAATTATTCCAGAAAATAATAACAAACCAGACATTATTTGTTTTTATAATTCAACGAAGACAGGAGTTGATGTTGTAGACGAGATGAAAGGAACATCAACATACTCTGTTGCAAGAATGTGTAACAGATGGTCACTAAGATTATTTTTTTCAGTTTTGAATATGGCTGGGATAAACGCACAAATAATTATTAAAACTAATGATAAAAAAAATACCTCGGTGCGACGTTACTTTTTAAAAGAACTTGCATTTAATTTAGTGCAAAAACATATATTTGCTAGGTCAAAAGGTACAACATTACCGCGTAATATAAAATACGAAATACAAAAGATCATTAAAAAACCAAATAATGACCGAGCATTAGTACATCCTGGCAGATGTTATTTTTGTAGTACCAAAAAAAAATAGAAAAACGACAAAACAATGTAGTAAATGTAACGCATTCATTTGTAATGAACATACTGTATGTTATTGTCACGAATGTTGTAATGATGCGAGCGAATGTAGTATATCAAGCGATGAATAATTAGTTATTTATTTTATTCACAGATAATTATATTTATTTGCTTTATACGTGTAGAACATATCTGCCAAATTTGAACGAAATCCGCGCAGTATTAGGAACAAACAAACAGAAAATTAATTTTATATACATAGAAGATAGAAGAAGAAGATACATAGTACCTACTAAACATGCAGGGTGTTCCGTAACCGGCGGTACAAGCGGAAGGGTGGTGATTTTACATAAAAGATTAGTCGACGATATAGAATAAATTTTTTTGATATCGCGCCTCATTTTCGAGAAAATTGACTTGGAATTTTAGCCGTGTACCGCAGTACAGTTTTAGGCGCCGGAGGGCTGATAGTCACGCTTTGGTACATATCCAGTAAGGTGAACGCTTCTCGCCCCTGTAAGCAAAAACACACCAGTAAGGGAGAAGCGTACCCCTTTATATACCTCCGCGTGCCTCTCGGGCGCCTGAAACTGTGCTTCGGTACATGCGCACCTGGCCGAAATTAAAAGTGAATTTTTTTAGAAAACTAAGCGAGTTATGGCAGAGTTTTATTCTATACTTTGAACTTATTTTTTCATGCAGAATCACCACCCTTCAGCTTGTACTGCCAATTACGAGACACTCTGTGTAATGCGTAACTAAGATCGAAATTGTGATAAACCTAGAATTTCCATAGTATCACAAGAATAACAGATATAGGAGCATTTATATCGCGCATGTATAAATTAATTGTAATTTAGCATTGAGCACAGGGCATAGGATGAGAAAGGAATAGCGCAAATGAATTTTATTACCTAGATGCTACGATGTCAACTGGGTTCTAACTATAACCATCAACTAGTCACGCATCGTTACGTACAGCGAATAAAATTAAGCTAACGACGTATTTCGTCGTAAATTCTCTGGGTGATTAACTTTAAGTTGCCGTGCTTTATATTGCGGAATTTATTTAGTACCGCGAATACGTCACAGGGTCACGTATCAGCGTAGGCGAAAAGAGAAAGAAACTCCGACAGGAAATATATTAGAGAGTAGAAGCATGCAGTATAATACATGTACAAATAGTCATATTCAAATAGTAATAGAAACGAGAATATCTAAGTACGTAATCTGAACGTCATTCAGTAATATAACTCTGTTTCTATACCTCTATTCATATTGTAAATAAATAAAATTTCAGTAATGAGTTGAAAGACTTACGTGTAACCAATTTATTTTACAAGATAATTTTGAGCCTGAAATTTAGTAACTCAAATTATACAGGGTGTCCCAAAAATGTCGGTTTTCCTTGAAAGGGGTGACTCAGGGGGTGATTTGAAACAACTTTTTCCTTAGCGAAAATATTGTCCGAAGCTTCGTTAAGGAGATATTAACCAAAAACCCCGACCAATCAGAGCGCGCGCCTTCCGCCCGAGCTCCCGCGGTAGCCTTGGCTACGCGGTAGGCGACCGCGCTTGTGCTACGAACGTACGAACAAGCAAGTCGGCATGCATCGAAGGAAACCGCGTTACACAGTTTTTTTTGAAAGCAGAATCTTAAATAAGAATAATTTGAAGTGAGAGGACAAGAAGTACGTAAATTTCGTTTTTAAATAAGGCATAAACGAAAAGGTAACGTAACAGAAAATGTACGACAAGTGATCGTAATTCGTTATTGAGGTAAAAATCCGTAGTTTAACAACGGCCAACACAACTAAATTTAAAAAATAATATTAGGTGTATGAATAAATTCTTTCCGACTGGAATTTCTATCGCGGTGGTATTCAGAAGCTGCCAGAAAAATGGCAAAAGGTAATTAACAATAATGGAAATTATTTCGATGATCGAGTTGTTTTCATATTTTTTAAATCGAACTGTTATTGTACCCTAAAATCGGAAAGAATTTATTTCTACACCTAATAATCACCAATAAATTAAACAAAACTCACCCTTTCGAACATTCCTTTCCTTGCTTTCCTTCTCTTTTCGGAAACCTGTGCCACTAGGCCACTGTACCGATCCTGGTCATCGGCGTCCAGTGCTCAGCTGATCGCAGGGTCAATGTACCGAATATTCACTTTACTGCACGGCTACTAACACTGTTCACTTAATTTATGTTTCGCGGAACGTGTTGTTCTTACGTTATAAAAATTAGTGGCCCCGAAAGGGGCCGATTACTGTTAATTACTGGGACGAGATTACTACTATTACCCGGCGAAAAAAAGACTCGTGGCAGACGGTCTCGGGCTGTGCAGTCCGCTGCTGTGACGATTGGTCGCGTCACCTATTTGGGCACACTTTTACAGACGGGGCACACGTATTTTGGTTATTCGCCGGGTAATAGTAGTAATCTCGTCCCAGTAATTAACAGTAATCGGCCCCTTTCGGGGCCACCAATTTTTATAACGTAAGAACAACACGTTCCGTGAAACATAAATTAAGTGAACAGTGTTAGTAGCCGTGCAGTGAAGTGAATATTCGGTACATTGACCCTGCCATCAGCTGAGCACTGGCCGCCGATGACCAGGATCGGTACAGTGGCCTAGTGACACAGGTTTCCGAAAAGGGAAGGAAAGCAAGGAAAGGAATGTTCGAAAGGGTGAGTTTTGTTTAATTTATTGGTGATTATTAGGTGTAGAAATAAATTCTTTCCGATTTTAGGGTACAATAACAGTTCGATTTAAAAAATATGAAAACAACTCGATCATCGCAATAATTTCCATTATTGTTCATTACCTTTTGCCATTTTTCTGGCAGCTTCTGAATACCACCGCGATAGAAATTCCAGTCGGAAAGAATTTATTCATACACCTAATATTATTTTTTAAATTTAGTTGTGTTGGCCGTTGTTAAACTACGGATTTTTACCTCAATAACGAATTACGATCACTTGTCGTACATTTTCTGTTACGTTACCTTTTCGTTTATGCCTTATTTAAAAACGAAATTTACGTACTTCTTGTCCTCTCACTTCAAATTATTCTTATTTAAGATTCTGCTTTCAAAAAAAACTGTGTAACGCGGTTTCCTTCGATGCATGCCGACTTGCTTGTTCGTACGTTCGTAGCACAAGCGCGGTCGCCTACCGCGTAGCCAACGCTACCGCGGGAGCTCGGGCGGAAGGCGCGCGCTCTGATTGGTCGGGGTTTTTGGTTAATATCTCCTTAACGAAGCTTCGGACAATATTTTCGCTAAGGAAAAAGTTGTTTCAAATCACCCCCTGAGTCACCCCTTTCAAGGAAAACCGACATTTTTGGGACACCCTGTATAAGTAATTAACTACTTGGAAGCGAATATTTTAACAACAAACTGTGTTTCATAAGAAGTTCGTGTAGGGGAGACCGGGGCTGGTAGGTCAGTTTTTCAGTTTTTGATTTTTAATAAATTATGTGGACGAAATATCATTAAACCGGTTAGTATAGTTGATAGGGCATACATTTGGCTATCTGATTAAATTATTAAAGTTGACTCAATGTGACAACATTTAAGCTATTTTGATATTTTTCTAACACCTTCCACGCTGGTCAACCATCCCCATGATCGGGGTTGGTTGACTTACAGTATGGGGTAAGTTGACTATAGGTACAATCAGTTAACAAAATGTTAATAGCAACTTATCTCAGTGGTAATAAAATAACACAATGTCAGAAGAGTTGTTACATTATAAAATATAAATTTCTTTCTTTCATATTTTAATAATAAACTGAAAATTTTTTCAACTTAAACATAAATTATAATGTATTTATCACATAGTGAAATTTAAACAAAAATAAAAATCGCTTTCTGAATAACAAAATAACAATTTGAACCTTATTAACGTTATTAGTCAACCAGCCCCGACCGATCATTTTGACTTCAATGATCTGTATAAACTTCAATTATTTATGTATAAACAAAAATACTATGTCAATAGATCGTCTAATAAACAAACTTTAAAAATAGCTCCTTAATATTTATTCTATTATAACTATACATATAGAGCGTGAAAAATAAAATTTTTAAGAAAAAATATTTACTTACGTAGTCAATTTTTCGACAAACGCTGATAACTGTTAAAAAACGTGCGATCGCGTGGTCGGACATAAATGCATGATATAGTAGAAGTGACTTACTTCTACAGTAAATCTTTCCGCAGTAGAGCATATGTCGGTGCAAAGTTATTAACAATTAGTCAACCTACCCCTTGAGACAACCCCGGTCTCCCCTACACATGTCGTTAATTATTACATTTGAGAAATACTATAATGCTTGCTCTTCGAATAATAATCCGAGTAAATTACATTACAAGAATCAGCATTATAAATTCGTGTACTTAATTACCATGGGGATATAGTAAAATTTGAAAGGGGCAAAACCTAATCGGCAGCTATTTATATAGAGTTATTTTTAAGAACGCGAGATTTTGAGAACAAATCGAAGCAGCCGTACCTCCTATATCAAGCTTTCCATCGTCCCCTCTTTTGACAGTTATTACAACGTTTGAAGATACTTATTCGACGAAGTTATGGCGAGCAGCTGCGCGCTTTTTTCGATCATTTGGTTTTCAGTGTGAAAATTACTATGTACCATGCGGACTTTACCCGTATGGCGTAGGCATAACCTACCGTCATGGGCAGCCTTATATATATATATATATATATATATATAATATATAATGCATATACATAATAATATGTATTTTCCAAGGCTAAGTGACGGGGAACTAATGATAAACACGACTCTTCGCGGCTATAAGGGGAAATTAATGTTCCGGACGTAACGGTAAATGGAGCAGAAAGAAGACAAGAAACTGTGAGATAAATGGCGCTCGGTTAGCAGTAGGGTAGCACATTTTACGAAACACTGCCGAACCAGGTTTACTGCAAAATCGGAAATTACCGTCCAATCGCTTTCTAACAGCGGTTTTAGTCTATTTTGCGTGAAATATGCTTCCTGTTCTGTTACGCGTGTATTCATCGTTATCAAATACACAGATAAATCTTTATGAAAGTAAAAATGCCCTACTTTTTAAAGACCACCTTGCATTCTTCGGAGAAAAATGATTTACAAAAAATATACTTCAATCAATTTTTATGTTTGTTTGAAACAACTTATCGGAAAAGAAAATAATTTACTTCTATCGGATTGTTAGAGAAATAATTAAGGGACTCAAGTTTTGTTGTTAAGAAACTGCTATTATTGAAATAAATGGTTTTACCTGAAACGTTAGATTTTGTAATTAGTTATGATTTTGAAATAGAACATCTGTGGAATAAACGCTTTATGCAAACTCAGTGGCCTATTAGTCTATTTAGTCAACATTGCGCGATGTTAATTGCATGATTACTTTGAAAGTATGTGTAATGAGTTCAATTAAATCTCATGTACTTTATCCAGGTCTCAAAAAAACGACAGTTTCATTTTAGTATATCTTTCATATTCGATGAAGATATTAATGTATTAATAACACTTGCAAAAAAGACCATCATGAAGATTATATTGCAGATTTTTGTCAAATAGCAATTTACTATTAAACGGGGTTCATAATGAACGCTAAAAATGAAGGCATATTTTCAGTATTGACTATTAATGAAAAAACGAAAGTATCATAGAACTTTGAAACTAGAATTAATATGTTTGAAGATATAGGGGAAAGCGGGGTAATTCCGGCCACATAAGCAGTAAATGCTATAAAATTTGAACAAGTTACAGATTTGTTATTTTTTTATATTAATTGATAGTTTGAAGTGTCTAGTTTGTGTTAGTATGACCGAGGAAGCATAAATTTACGTTATAACAAAATTGGGAGCAATAACACAAAAATAGTAATTTTACACCAGACCTGTCTACTCGCTAAAATCCATTGTTTCCATTATATCCACATACACGGGCAAGAAATCATACAAAACACAGAATCACAACACCCAAACACAGTAAAATATATATATATATATATATATATATAGGATCTCCTGCACTAAAATGTGTCAAAAAAATTAAACAAATATTTACACGCACACAGACAATTGAAACTGATAACACTTAATGATTGTCTACTTCGTGATGTGTCGATGCTCATTGAAATAAATTAATATCAGCGGATCTGGGTTGACTATGAGGATCGCCAGAACTTTAGAGCATATAGACATGGAGGTCTCATTGGAAGCTTGAAACTGTCGCCAACATGGTGCGAGAGAGAAAGACATGTGCGAGCGAGAGAAGTATAGAGGTCCGAATCGACCGTAATGCGCATGCGCCGATATCGTGCGAGAAAGAAGGACATGTGCGAACTGGTGCGAGTGAGAGAAGTATCTAGAGACGCGGTAGCGTCTCGACGCCAAGTACAGGAAAGACACCCTGTATATGTCGACTGTCGCTACCGCTATCATTTACTCGTCGCCGGACTAATCCAACCTAACCTGAAACTTATTTCATTAATATCTCATCACGCCTGCAATATTTTCTAAATTTAATGGCATTTTTCTTATGTAAACCGCATATAAGCTTTCGAATAAGACCAAATTTCAATAAAATCTGTCCACGCATGACAGAGATATCATAATATCGTCTCGTGAATCAGTCGAAAACGGTAAGATTTTCTTCTGATTCTGATTCTCCTTCAACCAAATTTTCGTCAACATAATACGTATATACGCGTTACACGCACACCTTCAGCCAAAAGAAACTAGTGTATGTTTCGTTCGTCGACTCTCGAGATCATTCGGCAGGGATCGGCGTATACTATTGAATTATAACCTACTAAGTGTCATCGCTTTATAACCTACCACGTGTCAATTCATCAAAACCTGCCAAGTGTCAAATAAGGTAAGTTGTCCAAATTTGAAATGTCACGAGTTTTTATACTACATGGGAGACTGAATTATTGTCTCAATTAACAAGGTGGGTCGCCAAAATTTTTTAATAGATTTTTTATGCAGACTCGCAGACTTGGATGTTGTCCGGAGAAGGTTCGACAGAGAAGCATCTTCTTTCGCATAAGTTTCTGGAAATTTGTACCATGCATGTACAAAATAAATATTGTGGTAACAAAAAATTGCATTGCATTTTGCATTTAAATTACCAGATATTTATTTGTATACCAGCAATTTAGAGTTTTTATGTAAAGCTTATATATAAGCACAGGACTTGGATAAAAATGAAAGGGACGCACAGGCTTGGAGGTTGTCCGGAGACGATTAGATAGATAGACAGAGCATCTTGTTTCGCACAAGTTTCTGGAAATTTGTCAAATAAGGTAAATCTACAAAATTTGTCAAACGACATACTAGCATTAAGAATTATTAAGAAAATAGATTATGGTAGACTGCTTGCAATGTAGAGCAAGTCACATTAGTGAAGAAAGTACGCTGAAAACACATCTCCCTTGATGCTTTTCAATCTTTTGTGAAAGACATTCGTAATACTTTAATATATAAAATCCACAGTAGTTGCCACGCTATTCATTAATTCATTAATGTTTTAGATTCCCATTAACAATATTTCAATTCACCAATAAACATACTAAATTAATATTATTCCAACACCAATAAATTGTGCGTTAAAAATATTGGATCGCTTCGTTCATTTTCGCTGAATTATTACCATTAGCATTTAATTTAAATTTCCTGCAACAAGACTTTCTGCCATACGCTCTCACCTCCTTCGGACACATTATGTAGTCTCTACACTTACTATAGCAAAAGGCCACTCTATTTCTATATTTCTATATAAATTCTACGTTATGTCGTATAACTAAAAAAAAATGTGGCTTTCATATATTTACAGATAATCGAAGCAGAAGATGATGTAGTGTGATCTACGTCAGACTATGTATGCACAAATTTGAAGGTAGGGTTTTGCATACGCAATTATTCATTCACTTATCTTGACATATGAGCACGTATGATAATTTATAAATAATTAGTAAATGTGTCCTATTTCAGTTAACGATGCAGACGAAGAGAATTATTTCAACAGCTGAAAGAGAAAGTAACCCTGCTGCACGAGAAAATGAAATAAGCACTTTTTCATGTATATGTATAAAATAAAAGATTTATTTCTTTAAAATTATTATAATATTTATGTTATCATATAAATATATTATGGGGATTATTTTTATTACTGACGGCCCCCACGGCGCCGGTAATAATATGATATTAAAAATTATTTGAAGTCATTCCCTATGGAAATTATCTTTGTAAAAAGAAGTGAGATCCCCATAAAAACTTCAAAAAAGTAAAAAAAATACGCCAAGTACATGAAATCAAATAAATCACAAAAAATAGAAGATAATATAATATTAAAAATTATCTGAAGTCATTTCCAATACAAATTATCTTTGTAAAAAGAAGTGATATCCCCATAAAAAACTTCAAAAAAGTAAAAAAATTACGCCAAGTACACGAAATCAAATAAATCACAAACAATAGAAGATAATTGCAAAATAAAAAAAAAATGTGAAATCAAAATGAGCTGTAAGTACATAAAGGTGCTTTCCCGCAGCGTGCAAAGGTGACAAGGTGCTGTGTAACGCAATGTAAGATTCGGTGCTTTCCAACTGCGCTTAATAATATTACCCTAGTAGCATTTATTTGTTGGGAGTTTGTTGGGCCAATGACGTGTTATCCGTTGGCCAACTGTTGAAGTGTCGCGCTATTTTTAAATGGGCCAACGATTGTAACCAACGTAGGCCCAACGTCACTTAACACGAAGGCCCAACCGAAGGTTTCTTTCCATAGGCCCAACTGGGCCCAACTGAAGGCTTCTTTCCAAAAGACGTCCTAAAAACGTCCAGAAGGCGTCTTAAAGAACTTCAAAAGACGTCGTAAATACGTCTTCTTCAGGTCCGGTTTAGGAAAAAAAAAAAAAAATTCGCGGTGAGGAGAATCGAACCCAAACTTTCCGCTTACAAAGCAACCACTGTTCGCAGCTGACCAACACACTTCCTTGTAAACACTTATAATTTCTAGTTACATAACTAGTATTAATTGTTTATGAAAACTGTGCAGTGACGCGAAATATTCTACAAAATATCATCATCCAACCTTTAGACTGATTCCTTAAAATTTCACATTTGTCTTAAGACAGACGTCCTCATTACGTATTTATAAATAAGAAAAGAAAAACCACAACAGGTTTTTTGATGTAGCAAATTTTCTGACGTTTGTAAGACGACATTTAATCATCGTTGTAAATTTTTTGTTAATTAACCAACCATAGTAATTGTAGGCCCAACATTGGATATTCGTAGGCAAACTGTCGTAACTTTTTGTTAATTAACCAACCATAATAATTGTAGGCCCAACATTAAATATTCGTTGGCAAACTGTCGTAACTGTTTGTTAATTAACCAACCATAACAATTGTAGGCCCAACATTGAATATTCGTTGGCAAACTGTCGTAACTTTTTGTTAATTAACCAACCATAACAATTGTAGGCCCAACATTGAATAGTCGTTGGCAAACTGTCGTAACTTTTTTGCCGTAGGCCCTGTGTTGGGAATTTGTAGGCACAAACACTAACTATATCCCAACTAATTCCCAACTGTTGGCAACCGTTGGCCAACCAAAAATGCTACTAGGGTAAGCAGATATATTTTTATACAAATAAATATTTCAATACCAATAAATATTTTATTCAAAATACTTGGCGCTGCGAAACCGAAAAAATGTTAATTGTCTTATTAATAGTAAATTAATAATTTACAATAACTCACTTACAATCTAAAATACGTTACGAACGCACACACAAGAAAAAGAGAAAAAGATTAATGCAATTTATACATATTTATTCAGTTTAGCAACACCAATTCGAGGCGCAGCGCCAAGTATTTTGAATAAAATATTTATTGGTATTGAAATATTTATTTGTATAAAAATATATCTGCTTAAT
Source organism: Andrena praecox (assembly GCA_963932275.1). Lineage (NCBI taxonomy): Eukaryota > Metazoa > Arthropoda > Insecta > Hymenoptera > Andrenidae > Andrena > Andrena praecox. The sequence continues at coordinate 39,895,288 of OZ010731.1, forward strand.
ATTATTAAGCGCAGTTGGAAAGCACCGAATCTTACATTGCGTTACACAGCACCTTGTCACCTTTGCACGCTGCGGGAAAGCACCTTTATGTACTTACAGCTCATTTTGATTTCACATTTTTTTTTTATTTTGCAATTATCTTCTATTGTTTGTGATTTATTTGATTTCGTGTACTTGGCGTAATTTTTTTACTTTTTTGAAGTTTTTTATGGGGATATCACTTCTTTTTACAAAGATAATTTGTATTGGAAATGACTTCAGATAATTTTTAATATTATATTATCTTCTATTTTTTGTGATTTATTTGATTTCATGTACTTGGCGTATTTTTTTTACTTTTTTGAAGTTTTTATGGGTTGAGAATACCAGTCTGCACATGTCTTATTCTCTCGCACGATATCGGCGCATGCGCATCACGGTCGATTGGAATCTCTATACTTCTCTCTCTCGCACCAGTTCGCACATGTATTTCTCTCTCGCGTGATGTTGGCGACAGTTTCGAGGCAGCCTTTAGGCAATGAGACCTCCATGTATACATATGCTCTAAGGCCAGAACGAAAACAGTTAAATGAGTTTATTTGTGTGCTTGCTTGGTGTACCTACTGTCCTACTGCGTTCGAAGAATTTGGTGAGACTGACGTCTTCGTCGATCAACCCAAGGGAGTTCCTCTAAACTGATACAGAAAATGTTCAAGTATCTTCACACTGAAATAAACGGGAAAGAAAACAATTCCGACACATCTGTGTTTATAAAATAATTTGGGCCTACCTGCTGCGCTTCATAAGCGCGCATTTCGTGTTGGTGCTTCTTGCAGTCAACAGTGTCAACACAGCTCCGCCGATGTTAAGTTATTTGAACCAGCATCGACACACCGTGAAGTAGGCAAACATTCAGTCGATCCTAGAATTTACATAGAACACTTATTTTAAGTTTATTTGTTAAGAATTATTAGTTTCAATTGTCTGAATGCGTGTGAACTTGCTTTTTTCGTGGCGTAAATTGGGGTAAACAGTGTAGTTGTTGGCCACCTGGCAGTGATTGGCCTTTTTTTTAAAAACATGAATATTAAGAAATAATGTACAATATGCGTTTTATAATGAACATATTCAGATACCTTCTACTTTCATGCGTCGAATGCAATCACTATTTCGCTAATAATTGTTATACTACGTGTAAAAAATAGACGACTTGAAATCGATGCTTGAAAACTACAGTGATTGAATTGAATAGCCATACGGTTACATCAGGCAATTCGTAGATAATTTAAATAAAAAAAGGATTATTTATTCATTAAAATTATACATTATTGCAGAAATTATAGGTGGCCAAGAACTGTAATGTAAATAATGTTTCAGGACAGTCATTGGCCACGAGGCCAATGGGTAGCTAACAGTCATAGCAACAGTGAAATAGCTGTGTTGTGATTTTAAAAGGTTATGCTTCAAAAGAAAATACTATTAATACAATGTAAAAGAAGGTGCAATACTAGCTAATATAGAAACATTTAAATAGAAAAGGCATTATAGGTTATATATTTTTAATAATATTACATTAAAATTAGTTCCATTTTATGAATATATCCATTTTTATTTAATAATTTAAATCCTGTTTCTAACCGAATTAATTCATTATTTTACATTAACATTATTTCATAATTAGGTCTTAGAGCATTAAGAATTAGGTAGGTTATACGTTACATATAGGTTATGAAATAGTGGCCAATAACTGCCAAACGATCGGCCAATCATTGCCTTCGTCTGGCCAATAACTATGTGTTTTGATAGGAAACGTATTTTCTGTAAAATTTTTGTGGATCCTTCCACTCTTTCTTTAAACAAATTCTATTTCTAGACTATTAGAGTCGTTTACAGCTATTAACACTAATTGTGTTCCTAAAGCTAGCAAAATAAGATTATAATTCAACGCTTATGTGAACCTCTGACTTAGGTGACCAACAACTACACTGTTTACCCCTTTGATGTGTTTTTTTAATTCTTTAGCGCGTTTCAGTGTGGTAAATTTGTGTTCATTTATAATTTTTTTACAGGTTTTAATGCAGGAGATCTGATATTTTTTTATATTTTTTGGGGTGGTGTGATTGTGTGTTTTGGATGATTTCTGCGCATGTGTGTCTCGATAACACTGGGATACCAGGCAATCCAGTACGCGCACCAGCATATATGACGTCACTGGGCTTGGATTGGCTTGGCGTTGGCATGACGTCACGGCGTCATCAGCCCCAATATACCGTTATTGCTATAGGTGTTCCCCTTCTTCTACACCGTATCACGTCATATGGGCCAGTACGCCGCCATTTATGCAGTACGTATGGCAACCCTGATAACACAGTTGACTACGGTGGAACATACAATGGAAATTTTACCGTGTAGGCAGGTCTGGTATAATTCAACGATAACCTTTAATTTTGTATTAAGTGTCGCAGAATCGCGCAGCCATGCCGATTGACGTAAATTTCGTCATAGCTTCTCTGAGGTAAGTAACTCCGTGCGACAGTGGCTATGATCGCCACTGCCCGACCCCTTGCCTGACCTGTCCCGCGTGCACCACTGCACGCGGATTGCCTGCTTTTAGGCGTATCTTTATACGCTTATAACTAACAAACGAAGCTTCAACTGCAATATCATTATTCTTGATTTTCGTCTTATTCTGCTGCCTAGAATCACCCCTTAAATTTAAATTTATATACCACTTGTTAGCCGAGCACCCTGTATACAATAACATTTAATGTTATGATAGATATCTTCCGATAAGGCATTTTAACGATTTTAATATTTAATCTACTAATATATTAATTAAAAAATGATTGGAATTGTCGTCCTGGTTGTCGAATACAAATTGTTGCTGCATTATGATAACCGAAACATTTTGTTTATAACAACCAGACATAAACAGTCTGTCATTAATGATCGGCCGCTATGTGGAGAAGCCTTGGTTAAATTTATTCGTCGCTGAGCTCTGTCGAATAAGGAATAAGTAAATTCTTATTCGAATAAATCTGATTCGAATAACGCCACAAGTTTATTCGTGAATGACGAATAATTTTTCCTGGAAAAAATCGTTATTCGTTATTCACGAATACATAAATCTTTGGGATTTGTTCGTTATTCGATATAAAATTTGCCCAAGTCTGGTCTGCCGGCCCTTGCCTAAAAACCTGGGACTCGATAATTCACTTTCAAAGCTTCGAAATAAAGGCTCTTAGGCTCATAAGGGAACACCTGGTGAAAACTAACCTCAAAGTCAAATTGGCACATCCTCTTTTTCGCGTATAACTCTGAAAGTACAACAGACAGAAAAAAATGTTTCAAACAAAAGTTTAATGGCGCAATAAGCGCTACAAACTTCCGTTAACAAAATATTTGAAAAAGTTTTTTTTCATCAGATATTTTTCTTTTTAAACTCTTTTCAACATTTTGTTAACGCAAGTTTTCAACGCTTATTTTACCATTAAACTTTTGTTTGAAACATTTTCTTCTGTCTAACCACCACAGAGAAAGATTCACGTATATTTTTCTGGAACACAGTATATGTAGTTCTTTTTAGCGTGAAAGCAGTAATTCGCTTGTTACTTATAGTTAAATATACCTATAATAAGTGTTATTCATTGCATGCTGCTGTTTTCGCTTGTTTACATTACAATCTTTCATATTTCAATCAAAATTATCCAGTGAACTCTTGTGCTTTTAAAACACCACAAGGAGAGTGACGTTGTACCGTTGGAGACTTTACAACCTCCTAAAAAGACAACACTTTGCCACAACACCTGTCTTAGCAACCGAGGACCCGTCCCCATAACGAGACAACACCGTTAATTATTTTCAAAAGGAAAAAATATGATTCTTGCTATTCAAATTCTACAAATTTATGGACAAATGTCAATATTACAAAAATTACAATTTACAAAATTTTACAAAACTTTATTGTATAGTTTACGTACATAAACAATATTTTTAAAACTCTAGACTTTTGTCTAAAAATGTAGGTAGCTTACATTTTTATAAACTACATAAATTTTATTTACATGTTGCGATAGAATTCGTAACATTTTAATAAATTCTGATCTTACAACACTTTAGTTACGTAACGCTACAGTACTTACAGAGGAGCTTTCAAAAAATTGAAAGTGGATGCAGGGTGGAAGATGTGCATTGGAACGAAATTTGGATTGATCGCAGCTCCTCGCCGAGAGTAAATGCGCAAGAAAGTGATTGCGAATGATGGACGATCGAGTGCGGGGGGATGATAAAGTAGTAGCGTGTGGTGGAGAATATCGACGGGAAGCACCCCCATCTATCAACCCCTTCCTACTTCGCGGATAATCACCGGCTGCCAAGCAAAGTCAGACTACAAGTAAGATCTTACGGGATGATCTGACTCAACTTCTATTGATCGAAAAAGATTTTACCAAGTTATATCAAAGTTATCGACTTATAAGATGATATCGCTGTTTCTTTTATTTCGACATGTAACTGCCACGTGACTGAAAGAAAATTGTGTCATTCGTTACACACTAACTTCTTGTATTCTCATAAACAATGAGAAACCACCTTTTGCTAAGAATCATAGTTATTAATAGCTCTTTGAATTAGATAGTTTTCTAATGTTTATAATATACCCACTGTATGTCTGTTTATAATATTGTTGCGGCAGACAGAGTCTCCTCGTTAGCTATGTTTATTTATAATTTACGTAACACAATACAATAGTGTATTCAAATAGTTCAGAGCTAACAATTAGTTCTGACAATTCTGTTCGTAAGTACCATCAGTCCAAGATCGACGGTTAGTCGATAACAATTTCGTTCCGTCTTTACCGACCGTCTTCTAACTTCGGATGCGAGCACCAGTAGGCCATGAAGTTATACACGGTGCTCGCAACAATATTATACTTCACATGGCGTTATCAATTTTTATTGTTTCTTTAATACATACACAAATAACTAACACTGCAAATAAGAAGGTCTGTATTCTTCTTCTTTGTGAGTAGTGTTTACTCGCGTGTCTCACGTTCACCATTAAAAATCAAATCATATCGAATAATAAAGTTGTAACATCTTATTTGGCACAAGAATGGTCTCGTAATAAATATAAATTCATTCTGATGCTCGCGTACTACTTCCCTTGTACTACCATTTGCTCCTTAATATCTTGAATGGATATCACTTATTTCGACATTTGTAGAAATAAATTTTCATTTTTTGATGAATATTAAACGCATGTAAAATTTATACCATAAGTCTACGAAAAACCTGTGTATATGGTACATACATATGTTATATATCATATGGTATATGTATAACTCGTATGTGCTCAGTAATAAAGACGTTTAATAATACTACTAATAATAATAACAATATTCTGAAGATATTTTAATATGTAGAAATGGACTAGAACGGAATGCACACACAGTGCTATTCATCACTAAACAGCGGATGTTTATGCAAATGCATATTTTTATAGGAAATAGGTTAAGTTATATGACCTGGGACTTCGCGGGACAAAACGAAACTCGGCCATTTTTGTAATATTTCTGTACAATATTTATACAGTATATTCATTAATACATGCCCTAAACATAAGAAGTATAGAAATAATTTTCAACCTCACAGGATCATAAAAAGAAATTCGTGTTTGGTGCTGTTTTGAGCGCCTCAGGGTGGCGTCACCCCTTAACAAGGTGGGGAACCAGGTTGGAAGGCAGCATTTTGTTATGCAATGCATTTAGAGAAAATCAAAAACGTTACTGAACATTTCAACGAAGAGTGAGTCAACTTTGTGGGTTTTTAGAGTGACCCAAAACAAGAACAACGGTGTGTTTCATTTGGGCCCTATCGCCCTTTAAGGGGGTGAAAACTAACCTCAAAGGCAAATTGGCACCTCCACTTTTTCGCGTATAACTCTCAAAGTACGACAGACAGAAAAAAATGTTTCAAACAAAAGTTCAATGGTGCAATAAGGTGCAAGATAAAGTATCATTTATTCGATCGTTATTTAAATATTTTTTTGTCTAGATAATGCCCAACTCTGGTATGTACTAATATTTAGTACACAATATCACTCTCAAAATACGGCATGTGTAAGTACCACTGAGGAAGCATCCCGAACCCGGAAATTCAAAAATTCTGAAACTTTTTGAATATATAGGAGATTTCCTCCTAATTACAACGCAATTTTTGTTCGCTGCCCAAATTCACTTGAAGGGGGTGAAATTAACCCCTGAAAATTCGGCTATTTTCCGATGTTGTGTTATAACTCGCGAACTGTAAGAGATAGAAAAAAAGTTTCAAGACAAAAGTTACTTCTTTTAATTAGATCTATCATTTGGTAAAAAAATATTTCACAGAGTTATAACGCAAAATCGGAAAACAGCCGGATACTCAGGGGTCGATTACACCCCTTTCGAGTGAATTTTGGCAGCAAACAAAAATTGCGTGGTAATCAGAAAGAAATCCCCTACATATTTACAAAGTTTCAGAATTTTTCCAATTCCCGGGTTCGGGATGTTTCCTTGTGAGCAACAGCGAAGTCTCCACTGCGCATTTCCAAACACAAAGAAACGTTGGTGGGGCCGCGGCTCTCCCACTCCTTACCACCAGCTCTCTGGGAATAGCGACGATTACAAGATGTGAAGCTCGATAAGCGATCTACTATTGAAGCATAATTACTGGGTGACTGACAACACCGGATCATCCAGTTCCTCCTCGTAACTCCTCCCGCAGGTACTATTGCTGATGAGTACACGCGTACATAGATTTCTGTCACATGTGTACCAACGCGTTCACCGTTCAACTGCAACCGCTCCCTTCCAGCGACGGCTTTCCATGCCACGTGAAATCTCCTGGACAGGAACGGGCGATAAAAGTGAACGACTATTAATAACTCTCGGAATGCAGGCATTGAGGGGCATAAATTTCTTAATGCAAGTCGGACGATCGGATTAAATACTTATTTCTCGGATGGCAGCGGCTAAATTTACTGAACGTCTCCGCGGGCCTGAATTCTTAGCGGCTAGTTACGCCGACTGTATACGCGTATACACGGTAGGGGCAGGGAGAACCTACGCGCGTAGTAGTACGTACAGTGCAACGGCGTTGGTACGTAGAAACGGAGATCAGCATACGTCGCGTATTATTTACAATTGGCGGCGATTTATGTCTCTGCGCCGTATGAGGGCAGGCAGGCAGGCATAGGGAATGTGGAGTGAGAAAGAAAGGGAGAGGGGAGAGATAGGGAGAGAGAGGGTACAGAAGGAGAGAGCGCACGGCCGCCTTGCCAGCCAATTCCCGGCGGCCCGCTATATTTACGAGGCCCATAAAGTAGCGGGCACGGCCGCGTATATTGCCGCGTAAATATCAGCTTATGGAAATATAGAGCTCAATATCTGCCTGCCTGCCTGCCTACCTGCCTACCCAACGCGTTCCGCAGCTTTCCTTCCCTTTCCATTCAAGGACCATCCTGTGTCGGTGCCGGCGCCGGTGTTGGGGTAGTTTTCGTTCAGCTCGTTGGTAATCGCATATCTTGCCTGGAAAAATTATTTTCGGCCCCCCAGACCCCTCGCTGCGAGCCCAGTTTGACGTGTTAAGAAATTTACTTCTCCTTCCATTCTACGTCCCCGGAAGGCATAATTTTCGCATTCTCAAGCCGTTGTTGCGCCTCAAGTTCAACGCCCCGCCTCAGGCTATTTTAATGTGCTTCGTTAACAGCTTGACCACTGTACACTCTATGAAGCAGGATTTCTATGCGAATTAGCCTTATTTCAGTCTGTCTTCGCGATTTGGTGGAATTTCAAGAATTTTCTTCACAATTTACGGCAATTTATAATACCTTAAACATGTGGGTACATGTACGGATCTCGGATGAACTTCAACTTTCTTCTCTGTAGGCACAATATTCTCAAAGAAATTTTTACTTAATTTAATAAGAATCGAACGTCTTGTAATATCACATTGGAGCAGAATGTGGGCATTATTGCGAAACGAGGGCGCTCGTTATTTTTATACGCGGTTACTGCTTGTTCGTGACGCCGTTACATTTAAGGCGTGACAAATTAACTTATTCTTTCCGAACGCAACATTATTCACCCGCCACAAGCAACACGCAATTAATCAATGAAATCTTCGATCTGGCATGCATTAACATTAATTACCACGAATTCGCCGACGAATGCAGGCCTGGGTTGCGGGAAACATGATCGCGAAGCGTTAAATCAGATCTTCTTCTCAACGTAAAACAGAACAAACGTTGTAATACTAAATTCATGCATGCGCCGCGTGGAACAATTGCCCGTCCTAACTTGACTGCTGGCTCTATGGAAGGTGTACGTACGGACAGAGTCAACCAAAACCATACTCCGATTGACAGCGTCTTCCAGGAACTTCGCACGCCACGTCGAACCAGCGAACTGACCTAACGAAGCGTGCGATTATATGGCCCGTGAAATCTTACGATCCCGTGGAGAGTCGCCGGATTTGTTTTTGTGCTCTAAATGCGGTTTCAACCTAGCGAAGCGGCTATGGCGAAGGTCAGATATATTGTCCGGTCTGAGCGGTTCTGCGAGCAGCGGCCGAGGGGAAATCGTCCCTCTCCGGCGAGCCTCGCGCGTGCTCATGGATTTGTCACTTGGGGTCGCGAGACTCCTGAAGGGTACGGCGAGGTAACGGGAACGCAGCTCGGGCTTGGCTGCTCCTATGGCGTCAGCCCGGGAGTGAATGAGAACGCTGCGAAAAGGAGCGCCGAGGCAGGCAGGCGACGCGGTGGGAGTTACCCCTCGCTCGCTGCGGCCGGCCAATATATCTGACCTCCACCATAGTCAGAAGGGCCAGTCTATCGTCAACGGAGGAGAACGCGACGAGAACGCCTGACGCTGGCTGACACCATTAGCGCAGCCATCCGTCACCATTAACACAGATGTCCGTGTGTTTCCGCGAACATCGCATTAATCACACCTATCCACATAAATTTCCGCCAGTCCGAGCCGAGCAACGAAACTCGAGCGCGTCCTGACACCTTAATGGATGATAAATCAGGAATTCATTAAGGGAGGCGACAGATGCAACGTATTTATTAAATCGAATTCGACGCCAGCAAATGGCTGTATTTTAATCTGTCTAGCGGCACCAATGTCCGCCGGCTAAGTCCTCCGCGACGCTGCCGAGACTGAGCTCCGAATGTCAATTAAATTCAACAGCCGTTCTCGAGACGGTTGGCTAAAAACAGAAGAAGATGAAAATACTTCTACCGTTTCGACGTTCCCCCCCCGCGGAGTGGAACTTTGAGTTATGTATCCACGATACCGGCGGTCGTAAAGCAAAGTTTGTATTTATACCGTGCAAATTAATTGGTACGTCTATGGCGTCGTATATAACGCCTTGCGAATAATGGAGAAAAGATAAAATGACGAAGTGGTGTGATGTTTCATTTCTTAAAATAACATGTATGATAGACGGTCGATAAATTTTGTTTTGAGACTACCCGACTCTGCCAGGTGGCGCTTTTCTTATTTTATGGATTTTCGTATATTTATATCAGAAATGGAAAACTAGTTGGACAGCTGCGCACTTAAGGTTCGTCGATGTAAATAAGGACATTAAAATATATAAAATACGAAAAGTAAAATATTACATTAATAGAAAAATGGAAACTCGTCACTTTTCCCTGTTGATGAATTTTAATCTACAATATACTTAGTATTCTTAATAATTTCAATTACCGTCATTACCAAATTAGTAATTGCATCATAAAAAATTTTACGCCAACTAGAGTCAGTGGAGGTAAAATCAAAAATTTCTTAGCCACGTTTTTGTGTTTCATAAACGTAAATTTTAAGTACGGATTCGAAATCCAGTTTTACGTGTTCTATATTTGCATAATTGTTGGGAACAGTAAACAGCGCACGTTTTAACTTTCTTATGCAAAATCGTAGTCGTGAACGGGTAAAGCGACATTAAAACGATCGTCAAAATTTATATTTAAATTCATTTACGTGCTACTTAAATGAAACTGAATACTTTAGCGATAGAATCTTAATGTTTTTCACGTTCTTTACAGTAAACTTACGAAATTGAAATTCGTGACCTTCTGCTGCATAACTCATGAATATTTCGGAATTTTTGCTTCAAGTGTTTATGTTCATAAAAAATATTGTCATCTCAAATATTTTATATAAGTAAAAAAAATATATCACTACACTAAGGTACAGTAGTAATTTGAATAGCCTTAGCTGAAAATGTGTTATTTATTAATTATTTATTCTCACAGGCTCGTCTGGTGGCTTCATTATAATATAGAGTGCAGTTTCTTACTTTGGAGTAATCAACCTGATGGTCACATTCAAGAAATTATTTAAATATTTTTAAGAATGTAGTAGAAAATATTGGACATGTTGTGGGAAAACAAGTTACATTCTTCAACACGATAATATCGCAATACACTCAGCATGTGCTTTAAGAAAATGGTTTTCTCGAAGAAATATTGACGTTCGTACCTAACCGGCCTTATCTCCTGATTTAAACATTATTGAAAATGTATGGGGATAGTTTTCTGCAGAAATTTATGATGGTGGAAGGCAATATGAAAATCGTTCCGCCCTTATCAATGCTATAAAGGCGACTTCGATGGATATCACAGAAGCATATTTACATTCTCTGCACGATTCATTTTTCTGTAAAAATTTTGAAGTTATAAAGAGCGAAGGGAAATACACCGAGAAACAAATATACGACCATTCAGGTTATAAGTGTACTCTCAGACATGTATTATAAAAGTGGAGTTAAATATATTTTGTTCGGTACCATTTAGTGCAAACATTTTTCAATTTCATATTTAATTCACCATAAATATATTATAAATGTGAATACTAAATATTTATTTTTCGCGTTACCGGTGCAAAATTTATTTAAAAGACAGGCGAGCCTTATTCAAGTAGACTAGGGCTGTAACGAATATTCGAATAATCTAAGTATTCGAATATTCGAATACCAGAGAATTCGAATAATCTAAGTATTCGAATACCAGAGAATTCGAATAATCTAAGTATTCGAATACCAGAGAATTCGAATAATCTAAGTATTCGAATACCAGAGAATTCGAATAATCTAAGTATTCGAATCTCAGAGAATTCGTGATAATCTAAGTATTCGAATACCAGAGAATTCGAATAATCCAAGTATTCGAATACTAGAGAATTCGAATAATCTATATTCGAATACCAGAGAATTCGAATAATCAGGAGTATTCGAATAGTCGAATAATTACAGCTCTAAAGTAGACATGCATTTCAATTTTAATCAACTATGCAGTTGTTTTTATCAAAATTTACTGCTTTAGACACTGAGAGACAATTTTCAATCAATATCTTCAACAACAGTTTTCACAACATTGCGTAATTGTGACAAGGATTAATAAATATTTTAAACAAAGTTGCACAATCTATCTACGAAAGTAGTAATTTTGAATTTATGCAGTTGCATAGTTATGTATCTATATCGAAACATAAGAACTATTAAGAATTAAAAAACAAGAATATCTAGGGTGAAAGCACTAGTAGTCGACCACTTAAAGCTAAACTCGAATGAAAAGTACTGAAAAAAAATAAACAATCAATGTTATAAAATATATAAAATGTATTGAAGTAATTCAAATGTATTTAATGTATCACTAAATATTTTGTGTTAGTAGGAAAGTTCGGGGAAAATAAATAATTAGCGTTAAAAATAAAGTGTCCGAATGCTTTAATAATCGACCGCTTAAATCTAAAAGTCGACCGGTCCGATAGCTAGTAGTCGACCACCTTTTTTAATATGAAATTCAAAATAGTTTATGTGCGCATTACAAACTAAAATTTATTTTTAAATATAATGTGCGACATCAGTAAATAATTAATAATGACAGGAATAATGCGTAACTAAAATAAGTTCTTTTAAAAACTTTATCAAAATTTTAATAAGAAATAGAAATTATTTTTTTTCCAATGTAAATTAAATTGTTCGTTTTTATGATAGGAAGCAGTAACAAATTTTAAGTTTTTAAAGTAGGTATTTGTATTCTATAAATAAATTATATAAACTTTGTAGAACATTAATCCATAAGAAACGAATATACGTGGTCGACTATTAGCATTCATTGTGAATGCAGTTAGCTTCAGAAGTCGACCGCCGTGGTCGACTATTGAAAATTGAAAGGGAATGATGATCCAGTTACCGACCTCCCATAAATAAATAAATTATCCCCTTTATTTTTAAATTTTTGAAGCGCATATAAAATTGTTGATGCTTTTTCAGTGGAATAGCATAATTTTCCAGTAAAAAATGTATAGAACTGAATTACATTTGTCGTTTCTATTCAAAGCACACTTATGTTTCTCGGGTTAGAAAACAGCAATGGCGCATGTAGAATCAACATTAGTTTACAAATCACTTTAAAAGCATTTATTTTTTTTACCTATGAAGGGCGCTTTTTGTCGTATTGTAAAGTTAGAAATTCCAAATATAATATAAAATTGTCATTTAATAAATTCTTTATTTCAGTACTTATTTCTTTAAGCTAAATAATAAAAGTGGTCGACTACTAGAGGGTGGCCGACTACTAGTGCTTTCACCCTATATTAAAAATCATTAAAAATTGAAACTGAAATTATACGCTATAGCTACTGCTCTACTTTTGAATTTTTTCTCTCTCAAATATGCTTCTACAGAAGGGCAAAACTGTACGTATTATTGGACGGAGCAAAATTTGCTGAATTATCCTGAATCAGCAAAGAATACTGGAATGCTTAAGTTCTTCGTTCAGATTTTCCTTTAGCAAAGCCAATTCTGTATTTGGTCAGAAGCGAATAAAAAAAGTGGAAATGTTTCTATAATAAATTTGATACATGTAATAGTTTCATGTAAACAAATCTATTTCTTTAACATGCAACATTTTGGTAAACGTTCCAAATTTTATAAGTATATTTTAATAATAGGTAATTGAATATATTTCCACAGAGTAGCTCCTATGAAAACTAATTTTCCTTTTGTACGTGATTCAAAATAAGTTCCTTATAAAAAAAAAACCGGTCCCACATATTTTTATTCCGATATATTTTCGGGTTGAAATTCAAATGCAGTAAAATTAGTTAGCTACGATATACACAATATTTAGATTATTTTTCAATATCTCCAATAAATTTTGCGAGAGATAAATCAAGTGCTATATACGTTACTTGTCCTATTACGTACCAATAATTTTTTATTTTAAGTAATAAAAAAATACTACCCCTTATTTTTACATCTTGGATAATGTTACACTATCAAAGGAATGGGAAATGAAATCTTAGTTTTCCGCGCCTATTTCACGATTTTACCGTCAAAACGTCGATAATTTATTTCGAAGCAGTAGCTAATAATGGCAATTACCAAAAAATTGATCCAAGTAACCAATTTCCGATAAAAATTAATTTAAATTTACACGAAACAGCCAAAGAGAAGGTATCCTTTTCTACTTAGTCTCCGAGCTTCAGTGCTTCCAGAATGTAGGCGGTCACAAATCAAAAATTTCAATTAAATTGATAATTCTGTTGATAATTCATAACAATTTATAGAATACTTTACGCATTGCTTCAAATGAATTCACGTTACAATGAAGAAGCCGATACCCACCTAATTGTAAAAAGTCATCTTAAAAGTAAATGGCGTTCGTCGCCGAGTAATATTTCATGCTGCTTATCGAAGATAGATGTTCGGCGTTTGCTGGCTTCTCGTTAAGTAGGTATTTGTCAGGAAAGAATTGGATTGCCGTCACTTGTTAACATGATGTCGAGGGGACGAAGTTGATTGACCATAACGTCAATTTAATCTTGCTTTATGAAAGTAGGAAAAGCGATAGTGGGCTTGTTGGGACCGCAGGCAGCGACATCGGGAAATCCTTAGTAATACAGCCCCGATTGAAACTCGGCCAGATATTTCCCAAGCGTGTTGTCGCGTGTACCGTTTTGGCCACAGGTTTGCAGAAGGTGTAACAAGCAATCTCCCTCAGCGGCAATCAGGATTTACCCGAAATTAAACCTCGCTGAACTTGAAATCCCCGAAGTTATCATCGCACTGTTGCTCTTGTATGTAAACTCGTACCTACCTATGCTTGCATGCTCCAAATAATAATTAATTTTTTGCTTATACCTAAATTATCTACGTTGTGTTTGTTCAGTTGAATAAATATTTTATAGAAATATATCTGTGTGTTTAATTCGATAGTTTCAATGAAAGGCTATTTTTTCTTATCAGTGATAAGCGAGTTGGTGAAATCCTTAAGGTGAAGTTCCACGGCGCGTGGCTGAACGAGCTTGGCGCGAGACTCGCCGAGTCCCGCGCCGTGGAACTTCACCTCTACCCATACAGCACACTCTCGTTGCAGCAAAGTTGCAGGATGGTTGCAGTGCAAGATTGCAATGTTTCACGCAACGTTGCAGCAATAATTCCATGTCTGCCTCCTGCAACGTTTCGGGCAGTAGGGCCAAAATTATAAATAACGGTATATATATGTATATTGAATGTCTGCAGGAATCATAGAATTATACAACAGCCCGTTTTTCTCATAGAAAATTCTTTTTCCCCAAAAGGGGAATCGAACCGGCGACCTGTAGCGTCGTAGGCAAACACTTTCCGCCACAGCTGCAACCACGGATTGATAAGACTGCTAACGTATTCGAACTTATACTCCTACCGTGCAAAACTTTAAACTCAAATTATTAAAAAACGAAGGCACATTTTGACAAACTCCATTAGGGTTTTGTAATACTAGGTATGTACTACAACTTCCACCCTGTGTCATTCTACACATTAAAATATACAGGGTGAGACACCTAACATTTAAACTTAAAATATCTCCGTTGTTTTTAATGATACGAGAAAATGTATTTGGAAAAAAATGATTGCTAGACAAAAAGACAACATATTGTACATGGTTGAATTTGTATTTTTATTGGCTATAACGTTATAGAAATGAAAATACGTCATCCCATTAAAAAAACCATCGATGATCTTGAAATTTCGGTAAATATAACCTTGAGAACAAAATCGTCTCCGTCAGAATAATTGTCTCTCTGAAGCAAACATTTTTTTCCTTAGACATTTTCTCGTATCATTAAAAACAATGGAAATATTTTAGGTTTAAATGGTAGTTGCAGCGACGTTGCGGCAACATTGCAGGAACTTTGCCGCAACATTGCAAGAACGTTACTGCAATAGTGACGCAACGTTGCAGCAACATTGTGGAAACGTTGCCAAACGTTGCCGTAACGTTGCAGCAAAGTTGCAGGATCGTTGCAGTGCAATATTGCAACGCAACATTGATGCAACTATGCAGCAATAATTCTATGTCCGCCCCGTGCAATGTTGCACGGCAATGTATAATAATAAGGTAATGCAAAATGATACTGAATTTGTGAACATTTACTACTTCATTGTGACTTTGGTAACACTTCATAATAATTATATTAGAATTTACTTTCATTACACGACTGATGTTTGCGATGATTTTAAATTCAACGAAAATAAGTCTAAACTAGTCTAAAGTTTAAAAAGACATTCAGCCGGGGTTTATACAAAAACCGACTTTTCAAAAAACTGGTTTTCGAAATCCACTATTCCCAAATAACCGGTTACACCGGTTTTCGAATTTTCATAAAAAGATATAATTAATATAGAAAATAAATATTTGTACTCATTTTAAAAATTTTCAGTTTTTTTAAAATATTTATGGAATTATAAAAATATTACAAAATAAAGTATACTCTAAAATCCGTACAATATTTGAGTTCATTTAATATGTATGGATCTACAAAAATATACCTAACACAATAAAATACACTGCGTACGTGTAAGATATTAGGTTAAGTTGAGCACGAGGAGGCTGGTGAGGTTATGGACGGTGATTGGCACTAAAACACTGGGTTGCACAAAAGTATGTGAAGTCTTTATTTGTAAAAGGTGTGCCAACGGGTCCGCCGTGGTGCGCACTTGAAATAGAGGATTGAGCCCCCGTACACTCTCTTGTACAACAACCACCGGTTTACCGCGTGGACGCGTGAACACGCACAATCGCGAGAGCAGAATCAGGACGATTTATACGCTCGCACCGTGTCGCGAACTCCGCGTTTGAGCTTACAATTAACTGAGATGAGATGCACAATACAATTGCTTGTTGAGCAGGACTATGTAACAATGAACAAAGCGATGTGTTACGTTGCGCACGGTTGTGATCAGAGTGAATTCAAGATGGATGCGCCTTTCCGCCTCGGCGTCTTCTCGAACATTCTCGAGCGTCGATCGACAAGACGGACGCTGATTGGTTGATCGATCGCGGATCGACCGCGACTTCCGCCGCCCAGGAGGTGCTGCGGTGATCGAGAGTGCGGCGGTGCAGAGAACTATTCATTCCCAAACATGCTCCCGCCATCAACAGCTGATTGAAGATGTTGATGATGAATCTGTAACAGGCAAAATTGCCAATTTTGCAATTGGCCTGATTAGTGTTGTTGTGGCGGTCTTGAGCGTCACGACTCGGGTGAGTCCATCCTTCCCTGGATGTAAGGTGATGATCCTCGCAAGTGGCCACTTGCTGGGTGGAAAACGCTCATCAGTGATGAGCACTAGGGACCCGACCTTCAGGTCGTTGGTTGGATGATGCCATTTGGTGATGGATAGTTGTCTCTGCAGATAGTGGGATGACCACTGAGTCCAGAATTGTTGCATCTTCTTTTGAATGAATTGCCATCTAGCTGATGGCAAGACTGATGAATTCTCCACCGACGGTTCCGGAAGAGCTGAGAGTGGTTGTCCAACAAGAAAGTGCGCTGGTGTGAGTGCTGTGATGTCATCTGGGTCATCGCTGAGGGGCTCGAGCGGACGTGAGTTGAGCATTGCTTCTATTTGTGTGAGAAGTGTGCTGAACTCCTCGTATGTGAGCACCGTCTCACTGACTGTGCGCCGGAGATGGTGTTTGACTGACTTCACGACCGCTTCCCACTTGCCTCCCATGTGAGGTGCTGCTGGAGGGTTGAAATGCCATTCTGTCTTGTCATTGACGAACAGCTGATTCAGGCGTTGATGCGCCTCAGTCCCCTGGGTGAACATTCTTTTGAGAACAGTGTCAGCTCCAACGTAGTTGGTTCCGCAATCGGAGTGAAGAGTGAGAGGAATCCCTCTCCTGGAGACAAATCTCCTGTAGGTGGCGATGAACCCTTCTGTTGTGTAATCTGTCACCAGTTCTAGGTGAACAGCTGATGTGGTGAGGCACACAAAGACGCAAATCCAGCCCTTTTGAGTCTTGGCACCTCTTCCTCTCCACGTCTTCAGTGTGATTGGACCCGCATAATCGGTGCCAGTATTGTTGAACGGTCGTGAGGGTGTAACTCTCGAAAGAGGTAGTTGGCCCATCAGTTGATGGGCACGGATCCCCCTTTGTCGAGCACACACAACACACCGCAGGATGTGAGATTTTACTGGCGCTCGCCCTCCAATGATCCAGTAATTTTGTCGAATCTGGGCGAGGGTGAGCTGGGTCCCTCCATGGAGAGTTTGTCGATGAGCATGGTCTATAATCAATTTAGACAAATGTGAGTGACGAGGTAGAATTGCAGGGTGCTTACTTTCGTAGCTTGTGCAAACATTGTTGAGTCTGCCTCCAACTCGAATGACTCCATTCTCATCGATGAATGCGGTGAGTCGATTGAAGACATGAGCAGCTGGTAATGTTGAGCCTGAGCTGAGCATCTTCATCTCGCTGGAGAAATAAAGCGCCTGTGTTGCTTTGATCCAGAAGATTCTGGCCCATTCTATGTCGATGGGCGATAAGGTGAAGAGCGGCAATGTGACTGGAGCCTTCTTCAACCTTGAAACAAATCTGAAACAAACTGATGTGATGCGAATAAGTTTGTTGAGAGATGAATATTTGTAAATGAGGTCCCAGTGATATTCAATCCTTTGAATATTGAGCAGCTTTGAAATGCCTGGACGAGCCTCTAGCGCGCTCAAGTCTTCGTCCAGCATTGGTTGTGATGGCCAAGTGTCACTGGGATGCGCAAGCCATGGTGGTCCCGTCCACCAAAGCTTATGATGTTCAAGCTGTGATGTTGATAAGCCTCGGGATGCGCAATCAGCTGGGTTTGAAGTCCCTGGAACGTGTCTCCAATGTGCGCCTTGGGTGATCTCTTGAATTTGAGACACACGATTCCTTACGTAGTCCTTCCAGCGTGATGCGTGTGTTTTGATCCAGGTTAGTGTCACTTGTGAGTCCGTCCACAGATGCGTTGTAGCAATGTTGAGCTTGAGCGTTGCTTGAACATATTTGGTGAGCTTCGCCAGCATCAATGCTGCAGTAAGCTCGAGTCTCGGGATTGTGAGCTTCTTTAGTGGTGCTACCTTAGTTTTGGAGCACACCAATGTCGCGACCTTGTGAGTTGTGGACGGTGATGATACGGTAATGTAAATTACCGCTGCCATGGCGAGTTGTGAGGCATCAGAAAAGCCGTGTAGTTCCACTGTAGAGTTGCTGAAGGTGTTGAACCACCTTGGACATGATAGCTTGCGCAAGCTTGTTAAATCTTCTCTGATGATGAGCCATTGTGACGTTACTTGGGACGGCAGTGGATCATCCCAGTTGAGCTTGTGTAGCCACAACTCTTGCAATAGTGTTTTTGCTCGAATTATGACCGGCGCTAGAAAACCTAATGGATCAAATATTTGTGCTACTTCTGATAAGATGAGGCGTTTGGTGAGCCTTGAATTTGAGCTTGGTTTTGAGGTGAAAGAAAATTCGTCGTTGATCACATTCCATTGAAGTCCGAGAATTTTGGTATTGCAGTCGTCTAATGATATGATTGAGCCTTGGGCTCGTTGGGTTTGAGAAATTGCATCAAGCAACGGAGGAAAGGTGGAATGCCATTTGGCTAGTGGAAACCCTCCCGCGTTGCACAGATCTTTTAATTGGTGAGCAATTGTGATGAGCATCTCACCTGTGTCTGCACCTCCAAAGATGTCATCAACATATCTGGCATGTGTGATTGATGGCACCGCCAGAGGAAAGCGATGACCTTCGTCTTCCGCCAATTGGAGTAAGGTTCTGACCGCCAAAAATGGAGCAGCCTTGGTCCCATATGTGACCGTTGTGAGCTTGTAGGGCACCTCCTTTGAATCGTCATCGATCCACAGTATTCGTTGGAGATCTTGATCATCCTCGTGAATCTTGACTTGACGATACATTTTCGTCACGTCTGTGGCAAAAATGTACTTGTGCTGGCGTATCCACAGCAGCACGTCGGTGATGTTAAGGAGTAGATTTGCACCCGTATGCATCAAATCGTTGACAGAATACCCAGTTGACGTGGGGCTTGATCCATTGAAGACGACTCTCAGTTTTGTCGTCTGGCTGTCAGGCTTCAATACTCCATGGTGTGGAAGATAAAATACAGAGTGAGTATTAGGTGAGAGGGATGGTGCTCTTACCATGTGACGGAGCTCCTCGTACTCTTGCATGAAGCCTTGATAGAGGTTGCGATACTCGTCGTTCCTGTTGAGCTTGACGAGCGTACGCTTCAAGCAAGCGTGAGCTGCTTGATAAGAATTACCCAGCAGCTTTGGAGTCTCCTTCAGAGGGATGCGCACGGTGTATCGTCCTGTGGAATCACGAGTGTGTGTCGCTCGAAAGTGATCCTCACACTGTTGATCCTCAGGTGTGAGCTTCGTGGGTGCATCTGTTGGGAGCTCTTCTTGAATCCAAAATCGTGTCAGCATGTCTTGTAAAGAATTGTCGTCATGCTGCACGACTGCAGAGTGGTGTGCTGTGACCGTACGCCGGTCCACTGTAACTGGTCCAAGAATGAGCCACCCAAAAATGGACAGCTGTCCAATCGGCATTGAAGAATCACCCTTCTTGAGGGTGGGCTTGATCACTTGCCCATACACGTCTGCGCCAATCACGATGTCTATCGGTCTTGATTTAAGAAAGTCTGGATCGGCCAGCGGAAGGCCATTCAAATGTGGCCATTCTTGACGTGGCGGTTCCACCGATGGTAAACTTGACGTCAGTGCTCGCAGAACGTGTGCTTGAAAGTGCACTGTTGACATATCGTAGTTGGAGCGCAGAGTTAGTAGTGCGACTCCTCTGGTTTGAATTGATGTGTTACCCCCAATGCCAGTGATCGTGATGGATGCATGGGCGCGTGGAATCCTAAGCAGGTTGATGAGCTCTTCAGTGACAAATGTCAGTTCCGAGCCCGAATCAATCAATAATCTGACTGGTGTAGATGACACTGAAGTGATCAGCTGGGCGTTGGCTGTTGCCAACAGGGTAACTGAAACATATGGGGTGAGCACTGGCGATGATTGTTTGAGCCTCCTTCGTTCGGTTGAGCACGCTGTGTGAGTCTGCGTTGTGCGCTGTTGTGTGAGTGATGGGACGACTGCACCGATACTTCAATGGGTTGCGCTACTTGTTGATGGTTCCTCTTCTGCGCGAGGTTTTACAAGAGCAGCGGTGTGAGCAGACGGCTTTGTGAGGTGCAGCATCGTGTGATGGTTGGCTGCGCACGTTTTGCACCGACGCGTGGAATTGCAATCTTCGGTGCGATGCCTGCCACAGCAATTCCTGCACAGCTTGTTGACGGTAATCACTTTCCGCCTGTCCTCCACCGACAGCTCCCTGAACCTTGGACACATTACAACGTAATGGTCCTCCTTACAAAAGTCACAGGGGTAGCTGTAGGGCGACGCAGCTGGTTGAGCCTTCGGCTTCGTCTTTGATGCCGTGTGAGCAGCGCCCCGGCTGGGGTATGATCTGCTCGGTGGAGCAGCAGGAGATTGAGCCTTCTTACCCTTTTGGAGAGCCGCGGCCTCCAGTCGCTCCAGGGCCACCACCTTGGCAGCAATGAACGTCTCGAGCTGCTGCAGCCGAGGGTAGTCCTTGGATGAGCCCACTGACGTCTCCCATGCTTCCCTGGTTGACTTGTCCAGGCAGCTCGTCGCCTGGTGCACGAGCAATATGTTGAACATATCCTCTGCTGCTCCCAAAGTGGTCAATGTCTTTTGCACCTTGCTGATTGTGGACACGATATCATTGAGCGACTTTGCACTGCGCGTTGTTATCGGTGAGACGGTGAGCAGCTTGTCCAGCTGCTCTTCGATGAGCACACGCTTGTTTGTGTATTTCTTGCTCAGTTCCTCCCAGCAAGACTGGAACGATGAGCCTGTGAGCGGGTACGCGTTCACCAGCTGTGATGGCTCACCTTGGAGACTGGAGCGCAGGTAGTGGAGGCGGTCTATTTCCATGAGCTGCTGGTCATGGATGATCAAAGATGTGAAGAGCTCACTGTAGGCTGGCCACTCCGTGTATGCGCCAGAGAATGTGGGCAGGGCGATCTCCGGCAGCTTCGAGGCCCTCGACGGTACTGCGCTCGATGCAGCCGGTGGACGCTGCTGTATCGCCTTCACGTCTTCTCGGAGGCGGTTGAGCTTGATCTTGGTAGTGAGATATATTTGAGCCTCCTGCACCGCCAAGTTTGCCTCGAAATATGGGTGGTTGATAAACTTGACAGGCCACGTCTCCTCAAAATGCGCGTGTTCGCGAGTGAACGCTAGGTGCAGCTCGTCTACATGGGCTGCAAGTAGCTCCACCTCGTCGATGGACGTAGTGTGTGCGTGGGTGGGCAGCTGCGCCTTCAAGGCCTGAAGGGAGTCGAAGCGACCCATCTGGGTCTTGGCCTTGAAGACCAGCTGCGAGGGCAACGTTGATGGTGATGTCGCCCTCGGTGGTTTTTTATCCCCACTCGTCCCCAGAGCCTCGGTGGGGATGGTGAGCACAATCGGTGCTGGGGAAGGCGGCCTTGATGAGCCCGCTGACTTCACGCTCTTCTGGTCATCTTGATCCGCCATTCCGAAGCACACGAGATGAGCTTGTGAGCCCTCTAACACAAACTACACAGCACTGTAGTGCACAATCACCGCTCCGGCTCGAAGGACCAAACTGTAAGATATTAGGTTAAGTTGAGCACGAGGAGGCTGGTGAGGTTATGGACGGTGATTGGCACTAAAACACTGGGTTGCACAAAAGTATGTGAAGTCTTTATTTGTAAAAGGTGTGCCAACGGGTCCGCCGTTGTGCGCACTTGAAATAGAGGATTGAGCCCCCGTACACTCTCTTGTACAACAACCACCGGTTTACCGCGTGGACGCGTGAACACGCACAATCGCGAGAGCAGAATCAGGACGATTTATACGCTCGCACCGTGTCGCGAACTCCGCGTTTGAGCTTACAATTAACTGAGATGAGATGCACAATACAATTGCTTGTTGAGCAGGACTATGTAACAATGAACAAAGCGATGTGTTACGTTGCGCACGGTTGTGATCAGAGTGAATTCAAGATGGATGCGCCTTTCCGCCTCGGCGTCTTCTCGAACATTCTCGAGCGTCGATCGACAAGACGGACGCTGATTGGTTGATCGATCGCGGATCGACCGCGACTTCCGCCGCCCAGGAGGTGCTGCGGTGATCGAGAGTGCGGCGGTGCAGAGAACTATTCATTCCCAAACAGTACGAATCCAAAAAAAAAAAAAAAAACTAAAATAACTAAAACCCCTACAAAATATAAATTATAAATCTTTATTTCATTTAGTATTTTTCTACTTTTAGTATTTACTATTTTTCTTCCGAAAATATGAACTCAGGAAGATTAGTTTTACACTAAACTGTTACCTACGTACTACAATATGCTTGTGTCCGAGGGGATTTCAAGTCAAAATATTAACGTGTTTAATTGAATAATTAATTCATTTTTACATATTAATTCTAGTACATAAAACCGGTTTATTTTAAATTTAAAAACCGATTTTCGAATTTTACAATTTTATAAAAAAAAAACGGTTTTTAAAAACCGACAAACCCTAATTCAGCGTGTGAATTAATATCCGCTTTAGATACTTCCGAGGCAGCGCGTTGGCGCGAAGACACGCCAGTGCCAATCACAGAGTACAATGTCAGTCCCCGGTAGATTTTGCTTAAGGTATTATAAAATACTACATACATATACAATGTGAACAGTATTTAATACCGATATTCGGCGTCTATACATATCTACATTTTACAACTAGTAGTGGTAAAAAAAAGTATTATTTTAATATTCATAAAGATATCTGCAAATTATTCTGGCTGTTCAGTAATCATGAAGGTGATGATGGAGAGTAAAATAATGAGGTTCACGCCCCCTTCCGAAGATTTCAATACGCCCCTTTCATTTCAACTGCCTTCACTCTCAAAAACTTGCCATGTCCAGGAAAGCTCCGCCCAACAATTATTACTGTCAGTTAATGAACCGACTACGGAAAACTCTTCAGTTCCCTTAATTATCGTCGCTACATCTGAAAGTCATTCCTCATTTATAGAGTCGTAAAAATTATCGAAGCAAATGTCGCAGAACATTTCAAGAGTGTAACAAGTTTCGCATTAATAATAATTAATTTGAAATAGACGCAAGTAGGTATTGCTTGGGCAGATATTTGTATCATAATACGTACACGCTAACATGAGTTATTCTTATATCTACTTTCTAAATCTACAGACTCTCGTAATCATTATTGGCAATCCAATCACGAATGTACATAGGTACCTGCCTCTGATTTGTGTTGGTAAAAATATTTATAATTTATTACGTATAAAAATTGTTTAAAAAATGTTGAGGATCTTAGATAAGAAAGCAATTAGAGCTCACAGAACAGAGAATGTAAAGAGATTTGTAACTGTTCGTTACGAGAATTTCTTGGAAAGAACGTGACTTGCAATTCAAATATTTAGTTGCATAAACAACCTAGATTTCTTTTTTATTCCTATGCGAATAAAAGTGGTAATGGTTTCATTTACAAAACTAATTGTAACCTAAAACAGCGTTTTCAGAGAATTTTTTATTTTATGTTATTACTCTTTTGAAACAGATATTTTATTTGTCGTCTTTTATTAGAACTTCTTTTTTCACTCCATTATCCGAAATGCCCTCGAAAACATGCGCAGTATTATTATTTGTGCACACTGTATAACGTCCTCGTGTACAGGGTGTCCGACATAAGAGCTATATATTTTAAATATTATTCTGCACTTCTGCTGTAAAGTGCATTTACACTTTTTCGGTAACAGAACGCCATAGTTTTTTCACTGCCATAACCGAATGAATGTTTCATACTTTGCAAAAAAAAGTATTGAGATAGTTGTGTCTAGAAATAAGTAGTTTGAAAAACATATTCACTTGCAAAGTATGTCTGCTATTTTAAGTTTGCAAAGCGAATCAGGATTTTTATTTAATATGCTGGAAAAGATTTGCTATTTTTTTTGTTCATATTATCTTAGTTAATTGAGTGGTTTAATGGCGCAAATGCTCTTAAAAACCCAGATACCTGTATCGGTCAGTTTTCCTAACTAACTTTATGTGACCTTGCGCGAAAAAAAGTATGTTTTTATACCGTACTATGATCTAACACAGCATTGCATGGGAAAAAGTGAAGGTGATCGTTAAAAACACAGTTTCTACCCGAAGCATTCCTTTTTGTAATAAAAAATATCCAAGTATTAAATCTTCTACACGAATCGATGGTAGTACAGCTTTCGAATACATTCGAGTTGTACGCGGCTCTGCGGGCGTTGCATCATTTAAGTTAAATATGGCATAATCAAAACACTCTCTCATTCTTGTACGCCACATAAAATGTAAAATGTTTTTTAATGTTGTGAAATGTTCTAAAATTTATGGCTCGAAGTAGCGTAAGTTACACTTGTTTCGAAATCACCTTCCGCTATTATTACACGTTGCGTAACGTAGGAATATGAGGGAGTATCTAAACTGACGAAAGACCCGCGGATATCGTGCCACCGACCGATCCGTCGGGACAAAAGGCGTACTCCCGTGGTGTCCTGCTCGGTCCCGCAGCGGCCACTGAATAAAACTATTTAAATATGGAGATGTATATAGGCTTGAACATAAATACGTTTACTCGGCGTAGGTGCCGACTGATTATCAAGGTTTAATATTGCTCCCCGGGCATTCGCGGTTGAAGTAATGCAAGCCGCCGCGTAAGACGTACGGGCTTGGGCACGTGAGAGGGACCGATCCGTGGGGAGCAAACGACCGAGGGAGAGAGAGAGAGAGAGAGAGAGAGAGAGAGAGGGAGCGGCGAAGGATAAGGGAGAAAAAAGAAAGGAGCACGACCAGGTGAGGCGGACAACCGGTGGTAATGGAGCCGAGAGCCGACTGTAAATAATGCGGCTTATTGTTAAATCGCCGCGGTCCCAGCATCATTAACTCTATCGCAGATCTCTCTGGCGCAGCGGGTGTCGCGGAAACTCTTACCTCGAGTGGGTATGCGTGTTTCGAGTACAATGCCGGCTAATGATGCCTCGACGTCGGTATGTGGAGCGAGTAAGCCTGCACATAAGGGGTTGGATGGAACCGCAAAAAGAGACCGTGCTACTACCGACGAAGACGGATGATCCGCCGAGTCAAACCGATCGACGAATCAGCGAGGGAACCCGCGCAAGACAACGTGTCGCGGCGTCGCACGAAGGCAAAACACGGAAGAGCAAGGTGAGTGGACGGGCGAAAGAAGTGTGCGATAATAACCGTGTCGACGGAGGAATAGTTTGATAATACTTTGGAAGGAAATGTCGGGAAATGTATTGCCGGCACGTATTGATGCTGAAGAGTAGAAAACGCGAGGTAATACATTGCAAGCGTGAAACAGAGGAAAGCTATGTGTTATTTTATAGCGCTGTACGAGGTAAATAATAGTTGTGTAAATCATGCTGATCTAACCTAAACTAACCTAAAACTAACCTAAAACTAACCTAAAACTAACCTAAAACTAACTTGAAACTAACCTGAAACTAACCTAAAACTAACCTAAAACTAACCTAAAACTAACCTAAAACTAACCTGAAACTAACCTAAAACTAACCTAAAACTAACCTAAAACTAACCTAAAACTAACCTAAAACTAACCTAAAACTAACCTAAAACTAACCTAAAACTAACCTGCTAGATGGGTACCACATGTTGTTTTCATTGAAGAGAACGTTGACCAAGGGTGTAATAAATACATATAAAGAAATCAGAATTGAGGAGGAGTCTATGAAAATAGAATAAGTGATAAAATCATCTGCAGAACCATGGCCGTCTGTAGTACAGGCCGGAACATAGTGAATTTGGCAACGCTGTCATCAGTCCTATTTGAATTTTTCTGAAGCCTTTCGCGCGTTATGTCACGGCAGTCGTAGTTATGTTATGTCTATTTAATGTTGATTTAGAGTATTTATAGAAATGTAATTTATGTGTGTAGACAAAAAGTGTTGTAAATAATATACTATTGAAGTGTAAGAATTGCAAAAATAGAACAATTCGGTGAATAATAAACGATCACAACCTCCATTTCTGTTCTCATTTTTTTTTATATTTGTATTAATAAATATGAAACTTTAATAAATCAGTACGACCTATGGAGACTATGTTTTCGATGCTGTTTTACAGATGCCAGACAAGTGTTGCATTCCAAAACTGCGATAGTAATAATTATGCAAGTTCTTTTGTAAAACATACCCCTGTTTATCGGTTTCCTCGTGATGAAAGTTTAAAGAGAAAGTGGATACAAAATATTAATTTTGGTCTATTTTATAGCTGTGATTTCAATGACATAATGCCAAAGATAGTTAGTAGTATAAAAACATCAAATGATATGACATGCAATGCAGTTGTAAACATGAACCTATTGACAAAGTCACAGTTAGAGTGGATTCTACCACAGGATGCAAGAATTAGTTGTTGGTCTCCAATATAAAATATTTTGATCCGTTACAAGAAAGATAACATTGAAAAAATTTCTGAAACAGCGAAAGATATAGGGCGAATTCCACTTACGCCCAAATCGCCCACGAGTCCTATTAGGGCAGGTTTCCCTATACGCGACTGGACGCAACGTCAAGAATTTCAAAGTCAATTTTCTCGAAAATGAAGCGCGATATGAAAAAAAGTTACTCTTTCTTTTCGATTTATAACAAGTAAATAAGTCGAGGAAGAGTAATAACATTTTGTGTTATTGCGCTCCATTTTCGAGAAAATCGACTTTGAAATTCTTGACGATGCGTCCAGTCGCGTACTGGAAAACCTAGCTTACCTAGAAAACCAGTTCTTCGAAATGCGGTGTTGCAACATCGTAGTGTCGCTGAATCATAATATTATTATGTAACGCCACCATGAACAACTTGTTCTATTTTCTCTCTCAAAAAAAAAATGGAGGTATTCTGTCGAAACATGCCCAATCAGTATCTGTGTGAGGTATAGCAAGAATAAAATAACGTGACGTATCAAAAATGTGCAAAATACAGTAGAGTTAAAATATAGAAAAATAACAAGAAACAATTTGAGCAGATCTCAAATGATTTAGCTCGGGCAAAATTTCACAAGCATAGACGTCACGTGGTTACATGATATGCATCTACTTACTGTGTGCGTCATTTAGTGCGGTGGCATAGGTCACGGGTGCAGGAGAAGCCACCGCAGGGGACAACGGGCAACCCTTCATCACCCGTCGGCCGTCAATGATGGTTTTCTTTCCCTTCTTCTCCTGACCACACGTAACGCCGTCGTGCATAGTGATTCACGCTGAGGCTCTACCCGCTGCTAATGAACGTCTCAATACTCACGCTGTGCACCTCCATCTTTCGGAGCACACACCCCAGGAGCATCAGTCTAGTTTAGTGCCGTGTAATATGCAGTGGTTAATCATTTTTAGATGCTGTCATCGCTCCCATTTCATCTTCTCTTTACAATTCCCCCCTTTTGAACATTCAAGTTTTAACGGCTGCTGATACAAGCTTCTCCTCTTTCAGCTGGTGTTTCCGTTTTGAGGACAAGTTACTACATTGTTCAATGTTCGTTTATGAAATGCTATATGTAGGGGAAGTCGGGGTATTGTGAGCCACTTTTTTTTATTGCTAACAAACTGCTATAAAATCAAGTGTTTCTTCAAATTTCAAAGCTGGATGTTGTAGTATGAAGATTTACCTTTCTTTTAGTCACAATAGTGGAATCGAATATTTGCAAATTAGATGATTTTCAGACTATTACAAAAAATTTGCATTTTCTTAAATCTGAAAAATCTCGGGGAATCGTGAGCCACTTTATAAATTGAATAAAAATGACAATGCTTGTTAGAAAATGTTTATTCATGTCTCTAAATGAAAAAATAATTTTCAATTAATTAAAAAAAAAAGTAAAAAATGACCACAATTAATCTGAAATGCAATGCTCGCAAGTCCAATAACTTGCGGTCATTCCGGCGCATTCCAAGTGGATTGCGCGATCGCAGACGTTGCAATGAATGGTGTTATTGCGGTTCATCTTTTTCGGCATATTTTTCATGCAAATTATGAAGAAATCAATGTCCTCTTCCTCGTCAATATCGGTTGGAGACGGTTAATAGCATCAATGCCCCTTATATAGAAGGCATCCTACCAAATATCACCCCAAAGTGACCATGGACTCTGGAGATATAAGCTGAAATAGACGCCAACAACAAAGCGTCACATACACACACACACACACACACACAAGCATTTTTGTACCCCTTTTTTTTTGACTTTTTAGAGTCAGTGGGTCATGAAACGTCGAGAATTGCAAAAAAACCGGGGGGTCATTTTTGACACGATCTACATACTTTCCCTCTGTTATATACATAACAGTCGGGAAAGTAAATTTTATATTGTGCTCAAATATTACATAAACAATCATAAAGAAACATCAAACACGTGAGGTTAGCTCTTTAAATGTCAAGAATTGAGTGGCTCACAATTCCCTGCACCATTATTTTTACAACATGGCCACAAATAAATAACACAATGCTAACTTAATGCCAAATTTCTTTATTATTTCGAAAGCTTGAAGTCACACGAGTATTATAAAAATAGTTACCTGCGTGGATTCACAGAAAAGTGTCACAATAATAGACCACACACGAAGTGAAAATAATACTTCGAGATCAGCCAATTTTTATCTGTTAACAGAGCAAAGTAACGATGCGGGTGCGTACGTTCACTGATCGTGGAAATATTAGCTTATCATAAGACAAGTAAATAACAGTTGTTGGCAGCTGTCATTATTCACTAGGGGAAAAAATATGGCGCTGGCTCACGATTCCCTGTGGCTCACTATACCCCAACTTCCCCTACAATAATTTCACTACCCAAAAGGATAACAAGTTTGAGAATAAAATAATTTCATGTCAAACACTACACTTCATCGTGTTGCAGTTATTGTTGCTTTTCTTTTGAACACGGGATACAATTGAAACATTGCACAGTGCGTTGAATCAGTGGGAAGTCGGGGCAAAAATCATAACTTCTGAACTAATCAGTTTTCGACCTATGTACCCCAATAGTTTTTTAATCAGAATATATAGATGCATCGATTGGTGTAGAAAAAAATATACAGTTGCATTAAAAAAAATTGAGGTGAACTCGATTTTTTATTGAATAAAAAGTTTTTTATCAATATTTACTTTTGCAATTTGTTGTCAACTGAATACTGACTAATTTTTGTTGAAAATTTCTTTTTATCAAATTATTTTTATCACTTGCATTTGAAGGTAGAATTTTTCATTAAAATATATTTTATATATATAAGCTTATTTAGACTAAAAAAGAAGAAGACTGTAAATACGTTAACGTTATGTATTATTATTATAAACTTTTAATAATTATATCTGTTAATTTAGTTTAATAATAGTTTAAAAATAATAATAATTTCAAAGACATTAGAAATCTTGATGTGCACCCTTCTTCCTAAAAAATTTATTTCTCAAATAATCGCAAGTCGTAGCAGAAAAGCGCGTTATTTTCATAAAGTATAAAGTTAGGGGAACCAAATATAAAAAATCAGGGATACGTTTTGTTACGTATTTTTTAAAAAGTCGGTTGAAATAAAATTTTCATTCTCGGGACTAAGAAGTTATCTAATGGTCAGTAAGGCCGTAAGTCTAAACAATAATTTTGAAGCACACATACCCAGAATACTAGAAGCCATGGTTAATAAAGTGAGCCAAGAATAATAAATATTCTTAAGGTCTAAATAAAAAAAAAAGGAATGTAACTCTACCGCGTATGAATTTCGAGTGACGCTTGAAGTCCTTAGATTCCAGGTTAAGATGGTAAATAACATCGTAAACAACTACGGTAGCAACCATAACCGAACTCGATTCCTGAACATTTTAATGTAAATATTAGGTGACAAATATCACCCTGCAAAATATTTGATTTTTTAATTTTTGTCCACGTATCAACGCACTGTGCATTGGGGTGATGCAATTAAATAACAATTTTGAAATCAAAATTTAGAAACGTTAAATGTACGTTTCAATTGTTACTAAAGTCATTAAGTACTATCTTGTTACAACTTACAACGATGAGAGAATTTATACAATAATATAACAGAACATAACAACACAATAACATGCCAACGACATTTACGTTATTTTAATATATTATAATTTATTGTAATTATATAGGTACATGTATTACATTCATTCATTTATTCATGACTGCTTTCAAACTTGTATAATAAGCAGTTTTCAACGTTTCGACTCTTCTTCTGTACACTTACTAACTTATCCGTATTTCTTTAGTGTTTTTTGAAACGGTTTTATAGAGTTAATAAGTACCTGAAGTTAAGATTTAAAGTACAAATCGCTTCTATTGCTTCGAGTTGTGGTATACAGTAAAATATTTTCTGTAATTTGCAACGCAACATTGTGGATTTTTAGCGTGACTCAAAACAAGAACAACGGTGTGTTTCATTTCGGTGGTGAAAACTAACCTCAAAGTCAAATTGGCGCTTCCACTTTTTCGCGTATAACTCTCAAAGTACAACAGACAGAAAAAAATGTGTCAAACAAAAGTTTAATGGCGCAATAAGCGCTACAAACTTCCGTTAACAAAAATTTGAAATTTTTTTTTCCATCAGATATTTTTCTTTTTAAACTCTTTTCAAAATTTTGTTAACGCAAGTTTTCAGCGCTTATTGTACCATTAAACTTTTGTTTGAAACATTTTTTTCTGTCTGTCGTACTTTGAGAGTTATACGCGAAAAAGTGGAGGTGCCAATTTGACTTTGAGGTTAGTTTTCACCCCCTTAAAGGGCGATGGGGCCCAAATGAAACACACAGTTGCTCTTGTTTTGAGTCACTCTAAAACCCCACAAAGTTGCGTTCCAATCGGTGAGTGCGGGTTCGCAGTGTTCCCTTGTTAGTTATGTCGAAAAATAAATTCTTCAAAAACATTTTAAATTACAGACTGTAAAATACGCGCAAGCGTTAATATACTTCCCTTTCAGTTGGAGTCTTCTTATACATTTAAGTTTAACAATGCCTGATAATAAAAAAGTGCGGGAACCATCATTCCTATAAGTTCAGACCCTACGGTGTATCTCAAGGGTGTGTTTCTATTGTGATACCACGTCTAGCAGCATACGTGGCGTTTATTGGCCACGTTTGTTACAATAGCCCCTTAGAGGATTGAAAGTTTTTCGATTTCATTCGTACATGCTATCATAGATGATATTGCTTCGAAGACATACATACATATTCTATGTTGGAACATATAGTTCAAGCCGCGCGTTTAAGTAGGTCCTTTTAACCGATCTTCGATTGTTCGGTCATTGGGTCTTCGTTTCCTGTTCGATCTGGCATTTGCTATTGTTATGTACGTTGCATATCAACCCATTAAATAATAATCCCATTAACTACTTCTAAGATAAGTCTGCAACGCTTTTCTCTGTACGAGCTACTCAAACTATAACATTGTATATTGTCTCAAGATAAGTAAACCGTAAAATGTACTTTGAACTATTAGATTTGCTTAGTTTTACTTTTCAGGAATTTTCTAGACTCTAGACTCTAGACTCTGGGGTAATGTATTCTCCTAGTGCAAAACTGAGTAGAAAGTGTGCAATACAATATTTTCACAAAAGGAGATTCATAAAATACACACATTCATCGTTGGCTGATATATCTTTCTATAACATATTATTTTTATTTCTACTTGTAAATATTCATATGTAAACTTCGACGTACTTTACATTCGGTTGACTCCAATATTTTACTTCTTTTATGATAATTATCTATCTGCAAATTCATAACAATTGCATAATACAACTGAATATTGCAGAGAACCATGCACCAATCCTCGCTATCTACATATATGATCTGCTTGAATGAGTAGCAGAAAATTAACGTACGCGTAAGGTGAGGGACAAAAGTATGGAGCAATAAAGTCATGAAGATTCAAATACTTAGAGACTAAAAATAAATTGGTATCAAATGGTTCGTATCCTATTCATCGATAACAATTTTATATCATGAAGTAATAATCTTATAATTGGCACAATATCGAATATAAAAATATAGATACGCCGTATTCAACTAAGTGTTAACTAACAATGGTATTTTTGTAATATTATGAAGCAGAAACTAGCTTATTAAAAACCAAACTCTAGTATTTTCGTTTCAGTTTGAATTCGTTTGACTTAGTGAATAAATAGAGAATTATTAGAAATCTCTCAATGGCTTGGCTTCCCATTCAGCACACTCTCGTTGCAGCAAAGTTGCAGGATGGTTGCAGTGCAAGATTGCAATGTTTCACGCAACGTTGCAGCAAGGGCGCAGCAATAATTCTATGTCCGCCCCGCGCAATGTTGCACGGCAGCGTCGCAGCAACGTCACATCGACATTGTGCTGCAACCATGCAACACTGCAAGGTTACGGCAACGTTGCCGCCACGAAGTTATCCACTCACGTAGGGGATAGGTGCTATAAAGGGGACACGTCTTAAATGGGACAAATCGAATTTCCAAAATTCTAAACGCATTACACATGCAAGTTATTTTCCTGTTTATGGCAACACTAGTGCCTAGTCATTTGACGTAAACTTCACTGCGGTCTCACTTGCAACAGAGTAGTAATCCACGGTTGATGTTTTTCGGCAGTAAAAGAGAAATTTTCATTGGTTTTCTGTGTCGTTTTCTGAGATTAAGATATATACAAAGTGTTAAAGTGTTATATCATTAAAATAGCCTGTATTCAACTGAAACGAAAACGCTTAACAGGTAAGCTTAATTAATTGTTTTCTTTGTTTTGCGGTTATTTTATATTAAACTCACTTATAGTCGTAAAAGGGACAGCATAACAAGTCTTAAATGGGACGACGGTTTCATGGCTGTCCCTCTCATACACATGTACTGCTGGACACTATATGTATTATACTTTCCTGTAAAGTTATTAGTGTATCATCTGATACATAGATGACATTGTTTTAAATTATAAATTATTAGTTGATGGCGTATTGTTTCAAATTTAAGAATTAATAAAGTGACTATTCAAAGCGACAAACTTTATCGTAAAAAAAATGTGTGGCAATAAATTAGCCCTCGTTATAAGTTATAAATTTGCAACAGTTGTATGTAAATTTGCGGTAAATGGGCCAATGAGTCATGCGGAATAAAAGGCACATTCAATATTTTCTGTTTCATGTGTCATTAATAATAAAATATTGATGATTTATACTACAAAGAGTTAATTTTTTCGTAGATTTCGTTGTTTTGTATCATTAAGATTTAGAATTATAATTGTAATACTTAATAAGTTTATTTTTATTAACGTGTCCCTTTCATGACTTATACTGCCCCATTTAAAACCACCTAGTCGTAAAAGGGACATTTCCCACTTTTTTTAAAATCGAAGATTTTGTTATTTTCTATTACAATTGATGAGTTTGCAATATACTTTTATTGAAGGGAAATAAACACGCTTTCTTGTGATGTAGTTGTTTTTTAAATACCTAGAACGACATTGTCCGAAATGGACACTAAACAAAAGTGTCCCTTTTATAGCACCTCTCCCCTACTCCACGTATTTCATCCAACATCTGTTCTGTACAGGCACTAAAAGGAAACAACAGTCGCAATATTTACGTTTCCTAAAATAATAAATTCTAGCATTTAAATGTTTATAGATTCAAATGGAACTAATATATATTGTCATAAATACAGTTGTATGTTAATAAAAATTTATTCACTTGGCAGTCAACTGTATCCATCCTCGAGAAACTGTCAAACTTGACGAAGCGAAATTATTCGTAAACTAAATTACGTTTAGGAATACTAAAGGTTAATACTTTTTTGCCCAAAATTCAACATTCTTTGATATTTTGGCATAAAGAATATAGCATTCCATTTAAGATAACGAAGTGGACTATAAAAACGTACATGCACTAGTTACATAATGTGCCCATCCAAATTATGCAACTCTCGAATAAAAAAAATTTCATACAACGCATACTTTAGATTGCGTGGACCACCCTGTACATTAGGCTGGCTCTTATTTACTCTTGGTGAAATTTTTTTCAAGATTTTCTTCGCGGCACCCCCCAGAATAGTTCCAAATAATAAAAAAAAATCTGTGCAAAGTTTGAGCCGGTCGGATAACGGGTGAAGGTGTCCATAAGCCCTTGAACATTTAAATAATTATTTAACAGCTCACAAAGTCGATTTTATATAATATCCACCAAGTTATTGATTACATAAAAAAATATGTCCAACAAAAGTTGTAGAATCAGACAAGGAGCATCTTTTAAGTTATATTAGTTTGTCTCGTGCGACAAACAGTTTTCGAAATAAGTCCGAAAAAATAAAAAAACATTTTTATTTTTCAAATTTTGAAAGTTTAAATCCTTCTCGAGCACTTTTTATTTATGATGACGAAGAAAAAAATTGTACATTTTATTTTCGAGGACTATTTTTTAAACATTTAAGGCGGAGCATATGTATACCGAGATATGCAAAAAAGATAAAACAATTTTTTCCCTTAATTTCAGTGTTTGACATATCATGAATGTTTCCTGAAAATTAGGGGCCGAAATTCGCAAAAATATTGAAGATATAGACATTAGAAGAGAAGTACGCTCATTGATGACAGAGACGTAACAGCATTATCCTTTAGGGTTGAAAATAAAAAATACACATTTCATTTAGTCTTCAGAAATAAGAAATGTTCAATATATTTACGTTTAAATTTTCAAAATTTAAAAAAAATCGGACATGAAATCTTGCACTTTTTAGGCAATCAAAAAAAATCCCGGCTGTCAAAAAAGTGCGTAATAGTGTATCATACAGCCATGCAAAATTTGAAGTAAATCGGTTGAGTAGTTTGTGAGTAATCGTGGGTAAGATGTTTGAAAATCATGATTTCGAGAAAAATGCATTTGAATACCTCACTTCTGATGTCTATATCTGTGATATTTTTGCGAGTTTCGGTTCCTAATTTTCAGAAAACATTCATGACATATGAAACACTGAAAATATGGAAAAAAAAATTTTACCTTTTTAGCATATCTCGACATATGCTCCGCCTCAAATGATTAAAAAATGGTCCACGAAAATAAAAATTACAATTTTTTTATTCGCCTTCATATATAAAAATCGTTCAAGGTTTTAAACTTTCAAAATTTGAAAAATAAAAACCTTATTTTTAGATTTTCGGAATTTTTTCGAAAACCGTTTGTGGCACGAGAAAAGTAATAAGTATAATATAAAAGATTCTCCTTGTCTGCATCTACAACTTCTGTTAAACATATTTTTTTATGTAATCAATAACTTGGAGGATATTGAATAAAATCGACTTTGTTAGCTATTAAATAATTATTTAAATGTTCAAGGGTCGAGAAGCACCTTTTCCCGTTACCCGATCGGGCTCAATCTTTACACAGATTTTTTTTAAATATTTGTAACTATTCTGGGGGGTGTCGCGAAGAAAATTCAAAAGTCGAAAATAGAGCCACACTACTGTACATATATATATAGGTATACCTACTTTATACGTAGGGGGGACCGGGTATGGTTGTCACACGGGTAGGTTGTCACCAGCGCTATAATAAAGAAACTATAAACAATAGGAATGTACTAATAATCCATGGCGATGCGTAAACATATCGTCGCCTCCTCCCCATCACACAAGTCGTTGTGGAATCGCATGGAGACACGATGTATCATTCTTTCTTTTCGTGCGCTCGAAGTAAATTATGCCGTATTTTCTATCAAGTAAATATAGGTTGTTCCTTAGTATTGACTATAAGATTGTTGCATTATTATCGTAGTTAAGAGTTTTTTCTAACTTATTGTAATGATTTTTTTGCATTTTTTAAACTTTTTAATACATGAATAGAGAGGTGAAATTGTTTAACGGTTTGGGGCAAGTTGTCACAGAACATTTGGGGTAAGTTGTCACAGAACATTTGGGGTTACGTATTTGCCGCATGTACAGCTAATCCCACTGTAACTTGCTGTACCTATCATGTGATATTATTTTCTTGTTTGTTTGGCAACAGTTCTCAATAATAATGCCGCAAACTTATAAGAAGAAGGCGTCCAGAGGTGAGGTGTCACAGAACATTTGGGGTTAGGTATTTGCCGCATGTGACAGCTAATCCCGCTGTAACGTGCTGTACCTATCATGTGATATTACTTTCTTGTTTGTTTGGCAACAGTTCTCAATAATAATGCCGCAAACTTATAAGAAGAAGACGTCCAGAGGTGAGGTGTCCCAGGAATTAATATTAGTTTCTTAATTGAATCGACTTTTTATTCATAAACTTAGCTATCCAAATGTGTGACAATCAACCCCAGATACTGTGACAACCAACCCGGCCTCGGGGTATGTTGTCACAAAATAGTTCCGGCAAATAATGTGAATTATCTCCTAATCTGGTTGACAAAATCCACAGAACCAATTTTTTTTTATAAAGTCGGATGTATGTAGTTTATATTAATCTAAGTTTGAATCAACTTCCCTGCAGCTATGACCCGTGAAAAAATCAAAATAGAAA
Organism: Andrena praecox; assembly: GCA_963932275.1. NCBI lineage: Eukaryota > Metazoa > Arthropoda > Insecta > Hymenoptera > Andrenidae > Andrena > Andrena praecox. Next base: position 39,932,238 of record OZ010731.1, read on the forward strand.
AATGAGACAACCATACCCGGTCTCCCCTACATATGTACGTGATACTATCAGCGAAACCACTTTTGCGAAACATATTTCAGTACAAGCACTATTTTATACAAATATTAAGTGGTGTACGTAGTACACGAAGGTAGTTGTGCTATAAACAATGTCTGCTCATACCAACGCAATTCTTTGGTTGTGTAATTCTGAAGTATTATAGGAGCAGTCAGTAACAATATGAAATCACTAGCTAAACCGGGATAAAGACTTTGCGGAATGTCATTGAGGTTTGTTTTGCAACAGAAAACATGTTGTAACCCACACCTGGATCCTGGAATGGTGAGACGATTATAAATATAACCATGAGGCCCAGGCTTCGCATAACAACGGCAAACCTACTGGACGGATAATTAATTTTAGTTAGACAACCCTTGACACTAGGCAAAACGCAATATGTATTAAACGGATCTCCCGCAACGTCGCGTCGCGTCGCTCGCCAGCATGTTGAAATCCGACAGAGCTGGAAAGACGAATGGATTTATACGTATAGTACGCGTATTACGAGCTATCTCCCAGGAAGAAAAAAATATTTATGTTTCGTTATGCATCATTCCATCCCCGCCATAAATTGTAACGCTGTTTCATCCTGCCTTCTTATTCACTTCGTATCTCTTTCTACCAAACACGCAAGAAGAAAAGCGTTCAATTTTGTTCAACGATATTTGAAAAGAAAGATTATTTTCAGTAGATTTTTAACCGACTTCAAACAGGAGGAGGTTACTCAATTCGTCACGTATATTTCATTATGTATGTATGTATGTATGTTCACGCATAACTTCCGTATAGGTGCACCGATTTCGATGGTTCCTTTTTTATTTGAAACAGTATGAAGAGCCGGTGGAACCATGTTATTTTTTTTTATTATCTAGATACTATAGAATGATCTAGATACTCTAGAATTATCTGGACACTCTAGAATTATCTGGACACTCTAGAATTATCTGGACACTCTAGAATTATCTGGACACTCTAGAATTATCTGGACACTCTAGAATTATCTGGATACTCTAGAATTAATGTATGTTCGCGCATAACTTTGTAACGTGTGGACCGATTTGGATGATTCTTTCGTTGTTATATGGAGTATGTTCCCCACTTGCTACCATGCTAAATGTTTTTTAACCGGCTTCAAATAAAGGTCACTAAAAAATGAAAAATAAAAAACTTTTAAAAAAAAAAGTAAAAAACCGATTTCAAAGGTGCGCTAAAAAGGATAAAAATTTTTTTTTATAAATCGGTGCGAAATAGAAACGGAATTAAATCAATTTCTAAACCTTGATCAATTATAGTCCATTAGCACACTAACGCCCGGGAATTAGAGCGCGCAAAAATTTAGTGGGACGTCACGCGTCGAGCCGATTTAATTTTGTTTTTATTTTGGCACCGTATTAAAAAAATATATATTTTATCCTTTTTAGCGCACGTGTGAAGTAGGTTTTTTTCTTTTTTTTTTAAAAAGTTTATTATATTACTTCACTTCGCGTATTTACTACTTCTTTTACTTTTGTACTTATCTATTTACTTATTGTGGTTTGTCTTGAAGAATTAATTCCCGACATTATATAGATATATAGACGTGCAATAATAACTCTTTCGCTTTGGCAGCAGTTAACTGTTTTCCAATTTATCATCGAAGGCTTACATTTCTAAGATAATATTATAGATTGCATTTGTTTGAAAAACTGCCTACACTAATTAATTATTATTTGCAGAAATCAAGAAAATACTAAGTCTGAGACAATATAACTATGACAATGGATACAGAACTGGATCGTATTGGCCAAATAACTAGTAAGTATAGTATTATCCTTTTGTAACTTTTAGAACAATAAAAAGGTTTGCATCTTTCTGGGGTAAAAATAATTTCCAAAAAGTAAAGAAAATTGCATTCTATAAATTTGGTACCATTGATGACTGAACATGAAGTTCTCAATTAAAAATATTCAAACGTTTGATTTTACGCCCTTATCGTAAGTACCTATTGTCGAATATATCACCAAAATGCTTTTGAGTAATAAATATCAATTTTACAAGATCTTCGGCTAACTAAATAAACTAATAATAAGCAATAATAATGCGGGAATATAGAATTTTAATATTTCAAGTTTTTCTCAAATCCGATATTAATCTTCCCTCTAAACTAAAATGCCAAAAATTCATTTCGATGTCTTATAAATATTGTGCAAAAGTATCCAAGTATTGGCAGAAGTACCCTAATATCGGCAAACGTACCAAAATATCAAACATGAAGGAGTATAAGAATTTGCGTAAAAAAGTTTCAGAGAAAAAAATGTAAACATTTGCTTTGAACCAAAAATGCACTGAAAACCCGACCAGATCCGATCAGAAAAACGCACACAGCTCGGCTTACAGTAGTAGCAGCAACAAAAAGTTCGTCTTGTTTGATCGGTTATGACATGCAGATCTCAAAGAGTCTGCTTTTGTTTACATCGAGTGACCTCCGCTCGGAGGTGTAATACTGTAGAACATAATATGTGCCGGACGAAATCCGTGCAGCGATGTAAATTTGTATTACGAACAGACAGCAAATTTTTAGGTTTCTACGTACAGTAGACTAATGAGAAAAATCATTCAAACGTAAATTATTACAGCGCATAGACCGAATGAAAGTTATAGCTCGACAAGTTAGGAGAGCACCTTGCGGTCGGAAACGCTGGCTCGGCTTCTCCCAGCAGATGTCCCCACTACGCCCGCTACAGTGAGCTCCCCCTTGAGATCTTTAACAGCAGCATCTTACAAGATAGGTATTCTAAGTTTTTCCGATGAAAATGAGCCGTAATACGACCTAATTCGAACTACTTTTAATTATACATAATCGCATTTGAATTCCGTAAACAAATTACACTTTACGTGTGAACAAAAACAGACGGAGCAACGTTAAGTTTAGACTCATTTTCATCAAGAGAATTTCGACAATTCGCGGGTATGAATTTTCTGAAACTCAAATATAACCTATAGGAATTAAAGTTTTCATTGCTGAATAATTAGTTCGAGCCTCAACTGCCACGCGAGGGAGGAATCGCGGATGCGGCGAAGTGGAAAGCGAGCTCCAAGCTCGGTTTGTTTCCAAAGCAAACATTCCACGACTCCCCGACAATACTTCCAATGCTTTCCACAAAACTAGCGACGTGGAAACATGCGAGAATCAAAGATGTCCTTATCTTAAATAACGTATCGTTCGATAGGATATTCAAAAGGTATCGCTGTCGCTGTAACGTTTGGACGCCGTTCAGGAATTCCGTACAAAGTATAACAAAGTTTCGCGGCATAACAGCGAAGGAATCCCGGGCGTGGGCGTGGCGCGTTATTAATATTTCGCCGGGGAAACGTCTGCTCAGTCGTTCCAAGAAATTAAACGAATGGCATCATTTGGCAAAAGTTGCACCGTTATGTTTGGCCGGCGTGTGTGAGGTTGTCCGGTGATATTACATCGAGTTGTCCGCGCTCCTTCTCCGTTCCGCCACCAGCTGGCGCCCTCGTCTCGCCAGACAATGCTGGCCATACACTTCAACGCCCTCGAAGAAAAGTGCCTCTGCTCCGCGTTGGAAAAAGAAAAGGCGAAGGTGCGGGGCCATGGGCGATGTAAAGAGGACACGGGGAGAAAGAGCAACCACAATTTCGCCGCGCAATCGTGTCTCTGCGGAGGAAGAGGAGGCGCCGGCGTTTTAGAGGAAGAGAGGAAGGGAGTTTTTGCGACGGTCAAAGCTGACCGCAGCGCTGGACACAGCAATACCGAGTTCCCAGTTTGGCATTTTACGAAGCCATTCGAACAAGATGGTGCGTGATAATGGCGCCTTATAGGGGAAAAGCAATTTCTGCCCGCAGACCCCGTACAGTGCCCGCTTGCCTCGAGCTTCGTGCTCGATTGTACGTTACAATACGCCGCGGATACGTCGATTCTCACCTCTTTACGGAACATCCAATATCACAGGCGCTTGCTCTTTCCCCAGTTTTCCGGCCACGCGACGATTAATGCCTCTCTATTTTATCAAACGATTGGAAGAGCACGTGTACAATCAACACGCACGACACGCGTCACTCGTGCATTCCTGTATGAGAAGTAGTAGGCACTGCTTCCGGTGGTGAATCTACCACCATGGATCGGTGGACATAAAAAAAACTGGCCGCAAAATTCTTTGTAACATTGAAAATTGACTGCTCAAAGCAGTGACCGTTACTTTTTGTACACCCCGTGAATCGGCCAAATGCGACTACTTTGTGCAACAGAAGGAGAAGGTTGTTTAACTCGTGACCTATAATTTAATTAACACCGATGTCGCCGAAAACATACCTCGAAAGCGGTGAATCGTAGAATAAATCTGACATCCTTGAACAGGGACGAAAGGGCGCGGAAGGATGACGGAGGCTTTTAGCGCGAGTCTAGTTTACGAGTGTCGGGTACAAGCATTTGTTACGCGACAGCTCTCGGCCGTCGTCACACAGAAAGAGCAATGCGTAATATTTCTCCTGCAGTCGACGGTGCGACGCCTACGCTTCGACTTCAGCCGTAAATCCGGCATTTATATCGTGCAGATAATGTGTTTATCTTTTATCGACGGTATAAATATTCAGATCTCGCAAACGAAGCTTGCATCACCGCCTCCTGAAACTAATGGAAGTCTCCCGTTCACATGGGTATTCGAAGGAGCGAATAAATTCGCTCAGCAGTCTTTGCGCCATTGCGGAGGATGCATTTGTCCGGTGACATAAATCTGAACGGGAAACAGAATAAATGTCGTTCCATCGTCTCTTATACTTATTTATACGCAGTGCGAGTCCTTCCAATCTTTTTATTCGGTCGACGGGTGTCTTTGGTTCTGCAAAAGGAAAATTGCTCGAGGTCCGTTTGAAACTGCACTGATAGAAGGGTGAAACAGCGGGGCATGGCGAGATTTTCGGCGGAAGCAAAGAAGAAATCGGTGTAGCCGGGTGGGGTAACACCGCTGGTTGGCCACCAGCACGTGACCACCACTTCATATCCGATCGTATAAAGCGGAACTCGGACGTAACCCCCGGGTTTCACTGCCGCAGGGTCCCTCGCGAAAACTTTGCCCGACCTCCCCAGCGAGTCGCCTCCGCGTTTATAACCTTCTCCGCTCCGCGCGATATGTCTCGGGGCATCCTCGCCGGCTCGATCTCTACGACTCGCCGCGCTCGGGTTCGACGAATGGGACGAACAAGGTGGCGGCCCGGCAGGGGTAAAGATAGAAGGCGGGAGGGGCGGGAGGAAAGGCTACCAGATATAAATTTCCTGATATTCGACCGTTCGTGTCGTTTGAAATGGGGCAGTTTTCTCGGGACCTAATGGTTATTGCCTTTCTCGGCGGACATATTGCGTTCCATCCAGTGCAATGTGTGCGGCCGATATATCAGAACTCTTCGCTCTCTCGGGTCGGGCTCTCTCGGATAAGGGTGGCTGTTCGCGGTGGGGAGGGTCGCGGCCAGGAGACGCGGGAGGAAGGAAGAGACTGGCGGGCAGAGAGGAGCAGATCCGGTGATCGGAGGAAGAGAGACGAAGGGGACGGCCGGTGGTAGGGAGGAGAAGAGATGTCGACCGCGCGCAGTTACCGGAAACCCCTCCGCAGCGGAGCAGCAGTCCGCTCAGTGGTCGTGGCCCTGCCAGACTGCAGACGGGAAGTGGCCGAGGTGTGGCCGCGGAGTTGAATTATTACAAGCTGCCCCGACATTCATACAGGATGCATGCCCCAGCCCGTGCCCGTAAATCTTCACCGCTACGTCAGCCCTTGACTTTGCACGCCACTTGCCGCTTGCCGCCTGCCGCCTGCCCCCGGCTGATGTTATTATCGTTGGCTTAAGCGCGAATTGAATAACGCGCTTTCACCCCGCATTGACGAGGGGTTAAGTGATTTTCACCCCATTAGCCCAGCTACGCCGGCTTATCCCGCGGACTGAAATCGCGGCAAGATAGCCGTCTTAACCATCATCCGCTGTTGTCTACCAAACTCGCGACGTCTGCTCTATAAATGGAGCCGGCAACAAATCTGCCCTTGTTAAGTGCATACCTATTGTTTACTTCGTAAGCTATTAACTAGTTCGTGTAATAACTGTGGAGAGTCTACCGCTCGACTGTTTTTAACAGCTCTGCTAGATATAATAATAACGGTAATCCCAACCGTGGTTTAAGCTGTGTAGAATTGGGTGTAGCATAGTTAGATTACACTGACGACGGGTTAAGTGATTTTCACCCTATTAACTGCAACGTATGTACCACTCGCAGCCTCGCAGACAGATGCCCCTAACTATTACATGTTATCTTGCTTTCCTCTGTTTTGATGGATCTTTATAACCGTGCCAAGTATGCATCTCTTTGATCTAACTGCGACCCAATAATGTATTATACAATCTTCCTGCTTTAAAATATTATTGTATTTTGCCATTTAAGAAAATATTAGGAAAAATTAAAAGCATATCTCTGAGGATGAGGAATAATATTGCTAGTACCTACTTCTTGTGAAATGCGGTCCCATTTTTTTTTTTAGTATTTCATCCTTGAATGTGGTATATTAGCGTCATTTCTCTACATATTTAGGAACATCTATTTCAAGTATAATGTTTTATGTTAAATGACACTATTCGTCTTGATAACTTACCGCACATTTATGGTTGAATTTTTGACATTTCGAAGATTTCACAGCAATTGCGGCATTTAGCATGCAGCAGATAAATCGCAGAGTTGTTGCATGACAGCCAATTAGATACGTCGACTACTAGCAATCAAACTGCTGAAATTATTGCCAACCTTATTGGCACGGACCTACAGCTGGAAGCATTTGGCAACATTACTGGTTTCTACAAATCACCCAACGCATAGTTTTATCGCGTAAATCTGGTTTCAATTCTGTAATGTCATTGCTTTATTTAATATTACGCAAAACATGCGAAATAACATATTAAGCGATAGGAATACGTCAATGTTATTAAACATTCGCTTTCTGTTTAATAGCCTGCTTTTTTGGCTTGTTATCTAGAAATTGGCAATTTTCTTGTCATCGCATCATGTAACTTTTAATCTGGCACAAGTTACGCTATGAAATGAAAATATTTCATCGAGGAAAATGACACGAAGTTTTGTATTTTTTCGAAACGTTAATTTAATGTTAACACTGATACAAATATTGCCACTAAAAGTCGACATGTAATCTAAACTAAAATGGAAATATTATACACATTACACATACAAGAAAATGTTAATTTTCTATTTTCGTGATAAACTAATGCAGATCAGACCCATGTTTTTCTCAACTTTTCAGGTCCAGATAATTCTAAAAACACGTTTTTAATTCATGTGTATTCTGTTAGAAAATAAATCTATAAATGTCTATCGACCTGTTAGATTTCTATTTTGCACTGTTGTTTTAATTTTCGTACTTTAATCGGTGATCCTCGTATATTGCCGGCATATACTTACTTAATAACACTACAAATCGTGACAATTAGATAGCCAGTATTCCTTGTTAACCACTGAAATTAGTAAATAAATTTTATAACTTTGTTATTAAAAGATTTTTTTTAAACATAATATGTGAGGTATTCAAACCTTAAGCATTTAACCTCTTAATAGAATAAACTTCTCTTTCCATATCTGTTATAAATACGTGGAACTAGCTTTACCACTCGGCTTCGCCCGAAACTTAGATTCTGATTTTGTATAAAAAAATTTATTTATTTATTTCTTGGGGTGCAACTTTGAGAAACAGTCAAGTTGACAGGCGCCACGTCGATTGAAAAAGAATAATTCCTTTTTTAGCATAAACTTAATAAAAATTAGTTTTTAAAAATAAGCGATTTTTTCTCAAGCCAGGGGGCTGGACAACTTCGACCGCCCATGTGTACAATTGACTATTATGAATCTTTCCTTCGCTACTAAGGGGTTAATTAGACTACAGTTTGCTACTTTTTAATTTTGTACAAAGTATAAGTAGGTACGGCAGTTTTTCAGTTTTTGATTTTTAATAAATGAAAATCGAAAATTTTTTCAACTTAAACATAAATTATCATGTGTTTATAAGATAGTGAAATTTAAACAAAAAATAAAAATCTCTTTCTGAATAACAAAATAACAATTTAAACCTTATTAACGTTATTAGTTAACCAGCCCCGACCGATCATTTCGACTTCAATAATCTACATAACCCTCAATTAAGTATGTATAAACAAAAACACTATGTCAATAGATTGTCTAATAAACAAGCTTAAAAATAGTCCCTTAACATTTATTCTATTGTAACCGTATAGAGCGTGAAAAAAAAATTAAGAAAACATAACATAAAACTGATAGGAAATGAGCAGTGCTGCTTGTGTTTAACGTGCATTCAACAGATTATGCCGCAAAACACCTGAACACCGATAATCGCGGCGAATGAAAAAGCTATTCTGAAAGAACGACCCGAGTTAGACAGATTCCAGCGATGCAATAGCAAATGCCGTACAATTTCGAGTTCTACCAGGGAATAGTGCGGAAGAGTCGAAAAGGGATGCGAGGCACGTATCGACAACCTGGTCACCACCGCGCTCAATGGCAATTCCAAATAGAAAGAAAGAAGAAAGACGTTGCCTCCCCCCGTAGCCCCGGCCCGCCGACTCTCCATTTCTTCTCTTCTGCTCAACCCCCGAACGAGTGCTTTTAGAACGGTCAGCGCTCTCTGATGCCCGAACAAATCTCCTCGCATGCAGTCCAATTTAACTAAATCCTTTCCGCTTTTCCTCGGCGAGCGAGGGAACACGGCGGGGAGGTGTGCCGGGCAAGAAAGGACAGGAAGGGAGAAGCCATACGTGAAGATAAGATTGGAAAAGTTGTATGAGGGGCAACTTGAACAGCTATATAACCATTACGGTGCCGATAAAGTGGAATCTAGTGTCTTAACGGTCTGGAACGAAATTCCGGATATAGCGTCGTATATTCCAATGGAGTTAAACACGACGTTCAGATACTAGTTTTCTACTCGCCGCCATCAAGGGTGTACATGCCGCTTTATTGTCCAATAGATCTGCGGAATCGCACTTTCCTATCGACGGATCTACTTTATACGCATTTATGAATCTGTTCCTGAAATCACGTAACCCACCGCCTTAGTGCCATTCGCAATGAAAGACTCCACTCAATGACCGCCAATTCCGGGGTGCTTGCTGAAAAAGATATTTTCTGGCAGCAACGAAACAGCACGAAAGCGTCGCCACAGTGCGTTGATACATGGACGAAAATTAAAAAATCAAATATTTTGCAGGGTGATATTTATCATCTAATATTTACATTAAAATGTTCAGGAATCGAGGTCGGTTATGGTTGCTAAAAAAATTGGATTAAAAGTTAGTCAGTATTCAGTTGACAACAAATTGCAAAAGTAAATATTGATAAAAAACTTTTTATTCAATAAAATATCGAGATCACCTCCATTTTTTTTAATGCAACTGTATATTTTTTTGTACACCAATCGATGCATCTATATATTCTGGTTAAAAAACTATTGAGGTATATAGGTCGAAAACTGATTAGTTCAGAAGTTATGATTTTTGTCCCGACTTCCCATTCATTCAACGCACTGTGCGTCGTGGCAGCTCTTATTGTTTTAGTGAAATTCGTAATGTAAACAAACATCTAAAGTCTAAAGTGTAAAAGAGTAAGGCATGTAGGGAAGACCGGGGCAAAGTGAGACGAAAAAAGTTTGAAGTCGAATAAAATTTTTCCCTTTCAATAAAAATGTGTGGAAATGTATTTATAATATAATTTGAACATTACTATTGATAAATGACGAATAGCAATACTTAAAATAAACTTAAAGTATATTCAAATTCAACTTGAAAAGAAAAAGCCAAAACACTCCACTTTACTCCATATATGGGGTAAAGTGAGCTACTATCCGGGGTAAAGTGAACTGCAACAAAAGAAGAACTTTAATTATGTATACAGCTAATTATTAACCCCTTGCGCTGGAATGACGTGTGTAGCACGGCAGCTTCTGTCTTTTTTGCACCGTGTTTGTCAAAAACTAGGGAAATTTTTTTGAGGTTAGTTTTTGTTCCACCACGCCGCGTGGCTTTCTAGCCAGCCGACAGGCTAGGCTATTGCGCACATCACTTGCGCATCTGTTCTTTGCAGCCATTTGCAGCTCAGTTTACCCCGGCCACTTTACCCCGAATATGTACTCAATGGAAAATTAATTATTTAATAATGTTAGGATTAATGTTTTCTCAAACGCGTGTACATGTATGTTTATAAGCTTGTTGTAAACACGCAGAAAAAAATTGGAGTTAAAATAACACATTTAAGACTCATTTATCCAAAAAGCTAAATTGAAAAGAAAACCAATCGGAAGTCTCTAAAACTTCATTTTTAATTTTTTAAATGAATTTCCAGTTTTCGATATCTGAATGTGCATAATTATCATTGTGGTATTACACACATTTATTACGTCACCAAAATTTGTAAATATATTCTATTGTTAAAGAATAAATTAAGAAAGCCCATTTTACCCCGAGGTTCACATTGCCTCGGTCTCCCCTACATACATACAATACTAACATTGTCGAGAGTACGTTTTATGATATATTTGAGGAGTGAGTTTTTAAAAGGGTGTATTTCCATTTTTGACCTTGAAGCAAATTTTGACGGCATCGTCTTAATAATGTTAATTACATGCTCCAGTGGCACAAAACACTACAGAATAGGTTTATTCCATTTTGAAAAATTGAAGGGAAGATACATGTTTCATAGAAAAGGTCTTATTTCCAAGTTTGATCTATAAATTACAGTTTACGATTACCCCCAAAAAATGGAATAGTTACCAAATTTTCAGTATCTCATTTCATTTATTAAACACTTTACTACTCGGCTTCGCCCGAAATTTAGATCCTGATTTTATAAAAAAAAAAATTTATTTATTTATTTTTTGTGAAAATAATCACATTCATCTGGATTAGCTAGCGATTTAATTTATGCTAGGCGATATTAAGTACCAATTTCCCTACATTAGATAAGTACTGTCCTTCCCAAGGATTTAGGTAGAATGACCGGCTGTCTAGATAAAAGTTTTAATGAAATGAAGAATCCTTTCCGTTTTGAATGTACAATACATACTCGCATAAAAACAACCGTTCAATTGCCGTAAATAGTTCATTCCAAGTGATATCCGTTTAAGTACCAAGTCGCCTTGATTAAAGCCAAGTGATAAGAACAATAAACATCGTAAATATGTCTACACCTTCAAAATACTTTTCTAATAGCAGGTTCATTTACCTATCTATATACAAACATATAGGGTAACTGCACCCAACATGGAAAACCTGATTTCAAAAGATTGTAAAACTACAGACCCCTACTTTTTCTTCAAAGAAACTAACTTTAAAATGTGACAAAATTAATAAATATCCGTATGTTAATAGTTAACTATGCAAAAGTTTAAGTGTCTTGAAGTCGTGGTAAAGAATGTACCTAAAAAAACTCAAACGCGGTGAGTTGAGAAAATAGTTCCTTTACATATATCTAATATGGTACACCTAGGGTAAAGAAAGCTAACAAAACTTTATTTTTACTATGTAAAATGAATATTTGTTTGAATAGAAAAGACAAACAGATATCTTCCATTTTTAAATTTATATTATATTATATTCATTTTCTTCGTCTGTTACACGTTGGGCACGTAAATGACGCGCCTGAAGCACCACACTCTTCATGACCCCAACGAAAACAGCGATTACATTAGACTAATTTTTCTTCATTATTGTCACTTTTGCAATTACCACCACAATTCTAAATACTCAGGCAATGTAGCTTTTCTACCTAATGGTACCTATATTTACCGAAGTAAACGGTGCAGTTTCACCATTTGGAACATATCTGCGCGAAGTAATTTTAGGTACCTACCTGCTCCATATTTTTTTTCTGCTAATTGATATCCCATTCGACCTTCTCGAACATCCATTCGATAGATCATACATTCATACTTTCCTTGTCCCAGGATTTTCTTTTAATTTTTGGTGCTACATCTTCCATCTATCATATGTATGGAAGTCCGGTGACGTCAAACCAACCAACGCCAAGACGGGAAACGAAACGGCGCCACCGTCGAGTCAAGCCAAGCCAGCCAACGAGCGTCGCCGGGGAATCGGTTGTCGACGCTGGTTGGCCGCGGCCTCACTTGTCTTGGCGCTGGCGTCGGTTCGTTTCCCGTCTTGGCGTTGCTTGGTTGACGTCCCGGCGTGATCACCGCCAGTCCAAGCTAGCCGAGGCAAGTGAGGCTGCAGCCAACCAGCGTCGACAACCGATTCCCCGGGCGTCACTGGTTGGCTGGCTTGGCTTGATTCGACGGTGGCGCCGTTTCTTTTCCCGTCTTGGCGCTGATTGGTTTGACGCGTCACCGCGTCACCGCGCGCATTCGTTCCCCCTCCACACGAAGCGAGTCCGAAATCTGGTGTGAATTTCCCGTGAACCTCCACGCATGCGCGATGACGCGGTGACGTCAAACCAATCAGCGCCAAGAAACGAAACTTGACGGTGGCGCCGTTTCATTTCCCATCTTGACGGGGGGAAATTTAACGTTAAAATTTTTTTGAACATTCAAAAACAAACATATTTGATGATAAACCATGCAAAATTAATATTTTTTAACTTATCTTTACTAAAAAATTTCACTCTTCAATTCGCCTCCCACAAACTTTTATACGCTTTCAAACACAGCAATCAATTTCGCAATCAACAACAGACTTCTAACAGTTCCAAACGATGCTCAAATGCAAATGTGATTGTTTTTTACATTTAACGAAATATCGTGTAGTGTAGCCCATTGATTTTGTTACTTACTTGCCGAGATATTGCGGTGTCCTATTTCAAGTCCTGTTCCATATCAGATACAGTTATCCTAAATGCCAACATTGTACCATTTGGTATAATTACTGGATCATTCATAGAACAATAAGTTTCTCTACAGTCTACACTCACTATTTAAACACAGCTGAATAAAATGTTCGGATTTGTATTCTTCCAAAGTCACCGTACACAATGCGCATACACAGGTGGCCAAGAATTTGAAGTCACCCTGTGATGTTAAGGGGAATCACCACTGTGACGGCCGAAAAAGTAAGCCATTTTTAAGAATTTTTTATTACCTACCTTTAGTACAATATCTTAAGAGACTATAAAAAAAAAAAACATGCACAAATTTTAATATATTAATTAATCTTCTAGACCCCCACGCGCGCTGGTCGAATGTGTAACTATGGAACAGCAGGTCCGAAATCAGATTTCATTTTTTTTTTATTAACTATATGAGTGTAGTTATACCTAGTCAGGGGGCCGAAAAGAGTCGAAATCAAATTTCATTTTTTTTTTATCAACTATATGAGTGTAGTTATACCTAGTCAGGAGGCCGAAAAGAGTTGAAATCAAATTTCATTTTTTTTTTATCAACTATATGAGTGTAGTTATACCTAGTCAGGAGGCCGAAAAGAGTCGAATGTTTGTGAATTTTTCTTGAAAAAGCGGAAGCATATATTTGTACAGAACTTTTTGCACTTAAATAAGCAACATTTAATGAACATTTGATAATTTTTTTATAGAAAAATATTGACATTTATAATAAAATTGCTAGGGACATCCAAGAAGCCTTTTTAAAAACGGTGAGTAAGTTATCTCAACAACCACTGCACCAATCTTTCTAAAAGTTTGTGGCCTTATTTTTTATATAAAAATCTACAGAATGCCGTTCGCATTATTTTTTTCAATGTATAGTTTCGATTTTATCAACGAAAAATGGCGTTTTTTCGCGCGAAAATCAGGACTTCGAACTTTAAATAGCCGCCATTTTATTTTAAATTAATATTTCGGAAATTCCCCCCGCCAATCGGAGGATACATTAATATACTAACGAAATCTTTTTCGTTTTTTGATTTTAGATAATCTGGTTCCGAATGGCAGTGCTCACCGCAAAACAACTTTTTAAAAAGGCTTCTTGGATATCGCTTGTAATTTTGTTATAAACGTAAATAATTTTTCACGAAAAAATTACCAAATCTTCTTTAAATGTTGCTCTCTAAAGCGCAAAAAGTTCTGTAAAAATACATGCTTCGTTTTTTCCAAAAAAAATTCACAAACATTCGCCTCTTTTCGGCCTCCTGACTAGGTATAACCCCTTAAGGGGACTAGGCAGTTAGAAACTCGATTTATTTTGTAGCATTTTTCGAAAGTACCACCCTTTCCGATTAAAATGCCGTTTGGTTTATGTTAAAATACACAAAATTGAGGATTTTACAGCCGAAAAGGCCGAGCGCGCCATAAACCGTTTCGGCGCGCACACAGGTAGACTAGATTCCTCTTTCGAAACTTTAAGGGCGTTTTTCTCGGAATCATATTTCCTCTTCGTTTTGCCGTGATTGGGAAAAAACGGAGGTATCAGCCGCTTTGAAAAAAATTCAGCATATATGAAACATGTCTAGTTACGACCTGAACCTACGCATATGTCTGTAAAAACTCCTAGTTTGTCAAAAAAAATAATAGAATGGCTCTTTTCCGTGGCGAAAAATGACGTTTCGTTAAAATTTGTCGTTTTGTAGCCACCATTTTTATAATTTTGATTTCTTTTCTTTTTCAATAGGTTCAGGGCAGAATAGGGGCCAGCGCAGAGTATAAAATTCAGAGGATATTTCACAATTAAATTTCTTACGGCCAGAATCACTGCAAAATTACAGCGGCTAAAAAACGCCTACATATCAGACGACTGCAGCGCTGTCATACATGTCTATATAATATTCAAAGCATTTCTTTTTTACTGTTTATAGGATTAATAAACATTACCCAAACGTACTAGTCACAATTTGTGTTCATCTCCTTGTAATTAATTCGCAAAAAATACTTGATTTTCGAGCGATCTGACTGCCTAGTCCCCATACGGGCATTAACCACTGTGTCAGGTTGAAAAGTAGGAGTGACTTTTTACAATTCAATTTCACAATTCATCGATGTATTAAAAAATGCATTCTTCAAAGAGTAAAACAACACAGAAATTGTTACAAAATATTTCTGTGACCTGTAATTATTTGTTGCTTTGTGACTGTCAAGCATACTCATCTATTTAGTAATCTAGATGTCTAATGAACACATTGATTTCAATAGTACATTCTAAAATATGTAACTGTCACTTAAAATCGTACACTTTGCGGCTCGCTTCGTCACAATAATTTTCATTTATTCTTCACAATTTATTCTTCACAACAATTGTGCGGAGTAAACCAAAAACAGCGGTGAACATTAAAAATCTCCGACCGACGATCAAATTCGGAGATGTTTGTCAGCTTTTGGTGTCGGTAATTTAGTATTTATTGATAATAAATTGGGTAAATAATGCCACTTAAGTATAATAAAAAAGAATCATAAAGTGAGTAGGTTCTGAGAGAATGGAGATTTTAAATAATTTACATAAAATTCCGAAGCATAAAATTCTTATGTTGTCAAAAGTTGCCTGTTGTATGAGTGCCCTAAAGCCCTTCAAAGCCTTCCCAATCACCTGATATTAATGTGACAAAACATGTTTGGAATGAATTGCTCAAAAAAGTAAGTTCACATCATATTACAAATCCTCAAAAGCCTAAAAAAAGTTATACAAATTGAACGATGGAAAATAACTGTCTACCTATAAATATATTAATACAAATGATTTATGTTACACTTTGCTCTAAAAATATATCAAATCTCTTCCGTACGAGTTTTGCTCACAGCTAAGTTCAACGAAAATGGCAAGTCATTTCAAACTTTTAACCGGCATGTTCCTCGAGTAAGTGACACGATTATTCCAAATGAATTCGACAGACAATAAACCGCCGTCGCATGACGCCTCAAAGACAAGACCTATTAATTTCGCCTTATAACGAGTGTTGCCGTCGTAAATATAAAGAACCCCTGTACGCGGGAATGCGTGTTTGTGCTGCGGGCCACGTTTGACATAACTCACCTATGGGACTGACAGCTTGCATAATACCCGCGAAATTGGTTTTATAAGACGATGCAAAGCACTGCTTCACAACAATGCCATAAACGCTCCGGGTAAATTACGACCCAGTGGCGTAAGAACGTTAGCAGGAAAGAACGTTCGCTGGATCGAGCTGAAGGTATCCGTACCGGAGGCATTGAAAAAATGTTAAACCAGTTGAACATAAATTATTCACCAAGCATGTTTTAACTCTGTGCGCGAATGTTTATCGCGGACCGTTGAAAAATCTGCAGTCATAGGTGGGTATTGAAACAAATTAAAAAATTGAAATGCACCTTTCGGTATGCGAGTAAAAGCAGTGACATATTAATAAAAATTTAGTTAACAGTATCTGATGTAATATAATATCTACGAATCTCGAAGGCAGGATCTGGCGCACAAAAGAACCGTTCGCGAGCCATATAACATTATAATATGGCCGGGTGTGCTTTGGAAATGCCAGCGTACTGATGCGCACGTGTCATTTATTGTACAAACGTCTGATATATTGGATGCGACACAGGAAATTGAATATCCTTCGTATAGACACCCATCATTTACGCCTGCATGAACTTCCCGGCAATATCTGTTGCTGATACCATATTTAGCTTTATGCGTTTACAGGAGACTGTTATTAAACATCCATGGAATGTATAGTCGAGAAGTAAACAACGCCAAGATATTCGAAAAAACGAATGGCCATAGCAAAAAGACATCTGACAAGTGGAACACAAATGCGGAGCATTTCTTGCATAAAGAAACATTAAAGAAAAATAAAAAAACTGAACGAATTATAAAAATTTATTTAGTAAGGAAATTTTGAAAATGATAAATGAAAAAATGGAACCATAAATGGAATTGATTGCGACAAGATTTCGGTATTTCCCAGACGGAGAATTATTAGAAATTATTGCTAATAAACAGAAGTGTCGTCAGGCCGCGAGGATGAAATCCTGCAGGTGATATCTCACGCACAAAGAACTTCACTTCTCGCTGAGTTATAATCTCTCATATCATTGTTTTATGGCAGCACCATAAACAATTCCAACGCACAACACTATTCGCTTACGGGGTAAGCAGGCTCAAGCCGTGATTTACCGAAAGTCGTAAATTTTTTAACTTACTGCGGATTAGATAGCGCCATCTGAATGTAAATTTGTCCTGACAAAACTGTGCCAGCTACAGTTGCCGACAAAACTTTATTTTCCGGTTATAATGGAGTTTCAGCCTGTTATGCTTCAGACTCTACGCCAGTGCGCATCATTTACATAAGATAAATACTTTTGGACTGCAGCCCTGGTCTATTTAGCCGACGGTGGTTTAACCTTATTCCCACTGTATATTTCATGCCCGTTTAATGATCTTGCGATTTTCCACTTAACGCGATACGTTGCTTTGCGATAGATTAATAATCGCAAGTACCACGGGCTATTAAATAGAGATAATGTACCTTTCCTCCACGCTTTTGCCAAGATAATTCCGCAATCATTTTTGTTGACAAGAAGGTATATCAGTTTTAATCCTATACACTTTTGCTGTATCACATTTCCTTCGGGATGAGTTTGATTTATATTCTGACAGGTAGGGTTTGTCGGTTTTTGAAAACCGGTTTTTATTTATAAATTTGTAAAATTCGGAAACCGGTTTTTAAATTTTGAAAAACTGATTTTATATACTAGAATTAATATGTGGAAATGAATTAATTATTTCATTAAAAACGTTAACATTTTGACTTGAAATCGACTCGGACACAAGCATATTGTAATAATAGGTAACAGTTTACTGTAAACATAATCTGCATGAGTTCATATTTTCAGAAAAAAAATACTAAACGGAATAAAGATTTATAATTTGGTACCGCCTTTTACAAGATTTTTATATTTTGTACGGATTTTAGTTATTTTAGATTTTTTTTCTATGCAGTCTATTTTATTGGGTTATATTTTTGTAGGTATTTTCAAAATTGTACGTATTTGTACGGATTTTAGTTATTTTAATGTTTTCTTTTTATTTGGTTTTGTATAAGTATATAGAGTATATTTTATGGTGTTATATTTTTGTAATTCCATAAATATTAAATGAAATAAAAAATTATGCGTATTTGTATGGATTTCAGTTATTTTAATGTTTTCTTTTTATTTGGTTTTGTATAAGTACTTATATAGAGTATATTTTATGGTGTTATATTTTTGTAATTCCATAAATATTAAATGAAATAAAAAATTATACGTATTTGTATGGAGTTTAGTTATTTTAATGTTTTCTTTTTATTTGGTTTTGTATAAGTATATAGAGTATATTTTATTGGGTTATATTTTTGTAATTCCCTAAATATTAAGGGGGAACACCACTGTGACGGCCGGAAAAATGAGCCCATTTTTAAATTTTTTTTTTAATATAATCGGTATGAGTGTAGTTTCCGTTATGCGTACCGATTTTTTGATCGAAAACATATTTTTTGAAATACGCTCGAAAAACTATTAATTTTTTTGCCGATTTTCGAAACTTTTTCTTCCCAAGCGCACCATTTTTACAAAAATATTTTTTCGTAAAAATTCGAAAACCAGTATAACCGTTTTTTTTTAGGAGTAGTGGAATTCGAAAATCGGTGTTTCCAAAAGTCGGTTTTTGTAGTAGTAGTAGTAGTATTCATTTCGCCATCCGTACATTCTTTTATGCTTATCGGACATGGTAAGTCGGTTTTTGTATAAACCCTATTCACCAACAACAATTCTTTGCCCGGAATATTATAGTTGTATATATATATCTGATACATTCCCGTCACTTGGACAGTTTCCCGTAACACACGCACGGTGTAATTGAATCGTACAACGGGTATATTATGTCTATGTACGCGTAAGTGTTGTGCGTAGCAATTTTCATTTGCGTTCTACTTTTAGGCAAACCGAGTCACATTCGCGAAGCCGAGACACGTGAACGATAAAATTTTTGTACGCTTCCACAACTCTACGTGAAGCTTTCTAGCACAGGCGATGTTATGTAACCACCGACTCTTTTCTTCGCGATAAAACATCGCGGCAGAAGAGTCGAAGAAAGCGTAAGATCGGTAATACGAAACGACACCGGGACAGCCTTTTCACTGTATCATGTTTCAATCTCAAGGGAGTTCACCAGCCGGCAACAATTGATCCTGTTTCTAGGCCATTTGCTACGCGCACGATCGTCGTAAAGTCTGCGGGAAGAAGCGGCGCGGCGGGGAGACGCGCGCTCAAAAACATGTCCACTTTCACGGGACACGAAAACGAGCTGGAAAACTACCTACAGATCGGTGTACCGCACAGTAAGTAGCGGCCATGATCCGGCTGTATGCGCGTCGCGTTGTAAGTTCGCTTGCAAACGACCGAATTATTCAAATGCTCGCGGTTGCAAGTGGTTCTGCGTTACCCTGGCGACGACAACTGGCCCGTTCGCGGAGTCATCCGCGGATGGCATTGCCGCAACTTTCGAGTATCCCGCAACGATAAATTGACGCCGATATCGCAGCCAATTTCCTGAATATCTTTAAGCCGTGGCTGCCGGCAGCGATGCACCTTTTGACCGTCAATTCCCGAAGATTCTCCGTACGCTGGCTTTAAGACGCACACCGCGCAGTCTGAAAGTCAACCGCGCAAAAACGAAGGGACATTAACGTCTCAACAGTTACGCGTTGCTGACTGCACACCAGGGTGACGTAGTGTCTGTTTTGCACATCGGAAGCCTCCGTGTTTGAAGTCGTACCGTTAATGAACTAGTTCTTGACTAGGCACTAGTTTTTTTTATCAGTTCATGAAATAAATCATTCTTTTAAGGAGGTTTGGTACCTTTCTTGCGGGGCAGGCGACGAGAGGAGTAAGCCTATGCTTATACGTGGGAGCTCTGCAGTGATACCAATCTTAGATAAAAAGAATTATGTAGACGAAACTGTTATTTGCATGTCTGTTCCTAATAAAGTTATTACTACCGTTAAGGAACTAGTTTCTGATCAGTTTAGAAGGTTTTCCGCTTTAATATTTATTTTTAACCTAATGAAACATTAAACCATAGACTTTTTTTACACTAAAAGTTGAATTAATGTTTAAACTTCAAGGAAAAATTTTAAAACGTTGAAAATAAATATATAATTTAAATATTTATAAGGTATGGAATAATAAGGTGACTAGGAACTAGTTTTTAATCATCTAAAACTAACAATACTGACTGCTTTCACAGACAACACATATATTTTTGAATTATCAACTTTTATGTTAGTAATTATTTCAAACAATTATTTATTGACATAAACTCAAAAGAACGATTTATTTCATGAACTGATCAAAAATTAGTGCCTGATCAAGAACTAGTTCCTTAACGGTACATATTTTGTTTTGGAGTTCAATTAAACGAGAAGTATGTTTAATGCAGCTAGAAACACAATATTTTCATTAAAAGTAGCGGATGATATGTGAGTGAAATGCGGCAACGTCGCTTGGCGTCCATCTTTTTTTCGCAAGAAATTACTAAATACATGTTTTCAGATTGGTAGTGTTTTTACCAGTTTTCACTGTATGCTTTGTACCAGTATGCATTGTATAGATGACTACCCGGCGTACAGCGTTGCCACGTTTCCAACAGTTCCTTCAGGGAGTTCCAAAAATACGAGCACATTGCTTTCTATTTATTCAATTATCTAATGAATCGGTACGGTTCATGTCCGATTTTCTTTTTTAGAATTTCACAGGAATATTTAAGCTTTTCATTGCAACATTTTTTAGAACTTGCTCATCATTTTTTTTAAGGACTCTGTGCAACATTTTATAGAAATTTTAGCGCTTCTCCCATAACAGCTTGTGTATAAGAGGGCAACTTTGATTTCAATTTTTTCAAAAACCGCGAGGTCAATCGACTTGAAATTTTGACACAATGTGGACTACACTATGGGCATTAGATTAAAACACTTTTCAAAGATTTCTCATCATTTTTGCTCCGGTATCTAACCTCTTTAAGGTGACATTCCTATCAAATCGCTAAAAAAATAGGCGACCTTTAGGATCTTTTTTTCAAAGAACTATGACCTCTAAAATTGATGGTCAAAGGTTGATGCGATAGTGAATTCAATTACAAAGAAAAGGCCACCAAGACTTTTGGAATCGGATCATAATTTCTTTTGTTCTGCTGTCTTCTCTCGTTGTAGAATCTATATCGTTACGAATTTCGTCTTACATTTAATGAGTGTTCTTCAGATACTATACTATAGATGTATGCAAAAATAAAAAGCTTTTTTGAAAAATTTTGATAGGAATGTCCCCGTAAGTTTACGTCAAGAAATAATTGTTTGGAATAATTTCTAAAATAAAAAATGACAATTCAAAAATATTTGTATGTTGTATGCGAAAGCAGTATTGTGAATTTTCGTGAAAATAAATGTGTAAAGTAGCAGTGTACTGTGTAGCACACTTGCAGAAAGCCCTTGTTGGTCCATACTGCACACTCCGTTGCAGGAAGGTTGCAGGTACGTTGCGGTGCAAGATTGAAACGTTGCAGGTAATGTTTCTGAGATGTTGCAGGAACCTTCCTATGTCCGCCCCTGTGCAACATTGCATGAAATATTCCTGCAACGTTTCGAAGATATTACAGGGAATGGTCCCGCAACGTTTCGGAGATTTTACAGCAATTGTCCCGCAACGTTTCGGAGATTTTAACGTTATAAAATCTCCGGAACGTTGCGTGACCATTGCTAGAAAATTTCCGGAACGTTGCGTGACCATTGCTGGAAAATCTCCGGAACGTTGCGTGACCATTGCCGAAACGTTGCAGGAATTTTGCTGGGGCTTTGTCGTGCAATATTGCACCGCAACATCGCTGGCAACGTACATGCAACCTTCCTGCAACCTTCCTGCAACCTTCCTGTAACCTTCCTGCAACCTTCCTGCAACTTAGTGTGCTGTATGGGTACAAATATTTATTTACTATTTTAATTATATTTTTTGTCAAAATTCGAAACCGGTTTAACTGGTTTTTTAGGAATAGTGGAATTCGAAAACCGGTTTTTTCAAAAGTCAGTTTTTATATTAACCCTACTTATACTATGTATGGAATAACAATGTGTAATTCCATTTAAACAATACATTCTTCTCCTTGATAATTAAGAAAACATTATCCTGACAGAAGAAAGTTATGTCCATCATATTCTTTCTTCGAAATTGTTTAAATTATATTGCACAAATTGTACTGTATCTTTAATTACAACAGAGACATTCAGCTGTTTCTTTTCTCGTGATTCACCCGATAAACACCAGAAGAAAGTAGTACCTCATTTGCAAACACCTTATGTACACGGTATCAGAAAGCAGTCTTTCCTTTATAGCAACGACGTAGGTGCACACATAGTGCAAGGTGATATTTATAGTAAGTATACATGCACTTTTCTGTAACCCTGTGCAACGACTCATTTCATATTAATCAATATAATGTTATCTTTTATTAAACTTAAAATAATTATTTACTTTTATTTGTAATTTTCATTTGCGATTAAATTGAACTGGAAAAACTATCATTTAATCTTTCTATTTGCATATATTTTGTTCCTATGGTCATAAATAGTAACGAGTTGCTTTGAAAACCGTAACTTTGAGATATAACCATAGGTGAACTTTCGCGGTCTCGACTTACCCCGCGCATTTCGGAGAAATGACATTCTTTTATCTGGGCCTACGTTTCTGAGAGAAAATAACTTTGAACACTCGCCGAGTACGCCTGTGCCTCGTGAAGAGTTGACGAACTGTGACAGTAAATGTAATAGAGCTGCGAATGTAATAAAACTTTTTTTCGGACGAAGCTTTGTTTTCGAGAAAATCGGTGTTGAAGATGGCACCGATATTTAGTCACGCACACACGTACTCTATCGAAAACAAAGTCTCATTTGACAAAAAAAAGTTACTCCGCAATTTTTACTTATTTCTGCACAAGGGTTCATTGGATTTGCAGTTGCGTGCTTGCTGGAAATTCGATATCATTTGTTTCGAAAATGAAGGAATAAAAAAATGTTTTTCTTCATTGGCGACTTATTTTTTCATGCAGGACCACTACCTTCCAGGTTGTACCACCATTTGCCAGACACCCTGTATAAATTAGTGTTAGTGTGAAAATGTCGTTTGATAATAGGAATGTGACTCCGCCCGAAATAGAAGTTAAATGCGAGAGAAGACAAATCATTGGGAAAACCTAGAACAACTGTTTGTTATTAAAATTGATATAGCTACTAGGGAACTAACAATAATACACTCATATTACATTCGCAACCTTTAGACAGTGAGTCGCCGAAACCCCAACGGGATATTAACGGAGAAACCAACACTTACGGTCGCCCACGTCGCAATAAACGAGCCAATTAATATTGTTTCCCTCTTGTACTTGCTACTGCCCTTGACGCCTCCCCGGATCATCCCTATGCGTGGGTGAATAATTGAAGGAACGCCTAGACAGAGCAGCGTGGTTAGCCTCCATTGTGGGCTATGCAAATTCAGAAACGATTCTTAGAAAATGGGCAGGAGCTCAGAGCAGTTACTATTACTCATGTAACCTTCTATTATGTGTACGCAAATTATTTTACCACGCTAAAAATGTGGAAGATAGTTGTTAGCAAATACTGTTAGCTTTAATAATTAAATTGATTACAAATTGTTTTGAATAATGTGAAAATGAAACTGTTTTTTACAGGGACATTATACAGGGTGTTCAGCTACATGTAAGAGAAAATTTAATAAGTCGAAAATATAGAATAACATTTCTTGATATCGCACTGCGTTTTCAAGAAAATTGACTTTGAATTTTAACTGAGTACGCGTGCACCGAAGTACAGTTTCAGGCACCTGAGGGCAGAGTTGGGCATTATTCAAGTAAATTGTTCTTCGACTAACCTTCGAATAAAAATTTCTAATAAAATGAAGCTATTCGTGACTAACGAATGAATTTTTAGTCGACTAAGTTTTTATTCCATGAACTCGAATACAAATTTCGAATAAAGTGAAGTTATTCGAGAATAACGAATAAATTTTTACTTACCCACGCTTATTCGTGTCGCTTAGTCGCCACGGGGGTCCTTTGAATAACGAATAACGACTAAAAATTTATTCGACTAAGAATTTAGTCGAATAAAAATTTAGTCGAATAAAAATTTAGTCGAATAAAAGTTTAGTCGAATAAAAATTTAGTCGAATAAAAGTTTAGTCGAATAAAAATTTAGTCGAATAAAAGTTTAGTCGAATAAAAATTTAGTCGACTAAAAATTTATTCGTTATTCTCGAATAACTACACTTTATTCGAAATTTTTATTCGAGTTCGTTCGAATCAAAATTTAGCCGAATAAAAATTTATTCGACTAATGCGCAACTCTGCCTGAGGGACACGCGGGGGTAAGAGGAACCCGTCGCACTTCCCGTAGGTTCTGTGTAGCTGAACACCCTGTATATCACAATTCTGTAATTTAAATTCAGCTGGATTAAACCCAGGGGGCTGCCACTCGCATTTGCGATTTTGGGATAGTGTTTCGACTGCCACCTAGGCAGTTCCAATTTTCTCCAACTAAAATTCAATATGGCCATGAACTAGTGTTTATGCTAAAAGGTATCGTATCGAACTGGAAACTCCCATTTGCTTATTATTTGAGGCAGTCAGAGCAACAACGGACCAACCCACATTAAAAATTTTTTTTCCCCTATTTTATATGGTCAGTAGAGCCTATTGGAATACGTTATTGCTACTAATTTAATTTCCAAAAAAATTTAGGTTAGTCCGTTGTTGCTCTGACTGCTTTATTTCACAAAATGCAAGACGTCCCCAAATCAGTTGACGAGTTGCACTGCATCAAAACTGTTGTAACAGTTGTCGAAGAAACAGGACTTATCATCATCAGTATGGTTTTCGATCAAAATACAACAAATGTTGCAGCAATTAATAGATTATTACTGGATTCGCAGATTATGTTGGACGGCCATATTGAATTTTAGTTCGAAAAAATTGGAACTGCCTAGGTGGCAGTTGAAACACTGTCACAAAATCGCAAATCAGAGTGGCAGCCCCCTGATTAAACCTCATGATCTTCCTTTCCATAATTTGAAAGCTTGTTCAGGTTTACTAATCAGTATCAAAGAATACTGTAAATCAATGTGTTACGAGCACAAAAAGGTAAAGTATTAGATTGGATAATTTATTTTTGTATCATGGAAAAACTATTCTGGTAGTAGGTATATTATATCATCTATTCCCGTAACTGTCTGAAATTCTTCTTCCAAAACGAAGTGCTTTCCTGCTTCAATATTTACGAACTATACTTATAATATACAAGGTGTTAAAAAAAAATAGGATATTTTTTAATCTGATTATATTTTTCAAAATAGAAGGTTTCTTCAATAAAGAAGGATTGCACATAAGTATGCCCGACAGCGCTTAATTTTTTTTGTTAGGGTAATTCCGGGTGAGATGGCTCGACCATGTTTATATTCTAGAACCTTGCGATTTTCAATCGTTTTTAGTGGTATATTACGCTTCGCTCACATGCCGCATTAATCGTGTTTTCTGTTTGCTTTCAACTGTGCAATCAGGTAAGTTATTTGTAATGTAAAACTTGACTATTCTCGAAAATTTTCTACGTGTTCTTTATATTATAATTTACTGACATTTCACGAAAAAGTAATGACTTTTTCTGAATGCAGTGCGTTAGTATAATGTTTAGAGTTTATATTTACGTTCTTGCGATGAGATATTGTCGCAGCATTATTGAAAAAACAAGCGAGTCAGCGGTCCTTGACTCTCGGGTTAGTTGGCCCGATTTTTTCGGGGATAATTGGCCCGTCATAAAATGCCCGTCATCAAACGAGGCATTGTTGAAAGCCGTAGAAGCAGTCCAAAGTGGCAAAATGGGTGAGTTGTGGGGAGCAGTACAGCTGTACATCGAAACCCGATGACTGGGTTCGCTGTATGAGCTGTAAAAATGGTTTCACGAAGGCTGCTCAAAATTTTTGAACTTATGCAATGAGTGTGGAAAAGTTTTGTGCAAAAAAAAATATTTTTTCTTCTTAATAACCTCATTACATGTATTTTTTAAATGTGTCATCTCACCCGGACAATCCGGGTGAGATGGCCTTTCGCATAAACTGCAATTTTATTTTATTTTTTTAAATGTATGATTATTTTTTTAATTCAATTTTATATTATTTATCTAAATGTATTGCCTTTTGCAACTATATTTTTGTCCTTCACAAAACCACTAAATTTACGGTCTACGGTTTGTTTTAAAAAAGGTGGGCCATCTCTCCCCGACTTACCCTATACACTATTTTGTTGTACTCCCCAAAACGTCCATCAAGACTATCTGCGGAAGAACAACCTCCCCGCAACATAGTGTAAATTGGCCTAATATCTTCATACACATCACCAGCGGCGCTGGCCGTGATGGACACACCGGTTCTCGTTAGATCACCGAAGTTAAGCATCGCGGGGCGGGTACTGGGGAAAGATGGGTGACCACCAACCTTTCTCCCGGTACACCGCTCGCTGCTGGTACCCGAAGGAGAAAAAAGATATATGTATGACGCATAGTTCATTGGGCAATATAAGCAAAAATCATGAAACGCCATCCTGTTTAAAGAGGAAAAAACAATAAACAACAACAACAATTCATACACATCACTCTCACTTTCAACAATAATATTAAAAACTCAAATACAAGAGGACAAGTCTACATCAACTATATTCATTAGTTTGATACGTAAAATTTATTCCAAAGAAACGTTCCATATCCTGCATAAGAAATCAGTGTAAGGTAAATATGCAGAACTAAGTAGCAACCCATAATTACTTTGAACTTAATGCCCACAATGCCCTACAGAAAGAAAAAAAATAGCTACCACGGCAGACGCAGATGACAAGCACAGATAAGCATACACCTAGGCTTGCACAGGAAACGAGGAATCTGCAAAAGAAAAACGCAATTCTACTGACATTTGTCAAATTCTACGTTACGCGATGGCGAAACCGGTAGACACGGCGATGTTAACAACCTTCATCACTCGCGGCATTGTTTTAATGCTCTGCGTGATTGTATGCCTGCTGCGTGATGAGGCTTCCTAATAACCAGTCGCTCACACGTCTGCTTTTACCTCTCTCATCCTCGCGGAGTTCTCCAACGTCACCCCACACTGCCAACATCGCCAATATACCAAGCGACCCCTTCTTACGAGCTGCGAAACTGTGGCATGTCGGCTTCGCATCAATCTTGTTAAATTACCCACCGGACCAGGAGTCGTTCTCTCGCTTGTGGATTGATAAATTGCCCGATCCCGTCTTCCGCAGACACGTAACGCCCGACGTCGCGACCTCGAATATAGGGAAATGGTAGAGATAGCAGTCCTGAAATGCACCGAAGAAAATCAAATTAACGTACGCGGCACTGTCTTATCCAACAACGCGAGCCTTCTAAACGCTGTACGCGTCCAGTTTCTGCCCCGACTGTCCGCCAATGATGCGAACGACGAAGGAAGCAAATGTTACCCAATCAACGACAAGATTCGTGTCTTCAGACACACATTCGTTGACCTATAATTGTATGTAACATGTGTTTTTATACACGGTTGAGCTACCTTGATTCCTAGTATCTACTGAAAACCGTTTTGTCTGCACCCAATTACAAGTGGATCGTTTGAAAACTGACGAAAGATAACATCGATCCATGGGTATATATACAGCCTAAGCCGCTGAGGCTGGGCGGACTTGTCTCGGAACTGCTGGGAGAAGAAGATTTTCCGAAAGTTCAGCATAATGATTGCGAGCAGAAGATCGTGCGGAGCATTCACTATCACTTTGAAGCTCCGCCGTTATGCCATCTTACCTTGCCTAGAGAGTAATCTACCCACCATTCCCCATTCGGACCTGTCCTATTGCTTTCAACCCGGCGCGATGAAGATAACTATCAGCTCGTTACATCTTTCGGGCAGCACGGCGAGCGTGTTGTAACTACGACCGAGTACCACCTAGTCGGATCACAGGATGAGATAGAAAGAAAGCCAACTAAGCCAATGCTGATAGCGTCTCTAAGCTTGCGGGTCTGGCTACCCAGTGCACGCTAGTGGCTAATGGCTGGTCCGCGGCTTTAGCGCGACAACGCGACCATGTTGAGTTGGACCAACATAATCCTTACATATGGCCAGATTTCGTAGGATTAGGAAGGCGCGAACCCATTGTGCTTGTTCCGTCTCTTTGTTAACTAACCTCTCAATATTTAGTATAAACTATTTCCGCAACAGCACAGGTCCGACTCTACACCTTGTGTCTTTTAAAAATTGCATGCCATTTTATTCCGTTGCACATCCAGTCTTGTTGCCCTGAACCTCAGGCATGATCAAATAATCTGGGATAACGATAAAGGATTCAAATTTAAAATACTTTCTTCGGAGAATATTAAACTGTAAGAAAAACGTGATGGAATATTGAAACGAATTGTTTGTCATATTAATTAATATACGAGTGTTAGTAATTAGTACGCTATGACTACGGTAGTACAACACTGAATGTCATACAGAAGATATAACGTCTGCGTAATTAATTAAAATGTTGCTATCTTTAGCAAACGCAGGTAGGTACATGTAAGCTGTTCTCATCGGGAAAAAATGAATTATTTATATACCTCCACAGATAAATCTTCTAGCACCAGCATCGAACGAGTAAATTAGTATCTAGGGACACCTCGCAGTAGGATGCTAGATATTTCATCAGCTTTTGAATGATAAATGAGGTTCGGTGAATTGTTTAATGAGTCAGCTAGACTTTCTTACAGAAGGACTTGGATTTTCTATTGAACAATGCCACTCTACGTGCCACCGCCAGAAGGCGTTTAGAAGAGCAGTCGACGTATCATCGTTACCAGTGCTCATTATTCAAACTTCCCGCGTTCCATTTATCACACAATCAGTTTTACATCGCGGCAGGATGCGAGCTACGTGAAGATGTTGGCGGCTCATAATCTCTCGGCATACATTACATATTCACAGGTTCGTATTGAAATTGCACGGAGCACTACTGCCTGTGCAAGAAAATGGAAATCCCCGCCATCTATCGTCTCTTTGACAGCCTGTCAAAGATGTGTTGGGTGAAGAGCATTCCTGCATTAGACTTTAACACAACTGTATTCGTAACGGTCATTGTCAGATCAGTTTAAAAGCACCCGTCTTTAAAAAAAAGGCAGAATAAGTTATTTGGTTACAAGTAGGAGCACTATTTTTGTTACATTTGGCTGTATATTATTAAAGTGTAAGATTTGTAACGAATGATAGTTCCCAATGAATATCTGTGCTATCGTTTTAGGTTATGAGATAATAATAGGGGAAGAGGTGGTAATATGGAAGAGGGTGGTAATATTAAGGGGTTACACCACCTTGGCGCTCGGAAAAATAGGTATAAAAATAAACTTTTTTTTTTACGCTACCATTAAGTATATAAAATGATCTTTATTTTACACATATATATAGTAGTTTTATAAACAATTTACAATATTAACGATTCAAAAAAAATAAAAAATGGCGGAGATATAAGCCGATAAGTAGGATAAGTACCTTGCTGATAGTGTACTTGATTTCTCTGTTAGGCATCGTCTAAAACATAAAAAATAAATTTTTTCTTATTTAAAAAGGAAATAGCTAAAATGTGCCGTAGGATTATTGTGGTTGGGTGCCATGTTCGAAAGTTATAAATTTTTTAAACTCAAATTTTCGATGCAAATTCGAGTTTTTTTCAAACAGCTGTCATTTCTACAAACATTTTTTTAAAAAATTTTCCCTACGTCACATTTTAGCTATTATCCTTTTAAATAAGAAAAAAAATATTTTTTATGTTTGAGACGATGCCTAACAGAGAAATCAAGTACACCATCAGCAAGGATTTTCAAAAGAGGGTCCTACTTATCGGCTTATATCTTCGCCATTTTTTATTTTTTTTTAATCGTTAATATTGTAAATTGTTCATAAAACTACTATATATATGAGTAAATTAAAGATCATTTTATACACTTAATGGCAGCGTAAAAAAAAAGTTTATTTTTATATCTATTTTTCCGAGCGCCAAGGTGGTGTAACCCCTTAAACAGACCTGTTAAGGGGGGATGCTCGTGTAACAGCTCCTGAAATTTATGATTGTTTTTAAAAAACTATTGTTAATATTGCATTAAACTCTCTTGGGATATAAGAAGGCATCTTTAAAATTTTCTTAAAGTTGAATAATTTACGCTGGGACTGGACCTAAAATTTTAATTTTAGTTTTTGTTTATAATACTCTTTTCGTCGGTATAAAGAATAATATAAAAAATTTATGTAAGGAAAAAACTTACTTTCTCTTTCAAAGGCTATAACTCTTTCAATTTTTCTTTTTGTTTCTTTAAAGTGGACCAATCCCGGCGTCTATTCTTTTTGCAATCAGATGACTGTGATAGGTGCTACAGAATACAGATCCCGCCGACAGGAGTTACATCGTCGAAGAGGTGGACAAGATTCCACAATAATTTATAAATAATAAGAAGGATTGACATAAAAAAAATATTTTCTGCAAATTTAAAGATGCCTCCTTATATTCCAAAAGAGTTTAATCCAAAATGACGAACAGTTTTTCAAAAAAAAATCTAAAACACCAGTTACTTTTGGGGCTGTTAGACGAAAATCCTCCCTTAATCATTTGTCATACTGGCGTCTGCACCGCCAACGATCTACGGTCGTGAAAGTAGCTTTTACATTTTACAGAAATCAAAAACTTTCATAAGGAAAGTTTGAAAAATTATTTAACTATCTATACTGTGTTGGACAGTAATAAAATTGAAGATCCAAATGGCAAGTGTGTGTTTTTGATAATGTTTTCCCTTTGTTGAGGGTTATTGGATCATTTCGAAAATGGCGTTGGGGATAATATGGAACAAGTTTAAGTTATAAAGTGTATTTTGTATTTTCATTTCTAAAGTAACTTTTTTCTTTCACAATTCAAGAACAAAAAATCGTTTGATTAATAAAAAGCTTATAGTGACAAAGAATACAAATTTTATATTTGTTTCATATTAACACCACGTTTTTGAAAACTCACATTTTCTACTGTATCACAACAAATCGTGTTACTCTTTTAAAGCTTTTATTTTGTATCCTAAGGTCCTAAGAACAATAATACATGATAAGTTGGCTAACACTACTGATGATTGTTTATGCAGTAGGTACATTTAGAATTAATTATTTTCTCTAAAACAAAACTGGTCCATATTACCACCTCTGTCCCTATATAAGTAAAAATTTTAGTCAAACAAGTATTCTTTTTCAATATCAATGCTACAGATCGATATAATATACAATGGCTCTAATGATTATTCATCCACATACTTTGCAAATGAATCATTCTTTAATCTCATAAACAAACGAGAGCCACAACTTTTGATTAGTCACAGACAATTGTATGTATTAAACATAACTCTTTCCTTGAAAAATTCTACAACTCTCAAATAGCACAATATTTGACACCATAGTCATAGATTTTCATTAAACTAGCTACATTATAGATTCGAGAAACTAATTAGCAAAAAACACTTCCGAACTTCCTATCGCGACAGGTTCCAAGATATTAAATGTGAACATTTTGACAAACTGCACAAAATGGAACCAGGTGCTACTGTATCACCCTCGATAGTTACATTCTACTTTGCACTCACTGCTTTGTTAGGAGCACGAAGTAGGTATTACTGCCGTTTATAAATAATGAGAGAAACTGCAGAATTAGTATTTCTGTGAAACTTATAAATCAGCCTTCGGATTCTCTGAGATTGATTTGAACTCGTTTAAAGTATACTTTTTCCCCGTTCAAATAATAGTACACATGTATAATCTCGTACGACTACCGTAATGATGAATTATAGAGCTTATAGATATAAATATTTATTACGGTAAAAAGAATCAAGTAATTAACCGGACATTCCGCTGTACTATTTCTGGAAGATGTTATTTAATCGTATGAATTTGCTGGTGCCATTTCAAGAGAAGGTAAGTGACCCCTCAACACAATGTTACAATGTTGCAATTTCTAGTAATAGGATTTTTTTTACATAATTATACGCTTTTGGATTTCGATCTTTATCTAAAAGATACGTACTGTAAGCCCGTAACAATGGTTCAGAGGCTACGGATATAAGATCGTAATGTAATGCACCCGAGTATTTTTTCCTTTATACGTGATGTAATCAGAATTTTTTAAGTCGGATCCTGAATAAATTAATTTTTTATCTAAATGCATGAATGCTTCAGGGTGGATACAGGGTTGCCAGGGATTCTTTGTGGCCAAACACCTACAGGAGTGGTGGTAATGTGTGCGTGAACTGACGCTAGCGCCAAGGCAGCCAAGTGGCCCCAACGCGAAGCTAACCACGGCCAACCAGCGTCGACAATCTATTTCCCGGCGACGCTGGTTGGCCGTGGTTGGCTTCGCGTTGGGGCCACTTGGCTGCCTTGGCGCTAGCGTCAGTTCACGTACTCATTACCACCACTCCTGTAGGTGTTTGGCTACAAATAATCCCTGGCAACCCTGGGCGGATATAACCTTAAGTTTCAGCGTTCCTTGTCTGGTCTCTGTTGTACAGAATATTGAGATACTGCGACCTCCTATCATCGCCTTACAAAAGTACTTACATTCTAATAATTTTAATCAGTTAAATGCTAATTTCAGAGATATTTGCTACGCTATATACGGTGGCGTGCAAAAGTATTCGGCCACCCTTTAAAATCGCATAAGTTTTTTAGAACTCATCCAAACGACATGAGTTTTTTTGAGAAGCTAGAAAGATTAGTTTGCTAAATGACGTGTTTCATCGTTTTGGAAAAAGGGGAATTGGTCGGAATAGCAAAAAAAAAATAGTAAATGTTTTCAAACTTTTTTTGTGAGCCTGAAAATCGCTGATTTCGGGAATTTCGCGATTTTCGACCTTATTCTGCGATCATTAGCGTTTACAGCTCAGAGCAACGTTAAACAATTTTGATGAAGATTTAGGCACGTATACAACTTACTTAAATCTGCAAACGGATTTTTTGAATTTTCATTATAGGCTCACAAAAAAAGTTTAAAAAATGACCTTTACTATTTTTTTTTGCTATTCCGACCAATTGTATTTTTTTAAATATGACGAATCACGTCACTTAGTAAACTAATCCTTCTAGCTTCTCAAAAAAACTCAAGTCGTTTGGATTAATTTTAAAAAACTTATGCGATTTTAAATGGTGGCCGAATAATTTTGCACGCCACTGCATTGCAGTTTACCCATATCTTTATTCCATTTTTTCTTTTTACAAATCTTTGTAAGTCCCTTTCAGGACATGTGGTTTAATACGAAGCATATGGGGTTAACGAGGATCTATCAAAAGTTTGGTAAGTCAGTATTTTTTCTTTATAATATTCTTGTAGCGACGAAATTTTTGTTTGCGATATCTGTTTAATCTGCAACATCCAAGTTATAAATCTGGATCAATATTAACGTATTTCGTTTTTTTTCTTACGTGATATCAATGATTTAATGTAGGTGAGATTTCTGAGCTGGAAACTTTGCTAGCTGTTTCTACATATGTGTGAATCCGATATTCTCTAACTCAGGTTTAGTTAGGATTAATTCGAATTTGCTGACATTTGTGTTTAGTTTGCAGCTTACAGTACGACCACTGATTTTTATTTTAGAGCGGTTTTTATGAGCTTTGGATTTTTCTATGATTGAAATAAGGGGACTCAACCCTCCCTACATTTCACCCGGGTTTTTTCCCGAGTTTCCCTCTGGGAAGGTCCCAGCCGTTGTTGCCGGCTTCTCGCATGTTCCAACATTTGATTTGTCTTACAATATGCATCAATTTCACTAGCTAACAGAAATAATAAAAGGAATATATCATATACTATCCAATTATGACAATAACAATGAAACATACATTTCCAGCACGTCGACATATAATATAACACACGGTTTGATACTCTCAGTCACGAATAGCACACAACGCAATGCATATTTTAAACAATCCACCATTTCTACCTGTACCCACCTATACTGAGCCCAAAGTTTTATTGACATTTAGCAAGACGCGAGTTACAAAGTATGCACATCGCTGAATACGGATAGCGTGACACGGCAATTTCCCCAGCTGCGCCACGTCCCATTTCTGAAGCGCACGACAATTTAACAGATAAAGTGATGCCTGCGAGAATTCTCTAAATGTATAGTGTTACAGAAATTAGTGGGCGCAGGATACATATTTAACTCAACAGTTGCTGCCGAGTACATGTCACGGAACGTACTACTGGTTTTCGCAGCGAGTAGCCACGCACGTATGCACAGGATTGTCGTTCCCTTTCGAAAGCTTCCTCGGCTGCAGTGCTGGTTCCACGCGCAATTGAGCAATATTATTGATCATTCCTCAGGTAAGATGACGCGTACCCATTAACTGGTCTAGTGTCTCCTAGTGGCGTAACGCCAAGGTGCGTCCCCCATACCTGTTCCGAATAATGCGCGCGGCAAACAATGACGCGTGGTGATGTATGTGGGTTACGGGTCGAGCAGCTGTTGCTCTCGACAACTGGTTCCTCACACTTCTGTGGGCGTTCACAATGTCACAATGACGTGAGAGCACTTGTGACAGCATCGTGTGGGTACTACATACTACATCGGAGCTTGTATTACAAGCGCTTCGCTGCACGCAAGGGTGGCGCGACTCTTGACGCTCCGAGTACAACGTGCGCCGCGCGCGCATTTCCAAAATGCTGCCGGGGTGACCGGATCTAGTTTGCAGGCGCTACTCTCCGAACAGCTCTGTTTTATCATCCTCCCTGCATACTGTATCATCTATACTACCGCTGGCCGTGCTCGCTGCACACAAAAGAAGGATCTCGCAAAACTGCTGCCATCCACGGATCATGCCCGTTAATTATCACACGGGGGGCGAGCCGCGTCGCGACGGTTTCGATTACAGCCTCCGAAGTTTATAACGCAGAAGCTGTGTTAGTTTCGGCGCCCGCGCTGCGGTAGTGGACGCCGCGCGGTAAGTAGTTCAATTTAGGAAGATACGTCACGTAGACCTGTCTATGTCACTTTCAGGTGCAGTATGCTTTGTAAAGCCTCGGCAGCTTTGCCCTTCTCGGCGCCGTGCGCAAGGCTGTTGCAGGGTTGTATTCGCTGGCTATCGAGTCTGGATCACGTCACGTCGTGTCTGATCGCGTTACGCTCTCGACACTGATCGGAGATTAGCACCGCTAACCCCACCTTCCCCGGCGATCCCTCTACTTTTCCCCTCTGCCCCCTGGCTCAGGCGACCGTACGGCATCCCCCCGATTGCATTCAAATCACGCACAAAGAGCTCAACTTGAGAGCCTCTCCCGTAACCGCACACTAGAGCCGCGCCTATCTGACAACCGTATCTAACGGATTTTTAACGACCTTTTGTTAGCCAAAAATATATATATAAGCTTCCCGATAGTCGAGTACCGTCCCGTGAAGGAAACAGCGCGCGGAAACGATGATCAGATATCGCGCGGCTGAGCGTGCATACCTTTTCGAATATCCCGCTTTAAATCGTTGCCCCTTCAAAGAGAACCCGGCCCCTTTTGTTTGCCCGGCCGTGAATGCAGATTTCGGAATAAGAGTACTGGAAATAGAAATTACGGCTGGAGAGTGCACCCGG
This sequence comes from Andrena praecox, assembly GCA_963932275.1. Lineage (NCBI taxonomy): Eukaryota > Metazoa > Arthropoda > Insecta > Hymenoptera > Andrenidae > Andrena > Andrena praecox. The sequence goes on from OZ010731.1 coordinate 39,967,975, forward strand.
GGGATATCCGGTGCTTATATCGACCGGCATAACTTCGTGACTCCCGATCGATACCCTTTGGTGAAATACATTGTTGCATTACAGCCGCCATTCGTTATACAGCGTTGTTATTGTCGCACAGTCGCCAAGCGGATTGCAATTTCATCCCCGTTAATTGAAGGAGGATTTGCCAACAGGTCTCTGATGGCGCAGATGACGCAACTTCGCTGTAAAGAAGATAATTTCGCACGCCTGGGAACGACATAACCTCCACGATTTCAACAAATATTCGTGCGCTCGCAGATTTCAGCGATGTGGGAATTTTGAAATTCAATTGCCACTGACAGGTTTGTGGCTTAAGTATACCAGATGATAAATGATTCCCGCGGTATAGCTTGTCGTTAGCTCCTCGTTTCGAAGTTTCTCGTTCAAGCGCAGTTCGTTTAACGTCACGTTAGTTCTCAAGATGGCGCTCCGAGCACAGGGGAACGATTTTGCGAGAGTCGTTAGCGCGGTTCGGAGCCACGCCTCCTTCGACGAGGTTGCCTCCTTCACCGTTCAAACACGCCGTGCTCGACAAAGAACTAAAAGGTGCTCGAGACGAAACCAGTCGTGCTCAAATGACCCAAAAACCGGGGAATAATCGCCCCTTTGTCAAAAGTTAACGAGCTTTCGCTTATTATTGAGTCGCGTTTATCTATCGCCTTATCCCTCGGTACCTGTTCAATCAAATATCAACAGGCCAGACCACGAAGAAACATGTCGAATTGGCTTGCAGTTCCTTTTTTTACAGTTTTCTTTAATTCTTTAAGAGATCCTCTTCTCTGATCTTTAGTCGTTTCGTTACAAATGACTTCATATTTTAATCTTCTTTCAGTTACTATTAATATTAGCAGAAACAATTATAAAATATCATCACATAGAAAACGCACGATACTCGTCGATTTCTAATGGTTTAAAAATCTGAATTTGTAAACATAGCTCGAATATGTTGTTAAGGATTCTTTTGTAACAATTTATAAGGAAAGGAAAAGCACAGATGCTTCTCTGAACACTGAACAAATGATTTCAGTTATCCTTAACATGGTTTTAAATAATATATCATAATATAAGTTTGCATAACACTTTTTAGGTTAAGCAACCCAACTGTTTTTTTTTTTTTTATAAATATGTACTGAAAGTGCTCATTATTGCAATGCTATAATCCACTAAAGACTTAATCTTAATCTTGTACGTTTCATGGGCATTAATAACGAAATAGTTATTTACATAACCTACCTTTTATATAAAAGGAATGCTGGCTACACCATAAATTTCACCGAAGATATAGAACCTTGTATTAACGATTTCAACGGAAATCTACACCTGAACGATTGCCAGTAAATCATTGGCACGGATCGTATCGTTTTCTTACTGCAATTACTAGTTAATGTCGGAGAGTTGTACGCCACGCGGCGTTCGTTAGCGTGTGCAATGAAAAATGAATTTGGGTTTCGGTGGAAGCAAGTCAGGCCGAAATAGATATAGATAGGTTGGTAGGCAAGCATACGAGGATGATAGAATGGGCCTATGCATTCGTCCGGTAAATAGCGTGATTGATCGATATTATATTCATAACAGGCAACGACTTGTCATCAATCATAGCCCGTCGTGCATAACTGCGGCTCTCTGTAATATACCTGCCTAGCTGGTATAATACATTACGCTTCCAGTTCGTATCCAGTACATCGGGTGTTCAAAAAACATTTGCTTGTGGATATTACAAAAGCTTCTATCTTGCCAGTACCAGCGCCAGTAAGAAGCCGTAATTACACGCAGCTATAAGAAATGCATTACAGCCGCGAGGAGCAAGCATATCATATGGTTAGTAGCAATATTTTCATCGCGCATAAGGTTATGTTGATCAGCACGTTTACATTAGTATTCAACTCGAGTAACTCGAGCGCAAGAAATTCGCAAATTAAGTTATCAAAAAAGACACACTGGTTGCTAGCTTGAACTATCAATTTACAGTATCGCTATAAATCACTGTTACATGCTTGTGTAATACCTGCAATAAGAAGGCTTAGAATCATTCGCGCGACATTAGCATCCGTAACGTGGCTATATTAACTGCAATGTGTATGCAATGTAAATGTCTTGGAATACAATAGACATACGTGGTCGTTCGTGTCATTGCATCTCCGTGTTGTAACGATAAGTTTCAAGACGAAAATATTTGTAAGCCACTGAATTTTGGTAACAAAGGAAGACAAACATCATTCTACGTATTGGGAAACTTAGCGGAGGCGTGGCTTGGATTTCAGCGCTGTGGTGGTAAGTTGGCAAACTATCGAAAGTAGGTCCGGATCCCACCGAACATTTCGAATAAGTATTTTTTAATCGAATAAGTAAAAATTTAGTGTTCAAAGAAATTTAACAACACTCGTTTTTCACAAAATGTCTGTATAAACACTGATAATCATATGGACTTCGACGGATTTCGACCTACTCTCGGTAGTTCAATTTTCTGCCACCAGTTGGCGTATCGAAATTCTAGGTTTCCCAATAAACATATCAATATGTATAACGTTAGGTTTAAGTATCCTTACTTTATGGATTACTCTTTTCTTTCAGAGCAATAAAGACGTATATATATACATATTCAAAAATTCAATTAAGAATAAGAAATTTGTAGCATCATATATTGGAATGCACTACACCGAAATACACGAATATTTTGAATTAAATTCGAAATAGCCATGCACGATTTTAAGGTTATGTTCATTCCTAAAATTAGTCTGTCATGGTATATAAACATTAGCATATAGATAGGTCGTACGAGAGACCTTTTAATAGTATGATCTCGCGTCTGTGGTCCGCAGAGCGAGATTAATAGAAAGTATTGTGCAGTACAGCGAGGCAAGGAAGCCAGAGCCAGTAGTTAAGATGATTGCCTTTGAATTAGGTATCGGTAGGCATATATTCATGTGCAGTTCCATATGTTAATATTGCAGCCTGACGGGGCTGACGCGTGACAATGAGCTCGGCGCTGACAACAGTAGTCTTCCCTCCCTGCCACTCGAAACCTCTCAGATAATGCGATCCGGGCAGCCTAAATAAACAGGTTAGAATAAATAAAAGCTATTCTAAACGTCAGTCCAGTGTTTGCCTAGCTGTCAGGATAGTGGAGGGCACTCTCAGTCTCGAATAGATATCGAGTCAGCCGCTTACAGCCCTCTTCCGGCGCGTATGCCATCGTCCGCCAGTGGCATTTCACTAATATTTTTTTATCAATGGCCCACCGTCATTCATGGAGGCCTTTAACGGAAATCTGAAGGGTATGCACGCGCGTTGACATCAGGTTCCATGAAATTATTTTCTAAATAAACCTCGCCACGGTTGAACACACTTTAACCATTAAAAAGACTTTGCCATCCAGGCACTTCGGCTTGTAGCTGTAACACTACGTTTCCAGATGCTCAGTATTTTAAAAGTACAGTGCCTGTCGGACAATATATGGCGAAGAATGATAAGACAGTGAGCAGAGAAACGCGTGCACTGTGACACGACCAATCCGTGTGCAACATCAGCGATTCACGATGTAACATTGATTCCGCGTTCAGCCATCGGCGGAATGAATCGCGAAAGATAGGAAAACGGAGCAGACGGAGAGGCGAATGGAGCATCGAAGAAGGAGGCAAATGAAATTGACAGTTGACGTCTGTCTGCGTGCTCCTCGCGCTCGTAGTCTCGCTGTATTATAGTCTGTCTGTCAGCATGACACCGAGCGACGCCTTCTTTATTATACATTCAATTATTAGGCGCTGCGCATGACAAGCGGCTATTGCATATTTATATCCACCATTCGAGACGAGTTCAGCCGGATAAGGGGGCTCCTGACAACCCGTCACGAACATACGTTAACATTCTTAATAACGCACTCCTCTATGTACGCACACAACCAGCCGCGTGCACATGTAGCGATACACATAGGGTGCGCCACATACGCGGGGATATATGTAAAAGACACGTTTACATAGTGACGGTATACGTGCAGAAACCGTACTGCTGCAGTATAATTTCAATACACGAGGAAGCTATCAGCCTTTATAACCTGTTTATTACGATAATACCATAAATTTGCATCGCGTGTTCCCCGTAATCGCTTGCCGTGGCGGATGTCATATTACGTTAACTACAGTTGTTAAATAGGCATCTCGGGAATAGGCCCGAACTGGTACACCGTGGAATTTGCGCCCGCTCCCCACTCATCCGACCAGTATATACATATACGCGAGTATCGATTTCAAGACGGTTTAATGAATTTCGAGCATTTTACATAGTCATTTCAATATTGATCGATAATAAATAGTTGATCGCGAAGGTATGTATTATCACCCTTTTTATTATACCTGTATTTGATGGTTAAGAGCCATAGACTGTGAATCAATTGGTGCAACAGTCCTATTCGCTGCATTTTGTAGACCGATAGTAGGGACACTCGTTTAGCAAACAATCAAAGTTGCAAGTGGAAGTGAGAATTTTAATTTTAAAATATTATGTACCACCTGTGTGTGGAATTTTTTTCCCGAGAGCTGCACGAACCTCGATACTTAAAAGAATTTTTAGCCTCATTTTCCTGCAATAATCGAGTTTCTATTGTCTATACAAGTAACAAGGGGACCTTCAGATTTGGCAATTTCAGAAAATTTTGATACTTGGTGTACGCGACAGTCTTCACTCGGACATTAATTTCCCAAAGTTCTGGAGCTCAAGATTTTCGTCTTATTTTTGCTCGTATAATCACCCCTTGGAGTTTTGGCCATAGGTAGAGGAACACCCTGTAGGGGAAGGTAGCCTAATTTGGACCATTTTTATATGTTTCAGTATATAAAAATTATGTAGTAGAAAAAAAACTCACTAAGTGTACCTTCAAAATAATACCATCTATTAAATTTTAAAAAATATTTCTAATCCTGAAAAATGAGTTTAAAAATATCGTGTCATCGGTCCAAATTGGGAAACCGGTTGCCTAAATTGAACCGCTAGGCTCCTAATTTGGACCATTAGCTTTCTTAACGACAATTGGAACAAAAGAACCTTTTAATTCTAGCACTAACTCCAGCACACCGAGTATGTATCCAAGTGTGGCATTTCATGCATTGTATCATTTCTTCTTCTTTGGTTTCTTCGCACAATCTACAAAACCATAAGTCACCAGTTTCTTTTTTATTTTTCTGCATTTTTTTAAAGTTTGGTGAACTATTTTTTTTAAATTTTTGCTTTAACTGCGATTTATCAGGGCTGCTGGTTATTTCTACTGCCTTCTGGGCTATGGTATTTGTTTTATTTTTTTTGTTCGTTTTGTTTTTTTGTATTTTGACATTGTAACCCTGAAAATATTTTTTCAATTTTAATTTGCTTATAAAAGAGCGTTACAAATGTCATTGCCGAAATTGGACCGGTCCAATTTCGGCAACTATTTTCGGTCCAACTTAGGCAACTAGAATATTTAATGTTTAACATTGAACAGAAACCTAAATTGAACATAACCTCTCAAAATTGTAAGTGGAAATTATAGATAAATAAGTAAGGTTTGCAATGAGATAATAAGACTTGTAATTACTTACGTTTAGCCGAATCAAGGGCACTCACTCATACGTCGAAATAACTAGTTGTCTACTTAGACAAACAAATAACTCCTCTCTCAAAGCAACCACGAGGCGTTTCTACCCAAACACAATTGCATTAACCTCGTCTACATCTACGTATAACAAGATGCCTATCCAAAATCGCACAGACTTCAGCAGTCTTTGGATATCATAGTGATCCAAATTAGGCGATGGTCCAAATTAGGCTACCTTCCCCTATATAAGGGAATCAGAATTTTTCAAAGTCGGTTTCCTCGAATTTGGCTGAAACGCGCGCCTTACTGCTTTGGGAAATTAATGTCCGAGTGAAGCCCTTCGCGTACACTAAGTATCAAAATTTTCTGAAATTGTCAAATCTGAAGGTCCCCTTGTAAGTAGCTTGAAGTACCCGGCATTGCCCGGATTATATGTATATGAGGCAGTCAGAGCAACTAACCCACATTTTTTTCGAAATTGAATTAGTAGCAATAACGTATTCCAATAGGCTCTACTAACCATATAAAATAGGAAAAAAAAAATTTTTTTAATGTGGGTTTGTCCATTGTTGCTCTGACTGCCTCATATCTTTTTTCAAGGAAGGTGAAGGAGTTTTTTAAAAAGATTTCTTACCTACCAAATTTCATGGTCATAGGATCAGTGGTCCCAGAGAAATCGTGATGAGTGAGTCAGTGGTATTTAGATTTTATATAAGTAGATTATACATATACAGGGTGATTCATAAATACATGTAAGTACTTCAGGGGGCAAATCTACACACTAATATAAGTACAAACGTCGTATGAACATATGTCCTATATACCTCGGTTATGGATGATTAAAGAAAATGTTCAAAGTGCCCGCCTCGTGCCTCAACACACGCCACCGCACGCCTTACTACGTATTAACCTTATCTAATATTTACAAACAATTTTATTCGATATCAGGTAGACAAAACTTCGGGCAGTCAGTGGCTTATCCTCGCGAGTTTAGTATGTATTGTTCTAAAACCGGCGAGTGCGGAACTTAATGCCGTGGCGTGCAGTAGGTAGCGTTTGTTGAAGCACAAGCCGGGCGCTTCGAACATTTTCTTTAATCATCTGTAACTGGAAAACCAAGGCACGTAGGAGTTATATGACATATGTTCATTAATAACGTTTTTACTTTTATTAGTGTGTAGATCTACTCTCCGAAATATTGGCCTGCATTTATGAATCACCCTGTATATGCACACGTGTATACGCGTACCTTGCCGCATGTAAGAAAAATTCTCTAAACAATTAATAACACTGTTACGTGAAACATACAAATGTCTGAAACATTTCAAGTTCGATGCGAACCGTTTAACAGAACATGATATTTACGTTATTTGTATTCACGGTAGAAAAATCTGAGCCAAGGTAGTAGCTTTTTCGTCAACAAAATGCTGAAATCCGATCGTATATCAGACACCGCCCACGGCGACCGTAGCTCCATAAAAAGAACAAAAACTTTCTTATTTTCCCCGGCCATGGCCGCCTGCTTTGATATACGATACATTTGTACCGTGTCGGCCAAAGCCTTCGAAAGCCGACCATCTACCGTAACAGCATTTTTATGCTAAACTGGACGGTGCAACTGACAAGAATTGACAGAATTCGAAAAACAGCTGACAGTCCGCCATGGAACTACTCCTCTATCCGACGGCGGTAAATTTTGAACTGTCTCTCGGCCACCCTTTTTCTCTCCCTTGCAAAATAAATGTTCGCTCGCGCCCGCCATTATATCCGTGCCTTTTGCTATTGTGCATTTGCTAGCGCGATATTCGCACCGAAATAAATTCCTAAATTTCGCGATTCATTTATTATCGTACCTAACCAACTTAAGTTGCTTACTGTTATAAATTTTGTAAATACCATTAAACAGCGCGTGCATATTTTTTACGTTTGATCTTGATATGAATGTGTATTGGTCAGGGATTAAACTTTTTTTAAAAAATGTTCTCACATTATAAGTTCCCATGAGAACCGATAAAGAGAAGTTCTTGAATATAAAAGTTTTAGTTGGAATAGAACTTATGAATTATAAAAATAAAAATGTTAAAAATACAAAAAAATGTTTGCCTTAAGGAGGTTCGATACCTCACTTGCGGGGCAGGCGGCGAGAGGGGTAAGCCTAGCTTATACATGGGAGCTCTGCAGTGATACCAATCTTCGGTAAAAAAAATTATGTAGACAAAAATGTTATTTACATGTCTATTCCTAATAAAACTATTGCTACATATTTTGTTTTGAAATTCAATTAAACAAAAAGTATGTTTAATGCAGCTAGAAACGCAATAGTTTCATTAAAAGTAGCGTAAAATATGCGAATGAAATGCGGCAACGTCGCTTTGCGTCCATCTTGTTTCTCTTTCCATCTGACACTTGTGGCATCCTTTTGAACGTTTGTAACCATTCAAATCTTTCCTTATTTATTTTTTATACATATTTAAATATAAAAGCACACTAATAGATAAAAGGCATCGTTATAAGGACATCTACCCTACGTATATACTTCACTACCCGGCCTACAGCGTTGCCACGTTTCCAACAGTTCCGTCAGGCAGTTCCCAGAATACGAGCACATTGCTGTCTATTTATTCAATTATCTAATAAACCGGACAGAACATGACCGATTTTTTGCGGGGAATTTCATAGGAATAATTAAGCTTTCTATTGCAACATTTTTTAGGACTTTGTCATTATTTTTAAGGACTCTGTGTAACATTTTATAGACATTTTTTCGCTTCTCCCATAACAGCCCGTGTATAAGAGCGCAACTTTGATTTCAAATTTCTCAAAAACGGTGCGGACAATTGACTTGAAATTTTCACACAATGCGGACGTCACTTTGAACATTAGATTAAAACACTTTTCAAACATGTCTCATCATTTTCGCTCCGGTATCGAACCTCCTTAACAGAAATGTTGGAACCGATTAAATTGCTTAAGCATGGTAATTAGATACTCCCAGTAAATATTCATGCATTCATAGGGGTTTTAAACTCGCCATCTTCCATTGTGATGTAAAATTGTCATGGTTCAGTAAATATTTACACTATCAAGATTCACTAAAGTACTTATCCTCTTTTAGACGCTGTTCTAGTGGCATTGCAACAGTAGTACATACATATGTTTTCTTACACATGCTTGGCTACTAATTGTAAGGTGGAGGTCAGATATGTTGGCCGGTCTGAAGTTGTTTCACGATCAGCGGTCGAGGGGAAATCGACCTCCTCCAGTGAGCCTTACGCGTGTTCGTTAGGGCTGGGACTATTTGCTGAATTTTTCGGAATTCGAATATTCGAATACTTCAGTTGCTCAATTATTTGGCGAATATAATTCGAATATCCAAGTATCCAAATACTATTCGAATATTTCAGTATTCGAATACTGAAATATTCGAATACTGAAATATTCGAATACTGAAATATTCGAGTACTGAAATATTCGAATACTGAAATATTCGAATACTGAAATATTCGAATACTGAAATATTCGAATACTGAAATATTCGAGTACTGAAATATTCGAGTACTGAAATATTCGAGTACTGAAATATTCGTATACTGAAATATTCGAATACTGAAATATTCGAGTACTGAAATATTCGAGTACTGAAATATTCGTATACTGAAATATTCGAATACTGAAATATTCGAATACTGAAATATTCGAATACTCAAATATTCAAATACTCAAACATTCGAATACTCAAATATTCGAATATTGAATTATTCGAATAGTCCCAGCCCTAGTGTTAAGAAAACGACCGTGGAAGCAAGCATGCGGCACGGTGGGATTTACCCCTCACTCGCACTGACTGGCCAATAATATATCTGATTCCGACCACAGTTTACTTCATTACCAACACAAAGAACACTTTCATTACGGAATATTACGGGTGGCGATAACAAGTGCTAGGCGATATTAAATGCACTTACCGTGATATAAATTTTTCTGATTTGTCACATTGTTTTTGAGAAAAATGATTTTGAACATGAAACCACGTTGCGTTTGTTTCTCGATTTTTGCCGATAATAAAACAATTATTTACATCGAAGAGGCAGCTTCGAATTACATAGAATTATTTTGATGGAATATCGTAGTTTCGTGTTTAAATGATACTTTTTTTCACAAATTGCACAACGTTTCAACATCGTTTTGATACATCTTACTGACCTAACCGGAACCATTATTTACTAGACACCGCGTACAGGAAACGTTTGATCGCCGAGGCAAAACATCGATTATCGTGACGTCGCACCCACTTAAACACGTATTTACGTTTGACACAAAACAATTCATGGATAACTCTACGCGATCGACGGAAACTAACTCGGGCTAATCACGCTATTATAGTATGTCAGCGAACAATTTGCCACGCCTTAAAGGCACCATAACAAAGATATAATCGCCCCACATTAGCGCCGATACGTTCACCAACTGTTAAAACGTTGTTACATCGCAAAGAAGCTTATGTTCACCGCGTAATACATATATTGGTAGACATGTAATATAACCTTAGTTAATCTTACTTACGCAACTCGCTCGAGTTGCGGGCGTAAAAAGAAGCCAAGTCTGGTATACCTACGTGCTCCTTAATCGTACGACTTGGGGTGCGTTCCGATTTTCGCAGTGAGTGCATGAAATTGGTGGCATCGTATTGGTGGCATCGTACGATTCCCTAGAATTTCTCTCACTTTTCACCAATACGATGCTACTTCCGGTGCAGCGAGCGTGCAGCAAACGCAGAATTTCATAGGTGAAGCAGTCACTGCGCGCGCGCATGCGTATTTGTTTTTCCAATCTTTGATTATTTGAATTTCTCTATTGGAAATAGCTGATACAATTTAATGAAAAGTAATAAAAACAATTAATTCTCTCATGATTACAATGCCACTTTTTTACGTTATTATTCCGAAGAAACTTCATGTGATGTTTTTTTTTAATACAAATGTATAATTACATACTTATTATCGAATATCCCGGAATAACCTCCACAATGTTCTCCATAATCTGTCATTTTTAGGCAAACATAATCTGTCCGAGTGTTTTGTTTACAATAATTAATGATATGATATGTATATTAATTCTGATTCTAAATGGCAAGTTAAGGCAGGATACCACCTTTGACTGCGATTTTGGAGGCGTTTTTCATGATTCTTTTTGCATACAAAGAATGCGCAGAAACAAAATCGGTTTCAGTCATTCATTAATGTAACTTTAATCTGTAATTACACATTTTTTGAAACTGAAAAAGTGAAAAATAATCTCTTGTAGGTGGCGCCAAAATACACTCCTTTGGAGGAACATCGTTAGACGGCGTGTCAAATTCCGCTCTGTACGTGGCTCTTAGAAAAGAAACCAAAGAATGTCCCTATTAACAACAATATTGTTCAATGCTGTACGTAGGGATTTTACGAAATTTCGATTTTTAAGAAAATGGCGGCCATTTTAACGAAAAGGTCAATTTTTTAGGGTAAAAAAGTTTAAAAAAATTTATAAAATTGCGCACCAAAAGAAAAATAACAACGCTACAGCAAAAGTCCTACGTACATCGTTAGATTACACCAATCTGAAGAATTGTGCAAAGTTTCAAGTCAATCCGATGAAAATTGTAGGAGTAATCTGACACGCTGATTTGGAAAACATCGTTTCGAGAAAAACGCGTTTAAAGTTTTATATAGATTTATATATCTGCTCCAATCCGGTTTTTACACAAGAAAAAGGTTCCGGCCACCTTTTTAATGAATGAATTTTGATTCTATACACTTGAAAGAGTACTTTGAGAACAAAAAAAATTTCAATTTTTTTTAAGTGCAAAGGTGGTATCCTGCCTTAATATCATCTTTATTTTCGCTTTCATCAGACGAATCACAGCTGCTGATTTCATTATCACTATTATTTAATAGTATCGAGGTTATTGTAAACAACGTCTCTTTTTCCATAGTAGCATTTTTAAATTTCAAGACCGCGTGAACCGCTGCGATTTCTGCACTCACTGCGAAAATCGGAACGCACCCTTGGTACATATCCATATTCGAAAATTTATTCCATTACTAGCCTTACTACTCGGCTTCGCGCGAAATTTAAATTCTGATTTCGTAAAAAAAAAATTTTTTTCTTTTTTTTATTCCTTTATTCGTGAACCTAAAAACAAATTAACTAACATTAACGCTTATGCTTGCGATAATCTATGTCCTTTGCTCACTATGACTGAAATATGTAAGGAGAAAATTTTTGCAAAATAATTTCCAACTTTCACTTAAAAAAGTATCCCTTGAATTAATTTTTGGTAAACATTCACAGAAAGGGAGCCACCTCCGATGTCGATAATTTTTTAATATGTTGTCAAGGTCATCACCCTGAGTAATGTTGTGAACGTTTTAGTTGGGAGTCGCTGTTTATTAAAAAGTTATAGGTTAGCTTCATTGTGTTGCCTACTTTATCTATGATCGGTAGTTGGTTGGGGCCAGATTTGTTTAGCCAACTTTTCAGAGATTTAAGATAAAAAAATGTGTTACAGAAACATACTCTCCCTGTTTGTAGAAAGCACACCAACAACTTGCGGATGCGCACCATCCCCGAGTTGATGGTCCAAATCCCCATGACCATCCATTTCTGAAACACATTTTTTTATCTTAAATCTCTCAAAAGTTGGCGGCCCCCATGAGGCCAAATCTGGTCCCAAGCAACTACCCATACAGCACACTCTCGTTGCGGCAACATTGCAGAAACGTTGCCGGAACATTGCAGGAATGTTGCCGCAACATTCCAGGAACGTTGCCGCAATAGTGACGCAACGTTGCAGCAACATCGTGGAAACGTTGCCGTAACGTTGCAGCAAAGTTGCAGGATCGTTGCAGTGCAATATCGCAACGCAACATTGATGCAACTATGCAGCAATAATTCTATGTCCGCCCCGTGCAATGTTGCACGGCAACGTTACATCGACATTGCGCTGCAACCATGCAACACTGCAACGTCACTGCAACCATCCTGCAACGTTGCCGATTTCAGGCAGAAAGATAAACAATAGCATTCCATCACCTCAGTACACTCTGTGAAATGTAAATGATATGCAGAAAATTGTATACTTTTGGTTAAACTTTTGTTGCTAATAACTTTTTAATAAACGGCGAACTCTAATTACAATTATTAAACTTGGGGGTGGCTCCCTTTTTGTGCATATTTACCCAATTGTTTCCAAACTCAGTGCAGTCAACTTAAGCTCCGAAGATTACAGTGGTGTTTATAATTGCGTACTTTTCTGGTAAGGAATTCGTTTTCTAATACGAGAAAGGTTTTTAATATAGAAATTGTAAGCACTCTTCGATGTTTTCTAGGCCTTTATACATATTATATAGATACTATCGGACATGGAATACGACATTTTGACAATACAGTATAGAAAATTGAAAGTTATAGAAAATTTTTGCGTCAAGCGTCATTTTATCGTGTGCTGGTATTAATTTTGCCATTTGTTTCAGTCAATATCGTGCTGAACGTAATTACATTAAATAATAGCATCGGTAGAATACGTTTAAAGATAATCACGTGTCATCAAATTTATGTCACAGCTCCGCGAGAAAGGTATACGCATTCCGAATTTTATAAGATATTAATTATCAAAGGGTTATACGTGTATTTATAATTTACTACACCAGTATTCGGTGAGAATTTTTTTTACAAATCCATTTATAAAGACAGATATTTTAATATTTATTTTATTTATTTTTTTATTTATTTATTATTATTGCGGGTAATAACCCTTTAGTACATTTGTAACTAAATGAAACATCATGAGCAGAGGCCGGACAAGTAAGATAATATAAAGATGAAGATTAGAGTATACAATTAGCAGGGAAAACGACGGAAAGAAATTAAATGACAATTATAAATATTGCAACTTAATCATCCAGAATACGCAGAACTGAATTTCTAAACTTCGATAAAGAAGTAGCGGAAAAGTCAATACTGTCAATATAATTATATGCACCTATGTAAATGTATGACATTACTAAGAATATGTTTATTTCAATGTTTTCACACTCAACGTTGATGATTATAGGAGCAAATGAAAACAGAAAAAATTTATAGAAAAAAGTGTAACATGATTTAGTCAGATCTGCTTATTCCTTTTGGCTATAAGTTTTTCCAGAGATTTGGCACTTGCAAAAATTATTCTATGCATAAAAGAATTAAGATTAGAGCACCAACAATCACCATATCTCAACAAATCATATTTTGATTTGAAAAATAACACGTACGTACATTAATATTATAAATTCAACTGTCCTTAATCATTTTCAGTTAATAATTGAAATGCAATCCTGATTACTGTAAACTGTAAATCGATATTAAGAGCATAGCTGCAAGTTGCAAATACGATATTAATATACAAGGTATCAACGGTTTCCACTGAACGTTGAAATATTATATTTTATACAATTTCCAATCTTTAGTGTAATTATCTGCTGTGAAATATGAAATATTCCAAAACATATCCACTGTATGATATTCTACCTAGGAAAAAACGCAAAACGTGTTGGAATTTCAATTTGCAAGTATACCGGGATTAGCTGTACACACTGTTATTGCATGTAAAATCTACTATAACATTTTGAATTTTTTTCGCAAATCAGTGTGCAATGTAGTCGACTTTATCGTTATTATTACTGTTGCATCTACGGAAAAAAATATTTACACAAGAGCAGATCTGATTCCCAACATCCCCTTTGATTATTTAATTTCTTCCGTTTTTATTTCCGGAATTCTACTTTTTACAAGGGCACAATACTGCCCTCTTTAGTTAAAATGTCCTATCTAGCATTTTGAAACAACCGAGAAAACTGAAGTTTTATCATTTACTTTGTACCGTCCTTATTTTCCTTTATTCACATTAAAACATGTTGTCATTATTTCGTAACAGCCTAATATATTTTTTTGTAATAGCTGTACCGGTAGGTAATGTATTATTAACGTACCAATTAGTTAATTGTTTTAGATAGGATATTTTAACCATTTGGAAATAAGTTAGGTTAAATACATTAGACTGTTTATAAATCTTTACGAAGCACTTAGAGTTTTCTAACATTACTTAAAAGGTAAAAGACGTGTGCTACTTCAAATATTTCAACATATCTCAAAAAATGAAAAAATGCTAGATAGGACGGTTTAACTAAGGAGGGCAGAATACTAGGTCAGTATTGAAATATTACAACGTCTCTTAAGGGGTCAAAATTAATTATAAATTAACATTAATAGGGGGTAAAATTAAGAGGTTAAAATTGTCATTTTTTAGGATTTATTTTTTAGTAAACGGAATGTCCAACGTAAATAATGTTTTGTCTACTTATTAATACACTTATTGACGGTATATAAAAAAATCTATTTTAAATTTTTAACAGTTTTTTTTTAAATATATAACGCACTGATGTGAACGCCTTGAGAAAGCGATGTAGTGCTGGTGCAGCTGATTCCGGGAGAACGACGCTTTGAAACCAAAAATTTGAAAGTGTCTTGTAATCATTACGAGTGTAGTCATCGCCGGAACTAGGATTATTTTTACTGATAAAAAATTAACAAAATGACGGAGGTTTAAATTTTAAGTGTCGAAAAACAGTGAATCTTTCAATCATTTTTCCTTGTAAAAAGTATGAAATGGTTAACCAAAAAAGGTTTCCGTGGTCCCGGCCATAGCCTAGCCACTGACGCGCTGAATAGCGTGTAAAAATTTCAGACTGATTGGTCAAATAGATTTTATGCAATCACCTGCACCAGTTGACAAAATGTTGCTTTGAAATAATCGCGTTTAAAGTTTTAAAACAAATTACAGAAATTCTTTTAAATTCTCCTTATATAATATAAGAGTAGCCTGAATAAATACCAAAAAGATTTATCGCATCACATGTTGCATCTACGGAGAAGAAAATGTTTAAAAATAGCTTAATTTTCAAACCGTCACACTGGACTGACCCCTTAAGGCAGGATACCACCTTCGCACTTAAAAAAATTTGAAAATTTTTGATCAAATGAACCAGAAAGGTGACCGGAACCTTTTTCTTGTGTAAAAACCGGATTGGAACAGATATATAAATCTATATAAAACTTTAAACGCGTTTTTCTCGAAACGATGTTTTCCAAATCGGCGTCTCAGATTACTCCTATAATTTTCATCCGATTGACTTGAAACTTTGCACAATTCTTCCCCGTGGTGTAATCTAACGATGTACGTAGGACTTTTGCTGTAGCGTTGTTATTTTTCTTTTGGTGCGCAATTTTATAAACTTCTTTAAACTTTTTTACCCTAAAAAAATTTACCTTTTTGTTCAAATGGCCGCCATTTTCTTAAAAATCGAAATTTCGTAAAATCCCTACGTACAGCATTAAAAAATATTGTTGCCAATAGGAACATTCTTTGGTTTTTTTTCTAAGAGCCACGTACAAAGCGGAATTTGACACGCCGTCTAACGATGTTCCTCCAAAGGAGTGTATTTTGGCGCCACCTACAAGAGATTATTTTTCACTTTTTCAGTTTCAAAAAATGTGTAATTACAGATTAAAGTTACATTAATGAATGACTGAAACCGATTTTGTTTCTGCGCATTCTTTGTATGCAAAAAAAATTCATGAAAAACGCCTCCAAAATCGCAGTCAAAGGTGGTATCCTGCCTTAAGAAACCGTCTAAGGTACGCTACAAATGTTGTGTAGACTTTGCGAGCATGCGTGTTTCGTTTAACCCGCATGTTTGCACCTTTTGAAGTCGGATACTGTACCGCCGCTGTCGTTACTGGCGAACTAAGGTCGACCTTCATTGTACGTCGTCATACAGACAGGACAGGGGGACGCACGAATATCAATGTAAAGTGAGACGGGTCCTGAACTGGGAGCAATCTCGACAGTGCATCGGCCAGCGGATGACAGGTATCGACCTGGATCAACATCGTTTTCCTGTAAAGTGCCACCAGCCCTGTTCCGTCCTCTCTCTCTCTCTCTCTCCCTCTCTCTCTCTCTCTCTCTCTCTCTCTCTCTCTCTCTCTCTCTCTCTCGCTCCCCCCTCGCCCTCTGTCTCCGTCCATAGTGCTCCTTCCTGTCTATTCACCGCGCGTCTCTTCCTAGTCTATAACACAGAGTGTATGTGTACACGCTTCCACGGACAGAGAGAGAATTATTATCCGGCCACTCTACTCCGCTACCTACCGTGTTTCTTGATTACTATCGGCGCAGCTGCGCCCACAATTTGTGTTTCCCGTCAACCGAGCGTAAGAGAGCCGTCCGTCAACGTCGTGCCCATAACGATGCCAGCACCTTCCTCTAAGACGCCGCTGATAGTTTGATATAGACACGTATCCATCATAACTTCTGCCGGATTCTTCTGCGCACGGATTTACCGTTCTGATCTGACGCTTCCTCCTTGGAAACACAACGTTACATTGCTCCAACAACATTCGGGATTCACCCGTGTGCGACCAGCATTTACTAATACTCCATCCGGTATAACACACCGCGAAAGAAGAAATTAACAATGGCTCGCGGGAAATAGCAATCATCGGTGAAACCATAATTTTCTTACTTGGTTTAGGAGAAAAAATCAAATTTCCCAAACTCGAAACAGAAAAATCGAGGCAAAAATTTTTTTTTGAAATCGGCCACTATTTGACCGGCCCAGATCGGGGTCGAAGTTTTTAATTTTTCCGGGATTTTGGATTTTGTAAAGATTTTTGTCAAATTTTAATAAATTTATTTGAAATCAACTTCGATTTTTTTGGATTTCGTTGAGTATTTTTGTTGGGGGAGCTACATTTGGGTAAATTTAGATGAAACTAACTTCAAATTTTTGGATTTTGAAAAAAAATTTAGTTGGAGGAGTCAAATTTTAGTGAATTTATTTCAAACCAACTTCGATTTTTCTGGACTATGTTAAGTTTTTTTTTATTGAGAAGCTGAATTTGAGTAATTTTAGTTGATATTAACTTCGATTTTTCCGGACTATGTTAAGTATTTTTGTTGTAGGATTTATATTTGAGTAAATTTAAATGAAACTGAAATAAAATTTGTATATTTCACTGTTGAGCATCAGAAAATATTATTTAACACCATATAAATATATATATAGTTTTTTTAGAACAAACGTAATAATAAATAAATATATATATATTCATAGCGATTTTAAAAATGTTTAACTAAATAAATACTAAATACCAAATATTGGAAATTTTTATATATTTATTACCGCAGGATATTTATTATACATAGTGCAAAATTTTATGCAGAGTTTTGAAGATAACCCAACCTGGAAGGAAATATAGGTAATGTGGGTAATCGAAGGGTGTGATTTATCTGTTCAGAGCACAATAAAAGCAGCAACATAGCAATTAACGTAATCCCATCATGGAAATTACGGAATACGCATAAATTTATGCGGAAGGCAGGTGGGGCGGGCTGGTACAATTCAAACCGTCCGCTTAGGAAACGAGCGAGCTGAGACTGTGACAGATTCCTGACCACTTAGTCCGCGCTTGTTCCGTTCCGCCAAGGGGGCAGAAACGTGTCAACGTGTCTAGGATAAAAGACGAATGTCCCCCGTAGTTTCTCATTAGCAGAGCCCAACAGGGTGCCTCGTGATCCTACTCTCGCTTTTTCACTTTTCCACTCGCCGTTCTTGCCGATTCTTAAATTCCGTCGAGGTGGATCCTCCAGGTGCACGTCCACGCCGACGGGCTCGAGCGGCCCGCCTACACCAACGCCTACCAACTAATCTTTGCATTCATTCGCACAAAGGTCATGACTAATGATTCTAGTATACCGGCACAATAAGATTTACTTCCCTCTTTGCAGCCCCTTGTGCCCAGCCAGCTGAATAACGTTACTAATTCCTTTGCCGACTCTTGCCACCCAGCAGAAAGGACCCGAGCTTGTGCGAAGACAGCTAACGTTTGTAACGTTACACTTCCTCCGCAATAGGAAGATATACAACAGGCACATTTGCAAGTAAGAGCCATCACTTCGAAAAATTATCCCCAACTAGCGGCTGAATTGTTAGCTATCTGATGCTGATTAATATTTAACCCTTCGTTGACACACCTCGGTGTTCGAGTACCTGGGTGGCTCACACCCAGAACAATATTTGAACTACTGCCATTCCTATCTGAAGAATCCCATCGTTGTGAAAAAAATCATGGGTCATTTTCAAGGTCTCTGGAATGTATTCTAAAAGTTTTTTCTTTTTAAATTTTATCACAGTTTTTATGAAAAAATTCTAGATTACCATATGTCGAGAATAAACGAAGAAAATCTCCAAAAAATTGTAACTTTTAGATATTTCAATATTAGAAGCTAAAAATCTACAGAGTTGTTGTTCAGATATAATATTTTGGGGGAAAAAATAGTTTGTAAGTCGGCTTTGGAGAAAAGGTATTTATTTTGCATGTAGAAGGTACAGAGCGTCAAATTCAGCTTATGGGGGGTTCACACCCAGAATGTCAACGAAGGGTCAATAGGGTGGTCCTTATATGTATGGTAAAAAATCGAAGTTTTGTAAATTTTCCTCTGACCCTCTCAGAAGCTTCCAAATAGTTTAAAAGAACTTCGTCTAAAATTTTGTTAAAATATATTAAGGATTAAAGGTCGCTCAATGGCATTGAAATTAGGGTGGTCCTTATATGTATGGTGAAAAATCAAAGTTTTTAAAATTTTCCTCTGACCGTCTCAGAAGCTTCCAAATAGTTTAAAAGAATTTCGTCTAAAATTTTGTTAAAATATATTAAGGATTAAAGGTCGCTCAATGGTATTGAAATATTACTATTTTGGTATAAATTGATAGAAATTTTTGCAATAAGGACAAAATAATTTTATTAACTTTTAAGTGAGAGTATAACATTAAAATTCAGGCACAGATAAAAGCATGGTTTCGGATTCTGATATATAAATATGGGCCCCGTTTCATTAAAATTGACAAGTGACAGTTATGGAAAGTCGCAGTCGCCAAACTTGTGGTACATGCGAAATATAAAGTCCTTGAACGACCTTTGTATATCAAAATATACAAATAAAAAGCACGCAGGTATTGTTATTTTGTCGAATAGAAGATTTTAGGAGGGTCAGACAATACAAATTTAAAATTTGAAAAATAAGGACCACCCTAAGGGTCAAAGGCGATAATCACTCTGCTATGTAGAAAAGTGAGGTAAAATTTACCATGTATTTTCGGATTCGATAACGTTATTTTTCAATAATTGCAAAGAATTTATTAACGTCCTAACACACATTTTATGAAGGGTAAAATGTAAATGAACTTATTGGTTTTAAGTTGGTTCATTGTTGTCAAGATTTCTCAAAATCTAATTAACTAAGTAAATTCAAATTAGAAATATTTTATTCCTGTCTGAACTAACTGGTTTTGTTTATTTTGTATCTTAAATAAAGCTTGCTTGCAACAACTATTATGCTTAACGCGTCGCCATAATAAAATAAAATAAACACGCTGCAGTAGCTCTCTTAACAGCTATTGCAAAATCTATCGTCCTATTTAATCGTTACTTTATTTAAAATATAACATTCCAGAATTTGTATAACATAACCTCCAATTTCATCCAGTCTTTTTAACCCCTCAGCTACCGACCCCTGAAATGACAAACTGACTGTGAGGCCCGGGCCCTCGGAACGAAAACGACACTTTGCTACCTGAGGCCTCGACACTGAAACATCACGGTACAGACAGCCTCTAGAGTATCTGGCACTGACGCGGGAGCCGCATTACAAAATGGGTCCGTACCAGATACTGAGGCGGGCCACCAGTGGAAAACTTAGGGTCCGTACCAGAAACTGACGTGGTAGCCGAGGGGTTAAATGTAAATTTCTAATCGCCTGTTTTGCTCTTGTCAAGGACGTCCACTGAAGGGTTAAGCAGTCGAAATGCTGAGGTGATATCGTTTCCTTAATCATTGCATAAAATGGAGTTGTGGGCGAATGGAGTGATACCATCCACGGTGCTCCATCTGCAAAGTAATTACTAGATCGCGCAGCAGTAACGAATGACTCACGATTATGTTTCCCTTCGGTCGTTCAAGTTCTTTGGAAGGAGAAATGGAGCGGCTGGAGCAAAGAACGTAGGTTGGGACAAAGCAAAGTATTACAATCTGCGAGACTGCCACTTGGCCGTAACAGATACGCCAGGAAATAAATGTCTGTATAAAGGAGTTGGCAAGTTCCTCGGATGATATCAAGATGCCGCTGGCTAATACAGTTCGCTCGGTAGTATGAGACAAGGGCGAGGAAGCGTTTCACGAACGACATACCCCTTTGTCATGTGCCTTTCTTTCTCTCCACGATGTATCTCGATACCAAAAGAATTTTGGCTTTATCTCCGCGCTTTTATCCGCCAGGGAACGACATACCATATCCAATAAACAGAAATTATACTCTGCCTGAAGTGGGACTTCTGCCCGGATACCAGAATGGCTTGAATGCCATTTTTCTTCAAATATGTTCGTCGTATAAACACGCGAAACCTCTATAGTATGTTCTTATTTTTCCTAGGCATTACAAGAGACAGTGACATTTAATTTAGCAATATTTAAGTGTGTATATAATATCAGCAGATACTTTTAAGTTTAATTAATTTTGTTGAAAGATTTAACGACTTCCATCGACTGACGCGCTCGCATAAACATTGCCTTGCGGTTTCTCTTTATGAGTCTCCTATCGACCTGTCTGCTGTGCGTTGCTGAAGAGATGGCAGGCGGAAGGAATGCGCGCCATCTAACACAACTTTTCTCTAACACAATCGTAGAGGTAGGGCACAAGTAAGTAGGTATGAACCCAATTGCCCTCGTACCACTACGCTAGACATCTTTTCAGCAACGCGCAGTATTTTCCTCTTCTACAGTGTTTCCGCGACTCGAATTCCGCCTACTTTCCTCGATGCCGTAGTTTTACCCCAAGATATAAAGTTTCTATTTTCGTACATAGCATATAGGTAGGTAACTCGTCGATTCGCGATGATATAATCACGTGAGTGTGGTGGGAGCGCTTCGAATTTGTTTCAGATGTACATATTACTCTACTTGTCATTATTCGCTGTGTAAATTTTATGAACCGAAGTTAAATTATATTGTACGAGAAAAGTTAATGAGATACTGAATACTGATGACAATTCTGTCTGGCCATTTTGTATCGCATTATCACTAGGGTTTATACAAAAACCGACTTTTGAAAAAACCTGTTAAACCGGTTTTTGAATTTTCACAAAAAAATATATTTAAAATAGAAAATAAATATTTATACTTATTTTAAAAATTTACAGTTCTTTTAATATTCATTGAATTACAAACGTATAACAAAATAAAATATAATCTATCTATACAAAACCAAATAAATAAATAAAAAAAAACTAAAATCCGTACAAATCCGAACAATTTTTGAGTTCATTTAATATTTATGGATCCACAAAAATATAACGCAATAAAATACACTGCATTCAAAACCAAATGAAGAAAACTAAAATAACTAAAATCCGTACAAAATATAATTTATAAATCTTAATTTCATTTAGTATTTTTTTCCCCGAAAATATGAACTCATGAAGATTAGTTTTACAGTAAACTGTTACTTATGTGAGTCACATAACTTGTCCACCCCGAATAACTTCTAAGGTGCGAAATTTAAAAGAGCAGTGTTTTTTCTAAGAAAGTATTAAGCTTTGTCTTAAACCTAATAATAATAATAACAGGTGTGTGGGAGTTACAACTTACATGGTAAGTCACGTTTTGTTTTCAATACAGAAGCGAAATAGTTTGGCAAAACATGCGCCGTCAACAGTGGTACTCAACGGTGGCGCGCGATCCACTGCCGCTCAGCGTCACACAATCGCTTAACGCGCGTGACTACCACTGTCGGCGCCGCACGTTTTGCCAAATCATTTCGCTTATGTATTGAAGACGAACCGTGACTTACTACTTCTGTTGATGCTTCCCGACGGAAAAATGTCTGCTGCATCGCGTGGAGCAGTCAGATTTTCTCCTAGAACCTTAGTTTTGGAAATAAATTGGAAAATATCTGCAAAAATTGGTGCATTTCGGGTGTTCTTTTCCCTTTGATCGTTGTTTAATAATGCACTAATAACTTATATCGTTGTATTCGGGAGAGTATTCATAGAATAATTTGACAGGGCAAGCAACCAAATAACTATTACTGTTTCGACACAAAAGATGTTCAAATTGAAAAACTTGCCGTGTTTTTCAAATCGAATTTTCCAAAAACTGAGGGTGATGGCGACAAATGTGTTATCGAACTCTGTTATTCGTGTTAGGACAAATAAAGCGTAGTACTTTCTTATATAAAATGCACTGCTCATTTAAATTATGATACAAAAAGGTACACTTTCCATTTAACAAATTCAAGTTCACCTTGATATTTCGTAAACAAATAAAATTACTTTAAAAAACCGTTTCAACATCACATATTCCCTTCGATACAGTGCAATTTCTATATAAAACACTCTGTAGAACACATACTTTAGAAGTTCTTCGAGCTGCATAAGTTGTGACTTACATGATCCTTAACATCATTTATATTATTCAATAAACTTTCCTGACTTTAGTAACATGTGCGTCTTCAAAATAGAAACGA
The DNA here is from genome assembly GCA_963932275.1 of Andrena praecox. Lineage (NCBI taxonomy): Eukaryota > Metazoa > Arthropoda > Insecta > Hymenoptera > Andrenidae > Andrena > Andrena praecox. The sequence goes on from OZ010731.1 coordinate 39,991,218, forward strand.
CCCTCTTATTAAACCTAATACACAACGAAACACATATATTTCTTTCAGTCTTATATTCTTTCTCCCAATTTTCTTTACAAGTGCCTTCACTGCAAATTAATTTCACTTTGTTTATGTATAGTGTAACCTATTTGTATATATATAGGGTAAAGGCAGGTAATATGGAACATCTGATTTCAAAAGCTTGTCAAAAGTAGGGGAATTCTTTTTTTTTTAATAAAACTGACATGAGGGGACGAAGGAATTAATGCGTAATCATATTTACATAGTCGAATGTAAAAAAATCCAATTGTTTTGCAATTATAGTAAAAAAACTAAAAAGAGTGAAAATCGGCAGTTCGAAAAAATGGGTCCTAATATGGAACACCTAGGAAATTTGTAAAGAAAACCCAAAAATCTGTAGTTTTTTTACTAAAAATGAAGATTTACTAAGTAGAAGATACAAATAAATAAATACACATCAATTTTGGAATTTATTCCTGCTTTCTGCGTGTCCTACACGTTGGGCACGTGAATAATACGTCGGAAGCCCCACATTCTTCGTGTGCCCACTGAAAGCAGCGAATACATTGGGTCCTACTTTTCATTGTCATTATTTTTATAATTACCATCGCAAAATAAGCATTCCGCATCATCGTCGTCATCGTCATTATCAACTTCATCTATGTTACTCGGTATGTTCCATATTACGTACACACATGTTCCGACAAGAAATTAAGAATTATACTAAGAACAAAGTAACTTCATTGGTAAACTATTGTTGAATAATCAAGAACACACATATTTAATGATAAATTATATAAAAATAATACTTTGCAACATACCTTCATTACAATATTTAACTGTTTGATGCACTTTTCAAAAACTTGTAGACCCCACGAAAAATATAAACGTTTCTCTTTCAATGATGGATGCCCGACTGATGCTCAATTCTCAGTATCATCGTCTATTGTGTCTAGGGATCTAGTATAAACGATTACCTGAAGAGTTCGTTATTTCTTTATCGAAATTTTACGAAGTTCCATATTGCGTGCTGTTCCATATTACCTGCCTTTACCCTATATACATATTTAAGGATGAGGCGGCAACGGCTCAGAAGCAACGTACCTCGTGAAAAAGACAACCGTCCTCTATGTACCTATATATATACATACTAACCTAACCTAACCTATATATACTAACCTAACCTAACCTATATATATACTAACTTAACTTAACCTAATCTATATATACTAACCTAACCTAACCTATATATATACTAACTTAACTTAACCGATATATATACTAACCTAACCTATATATATAGGTTAGTGTAGGTTAGTATATATATAGGTACATAGAGGACGGTTGTCTTTTTCACGGGGTACGTTGCTTCTGAGCCGTGGCCGCTGCATCCTGAAATATGTATTTGTTTCCCAGGCAAAGTAGCTAATGCCCATCCACCTTTTCATCCACCTTAATTGCTTGACGAAGCATGTGAGAGGAACCGACGCAGCGGACAGGACGACCATGATCCGTGACCACCTGTCTACGATGAACTTCCCTTCGGAGCTATATAGGCGTGTAGTGGTGGAGTGTATGGCCTGTACCCTGTGGGTAGCACGCTATTTGTTAATGCTTGTATGATCATCGTGTGGCCTCTGTACAAACATGTCAAGTTGTCGCGGCGTAGTGACTCTATTCGTTAGCCGGTAACAGTTGGTCGGTCGGTCAGCGTTGCGTGTTACAGCCCTGTTGCTATTTAACCTTCTATAAGATGCGTCTTTCGCGCTATCCACGTGACACGCGCATTACCAGCACCTGTTAAGGCCAGTTTCAGTGGTTGCTTCGGTCACATTTCAGTTATGTAACGGCTAGTCATTTTACGCGGCTACGAAACGATCGCCTACCGGCGCCACCAGCGTTAAATTGTCCCCTTCGGGAACAAAGGCAATATGTGCATACAGTGGATTGTAACAGCGTAAAACGTATTTCGTAAATTCCGGAAGATCAGTTATTTATGTTTATCGTAAGTCTAATTACCAACATTTTTTTATTGGCGCGTAGACTAATATATCGTTATTATTTATTAGAGAAAATCAATTTTGAAAATCCGCCCAGTGCGCGTGGATTGGATAAAAAATCGGGTCTATTTTCAAATCGATTCTCTTGAAAGCAAAGCCACTTCAGAAGAATGTTATTCTACATTTCCCACCCATTTTGCGCAAGGGTCCATTTATACCTGGAATTGCAGCTTATTTAATTCTGAGATCTGTTAATTGTTAAGGGGACACACACTAAACAAGTTTCGACTAATTTCGTCAAGAACTGGATCTTCTACACTTCTTTTATACGCTTGCAATTTTTATTCGTCATACTTTTCCTCTGTTCAAAAATGTGAGAGTTGTTTGGGTGGTCTATTTCAAGCGCCTCAGTTCGTATAAATATGTTTTCTGTTACGCCGACTGCAAAGCCGACTGAAATTGACTCTTTTAATTCCGGAGGACCATTATCGACAAATCTTCGGGACGACGCTTTATTAATATTCCGGATTAGAATGGCTTGGCATGATTCATAGACCTGGGCTTTTGTATGAACTCGCAGGAGAGTTCCGGGGACACCCGTGGCATAAATAACGATATCTTCCCCGATCCGTATTCGGTTGCCGCTCCCTAACCAATGAGTGCCGCCTCCTATCGCCGAAAGTAACTGACAAGCACTTCATCAGCATCATATTTCGTAAACATAACGAAATTAGGTAGCATTGTGACGGGACTCGAAGCTAATTTGCATTCCAATCCCCACACGCTACTGACGTGCCTTCTTCCCCTCACCAGTAACAGTTTTATGCTTTCTAGGCCGTCGAAATACGTATACTTGCACACACAGATCGAAATGTCTGTGTATTCATCTACGGACCGATGCCTTTTGTAATGTTTATAATAAGCATTTCGATGAGCACCGTTCGTTTGCATAGGCTGAAAGTTCCTTATTTTCAACGCGAATGATATTCATGGAAATCAGGTGAACTGTATAGTAGGGCTGTAGCGAATATTGGAATAATCTAAGTATTCGAATACCAGAGAATTCGAATAATCTAAGTATTCGAATACCAGAGAATTCGAATAATCTAAGTATTAGAATACCAGAGAATTCGAATAATTTAAGTATTCGAATACCAGAGAATTCGAATAATCTAAGTATTCGATTACCAGAGAATTCGAATAATCTAAGGATTCCAATACCAGAGAATTCGAATAATCTAAGTATTAGAATACCAGAGAATTCGAATAATCTAAGTATTAGAATACCAGAGAATTCGAATAATTTAAGTATTCGAATACCAGAGAATTCGAATAATCTAAGGATTCGAATACCAGAGAATTCGAATAATCTAAGTATTCGATTACCAGAGAATTCGAATAATCTAAGGATTCGAATACCAGAGAATTCGAATAATCTAAGGATTCGAATATCAGAGAATTCGAATAATCTAAGGATTCGAATACCAGAGAATTCGAATAATCTAAGTATTCGAATACCAGAGAATTCGAACAATCTAAGTATTCGAATACCAGAGAATTCAAAATTATTCGAAATTATTCGAAATTATTCGAAATTATTCGAAATTATTCGAAATTATTCGAAATTATTCGAAATTATTCGAAATTATTCGAAATTATTCGAAATTATTCGAAATTATTCGAAATTATTCGAAATTATTCGAAATTATTCGAAATTATTCGAAATTATTCGAATATTCGAATAGTCGAATAATTACAGCTCTACTGTATAGTAGGATGTTTATTCGGTAAGAGCTCGGTTTCGTCTAGAAGTAGTGCTGGGACTGATACCGCATCGGTACTATCGATATTATTATCGAAGAAGTTGGTATGAAGAAGTATATCGATACTTAGGTATATGAAAGTATCTAAGATAAATAAAAGTAAATCATAACAAATAATTTTTTTTAATATATCGCTTAATTTGAATATGCCAAAAAGGCCGTGGGTTTGGAACTATGTACTACATAATTATATTGAAGACGGAGTGGCAGAATGTAGGGGTGTGCGGTTACCCGAAATTACGGAAGCCGATTTGCGATTCGGGAACCGATTTTCTTGCTTAGAAATTAAGCGAGGGTAGGATTCTTTTGATAATTCAATTACTCGATTTTTCACAAGAATTTCAGTGCAATTTTGTATGTCAAAATTTGAAGTCAATTCTTCAAACTGTTATAATTTCAAAAATAATTCGAATTTTGAGAAAATCCTACGGTACATAGAAGATAATATTGTACCTATCACCGTTTTTTCCTCTTTTTTTAAACTGCGGTAAAATGGTAATAAAAATATATTAAAATTCGCTAAAAATATATGTGTTAGTAAAAGCCTTGAAAATTTATATGATCCCTTTTCCGATTTTTTTATAGCAAAACTGAGGTGGAGAAAATTTAAAAAACTTCAAACAGGTCAAAGGTACAACACCTAACTTTGTCTTTTGTTAGTGGCTTTACGGTGGGGTCCCCCTTAAATCTCACCGAACCAACATTCGAATGACACTCAGACAATACTTTCATTGCATTCCGAGAACATCGACGTGAGAACGCGGCAAAACCGTACATAGGGTGCAAATCCCTCTGCGTGAAAACACGCCGACGCGACGGTACCTAAAGTGTTACATGCATAATAATAAACATTACCATATTTTTTGAAGCGAGAAAGGTAACTCATTTTCCTTCGACAGTCTAAACTCAAAAATCTATATTTCTTATTACCAAAATAATTTTAAAAAAATTAAAACCGACTTCAAACAAATAAAATTGCACTAAAAAGTAAAAAATAATTTTTCCCTTATTTAATCTATGACTCTCATATTTTTTAAGTCGGTGGCTCATCATTTGCACTGTGTAAATCTGGCGCCGGCTTAAAAAATACGAGAGTCGTGGATTAAATAAGGGAAAAAATTATTTTTTACTTTTCAGTGCAATTTTATTTTTTTGAAGTCGGTTTTAATTTTTCCGAATAACATCGAAACTAACAAGAGTAACGGTTCAGCCCCTATCTATACGCGTACTACATACATACAACCTTCTTGCTTAATTTTTTATTTAAAAATGAAGTCTATTCGACGTAGATTGGCATCAATTTTATTGGTTGTCTCACTGACAACTATAAACATTTTAACAGGTTGTTGCTCCGGAATCTTCAAAGAATTGCGTTTCAAAATAAATTGCGACATTTGTTAACGCACCTACACAGTTGATTTCCGGTATGAAACGCCGAAAGTAAATAAACACGCGTCGCAGCAGTAATAACATATTTGTCGACAGTGAATAGGTAAGCTACACAACTTCTTCGTTCGTAAAAATTGTCCTCCCTTGCCTCTGGAATTAAATTATGAGAAAGTCGAGCTGCTTTCCTAAAGTAGCTGAATGTATCTCGTGACACGATCAATGTGTGCGTCGTGTAAAAGGTGAAAGAAACATGTACCACTGTCGTTTTATATCATTCAACTTGCTCAACCTACACGGGGACGTAAAATAAATTCACGCAACACTCCGTAGAATACAAAACGGCGATGTGTAACACGATCGTATCATAAACTATGAAGTATCGAGCGGTCAACGTTTACCCTTCACTCCGACGATCGAATGGTTTATGCATATGCAGGTACATTTAAATACCTATGCATATATCAGCGCCATAAAAATTACGTGCTCGCATGTCAACACGGTCTTCTCATGCATGCGAAGAAACGAACATTCCTCAAAGTTGAAATATTAAGATGTATTCAACAGTTGACGTGAGCCATGAAACTAAATCTTAAATTGAGAAAAGTGTGGCCTTTTTCAACATACAACTTTGACTTTCGTAGGATTTAAATACAATTATTCAGTATGGCGGCAAATAGAAGTTATATAATAATACAAAGGCAGTATTGAAACAGGGAAATGTCGAAGAGAATATATAACACTAACAATAAGTGAAAACAAAGAGGAATTTGAAAGTAAAATAATAAAAGGAAGGTGCATTTAAGGGGTTACACCACCTTGGCGCTCGGAAAAATAGGTATAAAAATAAACTTTGACGCTGCCATTAAGTATATAAAATGATCTTTATATTACACATATATATAGTAGTTTTATGAACAATTTACAATATTAACGATTAAAAAAAAAATAAAAAATGGCGGAGATATAAGCCGATAAGTAGGATAAGTACCTTGCTGATGGTGTACTTGATTTCTCTGTTAGGCATCGTCTCAAACATAAAAAATAAATTGTTTCTTATTTAAAAGGGTAATAGCTAAAATGTGACGTAGGGAAAATTTTTTAAAAAAATTTTTGTAGAAATGACAGCTGTTTGAAAAAAAACTCGAATTTGCATCGAAATTTTGAGTTTAAAAAGTTTATAACTTTCGAACATGGCACCCAATCACAAAAATCCTACGTCACAACAAGGATTTTCAAAAGAGGGTCCTACTTATCGGCTTATATCTCCGCCATTTTTTATTTTTTTTTAATCGTTAATATTGTAAATTGTTCATAAAACTACTATATATATATGTAAAATAAAGATCATTTTATATACTTAATGGCAGCGTAAAAAAAAAAAGTTTATTTTTATACCTATTTTTCCGAGCGCCAAGGTGGTGTAACCCCTTAAGACAAGTGCTATACTGAAAATCTACTGAAAGTATTGTTAAATTTTTTGTATGTTATAATTTTTGTTTCTCCCATTTTGGAATATTTATGTACCTAAATTTGTAAACTTCCTCGAATTTCGACATACGTTGCCCCATTTTTTAAGCCATCTGGTTTTTATCAGTTTTATGTTTGCACCGTTCAATTAAGTGGAATTACATTTTACTGTGTTTTAAGGAGTATAATAAATGTATTCTGAATAAATATGTAAACGGTACTTAATGCAATTACCAAACAATAAATATTAACAATGAAACTCTATAGGGTTTGCTAAATCAAGGTATGCAGTTTGCACTCGGTTGTAATCATAACATTGCTGACAAATAAAATTCTAATCCAAACCGAGCACAAACTTAACCCAGATCAATACGAAACTTGGGAGATAGAAAATTTAACGTGTTATCCTTTCATGTATCCTTTTTAGTTTGAAAATGTTTGAATATCTTTATATTATTTTATATCCTAGAAATTTCATTTTCTGCAGTAACTTTACGATCAAATAGATGTGATTTTATAAAAGCCGAAAGTCAGTTATTATTCGACAAAGTAGACGGTATGATTGACAAACCACAAGAAACATTCGCGGCGGCGGCCGAGTTTTCGTCCCCTTAAAATTTTAGCAGCGCGACACGAGAATATCACGTAAACGGAGGAGACAAAATCGAGATATGCACTGCGGTTTCATATTTTCATAAAACTTGCATCAAATAATAGTGAGTCGGTATGATAAGGTAAAGCAACCTGATATTCCATTACATTTCGTTTCCTATATGCGATAGAGAAAGCCGTAACGGCGGGAGTATTCATATGAAACCGAAGACTTTCTGGCACCAAGAACGGCTGGGTATTCTTACCGCTAACAATAAGACGTATGTATGTAATACGCCGTGACAGTAAAAATTTTCATTCGAACATGCAAGACGGAGGGGACCCGCCTGAAAGGAAACGGATATTAACTTTCTTTCTTCTGAAATGATCCAAAGAAGCATGATCGTGCAGTTTCGCTGTTGCACGAATATTGCTTCTTTCTCTGTATTCAAATAGTACTCGACAGAATTTCGAAATAGTGAAACTTTACGACACTTGGAGGAAATGTTTTAAGGAAATTTTAAGGAGATCAATCAAACAAGACCTATGGCATCTCATACCGTTGTCGATTCCATTTAGGGTTGCCAACCGTGTCTACTATAATATATAGTATTGTACTATATTTTTATAATTAAGCATTGTAGACGTCACTGAATGGGAAGTAGGGCTGGGACTATTCGAATAATTTAATATTCGAATATTTTACAAGTATTCGAATGCTACGAATAAACTTCGAATATTTGAGTATTCGAATAAACTTCGAATATTTAAGTATTCGAATAAACTTCGATTATTTAAGTATTCGAATAAACTTCGAATATTTAGGTATTCGAATAAACTTCGAATATTAAAGTATTCGAATAAACTTCGAATATTTAAGTATTCGAATAAACTTCGAATATTAAAGTATTCGAATAAACTTCGAATATTTAAGTATTCGAATAAACTTCGATTATTTAAATATTCGAATAAACTTCGAATATTTAAGTATTCGAATGAACTTCGAATATTTGAGTATTCGAATAAACTTCGAATATTTAAGTATTCGAATGAACTTCGAATATTTGAGTATTCGAATAAACTTCGAATATTTAAGTAATCGAATAAACTTCGATTATTTAAGTATTCGAATAAACTTCGAATATTTAGGTATTCGAATAAACTTCGAATATTAAAGTATTCGAATAAACTTCGAATATTTAAGTATTCGAATAAACTTCGAATATTAAAGTATTCGAATAAACTTCGAATATTTAAGTATTCGAATAAACTTCGATTATTTAAATATTCGAATAAACTTCGAATATTTAAGTATTCGAATAAACTTCGAATATTTAAGTATTCGAATGAACTTCGAATATTTAAGTATTCGAATGAACTTCGAATATTTAAGTATTCGAATGAACTTCGATTATTTAAGTATTCGAATAAACTTAGAATATTTAAGTATTCGAATACTATTCAAATATTTAAGTATATATTCGAATACTATTCGAATATTTCAGTATTCGAATACTATACTGATGTATTCGAATATTTCGGTATTCGAATACTATACTGATGTATTCGAATCAGTATTCGAATACTGGTGTATTCGCATATATAGTATGGTGTGAATTATAAATCAAGTTCTTTAGGTTCATTTTTTTACAAGCTTTTATTTAGTTTCAGTTGTTAGTTCGTTAGTTTATCAGGGTGCAATCTTGCAAGCTAATTTTGACCAACTTCAACATATCCCATCGGCTTGATATTTTGCACACATACGTAGTTCCGATGACAATACAATATTTTTACTAAAAAGCATGAAATACTTTATACTAAATTTTCTTTTTAAAAACAAGCTTTTATTAAAATGTACTAAAAAGAAACAAAATGTACGTAAATATTCGAATATTATTCGAATACTTAAATATCTGAATAGTATTTGGATACTTGAATATCTAGAGACGCGGTAGCGTCTCGACGCGACGCCAAGTACAGGAAAGACACCCTGTATATGTCGACTGTCGCTACCGCTATCATTTACTCGTCGCCGGGCTATTCCAACCTAACCTGAAACTTATTTCATTAATATCTCATCACGCCTGCGATATTTTCTAAATTTAAAGGCATTTTTCTTATGTAAACCGCATATAAGCTTTCGAATAAGACCAAATTTCAATAAAATCTGTCCACGCATAACAGAGATATCATAATATCGTCTCGTGAATCAGTCGAAAACGGTAAGATTTTCTTCTGATTCTGATTCTCCTTCAGTCAAATTTTCGTCAACATAATACGTATACGCGTTACACGCACACCTTCAACCAAAAGAAACTAGTGTATGTTTCGTTCGTCGATACGCGTTACACGCACACCTTCAGCCAACAGAAACTAACACATGTTTCGTTCGTCAAACGCTATTACGTTACCTTCACTATGCAATCTACTCCAAATTTTGACAGCTTACAGTCAGGTTATAAACCTCGCGAGTGTCAAATAAGGAAAGTTGTCAAAATTTTCTGAAATGTCACGAGTTTTTACACCGCAATCCACACAAGACACTGAATTATTGTCTCAATTAACAAGGTAAGTCGCCAAAATTTTTTAATAGAATTTTTATGGGGATTTGTTTTTATACCAGCAAATTATTTTTAATTTAGGGTTTTTATGTAAACCTTATCCCCATAAAAACTTCAAAAAAGTAAAAAAAATTACGCCAAGTACATGAAATCAAATAAATCACAAAAAATAGAATATAATATAATATACATTAAAAATTATCTGAAGACATTCCCTATGCAAATTATCTTTGTAAAAAGAAGTGATATCCCCATAAAAAACTTTACAAAAGTAAAAAAATTACGCCAAGTACACGAAATCAAATAAATCACAAAAAATAGAAGATAATTACAAAATAAAAAAAGTTGTGAAATCAAAATGAGCTGCAAGTACATAAAGGTGCTTTCCCGCAGCGTGCAAAGGTGACACTGTGTAACGCAATGTAAGATTCGGTGCTTTCCAACTGCGCTTAATAATATTAAGCAGATATATTTTTATAGAAATAAATATTTCAATACCAATAAATATTTTATTCAAAATACTTGGCGCTGCGAAACCGAAAAAATGTTAATTGTCTTATTAATAGTAAATTAATAATTTACAATAACTCACTTACAATATAAAATACATAAACATATACATATTAGAAACGCAGTCAGATTTATTCTACATATATTTAATTCTAATATCATACGTAGCATATGCACACGCACACATACACACATTCACGAATGCACGCACAAGAAAGAAAAAGATTAATGCAGTTTATACATATGTATTCAGTTTAACAACACCAATTCGGTTTCGCAGCACCAAGTATTTTGAATAAAATATTTATTGGTATTGAAATATTTATTTCTATAAAAATATATCTGCTTAATATTATTAAGCGCAGTTGGAAAGCACCGAATCTTACATTGCGTTACACAGCACCTTGTCACCTTTGCACGCTGCGGGAAAGCACCTTTATGTACTTGCAGCTCATTTTGATTTCACAACTTTTTTTTATTTTGTAATTATCTTCTATTTTTTGTGATTTATTTGATTTCGTGTACTTGGCGTAATTTTTTTACTTTTGTAAAGTTTTTTATTCGAATTACATTCGCCAAATAATTGAGCAACTGAAGTATTCGAATACCGAAAAATTCAACAAATAGCCCCAACCCTAGTGGGAAGTCGTTAAAGTCGAGGCGTCAAAAAATTCATCCAAATCGGTGGAACCTATAGCACCTAAAGCATTGGTCTGAAATAAAAAACAATGCCAGATTATTAAAGGGCATGAAACTCGCTCGTGGACTAGAGCAGACAAAAATTACAAAAATGACATTTTTGAGAAAATAACGACACTTGAAATTTGAAATCACTTTTTCCCTATATTTTTCGTCCTTTCAACATATTTAAAAATTATACATTTTCAATTGTTTTACATTTTACTGGTCTATCCAAGAGCCAGAAATATATTCTTCAAAATAAAAAAGTCTCAGTCGAATCGGATAATAAGTTTTGGAGATTCAGATTTCACCGATTTTGAGAACACTGTTTCGAGAAAAATGCGTTTAAAGTTTTACGTGGGCGCCGATTGTTGCCCATGCATTTGCTGCTACTCAAATACCTATTACTTCGGGAATTTTAAGAATTTCAAAAAATCTTTTTAAACACGTATTCCTAAAATGGTGAACATTCGAAATAATGAAATAAAAAAAAATCGATTTTTAGACCGGAACATCCCCTTGAAGGCGGCTGATGTGCAGTTGCCGCCTGGGCCCTTGCCCAGAAGGCCCCCAGGGGCCCATCTCCAAAAAAATTATGATTAGGTATAGGTATCCAAACAATACATTTTTTTTGTACTACTACACTCGGCCCGTTTTTAGTAAACTAGGTCTTCATTTCCCGAAAAAAATGGGCCCCTCAAAACTTTTACCACCTGGGCCTTTTTTCTTAAATCCGCCACTGATTGAAATGAAATTTTAATAATGAATACAAAGTGGTGGGAAGAGAGAAACAGCGCCAGTCTATGTCCCCTAAAAAATAAGCTTCTCGTATATGTTAATTTGGACCTTCAGTGCAATCAAACCTTTGCTATATTTGTTAAAGATAATAAATTAATTAATGATGCAAAATGCCCCCAAAAATATACATTTAAAAATGAGATTTCGTTGTTTTAACGTACCTACTTAGTTTCATTTTCTACCACTTTCCTCTGAAAAGTACTATATTTTTTCACAATATACTATATTATTTATCCCATTTGGCCGTGAAGTACTATATTTTCCCGAAAAAAAGGTCGCAACCCCAGTTCCATTATGTCATGTTTGAATCTAGGAAGCTCTAAGCAACGAAATATGTGCAAACTTTTATATTTAGTAGAGTTTGAGAAAAAGATACCAATGATTGATTACCAAGTCTAGTTAATAATGTAAATCGCCAGGGCTCTCAAGCCAACATGCCGTTACAGTAAGTATCAACGGTTTCTTTTCCGTTGTAATTATAGTAAACCGGCTGGCTACGTGGAAATTAATTGAACCCGTTTCAAAAATCGTAATCGATTCTGGCAGATTTATTTCAAACGAGTTGATCTCTACAAACTGGAGTAATAATGTACAATTCTTTACGTGCCCGCTTTGCAACTTGTCTTTGGCCGCACCTATAACAAGTAAGTAGAGTTACTGGGCTATCCGTAACAAAGAGCATCATAAACTGGTTTCTCCCATGAACAAAAATAGTAAGAGTTGCATTATTTAAAGATTGCCACATCATTTCATTTGCCCTTAGTTTGCTGCGAGGCAATAAACCAAGTTTTAAGTTAGCGCATTGCAAACTTTCTAAGGACATGGACATTAGGGCTGGGACTATTGAAATAATTTAATATTCGAATATTTTACAAGTATTCGAGTATATTTGAGTATTCGAATGTTATTATTCGAATATTTAAGTATTCGAATACTATTCGAATATTTCAGTATTCGAATATTTCAGTATTCGAATATATCAGTATTCGAATATTTCAGTATTCGAATATATCAGTATTCGAATATTTCAGTATTCGAATATTTCAGTATTCGAATATTTCAGTATTCGAATATTTCAGTATTCGAATATTTCAGTATTCGAATATTTCAGTATTCGAATATTTCAATATTCGAATATTTCAGTATTCGAATATTTCAGTATTCGAATATTTCAGTATTCACATCAGTATTCGAATAGTATTTGGATACTTGGATATTCGAATTACATTCGCCAAATAATTGAGCAACTGAAGTATTCGAATATTCGAATACCGAAAAATTCGGCAAATAGTCCCAGCCCTAATGGACATGTTTTCCACGTAAATTTTCCATACCATAACGTTAATAAATTCTCAGATATGCTGCTCGCGGGCGAAACGTGAGGATGCGTGACGTCGGCGTGAAAGCACGAATGTGTGTGCGAATGCCTGTGTTGATTTGATTGGCCGGAAAGTGTTGTGAGAAGCGAGAAGAGTCTGAGGACAAAGAAGGTGCGAAAAGCGAAAAGCAGTAGCCATAGAAGCGTGCCACAGCGAACTACGAACAAACAGTGAAGTAATGAAATAAAATAAAGTCTATCATCCCTCTCTATTTTACACCTCACACACACACCCCTGTGTAGGCCCCTGACTAGTGGCGGATTTAACAGGGCGGCCGATGAGCAGTTGCCACCTGGGCCCCGCACAGTGGCGTGTTTATAGGGAAAAATTGTGAATAAATTATTTTATGCCCTACTCCTACGTATTTTCACCGGCTGATTTCAAATATATTGTTATTTTCGTTGTAAACTAAAAAGTGGTAAAAATGAAGGTTTTATTTGTTTTAAAAAAATCATAACTCATAAACTATTTATATGTATGAAAAGAGGTTATCCAATGGTATTTCTGCGTATATTTACAAAATACAAAAACTGAATTTTAAGGGTTGGTGGTGGGGGTAACTTGAAAGGTATGGATGTTTTGAAAAATAATTTCACGCGGTTTTGTAGATATAAAAGAAAGATGTAACTTCTGTTTTAACTTCTTTTCGATATCTCTCACCATTCTCGAGATATTCCACGAAAATAAAATTCAGTTTTTTTTTCGAGGGGTAATTTCACCCCCTAAAACCGTACGATGGCATCGACAAAAAATATAGTTATGTTACGGGTGAATTACTGCACAATTACTACACTATTTGCACACCATGTTTCATAATTTTCTGAATTTCCGGGTTCCCTAACTTCTCTTGTTAATCAGCTATTGAGCATTCGGACGTTGAGCTCCAGGAAGAAGATATATCACTTTTTATGTGATTTCTGTAAATTGTTTATTGATATTAGTATTTTTCTAGTTTTAAAATTGAGTAAGTTCCTATTGTTAGTTTAAAGAATATTATTATTTTATTATTATTATTATTGTTATTATTATTATTATTATCGACGTATAACATTATAACATTGTGTTGAATAAAACATGATATAAATTTCATTTGTGTCATAACTTGCTATGTGCATGATATTCTTGTAGTCAGTTATTTTTGTACCTCTTCTTCTAACTTTGAGGGGTGGTTTTACTCCCTAAATATGCAAACGGGGCAAAATAAAAAAAAAACGTATTTCTTATTTTCCGGTCGTCTAAAACATATCCAAAATCCAAAGCAATCGGAGGGAACATCTCCTTTTAAATAATAAAAAAGGAGACGGTTTGCTGCCTAGTTACTTTTACTTTACAATGGTTTTCGGCACCTAACACAAAAAGGTGCGCCTAGCAGCAGCTGATTCCTTTTCTATTCGATAGTATACACTTCTGCCTTCCTTATAAAACAACTTTCAGCGTGTCACATTTTTTATTTACGTAAAATCGCCGCAAATAAAATGTGCTTATCTAAGAACGTTACAGAAAACGTTTAAAAAAATCGGAAAACGTTGATCTATGGATCATTTTGTTCGCCTTGAAATATACTATACTGTCAACTATATCACAGATTTGTTGCAATTTTGGATGCGCCAAACACAGAAGAAACAGAACGCCCTTAGAAGTGCCTCAAAAATTTTGTTCAACTTTCAACATTTATAGAGCAGTCGGTAATACTTTTAAAGAAAAAACAAACTTTCACCATTATACTAGACATATTTAAGAACATTTTCATGTGTTTACATTTTCATTATCTGTCAGATCGGAAATTGAATTTATTCACAATTCCCTAGAAAACACGCCACTGTGCCCCGGCTCGGAAGGCCCCACCAGGGCCCATCCTTAAAAAAAAAATTATGATTTTATCCAAACTATATTTTTTTCTGTATTATTACACGGAGCCCGTTTTCAGCAAACTACCGCTTTAGTTTCTTTAATGGGCCCCTGCTGAGAATGCCCCCCTAAGGGCCCTGTCTTCAAAAAGAAATTATGATTTTATCCAAGCGATTTTTTTTCTATACTTCTCCGTACATTTACCCCCTTTTAGTAAACTACCTCTTCATTTTCCCGAAAAATGGGCCCCTTAACGTTTGCCACCGGGGCCTTTTTTCTTAAATCCGCCACTGCCCCTGACACGAGTATGTTCCAGTTTAACAAAAAATTTATGTACATGTACTAACAAATACATTGCAACTACATCTTGTCGAGAAGAGAAACAAACGGATAACCGCCTAATAATCCAGAATAGGTAAATGTTGAAAATAAAAATTTGTGTTGATGGGCAGGTGCCATTCTTTGCACGTAATCATTATACAAAATTAGTTCATCAATATGGAGATTTTATGTGCCAAATGTTAATTGTTTACTTACGAAACATGCTTCTAAAAACTTGATCAATGCCTATGTGGGCCAAAATAACAAACACTTAGGTATCTCTTATTTTGCGACTGTCTAAAACATATCCAAAAACCAAAGCAATCGGACGCGGCCAGCCAGAAACGTCTCCTTGTCAGAGCGAAGCGTCAATTCGTTCGCAGTTTACGACCGGTAATTGTTTGTTTCCGAAGCATTCGTCTAAAACTTCTGTTTACCAGATTTCCGGAAAGGCAGTGGCGGATTTAAGAAAAAGGGCCCCGGTGGCAAAAGTTCTGAGGGGCCCATTTCTTCGGGAATATGAAGAGATAGTTTACTAAAAACGGGTCCAGTGTAGTAGCACGAAAAAAAGAAATGTAGTGTTTGGATACCTATACCTAATCATAATTTTTTTTTTTTGACATCGGGCCCTGGGAAGGCGTTCTGGACAGGGCCCGGGCGGCATCTGCTCATCAGCCGCCCTGTTAAATCCGCCACTGGAGAAAGGCAATCAAAGCCGCGCTGTCTTTAAGGTTTTAGACATTCCCCGCTCTGAGTTAATCTGTATATTGTTCCGTCGGCGGGTGGTAGGTACATACGGTGACTTCGGACCAGCACGTACCTTTGTCCACCTGTCTCAACACCCACTTGCGAGACAACACAGACATAAACTGCGGCGCTGGCGAGACGCTCTGGCCAATCAACCTGGCTAGCTTTTGGGGGCCAAACGCTGCATTTTCCTCCTCTACTTTGCCAAGAAGGAGCGGGTACCTCCACCGGCGAATTCACCGAGGGGAGGTTCCTCCTGCTTCAGGAAAATGCAATCGATTGGAGTTTTTGCCGCCCGCCAACATTCTAAGCGTGTGTGTCCATTTTTCAAATTTCGGAAAATTGGACATTCATTCTCGTCGCGATATTTGACAAGTCAACGTTGAGTCATCTGAAGAGCGTTCTCGTCTCTTCCTGGTCATCGTACACACCAATTCTTTCTGGTTACGATTTTCGAAGGGAAAACTTCTCGTGGTAATCGTTCGGACCACAATTCTTGATCGAATTCATCATCTTATTTTCGTTGCGTTTATCGAAGAACACAATCAAGTCTAGTTTCGAGTTCTCTAATCGCGGGTCGTCTGTTACGCGTAGGGTTTATACAACACTGACTTTTGAAAAAAACGGTTTTCGAATTCCACTATTCCCAAAAAAACGGTTGAACCGGTTTTCAAATTTTCACAAAGAATATAATTAAAATAGTAAATAAATATTTGCACTTATTTTGAAAATTTAGTTTTTTTTTAATATTTATGGAATTACAAAAATCTGACAAAATAAAATATACTCTATCTATATAAAACAAAATAAAAAAATTAAATCCACAAAAATATAACAATAAAATACGCTGCATACAAAACCAAATGAAAAAAAAACTAAAATAACTAAAATCCGTACTAAATATAAATTATAAATCTTTCATTTAGTATTTTTCTTCAGAAAATATGTACTCATAAAGATTTGTTTTACAGTAAATTGTTACCTACTAAAATATGCTTGTGTCTGAGGCGATTTCCAGTCAAAATGTTAACGCTTTTAATTAAATAGTTAATTCATTTTTACATATGAATATTCTAGTACCTACCTTAGTAATAATAAAATAGAAACAAATTATAATAAAAAGATATTAATAGTAGTAAAATATAGAGAATTGCACGTGTCCTAGCCTTGATCGTTAGTACTGGTATAAACTGCTGACAGTTAAGCATCAGAAATATAAGAATATCAGAGCTATTTGACGATCGCGTGGAGGTTTAATCAGTCGGAGTCGATTGTAACGTTACTTTCGACCTCGATTGCTGATGTTACAGTCATCCCCGACCATGCTTCTGGACTTACATTAAAAATTTTCACTAGCGAGACGCTTAAAAGTGTTAAGTACCGATCAGTATTACACTCAAAACGGCCAAATTAAAGATTAAAAAAATCCGTCTCCAGAGAAGAACCAGAGAGTCTGTAGGCAATATCAATACAGAAATGTAGAGCTTTAACGAAACACATGAAATTACCTAGGAAAGAGCACTGCAAAATATTATACAATAAATAAGTAGAAACAGTTCATTTCATCTTTCCCGTATTACAAAACTTGGCAATTTCAAATTTTCATTTATTCAGACAGTCATGTTGTAAGGAATAGGTTTCGTAATTCCTATGTATTTGTGGGAGCCGCGGAAGTTGAGGAGCCTCGGGCAATGGGGAACTCGAACCCACGATATCTGGCGGATGCTCTGCGTACTGGCCAGCCGCCTAACCAACTCCACCAACGCCGACCTGCCGGAATCTCTATACATATCCGAGTTCCCTCTTATGGGGGTCCCCGATCGCATAGTCATAAAATTTCAAGTAAAATGTTCTAAGTATAATAAACAGCTACAGGGACAAAAATAAAAAATTTGCCAAAAAAGAGGATTAAATTATTGATTAACACTAGAACTACCACGCCAGTAAAAATGACTGGTTTTACAATTTCATTTTAAAATTCCCACTTCATGTTACATTTTTTTTTCCGCGATGACGTTATGACTTTTGCAGCGATAACTAAAGAAGTAATAAAATGAATTTAATTTTTCTTTATGTATTCAAAATCAAAATAATTTTGTGCCGTGGCTACTTTTACCAATACCAGTCAAAGTGTAAAAGGGTTCCACAATCCGGCTACCGAACCTGATTTACCCACCCATACAGCACTCTCCATTGCAGGAACGTTCCCTGAAGGTTGCAGGAAGGTTGCCGTGCAATGTTCCACAGGGGCGGACGTAGGAAGGTTCCTGCAACGTTCCAGCAATGTTGCGGTGGAACATTGCACGGCAACCTTCCTGCAACCATCATGGACACATCCAGACATTTTCTAGCAACCTTCATGGAACGTTGCGGACATTTTCTAGCAACCTTCATGGAACGTTCCGGACATTTTCTAGCAACCTTCATGGAACGTTCCGGACATTTTCTAGCAACCTTCATGGAACGTTCCGGACATTTTCTAGCAATGGTCTCGCAACGTTCCGGAGATTTTCTAGCAATGGTCACGCAACTTTTCGGAAATTTTACAACAAAGGTCCCGCAGTAAGCAGGGCTCGAAAACTGTTAAAATATCGATTTCGGTTCTCCAAACGGTTATAAAGAACCTTTATTCTGAATAACTGTTATGAAGTGTAAATCCACAAACACTAAAAACTAGAATATAAAAAAATATATAAAAAAGAATTTATGTTAAACGATTGTATTAAAAATGCGCTAAAAACTAAAAAACATTATTTTCTTTTACTACGCAGGATATTTCATAACAGAATATGAATCAACTTAATACAACATCAAGCGTCGAAATGATTTTGCTGTGAGATATCCGGCTCCACGATTAGTTTGTCAAAACGAATCTTCGTTTTTGAATAATTTGAGTTTAAAGTGTTGCACGGTAGGAATATAAGTTCGAATACGTAAGCAATCTTCTTAATCAGTGGTTGTAGCTGCGGCGGTAAAGTGTTCATCTACGGTGCTACAAGTCGCAGGTTCGAATCCTCCCTAGGGTAAAAGATTTTTCAATAAGAAGAAAATACACTGGTGTTAAACTACTACGATTCTACACACATTCACGTCCGTTATATATTATAAATTTTATATGTATATAAAATACAGTTATTTTTATTCTTGGCCCTACTGTCCGGAACGTTCCATGAAGGTTGCAGGAAGGTTCCATGTGCGTTGCAGGAAGGTTGCCGTGAAATGTTCCACAGGGGCGGACATAGGAAGGTTCCTGCAACATTCCAGCAATGTGGCTGGGCAACCTTCCTGCAATGGGGTGTGCTGTATGGGCAGTTTCCACGTTTTGTACAACTTCTCACACGTTTTTAGAATGTTTGCTGCGTATCATTCGATATGATGGTGATAATTATCAGGAAAATTCCGGATCGATTACGATGCTAATGCAAAAATAATGCATTCATTCTTCATCATACAATATATTCAATAAACGACATATTATTTCAATTACTGTGAAGTGAGAAAAATGAATACAGATATAAATTTTTTTAAATTCACTAGTTTTATTTTACGAGTTCTTTTTATTTTAGCTTTATTTTATAAGTCTCGAAAATGGCGAAACGATTGAAAACCTCGGAAGTATTGCAAATACTGAACGACATTCCAATGGAATGCTCTGATATCCACGATGATGAACTCTGTGACTGTGGAGGTGAATCAGAAGAAACTGAAATTCAACTATAGGATAGTGACGATGAACTTTCTGATAGTGAGCATAGTGATAATGAGGTTTTAGACGAAGAAAATGTTCAGGAGTCCTCAGAAAGTGAATTTGAGAGTACTTTGAATTTTCGTAAAAGAAGACGTGCCAGAGAGTTTTCAAGTTCTGAAGATGAAAATGAAAGTATTCTACAAAATGTCAAAATGAAATTAGCGCAGACGGAACCAGTCGGGGAAAAATACAAGAAGGGTCTACTCCTGGAAGATTACCACTTCCTAATATTTTCAAAGACATATCCGGTCCCACAGGATGTGCCAAATAAAACATCATGAAAAATGAAGTAAATACCGCATTTCCTTTACTAATTGACGACCATATGCTTCAATGTATAATATCTTGCACGGAATTAGAAGCTTCTCGAGTTTTCGGTAAAAAAATGGACCCTAACAAAAACAAAATTGACCGCTTTCATTGGAATTATTACGTATTTTTTAAATACCAGTCATTTTGACTACGATGATTACTTCCATACTGATCTTATGTGCTAAAGTCTTATGCATAAAAGCATCAACATTTCTCCTACGATTATTATTCCATTTCCAAAACTTCCATATCAGAGCCGGAGCCATTATTCTAATTCATAAACAACTTATTTCCGACAAATGTGTTAATTAAAATTGCTCAAACGAATGCTTTCTAAATACCAAAACTTACCCAGTTTTCTCTATACATATACATACATCCTAAATATAGTATTACAGAAGATTCAAATTGCGCCTCTGTAAACCAAACGCTGTTTTCCTTATCTCAAACCGTAAGCAAAATAAGTAACGCGCGAAACGTATCTGCATATTGTATGCAACCAGTCCTCCGGATTTAGTGGGAAACGCTCGGGGTACCTGCGATTCAACGTGGAATGATGCAAAACGTGTGGAAGCAGGGCCTTAAGTGGCAGAGCGTATATAAGTACAGGAATTGGTACCGCGTCAGGACGCGACAACATAGTTAACTGCTTCCAGGAATGAATTCTCGTTCGGTCTCAACACACACTCGGCAACCATATCGAAGCTCCATCTGTGACTACTGTGCCACGCCGACGGACGTTTCGCCGATCGGCAATCTCTGCCGGATTATTATGCCTGTCCATCGGCTATGATCACCACGAACACGTCGGTATGCCGACCTCATTAGCTGCTTTGAGTCCGGCTTAAGCCAATGAATAATGGGCCTCAGCACGGAGCCGCCTGTCATGCTCGCTCATATCTTTCTCCAAGGATTTATTGTCTTCCTTTATTGGCCGCTCGCTAAACACGCTTTACAAGCCACACTGTCAGCCGACGAATTTTTTTTTATCGAAATGTCACCTTCATTTTCAGAATCGTGCGCTTCGATACGCTACCTACGATCTAGGACTGGGTCTATGTAGCAAATTTTTAATTAATTTTTAGTTTAATAAATTCACGTGTAAAATTCTATCAGAAAATAGTAATGTCAGTATTCGAATATTCGGATACTGAAATATTCCCAACAGTCGAGCTTTTATCAAGCATAGGAATATTTAAATATTCGTACAGTCTCAACTCTCAACTCTATGTGCTGCGAACAGAAGTTGTGCTATGTATATATTATTTAGAAACAGAAATTTTTGTGAAATGTTTTCATTAAGGGGACCTTCAGGTCTAGAGCCCAAAAGATAGGTGATCTTTAGGAATTAATTAAAGGAAAACTACTATATATAATATAATGGGACTTTTTGCATTGTATTAAGGATGTCTTACGTTATAGAAATCTATTTTTTGTTTTATAATTGATCATTGCAGACGGCACTGGGGAGTCGTTAAAGTCAAGGCGTCGAAAAATTGATCCAAATCGGTGGGACCTGTATCTCCAAAAGTTATTATCCCATTCGACTGAAACCTTTTTTTATTTTGAAGACTATACTTCTGGCTAGGGAGGGAACTAGAAAAAATTACAAAAATGACAATTTTTTTTAGAAAATAACGACACTTGAAGTTTGAAATGACTTTTTTCCTATATTTTTCATGCTTTCAACGCCTTTGAAAATTATAAGTTTTCAATTTTTTGTATTTTTTCTGGTTCCCCCTCTAGCCAGAAGTACATTCTTCAAAATGAAAAAAGTTTCAGTCGAATCGGATAATAACTTTTAGAGATACAGGTCCCACCGTTTTGAGAACACTGTTTCGAGAAAAACGCGTTTACAGCGCCGGTTGTTGTCCATGCATTTGCCGCTACTCAAATGCCTATAACTTCGGGAATTTTACGAATTTCAACAAATCCTTTTAAACACGCATTCCTAAAAGGTTGAACATTCGAAAAGTGAAATAAAAAAAATCGAGGTTTAGACCGGAAGGTCCCCTTAAGCCTTGTTTCTCCGAAATGAGTTATTCAACAGAAGTTACCGATTAATAATCAATACGATCATTCGATACTGTTAGGTAATCTTTACTTTTCGAATAATGCAACTTGTCGGGTCTCCTGGAAAACTTTAGGAAACTTAACAATGAAAGAGTTATACTTAGATAGGTAAAACTTAATAAACAGGCAACAATATTTTGATTTCATTAAAACAATAATTTTCCAACACTGTTCGCAGAAAAACACTCTGTGTACACAATTTTCATATATTTTTGAGTGTTTATTCAATCACTTATTATTAGAACGAATCATTATATTTTTATTCTTTAAACTACAATTTATGTAATTGTTTCATGTATCGTACAATACGGGAAAGTAAAACATAAATAGAGATATCATTGTGGAAGATCGAGCTTTTATTTTCTGCGCGAAACGATGCAGTAAATCAAACGAGATTAATTCCATCTCACCACTATCAAACATGAATCTCGTTTCCATTAATGTTGAAATTGTGTTATGCCAGTTGTGACATTCCTTGACAAATGTGTCCGTGAACTCGCCGCGTATGCATACTCATATTATTAATCGATGGGCAAAGTCATCACGATTACGTTGAATTGCCATTCTCATTAACCTCGACTTGCAGAAATAGCAGCTGAAAATACACAATTTAAGTATGTATTCCGGTTAATGCGAGTCGGCTTATCGCGTTCGGAAAATCTTTACAATAATGAGACGCAAAACTTCGGCTGCTTAAGCAACTGTTCAACCGAATGTTCAATTACCGTAGGGAGAGAGAGGGACTTGGTGGCTAATGGAGTTAATTCGTACTTCTTTATTTTCCGGTGATTCATACGACAAAACATACTGTCACAAAATAACCCACCCTAATGCGGGGTGACTCTGTGACAACTTCAAATTTTATTTCTCATTTTAACTATAAAAGTAATCACTGACTTGTCTTAAAGTAGTGCATTGGTTCGGGATTATAATTTAGTTATAGTTTTCGTGTGATATTTGCAACACATCAAAAAGTGTCGTAGACTCACCCCCGCTTAGGGTCGAATTTTTTATTTTCACAAAGTCACCCCATTATCGCATACAGCACACTCCGTTGCAGAAAGGGTGCAGGAAGGTTGCAGGAAGGTTGCAGGTACGTTGCGGTGTAAGATTGAAACGTTGCAGGTAATATTTCTGAGATGTTGCAGGAATCTTCCCATGTCCGCTCCTGTGCAACATTGCATGAAATATTCCTGCAACGTTTCGGAGATATTACAGGCAATGGTCCCGCAACGTTTCGGAGATTTTATGGCAATGATGTTTCGGCAAAATTTGTGTGAAAGGATAGAAAATGTTGACCATTGCTACAAAATTTCCGGAACGTTGCGCGACGATTGCTAGGAAATCTCCGGAACGTTGCGTGACCATTGCGGAAACGTTGCAGGAATTTTGCTGGGACTTTGCCGTGCAATATTGCACCGCAACATTGCTGGAATGTTGCGGGAATCCTCCTATGTCCGCCCCTGTGCAATATTGCACTGCAACGTACATGCAACCTTCCTGCAACCTTCCTGCAACCTTCCTGCAACCTTCCTGCAACCTTCCTGCAACCTTCCTGTAACCTTCCTCCAACCTTCCTGCAACCTTCCTGCAACCTTCCTGCAACGGAATGGCTGTATGGGTAAGTCGGTCATTAAAACGTTCAAGCTGTTCAAAACACTCGGTGATGAACTTTTTTGAAGCTTGCTTGAATAATTAAACTATTTTGACGTTCGAGTGCTTGACTCGGGTCGATTGATTTGAACAGCTCTACTTTATAATATTTCAGGGACTATTTACAATAAGACACATTCATACACTACTGAAATTGCCATCCACGTGCGTATTTAATATGAAATTCGCAATATCTCTGATTTAAGACTAGGGTAAAGTACCCAATTACTGTGGGGTACCCAATTACTGTGCCTTTAGTTTATCATTAAGCATAATTCACTTTATATTTATCGAATATAAGATATTAAATTTTTTTATTTAAATTCAGTTAATTATTTATTTGTTAACATTAAACATGTAACACACAGAAGTTCTTAAAATATTAAAAAAATTATTTTACTTTTTTGATAATGAATTCACCAAATTTTCTGTAAAACTTATGAAAAAGCCTAAGAAAATACTGAACGAACGAAGGTCAATATTCAGTAAACTAAATCGTTCTAGGTAAGATTCACAACGTTAATTATATTAGTAAAACATATTTAGATTACGGAAAAACAAAACAGCGATTATCTATTTGAATTTCTGTATTTATTTCCATTAAATTCAGTAACTGAAACGAATTGGGAAGTAGCGTCATTTACTGTGCACATTAACCTGGACTAGTTTTCGCACGTTGCGTTAGTTACTGTGTCGCAAACACTACCGCGCGTGTTAAGTATTCCTAACCTCTAACGCACCTCTAAAAGTACGGTAAATATGAAGAATTTATTAAAGTGGTCATCTCTAATGTGAACTTTTAAGTGACTTATTATGATAGTTCATTTTTATTACAGAAAAATTTAACTTAAACATGAGTGTACCTAATAAAAAGCACAGTAATTGCAGCACAGTATTCAAGGAGGAAGCACAGTATTCAGAAAGGGAGCACAGTAACTGAGGCACAGTAACTGATTTTTGGAGATTATAAGCACACAGTAACTGATTCCAGAACTTCTTTTTTTATATTTAATTTTATCCAAAGAAGATGTGATATTTGTTTCATGCAAAAATTTATATCGATAAAAGAAACATTGAAATTTATGTTTAAATGCTTAAGACAAGTCAATTTCATTACTCCGGAAGTCCTGCAACAGGGCACAGTAATTGGGTACTTTACCCTAGGCTTTGTCTACTCCAAATACAGTAGTGCGTTAAAAGGTGTTCGTCTATTTCGGATAGTTGCAACATAGGTACATACCTACCTATTTAGTATAGAGTACATATTGTGGGCCAAAAATGCGCACTTAAAGTTTAGACTTCCCTAAAATCCTTGGTATTACACTGATAGTCATATTATTGTGTAAGAAATAACTACTAAGGTAAAAGACCCAATACGTGGACACGTCCCAGTAGCTGGACACTGGTGCAAATAATACTGATTAGTACATTTAATATTCGCTTTATCCAAAAAGAACTATTTTATTCAATTATTCAAATATTTAGTAAAATATATTCATATTTGGTATATTTGTAACACTTTCGTAAAAAACAATTTATTCTCTTGGACTGTCCGGTTTACACCATTTTAGTATTGGATTTATCTGATTTGCTAAGCAGTCGATGTTACACACGAATACACATAACCTTAAAATTAGTCATTCAATAATAGATTCTTTTTACTCAAGTTTGTTTACTGATTTGAATAAATTACTTATACAGAAGAAATATGCAAAAAGAAAAAACTATTGTGTTGTTTTTTTTATTTAATTTCTCTAGAAAACATCCAAATTGCTGATGTTTCATTATGTGTCCATGTAATGGGACAGTAAAATCGGGACGCCGGGACATACTAGTTAAGCTGTCCAAGTATTGGGCCATTGTAAGGTCTATGAAATTTCAATATTTCACCAAATTATTCAGTCCTACAATATGTGTGTTTTTTTTTAATGATAAAGTACTGTAATAGCAAAATCGTTTTTATATAAATCGATTTGTATAACTGAAAAATTCTCAAATATGTGTACGCCGTGCCTTAAATGTCCAGGTATGGGCACATTTACCTTATCCCCTATTATTCGATAGGCAGTGTCTTCATGTAAATTTACATATCACAACTTATATAAAATAAATATTTCCAAAAAGTGTCAAATGCGAACTCTTGCCCCCACAGCTACTTTTCCATTGTTTAATCAGTCCTGTTATCTGTGAGGAGAACTGAAAACTTCTATTAGCACTTTTGAATAGAAGAGTCTCAGCTCTTTCAGACGACATATTAATTAAAATATTTCCTGATCAATTTATAGGAATAATATTGATCGCTAACAATGAGAATATTACATCAGAACTATCGAATTCAGTACTTACCGCATTGTACGATAACAAAACGCAGCACATCTACACAATGCGACACTGGTCAATCACCATTGGCAACTGCCTCAAACAATAAAATTCGCATGGTGCGAACTTTAACCTACGTCTACTCTATTCGCGAACAGACATGAACTTGTTCTGTGTCAGCAATTGTCATGAAAAGCATACCAGTTACGATTATCATGATCACGCCGGTATTATGCCAGCCTCATTAGCTGCTCGGAACCAGGTATAAGCCAATGAATAATGGGCTTCGTCCCAATGCTGCCGCCGCGGCTACTCGTATTTTTCTGCACGGACTTATTGCGCTGACCCGCCGAGTCACGATTATTTATACTGTCGGTTCAGGAGCAGCTTTCTTGCCTTTTGTCAGTGGAATAGGTAGCATACATCAAGGCCCCCGAGTGCTTTAGATCCCCGTAACGCATTACGTTTAAGGGAAACTGCGCGCCGTTACGGATTATGAAGCTATAATATTTCCCTTTCATTCTTGATATAATGTCCCGTTAATTTCTAAAACGTAGAGCAATTCCTCTCCATAACAATTCATATTCGATTCTAGAACATTACGATAGTATCTTTCGGTTGACCTACATCATCACCAAATTCACTACCAAAATTCTCTAATGCAACAAGTATCTTTAAATATTACTCGAAATTTTTTACGTGATTTAGGGTAAGCAGGCCAGTAGATGGACAGTTTAGCTGATTCCGAAGTTTACATCAAGGTGTTTCTTAGAAATATCTGTTGTATTAAAAAAAAATCCAAAGCTTTGCAAGTAAAAATGTACAAATTTAAAGAAAAAAATAACTGCAAGTAAAAAAATTAATGTATTTAAGGATAAAATGATGAAAATTCTACTCATAGCCCGTATCACAAGTAGATGGACGATAGGGCTAGCAGATGGACAGTTCAGAACCAATAGATGGACGGGTGTCTGGCTAGACGAGTGAAAGACTTATTAGCTATAGTAGGTACCTAGATTAAGTTACTTTTTGTTAAAATATAGTTTATTTCATCAAAACTAAAAACGTATGGAGTCTTCATTGCCAGAAAACGGTGCAACAGGTTATGGGCCCAGGTCGCAAATAAAGTGAGGTTATGTCTAGCCTAAAGTGGCCAGACGTCCCGGATCGTGTGGGACTGTCCCGAATTTGAATTGTTTGTCCCGCATTGAAAACTGTCTCGGAAAGTGTCCCGGATTGGATATGTAACCTTTTTAACATTTTCTTAGTGGCACAAAGTAAAAATATATAGCCTCTCGTTCCTTGTCTAATATCATCAAAGGCTCTATTTGGATCATTACATGTTTATTGATGTACGGTATATTTTTTTTAATGCTTGCCATCTAAATAAAAAAATAAAAATAAGATACCTACAAGTAAATGTGTAAACTGTTTGTTTATTAAAAAAAAAAACGGCTTGAAAAGGTTTAATTCCATTCTGTCCATCTACTGCGGCTAGGTTAGAAAATCCATACCAGTACATGGACTCTCAGTTTTATAAGTTCTATCGTTTTATTTTTCTTTGTTCACGCGTTTATATATAAATTGTTAATATTAGAATGCAATCATCTATAACATACCTCTTTACAATACATCCAAATACGTTTTTTATTAACTTTAAGACACCCGATTCTGAGCAATAGTTAATAATAAAAGAGTGACTCGCGCATGGTGGCGTAAAATCATACATACAAATACATTTTTCGCATACAAAATTTTTTTTTCGATAAATATAATGTTTTATAAAACAACAAACGTTTTTTCTACAAAATAAAAAACAATAATATAGGTTAAAACTCTAGTTCTTTCAATATTAACGATTAACCAACGATTCGTCCATCTACTGGCCTGCTTACCCTATACGTACTTACCTGTAACACTTTTTTCCATACTTCATATGTGCACAAGAAGCTCGTTCACAACGGAAGACAGCGTTGTTTATGAATAACTACGGGAGATATATGAGGTGGGTCTCGACAGGCAGCGTCGCAGTATCGAGTAGCAGGCTTTGTGGAATAAAAGATGTGAATTTTCCTTACGCATTGATAAACGCCCGTGTAACATCTGTGAATTATGTTTTCGGCGGTGGCCTGCTACGGTGTTTCTTGAATATTTCACAGACCTGCGTTCCAAACACATAAATCACGTTCCGGTACAATGTGGGTTAAGACGAGCAGAGCAAAGTTATTTTCAACTCAATTTAAGTTACTTTAATATCCACGTTAAGTGTGGAATAAGATTCGGTAAAATCTGTTAATTACGTTAAGGACGCAGGCTGGTTCGCAGCAGAAAGTAAGGAATGCCGTGCGTTGCATAACGGAACAGCGTATTACGTAATACAGTATAGGATTTTAACAGGGTATTTGTCAACATTATTACCGTCTGGCAGGGGACTATTGATTTCGTACTTTCAGCAAACCGTCGCGTTTCGACAATTTAACGGCAGCCGTGAACAAGCCAAAGAGCCTCTTACCACTTCGATGAACGGACATGGCAGTCCCGAGAAATTACTTCTTTCACATTTCATTTCGTGCTCGTTCTTCTGGGTGATGTCCAAGATACCGCCCACGCTACATCTATAAGAGCCGGCTGATATATCGCCTCGTTAATGTTTCGCTTCATCAGATGTTATGACTGAACATCCTTTACCCTGCCATTGGGTGGTCATTTCTGACTACCCTTGTTGCGAAGCTCACTCTTATAAATTATAGGGAACGTCGGCCCCGCGTTCGTAAGTCGCGCGTTTCATCTTTCAGGGCGCATAAGTAGACAGCGCATCCTTTCCCTGTATTGCGATCGAAGATTAATTTCCATCCTCTTAACGGCTTTATATCGATTTCCATCGTTGTTCCGGGGGAGATGAATCGATCTACGGTCCCCTTGTAGTATCACCTTCTACATACGTCGATGCTTGTAAACAGTTTCTAGTGATACGTTAACAAAAAAATGATATCTACTGTGAAACGTTTGCGTAATTATAGTTTCTGCTACTGATCGCAATTGGGAGTCTTACTATTCGGATATCCGAGTTTCCGGATTGCTCGTTATAACTCGAAATCCGGATCTGAGCAGCCTGGATATCTGTAGGGGAAACCGGGGCAAAGTAAGACGAAAAAAGTTTGAAGTAGAATAAAATTTTTCCCTTTCAATAAAAATGTGGGGAAATAGATTTGTAATATAATTTGAACATTATTATTGATAAATGACGAATAGCAATACTTAAAATAAACTTAATGTATATTAAAATTTAACTTGAAAAGAAAAAGCCAAAACGACCACTTTACCCCATATATGGTGTAAAGTGAATTGCAACAAAATAAGAACTTTAATTAAGAATACAGCTAATTAGTAACCCCTTGCGCTGGAATTACACAGTTTTGCACCGTGGTTGTCAAAAACTATGGAACTTTTTTTGAGGTTAGTTTCTGTTCCACCTCGCCGTGTGGCTTTCTAGCCAGCTGACAGGTTAGGCTATTGCGCACGTCACTTGCGCATATGTTTTTTGCAGCCGTTTGCAGGTCAGTTTACCCCGAATATGTACTCAATGGAAAATTAATTATTTAATAATGTTAGGATTAATGTTTTCTCGAACGCGTGTACATGTATGTTTATAAGCTTGTTATAAACACGCAGATAAAATTGGTGTTAAAATAACACATTTAAGACTCATTTATCCAAAAAGCGAAATTGAAAAGAAAACCAATCGGTGGGTGTCTAAAACTTCATTTTTAATTTTTTCACTGAATTTCCATTTCTCGATATCTGAATGTGCATAATTAACATTGTGGTATTACACATATTTATTACGTCACCAAAATTTGTAAATATATTCTATTGTTAAAGAATAAATTAAGAAAGCTTGTTTTACACCCCGAGGTTCACTTTGCCCCGGTCTCCCCTACTTGGATCCGAGTATCCGAGTACCCGGTTTCGATTCTAATTAAAGAGAGAAAGTTTAACTAATGCGATTAAAACAAGAAATGCGAAGGGAATTATATTAATATTTTATTTACCGTTATACATATGTATAAACAGGGGAAGACCCCGAAGCCGGAAATTCAAAAAATTGTGAAAGTTTATGAATATGTAGGGGATTTCCTCCTGATTACTTCTTTTAATTGGATCTATCATTTGGTAAATTTTTTTTTATAGTTTACGAGTTATAACTCAAAATCGGAAAATAACCGGATTTTCAGGGATCAATTACAACCCCTTAGAGTGAATTTGAGCAGCAAACAAAAATTGCATTGTAATCAAGAGGAAATTCCCCACATATTCACAAAGTTTCAGAATTTTTTGAATTTCCGGGTTCGGGATCTTCCCTTGTAAGATAATAATTTCCTATTTTGGTATAGAAAAACAAGTTTATTTACATTTTCCGGTGACAAACATGATCTACTGGTGGTCACAATATTATCCGCTGTAGAGAAGACCCTCTAGAAAAACTTGCTGATGTTTCAGGTAGGCATACATAGGTATTTTTTTATTAAGGAAGCCATTTTTGGAAATTTAGTTTCTCTATATTTCACCAAATTATGTGATGCAGGTTGTGCCCAATTTGCTGTTCCCTTAAATACATTTCAAATTCAGTAACAGAATGTTTTTCGGTACTATTTTTTTGCAAATAGGCTTCTGTAATCTGTAGGCTTCCAAATCTTTATTATTTCAAGAAGAAAATAAAGATCTCGATACATTTTTCAAAATGTAAATAAACTTGTTTTTTTTATACCAAAATAGGCAGGTGTTATCTTAGTGGCAAAAACACTTATATTAAAAGTTTTACAGCAATATATGTAACGTATAACAATAAATTCGTCCGAATAGCAATAATACCAGAAAATTAACACGAACCGTCCAGTTGAACCAGCTGCATTACCAAAACGGTGTGTAATCAATAAAATTGCTAAATGTATAAGTTTTTAACGCGGGTAAAATATAAAAACTGCAGTGACAGATGTTGAACTTCATTGGCTACAAATGCGTCGTAAAGATAAAATGTTTCAATTCGAACTGCATCATGAAAATCTGAAGATATAAACTAACCTAAAAATCGTCAAATTTTGTAAGCATTTGTACCGTACGTTTCGCTTCCCGACACCTACATATGTTGGCAGGCACCTACTACGAGAGGCTGAATGATAAAACGAAGGGAGGAAGATAACCGTAAATTCTTTAAAAATCGTATGCAAATACGGCAACATTATTCGATAAATGTTATTCTGCATCCCGAGATATCGTCCTCCCCATCCAATTTCCGATTCATTCTCTGAACTTGACAGTCAATCTATGCGTATTACGAAGGGTTCGTCGTAGACGACGTATTCGAGGGTGAACGCCTTTCCTCGTCGTGTACACACGTGCGCGCGCGGTGTATACGGGGAACTGCCGCGCGCACGGACACACGTACGCGCTCGAAGAATAGCGTGGGCCACGATCTCTGTAAAGGCGTCGCCGTTTAGATAATAACGCGCATTTTATCTCCCTCATAAAACCTAATTTATAGCCGCATCCAAGTCTATAGGCATACACGAACGGCTGTCGGGAATAGGAAGAGCTCTGACAGCGGCGGTGCCGTAATTTTCGGGGAAGGAACTTTCTCGACCCTCGTTTCTTCAATAACCATTTCATCGGTACTCTAAAATTTCTTACGCTTCCATTTTATATCTCTTTTGTTTTCCAAAACGTGAATGGGAATTAGACTACCGCTGATGTAATAAACAAAATGATAATCCATTCTTTTATCAAGATGTATGCTAGAAAATCTTAAGAAAAATAAAGCGATCAGTTGTTTTTATTGGGAAACTTAGAGGTGGCGTGGCTTAGACTTCAGCGCTGTGGTGGCAAGTTGGCGAACTATTGAAAGTAGGTCCGAATCCCACCGAACATTCCGAATAAGTATTTATTAATGGAATGAGTAACAATTTAGTGTTCAAAGAAATTTAAAAACACTCGTTTTTCACAACATGTCTACATAAACACTGATAATCATATGGATTTCCACGGATTTCGACCTACTCTCGGTAGTTCAATTTTCTGTCACCAGTTGGCGCATCGAAATTCTAGGCTTCCCAATACAAATAAAAAAAATATCTCGTGCATAAAAGCCGGGAGGTGTCGGCTCTAGCTGGAATTGAAACACGTCGTGTGAATTCTCCGAGGTGCATAAACGGTTGTTTACGTTGCTCCGCGTAAATAACTAGAAGAATTGCCAGTCCGTGGAGGACTTATTCTTGGACGCCTTTGTTACGGCACTGGACGAAGGCGTAAAGGGAGGTTGCATCAGCGAAGGTTGCTGAAAGTGAATAGGCCGGTAATATTATATCTGTGTTGAAACGTCTCCCTTCGGCATTTAGGTGACGAAAAATATGGGCCGTCACGTGTGTGTGCGCACGATGGCTGGACGCAGTTGCCGGCGATAAACTGCATACGTGTTTACCGTATAATCTCCGACGGACGGCTATAAATCCGTGATTTACTCTCATTACCGCACCTTCGAGTGTTACGACTTGTGCTTGCGTTATACAACCGGCTGGATAGTTTAATTTATTCATATCGGGCGCGCGCTTTCCTGCCGGCCGGCGTTACGCTTTGCCGATCGAATAAAAGTTGCCCGATGACACGCGCTCGACAATAATGAGACGTAGCATTACCCTGCTCCGGACACCTTGCTAATTGAGCATCCAACTTTATGAATTCGTACAATTGAAATATTGGTTTAATATGAAGAACCACGAGCGCTGCGGGCATAACGGAAACCTTCGAATGGCCATTTTGCCACAGACATGGATACCGCATTAACGAATCGTTGCCGCTATGAGAAACGACGCGAGCTGAAACCCTGATGATACTGCCCATGCGTGTAAAGACGAATTATGCCAAGTGGAAGTAATATTTTATGACGAGTCTGAAATGTAAATACAGTCTAATGGCTGCCCGATTGCGAGTTTCACTTTACCATGCACGATGGAAATAAAGAGTTGTAAAATATAGATAGAAAGCGCGAGAAGTCGAATTAAATTGCCATTTGAAAATTACATATTTGAAATTCTCGGCTGTTTAAATTAGTCATTTATATTCAACCTTAGTTTCTCAATTTTCATCCACCGTTCTCGACATTGTCTACCTCTCTTGCACGGCTGGAGGCTCGAGCTGCCAAATATGTACTTGGAATTCAAATCGAGTAAAACTCGTTTTTTTTTTTTTTTAAACCGAGCCAAGTACTTGATTATCCAAGTAATACTTCAAATATTTAAGGTCTATATTCGATATTAATACATAAATATTATTCTGAACCGACTCGAATTACCGAATACTAGCACTCGCTGTTCATAATCCATACCCACTAACTTTATTCGCGGAATCTAAAATTATTAGTATCAATGAAGTGGGTGCATTAGTAATTATAATTGTTTGTTTGTTTTCATTGAAGACAAATAGGTACGTAATTCGCCAAGAAACACGAAGAAATGCAGAAATAGGGAGAAATAGGTTAAAAATAGGCACACCCTCTCTATCGCCCATAACTTCCTTATTTTTGCATGGATTTTCCTCAGGTTGGGCTTGTTTTCTTCGTAAGCGTGCGCACTATACGTCAAAAAGAAGCAACTGGACGTCACATGATAAGTACTACGTCTTCCAGGCTATGTGGTGAATTTTCGATTTCAATTTCAGCCCCAAAACATTTTCCATAAGTTTCGCTCGATTCCGCCTAAACTATTCGTCCGATTCGAAAACAGTGTAGGCAAAAATTGTACGCAATTTAATTACCTTCAATTTAAGAGTCGTCGCGATCAAATCGGTCAACTCTAACGCGAGATATGGCCACAAACGTCGGGTCGTCTTCTAAAAAAATTACCAAAATATTCATCGGACGATATCTCAAAAACGTATCCTTAGGATTTCGTCTCATGTCGATTTTTGAGCTTACGAGACCACCCAACATAATAATTTCATAGTGGAGTCTCGATCACAAAGAATTTTTTGGATTTTGTAAACTAAAATTATATAAATAGGTATTATATGAATTACCAAAATTCAATTTAGGACCTAAATAGACATTCGAGTACTTGACTGGAGCTTAGCTTGAACTTTCAAACTAGGGCGCTGAAAAACAAGTGTGCCGGTGAAGAACTGAAAACGTTGGAGCGATCAAGGTTAGATATTCTCTTGTTTCGGATCTATCGGGGAAACCGATGCAAATACATGCATACATACCATGAATTTCACAGCACCACGTATCGAGAGTAACGAGAGTGGAGCGCGAACGCGTTGGACAATCAAACGGGGACGGGGTGGGACGTTAGGATGACACCAGCGGTGGAAGGATTGCGGGAGAAGAGGGTATAAGGTAATATACATCACGTTCGCAGTTTATGGTCCGATACGCTCCTAGGAATTGGCACCCGTGCTGAGCTTTCCCGCAAATGCAAGGAACGTGGGGGTACGAGGCAACGAGATACGAGGCGTTATGGCTCTTCCTGGCTCGTAACCTCTGGTCATAAAGCTACTGCACGCTAAAATATTGTCCGCCACTACGTCTCCACGCCTACGCGTCTATCCGTCGATCTATCTTAATGCTATTATCGTAATTTATTAGCGGCGTTCCCGGAGAATGAATCGACCCGACGTACTCGCCCCGAAAACGGATCGCGGATAATCCCGGACGATCGGTGGTAATGAGGCTATTAAATGAACGCGATACGAGCTACAATTAGTTTATCTGATTAGGAGTATGAAACATGTAATCTCAATTAAACAATCCATTCGCCCACTTGTACCAGAGTAATTCGAACAAATGTTTTTTTATCGCTTCGCGTGTCATTTAGCACTTAGCTTATAAAACAAAAAACAAGCCGTTGCACTCACAACTTAACTTAACTAAAAAGGTTAAGAACCGTGTGTATTTTTTTGATAAAAGTCTAGTTTCTCGATCGCAGACTCTCCTCGTAAGATTGAAATGTTATTAATGTTCGATAAAAATTAATAACAAAAATGTGGTGAATATTTTTATTAAAAAGAATATTAATAATTATTTCATAATTACATTGATTATATATTTGATAAAAATAATTTCAATCTTTTTAGATGTAAACTAAAAAGTATTTTCGAGTATTAATTAAATTTCTAACGTTACCTGTTACCAAATTCTAAACTATCTTGAAATATTCCGAGATTTGCAGGTTGTTTTCATGTTGCGTAAGCTCGTTTACGTTAAAAACATTCAACAAAGCAGCGTGGAAATTTGCAAGGGACCTGTTCTTGAAGATAATATTTTTCTTGGCACTTTATTCGTTGGCAAAGATGTTCATTGCATATATCCGCAAGGACAAGAAACGTAATCAGTGCGAGCAACATTTAAATACGTTGTATTTCGCGGGAAATGCATATCACGCGGATGACAATTCCGTGGCATACATATGATACTAACCATTTCACTGGCATCGGCGTGTTTTCACGCCGACACCGTCACCTTCAGAATTACCGTGAGCGAGGGTAACTTTGTGGCACTTTTTGATATTTTCCAGATATCACGTGAAAACTATACATTATAATCCCGGACCAACACACTAGTTTAAGGTAAATCAGTGATTACTTTTATAGTTAAGTGGGAAATAAAAATTTGAAGTTGTATGTTTCCCCGTACGAATAACACAGGGAAATAAAAAAGTCCAAAGTCACCTCCGCTTACGGTATAGAAAATATCAATATACATACACGTCAACTGTTTTAAAATCTAATGCATTTTACCACTGAGCTGAGTGACTTTTGTGGCCACTTAAAACCATCGCAGTAAAAACTAATTTTTCTGTATAACGTACAACATCTGTACTCAATAATGAGGCTTTTTAATGGAATAAGCGTCTGCGCGATACACTCACTTACAATGTTATAACAATTTACCGAATGTCCTTACTTAACGATTGTAAAGAGTCTATGGAAATAAAAAAAAAAAAAAAAAAAAAAAAAAAAAAATTCCTGTAGTTGAATGGATGAAAGCGGGAGCTAGATTTGGGGTGGTATGTCTTTCGAACTGCACTATATTCTCTCTACTTTCAACAAACACGTCACACGTAGGAGTTACCGCCAGGAATTTCGTTAGTGTACCTACACTTGTTTGTTTTCCGAAACTGGGTTGCAAGGAACACGAAACTCTATTGAACACTTCGAACATTATGACGGCTATTTTTCGCAAATAGATCATTCCTAATAAACATAAATGCACCAGTGGTGAAAGCACCTCTTCCCTACGGCGATCGATCGGACTTGCACTGGTGTCGGATGGCACGAATCATCAGCGGCCTCAGTGCTCGCAACTGCTTGTTAGTTCGGCACCACTGTAATTCGAAACAACTGTACGAATCCCTCTCTGTCGCGGCCGCGTGTATTTTCTGGGTGTCGAATTTCTTGCCGCCAACAGTGCTTCTGAAGCATGCACAGCGATCGTAAGCAACGCCGTTGCCTCGCGGCGAACAAAGAGGTTCTCAAGCGTCATAAAAAGAAGCGGCGTTGTGATGTTTATGTGGTTTACGATGCTTCTGGTAGGTTTAAAAAAATATATTATCATAATGATGAATCCTCGGTTGCGCAAGGCGTGCATTGCGGCGCGACTACGATCTAGGGAGGCGGGCGCGCGCGCGCGCGTTCATAAAAGCACGCACACACTCGCCGAGGTGCGCGCGCGCGCGGCCGCGCGATATTATTATCTCGTGATTCATAGCGCGCATTCATAAATGTTCCCGAGCCGTATAACGGCGCGGTACACAGCGGCATGTATCGATTAACGTCGCTTCCCGACGGGATTTACAGCCGGCGACTAAATTATTTAAAGTCTTCATTTGTAGCGCGACGGATGGACGGACCCGAGCTGGCGACCACGAAGCCAGTTCTTCTTCGGGCGACCGTGTACACTCCTGGTACAGCCGCTGACAAAAGTTTATTGTACTCCCGGTGAAGGCCTAGTCGATGCGTATACAACTCCGCGCCAGGGATATGAAGTTCCTTGTGCTTCTTGCGTTAGATCGAAGGTATAACACGGTGATCGCGGTGAGGCCATCGATCATGCGAAAGTGCCACTCGCGTTTCGTAGAGTGAGACCTAGTTTTCAGTAACATTACGTTGTGGTCTTATAAGCACCGCTAAAAACAATTGCGTTTAATGCTCGTTCTACGAACAGCATTCTGTCGCCGATTTTAATCGATGCTAACAATGTCAATGTACCAGGAGTTCTATAGGTCTGTTAGTAACAGGAGATTACGAACTGATACGTGTACTTATGCCCCGATTGCGATTCTTCATAATTCAACTGTATGGAGTAAGGAATTTTCGGGCATTTGGTCAGAAAATTGCTGTTAAACTTTCAAAACAGAAGACCGTGATACGAATAATAGAACATGGAACAGAAAATGTATAGTTGTCAAGTTAGCTAGGTTGTTTTCCCAAATACGTTAAACGGCTTGGTCCTTTTGTTTCCCTATTATCGCTACACTTTTGCGCCTGAGTATACGCAACAGAGATCGTCGGATTGTGTGGCGTGCCGCGGCTGCCACCGTCCACGCCACGAACATCCAAATGCTTCAGCAAAGGAGGCAGAGGAGCACAGTACCAGGAGAGAAGCCGATGGGACAAGAAAGAGATAAAGACGAAAAGTTAAATAGAAGAAGGCAAGGAAAGATGAGAAAGAGAGAGAGAGAGAGAGAGGGAGAGAGAGAGGAAAAGACAGAAAGAGAGGGAGAGCGGGAGAGGGGTGAGAATGGAAGAGAGAGGGGGGAGAGAGAAATGGAGAGAGAGATAGGTGGAGAGAGAGAAGGAGAGTAATGTGGAGGGGGGAGAGAGACAGGTGAAACGACGGGGTGGGAGGAGTGGGAGAAAGAGAGAGAGAGTGTTCCGGGCGCCCATGAAAGGCACGTCGTGCACAACGTCGGCGAACTCGTGTGTGTTCCGTGTTCCGAATGCACGGAACAAGCGCTGCTTGTCCGCGGCCACCTGAGTTATGATCGCTGTGTGCCCACCCTGCCTGCTCGCCTGGCTGCTTGACTGCCTACCTCCTCGCTTCCCTAACTGCCCTCTTCTTCTACACCCTTCTACTTTCACAGCGGCCATCTTGACTCCAAGAACCGGTTACCTTCTCCGATTTAGTTGGTATATTCCGCGCGATGCGTTTTACGAGCACAACATCAGCTCCACGTGAACGGTGACCGGCGACATCGCTGATCGTAGCGCCATCGAAGGACCTTCCGAAGTCTATTCGACGTTAACGGCACGTCTGGCCGCGAGTTCCTTTGTACTGTTTAATAACGTCGTTATGTTACGACGTACGGCTGGCCGGGAGAATTGATTTTTTTAAATCTGCTCGACACCAATACGCCGCTGGCTTCTTTACCTCTGTCGATTGCCCGATAACTCGGCGCAGCGTTGCGTCAGTTACCCGCCGTTATTGCCGATCTTTAATTAAAGAGCGAGGCACCGATCATGTTAGCGAGGTGTCAGCCGGGTTCACGGGAAATTGCGACGGTTGCAAAAGAAGGAATTAGACATTGTGTTGCGCCAAGCGCGCGTATGCAGAAGGTGGCGCGTTTCGGTATACACCTTCGTACGCGTCCCGATGACTGGATAAGATTTATCTTTCATTAGTACGCCATTTGCATTGAATAGACACGTTATGGGTTAACGGGTGGCTCGTTAATTGTTTGTTTCCGTTCCTTGTCTAACTGCTGACGCCAATGCTGCCACGGCCTGACGCTTTGGCAAGTCTACGCGGCAGATATTACAGCGGTTTGTAGTATAGCGTATCAGGCTGCGGTACGCGAAAATACGTAAAGGTGCGGTTCCACGGCGCGGTGGCTCGGCGAGTTTCGGGGCGTACATGCTAGCCGAGCGACGCTCTGTGGGGACGATGAGCTGCGGCTCGGCTTGAGCTTCCCGTCCATTGCCGGTAAATGTGGCACCAGTCAAAAGGAAGCTTATCAGGTTCGGCTAACGGCGGGAGATGGCGATTCTAGCCGCGCCGTGGGAACGCCCATGGCTCGTCGACTCGCGCTCGCCGAACAGATCCGACGGGCCTGCCAGGCTCGCCGAGCCACGCGCCGTGGGATCGCACCTTAGGAGAGCCAGCCGCAGCCCACGGCAACAAGGCGTGGTCACCGCAATTACCTGGATAGAGTTACAAGACTCGTTTTATGCTCTCGCACAAATTTATTAGCCCCATTCGAGTCAGTTTAATTACGAACACGATCCGCCGTGATTCTTTCTCTCCATCTTTCTTTTCCTTTTTCTGGTGAAAGCATACAGATGTTGCTACTACGTTATGAGGATCAGGAACTTCATTTAGGCCCCACATCTATGTGTATACGCATACGCCCGCGAACACTTGCACCTGCACGCCGCTTACGGGAACATGTATTCGCACATACTTGATATCAGTCGCGTCAATTTTACACTCGACACATTTCTTGAAACTCAAGCGGTAATTAGTTTTACCGCTAAACGCTTAGCGGAACCCGAGAGGCTGCTAACTGCTTCCCGCCTACGCGGGACTGCCTCTCTTCTTCCCACCCATCTTCTCAGCTTCTCTCGCTCTGTCCCCCTGTCTTCCCCCATCGGTTTGCTCGCTTTTTCTTCCTCCATCCCCCTGGAACTATATAAACACCGCCCAGCTCCGCCGCTTCGCCGCTAATTGTGAGCAATTAAGCGGGGCAAAGCCAAGGAATATTATGAAATTAATTATATCGCGAATATCGAAGTCGGGGTTGGTGTGCAAAATGTAGATAAGCATTTAAATTGACGCGTTCCTCAAGTATGACGAAACACAGCCTGCGTGTGCGTGTATCGCGCTCGCGATAAACCTTATTTTATCACCGCCTAGACTGTATGTTGCAAAAGCAGCGTTACAAGTAGATACGCAGATAGATGCTTTACAATTCCATCAGTTAATCACTGGGAGTTTCGTTCACCATTCTTGCTGACATTTAGCTACACGTTTTTATGACATTTCTAAATTATATAAACGCAACTATTTGCCAGTAAACTTGAACCAAAGCAACACTAAAAAAAGTTATATGTACCGCGTAATTGTACTTGGAAAAGTATTTGAAAATAGCACGTTTGTATTTAAAAGCCACAACCGTATTTCGCAATTAGAACGAAAGCTATGTTGAATAATAATTTAGCTTTATACATATGTATTTCTCCCTGGTATTCGGTGGACGCGCATTCGGTAAACGACGGAAGAAACAGAGAAGAATTCCAGTAAGCGTGGCACTCGACATCGAATCGCGGCTCCTCCACAAACGTGAAAGACAAATCGGCCTCGGTGGGTGCAAACGTCGTAATTATTGGAGGCGGTAATCTCTCGACGCGGAAGAGGTAGGATAAGGAGGAAGAAGAAGAGGCGGTCAGTGAAAACTGTGTGACAGAGTGGCTCGGCCTGTTCACCCTTGGTATCCACTGAGTTGGTGTACCCCCTTTTGCCCGGAGTGTCGGCCATACATTACCGCTGTTAGAGCCCGCCGGCACTATATTATTCCCTGACACGGCGTGGCGTGGCGCGGCGCGGCGCGGCGCGGCACGGTGTGGCGTGGCCTGGCCTGGCGTGGCGTAGTATGGCGTAGCAGACTGTAGAAAGACGCGAAATGAGTAGAGGAGGAACAGAAGCGGAATGAGAGAAGTTAAAGAGAGCGCTGGGCGGCAGAAAGGGAGGGACGACACAGAACGGTCGGGTAGGAAAGGTGAAAGGCGCGAGCAGAGGGGAAAGCCGGAGTAAGAAAGACAGAGGCGAACGAAGGATAAGAAGAGGAGAAATAGGAGGAGGTCGGAATGAGACAGAGAGCTGGTACATTCAACTGTTGATAAACCACCCTCCGCGCTCACTTCGCAGGTATAATAAAATTATATCTGACTGGCCGTATCGCGAATCTGGATGCGAGCGGCGAGGTCGGCACAAAGTTGCCGCCCTGTGCGCCTACGGCGGTCGTGATAAATAACGCTACGCAGGCCGGGAAGCAGCCCAGGCCGCATAAGTATGGCCCTGGTGCCACGTCACGCCATTTCAAGTCAGGGCCACGCCACTGTAAGCTACGCTGCGGCCACGCCGCGCTACGTCGGGCCGCGTCAAAGTGGCACTGCAGGCGCGTCAGGCCACTTTGAAAGCTGCTGGCGCACCGTAGCTGGATTTCGAACTCGTATACAATCGTTCTACAAGACCGCAACACCTATCCTATCTGTAGCTGAGAGCCCGCGGAGCATTCGTTTCGTTCCGTCTCCTACTCCGGCGACGCGCACGCCAGAATCAACGGTAGGTCCTGGGAGCGTTGCGCTTTTCTGCTAGCTTCACTCAACCCGCTCATAAATTATAAGTCCCCGGGACACGGCTCGGGCTTGAAATACTGGTACTGACGCGCGCAGTGGGACGCGGATGTATAAACGCGCCGGCGAACTGGAAAACGACGCACTGGTTTTCGAGCAGGGACGTTCGGAACGTTCGTTCCAGTTAGCGCGGAACGTCGTACATGCGACGTGAATACGACATCGCGTGACAGTCCGATCGTACACTCCGCTCCGCCGACTTTATCGGAGCCGATACCATGGCTCAGGCATTCGACGATGGTATCATCGGCTGCCCACCGCTTCAAACAGACGGATTTATTTCTTTCGGCTAGTGACTTTTACATCGACCGCCACTTTAGATCAATCTTCGTGATATTCCCCGAGCCAACGATTGGGCTGACGATTCTCTCTAATCTATTTTGGAAAATTCGGGCTATCAACTGATGGAGAAAGCTTATTAACACATGGGTTATGGGCGAACTTCACCGGCACTGTTGTTTAAATTCGCTTTCAGATGTGGATGGAAACTACCATCAGGATTGGAAACTCCAAACCATAATGATAGGCTGTCAGTGAACCTTTAAAGGAATCGATCCATCCATCAATGTTCAAGATACATACGTTGAAGATCCATTACTGAATGTGTCCGGTGATTAGCAAATACCGTCATTGCCAACGACAGCCAAACAAATCGTGGCTTATCCCGGCTTACATCTCCCTGAGGGGTACTTGCTTGCTGCGGCAGGCCAGGGTCGCCTATGCCCTAAGGTCTGGTCTCGAATATTATACCCTGCCCGTCACTTGCCGCTGTCATGGCTTATGTCACCCTACCTTCTCTTTAACCTGTCAGGTGAGAGTGGCAGTACCAGTTACGTCGAGGGGAACCACCTTCAGCAGTATCGTCTGCAAGAATCCCTACTTCTGTCTGATTAATAAGGGGAAAGTTCTACGGGAGGGTAATTTCGTTGTTCACAAGGATGCTAATTGACTTCTGTATTAGAATTATGCTGTGTGGCTGATTCTTACAATGATTTATTTACAGTTTCACCGTTACTATACACTATAACATTGTTTAATTTCAAAGCAGTAAAACATTGGCAGCCGTGATTTTAGTGTAGCCTTAATAATAATGACTAGCACAATCAAATATATTTCCTGACTTCTTAAGAATGTTTATCGGGTACCATAATATAGTAGGTATTAATTTGAAACACATGTTTGGCCGAATATCGAATATTTTTTAACATAAAATTTCCTTTTACAAGAATATACAATTCTGTAGTTATTATTTCTGTAAACTAGGAAGACTAAATTTATACACCAGTTCAAATAGTCGCGAACAGTATAACGCACCGAAGTTTTCTATGTATACACATTTAGCAAAATGCGTTCGGAGCAACAGTTGTGATAGGAAGTTTCAAATATTACACGAGAATAAAGTTAACACAGTCATTTGGAGAACTCCTCTGTCACCCATACCGAAGTAAAGAGGCCGGCTAAACGAAACTCGTGAATGCAATATGTATTATGTGCATAAAGATAATATAGAGCCTCAGGGAGGTGGTGGCTGGCTGAGTTTATTCCGAAAGACAACAATAGAATGCATCGGTAGAGCGTATTGTATGCTGGAGGGCGCGGTATGGCTCACAGTACCTGCTGCATTATGTATCTCATGCCAGTGGTTATCTCTGTGTGTTGTAATCCTAAACAACCGTTTATACACGCACTTCATGTGGTAGCCATAGTCACAATGGCGTAGCCTGGTTCACCTATGGGTGGCCTCAATCACTTTTAAAACTCTACCGCCATCTGTGCAAATATTAGCGCTGTTACTAGCATTCAGAACATTTTATTTCCGTGCATATCTACA
The DNA here is from genome assembly GCA_963932275.1 of Andrena praecox. Classification (NCBI taxonomy): domain Eukaryota; kingdom Metazoa; phylum Arthropoda; class Insecta; order Hymenoptera; family Andrenidae; genus Andrena; species Andrena praecox. Next base: position 40,034,671 of record OZ010731.1, read on the forward strand.
AATGACGTTTAAACTGTCTACTTCAAGCGGAACAACAGTCTTGTACAATTTGAATATTTATAATTATTATTTTACGTAAAGAACTTACGCAATAAAACAAGAAGACTCAATGGAATATACAACTCTACCTATTTTATATTCTTGTGCTGACTTTGGAGTTTTGGTAAAGGCTGCATGAAATATGGATTTACCCTGACTCCTCATTTTCTGAAGATAATTACAAAATGATTCCTTTACAACCTGCACTTCCAAACCTAACCTAACCTAACCTAACCTACACTTCCTTTCCTAAAGTTAGGTACCCGAGACATTTCTAAAGGTACAGAATTTCCGCACATGATTTTACAGTCGAACAATGTCACCGGGAATTGCTCCCTAGGGATCTACAGGGTTGACCTCCGCGAACTGTTCTGTGAAGGTGCAAAAGCGATCCAATCAACTTCACTGGTTCTCACAGCTTCAGCCGGCAACCTCCTAAGGGTATCTTCTTTTAGCTCTATGGTATCCACCGAATTTGTATGTCCATTGAAAACCCATCGGGGCCATTGAAAAATGTCGGCAACTGAAGTGGTATTCTATAAGAGGGAAAACATCAATGACAGGAGAAGTCTTAGCACAGAAATCCAATGTAGGGTGAAAGCACTTAATATCGACTAGCACTTAAATATTGCCGCTCGTAATACATATCTTGGTGCTGTAGGTACTAGCATGTGTTGGTAATCTAGCGTGGCAGAAGCATTTTAGTGAATGTTGATAGTGTAAAGATTGATTGAACAGGGGCCAGTTTTACGTCTCATTAGGAGAATATAAGTTTAAAACGTCTATGAGTACATGAATATTTTACTACGAGAATCTAATTAATGACTTACTTCTGCAATTTAATCGGCTCCAACATTTTTATTATCGGTTGCATGTTTTTCTTCGTAACAAAGTTCAAACGAAAATACGCCAAACTTTTGAAGTAGCCTAATATTTGCTGCACATGGAGACACGAAATTTGCGGAGCCACAAAGCTGAACTACATTTGCCCAGCTTCTCGAAAAAATAATATGTGTCAATATAAATATTTCGAAATTGTATTTCTTTATTTTTATAATAAAGAGATATTTTAAACCTAACCCCAATTAAAATAGTTTGGCAAAAAGCCTATAAAATATACGTATGGTTAAAAAGAATAGGTATTTATTATTTATCATTTATATTGGTCTTTTGATAATATATAACAATAAATAATGGAATTATTACACAGCAACCTTATGCATGAATTTATTGCCGTTGAGGCACAAAAGTGTAGGACGTTAAACTACAGTCCATACTTGCAAAACTATTTTTTTTTAAAACAAAATCAAAAAAGGTAATATCGTTTAAATTCGATATTCTCTATAAAAAGTGCGTGGTGATAATGACTATTACCTATATAGGAAGAAGGATAGCGATGGCTAAAAACAAAAATATTATATACAGTTCAATGATTCAAGTTCAACTCAAAGCTGATTTTGTTCTTACGTGGTAGCGCGGAAATACGTATTATTTTTCTAGTGTCGTTAAATAGGTACTTGTATTTCTAAGTGGTTGGCGGGAATGGTTCTGCCGTTTGATGCTGCCCTTATTTATAAGAGTATCAACGCGAAGAGCGTTCCATAGGGACCAGCATACATATATTCTTAACGTCGCTAAGTAAGCCGTAATAGGAACAGAGACAGAAACAAAAAAACGTTGCTTTGAAAGGCATAAGAAAGGAAGAAAATGGGTGTATAAATCTGGATGGTTGGGAACATCGTCTACCAGCTGGTTTCCGTCACTCATGCGGGCCCCTTTGATCTTTCGCGTGTCTACCCCGCACTTAAGCGCGTTTTCTCAACTTAATTCCCACTGGCTGGGTGCGCGCATAATGTTACCCTTAGTTACGGATTGTTTCCGTCGCTGGAAAATGTCAAAGTTTAGGGCTTCTGAATTTATCCCATGTTACTGGGCCAACAGTACGTGAAAGCTAAACGCTGGATTTCGCGCGTCGCTATTTGCGCTGTGAATTGCCAGCTTTGGAAGCTTGCTAACAATAAGCCAGTCTCATTGTAGTGCACCCACTAAACAACAGTTAAGGCAGGATACCACCTTAGACTGCGATTTTGGAGGCGTTTTTCATGATTTTTTTAGCATACAAAGAATGCGCAGAAACAAAATCGGTTTTAGGCATTTATTAATGTAACTTTAATCTGTAATTACACATTTTTTTAAATTGAAAAAGTAAAAAATAATCTCTTGTAGGCGGCGCCGTACATTCCTTTGGAGGAACACCGTTAGACGGCGTGTCAAATTCCGCTCTGTACGTGGCTCCTAGAAAAAAAACCAAAGAATGTTCCTATTAACAGCAATATTTTTTAATGCTGTACGTAGGGATTTTACGAAATTTTGATTTTTAAGAAAATGGCGGTCATTTTAACAAAAAGGTCAATTTTTTAGGGTAAAAAAATTTAAAAATGTTTATAAAATTGTGTACCAAAAAAAAATAACAACGCTACAGCAAAAGTCCTACGTACATCATTAGATTATACCACGGGGAAGAATTGTGCAAAGTTTCAAGTCAATCCGATGAAAATTTTAAGAGTAATCACACGGCCCTGAAATGAACGTCATGAGGCACATTTGCCGCCCCAGCCTGTTAGAGTATCGCTTACATTCCTCGGTTTTCCCTCAGGTGCCTACCCGAGGTCCCTCGGGCCGGATGGGATTTTACTACCGGTTTATTTTGTTCAAAACCGCAAAATCTCGAACTTTGAGGGCATTTTTCGAGGTTATCCCATCTGATTTCGAAGTTACAAATGGTATCAATCGATTCGTCTTGGCGAGACCTTTCCAACGGTGTATAGCATATGCTGTAGGCTCTTGGGTCACTAATCCTCTCTAGGACTTAACATTGTCCTTTTATATAGATTTATATATCAGCTCCAAACCGGTTTTTACACAAGAAAAAGGTTTCGGCCACCTTTCTAATGAGTGAATTTCGATTCTATACACTTGAAAGAGTACTTCAAGAACAAAAAAAAATTTCAAATTTTTTTAAGTGCAAAGATGGTATCCTGCCTTAAGGGTACCCCTCCGGTCAAAATGCTTGAAAAATGCCTGATTTTCATGAATTAAAAAAAAGGAACTGAACAACGTACTGTGAAAAAGCTTTTTGGACTTTATTACTACATATTTGAAGAACAAAAAAATTATTGTTTGAATTTTTGTATTAAGAGGGGACACCACTGTGACGGTCGGAAAAGTAAGCCATTTTTAAGAATTTTTTTCGGGAATAGTTTACAGTTTTCATAGAAATTCTTTATTACCTACCTTTAGTACGCTGTCTTAAGAGACTATACAAAAAAATAAATAGAAGAACATCCATAAATTTTAATATATTAATTAATCTTCTAGACACCCCCACGCGAGCTGGTCGAATGTGTAACTATGGAACAGCAGATCCGAAATCAAATTTCATTTTTTTTATTAAATATATGAGTGTAATTTCCGTTGTGTCTACCGATTTCTTAAACAAATTATTTTTGTAAAAATGGTGCGCTTTAGAAGAAAATTTTCGAAAATCCGCGAATAAGATAGACAGTTTTTCGTGCGTATTTAAAAAAAAATTGTTTTCGATCAAAGAATCCGTACGTACAACGGAAACTACACTCATATAGTTTATAAAAAAAAAAAAATTTAATTTCGAACCTGCTGTTCCATTATTACAAATTCGACCAGATCGCGTGGGGAGGTCTAGAAGATTAATTAATATATTAAAATTTATGAATGTTTTTCTATTTGTTTTTTGTATAGTCTCTTAACCCTCTAGGGACGGGGATGTTTTAAACTTAACGTAGTTTTTTTTTGAGCGTTAAAATAGTCTATTTTATACTTCGGATTTGAAAGCTACTCGTTAGTTTTTTTTTTTTAATTTTTTTTTAATTTGTTTATAACAATATAACAAAAAAAAGTTTAATTTCGGGTTCTGATGGTACAACAGTTTCTTCTCTGCCTACTAAAGGTCACTATACCTATCAAATCTCGATCTTATTGATGGAACGTAAATAAAAATGTGTTAATCTGAATGGGACTCTGAAGGCCCAGTCGTCCCTAGAGGGTTAAGACAGCGTACTAAAGATACATAATAAAAATTTTCTATGAAAACTGTAAATTATTCCTGAAAAAAAATTCTTAAAAATGGCTTACTTTTCCGGCCGTCACAGTGGTGTTCCCCCTTAAATATACATACCGCATTCATTGTACCAGTGTAGAAATTAGAGCTCTTGACGGGCGCCATCAGAACTCGTGACAGGATCGTCGGGAATAAAAATAATAAAAATATTCTTAAAATATATGTGAATTGTTATCGCCTTATCCGTCTTCATCGCAAACAAACAATCGGGAGATTTTTAGCACATGTTCAGACAGAATGTTGCAAAAAGCAGTTTTTCTACGCATAAATATGTCCATAAAGAAATGGGTGATCCAAAATTACCCTTTGTGGGTAAGGCGATAACCATTCACATATATGTTAAGAATATTTTTAGTTTTTTTATTTCACACGATCCTGTCACGAGTTCTGATGGCGCCCGTCAGGAGCTCTAATTTCTACAGTGGTACAATGAATGCTGTATACTTAATGCAGGGCTCTCCAAGGTCGCTTACGCGTACGCTCGGGGTTCCCCCACTCTCGTTCGCGTTGTCAAGGAGACCGCGCGACGCTAACTGCGAAGACGCTAGCCCGGCTAGACCGTCATGGCAACCTTCGTAGCGTCGCGCGGTCTCCTTGACAACGGAAGGCACGCTGCGCGAAAGAAAGATTGGAAGGGGAAGCAGGCGCGTGAGGAGCCCCTACGCTGGAGAGCCCTGATCTAATGCAATAATTGATAAAATTACAACTATATTTTTTTGTTCTTAAAATATGTAGGTAGCAATAAAGTCCAAAAAGCTTTTTTACTGTATGTTGCCCAGTTTCTTTTTTTTAATTCATAAAAATCACGTATTTTTCAAGCGTTTTGACCGGAGGGTACCTACCCTTAAAGGGTCCTGCTTAGTAAAAAGACAAATAAAAGTGTGCTGCCAAAAGAAAGTAAATAAACATGTAGTACCTGTGACCAGGGCCGTTCCTGGGTTTTGGCCGCCCAGGTGCAAAAAGAATATTGCCGCCCTTATTAATTCAATATTCTTTAATGAAGAATTTAATATGCAGTGTTTACTTTTATATGTATACATACATAATTTTAAACAGTTATCATGCAAAAAATTTCCATTATTATTCTTATTAATCAAAATTTTACATATAATAAACGGCCTGCGGCCGCCCCTAAGTTTGGCCGCCCAGGTACGGGGGCACCTTCTGCACCCCCGCCAGGAACGGCCCTGCCTGTGACCCCTCCTTACTTGAAAACAACAAGATGATAGAATTATTTATCTAATAAATACATTATATATATTTACTTATATAAAGATACGTATATTTATCTGATAAATACAATATATACATATAGAACCTCCAAGGTCCAACGTAATATGTTTGTTCTTACATGGCATCGAATTTTAAAAGTTATACCTGACTCTGTAAACTACTGACAGTCACATTTGTATAGCGTAGGTAATGAGAAACTGAATAACTGAATAACTCGAAAACTAAGGTATACTTATATATAGGACATACCGATGGCTTAGGGCACAAATATTGTTTGCCCACTTTTTGTGAAATTTGAGTTTTCATATAAAAATCTCTGAATAAAAGTCACATTTATATCTACTTCATAAATTTGTCAAAATATTTTTTTTCTTCATTGTATGCCCCTGAATCTTATAATATGTACCATTGCATGTTTAAACCTGGCTTTCTCGAAAACGCTAAAAGTGAACATACAATATTTGTCGATATGTGCATGTGACGTTTTTACTTATAAGTATTAGTGTGTAGATTTATTCCCCGAAGTGTTGACATGCATTTATGAATCACCTTGTATATTGGTATCAGTAATCCTTATCTTAACGTTATACTTTACATTATCCAGAAATCTTTGTAAACATTAAGTAAATTGGATTTGAATGTTTATCCTATTTATTGGACCTTATTCATTAAACTTATTACTTATTACTACTGAATTACCATTTATTTCGTCATGTAGGTTATTTGCTTTGTAGGGAAAATTAACAATATAACTAACCTAGAAAAGAAACTTGTAAAATTTATTAATGACTTTAAGATTTAGCTACGGCCAAGCGACTCGATTTTACCGAAGCCATTTCTATCGTTCATAAGTGCGTACTTACCTTTTCCATGTTTAATCTTTTCACCAGTTATAAACATATAGGTTTCAAACAAAAAATGATAAAATAGTGCAGTGACCGACCGGTGAGTCACGCTATTTTGAGGTCTTCGCCGTTTATGCCGAGGCGAGGTAACTGTCACTATTTTATTTGTGCTGTTCGTGGCTTTTCTCCTTTATATTTATTTTCCCCTTGTGTTGTATGCACTTCTCTTTATCGGTGGTATGTATTAATTGTTTGACGGAAATAGATAATTATTTTCAAAACTATTTTCGATAATATGTACATAACTAGTCAAACTATGTTTTACAGTAATTTTTCACCCGACCAAAAATATAATAATGGCGTATTCTGTAGCGCTATATCCTCAAAACATTTCCGTTCCTATTTTGTTGTAGTCATGATTATAAAATCGTATCCTGATATTAAATATCTATACAGTGTAGGTACTTTCATTTAACAGAATGAAACCAAAAAATATCCTTTTTACATTGCGTCAGTTTGTTTTGCCATTCTGAGCATTTTACTTGCAGCGACCGGCCACCGGCGGGTCACCTCGGTTTATGGGGGCTTCCACTAGTGACCCACCGGGGAGTCACTCTCGGCTTGTGGGGGCTTCCACCAATGACCCACGCGTCGGTGGGTCACGCCGAGCCCTGAACACGTTAAAAGAATAGATTTTCAACAGAATTAATGTTTTGCACTTAGCACATCCTTCCTCTAAGCGGACTTGTGACTTTTTAAATTTCAAATCCCAAAATGAAAAGAGGTTATTTAAAACCATAATATTTGTAAATCTATAAATATACATACATATATGTATATGTATACTGTATGAAAAATAAATATTTTACTGTTGAGAAGTAAATTTGCTTGCCCATGCGCCCGACGGAGAATCGATGATGAAAAATAATGTGTTCGGGGCTTCATAATTTTAATTGGACTTCTGTTTCTCTTCTGTCATACTTCATACATTTCATTTTCGAGATCATCGTTTATTCAATTAAATGATTTTACTTTTAATCATATTTTCATTTCCTATTGCTCCATTTCGACTTGCTTAGTTCCACTCATACATTCTATGCAATTGTTTAAAAATAACAATCAAACAAATTTCATGCACTCCAATATTTATGTGAGATACACTCGCAGTGCATACATATATGCAAATGCATAGTAGAATAAATCTGTAACAAAAGAAACGCGGGAGATATGTTTCTATTGGCCAGGCCCGGATTAAAGGGGGGGCCGCAGCCCCGGGCCCCACCTTCCAGGGGGCCCCGTTCTAAGCCGTTATTGTTTAAATTTTTGTTACCCCCCGCTTTGCAACCACGGGGGCCCTCGAAGGTTGGATAGCCCCGGGCCCCCAAAATCTTAATCCGGGCCTGCTATTGTCTGCGTTTTCGATAAGTCAAAACGTTTCCGTAGCGAAAGCGCAGAGATAAATGACAAACATCGGGCGGGGCTAATGGACACGTTTCAAAATCAAAGGCATGCAACGCCGACCCTCCCGTGTCTCTTAATTAAGCCTCCTCCCTAGTCCTCAAATATGGAACGTCCGTTGGCATCGTCGTGGGACGCTTCGCAATGTCGCCGACGTCCGAGAAGACACAAAACACGCCGGACACAGGCGTGCCATTTCTCATTCCCACAATTAAGGTCGAATTTGTGACAACCACTTAACGTAATAATGCATCAGCATCTGAGACTGGTTTTTGGCTCCTCTTAATAGTTCAAAGACACTCTGTAGAATGTTAATGCGCAGGGGCTTCTTTGGTGTATGGCCGAAGCAAAACGAGTTTCAATTCTCACGAGCAGCCAATAAGTTATAACAGTATGATTATATGCCGTGCCTACATGCGACGTTTCTGATTTTGATCTTGCCCTTCAACGGAACCGTACGTTAGTTGTGCCGTATGAAACCCACCCGACCCTAAAGTGCTTCTCCCCTTTGTGATTCTTAAAGCAATTGACAAATTCAGTCTTTCTCGATTTAAGAAATTCTAACATTATTATCGTATTTTTGTGAGTATCACTGATTCTAGGATATATTTTATGAGATATATACACGAAATACAGTACAAAGTTTACTTTTTTGAATGTATTACTGTCTGACGTAGGAAGCTTTTAAAAGCAATGAATAAAGTACCAATAAGTAGTAAGGTTTTTCTAATACATTAGGATAATTTTTCCTCGAGCATATTAATGTTAAAACAATGCCTTATTTGCAAAAATATTGTACCTTCTGCATGAAATTTCCAATATTTTGAGTCTTGTACAACAGTTTGTCCATCTCATTCTATTGTGAAAGAAAAAGTCTGAATTAGAAAAAAAAAACAAGAATGAAAACACGAACATCCGACTTTAACACAACTATTAACGCACGATGAAAAGAGGGAAATGGATACGTAGGCTGATTATTACGCATAATGCAATTTGCCGAAGGTAAGTGAAAAACACGAATCAAATAATGAATTTTAAATACATTGTAAATATGAAAGAAATTCTTATGCAATGAATGATCCAAATCCAAAAGTTCGTGATACAGTAATTTTAACAAATAGCACTAAATTTTTATGTGTAGATTTCTAAGTAGCTATTAGATTGTAATAATAATGTATAATAATAAAATTGGAAACTGACATGTCTCGATACATAAGGACAGAATATTTCGCAAAACATTTTACACAATTTTCCACTGCAACGTAAATATTTTATTTATATTTCTCCTTTGTTTTATGCTTGTAACACATAATAACTAAAGTTAAACTCGTTGGAACACGACAAAAAATCATACGTTTCCATTGGAAACATATAAACATCATTTCTTACAAAAATACTATTAGGTACATGAATTATTATAAAAATATATAGTATTAATGTATTTTATAAAGGATAATCCTATTGTTTCCGTATCATTGTAACGATACGTTCACAGAATCAGAGAAAAGCAGAAATTAAAATAAGCTGTGAACAGAAGTCTGTTGGTCAACAATGCGAGGAACGTTGGTGACTTTAGAGGACGAACGGGTAAGTAATATCTGATAAACGTTTGAAAAGTCCAAAGGACAAACGAACAAAATAAGGTAGTATGTACTATTGGCCGAGCATTGGAATTCTATTCGTTCTGACAAAAAACAGTCGATTACCATAACGCGTTCTGGTAACATGAATTTCACGCAAGTCTGTTCCGACGGAAGTGAAGTCACGTTCTGTAACGTTACAATGGTTCGTAAATAAGTCCGGATTCCAGTAAAACCCCCCATTCACCCGAAACGTACAATGCGATCGTGTCTTGTGTTGGCGTCGGATAAACGGTTCAGTTAACAGAGGGATACAAATCCTAGAAACCTCGATTTCAAGTTGATAAGAGACAAATTTTTTTACATCGTTATACCGGTGAGTTGCGGGTTACAGCGGGCTTCCTTTTATGCGGCGTAAACACCACTCACTTATACACACACTGCTTTCTTTGTTAAAATTAATTAATAATATTAAGATCACCACTTTTTTTTAAACGAAATCATTTAAACACTTATTTCAAACTTTTATTTTGAATAAATTTCGATAATATAAAATCGCGTACTGTATATTTGTAATACATATTTAGAAATATCTGTAGTGATTGAACTACAGGAGGATCCTAATTATAACATTATAAGCGTAAGAATCACAACAGCATTTTCTCTTATGCATATATTTATTTTATATAGGTATATTTTACTAATCCGATAAATATTTATCTGTTCCAACAAACAAGATCTTTTTATATTTTACATCAAAATAGACTGTTAGGTAACCGTTGAATATTGTAATATTTGGTATTGCTATGGAAAACTAAAGTAAAATTTCAACTAATATTGTAAGAATGAATTTCACCAAGCGACAAAAATGGCTCTTCATTCGTTTTACAATTATCAAATATCTGGTTATTCCATATTCACTTATAGCGTCCAAAAGTAATAAGTAAAAATGTGCCTGTCATTTGCCCATCAACATATCTCTACACTTATTTGTAATGTAAGATGGTGAAGAGAAGCTTAGTTTTTCCTTTTTTTTGTCGGGACACATCCGTACTGTATAGGTCGAAAATTATTTGAAAACAGTACATTCATACAGTTCCTTGGATATTCTGCTGTATCCTAGTTTTTCTAGAAACATTTCACGAAGAACAATCCGGATTACTGGGCGCTTGGATTAACTAGGTTTACTTAGGCAACCGGAGTACTTTGTATTCCCGTTCGTAGCAAATACCTACTTAAAGAACATTTGCGTGCAATAAGATGGCCGACATTATCCCGGTTCCTGTTACAGAATTAACATCAAGGATAATGAAAATCAGTTGGAAATCATGACTGCGCTGCTTAAGTGAAGTAATTTCTTATTCCGCACCATTGGCACTGTCCGCGGCTAATAGGAGGCTTGGAAAAGCAATTGGGTCATTTATAATCGTGAGGAATTTTACATAAGTAGCCGCATTAACTTACGCTTGAACCACTCATAAATGTTCTGTCATCCGTACTTTATACTGCAATAAAAGTAAATCCGCAGTTCTCATCATCAGGGCATTGCAGCATATGTATAATTTAAAATAATTGCTCATTTCACTCAATCAAAATGATAAAAAATAAACCGTGCTGATAAAAAGTAGGCATTACAGTAACTAACCTTATATTAACAGGATACCCCAACCTAAAACAGCTACGACACAGAGGATATTCTTCTTACAAACACGTATTTGCGGCCGCTAAGAAATTAATCGGTGCACTCCAAAAGGGTAGCCATCCGAACACAATGAAATAACTCATCAGTAACAATGTACAGGTTGTAAAAAAAATTATATGTCGCGGTTCACACAGGTCAGTCTACACCTCTGTATCAGTGGAGTTGTAGTCAGCACAGTGACAGTCCCCGCACACGGTACCGATGACCCGGAGAAAATTATCGAACAAGCCCAAAGCATTTACAGTAACGCGACTAATTAGACGCAAGGCACGGGAATAGGATCTACTGTGCGACCGGGTGGGAACGCAGGGAGGACCGACTAGAGCAAGAGCGAGAGCGAGAGGAGAGGGCGAGGAAGCGGGCGCAGGCGAGGATGAGTCGAAACAGATGAGCGTGTAGAACAAGCCGATCAAGGCATAGTGGAACGGTTCCTAACAGAGAGCTGACGGAAAGGACGATGAAAGCCGACGGAAATTCATGACTGTCAGATCGAAGGCTTGTCCCGTGCAATACATAGCTAGGCATCGTAACACCTTGCCCCGTGCCCTTCGCCGTCAGCCACCGTGGCACGTAGTAACGAGGTACGAAGGAAGGCAGTCAAGTAGAGTCAGGCAAGGCAGCAGGCGTCACGCCCGCCAGTCATCGAGCTCGTCACTCGCCCACGAACGCTTATAAAGATTCTCGCGGGCAGAATGTAGATACGAGCTGTCAGCTCGACATGAAGCATGCCGCCGACAGTGTACGGACAAGCGGGACAGACAGACGGGATAGGGGAATCTGTCTCTCCTTTTTTACCGTTCCTCCTCTCCTCTCCCTCGCGCCCGTCGTCCTTCTCCTCGTCTTATTCATTCGCCCCGACTGCCTTCCGTCCCGCTCTCTCCCTTTCTCTTCCTCTTCACTTTTTTTCCCGGCCCGCACGTTCGACTCTGTCGGCCCTCCGCCTCTCTCTCTCTCTCTCTCTCTCTCTCTCTGTCCGACTTCCCCTGTCGCTTTCCAATCCTGTCCCACGTTGGATCGTCTCTTTCCCGACCAACTGAACACGTCTTCGTCGATCTTTTTCTCATCGGGCGTGTGCTTGTGTTGAACTACGTGTGTATCCACGTCGGGTCCACTGCTAATCATTATGCCAGGCGAAGCAGCACGACAAGGCACCGCGTGCGCCTTCTTAACTTTTCATTTGCTTACTGCGAAAGAACCCGTGAGAGATCAGTGGCTCTCATCCTTTGCCCCGCTGGCCCCGCCAGTTAACCCGGGCCCCTTAATTCTTTCGTTTCTTACCGTCTGGGTAACAAACGTTCGACAAACGATTATACGCGAATTGTGCAGGACGAAGCATTCTTAACGTTAATGCAACGGCATGCGTCAGCAATAAAAGCACTTTGGAATTCAGACTCTGGGAGAATTAAGGTGATCAGGTTACTATAGATTGCGGCGGAAGCAATTAGGTGTGGACTGCAATACCGTACCTTTCTTTGCAGCGCCCGCTAGGGGAATCTTACTGGAGCGTCGATCCTTTTCGGAGGGCATTGTTTTCTTTGATGAATTTAGAAATAATATTTTTCCATGGATTTAGGATTCGCGGGGAATTAAGGGGGTAGGTTACCCTTAATAATTTCGAAAATTGGTTTTTCTGATGTTTGCTAGCTATATCTTTTCTGCGCATTTTAAGCGCAACCGGACCCTGAAATTCCAAAATTTGAAGGAATTACGATGTCCAACTTTAAACGCGATTTCCCAGAAACTACGTTTTCCAAAACGGTGAACGTAGAATCTCGAAAACCGCTGCAACGATTTGAATGAAAATTTACAGGGAGCTGCAGGAAACTATTCCCCTCCATGTATTGGGAGCACATTTTCAATATAAATTCTTAAAAAAAAGATAAAAAGTATTTTTCCTACAAAAAAAGGATAAAATCAGAAACATCAACGTAAAAATTGTATTACTTTGTTTATCAAATTTTTGCTTCCTGCACGAGATGGAGACTGTCTTATATTTATAACTTTTTTCCTATAAATATATTTAAAATTTTCTTTTCGCGCATTAAAGTCAACGAAATGACGCTTAAAAATTAAAACAAAAATTATCTCTATATTCATTTATTATTAGGGCCTGATTTTGGGCTGTTGAGGGTAACCTACCCCCTTAAATTATATGTAAAAACTGTTCGTATAATATATTTTCCCATTTTACTTACAGAAGAAGCTGCGTAGCACCTAAAAATGATTGTTTTATGCTTGCATTGGATTTATCAGTTATTAGACTTAAATATTTTAAATCAAAAAGAGATGTGACTAAAGATTTCTTACGGGGTGTGGTTTTTAGTCGGAGAATTTGTCGCGCAATGAGCCGGTATAATGAAAACGGGAACGTAAACCCTTTATTGCGTAAATTCGTCGGTCTAAAGAACAGGCGCATATAAATGTTTGTTTCCCGGAATTCCTTGGCAAGCGAAAAAGGTGAAATACCGAACTTTTAGTTTGTTTAGCGTATATGAGATAAGCCGAACGCATTTCCATAAACGGAGCGTTGCCTGTGTATTTTTCAAGGTACGCGGAGCTACCGTGCTTACGCCGTGACTTCCACTCCAGGTGCTAAGCATCGCAATGGCACCGTGAAAATGGAGTTATTTTATGTCGAGCTTATGAGGATCGTTTCAAAGAAAGGCTGCTTCCGTAGAAAATGGTTACCGTCCGCATACACCTCGGTGCACGCTCTGAAATTTATACAAGCTGTTACCTTCGTTCTCATCGTCAGCTCTCTTTCTCGGCTATGTTCTTGCGCCACCAGCGAGAACGACACTGGTCGATTTTCGTCAAAACGGCGCAATAGCGAGAACCACGTTCGCGCGGTTACACCGACCGCGTTATCAGCTCCTAATTATTTAGAAACTGCTTCCTGGGTATATGCTCGCGAGTTCATTTGTACACTGATGCGAAAGGCAATAGGAGCGAAGATTTTTTATCGCCGTTTCGTTGATACGTAGAATTCATTCACGAAAATGCATTATCTCTGAGGACATCGTGACACGTAACTAAGTAAATAGTGATAAGATTCTTATGCTTGCGCACCGCTTATATGCATTCATTCTAACTGAACTGCCAATAGATGACAGTTCTACTAAATCTTGTTGATACAGGTAAGTTTCCTATTTACAATTTTGTTGTCGCTTTCTGTGCATACTTTTAAAAATGGCAATATTAACATCGATGGTTAAAGTCAATTATTCCTCATCGTGGAGTGATCATCTAAAAATAGGATATGATTTCAATAATACTTGTTTACGAAATCCAATAAATTATTTGAGATCGAAACTATTCCCTAAACTCAAAAATCGACAGGAGACGAAATCCCAAGGATAGGGTTTTGAGATATCGCCCGATGAATATTTTGGGAATTTTTTAAGAAGACGACCCGCAAAATAAAGTTAAATTCTGTTTTCATTGAAGACAAATACGTAATTCGCCAAGAAACAGGAAGAAATGCGGAAATAGGGAAAAATAGGTAAAAATAGGCACTCACATTCTATCGCCCGTAACATCCTTATTTGTGCATGGATTTTGCTCAGGTTGGGCTTGTTTTCTTCGTAAAGGTGCGCAGTCTACGTAAAAAATAAGAAACTGGACGTCACATGATAATTTCTATGTCTTCCAGGCTATGTAGTGAATTTTCGATTTCAATTTCGGCCCCAAAACATTACACTTTTCTTAAGTTTCGCTCGATTCCGCCTAAACTATTGGTCCGATTGGAAAACAATGTAGGAAATAATTGTATGCAATTTAATTACCTTTAATTTAAAAGTCGTCGCGATCAAATCGGTCAATTCTAACGCGAGATATGGCCAAAAACGTCGGGTCGCAAAAACACGCAGCTGCCACAACCTCGAAATTGTTGAAACGTTTTGTTCAATCACGCACCATTCTTAAAAAAAATCAGTATTTTTTAATTTCCTCATAGACTTCCCGAGATAATCTTATATAGAACCCAAAAATTTTTGGTTTTTTATTCTAGGTAAAAAATTGGAGGAGAAATATTTCCGGCTGCAGAACACTGTTTTTCAGAAGAAGCTTCTTTTGTTGAGCTGTGGCGCCGCCATTTTGTATTAAAAAAATTTAAAAAAAAATGTGATCATACTTCAAGGTATGTACAATAAAGCCCTTCTAACAGATTTTGTATTCCATTCACCATACTCGCATAAAAAGATTCTCAAAATCAGGCTGCCTTTCCGAGCTCTACAGTGTCATTAGCCCTTAAAAGACCATCACAATTCGTCATATCCGCCTCAAGCCATGGATGATCAAGCATGCTTGTCCACGATCATTCTTGCGCAAGCATTGTGACAGTGTGGTGATGCGTTTGAAAGATTGCATAAATGATTGAACCCGTTTGATTGTACGCCGTCAAGCTTGACGCTTGTGCAGTCATGTTGAAAGTGGCCCGTAGACAGTCAAGCATGCTTGCCAACCGTGCTTCACAATCCATGATTAATTTCTGCCCGTACACTTGAGGACTTGAGGCACAACGTGAGCAATGTCTCACGGCTCTGACATAGTAGGTGCTGTTAGTGTCTCTGTTATTATAACGGATTGTGATATGAGTGATGAAAAATCACTCATTAAAAATAAAAAAATAGGATATATGTAGATGAAAGACTATTATAAAAAGTGTGGCCAAATTCTGATGAAATTCTTCTGAAAGAACTTGTTATATTCTTGACTGGAGACTATAAAAGATTAATTAGAGATGGTTAAAAATTACAAATGTGTTGTAGTCAAGTTACATGTAGATGTAGAAGTTTGGATAAGTTGAAGAAACTCAATGTTTAGGTAACTTCTTACATAACTTCCGCAACGTCCTTCTTCTTATAAGTCCAATTTGATAGCAATATGTCATAGGCAAAACTTTCACTTCTCTGACCTCCCCTATATCAGAAACTAATGGTCACCTCAACCTGAAAATTTTATGTGATTGATGTCTCATCATAAGGTATCATTTGGCATAAAATTCAGTTCCAAAATCGTGGGACCAAAAAGGCTAAAAAGGGTCCCATTTTTGGGTCACTCTTTACCATAGAGGGCACATGTTGAAAAAACTGAGAAATCTAATTAGACGTCTTATGCAAAAAGGGCCTGAGTGTCCTGCGGCCGTTCTTGCATCTAACAGTACCTACAATTGTAAGACCTAGGTATTTTTTATGGGCCTATAAGAAAAATTCACATGACGAATCTTAATATTGTTACGTATGGAAAATATTTTTCTGCTCTCCCTCTCTCTCAAATAATTTTCAAGCTCGCGTCTGGGAAAGGAACACGCCCTAGAACCCTTTCTGTTATATCTCAAATAATGAAGGAACCACGATCTCTGGATAGCAACTATTTAGAAATAGGAGCACGACCCGAGGATTCCTAAAGATCTCCTGATACCTATGGGGATTTTTAGGGAACCTCCCACTAATTTAGGAGATGTATAAACCCTGTAACTTCAACCCATGCCAGTTCAGAACTGTACAGTTACGTGCAGAATCACAGTGTATCAGATTTGTTAAGAGTTGGTTGCATCCAGTGAGATCAAGCTCAAGTTCCCTTTTGAATCTACAGTGAACCCTTGTTACGAGGTGAAGTGAAGTGGAAGCCCTCGGGTTCACTTATTGCACTTCATTTCTGACAAGTGACACTTAATTATATCAGGAATGACAAGAGTATCCTCGGATACTCTGCTGCGCGTGAATAACTTATAATTCGTACAATAATGACTGCTCGGCTTAAAGTGGCTCTTGGAACTGAACTTTCTCTGGTTTTTCGGGCCCTATTATTAAGGGTCCAGAGCTTGTACCCTTTGATAAGCGGTTGAAGTCACGAGGAAGCCTAAATAGTCAATGAGCGACTCATTGTAAACATAAATAGACAATTCATAACACCCTATAGAATATTTGGCAATCTCTTTAACTACTCTTCAGACCCCGCATTCCCAGTGCGGCAACACTGTGCAATATTGGTAATTCGACCTTTTAATTAATTATATATCGCGACACTAAATACTCTTGTACTACTCAAAAGACTAACTTTTCTATATACAGAATAGTTGTTCATTGATAAAATCGAGTAAATTATTGAAACCCACTGTTCTATCTGGTAATCCTTGTAACGACAATTGAACATTAGGGTGTGTCAATTTTTTCAATGTTTTAATTTTAAAAACGACTTGTGGAAAAACGGTACAATTTCAGGTTTTAAATTAACCACTACCTTTAAATTTTGTGTACTACATTATTTACCTATTTGGAATTTCATTTGAAATTATAGAAAAATACGAAAATTTGTAAAATTATTAAAAAAAAATTTAATAAATGAGCTTATGAACCGCAACAGAAGCAAACAAGATATCGCTTCTTTGGTGGACTTTGTTAAACAGCATTAAAATTACTACATAGATGACATATGGCTAGATCTGTTGCTAAAGTTACATATATTTTCATTTTTTAATAAATACAAGTCTCCATACATTTTCATGTGAATGCACTAAATACTAATTTCCACATATTTTTATTCTCATTTTCATGCATTTATGTAAGCAATACTCACTTTAAGCAGTATATACATATGTAATTTGTAGTTAAATCTTGCTTAATTTTCACTTCTTTCAACTGTGATTTGAAGTAGCTAAGCCTCACTCAAATCAATTTCTGAAGATAGTTTCAGATTCAGGATTAAAAACAGCATTACTTGGTCACTAGTCGTTTCAAAGTTTTCAAAAATATTAAATTTACCCACAAAATCGGCACACCCTAGTGAACATATCCACCGATACAACTTTATCGCTTGAGTTGTATCAGCCTTTAATTCAGAGTTACGAGGCATAACCCATACAGCACACTCCGTTGCCCGAAGCTTGCAGGAAGGTTCCATGGGGGTTGCCGTGGAATGTTGCCTCGGTGCGGACATAGGAACCTTCCTTGAACATTCCAGCCATGTGGCGGTGGAACATTGCCACTTGGAACCTTCCTGCCAGCCTCACGGAACGTTCCGGCCATTCTCAGGCAATGGTCACGGAGCGTTCCGGACATTCTCTGGCAATGCTCACGGAGCGCTCAGGACACTCTCTGGCAATGCTCACGGAGCGCTCAGGCCATTCTCTGGCAATGCTCACGGAGCGCTCAGGACATTCTCTGGCAATGCTCACGGAGCGCTCAGAACATTCTCTGGCAATGCTCACGGAGCGCTCAGGACATTCTCTGGCAATGCTCACGGAGCGCTCAGGACATTCTCTGGCAATGGTCACGGAACTGATTAAATTACAATAAATATTGGCAATATTCATATATTTTTTTGTACAAGTGGACAACAGCAACAGCAACAATAATAACAATAAAAAAATAATAGTATCGATACGGTATCAGTCCTATCTTATAAAAAATATATCTAAATAAAACTAATCTGAACATAAAATATGAAATGATACAGCACAAAATAGATATATTTGTAAGGTAAGTCCGGTATAGTTCGACCACCAAGATTAAGACTGACGCAAGAGAGGACACAGTGTGTCATTGATACAAAAGAAATGGTAGAACCCATGTACATACTATTTGTAGGTTATGTCGAACTCCTTAAAAGGAAATATTTTTGTTTGTTTCATATAGATTTCCGTTGGTTACAGAACATGGGTCTGGGCCAGAATTTAGTACATTCCTACAACGTACAATTCATTGTGTTATAATTATTTTGAAAAACACTGTTGAAAAACTCTTGACACCGCTTCACGGAAAATACTATATCTCCGTCAATTTTCTGAATTTCTACATAAAATTTGGAGAGAGCATTATTGAAACGTGTGTCTTTCCAAAAATATATATATATAAAAAAAATCGATTTCTAAAAATTGCAGAAAGAAACGTACATTAATTACATCACATTTTAATGCGAGAATAGAAGAAGCAGCGCTACTCAAAACATAAAAGTAACGATATTTAACATGTCTTTCATTTGTAAAGATTCCGCAAACCAATTCACCGAAATTGAAAAATTAAAATTGCAAGTTAAAAATTTCCTATGCGAGATAACGATAGTAGAATTGATGAGCAGCGGTATGATAGGCAGTTCGTAGAATAAGTAATGCTCACGCAACGAGATGAAGTAGAAAGTTTCAGGAAGACGCGCGCGAAACGTAATTGTTCATAGCTTCGAATAATTAATAGCCCCGAAGCCGATTAGATAAAGTGCAAACGAATATCATAAATACGGCGCTGTGTTATTCCTGTACCGTAAGCACGATGTGCCTTATCGACTTTCTACTCGTAACTCAACGGAACGGAGCGTATAAATTTCCGCGAACAATAAACAATATAACAATCTGAAAGGCACTGTTAAAGTAGCTAAGAGTACTCGTTATGTACCGCGCATTCTTTGGTTGATTAAAAGATTTACACCATTGATTGCACATAGTGTTTTATGCAATATGTAATGTACTTATACCCTTGTTTACTCATGACTCGCGCATAAACTAATATTCTATAGCTCTTACTTTCTCAGCAAGCGTGCATCGCACCAAACAGTTAAACGCTACGTCACCCATAATTGCAAACACTGTGCTGTCCCTTAGAAACCCATTACATTTCCTCAGTCTTATCTGTCCCTATTCCGAAAGCCACCAGACTCGTGTCAGTCGGAGAGTTCAGATCCAAACAGTAGGTATAACGTTGTATAACTCTTCATTTAGCTTAATAAATATATTGTTTAAAACAGTAGTTCGTGTTATAGAAAATACTGCTTTTAACAAGATATAACAAATGTTAGGATGAGTACTAAAATGGGTAAAGTTGTTGGAAAGCTACTTCCTCACCGATTTCAATGACCTTTAAATATGTTGTAAAGGACATTATTCTGAACAACGCTTCCCTTTAAACTTTTTGGCGGTCGACTTTGGTTTACGAGATATTCGCAAAAAACTTAACACTAGAACTACCGATTTTAACACATACCTTTTTCTAAGATGTGTCTACACGCCAGATTTTTCAAAAGCTATATGATTCAGGACAATAATGCCTCATTTTTCACATCCCCAAATTTAGCGGGCCCCCCGCACTTACCTAGTCGCAACCAATACTAACACCGTCGACTGTGAAACAAGTTTTTTTATTAATATCTCAGAAACTAACAAATACTCGGAGCTAAAATTTTATATTAGGGGTCCTCTTCCCCTCCCTCCCAATCCCTCAAAATTTTGGTTCATTACGATGGTTTTCATACAGCACACTTCGTGGCGGCAACGTTGCAGGATGGTTGCAGTAACCTTGCAGTGTTGCACGGCTGCAGCGCAACGTCGATGTAACGTTGCTGCGACGTTGCCGTGCAACATTGCACGGGGCGGACATAGAATTATTGCTGCATAGTTGCATCAATGTTGCGTTGGAATCTTGCACTGCAACCATCCTGCAACTTTGCTGCAACGAGAGTGTGCTGTATGGGTTGGGACGTACCGTAGTATATCCTATAAAAATATAGTTATACACTATTATGTTAGTACATTGTATACTATGTATATAAAATGTATAAAATATACAAAATGTATTCTGACCTCGCCATTTTTATTATTTTGTTATAACAAGGTGATTCAGAGTACTTCCGTTCGAATTCATGAGAATAAGTTCTGCAAACTTTTCTGCAAATATCTCTGAAGCTAAGGCCGACCGCCAAAAAGTTTAAGGGGAAACGTTGTTCAGAATGATAACCTTGACAACACATCGCTCATTTGCTGCAACAACGACACAACTCAAAATTTGCAGTTTTTGAGTTATTAGTACCTATAGAAAAAGCGGTTGTTGTCTAACAAAACTTTTCCGAATCCGTTTCCCGAAAAATCGTGAATTTTTACTTTATGCCGTTGTTGCGGCAAGTGAGCGATATGTCAAGGTCATTGAAATCGGCGAGGAAGTAGCTTTTCGACAAGCTTACCCTAAAATATAAATGACACTCAAGTTCCATGTTTCTCAAATTTGTTAAATACAAAGTAAGGTGCACACGTAGCCTTCAGTACCTAAATTTTGGGGAAACAGTTTGCGAGGTTGCATATCTCACAAAATTTTTAATCTCCAGCAAATGTAGAAAACGAAATAGAAAAGTAAAAAGTCGAGTAAACGGGCGAGTATTAGCCGAGTCCAGTGGTAGAGAGGGCAGCATGGTAGTTGGGCCGAGCACTGGGCCCAGTTCACTAGGCCGAGTTCCTTGACTAATGTAAACTAAGCTTAACGATCGCAAGGACGGGGTTTTGGACTCGATGTAACAATAAGGTGAGCTCTATCCCTCCTAAGCAGAGTTGGGCATTATCTAGATAAAAAATTATTTAAATAACGATCGAATAAATGATACTTTATCTTTATTCGTTATTCGAGGCTCGAATAATCGAAGTTATCTTTATTCGAAGAACAACGAATAAATAATTTTATTGGATGAGAATTTATTCGACGAATAAAGATAATTTTTTTATTCGATGGGAATTTATTCGACGAATGAAGATAATTTTTTTATTCGATGAAAATTTATTTGTCGCATAACGATAGTTTTTTATTCGAAGGTTTTATTCGAATATATGCGTCGAATAAATTTTTCATCCGTAGCATTTATCTTTTCGAAGCCTTCGAATAAAGCCACGAATAATCTTCGTCAGCGTCGAGCGTGTTTATTCGAGTCGCCGAGGGTCGAGCCCGGCTGAGCGGCGAGCACCGAACACAAAGGACCGGCGGCTCGAATAAACACGCTCGACGCTGATGAAAGTTATTCGTGGCTTTATTCGAAGGCTTCGAAAAGATAAATGCTGCGGATGAAAAATTTATTCGACGCATTTATTCGAATAAAACTTTTGAATAAAAAACTGTCGTTATTCGTCGAATAAATTTTCATCGAATAAAAAAATTACCTTCATTCGTCGAATAAATTCTCATCCAATAAAAAATTATCTTTATTCGTCGAATAAATTCTCATCTAATAAAATTATTTATTCGGTGCTCTTCGAATAAAGATAACTTCTATTATTCGAGCCTCGAATAACGAATAAAAATTATTTATCTTTTGTTCGTTATTTGAGATTTTTATTTAGATAAACTTTTGCCCAACTCTGCTCCTAAGTACTTCTTCTGTTCTTACTACGGTGAACGAGACAAGCTGCTTTTGAGCGGGAGCGACGCTTGCGATATTAGTCCCTGAATTTTGTACAGCATCTTCGTCAAGCGCTGCATTTTCAAATCCTATTTATTGTATCGGCTGCACTATTTATGCCTAATAGGACCTGGAAAAGCAGGCCGTGCCTTTCATGGATTATTTTAAACGCTTATGTAATCTATTTCCTGATCTCACAATGTTGGATCGAGCGATAGAGTAACGAAAGTACCTTCAATTAACACTTTACGATAAGACATACATAATGTTTCTCTTGAAGATTTTAGAAGTGATATAAGTTTCTACATTGTAGGTACGTATTAGCTAATAGTACTTGCAAATATTGTTGGTAGAGTTGGAATTATAAATGTATCTATGTATATGTGAAATTAAATTTCAAAGAAAGCTTATTGCAATATTGCGGATGTTAGTCATACAAAATAAACAACAGCAAGTACATGTTGTAGGAAGTGCATACACAACATCTGAAATAGCCCTGAATTTCGTGTTTAATTGTTTACATAGTTACGTATCAGTGTGAATAACAGGTACATAAAATTTTTATGTCAGTGAATTATTGTGTACTTACCTATGTTACTTGAAGTAGCAAACACAGCAGTTTACCAGAGTGTGGAATGTAAGTACATGACACGGTATAGCTTACTACTTTCATTTCTCCTAAAATTATCCGAAATTGCATTATTATTTGCAGGGTCGGCGGAACTCATTATACAAACTACGCGCCACTTAAGGGCGTCAGCCGAAAGGGGTGCTAAGAAACTATATCGCACGCTTAATAATAAAGGAGTCCAACTCCCACATAAACAAAATGTAAATGTAATTCTTTTTTTATACTCCGTAAAGGCAAAATATATTAAATAGAAAATAGGTGCAAAAATTTTCTTGCATACGGCCGCCAAGGGACCGTCCTTAAATTACGTAAGGGTAATTTTGCCGAATTCTTACCCCCCCCCCCTCCCCCAGTATAACAATTCGTAAGATTTGATATTCCAACCCCCTCCTTACGTAATATTTTTTACACTTAAATTTTGCAGTTATTAAAATTCTTTTAAATAAGCCTTAAGTAATTTAAGGGTGGCCCCCAACTATCCTCACGTCGGCCCTGATCATTTGGGGATTTTGCACGCTACGTATAACCCTTCGGTAGCGCTGGATTGACTACTTATTGTTAGTTCCCTGCATGTGCAGTGGAAACGGGATTTGTAGCATAATATAATTTCATCCATACACATTCTAAAATAAGGTGTTATGTATATTTGATTTCAATTTCGATAAGAAGAAAAATCTTAATCTTTTTATGTACTATTAAGGTCCCACCTTTATTGGGAAACTTAGTGGAGGCGTGGCTTAGATTTCAGCGCTGTGGTGGTAAGTTGGCGAACTATTGAAGGTAGGTCCGGATCCCACCGAACATTCCGCATAAGTATTTATTACTCGAATAACTAAGAATTTAGTGTTCAACGAAATTTAAAAACACTCGTTTTTCACAACATGTCTATAATATAAATATAAACACTGATAATCATATGGACTCTCAGTAGTTCAATTTTCTGTCACTAGTTGGCGTATCGAAATTCTAGGTCTCCCAATAGTGAACAACGTAACTAAGTAGCTTGATACACAGAATGGGTCCAAAGGGATTAAGGAATCCGAGGGTATTTCGTCTGCCGAAAGTTCGTTTGACGTACCTAATTTTATACATAAGTTTAATCGAAATTTAAACGGCGACAAGAGAAGCTGACAATGATTCACTGTCAGTTAGTTACGCGACTAAGCACTAACGAAATAATGCGGCTGATTTGGTATAGGTACGTATAGACACTTTGTTCAATGAAATCGATTGGTAAAGAGAAATTGAATTTCACCGAAAATTTATTCGAGAAAACAGCAACTGATCGTGCGTCAGTTGAACCAGTTCTGTTGTCACTTATAAATGGAAGATAATTCGGCGAGATACACTTGATCGATTAATACCAAACCTGTTTTACATAGATGCCATTAGATGGATATCAGCTAAAAGAGAATTCGATACGCCATTTATTATTCACAACACTACCGTACGTCATGGCCCTCTACACCGTCACGTCTACAGTGCAAGGAACGGTTTATTATCGCTATCATTACCATTACCATTACCATCACCCGGCATTATTACTCAGAAGCGGAGCACATGTGCTGTGCGCGGTGCAATAATAATCTTGATTGTCTTCGGTCAGCAGCTCACGCTACTTTGCGCGGCTACTTGCAATTACACTCTCATAAGAGAGACCGTTAGCTTGGAGCAATGACGCCGCTGAACAGCGAACAAACGAATTGGTATTTTACAGTAACGAATGTAACGATTCAGCGTTAATACTCTGTCTGGCAGAATTATTTAAAGCCGTTATAAAATGGATTACAAATCGCACAATTACGCAGCATTATACACCAAAATGGACAAAAACAGTAAACGAACCTTATTTCTGTTTATATCGCATGCTGTTAAGTTTAAGAAAAGAAATGTAGTTGGAACTAGTTCGTACCACGCACAGAAGATCGGTAAATAAATTTTCTGATTTCACAACGAAGAAAAGGTACAACAGTATGAATTATCGGGAATTAAATAAATAAATCATCTTTTTATCCGCGAAACAGTTTTAAGTGTCCTTCAGTTTTGCACTCTTGTTAAGCGCATTTTATTCGGATAATCGTCATTTATATACAAATAACGAAATATAGAGCATTTTCAAATTTCCGATGCATCGAATCGCTTGTTTCTTAAAAAAAATTTCAAATTTTGTTGTTTTTAGCCCAAAAAATAGGATTCCCCCTTAAAGGGCAACCGGCTGACAGGCGCGTTTGTCAGTTGGCCCGCTATACTATATTTTTATTCATATCCTTTCCTTCTCGCCCTTAAAAAACACAGGCGAAATGATAATCGATATATCGATCCGCGGAAACACAGCAGGGCTCCGTTAAATGCCACTTTAAGGTAGTTCCTGAATAATCTACTAAATTCAAGAATTCTTTCAAATTTCGTGCAAAACTAATTTGGAATACAAGAAACCCTTGTACAAAGGTTAAAATCGATTTACCGCATAGTTATCGAGAAATTGTTAATTAAAGTTGATGCATTTTAACACAGTGGCATATGGCAGAGTAAAAAAAAGAGGGTTATAGTTTCAGTTTTTCTTCTGAAACAGAAAAACCATATTCAAGAAATGTACCAAAATTGGCACAAAAGTACATCGAAATGTGAGGAAATGAATTTATCGATTTCTGCAAAACTGACCACGTAGTTTCTTCGTAAATGCCCATAAAAAAATAGGTTTACTTGCAAATTTTTCAGAAACTTACGTAGAGCAATCAACGTGGCAACGTCGCACAATCGATGTGTTTAGACATTTAAATAGCGAACGACGAGTCAAATTCGTATGAACATTTTTCTGACATTTTGGTTATAAAAGACGCTCCGAATGAATGCGACGTTGTCAGATCTGCTGCTCCAATTCACTACGCTAACCAATTTAATATTCTATTTTCGTATTACAATTATTTATATTAACATTGAACTGTTTAAAATATATATACATGATGTTAAAAAATATTATTATTATTTCCATAGTATCATACTACTTTACGTTTATCGTTTATTACGCAACTCTAATTTGACTAACTTAGTTGATTAGGAACTACCTTAATAGGCGTTTCAGGCCCGTGTTTTACGGAATATAAAAATGCTTAAGGGGTTAGGTTACTCTAGCGATGCGGAAAACTAGGCAATTTAGTATAATAAGTATTAAAAAAAACCGCTGCAATATTTAAAAAATGTTTATAACTAAGTCCGTACGACGCCATTTTCCGGAACACCTTTTTTTTTTAATGTCCAACTGGTGTGCAAGATTCCGGCAAAACGGCTATTACTTGCAACAAAAACGAAAAAGATTTCATTAATTATGATAAATTCCTAAGCATTGACGATCAAACATTTCAATGTTTGTAAAAATTAACAAAATGGCGGGTATTTCAAATTTAGGGTTCGAGTTTCGACGAAAAATGAGTCAATTTATTGTTTACGTTTCGCAAAACAATTAGAAAATTTAGAAAAAAACGGATCGTCAATGCTTAATAAATGTAATAGCAAGAATAACTGTAAATTTTCAAAGCGATTGATCAAATAGAACTCGAGCAATCCTGCACACCGTTTTGAAAAACACGGTTCTGAGAAAAACGTGTTTAAAGTTTGAAAACCTAATTTGCGATGTTGCTTTGGGCACTGTGTCTCCAGAAAAAAAAATTGTGTACACTGGGACCTTCTACATAATGTTTTAAGACTTTAAACTATTGTTTACGCCCCAAAAAAAATCGATTTTTTCCAAATTCTAGAGTAACCTAACCCCTTAAACCTGCAAAACTAAGCATTCTTGAACATTTATGTACATACGCCAACTTTTTTTTTATTATTTTGGTTAGTAGAACCGATCGTGAAGAAAGTCCCACACTTTTTTCACTTGTTTTACAAACACCCGGTATACTTTCGTTGTACACGCACTTATGCTTCAAATCTTTACACTGATGATGTAACTATCACCTTAATCGCACATATTAAATAAATTCGAATAAAAAAACACATGATGATTGATTTATAGTTCATATAGGGTAAGTCGGGGGGAGATGGTCATACGGGAGAGATGGGCAGTGGCAGTATTTTTTAGAAGGAAACGCCTGACGGCGCAGCCTCCACGTGGGTACAAAGAGTCATAGAAAAGCAACATTCTCAGGTCACAGTGTTGGAATAGAACGTATTTAAAGGATTGTAAATCCACTGTGAAATTTAAGCTAGTGCTTCAAAATGTTTGGTCTATATTTTGGTCACCTTGTTTATGTTATTTATGCTGAATATTTTTAGTTCTCAAGATGTATTTTGGATAGTGTATTGTTCACAGTGTTTTTAACCTTAAAGTATTCAGGGTTACGTTTGTTAGTCTAAGTGAAATGGGAATGGCCATCTTACGAGGGCTTTAAAGGAGAGATGGTCAATTTTTGTTCGGGAGTGATGGCCACAGCTGTATTTGATGTAATTTCAGATATTTTGAAGGTTGTTTTTGTAGGGCCTAGAATGGTCCTAGCAATGGTCCCAGTCCATCTAATATGGTCTTTACTAATTTAAAACCGAATGACCACTTGAATCGACCAAGCACCACGGGTCTTGTTGCTGAAATTGATGAAGAAAGTACGCCCACCCAACTCACAGCTGAAGCCCAAAGAAGTTTTGAGCGGGTAAAAACGAAAGTGGATGAAAACTAGAAAGAATCTGTGAAAGAATCTGATGATCTTTCCCGGACATTAAGGGAGAGATGGGCAATGACACTTGTTTTTCATTTGTAAAATTTGTGTATTAAATAATAATTTTTCGTTTATCAATATTAACGGATATGTAGGCAAAGGATCGAAGTTTTGTTCTACATCATTTTCGTTGCTTTATTTCAAATGAGTTGGCTGTAGGAGCCTCCAAACGAAACTCTGACCATCTCTCCCGAACTTACCCTATTAACTTCTGCATGTGTAAGATACTTTTCCAATGCTCTTTATTCATTGGTACACGTGAATTATAATAATATTCAATAGAGATACTGTAAAAACTCGTTGTTCTTGACAATCCAGTGCTCTCACTCGCAAACTTTGCTCGCGAATGCTCCTCTCAGCATACCCTTCCAGGATAACTCTTCTTCCCGCCAAAATGCCAGAACAGAGTTCTATCTTCCCGTGTCTTCTTCAAGTGTCCACATCTGCGTACCACTTGCGAAGAACCCCGACGCCGCTGAGGAACGTCCATCGTCGCGGTGGCCTTTGTTCTTGTCAGCTCGGCCACCCTTGAAGCCCGCAGGCCTGACCTGTCGAACCTTCCTTCAATGGCAGACATCCCGCCTTTTCTTCTTATTTCCACTGTTTCTTACACATGATTATTTCATATAGCTACCATTATTCATAGCACGAATTTATCACACCATGGTCAACAAAGCGGGTGTCGTCGGCTCGCTGTATCCGATCCCGTGCCGCACACTTCTCCGCGGGAACGTGAAATGAAGCGTTTTCGTCATTATTAATTCGCGCGCATAAATTTTATTGTCTGTAATTCCAGGAGATGTTGTACCAATCACCAAGGCGTCTCTGTCACGATACGACCGTCCAACTTCATCCTTGGAGCGTCCCGTTCAGTAATTCCGAGGATCGGACGACTGTCCTGTCGCGATCGTTGAGGATCGTAAAAAACTTTACAGCAATACGTAAGGTATAATAATAAAAGTTAATGGTAAAACCCCGGGGCCATTCGATTAGCATCGTCCTGTGGCGTTTAACGCGCGACGATCGTACGAAATTCCGCGCCACTGGAAATATACGTAGCACGCATGTTACACCGACGATGTAGTAATCGCCGGCTTATTACCAGCGGAGCCGCCGGTTTAAACGAAAATCAACCGGCGCCTGGTCGGTGTGTGTCATAACGGCTCGCACACTTCTCTGGCGAGGCATTTCTCCATGAGCAGCACACAATTATTGCGCGTAACGAGTGAACGGCGTGTAAACGATACGCGAAAAGGAGCTGCGCAACGGGCGGAAATCTCGCCGGCGAGCGCTCGCCTTTCTGATGCGCGGGAATTATATCGGCGCTGCCCGGTCGGGGCGGCTGCGTGTGTAAAACAAAGTCGTTATGTCAAAGAGCCATCCCGACCCAGCGGAATCCTGTCGCGCACGCGAACGCGCCACTGACAATCGCCCCGGTGGAAGCGGGGCAAAGTGGCAAGGAGGGGCTAGGTCAGACGAAGCGAGGGGACCGGTAGGCACGGCGCGAATAAATAAAGCTATCTCGACTCGCGTTTATCATTCGCTATCCGAGCGGTCCTCGTAAATCTGCCCGCCATCCAGCCAGCCAACCTTCCTACCAGCCCGCCTGTCTGCCCCCAGTCGATAAGAGTCAGCTACGGGGCAATATGTTGCATCTCACCCCTCGGCTGAGCTTCATAGCACGAGTACAATTATGCTACAACCGTTTTTAACCTCTCCGCAGCCGTAGCCGCAGCCGCCAGCCAGCAGCCGCCAGCCGCAGCTATCGTCTTCGCACCTCCAGCACCGCTTTCCTCCTTCGAGGTTGCCGCCTTTACTTGGCGATAAATATTCCTGCGCGATGGAAGACGTCCCTCGGATATTCGATGGGCTAGATGCAGATAACAGAATGTACGTGCAGGCTGACGTTAGAATTGTATCCTGGTTTCCTCGCTGCAGGAACGTTTTAATTTTCCGCCCAAGCGGACCTGTTCAGCTCTTGCAGAGGTTGATGCGTGTCTGATCGTTGCTGCCGCGACAATCCTCCTTGGAATAATTTTGCCACCGGGTTCGCTGTATGCGCATTGTTCTGTCGCGATGCCTGCTCCATGGCAAGGAAGCGCCCGTTGATTGGTGGAAAAGGATATGTGTATGATCATTGTAGGACTTTGGCATCACAAGCCAGAATGGAGGAAGACACTTTTCGTGCGGCTCCATAAAAAGAAATCCAGTTATATCGGTTGGCAACCGACGTGTCATGAGGAGCCACAGTTAGCATATAAGCAACTGGTTCTTACAAATGCAAGGAGCTAGCTAGGCTAATTTACGTGTCGACGTTGGCTTATTTTGTCTATTTCTGTGACCACTGTGTAACACCTCTGACCTCTTTTCTAGGCGACCCTGTATATTTCGGTGAATCAGCTTGAAATTAGTTAGACCAGTTGCAAGCAAATTTATATTTTACTTGACACTGTCGTACCAGTAATAATATTTATAAGCAACAACAAATTGCGTTGAGTTAAAGCGGTATTGTTTAACATGAAGGTTAAGCCAATTCCTTCATGCTTCAACACTGTTGCAGAGAATAAACCATACAAACGTTGTAACGCGCTGAGACTGATAAAGCTGTTGCACAATCCTCTAATCGTGTTAGTCATTGTGGATTGTGGGAACGGTGAGTATATTATTATCTGTTCTTCGTCATCTGAAAAGTATTTTCTTTCACCGTATCATTGTGTTCAATGTTTATTACTCGTTCACCACTCAGCCTGTGCCCGCGCCTCTCAGACGTGCAACTGGTTGTAGTTCAAGAATATTGTGCTCCTCTCAAAGATATGGTCCACCTGAAACTATTTTACCGCGCCGCACAGTGCGATGAATCAATGGTAAGTCGGGACAAAAATCATAACTTCTGAAGTAATCAGTTTTCGACCTATATACCCCAATACTTTTTTAACCAGAATATATAGATGCATCGATTGGTGTAGAAAAATATATACAGTTGCATTCAAAAAAATTGAGGTGATCTCGATTTTTTATTGAATAAAAAGTTTTTTATCTTTTGCAATTTGTTGTCAACTGAATACTGACTAATTTTTGTTGCAATTTTTTTTATCAAATTATTTTTATCACGTGCATTTGAAGTTAGAACTTTTCATTAAAATATATTTTACGTATATAAGCTTATTTAGACTAAAAAAGAAGAAGACTCTAAATACGTTAACGTAATGTATTGTTATTATAAACTTTTAATGATAATATCTGTTAATTTAGTTTAATAATAGTTTAATAATAATAATAATTTCAAAGACATTAGAATTCTTGATGTGCACCCTTCTTCCTAAAAAAATTTATTTCTCAAATAATCGCAGGTAATAGCAGAAAAGCGCGTTATTTTCATAAAGTATAAAGTTTGGGGAACCAAATATAAAAAAATCACGGATACGTTTTGTTACGTATTTTTTAAAAAGTCGGTTGAAATAAAATTTTCATTCTCGGGACTAAGAAGTTTTCTAATGGTCAGTAAGGCCATAAGCCTAAACAATAATTTTGAAGCACACATACCCAGAATACTAGAAGCCATGGTTAATAAAGTGAGCCAAGAATAATAAATATTCTTAAGGTCTAAATAAAAAAAAAAAGAAAGTAACTCTACCGCGTATGAATTTCGAGTGACGCTTGAAGTCCTTAGATTCCAGGTTAAGATGGTAAATAACATCGTAAACAACTACGGTAACCTAGCAACCATAACCGAACTCGATTTCTGAACATTTTAATGTAAATATTAGATGACAAATATCACCCTGCAAAATATTTGATTTTTTAATTTTTGTCCATGTATCAACGCACTGTGCGTCGTAGGAAAATAATATTCACGGATTTGTCACACGCAATGTATAACATTATTCATGTTTACATTTATTATGTATCTTGATGAATAGAAAAGTTTCACAGATATTTGTGCAGAAAACAATAAACACTTTTAATTTTATAATAAAAACCCATGAAAATACTAATACTACAAATATATTTAATTAATTATTGTATTGCAATTCGAATAGCCCACCAGATTGGACATCGTACCAGTCTCCTTTGCCAATATTCTACATCACTTATGTATAAATAACGAGTAATAAATTAACAGTAAAAAGGGCAGCTCTATTTTGCAAACACCAAGATTCTCAGAATGAATGGAGAAAATATCTACAGACTCAAAAGACAATTCGAGGAAAAATGTTTCCCGCCCGTGCAAGTGTTATAAATACACGACCGTCATGGCGCAGCGAAATAAAATATATATTCTGAAAATAATTTCGTCGCAAGTAGCTGCACCTGTGACACATAAAACTGTTCGAAATCTCACGGTGGGGTAAATGAAAAAGGATGCTTCAAAAAAAGCAGACGGTTAAGTGGAGTCCGCCATTGAAGCAAACAGTTTAAGTCGGATTCACGCATACCAGTTCCGCGACAGCTCAGCGCCATCAGTGTCAATGGTAAAAAATATCCTTTGCCCGTTTTGGAACGGAGCAGTTCACACTGGTCCGTGTCAGTTACCGAGACTGAAACGAAGAGGAGACCATTGCCGCTGGCGGCACTGAACCGCCGCGAAACCGACACGTGTGAATCCGCCTTTAGAGTTTTAGGAACCCCGCGACGAACGCGCCGTGCGTTCCGCGCTAAGCTACCTATACACGTGATTCACTGGGCAAACGTATCGATGTGTCGTCCGCGACGTCCTCATCGTCGCGTTGTCTTCTTCGTCGCCGTCGAAAAGAGGCAAGAGGAGAAAGAAAGGGGAGGAAAGTGGCGGACGATAAAACGAGGAGCGCAGGAACGAACCAGCATGACAAACCTTTCAGCGTCTATTTTTGTTAGTTCCGCTGATGGCCTGTGTGTATCTCGCCGTTCTCGCTCCGTTTTTACCCCCGCCGAGGGCGTCACGGTTGGGTATATGTATGCGATCCAGTAAATTCTTTTTACAACACGGTTAAATCAGCGTGAGATGAAACGCAGGGCAAAGCGTGTAGGATCAGTTGGTATTAATGTGGACAGCGCATTAGACACGTCTCCGGGAGGTATCTAAGACAGGGAGAGAGAGAGAGAGAGAGAGAGTGAGAGGGGGAGAGGGGAGATCCAAGGAACTGGATGAAAGAGAAAGAAATATGGAGAGACAGAAAGGAAGAGAAAGAGGAAGACCGGGGGGAGTCTCTTTGATCCGCTTAGGCTGGCTGCGTCATCAAGTAATCCGACAGTAGATTACTTCCAATACACACGAAGGCTCGCTTGTCCGGCAGCCAACTCGCGTTAAAATCCTAGCGTGTGGGTGTATCCGTTTGTACTCGCTGGTGTTTACGTGTATGCAAGACGAACCGCCATATCTACTGTCGATTTATGCGGTCAACATCGCGATATCTCCCTCAAAACGGGTCCTCTCGGCCATCCCGATTCCCGGCCGCGGTACGAAAATAGCGACCAGTATGTAGAAATCTTCGTGTATCTACAATCTACAGCCCGGTTCCCTTGTAGCCTCCCTCTGAAATTCTCATAATTTACCTCGAGTCACTGAGGGATTTACATACAAGCCAAAAAGTGGTTAATGCTACTTCGCATGATGCCAGACCAAACGCAGATCTGTTTAACCATATCGTTGAGAGGGTTCACTCGCTTTACGTTCGTTCTTTTCGTGTTTCACTTACTAAACGCACGCGATGTACACCTTTATGGAGTTCCACTTCTAAGGGAGCCTGCTGCAATAAAGTTCCTTTTAGGTGGGACAAGCTGGACTGCTATCTCTAGCATTGAAACAATTGTCTTACTTTGAGAAGTTGAAAGAATAGGTACTTTAAAAAGTATCTGCTGAGAATACAGTAATGATTTAAATTTTCTCTTGTGTGTATGTAGAACGCGTGGAAATAGAATATTAGAAGCTTATGGGAATAATATTGATAACTGTTGTTGGGTTAATAGGGAAATATATATATATATTTTGTTGACTTCTTTACAATAGAGGTGTACAGATAACGTGTCTTGCTACTCGGCTCGACGCAGACTGCCGCGGCCGCGCAGCTCTCCCGGCCAACCGCCTAGCAACACTTCTCTGGCAACGCTGTGCCTCGCAGCGCTTGTCTGGTCCCAAATCGCCAAAAGCTGGCCAAAACTCAATTTTCGAAGTATATAGCAGCTTTTTGCTATTATAGCAGATTTGTTGTATATACATCAGTGCATCAAATGCCGCTTGAATTTCTTAAATATATTGATTGGTTACTGAGATATAGGCTGTCAAAGTTGACGACATTTAATGTTCCTTAATGTCTTGAAAATGGGAGCATGTTTAATGTGTCGGAGAAAGTTTATTTGAAAAGATCCATATGTGCAACAGTTTACCATTAAAGTAGGCGTTATAAACATAAACTTTCCACAGAAACAAAGTAAAATATCTTTGAATTTACCCTTGTAATTCCCTTCTCAATGTGTCATAAATCTAAGTCATGTTTTAATAAAATCGAAGGAAAACAGAGATGAGTGTCACCGAGTGTCACTCTGTAACAAGTTTATTGATATAAAGTACCATGTCAAGTATGATATCCAATTGCGAAAATTTGCGGTTTTTTAAGATATTTAAATTTAAAGTGCCAAGTAGGGGTATCAACGCTGTCTACAGTTTGTCCCACCAGAGCGTATTGATGATATCTCTGCAAAATTTAATATATTTGTAAAAAATGTAATATGAGATAAAAAATTTATCGAAAACACTAGTGTGATCTTACTTCATAATGGGTCCAAGATTATAACTTGACAATGTTCCGGTTTGAAGCGACCAGTTCAATACAGGAAGACCACTTCCAAAGATCTGTTTTTCCAATGATTTAAATAAAACTAACACTCTATTAGCCAATGATAGATTGTTGTATATGGTATACCGGGATATATGGAAGGACCGAGCGGAAGAGAACGACTGTTTATATTAAAGTCTCGAAGGAAACTTGGATTGTATAAACACTGTATCGATAAGGAGCAAGAATGGACTTCAGAACCAAGGGGAAAATGCGTGGCAGTCAGTCCTTCGTTAACGTGCCAACGAAAACCTTCTGTGTAAAAGCGAAAACCTTATGTGTTAAAATAAAAACCTCCTGTTGCAAAAGTGAAGACCTCCTGTCTAAAAGTGAAAATCAGATTCATCGAAATAAAATATCGACTACATACGTAAGTACCTCTCGTCTATTTGACATAATAGATGAAGTTAATAGAATATTAGCATATGATACTACAAATTAGTATTATTATTTATTAATTTATTATAAAAATAGATATATAATGAATCAAATAAAAAGATCAGAGTTGCATAATATTATGCACAAAAGCAAAGAACGATTAAGAAGCGCAAAACAATCAGAGGTTCTTAACTTTTTGGTTCAGAAATTGAATTGTTTAAACAACATCTTACAAATTGAAAACATAAAGCTAACGCTGAAATTAAATTTTTTCAATCGATATTTCCAAAAATGGAAGAAGAGTAATCAGAAAAATAACCACTTTATTCAAACAAATTTAAATTGGTTGAACGAAACAATAATTTTTTATTTTGAAAACTTGGAAAATATTCCAAGTACTTCAAGTAGGTGTATTATTATATATTCTTCAGTTGTGTGCAAAGTAATTAAGAAATGACTGTTGGATCAATATTAAAATAACGTTCGGTTCTTATGTAAAACTATTTTCTATGAATTTATGGTTGATAGTATTAATTGTTTTAAAAATTTTGAAGTTCAGATTCGTCATCAGGGACCCGAAAAACATCAGGATACCAATTTTCGTGCAGATCTGTCAATTTTTTAATATGCCCGTCCGCCATATTGGATTCGCCATTTTGTTTTAAAAATTTTGAAGTTCAGATTCGTAATCAGGGACCCCAAAAACCCCCGAGCACCGATTTCTGACTAAATTGAAGTACGTTCTGATGGGTTTGCCGCTTTTTAACGATTTGGGACCACTGTGCGCTGTGTCTGCCGCGACTCGAGCCTACTACACTGTACAGATGTACTGAACATTAGTGAGGCTTCCATGTACGCATGCGTAAAGGGAACGGAGCTCCACAGAGATAGTGATGATGAAATTCCAAGTTTGGCAGAGCAGTTACGATTACTTTCGAGGCGTTACTATTGCATAGCTAGCAGCACCAGATCTCCATCAGACTCTTTTGCCTTCTGCTTTCCAACCCCTATTCATACCTCCCCTCCTACAAATGTCATTTATGTAACATCACTTCATTTTGATTCTAGTTATTCATAAATAAAAATTCAATTCTGTTTGACTTTTGGTATTATTAACGACATCGTTTTCCTTCTCATCGTTGACCTGGACCAGCACCTTCCTTTAATTACAACTGCTCGTGTGTCAATAATCTTTAAGGCCGGGCGATCAGCGATTCATTATTACGTTTCAACGTTAATCACTCGCAGTCAATGGCTCTTGTGGTTATAGTAACAAGCCACAGATTAATTATAGTGTGAGGTGAAAGACCGAAGGCGACAGCGGTTTCGGCGAGGGACTTTCACGTTCCCAGCTGCAACTGGCAACCCGTCAATTAGCGCGACTGTCACTACCTTTAAGGTCCGCTGGAGCCCCTCCTTTTCGCTACTATCGCGAAGAATTACGGTGCATATGTATATCTGTCAGGTTCTAAGTCTCGTGTGCTGTTCAATCCAGTTGACTGTTACCCACTTAATTAACGATCAATTAGATTCATCATAGATCAATGAGATTCTACAACTACGAAACAGTTGATAGGTATACCTTTAATGCTCTGTTACAAGTATGAATTTCATAGATCTTAAATTTGTACTGTGATAAACATGTAAAATGCAAAAAAAGTTGAAAATTAAAAATTTTTTTTACTAATTTAAAATTGACACTTTGAAGAATCGTCCGAAAATTTAAATTCGCAGCGAAAGGGTTAAGATAGGGTAGATTCACCATTTGTGGCCACCTTAAGGATTTCAGTGACTTTCATCGTAATTATCTTTAAAATTGTATTTAAAATAAGGAAACTATAAGCTTTACTAAATTTTACACTATCTTTACTATTAACGTCTAAGTTACCATTAACCCTCTAGGGACGACTGGGACTCCAGAGTCCCATTCAGATTACACACATTTTTATTTACGTTCCATCAATAAGATCGAGATTTGATAGGTATAGTGACCTTTAGTAGGCAGAGAAGAAACTGTTGTACTATCAGAACCCGAAATTAAACTTTTTTTTGTTATATTGTTATAAACAAATTAAAAAAAGAAAAATTAAAAAAAAAAAAACTAACGAGTAGCTTCCAAATCCGAAGTATAAAATAGACTATTTTAACGCTCAAAAAAATTCTACGGTAAGTTTAAAACATCCCCGTCCCTAGAGGGTTAACTAAAGAAATCGTTAAAGAATTAATAAACTTCAAAAATATAAGAAATCCATTTTTCACCGTTTGTGGCCACTTGCACACTAGTTTTGGCCACGTTTGGTACTAGTTTTGGCCACTTTCAAGATTTAATGTAACGGGTTTAAATAAACTTGAATATAAGGAAAGATTTAAGTAAGAAACATACAGTATACGGCAACAATTTGTTATTTTATTACTTTTATTTGAAAATAACATTTCCATGTACTTAAATATGTACATACATAGCAAAATAGGATCTTATTTATACTATAATCTTACATACTAATTTCTTACTTTCTTTGCTTTATTTGTTTCGCTCTTATTTTTATTTTTTCAACTTTGGCCTCCCTTTTCTTCTCTTCTTTTTTATCCAGCTTTACTCTTGTTGTTGCCAATTTACTTTTCTCTGCTTCTTCTTTTTTCTCAATTTCGATTCTTTTTGCTGTTAATTTAATTTGCTCTAAAGATTCGCTTTTTTTCAATTTCTTCTTATTTGCTTCTGCTTTTCTTTGCAATTGCATTTGCTTTTCCTCTTCCTTTGCTTTCATAACTTCCAACCACTTATCTCACGTTAATCCAAGCCCCCTTTTTTTGAAGGTTTTGGTGCGGGCCACACAAGAATATTTTTTAAAACCTTATTTGACATGGGCTGCAATTTAATAGTTTGTATTACAAACGAAATAAATGAATACACTAGTAGTTAATTAATATATATTATAGACATATCTGAATATGTATTGTGCATACAATGGAAAAATTGATCAGTCTTATATAACAGCATTAGCCATTAGATCTGAAAAAGCATGGTGGCAGAAAATAAAACAATATTTTAATAAATTTTCCATTTCTGGCCATGGGGTAGCCAAAACTGGATACTATATTGTATCAGTTTTGGCCACCGGATGGCCAGAAATGGAAAATTTATTAAAATACTGTACCATTTCTTGCCATATAATTTTTTTCCTAATGGTGAATTGAATTTGATAATTTTATACTTTCAGAATAATTTTGAAACTACGTTTAACCTATATCTACCCTAATTTATATATTAACATACTTTGATTAGTAAATATGGGAATTTTACTTACCTAAAATCCTTCACGATTATTACAAGAACAGCGAACCCTTTACACACTTCTTAAAAAATGTAATGTTTTTCTGCGTAAACAAAATATGTACGGTGTGAAATTCTACACAAATATGTGTCTGC
Source organism: Andrena praecox (assembly GCA_963932275.1). Taxonomy (NCBI): domain Eukaryota; kingdom Metazoa; phylum Arthropoda; class Insecta; order Hymenoptera; family Andrenidae; genus Andrena; species Andrena praecox. The sequence goes on from OZ010731.1 coordinate 40,072,795, forward strand.
AAGCAATTTCAAGCTAAGAAAATCGCGATAATTATGCACATAGCCAAAAACAGTACACTGGCCACAAACGGTACATCTACCCTAGGCAGAGTTGGGCAAAAGTTTATCTAAATAAAAATCTCAAATAACGAACAAAAGATAAACAATCTTTATTCGTTATTCGAGGCTCGAATAATCGAAGTTATCTTTATTCCAAGAGCACCGAATAAATAATTTTATTCGATGAGAATTTATTCGACGAATAAAGATAACTTTTTATCGGATGAGAATTTATTCGACGAACGAAGATAATTTTTTTATTCCATGAAAGTTTATTCGACGAATAACGATAGTTTTTTATTCGAAGGTTTTATTCGAATAAATGCGTCAAATAAATTTTTCATCCGTAGCATTTATCTTTTCGAAGCCTTCGAATAGAGCCACGAATAACTTTCTATTCGGCGCTCGCCGCTCGGCCGGGCTCGACCCTCGGCGGCTCGAATAAACACGCTAGACGCTGACGAAAGTTATTCGTGGCTTTATTCGAAGGCTTCGGAAAGATGAATGCTACGGATGAAAAATTTATTCGACGCATTTATTCGAATAAAACCTTCGAATAAAAAACTATCGTTATTCGTCGAATAAATTTTCATGGAATAAAAAAATTATCTTCATTCTTCGAATAAATTCCCATCGAATAAAAAAATTATCTGTATTCGTCGAATAAATTCTCATGCAATAAAATTATTTATTCGTTGCTCTTCGAATAAAGATAACTTCGATTATTCGAGCCTCGAATAACGAATAAAGATAAAGCATCATTTATTCGATCGTTATTTAAATAATTGTTTATCTAGATGATGCCCAACTCTGACCCTAGGTAGGCACATATCGCGTCCATAACCAGCGACCGTGAACTCGGCAGCATACTAAATGAACCTTTACAACGTAAACCTTAAAATTGGAGGAGTTTAATGTCCTTTAATCTCCGCGTATTTCGCAGTCCGAAAATACCGCGAACTTAATGGGATTATTTAAAGCCTGTCGTATAGTGCGCGAGGTCTGCTACCCGTTAGCAACATTCATCCTCACCTATCACTCTTGCAGCTTTTACACTAGGAACCTATTGGACATTTGCATTCCTTTTAATTTTAATTGGAACCATCCGGGCAATCTTCCCCCCGTTTATGAGCCGTAAATACTCGAAAGCGTCTCTATTCCCATGATTTATGTAATACGCTGGCCTATGTCAGGCTTATTAGTTACATCGCTCCTACCGAACGTTCGCGTATCTCGTCGTCATCGTGGAGCTATCAAGAGCTGTCTGAAATATTTTACGGATCAGCCGTCAGTTCGTGTGTGCGTGCACCTTTCTAATATCCCCGAGACACACGTAACCCAAGTAACGTATACCTGTCAGGCTGTAACTCTCGTTTCCACTAAGGTTACTTGCCTGTTACTAGTTCGATTAACGGTCGATTAAGCCTGTCGGGCAGTCGTTAAGGAGAAAGAGTCGAAGATATGAAATGCGAGATACTTTATAATTTCAGATAACGTTATGAATGGTAACAAGCTCTGCCCACCTTCCACGGCTAGCGCGAGCCCGTGTTGCGTCCGTGTGGCCGCTCACATCCCCAGGAACGCCGGCGCGCATTCCTCTCGGCCGTCGTTTTAATCGAATGGAAACTAATGAAGCCGAGTGTTATGTCGCTATAAATGTTTTGTACAATTCTCGTCGTTTATCGCGATAAACGAGAGGCCCGACGTGCCGCGAAATCGAGCTGGCCTTTTTTCATTTTATTATTATAACTTTATGAATCTCGTCAGACCTTCCCTCGCCTCGAAATTTTATGGGGCGCATAAACCCTAGGATTGATGACGGCGTAAATACTGACATTGCCCGGTTACATCATGTTAACTCTTTCGTCTCTCTATTGTAAACAAAAGGTGTTTCACCACTTCTGATGAAGGTTTCCGGGGAAAACATGTCTGCTGCGTCGCGTGGAGCAGTCAGATTTCCTCCTAGACCCTTCGTTTTTGAAATATATATATAAAGATATCTGCAAAAATTGGTGCACTTCGTGTGTCCTTTTCCAGTTGATCGTTGTTTAAATATTTTCAAATGTTTATAATTCAGTAATAACTTATATCATTGTGTTCTCGAGGGTTCATAGAATAATTATTACTAACTGGTAATAATTATTAGAATAACTATTACTGTTTGAACACAAAAGATGTTCAAAGTCGAAAACTTGCATTGTTTTCAAAATCGAATTTCTCGGAAACCGAGGGTGGCGATTTGCGTATTCGTTTTCAGCCCGCAAAAATCTATAAGAAACGGCTATCGAATGTCACAGATCAAAATGGCTGTTGGACAGTGTTAAACTCGTGCAAAAACGGAGTACATAGCTACCTGGCTCTGCTCCCAACTGAGCATGTCTAAATTACGTCTAATTAGTCAGGAATTGTTTCATAATTTGACGCGTTGCGGAGGAAGATTTTAGTGGTTGATCGAGACCGCAATCTCTGTCATGCATGTTGAATGTTACTGCTACGGTTAATATAGCAACGTATTTTACTCTTAGCGTTCCAGCCGATGATGGTGGCCATTAATAATACGAGCATATACCATCGCAGCTCTTTCATCGCAGCGACTATTCAAATTTCACGCATTACATGAGAATCGCCCCTGCGTTCAGCATTTTAGAGCGAAATAACGAGAAAGGGTGACAGGCGCGCTGCGAACGACACAGCGAAATCGAGGAATTTAATTTTTACGCAGCTGCTATGTAAACGGCTATGTTCCGCAGGCATTTACAATCAGGTTTATTGGCGACAGGTAAAGTTATCCGTTGAATAATGCCGTTAAGCAACCTCCGCGGAAGGAAGTGATTTATAAAACGTTTTATTTTATTCACGGGCGAGACTGAGCGTTAAAGAAACCTAAGGTAGTCGTGACTAAACATCAGCGATAGTTATAGACCATAAATTTCAACAGAAGTACTTGGCCAATGCTTTTTCTAAATCCCAAACTATCTAAATCTCAGGTATTACATAACCCTTGAATTTGATTTGCGGGAAAACAGTAAACAGCCCAGATGGCACAAAAACGTTTTAAAAACGTCCAGGTCGGACGTTCAGGACGTCTTAAAAACGTCCAGAAAAGGTCCTAAAAACGTCAATTTTCACAAACCAGTACGTTTTTAAAACGTTTTCAGAACGTTTTCTGGACATTTTTAAAACGTTTTCAGGACGTTTTCAGGACGTTCGATGGTGCTGGTTCGATTTAATAAGAATTTAAGCAAGTAAATGGTTTTCAAAATGAGATCAAACTCGATAACAATTTATTTAATTTATTTAATTCAGAAATAATGCAGAATATATGCACTTACAATAGATACAAGAACATGTTAGTAGGAGGTCGAATATACAGAAAATACATTGAATTTTACAGTAATCAATATTGGGAACAGTAAAATAAGGGTGATAGTTACATATTAAAACCGTTGCTACGTTTAATTTATGGAAATCTTCTTTCCCTTTTCTGCCGAGGCCAACTAAATAGCAATCCAACATCCATTGGGCATCAACGACGTTAACCTAAAATTGAAAAATTATTCAGACCCTAACCTAGAACTACATACCTGTGACCGCAAATACTGAAACAAATATACAACAACTGTACAAAAACGTTATGAAAGCTGTATAAAAGCTGTATGAAAACAATATAAAAACTGTATAAAACCTGGTTTCCAAACATTCGGTCAGAAACGTTTTTTAACATTTAAACAAACGCCTCTGTGTTTTTGGTTTTCCATTGTTTCTTTCAGCAAATGTTCATAACATTTATATGTACCAGTATGTATACTTATGTATATATGTATGTAGATTTAATTAGGCTTTACCTGTACGATCTATCCATATTTCGTCGATGGTTTGGGTTAGACAGTGGTTACAATCCCTGGTTTCCTTCAACTAATGTATCCTAATCTAACGACATATCTCAGATGGCGCACAGCCTCTTTTGAACGCCTGTTTCGGACGTTTTGAAAACGTCTGTAAAATACGTTTTCAAAACGTCTTCTGGACGTTTTCTCGACGTTTTTAAAACGTCCAGGAAACGTTGTAAAAACGTCCTGAAAACGTCAAGAAGATGTTTTAAAAACGTCCATTTTCACAAATCAAACGTTCAGACCTAAAATGGACGTAAAATGGCCGTTTTCAAAACGTCCCGTGCTATCTGGGAGGGTACCTATTCTTTTTTATTGCAGCGGATACATCATGTAGCATGGTTTAGTTTTAGTATAAAAACTATATTTGAAATTAAATACAAAAAACCAAGTGTCAGTGATGCTTGAAAACAATCCCAAGTTTCCTAGCCAGAGTGGGTTAATAATTTCTGGATTACCTAAGCAGCAGCTACTGGCGCCCTCTTAGGTTAGGAATGTTGGAAGAGGAGTCAGCGAGCTGGCTGGATAGCTTAATTGGTTAAAGCAGCCGCCCGGCAAGCAAAAGAGATCCGGGTTCGAAATCTCGACGATCGGCCAATTCTTTTTCTTTGTGCGCTGGTACTATCGTTCGTCGTTGAGACGAGAAGGACGGTGGCGCGACGGGCCGCGACGCGGCGCGATGCGAAGGAACGAGACGAGACAAGAGTAGAAGAGTAGAGGAGAAGAAGAGGAGGAGGAGGAGGAGGAGGAGGAGGAGACTATAGGATAGGTGGAAGTTCGATTCAGGCCGAAAGGGAAGGATTAATGGCGCAGGCGGGACACACCGCGGTCATAAATCGCCGCACGGCCAGGAATTACCGGCTCGCAACTTGCGAAATATGACGGTCTCATAAATCCGAGTCCACTAGCCCGCGCGCCTCCGCCGACTGCGCCGACTAGCCCCGCTTCCAGCCTCCCGCCCGTGTGTCGCAGTCTCGCTCCCGCTTCTAACTCACGGCCTAGCCTTGTCCTCGTCCCTCTCGCGCCCGCGGGAGAATACACCGTGCACTCTGTGTATACGCTTCAGCTCGGCGTGCAACGGCCATTTATAACTTGCGCGCCTGGAAAAGCGAGGTCCATAACCTAATACGTTCGCTCCTCTCGCCGAGGGGAGGCGAGAAAGGAGTTAAACAAAGAACAGGACACGACGATTTAGAGGACGGGGATAGATGGATGGAGACACCGGTGTATCGTAACGATGTTCCGCCACGAGAAATCAATTCACTTACCACTTACCGCGCTTAGATTCATGTGCCATAAGGGCCGTTGGGTGCCAAAGGCTGGCCCGGGCAGAAGATTCGTACCGGGTCCCAAAAATAAATGAAGTAAGTTTTTTATACCTTCATCCAGAGATGGGCGTTATTCGAATAAAAAATTATTTAAATAACGTTCAAATAAAAGAGACTTTATTTTTATCAGTCGTCGAATAAAAATAACTTTGGGTTATTTTTATTCGAAGCGCCTCAAATCACTTTTCTATTCGACGGAAATTCATTTCAAGCCTCGAATGATTTTCTCGGTTTCATTCGTATTTTTATTCGAAAGTTATTCGAGGTTCGGACTTTTTTTGGGCGAGCCTCGAGAGCCTTTGATCGAAGCCGCCGGCTTCTCGAGCCGAGCGACATTGTATACAGCAGCGCGGAGTTGCTCGGCGATGTGTCATCGATTATACAGAAACGGAATTTCTTTATTTTACGTCGTATCAAAATGAAAGTCACAGCAATGGATTCCTTGCATTCTCCCGATTAAATTGACAAAAAATTATTTAAATCGGACTATTTTTAACGAAACGGGCTTTCAATTCTGCAAACAAATTTTTCACGTAATTTCCTTAATTATGGTCCGAATTATATAATTTTTGGGGCCATTTTCTCTCGAGGCTCGCCCAAAGTTATTCGAACTGCGAATAACTTTCGAAATAAAAAAAAATACGAATGAAACTGAGAATATCATTTGAAGCTTAAAATGAATTCCCGTCGAATAAAAAAGTGATTTGAGGCGCTTCGAATAAAAATAACTTTGGGTTACTTTTATTCGTCGACTCTCGAATAAAATTTTTATCTTTTATTCGAAATCAATTTTTTATTTAAAATAACTTTTTGCCCATCTCTGAGTTTGGACCCTTTCAGTGAAAGCTGTTCGAGAGAGAAGTGCATTCAGATTTTAAGGATTAGTCCCACGAAGACTGCACCATGAGTGATCTTCAGCCCGTATGTCATCATTTTAATTCGGAGTAGGTAAAATTTAATACCTACCATTCAACTAAATACACAATACCAAGGAAGTGTTTGAAGCTGGTTATGCTTTCTACCTTTCCTTATTTAAAATTTATTTGTTTTATTGTTACTTAAATAAATGTTTATTTAAATGTTTCTTTCAATCGTTTTTTTATAATAAAAAATCCTATTTTGCGTTGGAAGAAGTGTTTTTACTTAATTCGCCTCAAAATAATTAGTGCTGCTTTCTACCTACCCCTGCAGGACAAAAGTAACAATGACAGTCACTACGGAAAACTGCCATAACACTTTGACCACTTGTCACGTAAGGCTGAATCTGGGCTGAAATGACAGACCAAGAAACATACTATCTCAAGGCATAATTTTCATTTTTATATCTGTAAAAAGTAATTGTAGGCTGGGCCAAATGTAAAAAATGTTGCTTTTGTCCCCGCTCTCCTCTATCACGTATAGTAACAATATCAGCGGGAATACTGACAAAGAACAAGAAAGGTCCGTAACGATGCTGGAATTAATTTCTTGATTATACGATATACATACACCTGCGTGAAACATGCTATGCATATCAAAGAGCAGCTTAAATGGAGTACAATAGTTTAGGCACTGTGATAATGCTCCAACCGTGATAATGCTTTCACGTGAATTATTCTGTAATTTCCACAAAATTGTCTCTTAACATGATTTGTGGAGTTAGTAAGATTTAGAGAGATTAAAGGAGCATGTGCCTTGGAAATGCCGTTATTATTACAAAGAGATAGATTAAATAGCACTGTATATTTGAGAACTATGTATCTATATCTATAGGATACTTCAAAATTATAAGTAGGTAACCAAAGTATTCGTTATATTGTTTGCGTGAAACACAATATATATATATATATATATTACTATTCTACTACTTACTTACAAGGGATCACCGCAAACCCGGGCTCACCGATTGGAACGCAACTTTGTGGGTTTTTAGAGTAACTCGAAACAAGAACAACGGTGTGTTTCATTTGGGCCCTATCGCCCTTTAAGGGGGTGAAAACTAACCTCAAACTCAAATTGGCACTTCCACTTTTTCGCGTATAACTCTCAAAGTACGACAGACAGAAAAAAATGTTTTAAACAAAAGTTTAATGGTACAATAAGCGCTGAAAACTTGCGTTAACAAAATTTTGAAAATAGTTTAAAAAATAAAAATATCTGATGAAAAAAACTTTTTCAAATATTTTGTTAACGGAAGTTTGTAGCGTTTATTGTACCAGGAAACTTTTGTTTGAAACATTTTTTTCTGTCTGTTGTACTTTAAGAGTTATACGCGAAAAAGTGGAAGTGCCAATTTGACTTTGAGGTTAGTTTTCACCCCGGAGTCCGGGTTCGCGGTGTTCCCTTGTTAGTAACAAATATTCTACACGCGTATCGGTTGTGAGGTAATGCAGTTCCGAATGAATACAATTTATAACTTTCTAAAAGCATAGTAGGGTGACTGTACCTAATATCGCCAGTGTTCCTAATATCGCCACTCGCTATATCTAGCAAAGTAAGCTCTAAAATTTATCGGTTTTGCACTGAATTGGTACCTAAACATATGTAGGAAGACATACTGTAAATGCATCAACAATTACAGAAAGGGAAGGGTTTTAGAGAGTCTTAATAGTGTCAAAATTTATTGGACTATCATAATTTTACATCACATTCGGAGAAGGTAAGTCTAATAATTCTGCGAATGCAAGAATATCTACTAGAAATACCTAATTAATGATGTGCTTAAGAAATTAAATCGATTCAAAGATTTTTCGTAATGAAAATAGCGTTTTTCTTTTAGCAGTATGCGTGTTCTCAATACCGCCTACCGGAGAACAATGGTTTCGATGTAATGTTTGTTACAGGTGAGGTCACGAAACGTGCGGAGCAACAGAAATAAACTATATTTGTCCAATATGTACATCGGAACGTAAAAAATAAAATATTTTAAAAATCTATATTTTTAAATTTCCATATTATTCTAATAAAAATAAAATCAAAGATGGATAATAAAACATTTATGCAGCAAGAAATAATAAAAGCACATGTGAAAATGACTTTAAAAACTCATATATATATGAAATAATCAATATTTATTGAGTAGGCGATATTAGGTACACTTTTTTCAGGACCAAATTTTTGCGTGTCTTACGTTTTTTGAGTCCTAATTAAAAATTGGTAGGTTTCAACGATTCTAACTTATGCTACTTGAAAGATGAATAATTTCTCTTTACTTTGAAAATAACTGCATGCAAAATTATCAATTATTATTCAATTGATAGCGATTTAACTTTTGCCTGGCGATATTAGGTACAGTCACCCTATAATCGATTTTATTTATGCCTTCGATAATGTTCAAATGGTGGTTCCCATCACGACAAAAATGTATCGTAGTGTTGTATTATTGAATTTAATAGTACAACGAGCGATGGAATTAACGTCTAAGCGCAAAAATATTTGAATTTGAAATTTCACGTTAAACATAGTGAATTTATGTAAACGCACTCAGTAGCTGTGTGACGTTCCTCCCCGAACGAGATAAATAAATAACATATAACACAGTTTCCCACTTTTCATTTGGCGCCGCAAAATACAACAAATGTTTGCAGTTAGTAAAATAGCGCATGATTACGTCGCCAGTAATTACGATCTGTGCAATAATTGAGAGGTGCACGAGCACACTGGTATCAGGCTGCAAAACAAAATATCCGTAGCACAAATATTCGCTTCCCTGCAGCTGTGGAAATTGAGTTTATCGCTGGCCCGCGAGTTATTAAGTAAATAATAATTTGTTTTAACGAGCATTCGTTTATTAATTTTACGTAGTCTGTCATTCAAGTTGCAACGAACGGATATTTTAAATACCTCTTCGTATTACGTATATATTGTGATCACTTGCAATATCAATTAACGTCGTTTAAGTCGAAAGTAACATTATATATTATTTGTGTTTATAATTTTACTTCTTTATTCGGGATATGTTCATAACTCAGAATGTATAAAGATGCGTTTTATGTTTGAGGAAACACACAACATTCTCAATGTGTGGTTCTGAATTAATTATCAACTAATTGACAACAAACAGACAATTATAACACGTAGACAGTTGTGCTGTGTTTTAATGTACATACGTACCTCTTGTTTCCATTAAGGTTCCAACCAAAATTGAAACTGCTATAAACTAGAGCTGTATTTCAGCTAATAATTTCGAATACGAATAATTTCTTCGAATATTCGAATAATTAGGAGTATTCGAATATTCGGAGTAATCGAATTTCGGATTGTACCGAATAGGAATTAGGGCTGGGACTATTTGAATAATTTAATATTCGAATATTTTACAAGTATTCGAATGTTACGAATAGGAATTACGACTGGGACTATTCGAATATTTTACAAGTATTCGAATGCTACGAATAAACTTCGAATATTTAAGTATTCGAATGTTATTATTCGAATATTTCAGTATCCGAATGGTATTCGAATATTTCAGTATTCGAATATATCAGTATTCGAATATTTCAGTATTCGAATATTTCAGTATTCGACTATTTCAGTATTCGAATATTTCAGTATTCGAATATTTCAGTATTCGAATATTTCACTATTCGAATATTTCAGTATTCGAATATTTCAGTATTCGAATATTTCACTATTCGAATATTTCAGTATTCGAATATGTCAGTATTCGAGTACTATTCGAATACATCAATAAACTTCAAAGTCGATCGGATATGTTGAAATGGGTAAAAATTAACTTACAAGATTTCACCCTAACAAACTAACGAACTCACAACTGAATCTAAATAAAAGCTTGTAAAAAAAATGAACTTTAAGAACTTGATTTATATTTCGCACCATACTATTCGAATACTTAAACATTCGAATACTATTTGGAGACTTGGATATTCGAATTATGTTCGCCAAATAATTGAGCAACCGAAGTATTCGAATATTCGAATACCGAAAAATTCGACAAATAGTCCCAGCCCTAATAGGAATCTAAACATGAAATATTTTTTCACACTTCATCGTCAAATTCATTTCCTATTGGCCTTTACAATTATTTGTTTTTCAAAGGATAAATTTGAAACGTTATTAGTCTTTGGAAAGTTTATAAATTTTTAAACGAAAACGACCATCAGGTATTAGTATCATTCTATGTATTTTACAGTCGTTATTCGGACAAATTATTTCAATAAATGATGATGAATTATTCGAAGAAATAGAATAAATAATTTGTTGCATAGATTAAATAATTATTACTTGAATAAAATATTCTACTAAAAAGAATTTATTCGAATAATTGCGTTACAGACGTATACATTTACTCGAAGTAATTTGATTAATACTCAATTGTGTTTCGCAGTCAATCTACGCGACTTCATTTTCAATATAATGTTTGAAACATTAGTATAAGCAGATATTTTTGTAGAAGGCTTAAAATTTACCAAAGGTTAATAAAGTTTTAAGTTTATCGTTTGATAAACAAATAATTATATACTAAAATATAATTAATACTCCTAATTATTTGAATATTCGAATGTTCGAATCATTCGAAGAAACTATTCGTAATTTATTCGAATATTTTCAGTTCTAATTTCAACACCGTGTACATATGCTTGGTCACGTAATTTTATAAATATCGTTTAAATTTTCAGAATTTCTTCCGATAAACACGAATGGCAAGCCAACTGACTTCGTTTAAATTATTGCCGTGAAAGTTTTTATGAATTTACGGAATACGTATTAATGTCCGTCATAAGCACGCTTCTCATCGGTTTGAAAAAGCCTTCTCGACAGGAATATTGTTTACGCCGTTTGAACTTACACAATTCTACGATTCGATAATGAAAAAGATTTATCATCAGAATAATCCAAGCTTTTACAGCGATCAATCAATCAATCGATCAATCACAACAAGTGAAATCGTCTTTATTGACGTCCAAATAATCAATTATATACCGTCGATGTTATCATTCGCCGTGTTTTATGGCTTTAAATTGTCACTGAAAATAACACCTCGTTATATCGAACTTATCTGACCGTCGAATCGACATGAAACGAATAATGGAATCTTACCTACCTCTCACCTTAATGAGAGATAAGGATTTAATTTTGCTTCGTGGTCTTTACTCGAAGAGGACTTCAATAACGCACCAATCATTTTGCTCACAAGGGAACACCGCGAACCCGGACTCACCGATTAGAACGGAACTTCGTGGGTTTTTAGAGTGACTCAAAACAAAAACAACGGTGTGTTTCATTCGGGCCCTATCACCCTTTAAAGGTGTGAAAACTAACCTCAAATTTAAGTTGGCACTTCCACTTTTTCGCGTATAACTCTCGACAGACAGAAAAAAATGTTTCAAACAAAAGTTTCCTGGTACAATAAGCGCTACAAACTTCCGTTAACAAAATATTTGTCAAAGTTTTTTTTCATCAGATATTTTTATTTTTTAAACTATTTTCAAATTTTTGTTACCGCAAGTTTTCAGCGCTTATTGTACCATTAAACTTTTGTTTGAAACATTTTTTTCTCTCTGTTGTACTTTGGGAGTTATACGCGAAAAAGTGGAAGTGCCAATTTGACTTTGAGGTTAGTTTTCACCCCCTTAAAGGGCGATAGGGCCCAAATGAAACACACCGTTGTTCTTGTTTTGAGTCACTCTAAAAACCCACAAAGCTGCGTTCCAATCGGTGAGTCCGGGTTCGCGGTGTTCCCTTGCTTGTCAGTGTAACGCGTTACTAATTAAGCGTGAATGACCCCGCTATTTATTTATATAACATAGAGCTACAGATAATGCGAAAGAAAGCAGCTGAAACCTTCGGCCACGCGGCTACGCAAAGATATTTTACATTTTCGCGACGTTTCTGTGTCACTATGAAGCATTAGAATCTAAATGAACGGTAGGCTTTCTAGTTCTCCTAAACTTTCTAAAACCACAGAATTTATACGTGTTTTATCAAGCGTTCTATCATGCAAAATTAATAAATTATCTAAAGTTAGTTTCATACAAGTAAACATGGAAAGATTCCGTGACTTGGGAAAATTTGTTTTAAAGAGAAAGTTCAAGAGTCCTAAGTTGCAGCAATCTAATCGAAATTTGTTCTCGCGGACATTCTACTAAAGAGTAGGGCGGGGACTATTTGTCGAATTTTTCGGTATTCGAATATTCGAATACTTCGGTTGCTCAATTATTTGGCGACTATAATTCGAATACTGAAATATTCGAATACTGAAATATTCGAATACTGAAATATTCGAATTACTGAAATATTCGAATTACTGAAATATTCGAATACTGAAATATTCGAATATTAAATTATTCGAATAGTCCCAGCCCTACTAAAGAGCAACAGACGAAGTTTCACGTGCATCATCTATCAGTTTTAACGATAACGGAATGGAGATCTTTCCTGCGAGAAAAATTTGTTAAGAAACGCCCATCCCCGATTCAGCGAACGAAGGAAATGCGAATATTAAGCGATATTTTTTGTGAGAGTTCGAACTTCCCAATAGAGCATACACAGAACGCCTATTTCAAAAGCAAAATACGAAGATCTCATGGTCTTGAAAAAATTTTACGATCCTAAAGCTCAGCGATTTTATACAACGCTGTCTCGTGCATAACAATAAAAGCGAGGAACAAAATATCTGACAATTAATAAAATGACCTTGTTTTGATAACAATAAAAGTGGAAATTTCTTATTTTGTTTCAGTTTGCTGTTCTGTTCAAATTTTAAAAAATATTAAAATAATTATTTTATTGCTTATTTTTTTTTCATATCTAATTAGGACATAAGCTTCATGTTATGAAGGATGCAGATAAATTCAGTGCACCTTATTTCTTTACTGGTGGATTAAAGTATTAAAACTTAATTTTCTCGATAAAGCTGTTTCGCGACATTATCTGTTGTCACAAGACAGGGCTGAGCACGTGGAAGTTAATGTTTGTTGTTAGAAATTAGAATTTTTCTTTTAGTAATGAACGATCCCATGCCTGATTGTAACAGTGGGAGCTGCAAGAAATGAAAGTACATACGTGAAGGAATTAAGTTCATCGCGAATGACCATACAGGAGAGTCATTGGTTGTCACACCATAAAGATTTTTAGTATCTATCTTTTTAGAAACTTCTTTCTGAAAGTCTGCTATAGGTACCTACAGAGTGATTCGAAATGCGTGTAGAAAACTTTGACATATTGTTTAGAAAGTCATTCTGATTGTGAGTAAAATTTCTTTCTACACAAGTATTCACACGCTTTTGCACATTTTTTTTCAAAATACAGGTTTTTTCCCGTCATTTTCGGAGTTTCGGACGTAATTTAACAGAAATGTAACATACAGTGTGGTTGTTCGTATACATATGTGCAAAGGTATCGCTTACACTTACACGACTATGGTTTTTTACACTATATAGTTTATTTGATTCCAAAGCTCAAGATCACGAAATTTAGGGCCATTTTTCGAAGTGATTCCACCTGATTTAGAAATTAAAAGTAGTAGGTATGTCATGGCAGCTCTTGTAGATTTTGAGCAGGTCAAACATTGCACGAATAAAAGTAACAGAACGTTCTCACGGACTTCATATGATAATGATTGACATATGGAAGGCTGAGAATCATAGTGGCGTGAGTCCAAATTTTGATAAGAGTTAATAACAGTTTTTAAGTCATAAAGGCTCCATCTCTTTACTTCCATACCTAGTGAATTAAGTTCATTGTTGGCTGACAAGGGAAGATCCCAAATCCGGAAATTCAAAAAAATCTGAAACTCTGTGAATATGCAGGGGATTTCCTTCTAATTACAACGCAACTTTTGTTTGCTGCCCAAATTCACTCTAAGGGGGTGAAATTAACCCCTGAAAATTCGGCTATTTTTCAATTTTATTTTTTAACTCGCAATCTGTAAGAGATAGAAAAAAAGTTTCAAGACAAAAGTTACATCTTTTGATTAGGACTATCATTTGGGTAACTTACAGTTCTTAAAGTTCGCGAGTTATAACACAAAATTGGAAAATAGCCGAATTTTCAAGTGTTAATTTCACCCCCTCGAGTGAATTTGGGCAGTTTATTTAGTTTTTATTTTTAGTATAAAGTTAGTTATTCAATTACTTATTTAAGTTAATAGAAAATATTAATTCTATTTTATATTTTCAAAATATATGTCTAATCAGACTCATTAACTAGATTTTATAAATTAATTTATCTCAATATTTATTTAGATTAGGATTAATAAGAAAGTAGGAGAAGTATAGTGTTGTAAAGATTTGACTTAACTCTTTGTAAGGATATTCAATATGTTTACCTCCTGATCAGGGTAATAAAATAAATAACGAAACAAATCTTCAGAATATAAATTGATTTGTAGGGTAGAATTTTCTTGATATAATGTGATAAGTTTTAGTGAAAAGGAGAACTATTAAAATTAAAATTGATATAACTAATCCAGTAAGTCCACCTAATTTATTTGGGATTGCTCGTAAAATTGAGTAGGCAAATAGGAAGTATCATTCAGGTTTGATATGGATAGGGGTTGATATTGAATTTGCGTAAATGAAATTATCTGGATCTCCTTAAAAAATGTAATATAATAATTAAAATGAACCCTAAAATATCCTTAATTGTAAAGTATAAGCGGAATGGAATTTTATATTTATTTCTATTTGTTCCTAGTGGGTTATTTGATCCCTTTAAGTGCGTTGTAATCAGGAGTAAGTAAATTCCCTACATATTCACAAAGCCTCTGATTTTTTTTTTAATTTTAATTAATATAACGAATATGCTGATGCTGATTGGATGCTGTTCATGTGTTATACTGAGAAGGGAAACATTAAAAAAGAATTAAATATTTTTTAATTTTTTATGTATATGTACATATTTATTATGGCAGTATTTTGAGTCTTTAGATGTGTTCCCACAACTGCAATATATATGTAGAATTTTTTATAACAGTGATCGCAAAACATTATTTTACAAGAAACACCATGCGAGTGACTTACACCTATATGAATCTCGGCCCTCGATATGGGCCGCTGAAAAATAATGGCAATATCAATTTTGGTGTACGTAAAAACAGAAGCATGTCGATCAGGTAGCCGTAGAAGAAACAAAAAATAACTTCTGCCCATTCAATGGAGAATTGTACCGTCTGATTAGATAGGTTGATGTAGTGTGTATAGATGTCGAGCGGCTGCCAACGAAATAATTAATTTCAACGACTGGCGCTGTCAACCACCCTCGTAGAAATGGCTGCCGAGATGCTGCAAGCTGCTCATCAACTACAGACATTCTATTAAAACTGACATTTTATAAATGTAGACACAGGCAAATTAGCAATTCAGAGGGTCACAATGTGACATTTGAACGATCAATTCTCGCTTCGTATTTCTCGCAAGAAATTTATTCTAATATTTATTTCATAGATGACACAGGATAGCACTCTTGGGATAATGTAGCTGGACTATAAATAATCGTATAAATCGAATTTAGTGAAATCACGTTTATTAAAATAATCGGTAGCCGTGTCATAAATATGCGCATAGTAATGTATTATTAAAAACGCGCACTTTCAAGAGTGCAACATCACTGGCGACGCGCTGTAATCCAATGGAAAGCAGAATATTTTATTACAATTCGTTGTTGTCAATAGTAACACAAAAATATTTATTTTACATTATTATAAATCTTAGGTGATAAAAAAGTATTGAAAGAAAGGAAAACTATAACTACTTAGGTATGTACAGAGGGTGGCCAAATTATCATACTCAAAATATTTTCGTAAATTTCTGGGATCATTTTAAAATGGATTTAATGCGATTTAAAAAAATCTTAAATTGGCAACTAAAGGTTCTAAAAGGAAACTTTCTTAGCTTTCTAAAACACTCATGAAAATTTGTCTACGATCACGAGTTCGCAAGTTATAGGTGTTCAAAGTGAAAAGTACCTTTTTTGCTTTGATCGCGAATAACTCGGCCAATAAAAATCACACAACAAAACCACAGAAACGAGATTAAAGAGAAATGTTTGCCCTATAAGAGCTCTTCGTTGGATTTACCGGAAAAATTTTTTTTGGCCCGTGCATATGTTCAAACTAGGCAAAAATTTCTGGAACTTCGTTTCCTGCGCTTCATTTTGATAAAATAGTATCATAATGGATGAAAGAAAATTGGAGTCCTTGATTCAAAAACTAGAAACTTCAAGCGTTAAAATGCTTTTTTAAATATTTTTTTCGACAATTTTTCGCAGAGATTCCATCGCTTAAACTTACAAAATCTCAAAGCTTTTTGGTTTCAGTATAATAATTTGGCCACCCACTGCACTGCTGCGGGAAAAATAAGAGAAACTTGAATAGCATATTGTAGATATACATATATCATTAATGAACATAATTCTATCGAACGTGGCAAAATATTAATGCATTCAAGAAATTATTTTCTTAAATATCCCTATAAATGCACAAAAGATCATATGTTTTTTTATATACTACTTCAATTCATAAACAGGTATAGGTACTACTACTTTTGTAGTATTCTTTCTGCTCTGATATATAGCAAACACATAAAAGTCAATTAAAATTCAACCTGTGGAAATCGTATAAATATGAAGCAAGACATAGTATGTAGATACTTATTTCTTGATAAAATTTCGCCACCTACACATGGAAATCATAAGGCACTCTGAGAAGAATTAGACTACAAGAATTTTAGAATTATTAAAGTAACATCTATTTCACGCAGGGTTGCCAGGCGTACTGAAAAAATGGCGGTGTGCTGGCCTATATGACGTCATACGGTTTAGGAGAAGGGGAATACTTATATTTGATTGGTGACGCCGTGACGTCATGTCAACGCCGAGCCAATCCAAGCTAAGTGACGTCATATATGCCAGTACGCGTACTGGATCGCCTGGTAACCCTGATTTCACGATAGTTGATAGCAAACGAAATATAATACAGGAAAAAACAGAATCGCATTAAAGACGACTATCGATTTAATTTCATGTCGATTAGGGCTGAGATTATTCGAATAATTTAATATCCGAATATTTTACAAGTATTCGAATGCTACGAATAAACTTCGAATATTTGAGTATTCGAATGTTATTATTCGAATATTTAAGTATTCGAATACTATTCGAATACTATTCGAATATTTCAGTATTCGAATTATTCAGTATTCGAATATTTCAGTATACGAATATTTTAGTACTCGAATATTTCAGTACTCGAATATTTCAGTACCCGAATAATTCAGTACTCGAATATTTGAGTATTCGAATATTTGAGTATTCGAATATTTCAGTAATCGAATTATTCAGTATTCGAATATTTCAGTATTCGAATATTTGAGTATTCGAATATTTGAGTATTCGAATATTTGAGTATTCGAATATTTCAGTATTCGAATATTTGAGTATTAGAATATTTGAGTATTAGAATATTTGAGTATTCGAATATTTCAGTATTCGAATATTTCAGTATTCGAATATTTCGGTATTCGAATATTTCAGTATTCGAATATTTCAGTATTCGAATATTTCAGTATTCGAATATTTCAGTATTCGAATATTTCAGTATTCGAATATTTCAGTATTCGAATATTTCAGTATTCGAATATTTCAGTATTCGAATATTTCAGTATTCGAATATTTCAGTATTCGAATATTTCAGTATTCGAATATTTCAGTATTCGAATATATCAGTATTCGAATACATCAGTACGCTTCAAAGTCGATCGGATATGTGGAAATGGGTAAAAATTAACTAATAAGATTTCACCCTAACAAACTAACGAACTCACAACTGAATCTAAATAAAAGCTTGTCAAAAAATGAACATAAAGAATTTGATTTATAATTCGCACCATACTATTCGAATACTTAAATATTCGAATAGTATTCGAATACTTAAATATTCGAATAGGATTTGGATACTTAGATATTCGAATTATGTTCGCCAAATAATTATTCAGCAACCGAAGTATTCGAATATTCGAATACCGAAAAATTCGACAAATAGTGCCAGCCCCGATGTCGATAGAATTTCGCGTAAATTAGTTTATTCGTTTTATTGCAATTGATAATTTTAAAATACATTGCGTTTAAAATTTAATAAAACATTTAATGTCATATACCTAAAAGCATTTTACAAGAAAATTAAAGAAAATAATCTTGCACAATGACATTCACATCTCCCTTTTCCCCTCATTTTCCAAAGGATTTATTTCAAGATGCAAATGGTAACGGTTAAGAATGCATAATCGATTTAATTAAAAATGTCATTTAAGTACATACGATCGTGCACCTTGGACGTCACTATTTCTTCAGGAAATTATTGGATGCACTTATCATGCAAGAAAACGAGAACAAGCCGCGTATATGCGCATAACAAATTAGAAGAGATACTTATCCAAGGCGGATCGGTGATGACTCGCATCGTTAGAACGGCGAAAGAAAAAGTTGTCGGCCGACGAAATAATTAATCTGAACGATCGGTGCGGTGTTGGCGCTTCTCGTAGGAATGAAGCAAGCGAAGAGGAGCCGGTTGCACGTCAAGTATGTGCGGAATGAAAACTGTCAGTGGCCTGACACGGCGGACTGGTTGGGGGCGACAGCTTGCTAAATGCACAACCACCCCGGCTGATTCTAGTCAACGTCTGCATACCATCTACCTGCCTCTGCCTCTGCCTCTGCCTCTGCCTCTGCCTCTGCCTCTGCCTCTGCCTCTGCCTCTGCCTCTGCTTCTGCTTCTGCCGCCGCCACCACCACCACCGCCTCTACTGCTGGCTGCCGCTACTACCGCTCGGAAGTACGGGGCCCGATATTGTTGTCCACGTGTCAGAATTTCCCCCCGGCAGAAATGTAAAAAAGGCAACGGAAAAATATATATATATATATATATATATATATATATATATATATAAAATAAATGAACAAAAAGGGGATTTGCAGATGCATGGTATTGACGTGCCGCAACCAACAGTCCATTAACCCCTCGCCAACGGCGGAAAGGTACAACGAACCGCCGAAAACCACTTTAACTGCTTACCGCCAGACAGCAAAAGCAACGATTTGACTTGCGCATATCGATTCCCTGGTGCTACTTTAACCAGGATATCAGCGGCTCGCTTGCTACAAACGAAGTTAAAAAAAGCTACTTCCGCTTTTGTCTTAAAAATTTAAACACAGTCGGGACTCAGTAAATTTTCGGATTCACTTGCTAAAGATTAGACGGTAGGTACTGAAATTACTGGTGCACCGTAACATTACATTGATACGAGGTCAGCTAAGAAATAAATTTTAAAATATTACTGCATAGGGGAGACCGGGGCTAGTTGACTAATTTTTTACATTTCTAATTTTTATAAATAGACCATTGGTATTTTGTTGACTTACTGCATACCAAAAGTTTCAAAATTTCATTAGGTATACAGGCATAATTTTGAAAATCGTTTTAATTGAGTCTAGGTTGTAGTTTTTATTGTATTTAGAGTAGTGAGACGAATAAGTCAACAGACCCCGGCTACGGGGTTAGTTGACAAATATGATGGGGTCAGTTGACTTGACATTTACTTTTCAGTTTCAACCCTTTGCACGCGAAAGGTGTATATAAACACTGTCACAGTACATCAATATAATGTGAAAAACGTATATATACGCAGCCAAATCCATAAATATAGTATACGAAACGCGTACATATGTATACTACGACCAATAAATTTTTTTATTTTTTTTTTCACTCCTCCACAGTGTTATTTTTTTTTATTAATTATCATAGTCTAAGATACTGTAATTATTTTGTACTGGTTTTTTATGGTCTATTTGGAAGGCCTGAGAGTTTGGAGGGAAGATAGGGTGTAAAACTGGTAGGGGTGAGTTTGGAAGGATTTGTGGTGGGGGAAGTGGACTTGAGCAGCTAAACTTTTTGCCTCGACTGCATCTTGAGGATAAAAAATGCAATTATTAGTAGTATTCCTATGCTTAGTCAAGTAACCCCGTCCGACATTGTTAACATGTTAAGGGTCGTACGTACAAAACCTCCACGCACCGGATAAAATAAAATACCGTAAATTATAGTCAAGTTATCACGTTTCCACAAAATATTCATGAAATAACATCAAGCAGTACTTAGTGGACAAAAATTCATAAATAGTCGAAACGAAAATATTTACTTCCAGCCGACCTTTTTAGATTTTTCATTCTCACTGACAGAACACGCAAGTTTTTGTCACGGCGACACATTAAGTGGCAAGCTGGTCATTCATATGCTCCAATATTGCGAATCGCAGCATAATTTATTCCATAATACAAGAATTAAAGGGAATTAGTCAACTAACCTCGTTAGTCAATTAGCCCCGGTCTCCCCTACTCATCTTTACTGTTCCCTAAATTTTCAAATACATCCATCAATTCGTCGCTCAGTTATTACTCCATTGAAATGAGGAATTAATTCGTCGAATAGGAGGAATTTATTTAAAAAGTGAGGGTAGAGTTTGCAATAGAAATAGGAAGGTATGCTGGCGGAGCGTAGAGCATATTTTTCTGGAATTTAGGTAGGTTGTTTATTACAACGTTCGTTCGCATCTTGTACAAGCCCGCGCTCAGGCACGGTGACGTGGTTGATATTAGTACCACGTCAAACTTATAATTGGCGTGTCCCGATCGATATTTTAATTTATCTAAGGGGAGCGCTCCAGTGATGCTGTCAGTACACTTAACGAGTAAGGACAGCTTGCCGAACCGGTGAGTAGAAAATTGAAAACGTGACGCCAGCTATTCAGATGTCACATACCCATATCGTCTGGGCTGTCAGGAAGTAATAAGTAAAAATAGATCTTTCTCCTTCGAGCACCAATTACTTCGACAATTATCCGGTTTGCCGTTCAGAATTCCCGTCGCAAAATGTTTCTCGTCTTTTGAACAGAAAATGGTGGTCAACGTTTATTTTCTAAAATATCAACAACGAACGCGCTCTCCTCGTTAAAAACGGGAAGGTGAAACGTGAAATAGGGTAGATGTACCATTTGTGGCCACTGCACCATTTGTGGCCACTGTCTTATTAATTCCGATATATTAAGTATTCTTAGTTTACTTTCATTACAATGAATGAAGCTGTCTAAGGGTGGGTTATGTTGGCAACATTTCTACTACTTTATACTGTTTTGTTGTCCCGTTTTATTTAATTATCATATGTGAATGTCCAAATCTTTGATAACTTTCCACATCCTTGCAAATGGTGCTTAGCATACGACTGGTAACAAAACAATTAGTTACTGTATTTAACAAGAGTATGGACGAAGTTTTATACATATTTATATTAAAAAACAAATATTTTTGAGATTTAAAAAAGAATTTCAACGATATAACCTAAACTCTAGTGGAATTAGGCACTGACCAAAAATGGTACATCGAAAATGGAATTGTACCATTCGTGGCCACGTAATGGCCATAAACAGTCCACGGTACAACCATTTTTGGTCAGTAGGCATTCTCATTAGCAACTTATCGTACAATACCTAATTATTGTAAAATTATTATACAATAGTTAGCGAAAAAATTCTTCTAAAGTCGAAGATTTTTACGATTCGTGAAAAGTCATTCGATGATGTCTTCAACGAAATTCTTTCATGGCCCGAAAAGCAAATCATAAAGCGAAAGCGGAAAGCAGTTGAACATTTACCTGCTGTAATAACATCAGACAAATGGATGGAGACCATGTTGGCCAAAAAAAAAGAAAAGGAGAACAAAGAAGAGGAGAGAATGATTAATAAAGAAAAAAGACTAGCAAAAATAGAAGAAAATAAAAAGATTAAAGCCATAAAGTTGGAAGAAAGGAATAAGAAAAAAAAAACAGAAAAAGCAAAACCTGTCGCTACCAAAAGAAAAAGTAAAAAGGATACTTATTGGCAGTTAATATTATTTTTGTGCAGCAAGTATTGTATTATTTGTTCAGTAGTGAACATTTGTAATAAATTAAAAACTACAATTCTTACTGTGGGCCTTTCGTATTACCAATTCTATAAGTGGCCACAAATGGAAAGCCGGCTGGCCAAAAATGGTACTCTAGTGGCCACAAATGGTGCAAAACAGTCTGGCACGATAATATAATGATTTTTTAAATAATTATGTTTAAAACATTGTTCAACGTAGAATATTTTAATTATCTGTATATTGTGGATTACACTTATATATTCTTTACTTTTGTGTACGTATTCTTTTGTAAGTTATGTATCTGTGAGTGGTACGGAAATCCTTCAAGTGGCCACAAATGGTACATCTACCCTACATTTTCCATAAAATTCTGGACAGTTGTTCGAGATACTTCATTTGACAATAAGCAACCAACACAATAACATAGAGATGTACTAGACCATTGCTGTTGAACTAAATAAAATAGCGATAGAGGCAAACGTAGCGCTTCGTTTTGCTTTTAGAATCAGAAAAATCAATGCAAAATGAATGGGATAAAATGTGGGATACTTAATCGCGGTGGAAATAATCTGGTTCGTCGAAACGTTGGTATTGACGGTAATTGTTACGAGATACGTTAAATCCAATGACGGAATTAACGCCCCATCATACTTCGTTAGTCGCTCGTTTGGAGCCCCATTATCCGAATCTGGATAAATAATGTAATAGCATTTACTTAACTGGGACACGTTCGTCGGTTAACACTTCAATAGGCGGCCGGTATTGTACAAGTGTCACTCATTCTGGAACCAAACGTTGTATGTTTTTGAATCATATGTAATTACTGCGTAAGTCTGTTCGATTTCGAGGGTGCCGTACAAGGTGGTTTTTAAAAGTCACACTTATACATATACTGACTTTATTTCCGAGCGCTACGAGCAGAAAAGTTTCTATAAACTCGCGTCTATTCAGAATTTTTCTGTAGACTTAAGTCTAGAAAATACTTTTAACACCTGACTAAAAGTTGCAATAACTATTCAAAAAATTCCAAAAATTCTGAAACTTTGTGAATATGTAGGGAATTTCCTCCTGATTACAACGCAATTTTTGTTTGCTGCCCAAATTCACTGTAAGGGGGTGTAATCGACCCCCGTAAACCCGGTTATTTTCCGATTCTGTGTTATAACTCGCGAACTGTAAAATAATTTTTTTACCAAATCATGGATCTAATTAAAAGAAGTAACTTTTGTCTTGAAACCTTTTTTTTATCTCTTACAGATTGCGAGTTAAAAATTAAAATTGAAAAATAGCCGATTTTTCAGGGGTTAATTTCACCCCCTTAGAGTGAATTTGGGCAGCAAACAAAAATTACGTTGTAATCAGGAGGAAATCCCCTACATATTCACAAAGTTTCAGAATTTTTTGAATTTCCGGGTTCGGGATCTTCTCTTGTAAGTAAATTTGTATCAGTTTCAATTACCAATTTCAATAATGTAAGGAGTTATATATATATATACTATAAACTAGGCAAACAGTTTTACAAGATGCAGATATTTACAATTTTAGATAGGCCAACCAGTTTACAAACACAAGTATAGGACATTTTTTGCCATATGTATCACATTTAGTAAGGAAGAAACATTTTATATTTCAGAAAAAATTTTCCTGTTTTTGAAACTCATATCGCTACTTTACGAAATTTAAAAAACAACTTTATTTCAGTCATTGTTACTTGAAAAAAATTAAACTCGTGTGTATACTCAGAAAATGGTGATTCTGCATATATCCAATAACATTTGAAAGTCTCAATTGCAAGCTAAATAGTGGGATTATTTTTTCAAATATTCGCTCTAGAAGCGTGACATTGGCGTTCATTCATCCGCTAATAAATGAAGAAACCGTTCGAGCTCGAAAGCAGATAAATCGCGCGATTCTCGAAGATAAGGCAGATGACGAACTGCAGCAAACTTTCACACAGGACCGTGACGATGATCGATGAAACTGATGCAGCATGCATTTATTGTAATGAATTGTTTAGCCGATCGACGCCAAAAAGCACGGGGCATGTTGCCAATTCTGTTCCCGCTGATGCCACACCTTATGTGGCGGAATTCTACCAAGAAAAAAGCAGTTTACCTGCGAATTGCGCACTGACAATGAGAGTATGTCATCTTATTGGGAAACCTGGAATTTCGATGCGCCAACTGGTGACAGAAAATTGAACTACTGAGAGTAGCTCGAAATCCGTCGAAGTCCATACGATTATCAGTGTTTATATAGACATGTTGGAGTGTTTTTAAAATTTTTTGAACACTAAATTTTTACTTATTTGATTAATAAATAATTATTCGGAATGTTTGGTGGGATCCGGAGCTACTCTCAATAGTTCGCCAACTTACCACCACAGCGCTGAAATCTACGCCACGCCTCCGCTAAGTTTCCCAATACTGACGTGTGTCAACTTACCCAGATGAACATGTATGTGGTTTTTTAATTTTCTTATTTTTCCTATTATCTGTAGAGTAACGAGACTGGTTTTTTATGTTTAATTAATAAACAGATAAAGACTGAGAGTTGGTTTTATTTGATACCACCTTTAATTTTTAAGATATTTGCCTCGGTACTAACAGTATGCCATCTTAGGACGAACTGCCTTGCAAACTCGCAAAACACCTACTCGTTTAAAATGAGAAAAGAGTTTCCGGAGCTACCTAAAAATAAATTAACGTGGTTTGCATGTTCCTATGTTCAATGAAATAGCCATTTTTCGTCTCATGTTCCTTCTGACAATAAAATTGGCCGTAACAGACAAAGATTAATATTAGATACCTACTCCATGCTTGTTACCTACAAATTCCTATTACACTGTCCAACAGCCATTTTTAATCGACTTCAAAAAAGAGGAGGTTATAGATTCGACCCGTTTTTATTTTTTTTTTTTATATTTGTCCCTTCATAACTCCTCAGCATATGGACCGATTTTGATGATCTTTTTTTTATTCGAATGAGGGCGATGCCCCGATGGTCCCATCCTAGACTAAATCAATATTGGCCGAATATTTTGCCAGTTCTGGTTAATAATAAAGACTATTGTCACCTAATTATTATTATTTTATGCACGTACGCGCATATCTCCTCAGCATGTTGTGTCAATATATATAAAACTAAAAAGTTAAAAATAAAAAAAATTTAAAAAAATCAAAACCGACTTCAAAAAAATAAAATTTCACTAAAAAGTAAAAAATAATTCCCTCCCTCATTCAATCCACGACTCTCATATTTTTTAAGTCGGTGCCTCATCATTTGCACTGTGTAAATCTGGCGCCGGCTTAAAAAATATGAGAGTCGTGGATTGAATGAGGGAGGGAATTATTTTTTACATTTTAGTGCAATTTTATTTGTTTGAAGTCGGTTTTAATTTTTTAAAATTTTTTTTTCATCTGTAACATTCAATAGCCGTTTGTTATAGACTTTTGTGCGCTGAAAACGAATCCGCAAACCGTGTGTCGCCATCAGCATCAGTTTTCAAGAAATTCGATTTTGAGGAAAAAATGCAAATTTTCAACTTTGAACATCTTCTGGGTTCGAACAGTAATAATTATTCGGTTGCTTGTTCCGTCAAATTATTCTATGAACACTCGCGAACACAACGATAATAGTTATTATTGAATTATAAACATTTATTTTTTGCAGATATTTTTCCATATATTTAAAAAACTAAGGGTCTAGGAGAAAATCTAAGTACTCCACTCCATGCGGCAGACATTTTTCCTCCGGAAACCATCAACGGAAGTGGTAAAACACCTTTTCTTTAAAATACAGAAACGAAAGAGTTTGGCGAAACGTGCGGCGGCGGCAGTGGTAGTCAATAGCGCGTGGGCCGCTCAGCGCCACAGAATCACGCAACGCGCGTGACTACCATTGCCCGCGCCGCACGTTTTGCCAAACTCTTTCGTCTCTGTACTGTAAACAAAAGGTGTTTTACCACTTCTGATGATGGTTTCCGGAGGAAAAATGTCTGCTGCATCGCACGGAGCAGTTAGATTTTCTCCTAAACCCCTAGTTTTTGAAATATATAGAAAGATATCTGCAAAAATATATTTTTATTGATCGTTGTTTAAACATATTCAAATGTTTATAATTCAGTAATAACGTATATCGTGGTGTTAATAATTTGAAAGACCAAGCAATCAAATAACTATTACTGTTTGAACACAAAAGACGTTCGAAGTTCAAAATTTGCATTTTTTTTCAAAATGGAATTTCTCAAAAACTGAGGGTGATGGCGACAAATGGTTTACGGATTCGTTTTCAGCGCACAAAAATCTATAAAAAAAAAACGGCTATTGAATATTACAGAACAGAAAAAAGTTAAATTTTCTTGGACAGTCTTATCGATAAGAATCGACAAGAGTAGGTATACCGTACACTCGACAGGGAGATACAAATTACAATTGAGGCATTTGATGGAAAAAATTGAGGCTTTTTCCTTAAATCGTTTAAATCGACTCAGGTATGTGTTATGTATATAATATATCAAGGACATTACTTCTCTCGCGTTCAGATTAGCTAGAGATTATCACGTAGCGTGATCGACTCGCAGCTTCATAGTCGCTGAGCGGTCGCGCAACCGTGCTGTCATGGAAAAATCGTACTTTTGTTTCATAGAGGATTGTGTAAGCGAGGAAATATGGAAAGTGGGGCGAGTATCGAATCCGCAAGGAAAGAAGTTAATTTAGGAAAGAAAAAATTGATTTGTAAGACAGCTTGCTGCGAAAAATCGAAGAAACTAATACTTACTTAAAACATTACATTTTTTGTTTATTTTTTTGCTTCATTTTGTATTTTCTATTTAAGGAATGTAAAAAAAATGCGTAACGAAGTAAGTAAACAAAATTATATTTAAATAACTAAACAGAGAAGCAATTTTTTTACGAATTTACCATATTTAAGGTAAAGGCACCAGTAGTTGACCATGTATCAGTAGTTGACCACTTTTCAGAAAAACGTGAAAAATAAGGTTTTTAGAAGTGACGATCTTTTGAAAAAAGTGCAGTTGACGTGCCAAGACATCTACCGACTAAAATCTAAAACACTCAAGTGTGAAGTGCATTATGAATAGTATTGGCGAACGTTTATTTACATCAAGGTGAGTAGTGTGTTCCCATTTCGTTATTTCCTTAATGATTTTGTTAAGAACAGGTGTATGGTTCAGGTAAAAAAATTCGTAGGTTATTAACTCTTTATGACTGAACTCTTCACTTGTTAAACTCTCATAGTGTTCTATATTTGATAAATGCACCGTTTTTGTTATACTAACCTCAGAAACACATAGTTTGCGGGGTGGTCAAGTAATGACTCTTGTCATTCTAATTGTTTCTAGAAGTTGACAGGTATGGCGCACAAGAAACTGGGTAAATGCACGGAAAAGTTGTATATATCGTTAGTGGTTTTTGAGGTCGCTGATCCCGAATTCGACATAGGATTTATAAAATTAATTTATTTAAACAATTTGTTTAACAAATTATATTGTAAAAAAGTTCTAGAATAAATAAAAAAATTTCGGAGACACATACATATTTGTTTAGTTACTTTCCCCGCAGAACACGATTCTATATGTACCAAAACATCTAATTTGGCAATCATTTGTTTAAACCTTCG
The DNA here is from genome assembly GCA_963932275.1 of Andrena praecox. Lineage (NCBI taxonomy): Eukaryota > Metazoa > Arthropoda > Insecta > Hymenoptera > Andrenidae > Andrena > Andrena praecox. The sequence continues at coordinate 40,100,582 of OZ010731.1, forward strand.
AAAGTGAGAAAAATGTCTAATCTGTTCCTGAATTGGACTCCTTATGGAATTGAAATCTTTTAATTTCACATTCCTTTTTAGTTCTAACTTGTTCTAAATTATTGACAATAAACGATGCTAAGACGATTACCTACATCATTGCCTTAATTCTCTTTCTAGTATAGGTGGTCAATTACTGACCAACATAGGGTCAACTACTAGTATTTTCATTTTCAAGGATGGTCAACTTCTGAAGCAGTTACTGAACTTTGAAAAATGGTTTCAAAATTTTTATAGCATACCTTTTTTAAAAAATCGTTCTCATTACATAATTTGGAAAGCTTAAAGAGTATCTTTAGGCAGCGACTGACATTATTTAATGACAGAGCAATTAGTTACTATTGTTCACGTGAAGGATTTCTCTTAACTGGTCAACTACTGGTGCCTTTACCTTACGGAATAAGGGCACATAAATCACTTGCTTGAAACTTATAAATAAAGGCACATATCATTTTCAAATCATGACTTCTGTTTTCAGAACGTTTCAAGGACACGGTAACTACATCCTTAAAAGAATTGGATTTAATTGCATTACTTTTTATTAAGTTATACTGTAATGAAAACTTTGAAATCGATTTTCTTGAAATGGCATTTTGGCGTATGTGCCCATTTTCCATCGTATGCCTCAATTATGAAAATATCTTGACGGCACATTCTCTCTAGAATCTAGAAACGGTTATCCCGGGTTCGAACGAGCCCGCCGTTCATCCTGCGCCCTGTCCCGTCCGAAACCGCGTACACGGTCATTTTCATTTAAGGGGACCTTCCGGTCTAAAAGTCGATTTTTTTTTTATTTCATTTTTCGAATGTTCAACCTTTTAGGAATACGTGTTTAATAAGATTTGTTGAAATTCGTAAAATTCCAGAAGTTATAGGCATTTGAGTAGCGGCAAATGCATGGGCAACAACCGGCCACTTGGCGCTCACGTAAAACTTTAAACGCGTTTCTCCCCAAACAATGTTCTCAAAACGGTGGGACCTGTAGGGTAAAGAGTACAATGGTTGGCCACTTAAGTAAGAGTGTCACATAAATAATGAATTATAAGTGTGAATTTAGTAAATTTGCATTCGAAATCAATATAAATAAGTAAAAAAAAGTCCTAATAATCTAAAAATAAATGGAGTTTATTTAAAAAACAGCAAGAATTTATAAAAATATACAAAAAATGTGTTGACTACGAAAAAATATAGTTATTGGCATGGTCACGACAGTAGTTGTCCGATCGGTTCGACAGTGATTGGCCGCTATTTGACACATAATATAACCTAAAAGAAAATGTTATATAGCTTTTATAATGTGTTCATCTGTATATCCATATTTCCTATCACCTTTTTTCACTTTTGGCATATTTTATAGTGGGGTAATTCAGTTCTACTAAAAAATTCAAAATTTTTACAATTTATCTACTAGGAAAGCACAATTTAAATTTTAACTTCAATTTACTTAAATAAATTCTGTAATCAAATTAAATTTGAATAATCTAATTAATTCAATCAAATTTCATTTTTAATTCCAATTTAATTAAATAAATTTAATAATCAAATTGAATTTGAATACACCAATTAAATTCAAATCACAGGAAACTTAAAATATAACTATACAATGCTGCCCTCTTTAGTTAAAATGTCCTATCTAGCATTTTGAAACAACCGAGAAAACTGAAGTTTTATCGTTTACTTTGTACCGTCCTTATTTTCCTTTATTCACATTAAAACATGATGTCATTATTTCGTAACAGCCTAATATATTTTTTTGTAATAGGTGTACCGGTAGGTAATGTATTATTAACGTACCAATTAATTAATTGTTTTAGATCGGATATTTTGACCATTTGGAAATAAGTTAGGTTAAATACATTAGACTGTTTATAAATCTTTACGAAGCACTTAGAGTTTTCTAACATTACTTAAAAGGTAAAAGACGTGTGCTACTTCAAATATTTCAACATATCTCAAAAAATGAAAAAATGCTAGATAGGACGGTTTAACTAAGGAGGGCAGAATGTAACATACCTAATTGTACTTCTTCTTTTTATTTAATTATACTATAATTATATAAATGTTGAATCTTTCTTACAAATGACCGTTTCAGTACCGCTAATGAATAGGGGGCCAATAACCGTTTTACCGTTACTAAGGTTAAAACAATCACCGGCCGCAAAACCTTCAAAGCCGAGTCATCCTATTTGCTTTTATATATAATCACAGTATATAGTGAGTGGAGAAATGTTGATTACATCCGAAGCAAGAAAGTACAAGGAATATGAATATGTTCATTAAAAAAGGCATAACATTGGTATTTCTTTATATTCATTTATTTCTCCAAATATGGCCAATCATTGTCAGGTGGCCAACCACTGTACTCTTTACCCTATCTCCAAAAGTTATTATCGGATTCGACTGAAACTTTTTTATTTTAAAGAATATACTTCTGGCTAGAGGGGAACTAGAAAAATTAAAAAAAAATAGAAAATTTATAATTTTCAAAGGCGTTGAAAGGACGAAAAGTACAGGGAAAAGTGATTTCAAACTTCAAGTGTCGTTATTTTCTAAAAAAAATGTCATTTTTTAAATTTTTTTCTAGTCCCCCCCCCCCCCCTAGCCAGAAGTATAATCTTCAAAATAAAATAAGTTTCAGTCGAATCGGATAATAACTTTTGGAGATACAGGTCCCACCGATTTGGATCAATTTTTTGACGCCTTGACTTTAACGACTCCCCAGGGCCGTCTGCAATGATTAATTATAAAACAAAAAATATATTTCTATAACTTAAGACATCCTTAATACAATGCAAAAAGTCCCATTAAATTATATATAGTAGTTTCCCTTTAATTAATTCCTAAAAATCACCTATTTTTTTGGGCTCTAGACCGGAAGGTCCCCTTAATGTTCGAGCCTCGCGGAGAGTCGTATCAACCGGCGTTCATCGTCTCCGGTCGGTGTAAAAAGACGAAGAAGGAATTGTGAAAGCGTTCTCGGAACGGCGGCGTATAGATGTTGAGGCAAAGAAAAGAGGGGGGACGGTCAGTTGATGCAAAGCCGCCGAGACACGATCGAATCATGCTGGCCCATTGTCCAGCGGTAGATTGGCTGATTTCGTCGGGACGTTTGACGAAGCCCCACAGCTGTTGCGCTCGAGATTGATTGGCAGTGATAGGGCCGATCGACAAGTACGACCGAGGCCGGCACAGAAGCTCAATAAAGGTAATTAATGGCTCGGTCAAAACGTAGGTGTTCCGACCGGGAGGCGAGGATCGTCGTTCCTAACCTGCAAGAAACCGCCGCCTCGTGCATTCGCCCTCGATTTTTAATGAAACTTCTTGCGCCCGCAGCGGCACGCGTGTCGAAAACTTATTTCCCACTGCAACAACTTTCACTCCCATTCTACCGGGAATTTTTCCTGCAGAAGCATTTTTTTTTAGTAGAAAGTTTGGCGGAGAAAACGTTCGTTGCATCTCCGTGCACAGCTTTGCGCGTCTAATATTCATTGTGCTTTCTATACTTCTTGAAGTGCGATCAGCTTAAGATGCAAGAGGCTTTACAGTGTAACATATGTAGCTACTAATTTCGCGTGTTACTCACTGTGAGATAAGTGGACATGGTTGTTGAAACGTGTCAAGATTTAACGATAATTTCATAAAGTGTAAACGATATCGTTTGGATGTGCGAATATTGGAAACGCTTGGGAATCATAATCGTGCAGCCTCTGCTCATTAGCAAGTCAGAGGGAAATTGCCGGTGCAACAGGTGCGGGATTCCAAAAATTCTTGGAGTATGATCCAAGGAAGATTACTTCTAAGACAAGCGCGTGCAAATTGGCGCGTGCGTTTCGTAATTGCAAAAATTATTACTACTTTCGTTTGCAACTTTCATATTTTCCCTCCTCGTAAAGGCACAGTGTTGCAGCCAATTATCGGATGATCATACAGGTGCAGGTGTTGTGCTAATACGCAACGCAATGATTGTATGTTTGATACTATTTTACGGAAATGAAAATAATTTTGCAATGAATAATAACAGTAATTAGAATTATCACAGTAAGCAACATATTATTGAGATATGCTGGTTGAAAGGAAAATTGCAGACAAATACTTGAAGGTAAATGATGGCACTTGGCTTTGTACGAAAGAAGTATCGATGTTGCATTACAGAAAGGCGTTTAAAGGTCCGCGCACACATATCCGTTCCGTGTCAGTTCCGCGTCAGTGTGCCATTGGTAAGAAAAAGAGGGGCGTAGAGGGTCTCTTCTTCTTACCACTGGCACACTGACACGGAACTGAGACGGAACGGATATGTGTGCGCAGACCTTAAGGGGACCTTCCGGTCTAGAGCCCAAAAAGATAGGTGATCTTTAGGAATTAATTAAAGGAAAACTACTATATATAATATAATGGGACTTTTTGCAATGTATTAAGGATGTCTTATGTTATAGAAATCTATTTTTTGTTTTATAATTAATCATTGCAGACGGCACTGGGAAGTCGTTAAAGTCACGGCGTCTAAAAATTGATACAAATCGGTGAGACCTGCGTCTCCAAAAGTTATTATCCGATTCGACTGAAACTTTTTTTATTTTAAAGTTTATACCTCTGGCTAGGAGGGAAACCAGAAAAAATTACAAAAATAACAATTTTTTAGAAAATAACGGCACTTGAAGTTTGAAATCACTTTTTCTCTATATTTTTCGACCTTTCACCACCTTTAAAAATTATAAATTTTCAATTTTTTGAAATTCTTCTGCTTTCCCCTCCAGCCAGAAGTATATTCTTCAAAATAAAATAAGTTTCAGTCGAATCGGATAATAACTTTTGGAAATACAGGTCCCACCGATTTTGAGAACACTGTTTCGGGAAAAACGCGTTTAACGACCCATGCATTTGCCGCTACTCAAATGCCTATAACTTCGGGAATTTTACGAATTTCAACAAATCCTTTTAAACACGTATTCCTAAAAGGTTGAACATTCGAGAAATTAAATAAAAAAAAATCGACTTTTAGACCGGAAGGTCCCCTTAAGGGGGGCAACCACTTTAGGAGACCGAAAATTAGATGATTTTTGGGATTTTTTTTATTGCGCAAAAAAGAACGGAAATTTCCGCAACTCTAACAAATAATTTTTTTCATGTTTTCATATATCTCTGGTAATTTTTTCAAGTTGATCATCCATTGCATTAAGGTGTAATCCGCTATGTCCCTTGGCGTGTCCTCGTCGTCGTTGTCGACTTGCGGGAATCGTGCAGCTCGCAATTAGCATCTGAAATAGTCAAAAAAAATTTGATACATTCTTGAGATGTTTTTTAAGAACATGAACTTAAATTTTTGAAAAGAAATCGAGAATTTAATGTTGGAACGTGTTTGAAAAGAAAATGATCGATTTTTACCATTTTGTTTCCCGGCATTTTGCAATAATAAATATGTTTTAAACAATCTAAGCTTTCCAACTTTAGGTTTATGTTTTAATAAATTATATTATGTAAACGTGTTCCAAATTTGAAGATGATCCATCAATTAGTTTTTGTGTTATGATTCCCGCAAATTGAAAAAATGTCGTTTCGAGAAAAACACGTTTAAAGTTTCACAAACGAAAAACTCAAACTCAAATTAATGTGTTTAATCAAATGATAAAGTGTCTTACCGATTAATCAGAGATTCCAGCACCATACAGCAGTCCTTCCTCTTCCTCGTGGAGGTGAGACATAAAAAGGGACTACCTAACTGAGCGCTCGTGGATACCTGAGCGCGCTTGGGAGTCGAGCGGAGAGTCTTTATCATTTATATACATACCGTTAGAAGGAATGCGAATATCGTTTTGAAATTTTCAGGGTATATTCTTAAGATATTTTGCTAATGATTTATGAAATAAAAAAAGAATTGATTTTTTGAAGCATCTAAAGTGGTTGCCCCCCTTAATCGAGAAAAGCTAATATCAAGTTGCTGCTTGTCCAAAACTTCTGGATGTGAGAAACATCACGATGCCTGTAAATTAACTGTTCATTTTACTAACACCATAATATTTGCTGATAATCATATGTACTTCCTGATAATAGGCTTGTTAATAATTGTACAACTACGTTTATAACATCATGTATATTTCGCACAACAGTATAATAATGTTTAGAGAAAGTAAGGAGCACAGACCGAAACGTTAACCTCTCTTCCTTTATTCAATATTTGCACCTTCGAAAAAATATACAGTTCTAGTTTAACACATTTTATTAAAGCGGTACGAATAATAATTGACTTGTACAGACTTGTACATTGCGGTCAACTTTTTCCAAATAATTTATTTCCTTCTTTCCAATTCCAAACGCAATGGCACATTATGCAGATGTTAATCGTAGTAAGAAAATGTATTATTAAGTATTGTAGCATTCTTTGTAGGTAGGTACAACTTGTGTACTCCTGCAACTTTTTTGCTAGCCTTACGGTACGTTGCGCACGGCATTATGTGATTAAAAAACAACCATCCCACACGCATGTTTCATTATTTTATTATAATACTTGATACAATCAAACTTCAATAACGAGTACCAGGCTCACTTTCTTTCCTTTCGTGCACAATCCCCACTTTCAGGGTTTTAAAACGGTTTAATTTGTTTTAGCAGAGCGAATCAAATTTTTTCGACGCGTTTTTTGTTCCTTTTTTGCCGAACGATGTGATGTTCTGATGATTTATAATGTCAGTTTATATGGTTGGAGATACTTGCACATATCTCTAAATCTTTATAGCGAACATTCACATTTCCAGAAAAACTAACGGGTATTTTCTCGCTGTTGGAGTCTATTAACTCGATTAATTGCATTTTCTACGAGAATCGAATTTCTGAAAATTATTTCCACTTAACTTATCCATTCCCGTATGACGCGAAAAATGGAGTAGCTTGCTATTTGGTATAAAAAGATTGTGCGATTCTAAAGTTAATATATGTATGTACTATAGTGAAAAACAAGTAGTAAACGATTTCTTTGTTGGCCATGGAACATTGACATGCTGCTGGTAGATCAAGTAGAGTGACCACGTGGGTAATAAATTTTAATTTTAGTATAATTTATTAATGAAAACATACTATTAGTGAAATGAAATAGAAAAAATAATTGTCATAAAAACTTGATTTTACCAACAATATCCCAAGTTAGAGTACAAAAACTTAGAGTGGCCAGTACTGCAGGACTCTCCCCTAAGTATTATAGCACTAGTAGTCGACCACTTGAAGCTAAACTCGAATGAAAAGTACTGAAAAAAAATAAACAATCAATGTTATAGAATATATAAAATGTATTGAAGTAATTCAAATGTATTTAATGTATCACTAAATATTTTGTGTTAGTAGGAAAGTTCGGGGAAAATAAATAATTAGCGTTAAAAATAAAGTGTCCGAATGCTTTAATAATCGACCGCTTAACTCTAAAAGTCGACCGGTCCGATAGCTAGTAGTCGACCACCTTTTTTAATATGAAATTCAAAATAGGTTATATGCGCATTACAAACTAAAATTTATTTTTAAATATAATGTGTAACATCAGTAAATAATTAATAATGACAGGAATAATGCATAGCTAAAATAAGTTCTTTTAAAAACTTTATCAAAATTTTAATATGTAATAGAAATTTTTTTTTTTTTCAATGTAAATTAAATTTTTCGTTGTTAAGATAGGAAGCAGTAACAAATTTTAAGTTTTTAAAGTAGGTATTTGTATTCTATAAATAAATTATAAAAACGTGGTCGACTATTAGCATTCATTGTGAATGCAGTTAGCTTCAGAAGTCGACCGCTGTGGTCGACTATTGAAAATTGAAAGGGAATGATGATCCAGTTACCGACCTCCCATAAATAAATAAATTATCCCATTTTTTTTAAATTTTTGAAGCGCATGTAAAATTGTTGATGCTTTTTCAGTGGAATAGCATAATTTTCCAGTAAAAAATGTATAGAACTGAATTACATTTGTCGTTTCTATTCAAAGCACACTTATGTTTCTCGGGTTGGAAAACAGCAATGGCGCATGTAGAATCAAAATTAGTTTACAAATCACTTTAAAAGCATTTATTTATTTTTTACCTATGAAGGGCGCTCTTTGTCGTATTGTACAGTTAGAAATTCAAAATATAATATAAAATTGTCATTTAATAAATTCTTTATTTCAGTACTTATTTCTTTAAGCTAAATACTAAAAGGGGTCGACTACTAGAGGGTGGCCGACTACTAGTGCTTTCACCCTACATAGCAACGATATGGAAACCATTCTTCATAGCAGTCGACATATAGTTACATGGCATGACGTTTGTGAGAACCACGGCGCGACATAAATCCATTTTATTCAATAACGATCAAATTCGCAGATACAAGTGATAATTTTGTGGAAACCAGGTATTGGAATTATTAAAGACTTCCAGGTATAAACCATGCTCTTGGGGAAGAATACTCCGACGTTTTACCAGATATGTATCAGTGCTTCTACAAGCCCCTGATAGAGATAGCTGCAATAGTGGCTGAAAGTTAAAAAATACTTTTTTAACATGTAAGACATGGCTTTCACCCGGAAGTCCTTGGTAGTCGAAAACCCGGGTTGTGAAAGCCTCGGATACCTTAAATTTTCGACTAACATTGATACCACGTTTTCTATACTAATTGGCCCCTTCTGACTACGAGTAATAATGTCCGTTTTCCATGTCACAAGAAATATACCAGTCATCAACAGCTTCTTACAAATTAACCAAGAGGGTTTAGCTATAAGTGTATACAAAATAAAGAGGAATGTCATCCTGAGAACAACTCCGCATTCTCCCTACACAGCTTACGTCGGACAAATCTTGCGCTATCCTGTTTCGCACCTGAACCCACACAGTCAAATTGTCCACAAAGTCCTTTACCTTTCCATATCCCATCGCTCTCACGTCCGCCTTAAAAGACCATAAGAACTCGCAAGGAAGTCCCATTCGGCTGCAGCCCCCGGTCCATTATCAATCCAGCGCAATATTGAATACCCGATACGTCACCGAGCGTCCTTATCCACACTGCTGGCAGAAATAATAAGGCGGACGATCAGAGAAACCGTGAACTCGGTGACGTCAGGAAGAGCCGGAGCGCGTGAGAAGGGACGCGGCGAAGAGTTCCCTCTGCCACTTTGATGTAAAAGCGACGAGAGAGACGCGGCCGGCTCGCGCCGTGCAACCCAGTCCCGTGCCATTTGTTTCAATCTATGGACAGAGATAATTACGAGCAGCATCGAATAACGCTGGTGTCCGGAGCCTCTTCACCGGTCGGTTTCCCCGGGCGGGCGCGACACGATGCAGAGCAAAGTAGACTACAACAGAACGAATCACGTTGGCCCGGCTAGCAGGCTCGGCTAACGTTGCCCCGCACAGGATAGTTCCTGTCAGGCTACATGGAGACAAACGAGCGACCGGCAATCAACCGCTGTTAGCCCCGTCCGACCTTTCGCCAACCGCCATCTGACCGTTCCTTCTTGCCCCCAGAACCACTTCATCATAATTTATTGTAATACTGTCACGTTAATAACTCAATTTATTTCACTGGAAACCCTATTATTTTTATGGCTAGTCTCGAGCCTGTCGTCGCGGGGCCGCGTCACGCTGCAGCTGGTCACGCATCTCGACCGGTCTCGCGTGATTCCCCGACTACCTTCGCCTCGCTGGGCCGATCGCCGGCTTCAAATCCATCCTACGTGCCTTCGCAGCCGTGGAACGAGAGTGCCATTCCAGGATGTCGCTAAAAACTCCGACTGGAAATGATAATCGCTCGATTCATTTGTGTTTAATATTTTTGAATGGTACAAGGCTTGGCGAAGGAAATTCTGTATTGGGAAACCAAGTGGAGGCGTGGCTTACATTTCAGCGCTGCGGTGGTAAGTTGGCAAACTATTGGCAGTAGGCTGGATCCCGCCAAACATTCCGAATAAGTATTTATTAATCGAATAAGTAAAAATTTAGTGTTCCAAAAAATTTAAAAACCCTCGTTTTTCACATGTCTATATAAACACTGATAATCATATGGACTTCGACGGATTTCAGCCTACTCTGAGTAGTTCAATTTTTTCTCACTAGTTGGCGTATCGAAATTCTTGGTTTCCCAATAGCTCGCACGATGGCGGTACTGTTCCATGCCTCCCAGAAAATATTGCCGCGAATATACAATTTCGTGATCGATGCAAGTTTGTAACGGCTGATTGTCCTGTAATTCTCGCAACAGCGCTGCAATATTACTGACTTTTCTTTGAAATCCATCCGGGTAACGTTGCGTTAGACGCGCGAGTGATTCGGGGCTACGGTGGAATGGCGAGGATGTTAAATTACGCGTTGCACGGGCTTCCAAGATTGAAACGCTCACCGATGTAAATCCTCGTCGAAATCCGCATAAATGAACAACAGAGAATTATAGCTGCGAGCTGTTGAAGATCAGTAAACCGTGCTCGTTAATTTTAAACTTTAATAGGCACTCCTCCGTTCCTACTGGCTAATCACTTCATAAACATAGAGTGCCAGATACAACGCAGATACAATGTCCGCATTAATCGTAAGAATTGCTGGTTTACGAGCGGCGCGCGGCGCGATGTGTCTTTCGTTTCGTTTCCACCGCGTCTGCATTACATCACGTGGCTAATTAAGCCCTCATTATTCTCCGTGAATTATGGCAGTAATTCACCGACTTTCTCTCACTGCCGCGCACGGACGCGCAAACAACGGGGGCCTGCCGAGGATTCGCCCGTTGAATTTCAAATGAACGTCCATCCCGGGCGATTATAAAAAACTATTTTCTTCCCTCTGCCGGGGTGATATTTTGCGAGCGATTGTATAAAATACCGCGGGACGTGTAACTGCTAATTTATTCGATTTCGGGAATGCCGGCCGAGCGACAGCGTAACAACCTGCTGACAAGCACGAATGAATCATGAGTTACGTCATCGGGGAATAGAAATTTGGTTTACCACGCTCTCCATCGATTATGATAATCAGACATGGGAAGGTGCAAAAAGGGTCGTTGACAAAATAGCCGCATTAATTCGCTGCTAAATCCAGGGACTTCTACCGAAACAGGAAATATCGGCGTTATACCGATTATAAAGTATACATATCGTACTGCCGTGTGAATGTACCGGTATATTTACCGCGATTTTTTTCTTTGATTTTCCTATTTTATTACAAGTTTCGAGATATTTTTAAGCAGATAATTAAACCCAGTATTATTTTGTTACCGGTATATTTTTAAAACAAGGTTATATCGAAATCGGTATAGTACCAAAATCGCTGTAACACCGAAACCAAAGTAGTTTTTCGAACGCCCTGAAAATAACAGTGTGAGGGTTAAAAAATATGAGTCATATTACGAATCACAAAATACTTTTATTTCTACAATAACATATAAGAATCGTGATTATACATGTTAAATTTGAATTGTCTCTGACAACGTCAACAATATTTATAAAACATTTCTTTGGCGACATCAACTAACAAGGGAAGTTTGGCAACCCGGAAATTCAGAAAATTATGAAACTCGGTGTGCAAGTAGAGTAGTTCATCCGTAACGCAACTCTATTTTTTGTTGGTGCCATAATGCAATTTTCGGGGGTGAAATCACCCCTTGAAAAAAATGCAGAATTTTCTTTTCCGTGGAATATCTCGGGGAGGGTGCGAGATATCGAAAAGAAGTTTAAACAAAAATTGCATCCTTTTTTTATATCTACAAAACCGCGTAAAAGTAATTATGGAATTAAGGATTGGTGGTGGGGGTAACTTGAAAAATATGGTTTTTTCGAAAATTATCTTTATGCAATTTTGTAGATACGGAAGTAAAATGCAACATTTGTTTATGCTATTTTTCGATATGTCTCACCGCTCTCGAGATATTCCACGGAAAAGAAAATTCTGCATTTTTTTCAAGGGGTGATTTCACCCCCAAAAATTGCATTATGGCACCAACAAAAAATAGAGTTGCGTTACGGATGAACTACTCTACTTGCACACCGAATTTCATAATTTTCTGAATTTCCAGGTTGCCAAACTTCCCTTGTAAGCTATTTTAAGAATTTTTTTCAAGAATAATTTACAGTTTTCATAGAAAAATTTTATTACCCACCTTTAACACGCTGTCTTAAGAGACTATACAAAAAAAATAAATAGAAAAACATCCACAAATTTTAATATATTAAATTATCTTCTAGACCCACCCACGCGAGATGGTCGAATGTGTATCGAACAGAGATGGGCAAAAAATTATTTCAAATAAAAAATTGATTTCGAATAAAGGACAAAAATTTTATTCGAGACTCATCAAATAAAAATAACCCAGAGTTATTTTTATTTCAAATAAAAATAGGTGAGAGTTACTTTCATTTGAAACGTTACAAATAATTTCTTTCGTTCGACGTGAATATATCCGTTGGCCACAAATAATTTTCTCGCTTGACGTGAAATTATCCGGCGGCCACAAATATTTTTCTGGTTTGACGGAATTCATTTTAACCTTCAAATAATTTTGTCGTCTTTCCATGCATTTGTATTTGAAAAAAATTATTTGAAGCGCAAATAGCTCTGGGAGTAGAGAGCGAGAGAGAGGGGGAGCGTGTGCGAGAAGGATAGAGATAGATGATACTTTTTCGCTCTCTGTAGCGGTAAGCAGGAGAGCATGATGCGAGGAGGTAGTTGTTACAGCGATTTTTGGATTAATAATTATTTTGTGTTAAGTAAGTTATTCGTGAAATTTAGTGCGGAATGTAACCAAAGGGGCTGTGTTTTTTCAGCAAATACTGTGTAAATGCGTAAATTATTTACACGTAATGTGTAATTGGTTTGGTTGTTACCTGGTGTAATAATTTTCATATTCGGTGTTGGGTGCCAGCCGACATCTTCCTGCCAGACATGCTGGTAGACAATGTTATGTAACTCCGCCACTTCAAAACTATGCGAAATAAATAATGTATTAAAATACTGTTAACATGTTGCTTAAGGTAGTCCCTAACCAACTAACAAGGGAAGTTTGGCAACCCGGAAATTCAGAAAATTATGAAACTCGGTGTGCAAGTAGAGTAGTTCATCCGTAACGCAACTCTATTTTTTGTTGGTGCCATAATGCTATTTTTGGGGGTGAAATCACCCCTTGAAAAAAATGCAGAATTTTCTTTTCCGTGGAATATCTCGAGAGCGGTGAGAGATATCGAAAAATAGTATAAACAAATGTTGCATCTTACTTTTGTATCTACAAAATTGCATAAAGATAATTTTCGAAAAATCCATATTTTTCAAGTTACCCCCACCATCGATCCTTAATTCCATAATTACTTTTCCGCGGTTTTGTAGATATAAAAAAAGGATGCAATTTTTGTTTAAACTTCTTTTCGATATCTCTCACCCTTCCCGAGATATTCCACGGAAAAGAAAATTCTGCATTTTTTTCAAGGGGTGATTTCACCCCCAAAAATTGCATTATGGCACCAACAAAAAATAGAGTTGCGTTACGGATGAACTACTCTACTTGCACACCGAGTTTCATAATTTTCTGAATTTCCGGGTTGCCAAACTTCCCCATGAAAGTGAACACCACAAAAGTATTCGAACGACTAAATCCAAAATAGATCTATTAAATTGTTAAGCTGAGTGAAGCCAAGATAGACAGAGACAGGTTCTATTTATTTAAGAGAACGAATTGCAATGTAATTCTACTTTAATATTATAATATAATGACTGTGGGTCTCATACTACGAGAGCACAGTTTTAGGTTAGGAGAACTATCGATCCAGTATCGATTAACGCTGTGAGATCGATAATCACGTGATCATGGTCGATGATCCATACAACGAAGATATGTATATATGACATGAATTGTACGTATTGGAAAAACGTATACTCTGACATAAATAAATGCAGTGTTTTAATATTTTGTCGGACCACTGCGAGCACTTATCGCAGCTTGTAAACGTCGTTGCTTACTGTCAACCAAATTTTCAGTAATATCTTCTTTTATATTAAGGTAAATGTCCCAGTGGTTGGACACGTCCCGGTGATTGGACACTATCATGAATTTCTGTTAATATTAAATTTAAAAACAATATTCACGATGTTCAGGAAATAAAATAATTATCCTTGTTTATTTTTTATGCTAAAAATCATGAAAACAGTTCGGAAACATGATGTATTAATTGAAAAATAAATATTATTGTGTAGCAATCGCGAACTTAATGTATCATGACAAGCCTTACTAAGTGTTCGACTAAGATTGAGAGCGTCTTTCTTAAGTTCGTAAATACTACGTTGAGCGTGCTTCTATACTAAGTAAAGGTTTTTTAGACTTATTAAAGTCTGTTTAATTGATAGCCATGTGTTTTTAAATGATTTTTCTTTAGTTTAATTAAAAACAACCGTGTCCATGCACTAGTACACGAGATCGCCGCTGGCCTACTCATTGGACGCTTTGTGCAATGACTGAAGCGCCATATTTGGAGACGTGGCCCACTGTTTATGGTCGTGTGCTGCTATTATAAAATTATAATGAGGTTTTATTTGTACATTTTGTTGTTTTTATTGTTGTTTTCAAACATAATATAAGTCCGCAGTATAAAGAAATATCAATTATTGTTATAGCAACGATTTTTATTCCATTTTATTTTATGTCCAAACACTGGGACCGCTAAGTCCAATCACTGGGACATGCCGTAAATTCTGTTCAATCACTGGGTCAAGTGAACACTTTTATAAATTATAATTTTTAATATTTTTCTTTACATAAATGATACTCTATACTACGTTTTCTGAAAGAAGAAGACTTGGTCTAACGATTGGATAAATATTTAGTTCAAATTATATTATTTTTACTTATAAAAAGTCGTAGTAACGCAACCATCGCCTTAAACGTCCAACCACTGGGACATTTACCTTACTCCAAACTTCCAACATTTTGGTTTTAATGCTTCCTTGGATATTATATTTCGTGAGTTGTCTACCAATTTCTGTCCATAAGTGTTCTATGGGGTTGATGACCGAACTTCGTGGGGATGTTTCTAAAATGTGGACAACGTTGTATGTGATGCAGAGTTTAACAATACATGCGGTATGTTTTTGATCGTTGTCTTGCTGAAAATGACCCAAAAGTGGGGCCTTTTTTAGCCTCTTTTTGGTCCCACGATTTTGGAACTAAATTTTGTGCCAAATGATAGCTTATGATGAGACATCAATCATAACAAATTTTCAAGTTGAGGTGACAATTAGTTTCTGAGATAGGGGAGGTCAAAGAAGTGAAAATTCGTTAATGCCTCTGCCCACACTCTTCGATGTATGAACTTCTGTCAGTCCGATAATTTAAACAATTACTTCCAGGGATTTTGCTGACTGCTAACATTGAATTTGAACTTAGATTTTCAAAATTCACGAAAAAAAATCAAAATAAAAAAATATAAATATCTGTGTAAGTAGTGGGTGCTTTTTTTAAATATATTGTCCACCATATTGAATCTGCCATTGTGAGTTTCGCTGACTGCTAACAACGAATTTGAACATAGATTTTCAAAATTCACGAAAAAAAATGATAATCAAAAAATATAAATGTCTGTGTAAGTAGTGGGTGCTTTTTTTAAATGTATTGTCCACCATATTGAATCTGCCAAGGTGAGTTTCGCTGACTGCTAACAACGAATTTGAACTTAGATTTTCAAAATTCACAATACGTCATAAAAGTATTCGAATTTATGACGTTCATTTAGTTGACGTTACCAAGAAATGTGTTATAAATATTGTTGGCGTTATCAGAGAGACACTTCAAATTTGACATGTATAATCATGATTCTCATATGTAATATGGCTCATATTTATTAAGTCTCAAACTTTTCATTTCAGAGCGTACGAACACTTTCGTGACTCACCGTATAGTGTGATCGCGATTGAAAAACAATACGCTGTTACAATGTTACAATAGTCGAAACATCGATCTCAAGTGTCGCGACATCAATCGGTGCCGCTAAGGGTACTTTTATGTTGGAGCTGCGATAAACGACCAGAGCGACGATAAGAGCGAATCGTCGAAATATATTGTTTTATAATGGAAAATGTTTATATTGCAGCAGCGAGCAGATCTACGTCTTCTAAGAGATGACCAACGATAAAGGCGTCCGATCGACGCTCTTATAGTTTCTTTCCTAGCTCCAACGTACCCTTATGCCAAAAAGAGATATCAGGGAGGCTGGGCTATAAAGTGGATATGGAATATAAGCGTAAACAAATGAAGATTGGTCCTCGTTATAAATTATAATTGAGCAGCAGAGGACGAGTCTTGAAATATTGTTATTGTTCTTAATTGTCGAGAAAGAAACATGCTGTTAGGTTTGTATGTGGAAGCAGGAAGAATAATAATAATACTGGATTTACTATTCCAACACTTACTTAGACTTTATTCAATTTGATTGTAACAATTAGCTTAGTCGGGCGTGTTGCATGGACGTATGCCTGTTACATTCTGTGAGGACTGAGGAAGGTGCTAGAAGAAGGAAACAAGACGTGACCTCAAAGCGGAAGTGAATACAAGAGCGCGAATTGGCTAATTGATTTAAATTATCCAACACATGCCTAGTTCCTAAGCGCAGGGCCCGGAGCAAGGGCCGCGCCTGCCTGGTGCTATGGGCGGTGTTGCCTTAACCCATACAGCACACTTCGTGGCGGCAACGTTGCAGGATGGTTGCAGTAACATTGCAGTGTTGCATGGTTGCAGCGCAATGTTGCTGCAACGTTGCGCCACTATTGCGGCAACGTGTCTGCAATGTTGCCGCAACGTTGCTGCAACTACCATTTAAACCTTCAATATTTCCGTTGGTTTTAATGATACGAGAAACTTTCTAAGGAAAAAAGTGTTTGCTTCAGAGAGACAAATATTCTGACGCAGACGATTTTATTCTCAAGGTTATATTTCCCGAAATTACGAGATCCTCGATGGTTTTTTTTAAGGGGATGACGTATTTTCATTACTGTAACATTAAGGAAAAGCGATTGCTTTAAGCAATTCCTTGGCATTTTAGGAATTCCTACAAGATAAAGCAAATGCTTGTGTTTTTATTCACACGAATTTAAGCAATTCCTAGTAAAATATTAAGAAAAAGCAGTTGCTTACATTTTATTCATTAGGCCCAATAAATTAGGCTTCATATTGAATTTTCTGTTTATTTCATTATCTTCTTAAAAAAAAAATGCCGAAAATGACTGCAATTTTGCTCCGTCCAAGGTGGCCTAACCCCTGAAATCTACCACTTCTACGAGAGGAAGTAATACCGGTATTTATTTCGCTTTTCGATAATATATCGGTTCCGGCTTTGCTGGCATACCTAATACCGGTATCGAAATCATGCCGGTTTTAAGTTCTTATAAAACCATCATAACACGTGATTTTCGACCGGCAAATTTAACCAAGACATAATACCGGTATTTTATGTTTCGGCTGAAGTCCCTGGTTTTACTCCCATAGACGTAATCCACTAATACAATCGATAAACGGAAAGATAAAACGTATTCCGACTCGAATCGGTATCTTCAACAGACATTTCCGTGTCAATAGTGTCGTAAATTTCACCGTAGACATTATCCGATCTAACTTCGGATGCATTGCACGAATAAACAGTGGAAATTATTGAAAAAAGACACATTTATATAACTATAGTCTCATATCCTGTATTTTAATAAACAATCCGAGGTTTCGTTCGTTTTTCAATAATTTACATCGATTTAAATAAGCAAATTTGGACGTGCGTTTCAATCGTATGTAATTTAATTCAGTAAAATATTCGTGTATTCATTACTTTCACTATGTGCTTGATAGATGGCGTGAAAGGTCAACAGTGCCGGACAAAAGTATTGGGACACCCTTTAAAACGGAATAAGTTTTTTAAAATTGATCCAAACGACTTGAGTTTTTTTTAGAAGCTAGCTAGAAGGATTAGTTTACTAGGTGATATGTTTCCTCTTTGAAAAAAATTGCAATCGCTCGGAATAGCGAAGAAAATAGTGAAGGTCGTTTTTTCAACTTTTTTTACCTAACCCTATTAACGTTAACCGATTTTGATGAAATTTTCAGTGTTTATACAACTTACTTAAATTCACAACGGGGATTTTTAAATTATCATTAAAGGCTCGGATATACTTTTGTCAACCAAGTATTGGATTATAATAATTTATAATACAATGTGAAACAAGTCCGAAAGAATGTGGAACTGGAAAAACAATAGGATCAGGGTAAAGAAATACCAACGTGTGCTGCCGTCCTTAAGCAAGTATCACTTTCATAGTTGGGCGAGTCCACTTCCTCCCTACTTGGAATTCGTTCAAGCCGACAATTGAATCGCCGTACTCGGAATCACTTAGCAACGCACACATCTCTGCAGTTGACATGCACTGACTGCCACTTGTATAATTCTATTTGTCGCTAATGAAATAAGTGTCACAGACGCTCGGCGGCGATACGAACGCGATTAGGAGTATAACAGGGACGTCGGGACGGACAGCGGAGAACGAGCTATCGGCACTTCGATTAAAACGTAGGTATCTGTTATTAGAGCTGCCAAATACTTGAAGTATTCAAGTACTTGAAGTTCGAACCGAGTAAACTTCATTTTTTTCCAAACCGATCCACCGACTCGATTAGACGAGCAATACTTCAAATAGCTTGAATATTCGAAGAAGCTTGAAGGAATTCGATCTTTTCGAATGATTTGAGTGGCTTGAATGTTCGAACGACTTGTTTTCGAATGAATAACTTGAATCTTTTCGAGCTACTCGATCGATTTTGAGGCACTCAAAAATTCTAATACTAGTCGAAAATTCGACCTAATAAGAATAATTATTACTTAATAAGGATGACTATTTGATTTAAGGCTCATATTCAATAGGTTACTGTATTATTCTGAACGACTCCGCTCCGAAATTACAGAATACTAGCACTCACTGCTTGTAATTTAAAATAATTAGTAATTTTTCAACTTATACAGACATATGCATGTACTAACTTTACCACTCGACTTCGTCCGAAATTTAGATTCTGATTTTATAAAAAAAAAATTTTTTAATTATTTATTTTTTGTGGAAATAGTCACATTCATCTGGATTAACTAGACATAATGAGCTGGGACACGTGTCGTGACCCCAGAGTTTACCGCTCGAAAGTTTTTAGGCGACAGAGAAACACACAAACACTTTCTGATTTATATATTAAGATATACCTACATTAGTAATTATGTAAAATGAAATACAAAATATGATAAATGATTCTGTAGGGTCACTAATGAATGTATGAATAATACTGACTCTAATACTATTTCATACTTCCACTATTTAAATAAGATGATATTGGCGCGTTGATTCGGTGACCGAATCAACGCGCCAATATCATCTTATTTAACAATTTCGGTCGAGAATCTCAATTTGAAATTCCACTATTTAAGTTATGTGACGGCAATTAATGTCGATGCTTGTAAATAATCTAAACAGTTAGTTATAATTGTTGACAAACAGTTTCCAGCCCAGGTACAACATTTTCCTCCGACATATATTTCTTTCATTGTTTGTCCTTTTTTCCATTATATAAATTCCTACTACTCTCACTAATGCTTTAAACTTAATTTTGAATTTAACTTCCACGCATAATAAACCCTTTAGGTACATATTTTAAACTTTTTTATTTTTAAGATATTGTAACAACACTTATCTCGAAATAACCTCATTTCTTTCGATTCATTTTATTCTTTCAAGATCCTTCATTATTCGAATAATTTGAAATGTTACGAGTAGCTGGTTGCTTTCCAAGCATGTAGCGCAATAGGAATTCGAGTCGTTAGGTACTTCAATTCGAGTAGCTTGAATATAAAGTAAGTTGTTAAAATCTTTAAGCTGTTCAAATCATTCGAGAAGCTCGAATTTTTTCAAGCTTGCTTGAATAATTAAGCGACTTCGACATTCGTGTACTTGGCTTGGTTTGAATAATTTCACATGATTACACCTTAGCTTGTGTTTTCAAACTACCTACTTGGGCAGCTCTACCTGTTATACCACACCGGAAACGTGCCGATGTTTCGCTATTCCTTTTTGATAATATTTTCTACCTCTACATATTGAGTGGTTATTATACAACAGTTTTCAGTTCAGTCATATAAAATGCATACCTACAACTTCAACCCAATTCTTAATTTAATCAATTCATAACCCAAAAATGTTCTACCATGGAAATGTAACAATGATTCATTTATTCATTTTATGGATATCCCACTTCCTATGTTCTAGTGTTTCAAAAAAATCACCATGTCCACACACTAGGGCTGGGACTATTCGAATATTTTACAAGTATTCGAATGCTACGAAGAAACTTCGAATATTTGAGTATTCGAATGTTATTATTCGAATATTTCAGTATTCGAATATTTCAGTACTCGAATATTTCAGTACTCGAATATTTCAGTACTCGAATATTTCAGTATTCGAATATTTCAGTATTCGAATATTTCAGTAATTCGAATATTTCAGTAATTCGAATATTTCAGTAATCGAATATTTCAGTACTCGAATATTTCAGTACTCGAATATTTCAGTATTCGAATATTTCAATATTCCATTATTTCAGTATTCGAATATTTCACTATTCGAATATTTCAGTACTCGAATAATTCAGTATTCGAATATTTCAGTACTCGAATATTTCAGTACTCGAATATTTCAGTACTCGAATATTTCAGTATTCGAATATTTCAGTATTCGAATATTTCAGTATTCGAATATTTCAGTATTCGAATATTTCAGTATTCGAATATTTCAGTATTCGAATATTTCATTCAGTATTCGAATATTTCAGTATTCGAATATTTCAGTATTCGAATATTTCAGTATTCGAATATTTCAGTATTCGAATATTTCAGTATTCGAATATTTCAGTATTCGAATATTTCAGTATTCGAATATTTCAGTATTCGAATATTTCAGTATTCGAATATTTCAGTATTCGAATATTTCAGTATTCGAATATTTCAGTATTCGAATATTTCAGTATTCGAATATTTCAGTACTCGAATACTGACCCACTTCAACATATCCGATCAACTTGAAACTTTGCACACATACATACTTAAATTTTGGGTCAAGATTAACATACAAGATTTCACCCTGACAAACTAACGAACTCACAACTGAAACTAAGTAGAGGCTTGTAAAAAAAATGAACTTAAAGAACTTGATTTATAATTCACACCATACTATTCGAATACTGAAATATTCGAATAGTATTTGGATACTTGGATATTCGAATAGTATTCGAATACTTAAATATTCGAATATTATTTGGATACTTGGATATTCGAATAGTATTTGGATACTTGGATATTCGAATTATATTCGCCAAATAATTGAGCAACTGAAGTATTCGAATACTCGAATACCGAAAAATTCGACAAATAGTTCCAGCCCTACTACACACCGTCTACATACAAGTTTCACGTTCTTCAGAATTATGTTACATCTACAGCTAATCTGCAGGCCATGCCGGTGGTGAAGCGTGCCAAGGAAAGGATTAATCCAGAAATTATCGCAAGGCATACAAATCGAATTCGATAATCTCGCGTCGGTGCAGTCTTGTAATCCAATGGGAACCTCCTCGTGCAGATTTTATTATTTATCCTATCTGCGATCCGAATCCAAGCGGCGTGCGCGTAGTTTGTGGAAGGCGGCGTAAGGGCACAAGCTCGCTGAAGACATTGCGGTTCATTAAGGCGACGTTGCGGCTGATTCTTTCTGATTACTTGTATTTAGATTGTAAAACGACGCGATAAGGAGCGCGGAGCCGTCCTCCATCCGAAGGTATATCTACCCTCAGCACGGCCGGATATATACGGGCTCACAGGATAACGCGAGGCAGGAGATAGTCCGGGTTTAACCCCTCGGCAAGTACCGTTATACCTCCTCTTACTTAGGAACTCCTTGGCTCCTTATCACCAGGCCAGGCTATAACCAACCGAAGTTCCCTCATCAATGTCCCATCCAACCTGGCGTCTGCGACTTCCTACCCCCCTTCGAGTGCCTCGTTATACGGCTTTTGTCACTAACATTTTACTCGGGAATTACGATAATGTGGCCTAAGAGAAACGAAAACATGGAGCTCGCAGCAATCCCAAACCAGCGCTGTAATCTAATTAATCAACATTGCTGCGAAGTTATTGCCACGCTCCTTAGAAGCAGGGGGATTCGAGCGGACCAAATTTTTATTTCCTCCGCTCCGCCATCAAAATACTTTCCCCAGCTCCACCTGTTTTTTTTTTAAAATAAAAATTCTTTTAATACTTTCAAATAGCGATCTTGCATTTGCAACAAACCCCATCTTTCTAACTTTTCATTTTCATATAGAAGAAAATTCGTAAAGAATGCTTAATTTTCGGACAAAGGAAGTGCTACGCCTCCTTAACACCGGGCTGCGCGGCCCTACGATATAATATTTTTTCAATGATGAAAAATTGAAAATTAATATTTATTAAAAACATTTAATTCAGCTGCTCTTATAGAATGCAAGAAAATTAAAAAAAAAAAAAAAAAAAAACCCCCATTGCTCCGCGCTCCAGCTCCGAGCTCCGCTCCAACACTCTGCTTAGAAGCATGCCACACATACATACACGATAAACGGATCACGATGATACATAGCGTGTGCGTTGTTTGTAACCTGTAAAGAACTTTCGCGCGACGCATGAATTTTAATTCGGCGAGAAATTATAATCCTTCTCAGTTTAGTGCAATATAGCCTGGAAGAATGCCAGGTAATTGATGTAAATGCTTAACGACGTACGTGAAACGATGTTTTATCGATAATATATTTGTGCACGCGGATTTCCGATCACTTCGTTCCGATACGAGCGGTCCGCCGCTTGGCACGCTTATTTATCGAGGAAGTCTGGTAAAACGGTTGGCAAAATTGCTCGAATAAGTCTGATACGGGCGTAATTCTTACAAAAGTGCGTGAGCTAAATTGCCGAACGGACATCATCGTTCCCCTCAATTGACGTCACGGAATCGTTAATTGCTGTTAAGAGATGTCGACTGCTGCGCCGATGGGAGCAGCCGAGAAAAAGTAAATGCTTTCAGGAGTACACTTTATGCACGTATACGCGTGGCTCGCTCACACGCCGCGGCAAATATGACACATACACGTGCATATGAAACGTGAGTAAAGTCTCTTGTCAGTCGGCTCCGTTACACCAATCACAATTACTCTGTCGGCCTCTTTGTAGTTGGTTAGATTGAGAGATAACTCGCTCCTTCATGCTCGATCCAATAATTTAACGTAATTACAAGCGTAGCATGCTGGTAGATAGCGTAGCCGGGCTGTAGACACGGCTCAGCCGAACACATCGGAGAATACGTTCCACGCCATGACATCGTAACGCGAAATGTGCTTTAACGAAGCATTTAGGCGATCGACACTGAAATGAATTTCATTTCGCCAGGCGGAATCGCTTACACGTAATAAAGATATTCCTTCGCGGAGCGGTGTATTCGAGGGACTTTTAGGATGTAGCGATGTTGAGCCGGGTTTAATTAGATCCGAGTCGCTTGCATGCCTCCACGCAGATCAGATAATCGTCACCTTAGTCGAGGTGAAAATTAATGCTAACCTCTTATCGTAGCGGCATACGCTACCGGTAATAATTGTTGTAACTTCCAAGTTTATAGTGATTGCTAATCGTTTTTATAAATTTTACAAAAGGGCACACGTGTGCGCGGAGTAATGCATACAAGAGCTGTAGATAATCGAATGATTTCGAATACGAATAGTTTCTTCGAATATTCGAACATTAAGTATTCTAATAATTGGGAATATTAATTATACTTTAGCGTATAATTATTTGTTTTCAAACGATAAATTTGAAAGTTTATTAACCTTTGGTAAGTTTTTAGCTTCCTACGAAAATGTCTGCTTGATGGGATTTACTTATTGCCGCTACGCGCTCTGGTGGCGAAAATTAAAAGTAATTATGTCGGGTTAGCTTACGTACGTTGTCAGTATCGTTTTACATAACCTAAAATTAAAATATTCGCTGGATATTTTACAAAAAAAAAGGGAGGTTCATCGGGAGTTAAGTTTCCACCAAAGGAATCTAAAAGTAAAATGTACTGTTGCGTATTGCCACTACTGTCCGTTTCCATTATTTTGTCAAACCTAATGAAATAATAATTGTTAAAAATGATTTCGGAAATAATGAGAGACTTCGTCGGTTAAAAATGTGGAAGCAAATACTAAAAATTGGAAAGGAAATGCTCTTTACATTTAAAAAAAATCTGATTATTTTTTCCAGGTAAGTGTAGGTATATACGATTGCACTTATAATCATAACTATTTGAATTACAATGTATATTAACTTTTGATGTAACAAGTTAATTGTTCCTCGCCTAAAGGAAGGTGTTTAACAATTATTTCACGAAGCACTTTTTGTCAGTGGATGAGAAAACATTTAGTTTAGATATGTATAACATTTCTATAATACAATAAAAAAACGAAATTATACTTGTTGTTAATATTAAAATGAATCAATCACTATTCTAGACTACCTGATGCAAAATATCAATGATGCAACAATATTTTTGCACTTTTCACTAAGCCCAGCGTTACAGCTGCAATTTGCAAATTGTATTGTATTATTTCTCTCAATAATTACTGATATTTCATGAGGACCTCCTTTCATTAAATTGGATGTTTGCAGGCAACACGCCGTTAATACATATTGTGTATACACTTTCTGTAGGTATTCCATAACAAATTAAATGGCGTGCATTAATTAATTCTTCGCCTTCTATAAAATTCCGACTGTTTGATGTCAAATTTGTAAAATAAAGACTATTTAACAATAGAAACATTATTGCACTTTTTCAAAACTTGCATGACACCAGTCCTGCCCTGTCCTGTCCTAACCTGATTACAGAGCTTTCTGACCTAGATGGCGTTCTCACAGTGTTCAATTTTCTGTTGAAAATGAAGTCGTGTAGATCGACTGCGAAACAGAAGTGGGAGTATTCCAATTGTTTCAAGTAAATGTATACGTATGTAACGTAATTATCCGAATAAATTTTTTTTAGTACAATATTTTATTTAAATAATAATTATTTAGCCTTTGCAAAAAATGATTTCTTCTATTTATTCGAATTATTCATCATTATTTATTTGAATAATTTTTTAGAATAACGGTTGCAAAATAATTAGTAGAATAATATTAATAACTGATGATTGTTTTCGTTTCAAAAGTAATAAATTTACCAAAGATTAATAAAGTTTCAAATTTACTGTTTGTAAAACAAATAATTGTAAAGGCCAATGTTAAAAGAATTTCACAATTTGGAGTGTGAAAAAATATTTCATGTTCAGATTCCTAATCGGTACAATCCGAAATTCGAATACTCCTAATTCTTCGAATATTCGAATCTCAAATTCATGAGCTCTTATAATTTATACTGATTTACTTTTTCGAATTTCATGTCCTGTTTACATGTATTTATACTTTTTAATAAGGAGTACGTTATTTGAGAGTATATTACTTTCGCTGCAAAGATAAATCTGTAATTACTCATACAATAATATCTAGATTATTCTCTCTGTTTTATGTTTGCAAATAAAGGAGAAAGGCCACCAGACAAGACCGATTAACATATTGAATATTTGGGAATTAGTTGTAGCTAATATTTGTGGTATAGAAAACCATTTAACCTGTGCTCAACGGTTGCCAAATCGGATGTAATCTCAAATGGTACTCCACGTATCAATGACATCTGCCTGAAAAATTAAGGGGGACCCCACCCAGAAACCACTAAAAAGTTTGGGATTTTTTTGTTCGTATAAATAAAAATATTGGGCCTGGATTTTTTACATAGTTTTAAAGCAATCTTTATTTTGCTAGAAAATTTTTTTTTTATGGAAAATTGAACAAAATGTCCTCCCGGAGCACTGCAAAAGAAACTGACCCACACTCCCGGGAATGACTGGATCATCTGAGAAGGAATTACAAAAGAGATATATAAACTGGAATATATTCTCTCCAATGTAGCGTAGGATTTTATTGATATTTCAATTATTCGACTTTTTACAAGTATTTCAGTGCAAATTTTTACGTAAAAAAATTAAAGTCAATTCTTCAAACTGCTACAATTTCCAAAATAATTCGAATTTTGAGAAAATCCTACGCTACACGGAAGATAATATATTCCAGTTTATATATCTCTTTTGTATTTCCTTCTCAGATGATCCAGGCATGGAGGACATTTTGTTCCCCGCCATTTTGTACAATTTTCCATAAAAAAAAATTTTTCTAGGAAAAAATAGAGATTGCTTTAAAACTATTTAAAAAATCCAGGCCCAATATTTTTATTTCTACGAACAAAAAAATCCCAAACTTTTTAGTGGTTTCTGGGTGGGGTTCCCCCTTAAGGGGACTAGGCAGTCAGATCGCTCGAAAATCAAGTATTTTTTGCGAATTAATTACAAGGAGATGAACACAAATTGTGACTAGTACGTTTGGGTAATGTTTATTAATACTATAAACAGTAAAAAAGAAATGATTTGAATATTATATACATATGTATGACAGCGCTACAGTCGTCTGATATGTAGGCGTTTTTTTTGGAGCCGCTGTAATTTTGCAGTGATTCTGGCCGTAAGAAATTTAATTGTGAAATATCCTCTGAAATTTATACTTTGCCGTGGCCCCTATTCTGCCCTGCACCTATTCAAAAAGGAAAAAAATCAAAATTATAGGAATGGTGGCTGCAAAACGGCAAATTTTAAAGAAACGTCATTTTTCGCCAGGGAAAAGTGCCATTCTATTTTTTTTTTGACAAACCAGGAGTTTTTACAGACTAATGCGTAGGTCCAGGTCGTAACTAGACATGTTTCATACATGCTGAATTTTTTTCAAATCGACTGATACCTCCGTTTTTTCCCAATCACTGCAAAACGAAGAGGAACTATGATTCCGAGAAAAACGCGCTTAAAGTTTCGAAAGAGGAATCTAGTCTACCTGCGTGCGCGCAGAAACGGTTTATGGCGCGCTCGACCTTTTCGGCTGTATAATCCTCAATTTTGCGAATTTTAACATAAACCAAACGGCATTTTAATCGGGAAGGGTGGCACTTTCGAAAAATGCAATAAAAAAAAATCGAGTTTCTGACTGCCTAGTCCCCTTAAGAGGTTACACCACCTTGCCGCACGGAAAAATAGGTATAACAATAAACTTTTTTTGACGCTGCCATTAAGTATATAAAATGATCTTTATTTTACACATATATATAGTAGTTTTATGAACAATTTACAATATTAACGATTAAAAAAAATAAAAAATGGCGGAGATATAAGCCGATAAGTAGGACCCTCATTTGAAAATCCTTGCTGATGGTGTACTTGATTTCTCTGTTAGGCATCGTCTAAAACATAAAAAATAATTTTTTCTTATTTAAAAGGGTACTAGCTAAAATGTGACGTAGGATTTTTGTGATTGGGTGCCATGTTCGAAAGTTATAAATTTTTTAAACTCAAAAGTGCGATGCTAATTCGAGTTTTTTTTTCTAACAGCTGTCATTTTTACAAAAATTTTCCCTACGTCACATTTTAGCTATTACCCTTTTAAATAAGAAAAAAAAATATTTTTTATGTTTGAGACGATGGCTAACAGAGAAATCAAGTACACCATCCGCAAGGATTTTCAAAAGAGTGTCCTACTTATCGGCTTATATCTCCGCCATTTTTTATTCTTTTTGATCGTTAATATTGTAAATTGTTCATAAAACTACTATATATATGTATAAAATAAAGATCATTTTATACACTTAATGGCAGCGTCAAAAAAAAAGTTTATTTTCATACCTATTTTTCCGAGCGCCAAGGTAGTGTAACCCCTTAAGGGGGGAGCCTGGTGTAGCGGGTCGAAGAAATCGAATTTTTTTGTTGCATAAATCAATAGTTGAACATCACAATAATATGTTCCCAAAGCCGCAAAACGAAATTCGAAAAATTAAAGCGGATATGGCCGGTTTTGCTACGGAGCGCCAGGTTACCACAAAACTTTAACTGCGTTTTTCTCGAAACGACAGTTTTACAATCTGCGGGAAATGTAACTCCAAAAATATTCAACCAATCGACTTGACCTTGTACACGGATATTTGTCAACATTTTCTTCATAGGGCTACGTTATTAGTATAATGATATTGTTTAAATAAATAACTTTTTTTTACACATTTAAGGCAAAATTTCGTTGGAAAAAGTGAATTTTTTTTCAAGAGGCCGCCATTTGTTCCATTTTGCATCTTTTAAGTTATGAATTTATACGATCTGTGCGTACACTCATAAACTAAACGAAAATTGTTCGATTTTTCGTTTCAGATGAAACCAAAAGACGCTACGTTGCCCGCAGTGCAACAATTGCGTCGCCAACGAACTGGGCATAAGCCGTTATAACTTTGTTATTTGCCGCTCATTTTTAATAAAAAAAATTTTTTTTTATCTACCTTAACCTGATAGTACAATATCCTGAAAGTTTCAGAAAGATCGATGAAATACTTTCTTTAAAAAAAATTCCCGAAAAATGCCTCGATTTTCAGCTGGTTACACCAGGCTCCCCCCTTAATGGAAATCAGACTAATATTTCGCTAAATTTGCATGAACACGCTGATATCTACGTGCCTCTCGGTGCAATAAATTAATCGAATCTTTTGTACGCCGAGCAATCACAGTGTACTGTGTATCTGAGGCTGAAGCACATTGTTCTTGTTTCTAGTAGAAACGTTTGCAATAATGTCAGCGTATATTCTCCCGTAGGCTACAAACTTTGTGAGGATGCTCTGCTTCACGCACCAAGTAACCCAGTGAATTGATCGCTTTCACGCCACCAAAAGGCTGCAACTCGGAAGCTGTGTCGTACGCAGTTGACTCCTATCAAAGCTAGAAAAATATGTGCTCCATCGGTACGATAAGGTCGGAGGCGCACAGATCGTACGACGTGCATCGACACCGCATCCAGCGGTGAAATAAACCGAGATTCACAGGCGTCCAACGATCATTATTCATTATATTTGCAGTTATTCATCGAGCGTGCGCGAAGGTAGAAGCGCGCGGGGCTGAACGTCCCTCGTAGAAGGAGCTGCGGAAAAAACGTTAATGCTATCCCATTAAGCAGGCTACGATATACGACTTGTGCAACATTATCAGCTGTTTCAGCGGATCGGTGGTTGCCTCTTCCGTGGCCATCGCGTCTGCCCAGTTGATCGCTATGCCGCCGTCGTATTATGTAAATTCCTGACATCGGTTCTGACCCCACAATTAGTTATTCCTGTCCGTAAAGTTTCATAGAGATTCCCCGGTGTATTCCTCATGGAATTCTCGGCGAATGCGTATCGACGCCGACGGTGCCGCGTGCTTCTGTCGCGCGTCCACGACGCGGAAGTATGTTCCTCCTAGTGCGTATAATTCCTTGCAGGATATTACAGTGGATACCCGGCCAATATAAAACCCTGAAACGCCGTCGTCCCCCTCGACTCCTGACAAATGTGTCACATAAACGGTGTAACGCAAACGATGTTCAATACGGTCAGGTAGAAAGTTACGATTAACACGTCCTATGCTGTGGGGATATAAAGCTCTAGGTGGGACATTAAAGGCGGATCAAAGGATTGGGTTGCAACGTTCAGTTACAGGGAGATCGAAGTTACATCAAATCTCTTCTGCTCTTAGACACCTTAGTCTTCCTCCATTCCTGTCACGGATCGTGTCGAGCAATCTTCCTCGTTCCGATGACGAATGCCGACAAAATAACGCACAAACAACGAAAAGCGGCTGGAACACTCCGCCGAGATAGATCAGCGGCTGGACACCGCATTGCTCGTTCTGCGCGGAAAATCGAAGGCAAACACGGGAGATCGGTATTTTAGCCGAACCGGCTCGGGGGTCATCTTTTACGCAGTTTGCAACGAGCTGTCCCGACGATCGGGAAGATGAACGCGCATAGTCAATACGAAGTCAACGTCTAGGGATGTGTGGACCCACACCGTTCAAGGAGAGGTGGGTCGAGGGATGAGGGAGGGGGGCGACGGAAAAGGAGGAAAGGCAGGGAACGAAAAGGAAAAAGAGAAAGACCGAGATAGAGATGGAAGTGAGGTCGAATAACAGCGCTCCGATCAACATTAATCACTATCCGAAGCGAGTAGATAGCCGTCGAATACTCGCTTTCTAAAGCAAGGTGAAGGGGTGGCTGATAGATGGAGGTGATGAATGGCTCCGTGACGCGGGGCGATCCATCATCTCGGGGCCGACATCACGGGAGCTGCCTACCGCGAGAGCTAGCAGGAGAGATTTCGCGCGAGAGGTCACCTCGGCTAATTCATCATCTGGTCCGTCGCGTTTTCTCCCCCAAACCCCAGCTCCCCGCGCTCTACCCCCTCCCGGCATCTGTCTCTTTCCGTCTGATACACAGTCCCAACCCTCGCCCCTGATTCCACCCGCCTCTCGCGCCTTCTCCCAGCCCCCGCAGTCTGCTACTCCCTTCGCGGTCCCCCCCGGTTTTCAGTTTTGCTCGTCTTCGCGACTTCTCTCCCTATACACGCCGTCTAGTCCCGCTGACAGTTACGGAGAGATTAGAGAGACTCTCTCTTTCTCTTAGCCGGCCACTTCGAGGAAACGTCAGCCGGCCGGGCGTCGTTAACGCCGTCACTCCGACGGCGACGTGATCGATGAAACGGCAAGGCCAACGTTCGGAGTTATTGTCACGGTCCGTCCTCGTAAAACTTATCGCCACGTAAATCCGATTGGATTCCGATCAGCTGTTTACCGTTTAACGGTTGCTCCAGGGAATGCGCAGTCGGTATGGGAGACTTTCGTTTTCATCTTCACATCGAGATAATTCCAAAGCTTTCCTCTACTCGGCTGGAGTGCAGGAACATTTAACGACGGCCGTTTAAGGCTTCTGTTAAGATGGCGACAACTTCGGAACCGCGGAATTGTCGACCAAACCCGATAAAGCTGCTTCGTCTTGTTAATATTGAATGTGCCGTACGTCGTTAATAACGACACCTGACCAACTGTGTTACTCGGACGTCAGTCGCAGTTAGAATAAAGAATCTGCTTGGCTTTTAGCGGGGTATGTGGTTCTTTCCAAGCTGGCTTTAAATACCTTTGACCTTTATTCGCGCCGCATCGAGGAATCTTCAACTGAAATCAAATGCAACTTAACCGTCCGCTGAAGAATAAAAGTACGAAAGAATTGACTGTATAGAAATTAAAGCGAAATACGTTTTCAATTATAACCGAGGAATGTTTTCGAAATAGTTTTCGCGGCAATATCTCTTCGTCAGCGAGACAGCCATCGTCTACTTGACTCTACGTGATCGATGGAAATAATGTAGTAGCTGTCTAACCTTTGCTTCAGAATGGGCGCTACACTAAGAAGAATGGTCAGATGCATGCTGGGAGTATCCATCTTATAATAATACTTGCGACGAGCGAAGTTGATTGAAAAAAGCAACATGGCCGCGGACATTTCGCGTCAGCCACGAAATTAACGTTTTACTTTGATTTATTTTTAATAATAAATAAATAAATTTCCCGCGCGACTGTGCCGACCGTTCCAAAACTAATAACTCCTCATGCATAATAATTTATAAACTAAAACATTAATATACATATAAATATAGTTGTTTCAATCGAGGATAGCTGCTGGCGTTAGACTTTGTAGAATGTCTCTTATTAACACGCACGGCTCAACTAATTAATTCGATCGAAATAGCGGCAAATTCCTGATCTATTTTATACTCCTGCCAAGACGTATTCGCGAACCTTATCTTGCACACCGCGCGCGCGATTTATTAAGAAATATCTATGGGTGTTTCAGCGAGAAAGGAGAATTAATAGGCTACACGGTGCACGAAGATATCCTTTGAAAGGATCCAGCCGGAGGTAGGGTCGTATCATCGAAATTAAACGAGCCCATACGCAAAGTGGCTCGTGCTCATGCTGGGTGTAAATGGAAGTAACAAGGAGGCACAATGCATCACAGGCACTGCGGTTGATTCTTTATTCTTCCGCGGAACGTCGCTGGAACGATGGCGCTGCGGGCGACGGCGAGCTGGAAGCAAAATCGACTGAACTGCCATGTTATACCTATCTAATTCTGCAAGCAACGTTAGGCTTCTTCTTTCAGTATTTACAGCCATTACGGTCGATAAACATCGCGTCCATTTCTGCTATCACGCCTTTATTGCGGAAAAATTGCACAGGTATCTGAATAAGTAAATACATACGGACACTTTAACTCTGCGTAAAACAATTTTTTTCTAAAAGTTTCGAGCGTCCAAAATCTTCGAGCCATGGAAACGGAAAGAAGTATTTTGCGGCTCGCAGTGTAATCGAAAAGCTATTTCGCATTCCCGCGAAATTCCCTTGTCGTTAAGTGAGAAGATCGGGATAACACCGGTAGCCCGCCCCCTGGATTGCGACCACGAAAAATTCAATTTTATGCGTCAGAAACGCGAGCATCGTAAAACCTTCAGCGAGGTTTGACCTATCGATTTCGTCTTCCACAATTTCTGCCGAGGGGGGTCGGCCGTAGCTTATAGATGAATTGTAGTTGCTCTTTGCTGTCACGCATTCAACGATGATGTATGACTCGGCGCTAGATGGTAGGTAGAAAACATCAACGATGTACGGCCTGTTAATAACAGCAAGAATGAACGAACGGCTGCACAGCGCGGTACACAGATGCCGCTGGCGGCTAGACCCCCTTTGTGTTTTATTACAAACGATACGTCAGCTACGATGTATGGGCTGCTTTTATCTGCGGCCTGTTATTGATGTGCTAAATTGTCTGCTCTGACTCGTAAGACAGGCCGGGATGGCTGATAGACGTCGCTCGGGGACGTGTTTCGGCGACAAAAAGATTTAATCGACGGCCGGGCGGATTCGCTTTCATGAAAATTATGCTGGAACTTTGGTAGCGCCGGACTTACGCGAGCCGTTCGACCACGTAAAAAATTCTAATGCTTCTTTCACGCCTAATCCGCGGACGTTGCTGACGAGTGGGAAATAAGAGACACCTGCGTACGGCAAATAGCAGAATACATGTCACTTCGATTTACGCCTCATTATCCGTGTTCTTGTTTCTCCCGGTTATCGAGACTGGGTTGGGCTGGCTAATAAAAAGACAGCGTAAGAAAGCACGCATAACTCGGGACATATACAACTGACACAATAATGATAAATAACTAGTTAGCTGACATATAACGTATGATTTTTGGAAAGGCAGCCCGAATGGATTTGCAGGCTTGTGTCTGGAGAAAGTTGCCATTCCCGGCGCGGCTTATCGGTTGACTGCCAGAGAAAAGGTGGAAAACGATTACGCGTCGATAATGAGAAATAACACGTCGCGCGCTATAACATTACTTTCATCGGAGGCGCAATTTTGTACGATAACGCCGAACGGAAGCGCTTTAAAGATTAAACGAACCTTGAGAAAAAAAAAAACAGGAATAAAATTAACAACGACGGCTGGCGAGCTACATACATGCTGAGCCAAAATAGAGGACTGCGGCTAGAAGCGAACAAGTTTTATGCAGTAATTTTTTTTCTAGAAAAAAAAACACTGCATGCGGCAATCGATAAACTATAGCGTACACGCATTTTTGTACATATTAGTATTAACTGTTTACTTAAAGTTTGAGTATCTAACACTAAGGACCATTGTTGAAAATAAGGTTAGTTGAAGGAAACGAATTACCTAGTTGTTTTCGCTCTAATAGGAGGAAGAAAAAATCTCAATTTTGATTTTTTATCTTAGATTACCTACATGGGACTAAGAAATGAATGCGAACAATTTTTGAAACGTCTAATTCGAAAACTAAAAATTGAACAATATTTGTGGTATTTATATTTATTTCGTTAATATTATTGTGGCCATAGTTGTATCAACAAAAGTGTACAGGTAATTGGCAAACTCAGCAATTTGTCATATAACTGTCAAAAATGTTTATCAGGTCCGGTGGAATGTGACACGAAGCATAACTGACACTGGTTGCCCTGAAAGTGTTTCATATAGGTTTATGCGATCGAAATCAGCATTAATCCTGCCACTGTAGAATAAGAAATTATTGTATATTGCAGATCTGCAAATTCGATCTATGACATAAACGCAACCAAAGCAGATCCATAAAACTGAAATTACAGTTTGTAACCAAATAAATTTTTGTCCGTCCTTTGCCCCAGGATTGTGAGCAAAATTTTCATTACATAGTGACTCGAATAAAATTGGAACAGTAGGTACTACTGAAATGGGATATAAATTAAATATATTTTGCGAGGAAGCATATAGCTACTTAAAAAAATTGGAAGTTTCATTACAATATCTCAAGTACTCAATAGAAAATTGCCAAATCGTTGGATTGCACGCAGCGGCTGCACAGTTTGGCCAGCACTTGGCATTAGACTTTTACTTTTGAGAAAGCTAAAAGAGCACATGGTGAATCACAAAAAAAAGTGTATCACTGCCAATGGACGTCGCTTTAAGCATTTGTAGCATAAACAGTAAGTTCGCATAACATCCTAACACTGTCATCGAATTTGATCACTCTTTTGGTGTTCAAGGTCATCTGAAGATCACCCAGCATGCTCGAATGCATTCTTTAGTAATTGAAAAAAATATATACTTTCCTGCAAGAAAATGCCGGCGACCTTGAAAGAAACTCGGAAAAAATGACCTTAAAAACAATTTTTCTCTCACGGTATTCCTCCTTCGGAGCCGTTCAAATCGTGCTCTAAACGTTTCTCGTATCATTAAAAAATAAAAGAGATATTTAGGTGGCTTCTTCAGCTGAGACACCCTGTATATGTACATTAAAGTCATTAAACTTCTGAATTCGTTGCATTGTCATTAAAAAAACGTAGAGAATGGAGTAAAATAAAATACCCGTTTAATTGCAAATCTGATTCTGCAAAGTAAAAATATGTCGCCTCAATTTTTAGAGCCGATCGTAGCTTCTTTATTTTGAACAGTTTTGCAGGTTAGATTAACATGCTCGCGACTTAATCCCATTAACGTCATTCAGTACCGAGTAAAATTTAGGTATTGCAACCGATCTATGTTCTGAAATTACTTCGGGAGTAAATATTTGTGGTTAGGTTCCTTATCCAGTATGATAAGTTACTCCATTTATCGCACTGAGGATAACAAATGATCTGCGCTTCGTCTCGAACAGCGGAATACGATGTCCGATAGGTAAATCACCAAGTGACACGTCTAGCTGGCAAAACCATCTATTGTCTATATGTAGATCGCGCCTCAGCTGTGCCTCAGCAAGAATCGTTCGTGCGAATGACGACCAACAATGGCCGCGCGGAAAGTGTCTGGAGATCGACTTACACTTTCCCTTCCGGTATTACCAACAGGCACCTTACATTGCCACGTTAATATCAAAGTGATACCTTATCGGAAAATCGCAGATCGAAAATCACTATAACGAACTGTCCAAAATGTATTTTAAAGAAACTCAACGCACGGGACACAATTTCCGTTTATTCCGATCCGAGCGCTAGGATAGATTAAAATAATTTCCCATTATGTTTAACAGTATCTCCGTGATTTAGCGCGTCAAAGAAGAAACACGGAGGAAATAAATCTTTTCAACTACAAGCAGATAAAAATGAAAGCTTCGGATGAGTTTAAATTCCAAGATTAAAGGCTTGTTTCTCATTTATTATCAAATACAGTAAGCAGGATTTCCCCGCGGCAAATTCTTGAAATTTTTGTCATATCTAAGTGACATAAGAAGAATAAAAACTACGCACGCGTTTATTTCATATTTTCCTATCGAATTTAAATACATTTTATTTCTCCCCTTCATTTATCTTTAACACATATCTGAACTTTTGTAACCAGTAGCAATTGTTGTAAAAATAATTCGTCAGATCGAACCGTGAAATGAACCATTGAACAAACTTTTCTCCGACTCTCAGGTTTCAAAAATTGGTAAAACTGCCTATTTATTATTTCATTAAATAATCCATTATAGGATCCATCCTTTTCTGTGTGCGTGACGTGTCCGTATCGCCATCGCGACCTTTCCGGCAACGATTCCCTAGATATCCCATATTTCTTCCGACTTACAATTAGATTCAATCACTGCTGATGGAAGTTATGCGGTTAGACGCATCTACGCGTAAATATTCCAGTTAGAACGGACGAGTCGCTAATTGAGATTCAGCGACGCACATAATGGTACCGAAGTAACATGAATTCCAATCCGAGGAACGAGGCGGGAAGGCGAAATGCGAGGAGACTATTCATCCCGACGGTTAAAATCACCAAATATTTCACTTTGCTGAGCCAGCTGAGCCTGCCACCGCCTGTCGCGGCACCCTAGCGATGGAAACGACGTTCGCAGAGGGTAAAGCAAGTTCTCTCTCTCTCTCTCTCTCTCTCTCTCTCTGCGTGGGTCTAAAAACCTTCAACCACCCACTCTCCGTCTCTCCCTCTTGTCTCTTCCCGTCGCTACTCTGCGCTTACCACTCACCCTCCGCCCCGCCGTCGTCCTGCTCCTCCACCCTCTTTTCCTCCTTCCGACACTAGGCTGCAGATTTATGCGCCCCGCCTTGCAGCGCTGATATCCGAGAACTCGCGACCTGCTCCGTCCGTAATGAAAGAAATAAATTTACTCTCCTGGCTGCCCCGGGGATTGAGACTCACCGGTCGTGCGCGCACACGAACATCCGAGGCACTCTGGTGGCGCGAATCAGAAGCGCCGCATTACCTATCCTACCCCATTGTCTTTCATTCATCGGCTCGTGTTCGCCTCTCTCCCGCGATTACCCATCTCGACTTTCTGCTTCATGTTATTACGTACAAAGTGTTCTTGCAATTAGCCTCACACGGGATGAACCCGACTGTAGCGATTATAAAAATGCGCCGGGATTTCTCAACAGATGAATGCTCTTCCGTCAAACAAGCCATTCCCATTTCCCTCGCAACGTTATTTTCAACGGAATGCAACTTAACCGACACCTAGTCTGCGCCACGTCTATGCGCGGAGGCGAGACTGTTGAGGTTAGGGATGATTCGATTAGTAGACGCCGCTAATTCTAGCCAATCTGGCTGTATTATAGGGCGAGTGAATCGCTATTACGAGGTTAATCAAGTGAGATACTGGAACATACTTTCTGCCGATTATCGTGGAAAAGCTGCGCGAATAGTTTCACGATGGAACCGTACGAAACAATAGGATTCCACTGAATACAGTGAAGTTTAACTAAAGTGGAAAGGTATAAATGTATGGATGACACGTGGAATATATTAGTAATGACACCAATTTAATGATTCCACAAACATTGTTTTTATTAAAGCGGTATGGAAACTCAACGATATTTACAAGAGATATTTACAGTGCAAATAATGTGTATCGTACATTACGTTTCTCCGATCGGAATACTTTACAAGGTAGACAATGCAATTTGACGTGTTGCTGAAGAAATTCCAAAGACCGTTAAAGCTTCTCTTTACAGTAATTGTATTCCAGAGTCCGCGAAATGATCTCTCGACTTTTCTTCTCCGGTATAGCGATCTTCACGCCCTTCCTCTTATATAAACGATACGAATAAGTTAGGCGCTACAGTTTGTCATAAAGGTAGCCTTAGATATCATTGTTAATATTATCTCTTATTATTTCCTCGAAAAAATAGCGTAATATCACAGTTACATCGTGGACATAGAACATGCACGACCGTCCGAAGGTTCGCGATATCGAACGCATTGCTATATAGAGGGCCGCGGATCGGGTGTCGTGACGCGGATGCATTACAGTTTCACGAGGCATGCAGTGTTTTTAGATGATTAATCGCATCACTTCAAAACACAAACGTAAAACTCAGCGCGGGAACAAGTGAGCACAGAAAATGTTCGACGCGTATGACTTTTGTACGAAGTACCGACGGGGTTAGCATCCGATTCCTTCATGAATGTTCAAACACCCTACACGTTATTTGCCGCTGTGCCGAAACCAGTCCCAACGGATTTCAGAACTCGCAAAGATTTATCCGCGGTGTACATGTTCTTCCCTAGATAATAATCAAACGTTAAAAGGATTCTCGCAAAGAATAATCTCGCGATAAAACAAACTGTCAATATCTTTATAAACTTTAATCATAATTCTGAATTTATACACACATATGTATATATAATTTTTAAATAAATTTATATTATACACGTTTAATTATTTACACAACAGTCTGTCAAGAGTCCCATTTCACTTGGACGTGCCTTCTATTTAACACTATTACGGACTGTACACTGATAACTTCGACACTGGAAATTAGCCTTAAGGATGTACAGCGGCGCCGATCCGCTGGCCGTAGATCGCGTACGGCGAGTAGTAAGGTCCTAACGCGTTGAAGGCGCTGTAGGGCGAAGCAGCCAGCGACGCCGGAAGGGGCCCCGTCGGGGGCTTCCCGTACGGATGATATCTGGCACTCAACGGGCTGAGGGAAGGCGTCGGATAAGATCCGCCGCTTGCGCGATGCAGAGCAGCCGACGGCGAGAGCAAAGGGTGCGGGTGCGGATTGCTGAGCAGCGCAGCCGACGGCGCGTGATCGCCACCAGTGAGGCTGGTGTGGCTGCGGAGATGTTGGAGGAGCTCTTCTGACGTGGTAAATCGCTTTCCGCAGTAAGAATCGCCAGCGATCCAGTTGCAAACGTACGGTCTACCACCGGCTAACGTGGACGGGTAGGACAGAGACGGAGGAGCCATCGGGCCGAACGACGATAACGCCATCGCCAATCCATACTTCTGATGATCGCACTGCGTGCACCCGCTGGGGCAGGTCCCGGTGCCCATCATTAGCTGCGCGCTGTGCATGCTGTATTGGCAGCCGGTGCAGTAAGGATCCTTGCAGACTGGCACCAGGGCTTCCCCGCCGGCCGGGGTCTTGACGCGGGCGTAGCTCAGATACGGATTTCCGCCCGTCGGAGTGGTAGACGGATAACCCAGTAGAGCCGCGGCGGCGGCGTGATGATGAGAGAACGGAGACGCGCCGGCGAACGGCGGTCTGAACGCTGGATTCTCTGCCAGGCCGGGTGGGCAACAGAGTGGATTGCCAGAAAACCCGGCGAGGCCGGGCTTGTAGGCGCCCAGGCTCGAGTCCTTTGTGTGAGCGCCGGAAAGAATCTCCATTCCGGATCGAATTATCGGACTGGTGCCGTTACTGTTGTTACGCGGCGAGCTGTCGGTCTTCTCTCGGTCCGCCGGCGTTTTCCGATCGGCCGACGGGGTACTCGTGGCGGTCGCCGTCGCTTGGCTTGCCGGCGACGCGGACTTCCGACCGACGGGCGTGCGGTTCCCCGACGACTTTCTCTCCGTGTGACTGTTATCACTCACACTCACACTGTCCTGGCCACTAGCACTGTGAACACTGGCTTTGGAGGTCGGCCTGCCTTCGTCGGTGGGCTTCTTCGAGACAACATTGGTCTCGTAAGGCTTGAAGGCCAATGATTTCCCATCCGACGGGCTGCTGCGTGTATTCCGTTCCAATTTCGCAGCTGGAGGGGACTTCGCGTTCGTGCCGGCGTTCATTCCCTTCGATGTTTTATCCAGCGGAGAGATCAAAGGCTTGGTCGGTGAATCAGCGCCGATCTGACTGCATGTCTGTGCCAGCAAAGCTAACGGACTCTTCTTCGCATCCAACTGTAAAAGAAAATTTTCCAATTCTGTTATAAAACACCAGATGCAAAGGGAATTCACTTTGCGGGCGTAAAGGATCCACGAATCGGGCAAATTGGGTCGAATACATCCGACCGGAGAGCGAGTATTGACTCGGTATTAACGCGCCGTTACCCGTCGGAGAGCGCGCGCCGACGGGGGACAGCGAGCGGAGTACGACAGTCGATATTCGCATATTAACAGCACGTTTAATCGAATCTCCATGGAAATATATATTAATACCTTTACTCTACGCTCATTATTCTGCGAAAAGGACAGATTCGAGGTGTCTTTTCATACTCGAACGATGGTCAACCGGGGCATCGAGGGACCAAAAATTCGCAACTAAGACATCCCCTCCGGCGTATACTGACCGTAGTTGGAAGCGGAGAAAGATAATCCGGTTGTAGATACTGATTGTGTCCAGTAGTCAGCATACCGCCTTCCTCGAGGACAACCATTTGGTTTTACACTTATGGAGCCAATCACTGCACAAACCCACTGGTATATTCCCAAGTAGTCACGAAAAGCAAACGAACTGTAATTCGCAAAGCGTCCTGAGCTCTCGCAGCACCGTATTCGGTATACGCGCTGTGCCGATCGATTCCTTTCCGTAGCACGAAACGATTAAACGCAAACGACGTACACCGAGCGAAATCCAGGAAAATAGTGGTAGCTCTCGGCGGAGCTGTTCGGTGCACGGAGTGGAATGCGACCGCAACGCCGCCTGGCGACACGACACGCTCTCTTCCCCTCCCTCTTCCGCGGGCCGAGGTGTATAACCTGTCCTCTCCTGTCATCCCCCACCATCTCTGGCCGGCGGATTATGGTGGGAGAATTGCGGTGGGGTTCGGCCCCGCGTGGGGTGTGGGAAGGCATTCTAATTCAACACGCCACCCATGATGTTGGCCCGACGATGACAGCTCCCATCCCGGCTTTGATATTTCACCGCTTTTACAGCCGTCCATCCCCTCCCCCCCCCCCACCCCTCGCCCCGACCCCCCCCCCCTCCCCGCCCCTAACCCCTCTCCCATCCTCTTACCGTCCACACCCCTTCCCGTTTGCCTACCATAGCTACCTCGACACGGAACCGTCCCTGCCACCACGGCAACCCGATATTTTATACCGTGAAACCTGTCTGTCTCTCCGGCCGGCCCCGCTTAATAAGCAGCTTTCAAAATAGAAATGTAATGGGCCAGTGGGGAAGGGAATGTCGGGTGATTGATTGCTCGCTCAGCGACTTACCGACTTGCCACAGCCCACGGGGTAACGAATGACAGCCACTTAAACGCTATTTGCCTACAGTTTTGTAAAAGCGTTTTAATTATCGCCCGACCGCACCTCGATTTTGTTGCGCACTGAGTCACCGGATACCGAACGCTCCTTGCCACCGACCTCCGTTTCTTTCTTCGTTGTATCGGCGAACAACATTGTTCAGCAATGAGCCGCGCATGCCGCGCCGAGTCGCGCTCTTTCGGGATTCAACTCCCCCGTCAAACTGACGCTTGTATTCCTGTAACGGGTAACGGAATTTTTAAAATATTATTGCAACGTCTCACGGTTCGTTGCACTTGGGCGCTGTTAGTTGTGTTATCAGCTGTTGATAGTGGCTTGCCTTACGATCTCTGATGAAAATTCCTTTTTCCATCTAATAGAAGCCGCTTTCGATAATGTCGTTGCAGAAGATATTTATCCGAGGATATTCGAAGGTTCGGCATACGTGTACGTCTGCGCGCTAGCAGCGACGCATCGCGGCCGCCGCAGCCGCCAAGTATGGTCATTGAAAAACTCGGATATTAGCCGCGTTGAGGCTCAAACGTTCCGCGCGGTTAGGAGATTGCGGCCATTTCACTTAGCGCGACTTAAGTAAGATAAAGCGATCGATGAAGTAGCTATGCTACAGGGTAATTACAACGAATTATGACAATGTCCGAACAGTGGGTACGCGGACCGCATACCCGCGGTAAGCAATAGTTTGGGAAACACATCACGTTGGAATGTAACTGGACACTATCTCGGAAATGCACACAGGTATGTTAGCGGTTATTTGAATTTGAATTCACCACGCTTTTGATCTTTCTAAACACTATGATACACGATAGAAGCTGACGGTTATTTTTGCAGTCATAGT
This sequence comes from Andrena praecox, assembly GCA_963932275.1. Lineage (NCBI taxonomy): Eukaryota > Metazoa > Arthropoda > Insecta > Hymenoptera > Andrenidae > Andrena > Andrena praecox. Next base: position 40,142,471 of record OZ010731.1, read on the forward strand.
GCTTTTAGTCAAGTCCAGTTTTTATTGCGAAATTGGAACGATTATTATTGCAACAGTTTCTGTGCTATTTTATCCCCTAAATAACAATGCATATTTATTTCGACGCGGGCAGAAAATATTAATTATTGTAGCGTTGAGAAAATAAACAGGGTACAAACTTAAGAAGAGAAGACATAGTAAATATAGCAATGGGGCTATCGTAAAATTTTCATAATCCTTGTCCTCATCGGAGGGTCTGGAACGACAATGACGTGCAATATGGAGACGAGGGCGTTTGAAATGTAAAACACTCATAAAAGTTCCCTCCATAAACCTAATTGGCCTTCCTTCGAGCCTAATATAACAAAGGAAACTACGTGAGATTTACAATGTTTGCGCTCGTCAGAAACAGAGGCAACGTCACGGTGTTAATGCTATTTAATTACGATATATAATTTTAGGGAAAGCATGGAGTAACAACGATTACACCTGCATCATTTAATTTCCATTTTCAATCAAAGAGTTAGAAGCAAGCTGATATCAAATATTATATAATATTTCCCAGAAGAAATAAAGCTCGCGTGGAACTTGGAACTCTACTTCCACAGAATGTTTTTTTTTTCTTTCTGTCTATCCCTCTTTTCCTTTCCATCCCTTCCTCCTCGCCAGTGTTTCTGTGAAGTTATGGCGCCGTTAATACCCCAATGGCAAGGTCTTTGACGTTTTGACGCTGACGGATGAGTTTACGGCTAATATAGTTCTCTTTCATCTTCACCGCTCCTTTAGCCAACGTTTCGAAGATTTCAAGACGACAGCTACCAGGCGGGTAACGATTCAGCTTTGATGTATTATTGACGGCTGCACTGGCATAAACAAGCTTTACCGAGTAAAACCTAATGGCAAGTATGTATAGCATAATGAATACCTATATTTTTTCAACCGACGCAAAAAATATATCGCCCTTCTGTCAGAATATATGTTTGGCACATAGAAAGAGAGAAATAAACTACTATGTACAGACATTTTTAGACGAATCAAAGGAACTTGAGAAACATTTTTTTTTCACCATTTCTTATGCAGATTCTGATAGCACGAGAGAAAGGTTTTTGAGGCGATGCTATAATGTTATATTTTTTAGTCCTTGAATATACGAAAGAAAACTTTGTAGTTAATTAGTCATTTTGCAAATATCGTTTTGTTGTCAAATCTGTTTAGTGTGGTTTCAACCCTTCGTGGTCACACCTTCTTAATCAGAAATTGGTCACACGGGGTTCACTGTACACCAGCGTCATTTTTTGAGTTAGCATTTTCGTATTTTTGAATTCTTTCAACTTTTCAAATGGTCTAATAGTCTTTTTCTAGAAATGCAAATTTTGATATGATAAAATTTGTAGTTGAAAATGAGCGATTTTCCACGGCTGTGGGAAGAGACAGATTTTTAAAATCTTTTTTTTTTTTTTTTTTTTTTTTTGTGATAAATCCCCTTTGGAAGACGGAAAGGTGCGACATTTCAAATCGAAAATTGCTCTTGGGGTGCGATACACCCCGTGTGACCACGGAGGGTTAATAAAGCTTTGAAAAATGGGGCATCCCGTTAAGCAAACAGAAAATTACCCTGTGTAAATCATGGGCAATTTGGAAAAAAAATTCCTACCATTACATTTTACTGAAAAGATGGTGAATGTGAAGTTTCTTAGCAAATGACATTAAATAATTATGAGTTTCGAATTTATCACCTAATTTAAATATTTCAAACTAATTATTTATATTTTGAAATTTTCGTAAAAACATTTTTGACGTGCCCTTTTTTAGGCGCTTGTTCTCCAAATTATATGGCACAACAAATGCAGGTATATTGAAATTCAGTGTTTCCGCCGCATTTCGGAAATAAGGAGTTTGGAACGCTATATTTGCACGGAGCTTGTAGTCAACGCGCTTGCCGTAAAATCGGTGAAGAAGAGGTAGTGCAATAAAGAAAATAGTGGGGACTCTCACTTTGCAAGCACAGAGCGGCACATTGCGCTCCTCACGATCTGTTGTGACAGGGTAATAATGTTCCCAACCATTGTCAACCCGGATTAGGACACTGGTTACATACCTCTGCGAGGATCAAGGAATCGGAAAGGGCAGGGCACTAAAAGTTTTACAAACCGTATTATAAAGATGTCAAACGACGCCAATAAACTTCAAATTGCTGACGAGGTGCCATTCCACGGATTAACAAACGGATTCCCAATTTCTTACAATCCTAGCTCTCTTAAAAAATAAAAGTGCTTCTTTCAGACATAATTCTGCACGTAAATTATGTAATTGAAATATAAAATCGCATTAATGATTAAACTGATTTTAATAGTATCGAGTTAGCTAAATTTTTTTCAAAATTCCCATCCTCAGAAAACCGCCGGAAATTTGTAATCTATGTGTCAATTGGAATCAGGTACGAGACCGCGGTGGCTTTTCGAACCTTTTGCTCGGAGCGCAACAATACTTTCGCCATACTTCAGGATAATCGCCCTTCATGACGTATTGTGACCATACGATTTCGCTCCGGGGACAATGGATACTACTAGAAGCCCGGACAAAAGTGTAAAAATGCTGACAAGCGGATAATAAAGGAGGCAGTCAGTCACTTTGAGAGATGGTGTGGAACAAAGGGGATGAAGCGAAGAAGAAGAGGGGAGCCTGGGGAAAGTTGCTCGGTGAGCCGTGAAAGGGAAAAAGATAGATGAACGCGAGCGCAGTTGGCGTGTACAGAGGAGAAACAGAATTTGCGGCCGGCAATAAATCATAGCAATCTCCTTTCTTTCCCGTCGCCTCGCCCCTTATTCGTTTCATAGCGAGCTGGGAGCGCAGCAATGACAAGCCGGCGCTACGTGATTATTTACATATCGTTGGCCCCGAATACCACCTATTTTCTATCAATTTCCGCAATGAAACACGCCCCGGGGCGAGCTACGCTCGAATTTACGATTGTAACATTTAGGAACGTCGGTGCGCCATCTATCGGCGTTTCGCTGCACCATAGAAAGAGGTTAAAGTGCCTGACGATTAGACGATATCTCTCGTTCTTTCGCAAAGCGTTCTTAGATTGCCAAGCACTCGCTGGATACGTAACGTACCACCGTGCTTCCGAAAAGCGATTATGCACGGCAAAATAATAGGATGCAACGCGGCGATAATAATAGGAACGAGTGTTCGGGCAACAAACCCGCCGTGGCACGACGGCTGCGGCTCATAATTATTTCTACTGTCACGTTTCACCGGCGCGTTACAGAAAAAGGTCGCGACGCCGGCTTCCGACAGTGTGGCAATCGATACATTGACCAGGGGAAAAAGAGCGCGACGAAAAGTATGCGCGGCAATAATAATAACAGAGGGGCGGGAAGGCGGGCAGAGGCGGCGGGGTAGGGATGGAGACGTAGACAGAAATACGAAGCTGGTGCAGCACAGACACTCGGCAAGGGCCTCGTTGCCTCATGTTTAAATCAGCGATAACGAGAAGCCTCGGTGACATATGTCACTGTCGCTGTCAGCCGGCTACACAATCAATATAGTCACCCACCCGTCTGTTCGTTCGTTCGTTCGTTCGTCCGTTTGTCCGTCTGTCCGCCTGCTAGCTCGCTCTCAGCCTGCCTGCCGGCCCGACGACTGCCTGCCTGCTTTTCAACCTTCACATGCATAGACCGTATTCCAGCCGATAATGTATTCGGTACGTGACTTCGTATTCGACAAATACAAGAGCGCGTCCTCGGGTCCGGCGGCGCGGCGATGCGATGCGATGCGACGCGACGCGCGGCCGCGACCCGGACCAAGCCGGGCACTGCCAACTATCTTCGCCGCCGGCCAAAAGACATTTGTTTTTATGGAAAACGAATCGCGTAATAGGAAGCCTTTTCCCTTTCACAACGACCGCTTTCTTTCGGCGTTTCGAACCCTGTAATAGGGTAAAGAGTACAATGGTTGGCCACTTGAGTAAGAGTGTCACATAAATAATGAATTATAAGTGTGAATTTAGTAAATTTGCATTGGAAATCAATATAAATAAGTAAAAAAAAGTCCTAATAATCTATAAATAAATGGAGTTTATTTAAAAAAAAAAGCAAGAATGTATAAAAATATACAAAAAATGTGTTGACTACGAAAAAATATATAGTTATTGGCATGGTCACGACAGTAGTTGTCCGATCGGTTCGACAGTGATTGGCCGCTATTTGACACATAATATAACCTAAAAGAAAATGTTATATGATTTGATGATAGAAATGGGATTAAAATTAATCAATAAAAAATGGATATATCTTATGTATTTTGGCATATTTTATAGTGGGGTAATTCAGTTCTACTAAAAAATTCAAAATTTTTACAATTTATCTACTAGGAAAGCACAATTTAAATTTTAACTTCAATTTACTTAAATAAATTCTGTAATCAAATTAAATTTGAATAATCTAATTAATTCAATCAAATTTCATTTTTAATTCCAATTTAATTAAATAAATTTAATAATCAAATTGAATTTGAATACACCAATTAAAATTCAAATCACAGGAAACTTAAAATATAACTATACAATGTAACATACCTAATTGTACTTCTTCTTTTTATTTAATTATACTATAATTATATAAATGTTGAATCTTTCTTACAAATGACCCTTTCAGTACCGCTAATGAATAGGGGGCCAATAACCGTTTTACCGTTACTAAGGTTATAAAACAATCACCGGCCGCCCGGCCAATTATTGCCATTCAACATTATTCATATGACAGTTGTTGGCCCCCTGTATTTTTCATAATATATGTATAATTTTAACAAATAAATAATTCTTTTATAAAGTTTCAACTTTTATTTATCGATATATACCGAATATGAGAGATATACATATCATAAATACATTAAACTATTCGTAAACTTTTAACTGTACTCTTATGGTTTTTTTGATTAAATGGCTGTAATTTCCAAGCTTCAAAGCCGAGTCATCCTATTTGCTTTTATATATAATCACAGTATATAGTGAGTGGAGAAATGTTGATTACATCCGAAGCAAGAAAGTACAAGGAATATGAATATGTTCATTAAAAAAGGCATAACATTGGTATTTCTTTATATTCATTTATTTATCAAAATATTGCCAATCATTGTCAGGTGGCCAACCACTGTACTCTTTCCCCTAGCGCGATCCCATTCTCGCTGCTACCTGATTTTCGCTTGTAGCTCGCCGGACTACCGCTATTGTTTCGGATCGAATTTACGGATTATCCGGGGCTGTGTGGCCGAATTAATCTGATTTCGTCGGCCAATAAGACGACAGATTGGCAGGCTCGGCGGGGATAATTGGTGCATGATTGAATGTGTGAAAAAATTATTGGGTATTAAAAATCAGGGGTTTCGATTTACAATTATAATTGCGGTTAATGCAGGTAGACGTAAACAGCTTCGGGTAATGAATATGATGCTTGATTGACTCGAATAACAAGTTAATTGAGACGACAGGCGAGGTGACAGATTGTCAATTGTCTCTGTACCCCGTGCATACGTGCATGTGAACAAATAGCTGTAACAGTGTCAATCAATAATGGCGGCTTATCGATTGAACGACTCTTCTGAAAATGTACGCGACGTCTTTGGTCGATAAAAAAACACTCGTGGCGATTGATTATGAATTACAGCAGGTAATCGACAGCGACGTCTCCCGGGTTGAATAAGAAAGAGATAAATAGCCACTAGTTATTGGACAGAATTAATACCAGTATTGCAAAAACGTTTATCTGCTACGAAGAAAATTTTAATTACTTTGTTTACGTGAAATAACGAAGGGAATGATTCTATCTATAGCACTGATAGATACGTGCTCGTATTTGTTACTTAGACGTCTTACACACTTATGCCGGTAATTATTGCGTCATTTAATGGGAATTTTCAGGGCAGCATAGATCTCGATAATTATTAATTACCTAAAACACAAATGTCTGTTTATACGCTTATAAATATGAATGAAGCGAGGCGAAACGCGAAGTGTGGAGATCTAAATCATATTCAGCATGTTCGAAGGCTGGACGCTTATGTAAATCATATTAATCTGTGTAATAATAGTTGGGCTCGTATACATAATTGCGGCAAGCAAATTGCACGCGAAACGTATCCAACTGGAACCCTTTCAGATGCACCATAATCTGCTGCAGGCACTTATGTATTATTGTTATAAAAAAAATACACACCATCCCACACAGCACCATAACATTGCAGCAACGTCTCTGCAATGATGCGGTGCAAGATGGCAATGTTGCAACATAACATTGCAGAGACGTTGCAGGTTCAGTCCTATGTCCGCCTTCGCAATATTGCAGGTGTGTATTTTTGCAAAGTTGCGGCAACATTACGAATATGTAGTCCTGCAACGTTCCGGCAATGATTCTGCAACGAAACGGCAAAATTGTGGCAATGATCCTGCAACTCTTCGGCAATATTGCGGTGCGTATCCAGTTAAATGAAACACGCCGTAGAATCCACTCGACGTCATGTACATATTTCGAAAATTTTTGAGAAAGTCATAGTTGCTTCAGAATATTGTTTCCACAAGTTTTCACTACAGTATTGCACGACGATGTGCGCGCAATATTGCAGCAATATTGCAGGATCATTGCCAATGGAACATTGCACGGCAACGATCGTACAATATTGCAGCAATATTGTACCATCGTTGCCAACGGAACATTGCACGGCAACGAAATTGCAATATTGCTGCAATATTGTAGGATCATTGCCACTCTAATAATGCACGACAATATTGTAGGAACGTTCCTACAATATTGCAATGCAACCTGCAACAACGTAATATTGCAGCAACGTCCCTGCAATACTGCTGCAACGAGGTGTGCGGTATGGGATATTGCTTCGGCAATATTGCATATTGGCAATATAAGTAGAATCCACTCGACATCATGTACATATTTCGAAAACTTTTGACAAAGTCATAATTGCTTCAGAATATTGTTGTAATGTTTCCACAAGTTTTCACTACAGTATTGCACGACGATGTGCGCGCAATATTGCAGAAATATTGTAGGACCGTTGCCACTGGAACATTGCACGGCAACGATCGTACAATATTGCAGCAATATTGCAGGATCATTGCCAACGGAACATTGCACGGCAACGAAATTGCAATATTGCTGCAATATTGTAGGATCATTGCCACTCTAATAATGCACGACAATATTGCAGGAACGTTCCTACAATATTGCTATGCAACCTGCAACAACGTAATATTGCAGCAACGTCCCTGCAATACTGCTGCAACGAGGTGTGCTGTATGGGATATTTGCGTTGAAGGGAGACAGAACTAATCTAACACACGAAGTATAAAACGAGTAGAGAATTACAATGATTCAAATGTCAGATGTATTAAACATTTACAAGCGTGCACGTGAATTCTGAGAAAAGTCTGACTACGAGACTGTCCATTTGCATATGCCGGCTGCGTCAGCAATGAAAGTGTGATATGCTCCGCAAGGATGTTAGACAAGCATCGAGATTTATGAGTCCCGAAATGAAAGAGTTGTTAATGAGGTTATTAATAAATTTAAAGAGCAACTAAAACTACGATTGATAATCATTGAATCGAGGCGATTTAAAACAAGGTCAAGGATGCGATCAATTCTAATCACGAACTGTTTACGCGTGTAGAGAAATGTTTCCATTGGCGCGACGACCAGATTAGACTTGAACATTGAAGGTGAAAAGGCCCCAGAAAATTTACAGTATCCTACGTCGTGATTAGAAACATTGAAGCACTCGGCTAGTTAATATGGGGGAACAAAAATCTGCCAATTATTAGATTGTAAACATAGATGGAGCAGGATGAGACGCAATATGGAAAAACATATCGCGGCTGTAATTTCTATTAAAGGAGAGCCAAGTGAATACCCGAGAATGTATAACCATGATTCTGGTGTGATAACGTACTATCAGTATGATTCTCTGAGCGTGACCATTCGTGTTGCATTTACAAGCCTTGTATTTACATACAGTGAGAAGTGCATTTTTAATTGTGGCAGAGATTTGTTAATTATAATTTAATACCGCTATAGAGCAGAACGAGTGATGTTTCAAGAAACGGATTATTAATCAAATTTGTGGTGGGAAATGAGTTTGCAATATTTAAAGTGTGGTATGGTCAGAGTATCTTTTGTGTCCTCTTTCGAATGAGCATAACAATTTTATTTGTACAAACAGTAGAAATAGTGGTAGAAATGGATTGCTTATTTTGCCTTCGAATTCGAGTAACATGGTACGTACTTAAAGGTTTACCTATTTAAAGTAAAGTATAATTTGCACTAGGGTCGCTCGGGGTAATATGCCACTTCTCACAAGGGAACATCCCGAAGCCGGAAATTCAAAAAATTCTGAAACTGTGAATATGTAGGGAATTTCCTCCTGATTACAACGCAATTTTTTTTTGCTGCCAAAATTCACTCTAAGGGGGTGTAATTGACCCCCGAAAACCCGGTTATTTTCCGATTTTGTGTTATAACTCGCGAACTTTAAAATAATTTTTTTACCAAATCATGGATCTAATTAAAAGAAGTAACTTTTGTCTTGAAACTTTTTTTCTATCTCTTACAGACTGCGAGTTAAAAAATAAAATTGGAAAATAGCCGAATTTTCAGGGGTTAATTTCACCCCCTTCGAGTGAATTTGGACAGCAAAAAAAAATTACGTTGTAATCAGGAGGAAATCCCCTACATATTCACAAAGTTTCAGAATTTTTTGAATTTCCGGGTTCGGGATCTTCCCCTGTCAATCATTTTTGCTAAAACGACAATAGATTTTGGTTTTTACCTTCTCTAATTTTCAATAAATCCTGGTATCTATGTTATAAAAGTATCGTCTTGATTTAATTTCACACTGTAACTAGAATCCAGATTATACATTTGTGTGAACAGTTCTACAAAAAAATCAATAGATTATGATAAAGTATACTAACAAACGAATTTTATAACCTCTCACACGTCCGTTGAAACTATGTACTTTGTGGAGAGATTTTCAATCCTTTTTTTTTTATGGTCGTGTGGAGTAATATCTTTATAACTCTGTCTATTTAATGACATCCTGTTGTTTTTTCGTACTAGAACCATGCCTAAGAAGTATGTACGAACTTCAAACCGTGCTGCTTGGTCAGAAGAAAGTTTAAAGGAAGCCATTCGAATGGTGAATGTGGCTCATACAGAGATAGACAAAAAATTATTTTAAATTGATTTCGAATAAAAGACAAAAATTTTATTCGAGAGTCATCGAATATTTTAAAAATAACTTTGGGTTATTTTTATTCGACGACTAATAAAAATAAAGTCTCTTTTATTTGAACGTTATTTAAATAATTTTTTATTTAAATAATGCCCATCTCTGGTCTCGTATTACAATGTAGAACAAATTTTGAGAATGTAGATATTTCTCATGACGATTCGACTGATGCAGAAAATGGCAACTTCCGTGCAATATGTGAACTACATATATTATTACGATAAAAAAGGACCTGGACTTGTTGAAAAAAGTGAAGACTGCGTAGAGATTGGAGGCTGTTTAGTTTGTAAGAAATAGCTATTTTTTCAAATATATTCTACGTTTCATTGAGTTCAAATATTTGTTATTAGTTACTAATAGTTTAAAATATTGTTGATTCTCCAAAATTTGAGTGAATAGTTCGCACTTCATAGCTTGCGGCACATTACCTCAGGCCTTGTGGCATATTTACCCACCGCTTTGTGACTTTTGTATTCGTACGTTTCTGATTGAATTATAAAAGTGCCATATCTCTACATATTAGTCAATACACAGAATTAGTTACACTTTCAAATGGTTTTATCTTTTTCCCTGTATCTACTTATACTAGCGAGATATCGCGTTTCAAAGTGAACTGTGGCATATTCCCCCGAATGACCCTTTATGTATAATGTACATTGGATTATTGCCGCGAATTTTGAGTGTTACTCAAAATATGACATGAGAATAGTCTAGTAATTCGTGTGCCAATGTACGAAAAGTCACTGACACAGGCAAGGCGAAGCGCAGATCGAGGAAAGAATGGGTTCAGATACTAAAGTTAAGGGGACCTTCCGGTCTAAAAGTCTATTTTTTTTATTTCACTTTTCGAATCACCAACCTTTTAGGAATACGTGTTTAAAAGAATTTGTTGAAATTCGTAAAACTTCCTAAGTTATAGGTATTTGAGTATCGGCAAATGCATGGACAACAACCGGCGTTTTTCTCGAAACAGTGTTCTCAAAATCGGTGGGACCTGTATCTCCAAAAATTACTATCCGATTCGACTGAAACTTTTTTCGTGGTGAAGAATATACTTCTGGCTAGGGGGGAAACCAGAAAAATTACAAAAAATTGAAAATTTATAATTTTTAAAGGCTTTGAAAGGATGAAAAATATAGGGAAAAAGTGATTTCACACTTCAAGTGTCGTTATTTTCTCAAAAAACATAATTTTTGTATTTTTTTCTGGTTTATCCTCTAGCCAGAAGTATATTCTTCAAAATAAAAAAAGTTTCAGTCGAATCGGATAATAACTTTTGGAGACGCAGGTGCCACCGATTTGGATCAATTTTTGGACGCCTTGACTGTAACGACTTCCCAGTGCCGTCTGCAATGATTAATTATAAAACAAAAAATATATTTCTATAATTTAAGACATCCTTAATACAACGCAAAAATTCCCATTATATTATATATAGTAGTTTTCCTTCGATTAATTCCTAAAGATCACCTATCTTTTTGGGCTCCAGACCGCAAGGTCCCCTTAAGGCAGGATACCACCTTTGACTGCGATTTTGGAGGCGTTTTTCATGAATTTTCTTTGCATACAAACAATGCGCAGAAACAAAATCGGTTTCAGTCATTTATTAATGTAACTTTAATCTGTAATTACACATTTTTTGAAACTGAAAAAGTAAAAAATAATCTCTTGTAGGTGGCGCCAAAATACATTCCTTTGGAGGAACACCGTTAGACGGCGTGTCAAATTCCGCTCTGTACTTGGCTCCTAGAAAAAAAACCAAACAATGTTCCTATTAACAACAATATTTTTTAATGCTGTACGTAGGGATTTTACGAAATTTCGATTTTTAAGCAAATGGCGCTCATTTGAACAAAAAGGTCAATTTTTTAGGGTAAAAAAGTTTAAAAAAGTTTATAAAATTGTGCACCAAAAATAAAATAACAACGCTACAGCAAAATTTCTACGTACGTCATTAGATTATACCACGGGGAAGAATTGTGCAAAGTTTCAAGTCAATCCGATGAAAATTGTAAGAGTAATCTGACACGCCGATTTGAAAAACATCGTTTCGAGAAAAACGTGTTTAAAGTTTTATATAGATTTATATATCTGCTCCAAACCGGTTTTTACACAAGAAAGAGGTTTCGGCCACCTTTCTAATGAATGAATTTCGATTCTATACACTTAAAAGAGTACTTAAAGAACAAAAAAAAATTTCAATTTTTTTTAAGTGCAAAAGTGGTATCCTGCCTTAAAGTAACAGAATCTTCGCGAACTCTCTTCGCCACTACAGAATGTTTATTGTATAAAACCGAGTACTTATAATCACAGGGATTAGAATCTAGTTTGGTAACGGCGAGCCAGAACACAAAAGGAAACGCGTAAATTGTGATTTCTGCACCGTAGAGCACTGCGATTAGAAAATTATATACCCGCGTAAGATTAATTATTCGTCCCTACATTTGGTTTCTATAAATATAATATTCCGCACTGTCGAATCGATGAATTAGCTTTGAGTGCCACTGTGTCGTACATGACGAAAAAACGGTCATTCGAAAGGGAGAGCGCCAGGTATACCAAATTTATTATAGGCACCGTGCACCGCCATCCACCGTCCTACACTCCAAACTATACCCAGGGGATCATATTTTATGTTTTAATCTCTCCATTGTTCCAGGTATAACAGAGTTTAGAAGGAAAAATAATGCCTACTCGGAACACACAAGGCTGTCGGCCATAAAACACCGATGCCGGGTCAGCCGGCTAACGCGCAAGCGTGCACCACCTGCATTTTTATGCTCGCCTCTGCCAGATCCACGTACAGATCTTTTCGAAAACGTCGAATAAAAGCTTGGGCCGAGGAAAGAAATACGCGCAACTTAACGTTACAATGGCATTGCGCTGCGGTATGCAAATCCACCGTAGCGCGTCCACATCTTTAAATCCCTCGGGCGATCTCTTTTATGATTCTGCGTATACATTTGTCCAATTATCATGTCGGCACACATTTCTCGTTCGATGCTTAAATCACTATAGACTTGCAAGCAGGAGAAGTGAAATTGCTACCAACTCCAGTGCGGCGAAATCTAAGTAAGAGTCATTAGACAACTGTATAAACACCGGCGTTCCTTTGATAAAGGCGGCTACGCAAACACAGGAGCTCCTTCAATAAAGCCGAATGAACGATTAAGCGGTAATAAATCGATGCTCCCAGTCGTTTGTCTCCTTGAAACGCCGGACGACAGCTTGATCATCCCTAAATTTTACTCGTTTATAAAAACGTCAGGACAACCTGGGACCACGCATTCAATAGAAATGTAATTGTGCCCCGCGCGCGCATCGGAACAGCACTCGCCCGTTTATCCGGCCGAGCAGTAAAAATCCCCCCAGCGTTTTCCTCCGGCTTCAATTTATGGAAGATCATCCATAATCGGACGTAACATCGGTCTGTCTCGCAACGGCCCATTTCGGATACGATAATGGCCCCGCGCTCGATAAATCAGTCCACGGTGGGTTGCGTTAAAGGATAGACCACGGAAAAGTCGTTGGCGGGTGGTAGAGGTGGTAACGGTATGGGTGCCCTCAATTTGGTAATTTTATTTCCGAAAAGCCGGCGTCCGGCGCCCTTTATTTATCTGGCGCCTGGAATCTTTGCTGCGGTTAGCATGCCCCGATGCCTTTGGGGCCTCTTAGCCCTTGTTCCCAGCTGCGACTAGTCGCGCCGCTGCGGAGTCCTTTGTCCGAGCCGCCGCGCTACCGTCGGCCGCGCTACTCGCCGATTGTTTGGCAAATGTTTGCGCCGGCTTCTGCAGGGATTTTTGCTGGTCCTGGTCCACGAGCTTAGAGCATACATATATACGTGGAGGTCTCATTGCCTAAGGTTGACTGCCTCGAAACTGTCGCCAACATCACCGCGAGAGAGAAAGACATGTGCGGACTGGTGCGAGAGAGAGAGAGAAGTATAGAGGTCCCAGTCGACCGTGATGCGCATGCGCCAATATCGCGCGATGTCTTTCTTTCTTTCTCGCACGAATCGGCGCATGCGCGTTACGGTCGATCGGGACCTCTATGCTTCTCTCGCTCGCACGAGTCGAGACGCTTGTTGTTTGCCGAATACCGAATCGCCGAACGCTGATGGTGTGGTTCTGCCTTATGACTAATTCCCTCGTTTCTTGGTCGGACTCGTTCCTCACTTAGGTACCGCCGGAATTATCGGGGAAGGCACCCTGCCATTACCGTTACGTCCCAACCCTCTCTTTTGGGACAAGTTCTAGGACCGCTAATTATTTCGGGCGAAACGACGCATCGGCCGTCGCGTAATGACAATGCCGAGGGACGGACGCCCCACTGAAATCGGGTATTTAAAATAGGAGCCCTGATGATACGTTTCTGTGTGGCAGCCCCGGTAACCAGACTATCGGCCCCGATATCAATGCCGATGATGAATTACTGAGGGACGACGTGTCATGACTATTAGCGCATGAATCGTTATAGGAGTAATAATATTCTTTTCGTTATTACTTGAACGTGTCCAGCATAAATTTCTTCGCTTCATTGCGTACAAACTTGGTGGTCCGTCATACACTTTTGTTTATACTCATAATTATGTGCCTCTCCTCTGTCAACTACGAATACCAACACTTGAAAGACGTAGATTCATAGCGGATGTATTTTTTAGTTATAAGATTATTAATCACGTTATTAAGTGTCCTCAAATTCTACAACTCTTTAGATTATATATTCCTCCTAAAAAGCTTAGGCATCGTTCACTCTTATATGTAGAACATCATCGAACAATCCGATAAACCGTATGTGTATGAACGTCAACACCGTATCTAATGTGTTTGATTTCTTCGACTGCTCATTTCATACATTTAGAACTAGAGTTATTAATCGTTTATGTAACTAGCTGTTTTTTTTTTTCATTTTCCTTTTCATTGGCTTTTATGTGCTTATCTCTATGTGATTTATTCTGCCACCATATTGCGTATTATGTATTTAATTTTCTAATCTGTGTTTCATTTCTCAGTGTATACATATATTGTTGTATATTGATTTATCAAAGGGCTTCCGTTTAAATAAATAAATAAATAAAAATAAATAAAAAAAATATGCTGCCGCGACGCGATGTCGTTTCTTATCTTTCCACTGGTACGTAATCCGCGATATTTGGAAATTGTTGTCATTCGTAGGTTCCTGTCAATTAGAGTTTTTCGGTTTTTAAAACCCATACAGCACACCTCGTTGCAGCAGTATTGCAGGGACGTTGCTGCAATATTACGTTGTTGCAGGTTGCATTGCAATATTGTAGGAACGTTCCTGCAATATTGTCGTGCATTATTGGAGTGGCAATGATCCTACAATATTGCAGCAATATTGCAATTTCGTTGCCGTGCAATGTTCCGTTGGCAACGATGGTACAATATTTCTGCAACATTGCGCGCACATCGACGTGCAATGTTCCAGTGGCAACGGTCCTACAATATTTCTGCAATATTGCGCGCACATCGACGTGCAACGTTCCAGTGGCAACGGTCCTACAATATTTCTGCAATATTGCGCGCACATCGACGTGCAATGTTCCAGTGGCAACCGTCCTACAATATTTCTGCAATATTGTGCGCACATCGTCGTGCAATACTGTAGTGAAAACTTGTGGAAACATTACAACAATATTCTGAAGCAACTATGACTTTGTCCAAATTTTTCGAAATATGTACATGACGTCGAGTGGATTCTACGGCGTGTTTCATTTAACTGGATACGCTAGAATATCTCGTTGGCCGTTGAAGATATGAAAAAAGTGTTATCGCGGGAGTTGTATGTAGGTACATGAACTTATAGAGGAGATTCGAAGATCAATTTAATTTTTTTAGATAAAGTAGGTACTATATTTTTTAATGTCTGAAATTATTATTATTATTATTAAACGTCTTTATTGCACAAATACGTATATACAATCTAGCAAGAGAAAAGAGAGAAGAGAAGACAAATGTAAAGGTTCAGTCTAAAGACTGTTTTCCAACCTAACCTAAAACGACACCGGGTGAAATTTGTAGTACGCACCTAAAGTGTTACAAAACCCTAATGGGGTTTGTCAAATGAGCCTTCGTTTTTTAATAATTTGAGTTTGAAGTATTGCACGGTAGGAGTATAAGTTCGAATACGTAAGCAATCTTATCAATCAGCGGTTGTAGCTGCGGCGGTAAAGTGTTCGTCTACGATGCTACAGGTCCCTCGGTTCGAATCCCCCTGGGGTAAAAGAATTTTCTATGAGAAAAAGACACACGGGCGTTATACTACTACGATTCTGCACACATTCACGTCGTCGCGTCCCTCACTGCCCGAAACGTTGCGGCGGAAATACACTCCTGCAATATTGTTAAGGCGGACATAGGAGTGAACCTGCAACGTCTCTGCAATGATGCGGTACAATGGAGTTGCAGGATCATTGCCACTATTTTGCCGTTTCGGTGCAGGACTACATATTTGTAATGTTCCCAAAACTTTGCAAAAAACACTCTTGCAATATTGCTAAGGCGGACATAGGAGTGAACCTGCAACTTCTCTGCAATGATGCGGTGCAACATTGCAATCTCGCACCGCAATATTCCCGAAGAGTTGCAGGATCATTGCCACAATTTTGCCGTTTCGTTGCAGAATCATTGCCGGAACGTTGCAGGACTACATATTCGTAATGTTGCCGCAACTTTGCAAAAATACACACCTGCAATATTGCGAAGGCGGACATAGGACTGAACCTGCAACGTCTCTGCAATGTTATGTTGCAATATTGCCATCTTGCACCGCATCATTGCAGAGACGTTGCTGCAATGTTATGGTGCTGTGTGGGAAGTAGGGCTTAAAGAATAATTTTTTTTTATAAAATTGTGATATTCGAAAACCGGTTTTTAAATTTAAAAAAACTAAATGTTTTATATACTAGAATTAATATGTAAAAATGAATGAATTATTTCATTATAAACGTTAACATTTCGATTTGAAATCACCTCGGACGCGAGCAATATTGGAGTAGGTAACAGTTTACTGTAAAACTAACATGTACTTGGCGTTGAGACGATACTGCGTCTCTAGATCTTCATGAGTTTATATTTTCGGACGAAAAATACTAAATGAAATAAAGATTTATAATTTATATTTTGTACGGATTTTAGTTATTTTAGTTTTTTTTCGTTTGGTTTTGTATGCGTTGTATTTTGTAGATCCATAAATATTAAATGATCTAAAAAATTGTACGGATTTTAGTTTTTAATTTCTTATTTCAATTTTTTTTATTTGGTTTTGTATAGATAGAGTACATTTTATTTTGTTATATTTTTGTAATTCCATAAATATTAACGAAACTGAAAATTTTTAAAATGAGTATAAATATTTATTTTCTATTTTAATTATATATTTTTGTGAAAATTCGAAAACCGGTGGAACCGGTTTTTGGGAATAGTGGAATTCGAAAACCGTTTTTTTTTCAAAGTCGGCTTTTGTATAAACCGTGCTATCAATGCTGTTCTTAAAATCCTTAAATTTTTATCAAAGGATTGAAAAGTCGGCATTATCTACTTCGGTAGTTACTTGTGAATATATTATTATTAAAAGAATACATTTTTGAACATTTCTACTTGGGTTGTATATAACGTGAATCTTTGTGTTAATTCTAGATGTCAGATAGTTGATATTTTTGATATCTCTGTTGTACAGATTAAGTTTTAATAATTTTATCCAGCTGTCAACAGAGTTTAAATACTTTCAATTGAATATAACGGAAAAGTCGTAATTAAGGTATTCTGAAAGTTGGAATCCATTACCAGTTTACTGTAAAAGAAATCTTATTTATTTTTTATTTTATAACTCAATCGAGGAAGCAAGTAAGACGAAAATTACTTACAAATTAGTCTTTACGTGAAAAAATAATAAATCGCTTACATCACTTCCTTCTACTTACATATCAATATTCAATGGTCGAAAAATATAAATGAAGCTTATTATGTTGAAAGTAACAACTAAGCTAACTTTGTAATTTTAGTTTTGTTTAAGTTAAGTTTAGGTTTGTAATTTTAATTTTTTAAAAAAATTCAGCCCACCTTTCATTTTTGGATAGCTTGTAATATCGTTTTTCTAGTTAAAGTATATTTTAAAGTTATTTTAACCCTACTTTCTATAGTTCTGTCCAACCTACATTCATTTTCATTTACTTAAGTTATGGAAATCGAAATGAAGATGCAGGAATAAGATAAAGTCATAAAAATACACGAATGTTGTATCAATAGACAAAAATGTTTTAGATTAGTATAGTTCAAATAAATGCGCTCAGAATGGGCAAATAGCCGAATTCGAGGAGAATGACGCTTCTTTAAATGTTACTTAAAATAAAATATTTTACAAGATACAATGAAAAGGTTTTTTCAGTGATCGGTATTTTTGAAAAATCACTTTCTTTAAGTGTTTCACGTGTATTCTGTGTCGCAAGATGTACACGTAGTTCTTGTGGAACGTATTAATTTTGTTATATTTTTTAAAGCACCATAATGTATAAACAATTTTGGGGCAATGTTTCACGAGTCAATCATGCAGTGGCAGCCATTACTTGAGATCACTTATTGTGTTACTATTTACAATATCAAAGCTTTGATTTGACAAATCGCATATATCTTGTCAAAACAAAATATTATCAGTAAGCAGTGGAACTCTTGCCTTGAAATGCCCTTGATCGCATTATAAAAGTGTGTAACAATATTATCTATGAAACTATGCCATAATTGCCTAAGAACAGTATTTTTTGTGTCGAATCGTATGCTTATTAAAAATCTTATAATTCATTACCAATCTGTATAGTGTAATTACGAATAAAGGAGAAAAATGATCAGAGAATTTAAATTTAACCCCAAATTTACCTATGTATAATCGCGACGTCGTATAAAAGAAAAATACAGCCAAAATCAAAACAGAAAAGACGCTGACAATTTACTCACTCATTCCGAAATTATGTAGTCCCATTAATAAAATTACTCCAAACTTATTGCTCCCAAAAAATAATGCATTTAATGTACTCCTACCTTAGAATAACGCCATAATTTTAAAACTGCATATCCCACTGGTGCTCGCATCCGAAGTTACAAGAAGATCGGTAAAGACCGACCGAAATTGGTATTGCTTAACTGCCAGTCTTAGACTAATCGTACCCGCGAACAGAATATATTGTCAAACCAAGCACAACTATTTGAATAAATTACTGTATTGAATAAATAAACATGACTAACGAGGAGACCCCTACCGGCCGCAACATTGGTGTCAAAAGTGGGATCCTCTTCTGTGGCAGGAGATATTATGCTGCCGGAAATAAACCTGCTGCAAACCATTGTGCGGACAGATGGAAGAACACCGAAGGCCGGACCAGGCCCGATAGCCAAAGGAGCATGCCTCGTGGCGTGAACGAGCGGCCACGGAAAGGGCGGCTCCGGAGGCCCGGGATACTGCCTGGGAAACGCGCGTGTCCGAAATGGAGAATAGAATCCAGGTGCTTTGGTCGTTAGGCGGTTTTATTAACACCACAGGGACCTCAAGTGGCGGAGACGGTGTAAGACAGGGGACAGAGACTGTAAATAGTGTCTCTGCCATGGCTGACCCCGGACCCTCGCCTGTTGCCGCCACTAATTCTTTGCCGGAGCCGCATTGGATCACGGGATGCGGTCAGGCGGGGCATTGCGTAGGGTGACTGTACCTAATATCGCCAGGCAAAAGTTAAATCGCTGTCGATTGAATAATAATTGATATTTTTCCATGCAGTTCGTTTCAAAGTAAAGAGACATTAGGTATTCATCTTTCATGTAGCATATGTTAGAATCGTTGAAACCTACAAATTGTTAATTAGGACTCAAAAAACGTAAGACATGCAAAAATCGGGTCCTGAAAAAGGTGTACCTAATATCGCCTACTCAAGAAATATTGATTAATTCATGTATATATGAGTTTTTAAAGTCATTTTCACATGTGCTTTTATTATTTCTTGCTCTATAAATGTCTTTTTATCCATCTTCGATTTCATTTTTATTAGAATAATATAGAAATTTGAAAATATAGATTTTTAAAATATTTTATTTTTTACGTTCCGATGTACATATTGGACAAATAAATTTTATTTCGGTTGCTCCGCACATTTCGTGACCTCACCTGTAACAAGCATTACATCGAAACCATTGTTCTCCGGTAGGCGGTATTGAGAACACGCATACTGCTAAAAGAAAAACGCTATTTTCATTACGAAAAATATTTGAATCGATTTCATTTCTTAAGGCTGCCGTCTCACCGGGCTTTGAATGTGTGCGTACGTTCACACAAGCTAGGAAAAGCGTGTACGTATACGCGAAACCTGTTCAACCATATTTCGTCCTGAAATCGGCAAGAAGGAAGTTTTCGCGGGTATAGTTGCCTCCAGTAGACATCTGTGCATCCGGGTCTGATTCGTTTGAACGGTAATAAGCACCGTACGTTGAAATAACGATGAATTTATGACTCGAAAACTGACAGATTGAAGCTTCAAGGCTTCTCCGTCACCGGTGCTGGTGGTATATTCGAGCCACGTAGCACCCGATTTATACCATCCATTTCAACCATATTTCGTCCTGGAATCGGCAAGAAGGAAGTTTTCGCGGGTATAGTTGCCTCCAGTAGACATCTGTGCTTCCGGGTCTGATTCGTTTGAACGGTAATAAGCACCGTACGTTGAAATAATGATGAATTTATGACACGTGTATTGAGACAGAATGAGGCACAGACTCGAGAAATGACAGAATTATGCTTCAAGGATTCTCCGTCACCGGCGCTGATGGTATATTCGTGCCATGTACCATCGGAACCGATGGAAGTCCAAGCTAGCCGATAAATGTAGGAAAGACATAGTTGCCGATACGTATCGAGAGTCTTATCGCGTTGTTGCCGCATTTCCCCTATTACTATTTTGTCGTCCGGAAGGCTTGAATGATTCACGGCGATGCGGTTGGAGAACAGAGACGGGCAAAGATAATATTTGGATAGATTAGAATAAATGTTCGGTTCGAGAGACATACAGTGTTGCTTGCGGTGGATTATAATAAAATGTAAAACGTAATGTTTTTAGTAACATACTACTGAGATTTTCCAGATTAAAATGAGTTGAAACATGGTATAAATCAGTTTAGTTCCAGAACTGTACTAGATAATTGACTATAAATGTAACATTGCTAATCTGATAATGCTAAAAATAATCCGATTTATACCGTGTATTTATTTTCATCTGGAAAATCTCAGCAGTATGTTACTGGAACGTTCATGCCGCTACGATAGAAAATGTGAACGTTTTACACTCTACAAACAAAATACACAATCATTAAATATTTTAATATATTGTTTTTATAAATTAATATCACTGATATATAAATAATTAGCTGTACAACTTCTTTTTATCGATCGCAGTAGTTTCATTAGGGTCCGTCTGTTTACTGGGGGCACTTCGACGGATTCGGACCATAACAAATTTGAGACGGCAGCCTTAAGTACATCATTAATTAGGTATTTCTAGTAGATATTCTTGCATTCACAGATTTATTAGACTTACCTTCTCCGAATGTGACGTAAAATTGTGATAGTCCAATACATTTTTACACTATTAAGATTCTGTAAAATCCTTCCCTTTCTGTAATTGTTGATCACATGATGCTGCAATTATAGTATGTCTTCCTACATATGTTTAGGTACTAATTCAGTGCATAACCGATAAATTTTAGAGCTTACTTTAAGAGATATAGCGAGTGGCGATATTAGGAACACTGGCGATATTAGGTACAGTCACCCTACTCAGTTTGGGGTACGCGGTGAAGCCCACAGTTTTCGATGGAGGATCTTCTTGAGAAGAATGAAAAAATCAGTTGGAAGCGATCACCGACGCAAATTGGCCTTGATCGTTTTTTAGGGTCCAGCGAGATGTATTTTAACTACTCTTTCAGCTGCCAGGTACGGAAATTATTCAGATTTAGTTTCAGTAGAAATTTATCAAATTTAAATTCCAGAGTCGGCGGCAGCGCAAAGTGGGGAGTATTTCCTTTCTAGCCGACGGACTGCCCGGCAGAGACGCGGAATATACTTACCGCGTCACAGTTTATTACGGCGCTTGCTGATAAGGAAATAGAAAAGACCCTGCGTCTTGGCGGCTTCACAAGGGCAGCAGTCACCGGAGCTTTGGAGATGGAAGCCGTCGAAACAATGACTCGAGCGAGGCTCCTGTATAGAGTCAAAGCATATACAACCAAAACAGGAAATTAAACCTTCTCAAACTTTTGAGGTAAACCCGGAGAAGAAGAGGAGGGATCGAAAAAACGTGCTGGACCTGTTGGAGAACCGGGCATTTTCAAAGAGACTGACGAATGCTGCACAACAACAACACAACAAAACAACGTGGGCAACGGCAAGAGGATGGCGTAACGGGGAAGCGCCGGACTTCAACTTTCTATCCCCTAATCGTCAAGAATGTGGCGATGCAGGTGGTGACAGAATGTGAAGGCGAGTCGTTAGAAGAAGCTTCCGTGCTTGGAGAAGTGAATAAAAAAATTTGTAAACTTACTCTGGGTACGGGATCTCCCATTAATCTACTGAGAAAAGAATCGTGTCCACGAAGAATGTTGTCACAGCAGGCTTCGTAATTCGTTCCAGTACCGGAGAATGAATAGAAGTCTCCGCTAAAGAGAAAATTACAATCAGTATTGTGGGATACTTCAGTACAGAAGGGTTCTAGATTGTACGAAGGATAGGAAATTGTATCCTTGGAGCAGCGCAGCGTTCCTAAAGAAACACCGTTGTAAATTAGATTTATCAAGGAATGTGTTGTGTCTTCCGGGGTTTCGGCCGTTGCGGGGAGTACCCCTAGGCCTAAAACCCACTCCTAAATTTTAGGAGGAACAGGAAAAAGAAGAGAAGATAGAAGAAGAAAAGAAGAAGCCATTAAAAGAGAAAAGCAACATAAGAAACGTTTCGCTCACCTGCTCCATGAGTTTCAGGATGTTTTGCCAGAAATTCGGGTGAAATTGGAAGATACGAGATGAGCAAACATAAGATTAATACCGGAGATTATTTACATCGACGAGAGGAAGTGGAAGAATTGCTGAGGATGATGGAAGCACAGGGCGTTATAGAAAAGTCCCCGATTGTCCTTGTAAAAAAAGGACTATCCCACGAGATTTTGTGTGGATTATCTCCTCCCCGTATTGGAGATACACTAGGCGAGCTCACCGGCTCTTCTTGGTTTTCCACTGGACATTTACAAAATGGATATTGGTGAATTATCATGGAAGAGAGAGGCCGGGAAAAAACAGCCAGTATTTGAATCGCTAATGAGTCCCAAAAAGTGTGCGTTCTTTTGTCGAGAAGTAAAGTATTTGAGTCACATCGTCTCCGAACACGAAGTGAAGGCTGACCCAGAGAAGATAAAAGCGATAGCTGAGTGGCCTGACCCGAAGAATGTTACAGAATTGAGAAGTTGCCTGCGACTGTGCATTTTTTATCGGAAATTTGTGACAGATTTACCCAGCACAGCTCTGCATCGCCTTGCAGAAGAAAAAAACAATTGTATCAGAAGTCTGAAGAGTGCCATGTAGCTTTTCAGGAGCGGAAGAGGCGACTGATGGAAGCTCCTGTTTTACCTTATCCAGAAGTAGATGCGGATTTCGTATTGGATCCGGACGCATCCAATTTTGCTATAGGCGCGGTCCTCTGATAGGAGCAGGAAGGTCAAGAGAAAGTCGTCGGGTATTTTTCTAAAACCTCAGGAAAAGCAGAGAACTATTGCGTTACCCGAAATGCTTTATTAGCAATGGTGAAGTCCATAGAGCCTTTTCACCATTATGAACGAAGATTTCTGCTGAGGACAGACCATGCAGCGCTACGACGCAATGGTTGCTGACCTCCAAGAATCTAAAAGAACACTCGCTGGATAGAGCGGTTGCAGGAATATAATTTTGGAATCCGACATCGTGCAGGTAAGTGACTCAGATGCACTTTCAAGAAGACCGCGAGCCGAAGAAAACTGCAAACGCTGTAGCCGCCTTGAAGAGGTAGAAGAAGGGAAGCTTCTCTCTACCAAAATTCACAGAACTTTTAGTGAACTGGTAAAAACCGAAGAGTAGAGAGCGAGTCAGTTGGAAGATGAAGAAATTGGCTTCATCTTTAAGAAGAAAGAGAAAGGAGAGAGGTGGTGCCACGAGGGAAAGTCCCAGAAATACTGAGGGAGTTCCATAATTCTCCAGCAGCTGAACACTTTGGTGCGAACAAGACTGCGCCAAGCTAAGTCAGCAATTTTATTGGGCATATTGTCGCCGGAACGTTGAAGATTGGCTAAGATGGGTCCGCGAGGGAGAGGAGTAGGGTCCTAAAGGTGTACAACGTCGGGACGTCGTTTGAGAGGGTCGCGCTCGACGTTGTGGGTCTGCTTCCAAGGTCCTGAGCCGGGAACAGATACATGTTGGTTGTGGCAGATTACTTCACGAAGTGGTCTGAAGTAATCGCGTACGCCAAATCAACAGGCCGTCACGATCGCCAGAGCTCTTTTGCAGAACGTGGTGTGTCGGAATGGACTGCCGCCAGAGATGAAGCTGCTGGGAATAAGGAAAACAAGAACTACACCCTTGCATCCGCAATCTGATAGTTTGGTGGAACGTTTGAACAGAACGTTGCTTCAATATTTTGCAATGTTTGTTTCAGGACACCAGAGGGATTGGGATGAGTGGACTGTGGAAGGTACGCAGTTGACGCCTTCAATGATTCTCTATGGACAGGAAATTCGGCTGCCCATGCAAATTTGGAGACGAAGATGTCGAACGAGGATATACCATGTGGGTCAGGCAAAGGATGAAGAAGATCCATCAGTTTGTTCAGCAGCGTCTTGACATCTGCAGCCTCCAGATGAAGTCCTGGAATGACAGTCATGTGCAAACAACTGAATTCGTACCAGGTGAAGTGTTCCAACTACAAAGGCTAAAAGGAAAATGCCCTACGATGCAGGCGGATTGGGAAGTTCTGAACAGACTACTCGATGAAATTAATGATGTAATTTATCGACTTCAACGTTCGCCAAGGAGCAAGTGCAAAGTGATACATGTGAAGCGCTTGGCGAAGTACGAAGGCCCAACTCTTTCCTTAGCAGGAAATACTTGAAGAAATCAGTCAAAGAAGAAATAGAAGAGAGAAGGACACAAGAAACGTCAAAATTCAAGAGGAGATGTTCAGAAAATTAGAAATTGGAAACTTGACCTTTGGAAAGTTCGTTAAATTGCTGCCTGTACAGAGAGAATCCAATCTGAGAAGGCAAGAAAGGAAATTTATAACTAATAGCAACTTCAAGGAAAATTTGAGTTTTTAGGAAATCTCAAGGACCTAAAGGAGAAAGAATTTGCCTGGTCATCTTCGCCCGAGAAGAGGACGTTTTGTCGCCGAAGGCGAGGATGGATCTTTCGGCTAGCCATGATGATCTCTTCTTACCAGAGTGCTTAACGACTAATGAGGAAGTCACATTCTTGCGAGGATGTGCCCTCATTTTTTGGTTGTTGCCACCTTCCTGATGTGCCCCAAAAAGCCAGGAAAGGCGTATGCGGGAGATGCATTGAATACCGAGTCAAAGAAAGTTTCTTTGGAGATTGGTGGTGTATTCTTGAGGGGAGATTGTTGTGTGTTGGCCGAATTGACTCATCCGAGAAGGCTTCAAGAAAGAAGTAAGCCAGTCTCAAGAGGCAAGGAACAAGAGGAAGGGCGACGATCAGGAAAGGAAGAAAAATTCAAGTGGGGGAGAGGTGCTATAAAAGGGACACTTTTGTTTAGCGTCCATTTCTGACAATGTCGTTATAGGTATTTAAAAAACAACTACATCACAAGAAATGTGTGTTTATTTCCCTTCAATAAAAGTATATTGCAAACTCATCAATTGTAATAGAAAATAACAAAATCTTCGATTTTCAAAAAAATGGGAAAAGTCCCCTTTACGACTAGGTGGTTTTAAATGGGACAGTATAAGTCATGAAAGGGACACGTTAATAAAAATAAACTTATTAAGTATTACAATTATAATTCTAAATCTTAATGATACAAAACAACGAAATCTACGAAAAAATTAACTCTTTGTAGTATAAATCATCAATATTTTATTATTAATGACACATGGCCTTTTATTCCGCATGACTCATTGGCCCATTTACCGCAAATTTTGCATTGGAACCAATCTTTCTTACTGGTAACACAGTTCTCTTTACAAACGCAGCACTGATTGTTTTTTTAATCATTTGTCAATAGGCGCGCTCGTTTTCGTAAACCCATGTCCCTCGAGTCAGAACAGTCATCACAAGAATCCAAATCAGGAATTGAAATCTGACTGTAGCAAATTTATAACTTATAACGAGGGCTAATTTATTGCCACACATTTTTGTGACGATAAAGTTTGTCGCATTGAATAGTCACTTTATTAATTCTTAAATTTGAAACAATACGCCATCAACTAATAATTCATAATTTAAAACAATGTCATCTATGTATCAGATGATACACTAATAACTTTACAGGAAAGTATAATACATATAGTGTCCAGCAGTGTACGAGAGGGACAGCCATGAAACGGTCGTCCCATTTAAGACTTGTTATGGTGTCCCTTTTACGACTATAAGTGAGTTTAATATAAAATAACCGCAACACAAAGAAAACAATTAATTAAGCTTACCTGTTAAGCGTTTTCGTTTCAGTTGAATACAGGCTATTTTAAGGATATAACACTTTAACAGTTTGTATATATCTTAATCTCAGAAAACGACACAGAAAACCAATGAAAATTTCACTTTTACTGCCGAAAAACATCAACCGTGGATTACTACTCTGTTGCAAGTGAGACCGCAGTGAAGTTTACGTCAAATGACTAGGCACCAGTGTTGCCATAAACAGGAAAATAAGTTGCATGTGTAATGCGTTCAGAATTTTGGAAATTCGATTTGTCCCATTTAAGACGTATCCCCTTTATAGCACCTATCCCCTACTCAAAACTTCGTGTATCAGAAGAAATTTGAGGTTAGGTTTCGGATGTATCAAGGTCTTGCTCGGGTTTTTTGCATGATTTTTCCTGAAACTGAGGGCAAATGTCGGGGCGAAGATTGTCTGAAAAAGGCCGCACAAGTTTTGTTTCATGATAAGATTTTTCAAAACTATTCTATCATGAGACAGTAGTCTCAGCAACAACTAAATGTAAATAATGGAAATAGTCGCGAGAGATGAGATTTTTCAAAATATATCATGAAACTCGTCTTATGCGAGTCTAATTTCATGAAACTAGTGACAAAATAATTAAAAAATCATAAAATGATTAAATATGAGATTAAAATCACGTGTGAGTCAGGATATTTTTGTCTCGTCGTGGATTTGCACCTTCACACCTTCTTTTCAGACACGAGTATATACTTATTGTTAAAAGAAATTGAAGTTGACACGGTGTGTTACTTAAATTGTGTTATACCATTAGGGTGTGTCAATTTTTTCAATGTTTTAATTTTAAAACCGACTAGTGGAAAAACGGTACAATTTCAGGTTTAAGATTAAATGCTACCTTTAAATTTTGTGTAATACATTATTTACCTAGTTGGAATTTCATTTGAAATTATAGAAAAATACGAAAATTACTAAAGTTATTAAAGAAAATGTAAATAAATGAGATTATGAATCGCAACAGAAGCAAACAAGATATCGCTTTTTTGGTGGACTTTGTTAAATAGCATTAAATTTACTACATAGCTGACGTATGGCTAGATCTGTTGCTAAAGTTACATATATTTTCATTTTGTAATAAATACAAATTTCCATACATTTTCACGTGAATGTAATAAATACTAATTTCCACATATTTTTATTCTCATTTTCATGCTTTTATGTAAGCAAGACTCGCTTTAAGCATTATATGAATATGTAATTAGTAGTTAAATCTTACTTAATTTTCACTTTTCTCAACTGTGATTTGAAGTAGCTAAACCTCACTCAAATCAATTTCTGAAGATAGTTTCAGATTCAGGATTAAAAACAGCATTACTTTGTCACTAGTCGTTTTAAAATTTTCAAAAATTTTAAATTTACCCACAAAATCGACACCCGCTATTATACCATTATAACGTGAATAAATAAACATGGCTAACGAGAAGACCCGTACCCGCCGCAACAATACAATTAACTAAGATTTATGTATGTCTAGTAGTATCACCTAGGTAGTCACTAAAATTTCAGAGTAACCAGTGTCAGTAATGCATATAACAGATTTATATTCTGACATGAATTCCTTCATTAGTAATAACACGCGCATTCTTAAGTAACTAATGGCTACCATAATTATTTGTCATAATGTGCGTATCACATTCCCAGCTAAAATCTCCACCCGCTTATAAAATAAAAAATACCGGGAATGCAAAGCGGTGAGTTTTTATAACGTAGAATGATGCGCGTTACCTAAATCTTCGTCGGTACCCGCGAATGGAGCGCTAATATCGTTCCACTTCGGAGGGGGCCGACACGAGAGTAATATCCTTCTCTCTACTTCGCTCCGAATTTCGGAAGAGCCGTGTGTAATCGGAGACGACGTCCTGTCTCCGACGGTACAAGTCGTGGCGTCTCGTCATTCGGCCGTCTGCTTTCAACACGACGCCCGTCTCTCATTCCGCGCTAGACATCGCCTCCCGCACTCTCGACCAATATGTCGACTCGCCGCGCCGGAGAAACCATTGGAACATGAAAACCTATCGTGACAGCTGATCCTAACTGTTTCACGCTACCCGCGGACGCGGAACACGACGTGCTTATTATGCGAGCTAATTGACCAAAGCGCTATCTTGCTTCTCCTTTACGTTCGTACGAATGCCTAGAGTCAAAGACCACGTAGCCCGAAATGCCTGGCAACACGACTACCACGCCGTACCGTTACGATAACCGCGTTTGAAATTCCACGTTATTTATTATCTGGCGCACGCACTTCAAACGATTCTATATTATATTATGCAGCTCGTATTCCTATCGGAAGTAGCTGCGGGTCTCGAATACCAGAACAAGTGTAGAAAGAAGTTTCGTAATCACGGCTGCAACGGATTACGCGAAACGACGGCGTCAACGAGTCTTTTTGTTCTCGCAGGATTCAGCCGGGAAGGGTGGCCGAGTATCCGCATTTTCGCCCCGAAATTCCAAATGGCCCGACACATGCTAATGAAATATCCTGGCGGACCAACGCGACGTACAAGCATTAACAGTTTTTTTTTTGCGCGCATTTTTACACAACCTGCCTTCAAAGTCGGCGCGGTATAACGCCGAAATTACTGGCGGGCGCGACAGCAGGGTAGGGGAACGTCAGCTTTTGAAATATGACGAACGCACGTGTGTTGTCCATGGGTAAATGTTGTTTATACTCCCCGTTGTACGGGTGTTGCTCGCCGCGTCGGCACAACGTGGTTCTTTGATGAGGAGGGACGAGCTGCGCGAGTCGTAAGCATCACACGGCCGCACGGCCGCGACCAGGCCGAGGGAAACGGGGCGAGAGATCGGCGTGTAAACCGTGCTGGCGACGCGTTCAAGAACACGCCGTCTGATGCGTACGCTAAACAAGCCGCGCGCGCACCGAGGCTATGTGTGCGGGGCTCGTAAAAAATCGCACGCGTAGCGATCCGTTTGAATTGAGTCGCCGTCAAACACCCGTAAGTACCAGCCAGACGTGCGTGTGGGGGGTTGAAAGAAATTGGCGGTAGGTGACGCGGCCGCGGCACCCGGTACGAGCCTCGCGCACACGTCAGGTGTGCTTGAATCCCAGATAGCACCGCACATCCCAAGGACGTCCTTTTCATGTCCAGTTTATATCCGAAAGTCCTACGTCCATTTCTTAAGTCCTACGGACGTTCTTAGGACTTAAATTTCGGATGTTCTACCCATACAGCACACCTCGTTGCAGCAGTATTGCAGGGACGTTGCTGCAATATTACGTTGTTGCAGGTTGCATTGCAATATTGTAGGAACGTTCCTGCAATATTGTCGTGCATTATTGGAGTGGCAATGATCCTACAATATTGCAGCAATATTGCAATTTCGTTGCCGTGCAATGTTCCGTTGGCAACGATGGTACAATATTGCTGCAATATTGTACGATCGTTGCCGTGCAATGTTCCATTGGCAACGATCCTACAATATTTCTGCAATATTGCGCGCACATCGACGTGCAATGTTCCAGTGGCAACGGTCCTACAATATTTCTGCAATATTGCGCGCACATCGTCGTACAATATTCTGAAGCAACTATGACTTTGTCAAAATTTTTCGAAATATATACATGACGTCGAGTGGATTCTACGGCGTGTTCATTTAACTGGATACGCACCGCTATATTGCCGAAGAGTTGCAGGATCATTCCCACAATTTTGCCGTTTCGTTGCAGAATCATTGCCGGAACGTTGCAGGACTACATATTCGTAATGTTGCCGCAATTTTGCAAAAATACACACCTGCAATATTGCGAAGGCGGACATAGGACTGAACCTGCAACGTGTCTGCAATGTTATGTTGCAACATTGCCATTTTGCACCGCATCATTGCAGAGACGTTGCTGCAATGTTATGGTGCTGTGTGGGTAGGAACGTCCGTTTCTTAAGTCCTACGGACGTTCTTAGGACTTAAATTTCGGATGTTCCAGGAACGTCCGTTTCTTAAGTCCTACGGACGTTCTTAGGACTTAAATTTCGGTTGTTCTAGAAACATCAAACAATCTTGTAAGTCACGTGATTGTTTTGCACGACTACATTTCGAATGTTCCGAGAACATTCGTCTCGTAAGTCTTGTGAATCTTTAGAAGACCTAAATTTCAGATGTTCGAAGAACAACCGTCTTGTAGGTTTTGCAGATGATTCAGGTTCGGTTGCAAAACAGTCTTACGACTGAACCTCGCCTTTGCGCTATTTTTTTCCCAGATAGCTTACCACGTCTTCAAGACGTCTGTCTTAAGTCGTCGTTAAAACATCTGTCTTGAGACGAATGTGAAATTTTAAGCAATGAGTCTAGAGATCGAATGATGATATTCTGTAGAATATTTCGCGTCAATGCACATTTTTTATAAATTATTAATACTAGTTATATACCTAGAAATTGGAATTATTTGCAAGGAAGTGTCTTGAGTAGTTGCGAAAAGCAGTTGCTCGTAATCTGGGAGTCCCCTGGGGTTCGATTCCCGTCACCGCCAAATTTTTTTTCTTAATGTCCTAACCCAGACTTGATGAAGACGTCTTTAAGGCGCTTTTAAACCATCTGCAAAACGTTTTTAAGACGCCTTTTGGACGTATTTAACTTTACTTTCGGACGTTCGGAAAACGTTCTAAGAATGTTGACACAGCACGTCCTCAGGACGTTCCACTTTGTAAATAGGACCTTCCTACGACATTTAAAGAACTTAACGAGGACGTACAGAGGATATTTGGACCTTCTCGGGACATTCTCCGAACGTACAGTACGTCCGGAACGGACGTCCATAAGATGTCTTTGTGCTATTTGGGATATAGGGTAAATCCGAGACACGCGGTCGACCTAATATAAAATGGCTATTAAAACTAATATAGATATTACTTATTTTATCAGAACAAACCTAATATGTTCAGAATTTTATGCCGATTCAGAAAAACTGGTCGATATTTGCTTTAAGACAATATTTACTGTAAATCGGGTTGAAGACTGAAGTCATGACATCTGACCACCTCTCCCGAGGTGCCGGGAGAAATGGTTTTCGTCGTTGGCAGAGACCACTCACATAATTATTCATGGAAAATTAACAAAGGATAAAGCAAAATTATTTATGAGTACGGATTCATTGATATTTAATTTGTTTACGCTAAACAAGTAAAGAACACATCAAAGAAAAAGTGAATTACCTACTGGCGATTAGCAAGGCAAATGAATACAAAAGTGAATAAATAAACTAAATAAACAAAAATAATAATAAAATAATAATAAAAAATAAAAAAATAAACAAAAATAATAAAAAAAATCACAACTCGGCCACCTCACCTTTCTGCAGCGAGACATGGTCTTCTCGTTAGCTTTGAGAGGAAGAGTTAATATGGCCAAATCCTTTGGCTGCATTGTCCCTCAATATTTCTACTATCTTATTATTCCAAACATTAAAGGAAAATAAACTTAGAAGTATATTTTAAATACGATTCTGTACAACCGCTGTTTGACAAAAGAGGTTAAATGTAACATCAATTTACCTTTTATAGCCTATAAATTCAGAAAAACACAGAAGGAAGCGAAATAACGCTATTCATTCAACTATTTGGCTTCTAGAGAAGTAATTGGTCTGCACTTTAATGCATTTTTACGTATAAACTCTGAAATATAGCGACACGACCAACTTTCCGGCCCGACCGCGTCTCCCGGATTTACCCTATAAGAATGGAAAAGGAGAGGGGTTCCACTCCACTGCGAATCTCGAGCAGCGCGGCTGCCAAGGCGAAAAACACGGGTGCCTCGCGAGTTCCCGTGTAATTTGTATTTGTCGTTGGGATGCGCGTAAAAGCGGATTTCGCGTGGTAGACGCGGTGACGTCGCCCGGCGACGTGGAACACATTTTCGCCCTGATGTACGACACCTGGCGTATGACAGTCGTGATTTATCAGCCAGCGAACAGTTCGGCGAAGCGGCGAAAAATGGAGACAAGTTCTATTCGAAATGTTGCTCTATGAAATAGCCGTCTTTCGTCCCTTCTTTATCATCGGCTGGAAAGCTATCGAAAATTGTTAATTAACCGATGCACTTAGTGGACAATAATGTTAATGTAGAAAGTAATGGATAACAGTCGCAACAAACTTATTAGTATTCATGCATATTACGGCGGAAAATCGAGGATTCATTTAAAGCGATTATGATGTGTTTACATATTAAAATTGTAAATTTGTATTCGAGCGGTAAAGTAACGAGGCTCAATGTGGCGACTGAATTTTACACAGTGCAATGTGTAATATACAACGTGAGTTACTCAACTTTGGAATTTTGGTTATTATTTCAGCGAATCAAATTTTCTAAGATTTCGTACATTTTATTGTTTCGGTAAAGTAATGGCGATGTACGAAATAATTTTATTCTGGTTACATACAAAAACGTGCAACCTTCATCGAAGCATATTTGAGTGAGCTTGAAATCTGAAAAGCTGTAAACTGCGAACATCTTTATGGTAGTTCCTAACCAACTAAGTTAGTCAAATTAGAGTTGGGTAATAAACGATAAATGTGAAGTAGCATGATACTGTAGAAATAATAATAATAATTTTTAACATCGTGTATATATATTTTAAACAGTTGAATGTTAATATAAATAATTGTAGTACGAAAATAGAATATTAAATTGGTTAGCGTAGTGAATTGGAGCAGCAGATCTGACAACGTCGCATTCATTCGGAGCGTCTTTTATAACCAAAATGTCAGAAAAATGTTCATACGAATTTGAATCGTCGTTCGCTATTTAAATGTCTAAACACATCGATTGTGCGACGTTGCCACGTTGATTGCTCTACGTAAGTTTCTGAGAAATTTGCACGTAAACCTATTTTTTATGGGCATTCACGAAGAAACTATGTGGTCAGTTTTGCAGAAATCGATAATTTAAACATGTCCTGACATTTCGGTGTACTTTTGTGCCAATTTTGGTACATTTCTTAAATATGGTTTTCCTGTTTCAGAAGAGAAACTGAAACTATAACCCCCTCTTTTTGACTCCGCCATATGCCACTGTGTTGAAATGCATAAACTTTAATTAACATTATCTCGATAACTATGCGGTAAATCGATTTTAAACTTTGTACAAGGGTTTCTTGTATTCCAAATTAGTTTTGCACGAAATTTGAAATTATTCTTGAAATTAGTAGATTATTCAGGAACTACCTTAACATATTCTTTGTCCGTTTAAGGGGGACAGGCCTACCTAGTCGAAAAATCGATTTTTATATTTTCTTGAAGTACAACACCTTGAAAACATTCCTTGAAAGTGTCAAGTTAATCCGACCAAATTTGACAAACTTATACGCGTGTAAGTAGGTAGGTATTCCTCGGTGTAGCGCTCACAAGGGTAGATCCCGAACCCGAAAATTCAAAAAATTGTGTAACTTTGTGAATATGCAGGGGATTTCCTTCTAATTACAACGCAATTTTTGTTTGCTGCCCAAATTCATTCGAAGGGGTGAAATTAACCCCGGAAAATTCAGCTATTTTCCGATTTTGTGTTATAACTCGCGAACTCTAAGAGATAGAAAAAAAGTTTCAAGACAAAAGTTACTTCTTTTAATTAGATCTATCATTTGGTAAAAAAGTTATTTTACCGTTCACGAGTTATAACACAAAATCGGAAAATAACCGGATTTTCGGGGGTCAATTACACACCCTTAGAAAGAATTTGGGCAGCAAACAAAAATTGCGTTGTAATCAGGAGGAAATCCCCTACATATTCACAAAGTTTCAGAATTTTTTGAATTTCTCAGACTCAAATCTTTAAACGCGTTTTCCCCAAAATCATATTTTCAAAGTCGGTGACGCACATAACTCAAAAATTAATGAACCGATTTACTCGAAGCTTTGTAGGCTTATTTTAGGGTTAAAAATCTAAGCGCTGTTGGGAGCGTTTCCTTTTTTTGCCCACATTTTTTTACACTTGAAAAACGAGCGATTTTTTGCCAAATATCGTTACTCTTTCCAATAGAATAATGTTTAATAATAAAAGTTTATCGGTTTTTCTAGCAAAAATTTCCAAAGAAGCATGTTGTTTTGGCCGTTCTAGGTAGGCGTCCACCCTTAAAACAAGCGCTGGTTACTCCGGACGTGACCTCACATTTTAAATCCTCAAAACTGCAGAAGACATTTTCACCTGGAACGCATAATTACAATAAAATGCACTTTTACTTTTACTTTACTCGTTACTTAATACTCCTTGATATATCGCAACTTCTAAGCTCTACTTATCCGTTATCTGCGTGAGAATACGTAAATTCTGACAATGGCTTCGCCCGAAAAATTAAATTGCCTCCCACAAACCACGAGCTAGTTGAATAAAACATTCCCATCTTTTATTCTGCTTCCCCTGTGTAAGCATCGAGATTTCAAATTTATTATACCGCGTTCCCTTTGGAAGCTGTTGTCTCCAAGGTATCGCTGAAGACGCTGCTCCCCCGGCTAGACTTTTATCACACGCGAAATCAAAGGGTTTTACAATTATAAATTATAAGTCAGCGTACGAACGGTAGTCACGAATCAGGACGTCCATTTGTCTCGAACCGGCGGGCTAACGGAACGCGTGTATATCGTCGCCTAACACGCTACCTACCACGTTGACAACGAACGTTGTTTGCTGGCCTGAATGAGACGCGCGACGCGCGATACTTATCTCCGGACCCTTGTCCGCTCTGTGCCTTCCTATCTTTCATCGCAAGCAGACAATAATTTAGAGTGAGCGTTTTCACTTTTTACGAGATGACCGAGTCACTGATATTGGCGCGCGTCCCGCCCCTGAGCATACGTTAAGCAGAATGCGTGCTGGGGTAACTTTACGTCCATCCTGCCGAGCCTGACAATTTCTTTCCTCCCGCCATTAAAAGAGCTTCCCTTTCCGCACCAAGAGCCGCATCCCGCCTTTCATTCCCGTCTAACCTGGAAACCGAATCCTTGTTTGGCTTCTAATGCTTATAGTACCTAGTTGGAGGAGGTATGCGCCTACATATAGCGTGGTCGTAAAATCGGTGGAGCGTTAAAGTAAACACGTTCCGAGCGTCGGCACAAACGAATCGACACGAATATTCGAGAAGATAACGCCGGAGCCGCTACATCACTCGGTGCCGCCACTCGATGATTTAATTTACGACCTCGCCGCAGCTTTTCCAGCTACTATACCCAGCATGGTTCCACAAAGTGTAGTTCCACAAGTAGGATGAGATGACACACAAGTACAGACTCATTGTTTCAGAAAGTATTCTTTTCCCATTTCAACGGACATCGTCCATAAACAATAAATGCGGTCGACCAACAAACACCGATTGCACAGCAGCAATGAATTGACGCAAAATTCCGAATAATTGCACAGAGGCATGTTGCGATCTTAAATCGATGATATCTAAAACATGTGTTGCGGGAAGCTTACGTGAAAGTAAGCCCGAGGTGACACCTACAGAGCGCGCTAGACAGCGGCGCGATAAAATTCAAAATCGATGTTCCGCGTGATTAAAAAGCGAGGCATACGGCGGCGCACCGTCGCTCGTCAAGCTCCTAAATCATAGACGTCAGCAACGGCGATAGACAGTCGTGCAATCCGCGGCTCGTGAAACCGAGGTGAGCAAAAGAGCCGGGGACAAATGGGAGGGAGGTGTGTCTGTGTGTGTGTGTGTTAGGAAAGGAGGGGGGGGGGTGATGGCGGCAGGAGAGTGAGCAGGGGCGGGGAGGGTTGTAGAGGAGAACGCAGCCGCAGCGACGAGTGACAGGCGGACGTCGTGAGAATGACACACTCGTTTCCATTTGAGCAATTTCAGCACGACACGAGGCTGAGACGCCGCGCCGCAGCGACCACGGTTGTCTTGCCGTTAAGGGGAAGAAAGCCAACGAAACTCCAGGAACAAAAGGGACGAGACAGGGTCTGTGGGGTGCGCGAACTGTCACCTGCATTGTGTTGTTGCTTTCCTTCTCTCGTCTTTTTTCTTCCTCTTTGTTCCGACCTGGTCACTCCTTCATCCATCTCGCTTCTTTTCTCTCCTCTCCTTCCCCTTATTGTCAAGCCCCTCCCCCCCCCCCCCCCCGGGCCGTTGCTCGTCCCTCTCCGGACTACGGATCCTCGCCCTTGTCCTTTCCCCGGCACCATATTCGTATTCCTCTTCCTCGGGTCCTCCATAGCTCGTTCCTGTCCTCTGTCCACGACTCGTTGCCCCGCAGGGGTACAATAGCCACCGGCGGTGTCCCTATGTCACGGTGCAGCATGTCTAATCACCCCTGGGCAACCGCCTGCTATTGAGATGTTTAATTAACTCTATTGTGATCCTCTTTCGGATCGCGATTCGTGCCGTACTCCCGATTATTGTCAACAGGATCCCGATGCCAGAGGCGTCTTATACCGCGAGGAATCACGAACTCTTTGTCTCTTTGATCATCCTGGGTCCGTGTACAGGGTACCTTCGCGCCGGTCTGATTGCGTTTATTCAATTAATATCATTGCCTATGAGATTAATTGTTCGAATCGCTGTGGCGTGGAGTAGAGTTTTCGATCAATTGAAATGCTCCTGTTGTTTTAATAACACCGCGAAAGGGATATCTGATCCCTCCAGCAAGCTTTTAGTACAATGGAAGCGCGATTTATTTGTAGGTGCAGATCCGATGGTAATGTTGAAGGTAGGTTCCAATCGGATGTTTCGGTTTTAGTTGTTTACCGTTATTAGGGAAATACAAGCTAGTTAGAAAGGTGGGGTAAAGGGGAGGAGCAGCCGAATGATGTGGTAGCAATGACGACTCAGTGACATGCAGCGGCCAGGTGATTTTACGCCTAGTTATAGCTTTGTATTCACACAGGCACGTGTCACGTCATATTGTATATGAGAATTGGCTGAAGAGTAATGCACACTGTTGGATACCTCGATAGTGGAAGGGTATATTTGTTTAAAAAGCTGCAAGAAAGAATAAAAGTAAACTTCATTTTAGCTATAATTCGTTCATTTTTATATAGTCATTTAGTCATTGAATACAATTTTCCCAATGTGAAATAAGTTTTTATATTCAGGCAACAAAGAAGTTTTGTTGACTTTCTTTGATTCACGACGCCTTCGTTTACCTCTCGTATCCATCTGTGAACAAATGGACGTTCTTAAAGACCTTTATAGAGTCACAAAAATAGGTCATGATTTCTTAGCATTTTGTCAATTAGAGTCGCTGGCAAGTTCGTTCCCAAGTCTATCACGACAGGGCTCACATTTACAATTTTACAATAATTCATTGTACATATTTCATTTAAAAGTTTTATTCAATATGAACAATACAATTTTAAACCTCTGATAAATTTTGATAGAAATCGCCTCGGACACAAGCAGATTGTAGTAGGTAACAGTTTACTGTAAAACTAATCTTCCTGAGTTCATATTTTCCGAAGAAAAATAGTAAATACTAAAAGTAAAAAAATTCTAAATGAAATAAAGATTTATAATTTATATTTTGTACGGATTTTAGTTATTTTAGTTTTTTTTTTTATTTGGATTCGTATGCAGTGTATTTTATTGTGTTAGGTATATTTTTGTACATCCATACATATTAAATTAACTCGAAAATTGTACGGATTTGTACGGATTTTAGTTATTTTAATTTTTTTTTATTTATTTGGTTTTGTATAGATAGTATATTTTATTTTGTTATAGGTATTTTTGTAATTCCATAAATATTCAAAAAACTGAAAATCTTTAAAATGGTTACAAATGTTTATTTTCTATTTTAATTATATTTTTTTATGAAAATTCGAAAACCGGTTTAACCGAATTTTGGGGAATAGTGGGCTTCGAAAACCGGTTTTTTCAAAAGTCAGTTTTTGTATAAACCCCAGCTACTAATCAAAAACAAATTCTTTCAAAACACCTCTGTCCGTAATCTTGCATGACTAAACCAAGTAGCAATATCACACATCAGAATCGGCCACACCAAAATATCCCATTCGCGCATAATGAGCAAGGTAGACACCCCAATTTGTGACACGTGCAACACCAAATTAACCATCGATCATCTTATTCTCTCCTGCAACAAATTCTCAGCCGAAAGGAAAAACTGCGAGATTGACTCCTGTATACGAAAAACTCTGACCGACCAAAAGAAGATAAAACAGCTGCTGAAATTCCTTAAAAATACCAATCTTCGTCAAGAATTGTGAATATCGTTACTATGGACCGAGTCGCTAATAACCCAACTTAGAGGTTGATGCGACTTAAAATAACCGAATTAAAAAAAAGTATACCATTCAAAGATTTATATCCTACTTACAATATGCTGTTTCGCTAACAATTTTATATGTCTTATCACTGCTATAAAATACAAAAATTCTAAACTACATATTTCATTGTTTTTAATATAAAAAAACTAAATAACAATAAAACTTCTTGCGGAGTAGATATAGGTACCTATCTATGTATATTATAGAATAAATGGTACGTAAGTATTATTTAAACAATGTTTTAGCTTAAAAGTAGCAGGCTCCCAAATAGGTTATGTAACCGAGTAAATATTGCACATCAGATTGTGGAGCATCGAAGGAAGTCGACTCCGATAACTTGCGATTAATAGTTGGTATTTCCTGTTGGAAGCAACTATTTATTATTCGTTATAAATGTTCACTTCGTAACAGCTTACGGCGTCTTCACGTCCATCGCATAACCTCTATTTTCATACGAAGCAACTCCGCCAATTTGATACAGTTCTTTCGAAGAAGAAAATTCATAAAAACTCCGCATACCGCACACGGAAGCTAATGAATATTAATAAATATTGAAATATAGCACAGGTGAAAACAAGCTTGTTTTCGTGGAAGTTTCCAAGTCTCGCATTTTGCAACGGAATAAATCAACCGAACACGGGCGAACTTATCGTAAATGTATCCTACGTGAAGTAGAAAGGAATGACAGAAATGACCGTTTTTCGAAACCCGACAAAATCGTGCATCATCCCACCCACAATATAAGCAAGCCCCTTTCAAAGATGTATAGCTTCGTTTTGCAAGGGGGTTATTACTTTCAGCCGAGTGGAAAGTCCGAAGCAGGCTTGGAATTCTTCTAATGTAGGTAACAACCGTATTGGACTGCAGGTACCTGGACGGGCCAATCACATTTTACTGCGTCCGCAGCAATATCCTCACACCTTTATGAGACGGACCTACAATATTGTCACCGTAATATGCGCCAATCAGGCTAGCAATTATGTAATTAGATTTACTGTTTAACTGCAGGCCTTTCCAGGGCGAGTCAAAGAAGAATACCGTTCGGTTTCACGGGCAGAAACGTATTAAGGTGCGTCCCAGAATGATAGAGCCAGCTTAGAAAATAGCAGTTCTAAAAGTTCGGGTTAGGTTAGAAAAAATTACAATACCACGTTATTCGTATGTTTATTTAATATGTATCTTTGCATAAATAACACAAAACAAAAAACTTTTTCCAGTATAAAATTTAAAAAAAAAAACAGAACTATGTCCCAAAATGATAGAGCCAACTAATAATGCTACGGTATTGGCAACAATGTTTGGTTAGCTCCATCGTATTGGCAACAATGGTGAAACAATCATTTCAAATGTTTCGAATTGACAGTCAGTTGAAACGTATTAGCGTAAAATACACGTTACCAGTATGGGAAGAGGAAAAATGCTTAACGATTTCGAAAAAGGACAAATTACTGAAATGCTTAAAGCCAACATGTCAATTAGAGAAATTGCAAAGAGAATAAAACGTCCCCGACATGTTATTTGTAATTTTAAATTATTGAATGATTATTATGATAAAAAGAAATCAAAAGGACGTCCCTCTACACTAAAGACTCGCCAAAAAAAGAAGAATTTTGCGAGAAATGAGTAATTCTACGACAAGTGTTCGTGCAGTAGCGGCTTTACCAGGAATTGGAGCAGCAAAATCCACCGTTCATAGATTTATTACGTCATCAGGCCAGTTAGAATGCAAGAAGATGAAAAAGCAGCAACCTTTAAATAAGGTAAATAAGACAAAGCGGATGGAATGGGCCCGATTACACATGACATGGACGACTGAATGGAAGAATATCATTTGAAGCGATGAGGAAAAATTTAATTTAGATGGGCCAGACGGTTGGAAATGTTATTGGCACGATATTCGAAAAGAGGAACTTATTTTTTCGAAAGGCCAACAAGGTGGTATAAGTGTAATGGTGTGGGGTGCATTTTGCGCGACGGCTAAAGCACCTTTAGCTTTTATTTCCGGAAGAATGAAAGCTAGGGACTATCAAATTATGTTCGAGAACAATTTATTACCATTTTTAGACGAATTGAATGATAATGTGTATCAATTCCAACAGGATAATGCACCTATTCACAATGCATTATCAACTAGAGCAGGCCTGCCCCATCGGGTGCAAATACCTCCTGAACTTCTGGGACCCGGGCAACAGCCGAGCGCGGGACTGGTTACGTTGCTAACCACAGCATGGGTTGCGGGAGAACTGCATGAGTGTGCGGCCGTCCATGCAGGCTCGTACCACCATGCAGTTCTCTCACAACTTTCGCAACGGGTAGCAATGGAACAGTCCCGCGCTCGGCTGTTACCCGGGTCCCAGAAATTCAGGAGGTATTTGCACCCGATGGGGCAGGCCTGACCTAGAGAGTGGTTCAGAAGTAAACAGATATTGGTAATGACTTGGCCGCCATACTCTCCTGATTTAAACCCCATAGAGAATCTGTGGGGTATATAATTATCACGAAAAGTATACCAAAATGGCCGTCAGTTTGCTAATGTTACCGACTTAAAATGTGCGATTACCGATTGTTGGAACGAAATTACAGGAAAACACATGCAGAATCTGGTTAACTCAATGTCAAATAGAATATATAAGGTTATTTCAAAACAAGGTGGTTTCATAGGCTATTAATAATGTAATACACAATAAAATTAATTAATGTTATAAAGATTAGTTAAGTGGCCCTATCATTTTGGGACATAGTTCTGTTTTGTTTTTAAATTTTATACTGGAAACAGTTTTTTGTTTTGTGTTATTTATGCAAAAATATAATATTAAATAAACATACGAATAACGTGATATTGTAATATTTTTCTAACCTAACCCAAACTTTTAGAACTGCTATTTTCTAAGGTGGCTCTATCATTCTGGGACGCACCTTACGTTTGTAACAGTCATACGAAATCGAAGCTTCGTAAACTAGGTATTTTCGTAGTGGATCGTAAAGCTAATCTTGAATGAAAACGTTTCGCCGTATTTACATAACACTGACTTTCGACAGACGTCTCACGGTTATTTATTGATCATTGAATGAACTTTTTTGCGCATAAATCATCACCCCATATTTCAATGTATGATATTAAAACTTTTATACAACAAGGTCTACCGATTAAATTATGACAAATTAACTTGTAACTGTTGTTGTGTAAAAATTAGCGTTACAAACTTCGCCATAGATGTCTGATACCATTCTCTTTTGTTTCCCGCACGCTCGCGGAGTCTGTGCGTTTCGCATTGTTGCTAGAATGCTAGGTGGTTTGTTGGCGCTGGCGTCGAGCGCGAAGCGTGCTTGACTGCGCGTCTTACAGCGTTGTCGCGTTGTGCGGTGTTGCTCGTTCGCTGCGTCCGTACGCGAGGTAGCGTTTCGCCACGTGCAGTAGTTCGTTTCTTAAATTAGTCGGCGTTTTCATTAGGATAGTGGCTTCTACGTACAAGCGGTATATATTTCAAGCAATAAGTGCTTAAACCTTAACGAGTGGCGGCTTTAATATCCCAATACAAGTACATCTTCCGTTGTCTTCCCCGCAGACGTACAGTGACTCCCAAAAATATTGGGGCACTAGAGTATGGCTAACTTTATGACTTGATATTTCATTTGTTTATAAAGCAACCGCCTTGTTTATTTTTTCTAATTCGTCCCATAAATTTTCGATAGGGTTCAGGTCCGGGGATTGTGGCGGGGGATGAAGAATTTTAGGGCATCTATACAACAAGACTTCCTGCACAATGCGTGCTGTATGCTTGGGGTCATCATCTTGATAAAACTTAAAACTACTGCTAATCCCCATTTTTTCTGCACTTTGAATTAAATTGTTCTTAAGTATATTTAAATAAACATTCTTGTCCATAATAGTGTCAATAAAGACTAAGTTTCCAACGCCAAAACTTGAAATGCAGCCCCAGACCATCACACTGCCTCCTCCGTGTTTCACCGTACCTCGTGTATTGGTAAAATGGAACTCTGTGTTTGGCTTCCTCCACACCATGGTTCTTCCATCGGAATTGTAGATGTTAAATTTACTTTCGTCTACACTAGGGTGGCTCTTATTTTCGATTTTTGAATTTTCTTCGGGGCACCCTCCAGAATAGTTCCAAATAATTAAAAAAAAAATCTGTGTAAAGTTTCAGCTCGATCGGATAACGGGAAAGGGTGCCCCTGGGCCGTTAAACATTTAAATCATTATTTAACAGCTCGCGAAGTCGATTTTATATAACGTCTTCCAAGTTATTGATTAAATAAAAAAATATGCCAAACAAAAGTTGTAGTTCCGGACAAGGAGCATCTTTTTTGGTGTATTACTATTTTTCGTGCGACAAACGGTTTTCGAAAAAAATCCGAAAAACTAAAAAAAAACTTTTTTTTTCATAATTTTGAAAGTTTAAATGCTTCTAGAACGCTTCTTATTTATGAAGGTGACAAAAAAAATGGAATTTTTATTTTCGAGGACTATTTTTTAAACATTTAAGGGGGGGCATATACCGAAATATGCAAACAAGATAAAAAAAAAATTTCTTCTTATTGTCAGTGTTTGATATGTGATGAATGTTTCCTGAAAAGTTGGGGTCGAAATTCGCAAAAATATCGGAGATATACGCATTAG
This sequence comes from Andrena praecox, assembly GCA_963932275.1. Classification (NCBI taxonomy): domain Eukaryota; kingdom Metazoa; phylum Arthropoda; class Insecta; order Hymenoptera; family Andrenidae; genus Andrena; species Andrena praecox. Next base: position 40,185,381 of record OZ010731.1, read on the forward strand.
AAGTAAGTATTCTCATTGGTGGCAGAGACGTAACAGCATGAACCTTTAAGGTTGAAAATGAAAAATACACATTTCTTTCAGTCTTCATAAATAAGAAATGTTCGATATACATGTAAATTTTCAAAATTTGAAAAAAAATCGGACATGAAATCTTGTACTTTTTAGGCAATAAAAAAAGAAACTATGAATCAAATAAAATATCCACGCCGTCACAAAACTGAGTAACAGTGTTTCATATAGCCATGCAAAATTTGAAGTAAATCGGTTGAATAGTATTCGAGTAATCGTGGGTAACATGCTAGAAAATCATGATATCCAGAAAAATGCATTTGAATACCTCACTTCTGACGTCTATATCTCCGATATTTTTTGCGAATTTCGACCTCAACTTTTGAGGAAACATTCATCACATATCAAACACTGAAAATAAGAAGAAATTTTTTTTTATCTTGTTTGCATATTTCGGTATATGTCCCCCCCCTTAAATGTTTAAAAAATAGTCCTCGAAAATAAAAATTCCATTTTTTTTGTTCACCTTCATAAATAAGAAGCGTTCTAGAAGCATTTAAACTTTCAAAATTGGAAAAAAAAAAGTTTTTTTTAGTTTTTCGGATTTTTTTCGAAAACCGTTTGTCGCACGAAAAATAGTAATACCGTTAAGGAACTAGTTCTTGATAAGGAACTAATTTTTTATCAGTTCATGAAATAAATCGTTCTTTTGAGTTTATGTCGATAAATAATTGTTTGAAATAATTACTAACATAAAAATTGATAATTCAAAAATATATGTGTTGTCTATGAAAGCAGTTAGTATTGTTAGTTTTAGATGATTAAAAACTAGTTCCTAGTCACCTTATTATTCCATACCTTATAAGTATTTAAATTATATATTTATTTTCAACTGTTTAAAATTTTTCCTTGAAGTTTAAACATTAATTCAACTTTTAGTATAAACAAAGTCTATGATTTAATGTTTTATTAGGTTAAAAATAAATATTAAAGCGGGAAACCTTCTAAACTGATCAGAAACTAGTTCCTTAACGGTACACCAAAAAAGATGCTCCTTGTCCGGATCTACAACTTTTGTTTGACATATTTTTTTATTTAATCAATAACTTGGAAGACGTTATATAAAATCGACTTCGCGAGCTGTTAAATAATGATTTAAATGTTTAACGGCCCAGGGGCACCTTTTCCCGTTATCCGATCGAGCTGAAACTTTACACAGATTTTTTTTTTAATTATTTGGAACTATTCTGGAGGGTGCTCCGAAGAAAATATTGAAAAAAAATTTTACCAAGAGTAAATAAGAGCCACCCTAGTCTACACATATCACGTTCTCCCACTACGATTTATCCATAGGAATGAACTCTTTTGCAAAGTTTATTCGCTTCCTCCTATTTACCTCATTAATGAACGGTTTCTTCCTAGCTCCCTACCATTATATCCAGCTTGTCTTAACGTTCTCCGAATTGTTTCTGCCGACACCTCTCTAGAACTTCCTTGTAATAGTTCGCTGACTAATCTTGGAGCACTTAATTGTAGATTTTGTTTAACTTTTCTTACGATACTTCTTTTGTCCCTTGTGCTTGGAAGACTTAGTCTACCAGTTTGTGGAACAGATTCGATGTGGTCCTCAGTACGAAATCTTCGAATAATATCTGCAACGGTGCTTTTACTCACGCCAAGCATGGAACTAATTTGTCGATAGGATTTTCCTCGTTCCCGGTGGAAAATTATGAGCTGACGTATGTTAAACGACGTATTCTTGCCTTTGCGAGCCATGCTGACGAACGTTAGAGCTGCTACTGAGGACTAGTGAGAAGGCACGGACTTCTAATGTTTTGTTTATAAACATACTCTTCTAATTTTCCGAAACATCGAGTTCCCAGAAGGACGTAATCGGAAAATATACCACGTGCCCGAATATTTTTGTGAGCCGAAAATGCTGCATTATTTCCTTTAGCAATTATTATTATACAATGTATGTGAATTTTTCAAATAAATTATATATCTTTATTAACATTAATAAATGACTTATGGTTAGAAAAAATAACCAAGGCGGACACCTTATAAACAACTGAAATATTAAGTCATAAAGTTAGCCATACTCAGTGTCCGAATATTCTTGGGAGTCACTGTACTTGAATGGTTGATATTTTCTGAAATCATGGAAATAAAATCACCTTCTTTGTGTACTTTACGAGTCAACGGTAGTTTTCATTGGCCACAAATAATTACACGATTGTAAAGCAAGTTGAAGATTTCTACCATTAGTGATCAGTTCAGTTTCTCTCGTCATTTATCTTACTGTAAGAACTGACTCGAAAAATTACTTTCCATGCTGCATGAATTCCAGAGCCACCTACGGCATGTAGGTACTATTCTACCAATTTTCATTCCTAGTAAATTCCTTACTACGCTTTTACTTATATTGATTATTCTTCTAATGTTTATGCTCCTCGCCCGTTTATGAACAACAATCTCTAAACACTGCGATGATTCCATGTAATTTCCAAATTCTTTTAATGTACCAGGTTATCGACACTGAGTGTCTATAAATTGCTTCGATTGACAAATGGGAAATTTATTGAAAACTGAATACGGTTTTGTATGGAAAACATTTCCATGCCCTGTGTCGGAACAATGCCTTTGTGTTCGTAGACCACGGTGTTGTAAATTTAAAATGCATCCTGTTGAGCTAACCTACACCGCTGCGATCCAATACCGAACAACAAGCCGCTGGCTGACGTAGTTTAGGAGTCGATGCTGGTAGACGTATTATTTCATGGATTTCGAATGCACGGCTACGTTTTGTGCGGGCACATTGAAGACCATGGGATACTGGTTCCATAACAGGCCGCGTCGTTTAGATACGGACGTCATTTTGTATTCGGGCCCGGAATGCACTTTGGGTTTCGGTCATATTTATTTTCGTATCTGCCCCATCTTTATTCGCATGTTTAGTTCTGTTAAATGTCCCGCGATACAGCCCGTAGATTGTGACACTTTGTGTCGACATTGAAGTGGAGAATTACGAAAGGCAGCGGGGAAATATTTCACCGCGTTTTATTAAATCGTCGACTATCGCCCGCGATAAAAACGTTGCTTTACGCTGCTCCAAGGTGGGACTGTTAATGGCATAAAAGCAGGATTTCAATGTAACGACGTAACGATCGGTAACGTCGCACTGCTGTTTACGACAATGGAAATGGAAACTGCACCTTACCTTACTCGTTTTTATAGTTTCAAGAAACTTTGCAAGTGGGTATACATAGTAGGTATACCGCGGGCGAATTATCAAAGTGCACTTGCATATTAGTCAAGTATTCCTGGACGTTTTATCAAACGTAAAATGTTGTGATGTAACTTATACAGGGTGTCCAATTTTTAACGACCCGGATATTCAAGGCAGACATTACAAAGTGGGCATAATTTTATAGGGGGCAGGATTTTGGACATTTGGAAGTCGCTTTAGTTTTGTTAATGAAAATACAGTCGAACATCGATAACTCGAATCTCAAGGGCAGGGAAAAAATCTTCGAATTATAGAGGACTCGGCTTCCCACACAGCACCATAACATTGCAGCAACGTCTCTGCAATGATGCGGTGCAAGATGGCAATGTTGCAACATAACATTGCAGAGACGTTGCAGGTTTAGTCCTATGTCCGCCTTCGCAATATTGCAGGTGTGTATTTTTGCAAAGTTGCGGCAACATTACGAATATGTAGTCCTGCAACGTTCCGGCAATGATTCTGCAACGAAACGGCAAAATTGTGGCAATGATCCTGCAACTCTTCGGCAATATTGCATATTGGCAATATAAGTAGAATCCACTCGACATCATGTACATATTTCGAAAACTTTTGACAAAGTCATAATTGCTTCAGAATATTGTTGTAATGTTTCCACAAGTTTTCACTACAGTATTGCACGACGATGTGCGCGCAATATTGCAGAAATATTGTAGGACCGTTGCCACTGGAACATTGCACGTCGATGTGCGCGCAATATTGCAGAAATATTGTAGGATCGTTGCCAATGGAACATTGCACGGCAACGTTCTTGCAATATTGTAGGATCGTTGCCACTGGAACATTGCACGACGATGTGCGCCCAATATTGCAGAAATATTGTAGGACTGTTGCCACTGGAACATTGCACGACGATGTGGGCGCAATATTGCAGCAATATTGCAGGATCGTTGCCAATGGAACATTGCACGGCAACGATCGTACAATATTGCAGCAATATTGTACCATCGTTGCCAACGGAACATTGCACGGCAACGAAATTGCAATATTGCTGCAATATTGTAGGATCATTGCCACTCCAATAATGCACGACAATATTGCAGGAACGTTCCTACAATATTGCAATGCAACCTGCAACAACGTAATATTGCAGCAACGTCCCTGCAATACTGCTGCAACGAGGTGTGCTGTATGGGTTATCGAGTTTTCGAATAAGAGAGGTTCGACAAACGAAAATTCGACTTATAGAGGCTTTGCACGACTGTTAATTTTTCGACTTGTGAAGCTGTAAAGTAAGACAAATTCAAGTTTTAAAGGTCAATTGTTTATTGTATACCTATAATCAAATATACTTACAACCTATGGACTACATACAATACTTACATATATAAAAATAATTATAAGGCACATTTTATGCTCGAAATATTACTCTTCATTACATATTAAAAAAATTTGTGTTTTTGCTTTGTGCTAGTCTTTTAGTGTATTGCAAATCAATAGCATTTTCAATCGTCAATAATTCAGGGAAAACATTTTCCTCAATATTTTGAGATCTTTCTACGAAATTTCGTAATACATATGTAGAAGTAAACTTCGACTTGTAGAGGTCGAAGTTCTTCTAAATTCAAGTTGTAGAGGTGAAATACATAATTGTACGTGCAAAATATAGTCCGAGTTGAGGAAGTTTTATTTCGAGTTGTGGAGGTGTTTTCGACTTATCGAGGTTCGAGTTATCGAGATTCGACTGTACAAACATTTTTTGCGTCGAATTACACTTTTAACAAAGTTGAAAGCAGATTAATTCAGGTCACTGAATATGAGTTTTACTAATTAATTCAGTACTTTTTAAGAAGCACACGTGTTTCTAGTACCTTAGTTAGAAGTAAGAAATGCTTATGCAGGAGTATTGTAACATACGTACAGGGTGCCCCAAAACTCAGGGACTTCCCTGATGCGTGCCTGCCGCGTTGCGTGCGAGCGATCACTGCTCCGCGCTCAGCTGTTTCGAGTGTAAACTGAGCGGTCCGGAAGTTCCACCGCTAATATTCAACAATTAATATTTCGAGAACGAATCCTGGGATCCGAAAACGGTAAAGGATTTTTCGATTTCTCGTGGCATCAGGACACTGCATGTTCAGGATTGTCCCTCGATTTTCGAACACCCTGTATATTTGTACAAGATTAATTACTTGGCTCGCGAATCTCGGGGATCACATATTCGAGTCTCTGTCAGACATCTTTCGTAAATTTTTTTGCTCCAAATATTTTTTCTCTGTGTGGCAGAAAAATACAGTTCTTATAATGATTCTTTAAAACATAAATTTTGGTTTGTGTCTTATTTTACTTTGTGGGTACTGCTAATATACTATTTTTGTAGGCGTTTGTAAGTAAATAATGGTCAGTACCATTTGGTAAGCTATGATGCTGATGATAAATAATAATAATTGTCGTAAGTGATATTTAGAAAAAAAGCCATTATACAATACGTTCCATTAATTTGCTTTACAATACATTTAAACTCCCTTAGGTATGTACATACATATATATATATATATATATATATATATATATATATGTATATATATACACATACATATATGTATATATACATTTAAATGGATTAATGGAACGTATTGTATAATGGCTTTTTTTCTAAATATCACTTACGACAATTATTATATAACGACGAAGCAGTCGTGATAACGTTTAGGAATCAGGAACAAAGTTTGGAAGGAAAAGAACCTTGGAATGTGTTTGGCTGCCAGCCACCCACTGCTATTCGACTGCTATTGCTCCTATTGCCAAAAACTCCTTGCCATAAGCGCTCCCTCGCCCATATGCGCTGTAAGTACAGACAGAGTATTTCCATGTTTGATAAGATAGGGTAGAACCCCCAATTACTGACACCTACCCAATTACTGTCACCTTAAGCTATTTTACTGAAAATAACGAATAAATAAACGTTGTAAAGTCATACACAAAAAGAATTATGTAATTCAACCTATAATCTATACGCTAGAAAATGCACCACTTAATATTTTTTTTTCATTAATTTCTATAAGACGATACAAAATTTTAATTTGATTACAACAGTGGAAATGGCGACTTCCTTACTAGTGAAAGAGAAAACAGGGCACTAAAGAAAGGGCTATAATTACTATATTTAAATTATCTACATAATAAACAATAATTTTTTAGTACACTATAAGTATCATAGAAAGTCACAACGATCGTAATATAACGATTAATTAAGCCTTTTTAATTAATATATGGGTGATAGTGATTGGTACAAGCGTTTCAAGCATTTTGGTATTACTGTCATAGCAGTAGTTGCTCATGTACATGAGACGACATAACCGTAAAACGAGTAATAAACAGTATTAGGTTAGCTGGCAGTAATTGGGGTGTCAGTAATTCAGTCACACACGTTTTAGAGGTGTCAGTAATAGATCTAGAAATATGTTTTTTAGATTAATGAATTTATATATAAAAATAGAAATTCTAAGACCCACAAAATGTTTTTCATGAAGTAAACATATTAAACCATAATAAAAAAAATAAAAAACTTATACTTTTAGTCAATAAATACAGATACTATGCAATAATATTAGAGTCAGTTCTTAATGTGTCAGTAATTGAGGCTTCTACCCTATCGGAGACAGAAGTGTGTGGAAATAGAAAAGGGGATGTGGTCTTTCTTGGTGGGTCACACGGGGGTATTATTATTTTTCTGTGATAAGAGGTGCGGTATGCCACCAACGGTGGTTTTAGATTGATTCGGGTAGTCCCCGTGGCAGTTCGTGATCAACCGTAGACCCCAGCACTCATTAGGTTTTGTTTGAGCGAGTTGGAACAAATTACAGTGAAGAAAGTTCGACTTTGCGTTTGCGATTTTATCCTTTTATATAACTTCTGTCTAAAGAATCAATTACGGTAAGTAAAGCGTTGCATTCCATAGTTTATACATAGTATTTTCACTTCTTACGCGTTTGTTTGCCTGACGTTGAAATGCAGATATCTCATGTTTAATAGGGAACCTCACGTGCGGGCAAACCGGAGTACCAATGTATGGGGCAAAACGGGTACCTACTATTGTATAATAGTCGTTCCCCGATTGAGTAGGCCTGATATAGGCTAAGTAGGCTGCATTTTGGGACGGCAATTATTGGGCGCAAAAAATTGAAAAGGTAGCAAAATGTTTTCATTTTGGCTGTTTTGACGGCGTGATCTTTAAACGCAGAGACTTGAGACAACTTTAAAAACAATTCACTTTTTTTTCGTGTGTGTTTCATATGTGACTTGTCGTATTGAATTAATGTTAAAATTGTTTCAATTCTTCAATTAAAATATTTGATGATATTTCACAAAAAAGGTGGCAGGCGCTTGTTAGACTTGAGGCGCCAAATCTCCAAATCCGCCCCTGGTCTAAGGCCAAGTTAAGGTGGGAGACCACTGTAACGGTCCGAAATGTAACGGTCTTTTCGGGAATTTATTTCAACCAAACAACGCAAGTAAATCAATGTATTGCTCAGTATAGTTAATAGTGTACACATCGAAGGGTAAGAAAATTTTTTTTTCAATCAAATTCATAAATCCGTTTCCAATATACTCTTCGTCAAAATTTGGGCTGCGGCAAAAACATCCTAGTCGCGTTGACAGTGCCCAGGCCATATGGTTAATCCGAATTCAAAAACACAATAATATGTAGAAACGAGAAGCCTGCCGCTATTACGTGACGATCAAAAAAAGTCAAAATTGTATAAAATTACTAAATGGCGGACCGCTGAAAAAAAATCATGTTTTCGGGGTACAAAATTGGGGAAATGTTAATAAAAAAAAATACAAGCAGGTCGAAAATGGAAAAAAACTGATCGTCACGTAATAGCGACGGGTTTTCCGTACAATAAATGTCCTTGATCATGTTAATTGGACGTATAGTTTTCTCTGTAGACTGTCAACGCGGTTGAAAAATGTCATTTTGAGAAAAACGCGTTCAATGTTCCGCGCGGCTCAGTCGCACGTTTTACACCACTTCACGAAAAATATCATATCTCCGTCAATTTTGCGAATTTCTTCATAAAATTTGGAGAGAGCATTCTTGAAATGTACGTCTTTCAGAACATGTAAAAAAGAAAAAATCGATTTTCCCGAATTTTAATGGTCCGAAAAGTAAGGGTGTTTTTGGGAATTTATTTCAACCAAACAATGCAAGCAAATCAATTTATTGCTTAGTATAGTTAATATGTACGTATTGAAGGGTAAAAAAGAACAATTTTTTCAATCAAATTCATAAATCTGTTTTCTGTATACTACTCTTCATCAAAATTTGCGCTGCGGCAAAAACATGCTTCTCGCGTTGACAGTGCCCAGGCCATATGGTTAATCCGAATTAAAAAAGACAATAATATTTAGAAACTAGAAACCTACCTCTATTATGTGACGATAAAAAAAAAAGTCAAAATCGCAAGGAATTACAAAATGGCGGACCACTGAAAAAAAATCATGTTTTCGGGGTATAAAGTTAGGGAAATGTTGATAGAAAAATTTAAGGAGGTCGTTAATTAAAAAAAACTGATCGTCAAGTAATAGAGACGAGTTTTTCGTACAATAAATGCCCTGGCTCGTGTCATTTGGACGTATAGTTTTCTCTGGAGACTGTCATCATTCTGAGGAAAACGCATTCAATTTTCCGCGCGGCTCAGTCGCGCGTTTGACACCGCTTCACGGAAAACACCATATCTCCGTCAATTTTGCGAATTTCTTCATAAAATTTGGAGGCAGCATTCTTGAAATGTACGTCTTTCAGAAAATGTCAAAAAGAAAAAATCGATTTTTCAGATTTTTTACAGTGGTCTCCCCCCTTAAGGGGGTACATAGGTATTAGACATTTGACAGCTAAATCAACGGCTGCTTCTAGGCTAGAATATAGGCTAGAATATATATTATAATAGATATTTACTTATATATAAATTATTTATATACCTGTGGAAAGGCTCAATAAACAAGAAGTATTTTAGATACCACATAAATTCAAAACTTCTGGGATTCAAAATTTAAAAATGTATTAAAACAACCCACTAATGATTAATAAATTTAATAATTTCATAGAAAATACAAAAAAATAGAAACATCTCATAATCAATAAATTTAACATTAAAAATGTTCTTGGCCTCCTCCAACCAAAACATGACCCGTTAAATAATTTCAAGCTAATCTCTTCAAATTTAAGTCAACGTTAAGGTTTTTGGAATCCTCCAACCAAATTACAAACCGTTACGTAATTTTGAAAGCTAACCTCCTCAAATTTAAGTATCATCAAAAATATTATCCTCCTACCAACCTTAATTTTTATGGTGCATAATTTGAAGCTAATCTCCTCAAATTTAAGTCAACGTTAAGTTTTTTGGAGCCAATAGTAGAGCCAATAATAACTTAAACTATTTGCTCTTTTAACAATACTTTCTTAGGGATATTCATATTTTCAACTAAGAATGTTTGCAAAATATTAAAACCGACTCATCTAAAAGCAAAATCGCTGTATACGAGTGTCCTTTAACTCAAAATCTACGATTGGACACTCGGTCGAAAAATTTTAATAAAAATTCACGGTGTTATACAACAAATATCAACTTTGAAAGATTGTACTGAAGTAATTCTGTGATAAATGTTGTCTTAAATGTGATTAAACTTATGCGATCTTAGTGAGCGAGTTCCACATCGTGGAGAAAAGTGTTTTGTAGGTTCGGTTAAAATTTCAACAAAAAATATCGATCCGTTCTCGAGCTACGATGTTCAACATTCATGCAACGTTGCAGCGATAATTCTATGTCCGCCCCGTGCAATGTTGCGCGGCAACGTCGCAGCAACGTTACAACCACATTGCGCTGCGACCATGCATCAATGCCAGGCTACTGCAACGTTCCTGCAACGTTGCCGCAACGAAGTGTGCTGTATGTGAAATGATTTTGAGTGACCTCAATTGAAATGATAATTGGTTTTATTGCATTTCAAGATGCCATTGTTACTTTCAAGGCACTCATATACCCTACCAAATATTTGAATCCGCCATCTGCTTCATGGCAGATGACAGTGTAAATATCAACAAAAATAAGCGTGGAAAGAGAAAGTAAAAAGAGCGAGTAAAGTAGAAGCAAACCGTACAATGTACGTGACTATAATCAGGTGTTCGACGAACTTTAGCACCTCCAATAATTGTACGTCGCAAACCCGTGTTCCAGCATATCGGTCACGTGTGCTGAATGATTGACATCGGAAAAAAAAAAAAAAAAAAATAGAAAACGCTCGCTTACATTTGCCCGCAATCATCGCCTTCACGCGATCAAAGAAAAAGGTTGAGTGTGTCGCGAATGCAAATTCGAATGGATACGCTCGATTATTTCTTATTTATGTAACGTCGATTCAATTGGGAAATCTTTTGACTTAAACGCTCCCATGTGTCTGAATGTGTAATTGCAACGTGACAGCGACATTAATTGCACTAGAGTCATCGAGGGGACTACACAGACACGTCGAAGCCAAGGTCGAGCGTGGCGGCACACTCTTGCGACTTTTTATTCAGACGCGTTAGATGCCGGTTGTTAGTCGCGGTAATGGTCGATGTCGCGTTTGACAAATGTGTCCGAGTGTCGTAGATAATGCGCGAAACAAGCAACAATACGCCTTACCGGAATTATGCAACGATATTTCTATCTAATCGTCGAATCATCTAGAGTTTTTAGCACGGAATGTCGTTCCATATGTCACAGCCTGCCAACACGATAATTAAATAGCAAATCACTAACGTCGCCGATATTAGGAATACAAGTCGCAGCGCAATGACAGTTTCACTACGCTGTATTTAATATGATCACGGCGTTATTACGGATCGACACACATTTGCGCGAAGCCAACGAATGCAAATGAATCGTTAATTACCGCAATTTCAATACTTCTGAAATAGCTTGGCTGTACCTCCGAATGGCCCCAGTGGCGGATTGGCACGAGATTTGAGGGGAGAGTGTGTGGACCTTAAATCTAAAATTGTTGCTTCGGGAGTTTATTAGTTTCCGAGATATTAATAAAAAAACTTTTAGTATTTCTGTTGACTTATTCCGACACAACGCATTTCGACACATTTTCCACGTTGTTCTGGACATTAGTATTGGTTGGGGCTAGGTCAGGGAGATTACTCTACTGACAGCCAATATTCTAGGGGATGATTCTACAGGCCCAAATAAAACGAAAATATAGAATACAATTTTTTAATATCGCGCTTCATTTTCGAGAAAATTGGCTTCGAATTTCAGCTAACAAGCCCATACAGCACACCTCGTTGCAGCAGTATTGCAGGGACGTTGCTGCAATATTACGCTGTTGCAGGTTGCATTGCAATATTGTAGGAACGTTCCTGCAATATTGTCGTGCATTATTGGAGTGGCAATGATCCTACAATATTGCAGCAATATTGCAATTTCGTTGCTGTGCAATGTTCCGTTAAGCAACGATGGTACAATATTGCTGCAATATTGTACGATCGTTGCCGTGCAATGTTCCATTGGCAACGATCCTACAATATTTCTGCAATATTGCGCGCACATCGACGTGCAATGTTCCAGTGGCAACGGTCCTACAATATTTCTGCAATATTGCGCGCACATCGTCGTGCAATATTGTAGTGAAAACTTGTGGAAACATTACAACAATATTCTGAAGCAACTATGACTTTGTCAAAAATTTTCGAAATATGTACATGACGTCGAGTGGATTCTACGGCGTGTTTCATTTAACTGGATACGCACCGCTATATTGCCGAAGAGTTGCAGGATCATTGCCACAATTTTGCCGTTTCGTTGCAGAATCATTGCCGGAACGTTGCAGGACTACATATTCGTAATGTTGCCGCAACTTTGCAAAAATACACACCTGCAATATTGCGAAGGCGGACATAGGACTGAACCTGCAACGTCTCTGTAATGTTATGTTGCAACATTGCCATCTTGCACCGCATCATTGCAGAGACGTTGCTGCAATGTTATGGTGCTGTGTGGGAGGGAACACCGCGAACCCGGACTCACCGATTGGAACGCAACTTTGTGGGATTTTAGAGTGGCTCAAAACAAGAACAATGGTGTGTATCATTTCGGCCCTATCGACCTTTAAAGGGGCGAAAACTAACTTCAAAGTCAAATCGGCACTTCCACTTTCTCGCGTATAACGCTGAAAGTACAACAGACAGAAAAAATGTTTCAAACCAAAGTTTAATGGTGCAATAAGCGCTACAAACGTCCGTTAACAAAATATTTGAAAAAGTTTTTTTTCTTCAGATATTTTACTTTCTAAACTTTTTTCAAAAATTTGTTAACGCAAGTTTTCAGCGCTTATTGTACCATTAAGCTTTTGTTTGAAACATTTGATGCATAAATGCATGTCAGTACGTCACGCGGGGTAATCTACACACTAATATAAGTAAAAACGTCATATGAACATATGTTCTATATACCTACCTTAGTTTTCGAGTTGTGGGTGATTAAAAAAAATGTTTGAAATGCCCGCCTCGTGCCTCAACAGACGCTACTGCACGCCATAGTATTGAGTTACACACTCGGTGATTTTGGAACAATACTAACACTCGCGGGAATAAGGCACTGACTGGCCAAAGTTGTGTCTACTTCATACCGGGGGATAATGTTTGTAAACATTGGACAAGGTCAAGACGTACTTAAGCGTGCAATAGCGTGTGTTGATGCACGCGGCGGGCACTTGGACAGTTTCTTTAATCATCTGTAACTCGAAAACTAAGGTAGGGCAGACCGGGGCTGGTAGGCCAGTTTTTCAGTTTTTGATTTTTAATAAATTATGTGGACGAAATATCATTAAACCGGTTAGTATATTTGATAGGGCATACATTTGGCTATCTGATTAAATTATTAAAGTCGACTAAATGTGACAACAATTAAGGCATTTTAATGTTTTTCTAACACCTTACATGCTGGTCAACCAGCCCCGTGGTCGGGGTTGGTAGACTAACAGTATGGGGTAGGTTGACTGTAGGTGCAATCAGTGAAGAAAATGTTGTTAGCAACTTATCTGAATGGTAATAAAATAGCACAATGTCACGAGAGTTGTTTCATTATAAAATATTTATTACTTTTTAATAATAAATAACAATTTAAACCATCACTGGGGTTGGTTGACCAGCTTAGTCATGTAACCCCGAACGTTATTAGTCAACCAGCCCCGAACGATCATTTTGACTTCAATACTCTATATGTATAACCTTTAATTATTTATGTAAAATCAGAAACGTAGTCTCAGTAGGTCGTTTAATAAACAAACTTTAAAATAGTCCCTTCGCATTAATTCTACTGTAACTATATAGAGCGTGGAAACATAAAATCTTTAAGGAAACATATTTACTTACATAGCCAATTTTTCGATAAACGCTGGTAACTGCCAAACAACGTGTAATGGTGGTGTCGGAAACAAATGAATGACATAGTAGAAGTGACTTGTTTCTACAGAAAATCGCTCCGCAGTAGAGCACACGTTAGTGAAAAGTTATTAACAATTAGTCAACCTACCCCTGGGGCCAACCAGCCCCGGTCTCCCCTATATTGGGCAGAGATGGGCAAAATCTTTATCTAAATAAAAATTTCAAATAACGAATAGGGGATAAAAGAATTATATTCGCTAAAAGATAACTTGAATTATTGGAGTCTCGAATAACGAATAAAATTTTTTATCTTTTATTCGTTATTTGAAATTTTTATTTAGATAAAGATTTTGCCTATCTCTGATACAGGGCATATGTTCATATGACGTTTCTACTTGGATTAGTGTATAGATTTTCCTCCTCAAGTATTGACACGCAATTATGAATCACCCCGTATATACAATACATGTTAATATAACTACCGACTCATTAATCGTTTGCTTTTACAAATATGTTTAAGTCTGCACGACCTACCAGAAATAGCTAAGTTACTACCCAGACAGCACACTTCGTAGTGGCAACGTTGCAGGATGGTTGTAGTAACCTTGCAGTGTTGCATGGTTGCAGCGCCATGTCGATGTAACGTTGCTGCGACGTTGCCAAAAAAAATTCATTCTATTAAAAAATTAAGACGTCTCAATTCAATGTACACTTAGTACGACATGTTACAAAAAGATATGTTATCAGATGCAGATTCGACCCTTTAAGGGTTGATTAGGGCAAATTCCTGAAATTGGTTTTTAGACATTTATATGGCTAACATTTCGAGGTAAAAACCAAGTTGATATCTAATCGGGCCTAAGAAATATTAACGAGTCCGAGAAAATACATTTTACCCCTTTTCACCCTCTTGGGGATGGAATTTCCAAAAATCCTTCCGTAGTGCGTGCCTACGCCCGTCATGAAAACAATGTACCTTCCACATGTTCCTAGATTAGCGGTTTGTGCTGGACTTTGATGAGTCAGTCAGGACTTCTTCTTTTACAGATGAGCCGTTGTTTTTGAAAGTGGTATAACTCCATTTATTCATACATTGAGATATTTAAGGGTTTGCGTTTGAATCAACTTAAAAATATTCAAATACGTTAATCAATTCGGGTAATGTTTTTAAAACTATAAACTCGTCAAATTTCATTATGGAATAATAATCAATAAAAAATGTTAAAGAAAATAAACGATTTGTTTAGCTACAAAAGGACTTATACCACTTTCAATAATAACATATTATGAAAAATATAACCAACAGCAATTGTAAATTTATATTTTAATTGAAGTTGGCTTTTGTGAAATGTATTTTGTTAATGTAGAAAATAATAATTAAAGCGAATACATACATGTCTCCATTACTTACAAGTAAATGAATAATCGAGTTTATTAATAAATAATTTCAGTTATATTATAATGAATTTATAAATAAACTACTTACTATGAAAAGTAAATTACATCGTTAAGATAACTAATAATAACAAACTTATTCATATTTCAATCATATTTCTCCTTTACACTTAGCATATATATTGACGCGGCTGCAAAATGACGCATGCCGCTAAAAATGCCACCGATTAAAATTAAGAAAAAATCAACTTCGAGTGATGTACAATTCCGGAGATAAAAATTCATTTTCCTATAGACCTCAGTTTCGCAATAATGAGCAGAAATTGCAAACTTCGATGGTGTGTATTTTTTAAACAAATTCGAAACCAGCAAAATGATAACTCAAACATCTCCGAATTTCACGTGGAGTAGATACATCGTATTTCAGTTCCATCAAAATCCCAGACATCGACCGCAAACAGTCATCGATTTCGAATGAAATCACCCCTGTTGCAATATACCAACTTTCATTTAGCATATTGGTGTAAATCAGACTTTGCAACTAATTAAAATGAAGAATATGTGTGTAACACAGTCAGGTCAATTGAAAGGGTGTCTGCTAGTTGCATAAAAATTGTGAGGATTTTAAGAAATTGCGATATACTTTTTTATTTGCCTATAAAAATAAACATTACGGGCTAATGAATATTTGTGCAATCCATGACCATGCATATTGTCGCTATGATTGTGGATAAAAATCCTTTAACAAAATGTAAACAGCCGAGATTCAATCTCTCTACCTCAGGCGTATAAAATTCACATTCGTACCACCTGGTTCAAAGCCATTTTCAGTAAAGAAACCTGCACTGGTGGTATACAAACCAGGTGACATATTTTAACTTCTTAAATTTCTAAAATTCTCGAATATTACAATTGTAAATACTGAGATGGGAATTGTAGTACGTCATTTCCGTCAATTTCTCAACATTTTGTCAATTAACAGTTTGTAAAGAATGTAAGTTGGAAAGCTAATGATTTGCTCAAATCCAATAACTCTAAACCTCAAGATCATACATGCCGAGTGAACTAATTTTTTTTTATAAATAAACGGCGATAATGATATAATATTGCATAAATTAATTGAGGCATTGAGGGCAAAAACGGAATAACCCACATTGAAAAAAAGCAATTTTTCCTATTTTATATGATTAGTGGAGCCTATACATTATTGCTACTAACTCACTTTCGTAAAAAATGTGGGTTGGTCCGTTTTTGCTCTCAATCTCAATTATAGTGGTTGCTTGGAATGTTGAACACTAACTTCGATAATTGATAGATATCGTTTATTTAACGGAGCGCAATTAAACATCTGCGTCTCCTCAGTTGTTGAGCGCTAATGAGCAGTTCATATTATCTTATTTTAACAGTGTTGTTTTGAATGATATTTCAAACCTTAGTGATCATTAAAATTTACGATCGCTCATGCAATTACACCTTTTCGCAATGCATATGCATAATACTATTCACGTGTGTCATAATTAATTAAAATGTTATGATCGTTCAAGAAAAATTCTAAATAAATTTATGTAAATTTATTTGCCTTATTCCTCAAGAAATATGTCAAACGGCCTGTTTGCTCAGAGAAGCAGTAATCAGTAGGGATGTGCGGGTACCCGAAATTACGAGACCCGCCTTGCGATTCGGTAGCCGATTTTCTTGCTTAAAAATTCGCACATCTGATCACACTGCAAAATCACAACTTAAAAGTTCTCGGGTACCCGAGATCAGATGTAAGAATTTTTAAGCAAGAAAACCGGTCCCGAATCGCAAATCTGGGCCCGTAATTTCGGATACCCGCACATCCTTAGTAATCAGAAATGCAAGAAATAACGGATATCGAAAGAAAGAACAGGATACCGCCATCGAGAGAAACTTCTCAAACGAAGGTTGCAGGCTTCAAGGGTGGCCAAGCGGACAATGGCAGAGCGGCGACGCGACGCGACGATGGACGTTCCTCAGCAGCGTCGCGTCGCCTCCCTCACAAGTGGCACGCAGATGTGGGCACTTGGGGAAGCCGCGGGAAACACAGAAACTCTCTCCAAGCATTTTGGCGGGAATAGAGTTGCATGTATGTGTATCCTAACAGAGTGGGGATCGATGTGGGAGACATCGATTCTTACTCAGGGGAGTGCAAGAAACATTCTCGAGCTAACCTTGCCACTGAGAGGACCAAATCGTCGCAAACGAAAGTCTTGTACTCTAATTTCTATTGAACCACGCTGGGACTGTACGCGTCAATAAAGTCTGTTGTAAGCAGTGGCGGATTTAACAGGGCGGCCGATGAGCAGTTGCCACCTGGGCCCCTGCTCGGAAGGCCCCACCAGGGCCCATCTTTAAAAAAAATTATGATTTTATCCAAACTATATTTTTTTCTGTATTATTACACTGAGCCCGTTTTCAGTAAACTACCGCTTTAGTTTCTCGAAAAATGGGCCCCTGCTCGGAAGGCCCCACCAGGGCCCATCCATAAAAAAAATAATGATTTTCTCCAAACTATATTTTTTTCTGTATTATTACACTGAGCCCGTTTTCAGTAAACTACCGCTTTAGTTTCTCGAAAAATATGCCCCCGCTCGGAAGGCCCCACCAGGGCCCATCCATAAAAAAAATTATAATTCTATCCAAACTATATTTTTTTCTGTATTATTACACTGAGCCCGTTTTCAGTAAACTACCGCTTTAGTTTCTCGAAAAATATGCCCCCGCTCGGAAGCCCCCTAGGGCCCTAGGGTCCTGTCTTAAAAAATAAATTATGATTTTATCCAAGCGATTTTTTTTCTATACTTTTCTGTACATTTACCCCCTTTTAGTAAACTACCTCTTCATTTTCCCGAAAAATGGGCCCCTTTACGATTTCCACCTGGGCCTTTTTTATTAAATCCGCCACTGGTTGTAAGGACTTCTTACAGTAATAGATATTGATTGCTTCTTCTCGAAATAAAAGGGTCTGCGATTGGAATATCATAATCTCTCATTTGTAGTGCCGTCTTAACATAGAGGCGAAAGAGGCCCTGGAGTTCAGGGGGCCCCTGAAAAATTGGAAAATTAAAAAACATAGGGTTAGTACAAGCTAGAAAATAATTGGAAATGGGCCCTCCGACTGTGACGGAAAGAAAATAACGAATAGGTACACCAAAATTTAGATTTTAAAATAGGGCCCTTTTCTCGTGGAATGCACCTCACGCTTAATCTTATTTATTTAATTGTTTTAATACCTATTTACTTCGCGTGTTAGCGCTGCACTTTTGATTTTGTTTAATTTAGAATAATTGAGGGGGCCCCACATGGAGCTCGCCGCCGGGCCCCCGAAAACGATAAGACGGCACTGCTATACATACATGTTCTATATAGTACATAGAATAAACTTGCCTAAATCGTACCCTTTACGAACAAATGCTTATTACATGAAAAATAACAGGGAAAATGAAACAAAATCAATGGTAATCAACTCTTTATTAATAGAACAAACAGTTTCATAAACTCGAACAACCAAAAATAATCAACTGCTATTCATAAAAGCGATTTATTTTTAAAATGGAAAATGTACGATTTAGGATTAATGTTCCTACCGTTGACACTCCTAATGTCGACATAATTTACAAAACCAGCTTTCATTTTCATCGTTTTTCTTCTTTTCCTTTTCTTTCTTTTGTGTATTGGATTTGGCGGTATTCTTCCACTTACGAGTTTCCTCTGCTGTTCTGGTTTTTCTGGTTATGGTTTTCTTTTTAGCCACATCCAACTTTTTTTCTAGATTGTTTTTGTATTTTCCTAGCAGTACGAGTTAAGCTTACACACGGTGGTGCGAAATAGACACATAGGTTAATTTGAATTCAAATCTATGGCGCTAAAATATAGGCCACTGTTCGTTGACGTCAAAGCAAGAAATAATCTTGAAAATAGTCGTAGTTTCACATAGAAATTTGTTTTAAAAAACAACTGATTCTCACAAATAGTAATTCTATAAAATCTTTAAGAATCATGGCGAAATTTTAGTGAAAAGTACCTGAAAAACTTATCTGCTTTATATTTTTTTGTGGAGTGACGGCATGGTGACTAGGCTTGTTAATGGCGTATAGCTAACTGTTGTTTACACTTTCTACCGCTAGGGGAGATTGTGACTGGCTTAGGTTAAAAGAAACAGCGGGGGTACGATTCAGGCACAGGTACGAATTAGGCAAGTTTACTCTACATAGTAGGGTGGTCCTTATTTTTCAACTTTCAAATTTGTATTGTCTGACACTCTTAAAATCTTTTATTCGACAAAAAAAAATATCTACGTGTTTTTTATTCGTATATTTTGATATATAAAGGTCGCTCAAGGGCTTTATATTTCGCACGTACCACAATTTTGGCAACTGCGACTTTCCATAATTGTCACTTGTCAATTTTAATGAAACGCGGCCCATATTTATATATCAGAATCCGAAACCATGCTTTTATTTATGCGTTTAACAACCTGCATATGTAGAATCTACGTCAAAGTTTGCGTCTGCATCTGATTCGAGAGCTGCTGATGAGAGAAATGTAAATGTGCATATAAAGCTTTATCCCACAACACAGTACAGTACACACTCGTTATAAACCCGTTTCGTCTATGCGATGTATGCCTGAATTTTAATGTTATACTCTCACTTAAAAGTTAATAAAATTATTTTATCCTTATTGCAAAAATTTCTATCAATTTATACCAAAACAGTAATATTTCAATGCCATTGAGCGATCTTTAATCCTTAATATATTTTAACAAAATTTTAGACGAAATTCTTTTAAACTATTTGGAAGCTTCTGAGAGGGTCAGAGGAAAATTTAAAAAACTTTTAATTTTTTACCATACATATAAGGACCACCCTAATTTCAATGCCATTGAGCGACCCTTAATCCTTAATATATTTTAACAAAATTTTAGACGAAATTCTTTTAAACTATTTGGAAGCTTCTGAGAGGGTCAGAGGAGAATTTTAAAAACTTTGATTTTTTACCATACGTATAAGGACCACCCTACTACATACTACATACATAGCTTATTGTTCTTCGGTTTAAAGCACTTTCGAGAACAAATATTCCTCCCAACATTGTATTCATTTTCAAATTTCAGTACATCTTTTTCCTGTTTCCTATTTCCAATAACACTTAAATTTCCAATATTATATTTTTCTGCCATATAAGAAACACTTTCACAATTTTTAAACTTTTCATAGTCTTCAACATTTCTTTCAATGATAGTACTACATATTCCTTTCCCGGTATTCCCCATTCTGAAAATTCAGAAGTGCTTCTACCCCACTGGACTAGGCATTATCTGCCTTAACAAGCTATATTATTATTTATTTACACAGCTACACGCGCGATTAGATATTAAACCGAATCAGAAGACTTTAACTCAATCTTCCCGACAATAGACTTCCGATAATCGACTTATCTCGTTTCGATTAATTCCTCGGATAATCCTCGGTCCACTGTGCACTTCCGCGCGCCAATGCGCGCAATTAAACGGAATATCGTTTGAAGTATCTGATGTCAGTTGTTTACAATAGTGTTTCAAGTACTCGCGGCTGAAAGCAGATTAAACAGTGTAAATCCTTGTTGGACGAGTATCGGCCATCCAGTGTCTATTATCCTCACTGATTTTTCACTCAATTACCATCGCCTCCCATGTATCCGACCCGCTGATACTCGCTCGTTCGTTATTTATTACGGCGAATGCCTGCAGTCGTACGGGACAAATAATAATTTTCAATTACCCATCACCTGTCCACATAGATACAGCCGCATTGTGCCCTCGCGCTCGCCTCGATCCCTTCTAGCAATACTGTTCCCGGCAACGTCCGCATATTGCGATACGTAGCGAGCGTATCTGTAGGTATTTTGCGATCGTTAAGCCTGTAATGTATACGTTACGTTATGGCCGTCTACGTATATACGAAGCATCGCGGTGCCTCGTAAAAAGTCAAACGTATTACACGTCCGCGCCGCGACTCCGGCCACGTTGACATTTTGTGTATAAGCACGCAATATAATTAGCGGCCATAACCATAAATAAGATAATTTGCATGTATTTTGTATAATAAAGCTATTTTACGCCGAGGCACGAATCTCGTGCTTTATGGCTTCGGTATGGAAAAAAAAGAGGAGGAAGAAGAAGAGGGGAAAAAGTAAATGTTTTCTGGAGATACTGCGCAACTAACCGACGCGAAATCGAGAACGCCGCAAACACGTTTTCGTCGCCGCTACCGGGCCGCGGGTCGCCGGAATTTATAAATTCTAATTTCCGACGGAGCAACATTTCGCTCTTCCGCTTCAGCCTCGTCACCGGCTGCACCGTGGATGGAATACGTACGCGACTCGTAGGCCGCCGCCAGTTTTTCTTTCCTACAAGTATAAGGAACCTAACCTAACCTAAACTAACCTAAACTAACCCAAACTAACCTTTTTTTTTTTTTTTTTTTTTTTTTTTTTTTTTAGAGAAGGGGAAAATGCTTTATGCATACCTCGGCTTACAAGTAACCGAGGTTATGTGGGACTCGCCGAGAGAATCTCGGGATACCCACTAAAAACCCCTTCTGAACTGCCTCCTAGCAGCGTGGCCCACCCATGACAGGGGAGGTACTTCATACACTACTTCAACCCCTGTCTTCCTTATCCCATACAGCACACCTCGTTGCAGCAGTATTGCAGGGACGTTGCTGCAATACTACGTTGTTGCAGGTTGCATTGCAATATTGTAGGAACGTTCCTGCAATATTGTCGTGCATTATTGGAGTGGCAATGATCCTACAATATTGCAGCAATATTGCAATTTCGTTGCCGTGCAATGTTCCATTGGCAACGATCCTACAATATTTCTGCAATATTGCGCGCACATCGACGTGCAATGTTCCAGTGGCAACGGTCCTACAATATTTCTGCAATATTGCGCGCACATCGTCGTGCAATATTCTAGTGAAAACTTGTGGAAACATTACAACAATATTCTGAAGCAACTATGACTTTGTCAAAAATTTTCGAAATATGTACATGACGTCGAGTGGATTCTACGGCGTGTTTCATTTAACTGGATACGCACCGCTGTCCGCTATATTGCCGTTTCGTTGCAGGATCATTGCCACAATTTTGCCGTTTCGTTGCAGAATCATTGCCACAATTTTGCCGTTTCGTTGCAGAATCATTGCCGGAACGTTGCAGGACTACATATTCGTAATGTTGCCGCAACTTTGCAAAAATACACACCTGCAATATTGCGAAGGCGGACATAGGACTGAACCTGCAACGTCTCTGCAATGTTATGTTGCAACATTGCCATCTTGCACCGCATCATTGCAGAGACGTTGCTGCAATGTTATGGTGCTGTGTGGGATGGGGGGAGGCCCTCCTTAGCGATCTATCGCACCGAAAAATGGTATCCCAAAACGGGACCAGTGCGAATCGCCCTCCATATACCCATCTTATACCTTTCTAGATACTATAACTGCTCTAAGGGCAGGATAAATAGTATCTAGAAGTCCCGTAAACTGGTAAAAACTACCATCATAACCTAATGTATATAAATAAATAAGGTAAAAATAAAAATAAAAATAAAAATACGGGAGAACACGATAAAAGATAAAATAAAGTAAAAGAAAGGAGGTAAAAGAGATGAAAAGAGAGTTAAACGGGCCCTAGGTGCAAGAACACCTGGGCCGGTCCACCTCCCACAAGAACCCCCGCCCCCTCAGGATAACTTAAACTAACCTAAACTAACCTAACCTAACCTAACCTAACCTTCTGTGTGAACGCGATGCTTTTCAAAACGCCTCCTTGAACGTTCCCCTCGGCCTATTATAAATACGCCCGTGAAGAGATTACATTCATTATCGTCGTCGCTATCGTTAATGTATAAAGTACGTTTCGCAACGCTATAAATATCGTTATTTCTACCACGTAGGTATACCGGGCAATCGGGACTCGCGGGGAATCCGTTAATTGCACTTATCCCCGAGGGGGTAGAACGCGCGCGCGCGCGCGCGCGGCTAACTTTCGTGCTCCATCTTGGAAAAACTTAAAATGCCATCCATACAAATGGCCCCATTTCGAGGATCTTAGCGGTATCCACTCCTTACGCAGCGGTTGTAGTGGATGTCGGGGCTACGTGAGAATAACTGTAATGCACTGTGCTTCCGAGGATACATAAATTTCAGTTGAATGGTGGAACTAGTGAGGAGCGCTGCTACGCCATTGCGGACAGCAAAGTCAAGCAGTCAGGCAGTCAGACTGGCTTCGGTGTGCGGCCACGAACAGTTCCACGCCTAGAATACAAATGAAGAGTATAAACATGTCGTCATTATCTGCCGGATTTATAATAGGGATACATTTAAGCTTGACGCACAGGTGGCTTGCCAGTGGTTCCCATTTTCGACGTCGCGACCAGCTGCCGGTGCCGTCGGCATCCTTGCGCGCCAACGACGCCTATGCGATCGCGGAATTTCCAGATTATTCGAAACCGATTAAAGGTTAAGTCGACTTTTCTGGAAGTGAAGAGAAAAGAAAAAGATTTCGAGCATTTGGTCTTTCCACTGTGACGCCCTGATAAAGTAGACGCTGTTTGGAAATTCTTTTGTCACAAAAAGAAGTCGAAGTATTTTTCTATTTATTAATACATGCTTTGAGAATACAATTTTTTTTTCATATTTTGTTAATGCTTGCTTGCGCTGAAATAAGTGGATGTAATATGCGCTGCAAAATACTAGAAGACGGACTGCGTGGTCGATTTTTGGAGGAACCGTGCGTCTGAAACCGAAAAACCAAAAAGAATTTTAATCGGTATGATTGTCGCTATGGCAGGGAGTAAGCTTAAGTATATTGATTAGTAATTAACAAAATGGCGGATGTCCGAAGTTGAACTATCGAAATTAGCTAAGTTTTTTAATTTCCGAAATCACTTTTTTTATTTATATTGCGGAAGTGACTACCAACGAAAATCCATCTAAATCGTAGGAGTTTGGTTTCATAGTTTCATATATTGTTTAACATCTGACCCCAGAAGAAAATCTGAAAACCGTTTTATAGTTATTACCACCAAGTAATTGAAAGGGAGATAATTCTTACTAGAGCTGTTACTACCCGGATACCCGTGAAATACTCGGGTAGACAAAAATTACCCGTGAGATACCCGGCTACCCGGGTAGACAAAAGTTACCCGGCTACTCGGGTAAACAGAAATTACCCGGCTACCCGGGTATGCATGAGATACTCGAGTAAATGAGTTAGTTGAGAATTCCGATTTGACAGCCTATAAACTCTTTTGACTATCGATCATTTTCGGCTAACATCACTAATGAACGGAATAAACTTCAAGCAATTAAATGTGATATTGTCTGCGCGTTATGATTATGAAATTATGACTATGATACATAAAATGTCTTTTGATCAGAATGTGAAAATTGCGAACTGTCGACGTTCTTTGCACTTACAATAGGGTAGTTTGCCCTATTACAGTGCCTGCCCCTATTAGCTTATGAGTAGAGGAGTCAGTCTTATCTAATCCCAACCAACTCCGTCAGTCCATGCAAAGCAGAACTCGGAAAATCCTAGGAAAATGCACTCGTTCTGGGTTTTCGTTCGCATCGTTAATCGGAGTTTGTCGGAATACCACATTCAATTGCTTGAAGTTCATTACTGATGTTAGCCGAAAATGATCGAAAGTCGAAAGACGATCGGCTGTCAAATCGGAATTCTCAACTATCTCATTTACTCGGGTGTCTCACGGGTATCCGGGTAGTCGGGTAATTTTTGTCTACCCGGGTAGTCGGGTAATTTTTGTCTACCCGGGTAGTCGGGTAATATTTGTCTACCCGGGTAGTCGGGTAATTTTTGTCTACCCGGGTATCTCACGGGTACCCGGGTAATTTTGTCTACCCGTGGGTCTCATCGGGTACCCGGGTACCCGAGTACCCGGGTACCCGGGTGAAAAGAATAGCTCTAATTCTTACACACATTCCCTATCGTTAATGAGTATTATAATTTGTAGAAGGGAAATGTATTTTAACTATGAAAAAAATAAGCGATCGCAATGTACTATGTTGGCATTGTGACAAAAATATTGTACAGTTGCAGATTCACTATTTGTAAATTGAAGTGGCAGCCCGTTTTTTCGTTTAAAAATTCCTGACCCGGCCGACGTATGTGTATTTACATTTCAAAATATCTAATTCCGCGTAATATGATTATATTGATTGCTACAGTAATTTCAATTAAGGGGGATGGCCTACCTAGAACGGTCAAAACAAAATGCTTCTTTGGGAATTTTTTCTAGAAAAACCGATAAACTTTTATTACTAAACATTAGTCTATTGAAAAGAGTACATCTTACGTAAAAAGTATTGAAAGGTTTGTGAGTTACAGGGGATGTTAGACGTCCTTTCTTTAGGCGCTTTGCTGTGACAACCGTAGCTCGGTGCAGGATCATCCAAAATTGAAAATTCAATTTTTTTCAGATAATATATGAAATTATCTATGCGCTATTGGGCCCGATTTTGGAAAAATTATTCTGAGGCTGTTTAATGGCCTATTATAATGGCGGCTATGCAAAGTTGAAGCATCGATATTTGGCAAAAAAATCGCTCGTTTTTCTAGGGTAAAAAAATCGCGGCGAAAAAACGAAAAGCTCGTGATAGCGCTTGTTATGTGTGTCACTGACTTTGAAAACATGATTTTGAGGAAAACGCGTTTAAAGTTTTGAGTCCGGGCGCTACACCGAGGAACACCTACCTACTTACACGCGTATAACTTTGTCAATTTTGGTCGGATTAACTTGACACTATCAGGGAATATTTTCAAGCTGTTGTACTTCAAGAAAACATAAAAATCGAAATCGATTTTTCGAAAATTTCTTATATCTTATTCGGGAATACACTGAAATATGTGAAGTCAAATCTAATAAAATTTTTACTGTTACTTATGTTATCTCAAATAATCAGTACATTATTAATCGATAGAATGCAATGCAATAGTTAATTATAAATAATGGAAAATTAGTTGAAAAACGAATAATTCAACGAGTAATAAAAATAGTTGTAGGTACTTAAAACTATGATGTAGATACCTATGCTCATAAAACGAATGAAAATATTTGTTTAGTAATACAATATGGTCTTGCGTTTCTAAATAGAAATTTGTATTTCAGCTGAAGTCGATAATTTATTAAAAATCCTCTCCTCGAGATAACATAAAAACTCTGAGAAATTTAATTTCTTATAGGAGTACTAATGACTTTGCTTTTTGCCTCACGTTCATTCTTTGCTGCTCTTGTTTATAGATATTAGAGCCGACTTCAACTTGATTCAAACTTATGCAGTTTCCGACAGAGAAACTCGTTGCTGTTTGGATTAGGGCTCTAACGAATATTCGAATAATCTAAGTATTCGAATATTCGAATACTACAGAAATCGAATAATTTCTTCGAATATTCGAACTTCGAACCTTCGAACCTTCGAATATTCGAACTTCGAACCTTCGAATATTCGAACTTCGAACCTTCGAATATTCGAACTTCGAACCTTCGAATATTCGAATATTCGAATATTCGAATATTCGGATCTTTCGAAGTTATGATTGCACCGAATACCAATCTGAACATGAGATATTTATTCACAGTTTATCGTGAAATTCTTTTCATATTGGCCTTTACAATTATTTGTTTCTCAATCGATAAATTTTTAACTTTATTAATCTTTGGTAAATTTATACATTTTGAAACGATATGATACAATGTTATCCCGTAAAAGGAGGCAAATAATAAAATTACTACTATTGCTATTAATGAGCATTATGATTCAACATTTAAATATTTTAAATACCCTAGGTCCCTAAATTTAAATAGAATTTATACTTTTCGTTGCAAAATTCATAGAACCAATGATTAATAAAATTCCAAATTTATCGTTTGAAAAACAAATAATTGTAAAGGCCAATATGAAAAGAATTTCACGATAAACTGTGAACAAATATTTCATGCTCAGATTCCTATTCGGTACAATCAGAAATTCGATTGAGCAGAATATTCAAAGGTTCGAATATTCGAAGAAATTATTCGTATTCGAAATTATTCGAATTATTCGAATTATTCGAATATTCGAATAGTCGAATAATTACAGCTCTAGTTTGGATAATTGCACACCGGCGAAGTCGAGCTGTACGCAATTTCCGAGTTCCTACTAATATAATTGAAAAAATAAAGGGATCCGCGAACAAGTTATTTTCTACCAAAATACTTCACTGCACGTAAGTGCCTATTAAAATTGGTGGCGTGGAATGAGAATTCATCTGAAACGGTAGTATCTTTGATAAACATCGATGAGATGAGTCCCAATTACTGCCACCTTAAGATTATAACTGAATTTCATTTAATCGTTTCGCGTGTTGTGTAACCTAAACATCGTTTCAGTTTGAAACATAATATTATTTAACATCTCTTTCATTAAAAAAAAAAATAGTTTCACGGATTAAATATGAAGAATTTATTAATAATTAATTAAAATTCGCGGACGATCCTAGTGTACTTATAACTGTCACCTAAAAAATCATCTTGTCCGTATAACTGCCACCCAATAACTGTCGGTCCTAATAACTGTGACCAGATAACTGACGGTCCCTATTATTGACAATGAGACCCGATTACAGTCGGTCCTTTTTACTAAGACTCGATTACTGCCTGTCCCTTTTCCGAGATCCGGTTAACTGTCGCAAATTTAAACTAAATTAATAGCCAGAATTATCAAACCCATATTCTTGAAATTATTAATTTATTTGTCAAATATATTACACTTATAGACGTTTCGGATTTTGAGGTTAGAAGTTAGAACTTTCAGAGCTGACAGTCATGTGCACTTCGCGTTCTTTTGTCCCTAATGATGTCTCCGTTAATTCTTATAATTTAACAATAAATATCATGTATTTTATTATTATAGACCGTAATAACTCAGTTTATGCAATGGATAAAGGTTCAATAGTAAAATTTCGGCCCTTTCTTTAGTATGATTTCGCCATCAATATCCTACTAACGCCGTCACGTTTTTGACGCTCAGATGTCACTTTCATTTTTCAATATTAATTTTTAAGCACTAGGTACATATGAGTACATATATTTTTTTATTTTTATGTAAATCAGAATCTCCATTTAATAATAACTATTTTCTGTACATTTCTTTTCATACGTTACGTTTTTATTACATAAAATAAATCAAGTGGCAGTAATTGGGACATCTACCCTATACAGTCGAACTGTCGCTACTGTCGCTACCGCTATCATTTACTCGTCGCTCGGCTAATCCAACCTAACCTGAAACTTGTTCCATTAATATCTCATCACGCCTGCAATATTTTCTAAATTTAAAGGCATTTTTCTCATGTAAACCGCATATAAGCTTTCGAATAAGACCAAATTCAATAAAATCGGTCCACGCGTGACAGAGATATCGTAATATCGTCTCATGGATCAGTCGGAAACGGTGAGATTTTTCTTCTGATTCTCCAAGCCAAATTTCCGTCAACATAAATTAATACTGCACGCTATTTAACAGTCCTCTTCTACAATGAAACAATGCTAAAACAGACAAAAACTAATAGAGAATTCTCGTAAAATCGATATGAAACGGTTATAGAACTGATATATATAAAGAACCGTCATAGAATCAATAGGGGAACCGATAGCAGACTTCTGAAATTATTTAGACCCCCTATGACATTTTATATCATGTAAAATCGCGCAAATAAATAATTTTATCATACTAATATACTAAGTACGTGTTTTTCCTTTTTGGTTTTTAACCGACTTCAAAAAGGAGGAGGTTTTTTTTTGTTCCCTCATAACTCCTCAGCATATGGACCGATTTTGATGATCTTTCTTTCATTCGGTGGTCCCATCCTAGACTGCATCAACATTGCCCCAATATTTTGCCAGTTATGGTTAATAATAAAAACCATTGTCACCTAATTATTATTATTTTATGTACGCATATCTCCTCAGCATGTTGTGTCAATATATATAAAACTAAAAAGTTAAAAATAAAAAAATTTCAAACAAATTAAAACCAACTTCAAAAAAATAAATTACACTAAAAAGTAAAAAATAATTTTTTCCCTTATTTAATCTGCGACTCTTATATTTTTTAAGTCGGTGCCTCATTATTTGCACTGTGTAAAAAATATGGGAGTCGTAGATTAAATAAGGGAAGAACTTATTTTGTACTTTTTAGTGCAATTTTATTTTTTTGAAGTTGGTTTTAATTTTCTTAAATTTTTTTAGAGTATTTAAGGAAAGTAATGGTTAAATTCGATATAAAATTGCTAGAAGTAGGTGCTATGCTAAATATCTACTACTTATTACATAGACACTAACACAAATAGTAATTAACATTTCCGACAACTTTGTGACAAGTCGTAGTACGTGATACATGAGGGACTGCTGGTAATACTCATTATTTCTGGCTAGTATTTTTGGTGTTCAAGTTGAAGAAGTACACTTACGTTGATAGTTGCCGATTTAATTATCCTTCCGTCCGGTATCATATTTCTTAAGGGTCTCGAGCGTAATACTGTATACTGTAGAGTGTATACGTAGACCATGATTGCACGGTGTCAAGCAGATTCGCCGTTTCTTACACGAACTGTAATTACAGCTAGAAGACGCGATGCAATCAAACAGCTCACAGAAACACCGGTCGCAATAAATCTTATCCGGAATCTGCGGCGATCTTTTATTTATAATTTCTACCGCTTAATCCAAGGAAACCCCGCACGACCGGAGATGAGACTTCTTAAAAGAGTATTCATGGTTCGTAATCGTAATCTGAATCCTCGAAACGCTGGCCTGTTGCGCGTGACACGTGTGGTAAAGCAGCAATTAGCCGAACGACGTCTCCATCAGCACTCCGTGCCGATACGCGCTGCTTCATTAGGAGATAATGAAGCGTTTGAGTTAATAATTTCCTGTAAAGATCCCGTAATTGCCACGTCATACCTTTGAAAATTCGAGAGGTGCTTATAACGACCTGAATGTTAATTGAGGGCATAATAAATAAAATAAATGCTCCGGCATCGTTACTGGCCGTGTCACCGAATATCGAGTCGTATCCTCGATTCGAGTCACCTGGTTTCATTGAGCATTAAGGCCGACCAGCGCTGAAAAATTTCGTGCTTCCTTCGAGAACAAAGTAAAGATTTGAACGATTACTGAAAGTTTTATAGATGCTAATAAATGTATTGATTTTAATCAAATTTAATAAGCTACCTAGAGGTATTTGTAAATCTAAAAATGAAAAATATTTTTATATTGATGAAATTAACGCTTCCCAAGGGAAATCGAACCGGGCGACCTGTAGTGTCTTAGGCGAACATTTTTTTTTTATCATGAAGTTTATTGAATAACAAATGTACAATTAAGGAATAAAGAAGAGCTCAATAAACTTAAGATAAAAGCCCAGATAATCAGCACGAAGGCCCGGTTGCTCGATAGTCATGGTTGAATATGTATTTTTATTGGCTATAGTAATGAAAATACGTCATCCCATTAAAAAAACCATCGATGATCTCGAAATTTCGGGAAATATAACCTTGAGAACAAAATCGTCTGCGTCAGAATAATTGTCTCTCTGAAGCAAACATTTTTTTCCTCAGAAATTTTCTCATACCATTAAAAACAACGGAAATATTGAAGGATTAAATGGTAGTTGCAGCAACGTTGCGGCAACATTGCAGGAACGTTGTCGCAATAGTGGCGCAACGTTGCAGCAACATTGTGGAAGCGTTGCGGTAACGTTGCAGCAAAGTTGCAGGATCGTTGCAGTGCAATATTGCAACGCAACATTGATGCAACTATGCAGCAATAATTCTATGTCCGCCCCGTGCAATGTTGCACGGCAACGTCGCAGCAACGTTACATCGACATTGCGCTGCAACCATGCAACACTGCAAGGTTACTGCAACCATCCTGCAACGTTGCCGCCACAAAGTGTGCTGTATGGGCATACGCGAGATTGCCACCACGACGCCACTCAGAGTCTTACAATTAATATCGCTTGAACGACCAACGTGTTTTGAGCGTAATACGAAATAAGAATCATTTCATTTGTTTGTTCTGACTTCTCATCAGAACGACAGTTCAGCAGAACACATACATATACACACCGATAATTGCCTTAGATTGCCTAAAATGGCAGAAATTAAATGTGACTATTCTAAGTTTCTTTCCCTAGAGAAACTAAATACTAGGGTAACTGTACTCGTAGTTGACAGTGTACTAATAGTTGACACTTTTATTTTCAGTCACGAATAATAAGCTTTCTATTAAAAAAATGTTTTTGACTAATACGCTGTTTGAAAAAGTATTAGTAAAAAACATTTTTTTAATAGAAAGCTTATTATTCGTGACTGAAAATAAAAGCGTCCGCTATTGGTACACTGTCAACTACGAGTACAGTTACCCTAAATGCTTTTTCATCATTCGAGCCACATCATCCTCCCATGCAAATATTCTTTTCTACAACCTGAAATATAATCAACGCAAGAAGCAGTTATTTATATTACGTTCCTTGTATAAAAATTGTAATACTATATAAAGTTAGCTAAAAGTTGCATACAGTCTCAAATGAAAGTAAAGTTTACAGAAGAATGATGAGATTAAAGGGCTTGATTTATGCCTTATATCAGTGTCCCTCAAACTTTTTCAGGCCACCGCCCCCTTAGTTCTATCAAATTATTCCAACCGTCCCGTGGCATATACAGGGTGTCCTACTTTAATATTTCCTCGCAGTTATGTCGTAACTAGGGGTGAGTTCGATCGAACCTAATTTTTAAATTCTCGAAACTCGAATCCAAAGCTTTATAAGGCTTCGAGACTCTCGAAACTCTCAAGACTTGAAGTGCCGATTCTGTTTTTATTGAGAATTTCTTGCTTTAAGAACTGAAGTGAACAAAATTTTTTGCATAAATCTTTATTGGCCATAGTTAAACAAAGCATAACAATATATAAATTCTCCAGGTACACTGCCAGCGATTCATTGATTTTCTACTTTTTCTTATCTGGGTTTCGAGAGTTTTGAATCACGAAAAAAGTGCAAACTTTCGAATAATTTCTTGAGTTTCGAGGGGTTTCGTGGTTTCGACGCTTTGCAACATTGGGTGTTACGACAGTTACGACTATTCTAAGCATTCTAAAGTTGCAATCCGTCGAATATTATTGATATAATTGATGTAAAAAATATTCTATTGACATAAGAAAATCTACTGTTTTTCACACTTAATGAACTTTGTTGGGTGATCATGTGCAACCTCGTGTTATTCAAATCCTAATCGCCCCCTTATGTCTAATGCCACCCTAGATAATTGAAACGCACCAAGCGTCCAGTTTGAGAAACACTGCCTTATGTTATAGGTACATATGCGAATATTACGAATATCCAAATACATGAGTATTTAAATAGAATACAGGGGGTGGCCAAATTATTGTACTCAAAACATTTTCGTCAAAATCTGTGAAAGTCGTGGCTGTAATTAAAGTAACAATGAATTTTATTGTTTTTTCATTTATCGATTAGCTACAACATCTGGCAACACTGTGAGTAACTTTTCAACATATAAATCTCATTTGTTTTTTAAAGAGGGATAAAATTATTACAAATAAGACAAAAATAATAGAGAATATCATCAGAGTATGGCAGAGTATCCCAAAACTCCAAGGAAGTAGCCACAGAATGCATTGAAAGCATGCCACGCCGAATGCAAGCCGTCATAAAAGCTAAAGGCGGAGTCACCAAATATTGAGTAATTGTATTGCACGTGTAAGATAGTAGTCTTAAACCTATATACCTAGGGTAACTGTACTCGTAGTTGACAGTGTACCAATAGTTGACACTTTTATTTTCAGTCACGAATAATAAGCTTTCTATTAAAAAATTTTTTTTTACTAATACTTTTTCAAACAGCGTATTAGGGTAGATGTACCGTTTGTGGCCACTGCACTGTTTTTGGCCATGTGCATAATTATCTTATTTTTAAATTGCTTGCAGATCATTATTATGTGGAGAATTTCACATCATAAATATTTTGTTTAGTAT
The DNA here is from genome assembly GCA_963932275.1 of Andrena praecox. Lineage (NCBI taxonomy): Eukaryota > Metazoa > Arthropoda > Insecta > Hymenoptera > Andrenidae > Andrena > Andrena praecox. The sequence goes on from OZ010731.1 coordinate 40,218,592, forward strand.
ATCGCCAGAAATATAAGGTTACATTTATTGCTTACACGGAAAAATATTATATTTTTTATGAAGTGGCCAAAACTGGTACAATACCTTAAAGTGGCCACAAATGGTGCATCTACCCTAGTCAAAAACATTTTTTTAATAGAAAGCTTATTATTCGTGACTGAAAATAAAACTGTCAACTATTGGTACACTGTCAACTACGAGTACAGTTACCCTAAATGTATTTAACTTGCATTCTTAAATAAATATACTATTATTAAAAAATAATATTATAACATTAAAAACGAGACATCTATTTTATTCGATTACTTAAACTTTCAAAATCTCAAAACTTTTTGTTTGAGTATAATTCCCGGGCCATAATATAGACCACCCTTTGTAAATTAAGGAAAGCAGTGATTTTCTGTTTAAACAAACAAATTCTCGTAACTATTCCGCGTGATAAAATATTAAAAATTTACTAGAATCAGGCATGTACGTTGAAATCGTCGTTGAAAATGCTTCCTTCGAGTTAAAGGAATATTCACTGTACCATGTAAGTTTAACGAAACTCGGCAAGTAGCTGGGAATTTTTGGCCGACACTGTAAAACTTGAGTCTCTTTACAAAGGGCCATTTTTTTTAAATACATCGTGTCTAGGAATCTTAAGCGTAGGGGGGGGCGCTATTAAGGTCCCATAACCATAACCGTGGTCTCAGTAATTTTTACGGCTCGCAATGAGAAAAAAGCTCCGAAAGTTAGTCGAAAGCGCCGCGTATCTGGCTGGGACGTGTTTGCAGGGACATTATGAAAAAAGGAGCAGGAGGGGAAAAGAAAAATAAGAGTGAGCGCGGGAGCTTCCCTTCGCAGATTTTTCGTGACAAGATAAGCCACGTCCTGTTTACTCTGGACTGCTGTGGCGTACGAAGATGCTCGTTAAGCCTTTTAGTGCCGGCGTATCGCGCGAGCACCCACAAAGTCGTATATCACCCGGGGGTACCTCGGTTTGTACTGGTACCTTAACTCGCCGCACGGAAACCCCTGCGAAGAAGACAACGATTCCGCATTAAGTACTCCTAGCTCTATCACATCCTGAAACTTTTACCAACCGATATTCCCCCGAAATACCGTCCTCTCAACGATACATCGCCACCTCTAAAAGTAACATTTCTCACTTTCCGTTGAAAGCCGTACAACACACTAGTCGGAGTTGACAGTTGAGCAAAAATCGCAGGAAAGGGTAACCTTCTTCAAGGAAGAGGAAAAAGGTAATAGTACCTATGCACCTCAGAATTATTATCGCAAAAAGCTAAAGGAGCTACTCCACCATTTCGAATACGATACCTTACCTGAACGATTACACAGTGTAGCGTAAAGTCACGCTGCTGTTGTAGCCTATCAGAGCCATAAAATCGGCACGTGACAGAAAAATCGTGCCTGATTGTTTACGAGTTGAGTCGCCAGCGCGAAGAACGATTGCCGAGTCGAATGGAGCCGGTTGCAAGACACAGCGCAATCAGAGCAAGGAGAAGGAACCTGAAGGAACGGAAAATCTGTAAGACTGAGGAATATTTATAAAAATATCCGGCTAAACTAATCGCGCCAACGACGGCTAGGTCGCGGAAGACTGGAGGGCGTTTTAGCCATGCAAAGACACGTGTGGTACGTCAGAACGAGCTACGTACTTAGCTGGTCCATTACCGGTAAAGGTTTCAGGATCGACAACGTGTTGCTGGTTGTCATTAATATGAACAGGAGGGTGCGTGAGGTGGGAACGGAGAGAGATAGTAGGTGAATGAGAGTTCGAGCGAGAGAGAGAGAGAGAATCTGGGATGAAATAAAGGGGAGAAAAGGGAGCAGAGGGGACGAGCAACCACCTATACTCTTCGAACCGCAAGATTCAGGATCCGATATACCGAATCGAGGTGAGGTACGAAGCAATAACTGGTCATGTCGCCCAGTAATTCAGTAGCCAATTAGTTAGACGGCGGCGGGAGAGTTGGCGAAGATGTCTATCTGGTCTCGTACGAGGCGGCTGCACCAGCGAGCTGTTGCAGCTTCCTGCACGGTTGCACCTACACGAGTATATGCGCGCACTTACACATGCCTTTATGAACGGGGTTCAGCACGGGTAGAAGGAACACCGTAGTGTCCCAGCGAGAAACCCCCGCGAGAGACAAGCGTGTACCTCCTAGAAACTGATTCAACGGTGATTTATGTTCTCCTCCGCCTAACACCGATCCCAAAGATATATTGGCCGAACGCGGACGCAAATCTTTCGAGCCGTTACACGAACTCTAACCGACTCGGAGACTTTTTCGCGCTTCTCTAGCCTTGCCATAGACTATAGACGGTAGACGGACAGCACATGGCAGCGTACTAGATACGCGCTGTCCTAAACTAACCTAACCTTGCCATAGACTATAGACGGTAGACGGACAGCACATGGCAGCGTGCTAAATACGCGCTGTCCTACACTAACCTAACCTAAAACTAACCTAACCCAACCTAACCTAACCTTGCCATAGACTATAGACGGTAGACGGACAGCACATGGCAGCGTACTAGATACGCGCTGTCCTAAACTAACCTAACCTAAAACTAACCTAACCTTGCCATAGACTATAGACGGTAGACGGACAGCACATGGCAGCGTGCTAAATACGCGCTGTCCTAAACTAACCTAACCTAAAACTAACCTAACCCAACCTAACCTAACCTTGCCATAGACTATAGACAGTAGACGGACAGCTAAATACGCGCTGTCCTTCATCTTCATCTTCATCAAATCATCCAATGTATAAAAACTGTGTAATAAGCTCACTGCCGCGAAAGATAAAAGTTTTTATCAAACGGGCCCCCATTAATCCATACCTTCAAAACCGAAAATTCTATTTAATATAAATTTTGGTCAATGTTGTGCGTAGACAGCTTGTTGTAAACAGTGGGGAGCAATAAATTGTATACAATCGCGGGGATTAAGATGATGTGATTCCTCATAAATGTCATCGCACAGGGCCAATCAGCTGCACTTCACGGAAACTCGTAAGAGAAATCGCGTAATGTTCTCGAAATCCCCGGCCGGTTAATGGAGGTTGATGAAATCGATTTTTCCGCGCGGCGGCGCGGCGGGTACCATTTAATGTTTCAGCGAGAGATACCGCGACGTCAAGATACGAGGAATCAGCGATAAGTTTCCGAGCCGGTACCGAGCACTGGTCTTTCCGAATTTAAGAAAGTGGATTTCAATTAGCCCGAAGACTTTGGAGGCGGCCGGCAGCCGATAAAATAACGAGGAGCCAAGCCCTTACACGAGCACGCTCGGGAGAGGTAAACCCACACTTTCTTGGCTCCGGTGAATTATGCTCTCCCCGGACCGTAACTTACCCACACGGAGTTAATGCGTGCTTGTGCAATCTTGCCTGCCACGGTCCAGCCTACCTGGGCTAATGAGTAGGTGTTTGTTGGACATTCTGACACGTTTTACGACTCACCAGATTACTTCCCTCCCTTCCCGTGGCCGATAGATAGAGCCGCCGCCTGTTGCGAGTGTGCCGCCAACAAAGATTGGAATAGGACAGTTGATTTACTACGGGCAAGCCGTACGATTTCATTCGAGGGTACGCCTGGTATCGCCAGCTCGTTACTCTTTCGATCTTGTCGAATAGAATCGGCCCGTTGATCTGTCGTTGCAGGATTAAAAATTACGATTGATGCTGATTTAGTGCCACGGTAACTTGCGACTTGCGAAAATCCCCTATCGCGTACAGGGTGTTCATAAAAATATGGCGCATTTTTCTCAGAATCGGCAAGCAGAAACTCACCAACGCAATAAACAAACTTGGCATACGTGCATGTCCAATAATGCAGTGATAGGCATTTATATATTCATCCCGTAAAGCACGGGCTCGGAATTAACATTTCGCCTTTGTTTTTTTCAAAGGTGAGAAGCAAAGGATTGGAATAGAAATATAGTCAACCCGGTTGTCTTTTAATATGTGTACATCAATTTTTTTTTTTTATTATTTTGCTAAGTAGAACCGATCCTGAAGAAATGTCCCCCATTTTTATTAACTCCCTGTATACCTCCCCTCCATCCTACACCGACAGTACCATCGCATTGATCTTCCTTTACGCGTGACCGGGCAGGATTGTTCCCGGAATGATGCATCTTATTTCATCAGGATTTGAATCCGCTGACAATTCGACAAAGTGTACACGTTGTCTACAGTCTCTCGTGTACTTATCGTAACTTTTCCACCCCTCAGTTGCGCGATTCACCGTTAAGTTCACGTTGCCCGCACGCGCCGTACTTTACAGTTGGCTCGCCACACAAAGGGACGAGTCCGATATGTAAGTAGTAAAGGCGGGCAACTTGTTTCTATTTAGCGCGTGGAACGACCGCGATAGTTTACCACCGCGGCACCGACAAAAAGGCTGCGCTGCCATCCCAGCGAGTTATCTGATTTTTGGAACTCATCTAAATAACTCTAAATAGCCAAGCGCTTCGTTCTTTTTAGTATTTCCCTTCTTATCGAGATTGCTTGCCACGGTTCCTCGAAGGAAGGTCAGCGCGTTAACGTCGGATGCGCTATTTCGGTTCGCGCCGTATCCGCTCGTAAAAGTCGCCCAAGGCGTGGGCATCCATCCTAATTAACAACCATGGAACCAGGTACGGGACCATCTGATACCGCGCCGAGAGTATAATCCGCTCGTTACCAACACGAAGCCCACACGGACAAGTACTCTTTACCGCCGTAAACCGTCTCTTCGGCTCCTCTTGCAGTTTGGATGCGATAGACTTGGCGCCTTAGGCGGAGGGAACAGTATAAGGGCCGGGGCTTCGATACCTCGCAGATTTAGAACACCAGAAATCTGCTTTCTTTTGCGCCCTATCTAATCTATATCTTACTATCGTGTGCGTGAAATATTACACTGCGTGTCCACTACCAATGTTCGGCGATTCTACGAGACGTGTTTAGTCTTCCATGAGTCGCAATGCATGCAATTTTGTTGGAAGTGGAACTTATAAAATAAAGTCCATAAACAATTGTTCAGCGTTGGAGAAAATTAAACTGTAAATGTTGGAGGAATTTCGAATGATACAATGTAATTATTTCGGTACACCTCGTAGGACTCAGGTAATTTTTCAGTGAAGTGAATCCTATCCGGATCTTTTTAGGAGATGTTAGGCAACACTGTAACTTTGTTTTCATACATTATTTGTTACTTAAAGATTTAAAATAGCATTGAATATGTGTACATATAGCTGCATCGAAGAAAATCTGTTTTTCTTTAAGTTGACATAAGAATATTTTATTGTTTATGTTCCAATCGCCTTCGGTGTTGGCTGCCAGCCGACATCTTCCTGCCAGACATGCTGGTAGACAATGTTATGTAACTCCGCCACTTCAAAACTATACGAAATAAATAATGTATTAAAATACTGTTAAAATGTTGCTTAAGGCAGGATACCACCTTCGCACTTAAAAAAAATTGAAAATTTTTTTTGTTCTCAAAGTACTCTTTCAAGTGTATAGAATCGAAATTCATTCATTAGAAAGGTGGCCGGAACCTTTTTCTTGTGTAAAAACCCGATTGGAGCAGATATATAAATCTATATAAAACTTTAAACGCGTTTTTCTCGAAACGATGTTTTCCAAATCGGCGTGTCAGATTACTCCTATAATTTTCATCCGATTGACTTGAAACTTTGCACAATTCTTCCCCGTGGTGTAATCTAACGATGTACGTAGGACTTTTGCTGTAGCGTTGTTATTTTTCTTTTGGTGCGCAATTTTATAAACTTCTTTAAACTTTTTTACCCTAAAAATATTGACCTTTTTGTTCAAATGGCCGCCATTTTCTTAAAAATCGAAATTTCGTAAAATCCCTACGTACAGCATTAAAAAATATTGTTGCCAATAGGAACATTCTTTGGTTTTTTTTCTAAGAGCCACGTACAAAGCGGAATTTGACACGCCGTCTAACGATGTTCCTCCAAAGGAGTGTATTTTGGCGCCACCTACAAGAGATTATTTTTCACTTTTTCAGTTTCAAAAAATGTGTAATTACAGATTAAAGTTACATTAATGAATGACTGAAACCGATTTTGTTTCTGCGCATTCTTTGTATGCAAAAAAAATTCATGAAAAACGCCTCCAAAATCGCAGTCAAAGGTGGTATCCTGCCTTAAGGTAGTCCCTAACCAACTAACAAGGGAAGTTTGGCAACCCGGAAATTCAGAAAATTATGAAACTCGGTGTGCAAGTAGAGTAGTTCATCCGTAACGCAACTCTATTTTTTGTTGGTGCCATAATGCAATTTTTGGGGGTGAAATCACCCCTTGAAAAAAATGCAGAATTTTCTTTTCCGTGGAATATCTCGAGAGCGGTGAGAGATATCGAAAAATAGTATAAACAAATGTTGCATCTTACTTTTGTATGTACAAAATTGCATAAAGATAATTTTCGAAAAATCCATATTTTTCAAGTTACCCCCACCACCAATCCTTAATTCCATAATTACTTTTACGCGGTTTTGTAGATATAAAAAAAGGATGCAATTTTTGTTTAAACTTCTTTTCGATATCTCTCACCCTTCCCGAGATATTCCACGGAAAATAAAATTCTGCATTTTTTCAAGGGGTGATTTCACCCCCAAAAATTGCATTATGGCACCAACAAAAAATAGAGTTGCGTTACGGATGAACTACTCTACTTGCACACCGAGTTTTATAATTTTCTGAATTTCCGGGTTGCCAAACTTCCCTTGTAACTTAGTCAAATTAGAGTTGGGGAATAAACGATAAATGTAAAGAAGTATGATACTATAGAAATAATAATAATAATTTTTAACATCATGTATATGTATTTTAAACAGTTCAATGTTAATATAAATAATTGTAATACGAAAATAGAATATTAAATTGGTTTGCGTAGTGAATTGGAGCAGCAGATCTGGCAACCTCGCATTCATTCGGAGCGTCTTTTATAACCAAAATGTCAGAAAAATGTTCATACGAATTTCAATCGTCGTTCGCTATTTAAATGTCTAAACACATCGATTGTGCGACGTTGCCACGTTGATTGCTCTACGTATGTTTCTGAACAATTTGCACGTAAACCTATTTTTTATGGGCATTTACAAAGAAACTATGTGGTCAGTTTTGCAGGAATTGATAAATTCATTTCCTGACATTTCGATGTACTTTTGTGCCAATTTTGGTACATTTCTTGAATATGGTTTTCATGTTTCAGAAGAAAAACTGAAACTATAACCCTCTTTTTTTTACTCCGCCATATGCCACTGTGTTAAAATGCATCAACTTTAATTACCACTTTCTCGATAACTATGCGGTAAATCGATTTTAAACTTTGTACAAGGGTTTCTTGTATTCCAAATTCGTTTTGCACGAAATTTGAAAGAATTCTTGAATTTAGTAGATTATTCAGGAACTACCTTAATATCTCCTAAAAAGATCCCGAAATTTCACTGAAGAATTACCTAAGGAACCAAATTTTAAATTTACCCATTTTTTTAGGCTTCCAAGGTGGTGCACCACCTTAACAATCTTGTTGCAAAAGAATAAAATGTATTTTCATTTTTTAAATGCCGCGATTAACTGGCTTCCATTGTTCGTTTAGAATGTGTCATAATGTAGGCCGCAAATTCAAAAAGCACAAGAGATTCTAAGATTTTGCTTATGCGTACCGTGCATTTGAAAATTTTAACGTATTCTTGTTTGCACTATTAAACTTCTGGTATAAATAACAATAAGCATTTTAAGTGAATAACGGTTGCACATATTTTCGGTGTGGTTATCTGTTGACAATCGTAATAGAATGAAGCTTTTACGTTTCCTTTGTTGTACCCGTTGCAAGTAATACTTCTAATAAAAGTATGAATAATATACCCATACAGCACACTTCGTGGCGGCAACGTTGCAGGATGGTTGCAGTAACCTTGCAGTGTTGCATGGTTGCAGCGCAATGTCGATGTAACGTTGCTGCGACGTTGCCGTGCAACATTGCACGGGGCGAACATAGAATTATTGCTGCATAGTTGTATCAATGTTGCGTTGCAATATTACACTGCAACGATCCTGCAACTTTGCTGCAACGAGAGTGTGCTGTATGGGTACGTGCGTATGTCGAATTGTTTTAACAAGTATAAGTCTATCGGTAGTTTTAGTTTGTTAAAAGTTTGATAAAACATTAGATTTTGGAATTTCAATGAAGATTTGACATTTACATATTTAAGAGAAACTTTTATTAAAAGAGAAATCTTATTATGGCTTCATTGTTAGTTATTATTGTTTTATTTACTTCTCCAGAAAATTATAATGGATATTATTACTTAAATAAATAAATTACTACCTACTAGATTTATATTACATACTAGCAAAGTACCCCCACGATTCGCTTCGAGCCTAAAAGATATTAAGGACTCCATGAAAACACATTTCATCCCCCTTTCACCACCCCGTTAGGGGTTGATTAGGGCAAAATCCTGAAATTGGTTATTAGACATTTATGCGGGTAACCTTTTGAAGTAAAAACCAAGTTGATATCTAATCGGCCCTAAGAGATTTTGAGGAACCCGTGAAAATATATTGCACCCCGTTTCACCCTCTTGGGGATGGAATTTCCAAAAATCCTCAGTGAGTGCCTACGTCATAAAAAGAATCTACCTTCCAAATTTCACGTTCCTAGATTAAAAGGTTTGAGCTGTCAGTCAGGACTTCTTCTTTTATATAAATATTTGGCATTTGCACCCTAAAAGGCGGGCCTGGCCTAGATCCTAAGGTCGTATTCAGATATATCGGCGGGTGAGTTTCGCGAGGGGTATTCTCCCACCATACCACTTGCCTGCCTCGGTGCTCCTTTTCTCAACGTTTTCTGACTCGCTCTCGTTCCATCTCGCTCTCGGCTTCGCAGAGCCAGAGTGCGCCAGAAGTGGTGGGAGTAGGCCAAACCGAGTTCTTAGCGTAGAAATACATACATTTGAATAGGTGTGCGTTAGCTCCGAAGAAATTCAGGAGTTTTATTGGTCAGAACATTGATTCTTCCTCGATAGCTTCATCTTATATTGGTCTACGCATAGCTTCGTAACGCAGACAACTATTACGCTAAGAATAAATAACAGCCACACGGCTACGTTCAGGCGGAGCCGAGCTGCGTTCCCGTTACCCCACCATACCCTTCGGGGGCCACGCAACCCCAACTGACAAATCCGCGGTCGTCAGATGGTGATGGCTGATTTCCCGTCCATCGCTGTTCGCGGAAACGAATCGACCGGCCAATATATCTGAATACGACCTAAGCTCTAGAGCACCTACTTCCCCACATAGTATTCGCGGGGAAGAGTAGCATTGGCTCGCTATGGCGACGCGTGTGATACACGCGTAATGTGTAGCGTCTGAGCTATATGTATACATGACGACGAAGACACTAGCCTGTCGTGGTCGCTCTAGTGTCGCGTGTATCCCTGAGAACGCGACCGGGAATAGGAGAACCCCACAGGACAGGACCCCTGCTTTGGACAGCGCTGCTCTAGAGTTAGAGCAACACTCAGAGCAGCTATCTATGTGGGACCTCTGCAGTCTGCACTCACGGATCGCGCCACCACGGCACCGCTACATCCGAGGCTTTACTTTCCGGCTCCCAACGAGCGTATTGGCTCCGAGCCCTTAAAAATCTATATGCTCTCGGAGCAATAAGGTGTGCATGCCTGGTATACACTTATGCGTCTTTAACCCTTCGTGGTCACACCTTCTTATAATCACAAATTGGTCGCACGGGGTTCACTGTACCCCAGCCTCATTTTTTGAGTTACCACTTTCGAATTATTGAATCTTTTCACTTTTCAGTGATAATTGCACATTCGTAATACTGATACAGCCATGGTCTAGTAGTCTTTTTCTAGAAATGTAAATTTTGATACGATAAAATTTGTAGTTGAAAATGAGCGATTTTCCACGGTTGTGGGAGAAAACCGATTTTTTTAAATTTTTTTTTATTTTTTCTTTTGCTATAAATCCCCTTTGGAAGACGTGAAGGTTCGACATTTCAAATCGAAAATTGCTCTTGGGGTGCGATACACCCCGTGTGACCACGAAGGGTTAATTACGTATTGAAATAAATATCTTTCCTTTAATTGATGTTGAACTGCTAATTAAAATTTGTAAACCGCTTTTCACCATTACCATTAAATCATAAAATTTCTTGTTTAACAAATTCACTACATCCACCGAAATGCTAGCGTAGCTAACGTAAACATATTACAACGCGAACACGAGGATCTAAAGGATAATAAAACTAAAAGTTTGACAAGAAATCGAGTTCTTCGTTATCGCACTTCGCAATCCAATCCATCGCCTCTATTCCACGTCTGTATTGCCACAGAATGAATCACATTTAGTGCGTTACGGAGTTAATCGGTTTCAAACGTGTAACGCCCACGTGTTCTTTGACGCAAGCAAGTATTATCAAATTGTAGTGAAGGCGAGAAAACAGAAAGGCCATATAACACGGCCTACGCGATTAGCGCTGTCGTATCAAAGTTTTTGGTACTACTTGTTTCTCGAGTGATTTCTACAGTGGCCTACTTAATATCTAAAAAATGGCGCCTCATACTCAGAGTTGGGCATTATTCGACTAAATTGTTATTCGACTAACCTTGGAATAAAAATTTCGAATAAAATGGAGCTATTCGTGACTAACGAATAAATTTTTAGTCGACTAAGTTTTTATTCGATGAACTCGAATACAAATTTTGAATAAAGTGAAGTTATTCGTAAATAACGAATAAGTTTTTAGTCGACAAAATTTTTATTCGAAAGATCTCGAATAAAAATTTCGAATAAAATGTCGTTATTCGAGAATAACGAATAAAAATTTATTCGACTAAATTTTTATTCGTTATTCGTTATTCGTTATTCGGAGGACCTCCGTGGCGACTGATGTGAGTGTCACGAATAAGCTGCTTCGGCTCGAGACCCATGGTCCTCGGCCCGACCGGTGACCGAGGGGTATTATGGGGCAAGGGGAACGCTTGTCGAGTGTAGGGTGATCCGCCCGATACCCCGTGGCGAAAAAAACCGATTAAGAATTGAGAAATTTCGGGCTCCGCATTTCTCATCAGATTGTCGAAAAAACGACGCCAAACGATTCCTTATGTTTTTTCGGGGAAAACAACACGAAGAACGACGTAATTCGGACTGTAATTAATCCTACCGATGTTACATTGATTATTATGGGACCGTTCACACGACGATTCTTAAAAGAACAATGAAAATCGGTATCCATCATACGCGTATCGCATGCATGTATCGCTGAGTGAAACCGGGCTGACAACCTTTGTGGGTTCTTCACCTTCTCCTCCTACCTTTCGTAAAGGAGCAATCAATTAACTTTAACAAAGCTTTATTCCACCCAATATACATCCCTTCCACTTTTCCAAAATAACATAAATACGAAAATGGGGTAACAGTTCAATTAGCATTCCATAAGACCGTAAATCAAAGAGATGTAGCCCTCAGTTAGATTTGTCAAATTTTGTAATTATTCGCTTATCAAGCCCACTTACTTTGTATACATCGCAGTTTCATATTCGATTTGTTATTTGTACTTGTCATCTGTTTGTTTATATATTTAATGGTGTTTAGTGCATCAATTTTGTAATATTATACGTTTTTACAAGATCTTCAACCTCTATTGTGAAATATATGGAACGGGATTTATAACCCTCTGAAATTTGTTAAAATTGAAGATATATGGTACAGGAATACCGAGTAGCCCCCGGTAGGGGTGGTAGGTACACTCGAAAAGCGTTCCCCTTGTCTCATGATCCCCTCTCGGCCCGACCGGCGACCAGAGGCCGAGGGCCTTGGGACCCCAGACGGAGCGGCTCGGGTTCCGACCCACGCTTATTCGTGTCGCTTAGTCGCCACGGGGGTCCTTCGAATAACGAATAACGAATAAAAATTTATTCGACTAAGAATTTAGTCGAATAAAAAGTTATTCGACTAAGAATTTATTCTTTATTTTCGAATAAATTATTATTCGAAATTTTTGTTCGAGATCACTCGAATAAAAATTTAGTCGAATAATAATTTATTCATTATTCTCGAATAACTACAGTTTAATCGAAATTTTTATTCGAGATCGTTCGAATAAAAATTTAGTCGAATCAAAATTTAGTCGAATAAATTTTTATTCGACTAATGCCCAACTCTGCTCATACTGCTGCTCTAACAAGTGCAGGTTAGAATCGAGACGTCCGCTTTTTGGGAATAAAATGGGATGAAACTGTAGGGAAAGATGAGCATAAAGAAATCTTAGAATATTAGCCGTTAACGTTTACAATTAGCCATTTGTATAAAAATGACTTTAAGGTAGTTCCTAACCAACTAAGTTAGTCAAATTAGAGTTGGGTAATAAACGATAAATGTAAAGTAGTATGATACTATAGAAATAATAATAATAATTTTTAACATCATGTATATATATTTTAAACAGTTCAAGGTTAATATAAATAATTGTAGTACGAAAATAGAATATTAAATTGGTTAGCGTAGTGAATTGGAGCAGCAGATCTGACAACGTCGCATTCATTTGGAGCGTCTTTTATAACCAAAATGTCAGAAAAATGTTCATACGAATTTGAATCGTCGTTCGCTATTTAAATGTCTAAACACATCGATTGTGCGACGTTGCCACGTTGATTGCTCTACGTAAGTTTCTGAAAAATTTGCACGTAAACCTATTTTTTATGGTCATTTACGAAATAACAATGTGGTCAGTTTTGCAGAAATTGATAAATTCATTTCCTGACATTTCGATGTACTTTTGTGCCAATTTTGGTACATTTCTTGAATATGGTTTTCATGTTTCAGAAGAAAAATTGAAACTATAACCCTCTTTTTTTTACTCCGCCATATGCTACTGTGTTAAAATGCATCAACTTTAATTACCACTTTCTCGATAACTACGCGGGAAATCGATTTTAAACTTTGTACAAGGGTTTCTTGTATTCCAAATTAGTTTTGCACGAAATTTGAAAGAATTCTTGAATTTAGTAGATTATTCAGGAACTACCTTAAACGTTACAATTTCTACTAGGATTATGGAGTTTCGATCACCGCTGTAGTCCACGTATAAACATCCTAAACTGTGAACTGAAAGACGAGTGTTCAATTCCTATAGGGGATGGAGGATTTTACTTCCCATTTTACATTTGTTGTCACTGTGCGTGTTATCTTTGACCCAACTTTTTAATCTTCAATACAAGATCCCAATTTCAAAAAAAAGATTGGACTTGCTATCAGGAACAGGTAGATAAGCATTCTCATCGTTGACATTGAACATTCAGAATTAATATATGTAGCTGTTTAGATCTCATGTGCCATAATAAGAAATGCAAAAAAGAGAAAATATCATAAACGGTCATTCGGACATTTATAATTTGAATTTGAAAAAAATCGTTTTATTTGTTGCCGACAAAACTTACTAAAATACAATGTTTAAAAATGTCTTTGAAAATATGTTCCTCGACTTACGGTAAAAAAAATCCTGAAATCCTATCGTGAAATATAGGATGAATTATAGAAAAATATAACGAGATCCCGCGTGATACGGAAACTGCCGACACTTTATTTGGATGAACCTCATCACATACAAGTACATAAGAAAATGAAAGAGTTGATGAAACTGTTATCACGATCTACCAGAAGTCAAAGAAGCTCTCGCTCAGGTGTTAAAAAATGGATCCCTGGCTGAAAAAATTCAATTTCTGCTACAATTCACTGACCCGAGTAAAGAATGACGTGTTCGAAGGAAGCCCAGCATTGTCCTTTGGTGGGGAAGACCAAGTTGCACTTACCAGAATAATAATTCCTCATATAAACTATACGCATCCGTGTCGTTTAAAAGCAGAACGTCCGCCTGTTTGCAAAGCGTGCCATATAATTATTTCTGTGGAACATATCATTACATCTTTCTTAAAACACCAGTGAGAAAGAAGACTAATAAATGGAAAAAGATTTTAAGTCGGTCAGATTTTAAGATTTGGTCGAGAACGTTTTGCTTAACTCGTCCCTTTTAAGAAAACTTTCGATCCTTTCTAGAACATGTCGACCTCCAAAACACGCCGAAGCCGTGCACAGGATGCACATCACTCGGCGTGATAACACGTCGACGCCAGTCAGAGTGTTGAGGAACTACACAAGGGGCAAATTCCACATACGCCCGCAACACCCATGATTTTCATTAAGGCAGGATACCACCTTTGCACTTGAAAAAAAATTGAAATTTTTTTTTGTTCTCAAAGTACTCTTTCAAGTGTATAGAATCGAAATTCATTCATTAGAAAGGTGGTCGGAACCTTTTTCTTGTGTAAAAACCGGATTGGAGCAGATATATAAATCTATATAAAACTTTAAACGCGTTTTTCTCGAAACGATGTTTTCCAAATCAGCGTGTCAGATTACTCCTACAATTTTCATCGGCTTGACTTGAAACTTTGCACAATTCTTCCGATTGGTGTAATCTAACGATGTACGTAGGACTTTTGCTGTAGCGTTGTTATTTTTCTTTTGGTGCGCAATTTTATAAATTTTTTTAAACTTTTTTACCCTAAAAAATTGACCTTTTCGTTAAAATGGCCGCCATTTTCTTAAAAATCGAAATTTCGTAAAATCCCTACGTACAGCATTGAACAATATTGTTGTTAATAGGGACATTCTTTGGTTTCTTTTCTAAGAGCCACGTACAGAGCGGAATTTGACACGCCGTCTAACGATGTTTCTCCAAAGGAGTGTATTTTGGCGCCACCTACAAGAGATTATTTTTCACTTTTTCAGTTTCAAAAAATGTGTAATTACAGATTAAAGTTACATTAATGAATGACTGAAACCGATTTTGTTTCTGCGCATTCTTTGTATGCAAAAAAAATTCATGAAAAACGCCTCCAAAATCGCAGTCAAAGGTGGTATCCTGCCTTAAGGTGGGTTCTCCTGTACGCGACTGGACGCATCGTCAAGAATTTCAAAGTCGATTTTCTCGAAAATGAAGCGCGATATGAAAAAAAGTTACTCTTTCTTTTCGACTTATAACAAGCAAATAACTCGAGGAAAAGGAACAAAATTTTTCGATATTGCGCTTCATTATCGAGAAAATCGACTTTGAAATTCTCGACCATGCATCCAGTCGCGTATAGGGAAACCCACCCTAATGAAACTCACGGGCGAATGGACATAACCTCAAAACTTAAATAAAGAACTAAAAAAAGACTGCCCAGAATTTTCCACTCACTTTGTATCCGCTCGCTAAATAGACACCAGCCTTGAGGAATTCAATGCGCGCGAGCGAAGATTCGTGCGGTGGACAGGAATATTTGTAGGATCGAAGTGCGGATACTGGGCTGGAATCGAAGAAGACAAAAGTGAAGGAGGGTGCGAGGGTTGGTCGGGCGATACAGAGGTAGGTCCGTAAGATGCGGGTTACGGGTCGCGAAGTTGGTCGCGTCGTAATAAATTCGCGAACGGTAGCGCGTCCCGACGATTCCGCCTCGGCTTGATCGAGCGCAGAAAAATAAAGTAAAACACAGGCAGTGTTAAGTCGGTTATAAACAAAGATACAAACTACTGGTGGCTTGCGGGACCGCGACTCACGCATGGCTGCCGACGATAGAAGCAGCCAGTTCCGCTTTATGATCCCATAAATATCTCAATAGGATCTTAAATTACCTCTCCGGCCGGAGTCTGCGACTCCCTCAACCGCTCGCTGGCTGGCTGCTGTTCCGCCACCGCCGTTGGCTGCCGGCCGCCTCTGCCACCGCCGCCTCTGGATATACATTTACCCGGCCGAGTTTTCGGTGGAGACGTTACTGTTATTTATGGGCTCGTTTATCAAGGTGGCACCCCTTTCCCCTATCGTTGCTTCGATGCAGACTATCCGCCACTGCGAAGCCAATCCCGAGATATATCGCTTCGATACCAATCCGGGCTCTCTGGAGTGAAAGAGAGTTTCGAGGAGGCCAGCTAGCTCCGTCCCTCTGATCCCTTCTTTCAACTTTTCGCCCGGAGGGGCACACACCCCGAAACTTCTTTCTGGTGATAAATGCTGGTGAAGAATCGCAGCCGAACGATAGCGGCAATTAGCGGTGCCTCGTTTGTCTCCTTGTCTGCTGCGTGCTTGACGAGCCTGCGGTTCCTGCCCGACGCGCGCGATCCATCTCCGAGTTTGCCGGAAAACTACACTTCTATCGTAGGACTATCAATTCCAACGGAGGCGTCAGAAAATACACTACGCCAAAACGATAACATTGCACCGGAATGATTGAAGAAATTTTTCGGGATATTCACCCATCTGTCAGAAATGAAGATCGCTCTTCAACGTTTCCGCGAGC
Organism: Andrena praecox; assembly: GCA_963932275.1. NCBI lineage: Eukaryota > Metazoa > Arthropoda > Insecta > Hymenoptera > Andrenidae > Andrena > Andrena praecox. Next base: position 40,234,978 of record OZ010731.1, read on the forward strand.
AACGGGGTTAGTGGTTGCGGAAACGTTGTTGCGCGGCCGCACGTCTTAGCGATAACGGGGGAGAATTGATTTTGCAACAAGTTTCGCAAGGCGCCACGCGCGGAGAAACTTTCAAGGAATCTTCCGTTGAACAGTACCGTGCTAACACATGTCCCTGCGCCCAGCATATCCGCATTAACCTTTCATAGTGTTCGCGTAACATCGAAAAAGGATCGTAGTTTTAGGTTTCCTTGTCGGAAGACAAATAGCAGCAGTCGACAGGGAGCGCAGCCCACTTTGTCCCCGACAGCCAGGCGAATAAACGCCCGATCACTTTACGAGCTAGACGGGGTAAGAGTGGAGGAGATAGTGCGAACGGGAGCAAGAGAAAGGCGAGGGAACAGACGGAGAGAAAACCCACCCTTTCTCAATTCGTACGTATCCACCTACACCCTCGAGGCCAACAATCCATTCCAGTCCCGCCAACACTATCCAACCCCTGATCCGAAACAGGAGTGTGAGAGAGGACTTCGGGGATCTCGGTCGAGCAAAACCGCAGTGTTGATGTGAAAGCTGATAATCCCGTATCTCGCCACTCTACCTGATTAATATCTGTTACATCGATGATGCGATTTCTGGAGAATCGGCATTTTCATGCACGCAGCCCTGTTCTGTTCTGCTTTAAATGCTGATGAAATGCGAGCCAACCTGCATTAGTGTCTATGGCACGCGAAAAGGAACTGAAACTGCTAAGATAAAGAAGCTAAATTTGGTAGAAGGCGATGTCTCCCGAAACGGTGAATCGAAAATGCAAAATAAATGATTTTGTAAGACACATTGACATTGAATCACTTTTCGAGATACTTCGGGTACGCATGTTATTATTGGGCTTTGCTATTATTGTGTACCTAGCATGTTTGTATGCAATTCGAGAAAAGCAGTCGTTTACATTCAAAATTCGTATGTGTGTCGCAGAATGAGGAATACCGGGAAAGGAATATGTAGTACTATCATTGAAAGAAATGTTGAAGACTATGAACAGTTTAAAAATTGTGAAAGTGTTTCTTATATGGCAGAAAAATATAATATTGGGAATTTAAGTGTTATTGGAAATAAGAAACAGGAAAAATAAGTACTGAAATTTGAAAATGAGTACAATGTTGGGAGGAATATTTGTTCTTGAAAGTGTTTTAAACAGAAGAACAATAAGCTATGTATGTAGTATGTAGTAGGGTGGTCCTTATATGTATGGTAAAAAATCAAAGTTTTTAAAATTCTCCTCTGACCCTCTCAGAAGCTTCCAAATAGTTTAAAAGAATTTCGTCTAAAATTTTGTTAAAATATATTAAGGATTAAGGGTCGCTCAATGGCATTGAAATTAGGGTGGTCCTTATATGTATGGTAAAAAATTAAAAGTTTTTTAAATTTTCCTCTGACCCTCTTAGAAGCTTCCAAATAGTTTAAAAGAATTTCGTCTAAAATTTTGTTAAAATATATTAAGGATTAAAGATCGCTCAATGGCATTGAAATATTACTATTTTGGTATAAATTGATAGAAATTTTTGCAATAAGGATAAAATAATTTTATTAACTTTTAAGTGAGAGTATAACATTAAAATTCAGGCACACATCGCATAGACGAAACGGGTTTATAACGAGTGTGTACTGTACTGTGTTGTGGCATAAAGCTTTATATGCACATTTAAATTTCTCTCATCAGCAGCTCTCGAATCAGATGCAGACGCAAACTTCGACGTACATTCTACATATTCAGGTTGTTAAACGCATAGATAAAAGCATGGTTTCGGATTCTGATATATAAATATGGGCCGCATTTCATTAAAATTGACAAGTGACAATTATGGAAAGTCGCAGTCGCCAAACTTGTGGTACATGCGAAATATAAAGCCCTTGTGCGACCTTTGTATATCAAAATATACAAATAAAAAACACGCAGATATTGTTATTTTGTCGAATAGAAGATTTTAGGACGGTCAGACAATACAAATTTAAAAGTTGAAAAATAAGGACCACCCTAATGAATAGGTATATACTGCTTTTTAGAAAGAATAATGGAAGTTCGTTTGTAACTATATAATATTTTCCAAATATAAACCATTCAACTATTTCCAAATGTACTCTGAATTAGGGCTGGGACTATTTGTCGAATTTTTCGGTATTCGAATATTCGAATATTTCAGTTGCTCAATTATTTGGCGAATATAATTCTAATATCCAAGTATTCGAATACTATTCGAATATTTAAGTATTCGAATAGTGTGGTGTGAATTATAAATCAAGTTCTTTAGGTTCATTTCTCAGGGTGAAATCTTGTAAGCTAATTTTGACTCACTTCACACCATACTATTCGAATACATGATATATATAATAGTACATATAGATAATAGTATTCGACTACTTGAATATTCGAATTATATTCGCCAAATAATTGACATCAGTATTCGAATAGTATTCGAATAATACCGTTAGAATAGTATTCGAATAATAACGTTCGAATAGTATTCGAATAATAACGTTCGAATAGTATTCGAATAATAACGTTCGAATAGTATTCGAATAATAACGTTCGAATAGTATTCGAATAATAACGTTCGAATAGTATTCGAATAATAACGTTCGAATAGGGTAGATGTCCCAATTACTGCCACCTTAAGATTATAACTGAACTTCATTTAATCATTTCACGTGTTGTTTAACCTAAAAATCGTCTCCGATTGAAACATAATATTATTTAACATCTCTTTAATTAAAATAAATAGTTTTATGAATTAAATATGAAGAATTTATTAATAATTAATTAAAATTCGCGAGCGATCCTAGTGTACCTATAACTGTCACCTCAAAAATCGTCTTGTCCGTATGACTGCCACCCAATTACTGTCGGTCCTAATAACTGTGACCACATAACTATAGTTATAACTAAATATGACAAACCTACTAAATTTTAAATAATTTAACACATATACGTACCTTATATGTCTTATATCATATTATAATTTAATATATGTGTACATTTAATATATATCTATAATTTAATATCACAGCATCACACGCTACACGTGATTTTGAGGTTGAGAATTTGAACTTTGACAGATGACAGTTATGCGTACTTCACGTTTTTTTGTCCCGAATACTGCCAACAGTAATAGGGACAAGCCCAAATATTTGGTCCCTAATGATGTCACCGTTAATTATTATAACTTAACAATAAATATTATGTATTTTATTCGTTACATCATTAAAGTAATTCTTCTAGACCGGAATAATTCATTTTATGCAATAGATAGAGGTTGAATAGTAAAATTGCGACCCTTTCTTTAGTACAATTTCGCCATCACTTCCTACTAACGTCGTCGCGTTTTTTACGCTCAAATGGCACTTTCATTTTTCAATATTATTTTTTAAGCACTAGGTACATATGAGTACATATATTTGTTTTATTTTTGTGTAAATCAGAATCTCCGTTTCATAATAACATTTTTTTGTACATTTTGTTTCATATGTTACGTTTTTATTACATAAAATAAATAAAGTGGCAGTAATTGGGACACTGGCAGTAATTGGGACATCTACCCTAGTATTCGAATAATAACGTTCGAATAGTATACGAATAGTATTGGAATAATAACGTTCGAATAGTATTTGAATAATAACGTTCGAATAGCATTCGAATAACAATATTCGAATACTCAAATATTCGCAGTTTATTCGTAGCATTCGAATACTTGTAAATAATTCGAATATTAAATTATTCGAATAGTCCCAGTCCTACTCTGAATAGAAATAAGGTAAATCTTCATTACTATGTTACATGTAAAAAAAAGGAGGTTTATTTCATTTTCCATTTCAGGGACAAATGTGGTATTAGTTGCTCAACAATATGTGGAATCGTACAAAAACCTTAGCTTACTAAATAAAAACTGAATAGGTAACTCAAATATGATTATGTAATTCATATGCGACTACTATTAGCCAATCAAGTCTTTGCCTATAATTTACTAATATTCTAGGTACAGGGTCTTAAAAAAGTTGTGGTCAATGCTTTCAGGGCTGAATCTAAATCTCTGGATCGGTGGCGATTTGTAAAAACCATCGCGGCCAAATTGTTTATAACATTAAAAATTAATGTTAATCTTTTATCTTTACATCAGCATATTATGCTCGTTGAAAGGAGAAAAGGTCTAAAAGGAACCGTATGCCGCAAACGCACCGTTTCCTCAAAAATGTGAAAAATGGTTTCATCGAATTCAAGGTGGGATTCCACTGAGGCAACGCAAGGCAACGTGTCGCGTGCGATGATTGCGATAGTGGTTGCTGGTTGCCAAAAAGTTGCCTCAGTGGAATCCCAGCTTCATGGATCACCTCATCCATGCCAAAACTTGATCAATTTTTCTTATAGAACGATGTGTTTGCGACATATGATTTTTGTTACATTTGTCCTTCTTTCAGCGAGCAGAATGTTTTGATGTATTGAAAAAAAATTGATATTACTTTTAACGTTATAAAAAATTTTGCAACAAGTTTTTTTTACAAATCTCCGCCGATACAGAGGGGTAGATTCACCCCAGAAAGCAGTGACCATCACTTTTTTAACAACCTGTACATACGTACATACTTCTGGATAGTATTTAATAAGACAAACATCAATAGAATGTAATATCAAATCATTTTTTACTCGTACATACCGGTTATATTAAGGTAGTTCCTGAATAATCTACTAAATTCCAGAATTCTTTCAAATTTCGTGCAAAACTAATTTGGAATAAAAGAAACCCTTGTACAAAGTTTAAAATCGATTTACCGCATAGTTATCGAGAAATTGTTAATTAAAGTTGATGCATTTTAACACAGTGGTATATGGCGGAGTAAAAAAAAAGAGGGTTAGGGTAAAGAGTACAGTGGTTGGCCACCTGACAATGATTGGCCATATTTTGAGAAATAAATGAATATAAAGAAATACCAATGTTATGCCATTTTTAATGAACATATTCATATTCTTTGTAGTTTCTTGCTTCGGATGTAATCAACATTTCTCCACTCACTATATACTGTGATTATATATAAAAGCAAATAGGATGACTCGGCTTTGAAGCTTGGAAATTACAGCCATTTAATCAAAAAACCATAAGAGTACAGTTAAAAGTTTACGAATAGTTTAATGTATTTATGATATGTATATCTCTCATATTCGGTATATATCGATAAATAAAAGTTGAAACTTTATAAAAGAATTATTTATTTGTTAAAATTATACATATATTATGAAAAATACAGGGGGCCAACAACTGTCATATGAATAATGTTGAATGGCAATAATTGGCCGGGCGGCCGATGATTGTTTTATAACCTTAGTAACGGTAAAACGGTTATTGGCCCCCTATTCATTAGCGGTACTGAAACGGTCATTTGTAAGAAAGATTCAACATTTATATAATTATAGTATAATTAAATAAAAAGAAGAAGTACAATTATAGGTATGTTACATTGTATAGTTATATTTTAAGTTTCCTGTGATTTGAATTTTAATTGGTGTATTCAAATTCAATTTGATTATTAAATTTATTTAATTAAATTGGAATTAAAAATGAAATTTGATTGAATTAATTAGATTATTCAAATTTAATTTGATTACAGAATTTATTTAAGTAAATTGAAGTTAAAATTTAAATTATGCTTTCCTAGTAGATAAATTGTAAAAATTTTGAATTTTTTAGTAGAACTGAATTACCCCACTATAAAATATGCCAAAAGTGAAAAAAGGTGATAGGAAATATGGGAAAGAATATACAGATGAACACATTATAAAAGCTATATAACATTTTCTTTTGGGTTATATTATGTGTCAAATAGCGGCCAATCACTGTCGAACCGATCGGACAACTACTGTCGTGACCATGCCAATAACTATATTTTTTCGTAGTCAACACATTTTTTGTATATTTTTATAAATTCTTGCTTTTTTTTAAATAAACTCCATTTATTTTTAGTTTATTAGGACTTTTTTTTACTTATTTATATTGATTTCCAATGCAAATTTACTAAATTCACACTTATAATTCATTATTTATGTGACACTCTTACTTAAGTGGCCAACCATTGTACTCTTTACCCTATAGTTTCAGTTTTTCTTCTGAAACAGGAAAACCAAATTCAAGAAATGTACCAAATTGGCACAAAAGTACATCGAAATGTCAGGAAATGAATTTATCAATTTCTGCAAAACTGACCATATAGTTTCTTCGTAAATGCCCATAAAAAAATAAGTTTACGTGCAAATTTTTCAGAAACTTACGTAGAGCAATCAACGTGGCAACGTCGCACAATCGATGTGTTTAGACATTTAAATAGCGAACGACGATTCAAATTCGTATGAACATTTTTCTGACATTTTGGTTATAAAAGACGCTCCGAATGAATGCGACGTTGCCAGATCTGCTGCTCCAATTCACTACGCTAACCAATTTAATATTCTATTTTCGTACTACAATTATTTATATTAACATTGAACTGTTTAAAATATATATATATGATGTTAAAAATTATTATTATTATTTCTATAGTATCATACTACTTCACATTTATCGTTTATTACCCAACTCTAATTTGGCTAACTTAGTTGGTTAGGAACCACCTTAAAACCCAATTGTTCTGCATTCTTTTATCGATTATTACTACTACACGTATCACGGCGACCTTTATCTACAATGTTGTACTTACAACAGTGCTTTATCTCTTCTATACTTTTTGGTGTAAGCCTCAATAACTGATTAGCTTCCTAATTAACTGATAGTAAAGTTTCTTCGAAAAGCCTTCTCTACGTGACGATATGCACGAGTAGATTTCTCCATTATCTCATCAGGCATAATCGCACGTGTATCCGCACCCCACACAGCACCATAACATTGCAGCAACGTCTCTGCAATGATGCGGTGCAAGATGGCAATGTTGCAACATAACATTGCAGAGACGTTGCAGGTTCAGTCCTATGTCCGCCTTCGCAATATTGCAGGTGTGTATTTTTGCAAAGTTGCGGCAACATTACGAATATGTAGTCCTGCAACGTTCCGGCAATGATTCTGCAACGAAACGGCAAAATTGTGGCAATGATCCTGCAACTCTTCGGCAATATTGTGTTGCGTATCCAGTTAAATGAAACACGCCGTAGAATCCACTCGACATCATGTACATATTTCGAAAACTTTTGACAAAGTCATAGTTGCTTCAGAATATTGTTGTAATGTTTCCACAAGTTTTCACTACAGTATTGCACGACGATGTGCGCGCAATATTGCAGAAATATTGTAGGACCGTTGCCACTGGAACATTGCACGTCGATGTGCGCGCAATATTGCAGAAATATTGTAGGATCGTTGCCAATGGAACATTGCACGGCAACGTTCTTGCAATATTGTAGGATCGTTGCCACTGGAACATTGCACGACGATGTGCGCCCAATATTGCAGAAATATTGTAGGACTGTTGCCACTGGAACATTGCACGACGATGTGGGCGCAATATTGCAGGATCGTTGCCAACGGAACATTGCACGGCAACGAAATTGCAATATTGCTGCAATATTGTAGGATCATTGCCACTCCAATAATGCACGACAATATTGCAGGAACGTTCCTACAATATTGCAATGCAACCTGCAACAACGTAATATTGCAATGCAACCTGCAACAACGTAATATTGCAATGCAACCTGCAACAACGTAATATTGCAATGCAACCTGCAACAACGTAATATTGCAGCAACGTCCCTGCAATACTGCTGCAACGAGGTGTGCTGTATGGGACACTCCCTTCGTCAGGTGTTTGATATGACAAATTAGCAGACCGCTGTCATGTCATCGAGCTTATTGATAAAGATGAATCAAAATTAATATGGGAGCGAAAGCTTTTTTCTAAATTGAGTATCACCGAGTTGTTTGAAACGGTTAACAGGCGATTGTGGATGTATAATTCTTTACGTATGCGAGAACATGGATTTAGGAACAGCCGATGCATGGCAAAGTGTGGTTTAGTTTAGGATTGAGATGGTATATTAGCGAAGAAAAAATTTATTTTGAAGTGTCGTATTAGTGGTTAAGGTAAATGGCCCAATGGTGAAACAGTTAAGGAAGCAGTTGAGATAATTGCAATTTCTTTTATATTTAAACAGTATAAAATTATAACTATCCCATACAGCACACTCCATTGCAGGAAGGTTGCAGGAAGGTTCCCTGAGCGTTGCCGTGCAATGTTCCACAGGGGCGGACATAGGAAGGTTCCTGCAACGTTCCAGCAATGTTCCGGTACTGCACCGAAACCTTCCTGCAACATTCCTGGAACCTTCCTGCAATGGAGTGTGCTGTATGGGTAAATATGATTATTCGAAAGCGTAAAATTTCTACTTTCAGATAAAGTAACAAGAATCGACATTTGTTAAAGGAAAAGTTTTAAATTAATTAAAACATGAAACTGTTCATATGGCCCAGTAATTAAATGAACTTCATAGCGTGTCCCAGTCATTAATTATCAGTGTCCCAATTATTAAATATATATTTAATGTAACTATTTCTATCAGGTAGTGAAAAGAAATCAATGTGGTAATATTTTGGGGTGATGAAAACATTTTATTTATAATAAATTTGTGATAAATTCTTTATTATTTACGCGAATTACGTAATTTGGGTTTCTTTAGCCGTTGTAGCTTTAATTTCTCTGCATCTTTCTCTTGTTTAATGCGATTTTTCAGTTCCCGTTCCAATTGCTTTTTTTCTTCAGTTTCAGCTCTTTGTCTTCTTTTATCATCTACTTCCTGTTGCTTCATTACTTTTTCTTCCTCTTTTCTTGTGTGGCAATTTTACCAATAATCGGAAGTTGCTACGGTTGGTAATTTCTCTTTCAATCTTTTATTTTTTTTCTTCTCAACTTCTTTAGGCCAAAACAACGTTGTTCTGAATGGTGAAGGCTTTCTTCCTTGTGGATTAGTATCATTAGAAAGGTCGAGTGGCATATCAGTTACTGCTCTTGGCTGTCCTTCACTAGCATCGATGTTTTGGATTTCTATTCGATTAAAAGAAATTAGATACACACATCTTCCTGACTGTAGGCCTTCTTCTTTATCTTCTTCATCTTCGGCATGACTTTACATGTCCGAAAAAAGTTAAGAATATGTTAAAAAATGATTAAAAGTGTATTATAAAATTTTAGGTTATGTTAATATTATGACGAGTTTAAGATTAATTATCCTAATAATTCTTAAACAGTATTATATTTTATAATTATTATTAACGTAAATATATAGGATACAAAAAATACTTACTTTAGTACTTAAAATAAATGTTAATAATCTCAAAACTTCACTAAATACTGGCGTCTGTACGAATGTTCAACCCAGTTCAAACCAGTTCAAACGCCATTAAACACGCGTTTAATAACTGGCCCGTGTCATGTTTCCGTGTACCAGTGGATAAACGCACCAATCTCAATATTAAAAACAAAAAAATAACAAGACATCCAATTAATTTTCAATTCTTCAGTATTAATTAAATCCAAAACAATTGTGCTATTTCAAAAATTATAAAATACTAATTAATTACAACCTTAACAAAAATATTCTCTCGCTCGCTTGAGCCCATTAGGTAAGAAACGAAATTGAAACTGTTGAAGCATTACTGTACAATAATATTTTTCACGATATAACTATTCAGTTTCGTAAGCTTATAATTGCATCTATATAAAGCTAATTCATTTTGCAATTATATTTCGAGCAGTTTAAACGTTGCGAATTAGTAAAACTGTTATTATTAACAAAATTTCTTCTCAATTTTTAAGCACTGGGCCATTTACCTTACGCGGACTGTGCACTTCATTTTTACCTTTCTCTCGACGATTCTTTTCCATTTATTCATGTAATCAGCCCAAGAATAAAAGGAGAACCGTCTCTCTCCAAGTAGATACTTACAATAATTCCTCCGACAAGAAACAGTGTGTTTCAAGGAGGACAGTGGCAGCGACGTTAGGTTCATGAAGTAAGAGTAAGGAGACTCATCTGCCTAGATCAGCGCTGCACAAGGAGCTGTTTTCGGCGCCTAGCGGCGAGCAACCTACCTATCTCGTTGCTAAGGTTAGAATCGGTGAGGAGAACTGCAGTAGTGTATGTGCGTGAACGTAGGCTCGTAGCATCAGTAAATATGGCTGGGTTCAAGTCATACCAAATGCACGTACACTACTGCAGTTCTCCTCACCGATTCTAACCTTAGCAACGAGATAGGTGGGTTGCTCGCCGCTAGGCGCCGAAAACAGCTCCTTGTGCAGCGCTGGCCTAGATTGAAAGTGGTCACGAAAAATGTTCCGTTTACTGCCAGGTTCGCCAAATGGAATGGCTTGAACTTTGTCGTCGCCATCTTGAAATTGTAAATGACAGATGATGAGACAAAAGGTTAGAAATACATGGTTACATTACAGGAGATGTACATATACACATATCTGAGAAACATGCTATTACGTGGTTACAGTAGGACGTGTGAATATGAAAAATTGAAAGGAAAGTAATGATAATACTCTTTTCCGTCCTCGACTTTTTCATGTACACTAAGGGACAGAATCGGCTTCCCTTCGGAAATTTGGCAACGTTGCATGTCACTAGGCATAACTCAGTGGTTCCAGTGACAAGCAACGTTGCCAAATTTCCGAAGGGAAGCCGATTCTGTCCCTTAGTGTATCTACATATACATAAAATCCTCAGTTTAGGTACGAATAAAAAACAGTTTGATGATATTTGTAAAAACGTGGCATCTCAAATTTTCACAACTTACCTTATTTGACACTCGTCAGGTTATAACCTGACTGTAAGCTGTCAAAATTTGGAGTAGATTGCATAGTGAAGATAGCAATTGACGAACGAAACATGTATTAGTTCGTTTTGGCTGAAGGTGTGCGTGTAACGCGTAGCGCACTGCACGTACACTTGATTCCACATTGGAGCATCTCGACGCCCCTACCGATTCGCGACCGATCTGCGCAGCTCCCACTACTACCCACGGTTTGAACCGCATGCGATTGGTCGTGGTAATTTCCAAGGAATAATTGGTACATCCCAAACGCGGGACCTGACCGTTGTCAACGTAAACAGTCCCGCACGAAGAGTGAACAGAGAGAGTAGAGAAGGCCGTGCGACGGAGAAAAACATAGGCGGTTAAGTGGGGAGGCGGCGTAGCAACGTCGCCTGAGGGTCGTGCCTGCGCGAAATCTTGATGCTCTACTGTGGAATCAAGTGTAACATGTATTATGAGACGAATATTCAAGATGGCGACGACAAAGTCAAGTTATTCCATTTGTCTTATTGTCTTGTTAGACCAACTTTTGTCTGTCTGGGGTATAGAGATGAGTCTCCTTACTCTTACTTCATGGTCAGGTTGAAGCTTTAACCCCTCGGCTACCACCTCAGTATCTGGTACGGACCCTAAGTTTTCCACTGGTCGCCCACCTCCGTATCTCGTACGGACCCTCCGTTTTCCACTGGTGGCCCGCCTCCGTATCTGGTACGGACCCTTTTTGTAATGCGGCTCCCGCGTCAGTGCCAGATACTCTAGAGGCTGTCTGTACCGTGATGTTTCAGTGTCGAGGCCTCAGGTAGCAAAGTGTCGTTTTCGTTCCGAGGGCCCGGGCCTCACAGTCAGTTTGTCATTTCAGGGGTCGGTAGCTGAGGGGTTAAAGGTCGTCGCCCACTAGGCCGAAGCGCGGCGAAGCGAAGCGCGGCGACCACGCATCGCTCATACGACAGAACAGCAGCGACCACGCATCACCCATATGACAGAACAGCGGCGACGAGCATTTCGCTTTGGTCGCTGCGCGTCGCTTCGGCGTAATGGGCGACGACCTTTAAGCGCTGAATGGTCCTAGTGCTAACGTATAAACTGTCCTACGACGGAATAATGGAAGGCCAGCGAGGAGACAGGAGGACAAGCGTTGCCGGCGGTTGACGGACAAAGATAAATAAATAAAGGAAACGGTGTGCGCGTACAAAGGGAAGCAATATCCTTGTCTTTAGTCTTGTGCAGAACTCGGTGGCTCGTAGCTGGATGAGGAGCTAATAGCGGTTGCGGTAAACAAGCCGCTTCTGCCGCGGAAACATCGTGTGCTCCGCGCAGCCTTCCCTCTTATTCTTCCATGCCTCTCTGTCAGCTTCTGCCGTCTTCCTCCACCTTCCGGTCGCTTCCATTTAATCCTTGCCACCTCTTTCCGTTCCCGTCGCTGGCCCGCCGTTCCTTTTTCTTTCCCGCAACTATTTCCGTTTTCTGATCACCTCCACTCATTCCCGCCCATTTACTTTGCCTCTCGCGCGCGATTTGCACTTCACTTTTTCAACTGCGCTTCGACTGACGACGCCACGCGATTCGCTTAATACCATGTAGCTGCTGTGTAACAGCCAGCTGAAATCTATTTCGGCTGAATGAGATTAAGATAAAGCTGGTGCGCCGCGGCGAAATGTCTTTATGCGGCTTGCTGAAGTGGATAGATTGAATGTTTCTTCATAAATTGGATGAAGTTTTTCATGCGCCTTTTAACGCCAACTGCCGGGGTAAGTGATTACAAAGAAATTCGGGGACAGATGATCATTTTTCAAAGCGAGTGTTAATCTTTCTAGGAGGAAACATGAAACAGTCTGGTCGTGCGAGCAAAAACTATATTCAATAACCGGTTTGTTGCATAATTAATAGATATAAGAAACAAAATGTCACACGAATCACGGAGTAAAAAAATAGGAAGGTAAATCGAAGTGGCACGGCTTAAGATACCTGTATAAATCTTAATTAATATTTTTTGTACGTCAGCAGGTGGAATAGTTAATATTGAGACAGTTCGAAATTCTGTTAACCTGTTAATGCGTTGAAATAAATCAGGATTCGTGATACCGTTAGCTGAGAAATACTTTAAAAACTAAACTATGGTATTTTCGAGGAAATAATTTCCGCTTATTCTTCTCATTGTACTGTGCAAAATTTGATAAATCATTGATAAAACTAAAAGTTTCTTTCACCCGAAGAAATACAGAGCACAGGTTTATGGGAATTTACTGTTAAAGTGCAATAAACTGTAATTACTGTAAGTACCCCTTAAGAACAAATGCTTGTTACATGAAAAATAACAGGGAAAATGAAACGAAATTAGTGCTTATCAACTCTTTATTAATGGAACAAACAGTTTTATAAACTGAAATAACAAATGTAATCAACTGTTATTCCATAAAAACGAGTTATTTTTAATATGGAAAAAGTACGATTTGGGATTAATGTTCCTAAATTACAGGAAGATTAATTTAGTTATATTAGTAACGGTTATCTTTACGAACTTCGACGAAATTAAGAAAAATCTATTTATAAAATTATTGCTTTGACTTAAAATTAAAAAGAGAACACTAAGTGAAAAATATGTATTTTCACACAATAAGTTGTAGTTAGTGAGATGGTAAGTTTATATTTCTATTTTTGGCGAATTTTTCAAATCTGGAGCCACCCCTGACTTGCACCAAAGTGTACAAAAATGGTTATTCTTTGATAACTGTGCACAATAAAGGACACAATTTATTGATTTATTGTTGATTTATTGGTTATTAATCAAATATGGAAAAAATATGTTGACCTTTGTTGTACACATAAAAAATAACATTTTTCTTAAGTTTATTCTTCAATTAACACACATTTGAGAGCCTTATAAAAAGGCTGTTTATAAAGGTGGATTCAAAATTTGCAATTTAATCGCTCATCTGTTATCGGGTTTGCATCAAACGTACATATTTTACGTATATTTAAAGTGAATAGTAGTGTACTAGTTAAACTTAACGTTTGTAGCTATAAGTTATAAATAAAATATTCTATCAGTTTTATTAAAGTAATCATTGCAAAAATTTTGAAGAAGTTTTGCCAAAGGAATACCGTTCTCGTTATTGATAACACAACAAGGTGTATTACAAGAGAGAAGAGGGTGATTTGTTTCCTTGAAAAAATTATTCTAATTAAATCTTGTCTCTTTGTTCGTCATTTTCAGCGTTCTGCAATTTTCGATGCAAGTTCTTGTTGGGTGTTTAAATTGTACATATAAGGATAAGCGCGGGTAATAAGGCCCATTTAAGGATCCATGATTTTTTTAGAAAAAAAATATACATAATTTTGAGAACTCTTTATTTTACAGAAATCTATGAACATTAAACTAAAAACGGTGATATTTTTAATAATACGTATATGACAAAATTGGTAAGTTTTTAAAATCTTGTAAACGGGCCTTGTTTCGTGTAGAGCAGGTAATTGGGCCCATCCATTTAGAGTGTACAGTTCGGGCAAACAAAGGCATCCTCGTCTTCAGGTATGCCACACTGACGCATATCACTTTTGAGTTCAGTTCCGCATAATTTGCAAAGCCAAGTTTCTTCGGAGTTGGCGTCCACGTTTTCTCTGAAGGTGGATGAAATGGGCCCTTCTTCACAGACTTTTGTTTTTTTGTCCCGGTTGAAGTGACGCGTGCTTTGGAGCTCTTCCCATTATTATTCCCACTCAATATTTTGGTGGGCCTTATTATCTGTTTTATCGCTTCCTCGTAATTGAGGTTAAATGTTAAACGTGCACTTTACAAAATCATCCATTTTCTGGGAATACGTTGCCATCATATGTACTTATACATACCTGTAGTGTCGTAGTAATTGGATAATGAGTACTCCCAACACAAATTCAGGAAAACGGCGTAATTGTTATAATTCGAGCAACGAAACTTGCAGGGGAAACAGTTGTTGAATGTGCAACCGGTAAATGTTATATCAGCGGCGCAGAAACGCTTCGAATGACATTTCGTATGTAATAATAAAAGCAATACATAAAACTGTATACGAGTGTTGTAGATCGACCTACCAGGGAAAAATGACGGTTGGGCCTTATTACCTGCGGGGCCTTATTACCTGCACTTACCTTAGGTAGCGAAACGTAATAATAATATTAAGGGTGAAAAACTGAATGGAACAAGTCGTCGCAGTTACAGAATCGAAATTAAGGAACGTGTATAAATTTAAGTATTCGCATAATATTTATGCTACTATGACATACATCTCAAATAGCACACAGATGTCCATCTGAAAGTCTTAAAGACGTCCACCTCAGACATTCACGACACATTAAGGGGCGGTTCCGGTCTAAAAACCAATTTTTTTTTATTTCATTTATCGAATGTTCAAGCTTTTAGGAATAGGTGTTTAAAAGGATTTTTTGAAATTCGTAAAAGTCTCGAAATTATAGGCATTTGAGTAGCGGCAAATGCGTGGGGAACACCCGGCCACTCGGCACTCCCGTATTTAAACGCGTGTTTCTCGAAACAGTGTTCTCAAAATCGGTGGAACCTGTATCTCCAAAAGTTATTATCCGATTCGACTGAAACTGTTTTATTTTGAAGAATATACTTCTAGCTCGCGGACAGACCAGTAAAATTTAAAAAAAAATTGAAAATTCGTAATTTTGAAATGCGTTTAAAGCACGAAAAATATATGGAAAAAGTGATTTCAAACTTCAAGTGTCGATATTTTCTCAAAAAATGTAATCTTTTTAAGTTTTTTTTTGGTCAGTCCACGAGCGAGTTTCACGCCCTTTAATGATCTGCCATTGTTTTTTATTTCAGACCAATGGTTTAGGTGTTATAGGTTCCACCGATTTGGATGAGTTTGTTGACGCCTCGACTTCAACGACTCCCCAGTGCCGTCTGCAATGATTAATTCTAAAACAAAAAATTTATTCCTATAGTTTAAGACATCCTTAATACAATGCAAGGAGCCACATTAAATTATATGTAATAGTTTTCCTTTAATTAATTCCTAACGATCACCTATTTGTATGGGCTCTAGACCGGAACCAGTGGGTACGTCTTAAAAACGCCCAGAAGATGTCTTCAAGACGCATTGACACAGCCGTCTTGGGACAGACGTCTTAAGCCGGGTCCAGACCTGGGTGCGTATACGCTGAGCAGCCTGAGCGCGCACGAATGACGCATGCGGAGGGGTCGAAAGTGCCATGTGTCATTCTTCACCACTTCTGTGCTAAGCCTTAGCCCGATCCACAGTCGTAAAGCTGCCATCGAAGGCTGACTACGCGTGGTTTCGCCTGTGTCGTCCTCCCTTCAAATTAAACACGGATCCCTTATCTCTCGAGTGTAAACACGCGTTCGAATTTCAAAACAAAAGCCCGCTTTGACGTATTCCGTGCGAGAGAAGGTGGGCCTCGGGGAGGAGATTGCTGTGAAGAGGGCCTCTTCAAGAGAGCGACCGTTTGGGAGGGATGCAGGGCAGATTGGTTAGGTTAGGTTAGGTTAGGTTAGGACCAATCGGACTTCAAGCCCACCTTCTCTCGCACGGAATATGTCACGCGTGCTTTTGTTTTGATACCGAAGTGATAAGGGATCCGACTCCAATTTGAGAGGAAGACGACGCAGGCGGGGTCATTCGCAGTGAGCGGACTACCCTTTTTCTTGTTGCGTCCCTCCGCGGAGCGTATTGCCGCCCCCCGCGAGTAGGTATCTCGTGTTATTTTTTAATGCAGCAGCGATAACAAGAAGTGTATTCACCTTATTGTTCAGACCGAACCCCAATAATCCCCTTTTATCGAATATAATATAGTACGACTGCGGCAATACAGTTTATTGTGAACAGAATATTTGGGGTTTTTATTGCATCCTAAGTAGTCGACCAAGCGCTCCCAGCTACCTGAAACCAGGCGCATCGCGGGACGTTTGTCACCGTGCCCCAACTGCATAGGGTAGAACCCTTAATTACTGACACCTACCCAATTACTGTCACCTTAAGCTATTTTACTTAAAATAACGAATAAATAAACGTTGTAAAGTAATACAAAAAAAGAATTATGTAATTCAACCTATGTATAATCTATACGCTAGAAAAGGCACCACTTAATTTTTTTTTTTTTCATTAATTTCTATAAGACGATACAAAATTTTAATTTGATGACAACAGTGGAAATTGCGATTTCCTTAGTAGTGAAAGAGAAAACAGGGCACTAAAGAAAGTGCTATAATTATTATATTTAAATTATTTACATAATAAATAATAATTTTTTAGTACAATATAAGTATCATGGAAAGTCACAACGATCGTAATATAACGATTAATTAAGCCTTTTTAATTAATATTTGGGTGACAGTGATTGGTACAAGCGTTTCGAGCATTTTGGTATTACTGTCATAGCAGTAGTTGCTCATGTACATGAGCTGGCAGTAATTGGGGTGTCAGTAATTCAGTCACACACGTTTTAAAGGTGTCAGTAATAGATCTCGAAATATGTTTTTGTAGATTAATGAATTTATATATAGAAATAGAAATTCTAAGACCCACAAATTTTTTTTCATGAAGTAAACATATTAAACCATAATAAATAAAATAAAAACTTATACTTTTAATCAATAAACACAGATGCTATGCAATAATATTAGAGTCAGTCCTTAATGTGTCAGTAATTGGGGCTTCTACCCTACAGTTTCTCCATCTCCGCCAATTAAAGAAGCTTAATGGATAGGGAATAGACCACAGAATAAGAATAGGGACATATTTTTTTCCAATTCTTTTACACTTTAACCGGGCGTCAAATTTGCAAAAGAAAAGCATTTCTATTATGTTTGTGTTGCAAACACCTCTCTCGGAATACAAAAACAATTCATTCCCACAGATCAATCCTTCGTGATTAAAAGAAAAAGACACCAAGTCCGTACCTTAAATAATTTAGGAGTTTAAAATTGATTTCTGAAGCCGTTTCGTAAAAATCAACGAAAGCAGAGAACTTTGAAGATTTGTATTTTTTAAACAATTTCGAATCGGGAAAAATGAAGACTTGGCCCTCTCTAATTTCATATGGACTACGATATATTTCAATAGTATCATGAAATTTCCAGACATCGAGGATTTCAGAAAAGTATCTAATTTGCTTCTATTTTCCACGTTGAGCGCAATGCGCTCCAAACTCCCTTTGATGTGTGGCAGAACACCGACAACGGTTGGCTCAGGCCATGTGCCTTCGTCGGCACTCGCGAGTCGGGTCGCATGCGTCGAGTTACCACGAATGACACGTCCATACTATATAGCATATGCGTTCACGCTCACTCTTTCTGACGCAGAAGCACCCGGGTTTAGCTACCGTTTCACCCGTCCACATTAGAATATTCGTGCGTGATCAGCCTTACTCAACGTAGGGTAGATGTCCCAATTACTGCCAGTGTCCCAATTACTGCCACTTTATTTATTTTATGTAATAAAAACGTAACATATGAAACAAAATGTACAAAAAAATGTTATTATGAAACGGAGATTCTGATTTACATAAAAATAAAACAAATATATGTACTCATATGTACCTAGTGCTTAAAAAATAATATTGAAAAATGAAAGTGCCATTTGAGCGTCAAAAACGCGACGACGTTAGTAGGAAGTGATGGCGAAATCGTACTAAAGAAAGGGTCGCAATTTTACTATTCAACCTCTATCTATTGCATAAAATGAATTATTCCGGTCTAGAAGAATTACTTTAATCATGTAACGAATAAAATACATAATATTTATTGTTAAGTTATAATAATTAATGGTGACATCATTAGGGACCAAATTTTTGGGCTTGTCCCTATTACTGTTGGCAGTATTCGGGACAAAAAAACGTGAAGTACGCATAACTGTCATCTCTCAAAGTTCAAATTCTTAACCTCAAAGTCACGTGTAGCGTGTGATGCTGTGATATTAAATTATAGATATATATTAAATGTACACATATATTAAATTATAATAAGATATAAGACATATAAGGTACGTATATGTATTAAATTATTTAAAATTTAATAGGTTTGTCATATTTAGTCTTAGTAAAAAGGACCGACTGTAATCGGGTCTCATTGTCAATAATAGGGACCGTCAGTTATGTGGTCACAGTTATTAGGACCGACAGTTATTGGGTGGCAGTCATACGGACAAGACGATTTTTGAGGTGACAGTTATAGGTACACTAGGATCGCTCGCGAATTTTAATTAATTATTAATAAATTCTTCATATTTAATTCATAAAACTATTTTTTTTAATTAAAGAGATGTTAAATAATATTATGTTTCAATCGGAGACGATTTTTAGGTTAAACAACACGCGAAATGATTAAATGAAGTTCAGTTATAATCTTAAAGTGGCAGTAATTGGGACATCTACCCTATACTCATTCAGGTCTGGACCCGGCTTAAGAGACACTTTTTGAAAGAATTTTTCACTTAAATTTTCGAGATTCCAAAGTAGTAGGTATGTTTTATAGAACCAATTTGTTTGTGACAAACTTATATAGTAGAATTGAATTATTGTTGTAAGCAGAGATGGGCAAAATTTTTATTTAAATAAAATTTCGAATAACGGCTAAAAGTTAAAAAACTATTCGTCATGTGTCGAATAAAATTAAAGTTACAGTTACAGTTAAAGTTAAAAAATTTATTCGACGCTGAAGTTGAAACTCGACGAATGAAAAAATTAACTTTATTCGTCGAATAAAAGAATTAACTTTGTTCGTCGAATAAATTCTCATCGAATACAAAACTTAACTTTATTCTCCAAATAGTCCAAAGTTAAAGTAACTTTCATTTGATCCTTATTTAAATAATTTTTTATTTATTTAATTCCCAACTCTGATTGTAAGAGAATAAAAATACGTTAAGAGATGTACAAAATACAATGGAATTACTTTTCACAAGGCTGAGTCTTTCTTCGTGACAAATTTTACAAAAATAACGGTAATAGCAATCGATAGCCTGTTAAGAATTAATTAAAAAATTGTCCAACTAAATGAATCAAAATATCCTGTACATTTTGTTTTACACTATGTTTCATACTGATGAATTTCATATTGCTACATGTTTGCTTTTTATACATTAAACTGGAATTGAAGAATATTAATCCCATTAAAAGCATTCAGAGAATAAATTCATATTCGCTTGTATTTGCAATATTACCGTGAAATAAGAAATCCTTTGGCACCGCGACAAAGGCTTCCATCTGTGCGTTCCATTCTCCTTCGATTTTCTTTCAGCCTCACACGTACAGCGTATCTCTAATACTTTAATGTAACAACTGTGTCAAGTAGATAATTGAGCTTCAGCTACTTTTAAATAAGAGACATACAATTTGTAAGACACCAGTATATTTCCAGTTATGTTTAATATATGAACGAGCTTATTATATATTATTTGAATGTAAACTGCAACCCAAGGTGAATCCGTTAATTAAACACTGCTATTTTGGCGGATAATTCTTTCCGCATGAAACGGTGCTTCCTACTGCTCACAAAAATATATTTTTTCGTTGAAAAATATACACACATAACAAATAATTAAACTGTTCCATATTTTCACTATCATTAATATAATTAGTATCTTACACTAACAAGGGAACACCGAGAACCCGGACTCACCGATTGGAACGCAACTTTGTGCCCTATTGTGTTCATTTGGGCCCTATCGCCCTTTAAGGGGGTGAAAACTAACCTCAAAGTCAAAGTGGCACCTCCACTTTTTCGCGTATAACTCTCAAAGTACAACAGACAGAAAAAAATGTTTCAAACAAAAGTTTAATGGTGCAATAAGCGCTACAAACTTCGGTTAACAAAATATTTGAAAAAGTTTTTTTTCATCAGATATTTTTCTTTTTAAACTCTTTTCAACATTTTCTTAACGCAAGTTTTCAGCGCTTATTGTACAATTAAACTTTTGTTTGAAACATTTTTTTCTGTCTGTTGTACTTTGAGAGTTACGCGCGAAAAAGTGGAAGTGCCAATTTGACTTTGAGGTTAGTTTTCACTGAATAAATTTTTTACTGAATAAATTCTGCATTTTTATCCTAACAATTATAATTGAACAATGTTACCTATAATACTTATAAGTCATAGAAAGTAACACATACTTAAACATTTTTAACCTTATAAAGAAATTGTTGCTCATATAAACTAATTGTAAGCTTTTTATTCACCTGAACTATTTATACAGTTGGCATTTTGTTTAAGTACCTAAATATGATGTAAAATCGAGTTTCGTGTTTAAACAATTGAACACTCACCCTAATTTTTCTACGAATATTGTGCCAAAAAATTAAGAAAAGGCCTTTCTAGTACATATTTTTTACCCCCAATAACTGTTTCACTGCAAGTTAAGAAGTTGGTAGATTTTTCAAAGCTTTGAAGTTTCAATAGCTCTTTGTGAGTGCATTATTTGCAGTAAATGCTTAGATAAGTTTAATGTCTACAAGGAAAAAGGAAAACTTGAAAGTTGTGTAAGTACTTGTAGGTACATACATAAGGTAAAAGGCCCTATTATGGCACAGATGCTAGAGAGGGATATGATATTTTCAATGATTTTAAATAATTAAGAACCTAAATGTTGCGAATTTGTGCGTTATTCGATTATTTCGTGTTTTCTGAAGTAGAAATAATCGTTGTTTGTAAGTATAACGTTAAAAAATAATTATATGATTGAAAAATAGGAGTGATGTACATGTACGTATTTATGGCACAGCTTTCAAGCCCGTGTCCCTGGTGTTCCATAATGTATGTCCCTATTTATGGTACAGATAAAAACATAAAAACTACTATCTTTTCTTATATTTCAGTTATTTTTATAAAACTAATATATGTACATTAGTTTTTAAAAAGAATGGGGTTGACAAAATAATAAAAAACATAAAAAATATTTTTTAGAAATGAAACTATATTTATTTTGTTTCGTTAATTTTTTTTGTATTTCGTTTATTTTCTGTTGCAATTTCTTTTCTTCTGCAGCTATTAGTCTTTTTTCTTCCTGCAGATTTTTCTTTTTGGCAATTTTGTCTTGTTTTATTTTTTCTTTCTCTTCCTTCTGGAGCTGCTCTTGCCACCAGGCATCGGAGGTTGCAGCCGCTGGCGGTTTCGGCTTCTCCGAACCTTCGACTTTCACCCTCTTTTTTTTAGGTAAATATTTTGTGGGCAGCGTAAATGCCTCTGCAAAATTTTTCGTTTGGGCAATATTGCTATCTTCTATGGATGAAAAATGTTGTATTGGTACGTGTCTTCTAATCTATATTTTTTTAACAGCATTCGACTTACCTTGATTATCAATCATCGCAGCATTCTCCTTCTCTGATGTTTTATCAATTATATTATTATTTAAATTAATACTACTCTCTATATATTCAAATATAACATTTTCTTCAATGTGCTGTGGTATATTAATTACGTCTAAAACCCTTTCTGGTATATTATCTACCTGTTTTTCTAAAATCAAATCGTCTATCTGATTTTCGGTAGCTTCTGGAGCTACTACATTAAATTTAAAATCTATTAAATTTTCTACGCTCCTGACGTTGGGTTTTCCTTTCAGACTATAAATAAAAAACACGTCTCATAATTTCATTTAAATAAATCAATTTACACTATTCAGGCATGCAATATTTTATAGGTTATTTTTACAATTTTCAAACCAAATTTTATAATACACTTACTTATACGTATGTTGGATAAAAATAAAGGTTAAATATGAAGATTGTTTGAAGCCACAACCAAAAAAACTTAGAATTAAGACCGTTTTTAATTAAATATCGTACTCTTTAGACTTTGACTTTTCTGTACCAGAAACCGGGACTACGCTTGATTCAACTGTCCATGGCACATGGAACAAGCGAATTATCGTTCCATAAATACGGACTTCTAAAAAGTCAATGTACATAATGTTGGAACAGCTTTATAATTAATAAAATCACCACCGGATTCGAATTTGTTTTAATTAATTACAATCTACGAGTTTTCAGCTTTCGAATAAGCTATTAAACATCTTTTAAAATCATTGAAATTTGTAAATATGCTTGAAACAAAGAAGTCAGTGTATCTGTATTTCAACTCGAATAGCAGCAAATTTTGTACCAACTCAGAGACATGGACACTTAAACATTTTTTTTTATGTTAAATTCATTGACGCCACATTTATATTCATACACATACAAATATTTAGATAGTAATGTTTATTAATATAATTTTATTTAAATTATTATATATACATATATATAATATTATTCACTTTTTCTTGTAGTGTTTCATAAATTGGAACACTGTGCCATAATAGGGCCTTTTACCTTACCCGCGAATGTCGTATTTGAAGAGTAATAGACGAATGGCACTCAGAACTAGTTTAACGTTAATATTATCGTTATAATGTGTCCAAGTTCTCTTACAAGTTAGTAATATAACCTTCTATCCTTAAAACCATTTATCGTGGACATATCGGTCCGTGCGGTTACTTCCTACCTTCATAATCCTTACTACAGGTAATTGTTTGAGTTTGCCCGATTACAGGACAAACTTTTAAAACCTACTGAACCGTTACGCATTCTGTATCTGTTCTTCGTTAATTTACTACTTCTCACATAATTTTAGAAAATTTTTCAATGTTCGGAAGTTTCGCGCACAATCAATTAAGGGCGAATTCCACTTACGCCGAAATCACCCCGCAACGCCCGTGATTTTCATTAAGGTGGGTTCTCCTGTACGCGACTGGACGCATCGTCAAGAATTTCAAAGTCGATTTTCTCGAAAATGAAGCGCGATATGAAAAAAAAATACTCTTTCTTTTCGACTTATAACAAGTAAATAACTCGAGAAAAAGGAATAAAATTTTTTGATATTGCGCTCCATTTTTCGAGAAAATCGACTTTGAAATTCTTGACGATGCGTCCAGTCGTGTATAAGGAAACCTACCCTAATGAAACTCACGGGCGATTTGGGCGTAAGTGGAATTCGCCCTAAATAATATTCTATTTTAAGACAATGCTATTAGAAGTTACATCGTGCAATCTAATTTGGCAGGATAAAAAAAATTAATCGCGAACGAAACAACAACAAAAAAATAAAAAAACCTTTTACAATCTTTTTTTCAAACATGATTATTACGATTTATAAAACACAATTGAAAGTACAAATAAAACTTGTTGTACCGTTTCGAAATTCCCTTTAAGCATGAAAAAAAATTTTAAAACTTGAACGCCCCCAATGTAGAGTCTACATCACGGCCCTGGTAACGCGGGGCTCTCGGGTGAACGCTGAAAAAAATTCCGCCGGAGTTTATAGAGGGTCCCATTTCTCCAGAGAAAATCAAGCAACCTATAATATTTAGAAATAAGCTTGGCTACCCGATGTAAAGTTTATTGCGGGTAAAAATAACGGTTACGAGACAAATAATCGAGGGAACGTTTATTAGCCGTTAAGCTCGAGCATAGGTTCGCTGTAAAATCGGTACCGTCTCGGCGTCTTTAATAAAGAAAAAGGTTAATAGAACCTAACGTTCTTGAATTTTACGCGTTGTTAGGTATGTATCAAAGTAAACTTCACTGATGTGCACTGCGAAGCTTGGGCAAAGCAATCTAAAACCACTCTGGTAGAATACGTCTTTGTAGAATTATGCACACTCATTAGCACGTAATAAACGGTAATGCACTTCACACTATCTTTGAGCTGTCCGCCGTACTTCATTCAACAGTTAATGCATTCTGCTCCGCTATCGGGAGACAGTAACATCAACATGTAATTATCCCTAACATTTGTGAAGAAATATTGCAAATTCAGGCGAATATTCATGTAACCGCGTAAAAGCGTGACTCCGCGAATAAGAAACGAACCATTTACATTGTTTACTCAACGGTTTGGATTTCTGTGAGACGGTATTGGACGAATCTAGAGACGCGGTAGCGTCTCGACGCCAAGTACAGGAAAGACACCCATATGTCGACTGTCGCTACCGCTATCATTTACTCGAGAAACGGCTAATCCAGCCTAACCTGAAACTTATTTCATTAATATCTCACGACGCCTGCAATATTTTCTAAATTTAAAGGCATTTTTCTTATGTAAACCGCATATAAGCTTTCGAATAAGACCAAATTTCAATAAAATCTGTCCACGCATGACAGAGATATCATAATATCGTCTCATGGATCTGTCAGAAACGGTAAGATTTTCTTCTCCTTATCCTTCTCCTTCTCCTTATCCTTCTCCAAGCGAAATTTTCGTCAACATAATACGTATACGCGTTACACGCACACCTTCAGCCAAAAGAAACTAGTGTATGTTTCGTTCGTCGACTCTCGGGATCATTCGGCAGGGATCGGCGTCCGTCATTGTACATATACCTATGTATACTATTGAATTATAACCTACCAAGTGTCATCGCTTTATAACCTACCAAGTGTCATCGCTTTATAACCTACCAAGTGTCAATTCATCATAACCTGCCAAGTGTCAAATAAGGTAAGTTGTCAAAATTTGAAATGTCACGAGTTTTTTACACTACATGGGAGACTGAATTATTGTCTCAATTAACAGGGTGGGTCGCCAAAATCTTTTAATAGATTTTTATGTAGAGTAGCAGACTGGGAAGTTGTCCGGAGAAGGTTCGACAGAGAAGCATCTTCTTTCGCATAAGTTTCTGGAAATTTGTACCATGCATGTACAAAATATATATTATAACAAATTGCATTGCATTTAAATTGACAGATATTTTTATTATACCAGCAAATTATTTTTAATTTAGAGTTTTTATGTAAAGCTTATAGAAATGAAGGGGACGCACAGGACTTAGATAAAAATGAAGGGGACGCACAGGCTTGGATAGAACTGAAGGGAACGCACAGGATTTGGTTAAAAATGAAGGGAGCGCACAGGCTTGGAAGTTGTCCGGAGACGATTAGATAGATAGACAAAGCATCTTGTTTCGCACAAGTTTCTGGAAATTTGTCAAAAAAGGTAAATCTACAAAATTTGTCAAACGACGTAGCATTAAGAATTATTAAGAAAATAGATTATGGTGGACTGCTGGCAATGTAGAGCAAGTCACATTAGTGAAGAAAGTACGCTGAAAACACATCTCCCTTGATGCTTTTCAATCTTTTGTGAAAGACATTCGTAATACTTTAATATATAAAATCCACAGTAATTGCCACGCTATTCATTAATTCATTAATGTTTTAGATTCCCATTAACAATATTTCAATTCACCAAAAAACATACTAAATTAATATTATTCCAACACCAATAAATTGTGCGTTAAAAATATTGGATTGCTTTGTTCATTTTCGCTGAATTATTACCATTAGCATTTAATTTAAATTTCCTGCAACAAGACTTTCTGCCATACGCTCTCACCTCCTTCGGACACATTATGTAGTCTCTACACTTACTATAGCAAAAGGCCACTCTATTTCTATTATACTATATAAATTCTACGTTAAGTCGTATAACTAAAAAAAATGTGGCTTTCATATATTTACAGATAATCGAAGCAGAAGATGATGTAGTGTGATCTACGTCAGACTATGTACGCACAAATTTGAAGGTAGGGTTTTGCATACGCAATTATTTATTCACTTATCTTGACATATGAGCACGTATGATAATTTATAAATAATTAGTAAATGTGTCCTATTTCAGTGAACGATGCAGACGAAGAGAATTATTTCAACAGCTGAAAGAGAAAGTAACTCTGCTGCACGAGCAAATGAAATAAGCACATTTTCAGGTATATGTATAAAATAAAAAATGTATTTCTTTAAAATTATTATAATATTTATGTTATTATATAAATATATTATGGGGATTATTTTCATTACTGACGGCTTCCACGGCCCCGGTAATAATCTGATATTAAAAATTATTTGAAGCCATTCCCTATGGAAATTATCTTTGTAAAAAGAAGTGAGATCCCCATAAAAACTTAAAAAAAAGTAAAAAAATTACGCCAAGTACATGAAATCAAATAAATCACAAAAAATAGAAGATAATATAATATTAAAAATTATCTGAAGTCATTCCCTATGCAAATTATCTTTGTAAAAAGAAGTGATATCCCTATAAAAACTTCAAAAAAGTAAAAAAATTACGCCAAGTACACGAAATCAAATAAATCACAAAAAATAGGTGATAATTACAAAATAAAAAAAAGTTGTGAAATCAAAATGAGCTGCAAGTACATAAAGGTGCTTTCCCGCAGCGTGCAAAGGTGACACGGTGTAACGCAATGTAAGATTCGGTGCTTTCCAACTGCGCTTAATAATATTAAGCAGATATATTTTTATAGAAATAAATATTTCAATACCAATAAATATTTTATTCAAAATACTTGGCGCTGCGAAACCGAAAAAATGTTAATTGTCTTATTAATAGTAAATTAATAATTTACAATAACTCACGATTTATTCTACATATATTTAATTCTAATATCATACGTAGCATATGCACACGCACACATACACACATTCACGAATGCACGCACAAGAAAGAAAGAAAAAGATTAATGCAGTTTATAGGGTAAAGAGTACAATGGTTGGCCACTTAAGTAAGAGTGTCACATAAATAATGAATTATAAGTGTGAATTTAGTAAATTTGCATTGGAAATCAATATAAATAAGTAAAAAAAAGTCCTAATAATCTAAAAATAAATGGAGTTTATTTAAAAAAAAGCAAGAATTTATAAAAATATACAAAAAATGTGTTGACTACGAAAAAATATAGTTATTGGCATGGTCACGACAGTAGTTGTCCGATCGGTTCGACAGTGATTGGCCGCTATTTGACACATAATATAACCTAAAAGAAAATGTTATATAGCTTTTATAATGTGTTCATCTGTATATTCTTTCCCATATTTCCTATCACCTTTTTTCACTTTTGGCATATTTTATAGTGGGGTAATTCAGTTCTACTAAAAAATTCAAAATTTTTACAATTTATCTACTAGGAAAGCACAATTTAAATTTTAACTTCAATTTACTTAAATAAATTCTGTAATCAAATTAAATTTGAATAATCTAATTAATTCAATCAAATTTCATTTTTAATTCCAATTTAATTAAATAAATTTAATAATCAAATTGAATTTGAATACACCAATTAAAATTCAAATCACAGGAAACTTAAAATATAACTATACAATGTAACATACCTAATTGTACTTCTTATTTTTATTTAATTATACTATAATTATATAAATGTTGAATCTTTCTTACAAATGACCGTTTCAGCACCGCTAATGAATAGGGGGCCAATAACCGTTTTACCGTTACTAAGGTTATAAAACAATCATCGGCCGCCCGGCCAATTATTGCCATTCAACATTATTCATATGACAGTTGTTGGCCCCCTGTATTTTTCATAATATATGTATAATTTTAACAAATAAATAATTCTCTTATAAAGTTTCAACTTTTATTTATCGATAGGTACCGAATATGAGAGATATACATATCATAAATACATTAAACTATTCGTAAACTTTTAACTGTACTCTTGTGGTTTTTTGATTAAATGGCTGTAATTTCCAAGCTTCAAAGCCGAGTCATCCTATTTGCTTTTATATATAATCACAGTATATAGTGAGTGGAGAAATGTTGATTACATCCGAAGCAAGAAAGTACAAGGAATATGAATATGTTCATTAAAAAAGGCATAACATTGGTATTTCTTTATATTCATTTATTTCTCAAAATATGGCCAATCATTGTCAGATGGCCAACCACTGTACTCTTTACCCTACATATGTATTCAGTTTAACAACACCAATTCGGTGAGCAGCGCCAAGTATTTTGAATAAAATATTTATTGGTATTGAAATATTTATTTCTATAAAAATATATCTGCTTAATATTATTAAGCGCAGTTGGAAAGCACCGAATCTTACATTGCGTTACACCGTGTCACCTTTGCACGCTGCGGGAAAGCACCTTTATGTACTTGCAGCTCATTTTGATTTCACAACTTTTTTTTATTTTGTAATTATCACCTATTTTTTGTGATTTATTTGATTTCGTGTACTTGGCGTAATTTTTTTACTTTTTTGAAGTTTGCAATCTACTCCAATATACGCGTTACACGCTCACCTTCAGCCAAAATGATACTAACACATGTTTCGTTCATCAATCGCTATCTTCACTATGCAATCTACTCCAAATTTTGACAGCTTACAGTCAGATTATAACCTGACGAGTGTCAAATAAGGTAGGTTGTCAAAAATTTGAGATGCCACGTGTTTTTACAAATATGTTTCGTTGTACCATTGAGCTTAGGGTATGTGTCCCAATTACGGAGGGTTTAAGCCAGTTTGCGCAATCATATATTAATTAAACAATACTGCTACATGAATTTCATATTCTGAAAATTAATATCTGTTGGTGAACAATTCTTCTTTATGAAGGACTTCTTTTTAAGTAAAAAAAAAAAAATCTTTGTAATGTATTTAATTAAACAAAAACAGATGTTTTTGTCCCTATTACGGAGCCCTGAAAACTGCGCCGTCCGCATTAAGGTCTAAACACACATATCCGTTCCGTCTCAGTTCCGTGTCAGTGTACCAGTGGTAAGAAGAAGAGACCCTCTACGCCCCTCTTCTTCTTACCAATGGAACACTGACACGGAACTGAGACGGAACGGATATGTGTGTTTAGACCTTTACGGTGCCCCCATTACGGAGCCTATCCACATTTCGGTACCTTTGAATGTCGCTCCTAACGTAACTTTTGTGAAATATGGTTACCTAGAGCTATTTTGATTCATGTTTCCAGATCCACACACGCACTTCGCTTTTGACAGTTTGGAACAAAAATGAGGTTATGACGAAACCACGCTTCTGGCTTCGAGGCTCCGTATTACGGACAAGATTGAAAATCTAGCGGTATTACGGAATTTAACTTAAAAATAAAAACAAACAAGTTTGTAGGTGCTGAATTTATTGTTTTTAATTACATTAAACCTTTTTAAGATATAATATGCATTTTATACGGTGAAAACAGTGTTTATAATTGATTTATATGAAATAGTTCGGTACAACATTTCTTAAGGTTTTGGACAAGAAATGCTATTAATTCACCGAAAGCGTGTTACGCATTTTTTTATGAATACTTATAATATTATGACATATTAAAATTGTCGTTTTTTACTTCGAATCTTGTTCGTGAATATTTGAATTTAATTAAAAAAAATTTGTTTACGTTTGTTTATGCATGGATTTTGTTTCATTGATAATTTTAATAGAAAGGCTCCATAATTGGGACAGGCTCCGTAATAGGGACACTTACCCTAGTCACGAAAACCTGACTGATTTATGACCTACATGACATAATCTGTAATGATTAATTATTCATTTGATTAACAAATAAGAACAAATTAGTTCGCGTTAATATCCATTTACTTTTATAATTAATTACAGATATGTAATACGTCCAAGTTTTAACCATTCATTTATACTTTACCCAAAAAAGCAATTTATCTGACCACCTGACTAGTTGACTGATAATGTTTCGTTAACCAAAATTACATTACACAACTTTTCAAATATTCTGCGAATAAAATTAAAATTATTTGAAAAGAGAGTGCTCCAGTCTTTACACTTGTTAAATTGGAGGGAATAAATTTAACATGTAAATATCGCAAAAATTCATATTCGTTATAATCTCTGGTGATAAAAAAAATATTCATTTTTCTTGCGGTCCTCGAAATTTAATTTTCATCTAGTTACTAAAATGCTAAACTCGAATTAGAGGAGAAAATAAATTTAACTGAATTTATAAAAAGGATTGCAAGGCTGATCAGATAGTGGCCCGTTTGTCACGCTGTGACAGGATGGTAGATGAAAAGAAGCAATTCTTAAAGAAGTCCGAGCAAACGTGGCGCGCTGAGGTTTTCAGACATTATCGAGATTGAGGGTGCCAACGGTAAAGGTCGCCGGGTTGGAGGGCGAGAACTGAGTGATTTAGTGGGGTGGCTACTCGACGACTGACCGAGATAACCTGACTGTCCACGGAACAACCCCATTTGTCCAATGTCTTCCGCTACAAAACTGCTTGCCGCCCTCCGGGCTCGCGTCCTTTTGAATAATGATCGCGCTTTGTCAACCAGCAACCCGCTGATAATGCCGGATATGTTGAATGCGTCAAAGAAAAAGCTGCTTGAATCCTTTGCCCTTTACGACAACGCCGAATACGCGGAGGTCACTCAGCTAACAGCGAAATACACTAATAAAACGAACGATTTCTTTATACAATTTCGTTCGCATGTATAAATTCATGAATTATATATCGTAGCCTGTGCACTTTACATACGGCTCTCCTTACATTTGCATTACTCGTAAATTCAATCTCTTAAGTCACGGAACTCTCTGTTTAATTTCACAGGCAATTGCTAACTTCGTTTTTAGGACGAGATTTTAAATACCAAAATAATTAAACAGTTTCAAAATCTATGTATATTTTGAGATTCCGGGAACTCAAACCTCTTGCGTGTGTTATTATTGTTGTTTCGTTGCTTCTGATATTTTCAATTAATTTTCCGTATTAGAATTTCTATTAGTAGTCAAGAAAAAATAATACATCTTGTGTTCGAAGGCATCGGCAATATTCAGTACTCTGTATGCAACGCGACACATTTTTGAGGTCATCCATATGTTACGCAGGTCATTCGAATATAGGAGAAGAGAATGGTAAAAAATTAGAAACACGGTATCGTAACGTAATCCATCATATACCTAGGTAACATTTTCTTTTCTTCCAGCAGTTCGTGAATAATGAATCCAAATGGTAATTCTAATTGTAAGATTCAGGAAAGAAAAAATGAAACGACGTTTGAACTTTGAGTACACTCTAAATGAAATTTACAAAACAATCATTTACTATTCTGATATATATATAGGTTTTGAGATTTAAAAAAAAAACACCGGTAATTTTGTGACACATCCTAGTAAAATTTATTATACCATTCGTTAAAATATGACAATGGGTGCGTTCCACTTACGCCCGTGATTTTCATTAAGGTAGGTTCTCCTGTACGCGACTGGACGCAACGTCAAGAATTTCAAAGTCGATTTTCTCGAAAATGAAGCGCGATATAGAAAAAAGTTACTGTTTCTTTTCGACTTAAAACAAGTAAATAAGTCGAGAAAGAGGAATAAAATTTTTTGATATTGTGCTTCATTTTCGAGAAAATCGACTTTGAAATTCTTGCCGTTGCGTCCAGTCGCTTATTAATGAAAATCACGGGCGATTTGGGCGCACCCAATGTTGAGAAATGTGTAGAATAATAAATATACATGAAGAATAACGTTTAACGCCCATAAGTACCTACGTTGATGTTGGGTTTTCAATAACTCACGAATAACTTACAATTATTAAATAAAAAGTGCAGAACCTTTTGGAACATCAACTGAAACTTTATGTCATAATTCAGATTGTGTGGAATGCCCCGGCTATCATCTTTTGCCACTGAAGCGCCAACTACTGGTGGGATTTCAATACGTTTTCTCGCAGATTGGACAACTCAAGAAATCGTCTCCAAAGACACGAAAATATTGATTTCAAAAACCTTAATCCTGCTTGTTGATGTCGTTATGATATTAAAGAATTTACTTGTTAGCGACTTTAAATGCAAAACTTCAAGAATTTTATAACTTCAAATACTTTGAATACTTCTAAGACCTTCAGAACGATTAACACTTTATAAAGTATGCATGATTGTACCACTGACGAGATATAGGATAGACTTTATTTATGGGAGATGATCCTATGAAAAATCAGTGGTTTTGACGCGCACTCTGCACTTAAGAATAGTGACTGTAGGAAGTAATTACTGAATTGTTGAATTAATTGGATAACCGAAGTCGGTAAAGTTAATAGAGGAAAATATATAAAAAAAAATTTTAAATTAAATGATTTTATTTAACTTCATCAAAAATGCACTAAGAACTAAAAAATAATTATTTTCTTGTACTACAATTACGGTGGTGATATGTCACTTTAAATAAAATTCTGGGGGAGGATATTTCATAACAGGATATGAAGCGTCGAAATAAGCAATGAAAAGCGATGAATTATCCTGCCCCACGGTTTTATTTAAAGTTACATATCACCATCGCAATTTTGTTAGAAGAAAATAATTATTTTTTAGTTTTTAATGCATTTTTGATAAAAATAAATCGTTTAAATTAAATTTTTTTATATTATTTACTTTTTAGTGCTTGGGTTTTGCAAACTAAAAAACCTTGAAAAATTTGACTATTTGTACGTAACGGATCATTTCTCGATAAACTGTGTAAGGTAGATATTTATGGAAATCGCGATGCTACTACTTACAAGGGAAGTTTGGCAACCCGGAAATTCAGAAAATTATGAAACTCGGTGTGCAAGTAGAGTAGTTCATCCGTAACGCAACTCTATTTTTTGTTGGTGCCATAATGCAATTTTTGGGAGTGAAATCACCCCTTGAAGAAAATGCAGAATTTTCTTTTCCGTGGAATATCTCGGGAAGGGTTAGAGATATCGAAAAATAGTATAAACAAATGTTGCATCTTACTTTTGTATCTACAAAATTGCATAAAGATAATTTTCGAAAAATCCATATTTTCAAGTTACCCCCACCACCAATCCTTAATTCCATAATTACTTTTACGCGGTTTTGTAGATATAAAAAAAGGATGCAATTTTGGTTTAAACTTCTTTTCGATATCTCTAACCCTTCCCGAGATATTCTACGGAAAATAAAATTCTGCATTTTTCAAGGGGTGATTTCACCCCAAAAAATTGCATTATGGCACCAACAAAAAATAGAGTTGCGTTACGGATGAACTACTCTACTTGCACACCGAGTTTTATAATTTTCTGAATTTCCGGGTTGCCAAACTTCCCTTGTTAGACAATGCATCGACATTTTGTCATTTTCGAGAAGAACGCGAGAGGCTGATGTCAAGTCTATTAGATTTTTGGAAGTAGGTTAAAATTGAGTTACAAGATTTGAACCAAACAAGCAAATAAACGAACAAACGGACAGAGGAGTTAAGCTAAATAAAATCGTTTAAAAAACAATAACGATGCATTCACATTGTAAATTGGTTTGGTTCCCGCGCACATCTGTCACTTTCATTACCTGCTCCACATTGTCAAACCAGACCGGTTGAATCACCAAAATCAGGAAAGTTAGTAACGCCTTTTTATTCACACTATAAATTTGTTGCTATTCCCATAATTTCTACGCAACTCATGCCTCGCTGAAGATGAAATTAACATTTTTACATTTGCTTTAAGTATCCTATCATAACATTGCATCATTTGTGAATGTTTTACAAGTATCAAAATGCATAAAAATTTTATCCTTTTCCCTCTTTAAGGGAGTACAGGACTATTGAAATCTCGAAAAATCGATTTTTTTATTATTATTAATTCTGAAAGTGTCATCCTTTGTGTACATTTACAAGAAATTTTCATGGGGAAATTCGAATAATTACGGAAATTATAGCGCTGTGCACCGTTCAGTAACAGCCTCGCAGAGCGGTATTGGCGTAGGGGACTTCTACAAGGGAAGATCCCGAACCCGGAAATTTAAAAAATTCTGAAACTTTATAAATATGTAGGGGATTTCCTCCTGATTACAATGCGATGTTTATTTGCTCCTCAAATTCACTCTAAGGGGGTGAAATTAACCCCTAAAAATCCGGCTATTTTTCAAATTTGTGTTATAACTCGCAAACTGTAAGAACTTTAAGATACCAAATGATAGTTCTAATTAAAAGAAGTAACTTTTGTCTTGAAACTTTTTTTCTATCTCTTACAGATTGCGAGTTAAAAATTAAAATTGAAAAATAGCCGAATTTTCAGGGGTTAATTTCACCCCCTTAGAGTGAATTTGGGCAGCAAACAAAAATTGCGTTGCTATCAGGAGGAAATCCCTTACATATTCACAAAGTTTCATAATTTTTTGAATTTCCGGGTTCGGGATGTTCCCTTGTTAGCTTTGGAGCCGTTTATCTCGAAACTACATTTTGAAACACCTTGTACATCATAACTCATGAGCGAATGGATATTTTCGCTTAAAATTGCAACTGGAAGTGTAGAATTCCGACTTCTATAGCATGGAATTTCCGCATCAACATTGGATGCTTATAAAAAATTTTATAAACAATGAAAGACGAATTTTTTCCGTAAAAATGTGGGGGAAAAATTGATTCGTGTGTAACTTTCACAATTTTTGTCTAATCACTGAGAAATACTGAAAACTTTTTGTAACAAAAAAAAAAAGAAAATTGAACATTTTCAAAAAGCCATAAGTACGAAATGGTCAGTGGTATCAAAGTGTGATTTGGCAAAATTGAAAAACGTACCTGGTTCACTTAATTCCATCACATGCGTTACATTTGTTACAAAAAGTTCTCTACATGTTCTGACCTATTTTATTTCATCGCAGTACTTGTATTACATTTGCCAGATCTTATTTCCATTTGTCTCGTTGTCAGTGTACGCAAGTGAACAGAATTCAGCACGTCCCGGAGAAATTTTAGCTTGTAAGAGAAGCAATCGAAAAAGCAAACCTTCATCAAAGTCAGAGCATCGATAAACAGTGGGGACGCTCAGTCAGTTCCCAACCACAACAACGATCGTTCAGATAATGCGCGGGTTGGATGCCACAGTGCATCTTATTTCGCAATTTTACCGATTACCGGGCTACCTACGTAGCACGCTAATCAACAGCATTCCACTGTGATATATTCAGTACCTAGAATATTTTTTGGGAACACTTCACTCGAGCCCGAAAACATCTCCCAACACTACTAAAAGACATACTTGTAGAAAGTGCAGAGTGCATGACTGCAGCTGCGGAAAGTACAAATTTTGCAAACAGCACTGCTACATGAAATTATTTCGGGCTTTGACGAAGTTTAACTCGCATGGGAAACAATCGAGCTCGACAACAACCTCTACCGCTGTTACATGGGAAAGCGGTGTGATCTGTCAGTTCGGATGAGTAAACTGGTAAAGTGCCTTGGTACATCTTAACTCCTGATATTTGGATTCTTACATCAATTCCGTTTATTACTCGGGTATGATGGAGGTCGTTTATCAAGATTCTATTGAAATACACTCATTGTCAGTATCTAGAAAAGATTGTGGAAAACACTTTCCTCGGGTCTGATTACACATCCCAAGTGCTTAGAGATAGTACTCGTCAATAGTAAATAAGTCTTAGTTTAAGAACTTCAGTTGTAAGACTTTTTTTCCAAATTTTTCAAACAATTTTTCAATCGATTCCACAAACACCAAAGTTCGACATGGATTAAAACTATTTCGGAGAAATTGGTCACTTTCGTTGGAGCATATATATACAGGGTGCACCAGAATGATAGGAAACCCGGATTAGCTCGGAAGGATGAAGATTTTGAAGAACATGTTTTACATAAATTTTGACGGTCTACAAACGAATATCTGATGGCGACGTTGACCGTGGCCTAGCGGTAGTAATCAAATATAGAAATCGAAAATTCGATAAATTTTAACCCTTCGTGGTTACACCTTCTTATAATCACAAATTGGTCACACGGGATTCGCTGTACCCCAGCGTAATTTTTTGAGTTACCATTTTCGTATTTTTTAATCTTTTCAACTTTTCAGTGATAATTGTACATTCGTAATACTTATACAGTCATGGTATATGATAAAATTTCTAGTTAAAAGGGAGCGATTTTCCACGGTTGTAGGAAAAACCCGATTTTTTAAAAAAAAATTTTTTTTTTTTTGCGATAAATCTTCTTTGGAAGACGTAAAGGTGCGATATTTCCAATCGAAAATTGCTCTTGGGGTGCGATACACCCCGTGTGACCACGAATAGTTAAATATCAAACACGCGGCTTAAATATCAAACCACATACTGAAACATAAAATTGTCCGTTCTTTTCATTTCTGGTGCTGAAAATAGGGGTTCCCGGATAAAAAACCAAGTTTACCTTGAACTGACCTCTAAATGTGATCCTTAGGTCAGAGTCAAGGTCACCATTAGATGGTGATCTTTTCAAAACCTTCATGTCCGAGTTAATCCGGGGTTCCCATCTCTGGTACACCCCGCATACCTCCTCGCTGATGTCTTGATAACGTTTTCGAGCATTGCGACTTGCAAAACAGTATTAAGCTAAAGCCTACGATCTAGATTAAGGGCCTAGATCGAGCGAAACTTACATTCACTGTGTTTATCTCGGTCCATATAAGAGTAGACCTACGCCCCTACCGATTTGCAACCGATCTGCGCAGCTCCCACTACTGCCTGCGCACGCGATTGGTCGTAGCGCTCTCGCAGCCGGTTTTCTATCAATCAACAGCCTCCTCAGAGTCATCTATTATTGTGACTTTACGCAGAAGACCATCGTAAGTCGATGACATTGGGCCTGTTCACGACCACCCTGATTTTCTAGTTATCGCGCACGATAGCGGGCTTCGGGCCACCTCTGACCGCTCTGTGGTCTCAGGTGGCTCGTCCAGGTCGCGGCGCGCCGTGCCGAGGCTGCGGGAAGTCGTGATATGGAGCACCGCATGGAGAATAAAATTTCGATGCATCGGTGTAGTCTTTTTTGCATCTCAACCAGGAGATCCTAGCTGTTACTTGTCAACTTTGCAATAGATTGTACCACTAGGGCCCTTCACTGTGAAGAGTGTGATAAAAACTAGGGTAAAGGCTAGACTTAGGTGTAGAGGTATGCTTATTTAAGGATGACAACTTTTACTTTCGCGTCGTTTCTCTTTTAATACCTATATAGCTACACTTTTAGAGACTTGTCATTGAGACGTCTCTATTCTCTCTTTCCCCCCCCTGAATATAATTCATCCTCGAGACAGGTCTTAAATTAGGGCACGATGCACTGGCTCATGTAAATTGTCGGCTTTGCGATAGGCGCGCGTATTGCAGCTGCATGTGATATTACGTACATAAGTCGGCTACCGGGAGTCTGACCCCTTTAGAAGCAATACCGAGCGGTGAACATCCATAAACGGGGGGGGGGGGGGAAGGGGATGATCGATAAGCGCCTTTTATCCGTACAGCTACAATGCGTGAGTATGTCGTGCAGCTCGAGATTTCTCGCGACGGCGAACCGATTTCCGTGCGTCAATTCTTTTCTATCTCTGTCATTCAGAGTTTGCTTGTCACTTGGACGCGATGCAGGCGTACCTTTACCGCGTATTACCACACACGGAAGGCTTCTTCGCTGACGCGTAGCAGCTACAACGGAACGCACAAGTGTCCCCGAATCCTGGCGTCCTACGGTCTCTCCTGCGGCGCTGCCGCCAGGTTTAGGGTTTCCCCTACTAGGTCCAAGCCGTTGTTGCCGGCTTTTCGAACGCTCCAACATTCGGTTTGTCTTATATTCGGTCAATCCTGACGATAGGTCTGTCCTCGGACGCGTAACCAGCAGATTACATGTTTTAAGGGGCCTCCAGCTGGTGAGCAAGATGCCAGTTCCGCTTCTGACGCTGAAACACGAAAACCGATCTACAACATGTATCATGAAGCGTGTATCAACGTTTCATGCATCTATCAGCATCTGGAGGACCCATAATAAAGAGGATACTTATCATGTATAATGTGATGGACAGGCAGGTTTCGATTAGTATTTGTTTGAATCGATACCGATGTTGCCTGTTCTCGTGTAGCGCGCATTGTCTCCTCGTTAGAAGATGAGTGTATGCACACCTATCAACGAACTCCTGTGTTGTTTGATAGGCGCTGGTCAGCGCTACTGCATACTCCAGTAAAGGCGCCGTTGTGCCCCTTTGATGTTTGTAGAGTAGACGCCGCTGAAGGAGAGGCGTCCATACGCCACGGCCAAATTCACTGTTCCTGGTGGAATGAGTGCTACTGCACTCGCTGTAGGTGTTCGTACGCCACGACAAAATCCAGCGTTGGCTTGTTGAGTGTGCGCCATTACGCTCGCTGAAGGAAAGGTGCCGCTGCGCTCGTTGCAACAAAGGCGCTGCTACGCTCGCAGACGAAGTGGCCTGCACCTAGGGCTGCACGTCGGTTTCTTTTTCCTGTTGTTTGGACCTAAGACCCAGCGTCAGTCAACATCAACCATCTCTGACATGTTGTGTGTGCCTCGATGAATCATCTTCCGCTGACCGCGTGATACTCAGTATTACCCAGAGATCAGTTTGGTCTAGGGCACCCATTTTAAGTTTCAAAATTTGTTACGTATATCCATGATGTAAGGATATAAGGTGCGCATCCTTCCAGATTAGCCAATTACGTGCCCTTCCCAAGATCCTCCATATTGAATTGCCACCCAATAGTATAGAATTAATTCTTCAACATTTTGATAACGCGTCCGTACACGTCCATATGCATTCATATACATATATATTTTAATATGGCAGAAAGTGGGAATGCGCAGTGAATACAGTTGATCCAATCTTCATTTCATAGTGTTCATGTTCACACTCCAATGTGTATACAAATATGCGGAAATTAAGTATTAACATCGTTTTCGTAATTTCTCCAAAATTTATACACTTGAAGGCTTTCTATTACGTTTCATGAATTCCTGATTTGTAAATCTCAAATGTAAGAACAGTTCTTTCTTTGAATCGTTCGACACTCACTACACCTTTGGTGTAGACGATTAATTTAACTTCACTGCATCATTTCTGGACAAAAATTGTACTATCGAATTACCTCTTTTTTTAAGAAAATGTACTACTGACTAGTATAAGAAAGTATTGACGTTCTAAAACAGTGTTCTCCAACTTTTTTTGCGTCGCCGACCCCCTTTTATAATATTCAAATAACCTGCGACACCGTAAGGTAAAGAAAACACATTAAAAATAGGTATTTCAGAATATAAGTCGAACTAATAATAGTTAATTATCTTATTTAACCAGCTTTTTCTTTTTTACATTTATAAAAAATCAGTGTTATATCATTAATAGAATATGGCAAGGTAACCATATTGAAAGAAATAAGTGCTAAGAATCGTCAACTAAAAATAACCGCGGCGACCCCCCAGGAAACACTGCGCGCCACCGTTGGGGGGTTTACTACATTACATGCTGTAACCGGATCTCCCAAATATCCAAATCATGTCGTGTTTGGTGTCATTTTCTTCAGGAGAATCACGCAAATGCGTTGGAAATTTTACTATTAAGTTTAAACAAAATATATAAAAATTTAATTCACTCTTGTCACGTATATTATCACTTTACCTGCGGGTGGGTGGCCGCAGAGGATTGTCTGTTTACTGCAGTCCCATAATTGAAGAAGGTAGCAATATTACATAGCTACTACAATATACACCAACTACTGCCTCATTATTATCTACACTTCTCGTAGTAAAATGGCCGTTCCACTTTAAACTCCACGAACGCGTCACAGCACCTGGCTGTATCCCACTTCTGACATGTAAGATTATTGTCAGGATGGGATGTGAGCAGACGCTCAGTAGGTAAACTTAATACGCTGTACGGGTATTACAATACACGGAGAGCATCATCGCTACCGTGTCGCAGGTACAACGGAGCGTACAAGAGTCCTGGCGACGAGGTCCTACCGTCCCTCCTGCGACGCTGACGTCAGGTTTAGGTCTTCCCCAACTTTCCCTCTGGGAAGGTCCAAGCCGTTGTTGCCGGCGTTCCGAACGCTCCAACATTCGACTAGTCGTACAGTCATTTGAAGGAATGCTAGTAGCCTTTTACCTTACATTGCAATCACAGTTCAAAGGATTAATATACCCAAGCATTGTCTGTACATCGATGTAAGGAGTGCTTGTGTGCGATGAGGGAAGGGCTGCATGTACCCCTCGGGGAACTTTTGTAAGGGTGCTTTAAGTAGTTCAATTAGAAGCGCATCATCGTGGGGTTCATCGATGCATACGTTAGTTCAGCTAACTTCTGTTAGGATTAGGCAGGGTTGCCGCTTGCACGTTGTAAAGATGTTGCACAAGTGTGCATGTACAGAGGAGTCGATAAAAATCATCCGTCTATCTCTCTTTTGCGTTCGCGGTTGCCTTTAATTGCAATGGAAGGCGGATGGGATTAGGAATTCCTTTTTTCGGGTTGGGTCGCTTTCATAGGTACCTCCTTGCTGGTGTGCCCGGATGCCTGGTAACGTTTTCCAAGCAACGCGACTTGTAATACAATACCATGCTAAAGCCTGCGATCTACATTAAGGTGTCTAAATCGAATCATAGCCATCTGAAGTAACTTTGCACGCCATCATACAACCATCGAGAGGCCGCACAGTTTCCACACTATTCCCACCCATTCTCTATAATATTCCTACATGGCTTTCATATTGTTCACACCGTATTCTTACGTCAATCCTACGCAAGTATTTCATCATTTATACACCACTTATATACCTACCATTTGCATATCATTTCAAAACGCTTCCCACATCTATATCCACAGCTGCAACAAAATTCCAAATTCTAAGTGATACCGAAAACCCTATCGGCACCTCTGTTGCATACTCGGTAGAAAGCAACGGTTGGATTTTAAGTTCGTTGCATTTCTGCGTGTGCCCAAAAATCCGGACTTGAGTGGATACAGAACAACTGATCGAGTTCCGCTCTCCAGACTCTAGGTGACCCTAGACTTCGGGTGATCGTACAAGATCACCCGACACAAAGCTCTTGTAAAATGTTTGGAGACCTCCGGTGTGTCGAGCTTCAACTCGAGGCGCTTTAGATCGTCTCGCGTTCCACTACTATCAGCCCGCAAATACCAGTTTCGAGGGGTCCGGGTCCGGAATACATACTTTCCCGATCTACCGTGGCCTGGTTCCGTCGAAAAACGGGCATTCGGCCGCCTACCACACGCCGCCGACGCGTCCCAGACATTATCATAGAAAGCGCGCGGCGGCATGAAATACAATTCATCCGATAAATATATCCGGAGGTTTCGAGAGGAGATATATATATATATATATATGTATCGCGGTGGATGAAGGAGCTGGATCGTTGGCGATATTCGGCCGCGCAGAGCGTAGCAGAAGCGCAGCCGTAGCCAGGACGAGCTGAAGCTAAAGCTAA
Organism: Andrena praecox; assembly: GCA_963932275.1. Lineage (NCBI taxonomy): Eukaryota > Metazoa > Arthropoda > Insecta > Hymenoptera > Andrenidae > Andrena > Andrena praecox. The sequence continues at coordinate 40,276,860 of OZ010731.1, forward strand.
GCGGCCTGGAAGGATGAGATCCAGCCTGGCGGAGAGAGGAAACGAGAGCGAAGGAGAGAGAGAATCCGAGCAGACGAGCGAGGTGGGCCGTGGATTTATATCCCGGTCAGCCACTTTGAGCCATCAGCGGCTCGTTTGAAGTTCAGCCGCGGCCGTGCAGACGTTATAAAGACAAACTATGCCTACGGCACCGTCATGCCCCACCACTTCATACCATAATTCTTCGGGCCGATCCCTGAAACGGCCACTCGATCTCCAGGAAAGACGTACTGCCCTCCCTTCGTCCGGCTTTCGGTACTTCCTCACATACAGGGCTTCTTTCAACGTGTACACGACAGCATACCCGTTGGCCCCATCGGCCCCGTTCGACTCTCTCTCTATCTCTCCCGCTCTCCCCCTCAGCCTCCGCCCCTCTCGCAGTCGCCCCTCTCCCCCCCCCCCCCCACACCCTCCCAGCCTTTCCCTTTTTCTCTCTTTCTCTCTTTCTCTCCGTTCCACCAGCGCTCGCCGCTTCCCTGGACTCGTTTCCTTTACGGTTAGTGCTCGAGGGTAATAAAGATGGTTCTGCTTATGTACAACCGGCAACCGGAGGCGGAGCCAGGCTGCCCTCTGTGGGCAGGACTAACGCAAATGACTCTTCCATGCAAGATGGCGTAGGCATACGCCGCACCATGCCGCTCCGTCCTGCCCGCGAGCTGCTTTTATATTTAGCATGCGATGTGCAGCCTGCGCGGCGAATGCACCGCGTGCAGTCCATCGTCTGTCTGGCCTTAGCCTGCCTCTACTCGATTTCACTCCGTCCGCTCCGTTCTGCTCCGCTCAGCGTGATGCCTCGCGCGCGCGCTTCGTTCCGCGCCACTCCGCACCATGGTCGCCGGCTTTGACGGCAAACGTCTTTCCTCGGCCTTCCGAAACACCCCGTTCACGCCTGATTCCTCGATAAGCTAATTAACCTAATCGCGTGTCCGACCACTGCGGACGAAAACTATCGTCCCGGAGGAACACGATGTTCTTTTGTCGTTCGTTAGGCGACTGATAAGATCACGCCGGCACCCTACTCCGGACCCCTTCGCTGCCCGCAGAACCGTTTCGCTACTTTTTTATGTTCACCTTCGACGCGGCGGTGTGTACGCGGCGCGAATGTACGTTAATAGGCGAAAACGTAGGTACAAGGCTCGCGGTAATATGCTGCCGTTGATAGGGATCAGTTACGCTATTGTAGCAATTATTTTCGAGAACCGGTCGCGCATAAGGACAAGCGCGTACCGTAGACACGTAGCGCGAGTCACGCAACTAACATGGGTTGTATCGATTCTTTCGTTCAGGGTAAAAGAATCACGCAGCTTCTCATCGCTTACCTTGTCCCGCAAGTGCAACTACGCACTTGCAGAGTGAACGGAGGTCCTCTCGTCTGTGCAGCAAAATTAGTCGTCCGAAGTCTTTAAAAAATGAGACCTCACGGGATATATATATATATATATGTACTAAGTTTTTTCAGCAAGCGCATACTTTATTGAGATATGTATGTGTTTCAACGTTTCACCGCCAGATGACCATCCGTATTAAATAATAAGGATTGTATATTTTTAAATAGAAAATTGTTGCAGTTCAAATTCTATTTAAACAATTTATTGGAATTCGTTGTTATAATGCTTCTGTAGAGAAACAAATGGACACAGACACGTTTTACCAAACCATAATAATTTTTTTCTTCTATTTTAAATTCAAGCAGTGTGTTTGCAATAAATTTTCGTAATAATTTTCGAAAATATTCTATCTTAAATTTTCGAATAAACAGTTGAGGGGGAATCTTTGGAAATTTATTAAAAAGAATCTACTCAATTGAATCTTTTTGACACTTTCAGGACTTTTTATTGGATGTTTAAATTACACGAATTGTATTTTGGAAATTTATTTAAAGCAGATTTACAAGCTGTACGGGACCAGTAACTTTGCGCTGAAAAAAATCTGGTTGACAGTTTTCTGACGAAACGGTGCTTCTAAAATAAAAAAACCAAAATGTTTTAGAAACTTTACGCGGATGGCTATGGCACGCCGGGAGATTGTTTTGACTGGTCGTTTCCTTCTATTTATTTTTCAACGAAAGAGGTTAAGTTACTAGAACCAAATTTCACAATTTTTTCCTGAGGTTCGCCATTTTGTTATTTTTCAAAATTTTCAAAATCGAACCCGTCGCGCGATAGCCATCCGCATATCTATTCTAAAACTCTTTGCTTCTTAGATTTCAGAAGAACCGTTTTGTTGGAAAACTGTCAACCATTTCACCAAAAACTTTTTCCAGCTCTGAGTCACTGGTCTCTTACAGCTTATAAATCTGCTTAAAATAAATTTCAAAAAAGATGCAACAGAAATACCCAATAGACAGTCTTGAAAGTTACAAAATAATTCATTAAGTAGTTTGCTTTTAAGAAATATGACAAACGAATGAAATACTGTATATTTAATAATACCTATAAGATTTGTACCGATTATTTAGGCGATATTGCGTGAAATTTTTCACTGCGCCGATTGCTTCGTTTGCCCAGCTTAATTATTTTCATAACAATTTCAATCTTGGACAAAGCACAGCAGAAATTAATAGAGGACTATTACACGCTAAGCCAAATACATTGGAAAATGTCCAACTGTTTTTCGAAGGGAGGAATCGTTCAAACCACGTGGGATCTAGAAAATGTTCGGGACAGCAGACGGCAAGAGCTGCTAGCTTCCCAAAGAAACCAAAGAGCACCGATAGCTAAAGTGAAACGCCTAACGATTCTGTATACGTGGACAAACCAGACATAACAGCCGTTCCCGCTTCAAGGAAGTATTCCACGTCGCAAAGAAGCCAACTGAGCTTTTTCTGAGCGATCTCTGATATTCGAACGACCCAGGAACTCGCATTCCAAATGCGGGACAAGCGTGTCTTGAATAGCTCGATGCAAGTTTTCGTTGGCAGGAGGAACGTCGCCTCCCGAGACATGGAAACAGTCGATCGAGAAACGCTGGAAGAAGTTTCCAGCTGCTAATGACGTTAAGGGATACGTGTCCCTACCATCGAAATTCTCGTAAATCTTGTTAACCGCGCAGACACGTTGCGTTGATTCATTGATTCCCGTAAGGAGTGGGCAAGATTCTGAATAGGAAAACTGCGATTGCTTTACAAAGGAAACGACCTCGTTGTAGTACATTTATCTTACAGGATTTATCGAAGCAGTTCGAACAACCGCGGCAGAACAAGCTTTTTACGCTGTTGTGGTTAGTTGCCATGTAAGAAGCGCAATTGGCGTAATGTCAGCGGTCGAGATATTAGCAGCTGATATTATTAAAACCATTGCTATTAAAATTGTCGCCTATATGAGCCTCTCAGAAACCAAACTGATCGACTCTAACTCGTTTCTCCTTTCTACCTATCCTACTTTATGTTTCACACACTTAAGCGTCCCACAGGTTGGAAAGATTCTTGCATCACATCGTTGGGATACGTTTGACGAAGAACACATATTGTTCTAGCTACAGCCCCGACAAGCTTTTAATACCAACATTTTGTCTCGCACGTCTGCACCGGCTACCCAGCCATCCTCGCTCCTTGCCAAGCCCATTGTATCAACGCTGTACACCCTAACCTCGAAAGTAAGGTCGAGAGAAAGAGAGGCACCGTGCAGCGTAGGAAGGCCAAGACAGTTTTATAGAGACGAATTCTCGTCGTAAAAACGTCAGGGCCACCTTCGCAACTCCTGCCTGTCTTCGCGAAAGCATTACGAGAGCCGGAGGATTCACAAGTTACCCTGTTACCTTTCCTCCTCGCGTTTATACCGCACGAGACGGGCGAGTCGCTTGGTTCTAGCCGCTGACAATGAGAGTCCAAGCGAAGTGGCGGCTAATTAAAAAAGCGTTGAATCATTCGCTGTAGCTTGTGCCCGGGTGTTCAGAGTGTTTAGATCGCTACATGCCGGACGTGATCGTCGAATTCCGCGTCGTTTCTCCGTGTTACCTTAGATCTGTTCGATTACGGAACACCCGGTGCTCAGGGATCAGTTGGCTGGCCAGAGAATGCAAGCGTTTACGCTCGATAAGTTGTAGGGTGATTGCTATACTTTGATGGGGATCGGGGGAAAAAGAAGCACATACCTCGTACATTCCACGGGACGGTATACTTATCGCTTGTAAAATTAAAATAAATACGTACGCATGCCAGGCGTAATATATTATCGAAGCGAGATCCCGGGCGTATAATGACCAGGTGAAGATCATTTTTCATGCTCGTCCCCTGATTGGGTATGCGCGCGCTGTAAGAAAGCATTTATCACGCGTGCATTAAACATAATTTAGCGCGCTGATTCCGTGTCCCCGCGGTATCGATGCGGCCGGCGACACCGCGGGGAAAAAGCCGCCCGAAAAACGGCCGCCGCGGCGTCCACCTACATTAGTTTAAAGCGCCTCGTTATAAAATGCGGGAACAGAGGAGTAAACGGCGGGGACGCGGGCGCCTCGGGGGGGATGCGCGACAAAAATCGCGGGGAAGCATCACTGTTAAATGTTAACAACTGAAGAATTCCGAAGGAGACGCGGCCCTTTGATACGCTCGCGGAGGGAAGGAGATGCGGGGGACTTGAGCCGGGTTTAAGACACATGCCTGCTTGCTAAGTAGCGGCTTCTGCCGGCGCGTCTACGCGTCTTCGGCCTCCGAGCGCTTCGTCTCTCGCATCGCCGAAGACGACGAAGACAACGACGACGACTGATGTCGGTCCGTTTTGCCGTGGGCCACGGCTCTTCGTCTACGTCTCGCGACGATTGATGGCCCTCGTGCTACGTGCCTTGTCCCTCCCTACCCTTCGCCGCCCTACCCAGCCTGCCACGGCCTCTCGCTCGCGCTCTCTCTTTCGCTCTTTCTCCGCAATCCTGCCAGCCGGAACCACAGTCATTCGAACATCTTACATTTATGGAATATCTTGAAATCTTCGTTTCGCCAGCCACGACAGTCGGCAATCAAGCGATTGTTTCCGCTGGTACGCCGGCCGATCCGCCCGGGGGCTTTTATCTTCGGCAACATCTGACTCCTCGATCGGATATCGGGGCTCAAGCGCGCCGTCCCAATGGTAATAAGGGATCTATGTAAATGCCCCTCGCTGGCCATTGGCAAATTTAGCGCACCGCCACTTATCGGGAATAATAAGACCTGGACGCCGGCACTGGCCTACCTTCCGCGCACCGAACGCGGGCTAACAATGCGAATGGAGGTTTGGTTGAGTAAAAAAGAGTGCGCTGACAGAGTTTCGGGGACGCCACGACACTATTTCCAATTGCTCTCCGGCAATGCATTCCTTGCTCTTAATTTAGATTTTACAAGATATGGATGTAACAATTTTTTCAACAATGCTACTTCGGAATTGTAGGTTGACAAGCTGCCCAGGAAATAATCCGTCGATAAGACAGATGAAAAGGTGGAACTTTGAGCACTCGGGTTTATACAAAAACCGAATTTTGAAAAAACCGGTTTTCGAATTTCACTGTTCCCAAAAAATCGTTTAACCGGTTTTCAAATTTTCACAAAAAATATATTTAAAATAGAAAATAAATATTTATACTTATTTTAAAAATTTTCAGTTCTTTTAATATTTATTGAATTACAAACGTATAACCAAATAAAATATAATCTATCTATACAAAACCAAAAAAAAAAAAAATAACTATAATCCGTACAATTTTCGAGTTTACATCCACAAAAATACAACACGATAAAATACACTGCATTCAAAACCAAATGAAAAAAACTAAAATAACTAAAATCCGTACAAAATATAATTTATAAATCTTAATTTCATTTAGTATTTTTCTTTCGAAAATATGAACTCATGAAGATTAGTTTTACAGTAAACTGTTACCTACTATAATATGCTTGTGTGCGAAGCGATTTCAAGTCAAAATGTTAACGTTTTTAATAAAATAATTAATTCATTTTTACATATTAATTCTAGTACATAAAATCGTTTTTTTTTAATTTAAAATCCAGTTTTCAAATTTCACAAATTTATAAAAAAAACCGACAAACCCTATTGAGCACTATTGTTAAAATATGTCGTAGGTAAAGTATTCGTTTTTCGTTTTCTGAACACCTTACTTTAATAATTCTTTAGGGGTCATCCTTAAATTACGTAAGGCTTTTTTGGGGGGGGGGGGAGGCGCGAATTTCTTACGTTTTCTTACACGGGGAGGGGGAGGCAGGTAGCGTCTTGCGTAATATTTTTTAACCTAATTTTTAATAAAAACAAATTCAATCATTAATGTTCCAGAGAAGTAGTTTTAGTTTAAATTTCCCGAAACCGAGTTCGATGAATTATATAAACCTTCAAAAGAATTTTAATAACTGAAAAAATTAAGTGTAAAAAATATCACGCAAGGAGGGGGTTGGAATATCAAATCTTACGAATTCTTATACTGGATAAGGGAGGGGGTAAGAATTCGCCAAAATTACCCTTACGTAATTTAAGGACGGCCCCATACGTAGAATGTTCAAAAATTTATTTACAAAAGAAGTTATTATATAATTTGAAAAAAAAATCACTTTTACACTTTTTCAACCCCCTAGCGCATTTGTTCTTTAAAAAAATAATGTCACAAAAGATTGGAATTGTTGGGTCATTCAACTTTTCGCTCCACCATTTTTTCTATCGTCCACCGTATAAGTGAGATATGGTCCGTGCGAATCGCGTGACTCATTCTACGTAGGAAGCATAAATCAGAACGTTAATTACCTGCAAACAAACTTTTATGCGCTTTTCTTGTATTTACTTTCTATTCTGATCGGCGAACAACTGTATCACCAAAGGTGAGCGAGCAGAATTTTTTGGAAACTAGAAACTGGACCGGAATATCTCGAAATCGTTGCTATTTATTTTACGACCCCAGGAATTCGTTGGAATTAAAATAACGAATCGATTAGCGAATGTTCACGAAATTGTTGTACGAGCAGAGCAAATTAAGACGTCGAGCTACCGATTGCAAACGCGGGAATGAGGTTATGTAATGTCGATCGCGTGGGCGTGAAGCGTAGAACGACAAGCGTTCAACTAACAAGTTTTGGCCGCGGCCGCAGTTCAATTTTCGCAGTTTAACTTATGTTAGTCAGCTGCAGAGGTAAGAGGTACGCATTACGAGCCGACCGCTTCGTTAAATGCGTAAATTAGCTAAAAATTGCGCGGCGTGATTTATGAGATCCATATCTATTCCTGCTTAACAGATGCTTCTACACAAACGCGGAAATGCTTGTAATAATGTATTGTGCCACTTGCCCAGCAAAACGAGTAACTATTGGTACGCCTTGACATGGCGAGGTTAAGTTGCATTGCTCTAATCTAGAGTACATATTTCGATATTTCATTTCTTAAAGAAATTTGTACTTTTGAAAGAGTTAGTAGACATCGTACTCATAATGGATGTCCCAGAAATTTTCAACCGACCTGTACTAATAGGGGAGACCGGGGCAAAATGAACCTCGGGGTAAAATGAGCTTTCTTAATTTATTCTTTAACAATAGAATATATTTACAAATTTTGGTGACGTAATAAATGTGTGTAATACCACAATGATAATTATGCACATTCAAATATCGAAAAATGGAAATTCGTTTAAAAAATTAAAAATGAACTTTTGGAGACTTCCGATTGGTTTTCGTTTCAATTTAGCTTTTTGGATAAATGAGTCTTAAATGTGTTATTTTAACTCGAAATTTTTTCTGCGTGTTTATAACAAGCTTATAAACATACATGCACACGCGTTTGAGAAAACATTAATCCTAACATTATTAAATAATTAATTTTCCATTGAGTACATATTCGGGGTAAAGTGACCGGGGTAAACTGAGCTACAAATGGCTGCAAAGAACAGATGCGCAAGTGATGTGCCTAACCTGTCAGCTGGCTAGAAAGCCACGCGGCGTGGTGGAACAGAAACTAACCTCAAAAAAATTTCCATAGTTTTTGACAATCACGGTGCAAAAAAAGACAGAAGCTGCCGTGCTACACACGTCATTCCAGCACAAGGGGTTAATAATTAGCTGTATACTTAATTAAAGTTCTTCTTTCGTTGCAGTTCACTTTACCCCGGATAGTAACTCACTTTGCCCCATATATGGGGTAAAGTGGTGTGTTTTGGCTTTTTCTTTTCAAGTTGAATTTTAATATACTTTAAGTTTATTTTAAGTATCGCTATTCGTCATTTATCAATAGTAATGTTCAAATTATATTATAAATCTATTTCCACACATTTTTATTGTAAGCGAAAAATTTTATTCGACTTCAAACTTTTTTCGTCTTACTTAGCCCCGGTCTCCCTTATATTGCATGACTAAAAAGAAGAAAAAAATATTTACCTAAATATAGAGCCATGAATGATTTATTAAAGAGAAACAATAACAGACTTGCTCGTAATACAATGCAAAGTAGGAATAGGCCAATTTATCAGGTTAATTATTATTCAGATTATTAATACTACATCTATCGTTAAAGACAATCCCAAAAAATAGAAGATAATAATATAAATCAGAAAAAAAATAGAGAAAATATACAATATAAAAAAAGATGTGCAATCAACCTGGTAATTATTATCAAGATTATTAATACTATTTCTAACGTTAGAGAGAATTGTATCGTACCCAAGTTCTCACACCGATAGACTCACTTGTGTGTAACTTTTAATGAAACTTTATCAAACAAGTAATACTCATGATAATGTACAGTAAAAAAATTAGTACTGCATTCATTGAGATGCAACAAAATCCACACAAATATCATACAATTATAAATGTTAGTATTGCATTACAATTTGAAAGCGGGTAGCATTAATTGTAAGGAATTAATAGGTAGGTACTTCATTGATATCATCTTTACCGATCTCAAATAAAAAAGATACGATATCTCGCATAAACTGATTAAATAGATATTGTGGATCTGTGCTAGCTTGTACTTTATTAAGAGGGATCGCTATCATTTCCATTAAATGTCCCATTTTTTTATAACTTTCTAATAAAGCATTTATGGCCTCACGTTTATATAACATTCTTTTCCTCATTTCTATTTATAGGACGTAACTGCGGCTATAGTCTGATTGGAAAGGTCTGGGACAACCTGTACATCGCTAACTTACAGGGACCCTCCGGTCAAAACGCTCGAGAAATAAGTGATCTTTATGAATTTTTTACAAGATGAGGTTGTAACATGTCCTAAAAAATATTTTTGGTATTAATTAATACACTCGTTAGGGTGGAAAAAATTTTTTTGTTTCACGTTTTCGGTCTTGATGGCATTTTCTAGGTGGCGCTTAGCGCAGCGCTGCTAAAAAGAGATATCAAAACGGTAACCACGAAATTTACTCACAGGTTCATCCAAAATCAAAAATTCAAAGAAATTCTTGAAATTTGTATCAATGGCTATCGCAGCATCCCTTGTTGGGGCAAGAAAGATCAAAACTACAATGATAAGAAAGAAACCTATGTCTCAAAAAATTATGTTATACGGTGCTGCGATAGTGAGTCCAATTAAGAATCAAATGCCCCAAGGTTTTTTTTTTAATCGGTTCATTAGTTTTTCTGAAATCGTGGTTACCGCTTCGAAATATCGTGTTTCGAGGAAAACGTGTTCAAAGTGTTCTCGGCTCATACCTGTGTCCGGAGCCTAAATTGGTTATCTGACTGTAGAATTTATAGCGTTACGATACTTTGGTGTGAAACTTTCACAGGGTATTCTCGAGATGTTATGCTACACAAATATATACATATATATGAAAAATTGATTTTTTGAAAAATTTTAACCGGATTCGATTTTTTTTTATTTCTTTTTTCGAATGTTCAACCTTCTAGACATACGTGTTTAAAAGGATTTGTTGGAATTCGTAAAATTCCCCAAGTTATAGGCATTTGAGTAGCGGCAAATGATCACAACCGGCCACTCGGCGCTCACGTAAAACTTTAAACGCGTTTTTCCCGAAACAGTGTTCTCAAAATCGGACCCGTATTTCCAAAAGTTATTATCCGATTCGACTGAAACTTTTTTTATTTTGAAGAATGTACTTCTAGCTAGGAGGGGAACCAGAAAAAATACAAAAAATTGAAAATTTATAATTTTCAAAGGCGTCGAAAGGACGAAAAATATAGAGAAAAAGTGATTCCACACTTCAACTGTCGATATTTTCTCAAAAAATGTAATTTTTGTAATTTTTTCTGGTTTCCTCCCTAGCCAGAAGTATATCCTTCAAAATGAAAAAAGTTTCAGTCGAATCGGATAGTAACTTTTGGAGATACAGGCCCCACCGATTTGGATCAATTTTTTTACGCCTTGGCTTTAACGACTCCCCAGTGCCGTCTGCAATGATTAACTATAAAACAAAAAATAAATTTCTATAATTTAAGACATCCCTAATACAGTGCAAAAAGTCCCATTATATTATAGTAGTTTTCCTTTTCAATTCCTAAAGATCGCCTATCTTTTTGGGCTCTAGACCGGAAGGTCCCCTCAAAGGGCCTCATACATGTTGAGATCTGTATTGATACATGTTGCAAGTGTCAGTATCGCGATACAAATCTCAACATGTATTTGACTATTTATGTAACTGGCTTGGTATTGATGTACCGGTATCAGCTGGTTTCGTCGCCTTTATCAATGTACTCAAACATCAATACCTCGAGCGTGAACGAATATCTACATGCTTCAGCGTATATGTTCTTGCCTTTTGTATCGCGACACCAAGGTTTACATTTTTTTTTCATAGACAAACACTTATAGATGCCTTAGATGTAACAGCTGAGAAATAAGATTAGAACTGAAGGATGTTAGCCGGAAATTCCACGAAACCGCGTTTTGAACTGAACTGCTGTCTCATGATTCTATCTCAACGGGCATGTGTTGTTTGATACTTGACACAACACTCAGGACACGTGTAATGCGATCTGTATCGATATATGTATCGATCTCAACGTGTATGTGGCCCTCAACTTACTTAATATTTAGAAGAAGAGTTTACAATGCACTAGAAAATAGGTATAATCAATACACTTGAAAACGAGTTCTAAGATAAATATTGCAAGAATGAATAAACAATCTCTACAATTTGTTTGAGAATAAATCAAGATTCGATACTAATGCACCTACTTAATCCTCTGCTGTCGGTATTAATTGTTATTATATTTAATACTACCCGGTTTCACCCGGGAATTATTTATGATGTTTGAAAAATAAAAAAGCCTAAATCAAAAAAATAAATAGCCTATAATCTAATCTAGGATGTGTATAATGTATATTCAGAATTTCAATGAAATCCGCTCAGCCGTTTAGGCGTGAAAGAAGGACAAACAAACAGACAACGTTTCACTTTTATATATTAGTAAGGATTAAATATTCCAAATCAGATACCATTTACTCCCAAACCATGTTTTATAAACCATTGTAAAAGAATAACAAAGAATACTTTAACAGGTTACGTCGCCAGTATCCAATACACATAGATTTCTTTCTAGATTGCACGAAGTTGGTGGCGCCACCTCTGTTTGTTTACACCGTAAACAGCGGAAATGGTCGGAGATTTTCATGCCTTATTTAATCCACCCCTCGTATTTCCCGCCACTTCTCGCGGCGACGGCGAATTTTTTTTTTGCACTCTGTCGACACGCTCTCGACTATGAAAAATTCTCGTGAATCGCTTAACATTTCCGCCCTTTTCTAATGTAGTGCGACCTGGCCCCGGGTTCTCGACTTCTCCACCTCAACGCTCATTCTCATGGCACGTAATGGAGAGCACGGGGTCCCCGCGTTGAATCTGACAAGCTTTTTCTGGTACAATAAAAGTCAGAAAGAGGCAATCTATTACCTTCCCCCTATAACCTATCCCAGAGGAAGAGGGCAGACTGCAGCGAAGCTTCGAGATGGTCGGCGCCCTTTGATCCATTCTACCTCCAGCCCGGCTACTGGAATTTTCTATTTACTGTTTGAGGCCGCCACTGATTACCGTCTCTTGTTTCGTTAATTTATATGTAACAGACACACGCATGCCCCAGATACGTATACGTGCACAGCGTGTAACTCTTTTCATTCCGCGCCTGTTTCGTCTCACCACCGTCAACTTTTCAAGACTGCGCAACATCGCCGAGGAAATGTATCGGCCTTTTGTTGCTAACAGAGAAGAGCGACGTGCAGGCTACGTGCCTACGTGACGCAGTCGCTTAATGATTTCATTATGCCCCGCTACACGTAGCTACGTAACCTTATTGTAGCACAACCCCTAACAGGACGTTGCATTTCCAAGTAATTAAATAAAGTTGCGCCGCCGTCCGAAACGCCTGCCTGTTACGCGATATTACTCAATATCCCACCAGCGTCAACTAAGCAGTTTGTCAATAAGCTTCAATGTTACGCAGAGACATCTAGCAGTCTTCTGTTACGACTGTGGCTGTCCCAATTATCGACAAGACGAAAAAGTTTATCAAGCAACTGGCAACATCGCTTTCGTCCTGTTACACGGATACTTAAATCATTAAGATGCAGCCGTCTCGAAAGGTTCCTGGAACGAGACTTGCCGTAATACTGTTACCGCGAATTCATCGTTCGCCGCAAGAAGGCTCGGATGATGGAATCGAAGGAAGTCAAAATCGGACGGGCATTCCTTTGGCGAATAAAACGCTCGTAAGTCGATCCGGGTAACGACCGGACGGTCGGCACCGGCTCGACTATCCGTTTGCGTTTAAGCAGTTCGGCAGTGTGCAGCGAGAAAGAGGGGAAGAAAGAGAGGGGGGGGGGGCGCGACGCGTATGTGCACACTGCGCCCGCCGCAGAGGGGCGGGCGGGAGCGGGGGAGGTGGAGACCTACCGAACGAAAAGAATCGAATCCGTTTGGTGAAGCTGAGGCCGTAGATCTCGCGGCGCCGTTGATGTGACACGCCAGACTCCTGCGTTCCTCCACCCCTTCGTCTTCTGTCCGGTGCTGCCGGCTTCGATACCCGTCCGTCACGAGCCGTCATTAAGCCCTGACCAGATTCCTATCGGAACAGACAGCTGAGTCCCCATCTGGACGAGCAGAAAGAGAGACAGAGGTAGAGAGAGAGAGAGAGAGGGAAAGAGAAAGAGTGAGGGAAAGAGAAAGACAGAGGGGAAGAGAAAGACAGTGGGAAAGAGAAAGACAGAGGGAAAGAGAAACACAGAGGCAAGAGAAAGACAGAGGGAGGGGGAAGAGAGGAAGAAAAGGGAAGAGAGGGGGAGAGAGAAGGAGGGGGAGAGGGGTGAGAGGTGAGAGAGGGGAAAGGGGAGAGAGGGGGAGAGAGAAGGAGGGGGAGAAAAAAGGAAGAGAGAGGGAGAGAAAAAATTAACAGAAAGGGGCAGAGGGAGAGGGGGAGAGAGGGCGGAGAGGGGAGAGAGGGAAGAGGGGAGAGAGGGGGAGAGAGAAGGAGGGAGAGAAAAAATTAAGAGAAAGGGGTAGAAGGAGAGGAGGATAGAGGGGAGAGAGGGGGAGAGAGAAGGAGGGAGAGAAAAAATTAAGAGAAAGGGGTAGAAGGAGAGGAGGATAGAGGGGAGAGAGGGGGAGAGAGGGGGAGAGAGGGGGAGAGAGGGGGAGAGAGGGGGAGGGAGGTGGGAGACAGGAGGGAGAGAGTGGGCCAAAAAAAAAGGGAAGAGAGTGGGCCAAAAAAGGGAAGAGAGAGGACCAAAAAAAGGAAGAGAAAGGGATAGAGGGAGAGAGGGATAGAGGGAGAGAGGGAGAGAGGGAGAGAGGGAGAGAGGGACAGAGAGAGAGGGAGAGAGGGATCCCGCTGACGGGGAGGATTAAATCTGCCGACGGAACAGCAGGGTCAAGGCTTAGACAACCCCTCAACCGTCCGTTAGGAACCTATCGATCAGTGTCGTTCTCTTCTCCGCGCCGACTAACTACTCCCGCGGTTAGATTTGCGGAAAGCCACGAGGGATCGCTGAATTTCAATGAGTGACAGACGTCGAACGTGATTAGTGCTCCCCTTTTTGATCTTCGCCTTTCTTTCCCTTCCGACCGATTTCGTTTCGCTGCTCTCTGTCGTAATTGGGATCCAACGGCGGAGGAAACGTCAAGGTGCTATTCATGTATCGAAATGTAACGATTATTTCGGCGTTTTTGACGTGCGCTTCCATCCCGTTTAATTGGTTCTCCTTGTTCTCCGCGTCGGTTTTCGGCTTCCAATCTTTCACACAGAATATACATGGCAGCGCGAAGTTAAAATTAGTTTTTGGGGTATATATGATTACAGCGAAAGATTCTGGGCAAATTAAGGACAGACAACTATAAATCAATGTCAATGGATTGGAAAATAAATATGACAATTAAGATTTCGACAGGCCACCGTGGTTAATCGATTAATCATGAACCATTACATTCTTCGATTGGTCGGCAAAAGCTACCAAAGCTACACCTGTGTGAATTATCCAGGTCTCTCAGATTTGCATTGGCTATCCTTTCAACAAAGTATCGAACACATTGTCAACTTCCTTTATTAATTCGCTTGTATAATCTACACGAATAAGAAGTAAGGTCTGTATAAATAAACTCTCTCTTTATAAGGCAGGACTTGAACAATTCCAGATGAAAACATTTAAATGTTAAATATAAACAGAATATGACGCGCGGAAGTGCGCAAGCGGTGCCACTCACGGCTGCCACTGCTTTAAACTATAGGCATCAGTCAATATAAATAAATCCTAGAATATTAATAATCACATCTGGATCTGCATTGCCATTATAAAAATGTCTTCACCCATCACAAGTTCCCAGTCGCTAGACCCATTTCGGATTCTTTTGCAAATAATACATTTCGATACAATAATTAAATAAGTCTTCCGCGTTGCTTTAGAACCAACAAGTTTAAATTAACAAAATTAGTTCTAAACTAAATTTTGTTATCTCAGAATTACTTCCCACACAGCACCATAACATTGCAGCAACGTCTCTGCAATGATGCGGTGCAAGATGGCAATGTTGCAACATAACATTACAGAGACGTTGCAGGTTCAGTCCTATGTCCGCCTTCGCAATATTGCAGGTGTGTATTTTTGCAAAGTTGCGGCAACATTACGAATATGTAGTCCTGCAACGTTCCGGCAATGATTCTGCAACGAAACGGCAAAATTGTGGCAATGATCCTGCAACTCTTCGGCAATATAGCGGTGCGTATCCAGTTAAATGAAACACGCCGTAGAATCCACTCGACGTCATGTACATATTTCGAAAATTTTTGACAAAGTCATAGTTGCTTCAGAATATTGTTGTAATGTTTCCACAAGTTTTCACTACAATATTGCACGACGATGTGCGCGCAATATTGCAGAAATATTGTAGGACCGTTGCCACTGGAACATTGCACGTCGATGTGCGCGCAATATTGCAGCAATATTGCAATCTCGTTGCCAATGGAACATTGCACGGCAACGATCGTACAATATTGCAGCAATATTGTACCATCGTTGCGAACGGAACATTGCACGGCAACGAAATTGCAATATTGCTGCAATATTGTAGGATCATTGCCACTCCAATAATGCACGACAATATTGCAGGAACGTTCCTACAATATTGCAATGCAACCTGCAACAACGTAATATTGCAGCAACGTCCCTGCAATACTGCTGCAACGAGGTGTGCTGTATGGGTTAAGGAATTTATCCTAACAAGCGTGCCACAATTTTCATTCCACCCAACTTTCACTCGCGCGCAATAAAATATTGATATAGGTGGGCGCAAATTGGCCAGTTCTGCTGCCGAATACATATCCCCGAAGCAGCCGTGTCTGCTGGAAAAATACAAAGGCGCGACGGTAGTTGCGGGACGTCGACGCGCAGAGGCATGCCGTAATGGCGTGTGGCGTAGGACATAAAAGTTTCGGCTGTGATCAGGTAGTTCGAGACAAGCTGCTAATGACGAAGCGTTAATTCAGCCACGTGAGAAGGAAATGACCGGGGCCTGGCACGGTCATCTCGTCGCTCGTTGTCAAGCATCACGGAGGTTTATGCATTAGAGTGATGAACGATGTCCCGCGGCTACGGCGCGCCGAACGAGAAGGAGCCATGGAAGGGGGCCATCTGCACGCGATACGTGGATCAGGTCGATCCTTCAACGCCGTTCGGCTAAAAAACTCTCGTTTATTACCGGCTACGCGGGTACCGGCGTGCCCGTACCCGCTTTCGCGTTTTCACCTTCATTTAAAATTCTCGAAAGTACCTCGCATAATCTATGGCCTTTCGAGTAGCAGATACAGCGGCCCGTAATAGCAGGCATTCTCGAAATTGCATCCGGCTTCGGTATCGTTTATAGATACGCAACACCGTACGATTGTAATAATACGTCATAGTTGATGGCGCGAACGCTAAATAACCCGTTATTTCCATAATTTTGTATACGTTATAGCGTTATTATCTATTATCGAAAAAAGTATAAACCGAAGCGGTACGGAACCCCGCCATTCGTCTCGTGCTTTTATCATATTTCGCCGGGCATGCGAAGTTTTTTCGTTCCAGCGGAATGAAAATCGTGCGACGGAAGAATTCCTCACTCGACGCCGAGACTTCGTTTCAGCTTTTCATTAATTTCAAAGTGCTTTTTGCGATTCGCCCAATTGCGGTAATTCGCATAAGTAGATAACACTCGCGTCGAGGCTATAATTCGTCGCATCAATTATTCTGGACAGCGTTACGCGATGAACAAATTACGTAATCATTTCGAAATGATTTATGGAAATTATAAAACAGATCGGACTCGCGGGCCGCTTTGTGTGTTCTTGATCCGCTAGATTCGTCTTTGTACAATACGATTTAAATGGGTCACATGTGTGCTCGAATTAATCTACATTGTCGTTCGACATAAATCACTTCGTTCTGAAAAAAAAAATAACACCGAAACGGATGTTTAATACTGAAATGATAAGGAAGATGTAAATCTCGCAATTGACGTCTTATCGAGATCGCCGAGTCCCCTGTGGGCGATATAAATCAACCAAGCAAATAAGATTTAAGTCAATTAGCAAACATTGTTACAAAAGCTCGAATTCCGAAAGATACATTATCGCATTCAGCAGAAGAGAACGTCGTGTTAATGTACAAAGCATTCTTCCACTGCCCTAATTTACCTACAATTGACATAATGTTACAAGAATCCTTATTTCGATTTTCGAAACTATAATAAAATAATTTTATCTTGCCGGATTTCATTTGTATGTGGATAAGAAATTTTTTTTTAGTTATAAGTGTGTAGTGGTACGTGAAAACAATATTCCGTGTTAAAGTAACGATAGAACAGAGACATTTTTATAGGTTATGTTCGATTTATGTTTTCAAAATAATAAAAACACATATATTCTTAATAGTATTTCCTAACCTTTCCTGACAGCTTGTATTATATATTTTTATCTTACCGGATTTCATCTGTATGTGGATAAGAAATTTTTTTTAGTTATAAGTGTGTAGTGGTACGTGAAAACAATATTGCGTGTTAAAGTAACGATAGAACAGAAACATTTTTATAGGTTATGTTCGATTTATGTTTTCTAAATAATAAAAACACATATATTCTTAATAGTATTTCCTAACCTTTCCTGACAGCTTGTATTATATATTTTTATCTTACCGGATTTCATCTGTATGTGGATAAGAAATTTTTTTTTAGTTATAAGTGTGTAGTGGTATGTGAAAACAATATTGCGTGTTAAAGTAACGATAGAACAGAGACATTTTTATAGGTTATGTTCGATTTATGTTTTCTAAATAATAAAAACACATATATTCTTAATAGTATTTCCTAACCTTTCCTGACAGCTTGTATTATATATTTTTATCTTACCGGATTTCATCTGTATGTGGATAAGAAATTTTATTTTAGTTATAAGTGTGTAGTGGTACGTGAAAACAATATTCCGTGTTAAAGTAACGATAGAACAGAGACATTTTTATAGGTTATGTTCGATTTATGTTCTTAAAATAATAAAAACATATATATTCTTAATAGTATTTCCTAACATTTCCTGACAGCTTGTATTCCTGCCTCCCCCCCCCCCCCCCCCGAGGAGAATTAAGAAAGATGCAGCGATAATGGCAATTGGCATACTTGTGTATGCGTGGAATTGCGAAATGACGAAGGGACAGGCAGTAAATCAAGATATGAAGCTCATCGGGTAGCCATGTGTTGCGACAGTTATACGAGCCATCCATCATCATTTAGAGATGGCATCTATCAGCGTCACCACTCGTGAGAGCGATAATGACGATTCCACGGCTTAGCGGCTTGCTTTGACCCAAGGTAGCCTCCACAATCGTTAATTTACGGGCATTTTCTTTCCTACCATTCCTCCCATTCTATGCCGGCGTATAATTTCGCGATAATGTTCAGTTTCTTATCGCCGGCGATTATTGATGCTTCGTTGAACTGTTCATACATTTGCTTCTCATTTCTCTTTAATATCAAAATAAAGGCACAAGTTCTTGAAATTATTTATCCAAGTTCGTTATGTTCCTTCTCGATCTCTTCCATTCTAGGAAGAATTCTAGGTAAATCTAGGAACGTACAACACGTAGAATTGCGTTGGAGAAATTGATTGGTGTATCAGTCATGTCCTGTCCTCGATCTGCTCCGTTGAGGGAAGGTCGTGACGCGTCGAAAAGCTGTCGAGTCAGGCAATGCCGACGGGCCAAGCGAAGAAGCGAACGGAGAAGAAACAGAGGAAGTTGCGAGAGAAAAGGACGAAGAAGAGAGGCAAGAAGAGGACGAAGCAGAAGGGGCGGAAAGCAAAGAATGGAGCTGGGTTGGGTTAAGCATTGTACGCTGATAGATGTGTCAAATCCGGGCCGTATTGTATCGGCGGAGATAAATGGGGCCTGAGTGAAGAAGCAAAACACGTGCCTTTGTTGCCGCTCTACTCATCGAAGGTAATTTAAAGCGCCTTTCTTTGACAATATCCGCGGCAGTCTGTATTCCTTGCCCTCAAAGTATGTACGCGGGCATACGTCGGCTTGATCCCAGTGTGCCGCCTGGTGACGACCAATCCATTGCCCCCGATTACATACCGACTGGACTAGGGGTATTGTTAGATTCCTTTCAATGTCCGGGCACTTGCTGTTCCATTATTAAGACGACAAGTGACGAACAAGATAGCTTCCATTAAGTGACAGCGAGAGGCAAACGAGAATAGGATTTCCGAAAAGTACACTTTTAATAGGCTAGTAGGTTCCATAAGCGATAAGCAACCGAAACTCTGTCCCGAGGCAGAAGGTAAATATACCGTGGAGCGGATCGGAGAGAACGAAGGCGTTTTAACATGTATGTAGTTCTGAGGGGAACGAACAAAACCAAAATAACCTTTCAACGTCCGTCAGAGAATTATGTGCGCTCGTTCCTGGTGGATTCTTTAACCTATCTCTTCGGTACGTGCCGTTCATTTAGAGCGGACATAATTCAGAATGTTTGTCGTTGCTCTATCTATGATTAGCCTCACTCCTGAATAAGCGTTCATCCGTGTGCGCGCGCCCGAGAAAGAGAGAAGTGGTGCGAGAGAGAGAGAGAGAGGGTGTGGAGAGTGAGAGGGAGCGGTAGTAGCAGACTGCAGAGGAAGGTCGGTAGTTGCACGTCATCCAAGAAAGATGCATCGTAGTGCTTCCAGCGATGTTGAGAAGACTGAGAGAGTGAAGGCAATGCCACACTCTGCCACCCTGGCGACACGGCTGGGTGCAGAGTTGAAAGCGAGAATTCTCCCGCAGCGTGGAGACGCGGCACTCGCTCCGCATAAATCATCCTGCTTCTGCTTGGAACACGGAGGCGAAAATAAATGGAGCCCACCTCCCTCTTTCACTCTGTCTCCCTCCCCTCGCTCCTCCCCGCTTTTGCTCCCTCGCCTCCCGTTTTCTATCTATCTCTCTATTTACTTATCTATCTCTCTACTAGCCTTTATATCTGGCCATCTATTTTCTCAACTTTCGTCCAACTTCCCAGCCCCGCGTTTTATTTATCAATCCCTCTTTAACACTTCGCGGAGTACAACTGGCGTTCTAACCCAGGCCTGGAAGCCCGCGGAAAACGTTCCTTGTGCTCCGTACCACCGCGATACACACGAGCCAGCCTTTTCTCTACTTCCCCGCAATTCCACCCTGCATAAACACCTTCCATATATATCCCTGCGACTTCCTCGACCAGGTATCCGGCCCGCGCCGCGGGATATCTGGCGAAAGGTCGAGCGACCTCGTGGTCCAACGTTCACTTTTCGGAAGATACTTCCTCGGAATTGAGCTGGACGCATTGTTAGAACAAGGTTTTTTGGGATGTCCACGGTTGGTGGTAACAGCACGACCTTCCGGCATTTGACGTTCCACGATCCATAGCCATTAAATGTATTGCAAAGCTTTGAAAAAATTCTTTGGGAGACCACCAACATGCGTTTCATTCTGATCCCGAATGCGTTGTATGGGACGAATACCAGGGGCCTCCTTGGATTTCTTATTTTTTTGGTCATTTTTCAGATCGACTTTAGGATGAATTTCACAGAATCGTACAAATAGACCGGGAACCATGCATCCAGTTGGCAACATCTCTGTAGGACATAGCAACTGGCGCCTTGCTTCTCCAGAGATCCTCTTACGCTCCTCTTCTTATCACTGGCACGCCGGAACTGATATGTGCGTCCAGACCTTCGAGGGACAAGTCGCCGGATATAAGTCGGTGTATCCCACAGAGCTGTTAGCCACTCGCTAGATACCTGCTTCTGGCGATGGTTGCCCAGTCTATACGAGGTTAGCTTGCACTATCGAAACGATTTGCAATGCGCAAAAGTGTGATGGAATAAAATGAAAAATCGTCAGTGCACGTTCGTTAAGGTAGGCTCTCACTACGCCTCGCCTCGAGGCAACTTCTTTTCGCACTCACATCTAGGCTCGCGTCGCCTCGGCTTTTCCGTGCCTGAAATTATCTGAGCTTGCCTCGGTTCATGTATTTGGTCAGTTGCTCAGGGAACTTCTCCCTGTGCGGTGGCATTGCATCCACTCAAACTACGCCTCGCCTCTCTTCCTCAAAATATTCTCGAGGAAGAATCCGCGGCTCGGAGTCGCGCCGATGCGAGGCGAGGCGCAGTGTGAGCCAAATTGTCAAACTACATAAGAAAAGCGTGGGATGAATAAAATGAGGCGAGGCGAGAGCCTACCTTAAGTATGCTACCAGCAGTAATTGAGAACCGTGCAGCTCCCTCTTTCCCAACTTTGAGTAAATTAGAAAAAACTGTTCTTAAAATTATTGCTTTGACATAACATTAAAAAGACAACCAAACGATGTAAATTTTTTTTAAGTATATTACACGTTATAACTCGAAAATAGTTATAATATTGTAATATTATATTTCTTCGTAAACGAAACCTGTATTGCCATACAGATCGAGTGTTAAAAGTCATCCAAACTTCATTTTCGAGAGATATGAATTCAACTCTTACGCAATTCACTATTCTCGTGTAAAATTGTTGCTGTTTTCATTGCATATGCACCACATCTCACGAGGGTATCAAAAAAGTACTTTATACATGTTCGCAAAGTTCGTTATTATCACTATTTCTCATACAGAAATTACTCGTCTTTTGTGACATGCATAGTTCTTGAAATTCTCCGAACAACGCAGGAATAAAAGCGTTGATAGTGGCGATTATCTTAATACACACGCGGACTAACTTTTGTAAAAAGGTGATTAGTGTATAAATTTGAACTATTTTACCGCAGGCTGTACGTATGCTTTCCGTTTTCTGAAACTAGCCAAACAACATTCTCCGAAGGATCAAGAGCTGAAGAAAGACCGCGCGACCTTCGAAATCGTGTCCTAGGATCTAGCTATTAGCCCGGTGCACGCGTTCGAAGGACATGGCTGAAAAACGAGACGGTGACAAGAGATCGGGGAAAATCAATTCGTACCTTTTGGTTCTCGTAGATGTGACACGATCTCAGCGGCGTCGCATTGCGTTTGTCCTGGCAGTATTATTCTTCTTTGTGCCGCGGGACACTGGGCTGACCTGCTGTTCCCTTTCTAGCGGAACTTTCGTTGGAGTCTCTATCCAACGTCACGCTGAGAGGAGCGTGGTGCCCCATAAATCTTCGCCCTGTTTTTACGTGTTTAACCCCCGTACGACTATACCATTATTAGACGTAGCTTTCAACCTTATCCCACTAAGAATTTCATGAAACCGCACCGTAACTAAGCCCCTATATACAACTCACCCCGCTTCCTCCGCTTTCTGACGTTTATTGACCGGCTGCGAGTTTCTCCCTGCCCTTTTCGAAAATGCCCCGGATTTATCATCTCGTGTCAACAGCCGCGATGGCCCCCCCGTACCCGCTACCGTCTTACTGTATCAAATTTCTTCGGGCGATACCCTCTCCGTCCTCCGGACTCTAAAGGTGCGATCCAACGGCGCGTGGCTCGGCGAGTACGGTGCGAAACACGCGTCGTGGGAATGATGAGCTAGCTCCGCCTGGCGCGACCCGTTGTCGGCAAAATCCGGCACGAGTCAACGAAAAGCTAATATGCCTCATTGTCAGCTGAAACGGCGACCCTAGCCGCGCCGTGTGAACGCCTATGGCTCGCCGACTCGCGCTCGCCGAACAGACTTGACGAGCCTACTGACGCCGCCGGTGGAGCGCGCCGTAACTACGTCACACAGAAGTTAACCGTCAAATTAGCAAAATCCTTCGTTCCAGGGCATCAAGTTGTTTAAACGCGTCTAGACCCGCGTACAAAGGTTATTGTACCTACCTAACCCCCGTAGAAATATCCATTTCGTATATTTTTACCCGTGCTAACTTTACTTCTATTGTAGAAGGTGAATAAATCGACTGGTTAAATACAAGAGATTCCGAACTCGAGAATACAAAAAATTCTGAAACTTTGTGAATTTGCAGGGGACTTCCTCCGGATTACATCACATTTTTGGTTTGCTGCCCAAATTCACTCGAAGGGGGTGAAATTAACCCCTGAAAATTCGGCTATTTTCCGATTTTGGGTTGTAATTCGGGGACTGTAAGGGACAGGAAAAAAGTTTCAAGACAAAAGTTACTTCTTTTAATTAGATCTACCATTTGGTGAAAAAGTTATTTTACAGTTCACGAGTTATAATACAAAATCGCAAAATAACCGGATTTTCAGGGGGCAATTACACCCCCTTAGAGTGACAAACAAAATTTGCAAACAAAAATTGTGTTACCCTTACATATTTACGTTTCAGAATTTTTTTGAATTTCCGGTTTCGGGATCTTCCCTTGTTAGACACTTTCGAAAATATTTTAACAATTTACGTGTACAAGGTGTGACATAACCTCCTCGTAAAACAGAAAAATATTCTTACAATCGGTCTAACGATTGGTTAAAATTGATTCCTTACTTGCGTCATTGCGCAACCTGCCATTTGAGGTTATTTTGGTCCTATGTATTATATGTATATATTTTGTACAACTATTGTTGATACGCATGTTCAGATCGAACAGCAATCGTTCGATACTTCTTCTATTACCCTTTTTTGTCTGTTTCGTACAGAAAAATTTTGTTATAATATTTTATTCTAGCGGAAATGGTAAACTTTGACATATGACTAGTATTGATTAAATCAATGTAAATGTCTCTGCATTTCCGTATAGGTCTAAAATACCTAATTTGTAAGATTGGATGCCACTGAAATACGATCGGAATGCAATTAAATTGATTAACGTTGAATGCGTAAGAATATGCCACTCTACAATCGCTCCAGCATTTCGGCCATAACTCAAGTGCAGAACAAATTATGTACTTGGAAAGGACGCGCCGGCAACCGTATTTCAAATTAATTTCACTGAGACTGCTATGTGTTTTCAGATATATGACACACACGTTGACGGGAAATACGATCGGTTTCACAAAAAGGAACGCGTGTTTGCGATTGAAAAATTAAAATTAGTTTCAGAACCTGTAAAAATAAGGAAATTATCTCAGACGACGTAAAGAGAAAATTACTCTCAGCTTCTCTGTGCATACATGGGAATAGCTAAAAACACGGTACACTTTTGAATTTCCTGTATTTAAAAAATTTTTCCCGCAAGAGTTGAGTGGCGCGGGCGTCTTTCCACGCCCAGGGACGTGTGCCCTGTCCGCGGTTTTTACGTCGATATTTTTTGGAAAGCGTCGAAAGTATTTTCCGAGAGTCCTCAAATTTTTTTCTTCGCAAACAAACCAAGCAAAAGCCCCGGACCGATGTATAGAAGGGAATTTTTCAAAACCTTGCGCTACTCAGAGTGTTAAGTTTCTTGCGAGTGCGAGGGAGGAGAAATGACGCTCAAAGCGTGTTTGCTCTTTTCCTTATCCCTCTCGGCCTTTTATCGTCCACTTGGGTTCGAAATCAAATTAATTTCCTTGCCGAAAGACACATGCCGGGTCAAGGTGTTATAGATATATAAATAAATTTCTCATCTCGTCAGCTACAAAAATACGATAATCGAAGCATTCAGTTCCACCTGAAACAACAATGGTGATCTTGCGTCGGATAAAATCCCTTCTCGTTCGGTCGCGACATGCACACCGGTGCCATTAAATGTTGACAAGTAACGTTTGCTCGTGTTTAATGAAACGCAATCGCGACGTTGCGCAGGGCGCCGGCTGGAAAACGCTGATTCACAGGAAAAGGGACCGCAGCGGTAACGGGCGGCGCGGCGTCGGCGAACTGGAAGGTGATTATCGATGCGGCTCGTGTAACCGCGAGACGCCCAGCGGTCGGTGTAAAACCTGAAACCGAGGAATCACAAGCGGGCTGAAAAACGAGCGGGGCTGAAAATTTTCTGGCGCTTCCATTGAAAACTAATAACGGGTCGCAGCATCAAACGCGATTCCAGGAAATCATTACGCGGGCTATACCGGCAGCTTATACGAGCCGTAACGTTTAAACGGCTGAAATGAGAGAGGTGGTGTGACGGTGGCTAAAGCACAGAGCTGGCAGGTACGGGATGAGTGAGGGCGGGAGCGATTCAACCCTGCCGCTCCCTGCTTATTCTACCCTCACCGCGAGTAACGTCCCGAGTAATATTACGATGACAGTAATTGCCGCTTTGATCAATGCAGACCCAGCCGCGAGTAGGCAGCCCGTCACGCCACCGGGATTCACCGCGATCCTTTCCGCCCTACTCGACCGTTCCTGAAGGCGGATGTGCCGCGCGCGTCGCTTCATCCTGTGTACCTACATGTACGCGATATTGATTCGCTATATCGATCGGTCTCGCTCTTCATGAGAACCTGTAACATTCCGAATTTTACCCAATTTTAAACGCTCGTATCGTTTTCCGTGCTCCGTGCAATGCTCGTAATAATTGGACGGCAAACTCAACCACAATTGAGGGGCCCAGTGGAAAACAAGCACATGCCACTGTTTTATGATTTTAGGGGAAAGCGAGTTGAAGGAAGCATTATATTTCATAGGAAATGCGGTAGGGGAGCCCGGGGCTAGTTGACTAATTTTTAACATTTCTAATTTTTTTAAATAGACCATTGGTATTTCGTTGACTTATTGCATACGAAAAGTTTTCAAATTTCATTAGGTATGCAGGCTTAATTTTGAAAATTGGTTTCATTGAGTCTAGGTTGTAGTTTTTATTGTATTTAGAGTAGTGAGACGAATAAGTCAACAGACCCCGGCTACGGGGTTAGTTGACAAATATGATGGGGTCAGTTGACTTGACATTTACTTTTCAGTTTTAACCCTTTGCATGCGAAAGGTGTATAAATACGCTGTCACAGTACGTCAATATAATGTGAAAAACGTATATATACGCTGCCAATTCCATCAATATTGTATACGAAACGCGTACCCACACAGCACCATAACATTGCAGCAACGTCTCTGCAATGATGCGGTGCAAGATGGCAATGTTGCAACATAACATTACAGAGACGTTGCAGGTTCAGTCCTATGTCCGCCTTCGCAATATTGCAGGTGTGTATTTTTGCAAAGTTGCGGCAACATTACGAATATGTAGTCCTGCAACGTTCCGGCAATGATTCTGCAACGAAACGGCAAAATTGTGGCAATGATCCTGCAACTCTTCGGCAATATAGCGGTGCGTATCCAGTTAAATGAAACACGCCGTAGAATCCACTCGACGTCATGTACATATTTCGAAAATTTTTGACAAAGTCATAGTTGCTTCAGAATATTGTTGTAATGTTTCCACAAGTTTTCACTACAATATTGCACGACGATGTGCGCGCAATATTGCAGAAATATTGTAGGACCGTTGCCACTGGAACATTGCACGTCGATGTGCGCGCAATATTGCAGAAATATTGTATGATCGTTGCCAATGGAACATTGCACGGCAACGATCGTACAATATTGCAGCAATATTGTACCATCGTTGCGAACGGAACATTGCACGGCAACGAAATTGCAATATTGCTGCAATATTGTAGGATCATTGCCACTCCAATAATGCACGACAATATTGCAGGAACGTTCCTACAATATTGCAATGCAACCTGCAACAACGTAATATTGCAGCAACGTCCCTGCAATACTGCTGCAACGAGGTGTGCTGTATGGGTACATATGTATACTACGACCAATAAATTTTTTTATTTTTTTTTTCATTCCTCCACAGTGTTATTTTTTTTTTATTAATTATCATGGTCTAAGATACTGTAATTATTTTGCACTGGTTTGTTATGGTGTATTTGGAAGGCCTGAGAGTTTGAAGGGAGGATAGGGTGTAAAACTGGTAGGGGTGAGTTTGGAAGGATTTGTGGTGGGGGAAGTGGACTTGAGCAGCTAAACTCTTTGCCTCGACTGCATCTTGAGGATAAAAAATGTAATTATTAGTAGTATTCCTATGCTTAGCCAAGTAACCCCGTCCGACATTGTTAACATGTTAAGGGTCGTACGTACAAAACCTCTACGCACCGGATAAAATAAAATACCGTAAATTATAGTCAAGGTATCACGTTTCCACAAAGTATTCATGAAATAACATCAAGCAGTACTTAGTGGACAAAAATTCATAAATAGTCAAAACGTAAATATTTACTTCCAGCCGACCTTTTTAGATTTTTCATTCTCACTGACAGAACACGCATGTTTTTGTCACGGCGACACATTAAATGGCAAGCTGGTCATTCATATGCTCCAATATTGCGAATCGCAGCATAATTTATTCCATAATACAAGAATTAAAGGGAATTAGTCAACTAACCTCGTTAGTCAACTAGCCCCGGTCTCCCCTACGAAAGTGTAATTATTTTAACGTGTACTTGAATTAGATGGTAAATGATAAGTATTATCAAATTTTAGCTGAAAAATTAATTTCCTTTTTGTTTTTAGTTCGCCGTAGGTATATGTATATCGTTTACCGCTGTTTCTTAATATTTTTTTTTTCGTTGTCTTCCAATTATTCTTATTGCGAGATTTGTTTTTTTTACTACTTATTTCTATGTTTCGTTCGTATAAATGATTATTTTCTCTACATATCTGTTATTTCCATCTTGGAAACAATGTAAGATTTGTTATTTCTCAGCGTGAAGAAAATTTAATATTAACCTGCTCAGTGAAACGTGCGCGCTATTATATTAGGAGGTGGTATTGGGAAACTTAGTGGAGGCGTGGCTTAGATTTCAGCGCTGCGGTGGTAAGTTGGCAAACTATTGAAAGTAGGTCCGGATCCGACCAAACATTCTAATTAGTAAAATAAGTAAAAATTTAGTGTTCAAAGAAATTTAAAAAAAAATCGTTTCTCACAACATGTCTATATAAACACTGATAATCATGTGGACTTTGACGGATTTCGACCTACTCTCGGTAGTTCAATTTTCTGCCACCAGTTTGGCGTATCGAAATTCTAGGTTTCCCAATAATTACACTTATATTGCAGGAACGAATTAATGCCAGGATACTTGACAAAAGAAACGGTGGTATAAAAAGCGCTCCAAAATCATTTCTACCGACATTTCAGGTTAAAATATTTGTAAAGTATTCTTAAAATATTTCTAAATAAATATTCATACATAGTTAGGAATTGAAACATATATAGTTAATGTAAACAAATAAGACAGTGCGGACATACGTTCGGAAAGGAAGTACGCAGCGGTTTGACAGTTCGAAACTTTACACCTACGCCATCGACGCTGTTGAGGTTATGGTAGATACCTACTTTAAAATGTCACGTACACGGTATAGTTTCAATTGGTTGGGTTCATTTATAGTTTCTTATAGTTATGCTGTTTTATTGTACGTATGTAAAGACATCGAAGAATGTATAAAACATTTATTTGATCAAGGAAGGGTGATACGGAAGTTCGATGTTCAGTTGCTCTGACACGTGTAAGGGACGAACAAATCGATTTCTAATGTTTTTAACTACGGCACACCAAATTGAAAAATTTAAAACGATCAGGATAATAGTAACAATCAGGGCTGTTTCTGGGTTGTTGGTCGCACAGGTGCAAAAACAATATTGCAGCCCTTATTAATTTCATTATGCGCAGTCCTCGTGAAATTAGGGGGGGGGGGGGTTAAGTATTATTATTTTGCCGATTTCGATTTTGTTGAAATAATATAGGGCTTTGAATTTGTCAAGTTTTGCCTATTTTCGTGAAAATGGGCTGTACTTATGAATTTTGATCTCGAAAATCAGCGTTGAATAATTTAAAAAAAAAATTTTAAATGAGAAAAGGAATGATATAATTAATAATCTTCATAAAAGTTTTGATTCTTATTCTTATTAGTCAAAATTTTACATATAATAAACGACCTGCGGCCGCCCAGGTGCGGGAGCACCATCTGCACCCCCGTCAGGAACGGCCCTGCTAACAATAATACGTACTTACAGTAAAAATATAAATCTAGTTCTGCAAGCAGCTTCGATAGACAATCGGCGTTTTTCAGGATATTTTGCGTTTTTTAATTTTTACAACTTGGATTTTCAATTAAAAATCTGAAAAATCGCTAATATGTGCCTCGGTAACAGAAGTGACTCCGAAATTTGGCAGCAACGTGATTTTCAATGTTTGCCCTTATCTACCCCCTAAGTCGAAATACAAAGTTAAAACTTGGCAAAAATTGTTTTTTTTTTATAAGCTTTCGAATAGCTCGTCATAAGTCGAATTTGGTTTAGCGGCACATTTCGCCATCTTAAAAGGCTATACCTATACATACATAGTACCCTTTAGGGCTATGAATACCCTTTACCCCTCTGCCTGAGAATTGAGATTGTGCGCTATCTGAACCGCAATGAAACGCCTACATTAGGGATGATTACGTCTTGGTAACTGTTTGTAATTATGGACTTGTGCTTTCAACTGTCTTCTATAAATTCCAGACGCCATTTTAAGCAGAGAAACTATGTAAACTATTTTTCTTTTGTTTTTTTGCACGTTAATAGTCGCGATTAAAGTGTTTTTTGTGTACTTCATAAGGGTATATAAATTAAATTGTCTACTTTTTGAGATACAAATATCGATCGTTTGATATTTTCTGAAAAATATTATATAATAAAATTGCTGGTCATAGTATGTACATACCTATATGGTTTTCGTTTGAACACTGAAAAGCCGATCTTCGAGACCATTAACCATTTTCAGGATCATTATTATTTATAAAAATATCCAGAAAATAGCACGAGTTTCGATTGAAAATTTTCCCTGCAAATAGTTCTTCAAACACCTGAATAAAGTAGTAGTAATATGTTTTTTTTAGGAAGATAAATCTTCACCAAATATATACATAAGTGCTTCTTGTCATAATATCAAAATTTGTTTTTATTTGTACCGGCAAAGAAATATGGTTTTAAAAAACCACAAATGATCAATACGTGTATTTAGTGAAACAGTCTGTATACTATATAGATATGTAATATTACCCTGAAATATAAACTAAATTTTTCAGATTTTTCCACGTATCGTAAATAGAAAAATATCCTTCAGATTTAAACGGCACCAGGGCAGAAGAGACATTATTATTCAAGTAGTATGGAGTTTTAGCTCTCCTACATAAATTAAATCGTAAATAAGTATTAAGCGGGGAATCCTATTCTTTGGGCTAAAAACATAACAAAATTTGGGATTTTTTTTTTTAGAAACCAGCGATTCGATTCATCTGAAATTTCGACCACGTTTTGATGCACCTTCGAAGAAGCTGTAGTTTTTTTTTATTAATAAAATAGTAAGTATTTTCTCTTTAACGCAAACGGTGAAGTTACCGTTCCTTCTCTTATATACCAAGGGTCCACCGCGTGCTCCTGCAGAAAGCGAGTCTCGTTAGTCGTGCGGCAGAAAGCATAAATATCCAGCAATCATAAAATGGAAATATCTTGCCAGTGTTGGTGACAGTGTCCCGATGTCGATTAAAAATTACGATCGTGGAAAATCGCCGATGCTATTAGGAATGGACGAATGGGGTTGAACCGAGTGCGGGAAGATCGAAGCCGCCAACCGAGGTGGATCGTTTCCTTTCTCTGTCCTTTATCGTCCTCTTTCGCTTCATCCTTTCGCAGCGGAGTTTTATTTGCGGCGGAATAAATAAAAATTTATGAGCAATTTACGGAGGGTCCTCAGCCAGGTCAGGGGGATCCATCAATTTACTCCGAAGTGCTCGTTTGGCGCGCAGGTTACAAAATCGTCGACGAAGTTCTCTTTATGAAGCTAGAATAGATTAATGCTCTCGTTTGTTCGCTAATGGCCCCGATAAATTATCTTAATAGCTCGAGGCGGCTATAAATATATTCCTCAGTTCCTGCGCTCTTACGCTTGTTTTCCTGGTATATCGCCGTCTCACTGCGCGCCGTCGAACTGCCATGTTTTCCGTGTCACTATATAATTCTAAGAATGAGGGGGCTACGAACGGGGGAGGTATAACCCGACGAAGGCGTTTGGTGTAAATGGTGTTGTTTTGGCAGCTATGTGAATTATTTCTGGTCAACGCTCCGCTATAGACCTATCGTCAGTCTATTTCTTTCTACCTGGATACCTCCAGAGGCCATTCTTACCAGCGTAGCTTAATGTCTTCCTGCATACCTAAAATTAATATTCTGTAAGAATGAGAACTACACGAGCTTTTACAGTAGCCGATTCTACCCTGCGTTTGGTGGAATACACGAACCACCTAGCGAATGATACGAGGTATGCATCTACTAGGGTTTGTCGGTTTTTTTTATAAATTTGTAAAATTCGAAAACCGGTAGTTAAATTTCAGAAAACCGGTTTTATATACTAGAATCAATATGTTAAAATGAAATAATTATTTAATTAAAAACATTTTAATTAAATAGTAGGTAACCGTTTACTGTAAAACTAATCTTCATGAGTTCATATTTTCAGAAAAAAATACTAAGTGGAATAAAGATTTATACTTTGGTACCACCTTTTAAAGGATTTATATTTTGTACGGAGTTTAGTTATTTTAGTTTTTTTTTTCATAAATATTAAATTTTAATGAACTCAACAATTTTACGTATTTGTACGGGTTTTAGTTATTTTAATTTTTTTTTATTTGGTTTTGTATATGTAGAGTATATTGTATTTTGTTATATTTTTGTAATTCCATAATATTAAGGAATTAACTGAATTTTTTAAAATAAATAAAAATATTTGTTTACTATTTTATAATTAAAATTTTCACCAAAAAATAGAATTTTTTGTGAAAATTCGAAAACCGGTTTTGACCGGTTTTTATGGGAATAGTGAAATTCGAAAACCGGTTTTTTCAAAAGTCGTTTTTTAATCTACGTATAAGGTAATGATTGCAAAATTACATGTTTTGATACATATAGGATCGTGTTCTGCGGGGAATGTAACTAAAGTTTAGTTACTAAACAAACATGTATAAGTCTGTGAAATATTTTTATTTATTCTAAAACTTTCTTTACAATATAATTTGTTAAACAAATTGTTTAAATAAATTAATTTTGTAAATCGTATGTCGGATTCGGAATCAGCGACCTTAAAAACCACTCACAATATATTCATAGTCAGTAATTGACTATACCTGTCAACTTCTAGAAACAATTTAGAATGCCAAGAGTCATGACTTGACCACCCCACAAACTATGTGTTTTTGAGGTTAGTATAACAAAAACGGTGAATTTATCAAATATAGAACACTATTAGAGTTTAGCAAGCGAAGAGTTCAGTCATAAAGAGTTGATAACCTACCAAAATCATTATGGAAATAACGATATAGGAACACACTACTCACCTTGATGCCAATAAACGTTCGCCAATACTATTCATAATGTACTTCGCACTTGAGTGTTTTAGATTTTAGTCGCTAGATGTCTTGGCACGTCAACTGCACTCTGCTCAAAACATCGTCACTTCTAAAAACCTTATTTTTCACATTTTTCTGAAAAGTGGTCAACTACTTTACCTTTACCTTAATTTCTAATTTGTAATTAGATTACATTTTACCCAACTCTGCTTACACAGCTGTTCTCTTCTAATGGCTGATTCACGAGTTCCTGCTAGGTGTCAATTATTATTGTCCAACCGTTATTATAATCCTTTTCTCTAATTGGGCAGGATTTAGACTGTTTGTAGCATAAACTACAGAGCTTACACGATCCTGTCAACAAAAATCAAACAGATGCCTTTGGCTTAATGAACTTTGCGCTTCTCAATTAAAATATAACGAAACATTATCATGTTGGGAGGTTAGGTTTTATCTCATAGATAGCTTCGCGCTATCTATATAGATCCAAACAGATAGTTGCGTGTATGTAAAACAGAAGTGCAATAAATAGGAAATCTCGGTGATTATTTTCTGTCCCCAGAAGAGCAGCAATTCGAACAAATATAAATTTACATATTTCAAATATAAGTATTACAAAAGAATGCCTCATGTTTCGCTGAATATTGAGGAATTTCTAAACCTGTCTGTGTCGCGTTATAGAAAGAGACGCCAAGTAATAAGATACGCGAAATTCCGAGGAAAAAATCTTGATTCTTTGGAATGCCGATCGAATCTTAATCGAATATCCCGTCGGAAGATCAAAAGAGTCGGGAGCAGGAGCTTAATGTACACGTTTGAGCGAGAGACAGCTTGCGCGCCAGTATTTGGCAGAAATTAGGTTGGTAATGCATCAACTACCGGTCGCGGCAGCACTTAACGCCGTAAAGTTGTTTGATGGCACCGCTATCACCCCTAACAGTTCCTAACAGTCCGACGCACAGCTCACGTTGCGCCCCGGAGTCTGACACTGCAACCGTGAGTTATTCACTTAATGCGGCCATTACGCGCTCCTCGATGGCGCTTCATCCTGATTTACTTGACAAGCATTTATTGCTTCTATCTCGGCCAGCGATATTAAACCCTCCGCTCGCATTTCCTATGTACGTACGTTACACGCTCCTCCACATACGTGGCAAACCTCCAGTATTGGCCCGGGTGAGAAGTGCATCGAGGAACGGTGATCGCCGCGGACCAATCGCCGTGCTCGGATAGTTCGAAAAATTCCAGCCTCTTGTCTAGATTCTAATGGCTTGTCCGGTACCCCGGCCGTACACCTCGTTCTCTCACCGTTCATCCTAACGGCTACCACAGGCTCGTTAGTGGCTCTGAAAAGACTTGAAACGATCTGGTGGCGATGGTATACCTGGCGATCATCAGTTTATATGGAAATATGGGAGAAAGGTATCGAGGTAAAGACTTAGGACACTTAGGTAGACAGAAGGATCTCTGTCAAGGATGAGGATAAATCAATTAGCCGTGCGGTCTCACTATAGCAGTTAGCGAAAGGTGGTGGTGTTCCAGTTGTGGTCTAGCAATGCCAGTCGGTTATATTCGCCGCTACAAAGTGCTTTCAGAATGCGCGATGGTGCACGGATATGTTACGCATGAACGATGGAGGTTAGCTCAACGAGAAGATCCAAGGTTTTATCATACAGGATTCGAGCCGCCACGCGAATTCCCAGGAACACGAGCCTAAGAAGATTCCCTGGGCATATGGGTTTACCGATGAAGGCGTTACTCGAAAGTTCGAACGTGGATTTTAGCCGGTGGTTGGCAGTCCGGCCGTCCTTTGTAACGCGTAGCATCTCTCGTCGTCGTAGCGCCTCGGTTGAAACCTCGTAAACCCGGGAACGACCAATTAAACGAAACGAGCAGCGCACTGATGCACTCTCTGGCTGGTTGCCTGCCTGCCGGCATTACCTACAGGTTATACGACTCGCGGAATTACCCTCAAATTACACAGTTGGTACCGATGTGTGCACTCCCCTTCCCTTGGGCCGCTCTGTATACTTACGGCTGGATAACAACCAGCCTGCTAGCAACGCCGCTACGACCGAGAAACGCTCTTTCCTCTCGCTATCAGACTTCCCAAGCTCGAGCGAAACACCCGCCAACGACGACTCGGATCCCCGGTGAAGCTATACTTGCTGCTCGCTTACTCGATCATCCACTGGCCGCGAAGAAAGTGACGATTATGGACGGTATTCGCGCGCATTCGATTTGACTTAACCCAGCCGGGATAGTTCCGAGAACCTATAAACTTTGTACTCGCTCGCTCGAACTCTTTTCGCCCCGCGCACGGCTCTTCCTAGCATCCGTGCCGCTGCGTTTCTCTTTACCGCCTGCCCTGTTACGTCCCAGCAGCCACGGCGAACGGCCGAAAGCGAGACACGGAACGTATCCTGGGAATATTTTTGGTTGGCTTTGAGTACACACATTGCTTCCGTTGTTGATGCTCGATTGCCGTAAAAATCGCAGGCATTCGCTTGAATTGTGTTAGAAATATGTACATTGGGGTAAATCCGGGTGAGTCGCTGAGGCAGGGGAGTTGGTGGAGTCGATATATTTCAGGATTTACATATGTGTACGTATATGCGCGTTAAGGTGCAGAACAATAGCTTCTCTAGGAGCCAAACAGTTGAATGAATATCGTCATTTCGCTTCCTTCTGTATTTTTTCGCGATTCACAGGCTACGAAAGGTAAGCGGAGGCTAAATTTAATCTGTTTTATAAAACAGTAGTGTACAGAATCGTATTTAAAATATACTTTTAAGTTAATTTTCGTTTGATATTTTGCATAATAAGATAGTAGAGGTATCGGCCATATTAATCCTTCCTTTCAAAGCTAACGAGAAGACCATCTCTCCATGCAGATAGGAGAGGTGGTGGAATTATGATTGGGATAAATGTTTTTTTTTCAAATTATGGTTGAGAGATGACTCACTTTATAAACTTTTATGCTATCAGTTAAATTTGCAATATTTTGCGAGGGAATATTTTATTTATTTTTATTTTTTATATTTATTCACGTTTGTATTCATTTGCTTCGCTAATCGCCAGTAGGTAGTTCACTTTCAGTTTGATGTGTTCTTTACTTGTTTAGCGTAAACAAATTAAATATCAATGAGTCTATAGTGGGAGTATTCACTCATAAATAATTTTGCTTTCTTCTTTGTTCTCATCTCATGAATAATTATGTGCGCGGTCTCTCCAAACGGCAAAGACCATCTCTCCCGGCACCCCGGTTTCAAGCCGATTCTCAGCAAGCAGTCTTACAGCAAATATCGACCAGTACTTCCGAATCAGCATAAAATTCTGAACGTATTAGGTTTATTCCGATAAAATAAATATTATCAGTTCCTATTAGTGTTAATAGCCATTTTATATTAGCTTAACCGACTATCCCGGATTGACCCTGATAGAATGCTTTTGATAATGAACGTATAGATTAAACAGACTAAATTATTTTGCACCGTTTTCTCCATTCAATTCGAAGCATTCGCTCGCGTCACGGATGATATGTAGCCTGGTAGCGAAGGAAATGACGGCTGCGAAGAACTCGCATGCGCATTGAATTCTACTCTGCCATTTAACTCGCGAAGAACATTCCGAGATCCTATAAACCAAACCTACTCAACTCTATTACCCCTAATCAGCAGGTGCTTCGACAGACATGCTTCTAGCTCAGTGAAATCCACGCTGTCGGACATGAATATTTAGTGCCCGATAATCGGCAGAGGTACCAAAATCGTGTTGAAAGCGAACTGCGTTCCGACCGGCTGGGAAATAATTATGAGTTTCTACATATTTACGTATTCACGTTACTTCTAATTCTAAGGAACAGTAGTGACTGTCAGTATAAAACTGCCATGTACTGTATAGTACATAGGTATATGCAGTGCGAGGCATCTAAAGCAGGCAGTGGCGGATTTAACAGGGCGGCTGATGAGCAGTTGCCGCCTAGGCGCCTGCACAGAAGGCCCCCGCAGGGCCCCATGACCAAAAAAAAAAATTATGATTAGGTATAGGTATCCAAACACCACATTTTTTTCGTACTACTCCACTTGGCCCGGTTTTAGTAAACTACCTCTTCATTTCCCCGAAAAAGGGCCCCTGCCCAGAAGGCCCCCCTAGGGCCCAATTTTAAAAAAATATGATTTTAACCAAACACTATATTTTTTTTCTGTACTACTACACTTGGCCCGTTTTTAGTAAACTACTTCTTCATTTCCCCGAAAAAGGGCCCCTGCCCAGAAGGCCTCCTAGGGCCCAATTTAAAAAAAAAGATTTTAACCAAACACTATATTTTTTTCTGTACTACTACACTTAGCCCGTTTTTAGTAAACTACCTCTTCATTTCCCCCCCCCCCCCCAAAATGGGCCCCTCAGAACGTTTGCCACCTGGACATTTGTTCTTAAATCCGCCACTGAAAGCAGGTCTTTTGAATAACTCCTCTATATTTGGTGATAGAAAACAATGCTGCAGACAAGTTGCTTACTTTCGTCGGAGGCATAATATGATGTTAATAATTATTTAAGTACACCACAGTTATAACGCCCACAGTGACATAAATGAAAATAGTGGTCATTAATTTTGTGTTGATTTTGATTTTTAAAAAAATTTTTGTAGGAATGACAGCTGTTTGAAAAAAAACTCGAATTTGCATCGAAATTTTAAGTTTAAAAAATTTATAACTTTCGAACATGGCACCCAATCACAAAAATCCTACGTCACATTTTAGCTATTACCCTTTTAAATGAGAAAAAATTTATTTTTTATGTTTTAGACGATGCCTAAAAGAGAAATCAAGTACACCATCAGCAAGGATTTTCAAAAGAGTGTCCTACTTATCGGCTTATAT
Source organism: Andrena praecox (assembly GCA_963932275.1). Classification (NCBI taxonomy): domain Eukaryota; kingdom Metazoa; phylum Arthropoda; class Insecta; order Hymenoptera; family Andrenidae; genus Andrena; species Andrena praecox. The sequence continues at coordinate 40,313,965 of OZ010731.1, forward strand.
CTCCGCCATTTTTTATTTTTTTTTAATCGTTAATATTGTAAATTGTTCACAAAACTACTACATATATGCGTAAAATAAAGATCAATTTATATACTTAAGGGGACCTTCCGGTCTAAAAGTCGATTTTTTTTATTTCATTTTTCGAATGTTCAACCTTTTAGGAATACGTGTTTAAAAGGATTTGTTGAAATTCGTAAAATTCCAGAAGTTATAGGCATTTGAGTAGCGGCAAATGCATGGGCAACAACCGGGCACTCGGCGCTCACGTAAACCTTTAAACGCGTTTTTCTCGAAACAGTGTTCTCAAAACGGTGGGACCTGTATCTCCAAAAGTTATTATCCGATTCGACTGAACCTTTTTTTATTTTGAAGAATATACTTCTGGCTAGGGGGGGGGGACTAGAAAAATTACAAAAAATTGAAAATTTATAATTTTCAAAGGCGTTGAAAGGACGAAAAGTACAGGGAAAAGTGATTTCAAACATCAAGTGTCGTTATTTTCTAAAAAAAAATGTCATTTTTTTAATTTTTTCTCGCCCCCCCCCTAGCCAGAAGTATAATCTTCAAAATAAAATAAGTTTCATTCGAATCGGATAATAACTTTTGGAGATACAGGTCCCACCGATTTGGATCAATTTTTTTACGCCTTGACTTTAACGACTCCCCAGGGCCGTCTGCAATAATTAATTATAAAACAAAAAATATATTTCTATAACTTAAGACATCCTTAATACAATGCAACAAGTCCCATTAAATTATATATAGTAGTTTTCCTTTAATTAATTCCTAAAAATCACCTATTTTTGGGGCTCTAGACCGGTAGGTCCCCTTAATGGCAGCGTAAAAAAAAAGTTTATTTTTATACCTATTTTTCCGAGCGCCAAGGTGGTGTAACCCCTTAACTACACGGACACGCTGTGTACGTAATATCTTTTGACGCCCATTGTTACTCCATCGGCTGTAAGCGTAGAGACGCGGGAATAACGTACCATTCAGACGTCAATATAATATACAGAGAGAAATCCCCGAGTGAAAAGGTAAGATTTAGTCCCGTGTACTTTTTGATGGCAATGAGGGACCACCGCTAACGAGGAACTCAATCAAACGGGGCAGAAATATATCGGGGGCATCCCACTAGCCTTTCGCAACCCGGGGGAAGAGTTTTCTGCTAGTTCTTTTTGTCCATATGAATTCCCAATCCGGCGAAGTGCCGGGTCCTTCGAAAACGCTACAGCGGGGGACATCCGCGTCGTTCTCATCGAATACATTAGCGATTCCTAGCAGGCGATGCGCCGTAATGAATGTTTCCGGTGACAGCCGACAGAGGAGAATGCCTTCCGCGACAAACAATGCGCTCCTCTGTTCGTCGAAGCCGCTTCCACCCCGTCTTCCTTTCCTCTTCTTTCTGCGTGCGTCAGTAACATTTGCCGCCAAAAGGATTCGTCGCCACTCGCTACGGATGAAATTCATGCGGCGCTTTTAATCCGTGGACTCGGAGCTTTCAACATTCTTGCAACGTTAATTGGCCGATAGTCTACCAAAATTCGACACCAAAAACATTTGTACCTAAAAGTTCTCTGAAACATACCACTATGATTAATTTTCTCTTCTTAATACATGGGTAACCGCAATGCTTGTGGAATTTTAATTTTAATTTTAAGGTACCATTCCGAAGATATAATAATAATATAAATTTAACTACAAAGATGTTCATTTAAAAGAACATCCCGAAAATATCAAACCGCATCATTTGCTATAAAAAATGTTCAGTTTTAGGCAATTCCAGAAAGTATTGGAAGATAACGACGAGCTTTTTTTTTTAAATTTGTTTATTGAAGGACATAACAAAAAATGTATATGTCTAGTCTTTGGTATGAAAAACATAAAAAAAACTACCATGGCATCACTTGTTCAGCTAATTGCTCAGCGCCTCCGAGTCTCTTAGCAGATAACGACGAGCATACGTATGCGCCAGGGCGCACGTGAGCCTCCATCAGGCTTTCAAATCAGTGTGTGACACGGTTTGCGTTGGAACGGAAACCGCATCGGAATATCAGAAGCACCGAGATCGGTAATGTGTACCACGTTTCGGAACCGAAAGACCTACGCAGATATCGTATTCCGTGGATTTGGGGCCGTTACATTGTAGGGGGTCTTAACATATCGCCGTCCGAAATTGGCTGATCTGTTAGCAATCCGGTATGCGTGCACACGAGAAACGGGGCGCGAAACTGCACTTGTGGTCTTCGTTCTGCCGCGCTTGTACGTTCACATTTCGAACTCCGCCGGCGATTCGATGTTGGAATGTTTGACCACTTGTGGGGGCCACTCAATACCCACCAAGTCCATTTCCATTGTTACCAGGTATATCGGTGGCCGGTCCGCGAGAATTCCGAACTCCTCCCGCACGGACATTCGATTCGGCCGTATTTCGCAGTACTCTCAGCGGTTCGTCCTGTTTACATTGCTCGCATTATTTATACGGGGCGGCTCGCAACCACCATCGTATTAGATATATTGTAATCGGTGGCCGATTTATCTAGTGTTCCTGCTTGGAACGACTCAGTTGTGTGACTTTGGTGCCTGGATACTGCTTTATTATTGTTTCTAAACACCTGTTTCAGACAAAGACCCGTGATGTTCTAATCAGGGACTTAATACCGGTATAATGCTCATACCGGTATTTCGCCAATACAGCTATACCGAAACCGATATCATACCGAAACAGATAAATACCGAAACCGATATCATACCGAAAAAGATAAATACCGAAAACAATCGGTTTTCGGAATTACCGGTAACCGAAATAAATACCGGTATTTTTTCGGTATTCTTCTCGGTGAATACCGAAACCTACCATGTTACTGAAAAGAATACCGAAAAAATACCGGTATTTATTTCGGTTACCGGTAACCTTTTGTGTTCGGTATTTATCTATTTCGGTATGATATCGGTTTCGGTATAGCTGTATTGGCGAAATACCGGTATGAGCGTTATACCGGTATTAAGTCTCAGACGAAGATACATATATAATACCGGTATAATACCGGTATTTTACGTACCGGTAGGAGTCCCTGGTTCTAATACACGTAATTCTATACACCATTGGGCGCCGAAGGTAATGTCCTTTAAAGGAACGCGAATCTCCTTGAACAAGATTTTGATTCCTTCGCCCCACGCGCGATTACCGAGTCAGGTTGAAAAAGGCACGTCATTAGCCACTCACACGCTATCTCTGCTCACATGTACGGTGACGAGTAACCGCGATATTGTCACGGAAACGCATCCCACGGGTTAGGTGGAGTGGAGATGTATTCCCCTTATCTTCTGCTATCGCTCGAGGGTATTTCTTACAGTTTCCTGAAATACTTGGCTAAATTATGTCGTGCGATTTTTGGAGACAGTTTTTTTGTTCGCTTAATAATTAGCTCGATGATAATTTAACGGGTAAGTGTAACCAAAGGAGGGAAACCAAACGATTAGACAGTTTAACAATTTATGCAGGAAAAATTCAACGAAATTACAGTTTTGTAAATCATTTATGACTTACGACTAGGCTTTGTCGGTTTTTAAAAACCGGGTTTAAAAACCGTTTTTTTTTGTAAATTTGTGAAATTCGAAAACTGGTATTTAAATTTAAGAAAGCCGGTTTCGTATACTAGAATCAATATGTAAAGATTAATTAATTATGATTAGGACACAAGCATATTGTAGTGGGTAACAGTTTACTGTAAAGCTAATCTTCATGAGTTCATATTTTCAGAAAAAATACTAAGTGGAATAAAGATTTATACTTTGGTAGCACCTTTTAAAAGATTTATATTTTGTACGGAGTTTAGTTATTTTAGTTTTTTTTTCATAAATATTAAATTTTAATGAACTCAACAATTTTAAGTATTTGTACGGATTTTAGTTATTTTAATTTTTTTATTTGTTTTTGTATATGTAGAGTATATTGTATTTTGTTATATTTTTGTAATTCCATAATATTAAGGAAACTGAATTTTTTTAAAATAAGTGAAAATACTTATTTACTATTTTATAATTAAAATTTTCGAATTTACACAAAAAAATATAATTTTTTCTTGTGAAAATTCGAAAACCGGTTTTTCCAAAAGTCGGTTTTTGTATAAACCCTACTTACGACAAGGGAAATATGCAATTGTTATGTTGTACTTAACCCGCCGTGGGCACTGGGTCGTTTATGTCCATGGCTGTTTTTATACTGTTTTTGACTTTCAAAAAATCTAAAAAAATTATGGCATACTTACTCAAGTCTCTACTTTAATATACAAACGTTCATTGAGTCGAATGTTTAAAGGATTAATTAGGAAACTCCAACCGGAAAAATAAAAATTCCGAAGGAAGTTTAAGAAAAGAGGCAACTTGCCCGGACATAAACGACCCAGTGTGCCCACTGCGGGTGAATGCAAAGTATTTTAACACTAAATCTTAGTCATTAGGATGTTAATGATCATCTCTCAAAATACTTGTTCTTCTTTGAATTTTATTCATCAGTTTCTATACTTCAATGTAGAAACTAATCAGATATTTGACACGACAGAAATGATACCATACACCGCAATAAACACTTCGAGTCGATCTTACTTCATGAAATTCTAAATTCAACTGACCCTACCGATATATTTTAAGTATTCAAATGGGGAGCAGAATTGGGTCGACCACTTTAAATCTATATTAATTCTTTAATGCCGGTTAGCATATAGCTCTCAAAGATACCTCATACCAGCAAAAGCATTATTGAAATAATCAGAATAGTATTATTATACATGCCGCATTATTGGATTATAGTCTAATTAGAACAATATAAATAATCAAGATTTACCGAAAATAAGATTACTGTCTGAGTCTGATGTTACATAACTAAGTACATATTATGTGGAAAAACAATGTGATTATTTATTAATATTTTAAATACTTCAGGGTACATTCTCGTGTAATCCCTCAAAAAATTTAGGATCTTTTTTAAAGCAAACTGTAACTGATAAGGTAAAAAGTCTTTTTTTTTATTAAGTTGTACATATTTTAAGACGATAAAAAAAATCTTGTATTGTTTTTTCTGCGATGTAATCTAGAATAAATAAAACACGGTACATGCTAACTCAAGACAGGATCATCTGAAATCAAAAATCGAAAGTTTTTCTTAAAATATTTGAGTATCGTCATCGTATTACCAATCGTTACTGCAGAATAATGAAAATTCAATGATTGATACATGTTTTAGTAAAAGTACCCTGAAATTCGTAGGCTGTTAGACTCAATCTTCCAACGTGGCCGAGCTTGCGTTGGAAACGGTGGGAGTATTTTGAAGTGGAAAATTAAATGAACGCATTTTTTTATTTTAACGTAGTAATACAGAATTTCTGAGTCTACGGTTTATATAAAAAAATTAATATTTGATTAAATTAATTAAATTAATTAAATTAATTAAATTAATTATTGACTTTGGTATACTTTATATGTATGTTACACAGAACTTTACAAGAGTAAAATAAAATATGAAATTTTTCTATCACTTCTTGGATCAGTTCGTTCACCATTTTCATCATCCTCAAAATATTGTAAAACCAGTGTTATGACCATCAGATTAAATAGAAAATTGCATAATATTTGTCATAATGAAAAAAGAGTGGCTGTTTCAATGGAAAAGCCAACGATGGCAGAAAAGGTAACCACTATTATTGTGGCATTAATTATACGCACCCGATTTGAGACAACGTCTCAAAAGCGTCATTGGAGCCAACGGTGGCCCAAATAAATATTAATAAGTTGCGTATGATTAATGCCCTTCGAATACTTTTGAGACCCTAGTTTAGTACATCGTTGCAATAAATGTTTCATGACTTCTACAAATATTATCCGATTCACTTCAAATTTTGTATATACATATAACCTCGATACTTGTGTCTTGTATTAGTTACAAATATTACTTTCAGAACATAAGTCTAACATGTATATTTTTATTGTTTATAAATTTAATAGCGATCGTTCGAATACTTTTGTGATGCACTGTACATGCTAGCGAAAAGCACACTTATACATAAGTGACTGTTTTGAAACATTACATCATGATGATCTGTAAATATAACTTTTACAAGATAATATAAATTATTTATTGTAGTTTTGACATTCTGTAGAAGATAATTTTAGAACGTATTGACTTTTTCACCTTATGACCTTCTGACCTCGATGTATGACACTGTCCAATAACATGGTGAGACATCGTATTCGTAGAGTTCATTGGTACTAGAAAAGTAACTTTCCTTTACTCTGTCCCGTAAATAATATACCATGTGTATTTTTAAGCAAAAATTTTTTCTTTTTTTGTGAATTATATTATTATCTTCTATTTTTTGAGATTGTATATTTTCTTCTATTTTTTTGTGATTTATATTATTATTTTCTATTTTTTGTGATTTATTTGTTTTATGTACTTGGTGTCATTATTTACTTTTTTCAGTTTTTTATGGGGATGTATTTTTAAGCAAAAATAAATTTTATAAATCTCATAGGACATAGCAGGAATATAATTATTCCACATAAATGAGCCAATCAAACTGGGTTTTGTGCCTTTGATGCATTCCGTCTGACCACCTCTCAAAAATGTTTTAAGTATATTCGAATTTTGTGACACTTTAACTACTTGTAATTTTATAGTGATAGCATTCGAAACGATTTGAAATATCTTGATTAAAGTTTGAAGCTCAAGAGACTCCATAATGTTTTGCAAGAATTTTGTGTTTAGAAATTTTGTATAATCTTGTGAAGTTTACTAACAAGATTTGGAGGTCTTGAAATTCCTCCAAGTTATAAAATTTTGAATTCACGAATGTTTGCACTTTCGTTTTTCTTTTTCTTTTCTTTTGTCTCATTGTGTTTGTTTTGTTTCGACCACATTTAGCCGTATGATAAACACAAACAAATTCTTTGTTTAGTCTAAAGACAGCTCAAACTGTCTCAAAACTCCGTTTTTTTTTATTTGCTCAAATCGTTTGCAAAACAGTGTCTTACCCATCACTACTCGAAACACATGCGATAGTAAAGGTGGATTTTTACTGTCCGTTTAGTTGGCAGCAGCAATTATTTGTCAAAAGATTTTCCAATCGGTTTCTTCGATGGAACGGTGACGGATAATGTGAATATCAAGGAAAACTCATTGAAGAATCTTTCAACAGGTGACTGATGGACAGTTGTTTGATACTGACTAGACGGGCGGTGGGGATTAATCGTAATTATAAGATGATTTCAGCTTAGTTTAACTTCTATGGCTGAGACTCCTCTCAAATTGATATTTTACCATATTTGATTATTTACAAAATATTACCGTGAAAATAAGTATTTTTTATGATTATAATTAGCAAAGTGTAAATGGGTATCGACGACTTACAATTATCACCATAATTCAGAAATGAGTATTTTATTTAACTAAATCTGCATAAAAAAGAGGGAAAGATGTTTCAAAATTTACTCAAAAAGGAATAAGATTAATTCGAAAATGGACTTTTACGTGTATATTTAAATCATTCCAGAGTAACGTTTGCTGTACCTTGTATGTACATCACTACGGTAAATACTAATTCATTAAGTAGTGTCTACCTGAGAATACATTATATTTATTGTTCCTTTTTTGCATTTTAACATAACATAATATTTGACATACTAACAAAAAAATAATCGACAACAGCAAAATAAATAATGGATAATGCAAAAATGAATGGAGTTAGGGACGGCCTCGCACATGGGTGTCCGGAGGGGGGTGCAAAAGGGGCAGTTGCCCCTATGGCTTTGAGAAAAAATCGCGTATTTTTCAGAACTGGCCGATCGAGATTAGGTTTCGGGAAAAATTTTAATTTTTTTTTTTTAAATTTTTTTGGACATTGGTACAGTGCACCCCTACCCGGGAACCCTCCCGTCCCCCCATTTTTTACTTTTGAAAATTTGAAACCATAGTCTCATTTTTGGCATCGCTAAACTCGTAAAGTGATTAAAAAAAAAATGGGTAATCTGTATCTTTTGAACGCATTAATTGCCGAAGCTAAAATTTTATATTTGGGGTCTTTCCACCCCCCTCGTAATACCCACCAAGTTTCATCTCGATCGGCCACCGGTCCCTTTCGGATGTACAGCCCTGATCTTTATTAAGTTTACACTAAAACAGGGGATATTTTTAAATTTCGATTATAAATTTTTAATTAAATTGGCACTATAAAACATTTTAAAAACAGCAAGAGGGGTATATTTTTCTTCACCATCACCCCAAAGTTGCCCTCCCCCCGCTGGAAAAAAGTCTCCGCACGCCCTTGGCCCCGCAAGTCCTCTCACTTTTAAACTTTAAACGCACTACATTTTATTCCCACGCGGAACCGAGCGCGTCGGTGTTACAAAGAACGCGATATTCTTTGATGTGAGTATACGCACATACCTCCTCGCCTGCGGAGCGATGCATCGGCGATGACATCATTATGACATCTAAGAAAACATTTACCCGCGAAAAGGTAGGGGCGAACACGTGTACGTCCAAGTAGAATCGGCGCGGTACATCTGATCACGATAAAGGAATCCCGTGAAAATCGTCGTATACCCGATGTTTATTTTGTTTGCTCGGGGGGTTATGGTATACCGCGTAATCTTACGGTAAGCAGTCGTGTTAACAAGTGCACGCCCGCGTGTGTGTGTACGAGTCCAGTGATAAACTTCCAGCGTGCATTTCGTTGGGCAATAACCGTCGCTTAATTCATGTATATCCCCGCGGGCAGCGCCACACGCATTATACATACGAGAATCTCCGCGCCGGGCTCCGATAGTCCCCCCAGCAGGCACGGATTTACAAGGGTCGACGTAAGGGTGTCGATCTTGCCGCGATTTCCCTTGGCCCTCGCAAAATTTACTCGGAGAATTAAAAGCGAGTTTTAGGCCCGCGGATACGTAGAGTATAGGTTATGTATGTCGAAAGTGTCCTTACCAGCTGCTCGCTATCGACTTGTTGTCTTAATTTTAACACACTTAATAAACGGATGACGTTAGGTGACAATAATTGTATCTGAATTAGAGCTCTTACTACCCGCCCGCCCGGGTACTCGAGTACCCGGTGAGACCCCGGGTAGAAAAAAATTACTCGGGTACCCGGGTACCCGTAGGATACCCGACTACCCGGGTAGACAAAAATTACCCGTGTGTCCATGAGATACCCGAGTAACTGAAGTGTGATGAGATAGTTGAGAATTTCGATTTGACAGCCGATCGTTTTTCGACTTTCGATCATTTTCGGCTAACCTCAGTAATGAACGGAATATGCTGTCAAATCGAAATTCTCAACTATCTCATCACACTTCAGTTACTCGGGTATCTCATGGACACACGGGTAATTTTTGTCTACCCGGGTAGCCGGGTAATTTTTGTCTACCCGGGTATCCGGGTATTGCACGGGTACCCGGGTAGTCGGGTATCCTACGGGTACCCGGGTACCCGAGTCATTTTTTTCTACCCGGGGTCTCACCGGGTACTCGAGTACCCGGGTACCCGGATACCCGGGCAAAAACAATAGCTCTAATCTGAATATAAATGGACGGACATAATAGTTTTCAAAAAATATTAGATAATAAAGGTCGATTGTTATTATTTGTCTAACAGACGATAGGTGAGGATATATTTGCATTAGTTTACTATTGTTTAATAAAGAAAACTGACCACCATACATCATTATTTTTATTATTTCCTGATTTGAAAAACCAGGCATCGAAAAAGTTCTGGAACTTTTTGATAGGTTCTATTTGAAACATGTACCGCGGAACTTTTATAAAAATGTTCTCACATTATAAGTTCCTAAGAAGAACCGATAAAATAAAAGTTCTAGTTGGAATGGAACTTATAAAATAGAAAAATAAAAATTTCTCTACAACAGGAACAGATATTTTGTTCGCCAATATTATAAAATGTTCTCAATCGTTGTAACAAATACTGAATACTATTCAATGGATAGTACAACAATATTAAATAATTCTTACAGTTAAATTGATATTCTGAATATGTTATGTTTTTGTACTACTTTTCTTTATCTTATGAAAACTTTTTTAATAAATGTCCTAATGTAACTTGTTTCCATGGAAATTTTATTATATAGGTTCTAAAATATCTGTTCCATGAGAACACGTTTCAAAAAACTTCCTAAAGGTGACATTTTTTTCAATGAAAATTCCACAGGAACAGATATTTTCTTAAACGAAACATATAAGTTCTAACAGAATGTTTTTAAAAATAAGAGTTCCAGAACATTTTCGATCCCTGTGAAAAACTACGGTTTAGTATAAACGGAAATTACAGATGCACTTTGAACAAAAAAAGGCTCCCATTGAAAGCTGCAGCCGTTTCGACATAATAAATCTTGCTGATCACTCATTGCCAGTTACCCACGAGCGTGCACGGGTATAATTTGTTACGTCAATGGGGGAAATATATTTCATCGCGGTCCGCCACGTTGCTTCCTATCCTTTATCGTCTATGTGGGAAATAAAGTTAACAAGTTTTATCCCTTTCGCGGCGTTATTATGTCACATTGGGTAGTGGAACGAGTTAACAAGCACTACCGCAACACATTACGTGCCGTAAATCGTGCCGGTCATTCCTCTTTAATTATCGCGTCAGTGGTGAAATCTGGCTCCCCGTCGAATCGCATTCTGACGTCCGCGGATGCCCCGGTACGAAAACCGTCCGCGAAGTCAGAAAGAGGAACGATCCTCGGAGTTCTCCATTACACGATCCGCGCCTGGGGCTCCGGTTCCGCCGCGAATGGCCCGAGATTCATGCCAGCCCCGTGCTTGGATCATGTAGCGAGGGCCTTTAGAGAGTCGTAGAGAGTCGTTGATCAGAGGCGAGGTTATCTCTTGTCTCTGCGAGAGGCGGTCGAATGAAAGGCACCGACAACATCCAGCAGCGGGCCATACATCAACTCGCGGCTTGAGTAAATAAACGGTGCCCCGCTCGATCTTCTCTCTCCCTATATTCTTACTATCTTCCTGCGGACTTGCTTTTAAGTGTTATACCACCGGACCCGGCAGGTTTATCTCCGCGCCGTTTCAGAAATAACTTGACGAGAGACATTTTTAGAAATTCCCCGATAAATGCGGCACACGGATTTCTCGATCGCCGGCCGATGCCCCGATTTGCTCTTTTATCCGTGTACGTACTACCTACCCGTCGGTGGGACATATCGTTTTTGTATGCTTGCGGCTTGCACGTGTCCGTCGGTGTATTATTACCATCGACAAGTTTCGTTGTAATGTTACTGTCAATGATCTGCGCACCGTTCTAAAAATGAGCAAAGGGAACTTTTAGCTTCTAACCTAACTTCTGTAATCGCTAACTTACCTGTGCATTTCGACCGAGTTTGAGATATTTAATGTTAAGTAGTGATTATGTCGATGATTGTATGAAGAAACGTTGTTTCGAGTAAAATACAGTTTATCTCGATGCAGTGTCAGCTGCAGTAACATGTACCGTTAAGGAACTAGTTTTTGATCAGCTTAGAGGGCTTCCCGCTTTAATATTTATTTTTAACCTAATACAACTTTAAACCATAGACTTTTTATACTAAAAGATGAATTAATGTTTAAAATATAAGGAAAAAAATTAAAAAGTTGGAAATAAGTATAATTTAATTATTTATAAAGTATGGAATAATAAGGTGACTAGGAACTAATTTTTGATCATGTAAAATACATGGGAACTAATTTTTGATCAGGTGAGGAACTAGTTTTTGATCATCTAAAATACATGGGAACTAATTTCTTATTAGGTAAGGAACTATTCAATGTAAATAATCGGATACTAATTAAAAAGAAAGTACCAAATAAACTTATTTTTAGTATTATACCATCTAAATTTTTTTTTTTTTATTATTTCAAAATGTCCTAACCTATTTTTTATTCAGGTGATCAAAAATTAGTTCCACAAGAAAAAATTGGAACTAAATAATGATCAGTGACTTTTAAAGCAAAATGATACATATAATACTAAAATTCTTGCTCTACATTGTAAAGTAAACTATTGTAAGCAAAATGTATGAAAATAACCTTTAATACCGCAACAACCAGCAAAGAAATCGACTGTGGCGTCGATGGTGATCTATTACTTCGAACAATAAGAGATGGCGTTCAACAGGGCCTTCTGTCAAGTGGGCCACCTTACACATTTATTTTCACGAAAACTAACAATACTAACTGCTTTCACGGACAACACATATATTTTTGAATTATCAATTTTTATGTTAGTAATTATTTCAAACAATTATTTATTGACATAAACTTAAAAGAACGATTTATTTCATGAACTGATCAAAATTAGTGCCTGATCAAGAACTAGTTCCTTAACGGTATGTACGAAAACTTAGATAATTGCTAGCGAATAACCAGGGATTAAAAAATAGTACGGTCCGCGAATTTATTATCAGGGATCGAAAAAGTTCTGGAACTCTTAGTTTTAAAAAATTCTGTTAGAACTTATGTTTCGTTTTACAAAATATCTGTTCCTGTGGAATTTTTATTGAAAAAAATGTTACCTTTAGGAAGTTTTTTAAAAAGTGTTCTCATGGAACAGATATTTTAGAAGCTATATAATAAAAGTTCCATGGAAACAAGTTACATTAGGACATTTATTAAAAAAGTTTTCATAAGATATAGAAAAGTACTACAATGAAATAACATATTCAGAATATCAATTTAACTGTAAGAATTATTTAATATTGTCGTAGTACTATCCATTGAGTAGTATTCAGTATTTGTTATAACGATTGAGAACTTTTTTAATATTGGTGAACAAAATATCTGTTCCTGTTGTAGAGAAATTTTTATTTTTATATTTTATAAGTTCCATTCCAACTAGAGCTTTTATTTTCAAGAACTTTTCTTTTATCGGTTCTTCTTCGAAGTACTGGAATTTATTCGATATGTAATAATTAGTGGAACATTAACACTTCGTGGTCACACGGAGTGTAATATTTCTATAATTTTTTAGAATCTAATATTAAAAATTTAAAAATGTTGTGAATTTTAATAAAAAAAATCGCTTTCTGCAGAACAATTTTTTAACTACAAATTTCGTCATATCAAAGCTTACATTTCTAGAAAAAGACTATTAGAGCTGAGTATTACGAATCTATGTACAATTATCACTGAAAAGTTAAAAGATTCAAAAGTACGAAAATGTTAACTCAAAAATCACTCTGGAGTGCAGTGAACTCTATGTGACCAATACATATAATTACATATAAAAAAAAGTGTGATCACGAAGGGTTAAAAACCAATAAACTCCTTTGTCCGACATTTCGTACTCAAGAGACTTACGAAAAGTACATTACAAGTAAATAACATTAATATTGCGGATATACAGGGTGGGCCAAATAAAGTGTTACCAGCTGTTTTCTTCGAAACCACTGCAGATATCCACTTCAATTTTTTTTTTGCATTAAATGCGACGGTTTACTGTAGAACACCCATCATTTTTTTAAAATATAATGGCGTATTAATTATTTTTATTCGCATAGCTCTTATCAGATTTAGTAACATTTACATGAAACATTTTTTTTATTTTGCATAGTTAAAGAGTTATGACGAAGAATTAAATTCAATTCACTGGGTACGTTTAGAGACATTCTTAGTACGTTTAGAAATAAGTATTCAAAGCTATTTGGACTCTTCTAACAAACGTATTTCCCACACTTTTGGAAAATATTCCATTACACGTGAAACGGAAAATATGGTTTCAGCATAATGGTGCCCCCAGCCAGAGTTGGGCAAAAGTTTATCTAAATAAAAATCTCAAATAACGAACAAAAGATAAATAATTTTTATTCGTTATTCGAGGCTCGAATAATCGAAGTTATCTTTATTCGAAGAGCACCGAATAAATGATTTTATTCCATGAGAATTTATTCGACGAATAAAGATAATTTTCTATTGGATCCGAATTTATTCGACGAATGAAGATAATTTTTTTATTCCATGAAAATTTATTCGACGAATAACGATAGTTTTTTATTCGAAGGTTTTATTCGAATAAATGCGTCGAATAAATTTATCGGTTCGAATAAATTAAGCCTTCGAATAAAGCCACGAATAACTTTCGTCAGCGTCGAGCGTGTTTATTCGAGCCGCCGGTCCTTTGTGTTCGGCGCTCGCCGCTCGGCCGGGCTCGACCCTCGGCGGCTCGAATAAACACGCTCGACGCTGACGAAAGTTATTCGTGGCTTTATTCGAAGGCTTCGAAAAGATAAATGCTGCGGATGAAAAATTTATTCGACGCATTTATTCGAATAAAACCTTCGAATAAAAAACTATCGCTATTCGTCGAATAAATTTTCATCGAATAAAAAAATTATCTTCATTCTTCGAATAAATTCCCATCGAATAAAAAAATTATCTTTATTCGTCGAATAAATTCTCATCCAATAATATTATTTGTTCGTTGCTCTTCGAATAAAGATAACTTCGATTATTCGAGCCTCGAATAACGAATAAAGATAAAGTATCATTTATTCCATCGTTATTTAAATAATTTTTTATCTAGATAATGCCCAACTCTGCCCCCAGCACACTTTGGTAGAAAAACTAGTACGCATAGAATATTACAAAGTATACAAAGAAAATTTGAAAATAAATGGATTGGACGTAGCGGTCTTGTTTTTTTTTTGCCATCTCGGTCACCAGATCTAGTGTCGTCAGAATTTTTTTTAGAGGGTTACATAAAACATAAAGTGGTTCTTCTACAACAAAGGAATAATATATGAAAGCAAGACTACTGCTAATGTTATCAAATGTTCGCAACAATATTCGCGAGAGCCTTAATAAGTGTTTAGAAGCCCAAGGACATAATTTTGGGCATTTAATAAAATGATTCTCAACCCAGAACACGTTTATTTGTATATCCTTCGACGCTTCCACGAAGCTTCTCTTGAGAAAAGTATGCCTCGCCATAACTCTGTAACTATGCAGAATAAAAAAATATTTCAAGGAAATGTGATTAAGTCCGACAAGAGCTATCGGAATAAAAAAAATTAATACGCCGTTCCATTTATAAAAAAAAATGGGGGGCCAGTTTATCCCACTAGGAGACCCTCAGAAAAATTGGTTGCATACTAAATGATTAGCCCTCCTGTCCCGTTTAGCCCTCCTTGTCCCAGGCTTCGGAGAACACAGCTTGTAAAACTTTATTTGGCCCACCCTGTATACCATAATTGTATACACCATATTATGTGCAAGAAGGTAATAAATCAAGTTACAAGAGACATTATTTATTTTGACCGAGCAACAATTTAGAATAGTAGAAGCTTCAAAAGTGTTCCCTGTTTATTGAAAAATTAAGGTAACTTGCGTTTTTTAATGGGATTATACGACATTCTTTTCCTACTGTTGCAAGTAAAACTGAAAAACACTATAAGACATGTGCGACTTGAAATAAGTAAGAAGATAACTCCGAGTGAATATTCAAACTGAAGGCCATCCTTTGTAGCGACAAATTCTCATTTTTCCAGTAAACTATATATCACGGGTAGTAACTATCACTCTATGTGTATTCTAATTCACTGTTCGTCGAAATGTAAATATTTTTTCTTTGAAAACTTCAAAATTTTCTATGCGTATTCGAAATATCCTCGTAAATAAAGATCAGAGAATTCATCGAATTCTGTCATGCAGAAATATCTCTCGAAGTAACATTTGCATTTACGTTCTTACTCGCAGTTTATAACAAACTTGAATAACATAAAACCGCGTAACTCACTTGGTGAGAACACAGTTTAAATAACGCTGCTTTATTTAAATATTGCACATTTCATGCTAAGTATGAATGAATTTATCCTAATATTCTTTGCAGTACCGTAAATAGAAAGTCGTATAATATTATTTAGAAGTGTTTTCAAAATTTCTGGCCCTTTTATTCAATACTCGTTCGGTGGAGCATATTGGCTGATCTTGTTTCTCGAGATTACAATGCTTTTCTTTTGTCACTTTCACATTTACAAGGGAGCTTCTCGCTTTGTGTTTCAAAGTTATTTCAATTCGCCGTAAGCCTCTGATTCCACGGCTCTTGTGACGCCTTGAAACGTAGGGCGATGGAGACTGAATTGCCGAGCTTATCCAATTTTCTTCGTACATTGGCGAACGAATGTCTCCCGGGAATGACGTTTCCTCTTTGAGTTCCTCAAAAACTGATAAAACCTCCGAAGCCCCGACGTTTCTGTGAAACAATATCTGTCTCCGAGTGTTGTTCTTATATTTCACACTGCTCTCCCCACTAACTTTTCTACTCGAGCAAGCATCGTTCGCTAATAAAAGCAACTCTTAGACTCAGCTGTGCCGCAAGGTAAAGGTAGCATAGGTAAGGTAGATGTCCCAATACATGGACACTAGTGCAAATAATACTGATTATTACATTTAATACCCGCTTTATCCAGGAAAGAACTATTTTATTCAATTACTCAAATATTTAATAAAATATATTCATATACATATTTGTCTTACAAGGGAAATTTGGCAACCCGGAAATTCAGAAAATTATGAAACTCGGTGTGCAAGTAGAGTAGTTCATCCGTAACGCAACTCTATTTTTTGTTGGTGCCATAATGCAATTTTTGGGGGTGAAATCACCCCTTGAAAAAAATGCAGAATTTTCTTTTCCGTGGAATATCTCGAGAGCGGTGAGAGATATCGAAAAATAGTATAAACAAATGTTGCATCTTACTTTTGTATCTACAAAATTGCATAAAGATAATTTTCGAAAAATCCATATTTTTCAAGTTACCCCCACCACCAATCCTTAATTCCATAATTACTTTACGCGGTTTTGTAGATATAAAAAAAGGATGCGATTTTTGTTTAAACTTCTTTTCGATATCTCTCACCCTTCCCGAGATATTCCACGGAAAATAAAATTCTGCATTTTTTCAAGGGGTGATTTCACCCTCCAAAATTGCATTATGGCACCGACAAAAATAGAGTTGCGTTACGGATGAACTACTCTACTTGCACACCGAGTTTCATAATTTTCTGAATTTCCAGGTTGCCAAACTTCCCTTGTTAGTAAACTTGTAACAGTCGTAATAAAAACAAATTTTCTTCAACTCTCCAGTTTACACCATTTTTAGTATTGCTCTTCTCTGATTTGCTGAAGAGTCTCTACTTTTTCTTAAGCGAATATTTTTAATAATGTTTAGTATATTGGTACAACTAGTACATTGTTAGAAAAATGGTACCTTGACACAATAATAAAATAATTATTTAACACCTTAGCAAATATTACTTTGTATTCTTGTTATCTTGTTTCAATGATAATATTTAATTCATGTGTAAGATTCTTGTGTTACACATGAATACACATAACCTTAAAATTAGTCATTCAATAATAGGTTCTTTTTACTCAAGTTTGTTTACTGATTTGAATAAATTACTTATAGGAGAAGAAACATGCCCAAAGAAAAAACTAGTGTGGTGTTTTTTTATTTAATTTCCCTAGAAAACATCCAATTTATGTTCAGATTAGTTTTATTTACATATATTTTTTATAAGATAGGACTGATACCGTATCGATACATATCGATACTATTATTTTTTTTATTGTTATTGTTGCTGTTGCTGTTGTCCACTTGTACAAAAAAATATATGAATATTGCCAATATTTATTGTAATTTAATCAGTTCCGTGACCATTGCCAGAGAATGTCCTGAGCGCTCCGTGACCATTGCCAGAGAATTTCCTGAGCGCTCCGTGAGCATTGCCAGAGAATTTCCTGAGCGCTCCGTGAGCATTGCCAGAGAATGTCCTGAGCGCTCCGTGAGCATTGCCACAGAATGTCCTGAGCGCTCCGTGAGCATTGCCAGAGAATGGCCGGAACGTTCCGCGGAATGTTCCAAAAGGGCGGACATAGGATTCTTCATGGTACGTTCCATCAATGTAGCAGGAAGGTTCCGGTGCTGCACATTGATGGAACCTTCCTGCCATGAGAGTGTGCTGTATGGGTATGTACATAAAAGTTGTGAATAAAAACGTAAAGGCGTGCACGCGGTTGCACCGTTTGATGGTGTACATAAAATCTCGAAAACCGCTGCAACGATTTGGATGAAAATTTAATGAGACATGCAGGAAAACCATTCCCTAAGATGTGTCGGAGCAGATTTTCGAAAAAAAAAAATAATACAATTTTTATGTTGAAAAATACAATTTTATCGATTTC
Organism: Andrena praecox; assembly: GCA_963932275.1. Taxonomy (NCBI): domain Eukaryota; kingdom Metazoa; phylum Arthropoda; class Insecta; order Hymenoptera; family Andrenidae; genus Andrena; species Andrena praecox. Next base: position 40,332,205 of record OZ010731.1, read on the forward strand.
TTGTATGAAAAATATTTTTTATCTTTTTTTTTAGAATTTATCTCGAAATTCTGCTCCCGACACATCTTAGGAAATGGATTTCTGCATGTCTCATTAAATTTTCATCCAAATCGTTGGAGCGGTTTTCGAGATTTTATGTACACCATCAAACGGTGCACTGCGTACTCGCCTTTACGTTTTTACTTACAACTTTTATGTACATAGAGATATTCAGACTTTTCTTTTTTTGTGTTAAAGCTCATAGAATAACGATTAAAACTATAAAAAAACGTTGTCTCTATTGTTATTTATCACTTTACAAATTGCGTTTGAAAAAGGCCTGTTTTAGGGCTATTGAGGGTGACCTACCCCCTTAAGTTGTCTAGCTATTGGGCCATTCTAAGGACTATGATTTTTCAATATTTTACACAGTCATTCAATCCAATAATATGTTTTTATTTTATTTTATTGTATTTTATATTATTATTACTATGTTGTTTTTTTTAATGATAAAGTACACACAGTGCCCCATGTAATTACAAAATCATTTTTATATAAATCGACTTATATAACTGAAAAATTCTCAACCGTGTTTCCGCCGTGCCTTAAATGTCCAGCTATTGGGACATTTGCCTTGCGCAAAGGAGAAAAATACTGCTCCGTTCCTTTGATCGCCCCATGGATTAAAGTTTGAAATGTTAGGCAACATTTGTATCGCGATCGGAGCGCATTTGAAGTGCCGATCACAGATATATTAGATACGATTTTAGAAGCATCGCTTCATCGCCTTCATCGGCGGTAAACACAACGTCATTTCGACGAGTATTTACACGAGGAGTGTGATGTAACTTTCCAAACGGCACGTACGATATTGAACGTGCGATATCATCGAGCTGTCAAGTGCGTAGGTAATACGTCTCGTAGCAAAGAAAACGAGCCGCCACGCGGGATCGTTTCGACGGCGATGCCAGCCCTAAACAGGTAGGGCAACATACCGCCAAGGTTTCCCCGCCGGGCGTATAAACGCGTTAGTACACGAATATATTTAAAACATATATATTCCGTGCTGCAGCGTACGATAAACGTCCCTAAAATAAAATAGCTATCCGGCCGGCAGATAAACCGGTAATATGTTTCAGGAGTAAATGGCCGGATCCTGATAAACACAAGTTATGCGCTTACGCGCAATGTCTTTTCGGCCGTCCAATAAATTAAAGCCTTCTCCTTCCCCGTCCCGCGCCACTTCCATCGGGCACGCACGAAAACGCGGAGGCTGCGAAGAGGGTGTTAGTATGATTATAATTTATTCTTGATTAGCATTAATCCTCGGCCCTCTATCTCCCTTTTTTTTCTCTCTTCCGACATTAACTTCACTGTAGCATTTATTGGACCATTGGCCCGGCCGTAACTCACACTTATGATTATTAATGCCGACAGATTTATCGGAGATTGGCACGGAAATCTGATACGTTAAATAGAACGATACATAAATTCAATTAAGGCCAGTGGCATGCGTGAAAGTGTCCGGCCGCAGCTTTATCGGTGTCTTCCTTCCAGAGAAATAGGTAGGTACGTTGCACTTAGGTTAGGAACCTTATCGCGCGTCAATAAACCGTTGTCCGCTTGGTGCTCATCCACAGAGATTTTTTTCCGACGGGTGCGTCAACCGATCGCGAGTGTGGCTTGAAGAATCGTAGCGTGCCAATTCAGCGGATACAATATTTTATGACATATGCTTAGAAACGATAAGAGAATTTTTTTTTTTTAGAAATGTATTTTCAGGTATTCGCAATATTGCGTAAAGTGTGATAAGTTTACGCAGGAGAGCCGGGTTTCTGACGGAAACTTTCTTTGGGTAATATTGGGAAACCAAGAATTTCGATACGCCAACTAGTGACAAAAAATTGAACTACTCAGAGTAGGCTGAAATCCGTCGAAGTCCATATGATTACACTGTCCAACACGATTTTTGGTCTGCAATATCCGCTGGGCGTTTCTTGTAGAGTTTTTCGCCCTGAACACGAATCCGCAAGCAGAAATGCTCTATCACACTCGGTTTTTGAGAAATTCGATTTTGAAAAAAACTGCAAATTTTCAACTTTGAACATTTTTTGTGTCGAAACGGTAATAGTTATTCGGTTGCTCGTTGCGTCAAATTTCCCGAAAAATCCTCCCGAATACAACGATATAAGTTATTATTGCATTATGATCATTTAAATATGTTTAAACAACTATCAAAGGGAAAATGACACCCGAAATGCACCCATTTTTGAAGATATCTTTCAATTTATTTCCAAAACTAAGGGTCTAGGAAAAAATCTGACCATTCCACGCGATGCAGCAGACATTTTTCCTTCGGAAATCATCAACAAAACTGGTAAGTCACGTTTTGTTTTCAATACAGAAGCGAAATAATTTGGCAAAACGCGCGTTGTCGACAGTGGTAGTCAACGGCGGCGCGCGGTCCACTGCCGCTCAGCGTAACACAATCGCTTAACGCGCCTGAGTACCACTGCTGGCACCGCGCGTTTTGCCAAACTATTTCGCTTCTGTATTGAAAACAAAACGTGACTTACCACTTCTGTTGATGCTTTCCAATGGAAAAATGTCTGCTGCATTGCGTGGAGTAGTCCGATTTTTTCCTAGACCCTTGGTTTTGGAAATATATAGAAAGATATCTGCAAAAGTTGGTGCATTTCAGGTGTCATTTCCCCTTTGATTGTTGTTTAAACAAATTTAAATGATCATAATGCAATAATAACTTATATCGTTGTATTCGGGAGGGTTCGTAGAATAGTTTGACGCAACGAACAACCGAATAACTATTACCGTTTCGACACAAAAGATGTTTAAAGTTGAAAATTTGCATTTTTTTTCAAAATCGAATTTCTCAAAAATTGAGGGTGATGGCGACAAACGGTTTGCGGATTCGTGTTCAGGGCGAAAAACTCTACAAGAATCACCCAGTGGATATTGCGGAACAGAAAAAAAGTTTCATTTTGTTGGACTGTGTTATCAGTGTTTATATAGACATGTTGTGAAAAACGAGGGGTTTTAAATTTTTTGGAACACTAAATTTTTACTTATTCGATTAATAAATACTTATTCGGAATGTTTGGTGGGATCCAGCCTACTGCCAATAGTTTGCCAACTTACCACCGCAGCGCTGAAATCTAAGCCACGCCTCCACTTGGTTTCCCAATATTGTTAATGCGGAATATTTTGGATCGGATAATATATTTAGAGTATTTATATTGAGATCGCTCGAAATGTGAAACGTTTCAGGTCAGACCGTTTCGACAGTGAAATTCATTCCATTGCTATTTATTCAGTCGAATATCTCATCTTCAAGAATTTGGTAATGTTCTAAATACATAATTGAAGAGTCTTTGTAGACACCACTGTACGTGCCAAAATTAAAAAGAAATTCATCGGAAAATACTGTATGTGCTAATGGCTATACTATAGTATAGAATTCTAATGCAATTTCCCTGTGTAAATAAGTTAACAATAGTGCTAAAAGATGGTACCGTTGGTACATCCAACATAGAGACACTATAAATAATAAGAGTCTGGACACGAGCTACTGTCCGCCATGTTTGATCGAAATCCCACGAGAGAGAAAGGGATATACACCATTTCAATTTTAACCACTCTTAACAACTTTTACGTTTATGGCGGTATTTTTTATGTTTCATAAACATAATAAATGTTTCAGTAACATGAAAGATATTAATTTAAGATTATTTTTAATAGTAAAATGTAGAAACATAAATGCAGAAGCACATATTAAAGTGTCACGATTTGTTTATTAATGTTATAAAAAGGTTTATAGTTCTTAGATTAAGGATTTTTAATAAGAGAGGTGTAAATAATGTAAACAAAATAGCAAATCTATGGAAATGCATTGCGCATTTAAATATGTATAATAAAATAACATTTAAAAATCAGCGGGAATAGATGAAAAATGGCGGGCCAATCAAAAGTGGCCAAAAATGGTTATGTTATGAATATGTATACATTATTTTTTTACTACCCAAATGCACATTTTCAGATTAATAGATAGTAAAATACCGCCATAAACGTAAGAGTTGTTAAGAGTGAAATGGTGTATATCTCTTTCGCTCTCGTAGGATTTCGTTAAAAAATGGCGGACCAATCAAAAAGTGGCCTTCTCGTGTCCAGACTCTTATTATAGCGTCTCTAGTCCAACACCACTTCTGTAGAAAACAATGTAAACGGCAATTACAGTGCTCGCAAATTTCAATGAATGGCGCATTTAGTTTTCTCTACAACTAAGAGGTGGCGCTTACAGGGTTTTCTACAAATACAACTCTTTTTTTTCATAAATTTGGACTATAGTAATGCAGAAAATAAAAAAAATTGTGATGCGTTTAAGATATATATATATTTAGTAATCAAAACAAATCAAATTTTAGCACACAATTTAAAGATTTTAAAGTCGGGGAAGTTTTTTCTCTCTCCTGAAAACTTCGATTTCCTGGCACTTCAACACGAAATCTTCAATTACAATTATGAAAAGTGATCGATCGGTGTCGATGCTTTGCGGCAGATCGAACGATGTTGTCAAACAGGAAACCAATGTGAGGTCACGCATCTACCGTCTTGGCCGCCGCCGCCGGCGTGACGTCGGCGTTAGCCTTTTGTTCTTCCGGGCGAGACGGTGCGAACTGCGAAGGCCCAAAAAGGGCAGTCCTACTCGTGCCTGCGAGCCGTGAAGCCACACATATATGTACAATGTTCTAGTATTATAAAATATAGTTTGTATATATTATATACCAACTGACCTGTTACCCGGCTTCACCCAGGAATGATTTATGGTGTTTCAAAAATAGAAAAGTCTAAGAAAATAACCTGCAATCTAATCTAGGACGTGTGCAATGTATATTCAAAATTTCATTGAAATCCGTTCAGCCGTTTAGGCGTGAAAGAAGGACAAACAAACAGACAACCTCTCACTTTTATAATATTTTCATCCTTTCAACCTAATCCCACACCAATGATTAACGTAAGAAAAGGCATTCGTTATTATGTACGTCACTGTGGGCGCCAAAGCGCCGGAACTTAATTTACGAGTCTCACACCGGGCCTCTTCAAGGGTTGCCGACAATCGTCGATACGTGACTCTGTTTTCACCGGACGCCGAGTGTGACGAATCGGCCGCGTCTAACCAAAGTCACGTGCGCCGATTTCCCGGGTGCGAGTCCTGCGCATTGAGGAAAGAAGGCAATTCGAAAGCACTCTGTTTCTGGACATTAAAACCTATTTTTTTTATTTACACCAACTCTGTCGTCCAGTTATTTTACGCTCTCTACATCACAATGCTGACAGGCTTCAACCATGGATTGATTGCCTCGTTAAATAATATCTGAAAAAAAAAAGAAACAGAAATACTAGATACAAATGACTAACAAGCTTCCTCATTCCACGTCTCATAGTTGCAAGAAAACGCAATTCCTGCTTCGTAAGGGCGCATTCTACGTGCACACGTTGAAATCGCACGGGCGCGCTAGGCTTCATTCATCAACGATATTTTGCAGTGCGAATTTCCCGAAGCGTAATTTACGGAGTGAAAATTACCGGTATTTCGCAGCTGAAGGCTGCGTGATAAATGGCACCGCGACGTTGGAAAATAAAATTTCCCAGAGACTAATACCAGGTATAATGTGGACGTAAGAGAGGACGTCGATAGATATATGCATTATGTAAACAAAATATCGTTCCCCTTTTGGTAACAAGAAGAAGAGGTCTCCGATATAGGTTAGACAAGTATCGATCTTTGTATTATAATACGAGCTTTCGGCCGCGTTGTTCGGGGACCCGTTATTCCTTGACAAGGCGAAGTTTGTCAGCTGACTTGGCGTTGATCGAAACACAAACGCGCGGCCGCGGCGCGTACATAGGTAACTCTCCTCTATAGACACGCGTATTACGCGCGTATCTGCCCCCGAGGCGAAGCGACATTAGCCGCTCTTATCCATTCAAACAAAATGTCAAAGTGCCAGATGATAATGCGGGGAAGATAAATCAAGCATGCTGAAAAGATGACGGTGATAAATGTAAACCCGTCTGCCAGGCGGCCCCGGAGATAGTTACCAAGATACACGACGAGTCGTGACTGATGGCGATGTCGTGAGATGTGGTATCATAATAATTCATAAAGGCCGAGGCCAGAGGCTTAATCGCTGATTAATGAAAGAACAGACTTGTCCCGATCTCGTTCTTCCTTTTTTCTCGTTCCACTTCTCCCTCCATCCTCTTTTTCTGCGGCGCTGCGCCGTCACCGTTGTTGCTGCCGCTGCCTTCTCTTCGCCCCTCCTCTGCTCCTTCTTCTTCCTTCTCTCCTTCGTCTTCCTCCTCGCCGACGGTGCTGCCGCTTGACGTATGTATATGTACCAGCGGAGCGGGACGAGTAATCCGACATGTGTTCGTTTGGGCGATAGAACCAATTAATGTTGCAGCGGCCACGTTGCCCCGTCGAGTCCATAACTCACCGAGCAACCTCCTTCCACGGGATTCTTTGACGCAGCTTCGGATCTAGAAGGGGTTACTCAAAGTCATCCGTAACGCTATTAACAGCTCCGGCAACGTGTTGGTGCTCGCACGCATATGTACGTTGGAATAGATTTCTTGTTTATTGCCGCGCGAACAATTCATAGGTTCTCGGGGTCCATTAAACATATACTATTATTTTTTACATAGTTGGCCATTTATATCACGCACTGTATTGTTACTTTATTATGCGCTGTTAATATAAAGATCGTAAGTCATTTTAACAGTATCCAAGTGGTCTGATGGAAACTTGTTCGAAGGAATGTTTTGGTACGTTGTTCGTAAAGTTTACGCCGAGAAGAATTTATTGTAAACATTAACCAACTTATTGATATCACGATTTTAAAAGAGGAAGGAGTCGTCAGTGTTTTGTTGTTTTTAGTGGTACAGTAATATTGACATTTAATTCGTTGCAATTGTGGTGGTTACATCGTCGTGTACGAAAGAATTACAGTAAAGAGAGATAACAGCTTTACCGACTAGGCAACAAGCAGGGATTGTAACCGTAACCCTAGGCCGGTTCGGTTCTCAGTACCGTAGACTAATTTACATAACCGGGTAACCCGAGGCATCTAGGCACAGAGTTACCCGGTTAACCCGCTCTCGGAGCGGGTTACCCTAATCCGGTAGAGGGCGTAGTGTTTCCCTATTTTTGCGAAATCGGCCTGTACTTATGAATTTTTATTTTAAAAACTATCTATCGCATTAGGTTCATCCTTTTTTTATTTTAATGCAGAAGATTTTGTCTATTTGAATAATATTTTTTTGAAATTGTAAAATTATTTATGTAACGTCAAATTATAAACAAATTTTTATTTTGCAAATTTCTCCTCGAGGGTGACATGTTTCTAAAGTTGAAACATGTACTTAATATATTCCATGACCGTATAGTATAAACATTGTGTTTTCATTTTAACACTTGCATACTATTTTCTTACAAATCAGTAAATTTCATATATAATAGTTGTGTTACAAAATATTATTTTTATTATAAATAAATAAATTACCTTTCGAACTTCTACAGAATTGTTACATTTGTTATAGGCCATTCATCCAACACGGTGATGCAATTTGACCAAGAAACGATTTGCATGTAATGTCGTGGGTATAATTCAAGAAAATTCGTAACATTTTTCCTCGAGAGATTAAAAATTACATGGAGAATCAAAAGCCTGCAAGTAATTGACGTCATTGCATGCAACCCGGTTCTTGTTAAAATTGCAGTTGCATAGCAGCGGTGGACGCGCGCGGAGCAACCATAGTCGGATTTTGGACGTAGAATGTCGTATGTCACTTGTAACCCGGTCCGAGCGGGTTAACCGGCTCTCTGTACTCTTTGGGAGCCGTTCCTTCGGGGTTACTACGGGTTACAGTAACCTTCGCTCGGTTAACCGGGTTCGGGTTAGGGTTAGGCGGCGGTTACAATCCCTGGCAACAAGCCACGTATTTACCGCCATCTAAAGCTGTCCCCAATCAACTTGCAACTTGGAATTTTAGGTTCGTTGAATTTTCAGGATATTCCGTTAACTGGGCCATTTGACGACCAGAAACACTTCCAATATATGTATATAAAATTATATATGTAAAAATAAATAAAAGTCTATTAGCTCATTTCATCCACAGTAATTATTGCACATGACCTAATGCTATATTTACTGTTTTCGTGTGACCAAAATTATTAACTCGTATTGCCCAACACCGAGGAATTCTCAAGTAACGAATTAATTTATCTCTCCCCATTAACAAGTCAACGCAAATAGAATTGGTTCTTTGAACGTCACTGCTACCCCTACATCGTGTTACAGATTAAAAATGTCTGTTGAGAAAAAGATAATACAATATGCAAGGATTTCAACTTTATAAAAATGGTATTCTTGAGTGGAATGCCATAGTGTTTAAGAACACACCAAGAACATACTACATTCACCAGCTGCCTACTACGCAATATATTCTCTGTACCTACTGTATAGTTTAATTACAATAATTACTTGAGCCCAAGAACTGTACATTGGGATCATTTTTGTTCGTGCAATATTTCATCCTTCCTCGTCTTTCTGGGCCTAACTGCATAGTTATATGCTTTTTTGCCACCCTTTTATCAGCATACTATATTTAGATAACTTTGAAAATTTAGTCCACTGAATGACACCACTGTATTCTTGACAGTTGAAAATTTTTGAGTACTTGGTTTTCAACATTTTTCGTAGCACTAGATATTATTGGGTCTATGTAAACCACGGCAGTTCGTAAAACATAAACACGAAATTATTATTAATTTTATTCTGTCTAACGATACGTAATATTATACAATTCTCAAAAAAATTACATATTTCCATGTATCATTTGTGACGTAAAAGTTACCTCATATTTGTATATAACTATACTTGTATATAACTTTTGAAAAATTAAATACTATAAATATACGTATCTTATCAAGCAGTTTATTTCGATCATATATTATTCCTGACTTTTTTGACAATATTAGTTACAAAACCATATTGAAACTCACAGGAAAGCTATATTTTGTCGCTACATACTATCCAAATATAAAGAATTGTGGAAAATTGAATACCCTTTTACCTGTCACGATTATTGCAGTTAGTAAAAAGGAGGATTTTCAAAGTTTTACATTCATTCAAATATGTAAAAGTCATAACTTTCATGTGTATGGCATCGAACGCCAGAGATGGGCATTAGTCGAATAAATTTTTATTCGGCTAAATTTTTATTCGAACGAACTCGAATAAAAATTTCGAATAAAGTGTAGTTATTCTAGAATAACGAATAAATTTTTATTCGACTAAATTCTTAGCCGAATAAATTTTTAGTCGTTATTCGTTATTCGAAGGACTCCCGTGGCGACTAAGCGACACGAATAAGCGTGGGTCAGAACCCGAGCCGCTCCGCCTGCCAAACAAGCGTTTCCCTTGCCCCATAACACCCCTCGGCCCGACCGGGGCCGAGGGCCACGGGACTCGAGCCGAAGCGGCTTATTCGTGACGCTCAGTCACCACGGACGTCCTTCGAATAACGGATAAGGAATAACGACTAAAAATTTAGTCGACTAAAAATTTATTCGTTATTCTCGAATAACTTCACTTTATTCGAAATTTGTATTCGAGTTCATCGAATAAAAGCTTAGTCGACTAAAAATTCATTCGTCAGTCACGAATAGCTTCACTTTATTCGAAATTTTTATTCGAAGGTTAGTCGAAGAACAATTTAGTCGAATAATGCCCAACTCTGTCGAACGCAGAATAGGGGATGGCTTTTCAGCTCTGGAACTTTAGTACTTACGAATAGAACTAGCTGTTAAAATCATCGAGTAGTGTTAGTTGAAAGTAATTCTTACAAATACAGTGTTGTCCCGTTAAGAGCACGGCACTTCCGTTCCGTCAAGAGAACATTTCTATCCCCGCTACTTATCCTGTAGTCGCCGCGGCGAGTTGTAGAGACTGAGAATGAAAGAGAAGATAGGCGACGGCGACAAGCCATAAATTCCGTTCGAGATAGCGGCGGCATCGTATTACTAAAAGAAGACGACAAAGACAAAAGGTGAGCTGAATAACATACTATTTCGTTAAGAGCCCGCCTTGTCCTCCGAGCGGCGTGCTTAAAACGGGACAACACTGTAGAGATCCTTTTATTCTTTTTTGCTCCAAAATAGAAACTTTAAACAAAAAAATGGACTCGTACATAAATGTATAATATTAAAAAAAAAAAAAAATGACAATGTGTTGGGATTCAAGTGAGAAAGATTTAATATATTTATTTGGAGATACAAAAACAGGTTCACTTATACTTAACTCGTCTCGGCTCGGTTCGAAGCAGAGTGCCTCAGCCGCGCAGTTCTCTCGGCTCACCGCCCAGCAACGCCGCGCCGGCAACGCTGTGTCTGCCTCGACGCGAGCCTACTACAGTTGTGACCTATCTGATTTCTTTTTCTTTGAGCAAACACCTTAATTTAATCCAGCATAACCATTACAAACTGTACATAATGAGACTTACATATAATTGAAAAATAGATAACGGCAATAACAATTAGCCATCGTTCGAAGAAAACACTAACGCTTGTCTAGTATTATTACTTCCGCTGTACAACTATTTTTTTAAGGTTTAGCAAAGCAAATAAAAAAAATGTGGTATACACGCGATGTTGCATCCGAGAAAAGGAACTATGTATCGTCTTTTCATAAGTATTTTTATAACTTACATAACGTTCCTTGTATACCTACAATAACATGCGCGCCTTCGTGCCCATCATAAATTGTAGCTTTTTTTCTTATGCAACGAAACGATCGCACGAACAGATAAATACGTCTAGCGATATTTTATGCAATAACGAGATTTCATCATAATTAACTGAATAATGCGTTGATTGGAATTAATTAACCGACGCTTTCATAGAATTATTATTTGAATTCCGTTTCGAAGAAACACCGCTACTTGTTGCGCGTGTAATTAGGTATACATAGTAGGTATGTACCAGGCGCGCCGCACGTATACACATAGTTCCTTATTTATTAGCGCCTAAAAGACGCTTTAGCATTCCTCGGCTAGAAATTGAAGAGTTTTCCTCGCATACTTATTACATCATGTCAGTGCAAATTGATTCAATTAAATGCCTCTGCTCGTCACGCTCAGTTGGTGATTTAGAACTTGGAATACATTTTCTATTACGTATCAGTCTGCGGCGAGGGAAATGCGTATATACAGGTACCGCATACTGCGTCAGGACCTGCGAACGGGATACAGAACGAAGTGTTTTTATTTTTTCTGCTTTTAACTCTTTGTTAACTGTACTTAACTGTACAGATATTTTTCTTTATACATTCGTGTTTGCCACAAGTTTCGACGTCATTTGACACATTACCCAGAAAACACAGAGTATCACCTGGCGTGAAAAAAACTTGTCGATTTAGCCAATTAACAACACGTTTTCCTTGCACAGAGCTGGGCGTAATTAATTACAAATGTAATTGATTATGTAATCAATTCCTTTCGTTGCAATTACCGTGTAATACCGATTGAAAAGTTGCTGCAATTACATGTAATTACTCCGTCAATTACAAAATACTTTCTGTAATCGTTAATAAAATTGCTACTGACCGTAATTACAATTGCAATCGCCAAATGTAATTGCAGGGCAATTACAACGACAATTGCAACTGTCCTGCACAATTACTATCATGAACTATGTAATTATAATTACGCACGACAATTACGAGCTATGTAATTGTAATTGTGCAAGTCAATTACATGTGGCAATTACAATTTGTAATTATGGTCAACTGAATTAACGATTACAGAACGTAATCCGTAATAGAATTACATAATAACATTTTAATCGTAATTTGTAATTTGTAATAAGATCACATTTTGCCCAACTCTATCCTTGCATTACTGCCTCGTCGAGATTGTTTTTGCTGAAGGGAGTTCCAAGTAGAATAACGAATTTCTTTGGCGCGTCAGAGTTCGTCACGGTACAGATGTGTCCGCTCCTGTAGACGCAACAACGCGTATCGCGTTTGAGATCTCCGCCCCGTAACTTTATTGTCTCGCCACAAATATACAAACATCAGCAGGAACTCGCCTATATTCTGTAAGACCGCTTCGTAAGTTACAATTTATTGCTAGCTTCTCGTGCGTTTATGCGATCGTGCGACCGTAGTGATTCTGGTATTCCGTGGGTTAACTGAGAGAAGAATGTCCATAAATAATAGGAATCTTCCAGTAACGTGCATAGCTAAGCTAAGAAAGATGTAAGACGCTCGAGTTTAACTCTATCAGTTTCTCGTATGAACGTTTCACTTCAGAAGACAGCCTTGCTGCTACATTTCACACATGTATGAACTTGTTACACAATGCTTGGCAATTCAGATAAACTAACCACAGAAGTAAAAGATTTTGTTTCTGGAACAAAGAAGATGTAGGCCCGCAATAAGATTTGCAGGAGTAACATACTGTGTAACGTCTTTGGATCGCGAATAAGAAATATTCTTTAAACCATGTCACGAAAAATATAAAAATTTACAAATTTTTTTAAATCACAGCCGGAGCAACAACAAAAATATGGTGGAGGATGAAACCTGTATATATACAAGTGATATATACAAGTATATATATAAATAGTGCATGTAACGAGAGAATACTGCTGTAGTATCAGTAGCACCAGTGTCAAAAGTACGTTAGAAAAGGTATAGTATACGAATTTAATTCGCACGGCAGAGTACATACTATGTATATGCATCAATTTAGTTACCATTTTTAACTATTTTTACATTAGCAAATCTTGAAGAAAGCCGTCTCTCTTTCCAGGTTGAACCACCCCACACAGCATCATGACATTGCAGTAACGTCTCTGCAATGATACGGTGCAACATTGCAATCTTGCACCGTATCATTGCAGAGACGTTACTGCAATGTCATGGTGCTGTGTGGGGTGGTTCAACCTGGAAAGAGAGACGGCTTTCTTCAAGATTTGCTAATGTAAAAATAGTTAAGATTGCAATGTTGCACCGTATCATTGCAGAGACGTTGCAGGTTCACTCCTATGTCCGCCTTAGCAATATTGCAGGAGTGTATTCCCGCAATGTTTCGGAGATTTTGCAGCCTATATATACTCCTACCGTGCAAAACTTTAAACTCAAATTATTTAAAAGCGAAGGCTCGTTTTGACAAACTCCATTAGGGTTTTGTAACACTATATGTGCGTACTATAACTTTCACCCGGGGTCATTTTAGGTTAGGTTGGAAAACAGTCTTTAGCCTGAACCTTTGCATTTGTCTTTTGTTCTCTCTTTTCTCTTGCTTGATTGTATATACGTATTTTTGCAATAAAAACGTTTAATGACAATAATAATAATAATTTCACACATTAAAATATATAGTACCTACTCTATCTAAAAAAATTAAATTGTTCTTCGAATCCCCTCTATAATTTCATGTACAAACAACTCTCGCGATTTTGTCAAAGTCATAGTTGCTTCAGAATATTGCGGTAATGTTTCCACAATTTTTCGGTACAGTATTGCACGGCAATGTGTGCGCAATTTTGCTGGGGCGTTGCCACTGGAACATTGCACGTCGATGTGCGCGCAATATTGCAGAATATTGTAGGATCGTTGCAACTGGAACATTGCACGTCGACACGCGCACTACATTGCAGAAGCGTTGCCACTGCAATATTACAGAAATATTGTACGGCAATGTAGGTGCAATTTTGCTGGGGCGTTGCCACTGGAACATTGCAGTGGCAACGTGTGCGCAATATTGCAGGAACGTTGCCACTCTAATATTGCACGGCAATATTGCAGCAACGTTGCGGCAATATTGTAATGCAACCTGCAACAATGCAATATTGCAGCAACGTTGTTGCAACGTAGTGTGCTGTATGGGTAATAGCACACAACATTACCCTCACCTTCGTAGTTTACGCAGGCATCAGTCTTCTGGAGGATCAGTGTATTCTTTTTCACACGCAGAACAAATTATTTTTTCCAAGGACGTTGATGGTTGGAACTATTCTCTTTTTGGAACCGATTTGATTTGTTCCTTTCAAAAATTTTCAGAAGTACCTAGATGTTATTTTTTTGATTTTTTTGCTTTTCTAATTGTTTCTTTACAGGTTCGCATTCAGATTTTCTTTCAATTGCTTCATTTACTTCAAGATGATTTTTAAATGGGAAGTTTGCATTCGAACTCTTGCCCCACTGCATTGTGCGAACTCTTGCTCCCACAGCTACTTTTCCATTGTTTAATCATTCCCGTTATCTGTGGGGGGAACTGAAAACTGCTATTAGTACTTTTGAATAGAAGAATTTCAGCTCTTTCGGACGACATATTAATTAAAATATTTACTGATCAATTTATAGGAATAATATTGATTCCTAAAAAGGAGAATATTACATCAGAACTAACAAATTCAGTACTTAGCGCATTGCACGATAACAAAACGAAGCACGGCTACACAATTCGACACTGGTGACTCTACCTTCATTGACAATTGACTGCCAATCACCATTGGCAACTGCCATAACTGAAACAATGAAATTCTCATGGTGCGAACTTTTACCTACGTCTACTCTACTAATCTACATTTTGACGTGAAACATTATTTAATTTAAGTATTTAAAAAATAAAATATATTAATAAATTCTTCAAACAGTGATATATAAAAATTACGATCACCTTTCAAGTACCTAGTTCCCTTCGAAGGCTATACACCATCGGAAATGCTGCTTCCACTCTTTGTAGCAGTGTCGAGAGTCGTTTAGTGTTATCGCCTTCAACTGGTCTGTCACGGCTCCTTGGACGTTGCCCGCATTACCATAATGATGGCCTTTCAGGTTGAATTTCAATTTGGGGAAAAGAAAGAAACCTGCGAAGTGCTTGAAAGACTACGGAAAAGAGTTCGCCTTTTCCCTCTAAACATTGAAGACAGATGGATGCTTCATCATGACAATGCCCCTGTCACTTCCGCAGGCCCTTATTCACCAGATCTGCGTCCTGTAGACTTATTTATTTCCTCACATGTATTCAGGTATTTTTTATAATGATCTTCTCACTCTTTCTGTATATTTTGATTTATCGCTGCTTCTTCCGAGCGAACATGTTATCGGAGGTTTGCGATAACAGAGTCCAAACTAGGGCTGTAACAAATATTCGAATAATCTAAGTATTCGAATATTCGAATACCAGAAAATTCGAATAATCTAAGTATTCGAAAATTCGAATACCAGAGAATTCGAATAACCTAAGTATTCGAATACCAGAGAATTCGAATAACCTAAGTATTCGAATACCAGAGAATTCGAATAATCTAAGTATTCGAATACCAAAGAATTCGAATACCAGAGAATTCGAATACCAAAGAATTCGAATAATTTAAGTATTCGAATACCAGAGAATTCGAATAGCCTAAGTATTCGAATACCGGAGAAGTCGAATAATCTAAGTATTCGAATACCGGAGAATTCGAATAATCTAAGTATTCGAATACCGGAGAATTCGAATAATCTAAGTATTCGAATTCCGGAGAATTCGAATAATCTAAGTATTCGAGTACCAGAGAATTCGAATAATCTAAGTAGTCGAATACGAGAGAATTCGAATAATCAAATATTCGAATACCAGAGAATTCGAATAATCTAAGTATTCGAATACCAGAGAATTCGAATAATCTAAGTATTTGAATACGAGAGAATTCGAATAATCAAATATTTCAATACCAGAGAATTCGAATAATCTAAGTATTCGAATACCAGAGAATTCGAATAATCTAAGTATTTGAATATTCGAATATTCGAATACCAGAGAATTCGAATAATCTAAGTATTCGAATACCGGAGAAGTCGAATAATCTAAGTATTCGAATACCGGAGAATTCGAATAATCTAAGTATTCGAATACCGGAGAATTCGAATAATCTAAGTATTCGAATTCCGGAGAATTCGAATAATCTAAGTATTCGAGTACCAGAGAATTCGAATAATCTAAGTAGTCGAATACGAGAGAATTCGAATAATCAAATATTCGAATACCAGAGAATTCGAATAATCTAAGTATTCGAATACCAGAGAATTCGAATAATCTAAGTATTTGAATATTCGAATATTCGAATACCAGAGAATTCGAATAATCTAAGTATTCGAATACCAGAGAATTCGAATAATCTAAGTATTCGAATTCCGGAGAATTCGAATAATCTAAGTATTCGAGTACTAGAGAATTCGAATAATCTAAGTAGTCGAATACGAGAGAATTCGAATAATCAAATATTTCAATACCAGAGAATTCGAATAATCTAAGTATTCGAATACCAGAGAATTCGAATAATCTAAGTATTTGAATATTCGAATATTCGAATACCAGAGAATTCGAATAATCTAAGTATTCGAATACCAAAGAATTCGAATACCAGAGAATTCGAATACCAAAGAATTCGAATAATTTAAGTATTCGAATACCAGAGAATTCGAATAGCCTAAGTATTCGAATTCCGGAGAATTCGAATAATCTAAGTATTCGAGTACCAGAGAATTCGAATAATCTAAGTAGTCGAATACGAGAGAATTCGAATAATCAAATATTTCAATACCAGAGAATTCGAATAATCTAAGTATTCGAATACCAGAGAATTCGAATAATCTAAGTATTTGAATATTCGAATATTCGAATACCAGAGAATTCGAATAATCTAAGTATTCGAATACCAGAGAATTCGAATAATCTAAGTATTTGAATATTCGAATATTCGAATACCAGAGAATTCGAATAATCAGAAGTATTCGAATATTCGAATAGTCGAATTATTACAGCTCTAGTCCAAACTGAATGAATTTTATACGCGTTCATCGAACAACCTCCTGAACTACTTAATTAATTCGATCAATTTTATCACAGGAAATATAGTCAAGATCTACAAATCGTGTTGGTATAAGTACCTTCCAGGCGGGGAATGAAATGGTTTATACGAGAATCGCCCGATGTTGACATTCGAAAATGAGACTAAAATTCAGTATGCCAAGACAATTTGAACTTTCGAACTATCAGCGCATACCGTAGGCTACGGATAGAGGGGCTCTAAGCATAGGAAAGAGGGGGAAGTGGGGTGCGCATGAAAGAGTGTCGAGGAGCCGTGGGGGGGAGGGTAAAACGCAGGGCTGCGTGCCTGCCGGTAATCACGCGTCGGGATAAAGTTATTCCGGGGCATAAATAACCGACATGTCTGGAATAAGGCATTAATTTATGTTATTTATCGCCCATTACGCAGCAAAGAAACATTCGCATGGGAAATAATGTATCATTCTCAACACGCGTCTGCGGTGAACTCGGGGAGTCGAGAATGATTCAGAATGCCAACGAACGGACGAACAGGCCTATGTATGTACACCGTGCTTTCTAAAAACGGTCGGAGATAATGTTCGATGTATGCGCGGTTGTATGCATCGTGGATGCGATTGCGCAACAACGCCGAGGTGCTTTTCAGACCAAGAAACTCTCCAGCACTCTTCGAAATCTCCCACCGTGTGCGTCACACCGTTAACGTTGCGGCGCGTTCGATTCTCTCCTTACTCTCCTTTTATACGAGCGGTCGTAAAAATTGTTCGCGGAGTTAATTATACCGCGATAAAAGGCTTAATAAACGGGGGTCACAAGTCTAATTCCTATCCGCTTGAATCGTATCAGCTATAATTTAAGCCTCTGTGTTTATGCTGTCGGCCGTAGCATCGGCGCAATGAAATAATAATGCGATTGCCCCGGTCAATTTGAAACGGAATTTTCTGCTTCTGCATGGGAATATTTACGTACGAAAATGATAACATGGGAGCGTGACTTAAATGCGGGAAATGCGGACACAGGTATTCGCTGCTCGTTCTTTTACTTATTTTGCAAGATTAAATATTAAATCGAATGAATTTAAATGGACTGTTTGATAAATACAGCTTCGTTTGCAATCGTTCCCGAGGAATGCGGCCCACGTTAGGGTTTGTCAGTTTTTAAAAACCGGTTTTTTTTATAAATTTGTAAAATTCGAAAACCGATTTTTAAATTTAAAAAACCGGGTTTATATACTAGAATTAATATGTAAAAATGAATTAATTATTTAATTATGAACAACCATGACACAAGCATATTGTAGTGGATAACAATTTACTGTAAAACTAATCTTCATGAGTTCATATTTTCGGAAGAAAAATACTAAATGATATAAAGATTTATAGTTTATATTTTGTACGGATTTTAGTTATTTTAGTTTTTTTTCATTTGGTTTTGTATGCAATGTATTTTATTGTGTTCTATTTTTGTAGATCCATAATTATTAAATGAACTCAAAAATTGTAGGGATTTGTAGGGATTTTAGCTATTTTAATTTTTTTTATTTATTTGGTTTTTTATGGATAGAGTATATTTTATTTTGTTATATTTTTGTAATTCCGTAAATATTAAAAAAACTGAAAATTTTTAACATGAGTACAGATATTTATTTTCTATTTTAATTATATTTCTTGTGAAATTGCGAAAACCGGTTTAACCGGTTTTTTGGGTATAGTGGAATTCGAAAACCGGTTTTTTCAAAAGTCGGTTTTTGTATAAACCCTACCCAACGTGTATAAAGCGTTGCATAAAATAAGCAGAGGCAAGTATTTTTTACACCTATTTGAAATACACGATTCAAGATTACACTAATATCGTAGTGTTTTCGATCAAGTAGATTCTACTTTTCTTGCAAGTGAGATCGAGCGGCTCAAGATTTATCGCGAAGATGTTCAAACTAGGGTTTATACAAAAACGGCTTTTGAAAAAACCGGTTTTCGAATTCCACTATTCTAAAAAAAAAAACAAACGGTTAAAACCGGTTTTCGTATTTTTCCAAAAAAATTATAATTTTTTGTGAAAATTTGAATATTTTAATTATAAAATAGTAAATAAATATTTTTACTTATTTTACAAAAATTCAGTTAATTTCTTAATATTATGGAATTACCAAAATATAACAAAATACAATATACTCTACTAGTACAAAACCAAATAATAAAAATTAAAATAACTAAAATCCGTACAAATACGTAAAATTGTTGAGTTCATTAAAATTTAATATTTATGCAAAAAACTAAAATAACTAAACTCCGTACAAAATATAAATCTTTTAAAAGGTGGTACCAAAGTATAAATCTTTATTCCACTCAGTATTTTTTTCTGAAAATATGAACTCATGAAGATTAGTTTTACAGTAAACTTTTACCTACTACAATATGCTTGTGTCCGAGGCGATTTCAAGTAAAAATGTTAACGTGTTTAATTAAATAATTAATTCAATTTTACATATTGATTCTAGTATATAAAACCGGATTTCTTAAATTTAAATACCGGTTTTCGAATTTTACAAATTTATAAAAAAGCTGATGTATTTGCATCTTACACGCTGAAATTCTATGACATCGGATGCTAAATTGAATTTCACAATTCTTTCACGGTTCACACATGCTGTGATCTGGTCGTTGAGACTGGTGTCCTCTTCAAAAGTGCCCGCCTGTAGGTACTGCATAAAGTACTACGTTGCATACAAACATCAAAATAAAGAAATTTACAGGTAACGTACAGCGTTTCTCAGTTCATAATGAAACGTATAGCGCATATGAATATTTTGTACGCCTCGAAATTATTCATAGAACTTAAAAGTGTCATTGTCATAATCTACAACTATGTATATATGTATGCCACTTCGTAACTCAATGTCAAAGAATGAAACCAAGGACGGGAGCAAAACAATTCCTAATGCACGCGACATGTCTGCCATGCCCGTGCCAAGATTATATCAATGTAAATAGGAAAATGTGCATTTTAAAATGCCGTATGCGGATTTTACATGTTTAAAAAAATATGTTTGTACTGTATGATTGATCGGAAGATTACATTGCAGTGTGTACGTAATAACCGCACGCTGTAATACCTTGGTATTATTGTTATAATTTATTGGTCATTTCCGAATTGCAAGGTCTTCTGTGGAACTGTTCGCACATTATTTTCATACATTTTTTAAAATTCTGAAACAACGTTAATATTTCAATAAATGAGCACAGCATATTACTTGTTCGGAAAATAAGTTGGTAATTAATATTCTGTTAGATGCAAATAATTTACCACAATAATATATATGTACATCTTTCTCTATGTTTAATCTCATACGAAATCATCTAAACGAATATTCAAAGAGATTTGGAAGCGGACATATAAAATACTTAAAAATTTATTTTAATTAATTATTTAAAAACTCTGTCAGAAATAAATCAGAATGTCTATCTAACATGACGTACGTCTGACAGGACTCTATTTAGAAATCTAAATTCTGATTCAATTCGTACACGCGGAAAGAAAGAAACACAAAAATATTCTTCGTTGTGTGCAAAGATTCGAAACAAACCATTCGTCAGTTGTAACTGTAATTTGTTGCGCAAAAAATAAAGTGGCGAAGCCCGAACCTAAAAGGAAGGAGCCAGGTGAAAATTTCTTGTTCTTTACACGTAATTCTTCGTGGTCAGGCTCAATACGGAGGTGTCTTTCCAAGCTCGATTTATAGTTTTATACCTGCGGTAGAGAGAAGAAGAGATATCTAATAGACAAGATTTACTACTGCACGCCCGTCTCAATTGCGGAACAAATTTATCTTCTCTGTGGTCAGCAGCCTTCCCACCGCTTCCGAGCCTCAATCTTGGTCCCGCTCCTCGTGAAATATTGGCTTACCCCCGAACTCGAAAGTTACTTGACAAACGAATCGATGTACGGTTCGAG
This sequence comes from Andrena praecox, assembly GCA_963932275.1. Classification (NCBI taxonomy): domain Eukaryota; kingdom Metazoa; phylum Arthropoda; class Insecta; order Hymenoptera; family Andrenidae; genus Andrena; species Andrena praecox. The sequence goes on from OZ010731.1 coordinate 40,353,052, forward strand.
GGAGAGGGAAAACGAGGGTCCGTCCCTACGGAATTGGCGAGCCTGTAAACTTTCCAGTTTCCCGATGCCACCGAAGAAAAGAAAAAAACACTTTCTCTTTCTTCGTTCCTTTGACTTAGAGCACGTGTTCATATGCAAACTGGACCCAAGAGAAGCGACCCAGCACTGTGGTCTGGTATCTTGGCGACAATTATTGTGTTGCTGGGATGTAACAAAAGGAAGGGAAAAAGTGAACGTATATTTGAAAGTATCGTCTTGGAAGGCAATGAACTGATTTCTTGTAGCCAAGGCTACTATGTACGTTCTAGAAAAAGTAATGGCCGTATGATGTATCCGTGTGGAATTTAGGAAAAAAAAACTTGAACATTGTCATGACGGTCGTAGCGAGTAGCTTTCTTAAAGGTCTGTTCTCAACTATGCGAATTACATAATATAGGTACATAAAATTCAAAAAAATCTATACAGATATTATTATTACGTAAAATTAATGTTTTAATTTAAACTACTGTTTGAAAAATATGACAATATCAATTAACCTGAAATTATTCAAAACACTAGTAATCTTCATAATAATTATTATTATCTCATCAATTTTAGGAAACTTTATTCATCCATTAATACTCATCTTATTATTAGTAATTTATTCAATTTTTAACTTAACATTAATATATATTATAACAATAGTATCAATTTATATATACATATATAATGCTTCCTGTTCGGGAACATTTTTTGTATGAATTTGTCAGCTTAGTGCAGTGCACACTAATACTACACAGTAGACGAGAATAATATTAGGTATATGCTGATACTGACTGGCTTTCTTTAAATATTTCAGTTTAGGCTACTTTGTTCATTTGTTCATTATACGTTAGGGATTGTCGGTTTTTTTTTATAAATTTGTAAAATGCGAAAACCGGTTTTTAAATTTAAAGAAACCGGTTTTATATACTAGAATTAATATGTAAAAATGAATTAATTATTTCATTAAAAACGTTAACATTTTTCTTGGAAATCGCCTCGGACACAAGCATATTTTAGTGGGTAACCGTTTACTGTAAAACTAATCTTTATGAGTTCAAAATTTCAGAAAATATTACTAAGTGAAAAAAATATTGAATTTTAATGAACTCAGTAATTTTACGTATTTGTACGGATTTCAGTTATTTTAGTTTTTTTTCCATTTGGTTTTATACGCAGTGTATTTTATTGTGTTATATTTTTGTAGATCTATAAATATTAAATGAACTCAAAAATTGTACGGATTTGCACGGACTTTAGTTATTTTAATTTTTTTTATTTAATTGGTTTTGCATAGATAGATTATATTTTATTTTGTTATATTTTTGTAATTCCATAAATATTAAAAAAAAACTGAAAACTTTTAAAATAATTACAAATATTTATTTCTTATTTCAATTACATTTTTGTGAAAATTCGAGGACCGGTTTTTTGGAAATAGTGGAATTCGAAACGCGGTTTTTGTATAAACCCTATTATACGTGCTTAAGGTTGATCTGGAAACGATGGAAATAGGATTAATGGAGGTTGCAATATGTAACAAATAAAAAATTATATTAAAGATAACGAGATCAGAGGAAGCGCACTACCTAAATATTCTAAACGCAAAACAAGCGTTCCCGTGCAAAGGAACCAGGTAGAAACACGTGCCGCCCACTTTGACAATGACAGTACCCTAGAGAGTGTCAAAGTTATAACGGCAGCGAGGTACGATTCGAAACACGATTTCTCGTTTCATTGTGCGTAAAGCGGAGCGTACAAAACCAGCGCAGGTCAAGGGGAGCCCCGCGAAGGAAAATGAGATACTTAAGACTGTTTCGACAAGCTGTCAGTCCGCAACAATGAGGTTTATGCCGTGCAGTAACTATACCACGGGTTTTCTCTCCGTTGAAACCCATGTGCCTTGGTGCAACGGAACGTCGAACTCCGTTGGCGAGAAGCACCTCTGCTCATCTACTTTCCGTGAAATCTACTTGCGGTCGCTTTTGACCCACAAACATTCCAACAACGATTGTGCTTGCGAGATTCGCCTCGCTGTGCGCCATGTTTGCAGCACGTGTGCGCGGAATCCCCTTATTGTTAGCAGTTCGTTGGAACATAGAGGCTCAGTGATTCGCAATTTTGTTGTAAATTCACTGAAGTACTTGCTGCGAAATGTAAATCCATTACGTGTATGCTAGGGTGGGTCTTATTTACTATTTTTAAAAATTTTTTTCAAAATTTTCTTCGGGGCACCCACCAGAATAGTTCCAAATAATTAAAAAAAAATCTGTGTAAAGTTTCAGCTCGATCGGATAACGGGAAAGGGTGACCCTGGGCCGTTAAACATTTAAATCATTATTTAACAGCTCGCGATGTCGATTTTATATAAGGTCTTCCAAGTTATTGATTAAATCAAAAAATATGTCAAACAAAAGTTGTAGATCCAGACAAGGAGCATCTTTTTTGTGTATTACTATTTTTCGTGCGACAAACGGTTTTTGAACAAAATCCGAAAAACTAAAAAAAAAAACTTTTTTTTTCAAATTTTGAATGTTTAAATGCTTCTAGAACGCTTTTTATTTATGAAGGTGAACAAAAAAAAATGGAATTTTTATTTTCGAGGACTATTTTTTAAACATTTAAGGAGGGGGCATATACCGAAATATGCAAACAAGATAAAAAATTTTTTTCTTCTTATTTTCAGTGTTTGATATGTGATGAATGTTTCCTGAAAAGTTGGGGTCGAAATTCGCAAAAATATCGGAGATATAGACGTCATGATTTCGGGTAAAATGATCATATCTGATGGCCCAGGGGCACCCTTTCCCGTTACCCAATCGAGCTGAAACTTTACACAGATTTTTTTTTAATTATTTGGAACTATTCTGGAGGGTGCCCCGATGAAAATTCAAAAATCGAAAATAAGAGCCACCCTAGTGTATACAGAGGCTGAATCGTTGAATTTCATAAGCTTTTTCAGCTTAGCTGCCGGCCAGTGAAGCTTACAAAATGTGATTTTCTCTCCCTGATTATAATAACACCATTTCTCGTGGAATTTTTTTCTCAGAAATCGGAATTTTTTGCGATATCTGTTAATTTGGTTTCAAAATATTTCAATAGCCTAAATTATATTACAATGAGTGCTTTGAGTTTTGCTGACTGCTAACAACGAATTTGAATTTAGATTTTCAAAATTCACAATGGCCAATTCAACATGGTGGACGATATATGTATTAAAAAAGCACCCACTCCACGGACATTTATATTTTTTGATCTTGATTTTTTTTTAATTTTGAAAATCTAAGTTCAAATTCGTTGTTAGCAGTCAGCAAAACTCACAATGGCAGATTCAATATGGTGGACAATATATTTAAAAAAAGCACCCACTACACAGACATTTATATTTTTTTATTTTGATTTTTTGTGAATTTTTAAAATTTAAGTTCAAATTCGTTGTTAGCAGTCAGCAAAACCCCTGGAAATAATTGTTTAAATTATAGGACTGACATAGAAGTTGACATAAAATTCAGTTCCAAAATCGTGGGACCAAAAATAGGCTAAAAAAGGCCCCATTTTTGGGCCACTCTTTCCTCCACTAAAAGTTTTTCAGCACTTATCCAAAACCAAAGAATTTTTTTAATCTGAAAAATTGGTATAATTACCTTGAAACCTTACTGTTAGTAATGAAGCTCTGTAATCAATAACTGATATACATATGTTCACACGAACAAAGTAAAAAATATACATATGCAGAAGGATGCATTTTTCAATTGTTAAAAATAGTGTTCGCTATTGCGAATCCTTAGTTTCACTGGGAAATATAGTGGGAAAAATGTCATAGTCGCACGTTATGTGTTTAAAAAATGTTTTATAATAATGCATCCAACGCCAAGTCGAATCATGGATTTATGAAAACATCACATAAAATTTGTTTGTTTGCGGTGTAGACGTACACAACTCATGGCACCATCTGAAGTACCCATTTCTCTCACTTGGCGTCGCTTGAAAACTGCTTGCCCGCATAGAAAACGTAGGATCTACGCAAGAGACGTAATTAGGCACAAAGCCATTTTTTACGATTTCCGCGCGACATAATATGTGTTTATTGTAGAACAGTAAGAACGGAACATGAACAATATTCAATAACTATTAACAGGAATACAAGTTCTAATATGCAGTGATGAGGGATCGGTATGTCTGTACGCAATGGCGGCTGACTCTCGAATGGCAGCTTGACAGGCGATCGATCCGATCGCCTTCTTCTCGCTGTCTTCTTGTCTTTGTCGCGAGCACCAGCGGGCCATGGAATTCCATCCATAGGGTGCTCGCAACACTGCTCCCCCCTCTGGAGGAGCGGTCGTCCCGACCGCTGTAGCTTCTGTGTGTCTTGCAGCCGTACCCTGGTCCGAAAAAGTGGGAAAGACGTTCTGTGGCTCCTTCGGACCACCGCCTCGACATTCGTCTTCACGCCCAGGGGAAAACCACCCAAAAACCCTGGGCAAGGCGTCGGTAGGCATGTCCCCGTGTCTCTACCCTCCACTTGCGTCTTCGGGCTTGTGCACTTCTTTCTTGGTCGGGTGGTGTCTTCTTCGATGGCGCTTCTTTTTCTTGGGTAGAGAGGGGAATTCCATTTGTCCTGTGTTTTCCTGGCCGGTTTGTCGTTCTGTTCGTTGTCGTCTGCCCTCGGGTCTGTTCGACGTGTGTTCATGGTCGGTTCTGGTCCTTCCTCTTCTGGGTTGTCGTTCTACTCGTTGTCGTCTGCCCTCGGGTCTGTTCGACGTGTGTCCCACGGCGTCTCCGGGGCTCCGTTCTGGAACTCCTCCCTTCCAGCGTTGTATCCAGGCTCGTCCCCGTGGTGGTCCTGTTCGTCCCTCTGGTCTGTTGTCGGTCCTGGGTTCTCCTTGCACTTGGTGATTCTGGGGTCCCCTTATTAAAACGAACGAACATTATTTCTCGTTCGGTCCACTTTCTCGATTCGGTGGAGTCGGGGAGAACCGGCTAGACAGAATGGCGAGACGAGCACGAAGCAGAGGATCGCGGCTAGTCACAATCGTGCTAAGGCTCTCTCCCCAAACGATCCGTTCGGAACTCCCTACTCGTCTTCTATCTTCTTGCTTCTTATCTCCTCCAGTTTTCCTTTCCTTGGCTTTCTGATGGCCCCATTCCTCTTCTTGGCCTCTGGTGCTGCTCCAGGGGACCGTCTCGTTGCAGCTCGTCAACGGCTCCGTCTCCGCGATGTCCCCTCCGACCGATCCGTGCGTCGCACGTCCGTCCGGTGGTTGGGGACACCATTTCCCGTCTGCTGCCCACCCTGTCGAGCTGGGCCTGTTGGTACGCATGTACCGGGGAGCCGCCCAGATCCAAGTCAACAGGGCTAGAGGAGCGGTTCCACGTATGTCCGCGCTCCTCTGCGGGCTGCTACTCTGTCGTAGCACATTCGGGGAATTCGGGGTCGCATCCAAGCCGCGGTAGCAGTCCCCCGACACCTTGTCCCTCGTCGTGGGGTATCGTGTTATCTGAAACAATCAAGGGAAGAGGGCCGGACTACGAAGGTGTCCTTCGTAGTCCCGTCCACCGATTAGTCTATAACTAATCTTCTTTCTTGACGTTTGTCCTTTCCCCTCGTCTCGTGTCTCCGGTCTTCTTTAGTCGAAGAACGGCTCATCTCGGTTGAACAGCTCAACTCTCGGGCTCTGTCTTCGTGGGTTTTCAGTGTTCGCGCGACGGTATTCGTCCTCGAACTCCCTCCGTCGCGACTTATGTAACACTCGGCCTTCCTGCGACGATGTTCGTCCCCGAACTCCCTTCGTCGCAGCTTAGCAGCAACTCCACGCCTTTACCGGCGCCTCCACGTTGCTCCGGTGGTGCCGCGCTCCTGGGGACACCGCTCGCCAGCAACACAACTGCATGGATCCCTGGCCGTCACCCAGAGCCGTACACCCACCGATCCTTGGTGTGGTCCGTGCCCTCCTGGACGTCCCCGCGTCCTTGTCGGAGTCGCACCCTCCACCACCAATGCTCCGACGCTCCCTCTATAGCGTCCCGATTCGGCCTCTTGTGCTGGTGATTCCCCGACTCCGTCGAGCCCCTCGATTCTTCTTGCCGTTCCAAGGCGAATCGGCATTGTTGAGCGTCGTATCCGGATGGCGTTCGACGACTCACACTTCTCCACGGAAACGTTTTCTCCGTCACATGAGGATTCGAAACGTCAATGTCAAACGTCAATGTGTCAAACGTCGAAGTTGCTCGATACTCGCGAACGGGCCAACTTCAGTCCGTGCTGTCATTTCTGTTGTAATCGTTTTCTACGTTATACAATGACACCGATACAACCAGAATTCAGGTTCTTGTTCGTAGGTCGGCTTCTCGAGCGTCCCGAGCCGACCCTGTCATGATCTCTTCCTTTGCAGCAGCTGCGTCGCATACTGCTTGTAGCTATTCGGTTGTCGGCGGTTTTCGACCGCCGTCGCCATTTCCTGCATTCGTCCCTCGGCGTCGGCGGGCCTCGACCGCCGTCGCTGCTCCTGTGTTCGTCCCTCGGCGTCGGCGGGCCTCGACCACCGTCGTCGTTCCCGCTGTTCCTGCGTCTGTCCCTCGCTGGTCGGCTGCTTCTCCGGCTGCTGAATACTCTTCGGTCCTCAACGAGGAACTCGCGTTGTACGCAACGGCTCCTTGCGTATCGCACGCAACAGCTCCTTGCGTATCTTCGGATCCGTGGCTACGGATCCCACTTCTGACACCACTGTTACGATTTCCGCGCGACATAATATGTGTTTATTGTAGAACAGTAAGAACGGAACATGAACAATATTCAATAACTATTAACAGGAATACAAGTTCTAATATGCAGTGATGAGGGATCGGTATGTCTGTACGCAATGGCGGCTGACTCTCGAATGGCAGCTTGACAGGCGATCGATCCGATCGCCTTCTTCTCGCTGTCTTCTTGTCTTTGTCGCGAGCACCAGCGGGCCATGGAATTCCATCCATAGGGTGCTCGCAACAATATAATTGCTAGCTCTAATGGATAAGTGACAGAACGAGTTCGCCACTTCGGAATATGAAAATAGATGTAATATGCATACTACACATGAACAAAAATAGATGGTACAATTACATACCTTAGATGCTGAAATACCACTTGAAATATTAAGAAATAATACTCTTCAAGAAACAAAGCGTTATGAAAAATTCTGGAAACGACGAATTCAGTTGTTTTTGCTGCCGACTCACTAATAGTGGCGTTTCTATTATAAGTTCCACTTGCCGCTAACAGGGTGCAGCACTTAACAATAGAGATTAATCACTATATTACTGTGTGTGTGAATGCAAAAAACATGTAGCTTAAAATATTTACTTATTTCAACGCGTTATTAGAAATCAACGATAGAAATGTATACATTTATAAATGTTTCTCCTTTTTCTATATGGATTTTGTAAAAAATATGCACACATACAGTAATCCGCAGTCACAATAATAATTACTGATATCAATTAGGGAAAAGTCGATACAGGAATTGATTCTAGAACCGTTTCGGAAGCGACATACCACCGAAAAAATAACAGTTATGGAACCGACGTGCGGAGGGAAATAGGAACCGTAACCGAAACAGATAATAGTTGGAAATTTCGGTTCTTCGTAACAGATATCCTGAATGAAGGTTCTCCGTAACCGTTTGGAGAACCGAAATCGATATTATAACAGTTTTCACTGGCACTGACGGCACTCCAACCGTCACGGAACCGGCTTCGCTCCTCTCCCCGTAGCACATCGCAAAAATATTTACGAATTAAGTTGAAGAGCATAATGGAAGCTGAAACAGGCGAAGCGGATCCAAAATATCCTACATTATAAACACGCTGCTGAGAATTTCAGGGCGAAATGGTGTATTCGTAGGGAGACGTCGAACGCAGCTTTAGCGCGGGCAGACGTGCCGTCTCTCGCGTGACAAGTTAACTGTACGGTAGATTATTGTCGAAATGCATTCCCGTGCGACAAAGCGTCGCGGCGTACGCGACAGCATCCATATACCGCACAGTTGACCGATAGGCGAGATCTTTGGCCAAGTAAACACGGTTAATGGAGTCGTTGCTCGGCCGCTGAGCCAACGTGCGCGCACCCTACCCGCCTGTGCGCGTGTGTACCCAGAGGTACGTGCATGTTAATACGTTTGATACCTTGACTGCGTAATCTTTCGCAGGGGGGGTAGGAGGTAATTAGTAGTAACGGACAGTTACGTCCGATATACGAACAATGGAACGCTGCCGATGCGATGGGAATAGGAAGAGGGTGATGGCTGAGCGAGTATGATAAATGAACGGTGCCTGACAAGCGGCCATCGTTGCCCAATGATGGATGGTCGACGGTCCGCTCCCTAATTATTTCATACTTTGCAATCAGAACGATAATCCATCCGCAGTACCTGCAGCCTGTCACGGATAAATCATCGGTTATCATTTCTGAGTCACAACACGTGTGCGCCCAGCGCCGTCACAAACAATCGGCGAAAGCTCGCGGTGCCGCATTAGTGTCAAGGCGAATCGTTAGTTCTACGCCATCGGATCATGAGAATATCGCTCGAATTCGCGAAATCGGGGCAGATTATACCGGTACACGAATCTCCAATTGATTCGAGGACAAATGGAATGGCCATGCATGCATATATCCACCCTCGCACCTTTCCGTTGGCGTCTGATTTTTTTATGACTACGAACAAGAGGCGAATAGTTTCCATGTAATATATTAATACTAGTCTGTAAGCCTTTCTCCGACAGGCGTTACTATCCTGTGTAAGAAGACGCCTAAGGTAAGCACCATATCAGGTATATTGGCCTAAACAAAACCTGGAGCTAGGCTCGTTTGAAATAATAAATTACTCTGGCTAAATTATCAGAGGATTTTCCAGGTTTTGGATTTTTTTATGGCAGCTTTGGGTGCCGAGGAAACTTCACGCCGAGTCTGAACCCTGTAGGTCATCGGGAAGTACGAAAAAAAGCCTCCGGAAAGATTTTGCTAACAAACGAACATCCACCTTAAGCGTCTTATTATATAAAAAAAGGAAGGATAGATATAGGATTTTCCAGGTTTTGGATTTTTTACGGTATCTTTGGGTGCCGAGGAAACTTCACGCCGACCCATACAGCACACCTCGTTGCAGCAGTATTGCAGGGACGTTGCTGCAATATTATGTTGTTGCAGGTTGCATTGCAATATTGTAAGAACGTTCCTGCAATATTGTCGTGCATTATTGGAGTGGCAATGATCCTACAATATTGCAATTTCGTTGCCGTGCAATGTTCCGTTGGCAACGATGGTACAATATTGCTGCAATATTGTACGATCGTTGCCGTGCAATGTTCCATTGGCAACGATCCTACAATATTTCTGCAATATTGCGCGCACATCGACGTGCAATTTCCAGTGGCAACGGTCCTACAATATTTCTGCAATATTGCGCGCACATCGTCGTGCAATATTGTAGTGAAAACTTGTGGAAACATTACAACAATATTCTGAAGCAACTATGACTTTGTCAAAATTTTTCGAAATATGTACATGACGTCGAGTGGATTCTACGGCGTGTTTCATTTAACTGGATACGCACCGCTATATTGCCGAAGAGTTGCAGGATCATTGCCACAATTTTGCCGTTTTGTTGCAGAATCATTGCCGGAACGTTGCAGGACTACATATTCGTAATGTTGCCGCAACTTTGCAAAAATACACACCTGCAATATTGCGAAGGCGGACATAGGACTGAACCTGCAACGTCTCTGCAATGTTATGTTGCAACATTGCCATCTTGCACCGCATCATTGCAGAGACGTTGCTGCAATGTCATGGTGCTGTGTGGGGAGTCTGAACCCTGTAGGTCAGCGCCGGTCAGGCTACCGTTTTCAGGGCATGGGCAGCCGCATTTGCCCGGGGCAAACGCTGCGAGCAAAGCTCGGGGCAGTGACGTCAGCTATCGTTAGAGCGGAGTGGGGAGGAATGGTTGTGGCGGGAGTACAGGCTCGTAGATGCGTAGGGAGGCGACGGTCCTTGTTCATCCTAGGCATCTGTACCGTATTGCCCGGGGAGGCGTGGCTTGCGCGCCGCCAGCAAGTGTTTGCCCCGGGCTGTCTGACCAGTTGCCCTACGCGGCAACTCCTGAACGGCGCTGCTGTAGGTCATCGGGAAGTACGAAAAAAAGCCAAAGAGAGTTAAAGCGATATCTCAATGTTTAACGAAGATATTTGTCATAATGTGAGAGCGTGCACGGTCGAGAAAATTCGGCCGCGCCGAACAGTAGGGAGTCAAGTGCGGCATTCAGGTAGAAACTCACAAATGCGTGTTATCCTTGCTGCTAATTGTATTAGTAAAAGTATAGCTCTACATATACAGGGTCGTCGTTTAAGGGGACATTCTACTCTCTCGGCCGAAAAATCGGCCACTTTTCGGTGATGGTTTTTATAATGAAGTAAACACTTAATGTTTTCGAATTTCTGGGGGTATATTTTACCACTCTTGAAATACAAGAAAAAATCATTGTTCTTTGTTTATTTCATTTGTTTACACAAATATTTCGCAGTTAAGTTGACGGCATCAGAATTGCTGGCGGTTGAAATTTCGGACGACTGGATCATCGGAAATAAAAAAACCAAACGTATCTTCAATTCGCAGGAGTATGGTTATCGCGCTTACCACGAAAGAACAATTTTGGACCAAAATTATTAAAATGGCGGTCAATCGAAGTTAAAAGTACCGAAAAGGGCATTTCTTTTCTGTTCAATAGATATAAAATGTGAGAAAATATTAATTTTTTTTAAGATATTTGTGCTAAGCGGGAAAGCCACTAATGTGTAGATTAACATATTAAAATTTTGGATTAATTGGTCATGGAGTTTTTTTTTTATCACATCCGCCAACCAAGAAAATGGTGTTTCGAGAAAAATGCGTTTAAAGTTTTGAGAACCAGGCCGCTGACGCTACAAATACCTATAACATTGAAAATACATCGAATTTCGCTCCAAAAATTTAGGAGGATATTGTAGAAGGTGCATTCTTCCAAATTCAGCAAAAAAAATCGAAATTTTTTGAGGCCGAGAGAGTAGAATGTCCCCTTAATCCTGCAATTGTAAAATGGCAACAGCGCCTCAGGGATGCATTCCCCTGCCACTATGGCCAATACTTCCGCCATCTATGAGCTGTTGATGAAAGCGTACGGTCTTTTAGATGCGAGTGGAGAGCGCAGGGTGCTTTTGGCTTTCGCCAGAGGATATTAGATTTGACGTAGCAGACGGGGAAGAAAACGGTAGCCATTTTAAGAGTGCGATCGCACCGGTCCCGTTCTGCGTCGAAATATCTATCTTTGCGACGGTCCAGCTGCGGTATTAGACCGCGCTGACGCGATAGTGCCCCGGGTTGAAGAATTTGGGGCCTTTTGCGTATAACTTTTGAACTATAAAAGATATCGGATGGCTACCGTTTTCTTCCCCGTCTGCTACCTCAAATCTGCGCTCTCCACTCGCATCTAAAAGACCGTACGCTTTCATCAACAGCTCATAGATGGCGGAAGTATCGGCCATAGTGGTAGTGGAATGCGTCCGTGAGGCGCTGTTGCCATTTTACAAGTTCGCGCGAGCGCGGGTTGCAGGATTAAACGATGACCCTGTTATATATATGATTATGTATACAATAATTGAAAGATAAATGCATATGTGCAAATATTACAACAATTTGGGTGTAAGATTGGCTTCAATTTGCACGATTATTGTAAAAAGACGACGCTAACAGACTAAAACACGCGAGGATCGCAGCGGCGCAAACTACAAAAGAGGCTCGTACTGCACGCAGATTGAGCAGAAATTTCAAAAATGTGCAAACTGAGCAAAAGGGGGTTCACAGTATGCTGCTGGAATGGCAAATTAAGTGTAAATTGCAAGAAAATGTTTTTTCAATACTTTTTGTCCTTAACTTTAAACGCGTTTTTCTCGAAATCACATTTTTCTAACTTGTCGGCATGATAACTTCGACAAATTACAACATTTTTTCAGAAACTTTGCGTTAATCTATGCAGAATGACGTTCTCTAAGGGTCATCGGGCCAGTTTTTTTAAATTTTAATTTATAATATTTTTTTAACATTTAAAAACCAAAACGGTACACGAAAAATCGGCTTCTTTCTTCAAAATGGCATAATTTTCTTATTTCCTGAGAATTCCAAAATTTGGCCCGATAGCCCATTGCTACAACACCGTTTTACAAAACCGGCTTTGAATTTTCATTGTTGTGTTGTTTTTTCCGGGAAATATCATGCTGATTATGAGGCCCCCTGTATGGTGCAGTGGTTGCTGCAGCTGCAGAAAACGAGGTGCAATATTTAACAAACGTGTGTCAAACAAATTGTTTTATATGCATAAAGGTCCCAAGAACAAGATACAATTCTAACATTTTCGATTTATTTCACACCTCTCGAGAAAAAAAATCCCAAAAGCGATCAATTATTTGGCGCCGAGGACGTATGTAACCCCTTAAAGGCGGATTCACATATGTCAGTTCCGCGACGGTTCAGTGTCCTCAGTGTCGGTGGTGAAAAATATCGCTTCACTGTTTTGAAACCGAGCAGTTCACACTTGTCCGTGTCAGTCACTGATACTGAAACAAAGAGAATCGATATGTGTGAATCCGCCATAAATCGGGTCTTTCCGAGCGATTACCTCTGCCGGGGAATTTTGGTGTAAAGCGAATTCCGAACTTGGTTTGTTTATAAAATAAACATTCCGGTGATCCTGGCGAATACCTACTGTTGATACTTCCCAGAAAACATCGACATAGAAACCTGCCAAAACCATGCACCAGGTGAAAATCTCTCGTCGTGAAAAAACGCCGATGCCGCTCGAAGTGATAAGGAGGAATAGCATTGCATCGCTGAAGGAACACTTGACGTGGCAGGCAATGTTGGCAGTAAGACGGGTGAAATGAGCCAATCGCGTGTGATTGTCAGGAGTGTAATGACGAGTCGTCGTGTATCACAAAAATAGAAGATAATTGCAAAATAAAAAAAAGATGTGAAATCAAAATGTGCTGCAAGTACATAAAGGTGCTTTCTCGCAGCGTGCAAAGGCGACACTGTGTAACGCAATGTAAGATTCGGTGCTTTCCAACTGCGCTTAATAATATTAAGCAGATATATTTTTATAGAAATAAATATTTCAATACCAATAAATATTTTATTCAAAATACTTGGCGTTGCGCTTCGAATTGGGGTTGCTAAATTGAATAAATATGTATAAATTGCATTAATCTTTTTCTTTTTTTTCTTGTGTTTGCGTTCGTAATGTATTTTAGATTGTAAGTGAGTTATTGTAAATTATTAATTTACTATTAATAAGACAATTAACGTTTTTTCTGTTTCGCAGCGCCAAGTATTTTGAATAAAATATTTATTGGTATTGAAATATTTATTTCTATAAAAATATATCTGCTTAATATTATTAAGCGCAGTTGGAAAGCACCGAATCTTACATTGCGTTACACAGTGTCGCCTTTGCACGCTGCGAGAAAGCACCTTTATGTACTTGCAGCACATTTTGATTTCACATCTTTTTTTTATTTTGCAATTATCTTCTATTTTTGTGATTTATTTGATTTCGTGTACTTGGCGTAATTTTTTTACTTTTTTGAAGTTTTTTATGGGGATATCACTTCTTTTTACAAAGATAATTTGCACAGGGAATGACTTCAGAAAATTTTTAATATTATATTATCTTCTATTTTTTGTGATTTATTTGATTTCATGTACTTGGCGTAATTTTTTTACTTTTTTTGAAGTTTTTATGGGGATCTCACTTCTTTTTACAAAGATAATTTCCATAGGGAATGGCTTCAAATAATTTTTAATATCATATTATTACCGGGGCCGTGGGGGCCGTCAGTAATAAAAATAATCCCCATAATATATTTATATAATAACATAAATATTATAATAATTTTAAAGAAATATATTTTTTATTTTATACATATACATGAAAATGTGCTTATTTTATTTGCTCATGCAGCAGAGTTACTTTCTCTTTCAGCTGTTGAGATAATTCTCTTCGTCTGCATCGTTCACTGAAATAGGACACATTTACTAATTATTTATAAATTATCATACGTGCTCATATGTCAAGATAAGTGAATAAATATTTGTGAATAAATATAAATTGCGTATGCAAAACCCTACCTTCAAATTTGTGCGTACATAGTCTGACGTAGATCACACTACATCATCTTCTGCTTCGATTATCTGTAAATATATGAAAGCCACATTTTTCTTAGTTATACGACTTAACGTAGAATTTATATATAAATATATAAATAGAGTGGCCTTTTGCTATAGTAAGTGTAGAGACTACATAATGTGTCCGAAGGAGGTGAGAGCGTATGGCAGAAAGGCTTGTTGCAGGAAATTTAAATTAAATGCTAATGGTAATAATTCAGGGAAAATGAACGAAGCGATCCAATATTTTTAACGCACAATTTACTGGTGTTGGAATAATATTAATTTAGTATGTTTTTTGGTGAATTGAAATATTGTTAATGGGAAACTAATCAAATTAATGAATAGCGTGGCAACTACTGTGGATTTTAACGTATTGCGAATGTCTTTCACAACAAAAGATTGAATTGAAAAGTATCAAGGGAGATGTGTCTTCAGCGTACTTTGATCACTAAAGTGACTTGCTCCACATTGCTAAATTTAAACTAAATTTTGTCCATTTACCTTATTTTTTACCTTATGCGACAAATTTCCAGAAACTTGTGCGAATGAAGATGCTTCTCTGCCTATCTAATAACCTTCTCCGGACAACCTCCAAGCCTGTGGGTCCCCTTCATCTATCCAAGTCTCTGCGTCCCCTTCATCTATCCAAGCCTCTGCGGCCCCTTCATTTTTATCCAAGCCTCTGCGTCCCCTTCATTTCTATATATAATAAGCTTTACATAAAAACTCTAAATTACAAATAGTTAGCTGGTATAAAAATATATTATTTTGTACATGCATGGTACAAATTTTCAGAAAGTTATGCGAAAGAAGATGCTTTTCTGTCGAATCGAACCTTCTCCGCACAACTTCCAAGTCTGTGACTCTACATAAAAAGTCTATTAAAAAATTTTGGCGACTTACCTTGTTAATTGAGACAATAATTCAGTCTTATGTGGTGTAAAAACTAGTGACATTTCAGAAAATTTTGACAACTTTTCATATTTGACACTTGGTAGGTTATAAAGCGATGACACTTTGTAGGTTATAATTCAATAGTATCTGTTTAATTCCCCTGGCCGTCGCGAGAGGCGTCATGATCCCGAGAGTCGACGAACGAAACATACACTAGTTTCTTTTGGCTGAAGGTGTGCGTGTAACGCGTATATACGTATTATGTCGACAAAAATTTGGTTGAAGAATCAGAAGAAAACTTCCCGCTTCCGACTGATCCATGAGACAATATTACGATATCTCCGTCATGCGTGGACCGATTTTATTGAATTTGGTCTCATTCGAAAG
This sequence comes from Andrena praecox, assembly GCA_963932275.1. Classification (NCBI taxonomy): domain Eukaryota; kingdom Metazoa; phylum Arthropoda; class Insecta; order Hymenoptera; family Andrenidae; genus Andrena; species Andrena praecox. The sequence goes on from OZ010731.1 coordinate 40,368,581, forward strand.
CTTATATGCGGTTTATATCAGAAAAATGCCTTTAAATTTAGATAATATTGCAGGCGTCATGAGATATTAATGAAATAAGTTTCAGGTTAGGTTGGAATAGCCGGGGGACGAGTAAATGATAGTGGTAGCGACAGTCGACATATACAGGGTGTCTTTTTCCTGTACTTGGCGTCGAGACGCTACCGCGTCTCTAGATAAGAATGAGAGGTATTCAAGAATTCAGGGAGTGTACCTATGGAAGCGGGAATCTCTTTGCAAAGTTCAATCTATATTAAATAAGAATTTTATGTTACTGGTGTTCGGTATGCGAATGAAGAGCTTACATTGCCAATAATTCTCCAGCCGTGCAATGTCGAGAAGAGAGTTATAGCGAGATTCAGTATCTACTACGTAATACGTATGTACGTACATAGAGTGCATTTGATTCTCGGACACCAACCGCGCTTATACAGTGAAAGAGCTGTCCCCTCATAGGCGCTCCCTATATTTTCCTCGCGCTGAGCGCGACGGAGGGGTCATTTACTGTGTGAGCGCGGCTGGTGTCCAAGAATCAAATGCACTCGGTGTATACATATAGCATGTGAAGATGTATTTGATTCAGGTTGAATAGCTGTTACGTATTTAGCCTAAAATGTAACCAAAAGCATTGCGATTTTAATTGTGCAAAAGTTCTTACAATAAACAGTTCGATAAATACACAACTCTCCCGAGGTGCCGGAAGCGATAAGTAGGTCTCGTCGTTGGGAGAGACGGCTCACATAATTATTCATGAAAATTAGTCAAGAAGAAAGCAAAACTATTTATGAGTGAATATTACAACTACAGAGTTATTGATATTTAATTTGTTTACGCTAAACAAGTGAAGAACACATCAATCAAAAAGTGAACTACTTACTGGCGATTAGCGAAGCTAATGAATACAAAAGTGAATAAATAAAATAAATATAAAAAAATAAAGAAATAATAATATAGTAATCCACTACAAACAACACTGTATGCCTTTCGAGCCCAAGTCCTCAGCTCAAAGAGAGATAGCGCCGATTCGGATAAACACTAGGGTGGAGCTTAGGATGGAGCTTATTTTTCAACTATGAAAATATGATCTTCTCACCATCTCAATTTGTCGTTTTCTATAAAAAAATAAAATCGAGCAGAATATGAGCGCAATTGATCTATATTTAGGGGTAGCTCAATGATGGTGAAATTTCCAATGTACATGATAATTATATAGAAGGGCATGGAACACTGTAAGTGTTTCCAAATGCATTCATTTGTTCATTAAGAAAAATAGAAATTGAGAAAAGGTATTATTTGAAAAGGATTTCCCCTGATTTGTAATCACCTATAAAAATATCTGTTTCTGTGGAATTTTTAATGAAATAAATGCTACCTTCAGGAACTTCTTTAAAAAGTGTTCTCATGGAACAGATATTTTAGAACCTATATAATAAAAGTTCCATGGAAACAAGTTACATTAGAACATTTATTAAAAAAGTTTTCAAAAGATAAAGAAAAGTACTCAACTATTGAAGTTTATATTAAACGACCATAGATGCAATTTAAGTTCTACAAACCTAGACAATATTTTGCTCGTAAAATTAAATTAAATGTAAAATTAAATTAAATTAAATATTCTTGACAAGATCTCTTCTGTTCAATACTTGTTATGAAACCATTAATTATATTATGATTTTTATACCTTTTATTAAATAAACATTTGAAGAATATGGTATTATATTGTTTAGTACTTTTCTTTATCTTATGAAAACTTTTTTAATAAACGTTCTAATATAACTTGTTTTCATGGAACTTTTATTATAACGATTCTGAAACATCTACGTAGGTAAGTATTACATATAAATAACAAATTCAAAATATCAATTTAACTGTATGAATTATTTAATATTTTTGTAGTACTATCCATTGAATAGTATTTAGTGTTTGTTACAACGATTGAGAACTTTTTTAATATCGGTGAACAAAATATCTGTTCCTGTTATACAGAAATTTTTATTCTTATATTTTATAAGTTCCATTCCAACTAGAACTTTTATTTTCAAGAACTTTTATTTTATCGGTTCTTCTGAGAACTTATAATGTGAGAACATTTTTAAAAAAGTTCCGCGGCATTTGTTTTACATGGAACCTATTGAAAAGTTTCAGAACTTTTTCGATCCCTGGAAATTTTACCATCATTGAGCTACCCCTAAATATAGATCAATTGTGCTCATGTTCTGCTGGATTTCGTTTTTTATAGAAAGGAACAAATTGAGATGGTGAGAAGATCATATTTTCATAGTTGAAAAATAAGCTCCACCCTAATAAACACGCTGCCGAAAGTTATTCGAAGCCATCGAATAAAAGTCGAATAAACTACGGATAAAGATGAAAAGCTTATTCGGCGGTTCGAATAAACGTTCTTCGAATAGAAAAATTATCTTTCGCCGTCGAATAAATTCACTTCAAATAAATTTATTCATCCGTGGTGTTTGGAATAAAGATAAATCGTGTTATTCGAAGCCTCGAATAACAGATAAAAATAAAGTATTTTTTATTCGAGTTTATCCAGATATTATCTGTGCCCATCTCTAATCTACACCCGCTCCGCCGTGATTCATTCAAGCCTCCCTGAGGACAAAATAGTGATAGGGGAAATGCGGCAACAGCGCGATACGAATCTCGATACGTATCGACAACTATGTATTTCCTACATTTATCGGCTAGCTTGGATTTGAACCAATGCTGGTGATACGTGGCTCGAATATACCATCAACGCCTCTGACGGAGAAGCCTTGAAGCCTCATTCTGTTAATTTTCGAGCTGTCCTCAGTACACGATTAATAAATTCATTATTATTTCAACGTACAATGCTTATCAGCGTTCAACGCACCAGACCCACCTGCACAGGTGTCTACTGGAGGCAACTATACCCGCAAAAACTTCCTTCTGGCTGATTCCAGGACGAAAGTTGGTTGAAACGGTTTGTTTACTACATCGCGTACACATACACGTTTTTCCTAGCTTGCGTGAGCGTACGCACACATTCAAGCAGGGATTGTAACCGCCGCCTAACCCTAACCCGAACCCGGTTAACCGAGCGAAGGTTACTGTAACCCGTAGTAACCCCGAAGGAACGGCTCCCAAAGAGTACAGAGAGCCGGTTAACCCGCTCGGAGCGGGTTACAAGTGACATACGACATTCTAAGTCCAAAATCCGACTATGGTTGCTCCGCGCGCGTCCACCGCTGTTATGCAACTGCAATTTTAACAAGAACCGGGTTGCATGCAATGACGTCAATTACTTGCAGGGTTTTGATTCTCCATGTAATTTTTAATCTCTCGAGGAAAAATGTTACGAATTTTCTTGAATTATACCCACGACATTACATGCAAATCGTTTCTTGGTCAAATTGCATCACCGTGTTGGATGAATGGCCTATAACAAATGTAACAATTCTGTAGAAGTTCGAAAGGTAATTTATTTATTTATAATAAAAATAATATTTTGTAACACAACTATTATATATGAAATTTACTGATTTGTAAGAAAATAGTATGCAAGTGTTAAAATGAAAACACAATGTTTATACTATACGGTCATGGAATATATTAAGTACATTTTTCAACTTTAGAAACATGTCACCCTCGAGGAGAAATTTGCAAAATAAAAATTTGTTTATAATTTGACGTTACATAAATAATTTTACAATTTCAAAAAAATATTATTCAAATAGACAAAATCTTCTGCATTAAAATAAAAAAAGGATGAACCTAATGCGATAGATAGTTTTTAAAATAAAAATTCATAAGTACAGGTCGATTTCGCAAAAATAGGGAAACACTACGCCCTCTACCGGATTAGGGTAACCCGCTCCGAGAGCGGGTTAACCGGGTAACTCTGTGCCTAGATGCCTCGGGTTACCCGGTTATGTAAATTAGTCTACGGTACTGAGAACCGAACCGGCCTAGGGTTACGGTTACAATCCCTGCATTCAAGGCCCAGTGAGACGGCAGCCTTAAGGAGGGAACCTGGTGTAGCGGATCGAAGAAATCGATTTTTTTTTTTTGCATAAATCAATAGTTGAACATCACAATAATATGTTCCCAAAGCCGCAAAACGAAATTCGAAAAATTAAAGCGGATATGGCCGGTTTTGCTACGGAGCGCCAGGTTACCACAAAACTTTAATGGGGGAGCCTGGTGTAGCGGGCCGAGGAAATCGATTTTTTTTTTTGCATAAATCAATAGGTGAACATCACAATAATATGTTCCCAAAGCCGCAAAACGAAATTCGCAAAAATTAAAGCGGATATGGCCGCTTTTGCTACGGAGCGCCAGGTTACCACAAAACTTTAACCCTTTGACTACTGTTGACGCCTATTGGCGTCCGACACATGTTGGCTTCCCGGTACTGTTGACGCCTATTGGGGTCCGACACATGTTGACTTCCCGGTACTGTTGACGCCTATTGGCGTCCGACACATGTTGACTTCCCGGTACTGTTGACGCCTATTGGCGTCCGACACATGTTGACTTCCCGGTACTGTTGACGCCTATTGGCGTACAAATCAAATTTCGCTTGTTTTGCCAGTTTTAAAATTTTATAATTGGTCTTATGGTAATGTAGATTACCTATTTCGATTAACTTATTTTGATTCACAGCCACGAGAGGCGCCTATAGGAGCTAGCGAAATTTTATCGATCATAATTGTAATAAATCTCATTTGAAACAGACGTAAGTTAATGTTAATTCAACAATTACATATTCCGTTAGTCATATATTAATTAAATAACAGCTTTTGATTATTAAAAAAGAGAAGCAAAATTTAAAAAGACATTTTCGATTAGTTAAATATTACTATCAAGTTAAGTAAATCTGTTTATTTTCAGTTGTTTTCTTCTTTAACCCTTAAACAATATATACCGTCAAAAAGAAGCAGGTTTGGGATTAAATCCTTTGTCTTATGTGATTGCCAGACAGGCTTTGTTCAAGATTTGATTGTATATTGCGGGGCCAACATGATAATATCTGAAGATGTACCGTCAACATCGATAGGAAAGTCTTACTTAGATGAAATTAATGGATATAAATTAAGAGGTAGAGATACTAACAATGAGCCTTTTCGTTTGACGCAAAAGCATTTTCCGTCTCCATATGAAAGCAATACAGCAATTCGGAAAAGTGCAAGGCGTAGATGCGTAGGGTAGAGGACCCAATTACTGACACTTTAAGCGTTGACTCTGACATTATCTTATAGTTTTGTACTTATAGACTAAATGTATAATGTTGTCCTTGTTACTTATTATTGTCTAATATGTTTACTTGATGAAACAAAATTTGCTGAAGCTTAAAACTTCGAATTTTATGTATAAAATCATCAATTTCAAAAATATATTTCGGTATCTATTACTGACACCCTTAAAATGTGTTTGACTGAATTACTGACACCCCAATTACTGCCAGCTAACCTAATACTGACACCCCAATTACTGCCAGCTGGCCTAATACTGCCACCTGAATTTCTGTACCTACCTACTGTCATTTTTCCAAAAATCATTTTTTGCTTTAAAAAAATATTTATGTATACTTACAACTGTGCACGCTGACCTCAATATCTAGCTATCCGTTCAACCAAAGTCGGAAGACCTTGGTAGGTTAATCCAAAGTAGGTTAGATCGCACAATAAACGAAATGACAGTAATGACGTTGGGTGTTAGTAATGACGGCACGCTGTATTCACATGAGTAGTTACTGCCATGGCAGTAATCCAGATATGATTTAAACGCTTGTACCAATCACTGTCACCCAATTAATAAATAAAAAGACTTAATGAATCGCTGAATTCCGATCGTTATTACGTTCTATGATGCTTATATTATCTAAAACATTATATTTTGTTATGATAATAGCTTAAATATTATAATTACAGCATTTTCTTTAACGGCTTGTTTTCTCTTTCGCTAGTAAGGAAGTCATCGTTTTCACTCTCCTAATATCCGCTTAAAATTTTTGATCGTTTTATCCAAATTAACGAAGAAAAAATTAAGTGCTGTTTTTTGTATCGTATAAATAACAGTTTCAATTGTATGCTAAATTTTTTTTATTTATCATTTCACAAGATTTATTCGTTATTTTAAGTAAAACAGCTTAGGGTGACAGTAATTGGGTAGGTGGCAGTAATTGGGTCCTCTACCCTAGTGTGTGCAAAAAATGATAAAAGAAAGGATACACATTACGAATGTAAAAAATGTAATGTAGGATTATGTATTCATCCGTGTTTTGAAATATATCATACGTTATTATATGATTAAATCTTATTATTAAACATTGTTATTTAAAAAAATAAAATATTGTTATCTAAAAAAAGCTTAAAATTAATGTTCACTTCAAGTAATATTCGTTTAATGTAATAAATTTCAGCATTTTGAATATTTTAATATACTTCCTCAGAAATGCATGTCTAACGAAAAATTTCGCCGTACCCAGTGGACGTCGCGAGTGAATTCGTACCGTACCGTACGGCCAGTGCGTGCCAAAGTCTCCCGTAGTCAAAGGGTTAAATGCGTTTTTCTCGAAACGACAGTTTTACAATCTGCGGGCAATGTAACTCCAAAAATATTCAACCAATCGACTTGGCCTTGTACACGGATATTTGTGAACATTTTCTTCATAGGGCTACGTTCTTAGTATAATGATATTGTTTAAATAAATAACTTTTTTTTACACATTTAAGGCAAAATTTCGTTGGAAAAAGTGAATTTTTTTTTCAAGAGGCCGCCATTTGTTCAATTTTGCATCTTTTAAGTTATGAATTTATACGATCTGTGCGTACACTCATAAACTAAACGAAAATTGTTCGATTTTTAGTTTTAGATGAAACCAAAAGACGCTACGTTGCCCGCAGTGCAACAATTGCGTCCGCAACGGACTGGGCATAAGCCCTTATAACTTTGTTATTTACCGCTCATTTTTAATAAATTTTTTTTTTTATCTTCCATAACCTGATAATACGATATCCTGAAAGTTTCAGAAAGATCGATTAAATACTTTCTTTAAAAAAAATTCCCGGAAAATGCCTCGATTTCCAGCTAGTTACACCAGGTTCCCCCCTTAAGGGGGGACCCCACCCAGAAACCACTAAAAAGTTTGGGATTTTTTTTGTTCGTATATATAAAAATATTGGGGCTGGATTTTTTACATAGTTTTAAAGCAATCTTTATTTTGCTAGAAAAAATTTTTTTTATGGAAAATTGTACAACATGGCGGTGAACAAAATGTCTTCCCGGAGCACTGCAGAAGAAACTGACCCACATTCCGGGGAATGACTGAACCATCTGAGAAGGAAATACAACAAAGACATATAAACAGGAATATATTCACTACAACCTAGCGTAAGATTTTCTCAAAATTCGAATTGTTTTGATAATTGTAGCAGTTTGAAGAATTGACTTTAATTTTTTATATATATACTGCATAATTACTGCATAATTAAAGTCACCGCCCCAGTAAAGTCAAGTTCAGAGAACACCTCGCGATTAGCTGGATAAATGCCAGCTTTAGAAAAACCGGAGGCGTTTAGAATATGAGAGACTAGAGACCAAAGAGTTTAGATATTTGAAACTGGGTAAACAATTTGTTGCGGGTTTTTCCGCAGCCATGCATTTACTTCTTGAGTATGGTAAGTGCTCAGTGGACCCATAAAACTGACGTTCAATGGTTGCATTCCCCCTTTCGTCTGGCTTTATCAATCAACGGTAGATCGATCGTGTGAGCAGTGTGACCATCTAACAACAGCAGGACTGGGTCATCTTGTCTGGGTTTTACAAGTATTTATTTCATCAAAACTTTGCATCCAGCCACTCGAATGCCATATTGCGATTGCTCCTGGCGGTGCATAATCCAAGAGTCCGGCTTTCGTGCGAACCTTTGGGAAGATCAGCAATGGAGGAACATCAATTTCCTGAAGCAGTGTCTCCTGAGCAGATCACAACTGTGGAGAGCTGCTTTCTTTCTGCCGAACTGACTAGGCCCACCTGTTCTCTTCCCTTCGGTGCCATAATTTTAGATTGTTTTTTAGATACTGTCGTGATACCTGTCTCGTCTTCAGCAGACCAAAAAAATTATCAACACTGACTTTATCAAATCCCATAGCTCGTGCCACCGAGGTGGATTCTGCTGCACGGACACTTCAGGGTGTCGTTTCATAAAACCACCCTGCCAATCTTCCCCAGCTAATTTTTCCGTTTTGTTAAACTGATGAGGTATTTCATTAGCTTCTGCTAGGTGAATTGCTAAACGTCGGAGTTCTTTCTACGTAATACCAAATATGTAAACGACTTTCTATACTCAAAATATGTTCAACTAAGCTTCGTTCTTCGACAGGTGAAAATACTGGCTTAAAACGGCGTAAACCTTTGCTTCCAGATAGTATCAAATTTTGGTTGATTGTATGTTTAGCAACGCAATCTTGCGATGTAGCGGGCACTTAATGCGTTTGGGCTGCCTTTAAGTGACCCAGGTTTCCATTACCCAAAACACTATAATATAGTGTTCAAAAGTATATTATATAGTGACTATATAATATACTTTTGAACAGTCGAAAATAAGATCGAAACACTTACAAACGAAATAAAGATAATTTGCTGGAGCACACGTATTTCGTCACAAATCTCTGCCGACAAACACTTCAATGTGGGAAAAAGCAATTGCCAAACCCACGTGGGATTTCTTTCATTTATTTTTAGAAATAAGTATGGTATAAGGTAAATGTCCCAGTCCTTAAACATGGCCCAATAATTAAAAATTGAGAAGAAATTTTATTAATAATAATAGTTTTACTAATTTGCAACGTTTAAACTGTTCGAAATATAATTGCAAAATGTATTAGCTTTATATAGATACAATTATAAGCTTACATAACTGAATAGTTATATCATACAAAAATATTATTCTACAGTAAAGCTTCAACAGTTTCAATCTCGCTTCTTACCTAATGGGCTCAAGCAAGCGAGAGAATATTTTTGTTAAGGTTGTAATTAATTATTATTTTATAATTTTTGAAATTATACAGTTGTTTTGGATTTATTATACATTGAAGAATTTAAAATTAATTGGATCGTTTAATAATTTTTTGTTTTTAATATTGAAATTGTTGCGTTTATCCACTAGTACACGGTAACATGACACGTACCAATCATTAAACGTGTGTTCAATGGTTGTTTAACCGCGGTGTTACAGACGTCAGTGTTCAGTAGTTATAAAATTATAAATATTTATTGTACCAAAGTAAGTATTTTTTGTATCCTATATATTTACGTTAATAATAACTAGACAAAAATATAATACTGTTTAAGAATTATTAGGATAATTAATCTTATACTCGTTATAATATTAACATAACCTAAACTTTTATAATATACTTTTAATCATTTTTTAACTTTTTCAGACATAAAGTCATGCCGAAGGTAAAAAAGATAAAGAAGAAGAACTACAGTCAGTTGATTTCATTTCATTAACTGATAGAAATAGTTAAATTAAATACATATTCAATAATTGGGACACTGTTAATTAATGACTGGGACACGCTATGAATTTTATTTAATTACTGGGCCATATGAACAGTTTCATGTTTTAATTAATTTAAAACTTTTGCTTTAACAAATGTAAATTCTTGTTACGTTATGGGAAAGTAGAAATTTTACGCTTTCGAATAATCATATTTAGTTATAATTTTATACTATTTAAATATAAAAAAAATTGCAATCATCTCAACTGCTTCCTTAACTGTTTCGCCATTGGGACATTTACCTTACGGTTTTGCACAGGGCACCCCTACCGTCGCCTCACGCCGCAACGCGTATATAGGCGACGATAGCCGAGGTTTTTTCATCCGCTCCGAAGAGCTCGGAAGGTTGGCGAATAAGTCTGCAATATAATATTTCTAAATTAAAACATGCATCATAAATTAATATTACTTGATAATTCACTCGAAAGTAGAGCTCTTACTTTTTGACCCGTCGGGTACCCGGACATTACCCGGGATAACTTCAAGCAATTGAATGTAGTATTGTCTGTGATTGTCTGTGGTATAGTCTGATGTTAGCCAAAAATGATCGAACAATACCACATTCAATGGCTTGAAGTTGTTTCGGGTAGACGGGTACCCGACGGGTCAAAAAGTAAGAGCTCTACTCGAAAGACGACGTTCAGTGATATGATTTAATTTTGAAACAAACAGTAGCGTTATGCTTATGTTTTACACTATAAAGAAAAATATAAACAAGCCCTTGTGCAAACTTGGCAAGTCATAATTTGGTCGCACACATTTATTTATTATTATTTTTGCTACACCCTCGCTTGAAAATTTTACCGCTCCTTAAACAAAACAGATATTAAATATGTAAAAAGCTTCAAATAACAACCTTGTTTATAGATTTTTTACATGCACGTAATTATAATTCATCAAAACCAATGTAAGTCGCATTTTTAATACCCCAACTGTATGTATTCATTAAAAGTATGAAAGCAATAATTGGTCTTGTCGGTCTGAAATGCAATGCAGGTCAATGGAACGAGGACGCACTAAATCACACGTCGTCTATACCCCTCTGAAAACGCATAATTTATGGGGCTGTTATTTTACGAGTCTTGCCAGTCTACGATTTTCTATTTACATTCGCCGTCGACACATAACGCCGCGTCTTTATGATCCTTTCATCGTGGCCTCGCTAACCCCACTCAAAATTACGGTCATTACGCATAGACGGATTTTACGGCGTGTCTCGATTATTATTAGTTTACTTGGGTCTGCGATGCAGCCCTATAAGACGACTTCACCTTCTCGCGAACGACGTTGTAAATAGCTAAAGTCAGGCCACCGGTTAAGCTTGTCAAGGCCACAGGGCCGGACGGGGGAGCGGGCTAATTCCCACTATGCCGTTTGGATTTCTTACTGCGCATTTTTCAAAATCTTTTCGCGACACTCGTTCGTCTTAAGCCGCGCCCACTCGCATCTACGAGGTACACTTATACATATGTGCACATAAATAAAAAATTACGGCAGAGGATGGGAACAAATAAAACTGCATAATATGATAAACTTTTATATTTCAAACTCTCAGTAATAATAATAAAACAGAAAGTAAGTGAAACTTTGGTCTAAATGAAAAATGACGGGTAGTATCGATTTCGTTAAGGTGCAGGAATATACTGGTAAGGTAAAAGTACTAATACCTGGACACGTCCCAATACCTGGACACCAATGACATTTATATTTTTACTAAGCTTCATAGAAAGCTTAAAACAATATTGTTGGGAATATATGTTATTTTGCAACTTGATCTCTTATATAAAAAATTAAGAAAGTCCTAGATGTAAAGTTTAATATATAAAACAGTCTTTAAATATCGGAGGTGCGTGCACTTGAATTCTGTGTAGATTTCTTAAGTCATTCTTAAGAAAAATACAGTTAGTTGTTAAGGTGATTATAATCGTTATATAACGTTTTCCTGAGAAAAAAACGTATGTACAGAATCTTAAGAAGTTTCTTGTTACATACAAAACAAAACATTGATCGGTTAATGTTGATTATAATTAAAAATATACGTGTTCATGTACCGGTATATAGTAATCTTGTCCCCTGCACGCTGTCCCAATAGCTGACCAGCCGTCCAGTTGGTCGGTCTGTCAGCATTTTGAACGCTTATGGGAAATCCCAATACCTGACCTCATTGTCCAACCGGTAAACTGTCTGTGTTTTCTCAAATTTTTGTACATCGAAACTGTAAGTACAAGTATACTGTACATAAATTAACAGTTCGTTATTTTTTGAAGTCATATTTTTAGTCAATTGTCAAATTCGCGCGCAAACCATTCACACAAACACTAGTGGCGCCCTCTGCGCCGAGCTTTGCGTCATCTTCCCCATTGACCAGGTATTGGGACACCAAAAATGGGACGCTGGGACAAATCAGAATTCTATTGTCCATGTATTGGTACACATAACTACTTGTGTTTTTACTCAATTTAATTAAAATAACGCACTGAAAACAAGTTTTTAGTAGCTCACTTGATAGAAAGAAGTAACATTTATCTGAATATTGACACTTTTGTTAAAAAGAACATTTATTTTTAGTCCATTTTTAAGATATACTACTTTGATATTCTTATGTGTCCAGTTATTGGTACTTTTACCTTAGGTATTCCAATTTACCTTCAGTTTATAAACTTAAAAAAACATGTAGATAATAAAATTATTTTCCTTTGTGATCTAATCAGGCATAGTTAATAGAACATTAAACAACAGCACATTTCTCGAAATTTTAAAACCGTATAAAGTGTGTTTAACATTTAGCTTCATGCGTCGTGAAATGTAACATAAGTACACGCATGGTGACTTTTATACTCCACCATCAGAAACCACCCAAAAACTAGTTAAGAAAAACAACTGTTTGTAATGAAAGTTATACATATTGCAAAAAATGTTTATTAGATCGACAGCAGTTATAATAACCAAAATAGAAGGGATGTTTGAAGGAAAAATAAGGTACAAAATATAACAAAAAATAGTTTGACTAAAACCAGAGACTTCAGTAATAGGTTATTTGGCAGAGCAGAGGCGCTGTCAACATTTATAAAAAAATGGCAGCTTGTTTAATGCAACTGGTGTACCTATTTCATGCACCAGCGCGTATAGGTAAATGTTAAATGGAATCTGACTAGCGCTGACAGAACGGCAGCACGAATCGTGTTAAAAAATATTAATATTATATGATCTTATTGAAAACTGATACTTACTGTTGTATTTGAGACCTCTCAATTCCAATTTCGTGAAACATGGGAAGAAAACTGTAAGATCCTTCCGTGTAAAGGACCCTGTTGCGGGCGCGCGCGACAGGTGTCGCGTCGATCGCTACCAATAACCGGTTGGTTAGGAAAGTCGGACAGTGTAAAGGTGGGTATCCATTTGTTACGTATCCTCGTATCGTAATACGTACACTAAGGGACAGAATCGGCTTCCCTTCGGAAATTTGGCAACGTTGCATGTCACTAGGCATAACTCAGTGGTTCTAGTGACAAGCAACGTTGCCAAATTTCCGAAGGGAAGCCGATTCTGTCCCTTAGTGTACATCGTGCAGTAACACGACACGTTGCAACGGTGCACAGTGGTTCAAAGGCGGAAAAAACCTAAAAGAATCAAGTCACAATTTCGTATTGTTTTTTTAGGTATGTTTTTTTATCGGTTATGTATTGGTCATTTCCTGTCACTTAGCCTCTAAAACCGATTACAAGTGCGGAAAAACTCGCACTAAAGAAGTATGGCCAAAATTTCTACATATCACTAAGTGGACCTGTTTTTTCCGGAGTAGTTTTATTACTCATTTTTACATAGTGTAGGACAAAAAGAGGCAGAATTGAAACTGTTGTCAGAATATAGCAATATCTCAAAGAATTCCGAGGTGTTTCAGAAATCACCATTTTTTTCAGGTACCTCCGTCTACCTCCGCAACGACACTTGAAAGGTTTAAAAGTACATATTTTGAGGTACAATTCCCATTAAAAAATTTTACCGTCCATCACCGTCTATCACCGTCTGTGCCGTATGCAAAATGCTTATTGAAGAATTAAAACGATCATTTTACGTATTTTGTTTCGACAACTTTGTCTAAACATTGTACAAGTACAAAATCCGTTAAAAAAACGATTATTGTAAGTTAAAAAATAAATTCAAAAATTCAAAAAAAAATTTAAAAAAAATTTAAAAAAACACATATTTTAATTCTCTACAACTTTTTTAGTGGACAAAATTACATTGAGGCAGAATATGAAACAGAAATAATTAAAAAATATTGAGAAATGCTGAAGTTATGAGTTTTTTCCACTTTCTCCTCTATGCGTCGGACCACTGTGCGATGTGTGACCTTTTCTCGTATCATCACTGATGCTGTTGCGTATCTTCGCATCAAATTTCGATATGCGACGGTGCAGCGCTGCCCGTCCACACTGATTCGCAACGACGATACGATACGAGGATACCCACCTTTAGGCTAGACGACGAGTGTGTGTGAAATAACATGTGCGTATCGAGGCAGCCGGGGCGACCTCATATTGCAATCCAGCTACAGTAAATATAGATATTAAGATATTCTTACAAAACAAAAGCACGCAGAACAGAAAAAAGGAAGAGAGGGATACAGTAACTAGAAAAATAGCCAGGGACTAAATGTAAGAGCCGAAGATTGCATCACAGTGGTGCGGTATGCCTGAAAGACCAAAAGAGTCCAACTCTGACGTGTGCATCGGACAAGCGGCATGTCACGTACGTGACTGAAAATGTGGGGGTCATGTCTACCCTCGATCGCAGTAGGGTAAGTGACCCCGGGAGGCCTAGATTGGTGGCTCTAATGCCCGTTACGCACTGGCGACCAGTCGCCGGCAACTTGCTCGACAGGAGACCAGAAACCTTTGTTGTTCGCCGCGACCAAGGGCGTACGAACTCAAATACTCCCGTGTGCATGGTGGTCGTCAGCGACCTGGTCGCCGGAAACTTGTCGACAGTGCGTAACGGGGCTAACTTTAGTTTTAAGTTCTGTTTTAACACAGTGCTCTCTATTCGAGGCTTCGCCTACGTTGCTAATGTTATAAGCCTATAATGCGCATGCTGAATGATAACATCCTGTATATGCGCAACAAAGTACGTCGGCTGGAAGGGGACATAGACATGTAAAGGCGGGATTTCTTATACGCGTCAGAGACTGACGGTCAGACGTACGCGTCAGGACCAGGGTTGCCACCTTATCACCATATAAATCCCGGAGTGCCACACATTCCAACCCGGAGATGGAAAAAGTTTTGTTCTCGAATATCCAGAAAACAGATGTGCGATTCTTTCAAGCTCAAACAATTCAGAATTTAAAAGTATCTGTTTTTTTTTAATTAATAACTATTATTGTATATAAAATTGATACCACAGTATAATACCACAATTTCTTATTGCTTCAAAACCCGGAGTCTCCGGGCCAAAATCGGAGAGGTGGCAACCCTGGTCAGGACGTACTTACATATGCGTTCGCCGCTTGCGGATAGACTCACAAGGGAACATCCCGAATCCGGAAATTCAAAAAATTCTGAAACTTTGTGAATATGTAGGGGATTTCCTCCTGATTACAACGCAATTCTTATTTGCTGCCCAAATTCACTCGAAGGGGGTGAAATAACCCCTGAAAATTCGGCTATTTTCAGATTTTGTGTTATAACTCGCGAACTGTAAGAGATAGGAAAAAAGTTTCAAGACAAAAGTTACTTCTTTTAATTAGATCTAGCATTTGGTAAAAAAATTAATTTACAGTTCACTAGTTGTAACACAAAATCGGAAAATAACCGGATTTTCAGGGGTCAAGTACACCCCCTTAGAGTGAATTTGGGCAGCAAACAAATATTATTGTTGTATTCAGGAGGAAATCCCCTACATATTCACAAAGTTTCAGAATTTTTTGAATTTCCGGGTTCCGGATGTTCCCTTGTCAGTATCCGCACGCAGATGAGATTTTCTATAAGCGTCAACTCTGGACGCATACATAATTCGCGCTAGTTGCAGGGCGCTTTCATATAATTTTTATAATCTTTGTCACTTGGATCGTAAAGAATACGATAATATGCGACACGTTCTGATAATTTTTCATCCTCCTCGGAAGAAAATTTAATTCAGTATAAAAAAGTTCAGTATAATTGCGTCTGACGCATACGTGTAATAACGTGTCCCGCCTTAAATTCTTGTTCTTCAGATATCGCTTGAAGGTCACAGTTTTTAAAAATCCTGGAAATAAATGACCAAAAAGCAAACAACTGAAATTATTATTTAAAAAAAAGTAATGTAGGGTAAAGAGTACAATGGTTGGCCACTTAAATAATGAATTATAAGTGTGAATTTAGTAAATTTGCATTGGAAATCAATGTAAATAAGTAAAAAAAAGTCCTAATAATCTAAAAATAAATGGAGTTTATTTAAAAAAAAGCAAGAATTTATAAAAATATACAAAAAATGTGTTGACTACGAAAAAATATAGTTATTGGCATGGTCACGACAGTAGTTGTCCGATCGGTTCGACAGTGATTGGCCGCTATTTGACACATAATATAACCTAAAAGAAAATGTTATATAGCTTTTATAATGTGTTCATCTGTATATTCTTTCCCATATTTCCTATCACCTTTTTTCACTTTTGGCATATTTTATAGTGGGGTAATTCAGTTCTACTAAAAAATTCAAAATTTTTACAATTTATCTACTAGGAAAGCACAATTTAAATTTTAACTTCAATTTACTTAAATAAATTCTGTAATCAAATTAAATTTGAATAATCTAATTAATTCAATCAAATTTCATTTTTAATTCCAATTTAATTAAATAAATTTAATAATCAAATTGAATTTGAATACACCAATTAAAATTCAAATCACAGGAAACTTAAAATATAACTATACAATGTAACATACCTAATTGTACTTCTTATTTTTATTTAATTATACTATAATTATATAAATGTTGAATCTTTCTTACAAATGACCGTTTCAGTACCGCTAATGAATAGGGGGCCAATAACCGTTTTACCGTTACTAAGGTTATAAAACAATCATCGGCCGCCCGGCCAATTATTGCCATTCAACATTATTCATATGACAGTTGTTGGCCCCCTGTATTTTTCATAATATATGTATAATTTTAACAAATAAATAATTCTTTTATAAAGTTTCAACTTTTATTTATCAATATATACCGAATATGAGAGATATACATATCATAAATACATTAAACTATTCGTAAACTTTTAACTGTACTCTTATGGTTTTTTGATTAAATGGCAGTAATTTCCAAGCTTCAAAGCCGAGTCATCCTATTTGCTTTTATATATAATCACAGTATATAGTGAGTGGAGAAATGTTGATTACATCCGAAGCAAGAAAGTACAAGGAATATGAATATGTTCATTAAAAAAGGCATAACATTGGTATTTCTTTATATTCATTTATTTCTCAAAATATGGCCAATCATTGTCAGGTGGCCAACCACTGTACTCTTTACCCTATATGAGGACTGTTAAATTTAGATTTAGTCGAATCTATAATCTCATCGGTTCCTAATTGTAAACACAACACTAAGTAAGTAATCATGTTTCACAGAACACCAATGATCCGTGGATCGTATTTTGGAAAGCGCTGCTCCAATACTTTAGTATCTTGTGGCAAATATTTTCTATAGTAATTTGCTTATGTTGTATCGATACTGAGGGAATTAAAAATTTATGTTCTTTTATAATCCAGTATATAATATCAACCATATGAAATAATTATTTTCTTCAGTTCTTCAGTTTAAAATTTTATGTTTACAAGCAAAACAAATGAAACTAAAAAACGTAAGTACATAAGCATTCTCGTGTTACGTCCACCTTCGCGTTCATAAGTTTTTTTAAAACTTTGTCAAAGATGCACATAGGGGAGACTGGTGAGGGTTGATACGTTTTTGGAAATAAATGATTGTGTACACGATGCTAAATAATATTTTAATGATCTTTTTGCATATTTACATTCAACATTCTATTCTTTAAGGTAGTACTACCGATACGCCTTGAGTCAAGTGCGTGTTAGATCGTCCTCTGACTTCCGTGGTGATTTGATTTGGCAACGTAGCACGATTGATTGTGTAGTTTTCTTCTGCTCGCTTGAAGCTTGAAGTTAGCATTGCATAGGGATATATAATTGTGACGTCAATGTTATAAATATATGTTACTTGCAATAAAAGTTAATATTTTTGAATAATTGTTATTTTTATTATTTTGTATAATACTATTTTATTATTTATGTATTAATTCATCTAATTCTTTTAATATTCTGATAGAAAGAGCGTCGAGTATCGCTTGTACATACTAAGCGCATTTCAAACTGCGCTGTCTTACCAACCTCTTTGCGACGTTTCCAAATCGTGCGTATAATGGCCTAGTGAGCACAGATAATTTTATTCATTTGCTTATATTAGCTATAAAAATTGGTGAATCAACATTTGGATACATGCATTATGTATATGGATTATTAAATCTATATTTCTCTCAGTTTCGTCAAAAACTGAACTGGCTATTAATGTGAATTTTTGTTGAAAACGTAATTTTCCATAAGACTACGTGTTAATAGTGGAAACGTAAAATTGTTAATAACTTTTTTCTGGGTTGGTGTAGATTTCCAAAAATTTACATGAGTCAGTGTAAGGTCAAAACAAACTACTGTACAAAGTTTCAGAATTTTCTGAACAGTATTTCAAAACCGGTAGTACTACCTTAACAAAAAGTAACATACATTTTTTAAATTGAAACAAAGAATGTATTAAAAAAAATTTATTTCGTAAATGATGTAAAATGTCTCAAGCCTCCCACATGTGGGAGTAAGTAGTTTTTTTTTCTTCGTTTATAAATATTTGTGATGTTACGAAATTTTATATAAAAACCTGTATTTTCGTTATTTATATATTTAAATATACATATATCTACATAATGTCATTTTATCAATTTTGTACTTTTTAGCTATTGTCCTTATTAGTTTATTTTCATTAATAACTTCAAGCACAGCATCTCTAATATCATCAGGTGTATTCATTTGACGACCCTCAGACTTCCATTTAAACGGCGTCTATTAAGATTTACAAATTGCCGTCATAATTTGTTTACTGAAGAATATCTTTTACAGATAATGTTAAATTACATTGGGAAGGTATGATACATGTGTTAAACCTCCCTTGAATGTACGTCTCATACCTCCCCAAATGTAGAATTTTAAAACAATAATTCTAACAACACTTAACCTTAAACTGAAAGCACCGAGGGTTAACACATATGTGTAATATATTCAGTGTATTTTCACGTAAAATTAAAGATATTTCATAAAAATCAATACACAATGACAAAAACCTTTTATAAATGAAATACAAACTTACGTTTCTCAACCCGAAAATGCACTTCCTTTAATAAAATAATTTCAGGTTAATAAATTAGCTTGAAACAGTCGTAACATAACGCGATCTACAAGCGTCCTCCTATTTTACGCGGAGAAAAAATAATGGATTAATGAAAGAAATTTATAACTTACAATCAGTAAGATTCTTTACAAAATGAAGAAAGTACAATAATATTCTTACGCCAGTATGGCAGCGTCGTGATACATAGCGTTCCTGCTGGCTGAATTGAAAGCAATAGTGCGTAGTTTATATTAGTTTCGTGAAGGGCCTCCTTTGAAGCAGTGCCGATGCCAGGAGCGATTCAACGTCAAGCTAATAATTTGAAGAACACCCCTCCAATATGCCGCCGAGCAAACAATTGAGCCCGCCGTGTCTAATTGCCGCTGATGATTCCGAAACTACCCGTCATCGTACGGCTATATAATAAATGGATACAGCGGATCCCTTAAGTAGCATAAGAACCCGGCCATTATTTTCGTCGAACACCGAAGGTTATAAAGGGCCGCCTAATTTACTTCCTGGCGGCGCCAATGCGCCGGGTTGCTCGGAACATTTCTCAGATTCACCGCTCATGGATTTCCACCCACCACGATCTGCTCCTGACGAGGTCCAAATATTTTTCCCACATTTTCTTCCTAGTCGCATACAATTTGATATTACTAACAAACAATATGTATTGCGCAATTATTTTTATGAAGAGGTACGGTGCTTAGGAGAGAAAGAGGAATAATATACGGAATATTTATTGTCAGCCAGCTTTATGTTTGTAAAATACATTTTCCAAAAGGATTAACGGACTACTTATTCAATTCCGTTAATTTTCTAACCTACCCATACAGCACACCTCGTTGCAGCAGTATCGCAGGGACGTTGCTGCAATATTACGTTGTTGCAGGTTGCATTGCAATATTGTAGGAACGTTCCTGCAATATTGTCGTGCATTATTAGAGTGGCAATGATCCTACAATATTGCAGCAATATTGCAATTTCGTTGCCGTGCAATGTTCCGTTGGCAACGATGGTACAATATTGCTGCAATATTGTACGATCGTTGCCGTGCAATGTTCCATTGGCAATGATCCTGCAATATTGCTGCAATATTGCGCGCACATCGTCGTGCAATACTGTAGTGAAAACTTGTGGAAACATTACAACAATATTCTGAAGCAACTATGACTTTGTCAAAATTTTTCGAAATATGTACATGACGTCGAGTGGATTCTACGGCGTGTTTCATTTAACTGGATACGCACCGCAATATTGCCGAAGAGTTGCAGGATCATTGCCACAATTTTGCCGTTTCGTTGCAGAATCATTGCCGGAACGTTGCAGGACTACATATTCGTAATGTTGCCGCAACTTTGCAAAAATACACACCTGCAATATTGCGAAGGCGGACATAGGACTGAACCTGCAACGTCTCTGCAATGTTATGTTGCAGCATTGCCATCTTGCACCGCATCATTGCAGAGACGTTGCTGCAATGTTATGGTGCTGTGTGGGTATGTACATCCTCATTTATGGATTCCAATTATTTTGAGAAGCTTAGTATGAAAATACTAGTTCTGGTATTAAAATGCAATTACATAAATAGTTGCAATTTAGGTTTCAAACGTTACGTGTATTATATATAAAATTAATTAATGCTGGATAAATAGTAAATATAAAATAAATAACTAATACAAAACTATTGAAGTCTGTAGTTTAATTTTATATTGTTATTGTTATAAAATAAATCGTATTATTGGTAATATTTATCAATCTAATCAAAAGGAAAATAATCTAAAGTAAGATCTTTTAAAGAAGAAATTTTATTCTACTTTTTCGGCTAGTTTTATCATCATCAAACAGATGTAAACTTGTCATTTTGACTTTGCCATGCGTTAATACTGACTAAGTACTTATGAAAGACGGAATAGAAGAGGAAGCCTAAAGACCGTGGTGAGACTGAAGAAAGAGAAGCACTGGAAGAAAACTTTTCTGAGGAGAATCACGACAGGTGAAAAATAGGATGGAAAATAGAAAAGACGTATTCCATGTTAGGCGCGACCCTGATCGACAGTAATACGGCGGTGGTTCAAGAGAAGGGCGGTGCGCTAGCCGAGGTTTACGAATTTTACGATCCAAGCGAGCTTTCCGACGGGGCGCCGCGGCTTTACGTCGCCGTGTGTCACGCATCGTTAGAGCCGCAATGTCGTTATGAGACGTTTACGATAAGATATGTCACACCTTTCGCCCTTGACATCCTGCAGATTTACCGCCGGTGTTGAGAATATAGCTGTGAGAGGGATAAAGGAGACCACCTACCCGGTAATGGTGATGTCCGAACGGAGCCCCCGCTTTAGATGCCTTCGGAAATCGCATGATAGTCATTGCACCACCTTTTATTCTAAACATATTCCATTCTAAACGGCAGAATTAACAGGCCCCCCCGCATCAACGAGTAATAGCGACATAAGATTTTCTTTTCCTCCTGCTTCGTTCTTCTCTAATTTTATCCTTTCCCATTACTGTGCCTCTTTATATTCTAAACTGCCTTCTGCATTACATTTCCTTGTATTTCATGTCCAACTGAAGAAAAGATGCACGTTTCACTTAAAACTAACAAGGGTAGTTTGGCAACCCGGAAATTCAGAAAATTATGAAACCCGGTGTGCAAGTAGAGTTGTACATCCGTAACGCAACTCTATTTTTTGTTGGCGCCATAATGCAATTTTTGGGGGTGAAATCACCCCTTGCAAAAAATGCAGAATTTTCTTTTCCGTGGAATATCTCGGGAAGGGTGAGAGATGTCGAAAAGAAGTTTAAACAAAAATTGCATCCTTTTTTTATATCTACAAAACCGCGTAAAAGTAATTATGGAATTAAGGATTGGTGGTGGGGGTAACTTGAAAAATATGGTTTTTTCGAAAATTATCTTTATGCAATTTTGTAGATACGGAAGTAAAATGCAACATTTGTTTATGCTATTTTTCGATATGTCTCACCGCTCTCGAGATATTCCACGGAAAAGAAAATTCTGCATTTTTTTCAAGGGGTGATTTCACCCCCAAAAATTGCATTATGGCACCAACAAAAAATAGAGTTGCGTTACGGATAAACTACTCTACTTGCACACCGAATTTCATAATTTTCTGAATTTCCAGGTTGCCAAACTTCCCTTGTAAGCTATTTTTAAGAATTTTTTTCAAGAATAATTTACAGTTTTCATAGAAAAATTTTATTACCCACCTTTAACACGCTGTCTTAAGAGACTATACAAAAAAAAATAAATAGAAAAACATCCACAAATTTTAATATATTAAATTATCTTCTAGACCCACCCACGCGAGATGGTCGAATGTGTATCGAACAGACATGGGCAAAAAATTATTTCAAATAAAAAATTGATTTCGAATAAAGGACAAAAATTTTATTCGAGACTCATCAAATAAAAATAACCCAGAGTTAGTTTTATTTCAAATAAAAATAAGTGAGAGTTACTTTCATTTGAAATGTTACAAATAATTTCTTTCGTTCGACGTGAATATATCCGTTGGCCACAAATAATTTTCTGGTTTGACGGAATTCATTTTAACCTTCAAATAATTTTGTCGTCTTTCCATGCATTTGTATTTGAAAAAAATTATTTGAAGCGTAAATAGCTCTGGGAGTAGAGAGCGAGAGAGAGGGGGAGCGTGTGCGAGAAGGATAGAGATAGATGATACTTTTTCGCTCTCTGTAGCGGTAAGCAGGATTTTTGGATTAATAATTATTTTGTGTTAAGTAAGTTATTCGTGAAATTTAGTGCGGAATGTAACGAAGGGGCTGTGTTTTTTCAGCAAATACTGTGTAAATGCGTAAATTATTTACACGTAATGTGTAATTGGTTTGGTTGTTACCTGGTGTAATAATTTTCATACAATTTTGAACATGTAAACAATCGGTTTTATTTATTAAATCATTCCTGCAGGCATATTAACAATTTATCAATTATAATTTATTCAACAACTGCAGGTACAACTCATATTTTTACAGATGGGCACCTGAGTACCCTAAAATAATAGCTAAAATAAAACCGATTGTTTACATATTTAAAATTGTATGAAAATTGTTACACCAGGTAACAACCAAACCAATTACACATTACGTGTAAATAATTTACGCATTTACACACAGTATTTGCTGAAAAAACACAGCCCCTTCGTTACATTCCGCACTAAATTTCACGAATAACTTACTAAACACAAAATAATTATTAATCCAAAAATCGCTCCAACAACTACCTCCTCGCATCATGCTCTCCTGCTTACCGCTACAGAGAGCGAAAAAGTATGATCTATCTCTATCTTTCTCGCACACGCTCCCCCTCTCTCTCGCTCTCTACTCCCAGAGCTATTTGCGCTTCAAATAATTTTTTCAAATACAAATGCATGGAAAGACGACAAAATTATTTGAAGGTTAAAATGAATTCCGTCAAACCAGAAAAATATTTGTGGCCGTCGGATAACTTCTCGTCAAGCGAGAAAATTATTTGTGGCCAACGGATATATTCACGTCGAACGAAAGAAATTATTTGTGACGTTTCAAATGAAAGTAACTCTCACTTATTTTTATTTGAAATAAAAATAACTCTGGGTTATTTTTATTGAATGACAAATAAAGATAAAGCCTATTTTATTTGATACGTTATTTAAATAATTTTTTATTTAAATAATGCCCACCTCTGGTATCGAACAGCAGGTTCGAAATCAAATTTAATTTTTTTTTATAAACTATATGAGCAAGTGATACCCAAACTGGTATTTTCCTACCATCCTCCTTCCCAATGAATTTCGTCACTATTTTTAAAAAGCTTTGCAAAGTTGTTCCGAAGTATTCCCAAGTCTAAGAATTTTAGGTTATGTCGATATTAAAAAGTTAGCACCATTTCTGTCCCACTTGCATTGAATCTAGAATCTATTTAGTAAGTTTTATTGGACATGCAGAACTTAGTGCCAGGCTTTCGTTAGTCCCCATCGAATCGCGTCTAACGTTTTTATTAATAGCATAGGAATCGATGGAGATTAAGCATGGCAGTAAAGCCAGGTATCGCGAAAACGTGATAAGCACGTCTGGCCAGTTGTTTACGAGAATGCGGGAATCGTGTAACGGTGCAGCCCCGTAAGGCAACGCCGGGTAGTTCGGCCTGAAACACCCCCCCTGATGGCTATAAAACTCCCGGAAACCATGCGCAGTTCGTCCGCCTATTCGCCCGTTCGCCTGTTTGCCCGCTCGCTCGTCCGCCCGCTGTCACATACGCTCTTTCCCGCTTACCGGGAGTTACGAGGTTGTAATTTTAGCGAGGGCGTCTCTTTCGCCCTTCCTGTTTTATCTGCTCTCCTCCGAGCAACGCCGTCAGAGCCCCACCAGCCACTCTACCTAGCCTACATTCAGGTTTGCTCGTCTCCTGTCCCACGGCAGGGAAGACTGCTGGCGACAAACTTGAAGTTACGATTCTGGGTAAACTCACAAAAGCTTTTTACAAAACTGTTAGCCGGTTCCGGGGGCCCGCTAGGATGACAATAATTCGCGGTCACGGACGCTCGTAGTCGAACGCGCCCCGTCTTCTAGTATTCTCATAAGAACACTACCTTGCGATCACCTCGCCGTTTTCGAGGGATAGGTACTCCGAAAGAGCAGTATTCAGACTTCCGGCCGGAGCACTACATACGTAACGAACAATATCGTGTATTTCACTTTGAATTCCAAGTTTCATGTGCGTAACAAGCGTGCACTGGAGCGTCTCAGGAGTGTTGCTTGGCGTCTTTGCCAAACAAGGAGCTAGGATCAACCAAGAAGAAAGGACAATGTCACTTTTTGGTTAATTTCGGATCACGGCGGTAAAGAAAAGATTTTACTGGACACGTGTCTGTACTAGGGTGGCTTTTATTTTCGACCTTTGAATTTTCTTCGCGGCACCCCCCAGAATAGTTCCTTGGACATTTAAATGATTATTTAACAGCTCACAAAGTCGATTTCATATAATATCCTCCAAATTGTTGATTGCATTAAAAAATATGTCAAACAAAAGTTGTAGATCCAGGCAAGGAGCATCTTTTATGTTGTATTACTTTTTGTCGTGCGATAAACGGTTTTCGAAAAAAATCCGAAAAACTAAAAAAAAACTTTTTTTTATCAAATTTTGAAAGTTTAAATGCTTCTAGAACGCTTTTTATTTATGAAGGTGAACAAAAAAATGGAACTTTTATTTTCGAGCACTATTTTTTAAACATTTAAGGGGGGGGCATATACCGAAATATGCAAACAAGATAAAAAAATTTTCTTCTTATTTTCAGTGTTTCATATGTGATGAATGTTTCCTGAAAAGTTGGGGTCGAAATTCGCAAAAATATCGGAGATATATGCATTGGCTCCATATCAAAACTACACAGTACAAAACTACACATGCAATTTAGGACACATCAGAACAGTGCACATGCAATTTAAAGCACATTAAAATTATAGTGTACATACAATTTAGGACACATGTGATTTAGGACACATACAATTTAGGACACATGCGATTTATCATGGGCATAGCTAGGATTGCATTCGGGGACGGGGGGCCTAAAGCCCCTCTCATTTGGGGCGGGGGGGGGGGGGAATAAAAGACTCCTTCGGCTTCCAATTCGGCCATTTGTGCACTGAATTTTGAATTTATATACTTATGTAGGAACCAATATAACCGGGGTCGTGTAATGCGGAATTAGGTCACAATTGAATTTATTTCTATTTTATAATAAACATATTTAATTTTGGATGAACGCTTAAGTTATTTTTTTTCCGGAAATTGAATTTATTTCTATCTTATAATAAACTAATTTAATTTTATATGAACGTTTAAGTTATTTTTTTTTCGGAAAAAATATAACTTAAACGTTCATACAAAATCAAATTAGTTTATTATAAAATATAATATTTTATAATAAACTAATTTAATTTTATATGAACGTTTATATGAACGTTTAAGTTATAAAAAATATAACATAAACGTTCATACAAAATTAAATTAGTTTATTATAAAATATAATATAATATTTTATAATAAACTAATTTAATTTTCTTTTTTTTTCGGAAAAAATATAACTTAAACGTTCATACAAAATTAAATTAGTTTATTATAAAATAGAAATAAATTCAATTTCCGGAAAAAAATAACTTAAACGTTCATCCAAAATTAAATTAGTTTATTATAAAATAGAAATAAATTCAATTTCCGGAAAAAAAAATAACTTAAACGTTCATCCAAAATTAAATTAGTTTATTATAAAATAGAAATAAATTCAATTTCCGGAAAAAAAATAACTTAAACGTTCATCCAAAATTAAATTAGTTTATTATAAAATAGAAATAAATTGAATTGTGACCTAATTCCGCATTACACGACCCCGGTTATATTGGTTCCTACATAAGTACATAAATTCAAAATTCAGTGCACAAATGGCCGAATTGGAAGCCGAAGGAGTCTTTTATCCCCCCCCCCCCCCCCGCCCCAAATGAGATGGGCTTTAGGCCCCCCGTCCCCGAATGCAATCCTAGCTATGCCCATGATAAATCGCATGTGTCCTAAATTGTATGTGTCCTAAATCGCATGTGTCCTAAGTCGCATGTGTTCTAAATTGTATGTGTCCTATGTCGCATGTGTTTTAAATTGTATGTGCACTATAAATCGCATGTGTTTTAAATCGCATGTGTCCTAAATTGTATGTGCACTACAAATCGAATGTGTTTTAAATCGCATGTGTTCTAAATTGTATGTGTCCTAAATTGTATGTGTCCTAAGTTGTATGTGTCCTAAATCGCATGTGTCCTAAATTGTATGTGCACTGCAAATCGCATGTGTTTTAAATCGCATGTGTCCTAAATTGCATGTGTCCTAAATTGTATGTGTCCTAAATCGCATGTGTCCTAAATTGTATGTGTCCTAAATCGCATGTGTCCTAAATTGTATGTACACTATAATTTTAATGTGCTTTAAATTGCATGTGTACTACTTTCTGTGCACTGTTCTGATGTGTCCTAAATTGCATGTGTAGTTTTGTACTGTGTAGTTTTGATATGGAGCCTACACATTTCTTTCAGTCTTCATAAATAAGAAATGTTCGATATACAAGTAAATTTTCAAAATTTGAAAAAAAATCGGACATGAAATCTTGCACTTTTTAGGCAATAAAAAAGAAACTATGAATCAAATAAAATATCCACGCCGTCACAAAACTGAGTAACAGTGTTTCATATAGCCATGCAAAATTTGAAGTAAATCGGTTGAATAGTATTCGAGTAATCGTGGGTAACATGCTAGAAAATCATGATATCGAGAAAAATGCATTTGAATACCTCACTTCTGACGTCTATATCTCCGATATTTTTGCGAATTTCAACCCCAACTTTTCAGGAAACATTCATCACATATCAAATACTGAAAATAAGAAGAAATTTTTTTTATCTTGTTTGCATATTTCGGAATACGCCCCCCCCTTAAATGTTTAAAAAATAGTCCTCGAATATAAAGATTCCATTTTTTTGGTTCACCTTCATAAATAAAAAGCGTTCTAGAAGTATTTAAACTTTCAAAATTTGAAAAAAAAAAGTTTTTTTTTTAGTTTTTCGGATTTTTTTCCAAAACCGTTTGTCGCACGAAAAATAGTAATACACCAAAAAAAGATGCTCCTTGTCCGGATCTACAACTTTTGTTTGACATATTTTTTTATTTAATCAATAACTTGGAAGACGTTATATAAAATCGACTTCGCGAGCTGTTAAATAATGATTTAAATGTTTAACGGCCCTTTCCCGTTATCCGATCGAGCTGAAACTTTACACAGATTTTTTTTAATAATTTGGAACTATTTTGGAGGTTGCCACGAAGAAAATATTGAAAATTTTTTTTACCAAGAGTAAATAAGAGCCACCCTAATAAGTATGTATCGAGAACTTGACAGCAACTCTATTATCTCGATTGTCTCACCGACGACCAACAGCTGGCTATCAACATTTATTGTCATATCATGTGATACCTGAATAATTCATTAAATTATAACAATGCTAGTTGTAAGGAAGTGGCGTAGAGTTCGCAATTCTCGGCAAACATGCTTTCACAATGGAACAAATTCCCCGTGACCATGAAATCAGTTAAAGCGCGTGACATTGTAAAGAAAAGTAAACATAAATCATCCATGGGCGGCCGCTGTTTCGTGTCGGTAAATCTCCTGCCACGAAGATACCGGAAACGAAGGTTGTCCAAACAGACCATTTCTTCGCGACAAAAGGACCGAAAGCGTGGCAGTTTACATGTACAGAACGACTGTGTCCAATCTTGAACAGCTGTCCGTTGATGTGCAAGGCCACAGGGAAGACTAAAAAGCATGCACGCCGAGTGTCGCACGGGTGAATACTCTGCCATTGGACGGCACAAGCCCTGACGAATAGAGTTCGCGCTGAAAGTGTCACTATGAAATATTCGAGTGCCGATCATAGAAGATGGGCGTGAAGCCTGGAGGGACCTGACAATACCTTTTGGACGGGGTATAATAGAACATTGTAATTCGGCTAAATTTATCGAAGTAAGTTTATATATCCTCAACGCTCCAGCACGTGTGACAAAATGATAGTATGTATGTCGTTAATACGTGAATATACTACGAAATGTATAACGAGTGCCCTAAAACTTTTATTACTGGGGAAACTTAGTGGAGGCGTGGCTTAGATTTCAGCGCTGTGGTGGTAAGTTGGCAAACTGTTGAAAGTAGGTCCGGATCCCACCAAACATTCCGAATAAGTAATTACTAATCGAATAAGTAAAAATTTAGTGTTAAAAAAAAATTTAAAAACACTCGTTTTTCACAACATGTCTATGTAAATACTGATAATCATATGGGGCGGTATTCACAGTCGCGTCTTGAGAACAAGACCATCTCAAGCATTTGCTTAAGATGCCGCCTAGATTCATAGTTGCGTCTTGAGGTCGTGTCTTGAGCATTCGCTTGAGTAAAATCTTGTTCAAATAAGTAAATTCTTGTATGACGTCACATGTTCTCAAGACCATTTCAAGCATTTGCTCAAGATGCCGCCTAGATTCATAGTTGCGGCTTAAGGTCGTGTCTTGAGCATTTGCTTGAGGAAAATCTTTTTCAAATAAGTAAATCCTTGTATGACGTCGCATGTGTCAAAATAGACGGTAAAGCGAGGTTATATTTTCAAGACGACGTTTTACATGTCTTGAGACCGTCTTGAGATCCCACCAGAAGAATGTCCGAAGTAGAGGGGGAACATCTACGGCAGTGGCCGTATGTGTGCGTGACGATTCCATCCATAGACATATATAGACGGAGCGTGTCTGAGGGGGGTTGTAAGATTCGCGGTAAGGGGACTGTCATACAGGCAAATCGGGTAACTCCCTTCCTCCTCGGGGCTATTCGGAAATTCAATGACGTTATATATATCTATGAGGGATACTTAGTCGAAAAGGTTAGGTATACTTATACATAATTCAAAATTTCGTATATCATGTAGGTTATATATATAACAAAATTAGTAAATAGAATGAAGCTTTTTTTAAATAAAATCGTACTTATAGATATATGCAATAATAGTTATATTTTTAAAGATTTTGTAAGCTTAAAAGTTCATAAACATAATTAATATGCATAAATAATTATATAGTATAATAGATATATATCGCTCATTTGCTGCGACATAACTGATGAAAAAAATAAATATTTTTATTATAAACATATAATCTATTCGATAATCAAGCAACACATTTGAATTTCTAAGATTATATATATAATATATAAATTGTTGGTTATGTATGTATATTTATTTATTTACATGTGAAATCGAATACTATCATTATTTATATTTTCTTTCTCAAACTGTTCGCAGTTTTTATTTTTCCTGCGATTTGCACAACCGATTACTACGCAATAAGTCATTATTACACTCAATTAATATATGATTATATAC
The DNA here is from genome assembly GCA_963932275.1 of Andrena praecox. Lineage (NCBI taxonomy): Eukaryota > Metazoa > Arthropoda > Insecta > Hymenoptera > Andrenidae > Andrena > Andrena praecox. The sequence continues at coordinate 40,398,568 of OZ010731.1, forward strand.
AACGACCACTACGACGCTTTAGAACAGTAATAGTTGAGCAACAGTGGTTATGTTTTGAACATAGCCATCAATGCCGAACCGACAAGAACCGAATACATCCGAACCTAACTACCGAATTGCCTGTATGGTTTCTGCCTTTTCCCCTCCGATCTTACAGTCCCCTCGCCAACAGTCCTCTCTTCCGCTCCGTCTATATAAGTCTATGATTCCATCACCCATGTACCGTCACGTGATAGTCCCCCTCCACTCCAGAGATTCTATTCCCCGGCAACGCATTGACAGTTTAAACTATCAAATACTTCCGCCATTTCCTGCATAAAGGACGCCAAAAATGGATTTTGAAGACGATATCGACATTAATATTGATATTAGCGATATTGACGAAGATGATTATATAGCGGAATAAATCAATTTTACATCTAATTTCCTTGATTATGCTCCGAATTACGTTGTTCCTGAAATCATTATAAAGCACCGCGAGGGGTTATCCTCGCCATTCCGGAGTCTCTCTGATAAACTGTTCCCCCGGGATTGTTATAATATAACCTCGACGCTCACACGCATTACAGTTTAGTGGTTGGGTTTATATATTAGTTCATTACATAAATCAATATAAATCAATTTTACATCTAATTTCCTTGATTATGCTCCGAATTACGTTGTTCCTGAAATCATAAAGCACCGCGAGGGGTTATCCTCGCCATTCCGGAGACTCTCCGATAAACTGTCCCCCGGCATCGCTATAATATAACCTCGACGGTCATACGCATCACTCACGTTCGAGTATCCTACTCCGTCGTCCACCAAAGAACGAACGGAATATCCTTCATCATTGGTTGTTCTAACATAATTATTCCGAAAGTTTCCGAACGTGAATGAGCAAATGCTTGAGTAAATGCTTTATAAAGTAAATGGATACGTCATATAAGCAATAGCTTATTCCAAGCAAATGCTTAAGATCATCTTGAGCAACGACTATGAATACCTGATGTCTTCAGGCAAACAAGATCGTCTTCTAGAAGATGATCTCAAGCATTTGCTCAAGACGCGACTGTGAATACCGCCCATGGACTTCGACGGATTTCAGCCTACTCTGAGTAGTTCAATTTTTTGTCACTAGTTGGCGTATCGAAATTCTAGGTTTCCCAATATTTAACGAGTTAAACATCAGTACATAAAATTATTTAAGCATCTATATATTTATAAATGATTTATATATAAAAGATAGAGATTCAATAATGAACTTATTATAAAATAAATAATTTATATTAATACGTTTATATTTAATTATATGTGTATGAATAAATATATATTACCTTAATTAAATATATTAAATATGTATGAATATACAAATTATTTATATATCAGGAGATAATTATACAATAAGAAGCTTATTAATATATAAGTGATTTATACATAAATCAAAATTTATCTTCTTATATACCATTATCTATAAATAAATCTTTCGAAGTAGATAATATACAGATTATTTATGGGTTAATCGAATTATTAATTAATTTAGTTCAATATATTCCGTAAATCTATCAATAGTAGTTTAAATTAAATTAATAGATATATGTTTGCCTCAAAATAATTACTTTTTATGCTCAAAATTTTATACACTAAAAAACAATGAAAAAGTGAAATTCCTTTCAAGCAACTAGAAAAGTATTTTTACTTGAAATACCTGCCCTGTGTATATTTGTACATCCTGATTCAGAATGGAAGAGGTTAAGGAAGAATATAGTAACGATACGAAAAGAATATAATACAAACTTCACATAAGATGTACGAAATTAGAACAATAAAATACTTAAATATCGTGGTCCATTCCGAAGGTGCTAAGCGGTTAAAGTTGTTTCCTCAGATAAATTGTACGGTAGCTGAGGAGTGTTTTGGCCGGCGGGACTGATGTCAGTTAGCAACGAGCAGCCAGAGCTGTGAACGACAGCGGGACCATCAACAAACACGAACTATAAGGGTGATGTTTGCATAGTCAGTTACCGCCGAATGCTACTGTATGCATAGGACTGTCGTCGGCGTCGACATGTGGATAGCGTAAATAAAGTAGCCGCAAGCGCTAATTCCGCTAAGTATCCTCCGAATCTGTATGCAGTACCCATTAGTGTTTTGTGCCGTGGGGAGGGCTGACAATCACCAAGTGGCTACCCTAGGAAAGCCAAAGTTCTGTGCGCGCGGTCCTAAACAAGCAACACCAATCTTACTGCGCCGCATTAGCTAGTCCGGAGCTGTTATTACATAAGTCAGCTTTCCTTAGTAGCTTCTATTGTAGGGCCCGCGTTAACGAATCTCAACTACTAGGCCCGGCTATCTTCTTTATTGCTAACAAGAGTAGCTTTACTCGACGTTTAGAGTGCAATAATTGCTTTCCTTTTTAAGAAACACGTGGACCAATGGACGCCACGGTCCGATGAGAATATCAACTGCAAATACATTACAGTTTGTGAAATGCTTGGAATACAAAGAAAAGTTTTCAACTAATATTTCGAAATTTTTTATGTACGGATACTTTCGAACTCGTGACGTAATACTTTTGAAATTTTTAATAGTATTCATGTCACTATATAATCGATTGATCTTCCAGGGGCGAGTTCCACTTATGCCCAAATCGCCCGTGATTTTCATTAGGGCGGGTTTCCCTGTACGCGACTAGACGCATCGTCAAGAACTTCAGAGTCGATTTTCTCGGAAATGAAGCGCAATATCAAAAAATTTTATCCCTTTTCCTCGACTTGGTTACTTGTTATAAGTAGAAAAGAAAGAGTAACTTTTTTTGATATCGCGCTTAATTCTCGAGAAAATCGACTTTGAAATTCTTGACATGAAAACCTACCTTAATGAAAATCACGGGCGACTTGGGCGTATGTGTAATTCGATCCAGAAAGCTGGAGACAAAGATAAGGAAACTCGAACGATTGACCTTGGCTTCGGTAAGAAACTTTTTCAAACCTCACTTTTGCGGAATCGAAATCCGGCACAGCTTAAGAGCAAAGAAATATACCGCGTACGCGATATCGTTGGTGTCGATCAATCAACATAGCCGGTAGTGGATGGCTACACAATAGGTACAGTAAGGGGGATCGAGATGGATATTGGATTGCACGATGAAAGCAGCTCGTTAAATTAGTTTCTAATCTGTCCGATCTCTGAAAGCACAGAGTTTCAGGCTTCGTTCTCGTGCGTCTAATCATTAATCTCTGCCAGCAGATGTGCCGCCGTCATTGATTTAAATCAACGTACGTCGTACGTTGGCTAACCCTTCCTAATCTAGCCTGCCTGTCTGGGCTGGCCTGAAGTTTGATCCGATTGTCAGGACAACGCAGCAAGATAACGTATACCTGCGTATACAGAAATGGAAGCAACGTGCACCGTGTTCCGACTTACGGCTAGGGCTGCGGTTGCACTGGATGCGCATTCGGACGATTAGCTCGTCGTCCGTATAAGTACGTCCGAATTGGTCTTCGAAGTGGGTGGTCACGCTGGATGCGTATTCTGACGATCAATCCGCATTTCTATGGCATATATCGCACAAAGTGGACACCTATAGATTTCGCTGATTGTTGCTATTCCCTGGACAATCCTTTATCAAGCTGCCGTTGTTCAACCCGCCTGGTACAATCGTAGCCTAACTTTTTCACGTCCATTACACTGTCATTGTCTTCATCGAAACAAATTTTGTTATTACATCTCACGTGTAATTAGAGAGGCAAATAAATCTGTACACAATGCGGGGTTACTTTACAACTTAATTTATTTTCATTTTGTAAGAAATTAATTCAATTTTGGACGGACGACTAATTTATTATTTCTTCCTGTGCTGCGGGACGCCAGAACGGACTTATTTTCTAGCTGAAAGATAATAATTAAGTAATGGATAGAGACGTTCGGTATGTTGGGTCGCTTCCACCACTGGGTCGTCCACGGACAGTGCAATCTCCGGGAATGGTGGGGCAAGCATTCCTGAAGAGTCTGAAATGTTCAGTGTGTCGTCATGATGCTACTCTACAGATTTTTGTTCACAGCATTCGGAGAATTTGATGCGAGTACCTCGACTACCATTCATACAGCTATGTGCTCGTAATATGGTCTCCCGTCAAACATTTACCAAAGACTTTCTTAAAATCTTGTCCAGCGGTATGATTCTCCTCATATCAAATGGACCATTCCTCTGGTTTTACCTTGATAAATAAAATGTTCACTACTGGACTGAGGAAAATCCAAATAAGTTCCATCAACGTCTCCATCGTCTGCCATCTGAAGTGGCAAACTTTGCAGTCATTCGCCCTTACTGGTTGAAACTGATGACGGACGTGTACTTAGTCACGGATACATTTGCTCGCCACGTTAAGATGTACCGCAACTTTCTCGCCCAAGAACTGCATCGCCATGGAATTCAACTCGTAACTCTATGGTTCCAGCAAGACGGCACAACGGTCCACACAGCAAGAGACGCAGGGATTGTTTCTTGGCCACGTTATTTCGCGGGACAGCGATGTTTCATTGGCCTGTCCGTTCACCTGACCTCTTCGCGTGCGATTACTTGCTCCGGGGATACTTGCCCCAAAACAAATAGAGAGAAGCAGAAGACCTCATAAAAACCACGGATTCTTAAGGGGGAACCCGACCGTGAAGCCACTATAACAAAATACAAGGTTGGGGATTTTTTTGTTCGTACAAATAAAAATATAGGGCTTGGATTTTTTATATAGTTTTAAAGCAACCTTTATTCTGCTAGAAAAATATTTTTTTTATGGAAAATTGTACAAAAAGGCCGCGGGCAAAATGGATTCCCGGAGGACTGCTAAAAAAACTGGCCCATACTACCGGGAATGACTGAACCATCTGAGACGGAAATACAAAGAAGATATATATACTGTAATATATTATCTTCCACCAAGCAGAGGATTTTCTCAAAATTCGAATTATTTTGGAAATTATACCAGTTTGAAGAACTGACTTTAATTTTTTACATAAAAACTTGCACTGAAATGCTTGTAAAAAATCGAATAATTGAAATATCAAAAAGATCCTACGCTAGGTGGAAGATAATATATTCCAGTATATATATCTTCTTTGTATTTCCTTCTCAGATGGTCCAGTCATTTCCGGGAGTGTGGGCCAGTTGTTTTTGCAGTGCCCCGGGAAGCCATTTTGTACGCGGCCATTTTGTACAATTTTTCACAAATAAAAATAATTTTTCTAACAGAATAAAGGTCGCTTTAAAACTGTGTAAAAAATCCAAGCCCTATATTTTTATTTATACGAACAAAAAAAATTCCCAACTCTGTCTTTTGGTGTAGTGGCTTCAGGGTGGGATCCCCCCTTAAGGGTACTTTATTTAACAATATAACAAATAAAAAAAAATTAACAAACAGTAAAATTATAATAAATACAAAAGAAACAGAGTAGTACCTGAAATAGTTATTTTCTACGGTATTGAATAGGTATTGATACGGAGTGGAATTTCGGCCTATAACTTTGAGAATATATTTTTGAAATGTTGTAGAAAGCGATTTATGGGAAAAATTTTGTTTCTATTTTTGGTTCGATTTATACGGTCTTCTTCCTTTAAGGAACTGAACGAAACAATTCGAAGGGATATCGCAGATTTCACTCATGACATAGTAAAGTAAAAGCGATTAGAAGAGTGTTTGCAGAATCGAGGGTGAATATCATCTAATTGTAAATGATGTGTTATCCAAAACCACGAGGTCTCCAAACTTGACGCTGCATGCATTATATGCCTAACTTGTGTAATAACTTGTGTAACTTTGTGTAATAAATAAATAGATTTATAAACAGTGGGTAATATGTACTAAATTAAAAATAGTTTTAAAACTATCTGGCAATTTAAATGCAATGCAATTTGTTATAATATATTTCGTACATGCATGGTACAAATTTCCAGAAACTTATGCGAAAGCCGATGCTTCTCTGTCGAACCTTCTCCGAACAACTTCCTAGTCTGCGACTCTACATAAGAAATCTATTAAAAAATTTTGGTACGACTTACCTTGTTAATTGAGACAATAATTCAGTGTCCTATGTGGTGTAAAAACTCGTGACAGTTCAAACTATTTTGTCAACTTTCCTTATTCGACACTTGGCAGGTTATGATGGATTGACGCTTTGTAGGTTATAAAATTCAATAGTATATAGGTATGTACAATGACGGACGACGGTCCCTGCCGAATAATCCCGAGAGTCGACGAACGAAACATGCGTTAGTTTCTTTTTGGCTGAAGGTGTGCGTTAGGGTGGGTCTTATTTACTCTTGGTAAAATTTTTTTTCAAGATTTTCTTCGGGGCATCCTCCAGAATAGTTCCAAATAATTAAAAAAAAATCTGTGTAAAGTTTCAGGTCGATCGGATAACGGGAAAGGGTGCCCCTGGGCCGTTAAACAATTAAGTAAGTAATCGTGGGTAACATGCTAGAAAATCATGATATCGAGAAAAATGCTTTTGAATACCTCACTTCTGACGTCTACATACCTCCGATATTTTTGCGAATTTCAACCCCAACTTTTCAGGAAACATTCATCACATATCAAACACTGAAAATAAGAAGAATTTTTTTTTATCTTTTTTGCATATTTCAGTATATGCCCCCCCCCCTTAAATGTTTAAAAAATAGTCCTCAAAAATAAAAATTCCATTTTTTTGTTCACCTTCATAAATAAAAAGCGTTCTAGAAGCATTTAAACTTTCAAAATTTGAAAAAAAAGTTTTTTTTTTTAGTTTTTCGGATGTTTTTCGAAAACCTTTTGTCGCACGAAAAATAGTAATAGAACAAAAAAGATGCTCCTTGTCCGGATCTACAACTTTTGTTTGACATATTTTTTTATTTAATCAATAACATGGAAGACCTTATATAAAATCGACTTCGCGAGCTGTTAAATAATGATTTAAATGTTTAACGGCCCAGGGGCACCCTTTCCCGTTATCCGATCGAGCTGCAACTTTATACAGATTTTTTTTTAATTATTTGGAACTCTTCTGGCGGGTGCCCCGAAGAAAATTCAAAAATCGAAAATAAGAGCCACCCTAGTGTGCGTGTAACGCGTAGGTATACGTAAAATCTAAAAGACCGACTGATCCATGAGACGATATTACGATATCTCTGTCACGCGCGGACCGATTTTATTGAATTCGGCCTCATTCGAAAGCTTACATGCGGTTTACATAATAAAAATGCCTTTAAATTTAGGAAATATGGCAGGCGTGGTGAGATATTAATGAAATAAGTTTCAGGTTAGGTTGGATTAGCCGTTTCTCGAGTAAATGATAGGGGCAGCGACAGTCGACATATACAGGGTGTCTTTCCCGCACTTGGCGTCGAGACGCTACACAGTGGTTCCAAATCGCTAGAAAGCGGCAAACCTCTCGAAACATACTTCAATTTAGTCAGAAATTGGTGCTCGAGGGTTTTTGGAGTCGCTGATTACGAATCTGAAATTCAACATTTTTAAAACAAAATGGCGAATCCAATATGGCGGACGCGTATATCAGAAATATATCAAATTTGGTCTAAACTTGGTATCCTACAGTTTTCGAGGTCGCTGATTACGAATCTGAAGTCAAAATTACGAAGAACCAAATGGCGGATCTAATATCACGGGTATAAACGTTGTTTTCAAGTTAATTTTGTGAACATTGATTATTTTCCGATTTCTGACTAAAACGATATAATTAGGATGGCGAATTTAATATGATGACGTTAATTTAAAAAAAAATTTTAAATTTTTTTCTAAATTTTATTTTTACCGATTCTATAAAAGTCAACATTTCGACGTTTAGTAGGTCACGTAGTTCAAGCATATTGTCGAAAATAATAAAACAAAAGTATGGATTATAAGTGCTGTTTGAAATAACGAATGCTGTTTTATTCATATACTAAATACACTTGGCACTTTAAATTGAAATATCATAAAAAACCGCAAATTTCCGCAATTTTTCTCAATTGGATATCATACTTGACATGTTACTTTATATCAAGAAACTTGTTACAGGGTGACACTCGGTGACACACATCTTTGTTTTCTTTCCGTTTTATTAAAACATGACTTAGATTTATGACACATTGAGAAGGGAATTACAAGGGTAAATTCAAGATATTTTACTTTGTTGGTGTGGAAAGTTTATGTTTATAACACCTACTTTAATGGTGAACTGTTTCACACATGGATCTTTTCAGATAAACCTTTTCTGACACATTAAACATGCTCCCATTTTCAAGACATTAAGGAGCATAAAATTTCGTCAACTTTGACGGCCTATATCTCAATAACCCATCAATGTATTTAAGAAATTCAAGCAGCATTTGATGCACTGATATATATACAGCAAATCTGCTATAATAGCAAAAACCTGCTATATACTTTGAAATTTTAATTTTGGCCACCTTTTGGCGATTTAGGACCACTGTGCGCTGCTGCGTCTCTAGAAAATAAAGTCTAATATTTTGCTACACGTTTGAAAATAAGGAGACTTTTCTGCCACATGGTGTAGAATCATCTTTAGCAGAATTTTAGTATCACGATAGTTGAACTAATCCTAAGTAATACATATCGATTGTACTTAAGAAGCTAGACCAACCTAACCGTTCGTACCACGTTGACGCACAATTCCCGGAAACCGTCCCCGATAAGTTCCGAATCGCGTCTGCTACCACAAGCACAATCAGTCTTCCCAAAAGGTTGGAAATTAACTTCGCGGCCGTGACATGGGACGCAAACTCCTACAAGCAGTACAAGCTCACTCTTCCGTTGCCATGCCCACAATATTACCCTTTTTGTCACGGCGTCGGTCTACCCTCTTGCCAAGAGTATGCACCAAGCAATTCTTCCGCGGAGGGAATGAATTACGCAAGAGATAAACACGCCTTTAGCGAGGTGGTTTTAAGCCGCGGAATGCAGTCAACAGACGGGAATCACGGCAGTTACAGAAACAAATTCGAAAATATCACGTAAGCTATATCCTTCATCTCAATCAGTCAGCTCGCGAGGACTCTCGGTCAGTAATTTGTTTTTACATACCGGAGCTTATGTTACGTGTTTCTATAGCGCTTAAACGAATCTGGCATCTGTAAATCGCAAGGTAAAATGTGGTAGGAAGAGCGCGGAGTAAAAGAGCCGGCGTTTAGAATAGCTCGCGGCGGGAGAAGCAGGGCCATCCTTCAGCCGTGACTCTGGAGAAAACGGGGTGAGAACGGGATGACAGAGGAACGACGATCTTTCGGCGAAAATTTCGGTACACGCTCTTTGCGGGGCTGCGGAACCGTCCGTGGCTCGTGAGCGAGCTCGGGACAGTAAATCAACCCCGAGAGTGAACTCTCGGCGGTGGCAAACAATGCGCGGCGTGACGAAGGCATTGTCGAGTTTACGCCCCACGGGGTGCTCTGCGGCTAACATCCAGAGCTCAGTTCACTCACCATTATGGAAAGGGAAGGGAAGTTAGGAAGGTGGGGGCACCCCATCAATTACATGGGAAATTGCGCTCGCATTATTTATGTGCGTATACACCGACACGGGCTACACTAGGCCACGCCACGCTATGCCACGCCACAGTTCTCCGCGGCGGTTATCGATGGCCCGACAAAGAGGACATAAATAACGCCTTTTGCACCAATACGCGCGCGGCCGTAAGTATAGGCCGGCAGGCGCGTGTGCACGTACGATGTGCATTTGTCGGCACGTACACACGCGCGGCCTGTCCCGGTAATTTGCGAAGCATCTTTACGCTGGCCGCGTTCCTCGCGAAATGCGAATATGCGCGGCGCTTGGATGTTTGACCGGGCGGAAAAGCAATTTTCTAGCTACGTCACTGACCAAATAGCTTGTATTATAAAAGTGTAACTTCAATGAGCTTATTATGGAGATTCTAAATGCTTTAAAAAAAAAAAACTTCAAATATTTCCTGTTGTGAAAAATTTTCCGACATCAGCATGGAATGTTTGTAATTAATTTTACCATTCAATTGTTACAAATGCGGATAAAGCTATGTTTTTATAAGTTCACTCTTTTATTTATAATGTGGACTAAAAATAAGTAACGACATGACTTTCTACGAATTTTCTAAATTATTTTAGCTACTTGTAAGTAGAATGTGGGTTATTAAGAGTATATTAAAATTAGAATTGACCTACGACTGTAAATAGAATACTGAAATATTGTCAGTCGGATGTGTGCAGCTTGTATGTATAATGTAGGAACAGTTGATTCTACCTTCCCCATTTCCATTCCAAGTTTATTGTAAATACTTAATCACAGTGCATCACCGAAGTCACACCAATGTCAATCATACTTCATTACATTAAATTATAAAATTCAGATTGGGTGAACCAACCAGTAATTGACCGTATACCAGTGAATGGCCATTAGGCAACGAATTGTCAATTATAAATTTAAAAATTATTATATGTGTATAAATGGAGTATAGTTGCACTTTTAATATCCCCATATTTTTAGTTACGCGTATTAAGCAAACATTAATAAGTACAATTCTTATTAAAAGTATTTCAAGAATGTATCAAAATGCGGTCATTTACTGGGCTTCTACAGGTTTTGCATTTTATAATTGATTTCTTAAAAATTACGAGCAGAATAAGTAATTATTTTTATCGAAATTTCAAGAAAAATAAATTTAAATGCAATTTCAACAGTTGTTTTCTTGTTATACATGAATATATTGAAGTATTAATCTCAAAGGTCCATAAATTCAACAATTCGGTCATTCACTGGTTGGTTTACCCTACATTTCCGCGCACATTTGTTTCATAAATAAGCTTTTCACTTTACATATAAAAGAGCTCCTACTACCAATACTAATCAATTTAGCCAAATTAGGGAGATAATTTTCTTTCAATGTTTCCTTGCACATAGAAACAGAAAATGTCCTATGAATTTCATTTTCGCCATTTTCTATTAACAACATACCCTAGTAGCATTTATTTGTTGGGAGTTTGTTGGGCCAATGACGTGTTATCCGTTGGCCAACTGTTGAAGTGTCGCGCTATTTTTAAATGGGCCAACGATTGTAACCAACGTAGGCCCAACGTCACTTAACACGAAGGCCCAACCGAAGGTTTCTTTCCATAGGCCCAACTGGGCCCAACTGAAGGCTTCTTTCCAAAAGACGTCTTAAAAACGTCCAGAAAGCGTCTTAAAGAACTTAAAGACGTCGTAAATACGTCTTCTTCAGGTCTGGTTTAGGAAAAAAAAAAAATTCGCGGTGAGGAGAATCGAACCCAAACTTTCCGCTTACAAAGCAACCGCTGTTCGCAGCTGACCAACACACTTCCTTGTAAACACTTATAATTTCTAGTTACATAACTAGTATTAATTGTTTATGAAAACTGTGCAGTGACGCGAAATATTCTACAAAATATCATCATCCAACCTTTAGACTCATTCCTTAAAATTTCACATTTGTCTTAAGACAGACGTCCTCATTACGTATTTATAAATAAGAAAAGAAAAACCACAACAGGTTTTTTGATGTAGCAAATTTTCTGACGTTTGTAAGACGACATTTAATCATCGTTGTAAATTTTTTGTTAATTAACCAACCATAGTAATTGTAGGCCCAACATTGGATATTCGTAGGCAAACTGTCGTAACTTTTTGTTAATTAACGAACCATAACAATTGTAGGCCCAACATTAAATATTCGTTGGCAAACTGTCGTAACTTTTTGTTAATTAATCAACCATAACAATTGTAGGCCCAACATTGAATATTCGTTGGCAAACTGTCGTAACTTTTTGTTATTTAACCAACCATAACAATTGTAGGCCCAACATTGAATAGTCGTTGGCAAACTGTCGTAACTTTTTTGCCGTAGGCCCTGTGTTGGGAATTTGTAGGCACAAACACTAACTATATCCCAACTAATTCCCAACTGTTGGCAACCGTTGGCCAACCAAAAATGCTACTAGGGTATATATATAGATACTGCATTTACGGTTTTGTATTTGAATCGAAATTATTTGACGAATGCGCTACAGGAAATTGCACATGTATGGAGCAAACGGAACGACAAATTTGACCTTCTCATAGAAGAATATGGCGGAGATAAGATTGTAAAGGGAAAAAAACTGGTGGGGCAAGAGGGAAAGATGGATATACGGAGTTGCCGAACGGAGCAACAGCTGTCGATTTCGTGCAGCCCTTGCGCAAAATGCGCAAGCGGAGTTGCAACGGGCCAGCCATAAATAACGCGCTTGTTTCTGGAGCATAGGAGAGGAAAAAAGAATCCGGATAGAAGAGGGGAAGCACGGCGGGGTTAAGTAGGAATACCGGCGAACGCAGCGCCATCCTGGAAGACGGGTCCGTGCTCGTTGACGACGTGGCGCGATTAGTTCATTAGCTGTACGTTATACTAATCGTGTTTACGGTTCGCCTGATCGATGCGCGGCGAGTTGGAGGGTGATTATCTACTCTCGACTAGCTTCCTGCGGGGGCACGTGAGAACATCAGAACGCGACGAAACTGCGACGGCACGTTTCGAATACGCTCGAAACGTTGCGCTATTTACGGACGGGACTTTAAATAATGGCAGTCGACAGGGACATCTACGAGGATTAGGGCTGCCAACGGTACTATAATATATAGTATTGTACTATATTTTTGTCTAGTGTACTATATACTGTTAGAGAAAGATATAGTACGTAAAAATACTGTATTTATAATACATCAATATAAATCCACAAGTTGATTTATTTTTTTATTCTATGGTTACATCAAAACTTTAATTTGCGAATTTGAACTCTAACAGAGAGGATTTTGTCTATAATGAATATGAAGTGGAGAGAAGAGAGAAACGGCGGCAGTCTATGAAACGAAACGAAACAAAAGAAACGACTTCGTTATACAATATGTTAACTTGGAGTTTCGGAGCAGTCAAACCTTTGACATATTTGTTAAAGACAATAAATTAATTAATAATGCAAAATGCGCAAGAAATATAAGTTTGGTACAAATTTTTGTTTTTATACCACTTTTCTCTGAAAATTACTATATTTTTTTCACAATGTACTATATTTTTTATCATAATTGGCCGTAAACTACTTACTATATTTAACTATATTTTCCCGAAAATAAATTGGCAACCCTAACGAGGATACATATTCTCGTGTTCTACAAGTCACTTCCTTATTATGGAGAATCATGTCGTAGATAATAAATTTTAACCCTAGTGCATTGCCACATCATGCACTTCATTTTATCAGAATTTTTGGAACCTAATTCCTAACAGTAATGTATATTCTTATTGCATTAAAAATGAAGTGCAGTGTAAAGGACGAGGCATAGCTATAGGCTGCTAGTAGGGTTTATACAAAAACCGACTTTTGAAAAAACCGGTTTTCGAATTTCACTATTCCGAAAAAACCGGTTTTCGAATTTTCACAAAAAGAAAATACTTTTTGTGAAAATTTGAAATTTTTAATTATAAAATAGTAAATAAATATTTTTACTTATTTTAAAAAAAATCAGTCTCCTTAATATTATGGAATTACAAAAATATAACAAAATACAATATACTCTACTAGTACAAAACCAAATAATAAAAATTAAAATAACTAAAATCCGTACAAATACGTAAAATTGTTGAGTTCATTAAAATTTAATATTTATGCAAAAAACTAAAATAACTAAACTCCGTACAAAATATAAATCTTTTAAAAGGTGGTACCAAAGTATAAATCTTTATTCCACTCAGAATTTTCTTCTGAAAATATGAACTCATGAAGAATAGTTTTACAGTACTTAAACTGTTACCTATTACAATATGCTTGTGTCCGTGGCGATTTCAAGTCAAAATGTTAACGTTTTTAATTAAATAATTAATTAATTTTTACATATTGATTCTAGTATATAAAGCCGGTTTTCTTAAATTTAAATACCGGGTTTCGAATTTTAACAATTTATAAAAAAAAAACGGTTTTTAAAAACTGACAAACCCTAGCTGCTAGTAATTTAACCCAATCACATACAAACTTTGCTATTTCTTTGGTAGCTTCCTATTATTTAGATAGCCTCGTTAATTTTCATGTAGCAATTAATGACCTTATTTAGTACGTACTTTCCGGTAGAAATGATTCAAGTGTCTCCTTTCATATGTATATTTCCTGATAAGTATTTGCTGAATACATGAATAAAATAACATTTTATAAGGCACAGGTCATGGAACTTGATTGACATGCACAATGACGTGCTTTTTTTATAAAGCACACACATGAAACTTACTTTAAAGAATAATGTCCCTTTCACGTAGTGCGTCTGACTATTCAATAAACTAAGAATGTATATAGTAATACTTTTTGTCTATTTGTAAAATAAATTATTCTCAAATAGGTAAATATTTTTCCTTCACTCGAATTTTAATACATAATTGTTATGATATGCAACAATTAAATACTCTTTGTTTCCGTGTACAAAAAATTATCTTGTAAATTATTATGTCCAGTGTACCTTTGTATATATATTTATGTAATTAATTTAAAATGTTAATTATAAAAGCAACAATGGAAGAAAACACAGAACACACAATATAATTAAAATAATATTTACATACTATTCTTGGCTAGAATGTTTACCAATCTTATAAAAGGAATTAAAAGAACATAATCCATATTTCTTCAAATAAATATATTAACTACATTAAATATGAAAACAGATGTTTAAAGAACATTATATACTTTCCCATAACGTTTCACTCCAAAGTTCTTTGTGCATATACATATGTTACGCATGATTATGGAGCAATACGTATAGCACTTTCCCAAGTTATTCGTTTGTCACTGTAATGGTCTTTCTAATTACGAAGGTATTTTAACGATATTCGAGCACCGCAATTATCAACAATTCCCACCACCATATGTCACGCTGCATGTTTTATTTTGCACTATAACGCAACAGTCTTGATTTATAGGCAGTATTAACATAAATCATTTATCATTGCACTGTATGTATCTCCTAGAATATAACGCGCAGTCAATGTGCATCCTGTTGATGCAACATTATGCACATTAGTATTAAACATTCAACACACAGACACGTATGTTCCTTGCTGTATGTATAGACTGCAGACTATACACGTCATTTATAACTGCAATATCGGTCATGCTTCGTAGCCTCTTCCTCGAGTAAAAAAGTATCCCCGTTTCAAAATTTGATTCTCAGTTTGCAATATACAATTTGAATTAAAAGTGTCGCAACACGTGTTCGATTATCGTAAGATAAAATAACGGACACGTAACAAAAATTCGATCATCTTCATTTTGAAGTTTTTGATTTACTAAATAGTTGTGTAGCAACGTATTGTATATAAATGGTAGTCAGGGCCGGCGCAAGACGGGTTCAGCGTGTCCCCCGAAACTCGGCACCGCGGTTTAAAAGGCCCCGCGGTCCACAAAAAGCTCATTGTAAATTTTGCGGAGCTCTATCCATATATATTTATGATTATGAAATTTAGAAGTTCATACAATATCAATGCGTTTTTTTTTTGGCCCCCCACAATTTTGGAATCCCGCACCGCAAAAGTTCACGCCGACCCTGATTGGTGGTTGTGGCAAAAAAGATTTTCAGAGAACGAAGTGGTTTTACAAATGGTTTCTAACAACACTTTGAAATCTTTCCACGTCGTACTTTGTTGGAACAACATATTTATTTTTATATTTAGGTCTGCCTCGGCAGTGCTCATTGAATTATCTTCACTTATGGCGTTAAGCAATTCTTCGTATGCTACTTCGTAAAGTGTGCTGTAATCGTTTAGAACTACATATGTACATTATATTCTCCCATAGTATCATTAACTGTTCTGTAAAAGTTTTTAGCACCTCTATGTCGGATTTAGGATCTACATTTCTAACCTTAAGATGTGTAAAATAAAACAGCTTTTATAAGGGAATGGCAATCACTACCTTGGTGACAAATGTTAAAATAATTCCAATATAAAGAATGTTAATAAGCTACTTGTGCAAGAACCCATACAGCACACTTCGTTGCGGCAAAGTTGCAGGATGCTTGCAGTAACCTTGCGTCGTTGCATAGTTGCAGCGCAATGTCGATGTATGGTTGCTGCGACGTTGCCGTGCAACATTGCACGGAGCGGACATAGAATTGTTGCTGTATAGTTGCGGCATAGTTGCGTTGCAATCTTGCACTGCAAGTATGCCGCAAGTATGCCGCAAGTATGCCGCAAGCATGCCGCAAGTATGCCGCAAGTATGCCGCAAGCATGCCGCAAGTATGCCGCAAGCATGCCGCAAGTATGCCGCAAGTATGCCGCAAGTATGCCGCAACTACGCCGCAACTTTGCCGCAGCTTTTGCCGCAGCTTTGCCGCAACTTCGCCGCAACTTTGCCGCAACTTTTTCGCAACTTTGCCGCAACTTTTTCGCAACTTTGCCGCAACTTTTTCGCAACTTTTCCGCAACTTTTCCGCAACTTTTCCGCAACTTCGCCAAAATATAAAATACTAGCATGCCCCGTCCCGATTTCGCGCGAGGTATTAGCGTGACTGATTCGTGTTTATTAGAATTAATATCTTTCAAGGAAATTAAGTATTTTGAAAAAAAGCTTAATTGCTTCATAATATTTCGAAAAAGATAACATTCTTGGTATATATAATGATTTTCTGACATTCGGATGAATTGTTATTGCGCATCCTATTTTAACTTCTCGTAAGTTAACATACCTAGTCAATTCCTGGATCATAATTGAATGCAAACCTTCCGGTAACATTCATTCTTATGATTCCAGGTTTTACATTCCGCGTTGCTCGGCGTGTTTAACTGCCGAATTCTGGTGTATCTTAATATATAAAGCAGAAAGTGTTTGTGTGTTTTTTTGTCGCCTAGAAACTCTGGAACGGTAAACTTAGGGATCGCGGAATGTGTCGCCCAGCTCATTATACCTACCTAATACAGATGCACGTGGCTATTTAAAAAAAAATAAATAAATAAATAAAAAACGATTTTTTTTATAAAATCAAAATCTAAATTTCGGGTGAAGGCGAATAGCAAAGCTAGTATTTGCAAACGTCGAGCAGGCACGGTTGATCTTGACAAATTTGATCGCACTCGGGACATAAGTAATAACATCCACAGGGGGTACGAATTAATTTGCAACAGCTATTTGTAACCTGAAAACGCTCGAGAAGCGTCGCCACCTAGTGGTAACATCGTGGTACTGCTACGGGCGAGGTATCGCGCGGGGCGAATATGCGCATGCGCGCGCGAAGTAGAATGTCGTAGGGCGATATTTTCAGTCGTTGCTTATTCTTAAGCAAATGCTTAAGCATTCGGCATCCTTTATTAGCTACTAGGTTGTTAGAGGATGCCGCATGCTTAAGCAGTTACTTAAGAATAAGCAACGACTGAAAATACCGCCCCTATACACGGGTCACGTAGTCTGCAAACCAGCCGTACACATGACATGTTTACATATAAATTACATGTTAATAAGGCGTTTCTGAGACATGCTACATAGCCTATGTCCGCCCTAGAGTATGCAGGAATAACGTGTCAAAATTTGAGGAAGATTGGGTAAATATATGATTTCAGTTAGAAAATGTTTTGTGCCGCGGTTCGAACGGATTTGCCCCACTGTGCGGCGCCCGACGGACACGGACACCAGGCCCGGTCATAAACAGGGCCAGCGCGAGGGATGGTTGGCGCCTTCATGCAAGAAAATGTTTAGCGCCCCAAATTTCTTTGCCCCTGGTTTCTATTTAATATGTTTCGCCTTTACGGAGTACAAAAGAAACATTAAATTAACATTTTGTGTATGTGGGAGTTGTATTCCTTTATTATTAAGCGAGACCGTAAAATGTTTAGCCTGTTAAAAGAAACGCATTTCGAGTTTTGGGAGAAGGGAATTGACAGAAATATTACGACGATAGTACGCGTCTCGTTGGTTGAAATTATTTTTCCAACGAAAGGTCGTGTTTAATAGCTTCGGCGAAAAAAATACAAGACACGTACAATTCAGCGGAGGTCGTTAAGAAATAATCGTGGCAAGTCATTTAACTTTGCTAGGATCGGTTCGAAACGTTTTATTACTTTATTGGTAATAGCATAGGTATATCCGCATACATCCTAACCCGTAGGGGCGAAAGGCGATTAAAGGGTCCCACAGACTAACGCGATATATCGGGAACCGCAGCATAACAGTTCCGGGTTGGCCTGGGGGAACCTTTAACCTGCAGTTAAATCCGCGCGGACAAGGTGACGCGGAAAGTAACAAGACAATTAGAGGACAACCCAATTATAAAAGCGAAAATGTGAGATTGGTGTGAGTCATGTACTAATGGAAATACCAAGCCCGTGCATAGGTTCAAATTAGGCACAAAATGTTGAAATTTTGTGTTTTGCGCTTCATCTTGATAAAACATCCATTTGAAAATGATCAAATTATTCTGGAAATTATAGTGTTCCCTGAATTTTTACCAACAGTGTATTTTACCTGAAACGGGGTGCGCCGCTGTCTTTAACAGCTTCCTAAGTTCCTACGACGTTCAATATGTAAATTACCAACAAGAGATAGGCTTATTTTATACAAAATTCTTCACCGAATGTGGTAGTATTTTTTCTGATTTTTAAAATCGTGACCTTCAGCCTAAATTCGTTAAATAAATCTTTCTTTATAATTGTCATTATTGTAAAAACGATTTTTTATCCTTAAACAAACTTATTCCTCATTTCACCACTCTTCATTTTTGTCTTATTTTCGCCTGTAGAATCACCCCCTAGAATATTCTTGATTATCAGTAAAGTAATACTCTGTATAGGTATGTATTAATACGTATGCCCAAAGTTTCATAACTTCTTTAATTTTCGATATCTTGCCTTGTGTAAGACAATTCGACGCTGTGCGGAGAAGGCTGGTCGATGCATCGTGGGTCTGTTTAGTGTTTACGTTGGAACGGCTCCGGCGATGAGTGCAAGTTGCCGTTCCAATGTGCGGCCGGCGATGGTCCCACTAGTGCAAGAGAGAAACAGATGCATACTTCTCCCTTGCACTAGTGGGACCGTCGTCGGCCGTTGTCGCCGGCCGCGTATTAGAACGGCAGCCTTGCGACGACCCCAACGCAAGGACGCCTTCGCCGATCATAAAGTGTTTCAAGGGCCGAGGGGTGTGGAAAAACCAACTGGACCCAAGGCCGTCTTAATAAATTTGAGCGGCCTTGGCTAAAAAATTTTGATGCTCTAGCCTTCAAGGGTACAATTTCTTCGCAATCGGTGCAAGGTAGTACATCACAACCTCGTGTCTCCACCAAGGCAGATAGAAATTATTGTCTCCACAATTGAAGAGAAAAAAGCTTTTCAACAAATTTGATTCTTAAGCGCCGTTGGATCACGGGCGCCACTGGGCTATAGCCTATTTAGCCCATTGTTAAAGGCGGCCCTGACTGGGCCCGTGACTTCGGCACACGGACGGTCCCTGCAGAGTTTTCCAAACGAACGGACGTCTGGAGTAGAGATGCAAAAACGTAATTTCAAAATGTAATTGTGTAATTGATTACACATTTTTTGTAATCGTTAATTAATGATTATAGAAAGTAATGTGTAATCAATTACACAATTACACTTTAATCGTAATTTGTAATCAAATTACATTTTGCCCAACTCTGGCGTCGCCATCAAATTTCCCTAAGTTCCATTCAGCTTTGTAAATAATTATTATAAAAGGGGGGGAGCCTTGTGGGATATACTACGGTATGACCCAACAACCGGAATGAACCGAAATTTTGAGGGGTTGGGCGGGAGGGTGAGAGAACCTCTAATATAAAATTTTAGCTGCAGGTAATTGTTAGTTTCTGAGATAATAATAAATAACTAACAAATACCCGCAGCTAAAATTTTATATTAGAAAGTGTGAAGGTGTCGGTTTAAAAAAGAACCGTTTCAATTTTTCGATCCCTCAGCGCGCCCCTGGGCCCGCTGACGCATCGGGTTTTCCCAGCCACGCCATCTTGTCCACTCTTTCGCCCTCTCTCGCTCGCTCATGGATTCTCTCACTCGCGCTCACTGCAGGCTCGAAATTTTACAACCCTCTCTGAGAGTGAATTCAACGACGCAGCGCTTGGCTTCGCTCCGCTCGACTCCGCTCGGCTCGGCTCGGCTCGGCTCGAGCGCCAAACAAAGTACTTCTTTGTCGCCTCGCTGACTCGCGCTCGGCAACCCTGGACCGGGCCAGTTCGAAGTAAACTCTCGAAAAACAAGCAGCTATCCTTTTCACAAGTTTTTTATATTTCTCATTATTTTGTTTTAATATATATTCCCTTTTTAATTCGTTTTATACTTATCGTGCGTTAGTGTTTTTTAAAAATATATATTCAATTTTTCTTATTCGTTTTATACTTATCGTGTGTTAGTGTTTTTTAAAATTATATATTCAATTTGTTTATTTTTTTTATACTTATAGTGTGGTAGTGTATTTTTTAAAATTATATATAATTTTGTTCTTATTCTTTTCATAGGTATAGTGTGTTTAGTTTATTTTTTAAAACATATTTAAGTTATTTTATTCGTTTTATAGTTTGTGTGTACGCGTTACTTTTTTTTTTTTAAATTTCTCGTTTGTTTTCCGAAAGCGAGCTTCGAACACCGTTTAGAAAGTGTTAATTCATCACCGGTAAGTACGAGTAACATCACGATTAAGACAAAACTATCATACTGCAATATTTCATAAGTATTATTATATAATACAGTGACAATTTTTTAATAAATTCTCCTAATTATTTTTCAGTAAAAAATGTTGAAAAAGTTTTCGATCGTGGAATTCGCGGATGGTGTGCAAATCATACCATCGAACTGGATGGACGCTGATAGACAGCGAAGTATTTGGCCGAGCCATATAAAGAATTTGTATACCCTCAATAGAACAATTATGAAAGGAATTGTTCCAGTGGACCACGATGAGTGGGAAAAATGCGACATCGTCAGGTGGTTTGCCTCAGCAGGTATATTTATTTCATTAAAGTATTATTTATACACCGCGTCAAAATTAAAGAAACACTATAATTTTGCGAAAATTTTGGTCATTTTCAACAGGCTGTATTTGTGGGAAAAATGTTTTGAAAAAATATTTAGAGAACGCATTTTAACGCTTGAAGTTTATAGTTTTCGAAGGAAGAATTGAATTTTTTGTTTCATGCATTATGATTAGTGATGGCTAGAACCGTGATTTGTGAATCACGAGTGATCCGATCACGTTCGTTCCCAACCACGGTGATTTTTCACAGTGATCCGTGATTTTCGTGATCGCTTCTGATTGGTGCAGGCAGAACAGTGATCGCTTCTGATTGGTGGAGAGCATGACTGCTCTTTGCACGCTCCACATAACCCCAATTTCTAATTTCTCTCGAAACATTCTCAAGTCCTCACTGTTCTTATAGAATCTCAGTTGTATACTTTGAACCAATGTTATCGCTCTTGATCTATTTAAATTAACGAATATTTATTCACTTTAGTTAAAAAGTATAATGTATATGTGAATACTTTAGCCAATCAAATCAGTGCGTGCATACATTGACTATTTATGAATGTATAATATACTATATATTCGCTGAATTAGCACATTTTGACTATAACACAAGCTATATTGAAGTATTTTATAAAAAATAATTCAATCATGATCAAGAATTACGATCACAGTATTCACAGTGAGCAAATTCACTCGAGGTAAAAAAATCACGGTGATAAATCACTGTTAGTGATTTTGCACTCCATCCCTAATTATGATACTGTTTTATCAAGATGAAACGCGGGAAACGAAGATTATGAAATTTTTGCCTACTTTCAAGGTATGCACGGGCAAAAGAATATTTTGCCCCCAAATCCAAGGAAGAGCTCTTATAGAGCAAACATTTCTGTTTAATTTCGTTTCTTTCGTTTTGTTGTATGATTTTTATTGACAGAGTTATTCGCGATCAAAGCAAAAAAGGTACTTATCAATTTGAACACCTATAACTTGCGAACTCATGATCGTAGACAAATTTTCAACAGTGTTTTGGAAAGCTAAGAAAGTTTCCTTTCAGAAGCATTAGTTGGCAATTTAATGAGATTTTTTTAATCTATTTTTTCATTTTAAAATGATCCCAAAAATTCCATATTTATCATTTTGTAGGAAACTTGATGCCACTTCAAGGATAATCATGGAATCAAACAAGTTTTTTAAATATTTTTTCAAACATTTTTCGCCGAGATACAGTCCTTTGAGAATAACCAAAAATTTCGGGAAATTATATTGTTCCTTTACTTTTGACGCGAAGTGTATAAATTGAACCTGAATATGCATAACTTATTAATGTGTGACGTATTAATGAATTCTCTGTGTCAGATACTTATGAGGGAGCATTGGATAAACAGGAGACTGCCTTGGACACCTCCAATATTCCCGATTCGGATGCGACAAATTATTCGGGATATAGGAAAGTGTCGAAAGAGCGCAGGCGAAAAAATACTCGCGTTCACGTGTCCAGCGAAGAAGAGGACATTGAAGCAGAAGGGCCATTGCAGAAAAGGAAGAAGGGAAATATGTACCCCAAGGCACCTTCTGAAATGTCAGGAGTGCATGTACAAGAAGGTATTTTTATATTATTCAATCATTATTCATTATGAAAGTAAATGTGAAGTAATTTGTACAGTGTGTCCCAAAATTGTGCGACTTCCCGAAATGTGCAATATCTTGATCTCGGATTGAAAATGGTTAAGGACTTTTCGATGTCTTCTGAAGTATATTGCTCGATTAAAAACGTATAACATTCTATTCCTTCGACTATTTTGTCGTGAATGCAGCAACATATTTTTCCTATACAGTTTATGCCAGGATTCATTTGCATCTTCTGAATAGTACGCTATTGGTAGTGGAAACTGTCTTGCTACTTAACCGACCCGAAAATTTCAATTATATTTTGATTGTGTTCCATATATGGGAATACAATATACCTTCAAACCAGTGGGTTATCAAATCATTTCAACGAAAAAAATATGATTTCATTAGTTTTTCACATAAATCGATTTTTTTCAAAATCCTGAGGTAGTAGACAAATTTTGCGAACGGATTTGAAATGAGCGTGACAAAATCTACAGGAAATGAGGTACAACATGTCAAGAAAAAAATCCTACCGAGCATAGTATTGGATTAATCACAATTTTGTTTAAAAATTTCAAGTTTAACACAGATTTTCACAGTGAAAAAACGTTCGTACCATAATCTCGGCAATTTTCCCTTATTCTCCAATGTTTCAGCTTTAACCTACAAAAAAATTCATCGCTCTATCTCATTTCTATCAAAAGTTCTTTGATTTTGACACAAACTTTGTCACTTTGCCCCACTGTGCGGCGCGACAAGCTTTTACTTTTCATACAGTTTTTTTTGTGTATATGCATATACTGTATAACTTTAATTTCACTTTCCGTTAAATTATTTTAAAGTACTTAATGGTGATTGTTACTTTTAACTGCTTCAATGCACCCTGTGATTAGCGTTACACGAATGCTTTTTTTAATGTAGCCCATGTTTCATGACTGGAATAATTTATTAATGACTTTTTATAGATTGAAATGCTGAAGAAGTGCAGCGGAAAGAACGTGGCCCTGACGACATCCGTAATTTTGGATTACCTGGTGACATGGAATGTCGCTACAAATTATAGTTGGCATGGAAAGAAGCATAAACCAGCGTTTTCGAAGTTTCTTCATATCAAGAAATTATTACTGAGTAAGTAACTTTATTATTTCTCTCCTTTGAGCACTAAAAATTGTAAAATAAATTAATGCGTATTATTCCAGGTGTTGTACACGATGCATGTGCATCGAAAAATATATACTGTTGTGATGCGGATATTGTAGATGCGGCCTCGAAATGGCTATCACAATGCAAATTGCGCATTGCACGTAGGGCCAATAAAGAAGTGGACGTAAGCCAGACGTAAGGGAACAGTGGGTAGCCCTTGATATTTAAAAAATGGTCCTATGACAATAGCATCACCTTTTAAGGTGCGAAGCCACCCTGAAGCCACTAACAACAGACACAGTTAAGGATTTTTTGTTTATATAAATAAAAGTATAGTGCTTTTATATAGATTGAGAGCAATCTTTATTTTGCTAAGAATTGTTTTTCCTTTTTTTTGCAGAATTCCGCAAAATGGCTTCGCGGAGCACTGCAACAAAAATATCCCACACTCCCGGGACTGACTGGATGATCTGGGATGGAATCATCTATCTTATATCTATCTTTCAAATATAAATTAAAATGTAAATGTTCCCTCACTATTTTCTTCGCTATTCCGATCAATTGCAATTTTTTCTACAACGACGAAACATGTCGCTTAGCAAACTAATCCTTCTAGCTTCTCAAAAAAACTCAAGTCGTTTGGATTAATTTGAAAAAAGTTATGCGATTTTAAAAACTTTCCGAATATTTTCAAGAATCACTGTATATAAACTGAAATCTATTATGTTCCATGTAACGTAGGAAAATTACATTAATCGTTCCTATTTCGGATAACTTTTGTTGTTAAACTTACGCCGCGTCGCCGGCGTGAATGGACTCGCGTGATCGTATGATCCGCGAGTACAAGTGTCATTGCAGGCACTTGTGACCACTGACGGAGTCAGGGTATAATAAAAGTATTGATTTTTTATACAGATTGAAATAAATCTTTATTTTCCGAGGAATTGTTTTTTGTCTTTAAGAATGTAACATATTGTCATTAATGTTATTTGATAATACTGATAAATGTATTTATGTACGTAGAAAATAAGGAAATGGAAATGGAAATGGAAATGGAAATGGGAGCCATCCTAAGCCGAAAGGCAAGGATTAAAACAATAAATAAAAAAAATAAAAAAAATAAAAAAATAAAATGTTAATGTTTATTGTAATTTAATTCCCTTCCCTCACATTTACTTTTATCGTTTCCGGAATAACGCGATTTTGGGGACACGTTTCGGGAGGACGATTATTGCCGCCACGTTGCCGTGCGAAGTTGCCTCAAAGTTACCGTGCAAAATTGCGTCAAAATTGCCGTGGGAAATTGCCTCAAAGTTGCCGTGCAAAATTGCGTCAAAGTTGCCGTGCAAAATTGCGTCAAAGTTGCCGTGCAAAATTGCGTCAAAGTTGCCGTGCAAAGTTGCCTCAAAATTGCCGTGCAACTTTGCCTCAAAATTGCCGTGCAAGTTTGCAGCAGGCGGACATAGAATTCTTGCTGCATAGTTGCGGCATCCTTGCGAGCTTCGTTGCCATCTTGCGCCGCAAGTATGCCGCAAGTATGCCGCAAGGAGAGTGTGCTGTATGGGAAGTTCAACTTGCAATTTATACAAATTTCCTTTCACATAGAAGTTACAGAAAGGAAGTAGTCATTTAGGTGGTAGATGAATTTTTCATTGAAAGTCTGTACCATGAAACGGTTAAAGTGAAACGATTGTAAATCATGAAAATATGTATCTACATATTTAAACTACTAATAGAAGAAATATGAACAAAATGACATTTTAGGATATGAGAATATATAATCTCCATAAAAACTTCGAAAAAGTAAAAAAAAATTACGCCAAGTACACGAAACAAATAAATCACAAAATATAGAAGATAAGAATATAAATCATAAAAAATAGAAGAAAATATACAATCACAAAAAATAGAAGATAATAATATAAATCACAAAAATATGAGAATATATAATTAACTGTTACTTGTTGTTTTATTTACTTTTTTATTTTACACGCTTACAAACGCAATGCACAACAGTTAGTAGGGGAAAGTGGGGTAAAACGGAACGGGTGGGTAAAACGGAACACCAATGTTTCTGTTAGATAAGAGCTGCGAATGAGTTGGCACCGCGTGACATGGAACCAAAGGGTCCTCATAGCATTTTATGATAGACCATAGACCCCTGCACAAGTTATTTTTCCATTAAGAGAGTTTGAAAAATTTCCAAGAAAATTGATTTTGTATAGAAAATTATGATGTATGACATACATCTTTCATTCGATCAAACTGTTAGTTTAAATTGTAATAAATAACATAATCATTTAATGCAGATGTGTTCTCCATGCAAGTATTGATATTCATGTAAAAATCCACGTGTAGGGGAAAACGGGGTAATTGCAGCCAGCGGGTGATTCCGGCCCCTTCTATTTCTTTAAATATAAAAAAATTTAAGAAAAAATTAAAACCGTCTTCAAAAGAATGAAATTGCACTAAAAAGTAAAAAGTATTTTAAAACAAGAAAATGATAAAGCCGAAAATAGTAAAAAAAGACAGCCGTTACCAGAAAAAAGGGAAACTACCTTTAAAAAAGGAACCTGAAAAGAATGTAGCCTCAGAGAAATCTCTTAGGGACCGATGCATATTTTGTAATGAACTCTTTGTTCATTCCACACACGAAGAAAGTTGGATACAATGCATCACATGTAAAGGGTGGGCCCATGAGGACTGCACCAGTGCTGAAAAGGAAGATGATGAATTTGTATGTGATTATTGTTTATAAAATAATAACCTAACTGTATTAATCTATCCTTCTTTTCCGATATTATATTTATATTGTATTATTTTCCGTAATTTTCATGTAATCTAATAAAATATTTTCTCTTATATGTATAATATATATTATTGTTATATTTTATTTGCAATAGTTATACCTAAAACATATATTTATTGATTTTACCATAAATTAATACATTTTAAATCATAAAAATAAAGATTTTGTACGTTTACGCGGTCTTCGAGTGGGTGTTCCGTTTTACCCCACCATTTGAGCGAAGCAAAGATTTCGATACCTCCGGTAAATTTCATTTTCCGTCGTTCCCAACGATTTTTCGTATCGATAACCATGATTTTCTTATAGTCTAAGGTCCACTGAAGACTCCTGTTGAAGTCCCGTGTCTTTTTCTCCTCCCGATTTTAAGTTATCATCCTCCAAAGTTAAGCGTTCCGTTTTACCCCACCTTCCCCTAATTATTTATGGCATAAGCATTATTTAAATAGTATAAAGTTTCATATATTTACAGTAATCTACACGTGTTGTGTACCGATTGATAACCTATTCTTAATAATTATTCATACATCCAGATGGGAAACGTCATATTCTACATACTACCTAGATTATTATTCCTTCTTTCAATTCCCTACTTGCATATGTCACATTCGCATACTTTATTCAATAATGTCGGAAAGTAATCGTCGCAAATGGAATTATATTAAACGCAGAAGGTGTGTAGACTGTATAGAATTGTATAGCGAAAAGAAATATCACAAAACACGTACTTGAAAAATAGTGAAATAAATCATGAGCACATAGGCACAACTTAGGGCGAATTCCACTTACGCCCAAATCGCCCGTGAGCCTCATTAGGGCAGGTTTCCCTGTACGCGACTGGACGCAACGTCAAGAATTTCAAAGTCAATTTCCTCGAAAATGAAGCGCGATATGAAAAAAACTTACTCTTTCTTTTCGATTTATAACAAGTAAATAAGTTGAGAAAAACGAATAACATTTTTTGTTACAGCGCCCCATTTTCGAGAAAATCGACTTTGAAATTCTTGACGACGCGTCCAGTCGCGTACAGGGAAACCTACCCTAATGAAACTCACGGGCGATTTGGGCGTAAGTGGAATTCGCCCTTAATCGAATTGTTCCCGATAAATATCATTTTGTTGTACCTACATGTCATAAAAATATAAAACAATAGCTTTTGTCGAAGTAACTTCAAAGCTTTGGGAAGAGGAGGAGGTTAATTTGACAATTTCGCCCATCTCATCGCCAGATCACGTTTCTACTTAAGAAGAAATGAGTCATAAACTGCTGTCGCTATTCCCACCTTATCTCTGTGGTGAAGAAGGTAGCGGAGTGGTGGTTACATAGATACGAGCAGTTTCCACGGAAGAGCATTAGCGACGTTATTAGCGCTAGTTAGAGGATACGCTTTGGTGAGAGATGAGAGCGCTGTATAATTATCCGAGCCTTCCCCTTCTGCCTACGTCTATGCGGACGAGGACAACATGTTTACGTGGCGCCGACTGAAGAAACCTACCACTCTCTACTACCATCCATCATACCAGATGAACCGACTGTGACATATGTATATATGTACATAGTATATGCGCCTATGCCGGCATAGAACTTCGAAAGAATGATCGGCTATTTATATTTCTTAAGTAGTGAACCTCTGTTGGCTATCAATATCGACACATTTCATTTTTTATTTATCGCACTTATAACGAAAAGTTTTAAAAGTTTCGCCATTCCGAAAACGCGAAGGTACCTGCTCGAAGAATGTATAGGAGGCACATTGTATTTAAAAAAAAAAAAAAATTTCAGGAACTGTACAGTGACTACCTGAGTAAAACTTTGAAAGGGATGTAAATCAGCGTGTACGTAGATAGTTTGAGAATCATTTTTGCTCATATGGATCAACTCGGGCAAATTGATTAACGGGTTTAAGAATAAAAAGGATTGATAACCAAAAATATCAAGTATAAAATTCATTTGCAATAAAATTGTATCGTAACTGTTAATGATTTTAAAAGAAGGCGTGTAATCGCATTTGGAAGGACGAATTAAATTAACTTACTCAAATAACGCACAATTCCGTGATCGATACGAATTATGTAAATCAACTTGTCTGCATGGCACATGTATGTACGCAATACAATCGTAAAATTCTGTGAATAGTAATGAAGAGTAGTAACACTTGAATTTCCATGAAACAATTGATATGCATTTCGATGCAGCACGAACCCATCCACGTCCACGAGCATATATAGGCATATACCACCGTCATTACCACCTCAATCTATTTCAGCCAAATTTATTAATGGCCACAATATGCATTCGACTCCAAGTTACGTATGCATTTAAAACGTATCGACAGTAAATTTATTCCGCGACCAGTTCCTACGCGTGCGGGATACATAATTGAAACATTTCAAGCATATCACTCGCGCTTTTTATTTTCTGCTGTCTACATTGGCAACAACAAATGCATGTTATACATTAAGACGAACATAACCTGTTCAAATTCTCTTAACGCAGTTCCTGAATAATCTACTGAAGTCGAGAATTCTTTCAAAGTTCGTTCAAAACTAATTTTGAATACAAGAAACCCTTGTACAATGTTTAAAATCGATTTACCACATAGTTATCCAGAAATTGTTAATTAAAATGGATGCATTTTAACAGAGTGGCATATGGCAGAGTCGCGAAAAGAGGGTTATAGTTTCAGTTTTCCTTTTGAAACAGGAAAACTATATTCAAGAAGTGCACTAAAATTGGCACAAAAGTACATCGAAATGTCAGGAAATTGATTTATTAAAAAATAGGTTTACCTGCTAATTTTTTAGAAACAACGTAGAACCCTCGACGTGGCAACGTCGCACAGTCGATACGTTTAGGACCAGGGTTGCCAGATCTCCGGCATTCAGCCGGAGTCCCAGGTTTTAAACCGTTGTCTCAGGCCTCAGGCAGGCAGAATAAAAATCTCCGGCAGAATAGAGAGTATGTTGCGGCATACCATCTATCGGAATTAGCGTTTTTTTATTTAATATAGTGCAACGAATTCTCTCTATTTCTGTCAGCTCGGCCAATATCGAAAGAATCTTTTCTCTTATGTATCAGACCTGGACAGATAACAGGAACAGAATGAATGTCGATTTAGTGAAAGCAGAGAACTTATAATAAAATCCAATTTGAAATATAATTGTCAAACATTTTTTTAACGCATTTAAAAAAATAAAAAACTATTAAAATCTGTAATGAATTCGAATAAATATTCATAATACTTTTATTACTATTATTATGATTACTCCTTTATAATAAGTCATTATTATAATGAAGTTTAGATGCCTGTTTTTCTATTGGCCCTTATTTGCTCCCCCCCCCCATTCCATCCCGAAATTGAAATCTTCGGCAAATGATCAGGCCTGATCTGGCAACCCTGGTTTAGACGTTTAAATAGCGAACGACGATTCAAATTCATACGAACATTTTTCTGACATTTTGGTTATAAAAGACGCTGCGAATGGATGCGACGTTGCCGGATCTGCTGCTGCAATTCACTACGCTAACCAATTTAATATTCTATTTTCGTATTACAATTATTTATATTAACATTGGACTTTTTAAAATATATATACATGACGTTAAAAATTATTATTATTATTTCTATAGTATAATTTGACTAACTTCGTTGGTTAGGAACCACCTTAATCAGAAACAAATTTTGCACACGTACATGAAAAATTGACCATACACATTAACGTAATTCGCAGTTACTGATTTGCCTTTGTTCAAAATTAACAACTCCTTTTCGTTTCTGGTAAGGTAAATGTACCAATAACGAGCCATGCACCAGTACCTAGCCATCTGTTGAAATATTAATAATTGTTAAACTATGCACGTAAGATAAAATACATATTTGGTGTAATTTGCATTATTTAATTGTTCGGTTTAATATCTGAAGTTATATCGTCTTGTTTTTTTGTCTAGATATTTAGAAATACCATTTATAGTCTCGAGGCCAGATATATGACGCGTTTTCAGACATTCGTTATGATATGGCTAAGAAGAGCGTGCTTCTTGTTAAGAGCATAATTATTATAGGATAATAGTTTTTTAGATAGAAAAAAGGGTTTTAGAATCTTGAAAATATTTGTAACACATAGAAAGAAAAAATTTGAATATGAAAACTATTTTTTATTTGAATATTTACATGGCTATTTATCGGTGCAAACAAATCTTGTTAGCCCAGTAACTAACCACGTGTTCAATAAATCGGGTGAAGTGAGTTGCAAATGTTAATCGGCATCGCCAGAGCAAAATTACGAAACAAGTGTGAATTTCTGACTCGATATTTGGAATAAAGCCGGTAAGTATTTTGATCATAAATCATAATATAAACATTATTTTTCTAGATAATAATGATAGCATTTAATTTAAGTTTATTAAAGTTTATGTATATGTACAGTTTAATGAATTTGGTGGTTGTTTTGAGTCTTATATAAAATAACCACAAACTTCTATTGATAGTGTAACTAAACTTATTGTTTTTTTGCATTTATTTTCTAATCTGTTTATTATGGTTATTTATACAATAATTTTATATTTCTATACTTCTTAATTTTCCTTAACAGATTTTTCAATTTAAGACAAAGAATCAGTTTTTAAAATAATTTTTACACGATTATAAAACCTATGGCTAGGTACTGGGACATGAAAATCGGGCCGCTAGGTCAATCGCGTGAGGTTGGCTATATATTGGTACATTTACACGTACAAATATTCTTGTTTATTTTACGTTAAATATATAAAAAAACAAAATTTTGTTATGTGAGTACTGATGAGAAACAACAAAATCTTTATGAATGAAAAAAAGTTTCACTTAAATTGTTAATTTTATACACAATATTCGTTATACTTTGTCACCGTTTCCTTAAACGGCTCGTTATTGGTACATTTACCTTACATTTTAATTTAAGATAGATTTGAGCAAAGTGACGCCTATACTTCCATATTAAGTATGGATCTGAATATATACGTACATGTTGAGTCGTGGACTTTTGAGTCGCGCGGTTCGCAACGACCACATTGCGAGCGCGACGTCCTCCACGCCGGCGAGCGTCTGTTGCCAGGAGAAGAGGCTTGAATAATTGCTAGTTCAAGAAGGGAGACATGTGACACAACGAGACATAACGTAAGATTTGTTTTCTATCAACATCCTTACTAATATATAAAAGTGAAACGTTGTCTGTTTGTTTGTCCTTCTTTCACGCCTAAACGGCTGAACGGATTTCAATGAAATTTTGAATATACATTAAATACGCCCTAGATTAGATTATAGGCTATTTATAAATATGCTATCTAAAATAATAAATAATAATAATAATTCCCGGGTGAAACCGGGCGACGGGTCAGCTAGTAATAGTATAAAAGTCGTATTCTGGATACGGTTAGAAGAAAAACGGAATAAGCCTGCCGTTCTGACTAAACAAACCGTAAATAGTAAAGACTGCTACGCGAGCCAGCGAAATAATGCAGTTGATACTAATAATTTAAGACGAGAGTTGTTTTCAAGCAATGACGTTGACAATAAGACTGTAAATAGCAATTATCCTTAGTAGTCCCCATAAAGCTGTAGACTGAGATTCTGGATGATCAGGATCGCACAGGCCATAGGCCTCACAAGTTATACTGTTTAATTACCGGTCCCCGCGTTCGTCTTTCACGAACAATCGGAACTGTGCGTCTGACCATTTTATGCACTGCTGATGGTTACTGCTGCGGCTAAGCCATGACAGACGGATCTTTATGGTCCATACCTGTGGCTGCCTTTCTTCCACTGCGAACGGAATTTTATGACAGCCCTAATACAGATTGGACCCACCTTCCGGTGAAAGCACAGTGTCATAAACGTGAAGGGACAAGAATCGTCTTCAATTACAGCCATATTCTTTAGCCCTCTTTTTCCCTTTTATGCCATTTGGTGACATTCCATGTTTCCAG
Source organism: Andrena praecox (assembly GCA_963932275.1). NCBI lineage: Eukaryota > Metazoa > Arthropoda > Insecta > Hymenoptera > Andrenidae > Andrena > Andrena praecox. Next base: position 40,431,098 of record OZ010731.1, read on the forward strand.
ATCAGATACCTGCGTTTACGTACATTTTCGTGTGTTTGGAATTTATCAACGCTTTCGAGGCTAGTGCAATTTCTGATTGTACGTTTTACATTTTGAATGCTTCGCAGCGGTCATAAATCAAACACATTGTATTTGTTTGATAATCTCCTTGTCTAGTGAAATGAGTTAAGTAAACGCGTGGTAATAATTCACGTAGGCACGGAGGAATGTAGTTATCGCAAGTAAAGCGTTGCTTAATAATAACGTACTGAACTGAAAATTAAATGAAGAGAATTTATTACTACGTGATAATACATTTTTTTTTCTAAGGTTGTTATTTAAAAAAATTATTACTTTTCGTGTATAACCTCTCATGGCGTACCTGTGGTGGAAGGAACGTTTATAGCGAGCTGTTATAAATAATTATACAAAGCTGTGAATTGCAGAATTACAGCAAGATTGGCGTAACAGATTATAGTAACATTATGATTTAGAAAGTTTTAAAAAATATTGGAAACCTACTTAACATTAATAATTTTTATTACTTTGGTTTTTTCCGGTAACTTGTTCAATTTATAATGCGAGCAATAGATATATTTTTCTGATGCTTTACCGTATTTCATGTAACAACACAGATTAAATGTTAAATAAACGAAGTTCTACACAGTAACTATCTGTTAATGCGTGTGTTTGAGATGAAACGGAAGATAAGACCAGCAAATATTTATGGAGTACGTTAAACCTCAATTGTGTGTTTTATAATTTACGACGAAGACATAGTACGCATATATATATGTACAATAATTGTACATACATATAGAGTAAAAAGAAATCCAGTTACCTGTCGGCACTCATATTTCTTAATTAAAACTACAGTAAAAGACTAACATTTAACAAATTATCTCTTGATCTATGACGTTTTAAGGCCATTTCGATGATAGGAGATGTATCATAATGTGTCAGGTTAGCGCTAGATCGTATCAATTTAATATAAATAATATTTACATAATACGCAGAAGTAGGTAGGTATTTAATTGAAAAAGTTAACTTCTCAATTTTCATGTCGGAGGATTGTTGCTACAAAGAAATGCACACATTATTTAATAAGTGTTTACTTACTACTTAAGTAGTTAATAAATTCTAGAATAAGTTAACTTGAATGGAACATACGTTCTAAATTGTCGAATTGTTTTCTAATAGCCTAGTAAACATTGTAATAATGCCATAAATAATGCAAAACTTTCTGTTACTATGTAAACATCATTATTTTTTTAAACAGATAATTTTTCAGCACAAAATAAAGTAATCGAACTTCAACAAAAACTACAACACAACGAGAGAAATATTATTTTTTTAATTTCATATTTGTACAATTATTATCATAAACTAAGTATGTTTATTGATAGAGTATTCCCTCGCTATATGGAGGGAAATTCGCACCACCACGTTTTTTAGTTTGGACCACGCATGAGTCTCAGCGCAACAATTATTTATTTAGTTCAGTAAGCGATATCAATCATTTCGTAATGAAAATCTTAATTGTATATGTTTACATTCCTTTCTTGATACAAATGAATAATTAAAAATAATGTCGATAAAGTCGTGTTTGAACTCGTCTTCGTTGAGAAAGCCATTGGTAATACTTTAATGAGATCTAGTGTGTCATTAGTGAATGACTCATCTGGAACAATAGTCTAATCGTATTTCGGAATAAAACTTGGTATTACTAATAATAGAAACAAGACCAGTACATAAGAAGATATTATTATATATACAGTAGGTATGGGACAAATGTATCCGGTCAAACAGTTTTCTCGGTTTCTTTACTCTTACTGTGACCGAATACTTGTATGACTCACATTTTTGTTCATTATTTCAAAATATATATTTTGTGTTAAAATTTATTTATGTAATTTATTTATCATCCTATCCCCTGTAAACTATTCAATTAATTTAATGTTAATACATAGAATCATATGGCTCATAATAATAAGGCTCACTTAAGGATCCATAATAATTATGATTAAAAAAAGTATACACATTTTTGAGAACTCTTTATTTTATAGGAATCAGTGAACATTAAACTATACACTGTGATATTTTGAATAATATATGAAAACAACAAAAACGAAAATTTGTAAGTTTTTAAAAATCTCGTAAATGGGCCTTGATTCGTGTAGAGCAGGTAATAAGGCCCATCCATTCAGGGTGTATAATTCGGGTAAACAAAGACATCCTCGTCCTGAGGTGTGAGCCCAACGCAATCCTCATGCAACCATATGAGACAATTTGCAAAATCAATTTTCTTGGGACTTGGCGTCCACGTTTTCTCTGGAGGTGGATAGAATGGGCTCTTGTTCACAGATTTTTATTTCTTTTCTCCCACTTGAAGTAACACGTACTTTGGAACTCTTCCCAATATTGTTCCCACTTAATATTTTGGTGGGCCTTATTATCTGTTTTGTCATTTCCTCATTATTCACCTTATATGTTAAACGCGCAGTTTACAAAATCATATGCACTTATACATACCTGTAGTTGCACAGTAATTGGATGATGAGTACACCCAACACAAATTCAGGAAAACGACGTAATTGTTATAATTCGAGCAACGAAAGTTGAGGGGGACACAGCTGTTGAATTTACCAGCAGTAAATGTTTTATCAACGGTGCAGGAACTCTTCGAATGACATTTCGAGTGTAATCAAAGAATTATACCTAGCAGTACCAGTATTGCAGATTGACCTACTAGGGAAAAATAACGGCTGGGCCTTATTACCCGCACTTATCCTACGTAGAGTAAAATCATTTGTCTGAATAGGGTAGAGGCAGGTAATATGGAACAGCACGTAATATGGAACTTCGTAAAATTTCGATAAAGAAATAACGAACTCTTCAGGTAATCGTTTATACTAGATCCCTAGACACAATAGACGATGATACTGAGAATTGAGCATCAGTCGGGCATCTATCATTGAAAGAGAAACGTTTATATATTTCGTGGGGTGTAAAAGTTTCTGAAAAGTGCATCAAACAGTTAAATATTGTAATGAAGGTATGTTACAAAGTATTATTTTCATATAATTTATCATTGAATATGTGTGTTCTTGATTATTCAGCAATAGTGTACCAATAAAGTTACTATGTTCTTAGTATAATTCTTAATTTCTTGTCGGAACATGTGTGTACGTAATATGGAACATACCGAGTAACATAGATGAAGTTGATAATGACGATGACGACGATGATGCGGAATGCTTATTTTGCGATGGTAATTATAAAAATAATGACAATGAGAAGTAGGACCCAATGTATTCGCTGCTTTCAGTGGGCACACGAAGAATGTGGGGCTTCCGACGTATTATTCACGTGCCCAACGTGTAGGACACGCAGAAAGCAGGAATAAATTTCAAAAATGATGTGTATTTATTTATTTATATCTTCTACTTAATAAATCTTCATTTTTAGTAAAAAAAAAAGTAAAGATTTTTGGGTTTTCTTTACAAATTTCCTAGGTGTTCCATATTAGGACCCATTTTTTCAAACAGCCGATTTTCACTCTTTATAGTTTTTTTACTATAATTGCAAAACAATTGGATTTTTTTGCATTTGACTATGTAAATATGATTACGCATTAATTCCTTCGTCCCCTCATGTCAGTTTTATTAAAAAAAAAAACGAATTCCCCTACTTTTGACAAGCTTTTGAAATCAGCTGTTCCATATTACCTGCCTTTACCCTACATATGCCCGGTACTATATGTATATATTTTTCGAGTTGTAGTCTTTATATGTCAATCATTCTATATCTACAAATTTCACAAAGAATTATTGGTTTAGGACTTATGAGTTTAAATATAAAAAACGATTAGTGTTTGCAGACCTACGTTTATTATAACGTTTTCCTGTCTTTGCATGAATTCTATCAATCAGCTATGTTTGCATCTATTACTCTGCAAAACTTTCAGCTAAGTGTTGAGGTAACAATCGAAACGTAGATTTCGTTAGCATTACAAGTCCAACGTTTGCGTTGGAAATAACAGCAATTGAAACAGAAAAGGATAGAAATTCGTTGAAGGGAGCGAAGAGGATAGAGCTCACAGCAGGGTAGGTCGAAGTAGAAGTAGCGAAGGTGGTAGGCACCTCGCGCAAGTTGACACGTCGTTGGTCCGGTCGCTCGCACACGGCAAAAGTGTCGACATAGCGCGTACCGACAACGACCACCGTGTCGTGAACGCCGCTACTATCGGACACCGCTGCGTCTCCATCGCCTCTTTCGCTCCTATTGGTTATTCTCGCCGCTCTTGGCGTTTGTCGTTCTCATCGCCGTTGTAGCGATGCACCCTCTCACCAGGGTGGCGAAACCAACGATTCTTTGGTTAGCGACGGCTACAAGTTCAATCTTCTACGAATTTCTTCACTTATTTTTGGAATTTTGAGGTTACCATAATACCGTCTTCGTGATTTTCCATGCTTAACGTTCGAAAATCTTTTATCGTTGAAAATCAATTTCTTGCGTTATTATTTGAGGTTATCTAGAAATGGAGGCACGTGCCACCAGTGGCGGACTGGGTCTGAAAATATTCGTCGCCAGGAGACAAAGGGGGCCCATTCACAACTATAAGGCTATCATTTAATTTTTATAAGAAACAACGTATGCGTTGACCTCGCATAACCCGTCTCAGAATTACTTTTCCAGAGTTGTTTATTATATTCTTAAATATAAAATATCCCCGGAAAATGATTTTATTAATTTTTTTATTAAAATAGTAATACGACGTAAATTTTAGTTGCATAGAATAATAATATTGAAACTTCTATTATATTTTTAAGCAACTAAAATGTCATTAACGTGTTTAACTTATTGTCTGGTGTTTAGAGGGCCCACTTCGTCAGAGGCCCATAGGCCAGTGCGCGCCACTGTATTATTATGTATAAACCTAACCATGTAAGGTAAATGTCCCAATGGCGAAACAGTTAAGGAAGCAGTTGAGATGATTGCAATTTTTTTAATATTTAAATAGTATAAAATTATAACTAAATATAATTATTCGAAAGCGTAAAATTTCTACTTTCACATAACGTAACAAGAATCTACATTTGTTAAAGCAAAAGTTTTAAATTAATTAAAACATGAAACTGTTCATATGGCCCAGTAATTAAATAAAATTCATAGCGTGTCCCAGTCATTAATTAACAGTGTCCCAATTATTAAATATGTATTTAATTTAACTATTTCTATCAGTTAATGAAAAGAAATCAACTGACTGTAGTTCTTCTTCTTTATCTTTTTTACCTTCGGCATGACTTTATGTCTGAAAAAGTTAAAAAATGATTAAAAGTATATTATAAAAGTTTAGGTTATGTTAATATTATAATGAGTATAAGATTAATTATCCTAATAATTCTTAAACAGTATTATATTTTTGTCTAGTTATTATTAACGTAAATATATAGGATACAGAAATACTTACTTTGGTACAATAAATATTTATAATTTTATAACTACTGAACACTGACGTCTGTAACACCGCGGTTAAACAACCATTGAACACACGTTTAATGATTGGTACGTGTCATGTTACCGTGTACTAGTGGATAAACGCAACAATTTCAATATTAAAAACAAAAAATTATTAAAAGATCCAATTAATTTTAAATTCTTCAATGTATAATAAATCCAAAACAACTGTATAATTTCAAAAATTATAAAATAATAATTAATTACAACCTTAACAAAAATATTCTCTCGCTTGCTTGAGACCATTAGGTAAGAAGCGAGATTGAAACTGTTGAAGCTTTACTGTACAATAATATTTTTGTATGATATAACTATTCTGTTATGTAAGCTTATAATTGTATCTATATAAAGCTAGTACATTTTGCAATTATATTTCGAACAGTTTAAACGTTGCAAATTAGTAAAACTATTATTATTAATAAAATTTCTTCTCAATTTTTAATTATTGGGCCATGTTTAAGGACTGGGACATTTACCTTACTTATGGAATTCGAAATCGGTTATATTGTAATGAGAACACATATATTGATTCTGTATTATTCTAATTTTCATTCAACAATTTTGTAAACCATCTAATAAATCGTAATATTTCTATTTGAATCGTATTGTCTTAACAAGTAGTGTTAATAATTATTCAATTAGACACATTGTACGACATAATTTTAGCTCAGATTTTTTAGATTTTATAGTTTTTTTTTTAATTTAGCGCTATAAGTATTCGATAAATGCATAGAATTTTTTACGATTTCGTTATCTATTGAAAAATCATTTTGAAATTTCATTTCGTTATCACATTGTTTTTTTTAAATCAGGAGATAAGCTTTGTATAGGTTAATGTGCTGCCATCTTTGGTGGACATTTATTATTTAGTGTGGTTATACTTCATGAATATTCACGAAGGTATTTTTACTATGAAAGCATGTTTCTTGGTTCTAAACAAAGCAAATGTCATTTAAAATGTGCTTGCTGAATAGGTACCATTGGGGCAAAAAGTCCCTCGGACAGAAAATATATATTTTATTATTTGTTTTCATAATAAGATGGCTAAAGTATAAAGAAAGGATGCCAAAGTTTTTAAATAGTGTTTTTGTTTTAGTTGAGCGATTTTTTTAGTTTTTAGTTCAAAGTGAGCCTCTGACTTATATTTTTATTTTTTGTTAAAGAAGTCATGCTTTGCTTTCAATATTGTATACCAAAAAGAATTGGTTTAATAAATATTTGCTGATATGAAAAGGGATTTTTACTTATTCAGTTTAATATTACATGAAAAGACATTAGGGATTTCTACCCTATGCAATGCACTTTTTGACAAACTATTTCTATTTTGTGGTATAACTCAATAGAAAATAATAGTATCAACAAACTAACTTCTTGAATATAATAGTTATAGTTTACACAAAATAACACCAGATGTCTCTGTTTTGTTAGTACTAAATTTTACATAGATTTATACGAAAAACGGGACTTAAAAGTCCCAGCCTACCCTAACGAGTTCTGCTTATTATAATATCATGTGAAGGAAATTACAGCTGCCCCTACAGCACATTGGTTGCCGAAATGTCTCAGTTACGTTGCGGTTTGATATCTGAAACATTGCACGGAATATTGCCGAAAAGTTGCAAGTAAATTGCTATGTCCGCCCCGTGCAACATTGCAGGATATATTTCTGCAACATTTCTGAGTTTTTACAGCAATGTTCGCGCAACATTTCTGAGATTTTACAGCAATGTTCGCGCAACATTTCTGAGATTTTACAGCAATGTTCGCGCAACATTTCTGAGATTTTACAGCAATATTCGCGCAACATTTCTGAGATTTTACAGCAATGTTCGCGCAATATTTCTGAGATTTTACAGCAATGTCCGTGCAACATTTCTCAGATTTTACAAAAATAAAAATAAAGGCATTTTATTTAGTCGAGGGGGGCGACGACATGAATGTGTGCAGAATCATAGTAGTATAACATCCGTGTATCTTTATTAAATAGAAAAATATTTTACCCCAGGGAGATTCGAACCCGCGACCCGTAGCACCGTAGACCAGGACTGCCCCATCGGGTGCAAATACCTCCTGAAGTTCTGGGACCCGGGCAACAGCCGAGCGCGAGCTGGTTACGTTGCTAACCACAGCATGGGTTGCGGGAGAACCGCATGAGTGTGCGGCCGTCCATGCAGGCTTGTACCACCATGCAGTTCTCTCACAAATTTCGCAACGGGTAGCAATGGAACAGTCCTGCGCTCGGCTGTTACCCGGGTCCCAGAAATTCAGGAGGTATTTGCACCCGATGGGGCAGGCCTGCCGTAGACGAACACTATACCGCTGCAGCTAGAACTGTTGATTGAGAACATTACTTACGTATTCCAACTTATACTCCTACCGTGCAACACTTTAAACTCAAATTATTTAAAAACAAAAATTCGTCTTGACAAACTTCATTACATCTCCCTAATCGCGGAGTCGGATATTTCACAACAAATTCATTTCGACGCTTGATATTGTATTAAGTTGATGCATATTCTGTTATGAAATATCCTGCGTAGTACAAGAAAATAATGTTTTTTTTTTAGTTTTTAGTGCATTTTTAATACAATCGTTTGACATCATTTTTTTTATATATTTTAGGGTCATGCGTGTCCCTACCATTGACATTTAATTTATTATGCGTAATAAAAAAGTTCGGTATTGTCAAGTGAAAATTTCTAAGTCCCGATTTATTGCGGATTCATTGCCGAAATCTTGCTGTTAAGTTGCGAGACCTCGCAACGTATGAGCAAGATTTCGGCAATGAATCCGCAATAAATCCGAAATTACGCGGAACGATCCTGAAATGTCGACACGCAGAATACAGTCTAAGATTCCACAGGCTATCCCCGAGGGAATATATGCGATCGTGGACAATATCTGACATAAATAATTAAGACAATTATTTAATTAACACTATAGAGTTTAAACAAATTCATTAACCATATACAGCAACAAAAGATACTTGAATAAAAAGTGTTACTCGTGTAGGCATTGTTGATGACGATAGTGTCGAGCGAAGGGAGATTAGCCAGGCAGTCGGCCGATCGTCGGCCGACCGCTTTGAGGGACTGTTACTTTAGGGGTATGGTTACAGGCCGTGCCATAAACAAGCGACACAGCGAGCGACCATCGATAGCATATTGGCGGCGAGATGGCTGTGAGTAATGTAGCCGTTGAGGAGATTTTTGACTGCGTTTGAAGCAGTTCTCTGTTGGTGATCGACGAAAGACGTTGGCCGGAGGAGCCGTCCCGTGCGAGATCATTTTTAATAAAGCACTATTCATATTATTCTCCTCAGTTATTGAGTGACCACCTGACCACGCTCTATCCGTGATTTGCCTTCCTATACACGTGCCAATTACTGCCAGTGTCCCTACCATCGACATTTAATTTATTATGCGTAATGAAAAAGTTCCGTATTGTCGAGTGAAAATTTCTAAGTCCCGATTTATTGCGTATTGGCAATATTCCCAATATTGCACTCGTAATGTATGAGCAACATTTCGGCAACCAATCCGCAATAAATCGGGACTTAGAAATTTTCACTCGATAATACGGAACTTTTTCATTGCGCATAATAAATTAAATGTCAATGGTAGAGACACTGGCAGTAATTGGCACGTGTAACACTTTTTTTACAAATATCTTTTGTTGCTGTATATGGTTAATGAATTTGTTTAAACTCTATAGTATTAATTAAATAATTGTATTAATTATTTATGTCAAATATTGTCCACGTTCGCATATATTCCCTCGGCGATAGCCTGTGGAATCTTAGACTGTATTCTTTGTGTCCACATTTCAGTATCGTTCCGCGTAATTCCGGATTTATTGCGGATTCATTGCCGAAAGCTTGCTCATACGTTGCGAGCGCTATATTGCACGGCAATGTGTGTGCAATATTGCGGAAATATTGCACAAACGTGGCCATTGCAATATTGCACGGCAATGTGTGTGCAATATTGCGGAAATATTGCTCATACGTTGCGAGCGCAATATTGCACGGCAATGTTTCCACAATGTTGCAGGAATATTGCAATGCAACCTGCAACCAAACGGCAACATTGTAATGTACTGCAACGTGTGTGCAACGTTCCTGCAACAAAGTGTGCTGTAGGGGTGGGGGAACTGTAGTGTGACATTTTTCAATACACACATACAAAGGTATCTACATATAGGTATAATGAATGCGTATACGGCAAGTAGGCTGAGCGCTCACGAATACACATGCGGAGGGATCTAAATTGCTACCTGCCTTTTTTCACGTGTTTTTCTGCTCAACTCGACCCGCATTCGTAAACACTATATCGACTAAAGAAGTCCCCCATTGCAAGCATGTGTATACTCAAAATGTAAGGGAACCGTTTCGAATTTAAAGGGAGGACGACCCAGGCGAAACCACGCGCAGTCACCGGACTACCCGTTTTGTTCCTGTGTCCCCCCGCAAGACATCTTGCCAGCTTTGCACAGTAGCAGGGTCGTAAAATCGTCATTTCGGGGAGGAAAATTCCGGACGTAACAAAACTCTGTTAAACCTTTCATTATGGCGTACATTTCCGCGAAAATGTATTCTTCTAAAAAAATTTGTTGTGTTTTTTAAACTAGGGTATATGTACCTATTACTGCGGTATTTTGTCCACTAAGTAAAATACATGAAACTAAATTGTTCGTCCCCGAAAAAATTCTACAATTCAATAAGAATGTATTCTATATAGTTGAAGAAACAAAAACATTTTCCAACTATTCTCCTATTTTTATAATCTGAGAATTTAAAAAAAAACGATCTTCACAAAGGTCTTCTGTCTCGACTATCAAATAATTGTACATCCATCATATTGTTTTAGATTGAATCGGGATTTTTTTTATTATTTAGATACCTTCATTGTTGTAAAAAAATATATAAAAAGACAGTTGCCTTGTTTTCTTAATAAAAATATTAAGCCCGCAGCATTAGGTACATTTAAACGGAGGAGCCCCTTACTGCGGCATAAAATTCAGTGAGAGTGTCGGTAATACTGCGGCGCGTGTCACCGGTGGTCACCAGCCAAACTAAACCTAACCTAAATACGTACAAGGTACAACTACTTTATTCGTGACAACGAATTTTGCAATTATAGTTAAAAGGACGATTAAGATTTTAGAAAAAATGTTGTGTACTATACTTACTTTGATTGCGCATAAAAAATTCTGAAAAATGGTAATGAAATTCGCGCGCTAGACCGGAATACCCATCCAGGGGCGGCGGAACCATTATGCAAGTTATGCGCCGCATACGGGCGCCGGCCGAAGGGGACGCTAAAAAAATATATCGGACGCTTAATAATAAAGGAATCCAACTCCCACATAAACAAAATGTAAAGGTAATTTTTTTTTATTGTACCCCGTAAAGACAAAGCATATTAAATAGAAAACAGGTGTAAAAATTTGGGGGCGCCAAAAATTTTCTTGCATAAGGGCGCCAATCATCCTCGCGCCGGCCCTGTGCCTATCCGCAGTATTTGGTACACAGTAATTGGTACACGGCTCTTTTTCGCCCGCAGTAATAGGTACAACGTGTCATTCATTTGATTTTTCGATACTTTGTTATGTTACGTTAGGTTTTGAAGGTTAACGATTTTTTTCTAATACAAAATACATCATTCTTAAAAACAAAGCACCTAATGAATTGTTCGTTCGTAAAAAATCAAGAGAAATAGTCGAACAAAGTGCGAATAAATTTTGTCCCCGCAGTAATAGCGGAGATGCCGACTAAAGTCGGCGCTAGTATCGAAAGGGCGCTGTTGTAAATGTTGTATTATTACCTCCAGAGCCAATAAAAGAGTATGCATTCAGGCCCGGATTAAAGGAGGGGTTGCAGCCCCGGGCCCCACCTTCCAGGGGGGCCCCATTCCAAGCAGTTATTGTTTAAATTTTTGCCCCCGCTTTTCAACCACGAGGGCCCACGAAGGTTCGACAGCCCCGGGCCCCAAAAATCTTAAATTCGGGCCTGTATACATTCATAATCACAATTTAACACTCCTTCGAAATTTAACATACAAAATGCAACATAAAATATCAAATCCCTCCTTCATGATTAAAACGAAAAAACGAAGTCCATACATTTAATAATTTCCGAGATAAAAAATCATTTGTGAATGCGGTTTTCGTAAAAATCGACAGAAAATAGGAATCTTGAACACTTGTATTTTTTAAATATTTTTAAAACTAGAAAAATTGCGACTTAGCTCCCCCTATTTTCATATGGACTGCAATATATTTCAAAATCATAAAAATCCAAAATATCGAGGATTTGAGAAAAGTATCTCATCTGCTTATGTACGTATGGCGTAGGGTAGAAAATATTAAAATTAGCGATGTATTCAATATTGTATCATCTTGCAGTGATTAATTAACACTAAAAATAAATATCTTAAATTACAATCATCATACAAGATAAAATTGCTTGAATGCCACATTTATTCAGATTTTAAACCCGACGATGTTATCGTGTAAATTAAACAATTTGCCTGATTTGAGTAACTTTCGCGACTGCTAATAACACGAAAAGTTATCTGAATTCCCCTGTCAATTGTTTCTCTTCAACTGCCAATCAAACTAAATAATTTGCCTTTCTATTTATTCTTTTATTGCTGACCTTGATTGTTCTAAAATTGAGCCCCTATATCAAGAGGAAACTCAGTATCGAAAGGAACTCGGAAGAATTAACTTTGAGTGTCGCAAGATTTCGAGAAATGCTTCTTCAACTTTGTCGGGTCAAAGTTTTGCTTAACTCGCCGCGAGCAAACATTCGGAGACACTCCGACAATACTTTCGTTGCTTCCCAGAACATATCGACGTGACAACACGCCAAAACTAGGGACAAAATGCAAATCCCTCGGCGGGAAGAAGAAATTTTGTTAAAACAGAAGTTAGAAATTCAAAGGAGTTGTCGAAGAACCTCGCGTCATGGATTGGAATGCCGGTATCTGTAGCGTGTCTGGGGAGGCAGGAGCGAGGTGGTCAGGTATTTTATTCGGCAGTGTACGTACATGGTCTGCCGATATTCGTAACGCTCGAGAGAAATTCATAGCGATCCCTCACCTCGGGAAGTGGCACCTTCTCCACTGTGCATCTGTGTTGGTTTGGAACGATTCATCGGTGGCTGGTCTACATAATAGTTTTGGAGTTTGTACAACACTTACTTAAAATTTTCGAGCCGTTTATCTCGGTGTTTATTATCATTGTTATTAACTATATGTCACTTTAATATTATATCATTTCTTAAAAAGAATCTTACTTTTTTCATGACATCGAAATTAGATATCGCTATAAAGGAATCGTTACTTTCCTCAACTGCTTCAAACACTTCGAGCGTAGTATTAGAACAACATTCGAATTTTGTGCAAACTATTCGCAGTACTTTATAAGTTTCACTAACAATATTTATTATTGCTATTATTATTCTTGTTACACTTATCATCTACTACTTATGCGCATATTGTATGTTTATATTTATATCGGCCAATTCGGGAAAGGGATTCTAAGTACGTTCGGTTCCATCGCTATAACCCCGAATGAATCAGGTAGTTCAGTGAGGAAATACTTTCCCTCGCAAGTAAACATTCACTTATAAGGAATAGAGTTTCCCTATTTGGAATATATATTTTTAAAATACTCATAGTGACTAAGGAATCCTGAAAATTATATCTGCAATTGACCTATTTTACTCATGTTAAAAATAACATTCAATATAACCTCAAGGCGTATGCGTAAAACGGGAAAATCCTCTTATTTAAGAATAATTGGCTAAAACCTGACATCTGTATGTTTTTTGTGGTGCTGAATCCGAATATGACGTTATTGTTTGTGTAAAAAAAATCCTAAGGTAGTTCCCTTAATAAAAATCGTTTTTTTTTGGAGATAACTCAAAAAGGAAAGGCCGAAGAATAATTTAAATATTTTTTTCGGATTACTCGTACCAATTTACTTCAAAATCCATTTTAACCTGTTTCTAACTCCCAGGGACTACATCTGGGCCCATAGGGCAAGATACCAATTCATAACCAGTTTAGGTTAGGTTGAAAAACTGTCTGTGACTGAACCACGCCTTCGCGTTTCTCTGTTTTCTTTCTTTCTTTTCTTGCTTATATACTTGTTGTTGTGCAATAAAGACGCTTAAGAATAATAATAATAATTTGCCAATAATAATAGAATGCCAAACCCTTCTACCTAAATCCATCGTATCTCCAAAAAAACGAGTTTTTATTAAGAGAACTGCCTTAGGAATTTTTTTACACAAACAATAACGTCATATTCGGATTCAGCACCACAACAAACATACAGATGCCAGGTTTTAGCCAATTATTCTTAAATAAGAGGATTTTCCCGTTTTACGCATACGCCTTGAGGTTATATTGAATGTTATAGTTAACATGAGTAAAATAGGTCAATTGCAGATATAATTTTCAGGATTTTTTAGTTACTATGAGTACTTTAAAAATATATATTCCCAATCGAGAAACTCTATTCCTTATAAGTGAATGTTTGTTTACTTGTCAGCAAGGCAACTGAAAGTCAGTCTTCAAAATCGGTTCTTTCTCGGACCTGAGAATAGTTACAAAAAACAGGGGGCACCAATGCACTAGTTTCGGGGTTTGGCAGACAAATATTAAAAAGGCATTACTCATTCAAAGCACCAAGTACAATATCCGCCATATCGTATAAATGTTGATTAGGGTAGATGTACCAGTAAATGAACACGTACAAGTGAATGGACATTTTTTATTAAAACGGGTAAAATAAATTATCAAAATAAGCAACTAATTAGAGACTCAGTGGCGGATTTAACAGGGCGGCCGATGAGCAGTTGCCAACTGCTCGGAAGGCCCCACTAGGGCCCCATTCCTAAAAAACATGATTTTATCCAAACTATATTTTTTTCTGCATTATTACACTGATCCCGTTTTCAGTAAACTACCGCTTTAGTTTCTCGAAAAATGGGCCCGCTCAGAAGGCCCCCTAGGGCCCTGTCTTCAAAAATAAGCTATGATTTTATCCAAACTATATTTTTTTCTGCATTATTACACTGATCCCGTTTTCAGTAAACTACCGCTTTAGTTTCTCGAAAAATGGGCCCGCTCAGAAGGCCCCCTAGGGCCCTGTCTTCAAAAATAAGCTATGATTTTATCCAAACTATATTTATTTCTGTATTATTACATAGGTCCCGTTTTCAGTAAACTACCGCTTTAGTTTCTCGAAAAATGGGCCCCTGCTCGGAAGGCCCCACCAGGGCCCATCCATAAAAAAAATTATGATTCTATCCAAACTATATTTTTTTCTGTATTATTACACTGAGCCCGTTTTCAGTAAACTACCGCTTTAGTTTCTCGAAAAATGGGCCCGCTCAGAAGGCCCCCTAGGGCCCTGTCTTCAAAAATAAGTTATGATTTTATCCAAACTATATTTATTTCTGTATTATTACACTGAGCCCGTTTTCAGTAAACTACCGCTTTAGTTTCTCGAAAAATGGGCCCGCTCAGAAGGCCCCACCAGGGCCCATCCATAAAAAAAATTATGATTTTATCCAAACTATATTTTTTTCTGTATTATTACACTGGTCCCGTTTTCAGTAAACTACCGCTTTAGTTTCTCGAAAAATGGGCCCCTGCTCGGAAGGCCCCACCAGGGCCCATCCATAAAAAAAAATTATGATTCTATCCAAACTATATTTTTTCCTGTATTATTACACTGAGCCCGTTTTCAGTAAACTACCGCTTTAGTTTCTCGAAAAATGGGCCCGCCCAGAAGGCCCCCTAGGGCCCTGTCTTCAAAACTAAGTCATAATTTTATCCAAGCACTTTTTTCCCTATACTTTTCTGCACATTTACCCCCTTTTAGTAAACTATCTCTTCATTTTCCCGAAAAAATGGGCCCCTCAACGTTTTCCACCTGGGCCTTTTTCCTTAAAACCGTCACCGTAGAGGCTTCTTTTAATGTCTTGCTCCATATCCAAACAATTTTGCGCAGCGCGTGCGAACATAATTTTATAATACCGCTTAAGTGTCCGCCTATTGGTGCGTTCACCCTGTTACCAAAAAGCAATCAGAACAATAATTATTTCGGCAGAGAAGCATCATTCCCGTCGCTAGAAAGTCGAAACTCTAAGGGCGGGGGGGGGGGGGGGGTCTAGGATGTGCATACCGACCGAGCGAGTGGCGAAGGGGAAAGCTTCCCGGGGAGCGTGGCGCGGCGGGGTAAGTCAGCTGAACGCTCATCGATGACCAAGCTCTGGCGGGGGTCGCGGCCGGCGGTGGGGGTAAGGGGAGGCTCGGCCGAGGGAACAGTACGCGAGCAGAGTCAGTCGCGATTCGAAGTCGGTCGTGTGAAGTATAGTTGGTTCTCTGCATTGTAATGCATACCGTGCAGCCCCCTTTCTATGACTCCACTGTACATCCTTGTGTGCGGTGCTCCTTGAACGCCGTGGGAGAGTTGTGTGCACGAGGAATACGCCGCTAGAAGCCGGCCAAATGGCTTCGCTTACATGCGCCTTCATCGCTCCGCCACGACGAATACAATAAGGAAAGCGTACGAAAGTGTTTACACAGATTCGCCGAGGTTCCGACTGTCAGTCCTTCGCGGGGCTGCCGCGAGTGATCACAGTGTCATCTGTTAGAGGGAGGAGTTAGTGAAGATGTTGACTTCTAGCGCCAATCAGTACCTCCGTCCGGAATACCTTACGCCTCTGCCTACTACGGTCAGTGCTGGTGCTGGTGCTTCCGTTTCCTTCGCTTCTCTTTTTTTTTTTTTTTTTTTTTCCTTCGCCGCGATTACAGTGCGTCTGCAGTAGAAACACGCGTCAAAGGCATATTCCATCTAGTAATTTTCTAGCACTCACTCGTGGCTCTCCTTGGAATACGAAGTACACCCACAGCTGGGCAAAATGTAATCTAATTACAACTTACAAATTACGATTAAAATGTAATTGTGTAGTTTATTACATATTATTTTTTGTTATCGTTAATGTAGGTGGTTGACCACAATTTTATCTACTACTTAAATTAATGGTTACAGAAAATAATGTGTAATCAACTACACAATTACAGTTTAATCGTAATTTGTAAGTTGTAATCAGATTACATTTTGCCCAACTCTGAGTACACCCCTTGCGGGCGAAATTCGTTCCCCGACGATTGATCGCGTTGCTACGATGCCACCGAATCTTACGTTTTGCTCCGCAGCTCTTCTTTAGAATTTTATTATTTACCCTCATCCCTTCGTACGTATCTTGAGCAAATTGATGTCCCTTCAGCTCGGAGGGTAACGAGTCGGCGCGGCTAATTGGCCTGTCGAAGCCGGTCGAAAAATTCTTCCCTTGTAAACGACGGGAAAATTGGGTTACAGCGTCGATTGAATAAATTACAGGCAATTAAACTTTGGCGAAACGGCGCGTCGGTGCAATAACAGCCGCTATCGGGTCGTAATTAACTCGGCGTAAAATAAATACCGCGAAGGACAATCGTTTCGACAGCCCATTCGTCGCGACTGTCGGCGTGTCCCGTTAATCTCGACGGGAATGCATTTCACGTCTTACGCTTTAACTCCTGTAAACTATTTTGAGGACAGCGAGCGCTGGCAACGTTTCTGCTTGAACGTTCGTTGATTTACGACGCTCGTAAATCAAAACGCGATTCGGTAATACAATGCTTCGCGGATACACACCGGGGAAACGTGCGGACGCACCAAAAACGAACGAAAGCTTCAACCCGGTTCTTCTCGTTCCCTTCACCTTCCCGGCGCGTATTTCTGCGAGCCCGAAAAGCCGCTTGCAAACGACTGTGCAATGTGACGCAATCAGGTCGGCGTTTCAATTTTTTTTTTTTTTTTTTTTTTTTTTTTTTTTTTTCTTCGTTTTTTTTACACATACAGTGGATATGTTTCACGATTTTAGAATTTTCGTTGTATTAACAGAGGCGCTCAAGAGTCGAGGGAATTGTAGTTTCAACTCCAAACTGCAATGTTTAAATTCCATTATACGTTAACACTTCGCTATTTTCAAACTTTTCAGCATAAATAGTTTAATACTTTTTTTTTTATATAAAAAATGATGAGCTGACTAGTGCATTGAAATATTTTTGGTTGCATTTAAAAGACACAGTACATATTGGCATCCAATTGCGACTCTCTCGAAACTATTCAATTGTTGCTCGAAATATTTTCCGGTATTATCAACAGTTTTTGAAGATATTCGTGGGTATCGATTTAAATGGGACACCCTGTATATGCGGGAGAAACCTGTTTTATCTAAAAAAAAAACGAGGATTACCAATGCGTTTATTCAGATCCCGGAAAGTTTTTGATGTCAGACATTATTATTATTATTTAACAAATAAAAGTAGCGCCTACTTTATTACCTGCGTGCGGTGGAAAATGTTTTTGCCTATATATTTAGGGTTATTACTACGAAAATACAAAATGAAGCTCACGAAAATGGGCAATTAAGGACTGTATATTGAAGTTATAAACGGCGCCGCGAAACTTGCCGCAGCAATCGGAACAACAGGAAAGTAGCAAATACGTGGAAGAAATTATGCAGTTATTCATTAGATCCTGGAACGTGTTTTGATTATGGAGAATACCAAAGTCGTTAATTACTATAAAAGTTAGAAATGAGGAAGGGGAGGAATATAATGAAAATAAAAATGACCTCTCTATAGAGTTATGGGGTTAATGTACATAATGGAATTTTCTTTCCTTTTTATTCTTTGATTGTTTCGTGCGATTTTATATTTCTAAAATGGTGATCATGGAACACCCAGAGGAAGTTACTAAACAAATGAATAATGTACTAAAGAGTACTCGTAGGTACTTTTACTCCCCATTTTAGTCGTGTTGAGTGCAAGTCATCGGGATTATTTTCCAGAATTGCCATTCTTTTAAATTAGTTTAACTATTCACGAATATATTCCGCGAGTCATCATATGTAGCTATAAAAACCTGTGCAAGAATAATGCTTTGAGGCAAACTGGTAGAGGTGTACAAGGCATTTTGGCCATTATGAATGAAGATATAACACATTGATAATAAGTTATTGGATACTGAAATGCTTAAATCGTGTTATACTGCATTAATCATATTGATTGTATTTGTAAAAAATAAATACTTAAATGCATTACAAAAATATATACATCTGGTATTTCACAATTAAAAGATATATTAGAGAAACAACTTTAGTTTCATGTAGTAGGTTGACAAAGAACTCTAATCATCGATAGAAAATTCGATTAGGGTAACTGTACTCGTAGTTGACAGTGTGCCAATAGTTGACACTTTTATTTTCTGTCACGAATAATAAGCTATCTATGAAAAATATGTTTTTGACTAATACGCTGTTTGAAAAAGTATTAGTCGAAAACATTTTTTTAATAGAAAGCTTATTATTCGTGACTGAAAATAAAAGTGTCAACTATTGGTACACTGTCAACTACGAGTACAGTTACCCTACTTCCTTCCAGATTACACAAGTAAAAGATAGATTTCATATTGACTCTGAGAAGCAAGTTCCGGTTTTATAATTCTTATACTCTTCATTACAGTAATTTTAAAATTGTTATTTGAGGTCTCCTTTGCTAGCCTTCCTCTCGCTGGTGTAAATGTCACTCTGTTTCTAGAAATTTTACATTGCTAAAATTTTCTTCAACTTTATGATCTTATAAGGGCATCAAATGTTTCCTCCACGATGCATTTTCTATTTAAATGCAAGATATATAATCTATAATATTACTAAAATGGACGTAAAACGTAAACCCGAAAATCGATTGAATTTGAATTTACAAATTTATAGATTGTTCTGCATTGTGCGAAAGAACTCTTTCAAAATTACAAACAAAAGCTTCGCGCCGTATAGTCTCCATCTGTTAAAAACATAAATTTAAGCCGGTTTAAAAATAAGCTTCCATTTTTACACAAAATTACTCGTAAAACAAACGACAGATATTAATATCAAGCAGGTAGGTAGTTGTTTGCACCATTGTCTTCACGCTAATAATTCGCTACCGATATTGAATACGAGCATGGATAGTGTTTCAACTGCTGCCACGAGCATAATGCAACAAGCAATTAACACAAATGTTGTGTTAATCCTTCGTGGTCACACGGGGTGTATCGCACCCCAAGAGCAATTTTCGATTTGAAATGTCGCACCTTTACGTCTTCCAAGGTGGATTTATGGCAAAAAATAATTTTTTTAAAAAATCGGTTTTATCCCACAACCGTGGAAAATCGCTCATTTTCAACTACAAATTTTATCATACCAAAATTTACATTTCTAGAAAAAGACTTCTTAGACCATGACTGTATAAGTATTACAAATGTACAATTATCATTGAAAAGTCAAAAGATTCAAAAATACGAAAATGGTAACTCAAAAAATGACGCCAGGGTACAGTGAACCCCGTGTGACCAATTTGTGATTATAAGAAGGTGTGACCACGAAGGGTTAAAACGTAATGCTTTGTCATAATTGGGGTTAAAATTTTCCGGCCGTTTCAATTTTACACAAAAACTTATTACATAAAATATAACATATAGAATTGTAAATACAGATAATAGTATTAAACTGGGTGGTCCCAGGCGCAATCATAATGAGGCCTCAAAAGGACGAATCTATTTCAGTTAATCAAACTCATAGAAATTTTTAAAATGTGGCCCCATAAAGAGTGAGACCCCAGCTTGCGCCTAATGCGCCTTGTGGTAAATGCGGCCCTGCATATACATATATAATCCGTGTATACGTGTATAGGATGTTTTGGCTGAAGATGAAGGCTGTCTTCACAGTCAAGCTTGTATAGGATAGACATGACAAGCGTTTTACAAGTATAAAAGTATTAAATATGTTGACGTACACGAGACACTAGAAACCACCAGAAAGTATTACTTTGTCCTTCTAACATTGATATAGCGTATACGTGCAAATAGATACACTTGAGATGCAATGTTCTTTGCGAATTGACGCAATTAGTGCTTATTAAAAATTACGGGATATGGTAGTGAAATAATTAATAATGATAGAAGTCATTTAATTTCGTGCAATACGACGAAATTAACGGGTCTATTTGAATCGAGCTTCTTTGCCCCAAATTATGTATCAAGCGTATACTGCATATAGAAACCTCGTACCAACTTTAAGAAGATAAAACGAGTTCTGTTTCAATCTTTCACTATTTTATCACTGTTTTTTTTTTTATCAACTTTGACATACCCGGGTGGCTCACCCCCAGAGCCATTTTTGAACGACTGCCATTCTCATCTAAAGAATCCGATCGTTATGAAGAAAATCATTGGTCAATTTCAAGGTCTCTAGAATGTCTTTCAATAATTTTTTCATTGAAATTCTATCACAGTTTTTGTAAAAAAATCTAGATTACCATATGTCGAGAAAAAACGAAGAAAATCTTCAGAAAATCGTGACTCTTACAAGTTTCAATATTAGGAGCTAAAAATCTACAGAGTTTGTTGTTCAAATATAATATTTTGGGAAACAAATAGTTTGTATTAAGTCGGGTTTGGAAAAAAGACACCTATTTATTTTGCATATATGTAGAAGGTACAGAGCGTCCAAATCAGCTTAGGGGTGGCTCACACCCAGAGTGTCAACGAAGGGTTAATACATATAATGTATTTTATACTTGTAAAACGCTCGCCATACATATATTTTTCACAATACTGAATATTGAAGTAGTGAAAGTACAGACAGGTTATTTTAGGGATAGGCGGTTAATAGTTTAGGCCAGTGATTCTGAAACTTAATTTTCCGCGTACCACTAAAATACCTACACGGACAGTCACGTATCATCAATTAAAATTAAATTGGTATGCTCCAACAATTTTAGAACATGCAAAAAAAAACATGCTATGGGTTTAACTGACTTATTGGACACCAAAAATATTCGGAAAGCATTCGCGTACCACAGTTTGAGAAACACTGGTTTAAACGGTAGTTAACGTCTAATGGCTTGATCTTCTGCCACACAAGCAAAGTCTACAGCTAATATTAGTTAATCGTGCATTGCGTACGGAACCAGTAGCAAATGCGAGCAGAGAAGCGAGCACTGTCTTCCGTCGTTAAGGGTGGAACTTTTAACTGTCAATTAGGGTAATTTTACCAATAGTTGACACTTTTATTTTCAGTCACGAATAATAAGCTTAAAAGTGTAAAAGCGATTTTCTCGAATTTCTTTAATTTTTTAAAAATAGATACTTTGCATTTTGAGTCTGAACATAAGTCCTCTAAAAAACTTCAAGAAGTGATACTTTCTTCAGTACACTGAATGGAAATTTTGGCGCAAACTCAGGTTCAGAGTCCAGTAGATTTAATAAAATTTATAAATTTTTTTCTTTCATGTGTCTCAGTTGATTCCCTGGCCTGTGATATTTTCACGCAGGTTGCAGGTGCAAAACACAGCAATTTAAAATCCACATGAACAGCAGAAATGAAGTACTTTTTCATAAGTAAAAATATAGCTTGATACTAGAATTGTTGCTAAATTCAATACAAGAAACTTCGTTTCAGAATCTCTTTTCACTTCTTCCAAAAAAATTCGCAAAGAACGCCCTTTTTTCGGCCGCCCAAACCAGAACATTTACGTGAGCGCCGAGTGCCCGGTTGTTGCCCATGCATTTTCCGCTACTCAAATGCCTATAACTTCTGGAATTTTACGAATTTCAACAAATCCTTTTAAACACGTATTCCTAAAAGGTTGAACATTCGAAAAATGAAATAAAAAAAAAATCGACTTTTAGACCGGAAGGTCCCTCTAAGGGGTCATGCCTACCTGTGAAGTCTGAAAACACATGTATTTTTGGGATTTTTTTTAAATACTTGAAGCCTTTTTTAAATAAACGGTTGTGTATTCCGAAGTATATATTTTAAAGTTCGCGTAGTCTTTTTTACAATGCAATATATGTATATATATATGTATATATAATAACACCTATTATTCCTTTATTTATATATATATGTATATATATGTATATATATATAAATAAAGGAATAATAGGTATTTATATATATGTATATATATATAAATAAAGGAATAATAGGTGTTCTCCCGGCAGCGTTTTTTTATTTAAGCACTTTACGGTGACATGGTTCATCAGAAATAAAAAATTCCACCAAATTTAGTTAATATATTATATTTTCTAGTGCTTAATCGTTCATTATCCCAAATAATGAAAATGCTACAAAATGGCGGCTGTTTATAGCAAACGTATTGATTTTTGCCACAGATTCGCTCTCAGTTTTCATCTGTAAAATAAAAACTACGCAACTAAATTAAAACAGCCACGTCTAATATTTGGTCAAATTTTTTATTTCTGATGAACCAGGTCAAAGGTACAATGGTCACCGTAAAGTGCTTAAGGGGTTAGGTTACTGTAGCGATGCGGAAAACTAGGCAATTTGTAAGTGGCAGTAAAAAAAAAAGTAAACAACCGATTAATACGAAACTCTGTACTTTATTTAAGTATAATAAGTATTAAAAAAAACCGCTGCAATATTTAAAAAATGTTTATAACTAAGTTCGTACGACGCCATTTTCCGGAACACCTTTTTTTTTAATGTCCAACTGGTGTGCAGGATTCCGGCAAAACGGCTATTACTTGCAACAAAAACAGAAAAGATTTAATGAATTATGATAAATTCCTAAGCATTGACGATCAAACATTTCAATTTTTGTAAAAATTAACAAAATGGCGGGTATTTCAAATTTAGGGTTCGAATTTCGACGAAAAATGAGTCAATTCATTGTTTATGTTTCGCAAAACAATTAGAAAATTTAAAAAAACGGGTCGTCAATGCTTAATAAATGTAATAGCAAGAATAATTGTAAATTTTCAAAGCGATTGATCAAATAGAACTCGAGCAATCCTGCACACCGTTTTGAAAAACACGGTTCTGAGAAAAACGTGTTTAAAGTTTGAAAACGTAATTTGCGATTACGCTTTGGACTCTGTATCTCCAGAAAAATAAAATTTGTGAACACTGGGACCTTCTACATAATGTTTTAAAACTAAACTATTGTTTAAGCCCAAAAAAGAAAAATCGATTTTTCAAAATTCTAGAGTTACCTAATCCCTCAAAGTTTGAAAACGTAATTTGCGATTGCGCTTTGGGCTCTGTATCTCCAGAAAAAGAAAATTTGTGAACACTGGGACCTTCTACATAATGTTTTAAAACTAAACTATTGTTTAAGCCCAAAAAAGAAAAATCGATTTTTCAAAATTCTAGAGTTACCTAACCCCTCAAAGTTTGAAAACGTAATTTGCGATTACGCTTTGGGCTCTGTATCTCCAGAAAAATAAAATTTGTGAACACTGGGAACTTCTACATAATGTTTTAAGACTTTAAACTATTGTTTAAGCCCAAAAAAGGCAAATCGATTTTTTCAAAATTCTAGAGTAACCTAACCCCTTAAATAAAAAAACGCTGCCGGGAGATCGCCTATTATATATATCGCGCATTATTTATTTATATATCGCATTGCAAAAAACCTACAAGAACTTTATAATATATACGTTCGAATGCACATACCGTTTATTTAAAAAAAACTCTT
This sequence comes from Andrena praecox, assembly GCA_963932275.1. NCBI lineage: Eukaryota > Metazoa > Arthropoda > Insecta > Hymenoptera > Andrenidae > Andrena > Andrena praecox. The sequence goes on from OZ010731.1 coordinate 40,455,208, forward strand.
CGAGTTATAAAAGAAAAATCCCGAAAATACTTGTGTTTTCAGACCTTACAGGTAGGCATTACAGGCAGACCTTACTTAAGCACAAGTACTTATGTATCAGCAGATTATAATTCTCAGAACCTTGTTTATAAGTTTGGTTGCCTTAACGCAAACGGATGTCCTCGAATCCAGTCTTATGCACGTCAGCCATTTTCGTAATCGTAAGCGGGCAGGATTATTTTTTGTCAAAATTGTAAGTTCACGTGGGAGATGAAATGCCAGCGGACAGCGTTAGCGGATTAAAATATTACGCTCGGGCGTTCCGTTAACTTTTGCGGGGACAATTAACATGCAGCTTTAACCGTAATGGCGTAATAGCCTGTTGCAATTCATGGCATTAATATCTGTCGGCATCGCGCCATTAGCAGAAGCAACCGTAAACGGCGGGTTAGTTGCACGAACGTTGCATTTTAATTACGGCGAACATCTGTTCGACGGACGTATCAACAGCGAGAAATATCGTTCCTCTATACGTTAATTATACCGACTGCATCATCTCGGTTACTTCGGAGCGAATGCCTGCCCGACGCCAATATTAAATTCTCGCACACGTTCTTGCTCGTTACTCACATCCGTTCGTTGACAACCACGTATTAATTAGTTATACGCTCCGCAGCAGAAAGTGCCTTTAATTTTTCCCATTTTCGTTAAACACCCTTATTTAATCAATATTGTTCGATATTTTACTGTTACTCGCATAAACATTCACCAGTATCGCACCCAAATGCCTTAATTCAACAGCTGTGAAAAATATTTCGTTTCGTTTCCCCGATTCGTTTATCCGACGGATTCGAATAGACCGAATTGTAGTCGAGATACTGAATACCTAGTGGAAATTCTACTTACGATTAGTGCATTGTACATATAAACACTCTGAAGTATTCTTTTCGTTTTTAATATTTACTCGATTATATATACTCAATTAAAGTTGCACACTTACGCCATTAAATCTTGTACAAATGAAAGGATGTCTGACTCCTGCATGAAGAATTTTGAAATCGTTATATTATATTTTTTTTTTATCCCAAAGATTTGTATTTAATAACTGCAACATTGAAAAGAATTCTGGTCGATTGAGAAACTAATAAGTTGGAGCGCAAAGGATTATTTGGGTACCTATACAGTTTTCACGTTATTACTGTATTCTTGCAATGAATTAAGTTAGAAGGAAGAGAATATTATTTTGAGAGCTGTTGCAGCGAGTAAGAGGTCCTATTTCGTTTTTTCCCCGATAGATGACACCGCTGCTGTGGCGACAGTAATTTATGGCTCATGGGTGTCACGTGTCCGCTCGATCTTTTTCAGCCTTCTCACTCGCTGCGATAGAATGTAACGGGAAGCTTAATAGACTGATTCGAAGTAGGCACGCTGTCGGCCCCGAAATTTTAATAACTGGATCCGCGTTATTTAAGGGTCAACGGTATAGGGACAGGAAAAGTGCAGCGTATTTGGAATACCGAAGTATCTAATGAACTACTAACGACATCTAATTTGCAACACCGTAGATAATAGAGGTTAATGATCTGTTATTGCAATTTTGACATTTTCGACTTAATCTGCAGAATAAGAAACCGTCAATCTGCAAACCGTTTTCAGCAAGTGTTCAATCGTTCCAATCATGGTTAAAATATGTCGAAACTTTAGTGTTAAACACTTAATCGACTCATTTGCATGTTCCTTCTATGGTTCCGTGTCAGTTTTGCGATAATTTCGAGAATACAAAGTGCGACATGAAATTTTAGGTTTCAGTGCCATGTTGCTAATTCGGAATACCGAAGGTGAAGGTAATTTGGAAAATTCCAAAGCTTAGCAGTGCTTTTATTTCACGCGTAGATAACGGCTACCGTAGCGTCGGTTTGGGCCAGCGCTGTCCATTTATATTTACTTACCTAAGTAAGGTTGTTTCTATATTAAAAAAAGAAAAGAAAAGAATTTTATTATCTACATGTTTTTTTTTTTAAGTTTATAAAGTGAAAGTAAATTGGAATAACGGTATTACAAATTACCTGCACCTTAACGAAATCGATACTTCCAGTCATTTTTCATTTAGACCGAAGTTTCAGTTACTTTTTGTTTTTTATTATTATTTACTGAGAGTTTGAAATATAAAAGTTTATTAGTTTCCCTATGATATTATGCAGTTTTATTTGTTCCCATTCTCTACCGCAATTTTTTATTCGTCTTAATCAAATTGATATTCCAAATATACTGCACTTCCTCTACCATTCGAACAGACAAATTAAAGTGATATTTTTTAATATATTATTTAAACAAATGGTTTTATCTGGAAGCTGTTTATGTACCTGGATTCCCTATTCAAGAATACATAACTTTTGATATTTAAACTGTTTTTCTAGTTCTAATAGGTTCGGAAACATTTGACCAAATATGTTTTTCACCCCTCACTTTGGGGGATGTTTTCGCCAGCTCAATACGGACGTAATAAAAAAATACACGTCGAATATTCTCGTGAGAACTACTTTTAACCTAAGTGTGATCAAAACTGTGATTATCACTTTGAGATCTTCCCTCGTTAGTACCCTAAATAAAACTTAAATTTATTAAACACGTCCAGATATTGTACGAACGATTACAAGTATCTTATTTTATTTTTTTAAACTGCAAAGCATTTCGATTTCTCGCTTGCACTTCGATTTAATTCGAGTTACTCCAACGGTTAGAATTTTTCTATCGTACTACTTAGAAACATATAAACTGCTCGAAAATATTCCACAAAGCAATCGGATAAACAGAATTACGCTCAGTTTGAATTTTCGACTGTTCAAATGTATGGAGATTTGTGTAGCCTTAAGTGCTCCACACACTACCCAGGACGATCACAGTACGCTCCCGCGTTTTTCATGACATGCTCTCCGTCGCATCGCCCCTTCACTCACTCACTTCAACGAGCCTTCGTCGTTTTGTAAATACAAATTGCAAACGAATTTTCCAAATATTATTGTGCTTTTAGGCGGCATTTTTACAGGGTAAAGGGCCCAAATTTCATCCCCCATTTGTATTTGCCCCCGTAGAGGGTGTATAAAATGTTAGAATGAGCTGGCACTTGGCATGAATTTTCTTTGAACGTTTCTCTATGTATCCACGAATCGCAAAATGCAATTATGTCATGTCAATACGAGATAATAAATAAAATGTGAACACGTGGAAAATGTGCGATCTGAAAAGAGTGTATCTAATTCATTCAAAAGAGAGTTTCAAAATCCTAGTCGGTAGATAAATCTCTAGAAACTACCCTTCCAAGTCCGAGACTGGAAGATATTCAATTACATAGGGAAAGATGTCCCTATTCCTCTGCCATTACCCGATTTATTCACGAATTAATTAATTACTAATTTCTGTTACTTTAATTTTGTTTGCTGAAATTTGTATTGGTTTTTTAAACTTTTCTTCTTATTAAGGCATTTTTGGGGGTTAAAAATGATAATTTTTCCCAATTTTTTAATTTAAATAAAAGTACATGGTTTTGTCCCGATTAGTGTGCCCTGAAAAGTGCGTTGAACATATTAATGTGCCACCAGTTAATTTGTATGTCTTGAAAACCGTCCCCGCGGTTAGGTAATGTGTTCCAACTTCGAACTCTTCCCAACATTTTTTTCTCTACGGGAGGTGTTTTCGTGTAATTTTAAAAAAGTAAAAAAATTACGCCAAGTACACGAAATCAAATAAATCACAAAAAATAGAAGATAATTGCATAATAAAAAAAAGATGTGAAATCAAAATGTGCTGCAAGTACATAAAGGTGCTTTCCCGCAGAGTGCAAAGGCGACACTGTGTAACACAATGTAAGACTCGGTGCTTTCCAACTGCGCTTAATAATATTAAGCAGATATATTTTTATAGAAATAAATATTTCAATACCAATAAATATTTTATTCAAAATACTTGGCGTTGCGCCTCGAATTGGGGTTGCTAAATTGAATAAATATGTATAAATTGCATTAATCTTTTTCTTTTTTTCTTGTGTGTGCGTTCGTAATGTATTTTAGATTGTAAGTGAGTTATTGTAAATTATTAATTTACTATTAATAAGACAATTAACATTTTTTCTGTTTCGCAGCGCCAAGTATTTTGAATAAAATATTTATTGGTATTGAAATATTTATTTCTATAAAAATATATCTGCTTAATATTATTAAGCGCAGTTGGAAAGCACCGAATCTTACATTGCGTTACAGTGTCGCCTTGGACGCTGCGGGAAAGCACCTTTATGTACTTGCAGCACATTTTGATTTCACATCTTTTTTTTATTTTGCAATTATCTTCTATTTTTGTGATTTATTTGATTTCGTGTACTTGGCGTAATTTTTTTACTTTTTTGAAGTTTTTTATGGGGATATCACTTCTTTTTACAAAGATAATTTGCATAGGGAATGACTTCTGATAATTTTTAATATTATATTATCTTCTATTTTTTGTGATTTATTTGATTTCATGTACTTGGCGTAATTTTTTTACTTTTTTTTGAAGTTTTTATGGGGATCTCACTTCTTTTTACAAAGATAATTTCCATAGGGAATGGCTTCAAATAATTTTTAATATCAGATTATTACCGGGGCCGTGGAAGCCGTCAGTAATGAAAATAATCCCCATAGTATATTTATATAATAACATAAATATTATAATAATTTTAAAGAAATACATTTTTTATTTTATACATATACATGAAAATGTGCTTATTTCATTTGCTCGTGCAGCAGAGTTACTTTCTCTTTCAGCTGTTGAAATAATTCTCTTCGTCTGCATCGTTCACTGAAATAGGACACATTTACTAATTATTTATAAATTATCATACGTGCTCATATGTCAAGATAAGTGAATAAATAATTGCGTATGCAAAACCCTACCTTCAAATTTGTGCGTACATAGTCTGACGTAGATCACACTACATCATCTTCTGCTTCGATTATCTGTAAATATATGAAAGCCACATTTTTTTTAGTTATACGACTTAACGTAGAATTTATATAGTAATATAGAAATAGAGTGGCCTTTTGCTATAGTAAGTGTAGAGACTACATAATGTGTCCGAAGGAGGTGAGAGCGTATGGCAGAAAGTCTTGTTGCAGGAAATTTAAATTAAATGCTAATGGTAATAATTCAGCGAAAATGAACAAAGCAATCCAATATTTTTAACGCACAATTTATTGGTGTTGGAATAATATTAATTTAGTATGTTTTTTGGTGAATTGAAATATTGTTAATGGGAATCTAAAACATTAATGAATTAATGAATAGCGTGGCAATTACTGTGGATTTTATATATTAAAGTATTACGAATGTCTTTCACAAAAGATTGAAAAGCATCAAGGGAGATGTGTTTTCAGCGTACTTTCTTCACTAATGTGACTTGCTCTACATTGCCAGCAGTCCACCATAATCTATTTTCTTAATAATTCTTAATGCTACGTCGTTTGACAAATTTTGTAGATTTACCTTTTTTGACAAATTTCCAGAAACTTGTGCGAAACAAGATGCTTTGTCTATCTATCTAATCGTCTCCGGACAACTTCCAAGCCTGTGCGCTCCCTTCATTTTTAACCAAATCCTGTGCGTTCCCTTCAGTTCTATCCAAGCCTGTGCGTCCCCTTCATTTTTATCTAAGTCCTGTGCGTCCCCTTCATTTCTATAAGCTTTACATAAAAACTCTAAATTAAAAATAATTTGCTGGTATAATAAAAATATCTGTCAATTTAAATGCAATGCAATTTGTTATAATATATATTTTGTACATGCATGGTACAAATTTCCAGAAACTTATGCGAAAGAAGATGCTTCTCTGTCGAACCTTCTCCGGACAACTTCCCAGTCTGCTACTCTACATAAAAATCTATTAAAAGATTTTGGCGACCCACCCTGTTAATTGAGACAATAATTCAGTCTCCCATGTAGTGTAAAAAACTCGTGACATTTCAAATTTTGACAACTTACCTTATTTGACACTTGGCAGGTTATGATGAATTGACACTTGGTAGGTTATAAAGCGATGACACTTGGTAGGTTATAAAGCGATGACACTTGGTAGGTTATAAAGCGATGACACTTGGTAGGTTATAATTCAATAGTATACATAGGTATATGTACAATGACGGACGCCGATCCCTGCCGAATGATCCCGAGAGTCGACGAACGAAACATACACTAGTTTCTTTTGGCTGAAGGTGTGCGTGTAACGCGTATACGTATTATGTTGACGAAAATTTGGCTTGGAGAAGGATAAGGAGAAGGATAAGGAGAAGAAAATCTTACCGTTTCTGACAGATCCATGAGACGATATTATGATATCTCTGTCATGCGTGGACAGATTTTAGTGAAATTTGGTCTTATTCGAAAGCTTATATGCGGTTTACATAAGAAAAATGCCTTTAAATTTAGAAAATATTGCAGGCGTGATGAGATGTTAATGAAATAAGTTTCAGGTTAGGTTGGATTAGCCGTTTCTCGAGTAAAGGATAGCGGTAGCGACAGTCGACATATACAGGGTGTCTTTCCTGTACTTGGCGTCGAGACGCTACCGCGTCTCTAGATACGATCTTTCATTCCAGAAGAGCATTCCAAAGAGCTTCATTACAAAAGCAAAACGTGCAAATACAAATTTTGCTCTTATATCTAAAGCCAGCATTGAAAATTTTAATTACTTTTATGAAACGGTAGTTAAGAATTGTATAGTATTAAATACAGCCATTAAAAATTAATAAGAAAGTAAATTATGTAATTTTCATTAAATCTTTTATTTTATTTAACATAACAACTTTCATAACTTAAAAGGGATGGACTTGGAATTGTAACAGATTTTCGCGTCGAAAATCTCTGGTATACAGTGCTCTCGTGTCCCTGTTCTCACTTTCACACAAACGAAAATTAGGTTAGGTTTGGCAGTGACGGAAGGAGTGAGCGGGCACATTAATACGGATAAGTGTTAAAATCTTGCGGTATTAGTGGATTCTATTTAAAAATACGAAAACGTTTCAAAACTGCTCATTTTGCTACTTTTTCATAAAATTGGTAAATCCATCGAAATTATCATGTGCATCTTTGAAAAAATGTTTACTGTGCTTTAATTGTTTAAAAGTACAATATCCTCGTTTATGGCTCATACATTAATAGTTTAACTTAATTAAAAAAAATTATTTCCTTATTTATTTTTGCAAGCTTTTTGTACGGCTTATTTGAATATAAAAGCACAGTAATAGGGGCATCTACACAATCTGGAAAACTAACAGGATTTAGAAAAAAATGTTAAATACGAATGTTTCTTGGTTTCATATATGGAATAAGATTGTGTGAACTTAAAAAGTCCAAGATGGCCGCAATGTAGCTTCTTTGGATGTTTGTAACACATACCACCCTTAAAGGTGCGAATCCACGATGAGATTTTACATGAGACTTTCCTATCATGAGACAAATATCTCAGTAACAACTAAATGTAAATAATGGAAATAGTCGTGATGGATGAGATTTTTAAAAATATATCATGAATCTTGTCTCGGGAGGGTCTATATTCGTGAAATTAATGACAAAATAATTAAAAAATAATAAACTAATGAAATAATTGCCTCATGAGATTAAAGTTTCTTGTAAGACACGAAATTTTTGCCTCGTCGTGGATTTGCAATTCAAGTGCGCGTGTCCCGATAGCGTACCAAATAATACGTACCTAACCCTCTGCATAAATGTCGCATAGTCACATGTGTAACGAAAACAGAATCAAACTCCTGACCAATAAGGATCGATTTTTGTAATTAATATAGAATTTATATCAATTTTGTTAAATAAGTTTCTATTCTTTAAATTATGAATTGTTTCCAAGAATACTTGTGTCAGGAATGAAACGATAACATTTATGACACTCAATGTATGTATATTATCGGGTACTTACCTACTTTACAAGGGAACACCGCGAACCCGGACTCACCGATTGGAACGCAACTTTGTGGCTTTTTAGGGTGACTCAAAACAAGAACAACGGTGCGTTTCATTCGGACCCCATCGCCCTTGAAGCGGGTGAAAACTAACCTCAAAGTCAAATTGGCAATTCCACTTTTTCGCGTATAACTCTCAAAGTACAACAGACAGACAATAATGTTTCAAACAAAAGTTTAATGGTACAATAAGCGCTGAAAACTTGCGTTAACAAAATTTTGAAAAGTGTTTAAAAATAAAAATATGTGATGAAAAAAAACTTTTTCAAATATTTTGTTAACGGAAGTTTGTAGCGCTTATTGCACCATTAAACTTTTGTTTGAAACATTTTTTCTGTCTGTTGTACTTTGAAAGTTATACGCGAAAAAGTGGAAGTGCCGATTTGACTTTGAGGTTAGTCCAATTTCCACCAAAACGTCTTGTTTTGCCCAGATACATACGCGATATAAAACTGAACATTACGACGATTTATCAATACACAAAAGGCTATTTCTACTAAATTTTAGCCACACCATTTTTCAGTGTGTACCCTGAAAAATGAAACATGCACCCCGAGTATCTAAACCTAATGCGTCCTACCTAGCTATCAATTTTTATCAGTCATAAAATTATATGGTCTAATAAATATTTCTGACTGCGTGTTTTAAACTAAAGTGGGGAAGCATTAAAATATGGATAAAGAGTGGTGAACAGAAAATGCCTATCTCTTGAAACGTAATTTTTCATTTTAGTATTAAAATAACACACGAGAACAGCTGTGTTAATAAGAAGTTTTTGTTAGATATGCATAAAATTTGCATGCTATCGAAGAAAATTGAGGTCGAGTTATAACAAAATTGTTTGTACCGGTTTATTCTCAGTTTTACCAAACATTCAGTTGGTTTATGAGATTAATACATGTATAATCAGCGGTAGAGGATATATTGTAGTCGTAAAATCAGCCAGGTGTAAAAGTAAACATGTTCGTGGGCTGGGGCAAGCGTCTCCAAAGAAAGGCATGGGGAGATAAGGACTCCAGTATTCCAAGATGCACGGAATTCTAGAGTGGAATGCTGTGTATGGCCGTTTTTCTGCCTCAATTTACTCCCGAATGTACTTCGTTACATGTCTATCTACCGCTACCTGCACTTGCACGCATTTTATATGATATTGGAAGGTCACTTTAGAAACTGATAGTTTGAAAAACAGTTGTAGTATAATTTCCACAAATTAACGAACACTTTGAGTGGCATCTGCGTGTTTTCACATCGGAGTGTATCCGCCTGGTTCTGATGTGTTTTGTTTTCACGTTGATGTTTTCTGAAAAGCATCAACAGAATTGCTTTTTATTTTGCTGTCTCAGCAACCCTTTATCTGCTCGACTAGTCATAGACTAATACAACTTTTATTTCTATATTTTATATTAGATCTTCATAGAAGTACATATCACGAATCGATCGGCGAGATTTTCCTGATAAAAATTAATTCGAACTAGGGCTGGGACTATTTGTCGAATTTTTCGGTATTCGAATATTCGAATACTTCGGTTGCTCAATTATGTGGCGAATATAATTCGAATATCCAAGTATCCAAATACTATTCGAATGTTTAAGTATTCGAATACTATTCGAATATTTAAGTATTCGAATACTGATGTATTCGAATAGTCCGGTGTGAATTATAAATCAAGTTCTTTAGGTTCATTTTTTTACAAGCTTTTATTTAGATTCAGTTGTGAGATCGTTAGTTTGTTAGGGTGAAATCTTGTAAGTTAATTTTTACCCACTCCAACATATCCGATCGACTTTGAAGCTTACTGATGTATTCGAATAGTATTCGAATACTGAAATATTCGAATATTGAAATATTCGAATACTGAAATATTCGAGTACTGAAATATTCGAGTACTGAAATATTCGCGTACTGAAATATTCGAGTACTGAAATATTCGCGTACTGAAATATTCGAGTACTGAAATATTCGAGTACTGAAATATTCGAGTACTGAAATATTCGAGTACTGAAATATTCGAGTACTGAAATATTCGGGTACTGAAATATTCGAGTACTGAAATATTCGAGTACTGAAATATTCGAGTACTGAAATATTCGAGTACTGAAATATTCGGGTACTGAAATATTCGAGTACTGAAATATTCGAGTACTGCAATATTCGAGTACTGAAATATTCGAATACTGAAATATTCGAATACTGAAATATTCGAAGTTTATTCGTAGCATTCGAATACTTGTAAAATATTCGAGTATTAAATTATTCGAATAGTCCCAGCCCTAATTCGAACTCGACATCATTCGAATTATTTTTTAGGGAATTAGTCTAGGGAATTCAGGAGTGATTCGAATTATGGAAAAAATAGTCCGAATGAGGTCGTAGTTGGGTGTATTTATTTTTAACGGAAAAATTTCACTCGCTCATTGGTAATACGTGGCGTATCCAGAAAGTAAATTCCGATTGGCTATAACAAAAAAACACGAAAAATTTCAAAATATTTTATTTCCATTGTATTTTACATATCTTAAACTACGTTTCCACGTAGTTTCCACCATTATTAAGGCACTTGTCAGGAGGGCACTAGTTTTTGTACCCGCGCCTGTGATCGTCACGCACATTTTTACGTCCTTCATTAAAGTTTCTACTCCATCTCCGTGCCATTGAATCACTCATGGCATTTTCTCCATACACCATACACCTCGCAAAGTTGCCGGCGAATGTCTGCCGGTTCACATTTCTCGTATTCAGGAAACGTATAACAGACTGCATTACATAGGCGACGGGTCACTCGATTAGATAATGTTAAACATGTTAAACACAGAGATCAATTCGTCAACACGATCTGTCTGTCTCAGAATGGCATCTGTGGCCTGCGAATGCATAAAGGAACTCAGCACGCATACGTACAATTTTGACTGCAGCGTTGCTCATGAAAGTCTAATAAAAAACATAGAAATTTAAATTTTCATTACTATCGGCATATATTCAAAGCGCAGAGCGAGGTGGATAAAAAATTTCCCGGCAAAAGCGATCGCTCTGAAAACCTGACTGACTTGAAATGATATTTTGTCAAACTTCGCTCCACTGGCTGTCTTAAGGGGACCTTCCGGTCTAGAGCCCAAAAAGATAGGCGATGTTTAGGAATTAATTATAGGAAAACTACTATATATAATATAATGAGACTTTTTGCATTGTATTAAGGATGTCTTAAATTATAGAAATATATTTTTTGTTTTATAATTAATCATTGCAGACGGCACTGGGGAGTCGTTAAAGTCAAGGCGTCAAAAAATTGACTCAAATCGGTGGGACCTGTATCTCCAAAAGTTATTATCCAATTCGACTGAAACTTTTTTTATTTTGAAGAATATACTTCTGGCTAGGGGGGAAACCAGAAAAAAATACAAAAATGACATTGTTTGAGAAAATAACGACACTTGACGTTTGAAATCACTTTTTCCCTACATTGTTCATCCTTTCAACGGCTTTGAAAATTATAAATTTTCAATTGTTTGTAATTTTTTTTTTTGGTTTCCCCCCTAGCCAGAAGTATATTCTTCAAAATAAAAAAAGTTTCAGTCGAATCGGATAATAACTTTTGGAGATACAGGTCCCACCGTTTTGAGAACACTGTTTCGAGAAAAACGCGTTTAAGGGAAGAAGACCGTATAAATCGAACGATAAATAGAAACAAATTTTTTTCCATAAATCGCTTCCAAAATATTAAAAAAATATATTCTCAACTCGGTATTAATAATATAGCCTGGTGAATCGGCGCGCCTCCGAGCGTCGAGCATTCCTAAAACGCATTTTAAACGCGTTATTCTTGATACCACGTTTTCAAAATTGGCGTCGGGGCTAACTCAAAAACTATTTGACGAATCAACGTCAAAGTTTGCACACTTTTAGTTTATAATATTCCTCAGAATATGAACCACAAGGTTTAACCAAATTATTAATTTTAACCACTGTTTTTAAAAAAACAAATACAACGCGAATTTTTTGTGAAAATCTCACAAGTTTCGCCATTTTTAAAATATGCAATTATTTTACACCATTTGTGGTTCATATTCTTACAATTGGCACATAAAAAAAAAATTATTGGTCTGTTTCACATAACTAATTAACTACCAGAGACGCTACAATCGGCGCCGTTTTGCATCTCGAAAAAAACCTAGTTCAGATACTGCCCTATTTCTTTTGTATTTATTATAATTTTACTGTTATAAATTTTTTTTACTTGTTATAATGTTAAGCGGTAAAACCACTCTAGAGGCAGAAAAAAAGACCTAAATTTGACAATTTATTTTGGGAGTAGAACAAACGGAATAGAATTTCTTTTCAGAGGGTTTATTTAACACATATTGAAGTACGAAAAACAATTTTTTATTGTCATTTTCATACAAAATGGCGGCGACAGAGCCCGTCGTCGAAACCACTTCTTTCAAACTGGGAGGACGGATTTCTCGGAGACTATTGCATGGATCAATTTGAAATTTTTACAGTAGCTTCACAACAATATTCTCTTTGGAAGTACGTAGCCGTTTTTTGATTGAATGTAAACTTTTTTTATAAACAATTTAATGCTCATTTTTAGGACAAAAAATCGATTCATTTCTTAAAAAGTGCAACACTTCCACAAAAATTGATTAAAAAAACCGTACGCACTTCCAAAACCAATTGTACATAGATTATAAATTTTTTATTGTTTGTTCCGGGACTCATACATGCCGAGAAATCCGTCCTCCCGTGGCGGTGTTTTAAAAAAAAAACTGTTTTCGACGTCGGGCTCTGTCGCCACCATTTTGTATAAAAATGACAATAAAAAAATTGTTTTTCGTACTTCAATGTGTATTAAATAAACCCTCTGAAAAGAAATTCTATTCCGTTTGTTCTACTCCCAAAATAAATTGTCAAATTTAGGTCTTTTTTTCTGCCTCTAGAGTGGTTTTACCCCTTAAATAAAGTACCCTTAAAGTTCCGAAAGAATCAACGCATTGGTATCTTTGCAAAAAATTCCTAAAAATCCATACAAACATAAGACGTTTATACGGGCATCTCCCCTAAATTGTGCTATATCTTTACGATAAAAATCATTTTGGGGGTTAAATGCAGATAAGGTGTTGACGAACATGTAAGGAGGGGTGATGACGCGTTCGTTCTGATTTAGTACCACGATTTATTATGCATACGTAAGAACTCGAATTATCTAATTCCGGACCTTTCTTCATGCGTTTATTTTGATTTCAGTTGGATGCGAAGAAGAGCCCGCTCGCGCTGCTCGCTCAGACCTGCAGCCAAATAGGAGCCGACACGCCGTCCAATAAATCTCTCCTAAGCTCGTTGGACAAACCGTCGAGCAATAAATCGTCGAAGTTCGCGGATCAGTCGCGTGAAAAATCGTCGCCGTCGATCGCGCCAACGTCGACGGAATCCGGCAAGACTAATTTCAAGCCGTACGAGTCGTGCCTGGGCCGCGAGAAAACATCGAGCCCGGACGACCAGCGATCTGCCTCTAGTCACTCGACGTCCGGCCGGTCCAGGACACCCGGCAGCAACAACAAACGTTGCCCGAGCAATCAGAGCGCCTCGTCGGTCCGGGCGGCGACACCGCAGGGCCGGAAAACCGCGACGCCGAACTGCGACGTGGCGCGGGAGTCGCCCAATTCGAGGACCCAACTCGAATCGTCAGGCTCGTCTCAACCAACCGTCGTGAGCAGTCCGTCGTTACAAACGAAACCCTCTTACAGCCCCGCCAGCGTCCTAGCCGCGACGGATCCGTCCATCAAGGATCTTCCATTGGGAACTTTCAAGCCAGGCGTCAGTTTAGCCTCGTCGACTTATCTCAGCTACAGCCCGCAGCTGCCCGTCGACGTGATGGCCAGCTCCCTGGTGTCCCAGCACCACGCTGCCCTGAAGAACGGCCTCGTAGCCGCGAACCCGTATCTGAGCTACGCCAGATTGAAGAGCTCCTCGGGCCCGGATTCCTTGATGCCTCTGTGCAGGGACCCCTATTGCACCGGTTGCCAGCTGAACTCTCATCTGTTCGCCAGCTCCGCGAACGGGAAGCTAGCGTCTGGTACGACTGGCGCCTCCGGTTCCTGTCCGGCTGGTTGCGCCCAGTGCGATCACAAAACGCCTTACGGGGCGTTAGGTGTGGCCGCTTACGCTCACGCACAGTTGGCGGCACTGGCGGCGGCCTCGCAGCTTCCGTACGTCTGCAACTGGATCGCCGGCGACACCGCCTATTGCGGCAAAAGGTTCTCCACGTCGGACGAGCTGCTGCAACACCTGAGGAGCCACACTAGCGTGTCGGCGAGCGGCGCTACGGACCCCTCGGCAGCCGCGCTCTCGCTGCTGTCGCCCTCTGTCGGCCTGCCGCCGACGCATCCTCTGTTTTCCAGGACTTACCCCACGCCACCTCTGAGCCCGCTCGCAACCGCGCGCTATCACCCATACGGGAAACCCTCGCCGTTGTTGCCGCCGTCTTTATCTTCGCTGGGTCTGTCGCTCCCACCGCCGCATCCCCATACTCCCGCAGGATTGCCGCCGTACTTCTCCCCGTACTCGTTGTACGGGGCTCCTCGCCTTGGCGCTGCGTCGGGCATGCCCCAATGAGTTCTCGACCACGGGCTTTGCTGGTAGGACGCGTCGGAAAAGTATCAATCGTTTAACTGTGATCCATGTGTGAGTACGAGGGAGTGTTTGATACGCAAGTATCCGAACTGAAGAGCTACGGATACGGAATCGGAGCGCGACGAGGTATCGTCGCCAAGGTAATCTCGTTAAACGAATAAATTGGTTGGTTAACATGTTCACCGTCCGAGCATAAACATAGGCGTATAAACGTGTACTGGCCATGAGGCACAGCTAACTGATGGCTGATGAACGTGTTAATATCCTGCCCGCGGTAGGGTTCGATGCGGTAACGTAATTCTGCGGTGCACCGAGTCTCTTCCTTTTCCCTTCTCGTTGTACGAAATTGCTTGTCGAAATGTTTCTTTGTTGTTCAATTCTCATGTCGATAATAAAAGGCAAAGAGGAAGACACACGCGGGCCCTCGTTTTACGTTGCGGTGGTTGCGCTCAATCTTTATTTCCGTCACGTGCGAAGTCTTCGGTGGGGAAATGCTAATGGGATCGCAAGTATTAGTCTACCAAACGTTTAACTGTGATTCCTGCGCGAGAATAACAGAACGTATACTGGAAGGGAGCAAATCTGAAAATAACGTGTGCCTGAAAGAACCTCCTAATGGCTGCTGCGTAATCATTAACGGTCGGCGCGGATTTAACGGAATCCTTTCTGTCGAGGCGTCAGGATGCTGTCCGGCGGTTAATTTTCATATCGTGCTCGCGTACCCTCTCCGTTTGCGTCGCGGTTCAAATCCATTGACCTGCTCACCCGCCTTGAATCGCAATTTTCGCTGAAAAGTCAAACGTCTAGTACCGCACGCGTGTTCGTTCTATCATAGAGTTCTCTCCTCTTGTACCATCCGCAAAGCTTCATTCACCGACGGGATGATAACTTTCGATCAAGAATGCTTCACCAGCATACGAACTGAGGCATTCGGCTCCGGTCTGGCCCGCTCGCCATATCTCGCAAGCCGCTTGACTTAACGAAGCGAAACAAACGTGTGCCACGGGTAATGTTAAAAAACCAATGTTCAACTGTGATTTCCGAGTGAGAAAGGTGTGATGCGCGTGAGTGGAATAGGCATGTTGCGCTTACGCTGCAGAGAATTATTGTATGTGCGTGTATGTGCGTGTGTGTGTGCGTGTGAATGGGTGATTTTAGAATTTATCAATACATGCGCGATCACGGAGTCTCTTATTCGAAGCAGCGACTAACGGGTAGCTAAGTTCTCAACACCCAATACCTTCACGTACCTTACCCATCGACGAAAGAAAAGTTTTTCACGTTTCGTACTGCAATAGATTTCTTTGAAAACACATCCTTGGAGCGTGATAATAACAGAGTAAAAAAGCACAATGTTGTTTTGAAAATAGTACAAAATATGATAACACTTTAACAGATTCGCCGCCATGAAGAACGCGTTTGGCACGGTCACCCTAGTGGCGTTGCTTTTTCTCTTTGCTTGGACCGTAAATCGATTACATCACTCCAGTACGCTAGTATAATAAATTGAATGACTTATTACTCGGCTCAATAAGTTATACTTTCTTGCTGTTATCAGTCATGGCCTCCTAGACATATACACTGCTGCCTCGGAAGTCTTTGGTCACTTGTTGTATGTAGGTTTGATAAAAGGGTAAGTAGATCATCCTCATTGCAATAGTTTTGTTTCTCTGGTAAATATTAATATTCTCTCAATGTTATTCTAATAATTTTCAATTCTTTTGCAATTCTTTTCCACTCACCATTTTCTACTCGATAATTAAATATTTTGCACACGGTAGCTTTAGGCTTCCACTTTCTAGAATACGGCCGTTGATTTTGGTGGTTCAAACTCTTTCTTGGCAACCCCGCCATTGCCAAGTATAGCAAATCATAAAATATAATATTATTCAAATTAAAATGCCATTAAATAGTTCCCATGCTAAAAATTGAATAGAAGTTTTTAGCGTCTGAATGGGTTGACCATATGAAAAAGCAGTACCTAATAATAAATGGTAAAATTGTACATACTGCAAGGGTGTTTATAAAAATGTGGGACATTTTTTCAGAATCGGTTATGCGCAACAAAATAATAAATAAAAATAGTATACGCATATGTCCGATAATGCTTAGTTTTGCAGTTATAAGAATGTTTATATTTCGTAAAACTCGGGCCCGAAATGCCTGTTAAGGGAGAGCAACACAAAGTGTTTGGTCTTTAAAGAAGACCAAAAAAGCGTGTTCTTTGTGAATTATTGTGAGACACACATACTTCTTTCAGATGTTATTTCCCACTTCATTCACGTTCAACTCATCTGGGAAACCAAACTAAAACATTTTTTTAATCGATATAAGCGCAGATCCAGTTAAGTGTATGGAAATTGAATTATAATAATTTTAGAGCACTGGCAGACTGAAACAAAAAGTTGTAGAATTTCAATAAGAAATGAATACATTTTGGGGTGACAAACATACTAAATATCATTTTAAAAAAACTTCCGTACGCCTAACTGAAGACACTTTTATGTCAAATAAGTACGTGAAACTTAAAGAGTTGATTCATTTAAAATTGACGGAGAAATTCGTTCAAACACTGAACGAAAAACGTAATTTTGAGAACAACGCGTCAAAGTTGTCCAAGCTCGTGCGCGGCAAAACAAAAGGGGCTGTAATTCTCGAACGATTATACTTTTAACTTAAGTAAAAAAAATCGAGTTTTTTCGACCCGTCCAAGTGGTGCTCTTCCTTAAAGTGGCATTTAACGAAGCCCAGCGGTGATTCCGCAGATCGATATATATATATGTATTGATATCATTTCGCCTTTGTTTTTTTAAAGGCGAAAAGGGAATGATACGAATGAAAATATAATATATTCCCGGACGGCGTTTTACGGAATATAAAAATGCTTACAACTGCAAAACTAAGTATTATCGGACATATGCGTATACCAACTCCTCTGTGTTCTTCTGGCGAGTAGAACCCACCCTGATAAAATGTCTCACATTTTTATAAACACCCTGTATAGTAGTAAATGAGGTTAGCAATTTGATAAACGCATGAAATAGTCAATTGTGGTATGTTTTAATCTACTTTCTATTTTATCAAATGTATATATAACAAGTATATCAAACACTTTCAACCGGTAGTGTATGTGGTAACACGCGAATGTTTTCCTTCAAGTTACATATATGTTGGTTATTCGTGACACATGGCTACGAATATGGTAGAGAGACAATCGCGATTAATCTTTTCAGGAACTGTAAAAAAAATTCGATTCTATCTCGAGATTACACTTCGAAATAAATTTGCGAGGCATGTCCTCGCACACCTTTCGCATAACCTCCGTACAAGTAACTGTAGAGTGATACGGTGAACATGAATTTTTTGTTGATCGCGATATTCCGGACATATTGCCTCTATTATTGCGAACATTCGACTTAACATAACGTAATCAGTCTATGTGTAGTATTTATGAACTACTATCCATTACTAATCTTTATTGTAATTATTGTAAATTTGTTCATAGATATGTAGGGATAAGTCGAAAAGAAGAAAATCATTTTTCGACGGGACGGCGGAGCTTAGTGATGATAGACGCGTCTATTGTAAGTTTAAAACAGCCACGCTCAACAGTCCTACCCGCACTCGCGTGTGACATGCTCACAGAGCGCTCTTGGGCTCGTCCATTCTCACCGGGGTACCCTGGTGACTGATACAAGCCGATTTTGATGCCACTTTGCTCGATTGTTTGTTGGACCAACCTAAGAATTTAGCCGTAATTCAGGGAGAAATCAACCCTTTTATTCGGGCCGGCCATTCTATGTGAGCGCTTATAAATCTTAAACGACAAAAGGTACCAAAAATTGGTTAAAATAAAAATTGTATAGTTTCTTCAGATCTATAAACCTGTGCGAAAAATTCTCAGAAAATGGTTTGGGAATTTAATTTTCATAAAAAAAAATTTAGAAGAAAAACAATCGCACAGATTTATAGGTCTCAAGAAGCGGCATAACTTTTACTGAAACCGTTTTTCAATATCTTTTGTCGTTGAAGATCTACAAGTACTTTCATACAAGGGTTGATTTCTCCCATAAAGTAAAAAACGGGCAACACACATTCGAGCAAAGTGGCATCAAAGTTGGCGTGTGCCAGTCACCGGGGTTCTCTTGGCAGTTGTCGGGCTCACTTGGCCTGGAACGCGCCCGCGGCTCCCAGGATGACAGTTGAGCATGCCTGGTTTAAAAGGTCCCTCACTAGGTGGCGAATATTGCGTCTATATTTTTTTGTAACCAAAGTTTTAGTAACCGACCGATAATTTCGTAGCGTTACGGGCTCGTGTATAACAATGTTATGTACCGAAGAAAAACAAGAGTATTGAGAGATATTCAGTTGTAAATAGATTTATTTTATTGTACACGAGATATATGTGTATATATAGGTGTATACATATATAATTATCATGATCGAAGGCATTTTGAATGTCGGGATATATTTTGGCTTATAAAGAACGATCCTGATTATTCGTTGAACGTGTAATAATGAATTTCTACTCCGATCTGAATTTTGTATTTTTCATTGCTTATTCTTCTTTGGAACGCACAATGAGATCTGTTGCTTTATCGTTGATTCTATTATTATTGTTTTGCATTACGTAACCCCATTGATATCCTATTAAAGTGAAATACATCAGAACTTGTTTCTTATCAGGATATAAATTTACCTTTAACTCGTACATTTATACAACAAAATTATAAATAAATCGACTGAAAAATGTAAGGGATAGGTAAGAATGATACAAAACTGTTTCAATTAAAAACAACAAAATAGTATTTTTCTCAATATTTAATTTTCATGGAGTACAGTATATGTAATGGATATATTTTTTTTATACTTTCAAAACTGTCCTTTACATTTTTGAGAAACCTCCTCGTCCTTTTAACACTCTACAATATTTTCTACAGGCTGTACGAAAATCCGTCGTTTTGAGAACGCCTTTGCAAGAGCTATAGGTATCCCATACCTACATACATATTCAAGGAGTCGAGACCGATATAATTTCGGTTACGGTCGCGGTCACGGTCACGTGAGTGAGACAACCGAAATGCCACTTACGGTCGTGCCAACCGGAATAGGTGAGCGACGATCGGTCAAGAGTTTCCTCTCCAACTTGGTGAGAGAATTTCTCTCGGAATTACGGTCAACCGAAATTCTTGAGGGATAGAATTACCGTCAACTTAAATTGTTGAGAAATAGTAAACACGGTCAACCAAGATTCGTGAAAGATAAAAATACGGTCGATTCAAAATTGTGACTCCTGACTAAAATTTCTAGGTTACTTTAATTATTTTTTATCACGTTTATAACCTGACCTTTACTCTTTTGCATTGCATGACGAAGTACACAGTATGGAGAGTTGGGGCACTTTGATGCATGGGGCACAATGAAATATAAATAATATCTTGATATCTGTAAACAGTTAGAAGTTCAAAACATGACCACAAGATGACACCTTACAAGCGATCGTTTCAATGAACAGTAGAGCGTCGATTATCCGAACTAATTGGGAGACAAATCCGTTCGGGTAAATAATCTGGTCTGGAAGAACCAAATTTGTGAATACGTCATAAATCAATTAGAAATTAAAAAACTGTTTAAAATGAAATATGGATGTTTATGCGTAAAAGAATACATACCTAATAAGAAAAATAAATTAAACGTTTTTAGATACTGCCAAGGTGGGGATTCCCTCTAAAATAAACATTTGTACAGAATCTATTTATTTTCTATTTCTTTATCACTCATAGTTTTATATCCCGGATTATTTTCATCTATGTTTATCCATTTGTTACGATCGTCGTTACTACGCGACATGAATTTTCCAATTCACGATTGGTTTCACTTTGGCTCTCGTTATCATCTGCATCATTGCACAACTTAGTCCATGCTGGTTTAATAGTAGTACATGTTAAGGGGATGTTCCTGTCTAGAGCCCCATAAGAATAGGTGAGCTTTAGGAATTAATTAAAGGAAAACAACTCCATATAATTTAATGGGACTTTTTGCATTGTATTAAGGATGTCTTAAACTATAGAAATATATTTTTTGTTTTATAATTAATCACTGCAGACGGCACTGGGGAAGTCGTTAAAGTCGAGGCGTAAAAAATTTCATCCAAAACGGTGGAACCTGTAGCGCCTAAACCATCGGTCTGAAATAAAAAAACAATAGCAGATTATTAAAGGGCATGAAACTCGTTAGTGGACTTACCAGAAAAAATTAGAAAAGTGACATTTTTTTAGAAAAAAATGACACTTGAAGTTTGAAATCACTTTTTCCCTATATTTTTCGTTCTTTCAAGGCCTTAAAAATTACAGTTTTCAAAATTTTTTAAATGTTAGTGGTTTCTCCACTACACAGAAGTATATTCTTCAAAATAAAAAAAATTTCAGTCAAATCGGATAATAACTTTTTGAGATATTGGTCCCGCCGATTCTATGAACACTGTTTCGAGAAAATAAAGTTTTACGTGAGCGCCGAGTGGCCGGGTGTTACCAATGCATTTGCCGCTACTGAAATGCCTATAAGTTCGGGAATTTTACGAATTTTAAAAAATTCTTTCAAACACTTATTTTTATGAGGTTGATCATTCGAAAAAGATATACAAAAAATCGATTTTTAGACAGGAATCTCCCCTTAACTTTTCCCATGCTTCGCTCAACATTTAAATGCAATCTTTTAAATTAAGCTTCTTATAAAACCTGCAAGACTCCCACGGCGTTATCATCAGCAAACAAGAAACGACGTAATAAATTCTTTTGGTAATGTCTCTTGGAAGATTCAACAACTGACAGGTCTATTGCATATTACATTGGGGCGTAAGAAAAAAATCCCTGCGATTTCGCTTTCAAATTGAAGAAGTTGTGCTGGTGCATTATCTAATAAGTACTAAAAGAACTGAACGGGCACAATCGTTTTCCTCTTGATAAGTTTTAATAGAGGGTGGGAATACATATTTGAACCAACCCGTAAACGTCAAAGTATCCATCCACGAATTTCTGTATACATATATATATGTACTGACTTATCCCGTATTCCGATAATCGACATTCTACCGTAATGTGTGTCACTCTGCAGTCAGCAACGTGTCAAGAGCAGGAGCAAACGCGTTCTCGTTGTTCTGTACTAAAAACTAAAATAGTACCTACAGCACAAAAGTGTATTGTAATTAAAGTTTTGCTTGCCTCGATTTATCGTCCATGCTGCAGGTAAGTTATTGGTTTTAGTAATCTTTATTTTATTTATTTTCTGATGATCCTTCTTATAAGGAGAGGTTTTTAGGTGTCCACCTCCGATTGTTTCGGTTTTTGGATATGTTTCAGAGGACCAAAAATAAGAAATACGTGTCTCTTTATTTTGGCCCGTTTGCATATTTAGGGGGTGAAAACACCCCTCAAAGTCCATAAGAAGAGGTTAAAATTGATTTTAATTCCGAAGAATCTTTTGTTTTTGTTTATTATTGTGATTGTCTTAGTTGTGATGACGTTATTTGCGTTATTAGTTTTCAAAAAGGAAAAGGGACAAATTATTTTTAATACTATATTTCTAAAGTAATAAAAGAAAATTTAAAAATGGTGTAGTCCTAATTAATATTCAGTGGTAATATCCTGTATTAATGTACCTACCCCTACCTATGAATCATTGTACCCCAAGTTTGGATTGATGTAAATCTCAATTTTTAAAGAAATGTTAACAATTTTTTTATGCTTGGTATAAGAAATCCAAACATTTGTTAAATCTAGAATAAATTATTAACATATTGGCCTCAAAGTTGTGCCACTAAGATTGATTTGTCAAAACTTATTTAAGTTGAAAAAAGTGAAAAAAAATCAATTAAAAATTAATTGATTTAATTTATAATAAACTTTTAAAAGTAAATTTATTTTTAACAATTTTAAAAATTCGTATAAATAATTAAAATATTCTTATATTAAATAAAATATTCATTTATAAATGAAAGAAGTTAACGAAAGATAAATTACAAGGATTAACAATTTCTTTTTGAGAGCACAACACCGAATTTTCAGAAGACTAACTATAAAAATATCCGGCGGTTGCCAGTCGCTAATACTGCGAAAGCTTTTTGGGGTGTACAGCGTTAATGCTAATAGCTTCTATTTAATTCCACTACTTCTAATAGAACAATACATCATTTAGAGTTTTAAATACAACAATGTTTCGCTAGGCTGACGCCATTTGGGACCGACAGTGTCGGAGTCAGAATAACAAATAACTCTCGGGGTCTGATTTCAAGAAGCCCGAGCCCTGTCACGAGAGTGACAGACAAATGTGAGCGGCAAGAACAGCACATCTTCCCGGTCTGTTCAGCTGTGTCGAACCCAAGACCCGACCGTTTCTCTCATAATTACGGTCGAAGTTTCGCTCATCTCAGAATTTCTTTCATCTCACAATACAGTCGGAGATGCTTAACCGAAATGCGACCAGTCAGGCATTTCGGTTACCTCTCAGGTTCTCGCAATATTACGGCCAGAATTTCGCTGATCTCTCATTACCTCACATCAATTAAAGGATCACTTCTAGGAACCCGAAAAACAGGGGCAATTTCAAATGCTCATAACTCAGGCAAAAATAGTCATATCGATAGTTTAAAAATATGGTTTGAAAGCGTGAAATCTCTACTTTCAGCTACTTTTTTCAGATTTTAGCTGTATTGCTTTTCGATAAAATTATAGCGAATAAAGAGCACCTGGTCAATTTTCAAAAATTTTCTTCAACTTTGAGATGTTTCACGGGGAGCACGAAATTTTTTACACAAATTCCATTTACACCAGTCGAAAGCGGCCACTTTCCTGTGTAAAAGCAGACTAATGAATTTCTTGTGCGATTTTTTTTGGCCCAGTTATTCAACTTTGAAGCAAAAATCTTTTTTTTTCTTTAGTTGCTCCTAGGAAGCGATGCAATCAGCGTAGAACGTTCACGAAAAAAGCAATAGAAAGATAGGTCTTTCCTCTTTAAGACGCATATTTTGCTTCTTCGATTCGGTTCACATTTCGGTGCACCATGTCCTTTCGAAGATGTGCTTAAAAATTGTGCAAATTCCATTTTTCTTCAACTCACTGTATCTCCGCGAGGGATGACCGGAACATCAACGGATATGTATTGCGGTTTGCTTCCTTCTGCCCCTTTATCGTGATTTTGTTCCAGTAGGAATTGCAGATTGATGAAATAAGGTTTCAGGGAATAATACTTCGGTTGTATCAACAGAAAAATTTATTGGTAATAATTTTTAAATTCCTAAAGTCGGCACATCTGCTGACCATGCTTTGAAGACAGATGGCAGTACTTTGGACATCGGTGAAATAAGTTAGAAAATACAAATTATTACTACATCCGTTGACATTACAGGTTTATCGCTAACACGAGACCTTTCTGACATTCTAATTTTGATTTTTGGTGTCGATCGCTGAAAACGAACGGCACCAGGTGGTAGCCAAAACAATACTGAAACAGGATTAGCGCATATAAATCAACCAAATCTAAACCCAAATCACCCAGGCCGAGAAATAATCGAGCGTCGTTTTAAAATAAGTAAAAATATATATTTACTGTTTTATAATTAAAAATTTCGAATTTTCATAAAAAAATATAATTTAATAGTGGAATTCGAAAACCGGTTTTTTCAAAAGTCGGTTTTTGTATAAACCCTATACGCAATGTATCATTATTGTGTACAGCAAACAAGGGGCGTAAAAAAAATTGATCTATTCATTCAATTCATATTTATGAGATTATTTAACAAGGGTATAATATTGACAAAAGAATTATGAGTGGTGTTGCATTACGTTACATTTCAGCACCCGATGATGACACGTCAAAAATAATAAAATAATAAAACGGTTTTTTCATATTGCGATAACAAGCAACTCGAAACATATCGGTTGCTCCATAAAACGAAACATATCGCGAAAAGGACGCGAATCATCCCTTACGGTCGTTTACTGCGTGATGGTTAGTTGTCGTTTATTAACACGTTTCGTGCAGCGCCAAAATTAGTTGACCGTCCCAGGTGGCGGAAATAGATTTTCGTATAAAGTGTACCCGTTTATGCTACTTTCGACATTTCATAACATTTTAACCAAAAATAATTTATTCACTCGCCATACTATAGGGGTTTCATTCGGCGAACCCGTGTTTCGTTTTGATTTCGGCTCGCCTTTTTACATGAGGCTATAAATTATGATTTTTTCGGCACGACTGTAAATCAAAATATTATGAAAACATGCTCACAAAAATAGATGACTGAAGCATAATTTTGAAAAACAATTACCTTCGGTAAGGGCGAATACTTTTCACGTTCAAATGACAGAGCGAAAAAAGTTCTATCCAAAACTGGAAAAAGTTTTACCTTTTCCAGACAAAACATTGTGGGTAAAAAATAATAAATATAATTTTTTAGGATACTTTAGACAACCAGTTCATAATTTCATTAGAATAGTAATGAAAACGAACGAAACAATTGGTGAAGAAAGTGTACGAAATAAAAAAGGGATAAATAATTAGCAATTACGTTGAACACCGTGCAAGTATTCGCCAAATCGTTCAATGCACACGAAAAATTAAAAACTTCCGTCATTTTATACTTTTTTCACAATATGTATTTACATCTCAAAATTGTATAATCCAAAGTATTTAATAAAGAAATTGAATAAAAATATTGATGAGAAGTAGAATTCAACAGAAGAAATTTTAACTTACCTCGCTAAATACTAAAAACAGCTGTAGAATAGTGAAAAATGATTCAAATTCGTAACGACTGCTCACTAGGGTGGCTCTTATTTACTCTTGGTAAAAATTTTTTTCAAGATTTTCTTCGGGGCACCCTCCAGAATAGTTCCAAATAATTAAAAAAAAAATCTGTGTAAAGTTTCAGCTCGATCGGATAACGGGAAAGGGTGCCCCTGGGCCGTTAAACATTTAAATCATTATTTAACAGCTCGCGAAGTCGATTTTATATAACGTCTTCCAAGTTATTGATTAAATAAAAAAATATGTCAAACAAAAGTTGTAGATCCGGACAAGGAGCATCTTTTTTTGGTGTACTACTATTTTTCGTGCGACAAACAGTTTTCGAAAAAAATCCGAAAAACTAAAAAAAACTTTTTTTTTTCAAATTTTGAAAGTTTAAATGCTTCTAGAACGCTTTTTATTTATGAAGGTGAACAAAAAAAATGGAATCTTTATTTTCGAGGACTATTTTTTAAACATTTAAGGGGGGGGGGGCATATACCGAAATATGCAAACAAGATAAATTTTTTTTTTCTTCTTATTTTCAGTGTTTGATATGTGATGAATGTTTCCTGAAAAGTTGGGGTCGAAATTCGCAAAAATATTGGAGATATAGACGTCAGAAGTGAGGTATTCAAATGCATTTTTCTCGATATCATGATTTTCTAGCATGTTACCCACGATTACTCGAATACTATTCAACCGATTTACTTCAAATTTTGCATGGCTATATGAAACACTGTTACTCAGTTTTGTGACGGCGTGGATATTTTATTTGATTCATAGTTTCTTTTTTATTGCTTAAAAAGTGCAAGATTTCATGTCCGAATTTTTTTTCAAATTTGGAAAATTTACATGTATATCGAACATTTCTTATTTATGAAGACTGAAAGAAATGTGTATTTTTCATTTTCAACCCTAAAGGTTAATGCTGTTACGTCTCTGTCACCAATGAGCATACTTGACTTCTAATGCGTATATCTCCGATATTTTTGCGAATTTCGACCCCAACTTTTCAGGAAACATTCATCACATATCAAACACTGAAAATAAGAAGAAAAAAAAAATTTATCTTGTTTGCATATTTCGGTATATGCCCCCCCCCCCTTAAATGTTTAAAAAATAGTCCTCGAAAATAAAGATTCCATTTTTTTGTTCACCTTCATAAATAAAAAGCGTTCTAGAAGCATTTAAACTTTCAAAATTTGAAAAAAAAAGTTTTTTTTTAGTTTTTCGGATTTTTTTCGAAAACCGTTTGTCGCACGAAAAATAGTAATACACCAAAAAAGATGCTCCTTGTCCGGATCTACAACTTTTGTTTGACATATTTTTTTATTTAATCAATAACTTGGAAGACCTTATATAAAATCGACTTCGCGAGCTGTTAAATAATGATTTAAATGTTTAACGGCCCAGGGGCACCCTTTCCCGTTATCCGATCGAGCTGAAACTTTACACAGATTTTTTTTTAATTATTTGGAACTATTCTAGAGGGTGCCCCGAAGAAAATTCAAAAATCGAAAATAAGAGATTATTAAAAATGTTCGTACTGAATGCTTATGCAAAAAGAAAACCCAATACCTGCAAAGCTCTACTTTCGCTTCCACATTTATTAGGACAGGACCCATGACGCGACCGTGCACGTCACTCGCCGTAGGATAGGAATTCCTCATGTCGCGACGGTGACGTCACTCCCACGGAACGTGTTAACCCTTTCGCGCCTAGCGTCGGATATATCCGACGTCCGCAAAACCATCCAAAGTGCGCGGAGTCCGAAAAAATATTTAAAAAATTCTTCGACCTTTGCTTTTTGAGTTGTGTCCAAAAAACCGATTTTTTATTAAGAGAAGTAGGGTATATGTCCCAATTACTGCCACTTGATTTATTTTATGTAATAAAAACGTAACGTATGAAAAGAAATGTACAAAAACATGTTATTATTAAATGGAGATTCTGATTTACATAAAAAAAATATGTGTACTCATATGTAGGGTGAAAGCACTAGTAGTCGGCCACCCTCTAGTAGTCGACCACTTTTATTATTTAGCTTAAAGAAATAAGTACTGAAATAAAGAATTTATAAAATTACAATTTTATATTATATTTTGAATTTCTAACTTTACAATACGACAAAAAGCGCCCTACATAGGTAAAAAAAAATAAATGCTTTTAAAGTGATTTGTAAACTAATTTTGAATCTACATGCGCCATTGCTGTTTTCTAACCCGAGAAACATAAGTGTGCTTTGAATAGAAACTACAAATGTAATTCAGTTCTATACATTTTTTACTGGAAAATTATGCTATTCCACTGAAAAAGCATCAACAATTTTATATGCGCTTCAAAAATTTAAAACAAATGGGATAATTTATTTATTTATGGGAGGTCGGTAACTGGATCATCATTCCCTTTCAATTTTCAATAGCCGACCACAGCGGTCGACTTCTGAAGCTAACTGCATTCACAATGAATGCTAATAGTCGACCACGTTTATATAATTTATTTGTAGAATACAAATACCTACTTTAAAAACATAAAATTTGTTACTGCTTCCTATCTTGAAAACGAAAAATTTAATTTACATTGGAAAAGAAAAATAGTTTCTATTTCTTATTAAAATTTTGATAAAGTTTTTAAAAGAACTTATTTTAGTTACGCATTATTCCTGTCATTTTTAATTATTTACTGATGTTGCACATTATATTTAAAAATGAATTTTAGTTTGTAATGCGCACATAACCTATTTTGAATTTCATATTAAAAAAGGTGGTCGACTACTAGCTATCGAACCGGTCGACTTTTAGAGTTAAGCGGTCG
Organism: Andrena praecox; assembly: GCA_963932275.1. Taxonomy (NCBI): domain Eukaryota; kingdom Metazoa; phylum Arthropoda; class Insecta; order Hymenoptera; family Andrenidae; genus Andrena; species Andrena praecox. The sequence continues at coordinate 40,483,414 of OZ010731.1, forward strand.
ATTATTAAAGCATTCGGACACTTTATTTTTAACGCTAATTATTTATTTTCCCCGAACTTTCCTACTAACACAAAATATTTACTGATACATTAAATACATTTGAATTACTCCAATACATTCTATATATTTTATAACATTGATTGTTTATTTTTTTTCTGTACTTTTCATTCGAGTTTAGCTTTAAGTGGTCGACTACTAGTGTTTTCACCCTACCTAGTATTTAAAAATTAATATTGAAAAATGAAAGTGCCATTTGAGCGTCAAAAACGTGACGGCGTTAGTAGGAATTGATGGCAAAATCATACCAAAGAAAGGGCAGCAATTTTACTATTGAACCTCTATCTATTGCATAAATTGCATATAAGAATTACTTTAATGATATAACGAATAAAATACATGATATTTATTGTTAAATTATAAGAATTAACGGTGACATCATTAGGGACAAAAGTTTTCGGCTTGTCCCTATTACCGTTGGCAGTATGCGGGACAAAAGAACGTGAAGTACACATGACTGTCATCTCTGAAAGTTCTAACTTCTAACCTCAAAATTAATTTAGGTGACAGTTATAGGTACACTAGGATCGCTCGCGAATTTTAATTAATTATTAATAAATTCTTCATATTTAATTAATAAAACTATTTTTTTTAATGAAAGAGATGTTAAATAATATTCTGTTTCAAACTGAAACGATTTTTAGGTTACACAACACGCGAAATGAAGTTCAGTTATGATTTTAAGGTGGCAGTAATTGGGACATCTACCCTATCTTAGGAAATTCTTTTCCACAAAAATAATGTCATATTCGGATTCAGCACCACAGAAAACATACGGATGCCAGGTTTTAGCCAATTATTTTGAAATAAGAGGATTTTGCCGTTTTTCGCATACGCCTCAATAACACGAGTAAAATAATAGTATAAATAATAATAATAACAATAATAATATAATAATATAATAATAATAAGTAATAATAATATAAATATACAAGATATTGCACATATCATTTTCGAGATTTCTTAGGTACTATGAGTAGGGGAGGCCGGGGCTGGTTGTCACAAGGGGTAGGTTGACTAATTGTTAATAACTTTGCACCGACATATGCTCTACTGCAGAACGATTTACTGTAGAAAGAAGTCACTTCTACTATGCCATGCATTTATGTTCGACCCCGCGATCGCACGTTTTTTAACAGTTATGAGTGTTGACTACGTAAGTAAATATTTTTTCTTAAAGATTTTATGTTTTCACGCTCTACATATATAGTTACAATAGAATAAATTTTAAGGGGCTATTTTGAAGTTTGTTCAGTAGACGATTTATTGACATAATATTTTTGTTTATACATAAATAATTGAAGGTTATATAGATTATTGAAGTCAAAATGATCGGTCGGGGTTGGTTGACTAATACCGTTAATAAGGTTTCGATTGTTATTCTGTTATTCAGAAAGCGATTTTTATTTTTTGTCCAAACTTCACTAGGTATGTTATAAATACATTATAATTTATGTTTAAGTCGAAAAAATTTTCAGTTTATTATTAAAATATGAAGAAAAGATAATTAATATATTATAACGAAGCAACTCGTGCGACACTGTGTTATTGTATTATCACTGAGATAAGTTGCTAATAACATTTTCTTAACTGATTGTACCTATAGTCAACCTACCCCATACTGTAAGTCCACCAACCCCGACCATGGGGCTAGTTGACCAGCATGGAAGGTGTTAGCAAAACATTACAATACCTTAATTGTTGTCACATTGAGTGAACTTTAATAATTTAATCAGCCAGCCAAATGTATGCCCTATTAAATATACTAACCAGTTTAATGATATTTCATCCACATAATTTATTAAAAATCGAACACTGAAAATCTGGCCTACCAGCCCCGGTCTCCCCTACTTCCAAAAAATATATTCCAAATCAGGAAACTCCTTTCACTGTAAGCGAATGATTACTTGTTAGATTCAAGTTAACTTCTATCCATAGAAACATATAGCGAGGCAAAGTACGCCAATTTCAGAAAACATGTGATCGCTCCCACGGGAATTTTTCCCCATCTTCAAACGTTTTCCAAGCAACTTTGGGTACCTTATAGCAACGCTTACGCGTGTAAAAACTTAGTCTATGGATGTAAGGATCTACCGTTAAGGAACTAGTTCTTGATCGGGCACTAATTTTTGATCAGTTCATGAAATAAATCGTTCTTTTGAGTTTATGTCAATAAATAATTGTTTGAAATAATTACTAACATAAAAATTGATAATTCAAAAATATATGTGTTGTCTATGAAAGCAGTTAGTATTGTTAGTTTTAGATGATTAAAAACTAGTTCCTAGTCACCTTATTATTCCATACCTTATAAGTATTTAAATTATATATTTATTTTCAACTTTTTAAAATTTTTCCTTGAAGTTTAAACATTAATTCAACTTTTAGTATAAAAAAAGTCTATGATTTAATGTTTTATTAGGTTAAAAATAAATATTAAAGCGGGAAACCTTCTAAACTGATCAGAAACTAGTTCCTTAACGGTATGGCAAAAATATACAAATGTATCATAGGTTTTCAAGGAGGTTAAAAATTTGAATTTAGTTCGGGCTTCTACGGGATCGGACCACTCCGCGTTGGCGGCGTTTCTTTTTGTTGTTCGACCAGCAGCGTGCCTTGCTTCCTGTCTGTGCTGGTCTCTGTCGATTACATAGTCGTGTTTCGTAGCGGCGCGGCAACGTCCCTCGAGCGCAACAAGAAAGTCGCGCTGGAGGCAAGGCGAGTAGCTTGTCAAGAGCTTCCTTCCGGCGATGCAGTACGTCAGGGAGGTATGGACGTCGGCGAAAGCGACCAGCACTCGCCGCAGGGTGCTTCAAACGAATTAGTTGGCGCCAGAAAATTCAATGGTTTCTGTCCTGCGACCGGCGGACCGGTCTCACCATGCTGCTTATATTATATTTTCCCGCCTGCGAGTCATCTCGCCGCGCGCCAAGTGGCCGCACTCCACTTTTCCGTTTCCTCCGATGCTTCGGTGCTTGTCGGCGGACTTGAGAAACCAATCCGCGCAATATTTCGAACTTAAATCGTCGCGATACTAAACATTCTACTGACAAATAACAACAAAGTAATGGCAACAGATAGGAGAATATGAAATTTATTTATTTATTTAAATATAAAGTTCATTTAGCAAAGTGTTTGGTAGATCGTGGTATCGCGGAGGTAATTCGTCGTGAAGAAACAAGTAAAAGGTGTAGAATAAGCTTTCTTGTTGATTCCATAGTATCTAAGAAAAGTAATTTTAAATGTAAAAGTACTTTGCGTTTTTCGAATTTTCACAAAAAATATATTTAAAATAGAAAATAAATATTGATACTTATTTTAAAAGTTTTCAGTTCTTTTAATATTCATTGAATTACAAACGTATAGCAAAATAAAATATAATCTATATATGCAAAACCAAATAAATAAAAAAAAATAACTAAAATCCGTACAATTTTTGAGTTCACTTAATATTTGTGGATCCACAAAAATGTAACACAATAAAATACACTGCACTCAAAACCAAATGAAAAAAACTAAAACAACTAAAATCCGTGCAAAATATAATTTATAAATCTTAATTTCATTTAGTATTTTTCTTCCGAAAATATGAACTCACGAAGGTTAGTTTTACAGTAAACCAAGTTTTACAATAAAACCGTTTTTTCTTAAATTTGAAAACCGGTTTTCGAACTTTACAAATTTATAAAAAAAATCGGTTTTTAAACCCGGTTTTTAAAAACCGACAAGCCCTAGTATGTGTGCACTTCTTCAAGCGTGAACTTTTGTTGACGTGGCCACGTTTAAATCATTGTTTATATCGAAGAGATAACAAGTCCTGAACAATTGACAAAATAATTATTTTCGCATTTGAAGAGCACAAAAATCATAATATACTATAAGTACTAGAACTGTTTCATGCCAATTTAATATGCAGACCGCAACTTTGTTTATAACAATATGGACAACAATTTTAACAATCCTTGTGACACTTTCTTCTTTAATTCTACCACTTCTCAGATTGTAGAATTTAATATCCTCAAAATTGTTGATTTTACTTTGTGAAAAGTTGACAGAGTTAGTATTTCGATACAGCCAACGAATATTATATGTATATTCGAAATTGCAATACCGATAATATACTACAGCAGAAGGAACTTCTTAGTCATTTAGTTCGATAACGTTTGTCATTTCAAATTCTAGATAATCGAAACAAATTTCGCCATTTGAAAGATTCTGTTAATGTAAGAATTGTTAAACGTCGGTTTCAAATATTCTAGCTGTACATATAGGGTGAAAGCACTAGTAGTCGGCCACCCTCTAGTAGTCGGCCACCCTCTAGTAGTCGACCACTATTATTGTTTAGCTTAAAGAAATAAGTACTGAAATAAAGCATTTATTAAATAAAAAATTTATATTATATTTTGAATTTATAACTTTAAAATACGACAAAAAGCGCTTTTCATAGGTAAAAAAAATAAATGCTTTTAAAATGATTTGTAAACTAATTTTGATTCTACATGTGTCATTGCTGTTTTCCAACACGAGAAGCATAAATGCGCTTTGAATAGAAACGACAAATGCAATTCGGTTCTATACATTTTTTACTGGAAAATGATGCTAATTCACTGGAAAAGCATCAGCAATTTTATATGCGCTTAAAAAATGAAAAACAAAGGGTTAATTTATTTATTTATGGGAGGTCGGTAACTGGACCATCATTCCCTTTCAATTTTCAATAGTCGACCACAGCGGTCGACTTCTGAAGCCAACTGCATTCACAATGAACGCTAAAAGTCGACCACGTGTTAACTATAATTTATCTTAATCTAACCTCAGAAACGGGATGACTGTGCATTATTAACATAAATTTAGTAGAATGAGTAATGAAAAAGACAGTGGTGCCAGAGAGTCATGCAAATGAACAAAAATTTAAAAATAAATGTTTAAAAATAAAAACAAAAGTTTTAAACAATACAGTGATGAGGCTTTAATCAATGCTCTTAAATCTATTCGTGAATCAAACATGAGTATCCGTTCAGCGAGTAAAACTTTTGGCGTAGCAAGAACAACTTTAAATGACATAATACATGCTCGAGTACCAGAGAATAATCGTCGCATGGCACCTTTACCTTATTTATATTTACCAGGAGAAGAAAAAATTGTAACTTAGATAACTAATTCAGCCAAGTGTGGATTTCCTTTAAAAAAATATAATGTACCTAGGTAGTTCTTCTACATTAGAATTTGAGATATGAAAAAGACTGTAGAAAACTAGAAAAAAATCAAAGGATTATTGGGAATCATTCGCATCAACTGTCACAAATGTTCGCTAAAACAAGATGTTCGAAATAATTTTTTCTTCGTTCTGAGCAGTTGGCACCACTTTTGCTCTACCCAATATAAAAGTCATCAACGAATAGAGCTTCATTTTTCTTTTCAAGGTGGTCACGTGACTTAATGGTGGTACAAAATTAAACAATAATACATTAATTATATACAGGCTTCAGAAGCCAATCAGAACTTTCCCTGAAAACGAGTTATGTAGTTCAAAAACCTCTTTATTGTTAAAACTTTCAGTCGATAAATCAATTAAGTCACTACTAGAATTACTAGGCAAAATTATTCAGACGACAATCAGTGTAAGTCACTTTAAAGTCGCATCAAGTTATACGGTTTGTTGTTTATTATTTAAAAAATAATTGGACGCCATCTTACTTACCTCATAACCCATACAGCACACCTCGTTGCAGAATCATTGCCGGAACGTTGCAGGACTACATATTTGTAATGTTGCCGCAACTTTGCAAAAATACGCACCTGCAATATTGCGAAGGCGAACATAGGACTGAACCTGCAACGTCTCTGCAATGTTATGTTGCAACATTGCCATCTTGCACCGTATCATTGCAGAGACGTTGCTGCAATGTTATGGTGCTGTGTGGGAAGTCAAAGAAATGAAAATTCGCGTTCTTTGTTGTGAGAAAATCACCATTTTTCTTTCATTTATCTGATGAACAATTGACTTGAACAGTGAATGAACAATTTTGAACAATGACTGAACAAAATTTGTCTGATTGTGACGATGGTAAGTGAAATGAAACCTTCAAAATAATTTGTTATAATTTTATACGCATGCTTATTAACGTGTATTGTAAATATAAATATTAAGTTGTGATAATATTAATGTATATTTTTAAAATACCTAGTTAGAGAATAACGAGGACTTTTTCAAAATTTTCAGTGGGCATTTGACACAAGTAACAATTTTTTATTGAATCTGATTTCTTTTAAAAAACCATGGCGATTTTTTTGTTTCTCTTGCCGTTAAGGTAGTTCCTGAATAATCTACTAAATTCAAGAATTCTTTCAAATTTCGTGCAAAACTAATTCGGAATACAAGAAACCCTTGTACAAAGTTTAAAATCGGTTTACCGCATAGTTATCGAGAAATTGTTAATTAAAGTTGATGCATTTTGACACTGTGGCATATGCCGGAGTAAAAAAAACAGGGTTATAGTTTCAGTTTTTCTTCTGAAACCGGAAAACCATATTCAAGAAATGTACCAAAATTGGCACAGAAGTACACCGAAATGTCAGGAAATGAATTTATCGATTTCTGCAAAACTGACCACATAGTTTCTTCGCAAATGCCCATAAAAAATAGGTTTACGTGCAAATTTTTCAGAAACTTACGTAGAGCAATCAACGTGACAACGTCGCACAATCGATGTGTTTAGACATTTAAATATAGCGAGCGACGATTCAAATTCATACGAATATTTTTCTGACATTTTGGTTATAAAAGACGCTCCGAATGAATCCGACTTTGTCAGATCTGCTGCTCCAATGGGGAAGATGACGCAAAGCTCGGCGCAGATGACGCCACTAGCGCATGTACTGTGGTTGTGCCCGAGTGCGTATGTGTGAATTGTTTGCGCGCGAATTTTTCATTTATGTATTGTATAAATGGGAATGCGTGCTGGTGGCGTCACGGGTGGGAAAAAGTTGCAGTCATCTTCCCCATTCACTACGCTAACCAATTTAATATTCTAGTTTCGTACTACAATTATTAATATTAACATTGAACTGTTTAAAATATATATACATGATGATAAAAAATTATTATTATTATTTCTATAGTATCATACTACTACTGTACTGAACTCTTCTTTAATTACGCGACGACAATATAAAGCATGAGAATGAGCGTGAAGGACACATTTAAAGTCGAATAATGAAGGAAGAAAAAAAAAACGAGAAAAGGTAGATCTGCCGGTAGTTCGAAGTCTGAAGAAGCGAGGTTGTAAAAAATTCTCATTGCCAGACAAATCGGTTAAGAGTCGCGTCTGCAACACGGATAAAGTCGATTTACTTTTAGAGCCTTGGGGCAGCCTGAGCAGGGGCGTGGGCGCGAGCAGAGTTTCCGGAGGAGCACTCCGGTGAATTATACCTTTGACTCGTCGAGCGTGATTAAGCGTCAGCTAAATTGGATCGTAGTTTGTAAATTGTGTTTCCCAATTGATATAATTTAGATTATGTTCTCCCATCTCAACCCCCCTTGATCATTAACGGATTCTTTTTTCGTCGCTTCCGCGAGAAATCCTCGTTTACCTCGTTGCATTCTAATGGATACGAACAAAATGTCATGTGGACGTAGATGTATACTTAATAAAGATACGATCGAAGAAAGTAGCAATTATGTGGAAGCAGTGTAGCATAGTTGCCGTTGATATTAAGCTAACAAGCCGTATACGTGCTTCCATAATTTCCGAACCGCTTTTAAATTACTTGTTGATCTGTCTCTCGCATTAAAGAATTTCAACATTTTATCGTAATTTTTTACGGCCATATTTTGGGTCAACCCTTCGTTGACACACCTCTCTTTTCAAACATGTTTGACACACCTGGGTGGCTCACACCCAGAGTAATTTTTCAACGACTGCCATTCTCATCTAATGAATCCAATCGTTATGAAGAAAATCATGTGTCAATTTCAAGGTCTCTAGAATGGACTCCAGTTGTATTTTGATTGAAATTTGATCACAGTTTCTGTAAAGAAAATTGTAGATTACCAAGTACGGAGAAAAAGCGAAGGAAATCTTCAAAAAATTATTGGGAAGCCAAGTGGAGGCGTGGCTTAGATTCAGCGCTGCGGTGGTAAGTTGGCAAACTATTGACAGTAGGCCCGGATCCCACCAAACATTCCGAATAAGTATTTATTAATCGAATAAGTAAAAATTTAGTGTTCCAAAAAATTTAAAAACACTCGTTTCTCACAACATGTCTATATAAACACTGACACTCATATGGACTTCGACGGATTTCAGCCTACTCTGATTAGTTCAATTTTTTGTCACTAGTTGGCATATCGAAATTCTTGGTTTCCCAATAGCTTTTACAAACTTCAATAGCAGAAGCTAAAACTACTGGGAAACCAAGAATTTCGATACGCCATCTAGTGACAGAAAATTGAACTACTCAGAGCAGGCTGAAATCCGTCGAAGTCCATATATGATTATCAGTGTTTATATCATAGACTTATATAGACGGAGCAGAAGAGAGGACTGTAGGCGAGGGGACTGTAAGATCGGAGGGGAAAAGGCAGAAACCATACAGGCAATTCGGTAGCTAGGTTCGGATGTATTCGTTTCTTGTCGGTTCGGCATTAATGGCTATGTTCGAAACATAACCACTGTTGCTCAACTATTACTGTTCTAAAGCATCGTAGTGGTCGTTGTATATAATCATATATTAATTGAGTGTAATAATGACTTATTGCGTAGTAAGCGGTTGTGCAAATCGCAGGAAAAATAAAAACTGCGAACAGTTGGAGAAAGAAAATATAAATAATGATAGTATTCGATTTCACATGTAAATACATAATACATACATAACCAACAATTTATATATTATATATATAATCTTAGAAATTCAAATGTGTTGCTTGATTATCGAATAGATAATATGTTTATAATAAAAAATTTTTTTTTTTTCATCAGTTATGTCGCAGCAAATGAGCGATATATATCTATTATACTATATAATTATTTATGCATATTAATTATGTTTATGAACTTTTAAGCTTACAAAATCTTTAAAAATATAAATATTATTGCATATATCTATAAGTACGATTTTATTTAGAAAAAGCTTCATTCTATTTACTAATTTTGTTATATATATAACCTACATGATATACGAAATTTTGAATTATGTATAAGTATAGCTAACCTTTTCGACTAAGTATCCCTCATAGATATATATAACGTCATTGAATTTCCGAATAGCCCCGAGGAGGAACGGAGTTACCCGATTTGCCTGTATGACAGTCCCCTTACCGCGAATCTTACAACCCCCCTCAGACACGCTCCGTCTATATATGTCTATGGTTTATATAGACATATTGTGAAAAACGAGTGTTTTTAAATTTCTTTGAACACTAAATTTTTACTTATTCGATTAATAAATACTTATTCGGAATGCTTGGTGGGATCCAGCCTACTGTCGATAGTTTGCCAACTTACCACCGCAGCGCTGCAATCTAAGCCACGCCTCCACTTGGTTTCCCAATACAGAGTTGTTCTTCGGATATAATAATTTGAGGGAAAAAATAGTCTGTAAGTCAGCTGTGGAAAAAAGATATTTATTATGCATTTAGAAGGCACAAGACCGTCAAAGTCAGCTTATGGGTGGCTCACACCCAGAGTGACAACAAATGGTTAAATTTGCATACATACTCGCTGCGATCTAAACTCAAGTACTAGCTTGGTTAAAATTTAAAATTAGGTCTGCGAGAGGGATAACCGGAAAATGGAAGAGGAATGAAGTAATCTCGCCTCGAGACATGTGGGAAAAGGGGAAAACGGAAAGGCGGGAGGGCAACCGGTTTAACTTCGGCGTGTAAGCAAATCAGGCGGCATAACATTGTTAGGTTGATTGGTCGCGTACGATTAAGAATCAATTACTCCAGCGAAACGGGATCACGTGACCAGAGACTTTTGCCACTTTGCTCTCCCGATCTCCTCGGACACTCATCCATAAATCGATTCTTATACATACAACAAATTTTAGATCCCTTTTAAAGGACGCAACGGCCAACTCGACACCTGTCGGAATTAGCGCTTCTATTTCTCATGCCTGTTAATATAAAAAACCTATCGCGTTATTAATGTTCAACATTTTTGCGTCTAAATAATGAATGCACTGGGTCCGTGACAGGTTTCATTCTACGCGGCAGTGTCAGAGAACAAGAGAAAGGCAACAATTTTACTACTTTTTTAAAATAGCAACTTCATTTTGCAAGTAGCCAAAAAATATTCAGGATATTTGCATAAAGTAAGAGATAAAGCAGACAGGTTTATCTGGGAACATAAAATACATTAAAACTCGAGGACGAGGTCGAATCGGAAGTATGCTTTTACTTTTTTTACTGCTTTTTAATGCTAAAATCCATCCTTGAGTTGGGTTACGTATATATTATGTTGCTTCCGTATGCAGTGTGACGCAGTAAAGGCAATTGGTAGGTACTCGAAATTTTCTTTAATTTTTGCTTCGTTACTAACTTCATTTTTATTCATACCAAAAATGTCGATTTTACATTTGAAAAAGGCGTTTATCCTGACAGAAGCATGCACCGTCTCGTTGATTACAATCATTCCCATTTTTCTGTAGGACCGTGCGCACCCGCTCGAATCCACTTGCAACTTTTATGGTCGGTCTGTTAAACCATGATGCATAATCGTCGATCACATTGCGCAATCCTTGTGACGTCGATTTTCCCTTGGTCGGCTGCGAGAGCGTATTACGTATTTCGCATACATAATGAAGAATTTCAGTGAGGCGGCGCACAGCTGTTTGAAAAGTTTTACCTGCTGGTTGCCAATCAACTTGCCGGTTGAGTCGGCGACAAGAAAGCGGCCGCTGAAAAAGAAGATTAATCGGTGGCCCATAAAGGCCCCCATACACCAGCGAGCATGCTGGCCGAACTTGCTCGCGCGGAGCTCGCTGCACATGCCCGCCCGATGCCCACACACAGCCGGGCATGCTCGGCTGGCCGCCCGGCTCATAGGCAATTTCCAGCGGGCAGAGCGTCTCACGAGGCGAGGCATTTGAACCGCTCGTTGATCCAACACATTAGAGAGAATACTCGTCGGTGTATGGGGGCCTGTAGTACGGTTGGTCAGACACAATAGGTTATGTGTGCTGCTGACGTTCTTACGACAGTCATCCATAAAATATTAGGCGTTCACGCAACGCCATCTTGGGAAGCTTGCGTGATTAATTAGTTGCTTCGATGACCGGGCGCGGCTTGTAACTTCCAGCGATAATAGACTGCTTCTTTTATCTGTAAGACCGTCGATTAATACCGCGGAGACAGCAGTCAATTTGTGTAAACATATCTCTGGTGGGCGGATGAACGAGTATAAATCAAATTTTGGCTAAAATTAGATAAATGCGCTAACAGTTTCTACATTGCTGCACTTTGCTTATGGTTCCAGTAGTACCAGTCAATATCACTTTTTCCCCGTTTTTTTTTTTTATAGAGATCGTAATAGTAGGTATATATAAAAAATAAAGAAAATAATATCTCATCTCAAGCTGAACAGTCTCTTTTTTGTTCTTTCTTGCAAATCGAAGTTATATAAAAATGAAATTTTATTTGCTCAATGTGTAATTTAATTCTGATTTTGTAATGTTTTTTTCGAATATGAAGTATATTTTGAATGCCAAATGGGACGGGACATACGTTTTCGACATTCGTGTCCAAAATTTAATACCTGATTTTACATAGCACTTTAAGGGGTTAGGTTACTCTAGCGATGCGGAAAACTAGGCGGTTTGTAAGTGGCAGTAAAAAAAAAAGTAAACAACCGATTAATACGAAACTTTGTACTTTATTTAAGTATAATAAGTATTAAAAAAAAAAACCGCTGCAATATTTAAAAAATGTTTATAACTAAGTCCGTACGACGCCATTTTCCGGAACACCTTTTTTTTAATGTCCAACTGGTGTGCAGGATTCCGGCAAAACGGCTATTACTTGCAACAAAAACAGAAAAGATTTAATTAATTATGATAAATTCCTAAGCATTGACGATCAACATTTCAATGTTTGTAAAAATTAACAAAATGGCGGGTATTTCAAATTTAGGGTTCGAATTTCGACGAAAAATGAGTCAATTCATTGTTTATGTTTCGCAAAACAATTAGAAAATTAAAAAAAAAACGGATCGTCAATGTTTAACAAATGTAATAGCAAGAATAACTGTAAATTTTCAAAGCGATTGATCAAATAGAACTCGAGCAATCCTGCACACCGTTCTGAAAAACACGGTTCTGAGAGAAACGTGTTTAAATTTTGAAATGTATTTTGCGATGTCGCTGTGGGCTCTGTATCTCCAGAAAAAAAAATTGTGAACACTGGGACTTTCTACATAATGTTTTAAGACTTTAAACTATTGTTTAAGCAAAAAAAAATCGATTTTTTCAAAATTCTAGTGTAACCTAACCCCTTAAGGAGGTTCGATACCTCACTTGCGGGGCAGGCGGTGAGAGGGGTAAGCCTATGCTTATACATGGGAGCTCTGCAGTGATACCAATCTTAGATAAAAAAAATTATGTAGACAAAAATGTTATTTACATGTCTATTCCTAATAAAATTATTACTACATATTTTGTTTTGGAATTCAATTAAACAAAAAGTATGTTTAATGCAGCTAGAAACACAGTATTTTCATTAAAAGTAGCGTAAAGTATGTGAGTGAAACGCGGCAACGTCGCGTTGCGTCTATCTTTATTTCTCTTTCCATCTCACACTTGTGGCGTCCTTTTGCGCGTTTGTACCAGTTCGCAACAAATTACTAAATACATGTTTACAGCTTGGTAGTGTTTTTACCAATTTTTACTGTATACTTTGTATCAGTATACATTGTATAAATGACTACCCGGCGTACAGCGTTGCCACGTTTCAAACAGTTCCTTCAGGGAATTCCAATAATACGAGCACATGTCTGTCTATTTATTCAATTATCTAATAAATCGGTACGGTTCATGTCCGATTTTCTTTTTTAGAATTTCACAAGAATATTTAAGTTTCTCATTGCAACATTTTTTAGAACTTTCTCATAATTTTTAAGGACTCTGTGCAACATTTTATAGAAATTTTATCGCTTCTCCCATAACAGCCTGTGTATAAGAGCGTAACATTGATTTCAATTTTTTCAAAAACCGTGCGGTCAATCGACTTGAAATTTTGGCACAATGCGGACTACACTTGGAACATTAGATTAAAACACTTTTCAAAGATTTCTCATTATTTTTGCTCCGGTATCGAGCCTCCTTAAATATTCTAAGTGTTTTCCTGCACAAACTAAGAATTCTGACTTTCACTCGATATATTACGAAGGAAGCACTGAAAGAAAAATGCGACCAAAGTAGTTGAAAACTTACCATGTACACTAAGGGACAGAATCGGCTTCCCTTCGGAAATCTGGCAACGTTGCATGTCACTAGGCATAACTCAGTGGTTCTTCCCTTAGTGTACACTAAGGGACATAATCGGCTTCCCTTCGGAAATTTGGCAACGTTGCTTGTCACTAGAACCACTGAGTTATGCCTAGTGACATGCAACGTTGCCAAATTTCCGAAGGGAAGCCGATTATGTCCCTTAGTGTACATATGCATGGCCGTCTGTAGTGAATACAGGCCGGAACATAGTGAATTTGGCAACGCTGTCATCAGTCCTATTTGAATTTTTCCGAAGCCTTTCGCGCGTTATGTCACGGCAGTCGTGGTTATGTTATGTGGATTTAATGTTGATTTAGTGTATTTATAGAAGTGTAATTTATGTGTGTAGACAAAGAGTGTTGTAAATAATATATTATTGAAGTGTAAGAACTACAAAAATAGAACAATACGGTGAATAATAAACGATCATAACCTCCATTTCTGTTGACATTTTTTTTATATTTGTATTAATAAATATGAAACTTTAATAAATCAGTGCGACCTATGGAGATTATGTTTTTGATGCTGTTTTACAGATGCCAGACAAGTGTTGCATTCCAAACTGCAATAGTAATCATGCAAGTTCTTTTCTAAAATATACCCCTGTTTTCCGGTTTCCTCGTGATGAAGATTTAAAGAAAAAGTGGATACAAAATATACCACCGAAAAATTGGGAACCCAGTAAATGGTCCGTTGTTTGTGCAAAACATTTTGCACAAGATATGATTTTATCTCAAGAAATAGTAAAAGATATTAATGCTTCTTGGAAAAAATTATTTAAAAAGAAGTTAAAAACAGGTGCTGTGCCTCGTATATTTCCTCGGTTAACACCTTATTTAGAGTATACTGAAATGGGAGAATGCAGGAATTCTGAACTTCATAAAGCAAAGTTTTTAGATTTACAAGAAACACAAATTAATGATTGTTTGCAAAATGATTTAATAACTGATTTCATAGAATTTTGTCAAAAGCTACCGAAGAAAGAACATATATATATATATAGGACCACCCTACTAACTATCTTTGGTATTATGTCATTGAAATATATGTATACTGCCCTCTTTAGTTAAAATATCCTATCTAGCATTTTGAAACAACCGAGAAAACTGAAGTTTTATCATTTACTTTGTACCGTCCTTATTTTCCTTTATTCAAATTAAAACATGTTGTCATTATTTCGTAACAGCCTAATATATTTTTTTGTAATAGGTGTACCGGTAGGTAATGTATTATTAACGTACCAATTAATTAATTGTTTTAGATAGGATATTTTAACCATTTGGAAAAAGTTAGGTTAAATACATTAGACTGTTTATAAATCTTTACGACGCACTTAAAGTTTTCTAACATTACTTAAAAGGTAAAAGACGTGTGCTACTTCAAATATTTCAACATATCTAAAAAAATGAAAAAAAATGCTAGTTAGGACAGTTTAACTAAGGAGGGTAGTATATATCTCCTGGAATTTACATAGAGATATTAATTCTATTTTATAGCTGTGATTTCAATGACATAATACCAAAGATAGTTAGTAGGGTGGTCCTTATTTTTCAACTTTTAAATTTGTATTGTCTGACCCTCCTAAAATCTTCTATTCGACAAAATAACAATATCTGCGTGTTTTTTATTTGTATATTTTGATATACAAAGGTCGCTCACGGACTTTATATTTCGCATGTACCACAAGTTTGGCGACTGCGACTTTCCATAATTGTCACTTGTCAATTTTAATGAAACGGGGCCCATATTTATATATCAGAATCCGAAACCATGTTTTTATCTATGCGTTTAACAACCTGAATATGTAGAATGTACGTCGAAGTTTGCGTCTGCATCTGATTCGAGAGCTGCTGATGAGAGAAATTTAAATGTGCATATAAAGCTTTATGCCACAACACAATACAGTACACACTCGTTATAAACCCGTTTCGTCTGTGCGATGTGTGCCTGAATTTTAATGTTATACTCTCACTTAAAAGTTAATAAAATTATATGGGTTCTTATTGCAAAAATTTCTATCAATTTATATAAAAATAGTAATATTTCAATGCCATTGAGCGACCTTTAATCCTTAATATATTTTAACAAAATTTTAGACGAAATTCTTTTAAACTACTTGGAAGCTTCTGAGAGGATCAGAGGAAAATTTTAAAAACTTTGATATTTTACCATACATATAAGGACCACCCTAATAGTTAGTAGTATAAAAACATCAAATGATATAACATCCAATGTAGTTGTAAACATGAACATATTGACAAAGTCACAGTCAGAGTGGATTCTACCACAGGATGTAAGAATTACTCGTTGGTCTCAAATAGAAAATATTTCGACCCGTTACAAGAAACATAAAATTGAAAATTTTCCTGAAACAGTGACAGATATAGTTTCATACAGCCGGCTCTGGTCTCGTTCGGAACATAGTCATCGTACTGATGGTTGTTCGAAATGCGGTGTTGCCACATCGTAGTGTCCGACGGCCACGACATATGTCAAGTAGTCAGCTGAAGAAGTTCGTTTCTATTTCCATACACATATATTTTATTATACACGTATTTGAGGCTCAGAAAAATTATTACCGAACTGCTTTATGGGTCTCAATTTTTAAAGTCTGTCTTCGAAACCCTCTCGCCGTTCCCGCGCGGAAGAGTAGCAAGTGAGCATTGATAAATCGGTGTTGCGATTTTTTCGTGACACCGCTAAACTATCCGAACGCATTAATTTTATTCGACAAGATTTAGCGGGCACGCTCGACCGGCAGAGGGGAGCGCAAGGGGAAGCAAACGGCAAAATCTTTCCGTGAGATTGCGATGCGGGGACGCGGGACCTATATAGGCGTTCCTGCGGAACATATAGGTACACACGGCAAAAGGAAGACAAACGACGCGTCAGCGGAGCTCAAGTAGAAGAGATTAGTCTCGGGATGATGAACGGCCGACGAAAAACCGCGGGATGTGTCATAGTGTACATTACAGAAGGACAGAAGGAAGATTGGTGTGCGAGGGGAAAGGGAGCCGGGTAATGGAAGGGACACCCCAACGAAGGATATCTCGACGGGAAGGAACAGGCAGCGATGTCAGGCAGGTTTCTCGCAATTAGTCAAGTTTTCCCGTGCGCGAGCGACCGTGTCCGGCACCGTACCGGGTTATTTATGACCTCCGGGGTACGTGTAAACATGAAAGTAGATGCAGAAGGGGAGGCCTGCTCGTTTCTACGCGTCCCGGTGCGCTCACCTCGCGCCATTTCACTCGGCTCGTCTCAACTTGGACTCGAGTAGACTCGACTTCACTCGACTTCGCTTGCCTCGCGTAGTAGGTACTCTTCGCCACGCTATACTTATTGTTAATCGTTCACTTCCTTCCCACTTTTATCCGCCGTTCCTGCGATCTTTCCCGCATTTCTTCTCGAAACTGCGCCACACTTCCTTCAGGATGTATCGGGCGTACAATATTAGACAAAAGTATATGAAACTTGAAATACTTGAATATCTTACGCATAGTAAATCTGGGTGTAGGGAACTCTAACGACAGTTGCGAGCCTTATTTTTACTCCCAGAAAGGTATTTTTCAATTTAAAAATGCTTTTTTCGAGCATTTTTTGCTTAACTTTTGGCACTGAAAATGCTCGGAATTCGCAATTTTCTTAGGTTATAATTTATTTTTTTAAAATGGTGTGGGGAAGACAATTGAAACTCGGCAGATATTTTCCTCTATCCACAACTAAGGTAATTGCCCCAGTTGTCGATCAAGTCCCAGTTCTCGATCATTTTTACAAATATTCTGATTTTATAGCATTTTTAGCAATATTTTTATAATAAAAATTACGTTTTTTAAATGTAAAATTGTATATGAATTATTATCATTAGTTTTATAAAAAATTATATTTTTGTTGTACTTAAGTAATTTATAAATACTGATTCATTAAAATTTATAAGATAATTTAATGAGATAAATTGTTTATAAATGTTTCGGAAGAATTTTTTACCCGTTTTCGTACTTTAAGTTTTCTATATAATCTCTTTTTTCTTGATCGACTACTAGAGCAATTACTGATCGACAACTGGTTCCGATCGTAATTTAGTGATCGACATCTGGGGCACCAACATTTTTATTCTCAATTATAATTTCCACATTTAAATATATATAGATTCTAATTTTTACTTTGCTATTATCTATATTAATGTTAAAATTAACTGGTAAAAGAAAAGAAGTTAATTTCTGTCCATTTACATAAATCTTTTCATTAAAAACATTTCGACCTCCTACTAACTGATCGGCAACGGGGGCAATTACCTTACGTGACCAAAAGAATTGAAAGCATTGGTACCATTTCTTCAACATTTTCTCGGCTCTCTTTCTAGAAGAGTGCGTTTAAAACCAGTGAAAATTAAAATCGTTATAGCTCAGCAACCGTTTAGTGAATTCGTTTAAAATTTTTGCAGCACATCAGGAAGATTAAAAAGAACAATCTCACAAATATTCATCAACCTGGTACCATTTTGAAGATAGGGTCCGATACATGGTCATTCAAGAACAGGAACATTTGCTGCACACGAGACTTCTGATTTAATAATTTATTTCTCAAAGCCCAGCATTCAGAGAGAGTGATAGGTACATATATCCCGAGAATTGAGTTTATTTGTACGTATTTTACAAATGGACCGTTCGTGTGCACAATATTAACTGCTATCTTGAGTTTCTTCGCCTTCGACACTCGAATCGTTTGGCCACGACTGAAGAGTCCTTGTAGAAAACACTGTAAGTGCCGAAATTAAAAAAAAAAAAAATATATTATCGGAAAATGTTTTACGTACCGATGGTAATACAATCGTATAGAATTTTATTTTTGCCACTTACAGTGTTTTTTGCTAGGTTTCTTCAATTAATAATAAGGTTTTCTTAAAAAAAAAAAAACAGTTTATTTGTTGTAAAATACTGTAAATAGATACTTCAATTTCATTAAAATTCCCGGATATGATTCTTTAAAATGTTGCCGTTACTTATAATATTTTTAAACATGAGTTCAATCACAAAACATTAGTCTTTAGAATTTTATTTTTCATTATCACTTTATACGAGAACGTTGTAACACTTTTTGCTTCTAAAGACATCTCGATCGAATGCGAAACGGAAGGCTGGTGGTGTTATTTATCTGGCAGCCTTAATCTCGTCGCTGCCCTTCATTTTTACAGCGTCACGAATGCGCCCTACTTGATTTCTCTTCCTTTCAGTCATGGTAATCGATTACCGCAGCGAATACCTCTCGATCCCGTGGCATTGTGGGGCGTGCTCCTAGCGAGAAGTAAATTCTGTTGTGCGCACAACAGAGATGCCCATGTCGATCATGAAAAAGTTTGGGGAAAGAATTGGTTCACTTGGAGGCGAAGGGAGAATTCGATGGCGTGCGGCGATATTGCGTGATCGTTTGAAAAACTTCGCCCCGGGTAGCTAACTAGTTTTTAATTTCTTTGTTCTCCGTCGCGGCTCTCCTAATACGCTTTACACCGATGAATCTCTGACGAGAATCGTAGGAATCACGGATGAATAAATTCCAGCCGGCTTCGAACCCGTGTTTTGTGAGCAACGTTGAAATTGACTGTAGTTATTCGCGTATGTATAATAGACATTGTATATACGCGCGATAACCACGGCTACGAAGATCAATCACCTCTCTCTAATTGCTCGTACTTTTTGCTTAACTTAATTGCTTAAATAGATACCACTGCGGGAAAAGTCACCTACAGAAATTTTCGATGGATTGATCGCGTCATTGTTAGCTAAATAGGTTATTTTTAATTTATAATCTTGGATTGTTAGTTGGTTCAAAGAACATTTGATAAATAAATCTTGTTAAGAAAGTTGGAAATTAAGCGTTCGTATCGATGACGAGGAAATTAGTGCTGAACCCGCGCGGGGTCTTCAGCGAAGTAGCTGCCAGCGACATCTACACGTGAACTTGGAAACTGCCTCGACCTGAACGGATTTCTCCTAATCGCAGCACGAGTCTTGCGTCTTGTGTTATTTCGTTCGCAGTTTGTACTCCTTTTGTTAATTCATTTTTATATTGCAACTTACTTACGGGAAAATATAAGTAACTATCTCTTTTTTATCAGTTACTAAGGACAATCAAATAAAATTTTCGGATACATATGTATGATTTATAATTCTGTACTATGTTTATGTGTACAGGATACTCGATTTTAAACGAGTAATTTTTATTCTCATTGGGACTGAAAAAAGGGATCAATTTTGGTTGAAAAAATTGAGAATATCTGGGTATTGGGATGGTAACAAGGAAGAACCTTTACACTCGCTTATAACAATATCATTTTTTATTTAAACGCTCACTCATGATTTTTATAATGCAAATTCCCCTTTCCAGCATAATTATTTGTGCGTCTTTATTCGTTTGCTGAATTATTTCCCCGTATTATTTAATAACATTTTAATTTTATTTTTATAAAAATTCGTTTTGTTTCTGATTAAACAATTTTTATAATGCAAATTCCCCTTTCCAGCATAATTATTTGTGCGTATTTATTCGTCTGCTGAATTATTTCCCCGTATTATTTAATAACATTTTAATTTTATTATTATAAAAATTCGTTTTCTTTCTTATTAAACAAAGTTATAGGGGATGCTTTAAGGGAACATATGATGCTGCGACGGTTTATTTAAATAACCCATTTGTTTACGAGATATCAAGGCGACCTTGAATTTTTTAATCTGAATGCGTATCTTTTTGCATCCAAATTTAACAGAGCAGTGAATTTTCTATAAGAAAATATTAAGCTTTATTTGTCCTAAACCTAATCATTAGCGAGATATTTGCAGAAACGTTGCTCATTATCTCACCACTTACCTCTGTTATGTACAGTAGGTGCTCAATGTGATGTCCGTTGACGTTCATACAGCTGTTATTAATATTATTAAGTTTAGGAGATAATAATGAAGCTTAATGTTTTCTTATAAAAAATTCACTGCTCCTTTAAATTTCATACTTTAGAAGTTATTCGGGGTGGACAAATTTTGTGAATCACCCTGTATATAGAAAAAATTCAAGGTACAAACATTTTTAGACTTCACAATGTTCGGAACACGAGAAACGGTGGCTGGTAAAGACTAAAGAATATTGAAGGGAGCATCATGGTCGTTGTAATATCGGAATATTAATATTTATGCGTGATTTATACGAATTTCTATGCGTCGCTGTAAGTTCGAAGATGGACTAAAAAATGACCGCGGCGGGTCGAATAATTTATTACAACAGCGTTATAATTCTATAATCTGAGCGTAATGGACGTCATTAGCGTAATTCTTGTCTTCGAGGTGGATGATCACACTGCCCTGAAATCTGTGATCATTTCCGACAACCCCCTTGTACCCTTCGACGTTGCATGATTACACGTTTATGTGATTCCTGTTATTTTCAATCATTATTTTCGCCGACTCCTCGTGCGTCCTCGCCATCCCTCCATCAGCAGGTAATTGTTATTATGAACAGGAAAATGATAGGTTTAGCCTGTCTTGCCTCGTGTTTTGTTTGGAAAAAAAAACCCGAACAATACAATGAGCCTTGACGACCGTTGTTCACTGAATTTATTCTAGGTTCAAAAATGTTATCCGTTTTAACATAATGGGGTCGTTCGATATTATTTAAAACGCTTTTATGATATTTTTTGTTTCGTTTCTTGTGCTACAGATTTCCATTTCTGAATTACAGACAAGGAATGTTATATTATTGATATTTTTGAAATGTAAATATACCTCTTTTGCATTGAGTAGATTTGCAGTCGCAGAAAAATCCGTACCAGCCGGAGTATTTAAAAAATATTTGATTTATTTCTCTATAAAAAGAAATTACTCTTGTTTTCATTTCCACCAATTTAAAAGCTTGTTCATCTAAACATATGGGTCGAGTATTTGCTGTTAAGATATACCTAACACATAAACACATTGCCAATATTTAGATTATCCGAATATTGCAAATATACATCTGTATTCGAATAATAATATTTGAATATACTAAAAACGTTCAGAGCAGTCAAATATTTATAATATATCTTAATATTAAATTACTCGAAGGGTCTTGAGACTAGATGAAATTTTAGCACCACAGTCCGGTTACATTTATTTTTATATTTAATGATAATAATCCATAATTGTACATAAGTGGTTCAAAAAGTAACAAGTTCTGTAGATTTGTGTTTCGACGAAGGAACTTAAAAGGAGAAACTGCTCGTAAGGGTGGTTTCTTCGTTGAAAACTCAACAAAAAAAAGGGTATTTCCAGGAATTCGTAGAGAATAAATCTATTATTTGTATGAACATGAAGCAATTTGTGTGTATTATCCAAAAGCCAATCAATATACACATCAAATTTGAGAACGATCCACCGAATAGTTTTTTCTTTATAAATTCCTGGAAAAACCTGTTTTTCGGTCGACCGAAAAATAGGTCATCTTTATGAATTTTTTACAATAAGAGGATATTACATATCCTAACAAATATTTTTGGCATTTATTTTCAGAAAATTGGGCATTTAGGTTAAAAAAAAAAAGTTGTTTTATGTTTTCAGTCTTGATGCATTTTCTAGGTGGCGCTTAGTGCAGGCGCTGCCAATAAGGGATGCCAAAATGGTAACCACAAAATTTACTCGCAGGATCGTCCAAAATAAAAAATTCAAAGAATTTTTTAAAATTTATATCAATGGCTATCGAAGCATCCCTTGTTGGGGAAAAAAGACCAAAACTACGATTGTGGTGCACATTTGACCGAAGTGTTGCAAAAAAGCGGGTAATTTTCCGTACAAATGTGCAGATAAAAAAAAACCTGTTTCAAAAAATTATGTTACAGGGTGCTGCGATAGTGAGAGCAATTACGAATCAAATGGCTCTAAGTTTTTTTGAATCGGTTCATTAGTTCTTCTGAAATCGTGGTTACCGTTTCGAAATATCGCGTTTCGAGAAATCGTATTCAAAGTGTTCTCGGCTCAAACCTACGTTCGGAGTTTGAATTAGTTATGTGACTGTAGAATCTATACCGTTACGAATTTTCGTTGCGATACTTTCACAGGGTATTCTCGGAATGTTATACTACAAAAATAAATATATAAAAAAACGATTTTCTGAAAAATTTTAACCGGTGGGCCACACCTTCGGCATTCGGCATTCGACAGAGTATTCGCTAGGATTTGTCGGTTTTTAAAAATCGGGTTTAAAAACCATTTTTTTTTATAAATTTGTGAAATTCGAAAACCGGTTTTTAAATTAAAAAAAAACCGGTTTTATGTAGAACTAGAATTAATATGTAAAAATGAATTAATTATTTAATTAAAAACGTTAACATTTTCACTTGAAATCGCCTCGCACACAAGCATATTGCAGTAAGTAACAGTTTACTGTAAAACTAATCTTCATCAGTTCATATTTTCGGAAGAATAATACTAACTGAAATTAAGATTTATAAATTATATTTTGTACGGATTTTAGTTATTTTTTTTTTTTCATTTGGTTTTGATTGCAGTGTATTTTATTGTGGATCCATAAGTATTATATGAACTCAAAAATTGTACGAATTTGTACGGATTTTAGTTTTTTTTTTATTTATTTGGTTCTGTATAGATAGATTATATTTTATTTTGTTATACGTTTGTAATTCAATAAACATTAAAAGAACTGAAAATTTTTAAAATAAGTGTAAATATTTATTTTCTATTTTAAATATATTTTTTTTGTAAAAATTCGAAAACCGGTTTTTCCAAAAGTCGGTTTTTGTATAAACCCTAGTATTCGCGTATAACTCCACACTGTGCGCTTATTCGGCAAATGACCAATGTTACGACTCTTGATCAGGAGTTGCGAACATTCGTGCAGAATCTCGCGCAAACATTTGATAATCTGATAATAAACAATTGATATTTTACACCACTTCTTATAAGCCGAATTTTGGCTACTCTGATCCAATAAATCATATTTGTGAAGTAGCTAATAAGTATACTAGCTCTTTTAATCTTTTCACCATATCTCATTCTGCACTCAAACGTCATCTGAATATTCTAAATAATGTACTGTGATATCCTTCGTCTTTTCTCTATTTTTAGCTTTTACACTTTACTGATTGCGATTGATTCGATTACTGGAGCTTCTCACTCAAATTATTTTATAACATGCACCCTCTAACTCCTGTACACTGAAGGGATCTCTTTCCCGTTTACAAACAATAAATAAATAAATAAATAAATAAATAAATAAATAAATAAATAAATAAATAAATAAATAAGTAAGTAAGTAAGTAAGTAAGTAAGTAAGTAAGTAAGTAAGTAAGTAAGTAAGTAAGTAAGTAAGTAAGTAAGTAAGTAAGTAAGTAAGTAAGTAAGTAAGTAAGTAAGTAAGTAAGTAAGTAAGTAAGTAAGTAAGTAAGTAAGTAAGTAAGTAAGTAAGTAAGTAAGTAAGTAAGTAAGTAAGTAAGTAAGTAAGTAAGTAAGTAAGTAAGTAAGTAAGTAAGTAAGTAAGTAAGTAAGTAAGTAAGTAAGTAAGTAAGTAAGTAAGTAAGTAAGTAAGTAAGTAAGTAAGTAAGTAAGTAAGTAAGTAAGTAAGTAAGTAAGTAAGTAAGTAAGTAAGTAAGTAAGTAAGTAAGTAAGTAAGTAAGTAAGTAAGTAAGTAAGTAAGTAAGTAAGTAAGTAAGTAAGTAAGTAAGTAAGTAAGTAAGTAAGTAAGAAAGTAAGTAAGTAAGTAAGTAAGTAAGTAAGTAAGTAAGTAAGTAAGTAAGTAAGTAAGTAAGTAAGTAAGTAAGTAAGTAAGTAAGTAAGTAAGTAAGTAAGTAAGTAAGTAAGTAAGTAAGTAAGTAAGTAAGTAAGTAAGTAAGTAAGTAAGTAAGTAAGTAAGTAAGTAAGTAAGTAAGTAAGTAAGTAAGTAAGTAAGTAAGTAAGTAAGTAAGTAAGTAAGTAAGTAAGTAAGTAAGTAAGTAAGTAAGTAAGTAAGTAAGTAAGTAAGTAAGTAAGTAAGTAAGTAAGTAAGTAAGTAAGTAAGTAAGTAAGTAAGTAAGTAAGTAAGTAAGTAAGTAAGTAAGTAAGTAAGTAAGTAAATAAATAAATAAATAAATAAATAAATAAATAAATAAATAAATAAATAAATAAATAAATAAATAAATAAATAAATAAATAAATAAATAAATAAATAAATAAATAAATAAATAAATAAATAAATAAATAAATAAATAAATAAATAAATAAATAAATAAATAAATAATCGGTGAATAACGAACATTCGCCTACGTCGCTAAATCCACACATACAGTTGCTCGCCGAATACCGAATGTGTGGTTCCGCCTTAATATATAAAGAATGTGCAAACCAGTGCACAGAAGAACCTATATCAACATACTACGCAAGCTTTTCGCGCGCGCACGTTGGAATGCTATTCCCATAGTACTTACACATGTCTCATCGTCAGAAGACAAAGTTCTAATTTTGAATTGCTTATGTCTGAGCAACGCAGTCTCAAATTACACATGCATGGCTCTTTGTTCTTTTTTCGTATGTACGGTTTGTTCCATAATTTTGGAATAACCCTGTATATCCATGTTTTTAACAAACAAAATAGTAAAAGCAGCAAAAAGTACATAAAACAAGCCCTATCTACTATTTACAATGTATTATATACAATGATATCTATATTCTAACGAATTTTATTAATGTATTCGAATTAGATGGTTGAATTATCTAAGGATTAGGATGTAAGAAAAGGCGTATAGTTCCATTAATAATGAAAATGGAAAACCGATAATCTTAATTACCTACTCAAGAGGAAAATGATATTTCTTTCGAGTATTTCATCGGAACTTTAATGAGAGAGGAGATAATTGAATCATGTTCCTGTTCAAGGTAATTCACGGTCAAATTGACTGCCCGGAGATCTTGGCAACAGTATGCTTCCTCGCCCCGCAACGGCAACTGCGTTCCAAGTCCTTGTTTCTGTCTAAGGTGCCTAAGTACCACAATTATACAGCTGACCCCATCAATAGAGCTATGTGTAAAGCAAATCAATATCTCGCTGACATTGATTTGTTCTCTATATCATGCGATTCATTCCGGCACAAAGTTCTCAGTCGACTCTCCGATGCGTAAAGCACGCTATACTATACTTATACTTATGTAATTAGAATAGGTTACCAGACTCCTATATTACTGTATAAATTATCAGGTTTATAGTTTTCTATGTTTACTAAACGGAATTCCCGTTGATGTTAATAATAATAATAATAATAATAATAATAATAATTAGGTATTCTATTTTTTCTACAGATTCTTATATTCTGACACTCTGTGTTTGTATAATGTTTTTTAAATAATTTGATATTAATCTATGAACACCATATTAAAGTCGATCATTAGTTTTATTCTTTAAATAATTCAACATATTCGAAGGAATAAATACAGTGTGTAGGTATTTCGATTCTTTGATACTTTCTAACGTTCGCCCTGTAACTTATGTTAGCCAGGAGTTTTCTCTCCAAACTTTAAACTAACTTCGATGAGAACTTTGATGTTGTTGATTATCATTGCGTATTTTACTGTCTTTGTGGCGTCTTGCCTTCGTTAAACGTGTTCTTTGTAACCTTCATTCGCGCACGAGTAACTTTACATTTTCTGTATCGTCATCGACGTTCTCCAAGGGGGTGAAAACTAACCTCAAAGTCAAATTGGCACTTCCACTTTTTCGCGTATAACTCCCAAAGTACAACAGACAGAAAAAAATGTTTTAAACAAAAGTTTAATGGTACTATAAGCTCTGAAAACTTGCGTTAACAAAATTTTGAAAAGAGTTTAAAAAGAAAAATATCTGATGCAAAAAAACTTTTTCAAATATTTTGTTAACGCAAGTTTGTAGCGCTTATTGCACCATTAAACTTTTGTTTGAAACATTTTTTTCTGTCTGGTGTACTTTGAGAGTTATACGCGAAAAAGTGGAAGTGCCGATTTGACTTTGAGGTTAGTTTTCGCCCCTTTAAAGGGCGACAGGGCCCAAATGATACACACCGTTGTTCTTGTTTTCAGTCACTCTAAAAACCCACAAAGTTGCGTTCCAATCGGCGAGTCCGGGTTCGCGGTGTTCCCTTGTAAGAAACAAAACAATGTAAAATGAAGTGTTTAATTGCTACTAGCAAGGATGTACAGATAGAAAATCCTCTCGTGTGCTGAGCTATAACATACAATTTTCGTCACACCCTAATTAATTTGGAACCATACGACATTTTATAAAAAAAAAATTAATATTAGAATGAGCTATATTTTTTGCAAATATTTCGTTGTTGTGCATATTTCTGCAATTATTTCCTTTCCTCCTTCGTAAACATCCATCCTTCAAGAATGTAGGTAAAAGCAGCTGGAAATATGCAAATGTATAAACACGACATAGTCTGTAATCCGTATATAGTTAAAAAAAAAACAGAGGGATTTGCATCCTGTGCACAGCTTTGGCGTGTTTTCACGTCAATATGTTCTGTGAAGCGTCGAAAGTATTGCCCGAGTGCCCACGACTGTTTACCCAGGGCAAGTTAAGCAAAAATTTCTCCGCGGGGGACTTGAAGGGGTATTTCTCAAAACCGTGCGCCATTCGTGTTAAAATAAATATTTCCCAAAGTTGCCTGTATGTCATTTGAATCTTGCATCTTCTGACTACTGAGTTCTCTAAATAATCGCCGCCTTAACGAATCTAATTTACATACTAAAATGTTTATAACAATTACCCTATTCCATAATTCTTCACTCTAATTCAAACCTCTTTAAAGACACCGTTACGTTTCTTAGCGAAGAATTCCATTCCACTTCTAGATTAGTTAAAATCAGTTTAGTCGTTAAATTATTGCGTTAATAAATGTCTGATGAATTTCATTGAAATTATATTCCCAAAGGATATGTACTGTTTCCATGTGGAAGCAACCCGGGCCGAGGGAGCTTTAGGTATTTAAAGCCACGAATTCATTTCGATACAATATAATATTAATACTTTCTAATCCATCTTTAAATAACTGCCTGCGGTGGATATTTCTGTGGCGTATACTTTCGTGAAAATTCGCCTTTATATTGGACCGTTGTCGAGTATCCTTATCCTTGTACATATTTCGGCGTCACAATGAGATTGAAAGAAAGGTTGATGTTTCCTTCTCTGGAACGCGGGTGGGATAGTAGTGGGAATGTTGGACCGAATGCAGGATGCGAGTTAAGCTCTCGATAAAAGCTACTTTAAATAAAGCGGTAGACATATGGTAATCGCGTAGACGGGCACATGCACCGATACAAGGGTGGCATAGCGTCGCGCGGTAGCGTCGAACATATTCTATCAGTCTGATAGCTCTCGGTGGGAAACTCGATGGCGAATGAAAGCCAAGGCAGATGCCTTGATATCTAATATCGGCTGTGCACCTTTATGTCATCGGTATCGGTTTATGTCGCCCCGGGTAATCTTCACCGCCCCACACCAGAGTTAAACTTCCTACGTAAGTGGAACGCTGAATGGTAAATAAAAGTGTGAAAAGTCGCCACCGAGGAAGCGACACGTTGCCTTGGGAGTAGTTGTTTGTTGTAGCACTCGCGACCCTCCTCCATCCTTGGTATTCCCTACACACGACGCAGCTAGGGTTCATACAAAAACCGACTTTTGAAAAAACCGGTTTTCCAATTCCACTAATCCCGAAAAACCGGTTGAACCGGTTTTTCGAATTTTCACCCCGAAAAATATAATTAAAATAGAAAATAAATTTTTGTACTTATTTTAAAAATTTTCAGTATTTTTAATATAAATGGAATTACATAAATATAACGCAACAAAATACACTGCATACAAAACCAAACGAAAAAAAAATAACTAAAATCCGTACAAAATATAAATTATAAATTTTCATTTCATTTAGTATTTTTCTTCCGAAAATATGAATTCATGAAGATTAGTTTTACAGTAAACTGTTACTTACTACAATATGCTTGTGTCCGAGGCGATTTCAAGTAAAAATTTTAACGTTTTTAAATAAAAAATTTATTTTTTACATTTTTACATATTAATTCTAGTATATAAAACCCGAATGAAGCGAGAAAACGATATGTTTGCGTCTATGATGGAAAAATGTCTTAGGAGATCGTAAAGACTGTAACATACAGGGTTGCCAGGAAAATCCCTGACAATAGCGTTGAATATACTGAGCTTTATAATATTCATGTAGGAATAGGATGTGGAGGAACGTGGAAAACATAATAGATAATTGCCGGGTGAAACCGGGTAACGGGTTGGCTAGTATTCAATAAAACTTTCGCTGAAAACATTTGGAAATTCATAGAAGCAAATGTAACAGAAAAATGTTCACACAGCATGGTTCGTTGCTTAGACATTTAATTACTGCAAAAGGTGTTTCTATTAAATGTCAATTTACAGAAATATATTAATAGTCTTGTTTGAATAAGGTAAATGGCCCACTGCTTAAACAAGGCCCAATAATTAAAAATTGAGAAGAAATTTTGTTAATAGTAACAGTTTTACTAATTTGCAACGTTTAAACTGCTCAAAATATAATTGCAAAATGTATTAGCTTTATATAGATACAATTATAAGCTTACAAAACTGAATAGTTATATCATGAAAAATATTATTGTACAGTAATGCTTCAGCAGTTTCAATTTCGTTTCTTACCTAATGGGCTCAAGCGAGCGAGAGAATATTTCTGTTAAGGTTGTAATTAATTATTATTTTATAATTTTTGAAATAGTACAGTTGTTTTGCATTTAATTAATACTGAAGAATTGAAACTTAATTGGATCTCTTGTTAATTTTTTTGTTTTTAATATTGAAATTGGTGCGTTTATCCACTAGTACACGAAAGCATGACACGGGCCAGTTATTAAACGCGTGCTTAATGGCGTTTGAACTGGTTTGAACATTTATTTTAAGTACTACAGTAAATATTTTTTGTATCCTACATATTTACGTTAATAGTAACTATAAAATATAATTCTTTTTAAGGATTATTAGGATAATTAATCTTAAATTCGTCATAATATTAACATAACCTAAAATTATATAATATACTTTTAATTATTTTTTAACTTATTCTTAATTTTGTTTGGACATATAAAGTCAAAATTTATTATAAATAAAATGTTTTTATCACCCCAAAATATTACCACATTGATTTATTTTCATTACCTGATAGAAATAGTTCAATTAAATATCTATTTAATAATTGGGACACTGATAATTAATGACCGGGACACGCTATGAAGTTCATTTAATTACTGGGCCATATGAACAGTTTCATGTTTTAATTAATTTAAAACTTTTCCTTTAACAAATGTAGATTCTCGTTACTTTATCTGAAAATAGAAATTTTACGCTTTCGAATAATCATATTTAGTTATAAGTTTATACTGTTTAAATATAAAAGAAATTGCAATTATCTCAACTGCTTCCTTAACTGTTTCACCATTGGGCCATTTACCTTACTTTTGTAATTTGCAGCAGCTGATATTTAAAACGAGAGACGGACAACTGACACATAAGTACCACTTCTTCCTTTATCAATATCATCCCGATACCCGTGGCTTATTATAAACATAACAATGTTTTGAAAACTTTAACTTGCATATTTTATTTTCTTCGTTCACGTTCTTCGTTACAAGCTCCGCGAGCCGCTGTATACTCGAGCTCATTTTAGAAGGAACTTGCCGACCGACGAGTTTAGATCGGTTCTGCGCATGTTGGCGCTCATTGGCTATGCCACCACCAATGGTCTTTCGGCTGCGCATGGTAAAGTGGGGGAACAGAGACCTCGCGACAGTTGAATAGCTCATTCAACATGCGCGAAATAAGTTCCTTCTAAAATGAGCTCGAGTATATGTACAGTAGGGTGGTCCTTAGCTACTCTTGGTGAAAATTTTTTTTCAAAATTTTTTTCACGCCGGCCCCTAAAATTGTTCCATTGGATAAGAAAATAATTCCCGTAAAAGATGAAGTTGATGGGATAAGAGGAAGGCGTGGCACATTCGCGATAAAGTTGCAATAAATGTGAAATTTTGTATGAACGGAAAGGTATGAAGAAAAATATTATAATGATGGTTAAGCGTTCTTTTTGTGCCCAAATATTTACGATAATAGTGCTACAGTATGATTTTTTCAACATAATAACTAATTAATATTTATATCTTTTTAATTAATTATATTAAATTTTACGTATTTTAATGAAAGTGACCATTCTTTTAATTCCTTTCTTATATTATTTGCAAGTTAATAACAATATTAATTTTAAAAATGGGGGTATGTTCGACATTAATATTTTATATTTAATATGAAGATAATATTTTTAATATGAAATGGTGAATATTATATCATAAATAGGTGAAGGAAAGAAAATACGGTTATTGAATTTACCCAACAATTGAGTTGAAGTTTTGAAATAATAGTGATTTCTCAATATATTTGCATTTTTACGAAAAGTTGTTTATCTATCACGAAATCGCTACACAGTATCGGCTCGCCATGGCTCGCAAGCCGCCAGGCGCCAAAACACCGTGCACGCGTTGCCGATGGATATTTTCTGGAACAGTCCGAGTTAAAATCCGTTCCGACATTTTTCGGGGATGGTTTCTTCTTCAGAAATCTCTACAGAATCCGATACTCTGTAGCGAATTCGTGCTAGATAAACAACTTTTCGTAAAAATGCAAAAGTATTGCGTAGAAATCATGCACATCGGCACTTTTTTAAACTTTGACGGCCGTTTACAATCATAAAACCATCAAATTTAATAACTGTATACACCGATATATTCAGGAAACTCTTCTCTATCTTTTGAGACTAAATTGAACTTTCTAGCATTCTTGGTTTTCACGTAATACCTCATTCTTGCCCAAAATCGTGCGCTTTTTACAAAAACTCATGTTTTTCAAAAACTGCGAATGATAGAGCAATTCTATTTACGGATTCGTGTTTGGGACGAAAACCTCCACTAGGATCTTGTTGTGCATATTGCAGATCCAAATACGTGTTGGATAGTGTAGTTAAGACCCCCGGTTGCCTATTACGGCCCATACGCTGCGTTGTATACTAATTGTAAGAGATAAAACTCAAAGATTTCGTTAATATTTTTTTAAGTAATACATACATATTATTATTATACATCTAATAAACTGTACTTTTATTAAAAAATATTCACTGATACTTCCAAAATAGCCGAACACAATTATGTTCGAAATTGACAAGAAATCACTATTATTTCAAAACTTCAACTCAATTGTGCCACGTCTTCCCGACGTTCAATCGATCTCAAATTTTGCACAAATTATTTTTGCATGAAATGGAACAAAATTAGGGGGCGGCGTGCAAAAAATTTTATGGTCGAAAAATAAGGACCACCCTAATGTACAGTAGACACGCGTTGAATTCGTAACGAGAAACGAGTTTGCGTTGTCAGAGGAGGATCTGCTGTGGGGTAATTGTGAGAGGGTGAAATAAATAAAGGGCGGGGAGAGCGAAGTCGAGAAATTCAGGATAATTGTCGTGCGAATGTATTAGGATAGTGAGAAAATAGGTAGTCAGTGCGCAAATAATTCCCACGTGCAGTTTAAGGGCTACCTGAGATGACAGGCTGGAGGGAAGCTACGGGCGGCTATTTAACATTCCGCCTCATTTCCGGCCGCCTCTACGACACCGCCCTCTTCTCCTCCTATTTCTCCTTCTCGGTTCCGGAGGAAACGTTCGCGCTCGATGCGAAAATTGCCTCGCCAAGAATTATTGACTATAAATTACTTGTCTCGCTACCCTAACCTCTTCGTTCCGCCATTACTCATGCAAATGACGGCGAAGCCCGCGGGGCCCGCTCAGTACTCACGCTCAAGCGTTTGCCACTTATTCACTGTTACGGATCCAGTGAACAAAGGGAAAAGTATCCGGAGAAGGTAAATAACTCTCGATATTGGGCGCGAATTGGCGCGCATTTACATTTTATTGCACGCGCCCAAGACAGACTGCCGTCTCTCCAGTCTTTATTCGCTTCCTCTACCCTCCGATCGTTTACTGGCCCGCCTCGCCCGTTCCTATTTAGATTGCAAAGATTCCTCTTGCTCTACGAGACGCAGCGCGGACACCTAAGCGTGGGATATTGCTACTTAGAAGGTGCTTTAAAATGCCGCCGATCAATTTAAGGACAACTTAACGAGCACACGATTAAACGAATATTTATTTTGGGCACCATGCAGGCTGCTAGTCGTTTTCTTCGCCTCTAAAACTGTTGGCTTTTTAGCGTAGTAGTGAATTAGTGTATTACTTATTGTTCAAAATTCACCTTACAATATATCTGTAAGTAGTGCATGCAATAGAATTCCGCACATATTTTGTTCGAAAGAATCATTTACTGATCATTGAATTATTAATTATTTATTGGTCGAATTTGCCTCGAACTCCTGTATAAATAATTTAGAAACTTTTCCTTCTCATCGCATGTTTAAGTGTTATATATTAAATATTTTGCTAAGCGCGTCAAGTGGCATTTAACGAAGCCCAGCTGTGCTTCCGCGGGTCGATATATTGGCTATCATTTCGCTTTTGTGTTGTCAATGGCGAGAAGGAGAGGATGTGAATGAAAATATAGAATATTAGGCCAACTGGCAAACGCGCCTGTCAGCTGGTTGCCCTTTTTTTCATTATCTTGGCGAGTAGAACAGATCCTGAAAATATCCCAGATTTTTATAAACACCCTGTATATTGCATTGATTCATCCTGCAAGAAAACCCTAGGTGTAAAAAATATCATGTTCCGCGACTTCTGTATGTTTTTCTGTTCACGCCAGACGCTATTCACGCATCTAAAAAAAATAAACAATTTAATAGTGCAATGTTGCATTTATTATTTAAGATTACTCGTGATGACATTACTGTCGAAGCGTCGCTTGGCTGCCGGTTACCGTCACAGTATTAATTGTAATTGTAACAGAATTTGTGAAATACTCTAGAAACCAAGTGTATCGGGACTTGGGGTACGTATTGGGAAACCTAGAATTTCGATACGCCAACTGGTGGCAGAAAATTGAACTACCGAGAGTAGGTCGAAATCCGTCGAAGTCCATAGGATTATCAATGTTTATATAGACACGTTGTGAAAAACAAGTGTTTTTAAATTTCTTTGAACACTAAATTTTTACTTATTCGATTAATAAATACTTATTCGGAATGTTTGGTGGGATCCGGACCTACTTTCAATAGTTTCCAATTTACCACCACAGCGCTGAAGTCTAAGCCACGCCTCCACTAAGTTTCCCAATACCAGTCATATTATAAGACTTTCAAATAAATTGGAAATCACTTTATAAATCATAAATTATGTCTTTACTTCTTCAATCTCTAATACAATCTACCTGTCACGCTCAATATCCAATATCCTATCAGTCGTCCATGCTGACTCTTTTCGCTCAAATCCCTTATTGTTTTTTATCTGAACGTCGCCTATCATTATCCTCTTACAATACTTGCCAGCGCATTTCAGAAATGCGAATTAATCTAAGGAAATGAATTTACAGGATGTTCGGCTACACTGGGGGGATTCTAGATGCCATACTAAGACGAAAATGAAGAATAACGATATTACGGTTGTGGCATCGTTTGTTACTTAGAAGCGTTTAAAGATATGCCTAAAAACAGGCAACCCGCGTGCAGCGGTGCAAGTCAGGCGAGAGGTCGAGCAGTTGTAGTCAAAGCTACTGTCGCACGGGGTCACTCACTTCAGAGAAGCAACGACGAAATTTACCGACACTCGGTATGGCCACATGATTCTGCTATATTTAATCATTCCGATAGATGGCGTGCAACTGCCCTGTCCTATGTTCGATCTCACTGTATTATTTCGCTTTTTAACCGGGTTAATCTGAGTTCGGTTTATTCGGTCTTATCTTCGCTTCTGGGTCCTGTGCTTGGTGCCTTTACTTTCTGAGTAATCTGCCTTTATTTCTCGATTTCCGGCTGCGGCGTGCTCTTCTTGTGGTTTCTTCCGCCTGTTTTTGTGTGGCCTTTTTCTACGACGTCGTCATCGTTGATTATACCACAGACGAGGTATAGAATAGACCTATCACCTTATGGGACTTCGGGTCACCACCCAAACTGTGTTACCGACCCATAACTCGAGGACTGAACCTAGCGGCCTCTGTTCATGAACAGTGTCCAACTCCGGAACTACTCTGAAATGTGTTGAAATGCTGAAAGATGTGTGCGTGCTTGTATACGTGTGACTTGTTTAAAGCGAGAGTTTGACATAGAGGGCGTGCTTTCGCTACGCTACGCTTTAGCTCAGTTGTCAACGACTCACACGAATTTCTTTTTGAAAGTTTATTTCGGGGCTCTTCTTCAGAGCTTATACAAGCTATAAATTGCAAGATGACATTAATTGTTAATATTTTACGTGTAGTGGAACACTTAACTAACATTTTCACGTGTCGTACGCGGAAAAATATTAAAAATTGACGCTGTTACTGACATTTCCGCAAATCTCTGCAGTCCGCGCGTGTCTAAATAGACTGTGCCCATCCTACGACACGTAAAAATCATTGAAAATAATGAATTGAACCGTTTTGTAAAAATTTATATTCGTAGTTTTTGGCACTCGAGGCCCCTAAATCCCTACGTTTCATTACAAATTGATTGGCTCTGTCCTTATTAACTATTGAATGGATTTAAAAATAATAAAAAACATCTACGATGTAAGTACACGAGTGTATCGCTTACGTTAAGATCTGGGCACACATATCAGTTCCGTGTCAGTTCACGTAGAACTCAAGTACTCTTCATTACTTTCCTTAATTACTTTACTCCAAGTACTTTCCATTACAGTCATTAAAAATATTCAGAATTATATCATGTTTGGTGTCATTTTCATGAGAAAAACACTAGTAATCCATTAGTGATACTTCTATGATAGAAATTGGCATACTCATTACTGAATGGCCTATTGCTGACTTTGTTCTTATGCCACTATAGTCTAGTGTTTATGACCCCCGAGCCGCGTCGTTCGAAATCTTCTACCTAAGAACCCAGGGTCGTAAAAAAGGAGAAACCGAGAATGCGTGAAACAGCGCACCAACAAAAGACCCTCAGCCGATGGTGGGGCAAAGTGGGGTATTTTTAATTATAAATACAACATTAGAATTACAGGGATCCCCGGGTTGAGCGAAAAGCGCACTTCTGTCAATAATGCAGTTGAAACGCGAGCCGCTTCACGTGATTCTTTGCAAACATTTATACAGGAACATTCTTTAAAACGAAAATGTCAACACCGCCTCACGGACGCAGTCCACTACAACCATTCACCGGCCCGGCGTTCGGAGGGTTTCCAGCGACCGCTGGACAGCGGTGATGACCGAGCTTCGAAAATTTTAGGATGGTCCCTTTCAAATTAACGTCGCAAAGAGCTGTGCGGAATTTTTCGGCCCAGGTAAGCGAGCCGAACGCTCCGCTTTTATGATCGGTTTACCACTCGCACCCCAGATTACTGTAATGAGGTTTGAAAACAATGTCGACTGGTCTCGTACCCGTCTAAATTTACAAAATTTTAGCTACAACAGGGTTGACCGCGGCGCTATACCCCTGTACGGAGAGATTTTTCGCCACCTGCGTGTAAAAGCCACAATAATGGCGCATCGTTCCAAAAAATGACATTAACGGAACCCGCTATAGTCGTGGCGTTGAGTAGCTAAAATGTTAAAATATTCAGACACAAAAATTGTAGAAAAAAATTCAACACCGCTACAATCAAAGACACATCCCGTTAGTTAAGCATAAAATTATTAAAAAAAAAAACAGAACAATTGATTCTGAGGTTTGCAGAATTAACACATAATTGAATAAAAATATAATTTCTCAATTTATGAAAGTAATGATACAGAAACAACTAAGTAGCCTATTGTTTATCAACACCATGAATTTTAAAAAGAGCATTAAATACAGTATCAAATAAACAGTTTGCAAAAGCTTTTCACAACAATATTATGGTTAAAAAATTGATAAAAGAAAAAATAAGTAAACGTAAAATATTTTTAATTATCCATCATTAGAAGGGAATAATTTTTCCTCATTTTTCGGCGCAAGTGGCATTCCGATATCTTTTATTGTTCACAAGTTATACGAAAAAGGCCCCAAATTCTTCAACCCGGGCCGGGAAATTTCAAATAGCTCTTTGCGACGTTAATTTGAAAGAGACCATCCTAAAATTTTCGAAGCTCGGGTATCCAGCGGTCGCTGGAAACCCTCCGAACGCGGGGCCGGTGAATGATTGTAGTGGACTGCGTCCGTGAGGCGGTGTTGACATTTTCGTCTGTTCCCGCGCGCGTAGGTTCCAGTTTTAACGGATGATCCTGTAGACCTTCTACATATACCTGTTATTGCGGGGATTAGTACCGCGCCACATTTAGACCTAGTGTACCTATGCTGGCTATTCAGAGGACATCTTAGCGCCGTATGCCACAGTGCAATTACCCAAAACATCATAATAATTTATAACATCTTCGACGACATATTCTCGAAAACGCGATTTTGCACAGGATAGGAGTAAACTACGCATATAATAATAGTTATTATACGGCTAAAAGTAAAAAATCCAAAATATCTGCATTTGTTATACTGGTCCATAATTTACTTGAAATTTGCCACCAATGTTCATAAAGATATCCGGATAAATGATTGTTCAAACATGCGCTCCATACACATCGTTGAGCGCGTTTTGAAATGCATAACAAAAAATATACAATAGTTCCATTTAAAAAAAATTACGTTGATATTGAAATCTCTGTAAATAATAGTTTAAACGTAAATCCTAATATTCTATTCAGTTTCCTCCATCAAATAAAAAAAAACTTTAATATGAAACATTTTTTTGCTTTTTCAATAGTTAGAAAAATAATAGCGTGTATACGAACAAATCGGACATACTGTATACACTTATTGAAACATCAGTTAACATTTCGCCAGAAAAATGGACAAATAAATATTAATTGTTAGTATACAGTTTAAACAAATAAATTTTTCTAATAGCTATGGAGGAGAATGAATTCCTTTTTCAAA
This sequence comes from Andrena praecox, assembly GCA_963932275.1. Taxonomy (NCBI): domain Eukaryota; kingdom Metazoa; phylum Arthropoda; class Insecta; order Hymenoptera; family Andrenidae; genus Andrena; species Andrena praecox. Next base: position 40,521,043 of record OZ010731.1, read on the forward strand.
AAATATCTATCGAATATTTTTGGCTACTCTACAGACTTGCGAAGTTGCACCAAAATCGGTGTATACGGGTTTGATATGTTTCTTTTAAATAATATTGTACAGTAGAAAGATATTATTATTATTATTATTGTTATTACTATATGTCTGTATTATATCGTATAGACCATCATTAATGTATGCGCAAACACATGATGAATGGGTGCGGTTCAGCAATAGGTGCTCTTAAAGAAAAAACATTAAAGCACTCTTTTTACAAGTTACGTTATTGCGAGCGAATAAAATTTGTTTTGCGTTAAATAAACCCGAATAGGACAGCAAGGTTAAAAGGCGAATGTGATATCGCTTTATTTTGATCCTCCTTTCTCTTCCGTATAACGGAATATGTTCATAAGACGATCTTTAACTTGTTACTCTAACCGAATCATTTCTAAATCGCGGGCTTCGACTCTCAAAAAATGACCTAGTTGTACTAGAGCACTAAAGGGGTGAGTATGCGCATCCGCCATATTGGGTCCCCTGGAGAGAGAAGATTATTGAGTACCCGCCTTTTTAAGTATTGTCAAATTCGCTTTATAATCCAAATATAAACTTAAATGTAATATAATACTCTAATAATGTGTCGTTCTACCATGTATCAGTATCAACAACGCATATTTTGTTTATAAAGTGAATCTGATAATACTGAAAAAGGCGGATACTCAATAATCTTCTCTCTCCGGAGGACCCAATATGGCGGATGCGCATACTCACCTCTTTAGTGCTCTAGTTGTACCCGTGCTGAATTCTAATTCCTACCACGCGTATCGTTACAATCTGTTTCGGGACTTCACCGGTAACGTTGCATGCGACACTAAAATGGTAAGGGGGTCCTAGGACCCCCCAAACCGGTGACAGAAAATTACATTGGGTGATAGGCAGAGTTGGGCATTAGTCGAATAAAAATTTATTCGACTAAATTTTGATTCGACTAAATTTTTATTCGAACGATCTCGAATAAAAATTTCGATTAAACTGTAGTTATTCGAGAATAATGAATAAATTATTATTCGACTAAATTTTTATTCGAGTGATCTCGAACAAAAATTTCGAATAATAATTTATTCGAAAATAAAGAATAAATTCTTAGTCGAATAACTTTTTATTCGACTAAATTCTTAGTCGAATAAATTTTTATTCGTTATTCGTTATTCGAAGGACCCCCGTGGCGACTAAGCGACACGAATAAGCGTGGGTCAGAACCCGAGCCGCTCCGTCTGGGGTCCCAAGGCCCTCGGCCTCTGGTCGCCGGTCGGGCCGAGAGGGGATCATGAGACAAGGGGAACGCTTTTCGAGTGTACCTACCACCCCTACCGGGGGCTACTCGGTATTCCTGTACCATATATCTTCAATTTTAACAAATTTCATAGGGTTATAAATCCCGTTCCATATATTTCACAATAGAGGTTGAAGATCTTGTAATAACGTATAATATTACAAAACTGATGCACTAAACACCATTAAATATATAAACAAACAGATGACAAGTACAAATAACAAATCGAATATGAAACTGCGATGTATACAAAGTAAGTGGGCTTGATAAGCGAATAATTATAAAATTTGACAAATCTAACTGAGGGCTACATCTCTTTGATTTACGGTCTTATGGAATGCTAATTGAACTGTTACCCCATTTTCGTATTTATGTTATTTTGGAAAAGTGGAAGGGATGTATATTGGGTGGAATAAAGCTTTGTTAAAGTTAATTGATTGCTCCTTTACGAAAGGTAGGAGGAGAAGGTGAAGAACCCACAAAGGTTGTCAGCCCGGTTTCACTCAGCGATACATGCATGCGATACGCGTATGATGGATACCGATTTTCATTGTTCTTTTAAGAATCGTCGTGTGAACGGTCCCATAATAATCAATGTAACATCGGTAGGATTAATTACAGTCCGAATTACGTCGCTCTTCGTGTTGTTTTCCCCGAAAAAACATAAGGAATCGTTTGGCGTCGTTTTTTCGACAATCTGATGAGAAATGCGGAGCCCGAAATTTCTCAATTCTTAATCGGTTTTTTTCGCCACGGGGTATCGGGCGGATCACCCTACACTCGACAAGCGTTCCCCTTGCCCCATAATACCCCTCGGTCACCGGTCGGGCCGAGGACCATGGGTCTCGAGCCGAAGCAGCTTATTCGTGACACTCACATCAGTCGCCACGGAGGTCCTCCGAATAACGAATAACGAATAACGAATAAAAATTTAGTCGAATAAATTTTTATTCGTTATTCTCGAATAACGACATTTTATTCGAAATTTTTATTCGAGATCTTTCGAATAAAAATTTTGTCGACTAAAAACTTATTCGTTATTTACGAATAACTTCACTTTATTCAAAATTTGTATTCGAGTTCATCGAATAAAAACTTAGTCGACTAAAAATTTATTCGTTAGTCACGAATAGCTCCATTTTATTCGAAATTTTTATTCCAAGGTTAGTCGAATAACAATTTAGTCGAATAATGCCCAACTCTGGTGATAGGTCTATTCTATACCTGGTCTGTGATTATACAATCTCGGTGTGGTTCGAGCAAGGCTAATTAGTGATTAACGACATCTATTGACGAGTTGTCAAACTACTGCTGTCAGCTTACTGTCGATATGGCCCACTGTCGTGGATGCTCCAAGTTCTTACCGAAATCCGGCATCTGCACATACTGTGGCAGGAATAACAATGTTATTGGTGCCGGTGCACTGGATCACCTGTCAGTGCACAATGTTGCCCTGTCGCAGTCTAGACCCACTAACTCGCCCACGAGATGAGATGCTTTGCCGGATCTAAGCGCTATCCATGGGTGCCTACAGAATACCAAATGTAAGCTAAGTAGGCTGAATGAATGATATTGTAGCTCGCGTTAACTCTCTGCACAGTATGATGTCTGATGTGGCTGAGCGTGTGGATAGTCTAGCCATAGACCATCTATCTTTGGACCGGCGTCTGACTGCACTGGACCAGCGTTTCTCCGGTAATGAAGAGTCTGCCTCGACTGGTCAAGCAGAGACTTTGAAATCGTGATATCAGAGCTTCCTGATGACTCAAATGGGGGTCTACTGCAATCTATCGAATGTGTTGCGGACACCATCAATGAACAAATATGTGAAATAGAATAAATGATGCAAAACAATAGAATAAATGCATGGTGTTGCAGCCGAAATTCACCGCTCAGCTGTTGCGCGGATTTAAATGTGCGTGCGAGAGCGTGTAAACACGGTGACACACCGCCCGGTAAGACGGTTAGCTACGTCACACGTTTTTGCCCGGATTCGAGCGTTGCGCGCTTCCAAGAATCCGGCCGTTAGTCGTCAGAACACCTGCCGAAGATAAACACGCTCTCGCACGCACCAACAATATCGTCCTCTTTGTCGCCCCGCGACCCACAGTTTTCGAGACGATTAAAACGGCCCTTCGAGCCATTCGCGCCCAGCACCCATTGTGCATAACTTTGTACATATTTTCCGTTGCGTGCTTTGTGAGTCGTGTTTGTTCGTGTTATCTGTCTGTGGAGTGCTCGTGTTTCTTGTAAACGACGCCCACTTCGGCCAATAAAGTGCCGTCCTGTCACCGTCAAAATCGTCGTTGGAGTGCATTCCCTTCCCTGGCCACACCAGTGGCGATCCACACCGCCTCCACCAGGCAACAGTTTAAACACATGGAATAGATCAAATCGTGAAAAGCCATCGAAGAAATCAGTTGGACGGGAACAAAATTGAATTTTGACCTTTGCAGAACAACAAAACTTGCAATGGCTTTTAACGAATCCCAAAAATGGGCACCAACCAAAACTGCCTTGGACCAGGGGGCGAGGGAATGGAGGAAGGACCAGGCTTGAAAGTCTGTCCAGGTGTCCAAAAAGTCCAGTTGGACTAGCCAGCGATGAGTCCCCAGAAGTTGAGGTGGTCCGGGAGCTCCCGAGTACCCGGAGATCTTGCCTCCCCGGAGGACCGACAAGGACTGGGGATCTGAAGGTATCTGGGGTGTTCCCACTTCAGGGAACAACAGCCCTGATCAGGACGAGGTCGACGGTTAATTTCAATTGCAAAAGCCAGTTAATTATTCGACAAAAATTGATATTTCCGCAAAAATATTCATTCCAGTGGCTATTACTATGAAAAATGGTGTTAACAACATTTACACTAACCGCCCAGTGTAAATTAATATTAATTATGATCTATACAATTCGAGATATCAAATAATCAAATAATCCATTTGGTGTTAGATTTGGAAATTGATTTTTTACCTCGCATGAATTTTGTTTTATTCTCAATGTTTAATCATTCGATAAATGATAATGCCCATATGGATCACTTAGTATTAATTATAATGTATAAATACATTTTAGTTGGCTACAGAGCAGTAACAAACATTTCGGAAGTAACCTGTTTGCAATGTAAAATCAAGGTGTCTGAGTTTTGTAAATAGAACCATATGATTTTTTTCCATAATATTGTAGGGAATATTAAGACAAATTCGACAAGTATAAAATGTAATACCTTTATTCGGATAATATTAAGGGGGTATTCTAGTTTCGAATGCCATTTATTTGGTCATTTTTAGGATTTTTTCCAAATGAATCATAAGACTTTTTGTAAAAGTTTTTTGCACACACATTTATTGATATTTAATGCATATAAATTATTTATTTGATGTAAAAATAATCCAAATTACAAGAGTTGTACATATCTGGTGTTATGGATTCTCCTTAAAAAACAAGTGTCTTACTGGCGTACACGATTTCTGTAATTCTGCTAATGTAAAATAAGAAAAGGAATAAGAATTTTACTGTACTGTCAGAATATGACTATGGTGCGAACCAAAATAAAATAATAATCTTGATTATTAAAATAATAGCGGCACTTTGAATCTGGAGTATTGACTTTTTCAATATTTTTTAGTACGCTAAAAAAGTAAGAAAAAGCAACGGATACTAAAAGTTTTGGTTTATGTGATAACAGCAGATATATTGAAGATTCTCCCTGAATTTCAAGTCAATCGGTGAACTAGAACTTCAAATATCGTTTACGCCATTTTCCGAAATGAGGTTTCGAGAAAAACACGTTTAAAGTTTTACGGACTGCACGTCACACATAGGGGAATTTTCAAAACAGTATTTTGCCGCTCTGGGCGGCCAAAAGTCAATTGTAAAAACTTCAACGCTGATAAAAACAAGGGGTTCCTATATATAACTGATCCGTGTGCCATTGACACATTAAATATGTAAAATATGTATGAGATAGGACACAGGTGGATACTTTTGTAAGTAACTGTACAGTACCTATTATTTACTGTACTGCATTATATTTATTTTAAATGTAACAACACAATTTTATCAGTCTTCAGCTATTTTACTGTAATAATTACTTTATTACCTTACTTAAAAGGTGAAGCAAATGTGGGGCTCTATGCATCTATGCATCCACCCACAAAAAAATATTATACAGTGAGGTGTTCCTAGAATTTTTATACAATGTATAAATTAAAAGTTATTTAAGAGGATCGTCATAAGTGTCTTTCCCTTTTTGAGTGACTGATACTGAAACATTTGCTGCTGCGTATTAACAGCAATTTTGATCATTGCGCTCAACCTTCAAGCGAACATGTTTCTACAAATGTCCACATTTTCTTTCCTTCTTCCATTGAATAAAGAAAAAAACATCAAATATATTTCGTGCAATGGCTTAGAAAGAGAAACGACTTATAATATTTTAAAGACTTATAATACTGTGTGTAATTTTTTGCAAACTTAATTTGTTTCCAAACGGGTGAAAAAAACGCATGTAGTGAAAAGAAAGCACGAACGATAAAAAGAATACTTGAACTTTAGAACGCCCAGTGTCTTTTGCTTTTTTGAGGAGAAGAGGAAAACATGCGAAAGAATAAGGAAAGGAGGACTGGAAGAGGATGCGGTATAGTGACGCTAAATTGAATTTTTTTCAATTCATTCCACTACCCACAAGCGAGACGTTCAAACTCGATGAGTATCTGTGCGCGACAGCGGCACCTATTCGCAGTAAATTCTCATTATTTTTAAATTGGAAATGAGAAGTGCACGCGGCGGGTGTGGTTAAGAGCAGCTTCACCGCCATAGAAAAAAAAAACAGGAGCCCAGCAGTGTATTATTCCAGGCCGATGCCTACCCCAACGCCGGAAGAGTCGCAGAAATTAATTTAATTACGTGGCTGATGTCAATAACAGTCATCGTTCTCGGCTAAACGGAGAGCCGCAGAGGTCCATTAGCTGTTGGCCACCCAGCTCTGTACCTATAGTCATACCTACCTATTTCTCAGTTTAAATTGCGTTTCAAATTTGTATTATAATTTTTTTTTACATTTTATATTGCAATGCTTCATAATAGGAACATAGGGTGAAAGCACTAGTAGTCGGCCACCCTCTAGTAGTCGACCACTTTTATTATTTAGCTTAAAGAAATAAGTACTGAAATAAACAATTTATAAAATGACAATTTTATATTATATTTTGAATTTCTAACTTTACAATAGACAAAAAGCGCCCTTCATAGGTAAAAAAAATAAATGCTTTTAAAGTGATTTGTAAACTAATTTTGATTCTACATGCGCCATTGCTGTTTTCTAACCCGAGAAACATAAGTGTGCTTTGAATAGAAACGACAAATGTAATTCAGTTCTATACATTTTTTACTGGAAAATTATGCTATTCCACTGAAAAAGCATCAACAATTATATATGCGCTTCAAAAATTTAAAAAAAAATGGGATACTTTATTTATTTATGGGAGGTCGGTAACTGGATCATCATTCCCTTTCAATTTTCAATAGTCGACCACAGCGGTCGACGAAGCTAACTGCATTCACAATGAATGCTAATAGTCGACCACGTATTAACTATAAGATAATTAAAATTGTATATTCGTTTCTTATGGATTAATGTTCTACAAAGTTTATATAGTATTATTTATAGAATACAAATACCTACTTTAAAAACTTAAAATTTGTTACTGCTTCCTATCTTAAAAACGAAAAATTTAATTTACATTGGAAAAAAAATAGTTTCTATTTCTTATTAAAATGTTTTTAAAGGAACTTATTTTAGTTACGCATTATTCCTGTCATTATTAATTATTTACTGATGTTGCACATTATATTTAAAAATAAATTTTAGTTTGTAATGCGCACATAACCTATTTTGAATTTCATATTAAAAAAGGTGGTCGACTACTAGCTATCGGACCGGTCGACTTTTAGAGTTAAGTGGTCGATTATTAAAGCATTCGGACACTTTATTTTTAACGCTAATTATTTATTTTCCCCGAACTTTCCTACTAACACAAAATATTTAGTGATACATTAAATACATTTGAATTACTTCAATACATTTTATATATTTTATAACATTGATTGTTTATTTTTTTTCTGTACTTTTCATTCGAGTTTAGCTTTAAGGGGGCCGTCTCATTTTTGTTATGGTCCGAATCGATCGAAGCGTCCCCAGTAAACAAACGGACCCTAATGAAACTACTGCGGTCGATAAAAAGAACTTGTACAGAGATGACATCTCCAGGTACTCTGGGTAGACGAACTTTTGACGCATAGTTGCCACATCGTCTGTTCTCTTTGTCTCTGCCGCGCTGTTGCCACAGAGTTCTCTCTTTCTATCGAGAAGTCTTGAAGCAATACGGCACGAGCGCTACGTCCAGCGTCAGAACCTCGCTGAACGTAGCAATAATGAAAGATAGAGAGGTCCGGGAGTGTAAGAAGGAAAGATGGAAATATACCAAACTTGACACAATTTGAACTATCAGATTACACATAAAATTTATTTGCAGAATTGAAAGCCCGTTTCGTTCAAAGTAGTCCGATTTAAATTATTTTCTGTCAATTTAATCGGCAGAATCACTTTCATATTGATACGATGAAAAATAAAGAAATTCTGTTTCTGCATAATCGATGATACATCGCCGAGCAACTCCAGGCGACAAGTTAGACGGGTGAGCGATACAATGTCGCTCGGCTCGAGCTTCGGGGGACCTCAAGAATGAAGGCCTTCGATTAAAAAAATTATTTGTGGCCGATGGATGAATTCCCGTCGAATAAACTGATTCACCCGTGGCGTTTCAAATAAAACTAACTCTGCGTTATTTTTACTCGACGACAAATAAAGATAATGTCTCTTTAATTTGAAAGTTTATTTCAATAATTTATGAAACAATACTAATTTGCGTATCAATATCCCTTCTGAACTTCGAATTTCTGTAAGGACACTGGGCATCGCTTGCCTTCTTGGAAGGCGAGGTCCAGTAGGATGCGTAAGGGATACAATGTAAATTCCTGGCGTTCTCCCGATTAAAATCGTGTCAAATGTCATGTAAATCGGACTATTTTTAACGATGTTAGCTTGGGGCCACTTTCATCGGGACGACGGAATCGGTTGAAGCCATAGACATATATAGACGGAGCGTGTCTGAGGGGGGTTGTAAGATTCGCGGTAAGGGGACTGTCATACAGGCAAATCGGGTAACTCCGTTCCTCCTCGGGGCTATTCGGAAATTCAATGACGTTATATATATCTATGAGGGATACTTAGTCGAAAAGGTTAGGTATACTTATACATAATTCAAAATTTCGTATATCATGTAGGTTATATATATAACAAAATTAGTAAATAGAATGAAGCTTTTTTTAAATAAAATCGTACTTATAGATATATGCAATAATAGTTATATTTTTAAAGATTTTGTAAGCTTAAAAGTTCATAAACATAATTAATATGCATAAATAATTATATAGTATAATAGATATATATCGCTCATTTGCTGCGACATAACTGATGAAAAAAAATAAATATTTTTATTATAAACATATTATCTATTCGATAATCAAGCAACACATTTGAATTTCTAAGATTATATATATAATATATAAATTGTTGGTTATGTATGTATATTTATTTATTTACATGTGAAATCGAATACTATCATTATTTATATTTTCTTTCTCAAACTGTTCGCAGTTTTTATTTTTCCTGCGATTTGCACAACCGATTACTACGCAATAAGTCATTATTACACTCAATTAATATATGATTATATACAACGACCACTACGACGCTTTAGAACAGTAATAGTTGAGCAACAGTGGTTATGTTTTGAACATAGCCATCAATGCCGAACCGACAAGAACCGAATACATCCGAACCTAACTACCGAATTGCCTGTATGGTTTCTGCCTTTTCCCCTCCGATCTTACAGTCCCCTCGCCAACAGTCCTCTCTTCCGCTCCGTCTATATAAGTCTATGGTTGAAGCCATTTTCGCAAAAATCTGATGCGAAATGTAGAACGTGAAATTCGTCACTTCCACGAAACTCAGAGAGGGGCGGCATATTCACGGCATTGTCTTTAGGACTCTAGCGAGAGAATCACGCTGTACAAACAGCGTATTGGTCAAAAACATTTTTTTAATAAAAAGCTTATTATTTGTGACCGAAAATAAAAGTGTCAACTATTGGTACACTGTCAACAAAGAGTACAGTTACCGTATATTTAATTACCAAGTACAGTTCTAGAAATAATCCGATTTATACCGTGCTTGAACTCATTTTAATCTGGACAATCTCAGCAGTATGTTAATAAATAGTGAAAACGTCACGTTTTACAATTTATTAATACATAATCCACCGCAAGCAACACTGTATGCCTCTCGAACCGAAATCAGAAGCTGCCGCCGAACAGCCCAAGTTTTCAGGCTCAAAGAGAGATCGCGCCGGTTCGGGTAAACACGCTGCCGAAAGTTGTTTGAAGCCTTCAAATAAAAGTCGAATAAACTACGGTTAAAGATCGAATAAACAAATTATTCTTCTTCGAATAAAAAAATTATCTTTCGTCGTTGAATGAATTCACTTTGGTTCATAACGGATAAACATAAAGTATCTTTTATTTGAGTTTATCCAGATATTTTCTTTGCCCATCTCTGTTCTCCAGCCGCTTCGCCGTGATTCATTCAAGCCTTCTTGACGACAAAATAGTAATAGGGGAAATGCGGCAACAGCGCGATCTGACTCTCAATACGTATCCGCAACTATGACTTTCCTACATTTATCGGCTAGCTTGGACTTCCACCGGTTCTGGTGGTACATGGCACGAATATACCATCAGCGCCGGCGACGGAGGAACCTTGAAGCTTCATTCTGTCATTTTTCGGGCTGTCCTGAGTACACGATTCATAAATTCATTATTATTTCAACGTACGGTGCTTATTAGCATTCAAACGCACCGTTCCACCCTGCACTGATGTCTACTGGAGGCAACTATACCCGCAAAAACTTTCTTCGTGCCGATTCCAGGACGAAAGATGGTTGAAACGGTTTGTTTACTACATCGCGTATACGCAGGGTCGGCGAAACCACTGTGCAAGTTATACGCCGCATAAGGGCGCCAGCCGAAAGTGGTGCTAAAAAACTATATCACACGCTTATAATAAAGGAATTCAACTCCCACATAAACAAAATGTAAATATATTTCTTTTTTTATTGCATCCCGTGCAAACAGGTGCAAAAATTTGGGGGCGCCAAAAATTTTCTTGCATACAGGCGCCAGCTAACCTCGCGTCGGCCCTACGTACACGTCACGCTCGTGCTACGTGGCTCGACTATACCAGTGGCGCCACCAACGGAGAAGCCTTGAAGCCTCATTTTGTCAGTTTTCGAGTCATAAATTCATTATTATTACAACGTGCGATGCTTATTAGCATTCAAACGCACCGTTCCACCCTGCACTGATGTCTACTGGAGGCAACTATACCCGCAAAAACTTAATTCTTGCCGATTCCAGGACGGATAACGGTTGAAAAGATTTCGCGTATACGTACACGCTTTTCCTAGCTTGTGTGAGCGTACGCACACATTTAAGGCCCGCTGAGACGGCCCCCTTAAGTGGTCGACTACTAGTGCTTTCACCCTAGTACGTGTATAATAAAAATTTCAAGTAAACTTATTGTATGTAAAAATATGAAATTAAGTAAATTTTGGTTGATGGAATTCGTATGATAAACGAAATATATTGGTGTAATATGATTGTATAGGATGTCCTATTGGAAAGAAGAGGTCTAATTATTTACTTTAGTTATGATGACTTGTGCAGGTAGAAGACATTTTTTTTCCAAACCCACTTTATTCAAACTCTTTAAAGCCATGTAGGTATGGTTTTTAAATGGAAGTAGGATATTTTTTTATCTTAGGGTAGAACCCCCAATTACTGACACCTACCCAATTCCTGTCACCTTAAGCTATTTTACTGAAAATAACGAATAAATAAACGTTGTAAAGTCATACACAAAAAGGATTATGTAATTCAACCTATAATCTATACGCTAGAAAATGCACCACTTAATATTTCTTTTTCATTAATTTCTATAAGACGATACAAAATTTTAATTTGATAACAACAGTGGAAATGGCGACTTCCTTACTAGTGAAAGAGAAAACAGGGCACTAAAGAAAGGGCTATAATTACTATATTTAAATTATTTACATAATAAACAATAATTTTTTAGTACAATAGAAGTATCATAGAAAGTCACAACGATCGTAATATAACGATTAATTAAGCCTTTTTAATTAATATATGGGTGATAGTGATTGGTACAAGCGTTTCAAGCATTTTGGTATTACTGTCATAGCAGTAGTTGCTCATGTACATGAGACGACATAACCGTAAAATGAGTAATAAACAGTATTAGGTTAGCTGGCAGTAATTGGGGTGTCAGTAATTCAGTCACACACGTTTTAGAGGTGTCAGTAATAGATCTAGAAATATGTTTTTTAGATTAATGAATTTATATATAAAAATAGAAATTCTAAGACCCACAAAATGTTTTTCATGAAGTAAACATATTAAACCATAATAAAAAAAATAAAAAACTTATACTTTTAGTCAATAAATACAGATACTATGCAATAATATTAGAGTCAGTCCTTAATGTGTCAGTGATTGGGGCTTCTACCCTATACCATTTGTTATTATGTCTCCTATCCATGATGCATTATTTCTTCCTTGGTTTCAACAAAAATAACTGTTTATACATACAATACGCAATAGTTGCGTTTATAATATTACATAATAGTTGCGTTATTATTAATTATTTATATTAATATAAATATCTATATATTGAAACATAGATATATACTTTTAAAAATGTAGAATGCAATTCACTAACAAATCACCTAACAGTGTCATTTATACAGCTAAGTTATGTGGAATATTTTTTTACTGATTGAGGAAATTTGCAGATGTTCATTTTCAATAATATATGGCCGAGATTCTGAAACTTTGATTACTAACAAGATTACAAGCTTGGACAATGAATTGTGTTAAAAGCTATAACTGTGTTACACAATCAGTACTATACAGGGTGGGCCAAATAAAGTATTACAAGCTGTGTTCTTGGAAAAATGTGAAATTTTAAGGAATGAGTTTAGAGGTCGCATGATGATATTCAGTAGAATATTTTTATAGACAATTAATACTGTATATATATCTAGAAATTAAAAGTATTTACAAGGGAGTGTGTTGCGAAGGTGCGAATATCGGTTGCATCGTAAGCGGCAAGTCTGGGTTCAATATCTCATCACCGCCAAATTTTTGCTGAAGTGAAACTTCCTTACGCACGGTAAAGTGAACCCCATAAAAACACTTCAAAAAAGTAAAAAAAATTACGCCAAGTACATGAAAAAGTCGAGGACGAAAAAGAGTATTATCAAACAAATATCAAATAAATAAATAAAAAATAGAAGAAAGCAATATAATTACAATATAAAATAATATGTGAAATCAAAATGAGCTGCAAGTACATAAAGGTGCTTTCAAACAGCGTACAAAGGCGACACTGTGTAACGCAATGTAAGATTCGGTGCTTTCCAACTGCGCTTAAGATGACACAACTACATATACACAGCTAAAATGCTGTGTTCATACATTCCATTACTCATATTGCGGACATTTTAATAATGTGAAGATAAAATGGAACATCTAGACATTTGGCTAGATGTCCGCGGCCTGGAAGTCAAATACTTGGCGGGGCGAGGCAAGCCGGGGTAGTTAAGGTTTGATGATGAATAAAACACAGGTTTTCATAATCAACTAATCAATTTTATGTCTGAACCATTCTTTGGTAATAAGTCTTTCAATTTAACTATGAATCAACCTAATCTCTGCAGGTTTTAATAGAATAAAGACAAAATTCAGAAAAAGTCATTTCTCCCGATTGTTAGGTTGAGCTTGTACCTGTGGATATTCAATAAATTCTTCGTCAATTTTTCCGTCATGTTTGTTCAAAAAAGGGTATAGCTTCTCAAGATAAATTTTATGATGACTATGCAACTTCGAGGAATTAACAGAATCATAAATAATAAGTCTTCTACCATCATATTTATAAAAGCTACAAACCCAATGTCCCCCTGCATTGGTTTCAAAAATGTCGCATTGGTGCAAAATCTATATGTGATCCTGATTTTCAGGAACTGGTTGGATTGTATCAGGCAATTGAACTGCACTGAAAAATAAAAAATAATTTTTTTCTTGTAGGGAGACCGGGGCAAAATGAACCTCGGGGTAAAATGAGCTGTCTTAATTTATTCTTTAACAATAGAATATATTTACAAATTTTGGTGGCGTAATAAATGTGTGTAATACCACAATGATAATTATGCACATTCAGATATCGGAAAATGGAAATTCATTTAAAAAATTAAAAATGAAGTTTTAGAGACTTCCGATTGGTTTTCCTTTCAATTTAGCTTTTTGGATAAATGAGTCTTAAATGTGTTATTTTATGACCAAATTTTTTCTGCCTGTTTATAACAAGCTTATAAACATACATGTACACGCGTTTGAGAAAACATTAATCCTAACATTATTAAATAAATAGTTTTCCATTGAGTACATATTCGGGGTAAAGTGACCGGGGTAAACTGAGCTGAAAATGGCTGCAAAGAACAGATGCGCAAGTGATGTGCGCAATAGCCTAACCCAGGCTTGGGAATTAAGTGATCTTTTCGGCCGAGTTTCAGAGGCGACGCCTCCTTTCTCCCGCCGCGCGTCTTGGCCCCCGCGGCGGCCCAGCAGCTTGGAGCGCCTCAGGCCCGTACCATATGAACCGTCGCCTCTGAAACTCGGCCGAAAAGATCACTTAATTCCCAAGCCTGGCCTAACCTGTCAGGTGGCTAGAACGTCACGCGGCGTGGTGGAACAGAAACTAACCTCGAAAAATTTCCATAGTTTTTGACAACCACGGTGCAAAAGAGACAGAAGCTGCCGTGCTACACAGGTCATTCCAACGCAAGGGGTTAATAATTAGCTATATTCTTAATTAAAGTTCTTATTTTGTTGCAGTTCACTTTACCCCACATATGGGGTAAAGTGGTCGTTTTGGCTTTTTCTTTTCAAGTTGAATTTTAATTATATTTTAAGTTTATTTTAAGTATTGCTATTCGTCATTTATTAATAGTAATGTTCAAATTATATTATCAATCTATTTCCACACATGTTTATTGAAAGGGAAAAATTTTATTCGACTTCAAACTTTTTTCGCGTCACTTTGCCCCGGTCTCCGCTACTACAATTTTTTTTTTAAATAAAATCCTGGGGCACCCGTCAATTTTCGGCAAAAAATATATGTACTTCATGAATTTTGCATTTACATAATTTCATTATTTTCTTCCAGCCGTTCTGATTCTGAGAAAGACGCACATGTAGAAACAGATAATTCGGAAGTTCGTTCTACGCAATGTAGTAGTACACTTCCTAGAATAATGTCGTTCGAGGATTTCCAATGCATTTGAAGCTAGGCCAGTCAGTTCGCAAGCCACGCAAGCTGCAGAACAAATGATCATAATTAATCAGCTACCTATATCATTCATAGACTCGACAGGTTTCGAGTTGTTCGTGAAAGTTGTGGAACAAAACTACAAAATTCCCTGCAAAAGAACGGTTCTAAATCGAATAAATCTGTCGTATAATGAAAAAAGAAGTTGTGTCGAACGGAAGCTCGCCACTGCTGGGCCAATTGCCATAGATACAGATTCTTGGACATCATTAAGCATGACTTCGTACATAACAGTGGACATCATTAAGCATGACTTCGTACATAACGCCCACTACTTAAATTCCGATTGGCAAAAACAGTCATGCAATTTAATCACGGAGGAAATAAACGAACCGCATACCATCGCAAAGCTTATTACTAAATTAAAAAATGTTACTGATGAGGGGAAAATGACGGAAAAAGTTTTAGGAATTGTTACAGATAATGCCAGTAATATAACTGGTGCAGTTGATGCATTAGATTGCGAGGGCGGTGTGCGTTGCTTCGCTCATACGCTACAGCTTAGTGTGCAAAAGGGGCTTAAACTAAACGGCGTTAAAGAGGTATTGGATAAAGCTTCTTCTGTCGTTTTACACTTTCGCCATTCTGCTATCGCTACTGATGCACTTCATGTACGGCAGAAGCAAGTGGGTCTACCAGAACAAAAATTAATGCAGCGATGCGTAACAAGCTGGAATTCAGACTATTATATGGCCATGACCATCGTAAAAAATAAAAGTGCCATAAATACTGTACTGGGTGACCGGTCAATTACAAAACAATCTGTAAATGAACGGCTTCACCTATCGGATATGGAATGGAAAATACTTGAAGGATTAATAATTTTTCTGAAGCCTTTGGAAATGGCAACCACATTAAATGTGTTCAGATAAAAGTTGTACACTATCCATGATGCGTCCTCTTGTCAGGAGTTTACATGATGCCCAACTTGTACCACAGGACGAGGATGATCCAATTATATTGTCTTTAAAATTATTAGTGGCAACAGGTGTTACGCGACGCTTTGAAATGGAATGGAAGCAAGGCCAAAGTATCGTCAAACACGAGCTAGCGCATTAGATCCTCGGTACAAGCACCTCAAACATGAAGAAAACAATGCACGAAAACAAATTTGGGCTATTCTCAAATGCAAATTAATGAACTCTGATGAGGACAACGAGAATATAAACGAGAATCCGACGTCTGATGAACAAGAATACGAAAATCCCCCGATTTTTTATTTAAAAAAAATCTTTAGGTAAAAGTAGTACTCAACAGCGGTTTGCTAACTTTCGAAAAGAGCCGGAAATAGAGCACAATGCAGATACCATGAAATTGTGGAAATTAAACGAAAATAAATTTCCTTCCGTGGCAAAATTAGCCAAATGTTGTTTAAATATTCCAGCAACTTCTTCTTCCGCTGAAAGAGTTTTTTCTACGGCTGGAAACATAATCAGCGCAAAAAGAAGTTGCTTATATCTTGAAAATGTAAATAAATTAGTTTTTTTGTACCAGCACCGAAATGTTGTGCAATGTCAACGGGAGTAATACAGGGTGTTCGGATACAGGTGGACATTCTTGTAGGTAGGGATTCTACATGAAAAACTAAGTCGAAAATATAGAATAAAATTTCCTGATATCGCACTTCATTTTCCAGGAAATTGACTTTGAATTTAAGGCTGCCGTCTCATTTTTGTTATGGTCCGAATCGATCGAAGCGCCCCTTGTAAACAGACGGACCCTAATGAAACTAATGCGGTCGGTAAAAAGAACTTGTACAAAGGAGACATCTCCAGGTACCCTGTGTAGACGAATTTTTTACGCATAGTTGCCACATTTTCTGTTCTCTCTGTCTCTGCCGCGCTGTTGCCAAAGCTCTTTCTATCGAGAAGTCTTAAAGGAATAGGTACGGCACGAGAGCTGCGTCTAGCGTCAGAGCCTCGCTGAACGTAAAAGAGGATAGCAATAATGAAAGATAGAGAGGTTGAGTAGTAGTGGAAATAGATTTATAATATAATGTGAACACTACTATTGATAAATGACGAATAGCAATATTTAAAATAAACTTAAAGTATATTAAAATTCAACTTGAAAAGAAAAAGCCAAAACAATCACTTTACCCCATATATGGGGTAGAGTGAGCTACTATCCGGGGTAAAGTGAACTGTAACAAAATAAGAACTTTAATTAAGAATACAGCTAATTATTAATCCCTTGCGCTGGAATGACGTGTGTAGCACGGCAGCTTCTGTCTTTTTGCACCGTGGTTGTCGGAAGCTATGGAAATTTTTTTGAGGTTAGTTTCTGTTCCACCACGCAGCGTGGCTGTCTAGCCAGCTGACAGGTTAGGCTATTGCGCACATCACTTGCGCATCTGTTCTTTGCAGCCATTTGCAGTTCAGTTTACCCCGAATATGTACTCAATGGAAAATTAATTATTTAATAATGTTAGGGGTTCAAGTTGTCACATTTTGCCACAGTCAAAATTGTTTAATAAATACAGACTCTCAAAGTACACAACTTTCCTCGATGTTTTGAAAATTATCTTTCGAATTTGGCAAAATGATTATTTAAATCTTCCTTAGTTTCACATGGACTCTAACATATTTCAATTTGAACAAAATCCCAGGAGTTTATCCAGATATTATCTTTGCCCATCTCTGTTCTCCAACCGCTCCGCCGTGATTCATTCAGGCCTCCCTGACGACAAAATAGTAATAGGGGAAATGCGGCAACAGCGCAATGCGACTCTCCATACGTATCGGCAACTATGTCTTTCCTACATTTATCGGCTAGCTTGGACTTCCACCGGTTCTGATGCTACATGGTGCGAATATACCATCAGCGCCGATGACGGAGAATCCTTGAAGCCTCATTCTGCCATTTCTCGAGTCTGACTCAGTACACGATTCATAAATTCATTATTATTTCAACGTACTGTTTCCAGTAATGTCTACTGGAGGCAACTATACCCTCAAAAACTTCCTTCTTGCCGATTCCAGGACGAAAGTTGGTTGAAACGGTTTGTTTTCTACATCGCGTATACGTATACGCTGGCGCTACGTGGCTCGAATATACCACCAGCGCCGGTGGCGGAGAAGCCTTGAGCCTCATTCCGTCAGTTTTCGAGTCATAAATTCGTTATTAGGTATTTCAACGTATGGTGCGTATTAGCATTCAAACGCACCAGACAACCCTGCACTGATGTCTACTAGAGGCAACTATACTCTCAGAAACTTCCTTCTTGCCGATTCGAGGACGAAAGTTGATTGAAACGGTTTGTCTACTACGTAGCGTATATGCACACGCTTTTCCTAGCTTGTCTGAGCGTACGCACACATTCATGGCCCGGTGAGACGGCAGCCTTATGCCATATACGCGTGCACCAGGATACAGCTTTAGGCACCTCAGGGGCACGCGTATTTGGCTACAATTCAAAGTCAATTTTCCCGAAAACGAAGAAAATGCAAATATTATAGCACGTCACTCACCAGAAAATAGTCGTAACTTACCAAAAACAAGAGACGAAGCTAGAAAGGGAAAAAGATTTTTTTTTTTACATGGAGGAAATCCCTAACTGATACCTCCCCCCCCCCCGGCCCCCTCCGTGGGAGGGGTGAGATTATGTGGGGCTTGCACCCACTAAAACCTCCATGGTGACCGCCTGACGCGAGAGGCTTAAGGTGAAATCAGACGGCTCGTGAATCGGCGATCCATGATCGTTCTCATGACGCGGGAATCGGCGAGGCGGCTCGGCTCGCCCAGACTCGCCCAGGCTCGCAAGTCGGCGAGCCATGAGCGTTCTCACGGCGCGTGGACTCGGCGAGCCACGTGCCAAGCGAGCCGATCCACGTGCCGTCTGATTTCACCTTTACACAAGGGAGAGTGACTGGCAGCGAGATACTTCTAACGATAATAAAGGTGGAAGAATTTGAACACTACGGCTTCTCGCTGTATGTAATAACGGCAACGACATAGCTACGGGTTTCTAAGGGGATGGGGTCGTCGTTATTGCCAGTGGGCATATTACCGTGAAAAGGCATTCTAAAACATTTGGCGCGAACCTGATCGGGGGAGATATCATATATAAAATGTCCTGGCTCAATGTGGCGCATTTATATACGCCAAGAGCCGAAGACATTATGCCGGTATCATAAAAATCATCGACCTCTAGAAATTTTTTAATACCCAAACGACAGGAGCCGTCGTCTGAGATGCAACAATTATCGCGTATATTTATGCCCAGAGATATGCTATTGAACTCTATCTTACGGTATTGAGAACAATTGGGGTCGTTACTAAGCGGTCCAGATACGCGAATAGAAAAATCCACATTACAATGAATATTTGTGCCATGAAGTTGTCTCTCCCTCATCCTATTGGAATATTGTTGGAAACGAAGACTTGGCTTTCTAAGAAATTTACTAAAAATGGACATGTTGTTTTCATATGGAAAAGCAGAACATGAATCTAAATTACCAATACGTCTGACATCATTGGCTAAATGAAGAAGGCCATGGTTGTTATAACTATTAAAAGTTGGGCCATAAAGTTCTTCGTTACGAAGAACAAATTTCTGCAAAGCTAACTCTGCGAAGCTCAAGTGTGGGATCGAAGGACATTCTGAAACTAAAACCCCTATGGCCGCATGTAAAAATAAGAAATGCTTGTATACGGTATTGTCCAGGACACGATACAGTATAACTGTCCCTATACAGGGTGTCCCAAAAATGTCGGTTTTCCTTGAAAGGGGTGACTCAGGGGGTGATTTGAAACAACTTTTTCCTTAGCGAAAATATTGTCCGAAGCTTCGTTAAGGAGATATTAACCAAAAACCCCGACCAATCAGAGCGCGCGCCTTCCGCCCGAGTTCCCGCGGTAGCGTTGGCTACGCGGTAGGCGACCGCGCTTGTGCTACGAACGTACGAACAAGCAAGTCGGCATGCATCGAAGGAAACCGCGTTACACAGTTTTTTTTTAAAGCAGAATCTTAAATAAGAATAATTTGAAGTGAGAGGACAAGAAGTACGTAAATTTCGTTTTTAAATAGACAAGTGATCGTAATTCGTTATTGAGGTAAAAATCCGTAGTTTAACAACGGCCAACACAACTAAATTTAAAAAATAATATTAGGTGCACGAATAAATTCTTTCCGACTGGAATTTCTATCGCGGTGGTATTCAGAAGCTGCCAGAAAAATGGCAAAAGGTAATTAACAATAATGGAAATTATTTCGATGATCGAGTTGTTTTCATATTTTTTAAATCGAACTGTTATTGTACCCTAAAATCGGAAAGAATTTATTTCTACACCTAATAATCACCAATAAATTAAACAAAACTCACCCCCTTTCGGACATTCATTTCCTTGCTTTCCTTCCCTTTTCGGAAACCTGTGTCACTAGGCCACTGTACCGATCCTGGTCATCGGCGTCCAGTGCTCAGCTGATCGCAGGGTCAATGTACCGAATATTCACTTCACTGCATGGCTACTAACACTGTTCACTTAATTTATGTTTCACGGAACGTGTTGTTCTTACGTTACAAAAATTGGTGGCCCCGAAAGGGGCCGATTACTGTTAATTACTGGGACGAGATTACTACTATTACCCGGCGAAAAAAAGACTCGTGGCAGACGGTCTCGGGCTGTGCAGTCCGTTGCTGTGACTGATTGGTCGCGTCACCTATTTGGGCACACTTTTACAGACGGGGCACACGTATTTTGGTTATTGGCTGAAGTTGCCACATACATTGTCGCACCGCGCGACGAAGAGATCGAACGAAACACGAGATCGAGTGGGATAGAGCGATCTGACCGACGATCGTCTAAACAAAACAATAGCGTAGGCTACAGATCGCTCTATCCCACTCGATCTTGTGTTTCGTTCGATCTCTTCGCCGCGCGGTGCGACAATGTATGTGGCAACTTCAGCCAATAACCAAAATACGTGTGCCCCGTCTGTAAAAGTGTGCCCAAATAGGTGACGCGACCAATCGTCACAGCAGCGGACTGCACAGCCCGAGACCGTCTGCCACGAGTCTTTTTTTCGCCGGGTAATAGTAGTAAGTAGTAATCTCGTCCCAGTAATTAACAGTAATCGGCCCCTTTCGGGGCAACCAATTTTTATAACGTAAGAACAACACGTTCCGTGAAACATAAATTAAGTGAACAGTGTTAGTAGCCGTGCAGTGAAGTGAATATTCGGTACATTGACCCTGCGATCAGCTGAGCACTGGACGCCGATGACCACGATCGGTACAGTGGCCTAGTGACACAGGTTTCCGAAAGGGGAAGGAAAGCAAGGAAATGAATGTCCGAAAGGGTGAGTTTTGTTTAATTTATTGGTGATTATTAGGTGTAGAAATAAATTCTTTCCGATTTTAGGGTACAATAACAGTTCGATTTAAAAAATATGAAAACAACTCGATCATCGAAATAATTTCCATTATTGTTAATTACCTTTTGCCATTTTTCTGGCAGCTTCTGAATACCACCGCGATAGAAATTCCAGTCGGAAAGAATTTATTCGTACACCTAATATTATTTTTTAAATTTAGTTGTGTTGGCCGTTGTTAAACTACGGATTTTTACCTCAATAACGAATTACGATCACTTGTCTATTTAAAAACGAAATTTACGTACTTCTTGTCCTCTCACTTCAAATTATTCTTATTTAAGATTCTGCTTTAAAAAAAAACTGTGTAACGCGGTTTCCTTCGATGCATGCCGACTTGCTTGTTCGTACGTTCGTAGCACAAGCGCGGTCGCCTACCGCGTAGCCAACGCTACCGCGGGAACTCGGGCGGAAGGCGCGCGCTCTGATTGGTCGGGGTTTTTGGTTAATATCTCCTTAACGAAGCTTCGGACAATATTTTCGCTAAGGAAAAAGTTGTTTCAAATCACCCCCTGAGTCACCCCTTTCAAGGAAAACCGACATTTTTGGGACACCCTGTATACAGAAGGAACTGACGAAATTCGGTCGCCTTATATTTAGAGGATAGTTCAATAGCTCTGGGATGTCTGGCAAAGTCTGAGGGGCAATATCTGCTAAGACTATTCAGTCTCGCAGACAGGATAGAAATCTCCTTGCGGCGCAATTTTGAGAAACGTGAATAGTCTCCAAATACCCACGTAGACAAGAGTTTCTTTACTACGCCCAAGCATACAAGATGCATATACTCGAAAGGAACTTGCGAAACCATTCCCATCGGTAGCGATGACAATGGGCATTTACCTTCCTTGTGACGCTTCGCGTCTAACCGTTTAATATATTCTTCATCGGTTCGAGGAGAATGATTTATCCCATCGAAAGCGTAATGCTTACCGTTCAGGGTACCAGAAACCGTACATTTGGAACAGGGACGGATAGACATATGCCCACGATGATTTAACACAAATGCTCGAGCTGGTGCGTCAGCTATGAAACACCTCAGTCGTACGGGCAACTTACTGCAATGAAAATGTATGCCTCCTGACGTCTGCAATAAATTTCTCAAAGGAAATATTGGGGTCGCGTGGATTTTGGGGACCTTTATAGATGCCTACCACTATCGGCTTTGTATGAGGAATATTTGAAATCATACATTGGACGGGCCACATATGAATGGAACCTGATTTGTCCAAACTACATCCGTCGGTATGAAAATCTAAAACCCGCAAATACTCCTTAACCTTTGGGACTGAGAGCAAAATTGAGAGGTGGACGTAGGTATCGCGACGAACAAACACTTAAACAATTGTAAAGACAGAGCATATAGAATATACTTAGTTATTTCCTACTCAGAGTTCTTTCATTAAAATCCGATCATCTGAATTTCCACTGTGAGATAGACTCACATACATAGATACGTATTTTATGCTCGAGGTGTATCGCATTATAAAGTTGCGAGGCTAAACTAACATCCCTAGTGGCTCCCGGGGAGACCAGACCCCGGTTCGTCCACGACTACCAACCTTCCAGTGCCTCCCGGGGATGCCAGACCAGTGATGCCAGAACCGAGGGAAATATCCCACGGGTGCTACCACCACTCCACGACCAAGCGTACCCCCTCCTAGCGCCCGTACCGCACCACACAAGCATACCCGTCCCTTTATCCGTGTGCCGCACGCGCTGCCTGGCCGGCGCTCTCGGCGAGAATTCGTTTTCCCGACATCGAAGCGCTTGCGACGCAAGCAAAAAGTCCAGAGTTCAAATCCCGGTGCCGATATTCTACTTTTTTTCTTTATTTATTCTCTAATTTCTCTTTCTATATTCTCAGAAGACTAATAGCTTAAAAACTGTTAATTTGCAAAGCATTTTCGAAGCGTGATTTGCTGCTAAAGATGCGATCCCGTTCTGGCTTGTATCGCACCACTACAAGCGTACCCTACCTTCTGTCCGTGTGCCGTACGCGCTGCCTGGCCGGCGCTCTCCACCGAAAATTCATTTCACCGGAACCTAAGAGCTTGGGTCGCAAACAGAAAATCCGAGGTTCAAATCCCGGTGCGAAAATTCTACTTTTTTCATTAATTATTCTCTAACTTCTCTTTCTATATTCTAAGTAGAATAAAAACTTGAAAAGTATTATTTTACAAAGCATTTCCGCAGCTGGCTAATGTACGATGTTGGTCTTCTGCCATTTTATACATAAACAGAAATAATTCCTTGAAATGCTACTTACAGAATAAGCTCCTTTCTAGGATGGACTCTTTAAAATTCACGTCACAATGAACAGTTACAGAATCGGTGATTTTCGTTTCAGGTAAGCGAGCCGCCCGCGAATTACTGTAATGAGGTTTGAAGACAATATCGACAGGTCTAGAAAACCGCACAATTTTCACATTTCTCATTATAGCTTGATCAAAGTATTGCCGATGGATTGGTGAGTTTACGTCGACGACAATAAGTCTAAACAAAAAACAATACGGTCTATTTTTTATTATGAAGACACGTTTAGAATTTCAGTGTTCCCCGCATTAAGGGGTTACCGCAGTCAGTAAGGTCAGAAAACGAACGATTCTTTGGGAATTTATTTCAGAAAGTACATGCATTTTTTATACAAAGGTTTTTGTATTCAGATGAGGAACCGTTTAACAGGTTATTTTAACTGGTTATTACAGCTGATTTCCCGGAAGCTGTTTTAAGAAACAGCGACACACACTATGTTCACTAAAAATGGTCCGAATTTCTCCATGTTTGAACTCATTTTCATCAGGAAATCCTAAAAAATCCATTGGTACTACTTTCACGACCATTTCTCAAAAGCATGATCACTTTAGTTTTCTGTACTGGGTATTTTACCTGGCCCAACGGTGTTATTGTTCTCGGCAGTCAATGGACGGCCTACCCGGGACCGCAGGTCCTCGCTCGCAGCGAGTGGGTAGGTCTTTCCCGATAATTCGGAGCCAAAAGCATTTCAATAATCCGAAGAAGACTGAGTGTATCAACCTGATTAACACGAAAAGAGCGTCATTGACTAAGAATGGGTTAGTAAAACTCTTCTGTAGGTATAAATGATATCATTAAGACGAGTACGAAACCTGTCGATATTATTTTCAAACCTCAATACAGTAATTCGGGGTGCGAGTGGTAAGCCGACCGTAATAACGGAGCGGGCGACTCGCTTACCTGAAACGAAAATCACCGATTCTGTAACTGTTCATTGTGACGTGAATTTTAAAGAGTCCATCCTAGAAAGGAGCTTATTCTGTAAGTAGCATTTCAAGGAATTATTTCTGTTTATGTATAAAAAGGCAGAAGACCAACATCGTACATTAGCCAGCTGCGAAAATGCTTTGTAAAATAATACTTTTCAAGTTTTTATTCTACTTAGAATATAGAAAGAGAAGTTAGAGAATAATTAATGAAAAAAGTAGAATTTTCGCACCGGGATTTGAACCTCGGATTTTCTGTTTGCGACCCAAGCTCTTAGGTTCCGGTGAAATGAATTTTCGGTGGAGAGCGCCGGCCAGGCAGCGCGTACGGCACACGGACAGAAGGTAGGGTACGCTTGTAGTGGTGCGATACAAGCCAGAACGGGATCGCATCTTTAGCAGCAAATCACGCTTCGAAAATGCTTTGCAAATTAACAGTTTTTAAGCCTTTAGTCTTCTGAGAATATAGAAAGAGAAATTAGAGAATAAATAAAGAAAAAAAGTAGAATATCGGCACCGGGATTTGAACTCTGGACTTTTTGCTTGCGTCGCAAGCAGGGATTGTAACCGTAATCCTAGGCCGGTTCGGTTCTCAGTACCGTAGACTAATTTACATAACCGGGTAACCCGAGGCATCTAGGCACAGAGTTACCCGGTTAACCCGCTCTCGGAGCGGGTTACCCTAATCCGGTAGAGGGCGTAGTGTTTCCCTATTTTTGTGAAATCGACCTGTACTTATGAACTTTTATTTTAAAAACTATCTATCGCATTAGGTTCATCCTTTTTTTATTTTAATGCAGAAGATTTTGTCTATTTGAATAATATTTTTTTGAAATTGTAAAATTATTTATGTAACGTCAAATTATAAACAAATTTTTATTTTGCAAATGTCTCCTCGAGGGTGACATGTTTCTAAAGTTGAAAAATGTACTTAATATATTCCATGACCGTATAGTATAAACATTGTGTTTTCATTTTAACACTTGCATACTATTTTCTTACAAATCAGTAAATTTCATATATAATAGTTGTGTTACAAAATATTATTTTTATTATAAATAAATAAATTACCTTTCGAACTTCTACAGAATTGTTACATTTGTTATAGGCCATTCATCCAACACGGTGATGCAATTTGACCAAGAAACGATTTGCATGTAATGTCGTGGGTATAATTCAAGAAAATTCGTAACATTTTTCCTCGAGAGATTAAAAATTACATGGAGAATCAAAACCCTGCAAGTAATTGACGTCATTGCATGCAACCCGGTTCTTGTTAAAATTGCAGTTGCATAGCAGCGGTGGACGCGCGCGGAGCAACCATAGTCGGATTTTGGACGTAGAATGTCGTATGTCACTTGTAACCCGCTCCGAGCGGGTTAACCGGCTCTCTGTACTCTTTGGGAGCCGTTCCTTCGGGGTTACTACGGGTTACAGTAACCTTCGCTCGGTTAACCGGGTTCGGGTTAGGGTTAGGCGGCGGTTACAATCCCTGGTCGCAAGCGCTTCGATGTCGGGAAAACGAATTCTCGCCGAGAGCGCCGGCCAGGCAGCGCGTGCGGCACACGGATAGAGGGACGGGTATGCTTGTGTGGTGCGGTACGGGCGCTAGGAGGGGGTACGCTTGGTCGTGGAGTGGTGGTAGCACCCGTGGGATATTTCCCTCGGTTCTGGCATCACTGGCTCCCGGGAATACCAGACCCCGGTTCGTCCGCGACCTAACCTAACCTAACCTACCTTCCTATTGGCTCCCGAGAATACCAGACCGGGAATACCACATCTCGGTTCGTCCGCTACTAACAAACTCCAACAAACAATCTCAAATCCTCGGCTTCGGAGCCGCCAATCTTATTGCCCTCAGCCTCGGCCCGTAACAGTTCCAACTAATTTGATCGTTTAAGTCGGTTAGAACACAACTTAATGTGTCACAAAAAGATCCAGAAAGAATTTTGAAAGAAAATGGGTGTGAAATTGTTGCTGCATAGCATATCTGATCTTTCCAAAATAAGGCGCATAGGGTACCTGGGTATACCCCGGTCATTGAGTAGCGGTGGAATCTTGGTCATTGACATAAGGGTTGAAAACGTTATGTCTTTTTATCTACTATTTATTTTAAAATTTAAACACTCGTGTATCGATTTCTGCGTGCCAGTGTAAAAGAATTGTTATTGTAAAGAAATCGCCGGTAACTCGGTATTCTCGTTTCCGCTACTTACCCCACCAAGCTTAGTCCATGCGTTTAGGGATCTTTTCAAACTTGGCACGCTACGTGTAAAGTGGACAAAATAGCGTTAGGTGTCCCTCGTAGTGGACATCAGTGGCTGAAAGGGTAGGTGAAAGTAGCATTGTTTGTTAGCGTAAAATCTAAAAGTATCTCGTTTGGTTCAAACTCATTTATTAATCGGAGCCAAGATACAGTCTGTCCTCGAGGCAGTACTTTTACAATAACATGGTATTATATCTCTTGAAAAATAAGAACTGTACTAGATTAGTAATAGTATAAATCGAGAGTATTAGATATTTCGCTGCATCTAAGGACAAAATTTCATTTACAATATTAGATTTACATATTCAGGCCACAGCGTTGAAATACAGTTAGACACAATAAACAATAAACATTTCATACAAAGGGCATAGCAAATGGGAGAGGTAGCTACCGCTCGTTTGAACATACAGAGAGCAATGTGTTGTTTACGAACCGATTCTGTACGTTCACGCGAAAATAAAACTCTTTGAATACACATAACATCACATCAGTTTTAAAAATAAGTATAGAAACTTGCAAAATATCATTTCTTATTTATCGAATGAAGTGACGACTTTCATAACGCGGCAAAAAGGTTTCCAAGCTAATCACTTGATAGTCGGAAAGAACTAATCTTTTTAGGAAATCTATATTGTGTATGAAAATAATTTAACAAAAAATTACGAAGTATTATTTTCCATTTGTTAAGTCATAGAACGAAATGCATGTAGATAAAGGTTAAATAGAAATTCCGATTAATAATTATCTGTATTCATTTGTTGTATTCTTCTTTTCCCGTTCCAAGTACTTCCTTTTATTACAATAAATTATTTTCAAACACATCTCAACCTGTTGATATGATAAATAATCCGGAATCACCTAAACAGTAGTTTTTATACAAGTGTTAGAATATGTTATATTATCAAACACTTAGATAGTAATGTATTTCTTTGTTTTCTGTCTGCAACTATCGTACATTTAACTACTATCCTATTGTTAGAGCAGTAAACAACGTTTCACTTTCACAAAAGATCCGAGAAAAACATCTTTATCTCCGTTATGTATTGGCTTTCTTCCCTCGCTTATCGCTTATTAACACACTTCTACACTTATCTTAATATAATCATCGTTTAATAGTTTCTCACACTTTTCTTTATCTTGTCAAATTCCGCAATATTTTCATCTCCCGCGTACAAATAAAGTTCCTGGATTTTTCCGGGTAAATCAGTGAGGCGATCGAACCTATCGCCCGAAAAGATGCCGCTTAAGTTAAAGGAATCAAAAGTAGGATCAATTCTCGGCTCTCTTGTGCAATTGTATCACGATCCCGGAATTGAAATAACCTTTCCAGCACATGCATCCAGTTTCTCGTGGATCGCTGTGCCAACAATTAATAGTAAGTGGATCTCGTGACAGAAAGGATACGGTTGGTGGTCGAAAGTTTACGAACGAATCTCTACCTGCGTATATTGTCCGAGGAAAATTATATCCGGAAGTCGACTCAACTCGAAGAAATTCCAATCTAATTAATTCTCTGCGAGACGCATTATAATATAGTTTTATGCAGTTGTTTAGTACCATTAACACCAACTATACAGTTATTGCTATGGAAGCAGTACGACGATTCAGAGCCTCAATAAATTCAAATGAACTTATTATACATATATATGCACATGTATGTGTTGTATATATAAGCATCTGCTACATGCGCATATGCACAGAGATGTCAGGGATTGTTTGTGGCGCAACACCGACAGGAGTGGCGGTAATGTTTGCGTGAACTGACGCCAGCGCCAAGGCAGCCAAGTGGCCGTAACGCGAAGCCAACCACGGCGAACCAGCGTCGCCGGGAAATACATTATCGACACTGGTTGGCTTCGCGTTGGGGCCACTTGGCTGCTTCGGCGCTAGCGTCAGTTCACGCACGCATTACCAACATTCTTGTAGGTGCGCGCCACAAACAATCCCCTGGCATCCCTGCATATGCACGAGCAATACACATATACATGTATATATATTATATTGTCTTTACGTAATCTAATCTACGTATAATCTTTACAATTACAGTAGTCTCTGTTTATTCCCGTCGATACATATTATAAATTCAATTGAATTCATCACCGACGCTGAAATAGCGTAACTCACAACACGTTATAATACAAACAACTCTTTTTTTTTTTTCTTGACGTAATACTTCCTACTGCTTTTATTATTTTATATACATAGCATGTCTAGCGATAACTACAATTGATAACAACTAATATATGCTTTATCAACGATGCGACAGCATATTAGGATTATATATCGGAACATAAACCCGATCGGTCCTGCATCGTGGATAAATGATATATTTCACTGCGTTCAACGTTTATCCAATGCACTATTATCTCGATCAATTAATTACAATTATTGTCAATACATTCGGAATAACGTCGCTGCGTCTTCGCCTCGATCAGTTTGCATCATTTAATTTGGGTGTTTATCGTCCGGAACAGTGTTGTCTGTATATATGTACGTGCACGGATCATTGTATTCCTATTTTCCGTTTATCGAAGAACAAACGAAGACAAAACGCCATTCCACGTGAATTTCGCCAGTCTCGCCGTTACAGGACGTCCGAATGGATTAACGAGTGCCGTCGATTAAAAGGCGAATTGTTACATAATTGTATGTATTGACTCGCGCGTAATAGAATCATTTTCTTATTCTAACCTAAATACTTAGTTCCTTTAATCTTACACAACTATATCCGCTAATAATTTCTTTAATGTTTAATCGCAGCCATTCCATGTTTCTTCTGTTTTAACTGCCCGATCGGTTTATGTGTTTAGTGTATACCATATTTACCTTAGCGGCCTATAATGTTATATATATGTATATGTATGTAGAGATTATTACACATTCTGAGAGATCGCGCATATATATACTTAATATTACTTGTGTTTATACGACTTGTGTAAATACGACTTTTTCTATATTCTTCGCTGAAAGATGTGCGTGTGTATTACCTGCTTGTAAAAGTATCGCATGAATATGTTTCCTTTGTGTCTGTTCCTCTCCCCTACTGTTCTCACTTTCACGTAGACATTCACACACACACATACGCGTGCGCGCAAGTGAGTGCATACAAAACCTCTTTTCTCTTTAACTCTTTTATTCCATGCAACATGCTTCCTGTGTGTGCGTGCAAGGTCCGCAATATGTCCAATTTTTTCGAGTTTTATTCTCCTTCTGCTTAATGCGACAGAGCTCATATGTCAAATGTGAACGGTAAATTACAATAGAATGGTGCGCCATTCCAAATTCGGATAGCAATCGAAACGATATTCTCATAGTTGGTACCATTTCTTGTCCTTGTACTTAACCATCAATCCGTGCGCAGACTGCGAAAAACCTTCCGCCTCTGACATCATGCGGGCCGTTCGATCCTCGAGTTGCGACAGCTTGTCACCGCGCTCCAGAACCATCTGATGGGCCATGTTCACTTCTCCGCAGGCGGTCGTCACGCGCTCGCGTATTGGCTCTGTGGTAGCGGTCGGGCCTGGTATGTGCTTTGCAACCGTACGGGACGCTCGTCCGCTAGACTCGCCAACTAAATGTAACATTAAGCAAATTAGACAATTAATTGCAAAAAATCCTATAAATTTTTTTATCTGTTGTATCTGTTTTCTAGAAAAGTGACTAAATTTTTTCTGAGTATACACGTAAGTGTATAGGTTATGTCAGTTCGGAAATAATCGTGTAAGTCTGTGTAAAACCACGGTTTTAAGGGGTAAAACCACTCTAGAGGCAGAAAAAAAGACCTAAATTCGACGATTTATTTTTGGAGTATGACAAACGGAATAGAATTTCTTTTCGGAGGGTTTATTTAACACATATTGAAGTACGAAAAACAATTTTTTTTTATTGTCATTTTCATACAAAATGGCGGCGACAGAGCCCGTCGTCGAAACCACTTCTTTCAAACTGGGAGGACGGATTTCTCGGAGACAATTGCATGGTTCGATTTGAAAATTTTACAGTAGCTTCACAACAATATTTTCTTTGGAAGTACGTAGCCGTTTTTTTTATTGAATGTAAACTTTTTTTATAAACAATTTAATGCTCATTTTTAGGACAAAAAATCGATTCATTTCTTAAAAAGTGCACCACTTCCACAAGAATTGATTAAAAAAAACCCTACGTACTTCAAAAGCCAATTGTATATAGATTGTAATTTTTTTTATTTTTTGTTCCGGGACTCATACATGCCGAGAAATCCGTCCTCCCGTGGCAGTGTTTTCAAAAAAGTGGTTTTCGACGACGGGCTCTATCGCCGACATTTTGTATGAAAATGACAATAAAAAAAATTGTTTTTCGTACTTCAATATGTGTTATATAAACCCTCTGAAAAGAAATTCTATTCCGTTTGTCATACTCCCAAAATAAATTGTCAAATTTAGGTCTTTTTTTCTGCCTCTAGAGTGGTTTTACCCCTTAAGGGGGGAGACTCAAGTAACTTTCGAAAAAAAATGATTTTTTTTTATTGCATAAATCAATGCTATTACATCTCAAGAATATACTCCAGAAGTGTCAGAATAAAATTCTGCGTATTAACAGTGCTAGAGACGGGCTTATACCTGTCTAGCAAGTACGCGCCGGAACGCGCGTTGCGTCCTTTCGCTCATTGTCCGTCCTTTGGACACAATAAACTTCGAAGGTAAGCCGAGTAATAATAGATAGATGTTTGCTTAGGTATAAATAAGAAACAGAAGGTCAACTATACGGGCCTGGAATCGCAGATTAGCGTCAGAGAGCTTACCAAAAACATCGGCTTTTCTGAACCGAAAAATTTAAACGCGTTTTTCTCGAAACCACGTTTTTCAAATTGGCGTGCAGCATAACTTAACAAATATTTGATCAATCGAGCTGTCGCAGTGCACATATTTACATAATTGAATTCCCCACCGGTCGTATTACTTTAATGTATGATATTAATTATTAAAACTATGTTTATTGCATATTTAACACGAAAATCTTACGCAAAAATCGCTGTTTTTTTTCAGAGCTCCGTATTATTATTAATTTTGCATTTTTTTTCGCTGGCTTTAATTCTTCCGACTCGAAATGGAACTAAATAGAAAACTCCGTTTCGTTTTCACCCCAGGACAAAATCTAAAAGCTGTACACTGCACGCCGATTACCCTCATCGACGCCGAAGCCATGAAGAGCAACCATAATAACTCCTCAAAAAACGGACATATTGGAATTAATTTTTTTTCTTGTTACATTGAAATACAAACAAATATATACAAAAAGTTACAGAAAGTTTCATCAAGTATTTATATCCCAAAAAAATCTCCGAAAATCACCTTATTTTTAGCGGTTTACTTGAGTCTCCCCCCCTTAACCCTCCGGTACTCGCGCGTGTGCACGGAGTGCACGGAGGTCAGTTTTTGGCTGAAAAAAACGTTTTATCGTGATGTATTGTACCCAGCACCCCTATGTATTCTTCCAGCGGACATTTTTGCATAATGCTACGTACTTGTCAGGTTCAAATTCAGTTTGGAACTGTTTCTGATTGAATGAAAATGATAGTATGCCGCGTATCTTGCCAGCGACCGCGCCCGTGTACTCACAAGTACGCCTCCAATTGCTTTGGTTTTTGGATATGTTTTAGAGTACAGAAAAATAAGATACACGTGTTTTTTTATTTTAGCCTGTGCATATTTAGGGGGTGCAACCACTCCTCAATGGTTTTCAGGTTTTCGCCTCCGATTGTTCTGGTTTTTGGATGTGTTTTAGAGGACCGAAAAATAAGATATACGTATTTTTTTATTTTAGCCTGTTTACATGTTTAGGGGGTGAAACCACCCCTCAAATGTTTTCATGTATTCGCCTCCGATTGATCTGGTTTTTGGATATGCTTTAGAGGAGCGAAAAATAAGAAATACCTGTTTTTTTATTTAGGCCTGTTTACATGTTTAGGGGGTGAAACCACCCCTCAAATGTTTTCATGTGTTCGCCTCCGATTGATCTGGTTTTTGGATATGCTTTAGAGGACCGAACAATAAGAAACACGTGTTTTTTTTATTTAGGCCTGTTTACATGTTTAGGGGGTGAAACCACCCCTCAAATGTTTTCATGTGTTCGCCTCCGATTGATCTGGTTTTTGGATATGCTTTACAGGACCGAAAAATAAGAAACACGTGTTTTTTTATTTAGGCCTGTTTGCATGTTTAGGGGGTGAAAGCTTCCCCCAATGTATAAAATTTTCAGGTGATCGTCTTAGATTGCTTTGGTTGTTGGATATGTTTTTCCATATGAAATGTGACTCAACAAAATTTTGTATCCCTTATGAATTTTCAGGGGTGGTTTCACCCCCTAAATATGAAAACGGGCCGCTATAAAGAAACACGTGTATCTTATTTTTCGATTCCATAAAACATATCCAAAATCCAGTACAATCGGAGGCGACACCTGAAAACCTTTGAGGGGTTGTTGCACCCCCTAAACATGCAAACAGGCCAAAATAAAAAAACACGTATATCTTATTTTTCGGTCCTCCAAAACATATCACAAAAACCAAAGCAATTGGAGGCGTACTTATGAGTACACGGGCGCGGGCGCTGGCAAGATACGCGGCATACTATCG
This sequence comes from Andrena praecox, assembly GCA_963932275.1. NCBI lineage: Eukaryota > Metazoa > Arthropoda > Insecta > Hymenoptera > Andrenidae > Andrena > Andrena praecox. The sequence goes on from OZ010731.1 coordinate 40,554,428, forward strand.
TTTTCATTCAATCAGAAACAGTTCCAAACTGAATTTGAACCTGACAAGTACGTAGCATTATGCAAAAATGTCCGCTGGAAGAATACATAGGGGTGCTGGGTACACTACATCACGGTAAACCGGTTTTTTCAACCAAAAAGGGTGCCGGCAGGTTAATAATACGTCACCGTGCACTCAGTGCACGACGCGAGTGCTCGCGTTACAAAAATAGGCGCGAGTACCGGAAGGTTAAGAAAAACACGTTTACAACTTTGCTCATATGTACGATTATAAAACCGCACGCAATGTGCTTAATTGTTTAAATTGTAGAAAACGTGAGAATGTAAGAGGACAAGTAAAGTTAAGTACAGGCAAGTTTACGAAATAAAGTGTAATGAGAAAAAGAACCAGTTATAAAGGGGTCCCAAAGTTCAAGGACTTCCCGACACATGCAATATCCTGATGCAAAAAGAAATCGAAATGTCCTTTACCGTTTTGGGATCCGAGGCTTCGTTCTCGAGATATTCACAGTTGAATATTAGCGGTCGACCTTCTGGGCCGCGCAGTTTAAAGTCTAGTCAGCTGCGCGCGCGGTGACATACGCTCGCACGCACACGCAGATGGCACGCCTTGAGCCCACCGCGCTGGTTCATTTTCGCGGTTTGAACCAGCGCAGTCGGCTGTACTGCGTGTGCGTGTGTGTGCGATACAGAGACTCTATCCACGCATGCTTTTTGCGTGTGTGTGCGAGCGGTAACTGCTCCGCGCTCAGCTGTCTCGGCTTTAAGCTGCACGGTCCGGAGGTTGGAGAGCTAACAGTTAACTGTTAATATCTCGAGAACGAAGCCCCGGATCCCAAATCAGTAATGGACTTTTTGATGTCTTTTTACATCAGGATATTGCATGTTCCGGAAGTTCCTGAATTTTGGGATTGACTTTGGGGGGGTGAATTGACAACTAAATCCAAGTATATCCACCAATCAACAAAGTTTCTGTTAACAAATTTCGTATTCACATATATCGTTACAAGTGTAGATAATAAATATACTTTCAACACATAATATAACACATAAATATACATTCAATGTTATTATGAACGAGAAGTATTTCATTTCGTTCGAAACCTGCTTGAATACATCGAAACGTTGTTGCTTAAATATATTTTCTACGGAATGAAGATTTGCACAGGTGGTATATTGGGTGGTATACTATTCAATCTTGAATGCGGTCCTATCGTTACTTTCGCGTTAGATTTAAGTAAGTACTTTAAGCAGAAATATTTTAAATGTAAATAAAACAGTATTTCAGAGGGACTGATTTAAACTTACATAGTTCTTCTCTGTCGAGACTTCGGGATCCTCCACCAAAAAGGCCTTTGAAGAAACTTTCCTTCGGTGGTTCGGGCATATCGTGGCCAATAAATAAGTCCCCCATCATCTCCGTTAATTCCCCACTGAAAATATATTAAAAACGAAAATCTGGTTAATATTAGTTAATGTTGGAGTGTATGAGAGTTTCACGGTCCGTGTTGCTGTTAGTGGGGGCTTTACATTTGTGAACTCTGTCCTTCAGAAATATTGTAACACTTTGAGTGGGGTTCACGCATCCTCAATCCACCAAGCCACCACACCAGTCTCCACCCGCCAAAACCGACGGAGCAGTACAACACCTATCCTCAAGCCACAAAAACAAACCCCCAAATTACGGAACATTACAGGCACAAATTACAGGCACCGACATATTTGCCAACCTCACTTCAGTTTTCCAAGAGGAAAACGCTCTGCAACCTCGAATTCATCCTGCACATCGCCACACAAATCCGAGACCAGCTTAAATTATGTAAAACCCTCCCAGAACAAATTCTGGCCATCCCTAAGATAATGTCAAACCTCAATGGCTAACTTCCCCCACAACATCATCACATGGAACACCACTGGACTTAAACCTAAGGCGACGGAGCTTCTAGTCTTTCTAGACACTCACAATATAGATACAGCCCTTATTTCTGAGATCTGGCTTAAACCATCTCACATCTTCAGCATCAACAACTACACTTCCATCCGAAAGGATAGAACTATCAGCCAAGAAGGAGGCGTGGTAATATTAGTCCACAACAACATAAAATTTGACAACATACCACAACCAAACAGAGGCCAGGTCGAAACGGTCCTCATTAAGACGAAATCCAAACCACAAATAGTAATAGGGTCGGTATACCTACCTCCACAGAACAAATTAACCCACACTGACCTGGACGCACTAACAAACCACTGGTGCCCTTTTTTCATTGGCGTCGACAAACCAAAACGGATACTCACAAACCAATAAACTAAAACGGAAACTCACTGTTCTCCCACATGAACAAGTCCAAGTATCGCCTCCTTCATAGCGATACCTACACATACAAAACCCCTAACAGAGCTTCCTCTAACATAGACATCTTTCTCACAAATGTGACTCTCTCTTCACACTGCAAGTCCATCTGCGATCTATCATCAAACCACATTCCCGTCATCTGCGAAATCATCAAACGCACCACTTCCTTCTCAAATCATACACTGGTAAACACCGGGAGAAATTCGCGGAACTATGCCAAAACTATAGAGTAAACGCTGCTCTAAACTCGGAGCAGGACATTACAAACGAAATACATAAGCTCCAAACCTCAATCAAAACTGCCTTCAACAGAGCCCCTGAGAAAGAAGGTATACATCAAATCCGTCATCCCCGACACTGAGTTATTAAACCTAATAAAATCCAGAAACCACTTTAGAAGGCAATTTTAAAAACCCAACCTGCACAAACACCTAAGAAACTCTCTTGCCAAACTGATGGGACAATAAACTTAAGAATTTAGCTCTAAAAGAACAATTCCTTCTGGAAAAATCTACAAAGCCATGAAAAAAAAACCTCAAACCATCCCCCCTCTCACAGTAAACAGAAACATAACGGCATACACGGGCATAGAAAAAGCGAACGCGGTGACCAAGGCCTTCACCAAAACACAAAAGGAATGCCGTACCATCGCCTCTCCGTAGAATATGGAGGCCACAGACCTGATCAGCAAGTGGAAGAATGGCAAAGCTCCCGAGACAGACGGCATTGCCGCACAACAGCTGAAGGCACTTCCATCAAAACTGATCCTCCAACTATATTACAATTACAAAAAATCCTTCAGAGTGGCCTAATTTCCGGATTACTGAAAAAAAAACCACGGTCCTAACCTCTAAGAAACCGAACAAGCCACCCAACGACCCGAACAGCTATAGGCCCATCAGCCTCCTGAGCATCCGTTGAAAGATTTTAGAGAAAATAATACAATCCCAACTTCTGAACCACCTGGACACTAATCATATCCTCATAAACGAGCAATTTGGATTCAAACCACACCACTCACCAATTGCTAAGGATTACAGAGCTCATCTCCCTAGAAGTAAATAAAAACCGCACCACTGTTCTAACATTTCTCGACCTATAAAAAGCATTTGACTCTGTCTGGCTCGATGGCCTCATAATGAAACTCCACAGAATAAATATCCCCCAACACATCAACAAAATTATGGTAAACTACCTTAAAGAAAATATAAATAAATGCCGATGCATTGAAAATAGTGTTTCTACTGGGAAATTTCTATAGGATTAATGAATTATGTATAATTATAATGACTATAATCTTAAATGTAATAGGATTTCGGCATTATGATTTATTTAATTTTGTAGCAAAGGAGAATTCATACCAAAATTGACTGGATACGGAAAACTTCTGGATCTCAGTGGGCGATGAGAGGTATAGACCATGGCCTCGGTTGCTGAAGCAAAGTGTCTTTGCAATTCTGTAAAAAATATGTGAAAATGTTAATGCAACGTATTTGTTCAATCCGTAAAATTCGTATGAAAATATGAAGGTACCGGGGTATAATATGGAAAGTTAAAAAAATGTACTTTTATGTACACATTTAATAAGCTTTATTGAATAGTAAAGATAATAATAAAAGATGAAGCAAATGCTCGTATGACTTTTAAAGAACTATCATGAATAATAAAGGAGCGTACGAATGAAATTATGTATTAGAAAGAAAGTAACTATACAGCACGCAAGGCATTGTATATTGTATAAGATACATTTCGTGAAAGGTGTATTTTATAGATCACTTACTGATCGGTATCGCCATTAACAAAGAGTTGATGACCCCATATGGACAACATGGGGTCTACAATGCCATGTTTTGTAGTCTGAAAACTGTTAGAGATTACAGAGACAGGAGAAAAGTGAGCGTTAAGCCATACACGAGTAAAAAGAGATTTTTAGCTTGCACAGTTAGCATTAACCCTTAAAACATCAAAATTTCTTTTATTTTTAAGATACTTTCAAAAATTTTATTCGAGCGAAATACATCATCTCAGTATTTTCGAGTATGTAACAGAATGTAAGTATGTGATGTAAAAAGGAAGAATAATAATGTAAAAATGTTCCCTGTAAATATAGTGAATTACAGTAAATTACGGAAATATTCATATTCTGGTTAGGCAATATCATGAATTTCGATTTCACAGAATAACGTAATAAGTTAAAGATTAGGAACATATATCAATTAAATTTTCAGAAACTGTGTAATCCTGAATCTAAGTACTAGAAATTTGTAAATAATAGCAATAACAAAAAAAATGTAAACATATAACACCCTGATAACCATCTGCCTGCAGTCTGCCAGCAGATGGACAGCAGGGTCTGCCAGGAGAGCGCAGGATCTGCCGGCAGCTGCGGCGCAGCCTACGTCCGCATTCGACTACGGTTCTGCCGGCAGATCGACGGCAGATCCTGCTGCACGCCTGACCATCCAAAAGCGCCATCTGAAGGCCACAATTGCCAAACAATTCCCTGCGCGTGACGTCACATGGACGTCCCTACGCACCAACACATGTATACCGTGATTGCTATAGGTGTATCCCTACCCCCAAATACAAAGCACATTCTACATTTATTAAATAATTCATTTCAAAAAGTATTTATTCTATATTTAATAATACAGGATTGGCGATTACAATTGTTACAAAATTATACAGGTAGCGCATATAAATTCGAAGAAAAACATTCAATATTTACATTTATAAATCTATATACAATACGTCCCATAACCAGTGGTACCTACTAGGTGCGATGTCAGAAAATTTCCTGTATTTTAGACTTCTTTTTTCTGTAGAATCACCATATTCCGTATTGTGTTAGCGATGAAAACAAATAGAACATTAGTACAAAATTAAACGTAACGTATGAATAAACAGGATACATGCGATACTTACTTCAGCTCCATCTCCGCACAGCACACACCCTAGGCGATCATGCATGCTCCTGCGAACATTAACATTTATAAGAAAATATGTATTAAATTATTATCTACTAAACAAGGCGCTAAACATTCGCACGTCGCGCATAACCCTACTTGTCTGTCTTGCAAATAATGTGAATCCCGATTTCCGCGACGTTGATAATTAGAAATTATTCAATTCCATAATTACGTTTGCCTTCTGGATACGTCGAGATGAATTGTCTGGATGTTGATGTATGAAATTACTTGGAATATTCTTCGCTTTTTCCGGCACTGACTGCCACCTCAGACCTCGAAAACGAACGCAAACTGGACGTAGAGTCTTGACCAATCACGAATTTCGGCACTAAGGCGCAGCCAATCCGAGCGTAGCTCATTGTACCGTTCAAAGTGGCACCCGTTGTGCTTGAAGACGTACGTTCGAAGAATATTCCAAGTAATTTCATACATCAACATCCAGACAATTCATCTCGACGTATCCAGAAGGCAAACGTAATTATGAAATTGAATAATTTCTAATTATCTACGTCGCGGAAATCGGGATTCACATTATTTGCAAGACAGACAAGTAGGGTTATGCGCGAAGTGCGAATGTTTAGCGTCTTGTTTAGTAGATAATAATTTAATACATATTTTCTTATAAATGTTAATGTTCGCAGGAGCATGCATGATCGCCTAGGGTGTGTGCTGTGCGGAGATGGAGCTGAAGTAAGTATCGCATGTATCCTGTTTATTCATACGTTACGTTTAATTTTGTACTAATGTTCTATTTGTTTTCAGCGCTGACACAATACGGAATATGGTGATTCTACAGAAAAAAGAAGTCGAAAAAACAGGAAATTTTCTGACATCGCACCTAGTAGGTACCACTGGTTACGGGACGTATTGTATATAGATTTGTAAATGTAAATATAGAATGTTCTTCGAATTTATCTGCGCTACCTGTATAATTTTGTAACAATTGTAATCGCCAATCCTGTATTATTAAACTTTTTGAAATAAGTAAATGAATTATTTAATAAATGTAGAATCTGCTTTGTTATTTGGGGGTAGGGATACACCTATAGTAATCACGGTATACATGTGTTGGTGCGTATGGACGTCCATGTGACGTCACGCGCAAGGAATTGTTTGGCAATTGTGGCCTTCAGATGGCGCTGTTGGATGGTCAGGCGGGCAGCAGGATCTGCCGGCAGAACCGTAGTCGAATGTGGACGTAGGCTGCGCCGCAGATCCTGCCGTCAAACCTGGTTATCAGGGCAGGAGTTAAATTTTCAAAAATGCCTATTGCATGCCTCTCTAACTAATGCTAAAGTATACCACCAAGCATAGCAGTATAATGTAGTAATGTATACAGTTATGATATGAAATACTGTAATATGTTACGACAATACTATATTACGTTTGCATGGTGTCAAAAAAAGGGGTCCAGGGGTTCAGGGGCTTATAGTAGAAATCATCGAGAGAAGTAGAAAATGCTTAATCAACATACTTATTACTCGGATGAGGTATTCGACTAAAGAGAATTCATTTTCACAATTACTTTAGATAAATACTTTTTTCAAACAAATCGCACAATGCTCAACTCTGTAGAGTAGAGGTGCACAAAGAGCTGCTCAGAGCAGGATACCTCTTTGTGATTCTGGGCGCCGGGTCAACGCCGAGCGTGGAGCTGTTACATTGCTAACCACAGCATGGGTGGAGCAACTGCAGTAGTGTGCGTGGTACGAGTCAGAGCCCTGCAACGGGCGGGTATATCGCGGGTCAACCCGCCCGTCACCCGGCTGTCTTTCGATTCAGCCGACCCGCCCGTACCCGCAGCGGATGAGTCGGGAAAACCCGCCCGTTACCCGGCCGTCTTTCGATTCACCCGACCCGCCCGTGCCGGCGGCAGATGAGTCGGGTCATCGTTGATTTCTATCCGCCCGAGGAGCCCGAGGCTAGGGTGGAACGAAATATAGGGGCAAAATATTTTTTTATAATTCATGGCTGTTAATAGTGGGCAAAAGTTGGCTTTTATAATGTTATTTAAGCTGTGAAAGTTTGATCTTGATCAACGAATTTTTTGAGGTGCCGCAAGCAAGCCATTAAAAAATTAATATTCACTGATTGTGCGACTTTTTGAATGGCTTGCGGCACCTCAAAAAATTTGTTGATCCAGATCAAACTTTCACAGCTTAAATAACATTATAAAAGGCAACTTTTGCCCACTATTAGAAGTCATGAATAATAAAAAAATATTTTGTCCCTATATTTCGTTCCACTCTACCCGAGGCGTCATGACGTCACCACGCGTATACAACACTCTCGGCCGCCTCGGGCACCTCGGGTGGATAGAAATCAACGATGACCCGACTCATCCGCCGCGGGTATCGCGGGTTAGTGAAAGTTCGGGTCCGGGCGGTTCGGGCCCATCGAGATACAGTCGGGTGACGGGCGGATCAAACCCGCCCGTTGCAGGGCTCTGGTATAGTGCCTATACGAGCTATAGTGACTTAGGTGTGAAGTCACTCAGCGGGGTCTTACCCGACACCCTGCTGGGTACTGGCCGCTAAACGTGCCCCCCATACCTCTTGCAGAACTGTATTTAGAGAATACCGCCCAGGACAAAACCGGGGCCCGGTTTCGCCCTGGTCCTAGGGCCTTAGGGCCCCGCTTTTGTCCTGGTCTTAGGGCCTTAGGTCCCCGGTTTTCCCTGGTCTTAGGGCCTCAGGGCCCCGGTTTTGTCCTGGTCTTCTCTAAATACAGTCCTGCAAGAGTTAGTAGGGGGGGCACGTTTAGCGGCCAGTACCCAGCAGGGTGTCGGGTAAGACCCCGCTGAGTGACTTCACATCTAAGTCACTATAGCTCGTATAGGCACTATACGAGTCTGCACGCACATACAATCTTACAGTTACCCCTAACCTTTGCTGTGGTTAGCAATGTAACAACTCCACGCTCAGCTCTGACCCGGCGTTGAGAATCACAAAGAGGTCTCCGGCTCAAAGTGGCTCTTTGCGCACCTCTGCTGTAGAAGGAATCCTATGATGTAGCAAACAGAATCATAGGCTGCAAGCAGGAAGTTATACGCGTGAAGATGAGCCTGGAACAGTGCCACAGATGCGTCAAGACAGCTCCACACATTCGTCGTTCGCCTTATCCCGAATATCGAATGTGTGCCATTAAGCAAGTACTTATCAATGTGGATGAATAATTTTTGGCACATGTTCGGTATTTCCCGAGCTTTGAACACTTTCCATTCGTTGTCAATAAACGACTGCACGTCAACGCATAGCGCATTTGATAAACAGCGAATAGCACTTCAACGCTAGGATTTTAAGTGGCGCAAGTTTTTAAGAAATACCCGAAGGTCTGGATCCCAAAACCGTAAAGCACTTTTCGATTACTTCTTGAATCAGGATATTGCACGTTCCGGATTGTCCCTCAATTCTGGGACACCCTGTATTCGGCAAACATTTCGACAAATAATTCGGAAGAAGGCCCAATGTTTGAAGCCGCCTTTAGAGACATTCTCCATCGAGACACGGTAACAGTAAGAAGCAAGTGGCAGGAAATGAATTTTTTGTTGAAAGAAATTTGACTATGCGATCTGAGATTTGCGACAATTTGATTAAAAGTGGATTTCCTGCGCACATAATGGAGACTTGGCCAACGAAATCACAATCAAAGCGCGGAATAATATTCGGCATGTTGAAAGGCAACGAGGAAAGTACTAATGGTTGACGCCGTTACGGAACAAAATTTGGGAATTTGTCTGATCAGGAAACCCTCTTTTTAGTATCTACCTATTTACGTCCGAACAACCGAAGGCGGCAAACATTGTATCGCACGAGCTTCGAGGAAAAGAACTCGGGACAACGAGCGGAAAACTGAATCTACAGGAAGATGGCTGCTGAAAGACTACGATGGAGAACATACTTTCGGAAGAAGCTGATGCATGTTTTGCAATCTGTGGTGAACAATCTCAACTTGAAAGAATGACTCACAGAAATGGCAGAGCATGACGACCTCTACAGTTGAGGTGGCCTGGCCACCCAGCACTATGCTCTAAAAGTTAGAATCTAACCAAATTATTCGGAATAGTTTATTAAATTAAATTCCAAAATCTGCTTCCTGCTTATGTAAAGGTAAGGGTACACCTATAGCAATCACGGTATACATGTGTTGGTGCGTAGGGACGTCCATGTGACGTCACGCGTAGGGAATATTTTGGTAATTCTGGCCCTCAGATGGCGCTGTTGGCTGTGCCAAGCAGACGGCAGAATCTGCTGTCGATCTGCTGTCGATCTGACATCAGGCTCTGCACCTCAGAACGCAGCCAAATGCAGACGCAGACTACTGCAGTCTGACGTCAGATTCTGCGCTCTCATGCCAGACCCTGCTACCAATCTGATGTCAGATTGGAGACAGATGGTTATCAGGGTTGTTGCCGAACACCCTGTATGACGTAAATGATAGTAATACATTCCCTAATATAAATGAAATACTTAATATTTCGCAGAATATGCCTGTAGTTGGTACCTATTGAGTATGCTACTAATCAGGATATGAATATTCTTATTATTTACTATATGTATATAACACAGTAGAAATGCTACATAGGAAAGAATAGAACTTGCAGATGCAAATTTGCGGTAATTTGAAAAAGAACTCTGTAAGAGTTACTATGTAAGAGTTATAAATGGTGCAATAGAAGTGTTAAAAGTAGAGAGTTCTACGTAATGCATGCTATTAGTGTGTTAAGGGTTAAGAAATCTGTCAATTCTAATAAACACGAGATCACATGCTGCAGAGATCAAGATCGCTTTGTATCCTTAAATATGTCACTTGATTACTATTAATCATCTTGTACAGAGCGTGAAAAATAGAGTTTAAAATTTTAGATGCATACAGTATCCGTTAAAAGGAGTCGGCGTGTACGTAATAAATATAAATGTGCAAATCATCTACGCCATTCAGTTCAGGCCCGTGCGTAGTATTAGAATCTTATGAAGTTTGTGTAAAGTATTTATTATTATTGTTATCACTATTCGTGCTGCGATTATATTTATATCAAGTGCCATATGTATGTATGAATATTAGTCGATTCTATCCCTATAGCCCTGAATGTTCAGTGTCAGCCAGAGATGGGCAAACAATTATTTCAAATAAAAAATTGAGTTCGACTAAAAGACGAAAATTTTATTCGAGACTCAGGAATAAGACTAAACCGAGTCAATTTTTCATCGAAGCGCTCATGATTGAACTCATGCGGATTCAATCGTCGACCATGATTGGACTACTTCAATCAAGGGGATTCAATCGTCGGCCATGATTGAACTACCTTCGATTGAAAAATAAAGAAATTCACTTTCCGTATAATCGATGACACATCGCCGAGCAACTCCAGGCGCCAGTTTAAACGAGTGAACGATACAATGTCGTTCGGCTCGGGCCTCGCGCGGCATCGAACAAAGGCTTTCGCGAGTCTCGAGGTTCGCCAAGGTTAGTCGAGCTTCAATCGACTAAAATACGATTGAATACGAGAATACTGTTCATTCAATCATGATTGAATCCCCATGATTGAAGTAGACTAAAGTCTCTTTTATTTGATATGTCATTTAAATAATTTGTTATTTAAATAATGCCCATCTCTGGTGTCAGCCAAGGAGTTGAGTGGGGGGAAGACTTCCCCTCACTGACGAGGCAACTGGAGGAAATACTTCCAAGTTGGTTCGTTCTTCGACTCAAGAGTAGTATTACAACTTATGAAACTGTATTTCCTTAAACGTTTATTCATGTAGTTTCTTGAACATTTTATTATACAGGGTATCCGTTATTTGGCGATACAGCAAGGGTAGAAGTGATTCTTTATGGAAAAATAAATCGAAAATGTAGAATAAACTTTTGCAAATAAGCTTTGGTATTTGAAAAAAGCTACTCCGAAAGTGCAATATGTACAGATTAGTGCAGTAAATTTAGTTACAGATGGTAACTCATGCATTTATGCTGAGTGTTCCAACGCAATGGGACGAGTCGAAAAATAACAATTCCTCATACCAAAAGAAATGGAAGAGTCCTTTGTTATTTTATAATTTGAGTCTTCGTGTACAAATTTAAACTATTCAAAATTAGGGGTTAAATTTCCGATACGCGTTGTAACGTAAGTATACGCGCACTGACACACGAGACCCATGCGCATCTGTATGTTCACATACAATCAGCTAAAACATATTACCAATAAGTGAACCAATTTCACATGCGCAGTTTCGCGCCATTTACCCAAGTCCTACTTGACAGCAACTGTATCGCCAATAACGGGCTAGATACACTGTATAATCGTTCTCCGATATTCGATGATTCATAAGAATAGGGCCTCTACCTCCAATGACATTCTCTCGCAAACTTTTTACTGTATAAAGGAAGTGCATTTTTACCAATTATTTTTCTTACTATAATATGTGACGAATTTTATAACCATTGTTCGGCCAAATGACACTGAAGCATGTTATAGAAACTTGATATCACCATGGCAAGCACGAGATATTAGCCTTATTGAATTACTGTAGAGCAGGCCCGGCCAACTCGTGGGTCCAGGAGCCGCTCTTTTGGGAGCTCAGAGCCATGTAACTATCGGGAGCCAGAAGCCACGCCTCCGAGAGCCGCGGTCAGTGGTGGGGCAACCCGTAAGTGCAGAGCCAGCATTACCCGGGGAATTCCCTACCGTGTGAACAAGTGTCGCCGCGTTGCTGAAGGTACTAAAGGCTCGTATAGACTGGGCGATAATCGCCGGCAACTTTGTTGCCGGAGTCGCTGGCGAGTCGGTGGGATAACCGACTTGTCGCCAGCGACTTGTATCTGGCGACTTTTATCCGGCGACTTGTGTCCGGCAACTGTGTCTGGCGACTCGTCCTTTAAGGGTAAAGAGATACGAATATACCTGGGAAAGTCGCCGGAACCTGTATCCGGCGACTTGCAACAATCGCTGTGGGATACAGCAACTCGACCCTTGCCTCAAACGGCCTTCTAGAAATGACTGTTGGCCACATGTTCCCGAAAAACTGTATTCAAGTGGACGGTGAGCAACATCGCCCGAGTGTCTACTGCCTGTATTTCTGTTTCCCGTTCCGAATGGGAAACATCGCCGACTCTGTGGCAACACACCACGCACTATATATATTGAAGTACATCCTATAGTAAATGTATACGTTAAAAATTTAATATATCTATAAATATGTGTATATATCTATAAATATATGTATATATATATATAAATATATGTATATATATATAATATATATAATAAATTTTTAACGTAAATATCTACTATATGATCTACTGCGTGGAAAAACACCACACATATACATATTTATTAAAACATTAATTTATTTTATATATATATATTAAACGAATTTATTATATAGGGTAGACCGGGGCGAATCGGATCACAGGGCGAATCGGATCAAAATAAGAATTTGGTCCATATTTCTTATATCGCGATAGAAATGAGCATTCCGATCGTTCGTAGTACCTCGCCCCTCTTCCCCGCACCTACTGTAATAGCCCATCAATTGTTTTAAGTCATTGTTTAGAGCTGGCATACGTTTTCAGTGAGATGAACGCGTGCAAACGTTACAATTTTTGTCCGAATCTAACCTAGGTAATCTGCAATTTCGTAATTAAAATAAAAAGTAAGCTTGAAAATTCAAATGTGTTTATTGTTATTAGTTTGCACGGTGTCCAAGTTTAGTGTTTGATGTATTTTACACTATTATATCATAATATGTTAATGTAATCTACACCGTTTGAAATACTTATATATGGGGCTAATCGGATCACGTTATTTGGGGCGAATCGGATCGCTCTTTTCTTTCATTTGTGTATTTTTATGATTATAAATATGAGAATTGTTTATATACAGATGTTTCGTACGTACGAAAAAAAGAGCAATCAGGGATCATGGTGTCAAAAAAAAAAGGAAAGCTGTGATAAAAATTAAATCTAAAGAAATGACGAAAAAATAAATAAATTCTTAAGAAGATGGCATTGTATTTACTGTGGTGAAAAATTAATTCGTCCACTTTCAGAAGATTGTCTGAGAAGAGTGGTGCCACGAGAATTGTACTGATAGAGGTGGCGAAAAACAGCAATATCGTTCCGATCTGTGTGCTAAGTAGTGTCACTTGACTCCACTGTCATTAAATTATATTTGCTTAAGTTGATTCAAAAGATTTTGTTATGAAAATTTCAGTTTTTTCAGAAATGAATGGGTTATCCGATTCGCCCCAAGATTCGGGGCGAATCGGATATTTCTCACTTTTTCGTTTTTTGTTTATAAATGAAAGATTTTTATGTTTAGTTTGAATTTTTATATATTAATGTTGAAGCCAAAGGTGTACTGATCACGAATATGTAATAAAAAATTAGTTTTTTAATGTTTGACTATTACTATTTTACCGTCAAACACAAAGTGATCCGATTCGCCCCGGTCTACCCTATATATATGCGGACACTCCCTTGACGAGGCTCTCTTCACAGCAATACATATCTCCTCTCCGAGGTCCACCTTCTTTCGCACGGAACAGGTCAACGCGTGCTCTTGTTTTGCAATTGAAGCGCGTGTTTTTACTCGAGAGATAAGGGATCCGTCTCGAATTTGCTGGGAAGACGGCGCAGGCCTATATCTGGCACATTTAGGTAAAAACTGAAGGGATTGGCTTGTGTGCCACGTCTGGTTCGCAAAAATTAATCAGGCTGATCGGCCAGTGTGTTCCGCCAAGGTGCGGTTTATGACCGTATTGTCCCATGAGTAGCGGTTGACAACGGTACCTGCACATCCGATGTCACCGTGTATACCACCCATTATCGACATCTGGTAGACAAATGTTTCCCAACGAACACTTCGAGAACAAGCTATTGCCTAGTCGTGAAGAAATGAAGAAATTTGGCTTCAAAAATACTAAATTGCCAGCTGTAAAAGATAACTGAATTTGGACGCGCAGGTAGCGTTGTCAACCGCTGACTCACGGGACAATACGGTCATAAACCGGGACCCTGTCGAAACACTCTGGCCGATCAGCTTGATTAATTTTTGAGAACCAGGTGTGGTATACAAGTCATCCCCTTCAGTTTTTATCTAAATGTGCTAGGTATAGCAGTTAAAAAGTATTATCCAACATCAATACGCCTTGCGGAGAGAGAGAGACACAAGAAGAAAGAATGGTAGTCCGCTGACTGCGCGTGGTCCCACCTGCGCCGTCTTCCCTGCAAATTCGAGACGGATCCCTTATCTCTCGAGTAAAAACTCGCTTAATAGAAACTGTGACATTAAATCATCACCGTAATGTTCTCCATTTCTCAAAAACGCCTTTTTCCACCAACGCCTTTTTCTTTTTCTTTTGGTCGATGCTATTACAATGAACGCGGCGCCAACACCCATAGCTATTGACGGATCCATGGCTACTAAAAATAAGGTTTGGAATGGACGCCGAAGAAGGGTCTTGGTCAGTGATGCCAGATTCGAGACGGGTTCACTCGAGAATTTCCCCCACGTCGCGCATACTACGGCGGAGCAGCGTATCCGTGAGCTCGGCGCTTCGGAGTCCAACTCACGGACACGCAGCTCCGGCGTAGTGTGCGCGAGGTGGGGGAAATTCTCGAGGGAACCCGCCCCGAATCTGGCATCACTGGTCTTGGTCATAAGGTGGGGGACACAAGTTGCCGAGTCGCCGGACACAAGTCGCTGGATACCAGCCGCTCGGTAAAAATCGCTGGAGACAAGCCGATGCATCCCAGCGAGTCGCCAGGCGACCCGCTGGAGTCGCTGGCAACAAAGTTGCCGGCGATTATCGCCCAGTCTATACGAGCCTTAATAGACCGGTCAACAATCGCCAGGTACATGTATCCAGCCAGTAAACATCTCTGTGGGATGCAGCAACTCTCGGTTTGCACCAAACAGTCTTCTAGAAATCATTTCATTTGGGCACGAACACCGTGCATAGCACGATTCCCACCTGGTCATTATCAGGTTGGTATTATTACCAAATTAATATGCATGTTGATTGTTCCAAAGTCGCCTAGAAACACATAGCCTGTTTCCACAGACTATGTGATTCTGTTTCCCATATTTCCCATATGAAACAGGAAACCTGGATACAAGCAACATCCTTTCATGTCATGCTGCTGGACACTCGGGCGATTATTGCCCAGTCCGTACTAGGTTTAATAGAAATATACTGTTATTGCTATAATCTGTTCCCCTCTACTACTCCCTAAGATGTCACTGAGTTCCCTATGCGGCCATTTTTCCCTACTTCTGGCAACGCTGGTAGGGACCACAGATCCTTTACTGATAGCCAGCAAGGAGCTCCGGAATTATGTAAACGGAGCGATAAAATTTGACTCCCTGGGGTCCCCAAGAGTGCCAGTTATTTAAACCGACAGGTACGAGCCTTCACGTATATTACTACAGTTTTCCCCACCTGTTGTCGGCCCGCGATATCGTCGGCTCTGTGCAGAATTGCCAGGAATTTCCGTACCGTAATGGAGGGAGAACATACGCGTAGCGGAGGGGAACTCCTCCACTACGGTAGGGAAATTCCTGGCAACCCTGGCTCCGAGCTCGTTTGCAAGGAGCATCTCCAGCTCCCAAATGAACCAGCCAGTCGGGCCTGCTGTAGAGTAATATATTCGAAAGGTTTATAAATTTAATCCAAATAGAAGATGTAAACTATAGTAGAATCTATAAACAAGTAACAAGTTGTTGAAACAATGTTTACTTCCTATAATATTAATTGGAACTGTAAAATATTTTCTTTTCTTATAATTTATTTTGATATAATATGAACCAAACTAACTCGTTCCTCGCATGCTTATCGAATTCTATGGTATTATAAAATGACAAATCATTATCATCAAATCATGAATGTGAATTTTCAGATTGGGCATCAACGGAAGAATCAACTACTAGCTGTTTCTCAGATAAAATGGAAAAAAATGTATGTTTTGTGAGGGTGCTGATTTTACCACCGATACTATCCACTGATAGTTTTTCGTGCGTTTGGTTTAGCTTCTTGTTCATCAGAAATCAGGACGATCGTAATTTTAACTCTAACGTTTTACTCAATTACTTAGAAAGTGAATTACGGTACAGAAATTTGCCAATCTTCTCAAATTAAACCGAATATGCTTATCATTATAAATGGTGCATTAAATTGTATAATTTCTAACTACTGATATTCTAATTGTGACTCAGAATCAACCAGATTTATTATATATCATATTCTAACAAAAAAATGTCCTACAATACGTATTCAATATTCAAATTACAACATTCATGAAAATCAAATAGGTATTTTATTCCTCGCATTTACCATAAAAATTTTCTTCACTATATCAATATACCATAACACTGGCTAATATGCATTAAAAACAAGTTCACAAGGGAGCATCACGAAGTGACAATCATCGTTTTTGATGCGACTTTAGTAGAGAGTAGTTCTTACAGAAATATTTGACACTGTGGCGGCACGGTCCACCGCACCTATACTCGTTTCATCCTAAGAAAAATCCCGTTCCGCGCAGGGATGATTCTGAGGAGGCGCTGGTTGGTCATACTCCCCAGTTAACCGCCTACGTTTTTCTCCGTCTTACCGCCTGTCACCTCTCTGTCAACTGTTCCGCACGCGACGCCTTCATATACACGGTGGCACAATTATTTCCGAATACGCACGGCAACCGCCTGCGTTTTATAAAAATTTGAACAAAAAATCTTATCGTTCCTTTGAATATAAATCCTAAAAAAGACGTAATAAATGGCATTCTAAATAGACTATTTAGAACACCTCGTTAACTGATGTTATATCTGTTCGGAACCAAAGAATTACCGGGTAGATACACTGCACTCCTGCAGTATTGACATTGACATCGGTCACGTCACGCCCTCGGAAGGGCAGGGAAGTCGGCAGGTAAAGTTCTGCGTCGGGCCCGTAGGCGGTAGTGGGGGCTGCGCAGAACGGCCACAAAACGGTCGGGGCATAGGATTTTTCTTAGGATGAAACGAGTATAGCACCTACCCCCCGGGCGGGCCTTCCCCGACCAACTTCTCGGCCGTCGCCCCTCCCGGGACCTCGGTGGCGAACAAAAGAAATCGGCGGCAATAATAATTGTACGACAGTCCGCAACTTGGATAAAGTATTTTAATAAAAATCTCGTCATATTATTGGTCACCCATCAAAACCCGTTTTTTAAGCTGCCAATAACCATGTTAAAGGTGTGATAGCAGCCTTCAAAGTTGGGTATGAGCAAACTATTTGGTCGAATACCTCGAAAACTATTAGAGGTAGAAAAACGATTTGAATACCCACGTTGTGTATTTTTCTATAACCAATCGATTTGTTTAAATAATATATGAAGAACTAATACTTATTTTGTTCATTTTTCTGGTCAAATGTTAATCCGTTTTCCTGCAAATTTATGTCCGAAAAGTATATACGTAAATATAAAATATGGATAAACTGAAGTTTTGATTTTCGTATTCTAAAAAAAGTGATTATATTTGAAATTCAAAAATCAATATTACAAATTATCCATATCTTGCATTTAAGTCTATAGTTTTCACGCATACACTTACACGAAAGTGGATTAACATTTGGCCAGAAAAATGAACAAAAAAGTGTTATTTATTATAACAAATCGATTTTTCGGAAATCTGGTTACGTATACCTTATAGAAAAGTATACAACTTTGCCATTCAAACCAATTTTCTATCTCCAAGAGTCGAGATATTCCACCACATAATTTTCTCACCCTCATCATCGAGGCCTGCTTTTACCCTTTTCCCATGGATGATGGCAGCTAAAAAAAAATACGCGTCAAATATTTCTGGAAGAACCACTTTCTACCAAAGTCACATCAAAATCGGCGATTGTCACTTCGAGATGTTCCTGTATGCCCATATTAGAAGAAAACTGTGCATTTAGTGCAAACAGTACGATGTTTGAAACATTACTACATAATTATGCTTGTATTAAAGGTCAAATGAGTATCGGTTTATAAAAAACAATGAATTTAGTTAGTTTTAAACATACACATCTGGTAACATCGAATAGTCTCTTTGCGCAAAAACATTAGTGATATATACTTTATGTTTGTTTTGTTATAAAGAAAATGTAGTTAATAAATAGTGGCTCCGAAATATTTTAGAATTTTCCTGACAGCGATATTACAAAATCAATGTCATTTTCTATTTTGTAAAATTATTTGTTTCTTTAAAATATTGGTGAAAACCAAAACTTGTTTCTGTTGAAAAATGACTATCAGCATCATTGCAATTTTTCCTTTAAAAAATTCTTCGTAGACTTTAAGAATTCTCGCTTAAATGGCTTTAAGAAAATCATCACTTCTTTTTATATTATATTTGTAATATATTCAATCGAAACTACCAGTCGAAGAAGTAATCATGTAAATATGAAATGACTTGTTGGCTACTTTCAGCAATATATAAAATGTTGCAGTGTTACAACGTCGCAATAGCATATAGTGCATTATTATACTGTGTGCAAGTATAATTATTATTTAGCCTCGGTAACTGCCACAAAGCTTGCTTGATAAAATAATTATTCCTCTTACCTTAAATCTATAAGGGGCAGAAAATCGACATCTATTAGTGGTCTCAGGCTTGGTAGACTATACGTAGCTATGTGCCCATTTGAAACGTAGCATACGAGACAAACATTATCTAAAGAAAAATAACAATATTGCTTAACTTTTATATTAACTCTAATAATTCGTTTGCAAATCATATTGTTTCGTTTTATTTCTGTCTATAAAATACGAAATTGCATGTGAGATAAACTAACTCTTTGACTGGCAATGACATGTTTTTCTGTCCAAGCGATTCCTTTACGACAACGTGGCGCTTGATTCGATTCGAATATCCAAACCGGGTCAAAGAGGAACACCCTGTATATGACTTACAAGGGAAGATTTGTGAGTAACACATGCCGATTTTTATGCAACTTCACTCGATTGTTTGTTGGGCCAACCTAAGAACTTTGTCGTATTCGGTTGGTGCTACTTTTGCACTTTCAAAGGAGAAACCACCCCTTTCAGCCGAGTCGCCCCCTTTACTTATACGCTTGTAACTCGTAAATTACAAAAATATCGAAAAAAAATATTTAAATAAATTTTATACCGTTTCTGAAGGTCTACATATATATCTGTTGAAAATTCGTTGCAACGTAGTTTCCAAGTAATTTACGAGTTATGGTAAGGGGACCTTCCGGTCTAGAGCCCAAAAAGATAGGTGATTTTTAGGGATTAATTAAAGGAAAACTACTATATATAATTTAATGGGACTTTTTGCATTGTATTAAGGATGGCTTAAATTATAGAAATATATTTTTTGTTTTATAATTAATCATTGCAGACGGCACTGGGGAGTCGTTAAAGCCAAGGCGTCAAAAATTTTATCCAAATCGGTGGGACCTGTTTCTCGAAAAGTTATTATCCAATTCGACTGAAACTTTTTTTAGTTTGAAGAATACTTCTGGCTAGGAGGGTAACCAGAAAAAAAATACAAAAATGACATTTTTTTAGAAAATAACGACACTTGAAGTGTGAAATCACTTTTTCTCTATATTTTTCGTCCTTTCAACGCCTTTAAAAATTACAAATTTTCCATTTTTTGTAATTTTTCTGGTTTCCCCCCTAGCCAGAAGTATAATCTTCAAAATAAAAAAAGTTTCAGTCGAATCGGATAATAACTTTTGGAAATACTGGTCCCACCGATTTTGAGCACACTGCTTCGGGAAAAACGCGTTTAAAGTGAGCGCCGAGTGGCCGTTTGTGAC
Organism: Andrena praecox; assembly: GCA_963932275.1. Classification (NCBI taxonomy): domain Eukaryota; kingdom Metazoa; phylum Arthropoda; class Insecta; order Hymenoptera; family Andrenidae; genus Andrena; species Andrena praecox. Next base: position 40,574,565 of record OZ010731.1, read on the forward strand.
CCATGCATTTGCCGCTACTCAAATGCCTATAACTTCGGGAATTTTACGAATTTCAACAAATCCTTTTAAACACGTATTCCTAGAAGGTCCCCTGAAGCAAAACTTTCTGTAGGAAAGCGATCGCTCGTAAAGGCCTGGCCGACTTGAAGGGGCATTTCTCAAAACCTTGCGCCACATAAAGGGTTAAGCTTGAAGTGTCATTTCCATCGTTTCGTTGCCAGTCAAAGAGTTAATAAAAACTTAGTCGATAAATTTTTTGGAAATTATTAACGAAAAACTATTATTGTAATTGTATTGTAATTGTTAACTTTTTGCGCACGGAATAAAATTATGGTAAAGATTATGTCGCAAGAAGAAATATGAGCACAAACAAGAAGCAAAAATATAATGTACCTTTTATGGTCGTAATCTCTGCCTTAATTACAATATGAGTTTCAGCCAATTGTTGTCTATATAAACAGTTTTGCGATGGTAACGCTAAAACTCTTGCTTGTTTCTCAGATGCTAATACAACAAATTGACGATCCTCGAAGCCGTCACCAGTACTTAGTTGCGTGTTCATCGACGGAGATGTCCGACTATTTGTACATTTACCCTGGCTCCCTTTAAAAAGAAACAATAAACATCGTGAGTTCATCAAATGAAAAAAAAGTGTTATAAATCATGCTTATACGAAATATATTTTTTAACGTTATCCTCTTAAACAAAATTTTTAATTATTTTAGTTCGCTACCGTGTTTCAGAATTCTTCCTATTTGTTTGAATTGAATTTTGAACAATTACTAGGCACTATGTATGAATATACAAGGAAATTCGAATATCATGATCAGTTAAAATATTATCGTAAATTATCTTTTTCAAATAATGAATTTTATGAATACACATGTTTGGAGCTTAGAAGTGCATATTATATTTCAATACAAAGAAATTTATTTTTAATTCATACTTCTATTGGCAAATTTCGATGTCCGTTTTATTTTATTCGTAATGAATCCATATATAGTTTTATTACTATATTCTTGTAAGCGACGACAGCATAAAATCATCCAAGCAGATAATGCTAATCTTTACATGTTTTTGGACAAGAAAATTCGATTTCAAATGTGAGTATACGTCTCTCTCTCTCTCTCATGCAGAGTTGGGCATTAGTCGAATAAATTTTGATTCGGCTAAATTTTGATTCGACTAAATTTTTATTCGAACGAACTCGAATAAAAATTTCGAATAAAGTGTAGTTATTCGAGAATAACGACTACATTTTTATTCGACTAAATTCTTAGTTAAGCTAACGAATAACGACAAAACATTTAGTCGACTAAAAATTGAATTGTTATTCTCGAATAACTTCACTTTATTCGAAATTTGTATTCGAGTTCATCGAATAAAAACTTAGTCGACTAAAAATTCGTTCGTTAGTCACGAATAGCTTCATTTTATTCGAAATTTTTATTCGAAGGTTAGTCGAAGAACAATTTAGTCGAATAATGCCCAAGTCTGCTCTCACGCTGCGAGTAAGCCCTCGGGTCTGATTGATTGTAGACGTTTCTTGTTTAAAGTAAGGGTGTAGCCGGATAAGCATAGTGAAAAGTGCCCCCAAACCAAATTGAACTTTGTTTGCGGCAATCGATAGGTTCCTCTAAGAAAACTATTTCTGCCAAGTATCAACCCGATACCCCTACTACTAGGGTAGTTACAGGGTGAAACGTAATTTACAGTTTAAGCTCCATTACTTTTGATCTATTGAATAGAAACTTATACGAAAAATCAGAGGCATTCTGCCCATTGATACACGTGTCTGTGAATTTTTTCAGAATTTTCAGTGGCAAAACCGAATTTTAAAAAATTCAAAAAGATTAAAAATTACGATTTCAAAGTCAAAATTTCAAATTACAACTTTTATATTTTTACAGTTTTGGCGTGTTTGTATGGTCATTAATGTCTAATTTTTTCCGATTTTTCGAAAGGGTGGAACGCAGTCGCAAAAATCAAAAACTGATATTTCTTACCTTCTGATAGCATTTTACCGTTGATAAGGGTGAAGTTTTACCTAATTGTGTGTATAAGTGATGTCAGTATGTACAAGTCTCTCCACGACCGTTCTTGGTAGTTTCTTGAATTCTACACCTAACACGACTAATATTCGACTTAACAGTGTTTATTTGTCTATCCGACATATTTTATATGGACACTATTTTATATTATATTATATTAATTTGTTATATAGTATATTATATTATTTATATATTATATATTATAGTAATTATGTTGAATTTGTGAATTACACCAGTTGTTGTTGTAACATTATAAAGTTATACATTTATTGAAAACATTTACTTATCGTTTACGCACTGATTTTACATTTTTTCTGAGTGTGAGTGATTTTGTAAACATTTGTGATTACATGTAAAAGGAATCTACAAACTGGTGTAATTCACAAATTCAACATAATTACTATAATATATAATATATAAATAATATAATATAATATACTATATAACAAATTAATATAATATAATATAAAATAGTGTCCATATACAATATGTCGGATAGACAAATAAACACTGTTAAGTCGAATATTAGTCGTGTTAGGTGTAGAATTCAAGAAACTACCAAGAACGGTCGTGGAGAGACTTGTACATACTGACATCACTTATACACACAATTAGGTAAAACTTCACCCTTATCAACGGTAAAATGCTATCAGAAGGTAAGAAATATCAGTTTTTGATTTTTGCGACTGCGTTCCACCCTTTCGAAAAATCGGAAAAAATTAGACATTAATGACCATACAAACACGCCAAAATTGTAAAAATATAAAAGTTGTAATTTGAAATTTTGACTTTGAAATCGTAATTTTTAATCTTTTTGAATTTTTTAAAATTCGGTTTTGCCACTGAAAATTCTGAAAAAATTCACAGACACGTGTATCAATGAGCAGAATGCCTCTGATTTTTCGTATAAGTTTCTATTCAATAGATCAAAAGTAATGGAGCTTAAACTGTAAATTACGTTTCACCCTGTAACTACCCTAGTAGTAGGGGTATCGGGTTGAAACTTGGCAGAAATAGTTTTCTTAGAGGAACCTATCGATTGCCGCAAACAAAGTTCAATTTGGTTTGGGGGCACTTTTCACTATGCTTATCCGGCTACACCCTTTGAAAGCCTAACACATAACACTGCGCGAATAAATTGGATTTGTTATTAAGTACAAGAACACGGCGATACAAACAATGTATACATTTTAAAAAATGAAGATTATCGCGAAGTCTACCTTAAGAACCCAATCAGCAGACATTTTATTTTTCATCCCGCCAGCTCTTTGAAATTAAATGCCATAAAATTCATTTCTTAATCAAGTAACCACTCGTAGCAATATTTTAAGTGATCAGAATAAGGGGAACAGCCTACATACAAGTGTGCATTATACGTATATGCGAACATTATAATTATATTAATGACCCCAGATATCGAAACATACTGTTACGTTCTTTGCCATCCACACTGTCATCCCTCCAGGATTCGTAAGAGTAGGGAATGAGGGCACCGTTGCAATCTAAGAAGGACATTGACAGAATGCATCCCTTCAACTTAAAAGTAGATCCATCTGTAGAAAACAAAGTACCTGTTATTGTACATAAATTACGCTCTTCTTCTACATCCGTATATTTTATCAAGAAAAGCTGTACTCACTGCAGGAAGACACAACAACTGCCTGAGCGTGTCGTTCTCCACGAGCAGGCGTATTAAATGTCACCGTTTGTATAGACCCCAAAGACGTACCGATCCACAGTGTTGGCACAGGAATGGTATCTTAGGGAATTAAAGAACAGTTTTTTTACAACAGTACCTACTCTCGGTAAAATGTCACTTCTTTGCGTATGCAAAATTAAATACGAAGCATCGACTGACAACGTACCACTCTTTTTCGTGTAGGAATCTGCGAAGGTAAGGCAGCTGATGGTTTCTGTAGTGATATTCTCGAGCGACGACATGCTCGAGCTCCTTGACCGTTGAAACGAACTGTCGTACTTGTCTACCCGGCCAGCAATCCCAACAATAAGTGGAAAATTAAATATTGAACGGGCAACATTCTCCTATAAATTAGGGCGAGCATGCAGAGTCTATCGCAGTACACATCTCTGACATGTTAGCGTATCTTAGTAGAAATTAACGAGGATCGATGACAGTCGGTCAGAGTGTGAAAGAAAAAAATCGATAAGGTTCCAAGTAATGACACCAATGGAAAGAACAGCAATAATCACAACAACAATAATAATAATAACAGCGACAGCAGCAACAACAACAACTATCACGACTAGTCTCTTTCTTGACAGGACATATCACAGTGTAACATCTTTCATTCGCTTCAACATTCATCAAGTCCATCGAATATATATTTATAATGTTGTAGAATCAATTAAAAACTTCTAGTAAAAGAACAAGCCTGCGGTTGTACTGAAGAAGTTAAAACGATATTAAGCAGATACATGATGGGCAGTGAGTCCCAATTCTTATTCGTTTATGATGCCAAGCAGAATTTATTGTTGCATCCACACATCATCAGTCATATTAATCTCAACACTGGTCCGAACAAATAATGCGATATACAAGGACGTGTAGTATTAGTCAATAACATTTAACACGTTATAAAGAGTACAGTGTTCGAGTTTCCACGTGAATGTAAAATTTTAAATTACATTTCCTTAAAAACTTCGTAAATCGAAGGGTGAAACTTTTTGTCTTCAAATGGTCACTGTTATCTATTCAAAATGTTGTTCAGTGATTACAATCAAAGTACTGGAAACTAAGTATCACGTCTCGTAATTTTTCTTCACTCAAGTTTAATCACTTTCATTTATATATTGCTGTATCTAATTCGCAACGAAATTACACAGAACAATCTTTCATATAATTTACACAATATTACAATACACAGTTTAGGCAGTGAATTTTATTTCAACAACAACATCGTATTTAACCATGGATTACTTATGTAATTATTGCACGTTCAACACAATCCACACTCTCAAAGACAATTGAAAGCTCAAACGTAAAGGATGACCTGGTTTTAAAAATCAAAACTGTACGGATTCAAAATGAACACAGACAACTCGCACTCTATGAGAAGAAAGGAAATTTCAGTAGCAGTAATATGATTATACAGTCTCCACTAAAAAAAGGCATTCTTTAACACCCTTGAAATCGCTAAAAAATTTCCTACGTATCCAGTATACATACACGCACGTGCGCGCGCGCACACACAAGATTTTAATAAAAATCTGAACACATTTTCCCAAGATCGATTCTCCTACATCAAAATGGTAAGCAGTTTAAAATTTCCGAGCCCTTTAACAGGAAGTACGGCTTAAATGTGTATCGCTGCGAATGCATAGCTTATGTCGAAACACACATCATTGCACACATGTGCATATTATGTACCCAGCTGTATAATTTGGATGTAGCTGTTGGTATGGAATCGATCTTGAGAGAAGCACAAGTGATCTTTATTAATACCCTGCGCATTAAATGTTTCATACATTATACATTGAGCCAAGAAGTGAATTTAAGTATATCGTTAGGCCACATCTATTATAGAAAAAGCCAACTGAAAAATGAGGCAGATAGAGAGGGAAGGTCGGAGAGAACGCGGAAGAACATCTTCTCGTCAAAGGTGCAGAGTGAGAACTAGAAATCACGCAAGTTAGATGGTGTGCCGTTTTGTGTTCTTGGAGAAAGTGGTTTGATCAAGAGCAAGTGAACAGATCATTGAGAAACAAAGATGCAATGCAGAGTACTAAAGTCTGCCGAAGTTATGTGTCCACACTCATGTCAGCAAAGACCAGACAGTATTTATCGATCAGACACAGTGGGGAGGATACAATGACGAAGACCAATCTTGAGAACAATGACTTCTGTAAATAGAACACCTATTGGCATCTCCAATAAGCATGTACTTCAAATTTTGAATAGACATATTAATAAACACGAAGCTGGAGATGAGAAGAAAAGTGAAGCTACAATATTTCATCCGCGAAGCTATTTGCAGTTACCATTTTCCAAAGATAATAGCAGCAGTTTCTTTCTTCGACAGACAAACATGAGAAATTATAACTATGCAGTCGATAATTCGAAATGGATGGATAGAGATATAGCTCAGAAGTTACGATGCCCATTTTTGTGAACAAATATTATTCGTGCAGAAGTAGAATTAATTGAAACGGAGAACCTTCGAATGTAGTTTATTTAGCACGACAATTATTCTTAGTTAAATGTACATAGGGTAGATGTCCCAATTACTGCCAGTGTCCCAATTACTGCCACTTGATTTATTATATGTAATAAAAGCGTAACGTATAAAAATAAATGTACAAAAAATAGTTATTATAATAAATGTACAAAAAATAGTTATTATAATAACTATTATAATAACTATTATAATAACTATTTTTTGTACATTTATTTTTATACGTTACGCTTTTATTACATATAATAAATCAAGTGGCAGTAATTGGGACACTGGCAGTAATTGGGACATCTACCCTATTAGCCTTCCTTTCTTAACCCTTGGACGGCGGTACCTGGGTCTTTTTGAGCCCAAGCGTAATGTCACCGACCGTAAGTAGTAGAGAAAATTTTAGAAATTAAAAAAACGAATTGTTGCAGCGAGAAAGGAGCATCGTCCAAAAGTTAGTAGTTGCTACGGGTCCAAACAGGCCCAGGCACCGACTCCAGTGCGGTCACCCGAACTGCCCGCCGTCCCAGGGCTAATTGTCCTTACGGTTGCCGGTATACGAACTTCTCGGAAATACCCAAGATACATGCATAAGACGTGTTTCCCGTTTAGCGTACTGTCTTTTTTCAATGGATGATTCTACACGAACGTATCCAAACACGATAACGTTGTTCAAGATATTCTGGTCTCCATCAATCGCACCGAACCTATCATAGAAGAATCGCTCTATTCACAATGAAATCAAACCAACAACGAAACGGAGAAAAAAGCAATCAGAGAAGAATAGAGTTGTCTCATTCAGTAACACAGAAAAGAAAGTCGATGGTCTACAATAATTCGTATAGTAATTGCATAAAAATTATAATTCTTTTTAATGATACTACCGAAGCTGTTATACTGTCTGGTGTTGGAGAGAATATTCTGGTAGTTCAAAGTTTGCGGACCAATCGGCGTATAGCTTCGCATCTCGGTGCTACGGTGGCTAGAGAATAGGGAAGCCGTTGGAAAGTTGTTCAACGACGAAGGATCCACCTCATAATGGTTGGTAGTGGTGCTCAGACACTTCTGGAGCTTTCTCATACTCTGAGCACGAGACTGACGTGGCTCTACGGTTAGGGTCTTGCGTGGATTCGCATTGGACCCACTGATATCGTCATCGGCGCTATTTAGATTATTGCGAAAACCCGACCGAGGGGTGCAGACACCGCTAGCACTTTCGTTATTGCAACCACCGTCGCCAGTGGCACCACAGGAGCTACAGCTATTATTATCGGCGTTGTCACCTTTCTCACCACAACCACTACCGCCAACGACCATCGTACCTCTTCGCGTAACTGGCAACATGCACATCCCGTTCATCTACAAAGTAGCGACAGATCAAATGTGGAGAGAGTAATTTACAATCTGGCTCAAATTCTGTTATACGGGCTGCCCCACAACGAGCGGCACAACTGAGGCAGTGATGGTTATACGTGTAAAGGCAAGTCGAAAATTGTGTAACGAAATTGCTTTATAGGAATCTTCGTTTTCGAGAAAATGGAGTTTCTAATTTCTCTGATACTGTTTTTTCTGTTTCTGTTTTTGTTTTTCCGGTGGTTAGCAGGGTGGCATTTCAAGCATATCGCTTATATAGCCCAACGAGCGAACTATAAGTCCTATCTTTTTTCCTCTCCTCTTCCCTCGGGTCCCAGCAGCGAGCGTCGTACCGGGAGAAAAAGGTGGTCACCCATCCTTCCCCAGTACCCGGCCCGTGATGCTTAACTTCGGTGATCTAACGAGAACCGGTGCGTCCATCACGGCCAGCGCCGCTGGATTCTCTGATACTTATATATAACCTACTTGAAAATTAGCACAATGTACCAGTAAATATAATAAAAATGCGGATGAAATGAATCCTTGAGTAAAATTAAGTTGAAATTCTAGGGTATCTTTTTCTCGAGCAATCCTTTATTTCTTGAGATAATTCATTTGCGCGTTTGAAGAAAAAGTTATTCCACAATATCAAATTATTTTTCATAAGGATTCATTTCAATCGTAACTAAGGCACATTTGCTACTGTATTCTGAACATTTTTAATCAGGCGCATGCGTTACTGAAGGATTTTCGAATTCGATTTTGTCGAAAATGAAGGCTTCATTGACAAAAAATTATTTTATACTTTCGATTTGTTTTTATATGTAGAATCAACTCGTTTACAGGTGTGCCACTCGTTGCAGAACACACTGTGTAACCAAAATGCGGTCAGAAGACGTTTAATTTTGTCTTCAAATTTAAGTACCTGTCAATTTCTCGGTATTCATTCTAGTAACGAATTAATTGTACAGGAAATTCTTTCGTTTAAATTACAAGATTAAACAATAGCGTTTAAGGGAGAACACTGGAAGCGGGCCTGCTCGTATAATCCACCATGTGTTGCTGATCATTTCAGGTAGGCAAGATTTAAGTACATTCGAAGGAACAAAACAATTACTAGTTTACTGTAAAGCAACAATGGTTGAATAAGCTTGTAATCTTTGATTTGAATATTCTACAAGAAATCTGTTACTTAAAAAAATTCATTGATATGGTAACACTTTCTTAAAACATTATTCTAAGGAAATGCATTTGCATGTTGTGTGATATGATTAAAAATTTGTTAAGCTTTGTATGTCCCAGGCCTTCTGAGAACTTCTTGACGATATACGCAATAAAATGCTATTCAATTTTGTTAGAACGTATTTTAGTATATCGCTCATGTGCTGCAACAATGACACAACTCCAAATATGCTGTATCAAAACTGTCATAACTCAGAATACGGGTTGTTTTAAGGGTAAACGAAAATTTATATAATACTTCTGTCGTAGTTCAATATCTTTATTATACCCATTTGACATTTCACTATGATGCTCTTACACAATTATTCCTGAAAAATCATGACGTTTTAGTTGTGTCACTGCTGCAGCAAATAAGCGATATGTCAATAAGAGTTTTTCTCATTTAAAAAAAAATTATTGAAAAATTAGATTTACATTGTATTAAATAATTAATATTATAACATTTGGCGAGTGTAACTGAAATGTTATACATAATGTATTACTTAATACTATAAATTCGTATATATAAAAATTTGTTGTATTAATTTCACGCTCGTTTGTAGTCAAGCGGTATATATATATTTCTAATTAAATTTGTAAATTACGAAATTTGCCCCAATTTGCCAATTTAATGTATTACCTCCTGCAAACATTTATAATTCCCGCGAAATTATCGTAGATCAGATCGAATGCAGGCAAGAAGAAACAATAATATTAGAATACTGAAATAAAAAAAATGGTCATAAAATTGGTCCATTCAATTCAAACGCGGATCTGTTTGAACTGTCCATGTTGTTTCTTGATAATTATACTATCTATGTAACACGTAGGGTTCTTCTCAAACATAATGCTTATACGGTTGTTACTTAAAATGCATGTACATTTGTATACGTAGAGAATAAAATTACATTGTTAAATGTATTTTTATAATTATTCTTATATGTATGATCATACTTATATTAAATGTTCTTATGTACTGTTAAGTTTTATGAAGAAATTAAATCCTATACTAGTGAGTAGTGACGATGCATTTTGAAGGGTGTAGAATTAATATAGATATACACTGCTAACAAAAAGTGACGAACGAATTATCTTAAGACAGTACTTGTGGGTGTTTTATTTAAATTATTTATATTCATATGCTGAACATTTAATTATGTTTCTATTAGAATAGACTCTTTCACTTTCTTCGAACCTATCTTTCTTAGAGATACGAAAATGTAAAATGAAGGAGCACTGCCAAAATTTTCAACGAGACTGAAAATACCCAAATGCACATCGAATATTTTAATCGTATTTGTTATTCGACGAAAAATATTATGATGCAGAAACGGAGTATGTATTATTGTTGTACTAGCAATTTACCTTTTGGAACTAAGTTTTAAGCTTCAACAACTTAAATAAAAGTAATGTGGAGATTTGATTTAGAGCAACGACTCTTTTAGAGTAGGTAGACAGTATGTTTTATGCGCTAATAAATACGGAGTCTCACCAAACTGGTTGTACAACCCAAAAGGATGTGATTCTGTACGAAAATATAAGTCGAAAATATAGGAAAACATTTTTTGATTTGGGGCTTCGTTTTCAAGAAAAATGACTTTGAATATTTGTCAAGACAGAATGGAACAACAAATATGGTACAATGGCGAATGAAATTGAACATTGTGAAAAAGTAAGTCGAAATTGTGAAATAGCTTCTTTTTTCAATCGAGGTAATTCTGTTGTTAGTCAAGTGCTCGTAATCTCGACGGATGTTCAAACTTGATTTCCTGGAAAACAAATCCTCGTTTGAAAAAATTTCGACTTATTTTCGCACAGGAATTCATTTCATCTTTGCATTTGTTCAATATTCACTGTTGCAGTCTACCATCTTCTAGTCAGACAGAGGCGTATCAGAGGAGTTTTCAGAATCGATTCTCTGGTAAACGAAATCTCCTAAGAAAAAATGTTATTCTATATATTCTACTTATTGCTTTCATACAGAATCACCTTCCTTCGTATTGTATCAGCAGTCCGGTGACGCCCTGTATTTCTTATAGAGTATTCCCTTTCAAGAACCGATGATCGTGTCCGCTGCCGAGTCTAGGGGGAGGTTTGGTACTCTATTTACTGAGTGAGTCAAACGCACTAAAAGTAAGCGAGATAGAGCATCAGCGAAAAATGTTCGATCGACGCCCGAATGCCGAAAGGAATAATTCGGCGTTCGGGATATATCATCCATTAACGAAAAATGAAACTTTTAAAGTTTTCATTAAATCTTGGTGGAAGTGTGATCAATGCATTGGCGATATTTATCCGATGAAAATGAGTCCAAACACGATGTCCTTCACTCTTCCTAATGTGTGGATTACATATCACATATAGGTTATTTAGTCCTCGCCGAACCCAGGCGCCATCGTCCGTGCGGTAGCGGAACCATCAGTAATTGGAATGCCAAAAACAAAATGCAGCATGTCATGTTTGGTCTCATTTTCATCGGAAAGACCTCGCCAATCCAATGTTTGTGCCACGAAGATTTAGTAAAAAATATAAAAATATGAATTTTAACCTTTCATTAACGGATGATTCGCCTTGTGCGTGGGAGCCAGCAGCTTGTGCAGCGTACAATGCTCGTCCAGCGTGAGCACGAAAAAGTGGCGGGATGACTGTCGGGTACACACCGAGGGTGAAAATTGGGTTTATAGGGAGAGTATACTGTACCATTTAAAAGTAATTTGACATACATATAACACGCTGATATGTCCCTCAGAGTATACAGGGTCATCCACTTAACTCGGCACCCGCGAGTGCGCGAGAACACATGAGAATGGGAACAGCGCTCTAAGTATTTTCACTACCCCAATCATACATATGTGAACGGCGCGTGGCTCGGCGACTACGGCTAAGGCCAATCACTCCTAGAAAAGTCCTAGAAAGAAGCTTAATTTGTACACAATACTTCAAGGAATATGATCATATTTTTTCGAATTTAAAAACATATGACCTTCCGAGGCGAAATTTGTAAAATAAGAATTTGCTTAAAATTTTCAATGTTACAAACATGATCTTTCAATTTGAATAAATATAATATTATTTATAGGCTATTATAAATATTATTCAAATAGGCCAAACCTTCTAGATTAAAATAAAAAAAGATTGAACTCAATACAATAAATAGTTTCCAAGATAAAAATTCAAAAGTACAGCTCGGTTTCACCAACCGAGAGACCAGCAAAATGATAACTTAAACCACCCCTAATTTCATGTGGAGTACGTAATATTTCAATTTCGTCGAAATCCCTGTTGAGTGCAAAAAGTAATCGATTTGCAGTGGAATGTTACCGTTATTTCACGATGAGGTTCGTCGCGGAAAGGTGAAGGTGGGTATCCACTTGTTAAGGTGGGTATCCACTTGTTAAGGTGGGTATCCACTTGTTAAGGTGGGTATCCACTTGTTAAGGTGGGTATCCACTTGTTAAGGTGGGTATCCACTTGTTAAGGTGGGTATCCACTTGTTACGTATCCTCGTATCGTATGGCTGTTGCGTGTCTTCCAGTGATACGATACGGTGCAACGGTGTGTAACTTTTCCCGTATTATCACTGATGCTGTTGCGTATTTTTGCATCAAATTTTGATACGCGACGGTGCAACGCTACCCGTCCACACTGATACGCAACGGCGATACGATAGGAGGATACGTAACAAGTGGATACCCACCAGACTGCGCCGGACGTTTCTCACTGGCTTTTGTTCCCTCTCACTCACCCTTCATATTTTCTCTCTCGTCGTCGCGACATCAAATGTGAGTCCGCAACGAGCGATTGGGCCTCACAAGGAGACCCACAGTCAACCCCCCTCAGATTTTGATGAAATTTTAGGGCATGAATCTAAACGTCATATGGTGACATTCTGTAGAATATCTTATGCCAATGCGCATTTTTATAAACAATTGATCGGTACACCTTAAATCACCTTAAGTTTAAAAGTACAATCATCGAGGTGTGGTAGGTGAGTGCGAAGAGTCTATAGTTCACAAGTGGGGGGTCTCGATTTTATTTCAAACAATTTTAATTATTTTACTTCTATTTTGCAAATATTAAAGTTATCTCCGAGTGTTGTTTATAAATATATAACTAATACATTTATCTATTAAAAAATGTATCGCAATTTTTAAATTCAATATCAAACCTTATTTCACAGTATAACTACACGCATAATTGTACAAACTGCAAACATACAGGGTGTCCCAGAATTGTGGAACAATCTGGAACATGCATATCCTGATGGAAGAAGACACCGAAAAGTCCTTTACCGTTTTGGGATCCGAGGCTTCGTTCTCGAGATATTAATAGTTGAATATTAGTGGTACAGCTTCTGGGCCGCGCAGTTTAAAGCTGAGTCGGTTCAGTGCGCGGTAGCGTACGCTCGCACGCACACGCAGGAGGCGCGCATAGATACAGACCTACACACACAGTAGAGCCGACCGTGCTGGTTCAAACTATGAAAATGAATCAGCGTGGTGGGCTCTACTGTGCGTGTAGGACTGTATCTACGCGCGCCTCCTGCGTGTGCGTGCGAGCGTGCGCTACAGCACGCTCAACTAACTCGGCTTTAAACCTTGCGAATATCTTAATATCTCAAGAACGAAGCCTTGGATCGCAAAACGTTAAAATACTTTTCGATGTCTTCTTCCCCATCAGGATATTGCATATTGGAAGTCTCTCAATTTTGGAACACCCTGTATATATTGCATTAACTTTTGCAACTGATAGGATGATACACAATGTAAACGCAGGGAAAAATAAAAATACTTTACAATGTGCACATAAAATAACAATTGAAAATATCTTTAGCATTTGCAAAATAGAAGTAAAACAATTAAAATTATTCGAAATAAAAGTTGAAACAAATACATTGCCTTTGAGCGAATGCGAAACTCAAAACCTCCCACTTATGAACCACACGCTCTTCGCACTCACCTACCATGCAGATCCATGATAAACTTTTAAACTTAAGATGTTTCAGGGTACAAATCAATTGGCATTGGCACAAAATATTCTACAGAATGTCATCATATGACCTCTAGTTTCATGCCTCGAAACATCAAAATCTGAGGTGGATCGACTGTAGGGTCTCCTTGTCAGCTGTAGTCACCTTATCGTCGAGCCATGCGCCGTCGACATATGTATGATCGTGGTAATGAAAACACTTGTAGCACTGTTGCCATCCTCATCTGTCTCGCACGCGCGGATGCCGGTTGAGTGGATGACCCGTATATACACGGACTGCAAGCAATTCTCAGCACCAATCGTACTCACACAGTGAAACAGCCTGCCAAAGTGAACCGTGTAAACTCGCCTGTAGGCATTCCCCTAACTTGGACGGCCCTATCACTGTGTGAGTGCGGCTGATGTTCGAGAATTGCTTGTACACTAAGGGACAGAATCGGCTTCCCTTCGGAAATTTGGCAACGTTGCTTGTCACTAGAACCACTGAGTTACACCTAGTGACATGCAACGTTGCCAAATTTCCGAAGGGAAGCCGATTCTGTCCCTTAGTGTACACCGAGCGAAGATGACTCTCAAACAGTGAAAGTGGCACGAAGCGCGGCCGTGCCATCTATGATTCGCCGTTCTGTGGCGCCGATCACAGCGCCAAGCGCATGTGGCCGTTCGGACAGTCGTTTCAATTTGTGACTTCTGTTGTAACAAACTTTCTTCGGCTTCTGTGCTGATAATAATGCTAATAAAAAAATGATACGAATGAGAATATAATATTACGAACAATATTCATAAACTATAAATAAATAACGCTACAAAATGCCCTTTTTAGCACGCATTCGTTTCTTTATTGCAATAATGAAAATAGTTTTTCTAAATATCAAATACCTACAGTCAGAATTTCACAAGATATAACTTCCTTATACATGTTCGATAGCGGACTAATACAAAAGCAATTTCTGGAGAATAAAATAGTGAAATAATTGTGGAAAATAAATTTAGTTCATTTTTAATGTATTTTCCACACGTTTTTGTAAACACTTATATTGTTTTTACATATATTATATATTAATTTATTTTACACACTATAAAAGGGACAATGCAACATATTCTGCGTGCCGAACACGGCATTCCATAGCGTTATCTATTTGCAGTATGTGAATATTGTTCGTAATATCATAATCGTCTTAGCAATATTATCAGTGTAAAAGTTTAAGAAATTTTATTACAATAGGAGTCAGAAATTCAAACGAGTCGATTACGGACTCACAGAAGAGCCGCGTGGCTCTCACAAGGGAAGATCCCGAACCCGGAAATTCAAAAAATTCTGAAACTTTGTGAATATGTAGGGAATTTCCCTCCTGATTACAACGCAATTTTTGTTTGCAATTTTTTCGGATTTTTTGTTATAACTCGTGAACATAGAGCATATAAACATGGAGGAAACATGCAATGGGCGAAAATGTAGACGGCAGTAGAAAAAGAAAGATATTCTTTGGGTACTCCCTCTCTCTTTCTAGCGCCAGGGACGGCCGCGTTTTTTTTTTTATGTTAGAAAGAGAGATGGAGTACCCAAAGTATATCTTTCTCATTCTACCGCCATCTACATTTTCGCCCATTGCATGCCTCCTTCATGTTTATATGCTCTAAGCTCGCGAACTGTAAGAGATAGAAAAAAAGTTTCAAGACAAAGGTTACTTCTTTTAATTAGATCTATCATTTGGTAAAAAAAAATATTTTGCAGTTCACGCGTTATAACACAAAATCGGAAAATAACCAGATTTTCAAGGGTCAATTACACCACCTTAAAGTGAATTTTGGCAGCAAACAAAAATTGCGTTGTAATCAGGAGGAAATTCCCTATATACTCACAAAGTTTCAGAATTTCTTGAATTTCCGGGTTCGGGATCTTCCCTTGTCAGTGGCGATGTGGTCCGCGCCACGGACTCTCGTGTTATAGATGGGAATGCCGCGCTTCGTGCCTCTTTCAATGTGTGAGTGCGAGCTGTTTGAGATTCATCTACGGCCGGTGTACAAGTGTATGCAGGGCCCAGTGTGTCTGAGTTGACTGAGAACAGTGAAATATTTTGTAAGCGAATGAAGATACAAAAAAGTTGTTCCTGCAAAGGATTTTTAGTAGAAACGGGTACATTACATGGTGTATATAATTTTTTGTAGGTGCAATGGTGGGGGAGTTATCAAGCTCAGCTTAAATTTTTAAATGGAATGCTATACCTTTTTATTTATAATACGACAGAGTTTTTTTAGGCGAATTCAACGAAGTGCAGGGTTCACAAGGATTAAGCGCAGCGCAACACCTACAGGAGGCGTGGTAATGTGTGCGTGAACTGATGCTAGCGCCAATCCAGCCAAGTGGCCCCAACGCGAAGCCAACTACGGCCAACCAGCGTCGTCGGGAAATAGATTGTCGACGCTGGTTGGCCGTGGTTGGCTTCGCGTTGGGGCCACTTGGCTGGTTTGGCGCTAGCGTCAGTGCACGCACACAATACCACCACTCCTGTAGGTGTTGCGCTGCGCTTAATCCCTGTGAACCCTGACGAAGTGTAACATGAAGTACTTCCACTCCATAGAAGGTCGTAAATTAGCGACGCCCCAAGGACTCAGACGGACTGGCTGGACCCTCCTTGACTGAGCAATTGCCGCAAAACAGACCACACCGTATTCGACCCAATATTCGTGTTGTGAAAAAACCGACACCAACATTCGGAAATTTATGTTACAATAGCTTGAGGACACTTGCAATTAACATAAGGATGGTCTTTGTAACAGTACAGAGATAACATTAACGGAACACATGAATGCAGTTTTTTAATTCTTCCACAACCCCCGAGCGGACAGTATATCATTGTTGGAAAATCTTAAAAGAGAATTTGTAAAAAGAATGCTACAAAGAATACTCGGTATTCCAAATGCAATACAATAGAAAGTGGAAAGAAATCTGATCAATTTACTGAGATCCATGATTTTTCAATGGCATTTCGCTATTAAGCAATTCCTGCAATTGTGTTAATTTTGCCACAGCAGGAATATTAGGCCAAAAACGGTGTGGTCTGTTTTGCGTCAACTGCACAGCCAAGGAGGGTTCAGCTGGCAGAGCTAGTCAGAAAGTCGAGAGTCGGGTTCACCTGAGTCCTTGGGGCCTCTCTAATTTATGACCTTCTATAACGTAAGTGCTCCCGACTGAGCACGTCTGTTCTATGGGGTGGAAGTATGTATCAGAGGTCTCTATTTCACGTGTATTTACATACACGTGCACACGTGTAGTAAACGTATCCGAACTCGAATCCGTGTAATTTTTGATACACGGATACCCGTGTAGTTCTGTTCACGGATATCCGTGTATATAGCTCTGTTCACGGGCAACGTGAACGTTGCCATGTCGACATGACAACAAAGTATGTATTTCTATTTAGTTGTATTTTACGAGGCGGTATTTGGCGACCATGCATCCGTGTACTTATAATCCGTGTACACGTGTATTAAGGGGGTCACTCAAGTAAAAATGAACTACCAGTTATTTTACAGATAAAAATTTGAAAATATGTATTTCCATATTATCTTTTACGCTGAAATGAATTATGTAAGAATTAATACAGTGACATTTTTTTTTCAAAAATTTAAAAAAAAAATTTCGAAAAAATTATTCGTTTTTAAAATCCATACCCTTATCTCGGTAGTATTGTATACAAAGAATGCAGAAAAAATTTCAGCTCGAAAACTTCATTTTTGTCCGAGTTATAAAGTTTTTATGTTTTGGCGTAGTAACTAAAACGCTCCTGCTCCGTACGTTGGACCTTCTTCTTCTTGCAATGCCTGTTCTTTTCGTGATTGTGCAGTTCGTATCATTTTTCTTGCACGTTTGTATCTTTCTGAGGCTTTCTGTTTATACCTGTGTACTCGTTCTTTTTGACGGTTTTGAACAATTTTCAATGATTGTTCGCTCATTTGCATTTGGTTGTCCTTGAATGCATGTAATATTGTTTTCGTCCATCCTTCATTATATTCAGTAACAGCTTCTGCGACTGCAGCTTCAACAAGATATTTGGAAGGAAAAATATCCTTTGGGCACTTACGCCATATCATGCTATGCAAACTTTCATTAGAATTTTGCGTAAGGCATTGTGCACAACGGCGGAGTAGTTTTTCATCGCTTAGTCTATTATAAATTGGTAATATTTTATCCAGAAATTTTTCTCTGATAGGTGTTCCTATTTTCTTAGCATGAGAACCATACGCGACGATATACCACGCAGTTTCGACGGATACGAAACCACAACATTATAAACGTCCATCGGGTGAAGAATCATGGTGTTTCTACCAATCAGCAATTGCGAAAGGAAGAAAACCTGGTTCTCATGCTAAGAAAATAGGAACACCTATCAGAGAAAAATTTCTGGATAAAATATTACCAATTTATAATAGACTAAGCGATGAAAAACTGCTCCGTCGTTGTGCACAATGCCTTACGCAAAATTCTAATGAAAGTTTGCATAGCATGATATGGCGTAAGTGCCCAAAGGATATTTTTCCTTCCAAATATCTTGTTGAAGCTGCAGTCGCAGAAGCTGTTACTGAATATAATGAAGGATGGACGAAAACAATATTACATGCATTCAAGGACAACCAAATGCAAATGAGCGAACAATCATTGAAAATTGTTCAAAACCGTCACAAAGAACGAGTACACAGGTATAAACAGAAAGCCTCAGAAAGATACAAACGTGCAAGAAAAATGATACGAACTGCACAATCACGAGGAGAACATGCATTGCAAGAAGAAGAAGGTCCAACGTACGGAGCAGGAGCGTTTTAGTTACTACGCCAAAACATTAAAACTTTATAACTCGGAGAAAAATGAAGTTATCGAGCTGAAATTTTTTCTGCAGTCTTTGTATACAATACTACAGAGATAAGGGTATGGATTTTAAAATCGAATAATTTTTTCGAAATTTTTTTTTACATTTTTGAAAAAAAAAATGTTACTGTATTAATTCTTACATAATTCATTTCAGCGTAAAAAATAATATGGAAATACATATTTTCAAATTTTAACTGTAAAATAAGTGGTAGTTCATTTTCACTTGAGTGACGGATTAAGAACACGGATTTTTAATTCCTTAATACACGTTACACGTGTCCCGTGTACACGTGTATTTAGACACACGTGAAAAGCCACGGCCTCTAGTATGTATAGTGCCTATACGAGCTATAGTGACTTAGGTGTGAAGTCACTCAGCGGGGTCTTACCCGACACCCTGCTGGGTACTGGCCGCTAAACGTGCCCCCTACTACCTCTTTCAGGACTGTATTTAAAGAAGACCAGGACAAAACCGGGGCCTTAGGGCCTTAGGGCCCCGGTTTGTCCTGGTCTTAGGGCCTTAGGTCCCCGGTTTTGCCCTGGTCTTAGGGCCTTAGGGCCCCGGTTTGTCCTGGTCTTAGGGCCTTAGGGCCCCGGTTTTGTCCTGGTCTTCTCTAAATACAGTCCTGCAAGATGTACTAGGGGGCACGTTTAGCGGCCAGTACCCAGCAGGGTGTCGGGTAAGACCCCGCTGAGTGACTTCACACCTAAATCACTACAGCTCGTATAGGCACTATACCTCTATGTACTAAAAGAATCTAAATTCCGGGCGACCCGGATAGTAAAACTAGTCAAATTATAAATACAAAAAAGTATAGTAATCCTTTTACAAAAGTTACCTAGAGAAAAATTATATACACCATGCAATGTCCCCCTCTGTGCCAAAAAACTTTTGTAGGAACAATGTTTTCATATCTTTACTCGCTTACGAAATATTTAACTGTTCTGAGTAAATCAAGAGACGCTGCATGTAGGATATCTCTGAATGCTAAAAATGAAAAGTTATTTTATCTGTCATGATTATTCGATTTCACTGTATGAATAATGTTGCAATTATTTTAAAACTGCAGTAATAAAGAACTCCTTGATTAAGCAGATGATTAAATGTGTAATCATTCTTGTTTAGATTAACACCAAGTTTAGATTTTGTGCGATACGAAAGAAAATCGACTTGTCAATGGCCAGGAATATTTTTTGTGCAAAAGGCGCCTATTTCCAGAATTCGCTATGTGGAATATTAACACATACTATGCAGAGTCCTTTATAGCAGTCAGTCAATATTCTATCGACAAAGAAATTGGAGAAACGTAACTCATAAAGCGCTCTGTCAGCCATCGAAACAACGTAATCATTTAATTAGAACAATCCCTAAAATATATGGACATCATACGTGGTCGTTACATTGAAGAAAATAAAGGAATATACATAGAGAAGTTATTTCACGTCCTGTTGTCATTGATGATGCCGTGACCATCCGTGTTATTATTATTACTATCGCTATTGCGTGCAAATCATGAAACAAATGTCCAAAAGCTTTGTAAGCGATGTTGTACCGAGAGAAAGGTGTCAAAATAACGAATCCTATGATACATTATCGTATTTTAAACACATATCAGACTATATATATATATATATATATATATATATATATATGTATACTCGTTACTTTTATATATATATATATATATATATATATATACACATATACGGGAATGGGACGGCTTGTATGTTAACACTGTTCTGTATCATCTGTACTGGATCTATTGTGATTAATGAGCCACTAACACATACTTAAACGAATAGGTATGAATACGTAACGTTACCTAGGAAAGTGTGTAAAGTGTCGCAACACATATACATATATACTTTTCTCTCGGTGATAAAACAACTGTCAAAATATGAAAAACCTTGTTTTTACCTGAATCAACCTTGCTGTCGGGGAAGACCGCAAAACTGATTTGAACCTGAAAAAGCGTTAAAGTAAAATCTCTTCACATTCAATTAACAGATTGATTATGCTCAAGGATAACTTATCGGTTTATAGTTCTTTTTTTTTTTTTTTTTTTTTTTCGAAATTGAAGAGTGTATCGAATTTAGAATCTCTTGCTGTAGATTCGAAGGAATACTGCGACGTTTCGGAAACAAGGGTGGAGTAACATCACAAAGAATGGGTGGAGTTTATGAACGTTCCAATGGAATCCACACGACTGGGGGTCAAGAACAAATATGGGTATATAGCCTTAACGTACATACACTACGCATTCCAAATATTCGTAGGTGTACCTAATATGAATATACAGATGCTGTTATAAATACATCTTCTAGTAACGTACAAGGCATGTGGGGATACAAGCTGTAGATGCACCGATGAAATATCGCAATACAAGGGGACACATCGCTGTGAAATACAGTACAAACAGATACATTTCAATAAACACTTCCCTTGACTTCGGGCTAAAAGAGCGCGTCTTCTTTCCCATCAACTGGTTGTTGAATCTTGTATATAAAATACGTCGCTACTGAATCTCAATGAGCATAAAAATACGGGCACACGTAAATGTTATATTACAGTTCTGCACCTTACAACAATGCTCTTTTTACGTCTAACATCGTCGAATTTCAGAAAACTCTACTCGCTAAATTCCAGACTTTAACAGTGTACAAAATGTTGGTACCCTCTGAGTACAACATGGAAGCCTATTTTTAAATCAGTTACTTCAGAAGCGCGAGTTTGCACTCTTTCACAAACTCGAAATTTAGTTGGAAATTTTCTGATTTCCTAGATTTTCGAACATCTTGAAACGTAATTCCATGCCGAAAATGAATAGAATAACATCCGCAAAACTGATTGACTGACTCTTATATAGGCTCTACATCATTGATTGTGAAGAAAAATTCAGTGATTTATTCCACATAACATCCTATATTTACACCATAATGTCATTGTGTTATTATGAAAATAAGTATTCTTTCCGTGGATCATTCCATGCTTTTTATGTAACACGGTTGTTGGACTGTATAAAAAAATTTAAAACTTTAAGTTAAGTAACATCGGTTAGTTTAAGAAATAAAACACTTTTACAAGTCGCTAAATTAAGAAATGGTTAACCAAAGTTTATGTTAAAAATACTAGACATGAGGCCTCGTCAACTTTCGCAATGACGTGTATTTAAAATTTTGTATGTGGTATTTAAAAAAAGTTCACCGTGTCTCTCCAATATACAGGGTGTCCCAAAATTATGGGACAATCCGGAACACGCAATATCTTGATGCAAAAAGACATCGAAAAGTCCTTTACCGTTTTGGGATCCGAGGCTTCGTTCTCGAGATATTAACAGTTATAAATTAGTGAAACCGTGAAAACGAACCAGCGTGGTCGGCTATACGGTGTGTGGGGGGTCTGTATCTACGCGTGCCTCCTGCGTGTGCGTGCGAGCGGTAACTGCTCCGCGCTCAGCTGTTTCGGCTTTAAACTGCACGGTCCGGAGGTTGGAGAGCTAACAGTTAATATCTCGCGAACGAAGCCTCGGATTCCAAAACGGTAAAGGACTTTTCGATTTCTTTTTGCAACAGAAATTTGCATGTTCCGAATTGACCTGCAATTTTGGGACATCCTGTATATCTCAATACTATTTTTTAATATCATAATATTCTACCTTAATGTGTTTAAAACGATGGCGTGATTAAACACAAGTTTTTTATTATTATCCGTATAACCGATATTTAAACTTACATAATCATTTCGAGGATTTAGATGAGTAAGAACTTTAAAATATTAGTCTGTTTCAGTTTATGTTATGTACAAGATTCTGCTTAATGGGTATTATTTTAAGTCAATTTTATCCCGAATGTATTTTCAACATTAACGTTATTAAATTTTTAATTAATTTGAAATGTACACCGAAGTTTAAACCACTATGTTATTATCAACCATGAAAAAGGTAAGAATAAAGAGAGAAAAAAAGGCGAAGAAGATGCGATCACTTTCAAGAATTCAGCTTTAAACCCGAATGAAAATTCCTTTGACTAATCTTGTTTGCTCGTACGTTGTCGCTTGTTTTCAGAAGTAGGCAGTACATGCTTCGTGAAAGGAGAAAGGGCTCTAATTTGTCCTAACATATCCGATAGCACGAAACAAAATTGGAGTAACGATATTCCTACGTGGTGAAGTTTACATCAGTCATGCATAAATGGATAAATTCCTCTAGCTAATACAAAACAAAAAAGCTTGGGGGTCTAATACCGCAATCGGTTTTAAACATTCCACGAAGTACGGCGCCGCATGACGGATCGATGCATTCGACATTCCATTGACAAACAGCACAGCAACGCACCGCAGACAGTCACTCCACTGAATGCAGTGCGTACGGCACAAATCAATCGCTCTTTAAATCCATCGTACACGCGCGTAGTGTATAGTGTGTCCCAGCTGAAGGAGGCCGCTTAAAATATTTCCTTTCTTTTTAGTGATGCGAGAAATGCTTAAAGCACAATTTGAGTGGAGGAGGAATATTGGGAAACCAAGAATTTCGATACGCCAACTAATGACAAGAAATTGAACTACTCAGAGTAACCTGAAATCCGTCGAAGTCCATATGATTATCAGTGTTTATATAGACATGTTGTGAAAAACGAGTGTTTTTAAATTTTGTGGAACACTAAATTTTTACTTATTCGATTAATAAATACTTATTCGGAATGTTTGGTGGAATCCAGCCTACTGTCAATAGTTTGCCAACTTACCACCGCAGCGCTGAAATCTAAGCCACGCCTCCACTTGGTTTCTCAATAGTGAATGAAAAATTGCTTTCTAAGATCAGTTCTACCTGGGTTTTTTTCAAGGTCACCGGTATTTTTTGCAGGAAAGTATATACATTTTTCGATTGCACCTTGTAGAAGATAAAAAAATGCATTAAAGCATGTCTGACTTATGACCTCCAGGTGACCTTGAATACCAAAAAGGTGATTTAATTCTAAGACAGAGGTGGTCTTTTTCAGCTGGGACATCCTGTATACCTACCATACGGTGACGAGTTCCAACTTACGGTAACGTACGGCATATGTTTTGCCGTAACGTATTTAGACTATTTATTAGAAGCAAAGCTAACTTTTTGCGACGATGCATCGCGGCACCACGTCGATCCGTTATGCAGCGCCGTGCTTGGTGGAATGTTCGCTTTACTCTTGCAAGCTTTTGTATCTCGTATCTATTCTCAGATTTATGTGAGTTCATCGTCGTTAATAATTCTCGGTAACGAATTTCCTGAATTTTCAATCTTTGCGTACGCTCGTATTTACTTTTTCCCGCATTTACGAAATGCACGAAGTTACTTTGTACCAAGCGTCAGGGGGGTATCGTATAACTAAACAATATAATGTGAAACGGAACTGGAAGAACAGATACAATTCGTGAGGCAAGTTTTTTAAACGCGATCGGTCATTATGCAGCGTACCTTGAAAAGAGAGATCAAAATTTTCACATAAACCTTTGATTCTGATGACGTTCTTACGGCGGAAGCTTAGTTCGTATACACACTGTTGTTTGACGTTACCTCTAGAATTTACACGAATCTACGAGCATCCTAGGCTTTTTCCATAATGAAAAAAAAGGTAGAAGCACAGTCGAAACATAGCCGAGCTCTTTCTATGGTTAGCCTAGTGTTTTTTTTTTTTTTTAAACAAATATACACTCTCAGTCATCGACACAGAGGCATGATTTTTTTTAGTTGCGAAGTTGATTGCCACGCAATAACGTTGCGATTGAGAGGAATTTTGTTAGTAAACGAATATTCACTCACACCCACACGCATGTACTCACATTCGTATATTATGTTAAACTCTAACACGTATCACGTTTCTAAATGCACACGGGCAACACAGACTCTCCTCTACTCTAATTATAAACACTTACTGAATCTTCTCATTAGATTGCAGGTGAAGGATTCGGGGGCTGTGTTCTCTTCGCACCTTAGGTCGCAAACCGTTGCGTCGGTTTTCGGCAACTTTAAATTCGGCACGGACAACAGGCGACCTTCTCGCTTCGCTTGTTTCAGCTTCACGATCTTCTTCAGTCGCGGCTGTTTCGACTCGCTCTCGGACAATGTCAGATTAATCGGCCGCACGGCGTCTGACTTCGCGACGACGTTGTCGCTACTCTGAGGTGGTCGTGGCAGTTTATTGTCGCTCCCTTCGGTCATCGGGCTCTTCGCTTCCTGACCGATCCTTTTCCTATCGTCGTTCAACGGGCTTTCGCAGCCTGGTATCGAGCTTTCCGACGACAATGGAGATTCAGATTCGACACTTTCGACTGGAGATAACGAACTCGCGGATTCGTTGACGTTACAGTAAAAAACGGAAGATTTTTGACCGCTACTATCAGTGCCTACCTGTTAACAATGGGGTACTTGCATATACTTTTTCATTTCACAGGTTGATTTTTTGGTGGTCATTGTGATGTATGTACAAAGCTCAAACGATCGGCTCCGAAACTACGAGGTCAGTGGTCGCGAATGCAATCCCGAATAAAGCGATTATTTGCTCTGGTACGTTTAAATGAAATAAACGATGAACGAAGCATATTTGAACATGGACAATTTTAAGATCTATGACGAACCAATAAAATATCGTGTATCACTTTCTTACTAAATTTTCGTAAAGAAAATAAAAAGCGAAGTACTAGGGTGAAAGCACTAGTAGTCGACCACTTAAAGCTAAATTCGAATGAAAAGTACTGAAAAAAAATAAACAATGAATGTTATTAAAAACCCTGATAACCATCTGCCTGCAGTCTGCCAGCAGATGGACAGCAGGGTCTGCCAGGAGAGCGCAGGATCTGCCGGCAGCTGCGGCGCAGCCTACGTCCGCATTCCACTACGGTTTTGCCGGCAGATCCTGCTGCCCGCCTGACCATCCAACAGCGCCATCTGAAGGCCACAATTGCCAAACAATTCCCTGCGCGTGACGTCACATGGACGTCCCTACCCACCAACACATGTATACCGTGATTACTATAGGTGTACCCCCAAATAACAAAGCAGATTCTACATTTATTAAATAATTCATTTACTTATTTCAAAAAGTATTTATTCTATGTTTAATAATACAGGATTGGCGATTACAATTGTTACAAATTTATACAGGTAGTGCATATAAATTCGAAGAAGAACATTCAATATTTACATTTATAAATCTATATATAATACGTCCCGTAACCAGTGGTACCTACTAGGTGCGATGTCAGAAAATTTCCTGTATTTTAGACTTCTTTTTTCTGTAGAATCACCATATTCCGTATTGTGTTAGCGCTGAAAACAAATAGAACATTAGTACAAAATTAAACGTAACGTATGAATAAACAGGATACATGCGATACTTACTTCAGCTCCATCTCCGCACAGCACACACCCTAGGCGATCATGCATGCTCCTGCGAACATTAACATTTATAAGAAAATATGTATTAAATTATTATCTACTAAACAAGACGCTAAACATTCGCACTTCGCGCATAACCCTACTTGTCTGTCTTGCAAATAATGTGAATCCCGATTTCCGCGACGTAGATAATTGGAAATTATTCAATTCCATAATTACGTTTGCCTTCTAGATACGTCGAGATGAATTGTTAGGATATTGATGGATGAAATTACTTGGAATATTCTTCGCTTTTTCCGGCAATGACTGCCACTGCCAGTGACTGCCACTTCAGACCTCGAAAACGAACGCAAACTGGACGTAGAGTCTTGACCAATCGCGAATTTCGGCACTATGGCACAGCCAATCCGAGCGTAGCTCATTGTACGGTTCAAAGTGGCACCCGTTGTGCCTGAAGACGTACGCTCGAATAATATTCGAAGTAATTTCATCCATCAACATCCAGACAATTCATCTCGACGTATTCAGAAGGCAAACGTAATTATGGAATTGAATAATTTCTAATTATCTACGTCGCGGATATCGGGATTCACATTATTTGCAAGACAGACAAGTAGGGTTATGCGCGAAGTGCGAATGTTTAGCGTCTTGTTTAGTAGATAATAATTTAATACATATTTTCTTATAAATGTTAATGTTCGCAGGAGCATGCATGATCGCCTAGGGTGTGTGCTGTGCGGAGATGGAGCTGAAGTAAGTATCGCATGTATCCTGTTTATTCATACGTTACGTTTAATTTTGTACTAATGTTCTATTTGTTTTCAGCGCTAACACAATACGGAATATGGTGATTCTACAGAAAAAAGAAGTCTAAAATACAGGAAATTTTCTGACATCGCACCTAGTAGGTACCACTGGTTACGGGACGTATTATATATAGATTTATAAATGTAAATATTGAATGTTCTTCTTCGAATTTATATGCGCTACCTGTATAATTTTGTAACAATTGTAATCGCCAATCCTGTATTATTAAACATAGAATAAATACTCTTTGAAATAAGTAAATGAATTATTTAATAAATGTAGAATCTGCTTTGTTATTTGGGGGTAGGGATACACCTATAGCAATCACGGTATACATGTGTTGGTGCGTAGGGACGTCCATGTGACGTCACGCGCAGGGAATTGTTTGGCAATTGTGGCCTTCAGATGGCGCTGTTAGATGGTCAGGCGGGCAGCAGGATCTGCCGTCGTTCTGCCGGCAGAACCGTAGTCGAATGCGGACGTAGGCTACGCCGCAGCTGCCGGCAGATCCTGCCGTCAAACCTGGTTATCAGGGAATATAAAATGTATTGAAGTAATTCAAATGTATTTAATGTATCACTAAATATTTTGTGTTAGTAGGAAAGTTTGGGGAAAATAAATAATTAGCGTTAAAAATAAAGTGTCCGAATGCTTTAATAATCCTTTTTTAATATGAAATTCAAAATAGGTTATGTGCGCATTACAAACTAAAATTTATTTTTAAATATAATGTGCAACATCAGTAAATAATTAATAATGACAGGAATAATGCGTAACTAAAAGAAGTTATTTTAAAAACTTTATCAAAATTTTAATAAGTAATAGAAATTATTTTTTTTTCCAATGTAAATTAAATTTTTCGTTTTTAAGATAGGAAGCAGTAACAAATTTTAAGTTTTTAAAGTAGGTATTTGTATTCTATAAATAAATTATATAAACGTGGTCGACTATTAGCCTTCATTGTGAATGCAGTTAGCTTCAGAAGTCGACCGCTGTGGTCGACTATTGAAAATTGAAAGGGAATGATGATCCAGTTACCGACCTCCCATAAATAAATAAATTATCCCATTTTTTTTAAATTTTTGAAGCGCATATAAAATTGTTGATAATTTTTCAGTGGAATAGCATAATTTTCCAGTAAAAAATGTATAGAACTGAATTACATTTGTCGTTTCTATTCAAAGCACACTTATGTTTCTCGGGTTAGAAAACAGCAATAGCGCATGTAGAATCAAAATTAGTTTACAAATCGCTTTAAAAGCATTTATTTTTTTTTACCTATGAGGGGCGCTTTTTGTCGTATTGTAAAGTTAGAAATTCAAAATATAATATAAAATTGTCATTTAATAAATTCTTTATTTCAGTACTTATTTCTTTAAGCTAAATAATAAAAGTGGTCGACTACTATAGAGTGGCCGACTACTAGTGCTTTCACCCTATTGTCGAACATCAGAATGTAAAAGTAACTGGATTTTTCCAAGGTCATCAAAATCGGCGAAGAATACCTGAAGTAAATAATTACAATTTTTTTTACAAGTTTGACATTCGAAAGCCCATAACTTCTGAATTAGAGCCTTTTTTTATGTTCCGGAAATTTTTTCCGAAATTTGAGATCGAAACAAAAAATGTTTATACCAACCCAGGTTCAACAATACTTTATTACGTAGTCATAAAAATCAAAGATTTTTAAAATACTGGTTAGTGTCATGGCTCTGTAGAGTTGCTATCTGATGAACAAGTAACTAAGTAGCTTGATTGGCAGTGTCACTTTGACACTTTCAGTGGCGTCCGCGTCTTTTCACGCCCGGGGATTTCCATCTCGTGAAAAATCTTAGCGTATTTTCACGTTGATATTTAGCATCGAAAGTATTGTTCGAGGATCAGTGGCGCCCTCGGGATTTAATCTTGGGGGAAAGTCGAGTTGAACGGATAAAAATATTTTTTGTGCAAATTCAATAAAATTCATTGGGTGATTAAACAAATTTATTTAAAAAATAAAATCCAGTTTTCTTTTCATTTTACAAAGCTCTTGAATTACTTCAGTCGTGATTACGTTAATCTCATTTTTCCTTTCTCTTGGGGTGCCAACCCCCACTCCCGGGTGTGCCACTGTCAAGAATCGCTGAATGTGTGCTGTAACCTTTAGAGGGCCGGGATTTTTTCATTGAAATTGTAAATTTTACTTACTTATAATTTATGCATATATACCACCAAAATGGCCGGCAAAGTATCCAAATTCTTAGATGGCCACTATAGTGGCCAGCCCCGGCCGCGAACGGTATGGCATATACTGGAATTTTGTAAAATTTGAACTTTAATGTTTCTAAGGGTTTTTGATATCGCTAATCACGATTCTAAGGTCAGAGTATCGAAATTTTACGCAGAAACAGTGTTGCCAACCTAAACAAGCCTAAACGAATAACAGCAGTTACATTCATATATCATTATTTCCTTTGGCGTTACCCAGGGCTAACAACGTGGATGTAGAAACTTTTGTAGCTCTTCTTTTGTTTTTGGGGTTTTTTGTGTTATTTTTGGATTTGTTTTTTTAGTTTTCTGATTTTAATATTTATTATGTCGTTAGCCCTGGTTAACGCCAAAGGAAAGAATAATATATGAATGTAAACTGCTGTTATACATTTAGGCTTGTTTAGGTTGGCAACACTGTTTCTGCGTAAAATTTCGATACTCTGACCATAGAATCGTGATTAGTGACATCAAAAACCCTTAGACACAAGTTCAAATTTTAAAATTTTCAGTGGCCACTATAGCCAGCCTGGCCCTCTAAAGATTAAAAAGAAATCGAACCTCGGAGTTCACTTTGTACTTCACCCCTTCGGTGGCCCTTCGCTTGTCCGACAGTTGAGCGTTCAATTACTGATATAGCAATGTAAATTGTAGTTTCCACATTTCCTATTAGATTTTCACAACAATATTATGAATAGATTGCTAAGGTTCTCCTGATGAAAATGAGTCTAAACTCGACTCTATTGACAATTAGTAAAACTCAAAATTTTCATTAGTACACGACTTATCTCAACCTCGAATGCCAGGTGAACGAAGGGTCGCTGAGACAATGTACAAAACAATTTTCGAGTTCCTGTTGTTTTTAAAGTAAACATTCGTGGATTGTCGACCAATATTTTTGATGATTTTTATAAAATATCTTCCAGGATCACCGGATTTAGCACCGTTTGACGTTTATTTATTTTCCTTTACCCGGGAGCTTGTTTAGCCTTGAACGACTATGGTCATTCCATTCATCTGAATGTGGACTACCTACATTTACGCATATTTAAAAAAAAACACAGTTCCGTTTGGAAAAAGTTGATGGAATTGAAATCTCCCTGACATCTTTCGTACAAAAAATTAAATTAAGCTAAAAAGTGCGCCCACTATAACATTTCAACTTTGCCGAATAATATTTTTTAATATCACCAATGTTTCTGCAAATATTCAGTGTCATGCTGTATGTGGCTCGCCCTGTATAAGTAAACAAGTTTGGTTACTATGTGTTCTGTTTCTTATTTATTGTCATTCGGCTATTTCTTAAAGTGAAGCACGTAGAATATGCGACATTACTGCAGGTAATACCTATAGGTATGCAACTTACGCAAAATATATAAAATGAAATATGTATGTTTAAGATCCTTAAAACTCGAAACAAAATTTCTGTCTGTTTCGGAACATGGGTTCATATAGACTTTTTTTATATTTATTTGACCTCCAAAATATGCTATATTAATTTGATAAGGTAATTAAGCAATTTCGTATGTGCAGTACGAAATCCAATACTTCGAAACGAAAAAAATACAGTGCATCCAATATACAGTGAAAATAGGATTTTCACTGAGTGATATACATATTTTATTCATTCCACTCGCGTGAGGTAAATGTATAGTAATTATTTCGAGCGGTGTATTTAAAGCAATCAGTTTGAGCTGTTTCTTTACTAGTATTCATTTAATCTAATTTTGGTTAATATTTCTACTTATTTAGTTTAGAAGTTACATCGTACTTGAATGAACCTCTCACCTTGGCACATTTTAGAAGCAGCAAATAACCGTATTTGTTAAGCAAATTAGAAATGTTACTGTTAAGCTATGATGTTAAAAAATAAGCAGAAAGAAAAGAGCAACCTAGTGACGATAGCTATATATCGTGCAAGGGAGAGCATGTGACTTTTCCGTTTAAAATGTACCTACTTATTGTATCGATAAAGTAGACTATTCGGTGTATATCCCTCGTGTAAAATATTTTAAAATAACAATTTACATTTGTAATTCAATAGTAAAATTGTCTTGTTTATATTAAAGAGAATATACTTTGTCAATTAGAGTCGCCATGTACTTTCTTCGAAACAAGAATATTTTATTTTCAATTCAATGATATTTCATGTATTGTTTATTTTCTGCACACCAACTCGTTTACAAAATCTAACTATTATCTATTGCAAATTGCTCATCTTCGTAGACCAATACAAAAAAACTTTTCGATAAAGAAGTACGTTGCAATAGAATACGTTTGTAATGTTTGTATTATTGAATATGTTTTAAGTTAAACTTTCCAGAAAATAAATTTTGGTAAAAACTTACAAGGGAACACCGCGAACCCGGACTCAGCAATTGGAACGCAACTTCGTGGGTTTTTAGAGTGACTCAAGACAAGAACAACGATGTGTTTCATTTGGGCCCTATCGCCCTTTAAGGGGGTGAAACCTAACCTCAAAGTCAAATTGGCACTTCCACTTTTTCGCGTATAACTCTCAAAGTACACCAGACAGAAAAAATGTTTCAAACAAAAGTTTAATGCTCCAATAAGCGCTACAAACTTCCGTTAACAAAATATTTGAAAATTTTTTTTTTCATCAGATATTTTTCTTTTTAAACTCTTTTCAAAATTCTGTTAACGCAAGTTTTCAGCGCTTATAGTGCCATTAAACTTTTGTTTGAAACATTTTTTTCTGTCTGTTGTACTTTGAGAGTTATATGCGAAAAAGTGAAAGTGCCAATTTGACTTTGAGGTTAGTTTTCACTCCCTTAAAGGGCGATAGGGCCCAAATGAAACACGCCGTTGTTCTTGTTTTGAGTCACTCTAAAAACCCACAAAGTTGCGTTCCAATCGGTGAGTCCGGGTTCGCGGTGTTCCCTTGTCAGACAAATACATACAAAAAAATTTATTACGCTTATTCGATGATGTCAGAATATTTCACTTTTTCGACACAAAAAGGATAAACATTTTAGGTGGCAATGTTACACCTGGCCCTATCGGTCACAAACTACAGTGCTGTCTCGAAAAGAACCCGCGTCTTCTGTCTTGAAAAGAAGTCATCGCTACCCTAGCTATGTACCTACTTTGTACATAGTTTATCGGGGCGAGTGAGAGGTGGCATAGAGGCCTAATCCGTCTTTTTTCGATAGACGACGCCGCGGCTTTACCGACCGTAGGTTACGGCATTTCGCAGTCGCGTGCCCTCTCACTGATTCTCACGATCAGTCCCTCCCACTCGCCACGGCAGAGAGCAAAGGCAAGCCGAATAGGCTGGCCGTCTTGAAAGGAGCTCTCGCCCAGTCCCCGAGGTGTGGATTCTTTTCAAGACAAAACTGTAGGTACAACGTTAACAGAACGCGTAATTTGAATGATAACAAAAAACATACAAGTACCCCATTTTGAGACGTCACCAAAGTCGGCGTGAAAGTACTTTTTATTTTCAGATCAACCCTGCTGAGCTGCCTCTTCAGGCTAAAGCCTTTCCATCCATGGTTCTTTGTGCAGTCTTCTTCGTTCGCAGCATTTACTGGCTTATTGGCTTCGATTACGGATTCCTCCGTGGCTCCTTTCTCATTGCTGCCTCCAGTGTGAGACTCACCGCGAAGTAGACATTGCTGAGAATGCTGAGCATTATCAGTTACCATTGCTAAGAGGGCTTCAGACGCCACAGTAGAGTCTTGATGAGTCTGATGAATGCAACATGTTGGATTTTGCACAATAAATCAATGTACATGAAACATCAAAAGATTTAATTCTAATTCTAAAAGCAGACAATTGCGCGTATTATATGCATACAATATACCGCACCATTGTATGTGTTGCGATATTGTTAGTAGCGCTTGTTATTAATATATCCCACAAATATGTCATAATCCATAAGATATGCTATACTATAATCTTATAAATTTAAATGTATATTATGTTATGTTGAATATAATACGGTATAACCATATAGTTAATTACAAATATAAGAATGCATTTGTAAAATGTACCCTGATTTCTGTCTTCAAACGAAGAGATATCGCAAACGCATGGTCACTTGTCACTTCCCAAATAAAAGCAATTAGATATGTTTAAGACGAAGACTGCAGACAAGGGAAGGTATGTTTGATAATTTCGGAAACTCTGATCAATTACATATCTTAACACGAATGCAAGTCATACCTAAGATGCTCATAGAAACAATATCCTAATACACTTGATACCCTTTTTTACGCATAGAAAACCTCCAGGTATGTAAATACATATTTAAAATTAACTGCTTCTTCAGAAATTCAAGTTAACGCGGAATATTTTTTTTTATAAACAGAATTAAATATTTAATCTTCCTTATCGTTCTAATAACAATGAGATTGATTCTATTAACCATATACATATACATACTAGTGTTAAGAAAAATTGGAAACGCCAAATATGGCAGAGTTTGAATCCTTAATAAAATAACTCAGATATAAATTTTTATATTTTCAGCTCGACTTCTGAATAAGCACTCGTGATCACAATACATACATATACTGTAGAGGGTGTCTACAGATTTCCTGATACCAACAGAATACTTAAACTATGCTTATTCGATGACTTATTGATATAATGAAATGAGTATTAACAAACGACAGTTATAATCTATATCGTGGTCCTTCATTTACGTACCCAGTTTCACATTTATATGCCGAATAACTTTTGTGAAAATATCAAAATGTACGAAGCAGCACGTTTTGACAACGACTCGCCCACTTATCTCGTAATGTACTAAATTTTAATCATGCAGACATAGACCCTTAAAAAAAGATTTATACTCTGCGTAGATTACCTCTTTATTCGAGTATAAGGAAACAATGAGAATATCGATGAGTCGAAATCTCTTGAACGTAACTTATTCGTAAATTAAATAAAAGTCAATACATCTCCTTGAAAAGGGTTACTACTAAATGCTCGAATTAATTTAGTTATAAACTGGTAAAACCGATTAAGTCTTCAAAGCTGATACCTGCATAAGTCGGTTTATGAATACACTACATTTAATTATAAAATATACCTAGCATATTCGACGTAAAAGATGAGTGCTGCAAATTGCATAGTTACAAGCAAACATACTGGGACATTCCAAAGAATTTAAAATAACATGTTTAAGGTACTATTCGACGCTTGAAAAGAAATTATTAACTTCAGAATTCTCTAAAACTGACTAGCCTAATTACTTTGCTGATTACGTTTATATATTAATAAAATCACCTGATATAACTGTCATGACCTGATTAATGTTGTCACTTACTGACGTGACATACATAAGTAGCTGAAACATTTCAGAAATCATTGTTACAAATATAAATCGAACTGTGATAATATGACTAATCACTGATGAAGTATACTTGTTACTGCAATGCGGTGTAACTATGACACACCTTTGTACTTTCTTATTTCTTAATTATAAAATCAAATACTGTTGTAACGATTTGTTGATAATAATATTGGTACACTGGATCTATGCTAATTA
The DNA here is from genome assembly GCA_963932275.1 of Andrena praecox. Classification (NCBI taxonomy): domain Eukaryota; kingdom Metazoa; phylum Arthropoda; class Insecta; order Hymenoptera; family Andrenidae; genus Andrena; species Andrena praecox. Next base: position 40,609,175 of record OZ010731.1, read on the forward strand.
CACCTTCTAAATACACTTCCAATTTCGCGAAATTCTTAGGGCCGAGAAATAAAAATACTTATCCTATATTGCAATTAATAAGTGAGTATACTTTTAATATGAAAAGTAATAAATTACACGTAGTGTAAAAGTATTTATGCTCATAGCATGAACATACATATTCGAATATTCTATAGGTACACAACTGTGAGCAACGGAATAATTATTTTATACTGTTCAGTTTTACACTATCTAATTAAGAAATAATATACGCGTAATAAACTTTCTGTAATAAATGAAATTTCAAATATTTATACTTATGTTACAGTTCATTTAAATTTCGTAAGATGCAGAACTTTTCAGAGTTTCATTTCGTCCATTTAATTTAATTTTTCATTAATTCTAAATTCAAATGAACTACATCGACGTAAACAAATTACAAAATTACGTTATTGTCTATATACGCTATAATTCGACAGTCATGATATTTGTCATTAAAAACAGGGGAGAAAGAAATAAACACATTATTTATATTCGTTACGCTAGTACCACTGTCAGTTGCAACACCGTTTTTTAATGAAAGTCTTGATTACGAGTAAATATTAGATATACAACGGTAATAGTATTTTATATACATGTATCTATCACGATAATCATGTGATATTAATAACTGACACTAATAAACATTTTTCTTTGTGGCTGATAGATAAAAAAATTCCGTAACAAGGATCTAAAATATTCAAAGAGTGTTTGGGACGATTCCATTACTTTCAAAATAATAAGACGAAATAAATTTAAACTTAATAGCAAAAATGTCAGTAAGAAACGTATAAAATTCTATATAATTGCTTGTATTAAACACGCTATCCACGTATTAGTATTGAATAATTGTTTTTGTTGTATCAGGAATCAGTGCTTGCTCCTAAATATCACCATGTAAACATATGACATATAGATACGTACATACATAAGCACGGTTTAATATAAACACTGTTATAGTGCGTGGAACAAATGTAACGGCATACTTGGGTCGGGACACGCTCATGTTGTATGCAAAGTTATATTCTTGTAAGTAAGTTGCGGCGAATGGGTGTAGGTTGGGTTAGGTTAGGTTATAACTTACTATAAGTCCCAAAAAAAAACTCAAGACAGCTATCCGTTCAATACCGAGAATAAAAACTATATGGAATACATTCCTAGGCGGTTTACTCCTGACATCTGAGTTCGTTATCACCTTCGCCGCAATAATTTTGTAACGTCGCCAGATTTGTTCCACCAACTATAGGTACTTGTGTAATATCTGCTAGCAAACGTACGAGTAGAAAGTAAATGCTTGAAATTTAAATCATGGAACAGCGCTGTCCAAGCCAGAGCACGCGTGCTCTGTGGAGTTTGGGGTTCCCCCGCGTGGTCGGGGATACGCACAACGCTAAAGTGGCGACGATGACGTCACACATGACGTGTGCATTAGTGATACACGTCACCACAGCGAACCAATGCTACTGCTACGTATTCAAGCGAATATTGGGTGAGGACACAGCGGTTGGAAGGGGAAGCAGGCGCGTGAGGGGCCCCACCGCTGGACAGTGCTGTCATACAGGGTGTTCGGCCACAGGTGTCAGAAACTTTAAGGGGTGTTTCTACAATGCCAAAATGAGGCGAAAATCAAGAATGACCAAAATTCCGTTTGACGCGACGTTTCTGAGTTATTAACTGTTGAAAATACGTGTAAAAAGCGTCCGACATGAGAGACTTATTGTTAGACTACTGCCCTTGCCGTGCCTGACCAGGGTTGCCGGGAGCACCCGCTACAAATTTAGCGTCACGGAGAGCTATATATATATATATGTAGTCGAATTAACGAAAGAAGGCGCCTGGGCGGCCCGTAGGCCGGCGCGCATGGCTCGGGAGAGACCCAATGCCTGCTCCGTACTTCGTGCGACGTTGCCACGTTGTGTAGCAGATCGGACGTCTCTTTCTATCTTCAAGCGCAACTGTGTCTCTCTCACTCGCTCGATAAAACAGATTCCTTCGTCAACAAGTCACTCCACGCCAAACCGATCACATTTTTAGAGCCTTTGATCAGAATGCAATATGTATTTTGTGAATCGCGTGAAATTATGGAAAGGTTTGAGTCATTGTTTAACAGATTTTGAACTTGGTTACAAAATATAGCACTTTGAATTGTGCATATTTCTGCCTATGTTCGTGAAAAGATGCTGTACTTACGAATTTCTATCTCGAAAACTATAAACAGCATTGCGTTAATTTTCTTTTATTTTAATCGAGAAGAATTAATCCCTCAGAATAAAGTTTCGAAATTGTAAAACTATTTTTCATTTCATTTCCAACAGGAATTCGATCCTTTAAACATGGCTTAAAAGTAATTCGTTCCTTTAAAGATGGCTTAAAGTATTACTCTAGGATAACACCATTAAAATTAACGTGAAATTTGCAGAATAAAACTTTGGTTATAATTTTCAAAATTACAAAATTAATTTTTCAATATAAAAAAAAAGAGTATTAGAATAGCCCGCACTTTCTAGATTAAAATAAAAAATAATGAATTCAATACGATAAAGAGTTTCCGAGATAAAAATTCACAAGTGCAGCTCGGTTTCATGAAAATAGGCAAAAATTGAACAATTTCAAAACCAGCAAAGTGAGGACTGAAATCCCTTCCTACATAATATTTCAGTTTGAACAAAATCCCTGACATCGAGTGCATAAAGTGATCGATTTGCCGTGGAATGACGCTAAATAGAATAAGAATTCTATGAGCCTGTAAATACGAGTGCCGCAATAGCCAATAAGATTCGACACTCTGCCAATCTCTATGGGAAGGACGTTGGGTTCGCCCTCTGGAAGAGGATAGTAATATACACCTGACAAGGACAACGATTTACTCTAGGCCCACAGCTAAGTAGTCGAAAGTCATTGGCCAAGGCGTAGGGAGCCGCGTAGGGGAAGCAGCAATCGCGAGCCTGAGGTAGCGGCAACGTCGCAAATTCTGGCCCCGGGCCCAAGGCGCCTTCTTTCGTTAATTCGACTATACACTAATCGACTTGTGCACATCATGCGAGGATTCGCCCTCTACTACCCCATACTACGTCACTGAGTTCCAACTTCCAATAGCTGTTCCCCCGTCTACTACTCCTTACTATGTCAGCAGCCGTCAACGCGGATATTTTCTCCTACTTGTGGCAACGTTGCGCTCAGGCAGCTGACGCGTCTAGCCAACGCACCCAGCAGTACCCTACTTGTATATATATACATATATACAATATATATATAGGGTGTCCCAGAATTGAGGGACAATCCGGAATATGCAATATCCTGATGCAAGAACACATCGAAAATTCCTTTACCGTTTTGGGATCGGAGGCTTCGTTTTCGAGATATTAACAGTTGAATATGAGCGGTGCGACTTCCAGGCCACGAGGCCCCAAACCGAGTCAGTTGAGCGCGCAGTAGCGTACACACGCGCGCACGCGCAGGAGGCGCGCGTAGATACAGGTTCACACAACAGTAGAGGGTTAGCGCATGTGCGTGCGTCTGTATCTACTCGTGCTTTCTACGTGTGCGTGCCAGGGGTCGCTGCTCCGCGTCAGCTGTTTCGGCTTTGAATCTCGCGGCCTGGAAGTTGCACCGCTAATATATTCAACTGTTAATATCTCGAGAACGAAGCCTCGGATCGCAAATCGGTAAAGGACTTTTCGATGTCTTCTTGCATCAGGATATTGCATGTTCCGGTTGGTCCCTCAATTCTGGGATACACTGTATGTAAACATAATTGTAAGTCCCTCGCGTCAGGCCCCGTTTGCGCGTATTTTCAATAATTAATAGCTCGGAAAACGAAGTCGCAATTTCGTCCTCCTCGATTTCCGTCTTATTTTCGCACGTAGAATCACCCCTCAAAGTTTCTGACACCTATTGCTGAACACCCTGTGTACCATATTACACGGTGAATGAAATCATTAGATTTGTTCTGTTCTGTGTACGTCATAAAAGCAACTTTCATTTCATTACATCTGTATCGACGGTATTTGTATTGCCATTAATCGCTTCATGCATTTCTTGTTTTCATACGAAAATGTGATAATATAATGGTAAGTGCATGTTTAGTTTTTGTTTTAACCTCCTGCATGTTTTGTATCATTATACTGTTAAGATTATCCTATGTATACTACATGCACAGATCCCATCAAACGTTTATGTGAAAATCGGCGCACACGTAAATTTTACTGACAATGAGCCATTAAGCATTACACAATCGCAACGAACAGTCATTTTCTAATATTTTGAACTACTTTCTGATTGTGTTGTTTGTTTCTCGGTTTCTACATGTTCAACATCGATCGAATGTCTAATAATAAGTACGAATCCAAAGCTAATAGTAAAACTGAAATATCGTCTACCATTTACTACCTACTTTCGTCGAATTTGTTTATTCGTTAACAAAGTATTATCGCATATCATAGAACGGAAACAAAAATTCTAGCTGTTTCTTTAACGAAATAAATTATTGCTCTTACTTGTTTCAACGTGGGTAGACACATAGTTAGCTAAACATTAAATGCATAATAAACGATTTTTTAAAATATAATGAACACATTTACAGTGAGTACCTACACCTAACATTTATTGGATATGTTAGTTATTAAATATTCCTTATTAAAAAATTTATATAAATCCGTTACAACTAAATTTTAAATCTCGGCACATGGAAAATGACAAGTTTGACCACTAGTTGCCGATAACATTCTCGTTTCTTATTCAAAACAGTTCAATTCGTTCTCACATACACATTTTTGTCTATAACGTTTCTAATTTTAAACGTTCCAAGCAGAAAATATGCATTCTTTTTGTGTACGTGTCTGCGTGTCTTGTGTGTACATTACATTGACATAAGATTATAAAGAACAATGTTTTTGTTTATAAAAAATTAAACAGATATGCAAAATGAATTCTTCTGAAACTTTTGAATTCATATGAAGATTGCAGACGCGTCTGCATAACAACTTACTTAATTTACTTAGTGTTAGTCATCAACTGCCGTATTTTTATCCCACGAAACTCTTTATGCCTCAATTAGTTTTCTACTTGCTGACCGAATTTACGGTGCTACTTGTACAGGGTGTTCGACTACTGTAGTGTTTCAGTACAGTAGTGTTCTTTTTTAATTTTTTTTAAACGTTTTAGTGCAGGGGATCTGATATTTTTTTTTTGTTTTGGTGGTATGATTCTGTGTTTTGTGTGATTTCTGCGCATGTGTGTCTCGGTAATACAATGGACTATAATAGTGGATATAATGGAAACAATGCATTCTAGCGAGTGGACAGGTGTGGTGTAATGCAACGATACCCTTTAATTTTGAATTACGTGTCGCAGAATCGTGAGACCATGTCGAGTGCAATAAAGGACAATGTTAAGTCGCAGAGGGGATTGGTGACCTACTAGCCTACAGCGTATGCTATACACCGTTGGAAAGGTCTCTCCAAGACGAATCGATTCATACCATTTATATTTTCGAAATCAAATGGGATCTCCTGGAAGAATGGCTTCAAAGTTCGAGATTTTGCGGTTTTGAACAAAAGAAACCGGTAGTAAAATCCCATCCGGCCCGAGGGACGTCGGGTAGGCACCTGAGGGAAAACCGAGGGATGTAAGCGATACTGTAGCAGGCTGGGGCGGCAAATGTGCCTCATGACCTTCATTTCGGAGCCGCGTTGGGCTTGCATTTGCCCCATGGGCCACTAATCCATTGGCGATTTCGTACTGGGCATTAGGAAAGGGACCCATAGGGCAAACGCAGGCCCAACACGGCCCTGAAATGAAGGTCATGAGGCACATTTGCCGCCCCAGCCTGCTACAGTATCGCTTACATCCCTCGGTTTTCTCTCAGGAGCCTACCCGAGGTGTCTCGGGCCGGACGGGATTTTACTACCGGTTTCTTTTGTTCAAAACCGCAAAATCTCGAACTTTGAGGCCATTTTTCGAGGTGATCCCACCTGATTTCGAAGTTAAAAATGACATGAATCGATTCGTCTTGGCGAGATCTTTCCAACGGTGTATAGCATACGCTGTAGGCAGCGTTGCCAGGGATTGTTTGTGACTAAACACCTACATTAGTGGTGGTAATGTGTGCGTGAGGAGTTTACTAGCGCCAAGGTAGCCAAGTGGCCCGAACGCAAAGCCAACCACGGCCAACCAGTGTTGACAACAGATTTCCCGCCGACGCTGGTTGGCCGTGGTTGGGGCTTCGCGTTGGGGCCACTTGGCTACCTTGGCGCTAGTAAACTCCTGTAGGTGTTTAGCCACAAACAATCCCTGGCAACGCTGGCTTTTGTAGGTCACTAATCCCCTCTGCGACTTAACATTGTCATTTCGTCACAGCTTCTCTGAGGTGAGTGACCCCGTGCGACAATGGCTTTGACTACCACTGACCGACCCCTCACCTAACTTGTCCCGAGAGTATCGTTGCACGCGGGTTGCCTACTTTTAGGCAGATCCTTAAACGCTTATAACTAAGAAACCTCAACCACAATATCGCTATTCTTCATTTTCGTCTGGTGGCTAGAATCACTCCTCAAATTTTCTCCTACTTGTAGTCGAACACCTTGTATTTTTTCCATCAACTAATATATATTTGTACGTGCATATAACAAAAAGTAATTCTAGCATATTATTCATACTTTCGAATCAATTATTTTTTTTCTTAAATTTTTTAAATGTATGAGAAGAAAGATATTATGGACTCTAATAATGTTTATATTGTGCATGTAATATTTTCTTGAATATTTAACGCAACTTCCTATGTTCAGAAAAAATGATAATCTTATTGACTGACTAATAATAAGAAATAAAATTGTATAAAAGCTTTTACTTGTTGAAAAACTAAACGGTTCCGTCAAGTATTTTTATATTTTAGCTTTTTAATAAATTTCTGAAAAATAAATTATAACGATGGTGTAAATACATCATTTGTATGTATGCAAATTTTCTGCTTGGAATTTATATGCTGTTATATACTTACTTAAACTATTAGATTTCATTTATCTAAACGATGAGTTAGTTAAAAGCATTTTATGAATTAAAATTAACGCGAAATAGTTATGAGTACAAGGAAATAAAATGAATGAGAGAAATTAAATTTTGAAAAATAGTTTCGTATTCAATATTTAGTGTCGCGTAAGTTAAACTTGTTAGATTTTAAAGCGTTGATGTAAAGAACTTTTCAACGTCAACTAGATTATTTTTATTCGATTAAATAGTTATTGGGTTTGGCTTTGGGTGTTTAAAGTAAGGTTGATTATTGTTCTCGATAAGTGCTGTTTAAAATTGTTTATTCGTACCTTGGTAGGCGGTAACGTAAAAAAAAATTCACAAAGCAAAACAGCTATTTTGTTAAGTAATACAAATGTCACTTACTTTTCTGAAAAATTTAATGTTTTAACGATCTAAAAGGTTCTTATTTATATACTACGATTAATAATCCTGCGCAAAGTCAAATAAAATCGCAGCTTTTAAATAATGTTGTTGGAAAACTATTTTCGAAAATATAATTATATGACCTACGACTATTTAATGATGTCTACTCTCAGTACACGCATAGAAGCTGGCGTATCACGTTGACATTATTGAGAACTGAAATTTTTAATATTTACAGAGGAAAACGACTTATAATTACGAATTTGGGAAGAAATTAAACAGTGAAGTTACGTAATCTTTTTACATTCATGCAACAACAAAGATCATTAATCTTAATGTCTAGAAAAAGCGAAATGCATATTTCAAGACATCTTTTCAGACGAAATTGAGGAGAATGAGAAGGGCAAAAATTTTAATATTTAAGGTGATTATGATTTAGAAAGAAATACATTTTACCTGATCTGTGCTAGGACTCCTTGCTTTATCTTCGTTTTCCCGTTTTAAGTCGTCCTGACGTTTCGGACTGCGTAGTACGCGTTGATACGGATCCGTACCACCGCCGATGTCCGCTGTGTTCAGCACAAGCAAAGACAATTTCTGCACGATGTCTATTATCACTACCCCGGACTCATTTCCGTAAGCCATCCTGAAATTAAAAAGCAACTATTCTTAGACAACTGTTGCGCCTCTTATCGAAATTACATATTTTAAGAAAATTAAAAAAGGGCATGTAATTAAGTAACATTTGAATAATGAGACAATTTGACACAAAACAGAAAACTTTTTCGTTTCGAGCGGTGTAAGATTTTGCGAAATGCCGTTTCAAGTCGGTCAGACCTTTCAGAGTGATCACACCTGCTGAGACACTTTTACCCAGCACGTTTTGTGTTTTGGAACATGGCCGACACTAATAAAAATGTAAAATCCTTTATTTTTTATTAACTCTTCGCGAGAGTGCTGCCAATGGGTGGCCGAGGATCTGCCAAGAAAAATAAGTCTAAAGACGAACTCATTGCGATGTATTTTGAATTATAAGTCACCCCCCGAAGGAAAATGGAAAAAGGAGATTAATGTAACCTCGACTGAAGTAATTCAAGAGCTTTGTAAAACGAAAAAAATGGGTCTTATTATTTAAATAAATTTTTATAATCACTTAATGAATTTTCTTAAATTTACATTAAAAATATTTTTATCCGTTCAACTCGGCTCCCGCCAAGATTAAATCCTGAGTGCGCTACTAACTATAAGTATCATTGAAAATAATTCATCTTTGTGGGTTTTTAGGGTGGCTCAAAACAAGAACAACGGTGTGTTTCATTTGGGCCCTATCGCCCTTTAAGAGGGTGCAAACTAACCTCAAAGTCAAATTGGCGCTTCCACTTTTTCGCGTATGACTCTCAAAGTACAACAGACAGAAAGAAATGTTTCAAACAAAAGTTTAATGGTACAATAAGCGCCGAAAACTTGCGTTAACAAAATTTTGAAAAGAGTTTAAAAATAAAAATATCTGATTAAAAAAAACATTTTCAAATATTTTGTTAACGGAAGTTTGTAGCGCTTATTGCACCATTAAACTTTTGTTTGAAACGTTTTTTTCTGTCTGTTGTACTTTGAGAGTTATACGCGAAACAGTGGAAGTGCCAATTTGATTTTGAGGTTAGTTTTCACCCGCTTAAAAAACCCACAAAGTTGCGTTCCAATCGGTGAGTCCGGGTTCGCGGTGTTCCCTTGTTAGGAGACTTGCCATTGACCGTCCTATATATAATATAAACGGTATTCAACGGTATCTTTGTTGATACCTTGAAGTTGATACTCGATTCTAATCAAAGAAACCTCAGATATTCCAATGCATTCGAATGCATTAACTCCCCCATTTTACAAATGTTGTAAGTAGCAATAAATCTTACGTATGATGGCAGTAATAATTTCCAGAAAGTTGATGTATTAAATATATAGAATAATAGTAGCAGATAGTAATAGGAAAAATAAGCATTATTAACAAAAATTTTAAGACTAATTTCTGCCTTAATACAAAATGCTCTGCTACTTTATTCAATGGGTCCCATTTCTGAAACTGCCCATACCACCCAAGCCGATTCTTTCTCCGATCTAAGAGCACCTTTTTTTATAAAGAAAAATTATTACTCATTTCCAAATATCCTTGCGTTAAGGAGAGAATTAAACACAGTCTACATACTTACAAGCCATAGGAAGAGTTCAAGCAAAGAGCTGTTATATTTTCCGGTTGTTCTCCACTAGCAGCAACCGTTAAGCAAATCAGTGTTGCTTGGAAGCCTGGAGCTCGTTTCTGTAAACCACTCTTAACTTTAACTGATTGATTCGATTCGGTGTTTTTGGCTTCGCTACTTCCTGAGGTATTACCAGCCGGAGAATCATGCTCGGGCGATCCTTCCGCTTCTTTTCCTGGATCTGCTGACAATGATACCTCCAAAGTCTGCAGTAAATTTAAATAAACTTGTATTAAATTTCTATAAAAAATGCCGTGTAAAAATAGTCAACTGTGTAACGGTAGTGAAATGAAATAATCGTCATGTTAAACAAATAGTGTTATAATGTGATCTTTTATGATCTCTATAATAAATTTAAATGCATACAAGTAGAACAGTCACCTAAATGTAAGTATGCGCTACATCCTACTTTTCCTTAAACAACAGGTGACTGTGATAACAGAAATATTTAAATATAATAGAAGTTCAACTAAAATATCAGATTTATAGTTTATTAAATTTACTTTTTGACAATTTGATGTGCCGCGTAGATTTTGTGCAATGATTTTTATACGATACTCACTCAAAATATAATACAAAATTTTTAATCAATTTTAACGGCAAAAATGACAATAGTTGTAGCTGTCTACTAAAGAATTAATTACTCACCACTACTTCGGACATACTTTCAACTTTTTTGAATTTAAACAGAACAACGTGCTTTCCACTTCCCGCAATCGCTAATTTCCGACTTTCGGGGCAAAGGAACATGAGTTGTATTGCTAGCGGATCTTCTTCCGAGTCTATACTACGCGTTCTGCCTTTCTCAAAAAGCTTCGCCGTCTTTAATTTATAGAGAACTTGTAAAGTGCCTGCAGATGCATCCCAAAATTTTATACTACCATCGGCATGCCTACAATTAAAATAGCACATAAGGTAGTTATTTTCTGTCTTCTGCACCTTCAGAAATCAAACTTAATATGTAAAAAATAAACGGTTCAACGTGTTCAAGTAATAAAAATAATTGTTGATGTAGGCACTATTAGTTCAGCCTTTGTAAAAAATTAAATTATTATGTCAATGAATGAATTAAAACCGTTTGCAGAAATAAATTTAGAAACTTTGCACTATCATACAATAGTTGCTGCATTTCTTACATACACGACTCTGTGAGTAATATGTATATGTTAACAATTACTTTTGACAATAAAAGCTTTGTTACTCGTGGTTTCGTAGTTTATGTAACAACACTAATCATAATCATAACTTTGTAATTTCAATTCTTAAAACAGATGTGTTTTATTAATACTTTGAGTGGCGCCGGCGTGTTTTCACGCCGAGAGGAACTTGCATTCTGCGCATGAACTTGGCGTGTTTTCATGTAGGTATTTTCTGAAAAATATCGAAAGTGTTTCTCGCTCCCGCAATAGTTGAGCCTCCGTTGAGTCAGCCAGTAACAAAAATCGTAATTTCTATATTCGCTATTAGATTTTCGCGAATGTACTGCCAACGGAATGGCGAAGCTTTTTTATGAAAATATGTCTAAACACGACCTTATTCGGGTTACTTTTAATCACACGTGACGTATAATCGCCCACGGAATTCGGAAGGGATTCGAATTATGTATTATTAATAAAAAAATATATAAAAAAAATTTCATGTTAAACGATTTTACTAAAAATGCACTGAAAACAAAAAATAATTATATTCTCGTACTAAAATTTCGATGGTGATGTGTGACTTTAAATAAAATCATACAAACTGTGTTTATCCTTTTTCTTTACAATTGATTTGAACAATTCTACAGGATAATCACAGAGTTTGTATGATATTATTTAATGTCACATATCACCATCGAAATTGTAGCACAAGAAAAGAATTAGTTTTTAGTTTTTAGTTTTTAGTGCATTTATAGTAAAATCGTTTAACATAATTTTTTTATTTTCTAGTTTTTAGTGTTTGTACATTTTTTATTCGTTTCTTTTTATATTTTTTACTTCTTTAAAAAATTGTATTGCCATCCAAACTACACACGCCTGCAAAGTTTCAAGAGAATTGGATTAGTGGAAGTGGGTGAAAATTGAGTTGCCAGGTTTGAACCATACACCAACCAAACATACAGAGGATCGAAGCTAAGTAAAATCATTTAAGAATAGCCCGAATATGGTCTCATTTGGACTCATTTTCATCAAAAGCATCTCGCCTGTCCATCGATCGCACTCCCATGAAAATTTAGTGCACAGTATTGGGAAACCTAGAATTTCGATACGCCAACTAGTGACAGAAAATTGAACTACCGAGAGTAGATCGAGATCCGTTGAAGTCCATATGATTACCAGTGTTTATATAGACATGTTGTGAAAAATGAGTGTTTTTAAATTTTTTGGAACACTAAATTTTTACTTATTTGATTAATAAATACTTATTCGGAATGTTTGGTGGGATCCGGACCTACATTCAATAGTTCGCCAACTTGCCACCACAGCGCTGAAATCTAAGCCACGCCTCCACTAAGTTTCCCAATGCAAGTTTAAATTTTCATTATTGCCGGCATATGTCCAGAACAGAACAAAAGAAGTTCGGCAGAAGCGATTCCTCAGAGAGGCTTAACCGAATTAAAGGGCCATTTCTCCAAACTTTCCGCCGCTCAAAGTGTTAACATGGGATTACTGTATTTGTTGCACTTAATTACATTAGTTGCAGTAATTGCAAACACTTACCCGGTTAAAATAATTTCATTATAACTACTCGAACTCGAACTCCATTCCCCGCCAGATATCGGCCAATCCTTTTCGCTGAATCCAGTCTTTTTTTGGGACTTCGAACCAACTGAATAAAAGGCAGGTACTAAATCTGATGGGCAATCTGCAAAGTACGCGCAGCACGTTACAGGCGATTCATGTATATCCATTGGATATGGATTTTCTAAACACGGAAATCCGGGCGTTAACAAATCTATCACAACCAAGTCATTCTGTAGTAGAACCACAACAGCATATGGATCCTGATAATCTGTGCAAATGAAAGCAGAATTATTCATTACAATTTCTTGTACCTGCTGTATTATTAAAATTCAAATGATAGACTAAATAATAAAAGTGGAATTTTAATATGCAGGGTCGATACTTGTTATGCCAAAAATATAAACCATGTAACACAAGAAAATACTTTTCATAGATAATTCACTTATTTATTTAAAATCTGATAATTGTTTTATATACCACTGGTCCATGGACTTTCACATAGTGTTATGAAGTCTATCACATTGTGCTCCATTTCTAGTACAGTGGTGGTTTTCCCATGTATGACCGTTATGCTCGGAGTTCGCCCAGTTGTATCGTACGCTAAACCACCGGAAAATATAACGTATGCTTCCCTAAATTAACGAGAACAGTATAAAGTCATCCAAACGTTATGTTTCCAATTATGTAGAACATAATAATGAAATTATCCCGTCCAAATATTTACTTCCAAACTGATTCAGTTTAATTGTCATTTTAATTAAACAAATTTTATGAAATTAAATAAAAAATATTCTTCAATTCTACTTAATAAAACATATCGTGAAATCATGAAGAATATTTAGTACGGAGTAATGCTTGTATTGATCTGTGCCTCATTGCTGAAGTGTTACCTCTTATTAGACAGAAACATCAACCATAGAAATAATCAAACACACGCACAGAAATGATTATATTTATTGTTAAAATTATGAATATTGATAGGTCAGAATAGACTTTCCAATGGCTATTCGGGCTCGATACTCCTGAGATTCTGTTCGAATCCTGGAGAGAAGTTTCAAACCGATTCGAATTTACAGTAGTGAATAACTTCGAATCGTTTTGAAACTGAGATTCGAACGCCCATCACTAACAATTAGTCGTTACCCTATTTTTATGAATATCATGACTAATGTTTCTCCTTTATAAAAAGTAAAAAATTTCAGAAAATAAGAATGTAGTTGATTTTAGCTTTTATAGGATTATAAAAAAAATTAATTAGACAAGCAATTATTTACTACGTACAGTTTATCAAATTATAAATATTTAGCAACTGTAAAATTCGACATTTTGAAATAAATTACTAATTAATTAAAATGCATAGGAAAAGAAACATTAATTACACCTTACCCCGATCTAGAGAGCTTCCATTCTACTTTTTGGATTGATTTACAAGGTTCTGGTTCCCCGTCTTTTGTGGTTTTTGCTGTAAACAAAATGCAGGAATAAATTAAATACATGATATGGCACAATGTAAAAGTGTATAAAGGAAACCCTTCATTCATTTCCATATGCTAATTTATATTGCTTCAAAATGCAATTTATATATGCACATTTTAATCATTATATATATATATATATATATCGGAACGCATAAATTTATTTTCTTACCAATCCAAAGGGAAACACAAAATAATCTTTATTCAAATAAGCTTCCCTAAGACCTTTTACTATACACGTCACATCTTTTTGTGGCATTTGTGTAGAAGCATGTACAACACAAATGTTTTTATAGACCACGAAAATCTAACAAATGTTCCAATATGACAGTTGTGATACCCTTTGCCCCATATAATCGGCCCTAATGAATAAAGTCTCAAGTACACTAAGGTCTTTCGATGGAAAAAATAATTTCTCAATTCCGATATTTATTAAATACAGTTCAGTATTTACGAGAACCTGCTATCCACTGAGCTATTGTCTTGCTCGGACGGAGTGTGAACAGTGAATCCTTTACGCATTAACATGTAAAACATGCAAAACACGATATTTATCCTGAAATATTATGTAAATTATTGGGTATTCTCGAAAAAGCGACTGATTATTCGTGAAATTTTTTCGACCCTCTATCTATCCACAAAATTTCGTTAAAAAGAGTCATCCATTAATGAAAATTGAAATGTTAATATTGATTGTTTTATCTTCATGGAAAAATTTCTAATGTGTTGGTAAAATTTTCCCAATGAAATTGAGAACAAACTCGATCCCATTTGAATTATCCTTAATTATGCGTGATACGTAATTCCAGTTATTTCTGAATTCAGCTAATCAATCATATATTACGTAGGTATACATATGTACTTTAAAATAGTGCAACTGAGTCGCGATTGACCTTATTTTCACCAAGAAAACCTTGCCACATCATTGATAATATTTCCATGAAAACCTAACACAAAACATGGAAATTTATATTTTCATTATTAGATGACTCATGCCAGGGTTCGGCTGCCGGACAAGCGAGGGCTCGTTGCGGCGGTGACTCGGCGTCAGAGTTGGGCATTATTCGACTAAATTGTTCTTCGACTAACCTTCGAATAAAAATTTCGAATAAAATGAAGCTATTCGTGACTAACGAATGAATTTTTAATCGACTAAGTTATTATTCGATGAACTCGAGTACAAATTTCGAATAAAGTGAAGTTATTCGAGAATAACGAATAAACTTTTAGTCGTTATTCATTATTCGTTATTCGAAGGACCTCCGTGGCGACTGAGCGTCACGAATAAGCCGCTTCGGCTCGAGTCCCGTGGCCCTCGGCCACCGGTCTCATGATTCCCCTCGGCCCGACCGGAGGCCTCGGGACCCCAGACGGAGCGGCTCGGGTCTGACCCACGCTTATTCGTGTCGCTTAGTCGCCACGGGGGTCCTTCGAATAACGAATAACGACTAAAAATTTATTCGTTGTTCTCGAATAACTTCACTTTATTCGAAATTTTTATTCGAGATCACTCGAATAAAAATTTAATCGAATCAAAATTTAGCCGAATAAAAAAATTATTCGACTAATGCCCAACACTGCTCGGCATACAGTAGTTGGGACAGGTATACATAGTGTGGTCGTAAAATCGGTGGAGTATTAGACCTCACTCACACGACGATACGTATATTGCGATTTGCGTATGATGGATACCGATAGTAATTGCATATAGTCTAGGCGACGATTCTCCTGAGGTACAGTATCGCGATACTGATTTTCGGTATCCTTGGTCGATTGGCCGCCGACGACCTTCTTCGCATCCAGGCAACTGACGAAACATAGAAACAAATCGCAGCATTTACACAGTAGCTGCAGTATCACTGGGTTCGCTCAGTTCGCGAATGGTTGTGATGGAACCACAGATGGGCAAAGATAATATCTAGAGAACGTCAAATAAAAGGTACGTTACGTTTATCCGTTATTCGAAGATCGAATAAGATGATTTATCTTTATTCGAAGCGCCACGGATAAAGCAGTTTTTTCGACGGGAATTCATCCGACGGCGAAAGATACTTCGTTTATTCGAAGGCCTTTCATCTTGGGTTTCGAATAATTTTTCATCTTTCATTGTATCTGTTGTGTGCTAGCGTTCGAAAAGCCCGCGCGTATAGGGTAAATAACCAGGCCGAGAGGGCAGCAGGAGTTTCCGCTTTAGAGAGCTTTTCGACTGTCTCTCGAGAAGAGTAGTAGTGTGTAGAGCGAGGAAGTTGTTATTAAAAAGACTGGTAAAAGTACACGTTATCGTTAAATATCACTGAAATCCTTATCCCGACATCGCGGTACAGCATATATAACAGTATCTTTATACTAGAGCACTAAAGAGGTGAGTATACGCATCCGCCATCTTGGGTCCTCTGGAGAGAGAATATTATTGAGAACCCGCCTTTTTGAGTATTGTCAAATTCGCTTTATAAACCAAATATAAACTTAAATATAATATAATACTCTAATAATGTGTCGTGCTACCATGTATCAATATCAACAACGCATATTTTGTTTATAAAGTGAATCTGACAATACTCAAAAAGGCGGGTTCTCAATAATATTCTCTCTCCAGAGGACTCAAGATGGCGGATGCGTATACTCACCTCTTTAGTGCTCTATCTATACTAGAAGCTCGAATGACCGGCGAGATCCTTTGTGGCCCGAGCCGCGCGCGATCGCCGATGCGCGGCGATGTGTCACCGATAAGGTAGTTGCCCCAGTTGTCGATCAAGTCCCAGTTCTCGATCATTTTCACAAAGATTATGATTTTATAGCAGTTTTAACATTATTTTTACAATAAAAATGACGTTTTTAAATGTAAAATTGTATATGAATTATTATCATAAGTTTTAAAAAGTGATAATAATTCCAACCATGAAAAAAAGAAAGGAAGTACGTAGCCTGCTTCTGTTCCGTGTGCAAACAAGAGACTTCCTTAATCATAGAGCTACCGGCACTGCTTGATGAAACACGTGTTTCTAACGAGTTTTATACATTTTTAAGTGTTGGATGAAAATACGTTGTTTTAAGAATCTTATTATCTTAGAAAGGTAAGATATAATTAATTAAGTTTCAACATTTTAATTAAGTGATCGGAAACTAGTACACGTTTTTCATACATAACCTATTTCTCGATCATTGACTTTGCACATTTTTTAACGGGTAACACTTCTATTAATAAAATAGCGAACATTGTTATTTTAAGAACAAGATTTCAAGAAGCAGAAAATATAATTTTTCTGATATGCAAAAAGCTGTAGAGGAAGTTAAGAAAGGGAAATCAATGCGGTCTGCAAGCTGTGCGCATAAAGTCCCTTATGCAACTCTGCTAGGGAGCGGCGGGCCCCCGCTACGCTGATGGAGGAAGAAACACCTACAGCAGCGGTGGTAATGTGTGCGTGAACAGACGCCAGCGCGGAGGCAGCCAAGTGGCGACAACGCGAAGCGAATGTGACGTCACGGGTGTACCGACGCCAGCGCCAAATGACGCCACGGGCGCGTACAGGTACTACTGTGCTTTTGTAGACGCCACGTGAGACAGGAAATCAGGACGACCCGTACAAGAGACAATGTACATTTTGTTGCAAATATATTGCAACAAGGATATGTAATGTACAGCGTCACGCAAACAGTGAACAACATATCAACAATATGAAATATGGAAGATCAGTAGCAGGTGAAAGAACAAGAAGTTTTTCAGACGAGATACAGAGGCAGATATAAGAATATGCACTGATCTAGAACATAATAGACCGTTCAAATCATACAAGCATTTTGTTAAAATGTCAAAAGAGGCATTAAAAAACCGAAATGTTATGAATTGCATGACTCTCAATAAAAAAAAACTGAAGGCTGTTAGTATAAATGTCATAAATAAGTCTATTGTTGTAACAACTGTAGAAAATATACAGGACAAATTTTTTTCGGTTTTGATCGACGAAACGACAGATGTGTCAAACATAAAAATTCTTTGCTTTTTAATACGTTACCTTCACAAAGAACAGATATGCACTGATTTGTTTGATTTAATCAGGATTAACGAAGCTACAGCAGAAAACTTATATAAATGTTTTCGACTTTCTTTTAAGAAGTACAATTTACCTATAAGTAAGATGGTTGGCGTGTGCGTGGATAATGCAAATGCTATGGTGGGAACCCATAAGGAACCCACGCTGGTATGAATCCTTTTTGAAAAGACATCCTGAATTGTCAGAAAGAACGTCTCAAAATCTAACTAAGAGAAGAGCCAGTGTAACGGAGAAAGCTTTAAGGAGCTGGTATACAGAGATAAAAAGTTATCTTACTTCTAAAAAATCTTATGGGTATTGATCCAGAAAGAATTTTTAATTTGGATGAATCAGGTTTTTTATTATCTCCGAAAACAAAGAAAGTGTTAGTAAGTAAGGGTGAAAAAGCAGTTTATACTGTCTGCGACAATGAGAAAGAATGCTATACAACCTTAATTGCTGGGAATGCTGCTGGACAGTTACCTCCTATTATGGTGGTATACAACTACGAGAGAATTCCGTCTTCGGTAGCAAAGAACTTTCCAAACGAATTCGTTATTGGAAATAGTGAGACATTTTACACGTATATCGCCAACACTTTTCATCAGTGGTGTGTGAAAAGTGGTATTGTATTTCCAATTATACTCTATGTAGACGGGCACAGCTCTCGTTTTACCATGGAATTAAGTGATTTTTGTTGTGCCCATCAAATAGAGCTTATTGCTCTATTCCCTAATGCAACACATATAATGCAACCCATGGATGTCGCATTTTTCCATCCACTTAACCCGCCGGCAGGCGCGCGTGTGTACTCAGTACACGGAGGTCAGTTTTTGGCTGAAAAAACCATTTTACCGTGATGTATTGTACCCAGCACCCCTATGTATTCTTCCAGCGAACATTTCTGCATAATTCTACGTACTAGTCAGGTTCAAATTCGGATTGAAACTGTCTCTAATTGAATGAAAACGAAAGTATGCCGCGTATCCTGCCGGTGAGCGCGCCCGGGTACTCAAGTTTCCCAGGTGTACGCCTCCGATTGTTCTGGTTTTTGGATATGTTTTAGAGGACCGAAAAATAAGATATACGTGTTTTTTTATTTTGACGCGTTTGCATGTTTAGGGGGTGAAACCACCCCTCAATGGTATTCAGGTGTTCGTCTCCGATTGTTCTGGTTTTTGGATATGTTTTAGAGGACCGAGAAATAAGATACACGTGTTTTTTTATTTTGACGCGTTTGCATGTTTAGGGGGTGAAACCACCCCTCAATGGTATTCAGATGTTCGTCTCCGATTGTTTTGGTTTTTGGATATGTTTTAGGGGACCGAAAAATAAGATATACGTGTTTTTTTATTTTCACCCGTTTGCACGTTTAGGGGGTGAAACCACCCCTCAACTGTTTTCAGATGTTCGTCTCCGATTGTTTTGGTTTTTGGATATGTTTTAGGGGACAGAAAAATAAGATATACGTATTTTTTTATTTCGGGCTGTTTGCATCTTTAGGGGGTGAAACCACCCCTCAAAGGTTTTCAGGTGTTCGTTCCCGATTGCTTTGGTTTTTGGATATGTTTTTGAGGACCGAAAAATAAGAAATGCCTGTCTTTCTATTTTGGCCCATTTGCATGTTTAGGGGGTGAAACAACCGCTCATAGTTCATTTAGACGTACAAAGTTGTGTTGAATAAAACGTAATATGAATTTGATTTTGCGTCATAACTTGCTTTATGGATGATGTTCTTGTCGCCAGTGACCGTTATTAGGGGGTAAACTACCCAGGAGGTGGTTCACCCCTCATTGTACGTAGCGATGGGAAGCCATAAAACCACTAATGTGTCATCCTAAAATAAACTACGTCTAAGGTTTTTTTTAAGAATTTTATGAATATTTTTTACTGGTTTCAAGTCTCTAAACTGCGCAGTTAACCGATTACGGCTAGTTTAGGGGTAGTTTCACCCCCTAAACATGCAAATGGGCCAAAATAGAAAGACAGGCATTTCTTATTTTTCGGTCTTCTAAAACATATCCAAAAACCAAAGCAATCGGAGACGAACACCTGAAAATCTTATAAAATTGAGGGGTGGTTTCACCCCCTAAGTATGAAAATAGGCCGCTATAAAAAAATACGTATATCTTATTCTTCTGTCCCCTAAAACATATCCTAAAACCAGAACAATCAGAGACGCACACCTGAAAATCTTTGAGGGGTGATTTCACCCCCTAAACATGCAAACAGGCCGAAATAAAAAAACACGTATATCTTATTCTTCTGTCCCCTAAAACATATCCAGAAACCAGAACAATCGGAGACGAACACCTGAAAACCTTTGAGGGGTGGTTTCATCCCCTAAAGATGCCAAAAGGCCGAAATAAAAAAATACGTACATCTTATTTTTCTGTCCCCTAAAACATATCCAAAAACCAGAACAATCGGAGGCGTACACCTGGGAAACTTGAGTACACGGGCGCGCTCACCGGCAGGATACACGGCATACTTTGGTTTTCATTCAAGTAGAGACACTTTCAAACCGAATTTGAACCTGACAAGTACGTAGAATTATGCAGAAATGTCCGCTGGAAGAAAACATAGGGGTGCTGAGTACAATACATCAGGGTAAAACGGTTTTTCAGCCAAAACAAACTCCCGTGTACGGAGTACACGACGCGCCCGCTCGTGTAAAACTTTTAGGCGCGCCCGCCGGCGGGTTAAAACAGCATACAGAGAAGCAGTTCATAATTGGCGAGTGGAAATTTGCGTCAAGGATTTTGAATAAAATATTTATTTGTATAAACTTATATATCTGCTTAATATTATTTAATACATTTTTTCTTTGTATAAATAGCCATTGTTATAATTGGCGCAATTTTTGTATATCATTAATTTTGTAAAGCTATTAATTTAAGACAATGTTTTTAAATGGGATTCTTTTTGATGGGTTAATTAAAATGTCCGCGATATGAGTAATGGAATGTATGAACACAGCATTTTAGCTGTGTATATGTAGTTGTGTCAACGTCGCAAAGAGCTATTTGAAATTTCCCGGCCCGGGTTGAAGAATTTGGGGCTTTTTTCATATAACTTTTGAACTATAAAAGATATCGGAATGCAATTTGCGCCGAAAAATGAGGAAAAATTATTCCCTCTTAATGATGGATAATTTAAAATATTTTGCGTTTACTTAATTTTTCTTTTATCAGTTTTTTACCCATAATTGTTGTGAAAAGCTTTTGCAAACTGTTTATTTGATACTGTATTTAATACTGTGTTGATAAACAATAGGCTACTTAGTTGTTTCTGTATCATTTCTTTAATAAATTGAGAAATTAAATTTTTATTCAATTATGTGTTAGTTCTGCAAACCTCAGAATCTATAGTTCTGTTTTTTTTTAATAATTTTATGCTTAATGCAGTGCATGCATAGATCGGACGTATCGGGTAACTAATGGGACGCGTCTTTGATTTGGTGTTGAATTTTTTTCTACAATTTTTGTGTCTGAATGTTTTAACCTTTTAGCTACTCAACGCGACGCCTATACCGGCTTCCGTTAATGTCATTTTTTGGAACGATGCGCCATTATTGTGGCTTTTACTCGCAGGTGGCGAAAAATCTCTCCGTACAGGAGTATAGCGCCGCGGTCAACCCTGTCGTAGCCAAAATTTTTTAAATTTAGACGGGTACGAGACCAGTCGACATTGTTTTTAAACCACATTACAGTAATCTGGGGTGCGAGTGGTAAACCGATCATAAAAGCGGAGCGCGCGACTCGCTTACCTGGGCCGAGAAATTCCGCACAGCTCTTTGCGACGTTAATTTGAAAGAGATCATCCTAAAATTTTCGAAGCTCGGACATCACCGCTGCCCAGTGGTCGCTGGCAACCCTCCGAACACCGGCCCGGTGAATGGTTCTAGTGGAATGCGTCCGTGAGGCGGTGTTGCCATTTTCGTCTGATCGCGCGCGCGTAGGTTGCAATTTTAACGGATGACCCTGTAGTAAGTGGCTACACGCCACTCCACTAAATAACTGGACGTGTCTGAACGAGCCTTATAGTCTATCCTATACCTCGTCTGAGGAGAAAGTATGACGTGATGCGATCCGATATCGAATAAGCACTACATATTGGAGCAGATCTGCACGCGGATCGAGCTTGAAGAGACAGAGCGTAGGCACATTAAAGACGAGGCGAGACAGGGTATCATACTTTCTCTCTTTCGTAGCAGACAGCAACGTCTCACCGACTTTTTCGTTCCCTCTTTCTCGCTCTTGGGTTTTCTCACACACGCCATCGGCGGCTCGGAATCGTCGACGCTATTCGTTAAACGCTCGCCGCCAGCCCCGAGCCGCGAGCACATAGCGAGAGGTTGCTGTAGCGGTTAGTTTGGATTTGTTACATCCCGCCGTCCAGTTATATCTCTCGTCCTCGAAAGATGGAAGGATGAGACGTAGCCGTGTCCTTGGGTATCGTCTCAAGCGACGGGTTCTCCTCGTTGACCTCTTCTTCTAATTGTTGGCAGGTCCTGATGTCAACTTTGGTGTCTGCTTCTTGTCCCGTTGACGGGGGTGGCGCGCATCCGATGCCAAATAAAATTATATATATTTCCATGCCCTCCGTCGGGGGTCGTACGAGGGCAGATTTAAATAATAACGCCAGTCGACGTCCGGAATTGTAACTTTCGTTAATTTCCATAGTGGAGATTTCGATTTCCTTCCTATAGTTCTCTTTTCCTCTGCTCGCTTCGGCAGTTTCACAATAGTAATAGTAAGTGTATTGGGAGTTTGTGTATATATTCCTTTTTATATGTGTGCGTCACTCAGAATCGAATGATGCTTACTGTTCCCGATCGCTCAACTGCGCGCTATTTATTACCCGGACTTCGCTTGTCCATACGAGTAGTGTTTATGTATGTGGCGGCTCTATCCTTGCCCGTTCCTATCAGTCGAGTTACCACCGCATCCCTTTTTTTCTTATTATTGTTGAGGTGAGGTTCAATGAAAGATACTGCTTAGTATGGTTTGAAAAATATATATACCTATCTTTATTAAACGCCTCGAGGACCTATATGCTGGCAGAATTCGGTATCGAAATAGAATATAACTAATTTTTCCTGCAGAGGAAAACATTTACTTCCAGGTTATATAATAGTTTTTGAGGATACTGACTTCAAATTTGTAGTCATTGTTGCAAAAATATAAACTGAGTTCCACTCCTGTAACCCCAATATTTCGAGATTTACGCCATTTAGAATTTTGTTACGTCGGCTACAATTTTGACATCAGCACCTTTAACAACTCCTAAAATATATTTTTTACTTTTACTCTATGTAACTACTGACTGTTTTTTTTTTTGCATTCTTTGTAGGATTGAAAACATCACTTTCTTTTACAATATTTAGACGAACGCAACTGCGGGGACACTCTGTATGCGTGTCGTGTGCGTGCGGAGACCGCGCGAGGAGCACAGAACGTGGAGAGAGTCGAGCGAGTAACGATAAACGTGCATCTTCACTGTACTAACTTTATATACCTTCATTCCCTTATAATAAATACTATATTTTTCCATCTCTACACAACTATGCAAAAAACTTTCTTAAGCTTTAATTTCCAGTTTGGCTTGTGTTAATACGATGTCTGGTTCTTAAATTATGAAGGAAAACGCTACCCCGAGTGTGACTCGGGGTGGTCCATTTTGGTACGGTTTGGTTACCCCGAGTCATACTCGGGATAATCGGCAAGCCGTTTAATAAGAGAATGTAGTCACCAACGGATAACCACACCTGTTGCACCCCTATTCCGGAGGGTGTGCCAATTAGTGGCCGGTAAATTAAAATATTCCTCGATACATTCCGAGCAGTACTCCACGAACGGGCTTCCTAGTATACATTTGCCCCGTACAAATTGGACAATATTTCACATTTACGTCGATCGGCCGGAGAATAAGAAGGTGGTTATTAAATGCCCTTCATAGGGGGTCCTCAGTGCCCTGGGGAGGCCCAAATAGCATCTTCTACAGATTTTTCGTTGGAAAACGTTATCTTTGTTGGTGTAGAGAGTCCCAGGTCCCTGCACAATATTAGCCGCAGCAGCAGCATGTATATTGCCGGGTGCTGCTTCGGCAATATTCCGTCCCACAGCTCATAAACATCCTCGTTGTATTCCGTGGGACGGGTCGCCAGGGTGTGTATCGCCGGCATTGTTCCACTTTGATATAATTCTAAATAAATTTTTATTTTTAATTAAAATCCTGTTCCTCTCCTAATATATGTATATACAGTAAACTCTCGCTATGGGCTCGCGGCCGAGGCTGGCGGCAAGCGCGTAACGAATAGCGTTGACGATTCCAGCCGCCATTGGCGCGAGTGAGAGAACCAAATAGCGAGCGAGAGGGGACGAAAGGGTCGACACGACGTTACCGTCGGCTACGAAAGAGAGAAAGTATGATACTCGTCAAAGTTAGACCGTTTGGAGCGGCAGCGATTTGGTGTAAAGCCGGCAATTGTCAGGCAATACCGCGTCGAGCAGCTATATAGTAGCTATTCTCCGTACCTCTCGATATACCTTCGCTCCTGCAACCGGTGTACAGTGACCTACACAAACAGTTTTTGCGTGTTTCCTCGGCCTGCGCTCAAGCCGTGTTTAGTCGGGCCAAAGCAGAACCTGACCCAACGTAAATCCCGTACAAGTATGTATGGATATATTGATATAATTAGTAGTTAAGATTTGTAAAAAATTATTTTTAATACAAATGAATCTAAGGAATTCGGCAAATTAAATATTCACCTGTTTATCAAAAACATGTCTTTTTGTTTTATAATTTAAAGTCTACTCTGCCCAATGAATTATTTTAAATGGCTGCAGTATACTGACTGTACAAAGGTAGCATAA
The DNA here is from genome assembly GCA_963932275.1 of Andrena praecox. Classification (NCBI taxonomy): domain Eukaryota; kingdom Metazoa; phylum Arthropoda; class Insecta; order Hymenoptera; family Andrenidae; genus Andrena; species Andrena praecox. Next base: position 40,633,941 of record OZ010731.1, read on the forward strand.
TAATTAGTCTTTTTATTGAAGGCTTGCATGAATGAGTTGATGAAATATTTTCTGTCTTTGTTTTAATATACTAATTTAAATTTTAAGTTAAAATGCTTAAATTTTTATATGGGACGAGAAGACCCTATAGAATTTTATAATTTATTTTAATTAAACTTAGATGAGTTAAAATAAGTTATTTTGTTGGGAGGATATTTAAATTAATTAAACTTTAAAATTTTTTAACCAATTATTTTTGATTAAAAGATAGTTTATTAAAAATTGTTAGATTAAATTACCTTAGGGATAACAGCGTAATATCTTTGGAAAGTAATTTTATATATAGTATTACATGACAATGAGTGTGTGTGAACTCAATGCATCGGGATCAGCCAATGAAGGATCTGCTACGGTAAACGAAGAATTGCCTACTATTTTAAGCGGCAAATATTTTAAAATTATTAAGGAAAAATCTACTGATTGTGAGAAAAATGGTTTTAGCTTGTGTAAACAGTAGAAATAAAGAGACAAATGACGTTATCGTCAAATTTTCACCCACACCTAAAGTGGAAATTGAAGAGCAAAATTTGAAGAATATACTGCGGAATCAAAAAGAAGGAACCAAAATGTGAACATGGGAGAATGTTCACATGGCCGAGCAGAAGAAAACAGGAACGCCCTCAATCAGTTCGAAGTGGACGTTACAAATTATATAATTAGTGCAGTGATTCCCCTAAAATCAATGGAAGACATTTACTTTCGCCGCATGTTTAAGAACCTGGGACTTAATGAAAAAGTAAAGAGTATAAGTCGGCGTACAGTGGGGAGAGTTATGAGCAAAATGTTTTTGGAAAATACGTGCTATGTTAAAGATCAATTAAACACGTTTCATTGGTGTGCACAACAGTAGATATCTAATCTGCAAGACCAGCGGCGGTGGCCGTGAGGGAAAAACACCGGTTCTCGTTAGATCACCGAAGTTAAGCATCACGGGGCGGGTACTGGGGAAAGATGGGTGACCACCTTTCTCCCGATGCGCCGCTCGCAGCTGCGACCCGAAGGAGAGAGAAGAGGGAGAAGGTTGTTGGTTAGACTTTTTTAAAGTTCGTTGGGCAATATAAGCAGGATATGCTTGAAACGCCATCCTGCTAAACACAGAAAAACAAAAAATACAAATACAAATAATCTGCAAGAAGAAAAGTTGCTTCGGTGTGACAGCGCATTGGATTTCATTCAAATATGAAAGGAAACCAACGGCCCTTGCTTGTCGCCGTTTCGTTGGTGTTGATTCATTCGATAGGATTACGGACATGTTGAATACTATTCATACGGAATTTGGACTGACAAGCGATGAAATCGTGACGACTATTACAGATAACGCTAGCGATTTTATTAAAGCGTGTAAGATGTTTGGACTTAAAGAATCTTCTGTCACAATAGAAGATGAAGATGATGAGAAGAACCTAATATAGTAGTCAACAGGACATTTATGATCCATGTGTTGCCCCGCCACATTAGATGTGCTGCACACGCGTTAAATTTATACATAACGACGGATACGATCCGCGAAAATGACTTATTATCAGTGATTCAGACAGAAACAATGCAAAAATGCAATGTTCTGTGGAAGAAGACCTGATGAGACTAGGTGGAATTCCCTCTACGATTCCCTGAAACAAATATTAGGGATTAAAGACACAATCACAGAAATAGGAAGAGCCATGGGAATCAAGAACATATTTAAAGGAAATGAATTTCTATACATAGAGGAACATTTAGATAAAAATTTAATCTCTTCCGAAACATATTATTTAGGAATGCGGCTCTTTTCGGCATAATGATTAACAAATCACTACAGTCACGCAATTACAAAGGAATAAATTTTAATGAAAAAGAATGATTTATAAATATTCTTTGATGTTTTTAGAATGGTGAATAGTTTTTAAAAAAATTTATTATACTCTTGATCTTTACGGAAATATTAATAAACAGACCCAAGTGTACAGAAATAGACGCGTAGAAAGTATTCGTACACTTCTTATTTCTCGTAGTAAATCTAGTGTAAACACAATATGACCTACCGGATACAACCAGTAATAACAAAGCCGGTCAGTTTCAAGCCAGCGTTTGTAGAAGCAGTACAAAAATTACAATTATTTCTCAAAGTGGGTCGTAAAGGTTCCGAAACAACGGAAAATGAACGAAAAATTATTATTGGCTTAGATACACAATCAGTGCAAATCGCTTGCAGAAATTGCTCGCATTGTAAATAGACCAAGGTCTACTATTCAGAGCATTATTGATGGGTTCGGTGTACGAAAAACAGTACAAGAGATAAAAGTAGAATGACCCCTGAAAGATATATATAAAGCAACTCATTTCTATAACAGTACAGTATTCTATAACAGCATCTGGGAAACTGTTACCACAAGTCTTCATATGCCTTGAAGGAAAAAAACGTAACGTTTGGACCAAAGGTTACCAAAGAAGTTCGACAGTTGTGCACAAAATTTAATAATGTTTATGTAGTCGCCACAAAATCTGGTAAAATGCAGGAAGACACCTATGAGTAAGTAGCTTTTACACCACATAATTCATTCGCTTGTGAAAAATAACAAATTTTTAATGATTGTTGATTTCTGAGGAGGTCAAATAAACCCCGCAATATACAACCAAAAATTCGTTGACGAAAATAATTCATCCACGTGCAGATTAAAAATCATACCACGAAAATGCACACCACTTTGTCAACCCTGTGATGTATACTTCTATACACAAATCAAAAACTATATACCTTGATTCCAAAACCACTATGAACGTTTCACAACCGATCTGATTGCATTAAAATTCATGCACTTGTACATCAACAATTACAAGCACCGATTTATAAAAAAAAAAAATTAAATACATATGGTTTGTGTCCAAATTAACTTCCTCAAGAGAAATATTTCTTAAGGCTGCCGTCTCATTTTTGTTATGGTCCGAATCGATCGAAGCGTCCCCAGTAAACAGACGGACCCTAATGAAACTACTGCAGTCGATAAAAAGAATGTAGGGAGCCCAGGGTTTGGAGGACTCTAGCGTGGCACCACACCTACAGGAGCGGTGGTAATGTGTGCGTGAATTGGCGCCAGCGCGCCACGTGGCGACAACGCGAAACGAATGTGACGTCACAGGTGGACTCTGTGCCACGAAAAGATGCGCTTTGCCGGACTCTAGCGTGGCACCACACCTACAGGGAGCGGTGGTAATGTGTGCGTGAGACGCCACGATGGGAGCCGCCGAACCACGGCCAACCAGCGTCACCGGGAAATATGTTGTCGACGCTGGTTGGCCGCGGCGTCACTCGCTTGGCGCTGGTATATATAAAAAATATCATTTCTATAATTCTGATGATGCAAAAGTATTAAGTATTTGTCTTACCTGATTCCTTATTCATGTCGTAATGAAGTGTAATTTCAATTGAATGAAAAACTTGGAAAAACTACTAAAAATGTTCGATTCACAATCGCATGTGGCGTCTTTAGCGTTGGCGTCCATACATTCGTGACGTCACATTCGCTTCGCGTTGTCGCCACTTGGCTGCCTTCGCGCTGGCGTCAATTCACGCACACATTACCACCGCTCCTGTAGGTGTGGTGCCACGCTAGAGTCCTCCAAACCCTGAGGGAGCCGTACCCTCTCCACAGGGGACTGTCCTTGGAGTGGGGGACGGGCTGCGCGCTGGCACGCGTTGCGTTCAGTGCTGCCAGAATCGTGGGACGTGGGACAAATCCTTACCCCCACTATGACCTACCGTCGTCTCCCACTATGGCCTACCTACATTGATTACCCATACAGCACATGAAATATTTCTGCAACGTTTCTGAGATATTATAGGCAACTTTTCTGCAACGTTTCTGAGATTTTACAGCAATGGTCACGCAACGTTTCGGGCAGTAGGGCCAAAAATAAAAATAACGGTATTTTATTTTATATTTATATATATTTACGTGCTGCGAGGGGGACCGACGACATGAATGTGTGCAACAGAATCATGGTAGTATAACGTCCGTGTATCTTTAATAAATAGAAAAATATGTTACCCCAGGGAGATTCGGACCCGCGACCTGTAGCACCGTAGACGAACACTTTACCGCTGCAGCTACAACTGTTGATTGAGAAGGTTACTTACATATTCGAACTTATACTCCTACCGTGCATCACTTTAAACTCAAATTATTCAAAAACGAAGATTCGTTTTGACAAACTTAATTACATCTCCCTAATCGTGGAGTGGGATATTTCACAACAAATTAATTTCGACGCTTGATGTTGTATTAAGTTGATGCATATTCTGTTATGAAATATCCTGCGTAGTACAAGAAAATAATGTTTTTTTTTAGTTTTAGCGCATTTTTACTACAATCGTTTAACATCATTTATTTTATTTTCTAGTCATTAGTGTTTGTGGATTTACATTTCACAGCTCAGACTTCTTTGCAAATATCATTTATTGCTGTATACAGTTTAACAGTTTGCACCTTATAGTGCTAATTAACTAATTGTATTAATTACTTATATCACATATTGTCCGTGTTTACATATATTCCCTCGGAGGTTGCCTGTGAAATGTAACATTGTATTCTGTTTGTCGACATATGTGATATAAGTAATTATACAATTACTTAGTTAACACTATAGGGTTTAAACAAATACATTAACTATATACAGCAACAAAAGATATTTGTAAAAAAGTGTTGCATGTGCCAATTACTGCCACTGTGCCTACTATTGCCATTTAATTGATTATATATAATAAAAAAGTGATGAAAATAAATAAACACGGTATAAATCGAATTATTTTTAGCATTTTTAGATTAGAATTTACATTATATATATATATATATATATATATATATATAATAGATAAACATAAAGAATCTTTTATTTGAGTCTATCCAGATATTATCTTTGCCCATCTCTGTTCTCCAGCCGCTTCGCCGTGATTCATTCAAGCCTTCTTGACGACAAAATAGTAATAGGGGAAATGCGGCAACAGCGCGATCTGACTCTCGATACGTATCGGCAACTATGTCTTTCCTACATTTATCGGCTAGCTTGGACTTCCACCGGTTCTGGTGGTACATGGCACGAATATACCATCAGCGCCGGTGACGGAGGAACCTTGAAGCTTCATTCTGTCATTTTTCGGGCTGTCCTGAGTACACGATTCATAAATTCATTATTATTTCAACGTACGGTGCTTATTAGCATTCAAACGCACCGTACCACCCTGCACTGATGTCTACTGGAGGCAACTATACCCGCAGAAACTTTCTTATTGCCGATTCCAGGACGAATAACGGTTGAAAAGATTTCGCGTATACGTACACGCTTTTCCTAGCTTGTGTGAGCGTACGCACACATTCAAAGCCCGCCGAGACGGCAGCCTTAATGTCAAGTTGCTTTCCCGGACGAAGTGAAAATTAAAAAATGTCCAAAATAGCCATAAACTGACGTATCCGTGAATTACTCGCGGGGCAACTTGGTTAATCCCCGAGACAGTTTATCAACCATATTTACCGCGTACGCTTTATGGGTCCTCCTCCACCGAGACGGTTAATTAAAGAAAGGTCCCCCCGTTCAGGAAAGTTCAGGTAAAATTCTGCTCGAAGCCGGATTTGGACCTCGCGAAATCAACTAAATAAATAGGTAGGTGTCCGACCCAAGACGGTCAGAAGCACTCGATAGTTCCTCAGAGCACATTCGAGTCGTTTGAGGCAATATCATATTTCCTGAGAAGTCCGTGCGGTTGTTCGCGACACAGTGTCTGTTCGACGAGGGAGGCCCAGGATTCGTCCTATTCAATATCATTCGCGTTCGGGTCGAGGATCAACACTCCATAGACAAGCGCGGGAAATGGTTGTGTCACCTCGACAATCTTTTGCAAGAGGAGGATGAAAGGCTACGTTCTACGAATACACCGTTAGTACTTTTCGCCTCCATTGCAAAAAGGACAGCGGTTGTACTCAACATTTCCAAGCGTACGGTGACTCGGATTGCTGCAGAACAGAACAACGCAGATCCATCAGGGCTTCGGGCACCAGGGAAAACGAGACCCAAAACGTCCGCAGTTTGCGGCTTAGATCCAGGTAAGGAGAATTTAATGAGGGAGGAAATACCTATATGATTTTTATATTCGGCGCGAACATCCAACCGTAAAAAATTTTTAGCATCCTTAGTACAATAATGGTAGTTTATCCTCTATGCGTGAAGTCGTCCATAATTTAGGTTTTGAATATAAAAAGGTTCACGGTGGAAAGTTAATGTTAGAGAAGGAGGATATAGTTAGCTTAAGATGTAAATTCCTGAGAAAATTGTTACTTGTGACATCAATAATGTAGTATGGTTGGATGAAACATGGGTTAACGCGGGTCATAGTGTTAAAAGAGGGTGGACGGACGATACTGTGCAGGGTACTGCCCGAACACCCATAGGTAAGGGAGGAAGATTAATATTATTGCATGCGGGGACCTCCCAAGGGTTTGTAGAAAACGGCCTTCTTCTTTTTCGAAGTAGAAAAACTGGTGATTACCACGAGAAGATGGACCACATTAAGGTCGGGGCCAGATATATTGGCCGGTGAATTCGTTTTCGCGAGCAACGATTGAGGAGAAATCAACCACCACCATATGACGATCGTGGATTTGTCAGTTGGAGTTGCGTGGTCGTCGCAGGGTATGGTGGGGTAACGGGAACGCTGCTCGGCTCCGCCTGAACCTAGCTGTTTGGCTGTTATTTATTCTTAGCGTAATAGTTGTGTGCGTTACGAAGCTATGCGTAGACCAATACGAGATGAAGCTATCGAGAAGGAATCAATGTTCTGACCAATAAAGCTCCTGAATTTTTTCGGTGCTAACGCACACCTATACTGATGTCTGTATTTCTACGCTGACAGCTCGGTTTGGCCTACACGACAGAAGCTTGGCACTATCCCCACCACTTCTGGCTCACTCTTGTTCTGTGAAGGCGAGAGCGAGATGGGACGAGAGCGAGTCAGAAAACGTTGAGAAAAGGAGCACCAAGGCAGGCAAACGGTGTGGTGGGAGAATACCCCTCACGAAACTCACCGGCCAATATATCTGGCTCCGACCTTAGATTTCTCAAATGGTTTCAAGATCAATTACTGCCAAATATCAGAGCAGGAAGCACTATCGTTATGGATAATGCCCCATATCATTATTTTCAATTAGACAAAGCCCCAACACTTCGGCATCTAGAAAATACGAAATTTTAGACTGGTTATTTTGTCACGATATTGATGCAGACGTGGCAATTAACAAAGGTTCCTTGTTGGGTCTTGTTCATCAGCACAAGCCGCGTTTCATCACATATGAAATTGACGATCTGGCTAAACAACATGGCCACCAGATAACTCGTCTTCCCCCATACCATTGCCCGTTCAATCCAATAGAGCTCTTATGGGCGCAGATAAAAAATTCCATCAAAATGCCAGACAAAACTGCAAGTAACAAAAATCCATAAGCAAGATGATAATAAAATTAAGATAGCAGAGTTGCAACTTGCTGTATGTACGACTTGCCATTGTGAAAATGTCATTTCACCCGCACTGAAACCTCAACTTACTCATGACTTTCTAAACAAGAAATATGCCATTATTATAGATGAATCTACAGACATTTCAACATAAAAATAGTTGTGTATTTTAATTCGATTTTTAAGTGATAGGGCAACGGAAATTGTAACTGGATTTTTATGTTTAATTCTGGTGCATGAGGCTACATGAGAAAACATATTCAGGTAAATGTTTACTTTAGGGAAGGATTCTCCGATTTCAATGACCTTGACGTATGTTGCCAAGGTCATCATTCTGAACAACATTTCCCTCTAAACTTTTTGGCGCTCGGCTTTGGTTTACGAGATATTTGCAAAGAAAACTTCACTTAACAGCCCTGATAACCATCTGTCTCCAATCTGACATCAGATTGGTAGCAGGGTCTGGCACGAGAGCGCAGAATCTGACGTCAGACTGCAGTAGTCTGTGTCCGCATTTGGCTGCGTTCTGAGGTGCAGAGCCTGAGGTGCAGAGCCTGATGTCAGATCGGCAGCAGATCTACAGCAGATCGACAGCAGATCGACAGCAGATTCTGCCGTCTGCTTGGCACAGCTAACAGCGCCATCTGAGGGCCAGAATTACCAAAAGATTCCCTACGCGTGACGTCACATGGACGTCCCACCCTTTACATAAGCAGGAAGCAGATTTTGGAATTTATTAAATAATTAATTCTACTTATATCAAAAAAGTATTTATTTATTATTTACAAATATACAGGATCGATGATTACAATTGTCACAAGAGGAACTTTCAATATTTACATTAACAAATCCATATATAGTACGTCCCGTAACAAGTGGTACCTAGCAGGGGCGGTGTCAGAAATTTTAATCAGTATTTTCGACTTCTTTCTTGTGTAGTATCATCATATTTCCTGTTGTGTTGGCGCTGAAAACAAATAGAACATTAGTACAAAATTAAACGTAACGTATGAATAAACAGGATACATGCGATACTTACTTCAGCTCCATCTCCACACAGTACACACCCTAGGCCATCATGCATGCTCCTGCGAACATTAACATTTATAAGAAAATATGTATTAAATTATTATCTACTAAACAAGACGCTAAACATTCGCACTTCGCGCATAACCCTACTTGTCTGTCTTGCAGATAATGTGAATCCCGATTTCCGCGACGCAGATAATTAGAAATTATTCAATACCATAATTACGTTTGCCTTCTGAATACGTCGAGATGAATTGTCTGGATGTTGATGGATGAAATTACTTGGAATATTATTCGAGCGTACGTCTTCAGGCACAACGGGTGCCACTTTGAACGGTACAATGAGCTACGCTCGGATTGGCTGCGCCATAGTGCCGAAATTCGCGATTGGTCAAGACTCTACGTCCAGTTTGCGTTCGTTTTCGAGGTCTGAAGTGGCAGTCACTGGCAGTGGCAGTCATTGCCGGAAAAAGCGAAGAATATTCCAAGTAATTTCATCCATCAATATCCTAACAATTCATCTCGACGTATCTAGAAGGCAAACGTAATTATGGAATTGAATAATTTCCAATTATCTACGTCGCGGAAATCGGAATTCACATTATTTGCAAGACAGACAAGTAGGGTTATGCGCGAAGTGCGAATGTTTAGCGTCTTGTTTAGTAGATAATAATTTAATACATATTTTCTTATAAATGTTAATGTTCGCAGGAGCATGCATGATCGCCTAGGGTGTGTGCTGTGCGGAGATGGAGCTGAAGTAAGTATCGCATGTATCCTGTTTATTCATACGTTACGTTTAATTTTGTACTAATGTTCTATTTGTTTTCAGCGCTAACACAATACGGAATATGGTGATTCTACAGAAAAAAGAAGTCTAAAATACAGGAAATTTTCTGACATCGCACCTAGTAGGTACCACTGGTTACGGGACGAATTGTACATAGATTTATAAATGTAAATATTGAATGTTCTTCTTCGAATTTATATGCGCTACCTGTATAATTTTGTAACAATTGTAATCGCCAATCCTGTATTATTAAACATAGAATAAATACTTTTTGAAATGAATTATTTAATAAATGTAGAATGTGCTTTGTTATTTGGGGGTAGGGATACACCTATAGCAATCACGGTATACATCTGTTGGTGCATAGGGACGTCCATGTGACGTCACGCGCAGGGAATTGTTTGGCAATTGTGGCCTTCAGATGGCGCTGTTGGATGGTCAGGCGGGCAGCAGGATCTGCCGCGGATCTGCCGTCGATCTGCTGGCAGACCCTGCTTGGCAGGATCTGCCGGCAGAACCGTAGTCGAATGCGGACGTAGGCTGCGCCGCAGCTGCCGGCAGATCCTGCGCTCTCCTGGCAGACCCTGCTGTCCATCTGCTGGCAGACTGCAGGCAGATGGTTATCAGGGAAGAAAATGGATATAAGATATAACCAGTTGCTTATTCTAAGCAAATGCTTAAGATCATATTAAGCAACGTCTATGAATTCCTGATGTCTTAAGTGAAATAGGATCGTCTTCTAGAAGATGATCTTAAGCGTTTGCTTAAGAAACGTTTGTGAATACCGCCCTTAGACCAAATATACAAGCGAAGTTACATCTTTTGTCTGTGAATAAGTATTAATAATGGCACAAACGTGTTGCATAAAAAATTGCAAAGAATATCAAAAGCGTGGGAGCGAATGTATCTTTTCATCGGTACGTGTTTCATTTCAATGTTTAATATTGGCTGAATATAATATCGCATAACCTATATTTGGTAAAATTGAATGTATATAGTATCCGCAAAGATATAGGGAGATCGTAAAAGTGGTAGCGGATGAGTGTTTACATGTTTCGAGAGTCGGAACGAGCAAATTGACAGATCTATGGGGAGATAAGGGGCTCGGGCCTAGGGATTGCAATACCGGTAACCCGGTTTCCCGGTAAATCGCGAGAAGTACCCTAAAATTTTTACCGGTAATTCGTCAAATTCTTACCGGTAATTCGATAAATTACGTGTATCAATATAGCGCATATATGCGTTCGTTATTTGGGTCTACATCGTTATCAGTGAAAAAAACTTCAGTTACTAATAAAGACGAAAACCAAAGTATCTCATGAAGGATCAACTATAAACCAAAAGAGAACTAAAAATCTAAATCAAGTCATCAAAGAAATGGACGTATTTCCAAATAGAAAAAGTAAGGAGAAAATATATAGGTACAAATGCCATATGATTTCTTAATGACTATCCGACCAACAAGCGTATAATCTGAGAGTGCTTTATCCGTGGCTGGATTATTTTGTACAAAAATTAGATCGCGATCAGGAGACCAAAGTTTAGACAAATTATGTGTTTTGCGTGCTTATTTGTTAAAAAAAAATTGTTAAATAAAAAATATTTAATTGTGTATGTAAGATAAGATTCTTCTCATTGTTTTCGTGGCGAACATCCACATTAAAAAGTATTGTCAATAGTTACACAAATATATCTATTTTGCGTTATCTCATTTCATATTTTATGTTCAGAATAGTTTTATTTGCATATATTTATTATAATGCTCGATTAGAGTTAAAAAAAAGTGTTTTTTCTGTAATGTTTACTCTTATATTTTCCATACCTTAAAAAATGCCGGTAAATTATCGGTAAACCGGTTTTGATTGAAAATTTTACCGAATTACCGGTAATTGAAAAAGTCGGTAAATTTGCAATCCCTACTCGGGCCTCATTCAGAGCCAGCCTCAGAGCTCAGGGTATGTGGCCTGTGACTCAATTCCTAGTGATATTCCTACAATAGGCCCTGTATGCCAGTTCTTCAAAGACCGCCGCTGTTCGAGTGTTTAATTTACGACCTCCCTATATCTTTGCGGATACTATACCTGAGAGTAAGTTCTTTGTAGCGGTTCTAAAAGAATTCATTTACACACTTCCAAAAAATTCAGAACTAAAACAACAGTGGGTAAAAGCAACCCCATAAAAAAACTTTCAAAAAGAAAAAAAATTACGCCAAGTACACGAAACAAATAAATCACAAAAAATAAAAGATAATAATATAAATCACAAAAAAATAGAAGAACATATATATCACAAAAAATAGAAGATAATAATATAAATCCCCCAAAAAATAGAAGAAAATATACAATATAAAAAAAGATGTGAAATCAAAATGAGCTGCAAGTACATAAAGGTGCTTTCCAACTGCCCTTAAGATGACACAACTACATAGACACAGCTAAAATGCTGTGTCCATACATTCCATTACTCATATCGCGGACATTTTAATTATCCGTGAAGCAGTCACTGCTCCCGCGCATGCGTATTTGTTTCTGCAATTCAAACTTGCAAAACACATGTTGTGACAACATAGCCTAACAGGGCATGTACCAACATACCGCGTAAGGCTTATAACACTTCATTTGAAAGATGGTGCTAGTGCAACTAGAAATAACTGTGGGGAACGAAGTGATGAGTGTGTTGGTGGAGGAAGACGTAGCAGCAGCAGCAGAGAAAGGTAAAATTCATATTTTTAACCGACTTCAAAAAGGAGGAGGTTATAGATTCGACCCGTTTGTAGGTTTTTTTTATGTTTGTCTCCTCATAACTCCTCAGCATATGGACCGATTTTGATGATCTTTTTTTTTATTCGAAAGAGGGCGATGCCCCGGTGGTCCCATCCTAAACTAAATTAATATTGGCTCAATATTTTGCCACGTATACGCGCAGTGACTGCGCTGCGATTTCTGCACTCACTGCATAAATCAGAATGTATCTATGCCAAAAGCGGGCTCCTTAAAAAACAAAACAGCAGCGGAGGAGCTCGCCTCATCGTTGCACGTGGCAGAGAAGCCCATTCTCAATTGTGACTGCGTGGAAAGCACGTTGATTGATTGACAATCTCGCAAAATGTAAGTAATAAAAAAATACTATTTATATATTCATAGCTGTCGTTATTCATATGCTCTAACCCGGTTATCTGTGTTCGCTAGTTTTATTCGTGAAATATTCATGAGATTTATTTTTTGTTCGTTAGTTTTATTCGTGATTCGTGAGATTTTTTCGTCACTTAAATTCTGATTACAAGCGACGTATGATAGAAGAAAGTCATACATCTAGCGCAAGGATACGTATTAGGGCTCTTACGTTTTGCGGGTAATACGGTTACGATTACCCGATACTCGTGTTATACGGGTAATCGACGAAATACCGGTTATTGCAGTGGATCATAACAAACCTCTTATTATACCTTTTTGTTTCATGAATATTGTTAGTTATAAATTATTAGTAATATTGCAAATTGCTTCTGCGCTGTCATCCTCAGTTTTTGAGAAATTCGATTTTGAAAAAAAATGCAAATTTTCGCAAACAGTAATGAATAACTATTACTGTCTCGACACAAAAGATATTCAACGTTGAAAATTTGCAGTTTTTTTTTCAAAATCGAATTTCTCAAAAACTGAGGATGATAGCGTCAAACAGTTTGCGGGTTCGTTTTCAGCGCTCCAAAACATATAAGAAACGGCTATTAAATGTTACAAGTCCAGATGGCTGTCGAACTGTGTTACCCGTATCGTACCGCCCGGGTACCCGGGCATCACCCGGTTAACCGAGTACCCGGGTCACCGGGTATCAAGAGCCCTAATACGTATTATTCAATAGCAAATTGGAAATTGGAAATTCGGATTACATTACAAAATATGTTTCTTCTCATTACTTTACAAGCCTTTCAATTATTCAATCATACAAAAAACTGTAACGTATTAACATTAACATTATTTTGTGAACGATTCGGAGTTTAACTAGTAGTAAAACAAAAAGATATTGCACATGTTGAAGCATATTAGATCTATAACTCATTACGCCAATGATTAGAAATATAACAAACATATCTAAGTTGAACGTAAACGAACATGTAAAGTACAACATTTTGAAAGTCTTTGGTAGGCACTTTGCTTATGTTAACTATCAGTGGAAGTAGACAGTAACTGTATAGCATATAGTACAACAAGATATTAGACACGTTGCTACATATTCTAACTTGTAACGCCAGCGATTAGAAGTATGAAACAGATCTGACAAGGGGACCCCACAGCTGAGCCCCCGTGGATTTTAATAAAATTTTAGGGGATGAATCGGGAGGTCACCTCGATTACCCTCTGCTAAATATTTTATGCCAATGAGCATTATTTATAAACAATCGATATATGAGCGTTAAAAGCAATTCACTTCAAGCAAATTTCAAGAAAGTGAGTTCGGTGAGTGCGTACAGCGCTTACTTCCTACCAAAACAACACGGGTTCAAATCCCGGTCATCCTAATTTTTTTCCTTTCCTTCAACCCTTATTTTGAATAATTAAATTTTATACTGCTTTGTGTCATAAATATTGTAATTTTTTAACATAAATTTTATATATAAACATGGTAAAAATACATAACTTTTTATACACGTACAAACATAACTGGTACATAACGACTTGTTTCAACTTGTACTGTACAGAAGCTGGGCCTGCTGGTCCATGAACGACCTGCGAGAGGAGCTCTACTACCTATAATAGGATAGGTAGATAGATAAATAGTTGTAAAGTTACATAGACGTGCATGTATGTATTGTAAAGAAAAATTTCATATTAAATATATAATTTACAGTGTCTTTATAGTAGGGGAGAGGCTTGCAGGTTGCCACCCCTAAGCTTTTTTGATCATAACTCGTCATAAAATTAACGTATCGTTGATTTATGGTATAAGTTGGAAAGAGGAAGTGTTGAGGTACAATCCTGAGCTACAAATCATACAAACTCTCGAAAAATAAAAATTATACTGCAAATTATCGAAAGTATCTAAAATTGTCTCCTTAAAATTTTGGCTCGCAGGTTGCCACCCTAAAAAATTGCTAAAAGTGTACAAAAACTCAAGTAAAAACCTGATTCAGAAAACTTTTCAAAATTTATTAAGTTTTATTAATAAATTATATTATTCAGATTTTCTTGACCTGCGTGCTGCCATACTAAAAATTTATAAAAATGTAAAAAATAAACCAAAATATGACTAAAATGCAATAAAAAAACTTCACTTCAAACTTAATGACATTTGAGTGTAAACAAGCGGGAAAGAGAGAGGTGGCAACCTGCAAGCCAAAAAAGGAGGCAACTTGCATTCCGACGCATTTTTAGGAAAATATGAGAAAAAAATGGTCAATTCATGATATGTTTGGAAATCTGTTTGGCATATGTAAATTAGATAAAAAAGACAACACAGTACGTATAGTTATCTTGAATTGTCGATGAAAATGTTCAATTTACGAGCACAAGGAAAGCACACAATTTCAATAATTCAGTTTCTTGACAAACACTATATTACCCTTCGCTCAGCAAACACAGCGTTATTGCGTCTGTCCGCTCCAGAGGTTATAAAATAGTGACACCTACTCTTTTAACGTCGATGTGAGTCAGAGTTGAGGTTCTGACACTGCTAGAAAGTCGAAATACAGCAGGGGTGGCAACCTGCAAGCAGTGGCAACCTGCAAGCCTCTCCCCTACAAGTTGAAACAAGTCGTTATGTACCAGTTATGTTTGTACGTGTATAAAAAGTTATGTATTTTTACCATGTTTATATATAAAATTTATGTTAAAAAAATACAATATTTATGACACAAAGCAGTATAAAATTTAATTATTCAAAATAAGGGTTGAAGGAAAGGAAAAAAAAATTAGGATGACCGGGATTTGAACCCGTGTTGTTTTGGTGGGAAGTAAGCGCTGTACGCACTCACCCAACTCACATTCTTGAAATTTGCTTGAAGTGAATTGCTTTTAACGCTCATATATCGATTGTTTATAAATAATGCTCATTGGCATAAAATATTTAGCAGAGGGTAATCGAGGTGACCTCCAGATTCATCCCCTAAAATTTTATTAAAATCCACGGGGGCTCAGCTGTGGGGTCCCCTTGTGAGTTAAAATATGTTTCTATGCATCCAATATGTTCTTGTTGTATTACTTGCTATATAATTACGGTCTACTTCCATTGATAGCTTCTTGGCTTGGTGGGAGTTAACTCATAATGGAACCAGAGAAGCTACTTGGGGGTAGCGGAAGTTGCTTGGAAAAAATCCTGTCAGTCAGCTAGAAATCGCGTTGCAGAAATGTTCACAGCCCAGGAATACTACCGTATGTTCAGGGTCTACGCCCGGAACGACGGGAACGCAAGTGCTGCTGCGCGAGCATTTGCGCTAGAATATCCCAATATCGAAACACCAAGCGAGGATACGTTTCGTCGGTTAGCGTCGCGGCTTTAAAACGTAGGAACAACACGTTCCATAAAAAGTAAATAAAGTGATCAGTGTTAGTAGCCGTGCAGTGAAGTGAATATTCGGTACGTTGACCTGGACGCACCTGACATTGCGACCCTTAACTTTGGGTAGTGTCGTATACCTGGGATCAGCTGTGCACTGGGCTAGTCCATCGATGACCAGGATCGGTTCAGTGACCCAGTGACACAAGTTTTCAAGTTGCAGGTGAATTTTCTATAAGGGTGAGTTTTAGTTACTTTAATGGTGATCATTCATTTTTAAATTTAACGCAAGCTATGGCTTATTTCCGGCGATAATTCTCCAAATTTTCGTACGAAAATATTTATTCGGGCTTTTTAAACAGACTTATTCGTTATCAGCAACAGTGCTGGCCGTTATTGAGTTACGGATTTTTATCACAATAACGAGCTACGATCACTTTTCGTTAATTTCCTGTTACATCACCTTTTCGTGGATATGTTATTAACACAAGGAATTTGACGTATCCCTTATCCTCCCACTTCAAATAATTATTATTTTCGAATCTTCTAAAAAAATGTGTATTCGTCTTTTTACGTTACACGTGATTTTCATCCATTTATCCTTTATTCATTATTCACTTTAAATGGCAAACAAACCATGGCAAAAGGTTGGATTTTTTTGTTACGTCATTTTTATTTGCCATTCTACGCAATTTCCTTCGATGCATGCCGCCTTGCTTGTTCGTAGTCGCAGCGCGGCCCGGCGCGCGGCCACGCTAGCGCGGGACCTCCAGCGGAAGGCTCGCGCTCTGATTGGTCGGTGCTTTTTATTAATATCTCGTTAACGTGTAAGCTATATTCAAATAGCGCGCCGCCTTCCGGGAGTGAGGACTGGTGTGAATGCGTCCTTGCTAAGAACGGTAGAACGTATTGAGTAAGAGAGGCATGCGGACGTGTAGTGATTCGTCCCGGTTATATACTTTTAATTCAATTTGGTGTTAACTCTGTATTATTATTCATTATTATTTCATTAAACAAGAAGAAGATTCGTACACCGAAACGGCCACCTTTGAATTTCCATGTCCCTTACAGTTCTCAGAAGTGGGATAAAGAGACCACGTGTGATTGTAGGTTAGGACAACCACGTGTTGGAACGAATTATTGCCGTAGCAATCTTGTTTGCTAAACGAACTTTATGTGCTCTGGTACATCAGTTAGGGGTAACCGTGTACCAAGCATTTGGTGAAAATTTAGAAACGTCCGTTTTGTGAGAAAAAAATGGATCGAAACGACTTGACCTTGGTGCAACTACGAAGCGCGGCGAGGCGCACTGGCGTTTCTGCCTCAGGTAGCAAAGCTGAGTTGTTGCTAAGATTGGATTCTGCTTTCCCTAACAACGCCTGGCTGGAGGATATGTCAGGAGAGAGCATTGCTGGTGATCAAAGTCGTAGTCAGGAGAGTCTACGTGGTGAAGGTGAAGCGTCGAATGATGTAGTAAGAAATTCGGTTGATGCTGAAATGGATCTCCTGCGACGAGAAGCAGACCTAATGCGGAGGGAGCTTGACTTGGCCCGTCGAGAGAACGAGATTTTGAGGAATTCTCCTAGATCAATATTGAGCGTTCCGGACAGACCTAAGGTGGGACTCAAGGCTCTAGGTGACATGTTGGGTGACTTTGATGGCTCAGGATATACATACCCTACTTGGGAAAAACAGGTGAGACAATTACGCACCACCTTTGATCTGGATGATAATACCACCAAAATCTTGATTGGGACAAAATTACGAGGTAAAGCGATGCAATGGTTGCATTCCAGATCCGAACATATTGAAATGGACCTTGAGATGTTTCTGTCTGAACTAAAAAAGATGTTCGACCATCAGCCCAGTAAGTTGACGTTGAGAAAAAAATTTGAAGACCGAATGTGGAAATCCAATGAAAATTTCAGCGAGTATTATCATGACAAAGTTATTATGGCCAACCGTATAGCCATAGAGGATGAAGAGTTGATAGATTTTCTGGTAGACGGAATTTCCGATCCATTGTTGAGAAATCAAGCAAGAATGCAATGCTTTAAATCTCCTTCGGCATTGTTGATTGCTTTCGAGAAGATCAGCCAGCAGCCTGATAGTAAGAAAACCACTGCTGTGATTTTACAACCAAAGAATAGAATAAACCCTAGTATTGGGGGAGACACGAGTATGAGGATCGTGCGATGCTTCAACTGTAACCAGGAGGGCCATTGGTCCTCTTCTTGCCCCAAACCAAGACGTGAGAGAGGTGCATGTTACACTTGTGGAGAAGCGGGCCACAGCTTTAGAATTTGCCCCAAAACTGTGACTGAAGGCCAAGCGAAGATATCCACCAGCGGGACAACTGCTCTTATCGACCTACCCTGTGGATCGCCATCAGAGGACGTGCCTGATACTGCTGAGCTGAAGGGAAAGCTGTCAATCAGGACTCCGCTGACGGAGACAACCCATGGATGCTGCGTGTTGGTGACGGAAGCGCTGGAGCATGACTATTTTATCGAAGCTCTAGTGGATACCGGCAGTGCCATTAACATTATTACCGAGAGCACTTATTTACACTATTTTAGTACATATGAGATGTCACGAGAGAAATGCGGAACTAATTATGGAGGGTTGAATAAGTCGCCTTTAGTAGTAAGTGGGTATATCACGCCTCAGATTCGTATCAAATCAATACCCGATCATATTTTTACGGTAAGGCTTGCTGTTGTACCTGATTCTACTATGACTTACGCACTCTTATTAGGACGTGAATTTATACGGCAGCCAGGACTAACTCTACTCCTTAACGAGACTGATTCTTTAAAGCTAACCTATAATGAACCTGTTACTGATATTTTAAATATAGAGGTTACTGAAGATACTAGTGAGTTGGATGCTGTTGCGGAGGATCTAGATCCTTTACTTTCTTATAAGACTAAGGATGAGTTGTTGACCTTGCTCAATGTTTACATACATTCCGAAGACGGTACTGGCGAGGTCAATTATGAGTTTACTATCGCTCTCACAGACTCGGGTAAGCCGTTTTATTTTACTCCAAGGCGCTTATCGTGGCACGAGAGGAATGAGGTTAAGGAGATTATCTGTGATTTATTGAAAAGAAAAATAATTAGGCCAAGCAATTCTAGTTTTTGTAGTCCGATAGTATTAATTAAGCGAAAGGGTAAGCGTCCCCGATTGTGCGTTGATTTTCGTGTATTAAATAAGCTTACCATTAAGGATAGGTTCCCCCTTCCGTTAATTGAGGACCTAATTGCCCGCTTAGCAAGCAGTTCTTACTACACTATTCTCGATCTTAAAGATGGATTTCATCAAGTAACGGTGGCGGAGGACTCTATCAAGTACACCTCTTTTGTCACTCCGGACGGTCAGTATGAATATGTCAAAATGCCATTTGGACTGGCTAACGCGCCCGCGGCGTTCCAACGTTTCGTTAATCTAGTTTTCAAGCCTTTACTTGATGCGGGGAAGGTCCTTATATACCTTGATGATATTTTAATAGCTACCAGTACCATCGAGAAAAACTTAAATATCCTACGCGACGTTCTAAAATTGTTGTCGAAACACAATTTACGGCTCAACTTCCGGAAATGTCATTTTTTGCAGCGGAGTATTGAATATTTAGGTTATAGAATCTCAGAAAGCGGAGTAACTCTAAATAAGTCCAATGTTGAGGCCATACAATCATTCCCTCAACCGACCACCACTAAACAAGTGCAGCGTTTTTTGGGTCTAGCAAGCTATTTCCACAAGTTTGTGCCGGATTTTGCTTTAATTGCTAAGCCGCTTTACGATCTTATGAAAGCCGATGTACCGTTCCGATTTAGTGCGATAGAATTGAATGCGTTTGAGACGCTTCGCGACCGATTAATCGACACCCCAGTGTTAGCTTTTTACAATCCGATGGCTAAGACGGAACTACATACTGACGCGAGTTCGTACGGCTACGGAGCTATTCTATTGCAACAACAACAGGATTTGTTAATGCACCCTGTCCTGTACTTTAGTCGGCGTACTACCGAGATAGAAAGTCGATACCATAGTTATGAGTTGGAGATGATGGCAATTATCTATGCGTTAGAGCGATTCCGAGTTTACCTGCAAGGAATGAATTTTACTATCGTAACTGACTGTAGTGCTGTGAAGTTAGCCCTTAGCAAAAAGGATATTAATCCTCGTATTAGTCGATGGGCAATGATCCTACAGAACTATTCCTTCGAGATTATACATCGGACATCCGATCGTATGCGTCATGTGGATGCGTTGAGCAGAAATGTGCTGTTCATCGAACCATTATCTTTTGAACAAATTCTAGTCTATAAGCAACTGCAAGACCCAGTGATCAAACATATTCATAAAGAGTTAGAAATCCGCGAAAGCGATAAATTCGAGTTACGAAACGGCGTAGTATATAAAAAGTATGATAAAAATCTTCTATTTTATGTCCCCGAGTCAATGACCCGTGATGTTATACAAATGTGCCATGATAGTGTTGGGCACGTAGGCGTAGAGAAGACCATCGACCTAATTGTCAAATGCTATTGGTTTCCAGGCATGCGCGTGCAGGTGAAGGAGCATATTGATAATTGTTACAAATGTCTGACGTATTCCGTCCCTGCAGGAAAGCCTGAAGGCCGGTTACACCTGTACGATAAAGGCACTCGACCGTTCGAGACCATTCACGTGGACCATTACGGCCCTCTAGATAAGACTAAACGAGGTTTTAAGTACATTTTTATGGTCGTGGATGCTTTTACTAAATTTGTTGTAATGTACCCGGTCAAATCCACTGCCACTAAAGAACTCATTTCCTCTTTGAAACAGTATTTTCGTCACTTTGGTCATTGTAAGCGAATTATCTCCGATAGAGGTAGCTCATTGACATCTCACGAATTTTCGGATTTGTTAGCTGAATTAAAAATTACACACGTTAAAGTGGCCAGTGCAACCCCCAGGGCTAACGGCCAGATTGAGAGAGTTAACCGTTTCCTACGATCAATATTAGCTAAGATGTGTATGGATGAAACCTGGGATAAGGCTTTAATTAATGCTCAATTTTCTATAAATAATACCTATCATAAGGCTATTGGCACCACGCCTAGTCTATTACTGTTTGGCTGTGAACAATATGGTTTCATTGAGGATGATTTACGCGAATACTTACGAACCGTCCTCGATACCGAAGTAGACCGTGAGAGACTTAGGAGCGATGCTATTGTACAAAATCAACGCCTACAGGACTATAATAAGCATGTATACGACCAAAAGCATAAAAACCCGCGAGTCTATGCCGTAGGCGATTATGTAATGATAACGAATGTTGTAACCACTGCTGGAGTAAACCATAAGTTACTACCAAAATTCAAAGGACCATATGAGGTGAAAAAAGTGCTTGACAAGGATAGATACATTATCGGCGATGTTGAAGGATTTCAATTGAGTAATAAGCCTTTCACTGGGACCTTTAGTCCCGATAGAATGAAACCCTGGATTCGACTTGTGAATCCTGAAAAGGAGACGGATCGAAAAGATTGTGAGAGTGTACAGGGTCGAGCCGACCCTGAAGTCAGGACGGCCGAACTGTAAGCTATATTCAAATAGCGCGCCGCCTTCCGGGAGTGAGGACTGGTGTGAATGCGTCCTTGCTAAGAACGGTAGAACGTATTGAGTAAGAGAGGCATGCGGACGTGTAGTGATTCGTCCCGGTTATATACTTTTAATTCAATTTGGTGTTAACTCTGTATTATTATTCAGTATTATTTCATTAAACAAGAAGAAGATTCGTACACCGAAACGGCCACCTTTGAATTTCCATGTCCCTTACAAACGAAACCTCGGAGGGCATTTTCGCAAAGGAAAAAGTTGTTTGCAATGATCCCCCGAATCACCCCCTTTAAGATACCGCAGCATTTTCGGAACACCCTGTATATATATATATTTCAACATGATCTACAGGTTTCCATGTCTTGTTTGGTAGTAGAATTTCCCGTGCCTTCTTATTGATGTATAAAATAAGGATATCGATGATTTGTTCATTGATGGACAAATTGAAACATTCCTCCATCGTTTTTACGTGTTCACTCCTTCCGGTTAGTGAACCCTGACGTGAAAAGTGAACTTCTGCGTGACTATTGTCAGGTGCAGTGCACTGCCAATTATGTCCAAATACAATATTATATTATATTATAATGTGTATATTATAATTATTCTTATACAACGCTTTGCCTTGTCGATCGCTTGATCCTCGGTTCTAGACTGTTCGATCGCTTCCGTTATCGATCCGCTTGGATTTTTCGCATCCGTCTCTCACCCAATCAGAACACTCGTTCTGCCATGTTTCACGCGCATTCGCTCATCTTCACCACCTCATTCATACCGCTAAATTTGATCACAGTTTTAGTAGTTGTTTTGTTATTTTCCTTGTTTTATTCTTTCGTTTCGCGGACATATGTAAGATAATCCGATGGTCGCATATTCCAATTGCATCCCTGGACATTGGCCTACTGTTCGAAAGGCCAGCAAAAATGGCCGGGACCGTTTGCGCGGGAGAACCTGGGAAAAACCCAGACCCGATTATAGCGTCGCGGGAAGGACGCTACGACCTTGCCGCTAGGACGCGGACAGTCTTGTACGGTTCTTGGATACGCTGGTCGACATTGCGGAAGCCCTCCACGTCTTTTGTACCATCCGATCATATCATTGTTTGAAGTGTTATCCACGGTGTATTTTTCGCGTGTGTGCTGCTCATTGACTGGAAAACATTTTTACGCATAATGGCTGAAGTATCAGTGAATGAGCAAGCCCTTTATTCCCAAATTGAAGAAGAAGACTCCTATAATTATTATGAGAAATCATCGGACGATAGAAGTTCGTCAAATAGTGACGATGAGCCTGAGGTTCAAGATTCGGAGGACGATGGAAATCCGTCAGATAGTGACGCTGAGCCACAGGTCGAAGATTCGGAACCGGATCAATTGGGAACGCAACATACAGTTCCCAATCATGATGTATTTGGACGCAGCTGGCAGCGCACTGCATCTGACAATAGTCAGGGAGATGTTCATCTTTCGCGTAAGAGTTCACTAACTGAAAGGAGTGAACACGTAGAAACAATGGAGGAATGTTTCAAATTATTCATTAGTGAAGAAATTGTGACGAAGTTCGGCACCGAACGCTCGGCACCGAAAACAAAGGCCTTAGTTCGCGCCGCGACCGCTTGGCGGCTGCGGCCCCGCGAGGTCTCTCGCGAGCGAAGATTCGCGGCCTGCGGATATAAGGACCGCGGCGAGTGAGATTGGGAGCTCTTGTCCCGCACGTATTAGTCGTTCACACTGCCGTACCGTACGTTCAAGACGCTCTACATTTTTGGACATCCGTGAGGTGTGTCAGCAGCGGCCTATCGCCCTGCTGTACCGTTACCAGCCTCGTACCGATATAGGCCGAGCGAAATCTTGCGCCCTACCCACGTCGAAGAGGTATCTCTGCGCCCAATAGGCCGGAGACCTACTGCACTTCGAACCTCCGCTGTACGACTCTCGCAAGGACGCGCCTCTTAAGGCCGCCCCGAGCAGAACGTTCTCCACACCGCATCCCCGTTCCAACGTATCGTCGACAACTCGCCGCCGTCGCGAAACGACGCGCCGTACCACCGTAACTCTTCCGTCGCGCTCGGAATTATTGTACCAAAGATAATTGAACATACACCTTAGTGAATAAACACCATTATTTATTCAACCACAGCTTTGCTCATGCGCCGAACCCTGCCTTACCGACTGAGTCGGCAACCTATCCCTTCTCCGTCCCACCGGTGATCGTTCCGCAACCAAACACAATTACAAAATCATTCAAACTGTCATTTTATACACGAATAAAAAGGCACGGGAGAGTCTACCTCCAAAGAAGAAATGGAAACCCGTGGATCGTGTTGAGATGGACGCATTTTTTGGACTCGTGTTGCTGATTGGACGCTTTAGGGAATCCCGCGAATCTAAACATGACTTGTGGAAACAAAATCCAGCACTCTCGCGACGATATTACGCGGCTATAATGTCACGTGATCGATTTGTACAAATCTTGCGGTATCTTCGTTTCGACGATTCCGCCACACGCGAAGCAAGGAAAGCGGTCGACAAACTGGCACCACTAAGGGATGTAACAAATATTTTTGCTGACAATTGTCAGAATTCGTACCACGCAACGGACGTTGGGTGCGTCGACGAGCAGCTGGTTACATTTCGCGGCCGCTGCTCTTTCAAAGTGTACATGCCCAGCAAACCCGGCAAATATGGAAAAAAAATATGGACGCTTTGCGACTCTACGACATTTTACTGTTGCAATATGGATGTCTACCTGGGGAAACGTGGAAACGCCCCAGAATAGCAGCAAGGACAACGTGTGGTGAAACAATTGACCGATATGTGGAAAAATTCCGAACGGTGTGTTACAACGGACAATTTCTTTACGGATATAACTTTAGCAGAAGAATTATTAGATAATAAAATATTTTTAGTCGGAACCGTTAGGAAAAATAGACGCGACTTACCGAAAAGTCTTGTAAATATAGTAAAGCGGCCTCAACATTCGTCCCAATGGTTATTTACACGTAAATTAACGTTAGTTTCGTATATACCAAAACCGCGAAAGTGTGTTGTTTTACTTTCGACATTGCACCATAAAGATGAAATAGCCTCAGAATATGAGAAATTCAAACCCGAAATAATTAAATATTACAATTCCACAAAAAGTGGTGTAGATGTTCTCGACAAGCTCACCAGATCTTGTCGACGGTATACACGCCGTTGGCCCTTGTCCCTGTTTTTACATTATATAGACATTGCTGCATATAACGCTTTTGTTATATGGCAAACAAAAAATTCTACATGGGAAGCTACGTCTAGACTAAAAGTTAGGAGAAAATTATTTTTAGAACAGCTAGCGAAAAATTTAACCGATAAAAACATAGACCGAAGAGCCTCGGAATTTGAAAATAATGAATCAGGGCTACATAAGCCTCTGATAAGTTCCCCCGTAAGGGCAGTGGGAAGGGGGCCGCACCCCGTAACGGGTGCGGCGACAGACCCCTCGTATG
Organism: Andrena praecox; assembly: GCA_963932275.1. Taxonomy (NCBI): domain Eukaryota; kingdom Metazoa; phylum Arthropoda; class Insecta; order Hymenoptera; family Andrenidae; genus Andrena; species Andrena praecox. The sequence goes on from OZ010731.1 coordinate 40,658,867, forward strand.
CCCCCCCCCCTGTGAGAGAGGGGGGGGGGCGTGCAGTCGGGGGATATCTGGGGGGAAGGGGAAAAGCGGCCCGCCAAGCTTTAGGGCGGGCCGCTGTATGTCAGGGAGGGAGAGCGGGGGGGGGGGGGTCCATGAACTAGCCCCCCCTCCCCGGGGAGCGGCGATGCCACGCCGCTCCCGATAGTGCGATCGAGCTCCGGGGCATAAACGGGCGGCTGATGACGGGCCGCCCTATAGGCACACGTCGCCGACCGCCCGCCCGAGGTGGCCGTCGGGGAATCACGCCCCGGCCCGGTACCGACCGTAGCATCGTTGCGGCCGGGTAGCAGCTCGATCGCGGGGTCGTGGGGCGGAAGTGCCGGGGGGCACCACCCGCCCTAGTAGCAGCGACCCCGGAAGAGGCGGCGCGGACGCGTGGTCCGTCGCGCCGCCGCGCTAGGAGACCATAGCTGGGGGAGGTGTTAATACTCCCCCAGGGAAGGCCCCCCTTGAAGGGGGTGCTGTGTGCGGAGTTGCTCTCAAAGCGCAGGGGGGGGAGGGCAGCGAACGAATCGCTAGTTTGCACTCGCATCAAGTCCCTCCCCTCAGGCGCGCAACTCCGCACACGTGGTAGACCACCTTGGAGGTTTTAGTGGGTTCGAGTCCCACATCCGTGGGGATTTCCTCCAAGTAAAAAAAAAAAAAAAAGCCTCTGATAAGTGCAATTGAAGCGATAGGGAGGAAAATTGTAAAAAAAACCGAAGTTGGAAAGGCAAAAGCGTGCTAGATGTTGTTTATGCGTAGGAAGCAATAACAAATATCCTACTGTATGTAGTCAGTGCAATAGATATGTATGTAAGAACCATTTACAAGAAACAAGGACAATTATATGTGAAGCCTGTAATGTAAATATATAATGTTTTGTAATGTAAATAATGTTTTATTTTCTGTATATAATGTTTTCTAATGTAAATATATAATATATAATCATGTTTTTGTACTCTGTTTCGTTCTGATTGTTAGTTGTGATGCTTGTCTCTACTATGTATCATTTACTCCTATCTTTGTTACTAAATGGGTCTTACCCGTGCAAGAGAAATAAATAAATAATAAATATTTCTTTCATGATTCACAGGATTATTCTTTCGTATACGTATAACGTAAATCCGAACCTAATCCAAAACCGACTGCTGGAGTTCGAACGACCGTCCCTGCGGTAGTAGTAATACATATCGGCAGCGTGCGGAGCAATTAAGCTTAACAATGGAGGGGGGGAAACACTAGAGCTCTGCAACGGGCGGGTATACCGTGGGTCAACCCGCCCCTTACCCGATCGTTTTTCGACTCACCCGGCCCGCCCGGCCCGCGTCGGGCAAGACGGGTTAGCGGTTCATTTCTACCCGCCCGTCAAGCCCGAAACTGTTCCCAGCCGTGCGACGTATCCGACCTGTCCGTGTCCGTATTTGCGCCTTTCCTCTATTCATCGGGGTCAGCTGCATTTTTTATATACTGTATATCTAAATTGTCTGATATGTTTCTACTACAATGTTGTTGTTTGTAAAAAACATAAATTAAATCTAAATTTTTTAATTTCTTACATTTATTTGTATTTTAACTGGTGTTATTTACATATGGTATAATACACATTAATAATAAATAAGTTGTCAAGGTTTGACTCTCCATTCGAGGGTAACAATAAGTCCGAGTGAAAATCGAGCGAAGCGCGGGAAATGTCTCGGTAAAGAGCGGGCACGGACGGATCGGGCCTTTCGGGCGGGTATGGGCGGGCTGGACAGCCGCGGGTTCTTCGGGCTTTTGACGATTCAAGTGCGGGCGGGTCGGGTACACCGAGAAAGAGTCGTGGGCCGGGCGGGCCAAACCCGCCCGTTGCAGAGCTCTAGGAAACACCGACAGGGGTAGTGGTAATGTGTGCGTGAACTGACGCCTGTTGATGTTTCCCCCCCTCCATTGTTAAGCTTAATTGCTCCGCACACTGCATATCGGTGAGGGTCTCGACTCGAGCGGCCGTGACTACCTATGTATTAGTGAAATATCAGTGTGAGTCCAAAAAGACCCTGGCACCGACCTCCAAAGTTCCGTAGTCGGAGGGTTAATAGGTAAGGATTGCCATATCTTTCTAATATGTCGAGAAAGCTGCTTTAAAGTGAAAACACGCTTTCCTGCAAGTCTTCTCTTCGTGTAACTCCAAACATTTTCAATCGGACTCGCATCTGGAGAATGTGCAGGCCAATCCATCCTATCGATGTCATTTTTATCTTTCCAAGCAATGCACAGTTCACTGCGATGCTTTGGGTCATTGCCCTCTTGTAAGACCCAGTTTTCATTTTTTTCTTTTAAACATCTTTTCTACGGACCTCAGAAGACCACGTGGATAGATTTTGAGCATCTTCTCGACATTCAAATTCTCCGTGAAGAGTTCTAAACACCCAAAACCACGTTCAGAGAAACATCCCCAGACTTTAAATTTTATCGGGTGTTTAACTGTTCTTTGGATCAAACGTTCATGTGTGTTAGACCAAGCAAACTTAGTAGGAGTCCATGCCCAGAAAGATGATTCATCCGAGAACACAACATTCGACCAATCTCGACCGAAATTTTCGGTGGCCCAAACTTTGCGGTTTTCCATGTGTTTTCCGGAAAGCAGAGGTTTCAGTCTCGTAGTACGGTACTGGATCTTTGCTTCCAATAAGCGTCGTTTTATGGTATCTTTGCTCACATGGATACCCTTTTGAGCCAGTTTAGCCTTCGCTTCTCGTGAGCGCAGAGTTGGGGTATTTTTAAATAACTGGACAATGGCTTTATCTTCGTTTTTCGTTATTTTTCGAACTTTCGATTTTGTACGTCGATATTGTTCCACCCACTTCTGAACAAAGTTCAGACTTCTTTATATATTTTGCAGCAGCTGCGTAAGACAAACGAGGTCCTCGTGGATGAGTACACAAAAAGACAGCTTCGAAACGCTTTGCGTAAATCGCACTCATTGTATTATACTTATGCCCGTTCAAACAGTTTGAGCGAAACTGAAGCAAGAAGGTGACTGCGTCGTAGTCCTTGACACTTGCGTTGCCCCCACCAAAGAGGGAACCAAACTGCGTTTCAATTTTTAGAGAACACGTGTACCCTGTTTCGTGCGATAGACTGTATGTACATTGTCATGCGACACAGGATGCGTTCCGATTCGCGCATTGAGCGCATGAAATTGGTGGCATCGTACAATTCCCTAGAATTTCTCTCGCTTGCGGTGCATGAGGGGCGCAGGAACTGCTGCAACTCGGAGTTACAGTCCCTGAAATTGTAGGGACTCATACGATGCCACCAATTTCATGCGCTCAATGCGCGAATCGGAAAGCACCCACAGTGGAATAGGCCTACAGGGGATACCACTGGCAAAAAATCGCATCGATAATAGTACCCCATGGGTGATGTGGGAACTTATTGATACAAGCGCCGCCCTAAACAATTGTTACGTGATGTAGCAGTGATTTTACGAAGAAAGATCAAACTCGTGTGTCGATAACACAATGGACAACAGTGAGTATAATGGTAATAATGGATTTGACCGAGTAGGCAGGTCTCGGGTAATTCAACGATACCCTTTAAATGTTAGATTACATGTCGCAGAATCGTGTGGTTATGCTGATTGTCATAAATTTTGCAGCAGCTTCTCTGAGGTAAGTGACCCCGTGCGACAGTGGCTTTGGCTACCACTGCTCGACCCCCCGCGTGAGTTGTGCCGCGTGAAACCGCTGCACGCGGATTGCTTGCTTTTAGCCTCAACCGCAATATCATTGTTCCTGATTTTCGTCCAGAATCACCCCTTAAAGAACAATGTTAAGTCCCAGAGGGGATTATTGACCTACGAGCGTACAGCGATTGCTATACACACTTGGAAAGATCTCGCCAAGACGAATCGATTGGTACCATTTTTAGCTTCTAAATCAGATGGGATCACCTCGAAAAATGGCCACAAAATTCGAGATAGTGCGGTTTCGAACAAAAGAAACCGGTAGTAAAATCCCATCCGGCCCGAGGTACCTCGGATAGGCACCTAAGGAAAAACCGAGGGATGTATTAAGACAGTATTAAGATGGTATGTGAAGTTACTGTTTATGTTACAAATGCTCAAAGTGATGTCCATCTACAGCGATATTTAAAAAATTAAAAAATTTGGCGAAACCGGCAGTGTTGAGAAGATGTCTTAAATCGAATCACAGTTATCTTAAGTAACTTTGGTTCGGTTTAGACGGTTTATAATTTCAAGAAAGATATTCAAGAAAGTTTCGTGTGTTTTAGGTACAAGCATATCATCGAGGGGCTGTACATTTCCCACGCCATTCCCACACGTTCCCTGCGATATTCCTACATCGCTTGTATCACACCATATTCTTACGTCGATCCTACGCAAGTATTTCATCATGTCTACACCACTTGTTCATATGTACTGTGCGTTGCTGAGTAGATGGCAAGCGAAAGGAATACGGGTCCGATTGATTATACCAGCGCTTTCCAGCAGTGGAGCCCCTGACGCGCCTGCTTCCTCTGCCAACCGCTCTCCGTCCCCACACAAAGAAGGAACTTGTTGCGCGCATACGGCTAAGCTCTTGGACTGCCGCAAGGTCCCTGTTCCCCCACTTTATCACCCACCGTTCCCTTTCTCTTACGGCAGAGCTGCACAAATAGCCGCTCGGGGCCAGAGACCTCTTTGCGATTCTGGAGGCCGGGTCAGAGCAGAGCGTGGCGCTGTTACGTTGCTAACCACAGCAAATGGTCGTGGCAACTGTAAGATTGTATGTGCGTGTAGACTCGTACCACGCACACTACTGCAGTTCCCCTCACCCATGCTGTGCTTAGCAATGTAAAGGTGAAATCAGACGGCGCGTTAATCGGCGATCTTTGCGCGTGAATCGCCGATCCACGCTCCGTCTGATCGGTCATGGCTCGGCTCGCCAAGCCGACTTGCAGAGCTACACGAGCCGAGCCAGCTCGCCAAGCCACGCGCCGTCTGATCGGTCATGGATCGCCGAATCGGGCTTGCCAAGCCGACTTGCCGAGCTAGACGAGCCGAGCCGAGCAAGCTCGCCGATTCACGCGCCGTCTGATTCCACCTTAACCCTTCAGCGTGGAGGCTTTCTGCCCAGAACAGTACCTAGCTGTGGGATGAATTACATTGGTCGAAACCTTCACCCCTGCTGTTAAGGCGTTACTGCATAGCAGACCTGAAGAAGTATTGTCACACCTCCTAATCTAACCAATCGGACTTGCATCCCTCCGAAACGGCCACTCTCTTGAAGAGGCCCTCTTCACGGTAATATCTCCTTCCCAACTTCCCAGCGGTGCTCGTCATACCACCGTTGCGGACAGTTTTCCTATGACGAGTCCTGCTCGTCATACCAAGCTGAAGGGTTAACAGCTCCACGCTCGCCTCTGACCTGGCACCCAGAATCGCAAAGACGCCTCCGGCTCCTAGCGATTCTTTGCGCACCTCTGATATACGGGGTATTTCAAGTGTAAATCAAACTCTGTGTCAACTGTTTGAAGACATCCAAACAAACACATAGTATATCACCAAGTGACGTCACGCCAACGCTTTCGGTGCGGAACAGGTGCGCGGCCGAAGGAGCGTCGGCGGGGGTATAGCAAATAGCGACTTCTGCCAGCGCCAATGCATGCAGAACAAGTCTAAACTTCGTCGGTCGGCAAGTTCATTCTTATTTGGTATCAGGTCATAGTATTGGCCTCGCCGTGGCGGCGTGTGTCACTAATACGCACGTCATGTGTAGCGTCAGCGTCGCGCGGGGGATCCCTGACGTCGCGGACGGGAGTGGGTGGATCCCAAAGGACTTGCGAGCGCTTGGACAGCTGGGTTATACAGTAAATTCTCGCTGTAAGAGCACTCGGGATCGAGCAGAAACTTAAGGTGCGCCCCACAGCCCGTGGCTTGGCGCGAACTTCGCCAGCACGCGCCGTGGGAACGCGCCTTTATGACGTGAACAGCACAAGTGATTAGCACCCCACTTCAGCCCGAGCTAACGTTTATTATTTTTTGTCGATAGCGGCAGTCCACAGTTGCAGAAAAGGACAGCAAGTGAGAAAGGAGTGAGAGCGAACGGGACACACGCGATGCAAGCGAAGTACCACTCTTGCCCCTACGTCGTCCCGGTAGACATATTCTCAGCAACGTACAATACGTATATAATACCATTTGCATATCATGGCAAAACGTTTCCCACTTCTATACAGCTGCAACAGAAGTCGAAATTCCATTTGCAACATCGTTGTAACAATGATATTATAAGGTATTATAAGCTAGTCCGCAACTTTGGTACATTTGCGAGAAATACAAAAAAATCCGTTTGCAACTTCGAGACAAAGCGAAAATTGGATTGAGAGTTCGTTGAAAAATTCGCATTGTAATACTAACAATAACGTCTATCGAGACTTTATTTTAGATGCAGAAAAAAAGATCCTCACCGTGCGGGTGCGTCACGTTTGTTGATTTCACTTGACGCACCGTCCATGTTGACAGAGAACCATCCGTGTGACTACACATAAACTGTTTACCCTCGTGATGCCACGATATCGATTTCAACGGTACGTCGCTTTGGCATCTGAAATCCGCATTTCTCGTTTTTAAATCCCACAAAACTATTTGTCCCGACTCGTACCCTATCAGCACCTGCAAACAGAATTTTAATATATGAAAGGCGAGTATCCATGATGAGGAAAATATTTGTTTCCTAAATAACTGTGAGAAATATACATATAAATATCTGTAATAAAATGTAATCTCGTAACATGATTGTATAATTCATCGTAAATTTATAATACAAGTTACGTACAAACAAAAGGAGCAAGTATGAAAATGTGGTGCAGAATGATTCTTAAAATTAAAGAAATTATTTTAAGTGTAGTGATCGATGTCTTTCGGGACACGTGTGTAATTATGGTTTTCAACATAAACGTCAATGAGGTTCTAATAAACTGAGGACTTCCAGAAAATGTAATAGAATATGCGTATTTATTAGCAGCATGACGATGACATATGGAAATCAAATATCAAAATATTGTGGTTACTAGTTTTCAAAAACGTTGCACGAATGCAACGTTTTTGCATCGGTTGTTTGAATTTTAATGTTTACCGCAATTTTCATTTCATTCGAGACAAACAAAATAGATTGAAAACTGTGTTCCACCACAATATGTACAATACGATATTAATTTCTGATTACAAATAATTCAATATTAGACGATGCTAGATACACGAATACTAAATTACATAGATATTACTATGATAAAAACATCAGCTTATAGTTGCTGTAAATTTTTTAGAAATTTTCCACGATAAAATTAATATAATCAAGAAAAATAATAATGCTGTGGCATTTCCAGCCCACACGATACTCGCACGTAGGATATGCAAGTAGCCATGTAAATGTCGTGCGCGCGTGTCGCGTATACACACACATACAAGGCGTATGATAAGGAATACCATATACTAAATTGAAATTATAATTGATATCCGCCGATTGTTACACGATATTATCAATTTCAGGGAGAATCTAACTATTATATCGTTCCTATTGTTAAATTAGAAATACCATTACCAAGGATATTAATTTTAGATTCTATTCATTTCTTAATACTTACACACAAATTAACAATTTAAGTGGCATGTAAAACGAAGTAGTTCCTATTATAATTCAAACATTCAACTTATCCAAAACTATTAAATATTGCATTTCAAGTGATCCCATTTATATATGTACATATGTAAAGAACATTTGACATATGAATTGTTTTTGATATATTCATTGAAGCATTTACTTTATATGTCAGTACATTCGTTTTATCTTCAATTTTATTATAACTTTTTTTTATTTCTTTGGTACAATATTTACGTTTAGTAATAAAAACATTACAATTAATAGAAAATTCAAACACATATTAAAATATAATTTCTTTGTAAATTTGAATGATTCTATTTATAGCATCAACTTACTATATTAATGGAACGAGGATATCTCTTGAAGAGGGCAAACAAATAATTTTCCAAAGTCGGTGATAATAATTAACCCTTTAATATACAAGTTTTGTTTACTTTCTCGGTAAACAACCATCAAATCTTTATATAAAATTATAGTTTATGCATACTATAACAAGTTTGATTCATTTGCAGTGGTATATAAATTGCCATAATAAAAGGCGCGAGGAATAATAAAAATAATTATTTTTTATGATAACCAGAGTTATTTATTTTATCAATTAAGCCAGTCAATCTGGTATCTGTCTAAACAACTGAAAAATCGACGAAAAATTTAAGTGTATGTACTTATGTGGCACACTTTAAAACCAGCCACGACATGCAATTCGAAATTTCAGTCCTTGCAAAAATACCGGATTTCATTTTTAAGGAGGAATACCAGGAGAAACCCTGTAGGATATATCATTATTTAGTCAATCATATACGAAGGAAAGTATTAGCACTACACTGTATGCTTTACAGCAGGGGTGCCCAGGGAGCTGTTTTTGGCGCCTAGCTGCGAGCAACCCGCCTGTCCCGTTGCTAAGGTTAGAATCGGTGAGGCGAACTGCAGTAGTGTACGTGCATTTGGTATGACTTGAACCCAGCCATATATACTTACGCTACCACGCACGTACACCACTGCAGTTCTCCTCACCGATTCTAACCTTAGCAACGGGACAGGCAGGTTGCTCGCGGCTAGGCGCTAAAAACGGCTCCCTGTGCACCCCTACTTTACAGTGTAAGACACCAGGAAATAAATAATAGATTTTAGCGGTAAAACGAAATAACTGCTTGTAACGAACGTATCAATTATTGCCTCTGATTGTTACGGGCATGTACCAATTCGGTTGCTGTCGCGTATGTTAAAGGGTTAATAACACTTGAGATTAATTCATATGTCAAATACTTCATTTTGATAAATGATACTCGTACACATATCTTTGCGCATAAAGTGGCATTGGTACTTTCTTGTAATATTCTATTCTTTTCTGTACCTTTAATGTACTATATAATGTCTAATATGTGTGCGTATAGGATATTAATTAGCGCAAGTATGCTATATAGATAAATATTAATTAGCGCAATATGCTAGAAAGTCTCCAGTTTCTGATATGCTTGCAGAAATTTCTACGATCTGATTGATTTATATTGCATTTGTATCCTCCATTCTGAATGACACATACCTTTGAGAACATCTTACATATGCACATATGTATGTACTGTGATATCAATAAGATGATTTTAAAAGAAATGTTATACATGGAGAACGTATAAAAAGATGAGTCATTGTAATGGTGAGATAAATTTTTGTCAAGCTCCTCATAATTTTGTGAACTAACACGACATTGCTATACACATTTATTAAACTGATATAAGAGTAATAAGGATTACAAAAGAACGGGAACAACAAAAGATGCACTAAATACACAACAAGTAACGTTATTCTTTATGTCAAAATATTGCGGAAGTAATGTGTTATACAAATTTACCATGTACAGTATTATCGCGCTATAAGCTCGATTCGCGCTCTACGCTATAAGCTCGACCGATATACCCACCATCTCTGGCATTTATGGAGAGCGAACCAGCGAGTTGCTGTTTTGCCGGAAACGAAAATGAGAGTAAATAGGCCTAAAAAAAAGACATGTTCCCTATACACTGTGGCCGCGGGCTTATAGCGAATAAATACTGTATAGTACACGTTGTATAAATAACGTTATTTGTAAAATTATAAATACAATTGTAACACCAACTACCGGACCATGAAAAAGTAAATGAAGCCAGCCACACAGTAAAAATTAAAAAAAAAAAAAAGAAAAGGAAGAAAACTTTTGCCCATTCACGAATTATTAGATATATTTACCAATATTTGTCATAATCAATCCTGTGAATAACAAATGAATATTTTTATTTTTCTTTCGGAAGTGGAACCAATTTTAGCGAATTAAAGTCAATTTGACCCTTAACGTTATGCGTTGCAATAAACAAAGTATTACTACTTGAACACCATTACCAAATGTATGAGATAATGTTTCGTTATTCTTCCACCCGTATGCTAAATGTGTTAGTGACAAATCAACTGATGCAATTTCATTGGAGGGAAACAACTTGATTTAGTCCTTGTATACGACAGTAATGGCATGCACGCATGCGTACACACAACATGCAAACACACACTTCTGTTTCTTGTTACAATAAAACACGTCAAGAAAAGTTCAATAAAAGATGTCCGAATGGACATTGAAAATAGCCTAGCGTATCATGAGTTGATCCAATTAAATCGACATAGTTTCCAAAGATATACGAAATGGCGCCATGTTAATGTAAGGATGGAGAACAATGCAAAATAAAACGTACTCAAAAACACGCGTACCTTGCTCAAATCTAAAGGATTATCACTCAAGTGTACTACAGCACCAGGATGGGTCTTTCTAGATCTGAAAAATATATATACATATATAATATATGTGTCTGTGTATGTGTGTATCTGATGTTGGCTGTGTGGTTATATGTGTCGTGTTTATGCACGTATATCTATATATATCCATATAGATAAATATTTATAAGTTACGATCTTATATCGTTCAATGTACGTAAATCAATATTCGTGCAAGCTCGTGTAGCAGAATTCTGCTATAATTTAACTTTATCCTGCTATATTCACATATATCTTCTGAAACAATTCGCATTTAGCAAATGTTTCTCCGTCGCCTGGTTCTTCCCATCACAATTCCTCGCTGTTGCACTTTACTGACTATAGAAATTAGCACAACAAATTGAAACTGAGGGGAAACAGTAACCAAAGGATAATACAACTTAAACAAGAAATCAAAACAAATACAGTAAATACAATGAAAGCTGTGCTTGTGCGTAACACATTATTACACGTAAAACAAGTGTCATCCTGTACGATCGCGAAATAACATTTTAAAAAAGGAACCAAATAAAGTAGAGGATTTTGGGATTTCAATAGTGCCCATTCAGTTCAACAGACATTGTTTAGAAATATAGACATATATTAACACTTTATCTGCGATCGTTTCACGCTTGTCCCGCCATTGGCCGCGGCAGACTTTTACAGTCTGCGTTAAAAACAATGAAATAGAAAAACGGATCGTTCGGTAATCCACAGTTAACAGACGTATATGCGGAAACACGGAATTTTCCGTGACCCGCAAGGAAAGTCTTAAAATATAGAATAACTAGCAAATATACCCGCGCTTCGCTTCGGGCCTAAGAGATATTAAGGACTCCATGAAAACACAGTTTACCCCTTTTCACCCCCTTAGGGGTTGATCGGTGCAAAATCCTGAAATTGTTTCTTACGGATTTGTGTCTACTGCTGTGTCCCACCTGCGAGAAGCGCTCGGCCCGGTCGCCACCTAGCGGTCGCGTCGTGTACTATCCATCCAAGATGAGGTCTATCCGCCGCGCTTCACTATTTCGCTTAATACTCAGTCCCATTTAGTAATATCGAGATGATATATAGCCTTAAACCTTCCCTGAGAATTATACTACACGCTAAAAAAAGCCGCATCGAAATTCATCTATTAGTTCCTGAGTTGTGAGGGAACAGGAAAACATACGTTTTCGTATATATATGTAGAGAAGAGAAGAGATAAACACACCATCGATTACAAGAAAATGATAAAATTATAAAATGGATTAACTGCTGAATTTGGTATGTATTAACAGATTTGTTCCTTAAACTTGTCGATCTGTTAATTTTGTATATTTCATCAATCGTTTACTGGTGTATCCAAAAAACGATTTCACAAATTTTAAGAAATTCCACAATACTATATACGCATATGTATAGGGTAGTGCGTAGTTTGTGATGCAAATAAAAAAGGATTAATTTTATATCTAGGAAGAAGCCGCGAATGTGAAATAAAATATTTTCATACGAGGGTTCGTTTTCGAAATAATCGATTTTGCAGATTCGCTTAAGGTGCGCATACGATTATGTTGGCATGTCTGTCTACTACTCGGTACTTTCACTTATGCGCTGGTATTCGTCAACACTGATGCGTTCAAACAACATGGCAAACTTTTACGGATTGTTAGTCTTCTGTTATTCCAAAAATTGTGTCTGAACTGGTCACAGTGATGCAATAATCTCGCTTTCAAATTTGTCAGACATCACATCCTTTGATTTCTACTAACAAGGAAACATATCGAATCCTTACTCGTCGACATCATTTTTCTATTGGCAATCAGCCAAACTAAAGGGATGAAAACAGTGGTACAGTAAAACGTGGTCTTGTGTGCTAAAAGCAACTCATTAAAACTAACTTCTGAAAGACCTACATTCTCTGCTATAAAGGAAACGCTGTTGGATAATCTGGTCAATTGCATCCGTACCGACATTTTTCTAAAAACAGATGTCTCTTAAAAATACCTCGTCTTCCCAACTCTTTCTTAAATAAAATACACCTACAACTTACTGCAGCGCACGTTTACCAGGTAGAAGCAAGGTTGAGTGACAAAATTCCGAAGGCCTAACACTTTGAGTGGCGCGAGGTTTTGAAAAATGCCCTTTCAAGTTGGTCAACCCTTTCCGAGCGATTGTTTCTGCCGGAAAAGTCTTGCTTAACTCGCCCCGAGCAAATATTCGGGGACATTCGGGCAATACTTTCGATGCTTTCCAGAACATATCAACGTAAAAACATGCTAAAATCATGCACAGGTTGCAGATCCTTCAGCGTCAAAACACGCAGACACCACTAAAAGTGTTAATGCAGATGACTGCTATTCGTTCAGTCGTGAACAGGCAACCATCTGTCGAAGCATTCTTCGATAAGGTTTGCGTGGTGATATCCACACTTTCCATCGCCGTATATCAAAGAAAGTGAGGGCAACGGACGACTGGCAGTCGCGAGCCGGACAGATAATCAGAATCCGCATTTAGCTGTCGCAAAACGTCCTCGCTTCATTTTCTTTAAGGTCAACATGCACTTGCAAAAATAAACTTTCTGGTTGAATTTTTCCTCATTTTAACGAATGCAGCTAGAAACATGGCATAACTACCTTTCTAGATTTTTTGTGTTAACCAGTTGCAAAGTTTTTGTCTCCTTCTATATGGTAGTTAAATGAAAATTACGTAGAAACACAAATGTTCGTCAGCTCGTTTAAGTCGTAGTTATGAAAAATAAAGGGCAGTTATAATGGCATCCAATAACTGCCTTTGCATCATATGCAAAAATCGTAGTAATCTTACAATAACGAAATACACTTACCGCTACAAATATTGTTTATGTTTCTGTCATATGTAGTATGACTGTTTTCAGTGTTCAATTTCTTATAATAGCAGTATCAAATTATCGATGGTATAATAATTTACTACGATACAAACTATTTTTTGTTCCCTATTATGTACACTTGTATACTGTTCTCCAATGCAGAACATTTTTCACGAATGTCTTTGCAAATAAATAATTTGAAGTTGTCACGTCCCAGCCCCATCATGGGATGGCGATTGTGTTAGTTCTCGCCAGCGCCACCAGAGGTCAAATTTTCCAAACTCTTTCTCGCAAGTCCTGCGTCCCAGTCTCGTTCGTATATATAAAAGTTCCAAGTTTATTCCTTTCGGTCCCGATGCGTCTAGGGCGGGGTCCATCGGCTTTGGTCCTACTTGATGAGAGTCTGGCTGACGGTCCCAAGACGAAACGCACCTCTTCTCTTCCTCCTCCTCCTCGATACTTAAAAACGCCGATCCACCTGTCCTGCATTGCACGTTAACTGGCCTTCTCGTCCAGGAACGGCGGTTCTGGACGTTACAAAGTGTTTTACCCCCCATATTAAAATTTCGGTAATTATCAAGAATAGAGAAAACTCCCTCGCCAATTACCTTGAAATACTTTTTCCTATACATATAACCAGTGTGATGAGGAAATCCGCTGTCTAAAAAGAGGGGGATATGCTACGCACGTCCACGCATGCGCACGATGACGCCGCGACCGTCGAACCAATCAACGCCGAGATGAAAATCGCTGGAAAAATTTTCATCTCCATTACCTTGCATCCAGAAGCTGGGAAAGGGCATGGCCCTAAAGCCAACCCAACCCTCCAGCTGGCCAGCACGGTCGCAAACCATCTCGAGGAGAGGTGCTCCAAAGTGGCCGTGGCGCCACTGCGGAGGGGGTCTGGACAGTAGGTTCCAGATTACCGCTCTCATGGAATAAATGAAGACCCGGACGACGGAGATCGAGGCGCTGCTGGCGGTCATAGCGTCAGGGGCGCTGCCGCAGCGCCTCACGGAAGTGAGGACTTTGGCTCTTACTCCCAAGAGGAGGTGCGCCTACAGTTCCTCCCACGACGGCGGCACCTCCCCCTCTCAACACGAGAAAGGGGTGAAGGAGGGGGAAGGGGGCTGCGGGGCCTAAGACTCAAGAGCCATCCATATCCGGGCCGCAGATGTCGCCTCCGGGCCCGGGCCGTTCAAAGAGGGTGCCCCACCCCCGTTTTGTTGGTACCACCGAGGAAGGTGTGGGCCCAAGTGGTGGGCTGGAAGGAGAGGCGGGCGGCCAAAAAGGCCACGGCTGCCGCTTCCACACCTACCACCGCTCTTGCGTGGACGGGACCTCGCCTGGCCTCCGCTGCTGTCCCGGCTAAAGGGGGGGAGGCAGTGGCCAACAAGAGGCGACTGCGCTCGGGGCGATTTCTCAAGTCGGCGGCGGTCAGAATGACCGTCGGTGCGTGGAATACACCTACGCCCAAATGGTGTCCGTGACGAGGGAAAAGATTGGCCTCGCTGCCAGGAGCATCGGGGAGATCAAGAGGGCAATGACCGGGAGTCTAATTCTTGAGATCCCCGGTCCAGAAGGCGTAGCCAAAGGCGAGGCTCTGGCCGGCAGAATGGGGGATGCCCTGGAGGACACGGGGATCCGAGTCGCTCGGCCTATGAAACGTGCGGAGATCCGTGTGAGTGGACTGGACGACTCGGTTCAGAAGGCCGAGGTGGTGGCCTCCGTCGCCCCTGCCGGTGCGTGCCTGGCGGGGGAAGTACAAACCGAGAAGATGCAGACTTCCCCGTCGGGCCTGGACATAGTGTCCCTTGACCGCCACGCCCAAGGGGTTGTTGTGTACAGATCTTTCGAGGCCGGCCGAGCACAGGCTCGAGAATAAAGCGTGTGCTCCCCCTCCCGGAAGGACGATATGAAGGGGGTGGCGAAAGCACCACGGCCACGGTGGCTCAGATGAAGGCACCACTTGTGGCGGCAGAAGTCAGCGAGCCAGCCCAACTCGAGGTGGGTGGACCATGGACCACGTACAGTGATGTCACGTTTCCACCAGACCAACTTGAACCACTGCCGTCGGATTCAGGACCTGTTCCTGCAGAGCCTGGCGGAGTGACGAATTGGGCTGGCGGTCGTCACACAGCCGTGCACGGTCCCACAGCACCCGTGCTCGGTGGGCGAATTATGCGTCTCCGTGGCGATCAATTGGAGTTGGGGCCACGAATTTCCGTCGTGTTCAATCCTCGAGTGGATTGGCGGGGAATCGCCGTGGTGGAGTGTTGCGTATCACCGAGTAGCAGCCCAGTAGTCGTGCGGTACAAGATGTACCTGGACGAGGTCGGAAGATGTTTCTCTGTGTGCTTACTGTACGTCTACGAGATGTTGTCGCGAAAAACTCTGGGGTTCGAATGGAATATCCCCATAGGCCTCCGTTCTCAACAGAATCTTCAGGTAGACACACGTATTGTATAATACGAGGAAGGCTAACGGGACACAGACAGTGCAAGCCAATGTGAGCGAAGAACACCTCTTGCACCTGTCCCATTCTGAGGACCATCTTCTTGTCGACGCACAGTACCTCGTCCGGTACTCATCCTTGGGGACCACAACGCTCACGCAGTTACGTGGGGCGCCCCGTGGTCAAATGCAAAAGGCCAGACGTTGCTAGAATGGAGGACGGGCGACGGCCTACTGTTGTTAAACCGGGGATCCGTCAACACGTTCGTGCGATGGTAGGGTGAGTCTGTCGTGGATATCTCGTGGGCTTCATCCTCTGTTGCGCAGCGTGCGTCCGGTTGGAAGGTGGCGTCTGAGGTGGAGACATTGTCGGACCACCTCCACATCCTGATGGACGTTGACGTCCCATCCGGAGCCGGACCCCATTGCCTGGGTGGCACCCCACCATTCCGATGGACGCTTAAACGCCTAGACAAGGACACCCTAATTGCGGCTGCCTCCGTAGCGGCCTGGCGGCACGGCCAGGTGGGGCAGGAGTTTCTCCTATTCCGCCCTCATCCTGTCCAACATCTGTGGCTGCCAGGGTCGTAGCCGGACCATGCAGGCTCGCACCATGTGTCTATACAGCTAAGTTCCTTTAGGCCTCAGTGCGGAACAGGTACCGTAACAGAATTGAGAATGGTAAAATTCCCAAAACGTTTCCTACTGCCGCCATTGGGTATGACATGAATTATACTATCCCCGATGTGTTGACGATAGTAATGAACCCCGGAATGATGAATATGTATAAGAAGCAACAAAATTGAAAATATAGAAACGTATTATTAAATTTGAGCGACATATAACATATTTAGATACTTATTACTGTATGAATAAATAACTCGCAAAGGAAAAGCACAAAATTGTAATTAACGAAATATATCATTTACAAAAGGTAGAAAATTATATACTAAAAAATACAGGGCGTACCAAAATTGAGGGGCATCCCGGAACATGCAATATCTTGATGCCAAAAGAAATCGAAAAGTCCTATACCGGTTTGGGATTCGAGGCTTCAGTCTCGAGATATTAACAGTTGAATATTGACACTGGAACTTTCGAGCCGCGCGGTTTAAGGGAACTAGGCAGTCGAAAAGTGTGCATGCGAGCGGTCACTGCTCTGCCCTCAGCTGTCTCGGCTTCAAGCTGCGCGTCCCGGAACTTGGGCCGCTGATATTCAACTGTTAATATCTCGCGAACGAAGCCTCGGATCCGAAAACGGTAAAGGACTTTTCGATGTCTTTTTGCATCAGGATATTGCATGTTCCGGGGTGTCCCCCAATTTTGGCACACCCTGTATTTATTAATATATATTTTTCTACTGTTTGTAAATGATATATATCGTTAATTTCAATTTTGTTTTTTCTTTGCGAATTATTTATTTATGGAGTAATAACTTTTTAAATATGTTATGTGTCAGTGAAATTTAATAATGCGTTTCCATATTTTTAATTTTGTTGCTTCTTATACATATGCATAATTCCGGGGTACCTTACTATCATTAACACATTGAGGCAGCGCTGTCCGACTTGCCTCCTGGGAGGCAAAAGCCGTCCCCAGTGAACGTCGGCGTCGCGCGTGGCGCCTGAGCTTCCTTGTCTACGGAAATGTCACGGCCTCCTTTTCAGCATCGCTAGGTTTCCTTGACGACAAGTCACGCTGCTCGACAGGCAGGATGGAAGGGGAAGCAGACGCGTGAGGGGCCCCTACTATTTATTCAACGAGAATGACTATTTATCAACGCCTTAGTGGATTTCTGTTTCACTATTCATTATTAACTGCCCAAAGCGTTACTTTACTGGCAAATTTTGCTCGTGAAATGCGCGAGAAAATATAGCAGAACCATAGTTATTTAGATTTTAGTATGTCGAAATCAGATCTAAAACAAAATTCAGAATTAAGATTAAAAATTTAAATCAGAATTCAAATTAGAATAAGAAATCTAGGCTGCACTTCCGAATGGCCCCAGTGGCCGATTGACACGAGATTTGAGGGGGCTGGTGGGGAGTGTGTGTGGACTCAATATCTAAAATTGTAGTTTTGGGTATTTGTTAGTTTCCGAGATATTAATAAAAAAACTTTCAGTATTACTGTTGACTAATTCGGACACAACGCATTTCACTTTCCAACTTTCGGCAGCGACTCGTCCTGTTATACAGGGTGTTACCTTTACTGATAGTCAACACTCTGGGGTTGATTCTACAGGCTAAAATAAGAGGAAAATATAAAATACAATTTTTTTAAATTCGCGCTTCGCCTTCGAGAAAATTGGCTTCGAATTTTAGCTAAATTGCGTGCTTTTTACGCGTCTGAGGGGCACTCGGAGGTAGGGGGAGGGCAGGGCCTCTGCTACGTCAAAAAAAAATTGAAAATTGTGCAAAAAAATTAAGAATAATTCTTTATTAACATTTCGGAAACTAATAAATACCCGAAGCTACAATTTTAGATTCAGGGTCCACACCTTCCCTCAAGCCACGTGTCGATCGGTCACTGGCGCCATTCGGTCTAAGTCCTACAGTGTTTAGAGTACAATAATTATAATAAACAATACGTTTAGGAGAAATTCAATAATACCACGAATTTCAGGTTTGTAAACTACTATAGTACGTATGTACATATGTATCTACCTCGCTATGCTTTCTAAAACTTCGGTTTACAGTAAATTCTCACACATTAGGTAGTTACGCTTTTTATAGTTTTTGTATCGAGATAATACAGTGGACGAAGAACATGTTACATAACAGTGATAAACGCCATACAGTAAGTTATTGTATCTAACTGTTTAGTGGGGCAGTCTCATTGGCAGACTCATTGACTGTTAAATGGGATGTTGAAGAAATGATCCATTATGAGTTGTTGCCTCGCAGTCAACCGAGGGAAAACGTAAACGACTACTACTTCTATTGTGAAAGATATGGGTTTGAAATTGGGACTATAAGATAAATGATGAACGTTCGTCACAAGCGGAGAATTTTGTTTAATCACGGCGATGTAGGTGCGTAACGAAGCAAACGATTCCTAAATTGCTACTTCCACTGTGGAATTACAGATCATTTAGCCACATTTAGAGACTATTACTTGGACAGTGTATATATATCTAGGTCTTTCTCAAAGTGTTGACAATTATTTGAATGGATAAAAGGGCAACATATAACTTCTACTGACAAAATCCAAAATAGAAAAAGGTTTCAGGATTCCAAAGAAATTATACGTATGATAATAATAATTCTTTATATCAGCTTCACAGCCAAAAAAATTTTGGACGTTATCGTACTTGATTTACATTTACCTGACTCTACAAGAACTAACTCAATCCACTCGTTCTTCTCATATCTACATTTTAGCTTAGTTAGGGTAATGCCCCAATTACCGTGCTTTGACGCCGACTTGCTCACGAAGGAATTAATTACTGACTTCTCTTACTTTAATTTTACTTGGTGAAAATTTATATTGGTGTTTTGAACTTTCCTCTTTATTAAAGCATTTTTTTCGGATTCAAAATGTTAATTTTTCATATTTTTTTAATTGAAATAAACATACATGTTTTTGTCCCTATTCCCGTGCTCTTTTTTTAATAGCGTTCCCGCGGTTAGGTTATGTCTTTCAACTTCGAACTGTTCAAAACATTTTTCTGCTCTACGAGAGGTGTTTTTATGTAATTTTAATGACCTTTTCGTTACAAAAGCAAAATATGCAAATATAAATTTCTGCTCACCCGTTCTGAGAAACGAAAGTAAGGTTAGGTTTAGCAGTTACAGAGGGAGCCAGTGGGCACCCAGGGGCACGGTAATAGGTACAAGCGTTAAATTCCTGTCCCAATTACCAGATTCACTTTAAAAATACGAAAACGTTTCAAAAGTGCTCGTTTTGCTACTTTTTCATAAAATTTGAAACTTTCATGATATAATAAACACTTTGCACAATCATGATAATTATCAATTTATTCACTTCTGTTAAGTACATTTTCCTTACCGTTTCCGGTAAGGATTTAGGTAAATCCATCGGAATCTTCATATGCATTTTTGAAATTTGTGTACTATGCTTTAATTGTTTAAAAATGCAACCTTCTCGTTTGTAACACATACATTAATAGTTTGACTTAATTAAAAAAATTTATTTCCTTATTTATTTATGCGAGTTTTTTTGTACGGCTTCTTTAAGTATAAAGACACGGTAATAGGGACAGGGCACGGTAATCGGGACATCTACCCTAGTTCCTTGTGGTTTTACGCTTTTTCTCTATACATAGCTCTTAGCCAGCTTATCGCCGTCTCATTTATCCTGCCTTCTACAATTTCCTCCTCGCCTAGTTCGCTAGTATGTCTCCTACAACAATCCTTTAATAAATGTTTTGTTGTACCTATTTCTAGTTTACATAGGTTGCATTTCCTTTTTTCCTTGTCTAACCAATATCGGATTCCCTCGTTGACATTTAGCGGTCTCCCTTTGCTTATACTTCTAAATCCTCTACTTTTCCCACGGTTCTTGTACAATATTTATATCTCATATTGTATTTGGCATTCTGAATATTATTACAGGTATATATTGCACCTGGCATTGAAGTTTTGTCTCTGGCAGTCAGAACTTCTCTGTAGATATTCTTCCCTTTCCCTGCTATTTTTTGTCCTCCCCATTTTCTTTTCCTTTTCTTTCGGGCACTCTTTAACTAACCACTACTTTCTCCATTTCTGCTGCTAAGAAATCATATCTCCGGTAGGCGGGCAAACGAGTATAAGTCAGAATTCTCAGTTTTGCAGAGAGATACTTAAAATATTTAAAGTCCTACGTAAGATCAGCTGTTAAATTTTGGGACACGAATGTTGATAACATATGTCTCGTCTCATTGGATTTTCAAAATATACTTCATATTCGACAAAAAATTAGCAAAGGAAATGTTATTTTTAACTTCGATTCACAAAAAAGAACAAAAATAGAGACTGTTTAGCTTGATGTGAGAAATTATTTTCTTCGTCGTATTAATCGTAGAAAATGTAGAAAATGTTAGCGTACTTATCTCGTTTTGACCAAAATTTGACTTATACTACTTTGCTTCTATAATCGTTAATTAAAAATTGTTTCTTCGCAGTTCGAGTATATACCGATGAAAATTACATCCCCTCACAGAATGGTCCAGTCCCCACATTAATTATTTATGTTACACATGTCGCTGGTGCGGGTGGTTCACCAATTATACTATAAGAAAAACATTGCCTGCCTTATATTATTAAGATGGAGAAATTGTCAACACAGGAATAGATGTTTCGATTTATTTATAACGACTGTGAATATTCGGTTTTGTCAACGAAATATATTATTCTCTATTATAACTTATTTCTAAAATTCCAAAATTAAAAGAAACGCACTAAAGTGATCGGTTCCATTAGAATATTCTCAGAAGAGTAGAAGCACTTGTCAAAGTCATGGAACAGTCTATATTTCTTTAGAGCGACATAACTCCATTTTGAAACTATGTCGGCCACTCTGTTTGCTCTACATATGTACCTATGACTCTATTCATCGTTATAAATCATATCTATAACATATCCAATCAATATAGGTACCCGCGTACTTACATGTCAATAGCCTTGTTCCAATTAATTACATATCCAGACAGGACAAACGTCTCGATATGGAGTACGTGTATGTTTCCTCGTTCCGTGCCAACATACAGCCATTTACTTTGCAGTGGTAGGTGGATGCACGTTATTCTGTTTAAAATAAGGTGACATCTCGATTATTCTGAATATTTCATGGTGATCTTTAGAACCGTACACGATACTCTCGCCTAATGAAGATCTTCAAAAGCGATTAAGGCACCAATAAGATAAAAATATATATAAAATTTACAAAGCAAAAAGATTCTAAGACCTTCTAAATATCTGAAACGATTAATTACTTAACTGTTTCGAGACGATCCTATTACATGGACGTTCTGATTAATTACTACATATTCGGATGGCAAAATAATATATTTTATTACTAGCATTTTGTGTTGCTGAAATTTTATTTTAGATTTCTTATTTTACACTTAATATTTCTAAAGCTGAACAATTTTTGATACATTTAGAAAATTAACACACTCAATTGTTTGACTATTATATACCTATAGAAAGCCGGTATAACCGAGGACGATATTAAAAAGAGTGCAGTAACTTTGGAAACTGACCTTTCCCTTTGAAACTTGAGACTCTGCACGACCTGTGGTATTTTCTGCCGGAAATTCCATAGGTGTAGGGTGTCATCCGCAGTGGCGGAAACCAAAGCTCCTTCATTTATAAGGAACTGTAACTGTATCACAGCTGTACACCCCTCGTGTTTTACGTGTGCATCCACGCCTGATCGGCCCAAACTATTGTTTCAACATCTTAATTAAGGAAAATATCACTCGCACGTACAAAAGTTATGCGTATATACATATATATGTGCTGTGAGTCTTATCTGGCGATGAAATCAATTTTTACCGAAGTAAATGCGTACTTATTTTCAGTATCGACTTTCTCGAAAAAGTCCCGTATGAGAAAATTGTATTTTCCCTTTTCTATTTATTTTCATACGAAGAATTAACCCCGTTCGGATCGTCATAAGTTTAGAAATAGCATTTATAAAGAGAATGGTGGAAACAAAAGTTCCATTATTTTTAGTAATAGCAGAGCTGAAATTATTTTTTTTTTGCAATAAATATCGATAAGTAAAGGCGATCTTAATTGTGTTTAAATAGAAAATTGAAACATCTTTTAAACCATATAAAAGAGGCTGCCAAGACGAGAATAACGACATGCAGAGGCAGAAATGAAAAAAACAATCTGGAAAATTTCCATCGTATTTGGTAATATTTGTAGTGATTAAGGTAGTTCCTGAATAATCTACTAAATTCGAGAATTTTTTCAAATTTCGTGCAAAACTAATTCGGAATACAAGAAACCCTTGTACGAAGTTTAAAATCGAGTTACCGCATAGTTATCGAGAAATTGTTAATTAAAGTTGATGCGTTTTAACACAGTGGCATATGGCGGAGTAAAAAAAAGAGGGTTATACCGTTAAGGAACTAGTTCTTGATCAGGCACTAATTTTTTATCAGTTCATGAAATAAATCGTTCTTTTGAGTTTATGTCAATAAATAATTGTTTGAAATAATTACTAACATAAAAATTGATAATTCAAAAATATATGTGTTGTCTATGAAAGCAGTTAGTATTGTTAGTTTTAGATGATTAAAAACTAGTTCCTAGTCACCTTATTATTCCATACCTTATAAATATTTAAATTATATATTTATTTTCAACTTTTTAAAATTTTTCCTTGAAGTTTAAACATTAATTCAACTTTTAGTATAAAAAAAGTCTATGGTTTAATGTTTTATTAGGTTAAAAATAAATATTAAAGCGGGAAACCTTCTAAACTGATCAGAAACTAGTTCCTTAACGGTAGTTTCAGTTTTTCTTCTGAAACAGGAAAACCATATTCAAGAAATGTGCCAAAATTGGCACAAAAGTACATCGAAATGTCAGGAAATGAATTTATCAATTTCAAATTTATCAGTTTCTTCGTAAATGCCCATAAAAAAATAGGTTTGCGTGCAATTTTTTCAGAAACTTACGTAGAGCAATCAACGTGGCAACGTCGCACAATCGATGTGTTTAGACATTTAAATAGCGAACGACGATTCAAATTCATACGAACATTTTTCTGACATTTTGGTTATAAAAGACGCTCCGAATGAATGCGACGTTGCCAGATCTGCTGCTCCAATTCACTACGCTAACCAATTTAATATTCTATTTCCGTATTAACATTATTATTTATATTAACATTGAACTGTTTAAAATATATATACATGATGGTAAAAAGTATTATTATTATTTCTATAGTATCATACTACTTTACATTTATCGTTTATTAACTAATTTTCGTAATTATCGTAATTACCTAATTTGACTAACTTATTTGGTTAGGAACTACCTTAAAGGGCGGCATACACCTAGATTTGACATGTCAAGAATTTGTTCTCGAAACCAAGCTCTCAAACACGGCACCCACGATTGCTCAAAAACTATTCAACTGATTTACTTCCAATTTTGCATGGCTATATGTTATACTATTACGCGGTTTTTGGTTCATAATTTATTTTTTATTGCATAAAAAGGGCAAGATTCCATGTCTCAAATTGAACGTTTCATTCTGAGTGCTGCCATTTCTTTAAAAATTAACTTTTTTGAAATCGGCCCAGTCAGAAAAGAAACAGCATTTGTTAATATATTTTAAGAAACTACTTTGCTTTTTGCGCTCACATAAAATCTGTTTAATTAGGAGTGGGTACCGCAAATCGCTGCAGCCAATGCCGCATTCGGGACTATATAGTCCCTATAACTATATTATATGCCTAATATTTTTACATACAAAAATGAAGTATAATAGCCAAAGATGTGACATAATTAATTAAAGAAGAGCCAGTGAGACGACTGAAATGGCAGTTACAGGCGCCCCAACCGGGATTAGTGACCGACAATCGGTCAGTTTCCTCTCAACCGAAATTACTGAACGAATTTCTCTCAGAATTACGGTCAACCGGAATTCTTGAAAGATAGATATACGGTCAACCTAAATTGCTGAGAGATAGAAATCCGGCCAACCAGAAAACTCCTAGAGATAAGAATACGGTCGACTCAAATTTGTGAGCGAATTTGTGACGATCGCGATTGCGACGCGCAAGTCACGACTCCTAACTTTAAAATTTCTACGTTGTTTCAATTGTTTTTTATCGCGTGTGAAACATTCCATTTCATGGCGAAAAAATAGTATACATGAAATAAATTTATAATCAAATTAAACGATTTAATTTACCTATAATAAACTTTCAAAAATAAATTTATGGTTAACATGCTGTACCCGTGAGAGGGGCCGCCAATTTTTGAGAGGTTTAAATAAAAAAAAAAATGGTATTCCAGAAATGGGTGGCCATGGGGATTTGAACCAGCAACCTGTGGATGGTGCACATTCGAAGGAGTATTTTGCTTGTTGGCATGTTATTCTGCAGGGGAGTATTTTTCTCGGACACATATTTTTATGTTAAATCTCTCAAAAGTTGGCAGCCCCCCCTCGCGGAGGGCTGCCCACCCAACTACCAACAGATCAGAAATAAAATAGGAAACACTATGAAGCTAACCTATAACTTTCCAACAAACAACGAGCGACGGCTAAAACCTTCTGAAGGTTACTCAGGATGGTAAACTTGACAACAAAAAGCAAGGCCAAGCTCATTAGGGTGGGTCCCTTAAACAATATTTTTACCGTTACGAGGATTACTAATTTCTTTTTGAGAGAACAACGCCCAAATTTCAGAAGAGTCACTTTAAAAATATTTTGCAGTTGTCAGTTGGTGATACCGCAAAAGTTTTCGGGGGTGTAAAGAGTTTAGGCTTCTATTTAAATTAACTACTTCTAGTAAAATGGTATATAATTTACAGCTTTAAATACAACAATGTCTCGCTAGATTGACGCCGTTTAGGTCCAACACTAGAGTAACAAATACATAGCTGCAAGGGTCTGCTGCAGTGCTGGTTTTAGCATATTGGCACCCCGGACAAGATTATCATGGCGCCCCTTCATGGGCACGAAAATCAATTAGCCGCTTTCTGCTTAACGAATCCAAACGGATATAAATGAATGAACGTATACAGCGGCGCCCCTACAGATTTGGCGCCCCGAGCGGTCGCCCTACCTGCGCTCCCTTAAAACCGGCGCTGCACAAGAGTGACAGAACAGCGGTTTATTCAGCTGGGTTGAATTCAAAACCCGACCCCGCTTCTCCCATAATTTCGTCCAGAGTTTCGCTCATTTCGGTGGAAATTACGGTCAAAATATCTCTCAGAATTTCTCTCATCTCACAATACGGTCAGAGACTCCTAACCGAAATGTAATTGGTCAGGCATTTCGGTTACCTCTAGGGTTGGTCGGTTTTTAAAAACCGGGTGTGAAACCCGGTTATTATTTATAAATTCGTAAAATTCGAAAACTGATTTTAAATTTTAAAAAATCGGTTTTATGTACTAAAATTAATATGCAGAAATGAATTAAATATTTAATTAAAAACCTTGACATTTTGACTTGATATCTCCTCATGGCTTCATATTTTCTGATGAAAAATACTAAATGGAATATAGATTTGTAATTTGGAACCACCTTTTAAAAGATTTAAATTTTGTACGGATTTTAGTTATTTTATTGTTTTTAATTTGGTTTTGTGTACAGTCTATTTTATTGTGCTATATTTTGTAGATGCATAAATATTAAATGAACTCAAAAATTGTACGCATTTGTTCGGATTTTAGTTATTTTAATTTTTTTAATTTATTTGATTTTGTATAGATAGAGTGCATTTTATTTTGTTATATTTTTGTAATTCCATAATATTAAGGAAACTGAAATTTTTTAAAATAAGTACAAATATTTATTTACTATTTTACTTTTTTTATGTGAAAATTTGAAAACCGGTTTAACTTTTTTTTTAGAATAGTGGAATTCGAAAACCGGTTTTCTCAGAAGTCGGTTTGTGTATAAACCCTAGTTACCTCTGAGACTCTCGCACTATTACGATCAGAATTTTTCCCGTCTCTCATTGCGGTCAAAGGTTATCGAGAGAAATATAACCGACTCCCTCGAATAAAGCGACAGAGAAAAATCATATTAACCATAACACCCAAATGAATAAAAGTTATTTATAAATTTTATTTCGACCGTAATAATTAATATATGTATGTGATTCACATATACCCAAATGAATAATAAAAAAAATATTTGATGTACAAATTGTTATGAAAAATGTAAAATAATCATGCATCAAATATTCCCGTTTCTTTCGCTAAAGAGCGTTCAGAGATTTTATTGAGCAATAAAGCGCGCCGTTCGGTTGAAAGTAGTTACTTTGTAGTAACTGCCTATCCCGATAACAACCAGGAAGCTTATCCAGCTGTGATGAGCATCCACACCCTGGTAAGTCTTTAGTCAGAATAGACCAATAGAAGCACCCAACGTGAAGGAACACATGGTTGACGAACCATAAACCCACTGCGCAATGTAATGAATCCAATTAAATTCAACAATTTCTCTTCCACGAGTCTGCTAATTTTCGCATAAAAAATTCAGCCACCCTCGTATTATACAACTGCCAGGCTTGAAATTACAATATGATCAATTTACTAAAAGAAACTTTCTTTCGCGAGATTCTATTGAACACGCCGCACCATATATTCCTATTTTCGTATAAATAAACAATATAGTCGGTACATCTACACACTTTAAAATGTAACTGAAATAAATGAACAACACGATTCATTAAAGGAATTATTATACAAACGTTAGGTCTGGATTTGAATCCTAACTTCACAGTATAATTAATTCATACTCTTTGGGATAATATTTTAAAGATATGAAAGGCAAAATTTTATAGAACGGAATTTAGATCATTGCGATAATTTTTCTTCTTCAAGGGCATTTTCCTTTTAATTATTAAGACTCCTAATGTTTTTCTTTAATGGAACTCTGTACACGTGTTCAACCCTTGCATATTCTACTACTATCAAATTACTTTGATCTTAAAAATGTACAATTATTGAGCAACGGATACTTGACGGTGCAAGATTAATTTATTTAAATTGTTATTGCGCTAACAGTTGTTACTTAATCTGTAATTCAATTGGCGAGGACCGACTACTTTCTCCCTTCTCCGAAGGGTAAAAAAATTTGCATCGTTTTTAAAAATGTATACGGAATAAGCTACTGGGTGCATTGTTCGCAAATTTTACATGCAACGTCATTGGCTTGTATACAGGAATCATTATAAAAACTTTAAAGCTGGTTTTCTCAAAACTAAATTTTTTGTGTTTGGGCAAGTAATATGTATCTCAAAAACTATTTATTATAATAAGTTGATAATCAGTTGTTAACGAAAAAGATACATTTTTTACCATTTTTAATTTATAATCCGTCATTTTGTGAATTTTAAACATTTTCTGTTTATTCTATTCTAAACCATAATCAGGCTCGTGCTTAACAAAATTTTGTTTCAATTTTTGTTCCAGCTCACAGTATTAGTGACCCGCAATTACTTTCGCAAATGGGACAGGTTTTCCTTCTAAGCATTTTTTTCCTATGGTATTTCTGAAAAACTATTGTTTGCAAGATCATGAAACAATTTGTTTGCATTGTGCAAAAGCCAATGGACACGTGTGTAAAAGTGGAGAATAATCCACCCAATAGTTTATTTCCTATAAATTCCTAAAAATACCCATGATGTTTTTCGGACCTCCGAAATAGAAACACCTCTCAAGGGGAGGTTCTGGTCTAGAAATATCGAAAAATCCACTTTTTTATTTCATTTTTCCAATGAAAAATACATGGATAAACCCGGCCTCTCGGCGCTCACGTACAACTTTGAACGCGTTTTTCTCTAAACTGTGTTCTTCAAATCGGTGGGACAAATATCTCGAAAAGTTATCGGATTCGATTGAAACTTTTTTTTAACCGACTTCAAAAAGGAGGAGATTATAGATTCGATCCCCGTTTTTTTTTTAAGAATACACCTGCTTCTTTTATGTAGGGGCGAAGCTTCTAACATTTTAAAATGTTTGACAAATTGTATTTTTTAAAGCAGTTGATTGAACGAAAGACAGGGGAAAAGTGATTTCAAATTTCAAATGTCGTTATTCTGTCAAAAAATGTCATTCTTTGTAATTTTGAAAGCTTTCTCCCCTAGGGAATTTTATGTCCATTAATTCTCTAGCATTGCTTTTTATTTCAGACCAATGGTTCATATACTACAAGTTCCACCGTTTTGGATGAATTTTTTGACGCCTCGACTTTAACGACTCCCCAGTGCCGTATACACAAATTAATTACAAAAAAATATATGCATTTCTATAGTTTAAAGGGTCTCCCTACCTTGACGAACGAAAAATGATGCGAACTTTGGGAATTTTTTAAAACAAAACCATTAAGTATATTTGCTTCCAGCCTTGAGGCCTGATTTGTCTATCTTTAGAGAATATGCGAAAAAAATTGTATGCAAAAATAGTGGTTATATGCGAAGTTAAAGCTTCAAATAGAGCGCCTTATAAAAATCATATGCGCATTGTTAGCCTAAAATCTGCCCTTGTAGTTGTCTAAATTAGAAAATTTAAAAAATTGTGTAATCTGTACGAGTTCAGGCTACCGCCTGAACTAGATTAAATGCGAAATACTGAAAATTAAAAAGAAATGACAGCGTCTAAAACAGACATCAATTTTTGCAAAAAAATCGCTGTTTTTTTAAGTCGCAAAAGTCTAATTTTGCAAAAACGGACTTAGTTTTAGTACCAACGAGAATGGGACATCTACTGAAGATATACATATATCAAGTTTGGAGTAAATCGGGTGATTGGTTCTTCGGATATCGTGCTAACCAATTCGAAAAACATATTTTTGAGAAACACGCGTTTAAAGTTTTAAGTAGTGTTTTTTAATTGAATTTTTTTAAATGTTGTCTAAATATGTACAAATATAGGCATAAAGTTTTTAATTAATATAATTTGAGGGTTTCTCTTAAAAAAAAAATCCCAAGTATCGCATTCTTTTCGGGCCGTCAAGGTAGGGAGACCGCTTAAGGAGGTTCGATACCGGAGCAAAAATGATGAGAAATCTTTGAAAAGTGTTTTAATCTAATGTTCAAAGTGTAGTCGGCATTGTGTTAAAATTTCAAGTCAATTGAAATTTTTTTTGAAAAAATTGAAATCAAAGATGCGCTCTCATAAACAGGCTGTTATGGGAGAAGCGATAAAATTTCTATAAAATGTTACACAGAGTCCTCAAAAAATGATGAGAAAGTTGTAACAAAATGTTGCAATGAAAAGCTTAAATATTCCTGTGAAATTCTAAAAAAAAGAAAATCGTACATGAACTGTATCAATTTATTAGATAATTGAATAAATAGACAGCAATGTGCTGGTATTTTTGGAACTGCCTGGAGGAACTGTTTGAAACGTGGCAACGCTGTACGCCGGTTAGTCATCTGTACAATGTATACTTTTACAAAGCATAAGGGAGGCCGGGGCAAAGTGAGACGAAAAAAGTTTGAAGTCGAATAAAATTTTTCCCTTACAATAAAAATGTGTGGAAATAGATTTATAATATAATTTGAACATTACTATTGATAAATGACGAATAGCAATACTTAAAATAAACTTAAAGTATATTAAAATTCAACTTGAAAAGAAAAAGCCAAAACGCACCACTTTACATGGGGTAAAGTGAGTTACTATCCGGGGTAAAGTGAACTGCAACAAAAGAAGAACTTTAATTAAGTATACAGCTAATTATTAACCCCTTGCGCTTGAATGACGTGTGTAGCACGGCAGCTTCTGTCTTTTTTGCACCGTGGTTGTCAAAAACTATGGAAATTTTTTTGAGGTTAGTTTCTGTTCCACCACGCCGCGTGGCTTCCTAGCCAGCTGACAGATTAGGCTATTGCGCACATCACTTGCGCATCTGTTCTTTGCAGCCATTTGCAGCTCAATTTACCCCGAATATGTACTCAATGAAAAATGAATTATTTAATAATGTTAGGATTAATGTTTTCTCAAACGCGTGTACATGTATGTTTATAAGCTTGTTATAAACACGCAGAAAAAAATTGGAGTTAAAATAACACATTTAAGACTCATTTATCCAAAAAGCTAAATTGAAA
The DNA here is from genome assembly GCA_963932275.1 of Andrena praecox. Lineage (NCBI taxonomy): Eukaryota > Metazoa > Arthropoda > Insecta > Hymenoptera > Andrenidae > Andrena > Andrena praecox. The sequence continues at coordinate 40,689,342 of OZ010731.1, forward strand.
AGAAAACCAATCGGAAGTCTCTAAAACTTCATTTTTAATTTTTTAAACGAATTTCCATTTTTCGATATCTGAATGTGCATAATTATCATTGTGGTATTACACACATTTATTACGTCACCAAAATTTGTAAATATATTCTAGTGTTAAAGAATAAATTAAGAAAGCTCATTTTACCCCCAGGTTCATTTGGCCCCGGTCTCCCCTACAGTAAAAATTGGTAAAAACACTACCAAGCTGTAAACATGTATTTAGTAATTTGTTGCGAACCGGTACGAACGCGCAAAAGGACGCCACAAGATGGAAAGAGAAAAAAAGATGGTCGCAAGGCGACGTTGCCGCATTTCACTCAAATATTTTACGCTACTTTTAATCTAAATATTGTGTTTCTAGCTGCATGAAACATACTTTTCGTTTAATTGAATTCCAAAACAAAATATGTAGTAATAATTTTATTAGGAATAGCCATGTAAATAACATTTTTGTCTACATAATTTTTTTATCTAAGATTGGTATCACTGCAGAGCTCCCATGTATAAGCATAGGCTTACGCCTCTCGCTGCCTGCCCCGCAAGTGAGGTATCGAACCTCCTTAAGACATTCTTAATACAATGCAAAAAGTCCCATCAAATTATCTGTGATAGTTTTCCTTTAATCAATTCCTAAAGATCGCCTATTTTTATGGGCTCTAGACCGGAACATCCCCTTTTAAGCCGTAAGTGACACCTCGATATTTATATGGGTATTTGTTTGCCACGCGAGAGTTGTAAAATAATCTGTCACTGAAGAAAAAGCCCAAGCGAACAAACGTATTCATAGCTCATTGTCAGTAAAATAAGTATCGACACGCATATCCCCTTTAAAACACTGAAAAGCTTGATAATTTCGTTTCAACGCGAAATTGCTATAGCAGTATTGTATTTTTCGCCCTACATTTGTGTACGCTTTAATCAAATACTTTCTTCCGTAATAATAAAATTACATGTCACACAGCTGAACAAATGACATATGTAATTTCATATGTGTATTTCTTTTGGGAAATTCAAGATGCTTGAAACACTAGGATAATTTGAATAATTCCAATGTTGCAGTTTAAGGGAGGAAGGAATAATATGTTATTTATCGCCCTATGAGGCAATATATAATCACGGAAAAAGTATGCATATATTTTAGTTGTGTAGTAATAGAATATAATAATACAAGTGTTCCCTTCCGTAGCAATTAAAATAAAAATCTTGGAATTCATTGATAAGGGAGAAGCGATTTAAAAAAATGAAGAAAACAAAGTAGAACCAATTGGGAAATATTGTGAGAGCGCCATCTACTTCAGTAAGCTCTGTAATCCGGTCAATCGCGTTACAGGACTGGTGTCACACAAGTATTGAAATAGTGCAATAATGTTTTTGTCATTAAATAGTCTGTTAAATTTTAAAAAATCGATCATCAAACAGTCGAAAGTCCCAATACTGCCCTATTACATGTGCAGCTAACCCGATTGGACTGCTTTAATTTTCGCCACCAGGTGGCGCAGCGGACTTAAGAAAATCCCAATAGAAAGGAATTGCCACGTAAGCCTTATAAATGAATTGTAAAATTCACACACTGCGCCCGCCTAAGCTAATCATTTACCACGTGGAGGTATTCACGATGTTATTAAAGGATACATCCTGAGGGATCCTGATTTAGTACCAATAGCAAGTAGCCTCTGAACTGGATCGAACGCCACTGCCGTCGGCTGATGTGGAAAGCCATGCCTGAATGTCTGTAACACAAAGGTACTTGTTTCATTTCATCTTTCTCGCTTAGTCAGTTGAAAGTCTATTCAATCTCACAAGGGCCACAGAAGTAACAATATGAAGTAAAGATAGCATTGTTCCTCCGGCTTTCAATGTGGTTATATTTAGCTTATTCTATATAATAAATTCGATACTGGATAATTCTATTGTTCTGTTGTATTCTGTATTGAATATGAGGTTATAACCGAAATCATCTGGTTATTATTATTACGATAATTATGAACCGTTATTATTACCTACTATAAATTCTTTGCTATAATTACACTTATTACCTATTTTCCAGTGGTATCGAAATTTTCTCTTGTTTTGTGCGAAATGTGAATGTAATTAGTTGTTAATAAAAAGTGTTAATATAACGCAATAATGCAATTACCTGGATACTGTAACCACTATATTTTGTAATGTCGTACATAAACTACAATGTATCTTTAGATATTCATTTATTTACGAGAATACCTTTTCCTGTTCATTCTAAAATTTTACCTAATACATACGTGTTACTCGTATCTATATACTTGTGTGTAATTAAATGCACATTAAACCGGAATTATCGCTATTATTGCAGACAATATCTAATTTTATATAAACATTAGGAAAAAGAATCCGATATTTCTGAACATTCTCTGTTTTTGACAGCCGTTCAATACTATCACTTCTTCGCTTTTTAATTTTTTATTATAATTTTATGTCAACTTGTGTTACTACATCATTTTATATTACTATAAATTGCACAATTGTCTACATGAAATTTTTCCAGGTTTCAAAATAAAAACCGAATTGATTTTACATAAATTCAACTTATACAGGATCTGACATCGACGAAATAATAAAAGTCTTTACGGAGACCTTTCGGTCTAAAAGTCGATTTTTTTTTATTTCATTTTTCGAATGTTCAACCTCTTAGGAATACGTGTTTAAAAGGATTTGTTGAAATTCGTAAAATTCCCGAAGTTATAGGCATTTGAGTAGCGGCAAATGCATGGGTCACAACCAGCCACTCGGCGTTCACGTAAAACTTTAAACGCGTTTTTCCCGAAACAGTGTTCTCAAAATCGGTGGGACCTGTATTTCCAAAAGTTATTATCCGATTCGACTGAAACGTTTTTTATTTTGAAGAATATACTTCTGGCTAGGGGGGAAACCAGAAAAATGACAAAAAATTGAAAATTTATAATTTTTAAAGGCGGTGAAAGGACGAAAAATATAGAGAAGAAGTGATCCCACACTTCAAGTGTCGTTATTTTCGCAAAAATGTCATTTTTGTAATTTTTTTCTGGTTTTCCCCCTAGCCAGAAGTATATTCTTCAAAATAAAAAAAGTTTCAATCGAATCGGATAATAACTTTTGGAGATACAGGTCCCACCGATTTGGATCAATTTTTTGACGCCTTGACTTTAACGATTCCCCAGTGGCGTCTGCAATGATTAATTATTAAACAAAAAAGAAATTTTTATAATTTAAGACATACTTAATACAATGCAAAAAGTCCCATTATATTATATATAGTAGTTTTCCTTTAATTAATTCCTAAAGATCACCTATCTTTTTGGGCTCTAGACCGGAAGGTCCCCTTAAGTCGTAAAGAGTGCGGCGATGTGTAATACGACTACGAGAGAAGACACAATTTTGGAAAAGCTGCACATATTAGTGACTTTATTCAAATTTATATATTACGTTATTTCATTAGGGATAAAGGAGGTACACATTTTATGGTAAAGTAATTAAAGTTTATCTATTTAAAATTTATTTATCTGTTATCAAACGGCAAACAAATTAGGGTACCTGCAATATGTTTGAAACCACTTAATAAATACGTTTATTATAAGTCTTTTTTATGTAAAGTGTGAACCCAACCTCCTAAGATGCGCAATACAAGGGGGTAAAATGTTGGGGGAGGCAAACCTTGCCCCCGGCCGCTATACAACCTACTAGCAAAAACAAAAGGAAATACAGTCGCATCGGAAAGTAATTTGACACTTTTTATAATCGCATAACTTTTTTAAAATTGGTCCAAACGACTTGAGTTTTTTTTTTTTTTTTTTAGAAGCTAGCGGAATTAGTTTTCTAGGTGACGTGTTTCGTCGTTTTGAAAAAAAAAAGGAATTGGTCGGAATAGCAAAAAAAATAGTAAAGGTCGTTTTTTAAACTTTTTTCTGTGAGCCTGTAATGAAAATTCAAAAAACCCGTTTGTAGATTGAAGTAAGTTGTATACATGCCTAAAATTTCATCAAAATCGATTAACGTTGCTCTGAGCTGCACACGTTTAAAGATCGCAGAATAAGGGTGAAAATCGCGAGATTCCCGAAATCAGCGATTTACTATTTTTTTTTTGCAATTCCGACCAAGTGCTTTTTTTTCAAAACGACGAAACACGTCACCTAGAAAACTAATTCCGCTAGCTTCTAAAAAAAAATCAAGTCGTTTGGACCAATTTTAAAAAAGTTATGCGATTTTAAAGAGTGTCAACTCACTTTCCGATGCGACTGTATGTAAGGACACAATTGGCAAGTATTCGAGATAACAAATTGCTAAAAAAAAAAAAAATAGTGAAAATAGCGCACATAGGTGAAGATACTCTAGTATGAGAATCTAAAGGTGGGATTCCACTGAGGCAACGCAAGGCAACGTGTCGCGTGCGATGATTGCGATAGTGATTGCATGTGTTGCATGCGAAAAAAGGATGCGACGATGTTGTCGGTTGCCGGTTGCCAAGAAGTTTCCTCAGTGGAATCCCAGCTTAAGTGAATCTGGCAACCGTAAATCAGAACATGTTCACGCTGGTATATTTTATTATTACGACACTCCTCACATTTCTCGATAAATAGATACTTTCAGATATTGGAGGTTCCAACAAGCATATCCTACATTCATTTTCCTTTCGTGGTGTGTACCAACGCTGATCGTGCAAATTTAACGTTGGGTTTCCGACTTTCGGTGCACTCAAGCAACAATAATATTTTGGTTTTTCAATTTTGCTCAACACAAACCCACCGTACGCGTACCAATAGATTTCCTAAACGGTTATTTCGCAGATGTATTGTGTTCTAAAGAGAATAAGTATGAAACATAATACCTATGTGAGGCATAATTCCAATTATAAATTATTTACATGTTTTACACGTAACTGAATACATACATAGTATGTAGTGTTAACGTGTGTGTCGCGATGCAATGGTCAGACGGAATGGATGCATGGAACTCTGATATCATTAATCAGGATTCTGACAAGCCCTAATCCCGAATAGCGGCATAAAGATCTTGATTTGGTGCAAAGATTTTTAAATCCGCACAAAGCTGGAACACCAAGGACGACAGCTCTTGGATTGATGTTTAGTACTTGGATGAGGCTTATAGGTGAACCCTCGTTACGAGATTCAATTCCAAAACGGGCTAATCGTTAACAGGAAAATCGTAATGAAATTGGGAGATATGCTAAGAAACCAGTTACAATAAACCCTCGCTATGAGCACATTTCACCTATGCGTTGGACACGCGTCGCTATCCTCGCCAGTTCCTGGAATCCTCCGGTCGGAAGCGAGAGAACCCGAGAGTGAGCGAGGGGAGACGAAAGAGTCGACGCGACGTCACTCGTTGGCTACGAAAGAGAGAAAGCATGATACTTTATCTCGCTTCGTCTTTCACGTGCCTTCGCTCTGCCGACGCTATTGCGTGTCGATCGTTCGCCGGTAGCCCCGATCGCGCGGCTATACGGCCTACAGCAACTTTACTTTACTATACCGAAATGTAAGAAGAAAATACAAAAGAAATATGATAGGTAGTAGAAAAAGCCCAAGCCATCCCGAGTCGAGGATTTAATGGCTATCCAAAGAACTCGATTAGGATCAGGATTGAAAGGGTATAGCCGGTTAAGATGGTCAAATGTGCCCTTGAACCGAATTCGACTCAAGATGAGTCATTCGAAAGCTTATAAAAAAAGAAACATTTGTGGCAAGTTTCAACTTTGTATCTCTACCCGGAGGGTAGTAAAGGGCAAAAATAGAAAATCAGGTTTTTGCCGAATTTCTCCTATACTAGAGAATCAAAAATTTTGAAAAAAATCAGAGGCATTTCTGTTATCGTGGCACATATTAGAGAATTGTTTCAGATTTTTAAATTAAAAACCGAGCTGTGAAAAATAAAAAACGCCAAAAAATGATGAAAAATGCTGATTGTGTATCGAAGCAGTCTTGGCACTATAATTATATTTTTACTGTAAGTCCGTATCATTGTTACTATTGACCTGAATTTTTTTCAGATTTTTCAATTTGGTGCGCCGCAGTTAAAAAAATTAAAAACCGATTTTTTCGTCGTTTTTCCCGTGTCAGAGTAACTTATACGTCGAACTGCTTCATGAAATAAGTGTTTTATGCGATCTTCAATGATTATACGTACAGCAAAACATCATAGGAATTAAAGAAACTGAAAAAACCGAATCATTTGAAAGTATGCTATGCGCCTTACATTGTAAAGTATCTACCGTATTTTCCAACGGCGCACAGTGGGGCAAAGTGACAAATTTTGTGTCAAAATCAAAGAACTTTTGATAGAAATGAGATAGAGCGATGATTGTTTTTTTTTGTTAAAGCTGAAACATTGCAGAATAAGGGAAAATTGCCGAGATTATGGTACGAACGTTTTTTCACTGTGAAAATTTGTGTTAAACTTGAAATTTTTCAACAAAATTGTGATTAATCCAATACCATGCACGGTAGGATTTTTTTCTTGACATGTTGGACCTCATTTCCTGTAGATTTTGTCACGCTGATTTCAAATCCGTTCGCAAAATTTGTCTACTACCTCAGGATTTTGAAAAAAATCGATTTATGTGAAAGACTAATGAAATCATATTTTTTTCGTTGAAATGATTTGATAACCCACTGGTTTGAAGGTATATTGTATTCCCATATATGGAACACAATCAAAATAAGAATAATGAAGTATTTGAATGTTTTTAGTTACATACAAAACACTTCGCATCTCGTGATCACTTGACGTATCGCTGTCCTGGTCACTGGCACTCTCTGTAGGCTGTGTGTGGCTGCAATGTAATTTAAATTAGATATCTATTTTCCATAATTATATTTTCATTTACATTATATTCATTTATATTAATGTCTTTTTTATATATTTTTTTTGTTGTTGATGAGAAGTAAGTTAAAAAGATTAAATACTTACCTTACTTCATGTGTAAATGAAAATATAATTATGGAAAATAGATATCTAATTTAAATTACATTGCAGCCACACACAGCCTACAGAGAGTGCCAGTGACCAGGACAGCGATACGTCAAGTGATCACGAGATGTGAAGTGTTTTGTAAGTAACTAAAAACATTCAAATACTTCATTATTCTTATTTTGATTGTGTTCCATATATGGGAATACAATATACCTTCAAACCAGTGGGTTATCAAATCATTTCAACGAAAAAAATATGATTTCATTAGTCTTTCACATAAATCGATTTTTTCAAAATCCTGAGGTAGTAGACAAATTTTGCGAACGGATTTGAAATCAGCGTGACAAAATCTACAGGAAATGAGGTCCAACATGTCAAGAAAAAAATCCTACCGTGCATGGTATTGGATTAATCACAATTTTGTTGAAAAATTTCAAGTTTAACACAAATTTTCACAGTGAAAAAACGTTCGTACCATAATCTCGGCAATTTTCCCTTATTCTGCAATGTTTCAGCTTTAACAAAAAAAAACAATCATCGCTCTATCTCATTTCTATCAAAAGTTCTTTGATTTTGACACAAAATTTGTCACTTTGCCCCACTGTGCGGCGTCGGTAGCGCAGCGGTAAAGTTTCGAGTTTATAAACCGCTGCGAACTTTTTGAACGTAGGTTCGAGCCTCGAACTTCCAAGTCCCCTTAGGCTAAGTTTTTTTTTTTGTTAATTATATATATTTCCTAACTATACGACACATTGCTCAATTATTATTTTCAAATGTTTTAAGAATATCTGAAAAACATATTAACCTGAAATATATATGTAAATATGAGTTTGGACTGCTTTTTATGCCACCGTTTCTCTTGTCAACACGATTTTTGTTGCTATCCATCCATAATTATTAAAGATAAGAGATTTGAAAACCAATTTCACATATTAATGCAGTGCAAGAAATGTTAAATAATGCCGTAATTGTCAGGACACTTGACAAGAGAAACGGTGGCATAAAAAGCAGTCCAAACTCATATTTACATATATATTTCAGGTTAATATGTTTTTCAGATATTCTTAAAACATTTGAAAATAATAATTGAGCAATGTGTCGTATAGTTAGGAAATATATATAATTAACAAAAAAAAAAACTTAGCCTAAGGGGACTTGGAAGTTCGAGGCTCGAACCTACGTTCAAAAAGTTCGCAGCGGTTTATAAACTCGAAACTTTACCGCTGCGCTACCGACGCCGTTGGAAAATACGGTAGATACTTTACAATGTAAGGCGCATAGCATACTTTCAAATGATTCGGTTTTTTCGGTTTCTTTAAATCCTATGATGTTTTGCTGTACGTATAATCATTGAAGATCGCATAAAACACTTATTTCATGAAGCAGTTCGACGTATAAGTTACTCTGACACGGGAAAAACGACGAAAAAATCGGTTTTTAATTTTTTTAACTGCGGCGCACCAAATTGAAAAATCTGAAAAAAATTCAGGTCAATAGTAACAATGATACGGACTTACAGTAAAAATATAATTATAGTGCCAAGACTGCTTCGATACACAATCAGCATTTTTCATCATTTTTTGGCGTTTTTTATTTTTCACAGCTCGGTTTTTAATTTAAAAATCTGAAACAATTCTCTAATATGTGCCACGATAACAGAAATGCCTCTGATTTTTTTCAAAAATTTTGATTCTCTAGTATAGGAGAAATTCGGCAAAAACCTGATTTTCTATTTTTGCCCTTTACTACCCTCCGGGTAGAGATACAAAGTTGAAACTTGCCACAAATGTTTCTTTTTTTATAAGCTTTCGAATGACTCATCGTGAGTCGAATTCGGTTCAAGGGCACATTTGACCATCTTAACCGGCTATACCCTTTAATTCCAAATTTCAATTCGATTCACCGACCATCCAAATATAATTTTGGATGCTGAATGATTACTATAAAGTAAGCGTAAAGATTCTCGACGCGACACGTATACCGTAAGCAGAATAAACATGTCAGCCAAGTAATTAAACCACCTCTGTCATCTACCTGCCCTCGCGGGCATTCGTGCCAAACTCCGACATAAACAAAAAGTGTTTATATCTCGGAACGCGAGCGTTCGCAGACCCATGTTTATGTGACCTGTCTCCGTCCTTAAAGCTGATCCAGCACGTAGAGGTTTACCGAGGAGCTACATATCTGCGGCGATACAAACCCGCAGGGGATTCGAAAGTCCAATCTAGCGTGGTAGAAGCGGCCATATACGCGGAATTTTACGACCGAGTTGGGCATTGTCCAAATAAAAAATGATTTAAATAGGTTTCAGATACTCTATCTTTTGTTGGTTATTAGAAGATCGATTGTAGCCCGAGAATTTATCTATAACTTATATCCGTCAGAGCTTGGTAAAGAGTTATCTGTATCCGAGAAGACCCTCATTATCTTCAACTGTTATTCAACAGTCGAAGGCAGCGTCATCATTTAGCCGGCACCCGTATCCGTCCGAACGTGATCGCTTGGTTTCTTCGCCAGGTTTTATTGAAAGGACCTCATTCGTAACATTGCAGATTATTCGAATCTAGATGTCGCGCGCAATTTATTTGTTATCCCTATGACTTTATTCGTTATTTGAAGCTCGATGTGGCGAGGTGATTTATTCGACGCTTTTATTCGTGATGCATTATTCGGAAGGGTTAAAGACACATGTTATCTTTATTCGTTGGCTTCGAATACCTACATATAACATCTTGATGCGATGTTGCCAGTTTGCAATATGTACAAATGGACGCACAGTGCGTCGCTCTTTATTTGTATATGGACACTTGAAAGAAAACAAAATAAAATCACCCAACACTCAGAAAAGACGTTAGTATTGGCGGAATCTATTTAACTCACTTGCTTCATGTGTTTAGTTATGTGTTATATCTGAGCGCCACCTACACATTATCAAAGTTAAGCATAAATAAAAATAACTTTCAATGGGTCATTCAATTGAAGGTATTAGATACTCGTTCTTTTGATTACTAAACCGTTTTTTTTACATACTTTAAATTCAGTTTTATTGTCTCGGAATTACACATCCATTAAATTGCTGAATTATACATTATTCCAACTTTAACCTAACTTTTCTCGGGAAAGGTAAAACACGTCTTGAGATTCATGTGGGAAACTATTTCTACAACAGTCTCCGACATTATTATACAAACAATTTTTGCACATGTCTGCCCCTTTTTTAGTTGCAGCCATTTTTATAGAAACACGTTCAACAAGGCCAAGCCAAGAAATTTTTGAACAGTGGTTTTGTTCTGCACCAAGAGGCAAAAAACTCTGAAAATGGTTGCAATATCAACGATTTAAAATATCAGAATTCGAAAGTTTCATATCTTCTTATGTTTATAATACCTACACCACTACCGTCTTCTGCACCCACGAAAAAATTATTTTCCTACACCACCGTGGGAAATTCACCAAAAATAAATAGAATAGCAGGCAAACTCTGCGAAAGAAGAGACGTTTTAAAGGGAAATATTCATTACCTGGAGAAATATTTCTCAAAAAAATTCTGATTCTATTATATCAATTATGTCCGAAATACCGATTTCCTTGCACATCTGTTATTTTATTTCAATGAGTTAACAAAAATATAAAATTACTTAAAAATGATTTATTTTTTCAAACTCTTGAAATACAGAAATTGTTGTATTTTCAAAGATTTTGTCCTGTTATTTTTCATTTTTACAATAGGTTTTTGAATCTAACTGAAGCTACATCATGTAGGAGAAAAAATACGTACTTCTATTTAAAAAAAAAATCGTAGGTGGTGTCGGGAATTCTGTAGTCATGACATTAAAAAAAATCTCTGTAACTGTCCACTCTGCGTGCCAAAATAGGTATGGAACATTTTCCGCATAGCTACGATTAAAGAAGATTACTAGGTGACCTGGTTTAGGTGGGTCATCATGTAGAAAGGCTTTTTGGTGGATCAGCTATGAAGAACCGAAATAATCTCATACATACAGAGTATTCCCTGATGGAATCTAGTTGACATATATGTACATACATTTCGTACTTAAAACAACTTAGAAACAATCAAATAAGATCATATGAGCTACTTGGTTTTGTTTCCAAATTTATAATAAGTTTTACTTTTTCGTGTCCCATATTTGAGTTTCTTTCCAAGATCAATAGGGAAAGGTTTGTAACACAGAGCTATTTGAATGTATTGTTGCAAAATTATTGATAACAAAGAAATATTACGTACTGTTTCTAATATTCATTGTTCCAGTAACAAATTTGTTATAGCGTAAAATAAAAGGGTAAAGCCGGTTAAGATGGCCAAATGTGCTCCTAAACCGAATTCGACTAGTGACGAGTCATTCGAAGGGTAAAAAAAAATTTTGGAAAGTTTCAACTTTGTATGTCGACTCGGTAAGGGTGGTGTAGTAGGGGGCAAAAATTAAAAATCAATTTTCAGCAAAATTTCTCCTGCACTAGTGGATGAAAAATTTGCAAAACATTTCTGTTATCGTGGCACACATTAGGGAATTCTTTCAGATTTTGAATCAGATTGAATTTTAATTCAGGTTGAAAATCCAATTTGTGAAAAATAAAAAACACAAGAAATTCTAAAAAAAAAAAAAAAAAAAAAAAGAAAAACGGTTTTGTATTGCAGAAGCTACCGAACTATAATTATATTTTTACTGTAAGTACATATCATTATTACTACTGTCCTGAATTTTTCAGATTTTTCGATTTGATACGTCGCACAATGGGTTGAAATCCCAGAAACATGGTAAAAATATGAAGTACTGAAGTACACTCTTTGATATTTACAAAAATGAGTATACTAAAGTTTTCGCGGTCGCTGATTACGAATCTGAATTCAAAATGGCAAAAAACAAAATGGCGGATCCAATATGGCGGACGCGTATACCCAAAAAATATCAGATTTGGTCTAAACTTGGTATTCTAGAGTTTCCGAGGTCGCTGAGTACGAATCTCAAGTCAAAATGGCAAAAAAAAAAATATCACGGAATATCAAGATGGGTCGATTTATGTATTAAAAAATATATGGTTCCATCTAAAAAAACCACCACTGCCGTCGTGGAAACATGTGTTAATTAAATATCTCGTTACAACAATAGTATTAGGATTCACATCTGAAAATAACAACAGATATAAATATTTCAATTAACAGTGTTTGCAAAAAGAAATTATTTTCATGTACTGGGAACCGTTTTGAATAAACTGAAATTTTAGGGATTGGAGCAAAAACGAGCAAAATCTGAAAATTAATCTCAGTTCTTTAATAATCAGAGATGATAACTGTGCAAACAAAAATGCTTGATCGGACTTGGAAGTTAACTAAATGTTTAATTGTTTTTGTAGATCAGCTATGGTAATTAAGGTTATACGAGGCAATTTTAAATTAAACATTATGAAAGTATTATTGCTTGCCGCAAACGTAATGTATAACAACAAAAAGTAATTAAATAAACACCTGAAATTGACGTCTTTATCGCGAAACAGAAGTTTAAAACACAGAAAGCACGAAAAATAGCTACACAAAATCGTTTGATAAATCATTTGGAATAAACATGTAACGGAGTTCCTACAGCTAACTGTTTTTGACCGACTCGGGTAAGGAAGAAAGAGTTGTAGAAGGCTGTGGATATACGTTTTATTGTGCGCACATATTTCAACTATACCAGGGATAAAAAATCAGATGTTTAAACATTCTTTTGTATTTCGATTTTTCGCCAAATTTTGGGGTCTCCTACCCCACTGTGCGTCGTAGTTAAAAAAAAATTAAAACTCAACTTTTTCATCGTTTTTTACGTGTCAAAGTAACTTACACGTCAAATATTCGCACATGCTTAATGAAATAAGTGTTTCATACGATCTACACAGTATCTCTCACTCCTCTCGCACCTTTTGTGAAAATCGCTACACCAGTATCGGGATCATTTACATCAAATTTGTCTCTGTAAATCTATATAAATTTAAAATAAATCGTTACAGCAAAAATACCCTACATATGTTTAGATTTTTTTATTGTTTTCAAAGAAACAAGAACATCGTTTCATTCTGAAGCGCCACCGATGCCGGGCAACGTATAATTACAAAAGGGGTAGGAGATAAATATTCAGAAAAAAATATTTTTGTACTTTTTTTGCCACTAATTTACATATCCTTAAGAACAATAAAACTTTTGTGTAAAACATTTTTCTATATGTTTTGCGATATAAGAGTTATACACGCACAAGTAAATAAAGTGGCTCGGATGAGGCGTGGTTTCTCCCTTAAAGTAAAAGCGGGAGAGTCACTATTTAAGCTAAAGTTCTTAACTTGAGCTAGTGAGTAACTCTGCAAAATTGTCCCTTGCGAGCTAACCATGTGTGGTAATGCATACCCACTTTGGCTAATAAAACCACCGAATTCTGAATAAACGAGAAACTCGCTAATCAAAGTTTAAACAGATCTCGTCAGATACCTTATCCATGGTCTAAGTTCATTTGGCTCGCCTTATGAACGAAAAGCCGCTGGCAATCACTCTGAGAACTCTAATTCCTTAATCCCTCGCAATTTCCACGAGCTTGATCCTACAACTGGCCTATAAAGCCACCAGAGAGGATTCGACAGAGATAATCTGAAGTTTTCGTGTCTCCTGTCCTCAATAACAAGCAGACGCGTCGTAACACACGGAGTTCCCGACTGGCAAACATGGAGATCTGGTGTAACGGTTCCCGGGAACTGGTGTTGCAAACGACGGACGTGGAAGAATATTCCGTGTCACGTCCAAAGTTCGGCCAGCGAACGTAGGGCGGATATTGCCGCACTTCTCCTCCAGGAAAAGCTCGCTAAGGGCACAATGAAAGGGAGGCCACGGTAGCTTCTGACAAGTGAACTTGCCAGAATTCAGTTGATGAGTTCTTCGGGGATGCAGCGGACTACCAGAGACCAGGGTCAATCAAGTTCCACATAGTCGCAGAAGCAGGCTTCTCACTTTAGAGGAGATCGAAGCAATCTGGCTGGCTCGCAGTTAACTATTTAATCAGTCCTGTGTTAACTAGACCGCCTGGAACAATCTAGCTCCACATCAGTTAACGGTTAGTTACTGTTAGATGTGATCAGGCTTCAACTAGTTAATCAGTTAGTCTTGTATCAATTAGGACGCGCAGGAGCAGTTTAGCTGCCAGTTGATAGGAGTAATCAGGGTATCAATCGATCAATTTGGTCAGCTGTTAAGCTGAGTGCATACAGATCGTGTTGTTTATACATAGGTCCTGGGATTAGCCTGGGTCAGCTAAAATGCCGTACACAAAAAACGTGTGGTCCTAGTTACGATAACATCGGTGACATCCGCATTGCAAAAAATGTGACGTTGGAAAAGTGGTCTGACAATTACAAAATTTAGACCTCCAAAACAAATAATTTCTTCTTCTGACTTTTTGTCGTAGGTGACTCGACTAGTATAGGGTAGATGTCCCAATTACTGCCACCTTAAGATTATAACCGAACTTCATTTAATCATTTCGCGTGTTGTGTAACCTAAAAATTGTTTCAGTTTGCAACATAATATTGTTTAACATCTCTTTCATTAAAAAAAAATAGTTTTATGAATTAAATATGAAGAATTTATTAATAATTAATCCTAGTGTACCTATAACTGTCACCTCGAAAATCATCTTGTCCTAGGTACATATATTTTTTTATTTTAATGTAAATCAGAATCTCCAATTAATAATAACTATTTTTTGTACATTTCTTTTTATACGTTACGTTTTTATTACGTATAATAAATCAAGTGGCAGTAATTGGGACACTGGCAGTAATTGGGACATCTACCCTATTCCCAAAGTTGCATTTAAGTATTATTTAGTTATACAAGAAAAAACACAATAATATTACAGGGCAGCAGAAGTTATACTGATCAAAGTATCGTTGGAAAAATAAACAGATACAGAAGAAAGTTATTCAAGTAGAATCAAATACAGTAATAGAAAGTAATATAATAGGATGTTGATTAATGGAAAGAATAGAGAGGCAAAACATTTTCAACAAATGGATTTTCAAAAATTTGAAATTGTTACTAAAGAATACAGAAGGCAATTAATTCGAATGATAATAATTTCGTATAAAGAAAAATGCGTTGTTTATCCAAATTAAGTAATCTTTAATCTTTGTTGCAGTTCATGGTGTATAGGCCCAGTGTCAAAGGGTCTATAGAGAAGGAGAGTATAGAAACAACGTGTGTTGCGGTTAAAATGTAAAGTTAAAGTTTACTTAGAAATTGATATACCTACAGCTGCTTCCATTTTACTATGCTTTGTTGATTGCAAGCACTTCTAGTAGGGGTGGAATCAAACTGTTCAAATTTTCAATTAATTATGAAATAACTAATTTTATGGCTATTATCTTTCCTGTTCCGAGAAAACTGCTATAAACTGCAGTGTTTTAACTGAAACTTTTATTCCATACATTTTTCTGTAAATAAGAAACTTTTATTTTCTTGAAAGTAAAAAAAAAGTCTAGTTAAACAGTATTCTGCTCTGAAAGGGTCAAAGTTGTAACAAGCAGATTTCCTGAAAATGTTGCGGGGTGGATAGCTCTGACGATGAAACCTTAAACCGTCCGGTGAAAATAATTATACAAAAATCATAATGTGCTTCTATATTTATCCAGCTTCCAATTCCTTAAATAATAGATACTAATTAAAAAAATATTCCTAACTTTTATGTTTTACCCTTAAATAAATATCTGTTCAAAAGTACATGATCCTCCAGAACTTTTATTAATCAAACATAAAATAACTGTTAAAACTGACCTCTTACAACTAGGGCTGAGACTATTCGAATAACTTAATATTCGAATATTTGACAAGTATTCGAATGCTACGAATAAACTTCGAATACTTGAGTATTTGAATGTTATTATTCGAATACTATTCGAATGTTATTATTCGAATACTTAAATATTCGAATAGGATTCGAATACTTGGATATTCGAATAGTATTCGAATACTTGGATATTTGAATTATATTCGCCAAATAATTGAGCAACTGAAGTATTCGAATACTCGAATACCGAAAAATTCGGCAAATAGTCCCAGCCCTAATTACAACAGAGTTAAAGTGCTAATGTACAAAGTTAACTTAAAACAGAAAAGAAATCATTTAAAAGTTAAAAGTTTGACAAATAACTGCTCGTTTCCAAAGTATCTAAGAAAAATGTCGTTGGCGGTAAGAACATTATGTTTACTAATACAAGTATGCGTAATGCATGTAATTTATATAAATAGTTGCAGTCTGAGTCGAACTTTATGTCTAATACAGTAGTGCTTCATAAACTGCACGTGGTCTAGGGTAGATGTCCCAATTACTGCCACCTTAAGATTATAACCGAACTTCATTTAATCATTTCGCGTGTTGTGTAACCTAAAAATTGTTTCAGTTTGCAACATAATATTATTTAACATCTCTTTCATTAAAAAAAAAAATAGTTTTATGAATTAAATATGAAGAATTTATTAATAATTAATTAAAACTCGCGAGGGATCCTAGTGTACCTATAACTGTCACCTCGAAAATCATCTTGTCCTAGGTACATCTGAGTACATATATTTTTTTATTTTAATGTAAATCAGAATCTCCAATTAATAATAACTATTTTTCGTACATTTCTTTTTATACGTTACGTTTTTATTACGTATAATAAATCAAGTGGCAGTAATTGGGACAACTACCCTATCTCACCTGTTCTCGGCTTGTCTTTTTTACTGTCCCCCCGCGGCAGTGGATAGGCTCGGGAGCCCGCGATAAAAATCGTGGCCGTACACCGAAAATCGCCGGCGCCCGGGCTCGAATGGTCGTGCGAATAATGCAGCATTACTGTATAACGCGACGTTAGCATGTCACAAAGTGTGTATTACCGCGATATATAGGGTGATTTATAATTGCACGATAATATTTCACGGCGTAAATCTATATGCGAATCCAAGTACAACTACAAAATGTTATACGATCATATGCCGTGCATAGCATAGCCCTTTCGATTCATAGAAAGTTGGAGGAAAATCTGAAAGTATTCGTTTTGCGGACAAACACTGTGCAAACACGAGATGATCTGATCTAATGTTTACAAACAATCACGTTGCCATAGCCATCATAACCTGCTGACTTAAATCCATTAGTTTTTTATTTAATAGAACATTTAAGAACTATTCTCTATGCGACACAAATAAATTAACATTCTTGATCTGCAAAAAATTCGAAGCGGATTCGAAATTATTCAAAAGACGACTGGCATTTTTTAGTGAGTGCAATACTTCTCTGTTACCCTCAAAGGACCCCATGGTCTTTTATATTGTTGTATTAGTTTGTATTGTCGTACTTTTGTCCAATAAGAGCTGTGGGTTTCGTTTGCTAAAAATATTTATTTAGCATGTAAGTTCCACTATTATTGTTATTCTGCTTTTGCCATTTATAAATTCGCAAAGAAGAGAAAATAAGGTACAGTAAGTAACAATGTGAATAAGATAAAAATGATAACAATACGCATTAGAATCCCTGATATACGGGAACATAATTTACTAATTAATGAACTCTTGCAGGACTCCCCAGAGGCTTTTAATTTTTTTTTTTTCAAAACTCACTTCAGCTGATTTTCTTTTCTTTTTCGTTCCTATTTGCCGGAATTAATAATGGAACACAAAGAAACATCGCTGCCAATATATTTCTAACTGTTATCGATAGGCAGAAAAAAATATTCGAGTCCCTCACTGCTCCCCTCTTGATATGCTAAGGGTTAAAATGTGCCAAAGCCTGTGTTAAGGGGAGGTTCCGGTCCAAAAATGTCGAATAATCGATTTCGTTTAATTTCATTTTTCGAATGTTCAACCTTTTAAGAATTCGTGGTTGAAAGAATTTTTTAAAATTCGAAACATTCCTGAAGTTGCAGGCAGTCGAGTAGCGGCGAAGCGTTGGTAAAACCCGGCCACTCGGCGCTCAAGTTTAAACGCGTCTTTCTCGAAACAGTGTTCTTCGAATCCAATTCGGTTGAAACTTTTTTCATTTCGAAGAATAGACTTCTATCCTCTGGAGAAACCTCTAACGATTTAAAATTGTTTGTCGCGAAAAACGTAGAGAAAAAATGATTTCAAATTTCAAGTGTAGTTATTTTATCAAAAAATGTCATTTTTCGTCATTTTTAAATGTAGGGAATTTCACGCCCTTTAATAATCCGGTATTATTTATTATTCCAGACCAATGGTTTAACTGCTACAAGTCCCAACGTTTTGGATGAATTTTTTTATGCCTCCACTTCAACGAATCCCCAGTGCAATTTGCAATAATTAATTACAAAAAAAAAATATATTTCTATAGTTTAAGACATTCTTACTACAATGCAAAAAATCCCCTTAAGTTAACTGTGGTAGTTTTCCTTTCATTAATTTCTAAAGAACGCCTATTTTGATGGGCTCTAGACCGGAACATCCCCTTAAAACAGGGGCTGAACATTTCGAGCACTTCCGACAATCTTCGTGGAAGTCAGAAACAATGTACGGCCCATTGTTATTCGTGCAACAATTTTTACTTGTTTCAATGTAGAAATTTACTTTCCGAAATATTGCTGTGCATTTATGAATCACGCTGTATAACGTGTGTTAGACACGCCCATAATCTTTTCCCACATGATTTATAGGCTGTGAAGAGGCCTTCGTACTGCATCTAGAGTAGACAATGAGCTAGATATATTTACGTACGAATCGATAAATGTGAATCTATGTACAGTCACTAGTGACAGTATCTAAGTAGCCTAAGGCTTCTATTAATATTATAAATAAATGCTTCTGCTCATAAATGAAATACATTTTCTTCCATCAGGTACAAATAATAAATCATGATCACTTTCTATTAGTGTCATAAATAATTGGTTTATTCATATGATATGTACTGATTGATAAGAAAAATAATAATAAACAATACTCTCCCAAATTAAGCGCCAATAAACTTGTTTAATATCGTTACTGTATCCTTAAAAATCAGTTTCGGATTCAAAAGCCAGTGTTCACACATATCACATTTTTACCAATATAATATTGTAGAAAAAGGAACAGTTTTGTACAAATATGAAACTATTATTAGGTTACGTACAATGGCTAAAAAGAGTTTCCGCGAGAAAAAGACAAGACATTGTTGAGAAAAATAGACGAGCTATGTATTTAAAAGGTTAACTAAAAACTAGTAATTAACACTCAGCAAAAACAAAGAAACTGTATTATAAACATAAGAGATTAAAAAATTATCGAACAAAAATTCCAAACGTAGTTGCAACAAATATTATCGAAACCGATTACGGTATAAACACTGCATCTGATTCATTTTGTAATGCACACCTGGCATCGACAGAAAATTAATTTTTTTAACTTCTTAAGGAATTATTGTATCTTGAAGAGTGTTTTTTTTTCTACCACCTCTAAGTAAGACTGAACTTTCTACGACATTTATTTGATGAAATCATTCTTGGTTCTTCTCTTGAAAATCTAAAATTTCGAGCACTTTCTTGTAGTCTTTTGTAAACTTAGGTCTGTTTCATCTAAACTGTCTTGTTTGTTGAATTCTATAGAAATAGCACTGTATTAATCACCACATTCGACGTATCATTTGAAAAAAATTGATGTCTAATGCAATAGTTTTTATTATAAGGAGAATCAACGTAAATAGACAAAATCTGTACAATTAAAATGTTATTCAACAATGCAAAGCAAGTAAAAGCAGTGTATGAAAATAAAGTAAAAATAATCACACACCATATCGTTTAATAGACAAAATAAGAAAGGCTGAATATTTGAAGCAGTAATTTTTTCAATTGGTATCCGCAGTGCATTTAACAAAATAATTTTTTAACCATTCTGATAACGTTTTACTAGTATCAATTATAGTTCGTCATCTTGTTGGCATTGATTTTATAAGCCTTTATGGGCTTTTTGTAGAGTTTTTTTAATCTCTTGTTTATTTTAATTTATTTATGAATTCAATAAATCCATGAATACTACTCAGGCTTCTACACAATAATACTAATAAACTGCATTTATTTATTCGTTTGCTGCTTCATTTCTCAGTTTCATTGATCCATTTAGTTATTAATAGAAAATATTAATATACATAGAAGTCATTTGTTGAACGAGGCACGTGCTTGGTAGTAAAATCATATCAAGGAGTCATTGAAAAAGAGGGAAATCACATTAATGATTGAACTTATTTCGTTGTATGTTTTTCCTTGTAATAAAGTTGAAACAAAAGTACGTAAAGACTTCTAAATTTTCTATTGAACTATTACGTGATGATTCTTACGATGTAGCTAGCCTCTACAAAGTATAAAATAACTATTTTTTTATTTATCCATCAATATACAGTTTTGCCCAGTTAAGTTGATACTTTTTGCTCACTTAGGACGTGAAAACCTCCGCAACCAACAGCGTAACACTAGTCATTAAGAAGTGAACAATGTCAAGTTCCGCATTTCTCATCGGATCTTCACGAAACTGACACCAATCGATTTCTTGCTTTTTGCCGATGTATATGATACCAAGCTCGACATAATTCAGGAGAGTCGGCGCGAGGCGAGTTCAGCTAGGATTACCAACTTTTTTCGGGAAAATATAGTACTGTACGGTCAAATGTGATTAAAAATATAATCCATTACGAAAAAATAAGTAGTACTTTTCAGAGGAAAGTGGTACAAAATCGAAGTACACTAAAACACCTTATTTTTTAAATACCTATATATATTTTTGTGCATTTTGCATTATTACTTAATTTATTGTTCTTAACAAATATGTGGAAGGTTTGATTGCACTGAAAGTCGAATTTAACATATATAAGGAGCTCATTTTTTATGAGAGATAGACTGACTCTGTTTCTCTCTTCCCGCCACTTCATATACATTTTAGAAAAAATCCTCTCTGTTAATGTTTAAATTCGCAAATTAAAGTTTGGATGTAAAAGCTTTAGAATTGTAGAGAAAGATGAGGAAGAAAACTAAAAAATGTAGAATTTTATCGATGTATCGGAAATATGTATAGTATTTTTACGTACTAAATCTTTTTTTTACAGTAAAGTAGACGTAGAAGTTCGCAGCGGGTAAAAGTCCGCACCATGCGAATTTCATTGTTTGAGTTGTGGCACTTGCCAATGGAGATTGACAGTCAATTGTCAATCAAGGTAGAGTCACCAGTGTGGAATAGGGCTGGGACTATTCGAATAATTTAATATTCGAATAATTTAATATTCGAATATTTCAGTATTCGAATATTTCAGTATTCGAATATTTCAGTATTCGAATATTTCAGTATTCGAATATTTCAGTATTCGAATATTTCAGTATTCGAATATTTCAGTACACGAATATTTCAGTATTCGAATATTTCAGTACACGAATATTTCAGTACTCGAATATTTCAGTACACGAATATTTCAGTACTCGAATATTTCAGTATTCGAATATTTCAGTACTCGAATATTTCAGTATTCGAATATTTCAGTATTCGAATATTTCAGTATCCGAATATTTCAGTATTCGAATATTTAAGTATTCGAATATTTCAGTATTCGAATATTTCAGTATTCGAATATTTCAGTATTCGAATATTTCAGTACACGAATATTTCAGTACTCGAATATTTCAGTATTCGAATATTTCAGTACTCGAATATTTCAGTATTCGAATATTTCAGTATTCGAATATTTCAGTACACGAATATTTCAGTACTCGAATATTTCAGTACTCGAATATTTCAGTATTCGAATATTTCAGTACTCGAATAGTATTCGAATACATCAGTAAGTTTCAAAGTCGATCGGATATGTTGCAATGGGATAAAATTAACTTACAAGATTTCACCCTAACTAACTAACGAACTCACAACTGAATCTAAATAAAAACTTGTGAAAAATGAACCTAAAGAATTTGATTTATAATTCGTATAATTCGATTTTATAATACATCAGTATTCGAATGCTATTATATTATATTACTTAAATATTCGAATAGTATTTGGATACTTGGATATTCGAATTATATTCGCCAAATAATTGAGCAACCGAAGTATTCGAATATTCGAATACCGAAAAATTCGACAAATAGTCCCAGCCCTAGTGTCGAATTGTGTAGCTGCGCTTCGTTTCGTTATCGTACAATGCGGTAAGTAGTGAATTCGTTAGTGCTGATGTAATATTCTCATTTTTAGAAATCACTATTATTCCTATAAATTGATCAATAAATATTTTAATTAATGTGTCGTCTGAAAGAACTGAAATTCTTCTATTGAAAAGTACCAATAGAAGTTTTGAGTTCTCCTCACAGATAACAGGATTGATTAAACAATGGAAAAGTAGCTGTGGGGGCAAGAGTTCGCACAATGCAGTGGGGCAAGAGGTCGAATGCAAATTCCCCATTTAAAAATCCCCTTGAAGTAAATGAAACAATGAAAAGAAAATATGAATCGCGTTTTCCTCGATTATTTTTTTCTCCTGGTTTTTCAGATCGACTTTAAAAAATTACAGTGTGTATAAAACATGTGCCATTTCCCGCGCAACCTATGATATGGTCCGTAAAAGTTCGAGATTTTCATACAAAAATTAAAAAGTCGCGGATTTTTAGTAACCCACAAACACGTTCGAATTTTTCTTCCAATAATCGCCGTTTTTTGGCCACAAATTTAAGAATTCTGTTTTAATTTTAGCTTTTATTGGTTGCGCGGGAAACCACAGATGTAACAAACAAGAATCACACCTTGAAATTGGATTACGTTACTTTTTAAGACCAATATTACAACAAACCCACAGAAGGACGTTAAAATGTTTACCAGTCAGCACCGTCATTTTTAAAGTACATGTATATTTCATACCAACTTTCTTTCAATCTCTATAATAATAATAAACATTGGGTAAAAGGATATATCTGAATTTGCTTTCAGTTTCTTTACAAATACATTAAAAAGAAAGTGTTTCTTTCACGGAAACCGAATGCCTAGTCCCCTTAAGGGAGAACCCATCTCTTTTATTCAAGTCACCCCTTTTATTTCTGCAATTATAATTCGTAAATTACAAAAGATATCGAAATAAGATTTAAATAAATGTTGTACCGTTTCTGAGGATATATGTATTTGAGGATTATATATTTTGGAACTGATTATGTTACGAAAATTAAATTTGTCCCCTCCTTTTTTCAGAAATTTTTATTGTTTTCCAAATGAGTAAGGCTTCTTTTTATTCTAAATCCTACAATGTATAAAATTGTATAATTACTGTAATTACTGTGTGTAAAATTCTCGCCCCAATTTTGTGTATTTTATCCATTACCAATTTCTGAGTGGGGTTTCTCCAGACATAACGACCTCCATCCGAGCCAAATATATTTTTAATACATTTTTAATATATTTGGTTCGGATGGAGGTCGTTATGTCTGGAGAAAACCCAACTCAGAAATGAATACTAAAAATTAACGTGCTACTGTAAATTACTACGGTGGTTCCGTGATGTTGTGGGGGTGTGATGGTTGCAAACGGCACTGGTAATCTCGTTTTTACGGATGGCATTTTAGATAAACATACATTTTTAAATATTTTAAAAAACAATTTAGAAGAAAGTGCGACCAAAATGGTGATATTGGAAATTTTTTATTTCCAGCAAGCCAATGACCGCAAGCATACGGCCAATTTGTGCAAGAATGGTTATTGTATAATACACCGCATGGGGTACATACACCCCCATAAAGTCTGGAAATTAATCTCGTCGAATATTTGTAGGCGGAAATCGGCAGGAGATGAAAAAAAATCGACACAACTTCAAAAGACGTACTAAAGCAAAAGATTTCAGAAGTATGGAATTCTATCAAATCTAAAATAACTGAAAAACTAGTGCGCGGCATGCGACAACGTCGGAAAAGCGTAATTGGGGCCAAAGGCGGCCTAAATAAATATTAATATAAAATAAGCTGCGTATAATTAATGCCGTTCGAATACTTTTGTGACCCTGTTTCAGTACATCTTTGCAATAAATGTTTCATAACTTCTATAAATATTATCCGATTCATTTCAAATTTGGTATATATAATCTCGATACTTGTGTCTTGTAGTAGTTACAACATTACTTTTTAATGTTTTTTACTTTTATTACTTTTAGTTTTAATAGCGAGCGTTCGAATACTTTCGTGGCTCACTGTATCTACAGCCATGTTCCAATTCAAATTCTATGTTTGTCTTCCTTTACTTGAATTCTTTATGAATTTAATTTACGTTTTATTAACTATCAAGCTAATTTTACGTCTTCTTATCAGTTTTCTCACTTATAAATGACATTTTCCCTACCATTCTATAACTTAAATAGTTAAGCAAATGTTGAGTTTTTTTTCGTGAGAATATGATTAGATAATGTTTAAACACTTCACAACAGCATTCTTCCTTATTTGCCCTACAGCTTAACACAAAAGTTATTCTTTTGTACACACCAAAATCGGGATTTATTTACTACACATGTAACTATAGTAGGTGTACAAAGGATGAAATTAAAGGTCAAATAAACTTCTAGCACGGTCACGTGAAAATAGATACCTGTACTTGGCGTCGAGACGCTACCGCGTCTCTAGATTTATAAAGTCATATGATTATAAAGTTTAATAATAAACTGACTTGAAACTTCATTTCGATTTATCAGCACAAACATTTTGTCTGCATTCATACTTTTCCTGGTGCTTCGTGAATTGTTTATATTTCACACTTTGCAAGCGTGTTTATTTTACACAGAAAGTAACTAACAAATTAATTCGTAGAATCACATTTCGCTTGAATTGCGAGTGTGCAAACAATTTCTAACGATAAGCCATAAGTTCCTTAAACTTGAAGATATTTCGCACTACGATTATTCTATCTCATCACGCTATAAAGATTTCGATAAGTTTACACCATCTTCATTTGCAGTAAGTCTTCGAATATTTATTTTTAATTACACAGTATTTCATTTCATTAACCCAACTGCAAATGACATACCCGAAGACAGGAATGACCTAGTCAAATTCCTGCATTTCACATTGTAATATTGAGCGTAATTATGAATAAATGAATATAATATTACATAATTCACGAGAAACCTGGGAGATTAAGTGCATTGTATTGCTAATTTGGTAAAGCTTCTGTACTTGGTATGCGTCAATAAAATTAATGTACATATTTAACTCTAATTATTACTGTTATTCTTCGATTACAATTAGGGCTGGGACTATTCGAATAATTTAATATTCGAATATTTTATAAGTCGAATGCTGCGAATAAACTTCGAATATTTGAGTATTCAAATGTTATTATTCGAATACTATTCGAATACTATTCGAATACTATTCGAATACTATTCGACTATACTGATGTATTCGAATACTATTCGACTATACTGATGTATTCGAATACTATTCGACTATACTGATGTATTCGAATACTATTCGACTATACTGATATATTCGAATACTATTCGACTATACTGATGTATTCGAATACTATTCGACTATACTGATGTATTCGAATACTATTCGACTATACTGATGTATTCGAATACTATTCGACTATACTGATGTATTCGAATACTATTCGACTATACTGATGTATTCGAATACTATTCGACTATACTGATGTATTCGAATACTATTCGACTATACTGATGTATTCGAATACTATTCGACTATACTGATGTATTCGAATACTATTCGACTATACTGATGTATTCGAATACTATTCGACTATACTGATGTATTCGAATACTATTCGACTATACTGATGTATTCGAATACTATTCAACTATACTGATGTATTCGAATACTTTATACTGATGTATTCGAATAATATGGTGTGAAGTGGGTCAAAATTAGCTTACAAGATTTCACCCTGACAAATGAACCTAAAGAACTTGATTTATAATTCACACCATACTATTGTATTCGAATACATCGGTATTCAAATAGTATTTGGATACTTGGATATTCGAATTATATTCGCCAAATAATTGAATATTCGAATACCGAAAAATTCGGCAAATAGTCCCAGCCCTAATTACAATAAATTATTATTGTAGTATTCTAATAATTGTGTTGTTCATATATAAATGTTAATAAATGTTATTCTATTACTGCATACATATATGACCGATTATAGATTGCTAAATGTTGACTGGCCACGTTGATGATCTTTTTTACCAAGGGAGTTGCTTTTGACTACCTGATAAGTGAGAATGCGTACAAAAAAACTGCATCGCGCTTGTAATAATACAGTGAAAATTTTAAAAATACAATTAGGGTTACTAACGTGTTTATGAGATTCAGTTTCAGTGCGTATTAGTACTTACGTTAGTGATTTATTTTAATTCGAATTTGTTTATTACACGGCAAATTATTCTTGAAATGAAAATCTATAGGAAATTATTGAAATACCACTGTTTCAGCTAAAAAGTTGTAACAGAGAAGCACACGTTTCTTACATATGTACTTAAGATTAAGCATAAATAAAAAAAAGGTTATCAATGTGTAATTGAAAAGAAATATGTATACACCGTCCGAAAAGGATGAACGAACAGGGAACGTAACACGAAAGGGGGATAGGATTGATTTAACGCCTCGAAAGGCAGATACAGTTGAAATCGATTTTGATGCAGCCCTACTGCCTTCCTACTGGTCGTGAAAACTGCCCTCGTTCTATTTCAGCGTAACAGAGAAGTAGGTTAAAATACAACGATACGAAACTTATGAACAGCGAGCAGCATCTGCTTTACACCGACACGCCCGGTTTCAACTTCCCCGAGGTGGTCTCTGGTCAATTTCCAGCGTTTCCGCACTACTCCGACGTCTTGTAGATGTGTAGACGCCCGAGCCCTAACATCCGGTCTATCCGTACCGTCCCGACACACTGCAGAGCTGCTAGTAATGTGTCACTAGGTCAGGAAAAGAGATGCGAGGCCGGATTTCTGACTTTATACAAGGTGCTCGATAAATCGTGGTGCCAAAACGTGATAGAATTCTGATCATTTTTAATGATTGTAATGAAAAGAGTTTTGGATTGGTATATAAAGTATGATCGGATGCATGAATGTTGGGCGTCAAGGAAATAAAGCTGGACGTGCGTTTCAACAAGACTTGCCAACTTAAGCTCTTTCCCACTGCGATACATGTATCGCGATCCTACGGAACCGGCTGAATTGGGACTGCAGGCCGGGCTAGAGCAGCAGGCCTCCTACACAGTTGTCAGCAGGGGTGTGCGGGTACCCGACGTTTCGGCCTCGGGACGGGCCGGAAACTTTCGGGTGAGATCGGACGGGATCCCGATACTTTCGTATTCCTCGAGATCCCGAACTTTTCTGGATCCCGCGACTCGTTTCGGGCTACAGGCATGACCGCCATGAGCGGGCAATTTGATTTCAGGTCGGCTCGGCAAAACTCGGACCCGATCGGCTCGAAAGCCAGCTATTAAGAGTATCTACTAAATATCAGTACCAGTGATAAGTTTTTACATTTCTGTCTCCTGTTAAATCATAATTTGTATCTTATTATTCATTTAAATATATATTTTCATTGTTACCAAATAGCCTGTGACGTGTCATATACGTACTTAAATAAATACCATATTCAAAATTTGGGAGAAAGACTATTTTTATATCGATAATCTTTTAAAAACTTAATAAAATATACTTTATACTTCGTACTTTATGTAAAGGGAATATATACCTATTGGGTATTAAGTTCTTCAAGATAGGTTCAGATTTAACACAGAAAACGTACGGACAACTATAAGCATACAGAAAGGAATATTTAAAAATATACGGGAAGGCGAATATTTTATTATTTCAAATTAACATGTAAGAAACATAATGGTTCTACGTTCTCAGGTAACAATTTTGTTCGGTTACCGATAACGATATTTGCAACAGTGGAAGGCACCCCCGCATTTCTCATTCCCTGCCCAGATTCTGTAGGAACAAAATCCTTATTCTCTAGCATTGTTCGTTATATTTTATTAAGATTTTAAAATATTGTCGATATAAAAATAGTCCTCTCCCCAAGTTCTGAACATGATATTTATTTAAGTATGTATATGGACATATTCAGTATTCACAGATTTGGCAGCAATGAAAATACATATATAGGTAAATGAATAATAAGATACAAATTTTGATTCAACAGGAAACAGAAAGGTAAAAACTTATCACTGGTATTGATATAAATGATATACACAATTCTTTCCATCTTGGTCCCCTCTTAATGGCTAGCTTACGAGCCGATCGGGTCCGAGTTTTGCCGAGCCGACCTGAAACGAGTCTCGGGATCCCGAAAACATCCGATCCGTCCCGAGAGCGGGGAACTCGAGCCTCGGGACGATCCGCACACTCCAAGTTGTCAATGACACGGAACTGACACGGAACTGACACGGAACTGAGACGGAACGGATATGTGGGCACAGACCTTAACGGTACCCGTCCCTCTATCCGTGTGCCGCACGCGCTGCCGTGGCCGGCGCTCTCGGCGAGAATTCGTTTTCCCGACATCGAAGCGCTTGCGACGCAAGCAAAAAGTCCAGAGTTCAAATCCCGGTGCCGATATTCTACTTTTTTTCTTTATTTATTCTCTAATTTCTCTTTCTATATTCTCAGAAGACTAAAGGCTTAAAAACTGTTAATTTGCAAAGCATTTTCGAAGCGTGATTTGCTGCTAAAGATGCGATCCCGTTCTGGCTTGTATCGCACCACTACAAGCGTACCCTACCTTCTGTCCGTGTGCCGTACGCGCTGCCTGGCCGGCGCTCTCCACCGAAAATTCATTTCACCGGAACCTAAGAGCTTGGGTCGCAAACAGAAAATCCGAGGTTCAAATCCCGGTGCGAAAATTCTACTTTTTTCATTAATTATTCTCTAACTTCTCTTTCTATATTCTAAGTAGAATAAAAACTTGAAAAGTATTATTTTACAAAGCATTTTCGCAGCTGGATAATGTACGATGTTGGTCTTCTGCCTTTTTATACATAAACAGAAATAATTCCTTGAAATGCTGCTTACAGAATAAGCTCCTTTCTAGGATGGACTCTTTAAAATTCACGTCACAATGAACAGTTACAGAATCGGTGATTTTCGTTTCAGGTAAGCGAGCCGCCCGCGAATTACTGTAATGAGGTTTGAAAACAATATCGACAGGTCTAGAAAACCGCACAATTTTCACATTTCTCATTATAGCTCGATCAGAGTATTGCCGATGGATTGGTGAGTTTATGTCGACGACAATAAATCTAAACAAAAAACAATACGGTCTATTTTTTATTATGAAGACACGTTCAGAATTTCAGTGTTCCCCGCATTAAGGGGTTACCGCAGTCAGTAAGGTCAAAAAACGAACGATTCTTTGGGAATTTATTTCAGAAAGTACATGCATTTTTTATACAAAGGTTTTTGTATTCAGATGAGGAACCGTTTAACAGGTTATTTTAACTGGTTATTACAGCTGATTTCCCGGAAGCTGTTTTAAGAAACAGCGACAACACACACTATGTTCACTAAAAATGGTCCGAATTTCTCCATGTTTGAACTCATTTTCATCAGGAAATCCTAAAAAATCCATTGGTACTACTTTCACGACCATTTCTCAAAAGCATGATCACTTTAGTTTTCTGTACTGGGTATTTTACCTGGCCCAACGGTGTTATTGTTCTCGGCAGTCAATGGACGGCCTACCCGGGACCGCAGGTCCTCGCTCGCAGCGAGTGGGTAGGTCTTTCCCGATAATTCGGAGCCAAAAGCATTTCAATAATCCGAAGAAGACTGAGTGTATCAACCTGATTAACACGAAAAGAGCGTCATTGACTAAGAATGGGTTAGTAAAACTCTTCTGTAGGTATAAATGATATCATTAAGACGAGTACGAAACCTGTCGATATTATTTTCAAACCTCAATACAGTAATTCGGGGTGCGAGTGGTAAGCCGACCGTAATAACGGAGCGGGCGACTCGCTTACCTGAAACGAAAATCACCGATTCTGTAACTGTTCATTGTGACGTGAATTTTAAAGAGTCCATCCTAGAAAGGAGCTTCCCTAGTAGAAATTTGTCTCGTTTTTCCCTATTTCTGGTGAGGTAATAGCCAGGCTTGGATAGGGAAAAACTAGAAAGGAAAAACTAACCAAATTCCGCCTAAAACCCAGTCTGTAAAACTGGAATAGTTGTAACTCGACTCTGGCTAACTAGTTCACATCCAGTTTTTCCCTTTTAATTCCTGGCTAGTTATAACCTGACTCAAGCTGTCAAGTCCATATCTAGTTTTCCTTATTGAATTTTAGTATAGGTTTTCGCCACCAGAAACTTGTAAGGAAATGTGTGGAAAAATTAGTTGAAAAAAAAACAATCAAATCTATATTTAAAGATATCGCAGCAAGTCAAACATATTTATTGAATAAAGCAAACATGGAATCTAATGAGCGGAAAAAAAAGTAAGTTCTAAATACGTTACTTCATATATCAAGATATTCGTACGTGACAAAATACTAGTTTTATTACTTCTTTATAGCACCATAACCTCATTTTTCATAATTATCTTTGTATAAACACCCATAAACATTAAAAAATCTGGGCAAAGGAGTTTGGAAAATGAAAGGCTTCAAGTGAAGGAGTACGAAAAGGCTTTGAGTGATGTATTGCCGAACGCTAAAGATTGGAGTGGAGGTAGAAGTCAGCGAAAGAAGAAGGAAAATACCGAAGAAGCCGAATAAAATTGTAATACGGTAAAGGACCCAATTACTGACACCTAACCAATTACTGTCACCTTAAGCTATTTTACTTAAAATAACGAATAAATAAACGTTGTAAAATGTAAAGTCATACATAAAAAGAATTATGTAATTCAACCTATAATCTATACCTATACTATAGATTATATACTATAGTTTATTTATTCGTTATTTTAAGTAAAATAGCTTAAGGTGACAGTAATTGGGTCCTTTACCCTATTTTTCAATTGTTACCAATTAATTTTATTGAATAAATATTTTCTGTCAATTGAACAGGTATTTGTAATATTTTTTTCAAAATTCGACAATAAACGTTCGCTAGTTTTAAGCTACTTTTCCCTACCAGTTTTTCCACACTATCGCCTGGGAGGGAAAAGCATTACATGACTAGTAGGGAACTAGTAGGGATTCCTAGTAGGGCGCTAGTTGCACCAAGGGAAAAACTAACTAGTGCCCCACTTTTTCCCCAGTTGTATTTCTACTAGGGTTATTCTGTAAGTAGCATTTCAAGGAATTATTT
Source organism: Andrena praecox (assembly GCA_963932275.1). Taxonomy (NCBI): domain Eukaryota; kingdom Metazoa; phylum Arthropoda; class Insecta; order Hymenoptera; family Andrenidae; genus Andrena; species Andrena praecox. The sequence continues at coordinate 40,720,624 of OZ010731.1, forward strand.
CTGTTTATGTATAAAAAGGCAGAAGACCAACATCGTACATTAGCCAGCTGCGAAAATGCTTTGTAAAATAATACTTTTCAAGTTTTTATTCTACTTAGAATATAGAAAGAGAAGTTAGAGAATAATTAATGAAAAAAGTAGAATTTTCGCACCGGGATTTGAACCTCGGATTTTCTGTTTGCGACCCAAGCTCTTAGGTTCCGGTGAAATGAATTTTCGGTGGAGAGCGCCGGCCAGGCAGCGCGTACGGCACACGGACAGAAGGTAGGGTACGTTTGTAGTGGTTGCGATACAAGCCAGAACGGGATCGCATCTTTAGCAGCAAATCACGCTTCGAAAATGCTTTGCAAATTAACAGTTTTTAAGCCTTTAGTCTTCTGAGAATATAGAAAGAGAAATTAGAGAATAAATCAAGAAAAAAAGTAGAATATCGGCACCGGGATTTGAACTCTGGACTTTTTGCTTGCGTCGCAAGCGCTTCGATGTCGGGAAAACGAATTCTCGCCGAGAGCGCCGGCCACGGCAGCGCGTGCGGCACACGGATAGAGGGACGGGTATGCTTGTGTGGTGCGGTACGGGCGCTAGGAGGGGGTACGCTTGGTCGCGGAGTGGTGGTAGCACCCGTGGGATATTTCCCTCGGTTCTGGCATCACTGCCGCGAACCCGCAGTTACCGATTGGAGTTTACTTACTGCCGCTGCGCGATCTGGTGGCGAAAATGAAAAGTAATTATATCGGGTTAGCTAACGCTTGTAATCAGGGTTGCCACCTCTCCGGTTTTGGACCGGAGACTCCGGGTTTTGTAGCAAATCTCCGGGCTCCGGTTTTACTGGAAAAATCTCCGGGTTGTAGAAAAAAATGAGATAATAAGAAATTATGGTATTATAGAATGGTATCAATTTTATGTACAATAAAAGTTACTAATTAAAACAACATGTACTTTTAAATTCTGAATTGTTCGAGCTTAAAATACTTGCACATCTGTTTTCCGGATATTCGAGAACAAAAATTTTTTTGCTTTCTCCATCTCCGGGTTTATATTCAAATCTCCGGGTTGAAAAGTGTAGGACTCCGGGATTTATATGGTGATAAGGTGGCAACCCTGCTTGTAATAGGGGTTATGTACATTGTCAGTACAGTTTTATATGACTTAAATTTAAGCTGGAGAAATATTAGTTGTAAATTTTACAAAAAAAAAATGGGAGATTCGTCGGGAGATAAGTTTCCACCAAAGGAAACCAAAAGCAAAATGTACTGTTGTGTATATGGCTGTAATAGCAAAACGTGCATTGGCACTACTGTCCGTTTCCATTATTTTCCCAAACCTAATGAAATAATAATTGTTAAAAATGTTTTTGGAAATAATGAGAGACTTCGTCGGTTAAAAATGTGGAAGCAAGTACTAAAAATTGGAAAGGAAGTATCACCCTATATACAAGTTTGCTCTTTACATTTCTAAAAATCCGATTATTTTATCCAGGTAAGTGTTAGGTGCGTATGATTGCACACATAATCATAACTATTTGAATTACAATGTATATTAACTTTTGATGTAATAAGTGAATTGTTCCTCGCTTAAGGGGGTATTCTGGTCTGACGAGGCGTTTTCGTCGCGTTATTTCGGAATTTTTTTACAAAGAACCCATAAGTTTGATTATTATTTAGTTTATTGCTACATGCTTATTGGTATTTGAACTATCTTTACAAATTTTGTCAATAGAAAAATGATAAAATCAAACGCAGTTGACTGGTTTAAAGTAACAGTGAAAAAAAAAACAATGGGGTCACTGTGACCATGATTAGGCTCGTTCTCGTGATCAGAAACAAAAAATGTAAAGAGATTCTTTATTTGTATGCCTTTGGCTATCGTCCCTACCAGAATGATAAAAAAGTATTGAAAATTGAGCGAATGGCGGCGGTTTGAAAATTAAGTTTCGATTCTCGCACATTTTTTCAACTTTAAAGGTCCATGAAAGTTTGGGAACAAAATATTTTATCATAACTCTGGTAGGGACGATAGCCAAAGGCATACAAATAAAGAATCTCTTGACATTCTTTGTTTTAGATCACTAGAACGAGCCTAATCACGGTCGCAGTGTTTTTTTCACCATTACTTTAAGGGGGAACACCACTGTGACGGCCGAAAAAATGAGCCCATTTTTAAGATTTTTTAAGGAATAACTTACAGTTTTATTATAAAATTGCTATTACCTATCTTTAGAACAATGTCTTAAGAGACTATAAAAAAAAAGGAATAGAAAAACATGCATAGATTTCCATATACAGTTAATCTCCTACACCCCTCACAAGAAAAACATAGGTCGCTTATCGAAACGATATCTCTGGAACGGCAACTCTGAAATCAAATTTTTTTTTTTAATATAATCGGTATGAGTGTAGTTTCCGTTGTGCGTACCGATTTTTAAAAAAAATTATTTTTGTAAAAATGGTGCGCTTGGGAAGAAAAAGTTTCGAAAATCGGCAAAAAAATTAATAGTTTTTCGAGCGTATTTCAAAAAATATGTTTTCGATCAAAAAATCGGTACGCACAACGGAAACTACACTCATACCGATTATATTAAAAAAAAAAATTTGATTTCAGAGTTGCCGTTCCAGAGATATCGTTTCGATAAGCGACCTATGTTTTTCTTGTGAGGGGTGTAGGAAATTAACTGTATATGGAAATCTATGCATGTTTTTCTATTACTTTTTTTTATAGTCTCTTAAGACATTGTTCTAAAGAGAGGTAATAACATTTTTATAATAAAACTGTAAGTTATTCCTTAAAAAAATCTTAAAAATGGGCTCATTTTTCCGGCCGTCACAGTGGTGTTCCCCCTTAAAGCAGTCAACTGCGTTTGACTTTAATTTTTTTCTATCGACAAAATTTGTAAAGATAGTGGAAATATCAATAAGCATGTAGCAATAAACTAAATTATAATCAAATTTATGTCTTCTTTGTAAAAAAATTCAGGAATAACGCGACGAAAACCCCTCGTCAGACCAGAATACCCCCTTAAAGGAAGGTGTTTAAAAATTATTTCACGAAGCACTTTTTGTCAGTGGATGAGAAAACATTTTGTTTAGATATGTATATTATTTTTATAATACAATAAAAAAAAACGAAATTATACCTGTAGTTAATATTAAAATGAATCAATCATTATTCTGGACTACCTGATGCAACAATATTCTTGCACTTTTCACTAAGCCCAGCATTACAGCAGCAATTTGCAAATTGTATTGTACTATTTCTCAATTATTGATATTTCATGAGGACTTTCAATTTCTCTTTTTCGAGAAAATATAGTACATTGTGAAAAAATATAGTACTTTTCAGAGGAAAGTGGTAAAATATAAAACTACATTAAAACAACATCTTATTTTTTAAATGTATATTTTTTGTGCATTTTGCAATATTAAATAATTTATTGTCTTTAACAAATATGTTTTTTAACTTTGCAATGTAACTAAAGAACCGAGGAAATGTAGAAATATGTTGTTGCATATTTTATAGTATCTTTTATTATAGAAGCAGGATATATTTATTCAAATATCTGCAAATTATTTATTCATAACGAGTTTTACATATTTGGTAATAATGCTTTTTAAATGTAAATTTTGAACATCTATACAGTAATAAAAAATTGTACATCGTACTAGGGTTCGAATCCCATCATACAATAAATCTTTTTTTTCTTCATTTTATGCAATTTATATGTTTTTCTTCGATTTTACCCAGTGTTTTGTCAGACTTGGCGTTGATTGATTTCTGTTACTTGATACTGCGTCGTTTGCATTGGGTCGAAAAAGACCCCAAGTACCTTATCTGTAACAATTTTTGCTACCAACACGCCACATAAATCCTGAGAATGAACTGTTAATATAATGTTAGGGGAACAGAAACAAGCATATTAATAACAATTCCATTATTCATTTTTTGATAACATCAAAATTTAAAAAAAAAAGTAAGAACGCGATAGTCGAAAAAAACCGCAGGGCGTAGCACGGTTAAATTGATAATCTCAATCCTTTGACTTCATACTTGATATTTCTTAGGAATCTTTGGACACCAAAAAAACTGTTGCCGAGTTTTATGAACCTAGTTATGCACATTATGAGAAAAGAGTCACCCAAAAATGGAATATGATGTAAAGATTTTGTAGAAAGTATGTCTAGAAGAATTAATGAATCAATGGAATTCCACAAATTTGAGACTGAACAAAATGGAACAGATTATTAACGTGCAGTGTCGAAAGAAGAATATAAAAAATATGTTTTTCCGGTCTGCACAAAATAAAGGATTTTCTGTTACTGTTGAAAATGAGGATTTTTTGAGGTTATGATATAATTGACTAGGTGAATGTGTTTGAAATATAAAAATAAAAAGCAACTTGTAATTTTTATATTTGAAAGTAAATTCATTCTTTTTATAATTCTTGTTATGAAATATGTAGTACGTAAGTATAAAGCTACATAAATTCCTACATGCGCATCAGCGAACTGTATCTTTATCTCTTGCTCATTGCAAATCCAGCAGCTTACATATTGGCTTGGCTAACGTGTATTGCATTTCAAGGAAAACGATTTTGTCTCAAGTTGGTCGTCAGTGTCATGTTCTCCCAACTGAGATGTATTGAGGTTATGCAACCTGGGGGCTGTCGTAGTTTTCGCATATGCGGACTTAGCTTCACGTCAGATATGCTGGAGGCAGAATCTAATCCATCGACTATACAACAATGACACGACCCGCGTTGACGTTGTCATTAGAGATACACCGTAAACTGAAAAGTTGGAAAGTGCTTCAACTATCACAATTAGAAATCCAAACACGGTAAATACACTATCAACCATACAAGAGTATACCATCGATATCTACGAGAAAATTAATCCAACGTTACACAAGATTCAAAAATATATTTAAAAATTCATATTAATATGTTACTAAAAAGCTAAATAGTAGTTTCACTATCCTTAATTATCTTAAATACTGAAGAAATAAATGAAACAGACAGTGGTAGAAAATGGCGAAGTTTGGAAGACATCGGAAGAGATGAAATCTTTCACCACCATGATACTCTATACACGATTCCATATAAGAATAGACCTACGCCCCCACCGATTTGCAACCGATCTGCGTAGGGAGTGGTAGAGGGAGAATTCTCGCATTGTGTGCACAAGTTATATTACCTATATACACAGGGTGTCCGAAAATTGCGGCAGAATCCGGAACATATAATATCCTAATGAAAAAAGACATTGAAAAGTCCTGTATCGTTTTGGGATCCGACGCTTCGTTCTCGAGATATTAACAGTTGAATATTAGCGGTGCAACTTCCGGGCCGCGCAGTTTGAAGCCGAGTCAGCTGAGCGCGGGGCAGCGTACGCTCGCGCGCGCATGCAGGAGGCGCGTAGAGTTACGGGTTCACACAGACAGTACAGCCGGCCGGGCTAACTCATTTTTACGTTTGGTTTGAACCAGCGCGGCCGGCTGTACTGTCTGTGTGAACTACAGCTGTTCAAGTACCCGGAAAAAGCAAGCCGAGCCTAACTCGGCTTGAACGACCGAGCCGAGCCGAGTACCCGAATGAACCGAGCGGCTTGAAAAAACCGAGCGGCTCGGATAGAACCAAGTAGGGTAGAACCCCCAATTACTGACACCTACCCAATTACTGACACCTTAAGCTATTTTACTGAAAATAACGAATAAATAAACGTTGTAAAGTCATACACAAAAAGAATTATGTAATTCAACCTATAATCTATACGCTAGAAAATGCACCACTTAATATTTATTTTTCATTAATTTGTATAAGACGATACAAAATTTTAATTTGATGACAACAGTGGAAATGGCTACTTCCTTACTAGTGAAAGAGAAAACAGGGCACTAAAGAAAGGGCTATAATTACTATATTTAAATTATTTACATAATAAACATTAATTTTTTAGTACAATAGAAGTATCATAGAAAGTCACAACGATCGTAATGTAACGATTAATTACGCCTTTTTAATTAATATTTGGATGACAGTGATTGGCACAAGCGTTTTAATCAGTTTTTAATTACTGCCATGGCAGTAGTTAGTCGGGCAAATAAAGCATGACGCCATTACTGACACCCATACCGTCTACAGTTGCGTGCAACCTAACCTAGGTATTCTAGTGTTCCGATTCCGACTAACTTTGTGTATTTTTTTATATTCCCTATACATTTACAATGCTTTCAAAAATATATGTAATGCTTTATGAGAATATATAATGCAAATGTATTCTGAAATGTAATTAAAGCCAAAAAGTGAATTTTGGAAAGTGATAGTAAATGTGATGGCAATATTTGGGTAACTGGTAGTAATAGGGGTGTCAGTATTTGGTTAGTTGCCAGTAATTGGGGTGTCAGTATTTGGTTAACTGGCAGTAATTGAGGTGTCAGTAAGTCAGTCACACACGTTTTAGAGGTGTCAGTAATAGAATCTCGAAATATGTTTTTTAGATTAATGAATTTATATATAAAAATAGAAATTCTAAGACCCACAAAATGTTTTTCTTGAAGTAAATATATAGTAATATATAAGTAATATGAAGTAATATATAAATATATTAAACCATAATAAATAAAATAAAAAACTTATACTTTTAGTCAATAAATACAGATACTATGCAATAATATTAGAGTCAGTCCTTAATGTGTCAGTAATTGGGGCTTCTACCCTAACTTGAATTTTTCAAGCGGCCCGAATGAAGCGGGCGGCTCGAACAGAACCAAGCGGATTGAATTATTTCAAGCGGGCGGAAAGAACCGAGCGGCCCGAAAGAACCGAGGCGGCTCGAAAGAACCGAGCGGGCCGAAGGAACTGAGGCGGCCCGAATGTATGTCTGTATATTGTACGTCGAGCAGATAGGTTAGGAGATAGGTTATGTATACCTAACCCAATTATAATATAGACTGCGGAAGTTTATGTAAATGCATGTTTTTATTGGAATGACTTAAACAAGCGGGACTTTGACAGAACTATGTTTCATCATTACGAGGATGTTAAAAATATACTTTCGATTTTATACATTTTGCATATTCTGGATATACGTTGCACATTCTGCATATTTTACATATTTTTTGCAGATACGGAATTTGTTTATAAATTAGCTTGGTGAACCACGCCATTCAAATTTAATAGTTTCATATGTTAAAAAGTTTAATAGTGTAATAGTTACATATATATTCAAATGTTTAATAATTCAATAGTAGGTACAACGGCTTGATACGTATAAAATATAATTATTACAGTACAATTATTAATATACTACAGTTTGATAAAAGAGGTTAAATATAATGTAAGAAGTTCTTACATTAATTAAATAAAAAAATTAAATTGTGTGTCTATTTATATTGCTTGTTCAAAAATTATTCGTCTATTTATTTATTTATACCTAGCCTGCGGAAGTTTATGCAAGTATGATATGCCGCGAATATGCAAATATGCTGAAAAGGGTAACGGGGGGCGGGGGGATATATTTAACCTCTTTTATCAAACTGTAGTATACTAATAATTGTACTGTAATAATTATATATTATACGTATCAAGCCGTTGTACCTACTATTGAATTATTAAACATTTGAATATATATGTAACTATTACACTATTAAACTTTTTAACATATGAAACTATTAAATTTGAATGGCGTGGTTCACCAAGCTAATTTGTAAACAAATTCCGTATCTGCAAAAAATCTGAAAAATATGCAGAATGTGCAACGTATATCCAGAATATGCAAAATGTATAAAATCGAAAGTATATTTTTAACATCCTCGTAATGATGAAACATAGTTCTGTCAAAGTCCCGCTTGTTTAAGTCATTCCAATAAAAACATGCATTTACATAAACTTCCGCAGTCTATATTATAATTGGGTTAGGTATACATAACCTATCTCCTAACCTATCTGCTCGACGTACAATGTACAGACATACATTCGAGCCGCCTCAGTTCCTTCGGCCCGCTCGGTTCTTTCGGGCCGCTTGAAATAATTCAATCCGCTTGGTTCTGTTCGAGCCGCCCGCTTCATTCGGGCCGCTTGAAAAATTCAAGTTACTTGGTTCTATCCGAGCCGCTCGGTTTTTTCAAGCCGCTCGGTTCATTCGGGTACTCGGCTCGGCTCGGAAACCGAGTTTCAGCTTGGTTCGGATTTCAAGCTACCCGAATTTTCAAGTACTTGAACAGCCCTAGTGTGAACCCGTAATTCTACGCGCCTCCTGCATGTGCGCGCGCGCGTACGCTGCCCCGCGCTCAGCTGATTCGGCTTTAAACTGCGCGGCCCGTAAGTTCCACCGCTAATATTCAGCGGCTATGTTCCGCATCGACTCGAAATTTTGGAAGACTCTGTATATAAGAACTTTAGAAAAGTAAATATCCTTCAATAAAGAAGAGAGTTTCAGGAAATTTGTACATTCACAAGCTCTACGAGATCTAAGAGGTGAGATGTGGTGAAAGTGGCCATTATGTAAAATTTAGAATTCATTAAGTTTCAAACAATTGCAGATATTATGTGTGCGAGATTTCTCTGGGCAAAATATAAAAAAAAAATTAAAGCTTTCTATCGATATATGATTTATACACAGTACGATTATGTACTACGTAAAAAATTTCGTTCCGTACTAATTAAACAGAAGTTCGAGTCGCGTTCAAACCCCGCGACGGAGTGCGCAATGGGAAAGTCCTTTGTATGCGCTGAATATTATTAAACTAGTAGAACACTCGTCAGCAATTGGCGTAAATGGAAACGACAGAACTCGCGCGGTAGCGAATGTGTAACTGTTATACTTTAAATTTCTGTAACTTTTAATGGTGCGTTATTATATAAAATATCTTCAATAGAAAATATTAAAATTAATGAAACCACGGAAAATGCGCAAACAAATATATAAAATTCCATTTAAGGCAGGATACCACCTTTGACTGCGATTTTGGAGGCGTTTTTCATGAATTTTTTTTGCATACAAAGAATGCGCAGAAACAAAATCGGTTTCAGTCATTCATTAATGTAACTTTAATCTGTAATTACACATTTTTTGAAACTGAAAAAGTAAAAAATAATCTCTTGTAGGTGGCGCCAAAATACACTCCTTTGGAGAAACATCGTTAGACGGCGTGTCAAATTCCGCTCTGTACGTGGCTCTTAGAAAAGAAACCAAAGAATGTCCCTATTAACAACAATATTGTTCAATGCTGTACGTAGGGATTTTACGAAATTTCCATTTTTACGAAAATGGCGGCCATTTTAACGAAAAGGTCAATTTTTTAGGGTAAAAAAGTTTAAAAAAATTTATAAAATTGCGCACCAAAAGAAAAATAACAACGCTACAGCAAAAGTCCTACGTACATCGTTAGATTACACCAATCGGAAGAATTGTGCAAAGTTTCAAGTCAATCCGATGAAAATTGTAGGAGTAATCTGACACGCTGATTTGGAAAACATCGTTTCGAGAAAAACGCGTTTAAAGTTTTATATAGATTTATATATCTGCTCCAATCCGGTTTTTACACAAGAAAAAGGTTCCGGCCACCTTTCTAATGAATGAATTTCGATTCTATACACTTGAAAGAGTACTTTGAGAACAAAAAAAATTTCAATTTTTTTTAAGTGCAAAGGTGGTATCCTGCCTTAAAAATTTTGTTTCACTCCCATTTTCCTCCTGTTTATAACAAATCAACAATGTTATTAATGCATACACTGAAAGAGACTTTACTCCTGTTAAGTTTGCAAAAAGTTTTCGTATCAATATCCGGAGTCATGGAGTAAAAAATGACCTGTAATGTACTTACAGAAACACCCTGTACTATATTTTCTTAACTTACAACGATATCTAATACTTTAAATAATAATTGGTTTCGGTGTGAAATATTCTTCTCATAATGTTTCTATATTCCCTTAGTTCTCAAAATCTTTTTTCGCAATCAAGGTGCTCTTGGGATCTGTATAAATGAAAAACTGACGAAGCAATACAAGGGATCTAGAAAGAATAAAACGAGTCTGGCATACATTAGCAATTTATTTTCAGAGATTTAATTCTGGTTTAATTTTCTTTGACAATTGTGGATCTGCATTCGAGTAAAGCTTGGTATGAACGATCGAAGTGCTTGTAATTAACTGAATCGCTGGAACAGAATTGCTTCATTCATATTCTACTCGACGCTTAATTACACCTTTTCTGAATAAAGAATATCTTTAGCATCGCAACCAGAATGTTTCATTATGAGACCGTCACTATATTTTTCTGATTAAAATACAGAATCTGTTTTTCTTCTTTATTACTATGCTGTGAATGAATATATTCTACTTTTAAATAGCATATTTCAGATGTTTCCTTGCATCATTTTCTTCGCTGTAAATAGAGCCACACTGTTTCGACGTTTGCTGCTAACTCTCCAATGTTTCATTTCAAATCTGATTCAATTTCAGCTGTCAAGGACTTAGCGTAGAATTTAATGAGATTTCCACTTTGGTCTTCATTCAAAAGGTTAAAATTACTTGCCTTATATTTCTTAAAGCAGTAGCCTTTTAGAAAAGCTTTAAATTATCGTTTTCCCGTTATACTGATCAGAACTGTAAGTGGTGACGAAGCGTCTCGAGCCGGACCGATTCTCGGCGGCCGCTAGGCGGCGGCACCGAACGCGAGCTGCTCTTCCGTTACGTAAGTAGCGGTAATGAGTGCTTCCATACCCGCGCCGCCGATAGGCCGCGCTCATTCGCGGTTTCGAGCAGCGAGGACATACATATAAGTACTTGCCGCGGCAACATACTAAAACAGTCTACACACTAGGGTTTGTCGGTTTTAAAAAACCGGTTTTATTTATAAATTTGTAAAATTCGAGAACCGGTTTTAAATTTAAAAAACCGGTTATATATAAATACTAGAATTAATATGCAGAAATGAATTAATTATTTAATTGAAAACTATGTAGTAGGTAACAGTTTACTGTAAAACTAATCATATTCTCAAAAAAAAAAAAAAAAATACTAAAGGAATAAAGATATATAATTTGGTAATACCTTTTAAAATATTTATATTTTGTACGGACTTTAATTATTATATTTTTTTTTATTTGGTTTTTTATAGATAGAGTATATTTTATTATGTTATATTTTCGTAATTCCATAATATTAAGGAAACTGAGATTTTTTAAAATAAGTACAAATATTTACTTACTATTTTAACTATATTTTTTGTGAAAATTCGAAAACCGGTTTAACCGGTTTTTTGGAAATAGTGGAATTCGAAAACCGGTTTTTCCAAAAGTCGGTTTTTGTATAAACCCTACTACACACCGTGCAGCAGAGTGACTGTGAGTTGACCGAGCTCTACGATCAGGGTTGCCAGATCAGGCCTGATTGTTTGCCGGAGATTTCAATTTCGTCGAGTGGCGGGGGGGGGGGGGGAGAGAGCAAATAAGGGCCAATAGAAAAACAGGCATCTAAAATTCATTATAATAATTACTTATTATAAAGGAGTGATCATAATAATAGTAATAAAAGTATTATGAATATTTATTCGAAATCATTACAGATTTTAATAGTTTTTTATTTTTTGAAATGCGTTAAAAAAATGTTTGACAATTATATTTCAAACTGGATTTTATTATAAGTTCTGCTTTCACTAAATCGACATTTATTCTGCTCCTGTTATCTGTCCAGGTCTGATACGTAAGAGAAAAGATTCTTTCGACATTGGCCGAACTGACAGAAATAGAGAGAATTGGTTGCACTATATTAAATAAAAAACGCTAATTCCGATAGATGGTATGCCGCAACATACTCTCTATTCTGCCGGAGATTTTTATTGTGCCTGCCTGAGGCCGGAGACAACGGTTTAAAACCTGAGACTCCGGTTGAATGCCGGAGATCTGGCAACCCTGTCTACGATACTCGACGCCATTTCATAACCGCCCCGGAGACTCGAGGCCCAAGCGCCTACCGATTCCGGCCTAAGCATTCTAGTCGTAGTTCTTGTATCGTTCGTCCTAACCAATAATTCTAAAGTCGAAACTCTATACATATAAATTTAACCTGTGAATATGTAAATGACCAAACAAATAAACTGTTAAGACAACAGAGTCTCTTTCCTCGAACCCTAACACGCGCTTGAATCCACGGCAAAGAGCCGACTAAGGTCGTATTCAGATATATTGGCTAGGGGTGTTCGATTCCGATTCGATTCTTCAGAAAATCGATTCTTTTGGTTAAAAGATCGATCTTTTGAATCGATTCTTTGGTATCCGATTTTCCCCAGAATCGATTCTTTGATGTATGAATCGACAACCGATTTTTTGCCCTCTGGCGGAATTAATTGCCACTAGTGAAAGGACCAATCAAACTGCTTGATGCGTAGGTTTTCCTGATCTTATACGTTTCCCGCCATTTACACACGATTCCCGCCAAATTTATATACGATTCTTATGTTCTGGATATTGGTTACAGTACGAAAGGATTTATCCTACATTAAGTATCATTGCAAAAAAATATCTACCAATCATGGCAAAATCTGTGCCATCAGAACGTGTATTTTCCAAAGCTGGAAATATTTTAACTGATCACAGAAATAGTTTATCACCTGAACATTTACAGCAATTATTGTTTTTAAATTCCTTATCAATGAAAGAATGACAATTACATGATGAATAAAATATTTAAAATGAATAGCAAAATATTTCTTCTATTCAATACAATGCCCTTCAACAACTATCCCAAATTGTTCCTTGTAAAAGTAATTTTTATAGCGATTCTTTCAAAATTATTCAAAATCGACTTCTATATGTACACTAATTTCGGAAAAAGTTTTATGGCGATTCTTTTCGTCTCGATTCTTCCAGAATCGATTCTTTGGTTCCGATATTTTAGAAGGATCGATTCTTATGATCCGATTTTGAATCGATTCAAGAATCGATTCTTTGAGGTGAATCGAACACCCCTAATATTGGCCGGTGAGTTTCGTGAGGGGTATTCCCCCGCCGTACCGCCTGCCTGCCTCGGTGCTCCTTTTCTCAACGTTTTCTGACTCGCTCTCGCGTTCGCAGAACAAGAGCGAGCCAGAAGTGGTGGGGATAGCGCCAAACTCCTGACGCGTAGGCCAAACCGAGTTCTTAGCGTAGAAATACATACATCAGAATAGGTGTGCGTTAGCTCCGAAAAACTTCAGGAGTTTTATTGGTCAGAGCATTGATTCTTTCTCGATAGATTCTACTTTTTCAAACAGCGTATTGGTCAAAAACAATTTTTTTAATAGAAAGCTTATTATTCGTGACTGAAAATAAAAGTGTCAACTATTGGTACACTGTCAACTACGAGTACAGTTACCCTAATAATATTTTTGAATTTTATCTTCAATATTTATGTTCACGGATAAAGAAAGTAGCCAAAAAGCAGACTACGATATTCGATTTAACATAGAAAACAAATTACAGGATATATAAATGCTTCTGGATTTGAGGAATTTTTATTTATACATAATCTAACGTATAAACAATTATTTACATTCTTTTGAAGTATTTTATATTTCAACGTACTGTGTATGAACCTTGTAAAATAATATTCTTATAAAATCGTCCAACAATAAAATGTAAAAATTGCTTTTTAACATCAACAAAACATTGATCTACAGTACACGTTTATTGTTAATTAATAGATTATTATACTGCTCGTGTAACATTATTCAGCAGATTTTTCATTTAATTCGAGAAAATGACATTTCCCGAACAAATTGTTACAGAATACATTACAACGAATACGGTAACTGTAACAGTGTATATCTTCCGGCAATTTGAAGTCTAGAACACTACGAGCGTGCGAATAATTGGTCACTGCTTCGAACATCTCTCACAAGATAAGAATGCGCCTGCTACAAAAGCTTCTGTATAAGCTATTTTTCTGCCTTACATTGTCACTGACAGCGTTATTGTTTGATCTCATATACAGGGTGGTCCATCAGCAACCGAACACCTAAATATCTCCTTGAATACAAAGTTACGAAAGTATGCTTCTGTACAAAGGTGCACGCCATTTTTTTGTTTGAAGGTCAGCTGAAGGTTAACATACATCGCTGAATTCACTTTTTCATAAACTATAACATTATGACAACAGAAACATGTCAATACCCATTAAAAAAAACACCAGTGACCTTGATAACCCTAAAAAAATGACTTTGCAAAAAAATGAAATTTCTGTCAGCGTTTCGCCGATTAAACGCTGCTTTGCATCGAAGCATACTTTCATAACTTTGTATCGAAGGAGATTTTTAGGTGGTCGATTTCTGGCGGACCACCCTGTATAATGCAAGACAAAATTAAATTTATAAAAAGACATTTGAAGAAATTTTGCATAAATCTAGTTAGTTATCTCGAAAAGAATTTAAAATTTTGTATTTGGCACCTAACACGAAATATAAAAGGTTTCGAAGATATAGAATTGTCAGAAGAGAATATGAATGTAAGCAGGCGTCAAAGTGGTTTGAATGGAACCAATGACGGGTAGCCCCATGCTGTTCTGCCATAGGGGGTTTTATGACTGGGACTTAGGCTGTGTGTGGCCTTGAATGGGACGTGAACCACGTTGGCTCTCCAAGCTATCGGATTGGTGGTCTGAATCAGGCCTGTCCAACTTCTGCTCTTGCAGCAAGCGGTGGCAAGAGCGACGGTGGCGCCCCACCGTGAGGACCTTTCGCTCTTGGGGGCACGAGTGGCTGGGCTCGGTACCTTCAAAACCGAAGAGCAACTTGCGGCTGCTCGTGCGAGCAAATACTTGGACAGGCCTGGTCTGAGTAAAGGGAAAGTGTTTAGCGATGGCAAGCGGCCCGACACGCCGTATTGCTAAAGAATAGGGATTGTGTTCCTTAAGGATCTAACCACGGAGTGAGGAAGGCGAGGATACCTTCTGGTATGAGGACTGTGACGCACCCCACGGCACTTGTCCCAGAACCCTGGCATGGAGCAGTCTTTCTAAAGTTATACTAACATGTATATTAGGGTGTGTCCATTTTTTCAATGTTTTAATTTTAAAAACGACTAGTGGAAAAACGTTACAATTTCAGGTTTAAGATTAAACACTACCTTTACATTTTGTGTAATACATTATTTACCTAGTTGGAATTTCATTTGAAATTATAGAAAAATACGAAAATTACTAAAATTATTAAAATAAATGTTAATAAATGAGCTTATGAACCGCAACAGAAGCAAACAAGATATCGCTTCTTTGGTGGACTTTGTTAAATAGCATTAAATTTACTACATAGATGACGTATGGCTAGATCTGTTGTTAAAATTACATATATTTTCATTTTGTAATAAATACAAATTTCCATACATTTTCACGTGAATGTAATAAATACTAATTTCCATATATTTTTATTCTCATTTTCATGTTTTTATGTAAGCAAGACTCGCTTTAAGCATTATATGAATATGTAATTTGTAGTTAAATCTTACTTAATTTTAACTTTTTTCAACTGTGATTTGAAGTAGCTAAACCTCACTCAAATCAATTTCTGAAGATGGTTGCAGATTCAGGATTAAAAACAGCATTACTTTGTCACCAGTCGTTTTAAAATTTTCAAAAATTTTAAATTTACCCACAAAATCGACACACCCTAATGTATATCACTGTGCCCGTATTGATGTTCCTGTCAATTTGTCAGTTCACGGATAAAAAGTGGTGTACAACAGCTTTTTGTTCTATCTATTGTGTTCTGTCTACAGATAATTGGAAACAGAGAGGGAAGATATCAGCACCGATCTGTATCCCGATACAAAAATTCACATGACCTCCTAATGGTTGAAACCTCGATCCGAGTTCAGTAAAAATATTACGTTAATTTATTTTTTAAGTAGATTTTATGGAATTTTGCATTTATTCATCAGACACTTCCTTCATACCACACATTAATATGACTTCTTTCAAAATGAAACTGTAATTACAAAAGAGATTAATGAGACTTCAAATTTTTAGATGCATTGTAAATATGAAAAAACCTCTAAATGGTTCAAATACTGTACAGATAAAGCCTACGAATAGTAAAGATAATTATCTGACAAAAAAGAATGCATTGATAATAGTATCCCATAGGATAGGGCTGCCATACGTCCGGGTTTCCCCGGATTTGTCCTCTTTTTTAGGGCGACCGGGGACGTCCGGAGGGATGTTCTGTGGTGATCCGGGTTTTTCGATGCTGCTCGCTCAAAAAGTGATCAATATTTTATCTTTATTTCTTGATTCCAGTTACAGTCTATAATTTACAGAATTTTTTGTCTTGGGATATCGTACCTAATATGAGGCAGTGAGAGCGACAACGGACCAACCCACATTAAAATTTTTTTTTTCCTATTTTATATGATTAGTAGAGCCTATTAGACTACGTTATTGCTACTAATTCAATTTCGAAAAAAATGTAGGTTAGTCCTTTGTTGTTCCCACTGTCTCATATAAGAAATAGTTAAAAGTATCCGGGTTTCAAGTGGAAATATCCTGGGTTTTAATGCTCACTGTCCTAGATTAATGATTTTACGGATGGCAGCCCTAGCATAGGACGATGTGGAAACCTATTGATACGAGTGTCGCCCTAATGCGCGCTAATCGCCACGCGCGGTTCATATGGCACGCGCCTGATGCGAAACGCGCGATGGGAGAAAGAAGGCGGTGTTTCTAAAAATCGGCCGAAAAGAGCAGTTAATTCTCCAGCCTGACGTATGACGTATAGGCCTTCAAATGACCTTGAATGACAAAAAGGACATTTTTAGGGGAAGAAAGAAACTATAAGATTTACACATATCAGTGCAAATGTGTGGCTATTTAATTTAAAAAACGTTGAAAATAATTACGATAAAATATAAAGATCTGGGCACACGTAACATCTCGGCGCGCTTAACAATCTGGGCACACTTATCAGTTCCGTGCCAGTGGTAAGAAGAAGAGATCCCCAATCCCAGAGCCCAGAGCTGCTCAGTCGGGAGCCATCAGGGTTGCCAGGGATTAAGCGCAGCGCAACACCTACAGGAGTGGTGGTAATGTGTGCGTTAACTGACGCTAGCGCCAAGGCAGCCAAGTGGCCCCACCGCGAAGCCAACCACGGCCAACCAGCGTCGCCGGGAAATAGGTTGTTCAGAAAAATATAACCCCTAAAGAGTTGCATGATAGTTTGACCAAATTGAATGAACCGGATAGATCTGATTATATGTATATATTGGAGGGGGAGATACATCCAGAAGGAATTACCTATAATTTAACCACTAATACCGACAAAGA
Source organism: Andrena praecox (assembly GCA_963932275.1). NCBI lineage: Eukaryota > Metazoa > Arthropoda > Insecta > Hymenoptera > Andrenidae > Andrena > Andrena praecox. Next base: position 40,737,911 of record OZ010731.1, read on the forward strand.
CAGTGAAATGATCAACGAAATGTTACATTTTATCGAATTGAATTTACCAACTCTCGAGGAAACCAAGACAAACTAATACCCTTAAAACCATCGTGCAAGATATAATTAAATCTCGGAACACTGGTCTAGGTGCAACCTTTCAGTTGGATTGTCCAGACGATTTACCTGCTTTTGAAAGAGTTAAGAGACAATTGGGAATTGGGCATAAAAAACTGGTTTTTGACCCTTCTAGTGAAGCAAATCAGCCAAGTTAGAAAATTATCAAACCCCTAAGATATCATTCTAGGTTTGATAAAGTAATTAAGAAAATGAACACAAAACATAATGAGAAAGGAATTCCTTATTCTTCTCTTCTTTCTAATATTTACAACGATGATCATCCAATCTCTACATTATATGGTGAAATTTCAACCAAAATGCTAAGAGGTTTCTTGGATTTGAAGGCTTCAATTTATTCCTCAGAAATGACCAATACGTATTCTAGATTAGGAGGGGCTTACTTAGCCAGTTTAAAAAGTAAGAAAACGTCTCCATTCATCAGTTGCAATATTTCCAATTTATGCAACTTTGCGTTATATAAAAAATGGGGATCCAAAGATTTGTAGGTTATGTTCGCGGATTATGCTGACGATGAAACTACCGCGTCATGCAAGAAATGCTACAGACAGAATAAATACTCTCTATATTGAGATGTTAAACACTCCTACAGTGAGGACTTATTTATTTTTCCAGAGATGAAACCCGGCATATGTCTGTGAAGAGCTAATTTTCATAGCAAGGCAAAATTCTATTATGAGAGAAGATCCTTCGTTTCTCACTTTTTAATATCAACTCTTTTTGCCATTCAACTTATTTGGAGTTATGACTGTAGAAAGCCCATATATTTCACCCGACGTAGACATGGCAACTATGCTGGATAAATTCTGGGAGAAAAGTGAGAAGTGGTTCCGTGAGCGCTTTGTTGGAGAAATAATTATGGCTGCAACAGGAAACTCTGGAGCTGAGGGTTACTTTGCACAGCTAAGAGAACTCTTTATGTTAGTTTTAGCTTGGCGTAGAAAAGAACAAGGTGCTAACTGGAATATTAATTCTTACTCAACAGGGAACCACCTCAGATGGTCGTCTCAGATTTTAATGCAACTTTGTACGCGTGTAGGTTTCACCCTACCGATGCAGAATACATATGATTATAGGCGTAGACGGTTCATGCTTTTTTAGATATTTGGCTTTAAACATTTCTGTTAATGGGTCTACCGAGTGTGACGACTGAAAAAAAATTCAATTTTTCGGGAATTAAAAAAGGAACAAGTATTGCACGTATCATTTTGCCCGGCTGGAGCTTTATTCTATCACCTTTTAAGACTATTAAAAAAAAATTGTAAGCAAGAATATGCATTTATAGCGGAATAGGAGCATCGCGAAGAGAATGATATCCTTCCGGATGTCAGACATAATATCAACAATTGTAGTTACCTCAAAGCAAGGAAAATGTTTCATGAAAACAGCCCTCAAAGTTGAGGGCGGGAAACATATTCGATCGAATATCTTACAAACTACTGGAGCTAGAAGAACTATATACATGGCAAAATGATGTATTTCTTAATAAAGAAGCCAACTGTGCAAACAGATTCCAGAAAACTCCATTTATTTAAATAATACATTAAAGAATAGCAGTTTTTCGTTGGCTCCGTCTCGCACAGCTATAACTTTTTTTATAATGCAAAAATGAGAATTCCATATTATCTGTATTTTCTACTTGGGTAGATACTTGTAACAATCAATTTTAAACAAATGGAGCTTTCTGGAATCTGTTTACGCAGCTGGATTCTTTATTAAAAATACATAATTTTGCCATGTATACCGTTCTTCTAGATAGCTCTAGTAGGTTGGAAGATATTTGGTCAAATATGTTGCTCACCGTCAACTTTGAGGGCTGTTTTCATTCCTTCAACGTGAATGCCGGCCAATAAAGGAAATAATTATTTTATTGGAAATTGCAGTTTTTGTGAATTTTCTCGATCTACGAAAACCGCGTCAAACGTATATTCAAAAACAATTAAAGTGTATAAAACTGAATGGAGGGTTCAGAAGCCAATCAGTGTAAATCCATTAGCATTAAAACCCAAATAAATAAGGTTTTTACAAATTAGTTGTTAAAAAATACCAATGCTAGTAAAGATCCAAAAAACGATTTTTATTCTAAGATAACATACAAATGAACGTAACTGCAAGAGAAACAACAGAAAATCACCATGGTCTTTTAGATGAAATCAAATTGAATAAAAAGATTGAGATTTATGTCAAATGTCCGCTGAGAAATTTGAATTAGTCCTCGTTATTCTCTAACTCGACTTAAGGGGTTAAACCACTGTAGAATTTTCAAAAAAAGAAAAATTTTTTTTGTTTAAAAGTTGTTTTAGGGTCTTAAAAATAATATTATGTGGTGCAATTGTATGGTGCAGGCATCGCAGATTAAAGGTATATAAGAATATAATATGATTTTACAGTACTTAAAACTTTAAACGCGTTTTTCTCGAAACCACTATTTTTTAACTGGCTGGAAACATAACTCGAACAAATCTTCACCGATCGATCTGAAAATTTTACAGTATATTCAAAATTGCTTTCTCCAGCGACGTACGTAGGATTTTTTTTTATATTTCATATTTTTTTTATAAACAGTTTTGTGACGATTTTTTTCATGAAATTTTAAACTTTTTTTTCAAAAATGCACCATTTCGCGAAAAATCAATATATCGAACAAATCCTACGTACGTCTTTTGCTGTTGTTTTATAGAATCGAAAAAACTTTGGTTTTTTGTTCCAGGTCAAAAATTGCGGGAGTTAGGTTTCCGGCCGTGGACCCTTTAAAAAAACAGACACCGACGGAGAAATGCTGCGCAGCCACCATTTTGTCATGAACGAAGTTGAAAAAAATATATTTTGTACTTCATAAGAAATTATAGAATTATAAATCCCATTTTGCAGAATTTCGATTGATCTCTTTATTGCGCAAAAAAAAATCCCCAAATATACCTATTTTTTCGTGCGCTACAGTGGTTTAACCCCTTAATTATTTACAGCAAATTCCGAAGTATCTTAAACAGATACATTAATATTATGACAAATGTAATATTTAGATTCAAAATACTCGTTAATAAACATAAGTATAAAATTACAACAAATCTTTTTTGAAGTTTTCATTTCACTTACCTTCATCACAATCAGATAAATTTTGCTCATTATCAGGTAAATATTTGGATCCACTATCAGAAAAACGGTGATTTTCTCATAACAAAACACGTTTATCATTTATTTCACTGATGGTGTAAGTAAGACGGCGTACACTTATTGTTTAAATAACAAACAACAAACCATAAACTTGACGCGACTTGAAAGTGACTTACACTGATTGCCCTCTGTATTATTTTGCCTAGTAAATTCCGTGGCCCAATATAAGCACCGTCATCTATTGCTTATGTACGAAAGTAGTGGCTTAATTGATTTATCAACTGAAAGTTTTAACAATAAAGAGGTTTTCGAACTACGTGACTCATTTTCTGGGGAAGCTAGATTACACTAATTGACTTCCGAACCCTCCATATAGCTATTGCTAGAAAACTAGATTTTTTGTGATTTTTTAGCATTTGTTGCGCTTCGATATCTGTTTTTGGTAAAAAGTTATAAAGGCCGATGTATTTCATGAAATTCGCAGTTTGACGCCCTCCCCATCTCCCCCCTGGAGCCCCGCGGCAAACTAACACCTGGAATCGGTGTCTCACTTATGGGCCTATTAATTTGCAAAATTGGAAAATTTGGAATTTTAAATAGGGTCCTTTCGCCGAATAGGGGAAGCGATACTGCAGTAAAACGTTTCAGAAGAATTTGATTACCGTACTCGAGGCCAGCATATTGATGAATACCATGTAATACTGCAGAGTTTGAAAATGATATTACACCAAAGCTATATGCCTTTAATGGACAATTAGTATGGCAAATTTTATCTCATTAGTCTGACTCCTCCGTCAATAACTGAATGACGTCAAACAGACCGCAGAGCTTTGTGTTGGAGATGAAAGAAAAATTGTTATTGATAAAATTATAACAGCACAGTTTATATAACTTATTTATTTGTTTATACAATTTTTCAATGCATTTATGTTCATAAAGTTATAAGTGTGAAATCTTGTAAGCTAATTTTTACAATATTTTCACTAAAAAGCATAAAATAATTTATAATAATTTTTTTTTTAAAACAAGCTATTATTAAAATGTACTAAAAAGGAGAACAATAATTTTGTTACCTAAATGACTGCCTGGGAAGAATAACTTCATATGACTAAAAATATAAGCGTGGGGCGTAAATATTGAATATTAAAAGTTATGCAAGAATTACTGATCGGCATGATTATGTCTTGGTCTGTAATCTGGTTAAATCTCAGGACAGACTTTGAATTGAGGAATTAGACTGCTCGCAATCAAGTGGGAAAAACTCATGCAACAAGGACGCTCTAGCAGAATGCGAAAACTAATGTATCAATATACGTAGAGCATTATAAATATTTATATAAAAAGGATATTTCAATATTTACGCCCCACGCTTTTATTTTTAATAATTTGAGGGAAGTCTTATAAGACAGTCATTTAGGCCGATGTCAAAATGATTATCTTCCTTTTCGTACATTTTAAAAAAAAAATTTGTACTATAAATTATTTGTTTTAAAATATTAATTGAAATAAACACGAATATTAGCGTAATAACTGTCTACCTCGTAGATGAGATCGATGGGGGTGAAAACTGTTGCTTGAAACGTGCAGCCAATTAAATGATTGCATTCTGCGAATTGATTTTTGATATCCGCAATTCACCCTACATTACATACATACATATGTATTAGGGTTTGTCGGTTTTTTTATAAATTTGTAAAATTCGAAAACCGATTTTTAAATTAAAAAAATACCGGTGTTATGTACTAGAATTAATATGTAAAAATGAATTAATTATTTAATTAAAAACGTTAACATTTTGACTTGAAATCGCCTCGCACACAAGCATATTGTAGTAAGTAACAGTTTACTGTAAAACTAATCTTCATCAGTTCATATTTTCGGAAGAAAAATACTAATTGAAATTGAGATTTATAAATTATATTTTGTTCGGATTTTAGTTATTTTAGTTTTTTTCATTTGGTTTTGAATGCAGTGTGTTTTATTGTGTTATATTTCCGTGGATCCATAAATATTAAATGAACTCAAAAATTGTACGGATTTGTACCGATTTTAGTTTTTCTTTTTTATTTATTTGGTTTTGTATAGATAGATTATATTTTATTTTGTTATACGTTTGTAATTCAATACATATTAAAAGAACTGAAAATTTTTAAAATAAGTATAAATATTTATATTCTATTTTAAATATATTTTTTGTGAAAATTCGAAAACCATGTTAACCGGTTTTTTGGGAATAGTGGAAATCGAAAACCGGTTTTTTCAAAAGTCGGTTTTTGTATAAACCCTAATACGTATGTACTATCTATATACTAGAGAGTGCCGTGTATTTAAGTTGGACACAATTCGCTTGGGACGAAGCCCCCATTTCTACAAAGCTTGATTAACATTTATATATAACCAGCTTTACTACTCGGCTTCACCCGAAATTTAGATTCTGATTTTATAAAAAAAAAATTATTTATTTTTTGCGAAAATAGTCACATCATCTGGATTAGCTAGGCATAATAAGCTGGAACACATTTCGTGACCCCAGAGTTTACCGCTCGAAAGTTTTTTGGCGACAGACAAACACACAAACACTTTCCGCTTTAAGGTAGATTTACACTAGCCGTCTTGCCGCCGTCCAGACGGCTAGTGTAAATCTACCTTTACCCATATATTAAGAAGATGTAATTGAGACGTTTAAGATACATATAAACTCAACTTAAAAATTCAATGTTTAAGACACAATTAACTGCTCGGTTAAAAATAAAATTGCAACTATTTCGCTCGGTGTAGGTATATAACACATAGTCTCTGTTCAACTGTATTACAGAAAATGGAAGGATAAGATCGGTCCAAGTGTAAATGCAAATTGATTGCAAGATATTTGGCGATTGTTACGCTACGAGAAGGTTCACGTATGTAGATTATTTGTCCTGCAAACATTTTCAGCTCGGACGGGGCGACGATTACTCTATTTGATTGGCTGAGATAAGTATCTCCGTTTCGTTAAAATAAGTGACCGCTCCCTGCCTAACGAGTCACTCTCAAGTATAGATAGAATCCTTTGGGTGAAGGGTACAAACATTCCGCATGCTTTTTTACAAACAATCCCGCGACTTGCAAACCACATAGATGTAAAAAACTTATTGTAAAGTAAGAAAATAATCATTCGAAAAATCCGTTTATAAACAGAAGCCCGTTAGAAACGTTCCCATAACCCAGTGATTCCCAACCTGTAGGTCGCGACCCCCAAGTGGGTCGCGAAGTGTTTTCTAGGGTTTTTTTTTAAATTTTATTACTAATTTTTTTTAATATTATTACCTGATATGGGTAGGTCGCAGGTTATTTGAATATTATAAACGGGTATCGCGACTCATAAAAGGTTGGGAAACACTGCTACAACCAGCGTGGCTGTGTTTCGTGCTAAACTCTCTGTTTTGCCTCATATTGTCTACAATATGGTGTGGTCGAAAAGGTCGTGGAAGGTGTTTGTTCCTCTGCTAGTCATAACACTGCCAAGAAGTGTGCAAGGTCACCGCATAGCACCGTAGTTGTTATTCCCTTGGCCCAAGTGGCGAAGTTCTATTCTTTATCGTAGATTTATTTGCTTTCAGTATAGACGGAACAGAGAATCTGTATAAAGGCCCTTATTAGAGTTGGTAAGAAAGGTCGAAGGTTTGTAAATGCTGTGCTCATATGATGCATGTACCATCAAATATGCAGCGGTACACAAGTGGACAAAAACATTTCCTAGTGGAAGGAGGAAAGGTGAATGACGAAGCAGGCGAAGGCCGTCCATCCAACTGAATTTTTCCTCACGAATTTCTTCCTCAAGGTCGAACGCTTAGTTCTGCACTTTACATGAATATCCCGAAGAGACGGAGGAGAAAAGTGCGACGGCTGATGCCAGGCTCGTGGATGGGAGAATAGTGGATTTTTACTTCACAGCACACCAATGCGTCGGTCGCTCTAAGGGAGTACATCGATTAGAAAATTTTAGAAAATATCATTTTCCTTATTTCTCGAAATTCACCAGGTGATTAAACCAGAAGCGACTCGAGTGCTAAAAACGTAACCACCCGCCGATTACTGGTGCAGACTAATTGTAAGTGCACAAGTAGCAAAGTGGCTTATCGCACCTATCCAGAGGAGTAAACAATGCTTAATCAACATACATCCTACAATTAATTCTTTCGATGTGAATGTACTTTTGTGTCGATGAGCATTTGGTAACGTAAGCGAGAGTGTAAACAGAAGAATTAGTCTGAAAGTACGTTAGTTCAAGATGGTATGACAATAGAAGACTATTTGTAACATTAACGATGAATACTTGGTAGAGGCAAAGCTTACACATGTCTTCGCTACTTGTGTATACGCGTGGCACGGTGAATATTACTATCACTTCGTTATCAACGTCGGCCTATTATTCTAATGTAGAAATGGCGGACATGCATTCTACGCATGGTGTTGCCAGTGAGAATACTACTGCAGTCCATCATCTTTACGCGGAATTAAAAAAATTAAAACCGACTTCAAAAAAATAAAATTGCACTAAAAAGTAAAAAATAATTTTTTCCCTTATTTAATCTACGACTCTCATATTTCTTAAGCCGGCGCCAGATTTACACAGTGCAAATGATGAGGCACCGACTTAAAAAATATGAGAGTCGTAGATTAAATAAGGGAAAAAATTATTTTTTACTTTTTAGTGCAATTTTATTTTTTTGAAGTCGGTTTATATTTTTTTAAATTTTTTTTATTTTTAACTTTTTAGTTTTATATATATTGACACAACATGCTGAGGAGATATGCGAGTACGTACATAAAATAATAATAATTAGTTGACAATAGTCTTTATTATTAACCATAACTGGCAAAATATTGGGCCAATGTTGATGCAGTGTAGGATAGAACCACCGGGGCATCGCTCTCTTTCGAATAAAAAAAAGATCATCAAAATCGGTCCATATGCTGAGGAGTTATGAGGGGACAAACATACAAACGGGTCGAATCTATAACCTCCTCCTTTTTGAAGTCGGTTAAAAATATCCCAAATTCACTATTTCGTCTCCTCTCCTCACTATGTGAAAAACAAACTCCTGTATTTTACAGTGAAAGGATTGATTTCAGAACCTATGTTGATTAAGCATTTTTCACTCCCCTCGATGACTGCAATAAGTACCTAAAGGCTTAGAATCAATGTTTATCACCCTGTTTCTATTTATTTAATATAGTACTAATATAGTAATCTGATTATATAATTTTAGTTTGGAAACAAGCTACTCATTCGGGCGATATAGATATACGAGGTAATTTATTTTCAGACGTAAATGGATTAATGCGCGATACGCACTATTTAAATCCTTCCGATGCTGCTGTCGTTTAATAAAAACAACTTGCTCCTGCTGATAATTATTCCTGGATTAGGCTGATAAAACATCATCCTCCACTACCATTTCTTATTTACTTAGGACTTGGGGACCCCGCAACCGAGCGCTCGCGAACAATGGGACAATAAAAGACAAGGAATATATTTTATATCCACACGATGAAGAAAAATGGAGAATTTCATTTCTGGATCTAAATGCCCGAGGGACCCCAGGCACACGTGCGACTCGACGTCGCGTCGGCGCTCGGCGAAGACCAAAAAACGCCCGTCGCTCGAGCGTTTAAATCAAGAAATGAAATTCTGTATTTTTCTTCATCCTATCGATACAATAGTGACAGTAATGGATTCTTGGCATTGTCCCGATTAAAACGCACCACATTCCATGTAAATCGGACTATTTTTAACGAAGTTGACATTAAATTCTGCAAATTAACTTTTTATATAATTTCGTTAATTATAGTCCGATTTAAATGGTGCTTTGGTGCCTTTTAATCAGGAAAACACCAGGAACCGTTTGGTGTCATTCTCGTGAAGATCCGACGAGAAATGCGGAACTTGACATTCATCCCCTATCCTTGCCTCCCCTGTACTCGAGCGCCGAACGCCGTAAAACTCTGTCAAGCCTGAAATCGGCGGTGTAAAATTCGCCTACCACCCCGAATACAAGATACTATCCTGACCCTGAAATTATCAGCTTCGCCAAGATCAACTGTACAAGGTACGAGGAATTTACTAGATAAAAAAGACAATAACGAGATGTATTAACATTTCGAAAAATATGATGCTTCCCTATAGCAAAGGAAGGATTAAATTGCCATGAAAAACGAAATGCTATACTATTATTCTACGCGTACGCACGAGGACAATATTTCGATATAAAAAAAGTCACCCACCCCGAAGGACAAATTCTTTTTCAAATACGAACAATTTTCTTAGAAGTTTCATCACTGAGAAAAAGGTAATATAAGTCATTAAACGCAACGTATTTTGTCATTTCCTATTGTCAACCGACTATTTCGATTACCTTGCGTAAACAAACTTAGGCATGTCAATGCAATGTATCATAACACTCCACCTGTTGTCTATGTAGGAATTTATTCTGCTCGAGATACAATCGATACCGCGAACTTGACGCTATCAGCCTGTCAATGTTCTCCGAATTTCCAGATAATCCCTCGACATACAAATTTTTCTAACATTCATATCAGCTCAATTAATTATCGTCACAATTAACTCGTTTTTTTATATCAGGGTGTATCTAGCAATCTCGTTTTAATACAGTTGCCTACTAAACATATATATATAAAGCTACAAATTATGTACAAAATTTGAATGCAACCTAAAGTGCAAAATTATTTTATGATAATTTACTAGAGTAAATATTTGGGAACAAATATTTAACATTAACGGTAAACACGCATTTCAGTCATGAATAATTTATTATCATTAATAATATGAATAATTCTTCGATCTTTAATTTATTTATGCACACATTTGAATTTCTGTGCAGTATCATGTAAAATCAGTTTTAAATTAAATTACACCGAGTAAAAGTATGTTTTAACTTTGTAAGTTACATACTTTAATTATCCGCACGTTAGTATAAAACTTCTTTTAACAATTCGGTAGGATTTCCTTCCACATGCAAGGTTTTCTTTTCCCAATTTAGTTGTAACAAGTAAAATATATTTAACCCTTCGTGGTCACACGGGGTGTATCGCACCCCAAGAGCAATTTTCGATTTGAAATGTCGCACCTTTACGTCTTCCAAACGAGATTTATCGCAAAAAAAAATAAAAAAAAATTTAAAAAAATCGGGTTTTTCCCCACAACCGTGGAAAATCGCTCATTTTCAACTACAAATTTTATAGTGTCAAAATTTACATTTCTAGAAAACGACGACCACGGCTGTATAAGTATGGCGAATGCACAATTATCACTGGAAAGTTAAAAGGTTCCAAAAAACGAAAATGCTAACTCAAAAGAGTACGCTGCTTACTGAAAATTCCTAACATCTAAAAATACCGATATTAATTTTCTGAGCATTGAGGGTAAGTAAAAATCAGTGTGCTGCACTTTCTTACAGGACTTCTTTATACATTTAATAAGTTGGGGTAGTTAAATACTTTGTATCAGTTGAGTAGTTTTTACTGCTGCATATATCTTGCACCAAAAGATATTCTAACAAGACATTGGTGTCGTATTCAAATATAATATTGGCGCATGACTCGTCAATATTACTTTGACAACATATTACAGTTATTTTTGTATTTTCACAATGTTCATAGCGTGCATAATTCTTGGCCAACTATATAGCGAAGAAAAGAGGATACTTTTAGAATCTCTGTTTATTAATATTTCACACCCGTCAACTTGGAATTTTGACAGTGCAGAAAAACTTTGAAGCAAATATTTGAAACCACACGTGGAAATTATGTCCACCAATGGGATATAATATTTAGTGTTTTTTACTAGTAACTACATTTAGGGACAATTCAATTCTTTTACATAATCTACCCATTAGAGAGGAAGAACAATAAGTTTAATCTGAATCTTTTGCAATAGGTTGAGTACATGTATATATATATATTACTAGAGTTAAAGTAATGACATCATAATACCACACACTATGACAACATCAGCAAGACCTTTACCAGCATATGATCATAGGAACGCGATTAAAAATTTAACAACAAAGCGGGCACGTTTTGTAACTAATGTACTTTAATCTGTCCCACATAAATATCGCAAAAAAAAAACTAAATGTGTTTTTAAGTTTTTTTTTTTAAGTTTTTCCAAATTTCCGCACATCCCGACGAACGTGCTTCGCAGCGAGTACTTACGCATCATTTTTTCTATAGTTACGAAATTGGCACACGTAATGTAAAACGAACGGATAGTACATTGTTATCACTGACCTTCTTTACTTGAAAGTGTTCCGGCCGTAAGTTTTCGACGATTTCTTGATCGGGTTTGACGGGTTGGGGTACCGACGAACGGAACCCGTCGAGCACACCTTTAATTGTGAACTTCTTCATTACGGGCCGAAGATAACACCTGGAGGATCACATGTGCAGCAGCGACACAAATTCAAGTCTTCCTAAAGTCCGGAGTCAATATACGAGGTTTTTAAGCGATTCAATCGAGAGGATGAACAGAAATTTCGCAATGGCAAGGTGTTTATGTTACGGCTCTATCTACGTGTTTCTTGTCTCGCGGAAAGCTACCGATGACATATCTGCGTATCAATGGCAAATGTCACTCGTCGATATTTCAGTCTTACGGGACCTCCTCTACATTTTGACAGAATAATGATGACGTCGAAGAGGCACAGCACATTTCGATTTCGCAGTACTCTGAATAAATGGATTCGCACACGTTACCGTGATCGTTTGTCGGCGCGTTTTTGCAAAAGCTGCGTGACCAGAATTGTTTTCGTAGTTGACAGCAATGCAGTGTTGTTTGACCGTGTTAGGATCAATAACTGGCAACAGGCTCATGTGGACTCTCGCACAACCACAAACGTGGTTTGTGCGCAACCGTGGACAAAACCTTATGGCAGGTTTTCATGCCGGATTCGTTAGAGCACTGAATGGGCTATATGAGACGATGTCTCGAAGCGCCGATTCTTATGTAAAATACAAGGAATGAATAAACAACCTAAACCTAAACCTAGAGCACTGAACAGTGATGGGTAAATCACTAGAAAACCACGTAATTTACGTTACGTGTAAATTACACGTAAATTACATAGATGACATAACCAAAGTTATATAATAAATAAAGCTTGAAAAATATATGGGGTACTTCCTACTAGGCTCTATATTGCCGGAGCAGGTCCACAAAGGAAGCACTCGAGGTAGGTAACAACATAAATCTCTTTATATAATAAAGGAAAGTTTGGAATCTTAAACGCTACCAATTCCTTAAGCATAAATCTCACGCGACACCAGCGTGGTATCGCTGTTCTCCCCACTGATTGGTTCGCGGGTCTTCGGTCCCCCAGCGCGGTGAATACTCCGACCAATCCGCTAATTCTGTCACTAGCGCACGTAAATTACAGTAATTTACGTGTATAATACGTACGTATTATACGTTGCGTATTTTACGTATCCATCACTGGCACTGAAGTAGAGCACTAATGGCGTTTTCGGACGGTCGCACTGGGGCGCACTGAGTGCGAATTTTGGCCAATCGGAGGCGAAAAAGTTCACACTCTTCGCTTCCGATTGGGTAGGGTTCGCACTCGGTCCGCCCCAGTGCGACCGTCCGAAAACGCCATAAAGAGGTGAGTATGCGGATCCGCCATCTTGGGTCCTCTGGAGAGAAAATATTATTGAGAACCCGCCTTTTGGAGTATTGTCATATTCACTTTATAAACAAAATATGCGTTGTTGATATTGATACATGGTAGCACGATACATTATTAGAGTATCATATTATATTTAAGTTTATATTTGGTTTCTAAAGCGAATTTGACAATACTGAAAAAGGCGGATGCTCAATAATCTTCTCTCTCCAGAGGACCCAAGATGGCTGATGCGCATACTCACTTCTTTAGTGCTCTAGGCTGGTAGCAGCCAGAGGATTAAAGATAATCATTTTAGGGACATTTCTTTTTTGTAATTGAAGCCACAATCTAAGGTATTACAAGCAGTGCGGTTTAATTTAGAACTATAATCAGATTTCTTGACAACAATGACATTCGTACCTTCGTTTTGTAAATTTACATACATACATGTAAGTGTGGTGGGTAATTCGTGCATACACACATGTATGTATGTGCATACACCGGGCGAATATGAATCTCGATTCTCGAATAGCCCGCACTGACCAGGGAAAGAGGCACGATACGCGGCATTCCCATCCAGTCGCGTATAGGAGAACCCACCTTAATGAAAATCGCGGGCGATTTGGGCGCAAGTGGAACGCACCCTAAGAGTCTGGACACGAGTGACCATAGACTTATATAGACGGAGTAGAAGAGAGGACTGTTGGCGAGGGGACTGTAAGATCGGAGGGGAAAAGGCAGAAACCATACAGGCAATTCGGTAGCTAGGTTCGGATGTATTCGGTTCTTGTCGGTTCGGCATGTTTGATCGAAATCCCACGAGAGAGAAAGAGATATACACCATTTCACTCTTCACCACTCTTAACAACTCTTACGTTTATGGCAACGTTTTACTTCTGTTTACTTCGCATTTAAATCAGTATAATAAAATAACATATATCAAATAGAACACAAGATTTGGTTTTATGCTTTGTATCTTCATTATCTTGGTATAATTGACAGATTTATAAATCAGCGGGAATAGATGAAAAATGACGGGCCAATCAAAAACCCAAATGCACATTTTCAGATTAATAAATAGCACAGCCGACTCTACGGCCGGTATACATAGTCGCTACTTATTCTTAAGCAAATGCTTAAGCATGCGGCATCCTCTACTAACCTAGTAACTAGTAAAGGATGCCGAATGCTTAAGCATTTGCTTAAGAATAAGTAGCGACTATGAATACCGGCCTACTACTAGCCGTGCTATACAACGTGGCAACACCGCTCATGTGCGGATCGGGAGTCCTATTTTCAATAGTGGAGTTTTGTATTCAGCGTTATAATAATTAACGTTATTTTGCGATATAAAATTATACTAATATACAGTATTTTTTATTAATTATGTATAAGGAATACATAAATAGCATAACTATAGTAAGTAGAAGTAATACAGAAGTATATTAATATTTATAAATGTGGTATATATTCTGTGGACTCTCGGAATAGTTTGGTGTTGTGATGCATTATATTTGAAATATTTACAGAGATTTCAAGAAAATAGAAGTGTGAAACAAGTTAAAACCATCTTTGAACCAAATTGAAGGATTTAAAAATTGATAAAGGTATGTATAAGTTAATCAAGACCTGAAATAGACAAAATTATTGGTACGAAGCCAAACAGGTTAAGTGCCCGTGGAAAAGAGGTTAGCATAATTAGCTATTGAAAGGAACAATTATGCAGTTAATTATAAAATCGTGTTAGAGGACAGTATTATAATTGTGGAAAATTTTCTCACCTCCCTAGGGGTATTTACCATGGTGCGTAACTTTTTTTTTTATTATAATGGGTTAACTTACATAAAATATGTTTATGATTTTCAGATTGCAAAAGTTGAGATTTCAAATTACCATCATCTATTATGGCTCACATTATGGCATACAATGAATAAATGAGTTTATCACTCCTTCAGTCTCTTTGTAAGTGATGAAAATATACATCGCCTACAGTTTTACCTTTATGCTCCACAATTGCAATTTAATTTTTTAGCAACGGAATGGGACCCATACCCGGCGATGTAAATTTTAATGGAATCATCTACAATCGGCAGAATATTTTGTTGGTGTCCAATTTTTACGAGGAATAGCAACCATTTATTTTTTCGATAATTACTCATCTTTGGGGAATAAAAATATAGAATTATAATTATTATCTTTTAAAGTACCATTATAGTTTCTCTTGCAATTCTTGGCAGGAAGACATGAATTCAATATGGTAGAAGAAAAAGAAGGAAGAGTAAAAATAAGCGACGCAGAGGAATGTCAACTATGCAACATGGGAAGAAGGAAGACTCTAAGCATGTTCTGTCTGTATGTCTCCAATATCAACAAGGGCATGCACAAAAAGTTAGGGAAAAAGAGTTCCCTGAAGTATTAAATATTAGGAACATCGAGGAAGCAAAGAATATGTTTTATTTTGTACAGTCAGTCATAAAAATAAGAAAACTCGCACTAATTGAAATGTAATAAGAGTATAAATAATATATAAAGTATAGATATTAGGCTTAAGTACAATGTAACACAGATAAAAGTAAGGATGTAGATGTGAGAACCAAACAACCTTCTTTGTAATAGGCTGTGAGCCTGTAGTACAAATAAACTTATTCTTATTATTATTATTAATTTCCCTTGCAATTGGGAACACACCAACACCGTGACATTATTAATGAATATGTGAAATTTGTATAAAAAAATATATGTACAACAAAATGTCCAAAAATGCTATAGATTGTATTAAATAAATGTGCTACACACAAAAATAAAGATCTGTAGGGTTAATATAAATAAATAAAACACCTGGATTATTGCTCCGTATTTGATATTTAGAGGACTTCAGTACTACATTAATATAAACATTTAAAAGGTAAACGGGAAACCGAAAGACCGGTAGAGGGAGACACTGTAGCCGGGAGTCCGGTGCGGTGTTGCCATTTTACCTTCAGCACGGCTAGTACTAGAGTCGAATGTGTAAATAGTAAAATACCGCCATAAACGTAAGAGTTGTTAAGAGTGGTTAAGCGTGAAATGGTGTATATCCCTTTCTCTCTCGCAAGGATTTCGATCAAAAATCGTGGACCAATCAAAAAGTGGCCTTCTCGTGACCAGACTCTTATTATAGTGTCTCTATTTTGAGCTACTTTTCCGCGCGATCTGGCGGCTCAGCATTAAAACCATCCGGCAACCCTGCCCTACAGTACCCATGTTCACTGCTCGCTCACTCTAACACTGTCCAACACTTTACAGTTGACAGTGTTGACAGTATTGCGATGATGACATAAATAAATATACGTATGCGCGTAAACATTCCGTTAGGTTTCTCGAATTCGCGGTGATTTCCACAGATTTCATTTGGCATGTCGATTGAGCATCACAGTGGAAAGGGTTACACACCTTTGCCACAGAGCATAAGCAACACCGATACCGAGGATGAAGAGGATTGTTTGGAGACTCAACAAAATGAAGCCCCAAACAGGCACGCTGAAAATGCACCCGCGGTGAGTTGAAATTTGGCGAAACTCTTCCGTTTTCAACAATACGGAATGTGTAATTATACATAAATCGGAGAAACAGAATGTTTTTAGGTTTCTTAGTACATATACCTTCTGTTCCTTAGTAGTTATAATCCTATCAGTATTAACGAACAGTGTATCAGTATTAACTAAAGAAAAGATTATAAATTTCGATGAAAATCAATTGGGAATTAAAAGCTATGTTATAAATATAAATATTACAGGAATTGACTACAATCCATGAAAATGGGATATATTATCCATTGGACGAGACGAAGAAGCTGGGGAACCGTATGAAAAATGGGCAGAACACGCTTAAATATTACAGAGACGATATACCCATAATGGTGGTCGAAGGGAATGATCAGAATGATTTGTGGAAACGGCGAGATATGTCCCCTCTTCGGCGATTGTGCTTGATCGCTTCTATATTGTTATGCATCGTGACAATAGTTGTGTTTCTGTACGTTTTACCTTGTGACAATGCAATGGTTTGTCCCTCGGTCGTTGAGCCCCAGTCGTCTATATCTTGGGACAAGACATTGCAAGGAATAGGTATGTTTGAGAAGATGTACGAATGTATCAATTGCGTTTTATTAATTTACATATAACATTTAGCAAGATTATTGATGTAGCATGCCTGTTTAATCCTTGCAGACTAAAGCCGAGACTTTTCAAACACAACATTATCAAGAGTCCTTGCATTGTCGGGAAATTCGTTACATCTTTGAAATACATATTCTGAGATTTCTAAAGCCTTTTAATTTCTCACAACATAATTGAATTAAATTATAGTTTCTCATATGAGTCACGGACAATCTAGCTCATCCATAGGACCATTATTCGATGTTCAAGTAAAGATAAAGAAAATTGGTACATAGACAGAGATTAAGGGCGAATTCCACTTACGCCCAAATCGCCCGTGAGTTTCGTTAGGGTAGGTTTCCATATACGCGGCTGGACGCATCGTCAAGAATTTCCAAGTCGATTTTCTCGAAAATGAAGCGCAATATCAAAAAATTTTATTCCTTTTTCTCGACGCATTTACTTGAGATAAATCGAAAAGAAAGAGTAACTTTTTTTCATATCGCGCTTCATTTTCGAGAAATGCGACTTTGAAGTTCTTGGCGTTGCGTCTCGTCGCGTACAGGAAAACGTAGCTTAACGAAAGTCACGGGCGATTTGGGCGTAAGTGGAATTCGCCATTAAGGGTCTATTGTTCTGTGGCACTATTTTGTTTTAGAGAGAACTAAAGAAAAAAAGAATGTAATCTGTTATACTTTTTACAAGGCAAAATGATCGTATTTCGGCAAATTCACCGTATTTTTACGCTTAAACTTCAAACCTCCGCCATTTTGGTAATTTCTTATCAGTCAAAGTAATTCCGCTTCCAGCGATAACCACACTCGTAATGATTACAACACACTTTGAATTGTTTCTTTAATATCCGTCGTTTTGTTGTATTTAAAAAAAATCTGTTAACAATTTAAAACAGATTTTTTCATAGTGTCAATAAGGTGTATTAACCCTTAGGCTGCCGCTATAGCCACTATATTGGCACGGCTCTACCCCCTCGACTCTATGGGACCTATTGACTACTCATACATAAAAATTTTTGGGAAAAAAGGACCCCTATTTTTACGAAAAAATAGCGGCAGCCTAAGGGTTAATAAGTGGACAAAACATTATTTACGTTGGTCATTCCGTTTACTAAAAAATAAATCATAAAAAAGGACAGTGGAATGACGCCTTACTTTAGAGCAGTCCTGTCCAGGGATTTGCTCGCACGAGCGACCGCTCTTGAAGGGACCAAGCCAGGCTCTTCAAAAGCGAAAGATCTCCATGGTGAGGCACAACCGTCGCTCTTGCCTTCGCTCGCAACCACCCGCGGTTGCTCTTCGAAGGCAAGAGCAAAAGTTGGACGGGCCTGATTTAGAGGCCCGAAAAGGCATTTCCTTCTTCGCTGTTCCGAGAGAGAGGACGTGGTACGATCATCGGCCGCCCTCGGACAGCAGTAGGGACTCCGGCAGGAGAGTTCGGCGATAATACCTGGACGCCTGCCTGGAGAGAGAGCGCACTAGAGTCTGTTCCTGGACGCTCGACCGATATGGAGAGTTCGGCGGTAATACCTGGACGTCTATCGGTCGAGAGAGTGCAGAGCATCTCATTAGATGGCCGAGTTTTAAGAGAGGAGAGTTCGGGACAATATTCCTGGACGCCCGTTCGATACGGAGAGCTCGGCGACAATACCTGGACGCCAATCGAACGGGAGAGTACAGAGTAACTCCTGGACACCTCGTTAGAATAAAATCGAGTGCAGCGTGCAAATTAGAGTCCCGCAAATTGTATAAACGCAGCGAGACGCAACGTCTAATTCTTGAAAATTGGAGTCCTGTCCCGTAAACCAAACCATGTATTTCCATCTAATCCCCATAAACCTTGTCTGTCCAGCAATTTTCCTTGATTCAAATCCACGAAGACTGCAGTAGTTATTTTTTTTAAATATTTATAGTTGGTTCGTATATTTTAATAATCAAAACCATTCTTTTACATGATTTCAGAATTATGCGGCCCTATCTCCATTATACGTGAAAATCCATCGAATCTTGTATTTCTTGTTCGCGGGCAGCGGTATCAAGGAAATGATACAAACGGTGGTCAAGGACAAATATCGGCAGATGGAGGAGGAATTATGTCCATGCAAGCAAATAGCGGTTTACCATTATGGCTGGTTTCTTTGAAAAGGCCACCTACTGAAATCGATTGTGTGTCGGTTGACACCGATCGATCTGGAAAACCAGATTGCATAGTTGCCGGTGACCAAGGCCTCTTGGCTAGTATTGAACCTATTGCAGGCACTATACATTGGAGTTCAAAAATCCATACGTTTGAGAAGCTACCTGTGATTTTACCAGATATTGACTCGGATGGTGTTGATGATCTTTTAAGCATAGAAATAGCAACGAAAAACATGCCTAATCTTGTCATTTTATCTGGAGGGACTGGTCATCTCTTGGGACGATACTCGCCTGGAAATTGCTCGTTGATTGATATATATAATCTTGTTTTTAATGATACTATATCTTATGTCTGCTATGACAATAGTAGAAGAAGTAAGTACCAAATACGGTTTAATTATAAATTATAAAGAAATTGAAAGGTAAATTTGAATATGATTGTACCATATGAAGGGTAACACAGAGTTGGGCAAATTTTATTTCGAATAACGAATAAAGAATAACGAACAAATCCCCAAGATTTATTCGTGAATAACGAATAACGATTTTATTCGACGAAAAATTATTCGCGAATAACGAATAAATCTGTAGCGTTATTCGAGCCAGATTTATTCATTATTCGAGAGAGCTCGGCGACGAATAAATGTTACGAATAAGCGGTGTGACGGTGAGGGAAACGTTTCTCGAGATAGCGGCCAACCGGGTCGACCGTTGGTGGGCAGACTGTTTATGTCTGATTAACACAAAAAAGGGTACCCGACACAAAACGTTATTTTCGGTTCTCATTTTTTGTATCAATTTGTATTCGCCAACCAGGACGACAATTTCAATAGTTTGTTAATTAATATGTTAGCAGATTGCCTGTTTAGCGGCCATCTTTTATTCGACGATTTATTCGAATAAACTTTTATTCGACGATTTATTCGAACAAACTTTTATTCGACGATTTATTCGAATAAACTTTTATTCGACGATTTATTCGAATAAATTTTTATTCATATATATATATATATAACAAATATATCGACACATAGGACCCGTTTTCATGAGACATCTTTTTACTTCTTTACAGGCGTGACCAGGACTATAACTTTTGCAGGATTGCTTCATGCTATGAAATTATCCGAAGCAAACAAGCAGTCCGTAACGAAACCGACGACAGCATTTCGCATGTTCGAAACGTTGAAGCTTGACAATGAAAAATACAATTGGAAACCCACGCCATATCACTATTTATCTATAGAAAACGAAGGATCATGTCCTGGGGAATATTGCAGAGCTAGCGTAAACTTGACGCTGCAAAAGCCCGGGAACCCGCCGGTAACAATTTGGGATCACGTTAGCCCGAATTCTTTTGCGTCGAAACCAACCTTCTTAGTTATGTCTGGGAAACCATACACTTCTGGGTTTGCCATTAAATTTTGGCACTGGATCGACTCAGTCTCCGAACATACGAAGAAAGTATCTATTATTACGGAGAGAAGGCTAATAGAAAGAGTACTAATAGTATTCGTGAACTCTACGGATTTACAAGTTATGAACGTAAGTCAAAGTGATATAACCCAATTGTGCCATGGTGCAGATTGTCAACCAAACTTGAATTCGCGTGCTCGATTTAGTTCGATCAAAATTGATTACATTAGCGAAGACGGATATCCGGAGTTAATAACATATTGGTCTTCGTACGATGTAGAACCGGCAAGGGTACTAACGTCCAAGGTGCAAGTTGTAAAATTAGATTCCATTGTAACTAGTTTGCCGCGCATAAATGTTTAATGTTTTATACCTTTATTTATCAGCTAGGGTAGAGGAGCTGATTACTGTGCCTCTAGTTTATTTTTTTAGCATAATTAACGTTATATTCATCGAATAAGGGGAATTACTTTTTTTTATTTAAATTTAATTCATTATTTACATAAAAAAATTATTTCAATTTTTCATAATGAACTCGCGAAACTTTCTGTAAATCCTTGGAGATTATAGGCACACGGTAACTGGCTCCAGAACTTTTATTTTATGTTTAATAATAATCGAAGATCTGATATTTGTTTCATGGGGAAATTTATATCGATTAAAGAAACTTCGAAATTTATCTTTAAGTTCTTAAGAAAAGTCAACTACGTTACTAAAGTTATTTTTACTAGCGAAAACTGCGGAAGTCCCGACACAGGGCGCAGTAATTGGCTCCTCTACCCTACATTTGTTTGTAGAGAAGCTAATTGCCCAGTTTCACCACCTAAAATGAAACGAAGAATGACGAATGTTCTCACAACGAAACGAAACGAGAAAATTAGCTCGTTTCGTCAATATATTTCAGTACTATCTATTATTAATGGTGACTGGTCAGAAATCTCTTAGAACTAGTCAGCACGTTAAAAGTAATATAGCAATGATCTTCATAGTTGCCTAATTTATCGTGAAGTAATTTTTAAAAGATAAGTTTCATAATACGCTGTCATTGTTAATGTCTACATATTTTGAACAAACTCTCAAGGGTGCCTTGCAAAAGCTATATAGAAGAATCTGGAGCAAATGTATAAAATTTAAATTTGCAAAACTACTTGCATGTTATTAGAAAGAACATGTTGCAAACTTTACATGCTTAACAAAGTTCCTTTTCTAATATTACTTAACGGTGTGTGGGAGATTTTTTACATAATTCATTCAACATTCTGACTGAATTATTTACCACGAAGTGTAGGAGCTTATTGCACACAAACGCTAGTGCAATACCATAGAAGTTGAATAGTAAATAAAAATCATACTCTAGTCATATTTGTATTATTGCGCTTTTGTTCAATTGGAAAGTTAACGTTTATACATTATTTATAAATTAACAAATTATTCTTCCAAAATGCAAGTATTATTCTCCCGATTTATTTCTTACGTAATGCTTCATTTAACGAAAAATATACCAATTTCGAAGCGAGGTACTAATCTCAACTGGTTACTATTTCAACTTATTTCTTTATACTTTCTTAGGATAAGCGAATTTTGCTTACGTTTCCATGTATAATTTTTTGTTTCAATAAAACATTTACCACGAAAGTAATCACATAGAATATAATAAAAATGTTACATCGATGCCGTATTTGGGAGCGAAATTCTTTTAGTATAAGACAACAATCCCTGTTTTTATAAATAATACAAATTTATTTCGAAATACAGTAAAAGATACAGAACAAGATAAATATTCCCCATTAGCAACTACTATATTCGCTGAGCGCGCGGTTAGGCTACACGTTAAGAGCTCGGCGCTATGCCCACCACTTCTGGCTCACTCCTGTCCTTGTCCTGCGAAGGCAAGAACGAGATGGAATGAGAGCGAATCAGAGGGATTGAAAACGAGCGAGGAACGGTACGAGGTATGTATGCACGAGGCAGACGACGCGTTGATTCTTCGTCTCGCTCCGTCTTTCGAACGCCTGATACTCGGCCTTCGCTGCGCGC
Source organism: Andrena praecox (assembly GCA_963932275.1). NCBI lineage: Eukaryota > Metazoa > Arthropoda > Insecta > Hymenoptera > Andrenidae > Andrena > Andrena praecox. The sequence goes on from OZ010731.1 coordinate 40,760,546, forward strand.
TTAAGGTCGGATTTCCTATATAGTCCAGTGAAATTACACGGAAATATGGCCAATCTACGGAATAATACCTACCAAGCTAAATTCTGGTATGAGTCTTTATTTCGTCATTTTAATATGTCGAAAATTCCCATCGATCCGACTCCCGCTAAAAATTTTACAGAGGGTTGAAGGTAAAAAAATGCTGTTTTTCGCGAGTATCTCGTTATTTAACAGTTTTACGACAAAAATCGTTATTATGAAATGTATAGCTTAGGAAATTCTCTACAAAAAAGGTTGTATGAGTTTTTTTCGTGGGAGTAACCATTTTCATGTATGACGAGTTACCAAGTTGCAACGCTCATACTTTTGACAAGGGAAGATCCCGAACCCGGAAATTAAAAAAAAATCTGAAACTTTGTGGATATGTAGAGGATGTCCTCCCGAGTACAACGCAATTTTGTTTGCTGCCCAAATTCAATCCAAGAGGGTGCAATTGACCCCTGAAAATTTTTCGATTTTGTATTATTAGTCGCGAGTTTTCAGGAAAAAGTTACTTCTTTTAATTAGAAATATCATTTGGTAAGTTACAGTTCTCACAGTTCTTACATTTCGCGATTTATAACACAAAATCGAGAAATAGTCGGATTTTCAGGGGTTAATTTCTACCCCTTAGAGTGACAGATCAATGTTTCATTTTGATCTAGTTATCCTATATAACCATTAGTCCGTAAATAAGGAATATGAATGTAAAATATAATATCCCAATAAACCAATAGAGTCTCAATAATAATCCTACGTTTCTTATAACCTAAAAACTAAAAAATTACCGTCCTCGTGCATTACTCGTTCTTGTGTGATTTTTTTTTAAAATAGTGTTTGTTATACCTTAAATATGGATAATTTGAATAGACGTATGTTTAATTTGGTAGTTATTTAGAAGTTGGCCGAACAAAGATTCTGAACTAATCTGAACAACTTTTTTCTATACATGTTGCCGCCGTTCGGATTTAGTTTTAGAGATATTTGCAAAAAACTGTGATCGGTAGTAGGTTTAGAATTAATTTAAATGGTTTAGCGCCCCCCCCCCCCCGTTAGGTCTATTTTCTTCACCCATAGTTTTCATTTTACGATTAAAAATTAAAATAAATAGGTGGCTAAAAATTACAGTTAAAAACATTTCATTCATTAATTTACACATGATGTGCTATATTATGAATTTCATCACAGTTCTGATAAAAGTAAAATTTTGAGGTTATCATTAGAATAAGGATATACAATTCGAACGAAATACAAACATATAAGTAATTAACTGAGACGAAGAAGGTAGAACACAATTAAGAAATTAATTCATGGAATCCTGTAAAAATGTATATCATGCTCACACACGATACAATGTTAATTGTAAATCAGGAGGCTAAATATTTTCTTACGCAGTGATTTACGTGAATTTTCTTTTCTCTCTGATAAAAACAGTACTTATTTGCCAAGGCGTACAGTTTTCGCGCGTATCTGGTACCACGCGAATTACATGACAAAGTCCAAATGTAAATGTTTCCAATTAATATCTCGTAGTAGTGGGGATGCTTGACCAGTGGATGACAAAGCAAAGCAGTGTACGTTCGCGGCCTGCACGGTGGTACTATTTGGAGTAACGGGTGTTCTACGCGGTGCATGCGCCAGCTGATAACCTGGCCAGCTGACCGACGCGCGTAGTAAGTACGTGCACAACAGAATCCTTAGTGGGCCACACATGAAGGAAAGAACGATACAGGTTGCGTGAAGGTAACCTCGGTCGCATAAATGGGCCTCGCCTGACATGTGGCTACGTAACGTATACCCGACCTGCTTATAACGTACGCGCGACAACCTCTGCGTTGATTGCACGATGGCTACGGGGAAACGAAGAGGTGTGTATACGGCACCCGGTAATTCCGCGACGTTCGGCTCGGCCACCAATAATCTGAGGTCGAGTCGCATGAATTTCCGACCGAACTCGAGCCAGGAAGACAGAGGCGGGACTCGGCCCACCGCTGCGCCGAGCTCCATTGGCCTAATCCTCGTAACGATGCTCTTGCATGTCTGCAAGAAATCCTTACTGTTCGACACGAGGCTGAAGGTCGCCATATATTGCGGCGCGATATTCGTGGTATCGATCATAGCGGACTTTATCGCGATGCCGAGGACGTATTTCTCGCGTTCGGACAACGCGCTCAACCAGTACTTCGTGAAGTGGGGATGGGGCTGGCTACTGACCATAACCGTCCCATGGGTGGTGCTGACGGCGCACACGCTCGGCTGCGGCCGCCGGTCGATCTTGCTGAGACACTTGGCTCGATTGGCCCTGGCCACGGCCGCGTGGCTGCTATGGATAAAGTTCTTCAATTACATCGAGACCAACTACGGCCGATGCCTCAGCACGAGGGACGTGCAGCTGCAGACGAAAGCGAAATGCCTGCAGTCCGGTAGGTTCTGGAGTGGCCTGGATATATCCGGCCACACGTTTCTCCTTATGTATTCCAGCTTGATTCTGGCGGAGGAGGGCTCCTCGTTGGTCGGATGGGAGGGTATAAAGGATCTGATCATGCGGGAGGAACACGCGCGAATGACCCCGAGCGAGCCCAGCACCGGGCCGCTACGGAACCTGTCCAATTCCGACTTGGAGTTTCTGAAGAAGGCGCACAAAGCGCTCACGCCTTACCTGCGGGGTCTGTTCATCGCGATGACGTTGCAGCAATTGCTTTGGGACATTATGCTGGTGTCCACGATGCTCTATTATCATATCATGATAGAGAAGTTTCTGGGAGGGATAGCGGCCGTTCTGACGTGGTACGTCACGTATCAGTGGTGGTACAAGTCGACGAAGAATTCGTTGCCTCCGCCTGGCGACGGTTTGTTTAAATATAACGAGTTGAAGGTACACGAAAACGCCTCGGCCAGGTCGAGACGCACCACTCTAAATGGTACAAATAGATTTATGGGATTTCCTATACGCATCAGCCAGGAAACTGCCGAGACGAGCGGTATTAATAGGCAGCCGGACTTTGACGCGACTGCTTCCCGAGTATTGTAACCATAAACTACACTTTAGTTTCTTTTTTTATTGGTTGGATTGGTCGAAATTTCTGGTGTCTGCAAATGGCTTCCTTAATTACACCTATATTAAGAAATATAACTGTAAGGTGTCTCGAGATTACACCGTTTACCTGGGACTCTTCGGAAAAGTATTCTATCAGTGGCTATACTTTCCAATACATGTAATTATTTCTAGAAAGCAAAGCTCGTCGGATCGAGCGCTAATAGATTCCGGGAAATGGTATATGTCTCGGGATGTCCGTGTAAGTAACACTACAGATACGTACCCACTTCGAGCTCTGATTGAATTATACGCATTATCGGTGCTGTTTCGAATGAAAACCTAATGCCTTCCCCCCTCGAAATACCGATTTTTACACGAAACATGATTACGCGAGTGTTTTGCGATGCATTGTACTTAAATCCCGGACGACTATAAACTATATACAGTACGGTTAAGCAAAGCACGTGTTCTTTTTTCTACCTCTATATGGATTGTTCAACCGATCTAATCTAATAGCTGTGCAGTACAATCATTGTTATGGATAAACACTTGTGGCTTTGTTTTGTAATTTGTATTTAATAAACTCCGTTGTTAACAAAAGTGTTTGTCCCATAAGTTGGTGAAGTGCTTGTAATTAAGTATCTAATATAACTTGTTGAAGGTACAAAATACATTTTCCAGTGTGTTTATTTTGTTATATGAAGTTATCGGATTTTGTATATACTCCACTACCGCAGTGTGTTTACGATTAACTCGCGCTACCTCTATAAAAAAATTGTATAAAAGAATACATTTCCTCTCGAGAATCTTTCGCGTCAGTACGTTTGTCCAGCAAGATTCATCATCTTAAATGATGGCGACTACTGCTCTAAGAATAATGTACAACATTCAATGGTAGCCACTCGCTTCACGTTTTCTGATGAAAAAGTGTTATCATTTCGAATTTCCCTGTGTAGCTTAAAAGGTAGCAGTATAAGACGCGTACATTTCGTAGTAATATATTTATTTTTTTTTTTTTTTGCGTTGAATTCAAACTCTTCCCTTAGGTAGAAGCGTTTCCATTGCGGGATTATTAATGAAGATACTTCCATCAACGGTCATCCTAGTTAATATCTAATTGTAAATGTTTCCACTTTTTCATGGCCAATCAATTCTAAATTCACAATGCGAAGAATATAAACTTAATTCGTTGGCGAAATAAAAAAAAAGAAAAAGAGGAGAGATTATAGAATATTTGTACAGGCTGCGACATTTTATTGTCGTTGAACGTCACCAAACTCGCTTGCATCGTGTTTAATTCATGAGCACAGACATTTTGTGTGTTTCAACAAAATTCCCTTTGTTCATACGTAATAAATTACACGCGTGTCTTTATTTACGTGTGTTTGGCATTTGTCTCGTAACATGACGGTGTTTTGTAATTTCTATTTACCCTATCTCTACGGATCGATGTGATAGTTCGATCCTTAAAAAGCCCTCGATGCTCGAAATTTCTCTGCATTTACATGTATATGTGTATACGTGTGTGTATGTGGAAAAACGCACATGGCTCTTATCTCCGATGATGAAGAAACTGTACAGTATGATATTGGCTCGACATCGTGCGCGTTTGTATATCGACGAAGGAAAGAAATTAAAAAGAGAAGCAAGGAAAACGAAACGTTTGACATCGCGATCGGAGAAATTTCGTTTCAAATGAGTAACGCATCCGTTCCTAATGCGAATTCCTTTCTCTCGTATCACACGTTACTTTATAGCAGCTAATTACATAATACGGCTAAGAAATATTCATGTTTGTACGTATTTACCTCCGAGGGTGAGAGAAACACTGCCTTATTAAACCTTCGATCTCTTACGAGCGATCGCGTCTTCCACCGCCTTCAATTGCTTCAGCAATTCTTCGCGTCGCGAGCTCGCCTTCTTAGCGGCTTTGGCCGCGGCCGCAGCGACGCTCGCTTTGCTATCGATCAGAGACGGCGATTCTAATCCTCTCTTCTTCCCAGCCATCAAAGCGGACCGGTCGACCTTTTTTACAGTCGTAGCATTGCTGGTCGGCTTCAACGTGAGCTTGATCTGTTGCTTGGTGCCGCTCAGCTTCAAAGCGTCGATGCCCTTGGAGTCTTTTCGCGTTATCGGCGGGGTGGAGCCCTTCCTTCGGCGAGTCTCGCTGGAAGAGGACGAGTAACTCGACTCGCTGGAATCACTGCTGCTCCCACTACTCTCTGATCCCGAGCTACTATGCGAAGACCTAAAAACAAACTTCGTTACATCTTACGCGTATATGTTTACTTCTTTACACTACTGCTTTTACAACTTCGCTACACATCCTCTACCCATTATCTAATTTTTACCTGGATCTTGACCGACTTTTGATAACCTTCGCTACTGCAGCCGCCGCTATCGCCGCTTTATCTCTGGCCTTCTCGTGGTGGCGTTGATGAGAGGACAGCGGACTCGGTGCAGGCGGGTTGAGCCCGGCACGTCGATGAAGCGTGCCAGTTGTAGGAGAAATGGAGCCTTTGGGCGGACGGGGAGAGGGAGCGGGCGGATTCATCAGCATCACGCCGCGTTGGGGTGCAGCGGCTGCGACCGCTGGAGGATTCGGAGGCGGCGATGTCACGACTGCTTTCCCCTTGCCAGCACCACGGGCTCTAGAGGGAGGGGATGGTGAACGGGACCTGGATAGGGAGTCGTAAGAACTGTAGCTAGAGCGGCTCGAGCTACGGCTAGAACTAAAAAGAGGATACAGTACACTTGTACGTTTTTGTGCGTAATGAACATTTAAAGGAAAGAAAAAAGATAAAAAAAAAAGGATCTAAACGCGAACTTCTCATTCGTGCCTATTCGAAAGTCGGATTGCCATGAATTGCAATAATTGGTCGTTAAAAAGTAATCTCTCCAAGATCCGAAGCACAGATTTTCAGAACACTAAAAGATCGCTCAAATTCTAGTACAATCTACTTATACCCGTCTCCTACATTTCGAGTCCCCGTCGAAATAGCGCTCGGAACGCTCGGACGGAAAGAAGATAATCGTAATAACGGCTATCACAAAGATCATACCTTGTCGATGAATACGAAGAGCCCGAGGAATACGATTGCCTTCGTGATCGCCGGGAGGATGTATTCCGTCGCACGGTGCTGGGAGACTTCCTCCGCATCCAAGGATCAGCCCACTCGTCTCCTCTGCCTCTTTCTACCGGCGGCGGTTCCTCTTCGCGCCAAGGTTTCGTTGGCGGGATCCGTTCCACTATAACTTCCCTCGACGGGCGCTTATGCTTCTTCTCGTATTTCTCGTAATACTCTCGCTCCCTGTCGCGTTCGCGCTCCCTTTCCCTTTCTCTTTCTCTTGTGTGCGGTTGCGGGGACACGGAATGGGGCGTAGTACGAGGCGCGGCATGATAATCGACGCGTTCTCGGTATTCGGCGGTGACTCGAGTAGTCTCTGGTTTATAATGCACCCTCCTGTAAAAAGTAAGCGGCACATAAACGCGCGTTCCTTAACGAAGAACACCGATAAAATACGCGAAACAAAATGTCTGCTTCGCGGGTGGCAGGAGTTACCTGTAATACTCTGGCGGTGCTGCTGGCGGCGCGTAGTAAGGATCAGGTTCTTCGACGTATCTTTCTGGTGTAATCCGCGGTGGTATTACTCTTCGAGGTGCCTCCCTCGGTGGCCATCTTTCGACGGGTGGTTCTGGGCTGGCCGCTCTGACGTAGTATCCCGCTTCTCTGTCCAATTCGTCTTGCCCTAAGCTTAAATTCATTTTCTTCTCCTCGAAGTCCATGTCCGTTTCCTTGCGTTTGTTTGCCTTGCGCATCATCTGCGTCGGGGCACGGGTGAATATTGGTAAACGCGATTCTTCTTCAGATACAATGCTAACAATACTTACCTCCTTGGCATGTCGTAGTCCGCGTTCCCACGCGGATTCTGTCGGAAGTTCTTCTATTTTTGGCGTATGCGGCGGTGCCCCGTAACCAGGCAAAGGTCTCGCCATATTTGGCCTGTCGATGTGCGGTCTGTAATCGTGCGAGGCAGCTGCGTGCGGCGGATACGCCATTGGCCTCACCATATCAAACATGGTGTAATTACCCTTATCGGTTACACCCGGGTGCAGAAATCTACAACTCACTCCCCATGTACATTGGCCCCGGTTGTAGAAACGGCAGACGGGCCTCGGCTCTGTTTCCTCCGGCCGGGCATCGTCGCCGTCGCTGAGCTCGCCTTCTTCCAACTCAGATTCTACTTTCTCTCCGTCTTCCTCTCCTTCTTCTTTATCGTGTGCTTCACCTCCATCTTTCGATTTAGCTTTATCCTTATCCTTGTCCCTATCCTTTCCCTCTTTTTCATCCTTAGTCTCTTTGACGATTGGCCCTTCTGTTTCACCTAAAAATTCCACGTTCAATTACGCTTATTTCGAATGTAAATAATATTCCAGTGTCACCGGATTTATATAAATTAACTCGTTGCTTTGTATTTCTAGCTTCAAGTAATTTGTAAAATATTTACCTTCGTCGCGCTCATCTTTCCACTGACCATCAGCCTCAAAGTCCAACTGCTCATTTTCCTCTGTCAATCCAACGGGCGCGCTTTTATCTTCCTTTTCTATTTTAACATCGCTGTTCGCCATGCGTTTCTCTTCGTTCTGCTGATTTTTCTTCAGCTCTAATTCGCGTTCCGCCGCGCCGTCAACTCCATCCATACTTTCCAGATCGGAGACATCCGATAGATCCTCACCGTGCGTGATTTGAGCAGGCTTCGACTTGGTTATCGATTCAGGTTCATCCTCGATGTCTCCGTCCGAAATTTGCTCCCCGTCCAGCTCGTTGAACGAGCCGCTTTTCGTCGGCGGGGAATGTGGCAGTGAGTGTTTGTCGGACTCCTCGTCCATAGGTGACGCGGGATCGGATTTCGGAGAACTTCTCCCGGACATCAATGACTTCGCGGAGCTGCGCCCGGATCTCGGAGATTTCGGCGAGCTCTGTCTCGACTCGCTGTTCTTATAGGAATACGATTTAGGAGAATTGTCCCCGGATCTTTCCGTATCGACCTCCAAGTCAAATTGCTTGGGCTCCGTGTCGTCGAGGTGCAACGATTTAGAGTCGTTCGGGGTAGACGGGCACGATCTCTCATCTTGTACGGGCGAGCGGGACAAGCTGCGGTCGCTCCTCAGCGAGTCCAGCGAGTTGTTTCGCGAGTGATACGACTTCGGCGTGGTGGGCGGTGATTTGGACAAGCTACGAATGGATCTCGGAGAAGCCTCCTCGCTGGGGGACGCTACCCGCGATCTTTGAGACTTCGGCGATATCGGCGTGTATCTCGGGGACTTCGAGTCTCTTTCGGAAGCCACGGACATAGGTGACTTTCCCCTGGACGAGCAAGAGCTTGCTCTAGACTTGCGGCCCGACATGGACGAGCGCTGCGAGTAGCTCGGCGACGCCACATTCTCGGCGGACGGAGCCCGATTTCTCCTCCCGACATAATCCTCGGAAAACGAACTATCAGAGCCAGAGTCTGACATGATGAGTTTTACTCTAGCCTGCAAACAAGGGATTTTCTTACAATATGTATAGCCACATTTGTCAAAAAAAAATAGGGACCGCCGCCGAAACGACTCATGAAATTCCTCTTACTTGAGAAGTGAATCTTTTCGTTAGCCATTACCGACCAAATGTGGCACTGAGAAAATCTGCATCAGTAGCATCGCAGGGCTTACCTGTGTCAATAAGAGCCTGTGCAGTACTCGCTCTTGAAGGCACAACGCGCGCGATCCATACCATGTCGAACATACTTTTTATATCACGTCGGGAACTTTTTTTCCTTTTTACTAACAACTTTTATACTGTATACTTAAACTGAACTTTCTTCACATACATAATACGTACTGTTGCTTTTCAAGACTTTTTTTTACCCGGAACTTTTTCGTTTACGTTTTTTTAAACTTTCAACTCGAACACAACACAAACCAAGAAATGCCGGTAAACCGCAAACCGTTTTTTTGTACTGCACTAGAAACTATAACCAACGGACTTTCGACCTGTAAGAATGTTGGGTGTATGGGGAAACAAAGAAGAAAGGGCGAGGGAGAGGATCCAGGTGGTAAATAATCTGAAGTATTGCTTTTACCATCATTGTTGCTTCTATATCGTAAATAAACAATAAAGAATCGTCGTGAGAGTCGGGTAGCGGGTATTAGTGGCAATAAAATAAACATCCGATGAGAACAATAGAAAACACAGCGAGAGAAATAGTTAGGAAAGTAGATTATAAATTCAGGTAAATTTTTCAAGTAGAAAACATCAATATTTCGTCAATAAAACGTCAATATTTAATAATTTAATGCAATGATTACGTCGTTGACCCAACGGTGTGTGCGTATCGCGGGACTGTCGCACATGACGCTGTTTGACGACTCACCGTCAAATTGGATATGCATCATCGTAACGAACTGAAATTTTGCACAGTTGGGAGGGGGGAGAAGGGGACCCCCGTTATAAAATTTTAGCTTCGGATGTTTGTTAGTTTCCGAGATATTAATTAAAAACCTTTGGCACGATACATGGAAATCTGCCTATACAGGCGTTACTAACGCCAGCTTCGCGCGACGACGTCGATATCGCTGTTGTATCGACGCCAGCGAAACAGTTGACAATCGTCTTCTCGTCAATGCAACAGCGGTATTGACGTCGTTGCGCGATGCTCGCGTTAGTAACGCCCGTACAGGCAGATTTCCATGTATCGTGCCGAAGGTTTTTTTATTAATAACTCGGAAACTGGCAAATGCTCGAAGCTGAAATTTTATAATAGGGCTACTCTTACCCTCCCGCCCAACCCCTCAAAATTTCGGTTCGTTACGATGGTTGCCGTCAAATAATTTATTTATCTGAACCAATGTTACAGTCTCACGAATGACGATCGTCAAAAATACTAATAAACTGGTAATCAACAGTGTTACGTAAATACGTGTATTAATCGGAGAATTTCAAAATTATTTTAAGATAGCAAACAAAGGGAGTTCGCAACAGTGCGGTGCAGATTTTAACCAATTCTTTCTCTGGTAAATTTGAAGCTGAAATGAGTGGATGTGTTATTCAAAATAATAGACAAAAAATGACCGGTAGATGTACCGTTCCGAATTTGGCCTTTGAATTCTCAATTCGTAATTTGAACAGTTCACTTTAGATTTACCAAGGAGAAAAAGGTTGAAATTAGCGAGCCCCCTGCTCAGACTACTCCCCAAGTGTTGGAAAGAATTTTTACCCAAGTTCTGAACCGCTCCAACACTGGTACATTCCCGGAATGTAATTAAGTGTCTGTAACTCGCGATCGAATTTCCGATCGTGCTAGTACAGCATCGCGCCAGAGGGCATATACAATCTTGTCTATTTCGTGAACACTGTAGAATAGCAAAGAAATACGAAAGATTGGAATTAACGTGATCGTGAAATGCGAGAGAAGGAAAACCGTTTATTAACAGCTTGATTAGTAATTATGACATTATCCGAATGCCCGTTAATCGTTACACCGAGTCCAAGTTTATTTAAGTATTTTCGTAGGTGTATTGAGGTTAATGCTGCAGCCATTCGAGATACTGCTGCAAATCAACCTGCGAAATTCCGAACGGCGGGCGTCGCGACGTTTTGCGTATCGTTTGGAAGAGACAGAATTATTCGTAAGCTCGGCCGAGATTGCGTCGTGGGAATCTTACCTTGGTCGCGCGTATGCCTGTGGGCCTTTGAAGATTTCAAGGCTCCGAGGCTTAAGGCGGCCGGCGTCACCCAGATATTACGGATTAGATTTCTCGCCTCCGTCCCGGCTTTATCGTTTTCTCAAGTTAATTCTACCCCAGGTTGAAACGTTGCTAACACCCCAACTAATTGGCCACCGCAGGATCGGTCCTTAGTGGTCCTTAGAGAGGACAAAGCACACACGAAAAGTTCGTAGAACGCAGGAACCGAAAGTCCTTCATTACCATTACGGCGAACCGTAGGTTACCCATGACATAGACGATGTGCGCCCAAACCGGCCGTCTCCTTTGTTTCCGTACATATGTCGTGAAATGCAATACAAACGTTCTCGGCCAATCTCATGTGAACGCGTCTTTTACATTTCGGTTCATGTAAACTACGCATAATGAATGCAATACAGCGCACCTGTTGGCCATCGCAGGAATCACAGATTTTAAATTCCTTCGATTACAACTGTAACGAATGATTTGGTGGTGGTTCCAGGCAGTGTGGTGAGGAAATCCGTCGTGCCGGATGGACTAACGAGAGGGGGATATGCTACGCACGTCCACGCATGCGCAATCAACGCTGAGATGAAAATCGCTGGAAAAATCTGTTTTTCCATAAACATTCATTCTTGCCACTGGCACACCGACACGGAACTGAGACGGAACGGTTATGTGTGTTTAGACCTTTAAACGTCTTAAAACTCTGGTAATACTGAAGAAAAGAGAACGTCACCGGAATACGTTGCTCAGGACTATAGTATTTATTTATAAATAAAAGAATTTTTTTTAAAATTAAATCAATTTCTAAAGCTTTATCAATTATGGTCCATTAGCACACTAACGCCCGGGAATTTGAGCGCGCAAAAATTTAGTGGGACGTCACGCGTCCAGCCGATTTAATTTTGTCTCTATTTTGCCACCGACTAAAAAAAAAATATTTTATTCTTTTTAGCGCACCTTTGAAGTCAGTTTTTTACTTTTTTTTTTAATATGCACATGATTTCTCGAGCAGGGGAGTCCGCGAGCTGTAGGACCTGTATCACAGGTTTTTGAAACGAATGACCCACACAGCACACGACGTCCCGAGGACGTCTGTTTTAGGTCCCTTCTAGGACTTTAGGTCTGAATGTCCCGATTGGTAACAAGACGTCTGTGGGACGTCTATAGACGGCTTTGGGACGCTTTTGGGACGTCGGTAACTACAGTGGCGCCCTCTGTACAAAGTCCTAAAGACGTCCTTGGGACGCATTTGGGACGTGTTAAATACGTCTTTGGGATGGCCTTGGGACGCTTTGAGGACGTCGTGTGCTATTGTAGGGATCCGATAAGGTTCATCGACATATGCCACCGGAGGGCTACCCGGCTCGAGAGTTTCTCGCTGGTGTTCCATCGCCCTCCGGTTGGTATATATAAGAGTTCTGTCCCAGTCCTGATACACAGCTTGTCTAAGGCAGGGTTCCGCCAGGTAAGCCTTAGGGTGCATTCCGTGTGACGCATTATGCGCAACGACTGCAGAGAAAACCGTTCCGTGTCAGTCTATGCGTGCATTGGTTGCGTTGGTGGAGCATACGATTCCCTAGAATTCTCCCACCTCTAGCGCATAAAGCGTGCAGTTGATGCGCGCATGCGTATTTGTCTCTTTACGTACGCTTTGAAAAACATACACCAAATCGACGCGCGTTACGAAAAGTAGCACGTTTCATTTTTTCTACATGCAGTTATCCGTAAGAAAAAAATGAAACGTGCTACTCTTCGTAACGCGCGTCGAAATTATGTGGTCCCCTCCTCGAAAGGACAGAAAATATAACCTATAGATATGCTACATGACAATAAATGTTTATTGGATATTTCGTTCTTTTACGCTACATTTGTCAATTTTTTATAACTTAACATCATTCCAAAATATTATTGTTACGCCGCAACGGTATCTTTATGGAATCGGGTATAAGGTCATCCTATCAAGCATTTAAATCTGTAAACCAAAAAATTGAAGCTAAAATCAATTAGAATGTAATAAAACGTACGAATTTGGTAAACATGAACAAATTAAGCTAAAACTTACTATTTTGATGAAATATACTCAGAAAATGACGTTATGAATGGAAATTTTGATTTCTTAATCACGAATAATTACACTCCACAACTTCCTAATCCGCTCCCCAAAGTGACAGAAAATATAACCTATACGCTGTACCCGATTTCATAAAGATACCGTTACGGCGTAATAATAATATTTTGGAAGGATGTTAAGACATGAGAAGTTGACAAATGTAGCGTAAAAGAACGAAATTTCCAATAAATATTTATTGTCATGTAATTAGCATGTATGTAGGTTATATTTTCTGTCACTTTGAGAAGGGGACCAATCGAAAGATCGATCTTTTGCACCATAATGTTCGATTTTTTGGATCGATTTTACAGTATAGGTCGATCCTATGGAATCGATTCTCGGGGAACAGAAATCGTGTTCCAATTCTATATTATTTATAAAACAGTTTCCCGGTCTCTGGAAATTTAAACTGAAACTACTTTTCTGGAACATTAATGATAGAATTCTGATTTATTGAAAATTAGGTTATAAAATATCACATAAGACGCTACGTGAGTTTCCCCGCCTTGTAAGAAAAAGTAAAAATTTCGCGATTTATATACAATTATATAGCCATGTGGTCCATGGGCATATGAAGAATGTTCAGGATGGAATACCCCTGAAGAATACATTTGTGATTCATGTGGTAATTAATTTTAAAACAAAAAAATAATTTTTTTTTTATTAATTTAACAGTTTTCTCACTTTTTTTTTGTAAAGAAAAATCATGGCCGGAATTACCCCACGTTAATTCCGTAATTCCAGTCAAATGAACTTTTTTGTGTTATTGCTTCCAACTTTGTTACAACGTAAATTTATGCTTTCTCGGTCATACTAATAAAATCTAGACACTTCAAACTATCAATTCATATAAAAAAACTAGCAAATGTGTAAGTTGCTCAAATTTTATAGCGTTTCTTTCGTATATAGCCGGAAGTACCCTACTTTCCCCTGTTTGCAGTATTTGAATTCGAAATACAGAAGCACACGTAAAGCGACAAATACGCATGCGCGTAATATGCGCATTGACTGCCCATGCTTTTATTTTCTGCACTTGCTGCACGCATTATAAGCTGGAAGTTGGAGGATTCTAGGGAATTCTACAAAATTGGTACTGCCATCTCTGCACTCGCGGTATGAATTGCAACCAACGTAACGGTCTCAATTTCGAAGCGAACAACACATCCCTAGAAGGTTTTAGGCAGGGTCGAAACGAAAGATGAGGAAGGAAGCAAATACGTAGCGCGTATTTTTATTTCTTAAAGGCTTTTACTGCTAAGTTTTTCGAATGTGCTCTTATAATGCTAACTTTACAGCTATACTCTAATCCAGAAGACGTACTAGAGCCTGCGGTTGTATTCAATAGCCTTCAAAACCTTGAATTTACACCGGACGCGGATAATAAATAACTTCATTTTTCCTTTACACATCTGTTTACCAAATTACGCTGGGTAAGCAGCAGTTCGTCCTGAAAAACTCATAAAATATGGTCTTCGCTTTCAATAATTGTCGCTGTTCAAGAAGAATAGAAAAACTCAGGTTGAGAAAATCCAGGAACCAATAAAGCCATCAAATTTCGTTAGCAGTCGGTCCCCGATCCTTAGGACGAAGTAACCGATGTAGTTAGGAAGCGTGCTTCGACCACCGTCCAAAAGTCTCGAATTAAATTTAACGTAATCCATCCAACTGCATAGCTAATTGTAAGTAAGTTTGAACATTCCCGCGCAACCTCACGAGCATCAAACGCATAGAAAACCGTTCCGAGACGTTACTGCGGTTCGAGCGCTGTTGGAATCGGAACGCTATGAATGCGCGCAGCGACTGCGCTGCGATCTATGCGCATAATGCGTCACACGGAATGCACCCTTACTGACGAAAGTCCTGTGGGGGACCCGGGCGAAAGGCTTAATTCATCGATAAAAATATAGGTCTAATTACGTTTTTCGAACGCCTGTGTTCAGTCCTAATCCATGCGCTTAAAAGACGGGTGGTACCCCCAGGACCACTCTTTTTTTGTAATATTCGTCGTTCAGAGGACGTATATAAGCCGTTCGTGGGAAATTCGGGACGTCCCGAACGACTGGGATGGACGTCCCTGGGACGCTTTTAGGACGGCTGTATGCTGTGTGCGAGACGTACCCGGGACCACTTTTTTGGTAACATTCGTTGTTCAAGGGACGTATATAAGCCGTTCGTGGGAAATTCGGGACGTCCCTGGGACGTCCGGTACGACTGGGACAGACGTCTCTGGGACGCTTTTAGGACGGCTGTGTGCTGTGTGGGGATTAACATTCATTAATAATTGCTCAAAGTTCTGTAACAAATAAATATTAAATGATAGCTACATATTTTCATATAGGGTAGACCGGGGGCGGTAGTAACAGGGGGGCGAATGTAACACGCTAAATATCTCAAAACATATAATAGATATTAACACCAATTTTGGATATATGATGAAGAATGACATTTGGAATATACACATCCATGCCCTAGGAGTACCGATACGCAATAGACATGGATAGTGAAGAAAATAACTTTTCGATACCCTAAAGTAACTTTTCCTTATTAACTTAAAATTGTAATATAAACACTCGCTTTGCAAGTATGTGCTTGTTCGATTTTTTAATCGGTAATTCGACCTTTTTTAAACTAATATTGATCGTTACTTGGCACTTTTAAGCGTCTCGTTAGTCAAAATTTATAATTTAAGTTCAAAAGCATGGTCGGGGGCGATTGTAACATCGGCAGTCGGGGTCGGTTTCACCGCAACAGAACCGAATAGGGACAAAGAAGGCGAATAATATTGTCTTATTTGCATGAAATCATATAGCCTAGCACAAGCAAACCAAATGAAAATGGGTGCATATACTGAATGTAAGGATTGAGCAGATGAAGAATGCACCAACCAAAACGTCTTTTATTTCTGCCACAAATGCGATACCACATAATTTGTTACGGGTAGATTTTACTTTTTTCATTTATTATTATAATTTAAATCAATAAATATTTTAATTTTGTAAAGTTATATTTGTGCTACTATCGACTCCATGCAGTGTTACAACCGACCCGGGGTCAGGGACGGTTGTAACACTTTCTCCGCTTCTCATTTTTTATTAATAACCGGAATATTACTTGACATACAGCGAAACTGTTGTGGCTCAAATAATGTCAGATAAATAAGTAACATTTTCGTAAAAAAACTTTTGTTGTAACTGTAATAGCTTTTGCGTAATCGTATTCCAAAGTCAAAGTGTTACTACCGCCCCCGGTCTACCCTACATAAATAAGGCTAGTTGCGTTGCATCAGCTGGGTTCAATAAAGTAATGATTTTAATTTCTCTACAGAGGTATGATTCCTTTCTCTGTTTCAGGACGATCCTCGGAAGAAGAGGAACTTTGCCGCGTTATGTAAAAACAAGCCCACAAAATAATCTTAAGAATTCTAACAGCACATTTTAGAAATGCTTGAAAAGTACAGGATAAAACATTTAAGATCCTTGTTTAGATGTCGAGGAGTTTGCAGTTTCATCGACGCAAAAATGATTCGTATCCCAGACAGCAAACGACGTCTTATAGACGTCCATTTTACGTCTGAACGTCTGAATGTCCTGATTCGTGACAAAGTCG
This sequence comes from Andrena praecox, assembly GCA_963932275.1. Classification (NCBI taxonomy): domain Eukaryota; kingdom Metazoa; phylum Arthropoda; class Insecta; order Hymenoptera; family Andrenidae; genus Andrena; species Andrena praecox. The sequence continues at coordinate 40,777,052 of OZ010731.1, forward strand.
TCTCTAAGACGTCTTACGGACGTGTGAAAGACGTCTTTAAGATGTCTTTAGGACATCCACAAGACGTCTTAAAGACGCATTTAACACGCCCATAAGACATCTTAAATATGTCTGTCAAAGGACATCTTAAAGACGTCCGTAAAAAGCCATCTTAAATGAAGTTATTTGCATGGGATATTAAACATATAGTAACGCAATTATCGTACATTTGTTTCGTCAATTTTTCTTTAATACAATTATATGAGAGTGTGTGAAATCAGTCTAGAGGTCGAATGATGATATATTAGGTTAGGTTGTAGAGACATTTAATAATAATATGCTGTAGAATATTTCGCTGTAATGCGGGTTTTTTATAAACAATTAATACTATATATATATATATACCTAGAATTTAAAACTGTTTATAATGAAGTATGTTGGGTAGGTGCGAATAACCGGAGTCGGACTGGCAGCATTACGTCAAAAATACCTATAACGCTTTATAACACAGCAGACATTACGAGAATCGACTCTTTTATGATTACTCTTACCAGAGACTATTTTAGTAAATTACCGAACATTGATAATACGGTCATTCAATCACTAGCTTTGCAAGAAATTCCGAATACAATCAAGCAACTTACCACGGGCTATCTGACTCCGCAGGCCTTCCCATATTGCGATAATTTAGGATTATTCCAAAATGCGGATAACATCCCGCTAATTTATCATTGGCGCCGAAATAAAGCCGACAAACGCATTGCTTTTTCCCCTGAAGATTTTAGTAACAACAGAGAAAGATTCACGTACTCTTTGGCTATCCCCAAAAAAGACACCTATGACTTTCATAGATTAAATTTTCAAAAATATTGGTGGCTTTCTAACACCAGTATACACTTTGAAGAACTGGCTGGCCGCCGTGCATTTCTGCGAAACAGGAGACTTTGATTTCGCTAGACTGATTAGTCGGTAATATTATATCTATAAGGTGCGGGTGTCTGGTTGTCTAGGAACCACTCCTCCTTTGTATATACTTGTTTTTAAGATAGTTTATAAGTTTAGTATAGGTTTCTTTTTAGTTTTTAGTTATAGTTAGTCTAGTTGTAAGAACGGGTCTGGCGTTTTTTACCTTCCTTCTTGGCAAGCGGTATTTTCCCCGGATTTAAATGCATCCACTCGTAGTGATGATGCTAGAAGGGTAATTTCCTGATACAGGTTAAATAATTTAAAAAAAAAAAATGTTTTCACCAAAGAGGACGCGTCCGCATTTAGTAACTAAGAGTTTCCTACATCCGGAACAATTAGTTTATTTAATTAATAAGACTTTGTGGCAATATTTTTTTTCTAATGTTTTTTTGTAGGCCTATAACATAAGTAACTGTACAAAAGCCTGAAAATAAACATCTTTCTAAAGAAAAAGGTAGGTGCGAATAACGGTTGTTTCATAAACGAAAAGTCCCGGGGTGTTCGATTCCTCTCGTCACCGTCCAATTTTTTTTTTTCGAACTGGACCTTATAAAGACGTCTTTAAGACGTCTGAGAAAAGACATCTTGAAGATGTCTGAGAAAAGACGTCTTAAATATGTCTGTAAGACGTCTTGATTCGTGACATAAGACATAAGACGTGCAGAAGACCTGTATAAGACGTGAAAACGACGTATACAGACGTCTTAAAGACGTCTTAAACGTCTGGCTTCAGACGTCTTTAAGATGTTTTTAAGACGTCTGTGTGCTGTCTGGGTGACGATGTTTCGAATGATATATTTTGCTTAAAAAAAAAGATAATAAAGAAGAGATTAAAAACAGAATTCAACGACACACTATTAGTACCTACTTTCTACGTATAGAGATTACGTACAACATACGGGAGAATATTCTGTAATATAATGTTTAAATCAAACTTAACGAAATGTATTGTTACGATTGAAACGATTATTGCATTTTGTTGTAACCCAACCAACAACCCGGCGTTGCAACCACCGCGCATTCCGATTGCAACGCGCGAGCGCCGTCAAAGCGCGGGTAACGACACGTAAGCGCCGTCAGCATTGGACGAAATGCCAAAGACGGAAACCCCGCTTCGTCCCCCATTAGCTATAAGACTATGTACAAGCTACGAGCGAGAACACTTTGATACCGAACCACGTACGTGATAGTCCGCGCATTGTTTGTCACCCGGATCGGGACAGAATAAACTTGTTTAATCCTACGGTGAGTTCCAACTCTTTAACCCGCAACGATCCCCTACCTTCGCTCTCCAATCGAACATTCCCGTCCCGGCGTTATCACCCGAATCTTCGGAGCCCGTTGGACGACGACCGTGAAGGACGACCCGGAACACCCCGAGATTCTCAGCCAGAATCTCGACCCCCAGGCGCCTTGGTACAACAAATTGGTGGCACCGGTGGGATCCTGCCAACGTAGGGAACAACAGGACATAGCGGAGACAACGACCCACTTAATAGTAGGGCAATCCACTTCGCAGTGTTGACAGGCGTCTGCAGAGAGTGCCTCCAGGAAAGTCTACCACCCACCCAGAGACGATCTACGTGCTGTAAGTGCGAGATACCACTCTCAGCGAATTCGGGCCGCACGCGGCTATTGTCATGCGCCGAGCGAAATCATTAGATGCGAATATCGAGCGCAATTTAGAATTAACCGAGCGAAAAGCAATTATTTCGCCTAGATCATCTAGCCGAAATAATCCGCGTAGATTCGGTAAAGTACGTACGCGACAACCATCCGTCAGACCTCTCTTCGCCGCGACATTCGAAGCTTTTCGTGAAATCCGAGAACGTACGCGGCTTGCTCTAGACGCAGAAACCAGCGAAGATCGTAGCGTTCCGACCGTATTACCGACCGCGTCAAGTCGGGACGGACACCTAGACGCTAAGAGACTATACCCGTTTGACGGATTAAGAGCAACCGACACCGATATGCCGTCCACTCCCGCGGCATCCGCGAGCGGAAACGCAGAACAGAGTCCCGCTGGGAGCGGAGACCGACTAGCGAATATAGAAAGACTACTCGCGGGATTAACCACTTCTCTAGCTAGCATGAATGATAGACTGAGGGAAACGGACGATAGAATGTTAGCAATGATGGATAGGTTGAGAACAGTAGAGGCAAGGGGAGACCCGCCACAGGACTCGGTAGACCGAGAAATAGATAGGCTAAGGGAAACTATAAGTACCCCACACGCAACTGCCGGTCCTCCGGAAAGACCCGTACACTTCAACAACTACCGCGATCGAGAGGAAGAACCTAAGCGAGCTAGTCTTTTCGTTCCTTTTAATTTCGAGACAGACGATCTACTCGACGCACCGACGGTAACGGACAACCGACATCTAGTACTTCACGCAATAAAGGCCATACCCCTGTTCGATGGAACAAACCCCAAGCGGTTACCAGGTTTTCTGACCGCCTGCAAGTATATAGTAAAGGGATACCGAACGCCAGAGGAAAAGGCCCGAATTCTACAGGGAATAATGTCGATGCGGATCGAAGGCGACGCGCTAGACGAAGTACAGACGCGCCAGATAACTTCAATCGAAGATCTAGAGCACGTACTGACTTCGGTATACAAACCTCCACGTGGGACCGCGACTGTACAGTTGGAACTGCTAGATAGTAGACAGGGCACTCAGGAGGACGCGCATCAATACGGGAGCCGAGTAGCCAAATTGCTAAGGGAACTAATCGCGACCGGAATCGACTATAAGGCCAGCATGGCAGTCAAGGCCTCCACCGTGAAACTATTCAAAGAACAGACTCTGGCCATATTCCAGGACGGGCTTCGCGACGACCTGAGGGTCCTAGTCAAATCACAGAAACCCGCCGATTTGCAAGAAGCAATCGCGATAGCTATAGATGAAGAGCGGTCGATCTGGAGACGACCGGCGACGTCAGTAGGAACGCGCGGGACAAACTCCTCTTCACACGCTCACCAGAATAGAAATAGAGCAGCACCACGATACTGCAACAATTGTAGACGAACGGGGCACGACACTAAGGAGTGTTGGAAGAACCAGGGATAGGCCCCCGAAAATTTTTTTCCATAGCAGCTAACGAAAATAGTTGGAAATCGACAGGGCGTAGACCAGAAGGTCACTGACCTGACTATGAGGCAAGACAACAGCCGCGATACAGAAACGCCGATCAAGCACATTCCGCGCAAGGCAGCGGCGATAACACCGGGCCGCCGAGACGCGGCTCACCTACCCGAGAAACCGCAAGACCCTTCCGAATGATCAAAATAGGATTCTTCTCCAAAGGCGGGCACACATAGGATAGGATAGAGGTAGAAATAAAGGAAAGCAAAAAAAACCGTAATGTTAATAGATAATGGGGCAGAAGTATCTCTAATTGCTAAGAGAGCTCTCCCAGAAGACATACCAATGGGACAAAGCGAAGTCCTTCCCATTTCATGTTCGGGAGAAAAAATGGAAAGTTAGGAAAAATAGATGCCATAGATGCCAATAGATTCCGTTTTACATAAACGGAAAATAAGTAATACATCCCTTGCACGTTGTAGAAGGGAACACCCTAACGAACGCAGCCGGGATACTAGGAATACTAGTATAAAAACGTTTTTAAAACGTCCAGGGCGTTTTAAAAACGTCCAGAAAAGGTCCTAAACACGTCCATTTTCACAAACCAGTACGTTTTTAAAAAGTTTTCAGGACGTTTTTAAAACGTTTTGCAGGACCTTTTCTGGACGTTTTTAAAACGTTTTCAGGACGTGTTTAAAACGTCTTCAGGACCTTTTCTGGACGTTTTTAAAACGTTTTTAGGACGTTTTCAGGACGTTCGACGGGCTGGTTCGATTTAATAAAAATTTAAGCAAGTAAATGGTTTTCAAAATGAGATCAAACTCGATAACAATTTATTTCATTTATTTAATTCAGAAATAATGCAGATTATATGCACTTACAATAGATACAAGAACATGTTAGTAGGAGGTCGAATATACAGAAAATACATTGAATTTTACAGTAATCAATATTGGGAACAGTAAAATAAAGGTGATAGTTACATATATTAAAACCGTTGCTACGTTTAATTTATGGAAATCTTCTTTCCCTTTTCTGCCGAGGTCAATAAATAGCAATACAATATCCATTGGGCATCAACGACGTTAACCTAAAATTGAAAAATTATTCAAATCCTAACCTAGAACTACATACCTTTGACCGCAAATACTGAAACAAATATACAAAAACTGTACAAAAACGTTATGAAAGCTGTATAAAAACTGTATAAAAACAATATAAAAACTGTATAAAACCGGTTTGCAAACATTCGGTCAGAAACATTTAAACAAATGCCTCTGTGGTTTTGGTTTTCCATTGTTTCTTTCAGCAAATGTTCATAAACATTTATATGTACCAGTATGTATACTTATGTATATATGTATGTAGATTTAATTAGGCTTTACCTGTACGATCTATCCATATTTCGTGGATGGTTGGGTTAGACAGTGGTTACAATCCCTGGTTTCCTTCAACTAATGTATCCTAATCTAACGACGTTTCTCAGATGGCGCACAGCCTCTTTTGAACGCCTGTTTCGGACGTTTCTAAAACGTCCGTAAAGTACGTTTTTAAAACGTTTTCTGGACGTTTTAAAAACGTGCAGAAAGCGTCCATAAAACGTCCAGAAAAGGTCCAGAAAACGTTTTAAGAACGTCCATTTTCACAAATCAAGCCGTGGACGTTCAGACCTAAAATGGACGTAAAATGGACGTTTTTAAAACGTCCTGTGCTATCTGGGAGGGAACTTAAAACTAGAAGGAGTTGGGGAATACCCCGTGGCGAAAATTAGTATCACGTTGTATCACAAATAGTATTCAAATAAGAAAGACGATTAGAATAAGGAAAAACGCGCAGAAACTGATATATTGGGAAACTTAGTGGAGGCGTGGCTTAGATTTCAGCGCTGTGGTGGTAAATTGGCAAACTATTGAAAGTAGGTCCGGATCCCACCAAACATTCCGAATAAGTATTATTAATCGAACAAGTAAAAATTTAGTGTTCAAAGAAATTTAAAAACACTCGTTTTTCACAACATGTCTACATAAGCACTGATAATCATATGGACTTCGACGGATTTCGACCTACTCTCAGTAGTTCTAGTTTCTGTCACTAGTTGGCGTATCGAAATTCTAGGTTTCCCGATATAGCAGGCGCGAATTAACCAGGATGTCGAGTTGTTAACTGTACGACATAACCAAACAAATAAATACCACAGAAGGGGCGAACATAACGAAACCCCTCACGTGTACACAATTACATAAAATCCTAAAGAATCCATCCGAATTCTTAAATTTATACAACCAACTTAATCAGGAGCAAAGCTATCCGTCAATACGAATCAGGGACAATTACATGTAACACCACGGACTATCGCGTACCCGATGATCACAACCATTGTACACTAAGGGACAGAATCATGTATATGAGTTATAGAACCACTGAGTTATGCCTAGTGACAAGCAACGTTGCCAAATTTCCGAAGGGAAGCCGATTCTGTCCCTTAGTGTACAATTCAGAATAATCGTGGCTATAACCTACTTAATAATACGAGATTGTAAACAGCGGCGAAATCGTGACGGACTAGGGCGCAGGGAAATTTCCGACAATTGTAAAAATTTCCCCTAAGCACCCTTTCCTCAAGGATGGGGGAATGTTGTAACCCAACCAACGACCAGGCGTTGCAACCACCGCGCATTCCGATTGCCGGCAACGACACGCGAGCGCCGTCAGCATTTGACGTAGGCCCAGATAGCACAACGTCTGGTAAAGTCTTAACGACGTCCAAAAGGCGTCTTAAAGACGTCTTAAAGACGTCTTGTTACAAATCAAGACGTTCAGACCTAAAATAGACCTAAACTAGACGTCTCTAACGGCCGATTTCTTCACCTTCAGTAATCTTCCGGTCAGTGAACGACCAATTGGATTAGAGCATTTATATGCTCTAAGCCAATTGGATGCTATCATTTGGCAGTTATGTGGAACATAACTCTAACTGGAAGATTACTGAAGGTGAAGAAATCGGCCGTAAGACGAGGTGTGCTATCTGGGGGGTTGCCAGGGATTGCTTGTGGCCCAACACCTACAGCAGTGGTGGTAATGTGTGCGTGAACTGACACTAGCGCCAAGGCAGCCAAGTGGCCCGAACGCGAAGCCAACCACGGCCAACCAGCGTCGGCGGGAAATCTGTTGTCGACACTGGTTGGCCGTGGCTTCGCGTTCGGGCCACTTGGCTGCCTTGGCGCTAGCGGCAGTTCACGCACACATTACCACCACTCCTGTAGGTGTTGCAGTGCACTTAATCCCTGGCAACTCTGATTTCACGAAATGCCGAAGAACGGGCCAAAGACGGAAACATCGCTGGTCCCCGCTTCGTCCCCCATTAGCTATAAGACTATGTACAAGCTACGAGCGAGAAGACTTTGATACCGATCGTACGTGATAGTCCGCGCTTTGTTTGTCACCCGGATCGGGACAGAATAAACTTGTTTAGTCCTACGGTGAGTTCCAACTCTTTAACCCGCAACGATCCCCTGCCTTCGCTTTCCAACCGAACATTCTCGTCCCTGCATTATCACCCGAACCTTCGGAGCCCGTTGGACGACGACCGTGATGGACGACCCGGAGCACCCCGAGATTCTCAGCCAGAATCTCGAACCCAGGCGCCTTGGTACAACAATTTATATACTGCGCACATCGAACAGAACTGATTTGTCCGTTACATCAATGTTACTACTTTATCGTATACGGGAGCACATGAGTAATTTTCTCAACGAGTGAGTCTAACCATATATATGTATATTGAAATCCATTTGAAATATTTTTAATACATTTATTATTTAGCTTACATGATTAAGTAACGCATAGAATAAAATATCTTTCGAATTACGATTTACTTTATCGATAATGTAGGATGCGTGATGGTTACATGCCAATCGTGGCTTAGAGACTCAAATATTTCGATAATCGGGAATGGTAGTTGAATATAACATTTTTAGTGTTGAAAATCGGCTGTACATACAAACACAATTGCAGGAAACGAGAAATGAGTGTATTAAGAGCAGTAAAATGATCGTTTGAATATCGCAGGTTGATCAAACTAGTAATGTAGAGCTGGAAATTGCGTACATCACTCGATCGTTAGATAAAAGATTCAATATAACCAGGTTCTCTCTGAATTGTAACTATCCATTATTGACGGCAAATCGACGCTTCCGTCCATCAGTAGCTGCGTTAATTTCGCAGCGAAAGCAGGGTTAGTTTTCATTTGTTGGAGTAGCCACTCCACGGGTATTCTGAAATCAGGAGATTTTATGTGATACGGAATGGGACGTTTATAGAATTTTTAATTATGATTACAATCCCTTTTGGCGTGCAGAGATGTCGTGGCAGAGGCGTCGAGAGGCAACGCCGGGCCCGGGGAAAAGATTCTTACCGGGCCCACAAATTATTTATATAAAATATCAAAAGAATTGTAAAACAATATCAGACTAGAAATCGAACTATAAATTACAAATAATACCAGTTAAAAATTAGAAATTGAAGCACTTGAAATTAAGAATTAAGAAATGATTAATTGAAATTGTATTGTATATATATGTATATATATTTATTTTTTACAAAAAAATTGCTGCAAATCATCGTCTGAACGTGAAATATTCACTGCAGCATATTAAAAAATTATTTTAAAAAAATAGAAATTTTATTAAAATAAAGAATATATTGAAGCGTGCCCGGGCCACTAAGAACCACGAGCCCGGGGAATTCACCACCTCCTCTCGTCGGGCCTGTGTCGTAGTATTAGTACGAAAATGGAAAAAAAATTGATACAGTGGAACGTCGATTATCCGAAATCATTCGGAGATAAAACATTTTTGATAAACGAAGTTTTAACTAATAGATCTAAAAGACTAAACGTGCGAGGTCTGTCACACGAGAACAGGGAAAGAAAATAATTTGGACAGTAACAATTTATTATGTCAGAACAATGTACGTATTATTAAAAAAAATTAATAGCTTTTCATAAAAATTAATTTCAATTAATCAATTGATTGCTTTTTCTTTATGTAAAGAAATCGGAATACCGTGATCACTTTTTGTTCAAATACATGTTATTCCTATGAATTTTGAGCCTCTTTTTAACCGACTTCAAAAAAGGAGGAGGTTATAGATTCGACGCATACGTTTTTTTTTTTTTTTTTTTTTTTTTTTTTTTTAAGTTACAGCTGGAAAAAGTGGGGCGAAATGGAACATCAATGTTTCGCTTAAATAAGAGCTGCGATGTAGTTGCTATCGTGTGACGTAAGTAGGTATACATAGTCCAGTGAAATTGGTCCAATTTCATAATAACTATTTTTGTCGTAAAACTGGTAGCTAACGAGGTATTCGCGAAAAACTGCTTTTTTTACCTTCAACCCCCTGTAAAATTTTTAGCGGATGTCGGATCGATGGGGACTAAAATTCAGCTTGCTGCGAATTATTCCGTAGATTGGCCATATCTCCGTCTAATTTCACTGGACTATACAGTGGAGGACAAAAGTATTCGGACACCCTTTAAAACAGAATACCTAACTTGTTTAAAATTCGTCTAAACAACTTGAGTTTTTTTAGAAGTTTCGTCGTTTTCAAAAAATTGCAATTGGTCGGAATAGCAAAGAAAATAGTGAAGGTCGTTTTTGCAACTTTCTTGCAACGTTTTTGAAAATTTCATATATATATTGTTGTTATATGTTGTCTATAATAATCCTATCTAGAACATATGTTTATAGTTTTTTACATAAAATAATACTTTTCAAATCATAAAAATAAAAATTGTGTCCTATCATTTACATGATTTTAAATGGGTGTTCCGAATTACTCCACCACTTGAGCGAGGCGAATATTTCAATACCTCTGGAAAATCGTATTTTCCTTATTTGCCAAATATTTTTCTTAACAAAGTCTTTGATTTTCTTAAAGTCCAAGGTCTAGTGAAGTCCTATGTCTTTTTTCCCACTGGATTTTTTCTTATCACACTCCAAAGTTAGGTGTTCCGTTTTGCCCCATTTTGCCCTACTTGCTTTCCCTGTTTCTCAATTCCAGTAGAAAGTGGAATTTCCAATATTATATTTTCTTAATACACGTGACAAGCACTTGCACCACCCTTTCATCCAATAATATAGTAGTGTTCTTTTTTATTTTTTAGTATTGTTAAACAATATCAAAGTTCAGTTTCCATTATTTGAAATAATAGATTTTATAATTAATCAACGTTGTACACGTGATAAGAAGATGTATATATACGTACCCCTGCGGAAAATATCGTAAAAGCGTGGATAAAATTCGTTCGTGTTTATTCATCTTCGGAGCATCAACGGCACTTTGCCTTTTCCCATAACCGATCGCCGTAGAGATGTGATTAGGCTTATAACCTCGAATCACTCGTGGTCTCGCATGATACTTTACGAAGTGGGAGTAATTATGACTTTTAGATGCCGCTACAACAATTCCGGCAGCGAGAACCAGAACGACGATTACGCTCGCCCGCATGATTTCCTATAACGCATTAACATACATTATATTAATCAGAATCGGGGAATCCCCACTTATGCGCACAAAATATCTGGTTTCCGCAGAAGAGACAAGTGGATTCGATGAAAAATACAACAAAACTGTATGGACATCACAGCGATGATAATATGAACCGGGCATATTTAGTTTCTAACAAATTATCTTGCTTAATTTGTATCTTAACAATCACGAGAATATCCATATGTTTCCTTCTGACCTTATTTACATTATTTTATGGTATCAGAAAATTATAGAGACGAAACAGTAATTACGCGTAATGAAGTATAATATATATGTAACGTTTTGAAAAATATAGAAGCTTCTTATGTAACGGTATTTCAGCAAAATTTAAAAACGTGTAAATATTATAATATCGATATAATTTCGTCTCTATTTCGTATAAATTATCCTATATTTAATGCTATTACGAACGCGATGAACTTCTTACAAGATCATAGCAGCCTGAAAAGTTACATTTAAATTAAAGCGACCAGACGTCCCGCATTTGGCCGCATTTGAGCTCTTTGTCCCGCATTGAAAAATGTCCCGCAAAGTGTCCCGCATTGGACATGTCACCTTTTACATTTTCGCAGTGGCATAAAGTTACTGTTTCCTGTACTTCATACTAGATGGCGCTAATACTGTTAACTGTTAACAAAGGTTTCTACTTGTCTTGTCACGCTTGGCGTCGAATGGTTTGAGAATTGAGGGCGGTATTCATTCTGCTACTAAAAAAAATTCATTCTGCAGAGAAATATCAATAAATGTTTATATGTAATATTCTTCATTTTATAATAATATATATAAATTATTTATTATTTCTATATGAATCATATAAATTGTTATAGTTACTTGCGATATTCAACTAATTGCCCTTTCTCTTTTCAATGACCAAGTTCAATTATGAAGTTTAATTTTTGTTGCGTGAAAAAAATATTTTTAATTTCGTTTGGCAAGTATGTATCTTTAAAGTTTAAATGTTTGTAACAAGTAATATATATGTTTACAGTTTCAATATATTGTAAATCCTGAATAAAGTACGGACACGATCTCCTCACGGATCTGTTGACCTTTTTTTTTTTGCTTGTCTGTCCCGCATTGGTCCACGAAATATCTGGCCACTTTAATTTAAATCCTCAAAATTTGTACATACCATGGAAGCGAATAACGAATTATAAACGACACGTGATAATTACTTACGTTATAGGCGAATCTACTACAAGATGTGTGTACTCTAACTTGACAATACTCACATCCATAGAAGAATCGATATTTCTAGCTTTCTTACGCAAAACATTTAATATTATCCCCAGTATTGATACATATATGTATATATATATATATCTCTCTCTCTTCTAAGCAAAATGAAAGTGAAAGAAATTGGACAATGTAAAAAAGGATTCTATTAAAAATTGAAAAACGTAATGTACACTTCTGACGCACATTTCCCTGCCGGAATATTATTTAATATTAAAAAGAGACTGTAACAAATTCCACAGAACTATGGAGACAATGTAGCGTTATAACAGCACGTATGGGCGAGGTGGACTGAGCTGGCATTTTATCGCAGTCCCTTTTGTATCAGGCCGCTAGCACCGCCGGTTTGGCCGCCGTAGCCGATGCGTGCTAGCCGCCTTCGTAGCCGCCAACCGCACTCGATCTTATTAACTTAAGTTACCGCATAAAGTTTAAAGTATCTCTTCGAATAACGGCATGAAAATATTTTTTTTTCTTTTTAAATGCATCAACAATGTCGCTACAACGCATCGCTAAATGTTTTAAAATATAGTCTCCCAATAGCTAGCATATGCGGGGAGCGGCCGCCGGCGCCTTGCACGCCTTGTAGCGGCCGTTCTAGCCGACGGCAACGCCTACGACAATTATCTTGCTTTACTCGACGAAACGCAGAGTGTAACGAAATTAAAGGCATACTGTGTAGTTAACGTAGACGCGAGGCTGTTCGGAGTCGGTTTGCAAACATCATTTCGATGTAATTCAGAACGACGGCTCTGCTAGAGGTATTATAGAGCGACGCATCGCCGCCGTTTACGGCGTACAGCGCGTCTAGCCGCCAATGCGTATACAATATTCCACTGCAGATACTGGTGACGAGGTCCCACACTTTCCTAATTGCATTTCTACGCGTGGGTAATTGAGCAGGCCGATTTGTTTAAATTTAAGGCCTCAGGATAATCCGTTTCTAGAAAACAATAACTTTATTAAAAACTCTTCGTTATGGACTTTAGTTTAGCATTTCTACTTTACTTGGAAATTGGTTTCAATCGATCGAAACGGTCGCTAAACGGCATATCCGCTTCGACAATTAATACAAGACTTTTATATTAATAATAGAATTTTATTTCCTACATTTAACAATAACTCGTACAATCAATGCGTACATCGCGATACACGTATGTACAACATACAGATTCATACGCGAGCGTGCCTATATACAAAATAGAGAATATCGAAAGATTATGTTACACTTGGTGTTTATAATTATTTGGCAGCCTTCACTTGGAAATAATCCATGATAATCGTCGGGATCTCTTTGAGGATGAGTGATCTCGGTACGCCGGAATATTTTGTAAATAACTCCAGAAAGTATAAGATGCTTGTTCCGTCAGATTCGCCGTCAGTTGCCATTTTCACGCTGCAGATACGACACTAATGTAAATGCTCGTTACAGCGAGATTCGCGCGAGCAGAATATTTATATGTTCATACCTGTCCGGTGCAACGCAGGAGAGAACGTACGCGCAAAGATATTTAACGTAACGCGTCATCGCGGAGAAAGTATACTGACGTAAAACCGTCTGCACTCCGATCGCGAATAACACAGCATCGAGGGGGTCCTGAGGCTTTTTGCTCAAAAGACTTCCTGCAAAAAATGTCGGCTTATTAATCACACTGTCGGTATCGAAGCATTTATTCGCGCATAAAACCAGTACCTGTGTTTCTACAGTAGTGGAGCTTGGGTATTTGCGACACAGTGAGCAGAAATATAACGAGCGCGATGTTGCTTATATTTGGTGGTTTAATGTAAACGTTATTGTGAGGATTACTTATACCAGCCCAATCTAATCTCACGCTGAGCTCGCGCAGCAATTCGTTTCTCTCCGCCTCGTTCTGCTCGTTATTGCTGCTTTTACTGATTTCGAATAAAACAGCCCTGTAAATCGTAAAAACGAAGGAAATTAGAATATACCAATACCAACGAAGAGTTTGCCCGAAGCATTTGCACGTACGTGTTTAAAGTTCGAAGCGCTGCTTCCATATGTTTAGCTTCGAATTTACAAGCAGTGTTCAATTCGTAGGCGATTTTCTTTTTGAGAAGCTGATAGTGTCCAATTTTCAGCACCCATTCCAGGAGTTGGGGACAAAATTTGTTCGTATGAGTGTTAATCGTAGTATGTAGCTTCGATGTATTACCTAGATACGTATATGTTAAATGAGATAGATTCGCTGAATTTATAATAAGCGCTGGTAGCGAATTGTAAGGAAATACCTTTGGACGTGTCCGCGGAATTCAATATTATCTGAAGCTGGTCGAGCGTAGATGTCCACGTTTTGTTACGAATGTTCTTTTCTACATGGCGCACCGTACTATCTAATTCAGTGACGATGTAGAAGGAAATAAGTTTGTCGAGTCCTGTTAGGCCGGGCGTGCCTATTGCTTCTAATATTTTCGAGAAGATTTTGTAATTTAACACTTCCGCTTGCGTCTTAAGATCGTACCAGGCAAGGGAATGTTCGATATAGACAGTTGTCCTATAAATGTGTGTAAATAACATTTAGTATATCGATTATATGTACGAGAGACGAAAATACTCGTTTAATTGAATTTTTAAATGTAAAAGATTATTATGACTCGACATATATATTTTGCCGAAAGAAAGAAGCTTTACCTGTGGTCTGTGATACGGATAAGTTCGCGGGCAAGTCTGCCGATGAAAGTTACGGAATTATTATCTGGCGCAGACGCGGGTTTGTCTTCTTGAAAGTATCTCCACGATCTTCCGGGAGTCCAGGAAGAACCTGTGCATTCCTCTTCCACTGCGTTATTTATAATATATGTTATCTAGAAACACGCGATTAAATACTTCTGCTGGTATACATGTAATAGAAATCTGGTGGTGAATGTTTCTAAGTCCGCTTACTTCTTCGTGCCATATTTTTAAGCTATTAATATTTATGTAATCTTGAATGTATTGGAAGGATTTACGATAACCGTCCATAATTGCAGCTAAATTATCAAGCTTCTGTAGCAATGACATCTGAAATAATACCAGTTTTTAGTGAAACACTTTAAGATATTGATAAATTCGATTTAAGGGCCAACGCCGCTGTAGAGCCCGGAAAAGCAGCCTGATTTGGGGAATTTTTTATGCGAGTATAGCGAATGTGAAGGCCAAAGCCTTTTTGCACATACCTCGAAGTATGATCGCAATTTTTTTTAATTTTTTTGAATACAAAATGGCGGCGCCACAGCTTGGAGAAAAGGTTTCTACAATTTCGAGGCTGCGGCGGTTGCGTGTTTCGTTCAATCATGCACCGTTCTTACAAAAATCAGTATTTTTTAATTTCCCCGTGTAGTTCCCGAGATAATCTTATATAAAACTCAAAACTTTTTAGTTTTTTGTTCTAGGTGAAAAATTGAAGAAGAGATCTTTCCGGCCGCAGAACACTGTTGTTCGGAAGAAGCTTCTTTCGCTGAGCTGTGGCGCCGCCACTTTGTATTAAAAAAATTCAAAAAAAATTGTGATCGTACTTCTAGGTATGTACGATAAAGGCCTCCGAACAGATTTTGTATTCCATTCACGATACTCGCGTAAAAAATTCTCAAAATCAGGCGACTTAAAACTTACCTTCGACTTCGGTTCAAATACGAGACCACTGTCTAAAGCCAGCGTAACTTTTTTTACAAGCTCTTGGCGTATACCGTCTTCTAGGAGGCGGTGAGAGTCGACTCTCAACACTCCTAATGGGACACTTCGCAAGGATAATACACCTTTCGTGAACACTGACACGGCATATGTCAATTTAGCCATCTGAAATCATTTTTACGTAATAAATGGATTTCCACTTTAATACCCTGCGATGTATGTGTTTTTTAAATAAACTGAAATTAAAAATAGATACGTACCTGCAACCTCTCGTCTAATTGCGCATAGTCTTTCAATTTATCTTTGGGTAATTTAGTAGGAATCTCCTTGAAAGCGTTGGTTTCGAGGTGCACTATCTGAGCAAGTAAACCGAACACAGTTTCGGGTATTATTTGTAAAACGCGCCTCGCGTATTTTTCTAATTCCCTACTGTAGTACTGTGACACCGAAGACAAATCTGCGCTGCGCGCTTGATTCACCCTTAATAAAGGGGTTTCTAAGGCCGATGCCATCTGAAAACGAATACACATTATTACGAGTATCTGCCGAATACTATTTGGACGATAAAGGGTATACGATTTACTAAGCGATAAATAATAAACGTTAATACAGTTTGTTAAAAATTGATAGACTAACAAGGCAACATCCCGGACCCGGAAATTCCAAAAATTCTGAAACTGTGAATTCGTAGGGAATTTCCTTCCGTTTATAACGCAAATTCACTCTAAGGGGGTGTAATTGACCCCTGAGAATCCGGTTATTTTCCGATTTTGCGTTATAAGTCGCGAACTGGAAAATAATTTTTTTTTACCAAATGATAGATCTAATTAAAAGAAGTAGCTTTTGTCTGGAAACTTCTTTGCTATCTCTTACAGTTCGCGAGTCGTAACACGATTTCGGAAAATAGCCGGATTTTCAGGGGTTAATTTCACCCCCCTCGAGTGAACTTGGGCAGCAAACGAAAATTGCGTTGTTGTCAGGAGGAAATCCCTTAAATATTCACAAAGTTTCAGAATTTTTTGAATTTTCGGCTTCGGGATCTTCCCTCGTAAGCGGAAAGCGTGGCTGAAAGTTCGAACTTACTTTCAAAAGCAGGGCTTTCAATTTCATCACTGTGGGAGGACTTTCTTTTATGCTCGCTTGCATTGTATCGATAAACGATTCCATTATGTTCCACGCGTAGCAACAATCCGTCACTATGTTTAAACTTATCATAGTGTCTTCCGTTATGCTTCCGGTGCGCAACATGTTGTGTAATATTTCGCGGGTGTCGGCTAAATACTGAGATATATGCAAGTTATTTTCCAGCTGGTGAAATTCTGCAATAATTCGGCAAAACACGCGTGAATATAGCAACGTAAAGTGCAACTATAATTTATTCATTGTTGCTTCTATCGTAGTTACCTTGGACCTCTTCTAACGCTTGTAACAACTGTACTATTTTCCTTCCATCCTCTTGCTGCAACGAATCAATGTGCTTGCTTATCTCCATGAACCACGTGTGTAGATTTTGATTTTTTTCTATGCCATCGAGCGATTTATTACCGCCGAATATTTGGGCGAGATCTGTTATGCGCTCGACGCAGACTCCTTTATCCCTGAGCCACTTGGTTTCTTTGCCGAACAACAACTGAAAGCGAACAATCGAATTGAAGAAACATGTTTCGTCGATTTTGCAAAAATATTATGGATGCGTTCCACTTACGCCCAAATCGCCCGCAACGCCGGTGATTTTCATTAAGGTAGGTTTTTCTATACGCGACCGGACGCAACGTCAAGATTTTCAATGTCGATTTTCTCGAAAATGAGGCGCGATATAAAAAAAAGTTACTGTTTCTTTTCGACTTATAACAAGTAAATAAGTCGAGAGAGAGGAATAAAATTTTTTGATATTGTGCTTCATTTTCGAGAAAATCGACTTTGAAATTCTTGCCGTTGCGTCCAGTCGCGTATAGGAAAACCTACCTTAATGAAAATCACGGGCGTTGCGGGCGATTTGGGCGTAAGTGGAACGCACCCTATATCGAAAACTCATACATCTTTGTACAATTGTTTCACGTCCTGTTCGATCTGAGCGGTACTTAGTAACAACTGCAGGCAACCGGATGTCGTGTATTTGCTCTCATTCGCCACCAATTGCCTGAGCATACGCGACCGCTTCGAATCCTCTAATAATATAGTTGACATTGCCGTGTGCAATAGTATCCAATGTAACGTCACGTTACATTCTCGTACTAATTTTACCAACGTTCCTATCGTAGTCTCGTCCAAAGTGCCCGCTAACTGTACCTCCTCCGTTTCGGACATTAATTTCTGAAACAAATATTTAATACGGCAAATAATATGTGTACATTCGTAAAGAAAATAAGTAATAAGCATTACACAAATCGGAGCATCCGCAATTCATTTGGTGGAAATTAATTAGATCACCTTCATTCTCTGGCCATATTTTTGCGCGTTCACTTTTACGTTCGATGACTCAAGCGTATTATTCAGCGCGGTTCTCGCAGCCTTATACGGTAGCCACCAATCGCATAAATTTATTACTATCCCCATATAAATGCTGATCACCCAGTTGTCAGGGAAAAATCTGTCTACTATTTCCCTCATAATCGCTGTGTGCGTGTGCAGCATGGATGGCTTAAATGACAAAATTATAACTAACATCGACGCTTGAGTGGAAAGAGCAGTGCTGCGATGTTCCGGATGCGGAAAGGCAAGGCTCTGATTATAGATTTCGTCCGAGCGTAAACGTCCAATGATATGCTCTATCAAGGAATCGCTTAACGGTATCCGCCTGCGAAATAAAAATTTCGTGAAAGAAAACATTAAAGATATTACGAGATCGACGATTTTCCGAGAGACCCACCTGAAGTATTCCTCGGGATAATTCGTCGGCCGCTTGCTGGATGTTTTGGAAAATCCCGTCGAGCGCAGCAACATGCATATATCGTCGACTCTTGTAGAAGACGAACGTTGAGCGTTATACCGATAGTAGGAGACGAGTAATCTTTCCCTTACGCAGCCTTCGAAATGATAATCCACCAAGAGTAGCATAACTCCATATAAATACACTGCCTCGCACTGTAAATACGAGTCGTAATGCAATTATTGCCCGAAGATATTTCAGTCTTCACCAACAGAACATGGTCTCTTCGAAACTTATAGCATTTCTCAAGAAACACTTGTGTTTCAATTTTATATTCGATCGATAACCAATAATTTATTAAACATCAGATTTCTTAAAATTACACATTAAAATACTCAATTTTGATACATGGTCTGCTGGAAACTGTTGAAGAGCGAAACTTAATATTTAACAATATACTACAGTTGCGTCAGAAAGTAAGTTGGCACTCTTTAAAATGGCATAACTTTTTTAAAATTGGTCCAAACGACGTGAGTTTTTTTTTAGAAGCTAGCGGAATTAGTTTTCTAGGCGACGTGTCTCGTCGTTTTGGAAAAAATTGCAACTGGTCGGAATAGCGATGAAAATAGTGAAGGTCGTTTTTTTTTAAATTTTGTTCTAAACCTGTAATGAAAATTCAAAAAATCCGTTTGTAGATTGAAGTAAGTTGTATGCATGCTGAAAATGTCAGCTAAATCGGTTAACGTTGCTCCGAGCTGCACACGTTTAAAGATCGCAGAATAAGGTCGAAAATCGCGGAAATTCCCGAAATCAGCGATTTTCGACCTTATTCTGCGATCTTTAAAAGTGTGTAGCTCGGAGCAACGTTAACCGATTTATGGCGAATTCCACTTATGCCCAAATCGCCCGTGATTTTCATTAAGCTAGGTTTGCCTGTACGCGACGGGACGCACCGTCAAGAATTTCAAAGTCGATTTTCTCGAAAATGAAGCGCGATATGGAAAAAAGTTACTCTTTCTTTTCGACTTGTAACAAGTAAATAAGCAAAGGAAAAGGAATAAAAATTTTTGATATTGCGCTTCATTTTCGAGAAAATCGACTTGGAAATTCTTGACAATGCGTCCAGCCGCGTATATGGAAACCTACCCTAACGAAACTCACGGGCGATTTGGGCGTAAATGGAATTCGTCCTAGATGAAATTTTCAGTATGTATACAACATACTTCGATCTACAAACGGGTTTTTTGAATTTTTGAATTTGAAAAAAAAAACGACCTTCGCTATTTTCATCGCTATTCCGACCAGTCGCAATTTTTTTCAAAACGACGAAACACGTCACCCGGAAAATTAATTCCGCTAGCTTCTAAAAAAAAACTCAAGTCGTTTGGACCAATTTTAACAAAGTTATGCGACTTTAAAGGCCGTCAACATAATTTCCGCCGCAACTGTATGTATCATAAAAAATTAATAATAAAACTCCCAATCACTAATGTTGAGTTGTCTGTCATATTAAATAAAACTATGAGTATCCCCTTTTTTAAATATAATTTAACATCCGATTTAAAGCTAGTGAAATAAAAGCGTTTAATAGAAATCCCAATGAATGTATCTCCATCATAAATCATCAACCAAATGTGTATAAACTATAAAGGTACCATTAATTGTCTTCCTTCTTCATTGAGCATAATCGAATCTATAGACTGGTGAATATATATTCCATCTCCCAGTTCATCCACATACAGGTTTAAATCAGTAACATACTTGTGTATGCTTTCGAAAGCCAAGTAAAATCGTGAGATTATATCAGAGAAGCTATTTCGCAGCTCTTCGTCCGTCTCTTGAAGAACCTGCATACATAAACATTTCGTATAATGAAAACTAATTATTTTTAAAATTATTTATAAAACTACCGCTTTTTACAAGTTTTATTAGAAATGAAAAAAAAAATCGAAAGAAATGAATTAATTACGTATATTTCTATACATACTTGTTAGTGTTTGTCTACTCACCGGATCATTTTCGATTTTCTGTTCGTAAACACTAACCGCTTTAAAATATGCAAAATCAATTATAATTGATCCATACTTCTGCACTATCTGCTTTGAATCCAAACTGTAAAATGACAGAGAATTTCTGTTATTCTCATAATTAATGTAAAGGTAAAGATACGGTAACTTTTTTCATGATTTTTCTTTTGTTGACGAAACGCGTGATATTCATGGTAACCTAACCTAAAAACTGGCGGCACATAATCCTTTAATCTCATTAATTCTGCGATAATAGCGTTTCCACGGGACACCAAGCGTAATAAGTTCTGTCCGCAGATGTTGTTAGATGCCAAGAAATCACCCATCTTCACGGATTATTTATTTTAACGAACGCAACTGACAACTCATTGACATGATAGCGAGAAACGTCAACGACCCACGTTGAACGGCTGTAACAGCCAGGGTTGCCAGATTAGGCGGGATTCCGCCATTTGGGCTACTTTTCAAAACCAACTGGCGCTGAAAAATTGAAATTGGCGGTTGGCGCCTGAATTAGGCTACAATGATCGAATTTCACTTAGGCCGAAATCGCCCGTAATTTTCATTACGGTAGGTTTTCCTATTAGAGCTCTTACTTTTTGACCCGTCGGGTACCCGTCTACCCGAAACAACTTCAAGCCATTGAATGTGGGATTGTTCGATCATTTTTGGCTAACATCAGACTATACCACAGACAATCACAGACAATACTACATTCAATTGCTTGAAGTTATCCCGGGTAATGTCCGGGTACCCGGGTACCCGACGGGTCAAAAAGTAAGAGCTCTATTTCCTATAGGCGACTGGACGCAACGTCGAGAATTTCAAAGTCGATTTTCTCGAAAAGTAAGCGCGATATCAAAAAAAGGTACTCTTTCTTTTCTACTTATAACAGGTAAATAAGTCGAGAAAGAGGAATAAGATTTTTTGATATTGCGCTTCAATTTCGAGAAAATCAACTTTGAAATTCTTGACGATGCGTCCAGTCGCGTACCGGGAAACCTACCCTAATGAAAATTGCGGGCGATTTGGGCGTAAGTGGAATTTGCCCAATATCGACCAGGGTTGCTTTGGCCGAAATTTCGATATTTAGGCTGCCCAACACCAAAAGGCATTCAAAAATTTTGTAAAATAGATTATCGTTGTTGCGTTAAAACGTTAATTTTACTGTTCACATCAGTTTTATTTAAATTCGTTTTTGTTCAAATAATGTTTATTTGTTGTATCTAAAAGAAATAAAGAAAACAGTTCCAAAAAATATTAAGAAAATATTTAAACGTCCACTTCATTCAAGATATTTTGGCTCTTTTGGGTTACTTTTCCTACGTGATCTGGCGGCTCGACATTAAAACCATCTGGCAACCCTGTAACAGCAGCGTTGCCAGCACTAGCCGTGCTGAACATAAACAGCGTTGTGGGGAAATGCCTCTGGCCTGGCAGTCAGTTTGCTGTCGAACCAATCAACGCCAAGATGGGAAACGAACCGACGCCAGCGCTAAGCCAACTAACCAAACCAAGGGAGGGCCTAGCCAACCAGCGTTGACAACCGATTCCCCGTCTTTGCGTTGATTGGTTCGACGTCGCGGCGCCGTCGCGCGCATGCGTGGCGTTCCCCCACCGCGAAAAAGCCTACCGGGTAAGTTATTTCCTTTCCCCGCTCCCCAGAAGCTGCTTCACTCCTCTCGCCTTAAGTCACAACTATTCCTCCGTTCCTATATTCCTATGTCTACGGGGCCACCCACGGCCATCTCTAGTAACAGGCCGGAACAGAGTGAATTTGGCAATGCTGTCATCAGTCCTATTTGAATTTTTATGAAGCCTTTCGCGCGGACCACGGCACGGCCGTCTCTGGTACCGGCCGGAACATAGTCATCGGACAGATGGTTGTTCGAAATGCGGTGTTGCAACATCATAGGTTCCGGCCTGTACTACACTGCATTCCACTTTAGAGCGGACTGGCAGGGATATACTATTGATTGGTAGGAAACCGACAGGGAAAGTGCTACGACCAATCGCGTGTGTCAGATTCGTGGGAGCTGCGCAGATCGGTCGCAAATCGATAGCGGCATAGGTCCGCTCTTATATGGAATAGAGTGTAGAGACGGCCTCTAAGGGACAGAATCGGCTTCCCTTCGGAAATTTGGCAACGTTGCATGTCACTAGGTATAACTCAGTGGTTCTAGTGACAAGCAACGTTGCCAAATTTCCGAAGGGAAGCCGATTCTGTCCTTAGCAATATCGATGGTCCTCACTTTCTACCTACGATACATGCTACTTCTTTGCCAAATAGATGAGGAATCGAGCCCATCATGCTCTTACGTGTAATGTTTTACCAAGCAAAATCCATTTCAGCAAACTAAATAATAACTTGTAAAATTGTCACCATGGTCACTAGGCATAACTCAGTGGTTCTTCGACATAGGGGGACCCGACATGCAACGTTGCCAAATTTCCGAAGGGAAGCCGATTATGTCCCTTAGTGTACACAGAGTACAAGCAATTCTCGAACAACAGCCGCACTCACACAGTGATAGGGCCGTCCAAGTTAGGGGAATGCCGACAGGCGAGTTTACACGGTTCACTTTGGTAGGCTGTTTCACTGTGTGAGTACGATTGGTGCTGAGAATTGCTTGCAGTCCGTGTATATACGGGTCATCCACTCAACCGGCATCCGCGCGTGCGAGACAGATGAGGATGGCAACAGTGCTACAAGTGTTTTCATTACCACGATCATACATATGTCGACGGCGCATGGCTCGGCGATAAGGTGACTACAGCTGACAAGGAGACCCTACAGTCGATCCACCTCAGATTTTGATGTTTTGAGGCATGAAACTAGAGGTCATATGATGACATTCTGTAGAATATTTTGTGCCAATGCCAATTGATTTGTACCCTGAAACATCTTAAGTTTAAAAGTTTATGATGGAGCTGCATGGTAGGTGAGTGCGAAGAGCGTGTGGTTCATAAGTGGGAGGTTTTGAGTTTCGCATCCGCTCAAAGGCAATGTATTTGTTTCAACCGCCATTTATCCAGTACGTATGGCAACCCTGGTTATTCTCAACACCAATCGGGAGCGATCACTAAAAACCACGAATCACTGTGAAAAATCACCGTGATTGGGAACGAACGTGATGGAATGACGACTGATTCACAAATATTAGTTCTAGCCAACACTAGGCGTAGCTAACCCGTGCGTCATTTAAAATTCACAACTATAAAGCATAGTATATCGACAAAGTATATCGAAGCTAAGGTTCGGCAAATATTATAACCGATTCAGCCGACTATTAACCGAAATGTAGCCAGCTCGTAATAAAGACACTCCCGCGTTGGCGATAAAAATAAAAATCATGTGGCGGACGAAAATCGATAGCGGGCCATTCCACGCGATATCGGACACTTTTCGGAGTAACATTTCGAATGTTGGTAAAACTGGAATATGTTGTAGTTTTTAGAGATATATAAACATATCTCGAATGATTTTTCAAAATTTTAAAAATGGTGTATCTTACAGCTTTTTGAAAAATAGAGTGGACTTTTCTTCAATAAATTATAATTATTGAACAAACTGGTAAAAATGAGCTTTTGGGAGCTTACAGTGGAGACACAAGAGTACCTAATATGAATTATTTCACTTTTAAAAAAAAAATTTTTGACCATTTATTTTGCAATTGTTCTAAACAAATGCAATTTTATAGTTAAACGTACGTTTCCAAAAATTTGAAAAAAATTGAGGACATAGTCCTGTTTATCCTCTTTATGGACACTTTAAAATTGGCCGAATGAAAATTAATTGAATGTGACGATGCGGCGGCGCCAGCACCGATTCGACTGGCTGAGCCGTGCGGTTCTAGCAGCGGCCAAGCGGCAATATCTGCTATTCTTATACAGGGTTCTCGCTAATAGTAAGTGTTTGTAAAAAAATGAAGGAGGAAAACTCTTACTGTTTTTTATATCCAACATAATACGCAATTTCAATTTTTGCTGTTCACAATATTTTGCTTGAAACGAGGGTGACCTTCAGTTTTTTAAATGGAATACTGTATATTTGATTACCCAATATGATAGCGACTGTCAATAAAAATAAAAAATAAATATGTATATTGAATGATCTATGTACTTAGAAGATTGAATTTATTTCTTTCAATCCTAACCTTGTGTGGCCTTGAAGGTCAAAGTATACCATATGGTTGAATTTGTCCTGACAGTCGCTTTCATATTGGGTAATCAAATATATAGCATTCCAGTTAAAAAACTGAAGGTCACCCCCGTTTCAAGGAAAATATTGCGAACACCAAAAATTGACATACCGTATTATGTTGGGTATAAAAAAAAACAGTAAAAGTTTTCCTCTTCATTTTTTTACAGATACTTACTATTAGCGATAACCCTGTATAAGAATAGCAGATATAGCCGCTTGGCCGCTGCTAGAACCGCACGGCTCAGCCAGTCGAATCGGTGTGCTAGCGCCGCATCGTCACATTCAATTAATTTTCATTCAGCCAATTTTAAAGTGTCCATAGTTTTTAAAACGTGTCAATAAAGAGGACAAGCAGGGCTACATCCTCAATTTTTTCAAAATTTTCAAAACGTACGTTTAATTATAAAATTGCATTTGTTTAGAACAGTTGCAAAATAAATAGTCCAAAATTTGTTCTTTGAAAGTGAAATAATTTTTATTAGGTACTCCTATGTCTCCACTGTAAGCTCCCAAAAACTCATTTTTATCAGCATCTTAGTTCAACAGTTATAATTTATTGAAAAAAGAGCAACTCTATATTTCAAAGAGCTGTGAGATCCACAATTTTTAAAAATTTTAAAAATCCTTCGAGATACGTTTCACTAAAGACTACAACATATCCGAGTTTCACCAACATCCGAAATGTTACTCCGAAAAGTGTTCAATTTCGCGTGGAATGCCCCCTTAGCACGGGCATCTTCCGCCCGCGCGGCACTTATTCGATCCTACTTTCGCTGACATTGGCAAAGATTTGCACTTTACCGCATACGATTCGACGCCACTACAGCCGTGAATGCCGTTATCTAAGCCGGCAAGAAACGGTTGCGTAAAAGTAGTCTTTCCTTTTGCTCAGTGCCCGTCAGCGTTGAGGTGAAGAAGCACTAAGGGTCGCCGGAGTTCTCGCGATTCCTCCTAAATAACAGCCGCTCTGCAGAGATACATTTTCGAAGATATTGATATTCGGCAATTTTAACAATGGGATACTTAAAGTCGATTGGCACCGTCATCATATACACCAGTCTGTTCTTAGCTGTAATCACCTTTGTACCCGGTTTACCTCCAGATGCAGAGTTTTCCGAGTATAGGTACGACATTTATGTTTTATTTATGATATTTACGTGCAAACTAATTACGCTTCCGCGATACGTGTTTCCAGTGTAAAGCGTCCTGGCGACACACCGAGTCCATTCGAGTTGAAAAATCGGCTGCAGGGAGCCGAAGTACTGTTTTCCGGAGAGATTAAAGGTCCAGAATCTTTCGCCTCGTACAACGGAGAGTTATACACCGGTACTCGCGGGGGTTACGTCGCGAAGATCGAAGAAAATCGCATCGTGCCGGTCGTTAAGTTTGGTAAAAAATGTGGTACGTGAAACAAAATTGTTTATCGTATGCCTAATATCTGACGATTTAATCCCTTCGATTGCTCGACGAGTCTAAGCTTAAGAGGGTATAAGCCGATTTTGAAATCGACACGTTAAAAGGAAAGAACTCTTTGCAGATGGCTCATGGCAGGAAGAGAGATGTGGCAGACCCCTGGGCCTGAAGTTCGATATTAAAGGAGATTTATTTGTAACCGATGCTTACTATGGTATCTTCAAAGTTAACGTGAATACTGGACACTATACGAATATAGTTAATAGTTCCGAACCCATCGAGGGAAAGGCGCCAAGATTGCTTAATGCCTTGGATATCGCAAAGAACGGAGACATTTATTGGACCGACTCGTCCGCAGATTTTTCCCTTCAGGATGGAATGTATTCATTCCTAGCTAATCCTTCTGGAAGGTAAGAATTCGAAGCTTAAGATGCTTGTACGATTATGCACGCAAATATTGCTTATTTGCAGACTGATTCGCTACAACGCAGCGACAAAGAAGAACGAAGTATTGGCGAAGAAATTGGCATTCGGGAATGGCGTCTTATTGAGCGACGATGAAAGCTTTCTGGTCGTGTTAGAGACTCTTGCTTCGCGCATTATCAAGTACCATTTGAAAGGTCCGAAAGCTGGCCAGCAGGAAGTCTTTGCCGAAGGTTTACCTGGTATGCCAGATAACGTGCATACCGATGGACAAGGGGGTTTCCTAGTATCTCTGCTAGTATATACAGATTCCGGGCATCCTTTGTTACTTCAATCCCTTATGCCCCACCCGAACATACGGAGAATGGCCACGAGGCTGTTGTATTTGATAGAAGCTCCATTTAAGCTTCTGCAAGATGTTTATCCAAATTATTATGCAGAGCGAGTTTTGTATTCGGTAGGTTCGTTCGATAGCTCGGGGATGTTTGATACAGAGAGAGTCTCAGTGGTACTCAGAATGGATAAGACTGGGAATGTCTTAGACGCTTTATATTCCGAGGATGAAACAGCTTACGGCATTTCTTCCGCTTACATACACGACGGATACGTGTGGCTCGGTTCTCCTTGGAACGAATACATCATGAGAGTGCCGTTGGAACAAGCATTTCCGGATTTATCGGAGAGTAAGAAATCGTCGAATGTGAAACAACAACAAACATCGTAACTCCTGAACCAACCGCACGAAAGGCTACCGCGAAACCGACTGCAACAACTCCTAAACCATCCTCTTAAACGTAAAGTATCTTTTAACAGCAAAGAAGCGCTTAAATTATATTATAAAAATACGGGCAACATGGATTTTAATTTTTCTATTAAACTCTGTTGGACTTTCCAGAGAAGTGTCGGGTATTTAACAAAATGCCAATTACCATTTCTTTTACGCCGCGCCCGTGTCTGCCCGCTCCTTTGATTCTTTAAGATTTCTTTGTCCTTCGACGTTAATTTTAACGAGTCTACGTTTGCCGGAACGAAACCGAGTCTCGTCAGCTCTACTTCGACATTTATCTATTCCTGTACAAATTCGATGTAAGTTAGCCAACAGAGAAGACGATCGAAACTTAAGGGGGGACTCTACCTTGTTGGGCCGAAAAATCGATGAATTTGGTGAATTTTTTGTACAAACACGGTTTGACAAATTAATTTGCGGTTTGACAGGCTGTTTTATTGTATCTTCAGCTCTTGTTATAAATTTTTATGTGACGGTAAAAGAAAGATGTGGCTGATACAGAGCGCTGACTTGAGGCGTTGAAAAAAAAATCGGGTGGTCCTGGCGTTAACGAAATATACTCGAAGGATAATCTGAAACACAAAAACGAAAGAGATTCTTAATCTGTATGAATGTGGCTATCGATGGTAGTAGATTTATTGCCGTATTGTAACCGTTCCTAATTTTACTTAATGATGTTTTGCCGATTTTTTAGAAAAATTCGATTCATCATATTCAGAAGCCTGCCATTTTAACATTTCTTTGTTTATCTTAATGAATCTACTACCATCGATAGCCACATTCATACAGATTAAGAATCTCTTTCGTTTTTGTGTTTCAGATTATCCTTCGAGTATATTTCGTTAACGCCAGGACCACCCGATTTTTTTTTCAACGCCTCAAGTCAGCGCTCTGTATCAGCCACATCTTTTTTTTACCGTCACATAAAAATTTATAACAAGAGCTGAAGATACAATAAAACAGCCTGTCAAACCGCAAATTAATTTGTCAAACCGTTTTTGTACAAAAAATTCACCAAATTCATCGATTTTTCGGCCCAACAAGGTAGAGTCCCCCCTTAATTTTTCCAGTAGCCGCGGGTATAAAAGTTATTTTCTTTCCGTTCTGTAACCAGTTGACACCTAAAAGTTAATATAAATTACTATTAGATACTTGTAGATATTTACTCGACGCTCGCCATTAGCCATCGCATTGACTCCGGCTATCTTACCTAACAAATACGTCGAACTACTCAATCAGGGCAGTGGTATTGACGACTTGTGCTCCACCATTAAAAGCATACCGCAACTGGGCCCTATGCGCATTACGGTACCTTGAAAGGGAACTTTTCGCCATCACTGACAATCTAGAATTGAAAATACAAATAGAAATTATTCGATCGGTACGGAAAGGAATTGTAGGTTAGAACGCACCTTCGTCGTCTCGGAATTAGGTTCGCTAAGCATTATGAACCTTTCCAGGACATTTGGCTTTTCCGTTGAGGCCATTGTAAATTGACGGAATTGCTTCTTTCAAAAACGCTGCACGTCAATACGTATCTACAATTAGTTCGAGCAAAAATACCATGCCGACTGCATACCTAACGAAGTATGTACCTGATCATCAATATTTTTACGCAAGTTCGCGAGGTGACTCTAACTCTACGATAATCACAGATAACTTCGAATTAAATTAGAAAATAGTGGGTTATAAATATTTCTCGTAAATACATTTTCATTGTACGTACATACGCAACGATCATCTATATAGGGTAGATGTCCCAATTACCGTGCTTTGACGCCGACTTGCTCACGAAGGAATTAATTACTGACCTCTCTTACTTTAATTTTGCTTGGTGAAAATTTATATTGGTGTTTTGAACTTTTCTCTTTATTAAGGCATTTTTCTCGGGATGAAAATGTTAATTTTTCATATTTTTTTAATTGAAATACAAATACATGTTTTCGTCCCAATTACCGTGCCCTGAAAAATGCTTTTTTGAATAGCGTTCCCGCGGTTAGGCTATGTCTTTCGACTTTGAACTGTTCGAAACATTTTTTGCTCTACGAGAGGTGATTTTATGTAATTTTAATATGACCTTTTCATTACAAAAGCAAAATATGCAAATATAAATTTCTGTTCACCCGTTCTGAGAAACGAAAGTAAGGTTAGGTTTAGCAGTTACAGAGGGAGCCAGCGGGCTTCGAGGGGCACGGTAATAGGAACAAGCGTTAAATTCCTGTCCCAATTACCGGATTCACTTTAAAAATACGAAAACGTTTCAAAAGTGCTCATTTTGCTATATTTTTATAAAATTTGAACCTTTTAATGATATAATAAACACTTTACATAAGTGCAAATCATGATAATTATCAATTCATTCACTTCTGTAAAGCACGTGTTCCCAGATAGCACAACGTCTGGTAAAGTCTTAAAGACGTCCAAAAGGCGTCTTAAAGACGTCTTGTTACAAATCAAGACGTTCAGACCTAAAATAGACCTAAACTAGACGTCTCTAAGACGAGGTGTGCTATCTGGGTTCCTTACCGTTTCCGGTAAGGATTTAGGTAAATCCATCGAAATCTTCATATGCATTTTTGAAATTTTTTTACTATGCTTTAATTGTTTAAAAATGCAACCTTCTCGTTTGTAACACATACATTAATAGTTTAACTTAATTAAAAAATTTTCTTTCCTTATTTATTTACGCGAGTTTTTTTGTACGGCTTCATTAAGCATAAAGGCACGGTATTCGGGACATCTACGCTGCATTGCTAATGATCTTACATTCTATTTAATACATGTAATATGTAAGAATGCCTAAGAAACAATATAGGTATGCATAAGGGCGATGGGCTGCAATTCAGAAAATACCGTTTCTTTTCAACTTATAACAAGTAAATAAGTCGAAAAAGAGGAATAAAATTAGTACAAAAAAAACAAATAAGTCGAAAAAGAGGAATAAAACTAGTACAAAATAGTATATTGCGTGACAAGGGAGAGAAGTAAGCGATTCCGACGAGCGTGAAGTTTGCTGCCTTCGCTACGCTCGGGCACAGGGTGCGTCGCTAGCCGGTTACAGCCATAGACATATATAGACGGAGCGTGTCTGAGGGGGGTTGTAAGATTCGCGGTAAGGGGACTGTCATACAGGCAAATCGGGTAACTCCGTTCATCCTCGGGGCTATTCGGAAATTCAATGACGTTATATATATCTATGAGGGATACTTACAAAGGTTAGCTATACTTATACATAATTCAAAATTTCGTATATCATGTAGGTTATATATATAACAAAATTAGTAAATAGAATGAAGCTTTTTTTAAATAAAATCGTACTTATAGATATATGCAATAATATTTATATTTTTAAAGATTTTGTAAGCTTAAAAGTTCATAAACATAATTAATATGCATAAATAATTATATAGTATAATAGATATATATCGCTCATTTGCTGCGACATAACTGATGAAAAAAAAAAAATATTTTTATTATAAACATATTATCTATTCGATAATCAAGCAACACATTTGAATTTCTAAGATTATATATATAATATATAAATTGTTGGTTATGTATGTATATTTATTTATTTACATGTGAAATCGAATACTATCATTATTTATATTTTCTTTCTCCAACTGTTCGCAGTTTTTATTTTTCCTGCGATTTGCACAACCGCTTACTACGCAATAAGTCATTATTACACTCAATTAATATATGATTATATACAACGACCACTACGATGCTTTAGAACAGTAATAGTTGAGCAAAGGTGGTTATGTTTCGAACATAGCCATTAATGCCGAACCGATAAGAACCGAATACATCCGAACCTAGCTACCGAATTGCC
Organism: Andrena praecox; assembly: GCA_963932275.1. NCBI lineage: Eukaryota > Metazoa > Arthropoda > Insecta > Hymenoptera > Andrenidae > Andrena > Andrena praecox. The sequence goes on from OZ010731.1 coordinate 40,808,054, forward strand.
TGTATGGTTTCTGCCTTTTCCCCTCCGATCTTACAGTCCCCTCGCCTACAGTCCTCTCTTCTGCTCCGTCTATATAAGTCTATGGTTACAGCGTACACATTTCGCTTAATAGAGAGTGGGGGTAGATCCCCCACCATTATACCCTCAACCGACCGTCGAACCAATCAACGCCAAGATGAAAATTTGCCGACGCCAGCGCCAACTAGTGAGACCGCGGCTAACCATCGCTGGGGAATCTGTTGTCGACGCTGATTGGCCGAGGTCTCACTCGTCGACAACCGATTCCCCAGCGACGCTGGTTAGCCGCGGTCTCACTAGTTGGCGCTGGCGTCGGCAAATTTTCATCTTGGCGTTGATTGGTTCGACGGTCGGTTGGGGGTATAATGGTGGGGGATCTACCCCCACTCTCTATTAGGCGAAATAGCTACGATCAACCGGCTAGCGACGCACCCTGTATGTGATTACGGGAAATTCCCTCCGTAGCACGATACTCGCATCGTAGGGATGGGGAACGCATGCGCGCGATGACGCGGTGACAGTTAAACCAATCAACGCCAAGACGGGACACGCCGTTTCGTTTCCCATCTTGGCGTTGATTGGTTTAACTGTCACCGCGTCATCGCGCACATGCGTTCTCCCTCCCTACGATGCGAGTATCGTGCTACGGAGGGAATTTCCCGTGAACACTGTGCACCAGCGTTGCCAGGGATTGTTGTGGCTATGCACCTACAGGAGCGGTGGTAATGTGTGCGTGAACTGACGCCAGCGCCAAGGCAGCCAAGTGGCCCCAACGCGAAGCCAACCACGGCCAACCAGCGTCGCCGGGAAATATATTATCGACGCTGGTTGGCCGTGATTGACTTCGCGTTGGGGCCACTTGGCGCTAGGGTCAGTTCACGCACACATTACCACCACTCCTGTAGGTGTACAGCCACAAATAATCCCTGTCAACGCTGACATGTATACACTGTGTACATCTCCTGTAATGTAACCATGTATTTCTAACCTTTTTGTCTCATCGGGTGCGTTCCACTTACGCCCAAATCGCCCGCAACGGCCGTGATTTTTCATTAAGCTAGGTTTCCCTGTACGCGACTGAACGCATCGTCAAGAATTTCAAAGTCGATTTTCTCGAAAATGAAGCGCGATATGAAAGAAAGTTACTGTTTCTTTTCTACTTATAACAAGTAAATAAGTCGAGAAAAAGGAATAAAATTTGTTGATATTGCGCTTCATTTTTGAGAAAATCGACTTTGAAATTCTTGACGATGCGTCCAGTCGCTTATATGGAAACCTACCCTAACGAAACTCACGGGCGATCTGGGCGTAAGTGGAATTCGCCCATAGTATATTCGTATATCAGTGGGCACAATTCATTTGGCAGAGATTCACGCATGCGCGCTCGCATTTACCTGTTCATTTGCATATCCAAGCAAAATACAATGCTGAATAGTTGTCAATAGTTGTGTCACAGATGATGGTTACAGACGTCAGGTGTGCGTTTCCAAATAAAATGAGAATTGTATAAAAGAGGATAGTCGCGCAATCCTAGCGAGAGACGATTGTCGAGATGTACTCGACAAAAACACCTTCCTTAAGGATCGATGAAGCTGATCTTAAGTGTAAGAATGGTTGCGGATTTTATGGAAATGCCGAATGGGAGGGTTATTGCAGCAAATGTCATCGAGAGTATTTACAAAAACGAAGATCACAAACAGAACATAATGTTCATGGACAGGGATACGACGCGTATGTCTGCTGATTAATATGTATTCATTCACCAAAAGCAAGATCACATTTTTTTATTTTCGAATCGAACTTCTTCGTAACAAATTCGAAATTCATTTCATATTTCTCTTTCGATATTATTTTAACACATACATGTAATAGTCTCTAATTATAACATTAAATTTGTTTCCCTTAAAAATTGAAAATAAAAAATAATAATTTTCAATCGAAAGAAGAGAAATATATATATATACGATTTACGAGCTTAAAATGTCTTATCAATGCAGATAATCTTTTGGCATTCAAGTTCCATAAAATGTTTAAAACTTTTTCAATATTATTAACGCCATGTGTAACAATGTTTCAGAAGCTCCTCCAACAGAAGCACAGTTGGTGCTCAAAAATATGAGGAGAAGAAAGTGCAGCAGGAGAAAAAGTATAAGTTATTAAATATATCTTTTCGTAAGCCAGCTGCGAAAGGTACGTAATATTTAATTTGTTACGTACTTTAAACTAACTTTCCTCAAAAATTCGTAATATATAGTTTGAACGTTCGAAAGTGTTTGTCGCAAGGTTTCATTTAATTTTCCTGAACAGCGCAAGGCTACCAAGAGTTGCTTTACGAGCTAACGAAAGACAATCCAGACTTGGAGAAGATAAAAGCGGAGAATCGTGACCTAATAGTTATGATAGCTAAAACACCGGTGGAGAGAGATATCAGGAAATGCATGCATTCCTTTATAATCGATATACTTCAAAATAAAGATGTTAAAAGGATAGAGGAGCTTTCAGAGATCACACAGAACTTTTACCAAGTGTTTGCCAAACGCTTGGAAAACAGTACCAAATATGCAGGTGGAAAGCGAAATGATCCAAGTTGAAATAGACAATTTCGACCTAATTCGTGAGAGAATCGTTTGACGCGAAAATATTAATGATTTCAATGTTCTTTTAGATTTATCAGCCAAAGTTAAGGAGAAATTGTTAGATTACATAGAAAGATATACAATGACTCTGCTCTACAGAATTCTCTTCTGTCCTCCTTTCACAAGCGACGAAGAGAAGGATTTAGCGATACAGAAACGGTTTGTTTTATGCGCGAAAGAAAATAAACGAGCTCCGCGCGTAATAAAACGAAAGCTAAGTTTTTCGATTAAAATGAAATATCTTTGTAGAATCCGGCAGTTGAATTGGGTGAGCGGAAAGAATTTGGAGTGCCAAATACACGAAACTAGTTCTGAAGTTCGAGAGCTCGTCTATAATTCCATAACAGGTTCGAGCTCGACGCATTTTCCGTATATTTTAGTTTGCCGTCTTTACGATTCTTCCAATTCAATTGGCTAATCTGTTACAGATTTATTGAACATGGATTCTGCGAAAGCTCCGCAAGAGAAGCTTTCATGCGTGATTTATTGCTGTAGAAATATATTTCTAATGTTACAACAGTCCGTCGGCGGACCCGCATCCGCCGATGAGTTTCTTCCCGCTTTAATTTTCATCGTCTTGAAGGCCAATCCTGCTCGGCTGAAGAGCAACATTAACTTTGTCACCAGATTCTGTAACGCGAGCAGACTGATGACCGGGGAAGGCGGATATTACTTCACGAATCTGGTAAAATTTTTGCGATATTTAAACGATGTCTCTCTCGTGTTGCAAGACACGAGCTTCCATTAAACTCCAACTAACAAAGACGAACGTAAATCCGTAGTGCTGCGCTGTATCTTTCATCGAGAACTTAACGGCGGAGTCATTGAACATGGATGAGAAGGAGTTCAACGCTTACATGTCCGGAGAGCGTGTGCCCGCCAATACCTGGGAATCTGCTCTAATGATCTGCGAAGTACGCGCGTAATGTTTTAGTTTTAGCCTCAAATCACGTCTTTTATATAATTTCCCCCAAAATTGTCTTGCATAGAGCTTGCACTTAATGTGCGAAGACATAACGCTTCTCGACGAAATGAAAGCCGAGGCCACGGAGATAATGAACGAGGCATTGGATTTGAAAGAAAAGATGCTGGAATTTCAGGAGGAAGTCGAGTCGGAGATAAATACAGTTTTGGAAAGGACTCCGTTGTTGATCATGCACAGTCAAAGGTTGCCTACCAATTTGGACAGCGAGGATATCGAGAGCTACCAATTACCGCCCCCTATTGTTCCACAAGTAAATTCTTTTCTGGAAATAATATTTCTGAATTAGTCTCCGAGACAGGTTTACTATAAGCGGTTAATTTTCACGATCGATTTATAGGTTTGCTCCGCTATAATTAACAATTCCGCGCAGCAAAACGATGCGAGAACTTCGTTGATAGAAGATTGCGTCACACCGTCTCCTACCTTCGATTTTCCTTCGTTTATGGGCGACGACAGCTATGATGTAAGCAAAGCGGAGGACGAAACCAGCCTCATAAGTTTGGACACGCAATGCGACTTCGATACTCAACAAGATAAGTCGACAAATGAATTGCTGGCATCTGCTCACTTAAACTTATCCTCTGCAACAGAATCGGAGAAAGATGATTATCACGGATTTACTATTCAAGGTTCAAATATACCGACGATTCCGTGTAACACCGGGGACTCGTCTCTTAATTCCGCGGAAGTAGACTGTGAAAATTACGCAAGCTATTTTCACAGTGTGTAATAAAGACGAGATATACGAACCCTAAGAGAAATGTTGATTGATCTTCGTGAATAAATTATATGACGTTATTAATGAAACGTATTCAATTGTAATGTAAATAATGTAATATGTTCGAATTGAATTTTAGTAAATAATTTTTCTTTGGTAATTTTCATCTTAGTGAAATTAAGTATTTATGTGTTCATAAACTTGAATGAACATTGTATAACATTGTTGATGTACTAACATAAAAAGTTGTAATGTAATTTAGCAACATCGAACAATACACTCCCAGATAGCACCCGACGTCTATAAGCCGTCTGTTTCAGACTTTCAAGACGTCTGCTATTTTCTGAAAGACGTCTATAGACATTTTTGAATGTCATTAGTCAGGAAACTATACGTCTTTAAGACGCCTTTTAAACGCCTTATAGTCATCTTTAAGTGGTCGTGAAGACGTCTTAAAGGCGTCCATTTCAGACTTTCACGACGCGTCAAAGACGTCTTCGTAAGGACTTGATTAGGCCTACTGCAGCTCTTTAAAGATATATTAGAGATATTAAGCGTAACTTGATTCGTGTTTATTAGAATTAATACCTTTTAAAGAAATTAAGTATTTTGAAAAAGAAGCCCGTCGAGTACTATTGCCCGATGAGAAGAAGACTGACTACCACCAAGCTGAAATGTGACAGGGGCAAGGGGAATCACCCGCTCGCTCCACCCTATCCCCTCCAAGAAGTCCTACTTTTCGGTTCTTAGCGGCTGTCCATATCCGCGGATTGTCGCGATTGGTTTTGTTTACGTTCTTCGTCACGGGACGAACTGTGTTGGAGGGGATAGGTTGATGCGAGTGGACGATTCCCCTTGCCCCTGTGACATTTCAGCTTGGAGGTAGTCAGTCTTCTTCTCATCGGGTAATAGTAGCTGCTCTTGTTCTCATTTGAGAAAGTCTATTTTCATGCTGCCCAATATTTTCGTTTCTTCATAAAAAAGAAGAACGTCTTGCAATAGCGAATGATCGAGACATTCTTTGGCATGTTCAAGTTCAAGTCGAAAATATAAATTTCCTTCTTCAAAAAAACGCCGGTACTCGAGAGTGACGGTATATGATTTGCCCGGCTCTCTTATAGGCACGACTGCTGCATCCCACCTGCGAGAAGCGCTCGGCCCGGTCGCCGCCTGGCAGTCGCGTACCATCCATACGTCTTTAACGGCCGATTTCTTCACCTTCAGTAATCTTCCAGTTAGAGTTGTTCCACATAACTGCCAAATGATAGCATCCAATTGGCTTAGAGCATATAAATGCTCTAAGCCAATTGGTCGTTCGCTGACCGGAAGATTACTGAAGGTGAAGAAATCGGCCGTTAGACATCTAAACGCAGTCGTTTAAAAAACGTCTTGGCATGGACGACCTAAACATTAACGGCCGATTTCTTCACCTCCAGATATCTGCCAGTCAGAGTTATCTGGCAGATATCTGGCACATGCCTATTTCTTCACCTCCAGTCTCGAGTTATCTGCCAGTTGTCCTCCGGTCAATTTGACTAGAGGTTCGGGCACCGGATAACTGCTGGAACTGCCAGTTAGTACGTTTTTGCAGTAGTGGGGGAAGTAGGGAATGTGAAACAGAGTTATGCTTGTGAAACTGTTCTGGACGCCAGTGTATACTTTGCGACGTCAAGCGATTTTAGTTTTGTTGAAAAAGGGCAATGTGATCCCACGCCTGGTTTTTATCTTTCCAGGTTGAAGCATTAGTTTTCTTATTTTCTATAATATGTTTGTATTTCATGACTATCTATTAATAACTCCTTCTCTATATGCGTAAAATTAGCGCTTCTGCTCATTTTATCCTGTAAAGAACAATGTGAAAATAAATGAATGTACATATCACTCATTTACTGCAACAACGACATAACTCCAAATTCACGATTTTAGGGGAAACGGGTTTGAAAGTTTCGTTAGACAACAACCGCTTTTTCTATACTAATAACTCAAAATGTCGTTGTTACAGCAAATGAGCGATATAAGTATAATGTACTGCAATAATCTACCTCAATGGCTTCAATCAGCGTATATCCCTTTTTCAATACTGTTGAACAGCGTTCAATAGCGTCAATCGATCGAATCGATTACTGGCGATCACCATGCGATCACTTTTGAACAGCTTCGCAATGAAGTTGTCGCGTTACCTTTTTTGCGGCGTTGCCGCGTCAACCTTTCAGTCAGTTAACCATAGGATCCAAAAGCGTGAAGAAACACGCACTACTGCCATCTGGCAGATATACTCTGTCCATCCTAAGAAAAAACGGGTCCGCGCAGGGATGGTTCCGAGGAGGCGCTGATTGGTCATACTCCCCCCTTAACCGCCTACGTTTTTCTCCGTCTTACCGCCTGTTACCTCTCTGTCAACTGTTCCGCACGCGACGCCTTCATATACACGGTGGCACAATTATTTCCGAATACGCACGGCAACCGCCTGCGTTTTATAAAAATTTGAACAAAAAATCTTATCGTTCCTTTGAATATAAATCCTAAAAAAGACGTAATAAATGGCATTCTAAATAGACTATTTAGAACACCTCGTTAACTGATGTTATATCTGTTCGGAACCAAAGAACTACCGGGTAGATACACTGCACTCCTGCAGTTTTGACATTGACATCGGTCACGTCCCGCCCTTGGAGGGGCAGGGAAACCGGCAGGTAAAGCGCTACGAGCAATCGCCTGCGTCGGGCCCGTAGGCGGTGGTGGGGGCTGCGCAGATCGGTCGCAAAACGGTATGGGCTTCGTTTTTTCTTAGGATGGACGAGGTATAGCATCTAGCTGGCCGCTAGCTAACCGGGACTTTGTCCAGAGATGAAAAAATCGGGCGTTACTCGGACAGACGTCCCAGATAGCACACCTCGTCTTAGAGACGTCTAGTTTAGGTCTATTTTAGGTCTGAACGTCTTGATTTGTAACAAGACGTCTTTAAGACGCCTTTTGGACGTCTTTAAGACTTTACCAGACGTTGTGCTATCTGGGGTCTTAGAAACATCTCAGGACAGACGTCTTAAATGTGTCTTAACACAGTTGTCTAAAAGACGTCTCCACACAGTCGTCTAAAAAACGTCTCCACACAAACGTCTTAAAGACGTCTCAACACAGTCGTTTAAAAGACGTCTTAACACAGTCGTTTACAAGGCGTCCTGGCACAGACGTCTTAACACAGTCGTCTAAAACCCAGATAGCACAACGTCTGGTAAAGTCTTAAAGACGTCCAAAAGGCGTCTTAAAGACGTCTTGTTACAAATCAAGACGTTCAGACCTAAAATAGACCTAAACTAGACGTCTCTAAGACGAGGTGTGCTATCTGGGAAGATGTCCTGGCACAGACGCCTTAAGGACGTCTTAACACAGTCGTCTTTAAGACGTCTTAACACAGTCGTCTAAAAGACGTCCTGGCACAGACGCCTGAACACAGTCGTCTAAAAGACGTCCTGGTACAGACGCCTGTGGACTGACGTCTTAGAAATGTCTTAAAGACGTCTCAACACAGCCGGTTAAAAGACGTCTTAACACAGCCGGTTAAAAGACGTCTTGGCACAGACGTCTTTCAGACGTCTTAACACAGTCGTCTTTAAGACGTCTTAACACAGTCGTCTAAAAGACGTCCTGGCACAGACGCCTGAACACAGTCGTCTAAAAGATGTCCTGGCACAGACGCCTTAAGGACGTCTTAGCACAGTCGTCTAAGAGACGTCCTGGCACAGACGCCTTAGAAATGTCTCCGCACAGACGTCTTAAAGACGTCTTAATATGGTCTAAGACATTCCGACCAAAAACAGACGTAAAATGGACGTCTAGAAGACATCGCGTGCTATCTGGGCTATGTATTTCATTTCCATTTATTTCGCGCGAAGTAGGAAAAATTGACTTAAGGGATCCGTTTTAATCAGGGAATAAAATTCTACCAATGACCCTGCAACGAAGTTACTTCTTCCGCGAGTAATTATAAATATTCTACAATAGCTTAACTTACAATTCATTTCTTAAATATTAACCACATACACCGCAACTCTAAATGTCTCTTCCGAATCAATTTAGTGCATCCATTTTCGCCAATACAAGCGCAGAGGAAGTAAACTATTTCTCCTCCGTAATCTCGAGTCGAAGATGTTAAAGTCCGCTCTCCTTAATTCGTCCAGGAAATTGTCCAAACAAACTATTGGCAAAAAAATCAAACCCGCTTCTTTCTTCAATTTATTCTTCAGAGAAATCGCCTGAAAGCAGAATCTTTATGAATTATATCGTCCTTTCTCCTGTTTTCCTCTCCTAATCATCTGATTCCATTACAATCTCAGCTCTATGAAAAGCTCACCGCGTCCAAATGCGCTTTCCCGCAGGAAGCGACGTCGTATATCGCATCTTGCAAATCTTTACTCGGTTCTCTCTGAAACACAGCCTCCGTAGAGACGCCGTGTTTCAATAGAACGTCTTGCGGCAACGTGTTCACCCTTCGCTCCGCGTTATACGGAATCGATCGAATCAGATTCACGATTCCGTGCGCTTTGCCCGTGTGACTAGCAGCATGATCGGCGTCAATGTTGGCGATGCCGTGCGCTTCCAGTATTAAGTAATAAACGGACGAAGTACTGTACTCCGCATATTTCTCCATCGCGCTCGTATCGGAGAACGAACAGTGGTTCAGCCTTTCTAGACGGGCGTCGATCAGACGTTTGAAGTAACGCTTAGACAGAGAATGTTTCGGCAGAATCTACGAACCATCGTTGCTTTTAATTTTCAGAAAGCTCGCAATGCTGCGAAACTGAGAGAAATGTACCGTCGTACCCTGTGCAGTTCCAACGTAACAGGGCTCCTCGGAGGATTTCCCGTGTATACGTCGTTTATCGCGTCCGTCCAAAATCTTAATCTCATCTCCCCGATTTTATACTCGTGTACTTGGTCCTGTATTTGAGCAACTTCCACGTTGAATGCGCGAATCGCGAACGCGGCTGTTCGAGCTTCGCGTGGTAACAATAGTGTGCATAAAAAGTTTTCGTAATCGTGTTTCCTGCGAAATATTAATAGCGAAATATTGATAAATATTGATGAGGCGTTAAGATTTGTTGATTCCTATTCAAATTTTCGACAAAATTTCGGTAAATTGCCGGCAAACATCGTCGCTTTCGTTCGTACATTCGAAGTTCTAAATGGATTAGTAAAAGACTTCATCTTCGGCGACGTTTAATAAAGATTTCGTTCGTAATTATTACGATTAACCGCGATATATAACTACCTAACTAGGTCCAAACAATACTCGGCCGGCGTTTGTCTTGCAGCTGCACTTGAATACCTCGCAATTTGTAGGAACACATTTCGCTCGAGAAACAATAAACTTCCGTTCATAATGATTGTTTTATGAACAGTGTAAATGTAAACTTAACCACGTTCGGGACAGATAAATTTAGCATCTCAGATAAATTGACAGTGATAATGTGGCGTTCTTTCTTAAAAAATACTCTGTTTCATCGTAGTGTTTTTTAATACAACACTGAATTTAATATTTTCTATAACTTCGAAATGTATAACTTATTAAAATTATAGCATTCGGTCCAGTGAATTGTAATAGGGTTAACATAAACACTCTATACTTGAGATTTGTTTGCAACTTTAAATTAAATCAGACTGGCAGTAATGTTGTAATAGACATAGCTCGCTGGTGGATTTTAGAATGAAGTGTATGAAAAATGTGCGTAATAATTTATTTTAATTTGTAACAGAGAAGTGTTGGTTGTGGTAGAAAATCTGTTAAAGTAAAGATCGTCTATCAATTTAAAGTTATGAAAAAAGTTCAATGTTTAATAGGGTAGCCTCCACTATCCTAAATAGTAGTGGGTAGTAATTAGATTTATTTTTTGCCTTTCGGCTTCGAAATGGGGTTAGGTACACGTGTTGTGTGCAAGTGTTTCGCCCACAACGGCCGTGGTTCTCATTTCAAAATTTATGAATATCTTCGGAAATATGGGAGATAAATCTGGGGAAAGGGCATTATCGGAAAATACAGGTTTTTAAATATAAATTACGACTCGAAAACAGGAACATATAATTTATGATATTCATTTTATTACAAAAACGGCAAATTCTTACGGTCTTTGGCGCGGGCGATTTGGGCGTAAGTGGAATTCGCCCTGGAAGAGTTAACTCAAACTTGTGTTTTCGTTTTGTCTTCTTCCTTCGTCTTGGCCTTCCTTTCGTCTCCTTTTTTCCAGAACCATACGCATCCACTCCACTCCTTCTTCTTCTCCCAGATAGCACCCGACGTCTATAAGCCGTCTTTAGGACGTCTGTTTCAGACTTTCAAAACGTCTTAAAGACGTCTGCTATTTTTTGAAAGACGTCTTAAAGACGTCTGCTATTTTCTGAAAGATGTCTTAAAGACGTCTACAGACGTTTTGGAAAAGAGTTTAAAAAGAAAAATATCTGATGAAAAATAACTTTTTCAAATATTTTGTTCACGCAAGTTTTCAGCGCTTATGGTACCATTAAACTTTTGTTTGAAACACTTGTTTCTGTCTGTTGTACTTTGAGGGTTGTCCGCGAAAAAGTAGAATTGCCAATTTGACTTTGAGGTTAGTTTTCACCCCCTTAAAGGGCGATAAGGCCCAAATGAAACACACCGTTGCTCTTGTTTTGAGTCACTCTAAAAACCCGCAAAGTTGCGTTCCAATCGGTGAGTCCGGGTTCGTGGTGTTCCCTTGTAAGATTTACATTATTTTAAGGGGATGTAATGGCGGACTATCAAAATATTTGGAATAAAGTTTTTTTTATATAAAAAATAAATGTTTACCGCGATCGAATTCTCAATATTGTTTCAGATTTGTATAAATTTGTGTTTATACATATTTATTTCATTTCGCACTTTGGCTAAATTAAGGACGTTAGAAGCAAATTTTGCGTTGCATAATATAATTTATTTTTCATTCTTTTATTTTATTTATTTATTGGTCTATAACAGATAAATTATAAGAAGTATGAGACTACACAAATTTACGTCTTAATTACTAAAAAGTAAATAAATATTACGTAAAATACATTTCAGAAGATATATTAAATTCAAGGGGGCTTCCCAGTTTAGAATGTTTAAAAATTCAATCTTTTCTTAATATTCTCTTGAAATATTTTTAAAATGTTCTCAAAATATTAGATCGAAATTCGAGAAGTCCTCCAAGTTACGCGAAGTGAAATGTATCCACATATAATTATTGCAAGATCATTAAAATACTCGTGGCAGTCGATGTGTTAAAGTGCTATAACTTTAAAGTTTTCAATATTTCTTTTTCTTTGTAGTTCCGACGATAGTTGTAATCATATTAAACACAAAACCTTTGCCATTTTCTGTGGGACATACCAAAGCAATTTGGCCACCACGTGCTGAATTAATATCTCTATGGCAATTTGAAAAATATTTAAATACATAAAATAGGAATGTCTCGGACTGTTTATATCGATAGAATCTTAATTCGAATCACAATTTAACAGCAAAGTTTAGTTGTATATGTCCCATAAGGCAATATATCCATCTTTTGCAGCAGTAGCCATCAAACATTTATTATCATATGTTTTTACTCTCTGCGCGGAATAAGCAATGTCTTGGACTATGTCTCTATGTTGGTCTAAAACAGCCAGTGGCTTTAAACTTTTCCCAGAAAATATTCTAACTTTGCTGTCCCAGCCTCCCACTGCCGCAATCTTTGCATCGGGCCTTATCGCGATCACGGAAGTGCCAGAATTTTTCAGCGTAACCGTCTTTTCATCGTGCAGCGAGTGATTTTCCGATAAACTAAACACCTATAAGTAACGAATTTATGATTAAGGTAATAAGCTGTGTAATTTTAATTATTTCTCGGATTTAGTAAGTTAATCGTAACGATCTAACAAACAATTAATAATTATATTTTATATCATAATAAACTATTAATGCTTATTTAAGGGGACCGCCTGGTCAAAACGCTAAAAAAATAGGTGATCGTTAGAATTTTCTTTCCGAAAAAGTATACAACTTGCAGTAAAAAAAACTTTATAGTCTTTCTTTATTCGTTCTTCAAGGATATAAATTTTTTTTTTTAATTTCTTATAATGGTTCGAATTTTACCGCTCAGTGCACTGTTGCCACAAAAGAGGCGTAAACGGTAGACATTAGAACTCGACGTAGGATTATCCGAAATCGAAAAACCAACAATATTCTTATAGATTAAATCAATCGCTATCGCGTCAGCCTTTAAGAAGGCAAATAAAGCAAAATGGCGATGTTTGGTACAGGTTTGAACACAAACATGCGAAAAAGGGGGTGATTCTGTGCCTAAAAATATTAATCACGAAGAACTATGACCTCTAAAATTAATGGTCAAAGGGTGATGCGATAGCGAATTAAATTGCAAAGAAGATGCCACCAAGTTTTTTTGGAATCGGTTATGCTGTCTACCGTTCGGAAACATCACGATTCGAGAAAAACGCGTTTAAAGCTTTACGTGAGTGCTAAGTGGCCGGGTTTTACCCACGCATTTGCCTATAACTTCGGGAATTTTACGAATTTCAAAAAGTCCTTTCAAACACGTATTCTTAAAAGCTCGAACATTCGAAAAATGAAATAAAAAAAATCGGTTTTTAGACCGGACGGTCCCCTTAATAAATAAAAGTACTTTCTTAATCAATCTTCGTTCCTTTATCGTGAAACTTAATTAACAGCGAGTTGTACCTGTAATTGATCAGAAGGGCCACCAATGATTCCTTTCATGGACGTAGAATCAAAATCCAAAGCTATCGGACATGCCTCTACTGTCAATGAACTCAAACCGCTTTTCTGCCTAACGTCCCATAAAATCAATTTGCCTCCTTCGTAACCAACCAAAATTAATTTCTCACCCTTCAGTGGCTTAATTACCATCACATCCCCCAGCTTCTCGAAATCCGATGGATTCAATTTCAGATTTACATTGAATGTACTTTTCGATAACAGCCCAACATTGGATTCCTTAAGTGGCACGACTATTTCGTTCTCAGAAAATGCCTGAATCCTGCCACAGTTAGTTCAGGTTGATTACACTAAAAAACTTAGGACTTATTTCTATAAAAATTAATAAGAAATAATCGAGGTCCACCGATACTATTGCATTCCAAAATATTTGTTAATATAATATCCAAAAATGCACACCATAGTGCAAAAAAATTTAAGCCTTAAGGCGGTTTCGATGAAATAATAATTTCAAGTTTGCAGCTAAAGAAAGAAGAGAAATTTTGTTTGTTCAATAAAACATAATGTACGAAACAACAGAGAAGTGAAATCTAAAATATTAGTCGAATATAAAATTAACGACTGCTTATTTATCTGCTCCGACACGAAATTCCGCAGTGCCGAAGGAATTCCTTTAAGAAGTATAGAGACATTTTGGTCCAAGTGTGCGTAGACTGCGTTATTTCTATACGTATGCGTGTGTAGAATACCTGCAATAATGATAATTGTCTATGTTAACATTTCTGTGTGCGATCCATTCGGTCTCTGCTTTCTTATACGCCCTGATCAGACCGGACTTATGGTGTATAAATAAATGGTCGTCGTTTAAAGTCTGCAGACTTAAACAAGAATCATTCCCAGATTTGATCCGACCGAATTCTCTATGCGTCTTGAACATACAGAACAATTACGTTACGTTTGGGAAACTTTGAAGTACCTTGGGAATTTTATAAATTCAACAAAATCTCGTGCAAACTTAGGAAAGTTCCGAAAAGTCCGCGGATTAAACGTAGATGAATTTTTTTGAAATGGAAAAATTATATCCAAATGTTTTATTTACTTTTAAGTCCCAAATATGAACGTTGCCTGTATCGGTTCCCGCGTAAAGATGCTCTGTAGCAGAGTTTACTTGAAACAGGACGCAATAGACGCAGCCCATGTCGCCGCGGAAAATATATCTCGGATCTGGGGGCAGTCTCGCCATTGAAGCAAATTTTCTGCGATCTCGCTATTGTAACCTCTCTCTACCCGGTACATAAAGCTTTTTACTCCACTTTTAGGGAATTCTTAAAATAAATATGCTTCAGTACGCGTGTTTAATATAATCTACGGGAGAAGTGTTTAGTATCGCATTCAGCTTTTTAATTATTCAAGTAGACTTAAGTGAATGGTAGGTTATAAAGCCGATATGTTAAGTACTTTATGTACTTCGAGAAATTTATTTCAAATGGTTTACAGAAAATTATTTTAAGTCAGTCTTCGTTGTATTTTGAAGTAAATACTTAGAATATAGATGAGACTACCCCTGCCTCTGGTCACTCAATGCTTCAGGAGTGCAGGCAAACTACCCTTTCTTTCCGTGTATCTATTATTCTTATTATAGGCTTTATAAGCATGCTACATGTATAGCTTAAAGTACCCGGCATTGCCCGGGTAAAACTTAAATTATCACAAAGGGTAAGGGGATGAAATCGAGGGAAGGGGTTGGCCGTTGGGAGACCAGGACCCAGGGTTGTCGGGCAACATTTTCCTGGGCAAACTTATCAGCAGGGTGGTTGAGGGTGGCGAGGAAATCCGCCGCGCCGAATGGGCAGACAAAAGTGGGATATGCTACGCACATCCACGCATGCGCGCGATGACGCCGCGACCGTCGAACCAATCAACGCCAAGATGAAAATCGCTGGAAAATTCGCCGACGCCAGCGCCAAGTGAAGCCGCAGCCAGCGGCGACAACCGATTCCCCGGCTCCGTATAAATAGACTAATGAAGGATGCCGAATGCTTGATGATCTTAAGAATAAGTAGCGACTGTGAATACCGCCCTTAGAGCATTAGGCTATGGGTGCGTACATGTCCCAAATTGGCCCAAATCGCCCGCAATCAAAGAGTAGGTATAATAAGAGGCGTCACTCCGGGCGGAACCTTTGAAGTCCTTGCTTGACCTTGGCATTTAAATTGGTTGTCTATTTCGAGCGGGATATTCAAATCGACTAAATGTACCTTACCGCAATTGGCTGATTATTGCCGAAGTTGACCGATCATTGCCGAAACTTAGCGATCATTGCCGAATGGGCATTTAAATTGGTTGTCTAGTGATTTTCCTAGCTTATTTCTGTCCTTGTCGAGTGACGCCTCTTATTATACCTCCTCTTTGCCGCAACGCCCGTGATTCTAATTACATATCGCGACCGCGTGGACGATTTTGGCGTAAATGGAATTCGCTCTATATTATCCGCATAGTTCCAGAGAGTAACTATGCAAAATTTGGTCCAGATCAGTCAAAGAGTTTAGTAATTAATCAAGTTATTAGGGACATATGTAGTGCAATGCATGCATGTAGGTATGAATGGGCGAATTCCACTTACGCCCAAATCGCCCGTGATTTTCATTAAGGTAGGTTTTCCTAAACGCGACTAGACGCTATGTCAGGAATTTCAAAGCCGATTTTCTCGAAAATGAAGCATAATATCAAAAAATTTTATTCTTTTTTCTTGATTTATTTACTTGTTATGGGTCGAAAAGAAAAAGTAACTTTTTTTTATATCACGCTTCATTTTCGATAAAATCGACTTTGAAACTCTTCACGTTGCGTCCAGTCGCGTACAGGAAAACCTACCTTAATGAAAAACACAGGCGATTTGGGCGTAAGTGGAATTCGCCCTGTATGTACACTAAGGCAAAGAGGAGGTATAATAAGAGGCGTCACTCGACAAGGACAGAAAAAACCTAGGGAAATCACTAGACAACCAATTTAAATGCCCATTCGGCAATGATCGCTAAGCTTCGGCAATGATCGGTCAACTTCGGCAATAATCAGCCAATTGCGGTAAGGTACATTTAGTCGATTTGAATATCCCGCTCGAAATAGACAACCAATTTAAATGCCAAGGTCAAGTAAGGACTTCAAAGGTTCCGCCCGGAGTGACGCCTCTTATTATACCTACTCTTTGGGTGCGTTCCACTTGCGCCCAAATCGCCCGCAACGCCCGTGATTTTCATTAAGGTGGGTTTCCCTGTACGCGACTGGACGCAACGTCAAGAATTTCAAAGTCGATTTTCTTGAAAATGAAGCACAATATCAAAAAATCTTATTCCTCTTTTTCGACTTATTTACTTGTTATAAGTCGAAAAGAAAGAGTAACTTTTTTTTATATCGCGCTTCATTTTCGAGAAAATCGACTTTGAAATTCTTGACGTTGCGTCCAGTCGCGTACAGGGAAACCCACCTTAATGAAAATCACGGGCGTTGCGGGCGATTTGGGCGCAAGTGGAACGCACCCTAAGACTAAGGGACAGAATCGGCTTCCCTTCGGAAATTTGGCAACGTTGCATGTCGGGTCCCCCTATGTCGAAGAACCACTGAGTTATGCCTAGTGACAATGGTGACAATTTTACAAGTTATTATTTAGTTTGCTAAAATGGATTTTGCTTGGTAAAACATTACACGTAAGAGGATGATGGGCTCGATTCCTCATCTATTTGGCAAAGAAGTAGCATGTATCGTAGGTAGAAAGTTTTTAGACTGCCAGGCCGAAGTCTAGGTAAACGCACGAAATCCCTATATCGGTGCTCCAGCACGGGAAGGCGAGGGAAGGCGTTTTGGCCGCCGCGACCCCCAGGTAGCCGCCGGCCGCATAAGACCCTCTCACTTGCACATAAAGCTCTGTCCTTGTTTAGCACCATCCCTGTCTACCGCATGCTCTCCGTCATTCCCGTGCAGCGAATTGGCGCGAAGAGGCTAGTTATTTCTTACGAAGGAGCAACATCGATGGTCCTCACTTTCTACCTACGATACATGCTACTTCTTTGCCAAATAGATGAGGAATCGAGCCCATCATCCTCTTACGTGTAATGTTTTATCAAGCAAAATTCATTTTAGCAAACAAAATAATAACTTGTGAAATTGTCACCATTGTCACTAGGCATAACTCAGTGGTTCTTCGACATAGCTACTCGACATGCAACGTTGCCAAATTTCCGAAGGGAAGCCGATTCTGGCCCTTAGTGTACATACGCGGTAGCATGCGACTTTCGAGGGAGCGTAGGAAGACTTTTCTGGGCGAATTCCACTTACGCCCAAACGCCCGTGATTTTCATTAAGCTACGTTTTCCTGTACGCGACGGGACGCATCGTCAAAAATTTAAAAGTCGATTTTCTCGAAAATGAAGCGCGATATGAAAAAAAGTTACTCTTGCTTTTCGACTTATAACAAGTAAATAACTCGAGAAAAATGAATAAAATTTTTTGATATCGCGCTTCATTTTCCAGAAAATCGGCTTGGAAATTCTTGACGACGCGTCCAGTCGCGTACAGGAAAACCTGCCCTGATGATTTGAAACGCTCTATCTTTGAGAATAAGCTGTACTCGCCCTCTGAACGACACCCGAACGGCACTACGCTCCTGCATTCACACGTATGCTTCTTCCACGCTATTGGACGCCCTTACTTGCTATCAGCAACATCGGTGCGAGGGGAGTTAATTCATCTTGCGTGCGACGAAATAGCGAACGATGTTTTGTAACACTACTGCGACCCGTGCTAAATTCTGTTTCGCAGGCTAGAGAAGAAAATGCACAGGTGTGTAATTTGCAAAAGGGAAAAGCGTACAACAGGATTCTCCTTTCATAAGTAAATACGAGCTAATATCGATGCAGGCACACGCAGTTTCGGGCACGTCAAGATTTCGAACTGTAATAATACATTGTTGTTTAGATTCCCAAAGGATCTGAAGCAGTTGCATCTGTGGCTTATAAACCTCGGCAAGGAAAATTACACTCCCAAGCCTAACTCCGTGGTGTGTTCCGAGCATTTCGCCCCGGAGTGTTTGGAGCAAAAGTTCAATCTTGTTAGATTGAAGAAGGGCAGCGTTCCGACTATTCGCGTAGAAAAAAATCATGCACCCGTTGTGCATAGGCCATTATCAGGTAATACCGGCGAACATTATTCACTAGCTTTCCATGTAATTATATCGAAATATAATGATAATTACTTTTTACTTTCGATTATCGTAGGTGAAAATATGACCATAGAAGATGAGCTCAAACCCGCGCTTACGGCTGAAGCATCAGTTGAATCTCATGGCTCCTATACAGAGGGTACGTGCACGAGTTGTGCTCAACATCGATTATTTAACCAGCCGATTGATATTATCTTAAAATTCACAGGCCCCGCAATACACGTGCTAGAAAGGAATGCGACTAGCGGTAGGCAGACAACCCCTCGTACACAGTCTAGAAAGCTAGTAGAAAACGATCATCCTTACACTTACACGCCTGGCAGTTACAGGATAAAGTTAAATAGCATGTATAAAAGTTTGCACGTAGCTCGCAATTCGAACCGAGTTTTAAAGCAAAAAGTAAAGCGACTGCAAACAACAGTCTCCTCGCTGAAAGAGTTGGTACGAAGATTAAAAGATCACATGAAGAACGGCAGGTCAATGACGAGCGGCACTTAGGCATGTAAGGCCGCGCGGCCGCCGCTCGGAAAACGACGAATCTCCGACCGTTAATAACTAAGAGACGAAGCCTCCGCCGCACTTTCGTTGCTACTTTCATTCTCGTCCTATTTTGTCGCGCAGAATCGCCCGTTTCGTTTTCTACTGTCCGCTGCCGAACACTGTACAGCAAATCGCCGCAATGGCACCGAATTACAACCATTCGCCTTATTCGCTTCTTATTCCTCGTTTTACATCATTCTGTAGATCGGCGCTGTGAGTCTGAATCGTGTACAAGTCATTTGTCTACCAACCAAATGGCTTGCACGAAAAGAGAGAGTGAGCTACGATCATTAATCTCTGCAGAACAGTGCCTATCGGTATTACAAAATTCATATGTGTATGCTACACCTCGGAACTAATAAAAAACATTTTGATAAACGTAAATCTGAAAAACTTTGTAATTGTATTTGTGTATTATTGTGCAGGGTGTAAACGAATTATTTGTCGCAGCTATCACGGGCGGTTCTACGCGCCGGGGATCGGCGGAGTTCCATCGAGAGAATGTAAGTCGCAAAATCGACCCCGACTCCCAAATTTAGGGTTAATTTTTTTTTATTGTATTGCGCGTTTGGCTCGCTGAAAGGATGAAAGGTGTCGAAGGACTTGCGTCCCGAAGAATGTCTTAGCAATAATCAAAAAATAATTTACGATGTAAGAGGAGACCGAAAGGTGATAAGTGATAAGCATAAGCCTTTTATTCTCCATTTCTTAAAAGCTTGGCTCTTGAGCCGATCGCGTCCGATTTCTGCCGAGTCGACCCGAATTCGCAAACGTTTCGTGAAAATGCGTCATGTTTCGGCAAAAATGTTTTCGTCAAATACATGGATCATTACATCTTTGTCAAAACTTTTTCAATTTTTTTCTTAGGAAACGGTGCGTTTGCGAAATGTGGTTGCTTTTAGACATGTTCTCCTTTCAGCGAGCAGTATATGTTAACGTAAAGAAAATTGGCATTCATTTTCAATGGTATAAGCGATTTTGCGGCAAATTTTTTTTAGGAATCTCCACCGATCCAGAGGTGTAGATTCACCCCCTGGAAGCTCTGACCATCGCATTTTTAACAACTTGTGCATATATGTACTTTAAATTGTATTTCTACATATATTTTATACATATGTTCAATATTTATACGAAATATATATTTAAATTTATATACGTTCAATCAGTTGAATAATAAATTATATATACTACATACATGTATTTTTTATGCAACATTATACTTATATGTATCGTGTATGTATAGTGTATTATATACTATTTATATACTATATCTCAGTGCTTTCCTCGTCAAAATTTAGGATTGATTTATAGTTCATGCCTTCTGTTCTCTGTAAGAGATACATATTTTGCAAATTTCTTTACAAACTATGCGAGGAATAAGCATACATGTGAATCCAAAAACGCAGCATGGGGTCGTCTTTAAATTATGTAAGGCTTTTTGACGGGAGAGGGTCACGAATTTCTTACGTGTTCTTACAAAGGGAGGGAGAGGGAGTTAGTTAGCGTCTTACGTAATATTTTTTTAACCTAATTTTCAATACCAGTAGCCTAAATAACGATGCTCCATCGCTTACAGGAAACCGAGTTAAATGAATTTTAATAACTGAAGAAATGCAATGTAAAAAATATTACGTAAGGAAGGGAGGGTGTTGGAATATAAAATCTTACATAATTTAAGGACGACCCCTATGTAGGTACAATTTAGGTACATGTACCCGGTCCAAATTCGAAGTTAATTGTCTTGAAGACGAAGCGAATTATGACAAAACTTTATTTTATATTTTTGACTGATTTTTTTCATGTAGAATCACCACCCCTCCGCTTGTATGTACCACCGTTTGCGAAACACTCTGTATAGTTAAAGTTAAATTTATTTTCAGTAATAAGAATTCAAAATTGCCTACTATCGAGGAATTTAAAACGTCTGTACAGTGTAATTTACTATACAAGTATGTATACATTAAACGCAGTTATAATACTTACTTTTGTCATTTATTTCTTGTCTGAGAACGTAAATAATTTTTTATAGAAACACATAAGTAAATCGCACGCTTCGATTTATTCAAAGATATGAAAATTTATTTATGCATTCCAATTCCGAAGATTTAAGCATCTTCTGTTGCAATCACTTTAAGCCACGATATCATAGAACAGAGGTGCACATGGAGTCGCTTTTACCTCGCGATTCTGGGCGCCGCCGGATCAGAAGTCGAGCGAGGAGTTATTACGTTGCACAGCTCCACGCTCGGCTTTAATCCGTCGCCCAGAATCGCGAGGAGGTAAACGCGACTCAGTGTGCACCTCTGATCCAGAAGAATCTCCGGTCAAAATGTTGGGGGACGAGATCTCCTACTGTTCAATTTGTCAGGTGACAATCCTAGAGAACAGGTGGACATAGTCCCTATGAAAAGAGGGCCCACCCACCTGCCGGAGCTCATGTTAGAGCATAACATGCTCTAAGGAGGAAATCCAGGGTATCCTGAACAGTGTTCACGGGAAAAGGCCTGATAGCTCTCGGCTACCCTCTGTTGCGCATGCCCGCGACGAGCTGTGACGTCAAACCAATCAACGCCAAGCTGGGAAACGAAGCCAGCCACTGGCGTCGATTCGGTTCGTTTCCCAGCTTGGCGTTGATTGGTTTGACGTCACAGCTCGTCGCGGGCATGCGCAACAGAGGGTAGCCGAGAGCTATCAGGCCTTTTCCCGTGAACACTGATCCTGAACCGGGTTGCCAGCAGGGATGCTATCTACATGTACAGAATTAGTGGCGGCGTACAGATCACATGACGTAGTGCGGAGTAGGAGAAGGGGAACACCTACAGCAATAACGGTATATTTGTATTGGTGACGCCGTGACGTCATGCCAAGCGATACCAACGCCAAGCTAAACCAAGCCAAGTGACGCCACGCGAGATGCTTGTGAATTGTGCAGATTTTTATAATTTCCCCTCGTTTTATTAAACTTCCAATATGAGTAAGGAATCAGGTAAGACAAATGTTTAATATTTTTGCATAAGTATACTTTTGGAAATAGTCCTTTTTCGAAAAATATAAGTATCTTTTTTAACCAGGATATGCTAAATATTATGTTCATTAGTTTCTTTTTTTAATATTTATTCTTTTGAATTTTGTTAGTATGTATTATCACGATATTAGAAATTTACTAATAATGGACATTTTAAACATAGGCGTTAATTCCAACATTGCTGGACCTAGCACAGCTATTGCAAGCTCAGGTATAGAAAATGAATCAAGTAAGATATATCTTTAATTTAAGACAGGCTTGGTAATTAAGTGATGTTTCCGGCCGAGTTTGAAGTAACGCCTTCTTTCTCCCGCCGCGTGTCTTGGCCCCCGCGACTGCCGTAAAGCTCGAGCCACCTCAGGCGCGTACCACGTGAATCGCGCGTGGCGCGTTGACAAAACAAAAACGCATCGGCAATAGTGCTCTCTGGGACGTGTGGAAACCTATTGATACAATGTCGCCCTAATGCGCCACGCGCGGTTCACGTGGTACGGGCCTGAGGCGCTTCAAGCAGCTGGGTCGCCGCGGGGGCCAAGACGCACGGTGGGAGAAAGAGGGCGTGGCTTCTGAAACTCGGCCGACAAGATCACTTAATTCCCAAGCCTGATTTAAGAGGTTTTTGAATTATAGATTTATAAGCTGAACATAGTTTCTGTTTTCAATGAAATTGCTTTTTAATAGCTTATGAATAAATAATTAGTATTTCATGAATAGGCAGTGATAGCAGCTTGCTCTCCCCCCCTGCAAGGAAAACATGTAGGAGAAGGCAAACATTCCGCCAAGCTTGGCTGGAGGATCCAGAATTTAAATCTTGGCTTCAACCGTGTACGGATCCATACAAAGCAAAATGCATAGTTTGCTCAAAAATCTTTGCGGGAAGCAAAAGTGATTTACAAAAACATAAAAAAACTATAATACATAACATAAAGATGCAAAATAGAGAACTAGATGAAAGAGAAGGAAGAGAAGAGGTTCATTAACACGAATCAAAGGTTGGAAGGGGAAGCAGGCGCGTGAGGGGCCCTTACGCTGAACAGCGCTGATTTAAATCCTTCTCGAATATTTTTTATTTATGAAGGCGAAAAAAAATTGTAATTTTTATTTTCGAGCACTATTTTTTAAACATTTAAAGAGGGGGCATATACCGAGATATGTAAAAAACAACTTTTTTGTTTACATATTATCAGTGTTTGATATGTCATAAATGTTTCCTGAAAATTTGGAACCGAAATTCGCAAAAATATCGAAGATATAGAGTATAGACATTAGAAGTGTCTACAACAGCGCTGTCCAAGGTCGCTTCCGCGGGAACTTGGGGTTCTCCCACTCTCGTCCGCGTTGTCAGGGATACCGCGCGACGCTAGCTCGGCTAGCCCGTCATGGCAGCCTTCTTAGCGTCGCGCGGTCTCCTTGACAACGAAATGCACGCTGCGCGTAAGAAAGATTGGAAGGGGAAGCAGGCGCGTGAGGGGCCCCTACACTGGAGAGCCCTGCTATAATGTGTGTATATATATGTTGTCGCACGAGAAAAAGTAACACAACATAAAAGATGCTCCTTCTCTGGATCTACAACTTTTGTTTGACATGCTTTTTTATGTAATCAATAACTTGGAGGATAATTACATAAAATCGACTTTATGAGCTGAGAATAATTCTTTAAATGTTCAAGGCCCCAGGGGCACCTTTTCCCCTTATCCGATCCTCAAACTTTACACAGATACAATCTTTTAAAAATACGCTTATACTTATTAAATTGTTTTGATTGAAGATCCCCATTTTGAGATTCATGATGTCAGTATCTCATTACAGCAAAATCTTTAATAAGTTACCCGTGTGTAAGATTTATATGATTAAGTAACGTCTTATGATAAGAGACAGCTGATTGGAAATGTTTTAAACATTAATAAATACGGGTAAGGAAATATTGCAGATTAATATAATGTTAAACAATTATGCGACATTTTTATGTTACCAAAATGTATGCAAAACTGTATTAAGTTCGACAAATTATTATGAATATTTAAAAAATGCATAAGAAACGGATTTATCTTACATTAATTATTACTTTCCAATTCTTCGATAAGAATGACGACGTAACATATGATAGTACTCAAGCTTAAAATAGTCGTTACAATTGTTTATAGTATTTAGTCTTTGGTAAAGTTACGACGAATGTTATTGTATTATAATATTGAATTATACCGCGTCTTACGTTGGAATCACCGTAGAACATGTCGTCACTTTTGAAAATGCGAAAGGAATTACCGTTCTTTCTTTCATCCAAAAAACTAAACTAAGTCGAAGTGTTTTAATAATTAGTTAGAAATCTGAGATATATACAACGAAAGCATGCATTGTGCAAGAATGTTAACACTCAGAAAGGTACGCCTTTACGCGGAGCACAAATCCACAACATAACCTAAAAGTCACGCACCATCAAGAATTCGATTTTTCGTTTTATAAATCACAAATGATATCAATTCGTCATCAACGAACGTAGTTCTTTGCTACACATACGATCTTTCGCCTGCTATTAAAATTGGTGACATTCCACATACATTATTAAACCTTTATTAATCTAGTTCGAATCGCATAGTAACAATTGTTACGCGTAATTGCATGTATTGCAATTTTATTACATAATTCTATATAATTACATTTCCCGTGTAATTCACGCGTTCGTATTGCGATATTATGTGTCTTATAACGTGTTAATAATTTTCGAAACATATTCATTTATCACGAAAGTAATAATTATCATAATTCTGACGAAGTCCCAACGATTCAATCGATCTAAATAAATTTCTTCCCCTTCGCGACGAATAATATTTCCGACGTATTTAAGGTGCCGTTGTCCTCGACTTTGAAGTATGTGCTAGAACGCCAATGCACTACCAACAGAGCCGTACATTTCTCGACAACGCCCGAGTTTCATCAATTTTCCGAAAATGCTCGCGTGAAAGCTCTACCCAAAGATCTGGCTGCGGTAAGAAGTAACGAGGGATTAGTTCTCAGAGTATTACGTAAAATCGGCATTCATAAAGAAACGTATGTAAGTATACCTACGTACTATTTTTTTAGCCATACAAGAATACCATCCGAAATACATAAATTCATTTGCGTTTCAGCAACTAATGTCAGTAGGCTATTTCGCTTACGAAGACATAGTGGATGAAGTGGATTATGCGGCATTTTACAAAGGTAAGTTACTAATTTCTATTCCCAGTTAGGTAGTATTAACGTAATCTGAATTGTCTTATTTAAGCTGATTCGCATTATATTATCCAGCCTTCTTTTAAAGCAACATTTCGTTTCTCAGATTTCAGTATGCCGGACACATTTTTCTCCTGGTTTCTCGTCACAGAGCTACACGTCTGGATGTTAATGGTGCGCTACATGGCTGAAGGGAAAGATGGTAAAATAGTGAGAAACAATCTGGTCGAGGCTATGTGGAACGACGTTGATAATAGAATAAATAAGCTCGGCGTAAGTAATCGGCTATTTACGTATTAGATATATTCTAAGTACGTAGACCCACCGTTAGGTGCGTGCGGATCGTCCCGAGGCTCGGGTTCCCGGCCCTCGGGACGGGTCGGAAAATTTCGGGCGGGATCGGGCGGGCTCCCGATACTTTCGTATTGGGAAACCAAGAATTTCGATACGCCAACTAGTGACAAAAAATTGAACTACTCAGAGTAGGCTGAAATCCGTCGAAGTCCATATGATTATCAGTGTTTATATAGACATGTTGTGAAAAACGAGTGTTTTTAAATTTTTTGGAACACTAAATTTTTACTTATTCGATTAATAAATAATTATTCGGAATGTTTGGTGGAACCCAGCCTACTGTCAATAGTTTGCCAACTTACCACCGCAGCGCTGAAATCTAAGCCACGCCTCCACTTGGTTTCCCAATTGCGATATGTTTTCGAGACTTCGGGATCTCGAGCAATATGAAAGTATCGGGACCCCGCCCGATCCCGCCCGAAATTTTCCGGCCCGTCCCGAGCCTGAAACATCGGGTGCCCGCACATCTCTGCCCACTGTAATCCTTTTCTCAACTTTGTATCGTTCGTTTCATTCCTATTTTATTAAGTTCAATTTCGATTTAATCCTCGTCGCATTTCAATTTCTATCGCGCGATACAGCTTTAATTTTCTGTAACAGCCAATTCACCCGAAGATAAAGAAGCAACAGTTGCTCGAGATATCGTCTCAATTTAATGCCGCTTTAATTGATTACGACGAAGGGAGTCTGTCGGAGGACAAAGTATTAGCTGGTGCACTCTGGAGGATATTCTTTCGGTCGGAGTGCAACAACCCAGAGCACGTCGAGAAGCTGTTAATTTATGTAAGAAAACAGGTAAGAAAGCTTCTCTTCCTTTGTTAGAAAATTTTACGTAGTAATTCGTGATAATTCGATTCTCTTACTCTTACTTTCAGATGAATGTATTCGACAAAATTCCGTCGAAAGAAATCCTTGTTAGGAGAAAAATACGGTGGGTAGATTTGAGAAGCCCTAGGTAAAGTTTATTGTTATTATAATTGAATTTGTAAATATTAATTAGGCAAACTTCGTATGACAAATAAATTCAATTTATATAGTAGAGTTTTATTTTTTATTCGAATTATGCGGACTCAGATTTCTCTGCACAATGATTTTGACCAGAGATCGGAACTCTTAGAAGTATAAATGTTTCGTACTGTTACATAAAGATTCTTGGTGATTGGGGAAACATTTATGAGGAATCGAAATAATTTCGTAACTCCTATATATCGATTTTATGTAAACAATAACTGTAGTCTATACATACTAGGGCTGGGACTATTTGTCGAATTTTTCGGTGTCCGAATATTCGAAAACTTCAGTTGGTCAATTATTTGGCGAATATAATTCGAATATCCAAGTATCCAAATACTATTACGAATACTGATGTCGTAAGTTAATTTTGACACAAAATTGAACTATGTATGTGTGCAAAGTTTCAAGTTGATCAGATTTGTTGAAATGGGTCAGTATCCGAATACTTAAATATTCGAATACTGAAATATTCGAATACTGAAATATTCGAAAACTCAAATATTCGAATACTGAAATATTCGAATACTCAAATATTCGAATACTCAAATATTCGAATACTGAAATATTCGAATACTCAAATATTCGAATACTTAAATATTCGAATAATAAAATTCAAATACTCAAATATTTGAAGTTTATTCGTAGCATTCGAATACTCAAATATTCGAAGTTTATTCGTAGCATTCGAATACTCAAATATTCGAAGTTTATTCGTAGCATTCGAATATTCAAATATTCGAAGTTTATTCGTAGCATTCGAATACTCAAATATTCGAAGTTTATTCGTAGTATTCGAATACATGTAAAATATTCGACTATTAAATTATTCGAATAGTCCCAATAACAATTATGAGGCAATTTATTTCGATTCTTTATAATTGTTCCAAAAACTGGAATCGATGTTACAAGTGTTTCTAAATCCTGGTGTTAGCCTCTTAAAATTTTGTTACAGAGTTCGCTTGTATCTCCTATGCGCGCGATCGTGCGACATAGATATTGTTTCTGACAGTTTAAGTCACAATTTCCTTCCAGTGACGGGTCCGCGTGTTTATAAAAATTCCTACGAACAGAAATGAATTGTTACGTAACGAGTAATAATATTCGGTAATCCAAGCCTCGTTTTAAGTCCGTCATACCTATAATATCTATCTAATAGCGTGTCGTTATGCGCTGCTGCGATAAGCCAGTCGTTTAGAGATTGAGCAGAGAGATCGGAGAGACCATATTCCGCTTTAAAGGAATATGATTTATACCAGCGTGGTCTTACATGGCAATCCTTGTTGGCAGAACCAAGATTATACATCCAAGTTTGGTAATCAGTCACTGCCTATACAATTTTTCAAAAATATATTTCAGTCTCAAGAATTATAATAAGATTCAGTTAAATTTTTCGCTTTACTACTGTTCGCATTCTAAATTACAAGAAACTTTTAATTATGCTCGTTATTTCTTTATTACGTCATAAATCAATGAAACCGACTCACGTAATTGCTGCCATTCACTGTGTAAACTTTATAGTTCGGATTCAGTCTTGAGAAGGTAGTTATACTACCGCCGTTCCAGGCAATATTTTTTGCTACGCCATCCGCGTTATAAAATATTGCTACTTCGTCATTATGCGTATGCCCGTTGAATTGGGCTTTAATCAAACGAGTGTACCTATTAATTATTCTTAGGTATTCTCGTCTCCACGTGTTTAAACAAGTATTGCTGTTAGCAGGAATATGAGACAATATATGTACAAATTCATTATTCTTTTCTGCATTGGAAAGTGTATTCGCAAGCCATTGTAGCTGACCATCCGGGTCTTTCGGGTCGTACAACAGCCACCTAAATACAAAGAACGATTGAAAGTCAACAAGTGTGGTAATTGTTTCGTAAAATAACACTATGGTGACCCATCTTAAAGGGGAAACAAAGAACTCCGCACTAATTACATGGGAAATTTAATCCCGGTTAATCTCGTTCACTTTCACATATGTTGTAGCTTATGACCTGGTGAACAAAAAATGTAATAGGCAAAAACGTCTGTGATGGATAGTTACTGAGATACAGCTAATCAAACGGCAAAAAGAAAAGTTACGGTAGGGTCGCGCTGTCTCGCATCGGCAGGACGCAACTCTCCTTATTCCTTGTTTTTTCTAGAAGCGGGTAAGCAAAGATAGGGTGCAATTCTAGAAAAGCTACCGCCTCATCTGTATACATACATTGAAAAGGATTCTCTCCTGGGTAAAATTACATACTAGTGGAGTACAATCGTTACGAATCGTACAGAACGTTGACATAACTTTATACAGTATTTTCGCAAGCAACTGCTTTTTTGCCATTGTTCCTGTTTTTATATATCTACAGTTTTATATTATATTTTATATTTATATTGATATTATATATAGTTTTTTTATATATACAGAGGTATTAAAAAACATTCTATCCAAAACTATCAGGGAGTGGTCCTTCTACAGGTTCACCTAACATTAAAACATATTTTCGCTTTCGGCTGGCTAGCTAAACGCGAGATCCCTCATGCAGCGTAGTCCCTCACCACTTCTGACAGATTGACGGTGCGGTGGAGGGGGAACTACTACTCTACTAGCGAGGTGGTAAAGCGGAGAGAGACCGCTGGTCAAAGTCAAAGTGAGGCGTAGCGCAAGCCTACCGTGACTTTTCTATTTGCCGTTTGATTAGCTGTATCTCAATAATTATCCATCACAGACGTTTTTGCCTATTACATTTTTTGTTCACCAGGTCATAAGCTACAACATATGTGAAAATGAACGAGATTAACCGGGATTAAATTTCCCATGTAATTAGTGCGGGGTTCTTTGTATCATGTTTCCTCGTGTAACGTAAAAATGTTTCGTAAGTTATGTCAAATTGCATTCATTTTGACATACCAATTATAAGTGTAGCAGACATTACTGTTTAGAGCTATGATTCTGAATCCGGTTTTTGGAGTAACGGTATAATATCCTCCTCGATGTATGGTAGACCGAGTGGATTCTGGTAACCAACCAAAACTAATCCATAGATCTGCTATCAACTCATAGAGCCCATTTGTAGTTAAATTGTCTTCTGTTATACGGTTTGGCGCAAATCTGTACATAATTCAGAAAATCATTATTAACATTAATTATAATTCACTTATATTTAGTCCGCTGTAGCATGAATAAAACAATATGAAAAAATAAACTAATGTTATTAGAGTATTTTCCCACTGTACACGTTATAGTACATTTCTTCGTAAAGTTTTTGGTGCACTCACTGATTCATAGGATGAGGTTCATGATTTCCCAGAATTGGATACACTGGGATATTTTTAAACATTTCATGCATTTTATTGTAAACTCTCTCGATACTGTCTTTGTTTCCTTTGTTTGAAGTCTCCCATACTCCGTGGTCTATTACATCGCCGGTAAAATATATGTAATCTAGATTCTAGAAATTAAAGGAAATCTGATGCAGATTTAAATTTTACGAGACTGATATCAAATAGGGCTGGAACTATTCGAATATTGTACAAGTATTCGAATGCTACGAATAAACTTCGAATATTTGAGTATTCGAATGTTATTATCCGAATATTTAAATATTCGAATATTTGAGTATTCGAATATTTCAGTATTCGAATATTTCAGTATTCGAATATTTCAGTATTCGAATATTTCAGTATTCGAATATTTCAGTATTCGAATATTTCAGTATTCGAATACTATTCGAATATTTCAGTATTCGAATACTATTAAAAAATTTCAGTATTCGAATACTATTAAAAAATTTCAGTATTCGAATAATATTAAAAAATTTCAGTATTCGAATATTTCAGTATTCGTATATTTCAGTATTCGAATATTTCAGTATTCGTATATTTCAGTATTCGAATACAATTCGAATACTATTCGAATATATCAGTATTCGAATACTATTCGAATATATCAGTATTCGAATACTATTCGAATATTTCAGTATTCGAATACTACTCGAATATTTCAGTATTCGGAAATTTCAGTATTCGAAAATTTCAGTATTCGAATATTTCAGTATTCGAATACTATTCGATCGAATACTGACCCATTTCAACATACCGGATCGACTTGAAACTTTGCACACATACATAGTTCAATTTTGGGTCAAAATTAACTTACAAGATTTCACCCTATCAAACTAACGAACTCACAACTGAAATTAAATAAAGGCTTGTAAAAAAATGAACCTAAAGAACTTGATTTATACTTCACACCATACTATTCGAATACTTAAATATTCGAATAGTATTTGGATACTTGGATATTCGAATTATATTCGCCAAATAATTGAGCAACTGAAGTATTCGAATATTCGAATACCGAAAAATTCGACAAATAGTCCCAGCCCTATTATCAAACAGAAATTAGTTCTTTAGTTGCATTTAAATTTCACGCAAAGCTGTTCGGAAGTGGAAAGTTTTATGATTCATATAATTCTCGAATCAAATAAAACAGATTATTTACAAGAGAACTCTTAAATGAATGTCTGCAGACATGCCAACAGGATAGAGAAACAGCTACGAGACAAGCGTTAAAAGAAAAATGTTACAGACGCTTTTTTCTACTGATCCTCTTAATTAATTATAATTCAAGGCTCGTGGATTCATCTTTCTCAAAATCCTTTAAACTATTAGTACCTGATGCGTATCCTTGATATGAGTTAAAGCATCGATAATGCTGTGCCAAGGAGTATCGCAAGACTCATAGTCTCCCCAAAATCCAGCCAATGAATTGGCATCAGTTTTATTTTGATTTCTTCGGCAACAAACGGGTTCTCCACAATTTGAATTGCCATTCGGCTCATACAAAGGATCGTAGTGAAAATCTGTTATTTGCAAAATGTTTACTCGTTCGTTCGTATCATTTTCAGTGATTGACACATCAGTGTGGTTGTCAATGTCAATATTCCAATCATATTCGGAATCTGTCAATGGGCAGGATTTTGATTCCAGAACAACGCCGCAAACTGTGCTAGCAGTCAATTTCGGTTTAGACTTTGCTATATACGCAACGATGGGCTAAAAATTTATTCGGAGTCAGAGCAGTTTATAGACACACGATTGCATAAGTATCTCGATGGATTTGAATTGCATCTGTATTACCAGATTCAACTCAATAACTCCTTTACAGACTCTTTCATTTTGAATGTTCATTCGCACGCACAGCTTGGTTATTTTCTTCCCAATATCTTCCGCAGACATTCCTTTACGCCACATCGCCAGGACTGTTTTCACAGTTCCTTGGCATATTGTACAAATTGCACTTTCTGTTTCTGCTCCAAAAGTTTTCCAGTCAGAGTTCTGGTGTTCCGTGGGAATTTTCAGGAGATTTGCCATCTCCTCGAACAATTCTGTTTCGTAATCCAGCGTTGCCCACAGTTCAAGTTCATTCGCAAATGAAGATACACTGATATCTGTTAACGCATTAGATTATTGATTTTTATATCTCTGTTTAGGAGAAAGTTTAACTCGGACTATCGGACTGTTATCCGGGCTGGATCGCCTGATATTTATCGTCTTTTAATTTACGTCAATAGTATTATCTGATGAGACAAATTGATGAAAATAAAGTTGCACGGTTTCGAGGGGGCGAAAATCGCGGAAATCCCCGAAATCATCGCCGATTTAGACGAAATTTTCAGCATGTATACAACTTACTTCAATCTACAAGCGGGTTTTTTGAATTTTCATTACAGGCTCAGATAAAAATTTGGAAAAAAAACGACCCTCACTCTTTTCATCGCTATTTCGACCAGTTGCAATTTTTTTCAAAACGACGAAACGCGTCACCTAGAAAACTAATTCCGCTAGCTTAAAAAAAAAAAAAAACTCAAGTCGTTTGGACCAATTTTAAAAAAGTTATGCCATTTTAAAGAGTGCCAACTTACTTTCCGACGCGACGTACATCAAGATGATAATATCAGGTATACCCTGTATAATTAATGCGCATTGACAAGGGTAGGACAGGGTGTGGTAGACATCAGATTTTGATGAGTCTTAGCACGATGGATATATATCGAAAATAAGTAAATAGGTGTCCGAGCGCGTAAACATCTCACACTATCCTGGCGCCCCCGGGGGATTCCCCTCTGGAGGCGTCGGGGTGTCTTTTGAAGATTTCCCCGCGTTAAAAAAAAAAGCTAATTATATTTATAAATTATTTTTTTTCCCCTTGTGAGATTTGACATATCTAACCATCTTATTTCATATATGTCGATTATTTAATTAGGCAGTAGAATTAAATAGCTCTGACAGTTTAATTTTAAATAATGTACATACAGTGCGATTAAAAAAGGAAGTCCCTATTTATTTCCTATACGAAGTTATCTAACAATAAATGTCCTTTTGTTTTTGCAGGTTTGTACTTAGATCTATATGCAAATGATTAAAAATTGATTGTAATTGTTCAATATACCTAAATTATGTGCGACAGAAAGAACATTTAAATATTTTCAGTCATTTAAAAGTTATAAATTGGTATTTCTCCGATTGTACGTAACAGCCACTTTCGCGCCATTTCTAATCACCCCTTGGAGTTCAAGGAAAGATTAAAACCTCATAAGAATTAACGGTTTCACACATACATCTACAAACCCAAAAATCAGTTTCGTATCGCTCAAAATTTATTTCATCTTACCTTCGACCTTTTGAATGAATCCATTGGCGTGTAAAAATAGCGTTAAAACGATCAATTTGTTAAGCCACATTTCTGATGTGTTTCCTACTTCCACTGTAACTTGTACTGCAGCTTAACGTGAACTACCGTCTATCCATTTTTTTATCTGGCCTTATACTTGCTTCTACTGATAACTTTCATATTGGATATCACATTGGAAAGATTAATTTTCAGACATTTTGTAAACACAGCTACCTAGACATTACGATTTAAACGTTCCGCCTGTTCGACTTGTACGAAATTAATATTATAAACTAATAAATACATTCCTCACATTAATTAGAGGATCACCTCTAGGAGCCCCAAAAATAGGGGCAAGTTCACATCGTCATAACTCCGGTAAAAATAGTCGTATCGATATTTTGAAAATATGGCTTGAAAGCGTGGAATCTCTACTTTCAGGTGCTTTTTTCAAATTTTAGATGCATTGCTTTCCGGTAAAGTTATAGCAATATAAAGAGCACTTGGTCAATTTTAAAATATTTTCTTCAACTTTGCGATGTTCCACGGCGTGCATGAAATTTTGTAAGGTAAATGTACCAATAACGAGCCATGCACCAGTACCTAGCCATCTGTTGAAATATTAATAATTGTTAAACTATGCACGTAAGATAGAATACATCTTTGGTGTAATTTGCATTATTTAATTGTTCGGTTTAATATCTGAAGTTATATCGTCTTGTTTTTTTGTCTAGATATTTAGAAATACCATTTATACTCTCGAGGCCAGATATATGACGCGTTTTCAGACATTCGTTATGATATGGCTAAGAAGAGCGTGCTTCTTGTTAAGAGCATAATTATTATAGGATAATAGTTTTTTAGATAGAAAAAAGGGTTTTAGAATCTTGAAAATATTTGTAACACATAGAAAGAAAAAATTTGAATATGAAAACTATTTTTTATTTAAATATTTACATGGCTATTTATCGGTGCAAACAAATCTTGTTAGCCCAGTAACTAACCACGTGTTCAATAAATCGGGTGAAGTGAGTTGCAAATGTTAATCGGCATCGCCAGAGCAAAATTACGAAAAAAGTGTGAATTTCTGACTCGATATTTGGAATAAAGCCGGTAAGTATTTTGATCATAAATCATAATATAAACATTATTTTTCTAGATAATAATGATAGCATTTAATTTAAGTTTATTAAAGTTTATGTATATGTACAGTTTAATGAATTTGGTGGTTGTTTTGACTCTTATATAAAATAACCACAAACTTCTATTGATAGTGTAAGTAAACTTATTGTTTTTGCATTTATTTTCTAATCTGTTTATTATGGTTATTTATACAATAATTTTATATTTCTATACTTCTTAATTTTCCTTAACAGATTTTTCAATTTAAGGCAAAGAATCAGTTTTTAAAATAATTTTTATACGATTATAAACCCTGTGGCTAGGTACTGGGACATGAAAATCGGGCCGCTAGGTCAATCGCGTGAGGTTGGCTATATATTGGTACATTTACACGTACAAATATTCTTGTTTATTTTACGTCAAATATATAAAAAAACAAAATTTTGTTATGTGAGTACTGATGAGAAACAACAAAATCTTTATGAATGAAAAAAAGTTTCACTTAAATTGTTAATTTTATACACAATATTCATTATACTTTGTCACCGTTTCCTTAAACGGCTAGTTATTGGTACATTTACCTTACACACATTCCATTTACACCACTCGAAAGCGACCACTTTCCTGTGTAAAAGGAGAGTAATAA
This sequence comes from Andrena praecox, assembly GCA_963932275.1. NCBI lineage: Eukaryota > Metazoa > Arthropoda > Insecta > Hymenoptera > Andrenidae > Andrena > Andrena praecox. Next base: position 40,842,924 of record OZ010731.1, read on the forward strand.
ATTTCTTGTGCGATTTTTTTTGGCCAAGTTATTCAACTTTGAAGTAAAAACCGTTTTTTTTTACTTTCGTTGCTTCTAGCAAGCGAACGAATCGTCGTAGAACGTTCATGAAAATAGCGATAGAAAGATCAGTCTTTTCTCTTTAAGACGCATCTTCGACTTTTTCGATTCGGTTAAAATTTCGGTCTCTGATGTCCTTTCCAAAATATGCTTAAAAATTGCACAAATTCCATTTTCTCTTCAACTCGCTGTATCTCTACGAGGGATAACCGGACTAACATTGTCTTAAGCTCTTTTTAAAGCGGAGAGTCTGCCGATTCTTTTGAGCTCCATCGGAACCCGCTGCGATAATTTCTTATCTGTGGCCTTTAAGTTTGAAGTTACCGTTTCGGAAAAATAAGGCTACAAAATGTGTCGCACTGTCGGTCGTCCCCGCGGAAGCGAGCGCTCTTGTTCGTATCCCCACCCGTCGACATAAGTGACGATAGCAGCCGAAAGCGAGCCGAGTTAAGGTAGGATCTCCTACCCGCGACTGGTCGCAGTATACTGGTGCAATGGGAAAGCATGTATCAGATTTACTGTATCCGCACACCCCTGGTCGCAGGAAAGGAGATTCAGCCTGGGCCCCTGGGGCCAGTCGCTGGGTCAAATCGCTGCGACCAGTCGCGGGTAGGAGATCCTACCTTTACGCCGACGCTACCGAAGGTTCCTGTGTGTGCACACACATATGACACATACCTCCACGCCATATGCCATCTGTAGTACCAATGCCGGCTAGGCTGTACGGCAGCCACGCGGCCGCTGAAGCCACCGCGTAAGTTTTTCCGAAACGGTAACTTCAAACTTAAAGGCCACAGGTAAGAAATTATCGCAGCGGGTTCCGGTGGAGCTCAAAAAATCGGCAGACTCTCCGCTTTAAAATGAGCTTAAGGCAATGATATTCCGGTTATCCCTCGTGGAGATACAGCGAGTTGAAGAGAAAATGGAATTTGATGCAATTTTTTAAGCATATTTTGGAAAGGACATCAGAGACCGAAATTTGAATCGAATCGAAAAAGTCGAAGATGCGTCTTAAAGAGAAAATATCTTTAAAGAGAAGATCTTTCTATCGCTTTTTTCATGAACGTTGTACGATGATTCGTTCGCTTGCTAGAACCCCTACAGCACATTGGTTGCCGAAATGTCTCAGTTACGTTGCGGTTTGATATCTGAAACATTGCACGGAATATTGCCGAAAAGTTGCAAGTAAATTGCTATGTCCGCCCTGTGCAACATTGCAGGATATATTTCTGCAACATTTCTGAGTTTTTACAGCAATGTTCGCGCAACATTCCTGAGATTTTACAGCAATGGTCGCGCAACATTTCTGAGATTTTACAGCAATGTTCGCGCAACGTTTCTGAGATTTTACAACAATGGTCGCGCAACATTTCTGAGATTTTACAGCAATGTTCGCGCAACATTTCTGAGATTTTACAGCAATGTTCGCGCAACGTTTCTGAGATTTGACAGGAATTATTGCAGTTTCGGTAATGTTACTAGGATATTACGGGAAGGTTAAATAAATGTAAGGGAAATTAATTAAATTATAATAAACATTGACAATTAAATATTCATATATTTTTTTCCCTCGTGATAATAACAATAACAATAACAATAACAATAACAATAACAATAACTATTGCACTGCATAGTCGGGGGCAGGCTGCAGCGCGTCCGCGGGGGAAAGCTGCACTGTATCCGCGGGGGAGGGTTGCTGTGCGTGCGTGGAGAAGAACTGCTGCAGGTAACGGGCCTGAATCTCCCTGCTGCCAGTTGGCTGAATTGGCTGCGCATTCCCCTGGTTCATATTCAATCGTAGTTCTGCACGTCTGATCCGTGTTTTCGCCTGGGCGAACCATTTTCCCGCCGCGAGAATTATCTCCATATCTGTGCATCTATTCTGGGTTTGGATGCATATAGCGTGTACTGAACCTGGGATAAGACATATATTTATTTTACAATTTTAAGTGCTAAAATGAGATAAAATAATAAAATTACATACTCAGTATTACGTCCACAATATGCCAAAATTGGCGGAATGTTTTTTTCTGTTTTTTCCCCTGCCAGCTATACTGTACAGCCAAACAATTTCCTATTATTTTTTCTAAAATTTTTGATGTGGTAATTGCAATATTACTTCCAGTGCACCTCTTCAGAAAATGAATCTATAAAAAGTCATTAATAAATTATTTAAGTCCTGAAAATTGGTTTCATTAAAAGCAGTATTCATGCCAATCAGTCAATCACAGGATGCATTGAAGTAATGAAAAATAGCAATCACCATTAGTTTAAATAATTGAACCTTAGTCATTAAAATATATATAAATGTTCCATGCTCTCCAAAATGAAGTGAAAGTTATACAATATATGCATGATTACAACGAAACAGTATGAAATAAAAACGCTTGTAATGCAGAAAGCAAAGAAGGGTGTTCCAAAATTGCGGGACAGTCTGAAACATGCAATATCCCGATGCAAAAAGATATCGAAAACTACTTGACTGTTTTAAAATCCGAGGTTTTCTTACTCGAGATACTAACAGTTGAATATTGGAGGTGCAACTTCCGGCCCACGCATTTCAAGCCAAGTCAACTGAGCACGCGGCAGCACACCGTACCGGACTTTTCGATGTCTTTTTACATGGGGATATTGTATGATCCGGATTTTCTCGCAATTTTGGGACACCCTGTATGTCAGGGCTCTTCAGCATAGGGGCCCCTCGCGCGCCTGCTTCCCCTTCCAATCTTCCTCTGGCGCAGCGTGCCGTTCGTTGTCAAGGAGACCGCGCGACGCTACGAAGGCTGCCATGACAGGCTAGCGTCTTCGCGGTTAGCGTCGCGCGCAGGGCTGGAAGGGATCCGGCCGGCCGAACACCTACAGGCAGTGATGCCAGAATCGTGGGACGTGGGACAAATCCTTACCCCCACTATGACCTACCGTCGTCTCCCACTATGGCCTACCGTCGTCCCCCACTTTCTTCCCATCGCACTGCACACAAGCATATCCCTACTCCTGTCCATGTGCTCGGCAGCCGAACAAGCAGCGCACACGGACAGGAGTAGGGATATGCTTGTGTGCAGTGCGATGGGAAGAAAGTGGGGGACGACGGTAGGCCATAGTGGGAGACGACGGTAGGTCATAGTGGGGGTAAGGATTTGTCCCACGTCCCACGATTCTGGCATCACTGCCTACAGGGAGCGGTGGTAATGTGTGCGTGAATTAACGCCAGCGCCAAGTCAGCCACGTGGCGACATCGCGAAACGAATGTGACGTCACGAATGTATAGACGCCATTGCCAAAGACGCCACGTGCGATTGTGAATTGAACATTTTTAGTAGTTTTTCCAAGTTTTTCATTCAATTGAAATTACGACATGAATAAGGAATCAGGTAAGACAAATACTTAATACTTTTGCATCAACAGAATTATAGAAATGATATTTTTTATTTATACCAGCGCCAAGCGAGTGACGCCGCGGCCAATCAGCGTCGACTGATTGGCCGTGGCGTCGGTCGTCTCCGATCGTGCGTCTCACGCACACACTACCACCGCTCCCTGTAGGTGTTTCAAATTGAGATCAGCCGGCCGGAGACCGCCAGGCCAATTTTCAGCCGGCAAGGGTGTCAAACAGTGACGTCACACTCGTTTCGCGTTGTCGCCACGTGGCTGACTTGGCGCTGGCGTCAATTCACGCACACATTACCACCGCTCCCTGTAGGTGTGTTCCGCCGGCCGGATCCCTTCCAGCCCTGGTCGCGCGGTATCTCTGACAACGCGGAGGAGAGTGGGAGAACCCCAAGCTCCCGCGGGAGCGACCTTGGAGAGCCCTGCTGTATGTAGAAGAAAATTCCATCGCCGTAAAATAGTATAAGTGCAGTGCAGTGCATTTTGCAAATTACAGGCATGTTGCTATTATTTATAATACTCAATTACTTCTCTGTAGTTAATCCACATCGTCATATGACTGCAATGCAGTAAGATAAACTAGCTGCTCGATATAAAAATAATTAATGTAAATTTAAATTTTTCACATTATGATACAACTAGAACATTTATTATTTTTACGTGGTCGGAAAACGTACCATGTTATTAAATGTCGATAGGTCCTGTAGTTTCGTATTTCAATTCGACAGACCCTCTTCATCAGTTACCGGAAGGCCAAGATCGGTCGGATTGGAAACGCTGTCGGAATGATTAGTTTTTTCATGTGTAGTGCTGTTGGACAGTTTCTCTTCTATTCGATCCAGTTGTTTGACCATATCCTTGATGGCCAAAGAATTCTGCTTTGTCTTCCGAATCATGAATTCCTGGAAATCTGAATAAAGATAAGAGAGGTTAATTAACATATAATTATTTGAAAATAATCAGATTTAGTAAATATTTTACCAAATGTTGTGGAGCTTTTTTCTTTTGGCTGTTGCGCCGTTGATTGCGATGCCGTTAATCTGTGTGGTACGGGGTCTGCTGATACTTGGAATGAATTTCCATCTCCAACTGGCATCATAGGAAATTCATCCAAATCCATCGTCCTCGATTGTCGTGGTGTGGACGAACATATAGGCATTGTAGGCGCTGGATTGAAACCCGCAATAATTTATCATATAATTATCACCTTCCTCCGACCACTGTTCATGCGGGTGTCCCAAAATTGCGAGACTTGTCGGAACATGCAATGACACATCGAAAAGTTCTTTAACGTTTTCGGATCTGGGCCTTCGTTCTCCACATATTAACAGTTGAGTATTAGCGGTACAACTGGTAATGTACTGCAACGTGTGTGCAACGTTCCTGCAACAAAGTGTGCTGTAGGGGAAGCAACTAAAGTAAAAAAAAACGGTTTTTACTTCCAAGTTGAATAACTTGGCCAAAAAAAATCCGCCAAAAAATGTATTACTCTCTTTTTACACAGGAAAGTGGTCGCTTTCGAGTGGTGCAAATGGAATGTGTGTAAAAAATTTCATGCACGCCGTGGAACATCGCAAAGTTGAAGAAAATTTGTTAAAATTAGCCAAGTGCTCTTTATATCAACAGACGCGGTCGCGTCTGGAAGCTGATTCCCCTTCCCCCTCTACCCATAGGCACACTCAGTGTTCACGGGAAAGGGCCTGGTAGCTCTCGGCTACCCTCTGTTGCGCATGCCCGCGACGAGCTGTGACGTCAAACCAATCAACGCCAAGCTGGGAAACGAAGCCAGCCACTGACGTCGATTCGCTTCTTTTCCTTATATAATTTCACGCGACAATTATTGCAAAACGTCTTTTCAGTAAGAAATGGAAATGAACGACACATTTCCAATGATACTCTTCGAAGTGTATATGTATACCGTGTATGTCCCTTTTTGTTGAAGGGATTGCAACACCACTGACGCACCATTTTCGGAAATCCACAAACAGATATTGAAACAGTAGACGCGCACGATGCGAAAGTTCTCTGAAGACTAAAGACTTTAAAGGACGATGCCTAAGCAGAAATGTGTAGCGCTATATAAGTTTATTACCATCTTGGCCAAGAGTGGGTTAGTAAAATTCTTCTGCAGGTATAAATGACACCCTCGTGATGAATACGTGAGCTGTCGTTATTGTTTCTACCGTTGTTAGACCTGATTGAAGTAATAGAGGGTGCGAGGGGTACGGTCAGGCGACCGTAATAGCGAAGCGCGCGGCTCGCTTACCTGAAACGGCGCGCGCCGCTGTCTTTAACAGCTTCCTGCGACGTTGATAAACAAATTACCAACAAGAGAAAGGCTGATTTTATAGGAAATTCTTCAGCGAATATGGTGGTATTTTTTTCGGATTTTTAAAATCGCGACCTTGAGCCTCAATTTGCAAAATAAAACTTTATTTATAATTTTCATTATTGTAAAAAAGATTTTTTAACCGGGAACAAAAATATTCAGGAAGGCCGATCCTTCTAGTTTACAATAACGTTAGGATCAACTAAATCCGACAAATAGTTTCCGAGTTAAAAATGCATAAGTACAACCCATTTTCACGAAAATAGGCAAAAATCGCAAAATTCAACGCCCTATATTTTTTAAACAAATTCGAAAACGACAAAATGGTGAATTAAACCCCCCATACTTTCACGAGGGCTACAACATATTCAAGTTTGAACAAAATCCGAGACATCGAGGGAAAAAAGTGATCGAGTTGGCGTGGAATGACCCTTCTACGTTATATTTAGCTGTATGTATGATCCGAATAAATAAGGCTGGCGGTGTAACCAAAAGGCGATGGTACAGAAGACTTGATAAGATCAACACAACAAAAATTCACAAATTATGAAAAAAGTGATGAAATCCCTCCCCCCCCCCCCCCCCATAAACATGACTCATGTATGAAAGAAGCTAATTCCCTTTAATTCACGAAAAAAATTAAAAAAAAGTTCACATGCAAAGATTGTGAAATCAACTTTGCTAATTCCAATTGTACCTTTAATTCAGGAAAAAAATTAAAAAAGTTCTCACGCAAAGATTGTGAAATCAACTTTGCTAATTCCAATTGTATTCTCGTTCTCCGCTCGGACACTGATTCCTCTGTCACTTTTTATACTTGACATTCCTTTATTGGCCACAAATCAATTCAGTGCTCAGATTTTCAGCTTCGGTTTTAAGGAATTAGCGGGCGAGAGGCCTGTAGTTGACACAAAAACTTTTACAAGAGAGACATCTTCTGTTAAAAACGTCGTATGAAGATCATTTTACGATGGAAGATAATAAAATCTTGGTAGAGACTAATTTAAACGAATCAAAGTCGGTAATAGATTAATAGCACATTCGGCAACCTGCACTAGTGCGCACTGAATGCGAACTTAAACACAACGGCCCGCTAATTCCTTAAAACCGAAGCTGAAAATCTGAGCACTGAATTGATTTGTGGCCAATAAAGGAATGTCAAGTATAAAAAGTGACAGAGGAATCAGTGTCCGAGCGGAGAACGAGAATACAATTGGAATTAGCAAAGTTGATTTCACAATCTTTGCGTGAGAACTTTTTTAATTTTTTTCCTGAATTAAAGGTACAATTGAAATTAGCAAAGTTGATTTCACAATCTTTGCATGTGAACTTTTTTTAATTTTTTTCGTGAATTAAAGGGAATTAGCTTCTTTCATACATGAGTCATGTTTATGGGGGGGGGGGGGGTTGCTATAACTTTACCGAAAAGCAATGCATCTAAAATTTGAAAAAAAAACATCTGAAAGTAGAGATTCCACGCTTTCAAGCCATATTTTCAAAATATTGATACGACTATTTTTACCGGAGTTATGACCATGTGAAATTGCCCCTATTTTTCGGGCTCCTAGAGGTAGTGATGGGACTGATACCAATACTATTGATGATATTCAATCAATTCGATACCAAAGTACTCAATAGGAAATATCGATACGCATCGAAATGTTATGTACTTGGTATCAATCATCGATACCAATTCTTCTTCAACCGATACCATATCAATACTATACCGAATCAAAACCGGTTTGATACTTTACGATATTATCGATACTTATTTGATACTTACGAAATTATCGATACTTGTCTGATACTGTACGAAATTATCGTTTTTTATTTGATAATTCTGTGATCAGATGGCAAACCTGTTATGATATCTATTTGATACGAAAGTATCGGTTTCGATTTGCAATTTACTAATTCACGAAAATAGTATTTATTACCAATCATGATTTGATAATATAACTAATGAAGTAGGAGTTGGAATCAGTATCATGAACTACGTATATAATTGAATTTTAATTAATAAATGATGTACATATACATTATTCTAGAATGAAATATTTTGTTGCATTTTGCTTCCAATAAATAAGACGATTTTTTATGGGTAAACAACTTTCTTTAAAAAAGTTATCTAACTATAAATGTACATCATTACCATCTAATGAGTTTCTATTTCTGCCTTCGATATAATTATCAAATGAAGCCCAAAAATTAGATTCATCCTCTGTCAGTGGTGACACCCATACAGCACACTCTCCTTGCGGCATACTTGCGGCATACTTGCGGCGCAAGATGGCAACGAAGCTCGCAAGGATGCCGCAACTATGCAGCAAGAATTCTATGTCCGCCTGCTGCAAACTTGCACGGCAATTTTGAGGCAAAGTTGCACGGCAATTTTGAGGCAACTTTGCACGGCAACTTTGACGCAATTTTGCACGGCAACTTTGACGCAATTTTGCACGGCAACTTTGACGCAATTTTGCACGGCAACTTTGAGGCAATTTCCCACGGCAATTTTGACGCAATTTTGCACGGTAACTTTGAGGCAACTTCGCACGGCAACGTGGCGGCAATAATCGTCCTCCCGAAACGTGTCCCCAAAATCGCGTTATTCCGGAAACGATAAAAGTAAATGTGAGGGAAGGGAATTAAATTACAATAAACATTAACATTTTATTTTTTTTATTTTTTTTATTTTTTTATTTTTTTTATTTATTGTTTTAATCCTTGCCTTTCGGCTTAGGATGGCTCCCATTTCCATTTCCAATTCCTTATTTTCTACGTACATAAATACATTTATCAGTATTATCAAATAACATTAATGACAATATGTTACATTCTTAAAGACAAAAAACAATTCTTCGGAAAATAAAGATTTATTTCAATCGGTATAAAAAATCAATACTTTTATTATACCCTGACTCTGTCAGTGGTCACAAGTGCCTGCAATGACACTTGTACTCGCGGATCATACGATCACGCGAGTCCATTCAAGCCGGCGACGCGGCGTAAGTTTAACAACAAAAGTTATCCGAAATAGGAACGATTAATGTAATTTTCCTACGTTACATGGAACATAATAGATTTCAGTTTATATACAGTGATTCTTGAAAATATTCGGAAAGTTTTTAAAATCGCATAACTTTTTTCAAATTAATCCAAACGACTTGAGTTTTTTTGAGAAGCTAGAAGGATTAGTTTGCTAAGCGACATGTTTCGTCGTTGTAGAAAAAATTGCAATTGATCGGAATAGCGAAGAAAATAGTGAGGGAACATTTACATTTTAATTTATATTTGAAAGATAGATATAAGATAGATGATTCCATCCCAGATCATCCAGTCAGTCCCGGGAGTGTGGGATATTTTTATTGCAGTGCTCCGCGAAGCCATTTTGCGGAATTCTGCAAAAAAAAAGGAAAAACAATTCTTAGCAAAATAAAGATTGCTCTCAATCTATATAAAAGCTCTATACGTTTATTTATATAAACAAAAAATCCTTAACTGTGTCTGCTGTTAGTGGCTTCAGGGTGGCTTCGCACCTTAAAAGGTGATGCTATTGTCATAGGTCCATTTTTTAAATATCAAGGGCTACCCACTGTTCCCTTACGTCTGGCTTACGTCCACTTCTTTATTGGCCCTACGTGCAATGCGCAATTTGCATTGTGATAGCCATTTCGAGGCCGCATCTACAATATCCGCATCACAACAGTATATATTTTTCGATGCACATGCATCGTGTACAGCACCTGGAATGTACACGCATTAATTTATTTTACAATTTTTAGTGCTCAAAGGAGAGAAATAATAAAGTTACTTACTCAGTAATAATTTCTTGATATGAAGAAACTTCGAAAACGCTGGTTTATGCTTCTTTCCATGCCAACTATAATTTATAGCGACATTCCATGTCACCAGGTAATCCAAAATTACGGATGTCGTCAGGGCCACGTTCTTTCCACTGCACTTCTTCAGCATTTCAATCTATAAAAAGTCATTAATAAATTATTCCAGTCATGAAACATGGGCTACATTAAAAAAAGCATTCGTGTAACGCCAATCACAGGGTGCATTGAAGCAGTTAAAAGTAACAATCACCATTAAGTACTTTAAAATAATTTAACGGAAAGTGAAATTAAAGTTATACAGTATATGCATATACACAAAAAAACTGTATGAAAAGTAAAAGCTTGTCGCGCCGCACAGTGGGGCAAAGTGACAAAGTTTGTGTCAAAATCAAAGAACTTTTGATAGAAATGAGATAGAGCGATGAATTTTTTTGTAGGTTAAAGCTGAAACATTGCAGAATAAGGGAAAATTGCCGAGATTATGGTACGAACGTTTTTTCACTGTGAAAATCTGTGTTAAACTTGAAATTTTTAAACAAAATTGTGATTAATCCAATACTATGCACGGTAGGATTTTTTTCTTGACATGTTGTACCTCATTTCCTGTAGATTTTGTCACGCTCATTTCAAATCCGTTCGCAAAATTTGTCTACTACCTCAGGATTTTGAAAAAAATCGATTTATGTGAAAGACTAATGAAATCATATTTTTTTCGTTGAAATGATTTGATAACCCACTGGTTTGAAGGTATATTGTATTCCCATATATGGAACACAATCAAAATAAGAATAATGAAGTATTTGAATGTTTTTAGTTACTTACAAAGCATTTCACATCTCGTGATCACTTGACGTATCGCTGTCCTGATCACTGGCACTCTCTGTAGGCTGTGTGTGGCTGCAATGTAATTTAAATTAGATATCTATTTTCCATAATTATATTTTCATTTACACATGAAGTAAGGTAAGTATTTAATCTTTTTAACTTACTTCTCATCAACGAATTTTTTAATTTCTGGTGATACATTATTTTGTTTGTACAACTCTATTCGATTTTTTATTAATATAATTGAAATTTTCGGGTCGGTTAAGTAGCAAGACAGTTTCCACTACCAATAGCGTACTATTCAGAAGATGCAAATGAATCCTGGCATAAACTGTATAGGAAAAATATGTTGCTGCATTCACGACAAAATAGTCGAAGGAATAGAATGTTATACGTTTTTAATCGAGCAATATACTTCAGAAGACATCGAAAAGTCCTTAACCATTTTCAATCCGAGATCAAGATATTGCACGTTTCGGGAAGTCGCACAATTTTGGGACACACTGTACAAATTACTTCACATTTACTTTCATAATGAATAATGATTGAATAATATAAAAATACCTTCTTGTACATGCACTCCTGACATTTCAGAAGGTGCCTTGGGGTACATATTTCCCTTCTTCCTTTTCTGCAATGGCCCTTCTGCTTCAATGTCCTCTTCTTCGCTGGACACGTGAACGCGAGTATTTTTTCGCCTGCGCTCTTTCGATACTTTCCTATATCCCGAATAATTTGTCGCATCCGAATCGGGAATATTAGAGGTGTCCAAGACAGTCTCCTGTTTATCCAATGCTCCCTCATAAGTATCTGACACAGAGAATTCATTAATACGTCACACATTAATAAGTTATGCATATTCAGGTTCAATTTATACACTTCGCGTCAAAAGTAAAGGAACAATATAATTTCCCGAAATTTTTGGTTATTCTCACAGGACTGTATCTCGGCGAAAAATGTTTGAAAAAATATTTAAAAAACTTGTTTGATTCCATGATTATCCTTGAAGTGGCATCAAGTTTCCTACAAAATGATAAATATGGAATTTTTGGGATCATTTTAAAATGAAAAAATAGATTAAAAAAATCTCATTAAATTGCCAACTAATGCTTCTGAAAGGAAACTTTCTTAGCTTTCCAAAACACTGTTGAAAATTTGTCTACGATCATGAGTTCGCAAGTTATAGGTGTTCAAATTGAAAAGTACTTTTTTGCTTTGATCGCGAATAACTCTGTCAATAAAAATCATACAACAAAACGAAAGAAACGAAATTAAACAGAAATGTTTGCTCTATAAGAGCTCTTCCTTGGATTTGGGGGCAAAATATTCTTTTGCCCGTGCATACCTTGAAAGTAGGCAAAAATTTCATAATCTTCGTTTCCCGCGTTTCATCTTGATAAAACAGTATCATAATTAGGGATGGAGTGCAAAATCACTAACAGTGATTTATCACCGTGATTTTTTTACCTCGAGTGAATTTGCTCACTGTGAATACTGTGATCGTAATTCTTGATCATGATTGAATTATTTTTTATAAAATACTTCAATATAGCTTGTGTTATAGTCAAAATGTGCTAATTCAGCGAATATATAGTATATTATACATTCATAAATAGTCAATGTATGCACGCACTGATTTGATTGGCTAAAGTATTCACATATACATTATACTTTTTAACTAAAGTGAATAAATATTCGTTAATTTAAATAGATCAAGAGCGATAACATTGGTTCAAAGTATACAACTGAGATTCTATAAGAACAGTGAGGACTTGAGAATGTTTCGAGAGAAATTAGAAATTGGGGTTATGTGGAGCGTGCAAAGAGCAGTCATGCTCTCCACCAATCAGAAGCGATCACTGTTCTGCCTGCACCAATCAGAAGCGATCACGAAAATCACGGATCACTGTGAAAAATCACCGTGGTTGGGAACGAACGTGATCGGATCACTCGTGATTCACAAATCACGGTTCTAGCCATCACTAATCATAATGCATGAAACAAAAAATTCAATTCTTCCTTCGAAAACTATAAACTTCAAGCGTTAAAATGCGTTCTCTAAATATTTTTTCAAAACATTTTTCCCACAAATACAGCCTGTTGAAAATTACCAAAATTTTCGCAAAATTATAGTGTTTCTTTAATTTTGACGCGGTGTATAAATAATACTTTAATGAAATAAATATACCTGCTGAGGCAAACCACCTGACGATGTCGCATTTTTCCCACTCATCGTGGTCCACTGGAACAATTCCTTTCATAATTGTTCTATTGAGGGTATACAAATTCTTTATATGGCTCGGCCAAATACTTCGCTGTCTATCAGCGTCCATCCAGTTCGATGGTATGATTTGCATACCATCCGCGAATTCCACGATCGAAAACTTTTTCAACATTTTTAACTGAAAAATAATTAGGAGAATTTATTAAAAAATTGTCACTGTATTATATAATAATACTTATGAAATATTGCAGTATGATAGTTTTGTCTTAATCGTGATGTTACTCGTACTTACCGGTGATGAATTAACACTTTCTAAACGGTGTTCGAAGTTCGCTTTCAGAAAACAAACGAGAAATTTAAAAAAAAAAAAAAAGTAAGCGTACACACAAACTATAAAACGAATAAAATAACTTAAATATGTTTTAAAAAATAAACTAAACACACTATACCTATGAAAAGAATAAGAACAAAATTATATATAATTTTAAAAAATACACTACCACACTATAAGTATAAAAAAAAATAAACAAATTGAATATATAATTTTAAAAAACACTAACACACGATAAGTATAAAACGAATAAGAAAAATTGAATATATATTTTTAAAAAACACTAACGCACGATAAGTATAAAACGAATTAAAAAGGGAATATATATTAAAACAAAATAATGAGAAATATAAAAAACTTGTGAAAAGGATAGCTGCTGGTTTTTCGAGAGTTTACTTCGAACTGGCCCGGTCCAGGGTTGCCGAGCGCGAGTCAGCGAGGCGACAAAGAAGTACTTTGTTTGGCGCTCGAGCTGAGCCGAGCCGAGCCGAGCGGAGTCGAGCGGAGCGAAGCCAAGCGCTGCGTCGTTGAATTCACTCTCAGAGAGGGTTGTAAAATTTCGAGCCTGCAGTGAGCGCGAGTGAGAGAATCCATGAGCGAGCGAGAGAGGGCGAAAGAGTGGACAAGATGGCGTGGCTGGGAAAACCCGATGCGTCAGCGGGCCCAGGGGCGCGCTGAGGGATCGAAAAATTGAAACGGTTCTTTTTTAAACCGACACCTTCACACTTTCTAATATCAAATTTTAGCTGCGGGTATTTGTTAGTTTTTTATTATTATCTCAGAAACTAACAATTACCTGCAGCTAAAATTTTATATTAGAGGTTCTCTCACCCTCCCGCCCAACCCCTCAAAATTTCGGTTCATTCCGGTTGTTAGGTCATACCGTAGTATATCCCACAAGGCTCCCCCCTTTTATAATAATTATTTACAAAGCTGAATGGAACTTAGGGAAATTTGATGGCGACGCCAGAATTGGGCAAAATGTAATTTGATTACAAATTACGATTAAAGTGTAATTGTGTAATTGATTACACATTACTTTCTATAATCGTTAATTTAGGTAGTTGACGACAATTTTGTCAACTACCTAAATTAACGATTACAAAAAATGTGTAATCAATTACACAATTACATTTTGAAATTACGTTTTTGCATCTCTACTCCAGACGTCCGTTCGTTTGGAAAACTCTGCAGGGACCGTCCGTGTGCCGAAGTCACGGGCCCAGTCAGGGCCGCCTTTAACAATGGGCTAAATAGGCTATAGCCCAGTGGCGCCCGTGATCCAACGGCGCTTAAGAATCAAATTTGTTGAAAAGCTTTTTTCTCTTCAATTGTGGAGACAATAATTTCTATCTGCCTTGGTGGAGACACGGGGTTGTGATGTACTACCTTGCACCGATTGCGAAGAAATTGTACCCTTGAGGGCTAGAGCATCAAAATTTTTTAGCCAAGGCCGCTCAAATTTATTAAGACGGCCTTGGGTCCAGTTGGTTTTTCCACACCCCTCGGCCCTTGAAACACTTTATGATCGGCGAAGGCGTCCTTGCGTTGGGGTCGTCGCAAGGCTGCCGTTCTAATACGCGGCCGGCGACAACGGCCGACGACGGTCCCACTAGTGCAAGGGAGAAGTATGCATCTGTTTCTCTCTTGCACTAGTGGGACCGTCGCCGGCCGCACATTGGAACGGCAACTTGCACTCATCGCCGGAGCCGTTCCAACGTAAACACTAAACAGACCCACGATGCATCGACCAGCCTTCTCCGCACAGCGTCGAATTGTCTTACACAAGGCAAGATATCGAAAATTAAAGAAGTTATGAAACTTTGGGCATACGTATTAATACATACCTATACAGAGTATTACTTTACTGATAATCAAGGATATTCTAGGGGGTGATTCTACAGGCGAAAATAAGACAAAAATGAAGAGTGGTGAAATGAGGAATAAGTTTGTTTAAGGATAAAAAATCATTTTTACAATAATGACAATTATAAAGAAAGATTTATTTAACGAATTTAGGCTGAAGGTCACGATTTTAAAAATCAGAAAAAATACTACCACATTCGGTGAAGAATTTTGTATAAAATAAGCCTATCTCTTGTTGGTAATTTACATATTGAACGTCGTAGGAACTTAGGAAGCTGTTAAAGACAGCGGCGCACCCCGTTTCAGGTAAAATACACTGTTGGTAAAAATTCAGGGAACACTATAATTTCCAGAATAATTTGATCATTTTCAAATGGATGTTTTATCAAGATGAAGCGCAAAAGACAAAATTTCAACATTTTGTGCCTAATTTGAACCTATGCACGGGCTTGGTATTTCCATTAGTACATGACTCACACCAATCTCACATTTTCGCTTTTATAATTGGGTTGTCCTCTAATTGTCTTGTTACTTTCCGCGTCACCTTGTCCGCGCGGATTTAACTGCAGGTTAAAGGTTCCCCCAGGCCAACCCGGAACTGTTCCGCTGCGGTTCCCGATATATCGCGTTAGTCTGTGGGACCCTTTAATCGTCTTTCGCCCCTACGGCTTAGGATGTATGCGGATATACCTATGCTATTACCAATAAAGTAATAAAACGTTTCGAACCGATCCTAGCAAAGTTAAATGACTTGCCACGATTATTTCTTAACGACCTCCGCTGAATTGTACGTGTCTTGTATTTTTTTCGCCGAAGCTATTAAACACGACCTTTCGTTGGAAAAAGAATTTCAACCAACGAGACGCGTACTTTCGTCGTAATATTTCTGTCAATTCCCTTCTCCCAAAACTCGAAATGCGTTTCTTTTAACAGGCTAAACATTTTACGGTCTCGCTTAATAATAAAGGAATACAACTCCCACATACACAAAATGTTAATTTAATGTTTCTTTTGTACTCCGTAAAGGCGAAACATATTAAATAGAAACCAGGGGCAAAGAAATTTGGGGCGCTAAACATTTTCTTGCATGAAGGCGCCAACCATCCCTCGCGCTGGCCCTGTTTATGACCGGGCCTGGTGTCCGTGCCCGTCGGGCGCCGCACAGTGGGGCAAATCCGTTCGAACCGCGGCACAAAACATTTTCTAACTGAAATCATATATTTACCCAATCTTCCTCAAATTTTGACACGTTATTCCTGCATACTCTAGGGCGGACATAGGCTATGTAGCATGTCTCAGAAACGCCTTATTAACATGTAATTTATATGTAAACATGTCATGTGTACGGCTGGTTCGCAGACTACGTGACCCGTGTATAGGGGCGGTATTTTCAGTCGTTGCTTATTCTTAAGTAACTGCTTAAGCATGCGGCATCCTCTACCAACCTAGTAGCTAATAAAGGATGCCGAATGCTTAAGCATTTACTTAAGAATAAGCAACGACTGAAAATATCGCCCTACGACATTCTACTTCGCGCGCGCATGCGCATATTCGACCCGCGCGATACCTCGCCCGTAGCAGTACCACGATGTTACCACTAGGAGGCGACGCTTCTCGAGCGTTTTCAGGTTACAAATAGCTGTTGCAAATTAATTCGTACCCCCTGTGGATGTTATTACTTATGTCCCGAGTGCGATCAAATTTGTCAAGATCAACCGTGCCTGCTCGACGTTTGCAAATACTAGCTTTGCTATTCGCCTTCACCCGAAATTTAGATTTTGATTTTATAAAAAAAATCGTTTTTTATTTATTTATTTATTTATTTTTTTAAATAGCCACGTGCATCTGTATTAGGTAGGTATAATGAGCTGGGCGACACATTCCGCGATCCCTAAGTTTACCGTTCCAGAGTTTCTAGGCGACAAAAAAACACACAAACACTTTCTGCTTTATATATTAAGATACACCAGGATTCGGCAGTTAAACACGCCGAGCAACGCGGAATGTAAAACCTGGACTCATAAGAGTGAATGTTACCGGAAGGTTTGCATTCAATTATGATCCAGGAATTGACTAGGTATGTTAACTTACGAGAAGTTAAAATAGGATGCGCAATAACAATTCATCCGAATATCAGAAAATCATTATATATACCAAGAATGTTATCTTTTTCGAAATATTATGAAGCAATTAAGCTTTTTTCAAAATACTTAATTTCCTTGAAAGATATTAATTCTAATAAACACGAATCAGTCACGCTAATACCTCGGGCGAAATCGGGACGGGGCATGCTAGTATTTTATATTTTGGCGAAGTTGCGGCGAAGTTGCGAAAAAGTTGCGGCAAAGTTGCGAAAAAGTTGCGGCAAAGTTGCGGCAAAGCTGCGGCAAAAGCTGCGGCAAAGTTGCGGCGTAGTTGCGGCATACTTGCGGCATACTTGCGGCATACTTGCGGCATGCTTGCGGCATGCTTGCGGCATACTTGCGGCATACTTGCGGCATGCTTGCGGCATACTTGCGGCATACTTACGGCATACTTGCGGCATACTTGCAGTGCAAGATTGCAACGCAACTATGCCGCAACTATACAGCAACAATTCTATGTCCGCTCCGTGCAATGTTGCACGGCAACGTCGCAGCAACCATACATCGACATTGCGCTGCAACTATGCAACGACGCAAGGTTACTGCAAGCATCCTGCAACTTTGCCGCAACGAAGTGTGCTGTATGGGCATTGATGTTTTGTTTTGTTTGTTTTTGTCGTTTGGATTTGTGGTTATGGGTTATATTTATTGATGACAGGTTAATTCTATCTCCCCTTATGTTTTTTTTTTCATAATTTTGTATTATCATCATAACTAAGCGCGTCTGCAAAGTTTCAAGACAATTGGATTGGTGGAACTGGGTTAAATAGGTTTTCCGTTTTACCCCACGAAAAGTGTTGCATTTTGCCCCACGTGCATAAAGATATTGCAGGTATCGATATTTTCGTATAGGTATCAAGTAGGTATCGATATTTTTGTGTAGGTATCAAACAGGTATCGATACATTCTGATATGTAAGTATCAAAGAAGCATCGATTCCTTTTGATGCCTTTGACTTTGATATGTATCAATACCAGATTGAAATTTGTAGAAGGGTATCGATATGTATCGATACGGTATCAGTCCCATCACTACCTAGAGGTGATCCTCTAATTAATGTGAGGAGTGTATATAAAAAAAAGGAGTAATTATAGTTATGGTCGATTTAATTGCGGTTCGACCAATTTAATTTGGTATTTTAGTTATTTCGATTTCTATTACTCTTCCTACCTGAAATTACTGTACTGTAATCTTCGTTGGAATTACGGCGAAAAGCAATAAAATTGTATACATATAATTAAAATTTTTAATAGTGTATCTCCATTGTAGATATTGTTTGTTGTATACATTTACAAGTGCAAAAATAATGAGACTTAGTACTGTTATTCGAGACAACTTTAGTTAATAAGTTTCATTGTTTTCATTAAACAATTTACTAAAGTAAAATTATTGGTGTTATAGAAAAATTAAGGTAAATAAACATTTATAGAGTCACTGGCAATGGGTATATTCAATTTATTTATCTGCACTTTGTATTACATTTATCCGTATTATAGATGCAATGATTACTGAATTATGGAACTGTTTATGTTACTTTTGGGCAATTCTGTATATTTATTAAGTACCCTCTACACACCAAGCATTTAAATTTCAAGATGAATTAATCCCTACGTGATGAAACTTTAATTCAATTTAATTGAACACATTCGATCGGCGATTATACATAATACTGCTATCAGTTATTGCAACTTAAAATGTTCGCTGATAAGAAAGAAGAAAACCAATTAAAACTGTATAAAATAAATTTGATAACACGATATGAATCTTATTTTACAAAAACAATTTTTCTGCAATCTGTAACGCAGGTGTCACACTGACATCTCGTAAATGTCGCGATAACGTTTGCGTGGCAGCGGCGTCTTTTAACGCCAATGAATTCCTACCCTGCGGCGCGGATGCAGCGTGGTTTAATGAGGAAATTTTTTAGAATGCATCGAAAGTATTATCTCAGACTTTCCGAATGTTCGCTTTAAAAACCAACTGAGCCAATGAGTTTGCTTGTATGTATAGTACGGCACGGAGATACATTGGACTCGTAAAACCCTGAAGGAGTTCAAGTGTACACGTGTCGGGTGTCAAAACGAACCGCTTGACAAATATATCGAGGAGATAAGGACTTGGGTCTCCTCCAGAGCCGTAGCAAGTACAGTGGCGCCTCGAAATAAGGTGATCGCTATCCTCTCAACTTCTTCTGTTGTTGCCGCGGCGAATAGGAAGAACTGACGATAAGAATGACCTGCGATGTCTTGTATGTACCGCATCTCTTGCTCCTTTTGCATACATTCTCTGAATTGTCCGAACCCCCTGATTCCACGCAACCCTCAGAGTTGCAACCTCCTCCGAGCTAACAACACACTCCTCAAACCCCCGACTCAAATAATCTTCCACCTTACACACTTCCTTCTGCTCAAACAACCCTTCCATTCTTCTGATAAAAATCGCCCACCCCGAGTGCAGGCAACCGCGTTGCTTAGCTGCAACCCGCCGAACCGGATGAAAGTCGGCACCAGCGCCGGCGGAAGGTACGGGCGAAGCGGGCGACCGCCCGGGGCGCCAATTCGCAAGGGCGCCAATTCGCGAGATCGCTCCAATAAAAAAAATAGTTGTTTAATTTAGATATTTTAAAAACGGTAATTTACCAAAGCAACCATAGCAACTTATATCATACGTCTTTTTTGAAAGAATATTAGCTATAATAAATTGTCGTTCTAAGATTACCAGATGTAGTTCGTTGTACGTATGATCATCATTCGCCGTCACGAAAAAGAAATGAATCGCGCTACAATGGTGCGACGTTGCGAGGGCCTCGTCGCCACGTCGATGAGACGGACTCCTCCGTCGTCCTTTGTTTTTTAAGAAACACGCTTTTGTATAACAAAGGGCGCCAAAAAATGGTTTCGCCCGGTATCATATGTACTGTCACGCCGGCCCTGGTCGGCACAGCACAAAATCCAACGTTCAAAGAAAATAATAATAGCACCAACAACAAGAGCACACAGGGAAACAAGGGACGATAATAAATAACGAAGATTGACTGCACACAGCGAATAAAAATCCAAAGCGTTCAAGAATGGGAATCCAGATGCTCCCTAGGGCTGGCATCTGTAAAATCGCAAACCCCGGACATTTCCACTTGAAACCCGGACACTTTTAACTGTTACTTATATGTATGTATTAGGCACGATATCCCAAGACAACAATTTCTGTAAAATATAGACTGTGGCCGTAATCAAGAAAGATAGATAAAATATAGTTGTACAAAGTAGGAATTTATTTGTGACTTTTTTATACACTTAACTTATAACTAAAAGAACACATAAAATACGCAAATTTAATTTACAACTAAAATAAAATAAAAAAATTGAAACCAATCGATTATGCTAAACGTAGAAAAACATAGTGTTTTGTCACCATCTACGACTGTCAGTTTATACATCAACGACCCGAACTGTTTAGCCGGGGATTCACCGCACGCAACGCACACATAGCATGGGAGAACACGGATGATTGGTGGGGTCTAACCACACTTATCAGTTGCGTGACGATACAGTGTAGCCATAGGTGATCTCTTCTTCTTACCACAGCACCGGCGCTGTGCCCTCGCGTAACTGTAAAGTGTGTCTAAACCTTAAGCGAGCGAGCAGCATTGACAAACCCGGATCACTAGAGAAAATCCCCGGACGCCCTAAAAAAGAAGACAAATCCGGGGAAACCCGGACGGATGGCAGCCAGGGTTGCCACCTCTCCGGTTTTGGCCCGGAGACTCCGGGTTTTGTAGCAAATCTCCGGGCTCCGGTTTTACTGGAAAAATCTCCGGGTTGTAGAAAAAAATGAGATAATAAGAAATTATGGTATTGTTACGAGCCGAGGCTGAGGGCAATGAGAATGGCGGCTGCGAGGCCGAGGATTGAATTTGTTTAGAGTTTGTTAGTAGCGGACGAACCGGGGTCTGGTATCCCCGGGAGCCGCTATAAGGAGGTTGGATGTCGTGGACGAACCGGGGTCTGGTATTCCCGGGAGCCACTAGGAAGGTAAGCTTTCACGGACGAACCGGGGTCTGGTATCCCCGGGAGCCGCTAGGAAGGTGGATATCGTGGACGAACCGGGGTCTGGTATCCCCGGGAGCCACTAAGAGGTAGGATCTCGTGGACGAACCGGGGTCTGGTATCCCCGGGAGCCACTAGGAATGTTAGTTTAGCCTCGTAACTTTATAATGTGATACACCTTGAGCGGTAAAGGAGTATCTATGTGGGTTGGTCTCAAAGAGGGAATTCAGATGATGATTGATTCAAAATAAAAGAACTCTGAATTAGAAATAACTAATTATATTCTATAAGTTCAGTCTTTTACAATTGTTTCAGTGTTTGTTTGTCGCGGTACCTAAGTCCACCTCTCGGTTTTAACGCACTGAGAAATGCGGGGGTCTCAAAGAGTTTAATGATTACAACACCTATCAGCAAGTCTACGTACTGTATGGTTAAAGTTGAAATAATACTTGAAGGAGAATGTTACTCGATCCCGTAAGACTCTTTCGTCTAAACGTACTAAACTTGAAATGAGCCCCCGAGTGTGGATTCGTGGCCCTTTTTATACTGTGAAATTCGGCTAGAAAGTAGAGGGGATATGAGTGCCTTCATTGAATATTAGGTTTTCGGGGAAAACTCGGTTGCATCACACCACTGCAGGAAACGGTGACCCTGCCGGGTCACGTGCATTCCGGACACCCGAAAGGGTTAAAAAGTCAAAGATAGATCTGCGTACGTAACACCTCCCCCCTTAGATAAAACATCGTTTCTTACGATGCTTTTCCACCTTTCGGTGTCGGAAATGCACGCGACCAGACAAAATACTACTCACTCGTGCAATGGTGTGTTGAAACCAAACCTTCCGCGGCCTATTGCGGTGTATGTGGGTGATAATTGTAGTGTACTGTAGGGTGATGGGTGACTTCAGTCTTCGCTCCTCGGGAAGGTCCTCTCGGCATCCCTGGTTTGAAGTCCAAATGGTCCTGGTCTGGTTGTCATTCTGATCCCGACGGGTCGTCCGGGAGAAATGCGTGCTTTAACTTGTCCTGATGTTTGGTAATTAGTTTATGGTTACCAGTCTCCAAGACTACATTATGTAAATTCGACACATCCACTATTTTATATGGTCCAATATAGTGGGGATCAAATTTGCTTAAACGAGGTTCCTTTATAACATAGGCGTATTCTCCATCCTTGAACTGCTGTGGGCGTGCTCGTCTGTCGTAGTATCGCTTTGATCGTTCTTTTGCTCTGTTGAGGTGATCTGCTGCTGTGTTGCGAATATTTGTCATCCGGGTGATTAATTCCGTCAAATAACTCCCGTAGGTTTCTGTATTTTGATCCACATCAAAAGCGCTGGGAAAACGAGCCATTTTTCCAAATACCAGCTCGTGTGGTGTGAAGTTGGTGGCTTCGTGCACAGATGTGTTATAGGAAAACATGGCAAATGGAATGAAGAGATCCCATTCTTCATGCGACTCCATGTAATGTTTTAAATATTCAGTAAGGACGATATGGCTTCTCTCCAAAGATCCGTTTGTTTGAGACCTGTATCCGGAAGTAGTTAATTGTTTTATCTTGAATATTTCGGCGAGATGTGTCATTATCTTCCCCACAAAACTGGTTCCTTTATCTGTTAAGATTGAACGAGGTGTCCCAAAAATTGAAATAAAATGTCGTGCAAAGGCATCTGTAATTGTAGTAGCTCGAATATTCGGTATTGCAACTGCGATGCAATATTTCGTGAGACTGTCTTGCATTGTTAAAATGTAGCGATTCCCAGCAGGAGTCTCCGGAAGAGGTCCAACGGTGTCCAAGGCGAGTTTATCGAAGGGTTCCAAAGGCGTATCGGTGATGATCATAGGTTGCCTTGTTTTTGCTCTAACTAATTTTTGTTCCTGACAACTCTTACATTTCCTGATGAAATCCTGTACGTCTCTTCGCATACCCTGCCAATGGTATTTTGTTTGTAGTCGATTTAATGTTTTGGTAACCCCTTTGTGTCCTCCAATGAGGCTGCTATGAGCTTCCTCAATCAGTTGTTTCCTGATGTCTTCTGGCAGATTTTGAAGATTACTGCTTGATACGGTTGGCTGTGGTATGGTTGGAATGGGTGGTTCCTCTTGATCCGAACTGCTATCTTCAGGTGGTGATGATTCACAATCTATTGGAACGGTGTCTATCAGTCTGGAGAAATTTGTCCTCAGAAATGAATTTTGTAAGGGGATTGACATATTTTGTGGAGGAATCGTTATGTTTCTTAAAGGAATAGGTGTGGATGCGATAATTGGATTACTGAAAATGGTTGATGCTGGTGATGTAGGGAGATTTGATTCTTGTGGTCTTTCTATGACTGTCTGTGAAAATAATTGACTGTGATCTGCGGGTATCAGTGTGGCGTCCAGTGGATTTGAGTCGCAGAAAGGATTCGAATCTGCAGTTAAAGTCCTGTCCTCCACAATGGATTCTTCTGCTTCTTCTTGATTTACAGGTGCAGATTGTACTGTTGGCAATGAAGGAGGTGGTATTTTTCTTTTTACTATGGTTTGCGGTGGTTTAGTTTTTCGACGAGCAACCGGTGTAGAGGCTTCATCAGAATCTTCAGAACTGGGTTCCTTGTAGTTTGGCTTCGCCTCTTGGTTTCTGTGTAATGTTTTGATGCGATGTCCTATAGCGTTGGTGTCGCGATTCGTATTTCCTTTGGATGTGGCGGGAAAGCAAACTGTCCGAGGAATTCGATGCTTTATTTTGGAAGAATTAAGTTGTGGCTCCATTTCTGGAAAATTAATAAATCTAATAGGCCTAATCGGCTGACTGCGAGTTACAAGTGTTTTGTGGCGATAGGAAATTTCTGCTTGCTCTTGTAGTAAAAAGGGGCTTCCTATGAGACCATCTGCTGATATTGGAAGATCTCTAATTACATAAAAATGCGCAGGAATGCCATTGATATGTAACGTAGTGGTACCCAAAGTGTGAATGGGCGAAGGAGACAAGCTCTTTATCTCTATTTTTTCTCTGGAAGTGATCGCGGCCTTATCTCCCAATACGTTAAGGGCGACTAGGTTAACGGAGGCTCCTCCGTCTATGAGAAACTCCCCTTGTCCGATTTCCAGTTCCGGGACGTTGACCCTGATCCTCGGTGTTGGTGCCTCCTTGATTAATCTTCGTTCTTTTTGTCGGTGAACCTGGTTGTTTTTAGGCGATCCTTTTCTGAAACACTCACCGAGTCGCCGTTGCGATGAGCGTTCTAGTAGTTTAAAGATTTGCTTGGTCCGGCAGAAGGAATCATCGGTGATCTAGTTCTACGTTGGAATTTGTCCCTTTCTCTACAAGTCTTCCCGTCGTGTCCCTTCACGCCGCAGTTCCAGCAGTATAATTCTTGCCTATCATTAATTTTCTCGGCATATTTCCTATCGCGGTAATATCCCTCTTCTGACGCATCAGAAAAATAAGACGGGGAACGTGAATCAGTCCTTCGTAAGGTCATAGCCGTCGCGCGTTTTGGTCGGTCTTCGTAATCACTTTCCAAACCAGATGCGCTCTTGTCCCTAAAGTGTTGCCTGCGATAACGCGAAGGAGAGGGTGACTGAGGGTACAGAGGTCGCGACCTGTGATCCCGTTCACGATGCCGTCTTCTCCCGTGATAATCGTCGTCGTAATCTGTCGATCGGTCGTCATAGGTTTCACGGCGATTCTTGAGGCGACGTTCAATTTGGAGTACGGCCTCAATCGCGTCGTCCAAATCTTTATGTTTTTCGCCCAACGCGGCTATTCGCCACGCAACGCGTTCCGGTAATCCCTCGATGAAGTTTTCCAGTATGTCTTTTTCCATTTCCTTAGTTATTGCATCGGCGTTCGCGCCGAACCGATCACGAATTGCCGCGTGAGTGCGATGAGCAAGGCGACTAACCCGGTCGATATATCTTCTTAAAGATTCGTCACTACGAATTTTGAGTTGAGCGATTTCCCCTTGGAAATGCGCCAGATTACGTCCCGGAGCGTATCGTTTTTTTAGATATTTTAATAACTCCGACGTATCAGAAAATGACTTATCCTGAGTACTAATTCTCGCAGGACCCGTGAGTTTTGTTAATACGATTGTTAGATACTCAGACTCCGTATTTGGCGGTATCAAAGCCAACCCGTTTTCTACATTCTGCGCGAAAACCGAGAGGGGTGGATTCTCACCGTCGAAAACCGGAATTGAAGCTGCAGCATACTGTATGCAGTTACGCTGTGTAAGTATAGCCATTGAATTAGCCATTGCCAAAGTCAGATTGGCTATATCCTCAGGAGAGGCCGAGATATTCGTCTCGGGCATGATTAATTAATAAAGTAACGACCCGAACAGGCGTTAAAATAAAAGCGAAAGATTTTCTTTCCTTTTACAGATAATTTGATTGCTTCAAATGATCAGAAACCGTTCACGGACCGTGCGTGAAATAATTTAGTATGCAACGAGGGCAATACAAAATTGGTTGAGTCTCGTACAAGAACTCGTTACAAGACTCGCAAAGAACTACAGGCGGGTTACGCTGAAACCGATGTTCTAATGCGGTACTTGATATTTCTTTAGGCGTGGTTAAAGCACACTGTGAGCAGATTATGCTACCATCGGCCAAGGTTGTAGTCCAACCTTTAATACAAATATTCTCGCGATATTCCGGCCTAACTCTAATAGGCCTTCTCGGACGCGGGGCCGTAAGATTTGAATCGTGCTGAAAGCACATCAAAATCTGAATAACCAGCTAAGAGAGTATCCCACCGCTGTCACCAATTTGTTACGAGCCGAGGCTGAGGGCAATGAGAATGGCGGCTGCGAGGCCGAGGATTGAATTTGTTTAGAGTTTGTTAGTAGCGGACGAACCGGGGTCTGGTATCCCCGGGAGCCGCTATAAGGAGGTTGGATGTCGTGGACGAACCGGGGTCTGGTATTCCCGGGAGCCACTAGGAAGGTAAGCTTTCACGGACGAACCGGGGTCTGGTATCCCCGGGAGCCGCTAGGAAGGTGGATATCGTGGACGAACCGGGGTCTGGTATCCCCGGGAGCCACTAAGAGGTAGGATCTCGTGGACGAACCGGGGTCTGGTATCCCCGGGAGCCACTAGGAATGTTAGTTTAGCCTCGTAACTTTATAATGTGATACACCTTGAGCGGTAAAGGAGTATCTATGTGGGTTGGTCTCAAAGAGGGAATTCAGATGATGATTGATTCAAAATAAAAGAACTCTGAATTAGAAATAACTAATTATATTCTATAAGTTCAGTCTTTTACAATTGTTTCAGTGTTTGTTTGTCGCGGTACCTAAGTCCACCTCTCGGTTTTAACGCACTGAGAAATGCGGGGGTCTCAAAGAGTTTAATGATTACAACACCTATCAGCAAGTCTACGTACTGTATGGTTAAAGTTGAAATAATACTTGAAGGAGAATGTTACTCGATCCCGTAAGACTCTTTCGTCTAAACGTACTAAACTTGAAATGAGCCCCCGAGTGTGGATTCGTGGCCCTTTTTATACTGTGAAATTCGGCTAGAAAGTAGAGGGGATATGAGTGCCTTCATTGAATATTAGGTTTTCGGGGAAAACTCGGTTGCATCACACCACTGCAGGAAACGGTGACCCTGCCGGGTCACGTGCATTCCGGACACCCGAAAGGGTTAAAAAGTCAAAGATAGATCTGCGTACGTAACAGTATTATAGAATGGTATCAATTTTATGTACAATAAAAGTTATTAATTAAAACAACATATACTTTTAAATTCTGAATTGTTCGAGCTTAAAATACTTGCACATCTGTTTTCCGGATATTCGAGAACAAAAATTTTTTTGCTTTCTCCATCTCCGGGTTTATATTCGAATCTCCGGGTTGGAAAGTGTAGGACTCCGGGATTTATATGGTGATAAGGTGGCAACCCTGATGGCAGCCCTATCCCAAAGAGTAGGTATAACAAGAGGCGACACTTTGACGAAGAAACCACTTTTAGAGAGAGACGAAATGTACAACCAATTTAAATGGCCATTCGGTAATGATCGGTAAACTTCGGTAATACTCGTTGAACTGTGGTAAAATTATCCCCCACCATTATACCCCCAACCGACCGTCGAACCAATCAACGCCAAGATGAAAATTTGCCGACGCCAGCGCTAACTAGTGAGACCGCGGCTAACCATCGCTGGGGAATCTGTTGTCGACGCTGATTGGCCCCGGTCTCATTTGATTCAAATTTCCCGCTTGACTATACAACCAATTTAAAGGGACATGCAAACGAAGAACTTCAAAGGTACCGCTCGGAGTGTCGCCTCTTGTTATACCTACTCTTTGCCTATCCAGTGGTGGGTCGGTATTTTACCAGGGGTGGGCACTTCCATTATATATCTGTTGGCAAAATTTAGTTAGGCACTATTCACTCGTGGCGCTAGGATCAATAAAGTTGAAAGAATTTAGTAACAGATGGCGCTGATGAGATTATTTTGTGGCGGGGAGAAGAAGGAGAAGAAGACGCCGACTGCCATTGGAACCAGTGATGCCAGAATCGTGGGACGTGGGACAAATCCTTACCCCCACTATGACCTACCGTCGTCTCCCACTATGGCCTACTGTGGTCCCCCACTTTCTTCCCATCGCACTGCACACAAGCATATCCCTACTCCTGTCCATGTGCTCGGCAGCCGAACAAGCAGCGCACACGGACAGGAGTAGGGATATGCTTGTGTGCAGTGCGATGGGAAGAAAGTGGGGGACGACGGTAGGCCATAGTGGGAGACGACGGTAGGTCATAGTGGGGGTAAGGATTTGTCCCACGTCCCACGATTCTGGCATCACTGATTGGAACGCCATTCTGGCATCACGTGTCGTACTGTACGCATCGCTCAGAGAGCATTTCGTACCTGAAATTGTTAAGGTTATTAAAACCATTTTTGTTAGTAATTGTGGAGAGTCATTTATTCGCCCACAAATGGATCTGCAACCTAGAGCAAAGTAGGCCTGCTCAGAATTCATATTTCTACCCTCTTGGGTGCCTACAATAGAACATAATCAGCGGCGCCCAGTGGCGGCGTCACTACAGCAATCAGAATATAATGGTTAGGTAATAAAATTACCTAACAATGGAACATATGGAACCCGCACACGCCGATTTTAATGGGGCTTTTGTATGAAGTAGTTCTCAGAAAAATATTTTGAGAGCAACATCTTACAAAAGCTCCATTAAAGTCGGCGTGTGCTGGTTCCATATGTTCTTCTCCCCGCCACAAAATTGTAGCGATCCGACTCTGGAACGTCTGCGGTGCAGTGATGCCAGAACCGAGGGAAATATCCCACGGGTGCTACCACCACTCCACGACCAAGCGTACCCCCTCCTAGCGCCCGTACCGCACCACACAAGCATACCCGTCCCTCTATCCGTGTGCCGCACGCGCTGCCTGGCCAGCGCTCTCGGCGAGAATTCGTTTTCCCGACATCGAAGCGCTTGCGACGTAAGCAAAAAGTCCAGAGTTCAAATCCCGGTGCCGATATTCTACTTTTTTTCTTTATTTATTCTCTAATTTCTCTTTCTATATTCTCAGAAGACTAAAGGCTTAAAAACTGTTAATTTGCAAAGCATTTTCGAAGCGTGATTTGCTGCTAAAGTTGCGATCCCGTTCTGGCTTGTATCGCACCACTACAAGCGTACCCTACCTTCTGTCCGTGTGCCGTACGCGCTGCCTTGCCAGCGCTCTCCACCGAAAATTCATTTCACCGGAACCTAAGAGCTTGGGTCGCAAACAGAAAATCCGAGGTTCAAATCCCGGTGCGAAAATTCTACTTTTTTCATTAATTATTCTCTAACTTCTCGTTCTATATTCTAAGTAGAATAAAAACTTGAAAAGTATTATTTTACAAAGCATTTTCGCAGCTGGCTAATGTACGATGTTGGTATTCTGCCTTTTTATACATAAACAGAAATAATTCCTTGAAATGCTACTTACAGAATAAGCTCCTTTCTAGGATTGACTCTTTAAAATTCACGTCACAATGGACAGTTACAGAATCGGTGATTTTCGTTTCAGGTAAGCGAGCCGCCCGCTCCGCTATTACGGTCGGCTTACCACTCGCACCCCGAATTACTGTATTGAGGTTTGAAAACAATATCGACAGGTCTAGAAAACCGCACAATTTTCACATTTCTCATTATAGCTTGATCAGAGTATTGCCGATGGATTGGTGAGTTTATGTCGACGACAATAAGTCCAAACAAGAAACAATACGGTCTATTTTTTATTATGAAAACACGTTTAGAATTTCAGTGTTCCCCGCATTAAGGGGTTACCGCAGTCAGTAAGGTCAGAAAACGAACGATTCTTTGGGAATTTATTTCAGAAAGTACATGCATTTTTTATACAAAGTTTTTTGTATTCAGATGAGGAACCGTTTAACAGGTTATTTTAACTGGTTATTACAGCTGATTTCCCGGAAGCTGTTTTAAGAAACAGCGACACACACTATGTTCACTAAAAATGATCCGAATTTCTCCATGTTTGAACTCATTTTCATCAGGAAATCCTAAAAAATCCATTGGTACTACTTTCACGACCATTTCTCAAAAGCATGATCACTTTAGTTTTTTGTACTGGGTATTTTACCTGGCCCAACGGTGTTATTGTTCTCGGCAGTCAATGGACGGCCTACCCGGGACCGCAGGTCCTCGCTCGCAGCGAGGAAGCAAGACTGTGCGGTGGGTAGGTCTTTCCCGATAATTCGGGGCCAAAAGCATTTTAACCCTTCGGTGGACGCGCTCTTCAGACTTGCATGAGTGGGCGCGTTGCGGCATTTACACCGCAATCGGAGTTCTCGTTGTTTTACTTCTAAATTTAGACAATTTTAGGTCTCACAGAAGAAAATCGAAATTACATTAGTTGCTTAATAAACACCTATATCTTATTTTTCTGTCCTCTAAAACATATCCAAAAACCAGAACAATCGGAGCCGAACACCTGAAAACCTTTGAGGGGTAGTTTCACCCCCTAAACATGCAAACAGGCCAAAATAAAAAAACACCTATATCTTATTTTTCTGTCCTCTAAAACATATCCAAAAACCAAAACAATCGGAGGCGAACACCTGAAAACCTTTGAGGGATAGTTTCACCCCCTAAACATGCAAACAGGCCAAAATAAAAAAACACCTATATCTTATTTTTCTGTCCTCTAAAACATATCCAAAAATCAAAGCAATCGGAGGTGGACACGTGGAAAACTTGTGAGTACACGGGCGCTCGCCGGCAGGATACGCGGTATACTTTCGTTTTCATTCAATTAGAGACACTTCCAAACTGAATTTGAACCGGACAAGTACGTAGCATGATGCAAAAATGTCCACTGGAAGAATCCTGAATTGGACATGGATCCAGTTTGAACGCTACATATGGTACAATACGAAATGTAAAATTTGCGGCTAACTGCCGCGGGCGCGCCCACCGAAGGGTTAATAATCCGAAGAAAACTGAGTGTATCAACCTGATTAACACGAAAAGAGCGTCATTGACTAAGAATGGGTTAGTAAAACTCTTCTGTAGGTATAAATGATATCATTAAGACGAGTACGAAACCTGTCGATATTATTTTCAAACCTCAATACAGTAATTCGGGGTGCGAGTGGTAAGCCGACCGTAATAACGGAGCGGGCGACTCGCTTACCTGAAACGAAAATCACCGATTCTGTAACTGTCCATTGTGACGTGAATTTTAAAGAGTCCATCCTAGAAAGGAGCTTATTCTGTAAGTAGCATTTCAAGGAATTATTTCTGTTTATGTATAAAAAGGCAGAATACCAACATCGTACATTAGCCAGCTGCGAAAATGTTTTGTAAAATAATACTTTTCAAGTTTTTATTCTACTTAGAATATAGAACGAGAAGTTAGAGAATAATTAATGAAAAAAGTAGAATTTTCGCACCGGGATTTGAACCTCGGATTTTCTGTTTGCGACCCAAGCTCTTAGGTTCCGGTGAAATGAATTTTCGGTGGAGAGCGCCGGCCAGGCAGCGCATACGGCACACGGACAGAAGGTAGGGTACGCTTGTAGTGGTGCGATACAAGCCAGAACGGGATCGCATCTTTAGCAGCAAATCACGCTTCGAAAATGCTTTGCAAATTAACAGTTTTTAAGCCTTTAGTCTTCTGAGAATATAGAAAGAGAAATTAGAGAATAAATAAAGAAAAAAAGTAGAATATCGGCACCGGGATTTGAACTCTGGACTTTTTGCTTGCGTCGCAAGCGCTTCGATGTCGGGAAAACGAATTCTCGCCGAGAGCGCCGGCCAAGCAGCGCGTGCGGCACACGGATAGAGGGACGGGTATGCTTGTGTGGCGCGGTACGGGCGCTAGGAGGGGGTACGCTTGGTCGTGGAGTGGTGGTAGCACCCGTGGGATATTTCCCTCGGTTCTGGCATCACTGCTGCGGTGGGATCACCCGAGAAAAGAAAGAAGAGGAGAAGGGTCACCATCCTAGAGAGGGAAAGAAAGAGCGTTTCGTCCCGGGTCCGCCAGAGGACTCATCAGTAAGGCTTACCTGGCGGAACCCTGCCTTACGGAACTTGTATATATACTAACCGGAGGGCGATGGAACACCAGCGAGAAGCCCTGGTGCCGGGTGGCCCTCTGGTGGCATGTCGATGAACACCTACCGGACCCCCACAGCACTCCCCCCTAGAGAACTCCTAGGGACTTGGAGGAATCTACGATCCTGGCCGTGCAATGGTAGGGACACTGATATATATATACTATGGATACGAGATTCCCATAAGCTGGCTGTACAGCGGTTGAAGCGAATTGAAGGGTCATTTTAGATGCCCGCGCCTCTACCGTTAAACCGATGTATTAAAGGAAATAGCGCGAAGTTTGAAAAATGTGGTTTATAACAGTTTAAAAGAATAGTGTAATATAATGTATTATTATATTATGTACATAATGTAGTATAATCATATAATACGAATTGGTTGTATCATGGTTGAAATTCAAAAAAGGTAATCAGAGCAAATGAAATTCATGAAAATAGTGAAATAAATATATAAATGTAATATAAAACGAACTGAAGTAATGATTAACGAAGGTCGCAAAAAGTGAATTTAAAATATTTGTAAACAGTTTTGTCGTTTGCTTTATTGTTATGGATAAAGGAGATGTAGGTAAGGTAAATGTCCCAGTCCTTAAACATGGCCCAATAATTAAAAATTGAGAAGAAATTTTATTAATAATAATAGTTTTACTAATTTGCAACGTTTAAACTGTTCGAAATATAATTGCAAAATGTATTAGCTTTATATAGATACAATTATAAGCTTACATAACTGAATAGTTTATATCATACAAAAATATTATTGTACAGTAAAGCTTCAACAGTTTCAATCTCGCTTCTTACCTAATGGGCTCCAGCAAGCGAGAGAATATTTTTGTTAAGGTTGTAATTAATTATTATTTTATAATTTTTGAAATTATACAGTTGTTTTGGATTTATTATACATTGAAGAATTTAAAATTAATTGGATCTTTTAATAATTTTTTGTTTTTAATATTGAAATTGTTGCGTTTATCCACTAGTACACGGTAACATGACACGTACCAATCATTAAACGTGTGTTCAATGGTTGTTTAACCGCGATGTTACAGACGTCAGTGTTCAGTAGTTATAAAATTATAAATATTTATTGTACCAAAGTAAGTATTTTTTGTATCCTATATATTTACGTTAATAATAACTAGACAAAAATATAATACTGTTTAAGAATTATTAGGATAATTAATCTTATACTCGTTATAATATTAACATAACCTAAACTTTTATAATATACTTTTAATCATTTTTTAACTTTTTCAGACATAAAGTCATGCCGAAGGTAAAAAAGATAAAGAAGAATAACTACAGTCAGTTGATTTATTTTCATTAACTGATAGAAATTGTTAAATTAAATACATATTCAATAATTGGGACACTGTTAATTAATGACTGGGACACGCTATGAATTTTATTTAATTACTGGGCCATATGAACAGTTTCATGTTTTAATTAATTTAAAACTTTTGCTTTAACAAATGTAGATTCTTGTTACGTTATGTGAAAGTAGAAATTTTACGCTTTCGAATAATTATATTTAGTTATAATTTTATACTATTTAAATATAAAAAAAATTGCAATCATCTCAACTGCTTCCTTAACTGTTTTGCCATTGGGACATTTACCTTATGCATTTCTTACGTTTTAAGAGCAGCATTAAACGAAATTGAATTCATAATAATACTAAAATAAATTTATTAATCTTACAATACATAGAAATATGTACAGGTGGGTACAATTATTTATTTTCTTCTAGGGTTACATAATACATATTATCTAAAATATTCATTACATAAGCTAACGTAGAGATGTAAAGAAACTTTCATTTTAACATTTTATCAACGTAGACACACTTTCTTACCTGTGCAATTAACTTCCATTAAAACATTCCTCCACGGTTCATGGTGTTCTTTATCAGATATTATAGCCACATCTTGAGCATTATCTGAAAAAGATATAACTGTGGATGTATCAATGAGAGTATTTACATGTAAAGCAGAAAGAAAAACTTGTAAAAGAAAAAACATTCAAATACATTAACTATCAATTTTTGTGTGTATACTTTTATAACGAATACTTAGTTTTAATAACTTTTATGAGCGATGAAACACTTTTTTACCTCTACAATTTGTTCCAACCAAAACGTCCCGCTGTTCTTGAAACCTTGCCTCTTTTGTTAAAATTGTAGGCACAGTTCCCGGTTTTAAACGTTTCCTATTATAGTACACTACAAAAGAGTCTTGTGTAAAATGATCTGAACACAAGAAAGTACTGCTTTTAATACGCAGTCCTAAACCGATTAGTTTCAACCACTCTTTATATAATTATTCGTCTCGTGGAAATCTACGCATAATCGTACGGAAATTAGAACAAAAATATATCAGTACTATTGAAAATTGATAAGAGGTTATGTTATCTTTACGTACTTGTGTAATGTCGTATTTTTCTTACTGTTGCTCAAATTTCCACAAAATACACATTTGCCCATCTTGAAAATTGATTTGCATTACCACTATACACTGCACAATTTATCTAATTTTGCCAATAAACACTTTTTAAATACTCGCGTCAGCAACAGATCGCGGGGCGAAGGGAAGTAAAGTACATCGGTTCAACGCTAGAGGCGCATCATGCACCTTCAAATCGCTTCAAGCATCTCCAATCCATAGTATATATATCAGTGGGTAGGGATTGTCCGAATAGGGCATCGAGAAGAGAGAGAGAGAAGAAGGCACACTCAACGAGTGGCGGAAGGAGCGGTACGCCATGGCGCCAACACGCTCAGCTGACGACATCGGGGAGAGAGGCAAACACGCTCTTACGAACGGTGGGAGTGATGGGCCCGATTGGCACCAAACCACTCGGCTCAAGCAACCTTGCAGAGGGACGAAGCATGACCACCAGCCATTGCCGAGGGGTGTGACCAGGACCCATATTAAACTCGGCAGAGGGACGAAGCATTAGCCCAAGCCATTGTCAAGGGGCGAGCAAGGCACTACATCTCCAACGATGAAGAGGAATGTAAATGGCGGAGCTCTCACCAACGGTTAACGGCTCAACTATGCCAAGGAGAAGAATCGGCGAGCACACTGCTCAAGCCATAGGAGTAGGAGTGGCGAGCACACCGCTCAAGCCAATCAGAGTAAAGTGGCGAGCACACTGCTCAAGCCATAGAAGGAGGGGTACGACGGCGAGCACACTGCTCAAGCCGTACGTATCACGTCGGGGTCACCACTGTAGCGATCCGACTCTGGAACGTCTGCGGTGGGATCACTCGAGAGAAGAAAGAAGAGGAGAAGGGTCACCACCCTAGAGAGGGAAAGAAAGAGCGTTTCGTCCCGGGTCCGCCAGAGGACTCATCAGTAAGGCTTACCTGGCGGAACCCTGCCTTACGGAACTTGTATATATACTAACCGGAGGGCGATGGAACACCAGCGAGAAGCCCTGGTGCCGGGTGGCCCTCTGGTGGCATGTCGATGAACACCTACCGGACCCCCACAAAATAATCTCAACAACGCCATCTGGTACCAAATTCTTTCAACTTTATTGATCCTAGCGCCACGAGTGAATAGTGCCCATAACTAAATTTTGCCAACAGATATATAATGGAAGTGCCCACCCCTGGTATTTTACACTGCGTCGCAAATGTACGTATAATATGTCGTTTTTAAGCCCATTCATACGTGTCATTTGTCGCAAATGTAGTAAATAGAAATATTCATTATTTTAAGGTTTCAACAATTAAAGTGTTGGAAAAATATAATTCTTTCTGACTCGCTTGTTGGTTGCATGAAAATACTATAGAATACTGTAGAATACGTCGATTACGTCGAAAACTACATATAATCGTCACTTTCCTAACCCCAAAAAAGTATTCAAAAGCGTGGTATTAATTATTGCTTTGTAATTGTTTAGATAATAACTAATAAAAATGAATCGTGAAAGGTAAAGTAATTAGAAATAAATGTACGATAATAAATAAAATTTATTTGAATTGAAAATTATGTAAATAAAAATATCCGTTTCAGAAAAAATGAAATTGATAAATTATTATCAAATTTAGTTTTTGGGTGCAATATCCATTTCAGTTTGGTGAAAGTAAACAAATTATATTTATTATTCTATATTGGGAAACTTAGTGGACGTGACCTAAATTTCAGCCCTCTGGTGGTAAGTTGGCAAACTATTGAAAGTAGGTACGGATCCCACCAAACATTCCGAATAAATATTTATTAATCGAAGAAGTAAAAATGTAGTGTTCAAACAAATTTAAAAACACGCGTTTTTCACAACATGTCTATTCAAACACTGATAATCATATGGACTTCGACGGATTTCGACCTACTCTCAGTAGTTCCATTTTCTGTCACTAGTTGGCGTATCGAAATTCATGGTTTCCCAATGCGTTTCTTTTACTAACCTTCCAATATCCATTTTTCGTCAGTGTAACTTAATATAATTTAATTTTTTTAATCAGAATTATAATTATTAATAAATTGGCACTTCTTCATAACCTAGCCGAAAAATGTTTTATCTAGGTTAGTTATTGTCATTTCAGATATACGACATTTACGACACATTTAAGACACGTGTCATGTATAAAATCGAAAATTCGTGTCTTTACCCATCACTGGCCCTACCCCTACCAAAGCACCTCTCGAAGTGTCTCGAAGATAAGCCACCGGCACCAGGCCAAAACCCAATTCCACCTCCACGTCCTCCTCCACCACCCACTCCCGTATTTCCTGCACCGTCACCCCTTCACGCCCCCCGTATTACTCCTTATCATGCGCTGCGTAAGCGCCTCCCCAAAGCTATCCTCTATATTCCCCTCGGAATTCCGACTTACAAGGGAACACCGCGAACCCGGACTCACCGATTGGAACGCAACTCTGTGGGTTTTTAGAGTGACTCAAAACAAGAACAACGGTGTGTTTCATTTGGGCCCTATCGCCCTATAACGGGGTGAAAACTAACCTCAAAGTCAAATTGGGACTTCCACTTTTTCGCGTATAACTCTCAAAGTACAACAGACAGAAAAAAATGTTTCAGGCAAAAGTTTAATGGTACAATAAGCGCTGAAAACTTGCGTTAACAAAATTTCGAAAAGAGTTCAAAAAGAAAAATATCTGATGGAAAAAAGCTTTTTCAAATATTTTGTTAACGGAAGTTTGTAGCGCTTATTGCACCATCAAACTTTTGTTCCAAACATTCTTATCTGTCCGTTGTACTTTAAGAGTTATACGCGAAGAAGTGCCAATTTGAGGTTAGTTTTCACCCCCTTAAAGGCCGACAGCGTGAACAATCCGCGAATCAAATCAGTATCAGTGGAGCTCAGTTCGAAACCGATAATACGAATCCAGATACTTTACTAAACATGACCTTAAATCCTCTACTCCTTGCTGTAAAAAACATTCGTATTAATTAGCCTTCACTGTCAAAAGTAAAATGGACCATCGTACAGCTTTAAAAACTGTAACTTATCTTTTGTTACTTGCTGACAGGGCTGTTTTTTGGGAGGAAGGCTTGTGTCTATCATGGCACAGGTGGGCAGGCTCTTCTTCTGTCAGAAAGATTAACATTAATTAGTCCTTATCGTCAAATGTAACACAGACCATCATACATCTTTAAAATGTAGAACTTATCTTTTTTCCCACTGCTGACGGGGCTGTCTTCTCCTGTAAAAAAATTGGCGTTAAGTTTCGCTGCTAAAGGTACAGGAAACTACTGCACATTCTTCAAATGCACAGCGTACCTTTTTTTGATCTTTGCAAGGCTGTTATTCTGGATGGACTACAGCACGTTCCTGAAGCTTGTACCTTACTTTTCTCTGATCGTTAAAAGGGCCGCTTCCCTTTATCCCTCCGGTGTTCTTTTCTCCTCCAGTATTTGTTTCAGCAGTTGTCCCATTAATATCAGGGATCTATCATTATCTGCATACGTTTTTATAATTTCTTCGAAGACGTTTAAATCTCTCCTTTTTTTATCTACCATACTTAGTCTGGGTTCTTCTTCGCCTGCTTCTTCTATTTCTTCTTTTTTTATTTCTTCCTCCTCTCTTTTTTCTTCTATTTCTTCCTCCTCTCTTTTTCCTTCCATTGCTTCTTCTCTCTTTTCTTCGTGTATTTCCATATTTTCTTCAGGGTACTCGTCTACTTCAGCATCTCCTGCTCGCGCTTCCTCGTCTTCTTCAGCTACATAATCATCATAAATATTCTCGGCCACCTCCAATCGTGACAAGAACTTCTCGGCGCCTTCCCCGGCCGTGCTCGCTGCGTCTCCGTAAGTACGAGTTAAGCGGATATTATGACGATCCTTAAATTTCGTCAGCCAGCCCCTACTCGCGGTGAACGACGACGATGCTCCGAAGTCGGTACAGATTTCTCTCGCCTTCTTTTGTAATAAGAGATCGGTAAGTCGATCTCCCAACGCTCCGCGTTCCAAAAACCACTCGTACAGGCGATTATCAATATCCTCGTAGGTCGGC
Organism: Andrena praecox; assembly: GCA_963932275.1. NCBI lineage: Eukaryota > Metazoa > Arthropoda > Insecta > Hymenoptera > Andrenidae > Andrena > Andrena praecox. Next base: position 40,881,035 of record OZ010731.1, read on the forward strand.
TTCCTTCGGTTCCTGCGCTTCAACATATGGGTCCCCTGGTTCCCGAAAATTTCCAGAACCCTTCCCTCTCGGCGAATGCGGCGAATGGTGGTAGACGAAACCTTATACTTGCTGGACAAACTTTTCACGCTCGCTCCGGTCTCTAGTTTTTTAAAGATTTCTATCTTCTGTTTCACCGATAGAAAGATCTTCAACTTGGTACTCTCGCTCGTTGCCATGATTAAATGAAACTCGTATGACCACTTGTAGACCGTGGCGCCGCCAGTTCCTCCCTTAAAGTGTTAATGAAGGGGGAAAGTCCTCCAACCGCCATATATATGCTGAATATATAAAAGGCGACACTTCGGGTGGGTGCGTCACCTTCGAAGTCCCTTGACCTTGTCCCTTTAAATTGTCTGTGTAGGCGGTTTCGTGGGGAATTGCCAATTAAGATCGTAAGGTGGTTCATGCATGTTCATGCACGCAGTGTGGTGAGGAAATCCGCCGTGCCGGGTGGTCTTAAAGAGAGGGGATATGCTACGCACGTCCGCGCATGCGCGCGATGACGTAGCTACCGTCGAACCAATCAACGCCGAGATGAAAAATTTTCCAGCGATTTTCATCTCGGCGTTGATTGGTGCGACGTTCGCGGCGTCATCGCGCGCATGCGTGGACGTGCGTAGCATATCCCCCTCTCTTTAAGACCACCGGCACGGCGGATTTCTTCACCACACTGCATGCACGTGGGGCGCTGAAGCACTCTACCCGCGATTGCGCGGGTGATTTGAAATAAAATAAGAGCTGCGTTGTGCAATGTATATATTATTATCAGGATGCGAGACGCGGGAGGTATACGTGGGAAAGGTCGCGGGCAGAGCTCGAAAACAGGAAGAGGAAAGTGGGAAGCAATTAGCAAACTCCGAGACGAATCGCGAGTTTTGGTTTAAGGGGAGGTTCCGGTCTAAAAATCGATTTTTTTTTATTTCATTTTTCGAATGTTCGACCTTTTAGGAATACGTGTTTAAAAGGATTTATTGAAATTCGTAGAATTTTTGAGTTATAGGCATCTGAGTAGCGGCAAATGCATGGGCAAAAACCGGCCATTCGGCGCTCATGTAAAACTTTATTTAAACGCGTTTTTCTCGAAACAGTGTTCTCAAAACGGTAGGACCTGTATCTAGAAAAGTTATTATCCGATTCGACTGAGCAGTAGCGGATTTAACAGGGCGGCTGATGAACAGTTGCTGTCTAGGCCCCTGCACAGAAGGCCCCCGCAGGGTCCCATGACCAAAAAAAAATTATGATTAGGTATAGGTATCCCAACACCACATTTTTTCCCGTACTACTACACTTGGCCCGTTTTTAGTAAACTACCTCTTCATTTTCCCCCAAAAATGGGCCCCTCAGAACGTTTGCCACCTGGGCCTTATTTCTTAAATCCACCACTGCGACTGAGACTTCTTTTATTTTGAAGAATATACTTCCGGCTAGGGGGAACCAGAGAAAATTACAAAAAATTGAAAATTTATAATTTTCAAATCCGTTGAAAGGACGAAAAATATAGGGAAAAAGTGATTTCAAACTTCAATGTCATTTTTGTATTTTTTTCTAGTTCCCCCTTAGCCAGAAGTATATTCTTCAAAATAAAAAAAGTTTCAGTCGAATCGGATAATAATTTTTCGAGATACAGGTCCCACCGATTTGGATCAATTTTTTGACGCCTTGACTTTAACGACTCCCCAGTGCCGTCTGCAATGATTAAGTATAAAACAAAAAATATATTTCTATAACTTAAGACATCCTTAATACAATGCAAAAAGTCCCATTAAATTATATATAGTAGTTTTCCTTTAATTAATTCCTAAAGATCACCTATTTTTTGGGCTCTAGACCGGAACCTCCCCTTAAGTCACGAATCTCTTGAGGCCGAATTCCACTTACGCCGAAATCGTGCGCACGGTCGCGATATGTAATGAAAATCACGGGCGATTTGGAACGCACCCTGAGATGGCCCTTGCATTTATCAATTGTTAGGAGTGTCAGATCACTCCGAACGGAATATGTTGAGGAAACCATAAAGTTCCTTCAAGGGTAGCTTTCTCGAGCCTCAGAAATAACGCGAAGTTACACCCAGTAATAGGATTTCATTTCGGAAACTCCGCGCATTAACATATCGAGCAGAGCGTTTCAGCGCATCAGCTTTGAAAAAATGTACAAAGTTAGAGAACATCGTGTTCCTTTTATTTTCACAAACACTACAAATCAGCGAAGTTATATATTAAATAAATACTTGATCGTTGAACCTAAAAATGAATTGCTTCTACAACATACTTTTCTTCAAACAATTCGGAGCTAACTTTCTCAGTCCAGGTTTAAGGTTTTCTATATCATATTCAAGCAAATGTTTTTGTTGCATTTGACCGCGAACGATACTTTCAAGCATAGCTATATCAGTCTTATGCTCGAGATCTATTTGTAACATGCTTTCCTGTAATCAAAAAGAGATTTTGTAACATTTATGTAATAATAAGTAAATATATTATAATTATAATACAATAGAAAGTTGTATTTACCTTTGAAGACGAAACTTGTTCCAACATTTTACCGAGCTTACACTTTTCATTTTCTAACACTGTTAACAGACTCAGTTTCTCAGTATTACTTCGAATCAAATTTTCTAGAACAGTTAGCCCGTCATTGCAGTTCCGTTTTACAGCTACAAAAAACCATAGCAAACAGACTCAGAGCATGCTTTTATCCGAATATGTATAATTCTATAAAGTATTAATTTACATTTTATTTCGTCGGTGAAATTCTTCATAATTTTGCCCACATCAGTTTTGGTATTGTAAATCAATCTTTGTAAAACAGTTTCATAGAGGCTAATCAAAGATAGTTTCCGACCAAATTTCTGTATCATTTTCGTTTCAATGTCCTCTTCTAACTTTATGTTTTCAGTCTCCATGTATTTCAAATCCAATTTTATCCTCTTAAGATGTGCCTCGTCGTTTCTACGAGATAAGAGATAAATATTTTTTTCTCATAAATTACTTTACATTACCTTCAACTTACTTGCGTTTCTCTTTTAAGTCGTACGTTTCGCCTTGTAGCTCTCCTACTCTGGCATATAAATTTGATAATTTCTTTTTGGTAAACAGAACGCAGTTCGGAATTTCTGCGGTGCATCCAGAATCCAATATATGTTGCAACTGATGAATCTTCAATATCACTGTTACATCGACGTTATTTAATTTTTTTTGTTTCTCGATCTATTAAAAAGTAAAAAGAGCGAAATAAATAACTCATTTTGTACAGCGCTATGTAAAATATCTTCAAGTACCATAAAAGCTTCCAGATCTTTCTGATTCTTCCCTAAGACACTTTCGATAATTCTCAAATTCTTTGTATCCAACTCCAGTTCCTTCTGCAACAACTCTATCTGCTTCTGTTCCTCTCTGATTTGAAACTCGTACGTGTATCGTTTCTCCCTCGTTGAAAATGCCATATCATACAAATTGTGATCGCATCCCGGCGGGCATATGTTCTCATCGAATAAAATGTGTTCGGCTTCCGAATCGACAGTGCTACCCGTTTCGTCAGAGCTAGTTTCCGACGATTGTGTGACTGAATCCAGCGAGCCTGGAATCGTAATGAAATTCGTTAAAGTTAATATGGACAGAAATTAAACGACGTAAGTATATATATATATATGTAATTCTGAAGATAAGAATATTTTTAACACCGTTTCTGTCTCTCGTGGCTGTGTATTTCTTTCGAAATATTTTCAGCAGGAAATCGTGAAATTTATTATCAGCTATAGCTTTGCCATATTCAGCGGCGACGTCTTTAATTTTTAAATGCAACTTTCGGATTTCTTCTTCTCGCGTGGCGATCTTAAGATTTGTAGCTTGTATCTGTTAAAATGGCATTCTATACATATTCGATACAAATTAATTGCTACGCAAAATATTATAATGATAATCACTTTTAACGTCATTGTGGCACTTTCGTTTGATTTCTGCGTAACTTTCTCCTCAAGCGTGCGCTCGGCCGCTTCGCATTTTCTCAGAACAATAAACTCCTCGTAAAGCGTTAACATATGCAGATTCATGTAAGCGCTCTGGTATACAACGTCAAGTCTATACTCCTCCAATTCGTCCAATTCTTTCTCCAAATTTTTATAACTGGAATCGATATATCGTAGAATACAATCCTGCTCGTATGTTTTCCGCCACATACGAGAGCTCTTCATTTCACGTTCCCATGCCGTTTGAACGGAGTCGCTTGTATTTAGAGTCCGGATCAACTCGCTCTGCATTGGTAAAATATCGATCTTCATCTTGGAAGACGAAACGAGAGTAGAGAGGCTGTCCATCTCCTCTCCAAGATCAATTTTGTCGTCGCAAAGCAATACTTCGTACTCCGAATCAAACGAATCTAACGGTTTAGCTACGATTACCATCGATTGTCTTCGTCGTCTCACTTCCTGCACTTTCTCCGACATCGACGTATATTTCTCTATCTGCACGAATGATGTTGCCATAAAAATATTAGTTTTTTTCCTTCGAATTACATTTAAATTATTTCAAAATTACATTTAAACCGACCTCGAGATTATGATCGGGAAATTCGATATCGAAATTCAACTTCGGCGGCTCTGGTATAGGCTTTATATTTTTTAATGGAATTTCCGTGTGGATTCTCTTAAGAGTCTCCGTTAACACAATAACTTCTTTCTGTAATCTCTGCTTCTCGTCTCTGACGGCGGCCAATTTCCGATTAAAAGTCTCGCGTAAGTGATGAAGCTGTAAGGTACAATTTATTTTCAGAAGCAACTATGTATTCCAACGAGAAGTTGTAAAACAATTGTACCTTGCTCCTACAATCCAACAGCTGTTTATATTTCGAGACGGCGGTTATCTTTTTCATTGTTAAATCACATCCTGTGCTCATCTTTAAGTTAAATTCGCCAATGGTTTTTTTCGTGTTCTCGAGGAAAGCCGTGTCCTCTAAACGATTCTTCGCCAAGTTCGGCTTCCTGTCATGAATTGCTTTCCACTGGAAAAGTATAACGCGATGTGATGTTCAATGTTTTCATGAAAATCAAATCCGTTTCCATTACAAGTCGTTTACTTCTCTTTTACGTTCTATCAGTCTTGCTTTCTGCTCTTTGTACTTCGATAACATCTGATTAATTTGCAATCCTAAACCGGACGACAGATCGCTATAATCTTCAGCCAGAAAACCTTCGAAATATTCCATTTCCACTTCTTCCGTGTCTTCTTTCTCTTCTTCAATTCTTTGCACTACTACCCTGTAATTGAACAGCAGTTCGTACACAAAGATAGTATAAAGTAATTATAATTAAAGTAAAGTCATTTTCCCCTGTAGAAAAAGTTCGCGAAAGTGTTGATAATGGAAGGAACATACAAAGCTGCCGTATCCAATAAATGATTGTCGCTCGACATTCGCTGCAATTCCGTGTCTTCGGAGGCAATTTAAAATTACAAGATGTAATAAAGATACGTGCGAAGCAAGAAATAGAAATACCTGCCTGTTTTTCGTTGCTCCTCGAGATGCCCGATCATCGTTATGTGCTTCGATATGTTATCCAGATTCAGTTGTAATTCTCTTACCGAATAAACTCCTCTATCTTCGTCTCTAGTTTCGAAAGGTTGTGTTTCGGTAAATACAGCTTTCGAGTATAATTCCGAGTAATACGGTGCTTACAATATACCGTAAACCGTGAATGGCAAACATGTGATTGGTGTAATAAAATGCTCCATAAGCTTCTGCAATTCTAATTTGCTTCTCTCGACTTGAAATTCCAACTTTTCCTGCATCAAGTCGGTCTGCGATTTCAAGTATTGCTCCAGGTCCTCCACGATCCTGGGATCCAACACGAACTGTGATATTTGTTGCGACGGTAGAAGATTGTTGTTCCTAATTTAACGAAAGAAATATATAATCGTAAAGAAGTTTTATATATTTAAAAAAAAAAAAGCGTACGGTGCCGGCGACGAACCTATTCATAATTTTCACGTATTCCACCGCTAAGATACGAATATCTCTTAGAATTTCCCTCTTCTTCTCCTCCGCGGCTGAAACGATCCGATCTTGTTCCTTCCGCGTAATCACTTCTTCTAAACTCGGATAGTCAGCGTCCTCGATGTCTTCAATATTCTTCGGCTACATTCGCAGAAATATTTTAAAGCATCTCGTCTAAATTGATTAGCTTGAGGATATCAATTAAAATATTAACTCACCAAAGGCAAAGGCGCCTGTGCTTCTGGTATATGCATGCTTTCGTAAGATCCATCGTCGTTAATCGTGAAAGAAAATATGTTCCCATCGTGGCCGCACGTCAGCAATAGCTTCTGATCGTAACTCAATAACATCTTCGATATATGCCCGTTATAATAATCGTGTATTGGCAAAATCCAGTAATCCGAGAAGTCTAAGGGGTCTTCGTCCTTCATCTTGCAAACATAAAGTTCTCCGTACTGCGTTGTCAGAAATAAATACATCTTGTTTTTGCTAACGAAAAAAAAAAAGGCAGCATATTATTTCCGTGTATTATTCCCCTTTCGAAATGATATTACAGTTCCATACTAGAAAAGACAACTCTGAATCTCCGTGTCCTGAGCGGCTTCAATTATTCTACTCCTAACTGGTTTATTGTCCTTAATTTTTCCAGACAGCGGACGCGGATACTCGTAAATGTATCCCGCGTCGAAGCCAGCTAGAAACAGCCATATATTTCCATCGGCGCCGTACTGCGTCACCAAAATCTCGTTCGGAATTTCCGGGATGTAGATTTCTGGAAGGATCGCGTCCTCCTCTTCGAAGGCCACTGAAGAAATACATCGCGATAATATCTACTGAACTACTTGCGAGCAATTAAAACTATTACTGAGGTATGTTTCTTCGTCGATTAGAAGGTGCGGATTGTCCGCTTTCAGTTGCTCCATTTCCCTCCTTCGTTCCTCGAGCCTCTCATCCTTCTCCTCCTCGTATCTCTTCTCTACGATTTCTCTCTGTATAGACGACTTCACCGATGCAAATTTAAATGCTACAGGATCGCACTTGACTAGCTCGTAAGATGTTGTTGTGTACGATTGCGGCGTCGTGGGTAATCGCACCTCTACGCAATCTCCTCTCGAGCATCCGATCAGCAAAGTTGCCTCCTGGTTAAATTAAATCGAAACGGTTGCTCGTATCGTTAAAATAGCGCCGCGTGTAACGCGCGTATTTACTTCCTCTGGATTCCATGTCACGCATGTAACAGGCGACGGAACCCTCACGAAACCGATAGGTACGATTTTAGGGTAGGTGTTTGTAGGATGAACGTGAAACGCGAAAACAGTGGCATCCTTGCTACCCGTGACCAGTAATCTGAAAACAAATTTTAGTTCATCAATAACAACGCGATTGTTCAATCCCCGTGCGAAGCGTACCTGCAAGAAACCTTCAAGCGCATTACGGTAATCGACGCGGTATGAGGTTTCAACACTTGAATCAGCCTCGTGTAATTCCCCGCAATATTCCCTTCGGCACTGGCCGTCTTCACAGCTACTGTTATCATTCGGATAATTCCGCTCTCGAAGGCGCACACGAGTGTCGAGCCCGTTTTGTCAATCTAAACATCTTTTCGTTACAACGCTTCTCCCGATTACTCCGCTAGGCCGGAGAGCATTTACCTCGCACGGGATCCAAGTCACTTGGCTCCCGACGTCGTGGAACTTGTGAACGACAATTAATCTCCTCGCGACGTAATCGTAAACGTGCAATCGGCCGCTTTTGTCCAGCGTCGCGACGAAAGGTCCCCAAACGGCTGCATCCATATCGACTATCGGCCCCGCGTGGCACGTGAAAAATTTCTTATGCCGCGGCTCTCTTTTACTCGTGCAGAGATCGAGCAGCCATAGTCCTCCGTTCCCATCCTGCAATTCCATTCCCTCCTAAGTATTTCTTTAAACCGTTGCGTTGTATCTCCGAGATACGTTGCGTTTACCTGGGCGTACCAAATCGTTTTGTCCGCGTCGTTCGGCTCTTGCTTCTGGATACACATAAGCATCGCAGTCTCCTTAGGGTCCGCCTCTCCCTCGGCGATGTGAAACTCATAAATCGGTTGTATCTCCAGAAACTGCTCCCCGCTGGGAAGATCCGCATCGTCTATCGTCTCGTAGAACCAAAATCGCACCCAGCCGTCCGTGCCTGCGACATCGGCGACGTCACGAAAATTCATCCCGGGATTCTCTTCCCGCCGCTACCGGTCGTATCGTTACCAACTAGGGCTGTTCGAGTACTCGAATATTCGAGTAGCTTGAAATTCGGGCCGAGCCGAGACTCGGTTTCCGAGCCGAGCCGAGTACTCGAATTTTTTCGAGCAACTCGAATTTTTTCGAGCAACTCGAATTTTTTCGAGCAACTCGATTTTTTTCGAGCAACTCGAACTTTTTCGAGCAACTCGAATTTTTTTAAGCAACTCGAATTTTTTCAAGCAACTCGATTTTTTTCGAGCGGCTCGAAGGAAACCGAGCGGGCCGAAAAAACCGAGCGGGTCGAAAGTACCGAACAGTCCGGTGTGTCGAGAAGTTTGAAGCTTGAATGTTTCGAATATTTTAGAATATGTTTACATACTGGGTAATGATTCGTAATTATTATTATTATTATTTCGACCTTATTACTTGTTAAACAGAAAATATAGTACATAAGGAGAAAGTAAGATACGAGTAAAGGCAAGGTCGCAATAATAATGTGAATAATGAAAATGTAAAATTCAAATGAAAATATTCACTAACTATTGAAAATAATTTTTCGCGTATGTATGATTTATTAATATTTCTTCTTGCGTTTTCCTTTATTGTTATTACTTTTTTGCCTTCTCCGTATGGGTTGTATTTCTGTCGAGTCACTGTTAACAAAGACTGTTACCCGTTAATGAAACATGAATAAATAGAAATAAATCAAGAATTCAAAGAGTCAAAATTAAGATTATGGGTTTTTCCATGTGTGTCTAGATGAAATCCGAATGTTTGTAAAATATTTATTTATTTATTTATTTATTCTTACGGGACGTTTTCCAGCTGTGAAAAATTCATTTTCATTTCTTTAGTCATCCATTAAAAAACTTTAATCAAAATATTAATGAGAAAGAGTCAAAATTAAGATTATGGGTTTTTCGGGTTTTTCCATGTGTGTCTAGATGAAATCCGAATGTTTGCAAAATATTTATTTGTTTGTTTGTTTGTTTATTTGTTTCTTTATTTGTTTGTTTGTTTATTTCTTTGTTTATTTGTTTGTTTGTTTGTTTATTTGTTTATTTATTCTTACGGGACGTACCCTATAGATACAATGAAAAAAATATATAACATCTGTACGCCGTGTAGTTTAGAAACAAAGCGAGATGGCAATTCATGTTGTGCCAAAGTTTTTGTTGGGCATTGCCCACTACTGAAGATGCTACAGAATTCGAAAACCTAGAAGACTTTGAGGATGAAATTAAAGAAAATTTTTAAAAAATTAGTCTCCACACCTTTCCGTAGAAAAATAGTTACTATTATTAATTCCCTGTCTTACGTTACCTACTACTTCCATATTTCATTAATATTTTCATTAAAGTTTTTTAATGGATGACTAAAGAAATGAAAATGAATTTTTCACAGCTGGAAAACGTCCCGTAAGAATAAATAAATAAATAAATAAATATTTTGCAAACATTCGGATTGAATGGAAACACCCATAATCTTAATTTTGACTCTTTGAATTCTTGATTTATATATACTTATTCATTTTTCATTAACGGGTAACAGCCTTTGTTAACAGTGACTCGACAGAAATATAACCCATACGGTGAAGGCAAAAAAGTAATAAAAAAAAAGGAAAACGCAAGAAGAATTATTAATAAATCATACATACGCGAAAAATTATTTTCAATAGTTAGTGAATATTTTCATTTGGATTTTACATTTTAATTATTCACATTATTATTGCGGCCTTGCCTTTACTCGTATCTTACTTTCTCCTTATGTACTATATTTTCTGTTTAACGAGTAATACGGTCGAAATAATAATAATAATAATTACGTACCATTACCCAGTATATAAACATATTCTAAAATATTCGAAACATTCAAGCTTCTAACTACTCGACACACCGGACTGTTCGGTACTTTCGGCCCGCTCGGTTTCCTTCAGGGACTTAATACCGGTATAACGCTCATACCGGTATTTCGCCAATACAGCTATACCGAAACCGATATCATACCGAAACAGATAAATACCGAAACCGATATCATACCGAAACAGATAAATACCGAAACCGATATCATACCGAAAACAATCCGTTTTCGGAATTACCGGTAACCGAAATAAATACCGGTATTTTTTCGGTATTCTTCTCGGTGAACACCGAAACCTACCATGTTACTGAAAAGAATACCGAAAAAATACCGGTATTTATTTCGGTTACCGGTAACCTTTTGTTTTCGGTATTTATCTATTTCGGTATAATATCGGTTTCGGTATAGCTGTATTGGCGAAATACCGGTATGAGCGTTATACCGGTATTAAGTCTCAGACGAAGATACAACCGAAAAATACCGGTTTAATACCGGTATTTTACGTACCGGTAGGAGTCCCTGGTTTCCTTCGAGCCGCTCGAAAAAATTCGAGTTCTCGGTTCTATTCGAGTTGCTCGAAAAAATCCGAGTTGCTCGAAAAAATCCGAGTTCTCGGTTCTATTCGAGTACTCGGCTCGGTTCGGTTCTTCGAGCCGAGTCAGGCTCGGCTCGCTTTTTTCGAGTACTCGAACAGCTCTATTACCAACTGATATAAGCTCCCCGGTGCAGTACTCGAACTGAGTGATGTAACTAGCGTGCATCGCTTCTCCGCCTTTCCTGCGCGCCTCGAGCTTAATCAAACTCTCGTCCCACAGAAGGATATTCCCCCATTCGCATCCGGAGACCACCTGAAGCAGAAACGCGCGAGCGTTACGAAATTTCAACCTCCCGCGGCGAGAATCTCGCGTCCCCGTACCGTTTCGTTGGGCATAGGGCGGATCGCTATGATATCGGAGATCTCCGTGTTCCCGAATTTGCCGATATCGCCTTTCAGCTTCAATCCGGTGAAAGTGTCGGACATCTTCCAGAATTTAATGTGCCCCGAGCCGCTGGACGTCAATTGGCCGGGGAAATATTTGGAAAACGTTACGTTGTACACGTCGTGGACGTAAGATTGACATTGCAGGATGATCTTGGACTTTCTCCAGTTCCAAAGCGAGATGTAGTAGTCGGGTTCGCCGCCCTGCGACGCCAGCAACCAACCGTCGGGGCTGCGATTAAGAAAGATAAGTTTAGTTTCGGGGTGCGCAGCGTTCAGAATTATTTATCGTCGATCCGTCCACCTGTACGTCAAATGGGAATAACGTTTGGTTGTCCCTCCTTTCAGGATAGTCAGAATTCTCATGGAGGGCCATTTGTAAATAATTATTCTGGGTTCTTCCCCGTTCTCCGCGACGGCGATTTGGTCGGCGGCTGGGTTTTTCTGCGAAGGAATTTTTGGGGATTCTTTTATTCGTCGTACGTCTATTAATTTATTACGTATTAATTTAAGAGCGCGTGTACGCACGGATATGTGGCCAATACCGCCACCCCTGGAGCCTCTTTTGAACCAGATCGTATCTTCCGCTACATTCAGGCAGTGAATCAAATTACCCGAAGCGAAGAGAACGGTGTCCGCGTCGACTACGCAGAGATTGAAATATCTCTGGCAATCGTACGCGTACGAGTGGCTGTGAAACGTTAAGGAATTACGTAGCATAAAGCGCGCAGAGGCAGAGATTTATTTTCTCTTTTACTAAGGATACAAAAACTCCAAAATATTTTCCGATATAGTTCCATCCTCTGGTCTCCTAGCTATCGAAGAATATTCCGCGCTGTATTCCCAGTCCTGCGTCTCGCTTATTTCGGAATCCTCTGTCCCTTCATATTCGCCCTCGTATTCGTACGATTCCTCGTCAGTCTCGAATTCAATTTTACCACCATCGGCCATTCTGTTTCCTCGAATCAAGGGCGAATTGTATTTACGCCCAAATCGCCCGTGAGTTTCATTAGGCTAGGTTTCCATGTACGCGACTGGACGCATCGTCAAGAATTTCGAAGCCGATTTTCTCGAGAACGAAGCGCAATATCAAAAAATTTTATTCGTTTTTCTCGAGGTATTTGCTTGCTATAAGTCGAAAAGGAAGAGTAACTTTTTTTCATATCGCGCTTCGTTTTCGAGAAGATCGACTTTTAAGTTCTTGACCAGTCGCGTACAGGAGAACCCAGCTTAATGAAAATCACGGGCGATCACACTTACGCCCGATAGTCCAGTGAAATTAGACGGAAATCTGCCCAATCTTCGGAATAAATCCCAGCGAGCTAAATTTTGGTATCGGCCTTTATTTGGTCGTTTTAAACAATATGTCCAAAGTCCCCATCGATCCGAGTGCCGCTAAAAATTTTATAGAGGGTTGAAAAAAAAAACAGTTTTTCGCGAATATCTCGTTATCTAGCAGTTTTGCGACAAAAATAGGTGTCACATAATTTATAACCTAGGAAATTCTCTACAAAAAAGGTTGTATGAGTTTTTTTCGTAGGAGTAACCATTTTCATGTGTGCCGGATTACCAAGTTTCAACCCCCATACTTTTGACAAGGGAAGATCCTGAACCCGGAAATTCAGAAAATTATGAAACTCTGTAAATATGTAGCGGAAGTCCTGCTGAGTACAACGCAATTTCGTTTGCTGCCCAAATTCACTCCAAGAGGGTGCAATTGACCCCTGAAATTTTTTTTATTTTGTATTATTACTCGCGAACTGTAGGAGATAGAAAAAAAGTGTTCAGGAAAAAGTTACTTCTCTTAATTAGGACTAACATTTGGTAAATTATAGTTCTTACAGTTCTTACGGTGCGTGAGTTATAACACAAAATCTAAAAAAAAAACGGATTTTCAGGGGTCAATTTCACCGTCTTAGAGTGAATTTGGGCAGCAACAAAAATTGAGTAATACATACCTATATATCCTCTACTTATCCCCAAAGATTAAAGTTTAAATTTGTTCACTCGAAGGGGGTGAAATTGACCCCTGAAAATCCGACTATTTTCCGATTTTGTGTTATAACTCACGAACCGTAAGAACTGTAAGAACTATAATTTACCAAATGTTAGTCCTAATTAAGAGAAGTAACTTTTTCCTGAACACTTTTTTTCTATCTCCTACAGTTCGCGAGTAATAATACAAAATAAAAAAAATTTCAGGGGTCAATTGCACCCTCTTGGAGTGAATTTGGGCAGCAAACGAAATTGCGTTGTACTCAGCAGGACTTCCGCTACATATTTACAGAGTTTCATAATTTTCTGAATTTCCGGGTTCAGGATCTTCCCTTGTCAAAAGTATGGGGGTTGAAACTTGGTAATCCGGCACACATGAAAATGGTTACTCCTACGAAAAAAACTCATACAATCTTTTTTGTAGAGAATTTCCTAGGTTATAAATTGTGTGAGACCTATTTTTGTCGCAAAACTGCTAGATAACGAGATATTCGCGAAAAACTGTATTTTTTTTTCAACCTTCTGTAAAATTTTTAGCGGCACTTGGATCGATGGGGACTTTGGACATATTGTTTAAAACGACCAAATAAAGGCCCATACCAAAATTTAGCTTGCTGGGATTTATTCCGAAGACAAATCCTAATTTCACTGGACTACGAATCGCCCGCAACGCCCGTGGTTAACATTCCAAAATTTATGAAAATGCAAAATCTCTTGGAATATGAAAGGGAATACAGGTTTTTGATTATGAATTGCGACTCGAAAACAGGAGCATATAATTATAAGATATTTAAGCTGAGTATTCCTGTACGCGACTAGACGCAATGTAAAGAATTTCAAAATCGGTTTTCTCGGGAATGAAGCGTGATATGGAAAAAAGTTACTCTTTCTTTTCGACTCGTAACAAATAAATAAGCCGAGAAAAAGGAATAAAATTTCTTCATATCGCGCTTCATTTTCGAGAAAATCGACTTGGAAATTCTTGACGATGCGTCTAGTCGCGTACAGGAGAACCTACCTTAATGAAAATCACGGGCGTTGCGGGCGATTTGGGCGTAAGTGGAATTCGCCCCAATTCGCAGGTGTCAAAACATCGCTCGAAAGAACTGAAAAGAATCTATAAAAAAAAACAGAGCGCAAAGTGCGTTCGCTCGAATGTTTAAATCGACTCGGTGCCACTTTAACCGATCCTCAATTCACGCGCGTACAGATTTTCTCGCAAAGTCCTCGCAGTACAGAGAAGTCAATTTGTGGGTGGTTTCGATAGCCCAGGGGCGGCAACAAATGTCATCCAACTTCTGTCGCTCTTGTTGATCGGCGGCTGTCAAGTGCAGAGATTTCGATATCAGCGAACGCGTTAGATCGGAATCAATCATGGCAAGTAGTCAGCGGAATGTTATTAAATATATTTGCTTTTATTGTTGCGGCGAAGAAATACGCGGGTATATATTTTTACGAAATTTATTGGAGGTTATGTTATGTTTCTGTAATACTGCTTATCAATTATACGGGAAATGGTTTTCGTAAGTAAAAGTGAATTTTAAAACGGCTTGATTCCGATGCGCAGATTCGCTTTATTCTCATTCAAAACAGAGCTGGAAAAACCAGATTAGCGAAATGGTACATGAATTTCGATGACGACGAGAAGCAGAAATTGATAGAGGAGGTTCACGCGGTGGTGACCGTGCGAGATGCTAAACACACGAACTTTGTGGAGGTAAGCTGCTTACAACGATCGTAGAAATAATTCAGCAATTTAATCCTGATAACGTTTTAGTTTCGCAACTTCAAGATTGTATATAGACGATACGCCGGTTTGTATTTCTGCATATGCGTCGACGTCAATGACAATAATCTGTGTTACTTAGAGGCGATACATAATTTCGTTGAGGTGTTAAACGAGTACTTCCATAATGTGTGCGAGTTGGATCTGGTCTTTAATTTTTATAAGGTGATCTTTGACTTTTATGTCTGTTTTGCGTTGAATTTGTTTTTGTTTTCTTATAATAAATCTCGTTTTACAGGTATATACAGTTGTAGATGAAATGTTTTTGGCAGGCGAAATAAGGGAGACGAGTCAAACGAAAGTATTGAAGCAGCTTCTCATGTTGAATTCTTTAGAATAAAGTTATACAATATTATCTACTTATGTTAACCGAGTACATCGCTAAGATGTAAAAATAAATCATATTACGAATGACACACCTTGTAGACTGAGTTATCTATATTTCGTTTCTGTCGTAATAAACGGGTCTTCAAAATCTCGAAGTTAATTTCGCGTTACCGAACGTAATGGTAATTATGCTATCGATCGTGATACATATTTCGATGATAAGGTATTTAAATGTTTTTGAATAACATCTCTAACTTCTTAAATTTGAAGGGTTTTTCCGATAATTCTATTATCGATTAATCGATTATGTTCGAGTTCGATTAATCGGAGATCGATGATCAATTAATCCTACGACCGTAGGATTTTTCCGGTTTTGTAATAAAATTATTATCTTATAATTATATGCTCCTGTTTTTGAGTCGCAATTTATAATCAAAAACCTTTCATATTTCAAGAGATTTTCCATTTTCATAAATTTGGGAACGTTAACCACGGGCGATTTGGGCGTAAGTGAAATCGCCCGTGATTTTCATTAAGCTGGGTTTTCCTGTACGCGACTAGGCGCAATGTGAAGAATTTCAAAGTTGGTTTTCTCGAAAATGAAGCGCGATATGGAAAAAAGTTACTTTTTCTTTTCGACTAGTAACAGGTAAATAAGCCGATAAAAAGGAATACAATTTTTTGATATTGCGCTTCATTCTCGAGAAAATCGACTTTGAAATTCTTGACGATGCGTCCAGTCGCGTATAGGGAAAACTACCCTAATGAAACTCACGAGCGATTTGGGCGTAGGTAGGGTAGATGTCCCAATTACCGTGCTTTGACGCCGACTTGCTCACGAAGGAATTAATTACTGACTTCTCACTTTAATTTTGCTTGGTGAAAATTTATATTGGTGTTTTGAACTTTTCTCTCTATTAAGGCATTTTTTTCGGGTTAAAATTGTTAATTTTTTACATTTTTTTAATTGAAATAAAAATAAATGTTTTTGTCTTAATTACCGTGCCCTGAAAAATGCGTTGTCCCTAGTGATGGCTAGAACCGTGATTTGTGAATCACGAGTGATCCGATCACGTTCGTTCCCAATCACGGTGATTTTTCACAGTGATCCGTGATTTTCGTGATCGCTTCTGATTGGTGCAGGCAGAACAGTGATCGCTTCTGATTGGTGGAGAGTATGACTGCTCTTTCCACATAACCCCAATTTCTAATTTCTCTCGAAACATTCTCAAGTCCTCACTGTTCTTATAGAATTTCAGTTGTACACTTTGAACCAATGTTATCGTTCTTGATCTATTTAAATTAACGAATATTTATTCACTTTAGTTAAAAAGTATAATGTATATGTGGATACTTTTAGCCAATCAAATCAGTGCGTGCATACATTGACTATTTATGAATGTTATACTATGGGCGGTATTTTCAGTCGTTGCTTATCCTTAAGGGAGGAGACTCAAGTAAACCGCTAAAAATAAGGTGATTTTCGGAGATTTTTTTGGGATATAAATACTTGATGAAACTTTCTGTAACTTTTTGTATATATTTGTTTGTATTTCAATGTAACAAGAAAAAAAATTAATTCCAATATGTCCGTTTTTTGAGGAGTTATTATGGTTGCTCTTCATGGCTTCGGCGTCGATGAGGGGAATCGGCGTGCAGTGTACAGCTTTTAGATTTTGTCCTGGGGTGAAAACGAAACGGAGTTTTCTATTTAGTTCCATTTCGAGTCGGAAGAATTAAAGCCAGCGAAAAAAAAATGCAAAATTAATAATAATACGGAGCTCTGAAAAAAAACAGCGATTTTTGCGTAAGATTTTCGTGTTAAATATGCAATAAACATAGTTTTAATAATTAATATCATAAATTAAAGTAATACGACCGGTGGGGAATTCAATTATGTAAATATGTGCACTGCGACAGCTCGATTCATCAAATATTTGTTAAGTTATGCTGCACGCCAATTTGAAAAACATGGTTTCGAGAAAAACGCGTTTAAATTTTTCGGTTCAGAAAAGCCGATGTTTTTGGTAAGCTCTCTGACGCTAATCTGCGATTCCAGGCCCGTATAGTTGACCTTCTGTTTCTTATTTATACCTAAGCAAACATCTATCTATTATTACTCGGCTTACCTTCGAAGTTTATTGTGTGCAAAGGGCGGACAATGAGCGAAAGGACGCAACGCGCGTTCCGGCGCGTACTTGCTAGACAGGTATAAGCCCGTCTCTAGCACTGTTAATACGCAGAATTTTATTCTGACACTTCTGGAGTATATTCTTGAGATGTAATAGCATTGATTTATGCAATAAAAAAAAAATCAATTTTTTTCGAAAGTTACTTGAGTCTCCCCCCTTAAGCAAATGCTTAAACATTCGGCATCCTTTATTAGCTACTAGGTTAGTAGAATATGCCGCATGCTTAAGCATTTGCTTAAGAATAAGTACCGACTGAAAATACCGCCCTATATATTCGCTGAATTAGCACATTTTGACTATAACACAAGCTATATTGAAGTATTTTATAAAAAATAATTCAATCATGATCAAGAATTAAAGATCACAGTATTCACAGTGAACAACTTCACTCGAGGTAAGAAAATCACGATCACCGTCGTGAGTTACGTTAAATCACGACCGTGATCGTGATTCTGCGATCACGGTGATAAATCACCGTTAGTGATTTTGCACTCCATCCCTAGTTGTCCCTATTCCCGCGCCCCCCAACTGCCGCGCCCTTTTTTGAATAGCGTTCCCGCGGTTAGGTTATGTCTTTCAACTTTGAACTGTTCGAAACATTTTTTTCCTCTACGAGAGGTGTTTTTATGTAATTTTAATACGATCTTTTCATTACAAAAGCAAAATATGCAAATATAAATTTCTGTTCACCCGTTCTGAGAAACGAAGGTAAGGTTAGGTTTACCAGTTACAGAGGGAGCCAGTGGGCTTCGAGGGATACGGTAATAGGGACAAGCGTTAAATTATGTCCCAATTACCGTATTTACTTAAAAATATAAAAACGTTTTAAAAGTGATCATTTTACTATATTTTTATAATATTTGAACTTTTTGTGGTATAATAAACACTTTACATAAGTGCATGTCATGATGATTATCAATTTATTCACTTCTATAAAGTACGTGTTCCTTACCGTTTCCGGTAAGGATTTAGGTAAATCCATCGAAATCTTCATATGCATTTTTGCATTTTTTTTATTATGCTTTAATTGTTTAAAAATGCAGCCTTCTCGTTTGTAACACATACACCAACAGTTTAACTTAATTAAAAAAATTTCTTTCCTTATTTAATTATGCGAGTTTTTTTGTACGTCTTCTTTAAATATAAAGGCACGGTAATTGGGACTGTTGCGAGCCTCGCCAGCTCGCCCCAGCGGTGTTTTGCGTAAGCTCTAATAGTGCGAAGTTTGAACTAAGTGAATTTAATTTATTAGAAAAGAGTTAAGAGTAAACATCTCAACATTAGATATTAATCTCCGCCTCCCTCTTGTACGCTCGAAAACAGTTGTATTAATAAACATTTGATTGTAATAAAAAGAGGAACGTACGAAGATGCCTGTTTCATCGCCTCGCATTTCATCACCGACGTTGCTACAGTCCTGGCGTTATAATAAATCCAGCTCTTATTTCCGCAAATATCCTCATTTTGCTTCCAAACAGTTTGAAACGCTTCAAATATTTTGGCGGCAGAATGGTCATCTCGGATAGGCTGCGCCATGTTGCCGAAAATCGTGATTGGTCAGGATTGTACTGGACTACCACCAGTCGCGTGCGTTGCGTATGTCTTGAACTGTCCCGAACAGTGAGAGCTGCTCACAGTCAGAGCCAGTCAGAGCTGAACCGTCGCAGCATACAGCAGCATACATAAAAGTGAAACGCAAGAGAAGGAATTCAAAGTGGTTGTATCACGTTGTACCTACATAGAAGCAGTAATAGAAGTTGACGAAGAATCCCAACATCTCTAAACACCAAGAAGAGACAAGTAATTATGAACAATTATAATTTCAAATTATCTACTTCGCGGAAATCGGTATATAAGACATGCTGCAGACGAGCAAGTTTTGTCGCTCGGGCATAAAACAATAAAACGCAGCAGATAACGTTTAAAATGTTATATTTCCCCGATAAAGTATAACGATCATGCGTCGTCGTCGGTAACGCGATACATTCGCGAATGTTTCTCGGCATCGCAGTCGTCCAAAACCTGTCTTGTTCAGGCCACGACGCAGTCCTCGGAAAGACTTGGTTTATAATACCCCCAAGTGTAGATTTTTCAATGCCTAAGGGCGAATTTCACTTACGCCCAAATCGCCCGTGATTTTCATTAAGCTGGGTTTCCCCGTACGCGACAGGACGCATCGCCAAGAATTTCAAAGTCGATTTTCTCGAAAATGAAGCGCAATATCAAAAAACTTTATTCCTTTTTCTCGACTTATTTACTTGTTATAAGTAAAAAAGAAAGACTAACTTTTTTTCATATCGCGCTGCATTTTCGAGAAAATCGGCTTTGAAATGCTTGACGTTGCGTTTAGTCGCGTACAGGAAAACGTAGCTTAATGCGAATCACGGGCGATTTGGGCGTAAGTGGAATTCGCCCTATGTTGACGACCGCTAAATGACCGTTTGGAAACTCGCTCGTCTGTCTCGGGCCTAAGGCTGACCCGCAATTTGTATCCTACTTTGTTGAAAACTGTACCAAACGGATTGGTGAAGTTTTCCTGCCGGAAATAACCCGAAACACGGTACATACATCGCACTAGTTTTAATAGTAACGAATTTGAATGTATATCATCCTGAATAATGATCGGAGCAAGACGAACGAATTAAGACATTATCGTTCGAGACCTGTTTCTGTACGATGTTTTTCTATACGTTCTTCAGTCGGGTATCGCATGTTGTAATAAGCCCTATGTTGACAAACATTGAAGTCGACGAAGTCGTAATGGCACATTCGTCGTACATATATAAGTTTAGTCTTGACTCAAAATATTTGCAAAAGATGGAAGTTTTTCCTCTTGCTATTTAGCCATACGAATTGAATCAGTTGCGAAATATCTGTGGTTGTGAAGAAAAACGCCGCATGTCACGTGATAGTGTCGTTTAAAATTCTAACCACCGATTCTTCTTAGCAATGTTTCCTTGTTTTCTTTTTACGATATAAACGTATGGGCGAAACTTCCGAAAACCGGTCAAACCCGATTGGGCTGAAGTTTTGAAAATAGCTTCATTTTGCATAAAAATAACGTTTGCGAGAAGGATTTTTGGCGACTCGAATTTTTTTTTACCAATGCATTCTCTTTATTATTCGCTATCACGCTACCATACTTTACGCGCCCCCCGCCCCAATCTAACCCAAACCAATACTAATACTCAGTATCAAGCTGATATCTCTTTCTAAGTTGATCTCTGTTTTATAAATTTTAGGAGATTAACCTTTTTTTCAACTCGTCTTTCGCGTCGATTGGTACACGCTTTACGCGGCCGCGAGCGGCCGCAACATTAGAACCCACACCAACACCAATACCCCGGTCTTTATAGAATCTCGTTTTGCTTTGAAACACGTTTTTTTTTTCAACTCGTCTTTCGCGTCGATTGGTACACGCTTTACATGCATTACAATGCATTGAATAACTGTTGTAGCCGATTCTCCGCTCTGTCGGTAAGGTAGGGAATGACATTGAAATGGTAAAACAAAAATTTCGAGTCGCCAAAAATCCTTCTCGCAAACGTTATTTTTATGCAAAATGAACCTATTTGTAAAATTTCAGCCCAATCGGGTTTGACCGGTTTTCGGAAGTATAGCCGAGTAATAATTTACGGACACGTTAGGCAGAATGACGCAAGTCCACTTATTCTGCTCGACTGTGTCACAGTTAACACTTTACCGACCGGTAAGACTGAACCATCCTACACACTTCTCACCGATCGCTCGGCCGCAAATACTTCCCTGACACCGGTTCTGTTTCGGCTTAGACTGTCGCGCGAGAATATATATATTTATTGATTTATTTAATTGACGGGACTAAATCTACCATAAAACACTTCAAAAATGTAAAAAAATTACGCCAAGTACATTAAAAAGTCGAGGACGGAAAAGAGTATTATCAAATAAGTCACAAAAAGATATAATAAAATATCAAATTTCTTAATTATAAATTACAAATTATCACGGAACAGAATTAAGGATAAATTCTACGTAAGTTTAACAACTACGAAAATCAACACAAATTTTTGGAATGCATTATATTGAAATTTGAACAATAGTTACATGCCGAAGCGCAGGTCATGTCATCAAAAACCGGCCCATGACGGGCGGACGAATTGCGGCCGTCCTAGTCATCTGAAACGAAAGTACCAAAGATTTTTTAATCTATATGAGTGTAGTTATCGCCCGAACTAGATATAACCAAGTTCGGACATTGTCGCCGAAATCGCAGCTGTTTAAAAATTTATATTTGTTTTTTCGACTTTTCTTGAGCTAAAACAAGGTGTGGGGGAGGTTGTATTAAAACTATTGATATAATTCTAGTTCGGGCTATAGGTACACATTCACTTTGAATGTGTGTAAAATTTTAGCTCAATCGGTCCAGTAGTTTTTGAGAAAAATGTACGCCCGATTTAATAAAATTGTTTCAAGAAAAACGCGTTTAAAGTTTTTCATGCAGTTACGACCTATACGACTGAAGTTACGGTAGATAACGACTAATTTCTGTAACTTTACCCTAATCTGCTATACCAGGACCGTAGAGGAAACCTTCCTTAGCTTCAAAAAAATCATGTTGGGCAGCTCTCTCTTCTCTGCTGGCAGTCATAGCCTCTTTAGATACAAGAGTCGAGGGAACGACTGCCGGCCACGCTACGCCCCTAAGCCCCTATGACTCTGGGAGTTTTTCGAATTTCACCTTAATATTTTAGACACATATTTTCGAAACCCCAAACTATTAGAAAATCAAAAAGAAAAATCGAATGTTTGGGTAGAATACCCCCTTAAGATGACCCAACTACATACTAGGGCTGGGACTATTCGAATAATTTACTATTCGAATATTTTACAAGTATTCGAATGATACGAATAAACTTCGAATATATCCGAGTATTCGAATGTTATTATTCGAATACTATTCGAATACTGATGTATCAGTATTCGAATAGTACGGTGTGAATTATAAATCAAGTTCTTTAGGTTCATTTTTTTACAAGTTATTATTTAGTTTCAGTTGTGAGTTCGTTAGTTTGTCAGGGTGAAATCTTGTAAGATAATTTTGACCCACTTCAACATATCCGATCGGCTTGAAACTTTGCACACATATGTAATTCCGATGACAATACAATATTTTCACTAAAAAGCATGAAATACTTTATAGTGAAATTTTTTTTTAAAAACAAGCTTGTATTAAAATGTACTAAAAAGGAACCAATAATTTTGATACCGGCCGAAATGACTGCCTGAGAAGAATTCCCACGTAGGGTGGATGTACCAGTAAATGAACACGTACCAGCGAATCGACATTTTATATTAAAATGAGTAAAATAAGTTATTAAAATAAGCAACTAATTAATTAGAGACTTCTTCTAATTTCTTGATTCATATCCAAACAATTTTTGCAGCACGTGGAATCAATCGCGCTGCAAACATAATTTTATAAAAGTGTTCATTCATTAGCCTTAAGTGTTCATTTAATGGTGCGTTTACCCTATGACTAAAAATAAACGAGTGGGGCGTAAATATTGAAATGTCCTATTTATATAAATATACAAAATGTACGTATTTTGATACATTAGTTTTCGCATTCTGCTAGAGCGTCCTTGTTGCACGAGTTTTTTTTTTTCACTTGATTGTGAGCAGTGTAATTCCGCAATTCTAAGTCTGTCCCGAGATCTAACCGGATTAAAAATCAACAGAAAATCATGCCGTTCAGGAATTAGCATTCACTCCGCAACACATTCCTGACTCGGACACACTAGTATGCACTCACTCATACTCCAATCTTACGTTTGTCCTTTACGTAAGAACTTATATGCTCTCGACGCTTATTCTCAAAAAAAATAATTAGAGGAGACAATATATTTAAGCATTACGTTAACAATATATTTATATGTGAAAATATTTACATATGAAAAATATTATATTGTATATATGTATACATATACAGGGTGTTCGACTGCAGGTGGAAATTATTTTAGGGAGTGATTTTAAATGAACATCTAAGTCGAAATTATAGAATAAAATCTTCTGATATCGCACTTCATTTTCGAGAAAATTGACTTTGAATTGTAGCCAAATACGCGTGCCCCTGAGGTGCCTAAAGCTGAACCCGGATGCGTATTTGGCTAACATTCAAAGTCAATTTCCTGGAAAATGAAGTGCGATATCACAAAATTTTATTCTATATTTTCAACTTAGTTTTTCATCTAGATTCACTCGCTACAAGAATGTCCACCTGTATCCGAACACCCTGTATTACTCCCGTTGACATTACACAACATTTCGGTTCTGGTACAAAAAAACTAATTTATTTACATTTTCAGGATGTAAGCAACCTCTTTTTGCGCTGACTATGTTTCCAGCCGTAGAAAAAACTCTTTCAGCGGAAGAAGAAGTTGCTGGAATATTTAAATAACATTTGGCTAATTTTGCCACGGAAGGAAATTTATTTTCGTTTAATTTCCACCATTTCAAGGTATCCGCATTGTGCTCTATTTCCGGCTCTTCTCGAAAATTAGCAAACTGCTGTTGAGTGCTACTTTTACCTAACGATTTTTTTTTAAATAAAAAGTCAAGGGGATTTTCGTATTCTTGTTCATCAGAATTCGGACTCTCGTTCGTATTCTCGTTGTCCTCGTCAGGGGTCATTAATTTGCACTTGAGAGTAGTCCAAATTTGTTTTCGTGCCTCGTTTTCTTCATGCTTGAGGTCCTTGTACCGAGGATCTAATGCGCTAGCGATGTGCTCATGTTTGACGATACTTTGGCCTCGCTTCCATTCCATTTCAATGCGTCGCGTAACACCTGTTGCCACTAATAATTTTAAAGATAATATAATTGGATCATCCTCGTCCTGTGGTACAAGATGGGCATCAAGTAAACTCCTGACAAGAGGACGCATCATGGATAGTGTACAACATTTATCGGAACACATTAATGTGGTCGCCATTTCCAAAGGCTTCAGAAAAATTATTAATGCTTCAAGTATTTTCCATTCCATATCCGATAGGTGAAGCCGTTCGTTTACAGATTGTTTTGTAATTGACCGGTCACCCAGTACAGTATTTATGGCACTTTTATTTTTTTACGATGGTCATGGCCATGTAATAGTCTGAATTCCATCTTGTTACGCATCTCTGCATTACTTTTGTTCTGGTAGACCCAATTGCTTCTGCCGTACGCGAAGTGCATCAGTAGCGATAGCAGAATGGCGAAAGTGTAAAACGACAGAAGAAGCTTTATCCAATACCTCTTTAACGTCGTTTAGTTTGAGTCCCTTTTGCACACTAAGCTGTAGCGTATGAGCAAAGCAACGCACACCGCCCTCGCAATCTAATGCATCAACTGCACCAGTTATATTACTCGCATTATCCGTAACAATTCCTAAAACTTTTTCCGTTATTTTCCACTCATCAGTAACATTTCTTAATTTAGTAATAAGATTTGCGATGGTATGCCGTTCGTTCATTTCCTCCGTGATTAAGTTGCATGACTGTTTCTGCCAATCGGAATTTAAGTAGTGGGCATTCACTGTTATGTACGAAGTCACACTTAATGAAGTCCAAGAATCTGTATCTATGGCAATTGGCCCAGCAGTGGCGAGCTTCCGTTCAACACAATTTCCTTTTTTCATTATACGACAAATTTATTCGATTTAGAACCGTTCTTTTGCACGGAATTTTGTAGTTTGGTTCCACAACTTTCATAAACAACTCAAAACCTTTCGAGTCTATAAATGATATAGGTAGCTGATTAATTATGATCATTTGTGCTGCAGCTTGCGTGATGAGTTCAGTACGTTCTGAACTGACTGGCCTATCTTCAAATACATTTGAAACCCTCGAACGACGTTCCGATATTCTAGGAAGTGTACTACTACATTGCGTAGAAAGAACTTCCGAATGAACTATTTCTACATGTGCGTCTTTATCAGAATCAGAACAGCTAGAAGAAAATAATGAAATTATGTAAATGCAAAATTCGTGAAATACAATATTTTTTGCCGAAAATTGATGGTTGCTCCACGATTTTATTTAGAAAAAAAATTGTAGTACCGGAAAAAAATTCTTTTTTATTTTTCAGTGCATTTTTAATGAAATTGTTAAACATAATTGTTCTTTATATATTTTTTAATTTAATAGTTTTTAGTATTTGTGGATTTATTTTCTTTCATAATTTTGTGTTGACTAGCGACCCGAACGCAGCGGCTTTTTGTCGTTTTTGTAAAGAACGAGAGTGGCTGTGATTTCAAGGTGTTTATTGATTCAAAGATTGGCCACACTGAAAATTATGTACGATTGTACGTAATTACTCACTTCCTCTTACTTCCTCGTTGCATATTTTCTAGTGTTGCTATTACACCTGCTTCTGCACCATGTACGAATCGTAAATGGTTCCATAACGATGTCGTTGCCCCTTTGGATTTCAAAACTGCATCACAGATTATGCATTTGCTTTGTAGTCCATCAGAGGACCGTTCAAAATAGTTCCAATATTGCTTCGCAACTTATTCATTGATATGAACAATATTACAATTCGAAGGTTTTTCTTAAATCCCACGCTACAGCTGAGCTTTACTGTGTTTCGCCGTAGCTTGAATCACGAATGTACAATGAAATATGACTTATTGAAATATGGGGTCTAGCCTCGATTTTCCGTTGTTTGTTTAGAGCCAATCGGTGCCATGACTACCATGGGTTGTCGCGAATACCCTTATTTTTATAACTACCCCTACAGCACACTATATTGCAGAAATGTTTCATTTAAATTGCGGTTTAATTTTTTAAATATTGCACTGAATGTTGCTGAAAAGTTACAAGTAAATTGCTATGTCCGCCCCTTTGCAACATTGCAGGATATATTTCTGCAAATTTTTTTCGGGATTTTATAGCAATTGTCGCGCCACATTTCTGAGATTTTACAGCAATTGTCGCGCCACATTTCTGAGATTTTACAGCAATTGTCGCGCAACATTTCTGAGATTTTACAGCAATTGTCGCGCCACATTTCTGAGATTTTACAGCAATTGTCGTGCAACTTTTCTGAGATTTTACAGCAATGGTCGCGCAAATTTTCTGAGATTTTACAGCAATGGTCGCGCAACTTTTCTGAGATTTTACAGCAATGGTCGCGCAATGTTTTTGAGATTTTACAGGAATTGTTCCAGTTTCGATAATGTTACTAGGATATTACGGGAAAGTTAAAGAAATGTAAGGGAAATTAATTAAATTATAATAAACATTGACAATTAAATATTCATATATATTTTTCCCATCGTGACAAATAACAATAGCAATAACAAGAAGAAGAACAACAACAATAATAACAATAATAATAACAATAACAGTAATTATTGAGGTCCATAGCTGAGGGAAGGCTGCAGTGCGTCCACGGGGGAAGGCCGGAATGCATTCGCGTGGGAGGGCTGGTGTGCATTCGCGTCGAAGGGCTGGAGGGCATTCGTGGGGGCGGGGAAGGCCTGCTGTGCGTCCGCGGAGAAGGGCTGCTGCTGGTTCTGAATCTCCCCGCTGAAAGTCGGCTGACGATGCTCTTTATTCATCCTGCGTAGTTCGGCACGCATGTTCCGTGTTTTCGCCTGGGCGAACCATTTTCCCGCCGTCAGAATTATATCTAAATCTGTGCACCTATACTGGCTTTGGCTGCATGTAGCGTGTACTGAACCTGGGATAATACATACATTTATTTTACAATTTTAAGTGCTAAAATGAGATAAAATAATAAAATGACATACTCAGTATTAAGTCAACAATGTGAGAAAAATTGCGGAATATTTTTTTGTGTTTTCTCCCGTGCCAGCTGTATTTTTCAGCTATACAACTTCCCATTAATTTTTCAAAAATTTTTGATGTTGTGAGTGCCATATTGTTTCCGCCACACCTCGTCAGAAAATGAGTCTATAAAAAGTCATTAATAAATTATTTAAGTCCTGAAAATTGGTTTCATTAAAAGCAGTATTCATATCAGTCAGTCAATCACAGGATGCAGTGAAGTAATGAACAATAGCAATCACCATTAGTTTAAATAATTGAACCTTACTCATTAAAATGTATATAAATGTTTCATGCTCTCAAAAATGCAGTGAAAGTTATACAATATATGTATGATTACAACGAAACTGTATGAAATAAAAAAGCTTGTAGCGCAAAAAGCAAAGAAGGGTGTCCCAAAATGGCGGGACAGTCTCAAACATGCAATATCCCGATGCAAAAAGACATCGAAAACTACTTGACTGTTTTAAAATCCGAGGCTTGCGTTCTCGAGATACTAACAGTTGAATATTGGGGGTGCAACTTCCGGCCCGCGCATTTCAAGCCGAGTTAACTGACAAGGGGACCCTACAGCTGTACCCCCGGGGATTTTAATGAAATTTTAGGGAACGAATCTGGAGGTCATCTGGATGACCTTCTGCAAAATATTTTATGCCAATGAGCATTGTTTATAAACATTCGATATGTGCCCTTTAAAATCAGTTCACTTTAAACATATTTCAAGAAAGTAAGTTGGGTGAGTGCGTATACCTAGCACTTACTTCCCAACCAAACGACACGGGTTCAAATCCTGTCATCCTAATTTATTTTTTTCCCTTACTTTTAACTCTTATTTTGAATAATTAAATTTCATACTGCTTTGTTTCATAAATATTGTAATTTTTTTTAACATAAATTTTATATATAAACATGGTAAAAATACATAACTTTTTATACACGTACAAACATAACTGGTACATACTTGTACTATAAAGACTATAAATTGTACTATAAATTATACTTGTATCCTATTATACTATATCGAGATATATATATATGTATACGTAAATACGTACATATGTACGCGCAAGCATGCTCGTTTATCTTTTTGACCTGGGTATCTGGATTAGTAGCGTCAAACTTTATTGCGGGACAGGAATAATTACTTCGCCAAAAAGGTTTACTACCAGTGCAATTACGGTAAACGTACTCGTAGTTGACAGTGTACCAATAGTTGACACTTTTGTTTTCAGTCACGAATAATAAGCTTTGTATTAAAAAAATGTTTTTGACTAATACTTTTTCAAACAGCGTATTAGTCAAAAACATTTTTGAAAAATTTCATATTAAATATATAATTTACATTGTCTTTATAGTACAAGTATGTACAGGGTCATCCGTTAAAACTGCAACCTACGCGCGCGCGAACAGACGAAACTGGCAACACCGCCTCACGGACGCATTCCACTACAACCATGCGCCGATACTTCCGCCATCTATGAGCCAATGATGAAAGTGTACGGTCTTTTAGATGCCAGTAGAGAGCGCAGGGTGCTTTTGGCTTTCACTAGAGGATATTAAATTTGACGTAGCAGACGGGAAAGAAAACGGTAGCCATTTTAAGAGTGCGATCGCACCGATCTCGTTCCGCGTGAAAATATCTGCCTTTACGACGGTCCAGCTGCGGGATTAGTTCACACTAGCGCATTATTGGCCCGGGTAGAAGAATTAGGGGCCTTTTTCGTATAACTTTTGAACTATAAAAGATATCGGAATGCAATTTGCGCCGAAAAATGGGGAAAAATTATCATATAATTTAACATATGTTTCGTTTACTTAAGTTTTCTTTTATCAATATTTTAACCGTAATTGCAGTGAAAAGCGTTTGCAAACTGTGTATTTGATACATTATTTAGTGCTCTGTATAAAAATCATGGTGTTGTTAAACAGTAGGCTGGTTGTTTCTGTATCATTACTTTCATAAATTGAGAAATTAAAATTTTATTCAATTATATATTAGTTCTGCAGGCCTCAGAATCTAATGTTCTGGTTTTCTTTTTTATGATTTTATCTTTAAGGGGGATTCTCGTCTAATAGTCCCAAAAGTAACTTATATTTACGATTTTTCCGGAAAAAACTGTTCGTCATATTGGATTAAGGGGGTAGACACGTCACGTGACCTGGCCGATTCGGCAGGTCGGTATTACAGCAGATTTTTCTGCACAGAAATGGTAATACCCATAGATACGCGGCTGCTGGTGCACGCGAGAGGGAGCTGTTTGCTATTTCCGTATTCTATTCTGAATAAGGAAAGAAATTCCTTGCTGTTGCGTTGTGCATGTAAATATTTAAATGGAATGTCTGCTGATAGAGCAAACGTAGAAAATTCATTGTAATCACTTAAAATGTGCTTATGCTACACAATGCTACGTTGGCAGTAAGGAATTATACAGAACATGAAATACGCTTATTACAAAGATAATTAAACGTCTTATGCAGAAAGCAGTTATGAACAAACATTATAGTATAAAATTGTGTTGGATGTTGAATTGGGGCTAATGAAAATGCGCAGGATGGATGCGCGTGATTATTATGTGGTCCCCTCCTCAAAGTGACAGAAAATATAACCTATGTATCTGTTATATGACAATACATGTTTAGCGGCAATTTCGTTCTTTTGCGCTACATTTGTGAACTTTTTATCATCCTTCCGAAACATTATTATTACGCCGCAGTAGTATCTTTAGGAAATCGGGTCTAGCGTATAGGTTATATTTTCTGTCAGTTCAAGGATAGAAAATCTGCTCCTCAAAGTGACAGAAAATATAACCTATACGCTAGACCCGATTTCCTAAAGATACTGTTGCAGCGTAATAATAATGTTTAGGAAGGATGATAAAAAGTTCACAAATGTAGCGTAAAAGAACGAAATAGATAATAAACATTTATTGTTGTGACGTCCCACTATTTTTCGCGCGGTATTTTAACACCACTTCCTCACAAATCAATCCACAACTCCATCAAAAACCCTCATACTCAAGCAATACCCCCTCTTTCAAACCCAACCGATCGTTTAGACGATATACCTTAGTGGTCCCTATCTCTAAACGGTCAATCCAGATACCAGACCGTTTGGACGATGCACCTTAGCGGTCCCCATCTCAAGATGGTCAGCGACGACCTCCAAACCCCCTCTTCGACTTACGTGGCATGACCACTTCCCTCCAAATCTACTTCAAACAAATCCCTCGTCTTTAAAACCCTCTCTTAAATCGAGACTATGTCTCATGTCCTCTCTATGACCAAAGAAGTCAGTACCCCGTTTACCCCTATCCGATACGACATCCCAAACTCCACCAAATGGGTTGAGTATTTCGCTTCAAAGCCCCATGCAAAAAACCTAGAAATGTTACTGCGACGCAAATGTACAAACGTGATCAACACGTGATTGTAATTACGACGCATTTGGCGTACGTGACATAAATACATCTATTAATAGCCATACCGTTTACAAAAACCCCCAAAATCTACTGCGTCTTGTTCCGAAATCTGTCAAGGTCTTTACCGCGCGAACCCCCGCAGTACTCCTGGAAGATCATATAAATACGAAGGATCGAGAGCTCATAACGCTCTTTTGTCAACAGACTATCGAATAGATCAGAGTATTATTTAACCAGTGTTAACTATTCTAATCAGTGCTCTACGACAATCACTGTAAGTCATTATTATATACCATCATTATAGTGCATATCACCCCATACCATATTATTATTTATCAACGCTTATAGCTTATTATTATATTCTTTCGTTTATGCTTACCGCTTACTTACTATTATATTCTTTCATTTATGCTTGTTGCTTACTTACTATTATATTCTTTCATTTATGCTTATTGCTTACTTACTATTATATTCTTTCATTTATGCTTATATCGCCATTCATATTCATAACTCATATTATAAATGTTGCGCGTGTGAATACAAAATCTTCCCACGCATTGTTAAACCCACTCTAACAAAGCTAATAAACCGCTTTGTTATCAATCATGTTTCGAGTTATTGTGCGTATCCTCAAATCATAAGGCTTCCCCACGAAACCAAGCTGCCGCAACAGCTGATTCGCGAGAGCTCTCCCAGTATTTACAAACACACTGCAGCACGAACCGTGCTATTCTTAGGAAAACTAAGTGTGGTTTCTTTAGTACGAATGCAACGGTAAATCCTATTACCAAACCAAAACAAAACAAGAGTGCTAACGGGTGTCATTACCGGAGGGATTACAGTCCAAACCTTCCCTGGTCGTTCAGAGCTACGAATCTGGCATTCGCGCCTGAATCCCTACTCTCCGCAGTGCCACGAATCTGGCATTCGCGCCTGCATCCTACCCTCCGCAGCGCCACGAATCTGGCATTCGCGCCTGCATCCTACTCTCCGCAGTGCCACGAATCTGGCATTCGCACCTGCATCCCTTCGAACATTCAGTGCCACGAATCTGGCATTCGCGCCTGAATTCCTACTCTCCGCAGTGCCACGAATCTGGCATTCGCGCCTGCATCCTACTCTCCGCAGTGCCACGAATCTGGCATTCGCGCCTGCATCCCTTCGAACATTCAGTGCCACGAATCTGGCATTCGCGCCTGAATTCCTACTCTCCGCAGTGCCACGAATCTGGCATTCGCGCCTGCATCCTACTCTCCGCAGTGCCACGAATCTGGCATTCGCGCCTGCATCCCTTCGAACATTCAGTGCCACGAATCTGGCATTCGCGCCTGAATTCCTACTCTCCGCAGTGCCACGAATCTGGCATTCGCGCCTGCATCCTACTCTCCGCAGTGCCACGAATCTGGCATTCGCGCCTGCATTCCCTTCGAATAAAACCCCTCATGTCATTCTCCCAAAGACCTTCACCCGGGACGTGACATATTTTTGGTGACAGCGGTGGGATCCGTCCACCGTTGAAAGAAAATAAATTCTCTAACGCGGTACCCACAAAGTCCCAACATTTAAAATGTGTATTGAACGCCCTAGTCGGTGTCAACCATCTTACCGGAGCCGTAGGTTACAAAGTTTGACGGCATATTTGAACGCGCTAACCTGCACTTCGGGAGGCGTAGCTACAACCATTGACGGCAGCGAGGTTTGCTTAAAGTGCTCTAGCCTAGCGCCCGCAGATACCGTAGAAATATATTGGACCCATTATTACTATACGTTTAGAACCCCTGTTTATTGTCCTCGATGCAGTAAATCATTAATTCCAGAACGCCCAATAAGAGACTGCATCGAGTGCTGTGAAAGTTATTTGCTCTCGAATAAGAGCTACCGTCGGTTTGACAACCATCAAAAATGAGTATAGAACGCCCCGAATTTTAAATAAACGGCCTAAACATGTCCGTGTACGGCGATACCGAGGACTCTCACATAATGGACCCAGACGCGGGTCCTTCCCCTAACCCTGAAGACGCCGCGACCGCCGAAAGAATGGAGTTGGTGCAATTATTACAGCAAGAGGTAGCCCAAATTAAAAGCTCGTACGCGGAAATTGTCGCAAATCGGGAATCCAATACGCATTCAGGCGTAGTCTCCGATTCGGACGGCCCCGCGTTAGAAGGTCTCTCCGGTCGAATTCAAGCCATCCGCGACATGGTGGAAAAACTTCTTGCACCTCCGCCAATGGCAAACAATTTCGCAGCTCCCGGTTCCTCCCGTTTCGATAGGAAACCAATGATAAATTAT
Source organism: Andrena praecox (assembly GCA_963932275.1). Taxonomy (NCBI): domain Eukaryota; kingdom Metazoa; phylum Arthropoda; class Insecta; order Hymenoptera; family Andrenidae; genus Andrena; species Andrena praecox. The sequence continues at coordinate 40,913,939 of OZ010731.1, forward strand.
AACAATGTACCGGACCAGGATCCATTGCCCCAGATCGAATTGAAAGACGCAATAGAAACCGTCCCAAAGTTTAACGGTCACAATATATCCGTTTTGCAATTCGCGAGAGCCTGCAATAGGGCTAAGGCTCTGGTTCCCTCGCAAGCCGAACCCCAGTTAACGAGGTTGTTGCTAACTAAGCTGCAAGACCATGCATACTTGGCCGTTGAGAATAGGGTCTTTGACTCCATAAATGATTTAGTCAAACAACTCAACCGCACTTTTTCTCCTGGTAAAACGTCTGACCACTATCGTGGGGAACTTGTCAATATTATAAAAGGAACCAACGAGCACATGTTGAAGTACATTTCACGCGTAAGGGACCTCCGATTCGCCATTTTAGAAGAGGATAGAGAATATTACAGCGATTTCGCACAACAGCATCTTCAGGACCTAGACCGCCTAACCTTAGACTCATTCGTCGATGGCCTTCCGCCCTACATAAGGATGAGATTACACCAGCACCGTTTCGAAACTCTCAACGAAGCATTCGATCAGGCTGTCCTCGTAGACAAGCAGATTGATAGGGACCGTCTCCGATTCTCCGATCCCAAACTAATCTGCCAAATCTGCAACAAGACAGGTCACGGCGCACGGTTCTGTCGAAATAATCAACGATCTGCGATCAACCAAAATTCCGAGAGTTACCCTCCAAACCACGCCGCGGAATATAGGTATCAAGCACCCAATCCCCTGCTCCCATATGGGAACAAGAACCGTCCTCCACCTCCGAAACCTACGGAGATACGCAAAAGCAGTTACTGCATGAAGCCCGGACACGCGACCTTGGAATACCTAAAACGCAAATCCACCATATACAAGGATCCTAGAACCTTGCGGGAAACGGAGTCGAAAACTACTCCTCCGAGCACTGATGGATGCGATCCGTGGAGTACACCCATTTACGATTCAGCCCAAAATACCAAGAATACCGTAAGAATCGATACCGCACAACTAAACCCAGTTAATCAGGTGCCATCGATAATAACTCACACGCCGGATTTCGTGAAGATACCCGAATTAAAGATTGACACTCCGATCAAAATGCCCACCATCGAAGTAGAGAAACTCGACAGAATAAATCCAGAATCCAAACCGGTACGTCCAAAAGAGACTACGACGCCGACAGGCATCACTCCCATCCACCCCATAATAAAAAGCAAGTCCCTCTTAGCCCAGGATCCGTCGATCCACCACCTCGAGGCACCCGCGAAGGTGCACTCACGCTCATCCCCTGCGCATGACGCCAAATCAACCCTTCCCATAACCTCCCAAGAGTCTCTTGCAGTTACGCCGGAACAGGAAATAACGGAGAAATCTGAAGAAATCCCTTCGAGGGTAGGACAATCACTCCAGTCAATCTCAACGGGACACATAATCGCCCAGGAAGCAGACCTAGTAAAACTGGACAAACAGAAAATCCACGCCGTTCTGAACTACTCAGCACCTTGCGCACCTGAAAGAATTAACAACTACCTCGGACTGACCGGATATTACATTAAGTTTATCCCAGATTTCCCTAAAACGGCTCGGCCTTTGACCTCACTACGGAAGAAAGACACTCCATTGGACTGGAGATCGTCCCAACAAACCGCTTTTAACCACTCAAAATCAGCATTGCAGAGGGAACCGATCCTGCAATACTCGACTTTTGAACTGGAATTCCACGCCTGGTCAGACGCCTTATCCCGTAAACCCCTTACAGTGGAGGCATGCCCCATACGACCACGAGAAAAATCGGACGACGACTTGGAAGACAGGTCCAAACATAAGCCAAGCAGCTCCAAGAGGGCAAGGTTCTCCAGTTCACCGATCCATGTGGCAACGAGTGGAAGCAACTCCATCGATCCTACAATGCCCACATCCAACGCTCACCTTAGAAGAGAATCAAACGGGATTCAACTGCACCGAAAGAAGCGCCGGAAATTGTCGCCAGCAGAAATTCGGCCAAGTCCTTCCCCGGAAAACATACGTGAACGACTGCCTACCACGAGAACCGACCAGATTTACAAATTACCCATGCAGGTTCTATTGACGAAATATCCTGTGTGCGTGCTCCTCAGCCTACTCACATCAATTAAAGGGGCAGACGAATTCATTAAAAGATTTAACTGTCATTTCGGAGCTCCTAGAGCCACCCTCACCGACCAAGCGGCAAACTCTAAAAGCACTTTCGCGAAAACAGCAGTACGGGAATGTAAAACCCAACAATTCCGAACCACAGCCCTTCACCCACAGACGAATGGCTCTATAAAAAGATTGCATCTCGCTTTGACCAAATCTTCACAATTAATTATAGGTAGATACAGCGACTGGGACGAATGGAACTTAGCCGCGTTCTCAAATAACGCCAGCGTCCAAAAGGGCACTGGCTGCACTTCGCGTGAATTAATATTCAGGAAATTAGCTCGGGTACCCAGTCGGAAACCGGTAACCGAAAATTTTGAAAAAGAAACATACATTGGTTATCTATCACCTCTGAGTAGGAGTCTATGGTGCAAAGGATATTATGATCGTCCTTTTCATATACGCGAGAGTCCCGGTTGACCCCACGCCACCACAAACAAAATTACCTTAATCAATTTTCCATCATAGATAATTTCTACTGCAACATTTATTGCACCACTCACGCGGCCATGCCGTCTAGATGGAAGAAAGGGCCACCACACCCCTTCTCTCCCTAAAGTGATCTCTTCGAGTCATCAACAGAGAGGCGCCTCCGCAGAACGGACACCTCCATCGATGACTCTCATCCTCCAACATCGGTCAACGGGAAGCAGTTCCCGAAAGCCACTACCCCTTCGTCCCGTATAGACCCATCTAAATTCAAACAAATACCCTGTATAGACCCTAAAATTCCTCCTAGCCCTTCCTTCCTTTCAATCCTATCCTTACCTTGTATATAATCCCTTGTAAATATTCCTTATAAATTAATAATATTCCTTATTTTCTAATTTTTATATATATATATAGGTCTCTCTTTTATTTTTCTCTTCAAGCCACACTAAACAACTCTTATTATTACTAAAACATATAAATTATTTTATTTCCTTTTTACCAAAACAGGCTACATATTTTGTTTCATTCGCCAAAATAGGCTTTATATTCTATTTTCTTTATTTTCTTATTTGAAGACACCCGAGCCTTATGTTAAGAAATGTACGCATTTCTTCATATAAAGGGGGAGGTGTGATGTCCCACTATATTTCGCTCAAAATTTTTTTTTTTCTCATTCCAAGCCACCCGCCACTTATGTTAAGAAATGTAAAAATTTCTTCATATAAGGGGGGAGGTGTGACGTCCCACTATTTTTCGCGCGGTATTTTAACACCACTTCCTCACAAATCAATCCACAACTCCATCAAAAACCCTCATACTCAAGCAATACCCCCTCTTTCAAACCCAACCGATCGTTTAGACGATATACCTTAGTGGTCCCTATCTCTAAACGGTCAATCCAGATACCAGACCGTTTGGACGATGCACCTTAGCGGTCCCCATCTCGAAGCGGTCAATCCATAATCGCTGATCGCCTTGACGATGTACCTTAGCGGTCCCCATCTCAAGATGGTCAGCGACGACCTCCAAACCCCCTCTTCGACTTACGTGGCATGACCACTTCCCTCCAAATCTACTTCAAACAAATCCCTCGTCTTTAAAACCCTCTCTTAAATCGAGACTATGTCTCATGTCCTCTCTATGACCAAAGAAGTCAGTACCCCGTTTACCCCTATCCGATACGACATCCCAAACTCCACCAAATGGGTTGAGTATTTCGCTTCAAAGCCCCATGCAAAAAACCTAGAAATGTTACTGCGACGCAAATGTACAAACGTGATCAACACGTGATTGTAATTACGACGCATTTGGCGTACGTGACATAAATACATCTATTAATAGCCATACCGTTTACAAAAACCCCCAAAATCTACTGCGTCTTGTTCCGAAATCTGTCAAGGTCTTTACCGCGCGAACCCCCGCAGTACTCCTGGAAGATCATATAAATACGAAGGATCGAGAGCTCATAACGCTCTTTTGTCAACAGACTATCGAATAGATCAGAGTATTATTTAACCAGTGTTAACTATTCTAATCAGTGCTCTACGACAATCACTGTAAGTCATTATTATATACCATCATTATAGTGCATATCACCCCATACCATATTATTATTTATCAACGCTTATAGCTTATTATTATATTCTTTCGTTTATGCTTACCGCTTACTTACTATTATATTCTTTCATTTATGCTTGTTGCTTACTTACTATTATATTCTTTCATTTATGCTTATTGCTTACTTACTATTATATTCTTTCATTTATGCTTATATCGCCATTCATATTCATAACTCATATTATAAATGTTGCGCGTGTGAATACAAAATCTTCCCACGCATTGTTAAACCCACTCTAACAAAGCTAATAAACCGCTTTGTTATCAATCATGTTTCGAGTTATTGTGCGTATCCTCAAATCATAAGGCTTCCCCACGAAACCAAGCTGCCGCAACAGCTGATTCGCGAGAGCTCTCCCAGTATTTACAAACACACTGCAGCACGAACCGTGCTATTCTTAGGAAAACTAAGTGTGGTTTCTTTAGTACGAATGCAACGGTAAATCCTATTACCAAACCAAAACAAAACAAGAGTGCTAACGGGTGTCATTACCGGAGGGATTACAGTCCAAACCTTCCCTGGTCGTTCAGAGCTACGAATCTGGCATTCGCGCCTGAATCCCTACTCTCCGCAGTGCCACGAATCTGGCATTCGCGCCTGCATCCTACCCTCCGCAGCGCCACGAATCTGGCATTCGCGCCTGCATCCTACTCTCCGCAGTGCCACGAATCTGGCATTCGCACCTGCATCCCTTCGAACATTCAGTGCCACGAATCTGGCATTCGCGCCTGAATTCCTACTCTCCGCAGTGCCACGAATCTGGCATTCGCGCCTGCATCCTACTCTCCGCAGTGCCACGAATCTGGCATTCGCGCCTGCATCCCTTCGAACATTCAGTGCCACGAATCTGGCATTCGCGCCTGAATTCCTACTCTCCGCAGTGCCACGAATCTGGCATTCGCGCCTGCATCCTACTCTCCGCAGTGCCACGAATCTGGCATTCGCGCCTGCATCCCTTCGAACATTCAGTGCCACGAATCTGGCATTCGCGCCTGAATTCCTACTCTCCGCAGTGCCACGAATCTGGCATTCGCGCCTGCATCCTACTCTCCGCAGTGCCACGAATCTGGCATTCGCGCCTGCATTCCCTTCGAATAAAACCCCTCATGTCATTCTCCCAAAGACCTTCACCCGGGACGTGACAATTGTCATGAAGCATATAGGTTATATTTTCTGTCAGTTCAAGGACAGAAAATCCGCTTCTCAAATCCACTACTGAAAATGCGCAGGCTGGATGCGCGTGAATATTATATGGTTGGCCCCTCAAAGTGACAGAAAATATAACCTATGTATGTGTTATATGACAATAAATGTTTATTGGCTATTTCGTTCTTTTACGCTACATTTGTGAACTTTTTATCATTCTTCCTAAACATTATTATTACGCCGCAACAGTATCTTTAGGAAATCGGGTCTAGCGTATAGGTTATATTTTCTGTCACTTTGAGGAGCAGATTTTCCTCGCATTCTCCCGATTAAATTGACAGAAAATTATTTAAATCTGACCATTTTTAACGAAATAGGCTTTCAATTCTGCAAACAAATATTTCACATAATTTACTTAATTATGATCCGAGTTATATCATTTTTGGGGCCAATTTGATCGAGAAAGCATAAGGAATCGATTGACGCCACTTTCGTAAAGATCCGATTAGAAATTGCAAAACTTCAGATTCATCAGTGCTTAGTGCGCAACATTGTATGGCCCCGCTGGTTTCCAGCGTCGAAGCCGATGAAACTCAGCGAGAGACATGATTGCTGGCGAGCATCGCGTTTGACGACTCTGGCTAAAGAATCACGTTTCAATTGCACATTGGCAATACCGTAGATTCTAGGGCCTATAATATTAGCTCCGCGTTACGATGTTCTTAAGCAGAGTACTGCATTAATGAATTAAAAAATAAATGAATTGGTCAATTAGTTAAAATTAATGAACATGATTTTAATGACGCCTAATTTAATGGCACTTACAAATTGAATTACTAATTGTAATTAAAATAATACTTTTTGACGCGCAACATGAAACCGCGCACGCAAATGGTTGCGCGTATTGTCGAAAGCATCAGAAATAATATGTACAGTCTTCCAATTGTTGAGAAGCCTTTGGGCTCAGATTATCGGGAAAGACCTACCCACCCCACTGTTTTGCTTTCTCGCTGCGAGCAAGGACCTTCGGGCCCTAGTAGACCGCCCGTTGACAGTCGAGAGCAATAAAACCGACGAGCTAGATAAAATACCCAGTACAGAAAAATAAAACGTTCATGTTTTTGATAAGTGTTGATGAAAGTATTACCGATGGATTTTTTAGGATTTCCCGATGAAAATGATATCAAACATGGTGCAATTCGGTCAATTTTCAGTGAACGTAGAGTGTGTCCTAATCATGTAATCATAAGACAAAATAACATTTCAATAGGTACATGCATGAAACTCTGAGATCAAGAATTCCGAACCAAATGGGGCATATGTAAGAACTGGCGAAATTCAACAATACTTCATCGTCTAAATTTTACAATTAAAGTATTTATTTGACGTGAATATAAATTCGGTCAGCAAAGTCTTTCTCGATTTGAGTTCTGTAGAAGGCTGATTTTCCTTCGCCATCGAAAGTCCCCTCTTGTCCCTCTCGCTGGCAATCATGCGACTCGCTGAGTTTCGTGTGCTTCGGCGCTCGAAACCAGTGGGGCCATACAATGTTGCGCACTAAGCAGTGACGAATCTGCAGTTATGCATTTCTAATCAGATCTTTGCGAAAGTGACGTCAATCGATTCCTCATATTTTCTCGATCAAATTGGCCCGAAAAATGATATAATTCGGACCATAATTAAGGAAATTACGTGAAAAATTTGTTTATAGAAGTGAAAGCCTGTTTCGATAAAAATAATCAGATTTAAATAATTTTCTGTCAATTTAATCGGGAGAATGCGAGGAATCTATTGATGTCACTTTCATATTGATGCGATGAAAAATAAACAAACTCTGAATATGGTGTACTAAGTAAGTGTGCATTGAATTGGGGCGTCTTAAGTTTTGAATAGTAAGTGTCAACGAACACATACCTACACATATCAATATCCGTTATACGGAGGTTACTTTATCGAAATTACATAAAAAATTGCTACAAAAAGCAGATATAAAAGTAATTCCTTTTAATTATTTTACCGTAGCGAAGCACGCGTATTTTTCTAGACATAAATAAAACCCCTAAATCCAGTATTTGAACTTTATAAACTTTTTTTACATTTTTCAGTTTTATAATTTTTTCCGTGTTTTTTTTTATAATTTTTTGTTTAATTAAAGTTTATTGCATAAAATAATATTTATATTAACTCATGGTCTTTTATAACTAAAATTCATCGGCTGATTTTTCGTCATCCGACTCTCGTTCATTATCATTTGTAGAAATTAATAAGTTTTTAACTTGTTCACACAAGCCTTTAATTTTGTTTTGTTTATGGACCCTCAAACCACTTATTATTGGGTCTGATGAAACCAACATAAAGTGCATTATGTCTTCATTACAAACAAAACGTGAAAACAGTCCACTGAAATGTAATCTTGCCTGCTTAACATTTTTATAATTTGCATCTTGAGCTTCCTCCGACAACCAACGAATCGGTAAGCCAAAAGCCTTGAGAGATTTTGAGGAATCCGCGAAAACACATTTCACCTTCTTAGTGGTTGGTTAGGGCAAAATCCTGAAATTGATTTTTAGGCATTTGTGTAGGCAACCTTTGTAAGTAAAAACCAAGGTGATATTTAACCGACCCTAAGAGATATTAAGGAGTCCGAGAAAATACATTTTACCCCTTTTCACCCCCTTGGGGATGGAATTTCCAGAAAACCTTACTCAGTGGGTGTCTACGTCATGAAAATAATGTACCTTCTAAATGTCACTTATCGTTATTAAATATTACTGAAATCTACTATGTAAACAAATTGTTTAATAACAATCAATTGTTTCTATTAATGTTACAACAAAATATGATCAATTTTATTGTATGAAATGGATTTCAGTCACTTTGTTAAAAAATTGTTTAAACAAATTATTAATAAACAATTCTACTAACATTTTTTTATGTCAATAATCCTTATTTTCGTCTCCGATAGATATTCAATGGTTAGATTAATCACGTATTTGCAGTATTTGCCGCGGAAATGATAAAATTAGTAAATAATGTTGGTTTTTCTATTGTTAACAACCATTTTTTAACAACTATTCATTAGTATAGCATTCTATACAGTATAATGCAACTTTCTAGAGTCATAAAATATAAAGTGATAGCTGTAGGATTTGAATAAACAACGTTTTTCGTTCGTATGATCCCTATTTTACTAGTTTTGGCCGAGTTTGGGCGGCTATATTGGCTCCGCCATCTTCTTTTTCAAAAAACCCGCAACGGGATCGTGATCAGCGATACCTAATACCCCAGTATACCAAGTTTCGTTGATTTTCATTTCGATTTGGCGTGGGAATCGATTTTTGACGCCGACTGTGTCATTTTCTCCCACTGTGCGTCGGAGCCAATGAGCTCATTCTACATATACGTGAAACGAGGTCCTTCTTATATGACAACGAGATTGCAGTGTACCTATATTTCTCATTTTAACCACTTTAATCGCTGTTATCTTATTATCTATTTTGTTCACAGATCACATTTTTAATAGCATTGGAGCCAACGCAGAAATTTTTGATACAATGCTAAAGAACATAATTAATACATTGGAAGGGTACTATGCGGTTGTGCTAACATATGGAGCGACAAATACGGGAAAGACGCACACAATTATGGGCTCCCCAATAAACAAAGGAATATTACCTTTAACCATCGAGTACTTATTTCATCAACTCTCAGCAAATAGAGAGAGTATATTCGTTTTAAAGCATGTATACGAATTATGAAAGAAGCTAATTTGTTCTGTTTAGATACTTTTATTGAATAATGTCACGTCCCGGGTGGAGGTCTTTAGGACGATGGCATAGTGGGGTTATACATATACACAGCTAAAATGCTGTGTTCATTCATTCCATTACTTATATCGTAGACATTTTAATAATGTGAAGATAAAATGTAACATCTAGACATTTACCTAGGGCACGGTGTAAGAAAGATAGGTGGACCGACTCTATCCCCACTCCTGTGATCTTAAAGAAAAAGTTATTTGTCCCTCCTGCAGAGGGTATTAGTGTAACATGTGAACAATATCACGTTTACTTCCTTATCCCAGATAGCACACCTCGTCTTACGGCCGATTTCTTCAACTTCAGTAATCTTCCAGTTAGAGTTATGTTCCACATAACTGCCAAATGATAGCATCCAATTGGCTTAAAGCATATAAATGCTCTAAGCCAATTGGTCGTTCACTGACCGGAAGATTACTGAAGGTGAAGAAATCGGCCGTTAGAGACGTCTAGTTTAGGTCCATTTTAGGTCTGAACGTCTTGATTTGTAACAAGACGTCTTTAAGACGTCTTTATGACGCCTTTTGGACGTCTTTAAGACTTTACCAGACGTTGTGCTATCTGGGATGTTTCTTTTACAAGGGACTGCATACATTATTATTTAACCTTAAGAATGCGACAAGTAGCTAGAATAAAAATAGAGAGTATTCTAAGAGCAAAGAAAAAAAGAAAACAGCCAAACTGTACAACAAATAAATAAATGTTTGTATAATTGAAACAAAGTCTTAATGTGTGTTTGTTATAATATTATCCTAAGCATAATTTATTCTCATAAAATAAGCATTTTACATAACGATAAATATTTGTTTGGTCGTTAACCGACTCTCATTTTCTCAGTTTAATTAATTTTAAAAGTTAAAATATTTTACTTTATAAAACTTTTTATTGGAGGTGCATGAAGTCATTACAAATTTTGGAACCCATTTGGTATTAAGCACGTGATTATGGCACGGTGTAAAAGAAACATAAGGAAGTAAACGTGATATTGTTCACATGTGACACTAATACCCTCTGCGGGAGGGACAAGTAACTTTTTCTTTAAGATCACAGCAGTTTTGTGGTGGGGGTAGCTTAGTCGGTCCACCTATCTTTCTTACACCGTGGCCTAGGGCTGCCTTCCGTTTCGCGCATTGAGTGCATAGACTGCAGGCAATGGTGATTGGTGGTTCATACGGTGAGTGTATAGACTGCATAACCTGATTGGAGTATTCGAATTCGAAATGTAGAAGGGCACGTAAAGGGACAACTACGCATGCGCGCATTATGTGCATTGGCTGCCTATAGCAAAGAGGAGATTAATAGCGAATTCGGGAGACCCGCACTGGGCGCACTGAGTGCGAATTTAAGCCAATCGGAAGCGAGAAGTGTGAACTTTTTCGGTTTCGATTGGCTAAAATTCGCACTCAGTGCGCCTAGTGTAGCTCTCCCGAATTCGCTAATAGGCTGTGTTCCAATTCACGCATACTGCGCATAGACTGCATAGGATATGTCACGTACCCTATGCACTTCATGCGCATTATGCTGCATTATGCGTGAATCGGAACACAGCCATAATAACCCCCACAGCACAACTTGTAAATACTACGTAACATGGAAGTCACAAATTCTGTAACTTCTGTTACATGTACAAAATATAACCGCTACGTAATACAGGTGTCACAATGTTCTGTAACTTTTGTTACATAGATAGAACATAGCAGCAATATAACCTATGAACATAACTGAAAAGTTACACAAAACATATAATTTTTATGTAAGTCTTCTTACGTATAGGCTACATATTAATCCAGATGTAAATGTCATGGAACGTAGGTGTCACAAGTATTCCGTAATTTTTGTTTCATAAATAGAACATAACAGCGACATAAACGATAAATATAATTACCACGTAACGTGGTAACGGTGGTAACGTTTCCTGCTGCTAAACTCCTGCACGGAACGTGTTACAATAAGGACTGCGTTTAGCATCGGTATGTTTAGAATGCAAAATCTAACGTTTACGCGAGGATTAAACGTGGCGTGTTGCAATAAACAATTATGACATTGGTTTTAGGTTAAGTTGGATACATATTTTAATTAATATGTCAGACAGAAAACGTTTGAGAAGAGATTTTAAAACATACTCTTCTCGACATCAAAGGAGGATAGTCGACCAATATGTGAAGTATCGAATAAATGAAATTGCAGTTTATTTATATTGATAGATTCGGGGGAAAAACGCCAGCAGATAATGTTCGGCAAATATTGAGCAACCTATTTACCCACACAGCACACAGCCGTCCTAAAAGCGTCCCAGGGACGTCTGTCCCAGTCGTACCGGACGTCCCGGGGACGTCCCGAATTTCCCACGAACGGCTTATATACGTCCCCTGAACAACGAATGTTACCAAAAAAGTGGTCCCGGGTACGTCTCGCACACAGCATACAGCCGTCCTAAAAGCGTCCCAGGGACGTCCATCCCAGTCGTTCGGGTCGTCCCGAATTTCCCACGAACGGCTTATATACGTCCTCTGAACGACGAATATTACAAAAAAACTGGTCCTCCTGGGGGTACCACCACCCGTCTTTTAAGCGCATGGATTAGGACTGAACACAGGCGTTCGAAAAACGTAATTAAGACCTATTTTTATCGATGAATTAAGCCTTTCGCCCGGGTCCCCCACAGGACTTTCGTCAGTAAGGCTTACCTGGCGGAACCCTGCCTTAGACAAGCTGTGTATCAGGACTGGGACAGAACTCTTATATATACCAACCGGAGGGCGATGGAACACCAGCGAGAAACTCTCGAGCCGGGTAGCTCTCTGGTGGCATATGTCGATGAACCTTATCGGATCCCTACAATAGCACACGACGTCCTCAAAGCGTCCCAAGGCCGTCCCAAAGACGTATTTAACACGTTCCAAACGCGTCCCAAATGCGTCCCAAGGACGTCTTTAGGACTTTGTACAGATGGCGCCACTGTAGTTACCGACGTCCCAAAAGCGTCCCAAAGCCGTCTATAGACGTCCCAAAGCCGTCTATAGACGTCCCACAGACGTCTTGTTACCAATCGGGACATTCAGACCTAAAGTCCTAGAAGGGACCTAAAACAGACGTCCCCGGGACGTCGTGTGCTGTGTGGGTAGTTCAGAATTTGCCGCGTCCCACACAGCACACGACGTCCCGAGGACGTCTGTTTTAGGTCCCTTCTAGGACTTTAGGTCTGAATGTCCCGATTGGTAACAAGACATCTGTTGGACGTCTATAGACGTCTGTTGGACGTCTATAGACGGCTTTGGGACGCTTTTGGGACGTCGGTAACTACAGTGGCGCCCTCTGTACAAAGTCCTAAAGACGTCCTTGGGACGCATTTGGGACGCGTTTGGGACGTGTTAAATACGTCTTTGGGATGGCCTTGGGACGCTTTGAGGACGTCGTGTGCTATTGTAGGGATCCGATAAGGTTCATCGACATATGCCACCGGAGGGCTACCCGGCTCTAGAGTTTCTCGCTGGTGTTCCATCGCCCTCCGGTTGGTATATATAAGAGTTCTGTCCCAGTCCTGATACACAGCTTGTCTAACGGCCGATTTCTTCACCTTCAGTAATCTTCCGGTCAGCGACCGACCAATTGGCTTAGAGCATTTATATGCTCTAAGCCAATTGGATGCTATCATTTGGCAGTTATGTGGAACATAACTCTAACTGGAAGATTGCTGAAGGTGAAGAAATCGGCCGTTAGGCAGGGTTCCGCCAGGTAAGCCTTACTGACGAAAGTCCTGTGGGGGACCCGGGCGAAAGGCTTAATTCATCGATAAAAATATAGGTCTTAATTACGTTTTTCGAACGCCTGTGTTCAGTCCTAATCCATGCGCTTAAAAGACGGGTGGTACCCCCAGGAGGACCAGTTTTTTTGTAATATTCGTCGTTCAGAGGACGTATATAAGCCGTTCGTGGGAAATTCGGGACGTCCCGAACGACTGGGATGGACGTCCCTGGGACGCTTTTAGGACGGCTGTATGCTGTGTGCGAGACGTACCCGGGACCACTTTTTTGGTAACATTCGTTGTTCAGGGGACGTATATAAGCCGTTCGTGGGAAATTCGGGACGTCCCTGGGACGCTTTTAGGACGGCTGTGTGCTGTGTGGGGTTATACACGTGGAAAGAGAGGAGGAATAATATTAACATTTCGCAATTACAAATGGTGCGAATAATAAAAGGTATTTACACACTTATTTTATGAACCCTTTATATTAAAACTGCGAGCTAATGTATACAATATTATTTTTTTATTAAGATAAAATAATAGATAGTAATCCGGACTTCCGCGAAGTCGATTTTAATAAGGAAGGAGCGGAATGCTTTCGACTGGGATTGCAAAGAAAATGTAGGGAGAAGAAAAAATATTAATACTTGTTTTTAAAATATTTTTTTATTTTCAAATATATATATATATATATATATATATATGTATGTGACCCGTTATATATAATATAATGTTTATACCAAAAAATTCTAACAAATATTTAACTTTTTTTTAATTAAAATAATCCTTCTAAATACCAATAGTGTAATTATCCATAAGGTAACAATAAAGTTATTGCTGTTATCCTGCTGCTACGTAACAGACAGATAACAGAGAAAGGTAAAATTTATATAAAAGTATGACCTTAATGTGACGCGTACTGTTATGTAAATGAGGCGGACATTTCCACCCTGATGATACCTTCATGTGACCCCCATGTGACATAACCAAAAAATGATGGTTACGTAGCAGTTACGTACACTAAGGGCCAGAATCGGCTTCCCTTCGGAAATTTGGCAACGTTGCATGTCTGGTCCCCCTATGTCGAAGAACCACTGAGGGTGCCTTCCGATTCCCGCATTATGCGCATAGACTGCAGAGAGAACCGTTCCGTTTCAGTCTATGCGTGCATTGGTTGCATTGGTGGCGCATACGATTCCCTAGAATTCTCCCACCTCTAGCGCATGAAGCATGCAGTTGATGCGCGCATGCGTATTTGTCTCTTTACGTGCTCTTTGAAAAACATACACCAAATTATGTGGTCCCCTCCTCGAAGTGACAGAAAATATAACCTACATATATGCTACATGACAATAAATGTTTATTGGATATTTCGTTCTTTTACCCTACATTTGTCAACTTTTTATAACTTAACATCCTTCCAAAATATTATTGTAACGCCACAACGGTATCTTTATGAAATTGGGTATAAGGTCACTGTCCCTATTTCTAATCATGTAAGAGTTCTGCTATCGTAAAAATAGATTTTTATTATTTATTTATGCAACAATCGACAAAAAACTTATTAGACGTAATATTTAACCTTCCCTTTACACATAAAATAAACAAGAAGTATTTTTGAAAACATTTTAACCTAATAATAGTCGATTTAATATGAAGTATAAAATATCTATTTCTGCTCACGAGCGTGACCCATTTTCTGCCTAAATATCCACGTGCGATTTATCTTTCAGTTGAAATTTCTATAATTATATTTTGGATAACACAAATAAACAAATTATTTAAAGTTTTAAAATGTCTTTTATTTACAAAAATATAAAATATTTATAGCAAAACGTAAACCTACAACGGAATAACCACTAATAGAACTTAATTCTACGTGTTCCGTAATTAAATTATTATTTACAGTAAATCCATCACACTTGCTACTACTTGGGTTATCTTTGTTAATGTATTCAATGCTAATTAATTCATTATTCGGAGCTACATCAGCCTGTAAAAAAAATGAAATGAACCAAAATTTTTAGAAACTTGGTGATGACGACATTCTATAATACTGATAACTTATCAGTAATCTTAATAAAGTAAGTCATCTCAATAATTTATAAATTGTTTTAATTATTATTATGGCGTAATTTATTTAAATAATTAAAAATACATGATTTTTCGATGTATTGTATATAATTTTGCGATAAAATCAGTATTATAGTAAACTAAATCTAACAAGAAACAGGTTTATCGTAACATTATGTACAATACGTGTAAAAATCATGTCTTTTCAATTATTAAAATAAATTAATAAATAATAAAAATTAAAACAATTTATAAATTAATATAAAAATCTTTGACCGTTGGTAGTGTTGGTACCGACAACACTTCAATGCTTTTGCTGTTTGTTGCACACGTAAAGCGACAAATACGCATGCGCGTAATATGCGCATTGACTGCCCATGCTTTTATTTTCTGCACTTGCTGCACGCATTATGAGCTGGAAGTTGGAGGATTCTAGGGAATTCTACAAAATTGGTACTGCCATCTCTGCACTCGCTGTATGAATTGCAACCAACGTAACGGATTCAATTTCGAAGCGAACAACACAACCCTAGAAGGTTTTAGGCAGGGTCGAAACGAAAGATGAGGAAGGAAGCAAATACGTAGCGCGCATTTTTATTTCTTAAAGGCTTTTACTGCTAAGTTTTTCGAACGTGCTCTTATAATGCTAACTTTACAGCTATACTCTAATCCAGAAGACGTACGAGAGCCTGCGGTTCTATTCAATAGCCTTCAAAACCTTGAATTTACCCCGGACGCGGATAATAAATAACTTCATTTTTCCTTTACACATCTGTTTACCAAATTACGCTAGGTAAGCAGCAGTGCGTCCTGTAAAACTCATCAAATATGGTCTTCGCTTTCAATAATTATCGCTGTTCAAGAAGAATAGAAAAACTCGGGTTGAGAAAATCCAGGAACCAATAAAGTCATCAAATTTCGTTAGAAGTCAGTCCCCGACCCTTAGGACGAAGTAACCGATGTAGTTAGGAAGCGTGCTTTGACCACCGTCCAAAAGTCTCGAATTAAATTGTTAATATATATACATTTATATTGGTGATGTATGGCGCCATCTGGCGCAAGAGTGAGAATGAGAAAGACGAGGGAAGGAGAAGTCCGGTACGGAACAGTACGTAGGAGAACGTTGTAAGACACAAAGAGATTAAGACGTGCTGTATTATCAATGTGCTTTATTACTTATTATTCAAATATATATATTTAGTTAATGATAACTGAGTATTATTCATCATTCCTGGTATGAATATTCACATAAATTAACCGTAATCCATCCAGCTGCATAGCTATTTGTAAGTAAGTTTGAACATTCCCGCGTAACCTCACGAGCATCAGACGCATCGAAACCCGTTCCGTTTCGTTACTGCGGTTCATGTGCTGCTGGAAACGGAACGCGGTTCATGCGCGCAGCGTCTGCGCTGCGGTCTATGCGCATTATGCGTGAATCGGAAGGCACCCTGAGTTATGCCTAGTGACAATGGTGACAATTTTACAAGTTATTATTTAGTTTGCTAAAATGGATTTTGCTTGATAAAACATTACACGTAAGAGGATGATGGGCTCGATTCCTCATCTATTTGGCAAAGAAGTAGCATGTATCGTAGGTAGAAAGTGAGGACCATCGATATTGCTCCTTCGTAAAAAATAACTAGCCTCTTCGCGCCAATTCGCTGCACGGGAATGACGGAGAGCATGCGGTAGACAGGGATGGTGCTAAACAAGGACAGAGCTTTATGTGCAAGTGATAGGGTCTTATGCGGCCGGCGGCTACCTGGGGGTCGTGGCGGCCAAAACGCCTTCCCTCGCCTTCCCGTGCTGGAACACCGATATAGGGATTTCGTGCGTTTACCTAGACTTCGGCCTGGCAGTCTAAAAACTTTCTACCTACGATACATGCTACTTCTTTGCCAAATAGATGAGGAATCGAGCCCATCATCTTCTTACGTGTAATGTTTTACCAAGCAAAATCCATTTCAGCAAACTAAATAATAACTTGTAAAATTGTCACCATTGTCACTAGGCATAACTCAGTGGTTCTTCGACATAGGGGGACCCGACATGCAACGTTGCCAAATTTCCGAAGGGAAGCCGATTATGTCCCTTACGCCCGATTTCTTCATCTCTGGACAAAGTCCCGGTTAGCTAGCGGCCAGCTAGATGCTATCTGCCAGATGGCAGTAGCGCGTGTTTCTTCACGCTTTTGGATCCTATGGTTAACTGACTGAAAGGTTGACGCGGCAACGCCGCAAAAAAAGGTAAAGCGACAACTTCATTGCGAAGCTGTTCAAAAGTGATCGCATGGTGATCGCCAATAATCGATTCGATCGTTTGACGCTATTGAACGTTGTTCAACAGTATTCCTTCTTTAATCGAAAACGGCATCGAAAATCTATATCATCCCAGCAATCCACATGATCTTTCCTCACTCTTAATATATATACGGTCGTCGGATTCTACAAAATATTTCTTCATCCTCTTCTTCTTCCAAATGTTTCAAAACGTTAATATTCATGATCACATCCATTTCTAAATTTTTTCGTCGAAGCGCCTTTTTTCAACAAAACTAAAATCGCTTGACGTCGCGAAATATACACTGGCGTCCAGAACAGTTTCACAAGCATAACTCTGTTTCACATTCCCTACTTCTCCCACTACTGCAAAAACGCACTAACTGGCAGTTCCAGCAGTTATCCGGTGCCCGAACCTCTAGTCAAATTGACCGGAGGACAACTGGCAGATAACTCGAGACTGGAGGTGAAGAAATAGGCAGGTGCCAGATATCTGCCAGATAACTCTGACTGGCAGATATCTGGAGGTGAAGAAATCGGCCGTTAGTGTACAAGATACGTTCAGATACGTTTTAGTGCTGTGGGGGAAGAGGCGTCACTCCGGGCGGAACCTGTGAAGTCCTTACTTGACCTTGGTATTTAAATTGGTTGTCTATTCGAGCGGGATATTCAAATCGACTAAATTGTACCTTACCCCAGTTTGCTCATTATTGCCGAAGTTTACCGACCATTGCCGAATGGGCATTGAAATTGGTTGTCTAGTGATTTCCTTAGCTTATTTCTGTCCTTGTCGAGTGACGCCTCTTATTATTTAATTATATCTTAATTATATCTCCTCTTTGCCTATAGTTTGATTTTCTGTAGTTGCTGCTAGTGATCCTCTAGAGAGTGGTCGGACAAACGCGTATCGTCGCTGATTGGTTGCCGCCATTTCGGCCAAAAGCGGAAGTAGACAGAGAAAGAAACTGTAGAAAAGAAAGAGACAGAAATACGGATAGAAAGAGATAGATAAACAATCAGTTTGGAAAGCAGACGATTTAATGAATGTTTAGGTTATGTTATTTCCGGTTTTGTCCGAAATGGCTGCGGTTATGCCGATCACTGCCTAGAGGATCACTCATGGACCTGAAGGACAGTGCCTAGTTCCGGGGGGTTACAGCGAAAGACGGAAGGGGCTGCGATGTGAGGGACGACTGGTGGTGTCCTCTACAGCCGAATATAAGTTTTAGAAATAGCGTCCTTCATTGGTATAGCCTTGTGACGCCATTGTGCAAAACGGTGCAAAACAGTGTAAAAGCATTGCAAAGTAACTTGTATGTGTGTAGTGTATTTATATAATTGTCTTATTATTTGGGATACTTTCGAAATTACGTAAGTAATATTAAATTTTCTAATAAAATAGAAAAATATTGTATTTGAAGGTTAAAAATTGGTATATATTGGTTTTTCCAGAAGAAATTTTCCACGGTATGGCACAGATGGCACCACCAGTCGTCCCGCAAAAAGCGGCTGGAAGAGGTCGATTCCCCTTCCGTCATTCGCTTCAACCCCCGCGTCCATGGGTGCCTTCCGATTCCCGCATTATGCGCATAGACTGCAGAGAGAACCGTTCCGTTTCAGTCTTAGGCCGGTATTCACAAACGTGTCTTAAGATTAAGCAAATGCTTAAGCATACGGCATCCTCTACTAACCTTAGTAGCTAGTAAAGGATGCCGAATGCTTAAGCATTTGCTTAATCTTAAGACACGTTTGTGAATACCGGCCTATGCGTGCATTGGTTGCGTTGGTGGCGCATACGATTCCCTAGAATTCTCCCACCTCTAGCGCATGAAGCATGCAGTTGATGCGCGCATGCGTATTTGTCTCTTTACGTGCTCTTTGAAAAACATACACCAAATTATGTGGTCCCCTCCTCGAAGTGACAGAAAATATAACCTACATATATGCTACATGACAATAAATGTTTATTGGATATTTCGTTCTTTTACCCTACATTTGTCAACTTTTTATAACTTAACATCCTTCCAAAATATTATTGTTACGCCACAACGGTATCTTTATGAAATTGGGTATAAGGTCACTGTCCCTATTTCTAATCATGTAAGAGTTCTGCTATCGAAAAAATAGATTTTTATTATTTATTTATGCAACAATCGACAAAAAACTTATTAGACGTAATATTTAACCTTCCCTTTACACATAAAATAAACAAGAAGTATTTTTGAAAACATTTTAACCTAATAATAGTCGATTTAATATGAAGTATAAAATATCTATTTCTGCTCACGAGCGTGACCCATTTTCTGCCTAAATATCCACGTGCGATTTATCTTTCAGTTGAAATGTCTATAATTATATTTTGGATAACACAAATAAACAAATTATTTAAAGTTTTAAAATGTCTTTTATTTACAAAAATATAAAATATTTATAGCAAAACGTAAACCTACAACGGAATAACCACTAATAGAATATAAACCACTAATAGAACTTAATTCTACGTGTTCCGTAATTACATTATTATTTACAGTAAATCCATCACACTTGCTACTACTTGGGTTATCTTTGTTAATGTATTCAATGCTAATTAATTCATTATTCGGAGCTACATCAGCCTGTAAAAAAAATGAAATGAACCAAAATTTTTAGAAACTTGGTGATGACGACATTCTATAATACTGATAACTTATCAGTAATCTTAATAAAGTAGTAAAGTGACAAATACGCATGCGCGTAATATGCGCATTGACTGCCCATCAGTGATGGGTACGTCAAATACGCAACGTATAATACACGTATAACACGTACGTATAATACACATATATTATACACGTAATTACTGTAATTTACGTACGCTAATGACAGAATTAGCGGATTGGTCGGAGTATTCACCGCGCTGGGGGACCGAAGACCCGCGAACCAATCAGCGAGGAGAACAGCGATGCCACGCTGGTGTCGCGCGAGATTTATGCTTAAGGAATTGGTAGCGTTTAAGATTCCAAACTTTCCTTTATTATATAAAGAGATTTATGTTGTTACCTACCTCGAGTGCTTCCTTTGTGGACCTGCCCCGGTAATATAGAGCCTAGTAGGAAGTACCCCATACATTTTTAAAGCTTTATTTATTATATAACTTTGGTTATATCATCTATGTAATTTACGTGTAATTTACGTGTAATTTACGTGTAATTTACACGGAACGTAAATTACGTGTTTTCTAGTGATTTACCCATCACTGCTGCTGCCCATGCTTTTATTTTCTGCACTTGCTGCACGCATTATGAGCTGGAAGTTGGAGGATTCTAGGGAATTCTACAAAATTGGTACTGCCATCTCTGCACTCGCTGTATGAATTGCAACCAACGTAACGGATTCAATTTCGAAGCGAACAACACATCCCTAGAAGGTTTTAGGCAGGGTCGAAACGAAAGATGAGGAAGGAAGCAAATACGTAGCGCGCATTTTTATTTCTTAAAGTCTTTTACTGCTAAGTTTTTCGAACGTGCTCTTATAATGCTAACTTTACAGCTATACTCTAATCCAGAAGACGTACTAGAGCCTGCGGTTCTATTCAATAGCCTTCAAAACCTTGAATTTACCCCAGACGCGGATAATAAATAACTTCATTTTTCCTTTACACATCTGTTTACCAAATTACGCTAGGTAAGCAGCAGTGCGTCCTGTAAAACTCATAAAATATGGTCTTCGCTTTCAATAATTATCGCTGTTCAAGAAGAATAGAAAAACTCGGGTTGAGAAAATCCAGGAACCAATAAAGTCATCAAATTTCGTTAGAAGTCAGTCCTCGATCCTTAGGACGAAGTAACCGATGTAGTTAGGAAGCGTGCTTTGACCACCGTCCAAAAATCTCGAATTAAATTAACCGTAATCCATCCAACTGCATAGCTATTTATAAGTAAGTTTGAACATTCCCGCGTAACCTCACGAGCATCAGACGCATCGAAACCCGTTCCGTTTCGTTACTGCGGTTCATGTGCTGCTGGAAACGGAACGCGGTTCATGCGCGCAGCGTCTGCGCTGCGGTCTATGCCATGGACCTAAGAATTAAATGGACGGAGCCCAAAGTCTCAACATGGACGAGGGGATCGAGCCAGTCGATCGGGAGGAGGGAAGTCGTGGTCAGTCGTGGTGGACGGCTTGTGATTGGCGGAGTAGTACGCATGCGTCGCGCTTTATTTGAAACGGAATGCTTATATGTATAAAACTATACATATGTATGTATACTTATATATTACATATATATATGTACTTACATATGAGCCCCTCAATTGACGAGTGGCATAAGTTTTACCAAGTCTTAAGTGACCAAAATATAATGTTGCAATTACATATTAACGTTTCAAACTCAACGACAAACTTAACCATAAAAAAATATAAAAGAGGCAATGCCTCTTATCAATGATATGTCACTTTCATTAACCAATCACCGATCGTCCACCACCACATGCGCAGTATCATGCACCCCCCTTACTGACACGAGCTTAGGCCCCGCAGCTTTGTGCTCCGTCCATTTAATTCTTAGGTCCATGGGCCGGTATTCACAAACGTGTCTTAAGATTAAGCAAATGCTTAAGCATTCGGCATCCTTTACTAGCTACTAGGGTTAGTAGAGGATGCCGCATGCTTAAGCATTTGCTTAATCTTAAGACACGTTTGTGAATACCGGCCATGGTCTATGCGCATTATGCGTGAATCGGAAGGCACCCCCTAAGTGGAGGCGTGGCTTAGATCTCAGCGCTGTGGTGGTAAGTTGGCAAACTATTGAAAGTAGGTCCGGATCCCACCAAACACTCCGAATAAGTATTTATTAATCGAACAAGCAAAAATTTAGTGTTGAAAAAAATTTAAAAACACTCCTTTTTCCCAACACGTCTATATAAACACTGATAATGATACGAACTTCGACGGATTTCGACCTACTCTCAGTAGTTCAATTTTCTGTCACTAGTTGGCGTATCGAAATTCTAGGTTTCCCAAAGCTGCGGTTGGCTACATTGGCTGCATTCGGAATAATAAGCGCGTGTGCGCGGAGTTTCCCTTTTAAAGTTTACAAATAACAGATACTCGTACGTTTAATTCTTATGCTTTTATTTGCTGGTTATTCTGTTAATTTCTTGTCATTTTTCCACGCGATAACAAGGTGATTTCTTTTACGGTCAATTCTGTATAAAGTGCAAACCTATTCAAATTTTCCGTTTGGCTAACCAAGTTAAAAATTCTTTGTTACTGGATACATAATATAATCGAAATATCTTTGCTACGTTGTATATAGGAATGAAACGGCATAATACATCGAGGAATACGCGTCGCGATGAAAAACCTCAGCCTTCGCGTAACGAAGATAGCGACGTGGTTCTACGTGCAAGAACGGAAGAGGAGAGGCGACGGCGTAGACGCGAATGGGTGATCGAACAAGAGAAAATGCACAGGCATGATAGACTTAAAAGAAAAATGGCTATGGAGTACGAGATACGACGCGCTCGTAATATGGGCTTACCGCTTCCCGAAGGAAGATGCAGCAAACCTCGCAGGAGTAGAAGCGGATCTCCACCTACTCGACATGGAAGAACTTCCGACCATTGTACACCTAAAGTTACCGTGCTTTCTAAAAAGTAAGTATAAACTGTCTTTAATTATCAAAGTCGGAAGATTTCATAGACAAAGAAGAATTTTAAGATTTCATCTTCGGGTCGTGGAATTTTCTGCCAAAATTAAATATGATTTCGGATATACAAAGAAAATTTCACTGACCAAATGTTAACTTTTATTTTTTTATTTATTTATTTATTTGTTATAATCCATGCCTTTCGGCTTAGGATTGACTCCCGTTACACTTCCCTTTCTCTTTCACTCGCATAAATACATTTTCAGTCTTATCCTCTACCTTACTATATCCACTTCAAGTCAAATCTAGATGACAAAAATATACTCGCTAATACTCATCTGAGCGTAACAGAAATTAAAATTGCTTTTCAAAATAACTTAAAAACTTAAACTCTATTAGATCTTCTTACATTGCCCTACTTTTCTTTGTAATATTTGTACTCTCTCTTTGGTATCATTGACTAGACCCTGATTATTCCCCCCTCCTCCTTTCCCTTTCCTTCATGATCCTCTTCATTCCCTCCAGGCCTTCTCCCGCATCTCCCAGCAGATCCTTTACTCCTCCTCCTCCTCCCTCCTTCCCGCAGCCTCTTATTAGATGCTCTATCGTCTCTTCCTCTTTCTCGCATATCCTACACATCCTGTCTTCCCTCTCTCTCCAATGTTGTCCTCCCCTGCACTTATTTCCACATCTGAATCTTGCCACCAGGTTCCTGTCCCTCTTCTTCCCCTTTCCTCTCAGGTACCTAGGCATCTCCTCCGTCACTATCTCCTTATATGCCGTACTGTATCTTGACATCTCTATTTTCTCCTTCCTTTCTCTCCTCCCCCTCTCCTTTAGCCTCTTTCCTATCTTGTCGATCATCTTCTTAGTGCTTCCCTCCGTTTCTTCTCTTATTCTCCGCAACCCCTCCGTTCCGACGTCCAGCCTCTCCCTCATATCCGCTCTTCTTTTTACCCATCTGTTCTTTATTTCTTCCCTCTTCTCCCTTTCCGTCTCCCTCAGACATTCCCTCGGAATCTTCTTACTTGACACTCTCATCTCCTCTTCATACTTGAAGGCCCTTCTCAATGCTCCAACCTTTAGTTCTTCTCCCTTAGTCTCTTCCTCCAGTATATAATTGGGTGTTCCCCTATCCAGCCCTAGGACCCATTTCAGGTACTTTCTTCTTACCCTTTCTACCTTCTCCTCCTCGTACCATCCCCATACCTCCGCCCCGTACAGGATCACACTCTCCACTAGTGCCTTGAACATTAGAATCCTCCTCCCGTACGATTCCCTAAACAGCCTCTCCCCTATGCTCCACGTCTTCTTCATCGCTATTGTTGCTCTCTTTATTCTTTCTGCAATATGTTTTCCGGCACTCCCACTTTTCTGCAGAGTAAAGCCCAGGTACTTTATTTCCTTCACTTCCTCTATCCTCTCCTCCCCCCATTTCCATTCCCCCCTCTTCTTCCCCCCTCCTCCCCTCTCGAAGACCAGTATCTTGGACTTTTCTGTACTTAATGTCAGTCCCTTCTTCTCCAAATACTTCTTCAGCCTCTTTAGCATGTCCTTCATCCCTTCCTGCGACGTCGCCATCAGTGTGATATCGTCCGCGTATATAATGGACCACACTTTCCCTCTTCCTATTACCACTCCACCTTCCTTTACCTTCCTCATCTCCTCCTCCAGATCCGCCAAGAATATATTAAAAAGTGTCGGGCTTAGTGGACACCCTTGCCTGACACCTCTCGTCGTCCAAAACTCCTCTGTCCTTTTCTCTCCTATCCTCACCACATTCTTGGTCTCCTTGTAGATGTCCATTATCCTATTCCTCAAACGCCTCCCCACCCCCATCTTCCTCATGCTCTCCGCCAACCTGCCCCTGTCTACCCGATCGAAGGCTGCCTTCAAATCCACAAAGCACGTGTACAACTTCCCCCTCTCCTTCCCCAGCTCCCTGTTGGCTACGTGGTTTACAACATATACTGCGTCCATCGTTCCCCTCCCCTTTCTAAACCCGAACTGCCCCTCCTCTAGTTTATCCTCCACTTGCGCCTTTAACTTCTCGTTTAATACGGTCGCATATACTTTGTAGGCCGTACACATCAGTGTCACCCCCCTGTAGTTTTTAACCTCCCCCTTTCTCCTCTTTTGTGTATTGGATTTATAATCCCCCTCTTCCATTCCTCTGGTATTCCCCCCCCTTCCCATATTTTTTCCAGTAGTGTGCAAAAGCTTTCCCCGATTTCCCTTGGCATGAGCCTCCATGCTTCATTTTCTATTCCGTCTGTTCCTGGAGCCTTCCCTCTCTTGAGTCCTCTCAGTGCCTCTATGATTTCCTCCCTGGATATGCCCTCTTCCTCCCTTCCCCCCTCGCCTTGCTCCTCCTCTTCCTCCTCTAGCTCTTCTGCCTGCCCTCTCTTCTCCTGTCCGCCCAGCAGCTCCATAAAGTGCTCTTTCCATTTCTCTAACGTTATACCCTCGTCCACCCCCCCCCCCCCACCTCCTTCTTTTTCCATACCTGTTTATATACTTCCACGCTTCACATTCAGTCCTTATACCTTTTATCTTCTCTTCTTCTTCCCTCTCGTGTTTTTCCCTTTCCATCTTACACCAATTCCTGTATTCTTTTCTCCTTCGTACGAAGTCCCACCTGCTTATCTTTCCGTTTCTTAACTGCCTCAGGTCTCTTCCTAGCTCTCTCTTCCTTTGCTTCCATGCTTCGCTGTGCCAAGATCTCTCCCCTATCCCCCACCTCTTGACCCTTCTAATATCCTTTTTTACTGCTCCGCTAATTTTATCTCTTATCTCGCCCCAGATCGTTTCAGTGTCCCCTCCTTCTGCCCTCCACCCTGTACAACTTTGATGGAATTCCTCCACTCCTTCCGCCGACCAGTCGCTTCTTTTAACCTCCCTCCACTCCTCTCTCTCCACACCCCTGCCCCCCCTCCCCCCCCCCCGATGTTTCTATCTCCACTTCTATGGGTACGTGGTCCGATTCCGTCCTCTCCCCCTCTCCCACCCTCATCACCTCCTCAAAAGCTATTTCGTTCGAAATCGCGTAATCTATTATCGACGACCCCCTTTCCCCTATGTATGTCCATTCCGCTTCTCTTCCGTAGCATCCGTTTAGAATTACCCATCCTCTCTCGTTTACTCTCTCCACCAACATTCTGCCTTCTCTGTTAACTATCTTGTCCTTTGACTTTCTTTCCCTCCCATTTTCTGACGTCATCTCCCTGAACGGCCCCCCTTCTTCTCCAACTCTCGCGTTGAAGTCTCCCCCTATCAAAAGTGCTTCCCCTTCCTCTTCCTCTATCACCTCCGCAATCTCTCTCATAGTTTCTTCTATCTTCTGGCTGTATACCGTAAGTACTCTCCAGCTTCTTCCGCCAACCTTTATCCTCACCTCCGCAATCCTCTCACTCCATCCCCTAAACTCCGTTACCCCCACCTCCTTTTTGGCGGCTACGATTATTCCACCCCTCGCTCTTCCCTTCTTATTCTCTCTTACTGCCGGTATACACCACCAGTCGAATTCCGCCGGTAGGTTCCTCTTCATTCCATTCCACGGACCTTCCTCCACCCATGTCTCCGTCAATCCCACCAGGTCAAAACTCTCCAGGTACTTCCATACCTCCCTGTCCTTGTTTCCCAACCCCGCCACGTTCCAGAAACACAGCTTCAAACCTCCTCCCTCCCCCCCGGCCCTGCCCCCTATCACTCATGCCTTTTCCCTCTCGGCCGCCCTTTCCAGCCTTCCTTCTCTCTCGTTCCAACTGTACCATAAGTGATCTATGCATAGTTTCTTGTACCTCACCGTAGCCATTTTCCCCTTTTCCCTGTTTTCCTTTGCAATTATCCTTAGCTTCCTTTGCACTTCTCTCTCTTCCCTGGTCAGATCATCCTCTATGTATATCCCTGCCTTCAGCTCTCTCTTCTTTCTCATCACTGCTCTTTTGTCTTCCCAGTTTCCTAACTTCGCCACCACTATCTCCTCTCCCCCGCTCTTCATTCTTATCCTCCATGCCTCTTTCACCTCCACCTCTACCTTTAGATTCTCTCTTATAAACTCCTCTACCCCCTTCTCTCCCTCTCCCTCCTTCCACTGCCCTCCTCTTATCACTATATTCTTCTTTTTGTTTTCCCTCTCTCTCCTTTCCTCTCTTATCTCTAGTTCTCTCAGCCTGCTCTCCAGTCTTTTTCTTTCCATCTCCCATTCTGCCCTCTCTCTCTTCCTCTCTTGTTCCCTCCTTCATCTCTTCTCTCCATTTCTCAATCTCTGCCATGTACTTTCCAAACATCCTTACCATGCAGGGACTTAATACCGGTATAATGCTCATACCGGTATTTCGCCAATACAGCTATACCGAAACCGATATCATACCGAAAAAGATAAATACCGAAACCGATATCATACCGAAAAAGATAAATACTAAGAAAACAATCGGTTTTCGGAATTACCGGTAACCTTTTGTTTTCGGTATGATATCGGTTTCGGTATAGCGAAATACCGGTATGAGCGTTATACCGGTATTGAGTCTCAGACGAAGATACAACCGAAAAATACCGGTATAATACCGGTATTTTACGTACCGGTAGGAGTCCCTGTTTCCATGACCCTTTCCAGCTCCCCTACGGTTTCCTTCCTTACCGGTTCTCCTTCCCCACTACCACCGCCCGGTGGCGTTGCCTTGCCGCTCTCCCGTCCTTCTACATCAGGGCTCTCCAAGGTCCCGCACACGTGCGCTTGGGGTTCTCCCACTCTCGTCCGCGTTGTCAGGGATACCGCGCGACGCTGACCGCGAAGACGCTAGCCCGGCTAGCCCGTCATGGCAGCCTTCGTAGCGTCGCGCGGTCTCCCTGACAACGGAAGGCACGCTGCGCGAAAGAAAGATTGGAAGGGGAAGCAAGCGCGTGAGGGGCCCCTACGCTGGAGAGCCCTGTTCTACATACTTTTCCATCGCTCCTCCCCCCTCCTTCCCCTCCTTCCCTTCCTTCCCCCTGGCCTTGACTGATGCCGTCCTTGTCAACGATGGTGCCATACTCTGACTTCCTAACCTCAACCACCTTTCTGTTTGCACTTCGCACTTCCACTTTCAGCCTTGTATTTCCAAACCTCTTATCTCCTCCCCCACCTCCTCTCGTCTGTCCTCTCCTCCTACCCTCCGTCACTTTCCCTCCGCCCAATTTCCTACACTTTACTGCCTTAAACCCACGCTCCCTGACAAGCGGTCTATCCTTTCGCACGTCCCCGACCAAATGTTAACTTGTGTTTGGATAAAATATCGAATTTAGTTGACTTAATTTTCCAATACAGTTGTATCCTATATTAATATTATTCTGCACTTTAGGTTTGAAATATCAGGTGATACAACGCCCTTATTCAAAGGACCTGAAGGCACAGAAATAAGTCCAACAGAACTTCGCAAAATCAAAGTGGATATTCGTAGGAAGATTCCTGGAAGAGCAGCTACCCACGAACTCAAGCGGGATGTACCCAACAAGGAAGATGTGGTGCTTAAAAGAAGAGCGGGTAACATGTGGTTTTTTTACCGTAATTTCTTAAGAATTTTCAGTCATTCGGCGAGAGGGTACCGCAGAGGATAATAAGCTCAACGCGGAAGATGATTCTAGGGTTTTCTAGATATCACGATCAACAGATCGAAATTTCAGAACATTGTATGCTTTCTAATGTAAAGAATGTCTCTTCTCCGTGAGACATTACTCTTCAGCTTTTAGAATCCATTAGGAGCGTGCGGATCGTCCCGAGGCTCGGGTTCCCGGCTCTCTGGACGGGTCGGAAAATTTCGGGCGGGGTCCCGATAATTTCGTATTGCTCGAGATCCCGAAGTTTTCGGGATCCCGAGACTCGTTTCGGGCTACAACCATGACCGCCATGAGCGGGCAATTTGATTTCGGGTCGGCTCGGCAAAACTCGGACGCGATCGGCTCGAAAGCCAGCAAATAGTCTGTGAATACTGAATATTATTCACTAATTGGTAGCAATGAAAATACATGTATATGTAAATGAATAATAATAGCTGGCTTTCGAGCCGATCGCGTCCGAGTTTTGCCGAGCCGACCTGAAATCAAATTGCCCGCTCATAGCGGTGATGCTTGTAGCCCGGAACGAGTATCGGGATCTCGAGCAGTACGAAAGTATCGGAATCCCGCCCGAAATTTTCCGGCCCGTCCCGAGCCCGAAACGTCGGGTGCCCGCACACCCCTGGAATCCATTCAGTTTCTGTTTAAATGTATTATCGAAGTCTGGATAAATATTTCCACGTTTTCACTTTGCTGAGTGCTACTTCTGAAGAATGGCACCCTTGTCACTAATTTCTACAGTCGCGGAGATTCCGGATTTTACCGTCATTCCGTGTCCCCTGTAATATTCAAGAATTTTCTCAATTTTATTCATCGAGTTAATAACGTATTTTTGATTCGTCCAGGATATAGGAAATTTGGGATACAACGTTGGATCACTGTATTGATCGCATACTGTGCAATATGTAAGCACAATTTATTTTACATTGACTGCTTTAAGATTACTATGCTTAACGTATCTCTTGCTTGTTGCTTTATGTACAGTATTTTTGTTTTCTTACGAGCTTGCACAAAGAATTATGCTACAGCTATATTAACTGTTATAATGAATGTAATATATTTTAGTACAAATTAATTTTCCCCCCAAAAACGTAGTTCGAACACGTTTTGTGCATTCTCCTTGTGTTCTGGTTTTGGGAATGTGTGCATGTCCAAATGAGTGGATTTTTTAAATGCTTTATGTACTAAGAGCGGACCTACTGGAAGATTTTCGCGTCTCGGAAGATGTTTGAAATCTTGACATTCGACAAGTGAAGAGGCATGATGAAACATTAAACGTTGGGTTTCAGCACTGGAAGAAACGAAATCAGAAATTGATCCTTAGAATTTTTCCAAATTTTTGCGTAGTGTGGTATTTCTTATTCTTATTCATCTTTTATTTAATTGCATTAAATAAATAACAACTTAATTTAGTTGGCTTGACAAGTTGCGTTCCAAAGCATTGTTTATTAGGGCTGGGACTATTTGTCGAATTTTTCGGTATTCGAATATTCGAATATCCAGCCTATTGTATATAGAGTGAATATCGTGAAAGCTTGAAATTGCGATTCAACAAAATGGAAGATTACTTAATCGTCTTGGAAAATGTGAACCACCTCGGAAGACTTTATCGCGGAATCATGAATCTTCTACACGCAAATTAAACTACTTTATTTGAACTATATTGAAAGGCGTATCGATATGTTTATATTTTTGTAATCAATTCGTAATAGACAATGAGTAATATTCCAAGATTTTAGCTGCATTCTTTTGAAAAATTATTTAATGCGATTTGTATACGCTATATGAAAAAGAAAAGAAAATATTACATTTTAATTAAAAATTATCAGTTGCTATCAAAATAATTAAATTTTTAAAAAATAAACATCACTTCATAATATATCTGGCACTCAAGTCAAAAAAATTGTAAGTCATTTTTAATTATGTAAAGTACTCTTTATTTATGAGGATGAAAAGTAAATTTATACATGCTTTTAGTATAGAAAATCATATAAATTAACGACAATTTATTTAACTAATTTGAAATTGACAATACGAAATGACTTGGCTCACAATTTTTCAGAGCTAGTCAGTTTATCGGAGTAGCGACGTTAATATCTTCAAGCTCTGCCACACCTGCTAGTACTGCTTAAATGCTTTTCCGATTTCTACATACGATTGCTTTTCTATTAATAAATTTACTGAACTTAACTGTAGGAGAGGGATCCAAGCCGATATTCGATAGAGAAGAAATAAAGAGAGCAATAACTGAAACAGAAGATGTCAAGGAACATCGTACTGTCGTAACTGTGAATTTGGAAAATTCAGGTATGTTTATTATTTCAAATTGCTAAGATTTATTGCAACTTCTGTTTCGCAAATATGGACATTTTAATTTTTAGAAAACAAGTCGAAAACGTTGAGAAGGCGTTCGAGGTCCTTGAGTCTTACAAGAACCCGAAGTCAAAGTCCTAGGCGCGCGTCGGCGTCGTCCCGTCACCCCAGGTTCGTGCTTGAAGAGACAATAATACTTTCCAACACAGTTAAGATTTCTTAACAAATTTGTAAATTGATACTACACAAACTTCGGGGAATTGTATTTCACCAGACTATTGCATTATTTACATAGGGAGAAAGATCATAGTAAAGAGCGGAAAGATGGTGAGAGATCTTGCAGAGACCATCGCGAGCGGCCCAGAGATCATTCTCGAGACAGGAGCAAAACAGATGGATCCAGAGACAGTCAATGGGAGAGACGACAAGGAGATAGGTCTAGAGAACAAAGAGTTCCCCTACAACGATATATTGGACCTATTCCTATTTATTATAGGGTAGGTACTTTATTTACATAAAAATGCAATAATTCAGCCATGATATAAAACTCATTCGTTTCTTTGCTCAGAATTTTCAACCGGGACCATTGATGGTTGGACCGTGGGTATTTGAGCAGAAACTGGGTTACGCCCGTGGGCAGAAATGCGCGCATTTTCATTTTCGCTGAGCAGAAATAGACATTTTATACTTCATATTAAATCGATTATTATTCGTTTAAAATGTTTTTAAAAATACTTCTTGTTTATTGTATGTGTAAAGGGAAGATTAAATATTACGTATAATAAGTTTTTTTGTCGATTATTTCATAAATAAATAATAAAAATCTATTTTTACGATAGCAGAACTCTTACATGATTAGAAATAGGGACAGTGACCTTATACCCAATTTCATAAAGATACCGTTGTGGCGTAACAATAATATTTTGGAAGGATGTTAAGTTATAAAAAGTTGACAAATGTAGCGTAAAAGAACGAAATATTCAATGAACATTTATTGTCATGTAGCGTATATGTAAGTTATATTTTCTGTCACTTCGAGGAGGGGACCACATAATTTGGTGTATGTTTTTCAAACCGTACCACAGAGGAGATATAATAAGAGGCGTCACTCCGGGCGGAACCTTTGAAGTCCTTACTTGACCTTGGCATTTAAATTGGTTGTCTATTCGAGCGGGATATTCAAATCGACTAAATGTACCTTACCGCGGTTTGCTGATTATTGTCGAAGTTTACCGACCATTGCCGAATGGGCATTTAAATTGGTTGTCTAGTGATTTCCTTAGCTTATTTCTATCCTTGTCGAGTGACGCCTCTTATTATATCTCCTCTTTGACCGTACGTAAAGAGACAAATACGCATGCGTGTGTGAACTGCACGCTTCATACGCTAGAAGGGGGAAAATTCTAGAGAATTCTAGAGAATCCTATGTGCCACCAACGCCACCAATGCACGCACAGAGTTCTTTTGGGATTTTCTTTAGTGATTCTCTAGAGAGTGATCGGACAAACGTATCGTCGCTGATTGGTTGCCGCCATTTCGGCCAAAAGCGGAAGTAGACAGAGTAAGAAACTGTAAAAAAGAAAGAGACAGAAATACGGATAGAAAGAGATAGATAAACCATCAGTTTGGACAGCAGACATAGACATATATAGACGGAGCGTGTCTGAGGGGGGTTGTAAGATTCGCGGTAAGGGGACTGTCATACAGGCAAATCGGGTAACTCCGTTCCTCCTCGGGGCTATTCGGAAATTCAATGACGTTTATATATCTATGAGGGATACTTAGTCGAAAAGGTTAGGTATACTTATACATAATTCAAAATTTCGTATATCATGTAGGTTATATATATAACAAAATTAGTAAATAGAATGAAGCTTTTTTTAAATGAAATCGTACTTATAGATATATGCAATAATATTTATATTTTTAAAGATTTTGTAAGCTTAAAAGTTCATAAACATAATTAATATGCATAAATAATTATATAGTATAATAGATATATATCGCTCATTTGCTGCGACATAACTGATGAAAAAGAAAAAAATTTATTATAAACATATTATCTATTCGATAATCAAGCAACACATTTGAATTTCTAAGATTATATATATAATATATAAATTGTTGGTTATGTATGTATATTTATTTATTTACATGTGAAATCGAATACTATCATTATTTATATTTTCTTTCTCCAACTGTTCGCAGTTTTTATTTTTCCTGCGATTTGCACAACCGCTTACTACGCAATAAGTCATTATTACACTCAATTAATATATGATTATATACAACGACCACTACGATGCTTTAGAACAGTAATAGTTGAGCAACAGTGGTTATGTTTCGAACATAGCCATTAATGCCGAACCGACAAGAACCGAATACATCCGAACCTAGCTACCGAATTGCCTGTATGGTTTCTGCCCTTTCCCCTCCGATCTTACAGTCCCCTCGCCTACAGTCCTCTCTTCCGCTCCGTCTATATAAGTCTATGACAGCAGACGATTTAATGAATGTTTAGGTTATGTTATTTCCGGTTTTGCCCGAAATGGCTGCGGTTATACCGATCACTCCCTAGAGCATGGACCTGAAGGACAGTGCCTAGTTCCGGGGGGTTACAGCGAAAGACGGAAGGGGCTGCGATGTGAGGGACGACTGGTGGTGTCCTCTACAGCCGAATATAAGTTTTAGAAATAGCGTCCTTCATTGGTATAGCCTTGT
The DNA here is from genome assembly GCA_963932275.1 of Andrena praecox. NCBI lineage: Eukaryota > Metazoa > Arthropoda > Insecta > Hymenoptera > Andrenidae > Andrena > Andrena praecox. The sequence continues at coordinate 40,947,471 of OZ010731.1, forward strand.
GACGCCATTGTGCAAAACGGTGCAAAACAGTGTAAAAGCATTGCAAAGTAACTTGTATGTGTGTAGTGTATTTATATAATTGTCTTATTATTTGGGATACTTTCGAAATTATTAGAAAATTAAATTTTCTAATAAAATAGTAAAAGTATTGTATTTGAAGGTTAAAAATTGGTATATATTGGTTTTGCCAGAAGAAATTTTCCACGGTATGGCACAGATGGCACCACAAGTCGTCCCGCTGTGGGCTACACCTATGACGGTGTGTAATGCAGGCCCACGACTGCCGTGTCGTACGTAGGAGATGGAAGAAGGAAAATACTTCGGTTGATAACGATAAATATAATACTCTCTTTATTGCGTATGCCGTGGTATGTCGATAGGAGAATCTCCCTAGCGTGAGTGTCTTGTTACCAGACTCTCGTGTCCCGCCGCTCGCAGGCGGCCTCCCTCCCTACTCCTACTTGTCCCCCACTCCTGGGGCGCAGGGGCTCTCAGGCAGTGGTGCCTACACCGCTGTAGTGTTGCGGTTTCCGCTGGTATAAATATGTGTGACTGCGTGAAGTTAATTATGGGTGCATTCCGTGTGACGCATTATGCGCATAGATCGCAGCGCAGTCGCTGCGCGCATTCATAGCGTTCCGATTCCAACAGCGCTTGAACCGCAGTAACGTCTCGGAACGGTTTTCTATGCGTTTGATGCTCGTGAGGTTGCGCGGGAATGTTCAAACTTACTTACAATTAGCTATGCAGTTGGATGGATTACGTTAAATTTAATTCGAGACTTTTGGACGGTGGTCGAAGCACGCTTCCTAACTACATCGGTTACTTCGTCCTAAGGATCGGGGACCGACTGCTAACGAAATTTGATGGCTTTATTGGTTCCTGGATTTTCTCAACCTGAGTTTTTCTATTCTTCTTGAACAGCGACAATTATTGAAAGCGAAGACCATATTTTATGAGTTTTTCAGGACGAACTGCTGCTTACCCAGCGTAATTTGGTAAACAGATGTGTAAAGGAAAAATGAAGTTATTTATTATCCGCGTCCGGTGTAAATTCAAGGTTTTGAAGGCTATTGAATACAACCGCAGGCTCTAGTACGTCTTCTGGATTAGAGTATAGCTGTAAAGTTAGCATTATAAGAGCACATTCGAAAAACTTAGCAGTAAAAGCCTTTAAGAAATAAAAATACGCGCTACGTATTTGCTTCCTTCCTCATCTTTCGTTTCGACCCTGCCTAAAACCTTCTAGGGATGTGTTGTTCGCTTCGAAATTGAGACCGTTACGTTGGTTGCAATTCATACCGCGAGTGCAGAGATGGCAGTACCAATTTTGTAGAATTCCCTAGAATCCTCCAACTTCCAGCTTATAATGCGTGCAGCAAGTGCAGAAAATAAAAGCATGGGCAGTCAATGCGCATATTACGCGCATGCGTATTTGTCGCTTTACGTGTGCTTCTGTATTTCGAATTCAAATACTGCAAACAGGGGAAAGTAGGGTACTTCCGGCTATATACGAAAGAAACGCTATAAAATTTGAGCAACTTACACATTTGCTAGTTTTTTTATATGAATTGATAGTTTGAAGTGTCTAGATTTTATTAGTATGACCGAGAAAGCATAAATTTACGTTGTAACAAAGTTGGAAGCAATAACACAAAAAAGTTCATTTGACTGGAATTACGGAATTAACGTGGGGTAATTCCGGCCATGATTTTTCTTTACAATAGAAGTGAGAAAACTGTTAAATTAATAAAAAAAATATTATTTTTTTGTTTTAAAATTAATTCCCACATGAATCACAAATGTATTCTTCAGGGGTATTCCATCCTGAACATTCTTCATTTGCCCATGGACCACATGGCTATATAATTGTATATAAATCGCGAAATTTTTACTTTTTCTTACAAGGCGGGGGAACTCACGTAGCGTCTTATGTGATATTTTATAACCTAATTTTCAATAAATCAGAATTCTATCATTAATGTTCCAGAAAAGTAGTTTCAGTTTAAATTTCCAGAGACCGGGAAACTTTTTTATAAATAATATAGAATTGGAACACGATTTCTGTTCCCCGAGAATCGATTCCATAGGATCGACCTATACTGTAAAATCGATCCAAAAAATCGAACATTATGGTGCAAAAGATCGATCTTTCGATTGGTCCCCTTCTCAAAGTGACAGAAAATATAACCTACATACATGCTAATTACATGACAATAAATATTTATTGGAAATTTCGTTCTTTTACGCTACATTTGTCAACTTCTCATGTCTTAACATCCTTCCAAAATATTATTATTACGCCGTAACGGTATCTTTATGAAATCGGGTACAGCGTATAGGTTATATTTTCTGTCACTTTGGGGAGCGGATTAGGAAGTTGTGGAGTGTAATTATTCGTGATTAAGAAATCAAAATTTCCATTCATAACGTCATTTTCTGAGTATATTTCATCAAAATAGTAAGTTTTAGCTTAATTTGTTCATGTTTACCAAATTCGTACGTTTTATTACATTCTAATTGATTTTAGCTTCAATTTTTTGGTTTACAGATTTAAATGCTTGATAGGATGACCTTATACCCGATTCCATAAAGATACCGTTGCGGCGTAACAATAATATTTTGGAATGATGTTAAGTTATAAAAAATTGACAAATGTAGCGTAAAAGAACGAAATATCCAATAAACATTTATTGTCATGTAGCATATCTATAGGTTATATTTTCTGTCCTTTCGAGGAGGGGACCACATAATTTCGACGCGCGTTACGAAGAGTAGCACGTTTCATTTTTTTCTTACGGATAACTGCATGTAGAAAAAATGAAACGTGCTACTTTTCGTAACGCGCGTCGATTTGGTGTATGTTTTTCAAAGCATACGTAAAGAGACAAATACGCATGCGCGCATCAACTGCACGCTTTATGCGCTAGAGGTGGGAGAATTCTAGGGAATCGTATGCTCCACCAACGCAACCAATGCACGCATAGACTGACACGGAACGGTTTTCTCTGCAGTCGTTGCGCATAATGCGTCACACGGAATGCACCCTATAAGACATAGGAATATCGAGGTTAGATGTAGAGCGAAATTCAAAATCCTTTTGTACTGAAAGATAGATTTATTATAATTAGATTCGAAGCGTACGAGAACCTAGGGGTGCATTCAGTAATTCTCAAAACTACAGTTAGGCCAGGCGAGGATAATAAATAGCTTAACTTTTCCTTCCACATCTGCGTGCCAAATTTCAATGAAGGGGCAGTTGCTCGTCTTGTAAAACCATTTAAAACTCTGCTTTCCCTTTCAATAATTGCCGATGTCCTGTTAGGGTAAAAACTCAGCTCGGGGGAGGCTGAAAGTCATAAAGTCATAAACTTTGCGCCGGCGACGCCGTCTTGACCCTGAGGGTTGCGCTTACCTACCTGTTAGAAATGTATGTACGGTACGCAGCCTATGTAAAGTATATGTAATCGGAAAGCGTGCCTCGACCACCAGCCGAGAGTGGAGGGAAGCGCGAAGGAAGGGCCAAGGACGGAGAGATGGCAGAAGGACAACCCACTGACGAAACTTAAGGGATGTCATTGCCTTGATTGGACGAAGGAATCCGAGGAGGGAGTCGGAAGAACAAGCCAAAATTAGAGGAGTAGGGCGCTCGGAGGTGACGAGCGAGGAGTAATTTGTAGGAAGAGGAGATCGAACTTGTTAGCAGAACAGTAAACATCGAGCTACCAATATAATCCAGACACTGAAAGTATTCAGAAATGTACATTTATTTCATTCCATAACTTGAAATTCCCGCGCAAACTCGCGAGCTGAGTGCTTCAGCGCTCCACGGGCACGGACCCGCCGTCTAATCGAAAACCCCACAGAATCGCGCAACAGTAGCGATCCGACTCTGGAACGTCTGCGGTGGGATCACCCGAGAAGAAAGAAGATGAAGGGTCACCACCCTAGAGAGGGAAAGAAAGAGCGTTTCGTCCCGGGTCCGCCAGAGGACTCGTCAGTAAGGCTTACCTGGCGGAACCCTGCCTTACGGCCGATTTCCGGCCGATTTCTTTACCTCCAGATATCTGCCAGTCAGAGTTATCTGGCAGATATCTGGCACATGCCTATTTCTTCACCTCCAGTCTCGAGTTATCTGCCAGTTGTCCTCCGGTCAATTTGACTAGAGGTTCGGGCACCGGATAACTGCTGGAACTGCCAGTTAGTGCGTTTTTGCAGTAGTGGGGGAAGTAGGGAATGTGAAACAGAGTTATGCTTGTGAAACTGTTCTGGACGCCAGTGTATACTTTGCGACGTCAAGCGATTTTAGTTTTGTTGAAAAAGGGCAATGTGATCCCGCGCCTGGTTTTTATCTTTCCAGGTTGAAGCATTAGTTTTCTTATTTTCTATAATATGTTTGTATTTCATGACTATCTATTAATAACTCCTTCTCTTCATGCGTAAAATTAGCGCTTCTGCTCATTTTATCCTGTAAAGAACAATGTGAAAATAAATGAATGTACATATCACTCATTTACTGCAACAACGACATAACTCCAAATTCACGATTTTAGGGGAAACGGGTTTGAAAGTTTCGTTAGACAACAACCGCTTTTTCTATACTAATAACTCAAAATGTCGTTGTTACAGCAAATGAGCGATATAAGTGTAATGTACTGCAATAATCTACTTCAATGGCTTCAATCAGCGTATATCCCTTTTTCAATACTGTTGAACAGCGTTCAATAGCGTCAATCGATCGAATCGATTACTGGCGATCACCATGCGATCACTTTTGAACAGCTTCGCAATGAAGTTGTCGCTTTACCTTTTTTGCGGCGTTGCCGCGTCAACCTTTCAGTCAGTTAACCATAGGATCCAAAAGCGTGAAGAAACACGCACTACTGCCATCTGGCAGATAGCATCTAGCTGGCCGCTAGCTAACCGGGACTTTGTCCAGAGATGAAGAAATCGGGCGTTAGACACGCTGGGTATCATGACTGGGACGGAACTTGTATATATCCTAACCGGAGGGCGATGGAACACCAGCGAGAAGCCCTGGTGCCGGGTAGCCCTCTGGTGGCATGTCGATGAACACCTACCGGACCCCTAAGTTCACTGAAGTTAGAGCACTAAAGAGGTGAGTATGCGCATCCGCCATATTGGGTCCTCTGGAGAGAGGATATTATTGAGTACCCGCCTTTTTGAGTATTGTCAAAGTCGCTTTATAAACCAAATATAAACTTAAGTGTAATATAATACTCTAATAATGTGTCGTGCCGCCGTGTATCAATATCAACAACGCATATTTTGTTTATAAAGTGAATCTGGCAATACTCAAAAAGGCGGGTACTCAATAATCTTCTCTCTCCAGAGGACCCAATATGGCGGATGCGCATACTCACCTCTTTAGTGCTCTACTGAAGTAGATGGCGCTCTCATAGTATTTGGTATTTCCATTAGCATCCCTGCGCGTCTCCCGACGCAAGTTTGAATCTACTCCTGTTCAGTTCACAAACCCACGAGTAATACATTAACAAAAATGGAAGGTGCTCGATATTCACCGTATAAACGCAACGCTTTCATGACCGCAGTTCGCGAGGGAAGAATAGAGAAAGTAAGACACATAATTAATTCTCGCGGTCCATGCTACGCGGAAGAATGGAAAGACGGGTATTCTCTACTGCGTACTGCCGTTGAGAGGAAACATACCGAACTCGCTAAACTACTTTTAACAAGCGGTTCCAAAGTTAACAGCAGACACAAAAACCCTTCTAATTCTCCGCTCCATCACGCCGTTCTAAACGGCGACATAGAGCTTGTTCGGATGCTTCTCGATAAAGCTGCCAATATCGACGCCAGGAATACCCACGGTAAAACTCCGCTTCACAACGCCGTGCAAAGCAGGAGAACCGAAATTATTGCCATACTTGTAAACTCGAACGCGAACATCAACGCCGCCGACAAAAGCAACTCGACTCCGCTGCACGTTGCTGTTACCAACAACAGCAAAGAAGCTGTAAACCTTCTTTTAAGCAGGGGGGCTAATGTCGATGGTAGAGGAAACAATGCCACGACTTCTGGTCGCTTCACAGCGATTACAGGGTATCTACAAATTGTTCAGTCTCCGTTTAAAATATATACCTCGCGTTAATTCTCTGCTCGCCTCTATGTTTAGGGACAGCTGTACACCGTTGCACCTGGCCGTCGACGGATGCAACGACGAGATCGCCGAATTGCTTTTAAATAGCGGCGCCGACGTCGACGCTAAAAGAAGCAACGGCGCGACTCCTCTTCACGCTGCGACGGAGAAGAGGAGTTCACGGATCGTCGGGCGTCTCTTGAAATACGGCGCTAACGTTAATTCCACGTACGCGTCTCGGAAAGGTTACACATCGCTGCACATCGCCGGCGAAAATGCCAGCGAAAATATCGTCGAATTGCTTTTAACCAGCGGCGCCGACGTAAATGCTAAAGCAAGCGGCGGCATAACTTGCCTCCACATCGCGTCGGAGAGAGGGTACCCGCGACTTGTCCAGTACCTTTTAAACCACGGGGCCGACGCGAATTCCGCGTTAACCGCCACACCTCGGCGCGGCTATACGCCGCTGCACCTTGCCGCGGAGAAAGGTGCCGAGGATATTATAAAACTGATTTTAAGCAAAGGCGCCGATGTAAACGCCGCGGGAAAATACGGCGCGACTTCTCTCCATCTTGCGACCCAGCGCGGGTATCTAAAGATCGTCGAGCTCCTTCTGAAACGCGGAGCTTCTGTTAATTCTGCGTACACCGCCACAACTCTGGAAGGGTACACGTCGCTGCACCTTGCCGCTCAGACAGGTGGCGACGAGATCGTCGAAACGCTGTTAAGTAGAGGCGCCGATATAAACGCTAAAGGAAAGGATGGCAGGGTTTCTCTTCATATCGCGTTGGAAAAGGGGCATTTACGAGTCGCTGAGCACCTCTTAAAACGCGGAGCTTGCGTTCGGCCCGCGTACACCTCTGTATCTCGGGAAGGTTATACACCGTTGCACCTTGCCGCCGAGAAAGGTGCCGAGGATATTGTAAAATTGATTCTAAGCAAAGGCGCCGATGCGAACGCCGAAGGAAAATGCGGCACGACTTCGCTGCATCTCGCGACGCGGCATGGGTATTCGAAAATCGTCGAGCACCTCTTGAAACACGGAGCTTGTATGCATTCTACACCTCAGAAAGATCAGTCACTGTACATAGCTGTTGCGAACGGACACGACAAGATTGTTAAGCTACTCTTCGAATACGGAGCTAACGTTGATTCTAAAGACAAGGGCGGTAAAGCTATACTGCGCCTCGCTGTTGAAAAAGGATGCTCGATAATTGTCAAGGATATTTTAAAGCATCGCCCCGATCCGAACGACGGAAGCAACAGCGGCGCTCTTGGGGTCGCGGTGCAGGGCTGTGGAATAGAGTACGCGGAGATCGTTAAGAACCTACTTGAATATGGCTTTAAACTCAACCCGAAAGACCCAAACGATTTTATGCTCGCCGCTGTCGAGAAAAATTATGTGAGCATTCTTGAAGAACTGTTGAACTACGGCGCTGATGTTAATAAGTTGCACGACTCGACGTTAAAAAGAGGTTCTATACCTTTGCATGTCGCGACCAAAAAGGGACACGAGGAAGCAGCCAAATTATTGATAAGCTACGGGGCTGATGTAAATGCGCCAGACGAAACTGGAAAGACGCCGATATTTTTTGCTACCGAGAATGCCGATGTAAAAATTACCAAGCTGCTTTTAACGCACAAGGCTAATGTGAAAGATAATCCCGAGCTGCTGAATATTGCGGTTAAAAACGATTGCGCAGAACTCGTTGAAGCTCTTTTACAGCAAGGCGCCGATGTTAACGCTATCGATAAATGTGGAAGAATGCCGTTGCACTTTATTGTTATAGACGGGAAACGAAAACGTTACGGATTTCCTCGTAGAGATTCTGATGCTAAGGGAGAAGTCGCCAAGTTGCTTCTAAGCAGGGGAGCTGATGCAAATGCTAGAGTTGAGACTTGCGCGACGTTAGACTGGAGAGCTTACGCGAACACTAGCGGCGTAAATTCTATGATGATGCTTCATGCCGCTATTGACAAAGGGTATGTGAAAGTCGTCGAGGCTCTTTTGGAATATAACGCGGATGTTAATTCCACGTGTGACGATGGGACAACACCGTTGCATATTGCTGCCGAACGAGGTAGCGAAGTAATTACCGGAATGCTTTTGAACAAAGGAGCCGATATTAATGCTGAGGAATGCAATGGAATGACTGCTCTCTTTCTGGCAACTGAAGGCGGTCATAAAGAGGTTGTGGAGCTATTACTAAAACGCGATGGCAAAATTGATGCTAGGAAGAAACATGACTTAACGACACCGCTTCACATCGCTACTGAACGTGATCATCTGAACGTTGTCAAGCTTCTCTTAAAATTAGGTGCCAACGTCGATTCTGCAGATAAATCTGGCGCGACGCCGCTTCACATTGCTTGTCGCAAGGGCCATGGAGACGTTGTTACGGTTCTCCTAGAGCACGGTTCTGATATTACTATTAAGAGCAAAGACAATTACACGGCGCTTAATTTCGCTATGAAAGATTATGATTATGAAGAGTATGATGACTTTGCTGATTTTGATGAAGATATTCATGAAGATCCTCGTGTAAATGTTATTGAGCTCCTTAAACGTCACATGGTCAAAATGAGAGCTGCAAATTTATATACGGACAACGACGATGTACTATCAATTCCCTCGATTAGCAGCGATGACGAAGAACTAACGGATTTTGAAGATGAATATGACGACGTAATGGAAAGCAGGCACGATAAGAGGGTTCGCAGGGAAAGAAGGTTGTCCAGAAATGATTTTCAGAACGATTGTGAGGAAGAAATAGTAAGCCTGAAGAGCGAGATGGTTGCTAATACTAATATTACGTTTTATGATATCTTGACGAGAGGTGTAAGTCAAGTAGCGATGTACGCAAGAAACGAAAGTATAGTTGGGACCTTCGCATCAGACGATTACAAAATAAAATTTCCAAGATATGCCAGGATGATAAAAAGTAATTTTAGAAAGGGGGAGAAAAGGAAAGAGTTTCTGGAAGAAGGTAATAAAATTTTCTGCGTCCTCTTTAACGATTTACCCGGGTTACCGCGTGACTGTATTGAAAGGATACTTAGCTACTTGAATGACGAAGATTTAAGTGCTTTAATGGATGCCGGCAAGCCTTTTGTATATTGCCAGCAGTCCTAATAATGTGATAATTACTTCGAACATACCAAAAATAGTATAGATAAGCTTAAGTTAAGGAGAAATGCTCAAAAAGGCGAGGACAGTCATAGTTTATGCCAATTCTTAAATGTTTTTATTTCAATGTTATGAAAGATATTTTATTTATTTTAAATAAAGCGCCAACATGTGTGGCAAAGTTGGGACTTGCCTCGCCTGCCTCATTACGCTCAATGTACAACAATAGCATTATTATTACCAATACAGTATGATATTATGTCCAGATAAGATCTCTGTTATCTGCATAATGCAGTTAATATTTATAACTTTTTTACCGTAATAAAATATATATATTTTATAAAGTAAGTCTACTTTGAATTTGAAAATTTACCCGAGTTCTTGGGAGCCTCGGATGTCTTTCAGTAAACTCAAATTCAAATTTATTAGTTCAACCTTTCCCCGCTGCGCGACGTTAATATTTGTGCCCGTGTAGGGGTCCGGTAGGTGTTCATCGACATGCCACCAGAGGGCTACCCGGCACCAGGGCTTCTCGCTGGTGTTCCATCGCCCTCCGGTTAGTATATATACAAGTTCCATTCCAATCCTGATACCCAGCGTGTCTAAGGCAGGGTTCCGCCAGGTAAGCCTTACTGACGAGTCCACTGGCGGACCCGGGACGAGAAACGCTCTTTCTTTCCCTCTCTAGGGTGGTGACCCTTCCTCTTCTTTCTTCTCTCGGGTGATCCCACCGCAGACGTTCCAGAGTCGGATCGCTACACCCGGTCAAAGAAGAGATATAATAAGAGGCGTCACTCGACAAGGACAGAAATAAGCTAGGGAAATCACTCGACAACCAATTTAAATGCCCATTCGGCAATGATCGGTCAACTTCGGCAATAATCAGCAAATTGCGGTAAGGTACATTTAGTCGATTCGAATATCCCGCTCGAATAGACAACCAATTTAAATGCCAAGGTCGAGTAAGGACTTCAAAGGTTCCGCCCGGAGTGACGCCCTCTTATTATGGGCGCTTTCCGATTCACGCATAATGCGCATAAAGTGCTTAGGATGTATCACGTACCCTATGCACTTCATGCGCATTCAGTGTTCACGGGAAAAGGCCTGATAGCTCTCGGCTACCCTCTGTTGCGCATCCCCGCGACGAGCTGTGACGTCAAACCAATCAACGCCAAGCTGGTAAACGAATCGAATCGACGCCAGTGGCTGGCTTCGTTTCCCAGCTTGGCGTTGATTGGTTTGACGTCACAGCTCGTCGCGGGCATGCGCAACAGAGGGTAGCCGAGAGCTATCAGGCCTTTTCCCGTGAACACTGTGCGCATTATGCGTGAATCGGAAAGCGCCCCAAATCTCCTCTTTGCTCTGGTGCCGCATTGGCGATTGGTTGTGATCGCGCAAGCGCAATCGTATTTTCATCGAGTAAGAGTGAATCAGAACCCATGATCAGAACCAATTGGAACCAGGGTGAAAGACAGAATCAATCACCAATGCGGCACCAGGGTACCACGTGACCGTGTCCCCCGCTCCCCAAAGCTGCTTCACTCCCCTCGCCTAAAGTTGCAACTATTGCTCCATCCCTATTGGGAAACTTGGTGGAGGCGTGGCTTAGATTTCAGCGCTGTGGTGGTAAGTTGGCAAACTATTGAAAGTAGGCCCGGATCCCACCGAACATTCCAAATAAGTATTTATTAATCGAACAAGCAAAAATTTAGTGTTCAAAAAAATTTAAAAACACTCGTTTTTCACAACATGTCTATATAAACACTGTTAATCATACGGACTTCGACGGATTTCGGCCTACTCTCAGTAGTTCAATTTTCTGCCACTAGTTGGCGTGTCGAAATTCTAGGGTTTCCCAATATCCCTATGTCCATGGCACGATGTAAGAAAGATAGGTGGACCGACTACGCTACCCCCACCAAAAAACTGCTGTGATCTTAAAGAAAAAGTTACTTGTCCCTCCCGCAGAGGGTATTAGTGTAACATGTGAACAATATCACGTTTACTTCCTTATGTTTCTTTTACACCGTGCCATAATCACGTGCTTAATACCAAGTGGGTTCCAAAATTTGTAATGACTTCATGCACCTCCAATAAAAAGTTTTATAAAGTAAAATATTTTAACTTTTAAAATTAATTAAACTGAGAAAATGAGAGTCGGTTAACGACCAAACAAATATTTATCGTTATGTAAAATGCTTATTTTATGAGGATAAATTATACTTAGGATAATATTATAACAAACACACATTAAGACTTTGTTTCAATTATACAAATATTTATTTATTTGTTGTACAGTTTGGCTGTTTTCTTTTTTTCTTTGCTCTTAGAATACTCTCTATTTTTTATTCTAGCTACTTGTCGCATTCTTAAGGTTAAATAATAATGTATGCAGTCCCTTGTAAAAGAAACATAAGGAAGTAAACGTGATATTGTTCACATGTTACACTAATACCCTCTGCAGGTGGGACAAGTAACTTTTTCTTTAAGATCACAGGAGTGGGGATAGAGTCGGTCCACCTATCTTCCTTACACCGTGGTCCATGGTAAAGATACACGGCCGACATATGTACAGGGTGTCGAACATGTACTTGGCGTCGAGACGCTACCGCGTCTCTATTTAGATACAGAAACTGAATTTGTTTATTTTTCATCGTATCCACATGAAAGTGACACCAATGGATTCCTGCCATTTCCCCGATTAAATTGACAGAAAATAATGGAAATCGGACTAATCTTAACGAAGCTAATTTTACATTACACAAATCAATTTCTCACGTAATTTCCTCAATTATGGTCGGAATAATATCATTTCCGGGGCCAATTTGATATAGAAAACATAAGTCATCGATCGACGTCACTTTCGCGAAGATCCGATTAGAAATGCAGAACTTCAGATTCGCCACTGCTTACAAGGAGAGTATTTTAGGTGTCCGCCTCCGATCATTTTGATTTTTGGATATGTTATAGAGGACCGAAAAATAAGAAATACGTGTCTTTTTATTTTCCCCCGTTTTCATATTTGGGCGGGTGAAAACTGCGTTCAAAGTTAGGGGTGAAAAATCATTTCTGTGGACTTTTTGAAAATCTGGCGAGTCAGTCATATTTCGCATTCAAAGACACAAAATTCGTCCATTGACACTATTCCCCTATCTCTAATAGTTCTCGAGATATTCCACAAAAATGAGTTTTTAACCCTAACTTTGAACGCAGTTTTCACCCCCCCCCCCCCCAAATATGAAAACGGGGAAAACTAAAAAACACGTATTTCTTATTTTTCGGTCCTCTATAACATATCCAAAAATCAAAATGATCGGAGGCGTACACCTAAAATACTCTCCTTGTTAGTGCGCGTGCCGTGTGCTTGGCGCGCGACATTGCAAGTATGGCCCCGCTGGTTTCGAGCGTGGAGGACCACGAAGCCCAGCGAGACGCATGATTGCTGCAGATTGCTGGCGGCATCGCCTTTGACCACCCTTCGTAACCGAGCGCCCGACACCCGAGAGCCATGGGGCCGTGCAACGTTGGGCATGTTGGACTCCTCGTTCGGCTCCAGCCGGTCTGCCGGCGTGGTCCTCGATCCATCCACGGCGTCATAAGTTTCATTGGCTGTGTGTACGGCCGTGCTATCTGGAGCTTCCGTCCTCGGTAGTTTGTGCCATCCATCGACACCAGCTTCGCCCAGATGTTCGCCCGAAATGCCGCACTTTTGAATAACGAATATGGCGTCCCCGTGTTACCGCACGTTCTTCCTTTCCGCGAATCGCTCGCGAGCCGCGAGCTTTCTTCCCGCGAGTGACTCGCGCTTGATAATACTCTGCGCAGTTGCCGCGGCCTGGGCCCATAACCTGTTAACGCAGCAGCTTGTTAGAAACACTTGGGCGAACAATGGACCGTGCTTTATTAGATAGACTGATATGCACACTGTTTGGTATCTCCAGGAACACTGACCACGCATGGTGCGACTCGCGTCGCGCTTCCGTTTGAAAAAAATCAGTCGGATATATCGGAGCGCGACATCTAGCCTCGGCAGAATGGCTATCATCAATTTAACAATTATCCTGACTGCGTGCTTTTTCACACTTGTTATTTTCTCCAACGGTAGGTCGCATTTATTCCCTTATATCCTCAGCATGATCGTAAGATAAAGGTTATGTCGCACCTTTTCATTCGCGAGCAAATTCTTACGAACAATGCGACTGCAGCTTATTTCTCGTGCTACAATGTTGCGATAGAATCTTATTAATAGCGCAAGCGGAACCATCGACGGTTCTAACTGGTTTGCAACGATTTTAAGTCAATTTCGTCTTATTACCTTCGATTGTTTATCGCACGAAATATAAGCGCAAAGTTTCAGTATAACAGATATAGAGGCCAATATCTCACGGAAACATAAGCTAAAAGTACCCAACAAAATATTCTGTCGCAGATTTTGCGCCCCGGAAAATTATCTCGTTTTTATAGCGCTTAGATAATTTCACAGATAGCGCTTAAAATTGGTTTCCTATTCTGCTGCAAATTCGCCCTTATCCCGTATCGATAACAATTTTGTCGTTTGGAGTAACGGAAATAATTATTCCAGGATCGCCGACGCTTCTATTCGTGACGCAGAAGGACATTAGAATGGCTAACGCGTCTCGCACGAACAAAGTGGCTACTATCGTAAAGGACCTCTCGGAAGGCGCGGCTTTGGATTTCTATTTCGAGCGAGAGCTGGTGTGCTGGTCGGACAGCGGCCTGGAAATAATTCAGTGCGTCCAAACGAACGGCACGCACACCGGCGAAAGGATGGTCGTAGTGAATTCTAGTTTAATCTCGCCCGACGGCCTGGCCTGCGACTGGTACACAGGGAAACTGTATTGGACGGACGGCGAGAAGAATAGAATAGAGGTGACCAGTATAGACGGGCGTCACAGGAAGGTACTTTTCTGGACGGACATTTATCAACCGAGAGCTATCGCTCTCGTGCCGATGAAGAGCATACTCTTCTGGACGGACTGGGGCGACGTGCCCAAGATCGAGAGAGCCGCGATGAACGGAGATCCGGCGACCAGGGAGGTGATCGTGTCCGACGATATATTCTGGCCGAACGGTTTGACGGTGGATTACGAGAACGAGTTGGTTTACTGGGTGGACGGGAGGCTGAGGTTCATCTCGGTGATGGACTACTACGGGAAGAATAGACGGAAGGTGGTGGAGCAAGGGTTGGATTATCCGTTCGCGGTGACATTCTTCGATCACAAATTGTACTGGACCGACTGGAAGACGTGGTGCGTGCATTCGTACGACGTACACCAGAATCCGGCTCATCCTAGGGAATTGCTGCACGGAGAATATATTCCCGGCGATATAGAAGTCTGGGACGTCAGGAGGCAACCGCGCGGCGCTCATCCGTGCGAGAAGAATAACGGAAATTGCTCGCACTTGTGTCTTCTCAGTATGACGGAGCCTGGGTATAGCTGCGCGTGCCCCACAGGTGTAAAATTAGTGGATAATTTCACTTGCGCCGAAGGACCGGAAGAATTGCTGTTGATAGTTCAAAGAAATGAAATTTGTCGAATATCTTTAGATTCCCCTGATTATACTAACTTTGTGCTGCCATTAGCAGGTATGATTATTTCGTAGCTTTAATCCTTTTGCGAATTACTTTGTATTAGGGCTGGGACTATTCGAATAATTTAATATTCGAATATTTTACAAGTATTCCAATGCTACGAATAAACTTCGAATATTTGAGTATTCGAATGGTATTATTCGAATACTATTCGAATATTTCAGTAGTCGAATATTTCAGTAGTCGAATATTTCTGTATTCGAATATTTCAGTAGTCGAATATTTCTGTATTCGAATATTTCAGTAGTCGAATATTTCAGCAGTCGAGTATTTCAGTATTCGAATATTTCAGTATTCGAATATTTCAGTAGTCGAATATTTCTGTATTCGTATATTTCAGTAGTCGAATATTTCAGTAGTCGAGTATTTCAGTATTCGAATATTTCAGTAGTCGAATATTCGAATATTTCAGTAGTCGAGTATTTCAGTAGTCGAGTATTTCAGTAGTCGAATATTTCAGTAGTCGAATATTTCAGTATTCGAATATTTCAGTATTCGAGTATTTCAGTAGTCGAGTATTTCAGTAGTCGAGTATTTCAGTAGTCGAGTATTTCAGTAGTCGAGTATTTCAGTAGTCGAATATTTCAGTATTCGAATATTTCAGTAGTCGAATATTTCAGTAGTCGAGTATTTCAGTAGTCGAGTATTTCAGTAGTCGAATATTTCAGTAGTCGAATATTTCAGTAGTCGAATATTTCAGTAGTCGAATTTTCAGTATTCGAATATTTGAGTATTCGAATATTTGAGTATTCGAATATTTGAGTATTCGAATATTTCAGTAGTCGAATATTTCAGTAGTCGAATTTTCAGTATTCGAATATTTGAGTATTCGAATATTTGAGTATTCGAATATTTGAGTATTCGAATATTTGAGTATTCGAATATTTCAGTATTCGAATATTTCAGTATTCGAATATTTGAGTATTCGAATATTTGAGTATTCGAATATTTCAGTATTCGAATATTTCAGTAGTCGAATATTTCAGTAGTCGAATATTTCAGTAGTCGAATATTTCAGTATTCGATTATTTCAGTATTCGAATATTTCAGTAGTCGAATATTTAAGTATTCGAATATTTCAGTAGTCGAGTATTTCAGTAGTCGAGTATTTCAGTAATCGAATATTTCAGTAGTCGAATATTTGAGTATTCGAATATTTCAGTAGTCGAATTTTCAGTATTCGAATATTTGAGTATTCGAATATTTGAGTATTCGAATATTTGAGTATTCGATTATTTCAGTATTCGAATATTTCAGTAGTCGAATATTTCAGTATTCGAATATTTCAGTAGTCGAATTTTCAGTATTCGAATATTTGAGTATTCGAATATTTGAGTATTCGAATATTTGAGTATTCGAATATTTCAGTATTCGAATATTTGAGTATTCGAATATTTCAGTATTCGATTATTTGAGTATTCGATTATTTGAGTATTCGAATATTTCAGTATTCGAATATTTCAGTATTCGAATATTTCAGTATTCGAATATTTCAGTAGTCGAATATTTCAGTAGTCGAATATTTCAGTATTCGATTATTTCAGTATTCGAATATTTCAGTAGTCGAATATTTAAGTATTCGAATATTTCAGTAGTCGAATATTTCAGTAGTCGAGTATTTCAGTAGTCGAGTATTTCAGTAATCGAATATTTCAGTAGTCGAATATTTGAGTATTCGAATATTTGAGTATTCGATTATTTCAGTATTCGAATATTTCAGTAGTCGAATATTTCAGTATTCGAATATTTCAGTAGTCGAATATTTCAGTAGTCGAATATTTCAGTATTCGATTATTTCAGTATTCGAATATTTGAGTAGTCGAATATTTGAGTATTCGAATATTTCAGTATTCGAATATTTCTGTATTCGAATACTGACCCACTTCAACATATCCAATTCGAATACTTAAATATTCGAATAGTATTTGGATACATGGATATTCGAATAGTATTTGGATACATGGATATTCGAATAGTATTTGGATACATGGATATTCGAATAGTATTTGGATACATGGATATTCGAATAGTATTTGGATACATGGATATTCGAATAGTATTTGGATACATGGATATTCGAATAGTATTTGGATACATGGATATTCGAATTATATTCGCCGAATAATTGCGTAACCGAAGTATTCGAATACCGAAAAATTCGACAAATAGTCCCAACCCTACAACGTATGGGTGAGATGGAAAGCACTTTTTTACATAAAAAAAGAAAACACATCTTCAACCATACTGCCCTCCTTAGTTAAACTGGCCTATCTAGCATTTTTTCATTTTTGAGATATGTTGAAATATTTGAAGTAGCACACGTCTTTTACCTTTTAAGTAATGCTGGAAAACTCTAAGTGCTTCGTAAATATTTATAAACAGTCTAATGTATTTAACCTAACTTATTTCCAAATGGTTAAAATATCCTATCTAAAACAATTAATTAATTGGTACGTTAATAATACATTACCTACCGGTACACCTATTACAAAAAAAAATATTAGGCTGTTACGAAATAATGACAACATGTTTTAATTTGAATAAAGGAAAATAAGGACGGTACAAAGTAAATGAGAAAACTTCGGTTTTCTCGGTTGTTTCAAAATGCTAGATAGGACATTTTAACTAAAGAGGGCAGCATACTTTGTCGTATTATTGGCCAGCGAAAGGGTTAATGCAAATCGATATAAACCGAGGTATCCTTAAGCCAACCTTTCCAAGATGACAATCTAATAATTTAACATCATTTTTTTTTTAATAAATTCAGGGATCAAGCATGCAATAGCGATTGACTTCGATCCTGTGCAAGAAATGCTTTATTGGACCGATGAAGAGGCTTGCGCGATTCGCCGAGCCTCCCTTGATGGCTCCAATCAAGAGGACATAATAACAACCGAAGTAGAAAATCCCGACGGAATAGCTGTTGACTGGTTGGCTCGCAATCTCTATTGGACCGATACGGGGACGGATCGAATCGAGGTGGCCAGATTAAACGGCACCAGTAGAAAGGTGCTAATAAACGAGGACCTAATCGAGCCTAGAGCAATCGCTCTGGCCCCGCAACTGGGTTGGATGTTTTGGACCGACTGGAACGAGAAGCGGCCGAAAATAGAGCGAAGCAACCTCGACGGGACAGAGCGCGTTCTTCTCGTAACTAAGGACATCGTCTGGCCGAATGGAATTGCCTTGGATCTAGCGAGATGGAAGATTTATTGGTGCGACGCAAAGACGGACAAGATCGAAGTCTGTAACATGGACGGCACGGACAGAAGGGAAGTAATCACGGACAACCTGCCGCATCTTTTTGGTTTAAGCTTGTTAGGCGATTATTTGTATTGGACCGACTGGCAGAGGCGGAGCGTGGATAGAGCGCACAAGCTTACCGGCGGCGAGAGAGAAGTTATCGTCGACCAGGTTCCAAATGTTATGGGATTAAAAGCGGTCCATCTAGGGAAAGTTAATGGCACGAATCCGTGCGCGGAGAATAATGGAGGATGCAGCCATTTGTGCCTGAATCGGCCGGAAAACAAGTACGTCTGCGCTTGCCAGATCGGGTACGAGTTAACGAAGGACAAAAGGACTTGCGTTGTCCCAGATGCATTTATGCTATTCGCAAGGAAGGAGAATATTGGGAGAATTAGTATCGAGAACGCGAATAACGATAATATCATCCCATTGACCGGCGTTAAGGATGCAAGGTAAATTTGACAATTTCGAGCGCAGAATTTGAATAAATCGAAGTGTTATTAAAAGCAATCGCCGGAAGTATTAATATTTCTAATGTCCGCGTATCGGAAAAATTTATCAGTTTAAATATTCTCCACTTGTACCAGCGCCTTGGATTTCAACATAGCAGACAATCGCATTTATTGGACGGATGTTAAATTGAAAACAATCACGAGAGCCTTCATAAACGGTTCCGATATGGAACGAGTCGTCGATCTTGGTCTGGAGACACCCGAAGGTTTAGCGATAGATTGGATCGCTCATAATTTATACTGGAGTGATACAGGAACGCGGCGAATAGAAATGGTTCGTTTGGAAGGCTGTAGTAGGAAAGTTCTTGTGTGGAATAATATTATCGAACCTAGGTGTCTGGCTCTTGATCCTGGTAGAGGGTAATTATATTAGATTAATTTCCAAATTTAATTTTTACATATCTGCGCGAAAGAACAATTCTTTTTAACGTTTCCATACTTCTCGAAAGAAGTGGAATTTTTGTTAAAATCCTCTCGCATCTGCTTAACATGCACAATTGATCGCTAAATATCGACGAACTGAATATTTCGTGTACACTTAAATTTTAATTATTTCCGATACTAAAGATCTGACTTCTTTCCAGCCACATGTATTGGACAGAATGGGGGAATTCCGGCAGTATAGAAAGATCGTTGTTAGACGGCACCAATCGGAAAGTGATACTTTCTAATATCGGAAGAGCGAATGGTTTGACGATCGATCATTCGGCGCGGAAGTTATATTGGGCAGATTTACATACTCCAGCTATCGACAGCTTCGATCTACGTACGAGGAAAAAAGACGCAATTATCACGGAAAGTATCGGGTACCCGTTCAGTATCACTCAATATCAAGATTACATTTACTGGACAGATTGGAATACAGGTGAAAGCTACGGAAAAACATTAATTAATGGCTAACTATCTAGTTACTTTAATACGCATACTTCTGTGTTATTTTCCGATTCGTAAGAATATCAAATTTTCTTTCGATCAACAGGCGACATTGAGAAAGCTAATAAAACCAACGGAGCAAATCGAGTGAAAATACATAACAAACTAGAGTCCGTAACAGATCTGTTGGTGTTCCATGCTTCCAGGCAAGCGGGGTGGAATCCCTGCGCGTTAAACAGTGGGAACTGTAGCCACCTATGCATCGCTTTGCCCGAAGAGAACGAAACTCTATCTAATTCCTTTAAATGTGGATGTCCCACTCACTACAGCTTGGGAACGGATAATAAGTCTTGCGTCGGTTGGTACCTTCGAATTATTCCGAAAGATTCCGTTACTAATCACTCGAGACAAATTTCATGCATGATTCAGAGACACTCGAGTATTAAACACTAAATTATTACTGAGCTTTACACAGAAATTTACATGGCGATTTAATTCGAACGCAGCGATGTATTGTTTCTAGCGCCGAAGAACTTTATGATGTACAGCTTGCGCAACGCGATTTTTCGGTTCCTCCCCGATACCAGCGATTGCCCGGACATTGTTCTCCGAATCCAAGGCCTGAAGCACGTGCGCTCCATAGAATTCGACCCCATAACCCAGCACGTCTACTGGATAGACGGCCGGACGTTGTCGATAAGGAAAACCCTGGAAAATAAAACGCATTCCAGTATAATCGTTTCCGGAAGCTCGGGGCACCCCGTGGACCTTGCTTTGGACCCCCTGGGGAGATTGCTATTCTGGTCCTGCGCCATAAACGATGCGATCAACGTCACGAAGCTCGACAACGGCTCTGCGCTGGGCATAGTAGTGAAGGGCGACGGCGAGAAGCCAAGAAATCTGGCGATACACTCCGAGAAGAGGTTACTTTTCTGGACGGACATTGGACGGAAGATGAGGGTGATGCGCAGTAAGATGGACGGAAAGGAGAGGGTGACGATTGCGAGTGATCTCGAGCAACCGACCAGTATCGCGGTCGACGTGGCTTTGAATATCGTATACTGGGCGCACGGCAATCGGATCGAGTGCACGGACTTCGACGGGAACAACAGACGAGTCCTAGTTTCCCCTGTCTTGCAGGGATCGACTGTTTACTTAGCCGTGTTCTACGATTTCGTTTATTGGTTCGACAGAGAAACGTCGAACTTGGAGCGCGTCAACAAATCCGGGAACGGGAGGAAAGTCATTATGAATAAAATGCTGACGGATTTAATTACGGTGAACACTCCGCAAGATGACGCGATGAAGACACATATCTGTAGTCCCTTTCGGGATTACGGTGGGTGCTCTCATTTCTGCATCGGCACCACTTCGTCCAAGTAATACTCGGATTTAAATTACTTTTATGCATTCGTTGCTATTCTATTGCATCCCGCGTTATAAATAGTATTAGACTACGTAGAAAATACTTATTTTAGATGCTCCTGCCCGAAGTCTTTGGTTCTATCCGAGGACGAGAAGACTTGTAGAGCTGCGCCGGCCTGCGGCACGGATCATTTTACTTGCGCCGCGCCTAGTTCCGCCGTGGCAAAAGACTGCATACCCGCGACATGGAAATGCGACGGCCAAACGGACTGTCCCGATGGAAGCGACGAATTGGGCTGCCCGGCCTGCAGCCGCGACCAGTTCAAGTGCCAAAGCGGCCACTGCATTGGTAAGAACTGGTTCGATTTTTAATTATAAGTTACGAAACGAAGGGACGATAGCTGATAAGAGACTTCTGAACCCGCTAGACATGGCCTGGGTATGCGACGGAACAGCCCAGTGCCACGACGGCCTGGACGAAGCTCATTGCTGCCGACCGGACCAATTTCGCTGCACCGGCAACGGTGTTTGCATTTCCGGCTCGGCTCTCTGCGACGGCTGGGAAGACTGCGCCGACGGCAGCGACGAACTCACGGCCTCGTGCGTACCCGCGAACAATCCTCGGCAGGAAAACAACTCGTTGGAATCGGGAAAGATTACCTATGTCATTGTCGTGCTTATCGGGCTGATCGCGACGATTGTCGTGGTCGTTTTCGCGTTTTATTATCGGAAGAAGAAGTTTATAAACAACGAGGAGTTGCCCGATTCCGCTGGGGACCCTTTGTCGCCGAAACCAGCGAGACTCGCGAAGCCGATGTTCGCGCAGAAAAACTGTAGGAAAGATTTGAAAATGGGAATGGAGACTGTGAGAATGTCGATGCTAAATGGCAGCAGTATTGGGTCGAGTTATGATCGAGGTCATATTACTGGTGAGTTCTGTTTAATGTACCGACGAACTTTAGTGTGAATACTTTTTGTTGTGTTGGTAAATTACGATTAGCTTTGATTTACATTTAAAAAACTGTTGTTTTTCATCCTTAAACACGGGATTTCGCAAATCTAAGTTAAAAACATTTATTACTGCGAATAATCGGAAAGTTTTTTATATATAAAATTAGAACTCTTAATTATAAATATTTAAATACTCACATATTTTAATAAGCATCTCAATTGAGTAAGAAAAATATGTTAATGGGGTCATTCCTGTAATCTCGCCGCAAAATTCGGCAACATTCAGATTTTTTTTCTCAGCGAATACAACGAATAACAAAGTCAAACTTTTTTTTTTCATTTATTAAGCTACTCATAATGTATACGGAGCAATTTTTGTAAATACACTATTAATTATGTTTTTTCAATGTTATCTGGAGGTAAAAATCGCGGCTTTGAAAATACGGCGGCAGTGACGACAGCTCACAGACTCGTCTGAAACAAAAAAAAACCACACTGATTCTTAATCATTACGAGTACCGCTGTCGCAGGTGGCAGAATTAGCCACGTAAGTCAAAATTTAACAAAATTGCGCGCATTCGAGCTTCAAGTAAAAACAGATAATTTCGAGACTTGAAATTTGAATGCGCGTGATTTTGTTAAATTTCGACTTACAGCTATTTCCTTCCAAAGACGCGATTTTTATCTCCAGATAACATTGAAAAAACACGATTAAAAGTATATTTAAAAAATTATTCCGTATACATTATAAGTAGCTTAATAAATGAAAAAAAAGTTTGACATTGTTATTCATTATATTCACTGAGAAAAAAAACCTGAATGTTGCTGAATTTTGCGGCGTCAATGACTAAAATCCCTTAAATATTCTATAAGAGTAGAGGCGGGATGAGTAAAAAGAAATATATAAATTGTAATTTAAGGTGCATCGAGCTCAACGCGCGGCAGCTCTGCCGGTGGTTATCCTCAAGAAACACTAAATCCACCCCCAAGTCCAGCGACGACGGCCAACTCTACCAGGTGCTCGAGCAGTAACGCGTCTAGATATAAACCTTACAGGCATTACAGAAGTATTAATCAGCCTCCACCTCCGACTCCGTGCAGCACAGATGTCTGCGACGAGTCGGACAGCAATTATCCAGCGAGGTATAGATACGAAAGTGAACCATTTCCTCCGCCCCCAACGCCGCGATCTGTTTACCAGAGCGACGCAGGGATCAGTTGCCCTCCGTCTCCCAGTTCCAGATCGTCCACGTATTTTAGTCCTCTTCCGCCGCCTCCCTCTCCTGTCCCGTGAACGCATTAGATTGTTCCGACGCTTTCGTTCTCGGGAAACTATGATTTTCCGAGCTCCCAGAAATTCGGGAAATACCCGGTCGTTCTGTCACGGTACTGCTACTTCATTTTGGAAAAGCAGCACGCGACTTCTCTTAGTGGCGAAAATTGCAGAAAGTAAATACTGGACATTTCTTATTTATTCATATTTATAAGCCGAATGAAACAAGAAAGTAAGTCCATCGTTTCATAATGAAATTTTTGTACATTTTACCGAATATTCGCCTCTTTCGCGCCGAAGCAAGAAAAACGAGAAATGAGCATTTCTTTTGAGGGTGCCTTTTCTAAGAGTTAAGTCTGTTATTAATATTATTTAGATACGAGTAAGTTTGTTCGTGATTATTCTTGTAAAAAAAATCATACCATTGTGCCTATTAACTTTATAGCGTAATCGTAAGTGATTTAATCGTAAAATGCTGTAAATATTGTATAACAATTGTGTAAAAAATGTATATGATTCTTAGCCCGCGATAGAAATAGATAGAAAGAAGATACCTCTCTCCGTATCTGCGCCCAGTTTTTAGACTCTTCGACTACCTGTACTCTTGCTCTAATTGTACGCATATAGTATGCTATACGAGAAATTCATTTCGTAACTACAACCAAAACATATCAAAATCTATATTACAAATTAAAGTAAGCATAGTTAAGAGAAATCATTTTAGATAGGTGAAAGGAGATTCGAAATTATTTCTAACAAGGTTGAAATCAAAATATTAGCAACGGGAAGCGTAGCGATTAAAGTAAATAGACTAAGGATATTTAAAGTATGTAATTCGTAGGAAGTGTAAAATTCTTTGAAGTTCTGCAACGAAAGTGAAGAATACTCGCATTTGTTTACATTTCTTTTGTGAATGCCAATGAGACTGCGGATTTTAAGGTATTGCGTAAGGATAGAACGATACTGTTCCTGCAATCTGTAATCGGACTGTGCCATAAAATGTTCAAGGTGATTAACGAACGGAATGCAAAATTCAAAATTATTGTATAGAGAAAACGTACAATGTATATCATACTCGTGGAAATGACTTTTACCTCGCACTGCCATTATATACGAGCCTTGAAGAAATGCATCTTCTATTAAATTATTCTCGTTTAGCATTAAAGACTGAAATGATTCTTCTATATTTTTTTTACATTT
This sequence comes from Andrena praecox, assembly GCA_963932275.1. Taxonomy (NCBI): domain Eukaryota; kingdom Metazoa; phylum Arthropoda; class Insecta; order Hymenoptera; family Andrenidae; genus Andrena; species Andrena praecox. The sequence goes on from OZ010731.1 coordinate 40,971,753, forward strand.
GCAACGAAAAGTGCATTGTCCTATGTATGTAGTATAATTGTATAAAGAAATAAAATTTTTGTTACATATTTTACATGCCACTTGTTATTCTGCGCATTAGACACCCCTAGAACGCGAAAAGGAGAATATACATTTACGGGCGTTTGTCGCGAAAGTAAATTGTTTATTGCCTTATCGAATTCATTCCTCCATTTATTCCATCCAGTTTCTGCGCGACTGTCGTTTATTTCCTTCGAAGTACAAAAACGTACAGTGTAAATTTAACATATTTATTTATTAAAACTTCTTTACTATTTACACACGCAATATCTGTGTACAATCGAAGAACGTAGAAATAGCAATAAAAACATCGAATAAAATACTACGCATACTAATGCACTATACAGACGCACTATTTACATTGGTCCTTTTTTATTTCTACCTATTTTACAGATTTTACAGGCCGACGCGCGCCACGAACACGAACGATTACATAACATCTTTTCCTTTCTTTTTGTACAAATATACATGTGCTTAGATTTCTTTGCTAACGGAATAAATAATCGTTCCTTAAGCAGATACGGTTCATCGCTAGCGGGCAGGAGTCGTGGATTTATTCGAAAGATTCTTGCGCTTCCAAATTTCACCTCTCGTTCAAATAAGCTCGAAAACTCCCGCGAATCCGATTCGAGACAATTGGCGGGAAATTGAATTAAGAAACAACTCGTTGATGTGACACGATGAGATGGAAACGCGAAGCTTTAGGGAAATATTTTATATTCCGTCACAGGATGAAACTCGAATGAACTGGTGTTATAGTTAATTGCAATTAGATTCTCATTGTATTTCTAAACTGTACCTTTCGAACTAGACAAATAATGCTTAACTATATGTAGTATGGAGGTTGTTCTTAAAATTGTTTGTACAAATGTTGGATACGCGTGGTATTCGTTAAAATGAATTAAAAAAACGATAACATGCGCTGTTTTCAAATTACGAAGCAAATTTAATTCGGTGTGTCGTATAATTTATACAAGTATAGATACTGTAAATTGTCCTCGATTTCGAACCGCAACTTGGCCCGTTTACAACCGAATTGCCGAATGAGTAGTTTTACGATTTATTAGTACGTCTAAATTTATAATTCGAAAACAGCTTAAGGATCTATGCTTGGTTACAATTTTTTCGTCTACTTCAACAAGCTCCGCACATATCCACAGGCTGAACTAACAATTGAAGAACTTTGTGTTTACGTTACATTCGTTCTTCAATTGTTGGCTCTGATAAGACGTGAAATCGAAAAATGTTATGGATAACTGTTAAAGTATAATAATACATCTTACTGCCGCTAATTCGTTTTAATGTAAAATTAGCTGATATAAAATGGAAAACATAGTTTTGCTGTTACGGGAAAATAATTGACGGCGGGCCACCTTCGAACAACTGCTTCCGCGTGTCCCCTATCAAAGATCGCGCGATCAATTATTGAAACAACTTTCGATACACGTAACGCGAGTTCTTTACTTGACATAACTCCAAATTGAATTATATCAGATAACACACGAGTATTATTTAATGTCTGGCGGCACTGCAAGCGTATTCGAGTGCGTAAAAAATTTAAGACAGATGAAATAAAACGATCACAAAAAAATTACTAGACGATTACCTACAGCGATTAAATTCAATGTCGCGATATAACTGGTAGGTAGATGTTTAGAATTTTTAATCAAACTTGCATTTGCGCTTTTCCTTGCCGCCAATAGAAATCGACGGATCAGTTAGGGTGCGTTCCACTTACGCCCAAATCGCCCGCGATTTTCATTAGGGTAGGTTTTCCTATACGCGACTGGAGTCAACGGCAAGAATTTCAAAGTCGATTTTCTCGAAAATGAAGCGCAATATCAAAAAATTTTATTCCTTTTTCTCGACTTATTTACTTGTTACAAGTCGAAAAGAAAGAGTAACTTTTTTTCATATCGCGCTTCGTTTTCGAGAAAATCGACTTTGAAATTCTCGACGATGCGTCCAGTCGCGTATAGGAAAACCCACCTTAATGAAAATCACGGGCGATTTGGGCGTAAGTGGAACGCCACCTTAATTAATAACCAATACCAACGAAAAAAATGTAGATGCTCAATTGTTTCGGAAACTTTCCCAGCAAGAGGGGGGTACTTTAAAGTTCGGCGCGCCGCGCGCGTGTTTACCTCGACTTAAATCCTTGTTCGAAAATGTTTTTCTTCTCTCGAATGTTGACTACTTCCAAATAAGGCACAAGCACGAGCAAGGATCCAAATCTTAATTGCCTAACAGTTCCTTTTCAATTCCTCGTAATCAACCGTATAGATCAATGCGTATAACAATAACGTTGCGTTTAAAAATAGTCATTCGATATCGTTTAATGTACATAAATTTTGGAAGAACTTGAAATATTTGTATCAAAATTTTTTATTGTTAATATCTAAATCTTGTGTCAATTAATTGATAGATCGAAACCTTGATACACAATACAAATCGTTCATTATCTCCTTTCATCTCGCGGATAGAGAGCCCAGGTTAGGCAGTCAGGACTACCTGAATCGTCGACGATTAATTACTCGATTGAACTTTTGCGAATACGTATAATGAATTTAAATCTGCGAGTTATACTAAACGCTCGATAAACATCTCGATGTACCCTCCAAAAGTGGCATCGTCTACTATCCGTTCAATTGAACGAAAGCTCAATTCGTCGCTCTCTCATTTCACTAATATCTTCCTGACCATTCTCATTCTTTACTGCTCGTAAATTCTTCGCCGTCGAAATATTTAACTAAACCAGTCAGCGAATGGTTAACGACACCCGCATCCAAGAACAGCCATGTCCTGATAATTCTTCAGGACCACTTTATTCTCTTCGTCAAGATAAAGCATAGATATTGAACTGAGCGCGGTAGGCACGCAGCAAGCTTTCGGCACCATGCTTGGCTTTGTCGAGTAAACCAGATTTTGAACAATCGCATGGTTCGTGGAATTCAAATGATCCGCCAGAGGGAACGGACAATCGCCGTGGCAATAAAACGCATCGTAACCAGGAGGGGCAACGATCCAATCGTTCCAACCGACGTCCGCGAAGTCGACGTAAAGTGGATGTCGCCTGCAATTCTCGCGGCCATCTTTCCGACGATTCTTCCGAAGTGCCGCTCTTCTGGCACGACGGTCCATTATTTGGCGCGCAGAGGACATCTTGTACCTGAACATTTAGCATTCGTTATATCAGCATTTCATTTATATATTGCGAAGTTAATGTTTGTCTTTAATCAAGTAACACCAACGTATGTTAGTAAAAGATCGTGCAAATAATACATTATTTTAATAATTATGACAGCTTTAAGTGTAAACTTGTGCACGCACATTGCACAGAGGTGTTTCAGATTAGGGCTGGGACTATTGGTCGAATTTTTCGGTATTCGGATATTCGAATACTTCAGTTGCTCAATTATTTGGCGAATATAATTCGAATATCCAAGTATTCGAATACTGAAATATTCGAACACTGAAATATACGAACACTCAAAATATTCGACTACTGAAATATTCGAACACTGAAATATTCGAATACTGAAATATTCGAATACTGAAATATTCGAATACTGGAATATTCGAATACTGGAATATTCGAATACTGGAATATTCGAATACTGAAATATTCGACTACTGAAATATTCGACTACTGAAATATTCGACTACTGAAATATTCGAATACTGGAATATTCGAATACTGAAATATTCGAATACTGGAATATTCGAATACTGGAATATTCGAATACTGGAATATTCGAATACTGAAATATTCGAATACTGGAATATTCGAATACTGAAATATTCGAATACTGGAATATTCGAATACTGAAATATTCGAATACTGGAATATTCGAATACTGAAATATTCGAATACTGGAATATTCGAATACTGAAATATTCGAATACTGAAATATTCGAATACTGAAATATTCGAATACTGAAATATTCGAATAGTATTCGAATACTTAAATATTCGAATAATAAAATTCGAATACTCAAATATTCGAAGTTGATTCGTAGCATTCGAACACTTGTAAAATATTCCAATATTAAATTATTCGAATAGTCCCAGCCCTATTTCAGATGAGGAGCACATAAACATTTTAACGAAATAAAATTTTAAATTTAAAGCTGGATACCACAGTAATGGCCCGAAAAGTAAAGGTATCTTTGGAAATTTATTATAGCAAACTGCGCAATGAATCTTTTTTAAACTTTCAGGACTTTTTATTGGATATTTATGTTACACGAATATCTTCTTTTAAATTCATTTAAAGCAGATTTACAAGCTGTACAGGACCAGTAACTTAGGGCTGCAAAAAGCATGGTTGACAGTGTTCCGACGAAACGGTTCTTCGGAAATCAACAAACCAACAAGTTTTGAAAACTATATGCGCATGGCTGTGGCGCGAGGGGTTCGATTTTGAAAATTTTGAAAAATGACAAAATGGCGAATCTCTGAAAAAAATTGCGAAATTTCCAAAGATACCTTTACTTTTCGGGCCATTAATATTTCCAATATAAACAATGCCGCGATATTTAGTTGCTGTTTGTCAGAACGCAGAAGAAAATAAATAGAAATAATATAAAGTCGTTGTATACCTGCCATCATCGGTGTAGGTAAATAACATTGGTCGACTAACGACCCACGTGTCATTCCTCTCGCTTATATTCCTTTTTAAACGTACATGCTCCTGTTTCGTTCCACGCACGTGCACCAGGAGCCCGTGGTTATTCGTAGGATCCTTTATCCACCTCTCCACAGCGGGATGCACGTCTACGCTGACTGTGCCATTCTTTCTAGTATTTATTGGCTTACTATCGATTAAACGTAGCAGTGGTGCTCTATGTCCTTTTGCACCAGGACGTAAAATGTCATATACAAGTATTCTACCCAGCTTTGGGGCCAAGTCTTCTTCGTTTACAATTGGTACACGCGAAAGACTCAATTCTGCCGCTTGTAATTTCTCCCTTATGGGTATACTGCTTAAGTCGAACGATAGACGAAAACGATTTGGAGATTGAAATTTAAGATCCAGGTCGCTTTCTGTGTTAAAAAAGAATATTCTTGTTATTAGTAATTGTAAATTATATAATAATAAAATTAACCCTCCGTGGTCACACCTTTATAATCACAAATTTGTCACATGGGGTTTTCACTAGATCCCAGCGTCATTTTTCAATCTTTTAACTTTCGTAACTTTTGATATGACCAACTCTCTAGTCCGCGAAGAGCGGTTTTTCCCGGTTGTGGAAAAAAAGCGATGTTTCTTTCCCGCGCTAAATCCCCTTTGGAAGTCGTAAAGGTGCGACAGTTGAACTCGAGAATTGCTTTTGGGGTGCGATACACCCCGTGTGACCACGAAGGGGTAAAATAAAAAATCGTATAGGTACTATGTAATCAAATACAAATATATTAATTATGTATACTAGTTTCATTAACCCATTAAGCACTTAAAATGGATATATAATTTTAAAGCAGATATATTAGTATCCGAGTACTTTGATACCCACTAAATTTATATTCGGATATCCGGATACTTATTTAATTTAGATTAGAACCCAGAACAAATAGACTCACGTATATATGTATATTAGGATTGGGACTATTCGAATAATTTAATATTCGAATATTTTACAAGTATTCGAATGCTAAGAATAAACTTCGAATAGTATGGGGTGAATTTTAAATCAAGTTCTTGAGGTTCATTTTTGTACAAGCTTTTATTTAGTTTCAGTTGTGATTTCGATAGTTTGTCAGGGTGAAATCCTGTAAGCTAATTTTGACCCACTTCAACATATCCGATCGGATTGAAACTTCGCACACATACGTATATAATTCCGATGACAATATAATATTTTCACGTGTTTATATTTAGTCATATGAGGGAATTCTTCTCGGGCAGTCATTTGGGCCGGTATCAAAATTATTGGTTCCTTTTTAGTTCATTCTAATAAAACCTTGGTTTTAAAAAAAAAAAATTTACTATAAAGTACTTCATGCTTTTTGGTGAAAATATTGTATTGTCGTCGGAACTATGTATGCGTGCAAAGTTTCAAGTCGATCGGACATGTTGAAGTAGGCCAAAATTAACTTATCAAATTTCACCTAACGAACTCACAACTGAAACTAAACAACAGCTTGTAAAAAATGAAGCTAAAGAACATGATTTATAATTCACATCATACTATTCGAATAAATCAGTACTCGAATACTTAAATATTCGAATAAATCAGTACTCGAATACTTAAATATTCGAATAGTATTCGAATACTTAAATATTCGAAAACTGAAATATTCGAATACTGAAATATTATTATTTTTTTATTATTATTATTATTATAATTAACGGGAAATCCCTTGGAATACAAGATATATACATAATATAGAGCCTATACCGTCTAAAACTCGAATACTGAAATATTCGAATACTCAAATATTCGAATACTGAAAATTCGACTACTGAAATATTCGAATACTCAAATATTCGACTACTCAAATATTCGACTACTCAAATATTCGACTACTGAAATACTCGACTACTGAAATGCTCGACTACTGAAATATTCGAATACTGAAATATTCGACTACTGAAATATTCGAATACTGAAATACTCAAATATTCGAATACTGAAAATTCGACTACTGAAATATTCGAATACTCAAATATTCGACTACTCAAATATTCGACTACTCAAATATTCGACTACTGAAATACTCGACTACTGAAATGCTCGACTACTGAAATATTCGAATACTGAAATATTCGACTACTGAAATATTCGAATACTGAAATATTCGAATATTCGACTACTGAAATATTCGAATACTGAAATACTCGACTACTGAAATATTCGAATACTGAAATATTATTATTTTTTTATTATTATTATTATTATAATTAACGGGAAATCCCTTGGTATACGAGATATATACATAATATAGAGCCTATACCGTCTAAAACTCGAATACTGAAATATTCGAATATTATTCGAATAGTATTCGAATACTGAAATATTCGAGTAGTATTCGAATACTGAAATTTTCGATTAGTATTCGAATACTGAAATATTCGAAAACTGAAATATTCGACTACTGAAATATTCGAATACTGAAATATTATTATTTTTTTATTATTATTATTATTATAATTAACGGGAAATCCCTTGGTATACGAGATATATACATAATATAGAGCCTATACCGTCTAAAACTCGAATACTGAAATATTCGAGTAGCATTCGAATAGTATTCGAATTCTTAAACATTCGAATAGAGTTTGGATACTTGGATACTCGAGTTATATTCCCCAAATAATTAACCAACAGAAGTATTCGAATACTCGAATACCGAAAAATTCCACAAACAGTCCCAGCCCTAATATATATTTGACAATCCTCTCCAGATTATAATCTCGACACAAGCAACAATTACCAGCAGTTGCGACGAATTCGCGTACGTATCGTTCCGACTTCAGATGTTAGGATCTTCCATCACGATCATTTACTATTTCGCCAACAACCGCTGAATACTACAATAAAAGCTCGAGCTTGGTCTGCTCCGTACGCTAAGACTTAGCGCCCGCGATAAGTTAATTACTACAAGAATTCTGTGTCTAAGTACTTTCTACAAAATTTGATTCGTTTAATTTTTATAATTATGTTTAATAATTATGTAACTTATTAAGCAGCGTTGAGCATAAATTAACAAACAATTCTAACGGCTCTTTTATAAACCTCGTATACTTCAATCTCTCTGAAAAGAAAGCTCACCACGAAGAGCAACGTACACTTACCAACATGAGAAAATGACCGAACTGTATTCGCACACCTGGTGTGAATCCCCGGCTTAGCGATATCGGCCATGCCAATAGTGTTTTGCTTAACGAACAGTTTTTTCAACGAGTCCGGCACATAAGCCGCTCCTTGGGGCTTTGGTCTCTTCGCGAGGCCGAGAAGCGAGAGGAGGCTAGCTTCCATTCCAGCGATTGCTTGCTCGCGTTCCCCGATGGCGAAATGTTTGGCGGTGTCGGAGTACAAGTGCATATGAACGGTTGCTTGGGTAGTTGCCAGCAGCAAACCTGCTGCGACTAGGACCAATCTCAGCGGCAGCAACATGCGCATCGTGGTGTTGTTGCTCACGGACGTTGCCTCCCTGGTAAAGAGAGTAAAACAGTTTAATCGACAAAAATAAGTAGCGTGGTACAGGGACGGGAAGAAGTCTCTCCAAAATTTAACACGCTGATAATTAGAAGATGATTCGATTGATTTTCGAACTCGTACATCGATTCGTGATTAAGTTGCGTGTTAATTTCATCGGCGGAAATAGGAATTAAACAAATTGTTGTTACGAAACATGAGAAACGGTACGTAGCGATTCTCAGGTGTATTAAAGAGAAGCATAATGCAAAATTATTAGCAGCTTCCCCGTTCGCTAATTATTTATTATTTATTGTGTATAATATTGCTGCATCGAATTTAGGGCTCGTAAATATTTAAGTTCTGTTAATCGAAAGAAACGGGGTTTAAACTATTTAGCGATGGAGAAATAGAGTTGAGAACCACTGAGACAGACCCGCAGTCTCAAAGATGGAGATGGGAGCAGAAAGGTTTAGAGACTAGTGCCAAGCTGTCTGCTGCCGAATGATTGTGATTGCCGGATTAATCTAACCGCGGATTTCCAGCGCATGCGTGTTAAAGAACCGGACGCTGAACGACGTAAATACATATGGCTGGTCCCGCACGACGGAACCGAATTGTTGTACGAATTAAGGATCCTTTAATATGTGTATTCTTTTAGTAGGATATAAAATGTTCCATGAGGAAATAGCTTCCGTTTTCGATCAAGCAAACAGCAGCTTATACGCGCGTAGATAAAGACAATGTTTTGTTAAAAAAAAGTTTAAGAAACTTACGAGGGAACACCGCGAACCCGGACTCACCGATTGGAACGCAACTTTGTGGGTTTTTAGAGCGACTCGAAACAAGAATAATGGTGTGTTTCGTTTGGGCCCTATCGCCCTTTAAGGGGGTGAAAACTAACCTCAAAGACAAATTGGCACTTTCACTTTTTCGCGTATAACTCTCAAAGTACAACGGACAGAAAAAAAGGTTTCAAACAAAAGTTTAATGGTGCAATAAGCGCTGAGAACTCGCGTTGACAAAATTTTGAAAAGTTTAAAAAGAAAAATTTCTGGTGGAAAAAAACCTTTTCAAATATTTTGTTAACGGAAGTTTGTAGCGCTTATTGCACCATTAAACTTTTGTTTGAAACATTTTTTTCTGTCTGCTGTACTTTGAGAGTTATACGCGAAAAAGTGGAAGTGCCAATTTGACTTTGAGGTTAGGTTTCACCCCCTTAAAGGGCGATAGGGCCCAAATGAAACACACCGTTGTTCTTGTTTTGAGTCACTCTAAAAACCCACAATGTTGCGTAAAACATTATTACGCAAAGGCAGCGAAAGCTTTCCATCATCGTTTAATTATCCTTACTATAACAATAAAATATCTATTTATGTACATATTCAGTTAATTCCTTCTTTCTACTGTAATCAATTCTGTTTAATAGTATTCAAAAAGTGCTAAATAGTTTATAACAATTGCATAGCGAAATACGCGAAAATTTAATTAACCAAATTCTGGATTCCCTTTCTTTCAGTTATATGTAATCATTTTTCTGCAAATCAATTATGTACTACTTTTCGTTTTAAACAAATCGTGGGTATTGACTGTCCCAACGAAATGCTTCGCATCGATATTTTCTAAATTATCCAACGAATCTGGACGAATCTGAAAATTAGTGGACGATTCCAATAAATAAAAGCCAAAAGCGATACGAATAAAAGCAGTTATTAATAATTTAGCGTTTTGCTAATATATAGGGTATGAAGAAAGCTCTATAAAATATTTTATTCTTTATTCATTAATACCTAACATTTATTGATAATTTATTATTATTCACAGCAGCGTATCAGTTCGATTATCTATTATAGAATCCATTTACGTATAAATCATCTAAGATTGGAATTGCAAAAGATTCCGTTGTTTTTTATAGAATTTTAAAGGGAGGGATTTCAGTTGGTTTCAAAAGGGTGCATATGAAAAGTCACTTTTATATTAAGATTATAGTTTTTCATATTTCAAAGTCATTTGTTTTTTCTTCAAGTATGGACCAAATTGTAGAATGATTTGAAAATAAAACACTGAAAACTTCGCGGCTGAGAGGAAGGGGAGAGAAGGCGCGTAAAACTGAACCTTGCGTGAGCTCTCTCTCTCTCTCTCTCTCTCTCTCTCTCTCTCTCTCTCTCTCTCTCTCTCTCTCCCCCCCCTCTCTCTCTCTCGCTCTCTCTCGCTCTTTCTCTCGTCGGCATGCAAACTAAAAGTTACAATGCGGAAAAATGTTCACAGTTGAATTTATCTCCGTTGCAGCGCACGTCCCCTGCCTGAGATAGAAAATGCATTTGCTCTTGCCTCCGATTTCGAATCGTAACTCTAATCGTATACTTTTCCCATATTTTACAATAAAATCATGGGGAAAAGGGAAATTCCAGTAAATAAATCAACGGTGACATTGAAATCTCCGAAACTGACTTTGAGAGAAAAGTGATTTCTATCGTTCAAATCCCTTCAATTAACTTCTGCGGTATGAACAAAAAATAACGAAAACATTTGTAATTGTACTTTTAACTTACAATTAGTCCGCATATGAAATTTAACATTTTTAAATTGTAAAATATAAAGAGCGAGAGTTGTATGGGCACAACTAATACTTAAATCTTACGCGACATTTGCGTTTCCTTGAGATTCGATCCCTTTTAAATAAACTAATTGTTCGATTTTCTGGGCCCATAAACACTTTGTACTGATGAATAAACCTTTTAATATAAACGCGATACCTGCGCATCACAGCGATACGTAAAACAATAGAAAGAACATGAAACATAAACCACAGAAATATGAATATTAAATGAACATAAGAAAGAAATATTAATCAACTTCGACGCTAATCATGTCCTTTCGTTTAATGGGTAATCATTACTACAACACAAATCGACATTAAACACTAAAGTGATTTCTACGATTCACGACGAAACGCGTTCCTTCCAAGCGTACGGAAACGTTGGTGTTTGTCTGGAATTGAATTTTGTTTAAAAAATGAAGGATGCGTGAATGTATAATCGAACAATACTGAAAGGAATTTGTGTGATTCCGTCGCGTTCGAAGTAGCACGGGAGAGGCGCATATGTGTGTATAAATCTAAACCCACTGCCGGAATGCACGACCACCCAAAATATTCCTGCACACCCGACGCGTAGCTAACTGAAAGCTATTAGGTTTGTACTTAGGAAACCGTCATGCTTCCAGGAATCGAAGTTTCTACCTGCTCCCTACACAGGGAATTATTCCGCTGCTGTATCGGTGCTTCGTTCCGACCCTTCAAACTATTTTCACAGATAGACAACAGAATGTCGAGCAAAAGAATAGTAAGGACGAACAGTAATATATCAATTTCCGATGTTTTATTAGGATAATAAGATTTTCGGAATTATTATTAATCACAGATAAGTACATCAGGTAATCATTTCACTGGAATGAAAGAAATGAAAATTGAATATTGTTCGTAGTTGAATGCTCTTAAAACTGTTTGATGACGAAGCCTTTTCAAAAACAGTGGAATCGATTTCGTAAATGCTCGAAATATTTTGAAAAACCGAAGACACGCGAACGAAGAAAATTCATAGTGGTTGGAACATTTCCCTTTGGATTCAACAGCATTTCAAATATTGTTAAATCAACATATATTTTTTACCATGAAATTAATGTAACATTAATGATGTGCATTATTTAAGGAGAGAACAGTTTAAAATCTAATTGAAGAATTTCGTAAAGTGTGATCGAAAAAGTTCTTAAACACTTTCCATATAACATAACCTTACATACATTATGAATAATCAAACGTCTGCAATAAATTTTGTATTTTTATTTATAACAATTTAAAATTTTTTAAATTTGTTCATTCTTATCGTTTGAAAGGTTTTATCGAATTCGACAGACAAAATTCAATTGGGTGCTGGTCCAATGCAGCGCTAAGAAAAATAACGATTCGGCTTAATCGCCAGAAATGACAGCGACTCTCAAAGGAATTTCAGAACATTGAAACTAACAAAAAAAGTAGAACCACTATAAATTTTTTTTAATTCATTCTTCTTTTTGTAGGGAAAATCATTGTAATGATTCAACAACTATGTTCAACCGAGCAGAAAACGCAATGCAATGAAAGTCAATTAAGAGTAAAATAATCCTTTTCCAACTGTTTTTTCCTAAACTGTAGCAATGCGTTCGTGTGTTGCTGTGATTTTAAATATAAAATGAAAATCGGCAATAAAGTAAAATAACAAACAATGTAGGTGTTAAGAATATTAATATCGCATTTATTCTTGTAATTTACGATTAAAAAAATATCCAACATGAGGTATTAAACTAATTGTAATTGGATTTTTACACTGTTGGTTGAAAAATTGCAAATTTCAGTTAATTTAATAACCTTCTTCTCAGTCAACATTCGCTAATTAATTATATATTAATTGCTGGATTTTTTCAATGTCAATTACAGACGTATTCAATCTAACAAATATCGAATTTTAAATAGTAAATTTATGTACGCCTTTTTAGTTATCGGCACTTAGCTGCAAGTAAAATTGTCGGACGTAAACAATACGATAATCAATAAGAAATATCTGCAAAAAATATCATTCGATATCAACATTTTCGTTATTATATAAACAGAACAATAAAAAAGATGATGCAGACAAATTTTGTGTGGTCGTTTTTTCAAGTAAAATTTTGCGATTTTACGAAAATTTTGTAATTTTCAGATATCAATTATTCCAAAGCGCCAAGTACATAGTAAGTAATTTAACGAATTGTTCTATCGAGAAGCAGGTGTTTCGAATGCCACTTAAAGCAAAAATTATTTCGAATAATGCGTTAAATTATTTCGTATAATGTTTATATACTTGTTGTTCTGTATTTCTGGCATTGTTGCGCCTATAAGGCGGTTGCCGAGCGATTCACATTCATTCGTATCATTTTCCACGTCCCGAAGATTGGAAAACACGCAGCAGCGAGTGTTAGCGCTGGTATCCTGTTTAACTCAAATATCGCACAGCTAAACCGAAGGAATGCGGCACGGATAGAGTAAGGATACAAGGTGTCGAGTGTACATAAGCAGCACGTCATCGTCTAAAATAATCGGGCCAGCCACAATCAGGCAAACCTACTCTTTCGAGCCAATGGAAACCACGCGTTTCCCGTTGCGAAGAACCTATCGCAATTTAACTCCACGAAAGTCAAACTCACCTGAGCTAATCGTAAGTCCGTCGTTTCTGGAGCCACGACATTTCAACGAGTCCATGTAACCGCAGTCGGGAACTATTGTCTCAAAACCTCGCCCCCGGGCTCTTCAGTATCGACACATCGATGCTGGAACACTGTTGCGCTGCCTGATATTTTTCGCACTCGCGCACCCAAAGAGAAAGAGGAACTGAGATAAACAAACGGCGGATGGAGAGAAAAAGAACGTCGGAGAGAATTCCCAGTTTAAGCCTTCCAGGCAGTTGACGACAAAACATGAACGCGATCTACGCGCGGGACTAGTTTTCCAATAACGCCGCGGTTGTCCGTGGAAACAGAGGGAACGTTTAGGACGGCACGCACTGATGTTGGGCTCGACTCGATACGCGGAAATCTTCGAGAAGTCGAGAGGAAGAGTAGAACTGTAGCGTACCGGGAGCGGAGAGCGAGAGAATGAGAGAGGGAGAGAGAGAGAGAGAGAGAGCGCGAGCGCGGGGGAGAGAGAAAATATATGTAAAAAGCACTATCTCCTAGTAGTAGGAGACGCAAGTTTAGCGCCGCGTGCGAATAGTTTGTAAACTAAACTTGAGTATCTTAACCACCGCTACATTCTACATTTTAAATGTTTGCTATTGCGTTGAAGTCGGTAAAATAGTGCTGGTGATGCGCTTCAAAAACCGTGTTACTGAATTTTATTTTCATCGAGATTTACCGAAATCTCTATGTAAGCGGGTTTCAATCGCTTTCACCTATAGTGGTTGCAGGGGCGTCCGTAGACTTTTTTCCAGGGGGGGGGGGGGGCAACTTTGGGGTGTCGGTAAAGAACTTTGGGGTGTCGATAAAGAAGAATATGTAATGAAAAAACAAAATTAAACTCTTTATTATGACAAACTTTATGGCTGGCATCTAGCACTAGTGAAAATATAAAGATTCGTTTTCGAGTGTATATATTTAGGTCTATGTGACGTAATGTCGATCACTTTGTAAAAATAAGCGATTTTTACTCAAAAGCCAGGGGGGGGCAACTGCCCCCTTTTGCCCCCCCCCCCCTCGGGACGGCCCTGTGATTGTGAATTAAAGCAAAAATAACGAAAAGTTTATTTTAATATTTATCGAATAACCTTAAAATAATTTTAACGAGAATCATTTAATACCTTATTATCGCTTATTATCGCGGCACTTTAAAATGTTTACATACTGCTCATTGGGCTAGTATGTTACTTCGCGAACGAACGCGATATATTTGAATTTGAAAAGAAAACTGCAAAACATTAGAGATTTTAATGCGAGTTCGTTCATTTCCATATTGGTTAATGTCTAAGGGCGGTATTCACAGTCGCTTCTTATTCTCAAGATGCCGCCTAGATTCATAGTTGCGTCTTGAGGTCGTGTCTTAAGCATTTGCTTGAGGAAAATCTTGTTCGAATAAGTAAATTCTTATATGACGTCACATGTGTCAAAATAGACGATAAAGTGGGGTTATATTTTCAAGACAACGTTTCAGATGTCTTGAGATCCTCTTGAGACCAACCCGTACGTCATTACTTGCGTAAAGGGAGCGAGAGCGACGCTTCGTTGAAAATGGATTTTGAAGGAGACATTGATATTAGCATAATTCTTTATAGTCCAGAAGATTGACTATCAGCGTACATTTGCAATACCTCGTATTATGTGCATACGATTACGATCACAAGCTTTACGAGTTTATTGTGTTTAATACAGTAGGGTAGATGTCCCAATTACTGCCAGTGTCCCAATTACTGCCACTTGATTTATTATATGTAATAAAAGCGTAACGTATAAAAATAAATGTACAAAAAATAGTATATATAATAACTATTTTTTGTACATTTATTTTTATACGTTACGCTTTTATTACATATAATAGTTATATATAATAACTATTTTTTGTACATTTATTTTTATACGTTAAATGTACAAAAAATAGTTATTATAATAACTATTATAATAACTATTTTTTGTACATTTATTTTTATACGTTACGCTTTTATTACATATAATAAATCAAGTGGCAGTAATTGGGACACTGGCAGTAATTGGGACATCTACCCTACGGCGCGATGACGCCGAGACCGTCGAACCAATCAACGCCAAGATGAAAATTCGCCGACACCAGCGCCACGCCAAGCCTATTAAGCAAACTAAGTGAGGCCGCAACCAACCAGTGTCGACAACCGATTCCCCGGCGACGCTGATTGGCTGCGGCCTCATTTAGTTTGCTTAATTGGCTTGGCGTGGCGCTGGTGTCGGCGAATTTTCCATCGTTTTCATCTCGGCGTTGATTGGTTCGACGGTCGCGGCGTCATCGCGCGCATGCGTGGACGTGCGTAGCATATCCCACTCTCGTCAGCCCATCCGCGCGGCGGATTTCCTCACCACCCTGATTGTGAAACTCCACGTTTGAATTACACACATTTTAAATTGGGAGGGTGAAAGCCATAGCTTAGGTACATGCATACAGGTAATCCTCGAATGAAGCGATTTTGAAATTGAGGTAATAACCCTCCTATAACGCGCGCAATATCGACGTAATGCGGTCTTGAAATTTTCAGATTTTTATCTTTTCATTTTATATATTTTTTAAAATACATTGTACATATCTATGTGCGGCGTCACCGGGATCACTAGTGACTAACTAATGAATAAGTGCTTTATCTGATGAGCTGAAAATGACGATCGTAGCAGAATTCCCATCCCAAGTCCATACGAATACAGAAAACTCTCGTGGAGAGTTTAGACGGAGCTGGACAGAGCGTAGGTACATACTAGGGCTGGGACTATTTGTCGAATTTTTCGGTATTCGAATACTTCAGTTGCTCAGTTATTTGGCGAATATAATTCGAATATCCAAGTATCCAAATACTATTCGAATATTTTAGTATTCGAATACTATTCAAATATTTTAGTATTCGAATACTATTCAAATATTTTAGTATTCGAATACTATTCAAATATTTTAGTATTCGAATACTATTCAAATATTTTAGTATTCGAATACTATTCAAATATTTAAATATTCGAATAGTATGGTGTGAATTATAAAGCAAGTTCTTCAAGTTCATTTTTTTACAAGCTTTTATTTATAGCGAATTCGGTACCTCGCACTGATTCCGCACAAGTGCCAGAAAATGACTTGTTGTTTCTGATAGAAACGAAGATAGCTCTATAAGAATCAACCAATCCAAGTCATTTTCCGGCACCAGTGCAGAGTCAGTGCGAGGTACCGAATTCGCTATTAGTTTGTCAGGGTGAAATCATGTAAGTTAATTTTGACCCACTTCAACATATCCGATCGACTTGAAACTTCGCACATATCAGTATTCGAATAGCATTCCAATTAAATATTCGAATAGCTAATAACATTCGAATACTCAAATATTTGATGTTTATTCGTAACATTCGAATACTTGTAAAATATTCGAATAGTCCCAGCCCTAGTACATACTCGCAAAACCCGATTTATATAACGCGACATTTTTATGGAACGGAATATCCGCGTTATACAAGAGTTACCTGTATACGAAATGTGAAATATTGGGTGAATAAAAACACAATATATTTAATTTCCAGAAAATATAACAAATTTATTATGAAACTGCGCTTTTTCATGCGCTTCAAAAGCTGAAAATTTCAATCTCATATACCTGTCAATGTTTCAGCCTGTTCGCTTTGTAATAGATTTTTGTTTCTAATAATTGCAACATTGTTTTTAGGTTTGTAATTTTTTTCGTACACCTGTGTTTCTGTTTCAGTCCCCTTAACTCGTTTGATGCCTCCTCTTCATTCTCGCTGCCTCCTTATGCAGTTCTTGTTTTACACATGACATCCTTACTTGGTTTCTTGCTTTAACGCCAAATGTAACTACAAATAATAGTAGTATTTTCCTAAGACGATTCTCCTATTTCAGATGAAGTATAATGTAACGTGAAAATGTATTTTAGCTACAGAAACGTACAGAAGATGAACTCTCATCCTTTGATACTTCCGTGTGTTTTTCGCTGCTTCCTTCCCCTGTATCTTGCGGAGTGTGTACCTTTAATTATACAAAACCAACTTTAAAACATGTTACAACACAAAAATTTAATGATGTAACATGCTCATAATGTAATATTACATATGTAAGGTATAGCATGTGGTTTTCACCTTATGCACGATAAGGAGTTCCTCTCAAAATCCTCACTCTTGAAATGAACCAAACATTCCATACTGTATTTAGGTAAAGACGACTCATCTAACTCCAAACTATTTACCCATAATTGGCGTCTCATACCATTTTTTGGAAACCTAACAAATGAATTATAAAAGGAATTGCTTTCTCATGCAAGAATATTTTTTGTGCGAAACCTTTATCTTCTTTATACTTACATACGAAAAGTTAGTTTCGTTGTTTCTTCCAACACATCCTGTTTAAAATTCTTCCTGGAAATTCTATTTCTGCAGCCTTTTACCATACAGATAGTCATTTTTACTCAGGTACCACCATGCCTACTAACAATTCATAGTTCTAGACACATTTAATGCTTCAAACATAGCATTCTCGCTATTTTATTTGGGACTTTGATACTACTTACGCAACTTCGAACTCGTACCAAGCAATAATATATTGTAAAATAAAAGCTGCAGCACAGTGGGTCCAGAGCACTGATCTCTGTATAGTATTTCCACTGCCTTTACTAATTTATTGCTTCTGTTTTATATTTTTTTCCAGTCCCGAGTCTGGAAGAGCCCGAGTACTTCGTAGCTTATTCACAATTCGTTTTAAAGAAGTGACTTGCTTCTTCAACCGAAAATGGTGCTGCTTATAAACATGCATCTCCCGCTTCAACGCTAGTATTTGCTTTTTCTGCACAAAGATCTGTTTCCACATCGACCTCGGCATTTTTGCATATCGATGATCATGGAGGATAGGCTGAATGCGAGGTGTAGTGGTCGGCGTTTCTCCATTTCTGCGCGCACCAGTACTTGCCGCTTCGGTTGCTGAACTCGTAGAAGGTACTTCATCCATCTCACATTGCCTCTTATCTGCACATAATATATTATTAGTGATTTGTGCGCTATTATTTGAATTGAATTTCATATTCACATAACTAACAAACGGGAAGTCAATGGGATCTTTACTCCGATCATGACATTGGCATTGTCAACACATACCCCAACCATGTTGCTTAGAGACAAATTGAGTTTCTTTAAAGAATATAGAAAACACGTGTATAAGTTTTCCGCTTTAGCATCCGAAAGTTTAACTAAATCTAATAAATACGTTCATGTCTGATCGTTGTGAACATAATGTATTAAAAAACATAAAAATTTTGTATCAGATATGTCTCTGGTTTCGTCTATTAAAACAGAAAAGAATTTGCCCTGTAATCTTTCCGAACTTTCTGTAATAATGGACTTATTTGTAACATTTATAACAATAGCTGTCATTTTGGTTCGTTCCGGAGACATGTGCGAGAGTAAATTTGGGTCTGGCAGTGCCTTCCGTAGCATTCTAATAAAAAAATGAAACAAAAAATTTAAAAAAACGACGATGTGAGCAAAACTTAAGAATAAAAATAAAACGCTGTGCTCTAAAAAGAGTGAAATAATAAATAATAACATTTGGATAATGTGTTTACACTAGAACTTTTCACGATATATTTTTCTCGACTTATAATTAATTAATAGCCGTCGTGCGTGACTTACCGCCTTATCCAACAATCTTACCTAGTCCTTACCTAAACGCGAGGTCACGCACGACGGCTATTAATTAATTATAAATCGAGAAAAATATATCATGAAAAGTTCCAGTGTAAACACATTATCCAAATATTATTATTTATTATTTCACCCCTTTTAGAGCTCAGTGTTTTATTTTTTATTCTTAAGTTTTGCTTACATCGTGGTGGATTTTTTTAAAAGTTTCAATTTTTTTACAGGACTGTGTTTAATAGGCCACACAGTATTGTAGCTTCCGGCTCAGGAAGATTTAATTTCTTTAGAATATACAGCCTTGTAGTTCTCATTCTTTATTGCTATTCTACTGCAACATAAAATATGTCTAAGAAACAGCCGGCAAACAATGCCTAACTAATGCAAAACACCGCACAAAGATCGGTCCAGCAGTTTTGGAGAGAAGTGGGCACAGACACCACCACACACAAACAATACAACCTCTTACCCTAAACGTATATACCTTCTCCGTTCTGTGGTGAGTTAAAATGGCGGCAAGATTGAAACGACCTATCATGCTCTGTTACACCAATGCGCATTGTCCCTTCCGCCACCTTTACGTTGTCAGCAAAAGTCCTTTCAACTGTACTCGTTAGTCCCTCTTTTGGATGTACCATGTTCAAGACACGCGCTTCGATAATTGTGCATTTTGGGTTCTGCGGTTCAGCAGCTGGTGGAAGCCAGAGTTTGCAATGTGGGTCCAGTAGCCACACTTGGTTAAACGGTTGCGTGCTATTTACCGTCTTCGCTGTTTCTGGATTCATTGCAGCGGGTACGATGAATGTGCTACCGCTGCCTATTCATAAAATACCAATTATTATTCATAAACTATTAAAAGACAATTTCAATAAAACACACGTTGAGAAAAGGAAGTTAAATTAAAGATATATCTTACTTGAAACATTCTTCGTATCTGAGCTTCTGGTAGGTGCTTGGCTGGGCCCAGCAACACTGGCATCGGGGCTAGTAATAGCTGCATGGCTGGGCCCAGCAACGCTGGCGTCAACGCTAGTAGTAGCTGCACCGCTAGGTACAGAAATCGATGCTCGTCGTGCTTTCCGCTCCACGTTCTCGTTATGCATCGTAGTGTTGGCGTGGTGTTGTAGGCAACCTTTCCTAGCTATTAGAAATCTGGTACAAATTGTACACTTGACCTGGTACGGATGCTTAGTTTCTTGAAGCCACGGCTGAAACTGTGGGTCCTTCAGCCAAACTTTTCGAAACGCTTGCACCCTTCGTTTCTTCACAGCGGGGACGGCGGAGGTGGTATCATCACTGTCTACTCATAAAATACTAATTATTAATCATTGAACAAAGAATGTAAAGAAGGTTTAATTCCAGTTATATCTTACTTGAATCAGTCTCTGCGTCTGGGCTACTAATAGCTGCATTGGCAGGTCTAGCAACACCGGCGTCAACGCTTGTAGTAACTGCATGGCTGGGTCCAGCAACACTGGCGTCAACACTGTGCTTTCTGCAATAATGGACTTGTTTATAACATTCTTTACAATAGCACTCATTTTCGTTTTGTTTAGAGACATGTGTGGGAGTATGTCTGGGTTTGGCAATGCCTTCGGCAGCATTTGAATATAATGGCAGTAGGATTGAAATGACCTGTTATGCTCCACTGTGTCCAGGCATACTCTCATTTCTGCTAACTCAAAAGTCCTTTCAACTGTATTCGTTAGTGCCCCTTTTTTATCTAGCATGTTCGTGCAATGCGCTCTGCTGTTCGCATGATTGATTAGGTCACTTTTCATTCCTGTAACCAATTTCCAGCACACTCTGCACCATCCCGTGTACGGCTTGTCTTTAACTGGTTCCAGCCACAATCGGAACTGCGGATCATGTAGCCAAGCTTCTCCGAATGCTTGCCTCTTTGGATTCTTTTCCGCGGGGACGGCGAAGATGTTCTCACTGCCTGCTCATAAAATACTAATTATTATTCATGCAATATTGGAAACCAATTTCGACAAAATAAACATTGAAAAAGGAAAGTAAAAAAAGAAGGTGGTAGCCTTCGTGATTTGGAATAAGGATAATTTCTGGACAAACACGGTTTAATCGGATTAGGTAGGAATGCATGGTTTGGTGGATAGGACGGGACTACAAAGGGTCTAGCCGGGTAAGCTTAGGGAAAACGGCCCCAGCACCAATTTTAATATTTATGTGTTCTAAATAATGCTCTTTGCCTAAAAAACCACTGAGAGAAATTTCAGATCTCTACTCCCTCTCGTTAGGGTGATATGGGGATAACAACCCTAAACTTTACAATTTTTTTTCTCAGCAACTACTTAAGATATTTGAATGTTTAAAAATGCAAATAGTAGGTACTTTTTAGCTCTACCACATATATTTTTTTTCGAAATTGCAGATCAATTGTTAAGGGTGGAAATAAAGGAATTCATTTTTGGGGGGTTGTTTTTGCAAACAACCCCTTGAGTGACACCTACGAAAAAAATCAGGAGTAAAGCGTCACTACTGGGCCGCATGACCAATAGGGAGGCCAAAAATCGTGCATGTTTAGGATCTTTTTCAGGAAAGCTTAGGAAAATATATGTTCCTAAATGTCATTACGTTGTAAAAATTACATATTTAACGAGTTTTGGCAATTATTATTCAAGCGCTTTGCGACGACTGCCGCTGATTGAAAATGGATCATCTGAAATAAACAATTCGGACAATTTTAGATAATGTGTTGAATATTTCTAGAAGGAGAACGCGTTTAAGGTTTTGTGTGTAGTTTACACCTTAATAAAAAAATAATTTTTTAACTTACACGGTATCAACTTCTGGTTCTAATCTTCGTCGCTGTCTTCGTCAATAACATCGGTTACGTTGGTTATATCGAATAATTCGGTTAATATTTCCGCTGGCTTAATAATTTTTTATTTGTAACGCCCATGTGCTAAATAATAAATTATGGCAGCAACATGGGAACCGCATCCCACAGTCCTATTGCCATTTGCACAATCACAAACCGAATTATTCTATGTAACCAACGTAACTGCTGTTATTGACGAAGACAGCGACGAAGATTAGAACCAGAAGTTGATACCGTGTAAGTTAAAAAATTATATTTTTATTAAAGTGTAAACTACACACAAAAACTTAAACGCGTTCTCCATGTAGAAATATTCAATACATTATCTAAAATTGTCCGAATTGTTTATTTCAGATGATCCATTTTCAATCAGCGGCAGTCGTCGCAAAGCGCTTGAATAATAATTGCCAAAACTCGTTAAATATGTAATTTTTACAACGTAATGACGTTTAGGAATATACATTTTCCTAAGCTTTCCTGAAAAAGATCCTAAACATGCACGATATTTGGCCTCCCTATTGGTCATGCGGCCCATTTAGTACAATATGCCAAGAGATTTTATATGCGTTTTATTTTTTTTTTACTATGTTCCACCAATCCGACCCCTATATAACTAAACTAGATAATACCTAAGTAGTGACGCTTTACTCCTGATTTTTTTCGTAGGTGTCACTCAAGGGGTTGTTTGCAAAAACAACCCCCCAAAAATGAATTCCTTTATTTCCACCCTTAACAATTGATCTGCAATTTCGAAAAAAATATATGTGGTAGAGCTAAAAAGTACCTACTATTTGCATTTTTAAACATTCAAATATCTTAAGTAGTTGCTGAGAAAAAAAATTGTAAAGTTTAGGGTTGTTATCCCCATATCACCCTAACGAGAGGGAGTAGAGATCTGAAATTTCTCTCAGTGGTTTTTAAGGCAAAGAGCATTATTTAGAACACATAAATATTAAAATTGGTGCTGGGGCCGTTTTCCCTAAGCTTACCCGGTTAGACCCTTTCGGGGATCAGACTATGATTTTATACAATTTGATGGAATTCTAATGTGCATGCGGCACTTTACTTTATTCTAAGGAGGCGTCTAGGAGTTGTTACTCTTTACTCTCCCGTTCGATTGGCGTCCAGGCAGAGATGTTCATTATTTAAATATCAAATTATTTAAATGACGTATCGAATAAAAGAGACTTTAGTCTTATTCGTCATGCATAAGACTAACCCGATTCAATTTTTAATCGAAGCGCCCATGATTGAAGTAGTTCAATCATGGGGATTCAATCGTCGGCCGTGAGTGAACTACCTTCAATCATGGGGATTCAATCATGATTGAATGAACAGTGTTCTCCTATTCAATCGTAATTTAGTCGATTGAAGCTCGACTAACCTTGGCGAGCCTAAAGACTCGCGAGAGCCTTTGATCGATGCTGCGCGAGGCCCGAGTCGAACGACATTGTATCGTTCACCTGTCTAAACTGGCGCCTGGAGTTGCTCGGCGATGTGTCATCGATTATACGGAAAGTGAATTTCTTTATTTTTCATCGTATCAACGGGGCGCACCGCTATTTTTAACGTTCAATATAGAAATTACCAACAATAGATAGACTTATTTTATAGAAAAGACTTCAGTGAATATGGTAGTATTTTTTTCGGATCTTTAAAGTCGGGACCTTGCATCGGATTGAAAGCCCCGTTTCGTTAAAAGTAGTCCGATTTAAATTATTTTCTGTCCGTTTAATCGGGAAAATGCAAGGAATCCATTGGTGCCACTTTCATATTGATACGATGAAGAAGAAAGAAATTCACTTTCCGTATAATCGATGACACATCGCCGAGCAACTCCAGGCGCCAGTTTAGACGGGTGAACGATACAATGTCGCTCGGCTCGGGCCTCGCGCGGCATAATCATGATTGAATCCCCATGATTGAAGGTAGTTCAATCATGGCCGACGATTGAATCCCCATGATTGAAGTAGTTCAACCATGACTGACGATTGAATATCCCCATGATTTCAATCATGAGCGCTTCGATGAAACATTGACTCGGGTTAGTCTTATTCATGAGTCTGGAATAAAATTTTCGTCTTTTAGTCGAACTCAATTTTTTATTTGAAATAATTTTTTGCCCATCTCTGCGTCCAGGTATTGTCGCCGAACTCTCCATATCGAACGGGCGTCCAGGAATATTCTCCCGTACTCTCCTCTCTTAAAACTCGAGCGTCTAAGGAAATGCTCTGTACTCTCTCGACCGATGGGCGTCCAGGTATTATCACCGAACTCTTCACATCGGCCGAGCGTCCAGGAACAGACCCCAGTGCGCTCTTTCTCCAGGCAGGAGTCCAGGTATTATCGCCGAACTCTCCTGCCGGAGGCTCTAAGCTGTCTGAGAGCAGCCGTTAGCCGTGCCTCGTCCTCTCCCTCAGAACAGCGAAGAAGAAAAATGCCTTTGTGGGCCTCTAATTTATACCCGATCGTTGCTATCCGTGGCCGCAGAAATCAACAGACGCGTAGTTAAACGCGGGCCTCGCGAGTCCCGGTTCCCCGCCCGCACGTCTCTGCTCGCGCGCAGCCAACAAGCGTATTTGGAAAACTTCTCGATGGTCGGCGTTTCTCGAATGTTCCTTTTCCGCATGCTACAAGGTTAAATTAAACTTATATCTTACTTGAATTAGTCTGTGTATCTGAGCTACTAATAGCTGCCTGGCTGGGTCCAGCAACACTGGCGTCAACGTTTGTAGTAGCTGCATCGCTGGGTCCAGCAACACTGGCGTTAACGTTTGTAGTAGCTGCATCGCTGGGTCCAGCAACACTGGCGTCAACGTTTGTAGTAGCTGCATCGCTGGATCCAGCAACACTGGCGTCAACCCTTGTAGTAGCTGCATCGCTGGGTCCAGCAAGACTGGCGTCAACCCTTGTAGTAGCTGCATCGCTATTTACAGAAATCGATGCTCGTCGTGTTTTCCGTTCCATGTTCTCGCTATGCAACGTAGTGTTGGCGTGGTGTTGTAGGTGACTTTTCCTTGTACCTAAAGATTTTGAGCAAACTGTACACCTGGCTTCGTAGGGATCCTCAGTTTCACGAAGCCACGATCGAAACTGTGGGTCCTTCAGCCAAGCTTTTCGAAATGCTTGCACCCTTCCTTTCTTTGCAGCGGGGGTGGTGTCACTGCCTATTCATAAAATACTAATTATTATTCATGCAATATTGAAAACCAGTTTTAACCAAATAAGCATCGAAAAAGGAAAGTAAGAAAGTAAAAAAGAGGGTTAAATTAAAAATTATTTACTTTAGCGATTCCTCTCAGATTTCGATGTGTTGTAAAACTCCACATTCTGAGCAACTTTTTCCTATACATGTTACCGCCGCTCGGTCTGTTTCCGAGATATTCGCAAAAATATTTTTTAAATTTCTTCCTTTGGTGTTATAATTTGGGTTAGTGTTGGGTTAGGTTTAGTATAAAGCAGGCTTGAGAATTAAGTGAACGCGGCGGCCGATTTTCAGAAGCAAACGCCTCCTTTCTCCCGCCGCGCGTCTTGACTCCTGCGGCGGCCTAAGTGCTTGGAGCGCCTCAGGCCCGTACCACGTGAACCGCGCGTGGCGTATTAGGGCGACATTGTATCAATAGGTTCCCACATCGGCCCAGAGAGCACGATTGTCGATGCGATTTTGTTTTGTCAACGCGCCACGCGCGGTTCATATGGTACGGGCCTGAGGCGCTCCAAGCACTTTGGCCGCCGCGGGGGCCAAGACACTCGGCGGGAGAAAGGAGGCGTTGCTTCTGAAAATCGGCCGCCGCGTTCACTTCATTCCCAAGCCTGGTATAAATAAATATAAGTGCACTTCACATTAAACATTATTTTTAATTCCCGAGAACGGGCGAAAGGAAACGAAAGAGTCGACACTTTGATACTTTGTCTCGCTCCGTCTTCCAGCTCGAGCTCGACCAGCGGGCGGGCCTACAATGCATCAGCGCAACTTTTTCCTATACATGTTACCACCGCTCAGCCTTAGTTTCCGAGATATTTGCGAAAAACTTCGGTTGGCTTATTCCGACACCACGCATTCCACTTTTCAACTTGTCTCGGGTATTAGTATTGGTCGGGGCTAGATCAGCGCGGGGGCGGAGATTTCAACTAGAAGCTTGCGGATGCCCGCCGACACCGCCGGATATTACGATGCCTCTGGTCAACCGAAATTTTTCGCAAATATCTCGGAACGCGGGTGCGTAAAGTATGGTGGCGAACCGATGTGAGTCGGGGTGTTGACGGGAGCCCCCACACACCCAATAGGTGCTCCCGAAAGCACCCTCTTCCTAGCAGAAAAATTATGTTTTAGAACCAGAGGCATCCTAATATCCGGCGGCACCGAGCAGAGTCGGGGTTGACGGGCATCCGCAAGTTTCTGGTTGGAATCTCCAAACATACATCGATTTGCTACCACGCTTTACGCGTCCCCGCACTAGCCTAACCCCAACCTATACCAATATTCGGGACAAGTTGGAAAGTGGAGTGCGTTGTGTCGGAATAAATCAACAGCAGTTTTTCGCAAATATCTCGGAAACTAACCCTGTTTGTTTTTGTTCGTATTCGCCTTGGTGTGGACCCGGGGTAAGGCTGAGCGGCGGTAACATGTATAGGAAAAAGTTGTTCAAACTGTGAAGTTTTACATATCCAAATTTCATCAAAATCGGTGAGGAATCGCTAAAGTAAATAATTACCATTGAAAATATATCTTACTTGAACCATTCTCTGCATCCGAGCTACTAATAGCTGCATCGGTAGGTCTAGCAACGCTGGCGTCAACGCTTGTAGCAGCTGCATGGCTGCTTTCAGCTGTATTTGTTAGTGCCTCTTTTTGTTCTATCAAGTTCGCGCAATGCGCTCTGGTGTTTCCATGATAGATTAGGTCACTTTTCATTGATGCAAGCATTCTCCAGCACACTCTGCACCATGCCTTGTACGGCTTGCCTTTGACTGGTTCAAGCCACAATCGAAACTGCGGTTCCTTTAGCCAAGCATCTCGAAATGCTTGCCTATGTGGTCTCGTTTCGGCGGGGACGGCCGAGATGTTATCACTGCCTGCTCATAAAATACTAATTATTATTCATGCAACATTGCAAACCAACTTCAACGAAACAATCATTCAAGACAGAAAGTAAACACGAATGGTTAATCTTCTTATACTATAAAGCGGAAAGTGTGTGTTTGTCTGTCGCCGAAAAACTTTTTAGCGGTAAAGTCTGGGGTCACGAAAGGTATCTCGGCTCATTATGCCCGGCTAATCCAGATGACTGTGACTATTTTCAGCTCGCTACGTCCTTCCCTTCTCGAGTTATTAGTTAAAACAGGCATCGGAATTAAGTGATCTTTTCGGCCGAGTTTCAGAGGCGACGCCTCCTTTCTCCCGCCGCGAGTCTTGGTCCCCGCGGCGGCCCAGAAGCCTCGAGCGCCTCAGGCCCGTGCCGTATGAACCGCGCGTGGCGCATTGGGGCGACACCCGTATCAATAGGTTTCCACATCACCCATGGGGTACTATTATCGATGCGTTTTTTTTGTCAGTGGTATCCCCTGTAGGCCTATTCCACTGTGCCGCGTGATAAAAGATAGAGTGGAAAAGCGCGTTTTATTATCAAAATTTTAAACATGTTTGGGAAAAGTAGATTTTCGCGCACGTTTCGACGTGCTAGGTAAATCTAAATCTAAATTGTCAAAACGTGCGCAAAAATCTAGTTTTCCCAAACATGTTTCAAATTATTGATAATAAAACGCGCTTTTCCACTCTATCTTTTATCACGCGGCACAGTGGAATAGGCCTACAGGGGATACCGCTGACAAAAAAGAAACGCATCGATAATAGTACCCCATGGGTGATGTGGAAACCTATTGATACGGGTGTCGCCCCAATGCGCCACGCGCGGTTCATACGGCACGGGCCTGAGGCGCTCGAGGCTTCTGGGCCGCCGCGGGGGCCAAGACGCGCGGCGGGAGAAAGGAGGCGTCGCCTCTGAAACTCGGCCGAAAAGATCACTTAATTCCGATGCCTGAGTTAAAATAAACGAATAGTGTCTACTAGAGCTATTGTTTTTGCCCGGGTACTCGAGTACCCGGTGAGACCCCGGGTAGAAAAAAATTACTCGGGTACCCGGGTAGACAAAAGTCACCCGTGTGTCCATGAGATACCCGAGTAACTGAAGTGTGATGAGATAGTTGAGAATTTCGATTTGAGAGCATATTCCGTTCATTACTGAGGTTAGCCGAAAATGATCAAAAGTCGAAAAACGATCGGCTGTCAAATCGAAATTCTCAACTATCTCATCATACTTCAGTTACTCGGGTATCTCATGGACACGCGGGTAATTTTTGTCTACCCGGGTACCCGAGTAATTTTTTTCTACCCGGGCTCTCACCGGGTACTCGGGTACCCGGGCGGGCGGGTAGTAAGAGCTCTAGTGTCTACGATTCCAAGCCGCCGATGGCTCGCGAGAGAGAGAGAGACAGAGCGTAGGCACGTGAAAGACGAAAGGAGACAGAGTATCTCTCTACGTACTGTGGTTTGCAAAAATGTTGCCGACAGAAACTTGGTGGTCCGATCGAGTGTATCCTCATAGGCCCACGTTCTCTAACACAGTGGTAGAGGTAAGGCACACGTATTGTCGCTATTGGCCGACGCGTCACGTCAACGAATCGGTCAGCAGCACCGCGTGACGAAGAGAGCGAGTGGGGAATTGTGGAGTTCCGCGGGAGAGAGTGGGGCGGCGCGAGCGAGGTAGCCCCCTTGCCCCGCTCAGCATTCGGATGCCAACTTTTTTGCAAACCACAGTAGCAGACGGTAACGCCGCGCCACTCATTCGTCACCTCTCGCCCGCTCTCGGGTACCTCGGGTTCTCTCACTCTCGACCGAATGATCCCAAGAGGTGGTGCGGATAGCGACGACCGCTTTAACGCATACATTGTTGAGAATGCTGGGATGATCCCCGGGCAAGAGATTCTCAATAAATAATTTGTGGATGACTGAATTAGTAAGATTGATTTGTTTCGAAGTTTCTTTCTTGCAAGCATCAACTTTCTTTCCAGGGAAATATTATTTGGGACGGAAAAATTCGAATCTAAATCCCGGGCGAAGCCGGGTAATGAAGCTCTAGTTAAATATATATCTCACTCGAATCAGTCTGCGCGTTCGAGCTCGTAGCAGCCGCATGGCTAGCTGCAGCGACACCGGCGTCGACGCTTTTAGTAGCTGCATCGCCGGGTACAGAAACTGATGCTCCCGCTTTACGCTCTATGTTCCTGATATGCGCGGCAGAGTCTGCGTGCCGTTGTAGCTGAGTTTTCTTCGCGGCTAAAAGTTTCCAGCAAACTCTACACTTGGCTTGGTACGGATCCTCAGTTTCACGAAGCCACGATCGAAACTGTGGGTCCTTTAGCCAAGCTTTGCGAAACGCTTGCTCCCTGTGCAGCGCCTTCGCAGCGGGGACGACGAAGGTGCTACCGCTGCCTATTCGCAAATTACCAATTATTATTCATAAACTATTGAAGAACAATTTGCCTAAAATCATCGTTCAAATCACGAAGAAAGTAAAATAGATAGTCGAATCGAAGATCTATCTTACTCGAAACATCCTTTGTATCCGAGCTTCTGGTAGGCGCTTGGCTGGGCCCGGCATCGCTGGCGTCAACGCTAGTAGTAGCTGCGTCGCTAGGTACAGAAATCGATGCTCGCCCGTTCCTTTTCGTGTTCTCTCGATGGGTCGCACTGTTGGCGTGGTATCGCAGGTGGTGACTTTTGCCAACTTTTAGAAATCTGGTGCAAATTGTACACTTGACCAGGTGCGGATCCTTAGTTTCTTGAACCCACGATCGAAACTGTGGATCCTTTAGCCAAGCTCTTCGAAATTCTGATTAATAATAATAATAATTAGCATTGAACGAAGAAAGCAAAGCGGAAGGTTTAAATTGCAGATATATCTTACTTGGATCAGTCTTTGCATCCGAGCTTGTAATAGCTGCATGGATGGGTCCAGAAACACTGGTATCAATATCTGTATAAAATATCCGTTATTAATACATTTCTAATATCAGAAAACGGACCGGCCGAAGAATAAACAGCCCGGCGCAACGACACCAAAAGAATTCGAAAGAATAATTATTAAAAGACGAAAGCAACGAACGTAATGTTTAGCATATCCTTGTGCAAAATGATGGTTTAATTTTTCGAGAAATGCTCATTTCTAAAATTATACCGATGCAAAAGTATCGAATATTCGTCTTACCTGATTCTTTGCTCATATTTGAACTTTGATAAAACGCTGCACAGCTGTAAAAAACGGTACGATTGAGAAACGTATCGGGTAGCGTGTAAGTACAAACGTATTTACAGTGCGATTAGTACGAATTTGAAAGCGTGGCCGTGGCGTGCGCAGGGTTCGTAGCAGTTCGTAGGCAGGGTGGAGCACTAGTGAGTTACCCGGTAGGCATTTGGTGGGGGTAGATCCCCCACCGGTCAATCGCCTACCGGGTACCACGCATGCGCGCGCGACCGTCGAACCAATCACCGCCAAGGGTGCCTTCCGTTTCGCGCATTGAGTGCATAGACAGCAGGCAATGGTGATTGGTGGTTCATACGGTGAGTGTATAGACTCCATAACCTGATTGGAGTATTCGAATTCGAAATACAGAAGGGAGAACTACGCATGCGCGCATTATGTGCATTAGCTGCCTATAGTTTGATTTTCTGTAGTTGCTGCACGCCTCATGCGCCAGAAGTTGGAGGATTCTAGGGAATTCTACGAATCAGGTTATGCAGTCTATTCACTCCCTGCATGAACCACCAATCACCATTGCCTGCAGTCTATGCACTCAATGCGCGAAACGGAAGGCACCCCAAGATGAAAATTTCGCGACGCCAGCGCCTACTAGTGAGACCGCGGCCAACCAGCGTCGCTGGGGAATCGGTTGTCGACGCGGCCTCACTAGGGTGCGTTCCACTTGCGCCCAAATCGCCCGCGATTTTCATTAAGGTGGGTTCTCCTATACGCGACTGGACACAACGTCAAGAATTTCAAAGTCGATTTTCTCGAAACTGAAGCGCGATATAAATAAAGTTACTGTTTCTTTTCGACTTATAACAAGTAAATAAGTCGAAAAAGAGGAATAAGATTTTTTGATATTGTGCTTCATTTTCAAGAAAATCGACTTTGAAATTCTTGACGTTGTGTCCAGTCGCGTATAGGAGAACCCACCTTAATGAAAATCGCGGGCGATTTGGGCGCAAGTGGAACGCACCCCTAGTCTAATCAGCGTCGACAACCGATTCCCCGACGACGCTGGTTGGCTGGCTTGGCTAGACTTGACGGTGGCGCCGTTTCGTTTCCCACCGTTAAGGCCGGTATTCATAGTCGCTACTTATTCTCAAGCAAATGCAAAGAGGACACGGTGTAAGAAAGATAGGTGGACCGACCCTATCCCCACTCCTGTGATTTTAAAGAAAAAGTTACTTGTCCCTCCTGCAGAGGGTATTAGTGTAACATGTGAACTAGTGATCCTCTAGGCAGTGATCGGACAAACGCATATCGTCGCTGATTGGTTGCTGCGATTTTGTCTAAAGCGGAAGTAGACAGAGAAAGAAACTGTAAGAAAGAAAGAGACAGAAATACGAATAGAAAGAGACCGATAAACGAGCAGCTTGGAAAGCAGACGATTTAATGAATGTTTAGGTTATGTTATTTCCGGTTTTGTCCCAAAATGGCTGCGGTTTGTCCGATCACTGCCTAGAGGATCACTAATGTGAACAATATCACGTTTACTTCCTTATGTTTCTTTTACAAAGGACACGGTGTAAGAAAGAAAGAAATCTGTAAACGTGACAAGGGAAAACGAACATTGGTAATATGGTACGGTAATATTGTAATAAACTGTACAAATGTATATGAATTGGTGATAAATGACCTAAATGAGAATTCAGATAAATTTTCTTTCCCATGTATGAAGCATAAGGAATATACTGTTGCTTACTGCATACATTATTATTTAACCTTAAGAATGCGACAAGTAGCTAGAATAAAAAATAGAGAGTATTAAGCGCGTGGTTATGGCACGGTGTAAAAGAAACATAAGGAAGTAAACATGATATTGTTCACATGTTACACTAATACCCTCTGTGGGAGGGACAAGTAACTTTTTCTTTAAGATCACAGCAGTTTTGTGGTGGGGGTAGCGTAGTCGGTCCACCTACCCACACAGCACACAGCCGTCCTAAAAGCGTCCCAGGGACGTCTGTCCCAGTCGTACCGGACGTCCCAGAGACGTCCCGAATTTCCCACGAACGGCTTATATACGTCCCCTGAACAACGAATGTTACCAAAAAAGTGGTCCCAGGTACGTCTCGCACACAGCATACAGCCGTCCTAAAAGCGTCCCAGGGACGTCCATCCCAGTCGTTCGGGACGTCCCGAATTTCCCACGAACGGCTTATATACGTCCTCTGAACGACGAATATTACAAAAAAGTGGTCCTGGGGGTACCACCCCGTCTTTTAAGCGCATGGATTAGGACTGAACACAGGCGTTCGAAAAACGTAATTAAGATCTATTTTTATCGATGAATTAAGCCTTTCGCCCGGGTCCCCCCACAGGACTTTCGTCAGTAAGGCTTACCTGGCGGAACCCTGCCTTAGACAAGCTGTGTATCAGGACTGGGACAGAACTCTTATATATACCAACCGGAGGGCGATGGAACACCAGCGAGAAACTCTCGAGCCGGGTAGCCCTCCGGTGGCATATGTCGATGAACCTTATCGGATCCCTACAATAGCACACGACGTCCTCAAAGCGTCCCAAGGCCGTCCCAAAGACGTATTTAACACGTCCCAAACGCGTCCCAAATGCGTCCCAAGGACGTCTTTAGGACTTTGTACAGAGGGCGCCACTGTAGTTACCGACGTCCCAAAAGCGTCCCAAAGCCGTCTATAGACGTCCCACAGACGTCTTGTTACCAATCGGGACATTCAGACCTAAAGTCCTAGAAGGGACCTAAAACAGACGTCCTCGGGACGTCGTGTGCTGTGTGGGTACTCGCTTCCTTTACGTAAGTAATGGCGGGTAATGGCCAATAGAATGCAATAGGATGGTCTTAAGACGGTCTCAAGACGTCGAAAACGTTGTCTTGAGAATATTACCACACTTTGCGAGAATAGGATCGTCTTGAGACTCGAATAAGATCGTCTCAAGCAAATGCTTAAGACACGACCTTAAGCATTTGCTTAAGTCACGTTTATGAATCTAGGCGGCATCTTAAGCAAATGCTCAAGACGATCTTAAGAACATGTGACGTCATACAAGCATTTACTTATTTGAACAAGATTTTCCTCAAGCAAATGCTTAAGCAGAACATTTGCTTAAGTCACGTTTATGAATCTAGGCGGCATCTTAAGCAATTGCTTAAGACGATCTTAATCTTAAGACACGTTTAAGAATACCGCCCTACCCACACAGCACACGACGTCCCGGGGACGTCTGTTTTAGGTCCCTTCTAGGACTTTAGGTCTGAATGTCCCGATTGGTAACAAGACGTCTGTGGGACGTCTATAGACGGCTTTGGGACGTCTATAGACGGCTTTGGGACGCTTTTGGGACGTCGGTAACTACAGTGGCGCCATCTGTACAAAGTCCTAAAGACGTCCTTGGGACGCATTTGGGACGCGTTTGGGACGTGTTAAATACGTCTTTGGGACGGCCTTGGGACGCTTTGAGGACGTCGTGTGCTATTGTAGGGATCCGATAAGGTTCATCGACATATGTCACCAGAGAGCTACCCGGCTCGAGAGTTTCTCGCTGGTGTTCCATCGCCCTCCGGTTGGTATATATAAGAGTTCTGTCCCAGTCCTGATACACAGCTTGTCTAAGGCAGGGTTCCGCCAGGTAAGCCTTACTGACGAGAAAGTCCTGTGGGGGCCCCGGGCGAAAAGCCTTAATTCATCGATAAAAAATAGGTCTTAATTACGTTTTTCGAACGCCTGTGTTCAGTCCTAATCCATGCGCTTAAAAGACGGGTGGGGTACCCCCAGGACCACTTTTTTTGTAATATTCGTCGTTCAGAGGACGTATATAAGCCGTTCGTGGGAAATTCGGGACGTCCCGAACGACTGGGATGGACGTCCCTGGGACGCTTTTAGGACGGCTGTATGCTGTGTGCGAGACGTACCCGGGACCACTTTTTTGGTAACATTCGTTGTTCAGGGGACGTATATAAGCCGTTCGTGGGAAATTCGGGACGTCCCTGGGACGTCCGGTACGACTGGGACAGACGTCCCTGGGACGCTTTTAGGACGGCTGTGTGCTGTGTGGGCTGTTCCCCCGGCATCGCTGAATAATATAATATATGAGGCAGTGACAGTGACAACGCACCAACCCACATTACAAAAATTTTTTTTCCTACTTTATGTGATTAGTAGAGCCTATTGGAATACATTATTGCTACTAACTAAATTTCGGAAAGAATGTGGGTTAGTTCGCTGTTGTTCTCATTGCCTCATATAACCTCGAGTCCTTGACGTTTACACACATGTTCGAGCCCCTACTCCGTCGCCCATCAAGGAACGAACGGAATATCCTTTTATCATTGGTTGTGCTAACAGAATTATTCCGAAAGTTTCCGAACGTGAATGAGCATTATCTTAAGCAAATGCTTTATAAAGACAGTGCTTAAGCCAGCTTAAGCAATTGCTTATTCTAAGCAAATGCTTAAGATCATCTTAAGAAACGTTTAGGAATACATGATGTCTTATGTGGAATAAGATCGTCCTCTAGAAGATGATCTTAAGCATTTGCTTAAGACACGTTTAAGAATACCGCCCCTATCTTTCTTACACCGTGAAAGAGGAGATAGTAGAGCACTAAAGAGGTGAGTATGCGCATCCGCCATATTGGGTCCTCTGGAGAGAGAAGATTATTGAGTACCCGCCTTTTTAAGTATCGTCAGATTCACTTTATAAACAAAACATGCGTTGTTGATATTGATACATGGCAGCACGACACATTATTACAGTATTTTATTACATTTTAGTTTATATTTGGTTTATACAGCGAATTTGACAGTACTCAAAAAGGCGGGTACTCAATAATCTTCTCTCTCCAGAGGACCCAATATGGCGGATGCGCATACTCACCTCTTTAGTGCTCTAGCTAGGCACGTACCAATTACATGCGAGCAGTATCTCTCTCTTTTTTTACTTGTTTACTTGCTCTCTCTACTTCCGGTTTCGGTCACTAATGGTGTCGACCAATAGAAAACGGCGGCCACATCTGCGTATCACGACCTAGAGGATCACTAGACGTCCCGACGCGATCACCACAGGAGCGGTGGTAATGCGTACTACAACGTGAATTGACGCCAGCGCCAAACCAGCCACGTGGCGACAACGCGAAACGAATGTGACGTCACAGATGTACCGACGCCAGCGCCAAGCCAAGCCAGATGCGCCACGGGCGCGTACAGGTACTACTGCTCATGTGCTTTTGTAGACGCCACGCGACTGCACGCGACTAGTATATTTTTATTATACTTTTTCATTCGGTGATTGAAGTAACAATATGAACAAGCAATCAGGTAAAACAAATACTTTATACTTTCGCATCAACAGAATTGTAGAAATGATATTTTTTATATATACTACGCATTATATCGATTTAGTATGTATGGTTATATTAGAAATATCCTAATAATGGATATTTTATACACAGGCAGCGATGCCAGCATTGCTGGACCTAGCAGACCTATAAGCTCAGACGTAGAGACCAATTCAAGTAAGATACATCTTTAACATATTCGTGCCTGAAATCATAGAATTATAAACCTAACGTAGTTTCTATGTTCAACGATTATTTTTGCGAATTCCTTTTTAATATCGCGCGAATAAAATTTAGTATTTTATGAATAGGCAGTGATAAAAGCTTCACCGTCCCCGCTGCAAGGAACACACAAACACGGAAGCGAGCATTTTGTCTGGTTTGGCTGGAGGACCCGGCATTTAAGCCGTGGCTACAGCAACTTCCTTCCAACCCGTACAAGGGGAAATGTTCAATTTGCAACGTAACTATTAAAGCAATGAAATCTAATTTACTGCGTCACGGAAACACCCAAGAGCATATAAAGAACATGAAATATGGAAAAACTTCAGTAGAAAGAAGTACAAACGAATCTACAAGTGCAGACGAAGCAATAAGCATGGACGTAGGGAACGAATCGAGTAAGACACATCTGTAATATATTAGTGTCTGAAATCATAGAATTATAAAATGAACGTAGTTTCTTCGTTCAATGATTACACAGTCCAACAAAATGAAACTTTTTTTCTGTTCCGCAATATCCACTGGGTGATTCTTGTAGAGTTTTTCGCCCTGAACACGAATCCGCGAACCGTTTGTCTCCATCACCCTCAGTTTTTGAGAAATTCGATTTTGAAAATAGCTGCAAATTTTCAACTTTGAACATCTTTTGTGTCGAAACGGTAATAGTTATTTGGTTGCTCGTTGCGTCAAATTATTCTACGAACCCTCCCGAATACAACGATATCAGTTATTATTGTATTATGATCATTTAAATTTGTTTAAACAACGATCAAAGGGAAAATGACACCCGAAATGCACCCATTTTTGAAGTTATCTTTCAATTTATTCATGTCTTAGAAAAAATCTGACTACTCCACGCGATGCAGCAGACATTTTCCCTCTGGACAGCATCAACAGAAGTGGTAAGTCACGTTTTGTTTTCAATACAGAAGCGAAAAAGTTTGGCAAAACGCGCGGTGCCGACAGTGGCACTCAGGCGCGTTAAGCGATTGTGTTGCGCTGAGCGGCAGTGGACCGCGCGCCGCCGTTGACTACCACTGTCGACACCGCGCGTTTTGCCAAACTCTTTCGCTTCTGTATTGAAAACAAAACGTGACTTACCAGTTTTGTTGATGATTTCCGAAGGAAAAATGTCTGCTGCATCGCGTGGAATGGTCAGATTTTTTCCTGGACCCTTAGTTTTGGAAATGAATTGAAAGATATCTTCAAAAATGGGTGCATTTCGGGTGTCATTTTCCCGTTGATCGTTGTTTAAACATATTTAAATGATCATAATGCAATAATAACTTATATCGTTGTATTCGGGAGGGTTCATAGAATAATTTGACGGAACAAGCAACCGAATAACTATTACCGTTTCGACACAAAAAATATTCAAAGTTGAAAATTTGCAGTTTGTTTTCAAAAA
The DNA here is from genome assembly GCA_963932275.1 of Andrena praecox. NCBI lineage: Eukaryota > Metazoa > Arthropoda > Insecta > Hymenoptera > Andrenidae > Andrena > Andrena praecox. Next base: position 41,008,951 of record OZ010731.1, read on the forward strand.
CTGAGTGTGATAGAGCAATTCTGCTTGCGGATTCGTGTTCAGGGCGAAAAACTCTACAAGAATTACCCAGCGGATATTGCAGACCAAAAATCGTGTTGGACAGTGTTATTTTCGTGAATTGCTTTTTAATATTGCGCGAATAAAATTCAGTATTTTACGAACAGGTAGTGATTGCACCTTCACCGTTGTCGCTACAAAAAAACGCCGGAGACAACCCTTTGTGCTAGATTGGCTGGAGGACCCAGCCTTTAAGCCGTGGCTAGAACAAGTCCAGGACGACCCGTACAAGGGAAAATGTACATTTTGTTACATAACTATTAAAGCGAAGAAGTGTAATTTACAGCAGCACGCAAACAGCCAAAAACATATCGACAACATAAAGTATGGACAAAGAGTAGTACCTGGCGAAGGAACGAGGACGTTTACAGACGAGGTAAAAGAGGCCGAAATCAGAGTATGCACCGACGCAATTGAACATAACATACCATTTAACTCGTTCGACCATTACGTTCGACTGTCGCAGAAGGTATTCCCGAATCCTAATGTTCTGAAACGCATGTCTTTGAGTGGGAAGAAAATTAAAGCCATCACCCTCAATGTAATTAACAAGTCCATTGTTGGAAGAACTATAGAGAAAATACAGGGCAAGTATTTTTCGGTGTTGATCGACGAAACCACAGATGTGTCCAATATGAAGCTTCTTTGCTTCTTAATTCGCTACGTTCACAACGAACAGATATGTACAGATCTATTAGATTTAGTTAGGATTAATGAAGCTACAGCTGAAAACATATATCGGTGTTTCCGACATTCTTTGAACAAGTTTAATTTGCCGATAACCAACATGGTTGGCGTGGGCGTAGATAACGCAAATGCGACGGTAGGAGCGCGTAATTCACTGACCTCGCGCATAGCAGCAGACAATGGCGAGATTTGTATCATACCGTGTCTTTGCCACTCGATAGATTTGGCCGCGCGCCACGCGTGTCAAAGATTGCCGCCGTACATCGAGAAGTTTCTGCATTCTCTTTATTCGTACATCTCGCAAAGTCCTAAAGGAATGTGTATTTTGGAAGATACGCAACAGTTTATGAAGGTTGCGACACGGAAAGTTACACAGCCATCGGCGACTAGATGGCTGGCACTATCCGAATGTTTAAAAACAGTCTTAAATCAGTGGACAGTTTTATTTAGCGTGTTAGAAGAGGCATCGGCGGGAAAAGATGAGGTGGCAATGAGAATATTTTCAGCTGTTAATTGCCCTTATACCAAGGCGTATTTGCAATTTATGGACTATATATTAATCACGTTTACTCAACTGAGCAAACTATTTCGAAGCTCGAAAGTTTTGATTCATCGCCTGCTCCCCGAGTGTTACAGATTATTAAAATCATTGGGGGGCAATTTCATACAGTCGAAATATCTGAAGGAACCAAATATACATAAAATAAACGTCAACAATGTGGATAATTTACTACCACTGGCGAACATTTTTACTGGGACAGGATGTAAGGAAACGCTAAGTGAGATTGCAGATGATAATTTGGAAGAGCACGAGGATGTGATAAGTTTTTATACAAACATACAACAATGTTACCAAACGGCCTTCCAAAATATTGTCAATAGAGTGCCATTTGACGACACGTTCTTAAATGCACTAGGCTTTTTAGACCCGAAAACAGCTTTAGACACTGACCAGCATGTGGAGGGGCAATTGAAACCTATTTTAAACAAATTTAAATCGAAATTTAATCATCAGCTTGTAATAAATGAATGGTATCTATTGCCGTTTACTTTTTTGGAGGAGGCAAAAGAAAAGTTACAAGTAATGAGTTTACCTCAGTTCTGGCACGAAATCAGCATCGCTACCAATGCTGAAGACGAATATATATTGCCAAATATATCGAAACTAGCGCAGCTGTGCTTATCATTGCCCCATTCGAATGCTGATGTAGAAAGATATTTTTCAACTGTCACGCAAGTAAGAACCATACAGAGGAATAGATTAAACCCAGATACAGTAACCGCACTCGCCAGAATAAAACTGGATATGAAAAAGCAAAATGCACACTGTTATGATTATAAACTTACCGATGATATGTTACATTTATTTAATGACAGTATGTATAAAGAAGAGAAAATTCCGGATGAGCTAATAGGAATATTATTACCAGATGAGATGAATAAAAGCGATAGCGATGACGATTAGAAAATATCCTATTCATAACTGTATATATTATAGTTGTTAATATGTATATATTTATGTACCTTTCGCGTTTATATGTACATTACATTATATTCTAACCATAATATTAAGTTTTGTACTTTCAGTTTTATATTTTATGTATATATTTTATAACGTAATTTCTGTCTACTTTATGTATATTTTGTTAATACTTTTACTAAATACAGAAATACGTTTCATCACCTTACACGTATAGTATACTAGCAAATATACCCGCGCTTCGCTTCGGGCCTAAGAGATATTAAGGACTCCATGAAAACACAGTTTACCCCTGTTCACCCCCTTAGGGGGATTTGTGTCTATTGCTGTATCCCACCTGCGAGAAGCGCTCGGCCCGGTCGCCACCTGGGGATCGTGTCGCGTACTATTCATTGCGAGCCGGTAGAGCACTAAAGAGGTGAGTATGCGCAACCACCATGTTGGGTCCTCTGGAGAGAGAAGATTATTGAGTACCCGCCTTTTTAAGTATTGTCAGATTCACTTTATAAACAAAACATGCGTTGTTGATATTGATACATGGTAGCACGACACATTATTACAGTATTTTATTACATTTTAGTTTATATTTGGTTTATACAGCGAATTTGACAGTACTCAAAAAGGGGGGTACTCAATAATCTTCTCTCTCCAGAGGACCCAATATGGCGGATGCGCATACTCACCTCTTTAGTGCTCTAGTTTTATAGCACCTTTTTTATTTTCATTCGCGACTTTTTTATCACCACTAGGGTGGTCCTTAGCTATAGAGGTCAAAATTTTTTTTTCATTTTTTTGGTCTTACCCTCTTAAAATATGATAGTTGGTAAGAAAATGATATGTGCAAAATTTCAGCGAGATCGGACAGCGGGAACCCGTGCCGCATTTAAGACGAAGTTTTAAAATTTCTATTATTTTCGTTAATTTCAATATAAATGTGTTCCGCCGTTTTAGAGGTAGTACTGAATATTTTTTAATGAAAATATAATGTCTTACATGTACATAATATTATCCAAAGTTAACTTCTAATTACATATTATAAAATTAATTGTAATATCTTATAAAATATTACATATTTGTCAATACACGCCTTTCATTAAGGTTGATTTACTCGCATCTGGATAACATCGCCGATAATCTTCTAATACTTGTAAAATGAACTGCTTATTATTTTCATCTTTCGTTAGTAAGCTATTATATTCGGTGATTAGCTTTACGCCTCGTTCTGCACTGTCGTTAACTACTTTTAAATTCTTTATTATTTCTAACGCATTTTTATATGTTTGATCGATTTCCCAAACTGAAAGGTCTTTTTGTAAAAATTCGGTACTTATATGAAATCTAGAAAAAAATTGCGACTTTGTGACGAGATGAAATTTTCTATGCCAATATTAATATAGTTTTTGACATATTTTAAAACAATCTTTTTACTTGAAACCTCCGTTTGATTAGAATCCAAATTTTGGATCATACGCCTCTTTATATCACAAGAATGCGTTTCGTGCCTCAGGTAGCCGACACAGGTAACAGTATATATTATAGGAAGCAATATACAAATACTCCTGGTATATATCTAAGAAACTGTATTTTTATTTAAAAAAATAGACACACATTTTTAAAATAATGAAATACAATCATATCTGATATTGATGTAAAATTACTGTAATTTTACAACTTCGTCTTAAATGCGGCAAGGGTTCCCGTTGTCCGATCTCGCTGAAATTTTGCACATATCATTTTTTCACCAACTACCTATCATATTTTAAGAGGATAAGACCAAAAAAAAATCGGAAGTTGAAAATTAAGGAACACCCTAAGCCACAACCGCCAGGCGGCAAAACACCGTGCACGCGTTCCCGCTGGATATTTTCTCAAGCAGTCCGAGTTAAAAACCGTTCCGACATTTTTCGTAGATGGTTTCTTCTTCAGAAATGTCTACAGAATCCGATACTGTGTAGCGAATTCGTGCTAGATAAACAACTTTTCGTAAAAATGCAAAAGTATTGCGTAGAAATCATGCACATCGGCACTTTTTTAAACTTTGACGGCCGTTTACAATCATATAAAACCATCAAATTTAATAACTGTATACACCGATATATTCAGGAAACTCTCCTCTATCTTTTCAGACTAAATTGAACTTTCTAGAATTCTTGGTTTTCACGTAATACCTCATTCTTGCCCAAAATCGTGCGCTTTTTACAAAAACTCATGTTTTTCAAAAACTGAGGGTGATAGAGCAATTCTATTTACGGATTCGTGTTTGGGACGAAAAACTCCACTAGGATCTCGGAGTGCATATAGCAGATCCAAATACGTGTTGGATAGTGTAGTTAAGACCCCCGATTGCCTATTCTGGCCTATACGCTGCGTTGTATACTAATTTTAAAAGATAAAACTCAAAAATTTCGTCAATATTTTTCGAAGTAATAGATACATATTATTATTATACATCTAATAAACTGTACTTTTATTTAAAAATATGCACTAATACTTCCAAAATAGCCGAACACAATTATGTCCGAAATTGACGAGAAATCACTATTATTTCAAAACTTCAACTCAATTGCGGCAGGGGTTCCCGTTGTCCGATCTCGCTGAAATTTTGCACATATCATTTTTTCACCAACTATCATATTTTAAGAGGGTAAGACCAAAAAAAATCGGAAGTTGAAAATTAAGGAGCACCCTAATCCCCACACACCAATTTATAGCAGCATTATTCCTTATGAAAACATATATTGCCAGAGTTGCAAGAATTTTTTCTGTATGCAAACACATTAAAAACAAGCTCAGCATGAAACCTTTTGTTAGCCAATTTTACTTTTAAGTTCCTTTCTTGCTACAAAGTGTTAATTGATGAATTATAGTAATTATACAATTACATAATTTAGTATTATATTTTATTAAGAATTTAAACATTTCCAGCGCCCTAAACCAGCTGTTGCGAGAGCAATTCTTTTTGAAATCCCGTGGTCTACTGTAACATCACCTATATTTCCTTACTTTGCTTTCCTCTCTTCCACTAATATTCTGTTGCTGAAGTAACGTATCGTCCAAAGAAGTAGAAGGAGCATTTCTGACTTTTTTATACAATACATCGAGTATCTTGTTCGGCGTGTTACTTTTGATAAGATTGTTTAAATAATTCGTTTTCTGTCCTGCTTGATCGAAACAAAGATCATGCAATTTTCGAAAGGTAGGGGAAATCTTAGTTCCTATCCCATATAATATCTTAGATAAACCTTTCGGCGTGAAATGATTCTCCTCGGCTAAGAAATGATACAAACAATTTTCTTTACTGAAACACAATCCATGAAGATCCCTCAAAACAGAAGCAGCATTACTTCCTGCCATGGATAATATATCGGATAAATCATTCGACGAAAAGCCTACCTTGTAGAAATCATCTAAAAGCCGCATTTCGTTCCCTGCCTCGTCGAAACAAATGTCATGAAAATCTTTAAAAGCGGAACAAATATTAGCCGCTGCTCCGTGCAATATATTACATAAATTACCTAGCGTGAAACTTTTCTTCCTCTTTAAGAAATGGTTCAAGTACTTCTTCGTCTCTCCTACGAAACAAAAGTCATAAAATTTCTCTATACTATCTACCGCTCTGCTCAACATATTCGATAAATCATACGGTCTAAACCCTGCCTTGTAGAAACCGTCCAAAAGTTTCGTTCTCTCTCCTTCGTCGTTAAAACAAATACTATGCAACCTTTTTAGGTTAGAAGAAGCATTAGCTCCGGCTCCGCATAATACGCAGGATAAGTTGCTCGACTTAAAACCTGCCTCATAGAAATCATCTAAAAGCCTCGTTCTTTCTCCTTCGTTATTGAAACAAGTACTATGCAATTTTTCAAAAGCATCTTTAGCATTGGCTCCTGCTCTACCTAATATGCTAGATAAGTTACTTGGCTTAAAACCTTTTTTCCCGTCTATTTGCTTCGTAAAATGTTTCAAATGTTGCGTTTTATTTCCCTGCCTATCAAAAAAAGCATCGTACAGTTCTTTAAACGCTTTTGCGGCACTAGCCCCTGCTCCGCTTAAGATACTGAACATGTTGGATAGACCTATACCTTCCTTCTCTAGAGTCTTTAAATATTCAGTTTTATTTCCTTGCTCATTGAACGAAAGATCATATAAGTCTTTAAAAGCCTTTACAGCATTAGCTCCTGCTCCACCCAAAATACTAGAGATATTGGATAGATTTACTCCTTCTTTTTCTAGAGTTTTCAAATATTTCGTTTTATTTCCCTTCTCATCAAACCATAGATTATATAGGCCTTTGAAAGCTTTCGCAGCATTGGCTCTTGCTCCATGCAAAATATTCGACATATTAGATAGATTTATTCCCGCTTTCTTCAGAGTTTCTAAATGTCCGGTTTTATCCCCTTTCTCATCGAAACATACATCATACAAGTCTATAAAAACTTTTGCAGCGTCAGCTCCTGCTCCGCATAGAATACCGGACATATTAGATAAATTTATCTCTTCTTTTTCTAGATTCTTTAAATATTCGCTTTTATTTCCCCTTTCGTCGAACCATAGATCGTACAAGTCTTTAAAAACTTTTGCAGCGTTAGCTCTCGCTTTATTTAAAATACTGGACACACTAGCCAAATTTATTCCTTCTTTTTCTAGAGTTTTCAAATATTCGGTTTTCTCTCCTTTTTCATCGAACCATAGATTATATAGGTCTTTGAAAGCTTTTACAGCATTAGCTCCTGCTCCACCCAAAATACTAGAGATATTAGATAGATTTATTCCTTCTTTTTCTAGAGTCTTTAAATATTTCGTTTTATTTCCCTTTTCATCGAACCATAGATTATAGAGGCCTTCGAAAGCTTTCGCAGCATTGGCTCCTGCTCCACCTAAAATACTGGACACATTAGACAGATTCACCCCGTTTCCTTCCAGGGTTTTTAAATGCTGGCTTTTATCTCCTTTCTCGTCAAACCATAGATCGTACAACTCTTTGAAAGCTTTAGGAGCATTAACTCCTGCTCCGCTTAAAATACTCGACATATTAGGCAGACTTATTTCTTCTTTTTCTAGAGCTTTCAAATATTCGCTTTTATTCCCTTGCTTATTAAACCACAGATCGTACAACTCTTTAAAAGCTTTGGGAGCATTACTCCCTGCTCCGTTCAAAATACTGGACATACTAGCTAGATTTATTCCTTCTGTTTCCAGAGTTTTTAAGTATTCGGTTTTATTTCCCTGTTCATCGAACCATAGATCGTATAAGCCTTTAAAAGCTCTACCAGCGTTAGCTTTCGCTCCGCACAAAATACTGGACATATTGGGCAAACTTATTCCTTCTCTCTTCAAAACCTCTAGACATTCTTTGCCTTCCCCTTTAGTTAAAAAAACCAAGAACCGGTCAAACGAGGGGGTTCCTTCTTTACCGACCACGCTCTTAGCAAATTTAACTCTTTCGATGTCTTCACTCTGAATCTTCCGATAACTAGATTTATTATCTTTTATGTCTTCAAACAGCTGTTGCATCATTCCTTTTGTCATATGGTTCAGTTCATGAGACTCTAACCAACGTAACGCTACTTCGCGTAACTCCTCTCGATTATACGGAACATCAGACTCATCTATCTCGTTTCTAATCGAACTATTCAATCCTTCCCTATCGCACTGATCAACTGCAAATATTAGTCTATCTAAAAATTTCTCCTTCATTTCTTTTTCGTTCTCGTCGGAAAGTCTTCCTTCTTCTTTTTCTATTCTCAGAAAAGGCGGAAGCTTTAATAGATCTAAAACTTTCGCTCTTGTCATTTGTTCTTGCGCAAATCGATAGAGGCCACTTTCATTTATACACGAACAATCTCTTAAAACTTTATATCTTTTCTTTCGAATGTCTATTCTATCGAATTTTACAGGATAAAAATCTCTAGATTTTCCTTTTCTAAGTGTCTTTTCTTCTGTAAGATTTAGATCTGCATTAGTGTAGATAATAAAATATCTTATATCTTCTCCTAATTTCTCGACGAAAAGAGCGAAATGTTTATTAATAGAAATATTATTCTTTCCTTCCCGCTGCTTTGCGGGAAATAATTGAGCGTAATCAATAGCGCTAGCCGCATTGTGAGCCCTTACGTAAGTAATTCTATCTTTATAACTAATAGTAATGTCATTAGACGCGCAATTGCTTTTCCCTTCAAAATTTATGGAAAATATGTTTCTATGCAAGAACATGGAATGCAAGAAGGACGTTAATAAATTGAATTCGTACATGATCCCCGATATATAACCGCCGAATTTTGTATGCTCTTCTGGAGCCGTTACATCGCGCAATAGTCTTTCTTGTAATGCTATATAATCGTCTCGAACATCGCTACTCTTTTCTATTTCACTTTTAACAATGCCGCTCAGTTCCTCTCTATTAGGCTGATTAACTGCGAATACTAATTTATCTAAAAACGCTCCTTTCATTTCATTTTCAAATTCTTCGGAAAGCTTTCTTCCTCCGAATTCTTTCCGCATAGCGGACGAAAATTCTAATCGCTTTAAAACTTCCTCCCTTCCTGTTTTATCTCGCGAAAACTGATAAAAACCACGTTCTCGCGCCTTATCGTTCGTGAAGAAAAAGTCTTTTAAAATGCCATATTCCTTCATATCTATGCTATAAAATTCGAGAGGATAGAAATTTTTAAATCGTCCTTTCTTCAATTTCTTCCCTTCTGCGAGATCCAAGCCTGAATTGGTATAGACGATAAGATATTCTATATTATTCGGTATGCCGCGTGGCTTAAAGATCAGATGTTTAACGAAACTATCGAAATAATCGTTAACGGAAAAACCTCGTTTTTCTTTGGTAAATAATCTGGCGTAACTAATAGCGTTATCTGTATAATATTTATCTACATTTTCGATTTGTACACGAATAGATTTCCCTTCGTGAAGAAGAACGATATTATTAAACTTGTCGAGCTCGGAATCTTCGAATGTCAATGACAACGAAGGATATTTATGTTTGTAAGTCAGCTTTCTAAGCGAGCAAAGCACCGACAAGTCTAGCTGATAAATAAGCCCAATCAAAGCGCGAGGAAGATTACTTCTGTATCGATTGGTGTGGCAAGGATTACGCGATTCGTCAGACAAATCCTGTCTAGATGGACCTCGTAAACCACTATGCAACTCTGAATCTTCGCACAGCCTCTTTGATACTACATCATCTGCATCTGTAACGGAACGTTTCCGTTTCCCAGGGCAAGCTTTGGGGTTTTCCTGCGCCGAGCTTCTTGAATGACTGCTTCCGGCATCTCTTAATGGCTCTGAAGGCTCTTTGGCTAACATAAAAATTACGTATCATTTCCATTGTCGTTCTGTTATTATTACGTGGTGGTACAAAAAATGCCAGCTATCTTTGACGACTCACTGTACGAGTTCGGAGTATTAGATATATGTTAAGTGATTGCAATAATGGCTACAAATTAGCAGTCGGTGTAATCCAATAATTTTATTGCGTTTATCAGCATATTAATATAATGTTGTTATAATTTTTTTTTTTATATTTTTCTAAGTGCAAATTTTAATTCAGTCGCTTGATTTGTATTTCTTTAAGCCGAAGTCCGTGTTTACAGAAGAGATTTTTAATAATATTTTTGCTATAAGTTCACCCTGGTTTCTCTTTACTACTCTCGAATAAACTAACATTAGCTTAGCATTATATGTTACGAAGAACTTAATAATACCCTTTAAAAGCATCATCTGTGAGAACATTTCGTTTTGAAATTATGTGGTCTACCCGCTGCATCGAGTCAGGTCCATGACCCGCTGCAACCTGCAACCCGTTTCAACCCGCTGGTAGATGCTGATGTACATACACTGGGCTCAGAAATATCGTTCGAACATTCGCTGCCAATACTGAATACACCGCCGTGCAAACACGTGCTAGTGCAAAATACTTGACAGCGCCAGGGTTGCCAGGGATTGTTTGATGCGCAACACCTACAGGCAGCCACGCATGCGCGCGATGACGCCGCGACCGTCGAACCAATCAACGCCGAGATGAAAATTTTTCCCAGCGATCCTCACCACACTGCCTACAGGGGGCGAATTCCACTTACGCCCAAATCGCCCGCGATTTTCATTAGGGTAGGTTTCCATATACGCGACTGAACGCATCGTCATGGAGGTGGAAGAGAGGTGAATGTATGAGAGAGAGAGTATGAATGAGATGATGTGATTCGCGAGAAAAGGGAGAAATAAGACTGTAGAGATGTAATGTTCGTTGGGCAATATGAGACGATGTCTCGAAGCGCCGATTCTTATGTATAATACAAGGAATGAATAAAAAACCTCAACCTAAACCTAACGCATCGTCAAGAACTTCAAAGTCGATTTTCTCGAAAATGAAACGCAATATCAAAATATCTTGTACCTTCTTCTCGATTTATTTACTTGTTGTCAGTAGAAAAGAAAGAGTAACTTTTTTTTATATCGCGCTTGATTTTCGAGATAATCGACTTTGAAGTTCCTGACGTTGCGTCCAGTCGCGTATAGGAAAACCTACCTTAATGAAAATCACTGGCGATTTGGACGTAAGTGGAATTCGATCAGGAGTGGTTAGAGCACTAAAGAGGTGAGTATGCGCATCCGCCATATTGGGTCCTCTGGAGAGAGAATATTATTGAGTACCCGCCTTTTTGAGTATTGTCAAAGTCGCTTTATAAACCAAATATAAACTTAAGTGTAATATAATACTCTACTAATGTGTTGTACTACCATGTACCAATATCAAGAACGCATATTTTGTTTATAAAGTGAATCTGGCAATATTCAAAAAGGCGGGTACTCAATAATCTTCTCTCTCCAGAGGACCCAATATAGCGGATGCGCATACTCACCTCTTTAGTGCTCTAGAGTGGTGGTAATGTGTGCGTGAACTGACGCTAGCGCCAAACCAGGCAAGTGGCCCCAATGCGAAGCGAACCACGGCCAACCAGCGTCGACAATCTATTTCCCGGCGACGCTGGGAATGAAAATGAAAGTAAGTAATTTTCTTTCCAAATCATATTTCTAATGGAAACTAGAATTTATAGTTTAATAAGAAACATCATGGGCATCATTCAATATATGAGTATGAAAAATAATTACCGAATTTTACTTGTACTTTGGGCGAATTCCACTTTGTACGCCCAAATCGCCCGTGATTTTCATTAAGGTAGGTTCTCCTGTACGCGCCTGGACGCATCGTCAAGAATTTCAAAGTCGATTTTCTCGAAAATGAAGCGCGATATGAAAAAAAGTTACCCTTTCTTTTCGACTTATAACAAGTAAATAACTCGAGGAAAAGGAATAAAAATTTTTGATATTGCGCTTCATTTTCGAGAAAATCGGTTTTGAAATTCTTGACGATGCGTCCAGTCGCGTATAAGAAAACCTACCCTAATGAAACTCACGGGCGCTTTGAGCGTAAGTGGAATTCTCCCGTAGTAATTTGAAAATTATTAGCTTGAATTGGCTTACGGCCGATTTCTTCACCTTCAGTAATCTTCCGGTCAGCGAACGACCAATTGGCTTAGAGCATTTATATGCTCTAAGCCAATTGGATGCTATCATTTGGCAGTTATGTGGAATATAACTCTAACTGGAAGATTACTGAAGGTGAAGAAATCGGCCGTTAAACGAAAGAATGTGCATTAACAATTATCGATATTTTCAACAAAATTATCGATACCCGTAATTATTAGTGTTTGAAATATCGATTAAAAATATCAAAATATCGACAGGAAAATATCGATACGTACAGTTATCGATAAATATCACGCGTCACTACGTTTGTAAGCTACCTTCACTCTGAATAAGTTCATAGTTAACAGAATCCAGTGTTTTTGTGTATACTTATAACATTCACTTCCTCCGTACGCTTATTGAAAAGTATCCAAAACACATTCAAAGTACGAGCATATAAATTATGAAAATTCTTATAATATTTGAAGGTTATTTTTTCGAAATATAATCATTTTCGAATTCTTTAACAGATGAATGCTGCGTTACGCCTTACACGTTCTCTGAATCCAACCTACAGACGATACTCGAGTTCTAACAAACTGCCTCCCGAGATTGTTATGCCAATAAATAAAGAAATGATCGTTTGCTGGCATCCGAAACAGGACTTCCCTTACGAATGCTCGTTGCCATTACCCGAAGAGAAACATATTCCGTCGAACACCGTTCTATGTATCGGCAAAAAGGAAATCGCCGAAGTTTTCCAAAAGAAGAGAAGGGAAGTGGTCATCGAAGAGCTATCGAAAATCACGCATACCACAAAGCACAGGTGGTATCCGAATAGCAAGCACAAAAAAGAAAAGAAAACACTGCCGGATAGGCCATACTTATAAACATAACCTTGTATACTTAGATATCTTAGTTTAATAAAATAATATCACGATCGAAAGAAGCTACATGTATTACGTTAAATAAATTATTGCAGTCCTTTATTTGTTTCCATAATATTGCACTTATTTCCATACTGTTATTAGCACTGCTAACGAATTAATATACAGAGAACCAATAAGCACGTATAGTCGTCATTCATTAAAAAAAAAAAATATATATATATATGTATATCTATGCGAGCTTTGGTCCATTTTAGGAACTGAATTTAAATTTCATAAATTTTGCGGGAATATTTGTCTCTCCCCTTCGTGCAGAAAGATTTGCATCGCTTGGTGCAACAGATATCTTCCGAAGTTACGTTTCTCTTCCGCGTTCCACGTCGCCGCTATTCCGTAATAGTCTCCGCTTTTGCAGTTCCTTATCGTCTGTATCCCCAGCGCGTCGATCATGGCAGCTTCGCGCGTGTACGCCTCCACTGGTATGCTGTTCTGGAAAATATGCAGACACACGACTCCGCACCCTTCGTTCCAAATATTCAAAATATGCTGGATCTTTGTACTCCCGGGATTTTCGTTCGAAACCCACGAGTCGAAAGCGTCTTTAAGATGAGAATACGGTCTGTTACGCGTCCCTTTGCCTACATAAAACACGGCGGAAAGGAACGTAGACCAGACGGTAGACTTTGCCAGATTCTCCGCGCACGAGGGCAGATCCTTGGTTACGCGCGGATCTAAGAGCAGATAATTAAAACAGGTCTTGTTCATGCCTTCCCGCCATTTTCTGGAAGGATCCACTAGCGAGAATTCCTTAAAGATATTCTTCTCGATAATTCTGAATCTCCCCAAGTGATTCACCCAGTCTCCGTAAATTAACGAAGATTTTACTTCGAAGCTGCGGCAATCTGTTTTAGAAAAGGCTCCGGAACGAAGGTCTTCGCCTGACGATGGCACGCACGTCCCGTTTTTCAAATTTACGAGCCGTTTCAGATACATTTGCCTTGTCGTGTGGGTTATTGGCCCTGGATTGTCGCCCAGATTAATTAACTTCCTTCGCAATACCTCGTTTGTCATCGATCTGTCGAACGACAAATTTAGCGATTGGGGCCCTGAAAATATTGGCGACCGTCGAGTTTGATAAGAATTATACGAATGAGAATTAGATGATTAGAGAATTTTGACAAATACTTACATAATTGATCGGCCGAAGTGCAACTCTCCGCGGATTTGCTAGAAATTATTGAAAACGAGGACACTTATTAACAATTACGATCGCTATCGATCAAATCGCATGATTATCTTCAATATCTTACCAGGGTGTTATTGTATAAATTCTACGTTCTAGGAAGGCTATACCTTCGTCAGGGTCTTCATATTTATACTCCTCTTGCACACTAATGAACGATTGTGACTTCAAGCTGCTAAAATACATAGTTCGTTAATGTTCCAATATTCAATTTTAAGAGAAATCATAGGAATTATAAGATGAATACAATATTGTAATAGATCGAAAAACTGAATTATTGAAATTGAAAATACATCTGGTATATTCGGATGAAATTACCTCGAAAGGAGTGTGTTAAAATTTTCTTTAAAAGAATTCAAGACATCGCAGTTTTTCATGTCTTCGGCAGCCTTTCCTTGCAAACCATTATCTCCAAATTTCTTTCTTCCCGTACGACCTACTGTTTTTATTTCCAGGTTTTCCAAATTGCTGCTAAATCCTTCCATCAAATCTTTCGCCAAATTATATTTCTCGACGCGATTCTTATTTTCATTGAAACTCGAATTCATTGGCACATCGTCGTCGTCATACTTGGTCTCGTGCAATCTTACCGCCAGATTTTTATTGAATTTATAATTCTGCCTTCCCAGATACTTTCGATCCGGCGACAAGGAGCTCGCCGAATCAGGACTCGTGTTTTCCGACGACGTGAGTCCATCATTTTTCCGGAGCTTCCTGAGAGACGAATATTGCCTGTACAATCGTCTCCTTCTTCGTGGCGTGGATCTCGCCACCTCTTTCCCGACATTAAATTCGTCCGATCGAAACGCTTGGTTTCTCGCCATGCAGGGCGTGAAAGTTCGGAATTTCGACTCCTTGTACGACACTTTCGGAGATAAATATCTCCGATCTCTCTCCACCGCTTGGCCTATTATTAAATTCGGCGATTTGCTTATGATAGAATCGTTTGGATTGTACACAGGTATTAACGAAGCTTTATTGTTATTGCTCTGGCCGAAAATCTTGCGCCTGTATCTCGGAGTAACGGACTGCTTTTTCATTCTAGTTTTCAATGAAAATTTCTCCATTACGTCGTAGGCCATACTATCATCCGTATTCAATATAGACGACGGGCTTATGTCGCGTCGATTTCCTTCGGATCGTCCGCATCCGTCGCTGATTTCCGGCTCTTTAGAATTCGATTTCAAGGAACTAGAGAGCTGATGAATGATCTCATTCACAAGGCACTTCTCCTTATCAATTTCCTCCTGAAGCCGAAGTTCCGCCGCGTTTATGTCGAACTCATTGCCGCTGTTTAGACTGTTGTCGCTAAAATCAAAGAAATATTTGTCCCCGACGTTCGGAAATCCGCATTCCTCGTTCTCGCCGAATCTATTCTCGCTTAACAAATTTGCTCCGGTCATATCGGAGGTCTCTAACGCGGCGTACTCCGCTATCACCTCTCCATTGTTAAGCAAAAGTTTGTCTACAATAATAAAACAAATAAAAAGTTTCCAGTCCGCGAGCTTTCGTAAATACGTTCGTCGTACACGTACCGAAGGTCATTTTATGCCTGGTCGGTTTATCCTCCTTCGCGGCGCTCTCGCAATACTTGCCGAGCACCACGATCGCCTTGTAATACTTTCCGTCGAACGCATAATGAAACGGATTGCGCCCTTCGTCGTCCAAGTAGTGCGGATCCCCGCCGTTCGCCAGAAGCAATTCTAACACCGGAACTCTTCCCCATGCCGCCGCCACGTGCACCGGAGTCAATCCGTCCACTGATCTGCGGAGTAGAATGTCGATATATATTTTCCTTGGCGGTGCGAAGATTCGTGCGAACCTAAATTATTCACCTGACGTTCGGGTCCCCTCCGTGGCGTAGAAATAATTTAGTTACTTCCTCCGCGAAGGCCTCGGAGTCGTTGCCTATCACCAAGTGAAACGGTGTCACTCCGTACGTGGGAAGTAGCGTATTAGGATTCGCTTCTTTGTTCAGAAGTAAAGTTGTTACTTGCCTGTTGGGAAATAACTTATTTGAAATATTAAACTGTTTGCAGCAAAAACGTGTTAATACGCAAAATACGTTTTGGAAATTATATTTTCGAAATCCTCACCTTATGTCGTTGTCTTCTACGCCATCGCAAAGAGAAGAAGCCAGAAATAGGTATCCTTTGGATTTCAGAGCCGACATGGCGCTTTCTACCGTTTACTCCAAATTTACGATTTATTTTTTCGATCTATTCTGCCCTTGTGTCCCTCGTTACTGTCATCTATGAAAGTAAAAGATTCGTTAACCAGTTCGGACAGGATCTCTAAAATTATAAATACGAGAAAATTACAACGCATTCGAAAACTTTATTTATTTTCTCACGCAAATACTTCGAAATGTGTGCTTTAAAAATTCTACTCACGTGTACATTTACAACGCAGTGTTAAAATAATGTTTGATAAGTGACTAATGCTCTTGAAAAACATTAAATAGATAGTAAATGTTTAACGCGCGTACCTGCCGGTGCGAACGAACATTTCGAGAATGTAAACAAAACCTTTCGAAAGGAACGATTCTTTAAGTACGGAGCGCAATTGCTAATTACTTCGCGTGATGTTGTAAAACTGTTATGGAAAATAAGGCACAGTTGAATGTCTCATTTGCGACGTATTCTTCGGTATTAATTCTCATTTTATACGCGAGATTTTGGAATATAACACTTGAGGCTTCTTACCCGTTGTTTACTTGTTCAGTGTCATGTCGCGCCGCTAGGCGGAAACACGCTGTTATCACCAGGTATCACGTCGCGTGAGCCAGTGATGGGCAGTGATGGGTAAAGACACGAATTTTCGATTTTATACAGGACACGTGTCTTAAATGTCGTAAATGTCGTAAATGTCGTAAATGTGTCGTATATCTGAAATGAAAATAACTAACCTATAAAACATTTTTCGTATAGGTTATGAAGAAGTGCCAATTTATTAATAATTATAATTCTGATTAAAAAAATTAAATTAAATTAAGTTACACTGACGAAAAATGGATATTGAAAGGTTAGTAAAAGAAACGCATTGGGAAACCAAGAATTTCGATACGCCAACTACTGACAGAAAATGGAACTACTGACAGTAGGTCGAAATCCGTCGAAGTCCATATGATTATCAGTGTTTAAATAGACATGTTCTGAAAAACGAGTGTTTTTAAATTTGTTTGAACACTAAATTTTTACTTCTTCAATCAATAAATACTTATTCGGAATGTGTGGTGGGATTCGGCTCTATTTTCAATAGTTTGCCAACTAGGGGTGTTCGATTCACCTCAAAGAATCGATTCTTGAATCGATTCAAAATCGGATTATAAGAATCGATCCTTCTAAAATATCGGAACCAAAGGAATCGATTCTGGAAGAATCGAGACGAAAAGAATCGCCATAAAAGTTTTTCCAAAATTAGTACATATAGAAGTCGATTTTGAATAATTTTGAAAGAATCGCTATAAAAATTACTTTTTAACCGACTTCAAAAAGGAGGAGGTTATGTATTCGACCCGTATGTATGTTTTTTTATGTTTGTCCCCTCATAACTCCTCAGCATATGGACCGATTTTGATGATCTTTTTTTTATTCGAAAGAGGATGGTGCCCCGTTGGTCCCATTCTACGCGGAATCAATATTGGCCCAATATTTTACCAGTTATAGTTAATAATAATAATTTACATGTTTGTCCCCTCATAACCCACACAGCACACGACGTCCCGAGGACGTCTGTTTTAGGTCCCTTCTAGGACTTTAGGTCTGAATGTCCCGATTGGTAACAAGACGTCTGTGGGACGTCTATAGACGGCTTTGGGACGCTTTTGGGACGTCGGTAACTACAGTGGCGCCATCTGTACAAAGTCCTAAATACGTCCTTGGGACGCATTTGGGACGCGTTTGGGACGTGTTAAATACGTCTTTGGGACGGCCTTGGGACGCTTTGAGGACGTCGTGTGCTATTGTAGGGATCCGATAAGGTTCATCGACATATGCCACCGGAGGGCTACCCGGCTCGAGAGTTTCTCGCTGGTGTTCCATCGCCCTCCGGTTGGTATATATAAGAGTTCTGTCCCAGTCCTGATACACAGCTTGTCTAAGGCAGGGTTCCGCCAGGTAAGCCTTACTGACGAAAGTCCTGTGGGGGACCCGGGCGAGAAAGGCTTAATTCATCGATAAAAATAGGTCTTAATTACGTTTTTCGAACGCCTGTGTTCAGTCCTAATCCATGCGCTTAAAAGGTGGTGGTACCCCCCCCCCCCCCCCCTAGGACCACTTTTTTGTAATATTCGTCGTTCAGAGGACGTATATAAGCCGTTCGTGGGAAATTCGGGACGTCCCGAACGACTGGGATGGACGTCCCTGGGACGCTTTTAGGACGGCTGTATGCTGTGTGCGAGACGTACCCGGGACCACTTTTTTGGTAACATTCGTTGTTCAGGGGACGTATATAAGCCGTTCGTGGGAAATTCGGGACGTCCCTGGGACGTCCGGTACGACTGGGACAGACGTCCCTGGGACGCTTTTAGGACGGCTGTGTGCTGTGTGGGAACTCCTCAGCATATGGACCGATTTTGATGATCTTTTTTTTATTCGAAAGAGGATGGTGCCCCGTTGGTCCCATTCTACGCGGAATCAATATTGGCCCAATATTTTGCCCGTTATGGTTAATAATAAAGACTATTGTCACCTAATTATTATTATTTTATGTACGTACGCGCATATCTCCTCAGCATGCTGTGTCAATATATATAAAACTAAAAAGTTAAAAATAAACAAAATTTAAAAAAAAAAATTAAAACCGACTTCAAAAAAATAAAGTTGCACTAAAAAGTAAAAAATAATTCTTTCCCTTATTTAATCTACGACTCATATTTTTCAAGTCGGTGCCTCATCATTTGCACTGTGTAAATCTGGCGCCGGCTTAAAAAATATGAGTCGTAGATTAAATAAGGGACAGAATTATTTTTTACTTTTTAGTGCAACTTTATTTTTTTGAAGTCGGTTTTAATTTTTTTTTTAAATTTTGTTTTACAAGGAACAATTTGGGATAGTTGTTGAAGGGCATTGTATTGAATAGAAGAAATATTTTGCTATTCATGTTAAATACTTTATTCATCGTGTAATTGCCATTCTTTCATTGGTAAGGAATTTAAAAAACAATAATTGCTGTAAATGTTTAGGTGATAAACTATTTCTGTGATCAGTTAAAATATTTCCAGCTTTGGAAAATACACGTTCTGATGGCACAGATGTTGCCATGATTGGTAGATATTATTTTGCAATGATACTTAATGTAGGATAAATCCTTTCGTACTGTAACCAATATCCAGAACATAAGAATCGTATACATAAATTTGGCGCGAATCCTGTATAAATTTGGCGGGAATCGTGTGTAAATGGCGGGAAACGTATAAGATCAGGAAAACCTGCGCATCAAGCAGTTTGATTGGTCCTTTCACTAGTGGCAATTAATTCCGCCAGGGGGCAAAAAAAAATCGGTTGTCGATTCATACATCAAAGAATCGATTCTGGGGAAAATCGGATACCAAAGAATCGATTCAAAAGATCGATCTTTTAACCAAAAGAATCGATTTTCTGAAGAATCGAATCGGAATCGAACACCCCTATTGCCAACTTACCACCAGAGGGCTGAAATTTAGGCCACGTCTCCACTAAGTTTCCCAATATAGAATAATAAATATAATTTGTTTACGTTCACCACACTGGAAGGGATGTTGCACCCAAAAAATAAATTTGATAATAATTTATCAATTTCATTTTTTCTGAAACGGATATTTTTATTTGCATAATTTTCAATTCAAATAAATTTTATTTATTATCGTACATTTATGTCTAATTACTTTACCTTTCAGGATTCATTTTTTACTAGTTTTATCTAAACAATTACAAAACAATAATGAAGAGTGTTAAGACCAAGACCACGCTTTGGAATACTTTTTTGGGGTTATGAACGCGGTGATTATACGTAGTTTTCGATATTATCGACGTATTCTACAGTATTCTATAGTATTCGCATGCAATCAACAAGCGAGTCAGAAAGAACTATATTTTTCCAACACTTTAATTGTTGAAACCTTAAAAATAATGAATATTTCTATTTACGACATTTGCGACAAATGACACGTATAAAATGGGCTTAAAAACGACATATTATACATACATTTGCGACACGTCATAAATGCATTTACGACGCGGCGTAAAATACGCGACCCATCACGTCGTAAATGCATTTATGACGTGTCGCAAATGTATGTATAATATGTCGTTTTTAAGCCCATTTTATACGTGTCATTTGTCGCAAATGTCGTAAATAGAAATATTCATTATTTTTAAGGTTTCAACAATTAAAGTGTTGGAAAAATATAGTTCTTTCTGACTCGCTTGTGGATGCATGCGAATACTATAGAATACTGTAGAATACGTCGAGAATATCGAAAACTACGTATAATCACCGCGTTCATAACCCCAAAAAAGTATTCAAAAGCGTGGTGTTAATTATTGTTTTGTAATTGTTTAGATAATAACTAATAAAAATAGAATCGTGAAAGGTAAAGTAATTAGAAATAAATGTACGATAATAAATAAAATTTATTTGAATTGAAAATTATGTAAATAAAAATATCCGTTTCAGAAAAAATGAAATTGATAAATTATTATCAAATTTATTTTTTGGGTGCAATATCCCTTTCAGTGTGGTGAAAGTAATCAAATTATATTTATTATTCTATATTGGGAAACTTAGTGGAGACGTGGCCTAAATTTCAGCCCTCTGGTGGTAAGTTGGCAAACTATTGAAAGTAGGTCCGGATCCCACCAAACATTCCGAATAAGTAATTATTAATCGAAGAAGTAAAAATTTAGTGTTCTAACAAATTTAAAAACACTCGTTTTTCACAACATATCTAGGTATTTAAACACTGATAATCATATGGACTTCGACGGATTTCGACCTACTCTCAGTAGTTCCATTTTCTATCACTAGATGGCGTATCGAAATTCTTGGTTTCCCAATGCGTTTCTTTTACTAACCTTTCAATATCCATTTTTCGTCAGTGTAACTTAATTTAATTTAATTTAATTTTTTCAATCAGAATTATAATTATTAATAAATTGGCACTTCTTTATAAACTATACGAAAAATGTATTATAGGTTAGTTGTTTTCATTTCAGATATACGTCATTTACGACATTTACGACATTTAAGACACGTGTCGTCTGTCGTGTATAAAATAGAAATTTCGTGTCTTTACCCACCACTGGCGTGAGCTCACGGGTGCGTTCCACTTGCGCCCAAATCGCCCGCGGTTTTCATTAAGGTAGGTTTTCCTGTACGCGACTGGAGTCAACGGCAAGAATTTCAAAGTCGATTTTCTCGAAAATGAAGCGCAATATCAAAACATTTTATTCCTTATTCTCGACTTATTTACTTGTTAGAAGTCGAAAAGAAAGAGTAACTTTTTGTCATATCGCGCTTCGTTTTCGAGAAAATCGACTTTGAAATTCTTGACGTTGCGTTTAGTCGCGTACAGGAAAACCTACCTTAATGAAAATCACGAACGTTGCGGGCGATTTGGGCGGTATCTGCAGTCGTTGCTTATTCTTAAGCAAATGCTTAAGCATTCGGCATCCTTTATAAGCTACTAGGTTAGTAGAGGATGCTGCATGCTTAAGCATTTGCTTAAGAATAAGTAGCGACTGGAAATACCGCCCATAGTGGAACGCCACCCACGTGGCGTCGCGTTGACAAATTTACTGTACCGTCACATTTCTGGCGTAACTTGAAAGCTACTTGACCGATTTTCATAATTCTCTCTCCACGAGCCAAGTGGATTGAAGCTACACTAAGGCCGGTATTCACAAACGTGTCTTAAGATTAAGCAAATGCTTAAGCATGCGGCATCCTCTACTAACCCTAGTAGCTTGTAAAGGATGCCGAATGCTTAAGCATTTGCTTAATCTTAAGACACGTTTGTGAATACCGGCCTAAATGCAATAAGTTTCGCGAGAATCGGGACAGTAGTTACGGGGAAATTCGCAGCGAACTTAATACGTACTAAGTAACGCACATACATCGTAGTACACATCGAATTGAGAACCCCTTTCTTTTTGAAGTCGGTTAAAGTTAAAAGTACTGACCGTAAAACAACAAGATAGGCCGCGGTTACAGACGGGGGCGCGTTTTCGTCCGGGCGATCGATTTTGTTTCTGTGTAAATAATAAAATAATATTCATCGATGTGATCCATTTCGGCTTCGTCATCAGTGGTGGGTCCGTATTTTACCTGGGCGTAGAAAAGTGAATTCTCTACGTGTAGAATAAGACGTAGTAAATAGCTTAACTTTATTACGTTCATGTATTTTACTGTATAAAATCATATTGTTTGAAAAAACCGTTGCAGACTGTGGAACGCCATAACCTGCATGGACATACATACGGGGTTGCCACCTCTCCGGTTTTGAAGCAAATCTCCGGGCTCCGGTTTTACTGAAAAAATCTCCGGGTTGTAGAAAAAATGAGATAATAAGAAATTGTGGTATTATACAGTAGTATCAATTTTATATACAATAATAGTTATTAATTAAAAAAAACAGATACTTTTAAATTCTGAATTGTTTGAGCTTAAAAGAATCGCACATCTGTTTTCTGGATATTCGAGAACAAAACTTTTTTTTTGCTTTTTCCATCTCCGGGTTTATTTTTGAATCTCCGGGTTGGAATGTGTGACACTCCGGGATTTATATGGTGATAAGGTGGCAACCCTGCATACATATCGTATTCACTAAATTCAGAATTGCAACAACATGCTTATTGTTGGATAATGAATTTTTTCAACCATCTAAAAACAGAACTGCATCTTCGGTTTCCACACCGATTATTGATTTTTTGTAATCTTGAAAATTTGCGTTAAGTAAATTATTCGACACTGTCTTTCGAGTTGGAATTTTATAAGCTGGATTCAATTTATGAACAAAGTTCCTGAAGTGGTCAGATTCAATAATACTAAATGGGAATGTTACATCCAAAGAAATAATCTGCCAAAGCTTTATCAATTTCTTCAGAATCCATGTCGATATATGTAAAAATTCGAGTATCTTTTGCACACCAAAGATATGAAATGTACTAAAAAATTTCAGTTTATTTATAATTTTTATAATTATATTCCAATCTTTCTTTTTAAAGTAATTTAAAATAGTGTGCAGTAAAATTCAATGCAATAGATTAAGGTTAATAGTTTGTATTTGAATTTTGGACATTGAACACATTTTCTACATTTTATACAATTATTTACATTTTTTACGCGTGTTACGTAGTAATTTCGATGTAACGTAGTAAACTCACCACTGTTCGTCATTGATATCTCGAGGATTTCGCGCGAAAACGTGTCCACTCAGAGTTGCCAAGAATTACTTGCGGCGCAACGCCTACAGGAGTGGTGGTAATGTTTGCGTGAAGTGACGCCAGCGCCAAGGCAGCCAAGTGGCCCCAACGCGAAGCCAACCACGGCCAACCAGCGTCGACAATCTAATTCCCGGCGACGCTGGTTGGCCGTGGTTGGCTTCGCGTTGGGGCCACTTGGCTGCCTCGGCGCTGGCGTCACTTCACGCACACATTACCACCACTCCTGTAGGTGTTGCGCCGCAACTAATCCCTGGCAACCCTGCGTCCACCCATGGACCTGAAGGCAAGGGGGCTAACTACCACTGCGGGGGGGAAGCCGTTGCGGGATGGGGATGAGGTAAAAGGGTGCCTCCTTTGCATTGGCCGCTGTCCGGTGCAAGCGCAGTACTACCATATGTACCGTTGCCATAGCGTCCATAGCCCCATAGCGTTGCATAGCGTCACACTAGCGTCACATCACATTCATCAAATTTTCTTAAGCGTTTTGATAACTAAATAGTTAATTATATTAATTATATTAATATAGTTCAATTAGTTCAATGAAGTGTTTTGTGCCCTCGTGTACCAACAGGTCAGATTGCCAAAATTGGAAAAAACGTACGAATCGAAGTTATAATGTAAAACTTACATTTCACAGGTATTGAGGTTATTTTATTATATTTAAAATAATTATATTTGTACCATATATTTTATTGTGAATTTTGTTTTTTTGTAGATTTCTACGGAATTCTGATGCTTCTAGCATATGGTTAGATGTTTTAGGCATTAAATCATCATCGATCCCAAAAGGTGCTCGCATTTGTTCGTTACACTTTCCAGAGCAATGTTTGAACAGAAGCGGTGTATATTTCAGATTTCATGTAATTAATAATAAGTTTAGTAATAAGTATGTAGTGTATAATATTTCATTTCAAAAATAATAAATTATTTTCAATCAGTATTACTGTTTTAATTCATTTTATATATTCTAATAATTGAAGATGCATATTTCTCTTAAATTTTCATTATATTAAAAATTCAAATTCATAAATAATCACTTTTTAATAGTAACGTAGATATTTGCATTAATCTGTGGTTAATAGTTTTTCATAATTAGCGGTACAGAGCATGCGCAGCAATGCAACCAATCACCACCAGGCACCCTTCGGTTGCCCTGGGTGGGGGCCCGTCCCTCAACTAGGCTTCGCGTCCCTCGTCCACAAGCTAGCCTTACCCTCCGTCCCTATATTCCTATGTCCATGCCTGAAGGACAGTGCCTAGTTGCGGGGGGTTTACTCGTAAGACGGAAGGGGAATCGCCTGTGTAGCCATCTTGTTATGATATACTAGTAGTGCACTCTATAGCCAATGGGCTATAATGATATATATAGTTATTTTCTGGCAATTAAATATAACGTATTTTCATCCACCCTATGTATTACAATTCGTATAAATATGTATTATTTATAAAAACATTGATCAATTTATGAAACCTGAGTAATGCAAGTGTAAAGTTTCAAAGTTTACCACGGTATGACATAGATGACACCACTAGTATATCATAACAAGATGGCTGAAACAGCTTGATTCCCCTTGCGTCTTTCGCTTACTCCCCCGCGTCTATAAGTCTAGCTCATGCACTGTCCTTCAGGTCGATGCGTCCACCGTTAGGGATGAACCGATACCATCAAGGTATCGATACTTTTACTCATTACTTGTATCGAAAAAAAGTATCGGTATCTACTCAGTATCGAAGCAAAAGTATCGATACTTACTTGTATCGAATGGAAATTAGTATAACAGAGTTCTTTTTTATTAATATAATTTTATTAACGAAGATGTATTTTATTTTACTTTTATTTAACGGGGAGTACTCTTTAGTTACAACGAAACATATAACTAAGTAACTAAATAAGTAAGAGGCAGTCTATAATAATTAATTTATATAACGAAATAGAAAGAAAAATATACAGTCGTTTCGCGGCATGGAAACAGGAGATGTAGACACTGATCTCTATTATATTAAGTATATAAAAATACGGTATGTATCGCGTGTTAAAATCGTGTTCCGAATTGAAGGCCCCGACCGCCATTTTATATGCCACACTTATAAATTTTACTGCGGTCTATCAATTTTCACAGTATCGACGAACTGTATGCAGAAAAAAATGTTGTGTAGCAAATTGTAACGCTACAATGAACAATGATCTCAATTTAAGTTTTCATAAAGTGCCAAAAAGTGGGGCAAGTAAAATTGTCCATATTACATACTTTTACATATTCCAATATTGTGTCTAAATGTATTGTTAACATTTTTACTGTAAGAAATGACTTTTAAATAAACTTTTATACTATTGGTCCCATATAAACATATGGTAAAGTGTATACCTGCGCCTTCCATATTTATTACTAGAGACTTATTATAGTGTCTCTATTTGTTACGCAACATGAGCGTCATCATTACTGCGGTGGTAGTTTTCCTTGCCAATACCTATCTTCGCTTTCATCTTTCATGTCGAATGTCGATACTCGCCCCATTCGATACGAGTACTTTTTTCCGATTCTGAATAGGTATCGCCACCGAAGGTATCGATACTAAAATTACTCGGTATCGTAAGGAAAGTATCGAGTATTTACTCGTATTTACTTGGATCGGTTCATCCCTATCCACCTTAGAGCATATAAACATGGAGGAAGCATGCAATAGGCGAAAATGTAGAGGGCGATAGAAAGAGAAAGATATACATGTGGGACACCCCCTCTCTTTCTAACGCCAGGGGCGCCGCCTGGCGCTAGAAAGAGAGGGGGTGTCCCACATGTATATCTTTCTCTTTCTATCAACACTGTGGTATCAGCGGAAGCTAAATCCACACAAACATTATTATCTATCTTCTCTTTCTATCGCCCTCTACATTTTCGCCTATTGCATGCTTCCTCCATGTTTATATGCTCTAAGCTATCCACCGTAACCACGGCCTAAGAAAAAGGCCTCCCTCGCACACTTTTTGCCCGCGATGCGACTTCACGTGATATTATTGCGTGATATCACGTGAAACGGGATGCGTAATCTACGAAGAATTATGCGCGCATAATGTAGCAAATGTACTAAAAAACTTTCGAGTATTTATCACAGCATAAAAATAATGAGATATTCACGATTAAAGTATCTCTTTATACATTAATCTAGGTTATCTTAAATGAAACGAACGGGATATAGCGAGTGGTGAGGGAGTAATATTTCGAACCGCTCGAAGCAACACGATGATACATATATTGTTTTCGTGCTAATACGACCGTTACTAAAATTCCAAACAAGCAGAATGAACATCGAAAGATTGGATAACGGAGGTGAAATTCTTTTAATCTCTATTACGGCCCGATTCGTCTATTTCCACAGAACTCGCGGCGTAAATTTATTTGTTTAAAAGCGCCGGCTATTATTGAATTTGTTTATCGCTTATTCTTCGCAGATGTTATCTTACCTCCCACAGCGATAGCAGTTAAAGTAACGAATATCCTAACGCCATACATCGTGCGAATCTGTGCGACCAAAGATTACGAGGAGAACTTAAACTATATTAGCAATAAATTGTTGTCGTTAACGAGGAGACTTAACACAGCTACAGAGCGGACGGAGCTAAAGATAGGAAATGTAAGGCTTCGGATCGACGAACATAAAAGTCCGTTCGTCCGTTTGTCCTTCTCTCGCGCCGAAACGGCCGAACGGAATTCGATGAAATTTCGAATATACATAACTATACGTCCCAAATTAGACGATAGGCTATTCATAAATAACCACCAGAGTTCGCGTTATTTCACTCGCGATTATTGCGAAATAATTTATTTTCGTTACAAATTCCAACGCTGAATGAGAAATAACACGTACATTGTTTTGTTCTTCCTTTCCTCAGACTGTGATAATAGATAACAAATTTGACAAAGATGACGATCTTCCCGCCTGGCTGTGTCGAGGGAGCGTCTGCGACGACGTGGCCGGCTCGAAAGATACCTGCAACGTTCTTCTATCCGACTACGGCACTTCCGCTGAATTACAAAAAGACGTTTTGATCCCGTACCCGACGGATGTAACTCCGGAGGAATACTTGAGCTTTACAGTTGGTTTATACAACGTCTTGCCCGTTGCCGCGAGATACGATTCTTCCACGCGCGAGGAAACTTCGATACTGTACGATCGAATGAGAATTTAATAGCCGACGTTAATGTATCGAAAGCCGTCTGTAATGATTTCATATGTATTCGAAGAGTTCTAGACGAATGGAGCGCGTCGGCAGTCCGGTACGCGAAAGAATTGGTAGCTGCGTCCAGCGCAGCCTACTTCGATCATTTGGTGTCCGACGAACACGGCAGACGCTACGGTGAATTGTACCTTAGTATTCAGAACACTGTAATCAGTTTAGGCGACGCTCTGGTGCTGAATAATTACGCCATTTATTTAGAAAAAGGTGAGCCGAGCGATTCGTTCTATTTTCTGTATTAACTTCTCTTGCGTCGAGTACGAGTAATTTTCGACGCGTTTGCTTCTAACGCAGAACTGCTGAAGCTTGTAACGACTCCGAGAACGTACGAGAAACTGCGCAAGGAAGTGATTAATAATAACGAAACTACGTTCTACGCAGACATTCCGAGGGAGTACAGAAACAGTAATGAATTTTATACGCAAGACGGAAGGTTCGTGGAAAGAAACGAGTAGGCGATTCCCTTTCCTCGATTTATTAATAATCTTTTATGCGTAACAGTTATTTTAGAAGGGCAAATAAGTTTCGAGAGAGAAGGCGTTGGCGTACGGAATTGCAGAAGGAGAAGGAGAAAGTATTAATTTATGGGGCAGTTGAATATGAATGCTTGGACTCGATTCTAGATGCGAGATTCCCTACGAAAATACACGAGGTATGTATAAATGTATAATAACGTTATTAAGTTTCTACCAGCGGCGCTGGCCGTGGTGGACACAGCGGTTCTCGTTAGATCACCGAAGTCAAGCACCACCGGGCGGGTACTGGGGAAGGATGGGTGAACAAAAAAATACCTTTTTTTCTCCCGGTACAACGCTCGCTGCTGGGACCCGATCTCACGAGCTGAAATGCCATCCTGCTAAACCACAGGAAAAACAGAAACAAGAACAAAAACAAACAGAAACAAGAACAAAAACAAACAGAAACAAGAACAAGAACAAACAGGAACAAGAACAAACAAGAACAAAAACATATATTATTAAGCTTCGAGAAATTAACGTGTAATACGTGTTACAGGCTTGGAAGTCATTGGTGCGATCATCTCGACCAAAGAACATCCAATCGTACATTTGGCCTGCCATAAAAAAGGGCTTGGACGTGGTAGCAATCGGACCAGCGAAATCCGGCAAAACTTTCGGATGTGGATTTGCTATTTGCGGGCTTCTAGCTAGAAATCTAAACGTAATGATATTACACTCGAAATAATTATCGCGCCGATATTTGTTGGAACTGGATGCTTCTTCCTCATCGTTGATATACTAAATTTGCTTGTGTGTTTCGCATAATTCGAGACAGCTTCCTCAAGGAGTAAATCCATCCGCATTGATATTGTGCCCCTCCTCGTCCGAAGTGCTGCGGACTCATTCCTTGTGCACGGAACTTCTACAAAGCTGCGGAACTGTAAAATCTGTTGCCGCGATTAATGGTAAATGTGAACGGTCGTTAGCGGTAGGTGAATTTCCAAGGTAGCGGCTAGAAAACAAGTGAATAGGAATACTTAAGTGACGAAGCTTTCAGGCGGAAATGTTCAACGGATGCCAGATCTTAATATCCACGCCGAGATTCTTAGCACGTTTTATGGATCGAAATAGGAAATTATTGAACTTCGAGAGTCTTCGATATTTAATTCTGGACGACGGTGATGTTATTCTAGATAGGTACTTAAACTCTGTAAGTTCGATAGCTTTTGTAATCCACTTTCTCAGCTTTATCCATAAAAACACGAAGGTGATCTTGTTGTTTTTCAGATAAGCAAACTAATTAAAAGATATAAGATTCTTAGTAATAGAGAAGTAAAAGGTAACGGTATAATATTGCAATTAATAATGACCGCGAAGCATTGGACGCCGCAGTTGAAGAAAGTCTCTCGCATTTTAATGGACGGCCCGTACATATGTATAACATCTTTTATCGAAGCTACAATTTTTAAATCTATTCATCCGAAAGTCTACGTAATGAACTCGAAGAGTAAAGGAAGAAAGGTTCTAGGTAAAATTACTTGTTCGAAGGTTTTCGCCTGACGAAGACGCGTGGTAATAAATCGAATATATCATTTTACTGCAGAGTTATTAGGCGACGAGTATTCCACGTCGAGAACTGTGATTATTTGTATAAATCACGAAGAAGCCGAGGAGTTACATACGTATTTAGGAAAATATAAACAGACTTTCCTGGCTCATGAAAATATGAATTTTCTGTGTCTGCAAGGTAGAGGAATATACGCTTTAACTACGGTGGCGTTAAATCGCATTTAAAACACATTTCTTTCATTTAGGCATAAAACAATGCTGGGACGCTTGCGTAAATGGAAACTATCCAGCTTTAATATGCACGGACGATGTTTTGTCGGACATGCATATTACAAATGCGAACTGGTTGATCCATTATTCGATCTCATTGCGCTACAAAACCCAATTCAACTTTCGCTTTTCAACGCTTTTCAACAACTTACAAATGGTATGTTATTTTAAAATAGAAAGATTTTGAAGAATTTGCTAGAAGATAATCGCTTGTTTCAATTTTTTCAGGAAAAGCCCAACTGCAGAGTGACGATTATAGCAGATGAAAATAGCGACATACAATTTCTGAGCATAATGAAGACAATGCAGCGAATGAACGTTATAATTCCTCCAAATATGTTGAAAGTCATCGAGGTAATTCGAGAAATTTATCAAACAATTAATTTGTCTATGCTCCGAATAAACTAACGTGGAAGCCACTTTCGACCATTTTTTAGCATATAAAAGCTACCTTAGACAAGGAGAAAGAAAATCATCCCATTTGTAATAATATAAAGATGTGGGGATTCTGTCCGGAGCCAACTGCTTGCCCATTTAGACACGGAATAATCCCGAAAATTGACGCACCGAAGCTGAACATCCAAATGTTAGTAAAACGTTTATTTGCTTCGCGAAGCGATCGGGGAATTTGAATTCAAACATTTTCGTCCGTTGTTTTAGAAATGATAAGGTGAAATTCCGAATTATTAGCGTGAACAATGTGAATCATATTTCGGCTAGAATGATATCACATATCAAATTTGATACATCCGAAGAAACCGAATTCTCTAACGTAGATTACGTGCAAGTTGCTATGAAAATTCAAAACTTCTACTCGTGCATAGAGAACAGGTAAACATATTAATGCATAAAAACACTAATTCAAAATGTTACGCCGATATTTCTCGTAAATGAATTACGCATTCGTTTATTTTTACGCGCAGAAAGAGATGCGAGACAATAGATGTGGGGGCTATATATGGCTTAGAGGACCCGGTGGACACTTTCAAGCGAGTCGAAATTCTGTGTATCGAAAGAGAAGAGAAGACAGATACGCCAAAATTCGTCGATGTTAGATGCATCGACAATGGAGTGATTTTAACGAAAGTTCATGTTCGTAGTAAAGTATAATGTTGAAAAGAGAATTGTAAGATCGTATACAGTATAATACTTCTTTATTGTACGTACTGTTTTTTTTTTTTTTTTCATTAGTCACGCAGTTTATTACACATTTCGGAAGAATTAATTAGATATCCGTCGCAAGTTATCGAAGTATTTTTAGTTGGCATAGCTCCTCACGACGACGAGTATGTTTGGAATAGTTGTGCAACGGATGCTGTGTATCAGTGGTTCAAAGAAAATGTCGATGAAAGATCCTACGTGATTGGAACGGTAAGCTATTCCTTGCGATTAGAACTTAATAAAAATTAACTTAATAATCATACACAGGTAAATCTACATCTGGGAAACACAATATGGGTGGACACTCTGGAAATTGGGACGAAATTGATCGGATACGACGATTTAATCGCATCCTCTCTAAAAGCAGAATTGCTGAAGAAGGATCATGCTGTCGAACATAATAAACATTTAAGCCAGATGTATCAGCTTTGTAAAGACGCTGGCTTCCCGGAAATCAACGGGTGCAATCTGGACGTTTTATTAAATAAAACGACGTAACTGTATTCGGCACTTAATAAGCTCTGTACATTTCTCTCCGATGACATTAAAGATGAAAATTATAAAAGATCGAAATATTTTACAGGTTTATTGTTTTTAAAAATCTTACACATAATAATTGCAAGTCATTTAATTAATTCGTTAAGTGTTATTCGTAATCGCTAGAATCGGAGCGTTCTCCTTTAAAATTAATTTATTACATAGAAACGAAGGGGCATAATCTTAATTCAGTATAAAAGGCAATTACATTTGAGAAAACTGAACGTACAAATCGAGGGCTGGATTCATGTGGATGTATAATTTTCAAAATTTATACAATAGTCAGGTACTCGGAGGCAAGTTGCATCGGATCGACGTGATAAGACGTAACTAAACGAACTTTCTGGCCATCCTGCGTCGTAAACTCGATGGCCTGCTCGTTCCCGGCGATCCCTTGTTGCTCCGACTCTTCCATTTGATTGATCGTCGCCACCGCGTTGGCATCCGTATTTTCGTCCTATCGCATAATGAATATTTACGTAAAATATTCTAAAAACTCGTTTCAATGTGTTTCTGAATTATTTAACTATTCACGTCCTCGAAACAAAAAGAACTTCGTAAGAAGGTTTCGTTGCAAACGATTACGCTACTACGGATCGCGATAGAGTTGTTCGAAGATGTTACCTCTAACGCTTTTACGATCGCTTCCGCGTCTGTTTGCACGGTCGAAATATTCTTCACTTTCGCTTCCTCCGCATTGGTAATATCGACGCCTTTCATGTTGGAATCCGGACCGACGTGCATGCTTAGCGGCGCAGCTAGTTCGTCCGTAATCACTCCCGGATGAACTCTAATCTCTTGACCTTCGCTAAGTTGATTGACAAATTGGCTGTGTGACAAGAGCTGTCGAGCGTCTTGAATCGACAGAGGAATTGGATTACCTTCTTCGTCGGTAATCTAGAAATACGAAGATTATTTATTAGCCTTTCCTTCATTACCGTTAAAAATGCTTAACACGTCGCGCGTCTTCACCTGCAGCTGCAGATCCGATTCCGAGAGTTCGACATTTATACGTTCGTTCGAATTATTATTCCCACTGGCGTGAGGCGGGTTAGAAAGGAGTCCGTTGTTCTCAACATTCAGGTGCGACAACGATTGGCTCGTATTAGTTTTCTCATCCTTGTTCCTTATCGTTCCAGCGTCGACTAAATTCGAACGTAAAATGGACAATACAAACGACGAACATCGTGCAATTTCATATTATACAATTACGCGATTTTTACCGAAATGCAAAGTCCGAGATTGGTTGGGATCGTCTGGATCTTGGTAGGAAACGTAAATTATTTGCTGAATACCATCCCCGGACGCGTCGTCCGTCGTAATAACTTGTGCCATTTGATCGGTCAACGAGTGCTCGTCCGATTCCTGAGAACTCGGCAAGATTTGCCAAACTTCTCCGATTGGAGACCCTTCTATGTCACCTATCCCAGATACTTTCGTCTCTCTGTGCACCTAATAACAGCCCGATAATAATTCCGTAGCATTGAATTTTAATGGCTCGGCTCACGAGCGAATTTCGAACGCTTACCTTCTTATGCTTCGTCAAATTCGAACAATCCGCAAACGCTTTCCCGCAAACGTCGCAGGAATAAGGCTTTTCTCCTAGGAAACAGAAAAGCACAATAAGAAAACTTGTGCGTGAAAGGAATAAAGGCAGGCTCTCACTGCGCCTCGCCTCAGCGCGACTCCGAGCCGCGGATTCTTCCTCGAGAATATATCGAGGACCTTAAGTCGTTAAAACATCGTACACACGTGTATGCATACCAGTGTGGAGGCGAAGATGTTTCTTCAAAGCCCACTGTTCCGTGAAGCCGCGATTGCAATGCGCACATTGAAACGGGCGTTCCCCTTTGTGCCTGCGCACGTGGCACTTCCAAGTGTCTTTGTGCAGAAAGCATTTCGCGCAGAATTCGCATTTCCAAGGGCGCTCGCCAGTGTGCCGTTTAACGTGAAGCTTGAATTGCGAGGAAGTAGTGAATTTCCTGCCGCAGTAATCGCAACAGTACGGCTTCTCTCCCGTGTGTATTCGCATGTGTTCTTGCAGATTGCCGTTTTGCGAGAAGCTTTTGTGGCATACCTCGCACGTGTACGGCTTGTGACCTGTGTGCCACCTAAATATAAAATTAGTCATTTATTCGTTTGCCGATAGAATCTCTCAGCCGAGTTAATCTGCTCTGATGATAACCTGTAGTGCAGCGTGAGGCTGGTTTTGTGCGCGAATTGTTGCCCGCAGATCTCGCAGAAATACTTCTTCTCGCCGGTATGCGTGGACTGGTGGTTGATCAGGTTCGCTTTAGTCTTGAAACTGGCGTTGCAGGATTTACAGATGTACGGCCGATCGTCCGAGTGTACGAGCTGGTGGCGTTGCAGCAGTTGCTTGTGCTTGAAGCTTTTCCCGCACTTGTTGCACACGAATCGCCGGCCATTATTGTGCTCCGCTTCTTTGTGGTACACCACGGAGCTGGGATGATTCAGAACTTTCCCGCAGATATCGCAAGGATACTCTTTCTCCAATTTATTTCTCTAAAATACAAGAGAAGCATATTTAACTATCCTTTCCATCCGCCCCGCGCGCTCCGATCCCGTTCAAACCCACTCAAGGGTACCTACTTCGTGTATCGTCATGTGAGTCTTCAGTGTTGCCTGCTGAGAGAAGCTCTTGCTGCAGATGGTGCACACAAACACTTTCTCGCGCTCGTGGGCCATTTTCAGGTGGAGCTCGCGAGCCTGCTTCGTTTCGAACAACTTGTCGCACTGATCGCACGGAACAGTTTTCTCGGAATCGTCAGAGTTGTTCGAAAATGTGCTTACACGTCGCTCCTCCGACACCGCCGGCTCGACAACCTCCGCTCCGTCGTGATTCTCCTCAGGTACAGGGTATTTCGACTCGGAGCTTGAATCTTGGATATCGTGCTCCGAACTCTGATTAACAATATCTCCGGCGTGATGAGTGGTTTTCTGATGCAGCGCCAGATTCTCTTTGCTCGTAAATAACTTCTTGCATTCCAAGCACTCGTATTTGATCCCTTTGTGGAAACTCCTGTTTATAGGGAGTGATACTCGTTACTTCGACTAAAGTTCCTTAAACCAGGGACTCCTACCGGTACGTAAAATACCGGTATTATACCGGTATTTTTCGGTTGTATCTTCGTCTGAGACTCAATACCGGTATAACGCTCATACCGGTATTTCGCTATACCGAAACCGATATCATACCGAAATAGATAAATACCGAAAACAAAAGGTTACCGGTAACCGAAATAAATACCGGTATTTTTTCGGTATTCTTTTCAGTAACATGGTAGGTTTCGGTGTTCACCGAGAAGAATACCGAAAAAAATACCGGTATTTATTTCGGTTACCGGTAATTCCGAAAACCGATTGTTTTCGGTATTTATCTTTTTCGGTATGATATCGGTTTCGGTATTTATCTTTTTCGGTATGATATCGGTTTCGGTATAGCTGTATTGGCGAAATACCGGTATGCGCATTATACCGGTATTAAGTCCCTGCCTTAAACCGAAAGATCGAACCCGTTACCTACTTATGTATAATATATCTGCTACGTTGTAGAAAGCCTCGTCCGCACAACTGGCAAGTGAATTTATTCTTTCTCCGGCGAAGCTTCGGCCGGCCGCGACCCCTGCCGCGATTCACTATCACCAGCTCCCCCAGATCTTTGCCCTCCTCGGATTCCAAGTGACCAATTATCTCTGAAATATGCAGACCATTGGCAAACAAATCGCTGGAATCTCGCGCGACGCGTCGCTCACCTTCCTGACCGTCCGGGACGGATATGTTCAATTGCTCCTCGGAATCTTTAAAGTTATCAGGCTCGTCGTCGTCCTCTTCGTCGATCACCCCCTCTTCCTTGTATATCCTCTCCAATTCCTTGCCTTGAACCGCCTCCATGTACCTAAGTCATTCGAATGTTCTATTATAGAAACAACGGCGATCGCGCCGAAGCTTTTCCGCTTCCAAGAAATACCTTTTGGGGACCTTGCGCTTCCTGCGACGCCTTCCGTCCCCGTCCACATCGTCGATGTCCTCCTCCTGTTTATCCTCCTCCTCCTGGCTCCCGCCTTCCGTCGCTTCCCCTCTCGCCGATTCCTGAAACGGCGACATTTACAATATCGTCCGACGCGTCGCGCGGCGAACGAAGACGCCGCGTTTACCGACCATAGATATATTCTCCGCGTGCGCTTTCGGCGGGCGTCCTCTCTTCCGTTTCGGTTTGCTCAACCCCTCCATTTGCAAGCTCATTTCGTGCTCCGCGGCGTACATGGAGCCGTCCGGCATGACTGCCGAAAGAAATGGCGATTAGTAATCTATCGCAGTTCGATCGAAGCTGCAATTAGAGAACAATACTTTTTATTATAATTTGTTGCTCGAACTGCTCTTCCTCGTTGTATCGAGGCACGTTGTCCGACTCCGACGTCTCCGCCACCGCCTCGGCGCTATCCTTCTCGGCGCGCAGACGCTCGCGATCGGCTTTACGCTGCTGCTCCACCTGGTGCTTCCACAATTCGCGAATCTTCCTCTGGCCGTCCACGAGTAATTCGAAGAACTGAATCGTCGCCTCCATCTGAATGTTGCAGCCGGGGCAAATGGTGCGCGGCAGCTTGCCATCGTCCCTGATCTGAAATCGAAGCGGACGCGTTAGGAAAATCATTCTCAACGTAAATTTCCAAACGCGTTCCTGGGCGATATCCATAACCTAGAAATAAGGTTTTTGGAAGCGGTTTTTTTTTTTACCACTTTTACGTTAGAAAAGATCGCGACGGGAGATTTTCGGATCTTCCGCACCCTCGCGCGGGGTTTATTTCCAGCGAGGAGTCGACACGGAAAAGTGCAACTAGATCGTTAGAAGCAGAGTTGGTATGTAGAAACATAAGTGGCATTCGGAAATACACTGTGAACGTAATAACGAAGATTAAAATACTTATTACCGTGCGAACGGTTTTCGTGACGAAGAAACTCTGTGCCGAGAAATATGAAGTTTCCGCAGGGGCGGCGCAGGGTGCGGGGTAAATAACAATGCAAGGAATATTGGAAGGAAATATCGGGCATTTGATTCGTGTAGTATATTAGCGCAGAAGGCAGGAAGTCAAGTTGGAGTCTGATGTTTCGAAGGCTCGTGGCTCGTACCTTAAGCGGCAAGTACCGATTGACCATGGAACTCAAATCCGGATCCTCGCTGTCTCCTATATAAAGCAACTCTCCGTTCCCATTATCCTCCGCGCACAATCGGCAAATCGTCGAGTCGTAAAGCCGCACTTCTGCCATGACTCCGAGGGAGCTGCTCGCCAACGACTAGCATCGATTTTATCCTAACCAAACTGACGAGTGAGTGCGTACGATTTCTCCATGACATGTAGCTTCGGTTGTACTAAGGGTTATCCTTTACTTCGAGATTTTACACACGGAACCTTCTGTCATGAATAAATCGTGTCTTTCTTATGCGTGAAATAGCTTTAATTGTACATTTGTGGCTTAAGAGAGGCTTGGAGAGGCGAGAGGCTCGCACGTGCGATAATCGATTCATCATCGGCATTTCGACTGTGCGGAATAAACAGTGGTACAACTCGATGTTTTGTAATCGATAGATCGATACTTCATCGGGCATCGATAATAACATATTTGCTCGGGGTTGCCGGATCGGGCGGAATTCCGCTATTTGGGCTGCTTTTCAAAATCAAATGGGGCTGAAAAATTAAAATTGGGCGGTTGGCGCCTTAATTGGGCTACAATGATCGAATTCCACTTACGCCCAAATCGCCCGCGATTTTCATTAAGGTAGGTTTTCCTGTACGCGACTGGACGCAACGTCAAGAACTTCAAAGTCGATTTTCTTGAAAAGTAAGCGCGATATGAAAAAAACTTACTCTTTCTTTTCTACTTATAACAAGTAAATGAGTCGAGAAAAAGGAATAAGATTTTCTGATATTGCGCTCCATTTTCGGGAAAATCGACTTTGGAATTCTTGGCGATGCGTCCAGTCGCGTACAGGGAAACCTACCCTAATGAAAATCGCAGGCGATTTTGGCGTAACCCAGATAGCACACGTCGTCTTAGAGACGTCTAGTTTAGGTCTATTTTAGGTCTGAACGTCTTGATTTGTAACAAGACGTCTTTAAGACGTCTTTAAGACGCCTTTTGGACGTCTTTAAGACTTTACCAGACGTTGTGCTATCTGGGAAGTGGAACGCACCCCATGATCGAATTCCAGTTACGCCCCAATCGCCCGCGATTTTCATTAAGGTAGGTTTTCCTGTACGCGACTGGACGCAACGTCAAGAACTTCAAAGTCGATTTTCTTGAAAAGTAAGTGCGATATGAAAAGAACTTACTCTTTCTGCTCTACTTATAACAAGTAAATGAGTCGAGAAAAAGGAATAAGATTTTCTGATATTGCGCTTTATTTTCGAGAAAATCGACTTTGGAATTCTTGGCGATGCGTCCAGTCGCGTACAGGAAAACCTACCCTAATGAAAATCGCGGGCGATTTTGGCGTAAGTGGAACGCACCCCATGATCGAATTCCAGTTACGCCCCAATCGCCCGCGATTTTCATTAAGGTAGGTTTTCCTGTACGCGACTGGACGCAACGTCAAGAATTTCAAAGTCGATTTTCTTGAAAAGTAAGCGCGATATGAAAAAAACTTACTTTTTCTTTTCTACTTATAACAAGTAAATGAGTCGAGAAAAAGGAATAAGATTTTCTGATATTGCGCTCCATTTTCGGGAAAATCGACTTTGGAATTCTTGGCGATGCGTCCAGTCGCGTACAGGAAAACCTACCCTAATGAAAATCGCGGGCGATTTTGGCGTAAGTGGAACGCACCCCATGATCGAATTCCAGTTACGCCCCAATCGCCCGCGATTTTCATTAAGGTAGGTTTTCCTGTACGCGACTGGACGCAACGTCAAGAACTTCAAAGTCGATTTTCTTCAAAAGTAAGCGCGATATGAAAAGAACTTACTCTTTCTTCTCTACTTATAACAAGTAAATGAGTCGAGAAAAAGGAATAAGATTTTCTGATATTGCGCTTCATTTTCGAGAAAATCGACTTTGGAATTCTTGGCGATGCGTCCAGTCGCGTACAGGAAAACCTACCCTAATGAAAATCGCGGGCGATTTTGGCGTAAGTGGAACGCACCCCATGATCGAATTCCAGTTACGCCCCAATCGCCCGCGATTTTCATTAAGGTAGGTTTTCCTGTACGCGACTGGACGCAACGTCAAGAACTTCAAAGTCGATTTTCTTGAAAAGTAAGCGCGATATGAAAAGAACTTACTCTTTCTGCTCTACTTATAACAAGTAAATGAGTCGAGAAAAAGGAATAAGATTTTCTGATATTGCGCTTCATTTTCGAGAAAATCGACTTTGGAATTCTTGCCGTTGACTCCAGTCGCGTACAGGGAAACCTACCCTAATGAAAATCGCGGGCGATTTGGGCGTAAGCGGAATTCGCCCAATATCGAGCAGGGTTGCTTTGGCCGAAATTTCGATATTTTGGCCGCCCAAGACCAAATGGCACTCAAAAATTTGATAAAATATGTTATTATTGTTGCGTTAAAACGTTAATTTCAATTTTCACATCGGTTTCATTTAAATTCGTTTCTGTCGAAATAAAGTTTATTCGTTGTATCTGAAAGAAATAAAGAAAACAGTTCCAAAAAATATTAAGAAAACATTTAAACATCCTTCTCATCCGAGACATTTGAATTTTGGCGCTTTCGGGCTACTTTTCCTGCGTGATCTGGTGGCTCGACATTA
Source organism: Andrena praecox (assembly GCA_963932275.1). Lineage (NCBI taxonomy): Eukaryota > Metazoa > Arthropoda > Insecta > Hymenoptera > Andrenidae > Andrena > Andrena praecox. The sequence continues at coordinate 41,048,213 of OZ010731.1, forward strand.
AAACCATCCGGCAACCCTGTATTTGTTTATTCCTCACTTGAATTATGCTACTGTAGGAACATGGGATAATAAGAGGAATGGAAATTTCTTATCAAACAAGGACTATAATTTTATATGTATTATAATGCGCTCTCTCCCGAGTCCAAAATATATTTGAACAAACCTTTTCGTAAACTCGTTTGTACGCTAATTCTTATTACTACGCTCGTCTTCTCGCGACACTATTTTTCGTTTTCTAACAATTAATTTATTTAGTAGGACGTATTATTTATCAGCATTAAAAATGGAGAAGGAAGAGAACGTAGTCGAGCAGAATGAATTTTACACCGCCGCTGCCAAATATTGGGAACATATCCCGCCGACGGTGGACGGAATGCTCGGCGGCTTCGGATTTATATCGCAAACCGACGTAAAGGGTTCGACGATATTTTTGAAGGCTCTGTTCGAGGTCTGGTAATTTATGCGCCTTAATAATTACTAATTCCTGGATATTTAAAAGTAACGATGTTTTGGTTAATTCTAGTCAAAGAATCCTCCATCGAAAACATTCGCATTAGACTGCGGTGCGGGCATAGGAAGGATAACTAAGAATCTGTTGATAAATCATTTTAAGCACGTCGATTTGGCGGAGCAAAACACAAAGTTCCTAGAGGTCGCTAAAACATACTTGAGAAACCACTCAGCAAGAATCGGCGCCTATTACTCAATCGGTAATGTTCGATTGGTCTATTAATTGTTCGAAGAACGTCCAGTTAATCGAGTCACGTTTCAAGGGCTCCAAAACTTTTGCTTCACCACCAGGAAGTACGACGTCGTTTGGTGTCAGTGGGTTTTGGGCCATTTGAAAGACGACCATTTAATTGAATTTCTCAGAAACAGCTCGTAAGTATTCGCTCCCTCGCCGTAAGGAAAACATAAACGACTCTTCTCCAACAAGATTCTTGTAGGTCAGGCTTGAGGCCTAACGGCCTGATAGTAATCAAAGAGAACGTAACGAGCTCGAAAAATTTGGAGGTCGACGCGAAAGACTCGTCCGTAACGCGGCCGCTGTGCGAGTACTATCGCATATTCAAGGAATCGAATTTAGTTTGCATCAAGGAAGAACAGCAGCATAAATTTCCGCGCGGCTTATATCCCGTTTACATGTTTGCTCTGAGACCCGCCAACGCTCGTTGAGTCCGCCGAAAGCGACGACGAAGCAAAGAAATTACTTCGTCGCTTGCGCGTTGTTTGGAAGAGCTTTCGTTTATTTGAGAAATTTTGATTTATTTCGGACGTATCTTTTCATATACAAATCGTTGATTCGCATCTTGAGCAGAGGCGTTTATAAGACGCTTTTTCACCGCGTGAAAATGCGTCAGTGCGAAATTGTACAGCTCGTTTTCCATTCTCCAGACAACAGACTTTTGGATCTTGTCCACAGTCTCGGGCCGTGGATTGATTTTCTGCGTGGTCTGACGCAGATGCGACTTGTTATCTGAAATATCGTGAATCATTAAAATTTCGAAGATCCAATGCCCGAAGTTCTTTCTTTCTTACTGTGCAGAAAAGAGCTGTGCGCTCCCTTGAAAAAGCGCGGGAGCACAATTTGCAGGATCTCCACGAATTCGGTTAATTCCTCCGTCACTCCTACGAGAAGATAATGTTTCTGCAAGTTTCTCTTTGCTTCCTCTAATGCCCAGCTATTTCCGATTTCCCTATTGAACAATGACATTTATTTACGCACTGGTCATGAATTATAATAATTACCGGATCCTTCTAAGCCTTACCAACAAGCAGGATCGTGACCGCATAAAAATGGTATTTGTAACCACATATTGTCAGGATCACAATCCGGTTGACCAGCGTCGATACACTCGTCAAACGTCTGAAAATGTACAAAAAGTGTGGCTTGCGGGTCAAATTTAGATTTTAATCGAAGTCGGGTATCATTTAGATAAAGGAGTTGTCTGAATAAAAGTTTTTAATAAAAAAGGGTGTAGCAGGGTAAGCACGGGCAAACGGCCCCCATGCCGATTCTTGGAGTTGTTATTTTTTATACGCATTTAACGTTATTATTTTTTTTCTCGGTTACTACTTAAGATATTTAAATGGAAAAAAACGAAAAAATATCGTCACAAAACCTCGCATATTTATAATACTATATTATAATCTTCTTTAAATTATTTAACTATGTTCCACCATCTCGACCATCTTCGGGTTTTTATATATAATAGTTCGATAACAGAGCGGTATTCTTGATTTTTTTGGAAGTGGTCACTCAAAGGGTTGTTTCCAAAAACCACCCCGGAGAATAAATTATTTTTTTCTATCCTTAGTAATTGATTTACAATTTAGAGAAAAATATATGTAGCTATTTTTCTGTTTTTTTTTTCATTTACATATCTTAAGTGGTACCCGAGAAAAAAATAATAACGTTAAAGGCGTTTACCCCCATATTACCCTTAAACGGGAGGGTAGCGATCTAAAACATTACGTAATGGCGTTTCAGGCAAGGAGCATTGTTTAAAAAATAACAAACTTACCCTGCTAGACCCTTTATTCAAATTCGATTTATTTGATCGATAAAGATACTTTCTTCACGGAAGAGATTTTTTATCCTCACTTGCGAATAAGATTTTTAACTTTACCTACATCTTCAACTGTATTAGAAACTCGGAATAATTTGTATAAAGTGCAAGGTACGAATTCGATTGCATCCTACAATGTTATTAATAGAAGAATCTTTCCTTTGCGCTTTTATAATGCACGGAAGTGTATATACAAAAATAGTATTTAAATATTTAGTTGAGATAATTACACGAATAAAATTTTTCTATTCTACTAAATCACCTGGACAATAATTCGTTATCATTCGTAATATATTATTCTACAGATATTATTGAAATCGGGGAATTTAAAAAAAAATTTCGCTAATTATCCACAACTATTTTCAAATTTTTCGTAAGGAATCTATACACGCAATCTTTCTAAAACTTTCAGGCTATATTATTATGCATTCCAAGAAACTAACAAAAATTTTGTGACACAAAACTAATGGCGGTATGCAATTCCAAGTGGCGCAGGTGTTTCGGAGCGTCCTCAACGCGGAAGTTGCTCGACTCCGTGCAGTCTAGGCTCCGCTGTAGCGGCCTGAAACCAAAGAACCAAACAGCTTTGTGTTTCTAATAAAATTACGCAATGGATGAACCTCAATCCGCGTTCAAAAATGAAAAATTACGATAACGGTGAGTGTTTGAAAAAATAGTTGCGCTTTTCGCTGAAACATTTCACGTTAACTGGTGCAATAAAACTGATTAACTTTAATAATACTATCCCGAATTAAGGTTCATCCATAGCGTAATTTTATTAAAAACACAAAACTATTGTTTCGGTTCCAGGCCACTACAACAGAACCCTATATAAACCGCACGCTGTTGCGCAACTCGGCCACTCCGAAACACTTGCTCCATTTGGAATCACCGCGTTACTCGTACATCTAAAAACGTTCGTTCGCTTCTTGAAATACATAATAATATACCCGAAAGTTTATAAAAACATTGCATGCATAGTTTCTTTACAAAAAATTCCCAACGGAAATTTGAAAAGGGGACTTTAGGAATTTTTCGCGAACAAAGGAAAGTCAAAATTTCTTCCGATTATACCAAGTCCCGTCCTTAATAATAAATGACATTATCACTAAATAAATATCCTACACCTCTTACTCCAAAGATTAACTTTTCCGCGAGTTAAAAAAATAATTGCGTGTATACAAGCGATCTAAAAAAAATTTTAAACTATCCACATAGAAATCTGGCTTAATCCTGATAAATACTGACCTTTGTATCTCCGTGTTTCTTCCTAATCAAATGCGGTCTGAAGTTATCTCCGTACCTCAGGAAATAGTAGTAAGAGACAAACCTGTCCAAAGGCTTGCGCAAAAGATTTATGTACAAAGGCATTTGTTTCACCCCGAACCTGGAAACATAGACTTAATTTAAGGCAATAAGAAAACAAACGCCGCTCACAATAAATACCTCGGTCTACTCACTTTTCGAAATTTAGAAACGCAACGTGCCCGTGATAGAACGCAGGTTTCTTTGCGTTCCACTTAGTTACGTTGTTCGCGAACTGGATCTGTAATTTAACGAACAGATTAGAATACGAAATTTGCGACAGAGATGGATTTAAGAGAGGCGTGTTACCTGATTGGGAAGCGTAAGAGTGTGCATATTGTTGGTAACGTTAATGTGTAAAACATGATACTTATTCTGTTTGCACAGATCGTAGACCAAGCCCACAAAGCTGGTCGACGCTGTTTTCGGCACTCTGTTGTAGATGATAATAAGATCATCGAAAGCCGACGATTTGTAAGATCGCTCGCCGGCCGCGAGTCCGTTCTGAATATTGTTTTCTCCTTGCGCGACTGCATTGTCTGGAAGTACGATAGGATACCTAGGTTATTCCATCACCTTTAACAGAATGAAATATTAAAAGGATGACGCTCTCGGTGCCACAAATTAATCGAAATATATCGTTTATAAGAACGCATACGCAATAGCTTGTAGTGGTCCTCGAGGAAATTCAGCTTCAGCTTCAGGTAGATGATGGTGATTATGAATATCACCGCCAAGATCCATTGCAGTAGAAGACTTCTATGTAACATTATACCCTCCAGCAGGTGCTCAGCTTTTCTTCATTACGTGGATTACGGAAAGAAACTGCAGGGATTTCTAATAACCCGTCAATACATACTCTTTAGATTGTAGGCGAACGGAGCACTTGCAGTGGAAATTCTACCCATATGTTTGTAGGTTGTAAATATTGGTAAATCATGTAAACACGTTCATGCTGGTTCGAACGTTAAGTCACTAGTGGGTCACCCATTATGGGTGGTACACCTGCTACTGGGCGTATCGTCTTCGGGCGAAATTTGCCCGGTGAATTCCACTTACGACATGTCGCAAATGTACGTATAATATTTCGTTTTTAAGCCCATTTCGTACGTGTCATTTGTCGCAAATGTAGTAAATAGAAATATTCATTATTTTAAGGTTTCAACAATTAAAGTGTTGGAAAAATATAATTCTTTCTGACTCGCTTGTTGGTTGTATGAAAATACTATAGAATACTGTAGAATACGTCGATTACGTCGAAAACTACATATAAACGTCACTTTCCTAACCCCAAAAAAGTATTCAAAAGCGTGGTATTAATTATTGTTTTGTAATTGTTTAGATAATAACTAATAAAAATGAATCGTGAAAGGTAAAGTAATTAGAAATAAATGTACGATAATAAATAAAATTTATTTGAATTGAAAATTATGTAAATAAAAATATCCGTTTCAGAAAACATGAAATTGATAAGTTATTATCAAATTTATTTTTTGGGTGCAACATCCCTTCCAGTGTGGTGAAAGTAAACAAATTATATTTATTATTCTATATTGGGAAACTTAGTGGAGACGTGGCCTAAATTTCAGCCCTCTGGTGGTAAGTTGGCAAACTATTGAAAATAGGGCCGAATCCCACCAAACATTCCGAATAAGTATTTATTGATTGAAGAAGTAAAAATTTAGTGTTCAAACAAATTTAAAAACACTCGTTTTTCAGAACATGTCTATTTAAACACTGATAATCATATGGACTTCGACGGATTTCGACCTGCTCTCAGTAGTTCCCTTTTCTGTCAATAGTTGGCGTATCGAAATTCTTGGTTTCCCAATGCGTTTCTTTTACTAACCTTTCAATATCCATTTTTCGTCAGTGTAACTTAATTTAATTTAATTTTTTTAATCAGAATTATAATTATTAATAAATTGGCACTTCTTATTATTTTCATTTCAGATATACGACATTTACGACACATTTACGACACATTTACGACATTTACGACATTTACGACATTTACGACATTTAAGACACGTGTCGTGTATAAAATCGAAAATTCGTGTCTTTACCCATCACCAGTGATGGGTCGCGTATTTTACGCCGCGTCGTAAATGCATTTATGACGTGTCGCAAATGTATGTATAATATGTCGTTTTTAAGCCCATTTTATACGTGTCATTTGTCGCAAATGTCGTAAATAGAAATATTCATTATTTTAAGGTTTCAACAATTAAAGTGTTGGAAAAATATAGTTCTTTCTGACTCGCTTGTTGGTTGCATGCGAATACTATAGAATACTGTAGAATACGTCGATAATATCGAAAACTACGTATAATCACCGCGTTCATAACCCCAAAAAAGTATTCAAAAACGTGGTGTTAATTATTGTTTTGTAATTGTTTAGATAATAACTAATAAAAATAGAATCGTGAAAGGTAAAGTAATTAGAAATAAATGTACGATAATAAATAAAATTTATTTGAATTGAAAATTATGTAAATAAAAATATCCGTTTCAGAAAAAATGAAATTGATAAATTATTATCAAATTTATTTTTTGGGTGCAATATCCCTTTCAGTGTGGTGAAAGTAATCAAATTATATTTATTATTCTATATTGGGAAACTTAGTGGAGACGTGGCCTAAATTTCAGCCCTCTGGTGGTAAGTTGGCAAACTATTGAAAGTAGGTCCGATCCCACCAAATATTCCGAATAAGTATTTATTAATTGAAGAAGTAAAAATTTAGTGTTCAAACAAATTTAAAAACACTCGTTTTTCACAACATATCTAGGTTTTTAAACACTGATAATCATATGGACTTCGACGGATTTCGACCTGCTCTCAGTAGTTCCATTTTCTATCACTAGATGGCGTATCGAAATTTTTTCTTTTCCTAACCTTTCAATATCCATTTTTCGTCAGTGTAGTTTAATTTAATTTAATTTAATTTTTTCAATCAGAATTATAATTATTAATAAATTGGCACTTCTTCATAACCTATACGAAAAATGTTTTATAGATTAGTTATTTTCATTTCAGATATACGACATTTACGACATATTTACGACATTTAAGACACGTGTCGTGTATAAAATCGAAAATTCGTGTCTTTGCCCATCACTGGCCAGGGGTGGGCACTCCGTATATCAATCTGTTGGCAAAATTTAGTGGGTGGCACATTCCACCAGAGGCGCTGGGATCAATAAAGTTGAAAATATTTGGTAACAGATGGCGCTGATGAGATTATTTTGTGGCGGGGAGAAGAACATATGGAACCCGCACACACCGATTTTAATGGAGTGTTACGCTATCGCTTGAACGTAGCTGGGGAATTATGTATAATCGATAAGTATGTAGGAGCGAGATTTGAAACGGAGGACAAGGAAGAGTTTATTGCCAGGGAACGTAAATACGTGGAGCATGTTGTATTTCTCGGGGGTTCTTCCTTACTATTTTTGAACGTGTCCTTATAATTAAATAGCTTTCAAATTACAGTTAGGCCAGGCGAGGGTAGTAAATAGCTTAACTTTTCCTTGCACATCTGCGTGCCAAGTTTCGTCGAGCGGGCAGCTACACGCCTCATAAAAGCACCTAAAATTCTGACCTTCCTTTCAACGCTTGCCGATGTCCTGTAAGGGTAAAAACTCTGGTCGGGGGAGGCCAAGTCATAAAGTCATAAACCTTGCTCGGGCGACGTCTTCTTGACCCTGAGGGTTGCGCTTACCTACCTTCTGGATATGTATGTAATGTATGTAGTCTATGTAAACTGAGTATGTACTCGGAAAGCGCGCCTCGACCACCAGCCAAGAGTGGAGGGAAGCGCGAAAGAGGGAGAGACTAGAGGACAACCCACTGACGAAGCTTGAGGAATGGCATCGTTCTGATTGGACAACAAGGATCTATGGGAGGACCAGGAGGATCTTGTCATCGGCTTCGACGACGAGCTCGGAGCTGATTCTTAAACGCTTCGATCATTCCCACACAGCACACGACGTCCCCAGGACGTCTGTTTTAGGTCCCTTCTAGGACTTTAGGTCTGAATGTCCCGATTGGTAACAAGACGTCTGTGGGACGTCTATAGACGGCTTTGGGACGTCTATAGACGGCTTTGGGACGCTTTTGGGACGTCGGTAACTACAGTGGCGCCCTCTGTACAAAGTCCTAAAGACGTCCTTGGGACGCATTTGAGACGCGTTTGGGACGTGTTAAATACGTCTTTGGGATGGCCTTGGGACGCTTTGAGGACGTCGTGTGCTATTGTAGGGATCCGATAAGGTTCATCGACATATGCCACCGGAGGGCTACCCGGCTCGAGAGTTTCTCGCTGGTGTTCCATCGCCCTCCGGTTGGTATATATAAGAGTTCTGTCCCAGTCCTGATACACAGCTTGTCTAAGGCAGGGTTCCGCCAGGTAAGCCTTACTGAAGAAAGTCCTGTGGGGGACCCGGGCGAAAGGCTTAATTCATCGATAAAAATAGGTCTTAATTACGTTTTTCGAACGCCTGTGTTCAGTCCCTAATCCATGCGCTTAAAAGACGGGTGGTACCCCCAGGACCACTCTTTTTTTGTAATATTCGTCGTTCAGAGGACGTATATAAGCCGTTCGTGGGAAATTCGGGACGTCCCGAACGACTGGGATGGACGTCCCTAGGACGCTTTTAGGACGGTTGTATGCTGTGTGCGAGACGTACCCGGGACCACTTTTTTGGTAACATTCGTTGTTCAGGGGACGTATATAAGCCGTTCGTGGGAAATTCGGGACGTCCCTGGGACGTCCGGTACGACTGGGACAGACGTCCCTGGGACGCTTTTAGGACGGCTGTGTGCTGTGTGGGTTCTGTCGCTAACCAGCTTCCTGAGCAGTCAAAATATACTTTGCAGTTTAGCTTGAAATTGTTCTGTGTTTTTATTTTATTTAAAACTCCCACGCACTCCGACGAGCAGAGCGGTTCAGCGCTCCACGGGCACCAACCTGCGTTCTGTTATTAAAATCACCGCCAAAATACGTAACAGGAGCTTTTGTAAGATGTTGTTCTCAAAACATTTTTCTGAGAACTACTTCATACAAAAGCCCCATTAAAATCGACGTGTGCGGGTTCCATATGTTCTTCTCCCCGCCACAAAATAATCTCATCAGCGCCATCTGTTACCAAATATTTTCAACTTTATTGATCCCAGCGCCTCTGGTGGAATGTGCCGCCCACTAATAATAACTGCACGCGTTAGCAATAGCCCAGATAGCCCAACGTCTGGTAAAGTCTTAAAGACGTCCAAAAGGCGTCTTAAAGACGTCTTGTTACAAATCAAGACGTTCAGACCTAAAATAGATCTAGACGTCTCTAAGACGAAGTGTGCTATCTGGGAGTTTGCACGTTCAAAGTTTGCTGGTGATTCCACTTTTCGCTCAATGTTGTGGAATCCAATTGGTAGATGTTATTGCTTCGCCCAATAGGAAAAATTACGCAGATAAACGGTGGTGGGGCTAGGCACGTACCAATTACATGCGAGCAGTATCTCTTTCCTTTTCTACTTGTTTACTTGCTCTCTCTACTTCCGGTTTCGGTCACTAATGGTGTCGACCAATAGAAAACGGCGGCCACATCTGCGTATCACCAAAGAGGAGGTATAATAAGAGGCGTCACTCGACAAGGACAGAAATAACCTAGGGAAATCACTAGACAACCAATTTAAATGCCCATTCGGCAATGATCGCTAAGCTTCGGCAATGATCGCTAAGCTTCGGCAATGATCGGTCAACTTCGGCAATAATCAGCCAATTGCGGTACATTTAGTCGATTTGAATATCCCGCTCGAAATAGACAACCAATTTAAATGCCAAGGTCAAGCAAGGACTTCAAAGGTTCCGCCCGGAGTGACGCCTCTTATTATACCTACTCTTTGGTATCACTACCTAGAGAATCACTAATCATAACAAGATGGCTGAAACAGCTTGATTCCCCTTGCGTCTTTCGCTTACACCCCCGCGTCAATAAGTCTAGCTCATGCACTGTCCTTCAGGTCCATGGTTACGACTCCCGCCCTCAGAACTAACGGCACGTAGCGTAAACTCTGGAGGCGCGAAGTTTGAATCAGAGCACACAAATATTATATAGGAAAGGAGAGTAAAAGTGAAGTTAGCACAAGTCCAAGGGGTTTGAAAACATTAGAGATTCTTTTAATGAATATACTTCAAGATTATAAATTAATCAATACTTAGCTGGAAATGGATGTTTTTGAACTCCACTTTTATCCCTGGGGGCCTTAGAGCATATATATGCGCTCTAAGCTGGGGGCACATGAGTCGTTGTTTTTGACGTCCGTCCCGACTTACGCGTATACACCGCACATTGGCGTAAGTCTAATATGCTGCAATGTATTCTCGTGACGTCCGTCGAAAAAGCGCTCGTGTGCCCCCACACTTAGGGCGGTATTCGCAGTCGCTTCTTATTCTCAAGACCGTCTCAAGCATTTGCTCAAGATGCCGCCTAGATTCATAGTTGTGTCTTGAGGTCGTGTCTTAAGCATTTGCTTGAGCAAAGTCTTGTTCAAATAAGTAATTCCTTGTATGACGTCACATGTGTAATAAGCAATTGCTCATTCACGTTCGGAAACTTTCGGAATAATTCGGTTAGAACAACCAATGATAGAAGGATATTCCGTTCGTTCCTTGGTGAACGACGGAGTAGGATGCTCGAACGTGAGTAATGCGTGTGAGCGTCGAGGTTATTTTTTCAGCGAAGAATAGGTTACCGGTGAGCTCCGGAGATTCTCCGGAGTGGAGGGAGAACACCTACGGCAATGAGGGTTATGCGCGTGATGAATGGCGAGGATAACCCTCCGCCGTGGCTCACCATACTTCAACAACGGAGCATAATGAAGGAAATTAGCTGAAAAATTGATTTATATTATTTCACTCTTGCTTCGTTAAAAATAGTCCGAATTATATGAAATTTTGTATGTATTTCATCGGAAAAACATGAGGAATCTATCGGTGTCACTTCCATATCGATACGATAAAGAATAAAGAATGCAGTTTTTCATGCCCTTTGTCAGGTAATGGCGTCAGTTTGAGGTTGCCGGGGAATGAAATCTCCGGAGTGGAGGGGGAACAGCATGTGACTGAATCATCACGCACACATATCGCCATTGCCGTAGGTGTTTCCCCTCTACTCCGGACACTCAAGGCGGTCTCAAGCTATGTAAAACGTTGTCTTGAAAATATAACCTCGTTTTATCGTCTATTTTGACACATGTGACGTCATACAAGGAATTACTTATTTGAACAAGATCTTCCTCAAGCAAATGCTTAAGACACGACCTCAAGACAGTCTTGAGACGAATCCATACGTCATTACATGCGAAATTATGCGAGATTCCACGAGATGAACTACTTAACCTGCAAGAAGGTTTTCATTCATGTTTTCATTTCATAATTGAAATGCATATTATTATGGGTAATCAATGTCGCTAATATCAATATTATTATCGATGTATATCAAGTATACTTATCAATAATGTACAAAATAAATTAAAATTAAATGAAGTCGCTACAATCTGAGGTGTTTTTATTTCTATATTACATCAGTTTAGTGGTTGGGTTTATATATTAGTTTATTATACTAAAAACAAACATTACATGGCAGTGGAAAAGTTTTTCTCTGCAAATCATTAATAAATAACCTCAACGCTCACACGCATTACTCACACATGTTCGAGCATCCTACTCCGTTGCCCACCAAGGAACGAACGGAATATCCTTCTATCATTGGTTGTTCTAACAGAATTATTCCGAAAATTTCCGAACGTGAATGTGCAAATATAAGATATAAGCAATTGCTTATTCTAAGGAAATGCTTAAGATCATCTTGAGCATTTGCTCAAGAAGGCCGCCATAGTTGTGTCTTGAGATAATCTTGAGGTCGTGCTTAAGGAGAGGTTCCGGTCTAAAAATTGATTTTTTTTATTTCATTTTTCGAATGTTCAACCTTTTAAGAACACATGTTTAAAAGGATTTTGTGAAATTCGAAAAAGTCCTGAAGTTATAGGCATTTAAGTAGCGGCGAACGCGTGGGCAACAACCGGCCACTCGGCGCTCACGTAAAACTTTAAGGGGGTACAGGACCAGTGATGGGTAAATCACTAGAAAACACGTAATTTACGTTCCGTGTAAATTACACGTAAATTACACGTAAATTACATAGATGACATAACCAAAGTTATATAATAAATAAAGCTTTAAAAATGTATGGGGTACTTCCTACTAGGCTCTATATTACCGGGGCAGGTCCACAAAGGAAGCACTCGAGGTAGGTAACAACATAAATCTCTTTATATACCCACACAGCACACAGCCGTCCTAAAAGCGTCCCAGGGACGTCTGTCCCAGTCGTACCGGACGTCCCAGGGACGTCCCGAATTTCCCACGAACGGCTTATATACGTCCCCTGAACAACGAATGTTACCAAAAAAGTGGTCCCGGGTACGTCTCGCACACAGCATACAGCCGTCCTAAAAGCGTCCCAGGGACGTCCATCCCAGTCGTTCGGGACGTCCCGAATTTCCCACGAACGGCTTATATACGTCCTCTGAACGACGAATATTACAAAAAAAGAGTGGTCCTGGGGGGTACCACCCGTCTTTTAAGCGCATGGATTAGGACTGAACACAGGCGTTCGAAAAACGTAATTAAGAACTATTTTTATCGATGAATTAAGCCTTTCGCCCGGGTCCCCCACAGGACTTTCGTCAGTAAGGCTTACCTGGCGGAACCCTGCCTTAGACAAGCTGTGTATCAGGACTGGAACAGAACTCTTATATATACCAACCGGAGGGCGATGGAACACCAGCGAGAAACTCTCGAGCCGGGTAGCCCTCCGGTGGCATATGTCGATGAACCTTATCGGATCCCTACAATAGCACACGACGTCCTCAAAGCGTCCCAAGGCCATCCCAAAGACGTATTTAACACGTCCCAAACGCGTCCCAAATGCGTCCCAAGGACGTCTTTAGGACTTTGTACAGAGGGCGCCACTGTAGTTACCGACGTCCCAAAAGCGTCCCAAAGCCGTCTATAGACGTCCCAAAGCCGTCTATAGACGTCCCACAGACGTCTTGTTACCAATCGGGACATTCAGACCTAAAGTCCTAGAAGGGACCTAAAACAGACGTCCTCGGGACGTCGTGTGCTGTGTGGGTAATAAAGGAAAGTTTGGAATCTTAAACGCTACCAATTCCTTAAGCATAAATCTCGCGCGACACCAGCGTGGCATCGCTGTTCTCCCCGCTGATTGGTTCGCGGGTCTTCGGTCCCCCAGCACGGTGAATACTCCGACCAATCCGCTAATTCTGTCATTAGCGTACGTAAAATACAGTAATTTACGTGTATAATATATGTGTATTATACGTACGTATTATACGTGTATTATACGTTGCGTATTTTACGTACCCATCACTGTACAGGACTATTGAAATCTCGAAAAATCGATTTTTTTATTACTATTAATTCTGAAAGTGTGATCCTTTGTGAACATTTGCAACGAAGTTCCATGAGGAAATTCGAATAATTACGGAAATTATAGCACTAAACGTAACTGAGTGCACCGGCGAGTAACGGCCTCGCAGAGCGGTATTGGCGTAGGGCAGGGTTCACGGGAAATTCCCTCCGTAGCACGATACTGTCATCGCAGGGAGGGGCAACGCATGCGCGCGATGACGCGGTGACGTCAAACCAATCAACGCCAAGACGGGAAAGGATGGGAAACGAAACGGCGTCACCATCAAGTCAAGCCGAGCGAGTGACGTGACGCCGTTTCGTTTCCCATCCTTTCCCGTCTTGGCGTTGATTGGTTTGACGTCACCGCGTCATCGCGCGCATGCGTTCCCTCTCCCTGCGATGAGAGTATCGTGCTACGGAGGGAATTTCCCGTGAACACTGGCGTAGGGGACTTCCCTGATAACCATCTGTCTCCAATCTGACATCAGATTGGTAGCAGGGTCTGGCATTAGGTTTAGGTTTAGGTTTTTTTATTCATTCCTTGTATTTTACATAAGAATCGGCGCTTCGAGACATCGTCTCATATTGCCCAACGAACATTACATCTGTACATACAGTCTTATTTCTCCCTTTTCTCGCGAATCATACCGTCTCATTCATACTCTCTCTCTCATACATTCACCTCTCTTCCACCTCCATCGTCTCTTACCGTTTCTTAAGTATATCTCACTCTCGCCTATTACTTTATTCTCTCTGCGCATTTGGCAGCAATTTGGCTGCGTTTAAGGTGCAGAGCCTGACATCATTGGTGGTTACATGTTACATGGCTTTAACGAGGCGTTTGTTAAAAAATATTGTACACGCATTGTGTAACAAAAGTTGTCCGAGAGTTCTACCTAATTTTTGTAGAAAAAAGCTAGAATTCCCACGATAGCCTACAGTGCGTCTCCGGACACGGGTTCCGCAATTTATTTCTTGGAATCAAGAATAATTTATTAGTGGAAAATGCAAGGTGATCGAGATATAAACTACAGTTTAATTTCGGCAAGTCGTAAAGGAAGACTAGAGAAAGTACGAGAGTTAATTAGTTCTTTCGGTCTATCTTACTCACGAGATTGGTCAGACGGATATATTTTACTTCGTGATGCTCTTAAAAATAATCATACAGAGGTTGCTAAACTACTTTTAACAAATGGTTCCAAAGTTAACAGCAAAAACAAAAATCCTTCCATTACGGCACTTCATTTTGCAGTTAAAAATGGTGACATAGAGATTGTTGAGATGCTTCTAGATAGGGGAGCTAATATCAATAGTAAAAGTGTGTATGGTGCAACTCCACTTAACGACACGGTTCAATGGAAGAAAATGGAAATTATCAAGTTGCTTTTAAGTAGAGGCGCTAATGCCAACTTTAAAGGAAAATATGATATAACTTCTCTTCATATTGCGGCCCAGAGAGGGTATTTACAAATTGTTGAGCACCCTTTAAATCGCGGCGTTTATGTTACTTCTGTGTGTAGGTATGTTGGTAAAGAACGTTGCACACCACTGTACATTGCCGTTATAAATGGACACGAAAAGGTTGTTAAGCTACTCTTAGAATGTGAAGCTAACGTCGATGCTCAAGATCAGGATGGTAAAACTATATTACACTTTGCTGTCGAAGGTGGACGCTCATTAATTATTGAGCATATTTTACAGCACTGTCCTGATGTGAATAACAAAAGCAACAGGAACGCTCTTAATGTTGCAGTGCATGGCTGTGGAAAAGAGTATGGCAAGATCGTTGAAAAACTGTTTCAATACGGTTTTACTATCAACCTTGAATATGGAAATAATTGTGAATTGCTGCATGATGCTGCCGAGAAAGGATATTTGAGAATTGTTGCAGAACTCCTAGCACATGGTACTGATGTTAATATGTTATGTAACTCAACATCTGGGAAAGCTTCAATGCCTTTACATGTTGCAACCAAAAATAAACAGCAGGAAGTAGCCAAACTCTTGGTAAACTATGGAGCTGATGTAAACGCTCAAGATAAGACTGGAAGCACTCCAATATTTTATGCTGTTAAGAAGAATTGCAGAGAAATCATTGAAGTCCTTTTACAACACGGTGCTAATGTTAACAGTAGTGATGAAAATGGCAGAACGGCATCTTTGGAAGCATTTTTGCAAGGTCCTTCTCATGGAGTTCCTGATATTAGTGTTATGGGAGGAACTTCCAAATTCCGTTTAAGTAGAACAGCTGATGAATATGCTCAAAATGTAAATGATGTAACAAGGCATCATGCTGGTGGTGTGAAAGGATATATAAAACGCATGGAGGCACTTTTCGAATATAACGCAGACGTTAATTCTATACATAAAATTTTTAGGACACCACTTCACATTGCTTGTGAAAACAGTAATCGAGAAATTGTCGAGGTTCTCTTAAAATTCAGGGCCGGCATCGATATCAAAGATAAACAAGGTAGAACAGCACTTCACATTGCCTCTGAACACTGTAAACCAGAAATTGTCGAGGTTCTCTTAAAATTCGGTGCCGACATCGATATCAAAGATAAACAAGGTAGAACAGCACTTCACATTGCTTCTGAAAATAATAAATTAGAAATTGTCAAGGTTCTCTTAAAATTCGGTGCCGTCATCGATTCTAAAGATGAACATGGTAGAACAGCACTTCACATTGCTTTTGAACACTATAGTACAAAAATTGTCGAGGTTCTCTTAAAATTCGGTGCCGGCATCAATTCTAAAGACGAACATGGTAGAACAGCACTTCACATTGCTTCTGAAAATAATAAATTAGAAATTGTCAAGGTTCTCTTAAAATTCGGTGCCGTCATCGATTCTAAAGACAAACATGGTAGAACAGCACTTCACATTGCTACTGAAACGTGTAATCTAGAAATTGTGGAGGTTCTCTTAAAATTCGGTGCCGTCATCAATTCTAAAGACAAACATGGTAGAACAGCACTTCACATTGCTACTGAAACGTGTAATCTAGAAATTGTGGAGGTTCTCTTAAAATTCGGTGCCGGCATCAATTCTAAAGATAAACGGGATAGAACAGCACTTCAAATTGCTTCTCAGAACAGTAAACTAGACATTGTCATGATTCTCTTAAAATTCGGTGCCGGCATGGATTATAAAGACAAACATGGTAGAACAGCACTTCAAATTGCTACTGAAACGTGTAATCTAGAAATTGTGGAGGTTCTCTTAAAATTCGGTGCCGGCATCGATTCTAAAGATAAACGGGATAGAACAGCACTTCAAATTGCTTCTCAGATCAGTAAACTAGACATTGTCATGATTCTCTTAAAATTCGGTGCCGGCATGGATTATCAAGATGAGTTTGGTAGAACAGCACTTCACATTGCTTCTGAAAACCGTAATCTAGAAATTGTCGAGGTTCTTTTAAAATTCGGTGCCAGCATCGATTTTAAAAACAAACTTGGTAGAACAGCACTTCACATTGTTTCTAAAAAGGGGCATCTACAAATTGTCGAGATTCTCTTAAAATTCGGTGCCGGCATCGATTCTAAAGATAAGGATGGTAGAACAGCACTTCACATTGCTTCTGAAAAGAGTTATTTAGATATTGTCGGGGTTCTCTTAAAATTCGGTGCGGACATCGATTCTAAAGATGAACATGGTAGAACAGCACTTCACATTGCTTTTGAACACTATAGTACAAAAATTGTCGAGGTTCTCTTAAAATTCGGTGCCGGCATCAATTCTAAAGACGAACATGGTAGAACAGCACTTCACATTGCTTCTGAAAATAATAAATTAGAAATTGTCAAGGTTCTCTTAAAATTCGGTGCCGTCATCGATTCTAAAGACAAACATGGTAGAACAGCACTTCACATTGCTACTGAAACGTGTAATCTAGAAATTGTGGAGGTTCTCTTAAAATTCGGTGCCGTCATCAATTCTAAAGACAAACATGGTAGAACAGCACTTCACATTGCTACTGAAACGTGTAATCTAGAAATTGTGGAGGTTCTCTTAAAATTCGGTGCCGGCATCAATTCTAAAGATAAACGGGATAGAACAGCACTTCAAATTGCTTCTCAGAACAGTAAACTAGACATTGTCATGATTCTCTTAAAATTCGGTGCCGGCATGGATTATAAAGACAAACATGGTAGAACAGCACTTCAAATTGCTACTGAAACGTGTAATCTAGAAATTGTGGAGGTTCTCTTAAAATTCGGTGCCGGCATCGATTCTAAAGATAAACGGGATAGAACAGCACTTTTAATTGCTTCTCAGATCAGTAAACTAGACATTGTCATGATTCTCTTAAAATTCGGTGCCGGCATGGATTATCAAGATGAGTTTGGTAGAACAGCACTTCACATTGCTTCTGAAAACCGTAATCTAGAAATTGTCGAGGTTCTTTTAAAATTCGGTGCCAGCATCGATTTTAAAAACAAACTTGGTAGAACAGCACTTCACATTGTTTCTAAAAAGGGGCATCTACAAATTGTCGAGATTCTCTTAAAATTCGGTGCCGGCATCGATTCTAAAGATAAGGATGGTAGAACAGCACTTCACATTGCTTCTGAAAAGAGTTATTTAGATATTGTCGGGGTTCTCTTAAAATTCGGTGCGGACATCGATTCTGAAGATAAACGTGGTATAACAGCACTTGGCTTTGCTTGTACAGCTTGTACCTTCTGGGCTAAAGAAATTGTTATAGCTCTCCTAGATCACGGTTCTGATATCACTATTATAAGTGAATGGGATTATCATGGAAGCTTTGCTGAGATTTTTAAACGTCACGCGGTTAAGGTGAAAACTGCAAATTTATGTGTAAGGAACAAAAGGTTTTTAACAATTAGTAGCGATGAAAAATTAAGTGAGTTTCGGAATGAATGTGAGAAAGAAGTAGCAAAAATGAAGAGTGTGAAGGTGCATAATGCTAATATCTCACTTTATGATATCTTGACAAAAGGTATTAGTCAATTAGCAATGTATGCAGGAAATGAAAGTATAGTACAGGCCTTCGAATCAGATAGTTTTAAAATTAAATTTCCAATATATGCTGCTTTAATAGATAGTAATTTTAGAAAGGGGAAAAGAAGGAAACAATTGATGGAACGATGTAATGAAATTTTCCATTTTCTCTTTACCAATTTCCTTGGTATACAATATGACTGTATTGAAAAAATATTTAGTTATCTAAGTAATGAAGATTTAAGATCTATAATGAAAGCTTGCAAGCCTATTAGTGTCAGCAGTCCTAATACTGATAATAAATAACGTGGTAATTAGTACTTCAAACATGTCTAAAATATCGGACGATTGAATAAGTTAAGCAGTTATAGTTTAAGTTAATTCTGAAATGTGTTTATTATAATAAAATATTTGATTTGCTTTAAATAAAATGCCAATATGCAACTAATGGTAGGGTTTGCTTTGCCTTTCTCATCGTTTCCGCGACCCGGGTGGACCGAGTAGCTGGTGCCTGCCGTCGGGGCGAGGGAGATGAACAAGCTTATTTAAGTACAGACGCTGCTGAATAAAATACTTGACCACGCCACTTCTGCCTCCCGGGACACACTACAGAAAACGGCATTCCCAATTCTAATCTATATATAACACGAGGTTCTGTGGCCGATTTGTCAGTAATCGACTTTTTTGAATTTCTGACTTCTGATCCGGCGGCAAATCTAGGAACCTTGGGGGCGTGGGGCGAAGTCTGTTTGGCGCATAACTACATTTTTGAATCTTCGTTTACAAGATTTAAAATGTGCTTGTAATTTATATTTTTCTCTCTATTTGATACTGTAGCCTAAATAATTAAATTCACATTAATTGTTTATATGTATGTTATAAAAAATCAGAATAATTACGGTACCTGTGATTAAATAATCTGCTTTATAAAGAAAGCAGTACTGTGGATCTGATCGACATACATTTATTTCAAGAGAGGACCTGCTGAACGCGACCGCAATGTACACGATTCGTATACAGTAAGTCCTCGTTATAGCCCCGTTTTTACCATGCGTAGTACGCCCAGTGACTATCCCCACCATTTCTTGGAATCCTTCGGTTGAGAGTGAGAGAACCCAAGAACGAGCGAGAGGGAACAAAAGAGTCGACGACAACTTCGTGTCAACTGTTTCGTTCCCTCTCGCTCGTTCTTGGGTTTTCTCACTCGCGGCATTGGCCGCACGGAATAGTGTCCGCAACGCGTCGTAGGCCCGCCGCTAGCCCCGTTCGTCGGGTTTAATACGAGTGTTTACTGTAGTAGCATAGTTTCTCAACATTTTCAGGCGATATTCTGTATAGAAACGTTCTAAAAAACCTCCATGCACTAGTAAGCTTGCAAATCGTGAACAGTTTGGTGAAATATACGTTGACAACACATTAACTATATAATTACCTTTGAAACCATTTATTTCGAAACTACATTTTTAAGCGTACATCACCGTGTACATCATAACTTTCGAACGAGTGAATATTTTCACTTGAAATTTTAATTGGAGGTGTAGAACTCCTTTCTCTACAACATGGAATTTCCCCATCAACATTGGATGTCTGTAAAAAAATTTATAAACGATTAAACACGATTTTCTTCCGTAAATGTGCGGGACAAAATGGATTCGTGTGTAACTTTCACAATTTTTGTTTAAATTCGCCAGTCAAATTCCATGCCGTAGATTTTAGTGTAGAAATTACTCACCCCAAAGCAATTTGCTTTCATATGATTGGTTCACCTGATACTACGTACACTGACTACATCTGCGCACTACACAGGACCATCTTCAGCGCTTAATAATGTCAACAAATTTGAACATTCGGACAATTTTTTTTTGGTAATTACTCGGAATCGTGTTCACAATAAACTGTGAAAATTACGAGTATAATGATTACTTGGTAACTAAGCAATCCAATACAAAAGAAACCGTCAATTTTACGTGTCCAATAGTCCTGTACCCCCTTAAACGCGTTTTTCTCGAAACAGTGTTCTCAAAACGGTAGGACCTGTATCTCCGAAAGTTATTATCCGATTCGACTGAAACTTCTTTTATTTTGAAGAATATACTTCCGGCTAGGGGGCAAACAAGAAAAAATTACAATATATTGAAAATTCATAAATTTAAAAAAAAAGTGATTTCCAATTTGAAGTGTCGTTATTTTCTCAAAAAATTTAATATTTTGTAATTTTTAATGGTATGTCCATTAGGAAGTTTCATGCCCATTAGGAAGTTTCATGCCCATTAATAATCCGGCATTTTTTCGTATTTCGGACAAATGGTTTAGGTGCCACAAGTTCCACCGTTTCGGATGAATTTTTTGACGCCCCGACTTCAACGACTCCCGAGTGCCGTCTGGAGTGATTAATTACAAAAAAAATTATATATTTCTATAGTTTAAGACATCCTTAATACTATGCAAAAAGTCCCATTAAATTATATGTAGTAGTTTTCCTTTAATTAATTCCTAAATATCACCTATTTTATGGACTCTAGAACGGAACATCCCCTTAATGTGTAAAGTCAGCGCAAAGATGTGAGACGCTTGTTAATTAAAAATTGATAACCGAGAGGGAATGTATCGACGAATAGAAATTTATCTTATTATTAAATAAATCTCTGATTGGTTATAGTATCTAAGGACATTTTCGAATTAACAAAATATGTTAAAACGATCGGCTTTGTAAAGCGTTCGCTCTTTAAGAAATTAAAGAAAGAAGAATAAGTAGAAAATAAGCGAAAATAAGTAGAACAGCAGATGGTTAAAAGTACATATGGATCGTTATAAGCAGTAAAAGATTAATAAAATCAGTTTAGTGTATCAATACATTTGTTCCATATTTCGTCATTATCCTTCTCTTTCATTGTAAAAAAAAAATAACCATTGCCATTTCTGCTTTTGTATAACATGCAATGGAAATAAACATACGGAGAATTATTCGATTAGAACCAAAGTTACATTTTATCTTATTTAAAAATTGAGAATGTGATAAGAAAATGTTTTATTTATTACATAACTGACATAACAGACTCTTGTGAATTATAATGCGAATCCTTGGCAATATGTTTGATGTAAGTTCGCACGAACGAAATAATTAATAAAAAGAAAAGAAATCTATAACACTATGTATGAGCCACCCCATAAAGCATCTGTATTTTTCGGTTGCACCGACGTACAAAAGTGCACGAAAGTGATGTAGGAATATGCAGCATCTTACATTTGAGAAGCATGTTTTCATTTTTTGTTATTATTAATTATTACTTTTTCATAAATTCAAACGCAACGATGCAGTCAGATATATTCCTACATCGTAATTCGATGCAAATATATATATTTAATACATGAACTTTTGTAAATTGTTGTTACATATTTAACGCGAAGTACTTAAATGTTAAACGGCACATGTGCTTGTTGTTTTTAATCATGCTTGAAAACAACTATACCCGATTTCGGATAGAAACATCGTCACTATCTGTATTATTACGCCTATGAACATTGGGCTAGTTGTTACCGAATAAATGAACTCGCCAAGTGTGTATATATTGTTTGGCTCGAGATAATCACGCACAAGTTGTACCAATCTTGCTCGTTGTTCTGGAGTTGTTTCGAAACGAAGTATATAGGGTACCGATTTTAGGGTTTCACAGGTGATGTATCCGGCTATACAACTGCCGATTATGCCTCCTAAAAATGGAAACTTTTTCATTACATATATTTTATAAAATAAATAAATATTATATGAAAGTATTTAACATGAGCGATGTTTACCGAGTGTCAAAGCCTTAGGTCCACCAAGGATACCGGAAATAATTGTTGCCGCACCAACTATAGTTCCATACTTAATTGCAGAATTAACAGAGGCTTGCATCGCTTGAACGGATTCAAGATTTATAATTTCCCTAAGCAATATTTCTTTCGATAAAGACATAGTACTTAAATTGTATATAGAAAAATATTTCAATAAATTTTTAATAGCTTAATGCGTAATAGGTTGACGATCAGTTTCTGACTCGAACTGACTCGAACTGACTCGAACCAGAGGCTTGCGGCAGGGTTCACAGGGATTAATTGCAGCCAGAGTTCACAGGGATTCAGTGCAGCCAAACTAGAGCACTAAAGAGGTGAGTATGCGCATCCACCATGTTGGGTCCTCTGGAGAGAGAAGATTATTGAGTACCCGCCTTTTTAAGTATTGTCAGATTCACTTTATAAACAAAACATGCGTTGTTGATATTGATATATGGTAGCACGACACATTATTACAGTATTTTATTACATTTTAGTTTATATTTGGTTTATACAGCGAATTTGACAGTACTCAAAAAGGCGGGTACTCAATAATCTTCTCTCTCCAGAGGACCCAATATGGCGGATGCGCATACTCACCTCTTTAGTGCTCTAGCGAGAGGACCCGGATGGCGGAGACGGGAGACCGTGAGTGATAGTTTTCTCAAGCAAAATAAGCAGGAAAATACATAGAGGAGAGGGGAAAGAGGGCGAGGTTTTAGTAGAAGGTAGACGGAAGGAGCAGAAAAGACAAATAGATAATAGGTTTTAGGGAAAATAATCGAAATCTTAAAACACTGGAAATACAAGGTGACCACCAGTGATGGGTACGTCAAATACGCAACGTATAATACACGTATAACACGTACGTATAATACACATATATTATACACGTAAATTACTGTAATTTACGTACGCTAATGACAGAATTAGCGGATTGGTCGGAGTATTCACCGCGCTGGGGGACCGAAGACCCGCGAACCAATCAGCGAGGAGAACAGCGATGCCACGCTGGTGTCGCGCGAGATTTATGCTTAAGGAATTGGTAGCGTTTAAGATTCCAAACTTTCCTTTATTATATAAAGAGATTTATGTTGTTACCTACCTCGAGTGCTTCCTTTGTGGACCTGCCCCGGTAATATAGAGCCTAGTAGGAAGTACCCCATACATTTTTAAAGCTTTATTTATTATATAACTTTGGTTATATCATCTATGTAATTTACGTGTAATTTACACGGAACGTAAATTACGTGTTTTCTAGTGATTTACCCATCACTGGTGACCACTGAGAGGTTAAGCTGGACGGAAGCGTCCGCCCCTTGGGCGGCCTGGAAAATGGAACAATAAAGGAGAAAGTGATAAAGAACGGGAGAGGACCATGGGGAAAAACACAAAATTAACAAATGAAGGAAATAAAGAAAACAGCCTAATGAGTAGTGAAGAGATCAAGATGAACAAAGAAAGCAGAACACAAGACAGTGAGTTCAAGATAGCAGTCAATAATAAAAAAAGGAAAGCGAAAATCGGGACGGCAAGAAAGTGAAAGACAGCACAGCGAATATAAGAATAAATAGTCAAGAGGAAACAGACACAGATGGAAATACAATAGGGGTAAGAAAAGACCCGCAAACCTCAGATCCGAAGGAACAAAATGTAAATACGTGCGACTCTTATGCTTGGGACTCTAATAGGGGGGAATACCTTGTTACAATCACTCTGAACAAAGATAAAACAACCACCAACAAGAAAACTAATTTACTAAGAATATATAAGATCCTAATGGATTCTGGGATAAAATTCCAGGGACTGAAGATGGTCGGTCTTAACAGAGCCGAAGTGGCCTACAAAAGTAAAGAAGAAGCAAACAACATATTGGAAAAGAACAGACTAAGACCTGAACAATATAAGGCGTACATCCCTAACAGATGGAAGCATAGAAAGGGGATAATATACGAATGGCACGATTCAATAGAAGAATTGGAGGACCAGCTCAAGAAAGGACAGGGAACTTTCACATTAGAAAAATTGAAGAAGAGATGCGTGAAAGACGGAAAGGTAACATGGGAAGATGGAAAGACCATCCTAATCAAAATGCAGGGGGAATCCCTCCCCACTAGATTGCTAGTGGGTTTCGGACATGTTTGGATAAATGTGAAACCTTTCGTGGAATCGGTGAAACAATGTTTCAATTGTTATAAATTTGGGCACGTTCAAAATGTATGCAGAACAATAGAAAAAAAATGTTTCGTGTGCACAAAACCCTACCACGGGCAATGTGTGGAAAGCCCTACCTGCAACAACTGTAAAGGTAACCACCTCAGCGTGGCAAAGGATTGTCCAGTATATCAGAAAGAGGCAACTATTAAAAAAATAATGGCTTATAAAAATACGTCATACAAAGCGGCAGCGGACATAATTAGAAAACAAGAAACATTTGACAGATATGGGCAAAACAGAGGATGGATAGAAGATGAAGACGAAGAGGATTTAAGAAACTGTGATTTCCCAACTCTAAAACGTATAAAGAAAGTGGAATACTGGGAGAACCTAGAGTACCCGATGGAAAAAGAAATGGAAAAACTAAGAAGGGCGTGGGAAAGAATCAATGAACAACGTAACTTCGTCAGGAGGGAAGAAACTGGCGGAGACAACAGAAGAATAGAAAGAACAAACCTCAAACAAGACAAATACAAGTGGGGACATGGAAGGCGGACATTAATAAATAATGAAGAGTTTAAAGAAAAGAGCAGAACCCTCGATCAAGATTACACAATAAGGATGAGAGGGGAAGGTAGCGATAATAACAACAATAACAATAATAACAAAAATCACACGGATAAAAAGACCAACAGACAGACCTACGAAAACGGAAATGAAGAAATGAAAAGGCTCCATTTCATCCCAAGATCCCAAAAGATGGCCAATGAGGAGGAAACTAATCCGTATAAGGAAGTTGCTCCTAGAAATTACTGGTATCCGCCAAATGAAAGGGAAGATGGAGCGAGAGAGCATGAAGGAAAAAAGACCAGGAAAGAAAACAGGGAAAGAACAGACAACAGGAGAAACCAAACGGAGGAAGAACTTCTAGAAGAATTAGTCAAAATCATAAGGGAGAAAAACTTGATGCAGAAGCTGAACTCCAAGTTAGAGGAAGAAGAAAATAGAGATAACAATAGAGAAACAAACATTGAAGAAGAAAAGGAGCCCAGACAATACAATAAAACGAACAAAGAAAGAATCACTAAAATACAAGAAGAGGTGATAAAGACCTACAAGGAAAAGGAAAATTCCAACAGAGATATAAGCGTTTATGAAGAACACGCATGTCCCAACGAGTCAAATGGAGGAGGAGAAGAAGGAATGGACATGTCACCATACACCAATGAGGAAATGGGAACAGAATGGAAGGTGAACGAGGACAACGGAGGAGAAGACACGGACAACACAGACGTGGAGTTTGCGAGTGTAGGAACGGAAGAATGGCTGGAAGAGGAGAAAACGGGGTATGAACAATCGGATGGATACGAGACTCTAGAAAAAGAGAAAAAGAAGGACGAAACCAAAGGAACAACATACTCAGTAAGAGAAGAGATAAGAATAAAAGTAGTAAACAAACCGAATAAGGAAGAGAAAAACAGTGGTGAGACAACTCAGATAAATAATACGGAAGACTGAATACCAAATTCAAATAAATAAGTAGTTTATTAAAACAAAAAACTAGTAGACATAAGTAGAATATATCATACTTTTAAAAAAAAAAAGTTCTGGATCACAGACTATATAACACACTAATATTTAGTACAGTAACTGTATCAAATCTAGCTCATATACCATACAAGGTTCCTAAATCTATATAGAATTTTTATATATTTTTATACTCATAAGTTTATAGCTTTATATAGCGTTATTTAGATATAGGAGATAAAACGGTCAAGCCAAAATCGGGGATGGGGGATAAAAATGAATCAAGCGTATTTGCGACATGGAATGCTAGAAGTATTAAAGGGAAAATAATAGAATTGAAGGAAAAAATCAAGGCATATGATCTAATCGGAATTACTGAAACATGGCTAACAACCAAAGACGGCCTTAATATCGATGGGTATAATATATTGAGAAAGGATAGGAGTAGAAACAGAAGAGGTGGAGGAATAGTGATAGCAAGCAAAAGTAATATAAACATTAAGGTCAGGGAAGATGTAAACTGGGTAGAAAATAAAACAGAAACATTAGCCGTGACAATTAATATGGATAACAAGGAAACAGACATTATAGTTGTTTACAGAGACCCAAAATACACGCTAAACAAGGAAGAATGGAGAAAACTTTTTACAAACAGAAGATACAACACAGAAACAATAATTATGGGAGATTTTAATGCAAAGAACAAATTATGGAATTGCACGGCCAATGACAGAGATGGCACCATACTGGGGGAAACCATTGAGGAGCAAGACATGTTCATAACAAATGAAAATACGACATCAAGAATAGGATCGGGCAAGTACAGACCATCAAACATAGATCTTATAATATCCACGTTCAATATATTTCAGAACTCTGATGTCATCGAGGAAGGAGAAACCCTTGGTTCAGACCATCAGATTATAGGACTACACGTCACAAAAAATATCACAAGAAATAATAAAAAATTATTTACAACGAGAAAATTTGCGAAGGATAATATTGACTGGAAAATGTTTCAAATGATCCAGATAAGAAACAAGGACTCGCTACTAGAAGAGATCAGTAGATGCAATGGAACAGAGGAGAAATGCAATAGGTTTACAGAAAACATTGAGAAGGCCTTGTCAGCTGCAAACAAAGAAAAACGGAAAGAGCAAAGACTAGATGAGGAAGGAGACAGGAAGAAAAAGAAAAATGGAAACACAAATATGCGGACACTCGGTCCAAAAAAATACCCTTGGTGGGATGAAGAGTGTAGGAACAAGAAAAAGGAAAGGCAAAAGGCAGCAATAAAATTTGCCAAGAATCCCAATGAGGATAACTGGGGTACTTATAAAGAAACGGAAAAGGAAGTAAAAGAAACAATAAAAAAAAAGAGAAACAAGGCATGGGAGGAAATGGCATCGACAATTAATTATCGATCACATGGTACAGAGATATGGAGGAAAATACGAAACTTACAGAAAGGTTTCGACAAAAATAGTATAAATAAAAACATATCGATAAAGGAAAGAGAAGAGCTGGAGGAAAAGGAAATTAAGAAACTACTCCAAGAGAACCATTGCAGGAG
Source organism: Andrena praecox (assembly GCA_963932275.1). Lineage (NCBI taxonomy): Eukaryota > Metazoa > Arthropoda > Insecta > Hymenoptera > Andrenidae > Andrena > Andrena praecox. The sequence continues at coordinate 41,075,620 of OZ010731.1, forward strand.
TGCAATTATACGGACACCTGTGAACAACGGTGATGACACAGGAAACAACAAATGGAACCGAAGTATCACAACAAGAGAGGTAGAATGCGCTATAGAAAACGCCAACAACAAGTCAGCACCAGGGGAGGATGGAATAGATTATAATGCATTAAAGAACCTTACTCCAGATTACGTAGAAATTATGAGAGAGCTGTATGAAGAAATCTGGAAACATCAATTTATCCCCAAGAAATGGAAAGGTGCGGTAGTGATTTTCCTAGACAAACCGAATAAAAAAGCTCTAAGGCCCATCTCTCTCACGGCGTGTATGGGCAAAATCTTAGAGAGAGTCATAAATAACAAGCTGACCAACTGGGCTGAACAGAACAACATCATGGACAAGAAACAAAACGGCTTCAGAAAGAAACGATCTACGATAGATAACCTGACAATTTTGACCAGTGATGTGAGAAGAGGTTTTGAGTACATGCGAGACACGCTAGCCGCTTGTATAGATGTCAAGTCGGTATACGACAACGTCGACCACGACACACTTATCCAAAAACTGATACAGAAGAACTGTCCAGAAAAGATTACCAGCTTTGTAAAAAATTGGATTACAAACAGAGAGATAAAATGCATTAGAGGTTACTCAGAGCCAGTGAAGGGAATACCAAAAAAAGGATTGCCACAGGGGGGCAATACTAAGCCCGATCTTGTATAATATATATACGGCAGACATCGCAAACAATGTAAACCTACAGCAGGTTAAGGTTAGGTTAGGTTAGGTTTATTTTTCCTCGAGGTAGTTACATCACATGTGTATTCTATGCTCAAAGTGGCACTTCGAGACATTGGCCGGTATTCACAAACGTGTCTTAAGATTAAGCAAATGCTTAAGCATTCGGCATCCTTTACTAGCTACTAGGGTTAGTAGAGGATGCCGCATGCTTAAGCATTTGCTTAATCTTAAGACACGTTTGTGAATACCGGCCATTGTCTCATATAGCCCAACGAACTATTGTCTCTTTACAGCAGGTTAATATGTTACAATATGCGGATGACATCGTGGTATACACCACAAGCAACGCGAGAGATCTAAACAGAAGCGTACTTGAAGAAGCAATGGGGATAATAATTAAAAATTTAAACAATATCAAACTGGATATTGCTGAAGATAAAACCAATCTAATTAACTTCTCTAAAAAGAATAAATCATCTAGGAGAGAAAAAGCTATGATTGTGGTGAAGGGACGGGAAATTAAAGAAGAGGAGAATATTAAATTCCTGGGAATCACGTTGGACCGAAAACTGAATTTTGAAACACACACAGAACTAATGGCTCTGAAAGCCAAAAGGAGACTAGCCATGTTGAGATATATAAGTCATGTAAAAAAGGGTGCCGATCCCGAAACGATGATACTATTGTACAAGTCACTGGTTAGATCAGTGATAGAATATGGGATGCCTATTTATTTCAATAATACTAATAGGAACAACAAGATAGAAGATACAGTGAAAAAAATACATAATGCCGGAATTAGAACGGCTATGGGCTATAGGATGTCCACTCCGACCAATGTGATGACAGTGGAAGCGGGTGTAATGGACATAATGAACAGAAGCAAGCTTATAACTCAAAGATATATAACCAACCAAAGGTATAAGAGGGAAAGTGAACCACTAGGAGCTATTAAACACCTAGCAGAAACCATGAACAAGAGAGACAACGACACACAGATCAATATATTACAAGCGTGGAAAGACACTATCTTCCTGGAGGAAATAATGGAAAGGGAAGAGGACAATATAGATACACTACGAGAAGATGAATCGGAAGAGGAAGAGGATATCGACATCAATGACCTCATCGAATGGGACACGGGAGGTCTGAGGGATGAAGTAACGAGACAAGATGGTAACATACTGATCCAAGAGATCAAAGAGAAAATGGGCATCAATATGGGCACAGAGGTTGAAATCTATACAGACGGATCAAAAATGAAGGATGCAAATTCTAATGGAGTGGGAATAGTAATTGCGGAAAGAAATGACGGAAATATAGTATGGCGGGACAGAGGCTTTGGAATCAATAAGAATGCGACAATATATACGACGGAAGCAATAGCCATCGAGAAAGCTATTGAATATGCGAATGAAGAATGGAGGGAAAAAGACGTTCTGATATTAACGGACTCAATGAGCGTGATCAAGGGAGTTAGTAACTATGAGATACACAACAACAGGGAAAAACAAGATAATAGGACTGGAAGTATAAGGAAACTTCTGCTGGAGAGAGAGAGACAACACAAGAGAGAAACGAACAGTGCGGAGCGGTACATTGGAAAAATTAGAATAGCATGGGTCCCTGCGCATACAGGTATAGAGGGAAACGAAAGAGCGGATAAAAAAGCAAAAGAGCAAACGGCTGGAAATGCAGAACACCAGTGGAAAATACCGATGGAGGACATTAGAACAGCATTAGTGGAGAAGGCATGGGATAAGTCAACCAAGGATATGAGGGAAGAAGGAAAGGAGAAAGGAGTCAAATATTTTAATTTAAGGATAAATAATACTGGGAAAAGGAAACCTTGGTTTAAGAAGATAGCGAATATAGAAAGAAAAACTATAACCACACTTAATAGACTGAGAGCAAACCATTACAACCTGGCGGAATCCCTGCACAGGAAAGGGATAATAGAATCTCCAGAGTGTGAATGCGGGGAGGGAATTGAAGACATTAACCATGTACTATGGAAGTGCAATAAATATGAGGAAATGAGAGGGGAACTAATAGCCAATATGACGTCAAAAGGCGTCAAAGAGGGAGATGAAATTATGGAGAGAATAAATGAGACTGAACCTAGTATAGCTAGACTAGTGGTAGGTTTTTTAAATAAAATAAAAAAAGATATATAACGTAATATAGGAAATGGATAAGTACAAAAATGTGCCTAGGGATTGATAGATAAGTTAAGGTAAATGAAACATAACACGGGTAAAGGACGAAACAGGGGCTCTTAAGGAGCAAACGGAGAAAAGGGGAAAACTCAAAATAAAAGACTGATAAAAGACTGATTATTATATTAGATTATATTATATTAAGTCAGGGTTGACTAACTGGTGGCTCACGGGCCACCGGGGGCCAGTGATGCCAGAATCGTGGGACGTGGGACAAATCCTTACCCCCACTATGACCTACCGTCGCCCCCCACTTTCTTCCCATCGCACTGCACACAACCATATCCGTACCCCTGTCCGTGTGCGCTGCTTGTTCGGCTGCCGAGCACATGGACAGGAGTAGGGATATGCTTGTGTGCAGTGCGATGGGAAGAAAGTGGGGGACGACGGTAGGTCATAGTGGGGGTAAGGATTTGTCCCACGTCCCACGATTCTGGCATCACTGGCAGGGACTGCACCCAGTGATGCAGTGATGCCAAAATTGTGGAACGTGGAGAATGTTGCCTTGCCAGGTTGTAGGAAACAAAAATCTCTTTCAAGTGTTGCGCGGCCGTCTGGGAAGCAGTGGTGGGTAAAGACACGAAATTTCTATTTTATACACGACACGTGTCTTAAATGTCGTAAATGTCGTAAATGACGTATATCTGAAATGAAAACAACTAACCTATAATACATTTTTCGTATAGTTTATAAAGAAGTGCCAATTTATTAATAATTATAATTCTGATTGAAAAAATTAAATTAAATTAAATTAAGTTACACTGACGAAAAATGGATATTGAAAGGTTAGTAAAAGAAACGCATTGGGGCCGGTATTCACAAACGTGTCTTATGCTTAAGCATTCGGCATCCTTTACTAGCTACTAGGGTTAGTAGAGGATGCCGCATGCTTAAGCATTTGCTTAATCTTAAGACACGTTTGTGAATACCGGTCTGGGAAACCAAGAATTTCGATACGCCATCTAGTGATAGAAAATGGAACTACTGAGAGTAGGTCGAAATCCGTCGAAGTCCATATGATTATCAGTGTTTAAATACCTAGATATGTTGTGAAAAACGGGTGTTTTTAAATTTGTTAGAACACTAAATTTTTACTTCTTCGATTAATAATTACTTATTCGGAATGTTTGGTGGGATCCGGACCTACTTTCAATAGTTTGCCAACTTACCACCAGAGGGCTGAAATTTAGGCCACGTCTCCACTAAGTTTCCCAATATAGAATAATAAATATAATTTGATTACTTTCACCACACTGAAAGGGATATTGCACCCAAAAAATAAATTTGATAATAATTTATCAATTTCATTTTTTCTGAAACGGATATTTTTATTTACATAATTTTCAATTCAAATAAATTTGATTTATTATCGTACATTTATTTCTAATTACTTTACCTTTCACGATTCTATTTTTGTTAGTTATTATCTAAACAATTACAAAACAATAATTAACACCACGCTTTTGAATACTTTTTTGGGGTTATGAACGCGGTGATTATACGTAGTTTTCGATATTATCGACGTATTCTACAGTATTCTATAGTATTCGCATGCAACCAACAAGCGAGTCAGAAAGAACTATATTTTTCCAACACTTTAATTGTTGAAACCTTAAAATAATGAATATTTCTATTTACGACATTTGCGACAAATGACACGTATAAAATGGGCTTAAAAACGACATATTATACATACATTTGCGACACGTCATAAATGCATTTACGACGCGGCGTAAAATACGCGACCCATCACTGCTGGGAAGTGGGAACTGCTGACTCCTCGAGGGGATTTCGAGCGTAGGTCGATGCCCGTGGAGCGCTAAGGCGCTCTGCTCTCTGGACGCGGATGTTTTTAATATTAACGATAACAATCATGATTTAACAATAAATTTTAATAAACTGAATTTAATTAGATACAATAAGTGATCTGTGAGACTTGTAATCGTATGTCCGTTTACCTTCGTGCTCGGGCCAAGAGTGAACGTTTCACAAGGCCCATCGGTTGTACACCTTTTGTTAAATTACAAAACACTTAGATTCTAAAGGCCAATCGCAAATTTACTAATTTATTAGCTAAATTCCTATTCGTCAATTCATTTCCTTTCGGTTATCGATTTTTAAGAAACAAGCATTTAACAACGTTGCATTGATTTTACACAGTTAGGAGGGCGAATTCCACTTACGCCCAAATCGTCCGTGAGTTTCATTAGGGTACGTTTCCTTATACGCGACTGGACCAGTGTTCACGGGAAAAGGCCTGATAGCTCTCGGCTACCCTCTGTTGCGCATGCCCGCGACGAGCTGTGACGTCAAACCAATCAACGCCAAGCTGGGAAACGAACCGAATCGACGCCAGTGGCTGGCTTCGTTTCCCAGCTTGGCGTTGATTGGTTTGACGTCACAGCTCGTCGCGGGCATGCGCAACAGAGGGTAATGTAATTGATTACACAATTACAGTTTAATCGTAATTTGCAATTTGTAATTAGATTACATTTTGCCCAACTCTGCTACAGAGGCCGTATGCGCATTTTTTTTTCTCCAAGGAAAATATGGTATTGTCTCGAGCTTCCCATTGTTGCCCCAATACGGTCACCGGAAAGGCCCAGTTTATGCTTTTGTTACACCCCCGACAGCTAAATGATCGCTTGGCCGCGATTTACATACACAGCTACGTCACTATGTGCGTTAGCGACCTCAAGCGGTGGGTTAAAATTGACTCAGGCACAGGATACGGATAGTTAAGTGAGATTTGAAAAATATTTAGATTTTTGTATGCAATAATTTATTTTGTTCAAAGTTATAATGATAGCAGTAAGAAGGGTTTAAAAAAGTTTGTTGCTGGCGAACACGATTCTGGCTGTCGTAGAGTCATCGGAAACAAAAAGCGCAAAATTTTTCTTAATCTATATGAGTGTGGTTATCGTGCGAACTAGAACGAAGTAATTATTTGCAAAAAATCCAATTTTGCAACACAGAAAACTAACAAATGCTTTTCCAAAAAATTAATGTTTAAACTTTTTTTTCAAACCCCTCTAACTACTACCATTATAATTTTGAACCAAATTACTACCTATTATTGCTTACAAAAATTTGAACACATTTTTCAAATTTGAATTAATAAAAATACATAGATTGGAATTATAATACTCAATACTTTTCTTTTAAAAATCCCCCAAAATGTGCATTCTTTTCGGAGCGTCAAACTCTGGAGACCCCTGCGGCAGCCTTTGCCCAAAGAGGAGGTATAATAAGAGGCGTCACTCGACAAGGATAGAAATAACCTAGGGAAATCACTAGACAACCAATTTAAATGCCCATTCGGCAATGATCGCTAAGCTTCGGCAATGATCGGTCAACTTCGGCAATAATCAGCCAATTGCGGTAAGGTACATTTAGTCGATTTGAATATCCCGCTCGAAATAGACAACCAATTTAAATGCCAAGGTCAAGCAAGGACTTCAAAGGTTCCGCCCGGAGTGACGCCTCTTATTATACCTACTCTTTGCTTTGACGCTCCGCTTCCCACTCCGTTGGCGGAGGCGAACCCGCTTGTCCTTGAACAAGCTCGGAGCTCGAATGTGCGCTCGCGCCCGGAATTGGGGGTCCTGCACTGATATAACACTGGATGCGGCATCGCCTCATACTAGAGACACTATAATAAAGTGTCTCTACCTCATACAGCGTCTGAAGCCACAAAGGGGGCAGCCATGTTTGAGAATTAGAGTGTCTCTATTGAGAATGAATCACATGCGCCGCCTGAATGGCGTCTCAAGTACTACGTTTCTGGATTCAATGGATGCTACTTTCTTACATACGTCGTAGACGTAAACTCTACTTCGTAGAGGACGAAAATATTTGTTATAGGAAATACAAAGCGTTAGCTATAAATCGCCAAAGAGGACGCCTTCGAAAAGCTGCGTAGTACTTGCGACGCCATTCAGGCGGCGCATGTAGTTCGTTCTCAAACATGGCTGCCCCCTTTGTGGCTTCAAACGCTGTATGAGGCGATGCCGCATCAGTGTTATATACACGGTGTAAGAAAGATAGGTGGACCGACTACACTACCCCCACCACAAAACTGCTGTGATCTTAAAGAAAAAGTTACTTGTCCCTCCCGCAGAGGGTATTAGTGTAACATGTGAACAATATCATGTTTACTTCCTTATGTTTCTTTTACACCGTGCTATAACCACGTGCTTAATACCTTAACACCAAGTGGGTTCCAAAATTTGTAATGACTTCATGCACCTCCAACAAAAAGTTTTATAACGTAAAATATTTTAACTTTTAAAATTAATTAAACTGAGAAAATGAGAGTCGGTTAACGACCAAACAAATATTTATTGTTATGTAAAATGCTTATTTTATGAGGATAAATTATACTTAGGATAATATTATAATAAACACACATAAGACTTTGTTTCAATTATACAAATATTTATTTATTTGTTGTACAGTTTGGCTGTTTTCTTTTTCCTTTGCTCTTAGAATATGCTCTATTTTTTATTCTAGCTACTTGTCGCATTCTTAAGGTTAAATAATAATGTATGCAGTAAGCAACAGTATATTCCTTATGCTTCATACATGAAAGAAAATTTATCTGAATTTTCATTTAGGTCATTTATCGCCAATTCATATACATTTGTACAGTTTATTACAATATTACCGTCCCATATTACCAATGTTCGTTTTCCCTTGTCACGTTTACAGATTTCTTTCTTTCTTACACCGTGTCCCTTGTAAAAGAAACATAAGGAAGTAAACGTGATATTGTTCACATGTTACACTAATACCCTCTGCAGGAGGGACAAGTAACTTTTTCTTTAAGATCACAGGAGTGGGGATAGAGTCGGTCCACCTATCTTTCTTACACCGTGGTTATATATCAGTGGGGTCCTGTCGAAGTTCTAGGGAAGAAGTTCTAGGAGAAATTCTAGGGAATCGTACGATACTGTAGTCTTTTGTATTCAGGACTAGGATACTCAGTATGCTGAGCAGTAAATGGAGAGCACCTTTTGTATAAAAGTAGACGTATATTTTATATTTAACAAAAACTGTACAAAGAGGAAACCCGAAGCACGTGCGTGTCGCCAGAGCTGTGGTCTAGTGATCCTAGGCGCGTGCTAGGGAGTATTGCACCAGGTAGAGGGGAAATCGACCTCCATTGGCGACTGATGCGCTAGTGGACTTCTCGCGGAACAAACGCAAAGAGGAGGTATAATAACCCAGATAGCACACCTCGTCTTAGAGACGTCTAGTTTAGGTCTATTTTAGGTCTGAACGTCTTGATTTGTAACAAGACGTCTTTAAGACGTCTTTAAGACGCGTTTTGGACGTCTTTAAGACTTTACCCGACGTTGTGCTATCTGGGCTCTTTGACAACGTCTGCTTCCGCGGTCTGCGTCGACCCTCTACGTTACATTGATCAGCGTTGTGGCGCTGTGTATCGGAGATCGGTGGAACCGAATGCGGAGCGGCCACAATACCACCAATTTCTGTGGTATCAGCGGAAGCTAAATCCACACAAACATTATTATCTATCTATCTACCACCAATTTCATGCGCTCAATGCTCGAATCGGAACCGACCCATTAAAGGTGCGGTTTCATGCTGACGCTAGACGACTCGTTTTGAGCGTGAAAACCAGTCACGCGACATTCAGCCTCAAGCGGAAAAGCTAAACTGTAGCTTTTCCGTGCTTTTCCGCTTGACGCTCGTCCATTGGTTGAGCGTCGGTCACGTGATCGGTCTTGACGCTCAAAAGCAGCGTCGACGCTGAAAGTCACGTGGACCGATCACGTGACTGGTTTTGACGCTCAAAACGAGCGTCAAGCGTCACCATGAAAACGCACCTTTAAGTTAAATAACTTAACCATCCCTCCACGTGATCTCACATAAGCTTGTTTATCAACGATATTTAAATATCATACTTTTCTCTGCCTGCCACGCAAAGATACTTTAGGTGAATAATAATCGTTTCTAACCCGAAATGCCCGTCGATCAAAGGCGAATCAATGGTCCGGAGGTATCCGTACCTTATCATATTTATTCCAAAAATCGTGCCAACGACGGCAAACTAAACTGCGATGTCAGTAAAAGATGCGGCAAACGTACCCAGAATGACACGAGAAAAATATGTAAGATTACAAACCACACGAATTCTCTGCGCTGCTAACAATATATAACTAAGATATTCCAAGAAACTTATCTACCCAACTTCGTTAATTCCTTCCTATTGTATTACCAACAACAATTATCCGCATCTTGCTTTCGCAGTTTTAAAGACCGGCGTCGTCAGCAAAGCTAAAGGGTCCGCGTACATAGAAATGGGCGACACCAAAGTAGTTTGCTCGGTGTTCGATCCCAGAGAAGTACCGAACAAGAGCGGATACTGCGTGCAGGGAGAGATTTATTGCGAGTTCAAATTTGCTCCGTTCTCTTGCCAGAAGCGAAAGATTCACCAGCAGAATGCGGAAGAGAAGCAATATAGTCTGATTTTACAGAGAGCATTAGAACCAGCAGTGTGTTTGGTAAATATACGTATATCTGGGAGAAGAACTTTGGGTAATGGTATAGATAGAGGGCAACCTCACGGATTTTGACGACCTTGAAATATGTTGTCAAGGACGTCATTCTGAACAACTTTTTCCTCTAAACTTTTTGGCGGTCGACCTTCGTTTTCGAGATATTCGCAAAATTCGCGTCCGTGGCAGCGTATGCGCCAGCATGGGACCAAAGCAAATGACGAAGCTGGCCTTTGTTTCCGAGATATTTGTGTAAAACTGCGGTTGATTTATGTCGACGCAACGCATTCCAGTTTCCAACTTGTCCCGGGTATTAGTATTGGGTTGGGTTAGATGGGCGCGGGGGGCGCGCGCCCGCTCGCGGGCGCGTAAAGCATGGTAGCGAACCGATGTGAGACGGGGTGTTGACGGGCATCCGCAAGTTTCTGGTTCAAATCTCTAAACGGATCCAGCGGCGCTGGCCGTGATGGACACACCGGTTCTCGTTAGATCACCGAAGTTAAGCATCACGGGGCGGGTACTGGGGAAAGATGGGTGACCACCACGTTTCTCCCGGTACGACGCTCGCTGCTGGGACCGGAGGGAGAGGAGAGGAAAAGATATAAGAGACTATAGTTCGTTGGGCTATATAAGCGATAATAATGCTTGAAATGCCATCCTGCTAACCACAGGAAAAACAGAAACAAAAAAAAAAAAAAATCTCTAAACTCAGATCGGTTCGCTACCATGCGTTACGCGCCCGCAAGCGGGCGCGCGCCCCCCGCGCCCATCTAACCCAACCCAATACTAATACCCGGGACAAGTTGGAAAGTGGAATGCGTTGTCATGATGTGTGTACCAGAATACTGAATAAACAGTCGAACGACGAGCCAAGGGCTCGGCTGCGGCTAGTGCATACAAGTAGTACATACAATGTATGTAGCTGGCACCGAAAATGTGAATTTTCGTATCCCCGCTACTTTGTTTAAGTTTCGCCGCGCGCTCGTAACGCACGTGGTTCCTCTAGTGTGAATATTTGCCCAAAGATTTTTGCAATTATCTCGGAGACGAAGGTCGACCGCCAAAAAGTTTAGAGGAAAAAGTTGTTCAGAATGACATTCTTGACAACATATTTCAAGGTCGTCAAAATCCGTGAGGTTGCCCTCTATGTATTTATACCATTACCGAACTTTGGACAAAATATAATATCAGACGCGATGCAGCTGTAATAGTCGGGACAGTAAAGTTTACGGCGACTTGGCGTTCGACGCAGTTAGTTTTAATAAAAAAGATTTATTTCGTACTTCTCGCTTATCTCTAACAATAAACTCTTCATTTGGCACTCGTCTTTTCTTGCGAAGGGTGAAAAATAAACGCTAACCGAAGCCCGCACTTCGGAAATAAACTGGTGCGTAATTACAGTATCTTTTCAGCACGAGTTCCCTAATTTTCAAGTAGACGTGTACGCGATGGTCCTGGACAACGCCGGATCTTCTTTAGCTGCTGCGATCATGGCTGCTAGTATTGCCTTGGCTAACGCGAGCGTTCCTATGTTCGGTTTAGTCGCAGCTTCCACCATTGTAAGTGCATGGATAGAGGATAAAATTAATTATATACTTCGGCTAATTATTTGCTTTAGCGACTCCTCGCCGATTTCGATGACCTCGAAATATGTTGTCGAAGTCATCGTTCTGAACAACTTTTTCCTATACATGTTACCGCCGCTCGGCCTTGGTTCGCGAGATATTTGCGAAAAACTTCTGTCGATTTATTCCGGCGCGACGTATTCCACTTTCAAACTCGTCCCGGGTATTAGTATAGGTTCGGGCTAGATTAGCGCGGGGGCGGAGATTTCAAGTAGAAGCTTGCGGATGCCCGCCGACGCCGCCGGATATTAGGATGCCTCTGGTCAACCGAAAATTTTCGCAAATATCTCGGAAACGAAGGTCGAGCGGCGGTAACATATATATATATATATATCCCTACCCAATCGGAAGCGAAGAGTGTGAACTTTTTCGCCTTCGATTGGCCAAAATTTGCACTCAGTGCGCCCCAGTGCGACCGTCCGAAAACGCCAAAATATTTCTGCGAGTATCTTGGAAACTAAGACCGAGCGGCGGTAACATGTATAGGAAAAAGTCGCTCAGAATGTGGAGTTTTACAACACATCGAAATCTGCGAGGAATCGCTGAAGTAAATAATTACCGTACTTTGTTCTAACCGTGAGATTAATAAAAATGCAGGGCGTGTACGGTAAACGCTTCTTAACGGATCCTACGGACGTAGAAGAAGCGATATGTAACACACAGCCGGAGAAAGAAGGCGACTTTAACCATGGGATAATTACGCTAGCTAGCCTTCCGCAGCATGGTCAGATTTCAGAAGTGTTTTTAGTCGGAAGCGTCGACGCAAACTCTGTTGTGCGCGCAACGGAGGTTTTAACAGCGGCTAACAAAGACATCTGTCCTGTCCTTCAACAGTGTTTAGTGAAAACTATTCTGAAGCCGCGCGATTAGGCAACTAAAAATAATAAATATTTTCATCAACAAACAGTTTCTTGGTGCAATTAAATATATATATATATTTTTACAGTAGAAAATTTGTATAATTTTAATACGTATATAATATTCGCTCTGCTCGCGACAGACGGTTTCATATACAATGTATCAAAATGCTTTCGAATTTCGACGAGACTGCAACAGTTTCCAAGAATTCAGATAGTCGTACATGTGTAAGTACAGCTAGTCCCCATTTCGCCCTCTCTTTCGTTACTCGCGTACCCGCGAATCTCAACCGCTTCCGTCGAACGGGGAAAGGACATGAATCGCGCCGGGCGCGCTAAACAACACGGAATTCGTTCTAACCTGATAACGCATAAATTACATAAATACATAAATTAAGAATAGATTCTAGAACGACGACCCTCGAGCAAGGCACTACATTATCGAGAGGACACCGCGGCTTTTCGAAGTGGTCGGCGTACCAACCCGCGAGGGGTACGAGGCTCTCGAAGACCGCGTTCTCAAAACTTATCTGTTAACATTCGCAACTACTCTAATGTACGATCATCTTTTAAGGGCGAATTCCACTTACGCCCAAATCGCCCGTGATTTTCATTAAGCTAGGTTTTCCCGTACGCGATTGGACGCGTCGTCAAGAATTTCAAAGTCGATTTTCTTGAAAATGGAGCGCAATAACAAAAAATGTTATTCCTTTTCCTCGACTTGTTTACTTGTTATAAATCGAAAAGAAAGAGTAACGTTTTTTCATATCACCTTTCATTTTCGAGAAATATGACTTTGAAGTTCTTGGCGTTGCGTTCAGTCGCGTTTAGGGAAACTTGCCCTAATGAGACTCGCGGGCGATTCGGGCGTAAGCGGAATTCGCCCTAAGAATAACTTTAACCGAAACAATTTCTTTACATATACAATTCGCCTGATTTTCAATTGCATCTCTCATCGCATGCTTTAATCCCTTTGAGAATTCAGTAATACTATACAAGCTTATAAGAAAGATTATTCTATTGGCCTCCCAGGCAGAAACCAAGATATCTTACCTAGGTTTCGCTCGGCGTAAACCGTAACTGCAACGTGTATCGCCGGATAGAGTCACTGCTTTTTAAAACTCTTTAAAATCGGATAAATATTGTCAAATGCTTCGTAAATCTCCTGCCGAACTTTGGCTCCTGTTCGAATATTAATCAACGATAAGCAATTTCGTTAGATAAATCGTGCGTATCGATCGATGCGTGCGTGATAAGTACCCACCTGTTAAAACTACCTTCCCCGAAACGAATATAAGCAGAACGATTCTGGGTTTCACCATTCTGTATATCAAGCCAGGGAATAATTCCGGTTCGTACGAGGAGAACTGGCCGTGCGTGAGCACCAAACCTTCCAACCTAATCGGGAACTTCACGTCGCAGCTGCCCACCATGTTCTGTATCTTGAAATCCAGGAACTTCGCCTTTGACCCGAAATAAATCACATTCGTAATAATAAATCACAAGCGTTTAAATGACTTCAAAACTCTTACTAACAGGAAAACCGAGCTTCTGAATAATTCTGGCATACTTTCTGGCAGCCAAGCGAGAGTCCTCTTCGCTCTTCGCTCCCGTGCATACCATTTTCCCGCTACTGAATATCAGAGCGGTGGTCCTCGGCTCCCTTATCCTCATAATCACCGCGGCGAATCTTTTCGGATTGTACTCCGCGTTCCTCGCGTGCAGGGCTATTTTCTTTAAATCTAATTTACAGTTTAAGTTCACCGTGGAGACAATATTCCTGCAACGTTAACGCAATTTACTCGTCACGCCCCTCTCACGAATCGACTTCTCGCTTACTGAAGTTGCGGCAAGATCCCCGGATCCGCGGAAGCCGGTGTCATAGGCGTCATAGGACCGGGGGTAGATGGTCCTATCGATGGCGGCGCTATGTGATTGTTATTCTGCACCAGCGGCGACATCATGTTTTGCTGTAAACAGAATAATTCTCTCGTCGCGTTACATAATTCTGCGCGAAGCGAGACGACAACTCGACGGAGACATTTCGCGGCATTTTCTGCTCTCTATATACCTTCGGAAAACTCGTCGGGAAAATGGCAATTTCGTTTCACAATCGTGATATTTTCAAAAACGGACGAATCGGATAGAGGTAGATTTACACTAGCCGTCTGGACGGCGGCAAGACGGCGGCCGTCCAGACGGCTAGTGTAAATCTACCTTAGCGCTACGAGGACGAAGGTCGGGAAATTGAAAACTGCACGTTTCAGTGTAGCTTTTCAACGTCGACCTATTAGAATCTATGCGCGGCAAAGGAAGCAAATTTAGCAGTTTATATCTCTAAGAATACGGCTTACAAACCACTCGAGTGTGTTTTAAGTATAATATAAGGGCGGTTCCATCTGATTTTCAAGTTAAAACTAACATAACGCCTCTGCGCCAGAGTTTTCCAAAGATATATAGCCATCGAAACGCGCTCCCCGGTGGAAAAGAGAGCCCGCTACTTCAACCTACTGGCGTTTGAGGCTGCATAAGGCTCTGAGGTGTGGCGAAAGTGGGGGTTGTCGCGTACGCGTGCATAGTTTTTTGGGGGGTTCCGATCATGAGCATTCCGCTTTGCATGTTTGAGCTCATGGTGTGTAATTGTTGTAGCTGATATTGCTGCTGTTGTTGTTGCTGCTGCTGCTGTTGCTGCTGCAGCGCGTTTGGTAAAATTTGTTGGTCCTCTTCTGGCTGGTGCAGAGGAGTCCCTATACTGGGTATGCTGAACCCAGGACTCGGTAGCATCTGATCCATTTTTCTGTCCTTCTTTTGTTGACACTCAGCGGGAAGAAATGTATTTAACTAATATAATGCCTATGTTAATTCCTAATTAAACAAAGAATTCGTTAGGCGGCGTGGGTTCGGAAGAACATTTTATGATTCCATTAAAACCCATGTTTTTAAAAATGTTGAGACAGTAACATTTGTAGGTTATGTTCGATACAATGCGGAACGTTCGATCTTCGTTGTTGTAACAACTTTAATATTTTGACGGTACACTTGCTACGTAGAACTAATTTTAAGGATGTTTAGCGTAACATAACTTAACCGTTGCTTTTACTCTTATACATGGTTCTTCTTGTTTGTTTACAATATTCTGCTTTATAAATAACCATAGACTTGGGAATAGTAAGTGATAGTAAGGTTCATTAGTTCGTGCTAGGGCACTAGAGAGGTGAGTATGCGCATCCGCCATATTGGGTCCGCTGGGGTGTTGCGACTCCCATCTGGCGGCGTGTAGTATAAACTTCAGAAGCGCGAAGTTCGAAACGGATCACACGAGCCCGAGGGGTTTGAAAATAGTTAGAGATTCTTTTAATATGTAAACTTCAAGATTATAATTTAATCAGTACCCACTTGGAAACGGGTATTTGAATAACGGCCGATTTCTTCACCTTCAGTAATCTTCCAGTTAGAGTTATGTTCCACATAACTGCCAAATGATAGCATCCAATTGGCTTAGAGCATATAAATGCTCTAATCCAATTGGTCGTTCACTGACCGGAAGATTACTGAAGGTGAAGAAATCGACCGTGAATGACCTCTACTATGATCCCTTCTCGCAAAGTGTGTAAAATCAGCGCAATGTTGTTAAACGCCTGTTTCTAAAAATCAAATAACCGAAAGGGAATAGATTGACCATTAGGAATTTAGCTAATAAATATTTGATTGGCTTTTAGATTTTAAGGAAATTTTGTAAGTAACAAAAGATGTGAAAGCGTTTGCCTTTGAAAGGGCACTCGAGCCCCGAGAGCAGAAGTGAACAGACGTGCGATTAAAAATTGTGTGAATTCCTTATTTGTATCGTTTCAAATCGTTTATTGAGTTCATTAGAGTTATCAGTTATTTGTGTTCAAACAGTGTCATTACATTATAATTATCTTTATTATTAAAAATCCGCGTCTAAGAAGCAGAACGCCTTAGCGTTCCACGGGCATCGTCCCGGGCCGAACTCCCCAGAAGAAATCCTCATTCCCCAGACGGCCACGCAACAGGAGAGAGAAGATTATTGAGTACCCGCCTTTTTGAGTATTGTCAAATTCGCTTTATAAACCAAATATAAACTTAAATGTAATATAATACTCTAATAATGTGTCGTGCTGCCATGTATCAATATCAACAACGCATATTTTGTTTATAAAGTGAATCTGACGATTCTCAAAAAGGCGGGTACTCACCTCTTTAGTGCTCTATTCATACTTGTCATAGCGCATTGGGCAGGCGCGCACGGGCGGCGGAAATTGTCCCGCGTGACTTAGATTGGCCGATTCTTATAGAGCCATCTTCGTATCTATGAGAAACAACCAATCAAAGTCATGTATAATAATTTCTGGCACTAGTGTAGTGCTAGCGAACTAGGCATTGTCCTTCGGGTCCATGGTTCAAACCCCGAAAATTTAAATTGTCGACCGGAGCAATCGAAACTACGAACAAATTCTTTCCAACGACTACTTATATTAGAGAGACTCGTTAAATAAATTTTTATTTCGGTTGCTTCGCAATCAAGGGCGTTCGGAGACTTTTTCCAGGGGGAGGGCGGCAACTTTGGGATGATGGTAAGGAAAAATACACCCCTCTTGCTTTTTTTTAATCCATTTTAGAGTGCCAATTTAATTAAAACTTTAAAAGCGAAATTTAAAAATATTCCCTTTTTAGTGTAAACTTAATAAAGATCAGTTTTGAAAAATAAGCGATGTTTTCCTTAAAGCCAGGGGGGAGGGCCACTGCCCCTTTGGCACCCCACTCCGGACGCCCATGTTCACAATTAGTTTATAACAATTTGCCATGCAAAACGCTCGTGCTTAGTGAGCGAGGAACCACTCCACTGATTCGTTAAATTATAAATGAAGAAACTATTGTTGTTTTAAACGATCGGTTTTGTAAAGCGTTCATTCAGTAGTCGACAACGACAGTGTACGGACGCGTTATCAAAATCCTTGGAATTTCGTACTTGTATCCAGTTAAAATACTATTTTTCTTCAATATTAAATTTCCTCGCTTCAAGTTAAATGGTTCCTTATGTTTCAAGTTTTATTGTATATTAAGCGTTTTGACTCTCGTCTTACAAGACAACACTCACCCGACTCACGCTACGGCACCTATTAAGTAAACAGGGTAGGGGACAAAGTTGGGCATTATTCGAATGATCTCAAATAAGATTTGCGAATAAAACGAAATTATTCGAGAATAACGAATAATTTTTTATTCGAATAAATTTTTATACTATAATAATTTATAATAATATTTATAACATTAAAATCTCAAATAACTTCATTTTATTCGCAATTCTTATTCGAGATCATTCGAATAAAAATGTATTATATTCATTATTCACGAATAACTTCATTTTATTCGAAATTTTGATTCGAAGATGATTCGAATAATCCCCAACTCTGGTAGGAGAACTACTCGTCTCTGCTCGTGAGCAACCGTGAGCGCTCTACTTAGCCCGCCGCAGCCCAATTGAATGGGCATGACCGGGCCTGAGTGTTTGGGTATGTGAAACTTTCAAGGTCTCGCCCATTTCCGCCTTTTGTTTTTAGACTCTGGTTGCAAACTATTTATTATTCTTTGCTTTCAGTGTGATATAATTGGCGAAATTTTTGTATATCATTAATTTTGTAAAGCTATTAATTTACGACAATGTTTTTAAATGGGATTCTTTTTGATCGGTTAATTAAAATATCCGCGACGTGAGTAATGGAATGTATGAACGCAGCATTTTAGCTGTGTATATGTAGTTGTCTCATCTTAAGCGCAGTTGTAAATCACCTTTATGTACTTGCAGCTCATTTTGATTTCACATCTTTTTTTATATTGTATATTTCCTTCTATTTTTTTCCTGATTTATATTATTATCTTCTATTTTTTGTGATTGTATATTTTCTTCTATTCTTTTTTGTGATTTATATTATTATCTTCCATTTTTTGTGATTTATTTGTTTCGTGTACTTGGCGTAATTTTTACTTTTTAAAATTTTTTTTTATTCTCTGCTTTCAGTGTGATCTCGTATTGCTTAACACGTTAACTGCCCACACCGGTCCAAAGGGACCGGCGGTCGACTTTCCGTTTACGCTGAGTCGGTCCGCAGGGTACCGGCGGTCGACTTTTCCTTTAAGCGTATCTGTTTCGAGCGTGTCTCGCCGGGCTCACCGCTTCACGGCGTCGAGCGGAGGGTCAAGTCGCCGTGGTGTGGCAGTTAACGCGTCAATACTAATACTCATACCCACGGTGTCGTTCGAATGGAAAGGAAACAGACAGACGCTCGCTTGTTGGAAAAATAATGTAAAACTGTTGGCGGCTGATATAAAAAAAGCAAAAATACTATTCTGTATTTAACAATCTGTCTTATAACCGTTACTATTACTCGTCGACGATAACCCTACTCATTACAATCACGTCGTGGGTTACATGCAAGTAGGGTCCATATATGTAATGTTTTCGGGAAAGTGATCCATTATTATGAATCTCTTCTCGCTAGGTTCGCTCAAGTTGTCCAAGTATCCGAACCAGTAAATCACGAGCCCCGGACCGAATCTGTTCCAGTAGCTCAGAAACTGCTCTTTAATATACTTCTGATGTATCTCCGTGTTGCCAAATCGCGCCTTAGACTCTATCCAATTGATCACAAAACCATTCACCGCAATCGGCACTTCCAGCGTGAAGTCCGGAGTTTTGTCATATCCCCTCGATCTTAAGTGCTCCTCGGTACAAAATGCGATCTCACGTTCTGTCAAATAATCTTGTAGTTTCCGCTCGTGCACCTTACCTATGGAACTGAAAATCCGGCTTATAAAATAATACGCAACTGGTTACCGTGCTCGTCGTTCGACAACAGGATACATACACTCCCATAGAGTCTGCCAGAGGCCCGTATAAATCGTCGTACAATATACACTGTAAACGGAAGCGTGTATCTAGTTGATGTAACTATATCTGCCGCGCTCCGGCGAGAAGTCGGTCGAACAACACCATTCGGTGTGCCATTCGGAACTTCTCATCGGAGCACAGTACGATGTAAGTATAAGTTTTACGACTTAGGCGAGTACAAAATCTGATATTATTACCAGCTGAACTTCGCACGAGAGGCGAGCGTCCCGAATGAGGGTGGTGTCCTTAAATAATTTGCTGACTTCGTTCCGAGAAACTGAAAACGGATTGCGCTTCGTAAGTTTGGAGAAATGATATTCTCGCAGAAATTACAGTACTCCCTCGCTGAGGGCTCGATTTGGCGTACACGACGTGGACTTTTCGCTATCCCCACCACTTCTGTCTCGCTCGTGTCCGGCGAAGGTGAGAGCGAGATGGAACGAGAGCGAGTGAGAGGCACTGAGAGCGTGCGAGGACGGTACGAGACAGACGACGCGTTGATATTTTGTCTCGCTCCGTCTTTCTGACGCCTGACACTCCGTCCTTTGCGTGCGCGATGGTCGTGAGCACTCACCGTGAACCCGAAAACAGCTTCTACGAAAGCTTGACGCAGGCCCGGCTCAAGTCTTTTTCGCGCCCTAATCGAACTTGCCAAATTGCGCCCTTTATTATAATACATTTATTTGAGATTATTTATGACTTTACTGTAAAAAATTAGGCGACTGCCTAGGGCGTAAGGTTGACAAGGGGCGCGAAATGGTCTTTTCATTGTTGGCATTGTTGAAAATAAACTTTTAAATGAAATACAACAAATTGTGCTGCAACTGTTTTAAACTACGAATAAAAATTCAGAGTTTGGTCATCAATAATCTCGAATAAATATCCTACTATATTATATATTATATATTATATATTATATATTATATATAATATAATAAATGCGAAAGTGTGTTTGGATGTTTGTTACTCAATCACGTCACAACTACGCAACGGATCTTTCTGAAATTTCGTATACATGTAGTTTAGGACCGGGAATAACACATAGGATACTTTTTATCCCGATTGATTGCCATAATTCCTGTAGGAGAAGGAATATCCTACTAATCCTACTATCCTACTAATCCTACTATCCTACTATCCTACTAATAATAATAATATAATATCCTACTATCCTACTATCCTACTAATCCTACTATCCTACTAATCCTACTATCCTACTATCCTACTAATAATAATAATATAATATCCTACTATCCTATCCTATTAATATAATAAATGCGAAAGTTTGTTTGACTGTTTGTTACTCAATCACGTCGGAATTACGAAACTGATCTTTCTGAAATTTTGAATATACGTAATCTAGGAACAGGAATAACATGCAGGATACTTTTTATCCCGATTTTTTTACCCAATCTGAATCAAATTTTGCATAATTACTCTCTAGAATCCTGCGGAAAATATAGGCTACCATGAAATCTGGACATACCACCCTTTCCCCCTTATTCCACCCCCTTGACACTCCGTGATAATCGAAGTTTTACCCGGGCAACGCCGGGTACTTTAAGCTAGTATTATAATAAAGGGCTCACGGACAAGTTCACCTAAGGCGCAAAAAAGGCTATCTGACCGTGGCGCGCATACGTCGAGCAGTCACGATTTCATCTGAAAAGCTCGCAAAGCGTTCCATCTCGCTCCCACCTTCGGCCAGAAAGAAGCTAGAAACGAACACTCGGAATTAGGCAATTAGGGCTACCGTTCGCGATTAGGGCTCAACGCCCGTCCCGACCAGCGAGCCCTCAGCGAGGGAATACTGTATCCTGAATTAAATATACAGTACCATTAGGATCGTCCCTGTCGCAATGCTTCTCGAGAATGTGCCTGGCTAATAACGCGGGTGGTAGACTGCTGTCCTTCGCCATGCCCATTATGACTCCCATATGTTTACCATTTTGCACAGCTTCCACGTAACTATTATTTAAATACTGCAATAATACGACGTAGAGTTGGAGACGATAAATAGAAGCGACACGATGTGCACACTTACATGTCGTGGTAATCCCTATTGTTGCCCAACAATTTGCTGTGATTGACTTTCATTTTATGCTGTATTTCTAAGGATAGTATGCTGTACAGCGTATTTACTGGAATACTGAAAAGAAGGACGACAGGTGTGTATTCGATCGTGACGATTAATCAAGTACGCGTCTTCGAATCGAGATAATCTTACTCCCTATATTTCTGTTTCAACGCATTTCTGTAGTCCTTCGGTAAACCTTGGAAGTTTCGAATCGTTGTCACGATGTCGTTGTACACTTCCAGCTTCATGATTCAGGAATTGTTTCTTTCGAAACTGTTGCCAATAAGCTTCTTTAGATTGCCCCAATTTTTGTTTCGATCATAAATAAGTAACAACGCTTTACAACGACGTTATAGCGAATCAGTGTGCGTGAGAAATGATGGCGAGAAATGCTGTAGAAGTTCTGCGTCGGCGGGAAAATACACGGGAAAAGGTCACAACCGATGCTGGGCCCATTCACGGCGCTGTCAGGACCGAAAAACACCGTTGTGAATGGGCGAAAATATCGGTGCTGAGCCCATTCACAACGGTGTTTTTCGGTGCGGAACAACCATGGACCTAAGAATTAAATGGACGGAGCACAAAGTCTCAACATGGACGAGGGGATCGAGCCAGTCGATCGGGAGGAGGGAAGTCGTGGTGGACGGCTTGTGATTGGCGGAGTAGTACGCATGCGTCGCGCTTTATTTGAAACCATAGACATATATAGACGGAGCGTGTCTGAGGGGGGTTGTAAGATTCGCGGTAAGGGGACTGTCATACAGGCAAATCGGGTAACTCCGTTCCTCCTCGGGGCTATTCGGAAATTCAATGACGTTATATATATCTATGAGGGATACTTAGTCGAAAAGGTTAGCTATACTTATACATAATTCAAAATTTCGTATATCATGTAGGTTATATATATAACAAAATTAGTAAATAGAATGAAGCTTTTTTTAAATAAAATCGTACTTATAGATATATGCAATAATAGTTATATTTTTAAAGATTTTGTAAGCTTAAAAGTTTATAAACATAATTAATATGCATAAATAATTATATAGTATAATAGATATATATCGTTCATTTGCTGCGACATAACTGATGAAAAAAAAAAAAAATTTTATTATAAAAATATTATCTATTCGATAATCAAGCAACACATTCGAATTTCTAAGATTATATATATAATATATAAATTGTTGGTTATGTATGTATATTTATTTATTTACATGTGAAATCGAATACTATCATTATTTATATTTTCTTTCTCCAACTGTTCGCAGTTTTTATTTTTCCTGCGATTTGCACAACCGATTACTACGCAATAAGTCATTATTACACTCAATTAATATATGATTATATACAACGACCACTACGACGCTTTAGAACAGTAATAGTTGAGCAACAGTGGTTATGTTTCGAACATAGCCATTAATGCCGAACCGACAAGAACCGAATACATCCGAACCTAGCTACCGAATTGCCTGTATGGTTTCTGCCTTTTCCCCTCCGATCTTACAGTCCCCTCGCCTACAGTCCTCTCTTCTGCTCCGTCTATATAAGTCTATGTTTGAAACGGAATGCTTATATAGGGTGTATTAAAATATGCTTATATGTATAAAACTATACATATGTATGTATACTTATATATTACATATATATATATGTACTTACATATGAGCCCCTCAATTGACGAGTGGCATAAGTTTTATTACCAAGTCTTAAGTGACCAAAATATAATGTTCCAATTACATATTAACGTTTCAAACTCAACGACAAACTTAACCATAAAAAAATATAAAAGAGGCAATGCCTCTTATCAATGATATGTCACTTTCATTAACCAATCACTGATCGTCCACCACCACATGCGCAGTATCATGCACCCCCCTTACTGACACGAGCTTAGGCCCCGCAGCTTTGTGCTCCGTCCATTTAATTCTTAGGTCCATGGGAACAACAACTTGGTTTGGTTAGTTGGCTTGGCGCGGCGCTGGCGTCGGCGAATTTTCCAGCGTTCTTATCTCGGCGTTGATTGGTTCGACGCGGTGTGGCGAGGAAATCCGCCGCGCCGGATGGACTAACGAGAGAGGGGATATGCTACGCACGTCCGCGCATGCGCGCGATGACGCCGCGACCGTCGAACCAATCAGCGCCGAGATGAAAAATTTTCCAGCGATTTTCATCTCCGCGCGCATGCGTGGACGCGGGTAGACTCCCCCACTTTCGTCCGCCTAAGCCGGCACGGATTTTCCTACCACGCTGATCGCAGCACGCAGGCGGTACGCAGGCCACGCTTTGAAATGAATTGTGTCATTTTTTAGAGTTGTTTTGCGCATCGCTAAAGTTCCAGTATGAACAAAGAATCAGGTAAGACAAATATTTAATACTTTTGCACGGGCATAATTTTAGAAGCGGTCGTTTCGGGAAAAATTAAAGTATCTTTTCGAACAAGGAACTTATTATGTTCATTACTTTCTTCTTTTAATATTTCTTTTAGTATTGTTGCGCCGAGGTGTTTCTTCGTTCACCATTCCCGTTTCTGATATTAGAAATGTACTAATAATGGATATTTTTTATTTTAAACAGGCAGCGATGCAGCTATTGCAAGCTCAGATACAAAGAACATTTCAAGTAAGACTTTCAAGTACTTTCTTGGTTCAATGATTATTTTCTTGAAACTGTTTTTTATTAGTTTACGAATAATAATTACTATTTCACGAGTAGGCAGTGCTGGCAGCTTCACCCGTCCGCCCGCCAAGAAAGTAAGGAGGAGGCAAGCATTTCGAGAAGCTTGGCTGAAGGACCCACATTTCGAAGCTTGGCTACAACAAGCTGATGACCCGCTGAAAGCGAAGTGCACAGTTTGCTCGAAATTCGTAAGCGCAAAGAAGAGTCACCTTAAAGAACACGCTAAAGCTGACATTCATATCGTGAACATACAACAGAAAGCGGGAGCATCAATTTCTGTACCTAGCAATGCGGCTGTTAGCAGCTCAGGTACAGAGAACGATTCGAGTAAGATACATTTTTAATTTAACTTCCCTTTTTCGATGGTTATTTTATTCAAACTGTTCTTTAATAGTTTATGAATAATAATTAGTATTTTATGAATAGGCAGTGGTAGCACCTTCGTCGTCCCCGCTGCAATGAAGCCGAAAGCAAAGACAGTACATAGGGAGCAAGCATTTCGGAAAGCTTGGCTAAAGGACCCACAGTTCCGATTGTGGCTTCAAGAAACTGAGAACCGGTACCGAGCAAAGTGTACACTTTGCTGCAAATTTATAAGAGCGCGCAAAAGTCAGCTGCAACAACACGCCCGCACTGACAATCATATCATGCACATACAACAGAAAGAAGGAGCATCAATTTCTGTACCTAGCAGCGCGGCTATTAGTAACTCGGATGCAGAGACCGATTCGAGTGAGATATATCTTTAATTTATCCTTCTTTCTTACTTTCTTTGTTCAATGATTATTTTGTTGAAATCGGTTTTTAATGTTGTTTTGAATAAAAGTTGGTATTTTGTGAATAGGCGCTGATAGAATCTTCGTCGTCCCCGCTGCAAAGAAAGTAAGGAGGCGAACATTTCGCCAAGCTTGGCTGGAGGACCCACATATCAAACGTTGGCTACAACAAGCTGATGACACGCGCAAAGCAAAGTGCACAGTTGGCGAAGCGCGTGTCTTGAACATGGTACATCCGAAAGAGGGACTAACAAGTACCGTTAAAAGGGCCTTTGCTGACAACGTAAAGGTGGCAGAAGTGACGATATGCATTGATGCAACAGAGCAAGATAGATCGTTTCAATCACGCTGCCATTTTTACCCACGACAGAACGGAGAAGGTATATGCGTTTAGGGTAAGAGGTTGTATTGTTTGTGTGCGGTGGTGTCTGTTCCCATTTTCCTCCGAAACTACTGCACCGATTCGTGCGGTTTTTTGCATTAGTTGGGTATCGTTTGCCGGCTGGTTCTTAGACATATTTTATGGCATTTTGACCGCCGAGCGGCGCTGAAGTACAGGCACATTGTCGTTTTTTTTAATTTTTAATTTCATTTTTTTATTAGAATGCTACGGATGGCACTGCCAGACCCAAATTTACTCTCGCACATGTCTCTGGAACGAACTAAAATGCCAGCTATTGTTAAAAATGTGACAAATAAGTCCATTATTACAGAAAGTTCGGAAAGATTACAGGGCAAATTCTTTTCTGTTTTAATAGACGAAACCAGAGACATATCTGATACGAAAATTTTATGTTTTTTAAGGGGGGAAGCCACTGTGACGGTCGAAAATAAAGGCTATTTTCAAGACATTCTTTTATAATGGAATGTAACTTTCTACGAAAAATCTTTATTACCAACTGAAAATACATATATTTGACTAATATTTTATGCTCGCAGATTGACAAAATTTTCGGTTGTATGGCCACAGCATACGATAACGTTAGGCACTGCAAAAAAAAAATTACAAAACGGATGCACGTGTAACTTTCCAACATTTGATCCGAATTGAAAAATTCGAACGGTTTCTTAAAGTATATTACAATAGCTTCAGTTGCACGTACCAGTTTTTTGATCGAATAATTCATTCAATAGTAACATTGAAAAAACATGTTGATTTTTTATACTATTTGGTCAAGATTTCTTCTCAAGTCCGCCATTTCTTCAAAAATGAATATTTTTTTAAATCCGTACGTGCAACTGAAGCTATTGTAATATACTTTAAGAAACCGTTCGAATTTTTCAATTCGGATCAAATGTTGGAAAGTTACACGTGCATCCGTTTTGTAATTTTTTTTTTGCAGAGCCTAACGTTATCGTATGCTGTGGCCATACAACCGAAAATTTTGTCAATCTGCGAGCATAAAATATTAGTCAAATATATGTATTTTCAGTTGGTAATAAAGATTTTTCGTAGAAAGTTACATTCCATTATAAAAGAATGTCTTGAAAATAGCCTTTATTTTCGACCGTCACAGTGGCTTCCCCCCTTAATACATTATGTTCACAACGATCAGATATGTACATATTTATTAGGTTTAGTTAAACTTTCGGAAGCTAAAGCAGAGAACTTATACACGTGTTTTCTATATTCTTTAAAGAAATACAATTTGTCTCTACGCCACATGGCTGGGGTATGTGTTGACAATGCCAATGTCATGGTGGGAGTAAAGAACTCATTGTCTTCCCGTTTGTTCGTTATGTGACTATGAAATTCAATTCAAATAATAGTGCACAAATAACTAATAATATATTATGTGCAGATAAGAGGCAATGTCAGGTGGATGAAGTACCTTCTACGAGTTCAGCAAGCGAAGCGGCAAGTACTCGTACGCGCAGAAACGGAGAAACACCGACTACGACACGTCGCGTTCATCCTATCGTCCATGATCATCGATATGCAAAAATCCCGAGGTCGATGTGGAAAAAGATCCTTGTGCAGGAAAAGCAAATACAAGCGTTGAAGCGGTTGAGGCATGTCGATAAGCAGCACATTTTTCGGTTGAAGAAACAAGTCACTTCTTTAAAACGAATTGTGAATAAGTTTCGAAGTACTCGAGCTCTTCCAGACTCGGGACTGGAAAAAAATATAAAACAGAAACAACAGATTAGTAAAGGCAGTGGAAATACTATATAGAGATCAGTGACCTGGACCCACTGTGCTGCAGCTTTTATTTTACAATATATTATTGCTTGGTACGAGTTAGAAGATGCGTAAGTAGTATCGAAGTCCCAAATAATATAGTGAGAATGCTGTATTTGAAGCATTAATAGTGTCTAGAACTATGAATTGTTAGTAGGCGTGGTGGTACCTGAGTAAAAATGACTATCTGTATGGTAAAAGGCTGCAGAAATGGAATTTCCAGGAAGAATTTTAAACAGGATGTGTTGGAAGAAACAACGAAACTAACTTTTCGTATGTAAGTATAAAGAAGATAAAGGTTTCGCACAAAAATATTCTTGCATGAGAAAGCAATTCCTTTTATAATTCATTTGTTAGGTTTCCAAAAAATGGTATGAGACGCCAATTATGGGTAAATAGTTTGGAGTTAGATGAGTCGTCTTTACCTAAATACAGCATGGTATGTTTGGTTCATTTTAAGAGTGAGGATTTTGAGAGGACCTCCTTATCGTGCACAAGGTTAAAACCACGTGGTATATTACATTATTAAATTTTTGTGTTGTAAAATGTTTTAAAGTTGGTTTTGTATAATTAAAGGTACACACTCCGCAAGATACAGGGGAAGGAAGCAGCGAAAAACACGGAAGTATCAAAGGAAGAGAGTTCATCTTCTTCTGTATGTTTCTGTAGCTAAAATACATTGTCACGTTACATTATACTTCATCTGAAATAGGAGAATCGTCTTAGGAAAATACTACTATTATTTGTAGTTACATTTGGCGTTAAGGGGGGTCACTCAAGTGAAAATGAACTACCAGTTATTTTACAGATAAAAATTTGAAAATATGTATTTCCATATTATTTTTTACGCTGAAATGAATTATGTAAGAATTAATACAGTGACATTTTTTTTTTTTTCAAAAATTTAAAAAAAAAATTTCGAAAAAATTATTCAATTTTAAAATCCATACCCTTATCTCTGTAGTATTGTATACAAATACTGCAGAAAAAATTTCAGCTCGATAATTTCATTTTTGTCCGAGTTATAAAGTTTTTATGTTTTGGCGTAGTAACTAAAACGCTCCTGCTCCGTACGTTGGACCGACCAAAATGAACTACCAGTTATTTTACAGATAAAAATTCGAAAATATGTATATCCATATGATTTTTTACGCTGAAATGAATTATGTACGAGTTAATATAGTGACAATTTTTTTTTCAAAATTTAAAAATAAAATTTCGAAAAAATTATTCGATTGTAAAATCCATACCCTTATTTCTGTAGAATTGTATACAAAGACTGCACAAAAATTTTCAGCTCGAAAACTTCATTTTTGTCCGAATTATAAAGTTTTTATGTTTTGGGGTAGTAACTAAAACATAAAAACTTTATAATTCGGACAAAAATGAAGTTTTCGAGCTGAAATTTTTTTTGCAGTCTTTGTATACAATTCTACAGAAATGAGGGTATGGATTTTACAATCGAATAATTTTTTCGAAATTTTATTTTTAAATTTTGAAAAAAAAAATTGTCACTATATTAACTCTTACATAATTCATTTCAGCGTAAAAAATCATATGGATATGCATATTTTCGAATTTTTATCTGTAAAATAACTGGTAGTTCATTTTGGTCGGTCCAACGTACGGAGCAGGAGCGTTTTAGTTACTACGCCAAAACATAAAAACTTTATAACTCGGACAAAAATGAAGTTATCGAGCTGAAATTTTTTCTGTAGTCTTTGTATACAATACTACAGAGATAAGGGTATGGATTTTAAAATCGAATAATTTTTTCGAAATTTTTTTTTTAAATTTTTGAAAAAAAAATGTCACTGTATTAATTCTTACATAATTCATTTCAGCGTAAAAAATAATATGGAAATACATATTTTCAAATTTTTATCTGTAAAATAACTGGTAGTTCATTTTCACTTGAGTGACCCCCCTTAAAGCAAGAGACCAAGTAAGGATGTCGTGTGTACACAAAGGTACATTTTGTGTCACCACAGAGGATATTCCATTCACCGACAAAACAAGAACTGCGTAAGGAGGCAGCGAGAATGAAGAGGAGGTATCACACGAATTAAGGGGACTGAAACAGAAACACAGGTGTACGAAAAAAATTGCAAACCTTAAAACAATGTTGCAATTATTAAAAAAAAATCTATTACAAAGCGAACACGCGGAAACATTGACAGGTATATGAGATTGAAATTTTCAGCTTTTGAAGCGCATGAAAAGGCGCAGTTTCATAATAAATTTGTTATATTTTCTGGAAATTAAATATATTGTGTTTTTATTCATCCAATATTTTAGATTTCGTACACAGGTAACTCTTGTATAACGCGGATATTTCGTTCCATAAAAATGTCGCGTTATATAAATCGGGTTATGCGAGTATGTACCTACGCTCCGTGTGAACTCTCTACGAGAGTTTTCTGTATTCGTATGGACTTGGGATGGGAATTCTGCTACGACCGTCATTTTGAACCCATCAGATAAAGCACTTATTCACTAGTTAGTCACTAGTGACTCCGGCGACGCCGCACATAGTTATGTATGTACAATGTATTTTAACAAATATATAAAATGAAAAGATACAAATCTGAAAATTTCAAGACCGCGTTACATCGAAACTGCGCGCGTTATAAGAGGGTTATTACCTCAATTTCAAAACCGCGTTATACGAGGGTTACCTGTATGTATGTACCTAAGCTATGGCTTTCACCCTCTCAATTTAAAATGTGTGTAATTCAAGCGTGGAGTTTTAAAATTTACCGCGGCCTGACATAGACGACAGTGCCCCCTACCAACAGTGGCGGATTTAACAGGGCAGCTGTAGAGCAGTTGCCGCCTACACTCCATTCCATATAAGAGCAGACCTACGCACCTACCGATTTACGACCGATCTGCGCAGCTCCCAGGGATCTGACACGCGCGATTGGTCGTAGCACAATCCCTGCGCGGAACGAGGCCACTCTAAAGTGGAATGCAGTGTAGGTCCCAGTAGGGCCCCATGACTAAAAAAAATTAGGTATAGGTATCCAAACACTACATTTTTTTCGTACTCCTACACTTGGCCCGTTTTTAGTAAACTACCTCTTCATTTTCTCGAGAAAATAGGCCCCTGCCCAGAAGGCCCCCCTAGGGCCCTATCTTAAAAAAAGTTATGATTTTAATCAAACCCTATATTTTTTTCTGTACTATTACACTCAGCCCATTTTTAAAAAACTGCCTCTTCATATTCCTAAAAAAATGGGCCCCTCAGAACGTTTGCCACCTGGGCCTTTTTTCTTAAATCCGCCACTGTCTACCAAGATAGATGAGACGGACGATACCACGTCTGTCTTTTGCTTCAAACCCTGCATCCTTAACTCCCCCCTGGTGCTCCGTCCTTTACGTCCATGAGTAGAATTACTCATCAATTTGATGTTTGAATCTTTTATCTACTGTTGCTTTGCCTTACTCATTTCCTTTTCCTTGAAAAATATTCTTTCCTCAAACGCCGTGAACTGGTTATCATCAGCTTCAAACGAAAAACATCTGCAACGCGCGTGTGTTTTCGCTTCACTTGATTTGGGCCTAGTTAGGTCAATGCACCTTGCACAGTCTTCTGTCCCTTTAAACGCCGCGTTATGTTTGTGTAAAGACTGTAAAGACACGAAACTACCATGCCAGGCCACTACCCGTCAGGTAGTATGTACGTAACTAAGAAGCGGCAGAGTAGTGGTAGGCCCGTACATCTACGTGTATATAACTACTATATTTAATAACTGCGCAATAAAATCGCTGCGAAAACTTTAACAATTTTTCCTGACGAAACGGTCCGTTTGCGACATATGGTGGTTAGTTTCAAACTTTTTCTCATTGCAACAAGCCGAATATGGCGATGTAAAAAAGTTTAACATTAATTCTCGAGGTTATAAAGATTTTTGCAGCAAATATTTTTCATTCGCCCCTGAAAGCAGTGGTCATCATTTTTTTAACACTAAATGGAAGCCTTAAGGTTTATATTTATGAAGACGGTCGACCAAATATTTAATATTTACAAGATTTCTAGACAAGTTTATTTAATTAAAACATTTTACAATATTTCATTTACAAAACATTTTATATCTTAACACAGCTGTTTATTCGATCAAATCATTAGTTTATAGGAAACACCTTCCTAGCAGATTTCATTAACATTTGTAATCAAATGCTAATTTCGGTAATATACATATAAAAATATAAGCTCAAATATCAGTTTTCATTCATTTAGTATGTACATTTTTACGAAGGAACAGGATGCACAATTGCCATATACAAATAATAGTGTGTTAAATACAATTACGTAGCTAATTATTCATTTAACGCTCTTTATTTAAAAAAAAAACCATAATCAGTTCACGATTTATTTATTGCGTTATTTCTCTTCGTGTTCGGTATTATAAAATTTGGCTGACTAAACCATAATGACATTAATTCCATTTTGCATTTGATTTCAATTGGCACTGAACTAAGAAAATCAATGTACAGGTGACTTTTATAATAATCAAGTATCGGCTAATTGCTGCAAATTTGACTTTGGTTGTTAATCTTTTGTAATATCTATTTGTACAAAGAACGTTATATTTAAAAAAAAAACGCTATCACACAATTCATTATTTGTAATGAAGATAATATAAACAAACTTCATCGATCAACAAATTATTATCAGGCAGTTCTGTCTGAAGAATTGATAAAAAATATTTGCAAATAAAATTTCCTAAATTTAAGTCACCGACAATAAATACTTCGATTTATTTGTTAGTTACAACATATTACTTAGCCTTACAAATTACTTAAGTTCTAATTTAATCACGTGTTTAATTTGTTTATTAAAATCTAGCATTCAATCTCGCCGTGCCGATGTCTATACAGCATTCCACCTAAGAGTAGACCCTACGCCCCTACCGATCTGCGCAGCTCCGGCTAGCGCCTGCGCACGCGATTGGCCGCAGCTCTTTCCGTGCCGGTTTCTTACCAATCCACAGTACTCGCAGCCCTGCGCGGAGCGAGTCTACTCTTAAGTGGAATGCAGTATAGGTCCATGCAGTTCGATAAATCTTTCTAAGGAACGTGGCACTTTTTTCAAATAAGGCAGTTTATAAGTCTTTATTACCCTTGCGGCTATACATTTTAATGACATTTCTGCCTGGATCTTTAACATTTGTTGTGCCTCGCCTATATAAACAAAGATAATACATTCAATAATAATCAAAGTAATGTTAAGCTTTAAAATATAAATTATTGTTTTCATTAAGAAAACATGGTAATTAGATTCAACTGAATTGAGGAAAGTTGCTTCGTAAATTCTTTGAGTTCTCCGTAAGACCTTAAGGGGGTATTCGTTGTGATGGGATTTGAAGCGCTTCGAATCTATATATATATGACGAAAACTTCGAAGCGCTTCGAACATGATTCGAAGCTCTTGAAATGTCTTGGTCGGCTTCGAAGTCTCGAAGCTCTTGGTTCGAACCTTGGTAGGTACCCCGTGGCGAGGAGAACACTCCCCAGTGCCTCTCCAAATTTTATGGCTTTCGACCCTCGAAGGGGTTTGAATCCATTAAAAATTGAGAAGTGTCTAGGAATTCTGAATTTCTCATCAGATCTTTGCGAAAACGACGCCAATCGATTCCTTATGTTTCACCGATGAAAGTAACACCAAGAACGACGTAATTAGGACCATAATGAAGGAAATCACATAAAAAAATGATTTGCATAATTTCAAATTGACATCGTTAGAAATAGTCCGATTTACTTGAAATTTGGTACGATTTTCATCGGAGAAACATAAGGAATCCATCGTTGTCACTTCCATATCGATACGATAAAGAATAAAGAATTATTTTATTTCTGAAACAGGCATGAATCCTCGGCCGGCCGCAGGCTGCGGTCCGCAGCGATTCCAGGTCGGTGCCCCGCTGTCGAGGGTGAAAATGTGAAGTATTCATTTCAGCGTATTAAGAAATTCTTTATTCTTTATCATATCGATACGGAAGTGACACCAATGGATTCCTTGTGTTTTTCTGATGAAAATCATATCAAATTTCATGTAAATCGGACTATTTTTAACGAAGGCAGCTTCAAATGATATAATTCGATTTTTCATGGAATTTCCTTCATTATGGTCCGAATTACGTCGTTCTTGGTGTTAGTTTCATCGGCAAAGCGTAAGGAATCGATTGGCGTCGTTTTCGCAAAGATCTGATGAGAAATTCGGAATTCGTAGACACTTCTCACTTTTTAATGGTATTCAAACCCCTTCGAGGGTCGAAAGCCATAAAATTTGGCGAGGTACTGGGGAGTGTTGTCCTAGCCACGGGGTACCTACCAAGGTTTCGAACCAAGAGCTTCGAGACTTCGAAGCCGACCAAGACTTTTCAAGAGTTTTAAGCTTCGAATCATGTTCTAAGCGCTTCGAAATAGTCGCCTGACAGTCAAGACTTGGAGCCGCTTCAGAGTCCCATCACTAGGTATTCCGGTCTGCCGAGGCGTTTTCGTCGCATTATTTCGGAATTTTTTTACAAAGAACCCATAAATTGGATTATTATTCAGTTTATTGCTGCACGCTTATCGATATTTGAACTATCTTTACAAACTTTGTCGATAGAAAAAAATTAAAATCGAACGCAGTTGACTCTTTGTAAAGAAATTCCGAAATAACGCGACGAAAACGCCTCGGCAAATATATTTGCCCTCGTCGCTCAAGACATTAAAATCATTTAAATGCCATACCTATGTTGTCAACATCATACGGCGTCATTCCTATATTGTTTACAATGTCCACGTGTGCTCCAGCGTCCACAAGCTCGTGGATAATAGAGCCAAATGTTATAACATCGCTGTAAAAAGTTACAACTGTTTATATTCTCGTATAAAAGTGTAAAAAAAATCAACCAGTAAAGCCAATGAATTATAAACATTCTTTCGAACACATTAATCTTTTGTTTTCGAATAAATCGTTACTAAACTTTGGGCCTTAAATAAAATTAGTTAACATTCGCAAGAGTGAATAAAAAATACATAGACATACATAGCTGATCGTCGGCATCTAACGATCGTGTGCAACGGTGTATTTCGTTTATTGTCCATTGCATTAACATCAGCTCCGCAAAAGACGAGTAATTTCGTAGTCGTGGCACAAGGAAATCTGCGAAAGTCTTACTTTAAAAATTGTATTAAACGGAGGGGACCAAAAATAGAGTCGATTTAATTGTATCGGAAAAAT
Source organism: Andrena praecox (assembly GCA_963932275.1). Classification (NCBI taxonomy): domain Eukaryota; kingdom Metazoa; phylum Arthropoda; class Insecta; order Hymenoptera; family Andrenidae; genus Andrena; species Andrena praecox. Next base: position 41,109,421 of record OZ010731.1, read on the forward strand.
CTCGCCTGCGAACTTACTTGCAGATGCGATGTATATAGAAACCGTCCACAGGCGTCTTCTCGTTTACAGCGAGATGGAGCAATGTCTGCCCATCACTCAGGTGTAGTTGCAGAGCGCAGAGCTTATGTACCTGATAATATGCCCTTTTCTTTTCCTGCTCCGTATGCCCACTTTTATTCAAGTTCAGAAGTCTCGTTAATAACGACAACATATACAACGTACTTGTGACATTCGACTCCATTTCCTCCTAGAGTTTTTTTTTTTAACGTTAATGCTCTTAATTGTAAGAAGATTGGAAAACTAAAATATATAACTGCGTCAAAATTAATACCATTTCCATAAGTTCTTTTGTCTCCACTTACAATGTGTTTCTTAATGTCTTTCTTCGAATCGGGATTATGGATTTTCGATTTGTTGCGGGTAAGCTCCGTTACGCTAGCTTCTAGAACGTTTAGAAGCTGAGAAAACTCGAGATTTACTCCAATATGTATCATTTGCGCGAATACCTGTGAAAAAGACAGAATTGAGAATACATAATAGAGCGTAAAGAATTTTTTGGGAATCTCATTCGACGCGCGAATACTTGAAAACATACCTGCGCGAATCTAAGAAGATCGTTTGCAACCGACACGTTATTTAACTGTTGCAAATACAGCGCATAAAACCATAAATCTATAGATCTGTCGAATCGGCCGTTGTCTGCGAAGATTGCTCCCCTGAATATTATATGATATGCTACGTCTGGATTATGCTTTCCTAATGTTAAAATTTAGTTAAAATGAGTATTCTAGAAAGGAACTTTGAACATTAGGTGCGCTATGTTTTACGCTTGTTATACTTTCGTTATTTCGGAAAATACGATAAAGACCTAGTATTCTCTCTTGAATAGCCAGTGCTTCCATATGAATAGCATTTTGATTGTTCTCGATACTTCTCAGCTTCTCCAGCGTCTCGCATTCCTTCCAATGGTCGTATGCCTTCACCGTTTCGCCCAACTTTTTGCGGATAATGTTGTCAGGATCACTGAATCTGCAGCATCCAAAAATTATCTAGATGACTCTCCAAATAAAATATTAGACTTTATTTTACGATACTATATATACAGTGGTGGACGAAAGAAAGTTCACGACTTTTAAAATCGCGTAACTTTTTTAAAATTGGTCCAAACCACTCGAGTTTTTCTTTGCAAGCCAGCGGAATTAGTTTTCTAGGTGACGTGTTTCGTCGTTTTGAAAAAAATTGCAACTGTTCAAAAATCGCTGATTTCGGGGATTTCCGCGATTTTCGATCTTATTCTGCGATCTTTAAACGTGTGTAGCTCGGAGCAACGTTGACCGATTTCGATGAAATTTTCAGCACGTATACAACTTACTTCAATCTACAAACGTGTTTTTTGAATTTTCTTTACAGGCTCACAAAAAATTTGAAGAAAAAAAAACGACCTTCGCTATTTTCCTCGCTATTCCGACCGTCACCTAGAAAACTAATTCCGCTAGCTTCTAAAAGAAAACTCACGTCGTTTGGGCCAATTTTAAAAAAAGTACACTATTTCAAAGAGTGTCAACTTACTTTCCGACCCTACTGTACACCGTACGTATTAGAGCTGTTCGGGTACTCGAATACAACGAGCCGAGCCGGATACCCGTCAAATTCGGGCGGCCCGAAAAATCCGAGTAGCTCGAATTTGTTTCGGGCCGCTCGAAAGAAGGGGCTAGCTCGAATTGTTTCGGGTGACTCCGAAAATCCGTACGCCTTGAATGTGGTTCGAACAGTGCGACTGCGTTGAGTAGGTGAAATCGGTAAATCCCCAATATTTGTCCACCACGCATATGTTAACAAAACGCTTGAAAAAAATGTACAGAATGAACTAAAATTGAAATAAAACAATAAAATGAAAAAAATAACACAAAACCGAGAAAAAATGAACTTTTAGTGTTTTCACACAATTGTCTCTAGCTTCGGTGTTTACCCATAGATTTTCCTCAGCAGCATCTTATTTTCTTCGTAACAGTGCAGACTCAACTTAAGAAACGAGAAACTGGGCCCATTTTTGCGATTTCGATCTTTCCCACCTGATTAAATGAATTGTCGATGTCAATTCGGTCGAAAAAAAGGACTTTTTTCAAATATTTCCATCGACTTCACCCGAACTACTGAACCGATTTCAAAATGCGGTAAGGTAGATTCGTTGGTGATTTACTGATTTCACCTACTCAGCGCAGTCGCATCGAACCACCACGTTCAAGGCGTACGGATTTTCGGAGTCACCCGAAACAATTCGGGCTATCCGATTCTTCCGAGCGGCCGGAAACGATTCGGACTACCCGGATTTTTCAAGCCGCCCGAAACAAAATTCTCGCTACTCGGATTTTTCGGGCCGCCCGAATTTTACGGGTATCCGGCTCGGCTCGAAAACCGGGTCCCGGCTCGGTCCGAACTTCAAGCCGCCCGAATATTCGGGCACCCGAACGGCCCTAGTGCGTATGCAAATGCTCGCGCTCGCGTACCTAAGTTCCATTGCCTTCAACAAGTATTTATACGCTACTTTCAGAAAATCGTCGTTTTTATTCGCGGTATTAACGTAAGCGGCTCCGAGAAGCTCGTAAGCATCGATCGTTTCCTCTTTGGTGACCTCCGCCCATTCGATCAAGCATTCCACGACCTCCTCCTTGGCGCATTTCGCCGCCGCCAGCAGCGGCGTCATTCCGCTGACGTCCTTCGTGACGTTCGTCCCGCATTGCAATAATTTAAGTACTATATCGGCGTGACCGCCCTCGGCGGCGAAGTGCAGCGCCGTCGCGCTGCAATTCGCCTTGGCGTCTCGCTTCGCGCCTCTTTCTAACAGCAACAACACCTGTTCGGACGGAAAGTGGAATTAAAAATCGTGCCGATCTCGTCGATCGTTTTCGTAACTCTCGAGAATCGCATTGTTCGTACTCACCAGATCAAAGTAACCTTTGTGCGCAGCAAGCATTAGGCATGTATTATTAAGATAATTCGATATATTTACATCCGCGTTATGTTCTATTAAATATTTAACTATATCTAACCGTCCGATAAAACACGCCGCTCGCAATGGTGTGGAATTCTGTTCCGTAGTGTGGTTGACGTCCGCGCCCGCTTTTACCAGCGTCTTTACGACCGCCAAATATCCCGCGGCGGCAGCGCACCAAAGGGCGGTCGCCCCCTTCACGCTGCACTCGTCAAATTTCACGGTGCCCTCTTCCTCCAGATTGGGTTTGAACTTATTAAGCAGCATGTTAACAACATTGTCGTGGCCATAGTACGCGGCTATTATTAGAGGCGTACAATGATGACCGTCCGCTCCCAATATCTTCTGATTAATCAGACAATTGGCTTTGTCGCGGCGTCTGCTGTTGAGAAGATTATAAACAGCGAAGGGCATACCGTCTTTCGTGGCATAGTAAATGCGGGTCAGAAGGGACTCCGGCGGCGACACCTCGGCTAGACGTATACGCGAGTAGACGTCTTCCATTCCGTTCGCTACTTTACTTCTATAGAACGAATGTTTTGCGAAGCTACAGACAACAGACAGCTCGAGACAGCTCGGGGCAGCTCGTTTTGATTGTGACCGGATGCCTTCGATTAGCGCTCGACTTCGCTTGGTACGGTTCTTTCCTCGGCGAGGCGTTTCTACAATGTTTCGTGAACGTGGTCCGGGGGCATTGCCGCGCCTTAGGTTCCCGTCTAGAATACTTCTATTCTGTGGGGAGACGTTAATGTTAAAAGATTTATTTCTCATCGCTTCCCAGATCCCAGATAGCACACCTCCTCTTAGAGACGTCTCCCAGATAGCACAACGTCTGGTAAAGTCTTAAAGACGTCCAAAAGGCGTCTTAAAGACGTCTTGTTACAAATCAAGACGTTCAGACCTAAAATAGACCTAAACTAGACGTCTCTAAGACGAGGTGTGCTATCTGGGATCTGGGCTAGTTTAGGTCTATTTTAGGTCTGAACGTCTTGATTTGTAACAAGACGTCTTTAAGACGTCTTTAAGACTTTACCAGACGCCCAGATAGCACACCTCGTCTTAGAGACGTCTAGTTTAGGTCTATTTTAGGTCTGAACGTCTTGATTTGTAACAAGACGTCTTTAAGACGTCTTTAAGACGCCTTTTGGACGTCTTTAAGACTTTACCAGACGTTGTGCTATCTGGGTTTGATTACGCTTTGCCCCAGATAGCACACCTCGTCTTAGAGACGTCTAGTTTAGGTCTATTTTAGGTCTGAACGTCTTGATTTGTAACAAGACGTCTTTAAGACATCTTTAAGACGCCTTTTGGACGTCTTTAAGACTTTACGAGACGTTGTGCTATCTGGGGCTATGACGGACGGTAGATTTTGAAATGAATAGGGTAGATGTCCCGATTAACGTGCTCGGTCCCAATTACCGTGCTTTTGTACTTAAAGACGCCGTACAAAAAAACTCGCGTAAATAAATAAGGAAATAAATTTTTTTAATTAAGTTAAACTATTAATGTATGTGTTACAAACGAGAAAGTTGCGTTTTTAAACAACTAAAGCATAGTAAAAAAAATTTCAAAAATGCGTATGATGATTTCGATGGATTTACCTAAATCCTTACCGGAAACGGTAAGGAACACGTAGTTTACAGAAGTGAATAAATTGATAATTATCATGATTTGCACTTATGTAAAGTGTTTATTATATTATAAAAGGTTCAAGTTTTATGAAAAAATAGCAAAATGAGCACTTTTGAAACGTTTTCGTATTTTTAAAGTGAATCCGGTAATTGGGACAGGAATTTAACGCTTGTCCCTATTACCGTGACCCTCGAAGCCCACTGGCTCTCTTTGTAACTGCTAAACCTAACCTTACTTTCGTTTCCCAGAACGGGTGAACAGAAAATTATATTTGCATATTTTGCTTTTGTAATGAAAAGGTCATATTAAAATTACATAAAAACACCTCTCGTAGAGCAAAAAAATGTTTCGAACAGTTCCAAGTTGAACGACATAACCTAACCGCGGGAACGCTATTCGAAAACGGGCACGGGAATTGGGACAACGCAATTTTTCAAGGCACGGTTACTGGGACAAAAACATGTATTTTTATTTCAATTAACAAAATATGAAAAATTAACATTTTCAACCCGAAAAAATGCCTTAATAAAGAGAAAGGTTCAAAATACCAATATAAATTTTCACCAAGCAAAATTATAGTGAGGGAAGTCAGTTATTAATTCCGTCGTGAGCAAGTCGGCGTCAGGGCACGTTAATCGGGACATCTACCCTAGGCATTCCTTTGGCCTGCACGATTTTAGTGGGCGCGATACATTGTTCGTCAAGGCTGCTACGAATGGAATGTGTTGAGACTGTACGCTCATATTGATGTAGCACAAGGATTCAAATACTCCCGGCATATAATAGGCGAATTCCACTTACGCCAAAATCGCCCGCGATTTTCGTTAGGGTAAGTTTCCCTGGACACGTCGTTGAGAATTTCAAAGTCGATTTTCTCGGAAATGAAGCGCAATATCAAAAAATTTTATTCCTTTTTCTCGACTTATTTACTTGTTGTAAGTAGAAAAGAAAGAGTCACTTTTTTCGATATCGCGCTTAATTTTCGAGAAAATCGACTTTGAAGTTCTTGACGTTGCGTCCAGTCGCGTATAGGAAAACCTACCTGAATGAAAATCACGGGCGATTTGGGCGTAAATGGAATTCGATCCTTAATTCTCTGGCCATCTTCACTTTTATACCAAAGCTGTAATAATTGAACGCTCATATATAATACGTTCCGTAAACCTGAATGGGACGCATCGTAAGAATTACTTTCCCTCCTCTGCGCATCCCGAATCCTGTTCCATCAAAATAGAAACAACGTTATACTTATTTCAGTATTCAGTTGTCCGAACCCCCTGTCCCACTGAATAATATTCGTTTCCATTCTTTTCGTGGCAAACATACGGTTCAGGGGACCCCTATCCAATGACTTTGCCCTTGGTATGTTGTCAAGGTCACCCTCCTGAGTGACCATCGGATGCTTTTAGCCGCCGCTCGTTGTTTGGTAAAAAGTTATTAACAAAGTAACTTTTATAAGTAGAACTCACCTTTTCGACTCTGATCGAGCCCTTACGGGGACCTATAATTTTTTAATAAACGGCGACCCCCAACTAAAACCTTCGCAACTCTATTCGGGGTGCTGAGTTAATAACTTTTTGACAAACAACGAGCGATGGTTTAAACCATCTGATTAGTGACCCCATTGGAATGAAAATAAAAACGATGAAATGATTAATTTGAAATATCCAAACTCCAAAAGTAAATAATTCATCGAAATAGAAATGTTCTAGACGGGAACCAATGCCCATTAAACCGTGTTCACGAAGTATTGTAGAAATGTTCGGCATAAAAAAGGCTAACCATATGAAGTCGAACACTAATCGAAGGCACGCAGCCACAATCGAACGAGCTTTGTATTTCTCGATGAAATTTGGCGTAGTCATTCTAACCTCGAATTGTCCATAACTGGTCCGTAACATGCGTCGCATTTGGGACAAAGCTCTGAAAGTTATTTTGAGAACTTAGAAAAACATATCGATATTCTTGCGTAAAAATAACATTCCACGTCGTTTCACCTTATTTAGCGTGTGTTGTTGCAATCCTTGTTATTTTTATTGCTGATGGCTGGTTATTTTCAGGCTTGCGATATGTATTGCGCTACCTATATGTTCATATAATGCACAAGTTTCATCCTCCGCTCTGTTTTCTTTCCGGAGAAGAAATTCGCTGGAAAATTTCGTGAAATATTTCTGCTCTTTTCTTTCTGAGTATTATTTATATCGCGCAAACCATAGTCCACGAGTTTACATAAAAATAAATTCATAGAAAGTTTGTCAGTTTAAGAGTTATTGTAGACGTAATGTGGGATGTTATGTTCTAATGTATAAACTATAAATGGATATGAATTTTACAAGCATAAAACCTTTTGCTCGAAGCATCGAGGGTTTTCACAGATGGCTTGCATTTTTCAAAATAGAATATATATTTTGTCCTGAATGCCAACAGAAAAATTAGCACGATAAAACACGGAAACTGATGTACGCAGTTAGTAAAAAACGTATGTGGACACTTTTTAGAATCGCGTAAGTTTTTTAGAATTGGTCCAAACGATATGGGTTTTTTTGAGAAGCTAGAAGGATTAGTTTGCTAAGTGACGTGTGACGTGTTTCATCGTTTTGAAAAAAATTCAATTGGTCGGAATAAGCAAAAAAAATAGTAAAGGTCGGTTTTTAAACTTTTTTTTGTGAGCCCGTAATGAAAACCAGGGGGTGGAAACTCCAGCAAAACTTTCGGTTTAGTATTTGCACGCCCTCTAAATTATGAAAGATTCTGTTAGAACTAAAATTCAATATGGCGGCTCATGCCGGGAAAATTAAATACGCTCAGAATCTGCGTACTGTAATATGTAGAATAAGAAATACATTTGTTGACGCGTTAAGAAGATTTGGATATGAAATTCAGGTGTAATAGAAAAATATTTAATTAAATTTGCAGTAATTGAATTTAATTAAATATTTAACATGCACCTGAAGTTTCTTATCTAAACCTTCCCCATCTTTTCAGTTATTATTGGCATAATTGGACATTATTTTGCCAACAATAATTGATAACGCCAACAAATGTATCACTTACCCTACATTTTGTATAATATACTTAATTGTAAAAATACAAGTAGAGGTAAGGATTAGTGAGTGGCACATATTTTTCAATTGAAAATATTCCTTTTATTTATCTTGTATCTAGTTAAATATAACATATAATATAAAAATATAGAAGTGTATATAAGAAATATAGGAGAAGAACTATGATCTACTTTTTTCTATAATTCTTGGTGTGGTAGTTGCAAGCTTGGTTTGCTAAATACGCTTGAACTGTAGCACTGGAATCTTTACCTTTTAACAGTCTGTTAACATTCCTGCACCAATGAACTTCTTGTCCTCTCCCTGCAAAATCAAAAATTCATTTTTGTGCCTTTTGATAGTATTTGACGAGTACAATCCAAACATACAAGTTTTATGTTTAGCAAATGACTCTTAATATATTTTCTTCTGAATTTAGTAAATACAGTAAACTGAAAGTATTTGATAATAGAATTTATAATGTAAAACTAAACAAACATCACGAGGATTCAAATAAACGCTGTGTATTCTAACCTTAAACCGTACATGAAACTATTGTATGCTTCAGAATATTCTGAATAATACACTTAAAAGTATAAATAACCGTTGAAAATGGTTGAAGCGTCCAGAAGCGTCGATGAACTTCAGTAAGTGTTCAGTAAACGTGGTAAACGTGGTAAACATTTGGTAAACGTTGGTAAACGGCGGCAAGCGTAAGCTGCAGAAGTGTGCGTAAGCCAACGTGTATGTACAGATACAAACACAACTATACCGCGACAGCAACGCCACCTAAATTATGAAAGCCTGCTGCTTCCTGTCTAAACGCTATTCCGGAAGTTCCTATCTTAGTTTCTGCCCCCTGATGAAAACTCAAAAAAACCCGTTTGTAGATTTAAGTAAGTTATATGCATGGCTAAAACTTCATCAAAATCGGTTAACGTTGCTGTGAGCTATAAACACTTAAAGATCGCAGAATAAGGTCGAAAATCGCCGATTTCGGGAATTTCGCGATCTCTGAATGCATATAGCTCAGAGCCACGTCAACCGATTTTGATGAAATTTTAGGCATGCATATAACTTATTTAAATCGACAAACGGTTTTTTTTTACTTTTCATTACGGGCTCACATAAAAAAGTTTAAAAAACAACCTTTACTATTTTTTTTGCTTATTCCGACCAATTGCATTTTTTTCAAAACGATGAAACACGTCACTTAAAAAACTAATCCTTCTAGCTTCTCAAAAAAACTCATGTCGTTTGGACCAATTCTAAAAAGTGTCCGAATACTTTTTTTACTAACTGTAACAGTTTAAATACTGCGTTCGCAATTTTCTTATTGTTATCTTCGCAATTATTGTTAAGAATAAAATAAATATTATTGAGATTGTCGTGAATTCTTTGGAATTCTTGATTCTACTTCCACGGATGGCAGACTTTGAAACAAATCTATGCCTCCGCAACTCCAATCCGGGGGATGAATGCGCAAGAATATTGGAAGAGGATTGAAGAAAAAATGCGGAACTTTTAATATACTTTATACTTTCATTTTTAATTGAAACTATAAGAGGAAAATAAGATATACATTATGCATGAGCCACCCCATAAAGCATCTGTACTTTTCAGTTGCACTGAAGTACAAAAGTACATAAAAGTAATGTAGAAATATGCAGCATCATAATTTCATGCGAATATATTTAATACGTAAACGTTTGTAAATTGTAGTTACATATTTAAATATGTAAGGTACTTAAATATTAAACAGCACACATGTTCGTTGTTTTTGATCATGATATATACTCGAGCTAATTTTAGAAGGAACTAATTTCGCGCATGTTGAATGAGCTATTCGACTGTCGCGAGGTCTCTGTTCCCCCACTTTACCACCCAGGCTTCCCCCTCTCCTTGCACCATTCCGATTCTCTTTCACATACCGGGTAACCATCCATAATTGTGTATAACATTTTCTAATTTTTTTGACACATTCAACAAAAAGTCGAAACACGCGGTATATACGAAAGTGGCGCCACGCCAATGCTTTCGGCGCAGAACGGATGCGCAGCCGAAAGACCATTGGTGGTGGCATAGCCAATGAGCGCCAACATGCGCAGAACCGATCTAAACTCGTCGTTCGTCAAGTTACTTCTTAAATTAGCTCGAGTATAGAACATTTATACTGAATGAAAATATACCTCAATATACCCGATATCAGCCAAAAACAACATTACTATGCGTATAATTTCGCTCAGGAACCCGTCACAGGTTGTCACGAAATGCATGAAATCTTCAAGTGTGTATATATGGTTTGCTCGGAGATATTTGCGTACGCATTGTAGGAATGTTCCTCTTTGTTCTAACGTGATCTCGTTACTAAGTATGTGGGGGACATGCCTGGAGGTTTTGCTTGACATATACCAAGCTATAAAACTGCCGATTATACTTCCTAAGAATGGAGATTTTTTCATTACGTATATTTTATAAAATAAATAAACATTACATCAAAGTATTTCACATGAGCTATAATTACCAATTATGAGTGGCCTGGATCCATTAAGGATACCAGAAATAATAGTTGTTGCTCCAACTATAGTTCTACATTGAACTGTAGGATCAAAATAGGCTTGCATCTCTTGAACAGGTTCAAGCTTTATAATTTGCTTAAACCATACATCATTTGATAAATACATAGTACTTGACTTGTAATATAGAAAAGAGTTTAAACAAATTTTAGTAACTGCGCGTAATAGTTTTTATAAACACTCAGCGATAAAAATATCTCGAAAGATGGGCGATCAGGTTCTGATTGAAATGTGTTGGAATGACTGAAATGACTCCAATGACTCGAACCGGAGGCTTGTGGCAAGTTGCAGGAAATCACAGGGAGCCAGTGATACAGTGATGCCAGAATCGCCACTTGCCAGGTTGTAGGGAACAAAAATCCCTTTCAAGTAAGTTGTTACCAGTGATGGGCAGTGACAGTGATGGGGACGTAAAATACGCAACGTATAATACACGTATAATACGTACGTATAATACACATATATTATACACGTAAATTACTGTAATTTACGTACGCTAATGACAGAATTAGCGGATTGGTCGGAGTATTCACCGCGCTGGGGGACCGAAGACCCGCGAACCAATCAGCGGGGAGAACAGCGATGCCACGCTGGTGTCGCGCGAGATTTATGCTTAAGGAATTGGTAGCGTTTAAGATTCCAAACTTTCCTTTATTATATAAAGAGATTTATGTTGTTACCTACCTCGAGTGCTTCCTTTGTGGACCTGCCCCGGTAATATAGAGCCTAGTAGGAAGTACCCCATACATTTTTAAAGCTTTATTTATTATATAACTTTGGTTATGTCATCTATGTAATTTACGTGTAATTTACGTGTAATTTACACGGAACGTAAATTACGTGTTTTCTAGTGATTTACCCATCACTGGGCAGTGATGGGTCGCGTATTTTACGCCGCGTCGTAAATGCATTTATGACGTGTCGCAAATGTATGTATAATATGTCGTTTTTAAGCCCATTTTATACGTGTCATTTGTCGCAAATGTCGTAAATAGAAATATTCATTATTTTAAGGTTTCAACAATTAAAGTGTTGGAAAAATATAGTTCTTTCTGACTCGCTTGTTGGTTGCATGCGAATACTATAGAATACTGGGTGCATTCCGTGTGACGCATTATGCGCAACGACTGCAGAGAAAACCGTTCCGTGTCAGTCTATGCGTGCATTGGTTGCGTTGGTGGAGCATACGATTCCCTAGAATTCTCCCACCTCTAGCGCATAAAGCGTGCAGTTGATGCGCGCATGCGTATTTGTCTCTTTACGTACGCTTTGAAAAACATACACCAAATCGACGCGCGTTACGAAAAGTAGCACGTTTCATTTTTTCTACATGCAGTTATCCGTAAGAAAAAAATGAAACGTGCTACTCTTCGTAACGCGCGTCGAAATTATGTGGTCCCCTCCTCGAAAGGACAGAAAATATAACCTATAGATATGCTACATGACAATAAATGTTTATTGGATATTTCGTTCTTTTACGCTACATTTGTCAATTTTTTATAACTTAACATCATTCCAAAATATTATTGTTACGCCGCAACGGTATCTTTATGGAATCGGGTATAAGGTCATCCTATCAAGCATTTAAATCTGTAAACCAAAAAATTGAAGCTAAAATCAATTAGAATGTAATAAAACGTACGAATTTGGTAAACATGAACAAATTAAGCTAAAACTTACTATTTTGATGAAATATACTCAGAAAATGACGTTATGAATGGAAATTTTGATTTCTTAATCACGAATAATTACACTCCACAACTTCCTAATCCGCTCCCCAAAGTGACAGAAAATATAACCTATACGCTGTACCCGATTTCATAAAGATACCGTTACGGCGTAATAATAATATTTTGGAAGGATGTTAAGACATGAGAAGTTGACAAATGTAGCGTAAAAGAACGAAATTTCCAATAAATATTTATTGTCATGTAATTAGCATGTATGTAGGTTATATTTTCTGTCACTTTGAGAAGGGGACCAATCGAAAGATCGATCTTTTGCACCATAATGTTCGATTTTTTGGATCGATTTTACAGTATAGGTCGATCCTATGGAATCGATTCTCGGGGAACAGAAATCGTGTTCCAATTCTATATTATTTATAAAAAAGTTTCCCGGTCTCTGGAAATTTAAACTGAAACTACTTTTCTGGAACATTAATGATAGAATTCTGATTTATTGAAAATTAGGTTATAAAATATCACATAAGACGCTACGTGAGTTCCCCCGCCTTGTAAGAAAAAGTAAAAATTTCGCGATTTATATACAATTATATAGCCATGTGGTCCATGGGCATATGAAGAATGTTCAGGATGGAATACCCCTGAAGAATACATTTGTGATTCATGTGGTAATTAATTTTAAAACAAAAAAATAATATTTTTTTTATTAATTTAACAGTTTTCTCACTTCTTTTGTAAAGAAAAATCATGGCCGGAATTACCCCACGTTAATTCCGTAATTCCAGTCAAATGAACTTTTTTGTGTTATTGCTTCCAACTTTGTTACAACGTAAATTTATGCTTTCTCGGTCATACTAATAAAATCTAGACACTTCAAACTATCAACTCATATAAAAATTTCTTATATAAGAAAGAAACGCTATAAAATTTGAGCAACTTACACATTTGCTATATAGCCGGAAGTACCCTACGTTCCCCTGTTTGCAGTATTCGAATTCGAAATACAGAAGCACACGTAAAACGACAAATACGAATGCGCGTAATATGCGCATTGACTGCCCATGCTTTTATTTTCTGCACTTGCTGCACGCATTATGAGCTAGAAGTTGGAGGATTCTAGGGAATTCTACGAAATTGGTACTGCCATCTTTGCACTCGCGGTATGAATTGCAACCAACGTAACGGTCTCAATTTCGAAGCGAACAACACATCCCTAGAAGGTTTTAGGCAGGGTCGAAACGAAAGATGAGGAAGGAAGCAAATACGTAGCGCGCATTTTTATTTCTTAAAGGCTTTTACTGCTAAGTTTTTCGAACGTGCTCTTATAATGCTAACTTTACAGCTATACTTTAATCCAGAAGACGTACTAGAGCCTGCGGTTGTATTCAATAGCCTTCAAAACCTTGAATTTACACCGGACGCGGATAATAAATAACTTCATTTTTCCTTTACACATCTGTTTACCAAATTACGCTGGGTAAGCAGCAGTTCGTCCTGAAAAACTCATAAAATATGGTCTTCGCTTTCAATAATTGTCGCTGTTCAAGAAGAATAGAAAAACTCAGGTTGAGAAAATCCAGGAACCAATAAAGCCATCAAATTTCGTTAGCAGTCGGTCCCCGATCCTTAGGACGAAGTAACCGATGTAGTTAGGAAGCGTGCTTCGACCACCGTCCAAAAGTCTCGAATTAAATTTAACGTAATCCATCCAACTGCATAGCTAATTGTAAGTAAGTTTGAACATTCCCGCGCAACCTCACGAGCATCAAACGCATAGAAAACCGTTCCGAGACGTTACTGCGGTTCAAGCGCTGTTGGAATCGGAACGCTATGAATGCGCGCAGCGACTGCGCTGCGATCTATGCGCATAATGCGTCACACGGAATGCACCCACTGTAGAATACGTCGATAATATCGAAAACTACGTATAATCACCGCGTTCATAACCCCAAAAAAGTATTCAAAAGCGTGGTGTTAATTATTGTTTTGTAATTGTTTAGATAATAACTAATAAAAATAGAATCGTGAAATGTAAAGTAATTTGAAATAAATGTACGATAATAAATAAAATTTATTTGAATTGAAAATTATGTAAATTAAAATATCCGTTTCAGAAAAAATGAAATTGATAAATTATTATCAAATTTATTTTTTGGGTGCAATATCCCTTTCAGTGTGGTGAAAGTAATCAAATTATATTTATTATTCTATATTGGGAAACTTAGTGGAGACGTGGCCTAAATTTCAGCCCTCTGGTGGTAAGTTGGCAAACTATTGAAAGTAGGTCCGGATCCCACCAAACATTCCGAATAAGTATTTATTAATCGAAGAAGTAAAAATTTAGTGTTCTAACAAATTTAAAAACACTCGTTTTTCACAACATATCTAGGTATTTAAACACTGATAATCATATGGACTTCGACGGATTTCGACCTACTCTCAGTAGTTCCATTTTCTATCACTAGATGGCATATCGAAATTCTTGGTTTCCCAATGCGTTTCTTTTACTAACCTTTCAATATCCATTTTTCGTCAGTGTAACTTAATTTAATTAAATTTAATTTTTTCAATCAGAATTATAATTATTAATAAATTGGCACTTCTTTATAAACTATACGAAAAATGTATTATAGGTTAGTTGTTTTCATTTCAGATATACGTCATTTACGACACATTTACGACATTTACGACATTTAAGACACGTGTCGTGTATAAAATAGAAATTTCGTGTCTTTACCCACCACTGGTGCTGACCCTTTTCCGTGCAGAGCAATGTTAACCGATTTTGATGAAATTTTAGGCATGCATATAACTTACTTAAATCTACAAACAGGTTTTTTGAATTTTCATTACAGACTCAGAAAAAAAATTGAAAAGAAACGACCTTCACTAATTTCCTCGCTATTCCGACCAATTGCATTTTTTTTCAAAACGATGAAACACGTCACTTAAAAAACTAATACTTCTAGCGTCTAAAAAAAACTCATGTCGTTTGGACCAATTCTAAAAAAGTTATGTGATTCTAAAAAGTGTCAGAATACTTTTTTTACTAACTGTAACTGTTTAAATACTGCGTTCGCAATTTTCTTATTGTTATCTTCGCAATTATTGTTAAGAATAAAATAAATATTATTGAGATTGTCGTGAATTCTTTGGAATTCTTGATTCTACTTCCACGGATGGCAGACTTTGAAACAAATCTATGCCTCCGCAACTCCAATCCGGAGGATGAATGCGCAAGAATATTGGAAGAGGATTGAAGAAAAAATGCGGAACTTTTAATATACTTTATACTTTCATTTTTAATTGAAACTATAAGAGGAAAATAAGATATACATTATGCACGAGCCACCCCATAAAGCATCTGTACTTTTCAGTTGCACTGAAGTACAAAAGTACATAAAAGCACACATGTTCGTTGTTTTTGATCATGGTACAGAACATTTATATCCGATATCAGACAAAAACACCATTACTATCTGTATAATTACGCCCATGAACGTTTGACGGGTTGTCACGGAATGAATGAACTCGTCGAGTGTGCGTATATCGTTTCGTATGAGATATTGGCGTACGCGTTGTACCAATGTTTGTCTTTGTTCTGATGTGATCTCGTAAGAAAGTATATGGGGGACTGGTCTAGAGGTTTCGCTTGACATATACCCAGCTATACAACTGCCAATTAAGCCTCCTAAGAATGGAGATTTTTTCATTACGTATATTTTATAAAATAAACATTACATCAAAGTGTTTAACATGAGCTATAATTACCAATTGTGAGTGCCCTGGATCCACCAAGGATACCAGAAATAATAGTTGCTGCTCCAACTATAGTACTACATTGAATTGCAGGATCAACAGAGGCTCGCATCGCTTGGACAGGTTCAAGCTTTATAATTTGCTTAAACATTATATCATTTGATAAATTCATAGTACTTGAATTGTATATAGAAAAGAGTTTAAACAAATTTTAGTAACTGCGCGTAATAGTTTTTATAAACACTCAGTGATACAATTATCTCGAAAGATGGGCGATCAGGTTCTGACTGGAATGACTCGAACCGGAGGCTTGTGGCAAGTTGCAGGGAATCACAGGATTCACACGGAGCCAGTGATGCAGTGATGCCAGAATTGCCACTTGCCAGGTTGTAGGAAACAAAAATCCCTTACAAGTAAGTTGTTACGCTATCGCTTGAACCTAATTGGAGAATTGCATGCGAATTCGATATGTAAAGCACGTATGTACGAACGAGATTTGAATGCGGACGTTTGCATATGCTTGAGAAGTATATATGCACGATTGTGAAGGATACGCTATGCGGGTGGCATGCGTGGCAACGATCTTAAGCAGAGTTCGAAAGCAGGAAGAGAATTTCTTGAGATATCCCTGGCCTCTGTTAGCTGTTATAAGTGCCAGATCACTCAAAACGAACGGGCTATGTCGAGGAAGTCATAGATTTCCCTCAAGGGTTGTTTTTCCGATTCTCGGAGCAGAGCTTACTTTCTCTTCCCACGTGGGCACTCCGCTGTGCAGTGATGGGTAAATCACTAGAAAACACGTAATTTACGTTCCGTGTAAATTACACGTAAATTACACGTAAATTACATAGATGATATAACCAAAGTTATATAATAAATAAAGCTTTAAAAATGTATGGGGTACTTCCTACTAGGCTCTATATTACCGGGGCAGGTCCACAAAGGAAGCACTCGAGGTAGGTAACAACATAAATCTCTTTATATAATAAAGGAAAGTTTGGAATCTTAAACGCTACCAATTCCTTAAGCATAAATCTCGCGCGACACCAGCGTGGCATCGCTGTTCTCCTCGCTGATTGGTTCGCGGGTCTTCGGTCCCCCAGCGCGGTGAATACTCCGACCAATCCGCTAATTCTGTCATTAGCGTACGTAAATTACAGTAATTTACGTGTATAATATATGTGTATTATACGTACGTGTTATACGTGTATTATACGTTGCGTATTTGACGTACCCATCACTGCCGCTGTGTAACGGAAAAGCGCGCTTCCACCACCACCCGAAAATATAGGGAAAAAATGGACGTCGATTCGCGAGGGCGAAGGGACCATGGACCTGAAGGACAGTGCATTAAGCTAGGCTTATGGACGCGGGGGTTGAAGCGAATAACGGAAGGGGAATCGACCTCTTCCAGCCGCTTTTTGAGGGACGACTGGTGGTGCCATCTGTGCCACACCGTGAAAAATTTCTTCTGGCAAAACATTTTAAATTTGATTATTCGTGCGTTGAATTTTAAGACAATTATATAAATACACTACACGCATACAAGTTACTTTGCAATACTTTTACACTGTTTTGCATCGTTTTCAACCGTTTTGCACAATGACGTCACAAGGCTGTACCAATGAAGGACGCTATTTCTAAAACTTATATTCGGCTATAGAGGACACCACCAGTCGTCCCTCACATCGTCGCCCCTTCCGTCTTTCGCTGTAACCCCCCGGAACTAGGCACTGTCCTTCAGGTCCATGGGAGGGACACCCGAAGGACATCCTGCTGCTTGATCGGGTGCAGCAATGTAGCATGCAGCCTCTATCCTGATTGGACTATATGTACAAGGATCTATGGGAGGGCCGGGAAGATGAGTTGATTTTGTAACGCTAAATACATTCTGTCTCTAATCGCCTACCTACTTAAGCAGTTCGAATTTATCTCAGAAATAAACTTCAAAGGTTTGACTTCAAACAGTTTCCTCTGACTTTGTTTTATTTAAACCACGCGCACTCCAACGAGCGGAGCGGTCAGCGCTCCACGGCCACCAACCAGCATCCATATTCCCAAAATCTCAGCTAAAATACGTAACAAATTTTGTTGACCGTGGTAGGATGCACTTGTGACGAATTCCACTTACGCCCAAATTGCCCGTCGCGAAAGTTAATGGAAATCACGGACGTTGCGGGCGATTTGGGCGTAAGTGGAATTCGCCCTTGGTAGTATGTATTTTAGCAGGGATTTTGGGAATATGGACGCGGGTTGGCGCCCGTGTAGCGCTGAACCGGGGACACCGGGCTGCGTCCCCATGCGTTCCGATCCCAGTGGTGGGTAAATCCCCGGAAAATCAAGTTATTTACGTTACGTGTAAATTACACGTAAATTACATGTAAATTAAAGTCATAAAATAAATTTATTTTATCAAAATCTAAATAAAGTATTATAACATAAAAAAATTATTTAAAGTGAAATTTTGGGTGGTTTTGATTTGTGTTCTATTGTTAAGCATTAAATTTATTATTATTGCATATTTTATGTTGCAACTGTAATAACAAATAGTGGAAGGTAAAATTCTCAATTGACTAATTACATTATTCACAAGGAGTATAGAAATTTCATATTCTGTCTACAAAATATGTAAAATTATAATTGTTTTATTGTTTTTAGGAAATCTAGAATAAGGTGATTTTAATGCTGAAGAAATTGATAAATTATTGACCAATTTTTTTTTTATGCATATCACTTGTTACCGTGGAGTCTGAACATTTTAAAAATTTTGTTAATAAACTTAATCCATCATATAAAATTCCTACAAGAAAAACTCTCCCCACAAGCATATTGGTTTGAGTAATGCGGTGTTGCGCGGCCGCCTGGGAAATCTAATGCCTTGTGGGTTTTCTGCGTGGTACGGTGCCGGTGGAGCCCTGAAGGGTTCTGCTCGCGAAACGTGTTAAGTTAAATGAACTAATTATCTAATTGTGACAATTAACTCAAAACTGAATTTAATAAACTGAGACTAAATTAAAATGCCAAATGATTCAGAACTATTTAGGAACAGAACGAGGATACTTTATGGAGATCAAAACTTGGATTTATTATAACACGTCAGGATTGTAACAAGGTCAATGACGAATTGCGAGGCGAAGAAAACAAGCTTCTTCGTGCGTTCTTCTTTTTATTAATACAATGTTTTCTTTTCGAGCGCTTAGGAAGGTGGCGAAGATAAATATCTAATGTTCTAAAGTTCATCCTTAACACTTTTCTATTCAAACTTCGCGCTTCAAGAGCTTGCGCTAAACGCCGCTAGGGCGAGATCGCAACAACGGTGCCACCATACCGGCATCTGTCACTACTTTACATGACATGCTCGGAATTTCATGGTTAAAGGTGGTTAAAGGTTCGATCACATAGACAGATCGCATGTTACATTGTACAGTACTTTTATATTCGTTCATTTAATTCTATTATATTTAACAAAATATTTGGAAAATATTTTAAGGAAATATATATATACATAAATAATGGAAGTGTTAGAAGAACCTATTAGACAGCAGGCGGTGGTGTAAGTGAACATAACCTAAAAAATTATCAATAAATTTAATTCTTTCGTAGTTTACGAAGTAATTATTTGTTTTTGCGAATCATTAAGCGAAATTATTTTAAAAATATTGACTACACTCAGTTATTCGTCTCTACTTTATTCAACATACAATTAATTCCCAACAATAATATTTTTCCGATAGATACTATATACGTAAGTTACAAGTGATGCGATTACAATTTGTAGGTTATGTTGCCTCTGCGGAATTGGTATCGAACCGAATCCAGCGAATATGTGCGTGGCGTGTTTGCGAACGCAAATTGACATTACAGAAGGTATCCCGAAGCAGGCAACAATTCATTTCTGCAGGGGATGCGAAAGGTAATATAAATGGAACCAGACCCGTGTAATAAAATTTCTCTGCGAGTAACAATTATTAATTCCTTCATTCAGATATTTGCAGCCACCTGCCGAATGGATACACGCCGCATTAGAATCCAGAGAGCTGTTAACATTGTGTTTGAAAAAGCTGAAAGGTTTGAGTCGCGTGAAATTAATCGACGCAGGGTTCGTATGGACCGAACCACATTCGATGAGGCTAAAGGTATATCTAACAACTTCATTGCAGAGAAATCGTTTCCTTACCATGTACTTCGGTTTAGGTGAAGCTAACGGTGCAAGCAGAAGTAATAGGTGGCGCGGTTCTCCAACAAGTATTTATAGTCGAGTACACAGTGCACCATCAAATGTGCGACGACTGTCATCGAACGGAGGCCAAGGATTTTTGGCGTGCTCTGGTGAGCCTCGCGCGACAATAATCTGCTCGTCGCTGAGCTCAATCTTTAACCAGAGTTAGGCATTATTCGGCTAAATTTTTATTCGAATACGGATTCGTATAAATCCCCACGATTTATTCGCGAATAACAAATGACGATTTTATTCGACGAAAAATTATTCGTTATTCGCGAATAAATCTGTACCGTTATTCTAGCCAGATTCGTTTGAATAAGAATTTATTCGTTATTCGACCTGAATGAACGACGAATAAATGTGATACCCGCCATCTATCGATGGAAGTCTGTACTGTGTCCAACATACGTGTGGACGTGTGTGTCTGGAAGTGTGCGTATTAGGGTGGCTCTTATTTACTCTTGGTAAAATTTTTTTTCAATATTTTCTTCGGGGCACCCTCCAGAATAGTTGCAAATAATTAAAAAAAAATCTGTGTAAAGTTTCAGCTCGATCGGATAACGGGAAAGGGTTCCCCTGGGCCGTTAAACATTTAAATCATTATTTAACAGCTCGCGAAGTCGATTTTATATAACGTCTTCCAAGTTATTGATTAAATAAAAAAATATGTCAAACAAAAGTTGTAGATCCGGACAAGGAGCATCTTTTTTGGTGTATTACTATTTTTCGTACGACAAACGGTTTTCGAAAAAAATCCGAAAAACTAAAAAAAGAAAAAACTTTTTTTTTTCAAATTTTGAAAGTTTAAATGCTTCTAGAACGCTTCTTATTTATGAAGGTGAACAAAAAAAATGGAATTTTTATTTTCGAGGACTATTTTTTAAACATTTAAGGGGGGGGCATATACCGAAATATGCAAACAAGATAAAAAATTTTTTTTTTCTTATATTCAGTGTTTGATATGTGATGAATGTTTCCTGAAAAGTTGGGGTCGAAATTCGCAAAAAATATCGGAGATATAGACGTCAGAAGTGAGGTATTCAAATGCATTTTTCTGGATATCATGATTTTCTAGCATGTTACCCACGATTACTCGAATACTATTCAATCGATTTACTTCAAATTTTGCATGGCTATATGAAACACTGTTACTCAGTTTTGTGACGGCGTGGATATTTTATTTGATTCGTAGTTTCTTTTTTATTGCCTAAAAAGTGCAAGATTTCATGTCCGATATTTTTTCAAAATTTGAAAATTTACATGTATGTCGAACATTTCTTATTTATGAAAACTGAAAGAAATGTGTATTTTTCATTTTCAACCCTAAAGGTTAATGCTGTTACGTCTCTGCCACCAATGAGCATACTTGACTTCTAATGCGTATATCTCCGATATTTTTGCGAATTTCGACCCCAACTTTTCAGGAAACATTCATCACATATCAAACACTGAAAATAAGAAGAAATTTTTTTTTATCTTTGCATATTTCGGTAAATGCCCCCCTTAAATGTTTAAAAAATAATCCTCGAAAATAAAAATTCCATTTTTTTGTTCACCTTCATAAATAAAAAGCGTTCTAGAAGCATTTAAACTTTCAAAATTTGAAAAAAAAAAGTTTTTTTTTTTAGTTTTTCGGATTTTTTTCGAAAACCGTTTGTCGCACGAAAAATAGTAATACACCAAAAAAAGATGCTCCTTGTCCGGAACTACAACTTTTGTTTGGCATATTTTTTTATTTAATCAATAACTTGGAAGACGTTATATAAAATCGACTTCGCGAGCTGTTAAATAATGATTTAAATGTTTAACGGCCCAGGGGCACCCTTTCCCGTTATCCGATCGAGCTGAAACTTTACACAGATTTTTTTTTAATTATTTGGAACTATTGTGTAGGGTGCCCTGAAGAAAATTCAAAAATCGAAAATAAGAGCCACCCTAGTGCGTATACGTCTGAACGAGCCGAGGAAATCCCGCCTTGAAGAAGTATTCTCTTCTGGAGGCGTCGGCCATCGGTTTGAAGCGATATTTAGGATAAAGAATTATCAGATTATGTGATTGTGTATTTCGTGTGTCTTGCGCATTGCCAGGGCATCACATACATAAGTCTCTAATTGTGGAAGTAACAAGCCACGTTATTTTTCAAGCAATGCGATATAATGTTATCTAATTTAATTATAACTTGGTACAGGCTTGGGAATTAAGTGAACGCAGCGGCCGATTTTCAGAGCATGGGCTACAGGTTTTGTAACTGCAACATGTTCTTGTATGTGAATATTCGTATGACTATTTGTATGTATTTAAAAACGTTCAATGAACGCTTATAATTTGAAGAGATTGATTTTTTCATTAGTTTAAATGGATTGCCGTGAGCAAATTTTATTTAAAATAAATCAAAACGCCACTCTATATAGTACCGCGGTCTTACATCTTCCTGCAAAGTGCGAGCTATGACAAGAGTTACTTAACCTAAAACATTAGGTTTCATGGGTGTCAGTCAGTGGTGTCATGATACATCGCCGAAATCACGTGATCATTTTATTCGTCCGTTGAGTCGAATAAATTTTCAGTCAAATAAAAAAATATTCGTTATTGTCGAATAATGTCATTTTATTCGAAGATTATTCGAATAAAAATTTATTCGCACAAATTTATTCGAATACTTATTCGAATAAAAATTTAGCCGAATAATGCCCAACTCTGTCTATAACGAACGAAGCTCTTTCTCATTTTATCTACAATTTCTTTCGATAGGTACAAGTACGGCAGCGGGCGATAAATAAAAAAACGTTTTATTACCTGGAGCAATTGATATTAAAATATAAAGCGCACGAGCAGACTTTGGGCATAAAACCTATCCACGGTAATGAATCTGTTCGAATGATTTCGGAATATCGTGAAGTGAATTCTAAAGATTAGACTCTCATTTTAATCTGTGTAATAAATTTTTTAATATATCGTATTGTTTGCAGAGGGATTGGACTTTTTCTATGCAACTGAAGCGGCAGCTCGAAAAATGATTGACTTTCTTTTGAGCGTTGTACCTTGCCGCTACGATCATTCCAAGAAACTCATATCTCACGATATTCATAGCAATATTTACAATTATAAATTCACATACAGGTAAGATATGATGTTTATATATTTTTACATGAAAAAAGCAGCTTAAAATCTGTTCAGCTGAATATGGTGCAAATGGAGTGACTTAAAACAAGAACAACGGTGTGTTTCGTTTGGGCCCTGTCGCCCTTTAAGGGGGGTGAAAACTAACCTCAAAGTCAAATCGGCGCTTCCACTTTTTCGCGTATAACTCTCAAAGTACAACAGACAGGAAAAAATGTTTCGAACAAAAGATTAATGGTGCAATAAGCGCTGAAAACTTCCGTTAACAAAATATTTGAAAAAGCTTTTTTCCAGCAGATATTTTTCTTTTTAAACTCTTTTCAAAATTTTATTAACGCGAGTTTTCGGCGCTTATTCTACCATTAAACTTTTGTTTGCAATATTTATTTCTGTCTGTTGTAGTTTGAGAGTTATACGCGAAAAAGTGGAATTGCCAATTTGATTTTGAGGTTAGTTTCCACCCCCTTAAACGGCGATAGGGCCCCAGTTTTCACGGGAAATTCCCACCGGATTTCGGACTTGCATCGTAGGGAGGCGGAACGCATGCGCGCGATGACGCAGTGACGTCAAACCAATCAACGCCAAGACGGGAAACGAAACGGCGCCACCGTCAAGTCAAGCTAGCCAACCAGCGTCGCCGGGGAATCGGTTGTCGACGCTGGTTGGCTGCGGACTCACTTGCCTTGGCTAGCTTGGTTCCTTACTCATGCTGCAACTTTAATAAATCATTGAGAAACTCTAATAAAGGGCAAAATTCACAAAAGTCTCGCGTGGCGTTTACAAAAGTTGACAAAAGTACGACTCGAAAGTGTGGCGTCACGAAGCGTAATGCTAATGGCGTCCAATCACGTCACTCACTCGGCTTCGCGTTCACGTGATCACGGGCGAATTCCACTTACGACTAAATCGCCCGAAACGCCCGTGATTTTCATTAAGGTAGATTTTACTATACGCGACTGGACGCAACGTCAAGAATTTCAAAGTCGAGCTTCTCGAAAATGAAGCGCGATATCAAAAAAAGTTTCTCTTTCTTTTCGGCTTATAACAATTAAATAAATCGAGAAAAAGGAATAAAAATTTTTGATATTGCGCTTTATTTTCAAGAAAATCGACTTTGAAAGTCTCGACGTTGCGTCCAGTCGCGTATAGGAAAACCCACCTTAATGAAAATGATGCGCGTTGCGGACGATTTGGGCGTAAGTGGAATTCACCCAGAGAACGGCGGAAATCCCGTGGGCCCGTATCAGGAATAGCGGTGGGGGAGCTCCACGCTTGCGCGCGATGACGCGGTGACGTCAAACCAATCAACGCCAAGATGGGAAACGAAACGGCGCCACGGTCAAGTTACGTTTCTTGGCGTTGATTGATTTGACGTCATCGCGCTTGGATTGGTTTGACGTCATCGCGCGCATGCGTTCCCTCTCTCTACGATGCGAGTTCGAAACCGGTGGGAATTTCCCGTGAACACTGGATAGGGCCCAAACGAAATACACCGTTGTTCTTGTTTCGAGTCTCTCTAAAAACCCACAAAGGCTGCATTCCAGTCGGTGAGTCCGGGTTCGCGGTGTTCCCTTGTCAGTGGAATTATTTCGTATTGTTATAATATACCTCTTTTACAGCGTGGAGATCGTTCCAGTGTCCAGAGATAGTATAATATGTCTTCCAAGAAAATTAAGTCACCAACTGGGGGGAATAAATTCCATTTGCTTAGTGTACAAAATCACAAATTCTATTCACTTAATAGATGTGTCAAGTGGACAAAGTACGTGTGCTGTTCTAAAATTTTATTTTTACATTTGCCGATTTTTAAAAGTCGCCCCAGTTGAAATTTAATTTATTAAACACTATTGTTATTACAGTTGCAGAAGTGACCGCTACGTTCTACTGGAGACAAGCTTTTAATAGCATCTGCGAGCCGAAACAGTTAATAGAGTATACAGTGATGGATGTTGAACCAATAAAATTCAAGGACAGAAAATTCTTTCCGGGACAAGGAGCTATCTCCAATAAAGTAAATATTGCTACATAATCGAAGAGTCCTTGCAGAAAACACTGTAAGTGCTGAAATTAAAAAAAAACGCTTCTTTTATCGGAAAATGTTCTACGCGCCGATCGTAATACTATAGTGTAGAAATTGATCTCTGGCACTAACAGTGTTCTGTACACGTACTCTTCAATTCTATTACGGATGTATCATCAAGGCATGTCCACACGACGACATTTAAGACAAATTTCTCCCTTTGTTTTTAGCATGTAATCGCAGATGTGTGGTTGGTTAAAAGTTCTGATTTAGGAACAAATGATAACTTAATTCATACACGTACTCATCTTGGCCACGTGTTAAAGCCAGGCGACACCGCTTTAGGGTAACGAAGATTGAATAATAAACTAGTAACCATTTGCCTTACATCGGGCTCGTAAACGTACCGTTGCAAGACACTTAAGTCCTTTCGCGCGGTCGCTTTTGCGGGAAAAGTTTTGTCCAACTCGTTTCCAGGCTTCGAAAACACGCCGACACTAATGAAAAAGATGTCTATAGTCTGTATCTTCTATTAGATCTTCATGCGAGTACCAAATACGGCTTTATTCGGATTAGTTTTAATTATATGTAATTCGAATTACTTCTGAATAATTCCGTAGACTAATCGTGCATTATGTATAATCGAACTTATTAGGCTATCGTCAGGAAAAACTCGCTAATCCGTTGGCAATACTATCATGAGAATCTATTGAAGCGTATAGAAATTTTCATTAGTGGGTGATTCGTTCCGCACGCAGATTCTATCGTTCTAAGCTGCCAAGTACCATCAATGGCTGCACATGAACGAAGGGCCGTCGGTGCGCAAAGCGATGTCCGAGCTCGCTTTGTTCTCAAAGTAAACATTCCGCGATTGTGGGACAATACTTTGTACCATCGTAAAAACACGCCACTGTTGGGCAAAGTGTTGACTAAAAAAAGTAATAACAATTGAAACCTGAGAAAACGATTGCATTTCTAGATACGCTCTTAATGATACCAATATCAATGACAAGAATTTCGAGGCGTTGAATAAAGATTTAGTGCCGGATGTAATTTTAGTGAAAAAGAGCTACACACACGATAGAGTGACACGTCGTAGAATGAGAGCTTGGAAACTAAAGCACATGGTAAAAGATGGAGACATTATGAGTGCAGACAAGTAAGTGATTTTTTGTTATCCTTCTAAGATGGGTGGGATATATATACCTATTTCTAGTGTTAACGATTTAAATTTCTTGAAACAATGGTTGATCAATTAGTTTATTTTGTTTATTACTCCTTTCTTCTTTCAGTGATTACTGCGAGTTTTTGGAGGACATTGAGGAAGATCCAGAGATGAGGCAAAATATAAATGTATTCAGAGATCGCGTGAAAACAATTCCTGTAGACACTAATGAATTATCTGATCCCAGCTGCCCACAGGTTACCCTCGAAGAAATGCTGGACGATCTTGCGATCGACGATGTTGAAGTACCCCATGTTTTGTAAAAAAAACTTTGAATAAAAATATAATATTAGCTGTAATTTAATAAAGTATATCCTGAGTATCCCACAAAACTGATAAATAATCTTCAATGTAAATAGTATGGAGCGGGCTATGTCGTTTATCACCATTTTTTTTTTCGATATAAATTCATTCCTTTGAAATATCTGAAGTGTTCGATATCGAGTTTTTATGACATTTATAGGTATTTTATATAACGCGACATTTTTATGGAACGGAATATCCGCGTTATACGAGGGTTACCTGTATACGAAATCTAAAATATTGGGTGAATAAAGACACAATATATTTAATTTACAGAAAATATAACAAATTTATTACGAAACTGCGCTTTTTCATGCGCTTCAAAAGCCGAGAATTTAAATCTCATATACCTGTCAATGTTTCCGCGTGTTCGCTTTGTAATAGATTTTTTTTTAATAATTGCAACATTGTTTTAAGGTTTGCAATTTTTTCGTACACCTGTGTTTCTGTTTCAGTCCCCTTAATTCGTGTGATACCTCCTCTTCATTCTTGCTGCATCCTTCCGCAGTTCTTGTTTTGTCGGTGAATGGAATATCCTCTGTGGTGACACAAGATGTACCTTTGTGTACACACGACATCCTTACTTGGTCTCTTGCTTTAACGCCAAATGTAACTACAAATAATAGTAGTATTTTCATAAGACGATTCTCCTATTTCAGATGAAGTATAATGTAACGTGAAAATGTATTTTTACCTACAGAAACGTACAAAAAAAGATGAACTCTCATCCTTTGATACTTCCGTGTGTTTTTCGCTGGTTCCTTCCCCTGTATCTTGCGGAGTGTGTACCTTTAATTATACAAAACCAACTTTAAAACATTTTACAACACAAAAATTTAATAATGTAACATACTCGTAATGTAATATACCACGTGGTTTTCACCTTGTGCACGATAAGGAGGTCCTCTCAAAATCCTCACTCTTGAAATGAACCAAACATACCATGCTGTATTTAGGCAAAGACGACTCATCTAACTCCAAACTATTTACCATAATTGGCGTCTCATACCATTTTTTTGGAAACCTAACAAATGAATTATAAAAGGAATTGCTTTCTCATGCAAGAATATTTTTGTGCGAAACCTTTATCTTCTTTATACTTACATATGAAAAGTTAGTTTCGTTGTTTCCTCCAACACATCCTGTTTAAAATTCTTCCTGGAAATTCTATTTCTGCAGCCTTTTACCATACAGATAGTCATTTTTACTCAGGTACCACCATGCCTACTAACAATTCATAGTTCTAGACACTTTTAATGCTTCAAATATAGCATTCTCCCTATTTTATTTGGGACTTTGATACTACTTACGCAATTTCGAACTCGTACCAAGCAATAATATATTGTAAAATAAAAGCTGCAGCACAGTGAGTCCAGGTCACTGATCTCTATATAGTATTTCCACTGCCTTTACTAATTTGTTGTTTCTGTTTTATATTTTTTTCCGGTCCCGAGTCTGGAAGAGCTCGAGTACTTCGTAACTTATTCACAATTCGTTTTAAAGAAGTGACTTGCTTCTTCAACCGAAAAATGTGCTGCTTATCGACATGCCTCAACCGCTTCAACGCTTGTATTTGCTTTTTCTGCACAAGGATATTTTTCCACATCGACCTCGGGATTTTTGCATATCGATGATCATGAACGATAGGATGAATGCGACGTGTCGTAGTCGGTGTTTCTCCGTTTCTGCGCGTACTAGTACTTGCCGCTTCGGTTGCTGAACTCGTAGAAGGTACTTCATCCACCTGACATTGCCTCTTATCTGCACATATTATATTATTAGTTATTTGTGCACTATTATTTGAATTGAATTTCATAGTCATATAACGAACAAACGGGAAGACAATGAGTTCTTTACTCCCACCATGACATTGGCATTGTCAACACATACCCCAACCATGTTGCGTAGAGACAAATTGTATTTCTTTAAAGAATATAGAAAACACGTGTATAAGTTTTCTGCTTTAGCATCCGAAAGTTTAACTAAATCTAATATATATATGTACATATCTGATCGTTGTGAACATAATGTATTAAAAAACAAAAAATTTTCGTATCAAATATGTCTGTGGTTTCGTCTATTAAAACAGAAAAGAATTTGCCCTGTAATCTTTCCGTACTTTCTGTAATAATGGACTTATTTGTAATATTTTTAACAATAGCTGTCATTTTAGTTCGTTCCAGACATGTGTGAGAGTAAATTTGGGTCTGGCAATGCCTTCCGTAGTATTCAAATGAAAAAATAAAATTAAAAATTTAAAAAAAACCCACGACGATGTAAGCAAAACTTAACAATAAAAAATAAAACGCTGTGCTCTAAAAAGTTGTGCTTACATTAGAGCTCTTACTACCCGACACGATGGGTACCCGGGTACTCGTGAGATACTCGGGTATGCATGAAATACCCGAGTAAATGAGTTAGTTGATAATTCCGATTTGACAGCCGATCCTCTTTCGATTATCAATCATTTTCCGCTAACATTACTAATGAACGGAATAAACTTCAAGACATTCTGTCATAATATTCATAATCGTAACGCGCATATTCTGTTCATTACTGATGTTAGCCGAAAATGATCGAAAGTCGAAAGACGCTCGGCTGTCAAATCGGAATTCTCAACTATCTCATTTACTCGGGTGTTTCACGGGTATCCGGGTAGTCGAGTAATTTTTGTCTACCCGAGTAATCGTAAATTTTTTTTATTGCTACTCTACTGCAGCGCCGCCCGGCGGCCAAATGCCATAAAATATGCCTAAGAACTAGGGCTCTTACTTTTCGCGGGTTTCCGGTTACCCGGGTTTGCGGGAAATACGGTTACGATTACCCGATACTTGTGTTATACGGGTAATCGACGAAATACCGGTTATTGCAGTGGATCATAACAAACCTCTTATTATACCTTTTTGTTTCATGAATATTGTTAGTTATAAATTATTAGTAATATTGCAAATTGCTTCTGCGCTGTCATCCTCAGTTTTTGAGAAATTCGATTTTGAAAAAAAAATGCAAATTTGCGCAAACAGTAATGAATAACTATTACTGTCTCGACACAAAAGATGTTCAACGTTGAAAATTTGCAGTTTTTTTTTCAAAATCGAATTTCTCAAAAACTGAGGATGATAGTGTCAAACAGTTTGCGGATTCGTTTTCAGCGCTCCAAAACATATAAGAAACGGCTATTAAATGTTACAAGTCCAGATGGCTGTCGAACTGTGTTACCCGTATCATACGGGTATCGAGTACCCGTAACCGTATTACCCGTAGACCCGGGTAGCGCCCGGGTATCAGCCGGTTAACCGAGTACCCGGGTATCAAGAGCCCTACTAAGAACCAGCCGGCAAACGATACCCAACTAATGCAAAAAACCGCACGAAGAATCGGTGCAGTAGTTTCTGAGAAAAATGGGAACAGACACCACCGCACACAAACAATACAACCTCTTACCCTAAACGCATATACCTTCTCCGTTCTGTCGTGGGTAAAAATGGCGGCGTGATTGAAACGATCTATCACGCTCTGTTGCATCCATGCATATCGTCACTTCTGCCACCTTTACGTTGTCAGCGAAAGCCCTTTTAACAGCACTACTCAGTCCCTCTTTTGGATGTACCATGTTCATGATATGCGCGTCGCTATTCCCATGTATCTGTAGGTCGCTTTTCTTTGCTGTTAAAAATTTCGAGCAAACCGTGCACTTCGCTTTCAGCGGGTCTTCGGCTTGTTGCAGCCAAGGTTTGAGATCTGGGTCCTCCAGCCAAGCTTCTCGAAATGCTTGCCTCTTTACTTTCTTAGCAGGCTGACGGGTGGAGCTGCCAGCACTGCCTATTCACGAAATACTAATTATTATTCATAAACTATTAAAAAACAATTTCAACAAAATAATCATTGAACCAAGAAAGCATAAAAGAGAAAGTTACATTGGTGGCGTTCCACTTACGCCCAAATCGCCCGTGATTTTCATTAAGGTGTGTTTCCCTGTACGCGACTGGACGCAACGTCAAGAATTTCAAAGTCGATTTTCTCGAAAATGAAGCGCGATATAAAAAAAAGTTACTCTTTCTTTTCGACTTATAACAAGTAAATAAGTCGTAAAAGAGGAATAAGATTTTTTGATATTGTGCTTCATTTTCAAGAAAATCGACTTTGAAATTCTTGACGTTGTGTCCAGTCGCGTATAGGAGAACCTACCTTAATGAAAATCGCGGGCGTTGCGGGCGATTTGGGCGCAAGTGGAACGCACCCATTAAAGATACATCTTACTTGAATCAACCTGTGCGTCTGAGCTACTAACAGCTGCATTGGCGGGTCTAGCAAAACCGGTATCAATGCTTGTAGTATCTGCATCGCTAGGTACAGACATCGATGCTCTCGCTTCGTGTTCTATGTTCATGATATGCATGTCAGTCGCGGCGTGTTGCTCTAGGTGAGCTTTCTTCGCGTTTAAATATCTCGAGCAAACTCTGCACCTCGCTTTGAGCGGGTCTTCGGTTTGTTGAAGCCAGGGTTTCAAGTCTGGGTCCTCCAGCCAAGCCTGGCGAAATGTTTGCTTGCTTACTTTCTTAGAGGGCGGAAGGGTGAAGCTGCCTATTCATGAAACACTAATTATTATTCATAAACTATTAAAAACCACTTTCAAGAAAATGATCGGCTATACTTCCGAAAACCGGTCAAACCCGATTGGGCTGAAATTTTGCAAATAGGTTCATGTTGCATAAAAATAACGTTTGCGAGAAGGATTTTTGGCGACTCGAATTTTTTTTTACCATTTCAATGCCATTCCCTACCTTACCGACAGAGCGGAGAATCGGATACAACAGTTATTCAATGCATTCTCCTTATTAATCTCCTAAAATCTATAAAACAGAGATCAACTTAGAAAGAGATATCAGCTTGATACTGAGTATTAGTATTGGTTTGGGTTAGATTGGGGCGGGGGCCGCGCGCCCGCTCGCGGGCGCGTAAAGAACGGTAGCGTGACTCGTGCGCCTATTCCAGAGATAGAAACAATGTTGCGAGAAAGATTTTTAGCCATTTAAGTTAGGATCCAAGGCGATTACTCTGTCGGTAAGGTAGGGAACGACATTGAAATGGTAAAAAAAAAATTCGAATCTCCAAAAATCCTTCTCGCAAACGTTGTTTTTATGCAAAATGAAGCTATTTGCCAAACTTCAGCCCAATCGGGTTTGACCGGTTTTCGGATGTTTCGCCAAATGATCATTGAACGCAGAAAGTATAAAAGAGAAAGTTAAATTAAAGATACATCTTACTGGAATCAGTTTGTGCGTCTGAGCTGCTAATAGCTGC
Organism: Andrena praecox; assembly: GCA_963932275.1. NCBI lineage: Eukaryota > Metazoa > Arthropoda > Insecta > Hymenoptera > Andrenidae > Andrena > Andrena praecox. The sequence continues at coordinate 41,141,300 of OZ010731.1, forward strand.
ATTGGCAGGTCTAGCAAGACTGGTATCGATGCTTTTAGTAGCTGCATCGCTGGGTACAGAAATTGATGCTCTTGCTTTCTTTTGTATGCTCATGATATGAATGTCACTATTAGCGTGTAGTATAAGGAGACTTTTCTTTGCTGTTAGAACTTTGGAGCAAACTGTGCACTTGGCTTTGAGCGGGTCATCGGCTTGTTGAAGCCAGGGTTTGAACTGTCGGTCCTCCAGCCAAGCTTGGCGAAATGTTTGCCTCCTTCCTTGCTTCGCAGCGGGGAGGACGAAGCTGCTATCACGGCCTATTCATAAAATTCCATACAACATTGGAAACCAATTTCAAGAAAATAATCATTGAACAAAGAAAGTAAAAAGCCTAGCAACACTGGTGTCGCTACCTGTATAAAATATAAAATATCCATTATTAGGACATTTCTAATATCAGAAACCGGAATGGTCGACGAAGAAACACCCCGGCGCAACACTACTAAAAGAATTGAAAAGGAGAAATATTAAAGGAAGAAAGTAATGAACGTAATAAGTTCCTTGTTCGAAAAGATACTTTAATTTTTCCCGAAACGATCGCTTCTAAAATTATACTCGTGCAAAAGTATTGAATAATTGTCTTACCTGATTCTTTGTTCATACTGGAAGTTTAATGATACGCAAAACAACTCTAAAAAATGGCACAATTCGCAACGTATTACGATTTCGAAGCGTAGCCTGCGCGGCGCGTGGTGGTGTGCAGCGTGCGAAGGAAATAACCAGCAATAATCAGCGTGGTGAGGAAATTCCCAGTGTGGCGAGGAAATCCGCCGTCTAAAGAGAGGGGGATATGTTGCGCACGTCCACGCATGCGCGCGATGACGCCGCAACCGTCGAACCAATCAACGCCGAGAAAATCGCTGGAAAAATCGCCAACGCCAGCGCCAAGTGAGACCGCAGCCAACCAGCGTCGACAACCGATTCCCCGGCTAGAGCACTAAAGATAGAGCACTAAAGAGGTGAGTATGCGCATCCGCCATATTGGGTCCTCTGGAGAGAGAATATTATTGAGTACCCGCCTTTTTGAGTATTGTCAAAGTCGCTTTATAAACCAAATATAAACTTAAGTGTAATATAATACTCTAATAATGTGTCGTACTACCATGTACCAATATCAACAACGCATATTTTGTTTATAAAGTGAATCTGGCAATATTCAAAAAGGCGGGTACTCAATAATCTTCTCTCTCCAGAGGACCCAATATGGCGGATGCGCATACTCACCTCTTTAGTGCTCTACTAAAGAGGTAAGTATGGCGCATCCGCCATCTTGGGTCCTCTGGAGAGAGAATATTATTGAGTACCCGCCTTTTTGCGTATTGTCAAATTCGATTTATAAACCAAATATAAACTAATATGTAATAAAATACTCTAATAATGTGTCGCGCTACCATGTATCAATATCAACAACGCATATTTTGTTTATAAAGTAAATCTGACAATACTCAAAAATCTTCTCTCTCCAGTGGACCCAATATGGCGGATGCGCATACTCACCTCTTTAGTGCTCTACCACGGCTCCGTCTAATAGACTATGGCCGGTATTCACAAACGTGTCTTAAGATTAAGCAAATGCTTAAGCATTCGGCATCCTTTACTAGCTACTAGGGTTAGTAGAGGATGCCGCATGCTTAAGCATTTGCTTAATCTTAAGACACGTTTGTGAATACCGGCCTAAGGGCGGTATTTTCAGTCGTTGCTTATTCTTAAGCACATGCTTAAGCATTCGGCATCCTTTATTAGCTACTAGGCTAGTAGAGGACGCCGCATGCTTAAGCATATGCTTAAGAATAAGTAGCGACTGAAAATACCACCCTTACGGCCGATTTCTTCACCTTCAGTAATCTTCCAGTTAGAGTTATGTTCCACATAACTGCCAAATGATAGCATCCAATTGGCTTAGAGCATATAAATGCTCTAACGGCCGATTTCTTCACCTTCAGTAATCTTCCAGTTAGAGTTATGTTCCACATAACTGCCAAATGATAGCATCCAATTGGCTTAGAGCATATAAATGCTCTAATACAATTGGTCGTTCACTGACCGGAAGATTACTGAAGGTGAAGAAATCGGCCGTAAGCCAATTGGTCGTTCGCTGACCGGAAGATTACTGAAGGTGAAGAAATCGGCCGTAAGTCTTAAGCAACGACAGTGAATACCGCCCAAAATCGCTCGTGAGTCTCATTAGGGCAAGTTTCCCTAAACGCGACTGGACGCAACGTCAAGAATTCCAAAGTCAATTTTCTCTAAAATGAAACGCGATATGAGAAAACGTTACTCTTCCTTTTCGATTTATAACAAGTAAACAAGTCGAGGAAAAGGAATAGTATTTTTTGTTATTGCGCTCCATTTTCGAGAAAATCGACTTTGAAATTCTTGACGATGCGTCCAGTCGCGTATGGGAAAACCTAGCTTAATGAAAATCACGGGCGATTTGGGCGTAAGTGGAATTCGCCCCACATAGGTAGCCAAGTCAAGTGAGGCCGCGGCCAACCAGCGTCGCCGGGGAATCGGTTGTCGACGCTGGTTGGCCGCGGCCTCACTTGGTTTGGTTAGTTGGCTTGGGGTGGCGCTGGCGTCGGTTGGTTTCCCATCTTGGCGTTGATTGGTTCAACGTCGCGGCGCCATCGCGCGCATGCGTGGCGTTCCCCCACCGCCAAAAAAACTACCGGGTAACTTAGTTGCAGGGATCGGCGGGTTTAAGTTACCGCTGATGGAGGGGAAAACACCTACAGGAGCGGTGGTCACGCGCGCATGAACTGCACTGCGTCAGTCACGCACACATAACCACCGCTGTTGTAACCATGGACCTGAACGAAGTAGTTCTCAGAAAAATATTTTGAGAACAACATCTTACAAATAGCGAATTCGGTATCTCGCACTCACTCTGTGCTGGTGCCAGAGAATGACTTGGATTGGTTGATTCTCATAGAGCTATCTTCGTCTCGGTCAGAACAACCAATCAGGGTCGTTTTCTGGCACTAGCACGGAGTCAGTGCGAGATACCGAATTCGCTAAAAAGCTCCATTAAAATCGGCGTGTGCGGGTTCCATATGTTCTTCTCCCCGCCACAAAATAATCTCATCAGCGCCATCTGTTACCAAATATTTTCAACTTTATTGATCCCAGCGCCTCTGGTGGAAAGTGCCGCCCCCTAAATTTTGCCAACAGATCGATATACGGAGTGCCCACCCTTGGTTGTAACTGTTTCCCTCTCCATCAGCGGTAGCTTAAGCCCGCCAATCCCTGCTTAGTTATGCCCCACGCTAGTTCATACAGGGTTGCCAGGGATTCTTTGTGGCCAAACATCTACAGGAGCGGTAGCAATGCGGACGTGTGCTGACGCTAGCGCCAAACCAGCCAAGTGGTTCCAACGCGAAGCCAACCACGGCCAACCAGCGTCGACAATCTATTCCCCGGCGACGCTGGTTGGCCGTGGTTGGCTTCGCGTTGCGGCCACTTGGCCGACTTGGCGCTAGCGTCAGTTCACGCACACATTACCACCACTCCTGTAGGTGTTTGGCCACAAACAATCCCTGGCAACCCTGCCGTTCATATCATATCTGTTTGGTTAACCCTTCGGTACCGAAAATGGCATTTCGTACGATATCGTATTTACGTACGAACGGTGATGTCATAAAATGTTGCGGGTAAGTTCGGTGCCTTGAGCCGACTTTTCCTTTGCTTTCGCTACCTGTATGATGTAAGATTTCGATTCAAGATACAGTTTTACGATTTCACATGATTTACGATCTGTTAACTATGCTACGTGGCTGCGAACAATTTGCAGATATATTGCAGAAAACGACTGTAACCCCTTTCAATTTGGTTTGTAGATTAACCAAAAGATATTTCGCGGGGTCAGGCAAAGAGACAAAAGATGTGGGTCAAGTGCCAGTGACAATCCGCAGAAGTGTTCAGGATGCATTGATGGACAAACAAGAACGGTTGTATCGAGAAGCTATGAAAGGTACCATCACTGTGCCCACAGTTGAAAATGTCGGCTTGGTGTCGGGCGTGCCAGAGGAACACATAAAAACCCGCAGAGTTCGTATCTATCGCCCTGCAAAAAGTGCAATGCAATCCGGCACAAATAATATACACTTGTGGCAGATAGACTTCGACACGCGAGAACGTTGGGAGAATCCGCTGATGGGATGGACTTCGACGTGGGTTCAACGATTTACACAGTCTTTAATTATTAGCGTTCTTTATTAACGTTGTATTCCAATCTGCAGGGGTGATCCCATGTCTAATGTCAAAGTGGAATTTGCCTCGGAGAGGGAGGCTATCGCGCATTGCGAGAAAATGGGATGGGAGTATTATATACAAAAACCGAATGTCAGTAGTCCTAAGCCTCGCAGTTACGGCGCCAATTTTGCATGGAACAAGCGTACCAGATCTTCAACTAAATAAAGAACAGCAGTCTCTTAGAAAGGAATAAATATAGTCCTGTAAATAGCTCCCTTCCTGTATATGCATATATGTACGTGTGTATGTGTCTAGTCGTTCCGGCATGTAAAATTCTGAATATCGAATAAATTTTTACGAAAGTACAGCTGCGACCGATTTCCGAACTTTCTAACAGCTCCGTCGAAACTACTATGATGGTAACGTCGCAATCTACCCCACCAATTTTATCGATAAACGCCACAATTTATTCTTTAGGAATATTTATATAATATCATTTTTACATGGGTTAACATTCTTATTATTCGTCCTCTGTTAATTATTATTAGTATCTTTATTATAACATCAGATTTGATTAGATTGTGTATTTTAAAATGCAGCGTTTGCTTGTATTAGCTTACGGATTACATCGAGCATTGTCATTGCATAGGGCAGGAAAGTACAGTAAATTCAAAAATATCGTTCCACCCGATGCACGCCGGGAAAAGTTCCCCTTCCTGGGCGCCGGTCGGCTGGAGGCGATGCGCAGGCCGGATGCGCATGAAATAATTATGTGGCCGGCGCTGCTCGATGTGATGGGTGACCGCGAAAAATAACCTATATGCTATGTGGCGACAAATATACAGTTGCTATTTTGTTATTTTGCGCTGCATTTGTATGCTTTTAATACCGCCGAACATCCTGACAAAATTTGATTTACTTAAGATCTACGAAGCAGAGGGGTGCAGTTACTCGTGGTTAGAGAATCCAAATTTCGTGGCGGTCGGAACGATATTTTTGACCCCAGTGTGCTCACGTTCGGTCGAGTATAGGTAAAGGGTTGGAGGAAAAGCATGTGTCGAGTGCATTTTAGAAAATATTAACCGAAGAGTACACGACAGCCAAGTGTACTTATCTTTGCTCGATTACTGTCAATGAACTCGCAAAAGAAATCAGCTGCAGTACAATGCCAATCTACGGAAACATTCGACTAAACAGAATTGATGCGTATGGAAGAACAATGCTCGACCTTTTCGTTTGTAAATTTATACAGTAACTCCCGGTTAAGCGTCCGCGATTCGGTTTGTCATGTAGCATCGCGCGACGAAGAGAGCAAATGAGACACTGAGAGCGAGTGAGAAGAGCAATAGCAAGAGACGGTCAAGCTTTGCGCGGCAGGTCGATGGCAAACTGGGGCTACAATATCGCACTCCTGCTGAATTATTCAGACTATCCAAAGCTTAAATTTTTATATTTCCCATTTACGCTCTCGAGGGTCTTAGGAATGATTTTCTGTGATTTTCCGGCTGAAGATGTAAAACTTGATGGTATTACCTCGTGTTCAAATTCATTTTCATCCGAGAAATCTCTGTAAACCATTCACAAGATCCTCGAGAACATTTTGAGAAATATAAAAATTTTCATTTTCGATAAGTGAATAACTTGCGGGGGAAGTTAGGCAATCCGGAAATTCAGAAAATTATGCAACTTTGTGTGCAAGTAGAGTATCTCATCCGTAACATAAACTTATTTCTTGTTTGTGTCATCGTGCGGGTTTAGGGGGTGAAATCACACCTTGGCAAAAGCTGCAGAATTTTCCTTTTTTTTTTTTCATTTTCCAGGAATATTTCGAGAACGGTGTGAGATATCGAAAAAAAGTTCAAACAATAGTTGCATCTTTTTGTACATCTATAAACCTGCGTAAAAATAATTCTCGGATTAAGGGTTGATGGTGGGGGTAGCGCGAAAAGTATGGATTTTTGGATAATTATTTTTACGCAGTTTTGTGGATATAAATAATGATGCAACTTTTGTTTAAACTTCTTTTCCACGAAACAGAGAATTCTGAATTTTAAAACCGCACTGTGGCTTACAAAAAAAATAGGTTTGTCGTTATCGGATTAACTACTCTCCTTGCACACAAAGTTGCATAATTTTCTGAATTTTCGGGTTGCCTAACTTTCCTTGTTCCGCGAAATTGTCGCTCTTATTTACTGACGTCTGCCGGTGTAGCGAGTTCACTTGCGCTGCATCAGCAAAAGAAGGTGGTGGGAATGACTCGCGGACGTTACTCCGGGGTGAAAAGTGGACGCACATTCGGGGAGTACTGTATCGCGAGATGGTCGTTCTTGCAGACTAACAGGGATTATTAAACTATTTACAAGTTTGAGCTAAAGGAACGTTTCACTGCTCTTTTAATTTCTTCCACATCTGACGAATTATTACAACGCTAATGTAACATTTTCTGCTCTATTTATCTGCTCTCTCTCTCTCTCTCTCTCTCTCTCCCCCCCTCGTTCATTCCTCTCTTTCTCTTTCTTACTTGTTTCATACTTCCGTCATTGTCAGATGTTAAACCATAGAATTTATACATTTTCATCTACCGTGAATTCCTAACCTGTGTACTAAGCCATTGTACGATAAATCGGGAATATAAATAATCGACAACAGAATATTGATTGTTAAGAATCATCGTTACCGCTTATTTTCACATAGTCGCATGACAAGTTTCATTGAAATTAAATTGCGTGAAACGCGGAAGAAGAGAAAAAAGCTATTTCCCTTCAATACCTGGATTATCATTGACCCTGCGCCAATAGATCGTTTAAATCTATCGTTTAACATTATTATCGTTAGTAAATCTTTCCTACGCCAACGCTTTTCTCTTTTCATCCAAGTATGTGGAACATTCGATTTTCTATTTCGTATTATTTTACGTGTGTTTGCGACCTCTGTTGTCATATCGAGATATTATTCATATAAGTATAATGTGTGTTGAAAATATCTGTCAGACACGAGAAATCAATCGAAACGAATACGACCAACTGAACCGAGTGATCAATCATACGTGCCGGTGTTGGAAGAAAAGCTGTAAATTGCGACAATTAATTATCATTTAAGAGTAATTCTCTGACGGTGTGTTTAAATATGTACAGACTTGAGCAGGTGTTCAACGATTTTCTATTCACACGCACGCACGCAGCAGCACGCAGAAAGTTGCGCCATCTGAAAAATTATAACCTAAACAATTTCGGAGCTCCCAGAGGGGCGTCCGAGTGTGATTGTACAGTTTTCTCTTTTGGAATCTCGCTATCCCGATGCTTTGTTAGGATAGCAAAGTCGCGTATGTCCAGTCTCTTGTGTTTTGGTATATTTATAAGTACATGTAATATCTAGACGTATCGCGCGTATATACGCCAATTATGAATAAAACTACAATATATTTATGCCTTTAATTGACATGATACATAGCTTTTACGATGCGTGCCTTGCAAAGATCACCGTTCGGAATTGAATAGCTCTCGAAACGTTTAGTTTTTCTCTTCTCTTTTTATTTTTTACCTTTCCCCCCCCCCCGGCCATTCGACTCGTTTATTCGCCAGCGCTCTGGCTCGTGCTCCTCCGATGCTATGTCTCTGAAGATAACGCGCGAAAAACAGATTTACCAAGCATTAAGCATCAAATGCTAAACCCTAAAAGTAACGTACGGCGTACGTTCTAACGAGAGATTTACGTAAATTTGTCTCGTACCCATCGCGCTCGTACGAATATTCGTAATATGAAAATCTAGTATACACGTTTACACTTCTGTATATGTATATTAATTCACAATCGTTTTCTAATAATAGGCACTATAGGTCGACGAGAGGTCGTGGCGTGTTAATGGCAACGCATATCCGTGAAAAGGAAAAATTGAGAGAGGTTAGGTGAAAATCTATTGTTATCTAAATCAATAACTTCCTTGTGTCCTTACTTCAAGGATTTAAATGCCGTAAAATGAAGACGGTCCAATACGGTTACAGTAAAAATTCAACTAATTACTACAAAATTCGTTGTTCCTTTCTCTATGCATCTCTCTCTCTCTCTCTCTCCCTCTCTCTCTCTCTATCTCTCTCTCACACACACTCTGTCCTCGCTTCGTCTTTCTTGCTCCCTTTTCTCCTCTCTCCCTTTCTGTCTCCTCATTATCCCTTAAATTTTTATTTCATGTTATAATAAGTACTTGTGACGTGTTTGCTTTACGTATTGGATATAGTAATACTCGTCATCGAAGATTCGAAAACTCATTCGATAAAAAGTGTACAGTGAAAAATTGTCAACGTGAGATTGTCAATAGTTGAAGGAATAAGAATTAAATAACCTGTACCGTTTCCCGGTGTACAGTTATTTGATGCATCTTTTTGTGCAGAAATTGTTGCACGCTCGCGCGAATGTAATCTTACTTGAAATAGGAATGTGTTGCTTTTAAATTAAACGAATCGATTTTACGAGTATCCAATGAAATCATACGGAGAATATCCGAGCCCTTGAGACGCATTAATAATTACAATTAGGCATTAGAAAACTTATTAGCCGCTCTATTCCTCCGAGGACGAGTACGAATAAACATGTATCGGATTTAGTTCACGTAAGCGTCCTTCGTTATATTTCCGATGAATCGAATGAAATGAAGAAGGCCAAAGTGATAATTAATCGAATCGTAGTATCTACATATTGCTCTACACGTTCAATGACGCCTCGTTCCATTTGATTCATCCATTACCATAAAGAGGCGCCCCGATCGAACTACCAACTGTATTAGAAACTTAGAGTGTCAAACGAAAGAGAGAATAATCATGTCGACGGGAAAATCAACGGATCAATATTAATCGCAGTGTAAAGTACAGTCGAGTATCCAATGCTTCTCTAATATCAATTGGGAAACCTAGAATTTCGATACGCCAACTAGTGACAGAAAATTTAACTACTGAGAGTAGGTCGAAATCCGTCGAAGTCCATATGATTATCCGTGTTTACATAGACACGTTGTGAAAAACAAGCGTTTTTAAATTTTTTTGAACACTAAATTTTTACTTATTCGAGTAATAAATACTTATTCGGAATGTCTGCTGGGATCCGGACCTACTTTCAATGGTTTGCCAACTTACCACCACAGCGCTGAAATCTAAGCCACGCCTCCACTAAGTTTCCCAATACAATTCGTCGTATTTTTTCGTACTCATTCGAGCAACAGCAATCGTTTACCTCGCTGTACGGCGGTTATAATTGTGCGCGCGTATGTGTGAAATTGATTTGTTTCATAATAAATCGCAGCGCAATTAACTGCCCGCTAAGAGCCACTTCTTCGACTTTTTTGTCGTAGCAGAAGAATCGGTTCGCGAAAGATGATTGTGTCGAGTAATTTTTAGTAGTTCTTTTTATTCGACAATTTTATTCGGAGTAAATTTACTCCGCTTTCAGATAACGTTTTTGATTTTGTCCGTGCTTTCATTTAAAATTTATTCAAAACATTCATAAACTTGGGTAAAATGCAAATTATGAATTTCATTATATCTTGCAATATCATTAATAGAAGAGTTGGTTTCTTCCTCCTCCGAATAGAATTATTTAACTAATTGCAAATAAATATCGACGAAGGTAATTATTGAGATAATTCACCTGGGGAGTAAGTCTACGTGATCCGGAAAAATTGAATTATTCGGACAATTGCTCGAAACTTATTGAAATGATATTTTGAATAATTACGAAGATATTTTTATTGATACTTTTTGATTTAATCAGAAGTATTGTAAAATTCGACCTACATACTTAAGGCATTGCATATCTGTGTAAACCTGTCATACGAATTGGACGTGATTGAAGGTACATTATCTACATTTATGCGATTGTTTTTATTATTCCTCCCTTGTTATACTCCCATTATTGCTGAACGTAGAGCCTAGACATTAATTTTATATACATAGTTCCACACTAAGAGAGAAAGGAAAAAATTCTTTCAGTAAATTCGATACAACCGAATTCGTGGTTCACATTTTATACAAGTTTCGCGAAGTTTTAAATAAATTTTGAAGAAAGGTACATACGAAAAGAAAGATCTCAATTTGAAGGGAGAATAACAGTTTCTCGAATACAGACGTACTTTTATCTGTCGAAGACTTTTTAATCGTTCGACATGTTGGGACAAAAAAAAGGGTGAAAAATTCGTTACTTGCCAGGGAAGACCCCGAATCCGGAAATTCAAAAAATTCTGAAACTTTGTGAATATGTAGGGGATTTCCTCCTGATTACAACGCACTTATTGTTTGCTGTCCAAATTCACCCTAAGGGGGTGAAATTAACCCCTGAAAATTCTGCTATTTTTCCATTTTAGTTTGTAACTCGCAATCTGTAAGAGATAGAAAAAAAGTTTCAGGACGAAAGTTACTTCATTTAATTAGATCCATCATATGGTAGAAGTTTTATCAATTGTTAAAAAAATTGAAAAAAACTAATTTAAAAAAGTAACTTCTGTCGTGAAATTTTTTTCAACTTACAGATTGCAGGTTACAAAATAAAATGGACGAAATTTTCAAGGGTTAATTTCACCTCCTGAGAGTGAATTTGGGCAGCGAACAAAAAGTGCGTTTTAATCAGGAGGAAATCCTCTACATATTCGCAAAGTTTCATAATTTTTTGAATTTCCAAGTTTGAGATCTTCCCTTGTTGGTTAGTAAAATTGATTGATTCCAATTCCATAACAAGGAGCTTTCGTGAATTTTTTTGCCTTCATTGGTCTATATCTCTTTGCCAAATGTTATCTTAAAATCTGTTTTAAATAAGAAGGATCTTGCAGCAAGAGGGGTGCAGCTCCATCTTCGCCAACTTCGAGTAAATTAGAAAAAACTGTTTATAAAATTATTGCTTTGACTTACAATTAAAAAAAAGAACACCAATTTCAAAATATTTATTTTCGCACAATAAGTGGTAGTTATTGAGTTGATCAGTTTTTATTTCCAGTTTTGGCGAATTTTTCAAATCTGCAGCATTTGTATTGCGCAAAATAGTAATGGGTGCAGATTCAAAATTTGCAGTAAATCGCTCATTTTTTATCGGATTTGCATGATCACGTGCACCAAACGATGTATATTTTATTACATATATTACACTGCACCCCTCTTGCTGCAAGCTCCTCAATTATTCAAATTGCAAGAAGAACTTTAGAAACCTGTAAAAATTTAGACCAATGTCATTCAAGATTTTTAAGGTACATCGTCCGTTCATCGTTTTTGGAAATCTACATATAAAGTGTTCTGTTCCGCGTGGTATAAAACGTCCCGTTCCTTCGCAACAGTGAATAAAAAAATTCTCTTTCAAAATTTAATAAATTTAAGCCCTTCGTAACGGAATTAGTGAAAACCACCCAGTATACATAAAAAAAAGATAATATTTACTAAATAATATTTAGAAAATGAATTCCCTTCAGTGTTTCCCAGGCGTTTCAATTATAAAACGAATCATTTTCACACATTACCCGTAGGTACGCTCTAACGTAAACGTGTAATCATGCTGTAATGTATAGCAGAAGTGTCGTGATTTTATTGATCAATTCTGAAGAAGCCAAATTTCGTGGTACGTTCGTGTTCTACGTTTATAGTGATCTGAGTCGCATTAAGTCAACTGCGATGCTAACGATCTACGTCCTTTAAAAAAAAAAAAAAAACGTAACGAAAAAACGATAACTCTGCCACGATACAATCCCCTTCGAAAGTTCGCACGTGGCCTTTTCCCCTTCCGTCTTCTCTTTCCCTCTCTTTTCCTTGTCCCTTCTCGCCTTTCCTTTCGACACAACTATGAATTAGGGATTTACGCTATTTCATGATTCGAGGCAGTATCATTTCTTTTCTTTCTCGCAATCATTACTCGTCTCTTCCCATAGCAAACCGGGCAGTCTGCAAAGCGAATAAATTGCACCAGTGATTTAGTCTGAAGAAGGGATCGGTGTTTAATTATGTATCCCGCTATATTGGTCCAATCACCCTTAGTTGCGATACAAGAACGTGATTTTTTTTCGAGCGGCGTCGGAACCATTGTATCCAACCTCTACCACTTCTACCGTGTAAGAAAAAGATTTAAGCTCTGTCGCGGACAATTCGATTCACTAACGGCGAGGATGGATGACGGGGGCGGGAGGGCGGATCGGGGGTGTGGCTAGAGTTAATTGCTGGTAATTCCAAAGAACTATTAGCTATATATATATATATAAGAACGGTAGTTATTTCCTCGAATAGAAGAGAGTGCGTCGTTCGGTTGGAGATTTGAATACACGAGCGAATACGTGGTTCTCTAAAGTTTGCAAACGTAAGTCCGTAGCGTGCGGCTGAATTGTAATTTAAATGCCGGTTAGTCAAAGGTATCGAGATAGCGTAATGGGGGATGGCAAGAGCGTTAAACGACGGCGATAAGGCAACGGTTTTAAAGAAAGAAAGGGGGAGAGGAGAAGGAACCGGAAAAAAAATCGAAAACTCCCATGGCGCAATAACGGAACGGTGGCGGTTCTCGGCCCAACCCTCTCGTTTTAAATTGATTTCGGAAGGATGTCGAGCGTAACGACCTAAGATCAACTGGTATCGTCAGGTTGCGCGTCTCGATACTCTTCGCTCTCCCTGTGAACGAGGACATGAACGACCGTGGCCGCGGACTGTCGTCTAAGGAGCGCCGGTCTCGGGGGTGGCGCCGAATTCTCTGGACTGGGTTCCGTGACGAGTATGCTTACGTCGGTAGACTCGATTGGCAGCGAAGCTGGTTCGGGGGCTGGTTGTTGTTTCTTTCGTAAGCTACCGCAACGCCTGCTGAATGCTTCTTTGATGTCACGATGTAAGGTGTTTAGGGAGAGCGTTGTGGCGCTCGGCGGAAGTGACCTGCGCTTCGTAGGAAGACTGGGGACTTCCTCGTCGGGGTAACTTTCAACGGCGTCTTGTCGGCCGAGGGTTGGTCCCCCGATAGATCTACAAATTACCATTTTATAAGCACACCTTTCTCCCGTTCTATTGTTACTATTTTTGTGACTTTCATTATTATTAATACTGTCATTGTTAACCCTTTTCGAGGACGATGCATGTACGCTTAGGGCAAAAGTCATCAGTGCAGTCGACGGGCTCATACCATATATAGTGCCTATACGAGCTATAGTGACTTAGGTGTGAAGTCATTCAGCGAGGTCTTACCCGACACCCTGCTGGGTACTGGCCGCTAAACGTCCCCCCCTACTACCTCTTGCAGAACTGTATTTAGAGAAGACCAGGACAAAACCGGGGCCCTAAGGCCCTAAGACCAGGACAAAACCGGGGCCCTAAATCCCTAGGACCAGGACAAAACCGGGGCCCTAAATCCCTAGGACCAGGGCAAAACCGGGGCCCTAAATCCCTAGGACCAGGACAAAACCGGGGCCCTAAGGCCCTAACACCAGGACAAAACCGGGGCCTTAGGGCTTTAAGGCCCCGGTTTTGTCCTGGTCTTAGGGCCTTAGGGCTCCGGTTTTGTCCTGGTCTTAGGGCCTTAGGGCCCCGGTTTTGTCCTGATCTTAGGGCCTTCAGGCCCCGGTTTTGTCATGGTCTTAGGGCCTTAAGGCCCTGGTTTTGTCCTGGTCTTAGGGCTTTAAGGCCCCGGTTTTGTCCTGATCTTAGGGCCTTAGGGCCCCGGTTTTGTCCTGGTCTTAGGGCCTTCGGGCCCTGGTTTTGTCCTGGTCTTCTCTAAATACAGTCCTGCAAGAGGTAGTAGGGGGCACGTTTAGCGACCAATACTCAGCAGGGTGTCGGGTAAGACTCCGCTAACATTAACACTTCACAGCTAAAGTCACTATAGCTCGTCTAGGCACTATACGTATGCATCTGACGTATGTAATCTTTGATTGTAGGAATAGGTTTAGTAATTCCCGCGTGTTCGGGAGCCACGGAAAAAGAGAGCCACAGGGGGCGCCGGGAATCGAACACGAGCTGCCCGCGTGCTGATCACCAGCGTTAACTACTACGGCTACGCCGACTCCCCGTGGCCCCTTGCTCCGGGACCCCTTTTATGATGGGGCTTCCTTATCCCACAAGATTATGTTACCGACACAAGTGAAAACGATCAGTGCTTGCGATAGATACATACATATAGGGTGTGCGGCAACAGGTGCGAGAAACTTTAGGAGGTTAAATACACCTAGGACCGTGAAAAGAGGGGACTTTTTATGATTTTTTTTACCTGTAAGTATTTAATTTTGTTAATCAAAAATCGTAATATGCACTTGGAAGCTTGTAATTTAAGGAGTATTTAAAAAAAATCAAGATAATTCGTCTTGTTCGCCGTGTGGCTGCTGGTGAACAAAGCAGGGTCGTCGCGTAAAGAGTTTGCGGTGTCAAAAATATCTCCTCTGGGAGTCATCCAAAAGAAAAAAAGAAAAATGTCCCGTAAAGTATGTAAAAGGAGTCTCTATTATACGCTATTTTTAAAATTTTCATTTTTAAAAAAGTATGAGTTGAACTTTAATTCAACCCCGTAATGCATTTTCTCAGATAAATTTCATCAGTATTTTAATGATTAAAACCACACTGTGGCTATTGCAAAAAAATCTGTATGATAAAAGTTAGATATTGATGTGAGAAATAATCGTGCCAAGTTCTATTCAAATCGGTTCAGTAATTTTTAAGATATCATTGACACCGATTTTAAAAAACGTAGTTTCGAGGAAACAGCGTTTATAGTTTAAGGTACAGGTTAAAGTAAGAAAATTTTTTTTTTTTGAATTTACAGAAAATCGTCGATTCCGAGGCCATAGAATTGACCTTCGTTTGATGTTGTAGCTTCTGCGAATTCTTTATTGAAAAAATCGATTGTTTCGACCATTCTAGGTATATGTAGCCCTGTAAGGGTTGATTCTACATAGCGAGATAAGACGAAAATCAAGAACGACGAAATTGAGTTCGAGGCTTCGTTTCCTAGTTATACGTAAGTACTGATACGCGTAAAAGGTGTCTGACGCAAGGGACTTATACTACTGCTGGCGCGTGTAGCATAGGTCAGGCACTAGGGTGGCCCTTGTCATTTAATAAAAAAATAGTCCCTGAAAAAGTTTATTGCAATCGGACAACAGGAAAGGGTGCCGACCAGGCCTTAAAGTTTAGAATTCATCAGTAGTTTGGATTTAAAGAATTTCTCAAAAATGGTAAGCCCCTTCGAAATTTTTTTCAAATAATATTAAAAGAGCATTCAATTTTCTACAATTACCGTAAATATATTTTTTTCGTACTTCCAACCATTTTTTAGATAATGGCGTTGGAATATAGAGAGGTCCGCACTACGCGCGTGTAGACAAAGGTGGGACGCGCGAAGTGCGGACCTATATTCAAACACTATTATCTAAAAAATGATTGGAAGCACGAAAAAATTTCCTGTTGTCCGATCGCAATAATCTTTTTCAGGGACTATTTTTTTATGAAATGGAACCATATTAGGGGGTGAGAGCAAAAAAAATCGCAGGTTGAAAATAAGGACCACCCTAGTCATGCACGGCGAGGCAGTGCCGTAGCCCCTTAAGGCTCGTATAGACTGGGCGATAATCGCCGGCAACTTTGTTGCCAGCGACTCCAGCGGGTCGCCTGGCGACTCGCTGGGATGCATCGGCTTGTCTCCAGCGATTTTCACCGAGCGGCTGGTATCCAGCGACTTGTGTCCGGCGACTCGGCAACTTGTGTCCCCCACCTTATGACCAAGACCAGTGATGCCAGATTCGGGGCGGGTTCCCTCGAGAATTTCCCCCACCTCGCGCACACTACGCCGGAGCTGCGTGTCCGTGAGTTGGACTCCGAAGCGCCGAGCTCACGCATACGCTGCTCCGCCGAGTATGCGCGAGGTGGGGGAAATTCTCGAGTGAACCCGTCTCGAATCTGGCATCACTGACCAAGACCCTTCTTCGGCGTCCATTCCAAACCTTATTTTTAGTAGCCATGGATCCGTCAATAGCTATGGGTGTTGGCGCCGCGTTCATTGTAATAGCATCGACCAAAAGAAAAAGGCGTTGGTGGAAAAAGGCGTTTTTGAGAAATGGAGAACATTACGGTGATGATTTAATGTCACAGTTTCTATTAAGCGAGTTTTTACTCGAGAGATAAGGGATCCGTCTCGAATTTGCAGGGAAGACGGCGCAGGCGGGACCACGCGCAGTCAGCGGACTACCATTCTTTCTTCTTGTGTCTCTCTCTCTCAGCAAGGCGTATTGATGTTGGATAATACTTTTTAACTGCTATACCTGGCACATTTAGATAAAAACTGAAGGGGATGACTTGTATACCACACCTGGTTCTCAAAAATTAATCAAGCTGATCGGCCAGAGTGTTTCGACAGGGTCCCGGTTTATGACCGTATTGTCCCGTGAGTCAGCGGTTGACAACGCTACCTGCGCGTCCAAATTCAGTTATCTTTTACAGCTGGCAATTTAGTATTTTTGAAGCGAAATTTCTTCATTCCTTTACGACTAGGCAATAGCTTGTTCTCGAAGTGTTCGTTGGGAAACATTTGTCTACCAGATGTCGATAATGGGTGGTATACACGGTGAAATCGGACGCGCAGGTACCGTTGTCAACCGCTACTCATGGGACAATACGGTCATAAACCGCACCTTGGCGGAACACACTGGCCGATCAGCCTGATTAATTTTTGGGAACCAGACGTGGCACACAAGCCAATCCCTTCAGTTTTTACCTAAATGTGCCAGATATAGGCCTGCGCCGTCTTCCCAGCAAATTCGAGACGGATCCCTTATCTCTCGAGTAAAAACACGCGCTTCAATTGCAAAACAAGAGCACGCGTTGACCTGTTCCGTGCGAAAGAAGGTGGACCTCGGAGAGGAGATATGTATTGCTGTGAAGAGAGCCTCGTCAAGGGAGTGTCCGCATATATATATATATAATAAATTCGTTTAATATATATATATAAAATAAATTAATGTTTTAATAAATATGTATATGTGTGGTGTTTTTCCACGCAGTAGATCATATAGTAGATATTTGCGTTAAAAATTTATTATATATATTATATATATATACATATATTTATATATATATATACATATATTTATACATATATATACATATTTATAGATATATTAAATTTTTAACGTATACATTTACTATAGGATGTACTTCAATATATATAGTGCGTGGTGTGTTGCCACAGAGTCGGCGATGTTTCCCATTCGGAACGGGAAACAGAAATACAGGCACTAGACACTCGGGCGATGTTGCTCACCGTCCACTTGAATACAGTTTTTCGGGAACATGTGGCCAACAGTCATTTCTAGAAGGCCGTTTGAGGCAAGGGTCGAGTTGCTGTATCCCACAGCGATTGTTGCAAGTCGCCGGATACAGGTTCCGGCGACTTTCCCAGGTATATTCGTATCTCTTTACCCTTAAAGGACGAGTCGCCAGACACAGTTGCCGGACACAAGTCGCCGGATAAAAGTCGCCAGATACAAGTCGCTGGCGACAAGTCGATTATCCCACCGACTCGCCAGCGACTCCGGCAACAAAGTTGCCGGCGATTATCGCCCAGTCTATACGAGCCTTTAGAAAGACCCAATTGACGCGTGGCGACCTCTGCCATCTCATCACTTCGACTTGACGGAGCAACTAATATTTACTCTCGCGGCGAACATATTAACCTATTGAGCAGCACATTTTTCGATCGAAAGCGCTCTCTAGCGGAGGAGTGACAAATGACAAAACGAGTTCACTCGTCTGGCTTATAGCAGGTGCGAATACGTCTTAATGTTATTTCCGATACAAATAGAACGATAAAACTAAATAAGCAATTTACTAAAACAATATTATTAGTAAGCAGATGAACATTTATTTTTAATTCACCGACCATATGTGTAAGAACTGTTAAAACAAAAATAAATATAAAGGAAGCGAAGAAACATCAGAAAGTAGGTATACTGCCTCCGTAGTGATAACGAGAAACGAATTAAGAGTTACCTCGTCTTGCCTAGTGAAGAAGCATTTTCAAATGACGAGTTGAGCGAGTTAACTCGCCTTGCCGGTTAACAGGTCACAAGTGGACGAGAAATTTCAGTAAATCTAGGAAGATAGAAAAAGAAGAGTGGCGAACCTGGCATGTTGATCCGAGGAAGAAGCATTAGCAACGGAGGAACCGGCAAACGACTGTTGTTCCGCGGTCGGTGAGGGACGGGATACGGTTAGAGCGGGAGGAGGCAGGTCCTCATGAGTACCGGTGGCGCCGGAGAGCAACAGCAAAGGTAAATTTGGAAAAAGCCACGCTGACGCGGTACCGAGCTCGCTGAAATCGCTGGCGTCGCTGGCCCTCGAGGACTTGCGGCTACTGGCTCGGCTACCTCTATGCACATGTAGAAAAGCCGACACTTTACCACTCCATCCACCCCCGCCCCTACCCTCGTTCCCAACACCGGGACTCGACGTTTGCGTCTGGGAATCCACTTCCTGTGCCATCCTTTCGCGTTCCTTCTTCGCTCTGAACACAAGAATTCATCTTAGTAATCATCGATATATTGGGTGGAAGAAATATAGTGAGATCGGTAAGCAGTGAACGCTACAGCCCACCTAAGGGGTTAGGCCACCTTGGACGGAGCAAAATTGCAGTCATTTTCGGCATTTTTTTTAGGAAGATAATAAAATAAACAGAAAATTTAATATGAAGCCTGTTATTATACAACTCTCGCCGGAAAAAAATCGTATTTTTTTTCTTACAAAATGGCGGCGGTAGAGCCGTGATACGCAAGATCTTGTGGAGCGACGTTTTCCACGGTGTTCAATCTCACGGCTATACCGTTTGACTTAGAACAAAAAACCAAAAAGATTTATTTTCTGCATGCCTAAAACTATGGAAGTACGTAGCGGTTTTGCGATATCTTGAATATGTTCTGTGCAATTGATACTTTTATAAAAAAAAATGCACTTTTTCTCTCCATGGTCACCATTTCGAGACAAATTAATGTTTCTGGATTTCCCTACGTACTTCCATAGTTTTAGGCATGCAGAAAATAAATCTTTTTGGTTTTTTGTTTTAAGTCAAACGGTATAGCCGCGAGATTGAACACCGTGGAAAACGTCGCTTCACAAGATCTTGCGTATCACGGCTCTACCGCCGCCATTTTGTAAGAAAAAAAAATTCGATTTTTTTTCCGGCGAGAGTTGTATAATAACAGGCTTCATATTAAATTTTCAGTTTATTTTATTATCTTCCTAAAAAAAATGCCGAAAATGACTGCAATTTTGCTCCGTCCAAGGTGACCTAACCCCTTAAACGCTGGCACTTAAAACGGCACATCAGGGGCGAATTAAGACCATCAAAGGCCCTGAGCATTTAACGATTTCTTACAAGGGAACACCGCGAACCCGGACTCACCGACTAGGACGCAACTTTGTGGGTTTTTAGAGTGACTCAAAACAAGAACAACGGTGTGTTTCATTTGGGCCCTATCGTCCTTTAAGGGGGTGAAAACTAACCTCAAAGTCAAATTGGCACTTCCACTTTTTCGCGTATAACTCTCAAAGTACAACAGACAGGAAAAAATGTTTCAAACAAAAGTTTAATGGTGCAATAAGCGCTACAAACTTCCGTCAACAAAATATTTGAAAAAGTTTTTTTTCATCAGATATTTTTATTTTTAAAATCTTTTCAAAATTTTGTTAACGCTAGTTTTCAGCGCTTATTGTACCATTAAACTTTTGTTTGAAACATTTTTTTCTGTCTGTTGTACTTTGAGAGTTATGCGCGAAAAAGTGGAAATGCCAATTTGACTTTGAGGTTAGTTTTCACCCCCTTAAAGGACGATAGGGCCCAAATGAAACACACCGTTGTTTTTGTTTTGAGTTACTCGAAAAACCCGCAAAGTTGCGTCCCAGTCGGTGAGTCCGGGTTCCCGGTGTTCCCTTGTTAGGCATTTCCGTAACTTGATTGAAAAGTGTTCCTAACAAAAGTTAGATTTTAAAATTCAGAAAATTTCTATGGTGCCTCCCTCCCCCCTGACGCCCTAAGCACATACGTATTTTGTTTATTGGTTAATCCATATTTGATGCACATACATATTTGTGTACTAGTATATTATGGTTGAAGTCTGAAATCCGGCTAAAGGAGGATTCACAAGTATCAGTTCCATGACGGCTCAGTACCGTCAGTGTCAGTGGTGAAAATATCGTTTCTCTGTTTTGGAATGGAGTACTTATCCATGTCAGGTACCTGCTAACACTGAGACACGGAGACCACTGACACTGACGGCACTGAACCCCTACAGAACCGATATGCATGAAGCAGGCTTAAACCTGGCATTAGCCAACAAGAGTGGATAAAGTCCGAAATAAATGTAAACTTATCCTGGTCCGGATAGTAGCCGGACTATGCCAACATTAACACTAATGTGCAGCTGATATAAAAAAGAATTTTAATTGTAAAAAAGTTTAAGTTGACTTTTCATTTTGTTCATTTTATTGTCACGATGTTTATAGAAGAAATGATAAATTATTTTGAGACGCAAAAAAAATTATTAATAAAAAAATGTCTGAGTTCGGCTTTTTTTAGCTTTATCCACTTTAGGTGGCTAATGTAGACTTTAGGTAGCGTAAGGTTTTGAGAAATGTCCCTTCAAGTCGGCCAAGCCTTTCTGAGCGGTTTCGCTTAACTTGCCCCGAGCAAACATTCGGGGACACTGGGGCAATATTTTCGCCACTTTTTAGAAAGTATCGGCACGAATGAACGCCAAACCAGGGTGCAAATACCTCGGCGTGAATACACACCGACGCCACTGTAGGTGCAAATCTACAGTGCACACTCGTTATAAACCCGACGAACGAGTCTGGCGGCGGGCGTACGGCGGGCGTACGGCGCGTTGCGGACACTATTCCGAGCGGCCAATGCCGCGAGTGAGAAAACCCAAGAGCGAGCGAGAGGGAACGAAAGAGTCGACACGAACTTGCCGTCGACTCTTTCGTCCCCTCTCGCTCGTTCCCGGGTTCTCTCACTCGCGGCATTGGCCGCTCGGAATAGTGTCTGCACGTGCTTCCAAGAAATGGTGGGGATAGTCACCGAGCGTACAACGCATGGTCTAAAGGGGCATTACGGTGAGGATTCACTGCTTGAGAAAGCTCACTGTACTTCTTCCACCCGATATACAACCCGATTACTGTCTCGGGACGAAGCATTCACTCACGCTATGTATTCCCTAATGGTGCGCTGAATCAATCTGGCGGCTTTGTCCTGGCGTTTCCAGATCCTCGTCGAAGAAACAATCTCGAGTTCCTTGCGGGTAGGAAATTGCTTCTTGAACTTAAGGTCCATCTGTTCTTGTAACTTTCGGAAGTCCTCGGACTCCTCGACGTGTCCGAGAACGTGCTTGACAAGTGCGTGCAGAATGTCCAGACAATGAATCTTATTACCCTTCGCGATAGGAAGATTGAAGCTAACCAACGCGACCATGTTAGGCTTCGATATTCCTAATGGCGGGTCTAGGCTCGCTATGAAATCGCTCAACTGGGAAAAGTTTATAAATTGTGTTGCGTGCGGATCGTACCTATGGAAAAGTCATAATTTTGTACGTGTTAGCACATCCAAGGAGATATGAAGGAGAAAAGGGGAAGATACACAATGTGGGAAAGAGTTCGCAGTATAGCCGGGAAAGGAGCGACTTCCTATGTAAAAATAATGTCGATACTACGGAATGAATTTCTTTTCATCCCAAAGCTTTGTCTACGAGAAAATCAAGTGTACAGGGTATTTGGCTGCAAGAGGGCGCCCTCTTAGGGGGCGATTCTACAGGCCAAAATAAGAGGGAAATGAAGAGTGACGAAATTGCGTTCGAGGCTTTGTTTCCGAGTTATTAATTGTTGAAGGTGCGCGTAAAAAACGTCTGGCACGGGGGACTTACGGCGGGGACCGTAGTCTGACGATAAGTCCCCCGCTTCAGATGCTTTTCACGCGTATCTTCAACAATTAATAACTCGGAAACGAAGCCCCAAACGGAATTTCATCATTCTTGATTTTCGTCTTATTTTGGCCCGTAGAATCACCCCCTAAAAGGGTGCCCACCTGCAGTCGAACACCCTGCATAAGTCGCGGGAGGGCGCGCATACTATACTATTTGGCACCAGCGTAGTCTATAGGTTTACAAATTGTAATCTCAATTTGCATCTGTTTTTATGAGTATTGATTTAAAAATAGTTAAATCGTTTTATGAGCCAAATAAATATGTTCAAGATCAAATGCAACGTAAATGCATGGACTGGAATAATTAGCAATGAAATTATAGACTCGCGTTTTGAATAATAAAATAATTTTTCTATTATTCAACGACCAGCTTTTCAATACGATGGTGCTCCAGCATGTGTTAGTAGAGAATCAGAGATGAGTTAAGCCTGCAAGATCAGAGCGTCTATAAATTCTTTTGATGTTTACTTACGAAGACTTATTAAAGCCACAGTGTACTGCAAAACTAGCGAACGCCTTTAGCCTTTAAAACAAAAATGTATTAAAGCAATGCCCGGATCAGAGTCCATGCATCTTTAATCTAACAGACCCAGCTGTATTTATACGATAAGATAGCGGGAAGAAGAATCTCAGAGATTTCTACATGAATGCAATAAATAAACAAAAGTTCACTGTCTCGTTCGACCTTGACGTTGCGTAGAACGTGGCACCGAAACAAGTACGTGGCGCACCCGGCAGACTTCTGCAATTGATTCTCTAGCGAAAACAAGGCCTCGGAGAAGAAAGCAATTGATTCCACGCCCGTAACTTATTTTTGCACGAGAAATCGCTGCGCTCTCTCTCGGCTGCACTACGAGATTCTTTGCACGTTATACGAACAAGATTCTTACTTGGACCATCGGATATAGAACATTTCCAAATCATCCTCGACGATACCGATTTCCTCCTCCTGATGGGCTTGATTAAAGTTCTCGAGGATAATGGCGATGTACATGTTGATAACAATCATGTAACTGATTATGATGAAGGAAGTGAAATAAGTAATCGCTAAGAGAGGATATCCGCAATTCCCGTTCAGCTGCCGGCTGGTAGGAGTCGGATCGCATTCCGGCGGCTGTACCATCAATGACTCCAGAACGTCGTTCCAACCGGCCGACGTCATTAATCGAAACAGTAATTGCATGCTTCTACCGAAAGTCTCAAAATTTACCTAAAGAAAAGGCAGAAGACAGATTGACGGGAATAGTGCGGGGCCGCGCGGCGATCGGTAGCGCCGCGTAATCCGAGTAGCCTTCGCGAGCGCCGTCAGCTTCGGGAGGAGCTGACGTTCAGCGCTCGAGCGAGATCGCCGGGATCGGTACTAACCATGTCGTCGAGGGCGCCCTGCTTTTTAACGTGGCCGAAGACCGACATGCCGATAATGGCGTAGATAAAGGTAATCAGAGCTAAGAGCGCGCCGATGTTGAACAGCGCTGGAAGACTGACCACCAGGGCGAACAGCAGCTTGCGAATACCTTTCGCAGCCTTAATGAGCCTTAAGATCCTACCGATTCTGAACACCCTCACCACCCGCAAGAGCGTCGGGGACACCGGGAAGTCTACCATAATATCCTCCATCAATATCCCTAGGATCGAGGCCAGCACTAGCAGGAAGTCGAACAAGTTCCACGGCACCGTGAAATAATGATAGCGGAGGCCTATTATCTTGACGATCGCCTCTAAGCCGAACACGGTCGTGAAAAACGCATTGGACACTTCGAGGACGAAGAAGATCGGGTGAGGCTGACCGTAATGCTCGATCCCCATTGTCAGCATGTTCAGGAATATCAAAATGAAAATCGCTATCTCGAATCTGGAAAGATCATTACAGTCGGTTGCGTTGAACGGCGCGGTACGGGAGCAAGCGGATCGTAAAGATATGCCCGGAAAAAAAGAAAAAAAAAAAAAAAAGAAGAAAGACAGTTCGGTTACGTTCGGAAAGGCAGTTTCGGCTGGCTCACCTGCGTGAATTCGACAAGTCGTAAAACATTGCGAGGATCTGATTCATCGGGCGCTTTATCACCTTCTGCGGCTTTTTACGGCCGAGCTTTTTCATGGCAGTGTAGTAGTGCTTTTGACTTTCGGTCAAAAACATTTCTAGCACCCCACCTTCGTACTGGAAGTAAGAATGAGAAAAGGGGGGAAGAAAAGGCACGCTTTGTCTCCGCGCCTAATTGTACAAGACGCGGACGGTTTCCGCGCGATGCCCACCGTTCGACGCTTACCTTTTTCTTCAGCATGTTGAAGTTGTCTATAATTACTCCGATAAAGAGATTCAGCGTGAAAAAGGAGCCGCAAACGATGAATATCACGAAGTAGATGTACGCGTAGATGTTGGCTTCCCTCTGAGGCTGAAGATCAATGCCGCGCGCGTCAACCGCGTCCTCCATCACCTCCATCCAACCCTCGAAGGTGGCTACTTGGAACAGTGCCAGGTAGGCTATTCCCACGTGATCAAAAGTAATCTTACTATTCTCCCAAGAGTAATTCCTTCTCAGGCAATCGTCTCTCGTGTTTACAATCTAAAGGATCGTTCATCGGTCATCCGTCTGTGCGGTTCCTCGCTCGCCGAGCACCTTCCCCTTTTCCTCCTCGGCCGAAAGAAGAAAAGAGGACAAGCCTGCGTACTCACCGATATATCTAACAGCTCGCCGTACTCGTCCAGGCATTTGAAAAACTTGCCGCCGAAAAATTGTACACCCATTATAGAAAATATCAGCCAGAACACGAGACAGACGAGGAGCACGTTGAATATACTGGGTATCGCGTACATCAACGCGTTCACTACAATCTAGCGGGGAAAGAAAGCGACACTTCTAGCATTACTTTCGAGCCAACCAAAAAAAAAAAAAAAACGGGCATTCTACCGCGGCGTGTTCCACCTTACGGTTTCTACGACTCGTTGGCCAGCTCGGACTCACCCTCATGCCTTGCCACCTGGATATCGCTCTCAGCGGCCTCAGTGCTCGCAGCGTTCTCAGTGACCTTAACACTTTCAAGTTTTCGTTCTCCTCTATCAACAGACTAAATGTCGACACCTGTTTAAGAAATAGAGCGTTACAATCGTTAGAGGAGCTCGGCTTTCTTCGTCGGTCGGGGGTGAGAATAGCATGCTGCTCGAGCGTGACAAACTTTCTACTGCGAACAGCTTCTACTGTTATCTGTCTAATATTAAAAGGAAGAGTTACTCTGTATTTTACGGGGTGTTCGAGTTGCAGCATGGACGAAGTAGAAAGTGATTGGATGAATATGTGATTCAGTAACTAGTTCGTCTAAATATGTAGCAGAAGGTGGTGGAAGATAAGGAAGAACGTGCACAGTGTCAGGCGAAGCGGTATCTAAGATGTTGTACGTTTAGAGTATTCTACGATGACTAAGGTAAAAGACCCAATACGTGGACACGTCCCAGTAGCTGGACACTGGTGCAAATAATACTGATTAGTGCATTTACTATTCGCTTTATCCGAAAAATAACTATTTTATTCAATTATTCAAATATTTAGTAAAATATATTCATATATATATATATATATATGAGGTATATTTGTAACACTTTCGTAAAAAACAATTTATTCTCTTGAACTGTCCGGTTTACACCATTTTAGTATTGGATAACATAACCTTAAAATTAGTCATTCGATAATAGATTCTTTTTACTCAAGTTTGTTTACTGATTTGAATAAATTACTTATACAGAAGAAATATGCAAAAAGAAAAAACTATTGTGTTATTTTTTTATTTAATTTCTCTAGAAAACATCCAAATTGCTGATGTTTCATTATGTGTCCATGTAATGGTACAGTAACATCGGGACGCCGCACAGTGAGTTGAATCAATGGGAAGTCGGGATAAAAATCATAACTTCTGAACTAATCAGTTTTCGACCTATATACCCCAATACTTTTTTAACCAGAATATATAGATGCATCGATTGGCGTAGAAAAAAATATACAGTTGCATTGAAAAAAATTAAGGTGATCTCGATTTTTTATCGAACAAAAAGTTTTTTATCAATATTTACTTTTGCAATTTGTTGTCAACTGAATATTGACTAACTTTTGTTTAAAAATTTTTTTATCAAATTATTTTTATCACGTGCAACTGAAGTTAGAATTTCTTCATTAAAATATATTTCACATATATAAGCTTATTCCCTAGTAGCATTTATTTGCTGGGAGTTTGTTGGGCCAATGACGTGTTATCCGTTGGCCAACTGTTGAAGTGTCGCGCTATTTTTAAATGGGCCAACGATTGTAACCAACGCAGGCCCAACCGAAGGTTTCTTTCCATAGGCCCAACTGAAGGTTTCTTTCCACAAGCCCAACAGTTTCTTTCCAAAAGACGTCTTGAAAACGTTCAGAAGGCGTCTTGAAGAACTTCAAAAGACGTTGTAAACGTCTTTTTCAGGTCTGATTTAAGAAAAAAAAAAATTTGTGGTGAGGAGAATCGAACTCAAACTTCCCAGTTGCGAAGCAACCGTTATTCGCACTTACCCAATACATTTC
This sequence comes from Andrena praecox, assembly GCA_963932275.1. Classification (NCBI taxonomy): domain Eukaryota; kingdom Metazoa; phylum Arthropoda; class Insecta; order Hymenoptera; family Andrenidae; genus Andrena; species Andrena praecox. Next base: position 41,168,026 of record OZ010731.1, read on the forward strand.
CTTGTAAATACTTCTAATTTCTCAGTACATAACTAGTATTAATTGTTTATAAAAACTGCACAGTGACGCGAAATATTCTAGAAAATATCATCATTCGACCTTTAGACTCATTCCTTAAAATTTCACATTCGTCTCAAGACAGACGTCCGCATTACGTATTTACAAATAAGAAAAGAAAAATCACAATTTGGAATATAATAACAGGTTTTTGGATGTTGCAAATTTTCTGACGTTTGTGAGACAACATTTAATCATCGTTGTAAATTTTTTGTTAATTAACCAACCATAGTAATTGTAGGCCCAACCTTGAATATTAGTTGGCAAACTGTCGTAACTTTTTGTTAATTAACCAACCATAATAATTGTAGGCCCAACATTGAATAGTCGTAGGCAAACTGTCGTAATTTTTTGTTAATTAACCAACCATAATAATTATAGGCCCAACATTGAATATTAGTTGGCAAACTGTCGTAACTTTTTGTTAATTAACCAACCATAATAATTGTAGGCCCAACATTGAATATTCGTTGGCAAACTGCCGTAAGTTTTTTGCCGTAGGCCCTATGTTGGGAATTTGTAGGCAAAACTCTAACTATATCCCAACTAATTCCCAACTGTTGGCTACCGTTGGCCAACCAGAAATGCTACTAGGGTTTAGACTAAAAAAGAAGAAGACTCTAAATACGTTAACGTAATGTATTGTTATTATAAACTTTTAATAATATTATCTGTTAATTTAGTTTAATAATAATTTAATAATAATAATAATTTCAAAGACATTAGAGTTCTTGATGTGCACACTTCTTCCTAAAAAAAATTATTTCTCAAATAATTGCGGGTAGTAGCAGAAAAGCGCGTTATTTTCATAAAGTATAAAGTTAGGGGAACCAAATAGAAAAAAATCACGGATACGTTTGGTTACGTATTTTTTAAAAAGTCGGTTGAAATAAAATTTTCATTCTCGGGACTAAGAAGTTTTCTAATGATCAGTAAGGCCATAAACCTAAACAATAATTTTGAAGCACACATACCCATAATACTAAAATCCATGGTTAATAAAGTGAGCCAAGAATAATAAATATTCTTAAGGTCTAAATAAAAAGAAAGAAAGTAACTCTATCGCGTATGAATTTCGAGTGACGCTTGAAGTCCTTAGATTCCAGGTTAAGATGGTAAATAACATCGTAAACAACTACGGTAACCTAGCAACCATAACCATTCCTGAACATTTGGATGTAAATATTAAATCATAAATATCACCCTGCAAAATATTTGATTTTTCAATTTTTGTCCATGTATCAACGCACTGTGCGCCGGGGCATACTAGTTAAGCTGTCCAAGTATTGGGCCATTGTAAGGTCTATGAATTTTCAATATTTCACAAAATTATTCACTCCTACAATATGTGTGTTTTTTAATGATAATGTAATTGCAAAATCGTTTTTATATAAATCGATTTGTATAACTGAAAAATTCTCAAATGTGTGTACGCCGTACCTTAAATGTCCAGGTATTGGGACATTTACCTTATCTATTTACTGCGAAGGTGAAATAGGTATGCAAAGCTAATGTCGAGCGACTGTTTTTAATTTCATGAGAGGATCTTCTTATTACTTGAAACTCTTCGAGGAATTATCGCGAAACTTGTAACGATTCCCAGAGCTTTTGTGAACCGGAATAATTTTCAAAGTGCTATACGCAGAACAATACAGAGAGATGTCACTTTTATTTCGGATGAGAAATGTGCCAGAAACAACGGGCAATTCATTCTAACCGGCACCCCATTTTTCTCGGCCCCTAAATTCCACGCTTCGTTCATATTTAAATCGCAAATATCAATCATGGTGTGGTACAGAATGCGGCTAAGTTGGCGCCACAACTGGGAAAAGGGACGATGCCTCGTGTAAAAATGTACAAAAAATACAGAATAAAATATTTTCTTAAGGGGTCGTCTGGTGTGATTGGTCAAAAAAATAAAAAAAAATTGTTTGCTAAATTGCTTCTATGACATCTGTAGAATATGTGAGTAAAATGATTTTTCGATATTCGACGCCGTAGAACGGAGCACCATAGAAAATATTCACATAGCATCATCTGCCGTTTATAAAATTCTGTTGTCCCAAGCTGTTGCCCAGGAAAAAGATTTTAATAAAGAAGCCGGAAAGCCAGAATATGAATTTACAGTTTCTGGAGACGGCACATTGGAAAAGCGTGGATTTTCATCTTTGTTTGGTGTCTCTACGTTGATTGGAAAATATTCGAAAAAAGTTCTAGATACTCGGGTAATCAGTAGTTTTCGTGGTGCATGCAACTTGTGGCTGACACGATATCTCAAAAACTACCCAACCGATTTCGCTCAAAATTGTATGGTATGTTCAGTACATTCATAGTTCCAACCCGTACCAGAATCATTGTCGTATCTGTCATAGTTTTTTTTTCAAGCTAAACAAAGTCGAAAAAAAATGACGAAAATCGTAACTTTATTTTCAAAACTGTGCCAAACATTAAATTTCCAATATTTTGACTTCATTCTGGTACCGGGTATAGCCAAAAGTCTGCAAATTAATGTGCCGTTTGGCTTTTTGATTTCAAATGAGCAGGACAGCCGGAACCATGTCAGCCGTCGACAAACTTTTTTTCCGCACCTGTCTCTTTCGAGAGCTGTAAAGTCAATTCCACTCCATATTTTTACTTCAAAATATTCTGAATAACTGCTCAAATGTGAATAAATATGTAGTCAAAATTCCAAGATATTGTGTTTTCATGGTTCGTAAAAAAAAATTCCCCAAAAAGCGGAAAGAAATACATTTATCATATTATAGCCATCTGCTTGATTATAGCATGAATCTCACCGCGTCTTCAATTATACAATATAATTTCCCAGTAGTTCTATGCAGGGTGTTTCATCTAACTTTATCAGCTGAAATATTTCACTTGTAAATATTTAAAATTTGATAAAATTCTTTCGTAGAATAAGTTGCATAGTAACAATAGCTTTATTCTGAACGGAGGAGTAATCTCAGAATTTAGAATAAAACTGCTACTAAATATTTACCAAATTTCCAAAGTTCCTATTAATCTGAATAACTATATTAGCCGAAACAATTTTCTCAATAATGCTCTCCTACGAAAAGATTCAGGGAGCTTTGTACATTCCCTCCGTACTATACCTTTTACTATATTCATTATTTTGAAAATGATTTTCATTAAAAGTTGTTCAAATCAGCGAAAGCTTCACCAAATTTACAAATTTGTCAGCAATCCCATTTCTGATTTTCATGTTATATCACAGTTCATTCCTGGTTTTACATGAAAAAATATATGTACTCTTCGTGCAATGACATTTCTTAAATAAAAAAAATGTTCCCAATAACGCAAAGAAATTCGTGAGATTGCATAAGAGTTAGTAAAACACAAAGAGCAGTGCATAAAAGAATTAGAAAAGCTGACTGTATGTAATAATAATGTTTAAATGGTTAATGTACAAGGTGTTCCGGCGACTTTATTACAAAAGGAATTATTACATAATTCGCGTGTGAAAAATTATGGGGAAATATAACTCCCAACTGTATCAGAGCGCGTCTGGCCATAAACCGACCTATTCCCCTTGCGCTCTTTACTGTTTCTCTTTGTAATTGGAGGGTTCAGCAGCCAATCAGTGTAAGTCCAACTTTCCCTAAAAATGAGTTACATAATTCAAAAACCTCTTTATTGTTCAAACCTTTAGTTGATAAATCAATTAAGTCACTATAAATAAATGACGGTACTTATATTGTCCACGGAAGTACTAATTATTCAGAGGACAAACAGTGTAAATCTTGGTTTTATTGCTAATGGATTGGATTGCACTGGTCGACTTCTGGGCCCTTCAATTGTAAATGAAGTTAAATTATTCACAAAAAATGTAAAAAGTCGTAATTTCTCGTGCAGAAAGAAACAGCAGCGAAGGAAAATTTTGTCGGAATTTCTTTAGTCTTGTTCAAGATCATTATATGTTCTTAAAAATGAAATGCCATATTTTTGTTGTTCCATTAAGGAGGACACGAGGCAACCTTCGCATGACTTCGAAATACCGAGAAAAGAATTTCTCTTCGGTATTATTAGAATCCACGTGAAAACTGACGAAGGAAAATCTTTCCGTTTCCCTTCCTATACCTTCTCGTGTTTTCTGCCATTCAGCAACCCTTCTACGCGACATGTATCTAGGGTCGTCCTGTATTTTATTTCCCTTTCCCAGTTCAGACAGAGAAACAACAATTCTCAAGATGTGGACGATTTTGAAAATCCTTTAAAGTTCATTAAAAATCAGGCTACACCATTTACGTTATTGAGAAATGTTTAAAAAAATTTAAGCAATTAAAAAGTTATTCGAACGCGAATATATTCGCAGAGCCTTCTCATAATAAAGTCAGCGAAATACCCCGCACACCATAAAAAGGAATAAAAATTACAGGCTGCTATAAATTCACGGTACCAATTTTGCAAGCGCGTAATATTCCTCCAAGTCAGTCCAGGTAAAAAAAAGCACTAGTAAATATAGGTCGGAGAGTGAATTGTTCTCGAGTTGTCAAGCACTTATTTTACCTTCCCTATTTAAATAACGTTTGAGGGGTATAATACACCCCACAACATTTTATACTCAGATAAACCGGGACAGCAAGTTCCGAACTCTCGTTGATGAGTAAATAAATAATTATTTACGCGGCAAGTTGAGAACCTATATCACCCAACGCTTTTCTATTTACTTTGACAAATATTAGCCTTGCGCAATGCTTTCTACCGCGAATCAGCGAGCCCTGTATAAATAATTAACGGCAGAATGCAAACGTAAAAGCTTTGCGGCAACTAATACGGCTGCGACGAATCACTTGCCGCGGGAGGAGAGAGAAGTGGTGGGTGCCGAGTTGAAGGGATTGCGGTGAATCGAAGTAAGCCAGAGGCGGGGGAGGAAATCGGAGGTCGGAGGTAGGGGCGACATATTAATTTCACACGTACCTGATTCCGCAAGGCGATACATATGAAAAAATTCAGAAAGAAACGCACGGAAATGAGCAGAGATAGTGACACAGACAGCGAAACGCGGGGCGCGGAGAGTGGCGATCGGCAAGTAACGAAAAATCCATGCAGCGACGACGGGCGCAAAGATTCGTTAAACCACATGCGCTCGCGCGTACGTACAGTACATATGCGCGTCCCTGGCGCACATACACGCAAACGTACACAGACGATCGGATATCGATGCTGCCGACGGATTGGCGGTTCTACTTACGAAGACGATTATAAAATCCAAGATCGTCCAGAAACTGGTGAAATATTTGCAGAAGCCCAGGGCCAGCCATTTCAGCAGCATCTCGAAACTGAAAAGCGCGCAGAAGCCGAGATTGGTCCAATAGAGGATTTTCTTCAAAAAAGGATTGTCATCTAGGTAAATATCCTCGAAACAGAGCGTTATGGAAGATGCGAAAATTAAAACTAATATCATCCATTCGAAGGCCGGGGTGTCGACCACCGAGAGGACCACCGTGCGGAGTCTGATCCATTTCTTGCCGATAGACGTTTCGATGCATCGATTGATGCAGCTGCACCTGTATAGATAACGTTTTCGTGGTTATTCGCTGGCCAGACGAGCTCCGGCCTGGGGGAGCTGCGATCGAGACAGTGGCGGATTTAAGGAAAAAGGCCCAGGTGGCAATCGTTGAGGGGCCCATTTTCTTTTCGGGAGAATGAAGAGATAGTTTAGTAAAAGGGAGTAAATGTGCAGAAAAGTATAGAAAAAATAGTGCTCGGATAAAATCATAACTTATTTTTGAAGACAGGGCCCTAGGGGGCCTTCTGAGCGGGCCCATTTTTCGAGAAACTAAAGCGGTGGTTTACTGCAAACGGGCGCAGTGAAATAATACAGAAAAAATATAGTTTGGATAAAATCATAATGTTTTTTACGAATGGGGCCCTAGTGGGGCCTTCCGAGCAGGGGCCCAGGTGGCAACTGCTCATCGGCCGCCCTGTTAAATCCGCCACTGGATCGAGGCGAATCGTTTTTAAATGGGACAAGAAGAACTGTGACCAAATCTTACAAGGGAAGATCCGGAACCTGGAAATTCAAAAAATGCTGAAACTTTGTGAATATGTAGGGAATTTCCTCCTGATTACAAAGCAATTTTTGTTTGCTGCCCAAATTCACTCTAGGAGGGTTGGAATTGACCCCTGAAAATCCGGTTATTTTCCGATTTTGTGTTATAACTCGTGAACTGTAAAATAATTTTTTACCAAATGATAGATCTAATTAAAAGAAGTAACTTTTGTCTTGAAACTTTTTGTCTGTCTCTTACACTTCGCGAGATATAACAGAACATCAGAAAATAGCCGAATTTTCAGGGGTTAATTTCATCCCCTTCGAGTGAATTTGGGCAGCAAATAAAAATTGCGTTGTAATCACAAGGAAATCCCCTGCATATTCACAAAGTTTCAGAATTTTTTGAATTTTCCGGGATCTTCCCTTAAGGTGGGATAACAGGGTAATGGCCCGAATTTTAAAGGTATCTTTGGAAATTTATTAAAAGCAAACTACTTAATGAATCTTTTTGAAACTTTCAGAACTTTTTATTGGGTAATTAAGTTACGTATACGATTTGTTATTAAATTCGTTTAAAGCAGATTTATAAGCTGTACAGGACCAGTAACCTAGCACTGCAAAAAATCTGGTTGAAAGTTTTCAGACGAAACGGTTCCTCTAAAATAAAAAAACCAAAATGGTTCAGAAACTATATGTGCATGCCTATGGCACAACGGGTAGGATTTTGAAAAATTTGAAAAACATCAAAATGGCGAGTTTAATTTTCTAACAAAATGTTACTATGTTCTTCAGAGATTCGCGATTTGTTATTTTGCCAAAATTTTAAAAATGCTAAAATTTTTTAATTTTAGAAGAACCGTTTCGTCAGAAAATTTTCAACCAGATTTTTTGCAGCGCTAAGCTACTGGTCTTGTACAACTTATTTTCAAAATAAAATTCGTTTTACTTAAATATCCAATAAAAAATCCTGAAAGTTTCAAAAAGATTCATTAAGTTGTTTGCTTTTGATAAATTTTCCCAAATATACCTTCACTTTTCGGGCCATTACCCTGTTGTCACCCCTTAAAGAGATTCGTTGGCATTTAAAAGACTCACAATTACCTTAGTATGGCTAACTTAATCACATGGTGCCCTTTGGGACTACACACTCTAAAAAAAATCCGAAAATTTCAGGTGTCATTCCGGTTCAGCAATATTAGCCAGTGACATTTCTAACCTGGCATCCCGTATAATAGTCCAGTGAAATTAGACGGAAATATGGCCAATCAACGGAATAATTCCCAGCAAGATAAATTTTGGTATGGGCCTTTATTTCCTCGTTTTAAACAATATGTTAAAAGTCCCCATCGATCCTACATCCGGTAAAATTTTTACACAGTGTTGAAGGTAAAAAAAAAACTGTTTTTCGCGAGTATCTCATTATCTAACAGTTTTAAGACAAAAATAACTATTATAAAATTTATAGCTCAGGAAATTCTCTACAAAAAAGGTTCTATGAGTTTTTTCCGTAGGAGTAACCATTTTCATGTATGATGGTTTACCAAGTTTCAACCCTCATACTTTTGACAAGGGAAGATCCCGAACCCGGAAATTCAAAAAATTATGAAACTTTGTGAATATGTAGGGGACGTCCTCCCGACTACAACGCAATTTTCTTTGCTGCCCAAATTCACTCTAAGGGGATGAAATTGACCTCTGAAAGTCCGGCTATTTTCCGATTTTGTGTTATAACTCCCGAACTGTAAGAACTGCAAGAACTATAAGTTACCAAATGATAGTCCTTATTAAAAGAAGTAAATTTTCCCTGAAAACTTTTTTTCTATCTCCTACAGTTCATGAGTAATAATACAAAATCGAAAATTTTTCATTGCATCCTCTTGGAGTGAATTTGGGCAGCAAATAAAATTGCTTTGTATTCACGAGGATGTCCTCTATATATTCACAAAGTTTCATAATTTTTTGAATTTCCGGGTTCGGGATCTTCCCTTGTCAGAAGTATGAGGGTTGAAACTTGGTAACCCGTCATACATGAAAATGGTTACTCCTACGAAAAAAACTCATACAACCTTTTTTATACAGAATTTCCTAAGCTATAAATTTCATAATAACTATATTTGTCGTAAAACTGATAGCTAACGAGATATTCGCGAAAAACAGTTTGTTTTACCTTCAACCCTCTGCACTTACCTTGAACATCGACGGGGACTTTTGACATGTTACTTAAAACGACGAAATAAAGGCACACGCCAAAATTTAGCTTGCTGGGAATTATTCCGTAGACAGATCCTAATTTCACTGGACTACAATTCTTTAAGTCTGTTTTCTATAAATAGTTCTAAAACTGATCCCTTACGATTTTACCCCATTCCCACTTTAAAAACACTCGTCCCTATCGCAGCACCCCAATGGCCATTCTTACTCCTCTCGCAAGGCAGCGAATAAGGATAACCCTTTCCCTGGCGCGAGCTGGACGACGCCGTACCCATTGCACGTTTAGTCCGGCAAACCTTTTAAACGCTGGCAAGTGATAAATTGCATAACGAGGTGAAGATTTCGTAACCTACTCGCTTATTCGTGGGAGCAAAGGGGTAGACAGAAGAGATACGTGTATTGTGTGGGAATAACGTACCCACGCCTGGGCGCGGCGTAGGACCATGCCCGCATCAGCGAAAGGATCAAGAAAACATGCTTCTCTTACTTTTGATAACACTGCCGTGGCAAGCAATCCTGCGGCTCTTTGAGTGGTTTACTCCTCCCGAATCCTGGGAAGGATCCCATGCCATCTGTGTACTTCCCTTTGCTGTCTCTTCTGCCGCCGACGGTGAGCTCGTCGACGTAGCTGACGAGCGCGTGCCACGGTCGCTTCGGTACCCGATCCTCGCGCTTAGGAAACGGATCTTCTTGCGGCAGCATCGCAGTCCTCTCTTCCGTGGGCACTTTGCTGGCAGACGAGTCTTTCGTACCCGCCGGCTCTTGGCACTCCTCCGAATAACATTCCTTCGACTCGGACTGCTTCCCCTTGATGGAGCCGCTTTCGTCGTACTGCGACTCCCCGTCCCTGTCCGGCTCGTTCTCCCACTGTTCATACTTCTCCTCCCCTAACTGCGACTGATCGACGTACATCGGGTCGTAAGTGAAGACGGGCTGGTTCAGGCTCTCCTGGTACGACCTGTTGTAAACGTTGTCCTTCGGGAGGCTGAGCACGGTCTCCTGGATGGCGTACTTGGTCTCGTTGTCCGATCGATCCATCACCCGCCTCACGATCTTCTCCAGGCGCGCGTCCTTTCCCCTCGCTTTGCCGACACCCTGGGCCATGCGCGAGCATTTGTTCTTCCGTATGATCGAGCGGATCCGATCGAACGATCGGGCCAGCTTCGAGTCCTCGCCGACCTCTTCTTTCTTCTGCTTCAGCTCCTCGGAGTTGAAGCTGTTGAGCAGCAACGCGAGGAAGAGATTCAGCACCATGAAGTTGCCCATCACGAGGGCTGGCAAGAATATGGCGAAGCAGGTCCCCGGCCCGTCCACCTCCTCCGCCCGCATGCAGTCCCACAGTGGCTCGATCCACTCGCCGCACAGTATGCGGAATATCATCATGAACGAGTGAAAGAAATCGTTGAAGTTCCACCGTGGCACCGGGTCCGGGTAGAACTTGTCCAGGGTATAGTCTTTGCTGAACAACTGCATGCCGATCACGGCGAATATGTAAATCACGATCACCAGAACTAAGGTGAGATTCCCGAGCGCCCCGATCGTCGAGATGATAATGCTCAGCAGAACCTTCATCGTCGTCCAGGATTGCGCCAGCTTTAAGACACGCAGAAGCCTCAGCCCGCGTATCACGGAGAGACCGTCTACCAGCTCGAAGGTAAGATCTATCAGAGACGCTGACACTATTATCAAATCGAAATTGTTCCACCCGTTGGCGAAAAAGTCTTTGCTCAGCGCCAACAGCTTCAGCAAGCATTCGAAGGTGAAGATACTGGTAAACACTTTATTACCGATGTTGAGCGCCTGTCGTATCGACTCGCTCATTCCGTGATGCTCCATCGCCAAGAAGCCGGTATTCAGGACGATGCAAAGTGTGATCGTCAACTCGAATAGCGGATCTCTCACTACCTAGATACGAGCCACTCGTCAATCGAGAGTCGAGCGTTTTCCATCTATTTGTTACGTTTTTTGCTTTTTTTTTCTATTCTCTCTCTCTCTCTCTATCTCTCTCTATCTCTCTCTATTTCTCTTTTCTCCTTCTCTTTTGCGCGCATGCTATCGTTACGTGTGCGCATATATATATATATATATCTATTAGCCGTCGTTCGGTATTCGTTAATGCCCGCGAACATAACCCCAAAACACGCAACGAATATCGAACCCCTTCCGAAAACACTTGCGTCCCATTCGAAGACGCTCCCCTCTCGACGCTACTTTTACCTTTTTCATGTACCTACCTTGTACAGGCAGTTCTGAAACCGTAGCCAGCCCTCGTAATCTATGCAGCATTGTATGCACTTCTCGCAGTTTCTATCCGGAAGATCATCTGCGGACAGGAGAGTTCGTAATGAGAGGTTAGAATTATCGATTTATTAATATACAGATCGAGTCGTCCGACTCGGCCACCTTGAAATGGGTACTCTCCCATCAAACCGCTCCAAAAATAGGTCATTTTTAGGATTTCGTTTACAAACAAAAGTAAACGTCATAGTGTGAGCAAAAAAATTTTCATTATCTTCAATGATGTCCAAATACAGTCTAAAAAGTTTTTTAACGCTATGACGTTTACTTTTTTTTTAAAAATAAAATCCTGAAATTACCTTTTTTTGGAGTGATTTGGTGGGAGATTATCCTTAAAGGAAACACCCGACATTTTATTGTACAGGGCGCTCCAGGTTTTAACAGCCAAACTGTGCCAGTATATTCTGTAGTTTTATTAATATTCTGTTTCAAAATCTCCACCGTTCGTATCGACAGAGCAACGCTGAAATATCAAATTAATCACCAAAATTAAAAAAATAAATTTACTCGGAAAATATTTTATGTGCCAATGGTAATGCTGTAGTATAAAATTTGATTTCTGGCCTTTACAGTGTTTTCTACAAGGACGCATCTGTTATCGCCAACCTATTCTTACTCCATCATACCATAACTTTTGAATAGAGCTTCTATACACCTAAATTTACATAAGCATCCTTTACTTATTTCTGTCGATAGAATATATTGGCGTAGTTTGTCCGGGAAAATCTGGGACACTCCGTATAATTTTTTATTAAGGTATATGAGATCAAGAGGGTAATAATAATCGTACAGTAATTTCTCTTCTAAATGATGATCAAAGTATTGCCGGTTAGGGACGACCTAAGTGCATAATCGCTGAATGAATGAAAGAGATGCCCCTATAATATTCCGCGAAACACAGAAACGCATGCTGCAATGGCACGTTTTTATGTCTCTTGATGCCAGGGATGCCAGGGATTCTTTGTGGCCCAACACCTATAGGAGTGGTGGTAATGTGTGCGTGAACTGACGCTAGCGCCAATGGAGCCAAGTGACCCCAACGCGAAGCCAACCACGGCCAACCAGTGTCGACAACCTATTTCCCGGCGACGCTGGTAGGCCGTGGTTGGCTAATTGGCTTCGCGTTGGGGCCGCTTGGCTGCTTTGGCGGATGGCGTCAGTTCACGCACACATTACCACCACTCCTGTAGGTGTTGGGCCACAAAGAATCCCTGGCATCCCTGCTTGATGTGAATGGCGATTTGCAACGAGCAACATCTTTCATATGGTATTAACCAGTGACGGATTTAATAGGGCGGCCGATGAGCAGTTGCCACCTGGCCCCCTGCTCGGAAGGCCCCCAGGGCCCCATCCTTAAAAAAAAAATGATTTTATCCAAAATAAATTTTTTTCTGTACTACTACACTGAGACCGGTTTTAGTAAACTACATCTTCATTTTCCTGGAAAAACGGGCCCCTCCAGAAGGCCCCCTAGGTCCCCATCCATAAAAAAAATTAAGATTTTATCCAAACTATATTTTTTTCTGTACTACTACATTGAGACCGGTTTTAGTAAACTACATCTTCATTTTCCTGAAAAAACGGGCCCCTCCAGTAGCCCCCTAGGGCCCCATCTTTAAAACAAATTATGATTTTATCCAAACTATATTTTTTTCTGTACTACTACACTGAGACCGGTTTTAGTAAACTACATCTTCATTTTCCTGGAAAAACGGGCCCTTCCAGAAGGCCACCTAGGGGCCCATCCTTAAACAAAATTAAGATTTTATCCAAAGTATATTTTTTTTCTGTATTATTACACTGAGCCCGTTTTTAGTAAACCACCGCTTTATTTCCCCGAAAAAATGGGCCCCTCAGAACGTTTACCACCTGGGCCTTTTTTCTTAAACCCGCCACTGGTATTAACACTTTTACGGCTATACGTTACGCTCTCTGCCTCTCTTTTTCAAATAACCCAATTATTCTTTGATTTTGAGAAACCATGAAAACAGCATTTTTTAAAATATGTGGAATAGAAAGTTTCGAATAGTACAGTCCTATCGATGATAAATATGAAGTAAAATTTAATTCTTCGACTCGCTCGAGGTAACAAATGAAAATCGTACAATCACGTATACGAAACAGCGGCGGATGAAGTATTAAGTACAAAGAACGGGCTGGTCACGAAATTTCTCCGCCACGTCCAATCCATCGAATAGGGAACTGTCTCTATAATACCCGCCATGCTTATGCTTAATGTGCAGGACAACTATCATGCTACTACCACGTTATCCATTTTGAATGAAACAGTAACTGAGTGAACCAATGTCTCTGTAATCTTCGCTTAATTATTGATAAAAGACTCGAACACACGCGGACGTGTGGCACAAAAAACTGTGTAATTTAAAATGGCGAGTAATTAAGCTAGAGAATAAAGCCACCGCCGTACTCCAATAACTCGGCATCATCGGATTATCATTTATTTTTAGCCTTGCAGAATTTGTTAAGTGGTGAAAGAATTTAATGGTTAGCAGAAAGCTGTAGGTAGCTGTGGAACATTTCACCTTTCACGAGAAGACCCCATTATTTACAAAGTGAAAAAATAATAAAACAAACATTACCGCACACGAGAAATAACCCATCAAACCCCGAGAACAATATTCAAAGTACAAACAGAACACCACAATACAGCAAAACTAGAAAATACTTTCCCGACTGAATGAGTAACCTTTCAAGAAATCATCATAACTTCTCATCAAGAACTCTAAGCAGTGCAAACCTAAAGACATTGACTTTCCATGCAAAAAAATCTATCCCCTCATTATAATTGTTCGCCAAAGTACAAATTCTGCAAATTGGATCCGTCACACTGAAACGTGACGAGTATAACCAGGGTTGCCAGGGATTAGTTGCGGCGCAACACCTACAGGAGTGGTGGTAATGTGTGCGTGAACTGACGCTAGCGCCAAGGCAGACAAGTGGCCCCAACGCGAAGCCAACCACGGCCAACCAGCGTCGACTAGGGCTGTAGCTGTGGACCGGGAACACGAGATACCCGGGTACCCGGGTACCCGTGAGATACCCGGGACGAAGAAAATTCCCGGATAAGCGCTACCCGGGAAAACTACCCGAGACTCTCGAGAATCTCGAGAACTTACAGAGTACAGAATAGGGCTGTAGCTGTGGACCGGGAACACGAGATACCCGGGTACCCGGGTACCCGTGAGATACCCGGGACGAAGAAAATTCCCGGATAAGCGCTACCCGGGAAAACTACCCGAGACTCTCGAGAATCTCGAGAACTTACAGAGTACAGAACGTAATTCTGGAGCGATGCCTGTCAGAGAGATGCCGTCTGGCACCCTGTGGCGAGGTCAACCCCCTGCGGTACCTCACCGAATTTTATGGCTTTCGACCCTCGAAGGGGTTCGAATAACATTAAGAAGTGAGAAATGCCCAGGATTTCCGCATTTCTCATCAGATCTTTGCGAAAACGACGCCAATCGATTCCTTATGTTTCTCCGATGAAAATAATACCAAGAACGACGTAATTTGGACCATAATGAAGGAAATTCCATGAACAAATGTTTTTCATTTGCAGATTCATTTCGTTAAAAATAGTCTGATTTACATGAAATTTGGTATGATTTTCATCGGAAAAACATAAGATATCCATCGGTGTCACTTCCATATCGATACGATAAAGAGTTAAGAATTATTTTATTTCTGAATCAGGTATTATGAATCCTCGGCCGACCGCAGCGAATCGAGGTCGGCCCCCCGTACTCGAGGGTAAAATATTCATTACAGTATATTAAGAAGCTATTTAATGTTCATCGTATCGAAATGGAAGTGACACCGATGGATTCCTTATGTTTTTCCGATGAAAATCATACCAAATTTCGTGTAAATCGAGCTATTTTTAACGAAGTGAATTTGAAATTATGCAAATCATTTGTTCATGGAATTTTCTTCATTGTGGTCTGAATTATGTCGTTCTTGGTATTATGTTCATCGGAGAAACATAAGGAATCGATTGGCGTCGTTTTCGCAAAGACCTGATGAGAAATTCGGAGCTGGAGATTCCTCACTTCGTAATGGGTATTCCTGTCTCCCCGGGGGTCGAAGCCTTCGACTCGAAGGCCATGACGCTCAGTGTGGCTTCAATTATGGAACGGTACTCTATGAGATCTCGAGAGTCTCGAGTATCTCGGGTAGTTTACCCGGGTAGCGCCTACCCGGGAATTTTTTTTTTCCCGGGTATCTCACGGGTACCCGGGTACCCGTTCTCCCGGGTATCAACAGCTTTAGCGTCGACAATGCCAACCACGGCCAACCAGCGTCGACAACCTATTTCCCGGCGACGCTGGTTAGCAACCAATCCCTGGCAACCCTGAGTATAACGAAGGTCTGAAGAGCATAGGTGCTCTGTCGGCGTGAAGTACCCACAAAATGGCAAATAATCCTAGATAACAGTGCAGATGATATGACAATTTCATTTACTTCCCCATGAAGAGTGAATGAGAGAATGGTAGAACTTTTCTAGACTAAAGGAGATAAACCAAAAGAGACCCTCATACTCCGATAAAACGGCAAAGTAGTAAATGCCTCGCGTACTGCGTGTTCTTTTGAAATACCACTCAAATTTTGCTTTCAGACATTTTCTCGCGCCACGAGAAGTTTACGAGTAACCCGAGATCCGGGTGACTTATCTGTATAGACATGTAGACTTATGAGTTTTTTCTGTCTTACCTAAAATAACAATGTGCGATAAATATTCCGGTGGCAAGGTGTACATTTGTTTCTTCGTCTTGACGCCATTGCATTTAAACACCCTGATTTCTCGAGCGGTTGTAGTACCAAGAGACGTGGGGACGTTCGTGGATGCTCGAAGGTAGCCGGACCGGGTAGGCTGCGATCTTTCACGCTCGCTGGGGGTCTCCGCCTCGGTGTCAGCGCCAGCCCTTGCTCTGGCCCTGGCATCGGGCTCGACGATCGCATCGGCATCATTGTTATTGCTCAGTACTTTCTCCTGCCAATCGTGCCTCGACTCCCTGTTATCCCGCTTGTCGTGCTCCTCCACGGACGTGACGTCGTCGCCGTCGTGATCGTCCACCACCCCCGAGTCGTCCAGCGACGATTGCTGATTACTGTTGTTGCTCGCCTGTCTGGAGTGAAGCATCCCACGGTTCGGCGCCAATCGATGAACCGCGTTGTTCTCCACTGTCCGCGGACTGACATTTTGCAGAAGCAAGTGAGACGGTCGATGAACCGCCGAATGCCTTGGACTTGGACTTGGGCTCGGTGTCACCGATCTGGCCAGCAGACAGATAATAAAAACAGTGTCGCGTGAAAGTGTCTCGGAAGCTTGTCAAAATATTGCCTGCTATGAACGTACCTGCTTGGCACGGAGCCACTCTTATCCTGGCCAGCCGAGCCAGCCCCGGCAGTGCTCCTCGCGCGTCTTCTCTTCCGCGTCTTCTTGCGCGTGTAGCTGCTCAGAAGAACGCCTTTCCTCGCGTCCAATTTCTTTTGTTTCTCTTTGGCAAGAGTCTTCACGTTGATCTTTGTCGGGTCGAAACTAAACGTCGAGTCCTCGCGATGGTCGGTTAAGTCTTTCCTTCGTTCCTACCGATTCGAAGGAAGGTAAGAGAGAGTAGTACAAAAGTGACGAATTAGGCGGACTTCGGACGAGGCACTCCAAGGGAACACTGCGAACCCTTACTCGCCGATTAGAACGCAACTTCGTGGGTTCGTAGAGGGCCTCGAGACAAGAACAACGATATGTTTCATTCGTGTCTAATCGCTCTTTAAGGAGGTGAAACCTAACCTCAAAGTCAAATAGACACTCCTAGTTTTTCGCGCATAACTCCTAAAGCACAAGAGACAGAAAAAAATGTTTCAAACAAAAGATTAATGGTAAAATAGGCGCTGCAAACTTGCGTTAATAAAATTTGGAAAAAAGTTTAGAAAAAAATACCTGACGAAAAAAACCTGTTTTTGAAAATTTTGTTGACGCAAGTTTGCAGCGCTTAGTGCACCATTAAACTTCTGTTTGAAACATTTTTTTCTGTCTCTTGTAGTTTAGGAGTTGTGCGCGAAGAAGTGGGAGTGCCTATTTGACTTTGAGGTTAGTTTTCACACCCTTAAAGGGCGATTGGGCACGAATGAAACATACAGTTGTTATTGTGTCGAGTCCCTCTACAAACCCACGAAGTTGCGTTCCAATCGGTTAGTAAGGGTTCGCGGTGTTCCCTTCAGCGGTTGAAAAATTGATAACTACCGAGCCATCCCACAAGTAATGTCGATTTAAAAAGAATTAAAAGAATGGTTAATCAACGATATACGGGCATGTTGCACTTTTCATTAACTCTTTTGCTAAAAATATTTCACTCTTCCGAATTAGAATGCTGGTACAATGTCCAGTGGCAGATTTAAGAAAAAAGGCTCAAGTGGCAAACGTTCTGAGGGCCCCATTCTTTCAGGAAAATGAAGATGTAGTTTACTAAAACCGGTCTCAGTGTAGTAGTTCAAAAAAAAAAATAGTTTGGATAAAATCATAATTTGTTTTAAGGATGGGGCCCTAGGGGGCTACTGGAGGGGCCCGTTTTTCCAGGAAAATGAAGATGTAGTTTACTAAAACCGGTCTCAGTGTAGTAGTACAGAAAAAAATATAGTTTGGATAAAATCATAATTTGTTTTAAGGATGGGGCCCTAGGGGGCCTTCTGGAGGGGCCCGTTTTTCCAGGAAAATGAAGATGTAGTTTACTAAAACCGGTCTCAGTGTAGTAGTACAGAAAAAAAAATAGTTTGGACAAAATCATAATTTGTTTTAAGGATGGGGCCCTAGGGGGCCTTCTGGAGGGGCCCGTTTTTCCAGGAAAATGAAGATGTAGTTTACTAAAACCGGTCTCAGTGTAGTAGTACAGAAAAAAAAATAGTTTGGACAAAATCATAATTTGTTTTAAGGATGGGGCCCTAGGGGGCCTTCTGGAGGGGCCCGTTTTTCCAGGAAAATGAAGATGTCGTTTACTAAAACCGGTCTCAGTGTAGTAGTAGTACAGAAAAAAAAATAGTTTGGATAAAATCATAATTTTTTTTAAGAATGGGGCCCTGGGGGGCCTTCTGGAGGGGCCCGTTTTTCCAGGAAAATGAAGATGTCGTTTACTAAAACCGGTCTCAGTGTAGTAGTAGTGCAGAAAAAAAATAGTTTGGATAAAATCATAATTTTTTTTAAGAATGGGGCCTTAGGGGGCCTTCTGGAGGGGCCCGTTTTTCCAGGAAAATGAAGATGTCGTTTACTAAAACCGGTCTCAGTGTAGTAGTACAAAAAAAAATATAGTTTGGATAAAATCATAATTTGTTTTAAGGATGGGGCCCTAGGGGGCCTTCTGGAGGGGCCCGTTTTTCCAGGAAAATGAAGATGTAGTTTACTAAAACCGGTCTCAGTTTAGTAGTAGTACAGAAAAAAAAATAGTTTGGATAAAATCATAATTTTTTTTAAGAATGGGGCCCTAGGGGGCCTTCTGGAGGGGCCCGTTTTTCCAGGAAAATGAAGATGTCGTTTACTAAAACCGGTCTCAGTGTAGTAGTAGTACAGAAAAAAAAATAGTTTGGATAAAATCATAATTTTTTTTAAGAATGGGGCCCTAGGGGGCCTTCTGGAGGGGCCCGTTTTTCCAGGAAAATGAAGATGTAGTTTACTAAAACCGGTCTCAGTGTAGTAGTAGTACAGAAAAAAAATAGTTTGGATAAAATCATAATTTTTTTTAAGAATGGGCCCCTAGGGGGCCTTCTGGAGGGGCCCGTTTTTCCAGGAAAATGAAGATGTCGTTTACTAAAACCGGTCTCAGTGTAGTAGTAATACAGAAAAAAAAATAGTTTGGATAAAATCATAATTTTTTTTAAGAATGGGGCCCTAGGGGGCCTTCTGGAGGGGCCCGTTTTTCCAGGAAAATGAAGATGTCGTTTACTAAAACCGGTCTCAGTGTAGTAGTAATACAGAAAAAAAAATAGTTTGGATAAAATCATAATTTTTTTTAAGGGTGGGGCCTTAGGGGGCCTTCTGGTCAGGGGTCCAGGCGGCAACTGCTCATCGGCCGCCCTATTAAATCCGCCACTGACACTGTCAATTCCAGGCGGTCCACACTATACCGTTTAATTTTTCCTGGTATATAGTCAGGGTGGAAAACGATTCACTAATGACAGTGGTGTTCTCAAGAAGATTTCATCAGAATTGTCCAATCGCGAGGTATAGATGCCAGCGATAGTAGCCTGGCTCTGTTTTAAATGTTCAAAATCAATCGCATCTCTTATATACCATTATAGGCGTAATAAAACCTCTGCATGGACCTTCTCATCTTACACGAGCTATGGCTCGTTCATCTTACGAAACTCGTTGCCTCAATAGTTTAGGATTAGTACGTAATTCATATTTCTCATTTTCAGTGGCAAGTCCCTCGGCAGCGCCTCGAACAAAGGGAACAGTGGCATCCACTTTCCTAGTTTCGCTAAATACCTTTTCAATCTCTTGTACCTAAGTGTCGGCGCGCAAAGTTGTCGACAGAATTCAGGCTCTCCGCACTATCGTGTCATAAACTTTGGTTCTGCGTCAACTAAGCTCTCCCCCTCTCTCTCTCTCTCTCTCTCTCTCTCTCTCTCTCTCTCTCTCTCGAGTTCCGTTATCGAATTGTCCCGGGCGACCGGAACCCGCGCTGTCAGAAAGGTCAGAAGCACCGTGTCAAAATTCTGAAGATCATGCCGACATACTCCTGGCGAGTGTCACCGACGGCATCGGCCACTGTATCGCCCCTTTTCAAACTCGCGCATGTACGAGCCTCGCTGGGGTTCATCCTCCAATCTTCTTTTTGTGTACGAAGATATAGGTCAGGGACACTTTTAATGCTCGATTTAGTCCGAAGAAAGGACGCCCCTTTCAAAGGCACGTCGGAATGTTTTGCACGTGCACGCTGCATAAACAATGCGTCGGGCTTTCTCGAGGCGGAATGGAAAAAAAAAGAAAAAGAAAAAAAAAGAACAACATTACTTATGGCGTGACCCGGCGTATCCGGCATTCTTCCTATCTGCAGCAACGAGATGTTGCAACGCGGCAAGTGAGAAAGCAGGGTGGGAAATGTGCGAGACTGACGTCAGAGAGTCATCGATGTTTCGGTAGTGGTTGTGGAGTGTGTAGCTGTATCTAGACCACCAATCGCCCGACTGCCGAGTGTCTCGTTTGAAGGAGCCTCTAATATAATCACGTACCTCGTTGGTAATTTCTGCTTCCTCCTCGTAGCTGAGCGCAACGACCGCCAGCATCAGATTGATCAAATAAAACGAGCCGAAAAACACGACCACCGTGAAGAACGAGACGCTGATAGGTCCGCACGCCGACAATACCTGCGGATTCGCGTGGACGTCCCTTAGCAGTGCAATCGGTCTGGGGCAAATGCGCGAGGAGATAGAGAGAGAGAGAGGGGTCGGTGGCGACAGGATACCTTATTGTAGACGTCTTCCCAGTAATCCAGCGTGATCAGTTGAAACGTGGTGAGCATCGACCACAGAAAATTATCGAAGTTTGTAAACCCGTGGTTTGGATTCGGTCCAACGCAAAGGCAGATGTAGCTCTCGTTGCAGTGCCTGGAAAGCAAAGTTTTCCCACGTTAAAATCGGGGAGTGTCATTCAAGGCGGCCACGGGCGATAACAAAACAAGCCTCGGCCGACCTGGCGCCAGTCGCGTTCCCGCAGATTATTGGCTCCTCATCCTCGTCGAACGCCCAGTTGGACGAATTCCAAGTCCACCTGTGGACGGCGCAAGGTATCGGTTAACGTCTCTCGAGACTGAACGAGCCCCATTGTCTCTCGCGCTGACGCATGCATGCATATGCATGAGCACGAGCTACGGTCGGCTTTTATTCTACACATATTACACGTGGTACGTACTCGTTCCAGTCGATTTGCGTATCATTAGACTCTATATTCTTTACACACTTGTTCCGAAGCTCGCCCATGTAGACTTGCAGGGCGAAGAGCGCGAACACCATGAGACAGAAGATCGTGAGCGTCATCACCTCGGCAAGCTGCTTAAAACTATGTAACAATGCGTTGATGATAGTTTTCAAGCCTGAAACGGAGACGTCGTACAATCACGATCGCGTCGCCTCTTCATAAATGGGGGGGGGGGGAGAGCTCTCGTCGAGCTTCTCGAGAGATTGGCCGGACCCGATGGGGGGAATAATCGCACGCATGCATGGGCGCGCTTGATGCTTTAGCGTCCTCATTGATCCCGAAGTCGTTTATTAATTCATGATCGAGCAATTAAAAAAAAAAAAGCGGTGATCGATAAGCGGTGTCTTAAATGTTATACAACCCGCGTGTGACGGTTCTGTTGAACAGTTAAGCACGTCTCTCCCCTTACTGTCTTACCAGGCAATATTGAAACGGTCTTGAGGGCCCTCAACACTCGGAACGTCCTCAACCCGGCCAGATTCCCTACTTCCATCCCTATTGTAGCGTATCCGCTGGTGATCACCACGAAATCCAGCCAGTTCCACGGATTTCGCAGATAGGTGTACTTATTCAGCACAAATCCCTTGGCTATCGACTTGATCACCATTTCGGCGGTGTATATAGCTAAGAATATATATCTGGAAAAGAGAGAGGGGCAAACGTGCGGGTCCATTTGTTCGGAGGACTGGCGTTTGGGGACGTTATGCTTACTCAGCTTCCTCGATGGTTTCTGTCATGGCGAGGAAGGCACAGTTTAATATTATCGTAGCCATGACCATGTAATCGAAGTACTGATTCGTGCTTAGGAAGATACAGTACCGCCTTATAGGATTCCATGGGGAGAATATGAACCAGCTGCTCGTCGCCGTGAATCTGTGGATGTAATTTTTACGAAATCTCTTCGACACCACGCAGAACGTCTGAAACAGGCGAAATCGAGAGTGCACGATCCGTGGCTGCCACGCACGGAAGCCTTCGCAGGGAGGAACTATTCTAGAGAAGAGTGAAGGAAACGTTGCCGCCTTGCAACTTATGGTTATTGATTCCCACGCCGGGTGCCTGAAACACCCGAGAACCTGGCCACCCGTCGGACGTCCGGGCAAGGTGTAAAAGTTACGAAATTACACGCGAATGATTTACATGCGTCGGGAATGCCCGAGTGCATGCTGGGGGGAGCTCGGAGCCATCCCGTGATATATAGGGCGCGCTGCGAGTGAATCGCGTAAAGTCGAATACGGCCGCGACCCCAGATGTATCGCATGAGATTTATAATTCGGATTTAGAACCCTGTCCAGGTTTACTACCGTTCTGCCGCAGTCGGTAATGCAAGTTTATCCGTAGAAGCTTCAGGCTGGCAGTCAACAGAGCCATTCGAATGATTCATACGGCAGGAACTTTCGTTACTCGGATTAAGGATGCCTGACTCTTCGGATAATAGAACATCTATTTCTTTAACGTTGATCATTTCACCTCTTTTCAGTAAAATCACGAACGTTTCAAATATAAAAAAAAAAAAAAAAAAAACATGCGGGTCGAATCTGTAACCTCCTCCTTTTTGAAGTCGGTCAAAAATAGGAAAAATTTTACACATACTGTTTTTTCTATCATTAGTAGTTAAAAAATGCTCAACCCAAGATATATGTAGCGCCAGCAATCGCAGATTTCTTGCAGTAGAAATTAATTTTGATAGCTATAGAAAGCAGTTTCGGCGAGGGAAAAGATGTTCTATAAGTGCTAGATATATATAGAAAGGGAGGAAAAAATCGTAAAAGAAGATATCCCGCTGTGTTTTTAAATCATTCCACGGTCATCGGAATATTCTATTCAACCTCGGCGTGAATTTATACGCGCCGAGACTCGAAAATGGGTTCCTTCTTTCCAATTTCCTGCTTCGGGGCGAAACGATCGGAGCCGCGACTCTTCGCATTCTCAATCGCACCGGATTGGTGCCATCGATTCTAGCGGTCAAATTTTTAATCCCCTCCCGCTCCCCTCGCCCCGCCGACTCCGCTCTCGCGCTTCTTTCCCTTTAATTCTCCCCTTTGTCCGACCCAATCGTTCACCTATACCGCTGTTCCCCGTTTGGCTTTGTGGTTCGGCATCAGTGTTGGAAGTTAACGGCCGGAACGAAGATAGCGCGACAAAGAAACTCACCTCGTCGTATATAAAGTTGTCGATCTCCTCGAGCGGCCTGCCGTAAAGATCGGTCGGGAACGGTTCGTATTTGTTTGGAAGCACCGCGCCATCCTCAACGGACATTCGTCTCTTCGGTTGAAAGCCATAATCCCTAACGAGCTGCACGGTCCTGTTCTCCAGCCTGTCCAGGCTCTCCTTCGTGAACAGCTTCACCGTTTGCTTATTGTTGCCGGTCGGCGTCTTGACGGCCGACTTGCCAGCGGCGGCGCCGTTCTCCGCCCCGTTCTCGGCCCTGTCGTCCGAAATCTCGTCGGCGGTGGCCGCGCGAGGTGTACCGAGCGGATCCACTTGGATCTCGGCGCTGCCCGAGTCGCCGGTCCCGGAATCGGCGGAGGTGCCCGCCGCCGCGGCCAACGGCGGTCGTAGCCTCGCGACGTCTCTGGGCCTGGAGACATCCTCGTCGGTGGATTTCTCGTAGATCACTTCGGGCTCCGAAGCCTCTCTCTGACCGTGTTGCCTCGACGCGCTCGATCTATCCGCGGCCGAGGCTTGCCCGGATTCGCTGGCTGCCAGCCTCTCGTTGGCCCTGGAGCGTTCGTCGCGGGCCGCGAACTCAAGCTCGACGTCCGAGACGGAGGATCGCGAGCGGCCGTGGCGCGTCTCCTCGGCATACGATGCCAGCGGATAAGTGGCAAAGATCGGCGACGGGGTCTCGAGGTTGTCCCCGTACTCGTGACCCGTGTACTCCGGCGGGCTGAGACCCGCGTACGGTGGCGGCGATGGTTTCTCCGCTTCCGGGGGCGATGGTCCACGGCACTCGCCAGCCTCGCTGGCGGGGGATATGAGTATCGAAGCGGAGGACGAAGCGGCGTCCTGGCCTCTCCTGCCGCCGTAGTCGCGGCCCGGAATCGGCATCCTAGGATTGTCGACGCTCGCGTCCATCCACGGGGTCTCCTCGCCGCGCGGAAACTCGAGGACGGATCCTCGAAGGGCGTCGGGACCACGAGCCATCCGCTCATCCTGTTGCTGACGATGGTCCCTCGCGCGAGCCGCCTCGATCGACGGGGATCCATGGTACTCGTGCCTGCCGGAGTCCGGATCGAACCTGGGCCTAGGGTCGTAATGATCGCCCCTTCTCAACGGCTGGGGCGTCCTCGAGATCCCGAGCCGCGAGCGGTCCAGCAGCTCGAACTCCTCGGCGATGCCCGCAGGCAGGTTCAAACTTCGCTGGCTTCCAATCTCTCGCGACGATCTCTCAAGAATATCTCGCGCGGGACCGCGGGATCGAGTAGCCTCTCCTGACGAGAACCGAACGAGCTCTTCTCTGGAGAGGTTCGTCGCGTAAAGGCCCGCCACTCGAGGTCGATTAGTGAAGCCATTGTCCTCAGAGCCGTTGCTCGGAGGGTTGGGAGAACCTTTACATCCCTCACGGCCACCTTGCGAAGGTATCATTGGAATCTTTGGTTCCTCGGCTCACCGAAATTTGTACCTTTCATCGTTGCGACTCCCCGGCACCCAGAGCTGATTCCCTCTCACTGGCGAGCGCCGGCAGCATTTTTCACGCGCCTCGCGGGGCTCCGTCCCGGTCGCCGCGAACAAAGTCGCTGGGAACACGCCATTCTGCGGCTACCAGTCCCGGCGACAGGCCGTTCTATAAAGCGGAGAGAGCCCAGCTTCTTTCTCGATAGACTTGCCGCGGCCGGTCGTCAGGTGCCCGCGGTGCCCGTCTCACACTCGCGGCCGCTTCGTGTTCTTGGCTCTTTTGAAATTTCAAAAGGATGCGGCTGCTATTGACTGAGCGCGCGGCGAATGTGTGTCGCAGACAGGGTATATAGATTCTCCCTTTTTTCGTCGATGACGATCGTGCGACACTGCGACGCGGTTTCGCCCTCGAGGCGGCTGAGGACGCCGAGAACAGGAGCCGAAGCCGAGTGAGGTGCCAGGTGACGGAGCAGCCAGCCGCGATAGACGGAGGCGGTGAATCTTTCGAGCAGAAACGTCGCGCGATTCCTCCCTTCGTCGACGCGTCTGACGGCGACCGCTCTACCTAGTCCGGCCTGTGTGTCGCGGCGACTCCTGGTTATCGGTCACGCGCGACTCGGCGGCCGATCGCATCGCGGTATAAAAGTGTAAAACGATGCCGAGCGAGACAAGGTTGCACGGGTGAGAGCGACGGTGAAACGGCGGACAGAGGCGGTCGCGGTCCTCTTGCTGGCCGCACTATGCACGACACTCGCGAGCCACAGTTACCACCTGTTCTATCCAAGGGGATACGGGATTCGTGTCCCCGATATCTCTCGGGCGAGATGACAACGACGCGCTGATGCGCGGGGCGAGGGGCACGGGACCGGGCGGGCAGAGGGATGTGCGGCGAGAGGCGGCGAGGGTACGAGTCGGAATCGAAATGAGAGGCGGAACGAGAAGGAAAAGTGGCACGTACGTGGCTGGTGAGACGGACGGCGAGGCGAGGAGAGCGGGAGCGGCGGGGGAACGAAATCCGGCCGAAAGGGACCAGCCGACGATGAAGAAGAGAGACGGAGACGAAGGAGAATAGGAGAGGAAACCGCGGTGCACCCTCGTCATATAGTTCGGCAAATCGTGACTCGAGCAAGGGTGCAAAATCACGGACGTCCCCGACGAGAACTGTGACGATACTATGGACGAAGTCGATTCGTTTCGCGCGCGCGCGTATCGAACGGCCGAGGAAAACGGCTTTGAGGTCTCCGTGCTCTCTCTGTATAAGCGAATTTGTCCTAACACATTGAAATACGTGCGTGCACACGCGCGTCGGGGGTTATCGCTGCCGCGAACTAACTAGCGAACCACCAACCTGCACGAATACTCTCTCTTCGCCACCCTCCGCGCCAGCCCCCACCAAGCCCACAACTGACCCCCTGCAGGTGATATCGTGGCCAGCGAGCGTCACGATTCCTTCTCTTTCGCCTCGCGGCCGACATTTCCACCGCGGACAATTTCGAGGACGGAGGATCGCGAGAACGCGAGAAACACCCCCCGCCCCGAGTCCCGTGGAGTCGTTGAGTCTCACGTACAGCTAGCAAGTCGGCTCTGTGCACCCTTCTCTTTCGTTTACGGACCCGTCTGAAAAATTATATACCCAACCTTGTTCCCTGTTATTTTAGAGGCTTTATTTTCTCCATTAACCCCGGCAGGAACTCTCGCCCCCTTCGCGACAAGTGTAGTGCTCGCCCACGGTTCTCCCTTTAAACGACTTTACGTTTCAAATGGGAAGCCCCATTTCCTCGGGCAATGCGGCTTTAAATGTGGACTGTCTTCCAAATATTTATCGATCCGTCCGCCGACGATGCTTTTTGGTTGGACGAGATATCTCTCCGGTGCCCACTTCTCGCGACCATTAAGGCGATATATTAAGTCCCCGAGTGCTATGCGTTCGCAGAATACGCGTCAGCAATAAAGTTAATTGTCGCCCATTGCCTATGAATGGCATGGAACATGCTTTGCTTATTCGGTAATTCAGAGATCGATTACTGTCTTCCGCTTTGCAGCATTCGTTTGTGCTTTGTCTTCTTTGAGAAAGCGAAATGAAAGTAAACACTCCGCATCGATGCTTTTATGTAATGTATTGTAAATTTATCACTGTTGTTTAAACAATATTTAACTTTACATTGGTAGCGTAACATATCGGTATATATATATATTAATATTGTGATGCATGTGTGTAACCTCGATATTCATAAAATACTTATGTGTGAGTGTGTACATATATATATATATATATAAATTGCATGCGCGCTCGCGCACCGTATTTCCATATATACATATCTATATTAAGAATCAGCATCGTCGATTACAGATACAAATTTCTCTAATTGCCAGTTGCTAAATTTTTTAAACGATTATTGAGCTCCTTGATTATCGTGGACGATCGATTGTTTCATTTTCTAATTAAAATCTTTATACAAACAAATCATGAATAGAAACTCAATAGCTACTTACTGTCGCAGCCACCCGTGAGCGTGCGAATGTGTGTGTATAATACGTTGTTCAAAATATTTTCTAACCTATCCTGTATCCGTAATATCAACGATTTATAAAATAAAGTTATCACGATTCTTCGTATTCAAGCATCAACCATGATTATTGTTTCTCTTTCTTAATTTCCGACACCGAGAGTGGCTGCCACACTATTTCCATTATATATAATGGGACGCGAATCGCCCCATTCTACATGCACGACACGTATTACATGCGTGCATTAGAGTTCGGTCTATTGCTTATTCAATAGACCCTCTAGAGAACAGTTACCTTGATTTAAACTTTACGATATGGATGTTTCTCCCCTTTCGTATAGTAAGAGTTAATAGCCATTAATCTTTAATAAGGTCGAACCTTTTGCGAGATGCTCGCACCGAATAATAATGAAAGCGAAAACGTTAAAGAACGTCGGGATAATTTGCTTGTTCTTTCAAATTGGAACTCGTTCATGGACACGCAGAATGAGTTAGGTCGAATGGTGGCGCAATAAAATATACGTGGAATCAGCGTACTGCGGTTAGCTGGGAATACTAGCTACTCGTTTGTTTATCCTTAATCATCTTACAACTTAAAGTACCTCTAATCAATAATT
Organism: Andrena praecox; assembly: GCA_963932275.1. Taxonomy (NCBI): domain Eukaryota; kingdom Metazoa; phylum Arthropoda; class Insecta; order Hymenoptera; family Andrenidae; genus Andrena; species Andrena praecox. The sequence goes on from OZ010731.1 coordinate 41,195,338, forward strand.
ATACGAAAATATAAAAAGTCACACTGTCGGCGGCAGTGTGTCTAATTTTCCGGTCGAGACTACGCATTATAAAACATTTTCTCTATCTCTCATATATATTTTTTATATACATTTCTTTAATTAAACAATACAGAATTGGGATCTTCATTGTCAAGCTGCTTCACGTGTCTTAATACGTCCTTTTTCGTGATCACTCCCAGAAGCCGACTGTGCGAACAAACGTGACAACGGAATTAAGCAAACGTGGGTCAAGAAGGGAGGAATAATTTGCATACAAAGGGGATGATATGTAAAATGTAGCGTACCCATTATGCGTGACGAGCGTTTGCCTTAAACCCAGCTTCCTGAACATGTCGACGACAGTTTCCATGGGCGTTTGGTCCGTGATCGTAATCGGGGCCATGTCGAGAATCTTTTTCAACTTAAGAGGCGGCGGGGAATGACTTTGAATGTTGTTTCCGTTTGTGAATATAACCAACGACTGCCCGGTGATCTCTTCTGTCATACGCTTAGTGTTTGCGATAGCAAGGTTCAGATCTCTACGGAGGACAAAGCCAACGAGATACTGCGATTCTTTCGAGACTATCACGGGGAAGCCGTTGTGCTCTGTTTCTTTTAATAAATTCTCTACATCCTCCACGGTCATCGAGTCCTGAGTAAGCACGTGAAGAGCTTCGTTACGCCTAGAGAAAGAAAGTTGAGTTTGTCAGCAAAGGATTGAAAGAGGACGGCGAGAACATCGGGATATCTAAAGCAGGTGATAAGGTAATTACTTAGGCTGCATGACGTCAGCTGCTAGAGTGGTATGTTGAAACTCGTCTTTGCTGTCGAGGAACGGATACCCGTTCAAGCCGATATGGGCGTCGTAGATGCCCTGCTTTCCAAGAGCATCGCCGACCCATTTACTGGCCATTGCGGCCGCCATCAACGGCACGATATATCGCACTCCTCCGGTTAGCTCGAACATTATCACGACCAGAGAAACGGTCATTCTAGTGACACCGCCGAGGACCGCCGCAGCGCCGACCATCGCGTACAACCCGGGAGTGATGCAGTCCACCCCGGTTGAACATTCTTCGCTGAACATCCAGATGCGTGGATAATTGTACGCAAGCTGTTCCATTCCGATGCCGACAATGCGGCCCATAATCGCCCCCAAACAGAGGGATGGAATAAATAATCCGCAAGGTACTTTCATACCGAACGTGAATATTGTCAATGCAAGCTTTAGGATCAGCGCTAAGACGAGAAGACATATCGCCTTGTAGACCCCGGGCCCGGCTGCCGCGATCTCGATCGCTGACTTTACAGCGGTGAAGTTTCTGTTATAATCGCTGCACGGGAGAGAAGCAAAATATTCGTTGTACATCAGAGGAGGAGAGTACTCGACTGAGAGAGACGAGAAACAGGTTTCTTACGAACCATAAAATGTCTGCGTTGGATCCCCCGCACTGACTGAACAATAGATATATCAGTTGACTTGTACTCATTCGCGTGTATGGGTTCGGATATCCAATGACGGCAGTTGCAACCGTCACTATCAACACTTCGGTAACCGGGTACTGGCCCAATTTCGATGTTTTACGATATCGGCACCAAAAAAGATTCGCTTTGATAAACAAAGTGGCAATTACTCCCTGAAAACAAAAGTGACATCTTAAAACGGTCCTTCGATCGCGGAAGCGAGGTTAGAGTGACGAGAACTTACGCCAATTATCCCAAGCATAACGAACGGTATTAATTCAAAAAATATCCAAGGCTTGTTGTATTCGACGTAGAAAAGCACCGAGTGCTCGTTACCAAAGGGATTTATCGATCGCAGAATGAAAGCCGCTATCAGGGCACAGAAAAACGACCGCCATAACGTCTTCAGGGGAAAGTAATAACTTACCTACGGAACGAATGTTTGCAAATTTTTATGCGACTACTGGTACTTGTTTTCATTTTTTGGTGTTTCTAAAAATTCGTTTCTTTGATCACGCACCTCTTCAAGACTGAACAGAACACCTCCGATTGGGGCACCAAAAGCTACCGAGACTCCTGCAGCGGCCGCTGCCGATAATATCTCTCTTTTCTTCGCCTCGTTTCTACCGTATTTCGGAAAGAGATAAGAAAATATATTTCCAATACAGCAGGCTATGTGAACCATTGGCCCTTCCTTGCCCAGGTTCAAACCTGCAGAGACTGACAGAATCAGGCCTACCGATTTAATGATCAGCGTCCATTTCCCCAAATATCCGCGAATAATAAATCCGCTTAAAATGGTCTTTATCTGGAAAGCCATTTCGAAGTGTGATGATTTAGAAATTATTATACCCCTCAGTTTCGATCTTTTTCCTGTACGTACCTCGGGTATACCAGAGCCACAGGCATAAGGAGCAAACATTCTTACTAACGAGGCAGAAAGGGAAGCAAACAGAAGAGCCCAAGCGATGTAGAACATGTACGAGATCATGTATGGTCCCGCGCCGTCTTTCGATTGGCTGAATACTTCGGGCCATGTCCACCACTGAAATAAATAACGAAAGGCTAGCATTCAGACGGTGTAAACATATTAAAAAGATAAACCGGACATACCTGAGAACAGTTACCACCATCGAAAGTCGTTTCATTGTAACTCCAACAGCATTGCTCTTTATTTAGCCAAAAGGCTTGAGGACATATGCCAAATTTCAGGTCAGTCATCCAGGAAGCCCCAATGTCTATGATACCCGCCGCGACTCCTGTAAAAAAGCCAACCAACAAGACACAGAGCCATCCAGACCATGCATCGTGTGCCCCTTGGATTAAACCCCAGATAGAATCGTGCTTCTTCTTGACGATATACCGGTGTCGCATTCTATCCCGGGCAATATCCCGCTGCCAATCAATGGTGTGAAAGTCATCATATTGACCGATTCCGGGGATATCATCGGAATCAACTGAAACTGATAATACAGAGAACCAGATGAAATAGAGACGTTTAAGCCGGGAATCCACCTAGAAGCTAATCTATGCTACGCGCTGCTACGCTATGCCATGCTGCGTTTTAAAGAAATTAACTTTAATACATTCTTATGGAACCGTTTCCACCAAAAGCTAAGCTAAAACATAGCATAGCATAGCTTAGCTAAGCTTCCAGGTGGATTCCCAGCTTTATGGAACCGTTTCCACCAAAAGCTAAGCTAAAACATAGCATAGCATAGCATAGCATAGCATAGCATAGCATAGCATAGCATAGCATAGCTTAGCTTAGCTTAGCTTAGCTTAGCTTAGTTTAGCTTAGCTTAGCTTAGCTTAGCTTAGCTTCCAGGTGGATTCCCGGCTTTATGGAACCGTTTCCACCAAAAGCTAACATAAAAGATCGCATAGCATAGCTTAGCTTAGCTTAGCTTCCAGGTGGATTCCCAGCTTTATAGAACCGTTTCCACCAAAAGCTAAGCTAAAACATAGCATAGCATAGCATAGCATAGCATAGCATAGCATAGCATAGCATAGCATAGCATAGCTTAGCTTAGCTTAGCTTAGCTTAGCTTAGTTTAGCTTAGCTTAGCTTAGCTTAGCTTAGCTTCCAGGTGGATTCCCGGCTTTATGGAACCGTTTCCACCAAAAGCTAACATAAAAGATCGCATAGCATAGCTTAGCTTAGCTTAGCTTCCAGGTGGATTCCTAGCTTTATGGAACCGTTTCCACCAAAAGCTAAGCTAAAACATAGCATAGCATAGCTTAGCTTCCAGGTGGATTCCTAGCTTTATGGAACCGTTTCCACCAAAAGCTAAGCTAAAACATCGCATAGCATAGCATAGCTTAGCTTCCAGGTGGATTCCTAGCTTTATGGAACCGTTTCCCCCAAAAGCTAAGCTAAAAAATCGCATAGCATAGCATAGCTTAGCTTCCAGGTGGATTCCTAGCTTTATGGAACCGTTTCCACCAAAAGCTAAGCTAAAACATCGCATAGCATAGCATAGCTTAGCTTCCCGGTGGATTCCCGGCTGTAGAATCTTTACAAACGGCGCAAGGAAAGTTGCAGGACGCGTTACTCACTGTGGGAGGAAGCATCGTCGATGCGAACGTGTTCCGAAAGAACAGTATTCTCGCCGTGATGAGAACCTACGTTATTAACTTCCAGCATGTCGTCGTCACTGCTCAAATTGGTATCGCGTCCAGCAGTTCGATTCCGCAATCGCGCATCCTCTACGAAATACGTATCATCCGAATTTTCCACCTGCAAACATCCACAGTGATATATTGTTTCTCTCTACATTCGCCGCATTCTCATTACGCTCTTCTGCGGTCCAGCCTTAATCTTACTTTTCTATCAACTGACTGGTATGTTGTTAAAGTATTCTGATAATTCTGCGGTACTGTATTGTTCGACAAATTTGTACCCTTCAGTGGAAATTTCTCCATGGCATCGGAACCTGCGGAACAGAGTCGGATATATGTAATCAGCGTACTGTACTTAGAATACGTTAAACTACAAGCCTTTAGAGTTTTTTCCTAATTACTAATTTCTTAGTAACGATTAAGATTACAGTAGGTCGCAGTTAAAATTCAGTGTCTGGTAATTGTAGAATAATAATATACACGCGAGAAGTACGCAAGGCAATTTATCTCAAATTATAAAAGAACAATGTTCCTGTCATTTAATCGAAGCGAAAAATTAAACAATGTTGCACGTGTACCCAGCATTTTGACACCTGACACTCGGCAAGTCCCACGCACTTGCACCCCTACCGTTTCTACAACTTCGCTGTATTTGGTCGGCCAACAATGTATTGACAGTACGAGCCAAAAGCAAACTAAAAGAATATTGGGAAATCAATCACGATGTACATCATCCATCAATTATTTTAGATGGTATTTGATAAAAATCGAAGATAATAATATTTAACAGGATAGCCTTATCTCCCCTCAATACTTTCAACCTGATTCTGTATCGACTTAATCGATAAAAGTATACAACGTCTTTGTCCATTTCCCTTGAAATGTTATCTTTAATTTTCCTTATTATGAATACTAACGAGATACGAATCTTTAATTTATTCCGCACAATTTCAATCGTATTCACTATGAGCGACTGTAAAATTCACTTGATTCCTCTTATATCGTGCACTACCGCGCAGCACAGTCACCTCTATACTATTAAACATATCGAAACAGTATTGCCCTACGAGAGATTCTCTTGCTCTCAAGCTGTAGATTGTGTTGGATTATGTTGATGAATAATTCATAACTGCTGTCTAGAAAATTAAAACTGTAATTTCTTTATATCGTACTGTGTTACAGTCAGAATACTTTATTTCTAATGATATATTATTGTGAGGTTTTATTATAAATAAGAATTGTTCAAATAAAGCAAATGTGATTTTACTTAGAATAAAAAATTGAATGCTAAATTATTTTTCCTACACCTAAATGAGCAAAATATCTACTTTCAATGCATAATATTTGATGTATGATTTTTAGCTTCAAAAAAATTCCCACTGCATTTCATTCGCGTGCTATTTTATGTGCATTCAACAATTACAAAAGAAATTATTTCAAATTGGGCTGAAGGAAAAGTCGAAATTTAGGAAGACTAGGACCATTTTTGCACAGCAATAGTATAATATAATAGTATTCTTTCTTTGAAGGTTTATTTTAGTATTTCCAATAATTAGCTTCAAATAAAAACAATACAGAAAACTATTTTTGAAATTTTTTTATAATTTCGGAATAATAAATATTAAAAATTCTTCAAAATTACAAATTGAAGGGTATTCTATTAAAATACCATGGATGAATGAAAAGTGCTGTAGGAAAGCAGGGCCAAAGAGTTTTAAAATAATCTGGAATCTTTAATGAAAAATTTAATGTAAAGAAACATAAATAAACGAACGTATATACATATCATCATATATATCTACACGTGTATATGTGCAGAAGAGTCATCCTTGGCTATAAATGGCCAAAATTCATTTTGCAAACTATTTTCGTTTTACCCCACCAGAACAGTTCCAATTCCAAAAAAATGATCTCTACGAAATTTAAGTTGGATCGGATATGAGAAAAACGTAGCCCAAAGCCCTTCAAGTTTTACATGTAAAGCCGTAAATATGCATGCGACTCATTGTCAGCAAAAACTTCAAGTCCTATTCCAAGATTGTACACCTTAAGGGGGGAGCCTGGTGTAGCGGGTCGAAGAAATCGAATTTTTTTTTGTTGCATAAATCAATAGTTGAACATCACAATAATATGTTCCCAAAGCCGCAAAACGAAATTCGAAAAATTAAAGCGGATATGGCCGGTTTTGCTACGGAGCGCCAGGTTACCACAAAACTTTAAATGCGTTTTTCTCGAAACGACAGTTTTACAATCTGCGGGCAATGTAACTCCAAAAATATTCAACCAATCGACTTGGCCTTGTACACGGATATTTGTGAACATTTCCTTCATAGGGCTACGTTATTAGTATAATGATATTGTTTAAATAAATAACTTTTTTTTACACATTTAAGGCAAAATTTCGTTGGAAAAAGTGAATTTTTTTTTCAAGAGGCCGCCATTTGTTCAATTTTGCATCTTTTAAGTTATGAATTTATACGATCTGTGCGTACACTCATAAACTAAACGAAAATTTTTCGATTTTTGGTTTCAGATGAAACCAAAAGACGCTACGTTGCCCGCAGTGCAACAATTGCGTCGCCAACGGACTGGGCATAAGCCGTTATAACTTTGTTATTTGCCGCTCATTTTTAATAAAATTTTTTTTTTATCTACCTTAACCTGATAGTACAATATCCTGAAAGTTTCAGAAAGATCGATGAAATACTTTCTTTAAAAAAAATTCCCGAAAAATGCCTCGATTTTCAGCTGGTTACACCAGGCTCTCCCCTTAAGTACTTACAAGGGAAGATCCCGAATCTGAAAATTCAAAAAAATTCTGGAACTTTGTGAATATGTAGGGGATTTCCTCCTGATTGGAACGCAATTTTTGTTTGCCGCCCAAATTCACTCTAAGGGGGTAGAATTGACCCCTGAAAATTCGGTTATTTTCCGATTTTGTGTTATAACTCGTGAACTGTAAAATAATGTTTTTACCAAATTATAGATCTAATTAAAAGAGGAAACTTTTGTCTTGAAACTTTTTTTCTGTCTCTTACACTTCGCGAGATATAACAGAAAATCAGAAAAGAGCCGAATTTTCAGGGATTAATTTCACCCCCTTCGAGTGAATTTGGGCAGCAAACAAAAATTGCGTTGTAATCAGGAGGAAATCCCTTAAATATTCACAAAGTTCCAGAATTTTTTGAACTTTCGGGTTCGGAATCTTCCCTTGTTACCTACTTTATGTTTTCTCTCATCTGTAGGTATCTTCCCAAACTCCTTTCTTGCGGAAATCGCTTTAGATAATAGAAGCTCTTGCAGTTGTTCTACCTGAGACTACATTTAAGCGTCATTACTTTCGGGACAAAGAATTTAACAAATACAATTACAAAAATATTGTCCTCTTGCAATTAAGAACATGGAAACGATATTTTACTATTTGTATTAAATACAGCTTCTAATCATCATGAGTTATTGCAGTCCGGCTCTTGTGGTTATTTGTAGAAAAAACATAATAGCTGCATTGCTCGTTGTGTGTTAGAAGTAAAGAATGCATTGGAGCATAAAATAAAATGAAGAAATCCTTAATAGCTTAACGCAATTGCCTGACCTAACAAGCCGCTGGAAGGTCTTTCGCAGCGGCGGATTTAACGGGGCGGCTGATGAGCAGTCGCCGCCTAGGCCCCTGCACAGAAGGCCCCCGCAAGGCCCCAAGACCAAATAAAAATTATAGTTAGGCATAGGTATCCAAGCACTACATTTTTTACGTACTACACTTGTCCCGTTTTTAGTAAACTACCCTCATCATTTTCCCCCAAAAATGGGCCTCTCAGAACATTTGCCACCTGGGTCTTTTTTCTTAAATCCGCCACTGGTCTTTCATGAAAGTATTTAAAGAATAAACTCTATATAAGAGTTCCAACTAGGGCTGGGACAATTCGAATAATTTAAAATTCGAATATTTTACAAGAATTCGAATGCTACGAATAAACTTCGAATATTTGAGTATTCGAATACTATTCGAATATTTCAGTATTCGAATACTATCCGAATATTTCAGTACTCGAATATTTCAGTACTCGAATATTTCAGTATTCGAATATTTCACTATTCGAATATTTCAGTATTCGAATATTTCAGTATTCGAATATTTCACTATTCGAATATTTCAGTATTCGAATATTTGAGTATTCGAATATTTGAGTATTCGAATATTTGAGTATTCGAATATTTGAGTATTCGAATATTTAAGTATTCGAATATTTCAGTCTTCGAATATTTCAGTATTCGAATATTTGAGTATTCGAATATTTGAGTATTCGAATATTTAAGTATTCGAATATTTCACTATTCGAATATTTCAGTATTCGAATATTTCAGTATTCGAATATTTCAGTATTCGAATATTTAAGTATTCGAATATTTCACTATTCGAATATTTCAGTATTCGAATATTTCAGTATTCGAATATTTCAGTATTCGAATATTTCAGTATTCGAATACTATTCGAATATTTGAGTATTCGAATATTTGAGTATTCGAATATTTCAGTCTTCGAATATTTGAGTATTCGAATATTTAAGTATTCGAATATTTCAGTCTTCGAATATTTCAGTATTCGAATATTTGAGTATTCGAATATTTGAGTATTCGAATATTTAAGTATTCGAATATTTCACTATTCGAATATTTCAGTATTCGAATATTTCAGTATTCGAATATTTCAGTATTCGAATATTTCAGTATTCGAATACTATTCGAATATTTGAGTATTCGAATATTTGAGTATTCGAATATTTCAGTCTTCGAATATTTGAGTATTCGAATATTTGAGTATTCGAATATTTGAGTATTCGAATATTTGAGTATTCGAATATTTAAGTATTCGAATATTTCACTATTCGAATATTTCAGTATTCGAATATTTCAGTATTCGAATACTATTCGAATATTTGAGTATTCGAATATTTGAGTATTCGAATATTTCAGTCTTCGAATATTTCAATATTCGAATATTTGAGTATTCGAATATTTGAGTATTCGAATATTTAAGTATTCGAATATTTCAGTACTCGAATATTTCAGTATTCGAATATTTCAGTATTCGAATATTTCAGTATTCGAATATTTCTTCGATTTATAATAAGAACTTGATTTATAATTCACACCATACTATTCGAATGGTATTCGAATACTGATGTACATTCGAATGGTATTCGAATACTGATGTACATTCGAATAGTATTCGAATACTGATATATATTCGAATAGCATTCGAATACTTAAATATTCGAATAGTATTCGGATACTTGGATATTCGAATTATATTCGCCAAATAATTGAGCAACCGGAGTATTCGAATATTCGAATACCGAAAAATTCGACAAATAGTCCCAGCCCTAGTTCCAACTACTCTATTGCTGTCAAATTAACAATGGACACATCACACAATGTGAGATAAACATTACTGCATACATCCTGATATAAACCGTTTCCATATCATTTTCCCTAAATATTGCAGCTGGCAATGTACACCAGTACACTCGGTGCTCGCAACAATACTGTTAACATTAATAAGAGAATGATACATCGCTTTTCCTGTTATATCATTCTTCCCGCAAAGTATCACAAGAGCCTGGCCACGATAGCTTACAATCGCATTCAAAACGGTGCTCGCTACAACCCTACGAACAGCACAGACGTTGTAAAAACAACGCGTTACCTCCAAATGTTGGAAGCACCTGCACCTAAACAAATTCCATTCGGTCCAACTTACGTTTCCCTTAAAGCCAAGTGACTCGCCCTGTGCACAGGGTATTTAAAACCCAACAAGCCGAATCTCATAAGCTTATACTACTCGTTGTACTAGAAAAGAGAAATCATAGGAACCTATGTCCACGAATGCTTTGTTTTCAGTCCTTTAAAGCAGGCCTATCCAGGGATTTGCTCGCACGAGCGACCGCGAGTTGCTCTTCGCTCTCGAAGCCACCTAGCCAGGCCCCTCAAGAGCGAAAGGTCCCCATGCTGGGGCACAACCACCCGCGTTTGCTCTCCGGAGGCTAGAGCGAAAGTTGGACGGGCCTGTTTTAAAGTCTCGTAGCAAAGCTGTTCGAAGTTGTTCTGCCCCTGCCGGTAGAAGCAGACAGAAATGATTACGATCTGTTCGTTCCAACAGCATCGGCGACGATGCCCATCGGAATAAAGATATCCGTAGAAGCCACTTATACGTGAAGTGGATATCTGCTATTTTCTTATTACAATATCCATGTAATACTACCATTTCCATTGTTATCTGACACCTAACTACGACTGTTTACATTACGCTATCGTGTTCAAACAGATCAGAGCGATGTTTACATACTCGACGTTGCGTTTTAAACATTCCTTCGAATATAAAACTTCGAAAGGCTACGAGCCAGAAACAAAGCATTTGTGGACCTACGTCTGTAGGACCCACTTTCACCGATGCGACGAATAGAATATTCTCTTGAAGTCTGATCGTTTAGTTTGGGAATACCCTATACAATATATATATATTCTTAAGGAACTAATAAATTCTATATATATATATGTATAAGAATACTTTATAACTGAGAAACATTGAACGAAATATATATGTATATATATATATATATATATATATATATACATATACCCTATACAATATATATATATATATATATATACATATACCCTATACAATATATATATATATATATATATACATATACCCTATACAATATATATATATATATATATATATATATATATTTCGTTCAATGTTTCTCAGTTATAAAGTATCCTTAAGGAACTAATAAATTCTATATACATATATATATATATATAGAATTTATTAGTTCCTTAAATATATATAGTTCCTTATATATATACATATATATATATATAGAATTTATTAGTTCCTCAAGAATACTTTATAACTGAGAAACATTGAACGAAATCGATTAAAAGAATAATGAGTGGTGTTGGGAAATGTTAAGGGATGGGACAAAAATTAAATTAATGCTACAAAGTGCTGGATATAACGATTGTATGACAGTGGTTATCATGCTTTTGCGACATAGTTTAGTACATTTATTTGAGTTCTTTAAAGATTAAGGTAGACGACAAAGAACAATAGATGTATAATTTGGAAAGTTTGATTACTTCGAATGAATTGGAGGAGAGGTTATCGACATCCAGGTAACGCGTGGAAAAAGATTCTGAAAAGAAAATGAAATTGAACAGAGCTTTAAACGGAACATCGGCGGAGGTTAAGCTGGTTTTAACGTTCGCAGCGAAATCGTTTCCGATTGATTTCGCCGTCGCAAGGTTAGAGTTAGCAGCATATTTTCCAGATTGAGATGCCCGAGTACAACTCGCACTAACCATTTTCTCAGCTGGTATGCCTTTCAGCTTTCCGTTCGCGAATCTTCTTTCCCCACCGTATCACGTCGACATCGAGCCGCGCCGTTCACTTTTAATCGAGGTGACAATTTCACTGTAAAAATACGAATATTCCCTTTTTCATCGGGAGAAACTGGAAGGACAAGAGAGAGAGATCGGAGGGGGGACACTTGTCAAAGTGCTTTCTTTCTCTCTCGCTTACCTGGTCTACTTTCTTCTTCCTTATTTAATTAAAATGTGTCGTCGTGCGCCACCTTGCTGTGTTCCGTCGAACAAGTGGTTCGTCCAAAGCAATGTTGCAGGGTTACTTGCAAGCGAGAAGCAACTGTCCCGTTAAAGGCTCGCGTGGTCTGAACCGGAAGCGAGCATTTAACCGAGCGAAACTGTGACGGCAACAATTAGCTGGACGCTCGTAGCGACTCATCAACTACTGAAATTTTCAAGTTTCCTATTCTTCGTTGCATCTTCATGAAAATGGTATCAACAGTTCCCGAGATTTTTCCGATCGAAACGAGCCCAAACGCTGCGCGTTATTCGGATCGTTTCTAATGCCCATACAGCACGCTTCGTTGCAGGAACGTTGCAGCAACCTTGCGATATTGCATGGAGTGCGTTCCACTTACGCCCAAATCGCCCGTGATTTTCATTAAGGCAAGTTTTCCTATACGCGACTGGACGCATCGTCGAAAATTTCAAAGTCGATTTTCTCGAAAATGAAGCGCGATATCAAAAAATGTTACTCTTTCTTTTCTACTTACAACAAGTAAATAAGTCGAGAAAAAGGAATAAAATTTTTTGATATTGTGCTTCATTTTCAAGAAAATCGACTTTGAGATTCTTGCCGTTGACTCCAGTCGCGTATAGGAAAACCTACCATAATGGAAGTCGCGGGCGATTTGGGCGTAAGTGGAACGCACCCATGGTTGCAGCGAAATATTGCTGCAACGTTGGGGCGCGGTAGGGGATAACGTGGGACGCAACATTGATTTGCAGAATGTAGAAATTATTCCACTTGAATATCGTTAAAAATCAATCCACCAGCACCGTGTTTCGACTTATTTTCATTCGAAAACTTTGAGGAATCCGTTGGCAACACTTTTATAAAGATGCATTGAGAAATATAAAAATTTAAATTTTGAGTAGTGGACGATTGCATACGAACGCCGAGCTTATCGCGAGGGCTATACGAAAAATGTGGGAGGGATGATACGTAGTGCTGGTCAGGCATTAGCGATTACAGTAATCAGACAGTAGCGCAGAGTCATTGTTAGTCAGCCAATACTGAAAAGTATGATATATATATTAGATAATTAGGTGATATTAGATGGACGTTATCGAAGCAGTCGGTTGGTAGTAAAGGTATTGGATAGTATAGAGACAAACGCTGTAGAGGCAGATGAAGTAAAGGCAGACAGAATAGAACCGGAAGACAGACGGAGTAGAATCAGACGGCGTAAAAGCGAGATACGATCACATTGTTTCCCTTAATGCCGATCGTAATATTTCGCGTTATTAATTCGTAACGCTAATGTAGAATGACGACATCTAACGTCAAAGTGTACATTACATATTGCATAGCCCTGAATTTAATGGGAATAGACTTAAGATTCTGCTTATACATTTTTCGAAAATAATTTTGTAAACTATTCATTTAGCTCAAGCGTTCTATGTGAAATGATTTAATATTACCGACACTACTTCCGATTACTTTTAACATAAAGCAAATGAGCGAAGGAGCGACGAATGGATAATTTAAAACGAGATATCGAAAGAAGCGAAAAGACGTATTTCTATTATTGTCTTCCTTTTATCCTTACATTAATAAAACGTTAAAGGATAAAATATGTAATATATCTGCTGAATCTTTCGATGTTGGTTCGATGCAGCTTTCAGATTCCGGTTTCTATACCTCTCAGCTCTTCTTTCGCCGTAACGTTCGCGAATCCTTGATACTTAATAGGATAAGCCAATTGATTTCCTTTGTTCCAAGTATAGAGTTCCTAAAAGTAGAAAGGATTTAATTCGATATTTCCGAAACCTTACCACAAGCTACTAAATCAGAAAAGGTTTACTTTCGTTTTATGGTTGTAACTGACTGCTGTAGTTTTATGGTAAGGATTTGTGAATGACAGATGAACGGGTATCGTAACATTCTTATAGAGATCGAAAGCCAATCTGAAAAAAATTCACAACATTAAGCAACTGAAGTTTTCAAAGTTTCAGCAACCGTTACGTATCCTTCGTTCCTCGCAAACACATCGCTACCGTATTTTCATTGTTTCCTCGGTGACACTATGAACGGCGTAAAGCACTCCTCCAGCAATAAACATTTCTCCGAATTTATGATTGTCGATGCTTATATTCCATGCATACTGAATACTCATCTTATTCGCGTCCATTTTCATTACCACCGTATTGTTCGACGGTAATCCGTATATTATCCATAAGCCTATTAACGAAAGCAATCCGCGGGACATTTATCAATTTCGTGGCTAGGTCGGAGGTATTATTTCAGAATTAATTCGCGGTATAATTACCATTTTCGTCGACATTGAAGTCAACATAATTAAAGTTATGGTTCGGCGTGTAAAGATAATTTCTCGTGTTGACAAGTAATCCCGGAAGATGTAATTCGCACCTCGAGGACTCTTTGTCGCACCCTTGGTCCGAGGCTGAATGAAGATTGAAGCGATAAATAGACGATCGATTTATGGGATTGTAAAAAAAAGATCTATTATACACTATATGTCCATTCCCCTATAAACGAACGAAATTGTAATGGAAGATTTCAATTTTGTACGAAGAAAAAGACACGGATCATTAAATGATACCTGAAACGGATAAGGCAGCGTGATGGAATACGAGCTGGCATTTTTAAAATGGTCCTTCGATTTGTACTCGTAAATGTAGGAGGTATCATTCTTTCGGGTAACCCATAGTTTATCGGGATAGCCATCCGATCTCGAGGACGCATCGTGCATCCAACTGCCATAATGATCATCCATCGTGCCCTTTAAAACGGGCTTCCCCAATGCTTCTATTACGCCGTCTGCAGAATCGAATAAAGCAACAAGCTTGACGAGCCATCTGCGTATTCAAACTGGGGTGGAAATCGACACTACTTTACCCGCTAATCGCGGCGGAAGTCCAGTAAAATTGACGTTTCTAAGCGGCTGAACATTTAAATATTCCGCGACATCCGTGAAGGTACACCTTAAAACGGGGCAAGCCGCGCAAGTTTCATGCGGCGCGCAAAGCTCTTCTAAATCGACGTGTTGCGGCGCGGGCTCTCCGTACGTAACATGTTGCTGTTTTGCTATCTTTAATCTTTCCATGCTCTTCATGTCGTCTGAAATTTTAATGAAATAATTATTCAAAAAGTATAAGCATCGAAGTGGCTGAGACCATTAAAATATCCGACCGTAGACTATAAATGTGCCTTTAGTGGTATCGATGTCATTTTTAGCAACGCAGTGATAGGTGCCATGGTCATCCAACGTTATTCTCGCGATCTTCAAGCGCATTTTAAGCTAGAAATCATTTGAAAGTCTGTAAAAACGAATGAATTTGCCAACTGATGTCATCGGATATTACCTTGTAAGCGTCTCTTCTATCGTAAACTTCTAGTCTGTGTTTATTCGACATTTGAAGGCGACCGCCGTCCCCGCGTTCCCAGTAAACATTCGGGTCTGGAAACGCCTCGACCTCGCATACCAGTGTCGCCGTGCTCTGGCTACGCACGAGAATCATTTGGCTGCGTATTCGAATGAAAGGCGGAACTGAAAGATAATACTTCCTCTGTCTCGAACCAAAGATAAATAAATACAGACACACGTGTAAAAAAGTAACACTTACATTTCACTTGAAGCCTGAACCTTTTAAACGCCCGCGGAGGGACTCCGTTGTCAGCGACGCAGGTATATTCTCCCATGTGTTCTCTATTCACAACGCTGATGTTAAATGTATGCCCAATAACAGACGTCACTGTTTAATAAATCGTATACTTATCAAATAATACGCTGGACTATTAAAATTCAATATTTGCCGAATTTTATTATAAAAAAAAAATTGTATTTGAAATTTATAAGCAATGCGTGTTCTATTACCGTGCCACGACCCCACGGGAATCACGGCACCATCGACTCTGGACCACTGAATGACGGGTTGAGGCTTTCCGCTCGACGCGCATTTCAGTCGTACGTTGGTTCCCTCGTGGACAGAAATTATTTCTGTAGAATTCAACGTGGCCGGCGACATTCTGTCGTCTGAAAAGTTCCATTAGGGTTGTTTCGCCAGTTAAGGGTTTTAAAAGTACCATTGTTTAAAAAGTCTTACCCAAAATTGTAGGAGGAATCAGTAAATCGTGTACATTATAGTCATTCATGTTCATCTTCCAGGCTGTTATCCCTGGTCTGCCATCCTGTCCGGATAAGCCTTGTTTACCGGAGGGACCCATTTCTCCTAAAGTTGGTCACATCAGCACCGTATCTCATTTTCATCCATGCGCAATTAGAATGAGGGAATTTGAAATAAGTTTAAGTTACCGCGCGGTCCGGGTGGTCCTTGTGGCCCCGTTTGACCTGGCCTTCCTAAAAAAACGGTCGTTATAAAAAGCTTTAAGGGGCGAGGCCTACCTAGAAATTTTCGAAAAATCGATTTCTCGATTTTTATATTTCCTTCAAGTACAATATCTGGAAGATATTCGTTGAAAGTGTCAAGTTAGTCCGATCGAAATTGACGAATTTATACGCGTGAGTAGGTACTTAGGTGTTCATCGGTGTAGCGCTCACAAGGGAAGATCTCAAACTTGGAAATTCAAAAAATTCTGGAACTTTGTGAATATGTAGGGGATTCCTCCTGATTACAACGCAATTTTTGTTTGCTGCCCAAATTCACTCGAAGGGGGTGAAATTGACCCCTGAAAATTCGGCTATTTTCTGACGTTCTGTTATATCTCGCGAAGTGTAAGAGACAGACAAAAAGTTTCAAGACAAAAGTTTCCTCTTTTAATTAGATCTATCATTTGGTAAAAACATTATTTTACAGTTCACGAGTTATAACACAAAATCGGAAAATAACCGGATTTTCAGGGGTCAATTCTACCCCCTTAGAGTGAATTTGGGCAGCAAACAAAAATTGCGTTCCAATCAGGAGGAAATCCCCTATATATTCACAAAGTTTCAATTTTTTTTGAATTTTCGGGTTTGGGGTCTTCCCTTGTCAGACCCAAAACTTTAAACGCGTTTTCCTCAAAACCATGTTTCCAAAGTCGATGACACACATAACTCAAAAATTAACGAACCGATTTACTCAAGGCTTTGCAGACCTTTCCTTCTTTCTTGCCTAGACTTTTTACACTCGAAAAACGAGCGATTTTCTGCCAAACATCGATGCTTCAACTTTGCGCAGCCGCTATTTTGTCTCAAAATAATTTTTCCAAAATCGGGCCCGATAGCGCGAAGATATTTTCATATATTATCTAAAATACCTCGCATTTTTAATTTCGGATGATCCTGCACCGAGTTACGGTTGTCACCGCAAAGCGTCTAAAAAAAAAGGACGTCTGCGGCATCGCCTGTTACTCACGAACCTTTCAATACTTTTTACCGCAAAAAATACTGAAACATCCGTTGGACGTACTCTTTCTAATGCACTAACGTTTAATAACAAAAGCTCATCGGTTTCTCCAGAAAAAATTCCCAAAGAGGCGTGTCGCGTTGCCCGTACCGTCTGTTCCATTCCGCCCAGGCCGACCAGGGGACCCATTTACCCCTGGTTTGCCATTTATCCCCGGTAGACCGTCTAAACCGCTACGTCCGGGAATTCCGTCCAGACCAGGTTCGCCCGGCACGCCGTCTCTCCCGTCAAAACCAGGAGGTCCCACGTCACCTTTCGCTCCGCGTGGTCCCGGAGGACCAGTTAAACCGGGACTTCCCGGCGCACCCGGTAGCCCCGGCGGACAGTACTTCATTGAAGATCGACAAAAGTTTTCAATCGCGTCCACCTGAAACGTGCAGCGGCTATCAATAATACTATACACATTTCTACGCTCTTCAATAATTTTCGTAGAATAGTGAAAAATGAACCTGCACGCGTGTGTCCGCATTCAGCCACACCCAATCGTGTCCCATAGGCGTGATAGGGGAGGACGCCAACCCTGGCGCCGCGACGGAAGGCGAGGTCACCTTCTTGGACTCTTTCAACAGATCTTTCTCCTCCCAAATCTGAAATATAAGAAATGCGAATACAAAGTATAACTTCTCATACACCGTATACGAACGACACGCACTCTAGACGCATCCGAGACTTTATTATCCTCCGCCATAGGCAACGCGCTGCTTCGCTTTCGCCGTATCAACTTCTCTGCCTGTAAAACATCCTGGTTCTGCGCGACGCGAATGTCTGACTCCACGTGCGCTATGTAGTTGTAAAGGTAAATGGACGTTAGAAACTGCACGGCGAATTGAATTAAGATAAGGAGAAAAAGGCTCCACGGCTGCAGCATCCGCTGGGTTGGCTTAACGGAAGATTTCCTTTCCATGATCGTTATTTATTCTAGGCCCCTGAAAATCGATTAGTCGTTTATGGGTTCTGCGAGTGGAGAAACGTTCCAACACTCACCGAAGAGAAGTGTTCTGTCCCTAAAGAGATCAATATCCCTGATACATCGAACGAGAGGGGAGTGAGCGTAGATTCAAGTCGGTTGATTGGTTACTATCAAGTAATTTAACGGAGCGCTGAACGTCTGTAACGCGCGGCTCTCCCGGTTCGGTCGTTCGGGGATCTTGAATTGGGATGACGACGCGTCGCAGAGAATAAAGTACAATCGAGGGGGCATAGATTGCGAGAACTCTTTTTTATTTATAGTGTCATTATAATACTGGTCGTTTGTATTTCCAAAAGCTTAAATAAATTCTTCTGATATTTCACGAGCGCGCAGCGAAAGAGCTGTTCCTTGATAAATAATAAATTATTCAGTAATAATTGCCAGGAATATAATAAATTGACGATAATACAGAAAATAGTCTCTTCTCATTGCTGCAATGTAAACGTACGCATCTAGAAACCCGTCACTGGAGCCGGCAACCGGTGTTATCGCACTGCTGATTACGCATGCGCGCATTGCTTGCTCATTCATTCATGTTGCAGAAACGTAGATAAACCCATACATATCGCCGCTATATATGTGTGTAGTCTCTAATTTTAGATCGGACATGACGGCGAGTTGAAAACAATCGTAGGCCGTCGCCCATTAAGGTGCGGTTTCATGCTGTGGCTGGACGCTCGTTTTGAGCGTGGGAACCAGTCACGGGACTTTCAGCGTCAAGCGGAAAAGCTAAAGCTCAAGCGGTCCGTGCTTTTCCGCTTGACGCTCATTCACTCCGACTCGCTCGTTCGTTGGTCGAGCATCGGTCACGTGATTAGTTTTGACGCTCAAAGTCCCGTGGACCGATCACGTGACTGGCGTTGACGCACAAAACGAGCGTCACCATGAAAGTGCACCTTTAAGGTTTTGACGCTCGTTTTGAGCGTCAAAACCAGTCACGTGATCGGTCCACGGGACTTGGAGCGTCAAGACCAGTCACGTGATCGGTCCACGGGGCTTTCAGCGTCAAAACTAATCACGTGACCGACGCTCGACCAACGAACGAGCGAGTCGGAGTGAATGAGCGTCAAGCGGAAAATCGAGGTTAACTTTTCCGCTTGACGCTGAAAGTCACGTGGATCCAATCACGTGACTGGTTTTGACGCTGAAAACGAGCGTCTAGCGTCAGCATGAAATTGCACCTTTAAGGTCGTCGCTCACTAGGCCGAACGGAAGCGATGCGAACACGCATCGCTCATATGACAGAACAGTAGCGACCACGCATCGCCTATATGATAGAACAGCGCCGACGAACAGTTCGCTTCGGTCGCTTCGCTTCCGTTCGGCGAAATGAGCGACGGCCTTTATTACGCTGAAGCGAAGCGCGGCGACCAAAGCGAAATGTTCGTTGCCGCTGTTCTGTTATATGAGCGATGCGTGGTCGCCGCGCTTTGGTCCAGTGGGCGGACGACCTTTTTATCATCCGATGAATTAACTAATAGAAGTATTTAGTGCTTCACTAATTAGAATTTGGTGTATTTTGAAAAAATATATCCCCTTTATATTAAACATCTGTACATTGTATGCAATAAAGTCCGCGGCAGGCGTCTGCCTGTTTGTTCGGGCTAATCTCCAGAACCACTGGACGGATTGCGATGCGGTTTTTACTGTTTTATATTGCAATTCTCGGGGAAGGTTTTGGTGTATCAAACATTAACCTATGATAAAAGGAAGCCGAGCAGTGACGATTTTAGTGGAGCATTCCTCGAGAATGCTCTGTAGGGTGGTCACGTCGCAGTCCATCCAGTGGTTCTCGGGATCCGTCCGACCAAACAGACGGCTACCGGGGATTATTTTGTAATGCAATTTCTATACTACCACTATTTTTTGCACTTATTTCCACGTGCTGCGTATTGGCCTGCGAACAGAGAAAGTTCGTGAAAATCTTTATAAAGTTCGAGATCGATATAGAGTATGATAAATTTGAAAATACCAGTTGCAATGACGCTAAGAAATATCTGGCTACTTCGCAGGCCGGGTGGCCCCGAACGACATTATCGAAATTACTCCTCTTTTGATCCAGGGCTTGCAAATATTCTATTATGCGAGCTGCATAATCGCCAATTCGAAACGTGGGCCTGACTTCAGCCTCGGATAATTTCTCTTGTAAGGAAGCGTGCCATTTGGCTACACTCTGGTCTAATTCGGTTGTAACGTCAGACTCTTTACAGATCTCCTTCATTTTAACGTCGATTAATGCCTGATAATCTGGCAATGAATAGGTCAAAACGTTCTCTGAAATTGGCGGCTCTACATCGACAGGTGAAGAGCTTCTGCTCGTTACATCGTCGGCATTATTTTCAACGAAATTGTTTTGGTTTTCGGACATACGAAAACCCAGTAAATCGACATTAATACCGGTTACAGCTTCGCATCGGGAAGTATCATTTTCTTTTTCCGTGCCGTTCAAGCACTCGTCAAAATTTTTCATAAAATCGTTCAACTCCTCTGGAAAAACGACGGGCATACTTTAAAACTTTACAATATCATCTTAAAACATCATCTGACTCGATCGACCTTACCTTTACGCAAACATTTAAATTTCTGTTTCGCTTGCGTAATGAAATCTTCTTCCTTTCTTGACGATTTAGCTTCGCGCAAAACAAGCCTTGTTAAACACTCCGGTTTCCGCATTTTTGATGCGCGCTTTCGTTTTTTCTAAAAGTAAAGGAATCATATACAAGGTGCTCAAACGCGGTTACGTCGAACTTTACGGATATACAGTATTCATTACGAGAAACAAAAAATGATTCATGAATATAAGTCGAAAAATCATTAGTTTCCAAGTTGTAAGAGGTTTCGTTTAATTTAATGATACACATGTACTTCTACAACAAATCGAAATTGAAAAGAAGAGTTGTTAAATAAAAATTTCTAAAGGTGCATTTTCATGCTGACGCTCGACGCTTGTTTTGCATCGTCAAAACCAGTCACGTGATTGGTCCACGTGACTTTCAGCGTCAAGCGGAAAAGCTAAACTCGGTTTAGCTTTTCCGCTTCACGCTCATTCACTCAGACTAGTTCGCTCGTTGGTCCAGCGTCGGTCACGTGATTGGTTCTGACGCTCAAAACGGGCGTCGACGCTGAAAGTCTCGTGGACCGATCACGTGACTGGTTTCGACGCTCAAAACGAGCGTCGAGCGTCAACATGGAAATGCACCTTAATAATACTGAGAACCGAAATCCACTCTTCTGTTAAGAACTCGTTGCAACTATTCATATGTTTACCTCCGATCATTTAGATAACGTTGATAGTGGTCGCGTGTAACCATAAGAATCACCCGTGTGTGTGTATTATTGTATTTACTTTAGAGGAAGTGATAGAGCGTTACTCGCTAGCTTTTAAGTAGATATGCGACCATTCTGTTATCGCTAGATAGACGAAAACGTTTCATAATTCATGAACAGCTCATTTTTGGGCCCTCATTCGTTAAACATTTCTTGTTCATCTTAAACGAATACATATTGTTACGAATCGAGAATGTTAAAAACAATCATACATACGTACCGAGCCAAATTTCGTTTCCAAACGAGAGATATATTCTGGAAGCTTCAGAATGGATGAATTATTAGAGAGAACTTTTTTTATTCCTTGAACAAATGGCATTGGTTTCCAGTCACACTCATTTAAATCATCTACGTAAGATATCGACGTTTTCGTCGTTCGATTCCTAATAAAAATATCAATATATTTGATATTCACAACTGACTTAGTGTCACGAATTTCAGAATTGGTACAAATATTTTGTTAAAAGATACCCTCTTGTCCGCATGCCAAGGATTCCTTCAGTTTGCTGCTGATCTTCCTTAGAAACACGATTCTCTTGCTTGCAATCATTAGCTTCGAATGTCTCTGTAGCTTTATTATTCGTTTGAAATTCGCCTTTAACTTCGTTTTTCTGCGCCGAACTTTCGCTTTCGTACTTTCTGGCAGTTCGACAGAGTTCTTTGGAGTTCTGTAGCAAGATATTCGTGTCGTTAATATCTGCCGAATCTTGTACCAAATTATTTTCAACGTGCCCCTCGGAAAAATGTTTCTCCGCGATTAATCGCTGCAGTGCGCTAGCATCGTCCAATAGAATATCACGGTCTTTGCTTGCCGCACTCTCTTTCTCAACAATTATCGACTCGTTCGGAGGGGAGACTCTCTCCGCTCGCGAAGAAAAATTATGTTCTTCCTCGAACTCTTCGCGATTGGATGTGACGGATTCATTGTCGTTTGGCGAGGTAGCCGAATGATACCCCGAGGTGCCGGTACCGGGAGTTTTTGGCTCCGAGTACGAGGACAAAGAATTTCTTCCTTTCTGAACGCGAGAGCCGAGCGCGCGAGTAAAGTCGCACGGCGTTAATTCGTCCACCAACATGCCGTCTGTATTCACGGCTTGGTTGCACCTTGAAATGAATAATAAGCTACAGCAAACGAAACGAAACGAAATATCTTTTTACCTACCGAAAGTCGTATTTATTCCCAATAATTTCCCCAAAAACATCGTACATTTGAATGGGTATACACAATTGCCCCAGATTGCTTTGAATGAACCGGTGGCTTAATAATTTCACTTTCTTCTCTGCCTCGAATCGACTTTTCTTGTCGATGCTTTTCCCAATCTCCTCCTCCAAGTCGATGATAACGAAGTTCTCGAAATCAACGTAAGCTTTCTTAGAAGTTCTTTTCTCTTTGCTCGTGGATTTCTTTATTTCTCCTTCCCTGTTGAAAATACAAACGAACTATAACGCTTATATTTCATGAGGATGGGACCTAAATTGCGATTCGCTCGAAAAAGCCCACGATTCTTTGCATATGAATGCAAATGAAGCGTTTGGAGTGAAATTGATCAGAGGTATCTTTGAGAAAATCTGTTTTAAAGATCCGTTATACAAATTCGTCCAACGATGCTTACTCGTAGTCGAAGAATGCTTGCTTCAGGACTCCTATCTCGCTAACGAGACGTTCGATTCTGCGCACATACACATTCGTCGAGTTCTGGAGTACAAGCGCCGCTTCCCCAAAATTTATGCTGCACGGCTCTTCTAATAAAGCGTAATATTCTTCCAGAATCTAAAACGCAACAGAACGGCGTTCTTCTTCCAGTTGCTTATGATCGTTTTAACGGAACGTACCTGGGAAAGCGGAAACTTCCAATCGGCGAGATCCTTTGCCGGCTTCATAAGTTGTACACTAATGTCCTGTAGTGTAACCATTTCGAAGACTAAATGTACTTATCCGTTTGAAGAATATTCTAGCGAACGGAAAGCTCGGTTTGGTTGAATTCTTTCTACGAATACTAATAACAACGATTTAATTGTTATTGTGATGAACGCTATCGGTGGTTCTATTTAATTTATCGGTTACAAGAAGCCAGACATGATATTTATACATAATCACGGGTTATCATTTACAAACCAGCTTTGCATGATATTTCCCGCGACACATGTTTTCTTAATTCCAACCGCTTCATCTATTTACTTACTCGTAATCATACAGAGTAAATACGTGTGTAGATATGTATGTGATGTTATATATCATCGATCATAAAGTATGAGAATTGAAGATAATAGATTCCAAATCGCGGTGAATTATTTGAAACTACCGTAACATCCTGTACGCGATTGGACGCAACGTGAAGAATTTCAAAGTCGATTTTCTCGAGAATGAAGGGGGATATGAAAAAAAGTTACTCTTTCTTTTCGACTTAGAACAAGTAAATAAGTCGAGGAGAAGGAATAAAAGTTTTTGATATCGCGCTTCATTTTCGAGAAAATCGACTTTGAAATTCTTGACGATGCGTCCAGTCGCGTACAGGGAAACCCGCCCTAAAGAGACTCTCGGGCGATTTGGGCGTAAGTGGAATTCGCCCCTAGTAGGTTCAAACTAGCGAAATAACATTTACTTACGCCCAAATCGCCCGTGATTTTCATTAAGCTAGGTTTTCCCGTACGCGACTGGACGCAACGTCAAGAATTTCAAAGTCGATTTTCTCGAAAATGGAGCGCAATATCAAAAACTTTTATTCCTTTTCCTCGAGTTATTTACTTGTTATAAATCGAAAAGAAAGAGTAACGTTTTTTCATATCGCGCTTCATTTTCGCGAAAATCGGCTTTGAAATTCTTGACGATGCGTCCAGTCGCGTATAGGGAAACCCGCCCTAATGAGACTCTCGGGCGATTTGGGCGTAAGTGGAATTCGCCCATTTGAATAACATTTATTTAAATTGAAAAACAGGGATGTTTAATTCTTAGTAGCCCCTTAAATACTCATAATTGCAAATTAAAATATTCTAACCCCCGAAAGTAGCTAGGTTTTTACCTTTTGTTTTTACAAATTTAGATATAGTATCAGAATTATTTTATATTGCGGTGTGGTTATATACGTATGTAGCGTATGTACATACATAAGGTATTATATTTTAAAATCTCCTTTTAATTCAGAAAGCTATTATATTTAGAATCTGAAAACCGAAAAAGTATAAAAGATTTCGTAATTCAGAATAGACATTTAATACGCCACAGTTGTATAATGCTATGTACTGTATAGTTCCAACGATACAACGAAATAAAATATTATACAATTTATGTAATATTTACATCGGCTGTGTTCCGATTCACGCATAATGCAGCATAATGCGCATGAAGTGCATAGGGTACGTGACATATCCTATGCAGTCTATGCGCAGTATGCGTGAATGGGGAAGATGACGCAAAGCTCGGCGCAGATGACGCCACTAGCGCATGTACTGTTAGGCCGGTATTCACAAACGTGGTTTAAGATTAAGCAAATGCTTAAGCATGCGGCATCCTCTACTAACCCTAGTAGCTAGTAAAGGATGCCGAATGCTTAAGCATTTGCTTAATCTTAACACACGTTTGTGAATACCGGCCTTAGAGCACTAAAGAGGTGAGTATGCGCATCCGCCATATTGGGTCCTCTGGAGAGAGAAGATTATTGAGTACCCGCCTTTTTGAGTACTGTCAAATTCGCTGTATAAACCAAATATAAACTAAAATGTAATAAAATACTGTAATAATGTGTCGTGCTACCATGTATCAATATCAACAACGCATGTTTTGTTTATAAAGTGAATCTGACAATACTTAAAAAGGCGGGTACTCAATAATCTTCTCTCTCCAGAGGACCCAACATGGTGGATGCGCATACTCACCTCTTTAGTGCTCTAGTACTGTGGTTGTGCCCGAGTGCGTATGTGTGAATTGTTTGCGCGCGAATTTTTCATTTATGTATTGTATAAATGGGAATGCGTGCTGGTGGCGTCACGGATGGGAAAAAGTTGCAGTCATCTTCCCAATTGGAACAAAGCCATCATACCTACAGTCAGGGCTGCCAGGGATTGTTTGAAGCGCAACACCTATAGGAGTGGTGGTAATGTGTTCGTGAATAGAGAACTTAAAGGGTCTCTATTCGTGAACTGACGTCAGCGCCAAGGCAGCCAAGCGGCCCCAACGCGAAGCCAACCACGGCCAACCAGCGTCGCCGGGAAATAGTTTGTTGACGCTGGTTGGCCGCGGTTGGCTTCGCGTTGGGGCCGCTTGGCTGCCTTGGCGCAGGCTTCGGTTCACGAATGCATTACCACCACTCCTGAAGGTGTCGCGCTTCCATGGACCTGAAGGACAGTGCATGAGCTAGACTTATAGACGCGGGGGTGTAAGCGAAAGACGCAAGGGGAATCAAGCTGTTTCAGCCATCTTGTTATGATATACTAGTGGTGCCATCTATGTCATACCGTAGTAAACTTTCAAACTTTACACTTGCATTACTCAGGTTTCATAAATTGATCAATGTCTTTATAAATAATACATATTTATACGAATTGTAATACATAGGGTGGATGAAAATACGTTATATTTAATTGCCAGAAAATAACTATATATATAATGGGCTATAGAGTGCACTACTAGTATATCATAACAAGATGGCTACACAGGCGATTCCCCTTCCGTCTTACGAGTAAACCCCCCGCAACTAGGCACTGTCCTTCAGGTCCATGTGCGCTTCAAACAATCCCAGGCAGCCCTGCCTGCAGTAAGAAAATCCTGCAAGCAGTGATGGGTACGTCAAATACGCAACGTATAATACACGTATAACACGTACGTATAATACACATATATTATACACGTAAATTACTGTAATTTACGTACGCTAATGACAGAATTAGCGGATTGGTCGGAGTATTCACCGCGCTGGGGGACCGAAGACCCGCGAACCAATCAGCGAGGAGAACAGCGATGCCACGCTGGTGTCGCGCGAGATTTATGCTTAAGGAATTGGTAGCGTTTAAGATTCCAAACTTTCCTTTATTATATAAAGAGATTTATGTTGTTACCTACCTCGAGTGCTTCCTTTGTGGACCTGCCCCGGTAATATAGAGCCTAGTAGGAAGTACCCCATACATTTTTAAAGCTTTATTTATTATATAACTTTGGTTATATCATCTATGTAATTTACGTGTAATTTACGTGTAATTTACACGGAACGTAAATTACGTGTTTTCTAGTGATTTACCCATCACTGCCTGCAAGTAAGCATAAAGGTCGATTCACACTATCCGTCCAGCCGGCGGCATGCTGCCGCCTGTCGAAATATTCTTCAATGGGTTTTAAACGTTAGCCGTTAGACGGTGGTCGGACGGAGCAATGTGAATGTCACCATGTAAAGCTTGGACGGACGGCAACTTGCGTATGGAAACATTGGGAACGAATATAAAGTACGAATTTAAATTTCCCTTAACAGTGCCATCTCTGAATTTAATCGCGTACTTGAGCTGTCATATCGACAAACGATATCGGTAATCATTCCAGGCTAGCGGTTAGATATACATTCGTAAATATCTGCCGTAATAAACGCAACGCCTCCTCACATCCCTCCTTTCAAACGTTCACCTGTCTTCCCGGCGTACTCCCGCGAGAAATCCGCGAGGCAACACCGAGGGAAACTCATGTTTTTAGAAATGTCATCGGGAATGATTGTTTATCCACCATTTTGTTTTGCTGTCGTCCTCACAGTTTTTCCTGGCACCGTGGCCTATTTTACAATGAACTAGATTCACTGGAATTTGAGAAAACCGTCGTACTCGGCGAGATTCTGTGCTTCGGGAGGGAATCGCTCTCACTCGGATTTCAGTCGGTCCCTTTTTTCCTAATGAACATCCCCGTTATGAGGATTCGTGAAATCTCGCCTCGAGTTCCGACCCAACTTTCCTGACTTCTCTGATCAAATGGCGATTACTAGATAAAACGAACAGTTTTCGCGTCGTTCGCCACGTAAGTTCGATATTCTACCCACGACTATTCGCATCCAACGTCTTCCAACGTAATACGTCGGGCGCGAGGATGGCCGAAGAGTGCCCGCGGGTACCGCATTATCCTCGGTCGCGGTGCTTCACCGAAGCCGCGCAATATTCTCGATCCATCGCGTTCCCGTGATTTACGCTGCGCCCTAGTCTTTACGAACGGAAGTTAAACGCCTCGCACCAGCTAAACTAACGACCCGTTTTCCTTTCGCAGAATGTCGGGTCAGAGTGGAGGGCATCGCTTAAGGTTGTCCAAGCTCAACGACCAGCTGATGTGCAGATTATGCGGCGGAT
Source organism: Andrena praecox (assembly GCA_963932275.1). Taxonomy (NCBI): domain Eukaryota; kingdom Metazoa; phylum Arthropoda; class Insecta; order Hymenoptera; family Andrenidae; genus Andrena; species Andrena praecox. Next base: position 41,223,056 of record OZ010731.1, read on the forward strand.
ATTTCATCGACGCCACTACCATCATAGAGTGCTTGCATTCCTGTACGTTTGTCCGTCCGTCGCTCCTTCGACCCATTTTCGTCTCCGTTGGGTCGATTCGATCTCATCGCCAGCGAAAAGGGTCGAGCGACGACCCGACCGTTTCCGCGTTAGCGGCGATTTAAAGACCGCACTACAGTTTGCAGGAGCTGTATCGTCAAGTATCTGGAGAACAATAAGTATTGCCCGATATGCGAGGTACAGGTGCACAAAAGCAAGCCGCTGCTGAACATTCGCCCGGACCATACACTGCAGGACATTGTGTACAAATTGGTACCCGGATGCTACCAGAGTAAGTCCCGCGATGGTTGGCGAGGGTACGCGTGACGCGTACGTACTTGACGCCGCTTCTGTACCCGCAGACGAGATGCGTTGCCGCAGGGAGTTCTACTCGAGGCATCCCGAGGCGTGCGGCCAGGCCGCTTCTCCGGAGGCTAGAGGAGAGTCGACCGAGTCGCACATATATTCGCCGGACGAATCGCTGAGTTTGTCGCTGGAGTACTTTAGCCCATCCAAGGACGCCAAGGAGCCGGCCGCGAAGCCTCTGCAGAGACGCTACCTCCGCTGTCCAGCGGCGGTGACGATTTTTCACTTGCAAAAGCTTATACGGGCCAAGTACGGGCTGACGGACGCGCACAGGGTAGACGTGATGTATAAAGAGGAGCCGTTGTGTAGTAGCTACACATTGATGGACGTGATGTACATTTACCATTGGAGGCGGGTAAATATCGAGTTATTCGCGCGCGCGCGCGGGCGCGCGCGGATCGGTCGGCGGATTCTTCAATATCTCGTTCTCACGGATGTTTCGCTCTGTTTCAGAAAGTGCCGTTGCATTTGAGTTACAGGATATTCGAGTCTTCTCCCAAGCGAATAAAGCTCTCGGAGGACAACGCGAATTACAAGGCGTCCCTGCTTCGTGCTGGGATCGACGCTGTGGAGTCGAAAGAGGAGAAGCCAGTTAAGAGGGAATGGAAGGAGGTTCAGCTGAAAATCTCCGAGACCGGTATAATGAGCATTACAGATATAAGCGACCAGCAGTTCAAGAAGAACGCGAGAGTCGAAGAGCCGGTCGCTACCGTGGAGACGATAAATTCGTCGATAGCCGAGGGAGATATTAGCGGGAGTAACGCGTCCGAGGTTAAAAAGGAAAACGAGCATCCTTCGGTTCGACAGATCGTCGTTGATTGCGACGTGTCTTCTAAATTAAGCGAGCTCGATAAGAAGAAGAACTCTAATCAGACGGGAGTGGAGAATATAGCGAAAGGGGACGGAAAAAGTATCGCGAAGCCCGAGAGCAAGGACGAATCGAAGGACACTTCGGATAACAATAATGTTGAGGATAAAACGGTTTTACAGAGTAACGTGCAATCGCGGGAAACGACGCAAGCCGCGGCTAAGGACGAAGCCAGGGGCAATAGTGTTGATAACGAAGATCAGAGGGAGTCGTCGAAGAATAATAACAATATCATTGTTACGGAAAGTAAGGTAGAAACTCTTAAACGGCACTCGAAGAGCGAGGTGAAACTCGTGAATACGGGATCAAAGATCAACGCTCTGAGCGTGAAGTTACAGTTTCAACCGAAGGTTGGACAGAACAGTAGTAGTAATGCTTCTTCGAAGAAGGTCACGAAGGACAGAAAGATTTCGCCGCAATCGTTTAAAAAGGACGCAAGGACGACTGAGATCTGCACGAAATCTGTAGAAGCAAAGAGCCCTTCTGACATCCCAAAGGCACAGGTCATGACGAATAATTGCGAAACGATAGCCAGCAAATCGTTAATCCCGTGCTCTTCGAAAACGATGTCGCCGAAACCAGCGTCTGAATCGGAAGAGAATAGAAAGTTCGTACCTTCGACGCACACGACCGCCGCAATTAGCACGGAGTCCGAAGCGAAATGCGGTGTGAAAAATGTGCAATCGGTTGACCAGAACCGCTGCCCTCTACAAGAGGAAAGTACTTCGGAGAAGAAAGCATCTTTGCCGGATCAGACTTCGGCGGAGTCTGTTCAAAGAACGAATGACCAAGCGAATACGATTCCCCAGAAATCATCGTTCACGCAGGCCGAATCGTTGACGAACGAGAATCCCGCATCGCTTAATCTGTCGGCGTCTCTGCCCGCAACTGTCGGCAACGGAGTCAACTCGAGCTCCGCGGCAACAATAAGTACATCCACGCCTACGTTTTCATACACGGTTCAGGACTTGGTGAATAGTACAATGTTGAAAAATTCTCTTAAAAGCCTGACGCCATCGGCGACCCAGAAATTATCTGCTGCTACGGTTTCGGAAAATACAGTAACCACGTCCGCGATATCGGAGAGTCCCACTGCATTTTCTATGCCTCCTGTGTGCATCTCTTCTTCCGTGAAAAATAGTTACCCGAGTCCGGGAGCGAACACCTCGCGGGAGTCAACGTCGAAGACGAATTTGGAAATAACCGGCGCGTATTCTATACCACCCTGCCCGGACGCTATTCCGATTTCTCTGATGAAGCCAACGGTCCGGAGGAACGAGGTGGTCACGAAGGGCTCGAATTTAAACGAGATTTGCGCGAAAATCGGTGCATCCGGGTCGAAAATCAACGACATTTGCGCCAAGATTGGAGAGAATTCCAAGGAGAAGAACAAAACAGAGGCGAGAAGTAAATCCGACATTCCAGATCTGTTGAAAATCGGCCGAAAGAACAGCTCGTCGTCTGTCGCGATCGATCCTACTAGCAAGCAACAACAGCATACGAATATTCCGAATGTACCGGTTTACGCACCGAGTAGCAACGCGATCGCGACCGAGAACAAGAGCGTTTATTCGAACGTGAAGGACAGCCTCAGAGCCACATCGCTGGTGTCTACTTCCCCGGTGGCGTCGCACGCGATACAAAAGATCCCTTCTGTTTCGAAGAAACAGAGCCAAGCAGTCGGTTACAAGACACTTCGCGATCCGCCGAGATGCTGGAATCCCACGCTTTCCAAAAACAATTACGTAGCAGTTAAGAATCAGAGTAAAGAGACGCAAAGTCAATTGCATCAGACCACATTCTCAGAACGGAGTAAATCGATTCAGTCTAAACCAGCTAAGATCTTTAAAATGAGGAACATGCCCAGATACCTAGGTAATCCTGCCTCTGGAGTAAAACCAATGTATGGGATCGGTAACGAGAGTAAAGAGAAAGAACAGCCGCCGATAACGACGACGACGACGACGAACACGTCTAGCAATTCGAAAAACGGAAACTTGAGCATGATGAAAATAGATCCCAAGACCCTATCACCGATTGTTTCTACGGTGAACTCGCCCATTGTCTCGCCACCTCCGTATTCCCCCAGTGCGAGAAGCTATCCGAATCCTCCATTCTCGAGAGATATCTGCCGAAGTACCGGTTCGCCGATATCCCCGAAAAATTCTCCAGTAAATATGCTCTCCACCAGCCCGTTCATACCATCCCCGACACCCAACATGAATCCCAGGTTAATTTATCCCCATTTCCCGTCCCCGTTTCCAGATGCCACGAGATTTCCGAATCCTCTGATCCGCTCACCGATAGGAATTCCATCTCCCAGTGCCTTCCACAGTAGCTTGCCTCCTTCGATTAATAAACTGTATCAGCGGTCCAGTTATATCCCGCAAACCACTGGCTTCTCTCCAGTTTCCCAACCGCCGACGGTTCAGAGAATACCGCCGACCACGTACTCTTCGCCTAAGTCACCCAAAACTACCTCCTTAACGGCCATCTCGCCTGCATCTTACGGCTTAGCCAAATCTGAGATGCAAATAGTTGCAACAACATCTCTTGAAACTAGTAACTTGCTTCTTCCAGAAAACACACCGCAGGAAGATCTCAGTGCATTCAATCTGTCTAAGACCGGAAGTTTTTGCAATTCAGAGACCGTTAACATACCGGCGGAGATAATTCGAAGCGCCAAGTCGACCACGCATCCTCTCCCGTCGAGCGTTGCCCAGGGCAAGAGCGCGTCGACGACCAACTCCAAGGCTAAGCCGGATACCTCTCAGGCGGGAAGCGGATACGATCAGAGTAAGGAGAAGTCGGAGAAGCAATCGACCAGATGCGAGGAGGATAATTCCTACGCGTCGAAGGGGCAGAATTTGGAGAAGAAGAGATCCGACGAGAACAGTGACAGTGTAAATAAACGGAAAGAGAAGTCGGTCTCTCATATGAATGGGGATCTCTCCCGCGAAAGTAACGAGGAAACGCCGACGGAACAAGTGGCGGGACAGCAGAAGGAACAGAACGAAACGAAAGTGAGGCAGGTTTCGGACAAAGGTGCCGAGAATCCGCAAGGGGAATTCAAAACCGGGGAGTGTAAAAGCACCGAGGAACAGGGGAAGAGATCCGAGGCGCAAATTAGTAAAACGGAGACGTAATTTCAGGGTTGAGGAATCATTTCACGTGTACATTTTTGTAAGATTCGAAAGCTTCAGTTGTCGCGACAGTCTATCCTGGAGAAGATTTTAGTGGACTTTGTATTTCACACTTTTGACAGAATTTTTTGATATTGTTCTCGACAAAAGCTGAACGCATATTGCGTTATACTTTCGACTGTTACGACTTTCCAATCGCGAAGCGTTAAAAACATTTGAAATAACACGGTTAGCGATTGAAAGTCGTGATAATTGAGAATATGGCGCGTGGGCGGATTGCGCAACAAAAAAAAAAAAAAAAGAAACACGAAAGAAACGAGTAGATAGACTCGGCCACTTGCGAAATAAGGAACAGATGACGTTTACGTAGAAGAAACGATTACGTATTATGAATCGATGTAACATTATTCGCCGCGTAATGTCGCCTGACAAAATGATTCCGCGAAGTCTCTTAGTTCGCAGTATTCGTCATGCTCTCGACCAGTGGTTGATATGTATCAGTCAGCCAGATATCCAACCAAAGCCTCGAAAATTAAATGATCTTATCTACCAGAACCGATTTAGCCGCAATAAGGTTTCTTCGATTGGCTCTGTTTTCGTGTACTCTTTTTAAAAAGAAAGCAGTTATAGTAAAATATCCGAGGCCTTATCACAATAATCTTATATACGAAGTAACGTTAAAAAATATCGATCAAAAATGGGAGATCGCTGTTAAATGATTTACAAAAAAAAAAAAAAGAAGAAGAAGAAGAACTATTACGCCCCCGAGTGATTTCTCTCTTTCCAGCTTGATTAGTTAACACTATCGATGTATTGTACTGCACCGAATTATCGAGATAGCACGCATGGACAGAAGAATCCGCCATTAATTTCGCCAAGCGCCGGAAAGAAAGGAATAGTTAATGTATAGAGAAATTTTAATATCCGACGATCGTTTCTTTTTTTTTTTTTAAGGTACATTTACTTGTAAATAGTGTATAATGATTCAAAAGAAATCTATATCACGTATTAGATATAAAAAAAATTATCGATTATTAATATAATTTAACATGCATATTTCTAGCGACTAAGCACCGTAACGATAGTATTTTTTTGTCTAATACGAGAAAGCAATTTTTAGAGAGATGTCTGATTGTAGAGCAAAAAGCGAAATGTATTTTTAATAAGTTATTAGTTGTGTGCGCGCGGCTCTTTTGTATACAAGGTGTACCTGAGTGAGTGAGCGAGAGAGAGAGAGCGAGAGAGAGAGAGAGAGAGAGATGCGTGTGTTTAATTTTTGCGCGAGAAAAATTTCAATTACGCCCGAACAACGGTTCCGGCGAAGTTTTCGAGATTGTTTTTATTTATAAAAGAAAAACGTTGATCGTCGTTTGTTTTCGAATTTATGCAAGCGTTCTGCGTATGCCTGTGTGCGCGCGCGCACATACGCTCCCACACACACACACGCGCGCGCGCGCGCGCGTTATCATTACAGTAATAATACTACGCGAAGTAGGGGATGTTTTAATTACAAAAATATAGTTGATTATACTTTACACAGTCTGTTATTTGTATAAGATTTTACCATTACACTTATACGCATAAATTGAATTTATTATTAAACGATTATTATAATAATCCTTGTGTAAATGTTAATATACATGTACAATGTCGTAAGTTGCCGATAATTCTTTCCGTGGATCGCGGTGCGATACCGAGACTCGCGAGCAGGCAGAAACGCGCTCGCGACAAATTCTTACGGGGACCTTCCGGTCTAGAGCCCAAAAAAATAGCTGATTTTTAGGAATTAATTAAGGCAGGATACCACCTTTGCACTTAAAAAAAATTGAAATTTTTTTTTGTTCTCAAAGTACTCTTTCAAGTGTATAGAATCGAAATTCATTCATTAGAAAGGTGGCCGGACCCTTTTTCTTGCGTAAAAACCGGATTGGAGCAGATATATAAATCTATATAAAACTTTAAACGCGTTTTTCTCGAAACGATGTTTTCCAAATCAGCGTGTCAGATTACTCCTACAATTTTCATCGGATTGACTTGAAACTTTGCACAATTCTTCCGATTGGTGTAATCTAACGATGTACGTAGGACTTTTGCTGTAGCGTTGTTATTTTTCTTTTGGTGCGCAATTTTATAAGTTCTTTTAAACTTTTTTACCCTAAAAAATTGACCTTTTCGTTAAAATGGCCGCCATTTTCTTAAAAATCGAAATTTCGTAAAATCCCTACGTACAGCATTGAACAATATTGTTGTTAATAGGGACATTCTTTGGTTTCTTTTCTAAGAGCCACGTACAGAGCGGAATTTCACACGCCGTCTAACGATGTTTCTCCAAAGGAGTGTATTTTGGCGCCACCTACAAGAGATTATTTTTTACTTTTTCAGTTTCAAAAAATGTGTAATTACAGATTAAAGTTACATTAATGAATGACTGAAACCGATTTTGTTTCTGCGCATTCTTTGTATGCAAAAAAAATTCATGAAAAACGCCTCCAAAGTCGCAGTCAAAGGTGGTATCCTGCCTTAAAGGAAAACTACTATATATAATTTAATGGGACTTGTTGCATTGTATCAAGGATGTCTTAAATTATAGAAATATATATTTTTATTTAAAATTAATCATTGCAGACGGCCCTGGGGAGTCGTTAAGGTCGAGGCGTCAAAAAATTGATCCAAATCGGTGGGACCTGTATCTCCAAAAGTTATTATCCGATTCGACTGAAACTCTTTTTATTTTGAAGATTATACTTCTGGCTAGGGGGGAACTAGAAAAAATTAGAAAAATGACATTTTTTTTAGAAAATAACGACACTCGAAGTTTGAAATCACTTTCCCCTGTATTCTTCGTCCTTTCAACGCCTTTGAAAATTTTCAAATTTCAATTTTTTGTATTTTTTTCTAGTCCCCCCCTAGCCGGAAGTATATTCTTCAAAATAAAAAGGTTTCAGTCGAATCGGATAATAACTTTTGGAGATACAGGTCCCACCGTTTTGAGAACACTATTTCGAGAAAAACGCGTTTAAAGTTTTACGTGAGCGCCGAGTGGCCGGTTGTTGCCCATGCATTTGCCGCTACTCAAGTGCCTAAAACTTCGGGAATTTTACGAATCTCAACAAATCCTTTTAAACACATATTCCTAAAAGGTTGAACATTCGAAAAATGAAAAAAAAAAAAAAAAAAAAAAAATCGACTTTTAGACCGGAAGGTCCCCTTAAGGCATCATACACGCGTAGTATTGTATTAATTAACGCCAACAACCCCGAAGTTTGAGCTAAACGTTAGTCAGCTTCTCCGAGTATCTGATGGCATCTTTAAGCTTAAACACTAATTCCTGCAGCTGCTGTATTGTACACGAGAATGTTATATGGTTTATTGTCTCGTGTTCTTTAGTACTAAGCCGCACATGGTAGAGAGGAACACCCAGCGAATCGCACGTGTCCAACTGAAAATTCGTTTTCGCATTAAATAAAGCGTCGGTGGACGAAACGTTCGGCGTTCTATTCACCGATCGATTACCTTGACGCGATAGTCGAGCCGCCAGTCTACGTCGACGACGTGACGCGGATTATCGCCTATCGCTTCCAGCCGAGACTGCGTGGTTCTCCTCTGACCGCTGTACGCTTCGCACAGTTTCTTCGCCCTTTCTTCGTTGACGTTCGCCGGACCCAGGAAACTCCTCAAGCTTTCCTCGTCCAAATCGTGCCGGGCCGCCTCTACGAATAAGCACATTAGGTCGGCGAAGAGCTTCTTTTCCGAACCCGCATTCGAAACCGCCGCTTTAACGGTGCCTGCAAGATCGTTGTTATTAATTAATTGTCTGGATTATTTAACACTGCTCGCAAGAAGGATACTCGCATTTCGTCTCCGAGTTATCGGACATTTGAGAAACAGCTGCGTCTAAAATTTCGGAGAAATTAGCTTCGGCGACGACGCTGGTATTCAAGAGATTAGCGACGCCTTCCACGGTGTCTTTCGATAACTCCATCGTTATTGCTCCCAGTTCGCTCGAACTCCCTTACTGGGCGCACTGCGGGTTAATTAGGAAGCAATTAATTACGGAAGAGCGAAGTACCGAAGTGATTTCGTTAATTTTGTAACGTGGGTTTCACGAAGCTGTTCGATCTACTTGTAAACAATATCCAAACGCTGTATAAAATTGTATAAAGTTTTGTAAAACTGAACGGTTCGAAGATTATATGATTGTAAAACAAATGACGTTGGAGGTTACCTTCGGGAGTCAACAATATCCGAGTTGTTCAGCCATCGTCGTAGGTTTCGGAAAACGCGCTGATTTCGGTATAGTGTACAGTGAGGCGATAATTTCTACTAATTTTGTTTAATTCACTTACTACAATGTTGTTACACGCGTGTGGTGTTGCAGTTGACAGTTCGCCGCACCGTCGAACTGTAATGCTACCTCACGAATTTAAAGATGTATATATATATACACACACACATCGATGCTTGTTGTAAAATGGAAATTTTAAATAACTTGAACTTTATTTGAAGAAAATAAATAAAAAAACTTGTGTAATAAAAATAATGGAAATGCGGGAGTTGAATAGAAATCAGACGGTTCTGATGGACACTAGGGTGGTCCTTAGCTATAGGGGTCAAAATTTTTTTTTCATTTTTTCTTGGTCTTACCCTGTTAAAATATGATAGTTGGTAAGAAAATGATATGTGCAAAATTTCAGCGAGATCGGACAGCGGGAACCCGTGCCGCATTTAAGACGAAGTTTTAAAATTTCTATTATTTTCGTTAATTTCAATATAAATGTGTTCCGCCGTTTTAGAGGTAGTACTGAATATTTTTTAATGAAAATATAATGTCTTACATGTACACAATATTATCCAAAGTTAACTTCTAACTACATATTATAAAATTAATTGTAATATCTTATAAAATATTACATATTTGTCAATACACGCCTTTCATTAAGGTTGATTTACTCGCATCTGGATAACATCGCCGATAATCTTCTAATACTTGTAAAATGAACTGCTTATTATTTTCATCTTTCGTTAGTAAGCTATTATATTCGGTGATTAGCTTTACGCCTCGTTCTGCACTGTCGTTAACTACTTTTAAATTCTTTATTATTTCTAACGCATTTTTATATGTTTCATCGATTTCCCAAACTGAAGGGTCTTTTTGTAAAAATTCGGTACTTATATGAAATCTAGAAAAAAATTGCGACTTTGTGACGAGATGCAATTTTCTATGCCAATATTAATATAGTTTTTGACATCTTTTAAAACAATCTTTTTACTTGAAATCTCCGTTTGATTAGAATCCAAATTTTGGATCATACGCCTCTTTATATCACAAGAATGCGTTTCGTGCCTCAGGTAGCCGACACAGGTAACAGTATGGTTCAGATACTGCGATACATAGGAAGTATAGAAATATATTATAGGAAGCAATATACAAATACTCCTGGTATATATCTAAGAAACTGTATTTTTATTTAAAAAAATAGACACACATGTTTAAAATAATGAAATACAATCATATCTGATATTGATGTAAAATTACTGTAATTTTACAACTTCGTCTTAAATGCGGCAAGGGTTCCCGTTGTCCGATCTCGCTGAAATTTTGCACATATCATTTTTTCACCAACTATCATATTTTAAGAGGATAAGACCAAAAAAAAATCGGAAGTTGAAAATTAAGGAACACCCTAAGCCACAGCCGCCAGGCGGCAAAACACCGTGCACGCGTTCCCGCTGGATATTTTCTCAAGCAGTCCGAGTTAAAAACCGTTCCGACATTTTTCGTAGATGGTTTCTTCTTCAGAAATGTCTACAGAATCCGATACTGTGTAGCGAATTCGTGCTAGATAAACAACTTTTCGTAAAAATGCAAAAGTATTGCGTAGAAATCATGCACATCGGCACTTTTTTAAACTTTGACGGCCGTTTACAATCATATAAAACCATCAAATTTAATAACTGTATACACCGATATATTCAGGAAACTCTCCTCTATCTTTTCAGACTAAACTGAACTTTCTAGAATTCTTGGTTTTCACGTAATACCTCATTCTTGCCCAAAATCGTGCGCTTTTTACAAAAACTCATGTTTTTCAAAAACTGAGGGTGATAGAGCAATTCTATTTACGGATTCGTGTTTGGGACGAAAAACTCCACTAGGATCTCGGAGCGCATATAGCAGATCCAAATACGTGTTGGCTAGTGTAGTTAAGACCCCCGATTGCCTATTCTGGCCTATACGCTGCGTTGTAGGGTAGAACTCCCAATTACTGACACCTACCTAATTACTATCACCTCAAGCTATTTTACTGAAAATAACGAATAAATAGACGTTGTAAAGTCATACACAAAAAGAATTATGTAATTCAACCTATAATCTATACGCTAGAAAATGCACCACTTAATATTTTTTTTTCCTTAATTTCTATAAGACGATACAAAATTTTAATTTGTTGACAACAGTGGAAATGGCGACTTCCTTACTAGTGAAAGAGAAAACAGGGCACTAAAAAAAGGGCTATAATTCCTATATTTAAATTATTTACATAATAAACAATAATTTTTTAGGACAATATAAGTATCATAGAAAGTCACAACGATCGTAATATAACGATTAATTAAGCCTTTTTAATTAATATATGGGTGATAGTGATTGGTACAAGCGTTTCAAGCATTTTGGTATTACTGTCATAGCAGTAGTTGCTCATGTACATGAAACGACATAACCGTAAAATGAGTAATAAACAGTATTAGGTTAGCTGGCAGTAATTGGGGTGTCAGTAATTCAGTCACACACGTTTTAGAGGTGTCAGCAGCGTGCGGAGCAATTACGCTTAACAATGGAGGGGGGGAAACACTGACAGGGGTAGTGTGAATGTGTTCACGCACACATTACCACTACCCCTGTCGGTGTTTCCCCCCCTCCATTGTTAAGCGTAATTGCTCCGCACGCTGGGTGTCAGTAATAGATCTCGAAATATGTTTTTTAGATTAATGAATTTATATATAAAAATACAAATTCTGAGACCCACAAAATGTTTTTCATGAAGTAAACATATTAAACCATAATAAAAAAAATAAAAAACTTATACTTTTAGTCAATAAATACAGATACTATGCAATAATATTAGAGTCAGTCCTTAATGTGTCAGTAATTGGGGCTTCTACCCTATACTAATTTTAAAAGATAAAACTCAAAAATTTCGTCAATATTTTTCGAAGTAATACATACATATTATTATACATCTAATAAACTGTACTTTTATTAAAAAATATGCACTGATACTTCCAAAATAGCCGAACACAATTATGTCCGAAATTGACGAGAAATCACTATTATTTCAAAACTTCAACTCAATTGCGGCAGGGGTTCCCGTTGTCCGATCTCGCTGAAATTTTGCACATATCATTTTTTCACCAACTATCATATTTTAAGAGGGTAAGATAAAAAAAAATCGGAAGTTGAAAATTAAGGACCACCCTAATGGACACACGTAAGTATAAGCCCATACCAGGTCCGGATTAAGATTTTTGGGGCCCGGGGCTATCAAACCTTCGAGGGTTAAAAAATTTAAACAATAACGAGTTTAAATTGTCATATAACAAGAATTCACTGTGATTGCATGCGAAATTTCAAATAGGATACCGCGTATATGTCTAAAAATATATAATTCTCGAAAACTGGAAAAATTTAAGTAGATATCATAAAGGAGGTTTAAACAATGAGATTTTAAAATAAAAACATAAAATTGGAAGTTGTGGAACTCAGACAATTTGTTTGATACAACATTTCCAGTGAAGACAGAGTGACTTAATCGCTTAGAACGGGGCCCCCTGGAAAGTGGGGCCCGGGGCTGCAGCCCCCCCTAGCCCTCCTATAATCCGGGCCTGGCCCATACAGCACACTTCGTTGCAGCAACGTTGCTGCAACGTTGCCGTGCAATATTGCAGTGGCAAGGTTCCTGTAATGTTACTGATTACATGGGCGTCCGCAGGGGGGTGCAAACGGGGCAGTTGCCCCCCTGGATTTTGAGAAAAAATCGCATATTTTTCAAAATTGATCTTTATTAAGTTTATACTAAAAAGGGGAATATTTTTAAAATTCGGTTTTCAATTTTTAATTAAATTGTGAGTGAGCCACACAAGAGTGAGCCAGAAGTGCCAAGCTTCTGGCGTGTAGGTCAAACCGAGCTGTCAGCGTAGAAATACACACATCAGAATAGGTGTGCGTTAGCTCCGAAAAAATTCAGGAGCTTTATTGGTCAGAACATTGATTCCTTCTCGATAGCTTCATCTCGTATTGGTCTACGAATAGCTTCGTCACGCACACAACTATTACGCTAAGAATAAATAACAGCCAAACGGCTAGATTCAGGCGGAGCCGAGCAGCGTTCCCGTTACCCCACCATACCCTGCGACGACCACGCAACTCCAACTGACAAATCCACGATCGTCAGATGGTGGTGGTTGATTTCTCCTCAATCGTTGCTCGCGAAAACGAATTCACCGGCCAATATATCTGGCCCCGAGTATAGTTTACCTGTGTTTTCTTATCGTTGCTCTATGACATAGATGACATATACTCCTAGTCATTTTAGAAGGAACCTGCCGACCGACGAGTTTAGACTCGTTCTGCGCAGGTTGACGTTCATTGGTGCCGGGAGAAGCCACTATTGGCTGTACCCCCACCAACGCTTTTTCGGACCCAATGAGCCTCAGTCTACATGCGCGAAACGGTTCCTTCTTAAATGACTTGGAGTATAGAGTCTGTTATAACCTTTCTTCCCGAGTTATTCTATTGTTATTTATACTGCCTGAAACGTTGCAGGATCGTTGCCGCAGTATTGCCACAACGTTGCAGGATCATTGCCGCGATATTGCCGCAACGTTGCAGGATCACTGCCGCAAAATTGCCGCAACGTTGCAGGATCATTGCCGCGATATTGCCGCAACGTTGCAGGATCATTGCCGCAACGTTGCAGGATCATTGCCGCAATATTGCCGCAACGTTGCAGGAATACATTTCTGCAATATTGCACAGGGGCGGACATAGGGATATTGCTGCAACGTTGCCGCAACGTTGTCGTGCGATATTGCAATCTTTCACCGCAATATTACTGCAACGTTGCTGCAATGTTATGTGCTGTATGGGAAGTAACACAGCATCCTATATAATATCTTTTTAGTTTGACAAGGGAAGTCATAATATTACACACGAGTGAATATACGCAATGTTAGTTACGGAGATATGTACATATAAGGGAGGAGAATACATTCGTTTAAAAAAAAAAAACTGTCCAGTATGCAAACTACGTTTTAAATATATTTTCATATCATCACAACTAGAAATGGTGATAATTAGGTGTCTTTTCTCGGCGAACATAAAAAAGCCTACGCTGCTATAGAATACCTAAACATTTGAAGCAAAAGTTATGGTATCGCGTAACGCGCGATGCGTGCATTAAATATGTTATTAATTTTTTTCCCAACTGATCCAAGAAGGCCTAATAGAAAAACGTGTAGATGCTAGTTACACGCAATTACATTTCTTTCATTCTGCAAAAGTTTGAATTTTAGCTACGATCGATTCGTAAAGATAGGAGAGAACGACCGAGCATACGCCTGCGCCACGTGCTGCACATAGTCTCTTATTTCAAGTACGCGTACGAAACGCACGGCAGTAACGGAAACGCAGCATGTACACAGCCGGTTCTGTGCTATTCCTTTCATGTGATATTTCGGGGGTGGCTGTGCAATAAGACGTTTGCGCAAACAAGGCGGTGAAGATGCGCAATAATGTAAGTCTCCGATGAACATCAATGGAGTTGCTCGGGGGAAACCATAGTTACCGTACTATTGCCTTCCAACAATCGATCTATCATACCGAATGTCTATTCCAATATTTCCCTTGTTCCTCCGCGTCCTTCGTTTCCTCATACAATCCGTTGTATCTTTTAATCCGTTATAAAACATCTGGCATACGAGGCAAGGGGACTCGAGCCCTTCGCAAATTAAACTGTTCATTTTGCAGGAGGGATTGGCATTGCGGCTGTTACTGATACTAGTCTTATGCGCGGAAGCATACACAGCTGGAGCCAGGCATCTTATTAAGAAACGAAATTATAGCGATCAAAGTGTGAGAGGTTATTTGGCCGAGGTGAGCGGAAGATAAACAGACCATGGTTCTTTTCCCGAGTCACGACGAGCTTTCCCGAAGTGTTTGCAGTGGGATTACCAATCGAAAAAGAGGTTTCTGTTTATAGCGAACTTGTTGGTGGAACGAAGTCTGCAAAGAAGAGTTTCACAGTAAATTTCGATGCCGTTGCCCGAGGTGGTCCTACTGCCGTGCTCCAGGCCGATATTACGATGCGCATTGCAGTATGACGCGTACAGGTTACATTTGGACCCAACCGGAGACTTCGTTGACGGTCGAAGTCAATAAATGATTCGCTGCAACGAACTCGTTTTTATCAAATGTATTCCTTTGTCAAACGGGAAGGCCTTAGGGCGCCTTAGGGTATTAAATTCGCATTCCGCGAATAGTCATATTTCATAGAGACTGATTGTGTAGGTTAGAAAACGAATTCGCAATTTAGCTATTTACATCGATAGATGTCGACACGATCTTTGCACATCTCGATCTACATATGCGTTTTATAAACGAAATTTACGTTCTACTTGACTAAAACAGAATTTTTCGTGAATCGTTACTCATCTCTAACCTCTTTCCATCTCTTCTATTCTCTCATCCCAACTCTGTTAATGCTTTACAAATTGTAAAGGAAATAACAGAAATTATTCATCTACAAAGATGGTTCGTACAAGTGTGTACATACAAGAGAAATTGAAAAACGAAAACGTAATAAGCATTTATCAAATTTTATCGCTATAGTGTTAAAATAAAAATATAATCACATAAGAGATTTTTTACTAAATAAAAATAATCGTTAACAGAAATTTCCTTGTCATTCTTATTTGTTACTGATCAAATATTTTCTCCCTAAAACAAGCAATTCGTTGAAAAACTTATTTGAAATTCAAGAATTTGCAGAACTGTTGTCAGCAAAAAAATTTATTTGCTTCTTTCTTGCTCAATTTTTATAATATAATTTAATGAGAAAATATATTAGAAACTAATTCATTAATATTTATGCCATGTAATAAAAAAACTCAAATATATTAGAGATATATAACATAATGTTATAATTATAAAAGCACTACAATTAATTATATTAATCGTATATAACATTTTTTTACTGTTTATTAAACATTTCGTTAAACATAATATACGGATTAATTCTGCAAAGCTGCGAAAGAATTAATAGGAAGTTCTTTTCTTAAACAAAGAACCTGCAATAATAATGGATCTAAATTTTATAACTGTCACTAAAGTATAAATAAATTTTATAATATAATAACGATATAAAGTAAAATATTTCGTACTTAATTAACGAACGAAGGCAGTGTTGTTGTAATGAAAACATAATTAGAAGTTTAAAAAAGAATTTATAGTGGAATGATTAAAGGATAATACAATGTACGTCTTTATTAAATTAACAGTTTATAGTACATTAGTGCACAGTTAGTTTTCCTTCTGTGATGTAAAGGCCGAGATTCAGCAAAATGCTGTTTTAAAATTTTACCGTTATAGTTAAATCGTATAAGAGCTGCTGCACACTTAACAGTAAGTCCATACCCATACAGCACACTTTCTAATAGAATCAATATTCCTGCAATATTGTGGAAACGTGGCAACGTTCGTGCAATATTTCGGCAAATATTGTGCACATACCTGTGGTCAGCCGGCTAAACCTGATATCTGCGGTTTTCCTGATTTTACAGTGTAGCTTGAATGGGTTATCGACCCAGGGTTGTAACCCCTAGAATGGGTTAACGCCTCTAACCCATTTTCGCGGTTTGAATCAGCGCGGTCGGTTCTACTGCGTGTGTGGGTCTGTATCTACGCGTGCCTCCTGCGTGCGCGCGCTGGGGGTGACTGCTCCGCGTCAGCTGTTTCGGTTTAAACCGCGCGGCCCCGGAAGTTCGGCCGCTAATATTGAACTGTTAATATCTCGAGAACGAAGCCTCGGATCCCAAAGCAGTAAAGGAGTTTTCGATGCCTTCTTTTATCAGGATATCGCATGTCCGCAATTGTCCCTCAATTCTCATACAGCACAGTGAGTGCTATAGCGTCCGTCACCGAGAGTCCGGCTGCGGCTATGTGGCTGGTCGATCTCCGCCAGGCTCCCTGTCGTGGCATCCATCGAAAGTACGGATGCTGGTCCCTTTTCCAAGGGCCCTTCTCGCGCTGTCCCCTCCATAGCCTCAGTCTCTTTTATCTTTTATTTGTCTGGTCCATGTGATTCCCACAGGTATGTGGTTCGCCCCCACAGAGCCTGTTATGCGGGGGTAAGGCTAAATACAATGGAGGGTCACCTGGTACCCGAAGGACATCGTTCGTGACACCATGACCCCGGTACCTTTCATCCCTCGGCACGATAGCTCCTGCCTTGGATTGGGGAGCTGGTTCGCGTTTGCTCCTACCTCGGGGTTTTTAAGCCCCCAGTGGTTCACTTATGTGGGATCAGGAACCCCCATAACATAAGAGGAGGTCAGGGAATACCCAAGACCGGGAAGTCGGCGGTAGCCGAGTTGGCTAAAGGTAGATTTACACTAGCCGTCTGGACGGCGTCAAAACGACGGCCGTCCCACTAGCGCAAACTGAGACACAGATGCATGTGTCTCCCTTGCGCTAGTGGGACGGCCGCCGTCTTGCCGCCGTCCAGACGGCTAGTGTAAATCTACCTTAAGGCGGCTGGCCAGCGCGCAACGAATCCAGAGATCGCGGGTTCGAGTCCCGCGTCCCCCCGAGGCTTCCTTTTTTCCGTGATCCTACACTTATGGTACCCGGTAACCATCACTATCCACGGCCCCTCCGCTCGCCTCGACCCTGTCACCGTGTGGTGATCCAGTTTGCAATGATCAGGGAGCCGTCTCACGTTGCCGTCCTCCTATCCGCCACCTGGAGACGCGCTCGGTTGGTGCTCAACCTATTTTAATCGACCCGGGTCGATCTAGTTCCCCACTTCCTTTACGGGGCTTGGGAAATGGCCGAGACTGAATTAAATTGGTAAAGTAAATTTTCTTCACTGTTTCAGATAGATGTACTGAACTTGAACAAGGTATTTAAACTTTTTATTTGATCTGTTGTTAAAAGAGGTATTACATTTTTTATCCTTACATACATTCGGCAGTTCAATACATTATTAAGCTTTCAGGTTTGAAATAAAGTGTACAGAAGTATTAACTTCTGAATATAATTACTTATATGCAAAATATGGGATATCACTTCGTTATGAACAAGGAATGCTGAAATATATAATTATTTTTCGAATCAGCCTGTAGCGGTTGATCGCTACTTCGCCTCCATATTTGCGAGGCGATATTTCTATAGTTTTCGGTACGCTTGGGTTTTCCCCCGTGGGCCTGGGTGAGTCAGGCGATGGCCACGTACGCATCTGGCAGGTAGACTCGCGGTCAGGGTTTTTCCCAGCGTGCGGACGCGCTTTTCACGCCAAAATTTGCCGCGCGTTTTCGGCGTCGCTTGAGGGACGCGTCCCTCTGAGAGGGCTGTATAAATAGCCCTCCTGAGGTGCCGCTCGCCCTCACTCACTTGGAACCGCCTGTAGAGGCTACGTCACGCGGCGTATTGTATACGAAATTCTTAAGTGATCTTTATTCGGTAATTTTACTTTGTATCGCCTATTCGCGAATTAAATAGAGTGTGGTGTAAGAGACTAATAATTATCATTTCCTCGTCACCCCTCAAGCCCAATCAAGAAAGGTGAAAATTTTAAATAAATAGAATTGTTAATTATTTTAGCATTTTTATTAATACCTAATGGTGACATTTATAAAAAGTATTTTCTCGATTACATACATTAACTTCCAGTAAAAACCATGATAAAGTACAATAAAATATAATATATAGTTTTTGCGAAGTGTGTTCTTAAATAAATCTAATAAATAATTATTAATTATGATATCAATTATGTACATGTTTTATATATCAAATATATTAATTCATAGAGTAATGTCTAAATTATATTAAATAATACAACGAAATTGATTTAAACGAAGTGTTAAAAATTAAGAATCTAAAGGGTTCCATGACAAATGGATTCACGAATATGAGCTTTAGTTAAGAAAGTCAATATGTACAAAAATATTCTTACCTTCAAATATATTTACACATTAAACACTATGGTCCATAAATTACTTGGTAAGAAACAAATACTACTTTCGAAGAATAAGCAATAATTATAGAAATAATGTTAATTTTACGAGAAATATGTATATATAGTTTATTTCTAAAAGTATATAACTGCCTAAATTGTGCATCTATGTATTACATTCTAAAACCCTAATATATTTTTATATAACATGTAGTCCAATTATAAATCTCCGAAAGAAATCAATTTTTTTTATGTACCATATAGCATAGTTTTTAATAATATTATTGCAACGCGGTAAATAAAATACTAAAACACTTCGTAATATTATTATTGTACCACTGAAACCAACCTGACAGAATGGAGACGTTAAAATAATCCTCTAACAATGTAGAACACGAAAATTTCATAACCAGTCATACAGGGTGCATAAATCTACCAATTTAAACACTGATTAGATTAGAGCTTCAACCCAGATCGTTATATATTTTTAGAAACTTCTTACATTATATAAATATATAAATAAATCGTGAGATTTGATAGTAATTGTACTGTGCCATGTAATTTGTACTATCCCAATAGTTATTAAAAACTATATACAATTGCACTGTTATCGCAATAAAGTGATTAGCGATCTTCAAAATAATATTAAAATAACCCTATAAAAATCTCAAACTACTTAGTTTCTTTTATTGCAATCAATTCCGTGCTTAGTGTGATATATTTTCCTTTCTAAGGCATAAGATGTTTCACCTAGTTTTTTTCCTCCTTAATTTTATACACCTATGTTTTGATTTGAGATAAATTTGATATTTTAATTCGTTCGCATATATTTTTTAAATATATAGGTGTTTAAAAATTAAGGAATTAAAACAAAATTAAAATAAAAAATTAAATTTTTATACAATTTCTTGAAAACATAAAAAAAATCGTAACACAAAATGAGCTTTTCAAACTGATAGTTATTGAATACTTTGATGTGTTTATGGATGTTCGTAATTGCAGAGATTTAAACATAAAAAATCACTGATAAAGGTTTGCATTTTATTCTTTACGAACTTCGTACCAATATTTGCTAAGGCCAACGTGTATAACATCTCATAGAAAACTATTACACAATTATAACAATAAAAAGTAAATATATTTGTTTAAAAAAAAAATATCGAGGTATTAAAATACTAATAGATAACGCAACATAATTTGTTATGCCATCAAAGTAATCAGTTGTATAGAAATAAATATAATGTAAAGAACAAAAATGACAACTAATATCAAAATATAATAAAAAATAGGATGATTTTCTAATTTTCTAATCGATATATTCGTCATCATCGTCGTCAACAAATCTGATATTCTGGTCATAAAAAGACCCCTGCTTTGTGCAAAAGGTTTCTATTCCATAATCAGGGCTTTGAATGTGTAAAGATGTGTCAACATCCTTGTTATTTAGCTTTCGAACCTGAGCAAAATGTTTCAAAGGACTTCCTGATAATTCTGTCATAGGAATATTTACTGTATCCTTTTTATTTATAAATGGCTGGGTGCACTCTGTTAATTCTTTATACTTGCAGCGCGAATTTATCACGTCCTCATCCTCATCTTTGGAAACTTTTTTTTGATTCGAGCTGTGCTTTACCTTTGGCAAATCTTCTTGCAGAACATTTTTTTGAGTAGAACTTAACATTCCCTTATTATTCTCGGCATTATCATGCAAATTTGTAGGGCTCCCAAGAAGACTTCTGGAAGCATTAGATTCTTCTCCTGATTCTTCATCTCTATTTATACGAACCCTATGAAAAGGAAGAAAGAAATTTCCGGTATTAGGTAATACGAAAATTGTTCTTCCGAAAAAATTCAGGGAAAAATTGTATTTTCGTTGATAACATATTATTTAGAAGTATTCGTATGTTCTCTGTGTGTATACTAGGGTGGCTCTTATTTTCGACTTTTGAATTTTCTTCGCAGCACCCCCAGAATAATTCCAAATAATAAAAAAAATCTGAGTAAAGTCTATCCCGATCGGATAACGGGAAAAGGTGCTCCTGGGCCCTTGTACATTTAAATAATTATTTAACAGCTCACAAAGTCGATTTTATATAATATCCTCCAAGTTATTCATTACATAAAAAAATATGTCAAACGAAAATTGTAAATCCAGACAAGGAGCATCATTTATTTTCTATTACTTTTTCTCGTGCGACAAACTGTTTTCGAAAAAAAGTTGGAAAAACTGGAAAAAACTTTTTTTTTAAATTTTGAAACCCTTCTCGAACACTTCTTATTTATGAAGACGCAAAAAAAATAGAATTTTTATTTTCGAGAGTTACTTGTTAAATATTTAAGGGGGGCATACTTATAGCGAGATATGCCAAAAAGATAAAAAAAAATCCCATATTTTCAGTGTTTGATATGTTATGAATGTTTCCTGAAAATTTGGGACTGAAATTCGCAAAAATATCGAAGATATAGACATCAGATGTGAGATATTCACATCTTCGATATTTTTGCGAATTTCGGTTCCAAATTTTCAGGAAACATTCATGACATATCAAACACTGAAAATATGGAATTTTTTTTTTATCTTTTTAGCATATCTCGGTATAAGTAAGTATGCCCCCCTTAAATATTTTAAAAATAGCCCTCCAAAATAAAAATTACAATTTTTGTACGTCTTCATAAATAAAAACTGTTGGAGAAGGATCTAAATTTTCAAAATTTGAAAAAAAGTTTTTTCCCCATTTTTCGGACTTATTTCGAAAACCGTTTGTCGCACGAGAAAAAGTAATAGAACATAAAAGATGCTCCTTGTCTGGATCTGCAATTTTTGTTTGACGTGTTTTTTTATGTAATCAACAACTTGGAGGATAATTATATAAAATCGACTTTGTGAGCTGTTAAATAATTATTTAAATGTTCAAGGACCCAGGGGCACCTTTTCCCGTTATCCGATCGGGCTCAAACTTTACACAGATTTTTTTTTATTATTTGGAACTATTCCGGGGGGTGCTGCGAAGAAAATCTTGAAAAAAATTTTCATCAAGAGTAAATAAGAGCCACCCTACTGTATGCATACGCTAAATGAAGAAAAGGAAATGTGTTTGTACTGTTGCACTGTTCTGAAGGGTCTATTAAGCACTTAGAAGCAAGTACTCTCAAGATATAAGGGCCACTTTTACCCTTCTTAAGTAGTATAATATGTTTCTTGTTTATGGCGTGTAGCCGTGACTCTTCACATGAATACAATAACACATAAGTGGAGGGTCATTCAAGGCTTTAAATCTCTTTGTTATACATATACCTAACATCGAACGTGCTTATGACACGATGTAAGCACGTGTCCGTTATGCGGGCGTTTAAATGGTAGTCACAGAGGTAGTCAGTAGAGCTTTTGACTTATTTGAGGAGTTATTATCAAGCCAGAAACCAAAAGATACATCGTTCTATGCAGAAGGTAAAATGATGACTGGGACGTGGCGAAATTTTTAAATAAGAAAAATTCCAGACCATGTCTTCTAAATCATGCAACTTTCTATACAATATTTTTCAACTCACATAGCTTTGAAGACATTTAGGTGGTAATATTTCTTAGACTACACGGCGGTACTTCCGAATGACCCCAGTGGCCGAGATCGACAGGAGGTTTGAGGGGAGGGTGTGTGGGCCCTAAATCTAAAATTGTTGCTTCGGGAATTTATTAGTTTCCGATATATTAATAAAAAAACTTTTAGTACTTCTGTTGACTTATTCCGACACAACGCGTTTTTTCATTTTCCAATTTGTTCCGGACATTAGTAGGGTAGATGTCCCAATTACTGCCAGTGTCCCAATTACTGCCACTTGATTTATTATATGTAATAAAAGCGTAACGTATAAAAATAAATGTACAAAAAATAGTTATTATAATAGTTATACATATGATAAATCAAGTGGCAGTAATTGGGACACTGGCAGTAATTGGGACATCTACCCTATTGGTTGGCGCTAGGTCAGTGCGGGGGACGTACGCCCGCTTGCGGGCGCGTAAAGCATGGTAGCGAATCGATCTGAGTTTGGAGATTTGAACCAGAAACTTGC
Organism: Andrena praecox; assembly: GCA_963932275.1. NCBI lineage: Eukaryota > Metazoa > Arthropoda > Insecta > Hymenoptera > Andrenidae > Andrena > Andrena praecox. The sequence continues at coordinate 41,245,774 of OZ010731.1, forward strand.
GGATGCGATCCATCCTATTATACAGGGTTGATACCTGTTAGTCTACTGATAGTCAATACTCTAAGGGGCGATTCTTCAGGCCAAAATAAGTCGAAAATATACGATACAATTTTTTAATATCGCGCTTCGTTTTCGAGAAAAATGGCTCTGAATTTCAGCTAAGTACGAGTGCCTTTTAGACGTCTGGGGGGCACGCGGAGGTAAGGGGAACGCGTCCAGCTGTCCGTAGAACAGATTGGAGGGGGCGGGGGCAGGATGGACCCCCGTTAGCAGTGTTGCCAGGCGTACTGGATAAACGGCGGCATGACGTCATACGGTGTAGGAGATGGGAACACTGTATATTTGGTTGGTGGCGCTGTGACGTCATGCCAACGCCAAGCCAATCCAAGCCAAGTGACGTCATGTGGCATGCCAACGCCAAGCCAATCCGAGCCAAATGACGCCATATATGCCAGTACGCGTACTGGATTGCCTGGCAACCCTGCCCGTTAGAGCTACATGTATGCAGTTCAAGAAAATAATTTGAAAAAAAAAGAACAATAATTTTTTATTAATATTTCGCAAACTAATAAATACCCGAAGCTATAATTTTAGATTTAGGGTCGACACTCTCTCCCCAGCCCTCCCCTTAAACCTCGTGTCAATAGGCCACTGGGGCCATTCGGAAGAATATCCGACTACTCTACGTATATGTACATCAATAAATTCTTGAACAAGAATTTAGTTTTTGATTGATTAAACTTATAATAACAATCTACTTCATTTTTCTACGTTTATTCTGTTAGAAAGGAATTAATTGTTCTTTCGCTGTGAACATCTTTTTGGATAAACGGATTATTAAACATATAAAAAAGATCTTAAAAAGCACTTTTAAAATCAATATTCAAAACGAGAAAGATATGAGTATCCATTATGATTTGCGATTTTATACTTGACTAAGATTCTAAAAAAATTACTTACTAAAACATATACTTTACATGGTTTATACGTTAATATTAATATTTTTGCCTTCTAATTGTAAGTCATTATATGTACTAAAAAGTTTAATTTCATAAAAAGGACTCAACAAATTGTATCACGAATTCACAAGTATGATGCTTTCACTGTTTTATTAAATTCTATTTAAAATTAATAGAAAGCGTGAAATGACACAGACCAAAATTTTGACACTGTACTTATATACAGTATGCCCGTTTTAACCGAAAATGTTGGATTAATTCGTAGGGAACTGAAGGTATCAGAAAATAGTTTTTACAGACGTTTTTTTTATATAGAGGGGGGGGGGCATTTTGGTAATGGCTAAGTAGGCTGCAGCCTAGGGCGGAAAATTTTGGGGGGTGGAAAATTTTGGGAAGTGGCAAATTTGGGAGAGCGACAAATATTGGGGAGTGATACATTTTGGGTAGCATCAAATTTTGGGGACCGACAAATTTTGAGCGTTACAAATTGGGAAAGGTTTAAACACAGAGGGCTTAAGACAGCTTAAAAAGCAATACACTTTTGTTTCATAGCGAATTAGCAATGACTCCTATGTGAGTTGCCATATTGAATTCATTTCGAAATTGTCCCGACTCTTTTAAATTAATATATTTGAGGTCCCCAAATCTTCAAATCCGCCCCTGGTGGTACCTATAATATAAATAAGTAGCTTCTCTGCAGATAGAGAAATGGGAGAGATTTCAAGATCAACCTAATTTTTGTTGAGCGGGGCTATATTTTTTTATTCATAATATGATAACGTTGGTTGAGACGAGTTCAAGAATATGTCAACATGTTGGAGGTCCAGGAGATTTAGCTCACAAGGGAACAAGAACAACGGTGTGTTTCATTTGGGCCCTATCGCCCTTTCCGGGGGTGAAACCTAACCTCAAAGTCAAATTGTCACTTCCACTTTTTCGCGTATAACTCTCAAAGTACAACAGACAGAAAAAAATGTTTCAAACAAAAGATTAATGGTGCAATAAGCGCTACAAACTTCCGTTAACAAAATTTTGGAAAGAGTTTAAAAAGAAAAATATCTGATGCAAAAAAACTTTTTCAAATATTTTGTTAACGGAAGTTTGTAGCGCTTATTGCACCATTAAACTTTCGTTTGAAACATTTTTCTCTGTCTGTTTCTCTCCATATCAAACAACTTTTGTATAAGAACAATTTGTTGATACCTTCAGTTCCTTACGAAATATTCCACTGTTTCCAGTTAAAACGTGCACACTGCATGTATATTCTACATATACCTGACAATTTATTACTTAAGCTATACTTAGATAAATAAATATGATCGACTTACCTCCTGTTTGGAATAACACAATATTGTTTATGTTCAAGAACGCCAGACACAGATTCCATGCTTACTTTAATGCTAGAATCTTCAAGAAGTTTCCGAACAGGAATTAATTTCTCAAATGTCCTTGTTCTAGGAGTTCCGGGCGTTTCATCCAGAATTAGATTTCCGTAGTCAAAATTGTGACAACTCCTTTCGTCTTTTTTCAAATATCTTTCACTGTTCGCATAAAAGTAATTAATTTTACGATGGAAACGGAAAGAATATATTTATAAAAAATTTTGTTCGCAATTTCATATACATATAAAGACCATTAATGCTGCCACTGCGCTAGTGAATATTACTTTTCATTAGAAATAAGTATTGTCAGTTAACGAATTCAGTCATACTAGCTAAATTTATTTGTAATCCACGTAATATGCTAATATATTTTTTTAATTAAAAAATTAGCTAAAATAGGTAAACTACTTTACTTAGCTTACATCAATTTAGCATTAATAATAGTACTGGCTTGTGAATGATACTTATAGACCGTTAAAATAAGTATATATATCTTTATTATTTACCCTTGCTCGAATCCGAATTCAATATCTTCAAAGCTAGATAATTTCATTCTTCTGTACTCAGAGGGCGTTAATGCAGCACCTTCGGTTTCAAGAGCTAAAATGGAGCTCCTTTTGTTTCTATAAATAACTGGCTAGTTATTCGATATGCAATACTAATATTACCACTAAATGTCTGTACAACAAGGATACTACTTACCCTAAAAAGAGATCCTCTGTATCGAGTTTCAAGTCCTCAATTGGTGGAATCCAGACTAGAAATGCAGGATCCATTCCCAAGTAAGATCCGGGAACAGCACTAGTATTAGCCACGTTATAATCATAGTAATCCAATTCCAGTTCTGAGTCCGGATTTGTTAAACTAAACTCTGATCCCGGTCCTTGTAAAAGTTTCTCACGGTTTCTTCTTTCTTTCGTTTCCTTGCCACTTCCTAAAGTTGATGGACTCGAAAGGACACTTTCAGGAGAAGATTCCTGCACATTTAGAAATGATATTAAATAATTAAATTCCCTTATATAGGGTGTTCCAGAATTGATGGGCAAATTCCTTTACCGTCGAAAAGTCCTTTACCGCTTTAGGATCCGAGGCTTCGTTCTCGAGATATTAACAGTTGAATATTAACGGCGGAACTTCGCGCATAGATACAGGCTCACACAACAGTAGTGCGCGCGCTAGGCGTCACTGCACCGCGTCAGCTGTTTCGGCTTTGAACCTCGCGGCGCGGAAGTTATACCGCTAATATCTCGAGAACGAAGCTTCGGATCCTAAAACGGTAAAGGACTTTTCGATGTCTTCTTGCAACGGGATATTGAATGTCCCGGATTGTCTCTCAATTCTGGGACACCCTGTATATAAGACATTTATTAACACATAAATATACCTTTTCAGAGGAAGAATTAGCATCTTTGTTATCATGTGATTTTTCATTCTCCACGTTTAATGCCTTCTCTTCTGGACTATTGGACTCTATTGTTCGTAATCTGTATAACAATTAATATTTACTGATTGTAATAAATAACTAATTCCGAAATTGCTCTATGGTGTAAGCTTTTTTTCGTTTAAAGTGTTTAGGGAATAATAACAGTTATAATCACTTTCTTTGTTACAATAATTATAAAGAGAATAACGATAGTTACGACTTCTGGATAAATAATTATTTTTACAAAACCGTGTCCGAGAAACATATTTTAAGAAAGCAGATAATCGAATTTTTTCAAAATATAGATTTAACTCACCGTACAGGATAGGCATATTTTACTTCTGGTTTATTGTAAACGAGAATACTGGAAGCTGATAATAATTTATCACAGTTTGATGTCATCGATGTTATAGTCTTGTCTGAAGAGGTTTCCACAGTACTGCTCAATTTTAACGTACTAGTGCTCAGGGTGGATCCATCTTTGTATCTATATTTAAAAAGTATTAATTACTTTTTAACGTGAAAAATCTGCCTCCCTTTTCTATTATTATCGAGCTAGAAAATTTCTTGTCATCCTTTAAAATGAATAATTTGATTACTATTTTTACCCAGTTAAAGTTTCAGTACTATTGTAATGTTCTTCTGTGTTGGACAAAGTTTCTTTCGGAGAATCTTTTGCTGCTGCTTCTATCATCGATATCACTTCTGAGATAATCGTACTCGTGGATAAAAACTTTGATCTTCCAGGCATTAATTCTAATTGTCAAAAAAGTTTTTACGACAATTAATTTATAATTTATTTAAATTGCTTTATTAATTTACTGCGTTGTAATTTTAAACGTGTAATATTATGGACTGATAGTTTCACATTCACTACACAATTTAAAAATATTTATAATGTTTATAAAGTAATATTCCTTTTCATTATACTATATATAACTAATAAAAAATAGAATTACATATATTTTTACCAGAAACATCGCTGAAACTGTCCAGATCCTCCGCAACACGATATTTTCGGTATTTTATAACGAACTGCAGGGTCAAGAAAATAGAAATAATAAATATGAGTATCATGAGCAAAGCAGTCACTAAGTGTGCTGGCTTCCAAGAGATCCATTCCTTCTCAACGTTAGTTGTATTTACTTCAAAAGGCACAACGGTTATACTTCCATTTCTCTTTAAATATTTTTTATCTGTAATTGAATCATAGGAGATTTCTGAAAATTTTCGTACATTGTAACTATTCATTTGTCTGCGAAATTAAATTACTTTCAAATTTCTTTTGAAATAAGAGAAGCATGAAATTAAATAGTATCTTACCTAGTACAGCCGCATGAGCAAGAAAGCCACCAATGCATGCATCTCCGGATGCTGTGAGCTCGTCGCTAAAAAATTCCAGTAGCAAGTTCGATCCAGAGCTGATTAGTGTTTTTACTCTGTGCTCCATTTTATCCGAAGCAACATCAGTCAGAAGATCCGCATTCAAGGAGTTACCATCCCGAACACGAAAATATTGTCCAGGGCAAGGAAATTGTAGCTGATCTAAATACAATCCAATTACGAAATTCGCCTGTGCCTGGACAAATCAAGTTGGGATAATTGTAACAATTAATACGCGTATATCGCTATTAATATTGTTTTTCGCCATATTGAATGAACTGTTATAAAAAAATTAATAGAAAAAGCGTGGAAATGATTATCGTTTAATTTCCTTTTTTCGGATATAAATATAAAAAAGATTTTTTTTTATGAATCCTATTCTCTTGACAAAACTTGGAATTGAATTTATCGATACTCATGAACCAGAGTTGGGCAAAAGTTTATCTAAATAAAAATCTCAAATGAACAAAAGATAAATAATTTTTATTCGTTATTCGAGACTCGAATAATCGAAGTTATCTTTATTCGAAGAGCACCGAATAAATAATTTTATTGGATGAGAATTTATTCGACGAATAAAGATAATTTTTTATTCGATGAAAATTTATTCGACGAATGAAGATAATTTTTTATTCGATGAAAATTTATTCGACGAATAACGTCAGTTTTTTATTCGAAGGTTTCATTCGAATAAATGCGTCGAATAAATTTTTCATCCCTAGCATTTATCTTTTCGAAGCCTTCGAATAAAGCCACGAATAACTTTCGTAAGCATCTAGCGTGTTTTTTCGAGCCGCCGGTCCTTTGTGTTCGGCGCTCGCCGCTCGGCCAGGCTCGACCCTCGGCGGCTCGAATAAACACGCTCGACGCTTACGAAAGTTATTCGTGGCTTTATTCGAAGGCTTCGAAAAAATAAATGCTGCGGATGAAAAATTTATTCGACGCATTTATTCGAATAAAACCTTCGAATACAAAACCATCGTTATTCGTCGAATAAATTTTCATCGAATAAAAAAATTATCTTCATTCGTCGAATAAATTCCCCTCGAATAAAAAAATTATCTTTATTCGTCGAATAAATTCTCATCCCATAAAGTTATTTATTCGTTGCTCTTCGAATAAAGATAACTTCGATTATTCGAGCCTCGAATAACGAATAAAGATAAAGTATTATTTATTCGATCGTTATTTAAATAATTTTTTATCTAGATAATGCCCAACTCTGTCATGAACCACCCACTAACAAATATTTATTTTTCTCAGTTGACAATAGTTTAACATTACCTGCAAGAGCCAAAAAGATCGACCAGGACACGCTTGAGTACTGGCTCCGAGTATTTTTCTAGTGAACTGCTCCTGCAATGCAATGCGACATCCGCATCGACACTGCAACCCAATCTCAGCTGCGACTTCCGGTTTCGTTGCAGCCAAAACTGCGCCGCTACACTCGGAGCTTTCGATACGATTTTGCCAATCACTTTTACTGTAATCTTCCGAGAAAATTTTTCCACATAATTCGGTCTCTACTGCCTTTCCCTGTGATTTAGAAATCAGTATCAACTGTAAGTTTGCTGTGTTATGAAATAAATAGATAAAACTGTTTTTAACGTTTAATTTAAGGATCACCTTGAATTAACCGTGTTTTACTATCCAGTTCACTGACTAAAGTAACTTAATCGTACCTGGCAAAATTTTGCCCCATACTTTGGAGGGGGAGTGTCGCAAAATCGATAGCGATTCCGAATTCCCCCGAAGCAGGAGCTGCTGCAAGGACTCCAGGGACTCCAAGGTCCCCATCCGGCAGCATCGCCTTCTATGCAAATAAATACAGTACAGCGCAAATGGCTAAAGCTTAAAATACACCGTGTAACCCTAGTAGCATTTTTGGTTGGCCAACGGTTGCCAACAGTTGGGAATTAGTTGGGATATAGTTAGTGTTTGTGCCTACAAATTCCCAACACAGGGCCTACGGCAAAAAAGTTATGACAGTTTGCCAACGACTATTCAATGTTGGGCCTACAATTGTTATGGTTGGTTAATTAACAAAAAGTTACGACAGTTTGCCAACGAATATTCAATGTTGGGCCTACAATTGTTATGGTTGGTTAATTAACAAAAAGTTACGACAGTTTGCCAACGAATATTTAATGTTGGGCCTACAATTATTATGGTTGGTTAATTAACAAAAAGTTACGACAGTTTGCCTACGAATATCCAATGTTGGGCCTACAATTACTATGGTTGGTTAATTAACAAAAAATTTACAACGATGATTAAATGTCTTACAAACGTCAGAAAATTTGCTACATCAAAAAACCTGTTGTGATTTTTCTTTTCTTATTTATAAATACGTCTGTCTTAAGACAAATGTGAAATTTTAAGGAATGAGTCTAAAGGTTGAATGATGATATTTTGTAGAATATTTCGCGTCACTGCACAGTTTTCATAAACAATTAATACTAGTTATGTAACTAGAAATTATAAGTGTTTACAAGGAAGTGTGTTGGTCAGCTGCGAACAGCGGTTGCTTTGTAAGCGGACAGTTTGGGTTCGATTCTCCTCACCGCGAATTTTTTTTTTTTTTCCTAAACCAGACCTGAAGAAGACGTATTTACGACGTCTTTTGAAGTTCTTTAAGACGCCTTCTGGACGTTTTTAAGACGTCTTTTGGAAAGAAGCCTTCAGTTGGGCCCAGTTGGGCCTATGGAAAGAAACCTTCGGTTGGGCCTTCGTGTTAAGTGACGTTGGGCCTACGTTGGTTACAATCCTTGGCTCATTTAAAAATAGCGCGACACTTCAACAGTTGGCCAACGGATAACACGTCATTGGCCCAACAAACTCCCAACAAATAAATGCTACTAGGGAAGTATGTATATGATAGCATCAGGGGCGGATTTAAGAAAAAAGGCCCAGGTGGCAAACGTTTTGAGGGGCCCAGTTTTCCGGGAAAATGAGGAGGTAGTTTACTAAAAGGGGGCAAGTGTACGGAAAAGTACAGAAGAAAAATATAGTGCTTGGATAAAATCATAATTTTGTTTTTTTTTAAGACAGGGCCCTAGGGGCCTTTTAAATCCGCCGCTGGATAACATGTATCTATTCCAAAATTTTTAGCAAATTTAAAATTGCTTTGTTCGCCAATCTTAAATTTGTTAAAATTAATGGGTAACACTTCGTATACATACCTCATACAGGATAAATCAGTAGAAACACAACATCGGAATGTTTCCGTCGTAATTAAAGATATAATACAAAGTATTCAATAATTTAAGGGTGTATTCTCGTTTAGAAGGCCAATCTTTTGCCTCCCTTTAGGGATGACGCGCAAAAAAACTACACAGTTTTTACCGATGACCATTATCCACACATATTTATTAACATTTCAGTAAGTTATAAACAAATGTTGAGGTATATACAGGGTGTCCCAAAAATGTCGGTTTTCCTTGAAAGGGGTGACTCAGGGGGTGATTTGAAACAACTTTTTCCTTAGCGAAAATATTGTCCGAAGCTTCGTTAAGGAGATATTAACCAAAAACCCCGACCAATCAGAGCGCGCGCCTTCCGCCCGAGTTCCCGCGGTAGCGTTGGCTACGAACGTACGAACAAGCAAGTCGGCATGCATCGAAGGAAACCGCGTTACACAGTTTTTTTTAAAGCAGAATCTTAAATAAAAATAATTTGAAGTGAGAGGACAAGAAGTACGTAAATTTCGTTTTTAAATAAGGCATAAACGAAAAGGTAACGTAACAGAAAATGTACGACAAGTGATCGTAATTCGTTATTGAGGTAAAAATCCGTAGTTTAACAACGGCCAACACAACTAAATTTAAAAAATAATATTAGGTGTACGAATAAATTCTTTCCGACTGGAATTTCTATCGCGGTGGTATTCAGAAGAAAAATGGCAAAAGGTAATTAACAATAATGGAAATTATTTCGATGATCGAGTTGTTTTCATATTTTTTAAATCGAACCGTTATTGTACCCTAAAATCGGAAAGAATTTATTTCTACACCTAATAATCACCAATAAATTAAACAAAACTCACCCTTTCGGACATTCCTTTCCTTGCTATCCTTCCCTTTTCGAAAACCTGTGTCACTAGGCCACTGTACCGATCCTGCTCATCGGCGTCCAGTGCTCAGCTGATCGCAGGGTCAATGTACCGAATATTCACTTCACTGCACGGCTACTAACACTGTTCACTTAATTTATGTTTCACGGAACGTATTGTTCTTACGTTACAAAAATTGGTGGCCCCGAAAGGGGCCGATTACTGTTAATTACTGGGACGAGATTACTACTATTACCCGGCGAAAAAAGACTCGTGGCAGACGGTCTCGGGCTGTGCAGTCCGCTGCTATGACGATTGGTCGCGTCACCTATTTGGGCACACTTTTACAGACGGGGCACACGTATTTTGGTTATTGGCTGAAGTTGCCACATACATTGTCGCACCGCGCGGCGAAGAGATCGAACAAAACACGAGATCGAGTGGGATAGAGCGATCTGTAGCCTACGCTATTGTTTTGTTTAGACGATCGTCGGTCAGATCGCTCTATCCCACTCGGTCTCGATGTGTTTCGTTCAATCTCTTCGTCACAGCAGCGGACTGCACAGCCCGAGACCGTCTGCCACGAATCTTCTTTTCGCCGGGTAATAGTAGTAATCTCGTCCCAGTAATTAACAGTAATCGGCCCCTTTCGGGGCCATCAATTTTTGTAACGTAAGAACAACACGTTCCGTGAAACATAAATTAAGTGAACAGTGTTAGTAGCCGTGCAGTGAAGTGAATATTCGGTACATTGACCCTGCGATCAGCTGAGCACTGGACGCCGATGAGCAGGATCGGTACAGTGGCCTAGTGACACAGGTTTTCGAAAAGGGAAGGATAGCAAGGAAAGGAATGTCCGAAAGGGTGAGTTTTGTTTAATTTATTGGTGATTATTAGGTGTAGAAATAAATTCTTTCCGATTTTAGGGTACAATAACGGTTCGATTTAAAAAATATGAAAACAACTCGATCATCGAAATAATTTCCATTATTGTTAATTACCTTTTGCCATTTTTCTGGCAGCTTCTGAATACCACCGCGATAGAAATTCCAGTCGGAAAGAATTTATTCGTACACCTAATATTATTTTTTAAATTTAGTTGTGTTGGCCGTTAAACTACGGATTTTTACCTCAATAACGAATTACGATCACTTGTCGTACATTTTCTGTTACGTTACCTTTTCGTTTATGCCTTATTTAAAAACGAAATTTACGTACTTCTTGTCCTCTCACTTCAAATTATTCTTATTTAAGATTCTGCTTTAAAAAAAAAACTGTGTAACGCGGTTTCCTTTGATGCATGCCGACTTGCTTGTTCGTACGTTCGTAGCACAAGCGCGGTCGCCTACCGCGTAGCCAACGCTACCGCGGGAACTCGGGCGGAAGGCGCGCGCTCTGATTGGTCGGGGTTTTTGTTTAATATCTCCTTAACGAAGCTTCGGACAATATTTTCGCTAAGGAAAAAGTTGTTTCAAATCACCCCCTGAGTCACCCCTTTCAAGGAAAACCGACATTTTTGGGACACCCTGTATAATGATTATTAATCGAGATATGGGTCATTTCATAAAGTGTGTGCAAATGTTTCCTCGTGACGCACACGGTTCCGGCTGTTCCGCTGGTCTAAAACAAAAAGCCTAAAGGATTCTTAACCAGTAAGAGTGTGGCCATCGCTGGTAGCAGATTTATAAAAAAAAATCACGAAACAGCAAAACTTTAAATTTAAATTTTTTGCGTTTCTTTCCGCCTTTAACCCAGATAGCACCGCACATCCCAAGGACGTCCTTTTCATGTCCAGTTTATATCCGAACGTCCTACGTCCATTTCTTAAGTCCTACGGACGTTCTTAGGACTTAAATTTCGGATGTTCCAGGAACGTCCGTTTCTTAAGTCCTACGGACGTTCTTAGGATTTAAATTTCGGATCTTCTAGGAACGTCCGTATCTTAAGTCCTACGGACGTTCTTAGGATTTAAATTTCGGTTGTCCCAGGAACGTCCGTTTCTTAAGTCCTACGGACGTACTTAGGACTTAAATTTCGGTTGTTCTAGAAACATCAAACAATCTTGTAAGTCACGTGATTGTTTTGCACGACTACATTTCGAATGTTCCGAGAACATTCGTCTCGTAAGTCTTGTGAATCTTTAGAAGACCTAAATTTCAGATGTTCGAAGAACAACCGTCTTGTAGGTTTTGCAGATGATTCAGGTTCGGTTGCAAAACAGTCTTACGACTGAACCTCGCCTTTGCGCTATTTTTTTGTGCAATGAAGACGCTGAAATGCTGAAATGTTCCCAGATAGCTTACAACGTCTTCAAGACGTCTGTCTTAAGTCGTCGTTAAAACATCTGTCTTGAGACGAATGTGAAATTTTAAGCAATGAGTCTAGAGATCGAATGATGATATTCTGTAGAATATTTCGCGTCAATGCACATTTTTTATAAATTATTAATACTCGTAATATACCTAGAAATTGGAATTATTTGCAAGGAAGTGACTTGAGTAGTTGTGAAAAGCAGTTGCTTCGTAATCTGGGAGTCCTGGGTTCGATTCCCGTAACCGCCAAATTTTTTTTCTTAATATCCTAACCCAGACTTAATGAAGACGTCTTTAAGGCGCTTTTACACCATCTGCAAAACGTTTTTAAGACGCCTTTTGGACGTATTTAACTTTACTTTCGGACGTTCGGAAAACGTTCTGAGAATGTTGACACAGCACGTCCTCAGGACGTTCCACTTTGTAAATAGGACCTTCCTACGACATTTAAAGAACTTAACGAGAACGTACAGAGGATATATGGACCTTCTCGGGACATTCTCCGAACGTACAGTACGTCCGGAACGGACGTCCTTCGGACGTCCATAAGATGTCTTTGTGCTATTTGGGAAACGGCTTTAGACACTTGAAAAAACTGTTTTGACTTGATTCTGCTACCTGCCAGAGTAGATTGGTCCACTAGAAGCTGAAATATCGTGCACGCCGTCAGGAAAAACACCGTTTTGAGAAAAACCCATATCTGAATTAATTATTATTATACTTGGCTGAAAATTGTTTCCAACTCACTGAACTGTTAACAAATAAGCATGGATAATGCTCATCGGTAAAAATTGTGTAGTTTTTAGTGCGTCATCCCTACAGCACGCTCTCGTTGCAGGATCGTTGCAGGATCGTTGCAGTGCAATATTGCAACGCTACATCGATGCAACTGTGCAGCAATAATTCCATGTCCGCCCCGTGCAATGTTGCACGGCAACGTCGCAGCAACGTTACATCGACGTTGCGCTGCAACCATGCAACACTGCAAGGTTACTGCAACCATCCTGCAACGTTGCCGCCACGGAGTGTGCTGTATGGGTAAAGGTAGGCAAAAAATTCGCCTTCGAAACGAGAATACCCCCTTTAAGTGATTTACACTTAGAAGGGCATATTTTTCCTCGATGTAATTTTTATAGAGTTATCAAGGAAGTTAATGTTGGTTATAATTTCCACACGGAATTATATTAAAAGAAAAATCAATGTATAATGAATCAGTGCTATCATAACGCCATAAAAAGATTGATGTCTACCTTGAAAAGGGAATGTTGGTATACAGGATATTTTGACATCGATCATGGCGCCCGTGATTGCTTGACTGACGTACACAAAACAATATTCGACGAACTTCTCCGTGAAAAGATCACAGTCGAATGTCAGAGAGTGTTTGCCAGGTATCGATCTGGATTCCGTAATGTAGTGAAGACTGGATGGCGAAGCGACGGAAGTAACGTCAGCTTTCAGACGGCCGTAAATGCGAACACGATCACCTTCTAGTCGACAGGAAGGATATTCGAAAAGGACGGCCACACCACCTGGTCCTTCGCAAGGGTATATCGATCTCGCGTGGACCGTCAGTTTGAATTCTTCTGACCATTTTACCTGGAATTCGAAAAACCGGACGATCAGTTGTGCGAGTTGAACGCTTAAAACGAATTAATTACCCTTTTAGCCGAGAAAATTCACGAGCGCAAAAAGGTTTCACCTTATTAATTGATTAATTAATTACCTTAAAATATACACTGGTATTCGGTGCTGTGGGATTAATATTCGAAGCTTTCAACTTGACGGCATAATTCCCGGGCAATCCAAAGAATTCACACCGGAAGTAGATAGTCTTTGGGGGTATAAAACCTCTCACTTCTTCGTAATACAGAACCTGAGACGGTGAAATCATTTTCATAAACGATAATTATTATTACGAGCATTGACCTATGTGAGAAAATTCTGTCGCAATTTTATGCGGGCAGCTTTTAAGCTGCTCGTAATAAACGAAGAAACTCCTAATCAGTAGTATTGTAGAGCAAAAACACTAATAATTGGTGGGCCAGAGGAGCGCAAGTATATAATGGATCTTTAAATAAAAGTGATTAATAATTACACAAATTCCACTCATTAATAAAAGAATACTCGGTCATATATAGTAATCGCGACTCAAGGAAGGCTCGACAAATTAATTTGCCAAGTAATTAGTTCTCCACTATGTTCTCCTAATTCAGCACCATCGGACTATCATCTATGTATTTCGGTCGTTACAAAATTTTCTAAATGATTAAAAGCTTCAGTATCGGTGAGAAAGTCGCAGTCGCAGTCGCAGTCTCGGAATATTTTCAATTGAGAAACGTAAATTTTTATACCGGGTACTGGGGAAAGATGGGTGACCATCTTTCTGCCGGTACAGCGCTCGCTGCTGACGAGGGGAGGCCGCGAATGGGACGAGCGATTTTTTAACGAAACCGGGCAGAAAATGTTGAGGCCGATGTGTATAAACAAATTCCAGAATATTAGCTGTGAATGGCCGGCCATTTTTATAAAAAATGGCTTTAAACAGTAAAATTATGAAGTCGTCGAAACAAAAATTGAATTTTCTGGTTAAATTATTGATACTATGCCAATAACACATAAGACTTTTGTATTCCTTTCATCAAGATCTACCACTTAATGAAGTATAAAATCGATTCGACGACTTCATAATTTTACTGGTCATAATTTTTTATAAAAATGACCGGCCATTCACAGCTAATATTCTGGATTTTGTTTATACACATCGGCCTCAACATTTTCTGCCCGGTTTCGTTAAAAAGTCGCTCGTCCCATTCGCGGCCTCCCCTCGTGAGACCCGAAGCAGAGAGAGGAGAGAAAAGATATATGACATTATAGTTCGTTGGGCAATATAAGCAAAAAGCTTGAAACGCCATTCTGTTTAAGGTAGTTCCTGAATAATCTACTAAATTCAAGAATTCTTCCAAATTTCGTACAAAACTAATTTCGAATACAAGAAACCCTTGTACAAATAGTTGAAATTAAAGTTGATGCATTTTAAGGTAGTTCCTAACCAACTAGGTTAGTCAAATTAGAGTTGGGTAATAAACGATAAATATAAAGTAGTATGATCCTATAGAAATAATAATAATAATTTTTAACATCATGTATATAATATATTTTAAACAGTTCAATGTTAATATAAATAATTGTAATACGAACATAAAATATATTATTGGTTAGCGTAGTGAATTGGAGCAGCAAATCTGACAACGTCGCATTCATTCGGAGCGTCTTTTATAACCAAAATGTCAGAAAAATGTTCATATGAATTTGAATCGTCGTTCGCTACTTAAATGTCTAAACACGTCGATCGTGCGACGTTGCCACGTTGATTGCTCTACGTAAGTTTCTGAAAAATTTGCACGTAAACCTATTTTTTTATGGGCATTTACGAAGAAACTATGCGGTCAGTTTTGCAGAAATTGAGAAATTCATTTCCTGACATTTCGATGTACTTTTGTGCCAATTTTGGTACATTTCTTGAATATGGTTTTCCTGTTTCAGAAGAAAAACTGAAACTATAACCCTCTTTTTTTGTCTCCGCCATATGCCACTGTGTTAAAATGCATCAACTTTAATTAACAATTTCTCGAGAACTATGCGGTAAATCGACTTTAAACTTTGTACAAGGGTTTCTTGTATTCCAAATTAGTTTTGCACGAAATTTGAAAAAATTCTTGAATTTAGTAGATTATTCAGGAACTACAAACCTTAACACAGTGGCATACGGCAGAGTCGAAAAAAGAGGGTTCTAGTTTCAGTTTTTGTTCTGAAACAGGAGAACTATATTCAAAGAGTATACCAAAATTGGCACGAAAGTACATCGAAATGTCACGAAATGAGTTTATCAATTTCTACGAAACTGACCACATGGTTTCTTCGTAAATGCCCATAAAAAATAGGTTTACGTGCAAACATTTTAGAAACTACGCAGACCAGTCGACGTGGCAACGTCGCACAATCGATATGTTTAGACATTTAAATAGCGAAGGACGATTCAAATTCATATGAACCTTTTTCCTGACATTTTCGTTATAAAAGACGGGGCCCTGATTGAATGCGACGTTGCCAGACCTGCTGCTCCAATTCACTACGCTAACCAATTTAATATTCTATTTACGATTTACAATTATTTATATTAACATTGAACTTTTTCAAATATATATGCATGATGTTAAAAATTATTATTATTATTTCTATAGTATCATACACAACTCTAATTTGACTAACATAGTTGGTCAGGAACTACCTTAAACAGGAAAAAACAATAAATAAAAATAAAAAAATGTATACGAATGGCCTATGGAAATTGCCTAAAGGATCCAGGAATTGGTCCCATTATTTATTTTCATGATAACGCCACGAAACGTGAATAAGAAAAGCGGCAGAACTTCCTCGCAAACCTAATGTGCGTGGTACAGAGGAAGAAGCAACAAAACGGAAAACAAAATAAAACGGTTAAATGCAAAATGGAAAGACTAAAAATAAGTTGTCCATTTACTTGAGTATGAGTGTTGTTCTGTAGATAACAAGCAGTCGCGCTGGACCCGCAGTATATTAATTGTAAAATATAAACAGCTACAGGAACATTTTCTGACGGATTGCAGTTCGTCCCAGCGTATCTTACGACGGTTGTAACACGTTTATTCGGATAAGTAGCAATTTGCTGGGATTCCAAGAAAATCGTAGGTGTCGGCCACTTTACGTCCACTAATCTACTTGTCTGTGAATAATAATGCTGCTCGTTATATGAACATTTCGAACACTACAAGCAGGAGAGAAATGTTACCACCTGGTAGAGAGAGGCAACAGGCACTGTTGAGTTTTTGTACTTGTACTCGACTCGTAGAGCGTAAATCCCGCCGCGAGCGAAATATCCGCAAGGTATAACAATTGAAATGGTTTCATTGTCCGAAGGCAGCTTGTCTAATTGAATTTCTCCGATTAATTCTGATATGTCATCGAGAAGGTACAATATTCTGGGAACAATATTAATAATCAGACACGGCCAAATAACGGCTCCCTTGACCTACAAACGCGAAAACATTTTGGCAACGTAGAGCTCACCGTAACAGAGGAGATTCGTTGGAGAGACGTTCCACTTGCCGAGCATTGTCATCGTTTCCCTCGTTCAATTCGTTCCTATACTCTGCGTTCTCCAACGCCTCGTCTGACTTTGCAATGAACACCGTGAGATCTCCCGAAAGAGCTACGTGAGAGGACGGCGAATCAATTATTAACGCGCCAAACTCTTCTCTCTCTTTCACCGTCGATCTCGTAAAACCTGAATTTTATTATTTTATCAATATTTACTTACGCATCGATTTACGGTGCATTAATAAAATACCTTAATAAAATTGAAAAGTGGGCAAGAAATTGATTAAAAATTTACCACATTCAAGGAGGATGATAGTCAGTGTTCCAAGGGTGAGCCATTTAGATGTCAAATTCATATCCAGCGAGTCATCCGTGCTCGATTCCTGGAGAGCCGTGGAAATATAAATAGAAGGGGAAGCTATTTCATATCTTATGTAATCTCTGAACTTACGTGTCACCTTATTTATCTTGCGAGCATCCTCTTCGAGAACTTCTTTCGGCTCGGCAGAAGGGAAAACATAAATGCGCTGTGGGTAGGGGATGCACCGCGGTAATTTACACAGGAATCGATATCGAAGGACGTGCACCCGTAAACTTTCACTCCTTGTCCCTCCGCAGTTTTTTCATGTTCGCGATTTAAAGATACTTCATATTTACGGCACCACAGCACGTCATGGCACGTGAAACGAGCGCTAAAATCCCCTTTAATCTCGTGTTCGGGCTGGAAACATTAATCGGCGAAATGTTGGAAATCAAATGCAATTCGTGCCGCGATCACTTTCACATGCATTTAAAACTAAAACGAAGTTTCGACGTCTAGCATAAAATCCTGAAAATTTTTAACGAATTTTACGCAGACTCGTCTGTAAATTTTAAAAATTATCGAGGAAACGATAACACGCATAGGGTAAATCCGGGAGACGCGGTCGAGCCGGAGAGTTGGTCGTGTCGCTATATTTCAGAGTCTATACGTAAAAATGCATTAAAGTGCAGACCAATTACTTCCCTAGAAGCCAAATAGTTGAATGAATAGCGTTATTTCGCTTCCTTCTGTGTTTTTCTGGATTTATTGGCTATAAAAGATAAATTGTACAGAATCGTATTTAAAATATACTTCTAAGTTTATTTTCCTTTAATGTTTGGAATAATAAGATAGTAGAGACATTGAGGGACAATGCAGCCAAAGTATTTGGCCATATTGACTATTCCTCTCAAAGCTAACGAGAAGACCATGTCTCGCTGCAGAAAGGTGAGATGGTCGAGTTACGATTTTTTTATTATTTTTTATTTTTTATTATTATTTTATTATTATTTTTGTTTATTTAGTTTATTTATTCACTTTTGTATTCATTTGCCTTGCTAATAGCCAGTAGGTAATTCACTTTTTCTTTGATGTGTTCTTTAGTTGTTTAGCGTAAACAAATTAAATATCAATGAATCCGTAGTTGTATTCACTCATAAATCATTTTGCTTTATCCTTTGTTAATTTCCCATGAATAATTATGTGAGTGGTCTCTGCCAACGACGAAAACCATTTCTCCCGGCACCTCGGGAGAGGTGGTCAGATGTCATGACTTCAGTTTTCAACCCGATTTACAGTAAATATTGTCTTAAAGCAAATATCGACCAGTTTTTCTGAATCGGCATAAAATTCTGAACATATTAGGTTTGTTCTGATAAAATGAGTAATATCTATATTAGTTTTAATAGCCATTTTATATTAGGTCGACCGCGTCTCCCGGATTTACCCTACGAGTAATTGGAAAACTCGTCGCTCTCTTATTTCCATGTTTACGTAAACAAATATATGTGCGCGTCTTATTCCGAGATAACAGTTCCGAATATTTAGCTGCGCACATTCAAAGCACGACTACGAGGCAAAAAATCGACGTCGAAAAATTTATGCGCCGCGTAAATTGCGAGAGTGGACTTCGGCGACGCGGCGAGCATTGTGATTTTGCGCGAAAAAACTTGAGAGCGTGGAAATCGATCGAGTGCTATTAAACGCGTTCTGTAGCAGGATGTGCGCCTAAGGTATACTTCGGCACGGATTTGCACCTTCTGTTTTTATTTTTTTTTTTTTTTTTTTTTTTTTTTTTTTTAGAGATACACAGATACACACTCGCGCACGCGTGAATTTAATGAAAGGGAGTATGGTTGTCGAAAGACACGTTTAACGAGAGGAAAATACGCAGAGTTTTCGTCGGGATGAAGGGTGAAACACGAACGACGCGCACGGGGTTCATAAGGCAACTAACCGGGGTCGACGGCCAGCGTTCTCTCCCTTATTCGACGCCGGCTCGCCCCACTACGAAGGTCGTCCTTTGGGGTAGAGAATTCTGACAGAACATCGACTTTAATCAATGGAGGGATTATATCGACCTGCAGCGTGCTTCTCCACAGGAGGTGCCTATTCTCTTCTTCCTTCCTTTTCTTTCTCTCCTTTTTTTTTTTTTGAGCTAAAGGGTCATTATTTTCTCGCGTTAAGGGTGTAACCATAATAGCTTCCTTTCAGCCACCATCGAGAGTGTTTTAATTATCTAAACGCTTTTTTGCACTTCTTTTCCTGAACCAACAAGTAGATATTCGTAAGAATAATGTTCGCGTTCTGGTTTTTGGATTTCTTTATGGCCCTGATTTTTTTACCGTCTGGATGGATTCTTCTATTCCGATCACATTTTATTGTGCATGTGGGAGTACAGAGTAGGATTGTGAAAAGTGGGAATTTTTTTTTAGGTAAACGAAATATATTTAAGAATTTCCTTCTGTATTTCTGTATATTTTCTGATATACAATTTGTAATAATTATTGTAGACAATGTAGACGATAGAGTGGAAAATACTTTTCTAACTGTTTCATTATATGTTGATGGTTATGATAAAATTGAGCTGACGTGTTTGCTTTATTATTTTAATTGTAATTAACTTGTATTTATTATTTTGATTGCAATTTCAGTGAGGTGGAGAATACTTTTGCATAAACTAGGAAAACTGTTTTACAAGATATAAATATCGATAGTTTAAGGTTTTCCAAAAAGTACGATTCTTGGAATATGTACATATGTGTATTTGATACATATAAGAATAAAATTATCGAATTTTAATGAAGAAGAAACATTAATATGTTTAAGAAAACCTTATTTTAATAAAAAAAAAAACATCACATTATTATTACTTATTCTTACTTTATTTAGTTGTCAAAAAACTGACCACAAATATTATTTTATCAAAAAATAAAATTGTGTACTTGACTTTATATTTAGTTGTAAGGTACCTATATCATATTTTTTGCAAGAACTTCTAATATAATTTATTTAAACTTAGAATTATCGAAAGAACAACATTTATAAACTCGTTGTGATTATAATAATGATAACAATACTTAATGCAATTTATATATTCAATATTCTATAAGTTATTTACTGTTATTTACCGTATCCTTTTTCACTTATTTCACTTATTATCTCCTGTTTTCCATCACTCAACGATTGTGCAAAAACTAGCGTAACGTTTGTTATATTCCTCATAAACTGCATACATATTAAGGTTTATACATGTCTAAAATTTGGTAAAAATTTATATTTATTGGCTATTTAGGAGTACAATATACATATTTCCGAATACAATATTACTTACAAGGAGAGTATTTTAGGTGTCCGCCTCCGATCATTTTGATTTTTGGCTATGTTATAGAGGACCGAAAAATATGAAATACGTGTTTTTTTATTTTTCCCCGTTTTCATATTTGGGGGGGGGGGGGGGGTGAAAACTGCGTTCAAAGTTAGGGTTAAAAACTCATTTTTGTGGAATATCTCGAGAACTATTAGAGATACGGGAATAGTGTCAATGGACGAATTTTGTGTCTTTGAATGCGAAATATGACTGACTCACCAGATTTTCAAAAAGTCCACAAAAATGATTTTTCACCCCTAACTTTGAACGCAGTTTTCACCCCCCAAATATGAAAACGGGGGAAAATAAAAAAACACGTATTTCTTATTTTTCGGTCCTTTATAACATATCCAAAAATCAAAATGATCGAAGGCGGACACCTAAAATACTCTCCTTGTTAGTCTACATTACGCGTACATTAAATTAAAGGAGGCATTGTACAATAAATTAAAGGAGACAGTCGTGGCGATTTGTCATTCGAAGGTTTTGCGACAGATCTGTCCTAAGTCAAATATCAAAACGTCTTCAATTACATAGTAGCCGAACGCGCACATAGGCGGAGGTAGGTCGCAATCTATCGTCCGTGAAGCAGATCGTAGGACAAATTTTGCAGACGCGCTTACGACCGTCCAATACGGCTGCGGTCACAGTGGCACCGACATCGGTCGTCAGATGGTTTTTGTCAGACATCGGGTGATTTGATCGGCCGACAGCTTGGTCACAATGGCAACGACGTCCGACGTTTCGCCCGACGCCTGCCGAACTCGTCCGATCTTTTCAATCGCATTGGGAGGCACGTGCGTGGCTGAGTGCAGCCGTTCTGATTGTGAGCGTCACGTGTGAATCTCTCTATATGCATATATGTATGCACCGGTGCGAAATCGCAACGACGCCGCATCGCTCGTTCGCATCCAGGGGCGTCCGTAGACTTTTTTCCAGGGGGGGACAACTTTGGGGTGTCGGTAACGAACTTTGGAGTGTCGATAAAGAAGAATATGTAATGAAAAAACAAAATTAAACTCTTTATTATGACAAACTTTATGACTGGCATCTAGCACTAGTGAAAATATAAAGATTCGTTTTCGAGTCTATGTGACGTAATGTCGATCACTTTGTAAAAATAAGCGATTTTTACTCAAAAGCCAGGGGGGGGCAACTGCCCCCTTTTGCCCCCCCCCCCTCCGGACGGCCCTGTTCGCATCGGTTCTAACGACGCGACAGATCGTACGACAGCCCTGCACATACAGTACCGGACAAATGTATTCGGAGAAACAGCTTCCTTTGTTAGCTTACTATTACTACTGTGGCTGATTACTTTTAACACTCACAATTTTGTTTGTTATATATATTTTGAAAATATATATTTTGTGTTACAATTTGTTAAATTTGTTACTGTAATTTAATTATCATCCTGTTCTCTATTAACTATTTAATTAATTTAATGTTAATACGTTGAATCGTGTAAGTAAATTGAGAAACATCATTTGTCCGAATACATACATGTTCGGTACTGTAGTACGAATGTCGTTCAGTCGGTTCAGTCACTTGAAGGGCTGGATGCAATAAGGGGATTAGCGCTCGAAAATGCGAAAAATTATTGTCCACACGCTAACGAAGATTGAAAAATTAAGTCAGTTATTCGTCAAACTGGATTTTAAAAAATATAGTGTTGTGAAGCTCGTCACGACACACGTTTTTTCTATTTACAGTTCGTTTATCCAATCATTACTATTCGAGATAAAAATTATAAACAAAAAATATTTCTTCGTCTTTGGACTTGGGTCAATATTTTTTTCAACATAAATTACGATAACTTGAGTAAATGTTAACGGATCGGGTTGGGGACTTAAAATATAACTTCTGAAAAGTCTAACGAAGCCGTAAAGTGTGTGCACAAAACCCTTATGTTAAAAAATGTAATAATATTTAATTAAAAGGTAATACTGGGCAGAACCCATGTTATTCAATATTCGCGGATAAAAAGTGTCGAGGCAATTTTAAGATACATATAACTTGCAGCGAGAAAGTTTTTCCTTAATGTACAAGGAAGATTTTCACAAATTTTTACACTGATTAATAAATAAATGTAGAAGATATGGCGATTTATATAAATCTCACGCGGCACCGTGAGAATGTGTTCCGATTCGCGCATTGAGTACATGAAATTGGTGGCATCGTATTGGTGCAGTATTGGTGGCATCGTACGATTCCCTAGAATCTGTCTCACTTGCGGTGCATGAGGCGTGCAGCAGCGCGCAGGAACCATGGACATAGGAATATAGGGACGGAGGGTAAGGCTAGCTTATGGAAGAGGGACGCGAAGCCTAATTGAGAGACGGGCCCCTACCCAGGGCAACCCAGGGATGCCTGGAGATGGTTGGGTTGCATTGCTGCGCATGCTCTGTGCCGCTAATTATGAAAAACTATGAACCACAAATTAATGCAAATGCCTAGTTAATACTAAAAAGTGATTATTTATGAATTTGAATTTTGAATATAATGAAAATTGACGAGAAATATGCATCTTTAATTATTAGAATATATAAAATCAAGACGCTATGGACGCTATGGCAACGGTACATATGGTAGTACTGCGCTTGCGCCGGACAGCAGCCAATGAAAGTGAGGCACCCCTTATCTCGTCCCCGTCCCGCAGTGGTCGTTAGCACCCTTGGCATGAACTGTAAGAACTCCGAGGAACTCCGAGTTCCTGCAGTTCCTGCGCGCCTCATGCACCGCAAGCTTAGAGCATATAAACATGGAGGAAGCATGCAATAGGCGAAAATGTAGAGGGCGATAGAAAGAGAAAGATATACATGTGGGACACCCCCTCTCTTTCTAACGCCAGGGGCGCCGCCTGGCGCTAGAAAGAGAGGGGGTGTCCCACATGTATATCTCTCTCTTTCTATCGCCCTCTACATTTTCGCCTATTGCATGCTTCCTCCATGTTTATATGCTCTAAGACCGCAAGTGACACCAATTCTAGGGAATCGTACGATGCCACCAATTTCATGCGCTCAATGCGCGAATCGGAACAGACCCTTGGTCTTAAGCAACGACTGTGAATACCGCCCTATGTGATTTGCTTGAAATGCCATCTGCTGGAATATACGTGTATTCTAAGAGAAAATAAAAACCTTAACCTTAGTGCCAAAGAGGAGATATAATAAGAGGCGTCACTCCGGGCGGAACCTTTGAAGTCCTTACTTGACCTTGGCATTTAAATTGGTTGTCTATTCGAGCGGGATATTCAAATCGACTAAATGTACCTTACCGCAGTTTGCTGATTTTTGCCGAAGTTTACCGAATGGGCATTTAAATTGGTTGTCTAGTGATTTCCCTAGCTTATTTCTGTCCTTGTCGAGTGACGCCTCTTATTATGGCTGTGTTCCAATTCACGCATACTGCGCATAGACTGCATAGGATATGTCACGTACCCTATGCATTTCATGCGCATTATGCTGCATTATGCGTGAATCGGAACACAGCCTATATCTCCTCTTTGCTAGTGCTCTATCAGCAGGGTTGCCAGATTGGGCGGAATTCCGGCATTTGGGCTACTTTTCAAGACCAACTGGCGTTCAAAAATTGAAATTGGCGGTTTGCGCCTGAATTGGGCTACAATGGGCGAGTTCCACTTACGCCCACATCGCCCGCCGCGGTCGCGATATGTAATGGAAATCTAGGGAATTGCGGGCGATTTGGGCGTAAGTGGAACTCGCCCAATATCGACGAGGGTTGAAATTTGGCCTGCCCAAGACCAAATGGCAAAAAATTGTATAAAATAGACCATTGTTGTATTAAAACAAATCAATTCCAGAAAATATTAAGAAAATATTTAAACATCCTTTTCATTCAAGATATTTGAATTTTGGCGCTTTTAGGCTACTTTTTCTACGCGATCTGGCAGCTCGACATTAAAACTATCTAGCAACCCTGCCCATTCAGTGTAAACGGCAATCGAACAATGTTCGAATGCGAGCGAATGTTCGTGTAGCTTCCATGAGCCGAACATTTGTTGAACGTTCTTCATACATTCAGCATTTGTTTATAAAATGAAACGAGCATTCCAAAACCAAAGAGGAGATATAAGAGGCGTCACTCGACAAGGACAGAAATAAGCTAGGGAAATCACTAGATAACCAATTTAAATGCCCATTCGGCAATGATCGGTAAACTTCGGCAATAATCAGCAAACTGCGGTAAGGTATGCGCTCGAATAGACAACCAATTTAAATGCGAAGGTCAGGTAAGGACTTCAAAGGTTCCGCCCGGAGTGACGCCTCTTATTATATCTCCTCTTTGCCAAAACGTTCAGCCGAATTCTTTACCGAGCATAAACGAATGCTCCTTTAGGCCGGTATTCATAGTCGCTACTTATTCTTAAGCAAATGCTTAAGCATGCGGCATCCTCTACTAACCTAGTAGCTAGTAAAGGATGCCGAATGCTTAAGCATTTGCTTAAGAATAAGTAGCGACTATGAATACCGGCCTTAGACTTGAATTTTGTCGAAGCGGGTGGCAAACGAGCATTCGCGTCTTTGATCTAAACGCACCTTGACATGCGCGACAAAATTAATGGAGACCCTACCCTAGGCGTCTAGGGTTAACATAACATAACTAGGATTTATTACTAAGACTGCATCTAACGGAGTGTTTCGCATTCAAGTCTACGCATTATGAGTTTGTCGATTGTCATGATACATTTGCTAAAAATATGGCGAAATTAAAACGTACGATCTGGGGACTCTCTTCTAATTTCGTTGCGAACCGATATTTTTCACGTTTGTTGACGTAAGTGAATTTTCATTCGAATACATCAATTAGTCGTCTTACATCAACTTTTAATGAAATTTCTACGAAAAGTTAACGTTCGTGACCGTGCGCAAAACAGTAATGACCGAAATATATGTTTTAAATCATCGTAGCCTTACGTGATTAATGAACTGACGAAAACTAACCTTAATTTACAGTCCTCCATGGTATAATGTATCTACAGTTTCGTCGCCGAGCGGGATGTCAACAGAAGCCGCTGTTAAGCCGAAAAACGAGATAATCATTGCGGATAGCTGCGTTAAGCGATTGAAAGTAGTCACAAATGATAATGCATATTTAAGAGTTACAGTAGAGGGTGGAGGGTGTTCTGGTTTCCAATACAAGTTCGACCTGGACACAAACATAAACGAAGATGACAAGTAAGATTATACAGAAAAGATAACTGGAATGCCGTTACGACTGCACTCTCGCCTATGGTGATCAATTAGGTGAAATATAATGTTGCAGAATATTTCAAAAGGATGGTGCCAAAGTGGTTATAGATTCGACATCTTTAGAATACATTAAAGGAGCAACAATAGAATATCACACGGAATTAATACGCTCAGCTTTTAGAATAACAAATAATCCTTTAGCCGAACAAGGTTGCAGCTGTGGAGCTAGCTTTGCTATCAAATTGTAACAGTTCCCTTATGCACACGAAATATGTATATATATACATTGAATTTACACTAAAGAGATTTTAGCTATATTTATTATTTTTTTCCCTCAAAACAACAGTCAAGAGTATCTTGTTAGTACTTTTGCTAGAGAAGCATATTTTCCGTTTCATTTAACTACAATTGTTACACATCGAATATTTAAAGATGTTCATATATATATGTATATGTTTACATATTTTATTTCATAACAAGTAAGATACGAACTAAAGCTGTAATTCAAGTTATTGAGGAACAAAGCGTTCGATTGACATCGCAATTAACCGATTGTGAATATGTGTAAATGTTACTATCATGTATTTTATGATTCGATGTAAGATGTAAATTTTTGTATTATAAGAAAATAAACGTTAATAATAAATCTTCTTTTGGCTGTACTTCCGAAAACCGGTCAAACCCAATTTGACTGAAATTCTGCACATAACTTCATTTTACCTAAAAACAATGTTTGCGAGAAGCGTTATCTGCGACTCGAAAGTTAAGGTCCAAATTTTGCGAAAAATGTGTTTTACCATTTTAGTGTCACTCCCTGCAATTTTGAAAACTTCCATCTTTCCGATTCGACTGAAATTTAGAAAATAGGTTTCTTTTACTCAAAAACAATATTTGCGGGAAAGATTTTCATTTTGGTCACCACTTTTCGACTTGTTCCGGATATTAGTATTGGTATACTGGTAGTATTGGATAAAGCATGGTAGCGAATCGATGTGAGTTCGGTATTTATTTGTTTGAATAGTTTTGACCATTATACAGTATACTATATTGCGTCGGTAAGGTAGGGAATGACATCGAAATGATAAAAAATATATATAAATTCTCAACTTTGGAGTCGCAAAAAAAATCCTTCTCGTAAACATCGTCTTTATGCAAAATAAAACTATCTTCAAAATTATAGCTAAATCGGGTTTGACCGGTTTTCGGAAGTTTCGCCCTTACTTTAATCTCATAAATAACGTAACATCGAGTTTAGAAGTCCTTTAGCACATCAGTTGGGGAGGGTGTGACTTAAACTTTTAATAATTGTTTATCAAGTATATGTTTCGTATGTACAGGAAATTAAAGTTACCAATGACTTCGATTCATTTACGCTGCTGACGGAACGCCGATAATTGTCGACTTGCAATCTGATCCGTATCACTTCTGCTTTCCTTTTTTATTACTCTGAAAACGATCGAACCATACTCAGAGTATTTAAAACAGCCGCATTTCGACCGATTGCTGCAATGTGTTACCTTGTTTGTAAGCTCGAACTTTAATTGCTGTATTTCTTCCGTCTGCGAAATTAGCTTCTCGTTCATGTTCGCGAGGTGCTCGCTCATGGTACTAAGTTGCGTCTTATAATTCCCCTCTTGCGTCTCTTTGTCCTTTTGCAAGATATTACAAGTGGAGAGTGCCTCCGTGAGCGAGCACTCGCATTTCCCTCTTTTCGACTCGCTCGTGTCTAAATGAATTTGCATAACTTCGCTCTGGAAATGTTTTTCAAACAAAAGATTTAATCGAACAGTAATGCAGCCTGTGAGCAGCGAAGTATTGAGGAGCAGTTTAATTACATTAGCGGCCATGGCTAAATTCTTAACGTGACAAATGTGTTTCTCCATTATCAGCTTGTCGATCTCTTGTAGAAAATAATCTCTGATCCGAGCTTCCCGAGCTTCGATCTCTTCCGGTATCGTAAAAGGTACTGCGAGCCTACCTATCTATAAATATTCATCCCATCAGAAAGTGCCCGAAACGAAATCTGCGCGAAACTATATAATCATTACCATATGATTTATTCTCGTCGGCTGTAAAGGCACATTTTCAATTTGCATATTACAGAAATGCTCCTGCTGCTCTACTTCGTCGTACTTTATTTTAAGAATGTAATACTGTGCCTTCCAATAATTCATTTCTTTCTCTACGTCGCACGACTTCGAAAGGTCGAAATCGGTGTCCTCCTCCTGCGCTTTGCGCGGCCGCCCTTCGCTGGTAGATTTCGACGATCTACGCGAGGCTAGCGGCGACGAAAACGGAGACGCTTCCGTTTGCCGGTGATTGGTAAGTGCTATTCTGGCGTCGAGGTCGCACCCGTCTCGTTTACCTTCGTTACCGGACCACGACACGGTCTCCTCTTGTTTTTGCCTATCGTTTAGCTTTCTCTGCAGATCATTCTTCTCTCTCTCCAACTTGTCCATCGCGCCTTGGAGCTGGCGTTCTAGCTCCACCTTAGATTTCTCGCAACGGTCCAATTTATATTCTAATTGCTGTATCCTCTCGTTCAAGCTCTCGAGTTCGCTGTCCTTGTCGCTGATCTGCGACAACAATTGAGCATTCTCCACTATCTTCTTCTGAAACTCTTCGTCCAAAATGTGATTCGGAGGCGACGATATTTGGCTGTTATTCTCCGCTGATTTGTTCCTTCCCTTTTTCGATTTGTTCTGCGTTTTATCCAGCTCTTCTTGCAATACAGTTATGCGCTTAGTCAGTTGTTGATTTCGGAACGACAGGCTATCTAATTCTTGCTCCGCTCTCCGAAGCTCCACCTCCTTCTCCTTCAATTGCTCGCGGATATCTACGTTGCGCGCCTGCTCGTCGATCACAGCCTTTTTTAGAACATTTGCCTGAGCACGAATCTATAAGACGAACGTGTTAATTAACAGTTTCGTAACAGGCGGATATAAATATTTGCTGTTTAAAGGACAAGCTGGGTATACGAGCGGAGAACTTAAAATAACACGAGAATAAAACGCAAGACGCATTCGTTTTGTGGATTTTTGAAAAATATTTATATTGTTATGATTATTACATCGAACGTTCCTTACTTTCGAATATTCTGCGGCGATCTTTTGGTATTTGGTTTGCAGTTGCCCGTTCGCACCCTCCATCGCGCTCTCCACTCTGGTCTGCTTCTGAAACTGTTGCAACGGTCTTGCGTGATAATTATTAGAAACTGTTCATTGTTGTAGTATCCACTGCGGCGCGGTATTTCCTCGCAGGAAATACGTGCATAGCAACGGCTCGAGTAAAAGTGTCGATCCCCGACCAACCTACGGTGAATTGCATTCGTATGGACAGAGGACTATGTTTTTGCACTGAATTCCCGTGAGGCCTTCGCGAACGAAAAACATGCACGGCCCGAACGCCCCCGATATGATACACTTTTATATGAATTATTGTATCAATTGCTAACTGATCGGCATTTGTCAAGATACTTCACTGACGAGAAGTTGGCTGTTGGTCGATTTTTAAATCGAATTTATGACGATGTTTTACCAACTGGAACCAGTGATGGGTAAAGACACGAATTTTCGATTTTATACAGGACACGTGTCTTAAATGTTGTAAATGTCGTAAATGTCGTAAATGTCGTAAATGTGTCGTAAATGTCGTATATCTGAAATGAAAATAACTAACCTATAAAACATTTTTCGTATAGGTTATGAAGAAGTGCCAATTTATTAATAATTATAATTCTGATTAAAAAAATGAAATTAAATTAAGTTACACTGACGAAAAATGGATATTGAAAGGTTAGTAAAAGAAACGCATTGGGAAACCAAGAATTTCGAAACGCCAACTACTGACAGAAAATGGAACTACTGACAGTAGGTCGAAATCCGTCGAAGTCCATATGATTATCAGTGTTTAAATAGACATGTTCTGAAAAACGAGTGTTTTTAAATTTGTTTGAACACTAAATTTTTACTTCTTCAATCAATAAATACTTATTCGGAATGTGTGGTGGGATCCGGCCCTATTTTCAATAGTTTGCCAACTTACCACCAGAGGGCTGAAATTTAGGCCACGTCTCCACTAAGTTTCCCAATATAGAATAATAAATATAATTTGTTTACTTTCACCACACTGGAAGGGATGTTGCACCCAAAAAATAAATTTGATAATAATTTATCAATTTCATTTTTTCTGAAACGGATATTTTTATTTGCATAATTTTCAATTCAAATAAATTTTATTTATTATCGTACATTTATTTCTAATTACTTTACCTTTCACGATTCATTTTTTACTAGTTTTATCTAAACAATTACAAAACAATAATGAAGAGTGTTAAGACCAAGACCACGCTTTGGAATACTTTTTTGGGGTTATGAACGCGGTGATTATACGTAGTTTTCGATATTATCGACGTATTCTACAGTATTCTATAGTATTCGCATGCAACCAACAAGCGAGTCAGAAAGAACTATATTTTTCCAACACTTGAATTGTTGGAAAATAATAACCTTAAAAATAATGAATATTTCTATTTACGACATTTGCGACAAATGACACGTATAAAATGGGCTTAATGGGCCATCACCAGTGATGGGTCGCGTATTTTACGCCGCGTCGTAAATGCATTTATGACGTGTCGCAAATGTATGTATAATATGTCGTTTTTAAGCCCATTTTATACGTGTCATTTGTCGCAAATGTCGTAAATAGAAATATTCATTATTTTAAGGTTTCAACAAATAAAGTGTTGGAAAAATATAGTTCTTTCTGACTCGCTTGTTGGTTGCATGCGAATACTATAGAATACTGTAGAATACGTCGATAATATCGAAAACTACGTATAATCACCGCGTTCATAACCCCAAAAAAGTATTCAAAAGCGTGGTGTTAATTATTGTTTTGTAATTGTTTAGATAATAACTAATAAAAATAGAATCGTGAAAGGTAAAGTAATTAGAAATAAATGTACGATAATAAATAAAATTTATTTGAATTGAAAATTATGTAAATAAAAATATCCGTTTCAGAAAAAATGAAATTGATAAATTATTATCAAATTTATTTTTTGGGTGCAATATCGCTTTCAGTGTGGTGAAAGTAATCAAATTATATTTATTATTCTATATTGGGAAACTTAGTGGAGACGTGGCCTAAATTTCAGCCCTCTGGTGGTAAGTTGGCAAACTATTGAAAGTAGGTCCGGATCCCACCAAACATTCCGAATAAGTATTTATTAATCGAAGAAGTAAAAATTTAGTGTTCTAACAAATTTAAAAACACTCGTTTTTCGCAACATATCTAAGTATTTAAACACTGATAATCATATGGACTTCGACGGATTTCGACCTACTCTCAGTAGTTCCATTTTCTATCACTAGATGGCGTATCGAAATTCTTGGTTTCCCAATGCGTTTCTTTTACTAACCTTTCAATATCCATTTTTCGTCAGTGTAACTTAATTTAATTTAATTTTTTCAATCAGAATTATAATTATTAATAAATTGGCACTTCTTTATAAACTATACGAAAAATGTATTATAGGTTAGTTGTTTTCATTTCAGATATACGTCATTTACGACACATTTACGACATTTACGACATTTACGACATCTACGACATTTAAGACACGTGTCGTGTATAAAATAGAAATTTCGTGTCTTTACCCACCACTGCCCATCACTGACTGGAACAGCCGTATTGAAGAACGTGGCAACGCCGCTTCTGCGAGCATCGGTAATAGGACTCTCGAATCATCTCGAATTTTGGGAACTGGGAGTCTTGCGGCGAAGTTTGTTGATGGACGGTGATTAGTTTTTTGGAGAAATTGGTACAAATATAGAATTTTTTTTAATAATTAGATACAAATAATACGGTAGATTTCCACTCCACCCAAGTGGCATTATTGTGGCGGGTTACCATTTTAATCGCAATGTGGGTGGTTTGCCACTACCCATATCATTCCACTATATATGTAATAAAATAAATTCTTGAACTAAACATTCATGATTTTGAATAATTTGTTGTTTAAATTTTTCAGGCTTCGAAAGGTAAGTTGGCAAATTGGGATAAATAAAAAGTACTGCATTCTCTGCAAGCTTTGGGCACCTCAGTAAAACATTCGCATGTATGAACATCATTATCAGCAAAATGAAGACTGCGAATAGCAGAATACTTTGTAGGTGTCCAATGTTTTAGAGGAATAGCAGTCACCCATTCTTTTCGCAATTCTTCATTCTTCGGAAATAAAGAAACAGAAACGTAATTATCTGATTTTATAGTACTGTCATAATTCCCCTTACAACCGGGAACACAACTTATATGCCATTTATTACACAAAAACGCGGGAAGCAATACTGGCTAGGTTATATTTACATCCAGACCGGACTCTCCACTGTTGCCAGATTTACGTTTAGCACGGCTAGCATTAAAGACGGGTGTGTAACCTGTGCAACTTGTAATAAGGCCTCATTCACATTAGTCAAATCACTTGGCTTCAAGTCGCTCGAATTTCAGTAACTTGAAATTACCAATGTGAACCTATTATTTACTTGACTTGAAACATCCTTTCAGGTTTCATTCAAGTTTCAAGTGAAGTAGAGATTCAGCTTGCCTTGAAATACATACAACTTGACACTTGCCAGCACTTGCTGTAGGGTGCATTCCACTTACGCCCAAATCGCCCGTGATTTTCATTAAGGTAGGTTTTTCTGTACGCGACTGGACGCAACGTCTGGAATTTCAAAGTCGATTTTCTCGAAAATGAAGCGCAATATAAAAAAATTGTATTCCTTTTTCTCGACTTGTTTACTTGTTATAAGTAGAAAAAAGTAACTTTTTTTTATATCGAGCTTAATTTTCGAGAAAATCGACTTTGAAATTCTTGACGTTGCGTCCAGTCGCGTACAGGAAAACCTAGCTTAATGAAAATCACGGGCGATTTTGGCGTAAGTGGAATTCGCTCGTATATTTGATAATACCAGCAACAAAGTATGAAATAGACCTATCACCCAATGTAATTTTGTGTCGCACTCTTGGGCGGCTCGCGAACCCCCTTACCATTTCCGTGTCACATGCAATTTTATCAATTCAGAGTGAAATTTGATCGCCATCCTACTAGCGGTTAGAATTGAAACTAAATATGGTGCAAATTGGGCTAAACTTCCGAAAACGTCCATGCTCCGATTCGGCTAAAACATTGCAAATAGTTTCATTTTGTATAGAAATAATGTTTGCGAGAACAATTTTCGGCAAGTCAGAAAATAATTTTTTACCATTTTAATGTCTTTCCCTACCTTACCGACACAATGTAGTATAATGTATAATGGACAAACCTTTTAAAAGAAATAATCACCGTGCGTAATCCTTCGGACTCGCACAATGCAAAAGTGAATATAAAACATTCTTCAGGCGATAAAAATTACAATTACCCACGTTACAGGCTTGGATTAGGTTTTAAACGAACTGAACCATCTGTTACATTGTAATCTCAACATTCCCGATACCTTTTAAAAACCATCGACGAAGTATAGGATAGACCTATCACCTTATGGGACTTCGTGTCACCGCCCAAACTGTATTACCGACCCATAATTTCAGGACTGAATTCAGCGGCCTCTGTTCATGAACTATACGTGTGACTTGTTTAGAGTGATATTCGACTCGTGAAATGAGATATTCGACTCGTGAAATGAGATATTCGACTCGCGAAAAGAGATATTCGACTCGCGAAATGAGATATTCGACTCACGAAAAGAGACATTCGACTCGCGAAATTAGATATTCGACTCGCGAAATCAGATATTCGACTCGCGGAATCAGATATTCGACTCGCGGAATCAGATATTCGACTCGCGGAATCAGATATTCGACTCGCGAAAAGAGACATTCGACTCGCGAAATCAGATAGGGTGAAAGCACTAGTAGTCGGCCACCCTCTAGTAGTCGACCACTTTTATTATTTAGCTTAAAGAAATAAGTACTGAAATAAAGAATTTATTAAATGACAATTTTATATTATATTTTGAATATCTAACTTTACAATGCGACAAAAAGCGCCCTTCATAGGTAAAAAAAATAAATGCTTTTAAAGTGATTTGTAAACTAATTTTGATTCTACATGCGCCATTGCTGTTTTCTAACCCGAGAAACATAAGTGTGCTTTGAATAGAAACGACAAATGTAATTCAGTTCTATACATTTTTTACTGGAAAATTATGCTATTCCACTGAAAAAGCATCAACAATTTTATATGCGCTTCAAAAATTTAAAAAAAATGGGATAATTTATTTATTTATGGGAGGTCGGTAACTGGATCATCATTCCGTTTCAATTTTCAATAGTCGACCACAGCGGTCGACTTCTGGAGCTAACTGCATTCACAATGAATGCTAATAGTCGACCACGTATTAACTATAATATAAGAGGCTCTTAATAAAGCTTTTGGCAAACATATATTCTATCCTGCTCCTATCCAAAGCAATAAAAAAAGATCTCCAAAAGAAAAACTGCCAAGTGCAGTTTCATCTGCTTAATGGCGCGATTTTTTTAAAAAAAAAACACGAAGTGAAAGAAAATATTGAAATAGCAAAGCGTCAGAAAAAGGAGGAAAGATTGAAAAATCAAGAAGAAAAATCCAAGAAAATAGCAATAAAAAAGGATAAAGTAAAAGAATGTAAAAAGAAGAAGCAAGAAAAATTTAAAATTTTGTAACAGAGTTATAAAACAAGAAAGGATTTCATTATATTTAAGATAATTAAAATTGTATATTCGTTTCTTATGGATTAATGTTCTACAAAGTTTATATAATTTATTTATAGAACACCTACTTTAAAAACTTAAAATTTGTTACTGCTTCCTATCTTAAAAACGAAAAATTTAATTTACATTGGAAAAAAAATAATTTCTATTTTTTATTAAAATTTTGATAAAGTTTTTAAAAGAACTTATTTTAGTTGCGCATTATTCTTGTCATTATTAATTATTTACTGATGTTGCACATTATATTCAAAAATAAATTTTAGTTTGTAATGCGCACATAACCTATTTTGAATTTCATATTAAAAAAGGTGGTCGACTACTAGCTATCGGACCGGTCGACTTTTAGAGTTAAGCGGTCGATTATTAAAGCATTCGGACACTTTATTTTTAACGCTAATTATTTATTTTCCCTGAACTTTCCTACTAACACAAAATATTTAGCGATACATTAAATACATTTGAATTACTTCAATACATTTTATATATTTTATAACATTGATTGTTTATTTTTTTTCTGGTTATTTCTGGTTATTCTGGTTATTCTGGTTATTTCTGGTTTTTTCTGTTTTTTTTCTTGTTATTTCTGGGTTTTTCTGTGTTTTTCTGTGTTTTTCTGGGTTATATGTAAAAAGAAGAAGCAAGAAAAATTTAAAAAATTGTAACAGAGAGTTATAAAACAAGAAAGGATTTCATTATATTTAAGATAATTAAAATTGTTTATTCGTTTCTTATGGATTAATGTTATACAAAGTTTATATAATTTATTTATAGAATACCTACTTTAAAAACTTAAAATTTGTTACTGCTTCCTATCTTAAAAACGAAAAATTTAATTTACATTGGAAAAAAAATAATTTCTATTTTTTATTAAAATTTTGATAAAGTTTTTAAAAGAACGTATTTTAGTTGCGCATTATTCTTGTCATTATTAATTATTTACTGATGTTGCACATTATATTAAAAAATAAATTTTAGTTTGTAATGCGCACATAACCTATTTTGAATTTCATATTAAAAAAGGTGGTCGACTACTAGCTATCGGACCGGTCGACTTTTAGAGTTAAGCGGTCGATTATTAAAGCATTCGGACACTTTATTTTTAACGCTAAGTATTTATTTTCCCTGAACTTTCCTACTAACACAAAATATTTAGTGATACATTAAATACATTTGAATTACTTCAATACATTTTATATATTTTATAACATTGATTGTTTATTTTTTTTCAGTACTTTTCATTCGAGTTTAGCTTTAAGTGGTCGACTACTAGTGCTTTCACCCTATTCGACTCGCGAAATCAGATATTCGACTCGCGGAATCAGATATTCGACTCGCGGAATCAGATATTCGACTCGCGAAATGAGATATTCGACTCGCGAAATGAGATATTCGACTCGTATAGTGTTAATAGAGAAGGATAAGTGCATGTTGGAATATTTCAGCAAGATACTGGAATTGATGGGTTTTTCACAATTTTTAAAGTACTCTCTTCTTCAGCACCTTATTGAGATATACCAAGTTACAATTCCTTGCTGAGGTATTCCTACTTAGTTATAACGTACTGTATTTTTTAAACAAATTAAGTAAACATACTAAAACATACTAAGTTCGGACGTTTGCATTTTTCGTAGCAGTTTTCATCATATTTAGTTTCAATTCTAACCGCTTGTAGCATTGCGTTCGAATTCCACTCTGAATCGATAATGTTGGGTGTGACACGAAAATGGTAAGGGAGCTCGCGAGCCCCCCGAGCGTGTGACACAAAATTACATTGCGTGATAGGTCTATCCTATACCTGGTCTGTATAAAAACGATTGAAAACAGCAGGTTCTGTGATTTTAGAGGCACCTTCAAATCTGCCAAGAGTATTCCCACGATTACGACTGTGTCGGTAACAGGGAGTGACACTCACATGGTAATTTTTTTTCAAGTCGCCAAATATCCTTCTTGCAATCATCATTTTTGTCAAAAAGAACCTAATTCCACAATTTCAGCTAATTCAGAGCATAGGGGTTTTCAAAAATGCAGTCAAAGTGATATGTAAAAGCAGGACTCAGGCCAATTCACACTGTGGACGTATCGCTTTTCTCCTTTACTACCGACTTCGGTGATAGTGTTGTATTAGTTCCCATAGTCAACGTTCTTAAACATAGAGTGCGTGCCAAAACCTCTGTTTTTTCACGAAGTCGGTATTTCAGTTTATGTAACAAACTCCCATAATACATATAAGGCGAGTAAAAACGGACTAACGCACATTGAAAAAAAAAATGAATTTTTCCTACTTTATATGATTAGTACAGTCTATTGGAATACATTATTGCTACTAATTCCAATTTCGCAAAAAATATGGATTAGTCCGTTTTTACCTCATATATACTTATAAACACGGCTCCAGGTAACTGCCTTGTCGCAAAGATAAAACCATCTACGTGAAGTCACATGTGGGTAAAGTAATGATGGAAGTTTTTACTTTCAAAACACTGTATAAATATTTACGAAAATGCAATTTTTAATCATTGTCAAATTTAAAGTCCTCCGGCGACAGCCAAAAACACCTCGCGCCCTCTACTCTACACTTTCAACAATAGCACATAGATGGCGGATGTATCGACGTATGATTGCCGTAGTATGCACGCGTGAGGCGCGGGAGTTTACCGCGAACCTTGGTGAGAGCAACGTGTCGAGAAAGCAATTTTTCCACTTTTCGATTTCCAGTTTCCGTTTCGAGGTGGAGAGTCGTCCTGACGAGAGAATACAATTAAAAGTTCAGAGTTAATAGTTCAACAGTCGGTGGTGACCAGGGAAGTGGTTTCTGGTCGGGGATACAGGTTATCCTGCCCACGCCACGCTGCTGGCTGGAGCTCCTAACCTGACTTTCCCTGGACCCGCTGGGTCCAGGGAGAACTTTTTCCATGATATGGATGTCGACACAGATGAGCACAAGCTCAAAGTAAATGCCAATAAAAACTCTTCTTCCATAAAATGTACACCTAGCGAGCCGACCAAGCGTCGCCGTTCTTCTCCTTCCCGGACATCTCAAGATGTTGCGAAGAGGAAGCTCACTGCGCTGGAAACAGATTCTTCACAATCTATTCGTCTCTTTCCTGATTCTCACAGAGGGCCTGCCACTATTGAAATATTTCTAAGTGAAGAAAAATCTAAGAAAAATAAAGCGCATAACATGATGTTTTTGGCAAAGGCCATCCACTCTTCCGGTGCTGGTGCCCACAACCTGCGCCCCAGAGGTTTGAACAAGGCGGAACTATCTTTCAACAACCACTTAGAAGCAAATAAAATTCTGAAATCGACCGCCCTGGCAGCCTGCGGCATTAAAGCTTCGGTTCCTCGCTATCAAATTGAAAAAAAAGGCCTTATCAGAGGATACGGCATTGACTTCGACCTTAATGATCTTATATCTCAAGCCTCCTCTCCCTGCAAAATTTTATACGCCAGAAGACTAAACAGGAAATTAACCGATCCTACCTCCAAGAAAATTTCTTGGGTTCCCAGCGAAACCGTGCTGCTGTCATTTGAGGGCGCCATACTACCTGA
The DNA here is from genome assembly GCA_963932275.1 of Andrena praecox. Classification (NCBI taxonomy): domain Eukaryota; kingdom Metazoa; phylum Arthropoda; class Insecta; order Hymenoptera; family Andrenidae; genus Andrena; species Andrena praecox. Next base: position 41,283,613 of record OZ010731.1, read on the forward strand.
CAACATCTGTTTGTATGGTCTCCTTCGTAAACAGGTCATCCCGTACATCGAACCAGTTAAAACATGTTATAACTGTGGAAGATACGGACACACTCAAAAGTTCTGTAAATCATCCAAAGTCTGCCTCTCGTGTGGCACTTTGATCACTTCAACTGACCATACTTGCACCACACCTACCGCTGAATGTCTCCACTGCAAGGAAGATCACAGAACCTTTTCTCCCAACTGCATCAAAATGCTTTACAACAAAGAAGTCAATACGATTATTGCCTTAAACAATATCAGCGTATATGATGCTTGCGATCAGGCCAAAAACAATCTAGGCCTGAACACAAAGCAGTCTAAAGACACGCATAGCCAAAACTTAATGGTTTCACAAAAAAATTTTCCCTCTCTCCCTACTAGTTCAGCAAAGGACTCTTACGAGCTTCGTTGGATTGGTGGTTCCAGCAGTCCTTCCACAAAGAGTAACAACTCTTGGCAGGACAAAACACTTAGAACTTACTCAAGGAACAACGTCAGTGGGAGCCTCTCTGGCCAGCAAGTGCCTGAGTCGCACAAGGTTCCTGCAACTGACTCACTGAGTCACAGGGTTTCCACACCCGTGAAACCTCCCAATCCTAGAACCTCTAGGCTATCTCCGTACTCAGCGTCCACCGTCAAACTCCAAAACACAGGAAAAAACAAGCCCACTGTTTCTAAAATACAGCTTAAGCAACTCAAAGTGTTAACTCCACCGTCATCTACTTGTCACAAATCAAATAATGAACAAGAGACAACTTAGTGACCTAAATATTCTTTTTTGGAACTGTAGGCAGGTCGCGGGTAAGAGGGACGAACTTTTGAAGAACGCTTCTCACTATGATATCATCGTATGTGTGGAAACGTGGCTAAAACCCAACGTTAACTTCAGTTTCCCCAATTTTTCTGTCCTCCGAAGAGACAGGACACAACGAAGAGGAGGGGGCATAATAATCCTTATCAAGAAATCGTTACGCAGCATCTCGGTGGCGGATGTCGTCATCAACGACTACATTGCAGAAACCATGACTATACAAATTACCAATCTCAAGGATAAGTTAACGATCTGCGTCTGTTATAGACCTCCGGGTGTTCCTTTCGAGGCAAACAAATGGAACGACTTGATGGATAAGCTCAATGGCTTTAAACCTTTTCTTCTGATGGGGGATTTCAACGCCCACAATACAGCATGGAACTGTAATCTCACAGACTCCACAGGCGAAGATCTCTTGCAAATAATGGAAGACAATGACTGCGTCGCTTTGAACTGCGAATCACAGTCATATGTTGGTCCCAACAATTTCCAGAACAGTAATCTTGACCTAGTTATCACTTCTGTCACTTTGGCTCACTGCTTTGAGGTCTCACAGCTGGATGATCTCTGGGGCTCTGATCACTTCCCCCTTAAAATTACTCTTCAAGTACAAAGGTTTCACTTCCATCAGCGGAAAAACAGAATCTCCTCCAAAAAGACCGACTGGCTGCAATACTCAGACATCCTGGAGAACGCCTACGAGGGTTTCATCTCGGAGGGTCTTACCGCTCTGAGCTCCCTCGACCAATACCAAGTACTGACCGAAAACATGAAACTAGCAATAAAAATGGCTACTCCTAAAAGGAAGGTGGTCGGCAATGCTGTGCACAGAAACCCGGTTCCCTGGTGGGATGCGGAGTGTGACAGAGCCTTTCGCTGTCGTAAAGCTTTGCTCAAGAAATGGATGCACACAGGAGCCTCTGTGGATTGGATCGCCTATAAACGTCAAGCGGCTCTCACGAAGAAATTCCTGCATGGGAAGAGGAGGGACAGTTTTCGCTCCTTTGCCAGTCAGCTGGATAGGACCACAGACATCAAATTTCTCTGGAAGAGAATAATTACCTTAAAAAACAAGTGGACCAAGGTGCCATCATCCGCACACACCTCAGTAAATACTTCGGAATATTTCACGGCTATAGACAAGCTCTGCCCTTCGTGGGTGCCAGGCAAACGTACCTCGATTTCGTCCTCGAACTCCAACGAGTTCCTAGACAGGAGATTCGACTTTCGGGAGTTCAGTATGGCACTAGACAGACTCAAAGTGAATTCGGCTCCGGGCACTGACTCCATAGAGAACAATATGCTTAAACTTCTGCCCGTTGAGTGGAAACTGATCCTTTTGGACATCTTAAATGACTTCTACGAGTCAGGAATATACCCAGCAGAGTGGAGTGACTCTCAAATTTTTTTTATTCCTAAAGCCAGCCAGAAGGGGCTCCGTCCTATAGCCTTGACTTCCTGTGTCTGTAAGCTCCTGGAGAGAATGGTTGGGTGCCGTCTGTATTGGTGGATGGAGCACTTCAACCTATTGCCACCTACCCAATCCGGCTTTCGGGCTGGCCGGTCGGCCGCGGACAACGTCGCGGGTTTGGTCTCTCTTGTTGACACCTGCAACCTCCATAAACATACCACCGCCGCGGTTTTCTTGGATGTCACATCTGCCTTCGACAACGTTCTCCCGGATATCCTCATAAACAAGCTCAATGCTCTCGGCGTCTCAACTAACCCGCTAAAATTTATTCAGAAATTGGTGGATTTCAGACTTGCACACTTCTATGTCCCAGACGACGCGGGATCCCTACAGCACATAACAAGATACATCTTCAAAGGCGTTCCGCAGGGGGGTGTTCTCAGCCCGCTGCTTTTCTCCATCTATATCGCGGACATAACACAAAGTGTTCCGGCAACCATCACCACTCTCCAATACGCTGATGACATTGCCGTATGCGCGGCAGATCACAGCGTTCAACGCGCTACCTCTACCATTGAAGCTGCAGCCAACCGGATTCAGAGGAATCTTCATCGCATTGGCCTTGACATTTCACCTGCTAAATCGGCTTTAATGGTGTTTAACAGGAAAAACAACCCACCCGGTGAATTCGCGATCAAACTGGAGAACTCTTGGATACCAAATTCACAATCTACCAGATTCCTAGGCATTCACCTTGATCAACTCCTAAATTTCAAACTTCATATCAACGAACTCTGTACCAACACAAGGAAACTGATCAATATCATAAAATTCCTTCGAGGAACAGGGTGGGGAGCCGATCCCCTTACACTGCTCTCAATCTATAAGGGACTAATTCGGTCCAGAATGGAATACTGTCTCCCGTGTATCCTACCGAAACAACCTTCTCTTCTGGACAAGATGGAAAGAGTTCAGCGCATTGCTGTTCGACTTGCTCTGGGTCTCCGAAACTCTTCTCCCAATAATGTCACCCTGGCTGAAGCCAAGATTCCCACGCTAGAACAACGGGCAGCATATTTGGGAATGAACTATGCGATCAGAATCGCGGCTCAACCAACTCATTTCATAAATGATCTTCTGGGGAGTCTCCGCTCCATCCATCAGAGGCTCGCTCCCAAACTGCATGCTCCTCCCCGTCTCCTTACCAGGGTGGCAAATGAAGTGGTGAAGTTCTCGCCTTTTCTGGCTCCTGATTACGGCTTTTCGGTACCTCCAGCACTACTCCCAGCGCTATGTACGCCTGCTGAGTGCAACCTCCAATCCGGTGTACTCCTAAAGGATAGCACTGACATTAATTCACAATTCAACGACATCATGAATAACAACTACTCACACTACATCACCATTTACACTGATGGCTCCAAGATGTCTGACGGGAATTCCGTCGGTGCAGCATGGTACTGCCCCGAATTAGCTAAAGCAGAGTCTATCAGCATTAACAAGCAAGCCTCTATCTTTACAGCAGAGTGCATAGCAATCTGCAGAGCACTTGACCTCACAAAAACTCATGACAGCTCCTTCCTCATTTGCACTGATGCTCTCAGCGTTCTTCAATGTCTCCACAACCCTACTCACCGCCATGGAAACAAATACATCTGGGACATAAAACTTAAGCTGGCAGGTGACTCTCAGCCTAATTCACAAACAGTGAAATTCATGTGGGTCCCCTCCCACAGAGGCTTGGTTGGCAATGAGAGGGCTGATCAACTCGCCAAGGAAGCGACCAACAAACCACCACATCCATACTGGAAGATTCCAGCGAGTGACCTCAGCGCATCCTTCCAATCGGAAATGTGGGATAATTCTTTCAACCAGTGGCTAAATAAGGCTAACCCGCCTGTGGGTACTCCACTAGGACATGAGTATTTTCAAAAGTTCTTTACCAGAACCACTCGCCCGTGGTTCTATTACTCTCATATCCCCAGAGACCTGACAGTGTGGATTTGTAGAGCTCGTTCCAACCACTACAACTTAAACAAATCGCTTCATAAAATCCAAGTGGTTGACAATTCGGCGTGCCAGTGTGGAGCGGAGGAACAGGACCTTAACCACGTGATCTGGCAGTGCCATCTCACTGCCTCACGCAGAAGCCGGCTGATACTCGCTCTCAGTCGGTATGGATGGCAACTGCCTCTTTGCATCGAATGTTTTCTCTCGAGGCCTTATCTCAAGGAACTTAAACTCATCCATAAATTCCTGCTATCTTACGACATCGTGGCGTAACTCTTCCAGTTCATCGATAAAATTTCAAAAATATGTATCTATGATCTGTAATAATGTACATACGGACCCATGGGCTCTTTTCAGAGCCTAGGGCCTTCAACTCAATAAACAACAACAACAACACGCGTGAGGCGGTGTTGCCGTTTCATCTGTACAGGGTGATTCTCTCGCGACGCTCCTCATATAGATGCAGCCCGGCACCCCGTGGCGAAAGGAACACCCCGCGATGCCTTACCGAGTGTTATGGCTTTCAACCCTCGAAGGGGCTGGAATACCTACTAAAAAGTGAGAAAACTCAAGTTCCGTATTTCTCATCAGATTTTTGCGAAAACGACGGCAATCGATTCTTTACGTTTTTCCGATGAAAATAACACCATGAACGACGCAGTTTGGACTATTATGAAGGAAATTACATGAAAAATTGATTTGCATAAGTTCAAGCTAACTTCGTTGAAAATAGTCCGCATTACATGTGATTTGGTATGATTTTTATCGGAAAAACATAAGGAATCCGACGGTGTCACTTCCACATCTTTCCATTATCTCCATTACATCGATCTCTCTTTACATCGATACCATTAGTCTACTAAACAACAGAGATAGTTGGAAACAAAGTTCCTTCAGTTTAGATGCACAGGGTGTTTCGCTACAGGTGACAAACCCTTTAGGAGGTGATTCTACATGCCAAAATGAGACGAAAATATAGAATTCAATTTTTAACCGACTTCAAAAAGGAGGAGGTTATAGATTCGACCCGTTTGTATGTTTTTTTTTATGTTTGTCCCCTCATAACTCCTCAGCATATGGACCGATTTTGATGATCTTTTTTTTATTCGAAAGAGGGCGATGCCCCGGTGGTCCCATCCTACACTGCATCAACATTGGCCTAATATTTTGCCAGTTATGGTTAATAATAAAGACTATTGTCACCTAATTATTATTATTTTATGTACGCACGTGCATATCTCCTCAGCATGTTGTGTCAATGTATATAAAACTAAAAAGTTAAAAATAAAAAAATTTTAAAAAATTAAAACCAACTTCAAAAAAATAAAATTGCACTAAAAAGTTAAAAATAATTTTTTCCCTTATTTAATCTGCGACTCTCATATTTTTTAAGTCGGTGCCTCATCATTTGCACTGTGTAAATCTGGCTCCGGCGTAAAAAATATGAGAGTCGTAGATTAAATACGGGAAAAAATTATTTTTAACTTTTTAGTGCAATTTTATTTTTTTGAAGTCGGTTTTAATTCTTTTAATATAATAATGCACTTCGTTTTCGAGACAACGTAACACATTATTCCCCGGTTCAATATGAATGTCGACCGATAAGCAAATACGTGTCGAACATTTCTGTGAGAACTACATTTCTGCGTAAACTTCATCAAAATTGGGGATTATCATTTGGGTATGTTCCCTTGTTAGAACTAATATTCCACCGCTTCCACAAGCTGTGGCTCATTCTTGAGGCCATAACTCGATAACGAGAAATCTCCCCAAGGTTTGGCGCATGCCATTTGAAAAGGCATAGATCAAGCTACCTTACACAGCGTTTTTTGTTAAAATCAGGCGATAATTTTTTGAAAAACGCGTGAAACTTATATTAAAAAACAATTAAAGTGTATAAAAGTATATATCGCTAGAAAGCTTAATTTTTTATGATCTTTTTGCTATACGTTACGTTTCAATATGTATTTCGTACTTCGTCAAATAGAACATCAAAGACAGTGGAGTTTTAATGTTTGGCGCGGTATTGTGGACAAGACCGTAATCTGACAACACTTTATAACGCTGACAGCACTAAAATACGTGCAATCTGTTGACAGAAATTTTGCTAATCTCACTGGAGGATGTACCCATTCAGAATCGCATAGATATATGGTAGCAACAGGATGGTTGTCCTCCTCGCTGCGTGAGAATATCCCGAGAAGTATTAGGTGCTACTGCGGTGGTAGTTCGATATATTTTAGCTAGGTATGCAAAAATCGTAACGTGTATGGGCCTTTTAAGGGCCCGAAGTGGAGATTCGGAGCCGCGTTACAGACGCGCGAACGTGATTCTCGCTTGCCCGCGTTCGTGTGCGTTATTGCACACAGGTATGTAGCCGCGGCTTTAGCTGAAGCTGTAACGATCTCAGTTAACGCCGGGTGCGTTTGTGATGGAGAGATTCGCTAAGAAAGAAGCTCCAACGAGCGTGACTAATGCGGGGTTATACTTATACCTTTCTCTGGATAGATACAGAAAAGTGAGTAAAAAGGCAGCTCTAGCCACTGGTTCGCTTGACGAGATACTGGCCTCACTCACCGGGGTTGCTGACGGAAAACGTATTCAGGAGGTAAATGCAAGCGACGGAGAAGCTGTTATATTCGCCGACAAATACGACGCATCCCTCTTCGCTGTCGCCTGGAAAGAAAAAGTCTGACGTGATATACCTCTAGTGCAAGAGAGAGAGAGAGAGAAAGTAAGATAAAGGCGTCGGGGGGGGGGAGGAGGGGTGGTAGGGAAGAAGCACGAGCAATGGAGTTTGTTACTTCGAACTCAATAAATAACAGAAATAACTATTCAATACCAATGACAATACAGAAGTTCCGCATTGTCCGGCATAATAAGTTAACTTGAAGAACATAATTATGTAAAAAAGAAAAAAGTATAATCTTATTTTTTGAAGCTAATGCGGGCTTAGATATGTCGGAGAAATATTCTGTTTAAAATAGTGGAAAGTAGAATAAAGATTCGGGTGTATATATTCTTCTGCAATACGCGTATTTTTAGTTTAATTTCATAGTTGAGGATAAATGTAATTCGAATTATTACACAAGTATGTTAATATATTTTCCATATTTTAATAATTCGTTTAGGAACATGTAACAATAATTGAAAATTGTTTTACGCTATTTTACATATATATTATGTAACATATGTATAGGTATACCTAATATATAGGTATATCACATTATTTTAAAGAATAAGGAGTAGGGTTTATACAAACACCAACTTTTGAAAAAACCGGTTTTCGAATTTTTACAAAAAAATATATTTAAAATAAAAAATAAATATTTATACTTATTTTAAAAATGTTCAGTTCTTTTAAAATTTTTTGAATTACAAATGTATAACAAAATAAAATATAATCTATCTATGCAAAAGCAAATAAATAAAAAAAAACCTAAAATCCGTACAAATTTTTGAGTTCATTTAATAACTCACAAAATGGACCCACAAAAATATAACACAAGAAAATACACTGCATTCAAAACTAAAATAACTAAAATCCGTACAAAAGATAATTTATAAATCTTAATTTCATTTAGTATTTAAAATATGAACGCATGAAGATTAGTTTTACTGTAAACTGTTACTTACTACAATATGCTTGTGTGCGAAGCGATTTCAAGTCAAAATGTTAACGTTTTTAATTAAATAATTAATTAATTTTAACATGTTAATTCTAGTACATAAAACCGGTTTTTTTTAAATTTAAAAACCGGTTCTCGAATTTTACAATTTTGTAAAAAAAACCGGTTTTTAAACTCGGTTTTTATAAACCGACAAACCCTAATAAGGAGGTCACCTTTGTCCCTTGGGGTTAACATGGGTGCGGGCTGAAGAAGTGAAATGTCACGTACACTAGGGGAGAAGGTGGGGATATGGACTACTATTATTTATTCGAGAAAAACATATTAAAAATGTAAAAATTGTGTAAAAGAAAGATGAAAATGGTAGCTTATAGATCTGAGATAATATACTATCAGTAGGTATTTAGCGTGAAAATAATGCGACTGTTTTGAAGCTATGCCATTTTTACAAAAGTTTGTCAAAAATATGGTTTTAGAAATTGGGCTGGTGCTATACGGATCAGAGTTGAAAGGGTAAAACACGCGTAACAAATATTTATCTTTTTACGGATTTTCATATTTGTAGTAATTACATGTAAAAATTCAAAATTATTTAATCCAAAAAGATTAAACAATGTGAAAACAGAAAGAAATTTTCCGAAACTTTGAGAATGAGAAAAGAAAATGGGAAACATTAGAAAATAAAAAATTGTGTGAACATTTTTTTAAAAAAGTTATGGTTAATTAATGAAATTTACCACCGGTCCATATTGCCACCTCCCGCCTTCTCACAGAATAACGTAAAAAGTATCCGCGAGAGTTAGAAAGCAGCTGCATATGAGTGGACGTCCACCATATGGCTAATAGCGAACGGTTGCCAGTAAAAAAGTGGAATAAAGTTGTGAAGAGACAAAAGTTGGGGAAACGCGTAGCCAGTGTTTAGAAGTCGTTCAACTTGCACAGCTCGATTTATTCCGAAACCTTTCAACTTCGTAAATATTTACTTAAATTAATGAAGAAACGTAAAAAATTTCCATTATCCTTCTTTCTCTTCTCCCCTTTCACATCACAATTTTTCTACACCTTTACGTTCAAGTTGATTAGGTCGTCTTCGAAGCACCACGGGAGGAAGGTGTTATTCAACTCCCAAGTTACTGTTTCTTCGTAATAGGTCGTGCGATTTCATTATTCTTCTCTTCTCGTACAATAAAAGTTTTTCAATACCGGCTTAAATACGGAAGAGATATCTTTCACTATATTCACTCGCTGCCTTTTTCTATTTTCAGTAAATATTTCCATCTATCTGGGATAATACGTTTACGCATATAAACTACCGCTCAAACGTGTCAGGACACTTAAAAGTTAAGTAAGCAGTGTATTAGTGTTAGTGTAATGTCAATATATTGCAATAAAAATATTGTCGCTTTAAAGTCTATGTATCATACAAGAATTACATTGCGTGGTATAAAATTAAAATATTTTACTATTAACAAATGTAAAATATTAAATATATGTATACATATCCAGCCCACCGAAATGGAATGGTTTGTGTTATTTCAACGGCGTTTGACAATGAATCTTTTTAACGCAGCTTCCTAATATTCTTTCCACAATAATTATACTTGTGTCTGAAAGTATTTCTCAAATTTTTGATAAAATTTTCAATCCGATGAAGATCGGAAAATTGTGGGAGCCATTTCATGTTTTAGGTCATTGCCATTCAAAAAATAAAATTATTGGCGATAAATCTTGTTTTCGATAGGGTAGCGTATCCAATTAACGTGGTCAAATACTGTTCTCGTTCCATATGCCTTTCATTTTCATCAAATTGCCGATGCTTTTTACCTCAAAATAACCCATGTTTAACTGTGTGTGTGTAATACGGTCCAGAAAGAAGTTTTAATTCGATTTTCGCCAAACGAAAATTCGATATTTGTACCTGTTGTAACATTTTCACGTGAAAACACTTCCAACATCAAATTGTTTAAATTGAGTTCAGAGAGTTCAGAGAGTTTCGTGTACAGCTTGAGATCGTTACAACTCCAAAACGAAAGACAATTTTTTTCTGTATATATTTAGGAGAGTATGTTTGCAACATTTTGTCAATTTAGGAACAGCTTTGTGTGTTATACATTCAAGTTTAGCCAATTGTTTCGACAATTTCTACCGCAATAATTTGAAAATGAAAACTTGACATTCAGCAGTTGTTTTATAAAGTTTCGATTTTACATAAGAAAGGCTACGTGAAAGTGGTAATTAAATTCAGAGAACGGCTCATATTCTAATCGTTTAGCCGCACACCCCTCGTATTTGCACCAGTATTCTCGAGCACTCCCTCATTTCCCGTAGCCATTATTTTCGTTGGCTTGAGGTTGGTTCTGACGTCCGGCAGCTCCTGCTGCTAGATTACTTAGTATTCTGCATATATTATACACGTATAGCCATTAGTCGATCGTCTGCGTTTTATTTGCAAACATATTTCCGGGAACATTGCTGTAGTCTGTAGACTTAACAGGGAAACGTTCCCAAGCCGAAAAGTCTGATGAAACTTCGTGCGAATGTAGAGCATATTGAAGTATGCACGGAGCAACTGTTCTTCTGTAGAAATTCACCCTGAATGGGTGAAATCAGTCAGTTATCACGTTGTTTCTTTTGCACATAACTTTGTAACAATACAAGATGAAGCAAAACTTCAAATACAAAAAAATAAAATTGCACTAAAAAGTAAAAAATAATTCTTTCCCTTATTTAATCTACGACTCATATTTTTTAAGCCGGCGCCAGATTTACACAGTGCAAATGATGAGGCACCGACTTGAAAAATATGAGTCGTAGATTAAATAAGGGAAAGAATTATTTTTTACTTTTTAGTGCAATTTTTTTTTTGAAGTCGGGTTTAATTTTTTTTTTAAATTTTGTTTATTTTTAACTTTTTAGTTTTATATATATTGACACAACATGCTGAGGAGATATGCACGTACGTACATAAAATAATAATAATTAGGTGACAACAGTCTTTATTATTAACCATAACGGGCAAAATATTGGGCCAATGTTGATTTAGTCTAGGATGGGACCACCGGGTCATCGCCCCCTTTCGAATAAAAAAAAGATCATCAAAATCGGTCCATATGCTGAGGAGTTATGCGAGGACAAACATATAAATTATTATTATTAACCGTAACTGGCAAAATATTAAGCCAATATTGTTTTAGTCTCGGATGGGACCACCGGGGCATCGCCCTCTTTCGAATAAAAAAAAGATCCTCAAAATCGGTCCATATGCTGAGGAGTTATGAGGGGACAAACATATAAATTATTATTAACTATAACTGGTAAAATATTTGGCCAATATTGATTCCGCGTAGAATGGGACCAACGGGGCACCATCCTCTTTCGAATAAAAAAAAGATCATCAAAATCGGTCCATATGCTGAGGAGTTATGAGGGGACAAACATAAAAAAACATACATACGGGTCGAATACATAACCTCCTCCTGTTTGAAGTCGGTTAAAAATGATTCAATTTTATATGCTCTATAACATTAGCAGAAGGTTTGGTAATTATTTACTTGAGGTTTTCATCACCAATTTCGATGACCTTGAAATATGTTGTGGGCATGATTCTGAATTACTTTTTCCTACACATGTTATGTACCGCCGCTTGGCTTTAGTTTTCGAGATATTCATAAAAATATTTTGGTATTTATTCGGAATTAAGTACACTTCCCATACAGAGCACACTTCGTTGCAGCTGTATTGCAGGAACGTTGCTGCAATATTGCGTTGTTGCAGGTTGCATTGCAATATTGTAGGAACGTTCCTGCAATATTGTCGTGCATTATTGGAGTGGCAATGATCCTACAATATTGCAGCAATATTGCGAGAACGTTGCCGTGCAATGTTCCATTGGCAATGATCCTACAATATTGCAGCAATATTGCGAAAACGTTCCCGTGCAATGTTCCCTTGGCAACGATCCTACAATATTGCAGCAATATTGCGAGAACGTTGCCGTGCAATGTTCCATTGGCAACGATCCTACAATATTCCCGCAATATTGCTAAGGCGGACATAGGAATGAACCGGCAACTTCTCTGCAATGATGCGGTGCAACATTGCAATCTCGCACCGCAATATTGCCGAAGAGTTGCAGGATCATTGCCACAATTTTGCCGTTTCGTTGCAGTATCATTGCTGGACTATATATTTGTAATGCTGTCGCAACTTTGCAAAAATGCACTTCTGCAATATTGTTAAGGCGAACATAGGAGTGAACCTGCAGCGTCTCTGCAACGTCATGGTGCTGTGTGGGTTGTGTTAAAAAATATTTTGGCAAATATTTCGGAAACAAAGGCCGAGCGCCGGGAACATGTATAGGAAACAGTTGTTCGGAATGCGGAATTTTACAATATATTTTACAATAATTTCATCAAAATCGTCGATGAAAACCCAAAGTATTTACAATTAGAATTATAATAATTGATAATTATTTATTAATTATTTATAATTAGATTTTGTGTCTAAGATTATAGAATTTTATAGTTAAAATTTTGATTTCTTATTTTTAAGTTTTCCAATTCTATTTTTGACCGAATAACAATTTTGAATTTCAATTTCTGACTCTCGAGCAGGGTCAATAAAATTTTCAGATGCTTACACACTCGATGTTATTAAGTTTTGCAGAAAGAATAAATGAATAATAAAAAATGAAGGACTTGAAAGAAATACAACCTTTGTATTTTATTGTAACTGCGCGCGACATTAACTTTCACCTAAATCGCCCAGAGGAAAGGCGCCCTGCCTGTGGACGTTGTAATACTCATTACCATACGGCAAGCATTACAATATACATGCGTATATGTTCATCAAAAGTGTAAGAGTGAAACGTGTTAAAATTTAAGCAGTTGCTCTATGCCAGAAGCCAATAAATTTGCATTTTCTGCTTTGTCGAACGTAACTTTCAGCACGTTTACTTTCAAAATTGTACAATAAAATATACAACCTTATGGTTGAATTCATTTGAATTTACTCCTTTTAACTCCTTTAGATTTAAAAACACTTTACTTTGCATATTTGGAAAGTACTACATAAAGAATTCGAGGAACGAAAATAGCACAAAGTTATAGGCAGTTTTGAGAAAGAAACTGGCAAGGGAACACCGCGAACCCGGACTCACCGATTGGAACGCAACTTTGTGGGTTTTTAGAGTGACTCAAAACAAGAACAACGGCGTGTTTCATTTGGGCCCTATCGCACTTTAAGGGGGTGAAACCTAACCTCAAAGCCAAATTGGCACTTCTACTTTTCCGCGTATAACTCTCAAAGTACAACAGACAGAAAAAAATGTTTCAAACATAAGTTTAATGGCGCAATAAGCGCTACAAACTTGCGTGAACAAAATATTTGAAAAAGTTTTTTTTCATCAAATATTTTTATTTTTAAACTTTTTTCAAAATTTTGTTAACGGAAGTTTGTAGCGCTTATTGTACCATTAAACTTTTGTTCGAAACATTTCTTTCTGTCTGTTGTACTTTGAGAGTTATACGCGAAAAAGTGGAAGTGCCAATTTGACTTTGAGGTTAGGTTTCACCCCCTTAAAGTGCGATAGGGCCCAAATGAAACACACCGTTGTTCTTGATTTCAGTCACTCTAAAAACCCACAGAGTTGCGTTCCAATCGGTGAGTCCGGGTTCGCGGTGTTCTCTTGTGAGTGCTATTTGGCCGAACTGTTCCCTGATAGGTGGGTAGACCCTGCAGAATTAACTGCAGTAATTTGTCGTTATACGGAACAAAGATTCTATTCGTTATAAGATAATGTCTATCCCCTTTGAGTCAGGTGCCTCCATCAAAGCGAGGAGCCGATGCATTTAAGAAGCGAAGCGTGCAACGACGATGAGCCACCACCACCGGAATTTTTTTTATGTCCTTTTGGTTTTATTTGTGACCATTTCCGGGGTGAGTGGTCACTGGTAGGACGGTGAAGAGGTTTTGATGCCGACTCAGTCGGTACGTCAGAGATCGGTCAATGGTTGGCGATCGATTGGGCGTACGGCACGTTTATTCCTTTAGGTGCGTTGTATTTACAACTGATTCCTAGGCCGGTATTCATAGTCGCTACTTATTCTTAAGCAAATGCTTAAGCATTCGGCATCCTTTACTAGCTACTAGGTTAGTGGAGGATGCCGCATGCTTAAGCATTTGCTTAAGAATAAGTAGCGACTATGAATACCGGCCCTAAACATATAGGGAAACTTAGAATTTCGATACGCCAGCTAGTGACAGAAAATTGAACTACTGAGAGTAGGTCGAAATCCGTCGAAGTCCATATGATTATCAGTGTTTATATAGACATGTTGTGAGAAACGAGTGTTTTTAAATTTCTTTGAACACTAAATTTTTACTTATGCGATTAATAAGTACTTATTTGAAATGTTTGGTGGGATCCGGACCTACTTTCAATAGTTTGCCAACTTGCCACCACAGCGCTGAAATCTAAGCCACGCCTCCACTAAGTTTCCCAATAGGTATCCTTACACTATCTTACAACTACCTTATGACTACGGCGCGGTATGTCAGTAAGTGCTACTGGTAGCTTTTTAGCACGGCGCATATAGGAGTATTTGTATAACAAAACTAGAGGAAACTATTTTATGTACTACGCATAAGTAGGAGTTTATTAAAAAAGTATGCTGCCAAGAAAACTTTTAAAAAATATCTTTCATTCCCCGGTTGACACAGAAATATTACTGCTATATTACTGCAATATTGCAAAGTAATATTATCCAGATTGCATGATTTAATTTAATTACTGTAATATTACTGTATTTGCCATATTCACTTCTGGTAAATTGCTCAATCGTTTCCGTAGAATCTACAAGAAAAATATCAATAGTTATTAAGTTGAAAAATTTCAACTTTTTGGCTAACTCCGTTTGAAGTAATAAAAAACAAGATGACGGAAGAGGGTAGGCGATTTTAATATGATGTTTAACCGACATCGGTCTGAGGTTCACGTCAATAAAAAAAAATTATTCGACAAGGCCCGACACATAGACAAAAACACTCTTAGCTGCTAAAATTAGGTAAATAAAAAATCTATTTAGGTCCTGTTTAAACATTTGTAGAAAACATATGCATGTGCAGCAAATTGATAAAATAAAGTACATACCTTCATCTTCCATGTTCAAAATGTTTTTTTCGTTGCTTTTCTAAACCATACAAAACACAATAGCAAGAGAAAAAAAATGTCACGAATGAAAGCGCCGAGAACAAAGACTTGCGGTTCAGACAATGACTGGTTTCCAACTGACTCTCTGGGCAGGCACAAGAGCGGGATAAATTTTTATGGCTGCCGTTTGGCGGACCGGTTGTCAAGCTTTAAGGGGTTACACCACCTTGGCGCTCGGAGAAATAGGTATAAAAATAAACTTTTTTTTTATGCTGCCATTAAGTATATAAAATGATCTTTATTTTACACACATATATATAGTAGTTTTATGAACAATTTACAATATTAACGATTAAAAAAAAATAAAAAATGGCGGAGATATAAGCCGATAAGTAGGACCCTCTTTTGAAAATCCTTGCTGATGGTGTACTTGATTTCTTTGTTAGGCATAAAAAATAAATTTTTTCTTATTTAAAAGAGTAATAGCTAAAATGTGACGTAGGATTTTTGTGATTGGGTGCCATGTTCGAAAGATATAAATTTTTTAAACTCAAAATTTCGATGCAAATTGGAGTTCTTTTTTTCAAACACCCGTCATTTCTACAAAAATTTTTTTAAAAATTTTTCGCAACGTCACATTTTAGCTATTACCGTTTTAAATAAGAAAAAAATTATTTTTTATGTTTGAGACGATGCCTAACAGAGAAATCAAGTACACCATCAGCAAGGATTTTCAAAAGAGGGTCCTACTTATCGGCTTATATCTCCGCCATTTTTTAGTTTTTTTAAGCGTTAATATTGTAAATTGTTCATAAAACTACTATATATATATGTGTAAAATAAAGATCATTTTATATACTTAATGGCAGCGTAAAAAAAAGTTTATTTTCATACCTATTTTTCCGAGCGCCATGGTGGTGTAACCCCTTAAGAAAAATCGATATGGTGGGGTTTTTGACTAACTTGCTAATTTTGACTTTTGTCCGGTTTTTTAATACAAATACTCCTACGTGCGGTGGCGTATTGCGACGGCATTATCCATTAGATCTTCATGAAAGTATTGTTAACGGATTAGCGAGATTTTCGCGATGAAAATGAGTCTAAACTCAATCTCATTTGGGCTATTTTTAATCATATATGATTAATTAGAAATAACCTATGATTGACTCATTTCCATCGTAAAATCCTCGCCGATCCAATTGTAGTGCACTCACGACGATTTAAGAGACAATAAGTATTTTAGAACAGGTGTGCGTGAATGCGGGCAAATACGTATGAGGATGTGAATAGAAAGAAGAGTGTATGGGAATGCGCAAATGAATGGCTATTGAATGACAGGTGAGAACGCGAGAAATTGGAGCGGGAGGCGAAAGGGAAGGGATGGACGGGGAGGAATGCTGGAGAAACGCGAATGAGCCGAAAGAGAGCGCACCAGAAGAGTGATAATTGAAGAGTTATTGTAGAATACACTGTAAGTGTGGAAATTAAAAAAAATATATTTTTATCAGAAAATGTTCTACGTGCCAATACCGACAATGGTAATACTAGGTACACATAGTATAGAATTTGATTTTTGGCACTTACTGTGTTTTCTGCAATGACTCTTCAATTATGCGTAACGACGAGTTCTTTGTAAAATAGAATCGGGAAATAGTATACCCGTTTGAACCTTCGGAAAATGTGTACATTTTCTGGATTTTTTTACAAGTCAACGGCTTCTTTTAACTGCAAAAAGTTCTGCAAAAATACATGCTTCCGTTTTTCAAAAAAAAAAAAATTCACGCACATTCGACTCTTTTCGGCCTCCTGACTAGGGTAGAACCCCCAATTACTGACACCTACCCAATTACTGTCACCTTAAGCTATTTTACTGAAAATAATGAATAAATAAACGTTGTAAAGCCATACACAAAAAGAATTATGTAATTCAACCTATAATCTATACGCTAGAAAATGCACCACTTAATATATTTTTTTCATTAATTTCTATAAGACGATACAAAATTTTAATTTGATGACAACAGTGGAAATGGCGACTTCCTTACTAGTGAAAGAGAAAACAGGGCACTAAAGAAAGGGCTATAATTACTATATTTAAATTATTTACATAATAAACAATAATTTTTTAGTACAATATAAGTATCATAGAAAGTCACAACGACCGTAATATAACGATTAATTAAGGCTTTTTAAATAATATATGGGTGATAGTGATTGGTACAAGCGTTTCAAGCATTTTGGTATTACTGTCATAGCAGTAGTTGCTCATGTACATGAGACGACATAACCGTAAAATGAGTAATAAAGAGTATTAGGTTAGCTGGCAGTAATTGGGGTGTCAGTAATTCAGTCACACACGTTTTAGAGGTGTCAGTAATTGATCTAGAAATATGTTTTTTAGATTAATGAATTTATATATAAAAATAGAAATTCTAAGACCCACAAAATGTTTTTCATGAAGTAAACATATTAAACCGTGATAAAAAAAATAAAAAACTTATACTTTTAGTCAATAAATACAGATACTATGCAATAATATTAGAGTCAGTCCTTAGTGTGTCAGTAATTGGGGCTTCTACCCTAGGTATGACTTCAGTAGTATAACTTTCTCGGCAGAAGTGATCGCTCGGAATGACTTGACCGACTTGAAATGACATTTTCCAAAACCTTAGCGACTTACATTATTTAAAATGTTTTCATGAAGATTTTACAAAATATATGAAGCTTTAAATTTCTGTTAGAGGATCACTCGCCTCTTCGCCGTCTTCGACTGTCGATCGTGTTAGCGATCCCGGGACGTTTAAATCTCGCTCGAGCGAACCTCCTCGAGCGCTGGGGCTCGTTCCGAGACCCAGATAAAAGGAACCGCTCCTTGGCTGAAAGTGTACAGTGTATACCATACTCACGTATTGTATGCCGGGACCGCAAGCTGCGCACGCTATGGGGAGCCACTATGTACTGTATACGAGCAGACGTGTTCAAGCCTGTATTCAAGCTGAAGGTGGTCCGTTGAAGCATATCTTTTGAAGGTAGACAAATACTTGTCCAACAGAAAACATTTTGTGTAATATGCGTACATATT
Organism: Andrena praecox; assembly: GCA_963932275.1. Classification (NCBI taxonomy): domain Eukaryota; kingdom Metazoa; phylum Arthropoda; class Insecta; order Hymenoptera; family Andrenidae; genus Andrena; species Andrena praecox. Next base: position 41,301,730 of record OZ010731.1, read on the forward strand.
AAAAAAACCTCTGTGCGTATGTGTGTGTGTGTGCATACGTACGTGGGTATATTTGAAAGTTTTTTCATGAGTTTTTATTTCCGAGAAAAACAACAGATATCGAAAATGTTGATAAAATGAAACAAAATATCGTTGAATACATTCGTACAGTAGAAATTTATTGTCAGACATTATTCCATGGATAGAGTGAAGGTGGGTAAAAGTTCGCAGCGGGTAAGAGTTCGCACCATGCGAATTTCATGGTTTGAGTTGTGGCAGTTGCCAATGGTGATTGGCAGTCAATTGTAAATCAAGGTAGAGTCACTAATGTCGAATTTCGTGGCTGTTCGGTTTGTTATCTTACAATGCGGTAAGTACTGAATTCGTTAGTTCTGATATAATATTCTCATGTTTGGGAATCAATATTATTCCTATAAATTGATCAGTAGGGGTAAACAGTGTAGTTGTTGGCCACCTGGCAGTGATTGGCCTTTTTTTTAAAAACATGAATATTAAGAAATAATGTACATTATGCCTTTTATAATGAACATATTCAGATACCTTCTACTTTCATGCGTCGAATGCAATCACTATTTCGCTAATAATTGCTATACTACGTGTAAAAAACAGACGACTTGAAATCGATGCTTGAAAACTACAGTGATTGAATTGAATAGCCATACGGTTACATCAGGCAATTCTTAGATAATTTAATGCATTTATGATATATATATATAACTCTCATATTCGTTATATAGACAAACAAAGGTTTAAACTTTATAAAAAATGATTATTTATTCATTAAAATTATACATTATTGCAGAAATTATAGGTGGCCAAGAACTGTAATGTAAATAATGTTTCAGGACAGTCATTGGCCACGAGGCCAATGGGTACCTAACAGTCATAGCAGCAGTGAAATAGCTGTGTTGTGATTTTAAAAGGTTATGTTTTAAAAGAAAATACTATTAATACAATGTAAAAGAAGGTGCAATACTAGCTAATATAGAAACATTTAAATAGAAAAGGTATTATAGGTTATATATTTTTAATAATATTACATTACATTTAGTTTCATTTTATGAATATATCCATTTTTATTTAATAATTTAAATCCTGTTTCTAACCGAATTAATTCATTATTTTACATTAACATTATTTCATAATTAGGTCTTAGAGTTAAGAATTAGGTAGGGTATATGTTACATATAGGTTATGAAATAGTGGCCAATAACTGCCAAACGATCGGCCAATCATTGCCTTCGTCTGGCCAATAACTATGTGTTTTGATAGGAAACGTATTTTCTGTAAAATTTTTGTGGATCCTTCTACTCTTTCTTTAAACAAATTCTATTTCTAGACTATTAGAGTCGTTTACAGCTATTAACACTAATTGTGTTCCTAAAGATAGCAAAATAAGACTTATAATTCAACGCTTATGTGAACCTCTGACTTAGGTGGCCAACAACTACACTGTTTACCCTAAATATTTTAATAATATGCCGTCTGAAAGAGCTGAAATTCTTCTATTAAAAAGTGCTAATAGAAGTTTTCAATTCTCCTCACAGATAACAGGATTGATTAAACAATGTAAAAGTAGCTGTGGGGGCAAAAGTTCGCATAATGCAGTGGGACAAGATTTCGCATGCGAACTTTTGCCCCAAAATAATTTGACGGGTGTTATATCTTCATTAAACTTATTTTAATTCTAGAGTTTGCTAAATTTTGAGGTTGTGATAGTTGAGCCACGCTGATCTCAGCTTTTGATTTTTGTTATTAATTTTTAATTCGCATTTTTTTTATATTTCTCGTTGCGTTCTTTCACCCCATAACATGCGAACTTTTGCCCCACATAGCGGGTAAAAGTTCGCATTTGACACTTTTTGGAAATATTTATTTTATATAAGTTGTGACAGGTAAATTTACATGAAGTCACTGCCTATCGAATAATAAGGGATAGTAGTTATTTCTCACAAAACGATATGACTATATCAGTGTAATACCAAGGATTTTAGAGAAGTCTAAACTTTAAGTGCGCACTCTTGCCCCACATTACTCTATAGCAACAAGTGTAACATTTTCAGCAATGCCTCTTTTGAGAGAATTAATAAATAAATAAATAAATTATTTAAAAATTCACAACTATTGATATCCCTAATTTTCACGAACCCAGCAACTGAGTAAAAATACAAATCCATACAGATGCCGAGCAAATCCTTGTCATGTAATTATTCGCGTGTTTGCTTTTGTAATAAAGTTTATGTAAACAAATGAGCCGCTTTTTTTGGAAAGTAGTATGAGTCCAATTTGGACAAAAATGATTCGAAGCTAGTTTAAGCTACAGATTGATGTCTATTTTTTTTATTATTTATGATATTAAACTCCATACATATCTTTATAAACTACCTAACAGAAGTTTGGTTGTTAAACGGAACTGCATAAATGTTTTTCTTTAAAAGCGGTACAAGTCGAGCAATAATGCGAGCAAACCGTTTATGTATGAAACGCGGAGATTTTGTTTCAATAAAAATTCTAAAAGGAGGCAGTTGCGAGAGGGGAGAAAAATACTGGCGGAGAAATTGCAAATTGGTTAACGATATACTGATGAGATTTAAAATGGATGCACCGTATAAAATGTTTTATAAAACACGAGTAGAAGAAGAGGGCGGCTTTAAAATTCCAGATTTATTTCCAACACGGAGAAGGTCAAACAATTTCGGTAAAATAACATTATTGTATACAAATTCTGTGCTTCGATATATTGTCTGAAATTTGATAGTGCAAGTCCGAAGATGGAGTATGTTTCTTAAATTAAACATTGTTGATCCATCACGGATTTCTTTATTTAGGCTTTTATCCTTGGCTCGAAATTTGATCAAGTCAAAAATTTCGTATTAGCAGAATCCTCTATGTCCGAGATATTCATAGCCAGAGTTGAGTGTGCCTCGAATTCAAATACAGAGAAAATAAAAAATTATTCCCAGGGTACAATAACGGGGTAGAAGTAGAGACGAGTAGTGTGCGTTTGAACATTTTCAAAAAACCGATTTTTTTACATATTTCCATAGTATTAACGTTTGAGAATACTTCTACATAATTTGGTGTAAAAATTCCAAGAATTGACGAAGTTGGAAAATAAACGTTTATGAGGTCGAAGAAGCTGCGTGGGCTTCAATATACAAATTATGTCGGAGACGATATCAAATCCTTACTAAGTTATTCCAGTATAAAAAGAATGATGCATAAATCATGTGCATAAGGAATACGCGTACGTAAGTATGGTGAAGGAAGACGAGACATCGGTGGAAAAGGATAGGTTTACTGTTAAGCTGATTGGCAAATTCTCCAATTATTATGGCTATGCAATTCGCAACAATAGTCATTTTATTGAACGTACGAACAATGCGCTATGGGAAATTTTTTATTACAAATTTTGTCGAGGCCAGATTCCGTGATATCATAAAGACACTAAATTGTTTCCTCATTCAGGTGAAGATTCTATTTGCCCTATTTATTTATATTTCAATATATAGATATTTATATGAACATAAATGATTTATATATAGATAGATTATCTATTAATTTAATTTAAACTACTATTGATAGATTTATGGAATATATTGAACTAAATTAATTAATAATTCGATGAACCCATAAATAATCTGTATATTATCAAGTTCGAAAGATTTATTTATAGATAATGATATATATGATTTCGGCGCACAGGTTCGGCCAATTTAAGGCAGGATACCACCTTTGCACTTAAAAAAAATTGAAATTTTTTTTGTTCTCAAAGTACTCTTTCAAGTGTATAGAATCGAAATTCATTCATTAGAAAGGTGGCCGGAACCTTTTTCTTGTGTAAAAACCGGATTGGAGCAGATATATAAATCTATATAAAACTTTAAACGCGTTTTTCTCGAAACGATGTTTTCCAAATCAGCGTGTCAGATTACTCCTACAATTTTCATCGGATTGACTTGAAACTTTGCACAATTCTTCCGATTGGTGTAATCTAACGATGTACGTAGGACTTTTGCTGTAGCGTTGTTATTTTTCTTTTGGTGCGCAATTTTATAAATTTTTTTAAACTTTTTTACCCTAAAAAATTGACCTTTTCGTTAAAATGGCCGCCATTTTCTTAAAAATCGAAATTTCGTAAAATCCCTACGTACAGCATTGAACAATATTGTTGTTAATAGGGACATTCTTTGGTTTCTTTTCTAAGAGCCACGTACAGAGCGGAATTTCACACGCCGTCTAACGATGTTTCTCCAAAGGAGTGTATTTTGGCGCCACCTACAAGAGATTATTTTTTACTTTTTCAGTTTCAAAAAATGTGTAATTACAGATTAAAGTTACATTAATGAATGACTGAAACCGATTTTGTTTCTGCGCATTCTTTGTGTGCAAAAAAAATTCATGAAAAAGGCCTCCAAAATCGCAGTCAAAGGTGGTATCCTGCCTTAACAAAATAAAAACGAGCTATTTAGCAATAATATTTATATGAGCTTTCGACGTTTCGATCTTGGTTTAGATCTTCTTCAGGAAAGTTTAGAATATTGCTTTTGCTATTAGAATTGAGTCACCGTGCTATGGCACCGCGTGTGACCCGCGAGTCGGTTGGAATAAGACTAACGTATATCGTGAACACAACATCTGCTTTTAGAAGGTGAAAACAAGGTAAATACCGTTACCCGTTACAAAACATATTTAAGCTCCCTGAGATACAAAATTAAAGGATATACCGTTTACAATAACCAAGCATTCTTGCTCGTATGGTGTGTTATACACTCAAAGGTGTTAACGAGCAACTAAAAGTTACATACCAATCAGGAATATTCATGTTAATGATGAATCGGTACGCTTGGTATCTTTAGACGTTGTTTCCCTTTTTACTAATATTCCTGTCGATCTAGCCATACAGGTACTACATCATCGTTGGAATGAAATCAAGGAACACACCAAAATTGATCGAGAGGAATTTCTCCGAGCTGTTAAGTTTGTATTGGAATCAAACATTTTCCTATTTAATGGAGTGCATTACAAACAAGTGTTTGGAACTGCTATGGGGTCACCAATCTCCCCTGCAATTGCAAATATAGTAATGGAAAGATTAGAGACGATTTCCCTCTCGAAGGTACCTTTTAAACTTATTTTTTACAAAAGATATGTAGATGATATTATTACTTGTCTTAGACTTGAGGATTTGCAAACATTACTTGATATATTTAATGGCTTTCATGCTAGACTTCAATTCACACATGAAATTGAGAAGGATTCGTGTCTTAGCTTTCTTGGCACAATAGTAATCAGATCAAATTAACAAATTTATCACAAACTGGTATCATAAACCGAGTTGGTCGGGCAGATATATTAACTTCTTTTCTGCGCATCACATGCAACACAAGGTAGGATTAATTAAAGGACTAATTGATCGTGCGATTTTACTATCGAATCCGGAATTCCGACCCGCTAATTTGCTTCTTTTAAAAAACACCTTGAAACGTAATGGGTACCCTATAGAAATGGTTTCTTCTATTATTAAAAAAGGTACATTTGAAATTTACCATCCTATGTTAACAGAGAGACGGAAAGAATTAAGAAAAAATGAAATAGGATCAATTAGTTGGAAGAACACCCTTGTATTACCCTTTTGTAACAATATTTCTAATGACATAAGAAGAATCTTTAGAAAAGCCGGAATTCACACTATGTTTAAATTACCATTTTACACGAAACAATTGTTCCCTTTGATTAAAGACAAAATACCTCTTTTAAAACACTCTAACATCGTATATTCAATTCCTTGCTTGGGTTGTAATCAGGTTTATATCGGACAAACATCTAGACTTTTAGAAAGACGAGTATATGAACACAAAAGAAATATTTTTTTATCTCCCTTACAACATACGGCTCTTACCAAGCTTTCGTTAGAGTTTGATCATAGGTTTGATTTTGACAATGTTAAGATTGTTGATAAAGAAACTGACTTAAATCAGAGAATTCTTTTGGAGACAATTCACATGATTAAACAGCCTAGCGTAAATCTTAGGTATGAAACACCTAAAATACAAGAATATTACGCAACATTATACTAAAGAAGTAATGTCTTATGATGTTTTTGCTCCATAGAATTTCCTATGATCGAACTAATTTTCTACATATCAGTTGATTGGTATGTAACTTTTCGTTGCTCGTTAACACCTTTGAGTGTATAACACACCATACGAGCAAGAATGCTTGGTTATTGTAAACGGTATATCCTTTAATTTTGAATCTCAGGGAGTTTAAATATGTTTTGTAACGGGTAACGGTATTTACCTTCTTTTCACCTTCTAAAAGCAGATGTTGTGTTCACGATATACGTTAGTCTTATTCCAACCGACTCGCCGGTCACACGCAGTGCCATAGCACGGTGACTCAATTCTAATAGCAAAAGCAATATTCTAAACTTTCCTGAAGAAGATATAAACCAAGATCGAAACGTCGAAAGCTCATATAATTATTATTGCTAAATAGCTTGTTTTTATTTTGTTAAATTGACCGAACCTGTGCGCCGAAATCACATATATTAATTATTACGGTCGAAATAAAATTTATAAATAACTTATAGATAATGATATTCAAGATGATAAATTTTGATTTATGTATAAATCACTTATATATTAATAAGCTTCTTATTGTATAATTATCTCGTGATATATAAATAATTTGTATATCTATATATATTTAATATATTTAATTAAGGTAATATATATTTATTCATACACATATAATTAAATATAAACGTATTTATATAAATTATTTATTTTATAATAAGTTCATTATTGAATCCATATCTTTTATATATAAATCATTTGAAAATATATAGATGCTTAAATAATCTATTATTATATAAATAATTTATATATATATAATTATATAATAATAAGTAGATAATTTATTATTATATAAATTATTTATATATATATCTGGAGACGCGGTAGCGTCTCGACGCCAAGTACAAAAAAGACACCCTGTATAAAACACCCTGTATAAAACACCCTGTATAAATGTCGATCGACTGCCCCCGCCGTTTATCCATGTTTCGAGACCCTGCATATATATGTCGACTGTCGCTACCGCTATCCTTTACTCGTCGCCAGGCTATTCTGAAACTTATTTCATTAATATCTCATCACCCCTGCAATATTTTTTAAATTTAAAGGCATTTTTCTTATGTAAACCGCATATAAGCTTTCGAATAAGACCAATTCCGAAAAAATCGGTCCACGCATGCTAGAGATATCGTAATATCGTCTCATGAAATTTCAGAAAGTAAGAGAAAATTTTTCTTCTTCAGTCGAAATTTTGTCGTCGTCGACATAATACGTATACACACACACCTATCAGTTTCGCACACATGTTTCGTTCGTCGACTCTCGGGATCATTCCACAGAGTATATATCCTTATATATACCCTTATACTCTTATATACCTACCCTTATACCCTTACACCCTTATATACCGTTATACCCTTATACCCTTATACTCATATATATTCCCTTACACCCTTATACTCTTATATATACACCCTTCTATACCTTTATAACTTTACACCCTTATATACCCTTATACTCTTATATACCCTTATATCCTTACATCCTTATGCCCTTACACCCTTATATACCCGTATACCCTTATACCCTTATACCTTTATACCCTTATACCCTTATACCCTTATACCCTTATACCTTTATATACCCTTATATACCGTTACACCTTTTACCATTTACCCTTATACCCTTCACCCTTGCACCCTTCACCCTTGCACCCTTCACCCTTGCACCCTTCACCCTTGCACCCTTCACCCTTGCACCCTTCACCCTTGCACCCTTTACCATTACACCCTTTACCATTACACCCTTTACCATTACACCCTTTACCATTACACCCTTTACCATTACACCCTTTACCATTACACCCTTTTTGGTGCAATAAAATTTACCTTAAGAAGTTATACCCTTTTTTGACCAAACATGGCGGAAAAATCGACGAAGAATTTATTAAATGTCCACATGTACAAACTCAATCTAACAATCGGGAGAAAGGATTTTTTCTGAAATTTTCTATTAAAACCTGTAGAGATTAGGTTGATGCATAGTTAAACTGAAGGACTTATTACCAAAGAATGATTCAAACAAAAAAATTGATTAGTTGATTATGAAAACCTGTTTTATTCATCATCAAACCTTAACTACCCCATCTTGTCCCACCTTCCCCTTCAAGCTCAACCTAACAGTCGGGATTGCGGAGTTGTTGCGAGTGCATTTGCTGTTTCGTTATTATTCATCAATAAATTACCAGACAAAGTAACGTACAATCATGCGTTAATGCGTCAACATTTGATCCAAATGTTTCGATCTAATCATCTGGAAGATTTTCCATGCATTCAGGATAAAGAAACAATTAATACGTGTGTATGAATATGAATTTGCAAATAATAGTACAATTAATCTTTGAAAAAAGAAGTGAGATCCCCTCAAAAACTTCAAAAAAGTAAAAAAATTACGCCAAGTACATCAAATCAAGTAAATCACAAAACATAGAAGATAATAATAATTACAAAATTAAAAAAAGATGTGAAATCAGAACGAGCTGCAAGTACATAAAGGTGTTTGCCAATGTATTAAATAATATTAAGCAGATATATTTTTATAGAAATAAATATTTTAATACGAATAAATATTTTATTCAAAATACTCAACGATCGCACGGTTTATTAAGAATTATGTACCTGGAAGGAATTGTTATTGTAGACAGCACAAGTAGTAGAGGAGAACGCGCGGCCCGCCAGCATTGCACACACTTGCCACTTTAAAAGAAAATTTTCATAAACCTAGTAAAATAGATCCAGCAAAAGAATCCGAGCAGTTAATCTAATACTAAACAATGACTACATTTTTCGAAACTCTTTCTATCTTACCAGCATTTTTCAAACTGGTGGGATTCATAAGTTCAATGACAATGGCAATGACTTAAAATTGTATACGCATGTTATTTACTGAAATGCCAGTTTATCGTCCCACGTAGGAATTTTTTATACCAATCATAATTTGTTTCTTATGGTAAAAAAGGCATTTTACGGTTTTGTATAAATTTCACATTTTTAACCACAATTGCCCGCAGTTTTAATGTAAATAAATATATTTCGAAAACTATGCAGCACGAAAACCACGATTTTAATGAACAAGTATATATGCGAGTTTTCATTTTGTGATGATTACGCAAAAAGTTGGGATTCCCACCAAGCACGCGTATTTTTTTGCGTAGAGCTCCGGGCGACGTGTAATAACTACTCCATTTGCAATGGGATTTCAACTTTTTAAACGATTTCATTTAGCTTCACTCCTCTGTCCGTTTGTTTGTTTCAAATTTTCTAACTCAATTTTAACCCACTTCCACGAATTCAATAGACTTGAAATCAGCCTCTCGGGTTCTTCTCGAAAACGACAAAAAGTCGATGCGTTGCCCAGTAGTACCGCGGTCTCCGTAAACACAAAAATCGAGAGATCCATCACGTACAAATAGTTAAATTTTTTAGGTCGTTCAATTAGTTGTGTCAATTGTGTCGTTATTAAAAAAAAGCATTTAAAACCGTCCCAGACGACAATAGACGACAAGTGTAATTAAAAACACAATAAAATATAAAAACAATTTTAAGTTAAACGATTTTATTTAACTTGATCAAAGATGCACAAAAACTAAAAAAAAATTGAACTACAATTACGATGGTGTTTTTTCACTTTAAATAAAATCATGGGCAGATATTTCATAACAAATTCATTTGTATAATACGAAATATCTATCCTAAAAAATGATACGAAATCTTTTTGAAGCAACAAAAAAACTTATTTCGTTAATATCATTTTACGTATTTATATATTAGTTTGTTAATCTGCACATATTTGAATTGATGTATACAGTTCTGTAGATCCTGCCAAATATGTGTAAGTTGGTTAGAAATATCTAATACGAGCGTTGCTGGGGGATATATGATCTAGGAATTCGGAGTATGTAGGTATACATAACGTGCTTACGTACTGTGGAGAACAACACATAAATACATACCTTTTTGCGATGCACGTGTGATATGCGATTTCATGGTATGTTGTATGGAATGCGCGTGTAATGTATGCGCGGTATGTGCTACGTCGATATCACGCCGGAGCGTCGTATATATGGAGGAGGCATATATACATGCACACATAAGCATGCATATGTGTACGTACATGCATATATACGTTTGCAAACAGAATAACTTGTGGCTACTACTTTGGTATAAATGTCCTTCGTGATCGATCTTCGTTTGCGGTTTGATTTTATAAGTACATCCTTCCTTTGACTTTCCCTTTTCTCTTTGCATACATACATAATGCACTTACATAAGTAGGTACAGAGTTTGGAATGATGTTTGTAACATAAAGAATTGTTTTATTTTCAATAGAAGACATCTTCTTCTTCTTCTCTTTTCCTCTACATATATAAACGAAAACGTGTGTTTTCCTGCTCCCTCACAACTCAGGAACTAATAGATCAATTTCGATGCGGGTCTTTTAGCGTGTAGTACAATTCTCGGGGAAGGTTTAAGGCTATATATCATCTCGATATTACTAAATAGGACTGAGTAATAAGCGAAATAGTGGCGGGGATGCTTGCGAGTCACATCGTTAGTTGCATGTTTAATAAATAGTCCAGTGAAATTAGGATATGTCTTCGGAATAAATCCTGGCTAGCTAAATTTTGGTATGGGCCTTTATTTCGTCGTTTTAAACAATATGTCAAAAGTCCTCATCGATCCGACATCTGCTAAGAATTTTACAGAGGGTTGAAGGTAAAAAAATGCTGTTTTTCGCGAATATCTCGTTATCTAGCAGTTTTGCGACAAAAATAGTTATTATATAATGTATAGCCTAGGAAATTCTCTACGAAAAAGGTTCTATGAGTTTTTTTCGTAGGAGTAACCATTTTCGTGTGTGCCGGGTTACCAAGTTTCAACCCCCATACTTTTGACAAGGGAAGATTCCGAACCCGGAAATTCTAAAAATTATGAAACTGTAAATATGTAGGGGAAGTCCTCCTGAGTAAAACGCAATTTCGGTTGCTGCTCAAATTCACTCTAAGGGGGTGAATTTGACACCTGAAAATACGTTTTTATATGGATTTTGTGTTACAACTCACGAACCGTAAGAACTGTAAGAACTATAATTTACCAAATGTTAGTCCTAATTAAGGGGGAACACCACTGTGACGGCCGGAAAAATGAGCCCATTTTTAAGATTTTTTTAAGGAATAACTTACAGTTTTATTATAAAATTGTTATTACCTATCTTTAGAACAATGTCTTAAGAGACTATAAAAAAAAAGTAATAGAAAAACATGCATAGATTTCCATATACAGTTAATCTCCTACACCCCTCACAAGAAAAACATAGGTCGCTTATCGAAACGATATCTCTGGAACGGCACCTCTGAAATCAAATTTTTTTTTAATATAATCGTTATGAGTGTAGTTTCCGTTGTGCGTATCGATTTTTTGAGCGAAAACATATTTTTTGAAATACGCTCGAAAAACTATCCATTTTTTTGCCGATTTTCGAAACTTTTTCTTCCCAAGCGCACCATTTTTACAAAAATAATTTTTTTTAAAAATCGGTACGCACAACGGAAACTACACTCATACCGATTATATTAAAAAAAAAATTTGATTTCAAAGTTGCCGTTCCAGAGATATCGTTTCGATAAGCGACCTATGTTTTTCTTGTGAGGGGTGTAGGAGATTAACTGTATATGGAAATCTATGCAAGTTTTTCTATTACTTTTTTTTTATAGTCTCTTAAGACATTGTTCTAAAGATACGTAATAACAATTTTATAATAAAACTGTAAGTTATTCCTTAAAAAAATCTTAAAAATGGGCTCATTTTTCCGGCCGTTACAGTGGTGTTCCCCCTTAAGAGAAGTAACTTTTTCCTGAACACCTTTTTTCTATCCCCTACAGTTCGCGAGTAATAATACAAAATAAAAAAAATTTCAGGGGTGAATTGCACCCTCTTGGAGTGAATTTGGGCAGCAAACGAAATTGCGTTGTACTCAGAAGGACTTCCCCTACATATTTACAGAGTTTCATAATTTTTTGAATTTCCGGGTTCGGGATCTTCCCTTGTCAAAAGTATGGGGGTTGAAACTTGGTAACACGGCACACATGAAAATGGTTACTCCTACGAAAAAAACTCATACAACCTTTTTTGTAAGGAATTTCCTAGGCTATAAATTGTATAAAAATTATTTTTGTCGCAAAACTGCTAGATAACGAGATATTCGCGAAAAACAGCATTTTTTTTACCTTCAACCCTCTGTAAAATTTTTAGCGGGGGTCGGATCGATTGGGACTTTTGACATATTGTTTAAAACGACGAAATAAAGGCCCATTCCAAAATTTAGCTTGCTGGGAATTATTCCGTAGATTGGGCAGATTTCCGTCTAATTCTACTGGACTATAAAGAAGTCATGGCTCGGCCGGCTCGCGGTGGGTAGTACGCGACGCGACCGCCAGGTGGCGACCGGGCCGAGCGCTTCTCGCAGGTGGGATGCAGCGGTAGACACAAATCCGTGAAAAACAATTTCAGGATATTGCACTGATCAACCCCTAAGGGGATGAAAAGAGGTAAACTGTGTTTTCATGGAGTCCTTAATATCTCTTAGGCCCGAAGCGAAGCGCGGGTATATTTGCTAGTAATATATAAAGCAGAAAGTGTTTGTGTGCTTGTCTGTCGCCTAAAAACTTTCGAACGGTAAACTCTGGGGTCGCCAAAGGTGTCCCAGCTCTTTATGCCTAGCGAATCCAGATGAATGTGACTATTTTCACAAAAAATAAGCAAAAAATTTTTTTTTATCAAATCAGAATCTAAATTTCTGGCGAAACGCAAACTCTCCTGAAAAGCAGAAGACTGTATCAGTCAACTACTATCTCCTTTTAAAAATTTAGGAAAATGTACATTCCGTTATCAATAAACGGAGCCTGAGATGTTTGAGGAAGCGTTAACGTTTTGAGTGGCGTCGACGTGCTTTCATGCCCTGGGATTTGTATCCTGTGCACGGTTTTCGCGTGTGTTCATGTCGATATGTTCTGGAAACTATTGAAACTATTGTCTGAAAGTCTTTGAGTGTTTCCTTTGAGAAGAAATTAAGCTCGGGATTCGCTTTGTATTTCGTCACCTCAGCGATCCTTCGCTCGCGCGGAAGTCGAGCCTTTAATGAGTTATCTAATAATGAAAATTTTAATGTCTATTTTCTCCATTAGATCTTCGTGAAATTATCATCAAACAGATTGGCGCGATGCTTCTGATGAAAATTAAACGCGATTTCCCAGAAAATACGTTTTCCAAAACGGTGAACATAAAATCTCGAAAACCGCTCCAACGATTTGAAGGAAAATTTACAGGGGGGTGCAGGAAACTATTTCCCGCAATGTGTCGGGAGCACATTTTCAATATAAATGCTTAAAAAAAAGATAAAAAATATTTTTCCTACATAAAAGGATAAAATCATATACACAAACATAAAAATTGTATTAATTCGTTTATCAAAATTTTGCTCCCGTCACAAGATGGAGACTGTCTTACAGATTATAAAAATCCCTTTACTTTGTGTTTTAAGTAATTCACCTGCCCGGAATCATGTCCACCATCAGACGGTGCATCGCGTACACGCTTTCACATTTATATTTATAACTATGCCGGAAACTTTAAGGGGGTATTCTACATGCAAAAATAAGACGAAGATCATGAATGACGAAATCGCGTTTGAGGCTTTCATACCGAGTTAACAATTATCGGAGATACGCGTCAAAAGCTTCTGACGCGACGGATTTAGACTACTGCCGGCGCGCAGTAGTTCATAGTTAGCTAGGCCAGGCGACAGCAGTAGCGTAGCTATCTGTAGGAAGACCCACTTGGATGTATGCATGTATACGTGCTGTTTGAGTCCGATCGCTCGCATGCAGAGAGAGGAATTGAAGTGTTTAACACTTAATACTTTCACGCCTGACTGTGTTTCCATTCGAACCGCTCGACAAGGGCAGTGCATACATGGAATTCGCGAAGAGTAAAAAGGGAAAAAGAAACAATGAGCACCTTCGGCTTAATTACTGTCAGCGTTTCAACAGCCAAGGGTGATAAGGCCTGGCTCCGGAATGAATCCCACTAATGAAAATTTACATATTTATATTTATCAAGATTTATTAGATTCTCTTAGATTTTTCATGGTTTATTAGATTTCTATTAAATCTTCGTGAGAAAATCTGGCCGACCGGCTGACGGCTGAGACAGAAATAAAAACCAACGTAGATAGTATTTTATTTATTAAACTTAATGTTATAAAATTACAATTTAATATGATTTATTTATTTTTATTTAATGCAGCGGCTATATGATTCGGGTGAAATTTTTCGCGGACCTGTAGAAAATTTCCGCGGACCACCGGTTGAGGAACACTGGTATAGCTCTTGGGAGCTGGTGTTCCTGCTGCGTTCGGGGAATGGCCCCTTCCTCCGAGTAAACAAAAAAAGTGGCGAGGATGATTTACAAACAGCGAGGGAGGAGAGCACGTATGCGCCATGTGGCGAGGAATTGCTATTTAAGGAATCTGTTTTACAATCATGCTAAGAGGCAGATTGAAAACGCCGATCCGGATTTAAGCTCTAGGCAAATTGTGGGCAGCGCTTAGAATCTAGCGTAATCTAAACAGTGCTTCGGGTATTGAGTTTAGTTAGCTCCTACGGTGACGATTAGATTCTCAGGGTATTGAGTTTAAGAGGTATGTGCTGCATATGTATATTGTTACGCAGCGGACGCAATTTACTGAACTAAACGCCAGCTAAGCCTTTCTCTATGTCATATTTGGAACTGTATCCAGTATTAAAGGAGCTCCGAGTTTCTAGTCCCTATTAAAATAACTTCTATATTGTACATTTAGTATTCTAATATCCATACTATATGTAGAGATATGATAATCATTATCATAATTTTAATACTGTTATTTGGTACATAATAAAGTCACTCAACTGTAAGAATTGAAAGGTAACGCACAAAGCCTATTTCAGAAAATCTATCTTTTCAATTTTGATTCTGAACTGCCTACGTATTACATGAATTTTTGAGCATATAGAGCATTAAAAATCACCAGAAAAATAAAGTGCAACTATACGAACTCAGAATCAGCCACGTCAATAAATAATTCCAGTATCGAAAAGTGACGAAAAAATTGTCACAAAGGTGGCGGATAAATTTGTTTTGGTTTTGAAAGTATTACTTTGTGACTTGATTATAAGTATGACATGTCAAATTACATTAATATTCCAAAATCAACGTTGTAGTATCGTACCCCATCAATTTCTTAATAATTAATGAATATAAACGACATGTAATGGTAAAAATATCAAGTAAATGTGAAACGAGAAATACAAACAAAACCTTTCCAGCTTATACCCTATTTTATGCGTGCTATAAACATTTAAAAGAATCAAGGATGATTGATGTCCCTTTTTACCAGTTTATTTTAGCTGATAATAATGTAACAATGCAGTTTTATCGATTTAAACTTTATAATAAATTAAATATCAACATAAAATCAATGTAAAATATTCTACAATAAATTCGCTTTTAGAAAAATACAAAATATATATAAATAAATTGATCATGTTTCCTAGATCGTGGCACAAAAAGATTAATAAGTTGAGTAGGTACAATATCCAATATTAACTTGCGTTTAAATTAGTACCAAATACGAAATATAACATAAAATATATTAAGTGGTACGATATAGGCAACCCTCCCGTATATACATATACCAAACACAAGGGGAAGACCGCAAGAAAAAGCTGTTTTACTATACACGTTACATTCATCTCACGCTGATATTCTCTGGAAAACATTGAGAGTATTGTCCAAGACTCGCCCAATGTTTACTTTCAAAACAAAGCGAGGTGGGAGATCGCTTTGTACTTCGCCGCCCTTAACGACCCTTCGCTCGCTCGGCAGTCCCTACCGTATATCCTAATTCCTAACGAATTTCACTGGGTCGTAAATTCCGTCACGCGTTTTTCGCGACGAGATAAGGTCTTGTAATAATTTTAATACCACAAGATTGATTAAACGAGTACAAAAATATATTTCAGTAAATCACAAAGAACAAATAATAAACGAAACATCCCATACAGCACACCTCGTTGCAGCAGTATTGCAGGGACGTTGCTGCAATATTACGTTGTTGCAGGTTGCATTGCAATATTGTAGGAACGATGCTGCAATATTGTTTTGCATTATTGGATTGGCAACGATCGTAGAATATTGCAGCAATATTGCAAATTCGTTGCTGTGCAATGTTCCGTTGGCAACGATCGTACAATTTTGCTGCAATATTGTACGATCGCTGCCGTGCAATGTTCCATTGGCAACGATCCTGCAATATTGCTGCAATATTCGACGATCGTTGCCGTGCAATGTTCCATTGGCAACGATCCTGCAATATTACTGCAATATTGCGCGCACATCGACGTGCAATGTTCCAGTGGCAACGGTCCTACAATATTTCTGCAATATTGCGCGCACATCGACGTGCAATGTTCCAGTGGCAACGATCCTACAATATTGCAAGAACGTTGCCGTGCAATGTGGGGCGGTGTGTCGCGTGTAAGGTACTTTGATCAAATAGTTTCTATTAGATCTGTATAAAAGTATCATCAATGGAGTGGTGAGATTCTCCCGATGAAAATAATTCGAAACTCGACCAAATTCGGACTACTTTTATTTACATGTAATATGCAATAATCGGTCTATGGAGTTCAGAACTGATTCCAATTACGCATCATTAAAGAAGTCACTGGCGATATGCTAGCAAAAAAAAGTGGAGAAGAATTCCCCACCGCTAAACATCCCATCGGGTCACCACGCATGCGCGCGACCGTCGAACCAATCAACGCCAAGATGGGAAACGAACCGACGCCAGCGCCACGGCAAGCCAACTAACCAAACCAAGTGAGGCCGCGGCCAACCTGCGCCGCCGGGGAATCGGTTGTCGAGCAACAGAAAAGATGGAACCTAGGTGGAGGCGAGCAAATTCGAATTATAGCTGTCGATCTCTTCTATGCAGTGGCGGACTGACAAGAATATTGAACGGAAAAGATTTTAGGGTACGCAAAATTCCGTACACTTTGGCTATATTTAATGGAAGTATCGAAATCGTTATAAAACGTGGATTATCCATTTAATTTGATAAAAAGTACAAAATTCGTGGTTACAAGAAATATTTTCTCGATGTCTGCCTATAATGCCAAGCACCACTGGCCCCCGTGCCCAGAACCACCTATATTATTTGGTATGACCCGAGAACACGGTATCAAATCATAAACAAATATCCCAGTAACGAGATGCAAACAGTGCGTTCACGGGACAACTGAGATGGTAGTAATGGTAGGTAACCAAAAGGGATGAAGACAAAAAGAGACGAGATCGACGAGGCGGGAGAGTGCATGGGAGAGTACGAACGACGAGAAAAAGAAGAAGTTGCGAGAGGGACAAGAAAATCAAAGGAAACAGAAGAATATCACGTAACAAAATATGAACATTAAGGTATAATATAAGAACATATACTTGGAGAAGAATAATATGCCAAACAAGAATATAAAATGATGGAAAACTCTAATCCTTTCCTTTACTTCAGCATCCACCGAATAAGCAGACACAACGAGCTTATTGTACTTGAATCGTACGAAATAAAAGTCACAACTATGCCAATTATGTATATTTAAGTTGTTCCTTGATGTATTTAATAATGAAATCCGAAACCAGAAACGATAAGGCTGAATTATTATGTTTAGTATTATGACCTTTACTATTTGTTACGGATTTTCTAATGCTTTTCATTTTATATTGAGGTTATGTTGGTGCCTCGTGATGCACATACACTAAGGGACAGAATCGGCTTCCCTTAGGAAATTTGGCACCGTTGCATGTCACTAGGCATAACTCAGTGGTTCTAGTGACAAGCAACGTTGCCAAATTTCCGAAGGGAAGCCGATTCTGTCCCTTAGTGTACATGGAAAATCACAGTAGTGAAATCGCTAATTTGACTTAACTTTTAATAACAATAATAAGCAAACGCGTATACGAGGATTTAAGCAATTTAACGTTAAAGTTTCGACAAACTAACACAGCAGTTTATTTATTTAAAGTGATGCAGAGTATTTACATCGCATGTCAGTTCAACCTAGGGGTAATGTACATTAATATTTTCAGTGCAAGTATCTACGGCGACATTTATACTTACAGGACACCCCTTTGCCTGTTATGAAAAATCAATTTTTAAAAAGAAATTTAAAATTTTATAGACGCGTCTTTAAAATTATGGGACAAAATTCGGAGGAAGAGCTCACACACGTATAACAGCTTTCATGGAAGGTGCCCAAGCGTTGAGATTTTTCAACTTTATCCCCGGGGTTAATCAGAAATTTTATCCAATTGAATAAAAATTTTAATTTTATACTTATTTGCAATAAAATTTTCCTATTTAGTTTTGTATGCCTGAATTTTCGAGTTTCTATTTAACGCAGTAAGAGAATCATGAAAAATACTGTACTTTATAACATTGTGTAAGATATTCATACCCATACAGCACACTCTCGTTGCAGTAAAGTTGCAGGATGGTTGCAGTGCAATATTGCAACGCAACATTGATGCAACTATGCAGCAATAATTCTATGCCCGCCCTGTGCAATGTTGCACGGCAACGTCGCAGCAACGTTACATCGACATTGCGCTGCAACCATCCTGCAACGTTGCCGCCACGAAGTGTGCTGTATGGGAGTGTGTGCGATGCGCTTGTGGCCAGCGGAGTGCTTCCAAATCGCTAAAAAGCGGCAAATCCCGCAAAACGCACTTCAATTTAGTCAGAAATCGGTGCTGGGGGGTTTTTGGAGTCGTTGATTACGAATCTGAAATTCAAAAATTTAAAAAAAAATGGCGAATCAAATATGGCGGACGCGTATATCAGAAACATATCAACTTTGGTCTAAACTTGGTATCCTAAAGTTTTCGAGGTCGCTGATTACGAATCTGAAGTCAAAATTGCAAAAAAAAAAAAAACAAATAGCGGATCTAATATCACTGGTATAAACGTTGTCTTCAAGTTAATTTTTGTGAAAATTGATTATTTCCCGATTTTTTACTAAAACGATATAATTAGAATGTCGAATTCAATATGACGACGATAATTTCAAAACTTTTTTTAAAAATTATTTTGAAAATTTTACTTTTTCCGATTCTAGTGAAAAACTCAACATTTCTGCGTTTAGTAGGTTACGTAGTTTAAGTATATTGTCGAAAATAATAAAAGAAATCTAAGGATTATTAAGTGTTGTTTGAAATAACGAATGCTGTTTTATTCCTATACTAAATATACTTGGCACTTTAAATTTAAATATCTTAAAAAACCGCAAATTTTCTCAAGTGGAAATCATACTTGACATGTTACTTTATATCAAGAAACATGTTACAGTATTTCGTAATTTTACTGGTGTTTGGAGAGGGCTTGTTTGCGTTACAATAAAGTGTTGTGAATAGGTACAGTTGATTTTAAAGAATAAAAAAGAAAAGATGAGCAATGCATCTCTGATCTTAAAAAACGTATATAAATCGAAAGCAGATTTATAGAATTCTACCCATGATTCTTAACATAACAAAATAATAAATACAAGATGCATGGCACGAAGTCGTCAAAGGTATTGTTTATAAAAATGTGGGACATTTTTTCAGGGTCAGTGCTATTCACTAAAATAACACATAAAGTTGGTATATGCATATGTCCAATAATGGCTAGTTTTGCAGTTATGAGCATTATTTTATATTCCGTAAAATACGGTCCCGAAACGCCTATTAAAGTGGCATTTAACGAAGCCCAGCTGTGTTTCCGCGGATCGATATATTGATTATCATTTCGCCTTTGTTTTTTAAGGACGAAAAGGAAAGGATATGAATGAAAATATAGTGGAGGAAAAAGGTGGTATTATGGCCCCCTGCTGGTAATTCGGACCCCTCGTGATTTTCATGTTTTAACAAAAATATCTAGCAGTTAATAGTGCCATCCGCTGCACCTACTAGCTGTATACACAGAGGAGCATATTTATACTAGGTACAGCATAGTCGTCGCTGATAATAAGCATAAATAACATAACCTGGAAATCGAAAGTTTTTCGTCTACCCGAAAAATAAATATTTCTTGTAGGTTAGGAATTTTTTTTTAAAAAAAAAAGCAATTTTCTAAATACTAATTTAAAACAAAATGGCGGCTATTTAAAGTTGAAATCTTAATTATTTTCCCGTGATTTTTGCAAGGTAAAATCAGGATTTCAACTTTAAATAGCTGTCATTTTGCTTTAAATTAATATTTCGGAAATTCCCTCCGTTAATCAGAGGATACATTACTATACTAACGAAATCCTTTTTGTTTTTCGATTTTAGATAATCTGCTTCCGAATGGCAGCTTCTTGGATGTCTGTTGTTACTTTATTATAAACGTAAATATTTTACTACGAAAAAATTACCAAATGTTCTTTAAATGTTGCTCTTTTAAGCACAAAAAGTTCTGTAAAAATACATGCTTCGGTTTTTCCAAAAAAATTCACAAACATTCGCCCCTTGTCGGCCGCCTGACTAAGTAGGTATAACCCCTTAAGGCTGCCGTCTCATTTTTGTTATGGTCCGAATCGATCGAAGCGCCCCTTGTAAACAGACGGACCCTAATGAAACTAATGCGGCCGGTAGAAAGAACTTCTACAGAGGTGACATCTTCAGGTACTCTGTGTAGACGAATTTTTGACGCATAGTTGCCGCATCTTCTGTTCTCTCTGTCTCTGCCGCGCTGTTGCCAAAGCTCTTTCTATCGAGAAGTCTTGAAGGAATAGGTACGGTACGAGAGCTGCGTCTAGCGTCAGAGCCTCGCTGAACGTAAAAGAGGATAGCAGTAATGAAAGATAGAGAGGTTCGGGAGTGAGGTTAGGAAACATGTCGATGAAACAATACTAATATGCGTATCAATATCTTTTTATTTATACGTAGAAGGATGTGATATCGGGGAAGGGGTGTGAACCCTAAATCTAAATTTGTAGCTTCGGGTATTTATTAGTTTCCGAAATATTAATAAAAATTGTTAATTTTTTTGAAATTTTTTTTGGACGTTGGTGCAGGCCTCCCTACCAGGGAGCCCCTTCGTCCCCCTATTTTTTTTTTTTGAAATTTTGTAATCAGTCTCATTTTTAGCATCGCCAAACTCACCTCGGTTTGCTACCCATGCCGCGCTACTCTACCCCCCACCAATACTAATACCCGGGACAAGTTGGGAAGTGGAATGCGTTGTGTCGGTATAAGTCGACAGAAATATTGTTAATAGGGGGGACCGTGGTAAAGTGATTAAAAAAGGTGTACCCGTTTATGCACAATTACCTCAGTATCTTTTGAACGCATTAATTGCCGAAGCTATAATTTTATATTTCGGGTCTGTCCACAACCCTCGTAATACCCACCAAGTTTCATCTCGATCGGCCACCGGTTGGGGCTAGATTAGTGCGGAGGGCGCGCAGGCGCGTAAAGCATGGTAGCGAACCGATGTGAGTTTGGCGATGCTAAAAATGAGACTGTGGTTACAAAATTTCAAAAATAAAAAGTAGGGTAACGGAAGGGCTCCCGGGTAGGGAGGCCAGCAGCAACGTCCAAAAAAAATTTCCGAAATAATTAACAATTTTTTATTAATATTTCGGAAACTAATAAATACCCGAAGCTACACTTTAAAATTTAGGGTTCACACCCCCTCCCCACACCTCCCACAAAACCTCATCTCGATCGGCCACCGGTCCCTTTCGGAAGTACAGCCGAAAACATTAATTTTTTGGAAAAGCATATGTTAGTTTTTTGTGTTGCAAAATGGGATTTTTGCAAATAATTCATTCTAGTTCACACGATAACCACACAGACTAAGAAAAATTTTGCGCTTTTTGTTTCCGATGACTGCGACAGCCAGAATCATGTTCGCCAGCTACAAACTTTTTTAAACCCTTCTTACTGCTATCATTATAAATTTGAACAAAATTATTATTGCATACAAAAATTTAAACATTTTTCAAATCTCAATTAACCCTCCGTATCCTGTGCCTGAGTCAATTTAAACACACTGCTTGAGGTCGTTAACACACGGTGATGGAACTGTGTATGTAAGTCGCGGTCAAGCGATTATTTAGCTGTCGGGGGTGTCATAAAAGCATAAACTGGGCCTTTCCAGTGACCGTGTTGGGGTAACAATGGGAAGCTCGAGACAATACCATATTTTTCTTGGAGAAAACAAAATGGGCATACGGCCTCTGCAGTCATAGAATTCTCCACCACGAGACCTTATACCGAGGAGTGGGAATGAAAATACCACGGTCGAGCTCGAAGGCGCACCGACTGCCCTAGGGCAGACTTAGTGTGTACCCCTGGTGTATGTCTTACTTCATACCAAACAACTTTGTACGAAACGTGGCAATTGTCAGAATGTTATTCCGTTTGGGTCCGAATATTTTTGGCGTTGTCACATTTTGCCACATTCAAAATTGTTTTATAAATACAGACCCTCAAAGTACACAACTTTCCTCGATCTTTTGAAAATTACCTTTCGTATTTGGCAAAATGATATTTAAATCCTCCTTATTTTCAAATGGACTGTAACATATTTCAATTTGAACAAAATCCCAAGAGTTTATCCAGATATTATCTTTGCCCATCTCTGTTCTCCAGCCGTTTCGCCGTGATTCATTCAAGCCTCCCTGACGACAAAATAGTAATAGGGGAAATGCGGCAACAGCGCGATGCGACTCTCCATACTCATCGGCAACTATGTCTTTCCTACATTTATCGGCTAGCTTGGACTTCCACCGGTTCTGATGCTACATGGGGCGAATATACCATAAGCGCCGGTGGCGGAGAATCCTTGAAGCCTCATTCTGCCATTTCTCGAGTCTGACTCAGTACACGATTCATAAATTCATTATTATTTCAACGTACGGTGGTCTGGTGCGTTCAAATGCACCAGACCACCCTGCACGAATGTCTACTGGAGGCAACTATACCCGCAAAAACTACCTTTTTGCCGATTCCAGGACGAAAGTTGGTTGAAACGGTTTGTTTTCTACATCGCGTATACGCATACGCTGGTGCTACGTGGCACGACTATACCAGTGGCGCCACCAACGGAGAAGCCTTGAAGCCTCATTCTGTCAGTTTTCGAGTCATAAATTCGTTATTATTTCAACGTACGGTGCTTATTAGCATTCAAACGCACCAGACCACCCTGCACTGATGTCTACTGGAGGCAACTATACCCTCAAAAACTTCCTTCTTGCCGATTCCAGGACGAAAGTTGGTTGAAACGGTTTCGCGTATACGTACACGCTTTTCCTAGCTTGTGTGAGCGTACGCACACATTCAATGCCCGGTGAGACAGCAGCCTTAAGAGAGTTAAGTGTTGGGATATATTTGTAACCAATTATTATTATAATTATATATTTATAATTAGTATTGGCCCCCCATAATGGAGGGTAATATGGCCCCCGATGTAAGGCGTCGTCAGCTTCTCTCACAAGTGCTTAGGTCGCCGTGCAGCTTTAGAAGATTCCATGAAAAGGAGGAATATGCGTGCGACTTTTGTTTATAAACAATAGAACTTACTTTATTATTTTTCTCTTGATCTCTAATATTAATAAAGAATTATGTTTTATGACTTTTGTTAGGGGGGCATAATAAACACCCTGTGTAGATACTAGCTGATGGAGACGCTCGGTAAAAGTTTTAACGTTTCGACGTGAATGTTCGCCGAGCGGTCGCAAACGTTTACTCGAACTGCGCTCTTGACGGAAGCACGAGCATAGACGTGGGAAATGTTCGAAAGTGAAGCGATACAGGTATACGTACGCACATGGATCGGCAGTTGGGCGAGAATTTGCGATAGTAGAAGCGGCTGAAGATGCCCTCTTATGCCAATTGCGGAATGCATCACTTACACTATCATGCCCTTTCCTATTTCCAGACCTTTTAAAATGCATTGCATTTCCTAAGATTCAGTTTATTACTATTTTCAATTCACATCGGGCTCAATTTAGTACGAATGCTATTTTAACAGTTGCCATTTATATTTTTAATAGTTGCCATTATAATAGTGACCTGTACTGCGTATGTACATATGTACGATTCCTCTTCATCCTCAGGCACATGTCCCGCGGCATGGAAAAATTCGGTTATACGCCCCATACTGAAATCACACGATTCGAGGGACGTTCGGCAAACCGGAAATTCAGAAAATTATGAAACTTTAATGCAAGTGGAGTGATTCATCCGTAACGCAAGCCTCATTTTTTGTTGTTGCCAAGGGTTTGTCGGTTTTTAAAAACCGTTTTTTTTTACAAATTTGTAAAATTCGAAAACAGGTTTTTAAATTAAAAAAAAAAATAGTTTTATGTAGGTACTAGAATTAATATGTAAAAATTAATTAATCATTTAATTAAAAACGTTAACATTTTGACTTGTAGTAAGTAACAGTTTACAGTAAAACTACTCTTCTTGAGTTCATATTTTCGGAACAAAAATACTAAATGAAATTTAGATTTATAAATCATCTTTTGTACGGATTTTAGTTATTTTAGTTTTTTTCATTCGGTTTTGAATGCAGTGTATTTTCTTGTGTTATATTTTTGTGGGTCCATAAATATTAAATGAACTTAAAAATTTGTACGGATTTTAGTTTTTTTTTATTTATTTGGTTTTGCATAGATAGATTATATTTGATTTTTAGAACTGAACAGTTTTAAAATAAGTATAAATATTTATTTTCTATTTTAAACATATTTTTTGTGAAAATTCGAAAACCGGTTCAACCGGTTTTTTAGGAATAGTGGAATTCGAAAACCGTTTCTTTTCAAAATACAGTTTTTGTATAAACCCTAGTTGCCATAGTGCAGTTTTTGGGGGTGAAATCACCCCTTGAAAAAAATTTTGAATTTTCTTTTCCGTGGAATATCTCGAGAATGGTGAGAGACATCGAAAAGAAGTTTAAACAAAAGTTGCATCCTTTTGTTTATACCTACAAAACTGCGTTAAAATAATTCTCAAAGAACTCAATATTTTTCAAGTTACCCCCACTACCAGCCCTTAAAATTAAGTTTTTGGATTTTGTAAATATATGCTGAAATATATTTGAATAATCTCTTTTCATACATATAAATAGTTTATGTGTTAAATTTTTTCTTGTAAACAAACATAACCTTTATTATCGAATTTGAAATCCATTTTAGCAGTTTCCATTAATAAAATGGTTTCTTAAAGCGATATTTAAATTATTAATAATATAAAGTTTAGGCAGCTTTCAATTATTCAAGCCAAACGGTAGTCATGGTGCAGCAAAAATATTTTTTTTAGATACAAGTTTTTTTTAGTTCCATGTTTTTAAAATGCTTGTCCTGCAAAGGAAAGGTATACAAATTAAGGGACTGTTCGAACAGTCGGTCCCAACCAGCGAGCTCTTAACGAATAAATATTATAAATACTGTATTTCACAGCTTACAATAATTAATCATTGCAAGGAGACTGGGTTATGATTTACCAGCAAGGGAACATTTATGCTTTTTTTTTAATAAAGTGATAGTTTAATACCACGACTCAGGCTAAACATTAAAATTACGTGGCAGTTAAGTAAGTGGCAGTTGATTTTCACGCCGCAAATGTATGTACATTCTACCAACAGACTTTGTCACGCAATCCTTGCAAGCATGCACGCACTCCGCCCCACCTTCTTAAAACTAATGCTTCGAAACTTTCTTTCATCGACCTATGCCTCGAACCACCCTCTGATACCCTTCTGACACTACATTATTCTCTTAAAAAAAACTGTGAATACAGTGTTGAATTTCGTATGATTTGACGCGGTAGATTGTTGTGAAACATTTTATAACATTCATTGTCAGTGCAGCTAAACGACTGAAGTGCTTTTTATTTCACCATATTTGTTCCTTCTAAGCTGTGACGAGGATACATCACTTTCAAGGTGAAGTATGCATTTTTCTGAAACAATGATTTCGTTTAAAATGGTACAGCGAATTAATCAAATTAATAGCTTAGTATGAAGTATTTCTTATTTGCTTTGAAATTGTTTCATATGTATAAATGGAAGCCCTACAAGCAATCGTAGAAATGGACGAAAGCGAATACTATGTATAGGTTGATTCATTCCATTTTTAGTTTGGGGATGAAAAAAAAGAGGAAATAGAACAGGAAAAGCATCCGAGGAGAGATCGTTCGATTAAACTCCCCAACCTCATTTCGCTCGAACGCACGAATGTCGTTAACGAAATTCGTTAACGACTCATGCGATCCTGTCGTCTCGCGAGATTGCTTCCTAGCCCACTTCAGGCTACGATCCGGGCGATTTTCTAGCAAAATGGGGAACCCGCATCCCCACCGATCCCAACTGTGACGCCCCCGCTACTCGACATTTGCATCTATTTTAGAGTGCCAAAGTGCCTATAGGTACCTAATATACCTCCTGTTTAAATATTCCAAATGTTTCGTATTTTTAATCATTCTCCGGCCGTACTTGGGGCTCAGAATGTGACACATAAATTCACACCAAGTCGAGTAAAATTTCCTACAGACGAATTTTGGAAATGCAGAAACCTATATAAATCTAGTATACTACCTTGGAGTATCAATTATTGTTATTCTATTGGAATTATTGTTATTCCGTTCTATTGGTTGGAAAGGACAAAATATGTTGCTAGAGAAAAAAGTTCCTTAACACAAAAAAGATGGTGATTTCTAGGGTTTTTACAAAAACCGGATTTTGAAAAGAAACGGTTTTCGAATTCCACTATTCCTAAAAATCCGGTTGAACCGGTTTTCGAATTTTCACGAAAAAAGTAATTAAAATAGAAAATAAATATTTGTACTTATTTTAAAACGTTTCATTTTTTTTAATATTTATGAAATTACAATAATATAACAAAATAAAATATACTCTATCTATACAGAACCAAATAAATAAACAAAATTAAAGTAACTAAAATCCGTTCAATTTTTGAGTTCATTTAATATTTATGCATTCAAAACCAAATAAAAAAACTAAAATAACTAAGATCCGTACAAAATATAAATTATAAATCTTTATTTCATTTGGTATTTTTGTTCCGAAAATATGAACTCAAGAAGATTAGTTTTACTGTAAACTGTTACTTACTACAAGTCAAAATGTTAACGTTTTTAATTAAATAATTAATTCATTTTTACATATTAATTCAAGTATATAAAACCGGATTTTTGTTATTTTTAAAAACTGGTTTTCAAATTTTTCAAATTTATAAAATAAACCGGTTTTTAAACACCGACAAACACTAGTGATTTCGGATTTATTAGTGGTTTGTGAAATAGGGTCATTTCTGAGGTGATCCATTTTAGTTTATAAAAGAACGTGTCTCAGGGGATATACCGAATTAAAGAAAAATTCATTTATGTAGAATTGTCATGGAGAGATATTGGTAGCTAGGAGCGTCAAAAGTATGACAAGATCACGAGGGTATTATTCAAATAGATTCCATGTAGCATAATTGAGCAGGTTGCCATAACCCTTGGCAAGAAACAGAGGAACGAGGGGTGAAATTACTTCGAGCGAGGCGTGAAACTACTTTTCAGAAGGCGGTGGTGGGGCAACGCAAAAGGAAAGCGACCTATGACGCAATGGCTATAAAGGCAAAGAGAAGCTATTAATCTGTCAGAAGGAAGATGAGAAGCCAAGAGGGTGCTGTTGTGTTTTACCGTTTTATATAACTGTGTCGTCAGAGCAAACATGTGACTGACTGCGCCCCAACGTATTTTTCTTGGAAGAATGAGTGGAGAGACTTGAAATCGATTTTCTCAAAAACAAAACCTACTAACAAGGAGAGGTTCCCAGGTGTCCGCCTCCGATTACTTTGGTTTTTGGATATGTTCTAGAGGACCGAAAAATAAGATATAGGGTAAACCCGGCAGACGCGGTCGACCTAATATAAAATGGCTATTAATACTAATTTAGATATTACTTATTTTATCAGAACAAACCTAATATGTTCAGAATTTTATGCCGATTCAGAAAAACTGGTCGATATTTGCTTTAAGACAATATTTACTGTAAATCGGGTTGAAAACTGAAGTCATGACATCTGACCACCTCACCCGAGGTGCCGGGAGAAATGGTTTTCGTCGTTGGCAGAGACCACTCACATAATTATTCATGGAAAATTAACAAAGGATAAAGCAAAATGATTTATGAGTGAATACAACTACGGATTCATTGATATTTAATTTGTTTACGCTAAACAAGTAAAGAACACATCAAAGAAAAAGTGAATTACCTACTGGCGATTAGCAAGGCAAATGAATACAAAAGTGAATAAATAAACTAAATAAACAAAAATAATAAAAAAAAAAAAATAATAAATAAAAAAATAAACAAAAATAATAAAAAAATCATAACTCGACCATCTCACCTTTCTGCAGCGAGACATGGTCTTCTCGTTAGCTTTGAGAGGAAGAGTTAATATGGCCAAATACTTTGGCTGCATTGTCCCTCAATGTCTCTACTATCTTATTATTCCAAACATAAAGGAAAATAAACTTAGAAGTATATTTTAAATACGATTCTGTACAACCGCTGTTTGACAAAAGAGGTTAAATGTAACATCAGTTTACCTTTTATACACTATAAATCCAGAAAACCACAGAAGGAAGCAAAATAACGCTATTCATTCAACTATTTGGCTTCTAGAGAAGTAATTGGTCTGCACTTTAATGCATTTTTACGTATAGACTCTGAAATATAGCGACACGACCAACTCTCCGGCCTGACCGCGTCTCCCGGATTTACCCTATATTTCTAGCGATCTTCGCCCGTTTCGATAGAGTCTCGTGGCTCGCGACAGCTAAAGATTGAAGGACAGAGAGTGTTTAGAGTAGTGCAGACCAAAGGTTTGCCTACCATACGACACCGAGGAAGGGACCTCGGGACCCTCGACCAGGGGGCAGAAACTAAGATAGGAACTTCCGGAATAGCGTTTAGACAGCAAAAACCGGCTTTCATAGATTAGAGGGCGCTGATGTCGCAGTATAGTTGTGTTTGTGTCTGTACATTGCTGTACATACACGACCGGCTGAGACACATACTGTCTTATAAGTGAAAACAAGTAAAACGTGAGTGAAACGCTAAGTATTAGGTATTTACTTGTGTTTACTGTTTCATTTAACATGAATGTGCAGAAGAATGGAGCAACTGCAAAGACGGTGACAGGTAGGAAAGTTTTATATACGGTTCGAGTTACATTTAAGACACTTGTTTTTTTTTAATTTTCGTGATGTTTTTGTATTTTTAGGTTATAAACTCTATTAAAGAAAATAATAAATTTAATTCACTCTTTATGTTCACAGGAGCAGACAGACAAAAAACAGAAGAAAAGATGCAGAGGAGGATCTACGTTGCAAATTACTTGCACACGTAAGGGGGCCAAGTACGCTTCAAACAAAGTGCGTCAGGCTGGTAGGGGCGTCACAGGTATGCTTGATGTAATAGTAGTAATAATTATGATAATTACGATAATAGTAAGTAAAGTGTCCTTTATGTTGTTTATAGAACTCGTCGGTTCCTGCTTAGGGCGAAATCTGGATACGATGGCGACAGTATACTGCCCATAGGACATTCCCCTGACCTCCGCGTGCCTCTCAAGCACCTACGATGCATGCATATTTAGGTGAAATTCAGAGTCTATTTTTTCGAAAACGAAGCCTCTACCGCAAATTCGTCACTCTGGATTATCCCCCAAAGTATTGACCATAGGTAGAGGAACACCATGTATATGGAGGTCGCGTACGAAGGAATATATATGTACATAAATGAACAATGTAATATAGGTAATTAATGTAATTACTTAGCACTATAGCATTTAAGCAAACTGTTAAATTCAATATAAGGAACATTTTTCAAAGAAAAATCTGAGCGACTCACTACTTCTTACCTCTACTTGTATTTTTTACATTTAAGTATCTTATACAAAATGTAGGGTAAGAGATACATTTGTTGGCATTATCAATTATTGTTGGCAAAATAATGTTCAATTATGCCAGTAATAACTGAAAAGATGGGGAAGGTTTAGATAAGAAACTTCACGTGAATGTGAAATATTTAATTAAATTCAATTACTGCAAATTTAATTAAATATTTTTCCCAACACCTGAATTTCATATCTAAATCTTCTTAACGAGTCAACAAATGTATTTCTTATTCTACATATTACAATACGCAGATTCTGAGTATATTTAATTTTGCCGGCATGAGCCGCCATATTGAATTTTAGTTCCAACAGAATCTTTCATATTTTAGAGGGCGTGCAAATACTAAACCGAAAGTTTTGCTGGAGTTTCCACCCCCTGCCCTCGACCAAAGGAAAGTCAGGCTCGCCGCGATGTTCGGGCTGTTCCCAGCCGATGTCGGTAAAGTCCCGTCGCATCAAAGGAATGGCTCACTAGCTACTGTCGTCCTTGCCATTGAAAGTGTTATGTAGTTAGAAGGAGCAAGACAAATTGGTCATAAACGCTCGAAAATTTAGTAAACTGATTTCAAAAACCAGGTTTTAAACTTAAAAACTCAGAAATTACGGGAATAGACATAATGTTATAACTGATAATTATAGTTAAAGTACAATACTGTCGTTTTGTTCTTTTTCCTTTATTGAATAAGTCATATTTTTATTTTATCGATATTTTTAGTGAAATAATAAACTGTAATACGAATCAGGTTTGTTCTCTAACAATTTGAACCCCATATAAACCCAAACCCGCGAAAAAATAATTTTGTCCAGCTAGCATGTAGTATACTCGAACCACTGTGCGTCGTTGCTGTTTCTGTTTTTTTTTTTTTTTAATAAATGTAATACATGCAGATATACGCAGCGACTGCTTGATCTGCGGACATGGTGCTCGTGCGAACGGTGAAACTATTCTGAGAGTCCCGTAGACATTTCGAACCGTAGGCGTAGGTACGCTTGGAAATGTCTGTGGGACACTCTTCGTTTATCACCAACTTGTCTTGCTTCTTTAAACTACTTGACACCCCTAATGGCAAGGACGAAAACAAGTCATGGTGGTGTGAGGGACAGGGATGCACCACTACAATTTCTTACCCTATGTGGGTGAGCCATTCCTTTGATGCTTATACTCATCGGTTGAGCCAGTTACATTCAAGTCAACCGTGTTTATTGCTAATTCTTACGCTATTCATGCTCATATATGTATCTACTACTATTAATACCATTTATATAAATGTTTTGTACTAATGCTTAACGTCCCACGCATCTTTGTAGAATACTTCTACCATTATCGCATGAATTATGCATGGCGTGTTCATAGGCGGTTAAATAAATAACGCCTTTATTCTACGCAACTTTCGCAGTATTGCATTAATCCTTGAATACCCAAATCACAAAAAGCCATCACAACGGCCGATGTTGCGTCGCGAGCACCGGGAGTTCTGACAGTGTTTACGAGGCTTACTTTCGCTTACTGATTCGCACACCTATTAGAAACAAATACTACATGTGCCTTCTTATCTCTATGCAGTAGTAAACCCAATTACCTCGCTTAACAAAAACCACCAGCGCTCTAACTGGTGTCACTCTGATGAGCGATCGGTGCCAAACCCTGGGTAGTGTCCGACTAGCACACCTGCCTACCGACTAAAACCCCCCCATATATCCTCAACCATCCACCCCTCCCCGACAAATGGTGGTGGCGGAACTATTTCCATAGTCAACTTCACACACCATCGTTGGCAAGATTGTCAGGGCCTCAAATGGAGTAGCCGTACTCCCATCGCAACGGCACCGTCAAAAGGTCGGTCGACGTATTAGATCCTCTTGTTATTATATCTATATCTATATACATCATATATTACATTATATATTACATTATATAACCTATTTAGAACAATATGTTGCCCAAATCCCAACGGCATCAACAATGTTGCCCAGGGCCCAGCACCACTCGCTGCAGTGATAGTTGCAGGTGCATGATGCATCTAACTCATGTAGCATTATCATTGCTACCAAAGAGTCCCGCAATGTCTTCTAGAGGATCGCCCCTGGGGTCCAAACTCCCCGTGCCCCCCTTCTTCAAGATTCTCTCATGCTCCTGCTTAATACGTAAAACCGTATTGCAGAAGTCCGCAAAAGCACGCCAGTAACTAGGGGCTGACAGTGCTTTCCTCATGACCTTCCCAGGATCGAAGGGTCTATCAAGGCTCATCAAGCTCCACATTTCACGCCTCTGGACATCCCATCTATCACACTTAAAAAAGGTGTGACGTGCGTCATCGCGGACCTCACATCCGAACCAACAGTTCGGTGTATCAGCTCTCCGGATGTTGAACAGGAACGACCTGAAGCATCCATGCCCAGTAAGAATCTGTGTAACGCAGTAATCCACGTTAGCAAAGTTGGTTTCCCTAAATGCTGTGACTTTTGGTATCCAAGAATAGGACCGTCTAGATTCTTCTACCGAGTCCCATCGGGCCTGCCATTCCTCTATAGCCTCCCTGTGGACTCCCTGTAACCTAAAAGTAAGATCTTCTTTAGCCCTCGCGACGTCCTCTTCGGTAACGATGAGTCTCCTTATCTTCCTTTGCTCCTCTAGATATTCATTTTTTCTCAATCTGGCTTTAATGTCCATCGGGAGCTCCCCCGAAAGCACACACAACGACAGATGTGACGCAGTCCTATATGACGACGTGACTCTGCTCAATCCCAGTTTCTGCGTCCTCCTTAACAACGTCTCATTATAGATTGTTTCTGCCGCATCCGCCCAGACCGGGGCAGCATAGAGAACAACGCTTTCCAACACTCTATAATACATTTTTCGTCGCCCTAGACTCAATGGCGATACATTAGGCACGAGTCTACTCAGGGCTCCCATCAAAGCAGCCGCTTTATTTGTGACGTATTCAATATGTGCCTTAAAGTTTTTTCCCGGGTCAAAGAACACCCCAAGATATTTCACCGCCTCCTGCGGAACAATCTCCTGACCTAATAAGGGGAGGCAATATCCTGGAGGACGCCATCGTCGATTTTAGAAAACCACCGCAGTCTTATGGACTGCCAACGTGAGGCCCACAGAAGAGAGCCAGGATTCAATACCGTTTACCTCTACTTGAATTTTTCTCTCCAATTGTTCCAGCGTATTAGCCATTACTAGCAGAGCCACGTCGTCCGCATAACCGACAACCCGGCATCCCTCGGACATTGTACGGTTCAATAGTCCATCATAAACCATATTCCACAGAATAGGTCCTATAACGGACCCCTGTGGTACACCTTTTTACATCGGTCTCCTGACCTTTTGGTCAGAAGCCTGAACCTCTATCTCCCTATCCTGGAAATACGAGAGGAGTATTCTTTTTAAATATGGAGGGAAATTCCTTCTGTTCATCTCCCGCGCAATAACGTCCCATTTGAGACAGTTAAAGGCGTTCTTTATGTCCAACGAGATTAGTACAGCATACCGCTTTTTGATGGATGCCGTATTTACAAAATCCCGCACCACCCATAGGGCATCTAATGTGGATCGTCCTTTACGGAATCCATACTGGGCGTCTGAAAACCCATCCTCTTCTATCACCTCCATTATCCTATCCCTAATAATATATTTAAATAACTTAGGTAGAGTATCAATAATACTTAATGGTCTATAATTAACTATACCACTCGCGGATTTTTTATCCTTAGGGATCAGCACGACCCTAGAGCACTTCCACAAATGTGGCCACTCCCCTCTCTCCAATACTCCACTGAATAGAGATGCAAACACAGCAGGGAAGTTTATGGCTAACGCCTTCACTGCCTCTTGCGGAACACCATCAAGACCGGCCGCCTTCCCTGTCGCCATTTGCCTAGCAGCCATCAACACATCTTCTTCAGTCACCGGTGGTGCCGTCAAGTCAGCTTCCCCACATCTACGCCCATACGCGTATAAACTCCTTATATCTCTAATCTCCCTTTTAAAGGTGCCAAACCCTCCCTGGTTGACTAATACTACGAAGCCTGCCTTCGAGGTAAGAGTCCTCTCTATTCTTCAAAGCTGCGAAGCTGGACTTCGAGGCTAAATCCCTTCTACCCTTGAGCTGCGAAGCTGGACTTCGAGCTAAATTCCATCTACCCTTGGGCTGCGAAGCTGGACTTCGAAGCTAAATTCATCTACCCTTGAGCTGCGAAGCTGGACTTCGCGGCTAAAACTCCCATACCTCCCCAACTCGTCACAGTCCTAACCCCGGCCACCCGGGACGTGACAACGTATTT
Source organism: Andrena praecox (assembly GCA_963932275.1). Classification (NCBI taxonomy): domain Eukaryota; kingdom Metazoa; phylum Arthropoda; class Insecta; order Hymenoptera; family Andrenidae; genus Andrena; species Andrena praecox. The sequence continues at coordinate 41,336,191 of OZ010731.1, forward strand.
TTTTATTTTGGCCCGTTTTCATATTTAGGGGGTGAAACCACCCCTCAAAGTTCCTAAGGGGTGCAAAATTGTGTTGAATAAAACTTGATATAAATTTAATTTGCGTCATAGCTTGCTGTATGGAAGATGTTCTTGGCGTCAGTCACCGTTATTAGGGGGTAAACTACCCGCAATCGTTTAATTGCGCATTTGAGAGACTTGAAACGTTTAAAGAAATTCATAAATTTCTTAAAAAACCTTCGACATCAATTATTTTAGGATGACAAATCAGTGCTTTTATAACCTCCCGTCGCTACTGACAATGAGGGTGAACCGCCCCTTGGATAGTTTACCCCCTAATAGCGGTGACTGGCGACAAGAACATCATCTATACCGTAAGTTATGACGCAAATGAAATTTATATCAAGTTTTATTCGTCACAATTTTCTACTCCTTATGAATTTTGAGGGGTGGTTTCACCCCCTAAATATGAAAACGAGCCGCTATAAAAAAACACGTAGGTACATCTTGTTTTTCGGCCCTCTAAAACATATCCAAAAACCAAAGCAATCGGAGTCCAACACCTGAAAATCTTATAACTTTGAGGGGTGGTTTCACCCCCTAAATATGAAAACGGGCCGCTATAAAAAAACCCGCATATCTTATTTTTTGATCCTCTAAAACATATCCAAAAACCAAAGCAATCGGAGGCGGACACCTGGGAACCTCTCCTTGTTAGGTTGACAGCATGTTATTCCCTATTTTCGATTTACTCCTATACACGAAAAACCACTTCCTTTGGGCATTCACAATGTGTCCCACCCCATCGGTGACGTTCAATATTATGTTCAATGTATTAATTGCAAGTTATAAATTTATTATTATTTATTCCCGTATTTACAGCATCATTTTTTATTGCGTCTAGATGCCATAAATATAGAAGAGAAAAATATCGTTCCAAGCTATAGTATAAATATAATTCACACTAACTTGAAATTCGAAAAATTCTGAAACTTTGTGCATATGTAGGGAATTTCCTTCTGATTACAACGCAATTTCGTTTGCTGCTCAAATTCACTCTAAGGAGGTGAAATTGACACCTGAAAATTCGTTTCTTTTCGATTTTGTGTTATAACTCACGAACCGTAAGAACTGTAAGAACTATAATTTACCAAATGTTAGTCCTAATTAAGAGAAATAACTTTTTCCTGAACACTTTTTTTCTATCTCCTACAGTTCGCGAGTAATAATACAAAATAAAAAAATTTTCAGGGGTCAATTGCACCCTCTTGGAGTGAATTTGGGCAGCAAACGAAATTGCGTTGCACTCAGGAGGACTTCCCCTACATATTTACAGTTTCATAATTTTTTGAATTTCCGGGTTCGGGATCTTCCCTTGTCAAAAGTATGGGGGTTGAAACTTGGTAACCCGGCACACATGAAAATGGTTACTCCTACGAAAAAAACTCATACAACCTTTTTTGTAGAGAATTTCCTAGGCTATAAATGGTATAATAACTATTTTTGTCGCAAAACTGCTAGATAACGAGATATTCGCGAAAAACGGCATTTTTTTACCTTCAACCCTCTGTAAAATTTTTAGCGGGCGTCGGATCGATGGGGACTTTTGACATATTGTTTAAAACGACGAAATAAAGGCCCATACCAAAATTTAGCTAGCTGGGATTTATTCCGAAGACATATCCTAATTTCACTGGACTATTGTGCGGAACCAGTCGACGCCGCACAGTGGGGCAAAGTGACAAATTTTGTGTCAAAATCAAAGAACTTTTGATAGAAATGAGATAGAGCGATGATTTTTTTTTTTGTTAAAGCTGAAACATTGCAGAATAAGGGAAAATTGCCGAGATTATGGTACGAACGTTTTTTCACTGTGAAAATTTGTGTTAAACTTGAAATTTTTCAACAAAATTGTGATTAATCCAATACCATGCACGGTAGGATTTTTTTCTTGACATGTTGGACCTCATTTCCTGTAGATTTTGTCACGCTGATTTCAAATCGGTTCGCAAAATTTGTCTACTACCTCAGGATTTTGAAAAAAATCGATTTATGTGAAAGACTAATGAAATCACATTTTTTTCGTTGAAATGATTTGATAACCCACTGGTTTGAAGGTATACTGTATTCCCATATATGGAACACAATCAAAATAAGAATAATGAAGTATTTGAATGTTTTTAGTTACTTACAAAACACTTCACATCTCGTGATCACTTGACGTATCGCTGTCCTGGTCACTGGCACTCTCTGTAGGCTGTGTGTGGCTGCAATGTAATTTAAATTAGATATCTATTTTCCATAATTATATTTTCATTTACATTATATTCATTTATATTAATGTCTTTTTTTTTATCTTTTTTTTTGTTGTTGATGAGAAGTAAGTTAAAAAGATTAAATACTTACCTTACTTCATGCGTAAATGAAAATATAATTATGGAAAATAGATATCTAATTTAAATTACATTGCAGCCACACACAGCCTACAAAGAGTGCCAGTGACCAGGACAGCGATACGTCAAGTGATCACGAGACGTGAAGTGTTTTGTAAGTAACTAAAAACATTCAAATACTTCATTATTCTTATTTTGATTGTGTTCCATATATGGGCATACAATATACCTTCAAACCAGTGGGTTATCAAATCATTTCAACGAAAAAAATATGACTTCATTAGTCTTTCACATAAATCGATTTTTTTCAAAATCCTGAGGTAGTAGACAAATTTTGCGAACGGATTTGAAATCAGCGCGACAAAATCTACAGGAAATGAGGTCCAACATGTAAAGAAAAAAATCCTACCGTGCATGGTATTGGATTAATCACAATTTTGTTGAAAAATTTCAAGTTTAACACAAATTTTCACAGTGAAAAAACGTTCGTACCATAATCTCGGCAATTTTCCCTTATTCTGCAATGTTTCAGCTGTAACAAAAAAAAAAAATCATCGCTCTGTCTCGTTTCTATCAAAAGTTCTTTGATTTTGACACAAAATTTCTCACTTTGCCCCACTGTGCGCCGTAGATTATAGATCGAGGATTAAGTGTATAGCAGTAGCATAATATGTATGTATTAGTAATCTAGAACACTTCGCTTTTTTGCACGCTTCATCTTGTTTAGTAATCGAAGGAATTAACATTATTTCGGCAGAAGTGGAGCTTCTCGTTAACCACTCGTAAATAATCAATGCTTACTCGGTGTTTATTACAGCGTGCATAACAGGAAATTGTGGCTGTTTGATCGGAATATATATTGCAAATAATCTGGCACAGTTGTCGCAAATGGAATTATATTTACTCATTTCCAACGCAAATATATTCTTTTCAGTGTGCTAAATTTGCACGTTGCAATTGCAGGATGATGTCAAGACATTCGTGCGTATGGCACAGTGTGTTCGATAGATCTTTCTATATTCTGTACAAGCACACATTTAATATTTATGACATTACAGAGGATAGTGTGTATGCTTTAACTAGTTATCGACTGACAGTTGGTCGCTGATTGTGAGTCACTACTGAAACATTAAATCGGGCATTATAAAGGGGGCTAGGGGTCTCCAGAGTATACCTACTCGTCACCGATCTTTGCCGCTACCCTTCTCCATCAACCCCTTATAGACCCATAAACATAATGAAATGAAACTCGCTCCTTACAAACCAGAGGAAAAATTACTTTCTGCTACTTGACCTTTGCTTAACGGGTAACAGCGAATTATTCCTTCGGGTTAAAAGTAGAACTTCAAATGTCTGTCTAGACTTTAGAGTGCTGTGCAAAATTTAGGTAATCTTAAACTTCATGTCTCATTAAAAATGGCACTCAATAAACTAGTGTTAGCAAAAATAAATAAAAAACACTTCCAAGAAAACACAGATTATTTTATTCAACAAACTATAAAAAGAAACAAAATAAATTAAGTTTTCCCATAATTTCTTAAGTTCATAATTATATGTATGCATTAGCTATAAGGGATCCTGAGGTAGGTAGGTACCTACTCATCGTTAGACGGCTGGGCGTTTCGTTGTGGGCTCTCATAGTGATGTGATAAAAAATCCATACGTTCACATTTCACATTTATCATTACGAAGATGGCTATTCCGGGGGGGTTTTGTGGTCGTAGAATCTGATTTCGAAGTCAAAATTTGTATTAGATTAAAACTAAGCCCTATAGGGGGGGGGGGAGGGGCGGAAATGTCGATAAAATAATATTATTGTTTGTTTAGCAGTAGTGTCTGATTTGGTTACGTTATTTGAATTTAATTACGGCATCAAATTTAGAAAAATGAACAGAAAAATTGTACGATAATTTGTATAAATTGACACTTCAGATATAGAAAATTTATCCATAAGATGATATGGTGCATTTATTCGATATTTTTGAAAGATATAAAAAATTACAAATAACAAAAATATAAGAAATTATTTGACGGTCGTAATTACTCGTTAATTAATCGTATTGTAGTGGTTAAAAAATTACATAAAATAAAAAACACAATAGTAATTACAAGTACGGTAACAATCTACTTGGGAGCCAAGCCATGTATTTCTGTACATAAAGCTTTCTTCAGAAATGTTTCATTATTTTTCAATTCTTCGCTTCTGCGGAAATTCTTTCCGCCGAGAATCAAGAAATATTTTAAACTGTTCGGGACACCCGAGACAAGGGTTGAAAACCAGGGGTGCGTCCCAATTCGCGCATTGAGGGCATGAAATTGGTGGCATCGTACGATTCCCTAGAATTTGTCTCACTTGCGGTGCATGAGGCGCGCTGGAACTGCAGGAACTCGGAGTTGCAGCAGTTTTGGGGGCTGAGGGTGAGGATGAGCACGAGGAGGGGGTTTTTGGGGCTGAGGGTGAGGATGAGCGCGAGGAGGGGTTTTTGGGGCTGAGGGTGAGGATGAGCGCGAGGAGGGAGTTTTTGGGGGCTCAGGGTAAGGGTGAGGATGAGCGCGAGGAGGGAGTTTTTGGGGGCTGAGGGTGAGGGTGAGGATGAGCGCGAGGAGGGGGTTTTAGGGGGCTGAGGGTGAGGATGAGCGCGAGGAGGGGTTTTGGGGCTGAGGGTGGGAATGAGCGCGAGGGAGTTTTTGGGGGCTGAGGGTGAGGATGAGCGCGAGGGGGTTTTGGGGGCTGAAGGTGAGGATGAGCGCGAGGAGGGGGTTTTTGAGGCTGAGGGTGAGGATGAGCGCGAGGAGGGGGTTTTTGGGGGCTGAGGGTGAGGATGAGCGCGAGGGGGTTTTGGGGGCTGAAGGTGAGGATGAGCGCGAGGAGGGGGTTTTTGGGGCTGAGGGTGAGGATGAGCGCGAGGAGGGATTTTTGGGGCTGAAGGTGAGGATGAGCGCGAGGAGGGCTTTTTGGGGCTGAAGGTGAGGATGAGCGCGAGGAGGGCTTTTTGGGGGCTGAGGGTGAGGGTGAGGATGAGCGCGAGGAGAGGGTTTTAGGGGGCTGAGGGTGAGGATGAGCGCGAGGAGGGGTTTTGGGGCTGAGGGTGGGGATGAGCGCGAGGAGGGAGTTTTTGGGGGCTGAGGGTGAGGATGAGCGCGAGGGGGTTTTGGGGGCTGAAGGTGAGGATGAGCGCGAGGAGGGGGTTTTTGAGGCTGAGGGTGAGGATGAGCGCGAGGAGGGGGTTTTTGGGGGCTGAGGGTGAGGATGAGCGCGAGGGGGTTTTGGGGGCTGAAGGTGAGGATGAGCGCGAGGAGGGGGTTTTTGGGGCTGAGGGTGAGGATGAGCGCGAGGAGGGCTTTTTGGGGGCTGAGGGTGAGGATGAGCGCGAGGAGGGGTTTTTTGGGGCTGAGGGTGAGGACGAGCGCGAGGAGGGTTTTTTTTTTACTTAACTCTTAAGATTAATATCGATATTCTATTCGCAGTAATACAATGTAAATAAAAACTTTATTCTATTATTAAGAAATTTTGAGACTTTGCTACGTATGCCTCAAGTTCTTTTTAAAACAGCGTGTAATTATTTAATAGTTTTCCATAATTATCTGGCGATGTCGGAGAGAGTTCCGGTGTCATGATTTCCGGGTTTTCCTGCAACGGCGTAATAAATAGAATGGGGTTTTCTAGGAAAGATGTACCGTTAAGGAACTAGTTCTTGATCAGGCACTAATTTTTTATCAGTTCATGAAATAAATCGTTCTTTTGAGTTTATGTCAATAAATAATTGTTTGAAATAATTACTAACATAAAAATTGATAATTCAAAAATATATGTGTTGTCTATGAAAGCAGTTAGTATTGTTAGTTTTAGATGATTAAAAACTAGTTCCTAGTCACCTTATTATTCCATACCTTATAAGTATTTAAATTATATATTTATTTTCAGCTTTTTAAAATTTTTCCTTGAAGTTTAAACATTAATTCAACTTTTAGTATAAAAAAAATCTATGATTTATTGTTTTATTAGGTTAAAAATAAATATTAAAGCGGGAAACCTTCTAAACTGATCAGAAACTAGTTCCTTAACGGTATAATTTAATTCTTCTTCCTATATTATTGATAAACATATCCTCTACAGAGTGCTATACTTAGCTCGATACCTCTGTTCCCCTTTTACTGCTTTTAAGTCCACCAATTGAGTGGACCCAAATATAGGTAGAGCTAAATGGAATAACCGGAATCGACTCTCAATGGTTCTGGCCAGCCAATTAAGTTTTCATGAAGTGCGGAAATCTGCTGAACTTGTTACATTTGAGAGTTCGATAGCTCGTGATGTTGGAGTTTGTGGGAGTGTGTGCATAATCTGTGAGGCGTGGTTGAGAAATAAATATATAGGGTGAGCCAATAAGAACTACCATCTGAAATAACTCGTACGTTTATTGATACTAACAGAAACTAATTTGTATAAAATATATCGTAGGTATTCTGGGCGCGTCGCACAGGCACATTTTAATTTTTTTATATCTAATATTTCCTGAGATATCAGGGTGATCGTGAGGTTTTTAAATTGGTTGAAAGTCAGGTCAGGGTGACATTGTTATGGACCCAACCAACTACGTTATATTTCACATAAAACAGGGTTCTGCTGCAGATTCTAATATAAAAATATTAGAAATGTTTCAATCAAAAACTGTTACGAAAAATAGTGAACGTTACAAACGAAATAATATGGAAAGATTTGCAAATATTAACAGTGAAAGCAGAAACAGCTAACTTTGGTGGAAAATACATCAAGAGACTTAATAATCACCCCAATCAGCTATCAGTAAACCAGCTCGACGAAGGAGAAGACACCAGAAGAATGAAACGCAACAAGCCTCTGAATTTCAATACATTAAAATAACTTCATAACTGTCAAACATTATGCAAATTTTTAATTGGTGTGAGTTATTGGATGAACACCTACGTGATATCTTTGACGCCAGCTAGAAGATTTACTTAATACCGACAGGCAGATTGTAAATAAATAGGAATATAAAAAAATATAAAACAATTTGTGTTCAAATCAATAAATAACGAGTTACTTCAAACGACAACTCTTATTGACTCACCCTGTATATTCTAGCACTGCGTGTGCATATAATTAGCTATCATATTATATGTACTTAATTTTAGTGAGAATGTAGATGTATTCCGTTCTCGCTAAAATTATATAATGGAAATGTAATCCTCAGCAGTTGGAAACTAGGTCGGCAAGGACTTACCTTACCAGAATTAAAAAACTTGCACGTCTGATGGGAATAAAAATAAAATGAAGAATGGAATAGGAGGTACCAAGGAAGGAAATAGACGGAATATGATTACGAGTTGAAGTATCTCTGCGGTTAATCTACTAATAGCACAGAAGAGCTTCCCTGTCTTTGTGACTTCTTCTTTTCTACCATCTATTAGTGGGACATTGGATTTCAATTGTTTCTGGACAATATACTTATAATATTATTTGGGAAAAGGGAATTATTAGAAAGTTTCGAAATAAGTTTAAAAAAAGTATTATTTTAACACGTTTAACTATTACACATTTTATGGAAATGATTCTTAAAAATTGATTTTGAAATATAGGGTAGAACCCCCAATTACTGACACCTATCCAATTACTGTCACCTTAAGCTATTTTACTGAAAATAACGAATAAATAAACGTTGTAAAGTCATACACAAAAAGAATTATGTAATTCAACCTATAATCTATACGCTAGAAAATGCACCACTTAATTTTTTTTTTCATTAATTTCTATAAGACGATACAAAATTTTAATTGGATGACAACAGTGGAAATGGCGACTTCCTTACTAGTGAAAGAGAAAACAGGGCACTAAAGAAAGGGCTATAATTACTATATTTAAATTATTTACATAATAAACAATAATTTTTTAGTACAATATAAGTATCATAGAAAGTCACAACGATCGATATATATCGATTAATTAAGCCTTTTTAACTAATATATGGGTGATAGTGATTGGTACAAGCGTTTCAAGCATTTTGGTATTACTGTCATAGCAGTAGTTGCTCATGTACATGAGACGACATAACCGTAAAATGAGTAATAAACAGTATTAGGTTAGCTGGCAGTAATTGGGGTGTCAGTAATTCAGTCACACACGTTTTAGAGGTGTCAGTAATAGATCTAGAAATATGTTTTTTAGATTAATGAATTTATATATAAAAATAGAAATTCTAAGACCCACAAAATGTTTTTCATGAAGTAAACATATTAAACCGTGATAAAAAAAATAAAAAACTTATACTTTTAGTCAATAAATACAGATACTATGCAATAATATTAGAGTCAGTCCTTAATGTGTCAGTAATTGGGACTTCTACCCTACCTGCAACATGCGCTATCGCTCAGAACTGTATAATCAATTGTTATACAGGATGTCCCAACAATTCTGTTCACTTAAAATATCTCCGTTATTTTGAAGGGTTACGCAGGGGCGAACTTGAAGATTTGGCGCTCCTAGCCTAACAAGGGTCTGCCGCCCCTTCCGCGAAATATTATCAAAAGAGTTGAGACAATTTTAAAATTCATTCAACATCACAACTCACAAGTGAGTTATTGTTGATTTGAGTAATTTTCTACATGAAAAAAGTGAATTGAATTGAAAGTGAACACTTTCGGTGTTAGGGAAAACAAATAGACATTTTATTTTAGAACGGAAATTTACGCTATTGTTGTCGACGAAGAAATAAAAAGTTACAGGCAAAAACATTTTGCTACCTGTTTCCAAATTTTCCGCCCCAGGTTGCAGCCTACTTCGCCTATAATGCAGAGGTACACAAAGAGCCGCTCGCGGCCGGAGACCTCTTTGCGATTCTGGGCGCCGCACCGGGTCAGAGCTGGGCGCGGAGCTGCGACGCTGCTAATCACAGCACGGGTGGGGGAAATTGTACGACTGTACGTGCAAGCTTGTACCACGCACACTACATTAGCACTCTACACTGATTGGCAACGTCGCAGCTCCACGCTCGGCTCTGACCTGGCGTGGCGCCCAGAATCTTTGTGCACCCCTGGCCTAACCACACGTGTTACCAGCACGAGTATGTATAGTGCCTATACCAGCTATAGTGACTTAGGTGTGAAGTCACTCAGCGGGGTCTTACCCGACACCCTGCTGGGTACTGGCCGCTAAACGTGCCCCCTACTACCTCTTGCCGGACTGTATTTAGAGAAGACCAGGACAAAACCGGGGCCTTAGGGCCTTAGGGCCTTAACACGTTGCGTACGGCACCAAAAATAGTTGACCTTCACCTAAATACAAGAAACAGCTGCACCATGGTGGAAAACGTTGCAAATTTGTAACGACATGCACACACTGATGAACACGTTCGTAGTGAATGCGTATGCAAAAGGAAAATTCGGTACCTGAAAAATTCTTCTTCACCTTCAACATTTATTGGGACCGGGCCCAAGAGGTCCATGACGTGACCGTACACGTCACCCGTACGCAACGTGTTAAGGCCTTAAGGCCCCGGTTTTGTCCCGGTCTTAGGGCTTTAAGGCCCAGGTTTTGTCCTGGTCTTAGGGCTTTAAGGCCCCGGTTTTGTCCTGATCTTAGGGCCTTAAGGCCCCGGTTTTGTCCTGGTCTTCGGCCCTCAGGGCTCCGGTTTTGTCCTGGTCTTCTCTAAATACAGTCCTGCAAGAGGTAGTAGGGGGGCATGTTTAGCGGCCAGTACCCAGCAGGGTGTCGGGTAAGACCCCGCAGAGTGACTTCACACCTAAGTCACTATAGCTCGTATAGGCACTATCCAGTGACGATGGGTCCGGCCAGCGCAATATCATACCCGTCGTAAAGGAACATCGGGGTCCTTTAGGAGTTTCTCGCTAAGGACAAAAGACACTTTCCGTGGCGCGGAAAGGTCAGTCTCTTGTTGGCCAGAGAAAGACCATGCAATGTATATTCGCAAAATAAACATATAGGCAGTGTTCACGGGAAAAGGCCTGATAGCTCTCGGCTACCCTCTGTTGCGCATGCCCGCGACGAGCTGTGACGTCAAACCAATCAACGCCAAACTGGGAAACGAAGCCAGCCACTGGCGTCGATTCGGTTCGTTTACCAGCTTGGCGTTGATTGGTTTGACGTCACAGCTCGTCGCGGGCATGCGCAACAGAGGGTAGCCGAGAGCTATCAGGCCTTTTCCCGTGAACACTGCATATAGGTAACGTGTAATCAAAAAGTCGAACCTTTCCATAGTTCAGTACTTCGTACATATGTAGACTTTTATAAATATGATTTGGCTATTTTTAAAAATTATTGGTTTACATATTTATTTTGTCATAATATTCCAATTTTAGGTAAATGTGTTTAAAAAATATAATACGTCGAGAGGAAAATTGCATTTTTATTCTTAAAAGGCAGGAAATTCTGGTAGCAACACCTAGTGTGTAAAAGAAAAAAAAAATTCACTCATAAGCGTGAATACATTGACAGGGTGCCCCGTCAAGAAATACCAAAAATAATTTTGAGGTTTAATAAGCACCGCCCTAATGTACAACCGTCTGGCTGGATCAGGAGGAACATAGGGCTGACGGAGGAAATACGAGCCAGTTAACGAAAAGTCAAGATATTTAATCAATCAGTTGAAATATTTATTAGAACCTTTGGCAATTCTTTAAACAAATAATACACGATAATATAAGAGTGACCTTTTTCACGTGTCATCAACTCAAAATAAACTGTAACATTTTCTTGAAAAAGTAGTTTTGGCCCACATTGCCCGCAGCTTGGGATGATGAGGGCCAAGCAAGTCTTCGCAGAACGCAGAAAATTATGTAGCCCTAAAAAAAATTAAAGTCTGTCGAAGTTTAGATGTTTAAATTAATGTTGAGAATTAAAATTAAAGTTTAAAGACTCAAATTTAATGATTTGATTAATGTTTAACGAATTCTAATTAAGTGGATAAGGGACAAAAAGATAGGACACTCATTAATTTGTTAATTGTTATTTAATATGTAACATAAATTAAGTTTATATTTGTAACACAAACAAGTATACATCGTTTTACACTGTGTTTGGTCATATGGTCCAATTGGTTAAATTAAAATGTTGATATTCAATATAAATTTATCTGGAAAACTGTAAACATTCAAGAAAGTTAGTGGGACAAAATGATAGGACATGTGTATAAAAAATGGAATGGACAAAAGGAATTACCAGTTTTGCTTAATATTCAGTACTTGGTAGAGCCTCCTTTATTTTTTATTACGGAAATCATCCGTTTTGGTAGAGATTTATATAACTTTTTAATCGCTTTTCTCCTTAATTGGTGCCATTCATGTTCAATGCATTGTTTTAACTCGTCTATAGTTAAAAATTGTCGACCGTTGGCATATACTGCTCTCGCAAGGTCCGCCCAAATATTTTCCATAATGTTGAGGTCTGGTGACTTTGCTGGCCAGTCTAAAATTTTAATTGTTTCATTTGCGAAAAATGCTTTGACTATTTTAGCTGTGTGAACGGAGGCATTGTCATGCTGAAAGATGAACTTATTTCCTGCAATTCTTGTAGCATGTTTGTTTATTTGCTCCTTAATCAGATTCAAATATATTTCGCTATTCATGTTGCCACTAATAAATTTGATATCTGTTTTTCCACGGTAACCAATGCCGGCCCAAATCATAACTCCACCACCGCCCATTTGACGACGGCTTAACAATTGAGGTTCTTTTCTCAAATCATGGTAGTAGTAAGCAAAACCGTCAGGTCCATCCATATTAAATTTCTTTTCATCGGTAAATATTATTCTGCGCCAGTTTTTTTTTAGTTGAATATGTTTTTCCGCAAATACCAAACGATCAGTTTTATGCTGTTCTGATAACACTGGCTTTCTCTGCAGTTTTTTTCGTTTTAAGTGTTTACACTGTCGTAAAACTCGTCGCACATTTTTTACGTGTGTTGTAACACCAGCTTTTTCCGCAATTTGTCTAGCGGTCATCTTCGAATTCGATGCTAATCTTAAAATTGCACGCTTCGCACGCGGTGTTAGAGCAGGAGGGCGACCAGAACTCTTTTTTTTACCGTAATTATCTGGATTTTTGACTAATTTACTTATTACATTTCTACTTCTCTTTAATATTTTAGCAATTTTTGCTATAGAATACTTTTCTATAAATAATTTTAAAGCTGTATGCACTTCACATGCACTCAATTTTTTCCCACGACCCATTCTTTATTGCTGTGTTGCAACTGTACAAATTAAACTTTTTATATTAAATAGTTTTTAGTGGAGACTTTACACAGCACTCGATGTTAACCCTTCTTGTGTACGTTTACAACTGAGAAGTGAAAATACCTCGCATGTCCTATCATTTTGTCCCACGTGAAGGACAACAATGTTTACGTTTTCCCTCATACTATTTCTTAGACACGGATACTATGTATAATCTTCGGTATATTTACAGTTATTGGTATGTAGAATGTAGCTGATTTACTAAAATGCACATTTTCTTCAGCTACTATATCAAAACATAAAGAAACATAAGGTGACCTATCTTTTTGTCCCTGACTGTACACTTAGGTACTGAAATCACAAGTCTAAGTACTTATTTGGTGTGCCACAACCTGTGCCAACCATTTCCAAGTTCTTGGCATCTGTAGCAAAAGAAGCTGTCACTATTCAAAATTTTGGTGGGGTAAGGAGCCACTTGAGTGTTATTTTATTTCTGTAGAAATAGCAGAGTAACATTTGAAATACACGAAATTGAAATTATCATATCAAAGCTTAACTATGGATCATTCAAATAAGCCCTAAACAAAATATAATAGACAAAAGTTTTGTACTTACTATTTCGATGCAAATTTTCGAGAAAGAACAGGGAATAAGTGCTGAAGAAACAACGTTCTGTATTACCGGTACAAACGCGACTAGCGAGGCGAGCAAATGCCCAGCAACATTATTGTTTAGGGATAACTCCGGGCGGAAATATGTCGTCGTTCGATTTACAATATTGCTAAAACTATACTGACTCCTATTACCCACTGGCTCTCATTCCCAATCCGTGTCGCGACACTATCGCTACTCTCGCATTATTTTGTCTCGAATTTATGTTAAGCGTGTACTCGGTTGGCGCTGGCCTTGAGCGCCGTCTGCGGGCTTTGCTATATTTGGCGCCTCGGGTGGCCTCGGGTGGATTCGGCCGTCTTCGCTGGAGTTGTAGGGGACGCGAGCACAGAGCGAGCGCGAGGCGAGCTCGCAGCCAGAGGCATTTTTTCGTGACAGAAGATCGCCAAGCACGTGGCAGAGTTTGTCTTTTGTATTAAGAAGTAACCATTACATCTGGTTAATAGTACGAGCAGCGAATAAATTCCAGTTGAAAAACAGTCCCAATCAACTCGCGCAAATTTATCAACTAATGTTGTAATGTAAAAGTAGTGTGTCACCTTCGTTAAGAGCGTGAAGGTAAATTTACACATATTAGTTCCGTGATGGTTCAGTGTGGCCGGTGTCAGTGGTTATCGTTTCCCTGTTTTGGAATGGAGCAGTTCTCACTCACACTTGTCCGTGTCAGCTACTTTTATATAACATTTCAATGTTATATAAAAACGGACGAAGCAATCGAAATTTTACTAAGTAGATGCACAATGAAATATTCGCCGAGCAACGTGGTATCAATATGACAGATGTTCTGCACATCATGGACGTAGAGTAAGAACTGTACTCAATAAGATCGTCCCGAATCGATGGATAGGACGCGGTGGACCAATTTTGTGGCCAGCTCGTTCGCCGGACATAATACCGCTGGATCTTTTTCTGCGGGGAACACTAAAAAACATTGTATGGCAGGAGAAACCGACCACGCCAGAAAATATGAGGCCGCGAATCGTTGCAGAATGTGTTACAATCAGTCCGGGGATGATAAGAAATGTACGTGCTTCAGCGCCTCAGCGATTTCTACGTTGCACCGATGTAAATGAATATCACCTCGAGCACCTCGTGTAATATAATTTACTCCATTCATTAACGTCGAATGACCGCATGCTATAGGACATTTGTTGAAATCGTTTCAACACCCACTACTGTACTAATGAGGAGACGACCAGAACTGGAAACACGCTTTTGTAATGAGTACTGAGTCATAATATCAAATTGTAGGGCTCGACAAGCCGTTCAAGGAACACCCCTATTTTGGGTGCAATTGGAAATTTGTTTTCGAGATATTTGCGTTTAAAAAAAATCGGTTATCATATTATATATGAGGAGTGATTTTTCAAATGGGCACATTTCCACATCGAACAAATTTTCAATAACCGCAAAAAAAAGTGGTACCTACGTTTATTAAAAAATTATTTTTTCTTTATTAGCGAATATGTATTAGTAAATATGTTCCACCCAAAAGGGGAGGTGTTACTTGAGCAGATTAGGCTTTGTCGGTTTTTAAAAACTGGGTTTAAAAACCGGTATTTTTATAAATTTGTAAAATTCGAAAACCAGTTTTTAACATTAAAAAAAACGGATTTATATACTAGAATTAATATCTGAAAATGAATTAATTATTTAAATAAAAACGTTAACATTTTGACTTGAAATCGCCTCGGACACAAGCATATTGTAGTAGGTAACAGTTTACTGTAAAAGTAATCTTCATGAGTTCATATTTTCGGAAGAAAAATACCAAATGAAATAAAGATTTATAATTTATATTTTCTACGGATTTTAGTTATTTTAATTTTTTTTATTTATTTGGTTTTGTATAGATAGAGTATATTTTATTTTGTTATATTTTTGTAATTCGACAAATATTACAAAAAAAAAAATGAAAAATTTTAAAATATGTACAAATATTTAATTTTTATTTTAATATTTTTTTTTTGTGAAAATTCGAAAACCGGTTTAACGAGTTTTTTGGAATAGTGGAATTCGAAAACCGGTTTTTTCAAAAGTCGGTTTTTGTATAAACCCTAGAGCGGATCGTCGAGCTTTAAAATTTGATATCTGATTCATTACAAAAGCGCGTTTCCAGTACTGGTTCTCTCCTCGTAATGATAAAAATGAAGATGATATTGAAATCTAGAGACGCGGCAGCGTCTCGACGCCAAGTACAGGAAAGACACCCTGTATATGTCGACTGTCGCTACCGCTATCATTTACTCGAGAAACGGCTAATCCAACCTAACCTGAAACTTATTTCATTAATATCTCATCACGCCTGCAATATTTTCTAAATTTAAAGGCATTTTTCTTATGTAAACCGCATATAAGCTTTCGAATAAGACCAAATTTCAATAAAATCTGTCCACGCATGACAGAGATATCATAATATCGTCTCATGAATCAGTCGGAAACGGTAAGATTTTTCTTCTGATTCTTCTTCTGATTCTCCAAGGAATTTTTTCGTCAAACATAATACGTATATACGCGTTACACGCACACCTTCAGCCAAAACGAACTAATACATGTTTCGTTCGTCAATCGCTATCTTCACTATGCAATCTACTCCAAATTTTGACAGCTTACAGTCAGATTATAACCTGACGAGTGTTAAATAAGGTAGGTTGTCAAAATTTGAGATGCCACGTGTTTTTACAAATATGTATCGTTGTACCATTGAGTGTAAGGTAAAAGTACTAATAACCGGACACGTCCCAATACCTGGACACCAATGACATTTATATTTTTACTAAGCTTCATAGAAAGTTTAGAACAATATTGTTGGGAATATATGTTATTTTGCAACTTGATCTCTTATATAAAAAAATAAGAAAGTCCTAGATGTAAAGTTTAATATATAAAACAGTCTTTAAATATCGGAGGTGCATGCACTTGAATTCTGCGTAGATTTCTTAAGTGATTCTTAAGAAAAATACAGTTAGTTGTTAAGGTGATAATAATCGTTAGATAACGTTTTTCTGAGAAAAAAACGTATATACGGAATCTTAAGAAGTTTCTTGTTACATACAAAACAAAACATTGATCGGTTAATGTTGATTTTAATTAAAAATGTACGTGTTCATGTACCGGTACATAGTAATCTTGTCCCCTGCACGCTATCCCAATAACTGACCAGGCGTCCAATTGGTCGGTCTGTCAGCATTTTGAACGCTTATGGGACATCCCAATACCTGACCTCATTGTCCAACCGGTAAACTGTCTGTGTTTTCTCAAATTTTGTACATCAAAACTGTAAGTACAAGTATACTGTACATAAATTAACAGTTCTTTATTTTCAAGTCATATTTTTAGCCAATTGCATGCTACATTTTCAACATAACCTAAAATTCCATAAATGAAAAATTCGCGCGCAAACCATTCACACAAACACTAGTGGCGCCCTCTGCGGCGAGCTTTGCGTCATCTTCCCCATTCACCAGGTATTGGGACACCAAAAATGGGACGCTGGGACAAATCAGAATTCTATTGTCCATGAATTGGTACACATAAGTACTTGTGTTTTTACTCAATTTAATTAAAATAACGCACTGAAAACAAGTTTTTAGTAGCTCACTTGATAGAAAGAAGTAACATTTATCTGAATATTGACACTTTTGTTAAAAAGAACATTTATTTTTAGTCCATTTTTAAGATATACTACTTTGATATCCTTATGTGTCCAGTTATTGGTACTTTTACCTTACCAAGAAAATATACAATATAAAAAAAGATGTGAAATCAAAATGTGCTGCAAGTACATAAAGGTGCTTTCCAACTGCGCTTAAGATGACACAACTACATATACACAGCTAAAATGCTGTGTTCATACATTCCATTACTCATATCGCGGTCATTTTAATAATTTGTGCAGATAAAATGTAACATCTAGACATTTGCCTAGATGTCCGCGTCCTGGAAGTCAAATTCTTGGCGTGGCCAGGTAAGGTATTCTCAGATCATAAATATACCTATACCTTCCCTTTCCCAGGCTTTCAGATAATTTGTCAGTTTAAAACTCTGACAATATGAGTACATTTTCATTATATTGCGTTTTAAAATAATTCTAAGATCATTCATCGACACCGATACCTTTCCTCTCACAATCTTTCAGATAATTTGTCAATTTAAAACTCTGCCAATATGAATACACTTTCATTATTTTACGTTTTTAAATAATTCTTATTCATCGACAGGTTGACCTTGCCTGGCCACGCCAAGTATTTGACTTCCAGGCCGCGGACATCTAGGCAAATGTCTAGATGTTACATTTTATCTGCACAAATTATTAAAATGATCGCGATATGAGTAATGGAATGTATGAACACAGCATTTTAACTGTGTATATGTAGTTGTGTCATCTTAAGCGCAGTTGGAAAGCACCTTTATGTACTTGCAGCACATTTTGATTTCACATATTTTTTTATATTGTATATTTTCTTCTATTTTTTTGTGATTTATTTGTTTCATGTACTTGGCGTATCTGCAATACGGGGCGTTTTTCATTCACAAAATAACTATTACTGTCATATTACGTTACGACAGTTAAATAATATTTTTTCAACTCTCTAAAAATAGCGAAGAACAGAGTTATTTACCCACCCTATATATAAACATTTGACTTATCCGGGCCAGAAAAGTTTATTGAAAATTGTATGGAACTATACAAACAATGGACGTGAAATTGTCATTAGGGAAACTTGTGTATCGGATTTGTGTTATGGATCGTAGGCGCTGCGTTTATTCCCTATTGTCTTCGTTCGCAGCTGTCGAAATATGGATATATGAATTCTTGTTTACCTTTTTCCAGTTGATAATTTTGAAAGTGATTGAATGATATTTTGTTCTCACCGAGTAATATTTTCGTTGTGTTCGCGATGATTTACAAGATATTCAGAGCTAGACGTCCAGATCGTCGGGCGAGAATTCATGCACACGTAATTCAATGAGAACAGCTTTCTATGTAATACTTCCAGAGATTTATCGTGCAATAGAATAAACAAATTTTATGAATACAATTATTTGTCACATTTCCTGCAATCACTAACACTCATCGCAACATCTACCTACGTATAATATATACGGGCTGTCCCTGAAAAAGATGATCTCGTTAGGGGCAATAGTAAAGGATGTAAAACGAAGTAAAGAAATCATAGAAACATGCCGTTGAAAATGTATACTTCATAAGATAAATGCCTGCAAGGTTTAGTATTATTAACGCCATATAGCCATAATATATTCTCGGGATGGTCACAATTCTTCTGGACACATTCGTCGTAAACGTGACTGACGCATTTGTTGTAGTACATTTGGGATATTTCATCCTGCAGCTAATATATAGTGCCTATACGAGCTATAGTGATTTAGGTGTGAAGTCACTCCGCGGGGTCTTACCCGACACCCTGCTGGGTACTAGCCGCTAAACGTGCCCCCTACTACCTGTTGCAGGACTGTATTTAGACCCTTAGGGCCTTAGGATCCCGGTTTTGTCCTGGCCTTAGGGCCTTAGGGCCCTGGTTTTGCCCTGCTCTTAGGGCCTTAGGGCTCCGGTTTTGTCCTGGCCTTAGGACCCCGGTTTTGTCCTGGTCTTAGGGCCTTAGGGCCCCGGTTTTGCCCTGCTCTTAGGGCCTAAGGGCCCCAGTTTTGTCCTGGCCTTAGGGCCTTAGGTCCCCGGTTTTGTCCTGCTCTTAGGGCCTTAGGTCCCCGGTTTTGTCCTGCTCTTAGGGCCTTAGGGCCCCGGCTTTGTCCGGGTCTTAGGGCCTTAGGGCCTCGGTTTTGTCCTGGTCTTAGGGCCTTAGGGCCCCGGGTTTGTCCTGGTCTTCTCTAAACACAGTCCTGCAAGAGGTAGTAGGGAGGCACGTTTAGCGGCCAGTACCCAGCAGCGTGTCGGGTAAGACCCCGCTGAGTGACCTCACACCTAAGTCACTATAGCTCGTACAATCCTTTGGGATTTTCAATATCTGCGAGCGACGACCAACCGAACGTCTAACTTTTATCATTCCATCAACATCTCGTTTTGTTGCCGAGCATGCATTTACAATTCATTGACATGTATTTTCTGGAGCTATGAAATTCTTGCATATTTTATCTTTCTACATATTCCGCAGACAGATCTTCGCGGGATTATAATTAGGAAAATAGGTATAGTGCTACCGCGATCGATCCAGCGACCAGGAAACGTTCAGTCAAGAACTTGATGTATTGTGATAGCATAATATGCTGCGTAATCATCATGCTGACGTTACATTTGCGTTCGATATTCTCAGAAGTACTTTTAAAGCATTTGCAAAGTTCTATTTTCTCTGGTTAAGCTACGACCAGCATTAAAGGCCAGTAACTCTGTTTACCGATTGTATCGCACTATACATTACTACCCCGTGGGTGTTAATGTTGCACTTACCATATCAATGAAAATTTCAGATCGATAATGTAAATTGTTAAGTATTTACGTGACCATGATTTGTAACTACCCAGGCGTCTGTGAATAACGCTCTAGCAAATAATAATGCGGCGACTTGTAATTGTTACAATGTCCACGGACAAAAAGATACACGATTACAAAAGCCGTAAGCAGGAATGCTTGGAACTCATGAGGGTCCTAATGCAGCTACATTTGAAAAGGATGAAAATGATGATATGCAGAATATCTATTGAACTTGATAACGATATGGCGCAATAAGGGTTTATACACAAACCGACTTTTGAAAAAACTGTTTTCGAATTCCACTATTCTCAAAAAATCGGTTTTCGAATTTTCACAAAAAATATATTTAAAATAGAAAATAAATATTTATACTTATTTTAAAAATATTCAGTTCTTTTAATATTCATTGAATTACAAACGCATAACAAAATAAAATATAATCTGTCTATACAAAACCAAATAAATAAAAATAAAATTAAAATCCGTACAATTTTTGAGTTCATTTAATATTTATGGATCCACAAAAATATAACATAAGAAAATACACTGCATTCAAAACCAAATGAAAAAAACTAAAATAACTAAAATCCGTACAAAATATAATTTATAACTCTTAATTTCATTTAGTATTTTTCATCCGAAAATATGAACTCCTGAAGATTAGTTTTACAGTAAACTGTTACTTACTACAATATGCTTGTGTGCGAAGCGATTTCAAGTCAAAATGTTAAAGTTTTTAATTAAATAATTAATTAATTTTTACATATTAATTCTAGTACATAAAACCGGTTTTTTTAAATTTAAAAACCTGGTTTTCGAATTTTACAAATCTGTAAAAAAAACCGGTTTTTAAAAACCGACAAACCCTAGTCGCAAGTAATTGCAATTTTGTGAGATCTCATTTGTGGAAAATTAGTTACTAACTAGTTTACATTCTGAACAATTTCATTTCTGCCGAATTATACAATCATTTTCGCGAAGTGTTTTAACAATAAGTACTATTTCGAACATGTGACGGAATGAAGGATTTTTATTTCAATAGTACGATCACAGTAAAGGTGAAGCCATTCAACTTTTCCTTTCCACTGTGTCTCAGAATCACACCAAATTTTCGAGGCTTTGTAATGTCTTTCACGACATGGAATGGCTGGTACAGACCCTCAGATCACCCGGTGTATAAGCTTTTCCACATCTCAGCATGCGCTTTTGCTGGTAGGGGCGTAAGCCTGCTCCAGTGAGTCCTTCTAAACAGGATCGAAGGCCGACGCCCCGTGAACTTGGAGCACAATCACACCCCTCGCTCCCCTCGCCCCAAGGCCAAAGCCAATTGTCGGACCATCGGTGAGATGGGAGAAAAAACCCTTGCAGCTACATGCCTGGGATTGAGGGGCGAAGAGAACTTCGTGAACTCTTAAGGTGCGATCCCACGGCGCGTCGCTCGACGAGTCTGCAGGCGAGTGATGGGCGTTCCCACCGCGCGGCTTCTCTTTGACTCGTGCCATATTTACCGCGCAACGGAGGGCAAGCCCGAGCCGAGCCGAGCGAGCCCGAGGTTATTATCCCCACCGTGCTCGGCGAGTACGGCGCGAGATTCACCGAGCCGCCCGCCGTGGGATCGCACTTTTACATACCCCTTCGGGGCTGACTGGGGAGACGTTTGTTTGACTTCTATCTCGGTGCCCTTACATCCCCGTTAAGCCTAGGTGGGATTGTCACAATTCACAGAATGCTCCCAGTCGAATCTCTTGTACGATCTCAGCACTGGCAAGCCAGCTCTGAACAGCGGGTTCGTCAATTCCCGTCTTGAGGTCATGCTTTAGGGATGAAATTCCCTTCCAAGGCAAACCTCAAATACGGGGACATTTTTTACGATACCACTGCAGAGACTCATTGAGGGGATTACACCCACCTGGAGGACCGGAAAAAGCATACAAGTTCAGGATTTTTTTTTGGGAAAAGTATAAGTGGAAATCATACACAATGTTTTTCTACCAAAAGATACATCTTTTAACTATATTATTCTAAATTTTCATGAGATGTTATTATTATCTGAAGGAGATATCGTCTTGGATATGAGTCGTGTTTTTCTTTTAAGCATTAGCATTCAAATAGATTTTAAAAATAAATAACTTGCAGAAGTACCTGACGTTCTCATATTTTTAAATTTTGCTTCTAATAATGAAAATACTTGCAAAGCCTTCTTGAAAAAAAAATACAATATTAAAATTCGAAGAACGTCAGCTACTTCTAAAGCGGCAATATAACGGACACATTTAGCTCGCTCGAAATGTAATGTTTACTACGAATCAAACATATGTACAATAAGTTTTGCGAAAAAGAAACAGTTTTATTTATACATTCATGTGTGGGATTTCTGTTCCAACAGTATCTTAATATGTATTAGAAACTGACTAATAGGTACTATTATTTTTAAATACATTTTCTATCGTATAACATACGAAATCTTTGGAATTCCAAAATTGTTAGAAATAATGGCGAAACAAACAGGAAATCGTACGTAATATGATAAATGATGTAATTGGGAATATTAATGTCATATTTCATCAAAATCAGTTGAAGGATATTCGAGTTGTCATTGACGTCAGCTGAAAAAGTGTGGCTCCGAGAAAAACGCATCAAAAGTTTCATATCTTTTTTTATAGCAACTTTGGAATTTTGCATCTTACTTTCGATCAGCCAATTTAGATTCATAATAGGATCTTTCCTTCGATCTTGAAGCATGTTTCTGTGATAATCTTAATTGCCTTTTAGCAATCTTGGACTCCTTCGAAAACTTCTGAGTGCTGTGCTCAGCAGATTAATATTGTTATATTAATCTGAGCGCTGTTTAACTTCGTGGCAAATTGGCTGAGCAGAAGGGTCAACAACAAATCCCACAACATCTATAATTCGTAGTACTGGTCTGTAGCCCTCATTGGAAATGTAAGCTGCAATATATTGCAGATTGCACCTTTCCTGCACCACTGAACAATGTTTCAGGTGTTATTTTCAATATAAGCATTTTTAAACTTGCATTATTATTTTGAGCGAAGCTTCCCACGCAACTTTCCACCAGTTTATTTTTACTTAATTTTTTATAAATGGACCGTATAGCTTTTTGAACATTTATTGTGTAAAGTTCGATGGTACTCCGCCAATGATTATATCATACGAATTGTCCTATAGTTTCCTGACACATGTATTTGTATTTGAAACTTTCTTTTCCATTTCAATCCAATGAAATGTTCTTTCTGTTCTTCCTCAGGTATATTTTGTTCCCTTTCGATCTACACTTTAGTGTTGAATGTTGCAAAATCAGTGTAATTCTGACAGAAAATGTGACAGTGTGGTTCCCACAAGCGCTGTAGCTGTACTGAATATTTTATTCACTAGGGTGTTCTAAATGTAAAAGAATTTCTATGGTATAGGACTAGCTTAATCAGTCTTCAAATAAACCCGCTCTTTGTAAGTATTGTATTGTTTTAAGGGGGCGAGTTCGTTTTACACTGCCACCAGTCGTAATGATTATCGACCAGAGTGTAGTGGTAGCTTCGACTTGCCATAAGAGGGCATTTCAACCGATTCTGTTAGCTCAGGTTCTCACTTAATGGCTGTTCTCTAGATATACATATATGTACAGGGTGTCCCAAAATAATGGGACAATCCGAAACATGCAAATTCTTCATGCAATAAGACATCGAAAAGTCCTTTACCGTTTTGGAATCCGAGATTTCGTTCTCGAGATATTAAGAGTTGAATATTAGCGGCGGAACTTCCGGGCCGCGCGGTTTAAAGCCGAAACAGCTGAGCGCGGAGCAGTGACCGCTCGCGTGTATACCCAGGAGGCACGCGCTTGACTCGGAATAGATGAACTCTCTCCGGCGAGAGAGACGCAGTTACGCTTAAAGATAGAAAGAGACATCCGATCTGGCACACAATGTGACAACGTCGCACGAAATTCGCAGTGTGCCATTGGATCATTCTCAACTCCCACGAGAATACTCCTATTGGACACGAATCTAACAGTAATAACTGCTTGAGGGTACAAAAGAGAAAATATTTACAAACACCAAACGACAGATTACACATCGGCCATTAGTGATAACCATGAAGCCATTTTTCGTTGATATAATCGAAACTATACATTGAAAAAAAATCCTTCCGCCATTCAGTAGATTTTTGTATAAAAAACAAGCCCATAAAATTTCAGAAAGATTGGTGCAGTAGTTTTTTAGATATCTTGCTCACCGTTTTTAAAAAGGCTTCTTGGATGTCGTATTTTTATTATAAACGTAAATATTTTTCTACAAATAAATTACCAAATGTTCTTTAAATGTTGCTCTTTTATGTGCAGAAAGTTCTGTAAAAATATATGCTTCCCCTTTTTTAAAAAAAAATCGCCTTTTTTCGGCCTCCTGACTATAAAATGAAGCTATTTTCAAAGATTTTTTCTGAGTAAATACAACATACATATAATGAAATAAATCTTGCTGGAAGTTATTTTTGTTGAACAATTTTTGTTGAAAAGTAACAAAATGGGGCTGTTTGAAAAAAAGTTTGACAAAACACCCACAAAGACGTTTTCTCGGGTGTTCCCTGAGAAAAATCTCGGTTATTTTTCGACAGAAATTGTTAATTGAGTTATGGGCGATAGCGACACTCACGCAGATTAAGAATCTTTTCGACTCTTTGTTTCAGATAAGCCTGAGCCGGGAAATCACCTGCGCCACGACCATACCTCTTTTTTAGGTGCCATATCGACGCTATAAAAAAACATTTAAAACAAATTAAAAAAAATCTTCTAAATTTTTTTGTATAGTATAAGAGTAAGTTAATAAATTCCACAAAGATTTATTTCATTATATGTTGTATTTATTCAGAAAAAAATCTTTAAAAATAGCCTAATTTTTCGGTCCATCAAAGTAGAATGACTCCTTAATCAATCCACAACATTGTAAACTGTATATTATTATAGTATTCTTCTTGAAGAATTTCTTCGCTATATCTTTAGCTCTGATAGCAAAATAAATATATTATGTTTTTCCAAAAGTAAAGTCATAGCAGCGCCGCTATATCTACGATCGGTCGATAAAGTAGGGATCGACAGGTCATAATCGCTAATGACCGTCATCCCTAGCCAAAATCGGGAATTGTTTCCTGCTTACATAGTGTTTTGCACGTATTAAAGGTACCGATAATCGGTTGCTACCTGAACTCCCTCGGGCGCCAAGTAGTCTAAATAGCTACAACAAGCACAAACGCAGTATGTTCCTCACTTTGTGCTTCGCTTTGCAAACTTATAGTACTCGAGCTTTCTTGCCCTTTGCTTTGCTAAAGAAAACAGACAGTTGAATTTTTGAAAAAAAAAAAAAAGAATTTTTAATTGACATTTCATATTTTAAAGCGGTGTTTCTTGGTCACAGTTAACAAAATATTAAATTCTGTCTTTATTCTTATAATAATGTGTCCTTTGAAGGAATAAATGCACAATGTAAGAGACCATTGCCTTTAAGAAAACATATATCGCGAATACTTAAGAACTGGCAGGAGTGCTTGGAAACTGATCTTCAATATTAAAAGGCACAAGACAACGGAATGGCCAATTTACGTACTAAAGAATGCTCCGCAGAAATAAAGGACTGCCGAATAACGAAGTTTGAGTTCCGAGCACTTCTAACAAAGCTTTACTCTTTCCCCTTCGCGGGAATATGACCGGTTTGTTTGACCTCTTGGATCTAAGCCAAATAGGAATTGGCTATTGACCAAACCAATGGTACCTAAATTACTGGCGTACCATGTGACTCGATGTATGGGGGGGTAGGTGCCTGGCTCTTGTTACGTGTCGTGTATTCGATTATCTACGTCGTGGTTTGTTACAGGCTAACGTCGCGACAGCCGTGCATCTGCTGCGATCACTACGGTGATCATCATCGTTGTCCGTCCCTTCGCTTCGTCGCAGATTCAGAGCGGTTTCGCACCGGCGATTGTCGGACGATAGTTTTGTCACGCGATAATCGCTTCGCCCGACGTGTTCCTCTTGCCGCGACAAGCGATTTCACTCAGAGCAACGAAAATAAAGCGGTAAATGCAGAAGTGCCATTATTTAATAGTAGAAATGATTTAACGCGACTCGCGCGTATCTCCCGCTTGGTTATTGATTGCCGGTCACCCGCGCGGAGCAGGTTCCGGCGCGTGAAATGCGAGCCGAGCATACAGTGAGAGAGCGGAGTTCTTTTTTTTCGCACAGGCTAGCGTGCGGGCCAAACACGCGAAGGACAGATTGTCTACCACACGAAAGACGGAGTAAGATAGAGTATCATACTTCGCCTGGCTTATATCGCTCCTCGCATGCTTTCATTCCTTTAGACTGCCTCTCATTTCCTCTCGTCCTCGTGTTCGGCGAGGCAGGAGCGAAATAGAAACGACGAGGATAGCGACGAGTTTATGTGTATTGGATAGAAGAAGTCGAGCTTATAGTCAGCGAATACTCTGTTTGTAATCTAACACTTTGGGTGGCCTTGGTGCTCACGCGTCAAGAGACTCGCACCCCGCTAACAGTTCTGACGTGTTTTCACATCGTACTTTATAGAAAGCAGCGAAAGTATTGTCCTGGAATACCCGAATGTTTGCTTTGAAAATAAGCTAAGCTCGGAATCCGCTTTATATAAAACTTTTTCGGCAAGCCACCGTTCGGAGAGGACTGATTGGCTCGGGGCATTTTTCAAAATTATACACCACTAAAGGGATTACGCTCAATCGCGAGGCTAAAGAAGGTGCGATTTTTTGGAATTTTTTTCTCAGAAATTATAAAACTTTATTCAAAAAATCTTTTTTTGTTTGAAAGGTAGGACATTTAGCTATGCTTCTGAATTCTGGCGTTAAAAAATATTTATGCTTATGTTTATTATTAATAACAATGTTATTTACAATCTACTAGGGTTATCTAAAATCGGAAATTCATAAACATTTAGTTAATATATTAAATTATCTGGTCCTTGGACGAAGGGATTTTCGAAATATTGATTTAGGACAAAGTGGCAAATGTTCAAACGTAAAATGTCGATTTTCGGAACAGGACATCTGGGAGATGGTAAATAACTTTGTTATTGATAAATATTTTTTAACGCCAAAATTCAGACACAGCTAAATGTACTGCATTTGAAACAAAAAAAAAAAATACCGAAAAATCACACCTTTTTCGGCCTCCTGACTGAGCGTAACCCCTTAAACTTCCTTGAATTCCGAAGACTAATTGTACAGGGTGTATTAAAAAAAAGTGACGTTGCATTCGCGGGACATGGTTTATTTTTAACGTTTTTCTTCTCATTGATCAGAGCAAGTTGATGTAAAAAAATGTAACACTACTTTTCAATGTTATAAACAATTTTATGGCAAGTTTTTTTTTAAAGTGTCCACCGTTCCAGAGGTATAGATTCACCACTGAACGCAGTGATCATTGCATTTTATACGCGATGTACATTACATATAATTAAAAATCACCCGAATGTGGTCATGTTTGTATTCATTTTCATCAGGAGAAGCTCGCTAATCTATTGGTGATACATTCATCAGCATCTATGAATCGAAATTTTTAGATGGTTCATGGACGGATCGACAGAAAAAGGGTACTCTGTCGACGAAGTACAGAATAAGTTACAGAGTAAAGATTCGGCTTTTCATGAACAATACTTCCAACATTTTTCGAAGAATATTGACGTCACAATACACGAAAATCGTGCACGGGGTAGACATCCCTCACCGCGAAAACACGCCAACGCCACACAAAGTGTTAAAAATAATCCGAATGAGGTAATTGGACTCATTTTCATTACAGCAACCTTGCTCGTTTACAGGCGATACTCTCATGAGGATATAATACAAAATGCAGTAATTTGAAGCTTTATTACCGCCGGTATAATATATTTAAAGCGCAGAGCGAGATGGGCAAAAGTTTCCTACTAGAAGTGACCGCTTCGAAAGGCTGAGCTATGAGAAATCACTTGTTGGCCAAAACGTATATCACACTCTCGCACTGTGTGATGAGGCCATTAAACGGCGCACACTATGTCAGTCACTACTGTAGCGTGCATTCGGAAAGGAAAATAAAATCTGGTACTGTGTGTCCTCAATTCCGGCGGTAAATAATTCGCGTGTCTTCAAATAAATATTCACATAAAAAGTAATATAAAATCTAAATAAAAAAAGTTCTATTTTCTACTGTGAAAACGATCCGGAAAGAATACAGACAGATACAGATACAGAATGCAGAAGTACATATTTCAGTAGAAACGCCAGTGAGAATTTTTCAAGCGGTTTCCTGAATTCTGCATACGCCTGGCATAAGCTTACTGAATAAAGCATGAACGTATGTACATATGTATGCACACAATACAGAAACGTTATGCTCCATCGAGCTGTACTGAACGTTCGGATAAAACTCTAAATCTCCCAAGTTTTAATTAGAGTTTTTGAGTTTTCATGAAACTATGTATATCATAACATCAGTCCTCGTTTATAACAATTAAGAAGACTATAAATTAATCGTTGTATTTTCTCGTGAAAAATGCAATTCCTTTTTTTCATCAAGGAACCGGCCAACTTGTCAAATGATCATGAAAGTTTTCGATCAAATTAATGACTGTATATCTGCGAAAAATATTTAAAAAACACATTTTAACGCTTGAAGTTTCTAGTTTCTTAATCAAGGACGCAACATTTTTTTGCCATCCATTATGATACTGTTTTATCAAGATGAAGCGCAGGGAACGAAGTTTTAGAATTTTTTGCCTAGTTTGAACGTATGCACGGGCCAAAAAATTTTTTTCCCGGTAAGTCCAACGGAGAGCTCTTATAGAGCAAACTTTTCTCTTTAATTTCGTTATTTTTTTTTTGGTTTTGTTGTATGATTTTTATTAACCGAGTTATTCGCGATCAAAGCAAAAAAGGTACTTTTCACTTTGAACACCTATAACTTGCGAACTCACGATAGCAGATAAATTTTCACGAGTGTTTTGGGAAGGTAAGAAAGCTACCTTTCAGAGCCTTTAGTCGCCAATTTAAGATTTTTTTAATTGTACTAAATCCATTTTAAAGTCATCCCAAAAATTGACGAAAATGTTTTGTCAACAGAAGCGATATAAATTTAACTCAAAAGACACAGGATATTGTTTTAAGCGCTGCTTTAATAAAGAGTCCGTATTGATTTTCATTGACTTGTCTAGGAGTCTGCAGCAAACAAAGAAGTACAGTGGAGCTGTTAGACTTGGGGTGATGAGAGATGGAAGAGGGCGAGGGAACTGCCGAGGGATTCCTAACTACAATCCACTGTACCATTCCTTTCCTCTTCTTCGTCCCCGTCACATAGGGCTTTGTAATTTTAATTATTTCATTAGTGGAAATCCTTCGAATATACAAAGGAGGTGCAGCGTAGAAGGTGAGATGCCGTTGTTCCTCCAACTCAAGAGAATTCGTCGACGTCGTCGACAACGACGACAGGGAGTTCTGTTTTTCCTTGCAGAGGTGTTTTCTCTTCGTTCGCAGTTTCCCCTTTCTGACAGCTTCGTCTCCTTTTATTCCCAGATTTGTCGATGTCCGTGCCGCTCGACTTATACAGCAGTTAGCTTTCCGGCTACCTTTTATTCGCCTTCGATTCAAATCAAATATTAACGATTACATTTAAAACGCTTTGTGACCGCAGGCGAGCTACTCTTTAGATGGCTGTACATTAATAACTCTTTGACTACGGGCAAGCACTGTTGCCCGCCTTGCTTATTTTGCGTAAATTACGACGAGCTATAACTGCTTGGATAATAAAAATATTATTTGGTACTTGTCGTTGTATATGCACACGTAGTTGTTAGTGAATTTTAATTGCATTAGTGGAAAAAGCATTCCATTCTGAATACATATACAAGGTATCAAGAAGTAAGTAAAAATATTACCAACTTACAGAAGTTGTATGATTGCAGAGTTGGGCATTATCTAGATAAAAAATTATTTAAATAACGATCGAATAAATGATACTTTATCTTTATTCGAAGAGCAACGAATAAATAATTTTATTGGATGAGAATTTATTCGACGAATAAAGATTACTTTTTTATTCGATGGGAATTTATTAGACGAATAACGATAGTTTTTTATTCGAAGGTTTTATTCGAATAAATTTTTCATCCGTAGCATTTATCTTTTCGAAGCCTTCGAATAAAGCCGCAAATAACTTTCGTCAGCGTCGAGCGTGTTTATTCGAGCCGCCGAGGGTCGAGCCCGGCCGAGCGGCGAGCGCCGAACACAAAGGACCGGCGGTTCGAATAAACACGCTCGACGCTGACGAAAGTTATTCGTGGCTTTATTCGAAGGCATCGAAAAGATAAATGCTACGGATGAAAAATTTATTCGAATAAAACCTTCGAATAAAAAACTATCGTTATTCGTCGAATAAATTTTCATCGAATAAAAAAATTATCTTCATTCGTCGAATAAATTCGCATCCAATAAAAAATTATCTTTATTCGCCGAATAAATTCTCATCGTGTAAAATTATTTATTCGGTGCTCTTCGAATAAAGATAACTTCGATTATTCGAGCCTCGAGTAACGAATAAAAATTATTTATCTTTTGTTCGTTATTTGAGATTTTTATTTAGATACACTTTTGCCCAACTCTGTATGATTGCAAGAAAGACGCAGCATGGTGGCAATAGTTGCAAGTGGATGCATAGAGGAGATCCGGAAGACAGCTTTGCTTTTTTAAATGGAATATTCATTTTTCTATAATCAAATTCGATAGAATAGCAAATTCTCAGTAGGTATGGAAGTAGATATTTATATGTTTGTTACTCAATCACGTCGCAACTACGCAACGGATCTTTCTGAAATTTGGAATACACGTAGTCCAGGACCGGGAATAACCTACAGGATACTTTTTATCCCGATCTTTTTAACCGATCTGGACCAAATATTGCGTAATTACTCTCGAAACCCTGTGGAACATATAGGCTACCATGAAATCTGGACATCCCTCTCCAACCCCCTTATTTCAACCCCTTGACACTCTGTGGCAATCAAAGTTTTACCCGGGCAACGCCGGGTACTTTAAGCTAGTACATAATACATAAGATGCCTGTATCGCACATACGTAGGTAATTGACTGTCAAGCTATATTTAATATGAAATTCCAGGTGGCTGAAATTTATGAGCAAGTTTTAATGTAGCGACCTCGAAGAGAAGGGTTTACAAGTTAACTTAACGACCCTTCCCGGCCAAATTTTCTAGAAAAAAGTATTCAATGTAGGGGTCTAAAAGTTTTTGCAGATTATTCGGCTACAAATGTAGAGTATCACTAAATTTATTTCATGTTTTTCCACTCCTGCCTCGAATATCAAAAAACACCTATTTTTAAGGCCGCACTGTTGGTCCCACATAATTGCCTGTAAAATCTGTACCGTCAGGAATTTCGTTCTAAAATTTTACCTGGTTATTCTTGAGATGTTGAAGGATGAAAATATGCAATTTTCTTTTTCATATTTTCACCGCGAAGTGCCCTTAATACATTGGAAAATGTAATTAGATGAACGATCGTAAAAATTTCACTTGTTCAGCAATGATAATTTAGTCATTCATTACAACATCTTAACACTTACAGCAATTTCTCAATTTCCCTTTATTTAGCACGATTAAGGGGTCTTTCCACTGTGACGCCCTGATAAAGTACCGCTGTTTGGAACTTTTTTTTACCACAAGAAGAATGGGTCTATTAAATTTTTTTTTTCTATTTATTAATATGTGCTTTGGGAATACCACAAATTTTTTTCATTTTTTTTTAATGCTTGCTTCCACCAAAATAAGAGGGCGCAATATGCGCTGTGAAAAAAGAGAGGCCTCGACTGCGTGGTGGATTTTAGAGGAACCCTGTGTCTGAAACAAAAAAACCAAATAGATTTCTAATCCGTATAACTGTCGCTATGGCCCGAACTAGAATCACACATTTTCGTTGTTTTTTCTCATCTTTTACGTCGCAGAATCATTAAAAAATTTAGCTAATTTCGATAGTTCAACTTTGGACGTCCGCCATTTTGTTAATTCTTCATCAATCAATCTTACAATTAGTCCCTGTCATAGCGACAATCATACGGATTAGGAATCTATTGGGTTTTCTTTTTGTTTTAGACACACGGTTCCTCCAAAATTCACCACGCAGGCGAGTCGTCTTTTATTTTACACCGCATATTACACCCACTTATTTTGGCGCAAGCAAGCATTAAAAAAATGTGAAGAAAGATAATATTGTTTTCTCAAAGCACGTATTCATAAATAGGAAAAACTTCAATTTAGTAAACACATTTTTTTAGACAAAAAAGTTCCAAACAGCGTTACTTTATCAGGGCGTCACAATGGAAAGACCCCTTAAAGAATAGATATTTCAGTTTGTGGCTAATTTTCATATTACGATACATCTTTATTTCTTCTTTGCCTCCTTGAACTTAATTTTGTGGGTCATGTACATTATGTATACAGCGAATAATCGCAAAGTTGCAGGATGGTTGCAGTGGAATATTGCAACGCAACATCGATGCAACTATGCAGCAATAATTCTACGTCCGCCCCGTGCAATGTTGCGCGGCAACGTCGCAGCAACGTTACATCGACATTGCGCTGCAACCATGCAACACTGCAAGGTTACTGCAACCATCCTGCAACGTTGCCGCCACGAAGTGTGCTGTATGGGTAGACCGGTGCCTGCTTACAATTATACAGTGCAACACATTTGTCACTGAGAATTTTGTTTGTATAAATTCTTATTTGTCTTTTAATACATATCTAATTCAGCTGTAAGCCGTCGAGTCGTCAATTGGAGTTTGCAAGGTCAGTAGTAAAGTCCTAAGCGTCGCCCTAGTTGCGTTGCACAACAATTCTGTAGGCCAACTGAGAAAGAAGGGAAATGAAAGGAGTAGAGGAACGAGTTTGCAGAAAAAGGAATATGCACTGCAGTGCTATACGGTTTATCGAAAGCAATTTTAATAAAATAACTGACAAAAACACTGTATCTCTGGTCGAAGTCAGAAAATTAAAGTGTCGTCGACAAATGCTCGCGGCGTTTCAGTCGGAAATGGAAGAACGAGGGAAATACGTGGGCAGGGCGCGACGCCGTAAGGAAATAGCAATGAAACAAGCGCTCAAATTAGAGCGACGTTTTTACGACTAAACGACTGTAATTTCGTGTTTTTCTGTTATTTTCTCTTCTTTTTACAACCACTCCCCGCTCGGCACTCCGGCGATGCATACGCATCATTCACGGGGGATTTAATTCTTAACATTTCAGGGCCGATTTATTTGTCTCTTCTGATAATTAATTTACGGTTTAATAGCGC
The DNA here is from genome assembly GCA_963932275.1 of Andrena praecox. Classification (NCBI taxonomy): domain Eukaryota; kingdom Metazoa; phylum Arthropoda; class Insecta; order Hymenoptera; family Andrenidae; genus Andrena; species Andrena praecox. The sequence continues at coordinate 41,369,281 of OZ010731.1, forward strand.
AGCGACCCTAATAGAGTTGTCAGCATATTCCTTTATCCTGAGTTTGCTCCGGGAATAACTGGGCGAAAGGGAAATACAAAGTCGATAATAATATTGTACATATTGTGGGGCCGCGAAGTCCAATACTTACGCGGGCGCGTGCGTCGAGGTCAAAGCAGACCCAATAATGCGCGGCGAGACAATCGACGATCGACGTTGCCACGTTTCTAAAAAGAGGCCGGACGACGCGTCGCCCGCCTGAGAGATCGTCGCGAGTCGCCAGCGCGAGCATTAGCGCGAACACCTTTCACTTATATTCTGATATTCTTCAGTTAGTACTCTTTAATAAACGTATCCACTACTTTTAACCAAGTGATTATCCTTCCTCCTACAATATTTAGTTATAACATTTTTATTACATCGTACTTACATAAGGGTTCGTCTTGAACTCCACAAAATGATACATTTTCATCCAAAATCAAAATTCGGATAAAAATGCCCAATTTCTAGTGGATTACCGAAATATAATCGAGCTTTGTCAAAAGAATATTTTATGAGAATATTTTCGCGCTACAATTTACTGTACACATGTTTGTTACGAAGGGACATTCAAGAACCCATACAGCACACCTCGTTGCAGCAGTATTGCAGGGACGTTGCTGCAATATTACGTTGTTGCAGGTTGCATTGCAATATTGTAGGAACGTACCTGCAATATTGTCGTGCATTATTGGAGTGGCAATGATCCTACAATATTGCAGCAATATTGCAATTTCGTTGCCGTGCAATGTTCCGTTGGCAACGGTCCTACAATATTTCTGCAATATTGCGCGCACATCGACGTGCAATGTTCCAGTGGCAACGGTCCTACAATATTTCTGCAATATTGCGCGCACATCGACGTGCAATGTTCCAGTGGCAACGGTCCTACAATATTTCTGCAATATTGCGCGCACATCGTCGTGCAATGTTCCAGTGGCAACGATCCTACAATATTGCAAGAACGTTGCCGTGACAATGTTCCATTGGCAACGATCCTACAATATTTCTGCAATATTGCGCGTCCATCGACGTGCAATGTTCCAGTGGCAACGGTCCTACAATATTTCTGCAATATTGCGCGCACATCGACGTGCAATGTTCCAGTGGCAACGGTCCTACAATATTTCTGCAATATTGCGCGCACATCGACGTGCAATGTTCCAGTGGCAACGCCCCAGCAAAATTGCGCACACATTGCCGTGCAATACTGTAGTGAAAACTTGTGGAAACATTACAACAATATTCTGAAGCAACTATGACTTTGTCAAAATTTTTCGAAATATGTACATGACGTCGAGTGGATTCTACGGCGTGTTTCATTTAACTGGATACGCTAGAATATCTCGTTGGCCGTTGAAGATATGAAAAAAGTGTTATCGCGGGAGTTGTATGTAGGTACATGAACTTATATAGAGCAGATTCGAAGATAAATTTAATTTTTTTAGATAAAGTAGGTACTATATTTTTTAATGTCTGAAATTATTATTATTATTATTAAACGTCTTTATTGCACAAATACGTATATACAATCTAACAAGAGAAAAGAGAGAAGAGAAGACAAATGTAAAGGTTCAGTCTAAAGACTGTTTTCCAACCTAACCTAAAATGACACTGGGTGAAATTTGTAGTACGCACCTATAGTGTTACAGAACCCTAATGGGGTTTGTCAAATGAGCCTTCGTTTTTTAATAATTTGAGTTTGAAGTATTGCACGGTAGGAGTATAAGTTCGAATACGTAAGCAATCTTATCAATCAGCGGTTGTAGCTGCGGCGGTAAAGTGTTCGTCTACGATGCTACAGGTCCTCGGTTCGAATCCCCCTGGGGTAAAAGAATTTTCTATGAGAAAAAGACACACGGGCGTTATACTACTACGATTCTGCACACATTCACGTCATCGCGTCCCTCACTGCCCGAAACGTTGCGGCGGAAATACACTCCTGCAATATTGTTAGGGCGGACATAGGAGTGAGAGTGAACCTGCCAACGTCTCTGCAATGATGCGGTGCAATGGAGTTGCAGGATCATTGCCACTATTTTGCCGTTTCGTTGCAGGACTACATATTTGTAATGTTCCCAAAACTTTGCAAAAAACACTCCTGCAATATTGCTAAGGCGGACATAGGAGTGAACCTGCAACTTCTCTGCAATGATGCGGTGCAACATTGCAATCTCGCACCGCAATATTGCCGAAGAGTTGCAGGATCATTGCCACAATTTTGCCGTTTCGTTGCAGAATCATTGCCGGAACGTTACAGGACTACATATTTGTAATGTTGCCGCAACCTTGCAAAAATACACACCTGCAATATTGCGAAGGCGGACATAGGACTGAACCTGCAACGTCTCTGCAATATTATGTTGCAATATTGCCATCTTGCACCGCATCATTGCAGAGACGTTGCTGCAATGTTATGGTGCTGTGTGGGAAACACCCTTTGAATACAGTTGGACTCTCGAATACGGAGTTTCTAGAAAGGGTTGCAGCCATCTGGCCTTCATGTCGATTGCCAAACTATCAGCTCATCAAGGCCATTGGTGGTATATGCCATTGGTGCCGAGGCGTTTGATTGATCTCATTGATCTAAATGATTTTTGAGGTTATGTGTGTGTAATATGTATGCGAAACTGCAATACGCGAGTCATTAAACGAATAATGTAAGTAGGTATTCTATATATGTAATTAAGTACAAAAATACTTCGAATATAGTGGTCGTTTATCTCATTTTCATCATAATGGCCAGACAAATCTATTAAAAGTACCCATATAACAAACGGAATTTGAAAATATAGATAATTCATTTTAACATACATTAATATCTGTTGACCCATCGTGTCTCCTTGCTGGGCATTTACTACAAAAGACGATTTTTATAATATAGTATGTTGTAAAACTATTAAAAAATTCAGAAATACAACTTGTTTATGATTACATTGCAAAGATAGATGAACTTTTATCTCGACTATCCAGTTCGTGATGTTTCAGTGTTTGTAACTTTATTCCTTATTATTTACTTTCAGAGCTGTTTTCAATTATTACTTTCTGTGTTATACCCATCCATTATTGTATACTGCATTATACCCACCATAAATGTATCAGCAAATGTAGAAGGTGTAATATTTATAATATGTATATGACACTCATTTCAGAGATCAAGAATTTAAAAATAATAATACAAGTTTATGTAAACATGTGTTCGATTTCGTTTCGTGTCCTAATTAGGTATACCGAATTATGTGTTCTAGGAATTTTTCCAAAATTCATTTCATTAATATGGTAAATGATATATGATTGAGGATGCAAGTTAGGGCGGCCCTTATTTTGAACCTGCGATTTCTTTTGCTCTCATACCCTAATATGGTTCCATTCCATAAAAAAATAGTCCCTGAAAAAGATTATTGCAATCGGACAATAGGAAAGGGTGCCGACCAGGCTTTAAAGTTTAGAATTCATCAATGGCTTGAATTTGAAGAATTTCTCAAAAATGGTGAGCTCTATCGAAATTTTGTTCAAATAATATTAAAAGAGCATTCGATTTTCTACAATTACGGTATATATAATTTTCTCGTGCTTTCAACCAGTTTTTAGATAATAGCGTTTGAATGTAGAGGTCCGCACTTCGCGCGTCCCACCTGTACGGCATGATGTATTATCTCTACGCGCGTAGCCCTGATCTCTCTATATTCAAACGCTATTATCTAAAAAATGGTTGGAAGCACGAGAAAATTATATATACCGCAATTGTAGAAAATTGAATGCTCTTGAGGGTGAGAGCAAAAGAAATACAAAAAAACATTTCGACACGTATAAATAAGGACCACCCTAATATAAGTGTTAATTATTACTCTGGCTACTTTATCAACTCTTGTATTGCCTTGTACCTATACCAGATGGAATTCAAATAATTGTTTTCATTTATTTAATCGGTTCGTGATAACTCTTGCAAACATTGTTGGATGGCCGGTTTTTTATTAGCATTTATTAGTCACTAAGCTATCTTCTTGGTAAGGGCTGTCTAGCACTTTCCACTCCAAGTTACAAATTAGTACAGACCCAGACTTACTCATCCTGTTACTAAGGATCACGGTCAACCCTTCTCTACCAAACAACTAATCTATTTAATACCCAGGACACAGTATATCAATTGGAATTTTCAAAGATCATTTGAAGCATATTTCAAGTTCAGTCGAGATCAACTGTATTTCTGTATTGTCAGATTAATATATGTATATAGTTTGGTAAATTTATTATAGGGGAAAGGTGGGATAGTTGATCAGCGGGGATACACGATCACATCAGTTTTTTACTTAATATATTGGCAATTTGTGCCTGCTAGCGTGGTAATGTTTACATTATCGCAACACTTCACGTTGCAGTTTTCTTTTGGGAGCATAGAATGTTGTTATAAGCTTCGATCTTATTTTCAGGCAAAAAGTAAATATTTCGGTCTGCTTGTTCTTCCTCCTTTTCGAGCAAATGTTGCATTTTCAACGATTTAAAATATACTAAGTAAAAACGGCAATTTCGAGTCAATTAATGGTATTTATTGATTTATCTAAATATTTAAGGGGACTAGGCAATCGTTTTTCGTGAGAAAGAGAATCTGTGCTTTATTTATTTGTAAGAAAATGAAAGCACATCCTGATGTATCATTTTTACCAATGTTTATTACTACCATACAGATTGAAAAAAATTGGTAAGAAAGACATATGTGCTTTAAAAATGGCGCTGCAGACGGGTAAACATTTTGACGTTTTTCCGTCGTTTTCCCTTAATATCAGTCTTAAAATCTGACGTAATCCGATTTCAAAGGTGAGATTCTTGTTTGTTGGATTCATAGTTCCCGCCCAAACCTATAAAAACAATAATTAAATCAAAATTATGCGATTGGTGGCTGAAAAACGGCGATTTTTCCGAGAAATATTCGTTCTTGTTTGTGCGCTACCAAAATCCGGTGACTTTTTAATTTTTTTATGAAAATCTCGAATTTTCACGGACCATATCAGAGGTTTGGGGCGAAATGGCACATGTTTTGCACATCCTGTAATTTTTTTCAAGTCGATCTGAACCTCCATTCGTTCGCAATCAGGAAAAAACCAAGAGAAAAAAAGATTCGAGAAAATCGCGTTTAAAGTTTCTGGGCAAAGGCGACGCAATAAGTTACCGCTTGATCTTTTTAGCTGCCAAATCAACAAGTTTGCGAATTTTAATATAACCCAAACGGCATTTTATTCAGAAAAGATAGTACTTTCGGAAAATGCAATAAAAAAATCGATTTTTCGACTGCCTAGTCCCCTTAAGGTAAGTTTAATTTTTCATCTTTTTCAAATCGAGTGCATTGAGGGATACATGATCAGTGTGTGAGGTGGGATACTTGAACAGCTGAAAATGCTCCAATAAAGAACCATAGAACGGCTAATGAAACAGAAAAATACGGCATAGAAAGTGAGAAGGAAAGTCTTTTCTTTATCATCATCTTAATCAGATGATATCTAAGTGAAATGTCTTTTAAGAATGCATTTATGTTGTTTTATGTCATAGAGTTTAATTCTTCGGTTTCATTTTTTCAGTAATTCCTTCAAGTTTGTTATAGTTTACTTTCTTTTTATGATATTCCCTTTATTTCATGTTATTGACGTAGATAATAAATATTTCTTAGAAAGTTAATGTGTTATTTACTCTGAAAGTTCACTGATCAAGTCTCCCTAACCGTTTGATCAAGTCTCCCCTTCAGTGGGGGATACTTGTGCATAACGTCACTGCCAGAAAATGTTGAAATTCTGTCATTAAAATTAGTTTTCAGCTCTCAAATTTGTCAAAGTATATTGAGAATACTCTAAGAATCACAACTTACATAATTAAATAGAAACAAAGCAAACGATTATTATTATTTCAATAAAAAAGCAAAACTGTGATCAACTATCCCACCTTTCCCCTACTGTTAACGACTTAACTTTAAATTGGTCTGCGACGTTTCTTACTCGAGATCATAAGAATATCAGGGATAAAATGACTGTTTCAAAATTCATCGTTTACGTTATGCAAAACGATGCTTCTGAAATCGTCCAAAATATAAGTTTGTATTGTCTAATTTATAGTACAAAAGAATTAGAAATCTTTATAGATATATATATAATTTGGATAGTTTTGAATGATTTAATAGAATATGTAATATTAGGTGCCGGAAAATGTTAGTGCGGATTTATACTTTACATTACAAAATTCAAATAATTTGAATATAATTGATACAATTTTATTTGATAAAGTTGGATCACCGTTTAATCCTATAACTCTTCTTCAACGTTCTACAAGCTTACAAACATTCCATGAGTATAAAAGTCTTGAGCTTCACTTGCAAAAAATGAATTAACTGCTGTTTTCATCTCGTCATCTTTTTTGAAGCGCTTATTTGCAAAATAGTTATCATAGTTAAAATAAGTGATAGTCACAAGGAGACAAGTCTGAACCATAAGGCCGGCGCCACATTTGCATTTTGTCCGCGCGCACCGACCGCTCGCCGTTTGCCCACGTCACATTCAGAATCTTAGGAGAGGTGTGACACTAGAGCGGACGATCCGCGCGTCGGATTTTTGGCCGCTGCGTGAGGCGGTTTGCTCGCTCCTCAGGGAACGCATAAAATCTTATGAGAGCCGGCGGACCGTGGCGTGCGGCGGTCAATAATCCGTCGCGCGGATCGTCCGCTCTGGTGTCACACCTCTCATATGATCCTATTGGCAAAGGAAGCTACCACCGCGGGAATGGTGGCGCTAGTGTGGCGTTACAAATATGGACGGCGCAGGTATACATTTTACTATAACCAGTAGTATAAAAGTTTATTTAAAAGTTATTTCTTACAGTAAAAATGTGGACAATACATTGCACGTTTATGAAAACCTAAATTGAGATCATTGTTCATTGTAGCGTGACAATTGATGGACCGCAATAAATTGTATACCTGCGTCAGCCATTACTATTAGTTCGCGTACCGACCGCTAGTGTCGCACACTAATGTTCTACTCCCAATATGTAGGATGACCGTACCTAATATCGCCCGTGTTCCTAGTATCGCCACTCGCTATATCTCGCAAAGTAAGCAGTAAAATTTATCGGTTATCCACTGAATTAGTACCTAAACATATGTAGAAAGACATACTGTAATTGCAGCGTCATGTGATCAACAATTACAGAAAGGGAAGGATTTTAGAAAATCTTAATAGTGTATAAATTTATTAGACTATCACAATTTTACTATATTTTTAAATTGATATATTATTCTAATAAAAATAAAATCAAAGATGGATAAAAAAAAACATATAGAAATAATAAAAGCAAATGTGAAAATGACTTTTAAAACTCATATGCACATGAATTAATCAATATTTCTTGAGTAGGCCGTATTAGGTACCTTTTTGTTAGGACTGGATCTTTGCATGACTTACGTTTTTTAATTACCAATTAAAAATTTGTACGTTTTAACGATTCTGACTTATGCTACATGGAAGATGAATAATTTCTCTTTACTTTAAAACAAATTGCTTGCAAAAATATCAATTATTATTCAATCGACAGCGATTTTACTTTTGCTAGACGATGTTAGGTACAGTCACCCTATGCTACGTGGGCGCGGGCAAACCGGGAGACGGACAAAACCCAAATGTGGCGGCGCACAGTGGTTTAAAGGCGGAAAAAACCTAAAAAAATCATGTCACAATTTCGTATTGTTTTTTTTAGGTATGTTTTTTATCGGTTATGTATTGGTCATTTCCTGTCCCTTAGCCTGTAAAACCGATTACTAGTGCGGAAAAACTCGCACTAAAGAAGTATGGCCAAAATTTCTACATATCACTAAGTGGACCTGTTTTTTCCGGAGTAGTTTTATTACTCATTTTTACATAGTGTAGGACAAAAAGAGGCAGAATTAAAACTGTTGTCAGAATATAACAATATCTCAAAGAAAACCGAGGTGTTTTAGAAATCACAATTTTTTTCAGGTACCTCCGTCTACCTCCGAAACGACACTTGAAAGGTTTGAAGGAACATATTTTGAGGTATAATTCCCATTAAAAATTTTCACCGTCCATCACCGTCTAGCACCGTCTGTACCCTATGCAAAATGTTCATTGAAGAATTAAAACGATCATTTTACGTACTTTGTTTCGACAAATTTGTCTAAACATTGTACAAGTACAAAATCCGTTAAAAAAACGAATATTGTAAGTTAAAAAATAAATTCAAAAAATTAAAAAAAAAATTTAAAACACCGCAGATTTTAATTCTCTACAACTTTTCTATTGGACAAAATTACACCGAGGCAGAATATGAAACAAAAATAATTAAAAAATATTGAGAAATGCTGAAGTTATGAGTTTTTTCCACTTTCTCCTCTATGCGTCGGACCACTGTGCGGCGGCGGCGGCCAGACTCCAGCCGCGCAGCGTTCAGGGCCCCACTTGGGTTCGAGCACTTGAAAGGGTCTGCAGCAGCGAAGGCCAGTTCGAGCCATTTGGGAGCCCGGTCTCCATGATGTTTACCATAACCTCTCGGAAGGGGAGTTCGAGAGCCAAAATCTTGTTTTCGCAGTTGCAAAGACAAATATGTGTTGATTATAAAACAAAAAAGAAATTTGCTCGGAAGTTCCCGGAGGGCAACTAAAAAGCCGATAATTGCTGAAATTTTTCAGCGGGTTTCTTATGGAAATTAACTGTATGTAACTAATTATTTGCTATTGCTTCCCAAAAACGATACTACTCATTTCGGTTCCCAAAAAATCTGTCCCTTTTATATCATTAAACTTTAAAAGACTCGATTTAAAATTTTCGACAAGAAAAAACATACAAATTTTGGCACGTATTTACACACAGATCAGAAGTAGCCGCCACGATATTTATCCCTTCTTTAGGAGCTCATATTATTAGTTTACACGAAATATATAAAAAAAAACATAATCCCATAACTTTTGAATTCTGACTTGTTTCCTTATTTTTGGGATTCTGTCCCACTGTGGCGATGGACCGCAGTGCGGCCGCCGCGAAACCCAGTTTGGAGGAGTCGAGCGGTGTGCCGGCGTGGCTAGCCGCGCTGCTAGGAGATTCCGCCGCCATGGCGGAAAGCAGGCACTCATCGCATCGCATTGTGTTGCGTCTCGAGTAGCCTAGGATGCTGCTGTAGTAGATGCGCGGACGCAGCTGGTCGAAAACGCGGCTAGGAAAACGGATGCATGCTTCTCGGTAAGAGCGGTGCTCGGGTCGTCGCCGGCCGCCGATCGCGGCTAGGAAGTCCGACCTTAAGGGGACTAGGCAGTCAGAAACTCGATTTTTTTTTGTTGCATTTTTCGAAAGTACCACCCTTCCCGATTAAAATGCCGTTTGGTTTATGTTAAAATTCGCAAAATTGAGGATTTTACAGCCGAAAAGGCCGAGCGCGCCATAAACCGTTTCTGCGCGCACGCAGGTAGACTAGATTCCTCTTTCGAAACTTTAAGCGCGTTTTTCTCGGAATCATATTTCCTCTTCGTTTTGCAGTGATTGGGAAAAAACGGAGGTATCAGTCGATTTGAAAAAAATTCAGCATATATGAAACATGTCTAGTTACGACCTGGACCTACGCATTAGTCTGTAAAAACTCCTGGTTTGTCAAAAAAAAAAAATAGAATGGCACTTTTCCCTGGCGAAAAATGACGTTTCTTTAAAATGTGCCGTTTTGCAGCCACCATTCCTATAATTTTGATTTTTTTCCGTTTTGAATAGGTGCAGGGCAGAATAGGGGCCACGGCAAAGTATAAATTTCAGAGGATATTTCACAATTAAATTTCTTACGACCAGAATCACTGCAAAATTACAGCGGTCCAAAAAAAAAACGCCTACACATCAGACGACTGTAGCGCTGTCATACATATGTATATAATATTCAAATCATTTCTTTTTTACTGTTTATAGTATTAATAAACATTACCCGAACGTACTAGTCACAATTTGTGTTCATCTCCTTGTAAATAATTCGCAAAATATACTTGATTTTCGAGCGATCTGACTGCCTAGTCCCCTTAAGGAGGATGTGGTGGAACTTCCCATCTGACGACCTTTATTTTTTGGCGAGTCAGGGAAGCAACGCGAGGTCATGCGTTGTCGTGGAGAAAAAGTATACCTTTCCTGTTATCCAACGTTTGATGAAAACCGAGCAACTGAAGTCGTTTTCTCGCCGGGGGTTCATGCCTTTGGAATACTACAGCTATATCAGCACATCTTTCTACGATTACAAATGGACGTCCTGAACGTGATTCGTCCTCCAGCGATTTTGCCTACTTTATATCGTTTGAATCATTTTTGTGTTGTCCTTTCACTAATAGAACCATCCTCACAAACGCCACAATGCGTCTTGCCGCATTTGCCGCTGCATTCCCCGGTATAAATGCGTGAAGTATGAAAGCACAAATTTTTAACTCTTCGCTCAGCATATTTAGGGTGCGTTCCACTTGCGCCCAAATCGCCCGCAACGCCCGCGATTTTCATTTATTAAGGCAGGTTCTCCTATGTGCGACTGGACACAACATCAAGAATTTCAAAGTCGATTTTCTTGAAAATGAAGCACAATATCAAAAAATCTTATTCCTCTTTTTCGACTTATTTACTTGTTATAAGTCGAAAAGAAAGAGTAACTTTTTTTTATATCGCGCTTCAGTTTCGAGAAAATCGACTTTGAAATTCTTGACGGTGCGTCCAGTCGCGTACAGGGAAACCCACCTTAATGAAAATCACGGGCGTTGCGGGCGATTTGGGCGTAAGTGGAACGCCACCTTAGCCTTGTATATACAATGGAGCATCGAAATAAAGGAAAAATACAAACAGTGTTTAAGAACTAAAGGAACAAAACCGCGAAAAACCGCACGATTTTTTTTCGGTGCCTAATACTTTGTATACATTAGGAAAAGATTTTAACTTTTTTTGCATCCGTAGAATTTTATATTCGTTTTGGTTACTGATTTAATTTCCGAGTAAGAAGTTGGAATTCTTGTGCGTATTATGTTCCATGAATTTTTTCCTACTTCTGTTCACGACTTCACCTGTATGGTGGAGAGGGATGGATGGATAAATTAGGATGAATATTTAAAATATTTCAAACAAGTACTGTTTCTATTGGGAAATGTAATTTCGAAATTTTCCCCAGGGATTGATGCAAATTTTATTGTTGTTAGCGTAGTAACAATAATGAGCAATTTCCGTACAAATTTTTGAATGAGGTTAGGAATATACACTTAAAATTTCATGCTGGTAATGTTATATGTATAGGAGAGACTATCATTATCTTCCGGTATTTTGTTTAACTTTGTGGTTTATTTTATTAAGATTTAGTTTTAATTTTGATAACTTCCTCTGTTTCGCTTCTTTCTTATACACATTTTGTCCAAAACCGGGTACCCGGATTTACTCCAGTATAGAATTTTGTAAATATCAACAATACCATGGCGAAGTAAAAACAAACCTTTTAATTATTTACACTTTAATATGCAACAATTAACACAATTCACACCAAAAAGTATTTGCCTGAACACTGTCAAAAGTGTTAAAGTTTCTTAATTATCGAAAATTAGATCAGAGCCTTCAAGAGCACACAAGACGACATAACCTTAGTAAGCACGCTTCTACACGAGCATCATTTGTTGACGAAATGATGCACGTCGCGACAGTACTTATGTCGCTGCAACGCCGCGGGAAAATTTAAGGCAGTTTAAAGAACAGTAGCACGTCGCGGTTTTGTTCGAGTTTCCCCTATAATAATAACAACATAATAAATAATACCATTGGCAACCTAGTCTTGCCTTCCGAATTGTATGAAGTCCTTTTGTAATTTGCTGACCGGTTATCTATTACATTTAATTGAATAATAATTAATCCAAGCTTGTTTGGTTACAAGCTTGTAAATAGAATATTAAACTATAACTAGAATATTAAAATCTGCTGTCCAATTATTAACTGCTACCAGAGTTGCGCATTATCTAGATAAAAAATTATTTAAATAACGATTGAATAAATGATACTTTATATTTATTCGTTATTTGAGGCTCGAATAACGACTAAAAATTATTTATCTTTTGTTCGTTATTTGGGATTTTTATTTAGATATACTTTTGCCCAACTCTGAGTGCTACATACAGCTTTTACAGAGTTCACAGGTCAAGCGCAATAACTTATCAAATAATTTGTGCGTTTGAACTAGTCCACCTTCCCATACAGCACACCTCGTTGCAGCAGTATTGCAGGGACGTTGCTGCAATATTACGTTGTTGCAGGTTGCATTGCAATATTGTAGGAACGTTCCTGCAATATTGTCGTGCATTATTGGAGTGGCAATGATCCTACAATATTGCAGCAATATTGCAATTTCGTTGTCGTGCAATGTTCCGTTCGCAACGATGGTACAATATTGCTGCAATATTGTACGATCGTTGCCGTGCAATGTTCCATTGGCAACGATCCTACAATATTTCTGCAATATTGCGCGCACATCGACGTGCAATGTTCCAGTGGCAACGGTCCTACAATATTTCTGCAATATTGCGCGCACATCGTCGTGGGACATTACAACAATATTCTGAAGCAACTATGACTTTGTCAAAATTTTTCGAAATATGTACATGACGTCGAGTGGATTCTACGGCGTGTTTCATTTAACTGGATACGCACCGCTATATTGCCGAAGAACTGCAGGATCATTGCCACAATTTTGCCGTTTCGTTGCAGAATCATTGCCGGAACGTTGCAGGACTACATATTCGTAATGTTGCCGCAACTTTGCAAAAATACACACCTGCAATATTGCGAAGGCGGACATAGGACTGAACCTGCAACGTATCTGCAATGTTATGTTGCAACATTGCCATCTTGCACCGCATCATTGCAGAGACGTTGCTGCAATGTTATGGTGCTGTGTGGGTTGCTGTCTAAGAACATGCTTAACCGTTTAATTTTCTTCCATTATGTGTGCAGTATCACCAAGAAACAATTTTATTTTAACGATCTGTTGCCTTCTCTCGAATCCAATGATTTTAATTTCGGTTTTTCTAAATTTGCATCCAGTTTTGTTCCCCCCTTTTAAAATTTCTCAAGATTTCGTTGGAGTATGTCTTGTGTGATGGTAAGATATTATTCCTTTACATACATATACATAAATATACATAAATGCATATGGGTAACTCGAATCCGAATTCAATTTTACTCTGCTGAATCGATAAACCCTGTTAGCTGTTACGAAGGACCAACCGTTCTACTCGAAGGCATACGAAGCATAGCAATTGCATACAGGGTGCTCGGTTTGTGTCTGAGTGAGTCCCGATTACACCCTGGCTCGAATCGCTCCGCAAGGAGAGTGAATAGGGTACACCGAGGGTGAGCGAAACAAAGAAACAGTGAAGAACCCCTGACCGACTTAGGACCAACATTCGACAGCTAACAGCGGTTAGACAATCGCTCGGGATAAATTCTCCACTGATGAAAGTTAAAATTTCCATGTCATAACTGCCAGGGGTATCATAACAAAAATATTGTACGCTACTAATATAATATGTTCTCACACATTATATTCATATAAATAAAATTCGATCAGGTATTCCATTAAATTGCTCGAGAACCAGCGCTTGGAATAACAACAATCTTCATTTTTTAATTATGCTTGAATTATTACCGGACCAGAGGAAAGAAGATATATCGACTATTAAAGGGTCGGTTGGCGAGCAAGGGAGCGTGACGCAGCCAGGACTCTCGAGAACCGGAACCTACACGCGTCACAATCCATTTTCACGTCAGGTGGCCCGACATCGCCGGATTTTTATTGGAATACTGCCAAGCTCGGTCTGTCACTTCTTCTGTCCGAGACCTGTATACGTGTAAAGATTGAAGTACGTACGTAAGATAGAACGACGTATTTATTTACAGGGCGGCGGAGAGCAGGAAGATGTTCGCAGCGCCGTAACTCGCCACATGCCAGAGGTAATGGCGATTTTATGTTGTCGAGTCGTTCTGAGTCACCACCACCACCGAAAGATCTCCCGCGGCCAATACCGCTACCACCGACATCCCAGCGAGAACCTCATACAGGGTGATTTATAGAAACGGAACAGTTTCGTATCTACAAATATTCTAGGTGATCGCTGGAAAGCTACAGAAACACGTGTTTAAGGCAGGATACCACCTTTGCACTTAAAAAAAATTGAAATTTTTTTTTTATCTCAAAGTACTCTTCCAAGTGTATAGAATCGAAATTCATTCATTAGAAAGATGGCTGGAACCTTTTTCTTGTGTAAAAACCGGATTGGAGCAGATATATAAATCTATATAAAACTTTAAACGCGTTTTTCTCGAAACGATGTTTTCCAAATCAGCGTGTCAGATTACTCCTACAATTTTCATCGGATTGACTTGAAACTTTGCATAATTCTTCCGATTGGTGTAATCTAACGATGTACGTAGGACTTTTGCTGTAGCGTTGTTATTTTTCTTTTGGTGCGCAATTTTATAAATTTTTTTAAACTTTTTTACCCTAAAAAATTGACCTTTTCGTTAAAATGGCCGCCATTTTCTTAAAAATCGAAATTTCGTAAAATCCCTACGTACAGCATTGAACAATATTGTTGTTAATAGGGACATTCTTTGGTTTCTTTTCTAAGAGCCACGTACAGAGCGGAATTTCACACGCCGTCTAACGATGTTTCTCCAAAGGAGTGTATTTTGGCGCCACCTACAAGAGATTATTTTTTACTTTTTCAGTTTCAAAAAATGTGTAATTACAGATTAAAGTTACATTAATGAATGACTGAAACCGATTTTGTTTCTGCGCATTCTTTGTATGCAAAAAAAATCATGAAAAACGCCTCCAAAATCGCAGTCAAAGGTGGTATCCTGCCTTAACCAAAAAACATCCATATGAATTTTAATTTTTCGGTGTTTTAATATTTTAGTGTGAAAGAGTGCATCTCTCCATTTTGTATTACTGGGATGACTCGGATATTTGTAGATATCTATATTGCAAGTGAAGCTTGCACGTGAATATTATTTAACTTTTTCCAAAACGAGATCTTTTGTTTAGAATTTAGAAAAAGAAGAATAATAAAAACTTGTAATTTTTAAAGCAGGGCCTTGAATAATATTTAGTTAATTATTTAGATCTTTTGATATTCAATTTAGTACACGGTTTTATAAACTTCGTCGTATACCCTCGGCAAAGTAAAGCACGCGTAAATTAAAATAAAAAAGAGGTTTGTTAGGCTTCTAACGAAAAATGTTTCCTGCCCTTCCGCCATAGAGGTTAGTGCTTCCCTCCGGACCAAACTGTGACACAAATATAACTTGTCCTAGTTCCGCGGCACACCCTATATGCACGACAATGCGGTCGCCTTTCCGTTTTCCAGCGGCCTTCTCACTCTCTCTCTCGCTTTTTCCGGCCGCATATTACGCACTGAAAAACTTTTAGAGCGGCAACTCAGCTCATCTGTCCCGTCGTTTCGTTTTATCTGCGCTGGGAAAGAGAAAGAATGCATCGTCCATCATGGCCTCCCTCGATTATCCCACGGGAGGCATATGCTTCCGCGGCATTCAACTTCCGGCTGAACTATGCGCGACCAGTCTTGTTCTTCCTACTTTGTCCTCTCTTACTCTCTCTCCTGTTCTCTTCCTGCTTATCGAAAAATTCTATGTAAATTAAGGGAAATGCACACAGACTCGAGGTTATTAATTATCTTAATTGCATGCAGTTAAACAGTTTTTGTTAGCTCCAATAAAGTTCGTGGGGCGGATTATGTAGGGCAATTTACGCAATCCTCGCGGGTTATATCTTCTATACAATTGACGATAGGGGAAACTGATAGAGGAAAAAGTTCCAATAGAATAATAATTTTTATTTTTATATGATCTTGCTTTCGGTGGTAATGCAATTTCATCTCCTTTAAGGAGGGTTTACAAAAATTGATAATACTTAAAATAGGGGTAGTATTGGTAATTTATAGAAGGATTCGCTACTCACGTCAGTGGATTGTTCCCTTTTGTATACATATATGTTTACTGCATATTAGGGACTACATCAATTGCTTCACATTAATGTTAACAATAGTTTTTTTTATAGCAAACCGGTATTAAGTGGTTACACCACCTTGGCGCTCGGAGAAATAGGTATGAAAATAAACTTTTTTTTTTACGCTGCCATTAAGTATATAAAATGATCTATATTTTACACATATATGTAGTAGTTTTATGAACAATTTACAATATTAACGATTAAAAAAAAAATAAAAAATGGCGGAGATATAAGCCGATAAGTAGGACCCTCTTTTGAAAATCCTTGCTGATGGTGTACTTGATTTCTCTGTTAGGCATCGTCTCAAACATAAAAAATATTTTTTAATTATTATTTTAATTTAAATTTAAATTTTTTTTAATTTAAATTTTTAAATTTTTTTTTGTAGAAATGACAGGTGTTTGAAAAAAAACACGAATTTACATCGAAATTTTGAGTTTAAAAAATTTATAAGTTTCGAACATGGCACCCAATCACAAAAATCCTACGTCACATTTTAGCTATTACCTTTTTAAATAAGAAAAAATTTATTTTTTATGTTTTAGACGATGCCTAACAGAGAAATCAAGTACACCATCAGCAAGGATTTTCAAAAGAGGGTCCTACTTATCGGCTTATATCTCCGCCATTTTTTATTTTTTTTTAATCGTTAATATTGTAAATTGTTCATAAAAGTACTATATATATGTGTAAAATAAAGATCATTTTATATACTTAATGGCAGCGTAAAAAAATAGTTTATTTTTATACCTATTTCTCCGAGCGCCAAGGTGGTGTAACCCCTTAAAGAGATGCATTTATACAAAATTTGTGCCTCATGCGGAAGTGGTAGCAGGTTAGAGTACCATTAATCAGAACGAAAATAAACGTGACGAAAGATTGCACAAAATTGCCTCACTTTTAATTGTAGTAATTGTAAAAACTTCTCGATATTATTTTATTAACAATAAAAAGACTGTGATAAATATTATTCCAATTCAAACCATAGACGGATATATTTCCCACAGGCTGTTGAAATCTCAAAACGACAACTTTATTATTTTTTGCAAAATTTCCAATAAGTCGCTCATTTGTTATCGGATTTGCATCAAACTTGTGCCAAGGGATGTAGATTTTTTTTACGAATATCACACACATGGACGGTAATCGGAGACAGACGACGTGTTGATATTTTGTCTCCCCTCGTCTTTCGGACGCCTGACACCCCGTCTTTTGCGTGCGCGATGGTCGCGAGCCTAATTGATTGTAGCTTCAATTTTCATGTTTACAAATCTGTAGTGGAATTGTCTTCGATAGTAACCGAGATACGAGAAATTCCTCGCAACGAAAAATGTTCTGTTCGGAGGGGGAATTTGTAAGTGCGGGAGCCAAAGACATTTCAAGGTCAACTCAATTTTTTTAAATGGGATCTTATATTTTTTCTCTATGTCCTAATAGAGCTTTTTAAGACGAGTTCAACGACCTATGATGCAATGTCATTAAAGGTCTTATAGAGCTACAAACTTAAACCGCCTTAGTCAACATTTGAATTTACAGCTTAAGGCGAACCCACAACGATACACCATTACCGTTCAAAGTGTATCGCATTGTTAAGTTACGCGGCCAAATTATTTATCATCCTAGAGCTCTTGGTGATAAACAGCCACTGGTTCGTCCGCAACTAAGAAACTCAAAATTAAAACACCAATCCTCGGATCTGTAGCTGCCCTCAGCCTTGGCTCGTAACAGGGCTATGGACCGTTGGCTGTGGTGAGTTCCGGGGCACTGGTTGCGGTGGACGTGGGAATAGCAGGCGAAGAGCAAAGTGGCCGGCGGCCAAACATATTTAGAGTCCCTATCTTGCCGAACCCTCTACTTAACTGCCGTTAAAGAGTATCCGGACTGCTCCATTGATCTGTAAACTACTGGATACGTGTAAACCCGACCATAGTTTCGCGGGTCATCCCCACAACTTCATGCTTACTCCGCGGAAGCGAACCTTTGCCCACGTACTGTCGGCGCACTGCCAACCGAGAACAATTAAACAAAAACCCGGTAAGAGTTATCTACTAATGAAAATTAAAATTTTTTATATCGCTCATAAAATTTCCTTAAGACCGTTAAGAATGAATTAGTGAGGGATTTTTTTTTATGAAAATGAATCCAAACATGATGTCCAACCAGTTAGTTTTAATTATACAGAACGTGAAATTAATTTACAGAATTCGGGAGTGACTGGAATTACGCGTCACTGAAAATACAGTAAATTCTCGTTATTAGATCGCCAGATTTGTTTGTTGTATGATTATCTCCGTCCCCACTAACGGGGGGGGGGGGGGGGGATCCCCCTAGGAACCAGTCAAGCGCTAAATACGACACGACCCGGCGCGGCTGCTTCTATGTGCGAAGCCACCGACTGGCAATTAAAGACCACAGCCTTAATGAAACATTAAAAATTTAAATTTCTGGTTTTATTCTTATGAAAATATTTTTAACATATTAATGAAATCTTTTTTAATGAAAACAAGACCGAGCACGATGTGATTTGGAGAATTTTGAGTTATTTTAATATTAATAATATTGATTTTCTTTCACTATCGCTTCATGAATAACCATTCATATAACAATAAATAATTCATACAATGAAACAAAATTCAGAAGTATGCACTACAAAGCAGGAGAAACGTACAGCAATACCTATAAATAATTCAAATTTCCTCAATTTCCTGCGAATCAGTGGGGTTGACTTTAACATCGGCAGCTCACTTTTTACGGAAAATGAATGTTGTTCTTCGACCAGACGAAATCAATGTTTCGTGGTCGATTTCCCTCGTTCTTGAATCCTTCGATTATGGGAGCACCCCAGCAAATAACAATATAAATGAATTAGTTTATTAGTAATTAATATTCAGATACATTCCAAACAATTTGTGTATAACTATTTATGTCTGTATTTTCTATTTATTGTTTTTCTGGCAAGAAATATGCTTTTAGATAAATATGCTTGCATCTCCCTATTGGGACATTCCACGCCAAATCGGACACTTTTTGGAGTAACATTTCGGATGTGGCTCAAATTTGAATATGTTGTAGTCTTTAGGGATGTATAAACATATCTCGAAGAATTTTTGAAAATTTTAAAAAATGTAGATTTTACAGCTGTTTGAAGGTAAGTGCTAACTTTTTTTTCAATAAATTATAACTATGGAAGTAGTAAACGGATGGAGATGAGGTTTACGGTGATTTGTAGAGAAGACATTCAAATTTTAAGAAAAAATTAGGTTAGGAATGAAAGAAAAAACTCAATCTACTATTTCAATATATTTATAACCTTGTGTGGCCTTGAAGGTCATAGTATGCCATATGGTTGACTTTGTCTTGACAGTCACTTTCATATTGGGTAATCAAGTATATAGCAAACCTGAAGGTCACCCTCGTTTCAAGGAAAATATTGCGAACACCAAAAATTGAGATACTGTATTATGTTGGGTATAAAAAACAGTAAAAGTTTTCCTCTTTCATTTTTTTACAAATACTTACCATTTACGAGAACACTGTATAAGAATAGCAGATATAGCCGCTTGGCCGCTGCGAGTACCGCACGGCCCGACCAGTCGAGCCGGTGCTGGGCGACGCAGCGTCACATTCAATTAATTTTCATTTGGCCAATTTTAAAGTGTCCATATTTTTGAAAATTGGTCCATCAAGGGGAAGGATAGAACTATATTCTCCTTTTTTTCAGATTTTTAAAATCGCGCCCGCTGTTCAAAACCTGCATTTGTTTAAAATAATTGCACAAAAATGGTTAAAATTTTTATTTTTCAAACCTGAAATAATTTTTTCTTAAAACTTCAATGTCTTCTCTACAAATCACCGTAAACCTCACCTCCATCCGTTTACTACTTCCATAGTTATAATTTATTGAAAAAAAGTTAGCACTTACCTTCAAACAGCTGTAAAATCTACATTTTTCAAAATTTTCAAAAATCCTTCGAGATATGTTTATACATCCCTAAAGACTACAACATATTCAAATTTGAGCCACATCCGAAATGTTACTCCAAAAAGTGTCCGATCTGGCGTGGAATGTCCCTATTCTAAGTCTTCTAATGTCTGTTTTATTTTTTTTTTAGCCACTTCATTTTCGCCTCACTGTTCATCTGTTTCTGTTCTTCTTCTTTATCAGAATGGCCATCACAATCTCCAGGAATGGCTGGAGCACTTCTTCGTACACGACGAATGGTTGTGAGGTGGACGTTGTGCATACCCACACAGCACACAATCGTCCCCAAAACGTCCCGGGGACGTTCGTCCCAGCCGTACCGAACATCCCGAGGACGTCCCGAATGTCCCACGAACGGTTTATATAGATCCTCTGAATGACGAATGTTACCAAAACAGTGGTCCCGGGGACGTCTCGCACACAGCACACAATTGTCCTCAAAACGTCCCGGGGACGTTCGTCCCAGTCGTTCGGGACGTCCCGAATTTCCCACGAACGGCTTATATACGTCCTCTGAACGACGAATATTACAAAAAAAGTGGTCCCGGGTACGTGGTGTCTTTTAAGCGCATGGATTAGGACTAAACAGGCGTTCGAAAAACGTAATTAAGACCTATTTTTATCCATAAATTAAGCCTTTCGTTCCGGGTCCGCCAGAGGACTCTCGTGAGTAAGGCTTACCTGGCGGAACCCTGCCTTAGACACGCTGGGTATCAGGACTGGGACAGAACTCTTATATATACCAACCGGAGGGCAATGGAACACCAGCGAGAAACTCTCGAGCCGGGTAGCCCTCTGGTGGCATATGTCGATGAACCTTATCGGATCCCTACAATAGCACACGACGTCCTCAAAGCGTCCCAAGGCCGTCCCAAAGACGTAGGGTAGATGTCCCAATTACTGCCACCTTAAGATTATAACCGAACTTCATTTAATCATTTCGCGTGTTGTGTAACTTAAAAATTGTTTCAATTTGAAACATAATATTATTTAACATCTCTTTCATTAAAAAAAAAATAGTTTTATGAATTAAATCAGAAGAATGTATTAATAATTAATTAAAATTCGCGAGCGATCCTTGTGTACCTATAACTGTCACCTCAAAAATCATCTTGTCCTAGGTACATATGAGTACATATATTTTTTTATTTTAATGTAAATCAGAATCTCCATTTAATAATAACTATTTTTTGTACCTTTCTTTTTATACGTTACGCTTTTATTACATATAATAAATCAAGTGGCAGTAATTGGGACATCTACCCTATTTAACACGTCCCAAACGCGTCCCAAGGATGTCTTTAGGACTTTGTACAGATGGCGCCACTGTAGTTACACAATGTCCCAAAAACGTCCCGAAACCGTCTATAGACATCCCAGAGCCGTCCACAGACGTCCCGAGGACGTCTTGTTACCAATCGGGACATTCAGACCTATAGTCCTAGAACGGACCTAAAACAGACGTCCTCGGGATGTTGTGTGCTGTGTGGGTATGTACCTAACGGCTACGATGCTAACAGGTAATCCACTCTCTAATTCTTGCAGCATTTGCAATCTCTGTTCCATAATTAATGGTAATCTTCTCGTTGCTTCCACGTATGCTTATAATATATAAAATATATACTCAACTCCACTATCACGATTAACAAAATCAAAATAGGTAAAAACAGTGAGATTTACAAAACGGGGTTGCCGCAATGTAACACAGAATATTCGGTCGCTAAACGAGTCGTTCTTCTTCAACATTCCGAGAAAGAATGACCTAGCCATTGCCAGAGAGAGAGAGAGAGAGAGAGAGAGAGAGAGAGCTCTGCACACGGTGCATCCTTGGGAAGAACCTTTGTTTATGGCACCCCGAAGTGCCTTACACGCACAAAGACCAGGTGCCTGCATAAGAATATTTTCCAGGACGTTCCAAAGCTGGCATTTTCTTATACAATGACTGTCACTTAAAATCATATACCTTGCGGTTCGGCCGGTTTGTTTCTATAAAACGTGAAAATCGTACTGAACGATTGAAACTTCTATAGGGGTATGTAGGGGTATTGCTCCTGTATTTGATGTCTAACAAAAATATAACAAAAATTCTCATACCTAATAGTCAGAAAATGAAATAAAATTTCTTGTGAACTTAGCTGTCAGTAAAAATCGGACACGTTGGTAATAGAACACAGGTAGCGGATACAAATTCTGGGAAACTGCCCATGTTTTTCATTTGGGCTCTTACGCTTCCACTTCCATTGAAAAAGTTCTAAGATTTTTTTGGTGGAGGAAATTAGAAGTTTTGTAAATCGGCCTTAACGAGGTTCGATACCTCACTTGCGGGGCAGGCGGCGAGAGGGGTAAGCCTATGCTTATACATGGGAGCTCTGCAGTGATACCAATCTTCGGTAAAAAAAAATTATGTAGACAAAAATGTTATTTACATGTCTATTCCTAATAAAACTATTGCTACATATTTTGTTTTGAAATTCAATTAAACAAAAAGTATGTTTAATGCAGCTAGAAACGCAATATTTTCATTAAAAGTAGCGTAAAATATGCGAGTGAAATGCGGCAACGTCGCTTTGCGTCCATCTTGTTTCTCTTTCCATCTGACACTTGTGGCATCTTTTTGAACGTTTGTAATCATTCAAATCTTTCCTTATTTATTTTTCATACATATTTAAATATAAAAGCACACTAATAGATAAAAGGCATCGTTATAAGGACATCTAACCTACGTATATACCTTCACTACCCGACCTACAGCGTTGCCACGTTTCCAACAGTTCCGTCAGGCAGTTCCCAGAATACGAACACATTGCTGTCTATTTATTCAATTATCTAATAAACCGGACAGAACATGACCGATTTTTTGCGGGGAATTTCATAGGAATATTTAAGTTTCTCATTGCAACATTTTTTAGAACTTTCTCATCATTTTTAAGGACTCTGTGCAACATTTTATAGAAATTTTATCGCTTCTCCCATAACAGCCTGTGTATAAGAGCGCAACATTGATTTCAATTTTTAAAAAAACCGTGCGGTAAATCGACTTGAAATTTTGGCACAATGCGGACTACACTTGGAACATTAGATTAAAACACTTTTCAAAGATTTCTCATTATTTTTGCTCCGGTATCGAGCCCCCTTAAGGGGTTATACCTAGTCAGGCAGCCGAAAGGAGGCGAATGTTTGTGAATTTTTTTTGAAAAACCGGAAGCATATATTTTTACAGAACTTTTTGCACATAAAACAGCAACATTTAAAGAACATTTGGTAATTTTTTCGTAGAAAAATATTGTCATTTACGTTTGTGTAGATAATATGTATCTACCTATTAATACAACAAACAATACTGCTATATATTTTCCACTTTAGAGTAAAATACCTGATACGATCCCCTTGATAAAAAATTATTTTAGACCTCCTTTTGTTCGTGTAAAATTACGTATCATTCAAAAATCTCCCTTACACACATATTTAAAAAATAAATTTCTTACTGTATCTAACAACAACAGTATTTATTAATTTATAGAATTTCATTGCATAAGAAATACAGGAAATAGATTCAACGAACATTTTCGTTTTTTAATTTGTCACGAGAAATTCGTTTTCGCGCAAGAAATAAAGGTTTTCGTATATTATCAATTTTCTTGTTAGGTATTTAGCATTTTAAATTAAGCGTATCTGAGAATATTACATTAACGAAAGGCCAACGATATCGTGAGTTACAAGGAACTCTTTCAGAAAATACTGTAGTAGAACCCAACGTTTGACCTCTGCGGAGCGTGGGCGTGATCGCAATTTCTGTTTGAGCAGAAGTTTGCGTTTATTATATCGTAACGGTTAGCGGGGGGCAGACGACAGCTTGTTATTACAAGACTGAAGCATACCTGTTTACGCGAGCAACTGAGAGAGGAACACGTAGCTACCCCCGGCTGAAAAATTCATTAACGTGCAAATTGAAAGGCACCATTAGGCGTCTCTATCAAGTCCTCTACCTGATCTTTTTCTTGTCCCTGGGAGTAGAATAAGCGTCGGTGCAGGGGCAGGCCAACGGTCGAATATTAAGAAGCCTGAAAATATATTGGATCTCTTGGAGCCTTTAATAACGAGTAATCATCCTTCCATGAATTAAAATGAACAGCAAATGATTGAGATCAATTAAGCTAGTGCGGTCCAATAACTTATTTTTATTGATAACAACATAATACGTAATAATTGTCAGTAATTTATAATCAATTCTTCATCTCGTGTTAAACAATTTCTTAATCTTTTAAGTTGATATAAAGGATCTTGCATTCTTTGTAGGTTTCAAAACATCACTAACTTATCAACAATTTACCTTACAATTGGAAATATCACTTTGGCCAGAAGCCTTCAGGCTTGGCCGTTGGAGTTCACCTTTCGGTCTTAACTCCCGAAAATCGAACTATAATATTGGTTAGAAGATACGTATTTAAGCGTTTCGAAATAGCTGGATTTCGTTAATGGCTTTTTTTTTATAAATAATCATTGCTTTAATTTAGTCATATGATTAATACATGTAATTGTGGCAGAAACTATTTAAAGCCATAATTATGTACTATATGTATAGTCACTGTGCATTTCCGAAAGGATAAATAGAGCTGACGTTAATTTGATTTTCCCACAATTTCGTGATTTCAGATTCGTTCTTAACGTTTAACCCCGCTACCGAAGATTGCTGTTATTTACATAAACCTTCTGGGTTGCGAACTTTCTAGTTATATTTAATGGTATTCGCTCGGATGATTAAGTAGAAATAGAGCGGCAGTGTCGGCAGTTGCGCGCGGAAGTTATTTTGTTATCACTTCGAGATCTTATGAAATGTTATTGCACTTGGACGCTGCGAGCCGGGTTACGTAAGAAGACTTAGTTTTTCAATCTTCAAGTTCCTCAAACTTAGTCCATATACGTATGCAAATCTACCCTTTGCAGTGGCGAAAGTTGCGTGAACGCCCAAACTGTTCTGTGGATACGTTGCTACCACAATTAGACTTCTAGCGTTTTTCTGAGAAATTCTCGCACCTCCAGTCGTTTTTAGAAACAAATACTGTGCTATTTTATAATAAATTGATGTGTGCACAGTAACGTAGGTACTATCATTAATTTTATTATATAACTGTAAAATTACTCCAGACATTAATATACATATAAAAGAACGTTGTAGCATGCAGAAAAGGAGCTTTGAGAAACACTGATCATCGAGACGTTTCTCGAACAAGCTTGTAGGCCGCCCGTGAGGAGAGACGTGCGGGCGCGGAAGCCGCGGCTCGCGAGACCAGCGCTTAAGGGGACCTTCCGGTCTAGAGCCCCCAAAAATAGGTGATTTTTAGGAATTAATTAAAGGAAAACTACTATATATAATTTAATGGGACTTTTTGCATTGTATTAAGGATGTCTTAAGTTATAGAAATATATTTTTTGTTTTATAATTAATTATGGCAGACGGCACTGGGGAGTCGTTAAAGTCAAGGCGTAAAAAAATTGATCCAGATCGGTGGGACCTGTATCTCCAAAAGTTATTATCCGATTCGACTGAAACTTATTTTATTTTGAAGATTATACTTCTGGCTAGGGGGGGGGGGGGACTAGAAAAAATTAAAAAAATGACATTTTTTTTAGAAAATAACGACACTTGATGTTTGAAATCACTTTTCCCTGTACTTTTCGTCCTTTCAACGCCTTTGAAAATTATAAATATTCAATTGTTTGTAATTTTTTCTAGTTCCCCCCCTAGCCAGAAGTATATTCTTCAAAATAAAAAAAGGTTCAGTCGAATCGGATAATAACTTTTGGAGAACAGGTCCCACCGTTTTGAGAACACTGTTTCGAGAAAAACGCGTTTAATAAAGGTTTACGTGAGCGCCGAGTGCCCGGTTGTTGCCCATGCATTTGCCGCTACTCAAATGCCTATAACTTCTGGAATTTTACGAATTTCAACAAATCCTTTTAAACACGTATTCCTAAAAGGTTGAACATTCGAAAAATGAAATAAAAAAAAATCGACTTTTAGACCGGAAGGTCCCCTTAAAGCAGCGCCGTTCAGGAGTTGCCGCGTAGGGCAACTGGTCAGACCAGGGATCCGAACCGCCTAGTAACCCTAACCCTTACCCGGTTAACCAAGGAAGGTTTCTGTAACCCATACTAACCGCGAGGGAACGGTTCTTAAATTCTAGAAGAAACCGAAGTAACCGGGTTAACCCGCTACGAGCCGGTTACTAGTGAAATAAGACAGTCACTTAAGGCAAGTCAGTGATATGTGAATCTACAGTCAATATAGGATGATTCTGAAGCTACGCCCGACAATGGATGCGGCCTGGTACCCCGTACCGAGGACAAGCCCCCGCAGTGCCTCACCGAATTTTATGGCTTTCGACCCTCGAAGGGGTTGGAGTGCCTATTAAGAAGTGAGAAATCTTCGACTTCCGCATTTCTCATCAGATCTTTGCGAAAACGACGTCAAATGATTCCTTATGTTTCGCCGATGAAACTGACACCAAGAACGACATAATTCGGAAAATAACGAAGGAAATTCCATGCAAAATTCATTTCCATAATCTGAAGCTAATTTCGTTAATAATAGTCCGATTTACATGACATTTGGTATGATTTTCAACGGGAAAACATTTCGAAAAAAATGTGGGTTAGTCCATTGTTGCTCTCACTGCCTCAACTATGGTTTTCACCGTATTACTGTAACCGCATTAACCCGGTTAACCCGGTTAGGCGGGTTAGTCGCCGATACGGCGTACCGAACCGGGTACGGGTAAGGGTTCGGTTCCCTGGGTCAGACAGCCCGGGGCAAACACTTGCTGGCGGCGCGCAAGCCACGCCACCCCGGGCAATACGGTACAGATGCCTAGGATGAACAAGGACCGTCGCCTCCCTACGCATCTACGACCCTGTACTCCCGCCACAACCATTCCTCCCCACTCCGCTCTAACGATAGCTGACGTCACTGCCCCGAGCTCTGCTCGCAGCGTTTGCCCCAGGCAAATGCGGCTGCCCATGCCCTGAAAACGGTAGCCTGACCGGCGCTGCCTTAAAGGTTTACGTGAGCGCCGAGTGCCCGGTTGTTGCCCATGCATTTGCCGCTACTCAAATGCCTATAACTTCTGGAATTTTACGAATTTCAACAAATCCTTTTAAACACGTATTCCTAAAAGGTTGAACATTCGAAAAATGAAAAAAAAAAAAAAAAAAAATCGACTTTTAGACCGGAAGGTCCCCTTAACGACGCGTCTGTTGATTTCTGCGGCCGCGGATAGCAACGATTGGGTATAAATTAGAGGCCCGCAAAGGCATTTTTCTTCTTAGCTGCTCCGAGAGAGAGGACGAGGTACGACACGCGGCCGCTCTCGGACAGCTTAGGGACTCCGGCAGGAGAGTTCGGCGATAATACCTGAACGCCTGCTGGAGGGATTCGCACTAGAGTCTGTTCCTGGACGCTCGACCGATGTGGAGAGTACGGCGATAATACCTGGACGCCTATAGGTCGAGAGAGTACAGAGCATCTCATTAGAAAGAGGAGAGTACGGGAGAATATTCCTGGACGCCCGTTCGGTATGGAGAGTTCGGCGATAATACCTGGACGCCAACCGAACGGGAGAGTACAGAGTAACTCCTGGACGCCTCATTAGAATAAAGCCAAGTGCCGTCTGCACAATAGAATCTTGAAAATTGTATAAACTCAACGAGACATAAAGTCTGCCTTTCGAAATTTGTAGCCCGTCCTACCAAACCATGTATTCCTTCCTGATCCGAATAAATTTTGTCTGTACAGAATATATCCTTGTTCCTGACAATCCCAAAGGCTACAACGTATAAATTTGGCGCGAGCAAAAATATGTTAATTTATAATCAATATCTAATTAATAAAAAATGTGTAGAATTTCTGTTTTTTTCTAATTCATATTTTTTTTATAAAAGTAAAAATTGTTATGTGTGCTTTCGCAGCAATTATACGGGGTGTCCTACCTAAATATCTTCTTCAGTTGGGCTGATACGATAAATATTTCACATGTAATTTGAATGGTATTTAAGCGCCAATACTCTGCAAGTAATTTTTTAGTCCACCAATGGATTTCTTCATGTGGGGTTCATGTTCCCAGATTTCTAAACTGGGGAAAGCTAAAGCAAGACGTTTATCAGGAATAATCTACAACGCCAACAGATATTAAAGAAATAATAATTAGAGCTTGTACTGTCTTTAATCCCAAAATAGTTGAAAGGGTATTAATGATACCTATATGTATAACTAGAAAGTAGGTGATAGATTACGTTAGAAAATCCATAGGGGCCATATATTCTAGATATTTGTAATATTGTTTATTTACATTCACAGATTGTCTTCTGTCGCCGTTAAAGCCGGTAATCTCTATGGAAATAAATTTTATTTCATATTTGTTAGATATCAGATAGGGTAAACCAACCAGTGAATGACCGCATTGTTGAATGAGAAGCCCAGTAAATGACCGGATACTTTTAATAAGAATTGTACTTATTAATGTTTGCTTAATTCACGTAACTAAAAATATGGGATATTAAAAGTGCAACTACACTCAATTTATAAAAATATAATAATTTTTAAATTTATAATTGACATTTCTTTGCCTAATGGTCATTCACTGGTATGCGGTCAATTACTGGTTGGTTTACCCTATTAAAGTTCGCGCGTACTGCGTTTTGCGTACTGCGTGCGCCGTAAAATAAGCAGCAGAATAGCGTGAGCGAATGCACGTGTGCCTCCCCGTTTCGCATTATTTCTTATTCGTTCCCGATCGTCGTAGCGTGCGTGTCCATTGTACATATTCTTCCCAACGTTAAATTATTAAGTTACATATAATTGTATAGTAAAATCTTCTATAATAAATAATATTAATTGCAACAATATTTAACATTAATATCGGGAGCTGTTGCAGCTGCGGTTAAACGCGCCGCTTCGCGATGATTTAAATGTGCGTGCGAGAGCGTGTAAACACGGTGACGCACCGTTCGTCAAGAACGGTTACGCGCGTCACCCGTTTTTGTACGGCTCGAGCGTTCGATTTCTTCGAATTCGACAGTTAGTCCTCAGAACACCTGACTAAGATACACACGCTCTCGCACGCATCAACAGCATCGTTCTTTGTCGCCCCGCGACCCATAGTTGCCGATACGATTTACCACGGCCCTTCGAGCCATTCGCGCCCAGCGCCCACTGTACATATTTTATACATAGTTTCCGTTGCGTGTTTTGTGAGTCGTGTTTGTTTCGTGATCTTTCTGTGGAGTGCTCGTATTTATTGTCAACGACGCCCACTTTCGGCCAATAAACGTGCCGTCACTGAAACATTGGAGTGCATCCCTTCCCTGGCCAGTCCCAGTGGCAATCCACACCGCCTCCATCAGGCATTGGTTTAAACAGGAGCCATATTAAAGTCATATTATTGTACAACTCTGAATGCATATTAATGTCAGCTACGATATGCGAGGGCAAAAAATGCACTTATAAGTGTGTGCAAAAAATATCGGTGGCCTTGAAAACTGTGGGAATAGAACAATTTTGAAAGAAAAATATTTCTTGCAGCGTACATATTCGCCGTTTGATAGCATTCAAACTGTGGCGACGCGACGTACAGGAACTTCTTTCCGGGAAGTCTTAAGGCGGGATCTCCTACCTGCGACTGGTCGCTGCCGGTCGCAGCGACCCCACTAGTGCAAGGGAGAAAGAGATGTCATACTTCTCCCTTGCACTAGTGCGGTCGCTGTGACTGGCAGCGACCAGTCGCAGGTAGGAGATCCCGCCTTTAAGGTGCCATTTCCATACAAACTTTGACACATGTTTACACATACAGCAGAAGTAGCTGCCATGATATTTTTACGTTTTTTAGACCTCATATTATTAGGTTGCAAAAAATATATAAAAACATAATTCCATAACTTTTAAATTCTGACTTGTTTCCTTATTTCTGGGGACTCTGTCCCATTGTGGCGATGGGCCGCAGGCCGTCGAGCGGCTAGTAGATTCTGCCATAATGGCGGAAAACAGACACTCGTCCCATTGTGTTGCTTTTCCAGTAGCCTAGGCTGCTCCTGGAGCAGACTTGCATACACTGTAGCAACCTGCCGCAGTCGCGCGCGGTCGAAGTCGCAGATAGGAGAACAGATGAATGCTTTTCCATTGTACCAGTGTAGCGCGGCGTGCTGAGGCGGCGCCGCGCCGCTCGCCGCCGCGGCGAGCCGCGCATTGGAAATGGCACCTTTAGGTATAAGGCGCGCACCGCCGTATACCCCCCGCATCGCGCCGAGGCGGCGCGGCGTGGCGAGCGAACGAATTCCGCTCGGGAGTCGAGCTCGAACGACCGCAGGATACCCTCGAGTGCGTACGTGCTACTTGGGCGTATAACGAGTACGACGAATAAACGCTTAGTCGAACAGATTATTATTGTTATTATTGGTGCCCCTCCAAAACTATACATGAAATATTTTTTGTATCGTCACAATTGAAGAGTAAGATTATACATATAGTATGCATGGACAACCACAAGCTGTTATAAGAAGAAAATCTATAAATGCCATGGAAAGTCAGCTTTTGTTTGATCAGTTTACAGGCATACTACTTAGCACATAAAATTTAATAATTGTTACTAAACCTTGAAACGAAAGCAATGAGTTCTAAAAGTCACTTTTTTGTAAACGTTGCCATGCGTCAAAATCAAAATGTGGTACGATAACGTGGACTTTGAGGACGCCATTTGAAGGATTTCTGGTCATTCCAAAATTTAATCTTTTAAATTTTATTTTGGAAATGATAGGGGTCTCTTATGTGATGACTGATCCACGTGGGTTACACTTCCTCGTGTCTGCGCCAAGCATTTACAAATGGCGACGGTCGTCATGGTAACATTTCACCAACGTCGAAAGGTTGTGTGTCGTGCTCACTAATACACCTAGGTATGTGTGTGTGATGTACCTAGCGCCTCCTACCTATAAACTGCTAACTAAACGGGAACTTCGGCCAAACAAAGATGGCTTGGTCCCCCTGGTTTTGGGATCGTCAGCTAGACTCATCCAGTACGGCTACAGCTGACGGTTCCGGCCCCAGGCACACGGGAACTAAGAAGAGTAAACTTCGAACTTGTATAGATATGAACGAGATTAGAGTTTGGGACTTGTGAGAAGATTAGACATCTAGCGGCGCTGACGAAGACTAACCAGGCGCGGACCCATGGTGGGGGCTGGGACGTCACAGTTTGCCTCTTACTTTGCGTAATTAGAACACGAGAATTTCTAGTCCCCAAAAAAAAGAAAACAATACCTGCTAATGAATAAAATTGAATTTTAGTTTTTTTAGTTTAGAATGCGATTAAAATTGGATTTTAGTTTTGTATTTTATAATGTGACTAAAATTGCATTTTAGTTTTAGTTAAAATCGAATTTTCGAAGTACAATTTATACTAGCAAGCCATGAACGGATGGGTATTATGGATTACTAATCCGCGTGCGCTAACAACAATTAGGTGGCGTTCCACTTACACCCAAATCGCCCGCATCGCCCGTGATTTTCATTAAGGTAGGTTTTCCTGTACGCGACTGGACGCAACGTCAAGAATTTCAAAGGCGATTTTCTCGAAAATGAAGCGCGATATAAAAAAAAGCTACTGTTTCTTTTCGACTTATAACAAGTAAATAAGCCGAGAAAAAGGAATACAATTTTTTGATATTGCGCTTCACTTTCGAGAAAATCGACTTTGAAATTCTTGTCGTTGACTCCAGTCTTATTGTCGCCTTGAAACTTGGAACGATTGCGACGCGTTCGAATTTTTTGCCCTGCCAACGTCTTTTACGCGAAGTGCGACGCGCTCGTCCAGCGATCGTCAGTCATTAATAAGCTAACGAACCTCGAGACCGATGTTACGATCATGAAGTAAGAGTAAGGAGACGCATCTCTATATCCCAGACAGAAGAAAGTTGGTCACGAAAAATGTTCCGTTTTTGTGCCAGGTTCGCCAAATGGAATAACTTGGACTTTGTCGTCGCCATCTTGAATATTCGTCTCATAATACATGTTACGTGCAGTGCGCTACGCGTTACACGCACACCTTCAGCCAAAACGAACTAATACATGTTTCGTTCGTCAATTGCTATCTTCACTATGCAATCTACTCCAAATTTTGACAGCTTACAGTCAGGTTATAACCTGACGAGTGTCAAATAAGGTAAGTTGTCAAAATTTGAGATGCCACGTTTTTACAAATATCATCAAACTGTTTTTTATTTGTACCTAAACTGAGGATTTTATGTATATGTAGATACACTAAGGGACAGAATCGGCTTCCCTTCGGAAATTTGGCAACGTTGCTTGTCACT
The DNA here is from genome assembly GCA_963932275.1 of Andrena praecox. Lineage (NCBI taxonomy): Eukaryota > Metazoa > Arthropoda > Insecta > Hymenoptera > Andrenidae > Andrena > Andrena praecox. The sequence continues at coordinate 41,401,706 of OZ010731.1, forward strand.
AGAACCACTGAGTTATGCCTAGTGACATGCAACGTTGCCAAATTTCCGAAGGGAAGATGATTCTGTCCCTTAGTGTACATGAAAAAGTCGAGGACGGAAAAGAGTATTATCATTACTTTCCTTTCAATTTTTCATATTCACACGTCCTACTGTAACCACGTAATAGCATGTTTTTCAGATATGTGTATATGTACATCTCCTGTAATGTAACCATGTATTTCTAACCTTTTGTCTCATCATCTGTCATTTACAATTTCAAGATGGCGACGACAAAGTTCAAGCCATTCCATTTGGCGAACCTGGCAGTAAACGGAACATTTTTCGTGACCACTTTCAATCTAGGCAGATGAGTCTCCTTACTCTTACTTCATGGTTACGATAGAGAATTGTTTGATATTGCGATAATCAACCGATCACGGTCGCGAGTGCACGGCAGAAAAGTGCCCGTACTACGTCTGCCTTACTGAAGCCCTAGTGCCCGCCGCTTTTCGATTGAGCGAGCTCTTTGTGTGGAACAGCACGTTCGTTCTGAATACATATTGTTGTTCTGCAGTCCGTCCGAGTGTGATCGTGTTAGAAGACCTGTGCGGCATACGAAATAAATTGACAAAACGACCATCTGGACTGGCTTCTCTTCCCGGGATCGCACCAGCGAGCCGGAGATCCCTTAAAGTCTCATCCTCCGAGCAAACATAACTAAAATAAAATCAACAAAAATATTTAAACTAGTCGTCGTCCCGATTATGCTAAACGTACAAAAGCATAAATTATATATTCTGATTCAAACCTTTGACAATTATTATATTTTGATTTTCGAGAGTTCAGACCCGCTAACTCCTCTCAGCAGAATAAAAGTGTTGTTACTACACGCCGGTTCCCATAAAACTATGTAACTTTTGTAGGAAACATTTCTATGAAATTTTAAGCATTAACCACCACCGGTTTACATTAATTTCCTGTATTAAATAAAATGAAAAGTGAAGTAAAAGAACTCCTCAGAGAGTGACAAGTCTTACTACTTAACGATTGTGTACTGTTCAAATAATTGTTAGATACAACTATAACAATTTAATTTCTATCACATAAAGTAGAAGGTATATTCTTCAAGTCATATTATTGAAGGTTGACGAATTTTAAAGGCTACAATTGAAGATTAATCTAGAACTAAGCTCGACTGCATAATACTTCATTCTGATCAAATTCCCTGGCATTGGGTGGAAAAATTGATCTATTCGGCGTGGAATAGATGAAGGAACTGTTTCACCGATTCAGTGAGAAAGACGCGGTACGTTTGAAGAAAGAAAAAGGGACATCCGATCTGCCACACAATGTGACAATGTCGCACGAAATCCGTAGCGTAGATACATATTGTTGCGAGCACCCTATGGATGGAATTCCATGGCCCGCTGGTGCTCGCGACAAAGACAAGAAGACAGCGAGAAGAAGGCGATCGGATCGATCGCCTGTCAAGCTGTCACTTGATAATCAGACGCCATCGCGAGCAGACCGATATCGAGATACCCCCATATTACATCCTTGTTGTTATAAAGAGTTATAGTTGTATGAGTTACTATCTGTGTTATACCTTAACTTCTTATTATGTCTTCCCGAAAATATAACAATATTATACAGGGTGTCCCAAAATTCAGGGCCTTCCCAGAACATGCAATATCCTGACGAAAGAAGTCATCGAAAAGTCCTTTACCGCTTTGGAATCCGAGGCTCCGTTCTCGAGATATTAACAGGTGAATATTAGCGGTCGAACTTCCGGGTCGCGCAGTTTAAAGCCGAGACAGCTGAGTGCGGGCAGTGATCTCTAGCACTCCACGCAGCAGGTATGCGTAGATACAGACCCACGCACACAGTAGAGCCGCCAGCGTCGCGCTGGTTCAACTGTGTGTGTGTGAACCTGTACCTACGCGCGCCTCCTGCGCGCGCGTGCCAGCGTATATTACCGCGCGCTCAGCTGACTCGGCTTTAAACTGCGCGGTCCGCAAGTTCCACCGCTAATATTCAACTTTTAATATCTCGAGAACGAAATCTCGGATTCCAAAGCGGTAAAGGGCTTTTCGGTGTCTCCTTGCATCAGGATATTGCATGTTCCAGGACGTCCCTCAATTTTGGCACACCCTGTATACCATTGGGTCCTCCTCGGCAGACGGGTCCGCCTTAGGTCTCAACTGCCATCTGTCGAAAATCAAACTATAAAACCAGAAATAATTAAGAAAAATTACCAAACAATTAGATGGAAATTCAAGGTCAATTTTTTAGAAAACTAAGTGGGTCATGTCCAAATTTTATTGAATATATTTGACTTATTTTTTCACGCAGAATCACAACCGCTTGTACCACCGGTTGCGGGACACTCGGTATAGGAACCATCCGATACGACTGCGTCGTACATACGACAAGCCCATATTTATATCTATATCAACTTTAAAGGGTAGTTTCACCCTCTAAATACGAATATCCGCCGATAAAAAGAGTATGTGGCAAATATTTTCAAACGTCTACCTATATGCCAAGTTTCATCAAAATCGACAGGTGATTAATGCAATTCGAAGTGATCATTAGTCAGCAATGGTCCAATAATAAATGTTAAAGTGAGAAATCGATGTTACATGCTCACATCTATGTTCGTACAGAGACTTACAAAACCAGCACGATCATTATTCTGTAAACGACTGATATTTGATGACTGTTGACGATTTCATGCGATTGTGAAAACGATGGCATACGGCAAAGATAAATTGAAATGATGTAGGTATCTGAGTGTGCCATTATTACTGATTGTCAAGCACATTAATTCGAAGTCGGTTCCTCGATTCCGAATTCATACTGATCTCGCATTCAAGAATAATCATTATTGGAATGCCTAATTGCTGTTGGTACCACCGCAACAGTGGAGATGATACAACGCCCAGTCCACTGTTTAATGATGTTGCCAGTGTACAAACATATTAGAAGTTTACAAGTGGGCAGAAGGTGAGTCAACATTCGAGTTATCCACGAGTTTCGTGCTATACAGAGACTTTAATTCATAAAATCAACACTTTTACATTAAATTATTTCCACCTACATATTGAAATAATCTAACAATAAGTCTTTGCAATGCTTTAAGTAAAATATTTACCAAAATAATTGCAAAAATACTTGTGTTATCTTAACTGGTGTATATGGACAAATTTTATGTACATATGTATATTAAGTTGGGGGACTTAAAAATTTATGGCTGTCTGTAAAAAAATCACTTTCTCAGTGGTTTTGAAAATTGAATTCTTCCGTAACGAGGAACCCATTCGAAAATGGTAATTATTTACAAAAAAAAAATTCTAACTAATTTCGATGACCTTGAAATATGTTTTCAGAGACAACTTGTGCCAACTTTTGGGAGATTTAACATAAAAAATGTGTAAATCTGCCAAAAGCTAGGGGACCACTAAACCTTCTACACCGAACCAATTACCGATCAAAGTTTTTTGCGAATGTCTTGAAACCTAAAGCCGAGCGACGGTAACAGGTGGGTATAGGGAAAAGTTGTTCAGGGTGTTAACTTTGACAACATATTTCAAGGTTATTGAAATCGGTGTGGACTGCACTTTTGTAAATAATTACCTTTTTGTGCGACGGAACAGCTATAACACAGTCCAACAAAATGAAACTTTTTTCCTGTTCCGCAATATCCACTGGGTGATTCTTGTAGAGTTTTTCGCCCTGAACACGAATCCGCAAACCGCTTATCGCCATCACCCTCAGTTTTTGAGGAATTCGATTTTGAAAAAAAACTGCAAATTTTCAACATTGAACGTCTTTTGTGTCGAAACGGTAATAGTTATTCGGGTGCATTTGGGGTGTCATTTTCCTTTTGATCGTTGTTTAAACAAATTTAAATGATCATAATGCAATAATAACTTATATCGTTGTATTCGGGAGGGTTCGTAGAATAATTTGACGCAACGAGCAACCGAATAACTATTACCGTTTCGACACAAAAAATGTTCAAATTTGAAAATTTGCAGTTTTTTTTTCAAAATCGATTTTCTCAAAAAACTGAGTGTGATAGATCATTTCTGCTTGCGGATTCGTGTTCAGGGCGAAAAACTCTACAAGAATCACCCAGCGGATATTGCAGACCAAAAATCGTGTTGGACAGTGTAATTGAAACATCAAAGTAAATGCATTGTGAAGATTTTAGTATGTGAATATCATAACTATATCAGCTTTGACAGAAACCCATACAGCACACCTCGTTGCAGCAGTATTGCAGGGACGTTGCTGCAATATTACGTTGTTGCAGGTTGCATTGCAATATTGTAGGAACGTTCCTGCAATATTGTCGTGCATTATTGGAGTGGCAATGATCCTACAATATTGCAGCAATATTGCAATTTCGTTGCCGTGCAATGTTCCATTGGCAACGATCCTACAATATTTCTGCAATATTGCGCGCACATCGACGTGCAATGTTCCAGTGGCAACGGTCCTACAATATTTCTGAAATATTGCGCGCACATCGTCGTGCAATATTGTAGTGAAAACTTGTGGAAACATTACAACAATATTCTGAAGCAACTATGACTTTGTCAAAAATTTTCGAAATATGTACATGACGTCGAGTGGATTCTACGGCGTGTTTCATTTAACTGGATACGCACCGCTATATTGCCGAAGAGTTGCAGGATCATTGCCACAATTTTGCCGTTTCGTTGCAGAATCATTGCCGGAACGTTGCAGGACTACATATTCGTAATGTTGCCGCAACTTTGCAAAAATACACACCTGCAATATTGCGAAGGCGGACATAGGACTGAACCTGCAACGTCTCTGCAATGTTATGTTGCAACATTGCCATCTTGCACCGCATCATTGCAGAGACGTTGCTGCAATGTTATGGTGCTGTGTGGGAACTAATGTGATTGTGTGATTGAATCATGTTGAAATATTAACAGTGAGTAACGTGGAACGGTATTTTCTTGTTAATCAGGATCGTGACAGTGAGAAATAGAATTGAAAGTCCCGGGGTACTATTGGGGATGTATCTATTTATGTAAGTATGTACTGTGCCCCGATGGAAAGAAGATACTTGAGAAACTCTAGAGTCTAAATGGCTTATCCCCATAGGCCCGCGTTCTGTAGCAAAATCGTAGAGGTAGGGCACACGTATTGCCGCTATTGGCCGACGCGACACCATCGCCGAATCGGTCAGTAGCATCGCGTGACGAAGAGAGCGAGCGAAACACACAGAGTTCGAGAGAAATAGAGCTATATCCACGGACCCGACGAAAAGCAATAGCGTAGACGTCTCATAGTGTCAACAATGTTGCCCACAATTGGATACAAGTTAAGAGTTTCGGCCTGGCGGTTTCGATCGGAGTCATTTCAACGAATATCATGATTTGCTTTAAAATTTGTCCTTCACATTATTATAAATAAGATGTATTCTGTATGCATGGTCTTATGACATAAAAATGTATCATTTCTGTTAGTATAAATGGTATATTAATATACAGGGTGTCCCAAAAATGTCGCGTTTCCTTGAAAGGGGTGACTCAGGGGGTGATTTGAAACAACTTTTTCCTTAGCGAAAATATTGTCCGAAGCTTCGTTAAGGAGATATTAACCAAAAACCCCGACCAATCAGAGCGCGCGCCTTCCGCCCGAGCTCCCGCGGTAGCGTTGGCTACGCGGTAGGCGACCGCGCTTGTACTACGAACGTACGAACAAGCAAGTCGGCATACATCGAAGGAAACCGCGTTACACAGTTTTTTTTTAAAAGCAGAATCTTAAATAAGAATAATTTGAAGTGAGAGGACAAGAAGTACGTAAATTTCGTTTTTAAATAAGGCATAAACGAAAAGGTAATGTAACAGAAAATGTACGACAAGTGATCGTAATTCGTTATTGAGGTAAAAATCCGTAGTTTAACAATGGCCAACACAACTAAATTTAAAAAATAATATTAGGTGTATGAATAAATTCTTTCCGACTGGAATTTCTATCGCGGTGGTATTCAGAAGCTGCCAGAAAAATGGCAAAAGGTAATTAACAATAATGGAAATTATTTCGATGATCGAGTTGTTTTCATATTTTTTAAATCGAACTTATTTTTTAACAACACGTTCCGTGAAAAATAAATTCAGTGATCAGTGTTAGTAGCCGTGCAGTGAAGTGAATATTCGGTACATTAACCCGGACGCAGTATGATCAGCTGAGCACTGGGCGCTACCCAACCATAAATCTTTTTGTCCACCGATAACCAGGATCGGTACAGTGACCCAGTGACACAGGTTTCCGAAAAGGGAAGGAAAGCAAGGAAAGGAATGTCCGAAAGGGTGAGTTTTATTTAATTTATTGGTGATTATTAGGTGTGAAAATAAATTCTTTCCGATTTTAGGGTACAATAACAGTTCGATTTAAAAAATATGAAAACAACTCGATCATCGAAACAATTTCCATTATTGTTAATTACCTTTTGCCATTTTTCTGGCAGCTTCTGAATACCACCGCGATAGAAATTCCAGTCGGAAAGAATTTATTCATACACCTAATATTATTTTTTAAATTTAGTTGTGTTGGCCATTGTTAAACTACGGATTTTTACCTCAATAACGAATTACGATCACTTGTCGTACATTTTCTGTTACATTACCTTTTCGTTTATGCCTTATTTAAAAACGAAATTTACGTACTTCTTGTCCTCTCACTTCAAATAATTCTTATTTAAGATTCCGCTTTTAAAAAAAACTGTGTAACGCGGTTTCCGTCGATGCATGCCGACTTGCTTGTTCGTACGTTCGTAGCACAAGCGCAGTCGCCTACCGCGTAGCCAACGCTACCGCGGGAGCTCGTGCGGAAGGCGCGCGCTCTGATTAGTCGGGGTTTTTTGTTAATATCTCCTTAACGAAGCTTCGGACAATATTTTCGCTAAGGAAAAAGTTGTTTCAAATCACCCCCTGAGTCACCCCTGTCAAGGAAACGCGACATTTTTGGGACACCCTGTATAAGTAAATAGGGGCGACTCCTATCATAGTCGGCACAGGTAGCTACGGAACATAAAGACATAAAAACATTAAAAATAATGTTCATGTCATAATTTTATTTCTCCGTGCTTATATCTCATGTTCATATTAAAGATACTCTTAATTTTGTGAAATAGAAGTGACAATAGTCACGTTTTGCTAGTTCAATATGATTCCCGTATCCGCGGTTTAGTATATTCGCGGTATGTCATGATGGAACGTAACCCCCGTAGATACGGGCATCCTACGACTATGCAGCGTGTGCCGCTAAGAACCTAAGAGTGGGGATTTGAGGAGTGTCGCGCGAGAGAGTGAGGCGGTGGGAGCGAAGAACCCCTCTCGCCCCCCCTGACATTTCGAGTTTCTTCTTTCCATCGGGGCACAGTATGTATCGCTGAGACGGTTAAAAAGCTACGAAAAATATAGTTAAAGGTCGGTCGGGTGTAATTAAAAAATTTGCGCCGCTTCTTCCCGTAAAATTAGTTACATGAAAATGCTTGGTTGACAGATTTTCCAATAGCAATCGTTGAAAAATGGATTTCATTTTAAGATGCGACGAGTTGTGAGCTCCGGAAATTGTAAGTGGTAAATTCCATTGAGCGACTGCGACTATTGCTAGCCAACTGTTCAAGGATCACGATTCATTTCCTTCCCTGCCGAAACGTAGAATATTATGGGTCTAGTTCCTGTCGGCACCGTAGATATTTCATTTTTTAAGCAATATGCTTAAAATATGCGTAAGCTCGGAAATTCCTGACGCTATTAGTCACATTAAGTGGCATAGTCTTATTCAATGAAACATATTTTTCTTTTCTTAATTGATTGAATGAATAGTATGTATACCTTCGACATCACGTGCGATGCTTATGTAGACTATGTATCTTTCAAAAGTATTTTATCGCGTAGCGACCTACACCCATACAAAAGAGGAACATACTATAGTGTGCAAATGGTCGGTTCGGTTTATGACACTCGTGCCGGCGAAGCTATTTTTGAGACAGCCGTATTGGGCGCAGCATTTTTTTCCTTGTGGGACTTCCGTTTACGGCCTCATTGATAATCGTGGGTGTCAAAAATCGTGACTTTCTGAAGGGTCCGCGATCCTCGATGACAGGCCTAGCGGCTCTCATTAGGCGGGATCTCATAGCTGCCGGACGCTGCGACCTGTCGCAGCTAGGAGATCAGAGATGGGCATCATTTAAATAAAAAATTATTTAAATAACGAATCAAATAAAACAGGCTTTCTCTTTATTTGTCATCAAATAAAAATAACTCAGAGTTTTTCTCAGGCAATCTTTCAGTAATTTTTATTTCGAATACAAATAACTTTCAGTAATTTTTATTTCGAATACAAATAACTTTCAGTAATTTTTATTTCAAATCAAGAGACACGGTAGTGTCTCGCGCCAAGTATATATAGGTATATGCGCAGCGCGAGTCACTCGTGGCTATATAACGCCGAGCGGTTTTTGGAAGAACCCTGAGATTACCGAATCTCAATAACGGCTGATCCGCTTAAGTTTTGAATGGTCTTAATGGATAGCTTGGGTTTGATTTACATAAGAAAAGTGTCTTCGTTTTGTTCCTACGTGCCTTATGAGCTGAGATATTTCGATGCAAAGTTGCAATTTGCCGAATTTTATGTTAAGAGATTTTTCTCCATCGTCAAGTGTGGGCCAGAGGGGAACATGAAAGGGAGAGGAAATGTCTCTGGCACGTCGTTCATTGGATGAAGGTTCCGGCCTATCGCGTAACAAATTGTTGTCACGTGACAGCCAGACAGCACATCTGTCAAGGAAAACGTAACCTAGGTAGTGTCAAACCATCATAACCTGCCAAATGTCAAATGAGGTAAGTAGTCAACATTTTTCCAATGTCACGAGTTTTTACTCCATATAGGACATTGAATTATTGTCTCAATTAACAAGGTAAGTCGCTAAATTTTTTTAATACATTTTTTTGTTGAGCTTCTAGCAACGAAGGGGGCGCACAGCTTGGACATTGCCCGGATAAGGTTCGATAGAGAAATATCTTCTTACGCACAAGTTTCTATTATACCAGGCATGTACAAAATAATAATAATGCATTTAAATTGCCAGATATTTTTATACCAGTGAGCCATTTTTAATTTAGAGTTTCTACAGAATGATTCTGGAGCGTCCTGGTACCCCGTGGCGAGGTCAAGCCCCCGCAGTACCCCACCGAATTTTAGGGCTTTCGACCCTCGAAGGGGTTGGAGTGCCTATTAAGAAGTAAGAAATCTTCAACTTCCGCATTTCTCATCAGATCTTTGCGAAAACGACGCCAATTGATTCCTTATGTTTCGCCGATGAAACTGACACCAAGAATGACGTAATTCGGAAAATAATGAAGGAAATTCCATGAAAAATTAATTTCCATAACCTCAAGCTAACTTCGTTAATAATAGTCCGATTTACAAGAAATTTGGTATGATTTTCGTCGGAAAAACATATGGAATCCATCGGCATCACTTCCATATCGATACGAGAAAGAATAAAGAATTTTTTTTCTGAAACAGGTATGAAATCCTCGGTCAACCCCGGAAAATCGTGGTCTACCCCCCGCAGTTGAAGGTAAAAACGTGAAATTTCATTTCAGCGTATTAAAAAATTCTTTATTCTTTATCGTATCGAAATGGAAGTTACACCAATAGATTCCTTATGTTTTTCTGATGAAAATCATACCAAATGTCATGTAAATCGGACTACTTTTACATTAGGAATACAAATTGCTTGTGTAAAAGTAGTCCGATTTACATGATATTTGGTATGATTTTCATCACATTGGCATGAATCAGATAACGGATCATGTGAACAGTGTACAGGAAATTATATTATGTTTAAGAATGAATTAATATTGACGAAAGATATAGTTATTAATCGTTTACTATTATTTTCATTACAAGGTGATAAAATAGTCAAAGCAATACGTAAATTTAATATATGTACTATTCCCACAACCAAAGTATTGATAGCTAGACAATCATATAAAGTTATGAATGCTATATTTCATAGTGGTTCATGTATCGAGGATGGCCATTACACCAGCATATGTAAAGAAGAAGGAATGACTAGTAGTTGGATTGAAGCTGATGATGACGTGCAAATTAAAAAAAGGCAATGGCCCAGAGGCGCTAAAGATTTTTATATTTTGTTCTTACAAAAAAATGATAGTAAATAAATAAGCCAATTGCGCCAATTAGATAATTGGTCATCAATAAAACTACAAAATGTGTGAAATCCCCACAAAATTACCTTTTTTAAAAAAAGGTACAAAAAAGAGCGTCAAGTATATAACCCATTCAAAAAGAATCGCATTTAAAAACATTGTCGTAAATTAATATAAATTTATTAATGTGCTATATTTTTTAACTTTACAAAAGTAATGATATACTATAATTGCGCCAATTATCACAATGACTATTTATACAAAGACAAAATGTATTAAATAATATTAAGCAGATATATTTTTATACAAATAAATATTTTAATACGAATAAATATTTTATTCAAAATACTTGGCGCTGCTCTCCGAAAAAAATGTTAATTGTCTTGGTTAATAAATATAACACAAGACAAGACACCACTGAGACAAGAAAGAAAGAAAAAAATTTTAATGCAATTTATACATATTTATTCAGTTTAGCAACATCAATTCGGAGAGCAGCGCCAAGTATTTTGAATAAAATATTTATTCGTATTAAAATATTTCTTTGTCTTTGTATAAATAGTCATTGTGATAATTGGCGCAATTATAGTATATCATTACTTTTGTAAAGTTAAAAAATATAGCACATTAATAAATTTATATTAATTTACGACAATGTTTTTAAATGCGATTCTTTTTGAATGGGTTATATACTTGGCGCTCTTTTTTGTACCTTTTTTTAAAAAAGGTAATTTTGTGGTAAATATAACTCTGAGTCGGATAAATTCACGTCGAACAAAAAAATTATTTGTGACGTTTCAAATACAAATAACTTTCAGTAATTTTTATTTCAAATACAAATAACTTTCAGTAATTTTTATTTCAAATACAAGTAACTTTCAGTAATTATAACTCAGAGTTATTTTTATTTGAAATAAAAATTACTGAAAGTTATTTAAATTTGAAATAAAATTTACTGAAAGTTATTTGTATTTGAAACGTCACAAATAATTTTTTTGTTCGACGTGAATTCATCGGACGGCCCCAGAAATAAGTTTTTTATTTGACGGGAATTCATTTTAACCTTCAAATATTTTTTTCGTCTTTTCATTTATTTGTATTTGAAAATTATTTGAAGCTCAAATAACTCTGGGAGCGTGCGCGAGCGGGATAGAGATAGATGGCGTGCCACTGATTGGTTGCCGCCATTTGTGACAAAAGCGGAAGTAGACAGTGAAAGAGAACGTAAAAAAGAGAGACAGAAATACGAATAGAAAGAGATAGATAAACAAGCAGTTTGGAAAGCAGGCAGTGTAGTGAATGTTTAGATTATGTTTATTCCGGTTTTGTCACGAATGGCTGCGTTTATGATCACTCCCTTGAGCATCACTATTCCAAGCAATAGGAAAAAAGATTCGAGAAAAACGCGTTTAAAGCTTCTAGGCAAAGACGACGCTGTAGGTTGCCGCTTGACCTTTTTAGCTGCCAAATCTACAATTTTGCGAATTTTAATATAAACCAAGCGGCATTTTATTCAGAAAAGATAGCGCTTTCGCAAAATGAAATAAAAAAAATCGTTTTTTCGACTGCCTAGTCCCCTTAAGTCTACTAAATGAACACGTAACATAAACCAAATATTTTTAAGTGGATGTGTACATCGATACTGTATTCCTGTACTCGTAAAATAATTTAATTGTATTACACACAAGAGCTGCATGTTAAGAAACTGTAAAATAAATAGAATGCTTCGTATAATATGTTTATAACGAAATATTAATTAACGAGAAACTTATAGCCTAGAGGGAAAATCAACCCTGTATCAAGGAAGTACTATACTTCACAATCTTTATCCCTTTATACCATACCTAGGTAAATATATTATCTAAGTTCCTCGTTACTTTTTCCATTGCCTTGCTGAAAACGAGAGTGGCGGGACATCGATCTCAGGGACGTGTCTCCTACACGCGTCAAATATCGGTGTCGGTACTGACAATGAGTCGCAAGCAGGGCCGCGTTTACCACAAGGAGCACTAGGTGCAAGCTGGGGCCTCACTTTCTATGGGGGCACATTTTAAAACCTTACTCCTCCCAAACAACAATATAAAAAACTGCCCACTTATAGTTGCAAAATAAAATACTTCTTTTTAAATATTAAGGGAAGTGTGCCAACCTGGACGTATGAAAATTATAGGTTAATTTAGCAATTTTTTTCTTCTAAATAATGAACTCAATAGAAAAACTGATTAATAGCATTTATTATATATCTCTCTCGAAGATTAAAAAAACTTTTGTTTATCTTTTTTCAACAAAATGGCGGTGCTAGAGCCGCTGTGTGGTGGGTCCTTTACGATCGGCTCGCCAATCGGCGTTTTTGCGCGGATCTGTTGTTTCCTAGAATAAAAAACCAAAAGTTTTCATTTTCTACATGGCATGAACTAAAGAAGTACACACGGATATTTTAAAATAAACATTTTTATAGAAATGGCGAGTGTTTGAAGAAAAATTGTGATTTTCAGCAGAAAATTTGGTCACAATAATGTCTGTAGCTAAAAATATTTTCGAGCAATCGTAAAATTCGCAAGTACTTCTAAGATTTTCAAGTCAATCGGATGAATGGTCTCCGAGATCCGTGCAACGCACATTGGCGAGTCAATTCACAATCGTAAAGGTCCCACCGCGCAGCGGTTCTAGCACTGCCATTTTCTTGAACACAATAAACAAATTCTTTTTAATCTTCAAGAGATGTATAATTAATGCCATTAATCAGATTTTCCATGGAACTCATTATTTAAAAGAAAAAAATTTCTACAAAAAAACCTGTGATTTTTATGCGTCCAAGGTGGTACCCAACAATTCATAATATAAAAACTAAAGGCAGCTGAGAAATTTGTGAGGCCTCCCGCCACCATTTGAAATATATCCTTTTTGCTTTCGCATATAAAACAAACAGGAACTGCTTTATTGCATAAAATTCCTGTACGTGCGCATACCACCAACGAGACAAAAACTATTGAACCGTAGAATTAGACTTGTTTCTTTCAGGCCTCATAATGATGTTGCCCCTAGGGCCTGTAAAAGCATAAACGCGGCCCTGGCCGCAAGCTTATAGCGAGTAGATACTCCAAGTAACTTCACTGCCGTTTGCACGCGCTGCAAGTCGGTACATGCATTTAATTACCCTCTTTAATCGTTTATATTAGGTTACTTTCTTCAAAACCATTATTTTTTTCAAATAATGTTTCGCATTGCTGCAGATGAATGTGTATACGATTAGTGTTTCGTTAATTATTACACACTGGAAAAATCACATCCACACGAACTTTAATCGCTAGCATTTTAGATTCAAAGAAATTTTTCTTATGTTTACGTTAACAAAGGTTATTTTTTGAAACATTAATAAATATATATATATATATGTATACAACTATAAACTGCTTAAATGCTGGCTTAAACTGATAGTTTCCTCAGAAAACGTAGCTATATTTATTAAATTTATATAATTACTGTTTTGAATATTCTTTCATCAGTTGTTATTAATATTATTACGCTGTGTTAATATTTGAGTAACGTGTTATCGATACATATCGCCCAATAGACATTACATAAATTGTCCTAATTGATCAATAAAAACTGATCCAGAAAATATAGCATCGGTAGCTGGTTATCAACGATAATGCATTATAACGCGATAAAATCGAGCGTAATGTCTATATACTTATGTCCCGCGCGAGTACATTGTTCTGCGCGCTCATCTGCCGTATGAATTGGTAATTATGTAATACCACACATTATTAGCATTAATAATAACACACTGACTCATTAATTATACAACTTAATTTTCAATTTATAAAAGCATTGCTAGCTGCTATATTCAAATGAAATGGCGTATTGCGTTTCGAAAATCGATGATTGCTTTATTATTATGTGTGCCGACGTGCTGTTTCTGTGTAAAACGAAGCTATCGAGAACGAAGTTTTTCAAAAATATTCAAGCACGTGTACTTAACGGATAGTTTTTTTCATCTGTGAAGATGGGCTTGCAATCTGTTCATTTAAAGAGCACTGCAAGTAAAATAATTGAATATCCATCAAATTGAAGAGTTGCAAGCAGATGTATCAAATAAATTCCAGAAGTATTAGGGGGAAAGGGATTTTTATTGAGACAGGTTTTATTTTCCTGACATTGTTTTATGACTTTCTATTTTTTTTAAAATTGAGTTAGTAACATCATCCTACTGCTCTTTGTTTATTTAGTAAGATGGTGTATATAACTGAATTATAAGTAGAGTTACACGTAGAGACATGGGTCTACCACTACTCTGCCGCTTGGTAGATAGTAGGTACTTACGTATACATACTAAGAAGACTAACAATAAGTACCTTCATCACGAAATGGCGAAAGAAGGAACAAATGTAAATTTTAAAACCGAATCGTGTAAAGTTCATTATGTAAAAAAAACGAGGAGTAAAAAATTTGCATAATTTGGTCAGAATAATGAGCCGTGAAATTACTTTTCCGAAAATGACAAGCATGCATTTCAGTCAGGGGCTGGGGAAAATTTGAAATAGTTTGAGACAAAATACTAAAAACTGAAATATTTCCATAAGCAAATACTGTTTGAAAATACTATTTCATTTAATGCTTAAATCAACTACTATTTGAAAATACTATTTCATTAAATGCTTAAATCATGAGCAAATACTATTTACTGTTTACACTCAGAGTCGAAAATAGAAAATAGGAGATACAAATTTCATAACCAAACAGATCTCCCAAATGTCGCTTGTTACCTTCATATAGAATCGGATAAATATTTCTTCCAAGTATTTCTGAACGTAGGTATGTATGTTTACACATTTTTGTGTTGTCGGGCAGTCATTATTTGAAATATTATGTATTACTTGATATATTATTATTTGAAATACTATTTTCATACAATTGAATGAAATACTCATTTCAAAATAGTAGGGTAAACTGTACAATGATTGACACCCTAAGCGGAAATCCCCATTGGAATGTCTGTATATTTTTTGTGACGTTTTATATGGTCTTAATTTTCAGTTATTATCGATGATTATAGATTTCTCATTAAAATAAAACATCTTGAGTACCTATTAAGTCTTTCATTTAAAAAATTCATTTCATTTTAAATTTCATTAAAATTTGATTTGATAAAAACGAAGTTTAAACAGACTATTTCATTCACTATTAAATACCTACAACAATTAGTAAATCTGTATTTCAATCCATTACTTAGTTATAAAGCAACAAAATATTATACTTATAGTCCTTATCAAAATTTTACGAAAACGCTTAAAATTCAACCCTTTGTCCCACCGCTACCTTTAAGACTTGTTCTGCAGTGTTGCCAGACGTAAACAGCGCAGTTCAACTACTGGACTTCGCAGTGTTGTAATGAAAGAAAAATAAGAAACTGCAAAAACGTACTTTCTGAGCTCGTATTTCTTAATATTTGGCTTTTTAATCAGGAGTGTCAATGATTAGTGCAGTCAGTATTAAAATATATTGGGAAACTTAGTTAACTAAGTTGGCAAACTATTGAAAGTAGGTCCGGATCCCACCAAACATTCCGAATAAGTATTTATTAATCGAATAAATAAAAATTTAGTGTTCAAAAAAATTTAAAAACACTCGTTTTTCACCACATGTCTATATAAACACTGATAACACAGTCCAACAAAATGAAACTTTTTTTCTGTTCCGCAATATCCACTGGGTGATTCTTGTAGAGTTTTTCGCCCTGAACACGAATCCGCAAACCGTTTGTCCCCATCATCCTCAGTTTTTGAGAAATTCGATTTTGAAAAAAAATGCAAATTTTCAACTTTAAACATCTTTTGTGTCGAAACGGTAATAGTTATTCGGTTGTTCGTTGCGTCAAATTATTCTGCGAACCCTCCCGAATACAACGATATAAGTTATTATTGCATTATGATCATTTAAATTTGTTTAAACAACAATCAAAGGGAAAATGACACCTGAAATGCACCAACTTTTGCAGATATCTTTCTATATATTTCCAAAACCAAGGGTCTAGGAAAAAATCTGACTACTCCACGCGATGCAGCAGACATTTTTCCATTGGAAAGCATCAACAGAAGTGGTAAGTCAGGTTTTGTTTTCAATACAGAAGCGAAATAGTTTGGCAAAACGCGCGGTGCCAGCAGTGGTACTCAGGCGCGTTAAGCGATTGTGTTACGCTGAGCGGCAGTGCACCGCGCGCCGCCGTTGACTACCACTGTCGACAACGCGCGTTTTGCCAAATTATTTCGCTTTTGTATTGAAAACAGAACGTGACTTACCAGTTTTGTTGATGATTTCCGAAGTAAAAATGTCTGCTGAATCGCGTGGAATGGTCAGATTTTTTCCTAGACCCTTAGTTTTGGAAATAAATTGAAAGATATCTTCAAAAATGGGTGCATTTCGGGTGTCATTTTCCCTTTGATCGTTGTTTAAACATATTTAAATGATCATAATGCAATAATAACTTATATCGTTGTATTCGGGAGGGTTCATAGAATAATTTGACGCAACGAGCAACCGAATAACTATTACCGTTTCGACACAAAAAATGTTCAAAGTTGAAAATTTGCAGTTTTTTTCAAAATCGAATTTCTCAAAAACTGAGTGTGATAGAGCATTTCTGCTTGCGGATTCGTGTTCAAGGCGAAAAACTCTACAAGAAACGCCCAGCGGATATTGCAGACCAAAAATCGTGTTGGACAGTGTAATCATATGGACTTCGACGGATTTCGACCTACTCTCAGTAGTTCAATTTTCTGTCACTAGTTGGCGCATCGAAACTCTCGGTTTCCCAATATTTGAAATACTATTTCTTCATGTAACTACTAATTCAAAGAAAAGTTTACTTCTCAAATCCTGCCTCACTCGAAGAAATAAAAATATTTATTTCCATTTATCTATTTCAAAAATCTATTTTACGCCGATCGCATATTCGTTCCACGTGATTTTTTTTCTGCGCGCTTGAGAATCGCAAATTGGAGTCTACCAGTACAAAAATAATGCACATTTGCACAAACCCACAAATAATGAAAAATTCAGAGAAACCAAATTTAAATAAAAAATTTAAACCAAAAATCTAATTTTATTTGTTGTCGCTGTCAGCAGTTTTCTTTTTAATCGGTTCGAAGTTACCTAGGTACTATCTTCATCACCAGAAATATTTGGCAACTCCGTCAGTTTCATTAAAAATACCAGTGTCTCTTTTTGAATAATTTTCTATGAAAATTGGTTTCGGTGGCAAGTTTGGCTGCGGGTGGCGGCGGTCGCGACATCGGGGGTTCGGATGGAAGGATATATTTTCTGACCGCGTAAAATGAGATCGCGTAAAGCGGGGACCGCGTATAAAAAGGTATCGCGTAACTCGAGGGATGAGTGTGGCATGAGAAAATTACTTTCCTCAAGCCACCAAAATTATTAAAGTGGAAAAAGACAGGAGCAGCAATCTAGCAACTACCTGCTGCTTTAAAACGTAATTACTGTCGGGTACACATTCTACACATTATAAGCATCTTCTAACCTGTATCGGCAACCAATTTTACCTTCACACGCCTAGGTAGCTGTGGCATTCTATCTCGAGTATACAACCCATTATCGAAGACTAGTCAGCCTAACTCTAATCAAGGAGCGCTGTAGCAAACCGTCTAGGCGGGCCGCCTTTGTAATCACGTTCGCCTGCCAATAGAGAGGTTACACACTTTAGGGTTGATAAACAAAGGTGACCGGTGCCTTGAATAATAGGTCGTCTCTCTGGCCTCACGCTCGTTACGCGCGACAATTGGCAGCCGGCTACAGAAAGGCGGCTGTGCATGCTTGAGAAATACCTATGAGAGACGAGGATCGGTGTCGCAGTCCGCGAAATACTGTTCAGGAGAGGCGGGAGACGTGGCCGGGAGGGTGGCAGACACGAGAGTCGCTGGTTGAAGGAACGAGGTGGGCCAAAGAGAGGGTTGAAAAATTACCAACAGAGACGACCAGCGTATTTCCCTCGCGGACTTTCCCCTACCTATTAGAAATGAGTATAGAAAGGAGCGACAGAGACAGGAGAGGAGAGAGGCTGTGAAAGGGAGTAGAACGACGTTGAGCCCAAGTCTGCGGTCTCCTGCCACATTTTTTCCGTTTAAAGCAATTTTTCTACCGGTTCCGCCGTCCCGAACCTCTTTCTCCATCCCTCTTTTTGCCGGAGCTACCTTTGCAGGATTTCCTCCGCGCCGGAATTTCGCGATAATTGTTTAAGATATTTTTCCTTCGGCCTTTCCATCACAGAGTGATGACCATTTTCTTAAGCACGCTGATTAGTTAAATTTCTTCTTCACTTTTTTTTCCCATCGTTATAGAGTCTTATTACAATTCTGAAACGACCATTTGTCCGTTTGAAGTGGTTTCTTTTTACTTTTACGAAAGTACGTAAGTTACTGCTAATATATCTATTTTTGTCGAATTTGTTAAGGGTAGTTCCCAATTTCTTTATTTTTTTAAATTTTCAGCCACTCGTGTCTGTTGGAAAACATTCTGAGCAGTTGCAATTGCGACGACATTATTTCCATTAAAAGTTTCAACTGCCTATTCGCAGGAATAAAATAATTTTACTATTTTCGGGTGTTGAGAGGAGCAAACGGCCGGAACCTCTTTAATTTTATCGAACTTGTTCCGGGAGGATCTGGTCTAAAAACCGATTTTTTTATTTCATATTTCGAATGTTCAACCTTTTAAGAATGCGCGTTTAAAAGGATTTTTTGAAATTCGTAAGATTCCCGAAATTATAGGCAATTGAATAGCGGCAAATGCATGGGTAGCACCCGGCCAATCGGCGCTCACGTAAAACTTTAAACGCGTTTTTCTCGAAGCAGTGTTATTAAAATCGGTGGAACCTATATCTCGAAAAGTTATTATCCGATTCGACTGAAACTTTTTTTATTTTGAAGAATATACTTCTGGCTCGTGGAGAAACCAGTAAAATTGAAAACAATTTAAAATTTGTAATTTTTAAAGGCGTTGAAGGGACGAAAAGTATAGGGAAAAGGTGATTTCAAACTTCAAGTGTCGTCATTTTCTCAAAAAATATCAGTTTTGGAATTTTTATAGCTAAGTCTACGAGCGAGTTTTATGCCCTTTAATAATCTGGCATCGTTTTTTATTTCAGACCAGTGGTTTAGGTGCTGCAGGTTCGACCGTTTTGGATGAATTTTTTGACGTCTTGACTTTGACGACTCCCAAGTGCCGTCTGCAATGATTAATTATAAAACAAAAAATTTATTTCTATAGTTTAAGATATCCTTAATACAATGCAAAAAGTCCCATTAAATTATATGTAGTAGTTTTCCTTTAAATAATTCCTACAGATCACCTATTTTTATGGGTTCTAGACCGGAACAGCCCCTTAAGGGGACATTCTACTCTCTCGGCCTCAAAAAATTCGATTTTTTTCTGCTGAATTCGGAAGAATCCACCTTCTGCAATATACTCCTAAATTTTTGGAGCGAAATTCGATGTATTTTCAATGTTATAGGTATTTGTAGCGTCAGCGGTCTGGTTCTCAAAACTTTAAACGCGTTTTTCTCGAAACAACATTTTCTTGGTTGGCGGTTGTGATAAAAAAAAACTCCATGACCAATTAATCCAAAACTTTAATATGTTATTCTACACATTAGTGGCTATCCCGCTTAGCACAAATATCTTAAGATTTTTAAATATTTTCTCACATTTTATATCTATTAAATAGAAAAGAAATGCTCTTTTCGGTACTTTCAACATTGATCGACCGCCATTTTAATAATTTTGGTCCAAAATTCTTCTTTCGTGGTTAGCGCGATAACCATACTCCTGCGAATTAAAAATATGTTTGGTTTTTTTATTTCCGATGATCCAGTCGTCCGAAATTTCAACCGCCAGCAATTCTGATGCCGCCAACTTCACTGCGAAATATTTGTGTAAACAAATGAAATAAACAAACAACAAAGATTTTTTCTTGTATTTCAAGAGTGGTAAAATATACCCCCAGAAATTCGTAAACATTAAGTGTTTACTTCATTATAAAAACCATCACCGAAAAGTGGCCGATTTTTCGGCCGAGAGAGTAGAATGTCCCCTTAAGGCAGAGAGGGCCAGTTGGGCCATTACGGAGTCCGACTTCCATAGTGTTTTCCAGAGCCGTGTGGAAGGGGAGCTGTAAGCCAATGATACCGCGGGTGTACAGCGAATAGGGAAAACTGTAAGAGTGTAAAGTAGTAGTGGGCGAAATAACTTGTTAATAATAATGTTCGCTGCCACTGGGACCCCCAAGAATCCCAGTCATTCAAGCCTATCCTACGGGTACGAGCCTACCCCGAACCCTACTACAATTTTCCCTACCCGTTGCGCGCTAGGCTGGGCCGAAAAAAAATATTGGACTCTTTCCTCGTCATAGTAAAAAAAGTTGTAGCTCTACCCAAAAAGTAATTAAATTTTTTTCATTAAAAAAAAAACAGGATTAGCCGCGCCCCTTGGACCCTAAAGGGTAGGCTAGGTCAAAAACGGGCAAAAATAATTTTTTTTTACAATCTGACTTCACATAGCGGAAAAAAGGTGTGAGGTGTGGCAAAAAGCTCGCTGATTTTTTTACAATTTTAAAACCTTATTTAGCCGCCCCTCCGGGCGAGGGTCGTTTTTTTTCTTCAAATTAATAGTTTTTGTAGATCATAGGGCACACCAAGCTAGTATGTAACCTAAAGTTTTTTTTTTAATTATCTCAATGTTTCACTGCGTCTGATCCAATTGCTGTACCCTTTGCTCATGTTCTATAAAGATTTGGTTTCACAAATTTTTAATAGATTTAAATGAAACTTACTAAAACAATAGTAAGGTGTAATATAATATTTTTAATTGTAACTTACTTATTGCTTTGGCATTTAATCAACCAAAATAAATGTATGTTTTCAACAAGGCATACACAGGAGATGAACAATTTTACATATTTATAGAAATATCGGTCACATTGATAAACAACTTTTACAATATACCTATTGGCAGTTTACGGAAGACAAACTACCTCGTTGCTATTAGAATTTATGTTCCTATACATTCCAGGAAGATTTAAGAGAAAAATCAGGAAGTTGTACATGGAATTCTAAGTATGCTCCTGGAATATTTTCCTTGTCACGTTTCCTCGTCATCCAGTTCAATGGATGACCACTTTTCTTTAGACTCTTTGCTATTCGGTGAACGTTTTACGAGGAATACAAACGATCGTGATAGCCAGACCGCACGAGAAATACTGCTGTACGAAAATACACGAAAGACGGTTCTATTGCTGTGTTGCCAAACAAGTAAATGATCGAAACTGTTCGAGCATTGTTACAAAAATTAGGGTTAAAACATTTTTTTAATTTTATTCCCTTTTAAAAAAATTAAAACCTCACGAAGGTAGACACTTTGTAGATGTTTAACTTGTTGAAAATTGGCTTGCTCTCGACGAAATGAATGGCTTTGTTGTTACTTAATATATTCTGAAATGTTTACAAATAGTATTGTATTCCATATTAATTCAATATCCGATTTCGGAATGTTAGTGGGATCTTAATAATTGTTGTGTACTGATATTAAATTTGTTTATATTGCGGCAACTGGAACATATTGAATCTAAGTTGTATTTTTGGGTTGGATTTTCATGTTGGAAATTAATAGACGGAAAACTATTGCGATCTATTCGATAAAACAGGGAATCTGGGTTTCGCGTTCATATACTTAATTACTACGTGCGTAATTGGGCAATTAATTGTTAAATAATAAACTATTTTCCTTCGTATGTAATTTTCAACGACCTTGAATGACCTTCAATGGTAAGTCGTTGTACGTGACTTAAGGGAGCAGACCACGGTAAAAAATCGGAAAATTTTTTCGATTTTTTTTATATATGTTTTCGGAAATAGGGTAAATCCGGGAGACGCGGTCGACCTAATATAAAATGGCTATTAAAACTAATATAGATATTACTTATTTTATCAGAACAAACCTAATATGTTCAGAATTTTATGCCGATTCAGAAAAACTGGTCGATATTTGCTTTAAGACAATATTTACTGTAAATCGGGTTGAAAACTGAAGTCATGACATCTGACCACCTCCCCCGAGGTGCCGGGAGAAATGGTTTTCGTCGTTGGCAGAGACCACTCACATAATTATTCATGGAAAATTAACAAAGGATAAAGCAAAATTATTTATGAGTGAATACAACTACGGATTCATTGATATTTAATTTGTTTACGCTAAACAAGTAAAGAACACATCAAAGAAAAAGTGAATTACCTACTGGTGATTAGCAAGGCAAATGAATACAAAAGTGAATAAATAAACTAAATAAACAAAAATAATAATAAAATAATAATAAAAAATAAGAAAATAAACAAAAATAATCAAAAAAATCATAACTCGACCATCTCACCTTTCTGCAGCGAGACATGGTCTTCTCGTTAGCTTTGAGAGGAAGAGTTAATATGGCCAAATACTTTGGCTGTATTGTCCCTCAATATCTCTACTATCTTATTATTCCAAACATTAAAGGAAAATAAACTTAGAAGTATATTTTAAATACGATTCTGTACAACCGCTGTTTAACAAAAGAGGTTAAATGTAACATCAATTTATTTTTTATAGCCTATAAATCCAGAAAAACACAGAAGGAAGCGAAATAACGCTATTCATTCAACTATTTGGCTTCTAGAGAAGTAATTGGTCTGCACTTTAATGCATTTTTACGTATAGACTCTGAAATATAGCGACACGAACAACTCTCCGGCCCGACCGCGTCTCCCGGATTTACCCTACATACGTTTCAAGAATGCTCTCTCCAAATTTTATGCCGCAACTCATAAAAATGACAGAGATATAATATTTTCCGTGAAGCGGTGTCAAAGGCGCTATTACGTGACGATCAGTTTTTTTTAATTAACTTAATTTCTATTTTTTTTTATCAACATTTCCCCAATTTTGTACCCCAGTGGTCCGCCGTTTTGTAATTTTTTGCGATTTTGACTTTTCTTTATCTTCATGTAATAGACGTAGGCTACTAGATTCTAAATATTTTTGTCTTTTTGAATTTGAGTACATTGTGAAAAAATACAGTACTTTTCAGAGGAAAGTGGTACAAAATCAAACTATATTAAAACAACGACATCTTATTTTTTAAATGTATATGTATTCTGAATTATTAATTTATTGCCTTCAACAAATATGTCAAAAGTTTGATTGCACTGAAGATCCAAATTAACGTATATAAGGAGCTCATTTGTGATGAGAGATACACAGGCTTTATTTCTCTCTCCTCCGCCACTTCATATCCATTATAGAAAAAATCCGCTGTGTGACAGTTCAAATTTGAAAATTGAAGTTTTGATGTAGCCATAGAACCAAAAAACAAGTAAAAATTGTGGAACTTTATCGATGTATCGAAAATATAGTATTTGTATGTACACTAAGGGACAGAATCGGCTTCCCTTCGGAAATTTGGCAACGTTGCTTGTCACTAGAACCACTGAGTTATGCCTAGTGACATGCAACGTTGCCAAATTTCCGAAGGGAAGCCGATTCTGTCCCTTATGCCTCGTTCACATTAGTCAAGTTTACTGGCTTCATGTGACTTGAACCAGTAAACTTGACTAATGTGAACCTGTCATTCACTTGACTTGAAATATCTTTTTAACTTTCTTTCAAGTTTTCTTTGCCTGCAAAGTTTCAAGGCAATTGGATTGGCGGTTATAACCTGACTGTAAGCTGTCAAAATTTGAAGTAGATTGCATAGTGAAGGTAGCGTTTGACAAACGGAACATGTGTTAGTTTCGTTTTGGCTGAAGGTGTGCGTGTAACGCGTATACCAGTTGGCTTACCATCGTGACTCTTGTACATACGTTCACACTATTCAAGTTGTATTTCAAGGCAAGAAAAGTTGAAACACTCTCTACTTCGCTTGAAACTTGAAAGGATATTTCAAGTGAAGTGAATAACAGGTTCACATTATCAAATGTAATGATTTCTAGCGACTTGAAGTTAGTAAACTTGACTAATGTTAACGAATATTTCGCGTAAAACTTGAAAGAAAGTTAAAAAGATATTTCAAGTCAAGTGAATGACAGGTTCACATTAGTCAAGTTTACTGTTTCCAGTCACTTGAAGCCAGTAAACATGACTAATCTGAACGAGGCATTAGTGTACTGTCTCTTTCTCTAACAGTATAAGTACACTAAGGGACAGAATCGGCTTCCCTTCGGAAATTTGGCAACGTTGCTTGTCACTAGAACCACTGAGTTATGCCTAGTGACATGCAACGTTGCCAAATTTCCGAAGGGAAGCCGATTCTGTCCCTTAGTGTACTGTCTCTTTCTCTAACAGTATAAGTACACTAATGCCTCGTTCACATTAGTCAAGTTTACTGGCTTCAAGTGACTTCAACCAGTAAACTTGACTAATGTGAACCTGTCATTCACTTGACTTGAAATATTTTTTTAACTTTCTTTCAAGTTTTCTTTGCCTGCAAAGTTTCAAGGCAATTGGATTGGCGTTTATAACCTGACTGTAAGCTGTCAAAATTTGAAGTAGATTGCATAGTAAAGGTAGCGTTTGACGAACGAAACATGTGTTAGTTTCGTTTTGGCTGAAGGTGTGCGTGTAACGCGTATACCAGTCGGCTTACCATCGTGACTCTTGTACATACGTTCACACTGTTCAAGTTGTATTTCAAGGCAAGAAAAGTTGGAACACTCTCTACTTCGCTTGAAACTTGAAAGGATATTTCAAGTGAAGTGAATAACAGGTTCACATTATCAAATTTAATGATTTCTAGCGACTTGAAGTTAGTAAACTTGACTAATGTTAACGAATATTTCGCGTAAAACTTGAAAGAAAGTTAAAAAGATATTTCAAGTCAAGTGAATGACAGGTTCACATTAGTCAAGTTTACTGCTTCCAGTCACTTGAAGCCAGTAAACTTGACTAATCTGAACGAGGCATAAGGGACAGAATCGGCTTCCCTTCGGAAATTTGGCAACGTTGCTTGTCACTAGAACCACTGAGTTATGCCTAGTGACATGCAACGTTGCCAAATTTCCGAAGGGAAGCCGATTCTGTCCCTGTACAGTGGGAAAAAATATAGTACAAAACTATATATTACAGTACGGTTGGCAACCCTGGCAAGCACGTATGCAAACGTGTCATCGTCGAGTGTTTTGTCATTAATAACAATGATAGTCAACAAGATCGAACGTAAAATATCCAGCATTGTTTCTAGATAATCGAACGGAATTAAATTCAACTGTCCACATGTCCAATAATGCTAGTTCATTGGATGAGTTGTTGGAACACAAAACTTACTAAAACTCAGAAATTTAGGTTAAATCCGTCACGTGTTTATACGAACCTTTTTATTGTCTTTCAATTCTGATTCCATGCTTAAAGTGTGACGCACATGTTATATTACCACCCGTATATGGAGTGCAATATGTCGGTACTTGTTTGGTTTCACATTCAATGCAATGAATAGAAGCAAACAGACCGCTAGCGTTACCGAAACCGAAAATCCCTAGTAATTTTAAAAGGGTGGATGTTTCGGTCTGTGTTTACCAAACACTTTTCGCTCACAAGTGCATAACATCTGTCCCGCAATTCTTTCCGCAGAATTCTGTATAACAAAGTAATGAAAGTTAGATAAAAAAAATAAGCACATTTATTATGTTTACGTAACTCAGAACGTAAACTCAGAAAAGTATAAAAGCCACGTTTTTTAAATTTAAATGTAAAAATAATAAATTTTTTCATTGCGTAAAAAATATGTGTCGGTTGTAGAAGTAATACGAAACCACTCGCTTTTTTATAAGTACTGTTTACATGCAATATGTATTCACTGAAATATTCTCGCTCATTCAAATGAGTACGTTATACGCGTAACGAGATTGTAACTCTTTTCTAGAAATATACTACACTTTTTCTCACTAAGATCACGATATCTGTTAACAAAATTTTGTTGCCTGTCATCTGTAGTAACTATAAAAACGTTTATTAACGTTAGTCGTCGAATGAAATATGGAGAATAAATTTTCACGAATTATATAATCGCGTGAAATATTTTCCAATTAATTACCGAAAAGCCATGTTGTTTCAAGACAAAGTATCCTAGTATAAAACGTATACATTTGTTAGGAAATAATGAGTGTATTATGCCAATAATGAACAACAATACGATACGAGTGTCAGGTTTTCAGATTTCTGTCCTCTGATCCTCTCGAACTCGTAAGCCATCAATAGCCCTCGAATTCCGGTAATATTAATTAGAGGTGTGGACAAGCAGCCATCATTTTAATGTTGGCCATATGGAAACTAACATTTAACAGAATATCGAATATAAGAAAATTAGTAAAAAATCAATGAGTTATCAATTCTCTGCCCACCGAGCTTTTCCTTCTAAGAATGAAAAAAAAGCAAAAGATGGGTGAAGAATATGGAGGGTGGAGTTGGAGGGGGTGGTCGGGGATTGAGAGTGGGTGGGTTGAAGGCAATGATGGTAGGTCGTTAGCGTTAATGAATAAGTAAGGTTAATTTGCGAATGGGTTTCACACTACGCGTTGCTCCGCCCGCTCGCACCCGAGGGCATCCATTTCATTATCGAGACTGAAGCGCCCCTTGATCCACCTCCCTTTCTCACAGCCAGCTGCACACGGTCTCGAGATCGGGGTCGTTTACACTCTTTCAGATTCTCTACTTTAAGTTCCCGAGAGTGAGTGTCTGCTTTTTTGTTAAAAAAAAAAAATACCCCGGGTTATCCTTTGGTTGACGCGCGCACTTGTCATTTGCTAGCGAGCACCCGCCTTTGCACGAAAATGGAATCAACTGTTATGAATGCCACTCGTTTGTGGATGTTTAGAGAGCTGGCAGAGTGCAGGTTATATCGGGGAAAAAGAATATCCTGTAATGCTTGCATTATTCAGCTGGATTCGACGAGAAAAGTACACGGTAACGGCGACGAAGTGAAATGGCGACGTCTGAAAGGGAGCTTTAAAAGAATTTTTAAGGCAAGACGCACAGTAAGCTGTAGCAGTAAATATAACCCATAAATTGACGCCCGTTAGAGGATATTTTAATGGATGTTAAATTTTTGTTAAAAAAATATACGAAATGCTATATATTGTAGTGGTTGAATGTTCTCTCCTGAGAAGGAAATTGTTACTAGTGTAAGAAAAGTAACTTAACGATAACTGTAATCAAATAAGAACACATTATATATTGGCAAAATAACAATGTTATCGACATTTTAGAGGTTATGAGAAACTAAACATTCCAGAAGTGTAAGGAAATTACTCTGCACGGCCTATTGCGCTTATTAAATAGAACTGAAATTCATATATAAAACCACTTTTCTATCTAAATGTAGTAGTAGAAAATGTGGGTTGATTTCTATGTATAAATTCATCAATTTCAAAAATATATTTCGGGATCTATTACTGACACCCTTAAAATGTATTTGACTGAATTACTGACACCCCAATTACTGCCAGCTAACCTAATAGTCCAGTGAAATTAGGATATGTCTTTGGAATAAATCCCACCGAGCTAAATTTTGGTATGGGCCTTTATTTGGTCGTTTTAAACAATATGTCAATAGTCCCCATCGATCCGACCCCCGCTAAAAATTTTACAGTGGGTTGAAGGTAAACAAATGCTGTTTTTCGCGAATATCTCGTTATCTAGCAGTTTTGCGACAAAAATAGTTATTATACAATTTATAGCCTAGGACATTCTCTACAAAAAAGGTTGTATGAGTTTTTTTCGTAGAAGTAACCATTTTCATGTGTGCCGGGTTACCAAGTTTCAACCCCCATACTTTTGACAAGGGATAATCCCGAACCCGGAAATTCAAAAAATTATGAAACTCTGTAAATATATAGGGGAAGTCCTCCTGAGTACAACGCAATTTCGTTTGCTGCCCAAATTCACTCCAAGAGGGTGCAATTGACCCCTGAAAATTGTTTTATTTTGTATTATTACTCGCCAACTGTAGGAGATAGAAAAAAAGTGTTCAGGAAAAAGTTACTTTTCTTAATTAGGACTACCATTTGATAAATTATAGTTCTTACAGTTTTTACGGTTCGTGAGTTATAACACAAAATCGAGAAAAAAACGGATTTTCAGGTGTCAATTTCACCCCCTTAGAGTGAATTTGAGCAGCAAACGAAATTGCGTTGTACTCAGGAGGACTTCCCCTACATATTTACAGTTTCATAATTTTTAGAATTTCCGGGTTCGGGATCTTCCCTTGTCAAAAGTATGGGGGTTGATACTTGGTAACCCGACATACATGAAAATGGTTACTCGTAGGAAAAAAACTCATACAACCTTTTCTGTAGAGAATTTCCTAGGCTATAAATTGTATAATAACTATTTTTGTCGCAAAACTGCTAGATAACGAGATATTCGCGAAAAACAGCATTTTTTACCTTCAACCCACTGTAAAATTTTTAGCGGGGGTCGGATCGATGGGGACTATTGACATATTGTTTAAAACGACCAAATAAAGGCCCATACCAAAATTTAGCTCGGTGGGAATTATTCCGTAGATTGAGCAGATTTCCGTCTAATTTCACTGGACTATAATACTGTTTATCTCATTTTAAGGTTATGTCGTCTCATATACATGAGCAACTATACTGCTATGACCGTAATACCAAAATGCTTGAAACGCTTGTACCAATCACTGTCACCCAATTAATAAATAAGAAGACTTAATGAATCGTTGAATTCCGATCGTTATTACTTTCTATGATGCTCATATTATTTAAAACATTATATTGTGTTATGTTAATAGCTTAAATATTAAAATTACAGCATTTTCTTTAACGCCTTGTTTTCTCTTCCGCTAGTAAGGAAGTCATCGTTTTCAGTGCCCTAATATCCGCTTAAAATTTTTGATCGTTTTATCCAAATTAACGAAGAAAAGATTAAGTGCTGTTTTTTGTATCGTATAAATAACAGTTTCAATTGTATGCTAAATTTTTTTTATGTATCATTTCACAAGATTTATTCGTTATTTTAAGTAAAAAGTAGGTGGCAGTAATTGGGTCCTTTACCCCATGTGTTTACGTTTGTATTTTATTTTTAGTACAAAATATAAATGGTTGATGCTAATCAATGGAAATATTTTAACGTAACTTATCAATATACCCAAATTATCAATAGTTCTCTAACACTTTCTACTTACATTTTTTTAACACAAGGTCTAAATAAAATTCACATTCGGAATGTTTAGTAGATACAATTTTGGGTAAATATTGACAAAAGGGGACCCACCCCAATGACGTTGACCTTGACATATGTATGTTCTCAGGGCCAACATTCTGAATATCGTTTCTCTATACATGTGACCGTCGCTCGCCTTTAGTTTTCGAGATATTCATAAAAATACTTGGTAATTATAAATATTTACTTCAGGTCTTCATCTCCGATTTTGATGAAATTGAAATATGTTGTAAAACTCCACATTCTGAACACCTTTTTCCTCTACATGTTACCTCCGCTCGGCCTTAGTTTCCGCGATGTTCGTAAAAATATTTTTTAAATTTCTTGCTTTGGTTTTATAATTTGAATTAGTTTTGGGTTAGATCTGATAGATTGGTTAGACACAACTGCAAATACAGAACGGACTCGTGAAATATCTCGTCTGTGGCTCAGTATGTCACGAGATATCGGTATAGGTGTGGAGTTAAATTGGAGGACCCGCTCATATGTGCATGCAGTGTGGACTGCAAATATAAAATTTTAAAGAATTAATTTTTTTACAATTTTTTTTTTAATTGGACACACGCAGCTGCGTGCCCCCTGGCGCGGCCGGGGCCGTACCTATGCCGATATCTCGAAAACGTCCAACACAGATGTACCCGAGTTTGTTTGGAATATCTGGAAAGCTTCATCAGCTTCATCATTTGTTTGAGTGACGCCGCGGCCAACCAGCGTCGACAACATATTTCCCGGCAACGTTGGTTGGCTGTGGCGTCGGTTCGTCTCCCATCGTGGCATCTCACGCACACATTACCACCACTCCTGTAGGTGTTCCCCCTCCAAGAAACATCCGGCGCAGAACAAGTTCCTTAGCACCGCTGCACTCGGAGGAGAAATTCATCAGAGTGAAGTAGGTGTGGAGGGAGCCTTCTCCTACGGCTCTACGGAGCAGGCGAAGAGGAGAAGGAGCCACTGGTGGCTAGCGAGCCGCTAGTTCGACACCCCTGGCCTATGGCATGAAATTGGAAGGCGTCCAGGAAAGAGCACTTTCTCCACCGTGCACACATATGTGGTTGGCCAGAACGATTCATTGGAATATTTGGAATGCAATATACGAGCCACCTAAGGCTGCCCAAGAGCCCACAGACTCGGTCCCTTGTCGCGGCCACCGAGGGCGTTCAGTGGTCTATCATTCTAATGCTTTTAAATAAGAAGCTTACAATCACGACCACGGCTTCAGCTCGACCAAGCATCACGTTATACAGCTCTATGTAGATAGATTTCGCTGCAGGTAACCAGTGGCGACTGGTGGTTATCGTTCCCACATATTTAGCCACTTTTCAGGGTGCGATAGGCACATATCTACACTCGTGTCAATATTTAATAAGGTGACGACCTGAATTTTGCCAAATAAGTGAAAAATAATTGTAAGAGTTGTTGCGGAAGGCGCCAGGGTCGAGTACTCTAAATTTTCCATTTATTTCATTATCTCTAAAAAAAAATTGCCGAAAATGACTAATAGTGTATTCGGACGGTCGCACTCGTGCACACTGAGTGCGAATTTTAACCAATCGGAAGCGAAAAAGTTCACACTCACAAGGGAACACCGCGAACCGGGACTCACCGATTGGAACGCAACTTTGTGGGTTTTGAGAGTGACTCAAAACAAGAACAACGGTGTGTTTCATTTGGGCTCTATCGCCCTTTAAGGGGGTGAAAACTAACCTCAAAGTCAAATTGGCACTTCCACTTTTTCGTTTATAACTCTCAAAGTACAACAGACAGAAAAAAATTGTGACGAAGTCACGTCACGCGCCGTCCGAACGCCCAACGCCGAAACAAAGGCCTTGGTTCGCGCCGCGACCGCTTGGCGGCCGCGGCCCCGCGAGGTCTCTCGCGAGTGAAGATTCGCGGCCTGCGCTTATAAGGACCGCGGCGAGCGAGATTGACAGCTCTTTTCCCGCACGTATTAGCCGTTTACACTGCCGTACCGTACGTTCAAGAAGCTCTACATTTTTGGACATCCGTGAGGTGTGTCAGCAGTGGCCCATCGCCCTGCTGTGCCATAACCAGCCTCGTACCGATATATAGGCCGAGAGAAATCTTGCGCCCTACCCACGTCAAAGAGGTATCTCTGCGCCCGTTAGGCCGGAGACCTATTGCACTTCGAACCTCCGCTATACGACTCTCGTACGGACGCGCCTCTTAAGGCCGCCAAGAGCAGAACGTTCTCCACACCGCATCCCCGCTCCTACGACTCGCCGTAGCTCCGCCGACGCGATCGGAATTAATGTAAAAAGTTAATGGAATATACACCTTAGTGAATAAACACTATTATTTATTTTAACCACAGCTTTGCTCATTCGCCGAACCCTGCCTTACCGACTGAGTCGGCAACCTATCCCTTCTCCGTCCCACCGGTAATCGTTCCGCAATCAAACACGATTACAAAATGTTTCAAACAAAAGTTTAATGGTACAATAAGCTATGAAAACTTGCGTTAACAAAATTTTGATAAGAGTTTAAAAATAAAAATATCCCATGAAAAAAAACTTCTTCAAATATTTTGTTGACGGAAGTTTGTAGCGCTTATTGCACCATTAAACTTTTGTTTGAAACATTTCTTTCTGTCTGTTGTACTTTGAGAGTTATACGCGGAAAAGTGGAAATGCCAATTTGACTTTGAGGTTAGTTTTCACCCCCTTGAAGGGCGATAGGGCCCAAATGAAGCACGCCGCTGTTCTTGTTTTGAGTCACTCTAAAAACCCACAAAGTTGCGTTCCAATCGGTGAGTCCGGGTTCGCGGTGTTCCCTTGTCAGTGCGCACCAGTGCGACCGTCCGAATACGCTATAATGTTGCTTCGTCTAAGGTGGCCTAACCTAACCTCTTTAGGGGCGCCACCTATGGACTTCACTCGCACCATAGGCCGTCTCCCGGACGCTAAATGGCTACAATAGTATTATGATAGTATCATGATATAATTTTGATTATTCGAATTTAGTGACACAGAACGGACACTTTACTCGTCAAATAACTCGAAGAATGCAATGGATGTGAACACTTTAATAATTGTTGTAAGCAAATGACTTTTTCGGGACACAATTTGGCCTTCAAACCTTTCCGCATTTTGTTGAGCCGAACACTCAGAAGAAAGTTAATCTTGAATGTCAAAGTCAGAATTAATTTCGTGACAAGCTTTTTTTTAACAAATCTTTAACGATCCAAATGCATAAATGAACTCTGACAACCGTAATCGTACCTTTGCTTCCATCTTGCACGTTTAATGAACCACTGAAGGTCGAGAGAAATCTGATTGATCACTCCTGTTGAGTGAAGTAGGTACTGAGTTTCATATACATAGAAGTGTCATTGCATTTGAACTCCATTAATATTTATTGAAAATAAATGTTTAGTGTCTCGCGTTAATTTAATTTTAATACGAGTCTATAAATGTTAAGCATATGCAATATTTACCGATATATTACAATAACGTTGTGACATATATATAAAATTATATAAATTTTAGCTAACGATTATGTTGTCTTCAGCATTTCCTTCAATATTTTCTTCTCAATCCCCAACATTTTATACGTGATCCATCTTTCGTCTCGACGCGACGACACGTGATATGGAAATACATATTTGAAATACAACCAGAATATCACGCCAAGTGCAAAGCTGGGATACGGAGCATCACTTGGTACGGACTGGAAATTTACCATGCGGATAATTCGAGGCTGTAGTTACGCCTTCATCTTCAATGGTACTTGAGAGGGCTACTTGTAACTCGGGTCGAAAATTAGGTGAAGTATTGAATAAAATTCTGTGGTTTTTCGCATGTTCATTAATACATACTTATACTACAATAAAAATTTTACTTTTGTACATGTGTGGTATATTTACTGCAATACACACACCACGGAGGCCAAGTGGATCGCGTTACCATTTCGTACAACTGCGGCGTGATGGAAAACTTTGTACTGAAATATGCTAGCTGAGAGAACAAAAGCTTATTTTACTGTACAATGTGTCCTGAATAGGCTAAACCACGAAAACCAAAAAAAAATCATAACTAACAGAATGATAGCGATCTAAAGGAACAAACGTCTTTTCCTTTAAGAAATTCCTCTCCAAGCACCAATGAAAAAGTAATCAGATTTTTTAGTGGTTTGCACCAGGGAGTTGGAAAATGTAGTTCCGAGAAAAACACGTTTGAAGTTACCCGGCGTTCTTCGATCGTGCATAATTTTCTAAATTTTTAGAATTCCCAAGAAAATTTTCAGGACCTCAGTCTAGATATTCCATACCGTTGATTAATAAAAAAAAAACTTTACTTAAGGAAACTAAATTTCTTGTTAAAATTAATTTATATTTGCTTTTAATATTAAATATTTTGTTGCTACTGCATATGACAGTAGCTCTTTGTTAAATAATTTATTATCGCGTTATTTATTTTCTGTATCATACTTTTTAATGACAATAGATGCAAGACACATACATACACAAGTCGAAGTACTTTCCACTCGACAAAGTTGCTTCACATGATTGTACATTAGAGTGGACCTTATATTTCGACCATCAGATTTTTTTGGTCCCGTACCCCAGAAATGTGACACTTATTGGGAAAATGATCTGGGAAAAATTTCAGCCCGATTGGACCACGGGAAAAGGACGCGCAACGAATTTGAAAATTTTGAACTTTTTAAACCTTGACATAAATATACATTATGACATATCGTTGAATTTGTATTTTTTTTGTGTTTAAGAATACATACACAGCATATACGAATATAAAATCCTTCCAAAGGATGTGGAACAATTAGTCAACAAAAAAATGGAACATTTTATTTCTCCTGATTCCAAAAGATTCTTTGAAAGGTTTTTAATACCTACCACATTTTTTGAAAATGACCCTTCTACATGGAGTGATGACGAGGCTTTCCAAATTGGGCGAAACATCGTGAACGGATTAAAAGTGGTAATTGACACCGCTGAACGTGGCGTTAAACTTATAGAAGAATATAACAAAATATTTTAAAAAAATGAAGAGGAGAAACAATTTATACTGCAGAATGTGACGGAATATAGAAAGCAGTATCCTGACGTCACAAAAGAGAATTTTTTTTCAAGGTCACTCTTTCGAGTTTTCAAGGTCACGGACGTTTTTTTTGTTAACAATCGTATATGCTGCGTATGTATTCTTAAACACAAAAAAGATACAAATTCAACGATATGTCATAATGTATATTTATGTCAAGGTTTAAAAAGTTCAAAATTTTCAAATTCGTTGCGCGTCCTTTTCCCGTGATCCAATCGGGCTGAAAATTTTTCCAGATCATTTTCCCAATAAGTGGCACATTTCTGGCGTACGGGACCAAAAAAATCTCGCAAAATAATTTTCGTCAAGAGTAGCTAAGGTCCACCCTATTGTACATACTCGTGTAATAATTATGTATTATTTCGTGAAATTTATGTTCGACGTATCGTTACATCCCGTCTGAATGTTCCCATTTAGTTCCAATGTGCCAGAGTGTACGTTACACAATATAGAAGTTATTGCTGGCTTTATAAATTCAGATTGTACAAATCTACATATATGTAATGTTCCGTAGTAATTACTGAGAGCAGCCTGTGTGACACTGACGGATTTAATTCCGGTCTAAATTCTAAATTATATTGCTCCTATACAGTCTGCCTCATGATGCAGAAGTCACTTTTGACTGTTGCAGTCAAGTATCACGCCACATATTTCGGTTAAACCATTTGCTACCTTCGTCTCTTCAAAATCTCATCTCTGCAATACTTGACATTCTTTACACCTTGTCCTTTTTGTACGGGCTCTCGCGCACTTAAGCGGTCTATCGCGGGATACACAGTGCTTTGAGAGTTTAAAATCCAAAAGTGAGTTAACGTGTGGGTACATTCGATGAACTCCGTGGTAAGGAAGGAAATTCCCTTAATTATTTATTTCCAACTAGCAAATATACCCGCGCTTCGCTTCGGGCCTAAGAGATACTAAGGACTCCATGAAAACACAGTTTACCCCTTTTCACCCCCTTGGGGGTTGATCAGTGCAAAATTCTGAAATTGTTTTTTACGGATTTGTGTTTTACGGATCTCTTATAGGCATGACTGCTGTATCCCACCTGCGAGAAGCGCTCGGCCCGGTCGCCACCTGGCGGTCGCGGCGTGTACTATCCATCGCGAGCCGGCCGAGCCATGACTTCTTTATTAAACATGCAACTAACGATTTACTCACATCACATCGACAAACAACATTTACAATTATAGTATTATCATCATTCTGTTCTCACGTTTATGTATTTTACACAACTATTACTGTTCAAAACCCGTTTAAATTATTAAAAAGTTCATAATTTTTTCTCTTTAGAATAAATTGAATCCAATCGATAATTATCTGTACGCCGTATTTTCCTTACGCAATGAAGATATGGTAGGTACGAGTGAAATTAGCGTCGCGACTGCTTTGACCTGTGACTGGAGGCAATTCTCATTTTAAAATTTTATTTTATTCAACTATATTTTAATACCTCGGTAGGTGAATTCTATTACTTGACTGTGCAGCGCTAATGTATTCAAATTGGTGCAGAAATTGCTTTTATATGAGAATTACAATCTGCAATTTCTCATGAATTTTGGAAGGTCACGCGAAAGAAATTAGGCTGCCCCATCATGGAGGCTAATTGCAGTCTTAATGACTTGATCGATAGCTGATAGATCATAATTGATATGATTACTGCAGCGACCCCGGGGTCGCTTGTTAATACGCTCCGTATTTACGAGGGGTGGATGATGCGCAGAGTGCAATCAACCACTGATTGTTTATCACCAATCAGCCGCTGGTCTACGATTGCCAATTATCTCATAATTTAGCTATTATAATGGAAATGCAGGAGAGGTAACTTTCGTTTCTCCTATAGCACTTTAAAAACTGATGGGAATTAGAAAATTCTGTTGAACAGAATTTGGAATTTTAATTAATAGTGCAGTTTTATTTTTGCTGTTACAAAATTAACTTGAGCCTACGGAGCATAGAAATATGTACATCGTACAAGTTTTTATATACGAGAATGAATAACATAAAATTATCTGTAATAATATATGTAATATATTAATCATGTGCATGGTTTTGCGAATTATTTACATTTACAAAGCATGTTTTGCTCGTGGATAGTATAGTACAGTAGAAGCTTTAGTCATAAAAGTTAAGGTATGAAATGAACATAGGTATTTTTCAGAAATTATAATAATAATGAATTATCAGGATTGTTGCAAGTAGAACATTATTGGTTACGAAAAATAACCCTGAGTAGCGCAGGGACATTTGAAAAATATCCCTTTAAGTCGGCCAGGCCTCCCGAGCGATCGCTTCTGCTGGGAAAGTTTTGTACAGAACTCTGAGCTTGGCTTGTTTTTTAAGTATACATTCGGAGACTCTCCGGCAATACTTTCCACGCTTTCCAGAAAATATCGACGTGAAAATGTACTAAAACCATGTACAGAATGCAAATCCCTCGACGTGAAAACACGCCGACCCTACTCAAATGTTAACTTGAAGTTGAATATTATAATATTAATAGAGAATCCTTATTTTCCTTAAAGTAATTTCATTTAATAAAATGTAAAATATTTTATATCCGAATAAGTTTTAAATTATCATATATAGGTACTATCTAATATTACGACGTATTAAAAGTTAAATCTCGTTTTTATCAAACAATTAGAACACGCATTTGATACAGATATTTCTTGAACGAAATGTGTGCCAGTTTAAATACATAATGTACATTTATTGCCATCATTGCAAGTACATACATGGAGGAATAAGTCAATGTATGAAAGAAATTTGGAATGTACAGTTAACATAAAAATTTGTCTAGTTTATAAATTCTCTTTTCATGTCATTTATCTCTACTAGTTTCAAACATTTAAGATACTACTTATAATAATACCTATGAACAGTTTGAGTGTAGGAATAAATTAAGGGATGTTTAAAATATGCACTGGTAACATAATTACATTCATTTACTTTTAATTGTGTAAGGACGTGCAAAATATTTTGCAAAAATATTGACTGTAAAAGTTTCTTTCAAAAAGGTTTATGTAGCTGCAATATAATATTCAGTTTACTTTTGAAGATCTATAGCTGAGAAATTGATTTACATCTTCCCCACAAACGCGCATGTGCCCTCTTGTGTAGGGAGTTGATTCATCGGATTCTCCTTTCGAGATTCGGAGCCGAGGAACAGGCTGCGGAGAAGCCGTCAAGTACGGAATAATTTCTTACGGCCTTAAGGATGCATAGAGTTTGAAAGCGGCCCTCATGATGGATGCAGCTTTGGGGCGAGTCTTGAGCAAAACGTCTAGTTGAATTACCTTACCTATGGCATAATGCCGTGTTCCCACATACATGCTGTGACTTTTTACCACGAACCTGACCCAACAGATCTAGAAATCCGAATAGTAAAATATCCGGAGAACTCGAATAACTAAATATTCGCATACCCAAGTCATAATTATTAGTGTATCTCTAAATGTTCGTATTCCACTTTCCGCACAGCATAAGAAATCATAATTTTTACTATAGATGTCCGAGTACATGAATTTACTAAGAAAATAATGTTACAAGACATAGGATTAAGTAGTCATATCGATAAAACAACCGTCATACGAAAACAATAATTGAAACTGCCAATCTGACAGAATGCAATTTAACAAAATGAAGGGCGATGCTGATACGCTTCCATTTACCGAAAAATGATTGCTCGCATACATATGTATATATTTCAAACACCAAGGGTAAAGTGGGTCTTTCTAAGTCGGTACGGCATGCTCCCACCATGCCGGAACTTGCTAACGCGAGCCGGCAGGAGTCTAAAGGTGGAATCTGACGGACCGTGGATCGGCGAGCTTGGCACGAGACTCGCCGAGCCCACGCGCCGTGAGAACGCTCATGGCTCGCCGGATCGCGAGCCTGGCCGAGCCTAGGCGAGCCGAGCCGACTCGCCGATCCACGTGCCGTGAGAACGCTCATGGATAGTTGATTCGCGAGCCCGGGCGAGCCTGGGCGAGCCGAGCCGACTCGCCGATCCACGTGCCGTGAGAACGCTCATGGCTCGCCGACTCGCGAGCCTGGGCGAGCTTGGGCGAGCCGAGCCGATCCACGCGCCGTGAGAACGCTCATGCTCGCCGAGTCGCGTGCTGTGAGAACGCTCATGGATAGCTGATTCGCGAGCCCGGGCGAGCCTGGGCGAGCCGAGCCGACTCGCCGATCCATGTGTCGTGAGAACGCTCATGGTTCGCCGACTCGCGAGCCTGGGCGAGCCGAGCCGATCCACGCGCCGTGAGAACACTCATGGCTCGCCGACACGCGAGCCGGGCCGAGCCTAGGCGAGCCTGGGGGAGCCGAGCCGACTCGCCGATCCACGCGCCGTGAGAACGTCATGGATCGCCAATTCGCGAGCCTGGGCGAGCCTGGGCGAGCCGAGCCGACTCGCCGATCCACGTGCCGTGAGAACGCTCATGGCTCGCCGACTCGCTAGCCTGGGCGAGCCTGGGCTCGGCTCGCCGATCCACACGCCGTGAGAACACTCATGGCTCGCCGACTCGCCGATCCACGCGCCGTGAGAACGTCATGGATCGCCAATGGTGCCGTCAGAATCCACCTTAAAGGTGAATTTTCATGGCGCGTGGCTCGGCGAGCTTGGCGCGAGACTCGCCGAGTCCCCCCCCCCCTGGGGAGGCTGGCTCGGCCCGACCGACCGGACCGGGCTAGGCCGGATACCCGTAAAATCCGGGCTGCCCAAAATATCCGAGTAGCTCAAATTTGTTTCCGGCGGCTTGGAAAATCAGGGTGGTCCGAATCGTTTCGGGCCGCTCCGAAGAACCGGGTAGCCCGAATTGATTTGGTCGGCTCGGTAGACGGGATTAGTTCGAATTGTTTCGGGTGGCTTGGTAAATCCGAGCGCCTCGACAGTCGGACTGCTCGAACCACATTCGAGGCGCTCGGATTTTCCGGATTTTATGGGTACCCGGCTCGGCTCGATACCCGAGCCCCGGCTCGGTCTGAATTTCAAGCTGCTCGAATATGCGAGTACCCGGACAGCCCTAGTGGGAACGCTCGTGGCTCGCCGACTCGCCGAGTCCCGCGCCCTGGATCTTCACCTTAAAGGTGCGATTCCACGTCGCGTGGCTCGGCGAGGCTCGTAGACACTTCAAATCTGTTTAGCGAGCGCAAGTCGGCAAATCATGAACGTTTCGACGATGCGGCTAGCCCAAGCTGGTGGGATCGCACTTAAGCACTTATTTCCATTTGCGACTAGTCGTGTGTGACTGACTGACCTGCGGCTACAAAACCCTTTATTTAAGCCGCGCTTGTGGAAATTGGGCCATATAGAACCAAGGATTTTGTAGCCGCACGACGAGTCGCAAGTGGAAATAAGACGTAAGTCCCTCGCGTCAAACGCTCTTTATGCGTATTTTCAACAAGTAATAACTCTGAAACGAAGCCTCAAACGCGATTTCGTCATTCTCGATCTTCATCTTATTTTGCCACGTAGAATCACCCCATAAAGTTTCTGACACCTGTTGCCGAACACTCTATATAAAGAGGCAATGGGCATGAGATCGATTCTCATCGAATTAGCATAAATAATGACGCTTCAACAACGACGTTCGTATCGTGACTTTAATGGGGATATTGTACATGCATTTTGGAAGAATGCAGTTTTCGTGCGGAATTCAATATAGTAAATGTATAATACGTATTTAATAAATGCTATCTATAGCATATGACCATGTACTATACGTGAAGTTTCCGATTTTTTATGGGTGTATGTAAAAGAAACAGTAATGTTAGAACAACCAACTAAGAAAGATGACATGAAGCGATGAATAAGTGAGGCATGTGCAACAGTAGCACTCGAAATGTTGTCCCACATTGCAAATAGTTTTATTTTTAGAGTAAACATATGTTTACGCGTTCATGGTGAACACTTTGAATATTTCATAAATGGGATTACATATTGTTATTTGGTATTTCATTTTTATCCCCCGTTGGGATCGCCATCGCGTTCGCGAGCAGTGTTGCCAGGCTTTTCCCTACGCGTAGTGGAGGGAGAACACCTACAGCAGTGCGGTCTGTGTGTGTGTCGGTGACGCGGTGACGTACCACAATTCATCGCATGCAGTGACGTCATGTAGGGAATTGCCTGGCAACTCTGCTCGCGATCCTGTTCCGCGATCTCCTTCTGCAGGATGACTTGTTTGCAGAGTTGTTGTGCTTGTTCTTATTTTCGCTAGAGAAATGCCACTAAACTATTGATAGTGCTCCCATGAGGATTCAATGAAAAATGTAAAACTATAAAATTTTAGTCATCGTTAGTAGACGATTTAACCTGCCCGCTGGGTGCATTACTCTAAGCCAGCGAGGGCCAGCTGGGTCATTAAGGAGGCCGACTTCCATGGTGTTTTCCAGAGTTGCGCGGAAGGGGAGTTCGGTGCCAATGATACCGCGGGTGTACAACGAATAGGGCAAACTGTAGGCAAACTCTGGGAGACCTAGTGACGCCGGACACTAGGGCCCCCAAGAATCCCAGTCATTCAAACCTATCCTACGGGTATGAGCCTGTACCGCACACTACTACAGTTTTCCCTCTCCGTTGCATGCGCACGTTGTCGTTGGCTTCTGAGCTCCCTTTCCGCGCCGCCCTGGTAAACATCATGGAGGTCGGGGTCTTTAATGGCCCAACTGACCCTCGCTCCTCTAAGTCCCTGGAACTCGGTTGTACACATATATAACATGAGTCCTTCATTGGCGTAAGCAAAATCAACTGATGGGGGATAATTCTCCCGTATATTGCGCGAGTGGAAATCCGCCTCTAGAGATGAAAAACTATACTTGAATTTCTTAAAGTAGGATTTGAGGTGCAGTTATACAGAGCTTGCAGTTACAACTCATAATTGTTGATACGAAGCTGTTGTACGAACTTATGTAAATTTTCAATTTTAACAAATATTTCACTTATCATCACAATCAATAGCTTGCGGAATCTGTATCGCGTATAATGCAAAACAGGTAAATGTTTCATTAAAAACAAATGAACTGAAAATTTCGTAATTTTTACTTAAAGGGAGATGAGATATCTAATAATGATACGGCGAAAAAATTTTTCTTGTTGAGAAACGATATCTTCCAGTACTCTGGATAAAATATTCGTGTTTCCTAACTGGAGAAGATGAAAGTTAAGCTCCTTGAGGAATACCGGAACTGAAGGGGCCGGATAGATATTGCCAGAAGTGATTTATGCAAGAAGCGCGAGGCTGCATATTACTCGCAACGATCCGTATCTAGAGTTCACTCCTGATGCGGGGAACATCGAACTCATACGCGGATCCTTCGCCATAAGGGTTTGAAACACTGCGGGCAATCGTACTAATGCTTGTGCCAATATTCCTTGAAGACATGCTGCAGCCCCTTCTACAACATGTATATGTACAAAAATTACCTCCTCGGTCTTTCCAGCATTTCAACACACGTTTCGAAGGTCAACACACGTAATTTTCTACTTTATGGAGTAAGTGGTTTTCCATTTAATTTTTTGTTTAAAGAAAATTTTTTTTCATAAAATCAGAATCTAAATTTCGAGCGAAGCCGAGTAGTAAAGCTACTTAGTTCTCCATAAGCCAGGTATAGCGGGATTTGGAGTACGCACACCAGGCCATACTTGCCTGTCCATTTAAAAAATGCGAATTATTCAAAGGAAATATGTATGTATAATCTATAATCTATATCTATGCGTGGACGCTTGATTGAATCCACGTCCCGTACAGGAAAAAAGAACCATTAAAAAGTCAATGTTTCACTTGGGGACCTTTTTTTGTAAGAGAAGTGATATCTTTTATTTGATTGCGACATCAAGGTACTGTTTCAGGTGTCAAGTAAAGGAACTTGCAGCTTTATAGTCGAAGGTTTCGAATTTGTTTACATTCGCTAATCAAATCGTTATGAGGAGCCAGAATTATATTTACACAGACATACACCTACGCATGTAACGAGTAGAATTCATATTAATTGAACTAAATGCCATTGTATGAATTTTCACTGCGGTATCCGGCCGGAAATGCTCTAATTAATAAACTCCATAATGAAGCTTAATACATGTATATAAACCACTTCCAATTATGTTTCGTCTGTTGCGATAAAAGCGTTGAAACTCCAAATTTTGGCTGTTGTTTATTATTATTAAATTACTTGTTAATAATATTCTTTCTGCAATCACAGCAAGAGAGAACATGGGAAGACTGCAAAAGCACAGTTTTGTGTATCACATGCTAACAATAAATTCGGTACAAGAGAACTTGAAATTGCTTACCGTGCAACGAACAATTAGTTCCTTCGAAAGAGAGAGATATAAGAATAATCAAAAATGAAGATTTTCATATATCACACATATGTATATCAATACCACGAACAGTGTAATAAACTTTTTCAAGTATTTTACGAACAGAAAAATATTATTCCGTTTTTGTTGAGATCAGTGCTTGCGAATTTGTTCAATTTATTGGAGTTGCTGAGGCATAATAAAGAATTTTTGAAGAGGCTTTGAAGTTTATGTGTTAAGTGAGTCAAAT
This sequence comes from Andrena praecox, assembly GCA_963932275.1. Taxonomy (NCBI): domain Eukaryota; kingdom Metazoa; phylum Arthropoda; class Insecta; order Hymenoptera; family Andrenidae; genus Andrena; species Andrena praecox. Next base: position 41,444,822 of record OZ010731.1, read on the forward strand.
AATAATAATTAGTGATTGGCACAGCCGTTCGATCCTCCACCATTTTTCAAGGTTCAATAATAAAAATTTCTTTAAATTCACGTTCGTGTTCTCTGTGACCACCACAACAAAAGAGACGACAAATCGAGTTTTTGGTCTTCGTTTAATAGTTACGTTGAAGGAAAATACAAAGCGTCATGACAAAAAGGTACAGATTTACAGTTGAATAATTATTTGATAGAAGCATATTTAGGTAAAACAGTATATCCTCTAATTTATTGGAAGAAGAACACAAGAAAACATTCAATATAATATTTTCGCATTTGTCATATTTCACAGCAGCTGGACAAGATTTTCTAAAAACCAGAAACTTAATAAGCAGAATAAAAGAATACGCCAAGATCTTGTTCCAAGGAACTGTAAGTTACCCGAAATGATTAGGAAATAATTACTCGGGGTTCTTGACGCCACTGATCATGTATCTAACGCCAGATTTTCAAAATACAAAATGGCGGACCAAAATTTTCAACATTTTGAATTTCTGACAGTGGATTCGTAAAGAGCGACCCAAATTACCCATATATACAAATTTTAATGAAAATTAAAATTTTTTCAAAATTTTGGTATGCCATGTTGCTTCCGCCATTTTGAACTTTGATAAAGGTAATACTGCGAATAAAATATTATATCTTAGCAGTATTTTATAATGTATGAATTACTGGAGATTAATAGTTAATGCAACATCAGTCATTAATAAACAAATTAAAATTAAAAGAGTATAATACTGACTGTTTACAAGTTCCTCAATTTATATATTCATTTGTATATGCGTGAAGTACTTGAAAAATTTGTTGGTATTGTTCACGGTATTGGTAGTATGTACCTACTTGAAAGTTGATACCGACCACCCGAGATTTCGATACCTTTCAATATTTCCCGCTAAGTACATACTTTGGTATCCAATTGTTTGACTATAATCAATATGTATTATGCATATCAGACCCATCACTACTTCTTATCACACAACTATAATTAGGTCAGAACTGCACTCAAATTCTCAAGCACGTTATAAATTATTACTAAAATTAAACGTCCAATGAACTATATCTTTAACATGAATGGGGTTCATTTTTGGAAGAATGATATTAATACGTAAAACACTGGGTATAAATTGAGTAGGTATATTTAACAGTGGCAAAAGTTATTACGAGATTTCACGGTGATTCAGTGGTCTAAATTTAAAAATAGAGGAACCAGAATTAACTTGTTCTGACGATACCAAACGTTCCATATGACTACACTACTACCATTTCCCGCCTTGTGCGAGTGTAATTATTTATTTAATTTAGCGACACGTTAGCTTGTTATATTCAAAGTGGAAGCGTTTCTAAGGGACGCAGTAACTCGGTTTCTCCAATTAACAGATTAAACAAGCTCTCAGACGCAGAAATGTATAGGTATTAATAGAATTGCGAAACCTCTTACGTTGCACATCAGAGTTCCAAGTAATGACTAACGTAAAACTGTACATACTCGTTCTCCACTTCAAGTGTAGGTGTACGTGTTATTTAATAACCGAAATTCGAATTGCATCCAAGGTAGGTTACGCGGTGGTGTGTTGTAGCTTAAACATAGACATACGGCTGAATTTGGCAAACATGTCCTATGCATGTACATACACGTGTGTCGTGTAAATATTGCCTTAGCTTACGTCTCATCCAGGATACTCGCAAGCAATGCCTCTCTTGCATTTGTAACTATGATAAAATATACTTAATGCCTACCAGAATTTCCCAGGTGGCACTCACTGTTACTGTATCTCCTCGCAAGTACCACGCGTGATAAGCCGCTTTACCTCGCCGGGGGATTAACCGAAGGAAAAAGCACTTGACGAAATTCTCCTTTAATTCCTCGCGAGAAACAAAGTACTTGATTACGAATAACTCTATGAAATTCAAAGAAAGTTTTAGTATCGGCAAAAGATTCGAGTCTCGGATGTAATTTCCGAAACTCTTGTATTTATATTGATGTGTATAATATACTAGCATGCCCCGTGTCGGCGTCGCCCGAATTATTAGCGTGACTGATTCATGGTTATTAAAATTATCATATGTTTCAAGGAAATTAAGTATTTTGAAAAAAGCTTGTTCTCATTTTTGAGAGTCTATTTTGATGCTGCTCGCTACTTTCGTTTCTTCTTAAATAAGAAGAACGTCTAGCACCGTTGGATGCTCTAGAAAGATTTTGTTTTGGCATGTTTATGTTAATTAACCCGTTAATCCGAAAATATAAACGTCCGTTATCGGAAAGTGGTGGTACTCAGGGTTACCAGGCGATCCAGTACACGTACTGGCATATATGACGTCACTTAGCTTGGATTGGCTCGGCGTTGACATGACGTCACGGCGTCACCAATCAAATATAAGTATTCCCCTTCTCCTACACCGTATGACGTCATATAGGCCAGCACACCGCCATTTTTTCAGTACGCCCAGGGGGGCCAAGCCGTCTTTGTTTGGCCGAAGTTCCCGTTTAGTTAGCACTTTATAGGTAGGAGGCGCTAGGTACATCACACACACATACCTAGGTGTATCAGTGAGCACGACACACAACCTTTCGACGTTGGTGAAATGTTACCATGACGACCGTCGCCATTTGTAAATGTTTGGCGCAGACATGAGGAAGTGTAACCCACGTGCACCCACGTGGATCAGTCATCACATAAGGGACCCCTGTCATTTCTAAAATAAAATTTAAAAGATTAAATTTTGGAATGACCAGAAATCCTTCAAATGGTGTCCTCACTTTCCCTGGTTTACCTTTTCTAAGGCCGTCTGACCATGGATCGTCGCGTCAGTGACGCGTATGCAGCAGATAGAAGGATATACAAAGAAATTGAACATATTTTATTTTCTTAAGAAAAGAAGAAATATTCAATTTCAATGGTTATCCTTCTATCTGCTGCATACGTGTCGCTGGCGCGACGGTCCGTGGACAGGTTATTGCAGGTTATAAAGTAAGCGGTGCATTACACGTATACACATACGCATACGTCCCGATTCACACTGATTCACACTGATTCACACTGATTCACACTGATTCACACATTCACAGTTTAGTACGCACTTTATAGGTAGGAGGCGCTACAAACTCTGCTTCAACTTTCCAAGAGGGAAGCTTGGCCCCGCTGAGTACGCCTGGCAACCCTGGTGGTACTCGAGAGTGACGGTAGACGATCTGCCCGGCTCTCTTATAGGCATGACTGCTGTATTCCACCTGCGAGAAGCGCTCGCCCCGATTCGCCACCTGGCGGTCGCGGCGCGTAGTATCCATCGCAGCCGGCCGAGTCATGACTACTTTGTGTACATAATAATAAATTACACAGATTAATTATATTTTACGTGATTAAACATAGCCTATGTCCGTTCTTGTTGTTCAAGGATGCTGTAGTTAAAATTTCGTGATGATTGGTTCAGTACTTTTTGAGATTTTTGTGTACATACCAACAAACGCTGTAGCTTTATTATAATAGTGAGATAGTGAGATGAGATAGTGAGATAGTGAGATTAATACCTGTTAGAAATATATTGGGAAGACCGCAGAATTCCAAAGTTTTGAGGTAAGTGCCGTGTGCTTCATCACAGTCCTCTTATGTACCCGGGGTTGCCACCTTATCACCATATAAATCCCGGAGTGCCATACATTCCAACCCGGAGATTCGAATATAAACCCGGAGATGGAAAGAGCAAAAAATGTTTTGTTCTCGAATATCCGGAAAACAAATGTGCAATTCTTTTAAGCCCAAACAATTCAGAATTTTAAAGTATCTGTTTTTTTAATGAATAACTTTTATTGTATACAAAATCGATACCATTGTATAATACCACAATTTCTTATTATCTCATTTTTGTCTGCAACCCGGAGATTTTTCCAGTAAAACCGGAGCCCGGAGATTTGCTTCAAAACCCGGAGTCTCCGGGCCAAAACCGGAGAGGTGGCAACCCTGTATGTACCAGAAGCAGAGCGTTGGAGCGGAGCTCGGAGCAGTGGAGGTTTTGCCCGGAGCATGAGCGGGAGCACGGAAAATTTTTACCGCTCCACTGAATTTTTTTTTTTTTTATAAAAGCAGATGAATGAATTTTTCTTCCAATACTAATTCTCAATTTTTCATCATTGAAAAAGTATTATATTGTAGGGCCGCGAAGCCCGGTGGCAAAACGGGGCGCGCGGCGAAAAGGCAAACAAATACCGGCGTTGCCTAAAAATTGCGAAATTGATCGCCGGCGGGCGTTGCCACGTGCAAAAGTTTTACTTGGAGCTTGGAACAGTGCTGGAGCCTAAAAATTGGTCTGCTCCAATCCCCTGATCAGAAGGCACGCTCGCCTTCCCCACACCGTGGCCAGATCCTCAAGGAACAGAGTTCCACTTCTTTAGCAATGAGGAGTGGAGCCACTTGCCGTCTCTAAACTCTGTCTCTTCATTCAAACAAACAATCCTTCAGCACCGGATAGCTGCGAGACCCAACGTGGTCACCAGTCATCGCCTGACGCTAGGACTGTTCAGTCTCATGCACTCCTCTTCAAGGCTACACACAGCCTGAGTCCCACAATCAGTCATGAAACCTTCGAAGGTAGAGCAGCATGAGGCTGTCCGCCCTGGACTCCACTCGTAAACACGTTGACGCTAACATAAATTATTATTCTTCAATAACATATATAGTATACCTATTTAATAACGTAATAATATAAAATTACATTATATTAATATGTATAACTGTCTACGAAGGGTAATACCACTCAAATTATTTTAATCCTTCCAGTTTCTTTCAAACGCAATTGTAATGTATACGAGAAACAGGAACTCAATTTGTCGACCCGACTCTTCACATTGGTCAATAAATAATAAGAGCAGTTACAAAAGAATATATTATAATACAATAGTAATTATTCCCGATGACCATTATTAGCTATCGATCAAAACCAGTGTGCTCTGTGTTATCTATATAGTTTAAAGTTTCGATACTACTGATTTTCCATAATTTCAAAATACATGGAAGTTCAAAAGTTCAGGTTATTCACGACACGAAGATACCTCGAACTCATTACACTTGTGCATACTAAAATAACAAGTACACCCATCTATATATCTATATATATATATATATATATATAAAAGTCAAAATATGTATGTATGTTTGTTAGATAAAGGCTTTTATACTGTTCTTCGATACCCTAGAAAAAATACTGGGGGGCCCCACGCCCCAACCACCTCTAAAGACCACTTCAAGGCTGAGTAATGTTTTGTGTTGTAGCTCAATAATTCTCAATAATTTTAAGGGCGATTAGAAGAAATAAAATACAAAATAAATAACTGTTCCAGCAATCCACGAACACTGTTCGATACATGGGCGCTTCCCCCTCTTTATTTATACATCTATACATTTTTCTCCATGTCCTTATATACAATTAAATTGTAATACTATTTGAATAAACGTTACAGTGCGTCGACGACAGCGCTGGGCGTCTTAGCACGTCGATCCCGGAAACCCGCGCATCCCGCGGGCCTCACGGGTGAACCGAGTAGCTCGGGACCCCCGGGCCTGGGGAGGGGGGGTAGGACCCCGGTTTTGTCCTGGTCTTAGGGTTTTAGGGCCCCGGTTTTATCCTCGTCTTAGGGCTTCGGTTTTACCCTGGTCTTAGGGCCTTAGGGCGCCTGTTTTGTCCTGGTTTTAAGGCCTTAGGGCCCCGGTTTTGTCCTGGTCTTAGGGCCTAAGGGCCCCGCTTTTGTCCTGGTCTTCTCTAAATACAGTCCTGCAAGAGGTAGTAGGGAGGCACGTTTAGCGGCCAGTACCCAGCAGGGTGTCGGGTAAGACCCCGCTGAGTGACTTCACACCTAAGTCACTATAGCTCGTATAGGTACTATACACCTCATGTATTGGTTTTCGAGTGTTTGTATGCGTCGTGTCTCGCTGTGTTCTCGACTCTCGCGAAAATCGGGAACCTACAGAATAACTCTTCGACTTTTCGAGGAAATTCGGAACAATAACTATGACCATTTGAAGAAATAATAATGTCTGGATCTAAGTATCTTCTATATGTATTAGGGTGGACCTTATTTTTCGACTTTCAAATTTTTTTCGGGACACCCCCCAGTATTGTGCCACTGGGTGAAAAAATAATGTGTGTAAAATTTGAAATCGATCGGACAACGGGAAGACGTGCCTCATCGCAGTTGAAGTTTTTTTATTTTTGAAACTCGTTTTTCTCCATTGTAGTATATCGTTAATGTACATTTTTATATATCGTTGAATTTGTCTTTTTTACGCTCTGTAACAATATAGAATCAAAGTATAAGGTCACTTAAAAAAAAACATCATGTCCTTGAAATCTCAAAATTTGACCTTCAGAAAAAACTTTTTTCTTTGGCATTATATTTATCTTGCCAAACAGTACAACTTTTGTCTAAGAAATTTTTTCATATTTTTATAAATAACAGATTTCAAAATTTTAATGAGGTAACTGATACTTTCATCAAGATTACATTGTTTCTAATTATTTAATATTATTTTTAGTTTGTACGCGCGGAATAGATTGTGTAAATGGTCATGAAAATTTTGTAAATGCAGTTGTATTTGCATCAGGTAGGTAGTTCGAACCTCTAAGAATCCGTTAGTTTTCGACTTGCTCTGAACAGAAGATTCAGAACCGAAGGTTTAGGAAGGGTCAGGCCTTTGGAATAAAAAACAGAATTTCATAGTGTAAGGAATATGGGATTTCGATTGTCTTTCGACGTATTTCCAAGCGGTGATTTAGCCGTCGTCGTGGAGGGTCTTGGAAAAGAAAAAGCGTGAGCGGCACTTGGGGGTGTCATATACCCTTTCGGGGACTGCGACAGGGCCCAAAGAAGGGAGGCTCGAAGCAACTGCGTTGCCGAGGGGCATTCTTGAATGTATCATTGTCGACGACGCATCGTTGCTTTTTCGTGAAAAACAATCAATTTACAATTAATAATTATTTTCCTCGGTGGGACTCCACCAAAAAATATAAGTTTTCGAGCCTCAGGAGCTTTCCACCACGCTCGATGGATGGCAAAAGCTTTATATTGCTTGAAAATATACTTATTTAAACATCAATTTTCAATAACTGTGGAAGAAGAAACTGGAATTCGTGATATATGCATCTTTCTCGCCACTTTTTATATAAAACCGTGGATTCGAGCTACAATGACAGCGGAAGCTCCACGACAAGACTTAGAGTTTTTGCAAAAACTCTATACGTACCGCAAAATCGATGAAAAAAAAGCCTTATAGCTGTAAAAAAAATGTGCAACCATTTATGGTATTTATCAACAGAAACGAGAGCGTTAGCATTTTTACTGAAACGGCTGAAAACGGCTTAATACTGAAGTCGACGAATCGTGCAATAAAATTACAATTAATCCAAATGATGTAGGAAACTATATTGAAATAGGAATTGAACATTTTCTTTGTCAAGGTTCAAAAATTTTTTCGAACGATTCTCAATTCCCATGGAATTTTTAAAAAAGGATCATAATGTATGGAAAATGAGATCGATTTTCTATACGGATTGAACATCGTTCAAGGATTAAAAGTTGTTAATGACACTGCTAAGCGTGGTGTTAAACTTATGCAGGAATACAATCAGTTATTGGTCAAAAACGAGGAGGAAAAACAATATATATTACAAATTGTTTCCGAACATAGAAAACAGTTTCCGGATGTAACAAAACAGTCACTATTAAAAGAAATATAAGATATTTACTCGAAAATAATACTTTCATTTTTTATTCCTCCAAATATACCTTTTCAGTTCTGAAACTACTTTCTTGTATTATGTATTACATTATAAGTATATTATAGTATACATATTATATTATATTGGGAATTGTTTAAAGAGAAAAATTGAAGTACCTTCATTTGCGAATATATGAAAAAATTTCTTAGACAAAAGTTGTACTGTTTGGCAAGATAAAAATAATGCCAAAGAAAAAAGTTTTTTCTGAAGGTCAATTTTTGAGATTTCAAGGTCATGATGTTTTTTTTTTCATGTGACCTTATACTTTGATTCTATATTGTTACAGAGCGTAAAAAGACAAATTCAACGATATATAAAAATGTATATTAACGATATACTACAATGGAGAAAAACGAGTTTCAAAAATAAAAAAACTTCAACTGCGATGAGGCACGTCTTCCCGTTGTCCGATCGATTTCAAATTTTACACACATTATTTTTTCACCCAGTGGCACAATACTGGGGGGTGTCCCCGCCAAAAATTTAAAAATTATTTTTCGACAAGAGTAACTAAGGTCCACCCTAATATGTATACAGGGTGAGTCACCTAACGTTGGTAGCTTAAATATCTTGGTTGTTTTTTAACCTCTTAGGCACGACACTCCACTATAGCGGCTTTCGCGGATGTCATCTTTCTGAACGACACTCCACTATAGTGGCTTTCGCGGATATCATCTTTCTGAACGACACTCCACTATAGTGGCTTTCGCGGATGCATCTTTCTGAACGACACGCCACTATAGTGGGTCACTCTAGTAGCTCACTCTAGTGGCTCACTCTACACTGCATTCCACATTAGGGCATCCCGACGCCCCTACCGATTTGCGACCGATCTGCGCAGCTCCCACTACTACCCACGGTTTGAACCGCATGCGATTGGTCGTCGTAATTTCCAAGGAATAACTGGTACATCCCAAACGCGGGATCTGACCGTTGTCAACGTAAACAGCCCCGCACGAAAAGTGAACAGAGAGAGTAGAGAAGGCCGTGCGACGGAGAAAAACATAGGCGGTTAAGTGGGGAGGCGGCGTAGCAACGTCGCCTGAGGGTCGTGCCTGCGCGAAATCTGTATGCTCTAATGTGGAATCAAGTTTAGTGGCTCACTCTAGTAGCTCACTCGCTCACCGTTTGAATTAACTGATTGTTTTCATATGTTTTCTTTCACTGTACGCCAGTATAGTGGCTTTCGCGTATTTCATCTTTCAAAACGGTACGCCACTATATTGGTATTCGCGAGTGTAATCTTTCTAAACGGTGCTACAGTAGCGGACAAAAAAGTTACCACTTTTTCGAACCACCCTACTTCTATTACTTTTCAATATCAACTCAAAACTGCAGTATGTGCCTAATATACATATTCTGAAAGAGAATTAAAAGCTGTATAAAACCCAGTGACCGTTGAATTTATTTAACTAACAAACAAAAACCCTACATAACATCAACCAAGACAACACACTTTTAAAGCCGACCGAAATTTACCATTTTTGAACATTATTAAAAAAAATATAATATTTTGTGGGGGGGCACCTTTTGCTTTTAGGACAACCTAAAAAGTTACTATACGTGGTAATTTCTTTGTCGGCCCCAAAAATGTGTTACCCCGTTCAATGTCATATAACACTTTTGTTTGTCTGTTGAATAAATTCAACTTTAACTGGGTTTTTGTACAGCTTTAAATTCTCCATTAGAATATACATATTAAACATACCACAGTCCCAAATGTATGCCAAAAAATAACAAAAATAGAACAAATCGAAAAAGTGGTAACTTTTTTGTCCGCTAGTGTACATTGTTTACGCGCTGTCCGCGTCGAACATTGCCGTACAGAGATACACTTCCGCGGATAGTCCAGCCGTAGCTAAGAGGTTAAGACACGTCAAATGTCTTAAGGTCAAATTGAATGGTTCCATACGGCTCGCACGATGCCATAGAAATTATTGTTTTTCATGTCACATTTTTTACAGGCATCAAGGTCACCTTAATTTTTATAAATGGGACCAGCCTTTTTTAAACACTTACGATGATGACGAATGACCTTGAGTACTTATAGTCACTGAATTCCTAGTGAAAGGGACTATCATCGTAGGTGTCAGGCAGAGATGGGCAAGAAATTATTTGAAATAAAAATTTCGTACACAAATTTTTATTTCAAATAATTTTTTGCCCTTCTCTGGTGTCAGGTGACTTACCCCGTAGATAAAATAGAATGTATGTCTGTATATTCCCCATTAACTCCTAAACTCTTTCAGCGATCCGGATCAAATTTTGCATAATTACTCTCTAGAACCCTGCGGAACATACAGGCTATCATGAAATTTTGACATCCCATCTCTTCCCCCTTATTTCACCCCTTTGACACTTTGTGATAATCAAAGTTTTACTCGGAAAACGCCGGGTACTTTGCTAGTTTAATTTGAAAGAAGCACCGTTTTAATAAGAAGCAAGTTAAAAATAATTAGGATAATTAATTAGTAATTTATTAATAAGTAATTCATATTCTGTTCCTTGTAATTTATCGATTCCTGCAAGATTAATTGTTTTCATCAAAAACACATATTTCCGTATCTTTCCCCTGCATATTCTCCCTAATTTCATTCTACTCATGGTCAAAATTACCTTCACAGACTGCGCATTGGCCAACCGAACACTAGTTAAAATTCAAAATCCAACATTGAAACTTTGTCCGTTTAAATAGTCATATTTTCAGATCTGTGTTTCTTTATAACTCGCGTCAAACGACGTGTACAGATATGTCATAAGCCTCAGAAACCAGTTAATAAAGCAAAAAAGTATTTCCTTTATTTAAGTTATTAAATATTTTCAGTACAGTTTCAACTTTTCTGAGAATTTATAGCTGTGCAAAAAAATGCAGTAATTTATCGAACGAAGGGCGTTAAAATACACATGTGAATTGAATTTGTACATGCATATGTAGGTACTGCAAGATTATTCTGTGCAATTATACTCACCATACAATTTCTACCAACAATGAACACTTTCCTCTGAATAAACTTGTAATATGTTCAAATAAAACCTACAATAGGTATGAAGAAAAAATCTTTTGTTTCCATTATTACGGTCTTTAAATAGGCTAGCGAGATACTTACTTATTTTTATTTTAACATAGTTACGCATTACAAAGTGTAGGACCTACTGTATCTAACAAGGGAACATTCCTCACCCGGAAATTCTAATTTTAATGAAACCTCGCGTAAATGTAGAGCGCGTTAGAGTATGGAGGGAGAATTTTTGACTGCGGAAATTCACTCTGAAGAGGTGAAATCAGCCCTTAGAATTATCGCGTTATCTCGCTTTGTGTAAAGCTGCTGTATAGGGCGAAACTTTAAATACCAGAGTGCTTCAATTTTTTATACTCTATCACACTACTAAAATAAAAATAAAGTTATATTAAAAAACGAAAAAACGCGGTAACTTTAAAGGCTGATTGCATCTCAGAGTGAATTTCTGCAAAAAAATTGTTATATTGACTCACGTCAAAAATCGCTATCATATTATAAATGTTTCTAATAACATAACGTTATAAATAAAAAAGTACAGTATTCCGTTCATAAAAATTTAGTTGACCCCGAAATCTTCTCCACCAATGTACCTGCACAAAAATTATATACTCCATGCAATGCCCCCCTCTGTACCAAAAAACTTTTATGGGAACAATTTTCTCATATCTTTACTCGCTTGCGAAATATTATTATAAAAATTAATTTTGTAATTTTGAAAATTATAACCAATGTTTTATTCTGCAAAATTCACGTTAATTTTAATGGTGTTATCCTAGAGTAATACTTTTAAGCCATGCTTAAAGGATCGAATTCCTGTCGGAAAAGAAATGAAAAATAGTTTTACAATTTCGAAACTTTATTTTGAAAGATTAATTCTTCTCGATTAAACTAAAAGAAAATTAACGCAATGCTGTTGATAGTTTTCGAGATAGAGGTTCGTAAGGGCAGCATCTTTTCACGGACATAGGCGGAAATTGCACAATTCAAAGTCCTATATTTTGTAACCAAGTTCAAAACCTGTTAAACAATGACTCGAACCTTTTCCATAATTTCACGCGATTCGCAAAATACATATTGCATTCTGATCAAAGTCTCTAAAAACGTGATCGATTTGGCGTGGAGTGACTTGTAGATGAAGGAATCTGTTTTATCGAGCGAGTGAGAGAGACACAGTTGCGCTTGAAGATAGAAAGAGACGTCCGATCTGCTGCACAACGTGGCAACGTCGCACGAAGTACGGAGCAGGCATTGGGTCTCTCCCGAGCCACGCGCGCCGGCCTGCGGGCCGCCCAGGCGCACAGTGGTCGAAAATCGAGAAAACCTGCCCAAAACATGAAGATGACCTTTGATTTGTACAAAAATGGGTATACTAAGGTTTTCGAGGTCGCTGATTAAGAATCTGAAGTCAGAATTGCAAAAAATAAAATGGCGGACCCAATATGGCGGACGCGCATATCAGAAAAACATTAGATTTAATCTAAATTTGGTAGCCTGGAGTTTTCGAGGTCGCTGATTACGAATTTGAGGTCAAAATTGCAAAAAACAATATGGCGGACCCAATATGGCAGACCGCATATCAGAAAACATCAAATTTGGTCTAAACTTGGTGTCCTGGCGTTTTCGAGGTCGCTGATTACGAATTTGAGGTCAAAATTTAAAAAAAAACAAAATGGCGGACCCAATATGGCAGACCGCATATCAGAAAACATCATATTTGGTCTAAACTTGGTATCAGCAGCCAACAGTTTGTGCTTTGACGGCCTCTAAAAAAAAAGTTCCGATTTGTTCCACCTTGGGGCTTGTTGGAACTTGTTCACACAAGTGTAGAGAGTCTGAAAAAATTATTTCCAGTTGCTACTTTTTGCAACTTTGGACCGCATATCAGAAAAACATCAAATTTGGTCTAAGCTTGGTATCAGCAGCCAACAGCCATCGCGAGTGGTCAAAATGGTTTGTTTGTACTTGTACATGTACAAAAGTTTGTAATGCCTTGCTGGATAATACATCTTCACAGACGTGCTACGTATGTGGAGCTTCACCTATACAGATGAACAAAATAGACAATGTCCTGAAACGCTCCTGTGACCGCCAATCGTTCAATTTCGGTCTGTCGACTTTACACGCTTATATCCGATTTTTCGAGTGTCTTTTACACGTGTCGTATCGGTTGGATATTAAGAAATGGCAAATTCGGGGCTTTGGAGATGAGAAGCAGAGGTTTCAACGAAGAAAATCGGAAATCATTTCTAAATTTAGAAATGAAACGGGCCTTCTTGTCGATGTTGTTAAACAGGGGTTCGGGACCACGAATGACGGTAATACTGCGAGACGTTTTTTTGCAGATCCATCGAAATCTGCGGAAATTATCGGCGTAGATGTAAATCTAATATCCCGCTTTGCGGTTGTTCTACAAGCTATTTCATGTGGTCAAAATATTAACACATCAGCTTTCCGTCAATATGCCCTTGATACAGCCAAACTTTATGTATCTTTATATCCATGGTACTATATGCCAGTTACTGTCCACAAAGTGCTTATACATGGTGCTGATGTGATGGAAAGCTTCGTACTACCCAGAGTTGGGCAAAATGTAATCTAATTACATCTTACAAATTACAATTAAACTGTAATCGTGTAGTTGAATACACATTATTTTCTGTAATCGTTAATTTAGGAAGTTGACCATTTGGTTTCGTCAAGTACCCAAATAAACGATTACAAAAAACAATGTGTAATCAACTACGTAATTACAGTTTAATCGTAATTCGTAAGATGTAATTAGATTACATTTTGCCCAACTCTGGGTAGTACGAAGCTTTCCATCACATCAGCACCATGTATAAGCACTTTGTGGACAGTAACTGGCATATAGTACCATGGATATAAAGATACATAAAGTTTGGCTGTATCAAGGGCATATTGACGGAAAGCTGATGTGTTAATATTTTGACCACATGAAATAGCTTGTAGAACAACCGCAAAGCGGGATATTAGATTTACATCTACGCCGATAATTTCCGCAGATTTCGATGGATCTGCAAAAAAACGTCTCGCAGTATTACCGTCATTCGTGGTCCCGAACCCCTGTTTAACAACATCGACAAGAAGGCCCGTTTCATTTCTAAATTTAGAAATGATTTCCGATTTTCTTCGTTGAAACCTCTGCTTCTCATCTCCAATGCCCCGAATTTGCCATTTCTTAATATCCAACCGATACGACACGTGTAAAAGACACTCGAAAAATCGGATATAAGCGTGTAAAGTCGACAGACCGAAATTGAACGATTGGCGGTCACAGGAGCGTTTCAGGACATTGTCTATTTTGTTCATCTGTATAGGTGAAGCTCCACATACGTAGCACGTCTGTGAAGATGTATTATCCAGCAAGGCATTACAAACTTTTGTACATGTACAAGTACAAACAAACCATTTTGACCACTCGCGATGGCTGTTGGCTGCTGATACCAAGCTTAGACCAAATTTGATGTTTTTCTGATATGCGGTCCAAAGTTGCAAAAAGTAGCAACTGGAAATAATTTTTTCAGACTCTCTACACTTGTGTGAACAAGTTCCAACAAGCCCCAAGGTGGAACAAATCGGAACTTTTTTTTTAGAGGCCGTCAAAGCACAAACTGTTGGCTGCTGATACCAAGTTTAGACCAAATATGATGTTTTCTGATATGCGGTCTGCCATATTGGGTCCGCCATTTTGTTTTTTTTTAAATTTTGACCTCAAATTCGTAATCAGCGACCTCGAAAACGCCAGGACACCAAGTTTAGACCAAATTTGATGTTTTCTGATATGCGGTCTGCCATATTGGGTCCGCCATATTGTTTTTTGCAATTTTGACCTCAAATTCGTAATCAGCGACCTCGAAAACTCCAGGCTACCAAATTTAGATTAAATCTAATGTTTTTCTGATATGCGCGTCCGCCATATTGGGTCCGCCATTTTATTTTTTGCAATTCTGACTTCAGATTCTTAATCAGCGACCTCGAAAACCTTAGTATACCCATTTTTGTACAAATCAAAGGTCATCTTCATGTTTTGGGCAGGTTTTCTCGATTTTCGACCACTGTGAGGCGCCTTCTTTCGTTAATTCGACTATAACTGTTCTCATTGTCAGTTAACTCACTATAGATTTCAATATGTTGGTTGCATTCAAACGCATGAAAGTGAGAGGAATTGAAGAACCATATTAAATCTGCAGATTGATTTATGACCAGCAAGCGTGTTGCATTTTCTATACACCACTGAATATAACTTATCAAGACGAATCGAATAATACCATTCTTAAGTTGAAAATGTAATAACATTTTTATGGTTTATCTAGTTCACTCTATACCAACCTCCCACGTGTTAACCCGCGATATTTCTAAATTAATATTTTACAGGCAAATCCTCAGTGAGGTATCTATAATTCTAATTATAATGTAATATGTACCTACATGCGTTTCTTATAGCTTTCCTATCACATCTGGGACAAATAAGGAGGCTTTCCTGATTCTTTATGTATTAATGCGCATTCCAATTAATGTACCAATGTATAATTTTATCTTTCCGATGAGTTCCAACCGGCCATTTACTGCCTTCGTTCTTCGCGATTCCCTTTGATTTCGGAGGAAGCAAAGAGGCAATGGTTATTATAAGAATATAACGGTGGTTCCGAGTTTCAAAGAATCAAAGCCGAGTCATAGAAAGTTTGATTTTCTTTGGCAAGTATCGGCAAACCGCTGCGAAGTATGTAGTTCGTTGCAGATGTTACGAAATGAACGTTTTTACAATCAGCAGAAGCAAGCGATAGTACAGTGGTGGCGGACCTATGCTGCCCTCTTTAGTTAAAATGTCCTATCTAGCATTTTGAAACAACCGAGAAAACTGAAGTTTTGTCATTTACTTTGTACCGTCCTTATTTTCCTTTATTCAAATTAAAACATGTTGTCATTATTTCGTAACAGCCTAATATATATTTTTGTAATAGGTGTACCGGTAGGTAATGTATTATTAACGTACCAATTAATTAATTGTTTTGGATAGGATATTTTAACCATTTGGAAATAAGTTAGGTTAAATACATAAGACTGTTTATAAATCTTTACGAAGCACTTAGAGTTTTCTAACATTACTTAAAAGGTAAAAGACGTGTGCTACTTCAAATATTTCAACATATCTCAAAAAATGAAAAAATGCTAGATAGGCCAGTTTAACTAAGGAGGGCAGTATGACCCGCGGGTCAGACTTTTATAAATTTATTTTTTACATCATAAAAGAGAGAACAGACAAACGATAATATTATAAAATTAAAGTATAAATATCTAATGTCGAATTTATAAAAAAGAATATTTCCAAGTGGACGTTGGCTAACTGATTTTCTGTCGTATCACTGCATCTGTGTATGACTCATGACAGTCGGTCATAAACGTTGGGCCGTTTCTACCATGCGTAGTGTTTACTTGTAGAAGTAAAAGTTGTAAAACAAAGAAGGAACCGTATACCTTTTTAGAGGATTTTAGGCTGTACTTCCGAAATGGGCCGGTGGCCGATCGAGATGAGGTTTTGTGGGAGGGGCGGGGAGGGGGTGTGAACCCTAAATCTAAAATTGTAGCTTCGGGTATTTATTAGTTTCCGAAATATTAATAAAAAATTGTTAATTATTTTGGAAATTTGTTTTGGACGTTGGTGCTGGCCTCCCTACCCGGGAGCCCTTACGTTACCCTATTTTTTATTTTTGATATTTTGTAACCACAGTCTCATTTTTAGCATCGCCAAACTCACCTCGGTTCGCTACCATGCTCCGCGCGCCCTCCGCACTAATCTAGCCCCAACTGGTGGCCGAGCGAGATGAAACTTGGTGGGTATTACGAGGGTTGTAGACAGACCCGAAATATAAAATTATAGCTTCGGCAATTAATGCGTTCAAAAGATACTGGGGTAATTGTGCATAAACGGGTACACCTTACCGATTTTTTTTAAATCACTTTACCACGGTCCCCCTATTAACAATATTTCTGTTGACTTATACCGACACAACGCATTCCACTCCCCAACTTGTCCCGGGTATTAGTATTGGTGGGGGGTAGAGTAGCGCGGGCCCGTAAAGCATGGGTAGCGAACCGAGGTGAGTTTGGCGATGCTAAAAATGAGACTGTGATTACAAAATTTCAAAAATAAAAAATAGGGGGGGCGGAAGGGCTTCCGGGCAGGGAGGCCTGCACCAACGTCCAAAAAAAATTTTCAAAAAAATTAACAATTTTTTATTAATATTTCGAAAACTAATAAATACCCGAAGCTACAATGTTAGATTTAGGGTTCACACCCCCTCCCCGCCCCTCCCACAAAAACTCATCTCGATCGGCCACCGGTCCCTTTTGGAAGTATATCCGGATTTTAAAAGTGAGAGCCTAAAAAAGGGTTAACTGTCAAGTTTTTCTGTTAACAAATTTTCGGTGTTTCCAAATTATTGGTACCCTTTTTACCATCTCCTGTGTCCAAGTGACGTCACTGACTTAGTGACCCACGGGCTAGTATTAAAAAAATAATGAACAAAATTTGATCCACTTCTCAAAAAGGTTTGCCATCACTGCCATAGTACCTACTATACAGGAAGGCGCTCTAAAAGTTTTAGATTGTCTTATTCACTTTAATTTAAAGTAGATAGACAAAATTTTTATTTAAATAAAAATTTCGAATAACGAATAAAAGTTAAAAAAAATATTCGACGTGTGTCGAATGAAGTTAACCCGCGTCGAATAAATTCTCGTCGAATAAAAAAATTAACTTTATTCGTCGTATAAGCTGAAGTTAAAGTAACTTTTATTCGATCCGTTATTTAAATAATTTTTTACCTAGTTATAATTTTTCATTTCTCAATCACCTTCTATTTATCAGAGCTTTAGTTTGATAAAAAGTGGAAACTCTGAAAGCTGAATTTTGCCTCACGATATAAAAGTCTCACGTAAAACCTCGCCGTGGAATCGCACCTTTAGAATTCAAATTTGGAACAAAAGCTACTGAGGCAGCAAAGAAGTTTTGTATAGCATTCGGGAATGATTGTGCAAGAGGAAGTACGGTCCAAAAATCAGGGCCGTATTAGGATCGTCGTAGGCCCAAGGTACTTTGCATAAAAACTGTATTTGTAAGCCCTATCAATTTATTGTTCACGTCATTCAATTGTTAATATATTTACATTATTAAATTTTTTAAATTAAATTATATTTTAAATTTTGTTTTTGTTATATTAAGGTACATTCCTATTTAAAATTTAATTTTTAGACTTTCGTAGGTCCTTGTAGGTTCGTAGGCCCTAGGCACAGTGCCCACTGTGCCTGTTGGATAAGATGGCCCTGCCAAAAATTCAATAGGGGGGGGGGGGGGAACATTTGATAACGAACCACAGGAAGAGCATCCTAGTACCTATGTATTATCTATGATGGTAATTTGTGAAACGTTATTGGCACAGATCCAAAGGCAACGGGCACAACGCTTGGGATAAGGTTCCACCTTAACGATGAAATAGTCTGTACCCATTTACACAAAATGCGAAATGTGTACAGACTTGGAAAGTGGGTGCCGCATCAACTAACCGACGACCAGAAGCAACGGAGACTGGCTGCTTGCATTTCATTATTCTCCTACCAGAAAAATGAAAGCTTATTGGATCTTATACTAACCTGCCATCAAAAATGGATTTTTTTTTATTTTTTTTTTTTATTTTTTATTATGAAACCTAAATGGATTACTTATGCCAATATGAATCAACCACATTACTGGTTATATCCGAAGAACCAACTCCACATATGTACGTTCAAACCTGTAGGGGAAAGCGGGGTAATTCCGGCCAGCGGGTAATTCCGGCCACTTCTATTTCTTTAAATAAAAACCGCGTAACTTGACTCTGTATGGTACTGCTACCTGTTAATGATGCGGCGAGATAAGATTCATGGTTTCCATGACGATAGCAGTCTTTTATTTCAAACAAATCCGGGAGTGTTCATTTCGCACCGTAATCTTATAACAGTGGTCGATTGTTAAGCAAGGTAAGTTAGTATATGGAATAGATATGAATTATTAATATTAATCTCATTAAATAGAGGAATATTTCTACTTTCAAACTCACATTTGGTTTTTGGTGATATGTAAATTCAAATCAGGGTATTACTTCAAATATCTGAACATGAGGTGTGGGGTAATACCGGCCAAAAGTGAGGGGTAATTCCAGCCAGCTTTTAACATTGCTTTTTTCTGGCATAGATGCCACGTACATATAAAAAAATTTTGTGACGAAAAAGTAGAGCACGATCTGTGTTCCTTTTGCAAAAAATTCGGAAAAGGTGATGAAATGTGGTTCCGGTGCACAGTATGTGGTCAATGGGCACATGAAGAATGTTCAGGATGGGATACCCCTGAAGAATACACTTGTGATATATGTACTAATTAATTGTAAAATAAAAAATAATACAATTGTTTATAAATATAAAAGTTTTCCTATCTCTTTTATAAAGAAAAACAACGGCCGGAATTACCCCACTAGTTAATACAAACTAGACACTTCAAACTATCAATTAATATAAAAAAAACTAACAAATGTGTAACTTGTTCAAATTTTATAGCATTTACTGCTTATGTGACCGGAATTACCCCGCTTTCCCCTACTTCATTTTTCTCATACTTCTATTTTGTTAAGTATTTAGTGGACTTCGGCCGGAATTATTCATTATGAACTTTTACCCCAACACCAAACGGTAGCGGCAACATTTCATCGTAGCTTCGACGTACACAGGAAGATAGGCCAAAAAGCAGTGAGCACTACATAGCAAATCGTATGAGCAGGGTTTGGCGGAAATCCCGTGCGCCCGTATCAAGAATAGCGGTGGGGGAACTCCACGCATGCGCGCGATGACGCGGTGACGTCAAACCAATCCAAGCGCGATGACGCGGTGACGTCAAACCATGGACCTAAGAATTAAATGGACGGAGCACAAAGCTGCAGGGCCTAAGCTCGTGTAAGTAAGGGGGGGTGCTTGATACTGCGCATGCGGTGGTGGACGATCGGTGATTGGTTGATGATTTTCGTTATTGTTTTCAAACTTATTCACTTAACAAGATGTATTATTCAAAAATACATCAAAACAAGACTTTTTTACATCGCGAAACTTAATTCAGTTCAACAAATAAAGCGCGACGCATGCGTACTACTCCTCCAATCACAAGCCGTCCACCACGACTTCTCTCCTCCCGATCGACTGGCTCGACCCCCTCGTCTATGTTGAGACTTTGTACTCCGTCCATTTAATTCTTAGGTCCATGCGTCAAACCAATCAACGCCAAGATGGGAAACGAAACGGCGCCACCGTCAAGATGGGAAATGAAACGGCGCCACCGTCAAGTTTCGTTTCTTGGCGTTGATTGGTTTGACGTCACCGCGTCATCGCGCTTGGATTGGTTTGACGTCACCGCGTCATCGCGCTTGGATTGGTTTGACGTCACCGCGTCATCGCGCTTGGATTGGTTTGACGTCACCGCGTCATCGCGCTTGGATTGGTTTGACGTCACCGCGTCATCGCGCTTGGATTGGTTTGACGTCACCGCGTCATCGCGCTTGGATTGGTTTGACGTCACCGCGTCATCGCGCTTGGATTGGTTTGACGTCACCGCGTCATCGCGCTTGGATTGGTTTGACGTCACCGCGTCATCGCGCTTGGATTGGTTTGACGTCACCGCGTCATCGCGCTTGGATTGGTTTGACGTCACCGCGTCATCGCGCTTGGATTGGTTTGACGTCACCGCGTCATCGCGCTTGGATTGGTTTGACGTCACCGCGTCATCGCGCGCATGCGTGGAGTGCCCCCACCGCTATTCCTGATACTGGCGCACGGGATTTCAGCCAAACTCTGCGTAAGAGTATCTTGTTCCTTTGCGACAACGCCAGACCTCCTAAAGCTAAAGTGATCTTTCAGAAAAATTTCAGACCTTGGCTGGAGTCAATCTTCAATCCATCCTCCATACTTTCCAAACATTTCGCCAACGAAATTGTTGCCAAATTATTTAACAGAAAAAACATTTAGAAATGAAAACGACACATGACACAACTTTTTTCCATCAAAAGACAAATTTTTATCAAAATAGTATTTATCAACGAACTTGTAGCGCCTTAGGAAAAGCTTATTGAAGCTACTGGTGACTATATAACCGAATAAGGTTAGTGGAATAGCAACAAAATACACTGCCGCTTCCAAACTACAAACACCGCGCAAGCTTTCTTGCATGTACTAGAATACATACACGCTTTCCTGTTTCAGGGTGTTAAAGTGTGTAACCCGGCTTTCCGTTGGAATCGATCGATCTTTTCCTTTGGAATTCGAAATACGCATTTAGCATTCATAAAGGTTGTCGTTAATACCAAGCAGCAGCTCGATATCCGGGAAATATTTCCCCCGCACATGCCACTAATCACGGATGCCTGGAATAGAAGCGACGTAAGTTGTATTTCAGAGGTGTCGTTAATCAACGTGAGGCAATAAAATATAGGCATCTCGGTGAGTATGTTAAATTTCAAAGAATTCTTTATCTGCTTTAACCGGTTAACTGGCAATGTATCATACATGATCAAACAAAAATCTGGCCAATTCTGGCAATGTATCATATATGATCAAATGGAATAACTTTTTTGTTTTTCAATCGATTTGAATGAAACTTGGTATGTAGTGGTTTTTGGGGTCGCTGAATCTGAATTTAGCATTGGAATTTTAAATTTCAATATAGCAGACTCAAAATGGCGAACCAAAATGGTCGCCAAATATTAAAATACTACCGGGATATAGAAAAATTGTATATAGGGGTTTTTGGGGTCGCTGAATCTGAATTTGGCATTGGAATTGTAAAATTCAATATGGCAGACTCAAAATGGCGAACCAAAATGGCCGCCAAATATTGAAATACTATCGGGATATAGAAAAATTGTATATAGGGGTTTTTGGGATCGCGGATAAAAAAAAAGCACTTGCGGTGGAATTTATGGATGAAGAATTCAGGTATAAAATTATTCGAAACTTTTTCGTAGAAAATAAAAAAACTAAAAAATTAAACCCCTAAACCCTTATTTTTCAGGGGTTGGGGGTGGCATTGAAAAAAGTAACTGCTGCAATCGAGTTATGGACAAGAAAACTTCACAAATAAAAAAAGGTTTAGTAAAGAATTGACAAATTCACCCCTAAATTCTATTTTTTTAGGGGTTGGGGGTGTCAGATGAAAAAAATTACCCCCGGAATCGGTTCAGCGACTCAAAAAACCCCTGTATACCAAATTTTGTGTGATTCACTTAATTATTCGATGGTAGGTACCAGTTTGGGCCCGAATAGTGAAAAGGACCGTGCCAGTTAACCGGTTAAAAACACACACACATATTCGCGCATTATGTACATACGCAAAATACACTGCAGACGTACCTATGTAGATATAGCTTCTATTGTACACCAGGAAGTTCGTGCGGTGTTTCCCGAGCGGTCACTTCGACACTTGGCGCCCAGATGATTTATTACTTTCTATTGCTTTTACGCATCGGGAGGCTAGAAAAACTCAGAATGCAGCAGTTAGTACGAAGGGCAGGAAGTATTGCGAAAAAAGTAGTCGGCATTGGTGAACCGCAAGGGCGTCTTGTTTCTGGAAGACAACGTGCGACCATATGCAGCAAAAGCTAGAGCTGTCAAATACTTCAAATTCAAACCGACTAAAAGTTGTTTTTTTTTAGAACCGAGCCAAGTACTCGATTATCCAAGTAATACTTCAAATAGCTTGAATAGTCGATCAGCTTGATAAAATTCGATATTTTGGAATGATTTGAGTGGCTTGAACGTTTGATCAAGGCTTGCATACAAGCTATTTGATTTCAAATGAATAACTTGAATCTTTCCGCAGACGGGTGGTGGGACCACTTTGGGAAACACTGTACCCCGCATAACGTAAACCACACGTGGCACGTCTAGGTCATAAAAACGTCATTTTCATAGCTATAAACACCAGAATTGGAGCGGTATGAAAAAAAAATTACCAACAACACGCGGTATTCCCAAGCGGTCACCCATCCAAGTACTAACCGCGCCCAATGCCGCTTAACTTCAGTGATCGGACGAGAACTCTCTCAAGAACATTTATTTACATATCATACAATGTATAAAAAATATAAACAGACAATAAAATATTGTACTATATTTCTTAGCTTACTTATTCAGTCTTTTGTAGTTCCTATCTCTGAGAGATTTACCTACGCTTTCTACCTTTTACATGCCCTTACGAATATTATAACTATTACATATATAATATTTTTCTTTGGAGCGTATACACATTGCGGTTGGACGTATAGATTCAGGTACGGTATTATTGCCACTAATATCCATTATTATGTAGGAAAACTTATAGTAAAAAACCTACTTACTGGACGAGAACTGGTGTTTTTTTTTTTTTTTTTTTTTTTAATAAAGTGTTTATTGGTCCAGACAGTACGTTATACAAATGTATAATGGCTCAAAAAACAGATAGGAAAAATAGCCAGACAAACGTGGGATCGAATACTATTTGTTCGACGCAGCGAATACTTATAGTTAATAATCGTTGTTGCTTGTAACTAATGTTGTATCGATATGGTCGTAATCATGATACAAAGAAATTAACGATCGCTGCCACTTCCGCTTGTGACATAATAAATGGGAAAAATTACAGCGGCCGTATAGCCGGTAAAAAACCCATGTACATCTCTTGATACGGTTTATATCTTATAGCTAATCTTAGAACTAATGGATAGGAAGAGGGTAGGAGAGTATTTACAAGGGAGGAGGTATGAAGAAAAGAGGAGACGTAAGAGAAAAGGAAGGGGTATGTACAATGGGACTTGGATGATCCATTATGTACAAGGTAGCGCATGCGCCCCTCTCAAGTGCCAAACGGCCCCGGATCATATCTCCCTCGCCCTTAGGAGACTTCTACGGCGTTCAATCAGTTCAGGCATGTGTGTGCACGTGGCGGAGAGCCAATACTTCTTGACATTGAGGCGATGGAAGTCGCGCTGGTCTCTCCTGGGGATGGATGTCGAATATTTAAATTTGTCGCGATTAGTCAGGAAGTCGGTGTGAGTGTACGCTATCCGTTTGTTCGCCTTATTCCTGCGCCAGTGGTATATTATAGGGGTGTTGTTATTATTTTGTATCAGGCCTTGGGTGTCGCACTCTAAAAATGTTTGCGGGGTCACGTAACCTGACGCAAGTTGTTTATGTGTGGGGGTTTCGGATTGAGTGGCGAGGGAATTGATAACATCGTTATCTATAAGCAGGAGTTTGCTGAAGTACACTCGAGCGAGGGAGATCATGAACGAGTCTATTCTGGGTATGTCCGCTCGGTCATACAGGATCTGATTACTGATAAAATGTTTCCAGTCAGAATCTGGTGTCCGGTAGAGCCTGAGGCAGGCGCGCAAGCACTTGCGCTCCAGAGCTCGGATCTTCTCGCCGATGGTGTGGTTGAAATTCCATAGGATGGGCGCGGCGTATGTTATAATAGGCCGGATCAGTAACGTGTATAGAATAGTTTTGGCCCTGCCTGTGAGGTGCCTATTATGGAAGATCCTGCTATTGGCTATAAAGACTCTGTTGGCTTTTTCAAGTTGTATGTCAAAGTGCCGATTTCCCCGCAGAAGATAGTCAAGTTGGACTCCCAAGTACTTGACTACCTTCTTATGCGGGATGAGTACCTTGTTGCAGGTGCCAGGAATTGTGGCCGAGATCTGGAAGTGCTTGTCGCCTACTCTGGCCCTGGGCGTGATGTTTACCTGCGGTTTTCGGAACAGCATCGTTTCGCTCTTGAGAGGGTTAAGTCGCAAGTTCCACGACATGTAATACCTGTTGATTTGATCTACAACAGTGTCTAGTCCGTTCTGGACAGCCTCCCCTCTATTACCAGCGACGTATACAACTACGTCGTCGGCGAAAGCCAGGAAGCCGGCACCCCCCTGTGTATTAAAACCGAAGAGATCTGGGAGGTCCCCCAGAAATATGTTGAGTAGGACCGGCGAGTTGACCGTGCCCTGTTGCAAACCCTCCTCTATGTAGAATTTGGTGCGGGATAATCTCTTTCCATCCCAGGTATGGAAGGACTTGCCTGAGATCATGTCCCAAACCATATAAACCAACCAGGGGGGGGGGGCAACCTCTCTTATGTAGCTTGTATATAAGTCCGTCCAGCCACACCGAATCAAACGCCTTTTCGAGGTCGAGGAAGGCCGCGCCAACTAGCTGGTTGTTACCAACCATTGTGTTTAGATCCAATAGGAGCTTGTGAATCGCGTGAACCGTAGAGTGTTGGTACTTAAACCCGAACTGCCTATCTGGTATGATTTTATTATCGGTGCAGAAGGTCACAATGGAGTCATTGATGACTGCCTCGAATATTTTGCTAAGGCTCGGCGTCAGGCTGATGGGCCTGTAGCTGGATGGATCGTCGGAACTTTTCCCCTTCTTAAATATCGGAAGAACCTTCGCGCACTTCCACACCCGAGGGAAGTAGCAGTTGTTTATGGCATTGTTTAATAGTATTGTCAGATCAATGATCACGTTTGTGGGGAGGTGTTTAAGGACTATGGGGGGGATGCCGTCCAGCCCACAGGAGGTTTTATTGGGGAGTCTAAAGAGTTTTAGCGCCAAGGATGGGGGGTTGCAAAACGGGTCAGGGTATTTTCGGCGATTGGGCTGATTGCCGTATTATTCTCGTGGAAGTGCACGATGGATCCGTTTCGCTCTCTGAGACGAGAACTGGTGTTTTACAGGCGTAGTGTGATCGTTGGTGAAAATGCGGTTCCATTTAGCAAGGGAAATATTACACTCATCGAAAATGGGAAGTACTATTACTGCACAGAAAGAAGACCCCTCTCATTATCATTTAGTACGTCTTATTATCATTTTATATATTAATTTTTTATTATGTACATTGAGGCGAGAGTTGCGCACCATTAATCCTTGTCGCCATACTCGGTCAAATGCTTTTTTCTATATCCATGAACACTATTGTTGTGATGCTACAAAACTGTTAAGAATTATATTTTGTATGTTATCTTTTTCCGGTACATTTAATGGTGGACGAGAACTGGTGTTTTACAGATGTTTGTTTGTTTCTAGGGCTTTTGTCTTTACAATTTTTAACGAAAAATAAACAAATGGTCTGTTTAACGAACTTTGTAGACTTATTTTGTCCCTCCGTTTCTGTCTTTTACATTGCGGTTTTTTTCTTATTATCACAAGAATAGGGGAAACCAATGTTGGTCATCATAGTCTTTTAGCTTTAATTGTAACTATACTGTTTGCGGTAGAATTTTGTTCCCCAAAAGTCTCGAGGAAAAAAGGGAACTTTCTTAGCGTTATTTTCTTGTTTAAATGTTAGTCCTAAATTATAAACTGCTTAAAAACTATTTATTAACTAAATTCGACACACGATTGCTACTATGAGCGGTTGGCACACAGTTTCTTTAAACTTGTGTAGCGATACCTCCGTCTCCGCCACCAGAGGGCCACTCGACCGTTCCGCTCTCTCGCAAGTACTCCTTCATCCACTCCTTTATATATACATATATCCGATTCGTCCTTCTCCTATAAAGGAAGGAATCACACACGATGTACATACGCACGTTCATTCCTATTTACAAGTCAACATTTATTCTTCCACGCACTCACGCCCAATTAATCTAAGTTCTCCAAACTTATTACTATGTAACAATGTATTTGGTATATTTAGGCACTATACTTGGCTTTAACAAAAAATTAAACTTTAATCACACCAGAAACGTTTTCTATCTAAATTTTTTTAAATACAACAAATATTTTTGCGGTAACGCGGTTCTATGTATATTTAAAGGTTTCGCTGCAACCTTGTTCCCCGAGGTTCCCCGTCTCCCTCTGGCTGGTAGAGGATTTTCTTGTTCGCCCTGTGGCGCCGGACGTGGTATAACACCGGAACCCCGTCTTTGTTGTGGATATAACCATTTTTGTCAAAATATGCAAAAGCTTCTGGTGGAACGTATCCTGTGGTCAGATAAATTTTTATATAGTTCTCGTCCGGATACAGAATCGGAAAGATTAGGCTATTGCTTTTTTATTCATACCGCGGACGCAAAGTAATTTCTGGTGAGTTTAATCATGAAAGTATCTATCCCGTTGATGTTCGTTTTGTCGTACAGAGTTAAGTTTTGAACGTATTTTATATAGTTGGACGAACCCGATTTGTACACGTTCGGACAAATAAAAAAAAATAAAAATGTTTAAAATTTTAGAGGTTTTTCCACTGCACGAAAGCATATCCTTCAAAGTACAAAAAGTTTCAATCGAATCGGATCATAACTTTTCGAGATATTTGTTCCACAAGAGAATGGCTTCGCATTTATCCCTGTTTACCATTAATTCCCAGCATTAATAGTGTTTGAATATCTTGTTCAAGCCTCTCCAAAGATATGATTGGACTACTCTCGGTGATTTCCCAGCTTTATACGTGAATGCGATTAGGTCGCATTTGGTGCTTTCACCACCGTACAGAATTCAGATATTGATCGTAGACAGGTTGAATATGATTGGGGAGTTAATTGTTCCCTGTTGTAGACTGTCTCTTACATTAGTAGGTAGGAACGTTTGCGCGGATGTTTCCTTCTGCAGGCTTGCTCGGAAACTTCTATTCGGCATTATACTGTCGATCAGCTTGAGCAAGACTAATATTTAATTAACTATAAACCCGTTAAGCCGAACGATATCAACCGCTTTTCCGAATTGATCGGGCAGGCCCCCAGGCACCAATGGTTGTTTAATGCGTAATTAATGTCGGCCAGAAGTCTATTACACAGTCGCGTGTGTGGTGCAGTGGTGTTTGCGGAAGTCACATTGGTTGTCCGGTATCAGGTTCTTTGCAATGGAAAAGTTTGTTATTCTGCCATTGATTACACTAGTTTACAGTCATTTGGTGACGGAGACTCCGCTATGAAATTCTTATGTGAGGTGGTCCCCTAACCTCAAAAATCGACTTGAGACGAAATCTTAAGGTTAGGTTTTTAGATATCGCCCGATGAATATTTTGGTAATTTTTTAAGAAGACGACCCGACGTTATTGGCCATATGTCGCGTTAGAGTTGACCGATTTGATCGCGATGACTCTTAAACTAAGGTAATTACATTGCATATAATTCTTTCCTACATTGTTTTTCAATCGGGCTAAGAATCTAGGCGGAATCGAGCGAAACTTAAGAAAAACGTAATGTTTAGAGGCCGAAAATGAAATCGAAAATTCACTACATAGCCTGGAAGATATAGAAATTATCATGTGACGTCCAGTTTCTTATTTTTTACGTAGAGTGCGCACCTTTACGAAGAAAAGAAGCCCAACCTGAGCAAAATCCATGCACAAATAAGGAAGTTATGGCCGATATAGTGGGAGTGCCTATTTCAACCTTTTCCCTATTTTTGCATTTCTTCCTATTTCTTGGCGAATTACGTATTTGTCTTCGACGAAAACAAATTAAGAATAAATAAATACGTGGAAAAATAAATTTAAATTTGTTTTCATTGAAGCAAAAATCCGTAATTCGCCAAGAAACAGGAAGAAATGCAAAAATAGGGAAAAAGTTGAAAATAGGCACTCCCACACTATCGCCCATAACTTCCTTATTTGTGCATGGATTTTGCTCAGGTTGGGCTTGTTCTCTTCGCAAAGGTGCGCACTCTACGTAAAAAATAAGAAACTGGACGCCACATGATAATTTCTATATCTTCCACGCAATGTAGTGAATTTTCTATTTCACTTCCGGCCCCAAAACATTACATTTTTCTTAAGTTTCGCTCGATGTATGAAATAATGGTATGCAAATTACCTTTAATTTAAGAGTCGTCGCGATCAAATCGGTCGACTCTCACTTCAGATATGGCCAAAAACGTCGGGTCGACTTCTTAAAAAATTACCAAAATATTCATCGGGCGATATCTCAAAAACGTATCCTTAAGGGGACATTCTACTCTCTCGGCCGAAAAATCGGCCACTTTTCGGTAATGGTTTTTATAATGAAGTAAACACTTAATGTTTTCGAATTTCTGGGGGTATATTTTACCACTCTTGAAATACAAGAAAAAATCATTGTTCTTTGTTTATTTCATTTGTTTACACAAATATTTCGCAGTTAAGTTGGCGGCATCAGAATTGCTGGCGGTTGAAATTTCGGACGACTAGATCATCGGAAATAAAAAAACCAAACATATTTTTAATTCGCAGGAGTATGGTTATCGCGCTTACCACGAAAGAACAATTTTGGACCAAAATTATTAAAATGGCGGTCAATCAAAGTTGAAAGTACCGAAAAGGGCATTTCTTTTCTGTTTAATAGATATAAAATGTGAGAAAATATTAAAAAATCTTAAGATATTTGTGCTAAGCGGGAAAGCCACTAATGTGTAGAATAACATATTAAAATTTTGGATTAATTAGTCATGGAGTTTTTGTTTTATCACATCCGCCAACCAAGAAAATGGTGTTTCGAGAAAAACGGGTTTAAAGTTTTGAGAACCAGGCCGCTGACGCTACAAATACCTATAACATTGAAAATACGTCGAATTTCGCTCCAAAAATTTAGGAGGATATTGTGGGAGGTGCATTCTTCCGAATTCAGCAAAAAAAAAAAAATCGATATTTTTGAGGCAGAGAGAGTAGAATGTCCCCTTCAGATTTCGTCTCAAGTCGATTTTTGAGGTTAGGGGACCACCTTACATATGAATTTCATAGTGGAGTCTCGATCGCAAATAATTTTTTAGAGTTTGTAAACTAGTGTTAAACGCTCCTAGAATTTCCCGTAGGGTAGGTAGCAGGCTGATCAGCCTATAATTATTAGGATCGTCCCTGTCTTTCTGTCGTTTATGAATAGGAATAGTCTTCGTTATTTTCTATTTGTCCGGGAATATCACGGTAAAGTAGGTATACTACCTATGGTATTATGAGGGACCTTTTTTTTTTTAATACTATATTCGGGATCAGGTTGTACCCTGCCGATTTTTTGTTATTTAACAATTTGAATTTAATGTTTACCTGTTCCGGATTCGTAAAATGGTCTGGCACAGACTCCAGTTGTTTTCGAGCTGTCGCAGTATTATTCTCGTCAAAGTCACAGAACGTGTCGGGTAATAAGTTTGCGATTTCCATCATTGTTTTGGTATATCTATTTTCTATGATAATTCTGAACGTGGTATGATTTAGTCCGTTGTTTTGTTCACTGACAGATAAATATTGGGTGCCTAAATTATCTAGTTCGACGATGTTGGACGTTATTAAGTAATTGTTATTCGCCTCCACGTTTAATTTTGTTTTATCGATGTGACCTTTGATATCGGTTTTATCGATTTTAGCAAATGTTCTCTGCTTCGTGGTATTTTAAAGTTAGTTAATTCTGTTAGAAAAATTCTGTTGATTTCGGTGAACATTTTATCGGACTGATACGAATTAATTTGAGAAATTCTATCGCTCCAATATCTGCCGACTGCTTTTTATAGCTCCTTTCTTCTTATCTTCAGGGATTTGCGGGTATTTCTTAACGTTCTAAGCGCTTCACCGATTCGAGTTCCGAAGTTTGTACGTCTTTGAATGCTTCTAATACATAGCTGCTACTGTCTTCTCTTCGGTTAGTAGAATTTTAATATCATTGTTCACGTATTTGTCTGTCGAGTTCTGTGGCTTTTCTCTAGGGATTGTTTTTTGCATCACAGCTACTATTTTATTTGTGATTTCGAAAATGGATTTACCTATTTGTAGCGGCGTTAAATTGATCGATATTTGGCACAAAGTCTTGAAGCCTCACAGTAGGGCATTATCTAGATAAAAAATTATTTAAATAACGATCGAATAAATGATACTTTATCTTTATTCGTTATTCGTGGCTCGAATAATCGAAGTTATCTTTATTCGAAGAGCAACGAATAAATAATTTTATTCGCTGAGAATTTATTCGACGAATAAAGATAATTTTTTTATTCGATGGGAATTTATTCGACGAATGAAGATAATTTTTTTATTCGATGAAAATTTATTCGTCGAATAACGATAGTTTTTTATTCGAAGGTTTTATTCGAATAAATGCGTCGAATAAAATTTTCATCCGTAGCATTTATCTTTTCGAGGCCTTCGAATAAAGCCACGAATAACTTTCGTCAGCGTCAAGCGTGTTTATTCGTGCTGCCGAGGGTCAAGTCCGGCCGAGCGGCGAGCGCCGAACACAAAGGACCGGCGCACAGTGTTACGCGTAGGTAATGGACAAAAGTCAAGAATCCGAAGTGTTTGATCCAGAAATTCTTGTATCTTATAATGTTAATAAAGGAACGTAGGTTTCAATGTTACCCATAACTTCTGCTGAATTTACTAATTTGTTGTCAAAAGTGATACTAGAAATTCATTACAAATTTCGGTGCATTTTTTCAAACACGTGCCATTGGCAGAATGTTTATGCTTTTCATTTGCTTTTTATAAGTTGTGTTTAGTACTGTCATACCTTCAAAACTGCCGAGTCAGTTTTTTACAATACTAACAATTTGTACTAATTCTTTATGTTAAATGTTTATCAACTTCGATGGGACTTTTAAAAAAAAACACCAAAAAATACCTCCCTGATTTTTTGTATATTAAATTTAGGGATCATTAAACTTTATATTAACGTCAATTTCAACTGCACGAATTTGCACGAAACAGAAAAAATAGCCAAAATCATTATTAAGACGTTCACCGCTCCGGCCCTTAGCGTAGTCTCTAGGTCTCCTCGTGTATAAGACCCTTATGTGAATCTACACATCCGATATGCTTTTTCCAATTGTTTATACTGTAAAATTAATGTTAAGTTATGTGAGCACGAGGAGGCTGGTGAGGTTAGGATCGGCGATTGGCACCAAAACACTGGTTTGCACAATAAATTGTGAGGTCTTTATTATAAAAAGTGTGCCAACGGATGAGCCGTTGTGCACACTGGAAAACAGAGGGTTGAGCCTCCGTACATTCTCTTGTACAACAATTATCGCTCATCTGTGATGAGCACCAGGGATCCGATCTTCAAGTCGTTGGTTGGATGATGCCATTTGGTGATGGATAGTTGTCTCTGCAAGTAGTGGGATGACCACTGAGTCCAGAATTGTTGCATCTTCTTTTGAATGAATTGCCACCTGGCTGATGGCAAGATTGATGAATTCTCCACTGACGGTTCCGGAAGAGCTGAGAGTGGTTGTCCAACAAGAAAGTGCGCTGGTGTGAGTGCAGTGATGTCATCTGGGTCGTCACTGAGGGGCTCAAGCGGTCGTGAGTTGAGCATCGCTTCTATTTGTGTGAGAAGTGTGCTGAACTCCTCATATGTGAGCACCGTCTCACTGACTGTGCGCCGGAGATGGTGTTTGACAGACTTCACGACCGCCTCCCACTTGCCTCCCATGTGAGGTGCGGCTGGTGGGTTGAAATGCCATTCTGTCTTGTCATTGACGAACAGCTGATTCAGGCGTTGATGCGCCTCAGTCCCCTGGGTGAACATTCTTTTGAGGACGGTGTCAGCTCCAACGTAGTTGGTTCCGCAATCGGAGTGAAGAGTGAGAGGAATCCCTCTCCTGGAGACAAATCTCCTGTAGGTGGCGATGAACCCTTCTGTTGTATAATCTGTCACCAGTTCTAGGTGAACAGCTGATGTGGTGAGGCACACAAAGACGCAAATCCAGCCCTTTTGTGTCTTGGCACCTCTTCCTCTCCACGTCTTCAGTGTGATTGGACCCGCATAATCGGTGCCAGTATTGTTGAATGGTCGTGAGGGTGTAACTCTCGAAAGAGGTATTTGGCCCACCAGTTGATGGGCACGGATCCCCCTTTGTCGAGCACACCCCACAACCTTGAAGTTGAATTCTATGAGGCTTGATGAAGGCAGCAATGTAGTTTGATAGCTCGTTGCGACTTGCTCGTTTGTGTGATATCCAACATCCAGGATTCAAATGACACTTGAATGTTGAATGTAGATCGAATTAGAGAGTCTTGGACTAGTCTCCTGTGAGGTTGTATGCGCTAAGTATGCACTCGCTTTAAGATGATGCGAAAGCAAGAGGCGCCTGGGCAACAGGCACTTCCACGTGATGTGTCTCTCCGAGTTTGTAATTCCCGAGGGCACATATGGGCCACGAGACAACGAGTTGCAGCTCTTTCCAAGTGCGATACTGGCGAGTAACATCGAGGTTCGAGAACAGCCAGCAATGCATGGTCTGCTGACGAGTCCCTCGTTGTTGGAGTGATCTGGTTTTGAATACGAGACTCTGTCTGTCCAGACTCCTTGACAGAAATGCAGTGATCGAGAGAGTACTGCTGCAGCATCACGAGTCATGTTGTGCAGATTGAACGAACCCTCTCCAATGCACATATTGGGTGAGCTCTTTATTGTGAGGCCTTCCAGTGTGATTCTCGAGAAGTGATCCATGTCTGCATGATTTGATAATCCGTCCACAGGAGTAGTAGCAATGTAGAGAGTGGTAGTTGTTTGAATTTGACTCGCACCTAAATGCGAGTCTCGGACTTGTGAATTTTCTTGATACGTGTTGCCTCCACTTGGAACACGGGAGTGACGTCACTTTGAGATCTGTGGACGGTGCGCTCACGGTAAGTGGATTACCGCCGTCATGACGAGTTGATAGGCATCTGAGAAGCAGAATGATTCCACTGTAGAGTCATTATAGGTGTTGAACCACCTATAGCCTGAGAGCGTGCGCACGCTTATGTAATCTTCTCTGATGCTGAGCAAGTGAGGTTAAGGGATGACTTCATCCTTGGGATGGCAGTGGATCATCCCAATAGAGCATGTGCAGCCACGACTCTTGCAATTCATCCTTGCTTGAATTGTGACCAGTGATAAGATACTGAATGGATCACAGATTTGCTACTTCTGTGAAAATGAACACATTCTGTGAAAATGACAGTGGTTACTGGCCTGGAAGACAATGTGAATTTGTAATTAATAAGTGAAGTTGAACACAAAGGTGTTAAGTTGTCGGTGAAAGCGCGCCTTTGAAGTTGCGCGCCCAGTTGTTGCAGTCATCGAGCGAGATGATTGGGCTTCTTTGAATTCCGATGGGTGATTGAACTCTACTTGGGAGATGTGAGGTGAGACGCCTCCCGCGTCTCTGGTTGTTTGCTTGATGAATTGTCCCAATGGGTTCGGTTAGTTGGAGAAATTGCATCAAGCAACGGGGAAAATGTTGAATGCCACTTGATTGTGGAAGCCCTCCCGCGTTGCACAGATTTTTTAATTGATGAGCTATTGTAATGAGCATCTCACCTGTGTGATCCTCCAAATATGTCATCAACGTATCTGGCATGCGTGATCGATGGCACCGCCAGAGGATGGCGATGACCTTCGTCTTCCGTCAATTGAAGTAAAGCTCTGACGGCCAGAAATGGAGCAGCCTTGGTCGATATGTGACCGTTGTGAGCTTGTAGGGCACCTCCTTGGAATTGTCATCGATCCACAGTATTCGTTGGAGATTCTGATCGTCTTCATGAATCTTGACTTGACGATACATCTTTGTCACATCTGTGGCAAAAATGTACTTGTGCTGGCGTATCCACAGCAGCATGTCAGTGATGTTAAGGAGTAGATTTGCACCCGTGTGCATCAAATCGTTGATAGAATACCCAGTTGAAGTATAGCGTGATCCGTTGAAGACGACTCTCAATTTTGTCGTCTGGCTGTCTAGCTTCAATACTCCATGATGTGGAAGATTAAACACAGAGTAAGTATTAGGTGAAAGTGCTGGTGCTCTTACCATGTGACGGAGCTCCTCGTACTCTTGCATGAAGCCTTGATAGAGGTCGCGATACTCGTTGTTCTTGTTGAGTTTAACGAGCGTGCGCTTCAAGCAAGCGTGAGCTGTTTGATATGAATTACCCAACAGCTTCGGAGTCTCCTTCAGAGGAATGCGCACAGTGTATCGTCCTGTAGAATCACGAATGTGTGTCGCTCAAAAGTGATCCTCACATTCTTGTTCCTCAGGTGTGAGCTTCAGGGATGCATCTGTCGGGAGCTCTTCTTGAATCCAAAATCGTGTCAGCATGTCTTGCAAAGAAGTGTCAGCATGCTGCACGACGGCAGAGTGATGTGCGGTGGCCTTGCGCAGGTCCACTGTAACTGGTCCAAGAATGAGCCACCCAAAAATGGACAGCTGTCACAACACTCATTAGGTCTTGTTGAACCATAATGGATGCGATGGAATACAGAGGCAGAGTCGTAAATTCTGCCTCTCAGTTGATGAGGGCGATGTCCTGCAGAAGCAAAGTCGTAAATTCTGCCTCTCACTCTTCAACTTTAATGTGACTGTAGTAAAGCTCTTCAGTAGGCGCGCTCGTATAGGATCTATTACTGAGATTGCCTGCTGAGAGCTAGATCCTAAGAGTGAGCTTAAATGCGAGTGTGTTGAGCTCCCAGGGAGAAATCTGAGAGACTCCAGAATGGCTGATCTTTAGACAGTCCAAATCTGTCACTGAGGCTCCAGTTCCGTGGCACTCTTGGTGCCACCCACAATAGAGTAGATTCCTGGGCTCCAGCTTCGATGATCATGTTGGGTGATGGCATGCACTAAGGGTTGAGGCGACGGATGAATCCTTCTTGACGAAGGTGATCTCAGAGCTTTCTGCTACTGAGTGGTTGATACTGAGTATTGACTGCACCGACTGTATTTCTTTT
The DNA here is from genome assembly GCA_963932275.1 of Andrena praecox. Taxonomy (NCBI): domain Eukaryota; kingdom Metazoa; phylum Arthropoda; class Insecta; order Hymenoptera; family Andrenidae; genus Andrena; species Andrena praecox. The sequence continues at coordinate 41,480,381 of OZ010731.1, forward strand.
GATCTGTAAACAGGCGTACCTCGTCGAGGAGCGAGCTGTGAGCACACATGGGAATGTGGCCATCAGTGGCTTGTAAAGTATTGAAACGACCCACCTGAGAATTGATGTGAAGATTGGTGGGTCTGACTTCTTCAATGTGGTACGTTGATCCCTCCAATCTTGAGGCTGGACCTTATTTCCTTATGATCAGGTGATGAACACTGTGATATTGATGGTTGCCCTTTCGGGCAGCTGGTGAGCCATAGGCGTCACCTGTGCATCCTTGGGCTGAGGTTGGGCTGGTGCCAGATGCAGCATTGTATGATGCACTGCACCACAATAATTGCACCGAAGATGTCTTACACCTTGCAGTAGGATGCCTCCCACAGCAATTGTGACACAGCTCTAGAGCTGTGATGAGGTTCCGGCGTTGAGCCACAGGCAGCTTCCTGGACGATGGACATGTCACTATAAAATGGGCTGCTTTACAGCAGTCGCAGGGATGCTCTTGATGAGCCCGCTGACTTTGTGCCTTTTTGATCACCTTGATCAGCCATCGCGAAGCACAGGAGTTGAGCTTGTGAGCCCTCTAAACTGAACTACACAGCACTGTGGTACACAATCACCGCCCCGGCTCGAAGGACCAAACTATAAAATTAATGTTAAGTTATGTGAGCACGAGGAGGCTGGTGAGGTTAGGATCGGCGATTGGCACCAAAACACTGGTTTGCACAATAAATTGTGAGGTCTTTATTATAAAAAGTGTGCCAACGGATGAGCCGTTGTGCACACTGGAAAACAGAGGGTTGAGCCTCCGTACATTCTCTTGTACAACAATTAACACGTTTCAGAACGTGGACACGCGGACACGCACAATCGCGAATACGCGATCAATTGATTGAGTACACGCCGACTGTGTCGCGAACACCGTGTTGAGTCTACTTTGTGATTCGAACGTGATTTGAGCACTGAAATTGCATGTAGAGCAGAACTTTTGAACAATGAACAGATACGTTGTACGTTGAACACAGTTATGAACAGAATGTCGTTAGGATGGATGCGCATTTCCGCCTTGGCGTCTTCTCGAACATTCTCGAGCGTCGATCGACAAGACGGACGCTGATTGGTTGATCGATCGCGGATCGACCGCGACTTCCGCCGCCCAGGAGGTGCTGCGGTGATCGAGAGTGCGGCGGCGCAGAGAACTATTCATTCCCAAACAGATATCTACCATGACTTTTCTATCCTGGATGCTGTCTTCAGTTTTAAAATAGCAGTCAAACGCGATACACGTGTTAAAAATAATTTGATAAAAAATTGTTTCAAACAAAAGTTGTTTCAAACATAAATTGCAAAAGTAAATATTAATAAAAACTTTTTATTCACTGAAAAATCAAGGTCGGCTTAATTTTTTTAATGGAACTGTATATTTTTTTATACACCAATCGATGCATTTTTATATTCTCTTTAAAAAAGTATTAGGGTACTTAGGACGAAAACTGATTAGTTCAGAAGTTATGAGTTTTGTCCCGAACGCCCATACACGCGTAACACTGTGCGGCGGCTCGAATAAACACGCTCGACGCTGACGAAAGTTATTCGTGGCTTTATTCGAAGGCTTCGAAAAGATAATTGCTACGGATGAAAAAATTATTCGACGCATTTATGCGAATAAAACCTTCGGATAAAAAACTGTCGTTATTCGTCGAATAAATTTTCATCGAATAATAAAATTATCTTCATTCGTCGAATAAATTCTCATCCAATAAAAAATTATCTTTATTCGTCGAATAAATTCTCAGCGAATAAAATTATTTATTCGGTGCTCTTCGAATAAAGATACCTCCGATTATTCGAGCCTCGAATAACGAATAAAAATTATTTATCTTTTGTTCGTTATTTGAGATTTTAATTTAGATAAACTTTTGCCCAACTCTGTGAAGCCTGCATTGAAATTTATCCTACTTTGCTTTCTTGTAGCTGTACGCAGGATTGTTCTCTGTGGGACATAGTGTAATATTTTGGTTGGGGATTTGAGTGCCACTGATATTGCGACGCGACCGCTCAGAATTGGCATTGTTGCTAGCTTATTGGAGACTGAATTTAGGAATTCCAATCCAGCGTCCGCTACAACTATTTAGATCTATGGCCTCGGATATGATAGTCTGTTCGGAGGAAACAGTTTGATCCTGTAGCTCCCAGTTCGACAAATTATTTTCTCCCTCGTCATTGAAACTATTAGACCATTCCGTATGTTCGGCATTGTACTCGCCGGCTACGATGTAAAAGTTACTCGCAGAAATTAATTCCAACTCTTCGAACAGGTGCTTCAGCTCGCATCTAAACTTCGAAGTCGGACCCTTTTTGCGTATAACGCTGTGGCGATTAAGCTGCTGTTTCCGGACGTGTTTATGCTAATAGTGGAAGTTTCCAATAGCTCTGGATTTGTGATTGTGTCTATTACTTCGAGCCCGATATCGTGCCTAATCAATATCACCACACCTCCGCCCAAATTTGTTGCCTCTCCTATCGGTTTTTAAAGAACTGTTTCGAGTTCAAGTGTGCTTCATTGAGCAACACTGGGTCAAATATTTTAATTTTTACCTTACTTATGCGCAAATAAAGGCCCATTTTCTTCACACGAAATTGAGCTTTTTGCTTCGAAGTGTACCTAACTGTTAAGGTACCAAATAAAATATTTTTCAATAATATTCTCCTTTTTTTTATAAACTGTTATGTCGAAAAATGGGGGTATGCAGACACTTCGTTTACACACTGCGTGTAAGGTGGGTGCATATGAAATTACCGTTTCGCGTAGGGAAGTTTAAATGAATATATTTTTTGCTTTTTAACTCTGTCATTTATTATTTTTTTTTTTTTTTTTTTTTTTTTTTTTTTTTTTTTTTTTTTTAGTTTCTTTGACATTTCTCGAGTCGTAAACCAATACGTATGTAAGTGAGCACAGTTGTAAGTCATACATTTGGAAAGTAACCGCTAAACGGAAGTTATCATGATGGACACTTCAGTAATTGGAAACCAGCAGAAAGCTGGTCATCCAATACTCCTCTGATGTCAACGTTCGATTAGTCGCAGCTAATCCAGTAACGAGTTATGCACACCAGTGTCACATTTCACAGAAGCTTGTGTTCATTCTGACCGGTCAGCATGTCACGAAGGGTAGAAGATCGATTTCGTTAGTGGTAACGAAAATCGTGTTTCACATCAAAGGGGGTAATTTTCGGACCTTTGTTAATTAGCCGTTTTTACACTTCTTAGGGCGTGGTTTAGTGCATCTTCCTATGCCGATCGAGAATAGCAATAATTTATTATTGCTTGATTAATTATTGTTTTTAAATTTAGGAAACCGGTTTTAGATAGGTACTAGAATTAATATGCAAAAATTGATTAGTTATTTAATTAAAAATGCTAACATTTTGACTCGAAATCGCCCTGGACACAAGCATATTGTAGTAAAAAATGACTGTAGAACTTCATAAGTTCATATTTGCTGAAGAAAAATGCTAAATGAAATAAAGATTTATAATTTATATTTTGTACGGACTTTAGTTATTTTAGTTCTTTTTTATTTGGTTTTGTATGGAGTATATTTTTGTAGTTTCGTAAATATGAAATAATATGAAGAATTGTACGGATTTTAGTAATCTGAGTTTTTTTTTATTTATTTGGTGCTGTATAATTAGAGTATATTTTTATACAGTAATTCCATGAATATTAAATAATCGAAAATATTTTAAAATAAATATAAATATTTTTTATTGTTTTAGTTATATTTTCTTTTTTTGCAAAAAATCGAAGACTAATGTAATCGGGTTTTTTGGGATACTGCAATTCGAAAACCGGTTTTTTCAAAAGTCAGTTTTTGTATAAATCCTAGTCGCAACTTCCAAGTGGATCCGAAAGTGTTTTCTAAGGATCCCCACGATTTTGGGGATTTTTTTTAATATTATTAAATTAGAGTTATATTCTGAAATACCTATTTGTAATCTATTTTCTTTAACTTATTAAATTTACGGTTAAAAAAGGTTGGGTAACACTGTTCTATTAGATCAAAAGTACGACGAGGTTATTCTACATATCACCTGTGCCCAACACGAAAAGAAAAGAACTGGGAAACATGTATAAGAGCCATAAAGAAGACGGTAATGCGCTAGGTGTTTTACTAACGGTTTCCTTTCCCCAGTAGAAAATTGAAACTTTAACGTTGTACTAGAATAGCTCGAGTTTTATTAACTTTTTTAGCGATCGATCCCATACGTTATATACTTTCCAGAAGCAGTCGATTTGCAGTCACGCGCGACGTATGTACGGAGTCACATGGGTTGCAAAACGCTTACTTACAAAAAATCAAATGCATGCATTTCCATACGGTAGTCGCACGCGGCTGTAGCATCCCGCCATTTGTATATTCAGTGTATATTTGTGAGATCATTTGGATATGAATGTTGCTTACGAAAACAAAAACCGCAAAATTGAATGAACTTGTAAATAGAATACAACGAATTTATTTTAAGACACAATATAATTATACACAATGTATACAGGGGACTCCAGTATCGGTGGTGTTCGAGGAGGAGGTGATTTTACGTGAAAGAATAAGTCGAAAATATAGAACACATATTTTTCATTTATGGCGTTGTTTTTCCGAATATCGACTTTGAATAGAATTTCTAAGTCTTGGAGTAGGTACGTGGGGACTCAACGTGTCGTTTACAAATAGCGTTAATTAAATACGTAATATTGATTCCTTATCAATATTATCGGCTATTGTCTATCTCTGTCTGCTTAGAGCGGATTTATAAATGAAAATAGGACACAAAGCCATAAAATAAATAAAGCCTAAAATGAAAAAATGTACTGGCAGTTAAAGTACATGATTATGCACCATGTATATTAGGGTGGCTCTTATTTTCATGGCACCCCCAGAATAGTTCCAAATAATAAAAAAATCTGTGTTGTGCCGCGATGAAAATCTTGAAAAAAACGTTCACCAAGAGTAAACAAGGGCCACCCTAATGTATACCTATATTGTATATTAGGGTGTGTCCAATTTTTCAATGTTTTAATTTTAAAAACGACTAGTGGAAAAACGATACAATTTCAGGTTTTACATTAACCACTACCTTTAAATTTTGTGTACTACATTATTTACCTATTTGGAATTTCATTCGAAATTATAGAAAAATACGAAAATTGTTAAAATTGTTAAAAAAAAATTTAATAAATGAGCTTATGAACCGCAACAGAAGCAAACAAGATATCGCTTCTTTGGTGGACTTTGTTAAATAGCGTTAAATTTACTACATAGATGACATACGGCTAGATCTGTTGCCAAAGTTACATATATTTTCATTTTGTAATAAACACGAATCTCCATACATTTTCATGTGAATGCACTAAATACTAATTTCCACATATTTTTATTCTCATTTTCATGCTTTTATGTAAGCAATACTCACTTTAAGCTGTATATACATATGTAATTTGTAGGTAAAATCTTACTTAATTTTCACTTCTTTCAACTGTCATTTGAAGTAGCTAAGCCTCACTCAAATCAATTTCTGAAGAAAGTTTCAGATTCAGGATTAAAAACAGCATTACTTTGTCACTAGTCGTTTTAAAGTTTTCAAAAATATTAAATTTACCCACAAAATCGGCACACCCTATTGTATATACAGTGGCGGACGAAAGAAAGTTTACAACTTTTAAAATCGCATAACTTTTTTAGAATTGGTCCCAACGACATGAGTTTTTTTGAGAAGCTAGAAGGATTAGTTTGCTAATCGACGTGTTTCGTCATTTTTAAAAAAAATGCAATTGGTCGGAATAGCAAAAAAAAAAAATAGTAAATGTGGTTTTTTTAAACCTTTTTTTGTGAGCCTGTAATGAAAATTCGAAAACCCGTTTGTAGATTGAAGTAAGCTGTATACATGCTAAAAATTTCATCAAAATCGGTTAACGTTGCTCTGAGCTATTGGGAAATTCAGTGGGGGGCGTGGCTTAGATTTCAGCGCTGTGGTGGTGAGTTGGCAAACTATTGAAAGTAGGTCCGGATCCCACCAAACATTCCGAATAGGTATCTATTAATCGAATAAGTAAAAATTTAGTGACAAAAAAATTTAAAAACACTCGTTTTTCACGACATGTCTATATAAACACTGATAATCACATGGACTTCGATCTACTTTCAGTAGTTCACTTTTCTGTCACTAGTTGGCGCATCGAAATTCTAGGTTTCCCAATAAACGCTTGAAGATCGCAAAATAAGGTCGAAAATCGCTGATTTTCGATCTTATTCTAGGCAATGTACAACTTACTTCATTCTACAAACGTGTTTTTTGAATTTTCGTTACAGGCTCACAAAAAAAAGTTTAAAAAACGACTTTTACTATTATTTTGTTTTTGCTACTGCGACCAACTGTATTTTTTTCAAAACGACGAAACACCTCACTTAGCAAATTAATCCTTCTAGCTTCTCAAAAAAAAAAAAAAAATTCATGTCATTTGGACCAATTCCAAAAAAGTTATGCGATTTTAAAAGTTGTAAATCTGTATTCTCCGGAAATATTGACGAAGCATGTGTCCTTTAAATTCGTTAATTATTCTGGCACTCCATTGTTCGTGAACATTACTATAGTAATGCACTAATACTTACACAAGTTTCGTTCACGTCACTGTATACAGAAGAATTTATTTATTTATTTTCCGCAGGTGCAGCACACAGCTTTTACTTTACGCCTGCTTAAAAGCGCACGCACCGCGGTGTCTTATTTGGAAAAGAAATAAGAGTGGCACGTGGATACCTGACATTCGGTCCGTCTGTCTGGAGTTGAGGACCCAGCCCAACGAGCAGTATAGATGGGATAATTGCAGATAATTTGCGGCGTCGATTGCTACGCGTTCTCCACTTCAGCCACCCTTCTCTCGTCAGCCACGTCCGTCCCCTCGTTCTCCAATTATCGCTGCCCTTGCCTCCTACCTCGTCTTTCCACCACTCGAGTTTGCCTCATTTTGCTCGTCGAGAAGGAGCAGCTTTTTGCTCGCAACTCTGGAACCCGGCGATCGCGCGAATCATTTACATGTAGCTATAACTTGCAATCTGCGAACTTCAAGCGCCATTGTTTTTGCACCTGCACGCTCAGCAACTCTCGCGGCTCGACTTCTTCGTCTTTTCCTAGCAACAATTTTTGCCTCCCCCGAGTAATTTACTTTCGTTAACTGCATTTTCAGCAAATACTCTTAAGCTGCCGTTCCTTGTTACGCGTTAATCTAGTTATTACAGACACGATGTTTGCCTACTAAAAAGTTCATCTAATTACACCACCACCGCACTACATACTTGATCAACATTTTATATAAATTCTTAAATTCATATTAATGTGAAAATTAAGTGAAACAATTATAAAGTTAAAATGATCGATGCTGTGAAAGAAACGTGTGTACTAACAATAATAAGATAATAGCTTTTATCTTTTTGAAAGTACCTACTTGTACGGTCACATATTGAAAAGACGATTCTTCTCGTCGCACGCCACCTTAAAATTTCGCGGGTTGTTTAAAACGGCGAATATCAACGATACTCGCTGTGAATAAATTTCGCCGGGGGCGACGCTGATGTATATTTAAATACGGCTGTCGCGACTAGTTGGCCAGTTTCATAAAATTCGTTCGTTGCTCGGTATTTACATGTAAAATGCAACGGTTTCGAGGCTGTATTTTGTTTGCAACTGGCCCTGTCGATATCTAGATTACAATTCGACTTTCAGCTTCGGAGATAAATTCGAAGATAAATAAAGCCTTGGAGGTAGACATATTGGTTAACCGAAACCCGCGGGTTAGTTGATTTTTGGAAAGAGTAGCGGTCCACGGGCGATGCTTAGCCCATCGTCACATATTGACTAAACTAAGATCCTCTCGAGTAAATGTAAAGCAATATCGCTGAGTGCACGAATCACCAAATGTGCTTTTCGGGTGAGAGCGTGGCAATTCCGCTTGTTTCTTGCACTACGCTCGCAAGTCATAAACTTATAAAGCTAAAATTAGGAACTAAAAATGACGGTTTAAGTGAATTATCCTGTAGGATAGACTTATAAGGGAAAGTATTATGTTCGTAATTGTTATGAAATTTAGTTAAATTTTTTTCAAACGGATGAATTTCACCAAGAATTTAAGTATTCATATAATAATCTAGAATATGTAACTTGAAATACAATGATTTGAAGCCGATAGATTTTCCTTAAAAGTGTAAGCTTGTGAAGGAAAAGAAAAGAAAACGTTGTTCTTTAGTAAACGAATTTGACAGTCGAAATGTATAATTATGTATGGATGACAAGTACCTTTCAAAGGGTTGCATTTTCCAATTCTCGAGGAAGAATGGGGAATGAAACCTCTGAAACAGGTTCATGGAAATGTTTATATTTATTATTATTATTTATACCCACAAATGTTAAGAACACTTCACCATTACAATCTTACATTTTAGTAGGGTAGAAGAGTTTTAAATTTGTACTGTGTTTGGAAATATTGAAATAAACATAGCTGGGTTAACACGCATAAGCCACTTCGGAAGATTTTGATTTTCGTAGTCAATTTTTAAATACTTTTTCAAACAGCGTATTAGTCAAAAAGATTTTTTTAATAGAAAGCTTATTATTGGTGACTGAAAATAAAACTGTCAACTATTGGTACACTGTCAACTACGAGTACAGTTACCCTAGTTAATGTTTGTCACGAAACTGTATACTGATTGTAGTAGGGTGGTCCGTATATGTATGGTAAAAAATCAAAGTTTTTAAAATTTTCCTCTGACCCTCCCAGAAGCTTCCAAATAGTTTAAAAGAATTTCGTCTAAAATTTTGTTAAAATATATTAAGGATTAAAGGTCGGTCGCTCAATGGCATTGAAATATTACTAGTTTGGTATAAATTGATAGAAATTTTTGCAATAAGGACAAAATAATTTTATTAACTTCTAAGTGAGAGTATAACATTAAAATTCAGGCACACATCGCATAGACGAAACGGATTTATAACGAGTGTGTACTGTATTGTGTTGTGGCATAAGGCTTTATATGCACATTTAAATTTCTCTCATCAGCAGCTCTCGAATCAGATGTAGATGGAAACTTTGACGTACATTCTACATATTCAGGTTGTTAAACGCATAGATAAAAGCATGGTTTTGGATTCTGATATATAAATATGGGCACTGTTTCATTAAAATTGACAAGTGACAATTGTGGAAAGTCGCAGTTGCCAATTGTGGTCAGAGTTGGGCATTATCTAGATAAAAAATTATTCAAATAACGATCGAATAAATGATACTTTATCTTTATTCGTTATCCGAGGCTCGAATAATCGAAGTTATCTTTATTCGAAGAGCAACGAATAAATAATTTTATTCGATGAGAATTTATTCAACGAATGAAGATAATTTTTTTGTTCGATGAGAATTCATCCGACGAATAAAGATAATTTTTTTATTCGATGGGAATTTATCCGACGAATAAAGATAATTTTTTTATTCGATGGGAATTTATTCGACGAATGGAGATAATTTTTTTATTCGATGAAAATTTATTCGACGAATAACGATAGTTTTTTATTCGAAGGTTTTATTCGAATAAATGCGTCGAATAAATTTTTCATCCGTAGCATTTATCTTTTCGAAGCCACGAATAACTTTCGTCAGCGTCGAGCGTGTTTATTCGAGCCGCCGAGGGTCGAGCCCGGCCGAGCGGCGAGCGCCGAACACAAAGGACCGGCGGCTCGAATAAACACGCTTTATTCGAAGGCTTCGAAAAGATAAATGCTACGGATGAAAAATTTATTCGACGCATGTATTCGAATAAAACCTTCGAATAAAAAACTATCGTTATTCGTCGAATAAATTTTCATCGAATAAAAAACTATCGTTATTCGTCGAATAAAAAAATTATCTTCATTCGTCGAATAAATTCTCACCCAATAAAAAATTATCTTTATTGGTCGAATAAATACTCATCGAATAAACTTATTTATTCTGTGCTCTTCGAATAAAGATAACTTCGATTATTCGAGCCTCGAATAACGAATAAAAATTATTTATCTTTTGTTCGTTGCTTGAGATTTTTATTTAGATATACTTTTGCCCAACTCTGCTTGTGATACATGCGAAATATAAAGTCCTTGAGCGACCTTTATATATCAGAATATACAAATAAAAAACACGCAGATATTTTTTTTTTGTCGAATAGGAGATTTTAAGAGGGTCAGACAATACAAATTTAAAAGTTGAAAAATAAGGACCACCCTAGTGTATAGAGTTGGTGAATAGTGCACGTTTACGTATACCACTTATTGTATAGGATGTAATTTCCCGCTAAACATTAATCGACTGCAATCTTTGTAAGTGATCGTAGGTATTCTTAAGGCTGCCGCACAGTGGAACGAGAATGCCCTATTTATTTGGACATCGGCCAAAATTTGAAGTGTCAAAATTCTGTTCTATAGCTTCATTAAATCATTATTAAGTGTTCGTAGCATTAGAAAACACAAAGAAATAAACTTTATATTCACATTAGGTTTGATTTAATTGTATATGAATCTGACCTATATGAAAATTTCAGTCTTTTTGTCTTTCAGTTGCACCACTTTAAACCATTATTGCCTAAATCCTATTACTTCATAAGTTCTCAATAATTTACATATTACTGAGTATCTTATTATTAATGATTTTGTACAAAAAACATTCTGAATTAACTTGGATTTCATCAATAATCAACTGTATTAAATAAAAATGTGTTGCACTCAATACTATAATAATTCAACTAGCGATTTAAAGCTTTGCTCAAAGTCGCCCAAGTTCTAAAATACCTTAATTTAATCCTTTAATGGTAAGGTTTTGAACCGTACAAGAATTACCTGCTACTAGCTGCGATTAATAAAATAAATCTAATGTAAACATTTCAGTTTATACGTATTTAACCTCGGCTAGCAGACAGGCCCGATCGTCGCGACACGCGTATATCGACGAACGCATGAATCACGTACCTGTTTCCAAGATTGTTATATTTAATAATCCTAGTCACTATAAGTTATACCTAATAATTTTGGTACAAGGTAAGATCCCGACCCCGAAAATTCAAGAAATTCTGAAAATTTGTAAATATATGTATATGGGATTTATTCCTGATTACAACGCATTTTCTGTTTGCTGCCCAAATTCATTCGAAGGGGGGTGAAATTAACCACCGAAAATTTGGCTATTTTTCGATTTTGTGTTATTCTACTTAACATGAATTGAAAGTGTGCAAATTTTTACAATGAAAATCCAAACCGTTTGGAAGTAATTGCCATGTCCAGTTATTGTCCTGTACGTCGTTCCACTGTGTACCGTCTCACCGGGCATTGAATGTGCGCGTACGCTCACACAAGCTACGAAAAGCGTGTACGTATTAGAGCTCTTACTACCCGACCCGCCGGGTACTCGAGTACCCGCCGGGTACCCGTGAGATACCCGACTACCCGGGTAAACAAAAATTACCCGGCTACCCGGGTAGACAAAAATTACCCGGGTATCCATGAGATACCCGAGTAAATTAGATGTGATGAGGTAGTTGAGAATTTCGATTTGACAGCCGATCGTCTTTCGACTTTCGATCATTTTCGGCTAACATCAGTAATGAACGGAATAAACTTCAAGCAATTAAACATTTAATCATAATATTCATAATCTTAACGTGCACACACACATTCAATTGCTTGACGTTTATTCCGTTCATTACTGAGGTTAGCCGAAAATGATCGGAAGTCGAAAGACGATCGGCTGTCAAATCGATGATCATTTACCCGGGTATCGCACGGGTACCCGGGTAGTCGGGTATTCTACGGGTACCCGGGTAGCCGGGTAATTTTTGTCTACCCGGGGTCTCACCGGGTACCCGAGTACCCGGGTACCCGGATACCCGGGCCAAAAGAATAGCTCTAGTACGTATACGCGAAACCGTATCATATTCACTTATCTTATGCTGTGAAGTCTGTTCCTCCTCCTATATACAAAACAATATTGTAATGTAACGTAATACACATACAATTTACAAAAATTGTTGACAAGTAATTGTTGAGAGTAACTGTTCAGTATGGTCCATATTCCTGTACATTGTTTAAAGCAATTAACTGTTGCAAATAACTTTGCGATCGTGTAAAGAAATTCCTGTAGCAAATATTCCAAACAATCGGAGGATAAAAATTTTTATTGGAACTCGTGTGAACAAGTTGCAATATTTATTACGACAATAAGAGATACTCTTTAACATTAATGTTTGGATAGAATTTTCTAACTATAATCGTACAATTTTGTCATCGGAAAACAGGTTTCAATTCTTACTATTGACAATACGACCTACCACACGCGTGATCGATAAAGTAAATAATTTCAGCTAGGAGACACTTGGTACCATGTGCCCGGACGCACATGGAAAATATTATTGCACGAAATACATACCAGTGAATATATCAAACTTCCAGGAAAAGAAATCAGTGAGCGTACAATCTGTCGCGGTTTCCTTAAGAAGCAAAACTTTACCACTCGGATTTGATCTTGGGAATGGTTGGATGAAATTGCCCATAAGCACACCGAAGTCTCTCCTAGCGGTGGACCAGCAAGAGTGCGACTTATCGAAACTCTTTCGAAACTTTTGCGAAAGGTCTTTTCCTCGGCTCATCACTTCAGGTTCCCTCCCTTATTGACTTTAAGCCCGCCCATCGAAATCTCCCCGTTACGTTTTCCACTTTCAACAATCTGGCCTGCTGTTACGTTCTTTCACCCGCCTGGGTCAACCTAATATCTTATTTCATAGATATAATACCTAGCCTGCATTGCGTGCTAAGTATACATGTAGAACGAGAAATGAATTCACCTTTGGACAAAATAATTTGCGTTCAAGATGAATCCTGGAAACTATGATAAATAATCAAGCGATGAGTAGGTACTTACTTGACGTGTACTATGAGTACCCACATAAGTGTGTATTTGTCGATATACATAACACGTTTTTCACATCTACATTTACACAACTTTTAAGGGAACTTATTTCTTGCGCAAACGCAAAATATTGAGTATTTAACATCGCAGTGCATTCCTTTCTTCGAAGTTTATTCTGGTACTACATGTGATGCATATATATGTGCATATTATATTCTGTTAATTTGGCATGTGAATATTCTGTTTAACGTTATAATATAAACTTGTAAGAATCTTTTTAGAACAATTTATTTTATCATGTGGGCATCGATATCTCTGCTTTTATTCTTGTCTTATATTAATTGAGATCGTTAATATTGGATGTTGCTTATAAGAACAAACAATTATAACTATTCATTTAACGAAATTCTTGTCTTCGTTAAATTTACTAAAATAATCTATTATAGGTAATTATGTAATACTTTGGGTAATTATTCCAAGCTTAATATACAGGGTGATTCATGAATGCATGTCAATACTTCAGGGGGTAAATCTACAAACTAATATAAGTAAAAATATATATGTATAATATATTTTTGTTGTTGTATTGTATATATAATAGTTATACCTAAAACATATATTTATAGTAGTCTTTGCATAAATTTTTAAAACTTTTTAAATCATAAAACTAAAGCTTGTGTACATTTACATAGTCTTCAAATGGGCCTTCCGTTTTACCCTACCACTTGAGCGAGGCGAATATTCCCATACGTCCGGCAAATCTCACATTTCTTTGTTGCCAAATATTTTTCTCAACAAAGTCTTTGATTTTCTTATAGTCTAAGGTCCACTCAAGACTCCTACTCAAGTCCCGTGTCTTTTTTCCATCCGGTTTTATGCTATCACCGTCCAAAGTTAGGCGCCCCATTTTACCCTACTTTCCCCTACCTTAAGTAGTTTTCGAGTTATGGATGATTAAAGAAAATGTCTCGAAGTTTTGTCGACTTCATATCCGTGGATATTGTTTGTAAACAGTGGGTAAGATAAAACCGTACTAAGGCGTACAGTAGCGTGCTGTTGAGGCACGAGGCGGACACTTCGAACATTTTCTTTAAACATTCATAACTCGAAAACTAACAATAAGGTCGGGGAAAGTTCCCTAATTTGGAGCGGATCCTAAATTGCACCAAGGTCTTTATTCGCATATAGATTGAGTTGGGCGACATTAGGGGGGTGGGGGGTGAAATTAACCCCTGAAAATTCGGCTATTTTCCGATTTTGTGTTATAACTCGCGAACGGTAAGAGATAGAAAAAAAGTTTCAAGACAAAAGTTACTTCTTTTAATTAGATCTACAATTTGGTAAAAATATTATTTTACAGTTCACGAGTTATAACACAAAATCGGAAACTAACCGGATTTTCGGGGGTCAATTACACCCCATTCGAGCGAATTTGGGCAACAAACAAAAATTGCGTTGTAATCAGGAGGAAATTCCCTACATATTCCCAAAGTTTCAGAATTTTTAGAATTTCCGGCTTCGGGATCTTCCCTTGTTAGTAATGGTAATTATACAGATGAGGGTCCACTTCACCGATTTCAATGATTTTTGAATATGTTGTCAGGGTCATGATTCTGAGCAGTTTTTTCCTATACATATAACCCCCGCTCGGCTTTAGTTTTCGAGATATTCGTGAGAAAACTTTTGACATTTTTACTTTCATGTGGGCTACGTGCCGCTTAGGTTAGGGTTAACCCGAGCAGCAGAGTAACATCCCGACAAGTAGGGAATACAATCCCGGTCATTACTTACTATCCCGGGATTGCGGGATTATTTAAAGTCCATTTCAGGATTCCGGGACCAATCCCGCGATTGGGTAATAGAAAATTTCAGTAATTAAAATGGTTTATTATGCGTTAAAATTCTAAATCTTTATTTAATGTAAACAAACTTACTTTCTATCATTAGTCTCAAACATAAACTAGAATTATTTTTAACAATAAAAACAGTAGAACAATGAAGAATAATAAAGTCTGAATAAGCAGGTAATATCAGTAAACCATTATGAAGATTTGTGGAAATGCGAACGAAGAAATAGCAAAGCAACTAAAGTATATATCTACAATGTTTCGACTTTACGTGATCAGACAAGTTGCGATTTGCAACTAGCGCGATTTCGAAATAGCGGAAGGCGAGAATATCATTGTAAAAATAAATATAGTTTAGTTAGTTATATGCGATTTAATATTATTATTTAAATAAATCATTATTATTATTATTGTCCTTATTATCTATTATAAAATGGCTATGTTTATTTATTCTGTTTATTTTTATATTTTTCAGGTGCCCGTAAAGTAATTCACATTTTTAAAAAATCCCGAAATCCTCGGGGTTAGTTATATCAAACCCCGGGATTTTTGGAATCCCAAAAACAGCCGGGATTGTATTCCCTACCGACAAGCAATATACATACTCTTTCGACAGCGGTAAATAGATAGACAACACACTAGCAACTTGCGCATGCGCACAATCCACGAGTTGCTGGTTTAAATCAGGGAGTGGAAACTCCAGCAAAACTTTCGGTTTAGTATTTGCACGCCCTCTAAAATATGAAAGATTCTGTTTGAACTAAAATTCAATATGGCGGCTCATGCCGGCAAAATTAAATATACTCAGAATCTGCGTATTGTAATATGTAGAATAAGAAATACATTTGTTGGCTCGTTAAGAAGATTTAGATATGAAATTCAGGTGTTGGGAAAAATATTTAATTAAATTTGCAGTAATTGAATTTAATTAAATATTTCACATTCACGTGAAGTTTCTTATCTAAACCTTCCCCATCTTTTCAGTTATTATTGGCATAATTGAACATTATTTTGCCAACAATAATTGATAATGCCAACAAATGTATCTCTTACCCTACATTTTGTATAAGATACTTAAATGTAAAAAATACAAGTAGAGGTAAGAAGTAGTGAGTGGCTCAGATTTTTCTTTGATAAATGTTCCTTATATTGAATTTAACAGTTTGCTTAAATGCTATAGTGCTAAATAATTACATTAATTACCTATATTACATTGTTCATTTATGTACATATATATTCCTTCGTACGCGACCTCCATATACATGGTGTTCCTCTACCTATGGTCAATACTTTGGGGGATAATCCAAAGTGACGAATTTGCGGTAGAGGCTTCGGTTTCGAAAAAATAGACTTTGAATTTCACCTAAATATGCATGCATCGTAGGTGCTTGAGAGGCACGCGGAGGTCAGGGGAATGTCCTATGGGCAGTATACTGTCGCCATCGTATCCAGATTTCGCCCCAAGCAGGAACCGACGAGTTCTATAAACAACATAAAGGACACTTTACTTACTATTATCGTAATTATCATAATTATTACTACTATTACATCATGCATACCTGTGACGCCCCTACCAGCCTGACGCACTTTGTTTGAAGCGTACTTGGCCCCCTTACGTGTGCAAATAATTTGCAACGTAGATCCTCCTCTGCATCTTTTCTTCTGTTTTTTGTCTGTCTGCTCCTGTGAACATAAAGAGTGAATTAAATTTATTATTTTCTTTAATAGAGTTTATAACCTAAAAATACAAAAACATCACGAAAATTAAAAAAAAAACAAGTGTCTTAAATGTAACTCGAACCGTATATAAAACTTTCCTACCTGTCACCGTCTTTGCAGTTGCTCCATTCTTCTGCACATTCATTTTAAATGAAACAGTAAACACAAGTAAATACCTAATAGGGTAGATGTCCCAATTACTGCCAGTGTCCCAATTACTGCCACTTATTATAACTATTATAATAACTATTATAATAACTATTATAATAACTATTATAATAACTATTATAATAACTATTATAATAACTATTATAATAACTATTTTTTGTACATTTATTTTTATACGTTACGCTTTTATTACATATAATAAATCAAGTGGCAGTAATTGGGACACTGGCAGTAATTGGGACATCTACCCTACTTAGCGTTTCACTCACGTTTTACTTGATTTCACTTATAAGACAGTATGTGTCTCAGCCGGTCGTGTATGTACAGACACAAACACAACTATAATGCGACATCAGCGCCCTCTAATCTATGAAAGAATGCTTCTTCCGGTCTGAACGCTATCTCGGAAGTTCCCTATTCAGTTTCCACGCACTGGTTTAAATCCTCACGACCATTCATTTCTAGAACACTTTTTTTTTATCTTAAATCTCTCAAAAGTGGGCGGCCCCGCTCACGGGGGTGGAGGCGCTAAACAAATTTAGCCCCAATCAACTACCAATCAGGGTTAAAATAGGAAACACAATGAAGCTAACCTATAACTAGTATAACTTTTTTGTAAAGGGGGACCCCCAACTAAAATCCACGAGGAAGCAGCTTTTCTACAAGTTCACCTAACTTCACCGGCATTAGGGTTTAAAAACCGTATCTTTTCTATAAATTTGTAAAATTCGAAAAGTGATTTTTAAATTTAAAAAAAAAACGGTTTTATATACTGGAATTAATATGTAAAAATGAAATAATCATTTCATTAAAAACGTTAACATTTTGACTTGAAAATTGCCTCGGACACAAGCATATTGTAATAGGTAACAGTTTACTGTGAAACTAATCTTCATGAGTTCATCTTTTCGGAAGAAAAATACTAAATGAAATAAAGATTTATAATTCATATTATGTACGGATTTTTAGTTATTTTACATTTTTTCATTTGGTTTTGTATGCAGTGTATTTTATTGTTACATTTTTGTAGATCCAAAAATATTAAAAAAATTACATTTTTTAAAATAAGTACAAATATTTATTTTCTATTTTAATTATATTTTTTTGTGAAAATTCGAAAATCGCTTTAACCAGTTTCTTGGGAATAGTGGAATTCTTCAAAAGTCGGTTTTTGTATAAACCATAGTAGACCACATCAAAGTAAAAATGTCAAAAGTGTGTTCATGAATATCTCGAAATCTAAATGTTCTAGGAACACAAAAATAAGTATCTAGGATACTAAAAGAAATATTTTAAATTATGTATATCACTATAGTGTTTTCATGTTTATTGTCATATCGTATCTTAACTTGCTCCTTCTCGAACCTGTATTTATATGTCACAGTAATAATTTTCCATTGAGTATCGAAATCTTCCTTTGTCAGAAACTATAGTACGTAAATTAGATTAAAGTAGGAAATTGCGACCTAAATTCATCGTGTGTAGCTCTCGAAATAAAATTTCGCGTTTTATTCTACTTGATCCTGGATCGTCGCAATTTATTTCCGACAGTGTAATAACGTGAATACGGATTTTAATGTTTACAAGAAGTTAAGAAGTATCTACGTCGAATGAATAGAAAATTCTGTGGAACGTAAAATTAATTTGACATATCGTATAAATTTTCCGACAAAACACTTTATAGAATTTTTCAATGAAAAGGACACAATGGACGCTTCCCTGTGCCTTACATGCAAAACCCTAGGCATCCTTGGTTTGATTATCGTACCGAACGGTACCGAAGGGTCAAAGAATGTCTTCAGTAACCGTCCTCATCTATGCAGGAAAGTTAGACCGACTCGAGACTATCGTGCGATCTGAATCACAATCTTCCGTCACACCAGGATTCCGAGAGGACAACGATAAGCGTTTCTGTGATGACCGTTTTCACCCCTCGGCGTCGAAAGGTCGCAACTCTCGCTCGGCCGTCGTCTTTAGAGAATCTTTTATATCTTCTGGGCTTTGTTATAAATTAAATTGGAACCCCCTCTGGTTTCTCCATTTATTATGCAATATTTCTGTCAACGTCTTCCACTTTGCTTGACCTCCTTTTTGTCACCGAAGGCAAAGCGATTGCATATCAGTTTGTTAAGCGTCAAAATAAATACTAATTTTATTATAGTGGTTATAAACATATTCCCTTGTTGCCTAATGTAGATGTATGAGACACAGAGTTGGGCATTATCTAGATAAAAAATTATTTAAATAACGGTCGAATAAATGATACTTTATCTTTATTCGTTATTCGAGGCTGGAATAATCGAAGTTATCTTTATTCGAAGAGCAACGAATAAATAATTTTAATGGATGAGAATTTATTCGACGAGTAAAGATAATTTTTTTATTCGGTGGGAATTTATTCGACGAATGAAGATAATTTTTGTATTCGATGAAATTTTATTCGACGAATAACGATAGTTTTTTATTCGAAGGTTTTATTCAATAAATTTTTCATCCGTAGCATTTATCTTTTCGAAGCCTTCGAATAAAGCCACGAATAACTTTCGTCAGCGTCGAGCCCGACGGCTCGAATAAACACGCTCGATAACATGCACTATAAAGATAACTTCGATTATTCGAGCCTCGAATAACGAATAAAAATTATTTATCTTCTGTTCGTTATTTGAGATTTTTACTTAGATAAACTTTTGCCCAACTCTGATGAGACAGAATTGACTGGTAACAGTCCGTTGAGAACCACTGCGATAGAGGGATGCGTGAGATAGATACGCTCGCAGGTAGATGTACGAGTCCCCCCTCGTAGTGAATTAAGTAGATCATGCCCGGCCCAATCCCCGGCTTATTGAATCCCTCTCGCTCGAAAAGTGACCAGAATTTCACTTATTACCCTCCTAATCTCCCTGGAGGGTATTGCGTTTATACTCACATCACTGTCCCTCGGTGTAATCGTGCCAACGTTTTGATCGTGCCATCACGATCACGTCCCATTTACCATTACTAAAATACAGACGTATCGAAATAATAAATAATTAGTCAACAATATCATGCTAAAAAATAAGCTAAATTTATTGAAATTAAAGAAAGAAAGCTTTGACATTTTTATCGTTCAATCGTCCATCTGCCCGTTATATTAAATAACTATGATCGTTTACACCAAAGCGTAAGGTGTATAACGTAAAAATAGTGTGAAACGTAAGAATGATTATACTTGGAAAATTAAGAGCTTCTAAACATGCCTATTATAACTTTTCTAACAATTTTTTGTATGTTTTTCTGTTAAAAGATTACATTAAATTCACTTTTACTTTACGCCCAATTTCCTGTAGAAGATACGTTTCTATACCAACGCTGCAATAAACGTGTTTGCAATGTACGTTGTCCCTCGATTTACTCTGCCGTTTAATACATTCAATCTCGTTTTAATGCAAATTCGACGAAATGTTTTTTTTTTTACCGTAGCATAGGAAAAAGGAAATCAACGACACCGATCAATTAAGCGATTTGTTTAGAACCCGTTCGCGTCTGCTTCGTTATTTATACACGAGGGCAGCCGATAACTAACAACCGACAATCGACATTCACTATGTTATTAATGAAGCGATCTTTATTTAAACCCCTATCCTCACCCATCTAAGCCGATATGATCACGGCTCAGAGGACACGAATAATGCATCCCACGAAGCCTCTGTTTATCTCTTGTTCTGCTCGTAAAAGGAAAACAGAGGAGGGCTGAGAAAGAATGAGGAAGAAAGAACAAAAGACGAGCTCTGTGAAAAGTAAGAATGGCGCTAATTTAAAAATATTCCGAGCCCTACGTGAAGATATGAATCATTAACTGTGACGTAGAATAGGAAATTTAATATAAGGGTGCGGGAAAAATTGCGGCACAAACGACAACAGACTTTTTCCACCTGGGGAAACAAATTGTTTCTTGAGAAGCTTTGAAATTTCATCAGGTGAAAAACGGAGTTGCTAGAGAATATTAAATCAAATCCCTGAGTATTAAATCTCCTTATTTTATTAATTTGAAATTATTTAAAATGTATTACGTTTTTAATACATTATGAGCAGTAATTTTTAGTTGGCGATGTTAGTTCTTAACGCAAAAGAATGTCCTTCGTGTTATTAGAAATATTAAAAAGGGTCGTCAGGGCATCTCGAAGAATGATGTAGTTTTTTCGGGTGAAAAATGCTATGTTTAAAATGTTCAACTTTAAGTCTTCTTTCCTATTACAATTTTTATTAACTTTTATTAAAATTAGACGGATGGACATTTAGGCAGTAGAATACATTCAGTAGATATCGAATATGAGAAAGGTGATTTTTTTTGGTCGAATGTCAATATATATCCACCCCAAACCGATATCGCTGACGGCGATTCATCGTTGCCAGGTTATATACCACGGCGCATGCGCATTTCGTGCGATTGGGACTCTACATCTATCACTCGTGTGAGTACGATGTTTGCCACGATTAGGGCTGCCATCCGTAAAATTGCTAATCTAGGACAGAGAGCATTAAAACCCCGGAACATTTCCACATGAAACCCGGACACTTTGAACTATTTCTTATATTAGGTATGTAGGAGCCGGAAAAAAAAGGAAAGCCGCGGTGCCGGGATTCGAACCCGGGCCGTCCGCGTGCTGGCCAGCCGCCTAACCGATTCACCCGCGCCGACATCCCGCGGTTCCTTAGTTCCGAACTCCTACTTAAGGGGTTAGGCCACCTTGGACGGAGCAAAATTGCAGTCATTTTCGGCATTTTTTTTTAGGAAGATAATAAAATAAACAGAAAATTTAATATGAAGCCTGTTATTATACAACTCTCGCCGGAAATTTTTTTTTTCTTACAAAATGGCGGCGGTAGAGCCGTGATACGCAAGATCTTGTGGAGCGACGTTTTCCACGGTGTTCAATCTCACGGCTATACCGTTTGACTTAGAATAAAAAACCAAAAAGATTTATTTTCTGCATGCCTAAAACTAGGGAAGTACGTAGCGGTTTTCCGATATCTTGAATATGTTTTTTGCAATTGACACTTTTATAAAAAAAGATACACTTTTTCTCCCCATGGTGACCATTTCGAGACAAATTAATGTTTCTGGATTTCCGTACGTACTTCCTTAGTTTTAGGCATGCAGAAAATAAATCTCTTTGGTTTTGTGTTCTAGGTCAAACGGTATAGCCGTGAGATTGAACACCGTGGAAAACGTCGCTCCTCAAGATCTTGCGTATCACGGCTCTACCGCCGCCATTTTGTAAGAAAAAAAATACGATTTTTTCCGGCGAGAGTTGTATAATAACAGGCTTCATATTAAAGTTTCTGTTCATTTCATTGTCTTGCTAAAAAAAATGCCAAAAATGACTGCAAATTCGCTCCGTCCAAGGTGGCCTAACCCCTTAACCCTTTCGCACCGGACGGGACATATGCTGTCCCAGTCTGGAAAATTTTTGATATTACGGCTGGGACAACATATGTCCCAGTTACTGAAAAACATCTAGGACAGAAAATAACGCCAAGTTGGGCCTCCAAACTGATTCTAAGGCCGTCTCAATCGTTCTGAGTCCATAAATTTCTCATCTCAATCGTTCCCGATCTAATCAAGCAAGCGACAACTGTCAAGGTTGCTCAGTTGATGATTCTCATTTCTTACGTCAATGAGAATGTATCGCAAATGAAACTCGGTCGAGGTGGCGCACTGATCGTAGTGTTCTGAGCATGCGCGTGATGACGCCGTAATTGTTAATTCCGAAAAAGGTTTATAAATAAATATGTTAAGAAAAATGTTAACGCAAATGTACATGAAAATGTTAACGCAAATGTACATGAAAATGTTAATGCAAATGTACATGAAAATGTTAACGCAAATGTACATGAAAATGTTAATAAAAAAACGTTGCCTAAGATAATCATTAAAATGTTAATCAAAATGTTAAGCAAAATGTCAATAAAAATGAGCTATTGACTCTAGGATTCCGGCCGGGACATACCCTGTCCCGGGGTTCAGATGCTTTGGGTTTACGGCGGGACATATGCTGTCCCATCAATGAAGCTTGTGAAATCATTGTTGTTGATGGTGCGCTGTTATGGGGACGTTTATGTGTCTCCAAGACCTTCAACCTTTTAGGCATAAAAGTTATTTTATCCAATAATCGCTTGGAGGAGAAATAACTGATCCCGGCAATGGGGCGCACTCGGACTGATTTTCCGCCGTATTGAAAGGGTTAACCGACGCCACCTATGGGCCAACTGGCACCATAGGCCGCCTTCTTTTTCTCCGAGCGCCAAGCGCCTACAGGTACAATATCCCAAGACAAAGATATCTGTAAATTATACATAGACTGTAATGTAAGAAAAAGCTAAGAGTCAATGAGAGTCAAGACTGGTATTGATTTGATGGTTATATATTTTGCACAGAATGTAACTACGCCTCCAAACGTGTACCCGTTTGAGAAACTGCAGGGACTGTCCGTCTGCCGAAGTCACGGCCCACGGGCCGAGTTGGTTTTACCACTCCCCTCGGCCCTTGAAACAATCTATGACCGGCGAATGCGTTATACCTTAGAGCATATATACATGGAGGTTTCATGGCCTCTTGTCTCCCGTGGATCCAGTTGCCTACCAACATCGTGCGAGAGAGAAAGCATCGTTGCGAACTGGTGCGAGAGAGTGCAGTATAGAGGAATAATCGACCGTAATGCGCATGCGCCGATATCGTGCGAGCGAGAGAATCTATACTTCACTCTCTCGCACCAGTTCGCACGATGCTTTCTCTCTCGCACGATATCGGCGCATGCGCGTTACGGTCGATTATTCCTCTATACTCCACTCTCTCGCAGCAGTTCGCACGATGTCATTCTCTCTCGCACCATGTTGGCGACAGTTTCACGCTTTCAATGAGACATCCATGTATATATGCTCTAAGGGTTATACGCCGTAGCCGTTGCACCATAAACAGACCCACGATCCATCGACCAGCTTGATCCGCTCAGCGCCGAATTGACTTACAGTAACCGCAATCAAGAAATAAAGATAAAATATTTATGATTTTTTGAGCGGGCAGCATCGAAGAACCCAGATCACTACAAAAAACCCCCCCGGACGTCCTAAAAAAGAGGACAAATCCGGGGAATCCCGGACGGATGGCAGTCCTAGCCACAATGCTCTCAATGCGGCTTCTATAGTATAGTAGGTATATGTTCTAAGCGTTGGCCCTTCGGAAACTCAGGGTTTATGATAACCGCAATTGCTATTGAGGCCGTAAAGAAATGTCTCGAACGGATAAAAGATGCTTTATTCAAAATTCAATGCCGAAACGAACGGGAAGCGGCTTTCTCAAAAATAGCTCCGCTGGCGCATATGTCATAAACCGCACTGACCATTTGCACACAAACTGTTCGTATTTGGTTAGGTTAGGTTAGTGTGGTGCCGATGGCCGCTACAAACAAAAATATGTTTTGTAAATACAGTACAGTATATGCTGTCCAGTAGGGTAACGAATCTAGTACGATTGACTGAGTTTTACGGGCGACTTAGGCCAGATCCACACTATCGGTCCGGTCTCGATCAAAATCACATCCGTGAGCGTCCGCACTATCAATCCGGGCGAGTGTGGACGCTCAGGGATGTGAATTTGATCGAGACCGGACCGTGACTGGACCGATAGTGTGGATCGGGCCTTAATCTCCCGACGTTATTCACATTATTTTTAAGGATACCGCAGTGGATATTAAAGCCACCACTTCTGCATTCCGTATCATTTATAGTAGTTTAAATAACATTGTGTTTTGACTCATTCTAGTTAAGGAAATCTAAGGAATCCATTGGTACCACTTTCATGAAGCTACAATGATAGATCACTTGAAAATTTCAGTAGTGTACGACTCACTACGAGCGCCCAGCTTATCACTCGGGCGTCGAGAGTTCGGATGTGCTGCATCTCTGACCTGCGTAAAGAAAAAATGTTGGCGGGGACCCGCGAGCCCTTAACCGGATAGTACTAGCGTGAGTAGAACTTTACTTGTCCGTAGCTAAAGCCAAGGTAAGTATCGCACAGATCAGTAACCTGTACGAAACATCGGGAATCAGAACAAAAGACACGATCTCTGTCTTTGGGAGGAAGTTCGGCAAGGACTTCAAGGCTGACCAAGCTGCTGAGGACAATAGCTCCGGCTACGATGAACGTTCCTCAGCGGTGTAGGTCGCCTCCTTCACAAATGGCACGCAGATGTGAACCCTTGAGAAATGCGCGGAAAGCACAGCACTCCTAGCATTTTGGTGGGAAGCATAGTTATCCGGAAAGAGTGGAGGATCAATATGGGGGGCATCGATCCTCGCTAAATTGGACGGAAGAAGGATTCTTGAGCTATCTTCGCCAGCGACTGCAATACTTTGTCTCAAGGGCGTACCCTGTAACGACCCTGCTGCAGGATCGCGCTGTAATACAGAGGTACTACTTACTAAAACAAACAGTATAACACTGTCCTTTAACAGCGTAAACTACAGACCAAAGTGAGACATGAGTGCTTTAAACTTTTTTATTTCAAACCTCTGAATAAAAATTAGGTTGTAACGGGCCATTGTTTATGGTTTATCGAACGAAGAGGAATAAGCCTGCAGCTTGCAGCAAACGAGGAATGAGCCTAAAGTAAGTTAATACCACATGTTTACTAAATTATTTTATAACGAGTGCGAGACCAAATGTCTCCAATAGTAGGGGAAGGTAGCCTAATTTGGACCATCGCCTAATTTAGACCACTATGATATCCAAAGACTGCTGAAGTCTGTGCGATTTTGGATAGGCATCTTGTTATACGTAGATGTAGACGAGGTTAATGCAATTGTGTTTGGGTAGAAACGCCTCGCGGTTGCTTTGAGAGAGGAGTTATTTGTTTGTCTATGTAGACAACTAGTTATTTCGACGTAAGAGTGAATGCCCTTGATTCGTCTAAACGTAAGTAATTACAAGTCTTATTATCTCATTACAAACCTTACTTATTTATCTATAATTTCCACTTACAATTTTGAGAGGTTATGTTCGATTTAGGTTTCTGTTCAATGTTAAACATTAAATATTCAAGTTGCCTAAGTTGGACCGGTCCAATTTCGGCAATGACATTTGTAACGCTCTTTTATAAGCATATTAAAATTGAAAAAATATTTTCAGGGTTACAATGTCAAAATACAAAAAAGAACAAAAAATACAAAAAAAAATAAAACAATAGCCCAGAAGGCAGTAGAAATAACCAGCAGTCCTTATAAATCGCAGTTAAAGCAAAAAATTTAAAAAATTAGTTCACCAAACTTTAACAAAATACAGAAAAATAAAAAATAAACTGGTGATTCATGGTTTTGTAGATTGTGCGAAGAAACCAAAGAAGAAGAAATGATACAATGCATTAAATGCCACACTTGGATACATACTCGGTGTGCTGGAGTTAGTGCTAGAATTAAAAGGTTCTTTTGTTCCAATTGTCGTTAAGAAAGCTAATGGCCCAAATTAGGAGCCTAGCGGTTCAATTTAGGCAACCGGCTTCCTAATTTGGACCGATGACAGGATTTTTTTAAACTCATTTTTCAGGATTATAAATATTTTTTAAAATTTAATAGATTGTATTATTTTGAAGGTACACTTAGTGAGTTTCTTTTCTACTACATAATTTTTATTGACACTTCTTATTTATCTCTATATACTGAAACATATAAAAATGGTCCAAATTAGGCTACCTTCCCCTACACTTGCGATAAACTGAGGTCCGATGACAGACTATTTTGGATACCGCGAAAATGGTCGTGCCATGGGACTAATGTCCGGGGAATACATATAAAGACGGATTTACACATATCAGTTCTCCGACAGTTCGGTGTCAGTGTCAGTGGTAAAAAATATCGTATCCCTGTTTTGGAATAGGGCAGTTCACACTTGACGTGTCGCACACACGTGGTCACTGGCAAGTGTGAATCCGCCTTAACCAAAAGTTTCGTACGATTTTTGGACCATATTTTCCACCTCCCAGCCAGAAAGTCAGAAGGAGGAACTTTGTCGCGATCAGTAATATTCAAACGAGCGTGCAAAACTCCACCGTCTAGACTCTACAGATACACGACTCTTAAAAAAAATGTATAAATATATGGAAACTGGTACAGAAAACATTAAGTATCTGTCACACAGTGAGTATTAGTATATCCGTGTATCTTGTAAATAAAACTAATTACAGCACGCACGTCGAGTCGTAATCAATTATTATACCCAAGTATACTGTATTGTGTGTTCATCCCTTGTGTGGTGAAACCGGTCACTGCAAGTAGAGAATGTTTATGTTTGATGGCTGTTAGGTATGCCTTACAAGGGAAGATCGCGAACCTGAAAATTCCAAAAATTCTGAAACTTTGTGAATATGTAGTGGATTTCCTCCTGATTACAGCGCAATTTTTGTTTGTTGCCCAAATTCATTCGAAAGGGGTGAAATTAACCCCTGAAAATTCGGCTATTTTCAGATTTTGTGTTATAACTCGCGAACTCGAAGAGATAGAAAAAAGTTTCAAGACAAAAGTTAGTTCTTTTAATTAGATCTATCATTTGGTTCACTCGATGGGGGTGAAATTAACCCCTGAAAATTCGGCTATTTTCTGATTTTGTGTTATAACTCGCGAACTCGAAGAGATAGAAAAAAAGTTTCAAGACAAAAGTTAGTTCTTTTAATTAGATCTATCATTTGGTTCACTCGATGGGGGTGAAATTAACCCCTGAAAATTCGGCTATTTTCTGATTTTGTGTTATAACTCGCGAACTCGAAGAGATAGAAAAAAAGTTTCAAGACAAAAGTTACTTCTTTTAATTAGATCTATCATTTGGTTCACTCGGCGGGGGTGAAATTAACCCCCCAAAATTATTTTGTTATAACTCGCGAACTCTAAGATATAGAAAAAAAGTTTCAAGACAAAAGTTACTTCTCTTAATTAGATCTATCATTTGGTTCACTCGGCGGGGGTGAAATTAACCCCTGAAAATTCGGCTACTTTCAGATTCTGTGTTATAACTCGCGAACTCTAAGATATAGAAAAAAGTTTCAAGACAAAAGTTACTTCTCTTAATTAGATCTATCATTTTGCTCACTCGACGGGGGTGAAATTAACCCCTCAAAATTCGGCTATTTTCAGATTTTGTTATAACTCGCGAACTCTAAGATATAGAAAAAAGTTTCAAGACAAAAGTTACTTCTTTTAATTAGATCTATCATTTGGTTCACTCGACGGGGGTGAAATTAACCCCCCAAAATTATTTTGGTATAACTCGCGAACTCTAAGATATAGAAAAAAAGTTTCAAGACAAAAGTTACTTCTTTTAATTAGGTCTATCATTTGGTAAAAAAATTATTTTACAGCTCCCGAGTTATAACACAAAATCGGAAAATAACCGGATTGTCAGGTGTCAATTACACCCCATTAGAGTGAATTTGGGCAGCAAACAAAAATTGCGTTGTAATCAGGAGGAAATCCCCTATATATTCACGAAGTTTCACAATTTTTTGAATTTCCGGGTTCGGCATGTTCCCTTCTTACAAGGAAAGTTTGGCAAACCCGGAAATTCAGAAAATTATGAAACTCGGTGTGCAAGTAGAGTAGTTCATACGTAACGCAACTCTATTTTTTGTTGGTGCCATAATGCACTTTTTGGGGGTGAAGTCACCCCTTGAAAAAAGTGCAGAATTTTCTTTTCCGTGGAATATCTCGGGAAGGGTGAGAGATATCGAAAAGAAGTTTAAACAAAAATTGCATCCTTTTTTTATATCTACAAAACCGCGTAAAAGTAATTATGGAATTAAGGATTGGTGGTGGGGGTAACTTGAAAAATATGGATTTTTCGAAAATTATCTTTATGCAATTTTGTAGATACAAAAGTAAGATGCAACATTTGTTTATACTATTTTTCGATATCTCTCACCGCTCTCGAGATATTCCACGGAAAAGAAAATTCTGCATTTTTTTCAAGGGGTGATTTCGCCCCCAAAAATTGCATTATGGCACCAACAAAAAATAGAGTTGCGTTACGGATGAACTACTCTACTTGCACACCGAGCTTCATAATTTTCTGAATTTCCGGGTTGCCGAACTTCCCTTGTTAGTGACACAGGATCAATAAGGAATCCCCGCAACACTATTATATAGATTAGAAAGAATATGAATATTGAAGGAGCTGACTTCGCTGTTTAGTTCAAATCCTCTATTGCGGGTGGCACTGTCGACACGCTGTCATAATATATTTTAAAGGTATTGAAGCATATGACAAAACAATAAAATAAAATTACTGTACATAATTATAACTTATCACAGTAATAAAAACGTGTTTAAAACGTAAGTGTTGTTTGCACCACAATCACTTTGTTGTTCATGACATGAAAATCGGCATGTGTCACTTAAGCGATACCCCTTATCAAGGTAAACTCGACGTGGAGGATATCGAGACGTAGATGAACGTAGTCGATTAACTACCGACCACAAAGCGACGATCGCTTCTGGACAAGTGAACGGATACTACGCCCTATTTTGCTTAATGTAGTGGGATTGGTAAGGAGATATGAGGAGAAGAATAATAAAGATACTGTGGCTGTATATTAGTATTTATATACCACTAAATCTCAAAAGAACCCACGAAATTTTCTATTCTCCTTTATTGCAAATTCGATATCAAAAGTAAACAAATCATGATGGCCTGGGGGAAAAAACACGTATTGCATATTTGGAACAATTCCATCAAATCGGGCAAATCCTCTTTGCACATATGAGCCTACGGCAACTCATCACTACGACTTCCGATTGTGTTAACAAGCCTCCGAGCGCGCGGAACACCAGCAGCTCATTGGCCTAACTAGCGACAGCGATGATCCAGCCGACATAGCCATGGCTACAGGTCCACGCATTTCTCATCCATTGTGCTATATTTAGAAAATTATTATTGTAAGGTACAGAGTGAGTTGAATGTTCTGTCACTAGAGACAAAAGTAAGCCTGTACATACAGTGACTTGTACCGCGAGAAAGTGCCACAATTCCTACACATCTGATTTTTTTTTACGTATTTCCATAGGGTGAACCTTAAGGGGACATTCTACTCTCTCGGCCGAAAAATCGGCCACTTTTCGGTGATGGTTTTTATAACGAAGTAAACACTTAATGTTTTCGAATTTCTGGGGGTATATTTTACCACTCTTGAAATACAAGAAAAAATCTTTGTTGTTGGTTTATTCATTTGTTTACACAAATATTTCGCAGTGAAGTTGGCGGCATCAGAATTGCCGGCGGTTGAAATTTCGGACGACTGGATCATCGGAAATAAAAAAAACCAAACATATTTTTAATCCGCGGGAGTACGGTTATCGCGCTTACCACGAAAGAACAATTTTGGACCAAAATTATTAAAATGGCGGTCGATCAAAGTTGAAAGTACCGAAAAGGGCATTTCTTTTCTATAAAATGTGAGAAAATATTAAAAAATCTTAAGATATTTGTGCTAAGCGGGATAGCCACTAATGTGTAGAATAACATATTAAAATTTTTGATTAATTGGTCATGGAGTTTTTTTTTTATCACAACCGCCAACTAAGAAAATGTTGTTTCGAGAAAAACGCGTTTGAAGTTTTGAGAACCAGGCCGCTGACGCTACAAATACCTATAACATTGAAAATACATCGAATTTCGCTCCAAAAATTTAGGAGGATATTGTAGAAGGTGCATTCTTCCAGCAAAACAAAAGTCGAATGTTTTGAGGCCGAGAGAGTAGAATGTCCCCTTAAGAATATGTTTCCAAAGTTTTCTGCAAAAATTCAAAGAATTGACGAAGTTATAAAATAAACGTTTATGTTATCGGAAGAACTGCAGGGACTGAAATATATAAGTTACATAGATGTGCATCGTACAGCGCTGGTGGTTTTTGAAAAAGGTGAAATTCTTTTATAAGAATATAGTTCAATACAATACTGATACACTAAAAGTTCGTAGCTCTCACAATTAAATTTTCTATAATTATCTGCCGATCTTACAGATATACAATTCCTACATAGGTACATACATAGGTTATGTACATATACGTTTTGCTACACTGTCTCTGGGTCTTAAACATATGTTATGGCATTTGGCCGCCAGGCGGCGCTGCTGTAGAATAGCAAGAAAAGAAACAGGAACTATAAGGCTGTATATTCTAAAGAAATCAAATCCTCCTAAGCCGTTCCGTATGCCGCTATGTATTAGGCATACGTAAACAAGACTTAACAATAAAAAAATAAAACCCAGTCCTTTGCAAAAGTGAAATAAAAAATAAAATTGAAAATTTAAAAAACCCACTACAATGTAAGCAAAACTAAACAATAAAATATAAAACACAGTCCTCTGAAAAGAGTGAAATAATAAAGGTAACAATATTAATTAATTATCAGCCATGGTGCATCATTTATATCTCGGAGGTGATGAAATTGTTGAACGATATAACCACATACACAGTTAGTAAATTTGAATATACATGTACTTTTGAGAAGAGATCAAACTCTATCATTTCGAATATGGTGAAAAAGAAACAGATCAATGAACAGACAGGGAAGCTTCTAAAGACTAACAACGCTATTATACCCAGAGCGTAAGCGCTTCCAAAAACTCACAAAGAAAACTTGGCTTGGAGAATTATCGTTTCTTCTATCGGTGGTCCCACTTATAAATTATCCAGTTTCCTAGCTGGCATACTTTCTAAGATAGTAGGTAAATCTACACACCACACTGTTGATAGCTGGCAATTCTGTAATGAAATTAGGAAAATACATATTGAAGATTCAATGCGATTGGTGTCTCTAGATGTCGTATCTCTTTTTACGAATGTACCTGTTGATCTAGCTTTACAGGTATTACACCATCGTTGGACAGAAATTGCACAGCACACCAATATTAGCAGAGATGATTTTCTCCAAGCCGTGAAATTTGTGTTGGAGGCCAACATCTTTTCCTTCGATGGAGTTTTTTACAAGCAAGTTTTTGGAACAGCTATGGGATCTCCAATTTCCCCTGTCATCGCCAATTTGGTGATGGTAAGGTTAGAGACTATCTCTAACTCGAAGGTACCATTTCAACTTAAATTTTATAAAAGATATGTGGATGATATTATTACATGCATTAAATTAGAAGATTTGCCAATATTGCTCGATACATTTAATAGTTTCCACAATAGACTTCAATTTACTTATGAGGTTGAAAAAGATTCTTGTTTAAGCTTTCTGGATACATTGGTTATTAGATCAAACAACAAACTTAGCACCAATTGGTATCACAAACCGAGTTGGTCGGGTAGATACATAAACTTTTTTTCGGTTCATCCCATGCAACATAAGGTGGGATTAATAAAGGGATTAATAGATCGCGCAATTTTACTCTCTGACCCTGAATTTCGACCAGCTAACCTACTCCTCATTAAAGATACTCTAAAACGTAATGGTTATACCATAGAAATGGTCTCAACAATAATCCCTGACCGCGTTTTTGAGATTTACCATCCGGCATTGATGAAAAAACGTAAGGAGGAAAAAGCCAAAAAAATAGGACCGATTAGTTGGAAGAATACCGCGGTCGTACCATTTAGCAATAATATTTCTAATGATATTAAAAGAATGTTCAGGAAAATAGGAATACACACCATTTTTAAAATGCCAATTTATACTAAAAACTTGTTCCCTCCAATTAAAGATAAAATACCTTTGTTAAGGCAGGATACCACCTTCGCACTTAAAAAAAATTGAAAATTTTTTTTGTTCTCAAAGTACTCTTTCAAGTGTATAGAATCGAAATTCATTCATTAGAAAGGTGACCGGAACCTTTTGCTTGTGTAAAAACCGGATTGGAACAGATATATAAATCTATATAAAACATTAAACGCGTTTTTCTCGAAACGATGTTTTCCAAATCGGCGTGTCAGATTACTCCTATAATTTTCATCCGATTGACTTGAAACTTTGCACAATTCTTCCCCGTGGTGTAATCTAACGATGTACGTAGGACTTTTGCTGTAGCGTTGTTATTTTTCTTTTGGTGCGCAATTTTATAAACTTCTTTAAACTTTTTTCCCTTAAAAAATGGACCTTTTTGTTCAAATGGCCGCCATTTTCTTAAAAATCGAAATTTCGTAAAATCCCTACGTACAGCATTAAAAAATATTGTTGCCAATAGGAACATTCTTTGGTTTTTTTTCTAAGAGCCACGTACAAAGCGGAATTTGACACGCCGTCTAACGATGTTCCTCCAAAGGAGTGTATTTTGGCGCCACCTACAAGAGATTATTTTTCACTTTTTCAGTTTCAAAAAATGTGTAATTACAGATTAAAGTTACATTAATGAATGACTGAAACCGATTTTGTTTCTGCGCATTCTTTGTATGCAAAAAAAATTCATGAAAAACGCCTCCAAAGTCGCAGTCAAAGGTGGTATCCTGCCTTAAGGGGTTAGCTCGCCTCAGGAGGTAGAAAATGTATCGATTCTTTGGGAATTTATTTCAGAAAGTACATGCATATTTTTATGCAATGGCTTTTATATTCAAATGAGAGACACTTTAACAGATTATTATATTATGTTTTGGTATAAAAATATTTATTTATTGCACAATTACAACTGGTTTCCCGGAAGCTGTTTTTAGAAACACGTTTTGCGGTGACCAACATTATTCGGAACTGGGCTATCTGAAATCAAAAAACGAAGAAGATTTAGTTAGTACAATAGTTTATCTAGTCTTTAATCGTTCCGTTTTATAAAATATTAATCTGGAACAAAATGGCAGATGTTTTTGA
Organism: Andrena praecox; assembly: GCA_963932275.1. NCBI lineage: Eukaryota > Metazoa > Arthropoda > Insecta > Hymenoptera > Andrenidae > Andrena > Andrena praecox. The sequence continues at coordinate 41,513,890 of OZ010731.1, forward strand.
TGAAAAATCAGTGTTTTTTTTCTACGAAAATCGATCATTTCACTTAAAACATCTGCCATTTTGTCCCAGATTAATATTTTATAAAACGGAACGATTAAAGACTAGATAAACTATTGTACTAACTAAATCTTCTTCGTTTTTTGATTTCAGATAGCCCAGTTCCGAATAATGTTGGTCACCGCAAAACGTGTTTCTAAAAACAGCTTCCGGGAAACCAGTTGTAATTGTGCAATAAATAAATATTTTTATACCAAAACATAATATAATAATCTGTTAAAGTGTCTCTCATTTGAATATAAAAACCATTGCATAAAAATATGCATGTACTTTCTGAAATAAATTCCCAAAGAATCGATACATTTTCTACCTCCTGAGGCGAGCTAACCCCTTACAGAATTCGAACATCATTTACTCAATCCCTTGCATGGGTTGCAACCAAGTTTACATTGGGCAAACGTCTAGACTTTTGGAAAGACGGATCTACGAACATAAGAAGAACATTTTCCTATCACCCCTCCAACATACTGCCCTAACGAAACACGCATTGGAGTTTGATCACAGATTTGACTTCGATAATGTTAAAATTATTGATAGAGAGGCCAATTGGAGTCGCAGAATTCTGTTGGAGACGTTGCATATGATTAAACAACCAAGCGTAAACCTTAGGTATGAAACACCTAAAATACAAGAGTACTACGCAACTTTATTAAATTATGTAATCATTTGGTCATATATGCTAATGTGTTGGGTTTTTACCACATAAACATCAATTAGTGGTATTTTGACGGTTTGTTATGAGGTTGAAAATGTTCGTTTCGGCCAATTATGTTTAAATCCGTTTTTAATATTTAATGGTCTTTCTTTTGACTCCGTTCTAGCCAGTTTTCTTTCACCTTTAAATGGTCCCCCAAGTTATGTTTACCTCAGTCACGCTCCAACCGACTCGTGTGTTACACGTCTTATCAAACGTGTGACTTTAAAGCGAACGCAGTATACTTTATAAAATCTTTCCTTGAAAAAGGTCTAAACCGCAGACCGAAACGTCGGAAATTTATAATTTTTAAAATTGCAAATTAGCTTTTAAATTAGTTAACTGACCGAACCAGTGCGCCGAAACCACTTATTGTTTATACTAAAAATACGGTCGATATCATAACTACTTTATTTCTTTTAGAGGACCGTGTTTTATATTTTACTGTTAAGTTTTGCTTACATTGCCGTGGGTTTCGCATACTTAACCAGTCCCAGCCCCACCATGGGTCCGCGCCTGGTTAGTCTTAGCGCCGCTAGATGTCTAGTCTTCTCGCAAGTCCCCAACTCTAATCTCGTTCGTATATATACAAGTTCCAAGTTTATTCCTCTTAGTTCCCGTGTGTCTGGGGCAGGGACTGATGAGTCTGGCTGACGGTCCCAAGACGAAACACAAATCTTTCTTTTCCTCCTCGATCTTCAAAATGCCAATCCACCTGCCCTGCACAGTACTCCAAAAAGCGTGACCGGCCTGAGGGATTACGGTTACGCCGGAGGCGACGGGGCAAGATCCCTTTACGTTCCGGAAATCACACACCCATCGGTTTCGGACGTAACACATACCCACTTCGAATCTACGTGTTCACCATTTATTTGAAAAGTTCATCACATTCCGTTAACCGATATGTACAGCGCAAACAACCGAAACACGCATTCATCAAATAATCTTAAGCGGATTAACAAAAACAACTGTTCGTCATACTTTGAGCGAGCCAAACTGCGTTGGCAGGGAGGATGATGCGCTACAGCAAATGTAATATAAAATAGAGTCATTTGTTAGTTACTAAATCAAGTTATTCGAAACTGAATTGACTGATCAATATTACAAGTAGTCAGGGCGATAAAACTATGTTTTGGCCAGAATGAGAAACAAATCATTTTAAAACATAGCTCTATTTAAGGGGATCACAACAAGAAATCAAAACGTAAATTAAAATCCTAACGCAATTTTTATGATGAAAGTGAAAATTATATAATTATTATAGACATTTGTTTACGTTTCTTGCATATAATGTGTGTAATATGTTTGCTTTTTCCTTTGAAAATATCATTCTCAGCTTGGCTATAATGTTTATGTCGATAAAGACAAAGTTTAAGCATTTTTCTCTTAATATAAATACGCATATTAACTGAATTGCAGAAAAATAAATAAGTGTAAGAAGGAGAACCAGTCAATTCTTAAAGACTCATAATTTATGAGTCTTTACCACCTGGATTAGAATAATCCGCTCTACCCTCTTCTCGTCTCTCCCTATCCACTCCCAGTTCCTCCGTTCCAGGCTATCCACGATTTAGTAGCCAATTTCCAAAGTGGGAGACGCTGCTGCTATTTAGACGCTACTCGCTTTTAGGGAATCGGATAGCATGACGGAATGAGAGGCGAGCGGAGAAGAGAAAAATTACGAGCCTGCAGTTAAGAGTTAGGAAAGGAAAGTTTCAGTTTCAATTTCAATTTCAATTTAAATAGCTTCTGCCCCGTCTTGATTCAATTGTAGAATCTCTTCATTTAGATACCGCGTCCGATTCTTTATTTTCTAAAAGCATGCATTTACGATTATGCTTCTGTATTAAGGTAGCGTAACTGACCGTTTTTCAACGCCATTTTCGGGAATTTATTTAACAAAAACTATAAGTTAATACTCAGAATTTTTTTGATCTCTTTGATCGCACATATACATAGATATAGTCAGTGGAGCAAGCTTCTTAAAAAAAATTATTTTCCAACTTGGTTTTCAAAATGGAAAAACCAAGGTTTATTTTCCTTATTATGTTTTTATGTTATGACTTTCTATCTTGTATAAAATTAATTCTACAGAACGAAAACACTGAATTTTATTAGCAAAAATCGAACTTTTTTTTCAAAATGCTGTCATTCTGCAAATTTTTATTGTTAGGGGGCCTCTGTGAACCTCGGAAAATTTGATGTCGTTTATCCTCAGGTAGACGATATTTCAACAATAATACGTTCGGATGTAGTTGCCACGTTGCCAAAGCCTATCACAGTAGACGAAACATCAAAACAGAATGCCCGTGTCAAATTTAATTTGCATTTTGATGAGTATATGTAACGAATACCTATCTCGTTATTCGCGAAAAACTGTTTTTTTTTTTTTACATTTGACCCTCGGTAAAATTCTTAGCAGATGTCGGATCGATGAGGACTTTTGACATATTGTTTAAAACGAGAGAAATAAAGGCCCATACAAAAATATAGCTTGCTGGGATTTTTTCCGCAGATTGGCCATATTTCCGTCTAATTTCACTGGGCTGTGGATGCAAAGAAAGTTGCCGGCCGACCGGGGATACCGAAAATCAGTATCGCGATACTGTATCTCACGAGAATCGCCGTCTGAAGGCTTCTATAGGCAATAAATGTGTATAGGGTGGATGTACCAGTAAATGAACACGTACCAGTGAATGGACATTTTATATTAAAATGAGTAAAATAAGTTATTAAAATAAGCAACTAATTAATTACACACTTTATTTTAATTTCTTGCTTCATATCCAAACAATTTTTGAAGCACGTGGAATCAATCGCGCTGCAATCATAATTTTATAAAAGTGTTCATTCATTAGCCTTAAGTGTTCATTTATTGGTGCGTTTACCCTACTATCGGTATCCATCATACGTATCGTCGTATGAAAGAGCTCTTTATTTAAGGGGGACCAACGGTGTGACGGCCTTGAAAATTTGTGTTCTTTGAAGATGGATTGTGTCGCGGGTATAATATACAGAAAGAATAATCAATTTTTGTTTTAATCGAATAAATATTATAGAAACCGAAATACGAAAATACCGCTGTACCTAAATTACCTATATTTGCCGATAATTTTTTCGGTTTTCCTATTCCATTACAATTTTCAAGATATTAGTAAACAGAGATTTAAAACCGGTATTATTTTGTTACTGGTATTATGTTAGCAAAATTATATCGAAAGCGATATGATACCGATATCGCTGTAATACCGAAACCAAAAAATTGCCAGCATTTTTCTGGTAATATGTGTATGTAGTATGATCGCGAGTGCAAAAGAATACGATGTTACAATGTTACATTCGTTGGAATGTCGATCTCAAATGCCAAGTGTCGCGAGATCAATCGGTGCCGCCTTGTGTCGTTTGCCTTTTGCCAGAAAGGGGTAGCAGGGAGGCTCAGCGATAAAGTGGAGGTGGAATATAAACAAATGAAGATTTGTTTTCGAGATAATAGAATAGCAGAAGACGATTCTGGAAATATTGTTATTGCTCTTAACTATTGAGAAAGAATTATGCCTTAATCTACCATGTCTGCAAGAGGAAAACGGAAAAGTAACGTTGCAGGAACGTTGCCGTGCAATATTGGACAGGTGCGGACATAGGGATATTGCTGCAACGTTGCAGCAACGTTCCCGCAATTTTGCTGCCTAATGCTGCCTAATATTGCACAGGGGCGGACATAGGGATATTGCTGCAACGTTCCCGCAATTTTGCTGCCTAATGCTGTCTAATATTGCACAGGGGCGGACATAGGGATATTGCTGCAACGTTCCTGCAATTTTGCTGCCTAATGCTGCCTAATACTGCACAGGGGCGGACATAGGGATATTGCTGCAACGTTCCTGCAATTTTGCTGCCTAATGCTGCCTAATATTGCACAGGGGCGGACGTAGGGATATTGCTGCAACTTTGCAGCAACGTTCCCGCAATTTTGTTGCCTAATGCTGCCTAATATTGCACAGGGGCGGACATAGGGATATTGCTGCAACGTTCCCGCAATTTTGCTGCCTAATGCTGCCTAATATTGCACAGGGGCGGACGTAGGGATATTGCTGCAACGTTGCAGCAACGTTCCTGCAATTTTGCTGCCTAATGCTGCCTAATATTGCACAGGGGCGGACGTAGGGATATTGCTGCAACGTTGCAGCAACGTTCCCGCAATTTTGCTGCCTAATGCTGCCTAATATTGCACAGGGGCGGACATAGGGATATTGCTGCAACGTTCCTGCAATTTTGCTGCCTAATGCTGCCTAATACTGCACAGGGGCGGACATAGGGATATTGCTGCAACGTTCCTGCAATTTTGCTGCCTAATGCTGCCTAATATTGCACAGGGGCGGACGTAGGGATATTGCTGCAACGTTGCAGCAACGTTCCCGCAATTTTGCTGCCTAATGCTGCCTAATATTGCACAGGGGCGGACATAGGGATATTGCTGCAACGTTCCCGCAATTTTGCTGCCTAATATTGCACAGGGGCGGACGTAAGGATATTGCTGCAACGTTGCAGCAACGTTCCCGCAATTTTGCTGCCTAATGCTGTCTAATATTGCACAGAGGCGGACGTAGGGATATTGATGCAACGTTGCAGCAACGTTCCCGCAATGTTGCTGCCTAATGCTGTCTAATATTGCACAGGGGCGGACGTAGGGATATTGCTGCAACGTTGCAGCAACGTTGCTGTGCAATATTGCAATCTGGCACCGCAACGTTGCTGCAACAGAAGTGTGCTGTACGATCGGTGCCCAAATTATACCCTTATATAAGTCCGTATATATAAGTCCCTAGCCTAATACCGGTATAATTTGGTATAATTTAGTGAATGACGCCATGTCAGCGGTGGCTCGGCCAAATTTCCTGCGATATCCGCGAAAAAGCTCTAAGCAACATTTTTCGTTCACGCGGATTCATGGCTTCTTTTAAACGTCTCCTAGAAATTGCATCGTTTGGATGTGAAGCGCATACGTGACACGATGTTCAGCTGATCATCATGCGACAAATCTCCAAATCAATATATTGATTTTTCCAACGTCGTAAGAAAACACATAGTCCATGTACAGATTGAGCTGAATTTTTTCGTTCAAAGGAGACACCTGGATGTCAAACAACATCCTTTCATGTAGGCTGTGATATGGCATGATAAGTCTCTGTTGCCGCCAACTTGTATCCAACAGTGTCGGCAACTTCTGTCCGAGCAGTTGTTGTTCTCTCTGAACAGGGCTCAAGACGTCATGCGTTATCTGGGACATAACAATAACATTACCATCTCATTGGAAAGAAAGCCGCAAGGTAAATGTACCAATGACTATATAGCCATATACCAATGCATGGCCACTGATGCAGATATTAATTATTATTAAGCTATGTATATCAATCAGGCACAATATATTGATTAATTTGTGTTATATAATCCTTAAACTTCATACCCTAAAAATGATTTAGATAAATATTATGTTTAAAACACTTAAAAAATTGTTTGAAATCTCACAGTAAAGACGCATAACGAATTTTGATAGATTCTTCAGAATTTGCTAAGGAGAAAGCGATGTTTGTTAAGCAAATAATTATTGTAATATTGGGTTTCTTTATCTGAACGAATAACTTATGGGATCCTAAGAGTATTTAAAGCAAGTAATTACCGCGGTATTACGCAATTAGATTCTATTTTATGTAAAAAATACGTGGCTATATATCGGTACATAATATTCGTGTCTGACCCAATTACTAACCAAGCGTACATGTATAGGGCAAGTCGCGATTTCGTATACTCAAAGACTTGTACTAGTGTATAACCAGGAGTATTTTTTGATAGTATAAAGTGTTTTCATTAGGTATAAGTTGAAACTAATCGATAAAGTGTAAATAAAATTATTGGTGTAATATTTAAAAAGGTAAGTATATACATTCATTCAATATTTTACGCATTTTCTATTGTCTATAGTACGTAACCTCAAAATTTGAATTACGCTTTAAGTAATATATAATAATATCGCTAATTACGTTGTAAATTAGAAAAGTGAAAGAACGACAAAGCAAAATGAAAAGGAAAGTGTCAAAAAAAAAATTATAATCAAAACAACGTTAATAATGCACTTGAACCAGTGAGAAATGGTATGAGTACACGTGAGGCAGTTATACAATACAAAGTACCAAGAAGTACTTTATATGTCAAGTTAATCTGTTAATCTGTTAGTATTTCATATTTTCTTAACGACCCTTAGAATAAATAACAATTCTTTTGGTATTACAATCAATTCTGCCGGGTTATAAATGTTATAGCTATGTACTGGGACAGTGAAATTTAGACACTGGGCCAATCGCCTTTTTACTGGTCATGTATTGGTACAAACGTATTCATTGAATTTTTTTTTTTTTATATGCCAGGAATATAAAAATGAATGCATGACAATTTTTTTTAAATAAAGGAAGATCCAATCTACCTATTAAATACAAAAAAAGCTTAGGATAGCATTAGTTTTTTACGTGATATTGGCAATATATTCTTCTGGTGGCCTTAGCTGTCCAGTCATTGGTACTTTTACCTTAACTAATGCTTGTTTAGGTCTATAAACTTTTTTCTTCCGTTCACTGCCTCTACCTTTACACGATCCCAAAGTTTGTCCGTTAACATTTGGGTCACCCTGTACATGCGTCATAGAAGTAGATACTAAATAGACACGAAATTTCTATCTGAAGAGCCTGCTGATGAAAATGAAACTTTCACCCCGCATGAAAAAATGTATATCAATAGAAGAAACTTTGTGGCTATGAGGAAGCACAATTTTTAAGGTTCACTTCAAACGTAGGCATCAGATTTTATGTGAAAACACGACTCTTACGACGAATAATTCAATTTACAGTGGCAGAAACAAAGCACTGGGCAATAATAGCCCAACCAGCGACCGCGATGATGAAAGAGGAGTCAAGAGGGATAAGGAGAGGGGAAAATACTCTCTCGCACCAATTAAATCTAATTACTCCAATTCCCGTAAGGGTAACGTCCATCTAATTATCGTTTGACCGAAGCACATATTAATAGCAGACCCGTGCCCCGGCTCATGCACTGCCTCCCCTTTGCCTCCATTGAACAATCGGACTTGAACGTGGGTGCGCATACACGTACGTGTCACGTACATCTGCACAGGATACCGTAACGGTCAAGAAAGAAAGGAGGGAAGAATGCAGTCGTCATTGTAACGTGACAACGACCCCACAATGCCACGGGGTTAACGGGGGTTAATCATCCGTGTAATGGGACAGCCGGCTGCAATGGAGACCTGCTCCATGATTCCTCATGCAAGCCATAAGCGCTGTCGCCCGATCTATCAGTGTGTTTATGTGGGATGAATCGCACGTGAATTCCACATCTCGTTGTTAAAGAATAATTCCATCTACCAAAGGAGCAAGCGAAATTTTCCTTGCATCATCATTCTGGTGGGTGTTGATAAGGTTCAACTACAAGTTCTTTAGCATCCAGGTGGGCAATACGTGTTGTAATGTTACCACGTGGTACAATTGGCATTTTAGTTTCGATTCTTTTTGAAGGTAAAGGAACAAAGGTATTCCACTGTCGAATCTTCTTTTACGTAAAAGATCTTCGTGTTGAGAAGTGGTTGCGTCCCGCGGGGCGGATGTGAGGTTAGGACGGGAATCGGTGAGCGGTTAAATGACTAGAATCCCCCGGGTGAATTTTCAATAATGATTATTTATTGAACAAGTCGAGAGGTGTTAGACTAATGTTTAACCAATTGGCATTTTCACATCGGTGGTTCTCATTCGCACTGCGTTTAATGAATTCCGGCGATGAGGATGTGGTCGAGGTGGAGATGGACATACATTTCTATATTTCGTTAACTTCGTAGCAGTATTGCGGCAGCCCCGATGTATCCACGTGCTGCTGATTCTGTGGAAAACTTCGCTCCCGCTACATCATGCCTCAGCATTTTATACCTTTAGCGCTGGAATATTTCATATTAATTCTTCTTAATTAATGCCAGAGTTGGTTATCGGAGCACGACAGGAGAAAGGCTGTATCCAACATTTTTATTATTATTATCGTTCATTTAGACGGGATTAGCCCTTGGTATACAAATTGTACAGTAATAAGTAAATATGTCAGGTAATATCTAGATACGAAACTTCGAGTAATTTTATGCGCAGCGGTTTGAAAGGACGCTAATAACTTATTAAGGAAGTCTGATACAGAAATATATTAACATGCGTTACCCTTATTGTTCAGAGCGTGGGTTTGAATCAGGGAAATGATCTTATTTTCCGTTCTGGCGCATTTAGGCAAATTTTGCTGAGGATATCCGGACAACAGATGTGGCCGTTTAAAATTTTTAAATGGGAACTCACAAGGAAACATTCCGAAGCCGGAAATTCGAAAAATTCTGAAACTTTGTGAATATGTAGGGAATTTCCTCCTGATTACAACGCAATTTTTGTTTGCTGCCCAAATTCACCCTAAGGGGGTGTAATTGACCGCTGAAAATATGGTTATTTTTCGATTTTGTGTTATAACTCGTAAACTGCAAAATAATATTTTTACCAAATTGTAGATCTAATTAAAAGAAGTAACTTTTGTCTTGAAACTTTTTTTCTATCTCTTACAGCTCGCGAGTTATAACACAAAATCTGAAAGTAGCCGAATTTTGAGGGGTTAATTTCACCCCCGTCCAGGTAACCAAATGATAGATCTAATTAAAAGAAGTAACTTTTGTCTTGAAACTTTTTTCTATCTCTTACAGCTCGCGAGTTATAACACAAAATCTGAAAGTAGCCGAATTTTCAGGGGTTAATTTCACCCCCGTCGAGGGAACCAAATGATAGATCTAATTAAAAGAAGTAACTTTTGTCTTGAAACTTTTTTTCTATCTCTTACAGCTCGAGAGTTATAACACAAAATCTGAAAACAGCCGAATATTTAGGGGTTAATTTCACCCCCGTCGAGGCAACCAAAATGATAGATCTAATTAAAAGAAGTAACTTTTGTCTTGAAACTTTTTTTCTATATCTTAGAGTTCGCGAGTTATAACACAAAATCAGAAAATAGCCGAATTTTCAGGGGTTAATTTCACCCCCCTCGGGTGAATTTGGGCAACAAACAAAAATCGCGTTGTAATCAGCAGGAAATCCCCTATATATTCACAAAGTTTCAGAATTTTTTGAATTTTCGGGTTCGGGATCTTCCCTTGTCAGATCAGCCACTACACGTATTTTGTAAAGTAAATCTGTATCGAGCTTATGCATTATTTGATTATAATCGTGATTTGTGATAGACCTAGCACAACCAGTTTCATGTGATACAGAACGGAGATATTTATGCTGTAGGTATAGAGGAAGTGCAGTACTTCAGCAGCAAGTATATTTGGAATACCAGTTTGTGATGAATAAAAGATGAATAAAAAATTACGGCAGCGGATGGGAGCAAATAAAATTGCATAGTATCATTGGGAAACAAATAAACTTTTATATTTCAAACTCTAAGTAATGATGAAAAACAAAAATTATTTAAAGCTTTCATCTAATGGAAAAATGACAGATAGTAACGAGGCACACAAAAAAAATTACTATCATCTTCGGTATTCCGAATTAGCAACATGGCATTAAAACATAAAATTTCATGTCACATTTTGTATCCTCGAAATAGTCACAAAATTGATTCGAAACCATGGAATTAATATGCAAATGAGTAGATTACATGTTTAACTCTACAGTTTTGACATATTTTAACCATGTTTTGCAAATTGACGTTTTCCTATTCTGCAGATTAGACGCCGGTCTAAATCGAAAATGTCAAAATGGCGGTTCGTCTACAAATGTCATTAGTTAACTAATATATATTATATTCTTACTTTTACGCAGTTTTGTAGATACAAATAAAAGAAGCAACTTTAAAAGATGCAACTTTTATTTATACTTCTTTTGGATATCTCTCACCGTTCTCGAGATATTCCGCGAAAAAGAAAATCGCACTATGGCACCAACAAATATAGGTTTGTCTTACCCATAAAGTACTCTACTTGCACACGAAGTTGCATTATTTTCTGAATTTTCGGGTTGCCTGACTTCCTTGTCAGCAATTTTGATGTGGACACAGGAACTAAATATTTTAAACTCTAATACTAATATAAACATTCCAATAATTGCAGGAACACATAGGCATGTAATGGTGTATGTTAGACTTATTAAAATGTTAGACTGTGTCTTGAAATTTCAAAAGGCATTGTAATAACAATTTCTTTCATTTCTTGTAAACTTACCAGGGAGTATTATTTCATACACCCAATGCTTTTACGACACAAGGAAGAATAGATATTAATAAATCTGAAGGTATTTTGTGTATAAGTGAAATATTAATTAATAAAATACAAATAGCTTTTGCAAATCACACTGCGTATAATGTATGCTTTACTGGCTTAAATGTAATTATTTTTCCACCTTCGTAGCTAATTATGCAAACTTCCGGGCCGCGCTGTTTAAACCCGAGTCAGCTGAGCGCGCGGTAGCGCACAACAGTAGAGCCGACCGCCTAGTTCAAGGCGCGAAGATGCGATGGCGCTGCTTATCCATTTCTAGCTGTTCTACTGTATGCGCCTTCAGCGCGCGTGTGCTATGAGTCACTGCTCCGCGTCAGCTGTTTCGGCTTTGAATCTCGCGGCCCGGAAGTTGCACCGCTAATATCCAACTATTAATATCTCGAGAACGAAGCCTCGGATCCTAAAACGGTAAAGGACTTTTCGGTGTCTTCTTGCATCAGGATATTGCATGTTCCTCAATTCTAGGACACCGTGTATATATTTCGTGTTTGGATGAAATATTCTACCGCACACACTTCTACTCATTCTTAATGCTATAATTGGGAATCAATAAATCTCCTTAGCTTTAGTATATATCACGCGAAGGGGTATAAAGTAAACTCCGGATACGGAGTTTTGTGTCAAAATCGACCCATACTTTTTTCAGAAATTGCAATTTTTCTTAACTTTATGCACTCGAGGTAACTCGAGAACAGGGATGCCAAGCGTGCCGGGGCACATCCTCGCATGGTATGTACTGTGCACTACTCCTTACTACGTCCTGTGCCCCGGTACGCGTGGCATCCCTTCCCGAGAATCGTATAAAAATTACATTAAAAAACAAATTGGAAGCATGCAATATTAGCATTAATATGCAAAATTTAAAGCAAATAGATTTTGGATAATTTCTTATTTTGAATATATTTCGATTTGTTCCATAGGTAATACTGGCACATTCTGTATATAAATTTTCGTATTGTGATTAATATGGGTGCCTATTATTTATCATTATTATTAGTAATAGTGTAGTTTTGTATATTGTTATTATGAAATATTATGTTAGAAAATCTATATTAAACAGATAATTAAGTAGTACAGAGCCAGGGAGTCGAGACCGAACCAGTAACCGAAATTCATGACCGATTACATATCTCTCAATGAACCGTAACCGTAATGAGAGATGGGCGAAATTCTGACCGTAATAGTGAGAGGATGTGAAAGGTGGCTGAAATGTCTGACCGATTGCATTTCGGTCGGGAATCTCGGACCATGTTGTGAGATGGGCGTAACCGAGTTGACAGAACTTCTGAGAGATGTCTTGCTTGACCGTATTTCTAACCGAATTGAGCGAAATTCTGACCGTAATTCTGAAAGCAACGAAAATACGGTAGCTGAATAGATCGCTAAGGAATGCTAGGGTAGAAGCCCCAATTACTGACACATTAAGGACTGACTCTAATATTATTGCATAGTATCTGTATTTATTGACTAAAAGTATAAGTTTTTTATTATGTTTATTATGGTTTAATGTGTTTACTTCATGAAAAACATTTTGTGGGTCTTAGAATTTCTATTTTTATATATAAATTCATTAATCTAAGAAACATATTTCTAGATCTATTACTGACACCTCTAAAACGTGTGTGACTGAATTACTGACACCCCAATTACTGCCAGCTAACCTAATACTGTTTATTACTCATTTTACGGTTATGTCGTCTCATGTACATGAGCAACTACTGCTATAACAGTAATACCAAAATGCTTGAAACGCTTGTACCAATCACTATCACCCATATATTAGTTAAAAAGGCTTAATTAATCGATATATATCGATCGTTGTGACTTTCTATGATACTTATATTGTACTAAAAAATTATTGTTTATTATGTAAATAATTTAAATATAGTAATTATAGCCCTTTCTTTAGTGCCCTGTTTTCTCTTTCACTAGTAAGGAAGTCGCCATTTCCACTGTTGTCATCCAATTAAAATTTTGTATCGTCTTATAGAAATTAATGAAAAAAAAAATTAAGTGGTGCATTTTCTAGCGTATAGATTATAGGTTGAATTACATAATTCTTTTTGTGTATGACTTTACAACGTTTATTTATTCGTTATTTTCAGTAAAATAGCTTAAGGTGACAGTAATTGGATAGGTGTCAGTAATTGGGGGTTCTACCCTATTTCTGTCGCTCAAATTGTTTGCCACTCATGTGACGGCCTTGATGAAACCAGACCTATGCAGTTATTTGTTACTCAGACGCTGTTGGTCCCAAACCACCAAAAATACCTAAATTGTTAATCCTTACAACTTATCTGCCATTAACTTTGCCTATTTATAGATAAATATTTTATTCATAAAAATGTAATTTATGTTTTATGAAAATTATTCATAAAAATATTTATTTATGAAAAGAATAGAATTAGAAATAATATAAAAATAATAATAATTGATTAAAATATTTAAAGTATTTAGAAAATTATTTATAAAATTTACTAAATTCACAAAAAGAAATAATATTTATAAACTGATTATAAAAAAATAAATATTTTTATTTTTATTATTTAATTTCATGTATAGTATGTAAGTATGTATTTCGCCGCGGGTTGCTAAAGATTGAAGGTTAGGTTACTAACGTGATAAAAAGTTATTAAAATAATCTACTAAATAATTTTAGTCACAAGTTGCGAATCGCGGCTGGAATAGTAACAGATTGTTTCACAAATTTTGACCGTATTTCTATCTCTCAAGAATTTGGGTTGACCGTACTTCTGAGAGAAATCTCCCTCGAATTTCAGTTGAGAGGAAACTCTTGACCGATTGTCGCTCACCAATTTCGGTCGAGAGGAAACCCTTGACCGATTGTCGCTCGCCAATTCCGATCGAGACGACCGTAAATACAATTTCGGCCGTCTCACTGACCGTGGCCGTGACCGTATCCGAAATTATATCGGTCTCGACTCCCTCGTATAAACCTCCGACGAATTCGCTTCTGGGTGCTTCTGGAGTAAGGGTTGTATGGCCTAGCACAGTGGTCTTTCTAGAAGACACCCTCGTTTTCCCCGCTCCGCAGCCAACTAAGTAGCTTGGGAATGGAGGCTTTAAGGCCGATTCGCACATATCAGTTCCGTGTCGGTTCATTGTAGTCAGTGTCAGTGGTCTCTCTGTGTGAGTGTTACTAACTCTCGCGGACAAATGTAACTGCTCCATTCCAAAACAGGAAAATGATGGTCTTTAGTGTCTTTACCACTGACACTGACGGCACGGAACCGATATGTGTGAACCCGCCTTTATTCCTTAGCAATATGACGTCAGGTCGATTACCCAAGACTTAACACTATTATTGGGAAACCAAGTGGAGGCGTGGCTTAGATTTCAGCGCTGCGGTGGTAAGTTGGCAAACTATTGACAGTAGGCTGGATCCCACCAAACATTCCGAATAAGTATTTATTAATCGAATAAGTAAAAATTTAGTGTTCGAAAAAATTTAAAAACACTCGTTTCTCACAACATGTTTATATAAACACTGACAATCATATGGACTTCGACGGATTTCAGCCTACTCTGAGTAGTTCAATTTTTTGTCACTAGATGGCGTATCGAAATTCTTGGTTTCCCAATACAGGCTGGCTCAGTATTAATGGTACAACTAAGGACGTCGTGATTGAAATTCTACATGAAAAATTAATTCGAAAATATAGAATAATTTTTTTCCATTTGAGGCTTTAGTTTTTAGGCTTTATGTCTTATTTTCATTTATAAACCCACTCTAAGCAGACTGAGATAGACAATAGCAAATAATATTGATATGGAATCAACATTACGTATGATATTAATGTTATTTGTAAACGATACGGTAAGTGCACGTGTTAAGTGCAAAGGCACTCGAAGAATATTCAAAGACTATATTTTCGATTTTTTTTTCATGTAGAATCATCTCCTTCTCGGCTGTACCACCAATCCTCCGAAGGTGAAATAGCTTCAAGCGGTCTTCTTTCAAAACATCTTTAATGTATCTTTAATAATAATATAATTACACAAATTTTCATCTATTTATATATATTTCTTTATATTGTAAACTTAATTATTTAATACATTTTATTGTTATATAAGGGGGAAGCCACTTTGAAATTTTTTCTCTCGAATTTTCTGTGCGTTTTTATAATATTTAGGGCCTCAAAACTATATCTGCGCAGTTTCAAAGTGGATCTAGAAAAATTCTGGGAGCTACGGAAGGTTTTGTATAGGTGGCGCAGCGCTCGGAACCGATTGCACGCCTATATAGGTAGCTTGGTGTCAATCGCCCGAAAAGTTTATGTGCAAGAATCCACATGTATGTAATATGTATTGTTTAGAACTAGGGAGATAGTCCGCTGGCTACGACGAAACCGTATACATCTGCGATCTTTGAGTGGCAGAAAATAAATTCTTTCAAAATTTTAAACGCGTTTACCTCGAAAGGACATTTTTCAAACCGGGCGGATCTGTAACTCAGTCAATTTTTATCGGATTCAGTTGAAAATTTTAGAGAATATTCGTAATATAATTATCTTCAGTTAAAGGCACAGGTGTTTTGATTGGATAAGTATTCATCTAATCGTAACATTGAAAGAATACGTTGATTTTTTATACTTCTTCTTCCAAAGTGCGCCATTTTTTCAAAAATTAATATTTCATTAAATCTGTATATTTAACTGAAGCTATTGTTACACGAACGCTCGTATTATAATTCTTTTTCAGAGCCTAACGTCATCGTATGCCGTGGCCATACCACTCAAAATTTTTTCCATATAGGAGCATAAAATATTAGTTAAATATATGTATTCTCAGATGGCAACAAAGATTTTTCATGAAAAGTTCCCTTTCATTATAAGAGAATGCCTTGAAAATAGCCTTTACTTTCGACCGTCAAAGTGACTTCCCCCTTAATGAATTCTTCTCATATCCTACCTTGTCTGCTTGCCTAGCATGCCTACATATGTATTTAATGTTCTAATAGTTTGCATTGTAATTAATATTATTTCCCTCCATTCCTACATAAAAGTGATTTTTTAAATACGAAAGCCACGAGGCAGTAGGGAATTTTCGCGGAATGAAAAATTATTGGATAAAGTAAATTCCTCTGCGAGACGAAATTACCGTAAATTTACGGAACAAGGAGGAATGCAGGGCTTCCACCATTACAAGCACAGTGAAACTAAAGCGGTTAATGGGATTCTGTTGATTGCTCTGCTCAATTCATGAGTTAGCTGTTCCGCAAATACATCTGACGTTGTACCCGCTGATAGTGTAACGATCTTCGGACACGGAACCAAAACAAATGCGTACAAATTATTTCCACTGGCTAGCCAATCAGTTACATGGTACCACGGGTAATCTGATGCACTGAAAAGTTTCCAACAAATTGTCCACAACTAACCGAAACGCAGAAAGCATTAACATAAAACATTGCCAGTCGCGTATTCGATTGTAAAATGAAAGGAGCAGCGTGTAATTAAACTGTACAAGAAACGGAATATAATTCATTGTTTAAACTCGTCCAAAAAAAATTTCATCACATTTGCTATTGGGGCCATTGATGGAGCGCATTGGCTTGTATGTCCCATTTCCTTAAATCGTTTAAGTCGGCTCAGGTATGTATTATATATATATCCGACCGCACTGCTGGTTCAAATCGTGAAAATGGGTTAGCGCGGTCGGCTCTTCCGTGTGCGTGCGTCTGCATCTACGCGTGCCAGCTGCGCGCGCACGCTCAGCTGTTCCGGCTTTAAACTGCGCGGCCCGAAAGTTCGACCGCTAATATTGAACTGTTAATATCTCCCGAACGAAGCCACGGATCCCAAAACGGTAAATGACTTTTCGGTTTGTGGCATCATGATATTTCATGTTCTGGGAAGTCCATGAATTTTGGGACACCCTGTATAATATACCAAGGACATATTACTGTAGTAGTTGCAGTAACTAGGTGCTGTTTTGTTACGCAGTTTGCTCGACACGCAGTTATTAGTTCCTTTTAGATTATTTTAAATATAGAATCTGCAATAAACATTACTCTTGTTCAGCTTATTGTAACTCCATATCATAAAGAAAACCTGTTTAACGTACCGATTCAAGTGCCACATCATAAAAATTTTCAGCAGGTGTGGCAAAAAATCCTGAAATAAAAGTGCTAGCCCATATTTAGACCACTTTCTCTAGTCTTACATTAATAAACTGCCGCTTGCCTTACTAAGGAAATTAGATTTTATTAATTTAATAATTGGTAATTTACAGGAATAGAAAGCCGAGGACACCGTGCAAATTGGCTTTCTGATTTACAAGATTAACTTCATTAATAATATAATAGATACAAGGGATAACTATTTTAGCACTGCTGGCGCTTATTTTGCAATTACTATATTTAGATCTCTGATACGATTTTTGGTACTTCATATACGTTTATACAAGATTATATTTAACCCTTCCAGAAATAACTGTGTCAAACGGTTATATTAAAGTTCTTGGTAAAACAGTTACGAAGAACAGAAATAATTTTATAAGTAGATACCTATTACGGTCGAAAATGATAATTGCATGTATCGATTCCGGTTATGATTCTAATATTGGTTCTCCTGTCCATTATACCACGTTTATAATGTATTATATCGGTTCTATAATAGTTATATTATACATGTGGCGCGCGTATGTATCTGCATATGTATCGTGTGGTGTGTGCACTGTGCAAATGAACAATTTCATCAGTGACAAATGCATATGGTTGAATTTATTCCTCAATCATCACACCATTTAGTCATCTATGTACGTTCCAGTGTTTTATATGTGAAAACATTGTCGTCGAGTTTAAACAATAATTGTCTTGTGCAAAGAATTAGCAGCAGGTGTTTATTTTCGCGCAGCCAAAATGTGTAGCTATTTATGTTCCAGGAACATTTATTTAATCTTGACGTTTCAGTTTTGACGAAAATAAAATATACGAACGTGCAATGTAATATCGCCCTTCGCCAAATATCAGATATAATATCGATGGTCACGTCGAGAAGATTAGTGGTATACTGGGAGTTATGGGTTCCTTTTGCGGCTCAGAGACTCGCATGAACAGAAAGGAAGGAAAGGAAGAAAGGCAAGGGTGGTGGATTTGTCGCGGTACGAGATATATCCTGTCTGTCGTTTCTCATAAAAAATGATCGATCGTTCTACTCAGTGCGGCGACGTCGGGCGATTGACTTCGACTCGAGTCGCCAGATATTAAGAGACGTATCGATTTATAAGGGGGCTGCTGCGCCGTGCCCGGTGCCGGTTCTCTGTAAAAAGACCCCAAGTCTATATGCTTCTTTCCTCAAGCCAGCTTTCCCTCCTATCTCGCCGCACCGACATACAACTACTGCTTAGCCAAGTTGCATTCGCATTTACATAATGTAATGCGATTAATCACTTATAACTGATGGTACAAAATCACCATAGATTTAAGACAGATCGCGATAAAAGGCCTTTCTTTTTCAATTCTTATTGTTAGAGCCCATTCGGCATATCTAATGTTTCTTCGTTACTTCGGATGAAATTTAATTAACGATCACTATATAATTAAATACGCAGAGTTTAGACTTTGCGCAAAATTTTGATAAAAATTCTGAACTTGTTTCAGATTGTTTTGATATAAAGAAGAAAGATATAAATTAAAGTAGCTGATGTATCCGCTCTCGGGCGTGCAATTTTTTGTTGTGAATCAAATTTTAGTTCGTACGTAAAGATAGGTTATAATAATAATATATCGTGGATAAATAAGCAGCGTAGGGTTTTGGATTGGTAAAACTATTGACAATTGCAGACAGTCAAAGCTACAGCACTACTACAGCCATCGTTGTAGAATTAAAACAATTAATAACTATTAACAGTCACGGCGTCACACAGTCCAGGATCATAATGATCGGATATTCGAATACTCCCAATTATTCGAATATTCGAATACTCCAAATTATTCGAATACTCCCAATTATTCGAATATTCGAATACTCCAAATTATACGAATACTCCAAATTATTGGAATACTCTCAATTATTCGAATATTCGAATACTCCAAATTATTGGAATACTCCCAATTATTCGAATAGTTCTAATTATTCGAATATTCGAATACTCCTAATTATTCGAATACTCCCAATTATTCGAATATTCGAATACTCCAAATTATACGAATACTCCAAATTATTCGAATACTCTCAATTATTCGAATATTCGAATACTCCAAATTATTGGAATACTCCCAATTATTCGAATAGTCCTAATTATTCGAATATTCGAATACTCCTAATTATTCGAATACTCCGAATTATTCGAATATTCGAATACTCCTAATTATTCGAATACTCCGAATTATTCCAATATTCGAATACTCCGAATTATTCCAATATTCGAATACTCCCAATTATTCGAATATTTGAATACTCCAAATTATTCGAATACTCCCAATTATTGGAATACTTCCAATTATTCGAATAGTCCTAATTATTCGAATATTCGAATACTCCTAATTATTCGAATACTCCGAATTATTCGAATATTCGAATACTCCCAATTATTCGAATATTCGAATACTCCAAATTATGCGAATACTCCAAATTATTCGAATACTCTCAATTATTCGAATATTCGAATACTTCAAATTATACGAATACTCCCAATTATTCGAATATTCGAATACCTACTCCAAATTATTCGAATACTCCCAATTATTCGAATATTCGAATCCTCCTAATTATTCGAATATTCGAATACTCCTAATTATTCGAATATTTAAATACTCCAAATTATTCGAATATTTGAATCTCAAATTCGAATTCTCTGGTATTCGAATATTCGAATCTCAAATTCGAATTCTCTGGTATTCGAATATTCGAATCTTAAATTCGAATTCTCTGGTATACGAATATTTGAATCTCAAATTCGAATTCTCTGGTATTCGAATATTCGAATACTTAGATTATTCGAATATTTAAATTATTCGAATATTCGTTACATTCCTACTCTCGACCGAAGGAGTCCGAAAGCGACAGTTATACGGAAGAGAAAAATAAAGAGCGTTAAAATACCAATTCTGTTGCGTGTTACATATTAAACAAAACACCGAATCTGGTTTGTCAGAGTCCTGTGGCGGCTAAAAATTAAAGGACAGCTTGTATGTACAATTACAGCCATTAACTTTATCTAAACTTCCGATTTAGTCTTCCTTATTTCAGTGTTTTTTAATGAACTTTACAAATTAAGGAGCATGCGAGTCAATAAAATAAATATTTATACATGCTCTGTTTAATATAAACTTATGATAAATTACATATAGAAAATCGCGCATAATGCATATAGGTAACAATGGAAAGCCTTCGTGACAGACTGGAACAAGGGCGGGTTTGTGTATAGGCCCATTTGTAACTAGGCTGCAGCCTGAGGCGGCAAATAAAAATTGGCAGCGGCATTTTTTCGGGGGCGGCAATTTTGAGAGGCGGAAAATTTTGAGTGGCAGTCAATTTTGGTGGAGTGACACATTCTGAGGGGCGGCAAATTTAGGGAGTCACAAGTTTTGAGCGGGAGAAATTGGAAAATGTTTAAACACAGGGGACTGAGACAACTTCAAAAACAATTCACTTTTTTTATGTAGTGAATTAGCAACAACGCACATGTGAGTAGCCATATTGAATTGATTTTGAAATTGTGTCGACTCTTTTTAATTAAAATATTTGATAATACTGCACGGAAAGTGCGCCGGACGCTTTTTAGCCTGGGGGTGCAAAATCTCAAAATCCGACCCTGGCCCGGAACAACCAAAACACTGACAAAGCCACGGAAAAACAATATGACCATGAAAAACCATTTAATGTTACATGTTTAATACCTACATCTTAACATGTTGGTGTTTTTGTACGTGACTTTCTTAACATATCTATAATCATGCCAGATGAATTTATTGTTACATACCAATTATATATATCTCCTTGTTCCTGTACTGTGTGGAAAAAATGATACGTTATATTTACATGTTTGCTGCACCAGTGGGTAGATACAGTTTTTACTAATTGCGAGATGTATGGACCTCTGGTTATTGCAGAATACTTTTGTTTTTCTATCTGCGAAATTATCGGGATTCATATGAGTTACTAGCCTCCGCAGATATATGACTTCTTTTATTACTTCGATTAACGGCATGTATTCCACCTCCGCGGTTAATAAAACGATATATTTTTGTGTACCTAATTCCCGTGTAGTGGGTCATCATGATAACGTTACAGCATCATATCTGAATCGGGACATTTGTTATTATCCATCGCCCGGTCACAGGGGAAGTTCGGTTGCCCAAGCAATCCGATTTTTTTTAAACGATGCAGGTTCCTAGAGGACCTCGATAGAAGTATCAGGCAATTTTTCATTCTTCTCCATTTTCGGTTCTTCGTGGTGAAAACGCCCCTTAAAGGTTAATGTGTGATTTCCTACTTTCCTGCATATCTTGAAGACTATAGCAGATATAAAAAAATTATTACAACGAAAACTTAACGGCATTTTATGCCTTATAAAACTACGTAATCGAATTTTTTAAAATTTGTAGTGGGGAACTTTTTTTTATGCAAACTACAATTTTTTATCAATTTCATTGCACAGTTTTATGGAGCATAAAGAGCCGTTAAATTTTCATAGTAATATATTTTTTATATCTGCTATAGTTTTCAAGATATACAGGAAAGTAGGAAATCACACGTTAACCTTTAACCGGTTAACTGGCACGGTCCTTTTCACTATTCGGGCCCAAACTGGTACCATCGAATAATTAAGTGAATCACACAAAATTTGGTATACAGGGGTTTTTTGAGTCGCTGAACCGATTCCGGGGATAATTTTTTTCATCTGACACCCCTAACCCCTAAAAAATAAGGGTTTAGGGGTTTAATTTTTTAGTTTTTTATTTTCTACGAAAAAGTTTCGAATAATTTTATACCTGAATTCTTCATCCATAAATTCCACCGCAAGTGCTTTTTTTTTATCCGCGATCCCAAAAACCCCTATATACAATTTTTCTATATTCCGATAGTATTTCAATATTTGGCGGCCATTTTGGTTCGCCATTTTGAGTCTGCCATATTGAATTTTACAATTCCAATGCCAAATTCAGATTCGGCGACCCCAAAAACCCCTATATACAATTTTTCTATATCCCGATAGTATTTTAATATTTCTCAGCCAATTTGGTTCGGCCATTTTGAGTCTGCCATATTGAATTTTACAATTCCGATGCGAAATTCAGATTCAGCGACCCCAAAAACCATTACATACCAAGTTTCATTCAAATCGATTGAAAAACAAAAAAGTTATTCCATTTGATCATATATGATACATTGCCAGAATTGGCCAGATTTTTGTTTCATCATACATGATACATTGCCAGTTAACCGGTTA
Organism: Andrena praecox; assembly: GCA_963932275.1. Taxonomy (NCBI): domain Eukaryota; kingdom Metazoa; phylum Arthropoda; class Insecta; order Hymenoptera; family Andrenidae; genus Andrena; species Andrena praecox. The sequence continues at coordinate 41,536,419 of OZ010731.1, forward strand.
AGGCGTGTTTTCATTATGAAGAAACGAAAAAGTGCCTGATACTTCTATTGAGGACCTCTACAAATTTGCACAGTTTCAAAAACTTCGGAATATTCGTGTAACCGAACTTCCCTGGCCAGTCTATTACACTTTCACATAAGTTGTTAATTAAGTATTTAGTTCTGTAATTAATTGCGCTTTGGAGCTGCCGTTAGTACCTACTTGTTTTGCTGTACTTGAATGCGATCTCGAAGGGTTTCCATTGAATTCGCTTACAAGGAACATCACTCAACTGTCACACGTTGATGAAACTTAGCATAGAGGTAGGCGGGCTCGTTCTTAAATTACGTAAGGCTTTGGGGGGTGGTTCGTCGCGAATTTTTTGCATTTTCTTGCAAGAGGGGAGGTGGAGTCATGTAACGTTTTACTGTAGGAGCCGGAAAAAGAGAGCCACGGCGCCGGGAATCGAACCCGGGCCGCCCGCGTGCTGATCAGCAGCGTTAACCACCACGGCTACGCCGACTCTCCGCTGTCCCTAGTTCCGAACTCCTATCTAACCGACGCACAGTGTAACGAGTATATAGGAAAAAAAATCAAAAATCAATTTTCCATTAAGATACTGTTATTTACGTGTAATTGATATGTTAATCATATTTATTCACAAAAAAATAATTTTTAACATAAAATAATTCATTAATATATATTTTTGTCCATAATAAAAGTAAAACAAATAAAATATATATTTTTTTAAATACATTTAAACACAAATTAATAACAAACATACGAAACAATTATAAAAAAAAAATTATTTTTTTAAATAAATTAATAATAAATAAATTTTTTAAACAGATAATAAATTTAAAATTATTAATTCTTATTATACATTTTCATCACTATCAGTTGAAACTGAAGTAATTGAAAGCTCAGTGTATTTTAAAACTAAATATTCTAGCACAGATTTTTCTAGTTTTTTGTTTTATTATGTGAATTTTTTCTTATGTGGGAGCAGTCGGGAGCAGACAAAATTTACACCAAATTATAGGACATGAAAGGAACTAATTGTAGTAAAAAAATGAAAGAACCGATATGTTTCGTTTTTTTAATTCTCTCCACAATTTAGATGATGAGACCAAAAAAGTAATAATTTAAGCCACTGGTACGTATTCACATCTTTAAATGCGAGAATTTTTAATTAATAAAACGAAAAACGGATATATTTTGCTTATTTTCAAAAAGAAAAGAAAGAGAAGAACTTATAAATACAACAAAAATGCAGTGGGTAAATATTTCCTATGTGTAGTCTGTGGCAGTTTGCGTTTATTTATTCGACTTTGAATGTAATTACTAACCTTAAAACCGTTATTTATGTTACTAAGTTATGTTGTTCCTATGTCGGAGGACTGTTTACTATCAAATCCATAAAATGAAATACAAAATTTCAAAACCCAATTTTTCGCTTTTTGAACACGGGCCGTGACACTGTGCGACGCCACCTATGGGCCCACCAGAGTTGGGCAAAAGTTTATCTAAATAAAAATCTCAAATAACGAACAAAAGATAAATAATTTTTATTCGTTATTCGAGGCTCGAATAATCGAAGTTATCTTTATTCGAAGAGCACCGAATAAATAATTTTATTCGATGAGAATTTGTTCGACGAATAAAGATAATTTTTTTATTCGATGAAAATTTATTCGACGAATAACGACAGTTTTTTATTCGAAGGTTTTATTCGAATAAATGCGTCGAATAAATTTTTCATCCGTAGCAATTATCTTTTCGAAGCCTTCGAATACAGCCACGAATAAGTTTCGTAAGCGTCGAGCGTGTTCATTCGAGCCGCCGGTCCTTTGTGTTCAGTGCTCGCCGCTCGGCCGGGCTCGACCCTCGGCGGCTCGAATAAACACGCTCGACGCTGACGAAAGTTATTCGTGGCTTTATTCGAAGGCTTCGAAAAGATAAATGCTACGGATGAAAAATTTATTCGACGCATTTATTCGAATAAAACCATCGAATAAAAAACTGTCGTTATTCGTCGAATAAATTTTCATCGAATACAAAAATTATCTTCATTCGTCGAATAAATTCCCACCGAATAAAAAAATTATCTTTACTCGTCGAATAAATTCTCATCCAATAAAATTATTTATTCGTTGCTCTTCGAATAAAGATAACTTCGATTATTCCAGCCTCGAATAACGAATAAAGATAAAGTATCATTTATTCGACCGTTATTTAAATAACTTTTTATCTAGATAATGCCCAACTCTGGGGCCCACCCCGCACCATAGGCCGTCTTCTCCGAGCGCCCAGCGCCTACATTACGTAATATTTTTTAACCTAATTTTCAGTATGAGTAGTCTAAAAAACAATGTTTCACCCCACTATTATATAAACCCGCAAAAGAATTTTAACAACTAAAATATGCAATGTAAAAAATATTACGTAAGGAAGGGGGGAGGCATGGAATATAAAATCTTAAGAATTCTTAGGGTGACTGTACCTAATATCGCCAGGCAAAAGTTAAATCGCTATCAATTGAATAATAATTGATAATTTTGCATGCAGTTATTTTCAAAGTAAAGAGAAATTATTCATCTTTCAAGTACCATAAGTTAGAATCGTTGAAACCTACCAATTTTTAATTAGGACTCAAAAAACGTAAGACATGCAAAAATCGGGTCCTGAAAAAAGTGTACCTAATATCGCCTACTCAATAAATATTGATTAATTCATGTATATATGAGTTTTTAAAGTCATTTTGACATGTGCTTTTATTATTTCTTGCTGCATAAATGTTTTTTTATCCATCTTTGATTTTATTTTTATTAGAATAATATGGAAATTTAAATATATAGATTTTTAAAATATTTTATTTTTTACGTTCCGATGTACATATTGGACAAATATAGTTTATTTCGGTTGCTCCGCACATTTCGTGACCTCACCTGTAACAAATATTACATCGAAACCGTTGTTCTCCGGTAGGCGGTGCACGGAACACGCATACTGCTAAAAGAAAAACGCTATTTTCATTACGAAAAATATTTGAATCGGTTTCATTTCTTAAGCACATCATTAATTAGGTATTTCTAGTAGATATTCTTGCATTCACAGAATTATTAGACTTACCTTCTCCGAATGTAATGTAAAATTATGATAGTCCAATAAATTTTGACACTATTAAGATTCTCTAAAATCCTTCCCTTTCTGTAATTGTTGATCACACGATGCTGCATTTACAGTATGTCTTCCTACATATGTTTAGGTACCAATTCAGTGCATAACCGATCAATTTTAGAGCTTACTTTGCGAGATATAGCGAGTGGCGATATTAGGTACAGTCACCCTATATTGGCAAAGGGGGTAAGAAATCGCCAAAATTACCCTTACGTAATTTATGGGGGGCCCCTAGGGTATGTGAAAATATTTGCCACGTGTTTTATTATTTAATAGCGACCTGTATTCGTGTTAAGGGGCTGAAAGTATGTTTCACAGTTCAGGACTGAAAAAATTAATAAAGCAATTAAAAAAGATGTTATAATAAATACGTTAAATAAATCCTCGCCCGTCGAGAATGGCGCTATTTTCTACTGCAATAACTTTTTATTTCTCGTCACTTGCCTGACGTCCTTTCATGCAGGTAGTGTATTATAAATTTAAATGATGATAATTACATAAGATTCCTTCTTGAGATTAGTTTACAAACACAGATCAACTGTTGGCTTCTGTATATTTATGCTTAATATGTACCTTTCTAACTTTTGATACTGTTGAACTCTGAGAGTTGTGGCCCTCCGGAGTGTACGTAAGCGAATACACTCTCCTTGGCCCAAATTAATAAGACAAAATTGAGGCGAACCTAAGTCACCTCGAATCGGGGGGTAGATTGGATGGTTTACTGGATTTGTAGATCTAGTAGGGCGGCGAGTACCAGAGTTGGTTTTTCGTACTAAATATTACTGTTATCGCTGACAGTCTGAACGATACTATTTCACTGATCTTCCCAAGACTTTTTCCCGAAAGCGCCAATCGCATCGCTTTCAAGGAATGTAATATTTGGAAATGTAAAATCGGTTCTGGACTTTGCAATTCATTTCCACTCAACACCTTAACCTGGACTCAGAGTTGGGCATTATTCGGCTAAATTTTTATTCGAATACGGAGTCGTATAAATCCCCAAGATTTATTCGCGAATAACAAATCACGATTTTATTCGACGAAAAATTATTCATTATTCGCGAATAAATCTGTACCGTTATTCTAGCCAGATTCGTTCGAATAAGAATTTATTCGTTATTCGACCTGAATGAACGACGAATAAATGTGATACCCGGTATCTATCGATGGAAGTCTGTACTGTGTCCAACATACGTTTGGACGTGTGTGTCTGGAAGTGTGCGTATAGGATACCACCTTTGACTGCGATTTTGGAGGCGTTTTTCATGAATTTTTTTTGCATACAAAGAATGCGCAGAAACAAAATCGGTTTCAGTCATTCATTAATGTAACTTTAATCTGTAATTACACATTTTTTGAAACTGAAAAAGTGAAAAATAATCTCTTGTAGGTGGCGCCAAAATACACTCCTTTGGAGGAACATCGTTAGACGGCGTGTCAAATTCCGCTTTGTACGTGGCTCTTAGAAAAAAAACCAAAGAATGTTCCTATTGGCAACAATATTTTTTAATGCTGTACGTAGGGGTTTTACGAAATTTCGATTTTTAAGAGAATGGCGGCCATTTGAACAAAAAGGTCCATTTTTTTAGGGTAAAAAAGTTTAAAGAAGTTTATAAAATTGCGCACCAAAAGAAAAATAACAACGCTACAGCAAAAGTCCTACGTACATCGTTAGATTACACCACGGGGAAGAATTGTGCAAAGTTTCAAGTCAATCGGATGAAAATTATAGGAGTAATCTGACACGCCGATTTGGAAAACATCGTTTCGAGAAAAACGCGTTTAAAGTTTTATATAGATTTATATATCTGTTCCAATCCGGTTTTTACACAAGAAAAAGGTTCCGGTCACCTTTCTAATGAATGAATTTCGATTCTATACACTTGAAAGAGTACTTTGAGAACAAAAAAAATTTTCAATTTTTTTTAAGTGCGAAGGTGATATCCTGCCTTAACACGTTGCGTGCGGGTGACGTGTACGGTCACGTCATGGGGAATTCCTATCCTACGCCGGGTGACGTGTACAGTCACGTCTTGGGGAATTCCTATCCTACGCCGGGTGACGTGTACAGTCACGTCTTGGGCCCGGGTACCAATAAATGTGGAAGGGAATGTAAAATTTTCCAGGTTTCGAATTTTCCTTTTGCATACGCCTTCAGTACGAACGTGTTTATCAGTGTGTGCAGTCGTTACAAATTTGCAGCGATTTTCACCATTCTGCAGCAGTTTTTTGTATTTAACAAGGTAATTGTTTTTTCTAACAAAAACAAATTATTTTTGGTTAAAATGTTACAAAATGTCGAAAGTAGCATAAAAGGATGCACTTTATACAAAAATCAATTTCCGGAATTTTGGACGGTCAACTATTTTTGGTGCCGCACGCAACGTGTTAAAAACGTTCAATGAACGCTTATAATTTGAAGAGATTGATTTTTTCATTAGTTTAAATGGATTGCCGTGAGCAAATTTTATTTAAAATAAATCAAAACGCCATTCTATATAGTACCGCGGTCGTGCATCTTCCTGCAAAGTGCGAGCTATGACAAGAGTTACTTAACCTAAAACAATAGGTTTCATGGGTGTCAGTCAGTGGTGTCATCATACATCGCCGAAATCACGTGATCATTTTATTCGTCCGTTGAGTCGAATAAATTATTATTCGAATAAATTTTCAGTCAAATAAAAAATTATTCGTTATTGTCGAATAATGTCATTTTATTCGAATAAAAATTTATTCGCACAAATTTATTCGAATACTTATTCGAATAAAAATTTAGCCGAATAATGCCCAACTCTGCCTGGACAATAGTCCACGCATTAAAAAAATGTGTTCTCTTGTACTGTGATAAACATGTAAAATGCAAAAAAAGTTTTTTTATTGATGTAAAATTGCCACTTTTCAAGAATCGTCCGAAAATTTAAATGCGCAGCGAAAGGGTTAAATATTCGAAGGTTCTGCCAAGTTCTCTTGAAAGACAACGCGGTGGTCGTGGTTGAAGAGGGTTCGTCGTTCAAGAATAGCGGATTGTAATGCTGCCTGATGAATCGAACTCCAGGCTACGCGGACTTTGACATATTTCCCGATAAGCGTGAATTTTAATGATCTTTTTATTATTTATTTATTTGAGGTCGCATCAGCTTTGTAGATTATTAGCGACCACATTTGAGTCACACGAGGTAAATTGTATAAATTGGATATTTAATATTTACTACTTCGATCGCTTTAAATTTAACTTTCTAATTTATTATATATTATTCTAATGGATTTACAATCATCTTTGATATTGTAAATTTAGAATTTTAACGGCGGATGTCAGGATTCCCCGGCAATGGCGTTCGCAGACTTTTTTCCAGAGGTGACAGGCGGATGATTGGTTGTTTGTTTGAATCCATTTTTAGCGCCAATTTAATTGAAAATTAAAAATATTCACTTTTTTAGTATCAACTTAATAAAGATTAGTTTCTAAAAGTAGGCGATTTTTTCTCAATTCCGGGGGGTTGTCCCCCCTGCGAACGCCCACGTTCCCTGGACTTGCAGCCAAACAGATATTCTTTTCTGGCTGTTTTTCGTCCATACAGTGGTTTATTGAGCTTGCACGTTGTCTTTTTTTCCAAGTTTGATTTAGAGTCTGTTAAGGGTCCAAAAGCTCGAAAATAGGTGATTTTTATGAATTTTTTACAGTAAGAGGTTATAATATATCCTGAAAAATATTTTATAACCACGATTCCAGAAGGTCCAATGAACCGATTCAAATAAACCCTAAGGCATTTGAGTCGTAATTCGACTCGCTCTCGCATCATAATTGTTTGAAACCCGGGTTTCTTTCGATCTGCGTAAAACTACCCGTCTTTTGCACTATCTCGTTCGAATGTGCACCAATCATCGTAGTTTTGATGTCGTTTGTCGCGACACAGGATATAATGCGATAGTCATTGATATAAATTTTAAGAAATTTTTTCGATTTTTCATTTCGGACGATCTTTTGAGTAAATTTTATGGTTCAGGCATCTCTTTTCGGCAGCGCTGCACTACAGTGGGTCCAGGGACAGTGTGGCCAATGAGCCGGAAGCCGCCATTTTCAATTCCAGCCACGTCAAGCGCGCGCGATATTTGAAAAGCGTGGAATCATGTCTTATATAGTGACGTGTATGTATAAACTTAATATTTAATTTTATTAATGAAAACTTAGATAAATATTTTATAGTTTATATCAGTTTCTAATTATATATAAATTATATATTATATATAAATTATATATTATATATAAATTATATATTATATATAAATTATATATTATATATTATATATATATATATATTATATATGAATATATAATTATATAGTGTATAATTATTAAAAGCTACTTAAAATATAAAGTATAAAATATAATATAAAATATAAAAAATAATTGTATGACTTCTAGTTCGAATACATTATTAATCATAGTATATTACATAGTAATTAGATTCAATAATTTATTAAAAAATATGTAGATACACGTGGCATCTCAATTTTTGACAGCTTACGATATTTGACACTCGTCAGGTTATAACCTGACTGTAAGCTGTCAAAATTGGGAGCAGCCAATTTGACAATGTGTAAGTATATGTATATGTATACTGATCTATACATAAGAGCTGCCGGAAGTTGCCTGAAAATGGCGGCACCAATCAGCGGCGAGGAACACATTGGCCACACTGTCCCTGGACCCACTGTACGCTGCACTAATTGTAAGCGCCACCTAGAAAATGCATCGAGATTGAAAACATAAACCAAACATTTTTTTGTACCCTGACGAGTGTGTTAATAAAAGCCGAAATGGTTTTTTAGGATATGTTATAACCTCTTGTAACCCCTTTAAGCGGGTATTCTCGTATGGAGGGACGAAATCCTCTATCCTCTTTAAGAACGAAGCACAGTGGTGAAATTTTGCGATTTTATGTCCAAAACCACCAAATTGAAATTTTTGAATTTTACAAATTTAATACAAATTGAAGAACTGAATCCATTTTCGTGGTCGAAACCTCAAAACTTATTTTTATTATATAAAATTCGGCACTTTTGCGTTCTGATGTATAAGAAAATAAATTATCCAAAAAACAGCACTTACAAAAATTACGAACGATTTTTTTATTATTTACATTTATACACTTAAGGGGACTCGGCAGTCAGATCGCTCGAAAATCAAGTATTTTTTGGGAATTAATTACAAGGAGATGAACACAAATTGTGACTAGTAGGTTTGGGTAATGTTTATTAATACTATAAACAGTAAAAAAAAAATGATTTGAATATTATATACATATGTATGACAGCGCTACAGTCGTATGATATGTAGGCGTTTTTTTTTTGGAGCCGCTGTAATTCTGCAGTGATTCTGGCCGTAAGAAATTTAATTGTGAAATACCCTCTGAAATTTATACTTTGCCCTGGCCCCTATTCTGCCCTGAACCTATTGAAAGAGAAAAAAAATCAAAATTATAAAAATGGTGGCTGCAAAACGGCAAATTTTAAAGAAACGTCATTTCTCGCCAGGGAAAAGAGCCATTCTATTTTTTTTTTTTTTTGACAACCAAGAGTTTTTACAGACTTATGCGTAGGTTCAGGTCGTAACTAGACATGTTTCATATATGCTGAATTTTTTTCAAATCAACTGATACCTCCGTTTTTGCCCAATCACTGCAAAACGAAGAGGAAATATGATTCCGAGAAAAACGCGCTTAAAGTTTCGAAAGAGGAATCTAGTCTACCTGCGTGCGCGCAGAAACGGTTTATGGCGCGCTCGAACTTTTCGGCTGTAAAATCCTCAATTTTGCGAATTTTAACATAAACCAAACGGCATTTTAATCGGGAAGGGTGGTACTTTCTAAAAATGCAACAAAAAAAATCGAGTTTCTGACTGCCTAGTCCCCTTAAACCTATGAAATTATATGCCCTTAAAACTAGTACTCCCAGTCGGAATCGCTTTTTTCTTTGTCAGAGCATGCCTCTGCTGCAGTGCAGCAGGGCATGGAAGAAGGGTTATCGCTTCTGATGACAAGCTTTTTAATTTCTTATCGGGAAGTTTTCTTAGATTACTAATTACTGGATCTGACGATAATAAAAGCCAATTGAAAGCATCCTCCATAGTTTTTTCCCTTGAGCATTATCGAGAACAATTTTGTCGGTACTTTTTAATATCCTGATTTCGTGCTTCTTGAGCTCCCTCCGAAAGCTGTCCAATTGGAAGGACAACATTTTCGATTATGCGAGGACCATGAATTGAAATTTTGTGTACAGTAGTAGGCATCATGCACCAAGGGTATAATGCAACAAATAATTTTGCCGTTTCTACAACATACGATGGGGTTTGTTGCAAATGAAAGATCAATGGTTGAAAGTATTAAAAGAATTTTTACTAAAAAGAAGCAGCCTCGCGGACTGAGTAGAATTGCGGTGCCATAAAATCCGCCTTCTATGCTTATCTGAAACATAAAAACAAATTCAGACATTAAAATTTTTTATATTTAGCCGATTCTTAAATTTCGCATTTAAAACAAAATGGCGGACTGTCAAACTATCGATTTTCGACACTGAAACTGTAGCCAGTCCATGTTTGATTTCCTATTGATCAGTTATATTTTGATGTCACAGTTTTTAGTCACAATTCGTCTTCATTGCTGTTCATAGCTTCCTCGGCTCTAACTGGTTTTCTATGTTCTTCATCTTGACTTGTGTTTGCATAAATGTAGATATTCCTTAGTCTTCTGAGATTTCCTGCCTTTAACGTCATTAAAAATTCAACTCGTTCTCTGTCTGCTTTTTTGCAATGCATGTTTTATTCAGTATCGTTTTCTTTTCCGAAGTAACATCTGTCTGTGACGTTTCGCTTTCCGCTTCTTCTTCAACATCGTCTTCTTCCTATTTGACTGTGTTATTGCTCTCAATACCTTCTACATCATTATTTCCTTAATCGCCTGTATTTCTACTTGATCGCGCATGAAAGATATTGCTCTTATTTGTTTACATAGTTTGAAAAATTTAGCATCTGTCCTTGTAACTACGGTCTTTGTTACCTTGTCCCATAACAAGCATATATTCTGTTTAATACACCCTTGCAGTGCCAGACAAAAGTATTGGGACACCCGTGTAACGTTCTCAAACGAGACTGTGCCGTTTGTTACAGGCGATTCCACAAGTAGAGCGGTTTACCTGTGAAATTATGGGATTGGTTCGGGTGGCGTGCGATTAAGAAATGAATTTCAAGATACTAGAGTCCTTCTTTTAACAATAATTAACAAATAGTTTATTCAAGAAAAGGCTTTTGACGCTAGGTCGAAATAGAACATATAATACGACACGGAGTCGTGTGAACTTTGACGATATGATATTTACGTAACGACGTATAAGTCGTTAATAAAGGATATTCCTTTGACTTTGGTTTCGACGCTAGATCGGAATTAAAGAATAACGTTTGATTTCGGTCTCTACGCTAAACCGGTAATTAAATATAGTATAACTGACGCGTTAATTAATATTAATGATATAGTATAATAGTACGATACTAAATCGTAAACTGAACATAAGGTCTCGACGCTAAGTCGATATAACGGTTTGATACAATGATGACGCTTGGTCGATTTGGAATGTTAAGTTGATACTTGGAGAGGGTTCCTTCTCTCGGATTTGTTGTAGCTTCCAGTTGCCTATCAGCTGGCCCACGCTTTCTAGGATGGAAGTCGAGGGGCTAGTTAAAGCGACCTCGGATGGTAGCCAGGTAGCCGGTTAGGGCGTCCCTAGATGGAAGTAGATTTGGATGATGATTCCCTCTCCTGGACTAGTAGTTGCTTCTGGTGCCTATAAGCTGGCCCACGCTTTTAAGGAGGGAGGTTGAGGGGCTAGTGAAAGCGACCTCTGGATGGAAGTTGAGGGGCTAGTTAAAGCGACCTCTGGATGGAAGTTGAGGGGCTAGTTAAAGCGACCTCTGGATGGAAGCCGAGGGGCTAGTTAAAGCGACCTCGGATGGTAGCCAGGTAGCCGGTTAGGGCGTCCCTAGATGGAAGTAGATTTGGATGATGATTCCCTCTCCTGGACTAGTAGTTGCTTCTGGTGCCTATAAGCTGGCCCACGCTTTTAAGGAGGGAGGTTGAGGGGCTAGTGAAAGCGACCTCTGGATGGAAGTTGAGGGGCTAGTTAAAGCGACCTCTGGATGGAAGTTGAGGGGCTAGTTAAAGCGACCTCTGGATGGAAACCAAGGGGCTAGTTAAAGCGACCTCGGATGGTAGCCAGGTAGCCGGTTAGGGCGTCCCTAGATGGAAGTAGATTTGGATGATGATTCCCTCTCCTGGACTAGTAGTTGCTTCTGGTGCCTATAAGCTGGCCCACGCTTTTAAGGAGGGAGGTTGAGGGGCTAGTGAAAGCGACCTCTGGATGGAAGTTGAGGGGCTAGTTAAAGCGACCTCTGGATGGAAGTTGAGGGGCTAGTTAAAGCGACCTCTGGATGGAAACCAAGGGGCTAGTTAAAGCGACCTCGGATGGTAGCCAGGTAGCCGGTTAGGGCGTCCCTAGATGGAAGTAGATTTGGATGATGATTCCCTCTCCTGGACTAGTAGTTGCTTCTGGTGCCTATAAGCTGGCCCACGCTTTTAAGGAGGGAGGTTGAGGGGCTAGTGAAAGCGACCTCTGGATGGAAGTTGAGGGGCTAGTTAAAGCGACCTCTGGATGGAAGTTGAGGGGCTAGTTAAAGCGACCTCTGGATGGAAGCCAAGGGGCTAGTTAAAGCGACCTCGGATGGTAGCCAGGTAGCCGGTTAGGGCGTCCCTAGATGGAAGTAGATTTGGATGATGATTCCCTCTCCTGGACTAGTAGTTGCTTCTGGTGCCTATAAGCTGGCCCACGCTTTTAAGGAGGGAGGTTGAGGGGCTAGTGAAAGCGACCTCTGGATGGAAGTTGAGGGGCTAGTTAAAGCGACCTCTGGATGGAAGTTGAGGGGCTAGTTAAAGCGACCTCTGGATGGAAGCCGAGGGGCTAGTTAAAGCGACCTCGGATGGTACCCAGGTAGCCGGTTAGGGCGTCCCTAGATGGAAGTAGATTTGGATGATGATTCCCTCTCCTGGACTAGTAGTTGCTTCTGGTGCCTATAAGCTGGCCCACGCTTTTAAGGAGGGAGGTTGAGGGGCTAGTGAAAGCGACCTCTGGATGGAAGTTGAGGGGCTAGTTAAAGCGACCTCTGGATGGAAGTTGAGGGGCTAGTTAAAGCGACCTCTGGATGGAAGTTGAGGGGCTAGTTAAAGCGACCTCGGATTGATGTTGAGGGGCTAGTGAAAGCGACCTCGAAGGAAGTTGAGGGGCTAGCTAAAGCGACCTCGTATGGAAGTTGAGGGGCTAGCGAAAGCGACCTCGGATAGATGTTGAGGGGCTAGCTAAAGCGACCTCGGAAAGGTGTTGAATGTAGGAAGTTGAGGGGCTCGGTTAGATGTTGAGGGGCTAGTGAAAGCGACCTCGTAGGAAGTTGAGGGGCTAGCTAAAGCGACCTCGTATGGAAGTTGAGGGGCTAGCTAAAGCGACCTCGGAAAGGTGTTGAGGGGCTAGTTAAAGCGACCTCGGAAAGGTTTTGAGGGGCTAGTTAAAGCGACCTCGGAATGGTTGAATATTGGAAATTGAATGTAGGTAGTCAGGACGTTGAATATATATATATAGACTTGTTGAGAGACTTCTATAAGCGGCGTGCTTATGGTTCGGTAGCAGAACCCAGTCTGAATCTCCGCTGCTGGCAGGCTCGTATTTATACAGTTTGGCGATACCTTGCTCTCGCCAATCACTAGCTGTCGATCTCGCGCATCAATTAGAATTAGCATCCGGTTCCCGCCGGTTCGCGCACTGCACTCGGTTTATTCGGCGTCCGGTTTATCGCGCGGGCTGCGCACGCGCGCTTGAGTCGTTCACGGCACTGAGTTCGCAGGCGGTTATGCGCATGCGTTGCGAATGTCCTTAATACTAATATTACAATTTAGATATATAGAATGAAAATAGTAATTGGTATAAAGAATAAAGGAAAAATCTACGGCGGTTGGTAGCGGTACGTTACACCCGTTAAAACAGAATAACTTTTTTAAAATTTGTCCAAACGACGGGAGTTTTTTTTAGAAGCTAGAAGGATTAGTATGCTAGGTAGTGTACTAAAAAAATTAAATTGGTCGGAATAGCGAAGAAAATAGTGTAGGTCGCTTTTTGAACTTTTTTATCTGAGCCTGCAAGGAAAATATAAAATTCCCGTTTATAAATTTAAATAACTTGTATACATGCTGAAAATTTCAGCGTCGACAACCTATTTCCCGGCAACGCCGCGCCTTGGCTTGGCTTGGCGCTGGCGTCGGTTCGTTTCCTATCTTGGCGTTGATTGGTGTGACGTCACGGTGGCATCACGCGCATGCGTGGCGTGTCCCAGTTCCCTACGAATAGTTTGACCACGGAACCCATTTCCCAGCAACGCTACATGTGCTACACACCATCAGCTTTGAGGGATATGAAATATAGGTAAATCTACTTTTGTATAATTTCATATTATGAAAAGATATCTGCCCAGTATCTAAAAAATAAATAGGAATCCGTTATTCCAAGTCTTGTTTGAATATTTCTACTCTGTTGTGTTGTAACTATTCTATACGTTCAATGGGGAAGCTAACCGCAGCTTTTTGCCACCCGTGGCGCCACCAGCGCACGTGCCACTTGGCGTCGGTGTTTTAAATAAATAAATAGAATGTAAGAATATGATCAAAAAATTTTCCCGCCCAAATGGTTAAGAATATTTAAATTGTTAATCTCGGGATATTTTAATTAGAATTTATGTCTTCGTATGCATCTACATACGTGTGGAGTGATCAAGCAGTTAGGTTAGGGCATCAATAGTAAGTAAGGGAAGAAACTGAAGAAAGTGCTTTGCTTTAGTTACCATGGAAAATATTTGAAACTGGCACATCGTAATGCACATTTCTTTAATAAATCTTTAACCCTTCGTTGACACTCTGGGTGGGAACCACCCATAAGCTGATTTTGACACTCTGTGCCTTTTATATGCAAAATAAATACCTTTTTTCCAAAGCCGACTTACAAACAATTTTTTTTCCAAATATTATATCTGGATAATAGCTCTGTAGAGTTTTAGCTTCTAATATTTGAATTTGTAAAAGTTACAATTTATTGAAGATTTTCTTCGTGTTTTCTCGACACATGGTAATCTAGATTTTTTTTTTACAAAAACTGTGATAAAATTTCAATAAAAAACTATTAGAATACATTTTAGAGATCTTGAAATTGACCCATGATTTTTTCCATAACGATTGGATTCTTCAGATGAGAATGGCAGTCGTTCAAAAATTGTTCTGGGTGTGAGCCACCCAGGTATGTCAAAGTTGATCGAAAAGAGAGGTGTGTCAACGAAGGGTTAAGTTGGACAACAGTTAAATGTCCATAATCTTCACCTATTGTTAACTAGAAAAATGTAAATAAACACAAGTTCCAATATTACAACAACATTTTAGTGCGGCACGTGCGCTAGTGGCGCCCTGCGCCGAGTTTTGCGTCAGCTTCGAAGACTACATCGATCTTTGAGTCACTTTTGGACTCGCTCCTTGCTGTCTCGCTTCTTTTAATTACTTGACAGGTTCAATGGGAAGGGCGATAGCAACCCATGGAGTTGTAAGTGACAGGAATGCACCATTAAAGCTGATGGTCCTATATAGGTGTGCCATTCCTTTGATGCGAGTCGTTCGCCGAGATCAGCTCGAAACAACCTAACCACTGCGAGACTATTCCACGCGAAATCGGACACTTTTTGGAGTAACATTTCCGATGTGGCTCAAATTTGAATATGTTGTAGTCTTTAGGGATGTATAAACGTATCTCGAAGGAGTTTTGAAAATTTTGAAAAATGTAGATTTTACAGCTAGAAAAGAGGAAAACTTGCACTGTTTTTTTATACCCAACATAATACAGTATCTCAATTTTTGGTGTTCGTAATATTTTCCTTGAAACGAGGGTGACCTTCAGTTTTTTAAATGGAATGCTATATACTTGATTACCCAAAATGAAAGTGACTGTCAAGACAAATTCAACCATATGGTATACTGTGACCTTCAAGGCCACACAAGGTTATGAATATATTGAAATAGTAGATTGAGTTTCTTTCTTTCATTCCTAACCTTGTGTGGCCTTGAAGGTCATAGTATACCACATGGTTGAATTTGTCTTGACAGTCACATTCATTTTGGGTAATCAAGTATATAGCACTCCATTTAAAAAACTGAAGGTCACCCTCGTTTCAAGGAAACTATTGGGAACACCAAAAATTTCTTTACATTTCTTTACAAATACTTACCATTTACGAGAACACTGTATAAGAATAGCAGATATAGCCGCTTGGCCGCTACGAGTCGAGCCGGTGCTGGGCGACGCACAGTGGGGCAAACGCGGACAAAAATCCAAAATTTAAAGTTTGTATCTGGAAAAAATTATTATTGTATTTTATCCGTAAATAGTCAAAGAATAAAAACCTCTTCCCTTTTTCTAAAAGCAAAATGTTATAAAGCTAAAATTATCAAAATTTTCCTTTGTAGCTATAATTTATTTTGTCCTTTATTATTATTTAAAGCTTGTTACAGCCTATCTAGTTGGTCAATATTTTACAACCCGCACTTTTATACTATAAAAGTATCGTTTTGTAACAGTAGCCGCCGCATAAAGGTCATTAAATGACCAAAACCGTAAAAAAACTGAATAACTAACGCGTTATCTCGCTTTAAGTTGCCGTTAATGGATTTAATACCGGGAAGTATCAGAGAATATATATCTAAAAATTTATTTGCACTTTCTTGCACATTCGGTAGTTATTGGAATTTATATGGGATGCCGATGAGCGCTGGTCAAGGCGTAGCGCGTGACGTAGCTCTGGAATTATTAATTTAATTAGTTAAGGTATTGTTGTAGAGGATTATTAATATTTGAAGAGAATTATTTTTTGTATAAATAAAGTAAAAAAAAAGGTTTACTTATTTTTAACTTTTGCTGTCCCAAAGTCCTATAGACGACCAAATGGTAAAAAGTAAATATTGGTAAAAATTCATTCTGAATCGAAAGAAACCAATTGCATGTCGATAGGATCATTAGTTTAAAAAATATTGAATTTTGTCCGCTTTTTGTCCACGTTTGCCCCACTGTGCGACGCAGCGTCACATTCAATTACAGTAGAGCGTCAATTATCCGAACCTCGATTAACCGAACGGTCGATTATCCGAAGGAGGACTTTCTCTACACATTTACAAAGTTTCATAATTTTTTGAATTTCCGCATTCGGGATCTTCCCTTGTCAAAAGTATGGGGGTTGAAACTTGATAACCCGACATATATGAAAATGGTTACTCCTACCAAAAAAACTCATACGACCTTTTTTGTAGAGAATTACCTAAGCTATAAATTGTATAATAACTATTTTTGTCGCAAAACTGCTATATAACGAGATATTCGCGAAAAACAGTTGTTTTTTTTTTGCTCAACCCTCTGTAAAATTTTTAGCGGCGGTCGGGTCGATGGGGACTATTGTAATATTGTTTAAAACGACCAAATAAAGGCCCATACCAAAATTTAGCTCGGTGGGAATTATTCCGTAGATTGGGCAGATTTCCGTCTGATTTCACTGGACTATAATATAAATTAACGCAGTAGTACTCCTGTATTTAATAAGTAATTTTAGGTGTAATTCCTATGGTTATAAACTGTGTAAAGTACACGCACGCTTCATTCTCCGAACTCTTCGATTATCCGAACAATTCGAATTTCCCAAACACCTCGGTCCCAAGCAATTCGTATAATTGACGCTCTACTGTAATTTTCATTTGGCCAATTTTAAAGTGTCCATATTTTTGAAAATTTCTCCATCAAGGGGAAGGATAGAACTATATTCCCCTTTTTTCAGATTTTTAAAATCGCGCCCGCTGTTAAAAACCTGCATTTGTTTAAAATAATTGCACAAAAATGGTTCGAATTTTTTTTTAGACTGAAATAATTTTTTCTCAAAACTTCAATGTCTTCTCTACAAATCACCGTAAACCTCATCTCCATCCGTTTACTACTTCCATAGTTATAATTTATTGAAAAAAAGTTAGCACACCTTCAAACAGCTGTAAAATCTACATTTTTCCAATATTTCAAAAATCCTTCGAGATATGTTCATACATCCCCAAAGACTACAACATATTCAAATTTGAGCCACATCCGAAATGTTACTCCAAAAAGTGTCCGATTTCCTAATACGTACGGATATAAAGGCAATGCGTTCTAACTCACAAATATCTCGTCATTGGGCCGCGTATGAAAACTTTTACGGTCAAAAGTTGAAGGTGAGTATTATATTAGGTCGATCAGATTTGCTTTAAGCTTTGCGTTCGCAAACATTAAACCTTTCCGAAGTCGTCGATAATTAAAAAATTAAAAAGATACTTATTCACGGTGAAGAAATATGGTGGAGAGCACCTTCGGATACGCCGCGCGGATTTCGGTCTCACAAGTTCTCACAAGTATTCACACAGCATACCTACAAAAGTTTGGTCCTTACTACAAATATCCTCAGCGTCTAAGGCAGAGTCTGCTAGATATGCGTCACTGACGATTCCCCACTAACAGATCCAGAACGACACGTAGGGGAGAGGTGCTATAAAAGGGACACTTTTGTTTAGCGTCCATTTCTGACAATGTCGTTATAGGTATTTAAAAAACAACTACATCACAAGAAAGCGTGTTTATTTCCCTTCAATAAAAGTATATTGCAAACTCATCAATTGTAATAGAAAATAACAAAATCTTCGATTTTAAAAAAAGTGGGAAATGTCCCTTTTACGACTAGGTGGTTTTAAATGGGACAGTATAAGTCATGAAAGGGACACGTTAATAAAAATAAACTTATTAAGTATTACAATTATAATTCTAAATCTTAATGATACAAAACAACGAAATCTACGAAAAAATTAACTCTATGTAGTATAAATCATCAATATTTTATTATTACTGACACATGGAACAGAAAATATTGAATGTGCCTTTTATTCCGCATGACTCATTGGCCCATTTACCGCAAATTTACATACAACTGTTGCAAATTTATAACTTATAACGAGGGCTAATTTATTGCCACACATTTTTTTGACGATAAAGTTTGTCGCTTTGAATAGTCACTTTATTAATTCTTAAATTTGAAACAATACGCCATCAACTAATAATTCATAATTTAAAACAATGTCATCTATGTATCAGATGATACACTAATAACTTTACAGGAAAGTATAATACATATAGTGTCCAGCAGTACATGTGTATGAGAGGGACAGCCATGAAACGGTCCCATTTAAAACTTGTTATGCTGTCCCTTTTACGACTATAAGTGAGTTTAATATAAAATAACCGCAAAACAAAGAAAACAATTAATTAAGCTTACCTGTTAAGCGTTTTCGTTTCAGTTGAATACAGGCTATTTTAATGATATAACACTTTAACACTTTGTATATATCTTAATCTCAGAAAACGACACAGTAAACCAATGAAAATTTCACTTTTACTGCCGAAAAACATCAACCGTGGATTACTACTCTGTTGCAAGTGAGACCGCAGGGAAGTTTACGTCAAATGACTAGGCACTAGTGTTGCCATAATCAGGAAAATAACTTGCATGTGTAATGCGTTTAGAATTTTGGAAATTCGATTTGTCCCATTTAAGACGTGTCCCCTTTATAGCACCTATCCCTACCCCCCCCCCCACATTTTCCCTGTATCCCTCTACCTTTTACACCTACAATGGTATTATTTCCTGAATACAACTTGTAAATAAAAATTTTGTATTTCGGAGAGATTACGATTCGAAGCACATCGCAAAAGTATTTATAGCTCTTTCAACTGCAGAATAATAAAAACCAGTTAGGAGCCGCAGAATTGTGGGTCTTAAAAACATGTTTAAAATTGTGTGCTGATTTTATAGGAACTTGAATTTCTAAATGCAAAAATAACCTCGCATTTGCTCGTACACGTATGGTTCTTCCACAACTTGCTTTGACGCTGACGGTTTTATGTTGTAACATGCGGTTGAATGAAATATTTATAGTGGAAAATGAAGCGTGGTATGAAATTTTTATTGCGTTTTTCGAGTTTATAAAAACAGCTAAAATGGTGAAAAATTGTAAAGTGAACATATTGATAACAACGAGTTACATGAAATTATTATGAATAAACTGTTGGCTTGTAAAACTGCGTTGCTTTATTAATACTAGTAGTATTAATATTACTATTAGCATTTTATTTATATTGCTAACTTTCCAAGGAAATTAATGTACGAAATCGACAAGGAATGTTAATGTTGCCAAATTTACAATAGTGTGTACGAAAGGATGGAAGGGCATTTATTCTCCAGTCGTTCTTCAAAGCTTGATTACGATCCTTTAAAAATATTTCTTCGCTCACGGGAAGTTCAATATTGATGCTGCACTCCTAATGCTACAGAGTACTACTCTACCCTTAACTAAATAATCGTATGCGATGCTTCAAACTAAACGTCACCGAGTGTGAATGGCATACGAGAAAAGCATGTCTGAAGTAGACATGCTGGCAAAGTAGTCTAGAGATAATCGGTCATTTTCGAACTAGCGAACTCGTTCGATGGCAACTCACGTAGATGAAGTAATTTGTTCCGATTAAACCAACCGGTAGATGCGACCGCAGGGGAGTTTGCTCAGTCTAGTTGCAGCTGCACTTTCCAAGGGTGGAGTCGAAGTTCTCGGTATCGATCGTTTGCGGCGTAGATAACGAAAATTACAAAAAATCTGTCCCTTACTGGCTATCCATTAAATATTTTCGTACAGATAACGTGTTAACTGTGGCGCATTCCCAGGATACAATACTGTACAACAAATTTTAATCTTTTTTTCGTCATAAATTTAACAAATAATCGCGTCCATAAAACTGATAACGACAATATTAATTATTGCGTAACATGTTCGACTTATTCCGTGCTTTTCTGGGGGATTTAATACAGATTCTGATTGTGTCCGATCCGTGGTTAAAATTAAATCTTCGGAGAATACTGGTTACCTTAAGGGGTTACACCACCTTGGCGCTCGGAAAAATAGATATAAAAATAAACTTTTTTTTACGCTGCCATTAAGTATATAAAATGAGCTTTATTTTACACATATATATATAGTAGTTTTATGAACAATTTACAATATTAACGATTAAAAAAAATAAAAAATGGCGGAGATATAAGCTGATAAGTAGGATAAGTACCTTGCTGATGGTGTACTTGATTTCTCTGTTAGGCATCGTCTAAAACATAACAAATAAATTTTTTCTTATTTAAAAGAGTAATAGCTAAAATGTGATGTAGGATTTTTGTGATTGGGTGCCATGTTCGAAAGTTATAAATTTTTTAAACTCAAAATTTCGATGCAAATTCGAGTTTTTTTTCAAACAGCTGTCATTTCTACAAAAAATTTTTTAAAATTTTTTCCCTACGTCACATTTTAGCTATTACCGTTTTAAATAAGAAAAAAAAATATTTTTTATGTTTGAGACGATGCCTAACAGAGAAATCAAGTACACCATCGGCAAGGATTTTCAAAAGAGTGTCCTACTTATCGGCTTATATCTCCACCATTTTTTATTTTCTTTTAATCGTTAATATTGTAAATTGTTCATAAAACTACTATATATGTGTGTAAAATAAAGATCATTTTATATACTTAATGGCAGCGTAAAAAAAAAGTTTATTTTCATACCTATTGTTCCGAGCGCCAAGGTGGTGTAACCCCTTAAATGGATGAATTTGATTTGTGAAGATGATAAGTATGTTAATAATAGTTTATTGGATTGAAACATGTTGAAGACGAAATATAAAAGGTGTGGCATAATTCGCGCTACAACCGAAATGGGGATGATTTTTAATTTAACACTAAGTACAAAATGTGAAATAGAAACACAAATAATAAAATAATGCTTTGCACATTATTATAATATTTATTATTTAAAGGGGGTGTCATTTTCAACAATACTTATAATATAATAGAAGACAAATGATGTGCAAAAACCTGTTGTATTACTTGCAACGTATCCCTGTCAAACACTAATACGGATAGAAGTAATCTGTAATGGAATGACATGGTAACTAATTACTCGAAAAACGATTTTTTTTTTGCCAAATATCGATGCTTCAACTTTGTACAGCCGCCATTTTGTCTCAAAATAATTTTTCCGAAATCGGGCCTGATAGCGCCTAGATAATTTGATATATTATCTAAAAAAAAATCCAATTTCCAATTTTGGATGATTCTGTACCATCGCCTATAACTCATAAACTTTTGAATACTTTTTACCACAAAAATACTGAAATATCCGTAAAATGTACTCTTTCCAATAAACTAATGTTTAATAATAAAAGTTTATCGGTTTTTCTAGAAAAAAATTCCAAAGAAGGGTGTTCAAAAGAATTATTATAACACAAAATTGAGTAGAATTCGTAAAGAATGTTATGATTGTATAAACTTTTTTTTATTATTTCCAAATTTTGAATCTTTCCCAGAAAAATGTTCCGCACCCTGTATATCGTTTCCTACAGTAGGAGCTTTTATTTACAGCTGCTTTCGAAGCTTAAGGGGACCTTCCGGTCTAAAAGTCGATTTTTTTTTATTTCATTTTTCGAATGTTCAACCTTTTAGGAATACGTGTTTAAAAGGATTTGTTGAAATTCGTAAAATTCCAGAAGTTATAGGCATTTGAGTAGCGGCAAATGCATGGGCAACAACCGGGCACTCGGCGCTCATGTAAACCTTTAAACGCGTTTTTCTCGAAACAGTGTTCTCGGTGGGACCTGTATCTCCAAAAGTTATTATCCGATTCGAATGAACCTTTTTTTATTTTGAAGAATATACTTCTGGCTAGGGGGGGAACTAGAAAAAATTACAAACAATTGAAAATTTATAATTTTCAAAGGCGTTGAAAGGACGAAAAGTGCAGGGAAAAGTGATTTCAAACATCAAGTGTCGTTATTTTCTAAAAAAAAAGTCATTTTTTTAATTTTTTCTAGTTCCCCCCCTAGCCAGAAGTATAATCTTCAAAATAAAATAAGTTCCAGTCGAATCGGATAATAACTTTTGCAGATACAGGTCCCACCGATTTGGATCAATTTTTTTACGCTTTGACTTTAACGACTCCCCAGGGCCGTCTGCAATAATTAATTATAAAACAAAAAATATATTTCTACAACTTAAGACATCCTTAATACAATGCAAAAAGTCCCATTAAATTATATATAGTAGTTTTCCTTTAATTAATTCCTAAAAATCACCTATTTTTTGGGGCTCTAAACCGGAAGGTCCCCTTAATGTAAAATATTAGTGGCGTGTGAGAAAACTCTAAGGGAGCAATGCAAGTGAATTCATTAATATCAATTCCATGCAAGATTGGGAACCAATTTTGCAAGACAGTAATTGGTCTCATCAAATTGTTAGATAATACTAATTCAATTAACCGAAACTCGGGTTTGTAACGGAACTACTAGCGCAATAATGATAATACAGTTAAACCGTGCCCGGAAATTAATATAGGTACAGCTAGCTCCTTTGATTCTATCCGCACTATTACAATCGCCCGGCAGAGAACGTTCTGACTGCATGCGGTCTGTGTGTAACCGCGATCGTTTCATGAACGCGCGTTACTAAGGGTTTGTTATGCAACTTGAGGCATGTTATTAATGAATGTTCCTAATTACGTAGATTTTCTGACATCCTTCCATTTTGCCTTAATTCGTTTTATTCTTGTTTCAGCTGATATAAATAACGCTAACAAGGGAACACCGCGAACCCGGACTCACCGATTGGAACGAAACTTTGTGGGTTTTTAGAGTGACTCAAAACAAGAGCAACGGTGTGTTTCATTTGGGCCCTATCGCCCTTTAAGGGGGTGAAACCTAACCTCAAAGTCAAATTGGCACTTCCACTTTTTCGCGTATAACTCTCAAAGTACAACAGACAGAAAAAAACGTTTCAAACAGAAGTTTAATGGTACAATAAGCGCTGAAAACTTGCGTTAACAAAATTTTCAAAAGAGTTTAAGAAAAAAAAATATCCGATGAAAAAAAAATTTTCAAATATTTTGTTAACGGAAGTTTGTAGCGCTTATTGTACCATTAAACTTTTGTACGAAACATTTTTCTCTGTCTGTTGTACTTTGAGAGTTATACGCGAAAAAGTGGAAGTGCCGATTAGACTTTGAGGTTAGTTTTCACCCCCTTAGATAGGGCCCAAATGAAACACCCCGTTGTTCTTGTTTTGAGTCACTCTAACAACCCACAAAGTTTCGTTACAATCGATGAGTCCGGGTTCCGGGTGTTCCCTTGTACGAAAAAATCAAAATCAGTAAACTTATTTCTAGGATATACCTATAACCTTTCCCGCATATAGTTCATTGGAGAGTTGCCATCAAAATGAGCCACTAAACGCCGCAAAGCGAGCCGATGAAAGGTGCGATTCTCTGTCAGCGTCAAACGCGTGTTTCTAAAGGCGGGTACGTATGTATACTACCAAATGCCTCGGGCTGGAAAAATCGAGATCTTTCGCCCTGTGCGTCCCGCACGAGGCAAGCTAAGGCAAGCGGAAAGACAAGCTGAGGCTTTAGCGAGTTTCATTGTATTTTACAGTTTGTTGAAGAATTACTGAATTAGACATCGATCTTATCCGCAAGTTGAAAGTAGTTATCTAGAGACACCAGCGGCGCTAGCCGTGATGGACACACCGGTTCTCGTTAGATCACCGAAGTTAAGCATCACGGGGCGGGTACTGGGGAAAGATGGGGTAAGATAAGACCACCTTTTTCTCTCGGTACACCGCTCGCTGCTGAGACCCGAAGGAGAGAGAGGAGAGAAAAAGATAATATGACCTTATAGTTCGTTGGGCAATATAAGCAAAAGCTTGAAACGCCATCCTGTTTAAGCAGGAAAAAACATTAAATAAAAAAAAATTATCTAGAGGCGAGGTAGCGTCTCGACGCCAAGTACATGACCCACACAGCACCATAACATTGCAGCAACGTCTCTGCAATGATGCGGTGCAAGATGGCAATGTTGCAACATAACATTGCAGAGACGTTGCAGGTTCAGTCCTATGTCCGCCTTCGCAATATTGCAGGTGTGTATTTTTGCAAAGTTGCGGCAACATTACAAATATGTAGTCCTGCAACGTTCCGGCAATGATTCTGCAACGAAACGGCAAAATTGTGGCAATGATCCTGCAACTCTATTGCACCGCATCATTGCAGAGACGTTGCAGGTTCACTCCTATGTCCGCCTTAACAATATTGCAGGAGTGTATTTTTGTAAAGTTTCGGAGATTTTACAGCAATGGCCCCGCCGCAACGTTTCGGGCAGTGAGGGACGCGACAACGTGAATGTGTGCAGAATCGTAGTAGTATATCGCCCGTGTGTCTTTTTCTCATAGAAAATTCATTTACTCGATTTCATGTACATATTTCGAAAAATTTTGACAAAGTCATAGTTGCTTCAGAATATTGTTGTAATGTTTCCACAAGTTTTCACTACAGTATTGCACGACGATGTGCGCGCAATATTGCAGAAATATTGTAGGACCGTTGCCACTGGAACATTGCACGTCGATGTGCGCGCAATATTGCAGAAATATTGTAGGACCGTTGCCACTGGAACATTGCACGTCGATGTTCGCGCAATATTGCAGAAGTATTGTAGGATCGTTGCCAACGGAACATTGCACGGCAACGAAATTGCAATATTGCTGCAATATTGTAGGATCATTGCCACTCCAATAATGCACGACAATATTGCAGGAACGTTCCTACAATATTGCAATGCAACCTGCAACAACGTAATATTGCAGCAACGTCCCTGCAATACTGCTGCAACGAGGTGTGGTGTATGGGGAAAGACACCCTGTATATGTCGACTGTCGCTATCGCTATCATTTACTCGTCGCCCGGCTAATCCAACCTAACCTGAAACTTATTTCATTAATATCTCATCACGCCTGCAATATTTTCTAAATTTAAAGGCATTTTTGTCATGTAAACCGCATATAAGCTTTCGAATAAGACCAAATTCAATAATATCGGTCCACGCATGGCAGAAATATCGTAATATCGTCTCATGGATCAGTCGGAAACAGTAAGATTTTTCTTCTGATTGGAAGAACGATAATTCCCCATGCGATACTACTGATTGGCCAGTTGTCAGAGGAAGCTGCTGAAGTTAGGAATAAACACTTCCGTTTATATAGACAACATTTTGCAAGAAAATCTTCTAGAGAAGCCTGCAACAGAGATGTATGAAACCGGTTATTATTAACTTCGGACCCATTAATAACTAGCTCCCGACCTAAAAATGGTAAAAAAAAACCAATCCATTTTCACGTGAAGCGGTGCGGCTTTTAATCCCAGAGGAAGACGAGACAGAGGAGAGACGTTCTTAAATGTTCATTTTTGTTATATTTCATCGTTAACTATATTAATTGCTGGCACAATTTCTTTATATGAAATTTTTGTGATTTATATTATTATTTTCTATTTTTTGTGATTTATATTATTATCTTCTACCTTTTGTGATTTATTATTATCTTCTTATTTTTGTGATTGTGTTTTTCTTCTATTTTTTGTGATTTATATTATTATCATCTATTTTTTGTGATTGTATATTTTCTTCCATTTTTTGTGATTTATATTATTATCTTCTATTTTTTGCGATTTATTTGTTTCATGTACTTGGCGTAATTTTTTTACTTCTTTGAAGTTTTATGGGTATTAATTGCTGACACCATTTCATTATATGAAACCCATATATTTCTTGATACATATGTAACTCTGAATACAACAATCTCAATACGAAAATGACGCAATAAAATAAATCATGTAAATAAATCGACTTATTTCTAAATTTTTTTACGTCCTGTGCATATTTTTGTGAAATTCTTTGGAATAAGTACATTGCGTCACTTCTAAGTACAAAATATGTACCTACATATGTATAACATACGTAGTATAATAAGCAATCTATTTATAACATATTTGTTATACATACATATAATCAACAATACTTTTCACAATCATTCTAGTACATTGTACTTCGCGTTACAATAAATTATGAGAGTTTTTTCTAAATTGGATGCTGTTAATTGGTGACCGTTCTACGCCGCGCCCCAAGATGTAATCAGGGCGCACTTGAATTTACCCCAACATCGTTCTGGCACATTGATCGGCCCTGCTGCGCCCTTGTTATTTAAAATACCCGAAATGTTTGTTAATTAATATTTTTTCGCACTTTATCCTGAAATTCTTTTCATATTGGCAATTATAATTATTTGTTTGCCAAACGATAAATTTGGGACTTTATTAATTTTGGTAAATTTAAAAATTTTGAAAGGAAAACATCCATCAGTTATTAGCATTATTATTCTAATTATTTCACGATCGTTATTTGAACAAATTATTCAAATAAATAATGATGAATCATCCGAATAAATAGAAGAAATGATTTGTTGCAAAGGGTAAATATTTATTATTTAAATATAATAATGTACTAAAAATAATTTATTCGGATAATTACGTTACATAACGTAGACATTTACTCGAAACAATTGGAATAATGCCCAATTCTGTTTCGCAATCGATCTACGCGACTTCATTTTCAACATAAAGTTTGACTTTAACAACATAAAGGTTGTTAGCAGACATTTTTGTAGGAAGCTAAAAATTTACAAAAGATCAATAAAGTTCTTAATTTATCAATAATACTCGAATAATCGAATACTCTCAATTATTCGAAGAAACTATTCGTATTCGAAATTATTCGAATATTTACAGCTCTACTGCCTATTAACCTAAATTAAATATTTATATAGAATTTTATTAAACTCCAAAATAATTCCATATTACTAGTTACAGGTATTAAATAAATCCTTTTCCACCTGAACAAAGCTTTATAATTGTGTCAAAATGGTCGGAATAAAATAATACTGCTTCGATCCATGTACCCCATCTGGTTCAAACCGGTTCTGGCGGCAGAAAAATATTTTTTAATTGCTACTGGTATTCTTCAATCCGATGAATACAATGCTTTTAAACAAAACCTTTTTTATTAAAATGTATCATGATTTGGTAAAACAATATTAGTGTTTTCCCCTGCTTTGATCACGTACGCTGTTGCATCAGTTACAAGCAACAATTCTTTCTATTCGTTATACCATTGGCTAACAAAATATGTATAGCCGAATTCACAAACCGAGCTATGGTTCGTGATTTATTTCCTCTAATTCCTTAAAACACAGTAGTTGAGACTTTGTCACTTCATCTTCACAGAGTTTTTAACCGACTTCAAAAAGGAGGAGGTTATAGATTCGACCCGTATGTTTTTTTTTCCCTTTATATTTGTTCCCTCATAACTCCTCACCATATGGACCGATTTTGATGATCTTTTTTTTATTCCAAAAGGTGGTCTCATCCTACACTGCATCAACATTGGCCCAATATTTTGCCAGTTATGGTTAATAATAAAGACTATTGTCACCTAATTATTATTATTTTATGTACGTACGCGCATATCTCTTCAGCATGCTGTGTCATTATATATAAAACTAACAAGTTAAAAATAAAAAAAATTTAAAAAAATTAAAATCGACTTCAAAAGAATAAAATTGCACTAAAAAGTAAAAAATAATTTTTTCCCTTATCTAATCTACGACTCTCATATTTTTTAAGTCGGTGCCTCATCATTTGCACTGTGTAAATCTGGCACCGGCTTCAAAAATATGAGAGTTGTAGATTAAATAAGGGAAAATTATTTTTTACTTTTTAGTGCAATTTTGTTCTTTTGAAGTCGGTTTTAATTTTTCCCTATTACCAAATATGCTGCGTATTGTCCTATTTTATTAGTAGTCTTATCTACGGAAATCCATATATAATAATCTTTTATGTCTGCACTGATAGCTTGCATACTTGAATTTTAGCAGCCATCTAAATTATTATTCAGTAGCTTTGCTTCGTCGCCACAGTGTGATTTACTATATATTTCGTCAGAAAATTCCTCTAGGTATATCTCATTGCCCAAAGCCCGCCAAGGCATGTTAACAGCGATCATCGCTCGTGTTAAGTTCGCATAAAATTCATTTTGCCTTGAGCTGGCCACGTTGCCTCGCCCTCTGAATTTTCTGATTCGCGCGGATTCTTCTTCGACTTTTTTCTTTTGTGTGACCGTATCTGTACGTTGCACCTATTAATTGCAATTTTTTTTATATTTCATATTTTTATTGCAAAGGCAATAAATGCTTTTGTCATCGTTTTGGTTGATAACAAAAATGATATCGTTACCGATCCAGCTTTGCATTAATGCCTTCCTATTCTTTCGGCATTTTGGCATTTTTAAAAAAATTGAGAAACATTTAAATATATTCACCTTTTCGATAGGATTACGTATCTAGAGACGCGGTAGCGTCTCGACGCCAAGTACATGAAAGAAAAGACACCCTGTATACGTAACACCCTGATACGTAAAAGACACCCTGTATATGCATGTCGACTGCCCCTGCCATGTATCTCCATTTTCCGAAATCCGAAATTCCGAGCCCTGCATATATTCGTATCGACTGTCGCTACCGCTATCCTTTACTCGTCCCGAAAATATTCTAAAACTTATTTCATTATATCTCATCACCCCTGCAATATTTTTTAAATTTAAAGGCATTTTCCTTATGTAAACCGCATATAAGCTTTCGAATAAGACCAATTCCGAAAAAATCGGTCCACGCATGCTAGAGATATCGTAATATCGTCTCATGGAATTGTCAGAAATGGTAAAAGAAAATTTTCTTCTCCAGTCGAAAATTTGTCGTCGTCAACATAATACGTATACACACACACCTATCAGTTTCGCACACATGTTTCGTTCGTCGACTCTCGGGATCATTCCGCAGAGTATATACCCTTATACCCGTTACCCTTATACCCGTTACCCTTATACCCTTTACCCTTATGCCCTTTACCCTTATACCCTGTACCCTTATACCCTTTACCCTTATACCCTTTACCCTTATACCCTTTACCCTTATACCCTTTACCCTTATACCCTTTACCCTTATACCCTTTACCCTTATACCCTTTACCCTTATACCCTTATACCCTTTACCCTTATACCCTTTACCCTTATACCCTTTACCCTTATACCCTTTACCCTTATACCCTTTACCCTTATACCCTTTACCCTTATACCCTTTACCCTTATACCCTTTACCCTTTACCCTTATACCCTTTACCCTTATACCCTTTACCCTTATACCCTTTACCCTTATACCCTTTACCCTTATACCCTTTACCCTTATACCCTTTACCCTTATACCCTTTACCCTTATACCCTTTACCCTTATACCCTTTACCCTTTACCCTTATACCCTTACATCCTTTACCATTACACCCTTTACCCTTGCACCCTTTTTGGTGCAAATAAATTTACCTTAAGAAGTATACCCTTTTTTGACCAAACATGGCGGAAAAATCGACGAAGAATTTATTTAATGTCCACATGTACAAACTCAATCTAACAATCGGGAGAAAGGACTTTTTCTGAAATTTTCTATGAAAACCTGTAGAGATTAGATTGATGCATAGTTAAACTGAAGGACTTATTACCAAAGAATGATTCAAACAAAAAAATTGATTAGTTGATTATGAAAACCTGTGTTTTATTCATCATCAAACCTTAACTACCCCATCTTGTCCCACCTTCCCCTACAAGCTCAACCTAACAGTCGGGATTGCGGAGTTGTGGCGAGTGCATTTGCTGTTTCGTTATTATTCATCGTCAATTCAATAAATTACCAGACAAAGTAACGTACAATCATGCGTTAATGCGTCAACATTTGATCCAAATGTTTCGTTCTACACAGGATAAATAAACAATTAACACGTGTGTATGAATATGAATTTGCAAATAATAGTACAATTAATCTTTGAAAAAAGAAGTGATATCCCCACAAAAAACTTCAAAAAAGTAAAAAAATTACGCCAAGTACATGAAAAATCAAATAAATCACAAAAAATAGAAGGTAATGATTACAAAATAAAAAAAGATGTGAAATCAGAATGAGCTGCCAGTACATAAAGATGCTTTCCAACTGCGCTTTAGATGACACAACTACATATGCACAGCTAAAATTCCATTACTCATAATGGCTATATATACAAAGAAAAAATGTATTAAATAATATTAAGCAGATATATTTTTACGCAAATAAATATTTTAATACGAATAAATATTTTATTCAAAATACTTGGCGCTGCGCAACCGAAAAAATGTTAATTGTCTTACAATTAGTATTAATAATTTACAATTACTCCCTTACAATCTAAAATACATAAACATATACATACACATATTAGAAACGCAGTCAGATTTATTCTACATATATTTAATTCTAATATAATACGTAGCATATGCACGCGCACACACACAGTTACGAACGCACCCACAAGAAAGAAAAAGATAGATGCAATTTATACATGTTTATTCAGTTTAGCAACACCAATTCGGGGCGCAGCGCCAAGTATTTTGAATAAAATATTTATTCGTATTAAAATATTTATTTGCGTAAAAATATATCTGCTTAATATTATTTAATACATTTTTTCTTTGTATATATAGCCATTATGAGTAATGGAATTTTAGCTGTGCATATGTAGTTGTGTCATCTAAAGCGCAGTTGGAAAGCATCTTTATGTACTGGCAGCTCAATTTGATTTCACTTCTTTTTTTAATTTTGTATTTATTACCTTCTATTTTTTGTGATTTATTTGATTTTTCATGTACTTGACGTCATTTTTTTACTTTTTTGAAGTTTTTTGTGGGGTTACTGTCATCGACACTACACAAAATTATTTTGATGAGATAGATATTCCACATAAGCACGACATATGCATATGCACGGCAAATAACATATTTGCAATATATTCTTGCACATGTTGTTAAACATAAATAAGCAAAGCATAGGTACATATCTATACATTATGCAACAAATGCAAAATAAAAAATATATTTTAAGAATCCTCCAATCACAAGACAAATTACTGTCCAGGTGCCACTGTTTTACCGGTTTCCTATAAAAATATGCATTTGCATAAATATCCACTGTGCAAACATAACACATCTGATCCAGAAATGAGCTGAAAGTTGACTGGTCGCGTGGGAGTTCGCGAACACCCTGTATGCATATGAAATGATATATGGCTAGGTAGAATTGAATCGAGGTGTACCTATTTACAAAGTTATTAAAGCTATTTACAGAACTTCCAGACGTGTCCAGTATATGCAAACATTTACCAAATATGGTCGTTTGTTTTGATCTGTTGAATTATTGGAAAGATGTTACACAGGTTTTCATTTCATGTATTAGCAATTATTCTTTCACTTGTTTTTTAAATATTAGGAATAATAAATGCACCCATAAGATAGTTGCAAAGTCAAAATATTCCCTCCACATTTTTTCTGAAGTACATAAGCAGTGTAGGAATGAACATCGATGAATCGCTAAGAAACTACTCAACCGATTTGTAAATTTTGCGAGGTAGATTCGTTGGCGATTCAATTATCTTTAATTTGAGATAATTTTCGACCATATCGGTCGTTCGCAACACGAGATATTCGCAATTAAGTGAGACCACCTTTTTGACAGACAGGTAAAAACCTGTCGATATCTCGAAAACGTATCCATAGAACAATTTTTACACCTTATTTTCGGAATCAGCGGGCGATTTTACACGAGAAAAAATTAGTGACATCTGCTGCACAACATTTTTTTTATTTTGTAAACTAGTGTTATTAGAATTATGAATAATAATGATTTTGAATAATAATAAACTAAAATAACTGCAACCTTAAGTTCTACACTGAAATTTTTGGTTTCATTCAACTCCTAATTTACATTTACAAATATTAATGTGATCATTATCATAATCGATATTAAGAAATAACGAAAACAAGAAATGATTGCAGAATTTATGGAACATTATTGCATTTGGCACGTACAGTTACGTAGACACATATATTTGGGAACGGTCATCGCGATGGGCAACTGCGGTAACATAATTATTGATCTCTAGTGTTTGTTGGCTCATTCGGCAAATTGCTTAAATATCCACTTCGATGTCAACAAGATTATGTCCGCTTTCATTGTAAATTCAGGCTGCATCGGCTTTCTATGCAGCAAGTCGAACAAGCACGCTCAGAATATCAAAAATATTCCTTTGCAAACCGTGCCATCGGGGGAATACCAACGTGAAAAGCTTACAAATGCGTCGGAACGTTTAAACGACAGAAATAATAAAAGAGCGTAGATACTGTTAGCAAGATAAAATAACGGCGTCTAGTTGGCGAAATGGACTTGAGATTTATTATTCCCCATTAATCGAGCTCGCTTGCGTTTGACTGTTCCGCCTTTGTTCCTATTCGTATACGAACGGGGTGGCGGCGGAACACGTTTCACCGTCGCACTAACGCGAATAGATACGTATGTAGGTGTGTCTAAACTTGCTGATTGGAGATTTACGCAGCACTTCTCGTCATTCTGTTTTACGAAGCTGGGATTTGTATGTCCATGGGTTACCATTTCCAAGAACAAATAAGAAAATTCCTACTGAAAAACAAAATTTTCACAATTTTCACAATTTTCACAATTTTCAAATTTTCGAATTTTCACAATTTTCAAATTTTCAAATTTTCACAATTTTCAAATTTTCACAATTGTAAGAAAATCCAATGCATGTACATTTAAATAGCGGCCCTAAACATCGGCCTACCCTTCGGAAGGCCAGCAATAACGGCTGGGACCAGTGCTGACAGGTTGAGGTGTTAATCCCTCGGAGTAGAGCGTTTTCGCCTGAAAAGGGATTTAGGGATTTTCTTCGAAAAAAATGCAAAAACGTAGGGATTTTTTGTCCGATCCTTAAATAAGGATATGCAACTCTGCAGAATGCAGAACATATTTTCAGTTTGTTAACTTTAGTAATATTAATAGTGAATCCTGAATTGTACGTTGTGACACTCGATGTAGATATAAGTTTGTTGGCAAATTAGCAACTTTTGCAGGATTGTATTATCACCAAATCACATAAAGGGCCGCAAAATTCAAATTGAAATTAATTTCGTTACACGCAAAAATAAATAACTGAAATACAATTTCTGTATTAATATTTCTATTTTAAGAAAATATAAATATATACTATAAACTGTATAAACCACAACAAACTGCACTAAACAGAATGAACGATGAAAAACCGCGCCATGTTGGTGTTAAAAATGATCTCGTCAGCGCCATCTATGAAAACTTCTGTCAACTCCATTGATCTCAGCGCGTCTGGTGGATTGGTTTAAACATTAAATTCACTATCATTCACTACCCGTCTGCATTTATGACGAGTAGGGGATTTTTTTGGGTATGAGGAATTTTTTATTTACTCGAAAGGGATTTCTGTTTCCTAGAATCTGGCAACACTGGATGGGACCGTCTGCGCGGGAGAACCTGGGAAAAATCCACACCCGTAATAACAATATAATGAGTTACTGCGTGTGATACAGGATTTGACACATAAACTTCTCTTTGAAATAGTAGTTACATAAAGAAATAGTATTTCACATATACATTTTAATACTAACTCATACAAATACTATTGTGAAATGAGTATTTCATTGAAATATAAGAAAATAGTATTTCAAATAATATTTCAAACAATAATTAAAGCATTCAATGAAATAGTATTTTCAAATAGTATTTTATTCAAGCATTAAATGAAATAGTATTTTCAAACAGTATTTTATTTAAGCATTAAATGAAACAGTATTTTCAAACAGTATTTTATTTAAGCATTAAATGAAAAAGTATTTTCAAACAGTAATTTATTTAAGCATTAAATGAAACAGTATTTTCAAACAGTTTTTTATTTAAGCATTAAATGAAATAGTATTTTCAAACAGTTTTTTATTTAAGTATTAAATGAAATAGTATTTTCAAACAGTTTTTTATTTAAGTATTAAATGAAATAGTATTTTCAAACAGTATTTTATTTAAGCATTAAATGAAATCGTATTTTCAAACAGTTTGTTATTTAAGCATTAAATGAAATAGTATTTTCAAACAGTATTTGCTTATGGAAATATTTCAGTTTTTAGTATTTTGTGTCAAACTATTTCAAATTTTCCCCAGCCCTTCTCGTCGGTATACTGTCTTATGTATCTGTCTATTTAGTAAAACCATTGAAACTCTCCACGCAGTCATTGTTTATGTTACAGCGGTAAGAGTGGGTCATGCGGACGAATACTCACTCGTCGTTGCCTCTCCATTACACATAACCGTAAACACGGGTCAAAAATGACCCATAGGGAGTGCTTAGAGTGGTGTCCGTTTGCATCGACGTCACATTGCAATCGTCGAATAGCCGAAACCCATACATTTCTTATCGTGTCCGGAGTGATTGTAGCACACGCTGCAACGATCGATGCGAACGGTCCATTTCGAGCACTTCCTGTGACACAAGGGTCGTCTTTTTACCCCTTTATTTAATGTTGAATGACCTTGCAATATAGGTCGTTGAATTCGTCTACACATTCGCGATTTTACTAGCGATAAAAAGGCACAGCATGCCATTTAAGAAAAATAGAGGGGACCGTGAAATCTCCACCCAGAAAAAATAATTACTCCTACGTTATGGTCTCTTCGGTACCGTAAAACTTTTGTAAATAAAGTTTCTTCATGTCTCTAAAAATCACGGCGATATTCTAGGTCGGCCAAGTTATTGCCCCGCCCTGTATGTTATTTGGAAAACTTAGGTCAGAACAGCATTTTATTCGGATGACAGAGTTTTGTTAAGTTCTCTGAAGTTCAACTCGTACTGTAAGAAAATTAGCTATCTACTTGCGAATCCACAATACTGTTCCGGTATCCTTCAGTTCTGCGGCAAATTTTAATCTAGCTGCATGTGCACACACATATGCTCTCACACATTCACGTCCCCCTTACACCGTAAAATTACTATGGCAATTTAGCGGCATAGAACAGGCAATTTAGCTGGATAGAACAACATACAAGACAAATCAGGTATAAATGTAGCATATCTGCCCCCATTGTCGGGCGTATTACGGCAAGGTGGGCAATATAACGTGTAATTTTACGTATGGGTGCCTGCACAAGTTGTTGCGCCAAGGGCGCTAAAATTTACAATTTATTATTTTACAACATTATATCTTATAACATTGATTATATTCTTCTAGGGAAGAACCAAATCAAATAAACCAACGACTGTTGCTTAAATATATTCAAGCAGTTGGATTTTTTTGTCGCGTGTTTGTAAAGACAGTAATGATCCGATGAAAGTAACAAAATCCCTGTTCGGTAGTAATGACATTTTACCCCGCCAACTGGGGAGATGCCCCTTAACCCTTAGGCTGCCGCTATTTTTTCGTAAAAATAGGGGTCCTTTTTTTCCAAAATTTTTTATGTATGAGTAGTCAATAGGTCCCTTAGAATCGAGGGGGTAGAACCGTGCCAATATAGTGGCTATAGCGGCAGCCTAAGGGTTAAGGCGGAAATACACTGTACTCACGCCATATAGAGCTTAGCTTCGTTTGTAGATTATGTACATAAGACCTGTAGATCATGAGTTTGGGAATGTAGGTGGAAAGAAATATTGAGCACACTACGTGTTTACTCTAATGCCTGGTGGAGGCGGTGTGGATCGCCACTGGTAATGGCCAGGGAAGGGATGCACTCCAAGAAGAACTCGGGTGGTCGGACGGCACGTTTATTGGCCGCAGTGGGCGTCGTTACAACGGACACGAACACTCCACACAGAACTCGAACAGAACACACACGACTTAACAAGCTACGACGAAAACACTCAACGGAAACTATGTACAAAACTATGTACACTGAGCGCAGGGCGCGGATGACCCGAAGGGCCGTTTTCGTGAGATTCAAAAACTCGTGGGTCGCTGGGCGACAAGAGATTTGGATAATTCGTGCGTGCGAGAGCGTGTTGTTGTCGTCAGTGGTGTTCTTCGAACTAACTGCCGGATTCTTGGAAGCGCGCAACGCTCGAATCCGGGCAAAAACGTGTGACGTAGGTAACCGTCTTACCGGACGGTTTGTCACCGTGTTTACACGCTCTCGCACGCACATTTAAATCCGTGCAACAGCTGAGCGGTGAATCTCGGCTGCAACACTACGAATTCATTTTCGACATCTCATATATATGTCAGAAAATTACCCCATATGGGTGGAAAAGAAGACTAAGGAAGCGCGCTCCAGGACAGTTCTGGGGTAAGTGCCGTGTGGTTCATCACAGTCCTCTCACCAGAAGGCGGAACCTTCCCCACTCCGTGGCCAGATCCTCCAGGAACAGAGTCCCTATTCTTTGGCAATGCGGCGCCAGGCCGATTGCCATTCGCACAATCTCTATCTTACTCTAAACAACCAATCCTTCGGCACCCAATAGCTAGGAGACCCAACGTGGTCATCAGCCATCGCCCGTCGCCAGGTCCGTTTAGTCTCGCGTACCCTCGATCACAGGGTTTGGCGGTAATCCCGTGCGCCCGTATCAGGAATAGCGGTGACTCAAACCAATCCAAGCGCGATGACGCGGTGACGTCAAACCAATCCAAGCGCGATGACGCGGTGACGTCAAACCAATCCAAGCGCGATGACGCGGTGACGTCAAACCAATCAACGCCAAGATGGGGAACGAAACGGCGCCACCGTCAAGTTTCGTTTCTAGGCGTTGATTGGTTTGACGTCACCGAGTCATCGCGCTTGGATTGGTTTGACGTCACCGCGTCATCGCGCGCATGCGTGGAGTTCCCCCACCGCTATTCCTGATACGGGCGCACAGGATTTCGGCCAAACCCTGCTCAATCAGGACCGCACGCAGGCTAAGTCCCTGCCATAAAATCCTTGAAGGCAAGACAGCATGGGGCCATCTGCCCTCGACCTCACCCTTAAATTTGGTGACGCTAACATATAATATGAGTTTCAAAAAGTAAATACCGCAGCAAATAATATTTATACCATGTAGGTACAGACTACACAGAATATACCATATCATTTTGTATTTATAGAGTGGTATAGTTTGGATAATAAAACACACTCTGGACATTTTTTTTCGGGTGGACAACAACAGGATTCGTGCTTTATTGTAAACACAGCACAGCCTGGTTGAAGGTCTAGGCACACATATCTTCTGAGGGGCGGAGCTCTACTTCTTACCACTGCTACACCGGCACGGAACTGATAAGTGTGCCCAGACCTTAAGGCTGCCGTCTCACCGGGCATTGAATGTGTGCGTACGCTCACACAAGCTAGGAAAAGCGTGTACGTATACGCGAAACCGTTTCAACCAACTTTCGTCCTGGAATCGGCAAGAAGGAAGTTTTTGAGGGTATAGTTGCCTCCAGTAGACATCAGTGGAGGGTGGTCTGGTGCGTTTGAATGCTAATAAGCACCGTACGTTGAAATGATAACGAATTTATGACTCGAAAACTGACAGAATGAGGCTTCAAGGCTTCTCCGTTGGTGGCGCCACTGGTATAGTCGAGCCACGTAGCACCAGCGTATACGTATACGCAATGTAGAAAACAAACCGTTTCAACCAACTTTCGTCCTGGAATCGGCAAAAAGGTAGTTTTTGCGGGTATAGTTGCCTCCAGTAGACATTCGTGCAGGGTGGTCTGGTGCGTTTGAACGCACCAGACCACCGTACGTTGAAATAATAATGAATTTATGAATCGTGTACTGAGTCAGACTCGAGAAATGGCAGAATGAGGCTTCAAGGATTCTCCGCCACCGGCGCTTATGGTATATTCGCCCCATGTAGCATCAGAACCGGTGGAAGCCCAAGCTAGCCGATAAATGTAGGAAAGACATAGTTGCCGATGCGTATGGAGAGTCGCATCGCGCTGTTGCCGCATTTCCCCTATTACTATTTTGTCGTCAGGGAGGCTTGAATGAATCACGGCGAAACGGCTGGAGAACAGAGATGGGCAAAGATAATATCTGGATAAACTCTTGGGATTTTGTTCAAATTGAAATATGTTACAGTCCATTTGGAAATAAGGAGGATTTAAATATCATTTTGCCAAATACGAAAGGTAATTTTCAAAAGATCGTGGAAAGTTGTGTACTTTGAGGGTCTGTATTTATAAAACAATTTTGAATGTGGCAAAATGTGACAACGCCAAAAATATTCGGACCCAAACGGAAAAACATTCAGACAATTGCCACGTTTCGTACAAAGTTGTTTGGTATGAAGTAAGACATACACCAGGGGTACACACTAAGTCTGCCCTAGGGCAGTCGGTGCGCCTTCGAGCTCGACCGTGGTATTTTCATTCCCCACTCCTCGGTATAAGGTCTCGTGGTGGAGAATTCTATGACTGCAGAGGCCGTATGCCCATTTTGTTTTCTCCAAGGAAAATATGGTATTGTCTCGAGCTTCCCATCGTTGCCCCAACACGGTCACTGGAAAGGCCCAGTTTATGCTTTTATGACACCCTCGATAGCTAAATAATCGCTTGACCGCGACTTACATAAACAGTTCCATCACCGTGTGTTAGCGACCTCAAGCAGTGTGTTTAAATTGACTCAGGAACAGGATACGGAGGGTTAATTGAGATTTGAAAAATGTTTAAATTTTTGTATGCAATAATAATAATTTTGTTCAAATTTATAATGATAGCAGTAAGAAGGGTTTAAAAAAGTTTGTAGCTGGCGAACATGATTCTGGCTGTCGCAGTCATCGGAAAGAAAAAGCGCAAAATTTTTCTTAGTCTGTGTGGTTATCGTGTGAACTAGAATGAATTATTTGCAAAAATCCCATTTTGCAATACAAAAAACTAACATATGCTTTTCCAAAAAATTAATGTTTTCGGCTGTACTTCCGAAAGGGACCGGTGGCCGATCGAGATGAGGTTTTGTGGGAAGGGTGGGGAGGGGGTGTGAACCCTAAATCTAAAATTGTAGCTTCGGGTATTTATTAGGTTCCGAAATATTAATAAAAAATTGTTAATTATTTCGGAAACTTTTTTTTGACGTTGCTGCTGGCCTCCCTACCCGGGAGCCCTTCCGTTACCCTACTTTTTATTTTTGAAATTTTGTAACCACCAGTCGCGTAAATATGACAATACTGCCACAAAATATACATACATTTTATATATCCATATACATATATTTGTACTGAAAGAACACAACGTTGTATTGTGTTGACGCGGCTGCAAAATGACGCATGCCGCTCGTGTGCGCCGGGAAATACAGTAGTACATTTATGTACCAAACAGACGAATGACCATTCCTTTAAACTCAGTTCTCAGAAAAACCGCAGTACCTACTTATTAGCAGTGGTGGGTAAAGACACGAAATTTCTATTTTATACACGACACGTGTCTTAAATGTCGTAAATGTCGTAAATGTGTCGTAAATGACGTATATCTGAAATGGAAACAACTAACCTATAATACATTTTCCGTATAGTTTATAAAGAAGTGCCAATTTATTAATAATTATAATTCTGATTGAAAAAATTAAATTAAATTAAATTAAGTTACACTGACGAAAAATGGATATTGAAAGGTTAGTAAAAGAAATGCATTGGGAAACCAAGAATTTCGATACGCCATCTAGTGATAGAAAATGGAACTACTGAGAGTAGGTCAAAATCCGTCGAAGTCCACATGATTATCAGTGTTTAAATACCTAGATATGTTGTGAAAAACAAGTGTTTTTAAATTTGTTAGAACACTAAATTTTTACTTCTTCGATTAATAAATACTTATTCGGAATGTTTGGTGGGATCCGGACCTACTTTCAATAGTTTGCCAACTTACCACCAGAGGGCTGAAATTTAGGCCACGTCTCCACTAAGTTTCCCAATATAGAATAATAAATATAATTTGATTACTTTCACCACACTGAAAGGGATATTGCACCCAAAAAATAAATTTGATAATAATTTATCAATTTCATTTTTTCTGAAACGGATATTTTTATTTACATAATTTTCAATTCAAATAAATTTTATTTATTATCGTACATTTATTTCTAATTACTTTACCTTTCACGATTCTATTTTTATTAGTTATTATCTAAACAATTACAAAACAATAATTAACACCACGCTTTTGAATACTTTTTTGGGGTTATGAACGCGGTGATTATACGTAGTTTTCGATATTATCGACGTATTCTACAGTATTCTATAGTATTCGCATGTAACCAACAAGCGAGTCAGAAAGAACTATACTTTTCCAACACTTTAATTGTTGAAACCTTAAAATAATGAATATTTCTATTTACGACATTTGCGACAAATGACACGTATAAAATGGGCTTAAAAACGACATATTATACATACATTTGCGACACGTCATAAATGCATTTACGACGCGGCGTAAAATACGCGACCCATCACTGCTTATTAGGGTGTGTCAATTTTGTGGACAAATTTAAAATTTTTGAAAATTTTAAAATGACTAGTGACAAAGTAATGCTGTTTTTAATCCTGAATCTGAAACTATTTTCAGAAATTTATTTGAGTGAGGTTTAGCTACTTCAAATCACAGTTGAAAAAAGCGAAAATTAAGTAAGATTTAACTACAAATTACATATTCATATACTGCTTAAAGTGAGTCTTGCTTACATAAAAGCATGAAAATGAAAATAGAAATATGTGGAAATTAGTGTTTATTACATTCACATGAAAATGTATGGAAATGTGTATTTATTACAAAATGAAAATATATGTAACTTTAGCAACAGATCTAGCCATATGTCATCTATATAGTAAATTTAATGCTATTTAACCAAATCCACCAAAGAAGCGATATCTCTGCTTCTGTTGCGGTTCATAAGTTCAATTATAAAAATTATTTTTAATAATTTTAGTAATTTTCGTATTTTTCTATAATTTCAAATGAAATTCCAACTAGGTAAATAATGTATTACCCAAAATTTAAAGGTAGTGGTTAATTTTAAACCTGAGATTGTTCCGTTTTTCTACTAGACTTTTTTAAAATTAAAACATTCAAAAAATTGACACACCCTACTACCTATGGGATGACCTACCTAATACATTCTGTTCTGTGTCTTGATACGCCCAAATAAATTTGTGAATTATGTCCAAATATATTTATCGTGATTAAATGACGTTTCCAACAATAAACAAATAAGGTCATATTTGGAATCATGTTTTATCGGAAAAAATTTGTCCATCTATTGATAAGACTCTCGTGAAGATTTAGGGGGGGAGGCCTACCTAGAAATTTTCGCCAAATCGATTTTTCGATTTTTATAATTTCTTGAAGTACAACATCTTGAAAATATTCCCTGAAAGTGTCAACTTAATCCGACCAAAATTGACAAAGTTCTACGCGTGCAAGTAGGTAGGTGTTCCTCGGCGTAGTGCTCACACCCAAAACTTTAAACGCGTTTTCCTCAAAATCATGTCTTCGAAGTCGGTGACACACATAACTAAAAAATTAATGAACCGAGTTACTCGAGGCTTTGCAGGCTTATTTTAGGCGATTTTTTGCCAAACATCGATGCTTTAACTTTGCACAGTCGCCATTGTGTCTCAAAATAATTTTTCCAAAATCGGGGCCGATAGCGCCTAGACAATTTCATATATTATCTAAAAAAAAAAACCAAATTTTCAATTTTGGATAATCCTGCACAGAGCTACGGTTGTCACCGCAAAGTGCCTAAAAAAGGGACGTCTCGTGCATCGCCCATAACTCACAAACCTTTCAATACTTTTTACCACAAAAAATACTGAAATATCCGTAAGATGTACTCTTTCCAATAAACCATTGTTTAATAATAAAAGTTTATCGGTTCTTCTAGAAAAAATTCCCAAAGAAGCATGTTGTTTTGGCCGTTCGAGTTAGGGCTCCCCCTTAATACACAATACAGAAGTTTAAATTTTAATTTACGTCAACATGTGTTAAAATCGAGGGTCAAAATGTACAAAAATATTGTCAGGTAGCCTGACCGACCTGAATGAGTATTTCCCTAAACCTTGCCTCACTCCAAATGCTCATAATCAATTTGTAATAACTACGAAAAATGTTGCGCTTCTATCGTCCTCCTAGGGAATAATACTGACTGTTTCCCTCGCTAAATCCTAGCTAATTGGCACTTCGCAGAAATATCAAGGATTCATTTATGAACACTTACTGTTGGATCTGCATTCTTGTTGCCCGGCCCCGATACAGGTACCCGCAACTGTTAGGTATGCTGCGATTATCAGAGTAATAGTGTAGCCTTGGCTAGTGTTGACACACCTCTACCTTGCCTCCCAATTATGCCGCATCTTCGATGAATATTCTAGTACGAGTGGGCCCCCCTCACGCGCCTGCTTTCCCTTCCAATCGCTCCGTCCTCAGACAATATTCGCGTGGGATATGTAGTAGTGGCATTGGCTCGCTGTGGTGACGTGTGCCACTAATGCACACCGTCATGCGCAGCGCCACAGTCGCCTCTTTAGCGTCGCGCGGTATCCCTGACGACGCGGACGGGAGTGGGAGAACCCCAAATGGCTCGCGAGCCCTCGCTTGGACAGCGCTGTTCTAATACAACGCATATAGGTTCAACCGATTTGCTCCAGTTTCGGAATCAATCAGGCAATGTTAATTGGACGTGAATCGTGTATCTTGCGATCCTTACAGGATTAAGGGAACAAATTCTATTACAGCTTGTGTATTTCGTGTTTAAACTACATTTGACTTACCATGCGATGTGTTCGGTGTGTAATGGGCAATGAAAAGATTACATTATAGTATTATTATTAATTATAGTATAATGATGACGCCGATGATAATTATTATTGTTGATCAACGCACTTGTCAATAGAATTGCTGAGGCATCGATATTTGTGTTTGAAATGATCCCGTATGTTAATAAACGAACGTGGGTTTTAATGTTCGGTCATTCCACACGAAATCGGACACTTTTCGGAGTAACATTACGGATTTTGGTGAAATTTGTATATGTTGTAGTCTTTAGTGATATATAAACGGATCTCAAAGGATTTTTAAAATTTTTAAAAATTGTGGATCTTACAGCTCTTTGAAATATAGCGTTGACCTTTCTTCAATAAATTAACTGTAACTGTTGAACTAAGAAACTGATATAAATGACCTTTTGGGGTGCTTACAGTGGGGACATAAGAGTACCTAATAAAAATATTTCACTTAAAAAAAACAAATTTTTGATCATTTATTTTGCAATTACTCTAAACAAATATAAGTTTTTAAGGCTGCCGTCTCATTTTTGTTATGCTCCGAATCAATCGAAGCGCCCCTTGTAAACAGACGGACCCTAATGAAACTACTGCGGTCGAGACGACAAATTTTGCTCCGCAAACCAGAAATTTTAACGCAATCGATTAAAATAAGATTTAGCTTCAACCAAATTCACGAAAAATTTAACTCCTGGTCTATTTATTATTATTATTATTATTATTCTAATGTGAATACGAGAAAAATTTAGCTAAAGCACAGTATAGAACTTATGACACAGAAATGCATTAATTAACCGTATGTTGTATTTTTCCTTGTAATCTTAATCATTGCATAGTAATATTTTTATGTATAATCATAGTATCTCTTCGTGCTGATTAATAAATAGCGTTGTTGTTAAGTAACGATCATCCTCAATACACACCTAATAAATGTATAAAACAGTGCAGTTTTACTAATAAAACGATTTCCACGAATTTATGCTTCGATATAATCACATCGTACGAGTTGGAACGATCGCAAGACACAATTACGGCGGAAAAAGTGAAGTTGAAAGATGAAAGCCATGAAAACGTGCGAGATTCAATTACTTGCTTTCAGTCTCTTCGATGTCACGTCGAAACCGTGTTACCAAATATTGCAGATGGGCAATTTTACCAAATCGGAGCACGCACGCATAGTGAAAGCAGACAGTGCATTTCCATGTGCAAAGTTTAACTGATTCGCAAGTGATCGAATAATTTTATGACAATTATATTTGCAACATAAATTTAGCACTACGATAATAAGTGTTACGAACGTACATATTTAAACGACTTGTGGAGTGGACG
Organism: Andrena praecox; assembly: GCA_963932275.1. Lineage (NCBI taxonomy): Eukaryota > Metazoa > Arthropoda > Insecta > Hymenoptera > Andrenidae > Andrena > Andrena praecox. The sequence goes on from OZ010731.1 coordinate 41,580,759, forward strand.
CGTATAGGTAATATTTGTCTCGACGTAAATCTATAATTTCCCGCTTTTGGTCATTTTCAAATGGTTGTACCTCCGCGAAAAATTGTCGCCAAAAATATTTAACATTTTACGCTTGAAGTTTCTAGTTTCTGAATTATGTAGGGGAAGTCGGGGTATTGTGAGCCACTTTTTTTTATTGCTAACAAATTGCTATAAAATCAAGTGTTTCTTCAAATTTCAAAGCTGGATGTTGTAGTATGAAGATTTACCTTTCTTTTAGTCACAATAGTGGAATCGAATATTTGCAAATTAGATGATTTTCAGACTATTACAAAAAATTTGCATTTTCTTGAATCTGAAAAATCTCGGGGAATCGTGAGCCACTTTATAAATTGAATAAAAATGACAATGCTTGTTAGAAAATGTTTATTCATGTCTCTAAATGAAAAAATAATTTTCAATTAATAAAAAAAAAGTAAAAAATGACCACAATTAATCTGAAATGCAATTTTTTTGTAAAAATTTTGGATGCTAAATTCAATTTGAGATCAACACCTAAAACTTTGTTTTATGAAAAATTTTCATGAACTTCGACCCCCATGGAGTTAGCAACCCTAGCCCCCCACCCCCTTGGCCAAATTTTTCAAAAAGTTAATAGCATCAATGCCCCATATATAGAAGGCATCCTACCAAATATCAGCCCAAAGTGACCATGGACTCTGGAGATATAAGCTGAAACAGACGCCAACAAAAAAGGGTCACACACACACACACACAAAAGCATTTTTGTACCCCTTTTTTTGACTTTTTAGAGTCAGTGGGTCATCTACATACTTTCCCTCTGTTATATACATAACAGTCGGGAAAGTAAAATTTATATTGTGCTCAAATATTACATAAACAATCATAAAGAAATATCAAACACGTGAGGTTAGCTCTTTAAATGTCAAGAATCGAGTGGCTCACAATTCCCCGAACCATTATTTTTACAACATGGCCACAAATAAATAACACAATGCTAACTTAATTCCAAATTTCTTTATTACTTCGAAAGCTTGAAGTCACACGAGTATTATAAAAATAGTTACGTGGATAATAGTCTGCGTGGATTCACAGAAAACTGTCACAATAATAGACCACACACGAAGTGAAAATAATACTTCGAGATCAGCCAATTTTTATCTGTTAACAGAGCAAAGTAACGATGCGGGTGCTTACGTTCACTGATCGTGGAAATATGAGCTTATCATAAGGCAAGTAAATAACAGTTGTTGGCAGCTGTCATTATTCACTAGGGAAAAAAATATGGCGCTGGCTCACGATTCCCCGTGGCTCACAATACCCCGACTTCCCCTACTAATTTTTTTTTCATCGATTCTGATACTGTTTTATCAAGATAAAGCGCAGAAAACGAAGTTCCAGAAATTTTTGTATAATATAAACGTATGTGCGGACCAAAAAAAATTTCTTGTGGTAAATCCGATGGAGGGCTCTTGCAGAGCAAATATTGTAATTTTTATCTGCAGTTTTTTTGTATGATTTTTATTGACCGATTTATTCGCGATCAAAGCAAACAAGGTACTTTCACTCTGAACGCCGATAACTTGCGAACGCGTGAACGAAGAAAAATTTTCATGAGTGTCCACGTTTTTTTTTTCGAATTAAAAGTACCGATAAACACCGTGGCAAAGACCGGACCGGTCAGATTTTTTTACGTATATGATGAAACATGCGATATGGTTTAGAAAATTGAAGGATCACCTCTTTTACGTCACATTTTCTCTTCAAAACGCTTTTTTTGTTCTCGGACCTTTTTAACGATCGCTGCGGGGTTTTTTTTTTGTTAATTCAACGTCAATTTTAGTTAAATGAGAAGATTTTAAAAATTTAGGAAAAACATTTTTATCCAATCTCTTCATAATTGACAAAAACTGCCATTGCCATCGCTTTTTAATGATTGTTGCGTGAGTTTTTTGTTAGTGCAACGTCATTTTAGTAAACAGAAAAGATTTCAGAAATTTAGAAAAAAACGTTTTATTTAATCTCCCCTTAATGGCACAAAATAGTTGGTGCAATTGCGAGGAGATTGAATAAAAAGGATTTTCCAAAATTTTTTAAATCTTTTCAATTTACTAAAACGACGTTGATTTAACAAAGAAATAAACACGCAACAAGTGGCATGATGTTTTGTAAAAAATGGAAATATGCAATTTTTGGGGTCATTTTAAAATGGATTTTATAAGCTGAAAAAAAATCTCATTAAATTGGCAACTCAAGGTTCCGAAAGGAAAATTTCACAGCTTTCCAAAACACTCATGGAAATTTTTCTACGATCATGCATCTGCAAGTTATAGGCGTTCCAAGTGAAAAGTACCTTTTCTGCTTTGATCGCAAATAACTCGGTCAGTAAAAAATATATAACAAAACAAGAAAACTGCAATTAAAGAGCAATGTGAGTTCTACAAGAGCCCTCCATTGGATTTACCTGAAGAATTTTTTTTTTACCCCTATATACGTTCAAAATAGACAACAATTTCTGAAACTTCGATTTCTGACCTTCATTTTGATAAAACAATATTATAATAATATAATGGGTGAAAAAAAATGTTCAGACCTTGATTCAAAAACTAAAAACTTCAAGCGTTAAAATGCTGATTTTAAATATTTTTTGCGGCCATTTTTCGCGGAGATACAGCTGTTTGAAAATTACCAAAATTTGCGGGGAATTATAGTGATCCTTTAATTTCGTCCAGCAGTGTAGTGTGATTATGAGAATCCCCAAAACGGAAATGCTGTTCGTCCGATTTGTTTCGTTTCAGTAATTTGCTGAGCCAGTCTGTCTTCAAGTTTACATAAAATCTAGTAATTTTTCTACTTTCCGATTGGATCTGTAGAAGTCACCGAAGGTTCAAAGTAGAGTATTTAGAATGCCGAAGATGGAGCACCTTTGCGGAACACGCTTAACACGAGTCATCAAGGAAAATTTCCCAGGGCTGTTGCAGAGAACGTTCTTTCAGTCCTTTTCAGTGGCAGTAAAAGACAAAATAAACTACTAAAGTAATTTCGAACCTTGGTGAGCCCCTGGCACATCTGGCTGAGGTCACAAAGTAATTTAACTGACAATGACAATTTAACTCGCTCTTATTATAAACGACTGCGATGGCTTATGTAGGGAAAATTGTACTTAATATCTTTTTCCTTTATTTTCCGTCACTAAATAGTAACCAAGCACAATTTTATGCGATCTTTAGTTATAAACTTTCGGTTTGTAGAATAACAGAAGTTAAATGTACATTTAGTAAATAAACACTACTTAAATTGTTTTATATTGTTTAAAGTAAAGTATCTACGCAAGAAAAGTATTTTTCTAAGAATATTTTTAAGTAAAATATAAGTGGAAATTCCCCATATCTAAATTGTATTGTTGATCGGCCGAAAAATTGAAGTATAAAGATTTTTTTAATAAAAAAAAAACTGCAACTTCTTCAAAGATGCATAAAAACATGGTGCAAATTTCAGATAAATCGAAACGCTAATTTCTTAAAAAAAAATTCCAAATTTTGCTATGTTTCTAGCTCCAAAAATAGGATTCCCCTTAACACGTAATGTAGAGCATATTAAGTACAATTGCGTTGATTTGGATGGAGACAACAAAAGGCGTGAACCGCAAAATGCTTTCGTCCTTTACACTTGTATCAAACAATTTGATAAAAAATAATACTCACAATTATTAAAAATAAGTACACCACAATATTCATAACTGCGATTGTTGGCTTATCAGTTACAATCAGGGACTCCTACCGGTACATAAAATACCGGTATTATACCGGTATTTTTCGGTTGTATCTTCGTCTGAGACTCAATACCGGTATAACGCTCATACCGGTATTTCGCTATACCGAAACCGATATCATACCGAAATAGATAAATACCGAAAACAAAAGGTTACCGGTAACCGAAATAAATACCGGTATTTTTTCGGTATTCTTTTCAGTAACATGGTAGGTTTCGGTGTTCACCGAGAAGAATACCGAAAAAATACCGGTATTTATTTCGGTTACCGGTAATTCCGAAAACCGATTGTTTTCGGTATTTATCTTTTTCGGTATGATATCGGTTTCGGTATTTATCTTTTTCGGTATGATATCGGTTTCGGTATAGCTGTATTGGCGAAATACCGGTATGCGCATTATACCGGTATTAAGTCCCTGGTTACAATATCCTAACAGATATTTTAAAATACTTTAATCTATAGTATTAATCTATAATATTCTATAATTTTCGAAGCAAATAACAGTTTATAATCTGTATTTTCCCTGGCGCAATACCCCACGAATTCGTTTGAGGTAAATGCTGTCCCTCTATCCGCAATAAACCGTCGCGTATTACAGAAAACAATTGACTCAGTCTGTTGAGCACTTCGCTTGTATTCGTGGTCTTTGTCGCGCACAACCATACGAACTTGGTAAACACGTCAATTAAGGCTGATTCGTACACGTCTAGTAATTTAGTCGAGTACAAGTGACTGACTAATTTACCACTGTTTTACTAAACTACTCGACTAAATTTTAGTGTCTATACACGGTAAATTACTAAACTACTTGCTACTCGACTAAATTACTAGACGTGTCTGAATCAGCCTTTACAACAAGTATATGTTTGTAGTTCTTTCTAGTTGAAGGGTGGTGTCCGATGTGATCAGCATGGCATGTATCTAAAAGTAGGTAGTAACTTTCTCCTACGAGTTCAGCAGAACTTGTTTGCCGCTCTTTCCTTCTGCCAAGATACACGTAATACAATTACGCACTATTTTCTCAATTTTGGATCCCGCATTGGGAATATAAAACTCCTGCTTTAGTAATGCCTCGGTTTTTGCTATTCAAACGTTCTCTTAGCGATTGAACGCACGGATTATCTGTTGGGGACTGCGCAGTGCGCATGCCTAGAGGATCGCGGCCCACAGCGCGGCCCACAGCGCTCCCACACGGTGGGCCCGAGAGTCTAAAGGCGGGATCTCCTAGCTGCGACAAGTCGCAGCGACCGGCAGCGACCAGTCGCAGTTAGGACATCCCGCCTTTAAGGGCACTTTCCAGTCAAACTGCGCGAAAACAGGTGACTTTTATGATTTTTTTTCTAAAGAAAAGTATACAATGTAAACGTCTAACAGTTTTTGCACTTTATTCCGCTACTAAATTGAGTGTCTGAAAATTCACAATAAAATCTGTAGCGTTAGGAATTTCGTTCTAAAATTTTACCCGATGATTCTTGAGATGTGGGTAAATTTTTTTGTTCTTTTATGTTTAGACTGAGAAGTGCACTTAATCATACCTTCGATCGATTGCGAGTCTTGATTGGGAAAGTTAAAAATAGTATTGGACTAAGCAGTACAGTCGGGACAGATAATCAATTGGGAGCATATTTTCGGGCACAGCGTTGAAGCTGCGTACACCTTCGGCTGTCAATCCAGCTGTCAATCGATGCTTTCCAGCGCCGCATGTGATTAAACAACCACAGGGTTTCCTAGGATTGACCGGGTATTTTCGTAAATTTATACGCGCTAACCCATATTCGCTAGACCACTAACAAAGCTTCTTAAGGCGGGATACCACCTTCGACTGCGATTTTGGAGGCGTTTTTCATGATTTTTTTTGCATACAAAGAATGCGCGGAAACAAAATCGGTTTTAGTCATTTATTAATGTAACTTTAATCTGTAATTACACATTTTTTCAAACTGAATATGTCAAAAATAATCTCTCGTAGGTGGCGTCAAAATACATTCCTTTGGAGGAACACCGTTAGACGGCGTATCAAATTCCGCTCTGTACGTGGCTACTAGAAAAAACACCAAAGAATGTTCCTATTAACAACAATATTTTTTAATGCTGTACGTAGGAATTTTACGAAATTTTCTAGTTTTAAGAAAATGGCGGTCGTTTTAACAAAAAGGTCCACTTTTTAGGGTAAAAAAGTTTAAAAAAGTTTATGAAATTGTGCACCAAAAAAAAAATAACAACGCTACAGCAAAAGTCCTACGTACATCGTTAGATTAAACCACGGGGAAGAATTGTGCAAAGTTTCAAGTCAATCCGATGAAAATTTTAAGAGTAATCTGACACGCCGAGTTGAAAAACATCGTTTCGAGAAAAACGCGTTTAAAGTTTTATATAGATTTATATATCTGCTCGAAACCGGTTTTTACACAAGAAAAAGGTTTCGGCCACCTTTCTAACGAATGAATTTCGATTCTATACACTTGAAAGAGTACTTTAAGAACAAAAAAAAATTTCAATTTTTTTTAAGTGCAAAGGTGGTATCCCGCCTTAAAGCAAATATCGAATTCGGGGGACGAGAATTATTCGCGTTCAATCGGTTACAAATAATTTAATGTTAGGAGCCAGAACTTTGGTTGTTTAAGACAGGAGCGGAAATGGAGTTGTACACCGATGCATCGATGCATGGTTATGGAGCAGTGTTGATGTAGCCGTATTGCGTCGATCAAAAGTTTCGCCCCGTATACTATGCGAGTGGCGAGACAACCGTGGCAGAGGAAAAATACAGCAGTATTTGATACATTTCCAGGACGTTATCACACAAAATCGCGTTCGTTTGAGATTTAGAAATCGAGATATCGCCGTCTCTTAACCGCAACTCTACAGTTTCAAAAAATTAAAAAAAAAAGTAAAACCGACTTCAAAAAAATAAAAATGCACTAAAAAGTAAAATATAATTTTCCCCTTATTTAATCTACAACTTTTTACGAAAGATTTTCACAGTGCGGTTGATGAGGCGCCGACTTAAAAAATATGAGAGTCGTAGATAATATAAGGGGAAAAATTATTTTTTACTTTTTAGTGCATTTTTTTTTTTTTTTAATTTTTAGTTTTATATATATTGACACATATATATAATCTGCTGCGGTCTATATGCTGAGGAGTTACGCGGAAACAAAAAAAAAAAAAAATACATACGGGTCGAATCTATAACCTCCTTCTTTTTGAAGTCGGTGAATAAAATCGACGCCTATCAATAATTCGGTCCCCGTCAGCTGATCTTACAAGGGGACCTTCAGGACTGGCAAACTCAGAAAATGTTTATACTTAGTATACGTGAAGGTCTTCACTCGGACTTTAATTTCCCGAAGCAGTAAGGCGCGCTTCCCATCCAAATTCGAAAAAATCGACTTTGAAAAATGTGGAGTTATCTTATATATATTTGATAGAAGCCGATGACCAATGAGCAGCGTGGGTAAGTGCGTAGCGCTCCCGACTAGCAAGCATGAAGTCGCCAGTTCAAATCTCACTACTGTGGCACTATTTTTTTTTTTTATTAATTTGCATGCCTACACCTTTCACATGCAAAGTTTATAAAATTCATGCCTAATTAACAGATATGTAAACATCTGTTATATGTATGGGTGTACGGTGTATACCGGTGCTCCACCTCCCAGGAGATGGACATCACTTTCAATTAAAAACACACATCTTATTTAAAATTGTCTCTTGCTTGAAAAATCGTACTTTTTATTGCACATATTCATTTTTAAATAGGAATATTTACTATAAATTAGTCTTTTTCGTCCAAAAATAAAACACGTAGAGTAGAAAATAGAACTTGGAAACGAGAAAAAAAAAATAGTGCCAGTAGTGAGATTTGAACTGACGACCTCATGCTTGCTAGTCGGGAGCGCTACGCACTTACCCACGCTGCCCATTGGTCATCGGCTTCTATCAAATATATATAAGATAACTCCACATTTTTCAAAGTCGATTTTCTCGAATTTGGATGGGAAGCGCACCTTACTGCTTCGGGAAATTAAAGTCTGAGTGAAGACCTTCACGTATACTAAGTATAAACAATTTCTGAGTTTGCCAGTCCTGAAGGTCCCCTTGTTAGATCACGTGTACAGTGATCGGATACCCCTGTCCGAATTAAGGTCCGCGCACACATATCCGTTCCGTGTCAGTTCCGTTCCGGCGCAGTTCCGGCGTGCCAGTGGTAAGAAGAAGAGACCCTCTACGCCCCTCTTCTTCTGCGCCGGAACGGAACTGACACGGAACGGATATGTGTGCGTAGACCTTTAAGGTTCCGTGTCAGTTCCGCGTCAGAAGAAGAGACCCTCTACGCCCCTCTTCTTCTTACCACTGGCACACTGACACGGAACTGACAAGGGGACCCCACAGCTGAGCCCCCGTGGATTTTAATAAAATTTTAGGGGATGAATCTGGAGGTCACCTCGATTACCCTCTGCTAAATATTTTATGCCAATGAGCATTATTTATAAACAATCGATATATGAGCGTTAAAAGCAATTCACTTCAAGCAAATTTCAAGAAAGTGAGTTGGGTGAGTGCGTTCAGCGCTTACTTCCCACCAAAACAACACGGGTTCAAATCCCGGTCACGCTAATTTTTTTTTCCTTTCCTTCAACCCTTATTTTGAATAATTAAATTTTATACTGCTTTGTGTCATAAATATTGTAATTTTTTAACATAAATTTTATATATAAACATGTTAAAAATACATCATTTTTTATACACATACAAACAACTGGTACATAACGACGAACGGATACGTGTGCGCAGACCTTTAGCCGCCGCTTCCGTCATAATAATCCAACAGGTCCGTCGCTCTCCTTGCACCGGTGGCACGGGTCGTGCTGCCTGCGCGCCACCGTTAATTGTTGCAACTGTCGCATGACTTCTATTTCGCGTCGCGCAACTTCCAACTCGTGCTCGGCCACTTGCTTCTCTCTTCTAAGAAGAGCCATTTCCCTCTGGGTGTTCATGGCTTTACTTCATCGTCCATGGTAACAGCTTCCACCCTCGCTAACGATTTGCGCGGCACTCTCGTTAGCAACAAGTTCCTTATAATCAACAGCATCCATTAGTCTCGCCAATAATACCGGTCTCGGTCCACTCGTTCGCAAACTCAAGGCTCTTAACTGCTTTTCTGACCCAACGACTTTTAGTTCGTTCACACTAACCGCACCACGGTAGCTTCTCGGTATCGCGCGTACCCGCAATTACTGTCCAGTTTAGACTCTACCAATCCCGGACGAGCCACGAAATTTGTTGGATTTGTTTAGAGGGTTTAGGGTAGGAAATGAAAACTTGGTGGAACTCGAATGTATTGAATAAAAATGGACGCTACGACGACGCTTTGCCTTCGCAATTCCCTTGACAAGAGGGACGCGTCGCTGCCGGGCGCTCCTGCTATGCATATGTCGGTCGCGATTGTCCTTTGTCACACAGGACGCGTCCAGAAGCTACGCGAAGTATCCAGAACGTTCCTGTAACCTCCAAACACGCGCCACGTGCTTCGCCCCGAATATTCTACTCCTGAGGATCCGCCGAGGACGCACGCCACTCACGCATGCACACGCGGGCGCAAACAAACGCATCCCACAAGTATGTGGTTCAGGTATCTAGAGACGCGGTAGCGTCTCGACGCCAAGTACATGTTTCGACACCCTGTATATGTCGACTGTCGCTGCCGCTATCATTTACTCGTCGCCCGGCTAATCCAACCTAACCTGAAACTTATTTCATTAATATCTCATCACGCCTGCAATATTTTCTAGATTTAAAGGCATTTTTCTGGTGCAAACCGCATATAAGCTTTCGAATGAGACCAAATTCAATAAAATCGGTCCACGTATGTCGGAGATATCGTAATATCGTCTCATGAATCAGTCGGAAACGGTAATTTTTCTTCTTGTTCTTCAAGCCACTTTTTCGTCAACATAATACGTATACGCGTTACACGCACACCTTCAGTCAAAACGAACTAATACATGTTTCGTTCGTCAATTGCTATCTTCATTATGCAATCTAGGGTAGATGTACCATTTGTGGCCACTGCACCATCTGTGGCCACTGTCTTATTTATTCCGATATATTAAGTATTCTTAGTTTACTTTCATTACAATGAATGAAGCTGTCTAAGGGTGGGTTATGTTGGCACCATTTCTACTACTTTCTACTGTTTTGTTGTCCCGTTTTATTTAATAATCATACGTGAATGTGCAAATCTTTGATAACTTTCCACATCCTTGCAAATGGTGCTTAGCATACGACTGGTAAGAAAACAATTAGTTACTGTATTTAACAAGAGTATGGATGAAGTTTTATACATATTTATATTAAAAAACAAATATTTTTGAGATTTAAAAAAGAATATCAACGATATAATCTAAACTCTAGTGGAATTAGGCACTGACCAAAAATGGTACATCGAAAATGGAATTGTACCATTCGTGGCCACGTAATGGCCATAGACAGTCCACGGTACAACCATTTTTGGTCAGTAGGCATTCTCATTAGCAACTTATCGTACAATACCTAATTATTGTAAAATTATTATACAATAGTTAGCGAAAAAATTCTTCTAAAGTCGAAGATTTTTACGATTCGTGAAAAGTCATTCGATGATGTCTTCAACGAAATTCTTTTATGGCCCGAAAAGCAAATCATAAAGCGAAAGCGGAAAGCAGTTGAACATTTACCTACTGTAATAACATCAGACAAATTGATGGAGATCATGTTGGCAAAAAAAAAAGAAAAGGAGAACAAAGAAGAGGAGAGAAAGATTAATAAAGAAAAACGACTAGCAAAAATAAAAGAAAATAAAAAGATTAAAGCCATAAAGTTCGAAGAAAGGAATAAGAAAAAAAACAGAAAAAGCAAAACCTGTCGCTACCAAAAGAAAAAGTAAAAAGGATATTGGCAGTTAATATTATTTTTGTGCAGCAAGTATTGTATTATTTGTTCAGTAGTGAACATTTGTAATAAATTAAAAACTACAATTCTTACTGTGGGTCTTTCGTATTACCAATTCTATAAGTGGCCACAAATGGAAAGCCGGCTGGCCAAAAATGGTACTCTAGTGGCCACAAATGGTGCAAAACAGTGTGGCACGATAATATAATGATTTTTTAAATAATTATTTTTAAAACATTGTTCAACGTAGAATATTTTAATTATCTGTATATTTTGGATTACACTTAATATTCTTTCCTTTTGTGTACGTATTCTTTTGTAAGTTATGTATCTGTGAGTGGTACGGAAATCCTTCAAGTGGCCACAAATGGTACATCTACCCTACTCCAAATTTTGACAGCTTACAGTCAGATTATAACCTGGCGAGTGTCAAATAAGGTAAACTGTCAAAATTTGAGATGCCACGTGTTTTTACAAATATGTATCGTTGTACCATTGAATTGCAACCAAAATGCAGTCTCAAACACAAGGTAAGTTTTTTATTTCTAACTAAACTGAGGATTTTATATATATGTATAGAAAATATCGAGGACGGAAAAGAGTATTTTCAAATAAATCACAAAAATAGAAGATAATAATAAATATATTATTAAAAATGATCTGAATTCATTCCCTATGCAAATTATCTTTGTAAAAAGAAGTGAGATCCCCATAAAAAAAATGGAAAAAAGTAAAAAAATACGCCAAGTACATGAAATCAAATGAATCGCAAAAAATAGAAGATAATAATACTTAAGTACAAAATAAAAAAAAGATGTGAAATCAAAATGAGCTGCAAGTACATGAAGGTGGTTTCCAACTGCGCTTAAGGCAGGATACCACCTTTGACTGCGATTTTGGAGGCGTTTTTCATAAATTTTTTTTGCATACAAAGAATGCGCAGAAACAAAATCGGTTTCAGTCATTCATTAATGTAACTTTAATCTGTAATTACACATTTTTTGAAACTGAAAAAGTAAAAAATAATCTCTTGTAGGTGGCGCCAAAATACACTCCTTTGGAGAAACATCGTTAGACGGCGTGTCAAATTCCGCTCTGTACGTGGCTCTTAGAAAAGAAACCAAAGAATGTCCCTATTAACAACAATATTGTTCAATGCTGTACGTAGGGATTTTACGAAATTTCGATTTTTAAGAAAATGGCGGCCATTTTAACGAAAAGGTCAATTTTTTAGGGTAAAAAAGTTTAAAAAAATTTATAAAATTGCGCACCAAAAGAAAAATAACAACGCTACAGCAAAAGTCCTACGTACATCGTTAGATTACACCAATCGGAAGAATTGTGCAAAGTTTCAAGTCAATCCGATGAAAATTGTAGGAGTAATCTGACACGCTGATTTGGAAAACATCGTTTCGAGAAAAACGCGTTTAAAGTTTTATATAGATTTATATATCTGCTCCAATCCGGTTTTTACACAAGAAAAAGGTTCCGGCCACCTTTCTAATGAATGAATTTCGATTCTATACACTTGAAAGAGTACTTTGAGAACAAAAAAAATTTCAATTTTTTTTAAGTGCAAATGTGGTATCCTGCCTTAAGATGACACAACTACATACATGTTAATATCTACATTCATGATTCCGTATCACGGTATGATTGAATTGCGTTTACTCGTTGTTCATGTCGATCGATACTAAAAGTAGCAAGCCGAAAAGAAAAGTTGCATTATATCAGACCTCTGAATATATGTAGTTTTGTAAGCGGAGCGAAGCGGAATGGAACGAAATAGACCGACCTTAAATCCGCGTAATGAGCTCGGAATTGAATGCGCTTTAGTTTGCATACAGACGCGTTCATGTACTATCCACATTACTACCTTTATTACTTATGTATACGTGGACAGCACTCCATTCCGTATAGTTTGAATTGGAACTATTGAACGCAGTTATTTTCAGTTCGTCGGGAATGACAGAAAATTGTACCTAATAACGGGCACAGAAAGTTCTAGTACCCTATAGACTTCCAAATTCGTTCAAATTGACGGCATGGATTGAGTTTATGACATGGATGTGACCTCTTTGCTACTTTTAACAATTGATAAGCAGGGACGGTTTGCATCTGTGCAGGGTGTCCCATTCGAAGTGGACCACGCAATTATCTCCTAAACCAGGCCTTCCCAAGTAGGGGAAATCTGCTCCCAAAACAGATGTTTCTACTACCCTCTCTCCGAGGGCACAGTAACGTCGCTGGGAAGCATGTTGGGCGCTTTAGGGCGAAAGTACCAAATGTGTCAAATTTTTATAGGAAATTTCATAACGACTTAAAAATAGTAGGAAAAATTAAAATTTCAACTAGCATTTCAAAATGACGTAAAAAGAATTTAAAAAAATGTATTACATACAACGATACAGTAATACAATAATCGTAGTGATGTCTTTTCATTAGAAAAATATATTCATTTTTATAAAAATACAAGTAGTAGTTATTTTCTAAATTTTCGTACAATACATAAATACCTACATTTTATATTTCAAACAACTTTCGTACAATGCAAATGTGTTATACATTTAAAGTTAAACTTTAACTGACATGGACGTCAATATTTATAATCTGACAGAGGAAAAATGGCAGAAACGTTTCTCGCGGAAACGTAAAGCCTAAAAATATTATTGTATGTACATATATGTAAAAAGTAAAACAGTATAATATTATGTGAATTTTATATTAATTTTGTTAAATTTCATATTGTAAGCGTTGATATTTAATTCAAAACTATTATGGAATAAAATTATATCATACACAAAATGTGTATAAAATGCATATTTCTCTAACATGTATATAATATGTATATATTGTACAAAAATTTATAAAATAAGTAGTGATTGCATTTTCATAAAACTGAATAAAATGTATAACACATTTGCATTGTACGAAAGTTGTTTAAAATATAAAATGTAGGTATTTATGTATTGTACGAAAATTTAGAAAATAACTACTACTTGTATTTTTATAAAAATGAATATATATTATTGTATTACTGTATCGTTGTATGTAATACATTTTTTTAAATTCTTTTTACGTCATTTTGAAATGCTAGTTTAAATTTTAATTTTTCCTACTATTTTTAAGTCATTATGAAATTTCCTATAAAAATTTGACACATTTGGTACTTTCGCCCTAAAGCGCCCAACATGCTTCCCAGCGACGTTACTGTGCCCTCGGAGAGAGGGTAGCAGAACTCGTCCCACCTTAGCGGCCTTAGCAGCTAAGGCGCAGCGTTGGAGGGAGACCCGAAACATCTGTTTTGGGAGCAGATTTCCCCTACTTGGGAAGGCCTGTCCTAAACTATATTCGTTATTGAAAAAGTGTTCCGAGTGAAACTTACTTTGTTTCGAGGGGACATCTTGTGATGGTCATAAATTGAACGATTAAACGAACTTACCTGTAAGTGAAGTTCAACCGCAATTATATGAAGAGCCTCGTTCGAAGAGATTACCAGTGTAGTTTTCCCCTTGCCCGCCGTAAGTCACAACGTTCAGAGTTCAAAAAGAGAGACGGTCTTCATGTTCCTCTTCTATTGTTTCGCTCTCATATTTTTAGAGCGTTTAAAATTGCTTTTTATTCTAGGGATTAGGGTTTTTTTTTTTTTTTTTTTTTTTTTTGGGTGGGAATGTAATCTCTTCGAACGAGGCTCTTCATATAATTGCGATTGAACTTCACTTACAGGTAAGTTCGTTTAATCGTTCAATTATATTTCATTCGCCTCGTTCTCGAGATTACCAGTGTAGTTATTCAGAGAAAAGGCAATTTTAATTTCAAATGATTCTATTGATGTAACATTTTCACAATTTCGGTACAAACCTTGCTTTCTGTCCGACTCTTAAAACCTTACTTCTAATTAATAATTATTTATGTATGACTCTCAAGGCAAATTCGTAACTATCTGTTGATATGGGTCTATTATAAAATTTAGCGAAAGTCTGCGAGGTCCCTGACCACCCTGCCGTTCGTCTGATCGTATTAATATCTACGCCATTGGCTAGTGCTGCCGAAGAGGCTGCATGTCTTGTTGAATGTGCAGAGAACACTGACATATCAACTCCACTTCTTGATAGAACCGTCTTTATCCACCTGCTAACTGTCTGGGACCCGATAGCTTTGTGTGGCTTTCTTAATGTTATAAATAAATTGTCTACATCACCTCTTAGTGACTTAGTGGCATCTATATATTTTAGTATAACCGAGGCCCCACATAAGCTTGGGTCCTCGCTAAATCTAGGCAGTGCTAAAAGAGGTTGGAAACGTCCTGGTCCAGATGTTTTAATTGCATCTGAAATCGTAATTTCTACCCCCTTTGATGTAGCATAAATATTAGTTAACTTAATACTTGCAAAGGTCTGTGCCCTATGGGCTGTACCCAAAGCTAATAGAGCTATTGCTTTGTGCGCTAAGTCTCGAAGGCATAGCTTTTCTAACGGGTATAATTTTCTTAAATAATTTAGGAGATAAGGGAAATAGCCGATCTAAGTGTATTCAGGGTGCCATATGAGGCGCCCGCTTTAAAACTTTCTGTTAAGAAAGTAAGGAGATTACTGATACTAGGTGTATAAAAATCAATCTTGTTTTCAATCCAAAATTGCCACCACTTTCGGAGGGCTGTTTCATACTGTTTTACTGTCGCTGGAGCCAAATACGCAACTAAAATCTCTATCGCTTCCTGGGGTACGTCTCTTCTTAAGAAGGCTTCCCTGATACTCTGCCGACCAACAAACTTAGGCGACTCGCTTGTGGGTGTGACCTTGTCCTGCAGGAAGATAACAGTAACTTAGGGTCTGGACCAAAAGTAAGGGCTTCTTTCACAAGCATCTCTTTGAATAAGGGATACTAGGGTTGGCTTGGCCAATCGGGTACGACCATAGCTCCCGTTGCTCTATCTTGCCTGATTTTAACCAAAACTTTCAGAATTACGCTAAAAGGGGGGAAAGCGTAGAATTTTAACCCTGTCCAGCTCACTGTAAATGAATCAACCTGAAGGGCTTCTGGATCAGGTTTCCAGGAGAAAAAATTCTTACATTTGGTGTTTTCCTTACACGCGAATAAATCTATGTCCGGAATTCCAAAATGTCTTTTGATGGCATCAAAGACCTTGCTATTTAATTCCCACTCTGTGTCCTCATTTATCAGTCTAGATAGGCTGTCTGTCTGTTTATTGTCAGCTGATGCAATGTAAGAGGCAAATAAGAATATCTTTCTTCTTTCTGCCCACTGCCAAATGTTCTTAGCTAATTTGTTATATAAGGGATAGCGGACACCACCCATCTTATTTACATACGCGATGGCCGTGGTATTATCTACTCTAAGTAGAATCTGGCAGCCATGCAAGGAACCTGCCAAAGTTTCTAAGGCTAATTTAACAGCCAAGAGCTCCTTCTTATTTTTAGGTAATTCGAGCGTATACTGATCTGAGTCTATTACGACACCTAGAAATTTACATATAGTTGACGGGACCGTGCAACGTTTACGCTTATTTATTAAAAATCCTAAATATTCCAGTAATTTGATTGTCTAACGCACAACGGAAAAATATGAGAGCGAAACAATAGAAGAGGAACGTGAAGACCGTCTCTCTTTTTGAACTCTGAACGTTGTGACTTACGGCGGGCAAGGGGAAAACTACACTGGTAATCTCGAGAACGAGGCGAATGAAATATAATCTTATCTAGGTGGACGTGCCATCGAGAATTCGAGGTGACGTTTGTTTTTTTAAATCGAACTATATGCTTTTATCTAGATGGGCGTGTAGCCCGTTCCGTGACGAATTCATCGACCTATAATATGTTGGTGGTCCAAGGTCATTTATTTTCGCTCAAATCTCACCTTCGTTGAACATCCAGAAATTGTTCCTTGCCTTCGGTATTCGAAATAATGACCTTGGACGTGAATGCAGTGATTTACTCTATCTCGAAGACACACCTCTTTAGGAATGCGGAGTGCCGCTAGGGGCGGGTGGTGACCGCCCCCCTTCTGGACCGTGTCTCGCTATCAGATCTCGCAATGTTTGATCAAGACTGGATTTAATTTGGGAATGGGAGGGGGGGGGGGTGGTGCGTCCCTAGGGCCCTCTTGCCGTGGGGACTCTTGTCTTAAAATATTATAATCTTAGGTTTGAAGTGGGTAGGTAGGGGGGGGGATAATGGGGTAGGGTTGTAGTGTAGGATAGCTGTGGGAAGTTTCAGGAAACAGGAACAAGGGGGGGGGAGTACTAGGGCGTTGAGTCAACGGGGGGAGAGGGGGGAGTAGGAGGGTGGGATAGCTAGCCGTATAAGGGTAAACAAGCCGTCACCCTAGCAAGTTGGAGGTACGGTATGCGCGTGCCCGCGCAGTCTAGGGGTGCCTCCAGCGGGGACGTGAAGGGGACCTGGCTACTCCGGGTTCAGGACGACGAGTAAAAGCGAGTTTAAGGGGTTGATAGGAGACCTGGTAGAGCGGCGTCGAGACACGGTTCCATATACCGCGAATCTATTTAGCGACGGGCTGGTACCGTCAAGGCCGGAGAGGGTGGCTTACGCAACGCATAATGACTCCGGCGCACCTATGAGTGCGTCTTAGGTAGGGATCGCCCACCCTTGTTGATGGTCACCCCCGCGAGTACGGTCCGTCCGCAAGCTGGCCCGGGCCTATAAAAAGCGGACGCGTACCCGAGAAACGGGGTAGAATCCTGGCGGGTTAATGTGTGCCATGAGGAGGCGGCCATCCATAGCCATTCCCTCCCCCCTCCGGGGGGAGGCCCGTCTTCCCAGGCCGCGCAGGGTGGAGGGTGTGGTCCTCTGGACCAGGTGGCAAGTCGTCCCTTCCTTCTCGGCCTCGGCCGTTGAAGGGAGGCTCTCTAACTCCGAGGCAGCGCAGGGGAAAGAGATGCGGTCACACCGGACGGCATGATCAGCTCTGGGGGAACTCCCGCTCTCCGAATGTTGAACACTCATTGGCTACATGGCCCGAGTGACGCCCGGGACCTCGGCACGTGTCGTATGCTCCCCCCGCTGTATGTCGCAACTAAATCGACTAATCGACTATCTCAAAGACACATCCACCTAGGCAATATTTCTGACCATCGCAAGAAACACTTCGAATTCTAATTGGGCCCATTCGCACCAAATTGATAGCTTTACCCGATTGGCACCAGAGGTTTCTATAAAATTTTAATATAATGTAATTCGTGTGAAATTAGAGAAGGTCTGACAAGGGAACACCGATTGGAACGCAACGTTGTGGGTTTTTAGAGTGACTCAAAACAAGAGCAACGGTGTGTTTCGTTTGGGCCCTATAGCCCTTTAAGAGGGTGAAAACCAGAGTTGGGCATTATCTAGATAAAAAATTATTTAAATAACGATCGAATAAATGATACTTTATCTTTATTTCGTGGGGTTTCAGATATGTTTATAATGTTCAACGGTATTCACCCGTTTTCACCTTATAAAAGCAGATGTTTTGCGCACGGTTTACCTTAGTCTTATTCCAACCGACTCGCGAGTCACACGTTGTACCAGAGCACGGTGACTTATTTTCAATAGCATACGCAGTATTTTATATATGTTTTTAACTTTCCTTGAAGATGATCTAAACCAAGATCGAAACGTCGGAAACTAATATATATAATTAACTAATTGCAAAATAGCTTTGATATATTATTTTAATTTATTAAAATAATAATTGTTTTAATCTGACCGATCCAGTGCGCCGATACCATTGCAGTTAAGTTTTACGGTCGAAATTTAGTTTATTTAAAATTCTTTATCTTTATTCGTTATTCGAGGCTCGAATAATCGAAGTTATCTTTATTCGAAGAGCAACGAATAAATAATTTTATTCGATGAGAATTTATGCAACGAATGAAGATAATTTTTTTATTCGATGAGAATTTATCAGACGAATAAAGATAACTTTTTTATTGGATGAGAATTTATCCGACGAATAAAGATAATTTTTTTATTCGATGGGAATTTATTCGACGAATGGAGATAATTTTTTTATTCGCTGAAAATTTATTCGACGAATAACGATAGTTTTTTATTCGAAGGTCTTATTCGAATAAATGCGTCGCATAAATTTTTCATCCGTAGCATTTATCTTTTCGAAGCCTTCGAATAAAGCCACGAATAACTTTCGTCAGCGTCGAGCGTGTTTATTCGAGCCGCTGAAGGTCGAGCCCGGCCGAGCGGCGAGCGCCGAACACAAAGGCTACCGGCGGCGGCGACTTGGGGTCTTGTATGGTGACTGACGCACGCGCTATCTTACAAAGTTATTCGTGGCTTTATTCGAAGGCTTCGAGAAGATAAATGCTGCGGATGAATAATTTATTCGACGCATTTATTCGAATAAAACAGCGATGCCCCGATGGGCGGCCCTCGCGTGGAAGGGGGTCTCGAAACCAATGAAGTTGCAGGCATGTAACGGATGAGGAAAACTCTAGTAGTGTGCGTGTAGGCTCGTACCCTGAAATCAGCATGTAACCGTTACATGCTGATTTCATTGCGATTAAATTGATTTGACTTCTGGTTATAGGCTGATTTCAAGTCGTTTGGATTTGCGGTTATGGGTTCTATTTTTTGATGACAGGATAATTTTTTAAACCCTGGGGGGGTTTCTTTTTCTTCGTAATTTTGTATTGTCACCCAAACTACGTATGCCTGCAAAGTTTCAAGTCTATTGGATAGTTGGAAGTGGGTTAAAATTGAGTTTCTAGATTTGAACTGAACAAACATACGTACAAACAAACACACAAACAGAGGATTGAAGCTGAATAAAAATCGTTTAATAAGAAACTTTTTGTTAATCAGAGGTGTAAGTGGGAATGTTCAAGTCTATTTCGTCCAATTACATAATATTATTGTTTAATCATTAGTCAATTCCTGTTTATTTTCCCAATTCCTAAAATGTAGAACACTGGGGCTCCAAGAGTCCCAGTCATATAAGCCTACGGGTACGAGCCTACACGCACACTGCTAGAGTTTTCCTCATCCGTTACATGCCTGCAACTTGATTGGTTTCGAGACCCCCTTCCACGCGAGCTTTGGAAAATGCGATGGATGCTCGTACCCTCGGGCCGCCCATCGGGGCATCGCTGGAATAAAACCTTCGAATAAAAAACTATCGTTATTCGTCGAATAAATTTTCCCCTCAAAGTACAACAGACAGAAAAAAATGTTTCAAACAAAAGATTAATGGTGCAATAAGCGCTACAAACTTCCGTTAACAAAATATTTCAAAAAGTTTTGTTTCATCACATATTTTTCTTTTTAAACTCTTTTCAAAATTTTATTAACGCAAGTTTTCAGCGCTTATTGTACCATTCAACTTTTGTTTGAAACATTTTTTTCTGTCTGTTGTACTTTGAGAGTTATACGCGAAATAGTGGAAGTGCCAATTTGACTTTGAGGTTAGTTTTCACCCCCTTAAAGGGCGATGGGGCCCAAATGAAACACACCGTTGCTCTTGTCTCGAGTCACTCTAAAAACCCACAAAGTTGCGTTCCAATCGGTGAGTCCGGGTTCGCGTGAGTCATCATTTTGTTGCTTCCGAATTTATTAAAAAACCAGAAGGCGGGACGTCGAAACATATTGTTTGTCTTTCTTCCCCCAAACCAGGCTCCATACATGAATATTCTTATCTCCGCAACTGTCTGTTCGATCATATTTATTTAAATCGAGAAGCATTTTCCTTTTTAAATAAATTTTACTCCACCAAAAAGTCGTTTCTGCGATATGAAATTTATAAAACAAATTTTGTTTCAAGACTTTTAAAATCAAAAGGAAAGTATGAATAGATTTCTTGAAATATTTCCTACGAAATTTAGAATCCTCTGGCATGATGACTTTAATATCGACATCAACGAGTTGTTAAAGACCACGATACCTGCGCTTCGTTTTTCAGTAACCGACCCATATACGCTCGACTACTACGGGTGGCTAGCCACACCGTTCGCACGTTATATTACTTGAATGAAATGTACAAAATGAAATCCACAGATCTCATAGCGGTTTCAGTGGTGTCACTTATACCGCTAGAACAATTTCGGAAAGTTTAGATCGTGACGCGGCAGCCATTCATCTTCCCTAAAGGGAATTATCTCAGACATATATTTAAAAGCTAATAATAATTTCGACAGATAATTTAAAAATAATATATTTTTCGATGGGGCAGCTGCACAATATAACAACAGAAAGAATTTTATTTAACTTGACACATTACTTTAGTGATTTCAGTGTTATTGCCGAATGGCTTTTCTTCCAGTAGCGCATAACACTGGTCCATGTGATGGGATTGGAGGAGTCGTTTTAAAACATACATGATTCATAAGTTGACAAACGCCGTTAGTAAGCCAAATGTATGTATGTATGTATTAAGTTTATAGAGTGCTTGACAACCTGAGAGCGTGCAGCGATTTCTATACGCCATTGGGAAGAACTCGTCCGGACGAATCTATTGAGATTATTTTTAACGTTCAAATCGGATGGGATCACCTCTATCAATTTACGAGGGTTCCCTTTGGTTGAACAATTCTATAGGTACCCTTTTTATCCCGTCCTTATCCCGCTCTAATAGAAGCAACCCACCGTTTCTCATTGATCCCAGTACACAAATACGGTTTTAATTAACAAACGATCTAGGAAGCAATAGCTTGATATATATTTATAACGGACAATGGTAGAAATTGGCCAATTTTGGACATGGCTGGCAACGACTGTCTTTTACAGGATATGTTTCTACAGGTCTTAAGAAATTCGAAATGCATAATTATTTACCATGGAGGCGATGGGGAAGTTATAAATAATGAGCGAATATTAAAAAAAATTATTTTTTCGAACATTCTTTCCGACAGATATAGAAACCTTCAGAAACGATATAACATTTATTGGAATGTTTTTTCGATATCTTTTGTAATTTACGAGTTACAAGCGCATAAGTAAATGGAGCGACTCGGATAAAGAGGGTAGTTTCTCCCTTAAGGGGGCAGACCACTGTAACGGTCCGAAATGTAAGGGTGTTTTCGGGAATTTATTTCAACCAAACAACGCAAGTAAATCAATGTATTGCTCAGTATAGTTAATAGTGTACATATCGAAGGGTAAGATAAATTTTTTTCAATCAAATTCATAAATCCGTTTCCTGTATACTCTTCGTCAAAATTTGCACTGCGGCAAAAACATCCTAGTCGCGTTGACAGTGCCCAGGCCATATGGTTAATCCGAATTCAAAAACACAATAATATTTAGAAACTAGAAGCCTGCCTCTATTACGTGACGATCAAAAAAAGTCAAAATTGTAAAAAATTACAAAATTGCAGACCATTGAAAAAAAAAATCATGTTTTCGGGGTACAAAATTAGGGAAATGTTAATAAAAAAAATAGAAGCAGGTCGAAAATTGAAAATAACTGATCGTCACGTAATAGCGACGGGTTTTCTGTACAATAAATGTCCTTGATCATGTTAATTGGACGTATAGTTTTCTCTGTAGACTGTCAACGCGGTTGAAAAATGTCATTCTGAGAAAAACGCGTTCAATGTTCCGCGCGGCTCAGTCGCGCGTTTGACACCACTTCACAAAAAATATCATATCTCCGTCAATTTTGCGAATTTCTTTATAAAATTTGGAGAGAGCATTGTTGAAACCTACGTCTTTCAGAAAATGTAAAAAAGAAAAAATCGATTTTTCCGAATTTTAATGGTCCGAAAAATAAGGGTGTTTTTGGGAATTTATTTCAACCAAACAATGCAAGCAAATCAAGTTATTGCTTAGTATAGTTAATATGTACATATTGAAGGGTAAAAAAAAAACAACTGTTTAAATCAAATTCATGAATCTGTATACTAGTCTTCATCAAAATTTGCGCTGCGGCAAAAACATGCTTGTCGCGTTGACAGTGCCCAGGCCATATGGTTAATCCGAATTAAAAAAGACAATAATATTTAGAAACTAGAAGCCTACCTCTATTACGTGACGATAAAAAAAAAGCCAAAATCGCAAGGAATTACAAAATGGCGGACCACTGAAAAAAAATCATGTTTTCGGGGTACAAAGTTAGGGAAATGTTGATAAAAAAATATAAGGAGGTCGTTAATTAAAAAAACTGATCGTCAAGTAATAGAGACGAGTTTTTCATACAATAAATCCCCTTGCTCGTATCATTTGTACGTATAGTTTTCACTGTAGACTGTCAACGCGGTTCAAAAATATCATTGTGAGGAAAACGCGTTCAATGTTCCGCGCGGCGCGCGCGGCTCAGTCGCGCGTTTGACACCGCTTCACGGAAAACACCATATCTCCGTCAATTTTGCGAATTTATTCATAAAATTTGGAGACAGCATTCTTGAAATGTACGTCTTTCAGAAAATGTAAAAAAGAAAAAATCGATTTTTCAGATTTTTTACAGTGGTCTCCCCCCTTAAGGCAGGATACCACCTTTGCACTTAAAAAAAATTGAAATTTTTTTTTGTTCTCAAAGTACTCTTTCAAGTGTATAGAATCGAAATTCATTCATTAGAAAGGTGGCCGGAACCTTTTTCTTGTGTAAAAACCGGATTGGAGCAGATATATAAATCTATATAAAACTTTAAACGCGTTTTTCTCGAAACGATGTTTTCCAAATCAGCGTGTCAGATTACTCCTACAATTTTCATCGGATTGACTTGAAACTTTGCACAATTCTTCCGATTGGTGTAATCGAACGATGTACGTAGGACTTTTGCTATAGCGTTGTTATTTTTCTTTTGGTGCGCAATTTTATAAATTTTTTTAAACTTTTTTACCCTAAAAAATTGACCTTTTCGTTAAAATGGCCGCCATTTTCTTAAAAATCGAAATTTCGTAAAATCCCTACGTACAGCATTGAACAATATTGTTGTTAATAGGGACATGCTTTGGTTTCTTTTCTAAGAGCCACGTACAGAGCGGAATTTGACACGCCGTCTAACGATGTTTCTCCAAAGGAGTGTATTTTGGCGCCACCTACAAGAGATTATTTTTTACTTTTTCAGTTTCAAAAAATGTGTAATTACAGATTAAAGTTACATTAATGAATGACTGAAATTCATGAAAAAAACGTTTTTTGAAAAAAACGGAAGCATGCATTTTTACAGAACTTTTTGCGCTTAAAAGAGCAACATTTAAAGAAGATTTGGTAAGTTTTTCGTAAACAAATATTTACGTTTATAATAAAAATACAACCGATATCCAAGAAGCCTTTTTGAAAAGTTGTTTTGCGGTGAGCACTGCCATTCGGAATCAGGTTATCCAAAATCAAAAAACAAAAAAGATTTCGTTAGGAAAATAATTGTATCTTCCGATTGACGGGAGGAATTTCCGAAATATTAATTTAAAATAAAATGGGGGCTATTTAAAGTTTGAAGTCCTGATTTTCGCGCGAAAAATCGCAATTTTTCGTTGATAAAATCGAAAATATACATTGAAAAACAAAATGCTAACGACATTCTGTAGATTTTTATATAAAAAATAAGTCCACAAAATTTTAGAAGGATTGGCGCAGTGGTTGTTGAGATATCTTACTCACCGTTTTTAAAAAAGCTTCATGGATGTCGGTGTACTTTTATTATAAACGTAAATATTTTTGTACAAAAAAATTACCAAATGCTCCTTAAATGTTGCTCTTTGAAGTGCAAAAAGTTCCATAAAAATATATGCTTCCGTTTGTTGAAAAAAAATTCACAAACATTCGCCTCTTTTCGGCGGCCAGACTAGGTATAACCCCTTAAAGTGCAAAAGTAGCAATAACCGAATACAGAAAGTTCTTATCAATGTTGCATCAAAATCGGCGTGTCTCACTTGCCAATCTTCCCTTGTAGGTAAGTGAGATGAAAAAAATTAAAAAAAAAATTTAAGCCCGACTTCAAAAAAATAAAACTGCATTAAAGAGTAAAAAATAATTTTTTCCCTTATTTAATCTACGACCTCCAATTTATTCATATCAGCGCCTCATCATTTGCACCGTGTACATCTGGCGCCGACTTAAAACAATGGAGAGTCGTAGATTAAATAAGGGAAAAATCTATTTTTTACTCTTTAGTGCAGTTTCATTTTTTTGAAGTTGGTTTTAATTTTTTATTTTTTACTTTATAGTTATTTAAGTTATATAACTACATTCATTTATAAAAATATGGGTAGGTCTACAAAAAGAGCTGCTCGTAATAAAAGAACCGTTTGCTAGAAACGGAAGGTTAAAAAAATAAGCGATTACAACTCAAAGCGCGGAAATACTTTCAAATGCGAGAATACATGAAATACAAATTACGTAATGGGGCGAAGTTTCAATTAACCAGTACTTGCAAAGTATTGCGCTAGTATTGATGCCGTGCAGGATGGGACCACCGGGGCATCGCCCTCTTTCGAATAAAAAAAAGATCATCAAAATCGGACCATATGCTGAGGAGTTATGCGCGGACGAACATAAAAAAAATACATACGGGTCGAATCTATAACCTTCTCCTTTATGAAGTCGGTTATAAAGAGAAATTGAACTCGAATCTCCACGCTGGTGTACTCGACCATTATGACATTACACAATAACACATTAAGGTAGTTCCTAAGCAACTAAGTTAGTCAAATTAGAGTTGGGTAACAAACGATAAATGTAAAGTAGTTTGATACTCTAGAAATAATAATAATAATTTTTAACATCATGTGTATATATTTTAAACAGTTCAATGTTAATATAAATAATTGTAATGCGAAAATAGAATATTAAATTGGTTAGCGTAGTGAATTGGAGCAGCAGATCTGGCAACGTCGCATCCATTCGGAGCGTCTTTTACAACCAAAATGTCAGAAAAATGTCCATATGAATTTGAATCGTCGTTCGCTATTTAAATGTCTAAACACATCGATTGTGCGACGTTGCCACATTGATTGCTCTACGTAAGTTTCTGAAAAATTTGCACGTAAACCTATTTTTTTATGGGCATTTACGAAGAAACTATGTGGTCAGTTTTGCAGAAATCGATAAATTCATTTCGTCACATTTCGATGTACTTTTGTGCCAATTTTGGTACATTTCTTGAATATTTTTTTCCTGTTTCAGAAGAAAAACTGAAACTATAACCCTCTTTTTTTGACTCCGTCATATGCCATTGTGTTAAAATGCATCAACTTTAATTAACAATCTCTCGATAACTATGCGGTAAATCGATTTTAAACTTTGCACAAGGGTTTCTTGTATTCCAAATTAGTTTTGCACAAAATTTGAAAGAATTCTTGAATTTAGTAGATTATTCAGGAACTACCTTAACACAAACAGTGTTCTTTTAATATTATTATTTTTCTGGCAAATATTTCATACAAATATCTTCTGTTAATAGGAATACTTTTATTAACGGAGTTTTACTAACGACGACATTCCGAACTTTTATTTTTTATAACCTTCCCACCATCTCCAAGGTAAACAAAATTATGCATTTCGGGTTCCTTAAGATCCGTAGAAACATATCCCGTAAAAAACTTTCATTGCCAGCCAGGTCCAAAACTGACCAATTTCTACCGGCGCCCTTCGGATTATCACACAGAAAATGTCATTGGCCAAGACTAGGTCAGTAAAGCTATTCCAGCGGTGTAAATTAGCACTGAAATACCTGCGAGAGCTATCGATTGCGTTTGACGATTTCGAATAATAGAGCGTGCCACCGACATAGGCAGCCATCCGTAAATGCCGAGTCGGATACCTGAAACCGAATGTAACGCGGTTTTTAAGCTCGTTGTGGCGTCAATTATTATGTGGCCACGCTATAAAAAGCCAGATTTCGAAGTAAATTGTCGATTAATCATGTTGCACCTCTTTACGATTTTTAAAAAAATGCGACCTGGAGGTCAAACTTAGTCTAATAGAAATTTATCGAGAAAAATCAATTTTTCCCCGAATAAGATAAAACATGTAAGAATTTCCTAAGCTTCATACTTGCGGAAATAGAAATTACTTTATTGAGTCCGTTTTCGTGAAAGTAAACAGAGGTTATAATTTAGAGGTAAACAGAGGTTTTTTTAATACTATCTGAAAACAGCAAGGTTGACTTAACCACTCTCCAACAGAACATTTACAGCATTATATTTCAGTGTTATCAACATCGCTGCCGTCAAGGGCGAAACGTGATCGATGTGGCGTGGAATGACCCAATTAAAACTCGGAAAACTTAATGTCCCTTCCTGCTCCTCAATAACGATCCACGTATATTGTGAAGGCAAGAGAACGGGATGTCCGACAGAGACCATCGATTCAACGCCCCATACAGCACACTTCGTGGCGGCAACGTTGCAGGATGGTTGCAGTAACCTTGCAGTGTTGCATGGTTGCAGCGCTACGTCGATGTAACGTTGCTGCGACGTTGCCGTGCAACATTGCACGGGTCGGACACAGAATTATTGCTGCATGGTTGCATCCATGTAGCGTTGCAATATTGCACTGCAACGATCCTGCAACGTTTGGCAACGTTTCCACAATGTTGCTGCAACGTTGCGCCACTATTGCGGCAACGCTCCTGCAATGTTGCTGCACCCTTGCTGCAACGTTGCGCCACTATTGCGGCAACGTTCCTGCAATGTTGCTGCAACGAGAGTGTGCTGTATGGGGCGTGCAACGTCTCCGCATTGCATACTTGTACTTGCCGTCTGCGGGTGACTTGTACTGGACGTACGTAAAAGTCAGGCAAACTCGCTAAAAATATCCAGCGTTCTTCTGCTGGAAGAAACACGAATTTCACATTTAAAACAATTTCGAACCACCATATCGCCTAATGATACTTACAACGAATAATCTTCCTTGTGTAATCCAAATTTGCATTTGTAACCTTTGCAAAGACAAACCCTTTACCTGTCGAAGACGCGGGAGTTTTGTGCACAAATGTTTCCCGGAGAAACTTTAATTCGCTAATCGTTTATAAATAGTGGTTGTAAATAAACGCCTATTTACACTGAAGCAATTAAATTAACGTTTGAAATTTTAATTCAATGTTTATATTTTTATGAGTGAGTTAGTATTTATTTTAAGAAAAATAGTTTAACTTGAGTTTGTTTTAGTATTTATTTATTTATATTTGTGGTATCGTGACAGAATAATTTTATATTCAATGAAGTAAATTAATTGTTTACCTTTTGTATCAGGGTTTATTAAATAGTTGATAAAAATTAACCCTATAACCCTATCGAAACGTAATTATTTTTTTAGACGCGTGTGTCAATTTAACATCCAATTTAATATGTTTGTACGGTTTGGTGAGAAATCAGTGGCAGATTTCACTGAAATAAGCGCTGAAAAATGGAAGATTAGAAGCAACGTAGGAAGCGGTTAAGTCGCCCCGCTGAAGCACATTTCTGTAGGCGCGCAGGTATGCGAATTTGTTCGCGGCCACGTGTAATTTCGTGTGTAATGCTGTTACAATTCATGCGCATACTTGCCTTGTGCAATTTCATGCATGTGCAACTTTACGCGTATAAATGCATCGCTTTACGCGGGGCGTTTGATTGTTTTGCACGGCTACGGGGTAATGGACGTACACGTGTAAATTATAAATCCGGGACCCGGGCGAGAGGAAAAGGTGGCCGGAGTTCGAGAGGGGTCGGTGGGAAGTGAACGAGAGCGGCGCACAGTTTCGTTAACAATTACGGCTGCGAGTATCCACCCGCCAACGCTCCGCCGTCGACGCCCATTTAATTAATAGTTACCAAGCGCTGCCCCGCTGCTTATAGAACTTTACTTGTGATCTTCAGCCTAGCGGTTAGTTAGCGAATTATGCGAATTTATGCGGTATTTGGATTTACATAACGCGCGCATCTCAACAAGAAGTATGTTAGAAAAATTGCTCATCTCGCATAGGGGAGACCCGGGCTAGACGTAACAGGGGGCAGGTTGTTACGAGGCAGTTTAAATCTTTGCCGCTTGAACTATCACTTTGGGGATGAAGTAGCTGGCGCGTTTCACCCGTACACGGCTGTGTATGATGTTTCTTTTGCAGTCGGCTCACGCGTGGTCGCGTTATTACGGTTTTTGTGTCTCCGGTACCATTAGGACCAGGAAATGTGTATATGTTGATATTACCACGTTCGAATTAGTGTTTCTGGGGCTACAGATTCATGACAATTAGACGAGAATACACGAAGATGGTAGTGGGAACTTATTGATAGCATTTTATACACAATAGACAATGGTGTCGACCGGGGGTAGTTATTACAGAAGATAAACAAAATTAAAACCGACTTCAAAAAAATAAAATTGCACTGAAAAGTGAAAAATAAGTTTTTCCCTTATTTAATCTACGACTCTCATATCTTTTAAGCCGGCGCCAGATTTACACAGTGCAAATGACGAGGTCACCGACTTAAATAATATGAGAGTCCTATTAAATAACGGAAAAAATTATTTTTTACTTTTCAGTGCAATTTTATTTTTTTGAAGTCGGTTTTAATTCTTCTAAATTTTTTTTATTTTCAACTTTTTAGTTTTATATATAATTGACACAACATGCCGAGGAGATATGCGCGAGCGTACATAAAATAATAATAATTAGGTGACAATAGTCTTTATTATTAACCATAACTGGCAAAATATTGAGCCAATATTGATTTAGTTTAGGATGGGACCACCGGGGCATCGCCCTCTTTCGAATAAAAAAAGATCATCAAAATCGGTCCATATGCTGAGGAGTTATGAGGTAACAAACATAAAAAAAAACATACGGGTCGAATCTATAACCTCCTCCTTTTTGAAGTTGGTTAAAAAGGGGCATGTTGTTACGGAAAAAAAGGGGCATGTTGTTACATTGTAGGGGAAGGCGAGGGATGATGGGGTAGCGAGGTAGGATGCTTGACATTTGTTGAAAGTACCAAACGGAAGCCATTGTATTGTAACAGTTAGGTCGTTCATAGAAATGAGTGGGGGTGCACGCGTCTTTGGTTTAGATCTGTGAAATCGTCCACATGCTGCGTGGATATTATTTGTTTACTAAAAAGACTTATAATAAATATATATTTAAAAACGGTAAATCAATAAATTATTTTTGTTACATTATAATCTCCATTCTATTTACTTTAATGCGCAATATTAAAAAGTGCAATATTTTTTTATTTGTTGTACAAATAACATTAGTCTCTGGAAAACGATGGTTTGAGGCAAGATGGGGTCCCCTACAGCACACTTCGTTGCAGGAACGTTGCACAGCCGTTGCAGTACATTGCAATGTTGCCGTTTGGTTGCAGGTTGCATTGCAATGTTCCTGCAACATTGTGGAAACATTGCCGTGCAATAATGCAATGGCCACGTTTGTGCAATGTTTCTGGAATATTGCGCACACATTGCCGTGGAATATTGCGCACATACTGCGTTACAATAATCCAGGAATATTGCGCACACATTGCCGTGGAATATTGCAATGGCCGCGTTTGTGCAATGTTTCTGGAATATTGCGCACACATTGCCGTGGAATATTGCGTACATACTGCCGCACAATATTCCCGGAATATTGCGCACACATTGCCATGGAATATTGCGCACATACTGCAGTACAATACTCCCGGAATATTGCGCACACATTGGCGTGGAATATTGCGCACATACTGCAGTACAATACTCCCGGAATATTGCGCACACATTGGCGTGGAATATTGCGCACATACTGCAGTACAATACTCCCGAAATATTGCGCACACATTGCCGTGGAATATGGACTTACATATTTTCACTCTTCGCCTACGCAAAGCGTTCGTGAAATGCAAACACACGGAATACAGTCTTAAATACCACAGGAAACCTCCGGGGGAATATATGCGACCGTGAACAATATCTGACATAAGTAATTAATACAATTACTTAGTTAACACTATAAAGTTTAAACAAACTCATAAACTATATGTATAGCAACAAAAGATATTTGTAAAAAAGTGTTTCATGTACCAATCACTGCCACTGTGCCTACTATTGCCATTTAATCTATTGTTCATAACAAAAACGTCCCGCGATGTCGAGTGTAAATTTAGAAGTCCGTATTATTGGGGAACGCTGTAGGAACGGCCCGGTGGGACGTTCAGGTAACATTCGTACATAAAACGGATTGACGCGGAGCGTTCCTGAAATACAAACACGCGGAATATAGTCTTAAATACCACAGGAAACCTCCAGGGGAACATAGGCGACCATGGAAAGTACGTGATATTAATAATTAATAACATTAGTTAATTATAACTATATACGGTTGAAGCAAAGTGTGAAACTGTAAACAGCGACAAAGGATATTTGTAAAAAAGTGTTTCATGTACCAATCACTGCCACTGTGCCTACTATTGCCATTTAATCTATTGTTCATAACAAAAACGTCCCGCGATGTCGAGTGTAAATTTAGAAGTCCGTATTATTGGGGAACGCTGTAGGAACGGCCCGGTGGGACGTTCAGGCAACATTCGTACATAAAACGGATTGACGCGGAGCGTTCCTGAAATACAAACACGCGGAATATAGTCTTAAATACCACAGGAAACCTCCAGGGGAACATAGGCGACCATGGAAAGTACGTGATATTAATAATTAATAACATTAGTTAATTATAACTATATACGGTTGAAGCAAAGTGTGAAACTGTAAACAGCGACAAAGGATATTTGTAAAAAAGAAATATTAGATGTCCCAAGTACTGCCAGTGTCTCTACTATTGCCATTTAATCTATTGTTCATAACAAAAATGTCCCGCGATGTCGAGTGTAAATTTAGAAGTCCGTATTATTGGGGAACGCTGTAGGAACGGCCCGGTGGGACGTTCAGGCAACATTCGTACATAAAACGGATTGATGCGGAGCGTTCCTGAAATACAAACACGCGGAATATTTTCTTAAATACCACAGGAAACATACGGGGTAACATAGGCGACCATGGAAAGTATGTAATATTAATAATTAATAACATTACTTAATTATAACTACATACGGTTGAAGCAAAGTGTGAAACTGTAAATAGCGACAAAGGATATTTGTAAAAAAGAAATATTAGATGTCCCAAGTACCTACTGCCAGTGTCTTTACTATTGCCATTTAAGACTATATTCCGCGTGTTTGTATTTCAGGAACGCTCCGCGTCAATCCGTTTTATGTACGAATGTTGCCTGAACGGCCCACGGGGTCGTTCCTACAGCGTTCGCCAATAATACGGACTTCTAAATTTACACTCGACATCGCGGGACGTTTTTGTTATGAACAATAGATTAAATGGCAATAGTAGGGACACTGGCAGTACTTGGGACATCTAATATTTCATTTTTACAAATATCCTTTGTCGCTGTGAACAGTTTCACACTTTGCTTCAACCGTATATAGTTATAATTAACTAATGTTATTAATTATTAATATCACATACTTTCCATGGTCGCCTATGTTCCCCCGGAGGTTTCCTGTGGTATTTAAGACGGTATTCCGTGTGTTTGTATTTCACGAACGCTCCGCGTCAATCCGTTTTAAGTACGAATGTTGCCTGAACGGCCCACGGGGCCGTTCCTACAGCGTTCGCCAATAATACGGACTTCTAAATTTACACTCGACATCGCGGGACGTTTTTGTTATGAACAATAGATTAAATGGCAATAGTAGAGAGACTGGCAGTACTTGGGACATCTAATATTTCTTTTTTACAAATATCCTTTGTTGCTATATATAGTTTATGAGTTTGTTGAAACTTTATAGTGTTAACTAAGTAATTGTATTAATTACTTATATCACATATGTCGAAAAACGGAATACAGTGTTACATTTCACAGGCATCCTCCGAAGGAATATATGTAAACACGGACAATATGTGATATAAGTAATTAATACAATTAGTTAATTAGCACTATAAGGTTTAAGCAAACTGTTAAACTGTAGACAGCAATAAATGATATTTGCAAAGAAATCTGAGCTGTGAAATGTAAATCCACAAACACTAAATACTAGAAAATAAAATAAATGATGTTAAACGATTGTATTAAAAAGGCGCTAAAACTAAAAAAAAACATTATTTTCTTGTACTACGCTGGATCTTTCATAGCAGAATATGCATCAACTTAATACAACATCAAACGTCGAAATTAATTTGTTGTGAAATATCCGACTCCACGATTAGGGAGATGTAATGGAGTTTGTCAAAACAAATCTTTGTTTTTAAATAATTTGAGTTTAAAGTGTTGCACGGTAGGAGTATAAGTTCGAATACGTAAGTAACATTCTCAATCAACAGTTCCAGCTGCAGCGGTATAGTGTTCGTCTACGGTGCTACGGGTCTCGGGTTCGAATCCTCCCTGGGGTAAAATAATTTTCTATTTAATACAGATACACGGACGTTATACTACTATGGTTCTGCCCACATTCATGTCGTCGCCCCCCTCGGAGACACGTCCGATATATATAATTAATAGAATATCGTTATTTTTATTTTTCGCCCTACTGCCCGAAACGTTGCGTAACCTTTCCTCTAAGATCTCCGAAACGTTCCACGAAAAATTCCTCTAAGATCTCCGAAACGTTCCACGAAAAATTCCTGTAAAATCTTCGAAACGTTCCCCGAAAAATTCCTCTAAGATCTCCCAAACGTTCCACGAAAAATTGCTGTAAAATTCCGAAACAAAGTTCCAGAGATATCTCCTGCAATGTTACACAAGGCGGACATAGGAATTTGCTTGAAACGTTTCGGGAACATTTTGAGCAATGTTCCAAATGTTGCAGCGCGACGTCCCTGAGACGTTCCTGCAACAATGTGTGCTGTAGGGGGTCCTTGATATGGGGAATGATGGGGTTCTCTATTATAATTTAAGTCGAATTTTCGTTACTTTTAATTTGGATTTGAAAATGGTAAGAGCACATAAGAAAAAACTAGACGAGGAAAATGGTCAAAAGAAGTTATGAAGAAATCTGTAGATGAAGTTTTAAGCAACAAAATGGGGTACAAGAATATTCCCTTCCACAAACTACATTGGAACGTTAGGTCCAAAAATTTAAACAGGGAAATGAAGGAGGAAACAAAGGAGGAAGAACTTGTCGAATATTTAAAAGGTAGAGGGTAAGGCGAGGGTAGGAAGAAAATAATTTAGAAGAAATTCATATTTGCATCGATTGTGGAAATATTTAGGGGAACCGTCTTGCCCTATTTTCGGTACCCCGTCACACCCCGTGGCAGGGGCAAGATAGTTTTTTATTACTTTTTTGTAAAAGTGTAATAACCTCAAATTTTTATTTAAATGTTCCTCAAAATATGTACCAAAGGTTAAAGTATTAACTTATAATTATATATTGATTCATAAAAACTTAAATAAAAGGTAAAAATATCAATTTTTGCAGGTTTGCTTAGCCCGTCCTCTATTTAGTAATTAATTTATTAATTTAATCCTTTAGTTACCACGCGCCAATGTAGCAGCTCCCCGCTAAATGATTTTTTTTAGACCGAACACCACTATAGTGGCTTCCCGCTGAACGATTTTTTGGAAAATCGGAAATATTAACAAACATACCCGTAAAAGAAGCTATAGAAGAGGAACAACTGTCAAAATAAAAAGAGCAAATTCAAAAATCAAAACGTAAAGAGACCAGTAGAGAGTTTTAAAAATAAAAAGGAGCATATCAAAATAAAAAACATGCAATAAATAAAAGACAGATACTGTAAATATTAGATCCTCATCCTCCGAAAACGAGACTGATTTGCTCGTTCTGTCTCTCTCCTTTTTCGAAGTGAAAGAAAGCCTCCACAAAATGGATTCAGTGCATAGACCGCAAAACGTGAGCACATGAGAAGTGTGCAAAAGCTAAGAATCACTTTTATGTGTGCATTAATTGTGAATCCCTGTATGAAACGGACGACGATAAGCATCAAATATTTTTTTATTCTGTTTAACATAGGTATGTAGATTATTCACCATTTTTTCTGTTATATTTAGTGTAATGGATTTTTATAATCAATAAATTTATTTTTGTCCAATTATATTACTCATAATTAACCCCTCTTCGAAAATTTAATACCGTACCAACTTGCCTTTGGTTTTTTCCAAAGTCGTGGTTTTCAATTACTTTAAGTGATAGTCATTAAAAGTATTGAATATGGAATGCAAAAAAAATTAAAAATGGAAAAATGTTACAACTAGCCCGGATCTCCCCATCTCACTATTTTAATAACGTCACAACTTTTCCCTTTACGATCTTTACCTATCTTCAAAACATGAGAATGTATCGCAAACGAAACTCGGTCGAGGTGGCGCTCTGATCGGAGTGCACAAGATGGCGTCTGAGCATGCGCGTGATGACGCTGTGACGTCAAATCAATCAACGCCAAGATGAGCTTGGCTTTGCGCTTGCGTCGATTTGTGCCCAGATGAACTTGGCTTTGCGCTTGCGTCGATTCGTTTATAGTGTTTATTATTATAACCTTAATTAACGTTCCGTTTGAAATTCCGTTGATTGATTTGACGTCACGGCGTCATCACGCGCATGCTCAGACGCCATCTTGCGCACTCCGATCAGAGCGCCACCTCGACCGAGTTTCGTTTGCGATACATTCTCATTAACAGACTATTAAATATTTTGCACATACACAAAATGAAACAGACTGTTATTCAAATATTGTTGCAGAAATATCAATATCAATCCCCAGAAAGTAACTGATAACAGAGGCAATGAAATAACCCGTATGTACGCGGTGTATCGAACGAGAGGGTGAACTGTTAAAATCAATTGATTCATCAATTAATTCAATATATTCATTGGGATCAGTTATTACCCATACAGCACACTCTCGTTGCAGCAAACTTTCAGGATGATTGCAGTGCAAGATTGCAATGTTTCACGCAACGTTGCAGCAAGGGTGCAGCAAAGTTGCAGGATGGTTGCAGTGCAAGATTGCAATGTTTCACGCAACGTTGCAGCAAGGATGCAGCAACATTGCAGAAACGTTGCCGCAATAGTGGCGCAACGTTGCAGCAAGGGTGCAGGAACGTTGCCGCAATAGTGTCGCAACATTGTGGAAACGTTGCCAAACGTTGCCGTAACGTTGCAGCAAAGTTGCAGGATCGTCGCAGTGCAATATTGCAACGCAACATTGACGCAACTATGCAGCAATAATTCTATGCCCGCCCCGTGCAATGTTGCACGGCAACGTCGCAGCAACGTTACATCGACATTGCGCTGCAACCATGTAACACTGCAAGATTACTGCAACCATCCTGCAACGTTGCCGCCACGAAGTGTGCTGTATGGATAGCTATAGACGACGAAAACTGTTTTGGGGCGCAGCTCCTAACACGATCCAAATCTGTAAAATACTGATGCGTGTAAAAGATGGGTTCGATCGGATAACGGAAAAGCGTGCCCCAAAAGCCCTGAAGCTTAACATGTAAAACCTCATAAGCTCCTGAAAGTCCTCTAGCAGAATTGCCCAGCTATCTAACTCTTCCTTTTTTACTTGGATTTATTGGTGTTTAGTGTATCTTCGAGTACCCACCTCTGCTGCCGAAAATCACGTTCGATTACAATAACTTCTGCAGATACTATTTTTGAGACTATTTGAACACGCCCGTGTCGTTGCGTTCCCACATTTCAGGCTTGAATGGAGTAAAACAAAATTTCTCGTGTGATTTAGAACATATCATTATTTTTTGGAGTAAGATACTAACTAATATAAATTCAATATTTTTTAACGAAACTGTTGTTTATTCACTATCTCACATTCTTTACATGAATATATCCTTCTTATAGTCAGAAAACCGAGCACGATAATCTTTTACAATTTGTAATAAGTATTGTTTCTGATTCTCGTCGTTTGTTATTAAATTATTATAAATTTGTAGTTCTGTGTTGAAGATATTATTTTCGGTCCAGGTTGCCAAATCCGTGCCGAAAAATTCGCATTCTATATCAAACCTTTCAAAGAACGCCATTGTTTCCGCAGTAACAAATATTTCAACGCCCCTTGATGAATTTAGAAGTTTCATTTGTTTGCTATTAATCTATTGATAAAATCAGATAATGAAATGCAAGCGCAGCAGCTTCAGGACTTAAATATCATAAACGATTTTGGGATTTATTTACAGCAATATTGTGGAATTGATGCATTAGTAATGGTAAAATTCTTTTTAACAAATCAGTAAGGCCAATTCCTGTAAAAGTAATTAAGCTTCAGACATTATGGCATGACCGATGTTATTGAGGTCTAAAAAAGCGACAATTAAATGTTCATTGTTATTTTATTGCATTCAAGCCTAGAGCAGCGGTCTTTACACGTGGAACCGGCTGAACTCGGTCAGGTAGCCTCTACCTATATTAATAGTTGTAGGGGCTATTGTAATTTAAAATGACTTTTGGCGGCAGTTGTACCGAAAAATACACTAAACGCCAAAATACAACAAGAAAAAGGAACAGTTACATATCTAACAAGGGGAGTTCGGCAAATCGAAAATTCAAAAATAATCTGAAACTTTGCAGACATGTCCATCAACTGATGCTAATAACGTAACTATTTTTTTATTCGGCAATAAAACAGTTCCAAGGGTGAAAACACCGTTTTGAAAAAAGTTTTTTGTGTCCTATATAACAGCGACAATATATTTGCGAAAAACATTTTTTTCTAAAATTTATCCTCACCACCCTTTTTTTTTACAATTCTTTATCACCATATTGTAGGATATCGAAAGCCATAAAACTTTGAGTTAAACTTTTGTTCGATACCTTTTACGGTATCGCAGATATTCACGATAATATAAGAACGCATAATTTCTTCGAGGGGGTGTTTTCACCCTTAGGACCATTTTATTGCCGAATAAAAAAATAGTTACGTTATTAGCATTGCTTGAGCTCCAATTCTGCAAAGTTTCAGATTTTTTGGATTTTCGAGTTGCCGAACTCCCTTGTAAGCAACTTTGGTAGATGGCTGTCAGAATTTGTTTTTTTAGATACATATTATACATATTAGATACATATTGTTATCCGATCGAACCGATAATTTACACAGGTTAGTTTCTCACGGATCAAAATCATTTCAGGAATTGCACCCCACAAAATCGGAAGGTCGAAAAAGGCGGACCCATCCTAATATACCAATGATATGTTTACCAATGCTAATACAATTGTACATACCCGTACAGCACACTTCGTGGCGGCAACGTTGCAGGATGGTTGCAGTAACCTTGCAGTGTTGCATGATTGCAGCGCAATCTCGATGTAACGTTGCTGCGACGTTGCCGTGCAACATTGCACGGGGCGGACATAGAATTATTGCTGCACCCTTGCTGCAACGTTGCGTGAAACATTGCAATCTTTCACTGCAACCATCCTGCAACTTTGCTGCAACGAGAGTGTGCTGTATGGGTAATTACACTGTCCAACAAAATTGAACATTTTTTCGGTTCTGTAACATTCAATAGCCGTTTCTTATAGATTTTTGTGCGCTGAAAACGAATCCGCAAACCGTTTATCGCCACCACCCTCGGTTATCGAGAAATTCGATTTTGAAAAAAAAATGCAAATTTACAACTTTGAACATCTTTTGTGTTCAAACGGTAATAGTTATTCGGTTGCTTGTTTCGTAAAATTATTCTATCAAGCCTCGCGAACACAACGATATAAGTTATTATTGAATTATAAATATTTAAGTATGTTTAAACAACCATCAAATGGAATAGGACACCCGAAATGCACCAATTTTTGCAGATATCTATCTATATATTTCAAAAACTAAGGGTCCAGGAGAAAATCTGACTACTCCACGCGATGCAGCAGATATTTTTCCCTCGGAAAACATCAACGAAAGTGGTAAGTCACTTTTTGTTTTCAATACCAAAGCGAAAGAGTTTGGCAAAACGTGCGGCGCCGACAGTGGTAGTTGCGCGCATTTAAGCGATTCTGTCGCTGAGCTGCAGTGGATACGCTTCTTATACAGTCATACCACTTCTGTTGATGGTTTCCGGAGGAAAAATCTCTGCTGCATCGCGTGGAATAGTCAGATTCTCTCCTATTAGACCCATCATTTTTTAAAATATATAGAAAGATATCTGCAAAAACTGGTGCATTTCAAGTGTCCTTTTCCCTTTGATCGTTGTTTAAACATATTAACACATAACCAAATAACTATTACCATTTGAACACAAAAGATGTTCAAAGTTGAAAATTAGCTTTTTTTTTTTCAAAATCGAATTTCTCAAAAACCGAGGGTGCTGGCGACCACCGGTTTGCGGATTCGTTTCCAGCGCAGAAAAGTCTCTAAGACCCCGCTATTGAATGTCACAGATCAAAATGAACAGTGTTACTTATCATTTCAAACATAATTCAACGTAGGTAATTATTTACTCAAAACACATCTATGTACCTATATAGTACGCCTTATAAAACTAAGGAGAAGGAGAAGTCGAATCAATAAATAAATCGCAACTAGCAATATTCATTCCAGGAAATTAACATCTTCTGCGACGGTTGCGTCTGTGGAGGAAGAATGTTACTAGGAATTTGTTCATACGCT
The DNA here is from genome assembly GCA_963932275.1 of Andrena praecox. NCBI lineage: Eukaryota > Metazoa > Arthropoda > Insecta > Hymenoptera > Andrenidae > Andrena > Andrena praecox. The sequence goes on from OZ010731.1 coordinate 41,619,964, forward strand.
TACAAGAGAAGTTTCCCATGGCACTATGGCACCGGGACAACCGAGCCGTATATGTATGTACCTGCTGTTTTCATCGCGATAACGTATACGAGTCGGGGGGGCTCGAATAGTAGGGGGTAGGACAGCATACGGCGTCCGCTACCACGAGAGAGATGAATTATCGCACCCGGTAACCGAGTCGAAAGTTCTCAATTCCCATTAAGCGAGGCAGCCGGCCAGAAACCGATAGGTTAGTTGGTGAACCTGCTGAGAATCCCCGGCGCTCAGACCGCCAGCCGTTCGGTGACTACACATCAGTCCGATGGGGAACATCGACAAGCAGGCGCCAAAAGGATACCGCTCACCTCCCATTACTTAAATCGCTTGTACAACTAATAACAAGAATAGCCTGATAGAACATGGTGCTTTTCTTCTGTTCTGACCCATTTGTTCACCGTGGGCGAGATCCACTCCTCGTTGTATACCTATATTCTAGTTCCCTAGTAGAGGTGTCAGGCATCACCCTCTCTTTTATATCGATAATTGCACTGGCGCAATGTGTACGCTCGAAAATAGATGCTGCCATAATATTGATATCTTTGCTACTTCCTCATCTACATTCAGAAACTCACAAGGGAAGTTTGGCAACCCGGAAATTCAGAATATTATGAAACTCGGTGTGCAAGTAGAGTAGTCCATCCGTAACGCAACTCTATTTTTCGTTGGTGCCATAATGCAATTTTTGGGGGTGAAATCACCCCTTGAAAAAATGCAGAATTTTCTTTTCCGTGGAATATCTCGGGAAGGGTGAGAGATATCGAAAAGAAGTTTAAACAAAAATTGCATCCTTTTTTTATCTCTACAAAACCGCGTAAAAGTAATTATGGAATTAAGGATTGGTGGTGGGGGTAAGTTGAAAAATATGGATTTTTCGAAAATTATCTTCACGCAATTTTGTAGATACAAAAGTAAGATGCAACATTTGTTTATACTATTTTTCGATATCTCTCACCGCTCTCGAGATATTCCACGGAAAAGAGAATTCTGCATTTTTTTCAAGGGGTGCATTCACCCCCAAAAATTGCATCATGGCACCAACGAAAAATAGAGTTGCGTTACGGATGAACTACTCTACTTGCACACCGAGTTTCATAATTTTCTGAATTTCCGGGTTGCCAAACTTCCCTTCTCAACTTTGTGTATAATGCATGATTAATTTGCAATATTGATACTGTATTGTAATATCTGTTCGACTTATTGCTTCTCTTTCGGTTGTTTTCTTTGTTATTTGTTATTTCAATTTTAATTTTACCTTATTGTATCGGTCTCTATTCGATTTCAGCGAAATCCGCTCAGCCGTTTAGGCGCGAAAGAAGAGCAAACAAACAAACAGACAGCATTTCACTTTGATATATTAGTAGGGTTATAAGGTTGTTTAGTAAGGTTGTTTCTTCGATTTTTCACTGTAAATAAATGTGTTGAACATCGGTTACTCAGAACCCTGTATTCCAACAATACAGTTTCGATCACATAGTGAATATTGAGCTTAGCCGTGGCTCCCCAGAGTATTCGGGCTTTCGGTTATACCTCTGACCGAGTTTCTATGATAGAGTCACGTTGTAACTGACAATGGGTAATATACCAGGAACAAATAACAGGGAGATCAACTATGCTGGTTCTTTGTGTTTACTACACGTAGTTGACATATACAGGGTGTTCGATAACAGATAGAAAATTAAATGGGCGATTCTATGTGAGAAAATAAGGCGAAGGCCAAGGGCAACGATGCCGCGTTGGAGGCTTCGTTTTTCAGTTGTTAATTTCGAAAAATTCGTCAGAAAGCACGGCGGGCATTTAAGGTAAATGTACCAATAACGAGCCATGCACCAGTACCTAGCCATCTGTTGAAATATTAATAATTGTTAAACTATGCACGTAAGATAAAATACATATTTGGTGTAATTTGCATTATTTAATTGTTCGGTTTAATATCTGAAGTTATATCGTCTTGTTTTTTTGTCTAGATATTTAGAAATACCATGTATAGTCTCGAGGCCAGATATATGACGCGTTTTCAGACATTCGTTATGATATGGCTAAGAAGAGCGTGCTTCTTGTTAAGAGCATAATTATTATAGGATAATAGTTTTGTAGATAGAAAAAAGGGTTTTAGAATCTTGAAAATATTTGTAACACATAGAAAGAAAAAATTTGAATATGAAAACTATTTTTTATTTGAATATTTACATGGCTATTTATCGGTGCAAACAAATCTTGTTAGCCCAGTAACTAACCACGTGTTCAATAAATCGGGTGAAGTGAGTTGTAAATGTTAATCGGCATCGCCAGAGCAAAATTACGAAAAAAGTGTGAATTTCTGACTCGATATTTGGAATAAAGCCGGTAAGTATTTTGATCATAAATCATAATATAAACATTATTTTTCTAGATAATAATGATAGCATTTAATTTAAGTTTATTAAAGTTTATGTATATGTACAGTTTAATGAATTTGTTGGTTGTTTTGAGTCTTATATAAAATAACCACAAACTTCTATTGATAGTGTAACTAAACTTATTGTTTTTTGCATTTATTTTCTAATCTGTTTATTATGGTTATTTATACAATAATTTTATATTTCTGTACTTCTTAATTTTCCTTAACAGATTTTTCAATTTAAGACAAGGAATCAGTTTTTAAAATAATTTTTACACGATTATAAAACCTAGGGTAAAGGACCCAATTACTGACACCTAACCAATCACTGTCACCTTAAGCTATTTTACTTAAAATAACGAATAAATAAACGTTGTAAAGTCATACACAAAAAGAATTAGGTAATTCAGCCTATAATCTATCTATACATTAGAGACTATAGTTTATTTATTAGTTATTTTAAGTAAAATAGCTTAAGGTGACAGTAATTGGTTAGGTGTCAGTAATTGAGTCCTTTACCCTATGGCTAGGTACTGGGACATGAAAATCGGGCCGCTAGGTCAATCGCGTGAGGTTGGCTATATATTGGTACATTTACACGTACAAATATTCTTGTTTATTTTACGTTAAATATATAAAAAAACAAAATTTTGTTATGTGAGTACTGATGAGAAACAGCAAAATCTTTATGAATGAAACAAGTTTCACTTAAATTGTTAATTTTATACACAATATTCATTATACTTTGTCACCGTTTCCTTAAACGGCTCGTTATTGGTACATTTACCTTAACGATCAGCGGCTCGTATTCCGTGGGTCAGTGGAGCCGCGTACAGTCGCCATAAAAAACAAACGCGCATGGGTAGCAGATAGGGATCTTCTAGAAACAACTGCTTCAAACTGTTGCGCAAAGGTGTTTCGCGGGACAGCTATGAAGAACCGTTATTATCAGTAACTATTATAAGGAACAATACTTTGCAGATTATTTTATATATGCATACCTTTTACAAGATCCTTATGAAGAAGCATGAAAACTCAAGTAATTATATATATCATTATTTTGCATCATGAAAAGTGTTCTTTAAAGGAGACAACAGGGTAATTGCTCGAAAATTAAAGGTATCTTTGGAAATTTATTACTTAATGAATCTTTTTGAATTTTTCAGGACTTTCTATTGGATATTTAAGTTATACGAATTGCCCTTTTTCAAATTTATTTAAAGCAGAGTTGCAAGCTGTACAGGGCCAGTAACTTTGCGCTGCAAAAAATCTGGTTGAGAGTTTTCTGACGAAACGGTGCTCCTAAAATAAAAAAACCAAAATGTTTTAGAAACTATATGCGGATGGCTATGGCGCGCCAGGAGATTTTGTTTAAGGGTCGTTTCCTTCTACTTTTTTTACCGAAAGAGGTTAATTTACTAGAACCGAATTTCACAATTTTTTTCAAAGGTCCGCCATTTTTTTATTTTTCAAAATTTCCAAAATTCAACCCGTCGTGCCATAGCCATCCGCATGTAGTTTCTAAACCTTTTTGATTTTTTGATTTCAGACGAACCGTTTCGTCGGAAAACTGTCAACTATAGAGTATAAACTATAAAGATCTGTAATTATAGTTACAATTTTGTCATTAATGCAATTACATCAAATTGAATAAAATGTACTCTTTACAATTGATATAAATTTACTTTAACTTTTATTTCTAAACTTAGGAGTTTTTGCATAATTGATACAATAGTTGCACGTGACGATATACATACTTGGGGAAATATAGAAATTAATGTCAACAATGTTTTTAATAATGAGAGATATACATTTATTAAAACAAAACATAATATTTACTTGTGTACTAATAATAATCTTAACAATCAGTTGATGCACATATGTATCATCATTGTTTTGCTGTTTTTAACATTTTTTAGTGATGAATCATTTTCTCTTGTCTCTGTTACAAGCAATAAAATAATAGAAATTACAATTACGATAATTTGAAAAGTATCGTTCAGCGCGCAGACATTCGAGTGTGCGTTCGGCTCTGCATCTCCAAAACTAAGCTATATTTATATTTAAAATCTTTTGCATGTCATTCTAAAGGTTTTAAACTAATATTTAAGCGAAATAAAAAATTACGATTTTTCGACCGTTTTACAGTAATCTAACCCCTTAACCGAAAGTACCCCATTAACGGTGGTCAAACCAATACGAAGTCTCCGGCTCTTTGTCCGATTCTTTATTAGAGGAATTGTACACGAGTAGTGATAAATGCGTCGACATTTTTTTACGCGACTATAGGCCTGTACGTGGCTCTACTGGCCTATGCAACGCGAGCCGCTGATTGCCGAATTGCTGTACGTCAGGCGTTTCTGACTTGAATTCTTAAGCATTAGTAACTAAAAAACCAAACCTCCCCCGCTATTTTGTTACTCTTGATTTTCGTTTCACTTTGTCATATTCAATCACCCACTTCATTTTCCACTATCTGCTGCCGAACACCCTACATAATATAGCCGCATAGCGTAATGGGATATCCAAATTACTTGTAAGCTGAGTGACGGGTGAGACCTAGCTTTTATGCACCGATCGATGTCTAGAATAAAACTGACTACATTTTCGTAAGTCATCGCGGATATGTCGACGCACTGTTACTACGTAGCTTCTTGAGTGGATCAAACAAAGGATAATCGGAAGGTGAGAGATCAGAACTTAATATCTCAAGATGTAGCTTCTGTAGAGTTTCAACGATTAGCAGAGCAAAATGAGGGCAAACATTGTTGTGCGGCAACACAACGTCCTTTAAAGGGCAGTCCTTGACGTTTTGTCCGAATTGCAGGCTCTACGGAGCATATCATTGTAACGAGTACTGTTTATTATTACGCCTTTTTCCTGGCAATGCTCCAGTATTGGTACTATCGAATCCCAAGATATCGTTATCATCACTTTTTTCCCACCGATGGCTGAGTTTTGGACTTTTTTTAATTGCCAATCCAGTACGTTTCCATTCCATGATGATAATTCTTTGTAAAAATTTAAAAAAAATTAAAACCGACTTAAAAAAATAAAATTGCAGGAAAAAGTTTAAAATAATTGTTTCCCTTATTTAATCTACGACTCTCATATTTTTTAAGCCGGCGCCAGATTTACACAGTGCAAATGATGAGGCACCGACTTAAAAAATATGAGAGTCGTAGTTTAAATAAGGGAAAAAATTATTTTAAACTTCTTCCCGCAATTTTATTTTTTTGAAGTCGGTTTTAATTTTTTTAAATTTTTTTATTTTTAACTTTTTTGTTTTATATATATTGACACAACGTGCTGAGGAGATATGCGCGTACGTACATAAAATAATAATAATTAGGTGACAATAGTCTTTATTATTAACCATAAGTGGAGAAATATTGGGCCAATGTTGATTCAGTTTAGGATGGGACCACCGGGGCATCGCCCTCTTTCGAATAAAAAAAAGATCATCAAAATCGGTCCATATGCTGAGGAGTTATGAGGGGACAAACATAAAAAACATACAAACGGGTCGAATCTATAACCTCCTCCTTTTTGAAGTCGGTTAAAAAGAAATCACCTTCATTACTACAACGATCCAAAAGCTTTGCTTGTGCTATTCCCAAAGGTTGTTTAGGGGCCCATCTTGTTTACGCGCTTTACGAAAGTAAAGTTTATTGTTGATGACTTCATACGCGACTTGATACTTTGTCAATAGCCACGTGTCTGTATGCATCCAATATGGATGTAGATGAACGTCCAGCTCCTTCTTCATGCTTGACACTTGTGCGACCATGTTTAAACCTGCCAATCCATTCATAGGCACTGCTTTGCGGAAGTGCACTACTCCTATACCGGGCTGCAAGCCTTCAGATCACAAAAACCGGATTACTGCTCGCTGTTCTCTCCCTTGGTGCACACTAATAATGGAGCGACCGTCTTAATGTCTCCAAAACAAATGCCCGGAGCGAGCTATTAAGTTGAGACTTCGAATGAAAAACAGAAAGACTGATTGCGAGTGACGTCTAACGATGCACGCACAGCTCGCAGTATAGTCTCAGTAAAAGGTTCCCATACAGCACACTCTCGTTGCAGCAAAGTTGCAGGATGGTTGCCGTGCAAGATTGCAATGTTTCACGCAACGTTGCAGGAACGTTGCCGCAATGTTTCACGCAACGTTGCAGGAACGTTGCCGCAATATTTCACGCAACGTTGCAGGAACGTTGCCGCAATGTTTCACGCAACGTTGCAGGAACGTTGCCGCAATGTTTCACGCAACGTTGCAGGAACGTTGCCGCAATGTTTCACGCAACGTTGCAGGAACGTTGCCGCAATATTTCACGCAACGTTGCAGGAACGTTGCCGCAATGTTTCACGCAACGTTGCAGGAACGTTGCCGCAATGTTTCACGCAACGTTGCAGGAACGTTGCCGCAATGTTTCACGCAACGTTGCAGGAACGTTGCCGCAATGTTTCACGCAACGTTGCAGGAACGTTGCCGCAATGTTTCATCGTTGCAGTGCAATATTGCAACGCTACATTGGTGCAACTATACAGCAATAATTCTATGTTGCACGGCAACGTCGCAGCAACGTTACATCGACGTTGCGCTGCAACCACGCAACACTGCAAGGTTACTACAACCATCCTGCAACGTTGCCGCCACGAAGTGTGCTGTATGGGTTGTAGCCTCATTCCGGATAATTTTTTAGCCTTGTGTATATGCAGGTATACCGAGCAGTAGTGGCGTCTCCAATGTGGATTGCAAAACAGAAGATGAAAAAGAAGGTGGAGCCGTTGACTCTTTCTACTCCACAGCGCGAATTCTGAGGGGACAGTGACGAATGTATTGGAGGATTGGTAAGCAGTCTAGTGTTATTGGGGATTGCTATTGTGTACGTTTGAAAGAAAACGAAAATTGTTCTCACATTTCTTTGCAACTTGACTGCAAAAAAATATAGACGCTCTTATAATTCTACTTGTGAATTGGAATAAGTAACGGAGCTATAGAACATTTCCCAGAGCATCCCCAGTAGTTTGTGCACGCTATCTGTTGGGTGGAGCGATTCAGATTATAAATATCTGAACAAGTGTCTTATGTACTGTTTTACTTGTAAACCGTATTTATAATTTGACAGGAATATTTGGTCAAAAATTGCGTAGCCCGGCTCGTATTGTAGTAGGCTCGCGTCGAGGCAGACACAGCGTTGCCGGCGCGACGTTGTTGGGCGGTGGGCCGAGAGAACTGCGCGGCTGAGACACTCTGCGTCGAGCCGAGCCGAGACGTGTTACGTATAAGTGAACCTCTTTTTGTATCTCCAAATAAATATATTATATCTTTCTCATTTGAACCCCTACAATATTGACCGGATTTCCTGGGGCCTCGCTTTACAGGTTTTCTATGACACGTCTTTAAACTCATCTCATCACAGACTATCACATTATAAATAAAAAAAGTATAAGAATCCATTTGAAGAAATTAAGTTGACCTTGAAATCTCCTCTATGTCTTCACCTACGAAAAACTGTTTCTTACCAGATATAATGTCCTTTGGCATAGCAAAACATTTTAGTAAGAACAATTTTTCGACGTCTTCAATTGCCTGTGAAATATTCCACCATTCTCAGATAACTCAGACACACTGTAGATGCATAAATATTAAATACATAACCCAATATTTAGCGTCACAGTCAAATGCAGATTCAAAGCAGTCGCCACGTAAATTTGCTATTCCCTTTCCATCACTAGTCGTGGCGCGACGATAGCATATGTATAGTATTTGGTAGGTATATGCAAAGTGCTTGCTTTAGTATTCACGTGTGTTCTCTGCAGTATCTAATTCAATATCGTGAATGTGATTCATGCAACTGAGCTTGGATGAATACTTACATCTGAGGCAGTCAGAGCAACCACGGACTAACCCGCATTTTTTTCGAAATTGAATTAGTAGCAATAACGTATTCCAATAGGCTCTACTAAATTTTCTTTAATGTGGGTTGGTCCGTTGTTGCTCTGACTGCCTCATCTGTAGTTATAAAGTCAATGTAACGACTATATAAATTCCTAAGCTTGTGTTTGCAATATTTTTCTAGGTATTGAGCCAAATAGGTATTTCACACAAATTTTAGAGGGTAATCTCACCCTCTGGATAGGGGTATTAGCAAATAAAAAAAATACGCGTCAAATATGTTGTTAAGAATTATTAATACCCGAATTTCGTACAAACCAGTGATTATCATTTCCGGAGTGGTCCTTGACGATTAAAAAAGGGTTCTGGTTCTTGGGGACTTTCTACCCCAAGCAATGACTTTGCATTGACACACATTCCATGATATAACTCAACAAAAAATAACAGTATCAAGCAACAGCTTTGTTAAAGTAAAGCATAATAGTTGTAGTTTATACAAAATAACAACGTATATCTCTAGATTGTTATTACTAAATTTTACATAGGTTTGTACGGAAAACGGGACATTCAGCCCCACTCTACCCTATTGAATATCGTCGTCCCTAGGGCACACGTCGACCTAATTCGCGAGTTTTCAATTGCATCATACTTCTTGCGATATCTTTTCCGTTCTAGAAAATCATTTTACTTTTTCGTTATGTCGTAGTCTGACAATGAGTCGGACAGTAATTCAGTTCCTTGTTAACCAATTACACGCGGTTATTTTGAGACGAAACATATGATTTCGTTTGTACATAGGTACTTATCCAAATTTTAAAAAATTGTAGAACTATTCATGGGTCTTAAAATTTATTAAAAAATCTTGCAATGAAATTATGCTCACCATGTTTGCACTGTAATAAGACAGTACTGTCCAGTTTAGGGCCCCTTGATCAACCCCCCCCCCCCACCCCTCGCCACAATTTTTATTTATACAGACTAGAAACTTATCACAACATTTGTTGCTCGAAATGACAAATGTACTGCTGAAATTCTTAAGTTATACAATTTTCATTGTTTCAAGAACTCAGTGGGTATTAGTTTCATGAAGACATAATGGAAAATCAAACCCTTGAAAATTTTAGTAGAGCATGACATATTCTGAGGGCCAAGCTTTATTGCTCCCGGTTCTCGGGCACCGGGTGCGCATTATTCTGTCTCCCCCACTCTAGAATCGGTTTTCCACGTCGAACGGTTCGGCTGTGAAACCCAATCAACCGTTAAAAAATCCGCTATCTCACCCGGGTTACAAACTCGCGTCCGGTACCGAACATGCGAGCTCAACCGGGTCAGTACATTGACATGGACGATATAATTATGCAGTATGTGACCAAATGTATATTAGAAGGACAGGTAAATGTAAATGTGCTGGTTGTACACTAGCGCTGAGTTGGGCATTAACTAAATAAAAAAACTATTTAAATAACGGATCAAATAAAAGTTACTTTAACTTTAGATTACTTGACGAATAAAGTTTTTTTTTTTTATTCGACGAGTAAAGATAATTTTTGTATTCGTCGAGTGTTTCAACTCTGCGCCGCCAGGCTTCAATCCCTGGTCCTCGGCAAAGTTAGGCATTAGTCGAATAAATTTTTATTCGGCTAAATTTTGATTCGACTAAATTTTTATTCCAACGAACTCGAAAAAAAAAATCGAATAAAGTGTAGTTACCCCTACAGCACACTTTGTTGCAGGAACGTCTCAGTGACGTCGCGCTGCAACATTTGGAACATTGCTCAAAATGTTCCCGAAAAGTTTCAAGCAAATTCCTATGTCCGCCTTGTGTAACATTGCAGGAGATATCTCTGGAACATTGCTTCGGGATATTATAGCAATGGCCACGCAATGTTTCTGAAATATTACAGCAATAATCAGTAGGGCCAAAAATAAAAATAACGATATTCATTCTTTCTATTAATTATATATATCGGACGTGTCTCCGAGGGTGGTCGACGACATGAATGTGTGCAGAACCATAGATCGTTCCGAGGTTAGTAACTATCGGCCCATTTGCAAGTTATCGGTATTGCCCAAGGTATTCGAAGAAATTGTTACCGATATGCTTTCGTCTCAACTGACAAGCTTTTTATGTGTGGAACAGCATGGGTTTTTACCTAAACGATCTACATCTACCAATCTCGCTGTGTACCAAAGTCTTGTCTCTAGTGCCCTAGATGAGGGCCTACAGGTAGACACAGTTTATACCGATTTCCAGAAAGCCTTTGATACAGTAGATCACTCTGTGCTGCTTCACAAACTTGCTTCGTGGGGGTTCTGTGGACCTCTTTTAACTTGGCTCGAAAGCTATCTTTCGGGGCGTGTACAAATAGTTAAGACAATAAATAGTCTTTCCTCTCCGATTTGTGTCACCTCGGGCGTTCCTCAGGGGTCACATCTCGGACCCCTGCTGTTTATTGTTTTTATCAACGATATTGCTAAGGTGCTTTCGAATACAAATTTCCTTCTCTATGCTGACGATCTGAAAATATTCAGAGTTATCCGAGGAACGGAGGATGCGTGCAATATGGAAAGTGATCTGCTAAGGTTAGAGCAATGGTGTACTGTTAACAGAATGCGTTTGAACATAAGGAAGTGTGTTGTAATGAGGTCCTCCCGTGCGTTATCCTGTGTTAAACATCCGTATAAATTGTACAACACAGAGCTTAGAGAAGTTTCCGAAGTTGTTGATCTTGGGGTTTGCTTTACACCTTGCTTTGATTTTAGACCTCACTATGTGCGCTGTACTAGTAAGGCAATGAGAACCTTAGGCTTCATCTCCAGATTTGCCAGACACTTCAAAGACACAGAGTCTCTGAAGTTGTTATATGTGGCCCTTGTAAGGCCTCACGTTGAATATGCCTCATGCATTTGGAGTCCTAGGCACGCGAAATTTATTAAATTGGTTGAAAGGGTGCAACATAAATTCTTGAGGTTCGTCACTCGTACCCTAGGTCATCCTATGGATAGAGCTGACCATGACTATGGCCCGGCACTTGCAACCCTTAGAATGGTCATTCTGGAGGAGCGTAGGCGCATTGCAGACATGACGTTTCTTTATAAAATTATTAACGGCCACATAAACTGTCCTGATTTGCTTTCCTTAGTGACCATCAATGTTCCGGCTAGGAACATGCGGTCTAGGCCTCTATTTGCTACGAGGCATCCGAAATATCGGCATTATGCGATCGACCCTATTAACAGGGCGATGATAACTGCGAAGTCATTAACTTTAGAGTCATTGATCCCTTTCTGGGGTCCCTGACTTCGGTAAGAACGTTATTATATAGGATTGTAAGTGACTCAAATGGTGGTACTTAGTACCTTGTTAATTTTGTTTTAGTTTAGTTAGTTATCTTGTTTTTCTACTCATTATTGGCTAATTTATTTACTGTTCAGACTCTGTTCACTGCACCTGTATTGTGTATTTGTAAATCATGGGTACTTCCCGTAAACTTATTAATAATAAAATAATAATAATAATAATAGTAGTATAAACGTCCGTGTATCTGTATTAAATAGAAAATTATTTTACCCCACCGGAGATTCGAACCCGCGACCCGTAGCACCGTAGTCGAACACTATACCGCTGCAGCTGAAACTGTTGATTGAGAATGTTACTTACGTATTCGAACTTATACTCCTACCGTGCAACACTTTAAACTCAAATTATTTAAAAACAAAGATTCGTTTTGACAAACTCCATTACATCTTCATAATCGTGGAGTCGGATATTTCACAACAAATTAATTTCGACGCTTGATGTTGTATTAAGTTGATGCATATTCTGTTATGAAAGATCCTGCGTAGTACAAGAAAATAATGTTTTTTTTAGTTTTAACGCATTTTTAATACAATCGTTTAACATCATTTATTCTATTTTCTAGTATTTAGTGTTTGTGGATTTACATTTCACAGCTCAGACTTCTTTGCAAATATCATTTATTGCTGTATACAGTTTATCAGTTTGCTTAAACCTTATAGTGCTAATTAACTAATTGTATTAATTACTTATATCACATATTGTCCGAGTTTACATATATTCCTTCGGAGGATGCCTGTGAAATGTAACACTGTATTCCGTTTTTCGACATCCCCTACAGCACACTTCGTTGCAGGAACGTCTCAGTGACGTTGCTCGAAATGTTCCCGAAACGTTTCAAGGAAATTGCTATGTCCGCCTTGTGTAACATTGCAGGAGTTATTTCTGGAACATTGTTTCGGAATTTTACAGCAATTGTCACGTAACGTTTCTGACATTTTACAGCAATTGTCACGCAACGTTTCTGAGATTTTATAGCAATAGTCACGCAACGTTTCTGAGATTTTTTAGCAATGGTCACGCAACATTTGGGAGATTTTATAGCAATGGTCACGCAACGTTTCGGAGGTTTTATAGCAATGGTCACGCAACGTTTCGGAGATTTTATAGCAAAGGTTGCGCAACGTTTCGGAGATCTTACAGGAATTTTTCGTGAAACGTTTCGGGAAAATTGCAGGAATTATTCCAGTTTCCGTAATATTACTAGAATATTACGGAAATGTTAAAGAAATGTAACGGAAAATAATTAAATTATAATAAACATTGACAATTACATATTCATTTATTTATTCCTTTTTGATAAATAATTAATATAATGACAAAAATAATAATTATTATATTAGGCCAGTAATTTATATGGAAGGCTGCAGTTCGTTGCTAGGGGAGGGTTGCAGTGTATTCCCAGGGGAGGGTTGTACTGCGTTCGCAGAGGAGGGCTGCTGCAGGTCGTGACTCTCCCCGCTGTATGTCGCCTGGCTTAGGAACGCATTGTTATAGCCCTTATTCATGCGTACCTGTGCACGCATGATGCGTGTTTTAGTTTGGGCCAACCACTTGCCGGCCGCGTGAATTATATCTACATCGGTACATTTGTATTGCATTTCCCTGCATGTAGCGTGTACTGAACCTGGGACAATACATACATTTATTTTACAATTTGAATTACTAAAATGAGACAAAATAATAAAATTACATACTCAGTATTAACTTCACTATATTTATGAAGTTGGTGAATGGTTTTTTCTGTTTTCGGCCGTGCCAGCTGTACTTTTCGGCAACAGAACTTTCTACTAGTTTACCTAGAATTGTGGACGTGATCATTGCTACGTTCGGTCCGCCGCTCCTCTTCAGTAAATAAATCTATAAAAAGTCATTAATAAATTATTTAAGTCCTGAAAATGATACAACATTTATTATTCTTACCTGACCGGAAAACATACTATATTATTAAATGTCGGTGGGTCCTGCAATTTAGCGTCTAAATGGAAGAGACCATCCTCAGTCTCCACCGGAAGGGAGAATTCCCTCTCATCGAAAAGTCTTTCGCAATTCTCTATATTTTCTGATCTTTGTGATAATTTCTCTTCTATTCGTTCCAATTTTTTTGTGATGTCTTTGATGCCCCTTGAAGTCTGCATGGCCTTTGCAATCATAAATTCCTGGTAATCTGAATAAAGATAAGAGAAGTTAATTAACATATATGATTTTTAAAGAATAATCAGATTTGGTCAATATTTTACCAAATGTTGAGGTGATTTCCTTGTTTGGCTGTTGCGACGGTGATGCCGTTAATAAGTTCTGTACGGGCTCGGGTGAAATTTCTATTGCATCTATTGCTGGTAAACTCGGAAATTCATTTACATTGTTGCATCGTTCTTCATTCGTCCTTAATGGCGTGGACGAACATGTATGCTCTGGATTGAAACCTGCAATTCATCATATAATTATCACCATGCTCCGACCAATGTTCAAGCGGATGTTGCAAAATTGCGATACTTGTCGGAACATGCAATGTCCTCATGCAAAAACACATTGAAAAGTCCTTTAACTTAGTAAAGGACTTTATGCTGCCTTTTTGCATCAGGATATAGCATGTTCCGTGAGATCCCGCAATTTTGGGACACCCTGTATATTACTTTATTTTTGTTTTCATAATAAATAATGATTGAATAATATAAAAATACCGTTTTCACAATCTAATACCGGAGTACTACGGGTTTTGCTTTTCTTCTTCTTCTTTATCTTCATGAATGGCGCTTCGGCGGCTGACATTTCAATACCGCGAGCATGATTTTTTCGCCGCCCTTTGCTTTCTTTTCTCTTTGTTTCTTCGTCCACCACGTCGGAATCCAGAATAGTGGAGGTATCCATCGCCTTGTCCTGATGCTCAACCGCCCGCTTATATGTGTCTGACACAAATAATTCATTAATACGTAATACATTAAGTTATGCATATTGAGGTTCAATTAATCGAAATAATGATTCAATGAAAAAAATTTACCTGTTGACCCAAACCACTTAATAATCGGACAAGTGACCCACTTATGGTGAACATCGTCGATTTCTGGAGGAGCACCACCAATTATCAATTTGTTCAGTCTGTACAAATTCTTTATGTGTCCTGGCCAAGCACTTTCACTCCTATCTTCATTCATCCAACAGGATGGAATCACTTGTACACCGTCGCTAAATTCAACAATGGAATATTTTTTTACCATTTTTGTAGCTAAAAAAGAATTGAGAATTTATTAAATAAATTACACTGCACTTAATACTGAATATTGTAGTATGACAGGTTTGTCTTTACCCTGATGTTATTCGTACTTACCGATGATGGAAGTCGCTGTTTACTTTACACATCCACACTAACACGCGAAAAACTAAGAACAACGAAAAATAAAAAAAAACCCGAACCTTAAAGGGTATAAAAAAAATTTAATATGCACACTAACTATAAGATATTAAAAAGTATAAAAAAATGAAATGTATATGTGTAAGAGAAACTCGGAAATAACGAAGGGACGATAAATTGAAACTATGCAACTCGCAGTGTATATCACAGAGGTTTATTCGTGATAAAACGAAAATCTGTTGCTGGTCAGAACAAACAACCTGAATCGCCTCGCTTTCTTCGAGAATCTATTGTTCATATCGAGCTGTCCAAGGCCCACATGACCGTCGGCAAGAGCGGTACAAAAAAGTACACAAAATTCTGACATTACTGCGCGCACTACTTTTCAATTCTTAATGTGCATTGTCCAGTTCGACCATTGCGTTTGAACATCTGGTAAGTATCACTGATGGTAGATCATCTTAAGCTATGTATATACTTTTCAATAAATTGTTATATAGTACATTACGTGATAAGGGAGAGAAGTAAGCGATTTCGACGAGCGTGAAGTTTGCTGCCCGAGCGCAGCGAAGGCAGAAATTCACGCGAGCCGAAATCGCGTCTCTCCCTTATCACATATAATATTTTTTTCAACACCTGCATGAAACGTGTGTTTTTGATAGCCTGCTGAGCGATTCGCAAAAAATATGCATGTTCGATTGCTTTTTTATTCTGACGAAATTTAATCAATACGTGTATTTATATTCCAACAAATCGATAACGATTAGTCGAACAACTGCATCTTCGTACCACAGGGTAACGTCAAAGTCCAGTTTGCATGGGAGGAAAGTAAGAAATGCTCCCGCTCAGCAGGCGTAAAAAAGCACACATTTTCATGCAGGTGTTGAAAAAATTATTTTTTATTCCTGTATGTTTAGGTTATTATGGCGGACCAAAAACGTATCAGAAAGGACTATAGTCTATGTTCTGATAGGCATAAAAGGAGACTAGTCCGCCAATATGTGAAGCGTATTAAAGGCCAAACCGGACAAGGCAGTGGTGGAGAAATAATATTTAATGAGTTGATTCCTACACAATCACATTGCTTAGAATGTGAAAATTCCAACTCAAATGTACATATATCGGACAATGAAGGAAATAGTTCGCAGGAAGAGTACCAATCTTGTAATGAAGTAATTAGTGAAAGTGATGCAGAAGAAGAAGTTGGTCCATTATTGAATGAAAGTAATGATTACTATCATTGTATACAGGATCATGACTCATCCAGTGATGAGTCAGGGAGTGACGTTGATTGTAATGAACCCCAGAGTCCTATATTAAGAGTGGATTTGTCTAACTGGGCCCTGAGAAATAATATCACGCATAAAGCGATTAATGAACTATTAAAAATTTTTTTGTCCTATATGCCGAAATGTTTATTGCCCAAAGATGCCAGGACATTATTACATACACCCCGTACAAGTAATTGTACCGCAGTACAAGGGGGTGAGTATTTACACTTCGGTGTAGAACAAATTTTAAATTGTTATGCTGAAATGTACGTTCAGGCAAAGATTAGCTTGCAACATATCAAACTATCCGTAAACATTGATGGCTTGCCGGTGTCAAGGGCCTCCTCCAGCAGTTTCTGGCCCATATTAATAGCTGAGGATATTTTCAAAAGAATAAAAATTGTTGGGGTATATTATGGGCACAGCAAAGCAAATTCATCCAACGAGATATTGTCAAAATCCATTGACGAAATTACGTTTTTTATAAACAACGGATTTATGTATGACAATAAGGAATTTTCTGTCACATTGTCAAAAATTATTCTTGATGCCCCAGCAAAATCATTCGTACTGTGCACAAAAGGTCATACTGGCTTTTCGAGCTGTTCGAAGTGTCATATTGTTGGGAAATCAATTAAGAGGACTACTTGTTTCCCATACACTGAAGTCCCTGATGCACTTCGAACAGACGAAGAATTTGCACGACAAAGTGACGAAAACTACCATAGAGATGCAACCTCTCTTTTGAAAGTTCCAAATATTGGATTAGTCACAAATGTGCCCCTTGATTATATGCATCTAGTTTGCCTGGGGATCACGAAGAAGCTGTTGCTATTATGGCTTTCTGGACCATTAAGTGTCAGAATTGGTGGACAAGCCACAAACTCCATATCGCAAAATTTAATGTTTATGGTGAATTATGTGCCGCGCGAGTTTTCAAGGAAGCCGAGAAGTTTGGCGGACATTAAATATTGGAAGGCTACGGAATTTCGGCAATTTTTGCTGTACACGGGTCCAGTTGTACTGAAGCCTGTACTATCAAAACAGATTTATCGCCATTTTTTAAGTCTACACGTGGCGGTGACTATATTAGTTAGCCCTAATTTAATTAAGAGTGAATCCAACATTAAATATGCTGAGGAGTTATTGAAATATTTTGTTAAACATTTCGCTGTATTTTATGGCAAACAATTTATTTCGCACAATGTACATAACCTACTGCATTTATGTAATGATGTTAGAAATTTTGGCGTATTAGATAATTTCAGTGCATTTCCCTTTGAAAACTTTTTGGGAACATTAAAAAAGTCATTAAGGAAAGCTGAGAAGCCATTGCAGCAATTGGCAAGGCGCTATGGAGAACAGGAGCGGGGATCTGTTCAGAAATCGTTAGCAACTTTGGATAAATTTGTTTGTAAACGATCGCATGACAATGGACCACTACCGCCCACTTTTCTCACTGCAACTGTGAAACAATACAAAAGATTGGAAGCACATGGGTATTATATACATTGTGATGATAATCGAAACAATTGTTTCATGTTGAAGGATGAAAGGATTGTGCGAATTGTAAATATAGTAAAAATAGGGACGGGAGAGATTTATAATATAATAGGCCACACACGACAAGTAGCTGGCAATAAGTTGTATAAAAAACCCTGTCCATCTTCATTCCTAAAAATTTTTATTGTTGGTGAAGAGACACGACGATTGTGTTATTGGCCGATATCAGATATAGTATGCAAAATGTGGGTTATTAATAGAAACCGAACACAGGACTATGTTCTCCCATTACGACATACGCATAACTAACGGCGGAAACAAACTGTTATGTACGCATGAAGTGTTTGCGCGCGCTTATAAATTATTTATTGGTAAATGAGTGAACTTACTTCCTGCTTCTTACACTGTTGATTTTACCCTTCATTTCATATTAAATCAGATTACTGCTTGTTACGCAAAAATATTTACCTGTCTACTGTATATTATAAATAAAATAATGATTTTATGATTTTGAAATAATGATGTTGTTCATGTTTGTAGTCCATGTATTGTTATTTATTTAGCACTATAGAGTTTAAACAAACTCATAAACTATATACAGCAACAAAACATATTTGTAAAATACTGTTACATGTCCCAATTAATTAATTTTTTTTTTTTTTTTTTTTTTACCTGGAGAAAATCCCTAACGGATACCCTGTCCCCCGGGGTAGGGGCGGGGTTATGTGGGGTTTGCACCCACTAAAAACACCAGGGTGGCCTCCTGACAGTGGAGGACCGCATGACGGTGGGGAGGACTTGGGCGAGATCCAAACAGAACGATGCGTTCGCCACCTCCCCCCCCCGGTGCACTGTAACCTCTCCTGCCGAGCCCCCCTGGAATAGGGGGACCCATCCTGGAGGGAGTGCAACCACCCCCTCCGGTTAAACTCTTTCCAAGTTATAATGGGGTGCCACAGATCGCGTCGCCCCCCGCTCGGACCACTGCTGCTAGACCCCCGCTGCAATAAAACAGAAGGCCAGCCATTCGGCTGCCGGGCCGCCATCCACCGACGCACGCCCGAGGACCCACGTGCCCGTGTCTCTCGCGCCAAGATCACGCAGGCTGCCAGTGTACCTACTATTGCCATTTAATTGATTATAGATAATAAAAGCGTCGAGTGCAAATGTATGTCCATATTCTGTGATCGTGGTTGCAGGAACGACCCGCATAGGTTATGAGTGCAACATTGCACTCGTAATATATGAGCGCCGTTCCTGCAACGATCCGCAATGAATCCGGAATTACGCGGAACGATTCCGAAATCTAGGCCGGTATTCATAGTCGCTACTTATTCTTAAGCAAATGCTTAAGCATTCGGCATCCTTTACTAGCTACTAGGTTAGTAGAGGATGCCGCATGCTTAAGCAATTGCTTAAGAATAAGTAGCGACTATGAATACCGGCCCTAAACACGCAGAATACAATCTAAGATTCCACAGACCACCATCGATGGAATATATGCGATGGTGGACAATATCTGACATAAGTAAATAATACAATTATTTATTTAACAATATATAGTTTAAACAAAGTAATAGACTATATACAGCAACAAAAGATATTTGTAAAAAACTGTTAAATGTCCCAATTACTGCCAGTGTCGCCACTATTGACATTTATTAACAAATAAAAACGTCAAGTGCAAATATGTAAGACCGTATTCAATGCAGATTCGTTGCCTGAACGTCGCGCATAGGTTACGTAGTGCAATGTTGCACTCATAACCTATGCAGGTCGTTCCTGCAACCACGATCACAGAATATGGACTTACATACTTGCTTTATTATCTATAATCAATTAAATGGCAATAGTAGGCACACTGGCAGTAATTGGGACATTTAACAGTTTTTTACATATATATTTTGTTGCAGTATATAGTCTATTAATTTGTTTAAACTATATATTGTTAAATAAATAATTGTATTATTTACTTATGTCAGATATTGTCCACCATCGCATATATTCCATCGGTGGTGGTCTGTGGAATCTTAGATTGTATTCTGCGTGTTTAGATTTCGGAATCGTTCCGCGTAATTCCGGATTCATTGCGGATCGTTGCAGGAACAGCGCTCATATATTACGACTGCAATGTTGCACTCATAACCTATGCGGGTCGTTCCTGCAACCACGATCACAGAATATGGACTTACATACTTGCACTCGACGATTTTATTATCTATAATCAATTAAATGGCAATAGTAGGCACACTGGCAGTAATTGGGACATTTAACAGTTTTTTACATATATATTTTGTTGCTGTATATAGTCTATTACTTTGTTTAAACTATATATTGTTAAATAAATAATTGTATTATTTACTTATGTCAGATATTGTCCACGTTCGCATATATTCCCTCGCGGTGGTGGCCTGTGGAATATTAGACTGTATTCTGCGTGTTGAGATTTCGGAATCGTTCAGTGTAATTCCGGATTTATTGCGGATCGTTGCAGGAACGGCGCTCATATATTACGACTGCAATGTTGCACTCATAACCTATGCGGGTCGTTCCTGCAACCACGATCACAGAATATGGACTTACATACTTGCACTCGACGTTTTTATTATCTATAATCAATTAAATGGCAATAGTAGGCACACTGGCAGTAATTGGGACATTTAACAGTTTTTTACATATATATTTTGTTGCTGTATATAGTCTATTACTTTGTTTAAACTATATATTGTTAAATAAATAATTGTATTATTTACTTATGTCAGATATTGTCCACGTTCGCATATATTCCCTCGCGGTGGTGGCCTGTGGAATATTAGACTGTATTCTGCGTGTTGAGATTTCGGAATCGTTCAGTGTAATTCCGGATTTATTGCGGATCGTTGCAGGAACGGCGCTCATATATTACGACTGCAATGTTGCACTCATAACCTATGCGGGTCGTTCCTGCAACCACGATCACAGAATATGGACTTACATACTTGCACTCGACGTTTTTATTATCTATAATCAATTAAATGGCAATAGTAGGCACACTGGCAGTAATTGGGACATTTAACAGTTTTTTACATATATATTTTGTTGCTGTATATAGTCTATTACTTTGTTTAAACTATATATTGTTAAATAAATAATTGTATTATTTACTTATGTCAGATATTGTCCACGTTCGCATATATTCCCTCGCGGTGGTGGCCTGTGGAATATTAGACTGTATTCTGCGTGTTGAGATTTCGGAATCGTTCAGTGTAATTCCGGATTTATTGCGGATCGTTGCAGGAACGGCGCTCATACGTTACGAGTGCAATGTTGCACCGTATTTTGTGGTCAACGTTGCAGGAATGTTCCACGTGGGTTGTATCGTAATATATGCGCAATATTGCACGGCAATATGTGCGCAATATTCCCGAAACATTGCACAAACGGGGCCATTGCAATATTGCACGGCAATGTGTGCGCAATATTCCCGAAATATTGCACAAACGGGACCATTGGAATATTGCACGGCAATGTGTGCGCAATATTACCGAAACATTGCACAAACAGGGCCATTGCAATATTGCACGACAATGTGTGCGCAATATTCCCGAAACGTTGCACAAACGTAGCCATTGCAATATTGCATGGCAATGTGTGCGCAATATTCCCGAAGCGTTGCACAAACGTAGCCATTGCAATATTCGACGGCAATGTTTCCACAATGTTGCAGTAATATTGCAATGCAACCTGCAACCAAACGGCAACATTGCAATGTACTGCAACGGTTATGCAACGTTCCTGCAACGAAGTGTGCTGTAGGGGATATGTGATATAAGTAATTAATACAATTAGTTAGTTAACACTATAAAGTTTAAACAAACTCATAAACTATATATAGCAACAAAAGATATTTGTAAAAGAGTGTTTCATGTACCAATTACTGCCACTGTGCCTACTATTGCCATTTAATCTATTGTTCATAACAAAAACGTCCCGCGATGTCGAGTGTAAATTTAGAAGTCCGTATTATTGGCGAACGCTGTAGGAACGGCCCCGCGGGCCGTTCAGGCAATATTCGTACATAAAACGGATTGACGCGGAGCGTTCGTGAAATACAAACACACGGAATACCGTCTTAAATACCACAGGAAACTTCCGGGGGAACATAGGCGACCATGGAAAGTACGTGATATTAATAATTAATAACATTACTTAATTATAACTATATACGGTTGAAGCAAAGTGTGAAACTGTAAACATCGACAAAGGATATTTGTAAAAAAGAAATATTAGATGTCCCAAGTAGTACCTACTGCCAGCGTCTTTACTATTGCCATTTAAGACTATATTCCGCGTGTTTGTATTTCAGGAACGCTCCGCGTCAATCCGTTTTATGTACGAATGTTGCCTGAACGGCCCACGGGGTCGTTCCTACAGCGTTCGCCAATAATACGGACTTCTAAATTGAGGGCTCGGATGCAATAAGGGGACTAGCGCTCGAAAATGGGAAAAATTATTGTCCAAACGCTATGAAATATTGGAAAATTAAATGTTTTTAAACTGTATTTTAAAAAATATATTGTTGTAAAGCTCGTCACGACACACATTTTTTCTATTCACAGTTTGATTATCGAATCATTACTATTCGAGCTAAAAATTATAAACGAAAAATTTTTCATCGTTCAAAATCATTATTTCTTTAAAAATAAATTGCGAAAACTTGAGTAAATATTAAGGGATCGTTATGAGACGTGAAACATAAAACTCAGAAAACTCTAGCGAAGCCGTAAAATGTATGCACAAAACCCTTATGTTAACAAATATAATAATATTTCATTAAAAGGTAATACTGGATATAACCCATGTTTTTCAACGTTCGCCGTTAAAAAGTATCGAGGCAATTTTGAGGTACATATAACTTGCAGCGACAAAGTATTTCCTTAATGTACAAGGAAGATTTTCATCAATTTTCACACTGATTAATAAATAATTGTAGAAGATATGACGATATATATAAATCTCCCGCGCCACCAATAGCCAACAGCCGCGTGTAATGGGCTATTTAGCAGTCTTAGCATTCGCGTTGACAGTTGGCGCCGTGGGAGAATTATATATATCGTCATAACTTCTACAATTATTTATTAATCAGTGTGAAAATTGGTGAAAATCTTCCTTGTATATTAAGGAAAAACTTTGTCGCTGCAAGTTATATGTACCTCAAAATTGCCTCGATTCTTTTTAACGGCGAACGTTGAAAAACATGGGTTATATCCAGTATTACCTTTTAATGAAATATTATTACATTTGTTAACATAAGGGTTTTGCGCATACATTTTGCGGCTTCGCTACAGTTTTCTGAGTTTTATGTTTCAAGTCTCATAACGATCCCTTAATATTTACTCAAGTTATCGCAATTTATGTTTAAAGAAATAATGATTTTGGACGATGAAAATTTTTTCGTTTATAATTTTTAGCTCGAATAGTAATGATTCGATAAACAAACTGTGAATAGAAAAAATGTGTGTCGTGACGAGCTTTACAACACTATATTTTTTAATATACAGTTTAACAACATTTAATTTTCCAATATTTCATAGCGTTTGGACAATTATTTTTCCCATTTTCGAGCGCTAGTCCCCTTATTGCATCCGAGCCCTCAATTTACACTCGACATCGCGGGACGTTTTTGTTATGAACAATAGATTAAATGGCAATAGTAGAGACACTGGCAGTACTTGGGACATCTAATATTTATTTTTTACAAATATCCTTTGTCGCTGTTTACAGTTTCACACTTTGCTTTAACCGTATATAGTTATAATTAAGTAATGTTATTAATTATTAATATCACATACTTTCCATGGTCGCCTATGTTCCCCCGGAAGTTTCCTGTGGTATTTAAGACGGTATTCCGTGTGTTTGTATTTCACGAACGCTCCGCGTCAATCCGTTTTATGTACGAATGTTGCCTGAACGGCCCACCGGGCCGTTCCTACAGCGTTCGCCAATAATACGGACTTCTAAATTTACACTCGACATCGCGGGACGTTTTTGTTATGAACAATAAATTAAATGGCAATAGTAGGCACAGTGGCAGTAATTGGTACATGAAACACTTTTTTACAAATATCTTTTGTTGCTATATATAGTTTATGAGTTTGTTTAAACTTTATAGTGTTAACTAACTAATTGTATTAATTACTTATGTCAGATATTGTTCACGGTCGCATATATTCCCCCGGACGTTTCCTGTGGTATTTAAGACTGTATTCCGTGTGTTTGCATTTCACGAACGCTTTGCGTAGGCGAGGAGTGAAAATATGTAAGTCCATATTCCACGGCAATGTGTGCGCAATATTTCGGGAGTATTATACTGCAGTATGTGCGCAATATTCCACGGCAATGTGTGCGCAATATTCCGGGAATATTGTGCGGCAGTATGTACGCAATATTCCACGGCAATGTGTGCGCAATATTCCAGAAACATTGCACAAACGCGGCCGTTGCAATATTCCACGGCAATGTGTGCGCAATATTCCTGGATTATTGTAACGCAGTATGTGCGCAATATTCCACGGCAATGTGTGCGCAATATTCCAGAAACATTGCACAAACGTGGCCATTGCAATATTGCACGGCAATGTTTCCACAATGTTGCAGGAATATTGCAATGCAACCTGCAACCAAACGGCAACATTGCAATGTACTGCAACGGCTGTGCAACGTTCCTGCAACGAGGTGTGCTGTAGGGGTATTCGAGGATAACGAATGAATTTTTATTCGACTAAATTTTTAGTCGTTATTCGTTATTCGAAGGACCCCATGGCGACTACGCGACACGAATAAGCGTGGGTCAGAACCCGAGCCGCTCCGTCTGCCAGACAAGCGTTTCCCTTGCCCCATAATCCCCCTCGGCCCGACCGGAGGCCGAGGACCACGGGACTCGAGCCGAAGCGGCTTATTCGTGACGCTCAGTCGCCACGGAGGTCCTCCGAATAACGAATAAGGAATAACGACTAAAATATTATTCGTTATTCTCGAATAACTTCACTTTATTCGAAATTTGTATTCGAGTTCATCGAATAAAAACTTAGTCGACTAAAAATTCATTCGTTAGTCACGAATAGCTTCATTTTATTCGAAGGTTAGTCGAAGAACAATTTAGTCGAATAATGCCCAACTCTGGTCCTCGGCGGCTCAAACGCGCGCCAGTTAAAAAGACGTCGAATAAAGTGAAAGTTAAAGTGCAAGTTACGGTTAAAGTGAAAGTTGAAAAAATTGTTCAACGCTGAAGTTGAAACGCTTGTTACGTACAGATAATCTTTTTCTGCTCTCCCTCTCTAATCATTTTGAAGCTCGCGTCTGAGAAAGGAAAACGCCCTAAGAGCCTAAAATCTCTTCTGTTATATTTCAAATAATGTGGGGAGTATGAGCTCGACCAGCTGGATAGCAGATAGAAATAAGAACATGACTCGGGCTCAGGTGCCCTTTCGAATTAACATTATAGAATCCGCCAGATCGGTTAAAATTCTATTTGGCAATTTCGTTTAACTACTTTTAGACACCGCATCGCCAGTACGTTAGCACCCAGCAGTATTGGTAAATTAACCCTTTAATTATTTATGTCGACACTAAACGCTTTTGTACTCAAAAGACTGACATTTCAATATACAGGATAGTTATTCATTGGTAAAATCGAGTAAATCTTTGAAACCCATTACTCCATCTGGTAATCCTTATTACGATAGTTGGACGTATCCATCGATACAACTTTACAGGAGGGTATCCACTTGTTACATATCCTCGTATCGTATCGCCGTTGCGTATCGATGTAGATGGGTTGCACCGTTGGGTATCAAAATTTGATACAAAGATACGCTACAGCATCAGTGACGTTATCTACGGGAAAAAATTACATACCGTTGCACCGTATAACAAGTGGATACCCTCCTTACCTTTCGAGTTGTATCAAACTTTAATTTAGAGTTAACTCTTTAGCGCCAAACGTATCATGTATTCGCTGTTTGCAACAGTTTAAGTAGTACATGTTTAGCGTAGTTTTATTCACCGAAGAAAGCTGGACCTACCCGAGCCCTGCTATTCTTAGTAGTATGCATATTAACCTCTGAAAAAAAATGAAAAAAAATTCTTTTATAAAAATATATAAATTCAGACCATTTTTAAGGATAAAAAAAGGGGGATATTTTTCCTTCAACGGGATCTAGGCGCGGGCGCACCTAGGGTTAAGGGGCATAACTAATATTTCCCGCGACTCCCCAATTTCGCTAAAGGCTCGATTTGGCGTACACGCTGTGGACTTTTCGCTGTCCCCACCACTTCTGTCTCACTCTTGCCCGGCGAAGGTGAGACTCTCACCGTGAGAGCGAGTGAGGGACACTCAAAGCGAGCGAGGACGGTAGGAGACTGACGGTAGGAGACGCGTTGATGTTTTGTCTCGCTTCCTCCCATAGACATATATAGACGGAGCGTGTCTGAGGGGGGTTGTAAGATTCGCGGTAAGGGGACTGTCATACAGGCAAATCGGGTAACTCCGTTCCTCCTCGGGGCTATTCGGAAATTCAATGACGTTATATATATCTATGAGGGATACTTAGAAGGGGACCCCACAGCTGAGCCCCCGTGGATTTTAATAAAATTTTAGGGGATGAATCTGGAGGTCATCTCGATTACCCTCTGCTAAATATTTTATGCCAATGAGCATTATTTATAAACAATCGATATGTGAGTCTTAAAAGCAATTCACTTCAAGCAAATTTCAAGAAAGTGAGTTGGGTGAGTGCGTTCAGCGCTTACTTCCCACCAAAACAACACGGGTTCAAATCCCGGTCACGCTAATTTTTTTTTCCTTTCCTTCAACCCTTATTTTGAATAATTAAATTTTATACTGCTTTGTGTCATAAATATTGTAATTTTTTAACATAAATTTTATATATAAACATGGTAAAAATACATAATTTTTTATACACGTACAAACATAACTGGTACATAACGACTTGTTTCAACTTATACTATAAAGACACTGTAAATTATATATTTAATATGAAATTTTTCTTTACAATACGTACATGCACGTCTATGTAACTTTACAACTATTTATCTATCTACCTATCCTATTATATATCGATATATATATATACACGTAAATACGCACATATATACGCCCAAGCATGCCGAGTTGAAACAAGTCGTTATGTACCAGTTGTTTGTATGTGTATAAAAAATCATGTATTTTTAACATGTTTATATATAAAATTTATGTTAAAAAATTACAATATTTATGACACAAAGCAGTATAAAATTTAATTATTCAAAATAAGGGTTGAAGGAAAGGAAAAAAAATTAGGATGACCGGGATTTGAACCCGTGTTGTTTTGGTGGGAGGTAAGCGCTGCACGCACTCACCCAACTCACTTTCTTGAAATTTGCTTGAAGTGAATTGCTTTTAACACTCATATATCGATTGTTTATAAATAATGCTCATTGGCATAAAATATTTAGCAGAGGGTAATCGAGGTGACCTCCAGATTCATCCCCTAAAATTTTATTAAAATCCACGGGGGCTCAGCTGTGGGGTCCCCTTGTTAGTCGAAAAGGTTAGGTATACTTATACATACATTCAAAATTTCGTATATCATGTAGGTTATATATATAACAAAATTAGTAAATAGAATGAAGCTTTTTTTAAATAAAATCGTACTTATAGATATTTGCAATAATAGTTATATTTTTAAAGATTTTGTAAGCTTAAAAGTTCATAAACATAATTAATATGCATAAATAATTATATAGTATAATAGATATATATCGCTCATTTGCTGCGACATAACTGAAAATTCTTAATTTTGTAGGAAAAGCGTTCAAATGTTTTGTTAGACAACAATCGCTTTTTCTGTACTAATAATATTCATAAACTGCAAATTTTTAGTTGTGTCGTTGTTGCAGCAAATGAGCGATATAGTAAAAATAGGGATATATTTAAGGAAAAGAATAAAAGACACGTATATACCCATATATATTTTTATTGTCCTTTAAATAATATTAATTTATTTAATTTATGCCTATCTGTAATATTTACATTTTGTATTTCGTGCATAAATCTTATTTTTGCATAGACTTGTACTATAATACGTAATAAATTATTTATGTGATTACTAAAAAAACATTGCTCATTCACGTGTTCCTTTAAATCGTTCAAAATGTTTTTGCCGATTAAATTTTTCATGACATTGTATGTAAAAATATGCATTTTAAAACATTGAAATGTTTTCTGCGTTCTTATGAAAGCAGTTGCAGCAACTTCTACTTCCTTACAGATATGTATAAGATCCGCTGATGGATATAACAATGATCCCCTATTTTTTACATTAATGAGATTGCAGCCGGTTTGTGTTGTGCCCGTTAAAGCACAGACGCATTCACTGCAATGTACCATGCTTTTAATTTTTTTCAACACACATCCTGCAGTATAAATAATAATTTCTTTTTTATATTCCGTTATTGAAGACAATAATTGCCCGTATGGTAGATAATCGTGATCCGTTTGTTCTGCTTTGAAAACATCCAGCCATTGTTCATTGGAATTTATGGAGACATTAAGGGGTTACGCCACCATGAGGCGGCCGAAATGACATCAAAGTTTACGAATTTTTTTCTACGAAACTATGAATGTGACAATTACTTCATTATTGTTTATGGTTAGGGCATACATTAAAGGACATATTGTGTAAATTTGACAGAAAAATATTAAAAAATGGCCGAGCTATCCGTTATCCTGCAAAACTCCTCCGCCAGGACGCGCGCAGACGGTGTAACGGATTGTGATGCCCAGGATTATCTGAAACTAAGAAACCCATAGTTTTATTGTTCATTGATAAAATATCTATCATGTAGCATAGGATTTTTTTGATGCCATATCCCAATTGTTTATAGTAATTGTTTGAATTTTGCCTTTTTTGGTAAAAATTTAATGTTCATTTTCACTTTGCTCGCATTTGTACAAAAATGTTTTTTTTCTCTAAATCCCTATGCTACACGATAGATATTTTATCAATGAACAATAAAACTATGGGTTTTTTAGTTTCAGATAATCCTGAGCATCACAATCCGTTACACCGTCTGCGCGCGTCCTGGCGGAGGAGTTTTGCAGGATAACGGATAGATCGGCCATTTTTTAATATTTTTCTGTCAAATTCACACAATATGTCCTTTAATGTATGCCCTAACCATAAATAAGAATGAAGTAATTGTCACATTCATAGTTTCGTAGAAAAAAATTCGTAAACTTCGATGTCATTTCGGCCGCCTCAGGGTGGCGTAACCCCTTAATAGTTTTCATTGGATGTTGTGTGGATGGAACGTTTAATATAGGTATATTTTCTAATGAAATGCAGTTTGAACTATTTCTGTCTCCTATTTCCGTATGTACTATTAATTTTTGTATTGCACTTTTAAATTGTTTTACCGTAGGGTTATTATTATATCCACCATGAATGTATGTGGGTATATATTCCAGTAAATTTGTTTCAATGCACGTAAATGCATACATATCTAACATACTTTTTATGTTGCATAAAACTCCTAGGAAACCCGTTTTATATCGAGAAAGAAGTATATTTTCCTTTCCTCCTTTTACAGATAATTTGCATATGTACTCTGCACATTGTGTGCATTTGTTTGAAATTTCTATAAAATTATCTTTATTGATTGGTCTTTTGAAACCACATTGTCGCAGATTTTTTTAATTAAAAATGTCGAATAAATCGTTAAAAATTGATACGAATTTAATTGTCGCAGAGCAATCTTGAAATTGCGGCAATTTTAATATGTCTTTACAAAATTGTAAAGCATTACTAACTGAGGTATTTAATAACTGTGTCGCCAATGAAACCTTCATTTTATTTTTACAGTATTCCATGTGCTTCTTTCTCACCTTGTTAGCAAGGTGTAAACCTTCGGCTTCTTGTAATTTATGTAGTTCTTCAAAATGGTTCCACTTGATTATATTCCCATCGCTATCAACCAGTTCTTTCAATGTGCCAAGTGTATTTCGTACTAGTTTCAACATGTGACTAGGGTCCATAAACACATATACACGTGTATTACTACTAGGATGTTTAAAACTTGTTTCAAACTTTTTACTGTTAACAGCAAAATTACATCCTACATTTCTTAACATTGAAATATTTGTACTTAAGCCATCACACGTTAGCGAAGTAATATGCATGCCAGTTTCATAAAGCGCTTGTAAACATTGCATAGTTAAATTTTTCTTTTGTGTTGCGTTAATCCCATCTAATAAAAAAATATGCAATAGGCATCTTCCAAGCGTTATTCATGCAGACCACACAACAAACCAGAGCTTCTTTAGCAATTAGTGCATGATCACATTCAATAAGTGCGCCACAATCAACATTCCTCCTTTATAATAATCAACATGCCGGCGTATAGCTACTTCATCAAAAACCAATGTACCAATTAATTTGTACGGTACGGAATTTACACGTCGTCTTATCGCCTGTATAGCTTCAGAAATAATTCCAGGTTCCCCATTTACTGATTGATACCATCGTGAAAATGTTTTCGGATGCGGTAATGCATTGTCAAATTTTCTACGCACATAAGTATATGCTTTTGGTGAGTAAAAATGTAACGACAGTGCAAATTGCCGTAACGCAGCCTTATATTTCCTATTAACAGGCAATTTTTTATTTTTTCTTATACCACGTTTAATTAATTCTTTTGTACCTGCATCAAGATGTTGAAGTATATCACTCTGGTGCGATGTTACCAAATTACGGTTCTGTAGATCTTTGAGAATACATTGTAACGATTTGATTGTTCTTTGTGCTTTCTTCATTCTAAAATTACTGACATATAACTTGTTTCTCAATTTTGTTAGTTCCTTTCTGTGTAGATTGCGCAATCGATTCTTTCCTGGTGAATTAAAAATCCTTTTCGGAGACATACTTGTAGAACGGTGCTGATATCCCTTTTCAATTTCCATGTTAGTATTTTCATTTGCGCTAGTATTTACTTCAATATTTTCGTTTGTCCTAGCATTTACTTCAGTATTTTCGTTTGTCCCAGCATCTACTTCAGTATTTTCATTTGTGCCAGTATATAGTTCAGTATTTTCGTTTGTCCCAGCATCTACTTCAGTATTTTCATTTGTGCCAGTATCTAGTTCAGTATTTTCGTTTGTCCTAGTATTTACTTCAGTATTTTCGTTTGTCCCAGCATCTACTTCAGTATTTTCATTTGTGCCAGTATCTAGTTCAGTAGGGTAGATGTCCCAATTACTGCCAGTGTCCCAATTACTGCCACTTGATTTATTATATGTAATAAAAGCGTAACGTATAAAAAGAAAGGTACAAAAAATAGTTATTATTAAATGGAGATTCTGATGTACATTAAAATAAAAAAATATATGTACTCATATGTACATAGGATAAGATGCTTTTTGAGGTGACAGTTATAGGTACACAAGGATCGCTCGCGAATTTTAATTAATTATTAATACATTCTTCTGATTTAATTCATAAAACTATTTTTTTTAATGAAAGAGATGTTAAATAATATTATGTTTCAAATTGAAACAATTTTTAAGTTACACAACACGCGAAATGATTAAATGAAGTTCGGTTATAATCTTAAGGTGGCAGTAATTGGGACATCTACCCTATGTCTGAACATTCTAAGTTCGTGATTTTTTATACGTACAAACGGAACAGCATCTTTTTTCAATATTCGACGACGATATCCTAATTCATAATTTTTAGAATTAAAATGTTCGGAACAAACAGCTCCTGTTTTTGGTAGGCTATAATTTTCTAAATTCAGTGCCTTAAGCCAATTTGTTTTCTTCTCAATATTTTTATGAAAACTAAAAAATAAATATTTTTATTATAAACATATTATCTATTCGATAATCAAGCAACACATTTGAATTTCTAAGATTATATATATATATAATATATAAATTGTTGGTTATGTATGTATATTTATTTATTTACATGCGAAATCGAATACTATCATTATTTATATTTTCTTTCTCCAACTGTTCGCAGTTTTTATTTTTCCCGCGATTTGCACAACCGCTTACTACGCAATAAGTCATTATTACACTCAATTAAATGATTAATATATGATTATATATTACAACGACCACTACGACGCTTTAGAACAGTAATAGTTGAGCAACAGTGGTTCTGTTTTGAACATAGCCATTAATGCCGAACCGACAAGAACCGAATACATCCGAACCTAACTACCGAATTGCCTGTATGGTTTCTGCCTTTTCCCCTCCGATCTTACAGTCCTCTCTTCCGCTCCGTCTATATAAGTCTATGCCTCCTCCTTCTGACGCCTGACACTCCGTCCTTTGCGCTCGCGCCCGTCGCGCACGCAAAGCGTTTCATCTCGCTCCCCCCTTCGGCCACAAAGAAGTGAGAAACGAACGCTCGGAATTAGGGCGCCGTTCACGATACGGGCTCAAGTTGAGCCGCTCAACGTAAGGCTGTTCGAGTAAGGTAAAAGTACTAATAACCGGACACGTCCCAATACCTGGACACCAATGACATTTATATTTTTACTAAGCTTCATAGAAAGTTTAGAACAATATTGTTGGGAATATATGTTATTTTGCAACTTGATCTCTTATATAAAAAAATAAGAAAGTCCTAGATGTAAAGTTTAATATATAAAACAGTCTTTAAATATCGGAGGTGCATGCACTTGAATTCTGCGTAGATTTCTTAAGTGATTCTTAAGAAAAATACAGTTAGTTGTTAAGGTGATAATAATCGTTAGATAACGTTTTTCTGAGAAAAAAACGTATATACGGAATCTTAAGAAGTTTCTTGTTACATACAAAACAAAACATTGATCGGTTAATGTTGATTTTAATTAAAAATGTACGTGTTCATGTACCGGTACATAGTAATCTTGTCCCCTGCACGCTATCCCAATAACTGACCAGGCGTCCAGTTGGTCGGTCTGTCAGCATTTTGAACGCTTATGGGACATCCCAATACCTGACCTCATTGTCCAACCGGTAAACTGTCTGTGTTTTCTCAAATTTTGTACATCAAAACTGTAAGTACAAGTATACTGTACATAAATTAACAGTTCTTTATTTTCAAGTCATATTTTTAGCCAATTGCATGCTACATTTTCAACATAACCTAAAATTCCATAAATGAAAAATTCGCGCGCAAACCATTCACACAAACACTAGTGGCGCCCTCTGCGGCGAGCTTTGCGTCATCTTCCCCATTCACCAGGTATTGGGACACCAAAAATGGGACGCTGGGACAAATCAGAATTCTATTGTCCATGAATTGGTACACATAAGTACTTGTGTTTTTACTCAATTTAATTAAAATAACGCACTGAAAACAAGTTTTTAGTAGCTCACTTGATAGAAAGAAGTAACATTTATCTGAATATTGACACTTTTGTTAAAAAGAACATTTATTTTTAGTCCATTTTTAAGATATACTACTTTGATATCCTTATGTGTCCAGTTATTGGTACTTTTACCTTACTCGAAAAAAGCGAGCCGAGCCGAGCCGAGTACCCGTAAAAACCGAGTGGCTCGAAAGAACCGAGTGGCTCGGTAAAACCGAGTAGCTCGAATTTTTTCGAGCGGCCCGAAAGAACCGAGAAGCTCGAATATACTTGGAGCTGATCGAAATTTTCGAGCAGACCGACTGTGTCGAGTAGCTTGAAGCTTGAAGCTTGAACGTTTCGGGCAATACGAATGTTTCGATAATTTTAGGTTACGTTTATCTACTGGAATGTAAATAATGGTTCTCAATAGGTAATGTGAATAATTAAAATGTAAGCTGTAAATGGAAATATTCTGTAACTTTTGAAAATAAGTACTAAATTCAAATCTTTCTTTTTTTCATCTTTTTCGTGTATTTATAAACGTATTCATACACTTCTCTTTATGTTATCTTTCTATTCTTCTAACTTTTTTCTTTTTTCTTACTTTTTTACCTTCTTCGTATGGGTTTTACTTCTGCCGCGCCATTGTTAACCCTCTAGGGACGAGTGGGCCTCCAGAGTCCCATTCAGAATAACACATTTTTATTTACGTTCCATCAATAAGATCGAGATTTGATAGATATAATGGCCTTTAGTAGGCAGAGAAGAAACTGTTGTACCATCAGAACCCGAAATGAAACTTTTTTTTGTTATAAACAAATTAAAAAAAAAATTAAAAAACAAATTTAACGAGTAGCTTCCAAATCCGAAGTATAAAATAGACTATTTTAACGCTCAAAAAAATTCTACGTTAAGTTTAAAACATCCCCGTCCCTAGAGGGTTAACACAGGGTGTTACCCGCTCATAAATAAATAAATGAATAAATAATTCAATAAATATAAATAAGCGTAATTACAAAGAATCGTGAAGTAGTTGTAAACATTTGAATATGTAAACCTTGCATTATTAATTTTTCAATTTCTCATTTTTTATTTAATTAAATAAAATTTTTATTTATATTTATTTATATTTATTTAATTATTTATTCATTTATTTATTTATGAGCGGGTAACGCCCTGTGTTAACAATGGCGCGACAGAAGTAAAACCCATACGAAGGAGGTAAAAAAGTAAGAAAAAAGAAAAAAGTTAGAAGAAAAGAAAGATAACATAAAGAGAAGTGTATGAATACGTTTATAAATACACGAAAAAGATGAAAGAAAGAAAGATTTGAATTTAGTACTTATTTTCAAAAGTTACAGAATATTTCCATTTACAGCTTACATTTTAATAATTCACATTACCTATTGAGAACCATTATTTACATTCCAGTAGACAAACGTAACCTAAAATTTTCGAAACATTCGTATTGCCCGAAACGTTCAAGCTTCAAGCTTCAAGCTACTCGACACAGTCGGTCAGCTCGAAAATTTCGATCTGCTCCAAGTATATTCGAGCCGCTCGAAAAAATTCGAGCTTCTCGGTTCATTTGGGCTGCCCGGTTCTTTCGAGCCGCTCGAAAAAATTCGAGCTACTCGGTTTTATCGAGCCGATCGATTCTTTCGAGCTACTCGGTTTTTACGGGTACTCGGCTCGGCTCGGAAACCGAGTCTCGGCTCGGTCCGAACTTCAAGCTACTTGAATATTCGAGTACTCGAACAGCCTTAGCTCAACGCCAATCCCGACCAGCGAGCCCTTAGCGGGGAAATACTGTATTCCTTGAGAAATACCTCCCTCGCCGGCCTCGCGCGTTGCTACGGCCCTGGCTCGTGATACGCGCGACGAATAAAAAAATTAACATCGTTCGTCGAATAAAGTTAACCCCGGTTTTTTTTTAACTTTTTTTTAACTTTTATTCGTTACTCGAACTTTTTGTTCGAATAAAAATTCTGCCCACCTCTGCTTTAGCGCAGCGTTACCCAAACTATATTTTTTTTGCGAAACACTGGCGTTCCATGGAAAGTGAACATGCGTTCCGTGAAAAATTATCAAAAATAATGTGAGCCTGGAATGGTTTTAAATGCGGCGACTAGTTCAAACATGTCTGAAAATCAGGCGTTGCCCCCTTTGCGTGTGCATTGTAGGTAGTAAGGCGTCTTACTAATGTGGCGGCTGAAAAAAACTTAATTTTTCGGGAATTGAAGAAAGAGACAAGAGTTGCACGTATCATTTTGCACGTTTGTAGCTTTATTCTACCACGTTTTAAGACTATAAAAACCATGTAGTGAGTAAAAAATATCCAATTTAGAACAATATCCCTCCGGATGCCAGATTTCATGAATTAGTCTCGCTAGCTTGATTCAAAAACTAGAGACTTCAAGCGTTAAAATGCTTTTTTTTTAAATATTTTTGCAACCATTTTTCGCGGAGATATAGACATTTGAAGATGACCAAAATTTTCAGGAAATTATAGTGGTCCTTTAATTTTGGCCAACAGTGTATATATGTGTACGTTAGTTTATTTTACTATTTTTATCTGCTGTGTTGTAAATAATTACCATTTGAAAATAAATGTTTCTTTGTTTGTTAACGCTTAGATTTACTCATTTATTTTATTTATTAACTATATCTACCTACCCTACAAAACATCCGGAGCAAGGTGCTCGGTTAAAATTTCAGGATTTGTGAAGTGTTCGTAGGGAAAGTTTGGCAAACGCTGCTCCAGCGTTCCTAAATTTTTTTCTATTTAGTTGGGCCTTTTGGACCAAAGCATTCAATACTGTTAAAACGTTCAAGATTCCTGAAAATTTGAAGGAAATTCTGAAATGAGATTCGTTGCGATTCGAATTTTCACAATATTGAATAACTTCAAATCGTTTCGAAATCGAAATTCGAACACCCGTCACGCACTTCATATTTGGCGTGAATAGATAATATGTACGCTCCGCTCTCCGATCAGTACACAAGTTAACTTCCACCCATCAGCCTGTCCGTTACGTTCCATCTATTGACCCGTCGTGTCAGTATCAGTTACGTCCTATCCGCTGATCCGTACACATTATGTTCCGCACAACCTTCATACAGTTCGCCTTTTCACACGAAATTCTTTGGTGACTTATGACTGGTTTATCCGGCTGTATTGGTGTGGCAGATTTACAACGAGGAGCACAAAATTGAATTAATACAAGTGCCTTCTTTAGGAAACGATAATTTACTTATATATTGACATAGGATTTGAGAGAAACTTAAATGTGTAATCGTTTTTTGTAACTTTAGTAAATGTGTAGTAATTTAAATTTATCGCATGAAATGTGTCAGGCATTCAGTTTTGCTTCGATCAACCGTATTGCAATATCAAGTATGATGATATTCGTTAAAAGGAAATATTATGACTATATTTCTACGGCTTTTGCAGAACGACAGAGGATACTCGAGAGTCTCATGCTACCTTATTACGGAAGAAGCAAAGTCAGCAACAATGATAGTTAAATTGTGGAAAAGATGTAGGTGATTCACGTTGTAGCAAACGGACAGCGTGAGTTTTAAAGTAGTCGGAAGGAAGAGAAAACTCAAGTTATCAAAGAAAAACAAAGAACGTTTGGGTTTAGCATGGGAATATAGAAATTAGTCACTGGATGATTGCAAGTGTGTTGTATGGTCGGCCGGAAGGAAAGTTGATATAATAAATGTAAAAGAAACTCTTCTTGTTAGATAATCCGTTATGTACGGGGGTTGTTTTACGATGTATGGTGCAAGATCGTTAAACCGTGTCGAGGGAAGAATGGATTAATATAGTAGATACAGGGTGAGTCACATAACTTGTCCACCCCGGGTAACTTCTAAACTATGAAATTTAAAAGAGCAGTGAATTTTCGTAAGAAGGTATGAAGCTTTACTTGTTGTTAACCGAGTAGTAAGGACAGGTGTATGGAACCCAACGGGGATCACTTCGAGCACCAATTGTAACTAACAATAAGAATACGAACATCGTTTTTGCAAATACCTCGTTAATGATTAGGTTTAGGGCAAATAAAGCTTGATACTTTGTTATAAAAAATTCGTTGCTGTTTTAAGTTTTAGTACAAACAGGTTACCTTGGTATCTCATAAATAGTTAGGTTATTTGTAAAAAATCGTTTCAGCATCATATGTTCTCTTCGATACCGTGCAATTTCTACAGGGTGTCCCAAAATTGGGGACAATCCGGAACATGCAATATCCTGATGCAAAAAGACATCGAAAAGTTCTTTACCATTTTGGCATCCGAGGTTTCGTTCTCCAGATATTAACAGTTGAATATTAGCGGTGCAAGTTCCGGGGCTCGCAGCTTTAAAGCCGGAACAGCTGAGCGCGGAGCAATGACGACACGCACGCACACGCAGGAGGCACGCGTAGATACAGACCTAACCCACACACACAGTAGAGCCAACCGCGCTGGTTCAAACCGTGAGAGTGGGTTAGCACGGTCGTCTCTACTGTGTGTGTGGGTCTGCATTTACGCGTGCCTCCTGCGCATGCGTGCGAGCGGTCACTGCTCCGCGTTCAGCTGTTCTGGCTTTGAAACTGCGCATCCCGGAACTTGGACCCCTAATATTCAAACTGTTAATATCCGGTGACCGAAGCCTCGGATCCCAAAACGGTCAAATGCCTTTTCGATGTCTTTTTACATCAGGATATTGCATGTTCCGGGTTGTCCCCCCAATTATGGGGCAAACATATTTACCCTAAATTATGTTAATGTAATAGATTTCCTTAGGCACTTCGTTCTTTTTCAATTTTCTTCCTTATGGTCTTTCCTCGCATATCGTGAATGACACAAAAAAAGTTAAATAAATTGGCCCATAAGAATAATTGTATACATATTTATCACCAATCACATGAAGTGTTTGTTAGTTTACCAGTAACGGGGACACTGACGCAAAACTCAGCGCAGAGAGCGCCACCAGCGCATGTACCAACCTAAAATGTCGTTGTAATATTAGAAGTTATGTTTATTTTAATTTTTTTAGTTATTTGCTGACTGTTGATTTTAAAATTGAAATGACAACAAAGGGTGAAAATTATGGACATTTAACTGTTGTCCAACTTAAAGATTTATTACGGAAACGTGCATTATGATCTATCCGTTTAAAATTTTTTCATTGTTACTTTACATGGTTTGTTGCAATTTCAGATTAGTCATTCACGATAATGATAACAATTTTTCAACCACAGCAACTTCTTCCTTACTTATTATTAAAAATGATATGCCCTAACCTAACTACTTGATCACTCCACACGTATGTAGATGCATATAAAGACATAAATTCTAATTCAAATATCCCGACATTAACAATGATAAATATCCGTAACTATTCGGACAAGCAAAGCTATTCATATCCTTACATTCCATTTATTTATTTAAAACACTGATGACAAGTGGCACGTGTGCTGGTGGCGCCACGGGTGGCAAAAAATTTTATTCAGCTTCCCCATTGGCAAGCATTGGAGTACATAATGAAGTTAGTGTTTTAATTAACTCATTGTGTCAACTTTGTAGCGCCGCTAACCGACGAAAGTAGCCGAACGCGTGCGCAGTTACGATAATTACCGAACGCGTTCGAAACGTAATGAGGCGACCAGGTGTTAACGGCCGTAGCCGAGAATACAAAAGCAATGCCTACCAGCAGCGTGACCGCTAGTCGAAAACGTACTCTGCATAGTGACAGGTTTCGACGAAATTCTGGTCAAAAGTGAACAAATTTTTTTCTTAACTTTAAAGATCTATGTATTGCATTTCATTTATGATTATCAAAGCACGATTTTTCACCAATATCTATAATAATTTTATAATGTGAATTTTTTAAACCAGAATTGAAAATAACTTTCTGATTTAGTATCGAAATATAATCCCTTTGTTTTAGTGTTGCTAGTTATCTGATATGCTCCAAACTAATATACATTTATTCTGATTTTGTTGCGATAGAGGAAAACACAAGACCTATATATTTTTTCACATCTCCTAAACTTTGAAAGTTTCTGAACAAAGGCCCGTTGCATTTTCCTGTGGTAAATTGCGATATTATGATATCCATTCCCACTATATGAACTTAACCAATAGCAACGAATCAAAGTTATTGTGAGAAATAAAAAGTCACTGAATCGACAGACATCACTTAAACTTCGTGATATGTACATCGATCTTAAAAACGGTCTTATAAAGAATTTCATTGGCAGTAGTGCAGTTTGCAAGACAAATGTAACTATTGTAGAAAAGGCTATTGGCTGTGATGCACTGTCACGGGGAATCACGCAAAGTTCGCGACATTTTACTTTACAATGGAAAAGCAAGTGGAACGCGTGCGCTAGAAAATACAGTAATTTCTGCAATAAAAATCGTTCGTGGTTAGATGGAAATGTGTACCTGGCATCTGTGAATCTGGAGGAGGAAACGCAGAAGAAGAATATTATAATTAAATAATATTGTTTAATAAATATTAAGAGACTACTAAATGTAAAGTAGAATGTGTTGGAATAGGTTTTATAATCCCTACATATTTGTTGTGGCAGCCACGGAAAAAGAGAGCCTCGAGCAGGGTTTGACGGAAATCCCGTGCGCCCGTATCAGACATAGCGGTGGGGGAACTCCACGCATGCGCGCAATGACGCGGTGACGTCAAACCAATCCAAGCGCGATGACGCGGTGACGTCAAACCAATCAACGCCAAGAAACGAAACTTGACGGTGGCGCCGTTTCATTTCCCATGTTGACGGTGGCGCCGTTTCGTTTCCCATCTTGGCGTTGATTGGTTTGACGTCACCGCGTCATTGCGCTTGGTTTAGTTTGACGTCACCGCGTCATCGGTCGAGTCTCGAACCCGCGATGTGCGGATCCTCTGTGTACTGGCACGCCGCCTACCCGACTCCACCAATGCTGACCTTCTGAGGTCTGTATTCCGAGCTCCCTCTTATGGGGTTCCTGATCCCACAAATGTATTATACATATTTATACTTATAGGTAATTATGATTATTTTTCTATTTCATCTAAATGGCTGTACTTGGTGGGTATTGCGAAGGGTGTGGAAAGACCCCAAATATAAAAGTTTAGCTTCGGCAATTAATGCGTTCAAAAGATACAGAGGTAATTGTGCATAAAAGGGTACAACTTACGAATTTTTTTTAAACACTTTACCACGGTCCCTCCTCTTGACAATATTTCTGTTGACTTATACCAACACAACGCATTCCACTTTCCAACTTGTTCCGGGTATTAGTATTGGTTAGTAGTATGTTTAGTATTGTGGTTACAAAAATTCAAAAATAAAAAATGGGGGACGGGAGGGCTCCCGGATAGGGTGGCCTGCACCAACGTCAAAAATTTTCAAAACAAAAATTAACAATAATTTTTTATTAATATTTCGGAAACTAGTAAATACCCGAAGCTACAATTTTAGATTTAGGGTACACACCCTCTTCCCATCCCGCCCCCCCAATCCTCATCTCGTTCGGCCACCGGTCCCTTCCGGAATAATATCTATCAAAATTATTTGTATACCCAATATTTAAAATTAAAAAAGTACGTTATTATCATTTTAGAGTAATATCATTGCAATTTATTCCCACAATTTATCTTACAATTAGATTTAAAAACATTACTGCCACTGTGACGTTGTAAGAAGACATACCCAAATAAAGTAAGATTTTAAACAGTAAAAGATATACCCGGTGTACCCTACAACTTAAATATTTAATAATGAGCTCATAATCGAAATCTGTAGTGTGCTCACCATTTTTAGCAATCTAATACTTGTATATTCGTATTTAGTAAATACTATCATGCACATCAAGAGACACGGTAGTGTCTCGCGCCAAGTATAAATAGGTATATGCGCAGCGCGAGACACTCTGTGGCTATATTACGCCGAGACCCGCTATCAAGAACCCTGAGATTATCGAATCTCAATAACGGCTGATCCGATTAGATTTTGAATGGTCTTAATGGATAGCTTGGGTTTGATTTACATAAGAAAAGTGTCTTCGTTTTGTTTCTACGTGCCTTATGAGCTGAGATATATCAATGCAAAGTTGGAATTTGCCGAATTTTATGTTAAGAGATTTTTCTCCATCGTCAAGTGTGGGCAAGAGGGGAACATGAAAGGGAGAGGAAATGTCTCCAATATGCACGTTGTTCATTCGATGAAGGTTTCGGCAGTTTCGGCCAATCGCGTAACAAACACGATTTGTTGTCGCGTTACAACCAGACAGAGAGCACATCTGTCAAGGTAAACGTAACCTAGCTAGTGTCAAACCATCATAACCTGCCAAGTGTCAAATAAGGTAAGTAGTCAACATTTTTCACATGTCACGGGCTTTTACACTATATAGGACACTGAATTATTGTCTCAATTAACAAGGTAAGTCGCCAAAATTTTTTAATACATTTTTTATGTAGAGCTTCTAGAAACGAAGGGGTCGCACAGACTTGGAAGTTGCCCGGAGAAGGTTCGACAGAGAAATATCTTCTTTCGCACAAGTTTCTAGAAATTTATACCAGGCATGTACAAAATAATAATACATTGTAACAAATTGCATTTAAATTTCCAGATATTTTTATACCAGTAAGCCATTTTTAATTTAGAATTTCTACATGATTATTCTGGAGCTCCGCCCGACAATGGATGCGTCCTGGTACCCCGTGGCGACGTCAAGCCCCCGCAGTGCCCCACCGAATTTTAGGGCTTTCGACCGAAGGGGTTGGAGTGCCTATTAAGAAGTGAGAAATCTTCAACTTCCGCATTTCTCATAAGATCTTTGCGAAAACGACGCCAATTGATTCCTTATGTTTCGCCGATGAAACTGACACCAAGAATTACGTAATTCGGAAAATAATGAAGGAAATTCCATGAAAAATTAATTTCCATAACCTCAAGCTAACTTCGTTAATAATAGTCCGATTTACAAGAAATTTGGTATGATTTTCGTCGGAAAAACATATGGAATCCATCGGCATCACTACCATATCGATACGAGAAAGAATAAAGAATTATTTTTTTCTGAAACAGGTATGAAATCCTCGGTCGACCCCGGTAAATCGTGGTCTACCCCCCGCAGTTGAAGGTGAAAAGGTGAAATATTCATTTCAGCGTATTAAAAAATTCTTTATTCTTTATCGTATCGAAATGGAAGTTACACCAATAGATTCCTTATGTTTTTCTGATGAAAATTATACCAAATGTCATGTAAATCGGACTACTTTTACATTAGGAATACAAATTGCTTGTGTAAAAGTAGTCCGATTTACATGATATTTGGTATGATTTTCATCACATTGGCATGACTCAGATAACGGATCATGTGAACAGTGTACAGGAAATTATATTATGTTTAAGAATGAATTAATATTGACGAAAGATGTAGTTATTAATCGTTTACTATTATTTTCATTACAAGGTGATAAAATAGTCAAAGCAATACGTAAATTTAATATATGTACTATTCCCACAACCAAAGTATTGATAGCTAGACAATCATATAAAGTTATGAATGCTATATTTCATAGTGGTTCATGTATTGAGGATAGCCATTACACCAGCATATGTAAAGAAGAAGGAATGACTAGTAGTTGGATTGAAGCTGATGACGTGCAAATTAAAAAAAGGCAATGGCCCAGAGGCGCTAAAGATCTTCATATTTTGTTCTTACAAAAAATGATAGTAAATAAATAAGCCAATTGGGCCAATTAGATAATTGGTCATCAATAAAACTACAAAATATGTGAAATCCCCACAAAATTACCTTTTTTAAAAAAAACGTACAAAAAAGAGCGCCAAGTATATTCAAAAAGAATCGCATTTAAAAACATTGTCGTAAATTAATATAAATTTATTAATTTGCTATATTTTTTAACTTTAAAAAAGTAATGATATACTATAATTGCGCCAATTATCACAATGACTATTTATACAAAGACAAAATGTATTAAATAATATTAAGCAGATATATTTTTATACAAATAAATATTTTAATACGAATAAATATTTTATTCAAAATACTTGGCGCTGCTCTCCGAAAAAAATGTTAATTGTCTTGGTTAATAAATATAAAACAAGACAAGAGACCACTGAGACAAGAAAGAAAGAAAAAGATTTTAATGCAATTTATACATATTTATTCAGTTTAGCAACATCAATTCGGAGAGCAGCACCAAGTATTTTGAATAAAATATTTATTCGTATTAAAATATTTATTTGTATAAAAATATATCTGCTTAATATTATTTAATACATTTTGTCTTTATATAAATAGTCATTGTGATAATTGGCGCAATTATAGTATATCATTACTTTTGTAAAGTTAAAAAATATAGCACATTAATAAATTTATATTAATTTACGACAATGTTTTTAAATGCGATTCTTTTTGAATATACTTGGCGCTCTTTTTTGTACCTTTTTTTAAAAAAGGTAATTTTGTGGGTATACATGACAAGGTTAGGCAGGAAACATAAATCTTATTCACACCTTGAAGGCCGTATTTCAATTATTATGATGTCGCTCGTGGTGATCATCCGCGCAGGAACGCACTTAAGGTGGACTCTCACTACGTCTCACCTCACCTCGGCTCAGCGCGACTGCGATCGACGGATTTCTCCTCGAGAAAAAGTGAGAAAAGAAGTTGCGCCTACTAAGGCATTGTGGGAGCCTACCTTTAGGGTGTGGCATCTCCTTCGCCGTGCACCCGTAGTTCTGCGACCAGAATTAAATGAGCCAGGCGTAGACATTGATTTATAGCTACAAGTTAACGTTTCCTTATTTAGTTTGTATATCAGGTTGATGGCAAGAGGATTTTCCCTTTTTTAAAGTCTTTTCAGTCTTCTAAGCTTTTTTTAAGTATCACTGTTGTCAACATTTTTCTTAAAGATTGGAAATAAATTAAAAAATTTGGAAATAAATATTGATCAATCTCATATCGTTAGGAATCGAAAAATATATAATTAATGTAAAAAAAATGAGCCCAAGGGGAATTGAAAGTTCACTCGAACATATGTTCAAAAAGTTCGCAGCGGTTCAGCAGTTCGAAACATTACCGCTGCGCCACCGTCGCTGTTGGAAACATAATTCACATTTTATTGATTGTGTTCATTAGTTTCTCTAATTCCTATGCTACTTCGCTGTATATAAACACATTGAAGAACGCATAAAACACTTATTTAGTAGTGTAAGTTACTCTACCACTTCAAAAACGACAAAATATTGGTTTTTAATTTTTTTAATTACGGCGCATCAAATTGAAAAAACTGAAAAAATCAGGCCAATAGTAATATCGTACTGTAAGAGTGTAAGTACTTAAGTAGTAGCGTGTAGCGCAGGCTCGTATCCATAGGTTGAAATAACTGGTCCTCTTGGGAGCCCAAGCAGGATTGCCATAATCACCATATAAATCCCGGAGTGCCACACATTCCAACCCGAAGATTCGAATATAAACCAGGCGATGGAAAAAGCAAGAGAGTTTTGTTCTCGAATATCCGGGAAACAAACGTGCAATTCTTTTAAGCTCGAACAATTCAGAATTTAAAAGTATCTGTTTTTTTTTTAATTAATAACTTCTATTGTATATAAAATTGATATCATTGTATAATACCACAATTACTTATTTCATTTTTTTCTACAACCCGGAGATTTTT
The DNA here is from genome assembly GCA_963932275.1 of Andrena praecox. Classification (NCBI taxonomy): domain Eukaryota; kingdom Metazoa; phylum Arthropoda; class Insecta; order Hymenoptera; family Andrenidae; genus Andrena; species Andrena praecox. Next base: position 41,664,854 of record OZ010731.1, read on the forward strand.
CCAGTAAAACCGGAGCCCGGAGAGTTGCTTCAAAACCCGAAGTCTCCGGGCCAGAACCGGAGAGGTGACAACCCTGAGCCCAGGGACTCCTACCGGTACGTAAAATACCGGTATTATACCGGTATTTTTCGGTTGTATCTTCGTCTGAGACTCAATACCGGTATAACGCTCATACCGGTATTTCGCTATACCGAAACCGATATCATACCGAAATAGATAAATACCGAAAACAAAAGGTTACCGGTAACCGAAATAAATACCGGTATTTTTTCGGTATTCTTTTCAGTAACATGGTAGGTTTCGGTGTTCACCGAGAAGAATACCGAAAAAAATACCGGTATTTATTTCGGTTACCGGTAATTCCGAAAACCGATTGTTTTCGGTATTTATCTTTTTCGGTATGATATCGGTTTCGGTATTTATCTTTTTCGGTATGATATCGGTTTCGGTATAGCTGTATTGGCGAAATACCGGTATGAGCATTATACCGGTATTAAGTCCCTGCCTGAGCCCAAGTGGCAGCGAACACTGGGCCCCCCAAGAATTACAGTCATTCAAGCCTATCCTACGGGTGTGAGCCTCCACCGCATACTACTACAGTTTTCAAGGTCCTCTTCCGCGCGGCTCTGGTAAACATCATGGAGGTCGGGCTCCTTAATCGCCTAACTGGCCCTCGCTAGGCTATAACCAGAAACCTCCCATCAACCGGGCACATTTATATCTGCCACCTTGAAGAAAAACGCAAATTGTACTTTCAGCTTGAACAAGAGGATAGTTTACTCGACGGCGTGTGCGCGTGTGTGCGTTCCTATTTGCAACTGCGTTGCTCGGTTAGCAGTAATAGGGTAAATCCGGGAGACGCGGTCGACCTAATATAAAATGGCTATTAAAACTAATATAGATATTACTTATTTTATCAGAACAAACCTAATATGTCCCAGAATTTTATGCCGATTCAGAAAAACTGGTCGATATTTGCTTTAAGACAATATTTACTGTAAATCGGGTTGAAAACTGAAGTCATGACATCTAACCACCTCTCCCGAGGTGCCGGGAGAAATGGTTTTCGTCGTTGGCAGAGACCACTCACATAATTATTCATGGAAAATTAACAAAGGATAAAGCAAAATTATTTATGAGTGAATACAACTACGGATTCATTGATATTTAATTTGTTTACGCTAAACAAGTAAAGAACACATCAAAGAAAAAGTGAATTACCTACTGGCGATTAGCAAGGCAAATGAATACAAAAATGAATAAATAAACTAAATAAACAAAAATAATAATAAAATAATAATAAAAAATAAAAAAATAATAAAAAAATCATAACTCGACCATCTCACCTTTTTGCAGCGAGACATGGTCTTCTCGTTAGCTTTGAGACGAAGAGTTAATATGGCCAAATACTTTGGCTGCATTGTCCCTCAATAACTCTACTCTCTTATTATTCCAAACATTAATGGAAAGTAAACTTAGAAGTATATTTTAAATACGATTCTGTACAACCGCTGTTTGACAAAAGAGGTTAAATGTAACATCAATTTACCTTTTATAGCCTATAAATCCAGAAAAACACAGAAGGAAGCGAAATAACGCTATTCATTCAACTATTTGGCTTCTAGAGAAGTAATTGGTCTGCAGTTTAATGCATTTTTACATATAGACTCTGAAATATAGCGACACGACCAACTCTCCGGCTCGACCGCGTCTCCCGGATTTACCCTATTAAAAACGTAGTAGGTGCTTGAATATTATGATAAGCTTTACAACCTTGGAATTATCCGTTTCACCGAAGAACAGTGTCCTTCGTAGGCCTATAATTAAATGATACGTCAGTAAAGAAAACAATATGCTATACACCCAATTTTACGAGGCAGATAAAAACCGAGGGAAAAGGAAGCTTCGACATTAGGAATAAAAGTAAGTTTGAAACTACTGGAACGAAGCAACAGCATCGAAAACTCGACCATGTCTCGATATATCGTCGCAGCAGTCCTGTTCGTCGTCACGGTGGCCCCCGCTTGTAAGTTTATACATAACTATTCAGCTATTGTTTGGCAGCGATAAATGTTTTTACGCTACGCGCCAAGTAACGGTAGATTTTTATGCATAATTGAGGACCTTGCAACAAGAGGTGTGCAGCTCCAGCTTTACCAACTCCGAGTAAATTAGAAAAAATTGTTTATATATTTATTGCTTTGAGTTGACATTAAAAATATAGCTATTTACACAATAACTAGTAGTTATTCAGTTGATAAGTTTTTATTTCCATTACTGGGGAATTTTTCAAACTTGGAGCCGCCCCAACTTGCACCAAAGTGTACAAAAAAAGGATGGAGCTTCACCCAATTTGATTCCAAGAACTTAACACGTGTGTCATCAACCTTTGGCGATAATCAAACGTAATTATTATTCATGTCAGCGGCGAACACGGTCGGTTGTATCGGTTGCGAGCATAGTAATAAGGATGTAGCTAAACCTTGCCCAATGAATGAAACAATGTCACTGTGCGGAAGACTGTGCGAGCCTACATGCGAGAGCCCAAAAGCTTCGAGCGAAACACCCTCACCGATTATTGAAAGGTGCCCACCTATCGTAAGTGTTCCAAACGATCGTCAGTTATCACCTATTCAGATTTTCTCTGCGAGACTAATTGGCGGGATACTCGTGGGTCAATTGCAGGAATGCACACGAGAAACAGCTGGATGCAGATGCGATGAGGGTTTCGTCCGAAACGAGCAGGTTATGTGCGTCGACTCTGATGATTGCCAAAAGTAGTGCCCCAACAAAGTCTACCTACGTATTCTGAGTCATCTAAGCCTCATAGGAGCCTATGCTTGGCTATTTGTAGTGTAAAATACCAGTAATAAACATGGTGGTTTAAGTGCAGATCCAAGTTTGTTTATTTATAACACACACAATGAGAAAAGTATATACTTAATCCTATTGCGTGGCTATTTGGAGGGATGCACTTGAATTTATGTTCCTACAGTTCAGCTGCACATGTTACTATAATATTCAGCAAACGCGAGAGGGTCAGCTGAAATAAAACCATCAAAATAGGTTTAATCTCAGAAGTGTAGCATCGTTCTTCCATGAGAATAACTCGAGGTGTGAGGAACTGCTGGATATAATACCTTTCGCCTGTCAACGCTGTGCATCGTGTCACGGAACGTTAAAAAGCAATCATATATCCAGCATTCCATTTAGGGTAGATGTACCGTTTTTGGCCACTGTACTGTTTCTGGCCATGTGCATAATTATCTTATTTTTAAATTGCTTGCAGATCATTATTATGTGGAGAATTTCACATCATAAATATTTTGTTTAGTATACCGCCAGAAATATAAGGTTACATTTATTGCTTACACGGAAGAATATTATATTTTTTAAGAAGTGGCCAAAACTGGTACAATACCTTAAAGTGGCCACAAATGGTGCATCTACCCTATGCACTTCTTTCTCAAGTCAATAGTGAGAATTCTCGTTTTCTATGGTCTAATTAAAGTTACATGTGCATTTGTTTTCAATGTATGGACAGCAAAATCTGTGATAAAATCTTATATCATTATTCTGCATTTCATACTGGAATAAAATCACAATAAAGAGTCAGACGGAAGCTACCCGCAATACAAATCTGGCGGGACTGCTGACTGTGACTGACGCTGCGACGGGTTGTCTTGACATCAGATCTAAAAAACCGGTTTGCAGTAATTTTTTTATTATAAAATATGTTTCTATTCCATTTGTTAGGTCAAATAAGCAATGAGAAATCGTAAAAAAAAAACAGTCCCGTCATTCATTCGTGGGTTCGTCCCCCCTGAAGCTGCTGACACAGTGGTCTGGTAGCAGTCCGAAGAAACTCCCAGCGTGTTGCCGTTTACGTCGCGGTAACCTTGGATGGAGATAGACTTCGCGGTCTCTGATAAGCCGAGCGTGTCACCGGATGGATTGACTCGCGGACAAACGAACTGACCGAAGACACAAATCGACTGTCCGAGGATCCACGCCAGGCTGTCCGACACCGTGGCTCTCATCCACAGCTTCTGTCCTGAGAGAAGAGAAGGGTGCACGGTCGGTTCTAACTTTTACTTACCAAATTATGAATCTAGTGACTCGGTAACGTGATTAGAGCTTCGGTCACGTTACCTTCATCGCGGTTGATGCGAGGACTCCGCACCCTACCCGAAACGTGACTTCGAGTCGCAGAACGATTCCGTTGAATCGTCTCCAAATAGAAAATAACGTAGCGGACGAACAATGAGCATGGAGGAATTAATGATAGAGGTGGGTGTAACAGAGAATTAGCCGCCGAGGTAGATAGGGGTTTTAACCTGTACGGAAGCCATACTTTGTGAAAGAGTCTTTGTTATTTATCAAAAGAAATGGTGAAAGAAAATGAAATCATATATCGCATTTTTATTAGCAACATCTCATTAACCGGTTAACTGTCAATGTATCATATATGATCAAACAAAAATCTGGCCAATTCTGTCAATGTATCATATATGATCAAATGGAATAACTTTTTTGCTTTTCAACCGATTTGAATGAAACTTGGTATGTAATGGTTTTTGGGGTCGCTGAATCTGAATTTGGCATTGGAATTGAAAAATTCAACATGGCAGACTCAAAATGGCGAACCAAAATGGCCGCCAAATATTAAAATACTATCGGGATATAGAAAAATTGTATATAGGGGTTTTTGGGGTCGCTGAATCTGAATTTGGCATTGGAATTGTAAAATTCAATATGGCAGACTCAAAATGGCGAACCAAAATGGCCGCCAAATATTAAAATACTATCAGGATATAGAAAAATTGTATATAGGGGTTTTTGGGATCGCGGATAAAAAAAAAGCACTTGCGGTGGAATTTATGGATGAAGAATTCAGGTATAAAATTATTCGAAACTTTTTCGTAGAAAATAAAAAAACTAAAAAATGAAACCCCTAAACCCTTATTTTTCAGGGAATGGGGGTGGCATTGAAAAAAGTAACTGCTGCAATCGAATTATAGACAAGAAAACTTCACAAATAAAAAATTTTTAAATAAAAAAGGGTTTAGTAAAGAATTGACAAACTCACCCCTAAATTCTATTTTTTTAGGGGTTGGGGGTGTCAGATGAAAAAAATTACCCCCGGAATCGGTTCAGCGACTCAAAAAACCCCTGTATACCAAATTTTGTGTGATTCACTTAATTATTCGATAGTACCAGTTTGGGCCCGAATAATGAAAAGGACCGTGCCAGTTCACTGGTTAAATATATTAGAAATATTTTCACAAGAATGAAACTGAAAATGTAAGTATTTATTAGTAGGCAACTCATCGTAGCACCGCTTCGGGTTTTAAATGCCCGTCGTCGGCTCCTCGCGTCGAAGCCGCCGGCTCGTTCTACAGAGCTGTCTCCATAAGTGATACATTTCGTGATGCCATGAGTGATAATCCGCCATCACCACTACTTATTTTGTAGTTGCCGCGACGAGTGAAAGGGACTGCGAACAAGTGAGGAGGAACCGTAATTTATGACTTGTTCCTGGCGCCTGCCCTCGCCGTCGTTCTCAGTTCCTCTCACGCGCCGCGGCAGAGGATAAAGGCTAGCCGAATTGACTACCCAATTCGAGACAGAGTCACTTTTGAAGACAGAACTGTAATTCACAGTTGGCTAGGTCCGAGGAAGACCCCCTACTTCGTAGGGGTAACAAGTCACTTATATCTTGGAGGGATTTTGTGACTTATATCGTATCACCACTGGAGATTGAATCCCAAGCCCGCGCGCCGATGAATTCAGCGATTTTCAGGAAATTATTGCGACGCAAATAATTACAGTAATGGAATAAAACTTTTTCTATTTATTAAACTACATTTCTACAGTAAATAAAAAATATAAAAGTAATAAAATTATTGTTATTAAAATTCTTTTGAAAGCGGTCTTCTTGACATATTTAAAAATTCACGCGTCGCTGGTGAAGGCGATTTCCGCTGTTAGACTTATCTGAATCCAAAAATCCAAACAGATTTATCGCTCGGACTATAATTACTGATTTATCTTCAAAATTAAGGCAGGATGCCAGAAATAGGTTTTTGGGCTTTTTCCTTGTGCTGTTTTCGATTTTAAAAGTATATTAGACTTAATGAAAATACTTGGTTGTAGTCCCCGCGAGAGTCATAGGTGTGCAGAATAAGAAGTGAAATTTATAGAGCAGTCGGTTCCATAGATTTTGAGATTTTATCTTCACGATGCGAAAAAATGACGTTTCGAGAAAAACGCGTTCAAAGTTTTCATCCATAGAGGCTGAGCCTCTGCGCTCTCTATAAAATGCCTCTGTAGAAGCTAAAGTAATTGGAATTATTTCATACTTTCGAAAAATGTTTAAAAAAAAAATCGATTTTTTCAAACCGCGTAATCGGAAAGATCCCTTAAGGGGACATTCTACTCTCTCGGCCCCAAAAATTTCGATTTCTTTTTTTTGCTGAATTCGGAAGAATGCACCTTCTACAATATCCTCCTAAATTTTTGGAGCGAAATTCGATGTATTTTCAATGTTATACGTATTTGTAGCGTCAGCGGCCTGGTTCTCAAAACTTTAAGGGGACATTCTACTCTCTCGGCCTCAAAAATTTCGATTTTTTTTTTGCTGAATTAGGAAGAATGCACCTTCTACAATATCCTCCTAAATTTTTGGAGCGAAATTCGATGTATTTTCAATGTTATAGGTATTTGTAGCGTCAGCGGCCTGGTTCTGAAAACTTCAAACGCGTTTTTCTCGAAACACCATTTTCTTGGTTGGCGGATGTGATAAAAAAGAAACTCCATGACCAATTAATCCAAAATTTTAATATGTTATTCTACACATTAGTGGCTTTCCCGCTTAGCACAAATATCTTAAGATTTTTTAATATTTTCTCACATTTTATATCTATTAAACAGAAAAGAAATGCCCTTTTCGGTACTTTCAACTTTGATTGACCGCCATTTTAATAATTTTGGTCCAAAATTCTTCTTTCGTGGTAAGCGCGATAACCATACTCCTGCGAATTAAAAATACGTTTGGTTTTTTTATTTCCGATGATCCAGTCGTCCGAAATTTCAACCGCCAGCAATTCTGATGCCGCCAACTTAACTGCGAAATATTTGTGTAAACAAATGAAATAAACAAAGAACAATGATTTTTTCTTGTATTTCAAGAGTGGTAAAATATACCCCCAGAAATTCGAAAACATTAAGTGTTTACTTGATTATAAAAACAATCACCGAAAAGTGGCCAATTTTTCGCCCGAGAGAGTAGAATGTCCCCTTAAAGCGGTGGGGCATAAAGCGAAATATGAGCTTGGCTTGGTATCAAAGCAAACATTTGGGGTCCCTTGCACAACACTTTTAATGGTTTGCAATAAATATCAATGTAAAAACTCGCCAGACCCAGGCACCTGGTAGAAGTTCCTCGCGCTTTGTGAAAACATGCTATCACCAATCAAGATATAGAGTTTTACAATCTTCCTTGTAACTGTATATTGTATTTTCAATATTTCAACATATTGGTCGACCATATTGCAAACAGATTCATAAGAATTAATACCTGTTTAATTGCGTTTGAAATGTGTGGTTTTATTCAGAGTAAAGGTAAACAATTAAAAATATAGCTTGCCTTTGGTATACATATGTACGTATAAATGAATATTTTATCATTTTCTCCAATGTTTTAAATTATTTATTATAAACGAAATAAATGACGGGAATTTCAATAACAAAATTGTCGTTAGAATGATTGCGATAAGGTCACACATTTCAGTTTACTATATCCAATTGTTTATCTTAATGCCAATTGTTCACTCAAATTGCAGATTTTTATCATTCCCTACTTTGCACTTCAATGCTTCTGAACTTTTTATAACTCACTATACACTCCATAATACACGTGCATCATTCCACAAAATTAATGCATCAATTCGTGCCATATACTTTTCCAGCGCATTCGTTTCAAAGATCATTATCCCCCCAAACGCATTGATAAAGTGGTCCATTAGCATCCGTAAATTACTTTAATGGCTCCAGTTCGTTGGGCTAAAAATAAATGGCTGTACACATTTTTCGGGATTAAATTCGCATTCAACAATACTTTATGTTAGAACAAATGGGCGAATAATCCTTCAGGGTTATCATGATACTGAATTGTAAATAAATTATTTCACTCTTGAATGAAACAATTTTAACATAAATAATCAGTATCTGAATCTGGCCATCAATCTTCTGCTATTTCTTAAAAACGTATGAAATTATTTAAATGTGAAGCATTTAAACGGTTTCAATGTTTATGTAATCTCATGAAATAATATATGTACCTATATACTGTAATAGGTGAGCAACATCTTTACTATAACGAACTGAACAATTTGCAAAATTTATTACAAAATGATTTCCTGTAATTCTAAAATAACACATTATGATTTTGCATAGGGCTAAATTGAAGGGGGTACACCACCCTGACGGTTCCACAAAATAATTTTTTTTATTTTCTTTAAGTTTCAACGTGATTTTTCAAAATTCAATCACCGACACGCTTACAGCGATGAATGCGAGGACGGGTTGTGTAATGCAGGCAGGCCTCGCGGACCAGATGAAACTGAGATATTACTTCCAGGCAATTTTTTTTACTCACGAGATAAGATAGTTTTCTCATATCTAATTAGAGTTGTGAAAATGAAAAAAGAATGAATAATGTGTTAGCGGTAAGAGAAAACTAACTAACAAAGTTATGAATGAGCTAACAATATAATTTGCCATCAGGAGAAGTTTTCACTACAAAGAGGAAATGAAAAATACAGTATGGTCCTCGTGAACAGTACCATCTCCGTCTTGCACGGATTTACCCTTAGTTTTTGGGTGCAGCACCATTCCTGAACCAGTGCAAGCGCCTTCTGGATTCTCCTGGCCATGCACATCGGGCTCGTGCCTCTGACTGCGATCACTATGTCGTCAGCGTAGCCCTGTACTATTACACCTTCTTCTCCGAGCCCACGCAGTAGCTCGTCCACCACCAGGGTCCACAGCAGTGGGGACAGAACTCCCTCCAGCGGGCAGAGCCCTTATCGTGGTCCCTTCCCAGCTGGCCATCACGGCTCTAGTCCGCAGCATGTTGCGGATCCACCTTCTGATCGATTCTTCGACCTCGAAGCTGCCTAGGGCCCTGCTTATGGCATCCAAGGATGTGTTGTCGAACGCTCCTTCGATGTCCAAAAAGACGCTTAGGACTGACTGTTTCCGCTCCAGGGCCCCTTCTACCACCCCTACCAGGTGGTGGAGCGCTGTCTCCACGGATCTGCCGGCCTGATACGCGTGTTGGGAGATATGAACTGGTCTTTCCACCAGCGCATGTTCCTTGATGTGCCTATCCACCAGCCTTTCCAGCGTCTTCAGAAGGAAGGGCGTTAAGCTGATAGGCCTGAAGGATTTGGCAGAGTCGTAGTCCTTCTTTCCTGGTTTGGGTATGAATACGACTCTAGCCGTTCTCCATGTTCTGGGTATATAACCCAAGGCAGGACAGGATTTGAAGATAAGGTCCAGTCGTTTCATCAGGTCCCTTCCTGTAGAAGAGTGGGGAAGATCCCGTCACTCCCGGGCTCGTAAATCTTTTAAATGAGTTTATGGCCTATTTAATCCTGTCTCGGTTTACCACTCTGGAGGTCATGCCCCAGTCCTTTGGTCCCTCTTTCTCCGGTTCCATCTCTTCTATTGGCTGCCCCAGCTAAAAGAGTCCTGAGCCTGGGAAGAGGTCCTCTATCAAGTGCTCCAAGATTTTCTGCCGGTCCTCTAAGTACCTCGCGTCCGAGAGTCTGAGTCCGTTCACCCTTTGAGAAGGCCCGGATGCGAAGACTCTTCGAAGCCTGACCACCAGTTTTAGGGCCTCGCCCTCTTGGCAGAATTCCCTCCAGGTCTTCCTTTTTGTTGGTCTGATGAGCTTCTTGTAGGATCTATGGACTTCCCTGTAGTTTTCCCATTCGATCATCGTGTCAAGCCTCATGGCTCTGTTTAGTAGCTTCCGGGTTCTAGTCCTGTGCCTATTCAGATCCTGGTTCCACCAGGGTACCCGTCTGCTGCTCTTCTTTTGCTTGGCCGGGCATGACGTTTCATACGATTGGGTGATCGCAGCCTGCAGTTCTTCAACCGCCTGCTCGATCCCCCCATCCCTTTTCGGGGGTCCGCAGCCCCCCCCCCCCGAGCCTACCTTCTAGCTCCTCTTTGTAGAGTGGCCAGTCGGCTCTGGGGGTTGCCTGGTACCCCAAGGGCATCGTTCGTGGCACCGTACCCCGGTACCATTCATCCTTCGGCACCGATGGTTTCCACCCTGGATTGGGGAGTTGGTCCACGACGGGGCCTCCGCTTTCCACCCGGGGTTGTTAGGCCCCGGGTTCCGCTTTGCTGTTCCACAAAGTACCCGCTAATCATCACCCTCCACGGCCCCTCCTTTCACCCCCGCCCGGTCACCGTGTGGTTATCCAGTCCGCGGCGATCGGGAAGCCGCTTCACGTTCCGGCCGTTCTCCTATCCGCCACCCGGAAACGCACTCGGTTGGTGCTCAACCTAGATCGACGCTCCCCTTTACGGGGGTTGTGGGACGGCCGAGTATTTTGATGTTTAAATAAAAAGTGGGGATTCCCGTTTAATTAATAATAATAATAATAATGATAGAATAATAATAATAATATAATAATAATAGTAATAATAATAAAAGGAAAAATAATTATTTATTATTCCACTCAATCTAAATAAATTATTCAAACTAATAAAATTAATTGTTATTTGCATATAGAATTTTAATTATTATTTGTTAATTATTATTTATTACTTCTTGGATTTTGGTGTTTTAAACAATGTACAAACTGATCCTGAAATGGCTGCATCAGAACATCTGATAGCACAATATTTTCAAGGTCCAAACTCGGAATTAAAAGGCCTGGATGCGAACCAAAATTAAACACAGCCCACCCAAGCCGAGAAATAGTCGAGCGTCGTTGATGACGCACATGACGAGGGGCCATTCTATAAGCCAAAATAAGACGTAAATATAGAATAAAATTTTTTACTGTCGCGGTTCGTTTTCGAGAAAATTCACTGAATTCTAGCCAAATTTAGGCGCCTGGAACTGTACTTCGGTGCACGCATACTCGGTTAAAATGCATTCAATTTTCTCAAAAAACGAAGCGCGACATTAAAAAATTTTATTCTACAATTTCGCCTTAATTTGGTCTGTAGAATCACTACCCAAATGAATTGCCACCTGCAGTGAAACACCCTATATACATAACTCCCTCGGTAATATGAATGTCTAAAATTATAAATATCGAGTCCATACAAAAGAAATGTATGTTTCATAAAGAAGTGCTGAATTTGAAACACTAATTTTTTTTTTAACGAAATGTACATGTAACTTTAATTAGACCATAGAAAACGAGAATTCTCACTATTAATTTGGGAAAGAAGTACATACATGTAATGCTGGATACATGATTACATTTTAACGTCCCGTGACACGATGCAGAGCGTCGACTCGCGAGAGGTATTATATCTTGCAGTTTCTCACACCTCGAGTTATTCTCTTTTTAAGAACGATGCTATACCACTTCTGAGATTAATCCTATTTTGAGGGTTTTATTTTAGCTGTCTCTCTCGCGTGTGCTTAACATTATAGTAATTTGTGCAGCTGAACTGAAGGAACAAGTGCATCCCTCAAAATAGCCACGCAATAGGATTGACTCTTCTCATTGTGTATCTTATAAATAAACAAACTTGGATCTGCACTTAAACCACCATGTTTATTACTGGTATTTTACACTACAAATAATCAAGCATAGGATCCTATGAGGCTTACTTAGATGACACAGAATACGTAGGTAGACTTTGTTGGGGCACTACTTTGGACAATCATCAGAGTCGACGCACATACCCTGCTCGTTTCGGACGAAATCCTCTTCGCATCTGCATCCCATTGTTTCTTGTGTACATTCCTGTAATCGACCCACGAGTATCGTGCCAATCAGTCTTGCAAATAAATCTGAATAGGTGATAACTGACGATCGTTTCGAACACTTACGATAGGTGGGCACCTTCCAAAAATAATACTCCATGAGGGTGTTTCGCTCGTAGCTTGTCTGCTCTCGCATATAGGTTCGCACAGTCTTCCACACAGTGACATCGTTTCGTTCATCGGGCAAGGATCGGTCGCATCCCTCCAACTGATACAAACTTTGCGATGACGGCTGACTTGAATAATAATTACGCGTTTGATTGTCACCAAAGGTTGATGATGCACGTGTTAAGGTTTTGGAACCAAGTTGGACCGTGCATAATACAATTGAGCAGCTCCATTTTTTGATAGTTTTGGAGTTATGACGTGTAATATACGCAAAGAAAATCTACATCGCTTGATGCACGTTTCATTTTGAACTTGCACTCATTATTGTTTCGTGCAATACGGATGTCACTCCTTATAAACAGCCTTTTTATAAGGCTCTCAAACGTGCGTTGACTGGGGATGAATATATTTCCACAGACAATGATGACGAGCAGGTTCAAGAATCGAATAATTTTTTCCATACTTGATTAATAAAGCAACAAAAAATCAACAAATTGTATTCTTCATTGTGCATAGTTATCAAAAAGCAACAGTTCTTTGTACACTTTGGTGCAAGTGAGGGGCGGCTCAAGATTTGAAAAACTCCACCATAATAGAAATAAAGACTTATCAACTCAATAACTACTACTTATTGTGTAAAAAGGTATATTTTTCGATTAACATTTCTTTTTAATGTTAACTCAAAGCAATAATTATATAAACAATTTTTTCTAATTTACTTGAAGTTAGTAAAGATGGAGCTGCACCCCTTTTGTTGCAAGATTCTCAATTATCCATAAAAATCAACCGTTACTTTGCGCGTCGTGTAAAAACATTTATTGCCCCCAAACAATAGCTGAATAGTTATTTATAAACTTACAAGCGGGGGCCACCGCGACGACGAACAGGACTGCTGCGACGATATATCGAGACATGGTCGACTTTTCGATGCTGTTGCTTCGTTTTAGTAGTTTCAAACTTACTTTTGTTTGTATTGTTGAAGCTTCCTTTTCCCTCGGTTTTTATACTCTTCGTATCATGCAAATTTGATGTATAGCATATTGTTTTCTTTACTGACGTACCATTTAATTATAGGTCTAGGAAGGACATTGTTCTTCCGTGAAATGGTTAATTCCAAGGTTGTAAAGCTTATCATAATATTCAAGTACCTACTACGTTTTTAATAGTACTGCTAACCGAGCAACGCAGTTGCAAATAGGAACACACGCGCACGCACACACCGCCAGGTAAACTATTCTCTTGTTTATGCTGACAGTACAATTGCGTTTTTCTTGAAGGTGGCAGAAATGAAAGTGTCCGGTTGATGGGGGGTTTACTGCCCAGCGAGGGCCAGTTAGGTGATTAAGGAGTCCGACCTCCATGATGTTTACCAGAGCCGCGCGGAAGGGGACCTCGAAAGCCAATGATACGTGGCCGCGCAACGCGTAAGGAAAACTGTAAAGGCTCGTATAGACTGGGCGATAATCGCCGGCAACTTTGTTGCCAGCGACTCCAGCGGGTCGCCTGGCGACTCGCTGGGATGCATCGGCTTGTCTCCAGCGATTTTTACCGAGCGGCTGGTATCCAGCGACTTGTGTCCGGCGACTCGGCAACTTGTGTCCCCCACCTTATGACCAAGACCAGTGATGCCAGATTCGGGGCGGGTTCCCTCGAGAATTTCCCCCACCTCGCGCACACTACGCCGGAGCTGCGTGTCCGTGAGTTGGACTCCGAAGCGCCGAGCTCACGGATACGCTGCTCCGCCGTAGTATGCGCGACGTGGGGGAAATTCTCGAGTGAACCCGTCTCGAATCTGGCATCACTGACCAAGACCCTTCTTCGGCGTCCATTCCAAACCTTATTTTTAGTAGCCATGGATCCGTCAATAGCTATGGGTGTTGGCGCCGCGTTCATTGTAATAGCATCGACCAAAAGAAAAAGAAAAAGGCGTTGGTGGAAAAAGGCGTTTTTGAGAAATGGAGAACATTACGGTGATGATTTAATGTCACAGTTTCTATTAAGCGAGTTTTTACTCGATAGATAAGGGATCCGTCTCGAATTTGCAGGGAAGACGGCGCAGGCGGGACCACGCGCAGTTAGCGGACTACCATTCTTTCTTCTTGTGTCTCTCTCTCTCTCCGCAAGGCGTATTGATGTTGGATAATACTTTTTAACTGCTATACCTGGCACATTTAGATAAAAACTGAAGGGGATGACTTGTATACCACACCTGGTTCTCAAAAATTAATCAAGCTGATCGGCCAGAGTGTTTCGACAGGGTCCCGGTTTATGACCGTATTGTCCGTGAGTCAGCGGTTGACAACGCTACCTGCGCGTCCAAATTCAGTTATCTTTTACAGCTGGCAATTTAGTATTTTTGAAGCGAAATTTCTTCATTTCTTTACGACTAGGCAATAGCTTGTTCTCGAAGTGTTCGTTGGGAAACATTTGTCTACCAGATGTCGATAATGGGTGGTATACACGGTGACATCGGACGCGCAGGTACCGTTGTCAACCGCTACTCATGGGACAATACGGTCATAAACCGCACCTTGGCGGAACACACTGGCCGATCAGCCTGATTAATTTTTGGGAACCAGACGTGGCACACAAGCCAATCCCTTCACTTTTTACCTAAATGTGCCAGATATAGGCCTGCGCCGTCTTCCCAGCAAATTCGAGACGGATCCCGTATCTCTCGAGTAAAAACACGCGCTTCAATTGCAAAACAAGAGCACGCGTTGACCTGTTCCGTGCGAAAGAAGGTGGGCCTCGGAGAGGAGATACGTATTGCTGTGAAGAGAGCCTCGTCAAGGGAGTGTCCGCATATATATAATAAATTCGTTTAATATATATATATATAAAATAAATTAATGTTTTAATAAATATGTATATGTGTGGTGTTTTTCCACGCAGTAGATCATATAGTAGATATTTACGTTAAAAATTTATTATATATATATACATATATTTATAGATATATACACATATTTATAGATATATTAAATTTTTAACGTATACATTTACTGTAGGATGTACTTCAATATATATAGTGTGTGGTGTGTTGCCACAGAGTTGGCGATGTTTCCCATTCGGAACGGGAAACAGAAATACAGGCACTAGACACTCGGGCGATGTGGCTCACCGTCCACTTGAATACAGTTTTTCGGGAACATGTGGCCAACAGTCATTTCTAGAAGGCCGTTTGAGGCAAGGGTCGAGTTGCTGTATCCCACAGCGATTGTTGCAAGTCGCCGGATACAGGTTCCGGCGACTTTCCCAGGTATATTCGTATCTCTTTACTAGGGCTGTAGCTGTGGACCGGGAACACGAGATACCCGGGTACCCGGGTACCCGTGAGATACCCGGGACGAAGAAAATTCCCGGATAAGCGCTACCCGGGAAAACTACCCGAGACTCTCGAGAATCTCGAGAACTTACAGAGTACAGAACGTAATTCTGGAGCGATGCCTGTCAGAGAGATGCCGTCTGGCACCCTGTGGCGAGGTCAACCCTCTGCGGTACCTCACCGAATTTTATGGCTTTCGACCCTCGAAGGGGTTCGAATAACATTAAGAAGTGAGAAATGCCCAGGATTTCCGCATTTCTCATCAGATCTTTGCGAAAACGACGCCAATCGATTCCTTATGTTTCTCCGATGAAAATAATACCAAGAACGACGTAATTTGGACTATAATGAAGGAAATTCCATGAACAAATGTTTTTCATTTGCAGATTCATTTCGTTAAAAATAGTCTGATTTACATGAAATTTGGTATGATTTTCATCGGAAGAACATAAGATATCCATCGGTGTCACTTCCATATCGATACGATAAAGAGTTAAGAATTATTTTATTTCTGAATCAGGTATTATGAATCCTCGGCCGACCGCAGCGAATCGAGGTCGGCCCCCCGTACTCGAGGGTAAAATATTCATTACAGTATATTAAGAAGCTATTTAATGTTCATCGTATCGAAATGGAAGTGACACCGATGGATTCCTTATGTTTTTCCGATGAAAATCATACCAAATTTCGTGTAAATCGAGCTATTTTTAACGAAGTGAATTTGAAATTATGCAAATCATTTGTTCATGGAATTTTCTTCATTGTGGTCTGAATTATGTCGTTCTTGGTATTATGTTCATCGGAGAAACATAAGGAATCGATTGGCGTCGTTTTCGCAAAGACCTGATGAGAAATTCGGAGCTGGAGATTCCTCACTTCGTAATGGGTATTCCTGTCTCCCCGGGGGTCGAAGCCTTCGACTCGAAGGCCATGACGCTCAGTGTGGCTTCAATTATGGAACGGTATTCTATGAGACCTCGAGAGTCTCGAGTATCTCGGGTAGTTTACCCGGGTAGCGCCTACCCGGGAATTTTTTTTCTCCCGGGTATCTCACGGGTACCCGGGTACCCGTTCTCCCGGGTATCAACAGCTCTACTCTTTACCCTTAAAGGACGAGTCGCCAGACACAGTTGCCGGACCCAAGTCGCCGGATAAAAGTCGCCAGATACAAGTCGCTGGCGACAAGTCGGTTATCCCACCGACTCGCCAGCGACTCCGGCAAAGTTGCCGGCGATTATCGCCCAGTCTATACGAGCCTTAAGAGTGTATAAGGAGTGGCGTGCAGCGTCGTAAACACAGGTTGAAATAACTGGCCCTTTTCGGAAGCCAAGTGCCTAGAAGATTTAGGTAATTATTTCAAAACAAATCTAAATGTTGGCTGACTAAAATAGTGATCGATGTAATAGTTGTGGCCGGAAAGAAAAACTAATTAGGCTGAATAAGAAAAAACGAGTATTTGACTGTTTATTCTTTACAAATATTAAAATGAAGTTTTTGTTTATTCATCATTCACTGCTGTATTCATTTGCTTTGCTAATCGCCAGTTGGTAATTCACTGTTTGTTTGACGTGATCTTTACTTGTTTAGCGTAAATAAATGAAATTTCCATAAATTTGTAGTTGTAAATAAGTTCCGCTCTCTTCTTTGGTATTTTTTCATGCATGATTAAGTGGGTCATCTCTCCCAAGGAAGCAAACCACCTCTCCGTTAGGACGAGAGCGATATTTCCTAGTACCACAGCAGTGGTGATCATGATTTCAGTTTTCAACACGATTTTCAGCAAATATTGTCTTAAAGCAAATATCGACCAGCTTTTCTGAATCAGCATAAAATTCTGAACATACTAGGTTTATTGGAGCGCAGCTCCTATTTAACATTTGCGGGGCTCAAAAATTGCGCGGATCCTGCGGGATTGCGGGATCCCTAAAGGTGCAGTTCCACGGCGCGTGGCTCGGCGAGCTTGGCGCGAGACTCGTCCACTCCCGCGCCGTGGGAACGCTCATGGCTCGCCGGACCTGGGCGAGCCGAGCCGACTCGCCGACCCACGTTGAACTTCACTTTAATGGGAAGCCCATGCCAAGCCCCGTGAGCGCGAGCTGCTGAATTCAATTGGCGCGGTGCTGGGTGAGTACTCATCGAGCTACGCGCCGTTGGAGTTCACCTTTACGCGAACAGCGATCGAGGGGAAATCGGCCCCCTTCAACGAGCCTTCAGCGCGCGAGAGAGAGCGAGAACGTTAAGAAAAGTAGCAGGCTCATTGGAGGGGCCCGATTTCCCCTTGACCGCTGTTCGCGGAACAACTTCAGACCGACCAATATTTCTGTCCCCGACCTTAGTAATGAAAATTGTAATTTCGATATTCTATATTAGATCTGTATGAAATCTAGAGACGCGGTAGCGTCTCGACGCCAAGTACAGGAAAGACACCCTGTATATGTCGACTGTCGCTACCGCTATCATTTACTCGTCGCCGGGCTATTCCAACCTAACCTGAAACTTATTTCATTAATATCTCATGACGCCTGCAATATTTTCTAAATTTAAAGGCATTTTTCTTATGTAAACCGTATATAAGCTTTCGAATAAGACCAAATTTCAATAAAAGCTGTCCACGCATCACAGAGATATCATAATATCGTCTCATGAATCAGTCGGAAACGGTAAGATTTTCTTCTCCTTATCCTTCTCCTTATCCTTCTCCAAGCGAAATTTTCGTCAACATAATACGTATACGCGTTACACGCACACCTTCAGCCAAAAGAAACTAGTGTATGTTTCGTTCGTCGACTCTCGGGATCATTCGGCAGGGATCGGCGTCCGTCATTTTACATATACGTGTACTATTGAATTATAACCTACCAAGTGTCAATCCGTCATAACCTGCCAAGTGTCAAATAAGGTAAGTTGTCCGAATTTGAAATATCACGAGTTTTTACACTACATGGGAGACTGAATGATTGTCTCAATTAACAAGGTGGGTCACCAAAATTTTTTAATAGATTTTTTATGTAGACTCGCAGACTTGGAAGTTGTCCGGAGAAGGTTCGACAGAGAAGCATCTTCTTTCGCATAAGTATCTGGAAATTTGTACCCTGCATGTACAAAATATATATTATAACAAATTGCATTGCATTTAAATTGACAGATATTTTTATTATTCCAGCAAATTATTTTTAATTTAGAGTTTTTATGTAAAGCTTATAGAAATGAAGGGGACGCACAGGACTTAGATAAAAATGAAGGGGACGCACAGGCTTGGATAGAACTGAAGGGAATGCACAGGACTTGGATAAAAATGAAGGGGACGCACAGGCTTGGAGGTTGTCCAGAGAAGATTAGATAGATAGACAGAGCATCTTGTTTCGCACAAGTTTCTGGAAATTTGTCAAATAAGGTAAATCTACAAAATTTGTCAAACGACTTAGCGTTAAGAATTATTAAGAAAATAGATTATGGGGGACGGCTTGCAATGTAGAGCAAGTCACATTAGTGAAGAAAGTACGCTGAAAACACATATCCCTTGATGCTTTTCAATCTTTTGTGAAAGACATTTGTAATTCAATCTTTTGTGAAAGACATTCGTAATACTTTAACCATACGCTCTCACCTCCTTTAGCAGTCTCTACAATTACTATAGCAAAAGGCCACCCTATTTCTATATTTCTATATAAATTCTACGTTAAGTCGTATAATTAAAAAAAAATGTGGCTTTCATATATTTACAGATAATCGAAACAGAAGATGATGTAGTGTGATCTACGTCAGGCTATGTACACACAAATTTGAAGGTAGGGTTTTGCACATGCAATTATTCATTCAATGATCTTGACATATAAGCACGTGTGATAATTTATAAATAATTAGTAAATGTGTTCTATTTCAGTTAACGATGCAGACGAAGAGAAAGTAACCCGCTGCACGAGCAAATGTAATAAGCATATTTTCATGTGCACGTGTAAAATAAATAAAAAAACTTTAAAAAAGTAAAAAAAAATTACGCCAAGTACATGAATTATCTTTGTAAAAAGAAGTGAGATCCCCATAAAAAACTTTCAAAAAGTAAAAAAATTACGCCAAGTACATGAAACAAATAAATCACAAAAAATAAAAGATAATAATATAAATCACAAAAAAAATAGAATAAAATATATAATATCACAAAAAAATAGAAGATAATAATATAAATCCCCCCAAAAATAGAAGAAAATATACAATATAAAAAAAGATGTGAAATCAAAATGGGCTGCAAGTACATAAAGGTGCTTTCCAATGTATTAAATAATATTAAGCAGATATATTTTTATACAAATAAATATTTTAATACGAATAAATATTTTATTCAAAATACTTGGCGCTGCGAAACCGAAAAAATGTTAATTGGCTTAGTATTAATAATTTACAATAACTCCCATACAATCTAAATTATATAAATATATACATATACATATTACAAACGCAGTCAGATTTATTCTACATATATTTAACTCTAATATCGTACGTAGCATATGCAAACGCACACATACACACATTCACGAACGCACGCACAAGAAAGAAAGAAAAAGATTAATGCAATTTATACATATGTATTCAGTTTAGCAACACCAATTCGGTGAGCAGCGCCAAGTATTTTGAATAAAATATTTATTCGTATTAAAATATTTATTTGTATAAAAATATATCTGCTTAATATTATTTAATACATTGGAAAGCACCTTTATGTACTTGCAGCTCATTTTGATTTCACATCTTTTTTTATATTGTATATTTTCTTCTATTTTTTGGGGGATTTATATTATTATCTTCTATTTTTTGTGATATTATATATTTTATTCTATTTTTTGTGATTTATATTATTAGCTTTTATTTTTTGTGATTTATTTGTTTCATGTACTTGGCGTAATTTTTTTACTTTTTTATTATTACTGTATCGGCAAGATTCTTCTCCCAAAAATGAGTCGTACATAATGTAAAATTAGTTTCCTGAATTCTGAAGAGATACGAATTGTGTATTGTTAAAAATAGTCCTAATGGTGGTCGTATTTGGATTTATTCTTACCGGAACAGCTTTGCCTATCGAGTTGTAGTATCCTCATGCATATGTAATAAACAATATAGAAGTGTAAATTTTCATTCGGGTCGGCACGTGCTCAAAGTGCGGCGGGAGCTGGATAACATCGTGGCAGATCGACGGACTTAAAGAAGTATTTTTAAAACCTTGTGGCACAAATATACAATTATAACCATTTAGCCGTAACCTTATGCGCATTAAAGATTAATAACTTTATTTCAATGTTTATAAATGTAATCGACATGCCATAGCTATTAGTATGAAGCCTTTAAACCCCTACAACAGCATTGCCGGCAACAGTTAGCCATTCACATATTTTCCATATTAATCAGCTTTATAAATGCTTATTGCTTCTTTGATCATTCATGAAATAAATTAAATAGTTGTAAACACGAATGAGATCAAAGCTATTGCATTGTACTGGCAACTGTCGACATCAGATATATTTGATATGCCAACGGCAGTGAGATGTCTATTTCATTTATAAAGATTATTTAAATAATGTTATTATTTATGTTATTTTAGGCTGCAATAATATATATATAATTGCAAAGTCTCGTTCTCAGCATTCGGTCACTTACGAAGAAACGTTTTAGTCAAACAAATCGCTAGAAAATTCGAGTAGCGTAGTGGTATTTCCGAAAAAACGTTCAACCAGAATGATTTGCGAAAATCACTCGAGGATAACATTTTATTTTGTCATTCAAACGGTGAAGCTGAATCATTCGAAATAAGCTGATTAAACACATTCTTGCAATTGACTCTCAACGTTTGCAGGGTTTACTAACCATTCGTTTAATTCAGTATAGTTTCACTACAATCGTTAAACGAGTCGAGACACATAGTGACAAATTGTTACAAACGTTTCTAACTCTTACAATTCGCTCTACCCATTTGAAGAACCAATACCATATTTAATGATAAATTCTGCTGGTTTTTAGAAAGTTAATAAATGTAGACAATGGGCGAAATTAATTTTAGGATCATGATTTTTCAGGATTACAGTTCGAACTATAGTAGTTTTTATATTATGGGTGTATTAATTATTCGAGGGGAGTAGCGAGTTAACGCCGCACAGTGGCGAATTTGCCCCAAAACCTGGCCAAAAATAAAATATATCTAATTGTAAGGTAAATTGTTCAAGTGTTTTATTATAATATGACTCTAAGAAGATAAAAATGTAATTTTTTAACGTTAAATATTTAATTTGTTATGCTGATTTGAATTAGAATTCTTATCCGGCTTGCGGATTAACCCGAGGCTGACTCAGGGTAAGCGTTTTCCTTCATAACTTAAGAACCTTTGAGTAATTATTTTCATTCGAGTAGCTTGAAACCCTGAATTGAAGTGGGTAATTAGGTATGTATGCACTTAAAACATTCAAGCAGCTCAAATCATTCGAGAAGATCGAATTTTATCAAGGTCGTACGAATATTCAAGCTATTTGAAATATTACTCATATAATGGAGTACTTGGATCGGTTCGAAAAAAAAACGAGATTTAGTCGGATTGAATTTCAAGTACTTGAATTTTTCAAGTATTGGCAGTTCTACTTAGTTCTAGTGCAGTGCGAATACACTCCCGGCGTGTCTCCGTTTTGAACTATCTAAATATTATTGTCCGAAGATACACTTCGCGATCCCTGGTACGCCGAGCACGTAGTCGCAAGTGTAACGTCCGAGTGCCACGAGGCAAATGTGAGGTCGCTGATTTCGGCGAAAGAGCGGTTTTCCTTCAAACTAAGATGGTAGAGATTCGCGTGGCATTCGGTAAAATATTAAAATCTATAGGCTTTTATGTTTACAAAAGTTTATTGAAGCCAAACTTATCCTAGTTAAAGGACAATTAATATTTATAAAGGAGTTATGCTTATAGATTAGGGTTTTTGGCGGGAGGTTATAAATCGCATGAAATAGTGCGGGTTTTACCAGCTTCAATACTAGTTTTAAATATGATAGAGCTTCTCCTGAGATGAACGCAGTCGCCACTCCCTATCGTACAGGTAAGGTTAGGTTAATCTCGCTTGCTTTCGGAGTGTTTTAGTAGTTCCCCGCAGGGTAGCATTTCTATGTTTCAAAGATGCGTTGTTAAACGGTGCGAGATTCAATCTCTGGAGGAGCATGAGATTCACTGAGGGACCAGTCGCTACCTACTAGAACAGGCATGCTCAGTCGGGAGCCGAAGACCTCCTTAGATTCTGGGACCCGGGTAGCTACCGACCGCAGAGCTATTACCTTGCAGAATCTAAGGAGGTCTTCGGCTCTCGACTGAGGATGCCTGTACTCGAGCGAAGGTGTACAAAGAGCCTCTCGGAGCCGGATACCTCTTTGGGATTCTGAGCGCCGGGTCAGAGCCGAGTGCGGCGCTGTTAATGTGAGTTCCCACGGCGCGGGGCTCGGCAAGTATGGCGCAAAACTCGCCTAGTCACGCGTCTTCGCCTTTAGGGTAGACTCTGACTATGAGTCGCCTCGCCTCGGCTCATTTTATTCTTTCTATGCTTTTCTTATGTAGTTTGACAATTTGACTCACACAATTTGACCCCGACCCGCGGATTCTTCCTTGAGAATATTTTGAGGAACAGAGGCGAGGCGTAGTGTGAGCCTACTGAATTGACGACTGCACAGGAAAAGGTACCTGAGCAACTGACCAAACACATGAACCGAGGCAAGCTCACAAGGGGACCTTCAGGACTGTCCACCTCAGAAATTGTTTATACTTAGTATACATGAAGGTCTTCACTCGGACTTTCATTTCCCGAAGCAGTAAGGCGCACTTCCCATCCAAATTCGAGAAAATCGACTTTGAAAAATGTGGAGTTACCTTATATGTATTTGATAAAAATTCATGACCAAGGAGCAGCGTGGGTCAGTGCGTAGCGCTCCCGACTAGCAAGCATGAGGTCGTCAGTTCAAATCTCACTATTGGCACTACTTTTTTTTTTTTTTTTTATTCATTTGCATACCTACACCTTTCACATGCAAAGTTTATAAAATTCATGCTAATTAACAGATATGTAAACATCTGTTATATGTATGGGTGCTCCACCTCCCAGGAGATGGACATCACTTTCAATTAAAAACACACATCTTATTTAAAAATGTCTCTTGCTTGAAAAATCGTACAGCCGTTCGCCACTATCTCGTTTTCAAGTTCCATTTTCTATTCTACGTGTTTTATTTTTGGACGAAAAATCTAATTCATTGTAAATATTCGTATTTAAAAATTAATATGTGCAATAAAAAGTACGATTTTTCAAGCAAGGGAGGTGGAGCACCCATACATATAACAGATGTTTACATATCTGTTAATTAGCATGAATTTTATAAACTTTGCATGTGAAAGGTGTAGGTATGCAAATGAATAAAAAAAAAAAAAAAAAAAATAGTGCCAATAGTGAGATTTGAACTGACGACCTCATGCTTGCTAGTCGGGAGCGCTACGCACTGACCCACGCTGCTCCTTGGTCATGAATTTTTATCAAATACATATAAGGTAACTCCACATTTTTCAAAGTCGATTTTCTCGAATTTGGATGGGAAGTGCGCCTTACTGCTTCGGGAAATGAAAGTCCGAGTGAAGACCTTCATGTATACTAAGTATAAACAATTTCTGAGGTGGACAGTCCTGAAGGTCCCCTTGTCAGATAACTTTAGGTAGGGAAAAACCGAGACGACGCGAGCCTAGATGTGAGTGCGAAAAGGAGTTGCGCCGATAGGAGGCGAGGCCAGGCGTAGTGAGAGCCTAGGTTTAAGGTGCAGTTAGACGGCGCGTGGTGGACCGAAAGCAGGGCATGATTCCTTAAACCAGCGCCGGTCAGGCTACCGTTTTCAGGGCATGGGCAGCCGCATTTGCCCGGGGCAAACGCTGCGAGCAAAGCTCGGGGCAGTGACGTCAGCTATCGTTAGAGCGGAGTGGGGAGGAATGGTTGTGGCGGGAGTACAGGCTCGTAGATGCGTAGGGAGGCGACGGTCCTTGTTCATCCTAGGCATCTGTACCGTATTGCCCGGGGTGGCGTGGCTTGCGCGCCGCCAGCAAGTGTTTGCCCCGGGCTGTCTGACCAGTTGCCCTACGCGGCAACTCCTGAACGGCGCTGCCTTAAACCAAGGATGAGCTATAGCGGGTAACGCAGCTATCCTCGGATAAAGTGGCACCGTTAGGACCCATCGCAGCCTCAGGGGGCCACTGCATCGGCATGTCCTCCCCGCCAGCCGAATAACTACTTAACTAACTAACTAACTAGACGGCGCGTGGCTCAGCTAGCTTGGCAGTAGACTCGCCGAGTCCCACGCCGTGGGATTGCTCATGGCTCGCCGACTCGCCGAACCTGGGCGAGTCTGGACGAGCCGAGCCGGCTTGTCGAGCCACGCGCCGTCTAACTGCACCTTTACGTTGCTATAGTCTGATTTTCGAGAGTTGAGACCTGAGGCGGGTTCCTCGGACGGAGCGTGGCTTAAGGAGGAACCAATGGTACGCTACGGATTGCGTGCGGCGTTGCCACGTTTTGCGGCAGATCGGCTGTCTTTTTCTATCTTCAAGCGTACCTGCGCCTCTCCCATCGGCTCGGTGAAAACAGCCCCTGCATCTACCAGCCACGCACCTAAGTGCCTCACCGAATTTTATGGCTTTCGACCCTCGAAGGGATTTGAATACCATTAAAACGTGAGAAATGTCCAGGATTTCCGCATTTCTCATCAGATCTTTGCGAAAACGACACCAATCGATTCCTTATGTTTCGCCGATGAAACTAACACCAAGAACGACGTAATTCGGACCATAATGAGAGAAATTCCAAATATTTAACTTATAATACATTATGTTTCGAACTTATTTTAATGTGAATAAATATAATTATTTTTGTAGGATATAATAATGTGCTTTGGTATTTTAACTTATTTCTTTATAATACAATACGTATATAAAATTTGGAAAGAGGGATAGTTTATTATTGAAGATACCGCTGGATGTTTGCTCCTCGGTATGTTACGCTAGAGTAGGTACTTCATCCGCGAGAACGCGTCGACAGACACGGACGCAAACGATCAAGTATCAATAAAAAAAACTGAGGCACTCGTCCCCGAGTTTTTATTGTAATCTGATCTAACGCCATCGAGTCCGGCTACAAGCTCGTTGGTCTCCTGTTCGTGGCGCAGCGCAAGTTCGGGGTGTTGAGCGATTCCGGCGAGATCGCTTTTTGTGACAGAGCAAACGAACGAGAAGTGTAAGGCGATAATTATTGCGGAAGCTATATGTATGTAACAATGCGATTGTAAAGTGGAATTTTTATATTTTCTGTTTCATTTTCGTCGCAGTATCGTAACTTGTCACAAATGTATATGACCGTGATAAAAATAAAACAGAAAATATAAAAATTTCACTTTTTAATAGTGTAGATGATTTAACCTCATACATATGCTTATTTCACTCTCTCGAGTGAATTAATTGAACATTAAACCTTAAGCAATTATTAAAGTATCTAATCACTTAAACCCCCAGAAAAATATCTTCACCCGTTAGAAAAGACAAGTAAATTACTTGAGGAATTAAATTTTTCTGTGTGGTGATAAGGTAACCAGTAGGGTGTGTCAAATTTTTCAATGTTTTAATTTCAAAAACGACTAGTGGAAAAACGGTACAATTTCAGGTTTTAAATTAACCACTACCTTTAAATTTTGTGTACTACATTATTTACCTATTTGGAATTTCATTCGAAATTATAGAAAAATGCGAAAATTGTTAAAATTATTAAAAAAAAATTTAATAAATGAGCTTATGAACCGCAACAGAAGCAAACAAGATATCGCTTCTTTGGTGGACTTTGTTAAATAGCATTAAATTTACTACATAGATGACATACGGCTAGATCTGTTGCTAAAGTTACATATATTTTCATTTTGTAATAAATACAAATCTCCATACATTTTCATGTGAATGCACTAAATACTAATTTCCACATATTTTTATTCTCATTTTCATGCTTTTATGTAAGCAATACTCACTTTAAGCAGTATATACATATGTAATTTGTTGGTAAAATCTTACTTAATTTTCACTTCTTTCAACTGTGATTCGAAGTAGCTAAGCCTCACTCAAATCAATTTCTGAAGATAGTTTCAGATTCAGGATTAAAAACAGCATTACTATGTCACTAGTCGTTTTAAAGTTTTCAAAAATATTAATTTTACCCACAAAATCCACACACATGTTCTTCCATATTACCACGTAGGTACATAGAGTTAAGAATCCACGTAGGTGTGGGTACTTTATCCGTTTTGCATTCGTAATTGTAAAGCTAGAATGAAATGAGCCGGGTATAAAAGACTGCCCTTCCCTATCTTGAGACAAAGTCGAGGAATATCTGCAAGGTTTGCATCCAGGCGCATGACATTCCGGGACTCCTTGCTTATCTCGAGTGCAAAGATTACGCACGTCCAAATCCATTGTATGTGTAAGATACGTAGTCTAGCACCGTGGGGGAGAAGCCCTTAGCAGAACTCATCGCGGCGCCGCCCGTTCACACCCCAATGTCTATGGAAATCTGTGGAAATTAACATTGTTTTCTTCATTCCTCCGAAATTAGTACACTTGAAGTCTTTCTATTAAGTTTTATGAATTCCCCATTTTTTTTTACATCTCACACAAGAATTTTTATACCTATTTATTTTTTCTTTAAGAACAATTGCATATTGTAACTGGATCTCAAAGAAGAACAGACTCCATTATTTCTCGATTTCGGTGTTATATTTTCTTTAGGTTTATTTTAATTTCCTGACACATTGTTATTAAATATTCACAAATTATTTCAACACCAGCGCGTACAATTTGCTTCGACGCCATTTTTAAGTCAACCAATTTCAATTTAATGTCAATTTCATTGCAATTTGTAAACATTCGCCTTTCAATTTTGTTGCATCAACTGTATTTTTCAACCAAAGTGAGTCGGATAAGCGTTAATTCACTTAATTATTTTCGATGTATCCCGTTCACTCACCTTGTTGAGTGGTTCGAGCGAAGACCCGGCTATGCGTGAAATAATGAGGCGCTAACTACTTTTCCTTGCTCGGTTTATTGCGACCATTTGGCTCCGATCAGCACACATTAAAATGGGGGAGACTAATTCTAGAAATGTAAATTCTGATATGATGAAATTTATCGCTGATAAAAGCGATGTGTTTTTTGCTAAAATTCGCCAAATTTTTAAATTTCAATATTAAGGTCTAAAAATTAGTAGAAACATTGACAAAGACCAACATTCTTTTGCCTGCGGTGCGATACACCCCGCGCGGCCACGAGGGGTTAAAAGAGTAAGAAAGATTATTGCGGGTTAGGTGGTTGGTCGCGCTCGCCTTGAGGTTGTTAAATCCACGCTTCGTAGCCGATATCAAGATAAACGGAGGTAGCTAAAGTGACTCTACTCATTAAACGAGCCCGAAGGCTGTTTCACGTTTCTCTTAGATATCCTGTATAATATCTCTATCACTGTTCTCCACCGTCGTAGTTCCCTATTCTATTCAACAGCACTTGACGTTTTTACCGATTACCTACCGTTACCTTTACCTTCTCATAGTACCCTCCAAGTGACTTCTCCGGATCGATTGAGTTTGGATAATAGGTGGGACAGAATAAATATAAATGCCAATAAAGATCGAGGGGGCGAATAATGGCAAAGGAAAGGAGCATAGGTATACGAAGAAGGACGGAAGAGAGAGCCAGACAAAGAGGACGAGGGAGATTAATTCGATAGAACTAGTATCCGTGGATCTCTAAACCACCTCTGGGTAATGTATTGTCGGGGATAAACCTACTAATTTGAGCAAGTCAATTTATCGTCTGACCTGTCAGGCAGTGAGACAATAGCGACTGGCGTAACACAGATCAAGGTATTTCTGCGCCGATTAGCGGATTCCCTTATGCATGCCGCGCGTGTACCTGCAGGTTAGTTTCACTTACGATCATAGTCTTTCTGTGTACATACTGCCACGTAGGAGGTTTCTACGTATAAATACTTGGCACACACAGTGAATAGAACTATGCAGGGTTTCTTACACAACTGGGTCGAGATGTATCTTTAAAACGGTTAGGAATGGAAAATGCCATTACCTCAAATTATACACGTGGGGCATAATGCAGACACTAGATACATACTGTACATATAGTGTGTGTGTGTGTGTGTGTAATAGGTAGGGGAAAGGTGGGATAGTTGATCAGCGGAGATACATGATCACATCAGGTTTTTAATGAATATATTGACAATTTGTGCCTGCTGTCACGCTATGGTAGTAATGTTTACATTATCGCAACACTTCACGTTGCAGTTTTCTTTTGGGAGCATAGAATAATGTTGTTAGAAGCTTCGATCTTATTTGCAGCCAAAAAGTAAATATATCGGTCTGCTTGTTCTTCCTCCTTTTCGAGTAAATGTTGCATTTTCAACGATTTGAAGTATACTAAGTAAAAACGGCATTTTCTGGTCTATTAATGCTATTTATTGATTGATCTAAATATTTAAGGTAAGTTCAATTTTTCATCTTTTTCAAATCGAGTGCATTGAGGGATACTTGATCAGTGTGTGAGGTGGGATACTTGAACAGCTGAAAATGCTTTACAAAAGAACCATAGAACGGCAATGAAACAGAAAAATACGGCAAAGAAAGTGAGAAGGAAAATCTTTTCCTCGTCATCATCTTAATCAGATGATATCTAAGTGAAATGTCTTTTAAGAATGCATTTATGTTGTTTTATGTCATAGAGTTTAATTCTTCGGTTTCAGTTTTTCAGTAATTCCTTCAAGTTTGTTATAGTTTACTTTCTTTTTATGATATTCCCTTTATTTCATGTTATTGACGAAGATAATAAATACTTTTTAGAAAGTTAATGTCTTATTTACTCTTAAAGTTCACTGATCAAGTCTCCCTAACCGTTTGATCAAGTCTCCCCTTCAGTGGGGGATACTTGTGCATAACTGCACTGCCAGAAAATGTTGAAATTCTGTCATTAAAATTAGTTTTCAGCTCTCAAATTTGTCAAAGTATATTGAGAATACTGTAAGAATCACAACTTACATAATTAAATACAAACAAAGCAAACCATTATTATTATTTTAATGAAAAAGCAAAACTGTGATCAACTATCCCATCTTTCCCCTACATTGCGTAGTATACTGTAACAAATAATTCAACTCGGTATATATTATTTCGCGATTGTTTGATTATTATTATTATAAAAATCTAACCATACGAAGAAGGTAAAAAGAAAAGAAAGATAAAATAAACAGACGTTCATGAATAAGTTCATACATACCAGAGAAATATGAAAAAGGGAGATTTGAGTTGATTATTTATTTTCAACTAGCATGTCCCGTGTCGGCTTCGCCCGACTTATTAGCATGACTGATTCATGTTTATTAAAATTAATATCTTTTAACGTAATTAAGTACCTATTTTGAATAAAAGCTTAATTCCTCCTAATTAGGGATGAACCGATCCAAGTAAATACGAGTAAATACTCGATACTTTCCTTTCGATACCGAGTAATTTTAGTATCGATACCTTCGGTGGCGATACCTATTCGGAATCGGAAAAAAGTACTCGTATCGAATGGGGCGAGTATCGACATTCGACATGAAAGATGAAAGCGAAGATAGGTATTGGCAAGGAAAACTACCACCGCAGTAATGATGACGCTCATGTTGCGTAACAAATAGAGACACTATAATAAGTCTCGAGTAATAAATATGGAAGGCGCAGGTACACACTTTACCATATGTTTATATGGGACCAATAGTATAAAAGTTTATTTAAAAGTCATTTCTTACAGTAAAAATGTTAACAATACATTTAGACACAATATTGGAATATGTAAAAGTATGTAATATGAACAATTTTACTTGCCCCACTTTTTGGCACTTTATGAAAACTTAAATTGAGATCATTGTTCATTGTAGCGTTACAATTTGCTACACAACATTTTTTTCTGCGTACAGTTCGTCGATACTGTGAAAATTGATAGACCGCAGTAAAATTTATAAGTGTGGCATATAAAATGGCGGTCGGGGCCTTCAATTCGGAACACGATTTTAACATGCGATACATACCGTATTTTTATATACTTAATATAATAGAGATCAGTGTCTACATCTCCTGTTTCCATGCCGCGAAACGACTGTATATTTTTCTTTCTATTTCGTTATATAAATTAATTATTGTAGACTGCCTCTTACTTATTTAGTTACTTAGTTATATGTTTCGTTGTAACTAAAGAGTACTCCCCGTTAAATAAAAGTAAAATAAAATACATCTTCGTTAATAAAATTATATTAATAAAAAAGAACTCTGTTATACTAATTTCCATTCGATACAAGTAAGTATCGATACTTTTGCTTCGATACTGAGTAGATACCGATACTTTTTTTCGATACAAGTAATGAGTAAAAGTATCGATACCTTGATGGTATCGGTTCATCCCTACTCATAATATTTCGGATAAAATAACATTCTTGGTAAGATAATTTGATCACACGCGGGACATAGTAACATCCAAGGACGGTACGGATAAATCTACAAAAGCAATTTGTACCCTGACGATCATTCTGACATATATATCCGCGGTAATCCAGTTCTCTCGCGAGAAAGCGCTCGAGAAGCTTCGCCACCTGGTGGTAACATCGCGGTACTGCTACGGGCGAGGTATCGCGCGGGCCGAATATGCGCATGCGCGCGCCAAGTAGACTGTCGTATACACGGGTCACGTGGTCTGCAAAGCAGCCGTACACATGAAATGTTTACATATAAATTACATGTTAATAACGCGTTTCTGAGACATGCTACATAGCCTATGTCCGTCCTAGAGTATGCAGGAATAACGTGTCAAAATTTGAGGAAGATCGGTTCAATAGGTCTTGAGTTTTGCGCGAACATAACAATCGGCTCTCTCTTTATATAATAGTATATATATAATATATATATAGTATAGATAGATAGATAGATAGATAGTTACAGAGCATTTCCATTTATCGGTGAGATTTCGAGTAGTCGTAGTGTTAATAACCATTATTTACTCGACACAGCCGGGCTGCTCGGAACACATCCGAGGTGCTCCAATCTATCGAGCTGCTTGAAACAATACTCGGCTCTTTCGAGCCGCTCGGTGCTTTCGTGTCGCTCGGTTTTTGCGAGCTCTGGGATCGGTTAGGTTACTCGAGCCGAGTCAGGCTCGGCCTGCTTGTTTTCATTACTCGAGCAGCCCTAAGTTTCAAGTATTGTTTGAAAGTGGTACTATTAGGTAGCGGGAGGATTCGGCCGAACAAGCCTGTCACCTGAACTTGCACGAGCCACGACCGTCAACATTTTCAATGGCGTCGCCGTGTTTTCACGCCAAGGAAGAACCATCCTGTGCAAGAGTGACGTGTTGTCACATCGATATCTTCTGGAATGTATCGAAAGTACGGTCCGAGAGTTCGCAAATGTTTCCATTGAAAGCAACGTGACATTGAAGATCGCTTCATACTCTACCGCTTCAGCGACACTTCGATCGCCTGGCAACCGAGCATGGGATAGAGTATATTTTCCATTACATCCTCATCGCAATATTGCCAATAAAATAGCGATATTCTACTCATGAAAATGGGTCTGAATTCAACCTCACTTGGGCTATTTTTAATTGAACGTAACATTGAACGGGTCGAAGGAATTCTGAAGTGATTCGATTTACGCCTAATAATTGGAAACAGCCCATATAAGGTCGCACTTACAAGAGAAGTTCGGCTACCCGAACATTCCGATTTTTTTGAAACTGTGCAGGTTTGTGGAGTGTCTCAATAGAAGTATCAGGCAAATTTTCCGTTTGCGCCCATTTCCGGTTCTTCAGGTTGGAAACACGCCTTAAAGGTTAACGTGTGATTTTCTACGTTCCTGTATATCTTGAAAACTATAATAGATATAAAAATATTATTAGAATGAAAACTTAATAGCTTTTTATGCCCTATAAAACGGTGTAAACAAATTGTTTAAAATTTGTAATTTAAACAAGAAAAAGTTCCCCACCAAAAATTTTAAACAATTCGATTGCGTAGTTTTATGCAGCATAAAAAACATTAAATTTTCTTTATAACCATTTTTTTATATCTACTATAGTTTTCAAGATATACTGGAAAATAGGAAAACACTCACTGACCTATAGAGGGTTTCGCCCTAAAGAACCGAAAATGGGCGCAAACGAAAAATTGCCTGACGCTTCTATCGAGGTCCCCTACAAACCTGCACCGTTTAAAAAAAATCGGAATGTTCGGGTAACCGAACTTCCTTTGTTACACATATTTTCATAGGAAAAATCTCGCCTGTCCCTTTGTAGTAGATTTTCTCATGAAGATGTAGTAGACAATATAGAAGTTTAAATTTTCATTAGTGTCGGCACGCGTTGAAAGACTTTTACGGCAGAAGCGACCGCTCGAAAACACCTGGCCGCCTCGAAGGGGCCATTTTCGAAACCCCGCAACAGTCAAAGTGTTGCGTTAATCTCCGGTGGGCGGTAAATTCAGGTGACTTAGCCTAATAATTCTCTATTGTCACTTACGTCTCGCGCTGATTGCAGAAACGGCGACCGATATATGTATTATTGTTAATTACAATTTTATTAATCTGTACGCCTCTCTCACCTGGGCCTCCAGCAGTGACCAAATTTCGTTATATAAAACTAGTGTAATGTGCATTTCGTGAATATGTATGATTATTATTCGGGTCTCCCTATGATAATCAGCGTAATTTCCATTCTCAGCTTTACCATGAACGCATTAAAATGTTGGTTCACCGTTCCGATTTGAATGTTCAGTTATATGAAACGAATAAGCCATACAGACATGGTAACTCACATAAATGAGAATTTCTGACGAGGCATTCGTCCGTCCCCACTTCCTTCGCCCCGTGCTTCTCCGCTTCCTCCACCCAACCGTTCCTTCCTTCCTCCTCTACCAGCCATGCCTCATCCTTTATTCTCTCAAATATACAGATTCGATCCGCGCAACCAGCTTGAAAATGGGACGTGTTAGTGACTGCATGTAATTATTCTAATGCGATGCACGGGCCAGGAGGTTACATTTGAATAGGTTTTGTTATGCCCCGTCTATTTCTTCCCCTACACCACGTTCTGCCAATGTGTGCCTTTCGTCGTTATTTAAAATTACTAATCAATGTGATGCGTTAAAAGAATAATAAGATAAAATTAATTACGAACATACTGGTTATATAAATAATTCTACCGGCGTTAATACAATTGACAAACTGTTAACTGAGTGTTCATACAACCTTGATCATTTTCGGGGTTAATATAATGGTATACAATAGTGTTTCGATGGAACAATAAAATTCCTGTTCGACAGTCGTGGCTTTCTGTCCCCGCCAGCAGGGGGACATCTCCTTCGGATTCAGCCAACCGTGAAACATAAGTCGCTGGCTCCTTGGGTCAGAGCTTCTGGCTGGTATTTACAAATAAGTCAGAGCATGCCCTACGATAAATTATCTACTAATGAAAAATTAAATTCTCATTTCTGGTTTTATTGCTATGAAAATATACCCGACATATTCGTCAGATTTTGCTGGTGAAAATAAGGCCAAACACGACATAATTTTGGATAATTCCTCCACTGTCATTTTTGGCAAAGCATACCAGCGTGTCGTTAGCGGTTTAAACGAAGAACAGCTCGGGACAGACTAAGCGAGAAAATGTAGGGCCTGCTAGATGTTAGAGCCCAGCTAGCGCCGGTACTACAGACGGGATCATAGCAGTAAAGGCGAATTTACATGGTTAATTTTGGTTGAAGAATGCGGTTGAATAAAAAAAATTGAAAGCAAAGTGAACAGCGTTAAATTACCATTCAATCAAAGTGTTCAACCAAATTGAACATTGAAGTTCTCATTTCTGTTCAACGTGGTTGTCCATTCGGGATGATTCGTCCAAATCGAGCGGGCTTAAACACGCATTTTGAAAATTGAAAGGTTTTATTTCAGTCTTGTTGTTTTGTGCAAGAAAATTGTTTTTGAAGGCAAGAAGACTATTATAATATACTACCCCATTTGTTATTTCGACGCATCAACAACGGCCTCGTCCACCAACGTCGACGTCTTCTCTGTTATTCTTTCCTTAGGTTTATTTTAATTTCCTTACCCACTGACATGAAATATTTACAAATTATTTCAAGAGCAAATTTTGGGGAACGACAAATTTTGGGACGCGGCAAATTTTGGAGGGCGACAAATTTTGAGCGAAAGAAATTTGAGAAGGTTTAAACACAGAGGTTTGAGACACCTTTCAAGACAATTCCCTTTTTTTTCATGTAGCGAATTAGCAATGACTTAGATGTGAGTCACCATATTGAATTAATTTTGAAATTGTCCCGACTCTTAAATTAAAAAATTTGATGATATTTCGTGGAAAGGACGGCAGCAGCTTGTTAGCCCAAGGGCGCCAAATCTTCAAACCCGCCCCTGCCTCTCTCATTCACTCTCATCCCTTCTTACTTTCAGTACTTTCCTTCGAATGCGACTGCCGGAAAAAACATAGAAGGGTGTAGCCGCGGTTTGAATCAACAACATCTCGAAAATTATGAGGCGCCGGAATGTAGGGCCATCCAGAATTCATGTTCATGCTCTGGTCCCGAGCTTGGAACAAGAATCACTTCGTTCCTTGAATAACTTGGTTTAAGCGCGATCAGAGTGTGGTCTTAGATTTTGTACAAATCAGTTTTTCGCTTAAATTCTTCAAACTACAAAATTCAGAACAAGCGTACAAGAACCTTCAGTACTTTACTTTACATTTTACATAACTATTTAGATTTACCTGGCGCGGTGTTCTGAAAACAACCCCTTCAAGGCGGTCAAGCCTTTCCCAAATAGCAGCTGTCCATGCTAGGAAAGTGTTGTCCCACACTTTGGACACGTGCCGACAGTAATGGAAATTTAAACTCACATTTCTATTACGTCTTTACGAAAGTACTGCAAGTGGATAGGCGAAATTATTCCAAAGAAAATGTGTCTACATTAGGGTGGTCCTTAGCTATAGGGGTCAAATTTTTTTTTGAGTTTTTTTTGTCTTACCCTCTTAAAATATGATAGTTGGTAAGAAAATGATATGTGCAAAATTTCAGCGAGATCGGACAACGGGAACCCGTGCCGCATTCAAGACGAAGTTTTAAAATTTCTATTATTTTCGTTAATTTCAATATAAATGTGTTCCGCCGTTTTAGAGGTAGTACTGAATATTTTTTAATGAAAATATAATGTCTCACATGCACATAATATTATCCAAACTTAACTTCTAACTACATATTATAAAATTAATTGTAATATCTTATAAAATATTACATATTTGCCAATACATGGCTTTCATTAAGGTTGATTTACTCGCATCTGGATAACATCGCCGATAATCTTCTAATACTTGTAAAATGAACTGCTTATTATTTTCATCTTTCGTTAGTAAGCTATTATATTCGGTGATTAGCTTCACGCCTCGTTCTGCACTGTCGTTAATTACTTTGAAATTCTTTATTATTTCTAAAGCATTTTTATATGTTTCATCGATTTCCCAAACTGAAGGGTCTTTTTGCAAAAATTCGGTACTTACCATATATGAAATCTAGAAAAAAAATTGCTACTTTGTGACGAGATGAAATTTTCTATGCCAATATTAATATAGTTTTTGACATCTTTTAAAACAATCTTTTTACTTGAAATCTCCGTTTGATTAGAATCCAAATTTTGGATCATACGCCTCTTTATATCACAAGAATGCGTTTCGTGCCTCAGGTAGCCGACACTGGTAACAGTATGGTTCAGATACTGCGATACATAGGAAGCTTAATGCTAGGCAAAATTTAAGAATATGAAATATATTATAGGAAGCAATATACAAATACTCCTGGTATATATCTAAGAAACTGTATTTTCATTTAAAAAAATAGACACACATTTTTAAAATAATGAAATACAATCATATCTGATATTGATGTAAAATTACTGTAATTTTACAACTTCGTCTTAAATGCGGCAAGGGTTCCCGTTGTTCGATGTCGCTGAAATTTTGCACATATCATTTTTTCACCAACTATCATATTTTAAGAGGGTAAGACCAAAAAAAAATCGGAAGTTGAAAATTAAGGACCACCCTAGTCTACATACGACCTTATCCGGGCTAGTTTCAAGCTGCTGTGGCACCACTATTGATTTTTTATAGATCCTGTGTGCATCATATTATTTCTTAGGTATGTGAAACCAAGAAACTTTTTATGTAACATTTATTAACTCTGTTAGTTTTCTAGCTATGTAATTAAATAACTTATTACAAACATTTGCAGTTTTTTTTTCAAAATCGGATTTCTCAAAAACCGAGGGTGATGGCGACAAACGGTTTGCGGATTCGTTTCCAGAGCACGAAGACCTATAAGAAACGGCTATTGAGTGTTACAAGTCCAGATGGCTGTCGAACTGTGTAATATGAGAAATTGAATTTTCTTTAATAGATGACTGAACCTAGGCTTCACTGTCGACTGAGCGATGAATTGCTGAGACAGCGAGGTAGTTATAAAGCAATTTCCGGGCTCGCTTTGTGTTTAAAGCAAATATTCAGGAAATATTCTTGGATAGCACATTCAATGCTGTCCAGAAAATATTGCCGTGAAAACATGCCAAGGCCACGCGTCCTTTGCGAGCCTCCTTATCGCGAACACACGTCAATACTGCTCAAAGAGTTAAAAAAGATTACTGGTCCCTAAGAATTTAACTACCGGAGCTATCCAAGTAGTTTGGAAATTCAAGCCAAGCTGAACTCACGTTAAATCAGGCGAATCGAGCCAAGTACCTACTCGAATATCTAAGTAGCTTAATCATTCAAGGAAGCTGGAAAAAATTCGGTCTTCTCAAGTGATTTGATCTGTTTGGAAATTTAACTACTTAAATCCCAGCTACTCGAATTGAAATAATTACTCAAATCTCTGTGAGCTACTTAAAACGTAACTAGCTACTCGTGTCGTTTCAAACTATTCGATTACTCAAGAGTCTTACAAAATGAATCGATAGAAGAAGAGGTTATTTCAATGAGAGAAGTGTTGCTACATTTATCTTAAGAATAAAGAAATGTAAAATATGTACTTATAGGGTTTATTAGGCATGGAAGTTAAATTTTGGTGATTCATGTAATATTCATATATTGTACTACCTATTTGTATAATATTTGGTAATTGTAGATAAAAGGTTACGCGTCACCGATTTTGACGACACTGAAATATGTTGCCAAGATCATCATTCTCAACAACTTTTCCCTATAAGGGAAAATTTCCCAATACCTGGACATTTAAGGTACGGCGGAAACACGTTTGAGAATTTTTCAGGTATAGGGTAGAAGCCCCAATTACTGACACATTAAGGACTGACTCTAATATTATTGCATAGTATCTGTATTTATTGACTAAAAGTATAAATTTTTAATTTTTTGTATTATGGTTTAATATGTTTACTTCATGAAAAACATTTTGTGGGTCTTAGAATTTCTATTTTTATATATAAATTCATTAATCTAAAAAACATATTTCTAGATCTATTACTGACACCTCTAAAACGTGTGTGACTGAATTACTGACACCCCAATTACTGCCAGCTAACCTAATACTGTTTATTACTCGTTTTACGGTTATGTCGTCTCATGTACATGAGCAACTACTGCTATGACAGTAATACCAAAATGCTTGAAACGCTTGTACCAATCACTATCACCCATATACTAATTAAAAAGGCTTAATTAATCGATATATATCGATCGTTGTGACTTTCCATGATACTTATATTGTACTAAAAAATTATTGTTTATTATGTAAATAATTTAAATATAGTAATTATAGCCCTTTCTTTAGTGCCCTGTTTTCTCTTTCACTAGTAAGGAAGTCGCCATTTCCACTGTTGTCATCAAATTAAAATTTTGTATCGTCTTATAGAAATTAATGAAAAAAAATATTAAGTGGTGCATTTTCTAGCGTATAGATTATAGGTTGAATTACATAATTCTTTTTGCGTATGACTTTACAACGTTTATTTATTCGTTATTTTCAGTAAAATAGCTTAAGGTGACAGTAATTGGGTAGGTGTCAGTAATTGGGGGTTCTACCCTACAAGTCGATTTATATAAAAACGATTTTGCAATTACATGGGGCACCGTGTGTACTTTATCATTAAACAAAAAACAACATATTATTGGATTGAATAACTATGTGAAATATTGAAAATTCATAGTCCTTACAATGGCCCAATACCTGGACAGCTTAAGGGGTTATACCTAGTCAAAAGGCCGAAAAAAAGCGAATGTTTGCGATTCTTTTTTTGGAAAAACGGAAGCACATATTTTCATAGAACTTTTTGCACTTTAAAGAGCAACATTTAAAGAACATTTGGTAATTTTTTTGTAGAAAAATATTTACGTTTATAATAAAACTACAACGACATCCAAGAAGCCTTGTTAAAAACGGTGAGTAAGATATCTCAACAACCACTGCACCAATCTTTCTATAATTTTGTGTGCTTATTTTTTATATAAAAATCAATCGACTATCGTTCGCCTTTTTTTAAAATGTATATTTTCGATTTTATTAACGAAAAATGGCCGTGTTTCGCGCGAAAATCAGGACTTCAAACTTTAAATAGCCGCCATTTTATTTTAAATTAATATTTCGAAAATTCCCCCTCCGTCAGTCGATAGATACATTAATATACTAACGAAATCTTTTTTGTTTTTTGATTTTAGATAATCTGATTCCGAGTTGCAGTGCTCACCGCAAAACAACTTTTTATAAAAGCCTTCTTGGATATCGGTTGTAACTTTATTATAAACATAAATATTTTTTTACGAAAAAATTGTTCAATCTTCTATAAATGTTGCTCTTTAAAGTGCAAAAAGTTCTGTGAAAATATGTGCTTCCGTTTTTCCAAAAAAAATTCGCAAACATTCGCTTTTTTTCGGCCTCCTGACTAGGTATAACCCCTTAACTAGTATGACCCCGTGTCCCGATTTTACTGTCCCATTACCTGGACACATAATGAAACATCAGCAATTTGGATGTTTTCTAGGGAAATTAAATAAAAAAACAACACAATAATTTTTTCTTTTGGCATGTTTCTTCTGTATAAGTAATTTATTCAAATTAGTAAAAAAACTTGAGTAAAAAGAATCTATTATTGAATGACTAATTTTAAGGTTATGTGTATTCGTGTGTAACACAAGAATTTTACACATGAATTAAATATTACCTATCATTCAAACAAGATAACAAGAATACAAATTAATATTTGCTAAGATGTTAAATAATTATTTTATTATTGTGTCAACAATAACGCGTACTTATTTCACAGTTTGCACACATGGTCAGGTTTAGGGCCGTTGCGGGATTTCACTGTACCAGTAGATAGACACGCGAATAAAAAACTAATACGAACATTAATTTTAATCTTCCAATAAAAAAATAATACTACAAGGTACCATTTTTTTAAAAATGTATTAGTTGTACCAATATACTAAACATTATTAAAAATATTCGCTTAAGAAAAAGTGGAGACTGTTTAGCAAATCAGATAAGAGCAATACTAAAATGGTGTAAACTGGAGAGTTGAAGAAAATTTATTTTTATTACGATTGTTACAAGTTTACTAAGACAAATATGCATATGAATATATTTTATTGGATATTTGAGTAATTGAATAAAATAGTTCTTTTATCGATAAAGCGAATATTAAATGTAATAATCAGTATTATTTGCACTAGTGTCCAGGTATTGGGACGTGTCCAGGTATTGGGACATTTCCCTTACATGTTACCGCCGCTTGGCCTTAGTTTCCGAGAAACTCGCAAAAATATCTTTTAAATTTCCCGCCTTGATTTTAAGTTTGAGTTAGTTCGGGTTAGGTTGGGGCTAGGTTTAGTATAGAGAAATATAAATGCGCTTCATATTAAACATTATTCTCAATTATTATCAATAGAAAGTGGAAAAATGAAATATCTCGTCTGCGGCTCTCTAGAAACAGCATAGTGTCGTGGGATTGTATTATTATGTCTCTAATAATTGTATTATTATGAAGTAAAAAAAATATATAAAAACTTTTTAAGTTAAACAATTTATAAAATGCACTAAAAACTAAAAAAGAATTCTTTTCTTGTACTACAATTTCGACGGTGTTTTCCCACTTTAAATAAAATCGTGGAGCGGGATATTTCATAACAGAATATGAATCAATTTAATACAGCGCCACGATTTTATTGAAAGTGAGAAAACTCCATCGAAATTATAATACAAGAAAATAATTATTATTTAGTTTTTATTGCATTTTATAAATCGCTTAACTTAAAAAGTTTTATATAAATTTTTAATTTTTACTTTTTAGTGTTCAAGTTTTATTTCTGGTTATAGGCTGATTTCAAGTCGTTTGGATTTGTGGTTATGGGTTATATTTATCGATGACTGGGTAATTTTTTAAACCCCTCGGGTTTTGTTTAACGCCAACGTGTTCAGCACAAAATAATAAATTTTTCATTTTTTTCTTTTCATATTTCACTTTTTTTTATAAACACGCCTACAAAGTTTCAACACAATTGAACTGGTGGAAGTGGGTGAAAATTGAGTTGCCAAACTTGAGCCATACACCAAACATGCAGAGGATCGAAGCTAATATAAATCGTTTAATATGTCGGTATTTATTTAGAATCAGGAAAGTACACCTGTATTAATCGTTTCCGGGGTAGCGGAGCAAGTTGGGGGCATAACATTTTAGCTTCAGGTATTCAGTAGTTCCCGAGATATTAGGAAACAATTGAAGCGCTCTTGTAGAAAACACAGTAAGTGGCAAAATTAAAAAAAATTTCATCGCCAAATATTTTACGTGCCAAGGGTAATATTATAGTATAGAATTTCAATCCAATTTCCCTCCAACGCCACTTCTGTACAGAAAACAATATAAGAGCCAATTAAGCGATAGGTAAACAGTGCTTGAAAATTTAAAGGAATGGCACATCAGTTTTCTCTAAAACTAAAGGGTGGCACATACACTTTTTTCTACAAATATAATTCTTTTTTTCATGAATTTGAACTATACTAATTAAAAAATTCAAATTTCATGATGTATTTGCGTTATTGTATAGGTATGTCAGCATATTTAGCAATCAAAACAAATCAAATTTCGTAAATAATTTAAAGTCCGCGAAGTTTTTTCTCTCTTCTAAAAAAATTTGATTTTTGGCACTCATGTTAGTATTTTCTACAAGGCCTCTTCAAGTATGTTTAATTTTTTTTACACAGATTTAAACTGACCCAGTCGCGACCTGCCGGTTGGCCACCATTGCGTCCGTCTTCCGAATGTTGTTTAGCCTTTTTAAAATCGTTACTTTTAACGCGCCAAATAGGAGGTCTAATTTCAGGGAACGTTTTAAATATAGCAGAGTAAGTAGGTACATGCGGGTGGTTCTGCATACTGCAGGGACAGCACTTCGGATCATATATAATTCAGTAGAAAGTGTACTGCGAAGGAAAAACGTTAGTCAGCCACTATAAATTCTATAAGCAGCGAATTGAATCCCATCGTAATGTACATACATATACAGTCGTTTTCATTAAATCCACCAGTTTAATTGGGCCAGTCCATCTCCTTAAGGGTCGTTAATTAATATCGTTTACAAAGAGAATTTTCAAAAGCGTATTCAGTGCAAAAGCCGCTTAAAACCGTTCCTTAGAAGTTGGAAGTAAGAAACGTGTGCTATAATGACAACTTTTTGTTAAAAAATCAATCATAATTATTCGAAAATTCAATCATTATTGTATTAAGTTGTAAGAAGTTATTTTAAGTAGTTAGTACTTAACAATATATTGTTAAACTGTTTCCTCAGGAGATCAATTTTTATTGTCAAATACCTGTGAATAATAGCCGTTTCTATTTTTATTATCGACTGGATTACATATTGGGAAGCTTAGTGGAGGCGTGGCTTAGATTTCAGCGCTGTGGTGGTAAGTTGGCGAACTATTGAAAGTAGGTCCGGATCCAGGGGTGGGCACTACGTATATCAATCTGTTGGCAAAATTTAGTGGGCGGCACTTTCCACCACCCATACAGCACACCTCGTTGCAGCAGTATTGCAGGGACGTTGCTGCAATATTACGTTGTTGCAGGTTGCATTGCAATATTGTAGGAACGTTCCTGCAATATTGTCGTGCATTATTGGAGTGGCAATGATCCTACAATATTGCAGCAATATTGCAATTTCGTTGCCGTGCAATGTTCCGTTGGCAACGATGGTACAATATTGCTGCAATATTGCGCGCACATCGACGTGCAATGTTCCAGTGGCAACGGTCCTACAATATTTCTGCAATATTGCGCGCACATCGTCGTGCAATATTGTAGTGAAAACTTGTGGAAACATTACAACAATATTCTGAAGCAACTATGACTTTGTCAAAAATTTTCGAAATATGTACATGACGTCGAGTGGATTCTACGGCGTGTTTCATTTAACTGGATACGCACGGCTATATTGCCGAAGAGTTGCAGGATCATTGCCACAATTTTGCCGTTTCGTTGCAGAATCATTGCCGGAACGTTGCAGGACTACATATTCGTAATGTTGCCGCAACTTTGCAAAAATACACACCTGCAATATTGCGAAGGCGGACATAGGACTGAACCTGCAACGTCTCTGCAATGTTATGTTGCAACATTGCCATCTTGCACCGCATCATTGCAGAGACGTTGCTGCAATGTTATGGTGCTGTGTGGGCAAAGGCGCTGGGATCAATAAAGTTGAAAATATTTGGTAACAGATGGCGCTGATGAGATTATTTTGTGGCGGGGAGAAGAAGGAGAAGAAGACGCCGACCGCCATTGGAACGCCATTCTGGCATCACGTGTCGTACTGTACGCATCGCTCTGAGAGCATTTTGTACCTGAAATTGTTAAGGTTATTAAAACCATTTTTGTTAGTAATTGTGAAGAGTCATTTATTCGCCCACAAATGGATCTGCAACCTAGAGCAAAGTAGGCCTGCTCAGAATTCATATTTCTACCCTCTTGGGTGCCTACAATAGAACATAATCAGCGCAGCCCAGTGGCGGCGTCACTACAGCAATCAGAATATAATGGTTAGGTAATAATATTGCCTAACAAGGGAACATATGGAACCCGCACAGGCCGATTTTAACGGGGCTTTTGTATGAAGTAGTTATCAGAAAAATATTTTGAGACCAACATCTTACAAAAGCTCCATTAAAATCAGCGT
Organism: Andrena praecox; assembly: GCA_963932275.1. Classification (NCBI taxonomy): domain Eukaryota; kingdom Metazoa; phylum Arthropoda; class Insecta; order Hymenoptera; family Andrenidae; genus Andrena; species Andrena praecox. The sequence continues at coordinate 41,708,672 of OZ010731.1, forward strand.
GTGCGGGTTCCATATGTTCTTCTCCCCGCCACAAAATAATCTCATCAGCGCCATCTGTTACCAAATATTTTCAACTTTATTGATCCCAGCGCCTCTGGTGGAAAGTGCCGCCCACTAAATTTTGCCAACAGATTGATATACGGAGCACCCACCCCTGGTCCGGATCCCACCAAACTAGAATGCTGATAGACATTGGCCATTCGTATATAACGCGGGGAAGCGAACGTATCGCAGGTAGTACCTCATTATTTCGCGTCTGACTGGGGCTTCGTCCGAGCCGTTTGACGAAAAGAAACTACATAAAAGAGTGACATCCACAGAGAGCTAAACAGAGTTACAACAAGGGATCCTCGACCCACTTTCAGTTGAGGACCGGCAGTTAAAAGCGATAAACCGTGTACGCGACGTGACTCATCCACTAATGAAAAGTGAACATTTGAAATATTCACGAAGATATCACGATTGACGAGATGAGATTTTTACGACGAAAAAGCGTCTAATACGTTCCGTATTTTGGACTTTCCAGTCTCATTTATCGGTGCGGGAATTGCTCGTCACGTATTATTATATATGTAGACAAAATTGCGTCGTGTTTGGACTCATTTTTACGAGGAAAATCTCACCAATCTATGTATTGTAGTAGATGAATTATGTGGAACACTGGTTTTGTTGCTCTCGGCTGTCGACGCGCCGGCTGCTCGTCGGCGAAGAGTCGCTTACTTCGACCTTGCGACGCGCGACGTCCAAACGGTGGTGGGAATAGTGTGTATGCATAGAATGCGAGCACCGAGCGCGCAGGAGACACACATTAGTGCACTTGGAATCTGCAGGAGATTCCGCGTTATTTCCAATTTTCTGATCCTTAAATATAGGATAAGTGATACCTTCTGCTATAGTGATATAGTGAATTAGTTGGATGACAAAGAACAATAAGTACCTAATTAGCTAGGAGGCACACACACCTCTAAAAACTATTGAGTCCGGTTAACGAAACCATAAAAAACTTTACAAAAGTAAAAAAATTACGCCAAGTACACGAAATCAAATAAATCACAAAAAATAGAAGATAATTACAAAATAAAAAAAAGTTGTGAAATCAAAATGAGCTGCAAGTACATAAAGTTGCTTTCCCGCAGCGTGCAAAGGTGACACTGTGTAACGCAATGTAAGATTCGGTGCTTTCCAACTGCGCTTAATAATATTAAGCAGATATATTTTTATAGAAATAAATATTTCAATACCAATAAATATTTTATTCAAAATACTTGACGCTGCTCACCGAATTGGTGTTGTTAAACTGAATACATATGTATAAACTGCATTAATCTTTTTCTTTCTTTCTTGTGCGTGCATTCGTGAATGTGTGTATGTGTGCGTGTGCATATGCTACGTATGATATTAGAATTAAATATATGTAGAATAAATCTGACTGCGTTTCTAATATGTATATGTTTATGTATTTTAGATTGTAAGTGAGTTATTGTAAATTATTAATTTACTATTAATAAGACAATTAACATTTTTTCGGTTTCGCAGCGCCAAGTATTTTGAATAAAATATTTATTGATATTGAAATATTTATTTCTATAAAAATATATCTGCTTAATATTATTAAGCGCAGTTGGAAAGCACCGAATCTTACATTGCGTTACACAGTGTCACCTTTGCACGCTGCGGGAAAGCACCTTTATGTACTTGCAGCTCATTTTGATTTCACAACTTTTTTTTATTTTGTAATTATCTTCTATTTTTTGTGATTTATTTGATTTCGTGTACTTGGCGTAATTTTTTTACTTTTGTAAAGTTTTTTATGGGGATATCGCTTCTTTTTACAAAGATAATTTGCATCGGGAATGACTTCAGATAATTTTTAATATTATATTATCATCTATTTTTTGTGATTTATTTGATTTCGTGTACTCAGCGTAATTTTTTTACTTTTTTGTAGTTTTTATGGGGATATCACTTCTTTTTACAAAGATAATTTGCATAGGGAATGACTTCAGATAATTTTTAATATTATATTATCATCTATTTTTTGTGATTTATTTGATTTCGTGTACTCAGCGTAATTTTTTTACTTTTTTGTAGTTTTTTATGGGGATATCACTTCTTTTTACAAAGATAATTTGCATAGGGAATGACTTCAGATAATTTTTAATATATATTATATTATATTATATTTTTTGTGATTTATTTGATTTCATGTACTTGGCGTAATTTTTGTACTTTTTTGAAGTTTTTATGGGGATAAGCTTTACATAAAAACCCTAAATTAAAAATAATTTGCTGGTATAAAAACAAATCTCCATAAAAATTCTATTAAAAAATTTTGGCGACTTACCTTGTTAATTGAGACAATAATTCAGTGTCTTGTGTGGATTGTGGTGTAAAAACTCGTGACATTTCAGAAAATTTTGACAACTTTCCTTATTTGACACTCGCCAGGTTTATAACCTGACTGTAAGCTGTCAAAATTTGGAGTAGATTGCATAGTGAAGGTAACGTAATAGCGTAATAGCGTTTGACGAACGAAACATGTGTTAGTTTCTGGTGGCTGAAGGTGTGCGTGTAACGCGTATACGTATTATGTTGACGAAAATTTGACTGAAGGAGAATCAGAATCAGAAGAAAATCTTACCGTTTTCGACAGATCCCTGAGACGATATTATGATATCTCTGTTATGCGTGGACAGATTTTATTGAAATTTGATCTTATTCGAAAGCTTATATGCGGTTTACATAAGAAAAATGCCTTTAAATTTAGAAAATATTGCAGGCGTCATGAGATATTAATGAAATAAGTTTCAGGTTAGGTTGGATTAGCCGTTTCTCGAGTAAATGATAGCGGTAGCGACAGTCGACATATACAGGGTGTCTTTCCTGTACTTGGCGTCGAGACGCTACCGCGTCTCTAGATATTTTTTATCTTTTTTTTAAGAATTTATCTCGAAATTCTGCTCCCAACACATCTTAGGGAATGGTTTTCTGCATGTCTCATTAAATTTTCATCCAAATCGTTGGAGCGGTTTTCAAGATTTTATGTGCACCATGAAACGACGCACCGCGTACCCGCCTTTACGTTTTTACTCACAACTTTTATGTACATAGAGATATTTAGACTTTTCTTTTTTTTTGTGTTAAAGCTCATAGAATAACGATTAAAACTAGAAAAAAAGTTGTCTGTATTGTTATTTATCACTTTACAATTTCCGTTTGAAAAAAGGCCTGTTTTAGGGCTGTCGAGGGTGACCTACCCCCTCAAGTCACTCTATGAACCCACAAAGTTGCGTTTCAATCGGCGACTGCGGCTTTCGCGGTGTTTCAAAATGAATTATTCGAAATTGAAACGTGGTTATTTAAAGTTCTGTTGCATTGTGGTGTATTTTTCGCGATTACGGGATTGGCTGCTGTGGGCAAGTGTGAACACGATCAAAGAGAACGAAAAGGTGGAAATTGAAGGTAGGTAGTATAGACCACCGATACATTTTCAACACGCGTAACTCACCAGCTCGTTTCGACGCTTCTCCCACCCCCGCTTTCTCGCCACCCTTCCTCTTTATTACGGCAGAAGAATTTATGACCATCCGCAGAGCGTTGATTGAGATGGGCGTATCTAATAGCGCTGCTGTCTGCACGGAGAATCTATGCCGCTAGATCCTCCTTTTCCCTTGCCTCTTTTTATGAACACTATCTCATCATTCAAATTTCAGTTTAGCAGATCTACCAAGCGTAACAAAGTTGAACATTAATACCAACGATCTGCACGTAAAAGGGTGGCGTTCGAGAGTAGGTACTACGTAAGTCCTGAACGATCTAAATTACAAGCACAGAATACGAAATCTAACAGTACACGGTGTCCCATTCGAAACAAACCATAAAATTGTCTGCTTTAATTGTAACGATACGAAAAATGTTTTATACATACATGAGTAATTTTAAACGGCGAACATGAAGCAAGGAAAATTTTGTTTCACATTATCGATGTTATTTTACAGGATACGAAATAAGAATTTACATGTAAAAAGCATCGGTAACATTGGTAACCTCGAGAACTCTTTAATAAAAAATGACTGGGAGAAAATTTTGTGCGACATATTTGCCTTTGGAACCATTCGCATAATACTTATATGGGACATTTTTAGTATCTTCACAACTAAATGCAATACTTTGGTGTTCTACTTAGAGTCACACGTACTGTATAATTTAATTATAAATAGGATAGGAAATTTAGGAATACAAGAGTGCATAAAAGTATATTGGTAAGGTTTGCGAAGACAGCGGGGATTATGACGAGGGCGTGACCTTCTCGTTACTTTAAAAATTAAAGAATTCATTACTGCGATTATTGCAAATAGGGTTTGTCGGTTTTTAAAAACCGGGTTTAAACCTGGTTTTTATTTATAAATTTATAAAATTCGAAAACCGGTTTTTAAAGTTTCAAAACCGGTTTTATATACTAGAATTAATATGCAGAAATGAATTAATTATTTCATTAAAATCGTTAACATTTTGACTTGAAATGGCCTCGGACATAAACATATTTTAGTGGATAATAGTTTACTGTAAAACTAATCTTCATCAGTTCATATTTTCAGAAAAAAAATACTAAATGTAATACAGATTTATAATTTGGTACCAACTTTTAAAAGATTTATATTTTGTGCGGATTTTAGTTATTTTAATTTTTTTTATTTGCTTTTCTATAGATATAGTATATTTTATTTTGTTATGTTTTTGTAATTCCATAATATTAAGGAAACTGAAAATTTTTACAATAAGTACAAGTATTAATTTACAATTTTAATTATATTTTTATGCCAAAATTCGAAAACTGGTTTAACCGGTTTTTTGGGAATAGTGGACTTCGAAAACCGGTTTTTTCAAAGGTCGATTTTTGTATAAACCCTAACTGCAACAGATATCTGTGTTCATTTACAAATATACGGGAACAACATCAAATTCTATTAAGGATTTAAAAAACTTGGAGGTTTTTTCTGACGGTCAATCGTGATTGTAGACACATGAAACTTGGAGCGGATTTACCAAATTTACCGCTACTCGTATATCGCCCTCCTCTCCAGCAGCATGCCTAAATGTTTCATGCGGCGAGATGAACAAAACATTGCAAAATTTAAGAAAATCGCCCCAAACTGTCATTTTATTAACTAATTAGTTTCTTTAATTCTTCTACCTGAAACTATGCTCCTCGAGATCGATGGTGATAGAAGCTACGGATCTTACGGGTACTTGAAAATATTTTTGAGGTTAGAAAATTAAAATTTTCTTAACATTCGGATGAAGCACTTGGGTCTTCGTATCAGTTATACACTTAGCCTTCGTGGTGGCTATGAACCTGGACTTTTCGGCCTTCATAACAACCATCGTCAGGTATCGCAGCTTTTGTAATCGTTTCATTAAATCAGTGCTGTCCGACGTAAGCTCTGGAGCTTAGCCGCTTTCACCTACAAACAAAATACGGCATGTGGGCGGGAACAAAGGCGAGGACGGGACTTCACCCGTGGACAGCACTGCATTAAATGGTATTAGGTTAAATTCGAGCGTTATTTAACAGAGTTTACACGATCTCTCAAAACAGACAGGCGGCAGGAAACATCATCGAAATCTACATATTCGTTAACCATGGTATACGTACACGATGTTAAATAATACCTCTATGGCTAGTAATGAAAAAAGCTGGTAACGGAAAATGTTAAACAATTTAATAGTACCTAAATATGAGATATAAAGTTACTTCCTCCATAGTGATTTGACTGATAGCAACTGGGATTTTTAGCTCCAGTTTTTGTATAGAATCATATGTATTTGTCTACTTAAATTGATACTACACCTTGTGCTGCACATTGAAGTACATATCCACCCTGCTGGAACTGCCAGTTAGAACCGCATAAAAATTTTTTTAATCCGGATTGATGCGGTTTTCTTCCCGTAAAATCCAGATTGAACCAGATGAAATATTTTCTATCAGTTTCAAACCATGATATGCATGTAAAAATCTTGATTTCCTAGCACAATTTGTCATCGGTTCTGCTCGGTTTTAAACGAAGTAACTCGCATATTACTAGTAAACTTCTGGAGTAACTTTGTTCATTTTGTAAGCTGGTTGGAAATCCAGATCCAAACCAAAATGGAATCTATTGGTCTCTTCAAGTTATTTTGCTACCAGTTCTTACACAGATTGCATATCGTAAATGCATGTTCCAAACACACATATTTCTGGATGAAATCGACTCAAATTTTTAGTTGTTTCTAAGTAGAATCTAGAAGTGTAGATTAAAATTAAGATGATACTCATCAGTTTTTCCAAGCCATTTTACTACCTGGTTTTATTTGTATTCGCGACACATTTGTGGTCCCTCGACCGATTTACTCAGGTTATCAAGGAGTCATCGAATAACCGTTACCACTTACACCGTGAGTTGAGGTTTGATATAATTTTATTCTTAAACCTACTATATCAACAGATTCTGCCGTATCAATCTTGCATCGAAGTTTTGATCACGGAGCAAGCTGCCTCGTTAGCTCGCGGCGCCGATTTTATGTCTCGCGGCGCACATCGCTGCAGCGAGAGGAGTTACCAGTATCGCGGCCACCTAGCGGCGTTCGAACCAAATCAATTATTTCGAAATATGAATTTCGTAAAACCGGAAGGAACCGCATTAATTTTCTATCCGCCAATCCATTGGAAACCGGGCTAAATTCTTTCTCTTCGAACCCCATAAGCATTCCGTGAATTATTTGCTCTGCCGATCCGGATCGCGACGGACTCGAAAGAGCTTGTGGATTTCCAGATTGAATCCGTAAGATTTTTGATCCGCAATTTCAGATACGAACCTCCCGGTTTTATACAAATGGCAATTGCTGATAGAAACTGATGAATTTTGGACCTGCAAATCCTGCTTCATCCATCGATCTGGATATCCGCATTGAACCGGATTCTTTTTTGAACTGCCAAAAATCACTGCTTGGAAATCCAGGTAGTACCGCATTGAAAAAACTGAACACTTTGCAAAGTATTCTGAATTTGGTTTTTGGACACTTTTGAATTTCTCTCGCTGCCGTACGCTGAAATATTAACAAGTGTTAACATTTCAAGTGGAGTCGAAGGCAAACAACCCTTATTTTGCGTTCGAGATTCCCGCAGCAGGAATTTGCAGTCGGACTGAACGCAGCGGAGACTTTGCAAGAAAACACGTGTATAATTCAATCGTCCTGTATGTTCCGCACGTTTCGCAAGATCCAGTGGCTAGAAGTCACGTAGTCTAAATCTTCTTTTGAATTCCGAGATACAGAATATACACTGCAGCCCGGTTAGGAGCTTACGAATCACCCCCTCCGTATCCTTTGGTCATAGAGACCAGCAACCCATCACATCCTAATGCCCGAAAGCCAAGCGTGATAAGGTTGGAACGAGTCCTACACCGCTGAAATTTTCAAGTTTTCTATTTTTTATTGCATCTTCATGAAAGGGGCATCAATGGATCCCTGGCACTTTCTTCGCCAAAATAAGCCGAAGGACTACGTTATTTGGGCTATTTCTAACCCAAATAGCACAAAGACATCTTATGTACGTCCGAAGAACGTCCGTTCCGTACGTACTGTACGTTCGGAGAATGTCCCGAGAAGGTCCATATATCCCCTGTACGTCCTCGTTAAGTTCTTTAAATGTCGTAGGAAGGTCCTATTTACAAAGTGGGACGTCCTGAGGACGTGCTGTGTCAACATTCTCAGAACGTTTTCCGAATGTCCGAAAGTAAAGTTAAATACGTCCAAAAGGCGTCTTAAAGCAGTTTTGCAGATGGTTTAAAAGCGCCTTAAAGACGTCGTCATCAAGTCTGGGTTAGGACATTAAGAAAAAAAATTTGGCGGTGACGGGAATCGAACCCAGACTCCCAGATTACGAAGCAACTGCTTTTCGCAACTACTATTGCCCGATGAGAAGAAGGCTGACTACCACCAAGCTGAAATGTCACAGGGGCAAGGGGAATCGTCCACTCGCATCAACCTATCCCCTCCAACACAGTTCGTCCCGCGACGAAGAACGTAAACAAAACCAATCGCGACAATCCGCGGATATGGACAGCCGCTAAGAACCGAAAAGTAGGACTTCTTGGAGGGGATAGGGTGGAGCGAGCGGGCGATTCCCCTTGCCCCTGTGACATTTCAGCTTGGGGGTAGTCAGTCTTCTTCTCATCGGGCAATAGTACTCAAGACACTTTCTCGCAAATAATTTCAATTTCTTGGTATATAACAATTATTAATAGTTTACAAAAATTGTGCATTGACGCGAAATATTCTACAGAACATCATCATTCGACCTCTGCACTCATTGCTTAGAATTTTACATTCGTCTCAAGACAGATATTTTAACGACGACTTAAGACAGAAGTCTTGAAGACGTCGTATGCTACCTGGGAACATTTCAGCGTTTTCATTGCACAAAAAAAATAGCGCAAAGGCGAGGTTCAGTCGTAAGACTGTTTTGCAACCGAACCTGAATCATCTGCAAAACCTACAAGACGGTGGTTCTTCGAACATCTGAAATTTAAATTGAGTCTTCTAAAGATTCACAAGACTTACGAGACCAATGTTCTCGGAATATTCGAAATGTAGTCGTGCAAAACAATTACGTGACTTACAAGATTGTTTGATGTTTCTAGAACATCCGAAATTTAAGTCCTAAGAACGTGTGTAGGACTTAAGAAACGGACGTTCCTAGAACATCCGAAATTTAATTCCTAAGAACGTGTGTAGGAGTTAAGAAACGGACGTTCCTGGAACATCCGAAATTTTAGCCCTAAAAACGTCCGTAGGACTTAAGAAAAGGACGTTCCTGGAACATCCGAAATTTAAGTCCTAAGAACGTCCGTGGAACTCAAGAAACGGATGTTCCTGGAACACCCGAAATTTAAGTCCTAAGAACGTTCGTAGGACTTAAGAAACGGACGTTCCTAGAACATCCGAAATTTAATTCCTAAGAACGTGTGTAGGAGTTAAGAAACGGACGTTCCTGGAACATCCGAAAGTTTAGCCCTAAAAACGTCCGTAGGACTTAAGAAACGGACGTTCCTAGAACATCCGAAATTTAAATCCTAAGAACATCCTATGTATGTTCAAAATGGACGTAGGACGTTCGGATATAAACTGGACATGAAAAGGACGTCCTTGGGATGTGCGGTGCTATCTGGGAATTGTGTTGCAAAATCTCAGGAATCTATTGGTATCAATTTCACAAAAGTTTCAACAAAAAATTTCGTTTGTGTGTGTGACTCATTCCGAGTGCCGATTTGATCGTTTTTGGATTGCGAGCATGTTAACCTGCCTCTGTTACTCTTGATTTGATTTCCTCTTGGAACGGTTTCACCATAAAACTCACAATCAGTCCTAACGTTGAACAATTTGATGCCTTAATCCGGTTATGTGCTCCAGTGTATTCCAGTGTAACTGCCCATTTTTCAACGCCATGTCTGAGAATTTATTTAATAAAAACTATAATGTTGTACTATCCGGCGTTTTACTCTCAAATATTTTTTGATCTTTTTTATTGCACATATACATAAATATATATTTTCTGAAAAAAAAAGGAAAATAACACATATTACAGACAAAAGTATGAGCTTTCTAATGTATATAATGTTTCTTTGATAAAAACATTTTTTCACCGAAAAAAAATCCTCAAATCTGTCCTACTTTTTCGCCTCCTAGGTTGCCTCTTAAATTGTTTACACCCTGTACAATTGGCAAGGAGTTATGACACGCGAGAATTCCAAGCGTTATTCAGTTCCAGTTACTCTCAATTGTCTCGTTTGTTATAAACGCCTTGTGGCCGGGAACATTATAAGAAACGACGGTCATCCTCGTTACTACAGAATTTTGAAATGCCATAAATGCGATATGCAATTTTCCATGATACTATCCTATTGAGTTGAACAATATCTATGTTATTGTCTTGCGGTAACAAAATTTTATTACGCTCGCCGCACGTGATACTACCCTATCTTTAAAGGCACTTCCCGGTCAAATCGCGCGAAAACATAGGTGACATTTATGATTTTTTCTAGAATAATACGCGCATATCTCCTCAGCTTATTGTGTCAATATATATAAAACTAAAAAGTAAAAAATAAAAAAAATTTAAAAAAATTAAAACCGACTTTAAAAAAATAAAATTCCACTAAAAAGTAAAAAATAATTTTTTCCCTTATTTAATCTACGACTCCCATATTTTTTAAGTCGGTACCTCATCATTTCCACTGTGTAAATCTGGCGCCGGCTGAAAAAATGTGAGAGTCGTAGAATAAATAAGGGAAAAAATTAATTTTTACTTTTTAGTGCAATTTTATTTTTTTGAAGTCGGTTTTAATTTATTTAAATTTTTTTATCTACGTGTTTATTCGATTAAAAAATCGATTCTTTCTTTAGTTCAATATAAGTATTATTAATTAAAAGAAAAATCACATTTCTATCTATTATATCTGCACCACAATCCATCTTCAAAAAACACATATTTTTAAGGCCGTCAGACTGTTGGTCCCCCTTAACTGCCCGTAAAGTCTATAGCGTTAGGAATTTGGTTCTAAAATTTGACCTGGTTATTCTTGAGATGTTGTGGGATGAAAATATGAAATTTTGTTTTTTTATATTTTGATCGGGAAGTGAACCTCGACGCGGCCTTTATACACTTGAGTGTCGAAAATGATGCCAGTCGCGTCTACTTTGTAGAAACCACGGAGCAAAGTTGATAATCGGAACTAATTATCAAAACTATTTCTACCAGCTGCTGTTAAGTGAGTTTACTGGAAGTCCAGACGGGAATTATATTTCTTTGCGATAAGATCGATATCCAATTATCATTCCAAACGGAACGTTGAGGAGCATTGCTGTCCGTCGGGGGAATAATTTCAATAATTGAGTCGTGAACGTATGCAACGTCACTGCGGGAGTAATGCTCGTCTAATTATACCCGTTCGTGGCCACCGAAATTGTATCGTTTTAATTTCAAGCGAAGTACACGTATATCGCCGGAGTCGTCTACATTCCACGAATCATTTCGTGTCCCCTGATAACCATTGCGCGATGAGCATCGCATTCGACCGAATCAATGCCACAGTTAATGCAGTCGATGGATATACTCACATTTGAAATGCGAACCTTCAATAAAATGTTTTATGGAGCGAAACGTTAAAAAAAACTTACGAAAATGTTTCGCTTTATTGATTAGTTCGGAATACTTCAACAGGTTTATAAACATTTTGTTTCGTACGATGAACGTGTTAAAAATCTTAATCATAACCCATACAGCACACTTCGCGGCGGCAACGTTGCAGGATGGTTGCAGTAACCTTGCAGTGTTGCATAGTTGCAGCGCAAATGTCGATGTAACGTTGCTGCGACGTTGCCGTGCAACATTGCTGCGACGTTGCCGTGCAACATTGCTGCGACGTTGCCGTGCAACATTGCACGGGGCGGACACAGAATTATTGCCGCATAGTTGCGGCAACGTTGCGTGAAACATTGCAATCTTGCACTGCAACCATCCTGCAACTTCGTTGCAACGAGAGTGTGCTGTATGGGAAGTGCAACCTTGTAAATTGTAAATTAGAATGATCTCGAAAAATTTATATTTAAATATAGTATAGCATAATTTAAAGAAAGTGTCGAACGACTTCGGAAACGTACTACTTATAAAAAAAGTAAGAAATATCCAGTTAATAGGTATAGCTTTATAGGTATAATTTCCGCAAATTAATCTCAAAGGAGATATAGACACTTGACCTATAATGTATTTTTTTGGGGGTTATTTAGGAACCACGTATATGGGTTATTAGCGACTCAATTGTGTAACTACAGGCTACAGGTTGTGGTATAGATTTATCTGTTTCATATATGTTAACACTTTAGTAGATTCCACATAGTAGTACATATTCCACAAAAGACTTTAAAAAGCTGCTTCAATATTGTGCAAAGTAAAATGGTCTTATCGCGTTGGATGTTTCTTCACAACTGATCTGATCCCTTAGTTTCAGCATTAACGTCAGTTCTTAAAAGTGGAAGGCATGTTTTAGGGTTTGGGGACAATTTTCTTCAAATTATAGTCGAATTAACGAAAGAAGGCGTCTGTGCGGCCCGCAGGCCGGCGCGCGTGGGTCGGGAGAGACCCAATGCCTACTCCGTACTTCGTGCGACGTTGCCACGTTGTGCAGCAGATCGGACGTCTCTTTCTATCTTCAAGCGCAACTGTGTCTCTCCCACTCGCTCGATAAAACAGATCCCTTCATCTACAAGTCACTCCACGCCAAATCGATCACATTTTTAGAGACTTTGATCAGAATGCAATATGTATTTTGTGAATCGCGTGAAATTATGGAAAGGTTTGAGTCATTGTTTAACAGGTTTTGAACTTGGTTACAAAATATAGCACTTTGAATTGTGCAATTACTGCCTATGTTCGTGGAAAGATGCTGTACTTACGAATTTCTATCTCGAAAACTATCAACAGCATTGCGTTAATTTTCTTTCATTTTAATCGAGAAGAATTAATCCTTCAGAATAAAGTTTCGAAATTGTAAAACTATTTTTCATTCCATTTCCGACAGGAATTCGATCCTTTAAACATGGCTTAAATGTATTACTCTAGGATAACACCATTAAAATTAACGTGAAATTTGCAGAATAAAACTTTGGTTATAATTTTCAAAATTCACAATTAATTTTTCAATATAAAAAAAGAGTATTAGAATAGCCCGCACTTTCTAGATTAAAATGAAAAAAGAATGAATTCAATACGATAAAGAGTTTCCGCGATAAGAATTCACAAGTACAGCTCGGTTTCATGAAAATAGGCAAAAATTGAACAAATTCGAAACCAGCAAAATGATGACTGCACCCAGATAGCACAGGACGTTTTTAAAACATCCATTTTACGTCCATTTTAGGTCTGAACGTCCATGGCTTGATTTGTGAAAATGGACGTTTTTAAAACGTCTTCTGGACGTTTTTAAAACGTTTCCTGGACGTTATAAAAACGTCCTGAAAACGTTTTAAAAACGTACTGGTTTGTGAAAATGGACGTTTTTAGGACCTTTTCTGGACCTTTTCTGGACGTTTTTAAGACGTCCTGAACGTCTGGCCTGGACGTTTTTAAAACGTTTTTGTGCTATCTGGGTGGAATCCCTTAAGCCCGATAGCAATATACTCTAGGCCCACAGCTAAGTAGTCGAAAGTCATTGGCCAAGGCGTAGGGAGCCGCGTAGGGGAAGCACCAATCGCGAGCCTGGAGTAGCGGCAACGTCGCAAATTCTGGCCCCGGTTCCGAGGCGCCTTCTTTCGTTAATTCGACTATAGTTGACTCCTACTTCACAACAGTGGAATTACAAGACAAATACCATCGAGGGTTAGTATTGTTTTTGACCTGGCGAAAGTTTGGCTCGTCGCCTGTAGTCCACACGTAGGCAATAAAATCATAAAGCGGGTGGATGCGTAAAGGTAGCCTCTCACCACGCCCCGTCTCGCCTCGGCTCATTTTATTCTTCCTATGCTTTTCTTATGCGGTTTGACAATTTTTCTCACACTGCGCCTTGCCTCTCGCCTCGTTCAGCGCGACTCCGATCGGCGGATTTCTCCTGGGGAATATTTTGAGGAAGAGAGGCGAGGCGCAGTGTGAGCGGGTGCAAGCATAATTATGCACCCTGAATTGACGACTGCGCAGGAAGAGGTTCTCTGAACAACTGTCCAAACATTTGAACCGAGGGCAAGCTGAAAACTTCAGGTAGGGCAAAATCGAGGCGACGCGAGTCTGGATGTAGGTACGTGAGAAAAGAAGTTGCGCCGAGGCGAGGCGAGGCATAGTGAGAGCCTACCTCAAGGGGTTATACCCAGTCAGGAGACTAAATATTTTTCTACAAAAAAATCGCCAAATGCTCTTTAAATGTCGCTCTTTTAAGTGCAAAAAGTTCTGTAAAAATATATGCTTCCGCTTTTTCAAAAAAAAAATCGAAGGACGTGGACTCATGTTATATTTGCAGCCATTTTGAGTTTGTTTTTCAATTTGAAAAAAAATTATTCTGATATACCAAACCGTCCACATTGAAATAAAAAAAAAGAATAATGAACTCCATACGGTAAATGCTTTCCGAGAGAGAAATTCATAAATACACACCGGTGTTTCGCGTGAACAGTGACCGTCACAGTGGGGAATGTGTTAATTGTAATTTCGTTTCCTACCGCACTGTCAGGGAAACACGTGGACATTTGTGGACGCACAGAAGGAACATTTTAATCCATTTCTGGGTGACAAAGCGTTTCTAATATTTTTTTTTTTATGAAATTAATAAATAACGAGTTATTTCAGATGGCAGTTTTTATTGACTCACCCTGTACATTCATTTCCTTTAAAATTCATGTTTCTCAAATGCGCAGCCAAGTATGGACTGGTATGCATCCTCGAAGTCCCCAAATACCTGGCTTATACAGAATGTCATATATGCTATTATTTTATTGCATTCTGAAACATGTGTTTTGAGGACGCCCTAAGTTTTCCTTCCTAAAGCAGTAGTGAAAATTTATTTATGTATTTAAATTTTATTTAATCCCCTGATTTGTTTCGGTGATTTGCTAATGTTATTTATATGTTTATTTGTGAATCTAAATTTCTTTAAACTACACTTTAAGCCGTTATTATAAACAAACGGCCGAGCGTTGCAGCCTAATTCTCTACAAAATGATTTGAAGTAGTACACATTACAAAATCGGAAGGACCCTTCGGAAAAAAATCCACGTGGGCAACTTGACCACTTTCCCATGTCCGAAAAAGACTAATTGTAAGCGGTAATCATATCATTAGAAAAATCTTACCGTTTCCGACTGATCATTGAGACGATATTACGATATCTCTGTCATGCGTGGACCGATTTTATTGAATTTGGTCTTATTCGAAAGCTTACAAGCGGTTTACATAAGAAAAATGCCTTTAAATTTAAACAATATTGCAGGCGTGATGAGATATTAATGAAAGACCAGGCCTTAAAATTTAGAATTCATCAATAGTTTGGATTTAAAGAATTTCTCAAAAATGGTAGACCCTATCGAAATTTTGTTCAAATAATATTAAAAGAGCATTCAATTTTCTACAATTACTGTAAATATAATTTTCTCCTGCTTCCAACCATTTTTTAGATAATAGCGTTTGAATATATAGAGAGGTCCGCACTTCCCACCTGTACGGCGTAACGCATTGCCTATAACGCATTCTCTATATTCAAACGCTATTATCTCAAAAATGGTTGAAAACACGAGAAAATTATATATACAATAATTGTAAGAAATTCAATGCTCTTTTAATTTTATTTGAACAAAATTTCGATAGACCTTACCATTTTTTAGGTATACATGTATATGTGTGGATACTTGATTGGACCCAAGTCGCATTCGACAAACCAGAAGCATGCATCTCGCCATTCGGTGAGCGCGACAAAGTAAACTCCTTGGTACATCTCAAGCAGTATGAAGTCTGAAATCTTTGTTTCGGCCGCCGAATCCAACAGCCACTGCCAGATAACACAAACAGACATGTACAGAAGAAAGCTGGTTTTTCCCTTGCTTTCGACGTGAGCACGAATTTCCTTTGATGGACCGACATCTTTCGCATGACGACCGCGCTGAGCACGAATTATCTTCCCCGGATCGATAGCGTGCGGCGAACAGGCCAAGGCGTGCGGCGAACGGTCCCGAGGCACTTGGCATGCCTCGGAACGACGTCCACACTTCGGCCGCTCGTTCGGCCTCGGCTTGCCTCGTTCGTGTTTGTGCTCAGGTCTGTACGCGGCCTTACAAACCCAACGGAAGACAGTATCGCCGCGATATTCCCGATATTACTATTTAGTCACAGAGCCACAAACCAAGGGACTGTTCAAAGCGTTGCGCAACTTATTGGTTTCAACCTTGATCACATCGGACTCGCCACCACGGTGCCCTGCACATACCAGCTTCTGTGCACCGGCCGACCACAACATTCGCCGCGGCGATTTCTCGTCGGCACGTCGACAATCGATCCCTACGAGAATACAGAGCAAGGGATTAATCGTCACAGGCGAAGATCGGAATTTCTGACTGAGTTACGATGCAAACGTATTCGTCCCGTTACACCGAAATTGGAGCCTCAGAGCTCTTGTCACGCCTACCCGAGCAATTTTTACGTCCAACGCACAGGCTTCGAGGTATAAATTCGTACCAAACAGCGACACACACACGCCACAGAGGGCATTGAATTTGAATAAAACCGAGAAGAGATTGCAAAGAGAAGTCAAATGAAAATGCATTTCCCGCAGGGGACGTGCGGGGTAGTGGAACTTAGAAGGCACGCAGGGGCTTCGACTGTACAGGGTGATTCGCCTACTTTAATGACCATATAACTTATATACTATTCAATCGTAAAAGGGACAATTTCTCGTGCGAGATTATATTGAAAATATATGCCTAGTGGAATTCTTTCGTACGGGACATTTTTCAAACTTCACACCAAAGGGTGCCGAAAATGAGTTATTTCGCACAAAAATGTCCGTAAAAAAGATGAGTGTGTGACAATTCATAATAGGGGACGAGGTGGCGGCAGGTATAATTACGAATAGAATCCCGTTTGAATTTTTAGAGTTGGTCAAGAATTTAATTTTTTACGGTGGCAATAGTATGCAAAAACAGTGTTTCGAGAAAAACGTACTTAAAGCTTTTTCCTATTCTTTAATTAATTTTACGGGTCTAAGGGAATATTAAGGCAATTTACCACTAATCAGCCATTCTTGTTGCGTATAGTAATCCTTCTGTTTTTTCAAATGTAGCCTCAATCTCGGATTTTTTTTCTGGTATCCGTTAAATGTACTCCCGGCGGCTGCTACCTGCGCTCGGAACTTTTGTTGCTTACCTGTCTGTAAAATCTGACCCCCTAAGAATTTCGTTCTAAAATTTGAGCTGATCATTCTTGAGAATTCCCGGATGAAAAAATGTTTTCCTTTTTATTTTTTAAGAATTTTTGACTGGGAAGTGCCCATAAGGGGTATTCTCGTGTCTATCCTCTTTAGGGACGATCCCCAAAAAACGACACAGTTTTTACCCATGAGTAATTGCAAAAAAAAATTCAACCATATATAATAATAATTAATGAAGATATGGATTTTTCTCAAAGGGTGGAACGAAATACAGTAATGCCTCGTTAGTGTCACGTTTTTACCATGCGTTATAATCACGCTCACTATCCCCACCATTTCTTGGAATCCTTCAGTCGAGAGTGAGAGACTCCGAGAACGTGCGAGCGAGAACAAAAGAGTCGACACGAAGTTGCCGTCGGCTATGAAAGAGAGAAAGCATGATACTTTGTCTCGCTCCGTCTTTCAGCGGAATAGTGTCCGCACCGCGTTAGTATCACGCTGCCAGCCCCGATCGTCGTGATTCTAACGAGGCATTACTGTATAGGGGAAAAATTTTTGTATATAATTCGTGACATTTAATAGTTGGCAAAAAGTGCGTTTCATAATGGTGTTTAAGCTGTCAAAATCTGAAGCTTCAAAAACTTACTGCAACGTGTTTCAGAAATATGTGCTTGCTGAAGAAGCTTAATTTATTGCAACGCCACTGTGCGGACGAAAAAACAACTATACGGTTAGTTAGTAAAGAAATATCATCGCTACGACATTCAAGAGTTCTGTGGCGGAAATAAGCTGGGGTCTCATATTAGGAGAGGTCGTCGTATTCGGCTACTTTACCCTATGTGTGAGCAATGCGCATTTGGCTGTGGTTGCAGTTCAAATGTATTCGCACGAACTTAGATTTGTCTTTGATTGCGTGCGAATCTGACACAAGTCCGCCCGAATATGATTCCACGACAAGCAGAGTCTCCAAAATATTTGCTTCTCGTCACGCTCTGTGTATTCCTCCCTTTCTCGGCAGTGGCGCGAATAAGGGGAACGGGCGCGTGAGGGCTCCACCCGTAGACTTCTGCTCTACAGTAATGATTTAATGGGCATGACAAAACCTCAGTTCGGTCGACCTGACTTTCTATCCCCACTCACTAGGCATATCCCCCTCAGAACCGCGAAGCATAACCAACCGCCGGCCGGTTCCATGTTTCTAAGCCGCCGGTTGGAGTGTAGAACCTAAAGAATGTGCTAATTGTAAGATGAATTATCTAGTAAAGAAAAATTGAATTCTTATATTGTTGGTTCTATTTTTATAGAAATATTTCTCACATATTAATGAGAGTTTGCTGATGAAAATAAGACCAAACACGATATAATTTGAATAACTTTGCGTTACTTTAATATTCATGACTTTTATTGTTTTCCGCTTTCTGATAAATCAAAAAAGACTTGCTGTGTATACTTAAAATAACAATACTGCAGTGTTTCTTCTTTACATGATACGTGCTTGAATTTGGTCAGTACATAATATGTACCGCAGAAGATAACAATAACGAACAATGGTATTTATATGTTTGAAAAAATGGTTAGTACAAATTTAACAACCACATTGAAATATTTCAATATTAATACCGCATGTATGGACTACGCGATGGAAAGTCCGGAGGCGCACCCGCTGAAGAGTTAATATTCAGTGCAAAGAGTTTAATAAAATAACCAGACGAAAAGAAACTTTTTTCAAAATTTTGTTAACGGAAGTTTGTAGCGCTTATTGCACCATTAAACTTTTGTTTGCAACATTCTTTTCTGACTGTTGTACTTTAGGAGTTATAGCCGAAAAAGTGGGAGTGCCTATTTGACTTTGAGGTTAGTTTTCACATCCTTAGAGGGCGCTAGGGCACGAACGAAGCACATCGTTGTTCTTGTCTCGAGTCACCCTATAAACCCACAAAGTTGCGATCCAATCGGTGAGTGCGGGATCGCGGTGTTCCCTTGTCAGTCGCGTTCACCCTCGTCCCTTCTCACCCGCAATCCTTTCCTTCGACTGTGACTATTGGAAAAACATAAAAGCGCGTTGCTGACGGCTTGAATAAATAACAGCTCGGAATGTATGAGGTGCCAGTAACATAGAGAACCATCCACGACCCGTGTTCTGATCCGGTTCCGAGTTCGAAACAAGAATCAAGGATATTTCTGTATCAGAAACCGCACCGTTTCCGGGAACCTTAATACCACTATCGAGCGACCGATTCGACTGCGTAGCGCACCAGACCGAACTGCGGTAACCGAACCAGACCGGATATAGTCGGATAACAACGAAGGCCGTTTGTCCGCGAAGCGTCGCTTCATAGACAACGTTTAAGTCGGTCGGGTCCAGAATCCCGATCTGAATGCGTAAGTATACGTTGAGTAAGGCTGAGCGCGCACGTTTAATCTAATGGGGATGTGTCAAACTGGGGCTAGGCTCGAATGCGTGTACGCCAGAGTGGGCTACCGTGAACGTATATGGTAGTTTGGACGTGTCATCCGTGGTTCCTAAATGTATAGTGCCTATACGAGCTATAGTGACTTAGGTGTGACTCAGCGGGGTCTTACCCGACACCCTGCTGGGTACTGGCCGCTAAACAGGCCCCTTACTACCTCTTGCAGGACTGTATTTAGAGAAGACCAGGACAAAACCGGGGCCCTAAGGCCCTAAGACCAGGACAAAACCGGGGCCCTAAGGCCCTAAGACCAGGACAAAACCGGGGCCCTAAGGCCCTAAGGGTCTAAATACAGTCCTGCAAGAGGTAGTCGTGGGCACGTTTAGCGGCCAGTAGCCAGCAGGATGTCGGGTAAGACCCCGCTGAATGACTTCACACCTAAGTCACTATAGCTCGTATAGGCACTATATACGACCCGGCTCGCGAATACCGGCGAAGGCACATGGCCTGAGTCGTCCGTTGGTCGGTTTTCTGTCACACATCAAAGGTAGTCTGGAGCAGTGTTCACAGGAAATTCCCTCGGGTAGTCCGGACTACCATCGTAGGGAGGTGGAACGCATGCGCACGATGACGCGGTGACGTCAAACCAATCAACGCCAAGATGGAAACGATGGGAAACGAAATGGCGCCACCGTCAAGTCTAGCCAAGCCAGCCAACAGGCGTTTTTAACAGAAGCCTGTTACGTCCGAGCTTTTCTCTAAAAAATGACCACTCTTGCCACAGTCGTTTACCCCAAACAGGTGGTTTGTAAAATTTTCTATTACACGGAAATACTTCATCGCTTCAATGGAACATTTTGCAATAAATTACCTGTAGTTCCAGACACTTGGTCAACAATTGAAGCGATAGGCCCGTTTCAGTACTGAGACTATCGAGCAGCGGCACTAATTGATATAAACAGATGAAGATTCTTTGATCCTGAAAGAGGCCGAAGTCCTTGTCTCGTAATATTTCTGTCACGGGTTTTATCCACGCGCTCACCGCTACTCAAATGCCTATAACTTCAGGAATTTTTCGAATTTCGCATAATTCTTTTCAACGCGCATTCTTAAAAGGTTGAACATTCGAAAAATGAAATAAAAAAAATGGATTTTTAGGCTGGAACCTCCCCTTAAATGGGTGACCATCAGTAGTCCACCAATCTGTATTACCTATTTTACAAACTAAGAACGAATTCCTTACCAAGATGTGCATATGTACACATTATTGTATGAATACTTTTGGAATTATATCGTTATACATGCGCATCTTGGTAAGGAATTCATGCTTCGTTTATAAAAAAAATAGCCCAATTCCTTATGTGTTGGGCTAAAGTCGGTGGCCGTCTTCCTTGCACGTGGTGTAAATTTAAAAGCAAATTTCGACCTTCCATACGATAACCCACCTCCTCTAGTTTCACTGAGCAAGGTGACCCTCTCGAAAAAAATTGAATTCTTCGAGCGGCGAATAAATATTTCGCGACGTGTTGTTTCGTAAGAAACTATGTAGATGCAACTACCAGGGTAGCCTTCTCAGGGCTTAATAGCATGGCTATTCTGAGCACCCTCAAAACTATCGATACACTGCCCAATGCATTTTCAACTACTCTCCGCCCCCTGCAGTGTCGATAATTATAAATCCTCTCCATCGTCCCCTTTTTGTGGTTGCCAGCATATGGCTTCATAACGTTATTATGTAACGCAACTGCCTCGTCTGCCAGCAAAACGTATGTCACTTTCATACGTCTGCCAGGTAGGGGTGTCTGTGGAAGGCCCAGAGTGTCATTAACAATCTTCGCGTGCAGTGTTGTTTTCTGAAATATCCCACCGTCAGATATTCGGCCCCGCCACCCGACGTCAGCAAACATAATATTATACTTTGCACCTATTAATCCGAACAGTACAACACTGTGGAATCCTTTATACTTATATTATTCGCTGCCTCCCTTTATGGGCGCTTGAAGTGTGCATAATGTGCTTCCCATCTGTGGCGCCGATGGCGTGTGGAAAATTCCAATCTTTATTGAAACTCCTTTCACACGCATGCCATTCGTCGGTCGTGCCTGGCATCTGCAATTAATAATTTTATACAAACATTTATAATTACTGTATCTCTCATCAATTATTTAGAAAATTCATCATCGTCATTCAAGCTTCAGCGATTTATGAATGACTTTCTTTTGACAGTCCTTTGAAGATCGGGATCTATATATGCGCAGAACCGGGTGCACAAAATGAGGGACCCACACGGATTCAGTCACCACTTCATCCGGCTGGATCATCACGGAAAACAAGAAAAATAAAAATGTTTTTTGTATAGTTTTTCGGACTTTTTTCGAAAACCGTTTGTCGCACGAGAAAAAGTAATAGAACATAAAAAATACTCTTTGTCTGGATCTACAAGTTTTGTTTGACATATTTTTTTATGTAATCAATAACTTGGAGGATATTATATTTAAATGTTCAAGGGCCTAGGGGCACCTTTTCCCGTTATCCGATCGGGCCCGAACTTTACACAGATTTTTTTTTATTATTTGGAACTATACTGGGAGGTGCCGCGAGGATAATTCAAAAGTCGGAAATAAGAGCCACCCTAATGTGAGAGATAGACTAGCTCTGTTCCTCTCTTCCCGCCACTTCATATTGATTATAGAAAAAAGTCCCTTCTGTGAAAGCTGAAATGGCGGGAATAGAGAGAAAGTATGAGATTATTTTATATAAATTTTGGCAAACAGATCTTTTTCAGAAGTTTAATGCTTAAATTCGCAAGTTAAAGTTTTGATGTTGCCACAGAATAAAAAAATAAGAAAAATTTGTAGAATTTTATCAATGTATCGGAAATATAGTATTTTTACGGATTGTTTCTTTTTCTAACAGTAGGTATATAGTACAATACTATAAATTTTAGTACGGTTGGCAAACCTACGTGTGGCGGCCACTATACAGGCAAAAATAAGACGAAAATCAAGAGTGACGAAATTGCGATAAACGCTTCGATTTCGAGAATATTGACTTTGAATTTCACCTAAATGCGCGTGCATAGTAGGCGCTTGAGGGACACGCGGAGCTGAGCGGAACATCCTACCGTCACACAGTGCCGTGTTTCTGCGGAAAGTTGGCCAAAAGTAATATTTTTGAATCTAACATAAATTGTTGGAATAAAATTCATTAATACTATGACTCTAAAATGATTATAATGTACTATTTTAATATTAAATATTAAATATAAAAATAATGAAATTAACTATAACTTTAAAAATTTAAAACACATGAAGATATTACGAGGAGAAGAATATTGTAATTAAGAGTATAATAATTATATAATTAATTAATTAATAATGTATAATAAATATGAAGTGGAATGCATTTTACATTTTTATACTTAGGTACAAGTAATTAACATCATTCTCAAGAAGAATATTGTAATTAATGAATTACAATATAATGTTAATTAATTATAATATTATATTGTAATTCATTAATTATAATATTCTTCTACTGTTTTTTCTTCTTCTTGTTTTTCTTTTTCATCTTGATCAACACGATATTCCGATCCTATGCCATAAATGTACCCCTCCATAAACGGTGCGGACGGCAAATAAATGACAATAACTCATAAGATCGCAATTTATCGCAGGAAAATACAACGGGCCTTTCATCGAGAACCTCCAAACTTTATTTTGCAGCAAACATTGCCGCTTGAGCACGTTTGTAACATAACTATTTGCTTAGGTGAAGAAAAAAAATATATAGATCGTGTATTCTCCTCTACCATAGTTGTAAAAAGTGAAATAAACCAATAAAACCAGAATCTATATTAACTTGGAGCATGTCAGATAGCTGCCAGCACAAAAAAAAAGATCATAGTTCCACATTCAATGTAAAATTTACTTTCAATTCTGGTCTAAAAGTTCCAGATCATAACACTAGCAATTTTGAGATCGCATATCTCTAAGAGGATCTTACAATAAAAATTGGTATTAGTGGAAAAGCATGCTTTGATAAGTCATAAATGAAATGCAATACATAGATCTGTAAAAATCAGAAAAAAAATTGTTGACTTTTGGCCAGTTTTTTGTACAGGACGTGCCACTGTGCGTCAGCTGACGCGTTCCGCACACCCCCGCGTGCCCCTCAAGCGCCTACGATGCACGCGCATTTAAGTGAAATTCAAAGTCAATTTTCTCGAAATCGAAGCGTTTATCGCAATTTCGTCACTCTTGATTTTCGTCTTATTTTTGCCTGTATAATCATTAATCACACCCTAGAGTATTGACCGTAGGTAGAGGAACACCCTGTATATTTATTACCCTCTTTGAGGCCGCCGCATTTCTCAGGGTGTCAAAACCGAGAGGGAGATTTCGTTACCATGGCAATTGCAATTTAAGGCAGGATACCACCTTTGCACTTAAAAAAAATTGAAATTTTTTTTGTTCTCAAAGTACTCTTTCAAGTGTATAGAATCGAAATTCATTCATTAGAAAGGTGGCCGGAACCTTTTTCTTGTGTAAAAACCGGATTGGAGCAGATATATAAATCTATATAAAACTTTAAACGCGTTTTTCTCGAAACGATGTTTTCCAAATCAGCGTGTCAGATTACTCCTACAATTTTCATCGGATTGACTTGAAACTTTGCACAATTCTTCCGATTGGTGTAATCTAACGATGTACGTAGGACTTTTGCTGTAGCGTTGTTATTTTTCTTTTGGTGCGCAATTTTATAAATTTTTTTAAACTTTTTTACCCTAAAAAATTGACCTTTTCGTTAAAATGGCCGCCATTTTCTTAAAAATCGAAATTTCGTAAAATCCCTACGTACAGCATTGAACAATATTGTTGTTAATAGGGACATTCTTTGGTTTCTTTTCTAAGAGCCACGTACAGAGCGGAATTTGACACGCCGTCTAACGATGTTTCTCCAAAGGAGTGTATTTTGGCGTCACCTACAAGAGATTATTTTTTACTTTTTCAGTTTCAAAAAATGTGTAATTACAGATTAAAGTTACATTAATGAATGACTGAAACCGATTTTGTTTCTGCGCATTCTTTGTATGCAAAACAAATTCATGAAAAACGCCTCCAAAATCGCAGTCAAAGGTGGTATCCTGCCTTAACAATTGTAAAGATTGAGCTAATAGAGTATACTTTGTTATTTCTTACTTGGAGCCCTTTCTTAGAATCGAATCACTATTTGAATGTCCAGCGTGAAATAAACCCACCGAGATACATCTTTACCGCTCGAGGTGTATCGCATTATAAAGTTACGAAGCTGAACTAACATTCCTAGTGGCTCCCGGTGATAACCAGGCACCGGTTCGTCCGCTACTAACAAACTCTAAAATTACCACAAATCCTCGGCTTCGCAGCCGCCAATCTCATTGTCCTCAGCCACGGCTCGTAACAAGGAGTAATAATCACTCGCTGTCTCGATTCGCTGTTTCAAATTTTATTATTGCCGGGAGCAATTGCGGGGGCCAACCACAGGGCACCTGTGTTACTATTTATTAACTGAAAATATTGAAGTTGTGTAAGTATTTTATTCGACGGATACAACTAAAAGCTTTTGCTTTTGGAGTTGCATACTTTGAAATGCGTTTTCGCGATAAATATTAACTGAAGGTACTCACAAGTGTGTTACATCGCATCGTTCACCTTGGCACGAGGAAGCTTGTACCGGTTTTATTTTTTTAAATATCTTTTTAGTACCGTTATACATATTTGAGGGTGCATACTTTGAACTGCGTTTTCTCAGTAAATATGGACTGCACCCACATGCGTGTTACATCACTTTGTTCGCCTTGGCAAGAAGAAGGTTTCAACGTTTTTATGTTTTTAACTAATCTATCTATATGTATAAAATCTAAATACCACTCGCTCATTCACTCACTTATCACGATTTCTCTGGAACCACTGATCCTATGACCAAAAAAAAAAAATAGGTTGATTCCCTCTTAGTCCCTAGGTGCCCGCTAAGAAATCTTTTTAAAAACTCCCTCCCCTTCGCCGGGAAAAATTAATATAACCTGGGCAACGCCGGGAACTTTGGCCAGCACTTTATAAATGATAAGGGTGCAAGGTAAACGTGCATTTTCATCGTGCAAAATTCTAAAGCGAATTCGAAACACCGGACTAACCGAAGGTAATACTGGAAACGTATACATATAACTGCCATGGGAATTTAGTATGCTAATTGCGTAATTTGTAATTTATTCGCACAGAAAGAAAATCAATTTTCCATAAATATCCTGATTAATGTGTTTGTAGTTGCGATAGCCACTGCATACCTACATCTCTGGCCCAGTAGTATTTTATTCCAGAAATTGTAGGAAAGTTCAATACGCGCAAAGGGGTGTAACCATTAAGACAAAGAGAAGAACCGTTTCTAAGGGGGATGGACTGCTAATGGATATCGATAACCTGAATTCTTCTGTAATAAATCGGTCGATGGTTCATGGGACGTGATGTACGAAGACTTTAAGGGCATCGGATGTTATTGGAATTTACTGGCCTGAAAATTGGTACGCGCTAAGCCCTCTGGAATTACGTGTTCCTTCCTGATCTTCCTTCCTTCCTTTCACAACCCCTTTCCCTGAGCAAACCTATTCTACTACCATCGCAAAGTTCAACTTTACACTACTCATCTTACACCGAGGCATGTAGTCCGTCCGTTCGTCGGAACTATCCGTCTTTCCTTCCTGGTTGGTCTCCCTGTACTATGTACATATATGCATACATATATACACTACATTTGTACTTATACGATGGTAGTCTTATCTTCACCGCCACAAACGATTTCTCTGATCTACCCTTAGCTAAGTAAACTATTTCGAACGAACTCGATTTTATCAAGAAACAGTGGCTTCGCAGCCGACAAGAAAACGAAGCTTTCTATATTCGATTGAATTTTCGAGGTCGAATTTTTGCAAAAACATAATTATTGTTTACACCACTACTACTGTAAATAATTGTAGAATTCTGTGAAACGGAATTACCGAAACTTTTATTTCGTGCCACTACTTCAGAGTAAGGCTGGGACTATTTGTCGAATTCTTCGGTATTCGAGTATTCGAATACTTCGGTTGCTTAATTATTTGGCGAACATAATTCGAATATCCAAGTATTCAAATACTATTCGAATATTTAAGTATTCGAATACTGATGTATTTGAATAGTATGGTGCGAATTATAAATTAAGTTCTTTAGGTTCATTTTTTTACAAGCTTTTATTTAGATTCAGTTGTG
The DNA here is from genome assembly GCA_963932275.1 of Andrena praecox. Taxonomy (NCBI): domain Eukaryota; kingdom Metazoa; phylum Arthropoda; class Insecta; order Hymenoptera; family Andrenidae; genus Andrena; species Andrena praecox. Next base: position 41,735,306 of record OZ010731.1, read on the forward strand.
AGTTCGTTAGTTTGTTAGGGTGAAATCTTGTAAGTTAATTTTTATCCATTTCAACATATCCGATTGACTTTGAAGTTTACTGATGTATTCGAATCGTATTCGAATACTGAAATAGTGAAATATTCGAATACTGAAATATTCGAATACTGAAATATTCGAATACTGAAATATTCGAATACTGAAATATGCGAATACTGAAATATGCGAATACTGAAATATTCGAATACTGAAATATTCGAATACTGAAATATTCGAATACTGCAATATTCGAATACTGAAATATTCGAATACTGAAATATTCGAATACTGAAATATTCGAAAACTGAAATATTCGAATACTGAAATATTCGAATACTATTCGAATACTTAAATATTCGAATAATAACATTCGGATATATTCGAAATATAATAACATTCGGAAATAATCGAATACTGAAATATTCGAATCCTGAAATATTCGAATACTGAAATATTCGAATACTGAAATATTAGAATACTGAAATATTCGAATACTGAAATATTCGAATAATAACATTCGGATACTTATATATTCGAATACTGAAATATTCGAATACTGAAATATTCGAAAACTGAAATATTCGAATACTGAAATATTCGAATACTGAAATATTCGAATACTGAAATATTCGAATACTGAAATATTCGAATACTATTCGAATACTTAAATATTCGAATAATAACATTCGGATATATTCGAAATATAATAACATTCGGAAATAATCGAATACTGAAATATTCGAATCCTGAAATATTCGAATACTGAAATATTCGAATACTGAAATATTCGAATAATAACATTCGGATACTTATATATTCGAATAATAACATTCGAATATTTAAATATTCTAAGTTTATTCGTAGCATTCGAATACTTGTAGAATATTCGAATATTAAATTATTCGAATAGTCCCGGCCCTACTTCAGACATATGGGAAAAAAGAAACAGATATGAAAGCCCGTACTAAAGGTATGAAGAATTAGTGTGTTGGAAATCTCGGGTGTAAAGCGTTATACACTGATTATACTTTAACAATATAATATATTTCAGTAATGTTTCCATAAACAACAGCGGTTTCAACTAAATGTTAGGCTAACTTGATGTGACGAGATGTAAATTGCTTCACAATAAGTACAACTTTATTACAAGTGTGAATACTCTGCAAGAATCATCCCTTAAATTTTCTCCCACCTATAGCCGAACACCCTGTATACTTATATTGAGTATAAGCCTTAAGATAAATGTCCACCCTTATTGAGTAATAATTGTAATTATCGGCTTGAATTTTCGAGTAGTATTAGAATTTTTGAGTAACTCGAAATTGATCGAGAAGCTCGAAGGTTCAAGTTATCCATTTGAAATCAAGTAGCTGGTAGTTGTTCAAACATGCAAGCCACTCAAATCATTGAAAAAGATCGAATTTTATCAAGCTTGTTCGAATATTCAAGCTATTTGAAGTATTACTTGGATAATCGAGTACGTGGCTCGGTTCGAAAAAAAACGAGCTTTACTCGGTTTGAATTTCAAGTATTTGGCAGTTCTAGTAGTATCTACCTACCGGGAATGGTGGGGCCTGGCACAGCGCCCACAGTGATCTGTGTGCCCCTACACAAACACAGTATGACGTTTAAGAGTACCCTCCGGTCCAAACGCTTGAAAAATACGTGATTTTCACGAATTACAAAAAAAAAGCAAGTGAACAACATACACTATAAAAATTATTGTTTGAATTTTATCAATTTTTTAATTAGATATACAGCATTCAGCATACCACTGTAAAAATTAGGGCTCTTGACGGGCGCCATCAGAACTCGTGACAGGATCGTCTGAAATAAAAAAACTGAAAATATTCTTAAAACATATGTGAATGGTCATCGCCTTATCCGTCTTCATTGCCAACTAACAATCCGGCGATTTTTAGCACATCTTTAAACAGAATGTTGTAAAAAAAAAAGTTTTTCGGTAAGGAACACGTACTTTACAGAAGTGAATAAATTGATAATTATCATGATTTGCACTTATGTAAAGTGTTTATTATATCAAAAAAGGTTCAAATTTTATGAAAAAAAATAGCAAAATGAGCACTTTTGAAACGTTTTCGTATTTTTAAAGTGAAACCGGTAATTGGGACAGGAATTTAACGCTTGTCCCTATTTACCGTGCCCCTCGGAGCCCACTGGCTCCCTCTGTATCTGCCAAACCTAACCTTACTTTCGACTCTCAGAACGAGTGAACAGAAATTTATATTTGCATATTTTGCTTTTGCAATGAAAAGGTCGTATTAAAATTACATAAAAACACCTCTCGTAGAGGAAAAAATTTTTCGAACAGTTCAAAGTTGAAAGACATAACCTAACCACCGGAACGGTATTCAAAAAAGGGCCCGGTAATTGGGGGCACGGGAATAGGGACGACGCATTTTTCAGGCCACGGTAATTGGGACAAAAACATGTATTTTTATTTCAATTATACAAATATTAAAATTTAACATTTTGAATCCGAAAAAATGCCTTAATAAAGAGAAAAGTTCAAAACACAAATATAAATTTTCACCAAGCAAAATTATAGTAAGAGAACTCAGTAATTAATTCCTTCGTGAGCAAGTCGGCGTCAAAGCACGGTAATTGGGACATCTACCCTATAAATTTATCTATTGTTTGCAAAAATGGCAAACTTTAATGGCTTGCGTTCTTGAAACAAATTCGAAACCAGCTCCCATAATTTCACATGGATTACATCATGTTAAAGTTTTATCGCAATCCCAGACATCGGCTGCAAACTGTGATGAACTCGGCATGGAATGACCCATAAGAGAAATTGGATTTCTCGTGAAGGTATCTCAAGGTATCGTTTATTCGAAGAGCGTTTACTACTGATAGGTATTCAAATTTTGAAATTGGTCATAGCCATATCCTATTTCTAGTTTTACAGCCAAATTTTCCGATACGTTCCAAAATTAGCTAGGAAAAATATACTAAAACGTATCCGCGAAACATATCACTGTTTAACAATTAAAATATATTATATCTTAAATTTGTTTAAACTATGCAACTACATACTTATTACTTTGCGACTGAAAGTTTTCGAATACTGAATCTACCTTAACGAGATTCCTTTTTCTCCTTATGCGTACGTACATGTGTAGCAAGTTTGCCTCGTAGGGTAAATCCGGGACACGCGGTCGACCTAATATAAAATGGCTATTAAAACTAATATAGATATTACTTATTTTATCAGAACAAACCTAATATGTTCAGAATTTTATGCCGATTCAGAAAAACTGGTCGATATTTGCTTTAAGACAATATTTACTGTAAATCGGGTTGGAAACTGAAGTCATGACATCTGACCACCTCACCCGAGGTGCCGGGAGAAATGGTTTTCGTCGTTGGCAGAGACCACTCACATAATTATTCATGGAAAATTAACAAAGGATAAAGCGAAATTATTTATGAGTGAATACAACTACGGATTCATTGATATTTAATTTGTTTACGCTAAACAAGTAAAGAACACATCAAAGAAAAAGTGAATTACCTACTGGCGATTAGCAAGGCAAATGAATACAAAAGTGAATAAATAAACTAAATAAACAAAAATAATAATAAAATAATAATAAAAAAAAAAAAATCATAACTCGACCATCTCACCTTTTTGCAGCGAGACATGGTCTTCTCGTTAGCTTTGAGAGGAAGAGTTAATATGGCCAAATACTTTGGCTGCATTGTCCCTCAAAGTCTCTACTATCTTATTATTCCAAAGTTTAAAGGAAAATAAACTTAGAAGTATATTTTAAATACGATTCTGTACAACCGCTGTTTGACAAAAGAGGTTAAATGTAACATCAGTTTACCTTTTATAGCCTATAAATCCAGAAAACCACAGAAGGAAGCAATAAACGCTATTCATTCAACTATTTGGCTTCTAGAGAAGTAATTGGTCTGCACTTTAATGCATTTTTACGTATAGACTCTGAAATATAGCGACACGACCAACTCTCCGGCCCGACCGCGTCTCCCGGATTTACCCTATATCATTTACTGATACCATTTAACTACTTTCAGGAACTAAGACCATATAATGTAAACGTGCACATAAGTCTAGCTTACTTAGTTTTTATAAAACGAGTAACGTTCGGTACGAAAGAAAGTGGAAAATTTATTTCAAACTGACAGAGATAAAGCTATGACCTTGTTCACATTTCACATAGATACGTGCCGACCATCAAGCCTCAGAAGTAATTCAAGGTATTCCAGGTCGTTTTTTCTCTGTGCCCCTTTTTCTGAGAATTTCGCATCAAGAGCTTCCATGAAATGTAATGAATCGCCTGAATGGGAGAGAAAAGGATGCGTAACATCAATTCATTTTGACATATTTAACGCATTTCTGAAGGCTTCGAGCATACTAGAATGCGTTGACAAATTGCAGTAAATCTCGCTATAGTGCTTGTATAGTTTCGACTTACCGATAGTCAAATTTTGCAGAGGTACTTAATACATATCTGTCTTACAAGAGAAGATCCCGAACCCGAAAATTCAAAAAATTCCGAAACTTTCACGCGAAGGGGGTGAAATTAACCCCTGAAAATTCGGCTATTTTCTGATTTTGTGTTATCACTCGCGGACTGTAAGAGGTAGAAAAAAGTTTCAAGGCAAAAGTTACTTCTTTTAATCAGGGATCGAAGAAGTTCTGGAACTCTTATTTTTAAAAATATTCCAGGGATCGAAAAAGTTCTGGAACTCTTATTTTTAAAAATATTCTGTTCGAACTTATATATTTCGTTTATATATCTGTTCCTCTGGAATTTTTATTGAAAAAAATCTTACCTTTTGGAACTTTTTTAAAAAGTGTTCTCATGGAACAGATATTTTAGAAACTATATAATAAAAGTTCCATGGAAACAAGTTACATTAGAACATTTATTAAAAAAGTTTTCATAAGACTATTTATTATACAGATTATAAAATATCTACGTAGGTAAGTATTACAAATAAATAACATATACAGAATATGAATTTAACTCTAAGAATTATTTAATATTGTTGTAGTACTATCCATTGAATAGTATTCAGTATTTGTTACAACGGTTGAGAACTTTTTTAATATTGGTGAACAAAATATCTGTTCCTGTTGTAGAGAAATTTTTATTTTTATATTTTATAAGTTCCATTCCAACTAGAACTTTTATTTTCAAGAACTTTTATTTTATCGGTTCTTCTTGGGAACTTATAATGTGAGAACATTTTTAAAAAAGTTCCGCGGTACATGTTTCAAATGGAACCTATTAAAAAGGTTCCAGAACTTTTTCGATCCCTGCTTTTAATTGGATCTATCATTTGGTAAAAAAAAATTATTTTACAGTTCACGAGTTATAATTACACACCCATAGAGTGAATTTGGGCAGCAAAGAAAAATTGCGTTATAATCAGGAAGAAATTCCCTATGTACTCACAAAGCTTCAGAAATTTTTGAACTTCCGGCTTCGGGATGTTCCCTTGTTAGATATCCATGTGTCACGATGTATAAATTCAGTAGAGGAAGTGCAGTATATTTGGAATACCAGTTTGTTTAAGACGAATAAAAAATTACGACAGAGGATGGGATCAAATTAAACTACATAATATCATAGGGAAACTAATAAACTTTCATATTTCTGAGTGTCAGTAAAAATAAAAAACAAAAAGTAACTGAAATTTTGGTTTGAATGAAAAATGACAAGAAGTATCGATTTCGTTAAGGTGCAGGTAATTTGGAATACCGGTATTCCAATTTACCTTCACTTTATAAACTTAAACAAAACATATAGATATTTTGAGGAGATATGTATACCGGAATATTTATAAAAATGCTAAGAACGGTTACATACTGCACTCGCTCTTGGTTCACACGTTTCTACCAATCTTGAAGATGTAGATATCTATAAGACATTATTTACACAAATGCTCCTAAAAGGTTATACAGGTGACAGATGAAACTGACGCGGTGGTATCCATTACACGTGAAACAAAAGCATCGGTAGGCTTTGGAATATTCCAAATTACCTTCACCTTCGGTATTCCGAATTAACCACATGGCATCGAAACCGAAAATTTCATGTCACACTTTGTATTCTCGAAATTATCGCAAAACTGGCACAGAACCATAGAAGGAACATGCAAATGAGTCGATTAAGTGTTTAACACTAAAGTTTTGACATATTTTAACCATGATTGGAACGATTGAATACGCGCTGAAAAAGTTTTGCAGATTGACGTTTTCTTCCTCTGCAGATTAAGTCGAAAATGTAAAAATTGCGGTTCATCCACAAATGTCATTAGTTAAGAGGTCATTAGCCCCTATAATCTACGGTGTTACAAATTAAATAGCGTTAGTAGTTTATTAGATACTTCGGTATTCCAAATTACCAACAGTATTCCAAATATGCTGCACTTCCTCTAATGTACCCACCGTACCTACGTGTATGTTATTGCAATACCATATTATTGCGCAAGCTGCTGTATTAAATCGCGTTACATAGCAAAGCCGGAAACTGCTGCAGTGTCATAATTCAATCTCATCTGGAAATCAAGTCCAATAACTGTGTACTGACGTATCTGCTATCGGAATAAAATGTTTCCAACGTTAACGTTATTTTCAGATTTTCATAAATAATTCCGTCAACTTATACTCATCAACAATTATACGTTGTCGTTTGCAGTGCCGCGGTGTTCTCATGTAGACGTTCCACGGTACCTGCTGCAGTAATAATTCATTGTTCAACTATCCGTCGTTTGCTTGTTTCATCTTGAGAAGCGATTCGGCGGAATCGCTCTACAACGCGAAGTCGCGCTCCGCGACAAGGCACGGATTCCCCGAATCGCTTGAGCTATGGGCCACGCTCGATCGTTCGTGCCACTATGGGGTCATTCCGCGCCGAATCGATCACTTTTTTCCCCTCGATATCTAGGATTTCGTTCAAACTGGAACATGTTGTAATCCTCGTGAAATTAGGGGGGGTTTAAGTCACCATTTTGCCCAGTTTGAATTTGTTTAAAAAATACAGGCCCTTGAATTTTGCGAGTTTTGCCCGGTTTTTGTGAAAATGAGTTGTACTTGTGAATTTTTATCTTGGAAATTTTTTGTCGGATTTAGTTGATTATTCCCTTATTTGGATCTAGAAGGATCGGCCTTCCGGAATAAACTTCTCTCAGGTTAAGAAATTATGTTTACAATAATAATAATTATAAAGAAAGTTTCATTTTGCAAATTTCGGCTCAAGGTACTCAAATTGGCACTTCCACTTTTTCGCGTAGAACTCTCAAAGTACAACAGACAGAAAAAAATGTTTCAAACAAAAGTTTAATGGTACAATAAGCGCTGAAAACTTGCGTTAACAAAATTTTGAAAAAAGTTTAGAAAGAAAAATATCTGATGAAAAAAAACTTTTTCAAATATTTGGTTAACGGAAGTTTGTAGCGCTTATTGCACCATTAAACTTTTGTTTGAAACATTTTTTTCTGTCTGTTGTACTTTGAGAGTTATACGCGAAAAAGTGGAAGTGCCAATTTGACTTTGAGGTTAGTTTTCACCCCCTTAAAGGGCGATAGGGCCCAAATGAAACACACCGTTGTTCTTGTCTTGAGTCACTCTAAAAATCCACAAAGTTGCGTTCCAATCGGTGAGTCCAGGTTCCCGGTGTTCCCTTGCGAGTCCATATACAGTATTTATTCGTTAAGAGCTCGCGGCTCAGGACTGACAGTGCGTTCATCATACAGTATATAGGGGACGCATTTCTGAACGCAGCTGAAGGCTCCTGCTTTTCCGTGAAAGGGAGCGAGTCAGAGGGGCTAAAAGCGCATAAGAAACGATACGACGTAGACGAAGTATGATACTTTATCTCTCCGTTTTCGACTGGCTGATACGTAGGGGAGACCGGGATAGGTTGTAACACGGGGTAAATTGTAACATAAGTAAAATCCTTTGAACGACAAATCTGGTAACCCACAGCATGCGAGAGCTGCTTGACGATATTAGCACCGTTGGGTTTAGTGACACAACCGAGCGTTATGTATTAATTTTGTGGTTATAGGCCCGAATTTTAGTATTTAGAGCACGTACGTAAATTTTGTCTTAACACTTTTATTTCAATTAACCGTCATTAGAAACCGTTTAAATCAGTACACACTGGTTTATTATAATGTGTACGCATTTTAGTAATTTGATGTTTAGTTTCTCGTTTGCTGAGATAAAACGCAAAAATTCAAGCTCTAAATGGTGACAAAGCAAACGTGCTATTTGCTGAGACACCGGAAAAAGATGCTCTAGACCAGGAGTGCACAAGGGAGCTGTTTTAGCGCCTAGCTGCGAGCAACCCGTTTGTCCCGTTGCTAAGTTTAGAATCGGTGAGGAGAACTGCAGTAGTAGCGTAAGTATATACGGCTGGGTTCAAGTCATAGCAAATGCACGTACACTACTGCAGTTCTCCTCACCGATTCTAAACTTAGCAACGGGACAAACGGGTTGCTCGCAGCTAGGCGCTAAAACAGCTCCCTTGTGCACTCCTGCTCTAGACGAACAACAGAACAATCGAGAATCCAAAAAGTGGAAAAAAAGTATGAAGGCGAAAGTAAAGAAAGCGAAGAAGAAGATTTTGATAGAATCAGATGAATACGCAATGGTTGTTTAACTCATGTATACAAAATGTTTAATAATGATCTGTGTTTTCGTTTATATTTTTTAGAAATGTTTATTTGTGTTTATATTGGTATTTAAATAAGTAAAACAGACGTGTTACAATTTATCCCACATGGTGTTACTTTTTATCCCGGACTGGGGCACATTGTAACAAAGTGTCCGAGTGTCCATGATTTTGTCACGTACTTACACTCAATGTGTTCACCACATATGTAAGTAGTAAGTCACGCAAATTATTTCCTGATTTAGGAAACACTATCGAGAGAAGTTTTTACGTTAATATTTTTTTGGAAACTGTCGAAAGTATTGTGCGAGGGTCTCCGAATGTTTACTTTGGAAACAAACAAAACTCGAAGTTCGCTTTGTATGCTTTGTACAAGAGATGTACCGACTAGGGCTTTGGCCGACTAGCCGACTAGCTGATTAATCGGCCCCCAAAAAGCCGACTAGTCGCCGATTACAAAAGTGGCCGTATAGTGGGCTTAACCTTAAGACTATTCGGTACATCTCTAATAGCAAAGTTGTTAGAAGAGGGGAACGAAAAATGGGTAAATATTCACAAAAAGGGAGCCGATCAATCGGCCTTTTGTGCCGGCTTAACCCTTTCGCACCGGACGGGACATATGCTGTCCCAGTCTGGAAATTTTTTGATATTACGGCTGGGACAACATATGTCCCAGTTACTGAAAAACATCTAGGACAGAAAATAACGCCAAGTTGGGCCTCCAAACTGATTCTAAATTGTTGATGGTGCGCTGTTATGGGGACGTTTATGTGTCTCCAAGACCTTCAACCTTTTAGGCATAAAAGTTATTTTATCCAATAATCGCTTGGAGGAGAAATAACTGATCCCGGCAATGGGGCGCACTCGGACTGATTTTTCGCCGTATTGAAAGGATTAACCGACTAGTCGGCCACTAGTCGGTACATCTCTAGTATGTACTATTACCCGGCGAAAAGAAGACTCCTAGCAGGCGGGCTCGGGCTGTGCAGTCCGTCGCTGTGACGATTGGTCGAGTCACCTATTTGGGCACACTTTTAAAGACGGGGCACATGTATTTTGGTTATTGGCTGAAGTTGCCACATACATTGTCCCACCGCGCGACGAAGAGAGCGAACGAAACACATCGAGACCGAGTGGGATACAGCGATCTGACCGACGACCGTCCAAACAATAGCGTAGGCTACGCTTGGTCAGATCGCTCTATCCCACTCGGTCTCGATGTGTTTCGTTCGCTCTCTTCGTCGCGCGGTGTGACAATGTATGTGGCAACATCAGCCAATAACTAAAATATGTGTGCCCCGTCTTTAAAAGTGTGCCCAAATAGGTGACTCGACCAATCGTTACAGCGACGGGCTGCACAGCCCGAGCCCGCCTGCTAGGAGTCTTCTTTTCGCCGGGTAATAGTATGTACCTATGTGTTCTGTTCGTGTACACCGATGTCGGGAAAAGGAAGGATTACACGGATTCCCAAAGATAAACGTGGACACACTTTAACAGTTTTAATCGTAACTCCTGCCTTCTCGGCTGCTCACTCTACCAGACATCTCCCGGCTATGATCTCCTGCAACGCACATCCGCCTGCGCTCTCCCTGCCCTCTCGGCCCGGTATCTCGCATGTGTGCGCGGGCTTTTCGAACGCCAGCACACAACAGTACGTATGTATGTTATTTACCATATTGATTCAGTGTTTGTGTACAACGTCTCTTAGATGGCTACCATCATCCTGAATTCATAAATGTACCTATACGAATTGAAAGGCCGTGTATAACTTCTCTAAGTGTTTATTTTAAAATTTTGGCAATTTTTTTCTCGGATTGTATACTGCACTGTATTTATGCGACAAGACACCAACTGTGTGCACAGTTTACTGTTTAAATAACTCCATACAAGAAGAATTAAACGTATAGTGCCTATACGAGCTATAGTGACTTAGGTGTGAAGTCCCTCAGCGGGGTCTTACCCGACACCCTGCTGGGTACTGGCCGCTAAACGTGCCTCCCTACGACCTCTTGCAGGACTGTATTTAGAGAAGACCAGGACAAAACCGGGGCCCTAAGGCCCTAAGGCCCTAAGAGCAGGACAAAACCGGGGCCCTAAGGCCCTAAGACCAGGACAAAACCGGGGCCCTAAGGCCCTAAGAGCAGGACAAAACCGGGGCCCTAAGGCCCTAAGACCAGGACAAAACCGGGGCCCTGAGGCCCTAAGGCCCTAAGACCAGGACAAAACCGGGCCCTAAGGCCCTAAGGCCAGGACAAAACCGGGGCCCTAAGGCCCTAAGGGTCTAAATACAGTCCTGCAAGAGGTAGTAGGGGGCACGTTTAGCGGCTAGTACCCAGCAGGGTGTCGGGTAAGACCCCGCTGAGTGACTTCACACCTAAGTCACTATAGCTCGTATAGGCACTATAGTTAGGTTAGGCTGTTGACCGGCAGGGTTGGCTTTTAAGTTAATATTCCTTGAAACTGATGATAAAATTGTAGGAACACCTCCATGTTTCGATCACCAAAACACTGTACACTTGGCAAATTGTAGGGATGAAAATTCAGTTCAATCGGTAGTTAGATATGCCTAACGCTAGAGCGTGCTTCCGTACAGATCGCTTGGACGCGCTGCGGATGCTACCGCACGGGCAATATTCTCGGGCTTGCGACCCGAGGGCGGCCGATTGGGTGGCTTTTTACACGTGACAAAGCCTTCTTCACGCCACTACCATACACAGAGACGAATTGCACTTGGAAATGAGGTTTCCTATTGATTCAATTCACAGCGAAATCCACTCCGTGTCTCTGTAATGGACTCCGTTCGAATAAAAACTTTTACAACACACGCACATTCTACAGTTTCCAAACGTTTCGTGCTGATTAATTTCTAAAATCACTGCTTCGTAAAAAATACTTATGTTTAGTTACACCCCCCCAGAGAATCGTGTATCAATTTTTTTTAAATCCTTCACAATTTTTGTCGCAAGCTAGATTAGAATACAATCAGAGACCAACAATAAAAGTTATTCTAAAAATTTTGTCGAAAAACATTATTGGACAACTCGGAGTGTTCGGGGCGTTTAGGAAGCTGAGGGTGGGGATGAGCGAGGAGGGGGTTTAGGGGGTTGATTTTGTATCTATATTAGAAGTTCCTTAAGACACAAAAAATTTGCTTCTATAAACTTATATTATACACAACATGACATTTATTTATAAACTCTTTACATGTGTATAGGTACTTTTGTTACTTGCAATCAATACAACATATCTTCAGCTTTTATTATCGGTATTGTTAAGGTAGTTCCTAACCAACTACGTTAGTCAAATTAGAGTTGAGTAATAAACGATAAATGTAAAGTAGTATGGTACTATAGAAATAATAATAATAATTTTTAACATCATGTATATATATTTTAAACAGTTCAATGTTAATATAAATAATTGTAATTCGAAAATAGAATATTAAATTGGTTAGCGTAGTGAATTGGAGCAGCAGATCTGACAACGTCGCATTCATTCGGAGCGTCTTTTATAATCAAAATGTCAGAAAAATGTTCATATGAATTTGAATCGTCGTTCGCTATTTAAATGTCTAAACACATCGATTGTGCGACGTTGCCACGTTGATTGCTCTCCGTAAGTTTCTGAAAAATTTGCACGTAAACCTATTTATTTTATGGGCATATACGAAGAAACTATGTGGTCAGTTTTGCAGAAATTGCTAAATTCATTTGCTGACATTTCGATGTACTTTTGTGCCAATTTTGGTACATTTCTTGAATATGGTTTTCCTGTTTCAGAAGAAAAACTGAAGCTATAACCCACTTTTTTTTACTCCGCCATATGCCACTGTGTTAAAATGCATCAACTTTAATTAACAATTTCTCGATAACTATGCGGTAAATCGATTTTAAACTTTGTACAAGGGTTTCTTGTATTCCAAATTAGTTTTGCACGAAATTTGAAAGAATTCTTGAATTTAGTAGATTATTCAGGAACTACCTTAATAACGTCTTCCCATTATTACTTAGCAGACAGTGAACTAGAGGGCTGACATTTTGCACGAACCTGATTTCTCAACATGTAAGAAATTCCTACCGCGGACTCTATCAACGCGTAAAGTTACGAGGTGGTTTCATCGGGCTCAGAGTACCTACTGACAAGACTTTCGTTTGTATCTGATTTAGTCCTCTCGCTAGCAAGGTCAGCTCAAGAGTCTCTCTTGCATCCCCTTGAGCGAGGATCGATGTCTACCACATCGATCCCCACTCTGTTAAGGTGAATTCCCACGGCGCGTGGCTCGGTGAGTCGGCGAGCCGACAATGAACGGGAAGCCCGAGCAGACCCACGCGAGCTCGACTGATCAATCCCGCGGCGAGTATGGATCGAAATTCACCGAACCACGCGCTGTGGGACGTCACCTTTAGGATAACTCTATTCCCACCAAACTGCTGGGGGAGAGTTTCTGTGTTTCCCGTGCGTTCCTCGAGTGTCGACATCAGCGTGCCACTTGTGAGGGAGACGGCGCCGCTGAGGAAGGTCTATCGTCGCTGCGGCCATTGTTCTTGGTCGCTTGGTCACCCTCGAAGTCTGCAGCTCTGGTTTGCCAAACTTTCGCTTCATGATGGCATCCTGTTCTTTCTCTGGATGTCTGTTATTTCTTACAAACATCCTACGAAATGATCATATAAATTGTAAAGCAACGAGGATGTTGGGACCTGGGGAATCAACTTATGAATGTCTTCGTAGGCTTTAAAATAATTGAAGTTTTACCATTTTGGGTGACTTATGGCAACTCTCATCCACGACAAAACTTATTTTATAGATGGAAGAACCTATGGCTAAGCCGTCAAGGATTTCCATAAAGGGTGAAACATTGAATTTAGTTGACCTTTTTACAAATCCGGACAACTGTGCGCCGTGGAAAGAGCGAGATCGGCCGGGTGTCACGCATTGAGTTGGACCAAGTACTGTATTAAGTAAAGTATTCGGTGTTCGGTTTTATGACTTCCGGACGCAATCAATGCGGATTCGCGTGGCAAACATAATTGCGTTGCTACCACTACGCGAACACGCGGATATGCGCATTTGCGAACGTTACGTTTTACGTGTGCCACACAATTAAAGGCTCAAGTGAATCATTTACGTGACTCGTGTCGGTGAACACTAAAGATTTTTGAGCGTCCTTGTCGAGAATCGCGTCAATTTAAGGACTTCCACTGGCCGTGGAAAGCTTAAGGGGGGTCACTCAAGTGAAAATGAACTACCAGTTATTTTACAGATAAAAATTTGAAAATATGTATTTCCATATTATTTTTTACCCTGAAATGAATTATGTAAGAATTAATACAGTAACATTTTTTTTTCAAAAATTTAAAAAAAAAATTTCGAAAAAATTATTCGATTGTAAAATCAATACCCTTATTTCTGTAGAATTGTATACAAAGACTGCAGAAAAAATTTCAGCTCGATAACTTCATTTTGTCCGAGTTATAAAGTTTTTATGTTTTGGCGTAGTAACTAAAACGCTGCTGCTCCGTACGTTGGACCGACCAAAATGAACTACCAGTTATTTTACAGATAAAAATTCGAAAATATGCATATCCATATGATTTTTTACGCTGAAATGAATTATGTAAGAGTTAATATAGTGACAATTTTTTTTTCAAAATTTAAAAATAAAATTTCGAAAAAATTATTCGATTGTAAAATCCATACCCTTATTTCTGTAGAATTGTATACAAAGACTGCAAAAAAAATTTCAGCTCGAAAACTTCATTTTTGTCCGAATTATAAAATTTTTATGTTTTAGTTACTACCCCAAAACATAAAAACTATATAATTCGGACAAAACTGAAGTTTGCGAGCTGAAATGTTTTTTGCAGTCTTTGTATACAATTCTACAGAAATAAGGGTATGGATTTTACAATCGAATAATTTTTTCGAAATTTTATTTTTAAATTTTGAAAAAAAAATTGTCACTATATTAACTCTTACATAATTCATTTCAGCGTAAAAAATCATATGGATATGCATATTTTCGAATTTTTATCTGTAAAATAACTGGTAGTTCATTTTGGTCGGTCCAACGTACGGAGCAGGAGCGTTTTAGTTACTACGCCAAAACATAAAAACTTTATAACTCGGACAAAAATGAAGTTATCGAGCTGAAATTTTTTTCTGCAGTCTTTGTATACAATACTACAGAGATAAGGGTATGGATTTTAAAATCGAATAATTTTTTCGAAATTATTTTTTTTAAATTTTTGAAAAAAAATGTCACTATATTAATTCTTACATAATTCATTTCAGCGTAAAAAATAATATGGAAATACATATTTTCAAAGTTTTATCTGTAAAATAACTGGTAGTTCATTTTCACTTGATTGACCCCCCTTAAATGGGCTATCGGTGAACGAGCTGATGGAGAAGCTTCGACAAGCTAGTTCAAGCACGTCAGGAGCAAAAGCAGAATTGGCAGCTAGGTTAATGTCCGTGTTCTCAGATGGATTTATTCCTGGACCAGCGCAAGACGCACAATGCTGCGCTGGGATGAATCGATACTAAGTAAATACGAGTATATACTGGATACTTTCGTTTCGATACCTACTTAGTACCTACTTCTATTATCGATACTTGCGCTTGCGATACCTGCTTTGTATCGGAAAAAAGCACGCGTATCGAATGGGGCGAATATCGACATTCAACATGAAAGATGAAAGCGAAGATGGGTACACGCAGCCCAAAAATATCGTTCCAACTACCCCGGATGCACGGTGCAAAGTAGCGTGGCCCTTATTTTTAAGTGTCGAATTTTTTTTTTGTATTTCTTTGCTCTCGCCCCCCCCCCCCGTCTCAAAACGGTGCCATTTCTAAAAAAAACGGTAAGCTCTATCGAAATTTTGTTCAAATAATATTAAAAGAACATTCAATTTTCTACAATTACTGTGAATATAATTTTCTCGTGCTTCCAACCATTTTTCAGATAATAGCGTTTGAATATAGAGAGGTCCGCACTACGCATTTTTGTCTATACGCACGTAGCGCAGAACTCTCTATATTCAAACGCTATTATCTAAAAAATGGTTGGAAGCAGGAAAAAATTATATATAGAGTAATTGTAGAGAATTGAATGCTCTTTTAATATTATTTTAACAAAATTCCGATAGGGTCTACCATTTCTTGAGAAATTCTTTAAATCCGAACTATCGATAAATTCTAAACTTTAAGGCCTGGTCGGCATCCTTTCCTGTTGTCCGATTGCAATACTCTTTTTCAAGGACTATTTTTTTATGAAATGGAACCATATTATCGGGTGAGAGCAAAGGAAATCGCATGTTGACAATAAGGGCCACCCTATTACATAAATAGTATCCCGAAAGGTGGCATTCCATTCTCTACCCTACATATAGGCCATTTTGGTCCCACCGATAAAACACGACCAAATGAGCGCTACACATTTTTAACGGTCGATTTTTTTACGAAATTTGTTAAATTGTATGCAACGAAGGCTACGTTACCCGGGGAAGTAATTAAGTGCGTACGTGAATATTTTGCGAACTATAGCAAACCGCAAGTGATCGTGTCGGATTACGGCTCCTGTTATGCACCACGAGAATTGGCGGACTTTATTAGTGAAAATTCAATAAAATATTTTATGGCAGCCACGGGTTCACCGCAAGCAAATGGGCAAGTAGAAAGTGTCAACAGAGTGGTTACGCCAATGCTGAGCAAACAGGTCGACAATGATACCGGAACTTATTGGTATGGTCTATTAGCAGAAGTTGAGTATAATTTTAACATTACAATAAATAAGTCGACGGGCGGAACACCCAGTAAACTTTTATTTGGTTTCAACCAACGCGGACACGTTGACGCCGAAAATTTGAAACACATTAACGCGACTGAATCTCGAGATTTGAATTCTTTGCGTGCCAAAAAATCGAAGCGTCTCAGAAATATAATGAAAATTATTTTAGTGAAAAGCACAAAGCTCCGCAACAAATACCGCGTGGGCGATTATGTCATTTAGAAAATTAATTCCGGAATTAGAGGTAATGTTATAACAAAAAATTAGGAAACGATACATATGTCGTATCCGATGTGGACGGATATCAACTAACGCAGAAAAAGTATTAAGGAGTCTGGGAGCCCAAAAATATGAAACCTTGGCTACCAACTTGAGCAGTTATTTTGTATTCCTATTTTTTACTTTTTAAATTCCTTTATCTAATGTCTCACATTATACTAGTTGTAACTTAGAATTTAATACTATTTTGTGAAGCTTAAAGCGACGTCCGGGCGTGGAATAGGTGGAAACCTATTCGGTCAATCGCGATCGTAGCCGCCCATACAACACACTTCGTGGCGGCAACGTTGCACGATGGTTGCAGTAACCTTGCAGCGCAATGTCGATGTAACGTTGCCGCGACGTTGCCGTGCAACATTTCACGGAGCGGACATAGAATTATTGCTGCATACTTGCATCAATGTTGCGTTGCAATATTGCATTGCAACGATCTTGCAACTTTGCTGCAACGTTTCCACAATGTTGCTGCAACGTTACGGCAACGTTTCCACAATGTTGCTGCAACGTTACGGCAACGTTTCCACAATGTATATATATATATATATGCAGTTTGTTGGAGGGGAGGTAAGAAAATATTCCTCTTATGTTCATAAATACGTTTCTCCAAAAGTCTGGACGTCTATGTAACGTTTGGGTGATAGATTATTTTACCACATAAATGATTAATTTTGTTAACCTTGCAGTGTCTTGGTGAGGTCTCGGACTTTCGTACGATTAATCCCATTTCAAAATATTCAACGGTTTCGTTGGGACATTGTGTGGACCATACGTTGCCTTCCCCTCTGGATGTCCTGGTGTATACTGTTTACCTCAGCCACCGTCCAACCGACTCGTACGCCGCACGCGTCTATCAGCGTGCGTTACGCAAAAGCATACGCAGTATATTTTTATAATTTTTAACTTTCCTTGATAAAGGTCTAAACCATTGACCGAAACGTCGGAAACTAATTCTTTTATAATTGCAAATTAGCTTTTGTTCCTTTGAATGACCGAAACTGTGCGCCGATATCATATATTCTAATTTTATATATATACCGTTATTTATAATTTTGAACCTACTGTCCGAAACGTTGCAGGTGGCGGCCATAGAATTATTGCTGCACCCTTGCGGCAACGTTGCGTGAAACATTGCAATCTTGCACTGCAACCATCCTGCAACTTTACTGCAACGAGAGTGTGCTGTATGGGCGTGGATTGATAAAGATCGCGGCGAAGCGGACGCCGCGCCATGGACAGAGCGCGATCGGCCGAGAGTCACGCCCGAACCTCGGAAACAGCGAGGAGGCATAAAATATAATAAACAACTTACAGCCTTTTACAACATTAACACAGTGACGGTCATTTTACCAGTGACGGGCATTTTGACCATACTATGCTCTTTTAAAATTCTTCTAATAAATAAACCCTTAGATTTTTCGATTTCTAAACAACATTGCTGTCATTAGGAGCAATGTAAAAAAAAAAAAATAAGCGCGTCGTTGTACTACGAAGTGTTCTTAGCTTTAAAAATATACATTCGAATACGTGCGAATGGACGGGAAACGTGGGACAATCGCGTGACAGTGAACGTGTTAATGTCAGTTTCCATTTTGCTCGCACGTTAAGAGAGACGTTTAAAAAATTGCATGCTCGCTATCTTTGATTTTTGTGGCCCTTGCTAACAAGTGAAATGGAACGAGACCGACAGGACAGGACGCTTAAAAACGCACGGTTGAGCCGTTCTCTATCCGAGCTACAGGAGGCCGTAGCCCATCGGCCATCTCGACGTGTTTAATAGATCGCACGGCGACTCGTGAATTCCATCCTGTCATCTCGACAACCACGTTTCGCGTTGGCCCCGTGTACATGCACCGCGTATAATTCCGGCTAGATATGTACGCGTGTATGTGCTTGTTTTCCCAAAGGGACTGTACACCAATGAAATGTCCTCCCGCGGAGATTTCATTCCCATTCCAGCTTCCTCCACACAGACACGCGGTCCCATCGGATATTCTGTCATCGCTTTCAGTGGTAGGCGTATTACAGGGATGAAAGGATAGCCGCCGAAAAAAATTTCATGGAACAATGGCTGATGTTAATGACGTGGCCAACCTGCTCGTTTTTGTTAACGCTCCCGAAACGGTTCACGGTCCATTCTAAAAGGAAATGATAAAACGAGCGGCCGTATTCGCTGCAGGAAATGAATGAATACCTTTATTTATTCGCTGTTTACAGAGATAACAAAGGATTTAAATTTTCCGAATTTATCCCCACCAACATTTTTTTTCCAAAATTATCCATCACCATATTGTAGGATATCAGAAATCATGAAACATTGAATTCAACTCTTTTCCGATATCTTTTACGGTTTCGCAGATTTTCACGGTAGTATGAAAACTCATAATTCCTTTGAGGGGCTCTTTTTACCCCCAGGGCGATTTTATTCCGAAACAAACTTGGTTGCGCTGTTAGCATCACGTGAATTATATTTCTGCAAAATTTCAGATTTTTTTAATTTTCGAGTTGCCGAATATCCCTTGTCAATCATTTACATTTTGCAACCCAGAGCCCCAGATTTCCCAGAGCTTGTGAACTAGAAATTTTATCGATTTACCTTTTGTCAACTTCAGAGACAATTTATCGTGATTAGTTTGACGATAAAAGAGTAACCGATATGTGCATAAGAATACATATAGTGCCTATACGAGCTATAGTAACTTAGGTGTGAAGTCCCTCAGCGGGGTCTTACCCGACACCCTGCTGGGTACTGGCCGCTAAACGTGCCTCCCTACTACCTCTTGCAGGACTGTATTTAGAGAAGACCAGGACAAAACCGGGGCCCTAAGGCCCTAAGAGCAGGACAAAACCGGGGCCCTAAGGCCCTAAGACCAGGACAAAACCGGGGCCCTGAGGCCCTAAGACCAGGACAAAACCGGGGTCCTAAGGCCATAAGACCAGGACAAAACCGGGGCCCTGAGGCCCTGAGGCCCTAAGACCAGGACAAAACCGGGGCCCTAAGGCCCTAAGACCAGGACAAAACCGGGGCCCTGAGGCCCTAAGACCAGGACAAAACCGGGGTCCTAAGGCCATAAGACCAGGACAAAACCGGGGCCCTGAGGCCCTAAGACCAGGACAAAACCGGGGTCCTAAGGCCATAAGACCAGGACAAAACCGGGGCCCTGAGGCCCTGAGGCCCTAAGACCAGGACAAAACCGGGGCCCTAAGACCCTAAGACCAGGACAAAACCGGGGCCCTGAGGCCCTAAGACCAGGACAAAACCGGGGCCCTGAGGCCCTAAGACCAGGACAAAACCAGGGCCCTGAGGCCTTAAGACCAGGACAAAACCGGGGCCCTAAGGCCCTAAGACCAGGACAAAACCAGGGACCTAAAGCCATAAGGCCAGGGCACAACCGGGGCCCTAAGGCCCTAAGGGTCTAAATACAGTCCTGCAAGAGGTCGTAGGGGGCACGTTTAGCGGCTAGTACCCAGCAGGGTGTCGGGTAAGACCCCGCTGAGTGACTTCACACCTAAGTCAATATAGCTCGTATAGGCACTATATATGTGTGCATAGTGCAAGGACGATGACATTTCAGTGCAGTATTATAGTCTATATTGTATTTAAATAAATATTTCGAACAACGAATAAAAGTTAAAAAAAGTTATTCGTCATGTGTCGAATAAAGTTAACGCGGGCTGAGGCCTGGCGCGCGGGTTACATTACAATGCAGTATCGCCCAGTGACGGTCCTCGGCGACTCGAACGCGCGCCAGAACATTATTCGACGACGAATAGAGTTAAAGTTCAAGTTAAAGTTAAAATTAAAATTAAAATTAAAATTAAAATTAAAATTAATGTTAAAAATAAAGTTAAAGTTGTAAACTTTATTCGACGCTGAAGTTGAAACGTTTTTTCACCTACTCGAGTTCAAGTATATATAAATATAGGGTAGATATCCCAATTACTGCCACCTTAAGATTATAACCGGACTTCATTTAATCATTTCGTGGGTTGTGTAACCTAAAAATTGTTTCCGTTTGAAACATAATATTATTTAACATCTCTTTCATTAAAAAAAAATAGTTTTATGAATTAAATATGAAGAATTTATTAATAATTAATTAAAATTCGCGAGCGATCCTAGTGTACCTGTAACTGTCACCTAAAAAATCATCTTGTCCTAGGTACATATGAGTACATATATTTTTTTATTTTAATATAAATCAGAATCCCCATTTAATAATAACTACTTTTTGTACATTTCTTTTTATACGTTACGTTTTTATTACATATAATAAATCTGTGGCAGTAATTGGGACATCTACCCTAGTGGAAGTAAAAAAATTACCTGCTAATTTGCGAGAAACGTTTGAAGACAGAATTCTTGAAGCTCGTTCTTTTATTTATATTCCCTAGTCCTGACTGCTGAGTTCAGCAGGCCGAACCGGAGGTCTCAAATGTTACACCACTAGATCCTTCCGAAATGGCACACCAACGAGAGACCCTCGATCGACGGCGACGACGAGGCAGCCGGCAGCGCTCAGCCACGTGTATGGTTTAAAATTCTCATATTTCTCATTACACCTTCAGGAGAATATTATCGATGGATTCAGGGCCGTTCCTGGCGGGGGTGCAGAAGGTGCCCCCGCACCTGGGCGGCCAAACCTAGTGGCGGCCTGAGGTCGTTTATTATATATAAAATTTTGATTATTAATAATAATAATGGAAACTTTTTTGCATGATAACTGTTTAAAATTATGTATGTATAGATGTAAAAGTAAACACTGCATATTAAATTCTTAATTAACGAATATTTAATTAATAAGGGCGGAAATATTGTTTTTGCACCTGGGCGGCCAAAACCCAGGAACGGCCCTGGATGGATTGGTGACATTCTGTCGATAAAAATTAGTCCAACGATTAGAATCGAAAAATCAATTGTTTATACGCCCGCCATAGATAAACGGTTTCATTTGTTTTAACATATTAATTGGGGTTTGATATACATGATAACAAACGCGTATTCTCTCCCATGCTTTGTTTTTGATACCCGTAAGCGTCCGCATCCGCGGCTACATACTGCACGAGGTCCTCGGTTTCGCGTTAACCCATTAGAATCTACACTTTGAAGGGTGTTCTGCAATGCGTGTTGCATATGTTTAACTCTGTCTTTAGGTCGCGACCCCCTGGGTTCAACGGCACGCCGCGGGGTGGCGCTCGAACTTTTCGAATAGTTCAATGGGTCGACGTTATGAGGCAGCGTGCATAGAAGAGGCCACGCCCACAGTGGTCCCGAATACAAATTTAGCAGCGCGACTGGTTAGAAAAATTTATTTATTTTTCAAAAACCCGCATCTACTTATTCTTCAGTTTTTAAGTCATTGCGTACAAATAATTGCGAAGGTGTAAACAGGCGTGCGTTTGAGAAACATAACCTTAAAACCAAACGAAGTTACATTATTCTATCCGCGTGTTTAACGCTTTGCTTTTGCATTGGACAATTTATCATTGCAAAACTAGAGTATTATTGGACGTACGCGTATACAAACTTTTTTTTATTATTTTGGTGAGTCGAACCGATTCTGAAAAATTGTCCCACATATTTATAAATGCAGAAAATAATTGTTTGGGAGGTTCGTACGTCCCTCCGCAAAACTGGGGAAACACGTCAGTGTGATTAATAGTTTCAGAGATAAAAATTTATCTAGAGAGCCAATAAAAATTTTCTTAACTATTGAATTATGAGCTCATAGGTATATGTTATTTCTGGCTTAGAATCATTCCTAGAATTGACTGGCAGATTTTTGTGCGATACTTTGAAAACGCCATGCATTCTGTCATGTGTTCTGCGAGTTGCTGGTAGATAACTGTGTACGCGGACCCGAAATCCATCTCGCGTACCATTCTGACTGCAGACCAGTTATAGGCGGAATTCCCACTGGGTTATTGGAGGAACATATTGAAACCTTTGGGGCAGCAGACACTTCTTCTAATGGATGACCTTTGACCTTTGAATCATTTCGGACAGTACGTAACTGTTTAAGAGAATATTTTTTCGATAGCGAAATTATTGCTTTTAATACAGGTATTGTTTATCATCACTACAATTCCGTGTGGGTGAAAATTTTTTATGAAAAATTGTACAAAATGGCGGCGGACAAAAACTCACCCATACTTCTGGGAATGACTGTATCATCTCAGAAGGAAACACATAAGAAAAATGTATAAACCGGAATATATAATCTTCCACCTAGCGTAGGACTTTCTCAAAATTCGAATTATTTTGGAAATTATAGCAGTTTGAAGAATTGACTTTAATTTTTTTTACATAAAAATGTGCACTGAAATGTTTGTAAAAAATCGAATTATTGAAATAGCAAACAAATTCTACGCTAGGTGGAAGATAATATATTCCAGTTTATATCTTTTTTGTATTTCCCGGGAGCGTGGGCCAGTTTTTTTGTAGTCCTTCGGAAGCCATTCTGTACAATTTTAAAAAAAAAAAAAAATTTCTAGCAAAATAAAGGTTGCTTTAAAACTATATAAAAAATCCAAGCCCTATATTTTTATTTACACGAACAAAAAATCAATAACTTTGTATTTAGTTAGTGGCTTCGGGGTGGGGTCCCCCTTAGAAAAAAGCGCTAGCATATAATAGGGTTAACAGTTGTTCCGTAAAACCTCGTGCAACTATTAGCATTCAGACTTGAATAACAACCGGCCGTGCTGCGCGTAATTATATACCATTATATAATATTAAATTTTCCATGCCTGGAAATAAGTGTGGCAGTTAAAACCGACGAAAGTTCTCAGGAAGGTAATGGAAAGCATTATTTGAATGGTTACGACTTAATGAAACTCTAAAGTGTTGGCTATTAATACGGTTTTGAGACTACCGAAACTCGTTTCAGTTTCAACCGTTTCCTCTTTTCTATTCCCAGTCTTCAGCACGAGTTGTTTGCGGAATGGAAAAAATAAATGTAGCATGACCGCGCATGCGAAAAAAAACCGTTCGAAAATGGAATGTAAAATGTACCTACAGAGAAATACGAGCACGCTTAATGGAATTCCGCAATATTCGCAAAGGTAAATTATTGTCTACGTCTACATAGAATCTATTAAGAGAAAATTGGTGAAATTAAGAGAATACATATTACATTTTCTCACGTTTGAATTACATATAATTCGTATTTAACGCAAGATTTATTTTATAGCAAATTGAATTTCAGGCTATTTCGTTTTAGAAGAATGTATGTAATACGGCATATACATATGTGTAATACCAAATTAAAATACTGTATTAAATACTAGTTACTGGTGCCTACAAAAATCATATATAAATTTACATATCATACTTGACTTCGCCTGCAATAATTATACGGTATTAATATAAGATTATAAAAGTCCTTGCAATCTTTAGTAACGCCTAGGGGTTGCAATTATGGATTTGTTTGTTAAATCTATATCCATTTAATAAGGAAACAAATTTTATTTACTGAGATAATCATCTTTAATCATGAAAATCAAAATCAGATCAACAAAAACAAAATCTAAATATAAATTTAACTTAAAACAGCTCCTTTTTAAAAAAAAAAACAAATTGTAATTAAAAGATTTTTTATGTGTAAACAAAATGTCAAGTTGTCGACAAATGAAAAAGGAATCTTTTCTGAAACAAAATTGCAACAATAGAATTTTAAATAAAACTAATTTGTCTATCGTTCGACGATAAATTTTTTCGATTGGTAGAAAAATACAAAATAGCTACACTTTGAAGAGTAAATCTCATTTTCTTGTGTAAGAAAATGGAGTTTATTTACGCATAAGTCAGATAAAAATTAAAATATCGAAAAAATTGATTGTCAGGCGATAGGCAACTTAGTTATATGTAATATTTTATTGTTAAAATTTTGGACGGAAAGAGTGAGGAGCGCAGAGTCGCGAAACAAAGCAACATCGCGCTAGCCGTTCGCCTCGCATCATTGCACGTTTGGAGATAGTTCGTCGTGCGCGCCGTCATTCGCGCAGTGTTGGTTACACACACAGTCCCGCAAGCCCCTGCGGGATCCCGCAGCTCCTATTTAAGATATGCGGGGCTAAAAAAATGCGCAGGATCCTGCGGGATTGCGGGTTCCCGTCTTGCGGGATTGCAGCCCCTAGTAACGCCGGATTATCAGTTTTTATTGTCGTACTACTGTCATATATGAATTGTATTACTATATATGTATGTAGTACTATTTCTACCTCAGATAAATCCTTTTCACGAACATAATTTATATAAACAAATAAAACACTCATTTGTATTGTATTACCAAATCAGATTTCACTTTAGTACGGTACTACTAGGACACATACTATGAAAGTTTGAAGTATGTGAGCTTTGCAAACCACAAATCCTATGTCTCAATATACATACTTACATGCAAATTTTTCTCCATTTGATATTTAGTGTCGCGTACTAAGTACGCGCTCGCACGCTTAATTAAATTTGTGCGGTTGAATGGAGTGTTTTTCAAATATAATTTATTTACTGATCGTACAATTAAACCACATGTCATGGTGACTTCATAATACAAACGAAAAAAACTCTGCCACATGCGTGGCGACCTTCGTGTAGCGAATAAAAAAAATTGCACTAAAAAGTAAAAAATCATTTTTTCCCTTATTTAAACTACGACTCTCATATTTTTTAAGCCGGCGCCAGATTTACACAGCGCAAATGATGAGGCACCGACTTAAAAAATATGAGAGTCTTATTTTAAATAAGGAAAAAAAATATTTTTTACTTTTTAGTGCAATTTTATTTTTTTGAAGTCGGTTTTAATTTTTTTGAACTTTTTTAAATTTAACTGTTTAGTTTTATATACAGGGTGTCCCAAAAATGTCGGATTTCCTTGGAAGGGGTGACTCAGGGGGTGATATGAAACAACTTTTTCCTTAGCGGAAATATTGTCCGAAGCTTCGTTAAGGAGTTATTAACAAAAAACCCCCACCAATCAGAGCGCGCGCCTTCCGCCCGAGCTCCCGCGGTAGGCGACTGCGCTTGTGCTACGAACGTACGAACAAGCAAGTCGGCATGCATCGAAGGAAACCGCGTTACACAGTTTTTTTTTTTTAAAGTAGAATCTTAAATAAGAATTATTTGAAGTGAAAGGACAAGAAGTACGTAAATTTCGTTTTTTCGTTCTACAAGTGATCGTAATTCGTTATTGAGGTAAAAATCCGTTGTTTAATAACGGCCAACACAACTAAATTTAAAAAATAATATTAGGTGTATGAATAAATTCTTTCCGACTGGATTTACATAATCAGTACAAAGCTACCGAATTTGTACCGCGGTGGTATTCATAAGCTGCCAGCAAAATGGCAAAAGGTAATTAACAATAATGGAAATTATTTCGATGATTGAGTTGTTTTCATATTTTTTAAATCGAACTGTTATTGTACCCTAAAATCGGAAAGAATTTATTCATACACCTAATATTATTTTTTAATTTTAGTTGTGTTGGCCGTTATTAAACAACGGATTTTTACCTCAATAACGAATTACGATCACTTGTCGTACATTTTCTGTTACGTTACCTTTTCGTTTATGCCTTATTTAAAAACGAAATTTACGTACTTACTTCTTGCCCTCTCACTTCAAATAATTCTTATTTAAGATTCTGCTTTAAAAAACAAAAACTTTTGTGAAATCGACCTGTACTTATGAATTTTTATTTTAAAAACTATCTATCGCATTAGGTTCATCCTTTCTTTATTTTAATGCAGAAGATTTTGTCTATTTGAATAATATTTTTTTTAAATTGTAAAATTATTTATGTAACGTCAAATTATAAACAAATTTTTATTTTGCAAATTTCTCCTCGAGGGTGACATGTTTCTAAAGTTGAAAAATGTACTTAATATATTCCATGACCGTATAGTATAAACATTGTGTTTTCATTTTAACACTTGCATACTATTTTCTTACAAATCAGTAAATTTCATATATAATAGTTGTGTTACAAAATATTATTTTTATTATAAATAAATAAATTACCTTTCGAACTTCTACAGAATTGTTACATTTGTTATAGGCCATTCATCCAACACGGTGATGCAATTTGACCAAGAAACGATTTGCATGTAATGCCGTGGGTATAATTCAAGAAAATTCGTAACATTTTTCCTCGAGAGATTAAAAATTACATGGAGAATCAAAACCCTGCAAGTAATTGACGTCATTGCATGCAAACCGGTTCTTGTTAAAATTGCAGTTGCATGCAAACCGGTTCTTGTTAAAATTGCAGTTGCATAGCATCGGTGGACGCGCGCGGAGCAACCAATATGCATAGTCGGATTTTGGACGTAGAATGTCGTATGTCACTTGTAACCCGCTCCGAGCGGGTTAACCGGCTCTCTGTACTCTTTGGGAGCCGCTCCTTCGGGGTTACTACGGGTTACAGTAACCTTCGCTCGGTTAACCGGGTTCGGGTTAGGGTTAGGCGGCGGTTACAATCCCTGCCGAGAACACGCTTAACATAAAAATGCGAGACTAGCAATAGTGTCGCGACTAGATATTTGTCAGTTGTTATATGGATGTGGTAAAAATTTATAGTGAACTCTTTTATAAACAATCATATTACCATACTGATATTATGTAGGTATTATACTATCAGAGGATTTGAAGGAAATTTATGATGGCAAATAAAGAAATAAGGGCCGCGCCTGGAATTATAGTAAACTTATCATCATCATACGTACTATTACCCGGCGAAAAGAAGACTCCTAGCAGGCGGGCTCGGGCTGTGCAGTCCGTCGCTGTGACGATTGGTCGAGTCACCTATTTGGGCACACTTTTAAAGACGGGGCACACGTATTTTGGTTATTGGCTGAAGTTGCCACATACATTGTCGCGCCGCGCGACGAAGAGAGCGAACGAAACACATCGAGACCGAGTGGGATAGAGCGATCTGACCAAGCGTAGCCTACGCTATTGTTTTGACGGTCGTCGGTACAGGCTGAGGCAACCTTGACAGAGAGATTAAGAGCGTCAGCACGACTTGCACACCTTCATAAATTCTGCTTACCGGTTACGCCATACCGGAACCTCAAACTTTACAGCTCTGACAACCGTATTTTCTGTAATTACCTACATTTTTGCAAATTTCTCGTAAATTCATTACTTCTCGAAAATCACTTTAGGTACTTACTACCCCATATTCAACTATCTTCTCTATGCTCAATTCAGAACTATCTTCTTATCAATTCCATGTAAGAATTTCTGGCACCTGCATTACAATTAACCACACCCATCTAACATTCCCTTAAATTGAATAAACTTGTATGTACCCAGATAGCACAGGACGTCTTAAAGACGTCCATTTTACGTCCATTTTAGGTCTGAACGTCTGTGGCTTGATTTGTGAAAATGGACATCTTTAAGACGTCTTCTGGACGTTTTCTGGACGTCTTTAAGACGTCTCCTGGACGTTTTCTGGACGTCTTATGGACGTTTTCTGACGTATTTTGCAGACGTTTTAAAGACGTCCTGGTTACGTCCGAAACAGGCGTTCAAAAGAGGCTGTGCGCCATCTAAGAAATGTCGATAGATTAGGATACATTAGTTGAAGGAAACCAGGGATTGTAACCACTGTCTAACCCAAACCATCCACGAAATATGGATTGATCGTACAGGTAAAGCCTAATTAAATCTACATACATATATACATAAGTATACATACTGGTACATATAAATGTTTATGAACATTTGCTGAAGGAAACAATGGAAAGCCAAAAACACAGAGGCATTTGTTTAAATGTTTCTGACCGAATGTTTGCAAACCGGTTTTATACAATTTTTATATTGTTTTCATGCAGTTTTTATACAGCTTTCATAACGTTTTTGTACAGTTTTTGTATATTTGTTTCAGTATTTGCGGTCAAAGGTATGTAGTTCTAGGTTAGGGTTTGAATAATTTTTAAATTTTAGGTTAACGTTGTTGATGCCCAATGGATGTTGTATTGCTATTTAGTTGGCCTCGGCAGAAAAGGGAAAGAAGATTTCCATAAATTAAACGTAGCAACAGTTTTAATATGTAACTATCACCCTTATTTTACTGTTCCCAATATTGATTACTGTAAAATTCAATGTATTTTATATGGTAAGTGCATATATTCTGCATTATTTCCGAATTAAATAAATGAAATAAATTGTTATCGAGTTTGATCTTATTTTGAAAATCATTTACTTCCTTAAATTTTTATTAAATCGAACCAGTACCGACGAACGTCTTAAAAACATCTTAAAAACACCTGTTTCGGACCTAACCAAGACGTTTTTAAGACGTTCGTGGACGTCTTTAAGATGTCCTGAACGCCTGGCATGGACGTCTTTAAGACGTCTTTAAGACGTCTTTAAGACGTCTTTGTGCTATCTGGGTACCAAACATGATAGTATAGTGATAAGTGACGAAATGTAAATAGGCTTATTTAACCCTAGTAAATGTGGAACCAAAGTAATGTCAGAAAACTTTACTGCTAATTTGTTAAAACTTAAATACACTCATCTCTCGATTAACAGCGATAAGGTAAAAGTACCAATAACTGGACACATAAGGATATCAAAGTAGTATATCTTAAAAATGGACTAAAAAGAAATGTTCTTTTCAACAAAAGTGTCAATATTCAGATAAATGTTACTTCTTTCTATCAAGTGAGCTACTAAAAACTTGTTTTCAGTGCGTTATTTTAATTAAATTGAGTAAAAACACAAGTACTTATGTGTACCAATTCATGGACAATAGAATTCTGATTTGTCCCAGCGTCCCATTTTTGGTGTCCCAATACCTGGTGAATGGGGAAGATGACGCAAAGCTCGCCGCAGAGGGCGCCACTAGTGTTTGTGTGAATGGTTTGCGCGCGAATTTTTCATTTATGGAATTTTAGGTTATGTTGAAAATGTAGCATGCAATTGGCTAAAAATATGACTTGAAAATAAAGAACTGTTAATTTATGTACAGTATACTTGTACTTACAGTTTTGATGTACAAAATTTGAGAAAACACAGACAGTTTACCGGTTGGACAATGAGGTCAGGTATTGGGATGTCCCATAAGCGTTCAAAATGCTGACAGACCGACCAACTGGACGCCTGGTCAGTTATTG
Organism: Andrena praecox; assembly: GCA_963932275.1. NCBI lineage: Eukaryota > Metazoa > Arthropoda > Insecta > Hymenoptera > Andrenidae > Andrena > Andrena praecox. Next base: position 41,765,195 of record OZ010731.1, read on the forward strand.
GGATAGCGTGCAGGGGACAAGATTACTATGTACCGGTACATGAACACGTACATTTTTAATTAAAATCAACATTAACCGATCAATGTTTTGTTTTGTATGTAACAAGAAACTTCTTAAGATTCCGTATATACGTTTTTTTCTCAGAAAAACGTTATCTAACGATTATTATCACCTTCACAACTAACTGTATTATTCTTAAGAATCACTTAAGAAATCTACGCAGAATTCAAGTGCATGCACCTCCGATATTTAAAGACTGTTTTATATATTAAACTTTACATCTAGGACTTTCTTATTTTTTTATATAAGAGATCAAGTTGCAAAATAACATATATTCCCAACAATATTGTTCTAAACTTTCTATGAAGCTTAGTAAAAATATAAATGTCATTGGTGTCCAGGTATTGGGACGTGTCCAGGTATTAGTACTTTTACCTTACTTCTTATACGCTTTCAAAATTTTCTCATTCTTTTGAATATCAGCTTGAAAACAGCATAAAGGTCAATCCACAATGAGATTTTACATACGATTTTTCTATCACGAGGCAAAAATCTCAGCGACTACAAAGTGTAAGTAATGGAAATAAAATAATTATAACGATGGAAATTAAAATCTCATATGAGACACGATATTTTTCTTTCGTCGTGGATTTGCACCTTAATAGCTAGTAAAGCCGACTTTTCTTTTACAACATGCACACCCAGACGATTTATGGCTCTGGGGCTTGAGTTACTGTTGCAAGGGACCCATGAAGTCCGACCAGAACTCTCAAAGGGTTGCATCCTTTTTTAGGGTGGCCCCCTTCCGACAGCAACACCCCCCCCCCCCTGTTCTTGTCAAAACTCGTTCGATGAGGAAGTATTTGATGCCTCCCTCATCATCTCATTTCCAAAACAGCGCAACCAATCAACGCACCCTCGTCAATTTCTGTCATTGATTTATTCCGGTTCACACTCCCGCAGCTCTTCTTGTCAGTCAATTTTGCTCGTCCATTTACAACCCTTGCGAATGAAATTTAGCTAACACAATTTGTTGTTATTTATTATTTGTTGCTTCCATTGAAATACATCAAAGGTTATTTATTCAATCTCGTGATATTATGTTACTGCGAGATCTCTACCCTTATGCCATCGTACGACCCTGTGAAATTGATAGAAATTGTGGTATGTACAGTAGGGTGGCTCTTATTTACTCTTGGTAAAATTTTTTTTCAAGATTTTCTTCGGGGCACCCTCCAGAATAGTTCCAAATAATTAAAAATAAATCTGTGTAAAGTTTCAGCTCGATCGGATAACGGAAAAGGGTGCCCCTGGGCCGTTAAACATTTAAATAATTATTTAACAGCTCGCGAAGTCGATTTTATATAAGGTCTTCCAAGTTATTGATTAAATAAAAAAATATGTCAAACAAAAGTTGTAGATCCGGACAAGGAGCATCTTTTTTGGTGTATTACTATTTTTCGCGCGACAAACGGTTTTCGAACAAAATCCGAAAAACTAAAAAAAAAACTTTTTTTTTCAAATTTTGAATGTTTAAATGCTTCTAGAACGCTTTTTATTTATGAAGGTGAACAAAAAAAGGAATTTTTATTTTCGAGGACTATTTTTTAAACATTTAAGGAGGGGGCATATACCGAAATATGCAAACAAGATAAAAAAAATTTCTTCTTATTTTCAGTGTTTGATATGTGATGAATGTTTCCTGAAAAGTTGGGGTCGAAATTCGCAAAAATATCGGAGATATAGACGTCATGATTTCGGGTAAAATGATCATATCTGATGTCTATATCTCCGATATTTTCGCGAATTTCGACCCCAACTTTTCAGGAAACATTCATCACATATCAAACACTGAAAATAAGAAGAAATTTTTTTTTTATCTTGTTTGCATATTTCGGTATATGCCCCCTCCTTAAATGTTTAAAAAATAGTCCTCGAAAATAAAAATTCCATTTTTTGTTCACCTTCATAAATAAAAAGCGTTCTAGAAGCATTTAAATTTTCAAAATTTGAAAAAAAAAAGTTTTTTTTTTAGTTTTCGGATTTTATTCGAAAACCGTTTGTCGCACGAAAAATAGTAATACACCAAAAAAGATGCTCCTTGTTCGGATCTATAACTTTTGTTTGACATATTTTTTTATTTAATCAATAACTTGGAAGACGTTATATAAAATCGACTTCGCGAGCTGTTAAATAATGATTTAAATGTTTAACGGCCCAGGGGCACCCTTTCCCGTTACCCGATCGAGCTGAAACTTTACACAGATTTTTTTTTAATTATTTGGAACTATTCTGGAGGGTGCCCCGATGATAATTCAAAAATCGAAAATAAGAGCCACCCTAATGTACACCTACGGCACGGAACAACGGGCTTTTCCGAAAGCAGAGCTTTGTTTATTGTGCTCTAAAATTTTAAGTTGCAAGCATGTAAACGACTTCGATCAGTCTCATAGGATATAGCTGTACGGTTTTGTTTAGTCCTTGACACAGTGTCGGTCGAGGATTTGCAGAAAATTCGCTCGCTTTAAACTAATTTGCCTACTGGCACAAACGTCTCCGAATTCTTCATGTACTTTTCTGTCGCTTCGTGTGATATGTTTGCTGTTTCCGGATGCGCGCAGAAAAATACTACTTTGAATTGCTTCGCGTAAGCGGCACTCATACTTACTCAAATTCGTTGGTGTTTCGAACAGGATAGATAATAACTGAGGATTTTCCTACAACGCCACAGGGGAAATATCGGGTTATCTAATTTTCACAGCGACTTCATTGCAATGGTTTTCAGATAAAAATTTAGACGGAGACGCTCTTGTTAGGCAGACTATACTGGGTGTCTCACTTATAATGAACATTTGAATTATTTCCACCGCTACTGAAGAGAAAGTAACAGTGAAGGACATTAAGTAGGTAAATGTGTGTCGATGCCTCCGACTCCGCCACCAGATGGCCGCTCCACCGTTCCGCTCTCTCGCAAGTTCTCCCTCATCTTCCTCATCTATTATTCAAAAAGTATCGATATTGATAATATCGAAGATCGCATTAATTTACCAATTAAAAAATAAGCTACACATATATTCAAGAGAGAATATCATTTTGGATTAAAAAAAATTTCTAGGATAAAAGTTTTTGTATAGTAGGGGAGACCGGGGATAGTTTGGACACGGGGATACATTGGACAGTTTGAAAATTGCCTCCATAGTGTCATGATGATTGCAATTTTTTTTTGTAGTTTGTGCCTATATGCACACCAAATCAACTGATATTCAATATGGTGTGTTGCATTCACGAATGACAAGGTATGTCACACTTTTCAATTCTTGTATGTTACAGTATAATATTTTCATCTACTTTTTGTTGTGATTCGGATACTTCATTATGGAAAAATTTTATTGTAACTTTTTTGAGGCATTGCTGAATGTGTTTAGAATAAAGTAATACTATGCAAAAATCAAAGTATCCTTTTTGAGGAAAGGCACGAATAATTTTGTTTCTATATGATATGAGGGGTTACATTGGACAGATAACACGTAGGATAGGCTTGAATGACTGGGATTCTTAGGGGCCCCCAGTGCTGCCACTGGCCCAAAAGGCCACTTATTTCGGCCTATGAATACGAGCTTGCACCGCAGACTACTATATACACTCTTACAGTTTTTCTTATCCGATGTACACCCGCGGTATCATTGGCTTCGAGTTCCCCTTTCGCGCGGCTCTGGAAAACACCATGGAGGTCGGGCTCCTTAATGGCCCAACAGGCTATTTGTCATTTTAAATAAATTATATATTCATTGGATTATTCATTATCATTTCTTTCCATCTGTCCAAACTATCCCCGTGCTATGTCCAATGTAACCCCACCAATGGGGATACTTTGGACAATATGCATCTCTGAACTTTTTTCATCTCAAAGTAATACTAGGGAATGTAAGGCCCGTTTCTCAGGTTCAAATGAATAGCGCACATTCTGAGCTATCGAATGGTGTACAATCTATAGCCGTAAGGCAGCTTACAGGGCCGCTAAAGACTATTAATAAAAAATTGTCCAAACTATCCCCGGTCTCCCCTAGGTATTAGGAAATTATTTTAATTAAATTAACAGTCAAAGTATTAAAATGAAAAACAAGTAATTTACTTTTTACAACATATTTATTAAGGAAACTAGAATTTATATTTCACTATGAAACATTCAATATAAGAGCATGAAAAAGAAAAATTATTAGCTTGAATTGATTTGCGCGACAGAGGGTGTAGTAAAAATATTGATATTTTGAGCAAAATTATCAATCTCTGTAATTATTAGCGTTTGAAATATCGATAAAGATTATTGATATAGCGGCAAGCAAATATCGATATACAGGGTGTCCGCGGGAACACTGGACAGCGGAATATCTCCTAAAGTATAGGAGATAAAAAATTTAAAAAAATATGTAATTTAATGGTTCGAGAGGGCCAATTTAATAACCGAGACGATTTTTTTTTCGATTATTATTTTAATAGATACGATGGTCAAGTTCGGTGTTTTAAATGGAACTATTTTTTTGAAGAGATCAGTTGATAGTGCGTTCCAAGACGAATTCAATAAGCTTTAATGTATGCACTTTATTTCCACTGGTTTTTGAGATATTGCGCTTGCAAGTTTACTGATTTTCACTTGAAGAAAACACTCTGGAAAAGCAAGCACCGGGGGCGGTCTTGTTGGCGTCGCGGGTGGCATTGCCTGTTGAAACAGATACGTACCTGCCAAAGGACTACGCCGGGAATGGCAGGCCGAAAAGGCTGGACAATTCTTTTCCGTCAGAAATGCTACTTACGTAGGTATAGTGCCTATACGAGCTATAGTGACTTAGGTGTGAAGTCACTCAGCGGGGTCTTATCCGACACCCTGCTGAGTACTGGCCGCTAAACGTGCCCCCTACTACCTCTTGCAGGACTGTATTTAGGGCCTTAGGGCCCCGGTTTTGTCCTGGTCTTAGGGCCTTAGGGCCCCGGTTTTGCCCTGGTCTTAGGGCCATAGGGCCCCGGTGTTGTCCTGGTCTTAGGGCCTTAGGGCCCCGGTTTTGTCCTGGTTTGACGGCCTTAGGGCCCCGGTTTTGCCCTGGTCTTAGAGAGCCTTAGGGCCCCAGTTTTTTCCTGGTCTTCTCTAAATACAGTCCTGCAAGAGGTAGTAGGGGGCCCGTTTAGCGGCCAGTAGGTATACTTACGTAGGTATAGTGCCTATACGAGCTATAGTGACTTAGGTGTGAAGTCACTCAGCGGGGTCTTATCCGACACCCTGCTGAGTACTGGCCGCTAAACGTGCCCCCTACTACCTCTTGCAGGACTGTATTTAGGGCCTTAGGGCCCCGGTTTTGTCCTGGTCTTAGGGCCTCAGGGCCCCGGTTTTGTCCTGGTCTTAGGGCCTTAGGGCCCCGGTTTTACCCTGGTCTTAGGGCCATAGGGCCCCGGTGTTGTCCTGGTCTTAGGGCCTTAGGGCCCCGGTTTTGTCCTGGTTTGACGGCCTTAGGGCCCCGGTTTTGCCCTAGTCTTAGAGAGCCTTAGGGCCCCAGTTTTTTCCTGGTCTTCTCTAAATACAGTCCTGCAAGAGGTAGTAGGGGGCCCGTTTAGCGGCCAGTACCCAGCAGGGTGTCGGGTAAGACCCCGCTGAGTGACTTCACACCTAAGTCACTATAGCTCGTATAGGCACTATACATTTGCGGTATCGAGAAGCGCACCATTAATGTTTCAAAACGTCATAACATTTACTCAATTTCCTCATTCAGACTCAATTTTCAACTTCAATAGTCCTTTATTTCGCACTTGCTTCTACGCTCGGATGGTCGGTTCTTTTGGGAGGAATGCAAGTTCGATTGGTTAGGCTAGGAGGTGTGAAAGTTGCTAGACCAAATTTCTATATATCGCGCATCACTAGGTCCGGGACGAAACGCAACTTCCCTTTTCCTTCCATCGATCCTACCTTTCACTCATTCTCAACACCCGCCAAAAATACACGCGGAATGCCGTTTTTCTGCAGCCTGAATTTTGCGGCATGGAAATTGTTGAGGGTTGGTATACGGGAAACTCTCATTTCCACTGACCTTCTCTCTTTTCATGGCATTCCAATGAACAATTTGCCTGGAATTCGGTAAAAAATCGTGTTAATTCCACCGCAGCTGGCTCATTTATGAAAATCCGTTTTAGGAAAGGAGCACGCGTGCACGTCGGAATTCACGTTTAGCGAGAAAAAATCGCTAAAAACGTCGAACGTTTTTGTGGCGCAGAACCGCCAATTCTTCTATTCCTCCCTTTCCATCTACCCGCCGCACCGTGGCGGAATTCCGCTTGTTTTTCGATTCGGTGGCGAGACAATGAAGTCCTTATCGCTAGTGGCAATCGCTTCGAAAGCCATTGCACTGGCATGCATGTATTCGGCCCCGCGCTTTTTCGCCATTTTTCAATACGCTCTTTTTAGTCGATTTCGACCACTACTTTCTGCGTTCCTGCCGCGACTCCAACACCTCTGACCACGCTAGCGACGAATATCTCAGAACAAAAGAAACAATGAAATGTTATTTATTCAAGATTTATTGCATTTCGATCATGCCTGCCCGATTTCCAGGGCGCTAAAAAGAGATTTAAGGATTTCAGATTGCCAGGTAGGCATTAGAATTAGTACCACAGAAAATATTGGGTAGATATGGATCTTTAAATTAACTTCGTTAAAGTAATGAACAACGACAAGTGTTTGTTCTGTCTGAATTGAAAACAAGGTCAATTCAGTTTTATGCTTTATGTTTGACAAAAATATTTTACACGTAACTCTATCACTTCGCGTTATACATTTCGTTACAGGGGGATTCTCGTCTAACAGCCCCAAAAGTAACCGATGTTTAAGAATTTTTTTTAAAAAAACTGTTGGTTGTATTGGGTTAAACTCTTCTGGGATATAAGGAGGCATCTTTAAACTTGCAGAAAATATTAGATACGCAAGATACGCAAGGATCTATTTAGTGGTATGACATTTGCAACCCGGTTTCGGCTACTTAATTCAGCAGTCGATAAGGGAACAAGCTTCACGAATTATTTCTTCAAACATTTATCGCAAATTAGTATGTATCCTATACAATAAAAAGTATTACTTGTTACTGAAATATCTGATTGTTTAACAGTCTAAAGTTGATGTTCAAAAGTACGTCCTTCAGCCAGAATGCAGACTCAATTTATTATGTTCAAAAGGTTCGAAGATATTTGAGTGGGTCGATTTAAATGGGTCACCCTGTAAACCATACAAGTACATTATAGGTATAATAACAACACCAATAATAATTAGTTACGTTGTCAATACATCTACATATAGTAGGCAAATATATACGTGTAATAAGTTTATAAGATACGAGTAGACGAATGCGAGGTATTCTCCACTTGGCGTGGGGAGTCTCAGAATAGTCATAAACAGAAAAATCAAATGAAGAAATTTAGGGAATTTCATATATGTGCTGCTTAAAAAAATATTATGGACCTTACAGAACTTTTGATTTTTATACTTTTTCGAAATGAAGGCCAAATCGAGCTAGTAGAAATCTGGGTAGTAATATGAGACAGTGTTACTTTTGAGGTGAATAAGTTATGAAGCTGTGTTAAAGCATTAGATTATAGAAAGGTTTTATTGATGTACAAGCATAACAGAACGTCAAATATAATTGTTAGAAAGAGATCATCTTTCTTATGAGAAATGGATATAGATATGTCCTAGATGTCGCCGACAATATAAGTATATATACCCATACAGCACACTTCGTGGCGGCAACGTTGCAGGAATATTTCAGTAACCTTGCAGTGTTGCATGGTTGGCAGCGCAATGTCGATGTAACGTTGCTGCGACGTTGCCGTGCGACATTGCACGGGCCGGACATAGAATTATTGCTGCATAGTTGCATCAATGTTGCGTTGCAATATTGCACTGCAACGATCCTGCAACTTTGCTGCAACGTTTGCCAACGTTTCCACAATGTTGCTGCAACGTTGCGCCACTATTGCGGCAACGTTCCTGCAATGATGCCGCAACGTTGCTGCAACTACCATTTAAACCTAAAATATTTCCGTTGTTTTTAATGATGCGAGAAAATGTCTAAGGAAAAAAATGTTTGCTTCAGAGAGACAATTATTCTGACGGAGACGATTTTGTTCTCAAGGTTATATTTCCCGAAATTTTAAGAACACCGATGGTTTTTTTAACGGAATGACGTATTTTCATTACTATAACGTTATAGCCAATAAAAATACAAACTCAACCATATATAATATGTTGTCATTTTTGTCTAGCAATCATTTTTTTTCTCGAGACATTTTCTCGTATCATTAAAAACAACGGAGATATTTTAAGTTTAAATGTTAGGTGTCTCACCGTGTATATTTTAATTTGTAGAATGACCCAGGGTGGAAGTTGTAGTACATACCTAGTATTACAAAACCCTAATGGAGTTTGTCAAAATGAGCCTTCGTTTTTGAATAATTTGAGTTCAAAGTTTTGCACGGTAGGAGTATAAGTTCGAATACGTTAGCAGTATTATTAATCAGTGGTTGTAGCTGCGGCGGTAAAGTGTTCGCCTACGACACTATGGGTGCGTTCCGATTTTCGCAGTGAGTGCATGAGATTGGTGGCATCGTACGATTCCCTAGAATTTCTCTCACTTTCCACCAATACGATGCTACTTCCGGTGCAGCGAGCGTGCAGCAAACGCAGAATTTCGGAGGTGAAGCAGTCACTGCGCGCGCGCATGCGTATTTGTTTTTCCAATCTTTGATTATTTGAATTTCTCTATTGGAAATAGCTGATACAATTTAATGAAAAGTAATAAAAACAATGAATTCTCTCATGATTACAATGCCACTTTTTTACCTTATTATTTTGAAGAAACTTCATGTGATGTTTTTTTTTAATACAAATGTATAATTACATAATTATTATCGAATATCCCGGAATAACCTCCATAATGTTCTCCATAATCTGTCAATTTTTAGGCAAACATAATCTGTCCGAGTGTTTTGTTTACAATTAATGATATGTATATTAATTCTGATTCTAAATGGCAAGTTAATATCATCTTCATTTTCGCTTTCATCAGACGAATCACAGCTGCTGATTTCATTATCACTATTATTTAATAGTATCGAGGTTATTGTAAACAACGTTTCTTTTTCCATAGTAGCATTTTTAAATTTCAAGACCGCATGAACCGCTGCGATTTCTGCACTCACTGCGAAAATCGGAACGCACCCTACAGGTCGCCGGTTCGATTCCCCTTGGGGGAAAAGAATTTTCTATGAGAAAAACAAGCTTTATAATTCTATGATTCCTGCACACATTCAATATATATATATATACCGTTATTTATAATTTTGGCCCTACAGCCCGAAACGTTGCAGGAAGCGGGCATAGAATTATTGCTGCAACGTTGCGTGAAACATTGCAATCTTGCACTGCAACCATCCTGCAACTTTGCTGCAACGAGAGTGTGATGTATGGGTAGGAGTATGTCGAAGTAAAAAAAAGTTTTTTACGTGAAAATATCCATTTATAGCGGAATAGGAGCATCGCGCAGAGAATAATATCCTTCTGGATGCCTACATTTCTTCTTTAAAGGATTTTGTTGTATGTAAATAACGGTAGAGGAACACGGTTTATAGCATACCGAACGTAAATAAATTAGCTTGCAGTATTCGAGGATTAAGCGTAAAAACTTTTCTGCAGTTTCTACAAGTTACCAGCCGGATGATTGTTTAATAGTTTAATTAGCTTACAACGCGTATGGAATAAAGCAGTGTTAGGAGTATCCCCGCGATAAACCCTGCTCCGCTAGCCAGTTGTTGGGGGCCCGCGTAATCGGTCAAGCCTGCGGAAACTAGGGTAAATATCACAAATTTCCAGGGCTTAAATTAGAAATCGAAAACTCCACCTTTAGGAGGTGAACACACTCTAGAGTAGTCTAGAGAAATGTATAAAATCTGTATGTTGGTCTTCCTAGACAGTCAGTTTAAAAGATACACGATACCAGCTTCCTTCTAATGATTACGTCCGTTGTAAATAAATTCCTTCCACCCTCATAAGTTTCACATTACTCAAAATAGTAACTCTCCAACGTTACATAATTAACGCGGGAACTAAATATCCTAATGCTTTAATAGAACAGGGATGTATATTTCCAAGTAATGGCTCGACACTTGCTTACAAGATAACAATGTTTAAGCGACGATAGAGTCATTAAACGAGTTATAATGAATTGATGATTTATGATTAAGTATTTTACAAGTAACTGTCCTCAGAGCAGGGAACGGCGGAAATCCCGTGCGCCCGTATCAGGAATAGCGGTGGGGGAACTCCAGGCATGCGCGCGATGACGCGGTGACGTCAAACCAATCCAAGCGCGATGACGCGGTGACGTCAAACCAATCAACGCCCAGAAACGAAACTTGACCGTGGCGCCGTTTCATTTCCCATCTTGACGGTGGCGCCGTTTCGTTTCCCATCTTGGCGTTGATTGGTTTGACGTCACCGCGCCCTCGCGCTTGGATTGGTTTGACGTCACCGCGTCATCGCGCGCATGGGTGGAGTTCCCCCACCGCTATTCCTGATACGGGCGCACGGGATTTCCGCCGTTCCCTGCCTCAGAGTTTGACAGTTGCTATAGCTTAAAATTGATTGGGCTCTTTGGGAAACGGGCACATGCCATATTTCCGTTCGTCTATTTTTTAAGGTGTTATCTTGATTTAACGTAGGTACATATCGCACAATTCTGACCCAATTTTATGATTGGTGATCCGTCCACTAATTCGTATACTTGGAATAAAGATTTCAAACTGTTACTATCTGAGGGTCGGCAACTTTGTTCCAAGTACAGCACCAGTAATCCAGTAAACCATGAAGGAGTATTTTGGTTGAGAGTTTCTTTAAGGCTCCCCCAGACCAACGCGATTATGGTTATGGGGCATTTCCGCTGCGAATGTGGATCCGCAACGTTTCTTCCACGGCGATATCGATTCGCTCTCCAAGGCGTTTTTCATGGTGAAATTTTTCCCCTCTCTAAGGCATTTTTTCACTGCCATTTGTAGGTAAAATGTTGGGCTTGTCTTGATTGGCATGTCTCATCTATCGATGTGGCGACCGCTCACTGCTCAGCGCCGAAACAGGACAAATAAGTTAACTTTATGTTAGTATTATTATTATTATTATTAAATTAACGGGAGAACCCTTTAGATACAAAGTATAGAACAAATTCGTACAAAGATAAAGTAAACATAACAAAAACATACAATAACATAAAATTAAATATATAACAATAAAAGAGAATAATGTGAAATAAAATAAACAAAAACAAACAAAACAGTCTGAGCACTAGGACCTAATCTCAACACCAAAGGTGCTTAAATTAATTTAAATTAAATTGAATTACCGAATTACTGAGGTAACAGTCTACTAAGCACTCGGTTCCTGAACGAAGCGAAGGAGTCTGCGAACACGTCAATGTCAGCGGGGCACTGATTCATCTCATCCATAGCACGATTTAAGGGATCGACTGTATAGTGATAATATTCAGGGACACCTGATGCAAAAAGAGGTCTCGGACGTAATGCCCGTTGTGGGGCTCTGAGACGAATCAGTGCGACCAAATCCTGGCAGTTGATCTGGCCATGGATTACTTTGTACAAGAATAATAGGTCAGAACAGATAATGGTAATCCCTAGTTATGCTAATCGATAGTTTGTATAATTTCTATAATTATGGCCCGGATTATGTCATTTTTGAGGTTATTTTCATCAGGAAAACATATGGAATCGATTGACGCCACTTTCGGAAAGATCTGATGAGAAATGTAGAACCTGACATTCGTCACTTGCTTAGTGCGCAACATTGTATCGTCCCCACAGCTGATTTTAACAGCTTACTGCGACATTGAATATGCAAATTGCCACCAATAGATAGGCTTATTTTATAGAAAACACTTCAGGGAATATGGTAGTATTTTTTCGGAATTTTAAAATCGGGACCACGAGCCAAAGTTTGCAACACAAGAATTTGTTTATAATTTTCACTGCTGTAAAAATGATTTTTCACCCGGAAAAAAAATTATTCAGGATGGCCGATCCTTCTAGATTAAAATAGAGAAGGAATGAACTGAATCCGACAAATAGTTTCCGAGGTAAACATTCATAAGTACAACCCGTTTTCACGAAAATAGGCAAACAGATCAGGGAACCCCCGAGATCAACGTCAAATATTCACAGCGGCCGCTGTGGATATTCCGTTGCCGCTCCGCTTACGCTGATCTGGGGGAGCCTTTACTTGTACAGTAGAACGTCAATTATCCGAACTGCTTGGAACCGAGGTGATTCGGAAATTCGAATTGTTCGGATCATCGAACAGTTCGGAGAATGAAGCATGCATATACTTGACACAGTTTATAACTATAGGAATTACACCTAAAATTACTTATTAAATACAAGAGGACTACTGCGTTAATTTATATTACGCAAAAGTCAATCAATCAATCGAGGTTCGGATAATTGATGCTGTCCAAGTACCTATAGTCGAATTAACGAAATAAGGCGTCAGGGCGGCCCGTAGGCCGGCGCGCGTGGCTCGGGAGAGACCCAATGCCTGCTCCGTACTTCGTGCGACGTTGCCACGTTGTGTAGCAGATCGGACGTCTCTTTCCATCTTCAAGCGCAACTGTGTCTCTCTCACTCGCTCGATAAACAGATTCCTTCATCTACAAGTCACTCCACGCCAAATCGATCACGTTTTTAGAGACTTTGATCAGAATGCAATATGTATTTTGTGAATCGCGTGAAATTATGGAAAGGTTTGAGTCATTGTTTAACAGGTTTTGAACTTGGTTACAAAATATAGCACTTTGAATTGTGCAATTTCTGCCTATGTTCGTGAAAAGATGCTGTACTTACGAATTTCTATCTCGAAAACTATCAACAGCATTGCGTTAATTTTCTTTTATTTTAATCGAGAAGAATTAATCTTTCAGAATAAAGTTTCGAAATTGTAAAACTATATTTCATTCCATTTCCAACAGGAATTTGATGCTTTAAACATAGCTTAAAAGTAATTCGTTCCTTTAAAGATGGCTTAAAAGTATTACTCTAGGATAACACCCTTAAAATTAACGTGAAATTTGCAGAATAAAACTTTGGTTACAATTTTAAAAATTTCAAAATTAATTTTTCAATATGAAAAAAGAGTATTAGAATAGCCCGCACTTTCTAAATTAAAATGAAAAAAGAATGAATTCAATACGATAAAGAGTTTCCGAGATAAGAATTCACAAGTACAGCTCGGTTTCATGAAAATAGGCAAAAATTGAAGAAATTCAAAACCAGCAAAGTGATGACTGAAATCCCTTCCTATATAATATTTTAGTTTGAACAAAATCCCTGACATCGAGTGCAAAAAGTGATCGACTTGCCGTGGAATGACGCTAAATAGAATAAGAATCCTATGAGCCTGTATTCCTCGACTTGTCCGCCATTCATTCTGCATGGCGCATGCCGCAATAGCCAATTAGATTCGACACTCGGTCAAATCTCTATGGGAAGGACGTTGGGTACGTCCTCTGGAAGAGGCTAGCAATATACACCCGACAATGCGTAGGGACTAAGGGAGCCGCGTAGGGGAAGCACCAATCGCGAGCCTGGAGTACCGGCAACGTCATAAATTCTGCCCCCGGTCCCAAGGCGCCTTCTTTCGTTAATTCGACTATAAATAGTCGAAAGTGATTGGCCAAGGCGTAGGGAGCCGCGTAGGGGCAGCACCAATCGCGAGCCTGGAGTAGCGGCAACGTCGCAAATTCTGGCTCCGGTCTCAAGGCGCCTTCTTTCGTTAATTCGACTATAAGTAATCGAAAGTCATTGGCCAAGGCGTAGGGAGCCGCGTAGGGGCAGCACCAATCGCGAGCCTGGAGTAACGGCAACGTCGCAAATTCTGGCTCCGGTCCCAAGGCGCCTTCTTTCGTTAATTCGACTATAAGTAATCGAAAGTGATTGGCCAAGGCGTAGGGACCCGCGTAGGGGCAGCACCAATCGCGAGCCTGGAGTAGCGGCAACGTCGCAAATTCTGGCTCCGGTCCCAAGGCGCCTTCTTTCGTTAATTCGACTATAAGTAATCGAAAGTGATTGGCCAAGGCGTAGGGAACCGCGCAGGGGAAGCACCAATCGCGAGCCTGGAGTAGCGGCAACGTCGCAAATTCTGGCCCCCGTCCCAAGGCGCCTTCTTTCGTTAATTCGACTATAAGTAATCGAAAGTGATTGGCCAAGGCGTAGGGAGCCGCGCAGGGGAAGCACCAATCGCGAGCCTGGAGTAGCGGCAACGTCGCAAATTCTGGCCCCCGTCCCAAGGCGCCTTCTTTCGTTAATTCGACTATAAGTAGTCGAAAGTCATTGGCCAAGGCGTAGCGAGCCGCGCAGGGGAAGCACCAATCGCGAGCCTGGAGTAGCGGCAACGTCGCAAATTCTGTCCCCGGTCCCAAGGCGCCTTCTTTCGTCAATTCCACTATAGATACATTTAAATCTTGCGGTCTTCTCCATTCCAAGAAAACTCGACGATGGGAACAATTAATATTCCCCCTATATAATTTCGCATATTTGACAACGAAGACTGAACTATGAATGTAAACTGCCCAATTTTTTTTATGTAAGTTGCTCGGGGGATGTCGAATTGATGACACATGCCTGACGAGCTCCGTGAATTCCTGGTACTGAAGCATGTGAACAATACGTGTGCGAGAGTGTAAATCTCGAGAAGCGATCCCTCAACCTGTCAGCTTACTAACGAAAAAGAAGCAATAGTACCTATCAGGGAAAACGGTGCACTGCCCATTGCGCGAGATGCAGAGCAGTAGCGATGGTGAAGGTTTTCTGTCCGCGACACACAACACACGAGTGACAATCGCATCTCCAGCAATCCACTACAGATACTCAAAGAACAATGACTCAGCCTACACCGATAGTATCAATATTAAACACGTGCCAAACATGGGTGACGCGAACGCTACCTGTCAAAGTTCCAAGCACCCTTTGCTAACTGAAACATGGCGGATATCGGACTTAAATCACTCGATGGACACCGATGATGAAAGTGCTGCTTGGCAAACGGCGTGTATGGACGCAGAACGAGACTCTTTTTTTTACGAAAGAATAGCATGGAGACAAATAAAAATGCAATATTTTACGCAAATAGATGCGACATATTCTTTTATTGTATTTGGTTCTTCATGTTTTTGAACGCTGTCTTCGCAAATCTTCTACGTTTGAACAGCAGTCTTCGAGCAGATCATAGTTGTGTATTGTGGAACTCGAAGTATTTAAAAATGGTGCGACGTTTTTGTTAAAATTTTGTTAAACTTAATTTCCCTCTAGTAGTCTAATAGAGCATAAAAAGCTGAACAATTCTTATATTTAAAGTTTTGTTCTATCTCGTACCGTTGCAAAGATATATTTAAAAAACAAAAAACGCAACAACATTAAGGGTGTGGTGGACTATTGGATATGTGAAATTGTTAGTTTCTTTGACGCTAAATTACTTTGATACCAAATAATTGTTATAGTCGTGCTTTTCACAATCTATTGTGGCCACGTTTACGAGTAATTATCAAAAAAAAAAATCGTCGGAATGTATAAAATTGTCGAAGTTATTAATTGTTGAAGATAGCCCTGTACGGCGCGCCGTTGCAGGTGGTGTACATCGATTCAGGTGAGCCAATCGTCTGCGAGCAAAATGCTTTGGCGTAAGTACTTTATACACCAAAATCTACAGAGTGGAACTTTGCCGATGAACTTGAACAAAAATTGTGGAAGTTATACATGAATTAATTTTTTGCAAACTTCTATGTATTCTTTTCATATTTACGGATTATTTTCCACAATTTATTACCACAAACTAATTTTTTATAGGTGATTTTTAATAAAATAATTAATAACCAAACAATTTAAAAATAATTAATTAGACTAATTAGTTTGAGTGTTTTTATATTAAAAATGTGGCGGTATGCGCTTTAACATTTGTTGCGATTTTCAGAAACATTCATACTTTGCGAGCAACGATTTATGCGTGCCTGAATTCACGAGGGCAGTTTGACAACTCGAAAAATAAAAAAAATCTGAAACGTTGCAGAAATGTAACTGAAGTGACGCTAATGACATCACTATTCTTTTATTCGGCAATAGAACGGTCCTAAGGGTGAAAATACCCATTCGAAGAAATGGTGTCTCTTCAAATTATGGTGAATATCTACGAAACTGTAAACGATATAAAAAATAAGTTAAATTCAAAGTTCTATGGTTTTTTATGCCGTATAAAGCGGCTATAAAGAATTTGCGCAAAACATTATTTTTTTTCCAAAATTATCGCCACCCTTCTTTTTTCGAGAATTCTTTATCGCCATATTGTGGGATATCGAAAGCCATACAACTTTGAATTGAACTTTTTTTCGATATCTTTTGCGGTTTCGCAGATATTCAGGATAATCTGAAAACTCAGAATTTCTTTAAGGGGGTGTTTTCACCCGTAGTACCATTTTATTGCCGAATCAAAAAATAGTGACGTTATTAGCATCACTTGAGCTACATTTTTGCAAAGTTTCAGATTCTTCTGGAGTTTCGAGTTGCCGAACTTCCTTGGGCGAATTCCACTTACGCCCAAATCGCCCGCGAGTCTCATTAGGGCAGGTTTCCATATACGCGACTGGACGCAGCGTCAAGAATTTCAAAGTCAATTTTCTCGAAAATGAGGCGCGATACGAAAAAAACTTACTCTTTCTTTTCGATTTATATCAAGTAAATAAGTTGAGAAAAAGGAATAACATTTTTTGTTATAGCGCTCCATTTTCGAGAAAATCGACTTTGTAATTCTTAACGATGCGTCCAGTCGCGTCCGGGAAAACATAGCTTAATGAAAATCACGGGAGATTTGGGCGTAAGTGGAATTCGCCCCTTGTAAGTCATACACTGTGGACACCAGCAACCGTTAGGCGTTAGAGCCTGAGCAATTGGACGGGTCGCGGAAGCCACACAGTGGGCACCATGCTTCGAGCGGGAAAAAAATATTACTATGTCTCTAGCAGTGTTATTGATTAAATAATGAAATATATTTGAATGATAGATATATTCATGATATTAGGAGAACAAAAAAAAAATATAAAGTTGTAATTTTGTTTATTTACAAAAAATAGTTTAACTTTATTTTTATTTTAAATGCTACCTATGACTACAAGATTCATCTTTTGTTGATATTCTATTGTTCTATAACTGTTTGGAAAGTCTAATAAATCGAGCATATCTGCAGGAATCGCTTCTTTTTCGCGAAATAAAAAGTTTCGTAACTCCAGAAAATGCACAGATATGCAAATTCTTTTTATACCAATCATTTCTTAAATATATGTGTTATTATATTCGACAAGCAGAATACTTTTTTTGTACCCTTCGTTAAAGTTAGAATATCTGCTAACAGAAAGAATGAAGATTAATAAATTTATCTACATATATAATGTGTAAAAAATTAATACAAAAACATGTTACGTACCTGGAGGAACGCAAGCCATCACAGAAAAAAAAAAAAAATATGAATAAAGCTTGCAATTCACGACTGTACACCACTAAAGACTGAAGACGTTTGATGAGTACGCGTAGTCAAAGTCGAGGGCGTACGGTAATTTACCTGTTTCCCACATATTTCCCAATTGCCATTCCTTAAAACGTTTTATGATTTCCAATACTCTAAAGTCTATACAGTCCTAATAAATAGTCCAGTGAAATTAGACGGAAACCTTCCCAATCTACGGAATAATTCCCAGCAAGCTAAATTTTGGTATGGGCCTTTATTTGGTCGTTTCAAACAATATGTCAAAAGTCCCCATCGATCCGACTGCCGCTAAAATTTTACAGAGGGTTGAAAAAAGAAACAAATGTTTTTCGCGAGTATCTCGTTATGTAGCAGTTTTGCGACAAGAATAGCTATTATACCATTTTTAGCTTAGGAAATTCTCTACAAAAAAGGTGTCATGAGTTTCTTTCGTAGGCTGAACCATTTACATGTATGTCGGGTTACCAACTTTCAACCCCCATACTTTTGACAAGGGAAGATCCCGAACTCGGAAATTCTAAAAATTATGAAACTGTAAATATGTAGGGGAAGTCCTCCTGATTATAACACAATTTCGTTTGCTGCTCAAATTCACTGTAAGAGGGTGAAATTGGCCCCTGAATATCCGTTTTTTTTTCTCGATTTTGTGTTATAACTCGCGAACCGTAAGAACTGAAAGATCTATAATTTACCAAATGATAGTCCTAATTAAAAGAAGTAACTTTTTCCTGAACACTTTTTTTCTATCTCCCACAGTTCGCGAGTAATAATACAAAATGAAAAACTTTTCAGGGGTCAATTCCACCCTCTTGGAGTGAATTTGGACAGCAAACGAAATTGCGTTGTACTCAGGAGGACTTCCCCTACATATTTACAGACTTTCATAATTTTTTGAATCTCCGGGTTCGGGATCTTCCCTTTGTCAAAACTATGGGGGTTGAAACTTGGTAACTCGACATACATGAAAATGGTTACTCCTACAAAAAAACTCATAGAACCTTTTTTGTACAAAATTTCCTTGGCTATAAATTGTATAATAACTATTTTTGTCGCAAAACTGCTAGATAACGAGATATTCGCGAAAAACGGCATTTTTTTACCTTCAACCCTCTGTAAAATTGTTGGCGGGGATCGGATCGATGGGGACTTTTGACATATTGCTTAAAACGACGAAATAAAGGCCCATTCCAAAATGTAGCTTGCTGGGATTTATTACGAAGACATATCCTAATTTCACTGGACTAAAATACTCAAATGTAATATACGAAGACCTTTTTTCTTACTTCTCGAAGCATGGTTTATACCACTGTGAGCCGCCCGCGCGGCTTCCAGAACCCCAGAGTCGCATATTTCCACCTCCCTTCCAAAAAGCAGCGTAGGTATGAAATTCGGTCGAGGTCAAACTCTAATCTTATTAGCTCGGAGCCGTAGACGCTTTTCTGCATAAAAGCGCGGTTGGTCGGTACGAAAAGTCAGTGCGACTCTTACCGCTGCTGTATACGTGGAACACTCGCTCAAAATAATCTGAGTCTTTAAACGACTCCCCGCGGTTCACCATTTGGTAACGGCACAGTTACAAAAAAATTATAAAAAGAAAATTGTATCGCATTACAAGTTTGTGGATAGAGACTGCAGTAAAAGCATTTAACAATAAAAATTCATTGTAACCAGGGCGTTCGATGAAAACCATTACATTTCAATAAATACATTTTGTATCACGAAGATCACTTAGAAAACAGAAGAGATTGACATTTTTGAAAATATCTCGACGATCGATTAATTTGGATAAAAATTAGTTGTTGGTCAGAAATTGTACAAAATCAATTATGCAAATAAAAGGAAGATCCCTCGATTGGCACGAATTTACATATCTAGGTACTCACCCATGTCATTTCACTTTTTATAGAAAATTTCTTCTGAAACATACTGCATATCGTTAAAAAGCCCACAAATGCTTTTAGAGATTTGCAAAGTTTGGAGTTTAAACCGTCGACCTAAGGTTCGCTGCATACACATCCAACTCGATTGAGATGTCGAAGTTCTTCCCACGACTTTGTTGGCAACTGCTGTTAGCCAGAGAACAAGTAAGCAATCCGGTTTCCAGGAATTAATTAAAAATTAGTAATTTAGTACCTTAGAAGCTGATAAACTTCTAATCAGTTTAAGGTAGAATGAGAAATCCTGGCTTCAAACCATTTGAGGGAGCAATTGTGCACCATCGATTAATTAATCGTTATTCCTATCCTGTCGGACACCAAATACCTAATTCAATGAGTAATTAAACTTAACTGCCTGTTCCACTTGTCACTCGTCAGAATAGGTACATTAGCTAACGTAGTTAGGTACTACAATTCATCAGGTAGTTTTTCAAGTGAGGTACGACTTTATATACCATTCGAGGTTGCGATCATCAAGGACTGCGTTGTATCCTAAACATAAAATTATTAATGTTACACAAAACCGTGACATGTAAAATCTATCTTCCTTTTAATTCGTTACTAATTTAATAAAGAGTATTTATAAACGTTTCATTCATAACGACTGTTAGATTCATTCCTAAGAGGGTTAATTTGCTTTTGATACGAGTTTAAGTGTAATTATTTATATATTCTCACTAGCTGAAATGCCCGGCGTTACCCGGTTTAATGCAAGTTTTAAAATAAATGCGACGGTATTGTAGACGGCAAAACAGTTGTTAGCGTTGTTAAAGATAGCGAGAAAGGCAATAGTATTTTTGAAACGATTTTCTCAGCTTCGATCCTCTGAAAAAAAAAACCCCCGAGAGGTTTAAACAATTATCATCAATAAATATAACATATAAACACAAATCCAAACGATGTTAAATAATTAGTAGATAATAAAAAATATATAAAAAAATATTTCAAGTAACCGATTTTATTTAAAATGCACTTAAAAATAAAAAAGAATTCTTTTCTGTTACTACAATTTCAATGGTGTTTTTTCACTTTGAATAAAATCGTGCAGCAGGATATGTATGTCATAACAGAATATGAATCAATTTAATACAGCGTCTAAATCAATCGTGACATATCCTGCTCCACGATTTTATTTAAAGTGAAAAAACAACATCGAAATTGTAGTACAAGAAAGTAATTATTTCTTAGTTTTTAGTACATTTTACGTAAAATCGTTTAGCTGAAATATTTTTTTCATAGTTCAGTTGTTGTCATTATGACAACAAATTAATCAGAAACACGCGTCAATACAGAAATTTTACTAAATGACAGTAATTCTAGATTTTACAGAGCGTAAAATTGGGCTTGGTCAACGAAAACTACATAAAATAAATTTGTATTACGTACAAACAAACAAACAGAAAATGAATTTTATGTATAAAAATATATACATATGTAAGAAAAATCATTTTATTCTAAAGGATTTACAAAATTGAGATCATATCGTGGAAACGCAATAACCATTTTCACGAGAATAATTAATTAATGGTAACTTCGCATAAATACCTTAATCTTTCTATCTCGATTTAACCCGAGACTCCATGCGCCACGGTGCCGCCTACTAATTTCACGTACAACGCGGAAGAACATCGATTCCTCGCAATTAATCCTGGAAATTCCATCGAACCGATCCTCGGGTTGCCTGTTTCTTCAGGCCAGGGTCTATAATACGACGTAAACGAACGCTAAACTACGCGCATTACTCGCTAATATCTAATCGTAACCCTAATAGGTATTGCATTAATCGTGCAGGCAAGAGAGGCCGTATGAACGCCAGCAATCTCGCCTCTCGTAATCAAGAAAGGTAGACCTATCATACATGAGGGAACCTACTAGTTTGTCGTAATTGTCGTTATGGTTCAACGCTGTGCTGCCTCTAATTATTTCAGAGCCATTTGCTCCCACAATTTGTAAACAATTACATTTCCTATTTGCAACAGTAACTTAATTTCCATTTCTACTTCTCCCACTTGGGATGTACAATAAAACGGGCTCGACGCATTAAAAAGTAAATAAACTATATCCTACGTCCTGCCTTATCGTAGGGTAAATTCAGGAGAGACGCCACACTTGTATTATCTTCCAATCGGAAGAAGAAAATTATATGTGTTGTGCCTAGGAAAACATGTTAGTGAAATAAAATTATGTACCGTTAAGGAACTAGTTTTTGATCAGTTTAGAGGGCTTCCCGCTTTAATATTTATTCTTAACCTAATACAACTTTAAACCATAGACTTTTTTTATACTAAAAGATGAATTAATGTTTAAAATATAAGGAAAAAATTTAAAAAGTTGAAAATGAGTATAATTTAATTATTTATAAGGTATGGAATAATAAGGTGACTAGGACCTAGTTTTTGATCATGTAAAATACATGGGAACTAATTTTTGATCAGGTCAGGAACTAGTTTTTGATCATCTAAAATACATGGGAACTAATTTTTTGGTCAGGTGAGGAACTAGTTTTTGATCATTTAAAATACATGGGAACTAATTTCTTATTAGGTAAGGAACTATTCAATGTAAATAATCGGATACTAATTAAAAAGAAAGTACCAAATAAACTTATTTTTAGTATTATACCGTCTAAATTTAATTTTTTTATAATTTTAAAATGTCCTAACCTATTTTTTATTCAGGTGATCAAAAATTAGTTCCACAAGAAAAAATTGTAACTAAATAATGATCAGTGACTTTTAAAGCAAAATGATACATATAATACTAAAATTCTTGCTGTACATTATAAAGTAAACTATTGTAAGCAAAATGTATGAAAATAACCTTTAATACCGCAACAACCAGCAAAGAAATCGGCTGTGGCGTCGATGGTGATTTATTACTTCGAACAGTAAGAGATGGCGTTCAATAGGGCCTTCTGTCAAGTGGGCCACCTTACACATTTATTTTCTCGAAAATTAACAATACTAACTGCTTTCACGGACAACACATATATTTTTGAATTATCAATTTTTATGTTAGTAATTATTTCAAACAATTATTTATTGACATAAACTTAAAAGAACGATTTATTTCATGAACTGATCAAAAATTAGTGCCTGATCAAGAACTAGTTCCTTAATGGTATTTGAGACATAAGGTAGTTCCCAACCAACTGAGTTAGTCAAATTAGAGTTGGGTAATAAACGATAAATGTAAAGTAGTATGATACTATAGAAATAATAATAATAATTTTTAACATCATGTATATATATTTTAAACAGTTCAATGTTAATATAAATAATTGTAATACGAAAATAGAATATTAAATTGGTTAGCGTAGTGAATTGGAGCAGCAGATCTGGCAACGTCGCATCCATCCGGAGCGTCTTTTATAACCAAAATGTCAGAAAAATGTCCATATGAATTTGAATCGTCGTTCGCTATTTAAATGTCTAAACACATCGATTGTGCGACGTTGCCACGTTGGTTGCTCTACGTAAGTTTCTGAAAGATTTGCACGTAAACCTATTTTTTATGGGCATTTACGAAGAAACTATGTGGTCAGTTTTGCAGAAATTGATAAATTCATTTCCTGACATTTCGATGTACTTTTGCGCCAATTTTGGTACATTTCTTGAATACGGTTTTCCTGTTTCAGAAGACAAACTGAAACTATAACCCTCTTTTTTTGTCTCCGCCATATGCCACTGTGTTAAAATGCATCAACTTTAATTAACAATTTCTCGATAACTATGCGGTAAATCGATTTTAAACTTTGTACAAGGGTTTCTTGTATTACAAATTAGTTTTGCACCAAATTTGAAAGAATTCTTGAAATTAGTAGATTATTCAGGAACTACCTTAAAGCCTAGTACAGGCGGAACGGAGGCAGGACGAAGTAAGTAATTATTTAATTGTTTAATGTGGTTTCTTAATAATTAGTGAACACAGTATTTTTGAGATTACACGTGTAGGTATTTTTAGTCCGTTTTTCGGACTTGTGGCATTCCTGAAATTTGGCTCGAAGGAGAAGAATCAGAAGAAGAATCTTATATTTTCGTATGATACATGACATGATATTACGATATCTGTGTCATACCTGGACCAATTTTATTGAATTTGGTCTTATTTGAAAGCTTATATGCGGTTTGCATAAGGAAACTGCCTTTAAATTTAGAAAATATTGCAGGCGTGATGAGATATTAATGAAATAAGTTTCAGGTAAGGTTGGATTAGCCGGATTACAGTCGACATATACAGGGTGTCGAAACATGTACATGACGTCGAGACGCTACCGCGTCTCTAGATGTACAGAAATGTGAAATATCAAAGCATCATCGTGAGCTGAAAATTACTTAATGAGTCTTGCACAATGTATGCTTCACACTGCAACAACTGTGGGAGGGGAAATATAAGAATGAAAAACTTAGTGCAATTGAAGACATTGCAGCAAGAAGGGCGCAACTCCACTTTGGACAGTTTTTAAGGGGTAAAACCACTCTAGAGGCAGAAAAAAGACCTACGTTTGACAATTTATTTTGGGAGTATGACAATCGGAATATAATTTATTATCAGAGGGTTTATTTAACACATATTGAAGTACGAAAAACAATTTTTTTATTGTCATTTTCATACAAAATGGCGGCGACAGGGCTCGTCGTCGAAACCACTTCTTTCAAACTGGGAGGACGGATTTCTCGCAGACTATTGCATGGATCGATTTGAAATTTTTACAGTAGCTTCACAACAATATTCTCTTTGGAAGTACGTAGCCGTTTTTTTTTTTATTGAATGTAAACTTTTTTTTTATAAACAATTTAAAGCTCATTTTTAGGACAAAAAATCGATTTATTTCTTAAAAAGTGAACCACTTCCACAAAAATTGATTAAAAAAAACCCTACGTACTTCCAAAGCCAATTGTATATAGATTATAAATTTTTTTTATTTTTTGTTCCGGGACTCATACATGCCGAGAAATCCGTCCTCCCGTGGCGGAGTTTTCAAAAAAGCTGTTTTCGACGACGGGCTCTGTCGCCGTCATTTTGTATGAAAATGACAATAAAAAAATTGTTTTTCGTACTTCAATATGTGTTAAATAAACCCTCTGATAATAAATTATATTCCGATTGTCATACTCCCAAAATAAATTGTCAAACTTAGGTCTTTTTTCTGCCTCTAGAGTGGTTTTACCCCTTAAGTTATGACGTGCAATATTCGTAAAAAAAATTCTACATCGTTTGGCGCAAGTTTGATACAAATTCGATAAGAAATGAGCGGTTTATTGCAAATTTTGAACCTGCACCCATTTACTGTTCTGTGCAATACGAACGCGCAAATAAGTCCCACCTTATGAGCAGCCTTTTTAGAAGGATTTCAAATGTGTATTGACTCCGGTCCGGATGAGGATATCTCCACGTTTATGTCTACAAACAGTTTCTTCCAGTTTACTCCAAACTGGTCAACATGGGGTTGCACCCCTCTTGCTGCAAGCTCTTCAATTGGCAACTCATCCCATGGGTGTGGCATCTCTCCTACAAGGTGTCCAAATCAGGTCGTAAAATGGTAAATCGAGAGATTTTTATTAAGTTTGATCATATTTTGAAAATCATTTATTTTCTTGCAGAAGAAGCGAACATGTACTTCAAGAGCTTAAGATGAAGGCATTGTAACTAAGAAGGGTTGGACCCTCCGGGATCTTTATGAAATTTTGAGGGATGACTCTAGAGGTGGAATGATGACATTCTACGGAATATTTCACGCTGACCCGCATTTTTTTACAATCCAATATGATTAATCATTGCCGCATGCACCTAAACGAATCCGGTCACCGCCAATTTTTTTCTTCTTTCGTCTCTTAAAGATCTGCAATTGACCTATATAGTTCAGACCTGATGAAGATGTCTTGAAGACGCACAGTTTTCTAACTTTGGACGTCTTCCAGGCGTCTTTAGTACTTCACTGAATGTCTTTACGACGACGTCTTGAATGTTTTGACCACTTTACCAGAGTTCACCAGCGAACTGCAGACCCGCAGTTCCCGTTGATCTGACACGTTGGAGCCTCATTAATTGACGACCTTTCCTGGCATTGATTGATCGCATGTTACATCTCGCTGAACTCGTTTCAACAAACGTCACCATATTGCGAATAAAAGAGTATAGCATTCGGATAAAAAATATTAAATTCACCCTGAAATCTCTTCTACACCATAACCTATAAAAAAATCATTTATACCACATAGCGCTTCTCTCTAAACCAAACGACTTTTTATCCGACTTCAAAAAGGAGGAGGTTATAGAATCGACCCGTATGTTTTTTTTTTTTTTTTTTTTTTTTTTTTTATGTTTGTTTCCTCATAACTCCTCAGCATATGGACCGATTTTGATGATCTTTTTTTTATTCGAAAGGGTGGTCCCATCCTACACTGCATCAATATTGGCCTAATATTTTGCCAGTTACGGTTAATAATAAAAACTATTATCACCTAATCGTCATAAAGTTGTGTCAATATATATAAAACTAAAAAGTTAAAAATAAAAATATTTTAAAAAAATTAAAACCGACATTGTTATTAAAAGTTACTGAGGATCAGTGCTAGGACTGGGTAAAACAGCACTGAACGAAGCTGAGCCGAACAGCGTTTGTTAGACACCACGAGAGATTATAATTGCTTAAATATATATGTACAGAGTCACAAATAAATTAACTTTCACAGAAAATGTCCATACGTTTAAATAATACTTATAGTAAGCGAAGCTTTAGCGATGAAGCAAACGCGTGATTTAAGTAAGCACGAAGCTAGTTACCTAGCAATGAGGTAACTCGCGAAGCAAAGGCGCGAAGAGCAAAGGTGCGTAATTAAGCAAGCAAACAACTGGAGCGTAGCGTCGTCGCGAACAGAGAGAGCGATCCAGGAAATCGCGATCGATTTCCTGGTAAGAAGAGTCTTCCCCTTCCACCGATCGCGAATCGATGGAAGGGGCCTGTGATCACTGCTCCACATGAGCTAGCGCGCACGCGCCAAACGCCCAATTACCGATACTAATAACTAGATGGCGTTAATAGGTCGATTTCCTGAACATTTCCCGCCCGCCATTCATCGGTCCGATGAATACTGACATGTGTCCGCCGGTGATTGGACGTCTGGTTTTGGCGGGATCGTCTGGTCTTGGCGGGAACGGTAGTGGCGCCGCTTCGCTCATGTGGAGGCGTCAAGCAAACATAAGTGTAGAGTGTTGGTGTCCTATGGTGTGGTGGCCGGGTCCTGAACAAAGGGAAGGAAAACCAATTTACAAACGGGTCGTACAAATTCGGAGGTGCTAGTTTTAACGGTAACGACCCGAATCAGGCCATCGGCGCCTGAATGTAGTTTGGTGACTCTAGCCAAGGGCCATCTAGCTGGTGACGTCAGCTCTGATTTGAGAAGGCACAGGTCGCCGACACGGGGTTGTGGATGCTGGTGTCTCCACTTGTTCCGGGCCTGTAGCGACTGCAGATACTCCGTGGCCCACCGCTTCCAAAACTGTAGTCGCATTTGCTGCAGCATGTGCCAGCGAGATAGGCGGTAACGAGGAATGCCGTCGGTGTGGGGATCGGGCAGACTTAGCAAGGCGTCGCCGATCAGAAAGTGGCCTGGCGTCAACGTGGTCATGTCCCCGGGGTCATCGCTCATGGCTTGCAATGGCCTTGAGTTCAAGCAAGCTTCGATCTGGTGCAGCAGCGTAGTCATCTCCTCGTACGTAAGGTGTTGCTCTCCAATGACTCTCCGGAGATGGTGCTTCGTGGATTTAACTGCCGCTTCCCACAGGCCTCCGAAGTGCGGGGCGGCCGGTGGATTGAATCGCCACTGTATCCCGTCCTTCAGCAGTGCAGAGTGAAGACGAGCGTGGCCAGTATCGAGATGGTTGAGCATCTCCCGGAGCTCCCGTGCGGCACCCACGAAGTTCGTCCCTCTGTCGCTGTGTATCGTAGCACAGAGCCCTCGCCGTGACGTGAAACGTCGCAAGGCAGCAAGAAAGGCTTCGGTGCTGCAGTCGGAAACCAACTCAAGATGCACAGCGCGAGTGCTTAGACACACAAAAAGTGCTACATAGGCCTTGTATGTCCGTTGTCCTCTGCCCCTTGACCTCAGCATTGTCAATGGTCCGGCATAGTCCACGCCGACGTGCAGAAAGGGCCTTGCTGGTGTCACGCGGGCAGCTGGCAGATCCCCCATTAGTTGTTCTCCGGTTTTAGCGCGCCAGCGGAGGCAGGTGGTGCAGCGGTGGAGGATGGCCTTGACCCTCTGTCGGCCGCGTAGGAGCCAGTACTTCCGCCGCAGCAGTGATAGCGTGAGTTGGACCCCACCGTGGAGTGACCGTTGGTGAGCCTCGTTAACCAGCAGCTCGGTTAACCGACTGTTTCCAGGCAGTATTGCAGGGTGTTGGGCTTCTAATGGCAGGTGAGAGTGGCGCAGGCGACCACCGACGCGCAATACGCCCTGTTCATCGAGGCATGGGTTGAGCCGCAGCAACTTGCTGTTGCTCGGTACGGGGCGTCCCCTCTCCAGCTGTTGGACTTCAGTGAGGAACTCCTGTCGCTGCACGAGGAGGAGCCAACGAGTCCGGGCAGCCTCGACTTCGGTTGGCAGCAAATCCGGGGTTTGGGTTCCGGTTGTGGTCCTTGGTAGCCACCGCAAGCACCAGGCGGTGACCCTAAGGAGAATTTGTATGGATGAGTACCGCTTTAATATTATCTCGCCAGTTGCAGGTTCACCCGACGTCACGATGGCACTCGTCCGGGCTTCCAGGTCAGTCTGCGGCAACGGCAGCTGACTCCCGCTCGTCCATCCTGTAGGTGTGGTCAACCAGTCCGGGCCAGTCCACCAGAGGGTAAAGTCCGGCAGCTGACTGGGTAGTAGGCCTCGGGATGCGCAGTCCGCAGGATTTTCTTGGCTGGCGACATGATGCCATTGAGCCTCAGGTAATGTACGTTGTATTTCCGAGACTCTATTGGCCACATATGTCTTCCAGCGCACCGGGTGTCCCTGGATCCAAGCGAGCGTAATGGTGGAATCGCTCCACAGGTGCACGGCGGCTCCACTCAATCCCAGGCTCTCGTAAGTGAAGGCCACTAGTTTAGTTAGTAAGGTGGCAGCACACAGCTCCAACCGTGGTAGTGAGATCCGCTTCAAGGGTGCCACTTTGGTTTTGGCAGTGATGAGTTGGGTGCGGACGGTACCATCCTGGTCGACGACTCGAAGATATACCGCAGCAGCATAGGCTCGCTCCGAGGCATCCGCGAACCCGTGGAGCTCCTGGAGTTGAGGCGTCTGTCTAATGCCGAGCCAGCGAGGGACTGCGACACGGTTCAGTTCGGGCAGCTCCTCCAGGAACTGCGTCCAGTACTCAGCATCCTTGGGCGGCAGCGGTGAGTCCCAATCTAAATTGAGTAACCATAGAGACTGCATGAATATTTTGGCGTTGACTGTTACTGGGGACACTAATCCCAGCGGGTCAAATATTCTGGCGATGGTGGATAGAACCAGGCGTCGTGACACTCTTCCCTCCTTGGTTGTAGGCTGCACTCGGACCCGGAAGCAGTCATCGGCCAAGCTCCAGTGTACCCCCAGAGCTGAGTGAGTTTCCCCCGGCTGCCATTGGCATTCCGGGATGGCGTCGCCGGCAGGTAGGTGCTCCATCAAAGCTGGTTGATTGGAGGCCCATTTTCTCAAATTAAAGCCGCCCGCCTTGCAGAGGTGGCGGAGCTCCGCTTGTAATTTGGCGGCGTCCTGTACAGAGTCGGCACCCGTCACGACGTCGTCCATGTAGACGTCACGTTGCAAGATGGCCGCTGCTCGTGGGTACCGTGACTGCTCGTCCTCGGCAAGTTGGCGTAGCGTCCGAATGGCAAGGTACGGAGCGCACGCCAGACCATACGTGACTGTATTCAGTTCATAATCTTGGATGGCACCTCCTTCGTCCTTCCAGAGCACACGTTGGTAACGACGGTCGTCCGGGTGTACCAGTATCTGCCTGTACATCTTTTCGATGTCGGCGGTAAGGCAGACCTGGTGGATTCGCCAACGGAGGAGCAGTTGCTGAAGGCTGGGCAGCAGGTTCGGACCCACCATCAAGGCGTCATTCAAGGAGTGTCCGGAAGTCGTGTTGTAGGATCCGTTGAATACCACCCGCAGTCGAGTGGTCGTGCTGCCTTCCTTCAGGACCCCGTGATGCGGTAGGTAATACGCCGGTCCTGTTAAGTTGCCACGTAGTTCAGACATATGTGAGAGCTGTTTATACTCACTCATAAACGTCTGGTAGGCCTCAGCAAAGGAGACATCCTTGTTGAATTTAGCTTCCATTCGTTGTAGCATTCGTCGGGCACCAGAACGCGACTCGCCGAGTTCCACTGCGTGGCGGAAAGGAAGACGAACCAAGTAGCGTCCGGACGGCAATCGCTGGTGAGTCGTCCGGAAGTGTTCTTCGCAGTTCTCTTCCTCCGGGCTATAGGCCTTTGAAACCATGAGTTCCTCCTGTTCCCAGAAGCGCCGTACCAAGGGCAGAAGGTCATCCTCGGCGGCGCATTGGAGTGACGAGAGGCCCTGTCTCGCCGTCGATTTCTCCTCGGCTGTCGTCGTGGCTGGTCCGGAAACTATCCACCCCAAGGTGGTCTTTTGCGCGATGGGTTCTCCGGTGCGACCTCGGCTGAGCCCGTCGAGCAGCACGAGGGCAAATGCGTCGGCTCCCAGTAATAATTCAATGGGACCGTCGGAGGCGAAGCTGGGGTCCGCCAATGGTAGGTCGCAGAGGTGAGGCCAGTCTGTTGTCCGATGGTCGATACGCGGTTGGTATGACGTGATCCGCGGTAGCACCAGCGCGGCGATCACGTGTTGGTCGGCAGATTGGAAATGAGCAGTAAATTCTAATTTTACCTGCCCGCGAATCCTTTCTGGTAATGATTGCCCGACGCCGACGAGACGAATATTTGCAGGCCGTCGTGGAAGGCGTAGCTGCTGTGCGAGGGCCTCGGTAAGCAACGAGACTTCGCTGCCCTGGTCAATGAGAGCCCGCACTTCTCTGGATCCTCCATCAGCTTGTCGAACCTTGACGCGTGCAGTGGCCAACAGCACGGCAGGCAACTTCCTTGAAACGCAACTGGAGGTGTTAGCTGAGACATCTTCGGTTGCGCTAGAACTGCCACTTGCTTCGTGAATCGTCGTGTGATGTCTACCGCTGCATTGCTGGCACCGTCGCTCCGAACGACAATCCTTTACTTGATGGTGTCCAAGGCAGTTATAACATAAATTCGCCGCCTGCAAGGCGGCTCGGCGTTCGGGAGCCGTCTTGGCTTTGTAGGTGCGACAGTAAAGTATAAAATGGTTGGCTTTACACAGGTGGCAAGGTTCCTGTGGTCGTTGCGCCGGGCTCACCTGGTGCACCTTGGCTGTCTTCTGGGTTGTAGTGGATTTCCCAGCTTTGCTCTCTGGTCCCTTACGCTGCTCCTCCAAGGCCTCCAGTGTGTTAACGCGACCCTCCAGAAATTGCTGCAATTCCTCAAAGGTCGGTGGTAATTTTGTACGACCTACGAGTGTTTCCCACTCGTACCTAGATTGCGGATCTATTTTGTCGATCACTAGGTGCACAAGCCAGTCACCGCTGGCATCGAAGGGTCGCTTCATGGCGGCAAGGGCTTTCACTGAATCGCAGATGGTGTAAAATAGTCGCTTCAGTTCCGACCCCGATTCCCGAGTAATGGACGGTAAGCCAAAGATGGTGCTCATCTGCGCTTTGACCATGAGGCGCTGATTATCATAGCGGTCCTGTAGCAGCTGCCAGGCCGCTTCGAAGTTTTCTTCTCTCTCGGGCATGTTGCGGAGGAGCAGTTCGGCGTCCCCAGTCAAGGCGCCTCGCAAATAATGGAGTCGTTCGGCATCCGTGAGGGTCGCGTCTCGGATCACCAGCGATCGGAACAACCCCTGGAAGGAAGGCCAGTCCTTGGGTTTGCCATCGAACTTGGGTAAGGGTATCCGTGGCAACGAGGCTTTGGAACGCAAAGGTCCAGAAGCGTCCATGGACAAACGGTCTATCGCTCTTGCAGCTGCCTTCTCTAGCTTACTGAATTCTTCCAATTTATCCAGTAGAAGGGCTTCTTGCACGTTAAAAACCTCTTCCGTAGCGGCAGAGGTCAGTTCCTTGTCCTTGAAATAGTCGTTACTGGCCAGGACTGCATCCGAGGCCGCCAGAACTCGCAGTTGATCCTGCTGGGCTTCGAACTTGCTCCAATTCTTCCTTAGAGTGTCTAATCGTGATGTAATATTGCCTTTTGTTAGATTATTAGCACCCAGCTTTTTTAAATTCTCAAACGCTCGAGCAATTCGGCCGTTGAGGTCACGTTGGCTCGCTATAAGGTGACTCATTGTTTTCAGTTGGAGGTCACACGCGACGGTTGGACCGCACTCCCGAACGTTCGCGAACTATCTCCACAGCACTGGCTCCGGCTCGAAGGACCAAAAAATGTTATTAAAAGTTACTGAGGATCAGTGCTAGGACTGGGTAAAACAGCACTGAACGAAGCGGAGCCGAACAGCGTTTGTTAGACACCACGAGAGATTATAATTGCTTAAATATATATGTACAGAGTCACAAATAAATTAACTTTCACAGAAAATGTCCATACGTTTAAATAATACTTATAGTAAGCGAAGCTTTAGCGATGAAGCAAACGCGTGATTTAAGTAAGCACGAAGCTAGTTACCTAGCAATGAGGTAACTCGCGAAGCAAAGGCGCGAAGAGCAAAGGTGCGTAATTAAGCAAGCAAACAACTGGAGCGTAGCGTCGTCGCGAACAGAGAGAGCGATCCAGGAAATCGCGATCGATTTCCTGGTAAGAAGAGTCTTCCCCTTCCACCGATCGCGAATCGATGGAAGGGGCCTGTGATCACTGCTCCACATGAGCTAGCGCGCACGCGCCAAACGCCCAATTACCGATACTAATAACTAGATGGCGTTAATAGGTCGATTTCCTGAACAGACATCAAAAAAATAAAATTGCACTAAAAAGTAAAAAATAATTTTTTCCCTTATTTAATCTACGACGCTCATATTTTTTAAGTCGTTGCCTCATCATTTGCACTGTGTAAATCTGGCGCCGGCTTAAAAAATATGAAAGTCATAGATTAAATGAGGGAAAAAATTATTTTTTACTTTTCAGTGCAATTTTATTTTTCTGAAGTCGGTTTTAATTTTTTTTAATTTTTATAAGAACAATTTTCTATGTATTCAACTGCTTACGAAATATGCACAAACATCTGAATGAGACAGGCATACTGTATATTAAACCCGTTGTTTTATCAAAATACAAAAGATCCAGATTCATTAGTTTTCGCGTAGCTGTAATTTTACTAGTATCACGATTAATATGAGGAAGAAATACATTTATCATGGGAGACACCTTCCAACTAAGTATTGCATGGTAAAAGGGCATCAAGTTGCTGGGTAGGGTTTGTATTAAAATTCTTTTCGAAATGAATTCTTATCCACGGACGTGTCAGAGTGGTCTTCCAGAAATCGATTCCCCCGAAGCTTTGCAGGAAACGACGCGACCGAGAACAAGGACGAAGATGGGAACGTAATAAGATGGCCGTTTGTCGTTCGAAGTGTCAAATAAACGTTGCACAGTCACCCGTTCGTTCGGCCCGATATTTTACCAACGTTCCAGTTTACTTTACTGTTGTCACATTCTAAGGTCTAGATCCTCTTTGCCCATTCTACTTCCACAAAATGTTTAGAATAATAAAATCGAGCCACTCCGACGTACGCTGAGCACGGAGGAAGTAGCTGGACCCACATACCTATTTCCGTTATACATTAGAAAAAGGAAAACTTCCATTCCTGAGAAATGACTTCAATAGTTTCTTGTGTTAAAGTTCATTCAAATAAAATCACAAAAATTTTCATACATAATTTTCTAATTATGATTTCACAGCGATAATTGTAGCGACGTCTTTTAACGTAAATGTGGCTATTACTAAATTGCTTAAAGCTATGAAGAAATGTACGAATTTCTGTAGTAGCGTCGACTATATACACTAGCTCATCGGGTCCTGTGTAATTAGTAATTCTAATTGTCATTCGATTTGGTATGTTGATTAAGCCATAGGCCAATGATTGGCCAATTTGGGGACTAGCTAATTAATGGCCGGTTTCTCCGTGGTATACTTGCGTTTACGTCTTTCGCTTTTCAAGCACCAGCTACACTTGGCCAAATGCACGTCGAACATGAGCAATAGTTTATCACTACTCCGTGACACTTGCAATTGTACACGGAACTCTACGTTTCACTAACGGTCGTCTCTTCTGATCGAGTGTGTAGGAATTGCTACGCTGACAGTTCTGACGTCCTCACGTTGACCATTCGTCAACACTGAAAGCTTACCTTAACGCACTATACAGGTCACCTATGTGTACTTACATATCCAACCGGGTTATTCTGTGCCCTCTTTAACGTAAATGCACCCGCCTTGCATCGTACGGAGACTTCTTCCCTAATCGCATGATCCATGCTCAGGGTTGGAACACGCGCGCTTGGATGAGGTCATTGTTCTCCGAAAGGTGTGGTGTAATTGGGCTTTCCAAGAAAAATACCACACATAAGTAGGCCATACCCCACCATTCTTCTAGCTTAGCTTTTAACTATATAAAGGGCCCAGCGCGATAGGTAATTGGATTTCATCCAGGGTTTATTCGTGTTCATATTCATTGAAAAGTTGTTAAAACGAGATCCGGTTAGAGAATCCTTAACCGTACAGTATGTCAATTACTGTTAAGCTGAATTTAATACACTCATATTGACCTCCCGCATTTATCCGTGCGTCAGAACCGAGGAGAGTTGAACGTAATTTCTACGATATTATTATCTCCAGTTCGACCGTCAGGCGCAACAATAATACACTGAATAATTAGAAACTTTTAATTTTGTAATAGAAAATATATTGTTGTGGCGAGCGAAACGCGTTAGCAGAACGTAGGTTCGTGGAAAGAGCGCGGACCCAAAGAAACAAACGACGCGAGGCACGACCTCTCCTCGCCCTTAGGAGAGCCGTTAGAGCAGGCCTGCCCCATCGGGTGCAAATACCTCCTGAAGTTCTGGGACCCGGGCAACAGCCGAGCGCGGGACGGTTACGTTGCTAACCACAGCATGGGTTGCTGAAGAACTGCATGAGTGTGCGGCCGTCCATGCAGGCTCGTACCACCATGCAGTTCTCTCACAAAGTTCGCAACGGGTAGCAATGGAACAGTCCCGCGCTCGGCTGTTACCCGGGTCCCAGAAATTCAGGAGGTATTTGCACCCGATGGGGCAGGCCTGCGTTAGAGTCTCGGGTACAGAGGCGAAGCGTATCTCGCCAGTTCGACGTGAGCTAGCACAGCGAGCGACAGCGAGCAAAGCAATCTAATAAACGAGTAATTATTTCACCTAAAAGTCTCACTCATTTATTACGGTACCCCTAAAATTGTTCTTACTTGTGCTCGCGTCGAATCATTAATGTGTATAAAATCCCGACAGCAGACTTTATTGACGTGTACAGTTGCAACGTGGTTCTATAGAGTTCAGAGCCCAAGACTTTCGTTTGCTTGTGATTTTGACCCTTCGTTGATAAGGTCAGCTCGAGAATGCTTGTTTCATCTCCTTGCGCAAAGATCGAGGTCTCCCACACCGATCCCTGCCCTTCCAAGATAACTCTGCTTCCAAAATGCCAGGAGAGAGTCCTATGTTCTTGCATCTTCCCCTTCAAGTGTCCACATCTGCGTACCACATGTGAAGAAGGCGACGCTGCTGAGAAACGTTCATCGTGTGGTCTTTGCTCTTGCCAGCTCGGCCACACTTAAGCTGAAGTTCCACGGCGCGTGGCTCGGCGAGCTTGGCCCGAGACTCGCCGAGTCCCCCGCCGTGGGATTGCTCATGGCTCGCCGAACCTGGGCGGGCCGAGCCGACTCACCGTGGAACTTCACATTTAAGGTCTAAACACACTTGTCAGTTCCGTGTGGGAACTGGGAAGAGGGTCGTAGAGGGTCTCTTCTTCTTACCACTGGTACGCCGGAACGCTACTGACACGGAGCCGACAAGTGTGTTTAGACCTTTAAGGTCTGCGCACACAGAATCCGTTCCGGCGTGCCAGTGGTAAGAAGAAGAGACCCTCTACGCCCCTCTTCTTCTTCCCACTGGTACGCCGGAACGGAACCTTTAAGGTCTGCGCACACATGTCCGTTCCGTCTCAGTTCCGTGTCAGTGTGCCAATGATAAGAAGAAGAGACCCTCTGCGCCCCTCTTCATCTTACCACTGGTACGCCGGAACGGAACCTTTAAGGTCTGCGCACACATGTCCGTTCCGTCTCAGTTCCGTGTCAGTGTGCCAATGATAAGAAGAAGAGACCCTCTGCGCCCCTCTTCTTCTTACCACTGGTACGCCGGAACGGAACCTTTAAGGTCTGCGCACACATGTCCGTTCCGTCTCAGTTCCGTGTCAGTGTGCCAATGATAAGAAGAAGAGACCCTCTGCGCCCCTCTTCTTCTTACCACTGGCACGCCGGAACGGATATGTGTGCGCAGACCTTTAAAGCCTGCAGATCTGACCTGCCGAACTTTCCTTCGATGGCGGACATCCTGCCTTTTGTTTCTATACCCGCTATTTCTTACTATTGTACTCTGCACAATTGAAATATCTAAATGTACAAAAACAATGACTTGTCGTGTCCACATAAGTATAGAACATAGAATCACATTTATTAAACATGTTTAGTTTTACAATGCATTATCTTTGACTATCCAAGAGTTGTGCGAATTGTCAAATCCTAACAACTATTTACCAATCCTAACACCGTATCCTATTTACCAATCCCAACCTTATCGCTCTTCTTACGCAACACCATTTCCACTAGATACACGTCGGGATCAGCAACGCGACGTAACTCGGGTTCATAGGATCCTCTGACGACAGGTTTTCCGCGGGAATCTTAGAGCACATAAGTTGCGGGGTTAGTTGTCTACCCTTTGGCTATCTTGAACACCTCGGTGGAGCTCACGCGTACAAGATACTGTTTTTCCAAAGCAGTTTTTAAATATATATCGAATTCTACGTACATGCCGCGCTAGATACTGGCTAGTTTCTAGGTCCAATTCATTTTTCATTTGCATGCAAACGTTCCTTCGCTCAATGAATTTCGCCCACGACTTTT
Organism: Andrena praecox; assembly: GCA_963932275.1. Taxonomy (NCBI): domain Eukaryota; kingdom Metazoa; phylum Arthropoda; class Insecta; order Hymenoptera; family Andrenidae; genus Andrena; species Andrena praecox. Next base: position 41,801,945 of record OZ010731.1, read on the forward strand.
GCTCCACCTGTTCCTCAACACTCGATTCAACTACATATGTACAGTTCTGGAATCCAAGATATAAAATGGTTCGATCGTGGTTCGATAGACGTTCCATACTACATTCCACTTTAAAGTAGACTCGTTCCGCGCAGGGGTATACTGTTGATTGGTAGGAAACCGGCAGGGAAAGCGCTACGACCAATCGCGTGTGTCAGATCCGTGGGAGCTACGCAGATCTGCGCGGTCTACTCTTATATGGAATGGAGGATAAGTGGTCGAATAGACGTTTAGAGTGATTTGTTCGTGGTTCAATAGACGTTCGATCGTGGTAGGATAATCCTTCCCCACATCATCCGACGCAGTTTCAGCTGGTACCACATAGAATTATCTATGATTCTCACGTACGACGAATTTGATTTCCAAAAGTATAATATTTCATTTGCATATACATAAGTTTTCTCACCGCCAAAATGATATCATCTCACACAGCTGCCTGGACATTTGTCCTTCGTGGAAGCTCCTGCTGCAATATGGAAACGGACATATTCCTACGTTTCCGCAGCGACGCAACAGCGCACCAAACCCTATCCTAATCGACCATTTACGAATCGACTTCACACAAGCGAAGTCGCTCGTAATGAGCGAGTTACCAAAATCGCGGATGTCCGCATCGTCATATACATGACAAAAGCCGCGATACGAAGACTGTTCACGTACGAACATTGCATCGACCACATGTTCTCGCGGCTGTCTGAAAATATGTATTCCGTAGCCAGCAAGTACCTTTGTCGACATTCTACGTACCGCTGCTACGTCCACGAACTACGCAATTAATTTCCGAAAGCGACTGCTACGAACAGCGTTCATTGATAGACTGTGAGCTGTTAGCGGTAGGATTGCAATCGGTGTTGCGCGATACAAATCACGTACCGCATATGTACATGTATTCATAAATGATTTACCAGTAAACGTACAACTTTTTACACTAACACCTGCACTATAGCATACTTTGTACGATCCTTTTCTACACGTAGACATTACTTATCCCGAAACTACGGTCTTTCGGTTGCCACACTCTACTACCTATGTGACGATTGGGAAAAAAGCTCCACCTATTATTCTACATTTTGTACAACGGTATATGGGATTGTGAAATCTATTGCAATATAACTATATATAGGGGAGACCGGGTATGGTTGTCACACGGGTAGGCTGTCACAAGCGCTATAACAAAGAAACTATAAACAATAGGAATGTACTAATAATCCATGGCGATGCGTAAACATATCGTCGCCGCACAGTGGTGCCTTTTCCCGAAAAGCTGGCCAAACGTCAATTTCTGAAGTGAATAGCAGATTGTCGATAGTATGGTACATTTAACCTTCCGGTACTCGCTCCTATTTTTGTAACGCGAGCACTCGCGTCGTGCACTGAGTGCACGGTGATGTATTATTAACCTGCCGGCAGCCTTTTTGGTTGAAAAAACCGGTTTACCGTGATGTAGTGTACCCAGCACCCCTATGTATTCTTCCAGCGGACATTTTTGCATAATGCTACGTACTTGTCAGGTTCAAATTCAGTTTGGACCTGTTTCTGATTGAATGAAAACGATAGTATGCCGCGTATCTTGCCAGCGATCGCGCCCGTGTACTCATAAGTACGCCTCCAATTGCTTTGGTTTTTGGATATGTTTTGGAGTACCGAAAAGTAAGATATACGTGTTTTTTTATTTTGGCCTGTTTGCATGTTTAGGGGGTGAAACCACCCCTCAAATGTTTTCATGTGTTCGCCTCCGATTGATCTGGTTTTTGGATATGCTTTAGAGGACCGAAAAATAAGAAACACGTGTTTTTTTATTTAGGCCTGTTTGCATGTTTAGGGGGTGAAAGCTTCCCCCAAGGTATAAAATTTTCAGGTGATCATCTCCGATTGCTTTGGTTGTTGGATATGTTTTTCCATATGAAATTTGACTCAACAAAATTTTGTACCCCTTATGAATTTTGAGGGGTGGTTTCACCCCCTAAATATGAAAACGGGCCGCTATAAAGAAACACGTGTATCTTATTTTTCGATTCCATAAAACATATCCAAAAACCAGTACAATCGGAGGCGAACACCTGAAAACCTTTGAGGGGTGGTTGCACCCCCTAAACATGCAAACAGGCCAATATAAAAAAACACGTATATATTATTTTTCGGTCCTCTAAAACATATCCAAAAATCAAAGCAATCGGAGGCGGATACCTGGAAAACCATTGGGGGTGGTTTCACACCCTAAACATGCAAACAGGCCAATATAAAAAAACACGTATATATTATTTTTCGGTCCTCTAAAACATATCCAAAAATCAAAGCTATCGGAGGCGGATAACTGGAAAACTTGTGAGTACACGGGCGCGGTCGCTGGCATGATACGCGGCATACTATCATTTTCATCCAATCAGAAACAGTTCCAAACTGAATTTGAACCTGACAAGTACGTAGCATTATGCAAAAATGTCCGCTGGAAGAATACATAGGGGTGCTGGGTACAATACATCACGATAAAACGTTTTTTTTCAGCCAAAAACTGACCTCCGTGCACTCCGTGCACACGCGCGAGTACCGGAAGGTTAATACATATACATCAGTGCAACAAATGCCGCTTGAAAATTTAAAATATAGTGGTTGGTTAATGAGATATAGGCTGTCAAAGTTGACGAAATTTCATACTTCTTAGATGGCTTGAATACGCTCGCATGTTTAATGTATCAGGCAAAGTTTATTTTTAAAAAATTCATATGTAACACATTTTACCATTAAGATACGTGTTATAAACATACATTTTGCACATGAATAATGCAAAATATCTTTGAACTTACTCTTGTATTTCCCTTCTCAAGATGTCCTAAATCCTACTCATATTTTAGTACAACGGAAGGAAAATAGTTACTTTATTCACGGAACTTCACACAGTTAAAGGTTTCTTGACGTAAAGTAACATGTGAAGTATGATATCCAATTGAAATATCTTGCGCATATTTGCGCTTTTTTAAGATATCCGCATTTAAAGTGCCTATTAGTATCTATCTACGCTCTCCGTGAACGAACCTTTTTCATTTCAAACAGCATTTATAATTCCAACTTTGTTTATTACTATTTTCAACCACATATTTGAACTATGCAATCTTCTATAAACGTAGGAATGCCGCATTTTTCATAAAAAAAAATAAAATTTTCACAGTAATTAATTTCAAGAATGTTTTAAAATTAAGATCGCCATACTAAATTCGACATTTTGATTATATAATTTTAGGCGAATATTGGGAAATTATCACAATTTCCGCAAAAATGAATTTAAAAAAAAGGTTTATGCCAATGCTATTAGGTCTGCGATATTGAAATTTGCATTTTGGACAAGATATTCGTAATCAGCGACCCGAAGAACAGTAGGATACCAATTTTTGTGCAGATCTATCAATTTTTTAATATACACGTCCGCCATATTGGATTCGCCATTTTGTTTTCAAAAATTTGAAGTTCAGATTCGTAATCAGCGACCCCAAAAACCCCCGACCACCAATTTCTGACAAGATTAAAGTACGTTTTGAGGGTTTTGCCGCTTTTTTGCGATTTGGAACCACTGTGCGCCGTCTCCCCCATCACACAAGTCGTTGTGGAGTCGCATGGAGACACGATGTATCATTCTTTGTTTTCGTGCGTCCGAAGTAAATTATGCCGTATTTTCTATCAAGTAAGTATAGGTTGTTCCTTAGTATTGACTATAACATTGTTGCATTATTATCGTAGTTTAGAGGTTTTTTTCTAACTTATTGTAATGATTCTTCTGCATTTCTTAAACATTTTAATACATGAATAGAGAGGTGAAATTGTTTAACGGTTTGGGGCAAGTTGTCACAGAATATTTGGGGTTAGGTATTTGCCGCATGTGACAGCTAATCCCGCTGTAACGTGCTGTACCAATCATGTGATATTATTTCCTTGTTTGTTTGGCAACAGTTCTCAATAATAATGCCGCAAACTTATAAGAAGAAGACGTCCAGAGGTGAGGTGTCCCAGGAATTGATATTAGTTTCTTAATTGAATCGACTTTTTATTCATAAACTTAGCTATTGAAATGTGTGACAATCAACCCCAGATACTGTGACAACCAACCCGGCCTCGGGGTATGTTGTCATAAAATAGTTCCTGCAAATAATGTGAATTATCTCCTAATCTGGTTGACAAAATCCACAGGACCAATTTTTTTTTATAAAGTCGAACGTACGTAGTTTATATTAATCTAAGTTTGAATCAACTTCCCTGCAGCTATGACCCGTAAAAAAATCAAAATAGGAAAATGAGACAACCATACCCGGTCTCCCCTACACATGCATACATATGTACATACAACAAACACTGTAAGTAGGTGTATATGCATACACTCAACAACGAAATACGCAATTTAGCGTTCCCCCCTGCGCTGAGCTACCGAAGGTGTCGAATTACACAGCATCCGCGATAAGCACGTGCACGAACGCGCCCTAACGCGTGCGTCATGCTGCGCGTCGTGAGTTCTTCTTTTTCTCTGAAACCGTAAGTCACCGGCGATCATCGTTGCGGTGATCAGAGTGGCCACGATGTCTTATTACGCAATCTGTTGCAGTGTTGTAGCAGGATGAAGTGTACATTATATGATCGCGGAAAAAGTGTACAGGGAGAAAGAGAGATCGCAGAAACAGGGCTAACGCTTTCGGTCACCGAAAACGTATTTCGAAGTCCTTTCTCTCTCTTTGCCCGAACGACCCAAACCGTTCGCGGCCGCGCCTGCGCCCCGATGCTTACAGTGATTGCACGGCGGCGACACGCTCCCAAGTACTTTGCCCCTCCGCCAGATGGCGCGACCGCGCCGTTCCCAGGCAATTTTCGCGGATCTAGGAACTTTTCCTTACACGCGTGTAGTGACTTTGCGCCGATGCCACGAATTTTTGCTTCGATTGTAGGGAATTTCCCTCGATCCTAGGGACTTTGCGTCCGTGCGAGGCTTAGAGCATATAAACATGGAGGAGAGGAAGTATGCAATGGGCGAAAATGTAGACGGCGATAGAAAGAGAATGATATTCACTGGGGACACCCTCTCTCTTTCAATCGCCAGGGGCGGTAGTGTTTTTTTATGTTAGAGAGAGAGAGGGTGTCCCCAATGTATATCTTTCTCTTTCTACCGCCGTCTAAATTTTCGCCCATTGCATGCTTCCTCCATATTTGTATACTCTAAGGTGGGAGGCGCCAGTACACCGATCCTAGGGACTTTGGGTCCGCGGGTAGTGGCAGTGCACCGATCCTAGGGACTTTTCGTGGCAACAGTTGGCGCACCTTACCCCCACTCTCACGCTCGAAGCGCCATCTGAGATTACCCCGCCGCCATTCAAGATTACCCCCACCACGACTCAAATGACATGCAGCGCCATCTAGAACTCCCCCCTCTCACCGCCGAACCCCCGATCCCCCTCCCCACTTGCGTGGTCATCCCCTCGCCGCCGTTTGGTCCCTTATCTGCGTGGGTATGCACATGATGAAGGTACGGAGAAGTTTAAAAACAAAAGGTTTATAGTGCACCGGTTACTTCATGTGAACAACTAGTGTAACGAAGTAATAACCCTCCCCATAAACATGACTCATGTATGAAAGAAGCTTATTCCCTTTAAATCACGAATTCCTTTTAAGGGGGGTCACTCAAGTGAAAATGAACTACCAGTTATTTTACAGATAAAAATTTGAAAATATGTATTTCCATATTATTTTTTACGCTGAAATGAATTATGTAAGAATTAATACAGTGACATTTTTTTTTCAAAAATTTAAAAAAAAAAATTTCGAAAAAATTATTCGATTTTAAAATCCATACCCTTATCTCTGTAGTATTGTATACAAAGACTGCAGAAAAAATTTCAGCTCGATAACTTCATTTTTGTCCGAGTTATAAAGTTTTTATGTTTTGGCGTAGTAACTAAAACGCTCCTGCTGCGTACGTTGGACCGACCAAAATGAACTACCAGTTATTTTACAGATAAAAATTCGAAAATATCCATATCCATATGATTTTTTACGCTGAAATGAATTATGTAAGAGTTAATATAGTGACAATTTTTTTTTTTCAAAATTTAAAAATAAAATTTCGAAAAAATTATTCGATTGTAAAATCCATACCCTTATTTCTGCAGAATTGTATACAAAGACTGCAAAAAAAATTTCAGCTCGAAAACTTCATTTTTGTCCGAATTATATAGTTTTTCTGATTTGGGGTAGTAACTAAAACATAAAAACTTTATAATTCGGACAAAAATGAAGTTTTCGAGCTGAAATTTTTTTTACAGTCTTTGTATACAATTCTGCAGAAATAAGGGTATGGATTTTACAATCGAATAATTTTTTCGAAATTTTTTTTTTAAATTTTTGAGAAAAAAAAATGTCACTGTATTAATTCTTACATAATTCATTTCAGCGTAAAAAATAATATGGAAATACATATTTTTAAATTTTTATCTGTAAAATAACTGGTAGTTCATTTTCACTTGATTGACCTCCCTTAATTCGAATTCCCTTTAATTCCCGAATTCCTTTTAATTCGAATTCCCTTTAATTCACGAAAAAAATTAAAAAAGTTCACACGCAAAGAGTGTGAAATCAACTTTGCTAATTCCAATTGTATTCTCGTTCTCCGCTCGAATGCTGATTCCTCTGTCACTTTTTACACTTGACATTCCTTTATTGGCCACAAATCAATTCAGTGCTCAGATTTTCAGCTTCGGTTTTAAGGAATTAGCGGGCCGTTGTATAAGAAAAAAAAATATGATGTCGACTTAAAACAAAATGTCTCACATTCTCCGCATCTCTCTTAATCTATTACCGACTTCGATTCGCTTAAATAAGTCTCTACCAAGCTTTTATTATCTTCCATCGTAAAATGATCTTCATACGACGTTTTTAATAGAAGATGTCCCTCTTGTAAAAGTTTTTGTGTCAAAACGATTATACGTTATTTCATAACCACACCGATGTCAAAGTTTCTACCGACATACAAGTTGACACTTTGGTGTGGAAATATAAGTGGAGTAGGTAAATAATCATTTATTACGATCTTGATATTTAGAATATTGACTATCAATTACACTGAGTGGTTGCAAAGCCAGTAAACACGATTTGAATGTATACGTAAGATAAACATGGTCAATCTTTCATATTTTGCAATGGAAAATTCGTTCCTATTGCGTGTTGCATTGATTATTTGTTTATAACTTTGTATCGAAGGGTTTCTAATCGACCTTCATATAACATAGGAACATTTCGTCACTAAAGCAGGAACTTAAACAGTTTAGACATTTTAACCGGCAACTAATATTATTAACACTAAAATAATAAAATTGTATAATATGATAATGTAATATTTCCCAACAAAAATAAGTAGGGGAGACCGGGGCTAGTTGACTAACGAGGTTAGTTGACTAATTCCCTTTAATTCTTGTATTATGGAATAAATTATGCTGCGATTCGCAATATTGGAGCATATGAATGACCAGCTTGCCATTTAATGTGTCGCCGTGACAAAAACTTTCGTGTTCTGTCAGTGAGAATGAAAAATCTAAAAAGGTCGGCTGGAAGTAAATATTTTCGTTTCGACTATTTATGAATTTTTGTCCACTAAGTACTGCTTGATGTTATTTCATGAATATTATGTGGAAACGTGATACCTTGACTATAATTTACGGTATTTTATTTTATCCGGTGCGTGGAGGTTTTGTACGTACGACCCTTAACATGTTAACAATGTCTAATGTGGAATACTACTAATAATTGGATTTTTTTATCCTCAAGATGCAGTCGAGGCAAAGAGTTTAGCTGCTCAAGTCCACTTCCCCCACCACAAATCCTTCCAAACTCACCCCTACCAGTTTTACACCCTATCCTCCCTTCAAACTCTCAGGCCTTCCAAATAGACCATAACAAACCAGTACAAAATAATTACAGTATCTTAGACCATGATAACTAATAAAAAAAAAAATAACACTGTGGAGGAGTGAAAAAAAATTAAAAAATTTATTGGTCGTAGTATACATAGGGTAGATGTCCCAATTACTGCCAGTGTCCCAATTACTGCCAGTGTCCCAATTACTGCCACTTTATTTATTTTATGTAATAAAAACGTAACATATGAAACAAAATGTACAAAAAAATGTTATTATGAAACGGAGATTCTGATTTACATAAAAATAAAACAAATATATGTACTCATATGTACCTAGTGCTTAAAAAATAATATTGAAAAATGAAAGTGCCATTTGAGCGTCAAAAACGCGACGACGTTAGTAGGAAGTGATGGCGAAATCGTACTAAAGAAAGGGTCGCAATTTTACTATTCAACCTCTATTTATTGCATAAAATGAATTATTCCGGTCTAGAAGAATTACTTTAATGATGTAACGAATAAAATACATAATATTTATTGTTAAGTTATAATAATTAACGGTGACATCATTAGGGACAAAATTTTTGGGCTTGTCCCTATTACTGTTGGCAGTATTCGGGACAAAAAAACGTGAAGTACGCATAACTGTCATCTGTCAAAGTTCAAATTCTCAACCTCAAAATCACGTGTAGCGTGTGATGCTGTGATATTAAATTATAGATATATATTAAATACACATATATTAAATTATAATATGATATAAGACATATAAGGTACGTATATGTGTTAAATTATTTAAAATTTAGTAGGTTTGTCATATTTAGTTTTAACTATAGTTATGTGGTCACAGTTATTAGGACCGACAGTAATTGGGTGGCAGTCATACGGACAAGACGATTTTTGAGGTGACAGTTATAGGTACACTAGGATCGCTCGCGAATTTTAATTAATTATTAATAAATTCTTCATATTTAATTCATAAAACTATTTTTTTTAATTAAAGAGATGTTAAATAATATTATGTTTCAATCGGAGACGATTTTTATGTTAAACAACACGTGAAATGATTAAATGAAGTTCAGTTATAATCTTAAGGTGGCAGTAATTGGGACATCTACCCTATGTACGCGTTTCGTATACTATATTGATGGAATTGGCAGCGTATATATACGTTTTTCACATTATATTGATGTACTGTGACAGCGTATATGTACACCTTTCGCATGCAAAGGGTTAAAACTGAAAAGTAAATGTCAAGTCAACTGACCCCATCATATTTGTCAACTAACCCCGTAGCCGGGGTCTGTTGACTTATTCGTCTCACTACTCTAAATACAATAAAAGCTACAACCTAGACTCAATTAAAACGATTTTCAAAATTATGCCTGTATACCTAATGAAATTTGGAAACTTTTGGTATGCAGTGAGCCAACAAAATACTAATGGTCTATTTATAAAAATTAGAAATGTAAAAAATTAGTCAACTAGCCCCGGTCTCCCCTACATATTGAATATGAAAATGAGAAGACACTCTGAGCGTGAACAAATATCTTAATACATGCAAAAGTGAAAAAGGTTGACGTACCCAGTGTTTATTAAACTTCGTAAAAAATTGGGAAACAGGTATGTTACTTAAATATCAGAAAAAAGAAATATCAAACAAATATTATAAATCTATTGTAGCTGGAAGATCTAAACATCTTATCTCGTTTTTTAATATATATGGATAACATTCGTTTGCTATTTCCAATCACCGTGTATAAAATAAAATCCTCTCATCGCTATAACACAACAATTATTTAACATAAAGTATATCGATTAATTTTCGACAGAAAGTATATTTACCTATACTTCCCAAAATATACCTAGTATGTTAAAAATATAGTGACGAATGAGCTCGCGTGATGAAGCTGTTGCTAGAACACTACAAATTATTATGCCTACGTATTTCGGTAAGTCAGAAAATTGGTTGTAATTATTTGTAGGGTAATCGATCTCAATAGAATAAACCTCATAAATGTTCTCTCCGAGTACGAGAAGTGTCTGACAACTATACAAATTGCAATGGATAAAACGACTAGAATTACCAGGGAATTATCGTTCGAGTGTTGCGCATCTACCACAATCAAGCGATTCTCTTGTTACCTCGACTAATTATGGATTATCGCCTTGCATAATCGCGACAGATAGGAGAGGCAGGAAATACCGCGACAACAAAGAGGACTGGAGATGAGTCTTCCGAGCGCAACGCTTCGCTTCGGCGGCTTTTGGGAATTCACTGCGGAATGTACCCAGTATCGATTCGCCTGCAGTCGAACTCTAATAGCTCTGAAATACATGTGGCAGACAATCATAAAGGTAAATTGTCTCCCTATTAATAGACTTTTCTATGTACACCTACATGCTCGAAGGAACTTACGAACGGGGGGACTTCGATTATCGGAACGTCCATCGTCCGAATAATATTACGCTGTAATGGAAAATAAATGTTCCCGGCATATGCCACATGCCCCGTCTGCCAGCTTCTCATTCTCTCAGTCAACTTATCACCCTCAATTCGTCGTTATTCGGCACACTAGGATATCAACGGAGCCTCGGCGGATTTCCTTAAAACTACAGACGAAATCTGGAATACTGACCCCGTTGCAAAGTGGTGGCCAATTATGATGTTGGAAAATCCAGAATCTGTGATATAAAAATACGGAAATATGAAATTATTAATTACAATGAAGACTCATCACGGTGCACGTGGAGAAGTATGAAATCCGTTAACAGTAAAAGGCTTGATGGCTATGATGGTTGTGTCGAAAGAGGGACAAAGGAGAGCCTATATCTGAACTTTTCGTATGCGACTAACAATAAGCCACGCCGCTGAAAGCAACACTACCGCGGTGAGGAGTGTCCGTGAGTGAAGAGTTACAAAAGCACAATTTTCAGTGAAAATAATTCCAATAACGATCTTGTGCGGGCTGCTTTTAATGATAAAAATTTCGAATCTCTTCCGAATTTCACAGACCAATTCTACGTTAGGTATGATTAAAAATGTCCCGAATGAGGCCGAATTTAGACTCATTCTCATCAGGAGGATCTCGGCATGATCCGTTGACAATACTATGACAAAGGTTTAACAGGGAATACCCATATATATAAAAGTCAAAATATGTGTTGTTAGGTAAAAGCTTCTATAGATACCGTTCAATGTATCCGCATTGGCATTAATATTCTTCGATAGCGGCGACCGGGTGTGGTTGCCTCATTTTCATATTTTGATTTTTTTTACGGGTTATAGCTGCAGGGAAGTTCATTCAGACTTAGGGTAAAAGACCCAATTACTGTCAGGTTAAGGATTGATTCTGACAGTATCGCATAGTTTTTGTATTTATTGATCACAGGCATCAGTTTATCTATTTATTTATTATTATTTAATATGTTTAGTTGAAGAAAAAAATTTGTATGACTCTTAAAATCTCTATTTTTATTAATAAATTTATTGATTTAAAAAATATATGACGGGAGCTAATACTGTCACCTGTGATATGTGTTCAATCGAATTACTGACATCCCAATTATTGTCAGTTTTAAATTCTAGTTCAGCAAGGAGTAAACGAGAATAAATATAGGAATATTGTCATTTTAATAAAAGATGTCAAAGTACATTCTGTTATAAATATTAACAATAGTACTTACAAAACGTGTACGGTTACGTTGTCAAAAATTTCGAAATTGGACAAGGTTATGTCAATACGCGCACGCACGTGAAATGGTAGGAATGACAAGTGACAATAACAGCGTAACCAACTTAAAACTTTTTACCATCTTATCAAAATTAAAGAAGAAAAAATTAATTCCTGCTTTTCCTCGCATAAATTACAATTTTAAATGTATGTTAAAATTTTTTCGTGTATGAATTCACATGGTTTAAGGCTTATTTTAAGTAAAACAGCATAGGGCGACAGTAATTGGGTAGGTGACAGTAATTGGGTCTTTTACCCTAGATTAATATAAACTACGTACGTCCGATTTTATAAGAAAAATTGGTCCTGCGAATTTTGTCAATCAGATTAGGAGCCAATTCACATTATTTGCAGGGACTATTTGGTGACAATATTACCCCGAGGCGGGGTTGGTTGTCACAAATTTAGATAGCTAAGTTTATTAATAAAAAGCCGATTCAAATAAGGAAGTAAAATCATTTTTGTTTATTGTAAAATTTATAAATGCTGTAGTCTTGAACACAAAATTAAACTTAGAAACATTATTAACAAAGACACACAAGGCAAAAGTCTTCTTCATTTTCTTTTTCATCTTTATTAATTGTTGATATTTTTATATTTTTTTTATTTTTTCCTTTATCGGATAAAATAACTTGTTTTGCTTTGTTCTTCTTTCCAAATGTTCTGTGACAACTGACCCAACCCGTTAAACAATCCCACCTTTCTACTCATATATTAAAATGTTTAAAAAATGCAAAAAAATCATTACAGTAAGTTAGAAAAAACTCTAAGGGACGTTCGGCAACCCGTAAATTCAGAAAGTTATGCAACTCGGTGTGCAAGTAGAGTAGTTCATCCGTAACGCAATCCAATTTTTTGTTGGTGCCATAATGCAATATTTGGGGTCGAATCACCCCTTGAAAAAAATGTAGAATTTTATTTTCCGTGGAATATTTCGAGAACGGTGGGAGATATCGAAAAGAAGATTAAACAAAAGTTGCATCCTTTTTTTATATCTACAAAATCGCGTAAAAATAATTTTCGAACAAAACATATTTTTCAAGTTACCCCCACCACCAACCCTTAAAATTAAGTTTTTGTATTTTGTAAATATATGCCGAAATACCTCTGGATAATCTCTTTTCATAAATATATATAGTTTATGTGTAATATTTTTTTGCATACAAATAAAACCTCTGTTACCGAATTGGAAGTCCATTTCAACAGTTTCCATTAATTAGATAGTTTCTTAAAGCCATATTTAAATTATTAGTTATATACAGTTTAGACAGCTTTCAATTATTTAAGCAAGACAGTGCGTACCTAAAATTGGATCCAAGGTAAAACTCATTAAAAAGGGCAGTTACACTCCCCTTTAGGGATTGATTAGGGCAAAATTTAGAACTTGGTTTTTAGGCATTTTTGATAGTAACTTTTGTAAGTATAAACCAAATTGATATCTAATCAGGCCTAAAAGATATTAAGGAGTGCGTGAAAATACATTTTACCCCCTTTCACTCCCTCAGGGACGGAATTTTGTAGAATCCTTCCTTAGTGGGGCCTACGTCATTCATAAAAACAATGTACCTCCCAAATTTCACGTTCCTAGTAGAGCTCTTACTACCCGACCCGCCGGGTACCCGTGAGATACCCGACTACCCGGGTAAACAAAAATTACCCGGCTACCCGGGTAGACAAAAATTACCCGGGTATCCATGAGATACCCGAGTAAATTAGATGTGATGAGATAGTTGAGAATTTCGATTTGACAGCCGATCGTCTTTCGACTTTCGATCATTTTCGGCTAACATCAGTAATGAACGGAATAAACTTCAAGCGATTAAACATTTTATCATAATATTCATAATCTTAACGTGCACACACACATTCAATTGCTTGACGTTTATTCCGTCCATTACTGAGGTTAGCCGAAAATGATCGGAAGTCGAAAGACGATCGGCTGTCAAATCGATGATCATTTACCCGGGTATCGCACGGGTACCCGGGTAGTCGGGTATTCTACGGGTACCCGGGTGGCCGGGTAATTTTTGTCTACCCGGGGTCTCACCGGGTACCCGAGTACCCGGGTACCCGGATACCCGGGCCAAAAGAATAGCTCTAGTTCCTAGGTTAAACGGTTTGAGCTGGGTGTTGATGAGTCAGTGAATCAGTCAGGACTTCTTCTTTTATATAATAAATATAAAATAAAATACAATAGAATGTATGTCTGTATATTACCTATCAATTAAACCCTTTAACCGATCTGGACCAAATTTGGCATATTTACTCTCTAGAACCCTGCGGAAAATATAGGCTACCGTGAAGGCTGGACATCCCAACCCTTCCCCGTTATTTCATCGTCTTAACACTTGGTGATAATCAAAGTTTTACTCGGGCAACGCCGAGTACTTTAAGCTAAACTACTAAATTTGCATTACTTGATGACTCATTAGGGGTTCAACTGTCGCGCGAGCGCAGGATCGCCGAGAGCACCGAACTACCGAGCTCCGAGCTTCGTTTATTGTCAAAGTAACATGCGGGACTCTCCGACAATACTTCCAATGCTTTCCAGAAAATATCGACGTGAAAACACGTTAAAACCGCGCAGAGGATGCAAATCCCTCGACGCGAAACCTCACCAACGCCACTCAAAGACTTGCTGGAAAGTGGACGGCCTAATGTACCATTGGTTTAAGGCTATTTCAGTAGGTAATGATCGTGAATTCCCTGCGTTTGCCCGCAGCCAGAACAGAATTGTATAAATTTATTAAAGAATTCAGATATCCATCGTAGTACAATTAAATACAGATTGCTTTCAACCAGAGTTGGGCATTATCTAGATAAAAAATTATTTAAATAACGATCGAATAAATGATACTTTATCTTTAATCGTTATTCGAGGCTCGAATAATCGAAGTTATCTTTATTCGAAGAGCAACGAATAAATAATTTTATTTGATGATAATTTATTCGACGAATAAAGATAATTTTTTTGTTCGATGAAAATTTATTCGACGAATAACGATAGTTTTTTTATTCGAAGGTTTTATTCGAATAAATGCGTCGAATAAATTTTTCATCAGTAGCATTTATTTTTTTGAAGCCTTCGAATAAAGCCACGAATAACTTTCGTCAGCGTCGAGCGTGTTTATTCGAGCCGCCGAGGGTCGAGCCCAAAGGACCGGAGCATTTATTCGAATAAAACCTTCGAATAAAAAACTGTTGTTATTCGTCCAATAAATTTTCATCGAATAAAAAAAATTATCTTCATTCGTCGAATAAATTCCCATCGAATAAAAAATTATCTTTATTCGTCGAATAAATTCTCATCGAATAAAATTATTTATTCGGTGCTCTTCGAATAAAGATAGCTTCGATTATTCGAGCCTTGAATAACGAATGAAAATTATTTATCTTTTGTTCGTTATTTGAGATTTTTATTTAGATAAACTTTTGTCCAACTCTGCTTTCATCGCCATAGACATTTAAATTTGTCTTAAAACCTGTCAGTATAATGAGCCCGAACGTAAAACATGAGCAGAGTGGGAACAATTCATTTATTAAATGTCGTAAATTAATCAATTCTTCTCTTCCAAAGAATCCAAACACATATTCATTCCGAAGTTGCCGCAGCTAAAAACGTGTTAGGTAAATGTCCCCATTAGCGACCGTTTAAGAGTGTGACTGATTCGAAATAGTAATTTTTTTACTAATATACGACAATGTTTGAGTAAAGTATGGATCATTGTATTTTTTTAAGTCTCTAGATTCTTAATCAAATTAGTTTTAGAGTGATATTTGATTATTTACACAAAAATTATGGTGAAAATTATATTGGACCTGATGTCCCCTTTATTGACCAACTTGTACCATCTATCGACCGTCTCACGTCCCCATTATTGACCAGCAGTTTCCCCCATTGTAAATGCATCATTTTGTTTATTAAATTTGTGTTCGTGAGTATAACAAACTATTTTTATTAACATTTTATGAAAATTAAACAATTATCGATGTTATGGGCTCCCTTTTCTTATATAACAATGTGGTTTTAGGAATACCAAATTCACGGCTGACCTTACATATGGGTACTCCAGATTTTATTTTACATATTGCTTCAATTAACTCGGTTTCCGTGTATTTCGCGCGCTTCTGCTCCTTTTTCTTTGTTTTCACCATTATTTTCTAAAGAAAATATATGTATGTTAGTACTTTTTGTACTCAATTGTGAGTACAAATCAAATGTACTCAAAATTTAATAATTAAAAAATTACTTGAGTACTTTAGTTAGGTCTAACAACACCACTTGTAAAATATCCGAAAACTGGTACAGACCGGTCTTTGACGGTACCTATTTCCGACCACGATTTTCTGCTACAATAATGAAAGAAAATGAATATTTTCTTTTTATTTTATAATTCTGTATATATTTCTAGTTAATTTTGAGTACGTTACTGCACGGATCCATGTATTTTTATTGTAAAATTTGCGACTTTAATGATATCTGTAGTATAACCTCACGTTATTAGAATCTGTCAACTTTCATGTCAATGACCAAGTCCTAATTTCCATGTGAATTTACTTAAAGATGAATGTACGGCTACATAAATAACGTATGAAACAATAAATGAAACACCTCTAATTATAATTTCTGAACTTTCTGGCTGATATTTCGCTTTCTATGTTGCAATAAACAGTAATAAATGAATAATTGGTCACTAATGGGGACGTGGTCGGAAATGGGGCCATCTACCTTATGCGTCCCTTAATTCTAGCTACCATACAAACTTACAAAGTTTCATTAAAATATCCGAGAGATACTTCGCGAGCGCCCTTTGTATGCTGTACGTAGCTGGCTTTCAACCGCGGTCCTATTCCTTGTGAAATCTCGTGCTACTACGTAATGTACATACACAAGGGTCTCTGCTGTTCCGTACGGAATTTATTTTTTTAAATGATATTATAATATGGAGTCTGAAGCAACTTTGGTAGAGAGATTGTACAGGACAGTGTAACAAGCAACCCCTTATAAAATAGTTTATATCTCCTACACTTAGACCTTCTATGAGTATCTGCATATCTTACAGATTCTTTCCTGTATGGCTTCTGTAAATAACTGTAGTTCTATACATTTCTCACTTGTTACGAATTCACCCAAATTACACAGACTGAAAATTTGTGTTATCGTCATTTCTTGAAACATAAATTAGTCTCGTTCCTTCAATCGACGGTTATCAGCTGAGAGCTGATTAACGATACTAACCACCTTTTCCACATGTTTGGAACCAGATCTTCTAGGGTCTGTAAAACGTTCTCGTAAAAGATGTCCGTCTTATTTCAAACGGGCTAAATTACGAGACCAGAAACGACGCCACACGTCACGTATCATAATTACAAACTATTTCAAAAGTAGAATTATTAATAATTTTGAGTTGAGCGGCGTCGTCCCCAATTGCTTCCTCGCTCGGTGCGAATTAAGCAAAATTTTCTCGATAGCAGCAATCGCTCGGTAATGCCTCACGCCACTCAAAGTGTTAATACAACAAAATAAATAAGGCCGCGTTGGTTTCCTATTTAACAAAAATGATTTAAAATTTGTTTAAACACCTGTGGTAACGGAATAACAGGCAGTTATCGTTCATAGTCGAAACAAGCGGGAAACATAAACATTTGTCAACACTGTGCTCTCCTTGAAGCCAAGGTGTGTGTGTGTGTGTGTGTGTGTGTGTATATGCGTGTGCGCATGCGTCGACAAAGGCGATACCTCGAAACGGCAGTCGTTAGTGGGCATACGAAGTGTAAAACAAAAAGACGTTGAGCGAAAAACCGTAAGGCGATAGCCGCATTAAGTCGAGTTCTTTTTCAGTTTAATTCGAGTTATATAATTCTATGTTTCAGTTTATTAATAGTCTGTGTAATAAATAGCCACACCTTTTCAGTTTAATTAAAACCAGCGTAAATCGTATCATATACAATGCCCACACATCTAAAACAAATTGTTAAAGAAAATTGTATTGAATAAAATACGAATAGCAAAGTTGCATTTATCATAAATAACGGATATAAAAATAATTCAAATTTAAAAGGTGACCAAGTATCTTTGTAATATAATTATTTCGTATTATTTGATGTTGTTAAAACAATCATAATTAAAAGATAGCAGAGAAATCGTGACTAAAGTCGTTGAGGTTTTTGAAAAATAGAACAAATAGTTCATCATACCAAACCATAAGTTACCCAGAATTCCATTACTTTATTGCACAAAATAAATTCAGCAATTAAAGAAAAGCGTTGTATACGACATATACCGTAAAATGGGGGAACATTGGCAGGTTTTTGATACATTTTGTTATATAATGTAAAAATTAAAATGTTTACAGTTGCTTTAAGTATCCTATCATAACATTGCATGTTTCGTGATTGTACTACAAGTGTTAAAATGCATAAAATTTTTGTCATTTTCTTCTTTAATACATGTTAAATACCAGCCGGTACGGGGTAACATTGGCACATCATATAAATAGCAGTAACAGGTTAAGTTTTACTACTCTGAAGTCAGTAAAGACTGGTTCAAACACGTCCAGTAGTTTAGTCGATTAGCAAATAATTTAATCATTTTTCGTGTGTGGATATTAAAATTTAGTCGAGTAGCTTAGTAAAACAATCGTAAATTACTAAATTACTCGCTACTCGACTAAATTACTGGACCTGTCGGTTCCAACCTTTAGATACATTGACACTTAAATTTGTTTATTTTATTTTATTTTTTACATCTTAACAAAAAATCTAATCGTCATCCAGACAGACTGGACATTCATAAGAAATTGTTTCGGTTCCTCGATTACAAGTTCCGCAGACCCACTGACATTGCACCCAGTCAGGACCTTTACAGGGTAAATGACCCAATTACTGACACCTAACCATTTACTGTCATCTTAAGCTATTTTACTTAAAACAACGAATAAATAAACTATAGTGTATAATCTATAGTATAGATTATAGGTTGAATTACATAATTCTGTTTGTGTATGACTTTACAACGTTTATTTATTCGTTATTTTAAGTAAAATAGCTTAAGGTGACAGTACCCTAGTAGCATTTATTTGTTGGGAGTTTGTTGGGCCAATGACGTGTTATCCGTTGGCCAACTGTTGAAGTGTCGCGCTATTTTTAAATGGGCCAACGATTGTAACCAACGTAGGCCCAACGTCACTTAACACGAAGGCCCAACCGAAGGTTTCTTTCCATAGGCCCAACTGGGCCCAACTGAAGGCTTCTTTCCAAAAGACGTCTTAAAAACGTCCAGAAGGCGTCTTAAAGAACTTCAAAAGACGTCGTAAATACGTCTTCTTCATGTCTGGTTTAGAAAAAAAAAAAAAAAAATTCGCGGTGAGGAGAATCGAACCCAAGCTTTCCACTTACAAAGCAACCGCTGTTCGCAGCTGACCAACACAATTCCTTGTAAACACTTATAATTTCTAGTTACATAACTAGTATTAATTGTTTATGAAAACTGTGCAGTGACGCGAAATATTCTACAAAATATCATCATCCGACCTTTAGACTCATTCCTTAAAATTTCACATTTGTCTTAAGACAGACGTCCTCATTACGTATTTATAAATAAGAAAAGAAATATCACAACAGGTTTTTTGATGTAGCAAATTTTCTGACGTTTGTAAGACGACATTTAATCATCGTTGTAAATTTTTTGTTAATTAACCAACCATAGTAATTGTAGGCCCAACATTGGATATTCGTAGGCAAACTGTCGTAACTTTTCGTTAATTAACCAACCATAACAATTGTAGGCCCAACATTGAATATTCGTTGGCAAACTGTCGTAACTTTTTGTTAATTAACCAACCATAACAATTGTAGGCCCAACATTGAATATTCGTTGGCAAACTGCCGTAACTTTTTGTTAATTAACCAACCATAACAATTGTAGGCCCAACATTGAATATTCGTTGGCAAACTGTCGTAACTTTTTTGCCGTAGGCCCTGTGTTGGGAATTTGTAGGCACAAACACTAACTATATCCCAACTAATTCCCAACTGTTGGCAACCGTTGGCCAACCAAAAATGCTACTAGGGTAAATGGTTAGGTGTCAGTAATTGGGTCCTTTACCCTATGTTTCCCATTTACATAAACATATTTTGCAGACATTATCGTCTTCCCGGTAGTCTCTGTATAAGTTCTAGGCATTATTGCGATCTAATGTTATTAATAATATAATGTATAACGTAACAAAGTTATCTATTTGACAGGCGATTATTGGATATCTAACCGCAAACGTTGAAACAATTATTATGAATACCTAAAATCTCGATCTCGAATGCGACTTTATATGTTCATGCGTATAGGTGCCAATGTAGCCCCGGCATGTGCCAATGTCATCCCCTTCTGCCAATGTTCCCCCATTTTACGGTACGTCGTATCCTCTCACTATGGGCTCGCAGCTTGGGGCTGGCGACCAGCGCTTAGCGAGTAGCGGAGACGATTCCGAGGCGCCGATACGCGATGGCGCGAGTGAGAGGAAACGAGAGCAAGCGGGAGGTGACGAAAGCGATCCCTCCCTCAGCAACATAATGACCATGACGGCGCGCATCCGCTCGCCCGAAATTCCCCCGGGAAATGGGTTCCTGGGCAAACTATTCGTAGTGTAAGGGATGCTGGGAACACGCCACGCATACGCGTGATGATGCCAAGATGGGAAACGGTGGGAAAGAAAGCGACGCCACAGCCAACCAGCGTCGCCGGGAGATAGGTTGTCGACGCTGGTTGGCCGTGGCGTCACTTGCTTGGCTTCGCGTTGGCATCACTTGGCTTGGCCTGGCGCTGACGTCGATTCGTTTCCCATTCTTTCCCATTATGACGTCAGCACCTATCTTGGCGTTGATTGGTTTGACGTCACGGCGTCATCATGCGCATGCGTGGCGTGTTCCCAGTTCCCCCACTACGAATAGCTTATCCAGGAACCCATTTCCCGGCAACACTGGCCCGAATACACATAGACATGGTGGGGATAGCGATGAGCGCTTAGGGCAGAGGCCAAAGCGAACCTATAGCGAGAGAATACTACACTCCTGGAAAAAATTAAAGGAACACCATAATTTCCCGAAAATTTTGGTCATTTTCAAATGGCTGTATCTCCGCGAAAAATTGGTCGCAAAAAATATTTAAAAAAGTATTTTAACGCTTGAACTCTCTAGTTTTTGAAACAATGACTCAATTTTTTTCTTCGTCCATTATGATACTGTTTCATCAAGATGAAGCGCAGGAAACGAAGTTTCAGAAATTTTTGTCTAATTTGGACGTATGCACGGGCCAAAAAATTTTTTTCAGATAAATCCAACGGAGGGCTGTTATAGAGCAAACATTTCTCTTTAATTTCGTTTTTTTTTTTAGTTTTGTTGTATGATTTTTATTGGCCCAGTTATTCGCCAACAAAGCAGAAAAGGAACTTTTCACTGTGAAATTTTTCATGGCGCGCTTTGGGTGGTGTTAATGCCAGTTATTGATGTACAGTTTTTGTCATTGCGACGAGTTTGGATAAAAATGTTTTTCTTAAATTTTTTAAATCTTTTTTTTTTATTAAAATGACTTTGAACTAACAAAAAAAAAACGTGCAACAATCGTTCAAAAGCCGCGAGAGCAAAAGAAAGGGTTTTACAGAGCAACATAACGTAAAACAGGTGATCCTTCAATTTTTCAGACCATATCGCATGTTTGACCATCGAGGACATACGGAAAAAAAATCTGATTGGTCCGGCCTTTTGCACAGTGTTTACGTGTAGTCTTAACGTGAATGATTCCCTGGTTTTCCTTGAAGTGGCATCATGCTTACCAAAAAATGGTAAATATGTAATTTTTGGGATCATTTTAAAATAGATTTTATAAGATGAAAAATTTCTCACTAAATTGGCAAGTAAAGGTTTTGAAAGGATGATTTCTTAGCTTTCCAAAACACTCATGAAAAATTTTCTACGATCATGCGTTCGTAAGTTGTAGGCGTTCAAAGTGAAAAATTCCTTTTTTGCTCTGATGGCGAATAACTCGGTCAATAAAAATCATACCACAAAATTAAAAAAACGAAATTAAAGAGAAATGTTTGCTCTATAACAGCCCTCCATGTGATTTATCTGAAAAAAAATTTTTGGCCCGTGCATTAGACAAAAATTTCTAAAACTTTGTTTCCTGCGCTTCATCTTGATGAAACAGTATCATAATGGACGAAGAAAAACAAGTGAGTCATTGTTTCAAAAACTAGAGACTTCAAGCGTGAAAATGCTTTTGTTTAAATATTTTTTGCGACCATTTATCGCGGAGATACAGCCATTTGAAAATGACCAAATTTTTCGGGATATTATAGTGTTCCTTTAATTTTTTCCAGGAGTGTATATCTGAATACTCTAGCGAGTAGCTATATACACATATTTATGTAACATTTTTACTTACTTTATTATAGAATAATAAATGTATAACAGAGTATATTAAATATAAAAACTGACGGGTGGAAAATGTTTAAATATTGAATTTTTATGTAATGTGTAGAAAAATGTTACTGAATGACTGCAAAAAGAAATTTCATAATGAGCCTGTATTGTTGTAAAAATGTCACAAAATATTATTCAAGATGAACGTTATTAAACAGTGATCGTTTTGTGAAATTATTGAGATACTCTTGACCCCTTCGTTCTTAGACAAAGTTTTCTATATTTCTTGCAATTAATTATTGCATATAAAGTAATTGCTAACTGTCATTGGAAGAGCAGAATACACAGTGTAACATTGCCTAGATATCACTGTATTTGGAATCTGAATATACAGCAAACTTCTTTGTCATCGATTCCAGTCGATTCCTACTTCTTTTTATTATAGATGCCGACGCAACCTACATATCTGGGAAGAACACTCCTGCAGCCACATCCTTGAAGCATTGTATCTCTACAAAACATTCCCTCGCCATCATAAAAGACTCCCCATGTCGAATAAAAAGCAGCGCTGATCAATTTCCGAGTTCCTTCTCCCCGCCTGAAAACCTCTTACTTCGAATAACTTTTCGGTATTCCACACGGCTGCCATAATCCGCGACGTCTTTTATTGTAAGTCGCATTTATAAAACTAAAAAATGATTGCATTAGTATTATCATGTATTATTATTATTTTTTTTTAATTAAGTATTAATCTATCATTCATTTATTATAGTGTATTTTTCTTATATAAACAGACAGTTTTTTTTCTCCTGCCTTTATTAATCTCCCAAGATCAGACCAGCTTTCAGTAGCATCTTTAATTTACACTTTTGTGACCTTTGTGACATATACTTTCTATCTATGTATATAAAAAACCTTACTCAAAAAAATTTTACTCCATTATTTAATGTCGAATGTCCTTATAAGGTAAATGTCCCAATGGCAAAACAGTTAAGGAAGCAGTTGAGATAATTGCAATTTTTTTTATATTTAAATAGTATAAAATTATAACTAAATATAATTATTCGAAAGCGTAAAATTTCTACTTTCACATAACGTAACAAGAATCTACATTTGTTAAAGCAAAAGTTTTAAATTAATTAAAACATGAAACTGTTCATATGGCCCAGTAATTAAATAAAATTCATAGCGTGTCCCAGTCATTAATTAACAGTGTCCCAATTATTGAATATGTATTTAATTTAACAATTTCTATCAGTTAATGAAAATAAATCAACTGACTGTAGTTCTTCTTCTTTATCTTTTTTACCTTCGGCATGACTTTATGTCTGAAAAAGTTAAAAAAATGATTAAAAGTATATTATAAAAGTTTAGGTTATGTTAATATTATAACGAGTATAAGATTAATTATCCTAATAATTCTTAAACAGTATTATATTTTTGTCTAGTTATTATTAACGTAAATATATAGGATACAAAAAATACTTACTTTGGTACAATAAATATTTATAATTTTATAACTACTGAACACTGACGTCTGTAACATCGCGGTTAAACAACCATTGAACACACGTTTAATGATTGGTACGTGTCATGTTACCGTGTACTAGTGGATAAACGCAACAATTTCAATATTAAAAACAAAAAATTATTAAAAGATCCAATTAATTTTAAATTCTTCAATGTATAATAAATCCAAAACAACTGTATAATTTCAAAAATTATAAAATAATAATTAATTACAACCTTAACAAAAATATTCTCTCGCTTGCTGGAGCCCATTAGGTAAGAAGCGAGATTGAAACTGTTGAAGCTTTACTGTACAATAATATTTTTGTATGATATAACTATTCAGTTATGTAAGCTTATAATTGTATCTATATAAAGCTAATACATTTTGCAATTATATTTCGAACAGTTTAAACGTTGCAAATTAGTAAAACTATTATTATTAATAAAATTTCTTCTCAATTTTTAATTATTGGGCCATGTTTAAGGACTGGGACATTTACCTTACTGTAGGTCGTTGAAATCGTCAAAACATCCGCTGTTCTACAGGGATAACAAAGAATAGCATGCCCTTTAAAAAAATTGGGGAGACCTTGAAATCTCCGAAAATCCTCCACCCACAAAAGAATTATTATTGGAACGTTGTGGCCTCCTCGATACTGTACGAGTTTTGCAAATTAATTTTTGTCATATTTATCAAAATAACGAAGATATTCTAGGTGGACAAAGTTATTGCTCCACTCTGTGTACCTGCTGGTGGGGCTATAGTGAGGTCGTAAACTATGCTACATGGTAAGGTTACATTAAATTATTGTAAGCTTGAGAATTTTCTTTGTTACACTTGCACCTCGAGTTGCTGTTAACATAGTATCGAAGTTACTCTCACAATAAAATAATAAAAGTATATTTCAATCTAAATTGAGTGACTTTCCTGTAATAATATCATTAATATTAAATGCAGTAGGTAATGCTACAACTTAATAACTACGAATTAGTTCAAGGGCGTTGCCTAGCAGCAACATTGCGACGTACTTACCTATCAGAAGAGCACGTACTCACGAGTTGATGACTGTATTAATTATACAGGTATGAATTCTGAAAATACAATAAAAACATGTACAGTCTTATTGAAAAAGCGAAAGAATGTTTCATATGAAAGTTGTTTGATTTGATGGAGGAAACTTAACAGAATATTTGGATTTGTTTTTAACCTATTATTTACCAATGTCAATGTAATTTTTTTTACGTGGAACTACACATTTTAATTAGTGGTACTTTATTACTCATTTCAAGACGCTTTCAACGACGTGTACGAAAGGTATGTTTCAACAATAATTTACCGGATATTTTTATGAATATTCCTGTAAAATTTCGAGTCTGGTTAGTGTTTTTTTTTTTACTCCCAAAATGTGATCTACGAATGGAATATTGAGCCACATCGATATGCTTGTATTCATCCACATCCATACGTACGCGTGTAGATTTAGAAATAAATAATGCCTCTGTTTGGATCATGCAAGGCTTAAAACGCATATTACTCGACAGAAACATATTGCACTCTCAGTGTGTCAAGGGGATGAGTTCATTGTGTAAACTAATTGTTTATTACCTCGTAAAAGTAACGCTCTTTCGGCCATGTGAATAAGTAACCACCATTAAACTTGAGCATGTAGGCGATATATCTGTCGAGGGTAAGAGAGTGCTTCCTACCTGAGTACGACTTTTACGAGCTCGTTGTAAGACTATCGTCCTTAGTCAGTCCTTCGTCCCATTTCCTCTGTACTTTCTGGTGAAAAACACGATGAGCTGTGTAGGTCAGGGACTCCTACCGGTACGTAAAATACCGGTATCATACCGGTATTATTTCGGTTGTATCTTCGTCTGAGACTCAATACCGGTATAACGCTCATACCGGTATTTCGCTATACCGAAACCGATATCATACCGAAATAGATAAATACCGAAAACAAAAGGTTACCGGTAACCGAAATAAATACCGGTATTTTTTCGGTATTCTTTTCAGTAACATGGTAGGTTTCGGTGTTCACCGAGAAGAATACCGAAAAAATACCGGTATTTATTTCGGTTACCGGTAATTCCGAAAACCGATTGTTTTCGGTATTTATCTTTTTCGGTATGATATCGGTTTCGGTATTTATCTTTTTCGGTATGATATCGGTTTCGGTATAGCTGTATTGGCGAAATACCGGTATGAGCATTATACCGGTATTAAGTCCCTGGTGTAGGTACGTTCTTCTTTGAAAAATAAACTTTTCAGTGATCCGGCAACGGCCGTCTGTTTATAACGCATTATCCTATCGCAACCGCCACCTCACTTTTCATCATCATTGAACACAGAAGTTAACATTAGTATGATTACTGTCAGCCTTATCGTTCGACAGTGTTGCCGCAGACGTGACGACCTGTCACACGTTAAATATCATCCGGTCAGATTTCAAATCATTTTCAATTACTCAGTGAAAACGCATACGCGCTGCAGTCTATCGGTTTCGAAGCAGATCGTGCGACACGTTTCATGGAAACGCCGTATGACCGTCCGATACGATCGCATCGTAGGACGGCTCCATATAAACACGATACATCGTACGAAAAATCGCGAAAACCCCCGCAAACGTTACAAAAAGTCGTAAAAACTACCACAGGTTATGGAAGGTCGCAAATTAGCCACACAGATGTATGAAAAGTTATAAAATGCTCGAGAAATGTTACGATTTGAGGTAAAACTACTTAAGGGGTTATACCTAGTCAGGAGGCCGAGAAAAAGCGAATGTTTGCGATTTTTTTTTGGAAAAACGGAAGCACATATTTTCACAGAACTTTTTGCACTTTAAAGAGCAACATTTAAAGAAGATTGAACAATTTTTTCGTAAAAAAATATTTATGTTTATAATAAAGTTACAACCGATATCCAAGAAGGCTTTTTTAATAAGTTGTTTTGCGGTGAGCACTGCAACTCGGAACCAGATTATCTAGAATCAAAAAACAGAAAAGATTTCGTTAGTATATTAATGTATCTATCGACTGACGGAGGGGGAATTTTCGAAATATTAATTTAAACTAAAATGGCGGCTATTTAAAGTTTGAAGTCCTGATTTTCGCGCGAAAAACGGCCATTTTTCGTTAATAAAATCGAAATATACATTAAAAAAAAAAAGGCGAACGATAGTCGATTGATTTTTATATAAAAAATAAGCACACAAAATTATAGAAAGATTGGTGCAGTGGTTGTTGAGATATCTTACTCACCGTTTTTATCAAGGCTTCTTGGATGTCGTTGTAGTTTTATTATAAACGTAAATATTTTTCTACAAAAAAATTACCAAATGTTCTTTAAATATTGCTCTTTAAAGTGCAAAAAGTTCTGTGAAAAAATGTGCTTCCGTTTTTCCAAAAAAAATTCGCAAACATTCGCTTTTTTTCGGCCTCCTGACTGGGTATAACCCCTTAAGTCGAATGTGACTGTCTGAATGATACCCCGGTATCGTGTGTGAGATTGTCGTAGGACCTGGTCGCATTGGACGGTGCATGTAGGAGTATTTGTATTAAAAACCCGGACAAAAGTAAAAATCAGCGAGTTAGTCCAAAACCCCACCAAATCCATTTTTCTTAAGGGGTTATGCCTAGTTAGCTGGCGAAAGAGAACGCGATTTTCGGGAATTTTTTGTGGAATATCTACTGTATATTTTTTTACAACTGTTCGCTTATTTTAAAAGTACATATCTGCAGCAACTCTCAGTAATTTTCTTATTGGAAAATATTAAAAAATGAAGGAATAACAGCCACTCTCCCGGAAGCTATCTTTTCAGCAGTGAGCACGATTTGTCCGAGCCGGATCATCTGAAATCGAAAAGTGAAGAAGATTCTGTTAATACGTGAGTTTATCTAGTTCGCGAACGAAGGATTTTTGTTTTTGATGAAAACTCTATTTTTAATTCACGAAAAACGACCAATTCAGACCTCGAAAAATCATGATTTTGCGTTAAACGGCCACCATTTTGTCTGAAATCATTTTTTTTAAAAATCCTTCGTTCAAGAACTAGATAAACTCATGTATTAACAGAATCTTCTTCGCTTTCTCATTTCAGATGACCCGGCTCGGAGAAATCGTGCTCACCGCCCAGCGCCTTTATAAAAACGGCTTCCGCGAGAGTGGCTGTTATTTCTTCATTTTTTAATATTTTCCAATAAGAAAATTACTAAGAGTTGCTGCAGATATGTACCTTTAAAATAAGCAAATAGTTGTAAAAAAATATACAGTAGATATTCCACAAAAAATTCCCGAAAATCGCGTTCTCTTTCGTCAGCTAACTAGGCATAACCCCTTAAAGCTTGATGACCGGTCCGTCAAATGGCAGCCATAAAAATTCCTCCCGCTCTTGCGCCTATCCGGAGAGTCAGTCAGAAACCAGTCATTGTCTGAACCGCAAGTCTTTGTTCTCGGCACTTTAGGTTCGTGATATTTGTTTTTCTTGCTATTGTGGTTTGTGTGGTTTAGATAAGCAAAAAGAAACATTTTGGACATGGAAGATCAAGATATGTAGATACTTTATTTTAAAACATCATTTTATGAATTTAATGCATATGCATATGTTTTCTACAAATGATTAAACAATGCCTAAATAGATTTTTTCCTTACCTAATTTTAGCAGATAAGAGTGTCTCTGTCTATGTGTCGGGCCTTGTCGGGTAATTATTTTTTTATTGACGCGAACCATAGACCAATGTCAGTTAAATATCATATTCAAATCGCCCGCCGTCTTCCGCCATCTTGTTTTTTATTACTTCAGACGTAGTAAGCCAAAAATTGGAAATTTTTCAACTTAGTAATTTTTTATATTTTTCTTGTAGATTCTACGGAAGCGGTGAAGCAATTTACCAGGAGAGAATAGGGCAAATACAGTGATATTACAGTAATAAAACTAAATTATGCAATCTGGATAATATTACTTTGCAATATTGCAGTAATATAGCAGTAACATTTATATGTCAACCGGTGAATAAAAGATATTTTTTAAAAGTTTTCTTGGCAGCATAATTTTTTACTAAACTCCTAATTATGTTTTTTTTGCATGTATGTACATTGCAAAAAACACATAAAATATTTTTGTCCGGTTTTATTATACAACTACTCCTACGTGCGGTGGTACGGCTTTTTAATAAAACTAAGTATTTTGCGACTAATGTCAAATGATTTCACCTCCGGCCGGACGATATTTGACTTACGACAAGTAGCCACGTCAGTGAAGGTGCATTCCCACGGCGCGGCGCGGCGCGTAGCTCGACCTTGTAGGCTCGTAAAATCTATTTATAGAGTGCGAGCGGCAAGCCACGCACGTTTCGATGACACGGCTAACCTAAACTGATCAGTCCCAAGGCGCGGCGCGTGGCTCCGCGAGATTCGGGGAACCTTGTGCCGCGGAATCGCACCTTAAGACCATTTTACGACAAGTCGTTGTGACGGTTCCATATCAAAACTACACAGTACAATAAAACACATGCAATTTAGGACACATCAGAATAGTGCACAGTAGATAGTGCACATACAATTTAGAACACATCCGATTTACAGTCAGAGATGGGCAAAAAATTATTTCAAATAAAAAATTGATTTCGAATAAAGGACAAAAATTTTATTCGAGACTCATCAAATAAAAATAACCCAGAGTTATTTTTATTTCAAATAAAAATAAGTGAGAGGTACTTTCATTTGAAACGTCACAAATAATTTCTTTCGTTCGACGTGAATATATTCGTTGGCCACAAATAATTTTCTCGCTTGACGTGAAATTATTCGACGGCCACAAATATTTTTCTCGTTTGACGGAATTCATTTTAACCTTCAAATAATTTTGTCGTCTTTCCATGCATTTGTATTTGAAAAAAATTATTTGAAGCGCAAATAGCTCTGGGCGTAGAGAGCGAGAGAGAGGGGGAGCGTGTGCGAGAAGGATAGAGATAGATGATACCTTTTCGCTCTCTGTAGCGGTAAGCAGGAGAGCATGATGCGAGGAGGTAGTTGTTAGAGTGATTTTTGGATTAATAATTATTTTGTGTTAAGTAAGTTATTCGTGAAATTTAGTGCGGAATGTAACGAAGGGGCTGTGCTTTTTCAGCAAATACTGTGTAAATGCGTAAATTATTTACAGGTAATGTATAATTGGTTTGGTTGTTACCTGGTGTAATAATTTCCATACAATTTAAAATATGTAAACAATCGGTTTTATTTATTAAATCATTCCTGTGGGCATATTAACAAATTATCAATTATAATTTATTCAACAACTGCAGGCACAACTCATATTTTTACAGATGGGCACCTGAGTACCCTGGGTATTGAAATCAGGTAGAAAAACTTACAGTTGTTGAATAAATTATAATTGATAATTTGTTAATATGCCTACAGGAATGATTTAATAAATAAAACCGATTGTTTACATATTTTAAATTGTATGGAAATTATTACACCAGGTAACAACCAAACCAATTACACATTACCTGTAAATAATTTACGCATTTACACAGTATTTGCTGAAAAAACACAGCCCCTTCGTTACATTCCGCACTAAATTTCACGAATAACTTACTTAACACAAAATAATTATTAATCCAAAAATCACTCTAACAACTACCTCCTCGCATCATGCTCTCCTGCTTACCGCTACAGAGAGCGAAAAGGTATCATCTATCTCTATCCTTCTCGCACACGCTCCCCCTCTCTCTCTCGCTCTCTACGCCCAGAGCTATTTGCGCTTCAAATAATTTTTTTCAAATACAAATGCATGGAAAGACGACAAAATTATTTGAAGGTTAAAATGATTTCCGTCAAACGAGAAAAATATTTGTGGCCGTCGAATAATTTCACGTCAAGCGAGAAAATTATTTGTGGCCAACGAATATATTCACGTCGAACGAAAGAAATTATTTGTGACGTTTCAAATGAAAGTACCTCTCACTAAGGGGATGAAATTAACCCCTGGATATCCAGGTATTTTTCGATTTTATTTTGTAACTCGCAATCTGTAAGAGATAGAAGAGAAGTTTCAAGACAGAAGTTACTTCTTTTAATTAGATCTATAAAATGGTAAAAGTTTTATCAATTGTTTAAACAATTGGATAAAAGTTATAAACAAAAATTATAATAATATTTTCTAAAATTCGTTTTTTTAACGTGAAATCTAAATTGAATATTTAAATAATTATGAAACAGCATAATCCATATTTTTTTTCGATATAATTTCAACTGCTGTTGTATTGCTGAATTGTGTTCCTCGGCAATCGAAATGTAACGAATTGTAACGTACACACACCTTAAGCTGCGTGACGAGCAATGATCTTCTAGCATTCATTAGGAAATAACACTCAACACGTACAAAAAAAAAATAAGATAATTTATATGCTTTTGTCTCTAATTACACGGGAGGCAAATATACCATGTGAAAATAGAGGAAAAGCAGAGAACTGTTAAATATAACTTATCCTTATTGGAACTTTTTATTTTTAACATAATTACCGAACTTTTCTTTTCTCTTATTTTCTCACCAAACAGGTGAGATAATGCAGGCGTTTAATAAACGATTATAGTTAGATACCTTTGAAAACACTTATGTAATTTGAATAGTATGAATTATTCTTCATGGGGGCGAAACTTTTCAAGGAAGTTTAAAACATAGGAATTTGTTGCACCACGCACGTCGTTGATTGCCGTATATGTAACAACGAGGCGGATGTATGAAATCTTACTGTGAAGAAACGAAATCTGCTGGATTTTCAAAATTTGGGTTCTCAACACTATATCCACTTCTATACCATGCGTAAGCGAATACATCGTGGTACGTTACTGATAAAAGCCAGTCTCATTATCAATGCTCCACACAACAATAGACGTGAGATAACACTTTGATGGAAGACAAAATTTGGTATATAAATTATCTTACTTTCTTACTACGTGTCACGTATTAGTTCCTAATAAATGCAGCTTAAGATACGTTAGAATGGGATCCAAAAGTTCTTCGATTTTCGGCGAACACAGTAAAAATATATGGATTATACTGTTTCGTAATTATCTAAACACCCAGCTCAGATTTCACGTGAAAAAAAGTTTTTTTTTGTAGATATTAGCGTTACACTGCTTTACGCAGTTTACGGCAGAATTACGCTACAGATAAACCCCGAATTGTATGGGTGCTGATTGAATTCGACTGCTATCGCACAGAAAAGGAAGCCATAGTATTTAACACCTAATTACTTCACGCCTGGCTGTGTCCTCGGTCGAACCATTCGATAAGAACACCGAATGGGATACCTGCACCGAAAGTGAGCAAAGTAGTGTGGCAGAGCAGGAGACCTGCGGCGTAATTGCTGCCGGCAGCGAAGAGATTTTTATATTTTTCATTAAAATTTTTAAGTTTTCCCAACGAAAGCATGTTTAAACAAAACCCCATTCAGCCTATATTTAATTATACGTGCAGTACTGCTCGGTGGAATTGAGTCTGTCGGGTCCACGCATTCAAATTGTCGCGAGCAGGGTAGCGCTTTGATTCCAAGAATTGGAATGAAAATACGGGATATCCATAATGGATTGGCAATGAAAATGAATACACATAGATACATATTATGTATGTACATATTATATCGGGAGTAAGCGAGATAGATGTACTACGTCAGCGCCCGCGGCCAAGGGGTACTTCAGCTTAGTGCTACGCGCGTTACAACTTACAACATATTGTGCAATGACAAAAATTCCACAATTCATAATTTTCATCCTATCTGTATGAAAATAGTACGAATCGGTTGGTGAGGTTCTCCCGATGAAAATGAACCCAAACACGGCATAAATCGGACCATTTTTAGAATTGTGTACGGCGATAGGGTACATTCTCATTAACTACCCATAATCATAAAAACAGTCCGATTTATGTCGTGTTTGGGTTCATTTTCATCGGGAGAACCTCACCAATCAATTCGTACTATTTTGTGGAGAATATCTCTTCGCTTTCCTTGTCAATCTTTATTATTCGCTGAGCTCGAGGTGACGAAGGATGAGGGTGAAGACGGTCGCAGAAAAAGTTGGTAGGGATTTCATTCAAATTTAACCGAACATCACTGTACTTTTCAGACTCATTTTTAAATCGTGCCACACCTCATCAACCAATACGTATCACCGCCACGAAGGCAAAATACAAAAAGACAATGTTAACGCGTTCACCGCCCCGTGCACCGCACCTATATGATGCACGATCATTCGAGTGGGCACTAGAGGTCCGGGCAGCGTTAAGTTTGACATATTTGGCCGCTTACCCTGCAGGAGTATCGTTTACACCACTCGGGTGTTTCACAAGTGCCTACGCGAGATCCCCTAGCTAAATGCAACTTTATTTATTTCCCTTGATCCGTGCTCCTATTTGAGTTTCAAGTGAAAAGTGTTACCACACAATTCGTCTTAAGTAGAGCAAATTATTTTATACACTTAACACTGTTATGTTTATTTTTA
Source organism: Andrena praecox (assembly GCA_963932275.1). Classification (NCBI taxonomy): domain Eukaryota; kingdom Metazoa; phylum Arthropoda; class Insecta; order Hymenoptera; family Andrenidae; genus Andrena; species Andrena praecox. Next base: position 41,835,039 of record OZ010731.1, read on the forward strand.
ACACTGAATGACACATCCGGGATACTTTTGCGTGTGTCGGGCGCTCACGCGCGGATTATCTTTTTAATCCTCTTGGGGTTACGAGGCCGAAGTGACTGTCGTAGTACGTGTCTGCCGGCGCTGGTCACTCGCCAAATTAATATTGGGTGGCTGGTTTAAGAACGGTAGAGCTAGTGGTGTATAATTTCGGGTAATAAATATCATAGTAGTTGACGGACCACGATTAATGTTTAAATTGATTGTAATGCGATTGTGAATATTTTCGCGGAAAAGAATTCCCCCCGTTTGAATTTTACTTTACATTCACGTCTACAACCGCTACTCCTTGTATTTTGATACTGTTGCCCACCACGTCACTTCGTCCTCATTAGATCCTTACCGCACCCTTAAGCATGTGACACAGTGAGATGAAATGCGGTAAAGTGCGATAAATAATCGAAAAACCGATAGCAAGGTGTTGGGTCCGGAATGGGGTGGAAGCGTATCAGACTGGTTTGAAATATGAAATACCCCAGCTTACTATCACTAGACTTAACTGTAATGACATGCACGCGATGACCTGCTTACAGAAAGGTTCGCCATGACATACAAAATGCAGACTCGCGATTCTTAGGTTCTGCACCCGATTCCTTGGCCGCCCGATCGGTGCTTCACGAATAGCAATTTGGCTGTCGATAAAATCGTATATCAACAATACCTAACATAAAGAATACATAAAGAATAATTACAAAGGGGACTAACAATATTTTGTAGCATTTCTCTGTAGTTCTTTTGTAATAAAACATTACATTCCTGCATGCGAAAATTCCTTCTTTTAAATTTTATTTAAGCATGTAATTAAATATTTATCTTTTACGTTTTTTTTTCTGAATTTCCAAAATTATTAATTACTATTAAACCTCACACGTGCAATGCGAGTACTTTGCTGCATACTGAATTAGGGTTATTGTAAGTTTAAGTTTTTGAACATATATCATATTAATCTGTCAATTAAAATTTCATTTAAATTAACAAATTTAGTAGAAATCCGGGTAGTAATGTTGTGAAAAGACTTTTAATAACACTTTTAATTACTTAGAAAAGGGTAGAGATGGGAATGAGATTCCAATGCAATCTTATGCGGATTTTGTATTATTTACAAATCATTTTTCCATTAATCAACTACGGGTATTTTCAATAAAGAACTTTCTATTCGCAAAATAATATTGAGAATGGTCTTCTACATCTTCGGAAAAAATAGAAACTGAATGTCGTCTTACCTTTTTTAACATGCAGATAGGTATACAGAGTAGGTATACAAACACTTCGTTGACTGCCAGAGAATGATGAGCGGAGGAGAAGCGTCTATGGTTCTAGGAGAGAAGAAGAAGCATGGTGAGCGTTACCGCCTAGTTTTCACCAGTTAATCTATGTCTCAGGACGGTCGGACAATAGTATTGTAAGGCACTGGGTTTACCTAGGTAATTGGCTTTTGGGTCCTTAGGTCCGTCTAACGATAAGTAGTCGTGGGCAACACATCGGGTGATTTATGAGCCGAACCGTATAGCAACCTTTCTATACCACCCAAGTATGTCCTAACTATGCCATCAGATTTGTTCCATTAACAATACTCGTCGATTCGAATCACGTGGCTATCTTATTATTATAATTAGACTGCGGAACTTTAAGCAAGCATGGTATTTATTACGATAATTAAGATGATTATATCCTTGCCGCCAGTATACCTACCCGAGCTAATTTGTAAGCAAATTCTCTATACGCTAGAAATAGTATTGAACATTTGCAAAACATATGCGATTTGCAAAATAAAAAATATATTTTTAAAACCTTCTAATGACAAAACATATTTCTATCAAAGTCTCACTTGTTTAGTCCTTTCCTATAGAAATATAGTACAGGGTGATCGGCTACGTGTGGGAGAACAGTTAAGGGTTGATTCTACATAACAAAATAAGTGGAAAATATAAAATAAAATTTTTTAATATCGCACTTTAATTTCGAGAAAATTGACTTTGAATTTTAGCCGAGTACGCGTGCACTGTGGTATGACGATGGACGTATCCTCTTCAGAACTTCCTGCCGCACAGTGGTCCGGATTGGGAATGTTATATAATGACATTTGTGTATAACTTTTGACCTGTAAAAAATATCGGCATGAAATTTTCGCCAAAAAAACAGAAGAAAATTATTCATTTCTAAGGATGTATAATTTAATATATTTTACGTCTGTTTAGTTTTTCAATTTTTTAACATAATTGTTATAAAAACAGTTGGAAAACTGCTTATTAAGTACTTAATGCTTTTTTAAGTGATTTTGGTCGCATGTTGGGGAAACTTTTCGTTTCCAAGTTATAAGGAAAAGTCGAATGGTACTATTAGAAATTATGACGAAATCTACAGTTTAATTAAACATTATTATTCACTTATAATTAATTTATTTAACGGGCTAGAGCCCAATATATACATAAATACTTGTAAAAACCATTAGTAATACAATAATAAGTAATACGATGGATGAAAACGTGTGTACATAAAACGACGTAATGCTGTCAGCTTTAAACAGTAATAATTTGAAGAGTGAGCTGAAGGGGAGAATGATTCTTCCGATGTAGAGGAAGGTGTGTTGAAAATATTCCAATTGGTTAGTATGCGGGACTCGCTGAGACCTGAAAAATGTTCCTTGTGAATTGTAATGAATTTTGACAATTTGCTTTATTTCTTTGAGCATTACTTTTTTAATACATTACGATCAATAATTTTTAGTTGACAGTGTTAACCCTTAACACAAAAGGATGCCAACTTTAAGTGCTCGTTCCAATTACAATTTTTATTAAGTTTTATTAATATTTTCATTTTCGAGACTGATGAACATTTAGCACCCTGTATACTTCCTGTACGGGGCTTCTCCTCTGAGGATACTTATCCTTTTTTTATGTAAAAGTTAAGTAATAAGTCATATCGAATTAGTCGAGTTAGAAGCGATGAAAGTCCGAAAGAGTTTCGACAATTATTTTTCCGGATTATTTCTACTTTTATTACTCCGAAGTCCCTGTCGTCTCCTGAAACTTGATCTAACAATCGTCGTTGCAGTATGTGAAGACGTACAAAAGGGGCGGGTAGGAAAGATTGTTGCAAAAGTGTTTCGGATATCGCTCGGAGCACGTGAGTCCCTGAAGGTTAGCCCATAGGAGCCCCACCCTACACTTGCACGCTCGAGGTAGGTGTAATCCAGTCACTAGTTCGCGAAGGCAGTGAAATAGAGAGCTGCGAAATGGGGATGGCCAAAGGAGACCGAAGGCTACGGGTGGAAGGGAGAAAGGAGGGGGGAAAAGTGATTTCGACCATAACAGCTGCTCCTCCTAGAAGCGACAGCCAGCCTTGAATGCGGTTGAGAGTTTCAGCGGGACCCACGAGACTTGCACAGAGTGATCCAAGACGACTAAAATGGTAGGGTTAAGTAAATGTGTGCTCTTCGGCTGAAGGAGGTCTAAGATTACCGCGAAAAGGTCGGGAGCCTATAAAGGAGGGGTTCCTTGTTAGCAAGGAACTTCGACACAGTTCCAAACTAATACACTACAATCGAGACCGTCGTATTTCAGTTTCCAAATTCGTAACAATTCCAATTCAAAGTTTACCTTGCAAGCAATCACCTTGGTATTCTTTCTTCTAATTTATATGAGACACTTTACTTACCTAACTTTCAACCAAAAAATATGCATGTTTATCAAATCATTTTACTTCATATTAGTTATTTTTTTTTTTACAATTCGATTGCACAGTTTTGTGGAGCATAAAGAAGCAGTCAATTTTCATTGTAACCATTTGTTTATATCTACCATAGTTTTCACGATATACAGGGAAATAAGGAAGCACACGTTAACGTTTAAGGGGTATTTTCACTCACAGCAATCAAAACGTAGCAGATATTTTTTCTACTAACCTGCAAAGTTGAAAGAAAATAGGAATTTTCGGATTACCGCAGTTTCCTTGTAAGTATAATTATAACTACGAGTTGGATAAAGTATCAGCTACAATCTCCATACTTACATGAAGATATGCTTTACTTTATCTGTGAATTTGAATATATGAATGAATAAAATAATGTATTAATGATACTTATTTAATAAAATAAATAATATATTAATGAATAAAACAGGTTAACTATTGTTATCTGACACTAACAGTCATCACAATTGTATAAAAATAATATTCATCTCAGATTATATAATTACACGGAGAATAATTTTAAGGTTAAGGGCCCCATACACGTTGAGATCTGTATCGATGCATGTATCGATACAGATCGCGATACACATGCGTGTCAGGTATCAAACAACGCGTACACGTTGGGACATCAGTTCAGTTCAAAACGCGGATTCGTGGAATTTTCTGGTAACATTCTTGACTGCTAAACTTATTTCTCAGTTGTTGCACCTAAAAGTTTTAGGTTAAAACATCTAAAAGTGTTTGTCTATGAGAAGAAAAGTAAACCTTGGTAGCGCGATACAAGAGACAACATACCTATACGCTGAAACATGTACATGTAGATATTCGTATCAGTTGCACGCTCGGGGTATCGACGTTTCAGTACATTGATACAGACGACGATACCAGCTGATATGACTACATCGATACACGGACAGCGAAATACACATTGAGATTTGTATCGCGGCAGTGGTGCTTGCAACATGTATCGAGACAGATCTCAAAGTGCACGGGGCCTTTTAGAATACATTAGCTTGATTAGTTGAATTATTTTTGAATTTTTTCACTAATAATAAGTAGAAGTTCCAGTATTCAGAAAATATGTACAGTCAAATAAGCGCCATAAAATGTAAATTATTTTGTTTTTGAAATACTAGATGTGAAATACTATTAATGATATTAATAAATAATAATTATGTACCTATTAATAAAATTAATCATTGCAACTGTAAATGCTAATTCATAAGCAATAAAATCATCTTTTCAAATTTTATAGTCATAATGAACTATCCAGTTTCAATTTATACCTACAAATTTTATTTTCTAAAGATGGAATTTAGTTAATGAATTTAGTCAAATTCTCTATCAAAGTATTTAGGATTGCATATGTATACTTATGTTTTACATCCTTTCTGTAATTTCTTCCTCTAGTACATATTCAATCCCCATAAAAAAACTTCAAAAAGGTAAAAAAACTACGCCAAGTACATGAAATCAAGTAAATCACAAAAAGTAGAAGATAATAATAAGTACAAAGTAAAAAAAAATGTGAAATAAAAAAAACTTCAAAAAAGTACAAAAAACTACGCCAAGTACATGAAATCAAATAAATCACAAAAAATAGAAGATAATAATAAGTACAAAATAAAATAAAGATGTGAAATCAAAATGAGCTGCAAGTACATAAAGGTGCTTTCCAACTGCGCTTAAGATGGCACAACTACATACATATACACAGCTAAAATGCTGTGTTCATACATTCCATTACTCATATCGCGGACATTTTAATAATGTGAAGATAAAATGTAACATCTAGACATTTGCCTAGATGTCCGCGGCCTGGAAGTCAAACACTTGGCGTGGCCAGGCAAGGTATTCTCAGATCTACAGACGCAGTAGCGTCTCGACGCCAAGTACATGTTTCGACACCCTGTATATGTCGACTGTCGCTACCGCTATCATTTACTCGTCGCCCGGCTAATCCAACCTAACCTGAAACTTATTTCATTAATATCTCATCACGCCTGCAATATTTTCTAAATTTAAAGGCATTTTTCTCATGCAAACCGCATATAAGCTTTCGAATAATACCAAATTCAATAAAATCGGTCCACGCATGACAGAGATATCATAATATCGTCTCATGGATCAGTCTGAAACGGTAATTTTTCTTCTGATTCATCTTCTCCAGTCAAATTTTCGTCAAACATAAGACGTATATACGCGTTACACGCACACCTTCAGCCAAAAGAAACTAGTGTATGTTTCGTTCGTCGACTCTGGGGATCATTCGGCAGGGATCGGCGTCCGTCATTGTACATATACCTATGTATACTATTGAATTATAACCTACCAAGTGTCATCGCTTTATAACCTACCAAGTGTCAAATAAGGGAAGTTGTCAAAATTTTCTGAAATGTCACGAGTTTTTACACCACATAAGACACTGAATTATATTTCGCGCCTCGTTCTCAGGATTACCAGTGTAGTATCCTCTTCGTTCCCGCTAGGTGTCACAACGTTTAGAGTAAAACAAAAACCGCTCGCCGATCTTCTTCCTGCCGTTCCGCTCCTGCCTCATATTTTTTCGTTGTGCGCTAGGTGAAACACGTGGAGTGAGAGTGCGCGAGATTTGAGATAGTTTCGCGGTGTTTTTAGTGCTTTATTGCGGTTTAAGAGAATGTCAAAGAAACGTAGAAGGGAAGACGGTATGGATGAGTTGAAGAAGCAGATATTGGAGATGCAAAATCAGATATTAGAGTTTCAAAGAAAGGACGCGCAGCAGGAAAGGCAAAAAACAAAGGACAACGACGACGCTTGTTCGGTAGAACTTTCTAGTAATCAGAATAGTGGTAAGTCCGAAATTGTTTTTTTTTAAGGGATAAAAACATACTTAAGCTCCCTCATGGGCTAACATGCTTGCACGTGAGGCAAGATATATTAGACAATTTCCTACTATGTTTGCACGTGGGGCAAAATACAGTAGTGTTACGCCTAACGACGCTGCACGAGAGGCAGTGCAAGTTAGAGCCTATATCTAGAACTTTGCATGGGAATAATCTGTACGATGTAATATAGATGAGTCATCGGAGGGAGAAAAGGAAAATGCAGCACCTGATACTATTGTCAGTACAGAAGAGCAGTCAAAGTCAGTACCTCAGGAGCCTGAACCTTGTCTGGACGAGAATGTACTTAAAGTTCTGGTTGGCGACCCAAGTAAATCAAAGGCGTTAGACGTTAAGGTACACTCGTCACTGATCTCAAGATGGCGATACTGGATTTCTCATGGGGTGCCTAAACAAGAGAAAGAAGAACTTTTAAACAAATATGCTAGACCAGCCGAGCTGGAAGTACCCACGTTGAACCCAGAAATAAAGGTAACGATGTCTGAATCAGCTGTCAAGAGGGACACGCATATGTTGGAAGTTCAACAGCTAGCTGTATCGACGTTAACAGCCGTGGGAGATGCTGTGTCAATGATCGTACAAGATGATGATGGTATTGATAAACTGATACTGTTAGAAAGACTTAGTGACACAGCCAAATTAATAACGCATATTCAGCACAAACAGACAGAATCGAGAAAGGCATTTATCCTTCCGGGGGTAAATAAACAAATCAAGTCTGTACTAGAAAACTCAAAAACAGAGGCGCTTCTGTTCGGTCAGAATCTAGGGGAAAAAATAAAAGAAGCTAGGTCAATGGACAAGATGGGGCACAACATGAAAAACCAGTACACCAATAGGATGTCAGGACAAGCAGCGCAGAAACAATATTTAAACTCCAGAAGCCTGATGGGGAGAAGGCCGCTTTTCAATCAGGCACATACTTCAAATGTACCAGGACTGGCCAGACAAAAATTGTACTTCAGAAACAAACAGACGCCATACAACTCCCGAGTTCAGAATCAGAGGAGCAGCAGGACAAAAACCAAATTCAGATAGGAGTAGGTATAGCTGGAAGACTAAAAAAATTTATGACTAACTGGCGGAAGATTACGAAAGATAGATTTGTGTTGGGATGCGTTAGTGGATATAAAATACAATTTTGTAAACAAATTGTGCAAGCTCAGCCACCTACTGAGCATTTTAACTCTAACAAAGAAATAGGAAATATTAGACGAGCAATCAGGGCCCTACTAGGTAAGGGAACAATAGAACCATGCAAGCCAGAGAAAGACCCATTCCTATCATCGTACTTTTTAGTTCCCAAAACAGATGGGTCGTTTAGATTCATTATAAATTTAAAAAAGTTAAACAAGTTCATGGACCCAATACATTTTAAGATGGAAGACATGCGCACTGCAACGAGATTGATGTTCCCAGGCGTCTTTATGAGTACGATAGACTTAGAAGATGCCTACTATGTAGTTCCAATACATAAGCACAGTAGAAAGTTTTTGAGATTTAGATTTTTAGGGACCTTGTACCAATTTACATGTTTACCGTTTGGTTTGTGCACGAGCCCCTGGGTATATACAAAAATAATGAAACCAGCCATACGTATGTTAAGAAGTAGGGGTTTCGCGTCAGTGGTGTACCTTGACGATATTCTATGTATGGGAGAAAATTATCAAGCATGTGAAACCAATGTCGAGGAGACGGTCAACCTACTGAATTCTCTGGGTTTTCTTATTAACAGACGAAAGAGTTGTTTAGTTCCGCGAACAAGATGTAAATTTCTAGGGTTTGTTTTAGATTCAATTCAGGTTACTATTGAGTTGACAGATGATAAAAGAACGCGCTTATCAGAATTGATAGAAATCTTTCAGACAAAGAAAACATGTGCGATTGAGGAATTTGCTCAATTGATAGGAAAATTGATCGCAACTTGTCCAGCAATAGAGTATGGTTGGTTGTACACAAAGATTTTGGAAAGGGAAAAGCTCATCGCACTTATTCTTAACGATCATAACTATAAAGGAAAGATCTCAGTTCCAAAAGTGATTCAACCAGATTTGCGCTGGTGGAAAAGAGCAGTGAAATCAGAGGTAAACCAGATTAGAACAAGGAATTTTAGAACAACGATCTATACAGACGCCTCGAACACGGGTTGGGGAGCCGTAAGAGACGAAAGGAAAGTGTTTGGTTTTTGGGATAAGACACAGAGAAACTTACATATCAATTATCGTGAGCTATTAGCAGTTAAACTGGCGTTAGAGGAACTGGCCTCCGATGTACGGGATTGTCAAATCTTGTTAAGAATAGATAACACTACCGCTATCGCTTATATAAATAAAATGGGAGGCGTGAGATTTCCAAAGTATAACTCCCTAGCAAGACAGATTTGGCAATGGGCGGAAAAGAAACACATATTCTTATTCGCAGTCTACATAGCATCTAGTGATAACGTAGAGGCAGACGCGCTGTCGAGATTGAGAAATGATGATTCAGAATGGGAACTGGCAGAGTTTGCCTTTAATAATATAGGAGACGGAAAAAGGAAAGCCACGGCGCCGGGAATCGAACCCGGGCCGCCCGCGTGCTGATCAGCAGTGTTAGCCACACCGGCTACGCCGACTCTCCACGGTTCCTGTCCTCCGAACTCCTATCTAAATGGACGCCACCTATGTACTAATGTCACACACTAGGCCGTTGCCTAAATGCCCTGTATGCCTACTACAATAAGATTGTTGATATTTTTGGTAACCCTCAAATAGATCTATTTGCATCAAAATCAAATGCTAAATGTAGAAAATTCGTCTCATGGTTCCCCGAGACTGGAGCTTTCGAAATAGACGCATTCACAATAAGTTGGACAGAATTGAATTTCTATGCGTTTCCCCCTTTTATCCTTACGTTAAAAGTACTTGCTAAAATTAAGCAGGAGGGAGCATCCGGTATTCTGGTAGTGCCAGACTGGCCTAACCAACCCTGGTACCCTCTTTTTAAATCATTATTAGTGGGTGAGCCATTGATTTTTGAACCAAACCCTAACTGTATTATTGTCTCCCTGTAGGTCGAAACGACATCCGAGAGCGGGACACTTGGCTTTGATTGCAGGGAGAGTATCAGCGAGTCCTTTCTAAGAAAGGGTGTGCCCCATGAAAGTGTCAGAATCCTACTAGCATCGTTAACGCAGTCTACGATTAAGCAATATGGAGCGAGTTTAAGACAATGGTTGTGTTTTTGTAAGAAGAGTCAGGTAGACTTTTTTAAGCCGGATCAGAAGAGCGTTCTTTTATTTTTAACGAAATCGTTCGACTCAGGGGCTTCGTATGGCAAGCTCAATGCTCATAGGTCAGCGATCTCACTTATCTCAAGTAAGAAGATAGGTGAAGATGCAGTGATTAGTCGGTTCTTGAAGGGAGTGTATAAACTAAGACCGTCAAGACCGAAGTATGCGTTCACTTGGAATGTAGGAATAGTGTTAGAATATCTAAAAAAATTATATCCATTATGTGACTTATCATTACAAGACTTAACAGAAAAGACGGTCGCCTTGCTAGCATTGTGTACGGCTCATAGAGCACAAACTTTAGCGAGTATTATATATTAGAAATATAAGACAAACAGCAGGAGGATTTGACATTAGAATCCCGGAATTGATTAAGACGTCAGGGCCGGGCCGATTTCAACCTTTGCTGACACTACCGAAATATAGTGAGAAACCAGAGCTGTGCATAGTGTTAACCTTGACTAAATATTTGCAACTAACACAGAGTATAAGAGGAGAGGTAGAGACACTGTTCATCGCAACATAAAAACCCTTTAAAGGGATAAGCTCTCAGACGATCAGCAGATGGGTTAAAGCAGTACTAAAGAAAAGTGGAATAGATGTTACAATGTTTTCTGCACACTCTACGAGACACGCGGTGACGTCAGCGGCTCTCGTCAGGGGTGTAGATTTGAATATGATTCGGAGAACAGCAGGCTGGACAGAAGGTTCGCGAGTGTTCGCGAGATTCTATAATAGGCCAATACAGTCAGAGAGCCATGAGTTTGCGAGCGCAATTTTACAGTCATAAGGGTAAGATAGGCTGCCTTTAGGGGCAAGCTAATAGCTAGGTTTAGCTTAAGTAAAAAGATACTATGTTATATACAGAGATAATGTATATAGATACTAATATTCAGACATAGAAGTGTGTTTGTGTCTGATTTACAACGGCTTAAAATTGATGTTGTCTCTAAACAACTACACTGGTAATCCTGAGAACGAGGCGCGAAATATAATTGAACGATCAAACGAACTTACCTGTAAGTGAAGTTCGATCGCAATTATATGAAGAGCCTCGTTCGAGGAGATTACATCCCACCCAAAATTATTTACCCCGTATACCCTGAAAAAGATGATCAATTTTAAGTAAGATACTCAGAAATATGAGGCAGGAGCGGAACGGCAGGAAGAAGATCGGCGAGCGGTTTTTGTTTTACTCTAAACGTTGTGACACCTAGCGGGAACGAAGAGGATACTACACTGGTAATCTCCTCGAACGAGGCTCTTCATATTAGAGCTATTGTTTTTGCCCGGGTATTCGGGTACCCGGGCACTCGAGTACCCGGTGAGACCCCGGGTAGAAAAAAATTACTCGGGTACCCGGGTACCCGTAGGATACCCGACTTCCCGGGTAGACAAAAATTACCCGTGTGTCCATGAGATACCCGAGTAACTGAAGTGTGATGAGATAGTTGAGAATTTCAATTTGACAGCCGATAGTTTTTCGACTTTCGATCATTTTCGGCTAACCTCAGTAATGAACGGAATATGCTGTCAAATCGAAATTCTCAACTATCTCATCACACTTAAGTTACTCGGGTATCTCATGGACACACGGGTAATTTTTGTCTACCCGGGTAGCCGGGTAATTTTTGTCTACCCGGGTACCCGGGTACCCGAGTAATTTTTTTCTACCCGGGGTCTCACCGGGTACTCGAGTACCCGGGCGGGCGGGTAGTAAGAGCTCTACTTCATATAATTGCGATCGAACTTCACTTACAGGTAAGTTCGTTTGATCGTTCAATTATTGTCTCAATTAACAAGGTAAGTCGCCAAAATTTTTTTAATAGACTCCTTATGTAGAATCACAGACTTGGAAGTTGTCCGGAGAAGGTTCGACAGAGAAGCATCTTCTTTCGCATGAATTTCTGGAAATTTGTACCATGCATGTACAAAATAAATATTGTAGTAACAAAAAATTGCATTGCATTTTGCATTTTCATCAATACCCATACCTTTTCTCTCGCAGGCGTTCAAATAATTTGTCAATTTAAAACTCTGACAATATTAGTACATTTTTTTTATATTGCGTTTTGTAAATAATTATTATTTATCGACACCTTGACCTTGCCTCGACGATATTACGATATCTCTGTCATGCGTGGACCAATTTTATTGAATTTGGTCTTATTCGAAAGCTAATATGCGGTTTACATAAGAAAAATGCATTTAAATTTAGAAAATATTGCAGGCGTGATGAGATATTAATGAAATAAGTCTCAGGTTAGGTTGGATTAGCCGGGCGACGAGTAAATGACAGCGGTAGCGACAGTCGACATATACAGGGTGGCGAAACATGTACTTAGCGTCTAGATATCTAACAAAGAGATTTTTCATTCTCGGAACGAAACATAAATACCATGTTTCATTTCGCTTGAATCGTTTGTTCAAAAGATATTAAGCCTGCAGACTCATTCATCCAGACAATTCATCTCGACGTATCCAGAAGGCAAACGTAATTATGGAATTGAATAATATCTAATTATCTACGTCGCGGAAATCGGGATTCACATTATTTGCAAGACAGACAAGTAGGGTTATGCGCGAAGTGCGAATGTTTAGCGTCTTGTTTAGTAGATAATAATTTAATACATATTTTCTTATAAATGTTAATGTTCGCAGGAGCATGCATGATCGCCTAGGGCAGGCCTGCCCCATCGGGTGCAAATACCTCCTGAAGTTCTGGGACCCGGGCAACAGCCGAGCGCGAGCTGGTTACGTTGCTAACCACAGCATGGGTTGCGGGAGAACTGCACGAGTGTGCGGCCGTCCATGCAGGCTCGTACCACCATGCAGTTCTCTCACAAATTTCGCAACGGGTAGCAATGGAACAGTCCGGCGCTCGGCTGTTACCCGGGTCCCAGAAATTCAGGAGGTATTTGCACCCGATGGGGCAGGCCTGGCCTAGGGTGTGTGCTGTGCGGAGATGGAGCTGAAGTAAGTATGGCATGTATCCTGTTTATTCATACGTTACGTTTAATTTTGTACTAATGTTCTATTTGTTTTCAGCGCTAACACAATACGGAATATGGTGATTCTACAGAAAAAAGAAGTCTAAAATACAGGAAATTTTCTGATATCGCACCTAGTAGGTACCACTGGTTACGGGACGTATTGTATATAGATTTATAAATGTAAATATTGAATGTTCTTCTTCGAATTTATATGCGCTACCTGTATAATTTTGTAACAATTGTAATCGCCAATCCTGTATTATTAAACATAGAATAAATACTTTTTGAAATAAGTAAATGAATTATTTAATAAATGTAGAATCTGCTTTGTTATTTGGGGGTAGGGATACACCTACAGCAGTAATGTACATTTGTGTTGGTGCGTAGGTCCATGTGACGTCACGCGCAGGGAATTGTTTGGCAATTGTGGCCTTCAGATGGCGCTGTTGGATGGTCAGGCGGGCAGCAGGATCTGTCGGCAGAACCGTAGTCGAATGCGGACGTAGGCTGCACCGCAGCTGCCTGCAGATCCTGCCGTCAAACCTGGTTATCAGGGCAGTGTTTAATTGTATTTACACTTTATGAATCCAATCAAACAACAAACAAGAGAATTTTGGTGAGTTGAAAAATCCAATATTTTTGCTACTTTCTTCATTTGTAGCGGATTCAGATAGAAGCATCGAGTCAAAATACTGCCCTCCTTAGTTAAACTGTCCCATCTAGTATTTTTTCATTTTTTGAGATATGTTGAAATATTTGAAGTAGCACACGTCTTTTACCTTTTAAGTAATGTTAGAAAACTTTAAATGCCTCGTAAAGTTTTATATACAGTCTAATGTATTTAACCTAACTTATTTCCAAATGGTTAAAATATCCTATCTAAAACAATTAATTAATTGGTACGTTAATAATACATTACCTACCGGTACAGCTATTACAAAAAAATATATTAGGCTGTTACGAAATGCTAGATAGGACATTTTAACTAAAGAGGGCAGAATAGTACCTATATTTTTAGCATTCAATCAGGTAAAATCGTCCTTCGAAGTATAGCCCACGTTTTCTAATTTCCACTAATATTCAAAGGACGGTAACATGTGCGAGCAAATTACGTAAATAAACATTTAATTATTCATTATGCTTTACTACACTTTGTAACGTAGGCGCCAAAGCGTCAAAGTTTAGTTTATGTATCTTACACTGGGCTCCTTCGAGGGTTGCCGACGGTTGTCGACAGGGCCGTTCCTGGGTTTTGGACGCCAAGTTGCAAAAACAATATTGCCGCCCTTATTAATTCAATATTCTTTAATTATGAATTTAATATGCAGTGTTTACTTTTATATCTATACATACACAATTTTAAACAGTTATCATGAAAAAAAGTTTCGATTATTAATCAAAATTTTACATATAATAAACGGCCCGCGGCCGCCCCTAGGTTTGGCCGCCCAGGTGCGGGGGCACCTTCTGCACCCCCGCCAGGAACGGCCCTGGTTGTCGACACGTGGCTGTGCTTTCACTGCTTTCTCAGGACGCTGAGTACGTAGATATGACGAGTCGGCCGTGCCTAACTAAACGCCCACCGATTTCCCGGGTCTGCGTCCTGGTGCGTATTGAGGAAGGAAGGCAGTTCGAGACTGCACACTGACGGAACCATCTTGTACATTAAAAGCTATTTTTTTAGTTACACCAACTCTGTTGTCCAGTTATTTTACGCCCTCTGCACTAATAATTTTGTGCCTTAAAATAGCAAGTGCTCTATTTCCAGTTTCATATTTCTATCGTTTTTCTTTTTTCCTGAAAGCAAAAAGAAATAGGTACGGACTTTTTGTCAAAATGCAAATATGAATGGAATTCGTTCAATAATGCTTTACATTTGTAACAGTGAACGATACGAGTTGTTAATTAATAATTATTGTTGGGTGGCAAGTCCAGGGGTATCTGGGAACCACTACCTGAAAATTTGATAGCCACGCGACACGCATTAAATGCTGTAAAAGTAATTGCCTTATCCTCATTTACATAATCATGCTAGAGGCTGATAGTATAGTGCTGGACACTATTTTTTGCCGATCGATCGCGCGAAAAGTTAAACGAAATTCCTGTAAAGTAAATAGTGAATCATCTGATACATAAGTGACATAGTTTTAAATGATCAATTATTAGTTAGACAAAAAATGGCGTGTTGTTTCAAAATTAAAAAGCAGTAAACAAGTGAATATTCAAGGCGATAAACTTTATGGTAAAAAAAAAGTGTCGCAATAAATTAGCCCTCGTTATAAGTTATCCAAAGTTGTATTTAAATTTCGTGTATTCAAATTGTTTTCTCTGCCTTAGTTACATAATTTTAGAGAAGATTGTATATGCCATTTTTTGAGCATTTATGTTTCAATTAATGTACACGTAATCGTATATTCGGCAGAAAATAGTGTCGAGCACTATAACCACCAATGGTAAGAAAAATAACAGAAATAGTGTTCGGGAACAGTTATTGGGTATTTGTCACGGATAGGAGACAGCCCAGAGTTTCTAAAAGCCGAACCACGCATTCGGCATTCGGCGAATGCCGAATAACAAATGTTCGCCATTCGGCGAGCAACCACGCGTGCGGATCTAGAGATACAGGCAAATGTTCGCTATTTCCCGATTATCAAATGTTTGCGCGACGATTCTGTACGAATGTTCGCAGTTCCTGATCACGCGTCGAAACGCTCGTCATTTGCCGCATAAACGCAGAATGCCGAAGATTCGGTATTGCTGCGCAATGTGCAGCGGCATCGACGAAGTCTTTGTCCTACCTTCAATAAATAAATACTATGCAAAATCTTTATTTAGCAATTTCCCACGCAGTTGTTGTCTCTTTAACTAATTTCAAATATCGGATCATCGAATTGTAACTAACTTTTATTTTGCATACGCTTGCAGTTCATTGAAACAAAACACTCATAATGCCTGTTGGACGTTTTTCTTTCAGAACAGGTATGCCTGAAAATTGTTCTTCTAAACACGATCCGCTTAATATTTATTTATTTCGCAATCATTTACCATTCGCATCTACACTCCTGGA
Organism: Andrena praecox; assembly: GCA_963932275.1. NCBI lineage: Eukaryota > Metazoa > Arthropoda > Insecta > Hymenoptera > Andrenidae > Andrena > Andrena praecox. The sequence goes on from OZ010731.1 coordinate 41,850,981, forward strand.
AAAAATTAAAGGAACGCTATAATTTCCCGAAAAATTTGGTCATTTTCAAATGGCTGTATCTCTATGAAAAAAAAAATTTTGGCCCGTGCATACGTCCAAATTAGACAAAAATTTCGGAAACTTCATTTCCTGCGCTTCATCTTGTTGAAGCAGTATCATAATCGACGAAGAAAAAAAATGTGTCATTGTTTCAAAAACTAGAGACTTCAAGCATTAAAATGCTTTTTTTTAAATATTTTTTTGCGACCATTTTTCGCGGAGATGCAGCCATTCGAAAATGACCAAAATTTTCGGGGAATTATAGTGTTCCTTTAATTTTTTCCAGGAGTGTAGTTTCCTGATTCGCCACTTGGGGGAGAAGGTGTAAGTAAATATGGACAACTATTTTTGTTTCGAGGAAAATACATATTAAAAATGTAAAAATTGCATAAACAAAAGGTGGAAATGGTAGCTCATAGATCTGAGATAAAGTGTCAATAGTTCTTTACCGCCAAAATTCAACTATTTTGACGTTATGCCAGTTATACCAAATTTCGTTAGAAACATGGTCTCAGAAATTGGGATGGTAATATGGACAAGAGCTGAAAAGGTAAAAAACACGTAATGTTTGTAGTAATTACATGTAAAATTTGAAAATTATCTAGGCCCAAAAAAATTAAAAAATTTGAAAATAGAAAAAATCAAAAAATCTTCAAAATGAGACGTGACAACGAGGAACAATAGAAACTAAATAATAGTATGAACTTCTTTTAAAAAATTATTGTTTATTAATGAAATTTAACGTAAATTTGACATTTAATGAAAGTTTCTTAGAAACTTTGACAAAAATCACAAATAAAAACATAACTGTCACATTCAGTGCATAGTGGAACTCTTAGGAACAAAAGGGGAAAAAATTTGCTTGATGAAGTAAAAAAGGTTGTAATATGGACCACCGCGGTCCATATTGCCATCTCCCGCCTTTTTACAGAATAACGTAAAAATCTCGGTGTTGTATTTCCAAATAACTAAATATAGGATTTTGAAGCTCAACCTTATGACCAATTATGCCTCTATAACCAACATACCACATTTGTCAATTAGTATGAGAAAAAAATTAATTAATCTTACCACGAAAAACTTTTCGCTAGAACAAAAAGAGGCACTTAGACTTTTTAGCTAAAGTAAACACGCTAATCACACCAGCTCCATCTAGTGGTGTTAAACGCTAATTGCTGTGTTTATTTCAGTTCCCGCCATATTGCGGCACTTAACAGAGAAATTGTCAGCCTACTATTCATTCATAGAATCATATAAATTATTATTTTACTGAAACGGACGAGAATGGGGGGTAACGAATACGCTGGAGTTCTAAAGGATAGATTTTAGTACTGGCAGACTTCCAGATATCGTGAACGAAGCTCCAAAGTTGTATAACTCAAAGCGTAAACTATTAACGACGTTTAAAAGCACTAATATTTCTTGCCACACTTCCACTCATTGTAGACGCTTCCGCGAATTGAACGGCACAAATTGCCGATAGGCAAGAAGAAGGAAGAAGGCCCGGAAGAAGGAAAAGGAAGAAGAGGAACAAAGGAAAAGGGGTTCTTAGTACGCGGGAACTTTAGATCTTATAAGAAAAGTTAGTACTTCGCCCTCTCTCAGTTCTTCTATTTCCCGTATACCGAGCTTCCTCCTCCACAACCTCTTCCCGTTTCGCCGGTTCTCATCGACGCAACGCTTCCTTTCGCTCCTTTTCTATTTCGACCTCCGCGGAGGTCTTCTTTTTCTTCTACTATCACTGAAAATATCTTCACTATTCGTCTCATACTTCGGATACAACACACCTTTAATTTCCGGATTGTAAAGTCCTGCTCGACGAGCTGTGGTTAATTTACCATTCTCACGCGCGTTTGTCAGGTAATTGGTGGACGATGCCTAAGGTTTCTTATTAAATTTATAAGAAATTTAATATATATATATATTTCTATCAAATCAACAAACTTTATTTGTTACCTAAATCATATAATATAAAACGAACACGACTAAATTAACAAAAACTAAATGTCAAGCCATAAAAACAACAATTCTTCTCATAGATAATTTGGGGTAACATGCCTACACATTTGCAATATAAAAAAGTTATTCGTTAGCCATCATAATCTCAGTGGGATACCATTTCAACCCAGAAAATAGAATACAGCGCAACGGACGAACTAAAAATGGGCTGCTATTAACATAATCCAAGCTATAAGAAGAAGTTTTGTTATTACCAGTGTCACGTATTTTTCTGCTAGAAGAAATACTCTTATTAATAGGAACTGAGTAATCAACTCGGAATCTTATCATGTAGAACTTTAATGGTATTATTCGCTGCTACATTAGCAACGCCCGATAAGTTTTCCATTGTAGAGGATCATAGTATCTCAATTGAAGATTTTCCGTTCCTGAAGATCTTTGTCAATTTTTAAATTCTTGTTCGTTAGCATAATCGAGGTACGAAGAAGTTTATCTTCTGGAATAACGACTACGTCGCTTAATAAGATAAAATGATTAAAAGTTAGTAGGTTCATTATTTCGTTTTATGTTCAAAACGATACGATAATGAAGGAAGAGCGAAGCTTGCTAGCAGACGATGTAATTAACACTGCCCACTTATAAAACCGAGTTTCACGAATACTTAACGACTATACCATTTCATTGACATTAGTAGCTTCGTGACAGAGGTGGGCAAAAATTTTATATAAATAATATTTGGCATGTGTCGAATAAAGTAAACTGTTTTATTCGCCGAGCGTTTCAACTCCAGCGTCGAATAAATTTTTCAACTTTAACTTCGACTTCGATTTCCACTTCGACTTCCACTTCGACTTCCACTTCCACTTCCACTTCCACTTCCACTTCGACTTCGACTTCGACTTCGACTTCGACTTCGACTTCGACTTCGACTTCCACTTCCACTTCCACTTCCACTTCCACTTCCACTTCCACTTCCACTTCCACTTCGACTTCGACTTCGACTTCGACTTCGACTTCGACTTCGACTTCGACTTCGACTTCGACTTCGACTTCGACTTCGACTTCCACTTCCACTTCCACTTCCACTTCCACTTCCACTTCCACTTCCACTTCCACTTTAATAGTTGTGGGTGTTTACAGATCGTTCAAACTGAGGGAAAGAAACGATAGTAAAAATGATCCGAACGAGCTGAGATTTTGCAATACGAGTCAGTGTGAAGATTCTACAAGTTTAGCGCACTCCGCCCAGTTGGAACTCGCATTTCCGGGTTTTTCGACACACCCTACTGTGCGTCTTATCCCATTTTGGCGGGATTTGGAAGGGGTAAAGAATTTAGGAATTCGTGGGGGCGACAACGTGGTCGCCTATGTGCGATGAGGGTGGAATGTAGGCGGCTGGCCAACACCCTAGGTCTAGCGACGACCTAGTCTCCGGCCAAAACCTGGCCAAAAGTACAAATACAAAAATGTTAATTGGCCAAATCTAATTAGTGCAATTCGTTTATGACCTGTCAGTGCATAATTTCTTGTGCTTTGAAAAATTTAAACTGCAGCATTTTTTACGATATGTCAGTTCAAAGTTGACGTTCGAAATTTAATGAACTATTTTAAGATTTATTTTCATAGTATCCAATCGACCTATCAGGGTAAATAGTACATATTATGAGGTAGTATCACGGAGGCCCCCTAACGATACAAATTGGCAGAATGACAGCATTTTGAAAAAAATGTTTGATTTTTGCTGATAAATTTAGCTGTCTTCGTTCTGTAGAATTACTTTCATACAAGATAGAAACTCGTCCGTGGTTCCAACCATAGCGACAAACATAATAAAGAAAATAATTCTTAGTTTTTCCATTTTGGATGACTAGAACAATCCCCACACCAACGCCCGTCGGAAAGGAATTTTTTTTGAAGAAGCTTGCGCCACCGGTTATATGTGTATTAAAAAAGATAAAAAAAATTCTGAGTATTACTTCAAACATACCTTAACATGCAGGCAAAATACCAGATAATATAAACTTATAGTTTTTGTTAAATACATTCCCGAATATGGCGTTGAAAAACTGGAAGTTACACTAAAGTAAGTACCCGCCAATAAATTAGAAGATCATGGTCTATTTTGACAAAATGACGCAAGGGGGGACATATTATAGTACCTACATATTATTCAAGAGAGTACATATCATTTTAACTACTTACAAGGGAACACCGCGAACCCGGATTCACCGATTGGAACACAACTTTGTGGGTTTTTAGAGTGGCTCAAAACAAGAACAACGGTGTGTTTCGTTTGGGCCCTATCGCCCTTTATGGGGGTGGAAACTAACCTCAAAGTCAAATTGGCACTTCCACTTTTTCGCGTATAACTCTCAAAGTACAACAGACAGAAAAAAATGTTTCAAACAAAAGTTTAATGGTACAATAAGCGCTACAAACTTCCGTTAACAAAATATTCGAAAAAGTTTTATTTCATCAGATATTTTTCTTTTTAAACTCTTTTCAAAATTTTTTTAACGCAAGTTTTCAGCGCTTATTGTACCATTAAACTTTTGTTTCTAACATTTTTTTCTGTCTGTTGTACTTTGAGAGTTATACGCGAAAAAGTGGAAGTGCCAATTTGACTTTGAGGTTAGTTTCCATCCCCTTAAAAGGCGATAGGGCCCAAATGAAACACACCGTTGTTCTAGTTTTGAGTCACTCTAAAAATCCACAAAGTTGCGTTACAATCGGTGAGTCCGGGTTCGCGGTGTTCCCTTGTTAGTAACGTTCTTTTCGTAAACCTGTATTGATTAAATCCACAAATCAAATGCTTATAAACATAATAGTGTACAATTCACTTAAAAACTGTTATTAACCCAAATTATCAAAATTTGGACTTATACCACTATGATTCTCAGCCCACCATATGTACTCGTGCCACTTGGGTGCGGACAGCGCATATGTTGCCATACGTTCAGACGGCTGGCATTACAACAACACGCCGCGTGATGACCCCTTAATTCACCATTGTTTTACATCTCAAAAAGGAAGTCACAGATTATAAAACAGAAGTGGCTATTTTCGATTTCTTTTATAACAAGGAATTTGTGTGTTTCGGTTTGTCTCATTATTTTCAGAAACACCGTATGAAAACATCAAGAAGTGGCCAAGTTTTAATGTAGCAACAATAAATACTGAAAATATCCATATGGTAGATCCGCCGGTGATGATTTCGTCCAATATTTATTCCAAATGTACGTTGTAGAAACTACTCCTTCCTAAGACGATCGATAATACCAACTCCTTGAGGGTACGTATAATGCTCATATTTATGTAGATCGAAGAGCTAATTGTTCGATGTATGTATTGTATGTTGTTCTGTCGGTAATCTTGACTAACACACTCATATTTGTACTCACTCTATGTCAGTGATTCCCAACCAGTGGGCCGCAAAGTGTTGTCTGGGAGATCGCCACGTTTTTTTTAAATATTATTAAGTTAGAATTATATTCCAAAATACCAATTTTTAATGTGTTTTCTTTAAACTTATTAAATTTACCTTACCCTGTATGGAGGAGGGAGGAGGGTTAGCAGGTTATTTGAATATTATAAAAAAGGTGGGGAATACTGCTCTATGTCCATAAATCATTAGTTTTCTTTATGATTAAAAGTTATTTAATCTCATTTATAATACATTTCAATTTTTTAAGATTTACGTATTTTATTGTGTTTTTGTTACAAAAATTTTACATCCCTCCCTCGCCTTTCAACTAATGGGACACTTAAAGATTTGATAGCCTCGGGCCCCAAAAATCGTAACCCGGTCCTGAGTACTATTGAACGAGCTATTACTTATATAAATGAGTGAGGAGAATTTTTAGCGACGTGATAAATTAATTAATTACAAAGAACAATTACAAAGAAGCCACTAATCATTGGCACTACTGATTAAAAAGCCAAATATTAAGAAGTACAAGCTTAGAAAGTACTTTTTTAGAATTTCCATTTTTTCTTTCACTACAACACTGCTAAGCTCAGTAGTTGAACTACACATTTTACATCTGGCAACACCACAAAGTGGGACAAAGGGCTGAGCTTTAGGCGTTTTCTTACAATTTTGATAAGGGGTAGGTAAGTATATTTTGTCGCTTTGTAATTAAGTAATGGATTGAAATACAGATTTACTAAGTGTTGTAGGTATTTAATAGTGAATGAAATAGTCTGTTTAAACACTTTAAACTTCGTTTTTAACTACATATGTGTTTCTATATACCCTCAAATTTTAGGGTGCCAATGATTGTCCTTTTATGCCTATTTTTGTTTTTCATTGAATATTTTTTAAATAAAACACTTAATAGGTACTCAAGATATTTTATTTTAATGAGAAAGCCATAATCATTGATAATAACTGAAAATTAAAACCATATAAAAACTTCACAAAAAAATATCGACATTCCAATTGGGATCTCCGCTTAGGGTGCCAATCATTGTACAGTTTATCCTATTTAGTGCATATTTCCACTTGAATATTCCTTTTTTGGAATGTTTAATATCATCTACATCATGATGTATATGAACAAGTGTTACTTATGTACAAGTACATGTCCATTATGTGTTTATATTGAATTATTTTTTAGCTAGAGAAATACGGGTGATCGTAAAATCACGAGAATATTAATTCGAACAATTGACTTGTGAGAGATTATGTTTCACATATGTTACTTTAAAAAATATAGTATATGTTGTATACTTTGTATAAACAATGGAATAAAAAGCCATTACCATTTACAGTGCACCTGTCGTTATTTCGGTTATTAAACAAAATCTTTATTTACCTTTGATACCTTTATGGCATACGCCAATTCTATTTTTTGGAAAATTAATTTTCACTGAAAAAATAAGCATTTCAAAATCTGCGATCTGTTTATAGAATAATAAATTGAGTCAATGGGCCTAAGAGAATATAGACACTTTAATACATAGAGCTATACCGTGCAATATTAAGATATTCAATAGGTACGCATAAGCAGAACAATAAAAATATATTAACAATATGTTCCATTTTAAATAAGAATAAAAGTTAATTTGTGCATGATGTTATGAGTTAATTGAAAATGATTTCATCTTTTAGCGGTGTTAATATGTTTTTTGCCACAAATATAATTATCTTTTACTCTCTTTTCCACAAAACAACAAGTCCGTAATAACATACCTATCAGATTTTTAAAGTAAAGTTTCTCAAGAATTATCCCTCGCAAATACAAATGTATCCAATGTGTTTAGTTTATATTTACATGAAGAATCGTAATCTTTGTAATTATATTGCTAATTATGCTGTGCTCCGAGAAGGAGAACAACTGAGAATCTCTGTTGAATTTAAAGATATAAAAAAATGTACACAGTAGGATTTACTTGGTTCTGAAGGATAAGCGCGATGAAATTTTATAATATTTTTCTTCTCCTACATGTTAATTTTTCTTATACGTCCCGTAAACATATTTATTATTAAGCTAATACATAGGTGATGCTTAACTGCATTTATAATATGTAAAACATTTACGAACTTTATTATGTAGTATACAATGTATATGTACACCACAAACGTATTAAGGAGGATCAGAAACACCACTGTGAAGGCCGGACAAGTTAGCCATTCTTAAGAATTTTTTTCAGGAATAATTTACAGTTTTTATATAAAATTTTTAATACCTACCTTTAGTATAATATCTTAAGAGACTATAAAAAAAATGAGTAGAAAAACATGCATAAATTTTAATATATTAATTAATCTTCTAGATCCCTCACGCGCGCTGGTAGGATGCGTAACTATGGAACAGCAGGTCCGAAATCAAATTTCATTTTTTTTTATAAACTATATGAGTGTAGTTTCCGTTGAGCGTACCGGTTTCTTAAACAAATTATTTTGTAAAAATGGTTTAGAAGAAAAGTTTTGAAAATCCGGGAATAAGATGGACAGTTTCTCGAACGTATTTAAAAAAATTTGTTTTCGAACACAGACTCCGTATATGCAACGGAAAGTACACTCATATAATTTATAAAAAAAAAAATGAAATTTGATTTCGGATCGGCTGTTCCATAGTTACATATCCTACCAGCGCGCAGGAAGGGTCTAGAAGATTAATTAATATATTAAAATGTATGCATGTTTTTCTACTCATATTTTTTATAATCTCTTAAGACATTGTACTAAAGGTGGGTAATAAAAATTTTACATGAAAACTGTAAATTATTCCTGAAAAAAAATCTGAAAAGGAACTACTGCATGCGCCGTCACATTAACTAATTAATCGTTATAAGTACTATGAAGGTAGGAATGTCGGTGACTAATATCAATTATATTCCTCTTGGAGCAGCTGACGTATAATATGTATATCTACACCTCAGTCTAGACTAAAATACCCACACGACATGCTTAAGGAAGCTGCTCAAGTTTTAATTTACTCAATGACCCAGTTGTGAGCCTTTAAAAGATGGAAGGACGACGACACGACGCCAGATAGAACTTCTCGAAGAACGAAGCAAGCAAGTATGAAGAATCTATCTTCCCGAGCTGGTAAAAATGATACAACTTTAAATCTTGTAAACTGAAACTCGTTTAATTTATAATTTCTACGTCTCAACGTAGTCTCCTACATTTCAAATTCTAGGGTGTCAATGTTAAATTGGGAAATGTACTATACTAGTTTTTTAGCCTGTCTTCGCCAGGCATTACTATCCTATATGTATAATAGGCCGCCTAAGGTAACCACAATTACCTACATGTACAATGCGGTAGCGGCTTCTGCATTGTAAATAATACCTGTTTTAGGCCACAGGTACTACCCATTATCGAATTTTCCACGTTTTGGATTTTTTTACGACATCTTTGGGTGCCGAGGAAACTTCATGCCGAGTCTGAACCCTGTAGGTCATCGGGAAGTACGAAAAAAAGCCTCCGGAAAGATTTTGCTAACAAACGAACTCCACCTTAAGTGTCTTATTATATAGGAAGACTTATTATATAGGATATAGGATTTTCCAGGTTTTGGATTTTTTACGGCATATTTGGGTGCCGAGGAAACTTCATGCCGAGTCTGAACCCTGTAGGTCATCGGGAAGTACGAAAAAAAGCCTCCGGAAAGATTTTGCTAACAAACGAACATCCACCTTAAGCGTCTTATTATATAGGATTACAGTTTAATAATCGAATTGAAACTAAATTTATACTCTTCACTGCTGGAAGAAGCTTTCTATTAATTTCAACCAACGAAAAGAGGATTATTTTTGCGTAGGCGGACTCAGAATTTTTTTATAAAGTGTAAGACAACCTATGCCATATTGGCGAAATCCTCCTGATTAAGGGGTTAAACCACTGTAGCGCACGAAAAAATAGGCATATTTCGGGATTTTTTTTTTGCGCAATAAAGAGATCAATCAAAATTCTGCAAAATGGGATTTACAATTCTATAATTTCTTATGAAGTACAAAAAATATTTTTTTCAACTTCGTTCATGACAAAATGGTGGCTGCACAGCATTTCTACGTCGGTGCCTGTTTTTTGAAAGGGTCCACTCCCGCAATTTTTGACCTGGAACAAAAAACCAAAGTTTTTTCGAATCTATAGAACAACAGCAAAATACGTACGTAGGATTTTTTTCGATATATTGATTTTTCGCGAAATGGGGCATTTTTGAAAAAGAAGTTTAAAATTTCATGAAAAAATCGTCACAAAATTGTTTATAAAAAAATATGAAAAAAATATGAAATATAAAAAAAAATCCTACGTACGGCGCTGGAGAAAGCAATTTTGAATATACTGTAAATTTTTCAGATCGATCGGTGAAGATTTGTTCGAGTTATGTTTCTGGCCAGTTAAAAAAAAGTGGTTTCGAGAAAAACGCGTTTAAAGTTTTAAGTACTGTAAAATCATATTATATTCTTATATACCTTTAATCTGCGATGCCTGCACCATACAATTGCACCATATAATATTATTTATAAGACCCTAAAACACCTTTTAAACAAAAAAAAATTTTTCTTTTTTTGAGAATTCTAGAGTGGTTTAACCCCTTAAACTGAATCCAAATTCGACTACATTCGGAATATTTTTATTTATTTTATTTTTATTTGGGACTGATCCAAAGTACTACGTATAATAAAAAATAGTCCTGTTGAAGTCCTCGCCTGTCTATTATTGGTAGTCTTATGAAGGGCCAGTAGGAAATACAGTAATTTAAAAATTCGCCAGTGTCAGCATATGTATATTGAAAGCGCGCGGCAAGCTGGACAGATCTTACCCAACTGACGCGATCCCTCGGAAAGATCTGATCGACTGGAAACGGTATTTCGACACACCTTGGGTCAATCAAAGTGTTAATGCTTACGCTTCCACTATCGTAAGACGTTTAACACTTTGAGTAACGCAGTGTTTGGGTTACATATTCCGTTTCCATTCGATCAGACCTTTCCAGGTTTCCATGCGGTCGCGTCACTCGGGAAAGTTTTGACCATCATGCACCGCGCTTTCAATATACCTATGCGACGCGCTCTGGTGAAAAGAGGTTATGTTGCGAAAAAAATCGATGTCGATTTTTTAAGCTCTTTTATAGGCACGGGTACCTATGGTTTTTGCAATGAAGCCAAACCTAATTTCTTAGAATAATTACTGACTTCACAATTAGCTACTAAAATCATATATTAATAATGAAAGTAGACAATTACTTATTACATTAATAAAAATTACAAAACGTCTTTAAAAATTGAGAAAATCAATTTCTTTGTAGAGGTAGGATTTTAGTTTTAGCTTTTAGCAGCAACATATTTGTAAATCACAAATATCGAAATATACTCACAACCCTGATAACCATCTGCCTGCAGTCTGCCAGCAGATGGACAGCAGGGTCTGCCAGGAGAGCGCAGGATCTGCCGGCAGATCGACGGCAGACTACGACCGCATTCAGCTACGGATCTGCCGGCAGATCGACGGCAGATCCGCGGCAGATCCTGCTGCCCGCCTGACCATCCAACAGCGCCATCTGAAGGCCACAATTGCCAAACAATTCCCTGCGCGTGACGTCACATGGACGTCCCTACGGACCAACACATGTATACCGTGATTGCTATAGGTGTATCCCTACCCCCAAATAACAAAGCACATTCTACATTTATTAAATAATTCATTTCAAAAAGTATTTATTCTATGTTTAATAATACAGGATTGGCGATTACAATTGTTACAAAATTATACAGGTAGCGCATATAAATTCGATGAAGAACATTCAATATTTACATTTATAAATCTATATACAATACGTCCCGTAACCAGTGGTACCTACTAGGTGCGATGTCAGAAAATTTCCTGTATTTTAGACTTCTTTTTTCTGTAGAATCACCATATTCCGTATTGTGTTAGCGCTGAAAACAAATAGAACATTAGTACAAAATTAAACGTAACGTATGAATAAACAGGATACATGCGATACTTACTTCAGCTCCATCTCCACACAGCACACACCGTAGGCGATCATGCATGCTCCTGCGAACATTAACATTTATAAGAAAATATGTATTAAATTATTATCTACTAAACAAGACGCTAAACATTCGCACTTCGCGCATAACCCTACTTGTCTGTCTTGCAAATAATGTGAATCCCGATTTCCGCGACGTAGATAATTAGAACTTATTCAATTCCATAATTACGTTTGCCTTCTGGATACGTCGAGATGAATTGTCTGGATGTTGATGTATGAAATTACGTGGAATATTATTCGAACGCACGTCTTCGAGCACAGCGTGCGTCGCTAGCCGGTTACAGCGTAAACATTTCGCCTAATAGAGAGTGGGGGTATAATGGTGGGGGATCTACCCCCACTCTCTATTAGGCGAAATGTTTACGCTGTAACCGGCTAGCGACGCACGCTGTTCAAGCACAACGGGTGCCACTTTGAACGGTACAATGAGCTACGCTCGGATTGGCTGCGCCATAGTGCCGAAATTCGTGATTGGTCAAGACTCTACATCCAGTTTGCGTTCGTTTTCGAGGTCTGAAGTGGCGTGGCAGTCACTGGCAGTGGCAGTCAGTGCCGGAAAAAAGCGAAGAATGTTCCAAGTAATTTCATCCATCAATATCCTAACAACTCATCTCGACGTATCCAGAAGGCAAACGTAATTATGGAATTGAATAATTTCTAATTATCTACGTCGCGGAAATCGGGATTCACATTATTTGCAAGACAGACAAGTAGGGTTATGCGCGAAGTGCGAATGTTAAGCGTCTTGTTTAGTAGATAATAATTTAATACATATTTTCTTATAAATGTTAATGTTCGCAGGAGCATGCATGATCGCCTAGGGTGTGTGCTGTGCGGAGATGGGGCTGAAGTAAGTATCGCATGTATCCTGTTTATTCATACGTTACGTTTAATTTTGTACTAATGTTCTATTTGTTTTCAGCGCTAACACAATACGGAATATGGTGATTCTACAGAAAAAAGAAGTCTAAAATACAGGAAATTTTCTGACATCGCACCTAGTAGGTACCACTGGTTACGGGACGTGTTGTATATAGATTTATAAATGTAAATATTGAATGTTCTTCTTCGAATTTATATGCGCTACCTGTATAATTTTGTAACAATTGTAATCGTCAATCCTGTATTATTAAACATAGAATAAATACTTTTTGAAATGAATTATTTAATAAATGTAGAATGTGCTTTGTTATTTGGGGGTAGGGATACACCTATAGCAATCACGGTATACATGTGTTGGTGCGTAGGGACGTCCATGTGACGTCACGCGCAGGAAATTGTTTGGCAATTGTGGCCTTCAGATGGCGCTGTTGGATGGTCAGGCAGGCAGCAGGACCTGCCGTAAATCTGCCGTCGATCTGCCGGCAGATCCTGCCGCCAGATCTGGTTATCAGGGAAGTTATTCATAAAATTCCCCTGATAACCATCTGTCTCCAATCTGACATCAGATTGGTAGCAGGGTCTGGCATGAGAGCGCAGAATCTGACGTCAGACTGCAGTAGTCTGCGTCTGCATTTGGCTGCGTTCTGAGGTGCAGAGCCTGAGGTGCAGAGCCTGATGTCAAATCGACAGCAGATCGACAGCAGATTCTGCCGTCTGCTTGGCACAGCCAACAGCGCCATCTGAGGGCCAGAATTACCAAAAGATTCCCTACGCGTGACGTCACATGGACGTCCCTACGCACCAACGCATGTATACCGTGATTGCTATAGGTGTATCCCTACCTCTACATAAGCAGGAAGCAGATTTTAGAATTTATTAAATAATTAATTCTACTTATATCAAAAAAGTATTTATTTATTATTTACAAATATACAGGATCGGTGATTATAATTGTTACAAAATGATATAAGTAGCGCATATAAATCTAAAGAGGAACTTTCAATATTTACATTAACAAATCCTTATATAGTACGTCCCGTAACAAGTGGTACCTAGCAGGGGCGGTGTCAGAAATTTTAATCAGTATTTTCGACTTCTTTCTTGTGTAGAATCATCATACTTATTTCCTGTTGTGTTGGCGCTGAAAACAAATACAATATTAGTATTAAATTAAACGTAACGTATGAATAAACAGGATACATGCGATACTTACTTCAGCTCCATCTCCACACAGTACACACCCTAGGCGAGCATGCATGCTCCTGCGAACATTAACATTTATAAGAAAATATGTATTAAATTATTCTCTACTAAACCAGATGCTAAACATTCGCACTTCGCGCATAACCCTACTTGTCTGTCTTGCAAATAATGTGAATCCCGATTTCCGCGACGTAGATAATTGGAAATTATTCAATTCCATAATTACGTTTGCCTTCTAGATACGTCGAGATGAATTGTCAGGATATTGATGGATGAAATTACTTGGAATATTCTTCGCCTTTTCCGCCACTGACTGCCACTGCCAGTGTCTGCGACCTCAGACCTCGAAAACGAACGCAAACTGGACGTAGAGTCACGTAGTGTCTTGACCAATCGCGAATTTCGGCACTATGGCGCAGCCAATCCGAGCGTAGCTCATTGTACCGTTCAAAGTGGCACCCGTTGTGCCTGAAGACGTACGCTCGAATAATATTCCAAGTAATTTCATTCATCAACATCCAGACAATTCATCTCGACGTATTCAGAAGGCAAACGTAATTATAGTATTGAATAATTTCTAATTATCTACGTCGCGGAAATTGGGATTCACATTATTTGCAAGACAGACAAGTAGGGTTATGCGCGAAGTGCGAATGTTTAGCATCTTGTTTAGTAGATGATAATTTAATACATATTTTCTTATAAATGTTAATGTTCGCAGGAGCATGCATGATCGCCTAGGGTGTGTACTGTGTGGAGATGGAGCTGAAGTAAGTATCGCATGTATCCTGTTTATTCATACGTTACGTTTAATTTAATACTAATATTGTATTTGTTTTCAGCGCCAACACAACAGGAAATATGATGATTCTACACAAGAAAGAAGTCGAAAATACTGATTAAAATTTCTGACACCGCCCCTGCTAGGTACCACTTGTTACGGGACGTACTATATATGGATTTGTTAATGTAAATATTGAAAGTTCCTCTTTAGATTTATATGCGCTACTTATATTATTTTGTAACAATTATAATTACCGATCCTGTATATTTTTAAAGAATAAATAAATACTTTTTGATATAAGTAGAATTAATTATTTAATAAATTCCAAAATCTGCTTCCTGCTTATGTAAAGGTAAGGATACACCTATAGCAATCACGGTATACATGCGTTGGTGCGTAGGGACGTCCATGTGACGTCACGCGTAGGGAATCTTTTGGTAATTCTGGCCCTCAGATGGCGCTGTTGGCTGTGCCAAGCAGACGGCAGAATCTGCTGTCGATCTGACATCAGGCTCTGCACCTCAGGCTCTGCACCTCAGAACGCAGCCAAATGCAGACGCAGACTACTGCAGTCTGACGTGAGATTCTGCTACCCAGATCTGACTATCAGGGTCAACTTTCAAAACAATTTATAATCTAAAATGTTGAGAAGTGTAGCAGTGAAGAAATTAACAGTTCCTTATGAAATGCTATGAATTATTTGGTTGTACAAGCTTCACTATTAAAAAATACTGTAGCTTAAATAGTAAAGATGAATAATTTTTCTAAATTTCATATATCCTGATTTTATTCCGTTGAAAAATATTATATTCACAGCTTGCTTATAACCAACTATTAATGCTTTAATATTTTGCAGTCATTTCACATACCACATACACAGTACACACGTATGTATAAATAATACTATAAAGGCTTCGACTTTCGCTTAAATTATAATTATTGTTATTTATAGAAATATATTGATAATAGGTGTCTTTTATAAAAGTTTTCCACGGGCCAAGGTTAATTATATTATCAGCAGTTAAATTTTATTGCAAACAAACTCGAGAGAGCTACCAAGAATTTCAAGCGGATTCTGAACAGCGCGCCATATCTATGGAACAGCAGTCGGTCGTGAAAATAGGGTGACTCGGAAAAAGAAAGAGATAGCAACGTTTGCGAAAGCGACGGTTCCTTCTAAAGATTCGAGGATAGAATTCGGAAGGTCTGAAAAGAAGACTGGTACCTATGTACGTTCACGAAGACCATAGTTTCCTTTCTCTTGTAAGGACGTAGCGGAAGAGTCGGAACAGGTTAGCAAACAAGAGACGCACAGACGCTCACGACAACCACGTTGTGCTTCTTTCTTAATAGGGATGGAAGAGGGGGCCAAAGAAGGTCCGAGACACAAACTTCTTACTTCTATTGGTCGCTTGGGGATGATTTTGTCCTAGCTAGCTTAGGAAACTACTGATGTCGGCGAAAGCCACAGTTTCTTTTCCAAATGTGTTTTGCAACTACTTGCCAGTAGCTTTCTAAAGTTTTGCACAAAAATTGTTTATATTTATACCACTTATCGAAGCTGGGACCGATCAATAAGCACAAGTGTTGTTCCGAGCGTACAATTTTATTAGCCTTATGTATCCGTGGTGCCCTTGCGACTGCAGCGCCGCCGAGCGTATTTTTTTCGCAACACGTTGTAACCGTATCTTCAATGTCTGCGACTCAATTTTTGCAGATATCTTTCTATATGCTTCAAAAATTAAGGATCTAGGAGAAAATCTGGCTGCTCCACGTGATGCAGCAGACATTTTTCCTCCGGAAGCCATCAGCAGAAGTAGTAAAACACCCTTCGGTTATAATACAGAAACGAAAGAGTTTGGCAAAACGTGCGGCGCCGACAGTGGTAGTCAACGGCGCGTGGGCCGCTCAGCGTCACAGAATCGCGTGACTACCACTGTCCGCGCCGCACTGTTGCCAAACTCTTTCGTTTCTGTATTGAAAACAAAAGGTGGTTTACAACTTCTGCTGACGGCTTCCGGAGGAAAAATGTCTGCTGCGTCGCGTGGTGTAGTTAGATTTTCTCCTAGATCCTTAGTTTTTGAAACATATAGAAAGATATCTGCAAAAATTGGTGCATTTCGGGTGTACGTTTCCCTTTGATCGTTGTTTAAACATATTTAAATGTTTATAATGCACTAATAACTTATATCGTTGTATTCGGGATGGTTCATAGAATAATTTGACGGAACAAGCAACCGAATAACTAATATCGTTTGAACACAAAAAATGTTCAGAGTTGAAAATTTGTATTTTTTTCAAAATCGAATTTCTCGAAAATAGAAGGTGATGGCGAAAAACGGTTTGCGGATTCATTTTCAGTGCACAAAAATCTATAAGAGAAGGCCATTGAATGTTACAGAACGGAAAAAATGTTCAATTTGGTTGGAAAGTGTAATCTAACCCCGGGTCCACACCAAGGCGAACACGAACAAAAACATTGTTCGCGAACATTTTTGTCTGTTCTTGCCAAGTCCACGTTGCTGCGAACATGGAAAAAACTCAGCGTACGAACCGTATGTGAACGTACGCTGAGTTTTTTTCATGTTCGCAGCGACGTGGACTTGGCAAGAACAGACGAAAAAGATCGCGAACAATGTTTTTGTTCGTGTTCGCCTTGGTGTGGACCCGGGGTAAGGATTCGAATATTCGGAGTTATCGAATTTCGGATTGTACCGAATAGGAATCTGAACATGAAATATTTTTTCACACAATAACGTGAAATTCTTTTCATACTGGCCTTTACAATTATTTGTTTTTCAAACGGTAAATTTGGAACTTTATTAATCTTTGGTAAATTTATAACTTTTGAAACGAAAACAACCATCAGTTATTAGTATTATTATTCTAATTATTTTACAATCGTTATTCGAACAAATTATTCAAATAAATAATGATGAATTATTCGAATAAATAGAAGGAATAATTTGTGGCAAAGCGTAAATAATTAATATTCAAATAAAATAGTATACTAAAAATAATGTATTCGAATAATTACGTTAGGGGAAAATTCCCTATATTAGACCACTTAAGAAAGTACCTCCATAAATCGGAAACGTGTTCATAGTTTTGAGTAGAAAAATTTGGGAACAAATTCAGCATTGTAATTGATACATAAATCTAATAAAACAGACTGAGACACTACGTGGCTGGTTACAAAAAATATTTTCAAATCAGCGTTAATTTGGTTTCCTAATTTGGATTACAGATATGATATATACTGTGACCATTTTATCCTTAAGAAAGAAGAAACGTGGCATAATTTGGGTCGGTCTAACTTAGGAACTATTAGGTGGTTCAATTTAAGAAACTAACCCAATTTTTCGACACCCTCGAGTTCTGGCGTAATCAATTTCGATCTTCATCATTATCCTGAAGGAGTGCTTTTCGCCTTCGTCGGTCAGCCCATACGGTTCAAAATTTCTGACACGGTCATTTCGGAAAAGCAGAACAGTTAGCAGAAGCCATTCAAATAGCACGATTTGTCACAATCATTCGAAGTTTACCTCGTCTGTTCGGAAGTCCCGTCAATAGTTCGGACGGTCCTCCGAAACATTCGTAGAGTTCAATCATTCGGAACAACTCGCTTAAAACATTCGTGCAGTTCACTCTAAACGGTCGTAGAATTTGCCAAGCATTCGTTGAATTCAGTAAAGTTTCATTGTGTTCATCGAACGAGTCGAGTCGACGACAAAATAGGCGGCAGGTTTTTATAAATATTCTAAACTTTTACTACTGCGTATTACCCAATCGGAGAATAGTCATCCAATGTTAATTTGGTAGATAACAGTGGCAATTTAACTCATACTGCGACAGTCAATCTTAAATGTTACAACGCCAGGAATATTGGAAAGGAAATTCGCAGGGTAAAGGCTACGGTTATACTGGATGCATATTCGCAGGGCCGTTCCTGGGTTTTGGCCGCCCAGGTGCAAAAACAATATTGCCGCCTTTATTAATTCAATATTCTTTAATTTAGAATTTAATATGCAGTGTTTACTTTTATATCTATACATACATCATTTTAAACAGTTATTATGCAAAAAAGTTTCGATTATTATTCTTATTAATCAAAATTTTACATATAATAAACGGCCTGCGGCCGCCCCTAGGTTTGGCTGCCCAGGTGCGGGGGCACCTTCTGCACCCCCGCCAGGTACGGCCCTGCATATTCGGACGACTTTGTAAGTAGCTTGTTGTATACTGACGTTAGGGTGTCCTTTATAATGACTGTTTCTTAAATTTAAGAATTGGGTCCGAGACGCCCCTGATTTATTTCCCTTTGGTGTGGTAAATGTGCGCAAAATTTCGGCTCGATCAAACAACTCTAACCCTGCCTCCCGAGGCACAAAGTTTCGAATGAAACTGCGCTCTTGCAAACAGTTGTTTTTTTAATATGCAACCCTGCATGTAAGCAAATGTGTGATGGAACTAGAGTTGGGACTATCTATTATCGATATCTTATCGATAATTTATTGATACTTAACGATATATCGATAATACCGTTAAGTTGTCGTTAAGTGGAAGCAGAAAGAAGGTGGTACAAGTTTTCCATATCTCCAATCTTTGGACTATGGCGGTAAAATATTTATGCATTCCAGGAACCTCTGTTCCAAGTGAACGTTATTTTCTAAAGGTGGACAAAAAAAATAAAAATAAATAAAAAAAAGTTTATAGTACAGTACTTCCTCGCTGAGGGCTCGGTTTGGCGTGCACGATGAGGACTTTTCGCTGTCTCCACCACTTCTGCCTCACTCATTGCCGGCGGAGGCAAGAGCGAGATGGAACGAGAGCGAGTGAGAGGCACTGAAAGCGAGCGAGGACGGTACGAGACAGGCGACGCGTTGATATCTTGTCTCGCTCCGTCTTTCGGACGCCTGACACTCCGTCCTTCGCGTGCGCGATGGTCGTGAGCCCTCATCGTAAACACGAAAACGGCTTCCGCAAAGTCTTAACGCAGGCCCGGCTCAAGTCTCCTTTGCGCCCTAGGCAACCTTGTCAAATTGCGCCCTTTATTATAATACATTTATTTGATATTATTTATGACTTTACTCTGAAAAATTAGGCAACTGCCTAGGGCGTAAGGTTGACAAGAGGCGCAAAATGGTCTTTTTATTGTTGGCATTGTTGAAAATAAACTTTTAATTGAAATACTACAAATTGTACTGCAACTGTTTCAAACTACGAATAAAAATTCAGAGTAAGGTCATCAATAATCTCAAATAAATGTATTATAATAAAGGACACCATTGGACAAGTTCGCCCAGGGCGCAAAAAAGGCTCGAGCCGTGCCTAGCTATCTGACCATGGCGCGCATGTGTTGAGCAGTCACGATTTCATCTGAACGCTCGCACCCGTCGCGCACGCCAAAATTCCATCCCCGAAGGGGTGAAAAGAGGTAATATGTATTTGCTCCGACTCCCTAATATCTCTTAGGCCCAATTAGATATCAACTTTGTTCATGCTCACAAAGATTACCCACGCAAATGCCTAAAAACCAATTACAGGATTTTTCCCTAACCAACCCCTAAGGGGGTAAAACGTATTTTCACGGATTCCTCAAAATCTCTTAGGCCCGATTAGATATCAACTTGGTTTTTCCTTCGAAAGGTCATCCACATAAATGCCTAAAAACCATGTTCAAGGGGGGTGGTGAAAAGGGATGAAATGTGTTTTCACGGAGTCCTTAATATCTCTTAGGCCCGAAGCGAAGCGCGGGGGTATTTTGCTAGGGTATGATATTTATTTACCAATTCATTTACCTCTTGGTGTTGCCGATTGCGTTTTGGTATAATCGGTTAGAAGAAAACATAACGCAGCATTCCAGACTCACCACAAGAGACCATTTTTATCGATCTCGGTCTTCCAAATTCTTATGTATCTACCGATTCCTAGATACCTATGTCTGTTTCGCCCTACTTCCAAATATTCCCCACCTATATTCCTCTCCTAATTTTGTCCTTTCTTTTACGTATGTCCCTCTATAAATTCAATCTAGCTACTGCTAAGGCAAAAAGGGTGACACCGATAACTTATTATATGTATTTCTTAATTACATTACCGCAGCACTCAACGGTTGAATCGTACTTGGACGATTTGAAAATGTTCGCAGGGTTCAAAATCTGAGTGCCACTGCAGCTACAAAATCTATTCCGTTATGCAAAACTTACATGGCGAATATTCGCTATTATGGAAGTGTCCAACCTAAGCTCCGGAGCTTAAACATCTCTCCCATCTCTGGCACCGCTTTCGTGTACACGACCCCTAGCTATTGCTACATCCGTGCGCGTGTCCCAGATGGAAAAATGCAGCACGCAGATGGGAACAATGGCACCTGAGGAATTTCCACTCGTGAACAGCACTGGAACAGAAATTTAGCAGTTCATAATGTGTTAGAAATCAGATGTCTATTTTACGTGTTAAAATCTTCAACAATTTCTGACAGGCAAGATATACTGTTTGAAAATGTTTAACTTTCTATGTCCCTTTACGAATCAGGGGTTGGCTTCTACAAGGTGTAGGCAATCATTGGCACGTTAAATCTTTATATTTTAAATTGGAATATCTAAGAAACAAAACATTTTATATCGCCAATCTCCCTACAAATATCCATTTTATTTTTGAATGCTAATTTATTTGCAAAGTAACTCCGTTAAGTGCAATAATAATCCCCAACTTATTAATTAAATTTTCCTCAAACAAATTTAAAAACAAAACCCCATAATTTCTAGACTACCACTTCCGCCCTGGCCACGCTTACGCCGAACATTCACAAGCCCTCTGATTAATGCTTGTTAAGTTTAATTAAGTCCTGTACTAAATGCTTCTAAAAATAATACGATCGTGCGACGAGAGAATTCACTCATTCTGAGCGCAACAGTTTCCCGTAGTAATTTCCTTTACCTTCGCATAGAAAAAGGTTACAGTCCAGTCCAGTTTCCACCATCACCCTGCATACTTGATACAGGATTTAGGAAGATCTTATCAGTCTCAAATTTCCTCTACAAAAATCCGATCATTCCCCGAATATACTGCTGGCCGTAATTTCACGAATATTTCAGACCTTCCCTCTCCTAAAACGTGGAAGCTTGTGCCGGGTGTGTATCTAGAGCGGCGGCGGTGAAAATTGCGCGTCAAGCAGAACGTTCAACAATTATTACGTTCATTTTTGTCCGGGACAAACTCCCTGCAAAAAGAAGAAGAGGGGAAAGAAGGTGGCGAAAAGTACGACGAAGCTGCGGTTGTTACTTACACCTATACACCTCCCACGCCGTTATGGAATCCCATAACCGCAGGTCTATTCTCGACTGCTTCTTACACCAGGGTTGCCAACGGCTGTAATGTCCTGGGCGTAATATCAGAGACCGGCCTGACTCGTGGTAGGCTTCTGCGCCAATTATCGTGTTAACGTTTTACCGAGTTGGATTAACTTTTCGCGCGAGTTCAGTTCTCCTAGTAATCGTATTGGAAATTCATAATAGACCATTTCTGACGACGACCATATCAATACTGTCACTCTCTCTCAGGCAAAGAGATCTTGAGATTTTTCTTGTGATGACTTTCTTGGAAACCGAGCAAGACACTCATGGACCACTTATTTATTAACCATGTAATATTTCTAAAAAGTAGTTTCTAATTATTACACGGTTATGCAACACTAACATCCGAGAGATAACATCACGTGATGAGAACTAAATGCTAGCAGGATTCGGACTCTCTTTGGTGCAGTTTGAACATAGGGTAGGTCGGGGGAAGATGCCTATAGTTCCTTAATAAATTTATAAAATATGTAATACAGTAATTCGTCGTTATTGTCCCGTTTTTACCATGCGTAATAGTCCCGCTCGCTATCCCCATAATTTCTTCGAATCCTTCAGTCGAGAGTGAGAGAAGTTGTCGTCGGCTACGAATAGTGTCCGCATCGCGTTGTTGTCCCGCCGCCAGCCCCGTTCGCCGGGAATATTACGACGAATTACTGTATATATATATATATATTTCTCTCAAATCAACAAACCGCTCATAGCAACCGTTTCATTCTATTTTGTGATCTCAAAAGTTATATTTGAACTGCAGTTTCATTATCATTATTATTATTATTCAATCATCATTAACAGTTATAGTCTTCTTCTTTTTAAGATGCAACTGTTGATTTTGGTGGTCCAAGCGTTTTCTTGGCTAGAAAACAATTGCCAACAATATAGCCACTGATACAATGCAACAACACTACCAATATTCAACTATCATTAAACAGCCTTGAAGCAAAACATGGGATTGTTACGTCCGAAACCGATGGGTGTGATTTCCGGAACGTAAAGGGATCTTGCCCCGTTGCCTCCGGCGTAACCGTAATCCCTCAGGCCGGTCACGCTTTTTTGGAGTACTGTGCAGGGCAGGTGGATTGGCATTTTGAAGATCGAGGAGGAAAAGAAAGATTTGTGTTTCGTCTTGGGACCGTCAGCCAGACTCATCAGTAGGGCTACAGCTGACGGTCCCTGCCCCAGACACACGGGAACTAAGAGGAATAAACTTGGAACTTGTATATATACGAACGAGATTAGAGTTGGGGACTTGTGAGAAGATTAGACATCTAGCGGCGCTGGCGAAGACTAACCAGGCGCGGACCCATGGTGGGGCTGGGACGTGACAGGGATATAAGTTATTAGTACCTAAACAGTTAAATCATTTAGAAGCAAAAATAATAGCTCTGTGTATGAATTAAGGTGGTGAAATTGCATACAGGGTATCCCGGAATTGAGAGACAATCCGGAACATGCAATATCCTGATGCAAGAAGACATCGAAAAGTCCTTTACCGGTTTGGGATCCGAGGCTTCGTTCTCGAGGTATTAAGAGTTGGATATTATCGGGGCAACTTCCTGGCCGCGGATTGCAGAAAAGGTGCTTCAGCACCGATGTCAATGATTTTTGAATATCTTGTCGGGGACATGACTCTATGATTCCTAAGCAACTTTTTTCTATAGGTAGGACATATAACCGCCGCTCGGCTTTAGTTTTCGGCATATTCGCAAAAAACTCTGATCGCTAGTTGATTGGGGCTAGATGTTCGCGCTGGGGAGTTAAAACCTCTTATATAACCCGAACCAACTCCGACAGTCGATGCAAAGGAAAAGTCGGAAAATCCCCTCATTCCGAGTTTTCGTTGGCATCGACTGTCGAAGTTGGGAGCAGATTTGTTTAGCCCCCCCTCCCCCGCCCCGTGTTAGGGGTAGCCAACTTTTGAGAGATTTGAGATAAACAACGTGTTTTTGAAACATACCTGCAAAATAACATCTCGGCAAGCAACGGCGTCCGCAGACTATTTTCCAGGGAGGGCAACTTTGATGTGACGGTAAAGAAAAATATAGTAAATAGGACTATATCCTCATTTTTTTCAAATTTTTAAATAGTGCCGCGCTATTAAAACGTGGAATTTGTTTAGAACAATTGCAAAATAAATGGTCAAAAATTTTTTTTTTTTCAGTGAAATAATTTTTATTAGGTACTCTTCTGTCTTCGTTGTAAGCACCCAAAAGCTCATTTTCAACAGTTTGTTAGTTCAACAGTTATAATTTTTTTAAAAAAAGTTAACACTATATTTCAAAGAGCTGTAATATCAACAATTTTTTACATTTTGAAAAATCCGTCGAGATATGTTTATATATCCCTGAAGACTACGACATATCCAAGTTTCACCTAAATCTGAAATGTCACTTCGAAAAGTGTCCGATTTGGCATGGAATGACCCCCTGGAGATAACATCGACGAATCCGATCACGAAACACGCGGTGCGAGTGGAGTAGACCTCTTCCTTGTTGAACCCACTTTGTTGTGCCAATTTAATTAAAAATTTAAAACCGAAATTTAAAAATATTCACTTTTTTACTATAAACCTAACCCTTCGTGGTCACACGGGGTGTGCATATCGCAACCCAGGTAATTTGTTCCAGAAATATATGTCTGCAAATATTTCTGCAAATTTTTAGACCGTAATATTAAAGTTTAAATGTTTGGTGAATTTTAACAAAACAAAATCGCTTTTTCCACGATAATTTTTTCAACTACAAATTTCATCGTATCAAAATTTACATTTCCGGAAAAAGACTATTAGAGCATGATTCTATGCGTATTACGAATGTACAATTGTCACTAACAAGTCAAAAGATTCAAAAATACGAACATAGTCACTCAAAAATGATGCTGGGGTGCAGTGATCTCCATGTGACCAATTTGTGATTATGAGATCACGAAGGGTTAATAAAGATCAGTTTTTCAAAATAAACAGTTTTTCTCAAAAGCCAGAGAGGGATAACTACCCTCCCCTCCCTTGGCGCCCATTGCTGACAAGCAACATACTCTTTCGATAGCGGTAAATGAGTAGACAGCACACCAGCAACTTGCGGATGCGCACCATTCACGAGTTGCTGGTTCAAATCCCCATGACCATCCATTTTTGAAACACATTTTTTATCTTAAATCTACTCCAAAATTTATGGCCCTCCTCGCGAGGGGGGGGGGGGCTAAACATATCTAGCCCCACCCAACTGCCGAGCAGAGTTTTTTTGCAAATATCTCGAAAACACCTTTTCTGCATAATTACCAAAATGGTGTGCAGATTCGTATTCAGCGCACAAAAATCTATAAGAGGCGGCTAGTGAATGTTACAAGTTCGAAAACAAGGTAAAATTTATTGAACGGTGTTATAGATCGTGAAAATAAGAGCAACAAAATAAAGGCAATAAAATTATTAACCGGTTTTTAACCTTATTTGTACACGCGAGAAATAAGTGTAAGGAATGCGTAGAGAAAATACTGTAAAATGTAAATGCACTTGTCGTGGTATCACAAATTTAAGGAAACGGAAATAAAACGGCACCATTTCTCATAAGACAGTGTCTTTCAATCATACACGGATATCAGATGATGAATTTATCATCTCTCTTATTTTCCGTCGCTTCAATTCATTCTAAAAACCTAACCCTGTTTTTCCATTTTATATGGCAGGACTATCCGCAGAATGTGACCAGCTTGGCTTCGCTGCCAAACTCTTTCGAACATCACAGCAGCCTCGTGTATACATATGTACATATGTATTAATATGTAGTGGCAAAATGTCGTACCAAATACATAGGTACCTCAAATGCATAGTAGAGAAAGTTCTGCTTCCAATGCACATTTCGAATATATGCGATTGAAAATGCGGAAGCTAATAGCGAATTTGGGAGACCCGCCACTGGCACTGCACTAGTGCAGCTCCAGCACCATGCCAGTGCAGCACCAGAACGATGCCAGTGCAGATTCCCTAGCATCGATTACATTGGATTACACACGACCCAATCCTGTATCGTATTCGGCGGCCATGAACTGCCCCGGTGTAGTGCAAACTTCGCATTCGGATCAACGGAATGAACTGCACGAGTGCAACCGTTTATGGCACTGAGGTTTTGTCGCAGTGCTGTTTGGTGGCACCGAATAACCTTCAGATTACTTTCAAAATGGACCGAAATTTATTCGCTATTGAGTTATTGGAAACGAGTAGTAGGAATGACGACCCAGAACATTTACTTTTAGGCTGCCGTCTCATTTTTGTTATAGTCCGAATCGATCGAAGCGTCCCTTGTAAACAGACGGACCCTAATGAAACTACTGCGTGCGATACGACAAATTTTGCTCCACAAACCGGAAATTTTAATGCAATCAGTTATGAATAGAAATTAATAACTTCAACTAAATTTACGAAAAATTTAGATCCTCCAACGAGAAATTTTAACGCAATCGATTAAAATAAAATTTAGTTTCAATCAAATCCACGAAAAATTTAACACTTGGTCTAAGACAAGGCCCTCCCCGCTACCCGCTCCCCGAAACTCCCCGCTCCCTACTCCCCGC
Source organism: Andrena praecox (assembly GCA_963932275.1). Taxonomy (NCBI): domain Eukaryota; kingdom Metazoa; phylum Arthropoda; class Insecta; order Hymenoptera; family Andrenidae; genus Andrena; species Andrena praecox. The sequence continues at coordinate 41,877,287 of OZ010731.1, forward strand.
TCCCTACTCCCCGCTCCCCTAAACTCCCCGCTCCCCGCTCCACGCTCCCCACATGAGGCCACCATTTTCATGCGCCCAATGCGCGAATCGGAACGCACCCCGAATAATGTGCCCCTCAGTGCTCTTTCTGTACCTGCTTCATCTAACCTCATTTTCTTTTCTTAGAAAGAAACGGAACGCTAGGCATTTTAGGGAACTCTATTAAAAAAAGGGTACCGTACTTGGTACAAAAACATGTACTAAAACAATATGAAAAATTAACATTTTTAACCAGAAAAAAATGCCTTATAAAGAGAAATGTTAAAAAAAACTTGCGTTCCAATAAAAATCCCCACAACCTACACAGCACCATAACATTGCAGCAACGTCTCTGCAATGATGCGGTGCAAGATGGCAATGTTGCAACATAACATTACAGAGACGTTGCAGGTTCAGTCCTATGTCCGCCTTCGCAATATTGCAGGTGTGTATTTTTGCAAAGTTGCGGCAACATTACGAATATGTAGTCCTGCAACGTTCCGGCAATGATTCTGCAACGAAACGGCAAAATTGTGGCAATGATCCTGCAACTCTTCGGCAATATAGCCGTGCGTATCCAGTTAAATGAAACACGCCGTAGAATCCACTCGACGTCATGTACATATTTCGAAAATTTTTGACAAAGTCATAGTTGCTTCAGAATATTGTTGTAATGTTTCCACAAGTTTTCACTACAATATTGCACGACGATGGGCGCGCAATATTGCAGAAATATTGTAGGACCGTTGCCACTGGAACATTGCACGTCGATGTGCGCGCAATATTGCAGAAATATTGTAGGATCGTTGCCAATGGAACATTGCACGGCAACGATCGTACAATATTGCAGCAATATTGTATCATCGTTGCGAACGGAACATTGCACGGCAACGAAATTGCAATATTGCTGCAATATTGTAGGATCATTGCCACTCCAATAATGCACGACAATATTGCAGGAACGTTCCTACAATATTGCAATGCAACCTGCAACAACGTAATATTGCAGCAACGTCCCTGCAATACTGCTGCAACGAGGTGTGCTGTATGGGAAGGGCAGCACCAGAACAGCACAGAGTCAGTGCGTGCCTGTCGAATGCGCTAGTGATCTTGGCACCAGTGCGGGGTGCCGAATTCGCTATAAGTAGGTTCGTATAAAATTATTATGTCATAGAGACACTATAGTAAGAGTTTGGCCACGAAAAGGCCACTTTTGATTCTTTTTGATTGGTCCGCCATTTTTCGTCTATTCCCGCTGATTTTTAAATCTGTCAATTATACTAATCTTAATTGTAAGTCATTTTTTAAAAAATATATGTTTGTAAGTTTTATACTATTACCTTATTTTGCACTGTATTTTTTAATGTTTATGATAATTTGTATGCCTTGGTGTTACATTATTGGTGTGTCACAACAGCGCATTCATAAAGCCGTGTGTGTGCAGTTATTCAAACTTAAAAACAAAATGTTCGTTTATAATCCCACGCCATGAAGGTATTTCATCGGCACGATAATGCTTAGCTTTGGCTTCCATGTTTACGAAATCTATGCGGTTTATAGACTTATAACTTGCGAGGCAATTGCTTGCAGCACGCGCAATTGCAATTGCACATAGCAGTGCATTTTACGACATGATAAATGTAACTATGTGCCGTAAAACTATAATTAACTACAAAATCTTCCTCAGGGGGAGGAATATAATATAAGGTCTTTGTGCGAGGATCACCAATTATCCAAGTAGCACGCCCACATATTGTAAACTTCTTTAACACCCCTAGTAGCATTTATTTGTTGGGAGTTTGTTGGGCCAATGACGTGTTATCCGTTGGCCAACTGTTGAAGTGTCGCGCTATTTTTAAATGGGCCAACGATTGTAACCAACGTAAGCCCAACGTCACTTAACACGAAGGCCCAACTGAAGGTTTCTTTCCATAGGCCCAACTGAAGGTTTCTTTCCAAAAGACGTCTTAAAGACGTCCATAAGGCGTCTTAAAGAACTTCAAAAGACGTCGTAAAGATGCCTTCTTCAGGTCTGGTTTAGGAAAAAAAAATTCTCGCTGAGGAGAATCGAACCAAAACTTTCCGCTTACAAAGCAACCGCTGTTCGCAACTGACCAACACACTTCCTTGTAAACACTTGTAATTTATAGTTACATAACTAGTATTAATTGTTTATGAAAACTGCGTAGTGACGCGAAATATTCTAAAAAATACCATCATCCGACCTTTAGACACATTCCTTAAAATTTCACAGTTGTCTTAAGACAAACGTCCTCATTACGTATTTATAAATAAGAAAAGAAAAATCACAACAAGTTTTTTGATGTAGCAAATTTTCTAACGTTTGTAAGACGACATTTGATCATCGTTGTAAATTTTTTGTTAATTAACCAACCATTGTAATTGTGGGCCTAACATTAAATATTCGTTAGCAAACTGTCATAATTTTTGTGTTAATTAACCAACCATAACAATTGTAGGCCCAACATTGAATATTCGTTGGCAAACTGTCGTAACTTTTTTGCCGTAGGCCCTGTGTTGGGAATTTGTAGGCACAAACACTAACTATATCCCAACTAATTCCCAACTGTTGGCAACTGTGGGCCAACCAAAAATGCTGCTAGGGACGTCTACCTATGACATTCAGAACGTCTTAGGGATGTTCATTAAAGTCCTAAATTCGTCAAAAAGACGTTATTTAATGACGGCATTTAATAAAATGCGATTTATTCGAATGAATTTTTATTGCAATAAAAAATGAACCGTTAATCTCGAATAACTCCATTTTATTCGTAACTTTTATCCGAAACAATTTATTAGATATTTTATTCGAATAACGCCCAACTCGGGTGACCACAAAGGCACAAACCTTATGTTGCCATATTATTCTATGATCCAATTTTTTACGAAACAAATGTAACAGTTAATCGTGGAATTTTAACACTTTCTTATAATAAAGAATATTGAAACATTGAATGATGGTCATAATAAAATTTTTATTGACTGCAATCTAATTACTTTTATTGTGTCTACACTAGGGTGGCTCTTATTTACTCTTGGTAAAATTGTTTTTCAAGATTTTCTTCGGGGCACCCTCCAGAATAGTTCCAAATAATTAAAAAAAAATCTGTGTAAAGTTTCAGCTCGATCGGATAACGGGAAATGGTGCCCCTGGGCCGTTAAACATTTAAATCATTATTTAACAGCTCGCGATGTCGATTTTATATAAGGTCTTCCAAGTTATTGAATAAAAAAATATGTCAAACAAAAGTTGTAGATCCGGACAAGGAGCATCTTTTTTAGTGTATTACTATTTTTCGTGCGACAAACGGTTTTCGAACAAAATCCGAAAAACTAAAAACAAAAAACTTTTTTTTTTAAATTTTGAATGTTTAAATGCTTCTAGAACGCTTTTTATTTATGAAGGTGAACAAAAAAATGGAATTTTTATTTTCGAGATAAAAAAAAATTTCTTCTTATTTTCAGTGTTTGATATGTGATGAATGTTTCCTGAAAAGTTGGGGTCGAAATTCGCAAAAATATCGGAGATATAGACATCAGATATGATCATTTTACCCGAAATCATGACGTCTATATCTCCGATATTTTTGCGAATTTCGACCCCAACTTTTCAGAAAACATTCATCACATATCAAACACTGAAAATAAGAAAAAAAAAATTTATCTTGTTTGCATATTTCGGTATATGCCTCCTCCTTAAATGTTTAAAAAATAGTCCTCGAAAATAAAAATTCCATTTTTTGTTCACCTTCATAAATAAAAAGCGTTCTAGAAGCATTTAAACATTCAAAATTTGAAAAAAAAAGTTTTTTGTTTTTAGTTTTTCGGATTTTGTTCGAAAACCGTTTGTCGCACGAAAAATAGTAATACACCAAAAAAGATGCTCCTTGTCCGGATCTACAACTTTTGTTTGACATATTTTTTTATTTAATCAATAACTTGGAAGACCTTATATAAAATCGACATCGCGAGCTGTTAAATAATGATTTAAATGTTTAACGGCCCAGGGGCACCCTTTCCCGTTATCCGATCGAGCTGAAACTTTACACAGATTTTTTTTTTAATTATTTTGAACTATGCTGGAGGGTGCCCCGATGAAAATTCAAAAATCGAAAATAAGAGCCACCCTAGTCTACACATACCATACCGTACGCGTCCGCTATAATGTTACTCTATCAAACGGTGCTCTATCTGTGTTGTAACAATGAATTCATAAAACCAATGCATATAGGGTAAAGGGCCCAAATTTCATCCCCCTTTTGTAGAGGGCGTATAAAATGTTAGATTGAGCTGGCACTTAGCATGCATTTTCTTTGAACGTTTCTCTATGTATCCATGAATCGCAAAATGTAATTACGTCATGTCAATACGAGATAATAAACAAAATGTGAAAACGTGCAAACTGTGATATCTGAAAAAAGTGTTCCTAATTTCGTCCCCCAAGAAAATGTTTGTAAAACAGCAAATAAATTGAAACATTAATTTTTTTAATGAAACAAGTGATCTTACAGTTTATCTGTGCACGCAATCACGACAAATGAAGGTGTTCTTTTCGCGTGGACTCCTTATATTCCACTGTTTTCGTTTCGGCATCTACAAAATGTTAAACATTTCTAGTAAAATTGCTTGAAAACCGATAAAAGATAATTCACTCCTATAACTGTTCATGTTTCAGCCCTTTTCATTTCAAATAACAAATTTTTAGAAAATGGATCTCAATTTCCTTTAGAGTTCCGTGGACGAAATTATCACACCTCCTAACAGACCACGCGGGTGGATTTACCGTCGCATCAAACAAGTAGGTACTTCAACGTTGTTTTATTATTTTAGAGTTGATTTATAATATTTTAAAATTTAGGACTCAATTTTATACGAATGTTTTGCACCCATTTCATATTACACTGTCTCTAAACCATAGGAATCGAGAAATGCAGGGGGACGAAATTTGGGCCCTTTACCCTATCTGTTTTAACCAATGATTGATCGTTCAGATCGTTCGGGTCTTGACAAGGTAAAGTAAATGTAAAGTACATATAAGGTGAATGTCCCAATTTCTGCTCATTTAAGAGGTTACTCGTCATAAAGAAGGTGTACAAAATTTGTTTGTGATCAATAGTTTTAGAGTAATTGATTAATTCTTTAATCATAAATCAACCAATTCGAAAACTATTTAAGAAAGATATTTCAAGATGTTTAACTATTAGTAATTTGTAATTAAATACAATGCAATGAATGTCCGTATTTCTGCTCACGAAAAATAGCGATGTACGTATTTCTACTCACCATTTGTACCAATTTCTGCTCACATAATATGTTGCCTTTTCAGGTTAAAGTAAGTTACATCTTCTATGGAGAGGTTTTATAACACAACAGTAAAGCATAAAATAATGATAGACAAAAAGTAAAATGCCTTCGAATAGAAATAGAGGTTACAGCGTACATTGAATTGTGAGGTTATGTTACTAAAATTTTGGTGAGTAGAAATGCGGACATGGCGGTGATTCACTTGACCCTAAACCTACTCACCTGTTTTCTACTTAAAAAAATAAAAAATAGTAAAAAAATCTAAATCCAGAGCACAATACGGTATTTGTTTTTGTTATTAAATAAGAACTTTTACTGCAAAAACTATTTTCTGCCCAATTATCGAATACCAATAGTGACCCTGTTCCTTAGCACAACCAACTGGAACACGATCGAAAAATCATGGGTCTCTCGTTTTAAAAGTTTTTCGTTGCTTATGCTGCACTTTGATTAGCCCCAACCTCGTGCAACACTCGTGTAAATGTTCAAATAATTTGGAATTATTTTGTTGCAACTATAGTACAAGCGTAACGCTTATAATAATAAGAAAAATACGAAATGAGCAGAAATGGGGACATGAGCAGAAATAGGGACATTTACCTTGTATGTTCGAGAAAGTGTTGTGTTTATTCAATTATTTTAGCTATTTGTGAGAGCTAGTTTAGATCTGACGTTGAGCTCTGTGTCCTGTCCAAAAGAAAACTGTGAAGGCATGCCGTTGGCTGCTAAAGAAAAAAACTGCGTGAAAATATCACTATTGCCATTCGTCGACTGAAACCGGCGCGCAAAGTGACACAGTCGTGGGAAAAACGTCGGTGGCGGAAACAAACACGGTTCTTTTCAAAACGTGCGTCTGACAACACTCTAGCTCGAGTACCATGTAACATCGGAGAAATTTCTGCAAAGCAGATGACCAGGTCCGGCTTCGAGTGTTACCTGCCCTCATAGAATTTACAACCCTGTTCCTGCTTACAGGGTGTCACAGAAAAACATGATCGATTGATGCCTCGACAATAGCTGTCTACATTTCAGAGATAGAAACTATGGTTCACGAAGCAGCCGGGACACCGTTTAGGAGGAACCAAAATGACGGTGTTGGCGAAAAAGCCACACCGGGATGTGTTTTGCTGCCAGCCACTCAATACTGTCTGCCTGTCCTCCACCCTCAAATCCCCTCCCGTCGCCAGGAACTCGGAGCGAACACCTTAAGTATATAGGAGCTAGGATCGACTTTGTATTCGTTTACGTTAGATGGGACACCGAGAATTGAAGTTCTTGAGGAAAGAATAGGACATCAACGGCTGGTCGGGGTTTTCCCGACTCGTCCCGTTTTCCCAGCTCTCTGCTCAGGCATGCGCATTCCCATTAAGGGGAGGTTCTGGTCTAAAAATGTCGAAAAATCGATTTTTTTTATTTCATTTTTCCAATGTTCGAAAATTCCTGAAGTGACAGGGATTTCAGTAGCGGCGAACGCGTGGGTAAAACCCGGCCGCTCGGCGCTCGCGTAAAACTTTGAACGCGTTTTTCTCGAAACAGTGTCCTCCAAATCTCGGAAAGTTATGCTCCGATTCGGTTGAAACTTTCTCTATTTTGAAGAATATACTTCTATGCGTTGTATTTTTTAAAAATATCGAAAGGGCGACAAACGTGGGGAAGAAGTGATTTCAAAATTCAAGTGTAGTTATTTTGTCAAAAAATTTCACTTTTTGTAATTTTTAAAGCTATGCCTATATTGGAATTTGATTCGCTCGTATGAGTAGATGTGTATTGCTTGTTAATAGTATGAGTCTTATTTCGTTGGTGTTTGAGGATAGACAGGCAACAAGAATGGAATATGCAGAGTGTTTGATTTGTAAAAATTGTTTGCTTATAGAGAATAGCTGTTGCCATATTCGAGTGGTTTTTGAGTAGGTTCGATGTGACAGAATAAGCGGTACACAGTTTTCAAGTGGCACGCCACTCTCGCGTTCAATACCGATCAATTTAGTGGTGTACAGGGAGTGCATTTAATTCTCGAACACCAACCGCACTCATTATCAGGCAGTGATGCACTCAGTGTACATGGTAATTCTATTAATAATTTTTCTTTGGTAAAAGTGTTCTCCATTTTATTAGTAAAATTGTTCAGTAAAATTGCCGTTACAGCATAAACTACAAACAAAAATTCTGATTGTTAAAGCATGGCTTGTATCCATGGAATTTACCGTTGCATCAAACAAGTAGGTACTTCAACGTCGTTTTATTATTTTAGTGTTGATTTATAATAATTTAAAATTTTGGACTCAATTTTATACGAATTTTTTGCACACATTTCATATGGATTCTTTTCTTTATTCATTATTGTAATTGTTGCGTCCCAACAACATTGTACGCTTCTTGGAAGCGTAGCCCGAAAGGAATTCGCCTCTTTCGTGGCAACGGTGGGCACCGGCGACCGACGAGACACGACGCTGCGCGATCGGCTCGACACGCCGGCCAGACAGATTGTCCTTGAGACTCGAGCGAGACGGACCAACACAGACTAATACGTGATCGAAAAGTGACCGAGTATTATCTCGGCAAGCTCAGCAGTAAGCTTTATAGTCATTATAGATTAGGGCCCTTGATACCCGGTGACCCGGGTACTCGGTTAACCGGGTGATACACGGGTACCCGGGCGCTACCCGGGTCTGCGGGTAATACGGTTACGGGTACTCGATACCCGTATGATACGGGTAACACAGTTCGACAGCCATCTGGACTTGTAACATTTAAGGCAGGATACCACCTTCGCATTTAAAAAAAATTGAAAATTTTTTTGTTCTCAAAGTACTCTTTCAAGTGTATAGAATCGAAATTCATTCATTAGAAAGGTGACCGGAACCTTTTTCTTGTGTAAAAACCGGATTGGAACAGATATATAAATCTATATAAAACTTTAAACGCGTTTTTCTCGAAACGATGTTTTCCAAATCGGCGTGTCAGATTACTCCTATAATTTTCATCCGATTGACTTGAAACTTTGCACAATTCTTCCCCGTGGTGTAATCTAACGATGTACGTAGGACTTTTGCTGTAGCGTTGTTATTTTTCTTTTGGTGCGCAATTTTATAAACTTCTTTAAACTTTTTTACCCTAAAAAAATTGACCTTTTTGTTCAAATGGCCGCCATTTTCTTAAAAATCGAAATTTCGTAAAATCCCTACGTACAGCATTAAAAAATATTGTTGCCAATAGAAACATTCTTTGGTTTTTTTTTTAAGAGCCACGTACAAAGCGGAATTTGACACGCCGTCTAACGATGTTCCTCCAAAGGAGTGTATTTTGGCGCCACCTACAAGAGATTATTTTTCACTTTTTCAGTTTCAAAAAATGTGTAATTACAGATTAAAGTTACATTAATGAATGACTGAAACCAATTTTGTTTCTGCGCATTCTTTGTATGCAAAAAAAATTAATGAAAAACGCCTCCAAAATCGCAGTCAAAGGTGGTATCCTGCCTTAATAGCGGTTTCTTATATGTTTTGGAGCGCTGAAAACGAATCCGCAAACTGTTTGACGCTATCATCCTTAGTTTTTGAGAAATTCGATTTTGAAAAAAAAAATGCAAATTTTCAACGTTGAACATCTTTTGTGTCGAGACAGTAATAGTTATTCATTACCTACTGTTTGCGCAAATTTGCATTTTTTTTTTCAAAATCGAATTTCTCAAAAACTGAGGATGACAGCGCAGAAGCAATTTGCAATATTACTAATAATTTATAACTAAGAATATTCATGAAACAAAAAGGTATAATAAGAGGTTTATTATGATCCACTGCAATAACCGGTATTTCGTCGATTACCCGTATAACACGAGTATCGGGTAATCGTAACCGTATTACCCGCAAACCCGGGTAGCACCCGCAAACCCGGGTAGCACCCGGGTAACCGGGTAGGACCCGGTTCACCGGGTACCCGGGTAACCGGAAACCCGCGAAAAGTAAGAGCCCTATTATAGATATCTCATATGCATCAATAAGCTCAAGTACTATTTTTCTCTGCAATCAGTAGAATTATTCATTTAAGTAAAGAGTTTTATCCTTATCTGAAGAAACGCATATAAAGTTATTTCTATAGAAAGGTAAAACAAAAAATTCAAAAGCTGTCGGAGACTTAAAAATGTCTCGTATTAGTCAGAAACTTTCCAACGATGCTTATATGATTCATCATCGAGACACATGCTCTTTGTTTTCCTTTCATTTTAACCTACCTCGTAGTCACAGCGCGGTTTTGCAGGGATTGGGGATGAAGGTGTGATAGATATCATTAGAGTTACACGATTATCCGACCCTAGTATACCCGCAAGATAGCTAAGATTGCCGAGTCCGACAATCGTCACAATCTACACTGATACTGATCTAAATGAAGAGTGATAAATATAATTAAAGTAGACAACATTACCAGCTCCCTATCTGTTCTTTTATCCTTTCGAACGGTAAGTTTGGTCCTCGAATCCTGTTATGAAACATCGCAACCGTAGAGTGCCCCAGTTGGATTGATCATGACAAATACCAACTTTTAATGAAACTTTCTTTAGGAAACATTTTATAAAAAGGGATTTAATAAACATTCTCAAGTAGATAATATTATTATTTACTTCACATTTTTATTTAATTTAACTGCATTCGGACCTACTTCTGACTACCTCTTGTTACCTTTAATGATTATCTCGAAGAAATTTAAATTTAAAGACGTTTCGAAATATCTAGCATTCCGATCTTTTGTTACTAATTGTAAGAACATTACACTAACCAACTTTGGGCGAATTCCACTTACGCCCAAATCGCCCGTGATTTTCATTAAGGCAGGTTTTCCTGTACGCGACTGAACGCATCGTCGAGAATTTCAAAGTCGAATTTCTCGAAAACGAAGCACGATATGAAAAAAAGTTACTCCTTCTTTTCGACTTATAGTAAGTAAGTAAGTCGAGAAGAAGGAATAAAATTTTTTGATATCGCCCTTCATTTTCGTGAAAATCGACTTTGAAATTCTTGACGATGCGTCCAGTCGCGTATAAGGAAACTTACCCTAATGATACTCACGGGCGATTTAGGCGTAAGTGGAACTCGTCCTTTATAATCTTAGGTTTCCCCACATAATATCATGAAGCTTGTTAAATTTTGTTGATGCAAGTTTACAGCGTTTATTGTGCCATTCAACTTTTGTTCGGCCCATTTTTTTCTGTCTCTTGTATCGTGGGAGTTATACGCGAAAAAGTGGGAGTGCCTATTTGACTTTGAGGTTAGTTTTCACATCCTTAAAGGGCGATTGGTCACGAATGAAACATACTGTTGTTGTTGTCTTGAGTCACTCTATAAACCCGCACAGTTGTTCCCTTGCAAGCCGAGTACTGAGAAAATTGTGTTTAACAAAGAAGTACCTATGTAGAAAAGAAAAGGTGGAATTGGAATGATATGCAGAGGGCGGCGCAAATTCCGCGCTTGCCCTAGGCGCTCTATATATTATTTTAGGCGTGTATATACGCTAAATACGCCGCTGATAACGCTTTATGTATCACTGCAAACCATTATTTTGATTTACGTGTCAGATTTTTATACTACATGCTTACGTTGCCAACATGGGGAAGTTAAGGTTTCAGGGTGGGATATTAAATAATGTGTTATAATTGCAAGTGAAAATATGACGATTTCATTTGAAATTATATCTTTCTGAAGTCCTGACATTTTCACCAGATTTTCTATTAAGAGGGAATGTTAAGGTCCCTATTCTCCTTAAATAAAATTTTGCTTGGTGTATCTAGATCTACGAAGATATACCAATAAAACAATATTTAAATGAATTATTATTGAATAGAGAAAAGGTTACTTGTTGTCTGATTATACAGTAAAACACCCTTAAAGTTTTGGAAAAAATCTTTTTATATTTGTTGAGAATATAATTCTTAAAAAATCACCGTATTTTCAGCATCCAAAATCAGGTTCCCCCTTAAGGGGACTAGGCAATCGAAAGGTCGATTTTTTATTGCATTTTCCGAAAGTACTATCTTTTCTGAATAAAACGCCGTTTGGGTTACATTAAAATTCGCAAAAATATTGATTTGGCAGCTAAACAAATCAAGCGGTAACTTATAGCACTTTTCTCGAATTTTTTTTCTTTGTTTTTTCCTGATTGCGAACGAATGAAGGTTCGACTTGAAAAAAATTACAGGATGTGTAAAACATGTGCCATTCCACGTGGAACCTCTGATACAGTCTATAAAAATTCGAGATTTTGATAAAAAAAAAAATTAAAAAGTCACCGCTTTTTAGTAGCGCACAAACAAGAACGAATTTTTCTTGGAAAACTCGCCGTTTCTCGGCCACCGATCGCATAATTTGGATTTAATTTTTGTTTCTATAGGTTCCACTGGAAACTATGAATCCAACAAACAAGAATCACACCTTTGAAATCGGATTACGTCATATTTTAAGACCGGAATTAAGGCAAAACCACAGAAAAACGTTCTACTGTTTACCAGTCTGCAGCGCCATTTTTAAAGCACATATGTATTTCATACCAATTATTTTACAATCTGTATGGTAGTAATAAACATTGGGTAAAAGGATATATCTGGATTTGCTATAATTTTTTTACAAATAAATAAAGAACAGAGTCTCTTTCTCACGAAAAACGACAGCCTAGTCCCCTTAAGGGAACAACCAGCAGTTGCCAACTTCTGAGGAAGTAAATTATACTCAACATTGTCCAAAGCAGACTGGATACCCAAAAAAGCCAAAACCACCCAAGCACGTCCAACCTCAGAATGAAACGTGGAACATGAATAAATTACCTGAAAATATGAGACACGTATTTTTTTATAGACTTTCATGTTTAGAAAGTGAAATCAGCCTTCAAAGTTGGGGGGAGAAAGTTGTTCTTTCGAATAACTCGAAAACAAATAGACCGGAAAAATGTTAAATACACAAGTTGCTTGGTTTTTTATGAACAATAATATCTTACAAATCAGTTTTACAAAGTTCCGTATGTATACTTGAAATATTACAGTACCTACAATGCAACGACGTTGGTATACAATGCTATCGTAACTTGAAATAAGTTTGGATTGCTGTTTTCCCTAAGGTTGTCTGTTATTATGTGTAATGCAATATAAACTAGTATAGGTACAGCCATAAATTATATGCGGACACTCAAGTCTTTGTTACATATTTAATCTCCTATCTATAAATAATAGATAGTCCTTGTTTAATCAGGCAACTGCGGTTTATCTTAGGCGTTATTTTCTTGTATTTCTTCATTAATACTTTCAATGATGTAGACCTGCCTTCTGTTGGCACATTAGTCCAGTGAAATTAGGATATGTCTTCGGAATAAATCCCAGCTAGCTAAATTTCGGTATGGGCCTTTATTTCGTCGTTTCAAACAATATGTCAAAAGTCCCCCATCGATCCGACCCCCGCTAAAAATTTTACAGAGGGTTGAAGGTAAAATAATACGGTTTTTCGCGAATATCTCGTTATCTAGCAGTTTTGCGACAAAAATAGTTATTATACAATTTGTAGCCCAGGAAATTCTCTACAAAAAAGGTTGTATGAGTTTTTTTCGTAGGAGTAACCATTTTCATGTGTGCCGGGTTACCAAGTTTCAACCCCCATACTTTTGACAAGGGAAGATCCCGAACCTGGAAATGCAAAAAATTATGAAACTGTAAATATGTAGGGGAAGTCCTCCTGAGTACAACGCAATTTCGTTTGCTGCCCAAATTCACTCCAAGAGGGTGCAATTGACCCCTGAAAATTGTTTTATTTTGTATTATTACTCGCGAACTGTTGGAGATAGAAAAAAAGTGTTCAGGAAAAAGTTACTTCTCTTAATTAGGACTAACATTTGGTAAATTATAGTTCTTACAGTTCTTACGGTTCGTGAGTTATTACACAAACTCGAAAAGAACCGGATTTTCAGGGGTCAATTTCACCCCCTTGGAGTGAATTTGGACAGCAAACGAAATTGCGTTGTACTTAGGAGGACTTCCCCTACATATTTACAGAGTTTCATAATTTCTTGAATTTCCGGGTTCGGGATCTTCTCTTGTCAACAGTATGGGGGTTGAAACTTGGTAACCCAGCACACATGAAAATGGTTACTCGTACGAAAAAAACTCATACAACCTTTTTCGTAGAGAATTTCCTAGGCTATAAATTGTATAATAACTATTTTTGTCGCAAAACTGCTAGATAACGAGATATTCGCGAAAAACCGTATTATTTTACCTTCAACCCTCTGTAAAATTTTTAGCGGTGGTCGGATCGATGGGGACTTTTGACATATTGTTTAAAACGACGAAATAAAGGCCCATACCAAAATTTAGCTTGCTGGGAATTATTTCGTAGATTGGGCAGATTTCCGTCTAATTTCACTGGACTACATATGGATTGGCACCGGTAGATCGCACCACCGATCGATATTCGGGCAAATATGTACGGGACCGCGTTCCGAGCGCCCCTGCCGGCGGCGATGACTGTTACGTTGCATGGTTAGAGTATCTTTGTCGTTCCTTGCGAACTGTACGCTTTATACACGCGATTATTCTATGTACGTTTTTCAAAGTCCTCATTAAACCTATGACATATCGTACGTGACGGTGAGGGCATTAGTATTTTCTACCTACCTCCTAACATCTTGGCTCTGGCGTATTTTCACGTCGATATCTTTTAGAATGTACCGAAGGTATTGTCCGAGAATCCCCGAAGGTTTGCTTTGAAAAGAAACCGAGCTTGCACTTTGCTTTGTACTTCTCTGGCCTAGCACCTCTTTGCTCGCCCGGCAGTGGAGCCTCCGATGCGCCATCTACTAATACAAATTTTAATTTCTATATTTTCCATTATATCTTCATGTAAGAATTTTAAAAGATTGGCGTGACTTTCCTGAGATAACGAAATCTAATCATGAGAAAGGTACAACTGGTCTATCAAATTCAGAATCAACTTTACGTAGAATTAAAATTAGTTCTAATGACAATCGTACTTGGACATCGGAAATATCACAAAGAAGTACTGGTATTAATATCATCAACACCTAATAGAAAATCTAGAAATTTAAATTGCCATTGGTGTCGGCGTATGTGCGAAGCGCTGAGCGAGCTGGATAAAACTTTCCCGGCAGAGGCGGTCACTCGGAAGGGCCTGGTCAGCTTCAAACGATATTTCTCAAAACCTCGCGTCACTGAGAGTGTTAAACGTGTAATCGAAACTCGTAGCCTTAAACATGTTTATAATGCTGCTGAGAGTAATTTTAACCACAGACTGCATTCTAGTTTTACTTTAGCATTTCGAGGCGCAAAAACGACTGAAGCAGTTACTCGGTTAATTCCAGCCATGGCAGACAGGCGTACAATCCTGCCAGTAATATTGGCAACGGGACAACTCATTACTAGTGTCTAGGGTTTGTCGGGTTTTGAAAACCAGATTTAAAAACCGTTTTGTTGTGATCAGTTTGAAAAATTCGAAAACCAGTTGTTAAATTTAAAAGACCGGTTTTAGATACTAGAATTGATATATAAAATTTATTAATTATTTAATTAAAAACGTTAAAATTTTGACTTGAGATCGCGGCGGGCACAAGCATATTGTAGTAAAAGTTTACTGTGAAACTAATTTTCATGAGTTTATATTTCCAGATGAAAAATACTAAATGAAATAAAGATTTATAACTTATATTTTGTACGGATTTTAGTTATTTCAGTTTCCTTTTAATTGGTTTTGCATTCAGATAGAGTATATTTTATTTTGTAATATTTTTGCAGTTCCATAAATATTAAATGAACTGAAAAATTATTCGGATGTTAGTTATTTTTTTTTCTTATTTATTTGGTTATGTATAGATACAGTGTATTTTATTTTGTTATATTTTTGTCATTCCATAAATATTAAATAAACTGAAAATTTTTAAATTAAGTAAAAATATTTTTTCCTGTTTTAATTATTTTTGTTTCTTTTGTAAAAATTCGAAAACGGGTTCAACCTTTTTTTATGGAATACTGGAATTCGAAAACCGGTTTTTCCAAAAGTCGGTGCCAAATTTCGTGTGATAGATTTCGTAATACCTAGTTTACGGAGCGGGATAACTGGTTAAAACTGACTTTAAGCTGGGACTGTGGTCCGAACGTTCCGGCCATGACAAATAGTTTAAAGGGACTACTACTTAGGCAGTCGAATCGGTCGAAAATCAAGTACTTTTTTGCGAATTAACTGCAAGGAGATGAATACAAATTGTGTCTGGTACTTTTCGGTAATGTTTGTTAACACTATAAACTCGAAAAAAAATTTTATAATATATATACAGATATATGACGGCACTATAGTCGTGTGATGTGTAGGTATTTTTCCTGCCGTTTTGCAGTGATTGCAAAATAAAAACGGAGGTTCGGATCAACTCGAAAAAATTACGGGATGTGTAAAACATGTGCCATTTTCCGCGAAACCACTGATATGGTCCGAAAAAAATCGAGATTTTTGCCAAAAAATCAAAAAGTCGCTGATTTTCAATAGCGCCCAAACACGACCGAGTTTTTCTTGAAATAATCGCCGTTTTTCGGCCACTAATTTTACTTTTTTTTTTCATTTTAGTTCGTATTGGTTTCGCGGGAAAATACGGATGCAACAAACGAGAATCACACCTTGAAATTGGATTACGTCATTTTTTAAGGCCAATACTACGACAAAACTACAGAAGAACGTTAAAATATTTACCAGTCAGCACCGCCATTTCGAAAGCATATGTATATTTCATACCACCTTTTTAGCAATCTCTATGATAATAATAAACATTGGGTAAAATGATACATCTGGATTTGCTTTCATATTTCTGCAAATACATTAAAATAAAGAAAGTGTTTCTTTCACGGAAAACGACTGCTTAGTGTCCTTGGAGCTAACGCATCTCGAATGGTAGACCGTACGAAAATTCGGATGCTAATGACGAATGTTCCAACTCATTGGAATTCGTCTGATACTGTGAATATCGCGACAAGCCTGGCTTTGTAGCTTGGTAGTGGACGCGCATCAGTGCAACATGTACTATAATTAACCCAGAAGTGATAAAAAGGGTTCACTTGATCAAACGGACCCCAATTCGAGTGCTTCCTATGACACAAAGGCCGTCCCTTTACTTCATTATTTAATGTCGAATGACCTTGTCCTACAGATCGTTGAAATCGTCTAAAATGGATGACTTTTTTACTAGGCGTAAAAAAGTATAGCATGCAATTTAAAAAAATAGAGGTAACCTTGGAATCTCCCAAAATCCCCACAAAAAATTATTACTAACATGTTATGGCCCCTCGGTACCGTACAACTTTTGTAAATAAAGTTTTTTCGTATTTCCAAAAATAACGGAGATATTCCAGCAGAAAGTTATTGGCCCACCCTGTATATTGCCTTGGATCATCTTGCAAGAAAATTCTGGCTGTGCTAAAAATAATTTTTCCTTCGACACATTCGGGAACAATTTCATTGGCTGCAAGAAAAATTTCAGATATAGTGCCTATACGAGCTATAGTGACTTAGGGGTGAAGTCACTCAGCGGGGTCTTACCCGACACCCTGCTGGGTACTGGCCGCTAAACGTGCCCCCAACTACCTCTTGCAGGACTGTATTTAGACCCTTAGGGCCTTATGGCCACGGTTTTGTCCTGGCCTTAGGGCCTTAGGGCCCCGGTTTTGTCCTGGTCTTAGGGCCTCAGGGCCCCGGTTTTGTTCTGCTCTTAGGGCCTTAGGGCCCCGGTTTTGTCCTGGTCTTAGGGCCTCAGGGCCCCGGGTTTGTCCTGCTCTTAGGGCCTTAGGGCCCCGGGTTTGTCCTGCTCTTAGGGCCTTAGGGCCCCGGTTTTGTCCTGCTCTTAGGGCCTTAGCACCCCGGTTTTGTCCTGGTCTTCTCTAAATACAGTCCTGCAAGAGGTAGTAGGGGGGCACGTTTAGCGGCCAGTACCCAGCAGGGTGTCGGGTAAGACCCCGCTGAGTGACTTCACACCTAAGTCACTATAGCTCGTATAGGCACTATACATCTTTCAGTCCTCAAAGTTATCGCACTGCACTTCTCAAGATTCAGATATACAAACTGACACCTGGGGTTCATACAGTAAAATGTTTCTTCTTTCAGCAAGTCTGAATTTTTTATTTCATTCTACTTTTAATAATAGAAAATGAGTTTTTTTTTTATACAATTGTAAAATTGTGTTTATTTTGTAACATATTTTTGCTTTATAAAAGTGAAGTAGAAACGCGGTTACTAGACCGCGCACCAGCATCCAGCGAGTGCGACACAGAAAGCCCCTCGGGACATCTCAAGTAGTATGAAGTGTGAAACCCTTGTTTCGGCTACTGAACCCAACAACCGACGCCGGATAACACAAATCAAGATGTATAGAAGAAGTCCTCCCACTGCTTTCGACGTGCGCGCCTGACGACACGACGCGACGAATTCTTCGATGCGCGCGATGTTATAAAATCGACCGTGTCGTGTGGACGAGAAGGTCGTGTGTGTCACAAAATTTTCGCAACGCCGCAGACGCACAATTATACAGAAATCTAATTTTGTGGAGCTCAGAAGCTTGTAAATCTATATATATATATATATATATGTATAAATGAATGTTTGTTTGTTTGTCCCGCATGCATTCCTATACCATTCAACCGATTGCGATGAAACTTTGATGAGTTGTGTGCACGCCCGCGAAGGTTTCTGAATTAGTACAATCATTTTATAATAGGTGGCGCGCGAGTCGTTTCAACAAATGAGTGTATTCGAATGTTTTGTTCGTTTGTCCGGTATGTGTTCCTATACCATTCATCCGATTGCGGTGAAACTTTGATGAGTTGTTGTGTGCACGCCCGCGAAGGTTTCTGAATTAGTACAATCATTTTACAATAGGTGGCGCGCGAGTCGTTTCAACAAATGAGTGTATTCGAATGTTTTGTTCGTTTGTCCGGTATGTGTTCCTAAACCATTCATCCGATTGCGGTGAAACTTTGATGAGTTGTTGTGTGCACGCCCGCGAAGGTTTCTGAATTAGTACAATCATTTTATAATAGGTGGCGCGCGAGTCGTTTCAACAAATGAGTGTATTCGAATGTTTTGTTCGTTTGTCCGGTATGTGTTCCTAAACCATTCATCCGATTGCGGTGAAACTTTGATGAGTTGTTGTGTGCACGCCCGCGAAGGTTTCTGAATTAGTACAATCATTTTATAATAGGTGGCGCGCGAGTCGTTTCAACAAATGAGTGTATTCGAATGTTTTGTTCGTTTGTCCGGTATGTGTTCCTAAACCATTCATCCGATTGCGGTGAAACTTTGATGAGTTGTTGTGTGCACGCCCGCGAAGGTTTCTAAATTAGTACAATCATTTTACAATAGGTGGCGCGCGAGTCGTTTCAACAAATGAGTGTATTCGAATGTTTTGTTCGTTTGTCCGGTATGTGTTCCTAAACCATTCATCCGATTGCGGTGAAACTTTGATGAGTTGTTGTGTGCACGCCCGCGAAGGTTTCTGAATTAGTACAATCATTTTATAATAGGTGGCGCGCGAGTCGTTTCAACAAATGAGTGTATTCGAATGTTTTGTTCGTTTGTCCGGTATGTGTTCCTAAACCATTCATCCGATTGCGGTGAAACTTTGATGAGTTGTTGTGTGCACACCCGCGAAGGTTTCTGAATTAGTACAATCATTTTATAATAGGTGGCGCGCGAGTCGTTTCAACAAATGAGTGTATTCGAATGTTTTGTTCGTTTGTCCGGTATGTGTTCCTAAACCATTCATCCGATTGCGGTGAAACTTTGATGAGTTGTTGTGTGCACGCCCGCGAAGGTTTCTGAATTAGTACAATCATTTTACAATAGGTGGCGCGCGAGTCGTTTCAAATCCCAATGATTCCGACAGATATGCCATTCGAATTCAAACGTTTGCTGTTTCCGGTGCGACTCGCATTTGCAATGACCATTAATAAAGCACAGGGACAATCGGTACAAGTGTGTGGACTAAATTTGAAAAACCCATGCTTCTCACATGGACAACTGTATGTGGCCTGCTCACGCGTCGGAAAACCTTCTAATTTATTCGTGTACGCACCAGACGGAAAAACAAAAAAATATTGTGTATCCAAAAGCACTGCAATAAACAGAATTAAAACACAAACACTTCCTTTCTTTGAATGGCATTGCAACGGATGCCCGGAACACATACTAAATATATTATCGCATTAAATGGAAGACCATGCGAATGTACATACATATAACAAACCCGGGCAACGCCGGATACTTTAATCTAGTATTTGATAAATACGTCGTATTAGTTTAAGAATGAGCTCAGGTGCTTTCTGTGGTACGTTTGCAAGAGTCTTATTGTTTGAAAACATAGTTTGTACAGAGAAATACGAAAGTATGATGATGGGTTACGGGAAATTTTATTGACAAACAATTACCTAAGTCAATTTTGATACCTTAAATAAATTAACAAAGAAACATCAAGAGAAGTAGCATAAAATTTTCTGAGATCTTAAAATGAAAGTAAATAAATTCATTAATTAGTTGTTAGGGTTTCATATAAATTTATAACTGTAGTATAGGCTAAGATATTAGTTCAAATCGAATTAAAATTGTTTATAATCCAAAGAGTACTCCTGATAAGGTGCATAAAGCGGACAAGGTGGAATTTAATTCACTCAATTTTTCTTCCTGTCAAATATCAGTGCCTGCTTTTATTTCAAAGTATATTCGATATTTTATTGTGCTCGCACATGGATGTGCAAAGAACATTGCATCCCATCGAATTAACTGACTATTAAATGTATACAATATACATTGAGTAACGAAAATATTCGGACAGTTTTTAAAACCGCGTAACTTTTTTAAAATTAATCCAAAAAACTTGAGTTTATTTGAGAAGCTAGAAAAAAATGCAATCGGTCGGAATTGCAAAAAAAAATAGTAAAGGTCCCTTTTTTTAAACTTTTTTATCTGAGTCTGTAATGAAAATTTAAAAATCCCGTTTGTAGATTGAAGTAAGTTGTATACATGCCTAAAATTTCATCAAAATCGGTTAACGTTGCTCTGAGCTATGAACGCTTAAATATCGCAGAATAAGGTCGAAAATCGCTGATTTCCGGAATTTCGCGATTTTAACGGATTTAATTAACCGAGTCGTCCGATTTTGGTCGAATTTTAGGCATGTATATAACTTACTTCAATCTACAAACGGGTTTTTTGAATGTTCATTACAGGCTCACAAAAAAAGTTTAAAAAACAACCTTTACTATTTTTTTTTTTTGCTATTCCGACCAATTGCATAATCCGTAATCCTTCTAGCTTCTCAAAAAAGCGCATGTCGTTGGGCCAATTTTAAAAAAGTTATGCGATTTTAAAAACTGTCTGAATATTTTCGTTACCCACTGTATTTTCAACATAACGATGCCAGTTTATTAAGTACACGTGTCAGTGGCACTTCAAATTAATATCAAATTAACACCAAAGGTAAAATAATTATTGCCAATGTTTGCATTCCCATGGTAACTGTCCCTGGAAATATATGTAAATAATGAATTAGTGCGAACATATCACAGTTCCAATTAGTGTTCCTGATTTCTCGATATTTTCTCTTTCTCGAGAAATCAGAAATCATATCATACTTCTTGAGAATTCTCGAGAATTCTCGGGAAATTGAAAAAAATATTACAAAATTTATATTTTTAGAATAATGTTGATAATATTTTTCAAAAACACAAGAAAACTTTAACTAAATGTTCAATCCTGTCCAATTTGCACAAACGATATTTGCACTTTTCGATATTTTTTCTTTCATAGCCACAAGAAGCTCATTACTTAATTCAGTAGGTATACAATTTTTCTAAATTGTTAAATAAGAATTTAAGAGCACCTTCACCAGTAAATAACGTCGAATCTTCTCTACTGAGATTTTCTATTGTAATTCACATAGGTTTTAATGTTACTAATAAGATTTATTATAAATTGTAGATGTATTTATACGTTCGCGACGTCCTAGACTTAAGTTCTCGAGAAAGACAGTATTTCTCAAGAAATAAGAAATAAGTAATTATATAATTTCTCGAGAAATTCTCAGGAAAAAATTCTCGAGAAGGAACACTAGTTCCAATACATCACAGTTACAATAATACATTATGATATTCATTGAAAAATTGTCGAGGTAGGGGACACCAATAAGAGGAAAAGTTTAAAATCAATAAACTTAATCCAGAATCGAAAGCTTGCTACGAAATCGTTTTAAAATATTTCCCCCGTAATCCTGTCCATAATTAAACAGTAGGTATGTGTAATAACAATTAAAGTGCTTCTTACGCTCCGAATTACGCCGGTTTTCCATGTTAATGGAATAATTTGAAATTTCTCTCACATATTACGCGTATTAAACGTAAAGACTCCAACGCTTTATAACCCCGCGCATGTGTCGTATGTGCATTTAAATTGATACGACGGCTCCAGCGCACGCAACTGCTTAATCAGCTTTATTTGCTCCCGTCGGCGTACTATCTTAATTTATAAGAGGGAATAGCAGCGTTGACGATAGGGCGAAATGGCTGGCAGCATAAATATCAGCCCGCGTTATTAATAACCCGGGGTAATTCCACGTAATTGAAAATACCAAAGGAGGGTCCTACTGGCATTTGCCTGCGTATGTATTCTCCTCTTCCAGAAGTTAATGGCGGTCCTTTTTCTGTTTTCTAGTACTTGAGCCTTGCGAAAGTTGGCCAGCGGAGCACAATGAATTCTCTGTTACGCCCCTGATTTTTCATTTACATCCCGTTCTGCGCGTACATTCCTCGAAAACACTGGGATTTATATATCCTCTTTTCGATCCCTTATGATATGTCCGGTACCTAAGAGCGTAAAACTAGATTGAAGGATACGATGCTCCCATAAATG
This sequence comes from Andrena praecox, assembly GCA_963932275.1. Lineage (NCBI taxonomy): Eukaryota > Metazoa > Arthropoda > Insecta > Hymenoptera > Andrenidae > Andrena > Andrena praecox. Next base: position 41,899,555 of record OZ010731.1, read on the forward strand.
AATTTTTCAAATAATCTAACAATTAGGTTTCGTCAGGGTGGCGATCGTTTATTAAACGGTGTCACATTTGAACCAGAAATTACATTAAAATTTTTTTCTTTTTTTTTTTAGATTTTAGTAGTCACGCTGAAGTCGAGTTCGGTCTCGTTGCCATCAGGAAAACGTCACTAATCAATTAATAATACTTCCGCGAATATCTAAAAAAAGTTTTAGAAATTTTTATTAGTAGGTAGCTCCTCGACTCCTCGTGGGTTCAACTATCGACCGAGCCAAAGCTTGTTTTTGAAGCAAACATTTGGAAACTCTCGAACAATACATTTGGATAGTTTTCAGAAAGTATCGACGTGAAACATGGCAAAAAGCCGAGCCCAGGGTGGAGAAATTATTTCCTGGATATGAAAACATGCCGACGTCACTCCAAACATTAATGCAACTTACTCTAAGTGTTACGTCCGGAAGTTCCGGAACTGCCACTCTCTGACGACAAGTTGAGACGTTCCCACATGTCTCTGATAACAGATCTTTCAATCGAATGTTCGTGGTGATTAAAGTATTCAGTTTCACGTATTTTTACGATTCCTATCCGATTATCAAAATGTATGCTTAATTTATAAACAAAATATGTGAATTCAATTGTTAATTTTAAATATCACATAATAAATGTAAATGATTGTAAATAATGTATAAAATGTACAATCTTATAATATAGTATACGTACATAGTCATAAAACTGTGAAAAGCTTGGTTTAAAGCCAACCCGACATTGGACACATCAGAGTCTATCATAACCTATAAGAGTTTATCATAGAACAGTACCTGTGTCACAGTTTCATAAACTAATATCGCATATTGGACAAAGTACACCCTAACCTAACCCAGCATAACCTCATCCAGGACAATATCTGATCCACAGTTTTATTAGTTAATACCATATATTGGATAAAGCCGAGGCTCATGACTCATGACTACTTATGTCAGGCGTACGCAAATAAGCATTACTTAAGTAATATTCTTGGCTTTTAAGTCGAATGATGAAGTAACGAATTTAATACGAGTATTGAACAATGTTGTAAAAGCGGGAAAATATAATTTAAATTCGTCTATATATATGTAGCTCTATTTGAGCGAGATATGCGAAGTTTGTTGTTTAATTATTTACAACGATCCAGCGTACGTCTGTGTACCTTGACGTTAACAATCGTTTTTTAACTGTTTTCGTTTGTACAGAGAAAAAGTAAATAGTTTTGATACATCCTAATTGATCGTCCAAATAAAATTTTTTCAATCATTTTGTATGTATTTTCTCAAGTTTTCGCTTACTATATATTAAAGAGGAACGACCAAAGTATATTTTGGCGTATTTGTTATTAAGTAATTAATACAAATAAAAATGAAAAAAATTGAAAACAGAATAACGTATCAACTGGCCCCGATCTCCTCAATACACTGATAGTGCTCTCATGAAGATTTAATAAATAATATAGAAGGTGAAAGTTTCATTAATGTCAGCATGTGCTCGATACGCGGGCAAGCTGGACAAAACTTCCTCGGTAAAAGCAATTTCTCGCAAAAGCCTGACTAAATTGAAGGGGCATTTTTCAAAACATTCAAAGTGTTGAGGAATTAATGTTGTGAATTCTACGATGGTCAGTAAGATATCTCCCAGCAGTCTCAACATTAAATGAAGCGGAATTTTGGAGACATAATAGCCACTTTTTATAATCCCCTGACGCGCAGCGATAATAGCAGATTATCAGGCTCCAAGTGGTTTCACTTGCATTTTTTAATTATAACTTATCAATAGATTCACGGAAAAACAGATGGCTGAAGTTATTCGTGAGGACGAAAGCTCAACGAATGAAAGCGTAAATGCTGTTATGCAAGTAACTATACAAAGAAACGACATTTCTAAATTATTAACAAAGGGCATTGAAATATTTTTAATTGTGCAGACGATAATATTTTTTCAAAGGTTTGATATAGATACCGATTTTTTATCCGGGATCCATCAACCTGGTCTGAAAATAATAACTTCAATAAAGAGTTACAAATTCTAAATAAATCAAAGGTAATTGATGATACACGGGTGATAGGCAGCCGAGAGGATAGTCGTATTAATAGCAGATTATCATATATTAATAACAAAAATCTAGAATATAAATCTGTCGCTGTTTTACCTGTAAAAGCACGGCGGGATGTGGTCAGCCTCCAGAACAATAGCTACGGAGGATATAGTAATGGAACACAGTAGGAGTAGCAAAAAAGATACACTAAACATCAATAAATACAAGAAAAAAAGGAACAGCTAGATAGCTGGACAACTTTGAACACCGCTTACATACGCAATATCCTGATGCAAATAGACATCGAAAAGTCCTTTACCATTTTTGGATCCGAGACTTCGTTCTCGAGATATCAACAGTTGAATATTATCGGTGGAACGTCCGGGCCGCGCAGTTTAAAGTCGCAACAGCTGAGCGCAGAGCGGTGACCGCTCGCACGCACACGCGGGAGGCACGCGTAGATACAGACTCACGCACACAGTAGAGCCGACTGCGCTGGTTGAAACCGTGAAAATGGATCACCGCGGTCGAAGCAAAAATATATTACATGCTTTTTTAATTAAAGTGTTTTCCTTGGTTACCTATGACCTTTTGCCAGTTTCTAGTAAAAGTACACGTAGGTGTTGTAGTAAACAAAAGACATTTCCGTATACCTAACATCGCTTGACAGTGAGCGAACGAACTTTTATTTCAACACTGATAATGGTGTTGAATAAAGAATCGTCTTCAAGTGGCCCGAGAAATAAAAATCAGTGGAGTCAACAAGGTCGAGAAATACGAATGAGTTACCGAGCATTGTATACAAACAATTTAGCAGAATCAGTTATACTACATACCTCAGTTTGTCATTAAAAATTATTCGAGTACAAAAATAGCTATAACTCGAAAACAAGGTCGAATAGGGCACATGTTTATATGAACTTTTTTCATTGTTTTTGTGTCCCCCGTCGAACGCTAAAATCGTTCCTGTATGATAAGAAACACCCTGTATATAATAGACGCGTATGTTTAGAGTTGCGGAATTGATTCGGTTTTAACTCTGTTTACGAATACCACTGTTTTCATCATTATCTGGCGTGCGATTATGACCCAATGCTGAACACTTTCCTCCACCATGTTTAACCCGGGAGTAGGCGCGCCAAATAACTTACGTTAGTAGGCGTCGGTCATTTCGACCGATGATAATGTAATGAGAAATAACTTAATAAAATCACAGAAATAATATAAATAATGCATAACATTGTATTTTACTTATTTCAGAATCGTTACACATAAATAATTTTCATTTTTATGATGTAATAAATATTGATCTGTTAACGAAATAAATAATAATAAATGAAAGAAAATACAGTATAAAATATAAAATAAAATATGAAGTAAATAAATATAATTAACTGTCAATGAAATAAATAACGAATCGAGACCTCCTTCAAATGAGAATAGCTTCACGAAAAAAGTAAACAGTCGAGCGCTATGGATCATGTTTCAAAACATACGAAATCATCGGTCGAAAAGACCAACATGCGCCTACTCCCGGGTGAAATGTTTACATCTTGAAGTGCAAGCGGACATACGTTTTAATAAGGTCCCTTCCACACCAAGTCGATATCAGAAATTTTAATGAAATTAAAGGAGAAAGTTAAATCACCAATTTGTCAATTTTAAATTTGTTTAAAAATAGGTACGTTCGGGACGGAATACGGGAAGTTCGTTCGTCTATTTTAAAGGAAATGGATTGGTCTTACGGAATAAATTCGTTTTTAGATCGAAATATCAGTCTAAACACGGGGTCATTTAATCTAACTTTACTTCCATGCTGTGGGTACCTAATCCAGACCCTGGAATGTCGGTTGGCTAAAGGTAAATCCGAATTAGAATACATCTTGTTATTAAAATAGAACTAGAGTGGTCTTCGTGCGATCGACAATTCTGGAGGTAAGAACTTATTTACATAACCTCACTTCTTCGAAAATTGGTCAATAATTATAACCTATGGCGGCCTATATTTTTTTAATTCAATTTTCAATCTACCACCATAATAATATTAATACACCATAAATACACAATAAATACACCCATTTCACCTGGACTACGTCATATTTCAGTTTCATCGGAATCTCTTAGGCGGACTACAACGTAGTACGCTGCTAAAGACTTAGTCGATTAATTTGAACACCCTGTTTAATATATTTTATTTATTGCCTACGTGGACTACTGTAGCTGATTGTACGGTCAATAAATATTTAGGATATTTTGGACACAGTTTTTTCGAGTGTTTCATACTGCTGCTGCAAAAAACCAGAATATTTTACATTTTTATATGTATTTTCTTTGAATATGTATGCATTGATTTGCAAGTGGGGTTCACCTATAAAACGGAAGAGAATATTTTACTTGTTTCATATGCAATTCGAAGAATCGATGAAAATTGTAGTTCCTTTTGGTTAGTATTTTTAAAATTTTCTATTAACGATGTTGGCAGAACGAGCAGGTACGATCGATTTGAAAGGCGAAGAAATGACAGGCAGAAAATGAACAGCCGCAAAGCTTGTTTTTCTTTAATCGAACTATTCTGACATCTGCAAAAGGGTCGAAAGGAATATCGCAGCCCCTCTTTCTAGTCGACATTCTTTCCGTTCGTATTTCTTACCCCGCCTTAGTGGATAGAAGAAGGGTGTCTACCCCCTCAAGACAGCCTGTCGGCAACAAGACGGGCGGAATGTCAAACAATAATCGCACCTCTTGCCCATTCGGAATTGCCGTCCGACGATTTTACTACTTCAGTGTGCATTCGGACGACGGTTCTACTAGATTCGTTTTATATAATATGTAAAGCATAAAACGCAACATTGCAATTAGACATGTTGGATTGTCATAGCTTACTATGGTAGCTGTTTAGGCCGGCTACGCACCGGCAACTTGTCGACAGTGCGTAACTGGGCTTAATGTACTTTCATGAATGCTTTCTTATTAGTTTACAATGTTTACATGATAAAATTCATAATAACTTGTATGCTTTTTCTGAAACTCTGTTACGTGATCTAAAGCTTGCATAAAGTTTTTAATTAATATTATTTGAGAGTTTCTCTTAAAAAAAATCCCGACTATCGCATTCTTTTAGGGCCGTCAAGGTAGGAGAGACCCCTTAGGATACTGAATATTTTCTACATTAATGTAATCCATATTAGAAGTATCATATTGTTTGCAATATCATATTGGATTGTATTAAATTTGTGCTACAATTAAAATTTACAAAATCCACGAACGACACGCATTATGTAATGTTGCATATTCAAAGTCACCTTCTATTGTAAGTAGCACGAAGTGCACGTCATATAAACTCTGAAACACACGTCAAAGCAATAGCGAATTCGGGAGACCCGCACTGGCACTTCACTAGTGCAGCTCCAGCACCATGCCAGTGCAGCACCGGAACGATGCCAGTGCAGATTCCCTAGCATCGATTACACTGGATTACATACGACCCAATCCTGTATCGTATTCGGCGACCATGAACTGCCCCGGTGTAGTGCAAACTTTGCATTCGGATCAACGGAATGAACTGCACGAGTGCAACCTTTATGGCACTGAGGTTTTGTGGCAGTGCAGTTTGGTGACACCGAATAACCTCCAGATTACTTTCAAAATGGACCGAAATTTATTCGTTATGGAGTTATTGGAAACGAGTAGTAGCAAATGGCGACGCAGAAAATTTACTTTTAAGGCTGCCGTCTCATTTTTGTTATGGTCCGAATCGATGGAAGCGCCCGTTGTAGACAGACGGACCCTAATGAAACTACTGCGTGCGATACGACAGATTTTGCTCCACAAACCAGAAATTTTAATACAATCAGTTATGAATAGAACTCAATAACTTCAACTAAATTTGCGAAAAATTTAGATCGGCCACCGAGAAATTTTAACGCAATCGATTAAAATAAAATTTAGTTTCAATCAATTCACGAAAAATTTAACTCTTGGTCTAGGACAAGGCCCTCTCCGCTCCCCTAAACTCCCCGCTCCCCGAAACTCCCGCTCCCCTAAACTCCCCGCTCCCCTCAACTCCCGCTCCCCTCAACTCCCCGCTCCACTCAACTCCCCGCTCCCCTCAACTCCCCGCTCCCCTCAACTCCCCGCTCCCCTCAACTCCCCGCTCTCCGCTCTCCGCTCCCCGCTCCAGCTCTCCGCTCCCCTCAACTCCCCGCTCTCCGCTCTCCGCTCTCCGCTCTCCGCTCTCCGCTCTCCGCTCCCCGCTCCAGCTCTCCGCTCCCCTAAACTCCCCGCTCCCCAAAATTCCCCGCTCCCCGCTCTCCGCTCCCCACTCCCCTAAATTCCCCGCTCCCCGCTCTCCGCTCTCCGCTCCCCTAAACTCCCCGCTCCCCGCTCTCCCATCTGTCGTTCCGGAAAAATTGAAGACGTTTCTTCTGACATCTTCCTATAAACGTTATAAAACTGTATGCTTATCGTATTTCTATGACGAGCCTACCTCTCCGCTACCAATTATCATTCACACAATCTATGTACCGACGCTAGTTTTGAGTTAGCAGTAAAATTCTTAGTATTTTTTTAATACACCTCGTATTATTAATTTTAATATTGTAAATATATCTGCAACTCTAATACTCAGGAGACTGAGCCGCGCCACTCGTCCCCTGGTTTTTATTGCAATCGCGACAGATATAATCCAGTCGGTCGATGATCGTCTTAGGAAACTGTCGAATCACCAACGCCGCGCTTGCGACCGAGCGTTGCTCGGATCGTGGGCGATTCCGCAGGATCGTTGGTCTTCCGTTCGTTGCAAAGCGCAACTTCGCGTGTCGAGCGATTCCGCTGAATCGCTTTCTGGGATGGTGCAAGCGAACGGGAATTGTACGGCAATAATTGCAGAAGGTATAGTAACGTGTGTATGCAATTTTCAAGCGACTCAGATTATATATAATTAGAAGTAGCTCCAATAATGTCGTATTTGGATTGATTTTCATCGGAAAAATCTCGTTCCTTCATTGATAATACTTTCATGAATACCTATCTAATAATAAAAAAATTCAAATTTTTATTAGTGTTGTGCTCCGCATGGTAATTTTGCAGTACGGGTATCAGATTAGACCAGCGATGCCCCGTCGGGCGATCCGAGAGTGTCTTCCAAGCAGAGTTGGGTATTATCTAGATAAAAAATTATTTAAATAACGATCGAATAAATGATACTTTATCTTTATTCGTTATTCGAGGCTCGAATAATCCAAGTTATCTTTATTCGAAGAGCAACGTATAAATAATTTTATTCGATGAAAATTTATTCGACGAATAAAGATAATTTTTTTATTCGATGGGAATTTATTCGACGAATGAAGATAATTATTTTATTCGATGAAAATTTATTCGACGAATAACGATAGTTTTTTATTCGAAGGATTTATTTGAATAAATGCGTCAATAAATTTTTCTTCCGTAGCACTTATCTTTTCGAAGCCTTCGAATAAAGCCACGAATAACTTTCGTCAGCGTCGAGCGTGTTTATTCGAGCTGCCGAGGGTCGAGCCCGGCCGAGCGGCGAGCGGCGAGCGCCGAACACAAAGGACCGGTATAACCCTTTAAATACAGTTATTACAAACATAAGAAGAAATAAGAAAAACTTACTACATTCATATATCTTTTGTTCCTAATTTCAGATTTTTATTTAGATTTTTATTTTGCCCAACTCTGCTTCCAAGGCCACGCAGAAGGGCGTCCTGAAAGCCAATGAAGCTGCGGGCACCCCCTTCCGCGCGGCTCTGGAAAACGCTGTGGCGATGTCCATGGCCAAGACAGACTCGGGCGGCCTGGGTTGGGTATCGCTTCGAGCGGGCGATCACCGGGATCTTAGCGCTCGAGGCCGTGGGCCCAAGGGCGTGGCCAAGGTTTGAAAACGATCCTCTCCTCGGAGGTGACGGTGTCGCTTATAGACAATACGTCATGCCGTACAGGTGAGACGCGCGAAGTGCGGACCCCTCTACATTCAAACGCTATTACCTAAAAAATGGTTGCAAGCCCGATAAAATTATATATACAGCAATTGTAGAAAACTGTATGCTCTTCTAATATTATTTGAACAAAATTTCGATAGGGTCTACCATTTTTGAGAAATTCTTTAAATCCAAACTATCGATGAATTCTAAACTTTAAGGTCTGGGCGGCACCCTTTCCCGTTGTCTGATTGCAATCACCTTTTTCAGGGACTATTTTTTTATGAAATGGAACCATATTAGGGGGTGAGAGCAAAAGAAATCGCAGGTTGAAAATAAGGGCCGCCCTAATAAACACGGGTCAAATATTTCTTATTATTTATCCACGGAACGTCTATGCATCCACGGAATTTCATTAAAATCGGTGTGTAACTGTTACGTCCGAAACCGATGGGTGTGTTGATTTCCGGAACGTAAAGGGATCTTGGCCCCGTCGCCTCCGGCGTAACCGTAATCCCTCAGGCCGGTCACGCTTTTTGGAGTACTGTGCAGGGCAGGTGGATTGGCATTTTGAAGATCGAGGAGGAAAAGAAAGATTTGTGTTTCGTCTTGGGACCGTCCAGCCAGACTCATCAGTAGGGCTACAGCTGACGGTCCCTGCCCCAGACACACGGGAACTAAGAGGAATAAACTTGGAACTTGTATATATACGAACGAGATTAGAGTTGGGGACTTGTGAGAAGATTAGACATCTAGCGGTGCTGGCGAAGACTAACCAGGCGCGGACCCATGCACAGTGGCGTGTTTTCTAGGGAATTGTGAATAAATTCAATTTCCGATTTGACAGATAATGAAAATGTAAACACATGAAAATGTTCTTAAATATGTCTAGTATAATGGTCAAAGTTTGTTTTTTCCTTAAAAGAAATACCAACTGCTCTATAAATGTTTAAAGTTGAGCAAAATTTTTGAGGCACTTCTGGGGGCGTTCTATTTCTTCTGTGTTTGGCGTATCAAAAATTGCAACAAATCTGTGGGATAGTTGACAGTATAGTATATTTTAAGGCGAACAAAATGATCCATAGAACAACGTTTTCCGATTTTTTAAACATTTTCTGTAACGTTCTTAGATAAGCACATTTTATTTGCGGCAATTTTACGTATATAAAAAATGTGACACAATGTGACACGCTGAAAGTTGTTTCATAAGGAAGGCAGAAGTGTATACTATCGAATAGAAAAGGAATCAGCTGCTACTAGGCGCAACTTTTTGTGTTAGGTGCCGAAAACCATTGTAAAGTAAAAGTAACTAGGCAGCAAATCGTCTCCTTTTTTATGATTTAAAAGGAGAGGTTCCCTCCGATTGCTTTGGATTTTGAATGTTTTAGAGGACCGGAAAATAAGAAATATGTGTCTTTTTATTTTGCTCAATTTGCATATTTAGGGAGTAAAACCACCCCTCAAAGTTATAAGAAGAGGTACAAAAATAACTGACCACAAGAATATCATGCACAAAGCAAGTTATGACACAAATGAAACATGGTGTGCAAATAGTGTAGTAATTGTGCAGTAATTCAGTCGTAACATAATTATATTTTTGTTGGTGCCATCGTACGGTTTTAGGGGGTAAAATTACCCCTGGAAAAAAACAGAATTTTATTTTTGTGGAATATCTCGAGAATGGTGAGAGATATCGAAAAGAAGTTAAAACACAAGTTACATCTTTTTTGTATATCTACAAAACCGCGTAAAATTAATTTTCAAAACATCCATACCTTTCAAGTTATCTCCACCACCAACCCTTAAAATTCAGTTTTTGTATTTTGTAAATATATGCAGAAATACCATTGGATAACCTCTTTTCATACATATAAATAGTTTATGAGTTATGATTTTTTTAAAACAAATAAAACCTTCATTTTTACCACTTTTTAGTTTACAACAAAAATAACAATATATTTGAAATCAGCAGGTCAAAATACGTAGGAATAGGGCATAAAATAATTTATTCACAATTTTTCCCTATAAACACGCCACTGTGCCATGGTGGGGCTGGGACGTGACAGTAACACATATGGTGCGTTCCACTTGCGCCCAAATCGCCCGCAACGCCCGCGATTTTCATTAAGGTGGGTTCTCCTATACGCGACTGGACACAACGTCAAGAATTTCAAAGTCGATTTTCTTGAAAATGAAGCACAATATCAAAAAATCTTATTCCTCTTTTTCGACTTATTTACTTGTTATAAGTCGAAAAGAAAGAATAACTTTTTTTTATATCGCGCTTCAGTTTCGAGAAAATCGACTTTGAAATTCTTGACGTTGTGTCCAGTCGCGTATAGGAGAACCCACCTTAATGAAAATCGCGGGCGTTGCGGGCGATTTGGGCGCAAGTGGAACGCACTCTTCATGTAATCCTCAAAAATATTTCAAATCTCATACTCCGCAAACAATTTATAGATAGATGGCTGACTTTTCACTAACAAATGTCGTTAGCCTTAAAGTCACGGTAAAATAAAGTACAAAAAATTCTTATATTTGTTACCGAAGCCTTGTAACGGAACGACATAAAATTCACATTGGAAATCGTAACTGATATGTATAACGTATTAACCCAAATATTACATGCTGCCCGTCACTGCCGCTGCTGGCTACGTGCACTTTCTGTCACGTATACGCTCCCCCTAGTGATATTTTAATCAGGAAATACGAGAGAGAGCGTCTGCGCAACGTTTACACGGTTTTAAGATTGACAAAGCCGAAAACAATCGTTACCAACGTCCTTCCAGCCCGCAGGCATTGCCTGAGAAATTAATCGAGCGCCGCGGTGGAGCAAATAGCAAGCTTCGCATTTACTCGTGCCTGGCTAGCCCTCAGCCTGACCTGTCCAGTTGCTTATTTCCTCCACGGTTCCGTAGACGAGGGCGACAACAATGCGCCGTCCGCAGCTGTCTCTATCGGCACTCTAACTTGTTCCCGAGATACCAATTACCGAGTCCGCCCAGTCAGTGGAAAGCACTCGCAGTTGTATTAGCCCGGGACATTATGAGGTCACCACTGTTTTTCGAATCCAGTGGAAGCGCGACTGAATGGACTGAAAGTGAAACGTTACATTAACGTGTAAATGAGGAGTGACTGGAGGTCGTATAACAGATTCTATGCCGGATCGCATTAATATCAATGCGCGATACTTTTTATTGACTTGCTGTCGGACAACGTACAGAAGTTAAGACGGGGATCAATAAAATCATTCCAAATGTAAACGGTGGAATCTCTGAAAGATACGTTGCAATTGTGTTTATATGTACACTTGATTCTTGGGCACCAGCCGCACTCGTACAGTAAATGAGCCGTCGCCTCCTAGCCGCTCTATATCTTCCTTGCGAGGCACACGAAGAAGGGGCCGGCTCTTTCACTGTATGAGTGCGGTTGGTATCCGAGAATCAATTGCACTCTATGTACTTACGCGCAAGCACACGCCACGGACTGTGCTTTCCTCTGCGGAACGGCTCCGGATTGACCCGGGAGGTACCCGGCTACATACTAGCAAAAACGGTCACTTGGCAAATTCATATTAAGAGACCGTTTCAAGTACTAGAGCTGGTGCAGAAATACGCATCGTTAAAGAAAACAAAGCATGGACGTTTACAGATACGCAATTTCTGTTAAGGAGGTAAAACACATACCGACATCAACCCTTCGCGGTCACGCGGGGTGTATCGCACCCCAGGAGCAATTTTCGATTTGAAATCTCGCACCTTTACGTCTTCCAAAGGGGATTTATGGCAAAAAAAAAAAAAAAATTTTAAAAAATCGGTTTTCTCCCACAATCGTGGAAAATCGCTCATTTTCAAGTACAAATTTTATATCAAAATTTACATTTCTAGAAAAAGACTATTAGACCATGACTGTATAAGTATTACGAATGTACAATTATCACTGGAAAGTTAAAAGATTCAAAAATACGAAAATGGTAACTCAAAAAATGACCAATTTGTGATTATAAGAAGGTGTGACCAGGAAGGGTTAATGAAAACTTAAACTTAGATATTTTTTATTAGACTTTTATGACAGTACTGGATAGGCGAGAGTTTTCCAATAAAAATGAGTCAAAATACGATCTTATTTAGGGCATTTTTAATTACACATATGTCAAATCACTTCTGAATTCTGCAGATAAGTTAGAATTAATTACGTCACGTATGATTACAAATAGTACAAACGAGGTCAAGTTGGGGCTCAGGAGAATCTTGTCAACCCATTGGACATACTTTCACGAAGATCTAATAGAGAATATGGACATTAAAATTTTCATTAATGGATGACCCATTAGCGGCTCCATTGCCCCGTGAACTAACGATCGCTAAGATACCGAAATACGTACAAAGTGAACTCCGTGCTTGGTTAGGTTTCAATGTAATATTCAGAGACTCTTGGAAATATTTTTCATGCTTTCCAGAAAATATACTAACAGAATTTAATTTAAAGCTAATGGCAATTCACTTTTCCAATGTGTACAGAAACGTTTAAACATTTGTTTCTTAAGTTGACGGTATGTTCATTATCGGCCCGACATTATTTCATCACAGGCAATCGTGTATATTAGTTCCCTAGAAACAATAGACGATCACACTGACAATTGAGCATGAGTCGGGCATCCATCATTGAAAGAGAAGCGATTTTATTTTTCGTGGTGTGCAAAAATTTTTGCAAAGTGAATCAAATCTTGAAAATATGGTAGTGACAGTAAGTTATAAAGTATTATTTTGGTATGATTTATCATTAAATGTGTTTGCTCATGGTTATTCAAAAATAGGTTACTCGTAAAAAATATTCAAACCATTCGAGATTTTTTACATTTGGCTATATGTATAAATATGATTATGATAAAAAAAAAAGAAATCCCCCTACTTTTAGCAAGCTTTTGAAATCAGGTGTTCCATATTTCATACGTTTACCCTACTGGTCGATTCCTCAAAGCTCCCCCTTAAAATAAATGTTCAAAAAAAATGAAAGGCTTTCGAGAAGATTATAAAAAAATCTAGTTTACTGTGGTACACCGACAATGCTTGGTAGCGGTATTGTATGTTCCTACCTGAACCTTCGTCAAACCGTGCCAAATCGGCGAATTTTTTTATTCGATGCCACAGATTTTGATAGAAATAATTGCTGCTTCGAATTTTGTTTCAAACACACAGGCTTCCAAATTTCGTGATTTTTGCATATTTTCGTGAAATGGTTTTCGTGAAATTTATGCGTTTTTATTTCCGAAACCATTTATACCATTGTGTTTTATCTTTTTTATTTTAATCGAGAGAGAATTCTTGATGGAATTTTTGTTAAATTAAAAACTTATTTTCGCACCATTGAAAACTAATTGTGAGTTATCGTGGGCAATCGTAATTGAAGGGTAAGAGGAAAAGCGGGAAATGCCACAAAACAGCTTTATCGAGGAAATGAAGTTTTAATACTTTAGTCCATCACTAAAGAAACAGGGTTAAAAGAAATTTATCTGCTTTCTTCATAACACGAAGCTTATACCTTAATTAGGCATCAGAAAAAAATATGCAATAAAATAATAATTGTTTCGCATTATTTTGATATTTTTTCAAGTTTGAACAGGACAGCATACTGAAACAAAGTAAGAATATTTCCACTTCTATTATTATCAAAACAAGGAAAGCCACTCATTTTATTAATTGTCAGATATTTTATTTCTCACGTATTTGTTATGCACGAGACAGCCTCTCGTAAAACAGCTGAGCCTTAGGATCGTAAAATTTTTTTAAGACCATGAGAGTTTCGTATTTTGCTTTTGAAATAGACTTTTTTTACTGCCTATTTTCAATTACTGTTCCGTTTGTTTATAATGGCGATGAGCCCCTGAAAATTCGTTTTTTTTTTCGATTTTGTGTTATAAGTCGCGAAGAGTAAGAACTGTAGGAACTGTAATTTACCAAATGATAGTTCTAATTAAAAGAAGTAACTTTTTCCTGAATACTTTTTTCTCTCTCCTACAGTTCGCGAGTAATGATACAAAATAAAAAAAGTTTCAGGGGTCAATTTCACCCCCTTAGAGTGAATTTGGGCAGCAAACGAAATTGCGTTGTACTCGGGAGGACTTCCCCTACATATTTACAGAGTTTCATATTTTTTTGAATTTCCGGGTTCGGGATCTACCCTTGTCAAAAGTATGGGGGTTGAAACTTGGTAACCCGATATACATGAAAATGGTTACCCCTACGAAAAAACTCATACGACCTTTTTTGTAGAGAATTTCCTAAGCTACAAATTGTTTAATATCTATTTTTGTCTCAAAACTGCTAGATAACGAGATATTCGCGAAAAATGATGATCACAATTTTTTATTAATTTAATAATGATTCAGTTAACTAGAGTAATATAATCGAGTCCAATAAATGTAATTAAAAATTCAACTGTTACAAATAAGTAGAGCAAGAAATGGTCTAAATGGGATTTGCTAAATTTTGCAAATTGGTTTGACAGGTTTTTGAAGTTGTTTTGCTCAAATAGGGAGGCTACTCATTTTTTAAGAAAACAAAATTTCCGTCTACATCCTACATTGTGAATGCGTTTTGTTGCCATGAAGTAGTAAAATAAAGAATCATAAAAAAGATAATTTGACACAATTGGAAATCACAGACGTTTATCATATCGGTTTGTTGTTTAAGCTCGCCAATTCTCTGCAAAGGAATTATGCCGTTACACAAATATTTGTAAAAGATCGGATCAGTAGGGCCAAATTGATATCACTTATGATATTCCAGAAGTTTTTTTCTGTTATCTCATTCGTTGTAAATAACAAGCAACATCTGTATTCAACATTTATTTTCCATTTTCATTACTTGCCATTTGAGAAAATACATTCATCGTTTTTCACTTTGAGCACTGCTTTCGTCCAGAAAATATGGACAGCTATCAAAAATATGTATCAAATATTTTTTGCAGAGTTTCGTCAACGTACGAGCGTACGAAGTGGGTGTTTCATGTGAGTAAACTGTATGCTATTGAATTCATCTATATATCAACTAGAAAGTTGTCTAATTAAACCTACCACATTTCACTAAAAAAAATTCAGGGTAACTTCAAAATTTGTAAAACTATGCGATTTATTAAAACCTACTATCGTGGAGTTAACGTCACCATATAATTCCTTTGACATTTTCCACTAATATCTATCCAAAATTGAGAGGATTTTCGACTTTCGATGTTTAGAAAGCCGGAGTATATTGAATAATTTGTATGGACAAAAGTACTGAGTACATTATTCTCCCATTTTGCAGGACCATTATTTAGCCTGATTATGAATTGAACTAGAGTAAATATAAAAAGTTACAAATTCAGCAAATTGCATTGCTTAAACGTTAGAAAATAAAACCAGTAAGAAATTACTCTTGATTATTAATAACAAAAAAAAACTACTTGGGATATTGTTGTAATTTTACATTAAATATCAAACGAGCATATTTTCTACAACCCGCTGCAAATTAAAATCCATAGTTTTATTGCTTGAGATATTACCTCCGAAAACGTGAAAAATGTAAATATATTCGAGAAACACCACTATGAAGTTTTAATATCGATTCTGATACACTCATACATAAAAGAATATTCGACGCTTATTCTCATTCAGTTACGTAGCTTATGTAGTGACTTTACCATTTCTTTCTTCTAAAGTAATTCTGACATCTTTTCATTTCCCGAGAATTCGATGCTTCGCCGTCAGTATTCGCGTTCCATTACTCGGTTCGGCAAATATTTTTGTTTAACGCTTAATAGTCGTTCTCATTACTTCCAAGATTTTCAGTACCGGAACGAGACCCTCGTTGAATATGCAGAAAGCAAAGAAAGTGAAGAAGGTTCCTTCAGAAGTAAAGATTTGTGTTCCGTTGCAACAAATTACCCTTAACGATGTAAATATTTACGACTACAGATACGCATATACAGGGTGTACCACTTATAATGAACGTCTAAATTATTTCTGCTGCTGTTAAAAGTAAGAAAAAATAACTAAAATGAGTTTATATGGTTCGAGGCCGTGCATCTGGCGATGTTACTGTTGATGTCATGTTATTTAGAACATTACGTAAGTAGGCACTCTTCTGGCATTACGAGCTGGCTACTTTTTTCCATTCAAAGTCATTTCAAAGTCATGATGTCATAAATCGTTGAACTCGCCTTGATGTCGACTACTACACTGTTGCATTATACAAAACAGATGTCAATGTGCAAAAAAATGTCGATAACGTTGGAACCTTCAAGGTGACTTAGGGTGGACTTGCTGTTACCATCGCCAGATGCACTTCCGCAAACAATATGATCTTTTCTTAGTCATTTTTTCTTACTTTCAATAGCAGCGAAAATAATTTAAATGTTTATTATAAGTGGGACACCCCGTATAGATACCCTTACTACACTTATTTTGAGAAATTAACATTTCTATGATAGTTTGTTGTTGCATATATGTGGAGGCAGCATACAGAACTCTCATAAGTTTGTTAATTTTCAACATGAAATCAGACGGGGATATTCTTAAGGGGGTACTCTAGTGTATAGTGCCTCTACGAGCTATAGTAACTTAGGTGTGGGTACTGGCCGCTAAACGTGCCCTCCTACTACCTCGTGCAGGACTGTATTTAGACAAGACCAGGACAAAACCGGGACCCAAAGGCCCTAAGGCCCTAAGACCAGGATAAAACCGGGGCCCTAAGGCCCTAAGATCAGGACAAAACCGGAGCCCTAAGGCCCTGAGGCCAGGACAAAACCGGGGCCTTAAGGCCCTGAGGCCAGGACAAAACAGGAGCCCTAAGGACCTAAGACCAGTACAAAACCGGGGCTCTAGGGCTCTAAGACCACGACAAAACCGGGGCCCTACGGCCCTAAGACCAGTACAAAACCGGGGCTCTAAGCCTCTAAGACCACGACAAAACCGGGGCCCTATGGCCCTAAGGCCCTAAGACCAGGACAAAACCAGAGCCCTAAGGCCCTGAGGCCAGGACAAAACCGGGGCCCTAAGGCCCTGAGGCCAGGACAAAACCGGAGCCCTAAGGCCCTGAGGCCAGGCCAAAACCGGGACCTTAAGGCCCTGAGGCCAGGACAAAACCGGGGCCCTAAGGCCCTAAGACCAGTACAAAACCGGGGCTCTAAGGCTCTAAGACCACGACAAAACCGGGGCCCTAAGGCCCTGAGGCCAGGACAAAATCGGAGCCCTAAGGCCCTGAGGCCAGGACAAAACCGGGACTTATAGTTGTCCGTACGTTTTCTGTGTTAAATCTGAACCTATCTTGAAAAACTTAATACCCAATAGGTATATATTCCCTTTACATAAAGTACGAAGTATAAAGTATATTTTATTAAGTTTTTACAAGATTATCGATATAAAAATAGTCTTTCTCCCAAATTTTGAATATGGTATTTATTTAAGCACGTATATGACACGTCGCAGGCTATTGGGTAACAATGAAAATATATATTTAAATGAATAATAAGATACAAATTATGATTTAACAGGAGACAGAAATGTAAAAACTTATCACTGGTACTGATATTTAGTAGATACTCTTAATAGCTGGCTTTCGAGCCGATCGGGTCCGAGTTTTGCCGAGCCGACCTGAAATCAAATTGCCCGCTCATGGCGGTCATGCCTGTAGCCCGAAACGAGTCGCGGGATCCAGAAAACTTCGGGATCTCGAGGAATACGAAAGTATCGGGATCCCGTCCGATCTCACCCGAAAGTTTCCGGCCCGTCCCGAGCCCGAAACGTCGGGTACCCGCACACCCCTGTTGACAAATGTGTAGGAGGCCTGCTGCTCTAGCCCGGCCTGCAGTCCCAATTCAGCCGATTCCGTAGGGGCGTGAACGTTACTATATATACCTACTATACAATTTGTGCACACACTATGTCATAATTCGCCCCTGTTGTCGCCACTTCTGGCATCTCTGGGCCTGCCGCACAGTTCTTTCCGTCAGTGCGGTGATACCTGTCCAACGGGTTTCCGTTTCACATGGTAACCCTTTCAAAAATTCCCTTTTCATGTCTAATGCCGTTTATGGGATGAACCCAATGTTTCCAATTCGCTCGTTTTTTACTACATCTTTTGTGTAAAATCCAAATAGGTAACACTTTAATCTCATTCATTTTTTCAGAAAAATATTTTATCCAAAAATGTATGCGGCACGAGAAGATACTTTCTATTGAAAAACAAATGATCGACACGTATCGCGATACGTGTTTCGCCCTGCGCCGTGTGAAAAGGTCCCCTCGTTTCCACGTTTCATCTGTCGACTTCAGACAAAAAGTATCGTGCGGCCGACGTTTGCGGAGTCGACAAAATCAGTATTGCGATACGAGAATCGTCGTGTGAACGGTTCCTATGGAAACTATAATGATCAATGGAAAATCGGTATCCACCATACATGTATCGCGATACATGTATCGCAGCGGGAAAGAGCTTAAGTTGGCAAGTCTTGTTGAAACGCACGTCCAGCTTTATTTCCTGGACGCCCAACATTCATGCATCCGTTCATACCTTATATACCAATCCAAAACTCTTTTCATTACAATCATTAAAAATGATCAGAATTCTATCACGTTTGGTATCATTTTCATTGCAAAAACTCCAGCAATCCATTGGTGGTACTTGTATGGCGATCTGATATTAATTATAGAAATTCTCATTTTCATTACTGAGCGGCCTATTGCTGTCCTTGTCTATATGAACCTAGGGTCTGGGACCCCCGACGCGCGGTTCGAGAGCCTCGACCTGAGAACCTTTCACGGTCATAAAAAAAGGTCGTCCCTTCAGTCATTTCAAGCCTCCGTCTCCGTGCAAATGGCCAAAATATCGGAGGCAACCGAATTTTAGTTTCACTGAACGGATCCGGGTTCCACACTGACATCTGCTGACAGCCCTGAAACGGAGAAGTGTGCGCTGCTCCATTGTAAAGCACGCAACCCATACCTTTTGCGATCACGGAACTGACACGGAACTGAGACGGAACGGATATGTGGGCACAGACCTTAAGGTGGAATCTGACGGCGCGTGGATCGGCGAGTCGGCTCGGCTCGCCCAGGCTCGCCTAGGCTCGGCCCGGCTCGCGTGTCGGCGAGCCATGAGTGTTCTCACGGGCGCGTGGATCGGCTCGGCTCGCCCAGGATCGCGAGTCGGCGAGCCATGAACGTTCTCACGGCACATGGATCGGCGAGTCGGCTCGGCTCGCCCAGGCTCGCCCGGGCTCGCGAATCAGCTATCCATGAGCGTTCTCACAACACGCGACTCGGCGAGCATGAGCGTTCTCACGGCGCGTGGATCGGCTCGGCTCGCCCAAGCTCGCCCAGGCTCGCGAGTTGGCGAGCCATGAGTGTTCTCACGGCACGTGGATCGACGAGTCGGCTCGGCTCGCACAGGCTCGCCCAGACTGGCGAATCAGCGATCCATGAGCGTTCTCACGGCACGTGGATCGGCGAGTCGGCTCGGCTCGCCTAGGCTCGGCCAGGCTCGCGATTCGGCGAGCCATGAGCGTTCTCACGGCGCGTGGGCTCGGCGAGTCTCGTGCCAAGCTCGCCGATCCACGGTCCGTCAGATTCCACCTTTAAGGGTCTAAATACAGTTCTGCAAGAGGTAGTAGGGGGCACGTTTAGCGGCCAGTACCCAGCAGGGTGTCAAGACCCCGCTGAGTGACTTCACACCTAAGTCACTATAGCTCATATAGGCACTATAACTGCCCGTTTTTCAACGCCATTTCCGGGAATTTATTTAACAAAAACTATAAGTTTATACCATCCGGGGTTTTGCCTGCATTGTAAGGTATGTTTGAAGTAATACTCAGAATTTTGTCAAAGTTTTTTATCGCACATATACATAGATATAGTCGGTGGCGCAAAGCTCTTCAAAAAAATTGTTCTCCCGACGGTGATTGGTGTGGGAACTGTTCTAGTCATCCAAAGTGAAGAAACTAATGTTTATTTTCTTTATTATATTAGTCGCTATGGTGGGAACCACAGAGGCCCCCCAACAATATAAATATGCAGCATTT
This sequence comes from Andrena praecox, assembly GCA_963932275.1. Lineage (NCBI taxonomy): Eukaryota > Metazoa > Arthropoda > Insecta > Hymenoptera > Andrenidae > Andrena > Andrena praecox. The sequence goes on from OZ010731.1 coordinate 41,919,617, forward strand.
TGAAAAAATGTCCGATTTTTGCTGATAAATTTAGCAGTTTCCGTTCTGTAGAATTAATTTTATACAAGTTAGAAACTCGTCCGCGGTTCCAACCAACAAAGAAAATAAACCTTAGTTTTTCCATTTTGGATGGCTAAAACAGTTCCCACACCAACGCCCATTGGAAAAGAGTTTTTTGAAGAAGCTTGCGCCACCGGCTATGTATATATCCGATAATAAAGCTTGAAAAAATTCTAAGTATTATTTCCAACATACCTTAACATACAAACAAAACGCCAAATAGTATAAACTTATAGTTTTTGTTAAATAAATTCCCCAACATGGCGTTGAATAACGGGCAGTTACACTAGAGTGCCCCCTTAAGGCTATGAACGATGAGAGATTGTCCAAAAAATCGATTTTCTGGTCACGTGAAAGTAAAAATCCTACTTTAGGTGTTTTCCTCGCGGGCTACAGTCAAAAGTCAGCATTCGCATTTACCGTTCCTATATTACTATTTCATATTCAACATCAGTTCTTAATAAATATGACAGATCCCTGCAAGCGCTTCGATCACGTCGTTAATTTTTAATCGAAGACTTTCACTCACTTGTTATTAATCCCAGCTGTAGGTAATAAGAAGCTGTCACCCGGATTTCAACAGATTGTTAGCAATTTTTTTATAAACCCAATAATGGTAATTCAATGCCGTGTCAATGCCGAAATAGCTCCCCAAGGTTTGGCATATACCATCCGAAAGGGCACAAAGGAAACTCCCGCTACAGGGTTTTTGGTAAAAATCGGCTGATACATGTTTGGGGAATTGCAATTTTTCTCGATTTGATGGACTTGAGAATACCAGAAAATCGCGTGAGAATTACATTAAAAACACACTAATCGTAAGTGCACAAAACTATACATTGCCAGGAAGCTTGATTTTTTCTGATTTTTTGGTGCATGTTGCGTTTTGATATCTTATATGATCAAAACTTATAGCCTTTGATAGATTTCGTAAAATTTGAAATTTGGCCGCTACGTCTCTCGCCGCTGGAGACCTGAAGGAAAATAAAAGCAACACCTGGAATCGATCACTGGTTCATGGGACTATTAATGTACAAAGCTTAAAGCAAATCAATTTCGAGTAATTTCATAGGCATTTTGAATAGAATCCTTTATATTATTTCGTTTTTCATTTAATCTTCGTGGGAGTATTGGCGAGGTTATCCCAATGGTAATGAGTCCAAACACGACGTAACACGGTCTATTTTGAATTATGTGTAATTTACATACTGGGAGGTACATTGGCTCCCGATGATTTGTTCTGGCTGGCCACATACGAGTATGCACGATACAGGTGTCCCTTCCTATTTAGACACCTTCCAACCACATGCTAAAGGGAATAAGCACCATTCTCATTTTCCCTCTGCGCTCTGGTTCTTTTTCGTTGACAGGCACGTGAAGAAAGACAGGTGTCAATTTGGACACCTCCGCATGCGTCATTCCTGCTCAGCCCTACTCAAAGCAGAAACTGAAATGGATGAATCGAAGTGGCAAAATCAAGACCACTAACAAGGGAAGATCCCCAACTCGGAAATTCAAAAAATTATGAATTACGAATTTTTTTTTTTGCTGCCCAAATTCACTCCAAGGCAGGGACTCCTACCGGTACGTAAAATACCGGTATTTTTCGGTTGTATCTTCGTCTGAGACTCAATACCGGTATAACGCTCATACCGGTATTTCGCTATACCGAAACCGATATCATACCGAAATAGATAAATACCGAAAACAAAAGGTTACCGGTAACCGAAATAAATACCGGTATTTTTTCGGTATTCTTTTCAGTAACATGGTAGGTTTCGGTGTTCACCGAGAAGAATACCGAAAAAATACCGGTATTTATTTCGGTTACCGGTAATTCCGAAAACCGATTGTTTTCGGTATTTATCTTTTTCGGTATGATATCGGTTTCGGTATTTATCTTTTTCGGTATGATATCGGTTTCGGTATAGCTGTATTGGCGAAATACCGGTATGAGCATTATACCGGTATTAAGTCCCTGCTCCAAGGGCGTGGATTTGACACCTGAAAATCCGGCTATTTTCCGATTTTCTGTTACAACTCGCGAACTGTAAGAACTGTAAGTTGGCAAATGATAGCTCTAATTAAAAGAAGTAACTTTTGTGTGAAATTTTTTTTGCGGTTGAGTCTTCGTTTCTTAATTATTAATGTTTGAAAATTCGGGTCAAAATCGCCCGAAGCACGACAATTCGACGACCAGCGGCTCGCGTTGTATAGATCAGTGGCGCCTCGAACAGTCGCCGTTCAAAAGCAAAGACGATGTCAAAGATTACTACTTAGAAATGCAAATTGCGTCGTATTTAGAGTCATTTTCATTTGGACAATGTCAGCAATCCATTGGTAGGTAATACTCCCGCAAGGATTCATCGGAAACTATAATAACTTTAATTTTCATTTTTGGCTGACTCATCTCGGACGTCGAACTTGAGGCTTCTGGCTCTGGGCTCTTGAGCCTTGAGCGTCGGTCGTGGACTCGTGGGTCTATCGTTGATGCGCCATTTCATTCACTCTCGGCGTATCCCATTTTCCCTCCTTGTCGAGCGGTTCGAGCGAAGATCCAGTGAAGATTGAAATAATGAGGTCCTAAATAGGCACCCGACCCTCCGTATAGATCCGACGGCGGACCCAGCCATCGGTTCTATACGAAGGAAATGCTGCATTACCATTGTCCTACACATATTAACACTTTGAGTAGCGTCGGCGTGTTTTCACGCCCTGGGATCGGCATCCTGCCCACGGTTTTGGCGTGTTTTCACGTCGATATTTTCTGGAAAGCATCGGAAATATTTCCGAGAATCCCCGACTGTTTACTTTGAATACAAATTAAGCTCGGATGTCGCTTCAGATTTCGCTGTCTCCGCGATCTTTCGCTCGTAAGGGTGTCGGGCCTCCGGCTAGGGCTGTAACGAATATTCGATTAATCTAAGTATTCAAATACCAGAGAATTCAAAATTGAGATTCGAATACCAGAGAATTCGAATTCGAGATTCGAATACCAGAGAATTCGAATTCGAGATTCGAATACCAGAGAATTCGAATTTGAGGAATTCGAATACCAAAGAATTCGAATTTGAGAAACTCGAATACCAAAGAATTCGAATTTGAGAACCTCGAATACCAAAGAATTCGAATACAAAAGAATTCGAATTTGAGGAATTCGAATACAAAAGAATTCGAATTTGGGGAATTCGGATACCAAAGCATTCGACATTGAGGAATTCGAATACCAAAGAATTCAAAATTGAGGAATTCGAATACCAAAGAATTCGAATTTGAGGAATTCGGATACCAAAGCATTCGACATTGAGTAATTCGAATACCAAAGAATTCGAAATTGAGGAATTCGAATACCAAAGAATTCGAATTTGTGGAATTCGAATACCAAAGAATTGGAATACAAAAGAATTCGAATTTGAGGAATTCGAATACAAAAGAATTCGAATTTGAGAAATTCGAATACCAAAGAATTCGAATTTGCGAAATTCGAATACCAAAGAATTCGAATACCAAAGTATTCGAATTTTAGGAATTCGAATACCAAAGAATTCGAATTTGAGGAATTCCAATACCAAAGAATTCGAATTTGAGGAATTTGTGGAATTCGAATAATTAGGATTAGGTATTCGGATATTTGAATATTTGAATAATTGGGAGTATTCGAATGATTTGCATATTCAAATATTTACAACTCTACCTCCGACTAATCATCCAGTAATGAAAACTGTGATTTCTATATTGTTTGTTAGATATGTGTAAAATTATACCCAATCGATACTCCAGATTCTTCTGATGAAAATGAGTCTAAACTCGACCTTATTCGGGTTATTTTTCATTATTACGCATTTTGTATCCGGATAGGTGTTCACGAATTCTTGCGACACAACGATCATCTGAAATATGATGGAGGAAGTATGAAAACAAAAATTGAGATTGAATGTCTCACTCTGATCGTGATTGTAATTTCTTATTGAAGGAAATAATAACAGTATCATCGTGATATTGAAAAGACTGAACACAACTACGTGCGTTGTTTTCATAAGGACTTCCCTCAGCTTTGCCGTACCTCTCCCTTTATTCCTTATTCCCGTAGTCGCTGAAACATTCCACTAAATCCTACTGAAAGATTCCATCTCGATACAGTAAGAGCTGCGTGTCGAGAAAAGAGGTTCTTACAGCCTCTACTGGCAGCGGAAACTACAGCGAACTAGTGACAGAAACGAAAAATCCTATAAGCTTCCTTTTACCACGACGACGTAGTCAATATAAAGCGTGGCAAGACTGTCGGGAGGAAAATGATACGGGTGGTCATTAGTTTTTCGTCGCTTCGTCGCTCCGTCGCTCCGTCGCTTCACTTAACGTTATATCATAAATTATTGTCACACGGGAAATTAAGTGTTTCAGTTACGAGATACCAGACGAAGTTACTTAAGGTTTATAAGACGAAATTTCTGTGATCTCAAACACGGCTACTTTATAACGGATTATCTTTCATTTTTAATAATCTTCACACGTGGTCGAACAATGCTATTGGTAATAATAATAATAATAATAATATTTATTCACGGGACAAGCCCATTAAGACAAAGTATATCAATACAATAATTAGAACAGGTAAAATTGTGTTACATTTTGGGGTGTGCTGGTACTCGAATTTCGAGTCGAATAATGATCGGTCGGTCGAGCTGAGTCGAGTGTTTTGAATTTTCCGAGCTGCCTCGAAATCGACGAACTGTTTGAAAAAAATGCGAGCTACTTGAAAAATTCCAACGGCTCGGACATTCAAGCTCTCGTAAGACTTCGAGTTATTTGGAGATAAATTTTCAGCTGAAAATTTTCCGAATTACTCGAATATATTCGAACAGATTTCCAACTTTTGAGCTACTCGTAAATATTCGAGTTACACGAATCACTCTGAATTACTACCGTCTTATACATTTATTCCCTCCAGTTAGACTGGTATTTGATAGTAAATACATAAATATTCGAATAACTCGAGTAATTCGAAAGTGTTCGAATATGAATATTCGAATAACTCGAGTAATTCGAAAGTGTTCGAATATTCGAATAACTCGAGTAATTCGAAAGTGTTCGAATATTCGAATAACTCGAGTAATTCGAAAGTGTTCGAATATTCGAATAACTCGAGTAATTCGAGAGTGTTCGAATATTCGAATAACTCGAGTAATTCGAGAGTGTTCGAATATTCGAATAACTCGAGTAATTCGAAGGTGTTCGAATATTCGAATAACTCGAGTAATTCGAAAGTGTTCGAATATTCGAATAACTCGAGTAATTCGAAAATGTTCGAATATTCGAATAACTCGAGTAATTCGAAAGTGTTCGAATATTCGAATAACTCGAGTAATTCGAAAGTGTTCGAATATTCGAATAACTCGAGTAATTCGAAAGTGTTCGAATATTCGAATAACTCGAGTAATTCGAGAGTGTTCGAATATTCGAATAACTCGAGTAATTCGAAGGTGTTCGAATATTCGAATAACTCGAGTAATTCGAAAGTGTTCGAATATTCGAATAACTCGAGTAATTCGAAAGTGTTCGAATATTCGAATAACTCGAGTAATTTATTTATTTATTAATAATAACTCGTGTCCGAATATTCGAATATTTACGAGTAACTCGAAAGGTGTAGATATGTTCGAATATATTCGAGTAATTCGAAAATGTTCGAGCTGAAAATTTATTTCAAAATAACTCGAAGTCTTACGAGGGCTCGAATATTCGAGCGATTTGAGTTTCTCAAATAGCTCGCATTTTTTTCAAACAAGTCGTCGATTTCAGGCAGCTCAGAAAATTCAATGGCTCGATTCAGCTCGAGCAATCGAATCGAGTTCTACTCAGCTCGTAAATTCCAGGTACTCGCACACCCCCAGCTAAATTCCATGTAGCTTGACTTTTGTCAAGAAATCATACAGGTTGATTTAATGAATTGAGAAGTTGAAATCGTAAATGATGTAAGTGGCAAACAAATAAAAAATATTTTTTCAGTGGAAAAGGATGTGAATTCCATGCGGGATGCGGTGGCAAAAGTTTTAAGTGCTAGAATAATTCATTTCAACTGTTAGGGAGCTAGAATCGTAAGTGTCAACCTCCAAAGTGGTGAAAAATGATGAAAGTGCCAGGAATCTTCGCGGCCGTAATCTTTCTGGTTCCCTGTAAATCTGTAAAGGTGGTATACGCTGGAAGTCCATAGTCTTCAAGTGATAACCGAGATAAGTGCAAAAATGAACAAACATGCGTTTTTTGTTTCTACTGAAAATTTTAACTACTATAAATAACACTTACATCGTTCATCATTTCAACTCCTGAATTATTCAAAAGTGCATTAGACAAAGGCGTATGAATGCCGAGATTGATCTTTACACGTGACACTACTGTCTGACGATAAAATAATGGCGGCAAGATGATTTAAAAATAGGATCGATTGTCTTAAGTAGAAACTCAAATCCCTCGAAGATCAACTATTCTATTGCGAATTAATTAGAAAGAGACGAATACAAATTGTGTCCAGTACTTTCGGGTAATGTTTATTGATAGTATCAACTGTAAAAAAAATTTTTTTTGGATAATGTATACATGTATATGACGGTGCTACAGTCGTCTGATGTATGGGCATTTTTTCTGCAGTTTTGCACTAATTGCGAAAAAACCGAGGTTCGAATCGATTTGAAAATTTTACACCATGTTCAAAATATATTCCTTTCTGGACTGTACCTCAACACAAACTGTAAAATCTCTACTTTCCGAAATAAAAATATAACCATCTGTTCAATCCGAAAATCGACACTTATCGTACAAATCGCCTTCTCCCAGTGGCTATTTTAATAATTTTGGTATAATTCTTTTCTCGAAGGTCCACTCCGAAATTACAGGTTCTGGGAGAAACATATTCCAAGGAAACCGTTGTATCTAGCTTTGTGTCTTTACTACAAATCTAAAAAACTTGCACGTAAAGTAATGAAATTACAGTCCAACCGGGATGCAGTAGAAGCACAGGGTGTTACTGCGTTTTAAGATTCAATTCACAAGGTCAACGAATGCAGGCATTCGTGCTTCAGAAAATTAGAATTTTCGTTTATAATCATAAAGGAACTTCGTTAGTGTCTACTTTCCTATTTTCCTTGTACAATCTTTAGGTTCGCGACCTTTATGAGTGTACAACTTACGGGTCTGAGTCGTACATTCTCGCACTGAAAGGTGATCCATTAGTCGAGGATAGTTATTTGTTCCATCTGAATCGAATGATTATTTTGCAACCAATCAAATATATTAGACATCGACCTCCCCGAATCCAAGGTTCTTGCAGATTAAGGAACCCAAACGATTCGTTCCAGCGGCACGTCGGTCCTCGGAGCATCTTATAATTAGAGTTAGCTGTATTTCGCAAAGTGAACACAACAGTTGCATCTTAGACACCGAACAAACTAATTGATCTTCGAACAACGAGCGAGGCAGGAATATTTCAGAAATAAGTGAAACAGTAATCGCGCCGCACAGCGTTGTTACAGAAGGCTGATGTTCCGCAAAGCATTAATGCCGCCGCTCCTTCAGTAAATTAATACCACGGGACTGCGCTGAATTATGCAATGTAATGCAGTGGGTTGTATAGTGGAAATTACTTCAATGTTTTTGGGATTCCACGCGCGATTTATAACGAACCGAAATATATTTGCAGTGCAGGGTTTCACTTGCTTTCTACTGCCTGTCTCTGCTGCATAGTTCCTTTGGAAATTAGGGTTGTTTACTTTAACACTACTGAATCAGCTAGGTGATCAAGAATCCGCACTGCAACTTGCTGGTTAAATTAGAAGCGACTACTTATTTCGGATGATTCCTGAAATAATTGCAACTAAAATTAATTGCTTTAAAATTGCGGCAGTTATGGTATGGAAGAGAAGTACAGAGGTCAACTACATTAACAACTTTTACTTTATACCTTAAGGATCTTTAGGAATTAATTAAAGGGAAACTACTATATATAATATAATGGGACTTTTTGCATTGTATTAAGGATGCCTTAAGTTATAGAAATTAATTTTTTGTTTTGTAATTAATCATTGCTGACGGCACTGGGGAGTCGTTAAAGTCAAGGTGTCAAGAAATTGATCCAAATCGGTGGGACCTGTATTTTCTAAAGTTATTATCCGATTCGACTGAAACTTTTTTTATTTTGAAGAATATACTTCTGGCTAGGGAAGAAACCAGAAAAATTACAATAATGACATTTCTTTAGAAAATAACGGCACTTGAAGTTAGAAATCACTTTTTCCCTATATTTTTCACCCTTTCAACGCCTTTGAAAATTATAAAGTTTCAATTTTTTGTAATTTTTCTGGTTCCCCCCCTAGCTAGAAGTATATTCTTCAAAATAAAAAAGTTTCAGTCGAATCGGATAATAACTTTTGGAGATAGAGGTCCCACCGATTTTGAGATCACTGTTTCGAGAAAAACGCGTTTAAAGTTTTACGTGGGCGCCGAGTGGCCGGTTGTTGCCCATGCAGTAGCCGCTACTCAAATGCCTATAACTATGGGAATTTTAGGAATTTCATGGGATTACTATCAACAGTTGTGCTTCAAGTGTTCGAAAAATTTGGTCCTGCTTTAATGGGATAATATCCAGAATTTCTTACAGAACATGTATTTTAAGCAGGGGGGAAGCGGTTAAACAACAACTTCTCATCCGAGATGTGTAAGTATACGAAACACAATTGAGAAGGTATGTTTGTTTTGGGAGAGAAAAGATAGCGGGTACGACGGAAAAGGAGAAAATGAAGTATGTGTGGACTTTGTTCTGGGCCTGCTAGTGAACTCATCAGTAGGGCTTTACCTAGCATACCCTACATAGACGCGGGGATGTTAGGAGGAAGGACGAAACAGGTATATATTGGAAATGGTCGTTGAATGAGAACTTGCGAGAGACCGTGGTTGGTTGAAAAGCCCTCTTGTGGCGAGTGCGGAGATATCGCTGCGCAAGTATAAGAAAGTATCAATCAATAATAAAAACATAGAAACATAACCTATTTTAACAACGCAGCATGTGGTGTAGTTGTAAATGTATGCAAAAGGAATAATCTCAGAATGATTTAAAAAATAAGTCCGAATGCAAACATGTAATATTTCAGACACAAGGCTACTCGGTTGGATTTTATGAACCCGATGGCGAAATGTCAGAGCGATAAACACCACTGAAATTTTCAAGATTTCAACTTTACATTGCATCTTCATACAAGTGGCACAAATAGATTCTTGAGATTTTCTAATCAGGAGAGACAAAACACTATTATTTTGTCTATTTTTAACGGCATAAGATGCAGAATTGATTTGCAAAAGATGAAAGTTATTCCACTCGAGTATGACTAAAAAAAAAAAAATCTGAATAATGTAATGTAGTGTTTGGACTCATTTTTGCCAAGAAAATCTTAGGAACCCATTGGTACCACTTTCATGAAGATGCAATGTAAAATAGAAAAGTTGAGAATTTCAGCAGAGCGTGACTCACTCACGTGCGCAGAGCTTATCGCTATCGGTTCCCCAGGCGTCCAAACTCCGGATATGATAGGTCCCTGGAATGGATAAAAATAAAAAAATGTGGGTTGCATGTGGGTGGCCGCGAGGCTTTAACCGAGCAGAAACACGGAGCAGTACAAATTTTAAACATTTCAAATGATAACGTAATTGTATTGAGATAATAGTGACCCAGCAAATTACGAATACAAATCGACTGAGAAAAATGTTTCTTCAGGTTTCAAAACACAAGACTGAATCACGCCTTCCAACACCTCGTCAGGATGCTCCGTTCGGCTAAAACTAATATTGAAAATGTAAATAGTAAAGGGTACTAGTCAGTCGTTTCTGTCGAAAATGAAGCATTTATTTTTCAATTAATTACAAAGAAATAAATTGAAGCTGAGACTTGTTCTTTGACAGAATGTTTACTAACATCATAAGCTTTAAAAAAAAATTTATTTCGCCAAAAATATGTATTATAGATGACTCCATACAGCACACTTCGTGGCCGCAACGTTGCAGGATGGTTGCAGTAACCCTGCGATGTTGCATGGTTGCAGCGCAATGTCGATGTAACGTTGCTGCGACGTTGCACGGGGCGGACATAGAATTATTGCTGCGCCCTTGCTGCAACGTTGCGTGAAACATTGCAATCTTGCACTGCAACCATCCTGCAACTTTGCTGCAACGAGAGTGTGCTGTATGGGACGCTACAGATGGATCATTAAAGAGGCTTTTTAGAAATGTTTATTTTATTTTGCAGCGATTTTGTAAATTCTTCTTCGGAATACCCGTGGTTCTGCACTGGCCCTGTAAATCAAGCAAAATTATGATAATGATGGCTACCAAATTGCGATTTTTCAAAAAAGTACATTTTCGTTAGACAAAGTTGATGTTTTAGTTTCTTTTCATACAGGATAGGAGCTTTTATTAAATCCAATTTAGGTTCAGTTCGGAACTACACATTGTGTGATTTGTATCGATTGGAACCCCCGTTCTTTAGTTATCACTGTAAAAGAAAAGAAACTTTTTGAAAAAACTCCTTTAATGATCCGTCCGTAGCGTCATCTATATTGGATATTTTTTTCAATAATGTTCTTTGTGTCAAGGAACAAGCCTCAATTTCAATTTATTTCTTCGCAATTAATTGAAAACGAAATGCTTCATTTTCGACGAGGACGACTGCCTAGTACCCTTAAGCTATGCTGCCGTGTTAATTCGAAAGGGCGTATCTGCAACTTTCGCTTAAATTGAGTTACTGCTGCCAGGTAGCAGAAAAAGAGTTAATCTATATGTATATTAAGGGGACCTTCCGGTTTAAAAGTCGATTTTTTTTATTTCATTTTTCGAATGTTCAACCTTTTAGGAATACGCGTTTAAAAGGATTTGTTGAAATTCGTAAAAATCACGAAGTTATAGGCATTTGAATAGCGGCAAATGCATGGGTCACAACTGGCCACTCAGCGCTCACGTAAAACTTTAAACGCGTTTTTCCCGAAACAGTGATCTCAAAATCGGTGGGACCTCTATCCCCATAAGTTATTATCCGATTCGACTGAAACTTTTTTATTTTGAAGAATATACTTCTGGCTAGGGGGGAAACCAGAAGAAATTACAAAAAATTGAAAATTTATAATTTTCAAAGGCGTTGAAAGGACGAAAAATATAGAGAAAAAGTGATTTCAAACTTCAAGTGCCGTTATTTTCTAAAGAAATGTCATTTTTGTAATTTTTTCTGGTTTCCTCCCTAGCCAGAAGTATATTCTTCAAAATAAAAAAAGTTTCAGTCGAATCGGATAATAACTTTTGGAGATACAGGTCTCACCGATTTGGATCAATTTTTTGACGCTTTGACTTTGACGACTCCCTGGTGCCGTCTGCAATGATTAATTATAAAACAAAAAATAGATTTCTATAATTTAAGACATCCTTAATACAATGCAAAGAGGCCTATTATATTATATATAGTAGTTTTCCTTTAATTAATTCCTAAAGATCACCTATCTTTTTGGGCTCTAGACCGGAAGGTCCCCTTAAAAATGAAAGCCATATCTGTATTGAAACTGACGATATAACAGAGTTTCTATTTTGGACGTATTTGAAATTGATGCCTGATATTGGGCGTGTCTACCAAAGTTTCCTTTGGAGGTTATGAAACACTTTACGGGTTTGTCACAAATGTTTAGATACCATTTTATCCAAATTTAATATTTAGCCCATTTCGATTTATATAGCATACCGACGGCATAGCGAAAAATACTAAAAGTCATTTATCTCAAAGGGACGTTCGGCAACCCGGAAATTTAGAAAATTATGAAACTCGGTGTGCAAGTAGAGTAGTTCATCCGTAACACAACCCTATTTTTCGTTGGTGCCATAATGCAATTTTTAGGGGTGAAATCACCCCTTGAAAAAAATGCAGAATTTTCTTTTCCGTGGAATATTTCGAGAACGGTGAGAGATATCGAAAAGAAGTTTAAACAAAAGTTGCATCCTTCTTTTATATCTACAAAACAGCGTAAAAATAATTTTCGCATGCATTACTTGAAATGTAATCTATATCACTCAAAGACGCGAGTACAAAAACATGTTTACCGAAAACTCGGAAAATCTGAAGGTTCGACTAAGGTTATCCGCATCAATGCGATTCTGCGTCATTTCAATGATAACATATATATTTTGCAAAGTCATTGTGAATCTTCACGCATTATTTACTTATCGTGTGGTTTCCAAAATGGCCTAATCTGATTACACTTCAAGTAATGCATGTACGAATGTGCTGTTATCATACTGATTCATGCACGTCACTGATTAGTTTTAATGAGTTTTACCTTGGATGCAATTTTAGGTACGTACTGCCTTGCTTAAATAATTGAAAGCTGTCTGAACTGTACATAAATAAGAATTTAAATATGGCTTTAAGAAACTATGTTATTAATGGAAACTGCCAAAATGGACTTCAAATTCGGTAATAGAGGTTTTATTTGTTTGCCAAAAAAATATAACAAATAAACTATTTATATGTATGAAAAGAGATTATCCAGAGGTAGGTCAGCGTATATTTGCAAAATACAAAAACTTAATTTTAAGAGTTGGTGGTGGGGGTAACTTGAAAAATATGGATTTTTCGAAAATTGTTTTTACGCTGTTTTGTAGATATAAAAGAAGGATGCAACTTTTGTTTAAACTTCTTTTCGATATCTCACACCGTTCTCGAAATATTCCACGGAAAAGAAAATTCTGCATTTTTTTCAAGGGGTGATTTCACCCCTAAAAATTGCATTATGGCACCAACGAAAAATAGGGTTGTGTTACGGATGAACTACTCTACTTGCACACCGAGTTTCATAATTTTCTGAATTTCCGGATTGCCGAACGTCCCTTGTCAGAACCACCTTTTGACCAGACACGCCCTTTCGAGTTAACACAGCAGTATGATGAATTCAATGAACAATAGAAAATATGCAGGATGTCCCATTTGATGAGACGTTTATTCGCGACAGCTATTAGAAGTTTATGTGAAACGAACTTGCTCTGCTTCTGGACGATCTTGCAAACTAATCAACGGCTGGTGTTTCAGCACAATCATACTTCATCTCGTTGTAGCAGAATTCAATCTGCATTGATTGCTATATTGTTCCATTAGTTTGAACTTTGAACGAAGAGGCAGTATTGAGTTGCTACTGCAAACGCTTCGTCCGACCCGAATAGACTATTTTTTGAGGTTATATGAAAAATACAGTTCGTCAGGAATAGTCTACCACGTCCGATAGCTTGAAATATTTCAAATAAACTCATCGGATCATTGTCAGGTCGTTACGTCATTAGTGATCAACTGAAGCACTGCATCCAGCCTGAAGGACGTCTATGCGCGTGCCATGGTCAAGACTAATACTGGCAAATTACATTGACACTTTGAGTGGTGCTAGATTTTCAATAGTGGCCCTTCAAATCGATTAAGCTTTTCCGAACAACACCTACTACCGGGAAAGCTTTGCCCAGCACGGCCTGCGCTTTGAATGACTATCGTCACTAATGAAAATTTAAACATTTATTTTGTCCATTAAAATGAGTCCAAATACAACCCTATTTCATTTTTTTTTAATTAAACATAGGAATGCTTGTTATCCCGAACCGATAGAAATTTGTGCTGTATCATAAAATATCACACACTTATTTTTAGATTTTGCTAATTAACCCAAAGTATCCATATATATATGGAAGCTATTTAGGGATTTCAACATAATTTTTCATACGTTCTGGGAATTTTTTGATAATTGATAATTTTTTAATCACTCTGCTCTTAACACGCTCAATATTCCTTATAGAAATTAAGGGGTCATTCTACTAAAAATTTTTACTATTGGCGATTACATGATGGACCGAAAAATGAAGCTATTTTTAAAAATTCTTTTCTGTACAAACACAACATATAATGAAATAAGTCATTTTGGAATTTATTAAGCTACTGTTATGTTATACAAAAAAAAAATAGAAAGATTTTTCTTAATTTGTTGCAAATATTTTTTTATAGCATCAATGTGACACCTACAAAAAAGAGGTATGTTCGTGGCGCAGGTGATTTCCGTGCTCAGGCTTATCTGAAGCAACAAATTTGAAAGGATTCTTAATCTGTATGAGTGTCGCTGTCGCACGTAGCTCAATTAACAATTTTTGTCGAAAAATAACCGAGTCTTTTCTCGGGGGACATTCGACAGAACACACTTTCGGGGAACTTTTTCTTTCAAAGCGGCGCCATTTTGTTATTTCTCAACGAAAATTGTTAATTGTTAAGCCTTTCAAATTTTTGGTTTCAGATAAGAATATACTTCTTTGTTGTATGTGTCACATTGACGCTATAAAGAAACATTTGAAATAAATTAAACAAATTCTTTTTACATTTTTTTATACAATATAAGAGCAGCTTAATAAATTCCAAAAAGATTTATTTCATTATACGTTGTATTTATTCAGTTAAAAATCTTTAAAAACAGCTTCATTTCTCCGCCGATCAAAGTAGAATGACCCCTTAATTAAAATCAATTTCTGGTGTTATTTTTATCAGAAGAGAGAGAGAGAGGAAAATATACAGCGTGACCTTTGATCGTTCGGCTATTGTAATTTAGATAAATCATTTTCAATCTAATTTGCCGGTCTCTACACCCGCACGTTTGACAGTAGTTCAGACATTGCTTCTCCTTTAACCTAAACCGTCTTCTAATTAGCTATAAATCCGCGAGCTTCATGTATGTACAGGGTGAACCGCGTAACGTGGCCATCTCTATTATTTTCGCTGTTAGTGGATCAATCAAAATTTTTTCTGCCATAGTTTTCAAGCTCACCTTCAACGTTTTTATGGATAACCGTATTTAATGCTGAATTTTTGCCGTTGCCGCATATTTTCCGCCGTTGTCGGAACATTCTGATACATGTGACCCACAAAAAATCCAGGCCAGTAAGATCAGGAGAACGAGCGAACCAGTTTACTGTGGCGTCAGTGCTATCGGGACAATTACGTGATTGAAAGATGTACTTATGCATTCATATCTTCGTCTGAGGGTAGGTTTCCTTATACGCGACTGGACGCGTCGTCAAGAATTTCAAAGCCGATTTTCTCGAAAATGAAGCGCAATACCAAAAAATTTTACTCCTTTTCCTCGAGTTATTTACTTGTTATAAGTCGAAAAGGAAGAGTAACTTTTTTTCATATCGCGCTTCATTTTCGAGAAAATCGATTTCGAAATCTTTGACGATGCGTCCAGTCGCGTACAGGAGAACCTACCTTAATGAAAATCACGGGCGATTTGGGCGTTAGTGGAATTCGCCCAGAGGTGGATAGAAACTAGCGGTGGGCATTTTGAACACACACTGTGAATTTAAGTAAGTACGAAGCTTGAGATTAGAAAATCCCTTTTCGCCTGAAAACTTTTATCGTTGTATCATAACATTAGATGAATTCATTTTTTTTTTTTTATTAAGCTCGTCAGATTTGTCGTAGTGCCTGTTAGGTGATTGGTAAAAAAAAGTACATATAGTGTTATACATGAAAAAGTTAACGTTGACCTTGAAAACCATTTATGCCAAAATTTGGATCGGTCCATTGATAACGCAAATAATAAAGGTGCTCTCGTTACGCGATTCACCTTATACATACAGGGCGAATTCCAGTTACGCCCAAACCGCCCGCAACGCCCGTGATTTTCATTAAGGGGACTAGGCAGTCAGATCGCTCGAAAATCAAGTATTTTTTGCGAATTATTTACAAGGAGATGAACACAAATTGTGACTAGTACGTTCGGGTAATGTTTATTAATAATATAAACAGTAAAAAAGAAATGATTTGAATATTATATACATATGTATGACAGCGCTACAGTCGTCTGACATGTAGGCGTTTTTTTTGGAGCCGCTGTAATTTTGCAGTGATTCAGGCCGTAAGAAATTTAATTGTGAAATATCCTCTGAAATTTATACTTTGCCCTGGCCCCTATTCTGCCCTGAACCTATTGAAAAAGGAAAAAAATCAAAATTATTGAAATGGTGGCTGCAAAACGGCAAATTTTAAAGAAACGTCATTTTTCGCCAGGGAAAAGAGCCATTCTATTTTTTTTTTTGACAAACCAGAAGTTTTTACAGACTTATGCGTAGGTCCAGGTCGTAACTAGACATGTTTCATATATGCTGAATTTTTTTCAAATCGACTGATACCTCCGTTTTTTCCCAATCACTGCAAAACGAAGAGGAAATATGATTCCGAGAAAAACGCGCTTAAAGTTTCGAAAGAGGAATCTAGAGACGCGGTAGCGTCTCGACGCCAAGTACAGGAAAGACACCCTGTATATGTCGATCGACTGTCGCTACCGCTATCATTTACTCGAGAAACGGCTAATCCAAACTAACCTGAAACTTATTTCATTAATATCTCATGACGCCTGCAATATTTTCTAAATTTAAAGGCATTTTTCTTATGTAAACCGCATATAAGCTTTCGAATAAGACCAAATTTGAATAAAATCTGTCCACGCATAACAGAGATATCATAATATCGTCTCATGGATCTGTCAGAAACGGTAAGATTTTCTTCTGATTCTTCTTCTGATTCTTCAAGCCAAATTTTCGTCAACATAATACGTATACGCGTTACACGCACACCTTCAGCCAAAAGAAACTAGTGTATGTATGATCGGCGTCCGCCATTATAACCTACCAAATGTCATCGCTTTATATAACCTACCAAGTGTCAAACCGTCATAACCTGCCAAGTGTCAAATAATGTAAGTGGTCCAAATTTGAAATGTCAGGAGCTTTTACACTAAATAGGAGACTGAATTATTGTCTCAATTAACAAGGTAAGTCGCCAAAATTTTTTTAATAGATTTCTTATGTAGAGTCGCAGATTTGGAAGTTGTCCGGAGAAGGTTCGACAAAGAAGTATCTTCTTTCGCATAAGTTTCTGGAAATTGGTACCATGCATGTACAAAATAATATATTGTAGTAAAAAATTGCATTGCATTTAAATTGCCAGATACTTGTATTTTTGTATATACCAGCAATTTAGAGTTTTTATGTAAAGCTTATTATATTATAGAAATGAAGGGGACGCACAGGCTTGGTAGGATAGAAATGAAGAGAATGCACAGGCTTGGAGGTTGTCCGGAGAAGATTAGATAGAGCATCTTGTTTCGCACAAGTTTCTGGAAATTTGTCAAATAAGGTAAATCGACAAAATTTGTCAAATTAGCGTAGCATTAAGAATTAAGATTAAGAATATTATGGCGTACCGCTTGCAATGTAGAGTCAGTCACATGAGTCAAGAAAATACATCTCCCTTGATACTTTCCAATCTTTTGTGAAAGACATTCGTAAAACTCTAATTAATCATACGCTGTCACCTCCTTTAGACACATTATGCAGTCTCTACAATTACTATAGCAAAAGGCCACTCTATTTCTATATTTCTATATATAAATTCTACGTTAAGTCGTATAATAAAAAAAAATGTGGCTTTCATATATTTACAGATAATCGAAGCAGAAGATGATGCAGTGTGATCTACGTCAGACTCTGTACGCACAAATTTGCAGGTAGGGTTTTGCATACGTAATTATTCATTCAATGATCTTGAGCATGTGTGATAAATTGTAAATAATTAATAAATGTGTCCTATTTTTCAGTTAACGATGCAGACGAAGAGAATTATTTTAACAGCTGAAAGGGAAAGTTACTGAAAATGAAATAAATGTAAATAAAAAGAGTAAATGAAACCCATAAAAAAACTTTCAAAAAGAAAAAAAATTACGCCAAGTACATGAATTATCTTTGTAAACAGAAGTGAGATCCCCATAAAAAAACTTTCAAAAAGTAAAAAAATTACGCCAAGTACATGAATTATCTTTGTAAAAAGAAGTGAGATCCCCATAAAAAACTTTCAAAAAGTAAAAAAATCACAAAAAATAAAAGATAATAATATAAATCACAAAAAAAATAGAAGAAAATATATATCACAAAAAATAGAAGATAATAATATAAATCCCCCCAAAAATAGAAGAAAATATACAATATAAAAAAAGATGTGAAATCAAAATGAGCTGCAAGTACATAAAGGTGCTTTCCAACTGCCCTTAAGATGACACAACTACATAGACACAGCTAAAATGCTGTGTTCATACATTCCATTACTCATATCGCGGACATTTTAATTATCCCATCAAAAAGAATCCCAATTAATAACATTGTCGTAAATTAATTAATAGCTTTACAAAATTAATATACAAAATTGCGCCAATTATAACAATGGCTATTTATAAAAAGAAAAAATGTATTAAATAATATTAAGCAGATATATTTTTATAGAAATAAATATTACAATACCAATAAATATTTTATTCAAAATACTTGGCGCTGCTCACCGCATTGGTGTTGCTAAACTGAATACATATGTATAAATTGCATTAATCTTTTTCTTTCTTTCTTGTGCGTGCATCCGTGAATGTGTGTATGTGTGCGTGTGCATATGCTACGTGTGATATTAGAATTAAATATATGTAGAATAAATCTGACTGCGTTTCTAATATGTATATGTTTATGTATTTTAGATTGTAAGGGAGTTATTGTAAATTATTAATTTACTATTAATAATAAGACAATTAACATTTTTTCGGTTTCGCAGCGCCAAGTATTTTGAATAAAATATTTATTGGTATTGAAATATTTATTTCTATAAAAATATATCTGCTTAATATTATTTAATACATTTTTTCTATTATCTTTTATTTTTTGTGATTTATTTGTTTCATGTATTATATATTTTCTTCTATTTTTTTGTGATTTATATTATTATCTTTTATTTTTTGTGATTTTTTTACTTTTTGAAAGTTTTTTATGGGGATCTCACTGCTTTTTACAAAGATCTAGTCTACCTGCATGCGCGCAGAAACGGTTTATGGCGCTCGACCTTTTCGGCTGTAAAATCCTCAATTTTGCAAATTTTAACATAAACCAAACGGCATTTTAATCGGGAAGGGTGGTACTTTCGAAAAATGCAACAAAAAAAAAATCGAGTTTCTGACTGCCTAGTCCCCTTAAGGTAGGTTCTCCTGTACGTGACTGGACGCTTCATAAAAATTTTCAACGTCGATTTTCTCGAAAATGAAGCGCGATATGAACAAAAATTACTCTTCCTTTTCGACTTATAACAAGTAAATAACTCGAGGAAAAGGAATAAAAAATTTTGATATTGCGCTCCATCTTCGAGAAAATCGATTTTAAAATTCCTGACGATGCGTCCAGTCGCGTATATGGAAACCTACCGTAATGAAACTCACGGGCGTCTTGTGATCATGTTTTGAACTATTGATTGTTTCCATTATGAAGAGAATATTATTCATTATGCCCCTTGCATTAATGTGACCCAACTCCCCCTACTGTAATATCGACTTGTTTCTATAGTTACTTAATAGTTAATAAAATTACGTATAATACAGTAGGGTGTGTCAATTTTTTTAATGTTTTAATTTTAAAAGCGACTAGTGGAAAAACGGTACAATTTCAGGTTTTAAATTAACCACTACCTTTAAATTTTGTGTACTACATTATTTACCCATTTGGAATTTCATTTGAAATTATAGAAAAATACGAAAATTAGTAAAATTATTAAAAAAAAATTGAATAAATGAGCTTATGAACCGCAACAGTAGCAAACAAGATATCGCTTCTTTGATGGACTTTGTTAAATAGCATTAAAATTACTACATAGATGACATATGGCTAGATCTGTTGCTAAAGTTACATATATTTTCATTTTGTAATAAATACAAATCTCCATACATTTCCATGTGAATGCACTAAATACTAATTTCCACATATTTTTATTCTCATTTTCATGCACTTATGTAAGCAATACTCACTTTAAGCAGTATATACATATGTAATTTGTAGTTAAATCTTACTTACTTTTCACTTCTTTCAACTGTGATTTGAAAGTAGCTAAGCCTCACTCAAATCAATTTCTGAAGATAGTTTCAGATTCAGGATTAAAAACAGCATTACTTTGTCACTAATCGTTTTAAAGTTTCCAAAAATATTAAATTTTCCCACAAAATCGACACACCCTAATAATGCAGTTCTGTTGATTACTGTTTAATATAATAAATCAATTTACAAGAATGAAGTCCCTACGTGTTTCTATTGTATTTACATACAAAGGTATATAACAACTTTATTGAATGAAATATAACATAACTTTTAATGCATCTTTCCTTTAAAATTAAAACAAACAACATAGAAAATATTATCAAACCGTCGACGCCCATTACCTGAGGGAGCAAATGCTATTACAGTAAGAACTAACTCTCACATTGCTTCTTACTACACAAGTTAGATACTATAAGTACATAAGGTAACTGTACTCGTAGTTGACAGTGTACCATTAGTTGACACTTTTATTTTCAGTCACGAATAATAAGCTTCCTATTAAAAAAATATTTTTGACTAATACCTTTTCCAACAGCGTATTAGTCAAAAACATTTTTTTAATAGAAAGCTCATTATTCGTGACTGAAAATAAAAGTGTCAACTACGAGCACAGCTACCCTAAAGTATTTAATACATTGCACTGCTGCAGTGTGCAAAATGTATTTAACTATTTAATTCCTACGGTCACTAAAGCATTACTACGCGCATTTCAATTAAAATTCTCCACATGGCAGCTAGTGAATAGTTATCGTCTACCAGGGAGCGCTTCATCGAAAAGACTGCACGCACAGTGAGCAGCATGATTATTGAACCCAGCGATCGGGAATGGAAATACGAGGTCCATCAAGTTGGAAGAGCCGTGAAACGCACCTACCTCCTGTTTCGAGGGAGCCGGCAGGTTGGCAAGCAAGGACCACGAAGGGCTGCAGCTGGTAGTGGGGGTGAAAAGCGTCACGACGCACCTCGGTAGCGCCGAGAACTAAAGGACCGAGTGATACGACGCGCCAGTGTTCTACCCGCGATCGCAGGGAGTGTACACGACGCTCTCTTATTTTCACTCGTGTGTACGGTTCTTTTCGAGTGTCGTATTGTGCACGCGGTACATTTGAGTTATCGGGGCTAAACAGCCTCGTCCAAACGTACCCGCAACTGGAAAACGGATTGCTCTCAACACATTCCCCGCCGGCGTCCGTGTCGAGGAAAGCGAAATAGAAAAAGGTTGTAAATTCGTGCTGGGCGATTAAATTAATATAAGAACCTCCGAAGTTCGAGGTTGCTCGCCACTCTGCCGTGACTTGATTTAAGATCCTGCTTAAAGTACGCGTTGCCCTTATTTTCTGCATCTGCCTTTCTCGAAGCAATCTCGGCGACTATTCCATTCACAATCTTCAGCTTCAATTGCCATCGGAAAATTTGCATTAAGTGCCGCCTCATATTTCACTTCGACCCGCGCGCGTTCCTTCTCTTTTAACATACCCTCTTAATACCGAGAGGACAGACAAAGATTCAGGTCACCGATAAAAGGGAATATCGGGGCCTGCAATTAAGACTACTTTCTATGTAAATTACGGTAAATTATTATTAAATCTTTACATGCGAAAGTATTTTATCAATCTTTTAATCTCTCGCCTCGTGATCGATGTCGGGGTGTCGTACACACCGGGCATACTTAACGAGCCCCTCGATGACGAGTATTTAATTTGCGGTCAAAAGTTTTTCAATGCTGCACACTCGGAGGTGTCGAGCCTGGGTGTCTTCGATGCTCCTTGTTTCGAAATTTCGGTACGAAATAGGCGTTCGTACATTTGTAGAAACAATTCCGGCTGCGTCTGAGGATTCACTGCGTCGAGATATATTCTTAATCCTCACGCGCTGCTACTCTGTTCGACGTGAATTACGCCGTCAAAGGGTTTCCTCGCGTAGCAATTGCCCTACATGCCCCATCGTCGTCGATGCTCATTCTTGCTCCTTTTATCGGAATCGGAGAGGTCCGTTTATACGTGACTAGAGTCGCGTCACGGATACCCCCCTAGTTGTGATTTCATCGTCGCACGAATCTTATTCAACGCTGAACTGTTGCGTTTGGGGAGGTAACAGGTCTGGCACCGCGGCTTAACGAGTTCAACGAGTTTTTCTCGGTCGACCGTCCGGTAATTGGGGATCTAGTGGCGCAAAGAATTTCCACCGATACGATACTTTTATCGACAAATTAATCTGTATTGATTCGCCGCGACGGACTTGCAAAAAAAAAAATCCTTGTACAAGCAAACGGCACTGACAGGTGTTTCCAAATTCACTCGCGGAACTTTTACATTTGTGAAAATGTTTCCGTCTTCACAGTAGTGTTTGAATATCAGGTCATTTAATCATCGATGAGAGAAATAATAAGTGTGCTCATTTTAGGAAATTAATGTATAAAGTTTATCACTTAAATTTTAACTAATTATTATTCTCTGGAATACGGTTTCCACCCTACTGCATATTACAAAAGTTCCACAGCGTGACGCTCTAAGGGAATTAAAGCTTGAGAGAAGAAGTGACGTTCCTAAGGTTTTGATTGAAACTAATCTAACTAATCAAACTAAACGCACGAAGCGTTCACGGAATATGCGGTCTTTAAGTAGCTCATTAAGGGTCAAGTACGTGGAATTGTTTTTATTTAATTCGTTCTTGTAAAGCGTTCCGCGAAACGTTGCGCGATCCACGCCCAGAGAGAGGACTCTTCCCGCCGCACGCCGAAATTATTGTACAGGCTGACTGAATATCAGCGAAACACACCCGCGGAGTAATTTATCTTCAGAGGTGACGTTGAGTTGCCCAAATACTCGCCGTCGTCAAAAGTTACCTGGTTGTTCAAAGTTTACTTGTTTATTTGTTGCTTAAGGGGTGACTTAGCGTTTACAGTGCACTTGGTCTGTTTTCTACTTAAAATGCATCTGACTCGTGTGTAGGTAATAAAGCCACGGTTTTAGTTCGTACTAACGACGGGGTTGCGGGAAGTATTACGTGCCGATTTTAATGGAACTTTATAGTTAGATGGAGGACCGAAAACTATTTGACTTATGTTTCACCACTTGCGTTAAATAATTAACTGTGAAGATTGTGTTTCGCTTATTAGAAATCCTGATTTTAACGTAATTTTTTTTCTCATTGTAGCTGGATTCGGTATTTGTTTTGTAATTAGTTGGTTTTCCTCAGGACCTAGAACAGTGATTCCCAACCTGTGGGCGGCGACGCCCAAGGGGGGCGCGAAGTGTTTTTTGAGGGGGTCGCCGCGGTTATTTTTAGTTGAGGATTTTTGGCACTTGTTTATTTTAATATGGTTACATCGCCATATTCTATTAAGGGGTAACACCACTCTAGAGGCAGCAAAAAAGACCTAAATTTGACAATTTATTTTGGGAGTATGACAAACGGAATAGAATTTCTTTCCAGAGGGTTTATTTAACACATATTGAAGTACGAAAAACAATTTTTCTATTGTCATTTTCATGCAAAATGGCGGCGACAGAGCCCGTCGTCGAAACCACTTCTTTCAAACTGGGAGGACGGATTTCTCGGAGACTATTGCATGGGTCGATTTGAAATTTTTACAGTAGCTTCACAACAATATTCTCTTTGGAAGTACGTAGCCGTTTTTTGATTGAATGTAAACTCTTTTTTTTATAAACAATTTAATGCTCGTGTTTAGGGCAAAGAATCAATTCATTTCTTAAAAAGTGCACCACTTCCACAAAAATTGATTAAACAAAAAACCCCTACGTACTTCCAAAGTCAATTGTATATAGATTATAAATTTTTTTTATTTTTTGTTCCCGGACTCATACATGCCGAGAAATCCGTCCTCCCGTGGCGGTGTTTTCGAAAAAGCTGTTTTCGACGACGAGCTCTGTCGCCGACAATTTGTATGAAAATGACAATAAAAAAATTGTTTTTCGCACTTCAATATGTGTTAAATAAACCCTCTGAAAAGAAATTCAATTCCGTTTGTCATACTCCCAAAATAAATTGTCAAATTTAGGTCTTTTTTCTGCCTCTAGAGTGGTGTTACCCCTTAATGATGTGACACTGATTTTTTATGAATGAACAAAAAGAAAAAGTTATACAATGAAATAATTCAATATATAAAATATCTTTAACTCTTCGTGGTCACACGGGGTGTATCGCACCCCAAGAGCAATTTTCGATTTGAAATGTGGCACCTTTATGTCTTCCAAAGGGGATTCATCGCGAAAAAAAAAAAATTTAAAAAAATCGGTTTTCTCCCACAACCGTGGAAAATCACTCATTTTCAGCTACAAATTTTATCATATCAAAATTTACATTGATAGAAAAATATTATTAGACCATGACTGTATAAGTATCACGAATGTACAATTATCACTGAAAAGTTAGAAGATTAAAAAATACGGAAATGCTAACTCAAAAAATGACGCTGGGGTACAGGGAACCCCGTGTGACCAATTTGAGATTATAAGGTGTGACCACGGAGGGTTAAGTATATTTAATATATTATTAATTTAAATTATATTCTGAAATACCTATTTCCAATTTCCTATTTTTTCGTTAACTTATTAAATTTACCTTACCTGTATGTGGGGCGGGGTCGCAGGTTCAAAAAAGGTTGGGGATCACTGACCCAGAAGGGTAAAAAAATATTCAAGGAAAGATTTTTCAATACAACTGTTTTACTAGCTTTTGAAGATGTAACTGACTTCTTCGGATTCGAGATGGGTTTTAAGATTCCAAGATAGAACTCCTGCTGCGAAACACGTGAATTTATTAATTTATAAGTGCTCGATCTAAAGAAGAAATTCTATATAATTAATTGGTTAAACATACTCAATTTGGAAATATAAAAATTAAAGCTAAAAATTATTAATTAGGTAGGTTACCTTCGTGTAATGGAACTGTAAACGAAAGTATTAGGGGTTTGAGTTGAAATAACTACGTACATATTTTGACGTTACAACATGATTGTTGCCTTGGAATAAACATTCATCAAAATGAGCACTGCCGAACCTTTTAAGTATATTCGCAGTTTGCGACAAATGATTGTGCGCGCATTTTTATGTAGCTTTAAAGTTTGTCCCAGTTTCGGTTACTTTGTTATAAGTCGAAAGGAGACCAGAGAATAAAATGTGTAACAGTGAATACTTGAAAGTCGTATAAAAGCAGACATACGTAAACAATAAGCTATACTCTCGTGTTTTCGGAGTCAACAACTGGTTTAAAGAAGTACATATTACAGTGATAAGAATTGTTTTACTAGTCTATTATAACTTGTTAAGAAATATTGCAATTTACTTTTACATAAACATTTATCAAAGATTTGACACTTGCAAAATTTTGTAGAACAAATACAGCTTACAAAATAATTCTAACAATATAGCACATCAATGTTGTTGATTGGTTTCAAGGAATTTTTTTAAAATTATTAAAATGAAAAACGTAAACATCTTAATAGACTTAAAATAAATGAGTACCACTTAGCGTTCCTAAATATATGTACAATTCTTCATGTTAGGGGTCGTCCTTAACCCTCGGTTGTCACACCCACTTTTAGAGCGTCGTTGTCACACCGGGTCAATTTCACCCTGCCAATTTTCAATCAGTTGTTATTTAAAAACTATTGGTGAAATTAAGTCTCAAAAATTCTGAGATAAAGTTTGAACATTGCAGAATATATGCCCATCGTTGGAAGTTGACATTTAAAGTGTCATCCTGCTTAAAAAAAAAAATTTGAAGCAATAAGAGTCCCGACAAAAAGTTTTTCGCTTAAACAATTGCAGAGTGAATTTGACCCAGTGTGACAACCGAGGGTTAAACTACGTAAGGCCTTTTGGGGGAGGGAGGGAGTCGCGAATTTATTACGTTTTCTTACGTAAATAATAATGAATCATATAAACCTTTAAAAGAATTTTAATATCTGAAAAACAAAATGTAAAAAATATTACTTACTGGGGGGGGGTGGGGGTGGAATATCGAATCTTTGGAATTCTTATACTGGGGGTGGGAGGGGGTAAGAATTCGCCAAAATTACCCTTACATAATTTTACAAATATAAAAACTTCCCTCTGTTTTTTACACAAAAGTTTATATTTTATATTATATATATACATAAAGTTTATATTTTATATTATATATTATATTAGTAGCAGAACTAAAATTATAGGAATTACAAGCAAAACTGACTATTTCGCTACAAAAATCACTGGCAACTTCGAAATATTTACAAAGTTATATTTGCACATCATTTGGTAAAAATGTGGCTTTAATTAGTAGTTAAGGGGACCTTCCGGTCTAGAGCCCAAAAAAATAGGTGATATTTAGGAATTAATTAAAGGAAAACTACTATATATAATTTAATGGGACTTTTTGCATTGTATTAAGTATGTCTTAAGTTATAGAAATATATTTTTTGTTTTATAATTAATTATCGCAGACGGCCCTGGGGAGTCGTTAAAGTCAAGGCGTCAAAAAATTGATCCAAATCGGTGGGACCTGTATCTCCAAAAGTTATTATCCGATTCGACTGAAACTTATTTTATTTCGAAGATTATACTTCTGGCTAGGGGGGGGGGGGGAACTAGAAAAAATTAAAAAAATGACATTTTTTTTAGAAAATAACGACACTTGAAGTTTGAAATCACTTTTCCCTGTACTTTTCGTCCTTTCAACGCCTTTGAAAATTATAAATTTTCAATTTTTTGTAATTTTTCTAGTTCCCCCTCTAGCCAGAAGTATATTCTTCAAAATAAAAGAAGGTTCAGTCGAATCGGATAATAATTTTTTGAGATACAGGTCCCACCGTTTTGAGAACACTGTTTCGAGAAAAACGCGTTTAAAGGTTTACGTGAGCGCCGAGTGCCCGGTTGTTGCCCATGCATTTGCCGCTACTCAAATGCCTATAACTTCTGGAATTTTACGAATTTCAACAAATCCTTTTAAACACGTATTCCTAAAAGGTTGAACATTCGACAAATGAAATAAAAAAAAATCGACTTTTAGACCGGAATGTCCCCTTAAAGGTTTACGTGAGCGCCGAGTGCCCGGTTGTTGCTCATGCATTTGCCGCTACTCAAATGCCTATAACTTCTGGAATTTTACGAATTTCAACAAATCCTTTTAAACACGTATTCCTAAAAGCTTGAACATTCGAAAAATGAAATAAAAAAAAATCGACTTTTAGACCGGAAGGTCCCCTTAATCGACTAAAGTGTACGATTAAATTAACGAAGGCAACTCTGTTGGGAAACCGTTCATTTTTGCAATTATATGCGTACAAATTTGAATAGAAATTCCTCTTATAGCAATTCTCGCTTATAAACGTTCTCCGTTGATAAGTTCTTAGAAGCGATGCTTCTCAACCCCGTTGAATAACCCGCGCAATTTTCCTTGATACGCGGCGAGTAGAGTCCCTCCGGGTCGCCGGCGTATTAGGAAATTCGAGTCGGTGCGGTAACTTTCCCTGGTTGGAGCACGAACCGAAGGGATAATGCGGAGGACGGTGATGCCGGGCGTCTAATAAAGTTTTTCGCACCCGGCAAAGTGACTTGCGACTGTGAGTTCCGCTGGACGACGTTTCCCAGATCGAGGGAAAAGAACAAAATACTCCTTCCGTGGTGTCTTTACACATTGAAGCTGTACGTGGCGCATTTAAATAACTGTCAAAGTACTTCCAACCCCCGCTTGGAATATATTTGAATGACAAGTGACACTCTAATAAGGGAGCGCGCGCGGATATGCGCGGTGTAAGCCCTCATTATGGAATTATAAAACGTGTTAAGTGATTCCAGGGCGACGCGACGCGACGCGATGCTTGTAACTCGGATGAAATTTTTGACATATTACGCATGTAAAACATCGTTGTGAAGTTCGGTAACGCGGGTTCCGCGTAACCCATTTACGTGGCGTATTTTATACGGAGAAGCGCGGGCTTTTGGTGACAATTTTTCCTGGTAGAAACCGACGGGATAAATTCGTGTTTCTCGAGTGAGACAAGCTGCTTTCTTGTCCGAAAGATGTGGAAATTTCGTGAAGGCCGATATATTTTGTTGCTTCCCAGATTCCGGTGGATCTAAACCGCGCCATGCCATGAAATAGTAAAGCTTAGATGGCCTTATTAGTTGAATTTTCCATAAATTCGAATTGTATCCTTGTAAATACGTGTGATGTTTCTACTAACAAGTAGAGCTATTGTTTTTGCCCGGGTATCCGGGTACCCGGGTACTCGAGTACCCGGTGAGACCCCGGGTAGAAAAAAATTACTCGGGTACCCGGGTACCCGTAGGATACCCGACTACCCGGGTACCCGTGCAATACCCGGATACCCGGGTAGACAAAAATTACCCGTGTGTCCATGAGATACCCGAGTAACTGAAGTGTGATGAGATAGTTGAGAATTTCGATTTGACAGCCGATCGTTTTTCGACTTTCGATCATTTTCGGCTAACCTCAGTAATGAACGGAATATGCTGTCAAATCGAAATTCACAACTATCTCATCACACTTCAGTTACTCGGGTATCTCATGGACACACGGGTAATTTTTGTCTACCCGGGTAGTCGGGTATCCTACGGGTACCCGGGTACCCGAGTAATTTTTTTCTACCCGGGGTCTCACCGGGTACTCGAGTACCCGGGCGGGCGGGTAGTAAGAGCTCTAAACAAGGGAAGTTTGGCAACCCGGAAATTCAGAATATTATGAAACTCGGTGTGCAAGTAGAGTAGTTCATCCGTAACGCAACTCTATTTTGCGTTGGTGGCATAATGCAATTTTTCGGGGTGAAATCACCCGTTGAAAAAAATGCGGAATTTTCTTATCCGTGGAATATCTCGGGAAGGGTGAGAGATATCGAAAAGAAGTTTAAACAAAAATTGCACCCTTTTGTTATATCTACAAAACCGCGCAAAAGTAATTTTGGGATTAAGGATTGGTGGTGGGGGTAACTTGAAAAATATGGATTTTTCGAAAATTATCTTCACGCAATTTTGTAGACACAAAAGTAAGATGCAACATTTGTTTATACTATTTTTCGATATCTCTCACCGCTCTCGAGATATTCCACGGAAAAGAAAATTCTGCATTTTTTTTCAAGGGGTGATTTCACCCCCAAAAATTGCATTATGGCACCAACGAAAAATAGGGTTGCGTTACGGATGAACTACTCTACTCGCACACCGAGTTTCATAATTTTCTGAATTACCGGGTTGCCAAACTTCCCTTGTAAGACGAAATTGAAGTGTGTAAAGAAACTTGTGAAAATTAAGAGGATATTATTATTTATCGTTTTAGTGATTCTGGAAAAATAATAAATCAATATGTCGTGATACGAAATTTGAGGGTTTCGAAACGTGATGCAATTTATATTATTGCGCGAATATTGTCAGCGTTATAATTCTGAAATTGGCTACAGTTACGAGCGAAACATTATTGGCGAACGACTGCTTTATGTGCGTGTCTTTTTAAAGTAATATTTATAAAGTTGTTTGTACGAGATGTACACTAATATTTTAACGCTAAAATTATCGGCGATTCGCGTGCAGCCATTTCTACCAGCGCGGTTAAAACGATAGGTTTTTGAGAAAACAAATAGGAAATTCGAGAGGAAAACGTTTCATTGGCATATTGCAATGAAAGTCACGGAAACTTTCAAAGAGTGCGCTATCATTTTGAATTACGTACACTCCTGGATAAGAAAATAACACTTAAGGGGACTAGGCAGTCAGATCGCTCGAAAATCAAGTATTTTTTGCGAATTAATTACAAGGAGATGAACAGAAATTGTGACTAGTACGTTTGGGTAATGTTTATTAATACTATAAACAGTAAAAAAGAAATGATTTGAATATTATATACATATGTATGACAGCGCTACAGTCGTCTGTATTGTAGGCGTTTTTTTTTTGGAGCCACTGTAATTTTGCAGTGATTCTGGCCGTAAGAAATTTAATTGTGAAATATCCACTGAAATTTATACTTTGCCCTGGCCCCTATTCTGCCCTGAACCTATTGAAAAAGAAAAAAAATCAAAATTATAAAAATGGTGGCAGCAAAACGGCAAATTTTAAAGAAACGTCATTTTTCGCCAGGGAAAAGAGCCATTCTATTTTTTTTTTTTTTTTGACAAACCAGGAGTTTGTACAGACTTATGCGTAGGTTCAGGTCGTAACTAGACATGTTTCATATATGCTGAATTTTTTTCAAATCGACTGATACCTCCGTTTTTTCCCAATCACTGCAAAACGAAGAGGAAATATGATTCCGAGAAAAACGCGCTTAAAGTTTCGAAAGAGGAATCTAGTCTACCTGCGTGCGCGCAGAAACGGTTTATGGCGCGCTCGACCTTTTCGGCTGTAAAATCCACAATTTTGCGAATTTTAACATAAACCAAACGGCATTTTAATCGGGAGAGGGGGTACTTTCGAAAAATGCAACAAAATAATCGAGTTTCTGATTGCCTAGTCCCCTTAAGGGGTCTCCCTACTTCGGCGGCTTGGAAAGGAGCGCGATATTTGGGATTTTTTTTAGAGAAACCCTGAAATTATATTAATTGAAAACTTTATGCCTATATTTCAACATATTTAGGCAACATTAAAAAAAAATTTAATTACACAATAACAGTATACATAAAACTTTAAACGCGTTTTTCTCAAAAAGGTGTTTTTCGAATTGGTTGGCATGATATTTCAAAAACCAATCACCCGATTTACTTCAAACTTGGCATATATCTTCAGTAGATACTAAAGGTTCAGTAGGTACTAAAACTAAGTCGGTTTTTGCGAAATTAGTATTTTGCGACTTAAAAAACCAGCGAATTTTTTGCAGAAATCGATGTCTGTGTTAGACGCCGCCATTTTTTTTTAACTTTTCAGTATTTCTCATTTAATTTACTCCAGATGATAGCCACACTCATGCAGATTACACGAATTTTTAAATTTTCTATTTGAGACAACTACAACGACTGATTTTATGCTAACCATGCGCATATAATTTTTGTAAGGCGCTCTATTTGAAGCACTATAACTCCGGATACAACCACTATTTTTGCATACAATTTTTTTTTTCGTATTCTCTAATGATTGACAAATAAAGCCACAAAGCGGGAAGCAAGTATATTTAATGGTTTTGGTTGAAAAATTTCCCAAAGTTCGCATCATTTTTCGTCCGCCAAGGTGTGGAGACCCCTTAAATACCATCATTAAGTTTTCATTATACCTATATTCAGAATTTTCTAAATTCAGTGAAATGCATGCAAGCATTACATGTAGCGGTATAATAAACACACGCAGACTGGTGTAGTGTGGTTATCTTTTATATTTATGGGGAAAAAATAGGAATTGGGAGCGACTAAATTATAGTAAGTACAGTAGGGTGGTCCTTATTTTTTAACTTTTAAATTTGTATTGTCTGACCCTCCTAAAATTTTCTATTCGACAAAATAACAATATCTGCGTGTTTTTTATTTGTATATTTTGATATACAAAGGTCGCTCAAGGACTTTATATTTCGCATGTACCACAAGTTTGGCGACTTCGACTTTCCATAATTGTCACTTGTCAATTTTAATGAAACGGGGCCCATATTTATATATGAGAATCCGAAACCATGCTTTTATCTGTGCCTGAATTTTAATGTTATACTCTCACTTAAAAGTTAATAAAATTATTTTGTTCTTATTGCAAAAATTTCTATCAATTTATACCAAACTAGTAATATTTCAATGCTATTCAGCGACCTTTAATCCTTAATATATATTAACAAAATTTTAGACGAAATTCTTTTAAACTATTTGGAAGCTTCTGAGAGGGTCAGAGGAAAAATTTAAAAACTTTAATTTTTTACCATACATATAAGGACCACCCTAAAGTACAGTTACGAAACTGAAACGTTTATTCAGTATTAAATGCGAAAAAAGCACAGCTGTACTGATAGTAATAATGTGCCGATCCTCCCTTGCTACAGAATACTCTGATCATTTAGTTTAGTAACGAACGATAGAAGTTTTGCATTATACTCCGTAATTAAAGGTTCCATTTTTCTCGAAGGTATTCTTCTGATTAGGGAGAGTTGCCAATATCGTACCGGTCACCTAAATCACACCTCATCAATTTCTCAAAAATTAATGAATATAAACGACGTCTGATAATAAAAATATGAAGTAAATGCGAAATAAGAAATAGAAACAAAGCCTTTCGAGCTTACACCATATTTTGTGCGTGCTACAAACATTTACAAAAATTCGGTATGATTGATGCAACTTTTTCCCAGTTTATTTTAGCTGATAATAATTAAACAATGCAACTTTCTCCTGTATTTTTGTATTTCTCTAAAAGCCGGTTTAATGTAGAATATTTTAAATTAATTTTAAGTACATATTACATTCATTATAAAGTTTAAATTGATATTTATAAATAAATTGATCACGTTTCCTAAATCGTACCAGTAGGATGTGATTCATATACATATGTATATGTAACTATATAATAATCATTACTTTACGTTGAATAGTTTCTCCTCTATTTGTTATTGACACTATTTTTAGTGGAGGTACGATTTAGGAGACCACTTGCCTAAATCGTACCTTTTACAGTATGTGACAAAAAGATTAATAACAAATTAATTTGTTCAGAACAAAAGGTTAAGCGTGCAATAGTGGGTGCCTAAAAGATCAAGCTACAATATCCAATAGTCATTTGCGTTCAAATTAGTACCAAATAGGAAATATAACTTAAAATGTCTTAAGGCAGGATACCACCTTTGCACTTAAAAAAAATTGAAATTTTTTTTTGTTCTCAAAGTACTCTTTCAAGTGTATAGAATCGAAATTCATTCATTAGAAAGGTGGCCGGAACCTTTTTCTTGTGTAAAAACCGGATTGGAGCAGATATATAAATCTATATAAAACTTTAAACGCGTTTTTCTCGAAACGATGTTTTCCAAATCAGCGTGTCAGATTACTCCTACAATTTTCATCGGATTGACTTGAAACTTTGCACAATTCTTCCGATTGGTGTAATCTAACGATGTACGTAGGACTTTTGCTGTAGCGTTGTTATTTTTCTTTTGGTGCGCAATTTTATAAATTTTTTTAAACTTTTTTACCCTAAAAAATTGACCTTTTCGTTAAAATGGCTGCCATTTTCTTAAAAATCGAAATTTTGTAAAATCCCTACGTACAGCATTGAACAATATTGTTGTTAATAGGGACATTCTTTGGTTTCTTTTCTAAGAGCCACGTACAGAGCGGAATTTGACACGCCGTCTAACGATGTTTCTCCAAAGGAGTGTATTTTGGCGCCACCTACAAGAGATTATTTTTTACTTTTTCAGTTTCAAAAAATGTGTAATTACAGATTAAAGTTACATTAATGAATGACTGAAACCGATTTTGTTTCTGCGCATTCTTCGTATGCAAAAAAAAATCATGAAAAACGCCTCCAAAATCGCAGTCAAAGGTGGTATCCTGCCTTAATGTTTTCAAACTTATAAAGCTTCTAGTCCCTACTTAATACGCTCGTGTGAACTGTTTCCAATAATTTTCGATGATATGCAAATCGTGGAATGACACTTGCCAATCTAAAAATAGGATGTTCTTGCGTGAAGGATTTTCATTGACTTTAGCAGTGTGGGCGGATCCATCATATTGAAACATGGTATTCGTTATAGCAATGTGTCCTGCATACTTCGTTAATCATTGCCGATACTCGTCCGAATCATGACGAGCCCGCCACTTATTGGACGACATATTTTCGTTAATTCCCCCCATTGTGCACGATGATACGAATAATGAAAGAGGATCGTTGGAAAATTTTTAACCTTTAAATCTGAGGTGTTCTGCAAGTCTACAACTACTGTATATGTAACTAGCTTCACTACTCGGCTTCGCTCGAAATTTAGATTTTGATTTTATAAAAAAAAATTTATTTCTTTTTTTGGTTTGGGTTAGTAAATTCGAGTTTAGCGTTCGAAAGTTTTTAGGCGACAGACAAACACGAGCTATTCCCAGGGCCGTCTTAACAAATTTGAGCGCCCTGGGCTAAAAAATTTTGGCGCCCTAGTTGCCAAGGGTGCAATTTCTTCGAAATCGGTGCAAGGAAGTACATTACAACCCCGAGTCTCCACCAAGGCAAATGCGCCCCCCGCCTGCCCCCGCCAAACAAAACTTTTCGTTCAGTGTTTTCAGCATTCTCGAGAAAAATAATAGGAATATCTGCTCACCATATAAAAGATTAGCAATAGTGAGCAGATATTCCTATTATTTTTCTCGAGAATGCTGAAAACACTGAACGAAAAGTTTGTTTTGTTGCATCGAATATAAATACTTTTCTACGCTAGGCGATTGTTTTGAAAACGCGTGCGTGCGGACTGACCACGGGATCCGTGCAGTTCCAAGCGGTGTGCACTGTCGTAAGTTTTATTTTTTTGTTGACCGTTCCCGAAATCTCT
Source organism: Andrena praecox (assembly GCA_963932275.1). Lineage (NCBI taxonomy): Eukaryota > Metazoa > Arthropoda > Insecta > Hymenoptera > Andrenidae > Andrena > Andrena praecox. Next base: position 41,954,126 of record OZ010731.1, read on the forward strand.
CCACTTTTTTGAAAAAACGCATTTATTAGCTAAAGGCTCAACGAATCGTATGGTATTTTTTTCAAGCCGGATCGTGGGTGGGAACGACGTCAAATCGCGATTTGAAACTTTGACATCGATTATTGTTAAGTTTATTAACAATAAACAAAATATTCTATATACGGGTTGAGAAAGCATTCCTTCAGCTTGAAAATGAGCCCAAGACGGAGGCATTATCTTTAAAAATCACCGAGATATTACAGTTCAACTGATGACGCGTCAGCCGATTATGTTTCAATTTTTAAAACTTTAACATTAAATATTTCGAAAACTATTTGACGTAGGCCTTTAAAATTCAGTATGCTTTGTTTTTGCAAGGTTGTCGACAAATGCTGTAATTTTGAAGAGAATCGGTGAAACTAAATTTTTCACCTATCCGTTTTGACGTGGAATAGCTCAATATAACTGCAGTAGGTATACGACGAAAATGTCCAGGTTTAATTATCAAGAAATCTATTAACAAATTACTCTCCAGCTTCGCTTAACCGATATTGCCACTTTGGGAGACTGATGAATTTTATTTTCTTTCTTTTTACGCTTGAATTCTGTAAATTTGTTTTTTGCCTAACTTTTTTCCATGTCTCATCGTTCCAATTCCAAACACTTTTAATGAGACTGCAGTATTACTACACAATTCGAAATCGAAGAAAATATTGCAAATAGGTAGCTACTGTGAGAAATATTTAAGCTGTCATTTCGCCTTCCCTATTTCGTAATTTTTTTTTTTTAGACTCAAGGAATAACTGCAAAGCTTCAATTCGCAAGTGTATATTTACCACTTCGGCGTAACGTTTCCACAGAATTCATTGAATATAGAAAATTCTGACTACATGTGTATACCTGCGAATAGGGTCAGGTATAATAAAAGCCTATTGGCTGTACTTCGCCTTTTACGTAAGCTTGTACAACTGTCGGCACATGCTGTATAACCTGGATATGCTGAGTAATAAAGAGCTTGAATAATAATAACAATAATAATAATGATGGCACATATTTGCTGTTTTTTGTGGATGAGTGTAAATAGGCGCATCATATTTTACAGGTTTTGTTATTGCAAGACCTGCAAAACTTACATAGAATTCACCAAGTGAACATACTATTCCTGTCATGCCAGTGGCCGTGGTAAACATTCGGTAGAATGAAAAGCATAACATGCGTGGCAGTCTAATCAGTCTGGTGAGAAATTGCAGTATACGAAGCGTCTTTCTCTGGTTATGAAGGGCGACAGTGACGAATTAGAATCAGAACTTTGTGAGGAAATTCACGGCACTGGTTTGCCAAAGTCAACACGAAACTCTACCAGTAATTACTGTATCTTTTATATTATTTCTGATCATCTAATGTCTTATTTAATAAAGACACGAATTACACTATTTGTTTCCGTGTGATTTTTTCACAATTCATTTTAAGGTCTTTTTCGATGTTGTGTGACTTTTGTCGTAAACGGCTTAGTGTGGCAGCTGTTTTTTTTCTCGCGAATTTAATGACAATTCAACAATAATTTAATGTATGTTTCGTTACCGAATGTAATAATTTGACGTTATATTCGGCCACTGAATGTGAGTTGGATGTTTGGGGTCGTGTGATCCCTCTCTAGTGGGGTAAATTGATTCCAGGAATCCCAGGTGCGCGAAAAAATTTGAGTCTATGAAGCTGATTTGGTTTTCTTATGTTTGTTAGTTGACTTTAAGTATTTCTGTTAATTGATTATGTACCAATGATTATCTAAGATTTGATTTTTTTAAAAGATTGTTTTAATTTATTATGTTCGCATATTTTGTGATTGAGTTTAATTTCTGTTTTTATTTAAATAAATCAATGCTTTTTAATGTTCGTTTTATTTACAATCAGTTGGTATAAAATGATCCTAGTATGCCTTCACAAAGATGCGAATAAAAAATATAATTGATCAGGTAGCTAAATTTGATCTAAGCCAATAATAAGGTAGATAAACAAACTCACAAAAACTACTTTACTTTTATTTAAATAATCTGCATTTGTATTTTTTATATGAATTATGCATTAAGCGGATCGTTTTAGACACCTCTCACCTACTACCCCCAAAAAATTGTCACTTAACCGAGTAATGTAATAATTTTCCTATTTGTTAAGATTCACGTATCATGACTATTACGTCTCAATTATATTTCTACGCAAGATGATTTAAAATACTACGGTGAAAGTAGTTCTCCGTTGAAAATGTCTCCTCTTATTATTTATTGTCAATATACTAAACCGCTGTTCTATGTAGAAAATTGATAAAAATGTTTATAGTACTCTTAATAAAATATTCTCTGCATTGATTAGAAAAAATACTTTATTATTTTAACCCTCTAGGGACGAGTGGGACTCCAGAGTCCCATTCAGATTAACACATTTTTATTTACGTTCCATCAATAAGATCGAGATTTGATAGGTATAGTGACCTTTAGTAGGCAGAGAATAAACTGTTGTACCATCAGAACCCGAAATTAAACTTTTTTTTGTTATAAACAAATTAAAAAAAAAAAATTAACGAGTAGCTTCCAAATCCGAAGTATAAAATAGACTATTTTAACGCTCAAAAAAATTCTACGTTAAGTTTAAAACATCCCCGTCCCTAGAGGGTTAAAGCATTAGTGTTTTATTTGTATATTTGCCTGCTATATTATATTTTCTTGAATTCAATCTTACGGTAATATAATATTCGATGTTAATAAACATTGTGTCAAAGAACAAGCCTCTGCTTCAATTTATTTCTTCGTAATTACTTAATTGAAACAGAATAATTTCATTTAAAACGTACAATTTCGGTAGAAACGAGTAACTCTCCAAGTATATAAATTAATATATACGAAGTCATGAATATTCATAATGGCGAAGATTTCCCAACGAAATTCCCATAAACCGGGCCGAAGTTCTATCGAATCACAACCGATGCGTTTGTTGGAATTACATAAAAAGTAAAACGATGCTGTGAATGTCCTTTAAAGCTGGGAATGAAGTTAGCTGGCAAGGAAGAGAACCGCGAAGGTTCATGCAATTAATCACTTGGCGGTTTTATTCAATTATGTCTTGCCGCGACCCCGGAGTGCCAGTGGAACGCGGGTGGTAGGATGAGGATTTAGGATGGTTGGCGACAATGGCGCCGGTCGAAAGGAAAGTTGGAAGCGAAGGAAGAAGCAACGGAAGCCGCGGTAGAGTGGTATTTGATTTGTAAGTGATGGCATAACAGCGATAGAGTTACAGTGTAAGGTTCTCGGGAGAGGTGCATCAATCATCGCCGATAAAATCTATCAGAACCGTCGATTCACCTATTCAATATGCCGTTAGCATATTTGGCATTATATCCCGTGTTATCGAGAGAAATGATGGAATGAAAATCGCGAAGAAAGCGAAAGAAAAAGAAGAACGTAGCAAAGCTAAGGGAAGCCCAGTGCATATCAAATTTCGTTCTTATCATTCGCGCTTTGTTCACATTAGGGCTGGGACTATTCGAATAATTTAATATTCGAATATTTTACAAGTATTCGAATGCTACGAATAAACATCGAATATTCGAGTATTCCAATGTTATTATTCAAATATTTAAGTATTTAAATACTATTCGAATATTTCAGTATTCGAATATTTCAGTATTCGAGTATTTCAGTATTCGAATAATTCAGTATTCGAATAATTCAGTATTCGAATAATTCAGTATTCGAATAATTCAGTATTCGAATAATTCAGTATTCGAATAATTCAGTATTCGAGTATTTCAGTATTCGAATAATTCAGTATTCGAATATTTCAGTATTCGAATATTTCAGTATTCGAATATTTCAGTATTCGAATATTTCAGTATTCGAATATTTCAGTATTCGAATATTTCAGTATTCGAATATTTCAGTATTCGAATATTTCAGTAGCTAACGAACTCACAACTGAAACTAAACAAAAGGCTTGTAAAACATATGGACCTAAAGAACTTGATTTATAATTCACCCCATACTATTCGAATTCATCAGTATTCGAATACTGATGTATATTCGAATAGTATTCGAATACTTAAATATTCGAATAGTATTTGGATACTTGGATATTCGAATTATATTCGCCAAATAATTGAGCAACTGAAGTATTCGAATACCGAAAAATTCGACAAATAGTCCCAGCCCTAGTTCACATGGTACTGAGGAGTGGACAAGTGGTATACGCTAAAAATCCGCGCACGTACCTGTCGTCTGGCGAAAAAAAAATTCTGTTTCTTTAGACAGTACCTTTCAACTCCTTGTTCTTCGCGCACTTATGGAAGTTCGCAAGCCAGAGTTCCGCAAGTTCGTACGAACAGAAGGATCGCAGCCGGAGATCGTCGGTCTGCTTCACGATATGCCCAAGTTTTCTGACTCCATTGGGTTTACTTACCTGGCCAACTTTTCTTCACTATCGGTCTTTCCACCGAGGCCATGCCTTATATCTTTCATCGATACTTCCTCTTCCACGATTGGAAAAATCTTTGGCGGGTGGCCGCAGGTGACAAGCATTGTTGTCTGTACTTTCAACACACTTTGAATAACTGTTGGAATCCAACACGAATCTTTTTCGAAAGGGAAGTGAAATATTGACACGAGGGAATGAAATTTTTGAATTTTCAGGCTACAGAACTTCTAATACAAATTGTATTTATTTTACCTTTTCGGGTCATATATAGGTACTTTAACACTATGTATTGTTTCGATTAAAATTCTTAATTCTAATAAGTACAATTTCAAAAATGTTTTTTACAATATGAATATTTTAATTTTCTCATTTGATTGATAATACATTTTTTATGCTCTTCTCCGCCTCAGTTATTTAAATAAATTTGATTCACTGGGAATTATGAAATTTTGTTAATCAGAAGCATCAAATTATGCTTCTTTTTTAAATGAGCCTCCAGAAAAAAGGAGCAGGACGCGCTAGTAATAATTGCGAGTAAGTCCATTGTTTAAGAAATTCCATATCTCTGCGTTCTTAGTAAAGTTTATTCATTGCAGATCCATGTTATTAAAAGAACAGTTCGTAAAAGTAGCAAACAGAGCCTTCTTGTTATTTACACGTAATAAAAGCTTAAATGCTGATTCGAGGTTATTCTGTATCACAAACGTACCGCTATATTTGTTAAGATCATATTTACCGTAATAAATAATGAACGAATTTTTTTTGTCAGAATTAAACTGGTTGGAAATTAACAAACGTTATAATTATGTAATATAAAATGCAAGAGACGAGGATAAAAAATAGCAGTAAAAAATTCAATATGAGGAGTTTCATAATAGCTTTTTCAAATATATACATTTCACAATTTCTTTCATTCTGAATTGAAAATTTCACAATTGAAATTGTTTCACACTCAACTGTAATGTTCCTGATTTCTCAATATTTTTCGTTTCTCGAGAAATGTAAAAATATTATAAAATTTATACTTTTCGTATAATATTGATAATATTTATCAAAAACGCAAGAAAATATTATTCCTGCCTAATTTGCACAAAATTTGTGTAAATGAGAAAACAGATATTAAATATGATTGACTTTTTAAGTTTTTTTTAATATGATTGAATTTGTGCAAGGCGAATAATTACTTTTTGTCTTAAAATAGTTTTTTAAAAAGCACAATGCGTCTATGTAGCGTCAGCTAATCTACTTTTTTGTGACAAAATCTGCAGCTAATAGAAAAATTTATTTTGTTTTGAGTGGATGTTGCGTATGTAAAGAATTCAAAAGTTGTTGTAAAATAGGTGTCTTTTTCCAGTGGACTCAAATATATGAAATTCCGTTGTTAAAATTCGGAATTTATCTTCTTGGTTGACACTAAATTCTTGGAGGTTATCTACCATTGCTAACTCCAAAATTATTTTCTTAATGGTGATTCTACATTAGGAAGATATTCTTTTCGATATTTCTTCTTTAACAGCAATAAGAAACTCATTACTCAACTCAGTACTCAGTTTTTCTACATTTTTAAATGGAAACTTAAGAGCACCTTCAGCAGTTAATAACGTAGAATCTTCTTTACTGAAATTCTAATGCCACTAATAAAATTTCAGCAATTTTAATTGATTTCAGTCACTGCTTTTTTAATGGATTCCTCGCTCTCATAAATCGCAACGAACACAAAAACACCAAACTCATTATCTCACTTCGAAATGCATTGCTAACATTTATTATAAATTGTTGACGTATTTATACGTCCGCGACTAACTAGTAATACACAATTTGAGCTAACTGAAAATCCATTTCCGAAAAAAAAAGAGATTTATAATAATTTTCCTAGACTCAAATTTCTCGAGAACTGAGAAATAAGCAATCATTAAATTTCCCGAGAGATTCTCGAGAAGTAACGCTACTCAACTGTGATTTTGCGTATTCGAAAGTCAAGTATAATGTTATTAATGTTGCAGAATGACGGAGTTTGCATCACGAATGACCACCAATGAAGCAACTTTCGGTGGGAATTGAGCCACATGACTATCAAATACCAACTGTTAATTCCGCGAACATTCGTCGAATAGTGGGCAGACACAGCCAATTCGTGAACAGTAGGAGTGAAATCTTTCGACGAGTCAAGCGTCGGGTGATATGAGTGAATGCAGGATCCTGCGTGACGTTAAACGATTGAGTTACGATCTCGTCGAAACAAATACTGTCGATTAACAGGCACGCGATACGCGGGAAACGCGATTAAAACGTGGTGCATCTTTTGGCCCGTGCACGAAGGAACCAACAGATTTGTGCAATTGTGTGAAAAGTGGGTGGAAGAATAGCACAAGACGGATTGAAAGCGGAAACGGAGGCAGAAAAATGCAGTGTCACGTCCTCGCCGCTCTCATCGGCCTGTTCAGTGTCGTCCATGCTCAAGGTAAGTGTAACCCCCATTGGTTCCCCTGCAAATTGTTTCTTTTCAGATTTCGAATCGTAAGCTATAGGTTCCAATAGTTCAGGTACATGTTTCCCACCTCTCATCTACCCGTTTTCGGCGCGGTCGGTTCAACGCGAACGAGTTGCTTTCATTCTTATCGAAGATCGCATCAGCCACCTGCTGTTTAGAATAGACAGTGTCATCATTCGCGTGGATGGATCTAGGTGTAGATACACATCGACATGGGGGGGCCGTAAAACGACACTATGTACGTTTTATCATACACGTGTGGCCGGAACCGGACCTCCACGCGCATACGTTGAGTATGGCTGAGCGCGCGCGAATAACGCATGCGGAGGGGTCCAAATTGCCGCCTGTCATTCTTCACGTGCTTCTGTGCTTAGCTCGCTCTGCATTCCGAAACATCACGTCGAAGGAAATTGCAAGCGTGTATATACTCAAGGGATAAGGGATTCGTTACGCGCAACACCGGGCTAGTTTGCACAGCAGCAAGGTCGTGTAATCGGTAGCATGGTAAAAATACTTTGGATATTGGGACAAGGAAGGTGACGGAAGTATTACGAGACAAGGACCTCGGCCTCTTTCAAGATCAAAGAATCTTGATCTTTTTATTCGCCAATTGGGACCGGTGCTCGGTACTGAAATAGGTCTATTTCCTCGATTGCTGAGCAACTTTTCCGATCTTGCCGCGTAGTTAGGTTGACCATACCTAATATCGCCTAGCGAAAGTTAAATCGCTGTCAATTGAATAATAATTGATATTTTTGCATGCAATTCGCTTTAAAGTAATGAGAAATTATTCATCTTTCGTGTAGCATAAGTTAGAATCGTTGAAATCTACAAATTTTGAGTTAGGAATTCGAAAACGTAAGACATGCAAAAATCGGGTCCTGAAAAAAGTGTAGCTAATATCACTTACTCAAGAAATATTGATTAATTCATGTGTATATGAGTTTTTAAAGTCATTTTCACATGTGCTTTTATTATTTCTTGCTCTACAAATGTTTTTTTATCAATCTTTTGATTTTATTTTATTACAAAAATATAGGAATAGGATTTTTAAAATGTTTTAGTTTTTACGTTCGGATGTACATTATTATTTAACATGGGCGATATTAGGTACGGTCACCCTAGAAACTTTTACAAAACTGTTTACATCTCTTCCGGATGAATAGTCATTTTTTACAGGAATGCTCGGGAGTAACAAAACTTTGTTAATAACGCCTGTGGTAAATGTCGTGTTATTAGCTTCAGAGGCAATAGAAGTTAATAAATTCATAATCACAATTTAACACTCTTTCGAAGTTTAACATATAAAATGCAGCATAAAAATCCAAACCCATCCTTCATGATTAAAACGAAAAAAAGAACGATGTCCATATGTACATTTAATAGTTGCGAAGATAAAAATACATATGCGAAGGCGGTTTTCGTAAAAATCGGCAAAAACTGGGAATCTTGAAGACTTGTGTTCTTTAAACAATTTCGAAACTAGAAAAATTATGGCTTAGCCCCCCCCCCCCTATTTCCATATGGACTAGAATATATTTAAATATCATGAAAATCCCAGACATGCAGGATTTGAGAAAAGTATCTCATCTGCTTCTACGGTCCACTCTGAGCGCAATGTACCCCAAACTCTGGGTATTGTGTGGAAGAAAACCGACAACGGGCAGGCCATGAGCGTTCGCTGGTATTCGCGAGTCGGGCCGAATGCGTCGAGTAACTACGAATGACACGTCCACACCAGCATATGCGTTCACGCTCGCCCTGTCTATATACGATTCCATATAAGAGTAGACCTATGCCCCTACCGAGTTGCAACCGATCTGCGCAGCTCCTACTACTGCCTGCGCACGTGATTGGTCGTAGTGCTTCCTCTGCCTCCTCAAAGTCTACTCTTAAGTGGAATTCAGTATAGAGCCCGTTTCACACGTCCACATTAGAATATTTCTCCGCACTCAGCCTACTCGCCGTATACGGATTCAGGTCAGGACGAGGCCTGGGACTATTCGAATATTTTACAAGTATTCGAATTCTACGAATAAACTTCGAATATTTGAGTATTCGAATGCTACGAATACACTTCGAATATTTGAGTATTCGAATGCTACGAATAAACTTCTAATATTTGAGTATTCGAATGTTATTATTCAAATATTTAAGTATTCGAATACGATTCGAATATTTCAGTATTCGAATATATTAATATTCGAATATATTAATATTCGAATATTTCATTATTCGAATATTTCAGTATTCGAATATTTCAGTATTGGAATATTTCAGTATTCGAATGTTTCAGTATTCGAATATTTCATTATTCGAATATTTCAGTACTCGAATATTTCAGTACTCGAATATTTCAGTACTCGAATATTTCAGTACTCGAATATTTCAGTATTCGAATATTTCAGAATTTGAATATTTCAGTATTCGAATATTTCAGTATTCGAATATTTCAGTATTGGAATATTTCAGTATTCGAATGTTTCAATATTCGAATGTTTCAGTATTCGAATGTTTCAGTATTCGAATGTTTCAGTATTCGAATGTTTCAGTATTCGAATATTTCATTATTCGAATATTTCATTATTCGAATATTTCAGTACTCGAATATTTCAGTACTCGAATATTTCAGTATTCGAATATTTCAGTATTCGAATATTTCAGTATTCGAATATTTCAGTATTCGAATATTTCAGTATTCGAATATTTCAGTATTCGAATATTTCAGTATTCGAATACTGACCCACTTCAACATATCCGATCGACTTGAAACTTTGCACACATACATAGTTCAATTTTTGGTTAAAATTAACTTACAAGATTTCAACCTGACAAACTAACGAACTCACAACTGAAAGTAAATAAAGGCTTTTAAAAAAATGGACCTAAAGAATTTGATTTATAATTCACACCATACTATTCGAATACTGATGTATATTCGAATAGTATTCGAATACTGATGTATATTCGAATAGTATTCGAATACTGATGTATATTCGAATAGTATTCGAATACTGATGTATATTCGAATAGTATTCGAATACTGATGTATATTCGAATAGTATTCGAATACTGATGTATATTCGAATAGTATTCGAATACTGATGTATATTCGAATAGTATTCGAATACATAAATATTCGAATAGTATTTGGATACTTGGATATTCGAATTATATTCGCCAAATAATTGAGCAACTGAAGTATTCGAATATTCGAATACCGAAAAATTTGACAAATAGTCCCAGCCCTAGTCAGGACCCGGCTGTAGGTACCTACTGTATCCTGTAGCACACGACGAGTTAGGAATATCAACTTTGTGTCTACATATTTTTGATCTGAACATCTTACAATTTACAACCTACTCTAAACGTCTTGTAGATGTACATACAAGATGGTATGTACATAGGTATGTAGGCACTTGTTGATGGCGTTTTGATAATTCTTTTAACAGACATTTCTAAAAAGTTTCGAATGTAGTTACATACATTTATTGATGGAACTATTCATTATTGCAGTTTTCTGTTGTACGTTTGATATTATTTACTTCCATTACATTTATTCGTATAAATATATGTATCTACGTATGGTATAGGTTTGAAAATATGAAAATTAGCAATGTATTCAATATTGTATCATCTTACAGTGATTGATTAATACTGAAAATAAATATTTTAAATTACAGTCATCATACAGGATAAAATTGTTGGAATGTTACATTTATTCAGTTTTTAAACCTGACGATCTTATCGTGCAAATTAAGCAATTTGGCTAATTTCAGTAAAATCATATCATGCGTGTGTGAAATGTGAAAATATAAATGGTTCGTTTCGATGGTATTCGACTGCACGTATCATTCATATCATTCATTGAAGTTAAAGAATCTGAAATACGACGAATAGATTTTGGAACCCTTTCAGAAAGTTTCCCCCCAACCTACCATTTGCGCGATGAGCTCGTCGAGTTCGCAGAAATTTCGGAGTTCGTGACGGGTTATTACGTCGCAATGAATGTAATGATTTCCGGTACGAAGTTCGTCAGAAGATGAAATATGCCGCGAGATATACAAGGTGCTTCATAAGAACAGTTACAAAATGTACAGGTTGGTAGAACTCATTGAAATAAACAAGACAAGTCTTACAATTAGTAAATATACTTTTGGAAATTAATCAGTTCTGAGACAATTCAAATCTTCAGTTCGTAAGCGAAGCTTTATTCGATTACACATATTGTACGTAACACATTACACTTTTTATACCAAACACCCAAAGTGATGACCACTTGTTTCAATGCGCACTGGTGTAAATGATAGCATCTTATGAAAGGTGACATTTACGATGAAAATAAATCAAGCGAGGGGAACTACATATACTATGAATAAGTTAAAACGTAACATTATAAATTATCAAGTATTCTACACCTACTTATTTCAATCATTTGTAATTTAATATCTCTGAAACTGTCAATTTCCGGACATACTGCTCATTTGCTGCAACAACTCAAAATTCACAATTTTTGGGGAAACGGGTTCGAAAGTTTTGTTAGACAACAACCGCTTTTTCTATACTAATAACTCAAATACTGTAAATTTTGAGTTGTGTCGTTGTTGCAGCAAATTAGCGATATGTTCACTAACCATAAGACGTTCTTTGTTTTTTTTTTCATTGAGTTCTACCAGTCTGCATATTTTGTACCTTTCCTTATGGACCAACCTGTATATGTACCTGATAGTGTGAGAGTCAACTCTATTACCGTTCGAATTTTCTCTTTTAATTGAATTTAGTGCGTTCCACCTGATGGGAATTCCAATTACGATCATACCTACACGATTATAAGCAGGGCCGGCCTTCCCTATAAAGGGGCCCCGATGCAAAAATTATTTCGGGCTCCAAAACCATTTCTCAACGGTAACAAAGCATAACATCTTATCACAAAAAAGCCTAATTATAACTATAATAATGAAAATAAAAGAAATAAACAAATAAATGTTAACGTATTTAAATATATGACTTTTTTTATTGCCATGTCAATAATAATATTTGATTATTATATTAGAAATTATATTCTAATTTCTTTTTTGACAGTCCTCGCATACCATGAAAAAATTTTTCTCCTCTTTTTTTCTCTTTTCTTCATTTTTCCTTTTTCTGGGGCCCCTGTACAGATCACGTGCCTTGGACCCCCTGTGATCGGCCCTGATTATAAGTTGTATCAGCTTCCACAAACTTTTTTAATTTTGACATAATCTTAAATTTATTATTTTAATTATTATGTAATAAGTAACATATAAAATGTGCTCTCTTATCATTTTAGACGTAAAAATACTTTTTTATTGTTTCAAAAACCTTAGATAAGCTAAATAAGAAAATAACATTAAACTTGCAGTCACAGTTACATGAATATTATGCAGGCCGCCCTATTTAACTCATCACGCTAAATATTTTCATCGTTTTTAGTGGTATTAAAAAATGATTCAGAAAGGAAATGTTTGAGTGACATGAGACTTTTTTTTCAAAAACGTGTTGGAGATTTCAAAATAATCCATGCGTCTTTGACTTATTTCTTTGAGAAACTATTACAGATTGCATACACACAAGTATTCCAATAACACTTATAAAGATAAAAGTAGTTACGCATCCTTAATGAGCGTCAAACTAAAATACGATGAAACAAAAATATCGTGTCTCACATGAGATTTTATTTTCCATTATTATAATTCTTTTATTCCCATTATTTACATTTTGTTGTCGCTGAGATTATTGTCTCGTAATGGAAAATTCGCATGTAAAATCTCAACGTGGATTGGCACATTAACCGAAATTCATGCCCGGTTATACATCCCTCAATGACCTATAACCGTAATGAGAGATGAGAGAAATTCTGACCGCAATAGTGAGAAGATGTACAAGGTAACCAAAGCGCCCGACCGATTGCATTTCGGCCGGGAATATAGATCGAATTTCGTTCGGATATATAGATGTCTTCACCATATTTCTAACCGAAATGAGCGAAACTCCGACCGTAATTCTGAGAGGAACGGAGAAACGGTTACACGTCGGTTGGTCGGATCTTGAGTTCGGTTCGACTTGGAGCTGAATAGGCCGGGAAGGTAAGGTATGCTGTTCCTGTCGCTCACATTGTTTGTCACTCTCGTGACTGGCATGTTGAAAGCAGACTTTTGCAGTTTTATTAGCATTAACCCTTTACTTTTGAAAAAAACTTTTGCAGTATCAGCGACTAACAACTGCATCAACTACTTCTATACCTACTTCTAAAAATGGAGTGTTGTTCTCTGCAAAACAAATTCTGTCTGTAACTTGTTTATTTATAAATAAATATTTTATTTATACAAATATAAATTATTAATAATGAAAACTATTTATAAAAATAATAGTTGGTATTAGAAATAGTATAAAAATAATATTTCATTTATATAAATATTCAAAGTATTTATAAAATTATTTATTATAATATATAAGCTTTAATACATTGATACAAAAAATTCGTTTTTTTTATAAATTAAATTAATAAAAAACAAACAAATTGTGTCACATATTTTAATCGACCATATTTCTACTTATTTCTCATGAACTGATGAATTCTGATTGGCCATATTTCTAACTCTCAAGAATTTCAGTTGCCCGTTTTGCAATATCCCACGAATTTCGGTTAACCGTACTTCTGACAATGAGAGATATTCTCTCTTAAATTTCGGTTGAGAGGAAATTCTTGACCGATTGTCGCTCGCCAATTCCGGTTGAGACGACCGACCGTAGGTAAATGCCATTTCGGTCATCTCACTGACCGTGACCGTGAGTGTAACCGAAATTATTTCGGGCTCGACTGCCTGGGAAATGTACACCACCCTTTGATTTTCTAAGCCCTAAACGGTGAATATAGTTAACTTCAGCAAACTTAATAAAATGTGGGTACACCATTGAAATTGCATAGAAAGTAGGTGTTCGAGTGGGTTCTATTTTATTTAAACTAGAATTTCATCATTTTTGCGTCGTAAACGATATTATTAGCAACGTTATATGGTTTTATTGATGAACAAAAATACATATATGTAAGTACTATTACTGCTTCGCTTAGCAATAATTGCTAATTTAATTGTAATTAATAGAGCGAATTTCACCATCTTGGTTACTGATATTATCTATGTGAAGTGCTGCCATCATAACGGTAGAACAGTGAATGTAGAGAAGTCCCAATCTGTTTACGAATGGTGTCTAAAACGATCCCTCGGGGTGAAATGATTCCTGGCTGTTCTGCGGCTATCAGTGGTGCTATTTCGTAATATCGATGTAGAAAAGTTCAGCCCGCACTTACGTCAAGTGTCGCACGAAGTGCCATGTAAATACCAGCGCTGTGTGTGTTATAAATAAGAAAAAATCAAAATTACTGCCTTTTATCTAAGGTAAGGTCTTTTTCAATGTTGTGTAACTTTTGTGATGAACGACTTAGTGTGGCAGCTGTTTTTTCGCGGATTTAATGACAATTCAACAATAATTTAATGTATGTTTCGTTACCGGATGTGTCGAATCAGGTACCCCCATAGAATAAGAGTGGGCCCAGAGCGTTTTCAAAAATTCGAAACCGTTTTCGAAAAAAATTGGAAAAACCAATTTTTAGGCTAGCCCCCCATTTTGAAAACATCGTTTTCCGCGGCTGTACTGCATTGTGCTAGTTGTACCGAACATTGTACCGTTGAGAGTTTTCAAAAATTCGAAACAGTTTTTGAGAAAATGAGAAAAGAAAAATTCAGGCTAGGCCCCCTTTTTTGAAAAAAAAAAACAGTGTTTCTCGATTTTACTGCATTGTACTAGTTGAACCGAACACTGTACCGTTCGAAAAAAATTTTAAACTGTTTATAACCGGAGGGTTATTGTTTAAAATAAATGTATGAGTCAGTTTGGTGTGTCCGGCTCTTATTCTGGTTATTATAACTTGTTGCTTACGATTGATGTCTGGGTGTTTCGACTTCCGTAAGGCTTCTTTGCATTGATTATTCCACCAGGGCACTAGTTTCCGTTTTTGGGTAGGGATGTTATTCCAATAGTTTCATTAGCTGCTTTAATAGTAAGATCGGTGAACATCTCAACCATAGTTTCAACTTCATTAGAGTCACCGCAAATATTTGATCTTTGAAGATAGGTTGATAACATCTCTCCATACTGTGTCCAGTCAGCTTTACTAAATTCCCATTTGGGAATAAATTGATCTGAACTGGACTTACTAAGGGTATTAATTATTTCAATAGTAATTGGGAAATGATCACTGTCATGTGTAAATCATCTAGGACTGCCCAATCCACAGTGCGCGCGATATTGGTACTACTGATTGTTAGATAAATGGCGCTGAAGGATCCGGTGGAAGTGCTGAGATGAGTGTAATGATTAATGATTAGTGTTTGAAAGAGTATTGTCAGGATGTTCCAGTACAGTGGGACTTTTTTACCCACGTGGGTCGTTGTTGGCGGGTGCCCATAAGGCGTTGCGACTATTGAAATCTCCTAGAAGTATGAATGGCTCTGGTAGTTGAGAGATTAGGCCATTAATTTCACTTATTTGAAAGGCGTAGCTATTTAGTAGATGCTAAAGAGACGTCATTTTATTGGAAGCAGGATCTGCAGAGCAATTGCTTCAATATTAACCAGAAGTTAGACTTCCGTATTTGCTATATGGTTTCTTATGTAAATGGCGCCTCCACCACTGGCATGATTTGTTGTGTTACGGTTTTTAGCAAAGCCTTGGTATCCCTTAATTTTACCAATGGTTTTATTCTTAAAATTGGTTTCTTGCAGGCATAGTACAGTGAGCTCGTATTTATTAATCAATAGTTTCAATCAAGTCTCTCGAGTCTTATACAGAAACCGTTAATAATCCATTGAAGGATATTGAACATAAAGGAGGAGAAATATTTAATCGGATACCTATATCAAGTTCTGATTCTTCAGTATTTTAGGATATTCGCTGCTTTCTTCAGCTCATTTATAATCCTTGTGAATCTACTTTTAATCGAGCTTTCAGTGAGATTGGGGTATGTTTCAATCATTATATCAATTAGAGCTTGGGTATCATCGGTATAATCTTTTGCTACCATGATGGGGTTACATGATCCAAATGAATTTTCGAGAAAACTTTTAAGTTCATCATAGGTAAGAATATATTTTCCCGGTGACGATTACATAATTTGTTTAATGGGCGCGATAAGTTATTCGACAGGTTTGGATTGGAGTACTTCTTCCGAACAATTTACGGTCCCTGCCCCTATTACCGTGCCTTTATACTTAAAGAAGCCGTACAAAAAACTCGCCTAAATAAATGAGGAAAGAATTTTCTTTAATTAAGTTAAACTATTAATGTATGCGTTACGAACGAGAAGGTTGCATTTTTAAACAATTAAAGTATGGTAAAAAGAATTTCATAAATGCATACGAAGATAAACGGTAAGGAAAATGTACTTTACAGAAGTATTATATCATAAAAGGTTCAAATTTTATGAAATAAATTGCAAAATGAGCACTTTTGAAACGTTTTCGTATTTTTAAAGTGAACTCGGTAATAGGGACAGGAATTTAACTCTTGTCCCTATTACCGTGCCGCTCGGTGCCCACTGGCTCCCTCTGTAACTGCTAAACCTAACCTTACTTTCGTTTCTCAGAACGGGTGAACAGAAATTTATATTTGCGTTCGTAATGAAAAGGTCACATTAAAATTGCATAAAAATACCTCTCCTACAGAAAAAAATGTTTTGAACAGTTTAAAGATAACCTAACCGCGGGAACGATATTCAAAAGAGGGCACGGTAATAGGGACAAGACACTTCTCAGAGCACGATAATTGGGACAAAAACATGTATTTTTACTTCAAATAAAAAAATATGAAAAATTAACATTTTCAAGCCGAAAAAATTGCCTTAATAAAGAGAAAAGTTCAAAACACAAATATACATTTTCACCATCAAAATTAAAGTAAGAGAAGTCAGTAATTAATTCCTGCGTGAGCAAGTCGGCGTGAAAGGCACGGTAATCGGGACACATAACCTATGTCTTGCTTTTCTATTCTTACTTTTTTCTTCGGTTTTTACATTAGAGCCGCTAGATGGGCCCTTTTCTCCCATTTTCGTTGAGGTTGATGATGCTATTGGACATGGGCGTCCGCAGGGCGGTGCAAAAGGGGCAGTTGCCCTACCGGCTTTTGAGAAAAAATCGTTTATTTTTTAAAACTGATCTTTATTAAGTTTATACTAAAAAGGGGAATATTTTTAAATTTCGGTTTTAAATTTTTAATTAAATTAGCACTATAAAATGGGTTCAAAAAAGCAGGAGGGGTATATTTTTCTTTACCATCATCCCAAAGTTGCCCCCCCCCCCCCTGGAAAAAAGTCTGCGGACGCCCCTGCTATTGAACGTGAAGAGAGAGGTCCCTTATTGGCCATTGGGAAGTTATTAATATCCATAAATAATTGTTTCATCTTGCGGTATAGTATACGTTGGTAGAGGAGCCAATTCTGAAGGTTCGGAATTCACGGGGCCAGGTACTATTTCCTCATTTCCTGCACTTACTTCAGTAGAAAAATAAATCCAATAGGTTGTATCATCATACTGAATTGGGATTGCCTCAGGTAATTTATTAACATCATCATGGTGAATATAAGCTTTTCTACGGAAGCTCATAATGTGTGAGAATCCTGAATCATTTATGCCTGCTCTTAGAGATGATATTCTTGATCAGGGTTTGGCGGAAATCCCGTGCGACCGTATCAGGAATAGCGGTGGGGCAACTCCACGCATGCGCGCCATGACGGGGTGACGTTAAACCAATCCAAGCGCGATGACTCGGTGACGTCAAACCAATCAACGCCAAGAAACGAAACTTGACGGTGACGCCTTTTCATTTCCCATCTTGACGGTGGCGCCGTTTCGTTTCCCATCTTGGCGTTGATTGGTTTGACGTCACCGCGTCATCGCGCTTGGATTGGTTTGACGTCACCGCGTCATCGCGCGCATGCGTGGAGTTCCCCCACCGCTATTCCTGATACGGGCGCACGGGATTTCCGCCAAACCCTGTTCTTGATGTAGCTTTAATATTCCGTTTAATTAATTCTGTCTTAATAATTTCATGAGGTATAATAGGACAAACATTTGATATAATGATGCGCTTATGGCAAGTGTAAGCGACGGAAAAAGAGAGCCACCGGCGCCGGGAATCGAACCCGAGCCGCCCGCGTGCTGATCAGCAGCGTTAACCACACCGGCTATGCCGACTCTACGTGGTCCCTTATACTCCGTCGCTACATATCTCTCGTCGGGGCGCCACCTATGGTCATAATTTGCACATCATAGGCCGTTCCCTAATTTGCCCTAAACTCTTACAGTTCGGCCGTTCTGACACTGTGGCCGCCCTTCGGCCACACACACAGTAGCATGTGGAGGCGCACACATAATACCACAGTTCAGATCCCACATCTGAAATTGTAAGCGACGGAAAAAGAGAGCCATCGGCGCCGGGAATCGGACCCGAACCGCCCGCGTGCTGATCAGCAGCGTTAACCACACCGGCTACGCCGACTCTACGTGGTCCCTTATACTCCGTCGCTACATATCTCTCGTCGGGGCGCCATCTTTGGTCATAACTTGCACATCATAGGCTGTTCCCTAATTTGCCCTAAACTCTTACACAAGGTACTAATTAGAGGTCTAATATGGTGATATCTTTATGATTCTTAGTTAGATGTTCAGCTACCTCTAGCCAGGGACATGCACATGCGGTTGTTTGATATCCGAAACACGAATCTAATACTACTAACAACAATTGTAGAGGCTACTTTGTTGATATTGTTACGAATTATAACAGTTTGTTTTAAGGTTTTATAAATGTTTATTAATAAGATAGTGTCCCTTTTTGTGTCAAGACATTTAAGTAATTTACACCCGGGGTTGGGACTTCGGTAGCACGAATTATGTTGCTTGAGTGACCTTCTAGCTTGAGCCCAAAACGTCAACTGACTCTCCGCGCCGAAAAACTCTTATTTAATGTGCTGGGTAGAGAGGTTTCACCCTCTACCCTCGAATGGCCAAGATGGAGGACAGGTCCAAATATTCCCACGTGCCAACGTACAACGCTGACGAAATCCAGACATTGGCATCGGTGGAAAAACATTGTAACGTAGGCCTTGAAAATCCTTGGGCTTCACGATTTCGAGGACCGCTCTTGTGCCCAAGGGTTACTGCCTTGTCCCTCACCAGTTGAGCGCGCCGAGGTCGAGGGAGGTCTCCGCCTTGATTCACCAAAACTTTCCCTGACCTGGCCATTCGTTACGCACGTAACAATATATTCTTTAATGGTAATTTTGTCTGTAGCTTGGATAACAATGGCCTGTTATTTCAATGGAAATACCTCTGACGAAGTGGCATTAGCATAGGATTCCTTCGCTTGTGGTGTTTGATGAGATTCTTTGGTAGCACTTAAACCAGCTTGGATTCCGCTGTACCCAGAAACCTCCATGGTTGAAACTTATCAATATTAACTGCAGGTGCAGTTGGTAGACACTTATAACAACTGTTCAGCAGTGTATTATGTATGGAAAGATGCACATTTCACAGTGAAATTTCCAGGGTATAACTCGCGGGACATTTGTGAACACGGCTATTGCTAGACACGTCCGAGCACATCAATGTCTGTCGACGAACTCGAAAATCATTTGATAGGGCGATATATTCTCTTAACAATAGTTCTTCTGTACAGAGGGATTTAAATGAGTACAGTGGTTTCATTTGTACCAGGTGACACGTATCTATTGTTGCATGCGATCATTTATCATGCTCCACCGATGCACTTCCTAAACGCAATAGCAATATTATTCTACCGAAATCACGTCGACCTTTCGTGTTTCTCTTTTTAAAAAAGGACATACGAAGTTTCTGTGCCACGAGACGAGCAATACTGCGAGAAGTTCCCGCTCGGTCTACATTTTTCCATCCCCCCAGTGCCCCGCGAATGAAAATTTAGCATTCCAGCTTCTCTAACGAGGAGTGATTTTCAGCGTTTGTGCGAAGATAATAAACGGTGTTTGCGTGCCTTTCTAAGGCGTTAATCTGTTCGCAACCGGTTCATACCGAATCTTTACCAGTATCTAAAAATTGCGTTTCCGTGCATTTCGGTTTAATTAGGGAATGTATTAAAACACACTTTTCACGTGCTTTTATACTTTATGCAACAATATTTGAACAATTCTCATAATTATTTTTTACTTTGACATGAATTTTAATGCTTAAGAAATTAAAGTGAGGAAAACATGTCTCACACTCCTGGATACCTACATAATGAAAGTACTGTCGGGCGTTTTATGGGGGGTTGCACCTGACACGTTGATGTTAAGCTTTACTACCCTTCTACGACCGGCTGTGTATCGCTCTGTTTATTATCCTAAAAATAAGAATTTACTTTTAAAATTCGTTCGAATTCAGTCCGATACAATAAGACGTCTACTGATTAGGATGGAACGAGAAAATAAAAATTGTGACTGTTTTCTAATAGTGAAAAAAACTTGCCTTTTGTTTTTCAGTGTAACCCTGTATAAAACCTAGTTTCTGTCAGACTAAATTTTGAGATACCCCAGGGCTTTGAAGTTTTAATTTTTTGTCTTTCGAAACATATTTTTACACAATTTTTTTATAGTCTTTTAACTCACTGCTCAGACCTCTAGCGTAGCGCTCGTCCCTCGTACCGTCAAACAAAGCTACAGAACGGTTAGTTTAAACATTTGCCTCTTCATTTGTGTATACAATGTATCGTCACTCCTTTATCGTAGCTGCTTCCTTCAGTTGTGGAATAGCAGTCAGACACGACACGCAGCCGGGAAATCTAACGAGTAAGTTTCTTTTCGAAGGATGTGCTGTCGTATGATAAAATGATATTCATAAAATCAATGAAAATAATAATTTTTAAGTGACACGCGGCACTTCAAACAATTTGTTGAATATCACTTTCAGATTTTGACAGCTTAAATATCATTATAAAAGGCACATTTTGCCAACTATTAAAAGTCATGAATTATACAAAATAAGTATGCCCCTGTATTTCGTTCTAATCTACTATTTACTAATATCTTACTAACATAAGCGAAGTTAAAATTTTCGAGATACACAAAATTCTATTTGTTGACAATACAGATCTTATATTGTAAATATTGTAACTGTGGTCGCTAATAAATAAATAAATAAATAAATAAAAAAATAAAAAAAGATCTTACGGTATTTCGCTCTAATGGGAAAGTGAAATATTCTGTGTTAATTGACAATTTTCTAAGGATAATGGAGTTTTAATATTCCGCCTTGCAATATTGACTCGAGCGTTTCGTTGTGTAATTCATCTGATCCTAAAGGCTGCCGTTCCAATGTGCGGCCGTCGCTGGCGGCAGCCGCCAGATGGCGGTAAAATAGAAATCTCATAATCGGTGGGCGGTGCCTACTACAATTGAGGAGTGATTTTTCAAAAGGGCACATTTCCACATAGAACAAATTTTCAACAACCGCAAAAAACTGTGGTACCTACGTTTATTAAAAAAAAATCTTGTTTCTTTTATTAGTACACGTACATTTTATTTTTCCACTTGATAGCGGTAATGTTTTAAATTTGGCGACATTGTTTTAATAGTTATTTGTTTTTGTTTTTATTGTTTTCCTGTGCACACTGCCACTCGTGATACACAGGGTGGCGGCTACTGCTGCTTTTAGTGTCCAACGAACTATAGTCAATTTTACTTCCACTCTTTGTCGCTCAAATTTTCGGGTGTTTCAGACCCACAGCCTTATCCTTATCCTTTTTAATACTAAGCGCTTCCAGGAGAAGAACGAGCAACCCATCCCTCCCCAGAACTCCGCCCGGTGATGCTTAACTTCGGTGTTCCGATGAGAACCGGTGTATTCACCACGGCCACCGCCGCTGCTGAAATTAGTTATAAAAAAAAAAAGAAGAAAAAAACGTTTAGAAATAAGCCCCTTTGATGTAAACTATAAGAAATAAGCTCTTTTGTATGAAACCATTTGGAAATAAGCCCTTCTGTTATAAACACATTTGGAAATAAGTACTTTTGTAATGTACACATTACAATGCCTGACTTTGCAAAAAAGTGGGAACAACTAAAGTTGAAAGGTTTCAAAGGCTTGATAAGTGGAGGAAATATGTGTATTGTTAAAACAATCGTTTTGTCACGTACAAGTCCAAAGATACCATGAGAGTGGGTACAATTTTAAACGTTTTTGGTACACGTTTGGGTAAGTCTATGGAATTAAGTCCCTTTGTTTCAAATATGTCCGTTTCGTTTCAGGCTAAAAAATTAGTTCGCTATGTCATCAGACAAACTTGGAAATAAGACCTTTTGTATGAAACATGTATTTTCATTTCAATTTTTCAAAAAGAAATAAACCTATTTTGCAGTGTTTTGTGCCATTGGATGATGTTATTTAACATTATTAAGACGAAGCCATCAAAAGGGTCTAGCCGGGTAAGCTTAGGGAAAACGGCCCAAGCACCAATTTTAATATTTATGTGTTCTAAATAATGCTCTTTGCCTGAAAAACCACTGAGAGAAATTTCAGATCTCTACCCCCTCTCGTTAGGGTGATATGGGGATAACAACCCTAAACTTTACTATTTTTTTTCTCAGCAACTACTTAAGATATTTGAATGTTTAAAAATGCAAATAGTAGGTACTTTTCAGCTCTACCACATATATTTTTTCGAAATTGCAGATCAATCGTTAAGGGTGGAAATAAAGGAATTCATTTTTGGGGGTTGTTTTTGCAAACAACCCCTTGAGTGACACCTACGAAAAAAATCAGGAGTAAAGCGTCACTACTTAGGTATTATCTATTTAAGTTACAGAGGGGCCGGATTGGTGGAACATAGTAGAAAAAAATCCTCTTTTATATGTAGGTATACAGTGGCGACCATATACTAGTTACGTGCACACTCCCAAACAGAATAACTTTGTCAAAATTAGATCAAACGATTTGCGTTTTTTTTAGAAGCTAGGAGGATCAGTTTACTAGATAACGCGCGTCCCTATTTTATTAAAAAATTGAAAGTGGTCGGAATAACGAAGAAAATAATGAAGGTCGCTTTTACAACTTCTTTATCTGAGCCTGTAATGAAAATTTAGAAATCCCGTTTGTAGATTTTAGTAAGTTGTTTACATACTGAAAAGTTCATCGAAATCGGTTAACGTAGCTATGAGCTACAAACAGTTAAAAGTGGTATGAATCACTTAATAAACCTAAAGATTCTTACATCTTTTAGCTTCTCGCTTGTTTCTGCATCAACCGATTTCGATGAAATTTTCACAACTTATTTAAACTACAGAAGACGTTTTCAAAATTTTCATTACACCCTCCACTACCTATTTTAAAACTCGTCATCTAGAAAACTAATCCTTCTTAGGTTCTGAAAAACACTGAAGTTCTTTGGTCCAATTTTAAAAAAGTTATTCTGTTTTAAGGGGTGTCCATAAGTAGGTATATGACAGCCACTGTATTTCGCAAAAAATTAGTCCACATAAAAAAATGTCAATTTTTATAGCAGAGTGTTGTGCTATTAATCGGGCATTAGATACTACCAGCTCTTATGCTAGCGCCAATTTACTCATCTTTACCCACTCTCGAAGCGTAACAAAATTGCTACAAAAACCGATTTTTCATCCCAAACTTAATAATTATCTTATTCGAATTGAAACTGAATCTGATACTTTTGTAACTAACATAATAACCAGAAATTCATTAAATTTATTTGGATTTCAGCTCGTATTGGAATTATTGGGAATAAAACGGTAGATGTGCTTGCAATGGAAGCGGCAAATGTAATGCCTACACCAGATACCTGTCAAGGTTACGTTTACTGATTGTTTAGTGACGTTAAATATCAAGCAAAAATGTCCACCAACACGCCTTAATCAAAGAGCAAGGTTTAATTAAAGGTATAGATTACTTTCGATTCTACCACAAGAATGCGAGTAAGTTATGGTACACGCGGCGTAAACTTTCTAGACGTTTTATAACATTTATATTAACAAATCTCTTAAGATGTCGCTCAAATCAATGTAATATGAATGCTTACCACAGTTAATTTCATTTCGAACAACGCTTGTCGCTGCGGAGCAGAATCTTAATATATAAATATTGTGTTAGTTCTTTTCTATATTCTGATACCGAAAGTTTGCAACTTATCTATAACTTTTTTAATTTTCTTATTATAAATTCTATTGTGTAAACTGATAGTTTGTAATTTGTAAATTGGATGCTATATAATAGGGTGGAGCTTATTTTTCAACTAGGAAAATATGATCTTCTTACCACCTCAATTTATTCCTTTTATAAAAAAAGCGAGCAGAATATGAGCACAATTGATGATGTATATATAGGGGTAGCTTAACGATGGTGAAATTTCCAATGTACCTACATGATAATTATATGGAAGGGCATGGAGCACTACTTGGAAAATTTTTCAAATGTATTCATTTGTTTATTAAGAAAAATAGAAACTGAGAAAAGGTGTCATTGTGCCTTATCTGACGTATAATTAAGGGGAGGTTCCGGTCTAGAGCCCCCAAAAATAGGTGATATTTAGGAATTAATTAAAGGAAAACTACTATATACGATTTAATGGGACTTTTTGCATTGTATTAAGGATGTCTTAAATTATAGAAATCTATTTTTTGTTTTATAATTAATCATTGCAGACGGCACTGGGGAGTCGTTGAAGTCAAGGCGTCAAAAAAATGATCCAAATCGGTGGGACCTGTATCTCCAAAAGTTATTATCCGATTCGACTGAAACTTTTTTTATTTTGAAGAATATACTTCTGGCTATGGTGGACACCAGAAAAAAATACAAAAATGACATTTTTTTAAAAAATAACGACACTTGAAGTTAAAAATCACTTGTTCCCTATATTTTTCGTCCTTTCAACGCCTTTGAAAATTATAAATTTTCCATTTTTGTAATTTTTTCTGGTTTCCCCCCTAGCCAGAAGTATATTCTTCAAAATAAAAAAAGTTTCAGTCGAATTGGATACTTTTGGAGATACAGGTCCCACCGTTTTGAGACCACTGTTTCGAGAAAAACGCGTTTAAAGTTTTACGTGAGCGCCGAGTGGCCGGTTGTTGTCCATGCATTGAAATTGGAATTTTATGAATTTCAACAAATCCTTTTAAACACGTATTCCTAAAAGGTTGAACATCCGAAACATGAATTTAAAAAAAAAATCGACTTTTGGACCGGATACCTCACCTTAAGTAAAACAATTAGTAGATTGTACCCTGACAGCAGGAAACAGACACTGTCGGATGTCTGAGCCTCTGTGAACAATAAATTTTACAAATTATCAAATATAAATGTAAACGTAATATAATGTAATGTAATGTAAATGTAAATGTATAAATTAAAATGTATAAATTAAAATGTGGCCATTATATGTTGAATTTTCATAATTTCTATAATCTTCGACTCACTTGAGCTACCCCTAAAAGTTTTTATATAGTGTTCGTATATCGAAAGGAACAAATCAGTGTGATAAGACTTATAAAACAATATTTAATTTTTGTTTTTAACTTTTAGCTCCATCGTACTATATGTATAAACTACATGTATACTGTACTTGCTATATAAACCAAATCTGGTTTAAAGCAATAAATAAATAAATAAAAATTCTCATGCATTGGCAGTTATTCATTCTTAATGTTACGGTGACTTTCTTAAGAAAATATAGTGTTTAAAAGCTACTAAATAATAATGGATGTAACGGTTATACAGTTGGTTTCGTAAGTCATTAACTGTTTCTAAGCTATGTACTTCACGTTTCATCACAGTTATCAAATTTCTTACTAAAACGAATACATACTTCCTTTTCGGATCTTTTCCCTTGTCATTATAAGGACGAACTTACTACGAAGATATTTATTGTGGTCGCGATACAGTGGTGTACCACGTAGCCACGCTGTTTATGATACGTATTTTTAGTATTACATACTTATTTGTAAGTTACTTAATTGAGTTTTATTATTAAATTTTTTTTTATATATTTAATTGTAAACTGTAATACCATTTTTATGATGTATAGAGCTATATAAGTTGCATAACATATCTCCTTAAATGAAAGTTATAATAATAAGTAGGCGCCAATATTATAGATTTTGAGACAGACAGATCTGTGACACAAAATAAATTTAACGCAAACAGTAGTATGGGTCTAAATTGTACGAAATCATATGTGTTGAACATATTATATATATGTATACGTATGTAATTAATTCTTTACAACCATTACTGCAGTGGACATTCGTTATAAGCCCGTTTCCAGCATGCGTTATACGCCCGGCAACTATCCCCACCATTTCTTGGAATCCTTCGGACGAGAGTGAAAGAACCCGAGAACGAGCGAGAGGCTCTTTCGTTTCCTCTCGCTCGCGCCATTAGCCGCGCGGAATAGTGTACACATCGCGCCGTACGCCCGCCGCCAGCCCCGTTCGTCGGGCTTATAACGAGTGCGTGTTGCACTACTCGAATCGTACTTCGTTACTTGTAATGAACTGTTAGACGGATTAACCCGTAACAAATTTAAATAGTTTGGAGTAGTGAGATCACCTCCTTGAACGTATTCTATGTATAATTTGCATACATGTATGTAGATGCATGTACAGATGCTTATTACTTACTCTCACAGATCCCTCGCTGGATCATTCTACTTTTTCGATATCGAGTAGATATCTTGAAAACACTCTATAGTGCAAAAGCATATGTAATGTATGGTACTTAATTTTGTTACTGAAAATAACTATGTAGCTATTAATTATTTGGTGTAATGTCCGAGAAAGAAATAATTTAGTAAATTATAAAAAGATTTTACGTTTGATAAAATACCACCAGACATCTTTCCCACGATACTGTACATTTTTGATAAAAGTGTTATAGTTAACACCAACTGAAAAATTAGTATTTTGTGGCCGATCGAGATGAAACTTGGTGGTACGAAGGGTGTGGAAAGACCCCAGATATAAAATTTTAGCTTCGGCTATTAATGCGATCAAAAGATACAGGGGTAATTGTGCATAAAAGGGTACACCTTGCCGATTTGTTTAAATCACTTTACCACGATCTGCCCTCTTAACAATATTTCTGTCGACTTATACCAACACAACGCATTCCACTTTACAACTTGTTCCCGGGTATTAGTATCGGTTGGGGCTAGAATAGTGCGGGGGCGCGTAAAGCATGGTAGCGAACCGATGTGAGTTTGGCGATGCTAAAAATGAAACTGTGGTTACAAAATTTTAAAAATAAAAAATGGGGGACGGGAGGGCCCGGGTAGGGGGGCCTGCACCAACGTCAAAAAAAAAATGAACAATAATTTTTTATTAATATTTCCGAAACTGATACCCGAAGCTACAATTTTAGATTTAGGGTCCACACACCCTCAAACCTCGTCTCGATCGGCCACCACCGGTCCCATTCGGAATAATATCCAAGTATGTACCTCTTCGACTTCAAGTTCTTCTCTTCAAACAACAGAGATATTTTTGCTGAAAGAGTTCAGTAAATCTTTCGTTTTAGCAACTGTTCTCTGCAAGCACAAACTTGCATGCAACAGTCGAGGTATTACTGTCGAACGTTGATTATCCGTCAATGTCCGATTATCCGAATAGTATCACCCAAAGCTAGTAAAAAAACAAATATGTTGCCAATATATAACGCGACGTGTGAACTGTACGTAATGGATATTATACGCGAAAATAACATTCTACGTGATTCCGAAACATTCCCTGCTTCACAGTCAATTTTTAGATGCTGTGAACCACACAGAGAAAGTAATTTAATGTGTAACGAGAAATATGCCAACTGATGGCTCAGAGAGATGGAGAAAGCCGGATAAAAGCTGAGTAAAATGATTATATTTCTGTGAATCATGTATATGTATAAAGAGAAAATCACTGAACTCGACTACATTAAATTATTTGTAAACTGTTCATTATATGATAAAATGTTTTAAACAAAAGTCGTGTGGTATGAAGGGAGGCGTACAGTACAGTAATCGGTTTTTCCTACTTTGCTTTTTTAACGAAATATGAAGGTCTCCTTTAGTATTTTTAAATGGAATGCGTGACATTTCACCCCGCAATTCGAAAGAGTATTGAATGCTGAGTAAATTACTATTTGGGTATACGAGTTCAAAAATCAATAATTACTGAGATATCTTTCAAATAATTTTTAATAAACAGGATAGAAAATGGTAAAAACTTTTGATAGGGTAAAGAGTACAATGGTTGGCCACTTAAGTAAGAGTGTCACATAAATAATGAATTATAAGTGTGAATTTAGTAAATTTGCATTGGAAATCAATATAAATAAGTAAAAAAAAGTCCTAATAATCTAAAAATAAATGGAGTTTATTTAAAAAAAGCAAAAATTTATAAAAATATACAAAAAATGTGTTGACTACGAAAAAATATAGTTATTGGCATGGTCACGACAGTAGTTGTCCGATCGGTTCGACAGTGATTGGCCGCTATTTGACACATAATATAACCTAAAAGAAAATGTTATATGATTTGATGATAGAAATGGGATTAAAATTAATCAATAAAAAATGGATATATCTTATGTATGTATGTGTTTATTAAATACAAATAAATATATTTATTCGTATACATCTTATATTATCACTTATCTCTGACAAGGTATACTTTCTTTGGGCATCTTTCATTGCTTATAATTATTACCTGGCGATGATTTAGAAAACGCGGGACTCATTCTAAATTGTATGGTAGATCGTGGTACCCCATATTTTTTAGAAGCTGTACGCTGTGACATTCCTTTTTGCACAGCATCTATAGCTTTTATAATGTGTTCATCTGTATATTCTTTCCCATATTTCCTATCATCTTTTTTCACTTTTGGCATATTTTATAGTGGGATTCAGTTCTACTAAAAAATTCAAAATTTTTACAATTTATCTACTAGGAAAGCACAATTTAAATTTTAACTTCAATTTACTTAAATAAATTCTGTAATCAAATTAAATTTGAATAATCTAATTAATTCAATCAAATTTCATTTTTAATTCCAATTTAATTAAATAAATTTAATAATCAAATTGAATTTGAATACACCAATTAAAATTCAAATCACAGGAAACTTAAAATATAACTATACAATGTAACATACCTAATTGTACTTCTTCTTTTTATTTAATTATACTATAATTATATAAATGTTGAACCTTTCTTACAAATGACCGTTTCAGTACCGCTAATGAATAGGGGGCCAATAACCGTTTTACCGTTACTAAGGTTATAAAACAATCATCGGCCGCCCGGCCAATTATTGCCATTCAACATTATTCATATGACAGTTGTTGGCCCCCTGTATTTTTCATAATATATGTATAATTTTAACAAATAAATAATTCTTTTATAAAGTTTCAACTTTTATTTATCGATATATACCGAATATGAGAGATATACATATCATAAATACATTAAACTATTCGTAAACTTTTAACTGTATTCTTATGGTTTTTTGATTAAATGGCTGTAATTTCCAAGCTTCAAAGCCGAGTCATCCTATTTGCTTTTATATATAATCACAGTATATAGTGAGTGGAGAAATGTTGATTACATCCGAAGCAAGAAAGTACAAGGAATATGAATATGTTCATTAAAAAAGGCATAACATTGGTATTTCTTTATATTCATTTATTTCTCAAAATATGGCCAATCATTGTCAGGTGGCCAACCACTGTACTCTTTACCCTAACACCTAAACATCCAGTTTAATTCCTACCCTTATTTTGATAATGATCTGAGTTTGAGATATCAATTGGAAATATTATGCACTCCTGAAAACATATCCTTCTATACTTGAGGAAGGAGTAGAATTCTTATAACTTTTATAATAATTTTTAAATCGAAAGTAATTAGCGGCTGGGTGTTAAAAAATGAAATAATAAAAATCGATTAAAATGAATCATTCTACTCTAAATAAGTTATTGTTTGAAAGCACATTACCTAAAACATAAATTTTAATACTTTATCCATTTTTCATAAATATTTTTCATACGAACGCGTTTTATGAAAGCAACTGCTTAAAAGTTTCCGGGTCGGTCGGTTTTAATACCATAACGCATTTTGTTTCCTTGTTTCTGGATTATGTGCAAGTACAAGGTGTCACATTGCTGTAACAACGAGCGTAAGATGGGATTTATGAAAAGGGAAGCAGTATTTTATTGGACAAGTTACTCATGTATTTTCTAAACCTCGTAATACTCCTCCTCTAATCGTAAAAGTAGATGATTAAGTTCCCCGCAAATAAGTATAAAAATACGCGTTAAAAAATACTGAAATGCTTTTAGGTTAAATTTGCGAATCAACAGTCTGACGAATTGTTAACCATGTATTTATATATTCTGCTTTGTCATTTTACCAACAGCTGTAGCAAACGTGTTTTAAAAAATTTTCTATACATTGCATTCAAGATTGAAAAACTAATCTGTCGATATTAAATACAATAAATACGCAGAGCGCAGAAATGACAATACGCATGTAGACTGTATTCTGGAATGAAGGACTCTGTCACGCTCATTCTTCGATTTGTTTTTACTTGAGTGAGAACGTATCCCTAGTCTGTCACGCATCACGAGACCCTTTGTGTAACCGAATCGAGGTTGCACATGTGTACGCGTGCTATGTGCACGGGAATTTCCATGCACACGCACCGTAGTTACAAGCATCGAGGCGAGCGCCGACGAATTACGTGTCCCTGGTTTCTAGTGTTACCGACCTTTTTTCGCGCAACCCTCTTCTTTCTTTCGTGCACCCCAGCGGATTGTAGGGTTTACGGCTGCCATACGGTCGTGGATAACTCTCGGATTCGTATACCTCGGTATACATGCAGAGTTTGTAGGAACTGGAGAGCTTTCCAATGCTGCTTCACCCCGTTGATAAGACTTTCAACAGATCCCCGACATCCGAGATTCCATCTTGCTTCTGCTTTGCATTGTATTTGTTCCTTCTTTCGAATTGTACCTCGGAAATATTACTTTTAAGCCACAGGCTTTCCGCAACGAAATACCAGCATGCCCATATACGGTGTGCTCCAGAATACAATAGATTCTTTTAATGTTATATGAAAATTCAGTAAACGC
Source organism: Andrena praecox (assembly GCA_963932275.1). Taxonomy (NCBI): domain Eukaryota; kingdom Metazoa; phylum Arthropoda; class Insecta; order Hymenoptera; family Andrenidae; genus Andrena; species Andrena praecox. The sequence continues at coordinate 41,985,255 of OZ010731.1, forward strand.
AAAAAATAAGTCATGATAATGCAAAGCATTTAACTTACATTTTTAAATAGTTCTTCCACCCTACATAGCTAGATTAATGGTAGATGCTCAGATAATACTGTGAGTATGAGTGTGTAGCGTCCCAGCGCCACCACGGTATCGCGACTGTTAGTTTCCGCGAGCCGCCACCAGAGGTCTAATCTTTCTAACTCTTTCTCGCAAGTGCTAAGTTCGAGTCCCGTTCACATATATACAAGTTCCAAGTTTATTCTTCTGGGCCCCATGCGTCTAGGGCAGGGTCCGTCGGTTGGATTCCATCTTTGATGCCAGCAAGTTTAAATACTCATTTAAAGTACCTGAAAGTGACCGGTATGACTTTCACCGTCTAGACTTCGAAAAATACTGGTGGCTCGATGCGACCAGTACTCACATACCGGAGCTTTTAGCTCGACAGAGGAGTCACACAAGACCTCCTTAGAGGTGGTCTGTCCAGGATCTTGGCGCCCCGGGCCCAGTGATGCCAGAATCGTGGGACGTGGGACAAATCCTTACCCCCACTATGACCTACCGTCGTCTCCCACTATGGCCTACCGTCGTCCCCCACTTTCTTCCCATCGCACTGCACACAAGCATATCCCTACTCCTGTCCGTGTGCGCTGCTTGTTCGGCTGCCGAGCACATGGACAGGAGTAGGGATATGCTTGTGTGCAGTGCGATGGGAAGAAAGTGGGGGACGACGGTAGGCCATAGTGGGAGACGACGGTAGGTCATAGTGGGGGTAAGGATTTGTCCCACGTCCCACGATTCTGGCATCACTGCCCGGTAGTGGTGGAGAACTATCGATAGTCGGCACTATCGATAGTTTCCGATAGTTGGACCATTAACCATCGATAGTTATCGATAGTGGTGGTATGAGCCAATACATATTTGTACCCAGATAGCACACAGCCGTCTAAAGCAGTGATGCCCACCAAGATAGCATAGCACACCTCGTCTTAGAGACGTCTAGTTTAGGTCTATTTTAGGTCTGAACGTCTTGATTTGTAACAAGACGTCTTTAAGACGTCTTTAAGATGCCTTTTGGACGTCTTTAAGACTTTACCAGACGTTGTGCTATCTGGGCAGTGATGCCAGAATCGTGGGACGTGGGACAAATCCTTACCCCCACTATGACCTACCGTCGTCTCCCACTATGGCCTACCGTCGTCCCCCACTTTCTTCCCATCGCACTGCACACAAGCATATCCCTACTCCTGTCCGTGTGCGCTGCTTGTTCGGCTGCCGAGCTTTACTAGCTACTAGGGTTAGTAGAGGATGCCGCATGCTTAAGCATTTGCTTAATCTTAAGACACGTTTGTGAATACCGGCCAATAATTTACAATAAAATTTGAACTTCAAGTAGAGATGATGACGATACATCGATGTTTTTACAATCGATATTTGAAGATCGATATTTGAAGATCGATATGTACATTGAAACCACCGATGTTTTTCTAATAGATGTCGATGTTTTTGGATATTATTATGCTAATTAGATATCATATTTCTGGGATAAAAATGATTTTTTCAAGTTTAATGCTCTATCAGCTTTAGGAGCAGTTCTGGAGCAAAGTCAGAACTGCACGGATTACTAACCTACGATTTTCGATACCGATAACTATCGATAGTGAAAATAAACTATCGATAGTTTTCGATAGTGAGGACCATCGATAACTATCGATAGTACCATCGATAGTTCTCCACCACTACTGCCCGGGCCTCATAGTGTATATTTTTGTAATTAAGTGTAAGTCCCTAGCCTTTGTCTCTTCGCCTTAATGAATAGGATGGCTATAGGGGCTTTTAAGGTATTTTTTTGCTCTCGTTCTTACTGCTCCACGGGGCAGACAGCTGTGATCCGAAAGGATATTCTATATCCCATTTTATACTTTAAAATTAAGAAGATCGCTATGCTTCGAGATTTCAATCCCCTGAACAAGTAGCATTTTATCTTTCTTAGTTTGTAAGTTGTGAACTATTGACAGTTTTATTTGTTCCTTGATGCCATTTATCTCTAGACTGTACCTGTACCTATTCAATAAACACTTAAAAAAAAAAAAGGGTTAGTCGGTTGTCATCCCCCTACTGGATGAGTCTAGCTCTAGCCTGTAACGGTCGGTCCCAAGACGAGAGAAACGCGCGCGCACCTCCTTCTTTTTCCTCCTCGATCCTTAAAACACCAATCCAATCCACCTGTCCCGCACAGTACAGTACTCCATTGCGCGTAACTAGCCTTGAGACTTGTTCAGATTAGTCAAGTTACTTGACTTCAAGTTGCTTGAATTGTACTTCTACTTTACCAATGTGATCCAGTTAGTTATTCACTTGACTTGAAGTTTCAAGCGAAGTGGAGAGTCTTTCTACTTTACCTGCCTTGAAATACAACTTGACTAATGTGAACTAGAGCTCTTACTACCCGACCCGCCGGGTACCCGTGAGATACCCGACTACCCGTGCGATACCCGAGTACCCGGGTAAACAAAAATTACCCGGCTGCCCGGGTAGACAAATATTACCCGGGTATCTATGATACCCGAGTAAATGAGATGTGATGAGATAGTTGAGAATTTCGATTTGACAGCCGATCGTCTTTCGACTTTCGATCATTTTCGGCTAACATCAGTAATGAACGGAATAAACTTCAAACAATTAAACATTTTATCATAATATTCATAATCGTAACGCGCACACACATTCAATTGCTTGAAGTTTATTCCGTTCATTGCTGATGTTAGCCGAAAATGATCGAAAGTCGAAAGACGATCGGCTGTCCAATCTATGATCATTTACCCGGGTAGTCAGGTATCCTACGGGTACCCGGGTAATTTTTGTCTACCCGGGGTCTCGCCGGGTACCCGGATACCCGGGCCAAAAGAATAGCTCTAATGTGAACGTACGTACAAGTGTGAATTTGAAGTCACTTGAACTAGTAAGACTGCCCATAGTTTTTGAAACGTGAGGTTATAATCATAACACAATGACTAATAATAGGTGGAGTAATGACAAGATGACTAAATTCTTACAAATGGATGAGAAATATGATATTTTATGAAATAAGAAGGAGACCGCGTCCTTTGACGCCATTTTAGATATCTACTTGCTTCAAGTAAACTTGAAAGAAACTTCAAGGCAGCTGACGCTACTGAACACAAACTTAAAGTCAATATACTTGAATCCAAGCGATTTGAAGTCAAGTAACTTGAGTAATGAGGACCAGGCATTAGGGATTATGATTACACCGGAGGCGACGCGGGGCAAAACGTCCCTTCTCGTCCAGGAACGGCGGTTCCCGACGTTACAAGTGTGAATATATTGCATTAAAAATATTTTTTAAATGTTATCATTTCACAGTAATTTTCGTATAACAATATAATCCTCTAGTTCTAGGCCATTTGTTTTGATGTATCATATTTTAAGTATTGGGAAGTAAGAAACGTCATTTGACTTGGGGCTACATAATTAGGTGAATGCATCTTGCTTGGCCGTCTGTCCATGTAAACGTCGTATTATGTTTGGTTGGCATCACTGTGCCAGGCTCTACCATTGGGGTAGATCCGGTAGATAGTAGATGGCCCGGATAGTAGAATACCCGCTGTGCTTGGGTTAGGTCGTATATCTAGGACCAACTGCGCGCTAGGCGCGTCCGTCGATGACCAGGATCGGTACAGTGAGCTAGTGACACAGGTTTCCAAGCTGCAGGTGAATTGTTACGTCTCTTTCATTTGCTATTCTACGCAATTTCCTTCGATGCATGCCGATTTGCTCGCGCTCTGATTGGTTGGGGTTTTTTGTTAACATCTCGTTAACAAAGCCTCGGAGCACATTTTGGCTAAGGAAAAAGTTGTTCCAAATCACCCCACGAGTCACCCCTCTCAAGGAACCCCAGCATTTTTGGGACATCCTGTATATGAAGGAGTAGATGACGGATAACTTACGAGAGAGCGGAACGGTCGAAAGGCCCTCTAGTGGCGGAGGTATCGCTACAGTACGAAATGGACACGGGTTTGGCTGATGGTTACTATTCCTTAGACAATCCTTTATTAAGAATCCTAATAACAAATTGGATCGAGAGAACGAAGAATACTATACTTTGTTTCACGATTTGTCGAACCAACCCAATAAATTCCGAGAATATTTTAGAATGAATCCTTAAATATTTTTTTTACTTTCTAAATGGAGTTAAAGAAACTTAACTTAATAAGCAATCAAATTGTCGAATATGCATTTCTCCAGAAGAAAAACTTGCTGTTACGTTAAGATACGAAGTGCTTTATTATAAATCATATTTAAGTACAAAAGCGATTATTTTTATTAGCATTGAAACTTACAAACGGTGTTCGGTGTTTTGTATACTTTCTGTATTTGCTGCCGTCGACATCTCTACATAGTATAAAGTATAGTCCCCGATAGGCGTCTGTTTGATTGTTCGCGCTAATCTCGAGAACCACTGGGCGGTTTGTGATGCGGTTTTCACCGTTTTATAGAGCACTTCTCGAGGAAGGTTTAGGTGTATCCTATAACGAAAGCATACCGAGCAGTGGCGATTTTAGTGAAGCATTCCTCGAGAATGGTCTATGGGGTGGTGGGGTCGCACCGCACTCCGCCCAGTGGTTCTCAAGATTAGTCCGAACGGACAGACAGCGCCTATCGGGAACTTGATGTTATACTATGCAGAGATACATACACATAGCAAGTCCGGACAACGCCGGGTACTTTATGCTAGATCTTAATAATGCAGAAGTCTCAGAACTGTGTGAAGAGGGACAAGTCGCCCATGCTATATTGGAATCATACGATGATGCCCCTGATGGTGGGTTTTCGTAATAGCTCAACGATTTTCGTTGGTAGTCTTCCTCATCACTAAAGACCTGCTGCAACCTCGCCCGTACTATTAACTTTCTATCTTCTCTAACTTTCTTCAGGTATGATAAACTTAATAAAAATTGATAATCGGCGTCTTCAGTAAGATTATTTTGTGGATTTGGTTGACACGCTTTTTTTTAAATTCTATTAATATTTTCTGTTCGATGTCTAATAGTTTGTCCAGAGTATTTAATTTGTTACACTTTTGGCGTTTTTGAATAGGAACCCAGGCATTATTTGCTGCACGCTTTCTTGACTGTGTGGCCTCACTCTATGCACCCTCGCGTTCTTCTGTCGCGCGCTCTTCCGTAACACATTGTCGTGTCTCACATTCATCAGTTCGTGTCATATTTTCTGGCGGCTTGTAGTCTTCCTCCACGTTTATTGCTTGACAAGAGCTTTCTGATAATTCTACACCAGGAATATGACCGCTTAGTTTTCTGGTGTGAATTGATCTTTTACAAATAGCTTGCTGGAAAATCGCGGCCAAGATGATTTTACTTGCATTCCTCCTTCGCCGCCTGAACTATATGTAATTCTCTCCGAAATGAGTAGCGTAAACCCCTCGATCTCAGTTGAAAATAATAATATTCGATGTAAATACTGTAATATAATGTTAATGATATTTATTTTGTTATCACAGATTCCTTTTTACTGGAACATCATTTAGTGTTTTGAGCTTTTCATACAGAATGGCACATACAACAATACGACAAATTGTGTGTGACACGTGTCTCTCGATTTGGAATTCTTTTTGCGAACAACATATGCCGACCGCTTCTACGAAGCATTTAAAAACCGTCGCCAATGATTTTTTTGATAAATGGAATTTTCCCAACAGCGGTTGGATGCATTGACGGAGAACATATTTGTATTAAATATCCTGAAGATTCAGGATCTCTGTACTATAATTATAAGAAATATTTTTCGGTGGTATTACAAGCTACAGCTGACGCTAATTACAAATTTATTACCATCGATGTGTTCCTCATCAAACGTCTATAATAATCACATAGAAACCAATAACTTCAATATGCCAAACGCTGAAGTGCCTCCACATACAGATATATCTGCACCTTGTGTTTTGTTAGGCGATGAAGCCTATCCACTCAAGCCGTTTTTACTAAAACCATACTCTAGACAGAATCTTACGGACCAAGAACGAATTTACAATTTTGGACTGTCCAAAGCTCGGCGTATTCGAGGATACTCTTGTCCTTTCCTGATTTAATTAAGTGTATTATATTATTAAAGTTACTTGTTTGATATAAAAATGTAATTAGTGAACCCGAGGGCTTTCAGGAGGGCAGCATGTAGGATCAGAGATATTTTCCAAGATTATTTTAATAGTGATGTACGAGTAGTGCGATAACAACATAATTTTTTAAACTAATAATAAAATTCTAATCGTGCGTTACAATGCATTACAGTGCATTACAATTTTATGGAAATACGGATGTATTTATAAACATAAATAAACAAAATCTATATACTTACGTCCATTTCTTCGCGATTTTTCGCCGCTTTTGACGAGACATATCCCTGTTGTGGTAATTTTTATTTTTCATGTCCTACAAATTATTATGTGAAAACAGTATGGGCATAAATTTGTCGTTATCCATTTGATAGAATTTGAAGCGGAAGGTTCGTTCGAACGATCGGATCAACCATAACCTCAATCGCAACAGATCGGACGAAACTTCGAACCAGTACTCGATAATTCGAGCCAATAACAATTATTACTTAATAAGGATGGATAATTGATTTTAGGCTTATATTCAATTTAAGTGTATGATCCAAGTTCCCGAATACTAACACTCACTGTTGATAATTATCCATACCCACTAATTTTACTTAGGGAATCTAAAATCATTATTAAGTTTTCAACTTATATAGACATAGGTCGGGGGCGGATTTGGAGCTTGACGCCCCTAGGCTAACATTTCGAGAATTCGAGACATAACGTTGGGCGAGATAACGGGGATATTTATTCATTATGACCAAGGGACTCGGAAGACTTTGTAAAATTCAACAAGAGTAATTGATATTTTCTGTTCCGACTTTGGGTTTTAGGAAAAATAGATAGACCTTTTTTTAGAACTGAAATCTATGCTATTATTGTCGATGAAAAAATAAGAATTAACAGGCGAAATCATTTTGCTAGCTTTTTCAATTTCTTTCGCCAAAAATTTTCCGCCCATGGCTGCAGTCTAAGGTAGATGACCCCATTACCGACCACGTCCCCATTAGTGACCAATTATTCATTTATTACTGTTTATTGCAACATAGAAAGCGAAATATCAACCAGAAAGTTCAGAAATTATAATTAGAGGTGTTTCATTTATTGTTTCATACGTTATTTATGTAGCCGTACATTCATCTTTAAGTAAATTCACATGGAAATTAGGACTTGGTCATTGACATGAAAGTTGACAGATTCTAATAACGTGAGGTTATACTACAGATATCATTAAAGTCGCAAATTTTACAATAAAAATATATGGATCCGTGCAGTAACTTACTCAAATCAGCTAGAAATATATACAGAATTATAAAATAAAAATAAAATATTCATTTTCTTTCATTATTGTAGCAGAAAATCGTGGTCGGAAATAGGTACCGTCAAAGACCGGTCTGTACCAGTTTTCGGACATTTTACATGTGGTGTTGTTAGACCTAACTAAAGAACTCAAGTAATTTTTTAATTATTAAATTTTTAGTACATTTGATTTGTACTCACAATTGAGTACAAAAAGTACTAACATAAATATATTTTCTTTAGAAAATAACTATGGTGAAAACAAAGAAAAAGGAGCAGAAGCGCGCGAAATACACGGAAACCGAGTTAATTGAAGCAATATGTAAAATAAAATCTGGAGTACCCATATGTAAGGTCAGCCGTGGAGGAAATAATAGAAAACATAAAAGAATATCTTAAACAGATTATAAATTGTTTAATTTTCATAAAATGTTAATAAAAACAGTTTGTTATACTCATGAACACAAATTTAATAAACAAAATGATGCATTTACAATGGGGGAAAGTGGTGGTCAATAATGGGGACGTGAGACGGTCGATAGATGGTACAAGTTGGTTAATAAAGGGGACATCAGGTCCAATATAATTTTCACCATAATTTTTGTGTAAATAATCAAATATCACTCTAAAACTAATTTGATTAAGAAACTAGAGACTTAAAAAAATACAATGATCCATACTTTACTCAAACATTGTCGTATATTAGTAAAAAAATTGCTATTTCGAACCAGTCACACTCTTAAACGGTCGCTAATGGGGACATTTACCTTACTTATGTATCTACATTAGTAGGTAATTATAATATACAAACAAATACGAAACATATGTTCATAGATAAGACGGGAGGTGTATGAAAGCATTGAGATCCTCGCTAACAATAAGTCATCTGTAGCAAGCAAAGCTTTAACTGAGGTAACAAAACTACTTATATGAATCTCGTGGCGAAGACGAACCGCTCACATGAACAATAACTAACAATAAGATTACTATTGACACATATGTATAACAATCGACACGTGCGGCAGGCGCGCACGATTATCGATCGGTGGCTCGATCTACCGGCGCCAATCCATGCCATCGACATGATAAATGATTCTGTTACTATTTACTTTAATAATATTACTACTATTTTTATAAAATGAATATTATATGAATGACAAAAATGTATCTTCCACGCATAATAAACGCTATAAGTATATATCTTACATTTTTTTTATCTTGAGATATAGCAACACTTCTGTCCTTCGAAATAACCGCTTTTTCTATCGATTCGTTTTATTCTTATAAGATCCTTGATTAATTGGATAGTTTAAGATGTTACGAGTAAATTGATGCTTTTCAAGTAGCTCGAAGGTCGAAGGGATTTGAGTTCATTATTTCAATTCGAGTAGCATGCATGCATGTAAGTAAGTAGTTAAGACGTTGAAGCTGCTGAAATCATTCGAAGAGATCGTATTTTTTCAAGTTTGCTTTAATAATTAAGCTATACGAGTAGATACTTGGCTTGAATCGAATCATTTGACGTGAGTTTAATTAGCTTCTATTTCCAAACTACTTGAACAGCTTTAGTAGGGACTGAGGGAGCGCCTAGGAGGCACAATCGGATCGAGAAATTAAACTTTTAAATTCTTAATTTTTTTAAATTTTTATTTTATGTTAAACTTTATTCAATTTTGTAACGAAATGTATTCATGTATTCATGTATTTATGTTATTCATTTACAATAAATAAAAAAAACACAATATTTACCACATAAAATGTCATTTTTTTTTCTTATTTAGAATTAAATTCCGATTTTCGTTTGGAATTAGTCTTCTATATAGCGAATTTCCTACAACGCGGCGTTTTCTGGGAACGTATCTACCGCGTTATAGATGGGTTAGCTGTAGTTTCAACTAAAATTACTGTACACAATGTATTAAAAAAACGTAATGTGTAGTGAAACACAAAAAAAAACGGTCAAAGTTCTTTCGGATAAGGTGGGATGGTTCCAGGACATCCCCATCTACATAATAATTACATTTTATTACTGTTTAAATCTATCAGCGTTACCTACGTCGTCTTACGTAACTATGTGCGTTCGCATCCATCGTATTATTATTGTATTAATAATGGTTTGTACAAATATTTATGTATATATTGGGCTGTAACCCGTTAAATAAATAAAAAATAAATCGATAATAATATTGAATTACAGTGTAGATTTTGTCACACTTTCTAATAGTAGTATTCGACTTCCCTTTATAACCTGGAAACGAAAAGTTTCCCAAACATGCGATTTAAACGACATAAAGGAGCGTTAAATAACGTACCAAACAAACATTCCGATTATTTTTAAACTGTGCAGATTTGTAGAGGACCTCAATAGAAGATCAGGAAATTTTTTGTTTGTGCCCACTTTCGGGTTTTCAGGGTGAAAACACCCCCTAAAGGTTAATGAGTGTGTACCTATTTTTCAGTATATCTTGGAAACGATATATAAAACATATGTTGTATGAAAATATAATTTTTTTTATAGGGCTTAATAACAGTTCCAGAGTACAATCAAACATAAAAAAAAGAGTACAATCAACGTAAAAAAAAACACGACGCAAAATACAGGGTGCTTCCCTAGCAAGCGTCGTCAAAGGCGATACGGCCAGCAATCACGCGCCTCGCTAAGTTCCGTGGTCTTCGATATTCGAAACCAGCGGGGCCATACAGTGTTGCGCACTAAGCAGCGGCGAATTTTGAATTCTGCAATTCTGGTCAGATCTTCGCGAAAGTTACGCCATTCGATTCCTTATATTTTCCCAATGAAATTGGCCCCAAGAACGACACATTTCGGACCATAATTAAGGAAATCACGTGAAAAATTGATTTGCATAATGTAAAATTACCTTCGTTAAAAATAGTTTGATTTACATAACATTTGGTATGATTTTCATCGGAAAAACATAAGGAATCCGTTGGTATCACTGCCGTATTGATTCGATGAAGAAAATAAAGAATTTCATTTTCCGAATGAGCTGTGAATCATCGCGTGAGCGGCCGGCGGAACCCGGCGAAGATGAAACGGCACCGCGCGGTCGAACGAGCGAGAAATACATATATGTAGTTGTACTTATACATCACATTCTGCCGGGTCGTGCTAGCTGCGTCGAGCTGAAATCAAACCAAATCTCGTTCACTTTCGCGACGTTGCCAGCTCACCCCGCGTCAACTGATAATAACGGTTCACATAGTTTTAGACGCGGTTTTCCTTCCTCTATCTAACGCTATAAAAATCATCCCTCTATCTCGTTCCGTTTGCGAGCAGTAAGAGCGCAACGGGGTTGCATTTTTCGTGACATCCGAGGCTTAATTTAGGCCCCCATAGCCGTTGCATACCTACTTAAGCTGGGATTCCACTGAGGCAACTTTTTGGCAACCAGCAACCGACAACATCGTCGCATCTTTTTTTCGCATGCAACACATGCAATCACTATCGCAATCATCGCACGCGGCACGTTGCCTTGCATTGCCTCAGTGGAATCCCACCTTTATAGTGCGGGCAAAGACGTAGTTGTACGTCTAAAAATGAAAAAATGAAAATGAAATGAACGTAAAATATATTAAATTCTAAATCCTTAGAAGGGTATAATAAATCCCAGCTTGATCCATCCTCAGATTTGACAGCACTTACATTCATTTTTGGGTTTAAAAAGATCTGTTATTGAAGATGGTTGGCTTTGGCATTGCCGATCGCGCCGCACCGGGTGCGGCATGCGTGTAAACATATTTTATAGCAGACGTGTTATAGCATAATTCGCCACAAAATATAAATTGCGCTGTAAAAGTACCGCGTTGCCGGGGATTTTCCGCATTTTGTGAACCGCGTTGTAGGAGGGTAAGCTGTCGACGAAGAGTGCTTTTTATTGTAGGAAAAACACGGAGAGAAAATATTGAACAAGATCGTCAGGACATCGCGAAAAAAAGAAGCGCATTTTTTTGGTGTCAAATGCAATCTTTAAACCGTTCGACTTTAAATGTGGATTTTAACTACACTTTGTATTCAATCTTATTCATTTTTTCATTTTAGAGATTCATGGACATTTAAAAAACAATTCGAATTGAGTGGATACCTATCGATATAAGAAAGTTACATTTTTGCCAAAATGTCACTAAAATTGTCGATCCGGCCTACGGTTGGTGTCTAAGAATCAAGAGAACTCGATTGTTTTCGGTCGCAAAACCTAGAATGTTTCCGATTCATAAGAAACTTAATGTATGTAAAAGATGGGCTCGATCAGATAGGGGTGAAACGTGCCCGAAGAGCCCTGAAGCGTGTATAATTTCATAAGCGCGGCTTTGCCGCTACTGTAAGTAGCTACTCTCTCGAAAAAAGTTAGCTATTATAGTTGAACATTCTGTTGCATTTTGTGGAAGAAGAAGTCCTTGAGTGCGTATAATCACTTTTACGAACGTCAGCCAATTCGTGTAGAACTTTTCAAATATTTCGAACGATTCTCAAGTGCCAGTCGCGCCATATGCCTCCTATACTGTTTGCAGTGTCAATTTCGCCTATTCGAACTGGGGAATATACTTTTGGGGAAAATAGATTAAAATTTATCCTGAAAAAATAACAAAAAAGTGCTATTATTTAATATATTATTTAAACAAATGGAGTTTTCTGGAATCGGCTTGCGCAGCTGGATTCTTCATTAAAAAATACACAATTTTGCTATATATACCGTTCTTCTAGCTCTAGTAGTTTCCATGATACGCGACCAAATATGTTTCTCAACTTCAATTTTGAGGGCTGCATTCCCCCCTTCAATATGAATGTTGGCCGATAAAAAAAATTTATGTTAAATATTTTTGTGAGGACTACATTTCTACGTAGACTTCATTAAAATTGGCGATTGTAAAATTGCGTATGTATTTTCCCTTGCTAAAACTAAAATTGCACCGCGCACCCAAGTGGAGCTCATTCTTGAGCCCATAACTCGGAAACGAGAAACCCCCGCCTGGGTTTGGCATATGCTATCGGAAAGGGCATAGAATAAACTACTTATACAGAGTTTTTTGTCAAAAACGGGCGATACTTTTTTGGGGAATTGCAGTTTTTGTGAATTTTCTGCACCTACAAAAACCGGAACAACATATCAAACGTATATTAAAAAACGCTTAGAATGTATAAGAATATATATTGTTCGAAATTCTGATTTTTTTTCTAATTTTTTGGTACAAGTTACGTTTTGATATCTATTAAACGACCAAACGAACTCACCTAAAGTGAAGTTTGATCGTCATTATAATTCCCAAGAGCCTTGTCTGAAGAGATTACAGTGTAATATAATAGTTATCTTCGCCTGCGTCAGATGTCACAACCTTCAGAGTACGACCAAGACATTCTCTTCCCCAGTTCCGTCTTTAGCCGTTGTCATTTCTTTAGAGTATCTTTATAAAAATTGCTACCCGAGTCTCGGGGATGGGAAATAAGAGGAAATTGTAGTTTCTCGGGTGGGATGCAATCTCCTCGAACGAGGCTCTTCATATTATTACGATCAAACTTCACTTCAGGTAAGTAGGTTTGATCGTTTAATTATATTTCGAACCTCGTTCTCAAGATTACAGTCCAGGTATTTAGAGAGGTAGTAGCTTTTTTAAAATTTTATGTATATACAGGGTGTCCCAAAATTGAGGGACAATCCTGAACAAGCAGTATCCTGATGGAACAAGACATCGAAAAGTCCTTTACCGTTTTGGAATCCGAGGCTTCGTTCTCGAGATATTAACAGTTGAATAGTAGCGGTGGAACTTCCAGGCCGTGCATTTTAAAGCCGGGTCAGCTGAGCGCGCGGCAACGCACGCTCGCGCGCACACGCAGTAGAGCTGGCCGCGCTGGTTCAAACTATGAAAATAGGTTAGCGCGGTCGGCTCTACTGTGTATGGGGGTCTGTACCTGCGTCTGTGCGCTAGCGTACACTGCCGCGCGCTTAGCTGACTCGGCTTTAAACTGTGCGCCCCGGAAGTTGCACCGCTAATATTCAACTGTTAATATCTGGAGAACGAAGCCTCGGATCTCAAAACGATAATGGACTTCTCGATGTCTTTTTGCATCAGGATATTGCCTGTTCCCGGAAGTCCCGTAATTTTGGGACACCCTGTACATATATATATATAAAATTAAAAATGTATATATATAAGCTGCATATTAATAAAAGTATATATTTGCATATTGTTGCTCCTGCTGGCTTCTAGCTTATGACTTATTCTACAGTGGACAATCTTGGTTTAAGTAATAGGAACAATCCTTACTACTAGGTGTGTAAGGAATACTGGTATTGTTACATTTGGAATATTGCTTCTGAGAAGACTTTTTTGTTCGTAAGTATCGGCCTATTATAGACTTTGGCGAGCATCTGGGACTCCCTAGACTACCCTGCCATCTTCCTGATTGTGTCTATGTCTACCCCTATCCGGTCTATGCCCGGAGGAGACTTCGGGGTTTGAAGCAAATCTCCGGGCTCCGGTTTTACTAGAAAAATCTCCGGGTTGTAGAAAAAAATGAGACAATAAGAAATTGTGGTATTTATATGGTACCAATTTTATGTACAATAAAAGTTAAGAATTAAAAAGGCTCATATTTTTAAGTTCTCAATTGTTTATATTTAAAAGAACTGCACATTTGTTTTTCGGATATTCAAGAACAAACCCCTTTTTCTGTTTTTGCCATCTCCGGATTTATATTCAAATCACCGGGTTGAAATGTGTGACACACATCCGGGTTTATATGATGATGAGTTGGCAACCCTGGCGTACGCTGCCGATGTAGTCGCATGCCTCGTGGACTGCGCCGCGAAAATAGCATGTCAATTCCGTTCTTCTGTAGGACCACCTTGATCCATCTGCTTATCGTGTGACTACTGATTGCCTTAAACGCCTTTTTTGTAGTAATGAACAGCTTGGCAATATTGGCTCCGATGTCCTTAGTTGCATGTAGATATTTTAGCAGCACGTTTCTGCACAGACATTTTATGTAACGGCTAGTTACGCCCGGGATTCGAGGTCTTAACTAACTCCCTAATTCTTATCTCCGGGCCCTCAGGGGATCTCGTTATGCCCTTGATGTCAATGCTAGCTAGCGTTTGCGCTCTGTGTCCAGTGTACAGCGCCAGCGCTAACAGAATCACCGTTCTTCCGTAAGGTCTGCTAGAGCTAAGCCTTCTACTGGAAAAAGATTTTTCAAATAGTTTAGAACTGTATTAACGTCCTAGGTAGACGAATACTTCAGGGTTGCGGGCCTTAATCGAATAACAATAGGGCTATTCCTGAGCTTTTCTTTTGAGATTAGTGATATTGCCAAAGGGCAAGAATTCAATGTGCCATACCACGTGCCTTCCCTGAAGTTCATCATAAGGAACTGTAACATTATGTTGTGTGTTGCTTTATAGAAGTCTGATCCGTTGGCTTTGCAAGAGAGCCACCGTTGCTTTAGTGCGGATTCGTATTGTTTTACTGCCGAGCGCGACAAAGATGCTAGTAACATATCTATGGCTTCTGCTGGTACCTTTTTTCTCCGACAGGCCGCGCTGATACTTTTCCTGCCATGAAACTTAGGTACTTGGCTCTGGGGTGTTTCTTTACCCTGCAGGGTGATAACAGTAATTTGGGTATCGAATTTTAACGGCCGGCCTACTAGCATTTAACTGATCAACGGGTACCAAGGCTGATGTGGTCAGTCGGGCACAATCAGGATACCTGATATTCCAGGATGTCTGATCATTACTAGCGTTCGTAGGATTAACACGAATGGTGGGAATGCATAGAATTTGAAGCTTAACCAGCTCATAATGAACGCGTCTATCTCCAATGCAGTGCGCTGTGGTTTTCGTGAAACGAAATTCTGGCACTTAGCATTTAAATTTATAGCAAATAAATGTATTCCCGGCCTACCAAATGTTTTTACTATTTTATTAAACGCAGAGTTATCTAACTCCCATTCTGTATTCTCATTATTGGACCTCGATTAGAAGTCTGCGTTGACAATTTTAATTGTAGACACATATTGCTGTTCAACGTTTGCACAGAACGCTATGTTATAGCCAAATTTGTTGCTGTCTATGATCCTTTACCATTCATCCAGGTAATTTTTTAGTCTGCCTGCAATTTTACTTAGATTTTGGTTCATCTCAGGTTTCTCTTTCCCCTGAAACTCCTTCGGTTCTATGCCTTCAGGTTGCTGGATCTTGAAAAATGCCCGTGATCTGGCCTGTTCTGGTGTATTTAAATTGCCTGCTTGTTTGGGGAATGGCTGCTCCCCCTGCAGGCTCTCCCAGTTTAAATGTTGTTTTCCCCTGGTTGACGCTGGACTTCTTCCTGGTGTCCGCGCCCTAATGTTTTGCCCCATCTTATCGATGGCCTTGCTTGTATTTATTTTGGTCCTAGATTTTTACCAAAAAACAGTGAAGTGGCTCTGTTATATGTAACAGATTTGCTTGGTTAGGTCCAGGGGCAATAAAGGCCCTGCTTGGACTGAGACTGTTTAAAGCGAATTTGTGTTGTGACAACCTTCACGTCGGTCCGTCACCGATCGGCTTCTTGCCGTCGACTCAGTCGCGCGCCAGTTTCGGCCGGAATCGGGGTTGTCGCGAAGGTCATGGGGCCCGGCCAACACCCAGCCATTCTACTATACTTAGTGTAGAGACTACGAACATCTCCACCTGAAACAATTGACGATGTCGGCGGGGCCTATATGCTCGCTGCTCGCGATTTCCAGCAGCGAGAAACCTACACGAAACTGTCGGCGGTGCGGCGCCTCCTAGCGGCCGTCCGTGAACCTGTCCGCCGCGAGACACCACGTCACAGTATAATTAATTTTGCTGTGTCACTCCGTCTCTCCGGAAACAGTAACCTGTCAATGTTTATTTCCTCTTGGAGAAGCATTGTGATGGCTGATCCTAATGACATCCGGGCTGAGCTAGCTACTTGTTGCGTCTCCATCATGTGGGTATCTCTTTTTACTGCAGATTCGGAAATCTCATTATAGAAGAATATTTTTATCAGACAGCCAGCGTTTGGTTTTATTTCTACTCGTCTTATTCCCAATGCCTGGCTATTCTGGTATATCTCTAACATCTCCTGCCTCTCGTGCAAGCGCATTAGTTTTATTTTCTATTCAGAACACTACGGCCACGCTTCGACAAAATTCGTCGCTTTGACTACGCCTGTAACCCGTGCTGCCTTTGGCGCAAGCTCGTTAGGATATATTTCTAACCATGTCCTGCCTCTCGTGCAAGCACTTTACTTTCCTCGTTTCCTCTGAATAAACTTACCATCTGCAATCCCCGAATATTCGACTCCCGATCCTTCCTCATCGTCTCACGATTCAATGCTTTCCTGTTCACGCTCTTGTGATGTTTTAAACTGCCCAAACTGTTCCCGCATTTGGATAATTTTTTCTGCATGTCCTCTAATACGGTATTTCCCCTCTTTCTTTTTGGCATTGCGAAAACAATAAATGTCCTCGTTAAATCCACAAAACAAATACGTTTCACTTTATTTCACTCACACGTGTTTCTTCCAGCGCACAACGAAAAAATATGACGAGCGGGAAAGACGGAAGTGGGGAAGAGAATTTCTGGGTCTCACTCTAAACATTGCGACATCTGGCGCAGGCGAGGATAACTACACTACACTGTAATCTTGGGAAAGAGCCCCGAAATATAATTTGTGGGGTTCGAAGGGAACCTCTTGGTCTTTCGAGTATAAACACTCGGTGGCGAACTGTCGTTGGGTTTGAAGTGCGTGATGCGTGCTGCGAGGAAGAAATTCAAGGAATGCGCTGCCAAAAGATATTTGCTTGTACGAAGTAGAGATGGAAACACAGAAAGACGGAAGCTTTAAAACGGGAGACGGGTGTTTTTATTCCTTTCATTTATACTCCTTAATTTTTACTGATCCCGATTACATTACACGTGTACCTACTTTAATTCCTAATATTCTTTTTAATAAATGCTATAACTTTTATTTATATTTTTCAAACACTTCGGCCTGTTTCTCGCACTTTGACCTTCTCGTTCCCGGAGTCCTACAGAAAAATTAACACTTGGAATCGACGTCCCACTTATGAAGCTATTAATGTGCAAAATTTGAAAAACTTCCTTTTCGCCAATTTCGGTCGATTTTCAATAGGGTCCCTTTATTGGAAATCGATAGTTTCTAGTGCCTATAATAGTTTTTGCGGTTTTAACGGCTTTTTAATAAAATTGAATGCTCTTTCTGTTCTTGCGTAGTTACAAAACTGATTGTAATGCTTTTAATATTACCTACCCGTGGCCCCATTTAGATACATTAATCCTTCGTGATCAAAACGCCAGAAGACCGAAGGTTCTATCTTTTAATGATTTCGGAGTTAAGAACTCATATATGAAGGCAGTTTTCGTATAAATCGGTAAACACTGTATGTGGGCCTGTACTTTTAAACAATTTTGAAACTAGAAATTGATAACGGAAATCCCACGAATTTCATATAGATTACAATATATTATATTTCAATTTCAAAATCTCTGATACCGCGGTACAAAAGTGAATGAGTTGGCGTGGAATGGCCTATGAGTGTTGAAATAAAAAAAAAACACCATCAAGTTACATCATTCATTTTAGGAGTTTTGAAGTTCTCGTTCTCTCGGTTTGTATGAATTGGTCATGCACATGCGAAGTAACACTCGGGGCATTTAATTATTTTAACATTCTACTCATCGGCTTTACCAGGGAATTCTCATTCATGGTCTGTTAAATGAATAATTCCATATTAAATCATTTATCTCCTCGATGTTTAACGCGGATGGTTTTAATATTGAATTTATTGAATTTGGATCCGCGTATATTGAAATTCTACCATTGAGTATTAAGGCTTCATATTTATAATTTTATGAAGGGTAATTAAAAGTGTTTACACGCAGAAGTTAATATAATTAAAAAAATAAACATTATATAATAGGTGACAGAGTGCGTCGAGCAATGACAGGAGAATAGCTCTCAAATGAATGATGCGAAATTTGATGTTATTACTTTGAGGATATCATAGTTGTTATAGTCTAAGAATGATATTAGTAGGTAGTAAATTTCTCGTACACAAAGATTTAGTATCCTCTCAGTTGGTCCAAAAAGAATATGTAGGACGAGGCACGTAAAGCGTGAAAACTGAATATTTTTATTTATTTATTTATTTCAACGGAAGCCTTTTGATAAATACAAGAAACAATCATATATACAGAAACAACAACTTAAGACGCGGATATATAGAATAATTGACTACGTATTATGGACTTTGAGCTTGCCCCTATGGTGGTTTTCAAGCAACTGGTTCAAGGGGACCTTCCGGTCTAAAAGTCGATTTTTTTTATTTCATTTTTTGAATGTTCAACCTTTTAGGAATACGCGTTTAAAAGGATTTGTTGAAATTCGTAAAATTCCCGAAGTTATAGGCATTTGAGTAGCGGCAAATGCATGGGCTACAACCGGCTACTCAGCGCTCACGTAATACTTTAAACGCGTTTTTCCCGAAACAGTGTTGTCAAAATCGGTGGGACCTGTATTTTCAAAAGTTATTATCCGATTCGACTGAAACTTTTTTTATTTTGAAGAATATACTTCTGGCTAGGGGGGAACCAGAAGAAATTACAAAAAATTGAAAATTTATAATTTTCAAAGGCGTTGAAAGGACGAAAAATATAGGGAACAAGTGATTACACACTTCAAGAGTCGTTATTTTGTCAAATAATGTCATTTTTGTATTTTTTTCTGGTTTCCTCCGTGGCCAGAAGTATATTCTTAAAAATAAAAGAAGTTTCAATCGAATCGGATAATAACTTTTGTAGATACAGGTCCCACCGATTTGGATCAATTTTTTGACGCCTTGACTTTAACGACTCCCCAGTGCCGTCTGCAATGATTAATTATAAAACAAAAAATAAATTTCTATAACTTAAGACATCCGCAATACAATGCAAAAAGTCCCATTATATTATATATAGTAGTTTTCCTTTAATTAATTCCTAAAGATCACCTATCTTCTTGGGCTCTAGACCGGAAGGCCCCCTTAATGAACAACACGCGACACAACGTGGACTCCGTGTGGGTGGAGTTCAGTTCGTCTTACCGAATCCTGTGACTTTATTGGTGCAATCCGGCATATTTCCCACCAAGAGTGTCAATAAGACCTTCCCCTAATAATTAGCGAATGGGAAAATCCGCCGTGGCAAAGTCAGCGACGTATCAGTCGCCGACGTCTACGAGGACCTCTGACCCGTCATCGGGCCCTAAAGGTCCTTGTCGCCTGAGTACAATGAGGCCTTCGAAAATCCCTTTGCACGCCAGGAATACTGGCGCCTCACTTTGGAAATGTCGCGCCTTGTTTAAGATTACTGGTGCCTTGAAATAAACACTTCTTTAACATCGCCGGATACCAAATTCCGTCAAAGGACGGAACAAAATGCTTAAATATAGTAGAAGCATAAAGGACATAAAATTTTTTTAATTTTAATATCGACCGTATTGACTAAATTAATATGATTTCGGCGCAAGGTTCGGTCACTTAATACAAATTTAAAAAGTCGTTTTGCAACTATTCATTCGTCCATGAATTAAAGAGTTTCCGACGTTTCAGTCCAGATTCGGACCTTTATCAAGGAAAGATGTATGTATAAGAATATTGCGTGAACTATTAAATTTATTAGTCGGCGCGTTCAAATAGTAACGACCGACACTTGAGTCGGTTGGAAGATGACTGGACATAAAGGTACAAACACAAAACGAAAATAAAGAAAATAGCAGCTAATATGATACAAATATGATTAATACCTCTAGATGTAAATGTATGAAATCCGCAGTGGAAGAAATCGAATAGTTTATATTTATATTTACATTCATACACAACCTAATGGGATTGTATTTCCCCATTAATGTTCGATGATGCTCAATATATAGAGGTGAGTAGTGCCTAAATTTTCTATGAGGAATATGTAATCTAAAAAGTTGTATAATTTGAGGACACTCAATAACGTGATTAATATCTTGTAACTAAAAAATAAATCCGCTATGAATCAACGTCTTTCAAAGGTTGATAATCGCAGTTGCCAGAGAAGAGGCGCATACTTATAACTATATAAACTAATAAAGTGGATGAAGGAGCACCAAGTTTGATGAAATGAAACGGAGAAATTTATGCAGGGCGCGTTCAACTAAAATGGAAAGGTTCTTAGAAGATGGATTCCAAATAATATGACAGTATTCAAGATGTAGTCTAATTAGCGATACATAAATAAGAGCTTGACAGATGCAGTATTGCTAAAGTGGCGCGAGACTCGAATAATAAGACCTAGAGTTTTAAGAGCCATTCCCACCGTACTAAGACAATGGCAGCGAAAAGATAGAGAGGAAGTAAATACGATGCCAAGTTTACAGAGATAAGTAAGTGAATAATCGAATAATTAAAACAAAGAACATCAGTTTTCAAGCAACAGTGGATAACATGACATTTTAGATATGTAAAAGCATTGTTTGTTTATTTTCACCAAGTTTCGATTTTAAGGGGACCAGGCAGTCGTTTTTCGTGAAAAAGGGACTCTGTCCTTTATTTATTTGTAAAAAAATGAAAGCACATCCAGATGTATCCTTTTACCCAATGTTTATTACTACCATACAGATTGAAAAAAAATTGGTAAGAAATATATACGTGCTTTAAAAATGGCGCTGCAGACGGGTAAACATTTTAACGTTTTTCTGTCGTTTTGCCTTAATATCGGTCTTAAAATGTGACCTAATCCGATTTCAAATGTGAGATTCTTGTTTGTCGGATTCATAGTTTCCGCTCAAACCTATAAAAACAAAATGGAAATCAAAATTATACGATTGGTGGCTGAAAAACGGCGATTTTTCCGAGAAAAGTTCGTTCTTGTTTGTGCGCTACTAAAATCCGGTGACTACTTAATTTTTTTATGAAAATCTCGAATTTTTACGGACCATATCAGAGGTTTGCGGCGTAATGGCACATGGTTTACACATCCTGTAATTTTTTTCAAGTCGATCTGAATCTCCTTTCGATCGCAATCAGGAAACCACCAAAAGATAAAACGATTCGAGAAAAACGCGTTTAAAGTTTCTGGGCAAAGGCGACGCTATAAGTTACCGCTTGACGGAAAACCATCGGGAATGTCTGTACGATTAACTAGGTATTCAGCATTAAAGTACATACCGGCAGGTGTAAATTTATCAACTCGATGACAATTAAAAAAATTCCAGAAACACTTAACATTATATGCGGGATTGTTGATTCTGTCCTACGAATATAATTACTCCAGCAATCTTTGGATAGCAATTTCCATTGGGGCTTGATATTGGAAAAAGATACATAGTCAGAATACATATTAGTACACTTATAAATGTAATTGTAGACGTTTCTTCAGTTTAATTACGGAGATAAGTTTACCTGATTGTGAGTACCATTTTGGAGAAATTCTTGAGTTTGGAAAGCTGTGGTTTAAATGTGTCTAAGATAAAAGTATTACCTTAATTAAGTATATTAAATCTATATGAATATATAAATTATTTATATATTAGGAGATAAATATACAATAAGAAGCTTATTAATATATAAATGATTTATAAATAAATCAATATTTATCTTCTTGAATATCATTATCTATAAATAAATCTTTCGAACTTGATAATATACAGACTATCTATGGGTTCATCGAATTACCAATTAATTTAGTTCAAACAAAGCGAAATACGATATTCGAATGTACTACTACTGACTAACATAATGTAACTAATATTGCTGGTATTCCGTATAAACTATCCGAGTAGAAAATCAGCTAACTGGTCTGTCTGTTTATGTTTATATGTGTAAGGAAATCCAAATTTTCAGCTACGATGAAGTAATAAAATCAGACATTATTAGCGTGATTATTTAAACAGACACTTATAAAAATATATAAAATAAAGGAACATTCGATTAGTAAACAAATAATGGAATAATTCCGAGGAAAATCAATTGTTTGTTGATATACAACAATGAACGAGTACTTAAAACTGACTTTTAGTTAAAAGAAACAATATCTTATTTGAATAATCGTGTGTTAAATATTGTATTTAAATATTGCCCAAGCCTACACTTAAAAGTGCGTAAAATCCTACTTTATCGCGGAATAAATCAATGTATAATTGTTCCATCATGAATATCAGCAATTTCAGCAAGTAATTATGTAAATACCGACCAGATAGTTATCTCCTGCTGATTATAAGGGCAGCTACATAACTTGTTATCTCGACATATAAAATAAATAGGTGGCCTGATTAAAGATTAAAATGTTACTCCGTCATTCAAGGTTGAAAATGCTGTTTTATTTGTAATGCAATTAGAGGCGTCAGGAATCTTGGTTTGAAAATGGCAATCAACGGTTGATGTATTTAATTGATACCCATAAATATTCAGCTCAGTTACACGAAGGTAGAATCGCGTTTGCAAAATTTTGCGCAAGGTGTATTCCTTGACAATTCTTACGACACGTTTCTGATTATTGTTATATTTAAAATAAAATTAATTTTAGGAAATATCTTTATTAAGACTTTCTCACTTATTTTGATAAATGTTACAAACCCTAAAAGATTGCGATCTTTTTCCAAAACTTGCGACGAGTTCATGATATATTGTCACACGTCATTTAAAGCCAGGCATTGATACTGTTAGGGGGAAATTTATTTCCGTCCGTAGCTAGTGTCATAGTTTAACCTCGCTGCTCATTAAATTCACCTTATCGAATTACGCGGCAGCATGCAACGCGGTAGCACAAAGATATTAGTGTGAGATTATCGTTTAAAATTACAACACCGTTCCCAGGGGTAGTTTTTTCCCTGCATTTATAATCAGATCTCGCAAACAGCGGAGGTCTGAAAGCTTGATATTTTTATGACTTTTAATAGAATTTTCCTGCATTTTTTTGTAAACATAAAAATCTACACTACCCAAAATATGGCCTAATATTTAATATTTAATTTATTTGCCAAATGTTAAATTAAGCATGGAAGTCCAAACTGTGTCTTAGGATTTAATTTTCATTTAATTCATTCTCACGATAGACCGCTTTTTCATGTGCAACGATGAAACGAGATAATTTGTAATAAACATTTTCTTTTTGGGCGGTTCGGATGAAGGTACCTTCACTTGATTCACAATTAAAACGGACCACCAGTCTACATACGCCCGCGTCCCCGTTGTGGTTCGTACAGTCAATTGTGCCGATTCGATATACCTATCTACGATCTGCCGGGAGTTCCCACAGCCATACGTTACTCTGTGTTATCTCGATTACCTACTGGGGCAACCTTCGAATCGATTACTAACAATTTGTATCCGATCAAGTGTCGCGGATCGATTAATCCCGTGTATTATATTTTCCTTTATCGTTACATTGCAATTTTGAAAATGGTATTTTTCGGGTACAATATAGTAGCTTCCTGAAAGTCTATTATAGGTATCTATACAAACGAAATTTTCGGGCAATCATTGTCTAATTCGGACGTGAGTAATTATTATGCTGTGCGTGCAAAATTAAAATAATGTAAAAATGAATAGGTTTGTAATTATGATATTTCTGAAAAAACTGTGGAATCAAAATTTGAATTGAAATGTAGAAGTAAATAATTTGATTTAGGTATCTACGATTGTAATTTACAGTGGGAAATATGTATGCACAAACAGTTATAGGCCAAAGTGTTAAATAAATTTCGATGCTAATAGATACACTATTGGAAATACGAAGATATTTGGAATATCTTTTGAGCACTTCAGTAAAAGGAAGGGCAGTTATTCGTGATAAACATATTAAGGCAAAGTAAACAGTCGAAGTGAAAGTGTGTTAAAACGAAGGGAGAAAGATAATATACAAAAATGATAATGACTCTTAACGAGAATATTAAGATATTGTGGTAAACACTAAAATGTAAAAATTGGAGGTCGGTCAAGAAGTAGGTAAGGCTGGAAAATCCATGAAAAATGTTTAAAACCATACAAGTGGTTTGAAAAGAATAAATATGTTTGGAAAAAAAAATAAAAAATTCCAAATCTACTAATTCTGCTGTGTATAAGAATGCATGAAAAAATTTTGTTCTTAACATTGAGAGTATAAGATTGACTTTAGAGAGAATAGTGGCGTTTTAAAGAATGAAGAGAACATCTTTCTTACAACTTGAGATTTGAGACTTTTTGTGGTTGGAAAAATATAAAAAAAATTGATATATGCACTTGATTCTAGGTCACAAGATATTTACAAACGTAACATACAATTGTGCAAAGTTTAGAGCCAATTAAAAATTTATACCATTTACGAAAGTTGCGGTTTCAAAAATTTAAGGTTTAACTGAATACAACAGATATTAAAATTGTTGTAATTTTGTTAAAGTATATGTATATTTTACATAAAAGCATTATGCTTTGCAGGGTGTCCGAATATTTTTGCGACGTCAAAATTAGGCATTATTTCGTTTACCATTGATTAGCAAGAAAAGTGTATAAATTAAATAAATAAATGTTATGTTTTTAGCAACTAGAATAAATGTACTAAATCATTAAAAAACAACGAATCCCTTATTTCCAGAATTACTATAGATACACAAAAATATATTTCCAAGTACCACACTGTCCGAATTTTAATGCGGCTCACTGTATGCACGTTGGGGAGGATGCTCACTCCTAGGTGTCTTCCAACCACATACTACACGCGTCGCGCATTTCTCGTTTTCTCTGTGTCCTCCATCTTTCTGTTTAGAATGCGTCTAGGAAATCTCCACCATGGAACGGGTGGAACTTCTCCACCGTGCACATGCGATCGGCCGAAATGGTTCATCGGGTCGCAGTGTGCAAGGTGGATTTTTACGATCTGATTGCGAGAGCAGAACTTACTCTTTCGCCGCGTGTGTCGTCCAATGCTTAGATCTGTTTATACGTCCGCATACTTGGAATCTGCAAAGGACAATGTTAAGCCGCAGAGGGGATTAGTGACCCACGAGCCTACAGCGTATGCTATACACCGTTGGAAAGATCTCGCCAAGACGAATCGATCGACGCCATTTTTAACTTCGAAATCAGATGGGATCACCTCGAAAAATGGCCTCAAAGTTCGAGATTTTGCGGTATAGAACAAAAGAAACCGGTAGTAAAATCCCATCCGGCCCGAGGGACCTCGGGTAGGCAGCTGAGGGGTAAGCGATACTCTAGCAGGCTGGGGCGGCCATGTGCCTCATGACCTTCATTTCAGGGCCGTGTTGGGCTTGTGTTTGCCCTATGGGCCCCTTTCCTAATGCCCAGTACGAAATCGCCAATGGATTAGTGTGGGATCAGGAACCCCCATAACATAAAAGGAGGACACGAAATACGCAAGACCGGGAAGTCGGCGGTAGCCGAGTTGGCTAAGGCGGCTGATCAGCGCGCATAGAATCCAGAGATCGCGGGTTCGAGTCCCGCGTCCGAGGCTTCCTTTTTCCGTGATCCTACATTTGGGGGCTCAGCCGGGATGGATGGAGCACCGATCGCCACACGGAGCCAAGAGATGGTGTTGGGGTCGTTGTCTGCGACGCGAAAAATAATAGACACACGGTCGTTGTCCGCGACGCGAAAAATAACGAGACACAAGCAAAGAGAAGGTATAACAAGAGGCCACAATCCGAGCGGTATCTTTGAAGTTCTTCGTTGGTTGGCCCTTTAAATTGGGGTGCGTTCCACTTGCGCCCAAATCGCCCGCAACGCCCGCGATTTTCATTAAGGTGGGTTCTCCTATACGCGACTGGACACAACGTCAAGAATTTCAAAGTCGATTTTCTTGAAAATGAAGCACAATATAAAAAAATCTTATTCCTCTTTTTCGACTTATTCACTTGTTATAAGTCGAAAAGAAAGAGTAACTTTTTTTTATATCGTGCTTCAGTTTCGAGAAAATCGACTTTGAAATTCTTGACGTTGTGTCCAGTCGCGTATAGGAGAACCCACCTTAATGAAAATCGCGGGCGTTGCGGGCGATTTGGGCGCAAGTGGAACGCACCCTTGGTCGTATAGTCAAGCGGGAAATTTGAATCAACTGAGACCGCGGCCAATCAGCGTCGACAACAGATTCCCCAGCGATGGTTAGCCGCGGTCTCACTAGTTGGCACTGGCGTCGACAAATTTTCATCTTGGCGTTGATTGGTTCGACGGTCGGTTG
Source organism: Andrena praecox (assembly GCA_963932275.1). Classification (NCBI taxonomy): domain Eukaryota; kingdom Metazoa; phylum Arthropoda; class Insecta; order Hymenoptera; family Andrenidae; genus Andrena; species Andrena praecox. The sequence goes on from OZ010731.1 coordinate 42,011,898, forward strand.
GGGGTATAATGGTGGGGGATAATTTTACCACAGTTCAACGAGTATTACCGAAGTTTACCGATCATTACCGAATGGCCATTTAAATTGGTTGTATCATTTCGGCTCTCTCTAAAACTGGTTTCTTCATCAGAGTGTCGCCTCTTGTTATACCTTTTCTTTGACACAAGTGCGACGAATGACATTCGAGGGTGAATGTCGTCGCAGGAGGGCCGAGTGTGTGGGATCAGGAACCCCCATAACATAAGAGGAGGACACGGAATAACCTAGACCGGGAAGTGGGCGGTAGCCGAGTTGGCTAAGGTGGCTGATCAGCGCAGGGAATCCTGAGATCGCGGGTTCGAGTCCCGGGTCCGAGGCTTCCTTCTTTCCGTGACCCAACACGGCCCTGAAGTGAAGATCATCAGGCACATTTGCCGACCCAGCCTGCTAGAGTATCGCTTACATCCCTCGGTTTTTCCTCAAGTGCCTACCCGAGGTCTCTCGGGCCGGATGGGATTTTACTACCGGGTTCTTTTGTTCAAAACCACAAAATCTCGAACTCTGAGGCCATTCTTCGAGGTGATCCCATCTGATTTCGAAGTTAAAAATGGTATCAATCGATTCGAATTGCCGAGATCTTTCCAACGGTGTATAGCATACGCTGTAGGCTTCACTAATCCCCTCTGCGGCTGAACATTGTCTTTTCTTCGTCCTTTGGCTACTGCCGATTCGTGAGGAGCGTTACTTCCAGACGTTTATAGTCTTCATTGAAAATACAAAATACTATGAACAAGGCACACACAGGAAACGTAGAAATGTCTCTGTCCACATAATTTGACTTGGACCCCCAGCGCAGGCAGTGTCTGGACACTGTGGTTGATGAGGTCTAACAGCGAAAGCCAACCTGCTCGGATCGAGCTTATGCTGGCGGGTCTGCGTTCTCGTGGTCCCTGCTGGACAGCGCTCCCCGTCGCCCTGCGGCGTGGAGCGCTGACTAAATGAGCTGCTTCCCTCACGGGTAAATCCAACTTGTCCAATGACTCCTAGCGGATGAGGGCAGGGTTTTTCCAAGTCGCGTGCTTCACCATTCTCCCACGCCGATTCCCCTAGCATTCTATTGCAGGCAAAGCTGCTACTAGGGGAAATCCTGAGGCGCAGCGCGTCGCTAAATCGACCATTTTCCGCCAACACTGTCTGTCCACTTAATGTTACAGTTCGATGTGACAGACTCACGAACTCTTATGGCTGCCAATCAGTCCTAGTATCGCTAGATTCCGCTACCACAATTAAAAAGTTTCATATACATAGTCTGCTGCCGTACTGGTCATCGAAGACCCTTCACAATCGCTCACGCTTACGCGAACTACTTCATAACGATCATTACTCTTAACTTTACTTATTTTATACGGTCCTAAATACCTCTGTTTTAATTCGATCTTCGACCCAAACTGTCTTCATTTAATAAACACTAGATCGCTTTCCTTATATTTCCTCGCCGGTATACACTTTCGATTGCATGTTTTCTTATCCTCTCCCCGTATTTTTAATAAATTTTCTTTGGCCGCCAGTCTCAATTAGCCACGACCCTCCTGGAACGCTTGAATTGTTTCTTGTTCCATCAGCGCAATAATTTCGTGACCTCGCTGATATCGCATTCGTGTGTCGAATATAACTTCAAACTGCGTCATACCTATACCCCGCTGATACGTGCTATTAAGGCACCGTTGTAGTTTGTCGACATGCACCATTGTTCGGGATTATTCATGGATAATTTCGCAAACACTGGTATTAGTGTTCTAATAGTCCGTTCCACTTGACCGTTCTCCCTTGGTGCTCCAGTCGCAATAAGTATGCGCTCGATTCCTTCGTCGTTAAAATAATTTTGGAGCTCAGCGGAAGTAAATCCGGTTCCTCGATCGGAAATAGCTCGCTCAGGGTTCCCGAAAATCTTTTGTTATCCGCTTAATTTATTGACTACTTCTTTCGCGCTAAGCGAAACACTATCTACTGCTACAAAAATGTAGAGATACGCCTTGGCTGTCGCAGTCATGGGTCACTATGTGATCGATGTGATAAGTGCTGACCGGCCTATCACCTTTCGACAACGGCATTTGTTCTTCTTTTTTACCAGCCTTCTTGTCAGAAATACTGCACGGCATACAACAGCTAATGAATTCTTTAAGTTGTTCTTCTAACCGTGGAATATAATACTCTGTCTCAATACTTTCTTTCATCTTCTTCACTGCGAAATGACCGACTATCAAATTCCGATGTTCTATGCTATATTCGAATTATTCGAGACTTAGCGCCAACCACGCTACTTTCGGTGTGAGATATTTTTTCGATAAAGTGTTCTTAACTCTTCGCACTCAGTAATGGTCTTAAATCTAATTCCTAACACGTATACACGTAATTTCTTAACCGCACTAATTATTGCTAATACCTCAAAGGTGCACAAAGAGCCGCTCGGAGCCGAAGACCACTTTGCGATTCTAGGCGCCGCACAGTGGTTCCAAAGTGACTTTTTGTGGACAAAAATCCGTACCTCCGTCAATTCTCAACCGATTTTTGCCTTTTTTGCTAAAATGTCACACAGTAGTTTTTCAAAATTTTCTTTAGGAATTAAAAAAAAAACAAATTCTAAACTCTTAGTTCCGAAAAAACATTTTTTTAATAGGAAGCTTATTATTCGTGACTGAAAATAAAAGTGTCAACTACGAGTACAGTTACCCTAATGTAATAATGTTGTAAACATTAGTAAGGAAGTCTTCAATGCGACGAGTTTAAATATTTTTTCAGTAAAAATTCAGGCTCTTTTTTGTTCTCAACATATTGTTTTCGTCATCAATTCCGAACAACTAATAGTATTAAAGTATGAAATGAGGCATTGAGAGCAAAAACGGACTAATACACATTTCTTGCAAAATTGAGTTAGTAGCAAAATGTATTCCAATATAGGCTGTACTAATTATATAAAATAGAAAATATTTTTTTTTCTCGATGTGAGTTAGTCTGTTTACACTCTCAATGTCTCAAATAAAAGTTATAGTAATTTTTTGTAATTATTAATGAAATAAATCAATTTTTATTATTATAATTATTAGAATAGAAATTCGTTTTAATAAAACGACAAGTGGTAACGTAAAAATTCGATTACGCTAAATGTATGTAGGTACTCTTAATAATTAATCAAACTGTTACTGTAACTACATTATATCCAAATAATAAACATTAAATTCAGAGTAATACTCAGAGTCTTTAAATTTTCGTATTTATTGATTCCACATCACAACTGTTTTTCCTTTATTCTTTTCTTGGGAAATAATCTTATACAGTTCGGTGGCCTAATCAACACTCCCATGCTTTCGGACTATTTTCTCCGATTCATCTTCGAGAGCTAGATGCATGGTCGCAATAATTTGATGGCGCGAGTACAGAATGTTAACCAACGTGCTTTCTTCTCGTCGGTACTCATTGCGTTCAGAAAAATTACACGGGTAAGTGGCAACCGTTTTATTACACAAGCGTGGCAATTTCAGCTGCTGAACTATTTTTCCGCGGGGCCATACCACTGTGTCCTTTGCGCTTTACGAGTGGCTCTGATGTTATAGATCACTCGGACATGTTTCTGCCCCATGGAAATGTTGGTTGCTTCAGAGCGAAAAAGAAATATACCTACGTATAACCGAGGTACGTGTTTGACGTAAAAATAGCTGCGGACGTGTAATTGGTCGTGCATATACTGATGCCGAGGCGTGCATTTCCTACTTAAAGAGGTCACTGTTTACGAGTTACTCGACACATCGAGCTTTGCGTTGAAACAGTTGCTCGGATCATTTACTCGAATTTGTTATCGATTAATGACCGTAGATACATTATACATAAGTTCTTTGTTTTACTCAATAATGAAGTGTGAAGTACGTTTCTCCCGATGTAGCTTCAAAATATTAATTTATGGCAATTGTTATTAATTATAATAGTCTTTAAGCTAACAATAGGAATCTTTGTACCTTTTCTTATGAACTTTCAGTGGTTTGCTTTGAGTGGGCGGTTTCACCTCCTAAATATGCAAAAGGGCCAAAGTAAAAAAATACGTATTTGTTATTCTTCGGCTCTCTAAAACATTTCTGAAAACCAAAGCAATCGGAGGCGGACACCTGAAAACCTCTCCTTGTAAGTGGTATCCCCCTCGCCAACAGTGGGCCCTAGGGTTTATACAAAAGCCGACTTTTGAAAAAGCCGGTTTTCGAATTCCATTATTTCCTAACAACCGGTTAAACCGGTTTTCTAATTTTCCCGAACAATATTGGTCAGGGCTCTCCAGCGAAGGGGCCCCTCACGCGCCTGCTTCCCCTTCCAATCTTCCTCTGGCGCAGCGTACCTTCCGTTGTCAAGGAGACCGCGCGACGCTGCGAAGGCTGCCATGACGGGCTAGCGTCTCCGCGGTTAGCGTCGCGCGGTATCCCTGACGACGCGGACGAGAGTGGGAGAACCCCAAGCGCACGCGTGCGGGACCTTGGAGAGCCCTGATATAGGTAATTAAAATAGAAAATAAATATTTGTACCTATTTGGAAAATTTTCAGTTTTTTTATATTTATACAATATACAAAACACTGCATACAAAACCGAACGAAAAAAAACAAAACCACGTCTCGAAAGTCTCGTCGACCTTCCAAATATCTGAAGCTTCAAAATTCTGTCGGTTATGTACGGTCTTCAAATAGAAACAAACATTGCTACATTAGTTTTGTTGAACGAAGCGGCCCTGGTCAAACTTGTAGCTTGTGGGCATCTTAAAAATAAACTGTTATTTCTTTTAATGAAAGAAGTGTACCAATCTGGACCTGCCATTTTATTGTTAGCCCAGCCAACCGGAATCCGGAGTCTACTAGAAATAGCATATTCATATGCAAATTTTTTTTAGTTCCTTCGGCGTTAACCCATAGTAGATATCCGCTGGTTGTTTTAAGTAATCAGCTAAGAGAGCTTCTTGTTCTTAAGAAAAAGCTTTTCGACCGTTGAAGCAACCGACACAGTCTAGTTCAATTTCCCCAGTCGGTAATTTTTCTTTTTTGACAGGCGATCAAGCGTTTTTTGTGGAATTAAAAAGTCTTTAGTATCAGATGCTTTGCCTGTCTCAGTTTTCGCTTATAATTTTTCATGTCGATGCCTGCAACAGATGTAGGTAATTAACATTTTAATAAGAGCAATGCGAGATAGAAAAGGGACAAAAATAATATCCGGGGTTAATAGTTTAATAGTCAAATAATTCCGCCTATGCTTACAAGGGAAGTTTGGCAACCCGGAAATTCAGAAAATTATGAAACTCGGTGTGCAAGTAGAGTAGTTCATCCGTAACGCAAATCTATTTTTCGTTGGTGCCATAATGCAATTTTTGAGGGTGAAATCACCCCTTGAAAAAAATGCAGAATTTTCTTTTCCGTGGAATATCTCGGGAAGGGTGAGAGATATCGAAAAGAAGTTTAAACAAAAATTGCATCCTTTTTTTATATCTACAAAACCGCGTAAAAGTAATTGTGGAATTAAGGATTGGTGGTGGGGGTAACTTGAAAAATATGGATTTTTCGAAAATTATCTTCACGCAATTTTGTAGACACAAAAGTAAGGTGCAACATTTGTTTATACTATTTTTCGATATCTCTCACCGCTCTCGAGATATTCCACGGAAAATAAAATTCTGCATTTTTTTCAAGGGGTGATTTCATCCCCAAAAATTGAATTATGGCACCAACTAAAAATAGAGTTGCGTTACGGATGAACTACTCTACTTGCACACCGAGTTTCATAATTTTCTGAATTTCCGGGTTGCCAAACTTCCCGTGTTAGTCAAGTAACCCTGTCCGACATTGTTAACATATGTATTAAATGCCGTACGTACAAAACCGCCACGCACCGGATAAAAAATAATACCGTAAATTATAGTCAATGTATCACATTTCCACAAAATATTCATGAAAAAATATCAAGCAGTACATAATGGACACAAATTCATAAGTAGTCAAAAAAAATTATTCTCACTATATGGGAGTTTAAAATCATCTGCGACACTAGCGGTCGGTACGCGAACTAATAGTAATGGTCGCCGCAGATATACGATTTATTGTCGTCTATTGGCAAATATTTTAAAACTCCGAAAGTATTGGCAAAACCGGTTGGGACAGACAAAGAGGTTTGACCGCACTATGGTGTTATACCGAACGATAAAGGTTTTATTCTTAATTATAATTTAAAATCATCAATATGCCTTCCTTTCAATATCTCCTTAACCTTCAGGATCAGAAAAAGAGCCGTTGGGGGCTAGATCCGGTGAATAGGAAGGATGTTCCAACGTAGTTATTTTTTTACTAGCTAAACAAACTAGGTACTTCACAGCGCCGTGTGAGCAAGAACATTGTCGTGATGCAAGATTCATGAGTTGTTGGCGAAAAGTGGCATCCGTCCCCATTCACCGGATCTAGCCCACCGATGACTTTTTTCTGTTCCCGAACGTAATGGAAATATTGAAAGTAAGGCATTTTGATGGCATTAATGACATCAAGAGTAACAGGGCAACAGCTCGGTGTTGACAATAAACAAAAGAAAAACAATATTTGGGGAAAAAATTTATTGGAAAATATTCTACCATTGTTAACGTATATACATTTATATAAATTATTTAAAATATCCTCCTTTTGCTGTTACACAAACTCTTAATGTTTGTGAGCATTCGTCGATAGCTGCGCGTATAATATTTATATATAAATCGCCAACAGATTCTATGATAGACTTCTTTAAATTATTAAAATTTCCGTGACTAACACAGCAGATCTTCTCCTCCCGAACGGCCCATATTTTATAGCCAAGAGGATTTAAATCGGGGCTGGACGAAGGCCAATCTTCTTGTCGGATAAAATCGGTCATATTTCGTTCTAACCATGCCTGGGTACTCTTGCTTTATGAGCAGATGCTGAATCATGCTGGCATACCCGTTGCTCATTATTAAACATTCTTTGCGTTAACGGTTTGACAATGTTCTTGATACACTTTTGCACCTATTTTAACATTGTTTTCACAAAAATGCACTTCAATAGCACCGTATCATGAGACTGCTAGCCAAACCATCACCGAAGCACGACTGTATCCTCTTTGGAAGTGGGGCACAATTTTAGTACCTTCTCTACTACTTCGGGTATACATCCTATCATTTTGCCGGTTGTAGTATTCTTCTACATTACAAATTTTCTTATCCGAAAGCAGGATACGGCGATGTTCGTTTCCCGTGTAGGGGAGACCGGGGAAAGTTTGGACAATTTTTGATTAATAGTCTTTAGCGGGCCTGTAAGATGCCTTACGGCTATAAATTGTAGACCATTCGATAGCTCAGAATGTGCGCTATTCATTTGAACCTGAGAAACGGGCCTTACATTCCCTAGTATTACTTTGAGATGAAAAAAGTTCAGAGATGCATATTGTCCAAAGTATCCCCATTGGTGGGGTTACATTGGACATAGCACGGAGATAGTTTGGACAGATGGAAACAAATGATAATGAATAATCCAATGAATATATAATTTATTTAAAATGACAAATAGCCTGTTGGGCCATTAAGGAGCCCGACCTTCGTGGTGTTTTCCAGAGCCGCGCGAAAGGGGAACTCGAAGCCAATGATACCGCGGGTGTACATCGGATACGAAAACCTGTAAGAGTGTGCGGTGCAAGCTCGTATTCATAGGCTGAAATAACTGGCCTCTTGGGCCAGTGGCAGCACTAGGGCCCCTAAGAATCCCAGTCATTCAAGCCTATCCTACGTGTTATCTGTCCAATGTAACCCCTCATATCATATCAAAACAAAATTATTCGTGCCTTTCCTCAAAAAGGACACTTTGATTTTTGCATAGCATTACTTTATTCTAAACACATTCAGCAATGCCTCAAAAAAGTTACAATATAAATTTTCCATAATGAAGTATCCGAATCACAACAAAAAGTAGATGAAAATATTATACAGTAACATACAAGAATTGAAAAGTGTGACATACCTTGTCATTCGTGAATGCAACACGCCATATTGAATATCATTTGATTTGGTGTGCATATAGGCACAAACTACAAAAAAATTGCAATCATCATGACACTATGGAGGCAATTTTCAAACTGTCCAATGTATCCCCGTGTCCAAACTATCCCCGGTCTCCCCTACCGAATTATGAGTGCTTTCGCTCTTTCTAATCGTAGTACTCTCAGAGTAGTAAGAAGATGACCCTTCTTTTTACGGTATGCACGGGGTTTAAAGTCTTTATTACTCTTTATGAAGCAACATTTTCATATACCCCTTATTCCTTGGACACTCCCATCTACATGGCAATTATTTTTTGTCTCCTAACGGAGTTACGACGAATTCGTGCTTCCATTGTTTAGACAAGTCTGAACTAAAGTCCTTACAGAGCGGGGGGCAGTCAGATCCTTTGCGGTCATCGATAGAGGAGACTTCGTTATACCTTTTAAGAGTATGATAAAAATACCGCTGATTAATTCGAAATTTTTGTAAAAGTTTAAAAATCATTCAAGGAGAATGCCCATACTTATGCAAGGTGATTACTGCTGTTTTATCTTCTTTCACGCTCCACTTCATCATTAGTTTTAGTTTTAGGAAATAAACTGTAGTGGCTGTGAATACCTACCTGACGACTCGTACATTAATATAAAAAATTTAAAAAAAATTAAAACCGACTTCAAAAAAAAAAAAATTGCAATAAAAAGTAAAATATAATTTTTCCCTTAATTAATTTACGACTCTCATATTTTTTAAGCCGGCGCCAGATTTACACAGTGCAAATGATGAGGCACCGACTTAAAAAATATGAGAGTCGTAGTTTAAATAAGGGAAAAAATTATTTTTTTTAACTCTTTAGTGCAATTTTATTTTTTTGAAGTCGGTTTTAATTTTTTGAAATTTTTTTTATTTTTAAATTTTTAGTTTTATATATATTGACACAACATGCTGAGGAGATATGCGCGTACGTACATAAAATAATAATAATTAGGTGACAATATTCTTTGTTATTAACCATAAGTGGCAAAATATTGGGCCAATGTTGATTTAGTCTAGGACGGGACCAGATTCGCCCTCTTTCGAATAAAAAAAAAGATCATCAAAATCGGTCTATATGCTGAGGAGTTATGAGGGGACAAACATAAAAAAACATACAAACGGGTCGAATCTATAACCTCCTCCTTTTTGAAGTCAGTTAATAAACCTCGGTGACAAGTGCTACCAACTTAAAATTTTATACACCGGTTTTGTGACAGAACTTAATAACTGACTATGTACACTCAGCTCAAACGATTGTGGCCGTTCGAGATTCGATTGCATTCGAGCTTACCAGGGTTGGTTTTTCTCCATCGCTAACATTCTACAGTATTTCATGAACATGGTGATGGCACTGCAAGGCCACAGGTTTCCGTCTAGTACACTTCTAATTCATGTTGAAACACCACTGTGGCACCATCTGCCTATGATTGTCATAATTTTGTATGTTACTTCATAATTTATTTATTTTTTTTAGCGTGAAGTAAACGGATGATGTTTAATATGAGACATGTTCGCACAGTCCTGTCACAAAATTTAATTTACATTGCTTCGGTTATGTTTATTTTCCCGTTGTTAACATAAAATAACGGATAGGAGATTTTAAAATAAATGCGTATTTCTTTGCTCTACACATTTCCACTAATAATGAGCGTCTTAGATTTTAATCTATGAAGACTGTTACGAATAAAATACCACAAGACTTTATTCATTTCAGTATTCTGGATTCCTAACCCTTGCCATCTCTATGAAATACATAACATTCGTTTCCATTCTTTTCCTTGTTACCACCATCCCGCTTTATTTATTTGTGTCTTCCATTATAAATCCGTTGATTTATTTGCTCTGAACATTATAAGTTTATCATTTATCTGTGTCAAAATTATGATTTTTTTTTAGGTTCATTGCAATAAAAGTCATTTGACATTTATTCTTGGTGTCATTTGGTGTCATTTACGCTACAGCATCGCGAACAGAGCCGATCGCGCAGATTTATATAATTATGACAATCATAGGCAGATGGTGCCACAGTGGTGTTTCAACATGAATTAGAACTGTTCTAGACGGGAACCTGTGGCTTGGCAGTGCCATCACCATGTTCATGAAATACTGTAGAATGTTAGCGATGGAGAAAAACCAACCCTGGTAAGCTCGAATGCAATCGAATCTCGAACGGCCACAATCGTTTGAGCTGAGTGTACAAGTCTAGCCTGTACTGCAGGCCTGCCCCATCGGGTGCAAGTACCTCCTGAATTTCTGGAACCCGGGTAACAGCCGAGCGCGGGACTGTCCCATTGCTACCCGTTGCGAAATTTGTGAGAGAACTGCATGGTGGTACGAGCCTGCATGGACGGCCGCACACTCATGCAGTTCTCCTGCAACCCATGCTGTGGTTAGCAACGTAACCAGTCCCACGCTTGGCTGTTGCCCGGGTTCCAGAACTTCAGGAGGTATTTGCACCTGATGGGGTAGGCCTGCTGTACTGTAAACACTCGCTACCATCACTTCTTGGAATCCTTTGGTCGAGAGGGAGTGAACCAGAGATGCCAGGCGTATCGGGGCATATGACGTAGTAAGGAGTAGTGGAGGAGGAACCTTGCGTGTATACAGCTATATATACTAATACGACTTGAGCATACCACGAACTCAGTGACGTAGTAGCGAGTAGTAGAGGGGGAATCCACGCATACTAGCGCTCTGCATTCGATATCGGTTCGCATCGCACCTTGCGCTTCGTACATAATTCGTTTCGCGACCTGCAAGCAGTAGCCGAGTGTGACAAATATGCGCGAAACGTAGAATCTTCTATAGCAGTGCTGTTCAGCCTATGATTTGGGGGGCAGGGTTGCTTTATGTACAGATTTAATGGCGGTGTAGAGAGTACGGAGTAGGAAAAAGGGAACACCTACAGCAAAAACGGTATATGCGAACCGATGCCAACGCCAAGCCAGTCCAAACCAAGTCACGCCACGCATTCGATGTTATACAGGGTGTCCCAGAATTGAGGGACATCCCGGAACATGCAATATCCTGATGCAAAAGGACATCGAAAAGTCCTTAACCGTTTTGGGATCCGGGGTTTCGTTTTCGAGATATTAACAAAAAACCCCGACCAATCAGAGCGCGCGCCTTCCGCCCGAGCTCCCGCGGTAGCGTGGCCGCGCGCCGGGCCGCGCTGCGACTACGAACAAGCAAGGCGGCATTCATCGAAGGAAATTGCGTAGAATGGCAAATGAAAAAGACGTAACAAAAAAATCGAACCTTTTGCCATGGTTTGTTTGCCATTTAAAGTGAATAATGAATAAAGGATAAATGGATGAAAATCATGTGTAACGTAAAGAAACGAATACAAAGTTTTTTTTAGAAGAATCGAAAATAATAATTATTTTGAGTGAGGGGATAAGGAGCACGTAAATTTCCTTTTTTAATAACGTACAAACGAAAAGGTAATGCAACAGGGAACGAACGAAAAGTGATCGTAGTTCGTTATTGTGATAAAAATCCGTAGTTCAATAACGGCCAACACTGTTGTTGATAATGAATAAGTTGGTTTAAAAACTTGGAAGAAAAATTTACGTACGGAAATTTGAAGAATTATCTCCGGAAATAAGCCGTAGCCTGCGTTAAATTTAAAAAATAATAGTCGCCAATAATGTAACTAAAACTCACCCTTTCGGAAATTCACCTGCAGCTTAAAAACCTGGGTGACTAGGTCACTGAACCGATCCTGGTCATCGACAGACGCGTCGAGTGCACAGCTGATCTCAGGTACACGACACCATCCAAAGTTAAGGGCCGCAACGTCAAGTGCGTCCGGGTTAATGCACCGAATATTCACTTCACTGCACGGCTACTAACACTGATCACTTAATTTATTTTTCATGGAACGTGTTGTTGCTACGTTATAAAAATTGGTGAAAATGAATTTTTACTTGGCGTTTGGAGCCGTGGGTAATTCCCGCGCAAATTCTCACGCTGCAGCACTTGCGTCCTCGTTGTTCGGGGGGTACACACAGAACATCGCGTAATACTCTCGAGCAGAGAACATTTGTCTGCGACGCGATTGCTGACTGCTGACTGACAAGATTTTTTCCAAGCGACTTCTTCTACTCCCAAATAGTTTCTCTCGTTCCATTATGAGTTGACCCCCACCAGGCCAGGAGGCTTCAGGTAAAAAGAAGCCAGCACATTTTCGGAACACACGTGTTCTGCACAAGTGCAACGAAAACTTTCACAAAAGCCCGCGCTCCGTCCTTCTACTGCCAATGTACCCATTGCTTCGAGATAGAAAACAGACACCACGTGTATCGGTTCGAAAGGGTCCGAAGAGAAGAGAAACAGAAAGTCTTCGAGTTGCTATAAAGAAAAAAATCCTGCTTCCTGTTTCCCTTTTCCGATACCCTGAGTTCACGTCTGCTACGAGGCGGAACCAAGTAAGTCATAAATTATCCGAAACTGTAGGAAACCGTTCTCTACCGCCGACTTGCGGGACAATACGGTCATAAACCGCGACCCTGGCGAAATGCTCTGGCTGATCAGCCTGATTAATTTTGGAGAACTAGAAATTACAGAGTATTATCCAGCATCAATACGCCTCGCGGAGAGACACAGGAAAAGAAGGGATAGTCCGCTGACTGCGCGTAGTCCCGCCTGCTTCGTCCTACCCTCAAATTAAAGACGGATCCCTTATCTCTCGAGTATAAACACGTCCTCGAATTTCAAAACACAAGCACGCGTCGACGTATTCGGGGCGAGAGACTGTGGGCTTGAGGTCCGATTGGCCCCAAACTAACCAATCTGCCCTGCATCCCTCCCAAACGGCCACTGTCCTGAAGAGGCCCTCTTCACAGCGATATCTCCTTCACAAGGCCCACCTTCTCTCGCACGGAATACGTCGACGCATGCTTTTGTTTGGAAATTCGAGCGCGTGTTTAGACACGAGAGATAAGCAGGCCCGATTGGTTAGTTCAGGACCAATCTCCTCCCCAAGGTATATAAGGGTGTAAAGTTATAATAATAAAGGTATAGAAGGGTGTATATATAAGAGTATAAGGGTGTAAGGGAATATATATGAGTATAAGGGTATAAGGGTATAACGGTATATAAAGGTGTAAGGGTATAAGGGTAGGTACATAAGAGTATAAGGGTATATAAGGGTATATACTCTGCGGAATGATCCCGAGAGTCGACGACCGAAACATGTGTGCGAAACTGATAGGGGTGTGTGTGTGTAACGCATAGTATACGTATTTGGTTGACGAATTTTCGACTGAAGAAGAAAAATTTTCTCTTACCATTTCTGACAATTTCATGAGACGATATTACGATATCTCTAGCATGCGTGGACCGATTTTTTCGGAATTGGTCTTATTCGAAAGCTTATATGCGGTTTACATAATGCGGGTGATGAGATATTAATGAAATAAGTTTCAGAATAGCCTGGCGACGAGTAAGGGTAGCGGTAGCGACAGGCGACATATATATGCAGGGTCTCGGAACATGGATAAACGGCAGGGGCAGTCGATCGACATTTATACAGGGTGTTTTATACAGGGTGTCTATCATGTACACAGGGTGTCTTTCTTGTACTTGGCGTCGAGACGCTACCGCGTCTCCAGATCATTGGCCAAGAGTGGGTGAGTCAAATTCTCCTGCAATTCTGTCGATCTGTTTTTTGACCTCACTGAAGAAATGTGAGGTGGTAGCGGTACGGTCAGCTGACTGTAATCGCGCGCGGTTGCTTTACCTGAGACGGGGCGCACCATTGCCTTTAACAGCTTACTGCGACGTTAATATCAGCTGCATTACTCTAGAAATAAGCTTAATTTACAGAAAACATATCAGCGAATGTGGTAGTACTTTTTCTGATTTTTACAATCGCGACCTCGACGTGAAACGGTAAAGGACATTTCGATGTGTTCTGGCATCAGGATAATACATGTCCCGGATTGTCCCCCAATTCAGGGACAATACGCGTTGACGTATTCCGTGCGAGAAAAGGCGGGCTTGAAGTTCGATTGGTCCTGAACTAACCATTTGGGCCTACTTATCTCTCGTGTCTAAACACGCGCTCGAATTTCAAAACAAAAGCATGCGTCGACGTATTCCGTTCGCGAGAAGGTGGGCCTTGGGGAGGAGATTGGTCCTGAACTAACCAATCGGGCCTGCTTATCTCTCGTGTCTAAACACGCGCTCGAATTTCCAAACAAAAGCATGCGTCGACGTATTCCGTGCGAGAGAAGGTGGGCCTTGTGAAGGAGATATCGCTGTGAAGAGGGCCTCTTCAGGACAGTGGCCGTTTGGGAGGGATGCAGGGCAGATTGGTTAGTTTGGGGCCAATCGGACCTCAAGCCCACAGTCTCTCGCCCCGAATACGTCGACGCGTGCTTGTGTTTTGAAATTCGAGGACGTGTTTATACTCGAGAGATAAGGGATCCGTCTTTAATTTGAGGGTAGGACGAAGCAGGCGGGACTACGCGCAGTCAGCGGACTATCCCTTCTTTTCCTGTGTCTCTCCGCGAGGCGTATTGATGCTGGATAATACTCTGTAATTTCTAGTTCTCCAAAATTAATCAGGCTGATCAGCCAGAGCATTTCGCCAGGGTCGCGGTTTATGACCGTATTGTCCCGCAAGTCGGCGGTAGAGAACGGTTTCCTACAGTTTCGGATAATTTATGACTTACTTGGTTCCGCCTCGTAGCAGACGTGAACTCAGGGTATCGGAAAAGGGAAACAGGAAGCAGGATTTTTTTCTTTATAGCAACTCGAAGACTTTCTGTTTCTCTTCTCTTCGGACCCTTTCGAACCGATACACGTGGTGTCTGTTTTCTATCTCGAAGCAATGGGTACATTGGCAGTAGAAGGACGGAGCGCGGGCTTTTGTGAAAGTTTTCGTTGCACTTGTGCAGAACACGTGTGTTCCGAAAATGTGCTGGCTTCTTTTTACCTGAAGCCTCCTGGCCTGGTGGGGGTCAACTCATAATGGAACGAGAGAAACTATTTGGGAGTAGAAGAAGTCGCTTGGAAAAAATCTTGTCAGTCAGCAGTCAGCAATCGCGTCGCAGACAAATGTTCTCTGCTCGAGAGTATTACGCGATGTTCTGTGTGTACCCCCCGAACAACGAGGACGCAAGTGCTGCAGCGTGAGAATTTGCGCGGGAATTACCCACGGCTCCAAACGCCAAGTAAAAATTCATTTTCACCAATTTTTATAACGTAGCAACAACACGTTCCATGAAAAATAAATTAAGTGATCAGTGTTAGTAGCCGTGCAGTGAAGTGAATATTCGGTGCATTAACCCGGACGCACTTGACGTTGCGGCCCTTAACTTTGGATGGTGTCGTGTACCTGAGATCAGCTGTGCACTCGACGCGTCTGTCGATGACCAGGATCGGTTCAGTGACCTAGTCACCCAGGTTTTTAAGCTGCAGGTGAATTTCCGAAAGGGTGAGTTTTAGTTACATTATTGGCGACTATTATTTTTTAAATTTAACGCAGGCTACGGCTTATTTCCGGAGATAATTCTTCAAATTTCCGTACGTAAATTTTTCTTCCAAGTTTTTAAACCAACTTATTCATTATCAACAACAGTGTTGGCCGTTATTGAACTACGGATTTTTATCACAATAACGAACTACGATCACTTTTCGTTCGTTCCCTGTTGCATTACCTTTTCGTTTGTACGTTATTAAAAAAGGAAATTTACGTGCTCCTTATCCCCTCACTCAAAATAATTATTATTTTCGATTCTTCTAAAAAAAACTTTGTATTCGTTTCTTTACGTTACACATGATTTTCATCCATTTATCCTTTATTCATTATTCACTTTAAATGGCAAACAAACCATGGCAAAAGGTTCGATTTTTTTGTTACGTCTTTTTCATTTGCCATTCTACGCAATTTCCTTCGATGCATGCCGCCTTGCTTGTTCGTAGTCGCAGCGCGGCCACGCTACCGCGGGAGCTCGGGCGAAAGGCGCGCGCTCTGATTGGTCGGGGTTTTTTGTTAATATCTCGAAAACGAAACCCCGGATCCCAAAACGGTTAAGGACTTTTCGATGTCCTTTTGCATCAGGATATTGCATGTTCCGGGATGTCCCTCAATTCTGGGACACCCTGTATAGGTCTGTATGACGTCATGTTATCTAACCGCGTAGAGATTTCCTGGCAACCCTGCCCGCGGGCAATGCTGCGGGAAAAGATCCAAGCAGTGACGTCAGCTATCGTTACAGCGGAGTGGGGAGCTACGCATTGATACATTCTTGAAACTACACAACGCCGCACAGTGGTCCGAGTCGCCGGAAACGTGATAAAAAATCCCTACGCTCACATTTCACCATTTATCATTATGAGGATGGTCATTCGTGGGGTTTTTGGGGTCGCAGAATCTGATTGCGAGGTCAACATTTTTATTAGATTGAAACTGAGCTCTGCAAGGGGAAGAAATGTCGATAAAATAATGTTATGTTTTATTTAACAGTACTGTCTGGTTAGGTTACGTTATTTGCCCGGCGAG
Organism: Andrena praecox; assembly: GCA_963932275.1. Lineage (NCBI taxonomy): Eukaryota > Metazoa > Arthropoda > Insecta > Hymenoptera > Andrenidae > Andrena > Andrena praecox. The sequence continues at coordinate 42,028,482 of OZ010731.1, forward strand.
CCGTGGGTTACTACCCGCTGACTTGTGTATGCCCCGGGCAGAGTTGCCCGCCTTGTCCCTACGCGCAGTGGAGGGGAAACAAAATATAAGTCTGCGATACGCACACGCTTGCTGTTACTAGCAAAGGTCAGGTAACAGCTTTCTTTATTCTAATAAGCCTTCACAGGAAAAAGCCGGAAAAGGTCGCTAAATAGATGACTGGATTTTGCACATCAGGTAGCTGGCTCACGTAGTGCCGCGACTCAGACGCTGTTTTATATGCTAATTATAAGGTCACTTCAAAGATTTTGAGTATATTGTTGGAAAAAATATCCAAATGTTACTATTATACATTTCAGAAATTGAACTTTTGTTAAAAAATATTCACTGATATTTCCAATATAGCCGAAACAATATTATGTTCGAAATTGACGAGAAATCATTAAAATTTCAAAACTTCCACTCAAATGCGGCACGGGTTCCCATTGTCCCATTCCTCAGAACTATTGCACATAGTATTTCCTGACCAAGTCTGGCAATTTTGGCGATTATACAAAAAATCGGAAGTTGAAAAATAAGGACCACCTGGACCGTGCATACATGGAAGTGAAGTTTTAATAAAAAATTTGTACAAATTCTTTACCCTGAATTACTTTTTCCTATTTCACTTCTGATTGTTACTATAGAAGCCTAAAGGCTTCATATCTCCTAAAAATGGAACAACTTTTATGTAAAGAGCAGGGCTCTAGGAATTAGAGAGGCTGAATGTAGGGCATAGAATTTTTCCTGAAGATACTTGAAAACCGCTGGTTAATATCAAGAGTCAGGGTATAGTAATATGGAGGGTAATATGCTCGTATTTGTGCATTCAACTCGTACATCTACCGTGTTACATATCAATCGACTGCGCTTACTCGATTTATACATATCCTACGCGTATGCGTCGTTTATTTAATCACACGTTTGAAACGTTCTAGAAAACGTATTGATCTGTTTTTAACCCAGCCACATATGAATTCGTACAGAACAGCCGCATGTTTTTCCAACGCAAAATATAACGAGAAAAAGGGTCACGAGAAAGTATTCAGTCCTTTTTGTACCTATGCAAAGTGCAGTTTATTATTCGATCGCTTTCCATTTTGTTAATCTTTCCCTTGTTCCATTCCTTTAGTTTCCAGCTGGTTCGTTTATTTGATGGAAGTCCTCTTTCGTATTCCTCAGCACAGCGAAGATAAACTCATTCTATTTGTTGGCCTCGTGAGAAACTCTCCTTGTACTAAAGCTCGACAACTTTTCGGTTCAGCATTGCAAATTGTTTGGCACGAGTTCCGGCGGAGGCTACTTACAGAACTCTATCTTTACCCTATACTACACGCGGTTACTCCAGCATCGGGCTATCGTGTTTCAATTTATTCCTTTCTTCTTGACACAGTAGCACCCCCCTTTCATCGACAAAAGTTTCGCTCGCTTGTTTTTCCAGGATGTCGTTGCGTTCACTTCTTTATACATCATTCTTTATACTGCATCAGTCACAAAAATTGTGCGAAATTCTTCTTATGTGCGTAAGGATGGAAATTGAAGGCGATATCGGTTTGACGTATTCGAAAGGTATTTATTAAATGGAATCCCAGGAATGAAAGCTACTGCTTTCATTTACGACTATTCGTCCTTTTGTTCTTCCCAATCCCGCTGTTGCCGAACGCAGTCTTTATTAACACGCTCGGGCGTACGCACGGAGACCACACACACGCAACCCGTACTCATGTATACCTTACCTTACCTTGTAGACCGTCCTCGGGCTATTTGCACACATAGTTGTATGACCATGTTGTAATATTAAAGGGAATAAAAGTATCAATGTCAATAATGAGAAAATGCGTGTTTTGAAAGCCCTCTATATCGGTAATGTAGGAAACGGAGAAAGGAAGCCTCGGACGCGGGACTCGAACCCGCTATCTCTCGATTCGTAGCGCACTGATCAGCCGCCTTAGCCTACTCGGCTACCGCCGACTTCCCTATCCTCGTTATTCAGTGTCCTCCTCTTATGTTATGGGGGTTCCTGATCCCACAGTAATGATATATCGATCGTTTCTCAGGACTTTCTTTATTACGTATGGCCCTTTAAATGTCGGAAGATGTTTCTTTGGTTCTGCCAATAACGTAATCTCCTTCTTGGTACTGACGTGGACTTTTGTGCCGCTCATTAAAACACCGCGTACTCTATTCCTGCGCCGCAACGATCTTACTAGCCGCTTTATGTCGCATCGTTTCCAGATCTCCACTTTTATTCTGTATCTGTTCTTAGAGATATTCTTTTATCTTGTCATACAGTTGACCACGCTTGTCCATACCGGAAAGTAACCGACTGGGAGTATTTCCAGTTGCTTGCGCTACCGTATGATTTGTAGATACGTGATTTTACTTTGTGTTTCACACGTATCAATATTTGAAAATTTCAAAGGAAGAGAGAGATCAAAGACACTATAATCCGTATACCTTCAAAATATCTCTTCCGATAACTGCAGGAGCTACCATAGGTGCATTCTGTACTACATAGGGTAAAGGCAGGTAATATGGAACATCTGATTTCAAAAGCTTGTCAAAAGTAGGGGAATTCGTTTTTTTTAATAAAACTGACATGAGGGGACGAAGGAATTAATGCATAATCATATTTACATAGTCAAATGTAAAAAAATCCAATTGTTTTGCAATTATAGTACAAAAACTGAAAAGTGTGAAAATCGGCAGTTCGAAAAAATGGGTCCTAATATGGAACACCTAGGAACTTTGTAAAGAAAACCCAAAAATCTTTACTTTTTTTTTTACTAAAAATTAAGATTTATTAAGTAGAAGATACAAATAAATAAATACACATCATTTTTGGAATTTATTCCTGCTTTCTGCGTGTCCTACACGTTGGGCACGTGAATAATACGTCGGAAGCCCCACATTCTTCGTGTGCCCACTGAAAGCAGCGAATACATTGGGTCCTACATTTCATTGTCATTATTTTTATAATTACCATCGCAAAATAAGCATTCCGCATCATCGTCGTCGTCGTCATTATCAACTTCACCTATGTTACTCGGTATCTTCCATATTACGTACACACATGTTCCGACAAGAAATTAAGAATTATACTAAGAAGAAAGTAACTTTATTGGTAAACTATTGTTGAATAATCAAGAACACACATATTTAATGATAAATTATATCAAAATAATAATTTGTAACATACCTTCACTACAATATTTAACTGTTTGATGCACTTTTCAGAAACTTTTACACCCCACGAAAAATATAAACGTTTCTCTTTCAATGATAGATCCCCGACTGATGCTCAATTCTCAGTATCATCGTCTATTGTGTCTAGGGATCTAGTATAAACGATTACCTGAAGAGTTCGTTATTTCTTTATCGAAATTTTACGAAGTTCCATATTACGTGCTGTTCCATATTATCTGCCTTTACCCTATACCAAAAGATCATTCTCCACCCGTCCGTTAAGCCGCATATTAACTGTTACTTCTCCTAATTTAATTAAACTACTATTATTTAAACCACAATAGGAACGAGGAATTAATTTTTTCTTTATAGATGAAATTGGACTGTCAGTGCAATTGCGCAGGTAATTGCAACTTATTTTTTCTTTCACGCGACCTATGTAATTAAACAATAAATTTTCTTGGAGCTCATCCTCCTGTTCTACTAAATTCTCTACGTAATTTACCTGTTTCGTCTCCCTTCTACTCTTACATTCCCTTATAATGTGTCCCATCTCACCGCATTTGAAGCATGTATGTGTACCCTTTTCTCGCTTAGCCGCCGCACAATCTCTCGCCATGTGTCCATATTTACTACAATTGTAGCATCTCGTTGTCTTCCGCTACTCGGCGTTCGCTTCCTTCGCAGCCATAGTCCTATCTTGATTCACAGGCATTCTGCTCTCCCTTGCTTCCGGCTTACTGCCCGACGGCAATTCACGAGGTAGTCGATTATTCCCGCCATCCAATGTTACGTTTTCAAACGCTGCCAACAGGTCTGCCGTAGATCCAAACTGTTGAATTCGTGCCTGATTCATCATCTGCCTTTCCGGGCTACCATCTATTAGGTATTCAACCGATTTGCCTTCGTCTCTTGATACACGATTGCCTAACACGATTGTATCGTGATAATAATGCCCAAAGGCTTCATTCCGCTTCCACGTTCTTTCTTCAAATCTTTTTCTTAACATTGCCTTGTTCTCTCTTCGCTCGAACATTCTCTTCATCGCCTGTAGGAATTCCGATGTACTGAACTCAATGTGTTCAGGGCGAGATTGAAACCACTTCGGTGCTAGACCCCCAAATCTTATGCCGATTAACCCTCTAGTGCATACGCCTGCCTTAAGGCGGGCACCTGTTTAATCCAGGAGTTGGGCCCCTATAATTTTGTTTCAGAATTCTCATTTGCCAGGCTTAAAAGTATTGCCACACCGCACATATTGGCCTAAGAAACATGTCAATCTTGACGCTTCGATTTGAAATTATTGGTAAGTAGTTTGTGTAGTGATCAATCGAATGGAATAAAGATTTGAAAACGAAAAATAATTTATACCTGTGAAGTGAGGCTTGGCCGGTATCCGCCTTAAGGTGGTATCATGTTAGTAGATCATCCTAAGTTAGTTAGGGTGTTAGTTTATCACTTTAATAATTGATACGTGAAATTTTTACTTGTGCACCTTCTTAGCTCTCTGTTCATGAAATTTGGTACCTATATACATACATATATCGTATCATACTATTATAATAAACCTACAGCATTTGTTTGTATGCTCACAAAAATCTCAAAAAGTACTGAACAAATCATTACGAAATTTTAACTACCGTATCTTTGAACAACAAGAAGGGATATATGCTATGTTTTATGATGTAAAATATAATTAATCTGTATAAATAATGGTATGTACATAAAGAAGTCATGACTCGGCCGGCTTGCGATGGATAGTACGCGACGCCACCGCCAGGCGGCGACCGGACCAAGCGCTTCTCTCGCTGCTTCTGTGCTTTGATAAATTTCACAATGCACAATAATGAATAATTCTCTATTATATCATAAATTTATATTTCTTTTATCATTTTTCATAGTTTTTCATTAAAAATAAAGTATTTATTTTATAAAAAAAAAACCTCTACATTTTTTGTACTTGCTACATGATCCCGCCTTAACCCCTCAACGACCACCTGAGTATCTCGTACAGGCCCTCAGTTCTTCACTCGTCGCCCGCCTCCGTACCTCTTACGGACCCTAAAGCCGTATTTCCTGTACCGCCCGGGAAAACAGTGGAGGTATTCGTTCCGAGTGCTCGGGCCGCACGGTCAGGTTTTCGTTTCAGGGGTCGGCCGTTGAGGGGTTAAGGCGGTGACCCAGAAGGCTGCCCTGGGGAGCCCAGACGTCCTCCAAATTGAAAGCAGACATCGGATTCAGTCTTTTCATCCCCAAATTAGACTAGTCTAATTTCTCCAACTGAATTAAAAATCTATGCACTAGAGGGTTAATACACTCGACGCTCCATCATCCAAATTATACGTAGAACAAAGTAACTTATCTTGTTTCTCCCAGTTACAGACTGAAGCATCTCCACCACTAAATGCACTGAGTAAGTCACTAATTGTTTTTACAATGGATCTCGACTGCGTTTCGGGTCGTACTGGCAACAGATCTTGAAGAACCGCGTGACATTTCATTGACACGTTCCCTTAGTCTTAATTCTCTTTCTAGAAGTTCTCTGAAAAGGAAATCGTAATCACATGGTACCCGATTGCGCCCTTCGCTCACACGATTACCTGTGGCCTGTATGCTGTCTTTCAAACAGTTTGCATCCACTTGCCACGAGGATCTGCCTCTTGCAACCGAGCAAGGAATCCAACCTTCCATCCAGTGCTCGGCAAGCCGAACCTTTACAAAACCTCCTCGAGCTGAGCAACCTTAAAATCACTTGGCTTCTTCATCTCCGCTACTTTCAAATAACTTCGTCGCAGCAGATAATCACAATGGTTCTGACACTTAGTGCTTAACAATTTGCACAGAATTTAAGCGGAAGGTGAATACTGCCCGCTGCGTTCAACCACTAAAATCAATACGCACTCAACTAAGTACATTTTATCTCAACGCCTTTCACTGACGTTCCATTCACGGATAATCCCACTTCTGAAGTTTGTAAAGATGAAAATTGAAGGCGATATTGGTTTGACGCATTAAAAAGGAATTTCTTAAATGGAATGGACGCCCTTCCGTTCGCAGTCGGACAGCTACTGCTTAGAACCGATAAGAACCGATATCAAAACTAAAATTAGATAGCTAAGTTTATTAATAAAAAGCCGATTCAATTAAGGAAGTAATATCATTTTTTTAGTGTAATTATAAATGCTATAGTCTTAACATTATTAACAAACTGTTTACAATTTTATCACTGAACCCCAACTTCTCTGGATTTGCTTCCTGAGTACAGAGACAAGCACACAAGGCAAACTTGTCTTCATTTTCTTTTTCATCTTTATTAATAATTGATACTTTTCTCTTTTTTTTATTTTGTCCTTTATAATTTCCACTTTTTTGTTATATTTTGATTTCGACACTGAATTGAGATGAAGTAAGTGCGCCTAATTCGCCCTACCCAAATTCAAATCGTTCTCAACTGAAAGGTAATTAATACCTACATTTGTTTCTAATTAGGGTAGAACCCCCAATTACTGACACCTACCCAATTACTGTCACCTTAAGCTATTTTACTGAAAATAACGAATAAATAAACGTTGTAAAGTCATACACAAAAAGAATTATGTAATTCAACCTATAATCTATACGCTAGAAAATGCACCACTTAATATTTTTTTTTCATTAATTTCTATAAGACGATACAAAATTTTAATTTGATGATAACAGTGGAAATGGCGACTTCCTTACTAGTGAAAGAGAAAACAGGGCACTAAAGAAAGGGCTATAATTACTATATTTAAATTATTTACATAATAAACAATAATTTTTTAGTACAATATAAGTATCATAGAAAATCACAACGATCGTAATATAACGATTAATTAAGCCTATTTAATTAATATATGGGTTATAGTGATTGGTACAAGCGTTTCAAGCATTTTGGTATTACTGTCATAACAGTAGTTACTCATGTACATGAGACGACATAACCGTAAAATGAGTAATAAACAGTATTAGGTTAGCTGGCAGTAATTGGGGTGTCAGTAATTCAGTCACACACGTTTTAGAGGTGTCAGTAATAGATCTAGAAATATGTTTTTTAGACTAATGAATTTATATATAAAAATAGAAATTCTAAGACCCACAAAATGTTTTTCATGAAGTAAACATATTAAACCATAATAAAAAGAATAAAAAACTTATACTTTTAGTCAATAAATACAGATACTATGCAATAATATTAGAATCAGTCCTTAATGGGTCAGTAATTGGGGCTTCTACCCTAGTTTCAGATAAAAAAGAAATGGTGTTTCATGTACGGCAGGTTAGAACTATTGAAATCTAAAGCTTTTCAATCGCAACTGGAAAAAAGCGAGGCAAGCCAAAATCGCGATCTTGAAGAAGTGCATATAATATCGCCTACCTGCGAAATATTGATCAATTCATGTACCTACTTATGAGCTTTTAAAGTTATATTTATATGTGCATCTATTTTTTTTAACCACATGAATATTTTGGAGGCTTTTGTCGACCTTTTTTTATTGGGATTATGTTTAAAAAATGTCTTTATTATAAAAATAAAAAAATGCAGATTCAAAGTATTTATATTATTACATATTCATTTTTGAGACGATGACGTTTACATGCTGAGCAAACAAAGTTTAGCTCTGCAGCTCCGCAAATTTCGTGTAGCCATCTGTAGCAAATACCACACTGGCACGCGGCATTGAGTGCACACTGGCCAAGGCACAGAAAACTGTTTCTGTTAATCGCGTGAAAGCATAAGTGAGTTCTATGATTTTTTCTAGAAAAAAGTATACAATGTACGGGTCTAAAAGTTTTTGCACTTTATTCTGCTACAAATGTCGAGTGTAGAAAAAAAATTAATTTCATTTTTACCCACGCCTGCCTCTGCTGTGCATCGCACGCTGCATCGTTGTAAAAAGAAAAGAGCTGGACTATCGCCATGATATCTAACTCCAGACAGAGTCATCCAAAATAAAAAACCAAAGAAATTCCTTAATTACAGATGTATGATTATCGCACTACGCTCTCTCATTGTTAAGAAACAATCACACGATGATTGCCATATGTTTAAACGATGGGGTCCCGAAAAAATGTTTTTTTTTCGCACAAAAGTGTCCGTAAAAAAGATTGATTTTATAAAAATTCATAATAGAGGATAGCGCGGAAGCGAATGTAATTACGAATAGATTTCCGTTTGAATTTTTACATTCGGTGGAGAATTGCATTTTTTACAGTGGCGATAGTGCGCGAAAAATTGTTTCCAGATAAACGTAGTTAAAGTTTAACGCCGAGCGCGTTCAGCTAGTGACGGGGACTTGCCCGTGGGCGCCCTATTTTTCTCGTGTTTATTCGATTAAAACAAAAATTGATTCTTTCTTTAGTTCAATAAATCTTTTTTATTAATTAAAAAAACCACATTTCTGTATGTTATATCTGCGCCACAATCCATCTTCAAAGAGCACATATTTTTAATCTATACCGTTAGGAATGTTACCTGGCCATTCTTGAGATTTTGTGGAATGAAAGTATGCAAACAGAATTTTCTGATATTTTAATCGAGAAGTGTCCTTAAGGCAGGATACCACCTTTGACTGCGATTTTGGAGGCGTTTTTCATGATTTTTTTTTGCATACAAAGAATGCGCAGAAACAAAATCGGTTTCAGTCATTCATTAATGTAACTTTAATCTGTAATTACACATTTTTTGAAACTGAAAAAGTGAAAAATAATCTCTTGTAGGTGGCGCCAAAATACACTCCTTTGGAGGAACATCGTTAGACGGCGTGTCAAATTCCGCTTTGTACGTGGCTCTTAGAAAAAAAACCAAAGAATGTTCCTATTGGCAACAATATTTTTTAATGCTGTACGTAGGGATTTTACGAAATTTCGATTTTTAAGAAAATGGCGGCCATTTGAAAAAAAAGGTCAATTTTTTAGGGTAAAAAAGTTTAAAGAAGTTTATAAAATTGCGCACCAAAAGAAAAATAACAACGCTACAGCAAAAGTCCTACGTACATCGTTAGATTACACCACGGGGAAGAATTGTGCAAAGTTTCAAGTCAATCGGATGAAAATTATAGGAGTAATCTGACACGCCGATTTGGAAAACATCGTTTCGAGAAAAACGCGTTTAAAGTTTTATATAGATTTATATATCTGTTCCAATCCGGTTTTTACACAAGAAAAAGGTTCCGGTCACCTTTCTAATGAATGAATTTCGATTCTATACACTTGAAAGAGTACTTTGAGAACAAAAAAAATTTTCAATTTTTTTTAAGTGCGAAGGTGGTATCCGGCCTTAACAAAAATGTTGGAACTGATTGAATTGCTTAAGCACGTCATTAATTAGACACCCCCATTAAATAGTGAATTCATGCATTCATAGACCTTTTAGGTTTACCTTCTCCCAATGTGATGTAAAATTATCACGGTCCAATAAATTTTGACGCTTTCAATAATCACTAAAATACTTTCCCTACGCTAGCCGTGGATGAAATGACGTTGCAACCATAGTGTAGGTACACATGCTCGGCTGCTAATTCAGTTCATTAGCAACACATGTCAGCACTTTCTTCGCGAGATATTACGAGTGGCGATATTAGGTGATAGGCGCTATTAGGTGCACTTACCCTATATCTTTCTCTTTTGAGTGAAAGTTCCACCGCCGATAAATATCGTGGGCCACCGGTGCCGTGCGTGGCACGGAACGTGTTAACATAAAGTGTTTAAAGTGTTAAAATCAAATATACATATATGGGTACTTTTACTTCTGCTATATTAGGTCATTTTAGTGCACGTAGGTATTATTTTGATTTAAAAATACGAAAACTTTTATAATAACAACTAGCATGCCCCGTGTCGGCTTCGCCCGAATTATTAGCGTGACTGATCCATGGTTATTAAAATTACAATTGTTCTCATTTTTTTAGGGTCTATTTTGATGCTGCTCGCTACTTTCGTTTCTTCTTAAATAAGAAGAACGTCTAGCACCGGCGGATGCGCTAGAAAGGTTTTTGTTTTGGCATGTTTATGTTAATTAACCCGTTAACCGGAAAATATAAACGTCCGTTATCGTAAAGTGGCGTTGACTCGAGAGTGACGGTATACGATCTGCCCGGCTCTCTTATAGGCATGACTACTGTATTCACCTGCGAGAAGTGCTCGGCCCGATTCGCCGCCTGGCGGTCGCGGCGCGTAGTATCCATCGCAGCCGGCCGAGTCATGATTTCTTTATGTACATAATAATAAATTACACAGATTAATTATATTTTACGTGATTAAACATAGCCTATGTCCGTTTTTGTTGTTCAATGATGCTGAAGTTAAAATTTCGTGATGATTGGTTCAGTACTTTTTGAGATTTTTATGTACATACAAACAAACGCTGTAGCTTGATTATAATAGTAAGATAGTCAGATAGTAAGATAGTAAGATAGTAAGATAGTAAGATAGTAAGATAGTAAGATAGTATGATAGTAAGATAGTAAGATAGTAAGATAGTAAGATAGTAAGATAGTAAGATAGTAAGATAGTAAGATAGTAAGATAGTAACATAGTATGATAAGATAGTGAGATAGTAAGATGGTACATGACAGAAAAGTTACCTTCGGTGAGAATGACATAGAACAGCGAAGGCCAGTTCGAGCCAGTTGGGAGCCCGGGCTCCATGATGTTTACCATAACCGCGCGGAAGGGGAGCTCAAAAGCCAATGAAAACTGTAGTAGTGTGCGGTGCAGCCTCATACCCGTACGATAGGCTTGAATGACTGGGATTCATGGGGGCCTAACAGAGACTAAAAAGTATGGGTCTTCTAAATCTAATGTGTACATATACTTATGCACTGCTAGATGAATAAATTTTTACCTGATCTTAAATCTTCCGATTGCAAATGTATAGGTTCTATAAATTCATTTAATTTTTTCAGGTTAATTATAAACCTATTAGAACCATTTGGCTTTGAAACAAGAAAGTATATTGATATAGATTGACCTTTATACTCTCTACAATCTACATTCTTCCATAGCATGCTTTAACATTAATTCATTTATTTCTTTTTAACTCCTCTGTTTTCATTAAAAGACTTGAACAGGATGTTTGCCCGAAAGAATGAATAACACAATGAATTCATCATCCGTTATACTTCTCCATTTATTATGAGGAAGTTTACCAGCTATAGAAATTGCCATAGTTACTTCATGGCCGTGTTATCGTCACTTTGGCTCTGTACCTCACATTCGTGAATCTTTTTGCTGAAAGTGACCAAGTTTCCTTGAGCCGCGTTTTTCTGCTGCATCTTTTTTACAGCTTGTTTCTCGAAAGCCTTGAGCGCAGCAGTATTTTTTTCAATTTTTTGGCTAGAAATCCATACACTCTGCTAATTTTTTGGCCCTAAAGCCACTCATCTGACACGCTAGCGTCTAAGGCTAGTCCAATATCTTTATCCAAGTTTGATGTGATAAAAGATTTCCTCGCAAGAGACTGTTGGTAATAAACGGTACGTAAGATTCTTCCTGTATCCCAGAGATGTTTCATTAATTGAACATAATCCACTGCTTCATCCAGATCACTCATTCCCATTAACAGCTGATCCAACAAAACTTTGAGTATCAATGAAGTATTGGTCTTGTTTTTTGGCAGTGTTCGTCAAATGACGTTGATACTCTAAATTAATTTTTGGCACTTGTGTAGGAAATTCGTCGTCTCTTGGACACTTTTTTCAAACATCCTTTTCATCTTCCTCTGATAAACCTTTCGACATCCATTTTTCCACCACTTTATAATACCTTCACCTACTTGTAATGCAGATTCTGTAGAAGAACAAGAAGCGTAGTACATCTAATTCTGTAACTGTCATACGAATGGTAAACCACGTGTAATCAAATCAATACCATGAGTACAGGTCTCAAGTAAGTAGCTCTTCTAATATTAAATTACTGAAGAGTAGTGGCCGGAACCTCGCCGAACAGCGCGTCCGACGAATGTGTCTTACAAGTCAATTGAGTTTCAAACTCCAACCAAGATAGGTGGGGGAGAGGTGCTATAAAAGGGACAGGCTTTAAATGGGACGAATCATATTGCCAACATTCTAAACGCATTATACATACAAGTTATTTTCCCGTTTAAGGCAACACTACTGCCTAATTGTAAGTAGTCAACAGATCAGTAACCCGCGGTTGAGGTTTTTCTGATATAAAAGTAAAATTTTCTTCAGTTTTCTGGAACGTTATATACCTACTAGGGTGGGACGAAATATAGGGGCAAAATATTTTTTTATTATGCACGACTTCTAATAGGGGGCAAAAGTTGCCTTTTATCTAACCGGACCAACTACTGATCACAATTTTTATCACTATCAACAATAAACATTAAAATTCGTCCAAACTGTCAAACTCCTCAGACTTAGCTTTCACAGCAAACTCTGCTCACGTCTCAAACAACTCAGGGCAGAATGTTTTTCGAGGTTCAACATCTTCAAAGTTTTTGCCAACAGAAATTGGAGAGCACACCGAGAAATACTCCTAAATTCGTATCGTACTCCAATTAGAGCAACAATTGGCTACGATTGCACTACATATAATTCGACTGAAGCTTACTTCCTTAATGCGATGAATCCTATACAGAATTCAGCATTGAGAATTGCCACAGGAGCCTATCATACCTGTTGTATCCGTGGCATTCTCCTTGAGGCTACGGTAATGCCGCTTGATTTATGAAATAAATTTCTGGGTCTCGAATACGCTACTAAAATAGCATCCACTCCAAACAACCCGGCCTACCGTTGCATCGTCTCAAACAATTTCGCAGCTGCTCAACGTTAGACCTACTTTGCCTAATTTGGCCCATTCTATTACAAAATTAACAGTTATATATACTCTCCCAACACTAAACTGGAGCCAGTCATACCCAGAAACTCAAGTTCCTCACCTCCGTGGGCTACGTTACCACGTATAACACAGTTCGACAAAATTGGACTTTTTTCGGACTTGTAACATTCAATAGCCTTTTCAATCTGTTATAAAAATATTGCTGATATTTTTTCATCCTGGTAGAGGCGATAGAGGAGACGTATATAGAGTGGGGCAATAAGAATTACCAGCTTCTACAGTTCTGCACCGTTTCCAATCACAGCATGTGTCCCAATAAATTCTGACGTCATTAGAAGAGCAACTGAATCGATGCCAACTGCCGACATTTCGAACATCGCATCTAAACGAAGCAGGCTCGTGTAATCAACTTTCCGTGACCTTCAGCGGCCTTGTGCTGCAGGTCTTTGTTTTCGTCTTAAGAGCTATTATAGCAAACATATATAAAAATATAGCATGCCGTAAACACGCACGGCTGACTTTCATATCTCATAAGCGACCCCACCCGTAAAAAATCGTTATGATCATACGATGGCCGCTTTCATACGAAACAACTTTTGGGCGAAAAATATTTCTCTTCCATGGTTCCGGAGACATTCGAGCTGGTAATTCTGGAAGTTAAACGGCCTATTAGTTCCTGAAAAATTAAATCCAACAGTTGGCAAAACGTAGTTTCGATAAAAACGCGTTTAATGTTTTTCGTGCAATTTATGTAGCGATAATAATGAAATTTTGTAGCTTACGCCTACTTAGCTATTCCGGGGGCATATAAAAACCCTTCCTCTTTCTCGTACATGTCTTGTAGAGCCGATTGTTCCGTTCTACGAGCACTTCTTTTTTCTTCAGAAGCGGCGTATATTCAACGCTCGCCACGATCGACCCGCTTCAGGTCCCTTCTGGACGCAAATCCGTAGGCCTCCTAACCTATAGTTATGCCCATAATTCGCAGTTTTTGTTAGAACAGGTCGGAATCCTTCACTAGATACACATGCAGCCAGAATGCTATTTCCACCAATTTGGTGGCTGAATGTAAGTGTTTTTCATTACCGTGTTGATCGTTGCCTCCTAAACATCTTTCTAATATATTATCAGATGTTTAAGTTTTCATGTACGGGCTTTTTTTTATTGACAAGACTGTCTCAGATGTTTACTACGTTTAAAAGAACTGAGATTGCCTTCAGCTTCTGCCTTGGACCACTTACTGCTAGACCAGTCCGACCCCGGGAGGACAAAATTGGTGCTGTAGGTTTTCATCTGATAGACTTTTGTGGAAATCCGATGGCCATATTTCTTCCTTGAAATCCCGACTGCTAGGAAATGTTTTTGAATGTCGCCTAATTGCTGAACCATAGTAGGGGAGAGGTTTGCAGGTTGCCACTGCTTGCAGGTTGCCACCCCTGCTGTATTTCGACTTTCTAGCGGTGTCATAACCTCAACTCTGACTCACATCGACGTTAAAAGAGTAGTTGTCACTATTTATTACCCTCTGGAGCGGACAGACGCAATAACACTGTGTTTGCTGAGCGAAGTGTGATATAGTGTTTGTCAAGAAATTGAATTATTGAAATTGTGTGTTTTCCCTGTGCTTGTAAATTGAACATTTTCATCGACAATTCAAGGTAACTATTCGTACTGTGTTGTTTTTTTTTATCTAATTTACATATGCCAAACAGATTTCCAAACATATCATGAATTGACCATTTTTTCTCATATTTTCCAAAAATGCGTCGGAATGCAAGTTGCCACCTTTTTTGGCTTGCAGGTTGCCACCTCTCTCTTTCCCGCTTGTTTACACTCAAATGTCATTTTTCATGATTATGTGATGTTTACTATTGTCATTGAGTGTGAAGTGAAGTGTTTTTATTGTATGGCAGCAAGCAGGTCAAGAAAATCTGAAAGCGGCATTAAAGATTTTGAAGCGTTGCTCGACGCAATTAAAGCAATCAAAGTCAACAATAAATCAAGGAAGAGCACTGCAAAGGCATACAACATCGATATGCGAAGCTTTCCTTGAGTTTTTTTACACTTTCAGCAACTTTTCTAGGGGTGGCAACCTGCAAGCCAAAATTTCAAGGAGTCAATTTTAGATACTTTCGAGAATTTGCAGTATAATTTTTCTTTTTCGAGAGTTTACATGATTTCTAGCTCAGGATTGTAGCTCTACACTTCCTCTTTCCAACTTATACCATAAATCAATGATACGTTAATTTTATAACGAGTTATGAACAAAAAATCTAAGGGGTGGCAACCTGCAAGCCTCTCCCCTATATTGTCTGATCACCAATGATTTTTACCTTTAATTTAGCAGGTCCTTCGTCACCAATGCCTTTTGTGGTTTTTTAAGGTTAGGAACGGGTCTCGACGTGACCCACACATTCCTTT
Organism: Andrena praecox; assembly: GCA_963932275.1. Classification (NCBI taxonomy): domain Eukaryota; kingdom Metazoa; phylum Arthropoda; class Insecta; order Hymenoptera; family Andrenidae; genus Andrena; species Andrena praecox. The sequence continues at coordinate 42,043,932 of OZ010731.1, forward strand.
TTCTTTATGATGACGGCTTCTTCGACGTTTATGTCAGTTCATAATTTTGTTCGGATCGTAAGAACATTGAATTCGCTATTGAATCTTCCAGAACTACCTAAATGGTTACTATGCATTTCTTGCATGTTCGTCCATCCAGGAAGTGAATTCGTCACTGTTTAGTTGGTGTGCCTAGATATTACAGGTTTGACAATAACTGGAATTTAACACCACACGAATAAGTTTTTTTGGAGACTTTACCGATCAGAGTAGCACTTCCAAACAGAGGTCCCCTGTTACCATCAATTCCGATGCTGATTTTTCAACTTTATTTAGTTTCTTCTTTTCCTTTTCAATGGCACTCATTGTCACTATTGGATATACTGCTTCTGATGCTTCGTAAATACTCTGTAAGTAGACATAAGATAAAGAATTGCTTAGACTTTGTCCCAAGTCCAGAATTCCAAAGAATATGTTCACCTCTTTCCAGCCAACGCCCAATATTTGCATAGCGAAAAACAGTAAAAAAATTAATATAGCAATATCCATGTTCTCGATTAAGGGGAATCTCATTTTCTGTTCTCCATAACACTTTAGTTGAAGTGCCCGGAACCAATGTATCACATTCCGAAGAGTACTAATTCCCCAGAAATTTTCGTTCCTTCTGTCAATTAGCGTGCACATTAGCTTCCCTCGATCTTTATCTACCCATATTCGCTTTGAAAGAATGTAGAAGGGGCACAACTATAGTGGAGGTCACAGATATTGGCCGGTCTGAGCGGTTTCGCCGACAGCGATCGGGGGAAAATCAACCCACTCCATGTGAGCCATACGCGTGCTCATGGACTTGTCACTTGGAGTTGCGCGACTCCCGAGGGGTATGGTGAGGTAACGGGAACGCTGCTCGGTTTTTCCTATGTCGTAGCCCGAGAGAGGGAGAGAGTGAGAACGTTAAAAAAAGAAGCGCAGAGGCAGGCAAGCGGCATGGTGAGACTTTACTCCTCACTCGCCCTAACCGGCCAATGTATGATGTGACCTCCACCATAATATGCTTGGAAGACCAAAGTATACTCAGAGTCACTCATGCAAAAAGTTGGTCACAGGTATATTCAGGCACTATACAGTACCGGACAAATATAATCGGACAAACAGTTGTCTCAGTGTGGTTACTATTACTCTAACCAATTGAATTCCTTGCAGCAAGAGGGTTGCAACTCCATCTTGACCAGTTTCGAGTAAATTGGAAAAAACTGTTTATAAAATTATTGCCATGCCATAACATTAAGAGGAGAATACCAATTGAAAAATAGACATTTTCACACAATAAATAGTAGTTATTGAGTTAATAATTTTTTTTTATATTTTTGGCGAATTTTTCAAATCTGGAGCTGCACCTGTCTTGCACGAAAGAGTCCAAAAATCGGTCGGTTTTTTGATAACTATGCACAATAAGGAACACATTTTATTGATGTATTGTTGCTTTATTAATAAAATACGGAAGAAATACGTCGACATTTGTTGTAGACATAAATAAATAACATTATTCTTGCGCCTGCTCGTCATCATTATCCGTGGAAATATCGTCATCCGCAGTCAACACACATTTGAGAGCCTTCTAAAAAGGCTGTTTATAAGGTGGGACCTAGTTGCGCGTTCGTATTGCACGAAACAGTAATGGGTGCAGGTTCAAAATTTGCAATAAATCGCTCATTTGTTATCGGATTTGCGTCAAACTTGCGCCAAATGATGTGGATTTTTTTTACGGATATTACACGTCATAACTCATAAACTGTCAAAAGTGGAGTTGCACCCCTCGTGCTGCAAGGTCTTCGATTACTTTTATTTCTCACATTGTTGTTTATCATTTCAAAATATATATTCTGTGTTAAAATTTGTTTGTTAATTTAAGTTGTTTATCATCCTTCAAGTTATTTAAATTAATGTTAATAATACATTGAATCGTTTAAGTATATTGAGAAAAATCATTTGCCTCAGAATGAGTGGGAAATATTTTGGGGGTGACTTCAGCACATTTGAATAATAAAAAAAGTTCATACAAACATACGTCCCATTTGATTTTGTTCGCGAGTCATGGCGAATTTGATTTTCAACAAACTGTAGCAGCTTACTTTCATAAGATATGTTTGGAATGACCTTGCATCTCAATAAAAGCCTGCAGACGTCTTACCAACGACTGCCCTAACTGTCTTCTGTTTGTAAACAGTTGAGAGGCATTGAGCGACACTACGTCCATCTAACGAAAGAATTAGGTACTACGATACAAAATTCGCTATAACTCGAAAACAAAGTCAAATAGAACATATGTTCATATGAACTTTCTTTATGATTTAGATGTGCTGAAGTCACCCCTAAAATATTTTCCACTTATTTTGGGACACCCTGTATATATGTGTTTACGTAACAGTTACTGTATTAATATGAATTCGTCACGAGCGTTAAGCAATGTTAACGAACGTTGAGAGAATGTTATTTTTCATAAAAATGACAGTTTCAAGAGAAACCACTCCGCGTCATTAATATTGTAAAGTAAAAGAAGAAAGCAATGCGAATCAATAGGTACCGGCCGCGATTCATCTAGCCTTTGAATTTAAACTGATTCTTTGTACAACTTCAATTTCGATCCAGCTGCAGGGCTCAAGTCTAGGTAAACTCAAACACAGCAGCTACTATATAAAATTTTTGTCGTACTCGTTCCACGGAATGTTAAAGTAAATAAGCGGGGGGAGCGCAAGATTTCTTTGCGACGTCACGCGCCATAGAAATCCACCTAGCCAGACATTTTTTGCAAGTCAAGAGCGAAAAGGTTCTTTTGAATTCAGCCCCCGTTTCTATAGCCTTCGCCAATATACGGAGGAAAGTTGGCAAAAATCGAAGCTTTCCCTGGGTAATTAAAGAACGATTTAAACAGTCAAGTGCTCTTTATGGAACGGAAATGAGAGCAACGGGGGTCTGAACTTTCGCGGCAGTTGGCGTCAAGCTGAATCTATCATGTGCAGGTACAGCGGCATCAAGTATGCAACTAATTAAATTCCGCGTCTATGTATGCCGTGCGTCGCACTTTGGTAAAACGTGTACCCGTACAGTGGCTGCGCACACACTCTGCAAGAACTAGTTCGAAACAAGCATCGCTAGTCATTCATTTGCGCGGCGACTAGCTTTGTCGCTTCTCGTACCCACGAATCCGCGTCCCTGCTATCATCTTTAATGATACAATTTTCTCTGTGTGCAAATTGTACGAAATTGGAGAGGGTTGCCTGTACCGTGCCACTTTAGATATTTTACGTTATATTTCGTGTTTGGTACTAATTTGAACGCGAGTTAATATTGGATATTATAGCTCGATGTTTTAGGCACCTGTTATTAGACGTCTATGCTTTCGCTCGGAACAGATTAATTTGTTATTAATCTTTTTGTGAGATACTGTAAAAGGTAGGATTTAGGCAACCAGTCTCCTAAATGGTAACTCTTCTAAAAGTAGTGTCAATAACAAATAAAGAAGAAAATGTGATTATTATATAGTTACATATATATATGTAAATACAGCTCGGAATAACCTGTGTAGATGATATATGTACATAACCTATACAACATATGAGCTCTTTAATCGTATTGGTAGAAATTCGGCCAGCTAACGTAGCACTACTGTAGTTGCAATTTCAAATACTGATACTTGCATAGATTGCCCCGACTAAGGACCCATCGTGAACGCAATTAGCGAGACTTACTTTTTTTTATTGTTGATGTATTCGTTATGTCGTTATAATCGGCAATTAACGTAATTAGCACTTAATTAAAATAACGACTTTATCCGCTATTCTCATTTAAGTAATCCTCTAACGGATAAGAGTACTTAATAATTTACGTCACCAATTAGAAGCTTCACTTTATTTTGACTGCTTACAGTAAGCTTATGCATAATGAAATTGTCATTTCATATAGAATATTTATAGTTGAGTTCTAACTGAGTTATTATATTTATATTTTGTTATAACGTAGTGCCTAAGCACACTCTCACCTATGCATCACAGTGGCTTGAAATCCCAGAAACGTGGCAAAAACCCAAAAAAATAAAATTAGTAAATTGGATATATTTTGTTATAAATCGATAGTAGACTATATGCCACAACTGTTTTATGTGTTATTCTTTTGTTTTTTAAACTTGGCCATATTTCATTATTATTTGCATTTAGTTGTACACTTCTTACGCGAATTTTTAAAGTGTTATATTTATTGCAAATGATGGATTTGGTAAATGATACTAACCAAGCTAGTAGCTGTATAGGTAAGTAACAAAATACATCAAAAGTCATTTTTCTATTTCGTGGCTGCTGGTAACACTGGAGTGAAATTCAATTTCTGTACGTTGCTAGAGTTTTAGGTTACTTCCCAGCACTTCCCAGTGTACAATTTTGTGTGGTTATAATGCGTAAACATCGGACTTTAATAATCCAAAAAGAAAATTTGCCACTTTTTGCCATTTTCAGAGATATTACATTTTTTCTTCGCGTAGGTTATGCTTAGGTTGTACAGAATGCGGCATTTAAATGGAAACACCTATATATCTCCGTTATTAGTGGTCGTATGAAAATGCTCCACAGGGCAAAGTTGTACTGCTTGGAAGGGCACGTGCAATGGTACATGATTTTTTTTCGAAAATCATTATAGCATAATATTTCATAAATAATTTCAACAATTTAATATAATATTTATCTTAAGTTTTTGAATTCAGATTCGTACTCGGCGACCTCGGAAACTCTAGAATACCAAGTTTCGACCAAATCTGATATTTTTTTTGGTATACGCGTCCGCCATATTGGATCCGCCATTTTGTTTTTTGCCATTTTGACTTCAGATTCGTAATCAGCGACCTCGAAAACTCTAGAATACCAAGTTTAGACCAAATCTGATATTTTTTGGGTACACGCGTCCGCCATATTGGATCCGCCATTTTGTTTTTTGCCATTTTGACTTCAGATTCGTAATCAGCGACCTCGAAAACTCTAGAATACCAAGTTTAGACCAAATCTGATATTTTTTTGGTATACGCGTCCGCCATATTGGACCCGCCATTTTGTTTTTTCCGTTTTGACTTCAAATTCGTAATCGGCGACCTCGAAAACCTTAGTATACTCATTTTTGTAAATATCAAAGATCACCTTCATATTTTTTCCATGTTTCTGGGATTTCTAACCACTGTGCTTATGTATTCTTTCGTTCTCTGTGTTAACTGTTCATGGCACAGTTGCAATGATTCGATAAAATCGTTAATATTATATGATGCCGTATTTTGGGCTATTATTTAAAGGGAAATTTCGTTTATACAGGGTATCCCAAAATTATGGGACAAATCCGAAAGATGCAAAATGTTTCTAACAGTCAGAATTATCTCTTTAGCGAAACCAAGCACATCTTACAATTAGAAAGACTTGCGAAATATATATATATATCAATGTTATCTCGAGGCTCAAGTTACAAGTTGAGTGATATGTTAGTGAACTAAAACATATTTTTATTTCTTTGTGGAGATATGTTAAGCCGAAAGTTGAGAAAGTGTTTCCTGTTGAAATACAAAATGTGGTTATGTTACGTGAGCGAATAATCAATGCATTCGATGAAACAAAACTGGAGGGAGTGTGTAGTCATGCACATCAATCATTATTAAGAAGACTGCAAAAATGCGTCAGGAGACTAGGAGATGCGTTTGATCATTTATTATAAACAGTAATAGTGCAATACAACAGTGTTCAAATATTTATTTGTGACATTGTAGAAAATGCGATTGTTATAGCATCAATGCAATAGAAGTGTGATTTGTGTGATTCGTGTGACTGCCTAATGAATGTGTGTAAAAAAAAATGAAAGTAAAAAGCTGTGTGGTTTTGGTGTGTGAAGAATTATTCAAACCAGTGTAAACGTATGGTCAGCAGTAGCATCAGCGGTACACGCGTGTGCTTCTCGCGAGTGAGTACGCTGCACACTCAGCTGACTGATATTCAAACAGCGCGCCCTCCGGGGCTTCCCATGACTTCGGATACCCGAATTTCAACTGCTGATATCTCGAAAACGAAGTTCCAGATTGCAAATTGGTAAAGGACTTTTCGATTTCTTTTTGCATCCGGAATTTGCATGTTTTGGCTTGTTTCATAATTTTTGGACACCTTGTATAAATAGAAAGCTTCCTAATGCTTACATGACCCGTGTATATATTTTGAGAATTTTCGGTGGCTTATCTTTGCCTGTTCCTTTGTGTGCTTCTTTTTTTAAACATGCGTACTTCTTTCTTGATGTCTCGTTGGAAGAATCATTCGATTGTTATTGCAATAAAACTTCCTGATACACAACCAACCACCAGGAAAATTCATTCCCCAGTAGTATGGTGGCCGGTGTATCACTGTCCCGTGTTCCGATTTCTGGAGGTATCTATGTATACCTTTCCCGGAAAGGATATAATTTCTCCAGTATGAGATCACATCCTCTTGTTAGGGTAGTGGTTTTCTCACTGAAGTCGCCTTTGAACGCAGTAGAGCAGAGGTGCGCAAAGAGCCGTTCTTGGCGAGGCTTAGTTCTGGGCTCAGTTCTGACCCGGATTCAGAACCAAATGAGCTCTTTTGCTCCCGATTGAGTAACTACATCTGGCGTTAAATTCTCATCGAATAAATACATTTATTTATTTTAAAAGGTGAGCAAAGTTTTTATTTGATTAAAAATATGAATAACGAATAAAAGATAAGAAATTTTTATACAGATAATCCGAACTCGGCGAGTCGCCCGCCGTGGGAACGCACCCTAACGGTCGTCTGTGATACGGAATGCTGTGAATGTAGGTACAGGTAAGGAATTTGATACCCTCGGGCCGTCTACAAACACACGGTATAGGAGTCGGCCCTTCCTAGGCGCTATGCGCAAGGGAAATGCGCGTGAAAATATTCTGCCCACATACGCTCGAGAGATAAACTGTTGATAAGCCTAACCATAGTGCTAATTCGTATTGGTCTACCCTATATACGATTTAAGAATCAAGAAATATATTCAGTTTTCATTACATGAATTTGCACCGTATTTCTCAATTATTATTATAACTTGCATGTGATCATGTAACATTATATACAGGACTGCATTCCTTTATAGAATACGTGTAGCCGCAGGCTGTGAAAGTATAATTAAAGAAACATTCTTCTTCAGACACACTTCGAATATTAAAATTGAAATGTCGGTATAGTAGTTACCATATACCGATTGAGACCGCTCTTCACAGCCGGTACGATCCGCACTCTCGAGCGTCTGTGGACAGAATAATTTCACGCGCACCTCCCTTGCGCATCGCGCCTAGGGAGAGTCGGCTCCAACATCGTGTGTCTTTGGTCGGTCCGAGGGAATCAAATTCTCTGCCTGTAGGTGTCTAATAACGGGCAGTAGCTCTGCAAAGATGAGTAAGACGTTCCTTACTCTTTACTTACCGATGTCGACGTCAGTTACTTCCAGCTTCGCCTTCGGCTTTGGCTGCGAGCATTCTGGGTCGGTTTGTGAACTCGGAGGCGCCCATTGTGCAGGCCTGAAGTAGGGGACCGTTGGGTGATGGAGAAAGTAGCCGTCTTCGCGCAGCATGATCAAGCAAATCCGGAATTAACACCTTGAGTGAAGGCAGTGTGTTTTCCGGCCGAAGGTTTCCCACCTCGTGCACGATTTTCGCCCGATTTCACGTCCATGAATTATGAAAATCATCGAAAGTATTGTCAGATGGTCCCGTAAGTAATGATCGGTTTGGAACAGAACTGAGAATTCCCTTTGTACTTTGCCGCTTCAGGGACCCTACACTCCCCTGCATGTTAAGTGCGACAAAGCCAGCATGCGGACGAGTCATTCACTAATGGAAGTTTAAATTTTTATACTTTTCATTAAATATACATGAAAGTATTACTAATGGATTGGTGCGATTCTCCTGATAACAATGGATTTAAACTCGACCTTATTCGGACTATTTTTAATTATATACAGGGTGTTTCACTACGGGTGGGAATCCTTTGAAGGTGTCATTCTACGGTAAGGGGAACCACCGTGGCCGTAGGCCCTACGGAAAGCGCGAACATCAACTGTATTTGGTGCACGCGTGCTCGGCTAAAATTCAAAGTCAATTTTCTCGAAGGCGAAGTGCGATATTAAAAGTTTAATTGTACATTTTCGATTTATTTTGTTCATGCAAGACTACTCCTTTAAAGGATTGTCACCTGTAATTAAACACTCTGTACAACGTACAAATGGTCTACGGAATTTAGAAGTCACTTGAATTCTTAAATAAACAATCCCAACTCCACTTCGAGCTGAAAATATTAATTTCTTATTTTCTTAAATAGTTTTGCATTATATATTTATACTATAAAAACTTAAATATGAAGACTGTAAAATATAGGTCGGACGTAGGTATGTACAGCCCTGTAACAAGTAGCAAAGGGTACATTTGGCGGCTGGTACCCTCAATGGTATCCATTGTACACCATTTGAGTGGGTCTCGGTTTAGTCGCTATATCTCGGGCTAGGCATTAGGCAAGGAAATCCCTACATCTGTGCCCGGGAATTTTGATGAAATTTTGTGGGATGAACCTGTGGGTCATATGAGAACAGTCTGTAGAATATATCACGCCAATGCACGTTTCTTTTATAAACAATTGATATTTGTTCTATATGAGTATTTCAGTTTAAGCACACTGTAAGAAAATATGTTGGGTGAATGCACAGAGTGTTTGCTTCTTAAGCGGAAGGTATGGTTTCGAATCACGTTAATGGCAGTTTATATTAATATAAACATATAAACTTCCAATGTTTTATTTCCGATATTATATTTATCATTAATATACCATTTATCAACATTTAGTAACTTATACTGCTTTCTTTTTACATTAGTCCATTTCTCATTTTCCTGTAAGACTGTTGCATAAATTAGTTATGTGTACTTATAGCGTTACTTTTTATATATATTACATGTGCATATGTCACATTTTTAAGAAATGAGCCACTGAAACAAATTAAATGCAGATTTCACAATACACTTCGGGATCAAATATAATTGTGACATACTATCGCAAATACGCGGTAGAGAGGTCCTCCTTCCTGGGGGCATTTCAATCCATGGACCTAAGAATTAAATGGACGGAGTACAAAGTCTCAACATAGACGAGGGGGTCGAGCCAGTCGATCGGGAGGAGAGAAGTCGTGGTGGACGGCTTATGATTGGCGGAGTAGTACGCATGCGTCGCGCTTTATTTGTTGAACTGAATTAAGTTGGTCAAATATTGTCTAGACGTACAAAGATTGCTGGTTACTGATTTCGCGATGTAAAAAGGTCTTGTTTTGATGTATTTTTGAATAATACATCTTGTTAAGTGAATAAGTTTGAAAACAATAACGAAAATCATCAACCAATCACCGATCGTCCACCACCGCATGCGCAGTATCGTGCTTAGGCCCCGCAGCTTTGTGCTCCGTCCATTTAATTCTTAGGTCCATGTTTCAATCACATGGGATTGGTAATGCGCAAGCTCGACGCGCACAAAATCTTTATGCTGACCTCTCTAGGCCGTAGACTGAAGCAGCCGATCGAAGATACATTGCCCTATCGATAATCAATGATTGTTACCAACATCTTAATTCATGACATATTCGAATTTTTTCAAGAAGAGTTTCCTGAGTTTTATATACTTTCATAGCAGAAATTATTATATTCATTCTATTATGAGATGCATTGGTATACAGATGCACGCAAAAGAAATTCCTCATACTTCTCATAACCGCTTCGCAGGTGATGATTTTATGAAACGTATGCATCTGGCAAACGTGAAAATTAATGGCAATATTACAATGCACCTCAAACACCACACTATATTTTCCTAACGCTTCCACCACACTGGTTCCACGCGACCCAGAATTTTCTTTCCGCTATATATCAGGATTTGCTGCACCGATTTAAACAATTATTTTTAATCAATTCGTCAGACAATAAGGAAATGGAATATATCGATAGTTTGGCAAAAATCTTTTGATGCTCAAGATATTTTGTAAAAAAGACGTCCGTGTTCTGAAAGTTCCGTTTTTTCTTCTTTTAATCGCAGTTTTTTTCTAAGAAAAAGGTACGGGGATTTTATTATACATCAATCGAAAGATTTTGAGTGATACTTCAAGGAAATATATATGTCATTATGATTGGTTCCAAAAAATATAATTATTTCGAGAGGTGAAGTCGAGTGATTTTTTACTTCTTCCGAACGAATGTTCTATGTGAAATTATACAATTAAATGGTTGGAATAATAACTTATTTTATAAAAACAGTATAAATCACTATGAAATCATTCATTTACACTAATAAAGAGAATATCCTAGGTGTCCGCCTCCGATTGCTTTGAATTTTGGATATGATTTAGAGGAGATATGCCTGTTTTTTTATAGCGGCCCGTTTTCATATTTAGGGGGTGAAACCACCCCTCATAGTTATACAATTTTCAGGTGTTCGTCTCAGATAGCTTTGGTTTCTGGATATATTTTAGAGGACCGAAAAATAAGAAACAGGTGTTTTTTTATTTTGGCCTGTTTGCATGTTTAGGGGGTGAAACCACCCGTTTGCCAACAACCAAAGCAATAGGAGGCGAACACCTGAAAATCTTATAACTTTGAGGGGTGGTTTCACCTCCTAAACATGCAAACAGCCCAAAATAAAAAAACACCTGTTTCTTATTCTTCTGTCCTCTAAAACATATCCAAAATTTAAAGCAATCGGAGACGGACACCTGGGATGCTCTTCTTGTAAAAGCAGTCGCAATATATACCTATTCGCCACATATTCCCTACACATCGGCCGATCGCATTTTAAACACTTTCTATCGATTGAAAAGTATGCGTTCTACTTCACACAGCGTAGAAATACTGTCGGAACAACAAATCACTGCACAAAGAATAATGTTCTGCAGCAATGACTGTTATCTCCACTTTTCCGAAAACACTACCTATAAGCAGGGTTGCCACCTCTCCGGTTTTGGCCCGGAGACTCCGGGCTACGGTTCTACTGTAAAAATCTCCGGGTTGCAGAAAAAAAATGAGATAATAAGAATTTGTGGTATTGTACAATGGTATCAATTTTGTATACACTAAAAGTTATTAATTAAAAAAACAGATACTTTCAAATTCTGAATTATTTGGACTTAAAAGAATTGCGCATCTGTTTTCCGGATATTCGAGAACCAAACTTTTTTTTTTGCTCGTTCCATCTCCGGGTTTATATTCGAATCTCCGGGTTGGAATGTGTGGCACTCCGGGATTTATATGGTGATAAGGTGGCAACCCTGCCTATAGACTACCTATTTCACGATGTCACTCGGCTTCTTCAGGTAAATTAGGGATCTCATGGTGCGGAATTCGTAGTAGGGGTCCCAAAGTTTTTTCCCCCACCATTTATCGTTTAGTAGTGGCCACGAATCTTTCAAACGGCCTGGGTCTCGGGGACCCAGTGCGGTGTTTGAGGATTAAAAATTTTACTTGCACTTATCCTGTGCATCACCAAGTCGTGCCTAGAAAGGGGAACTTCTCCACCATATATTTACAGCAATACGGCGCGATATTTTTGACTTGGTTGTACCATTAATGAACATATTAATTCGTGTTGGGAAGAAGCTAAATTACTTCATATGGATGAAACTGTCAGATAAAAGGAATTTCTCTCGCTCTCTGGACGATGTATTTGGTTTATAAAAACCAGGCACACACCACACTGCATCATACTAGCGTTCGCGTACCTTGTAAGAAAGCTAGAGTGGGGGAAGCTCCATAAGCTCCGGAGCTTATTTTGGTAAGCACTAGTCGCGAGATAATGGCATTTTCAATAAAAATGATGAATCAAGCGTGCGTGTATCTCATTCGAAATGGAATTATTAATGCAAACATCGGTCCGTAGCGAAATTAATACGTTTATATAATGGGTAGGGGTATTTGTATTAAACGTAAGGGGATATTTAAACGTAAATAAAAGAAATGTTACATACCTCTCACAGAATTATAAACCCGTCAAATAATTAATGGGAGGAATCGAGTTGTACACGATTGTGCACAAAGAATACAAAATTATTACTATGGAAACTGTCGAAATCAATATCTCACATTTGAAGATTAAAATACGTATCTCCAACGAGTAAATCCGCTTTGAAAACATACGAGGGAAATTGGATACGTAATACATACCCTTTTACAGTTCTATATCATACCATTTGGATAACTTCTTTAGAATCCTGGCATCTTTACTTCAGAATCGATGTTTATTCATGGAGCTCGTTTTAAACTATGTCCTATTTAATTTCTAGTTAACGTGGGACGTGATTTACTTATTACAAGGCGTAGTTAGAAGTAGTGATCTTTTTTTTTATAATATGATTATTTTAGGTCGCATCAAATACGAAGGTTATAAGCAACCTCAATCACGCGTTAAATGTTAAATGAAGCATATAGTTGTACTTAGATTACTATATAAAGTAAATATCTGTAGGATCACGGAAAAAAGGAATTCGCCTCAACGGGACTCGAACCCGCGATCTCTAGGTTTGCGCGCTGGCCAGCCGCCTTAACCACCTCGGCTACCGCCGACTTCCCATCCTCGTTCTTCCGTATCCGCCTCTTATCTTATGGGGGTTCCTGATCCCACATATCTGATATACAATGTGTCCGGTAACCGGTGGAACAAGCGGACGGGTGGTGATTCTATTGGGAGTAGAACATTAGTATGCGACACTAGCGGTTGGTACGCGAACTAATAGTAATGGCCGACGCAGGTATACAATTTATTGCGGTCCACCAATTTTCACAGTGTCGACGAACTGTATGCAGAAAAATATGATGTGTAGCAAATTGTAACGGTACAATGAACAATGATCTCAGTTTAGAGTTTTCATGAAAGTGCCAAAAAGTGGAGCAAGTAAAATTGTCCACATTGCATACTGTTACAAATTCCAATATTGTATCTAAATGTATTGTCAACATTTTTACTGTAAGAAATAACTTTTAAATCTAAAAATCTAAAAATCTAGTAAAATGTATACCTGCGTCGTCCATATTTGTTACGGCACACTAGCGCCACCATTCCCGCGGTGGTAGTTTCCTTTGCCAATATGAAAAAATAAATCGAAAGTAGGGAATAAAATTTTTTGAAATCGCTCTTCGTTTTCGAGAAAATTGACTTTGAATATTAGCCGAGTTCGCGTGCACCGAAGTACGGTTTTAGGCGCCTGATGAGCACGCCGAAGTAAGCGGAAAGCTTTTCGCCACTGTACGCATCGGTGTATGGCTCACCAACGTCCAGCCCAGGAATGCCAGGGATTGTTTGTGGCTATACACCTACAGGAGTGGTAATGTGTGCGTGAACTGACGCTAGCGCCATGGCAGCCAAGTGGCCCAATCGCGAAGCCAACCACGGCCAATCAGTGTCGACAACAGATTTCCCGGCGACGCTGGTTGGCCGTGGTTGGCTTCGCGTTGCGGCCACTTGGCTGCCTTGGCGCTAGCGTGACTTCACGCACACATTACCACCACTCCTGTAGGTGTTGGGCCGCAAAGAATCCCTGGCATCCCTGGTCCAGCCCAAACCCGCTGACCCTAGAAACACGAAATTCGGAGAGTATATTCCCTTTACGACGTAGGTGTTCGATAAGAAGGTAGTTTTTGAAACTTCAACCCCAAGGGGGTGAAAGGGGTTAAAATGTGTTTTCACGGATTCCGTAATATCTCTTAGGCCCGATTAGATATCAACTTGGTTTTTGCTTACAAAGGTTGTCCACACAAATGTCTAAAAATCAACATATATACATATATAAATGTTCGTTAAACAAAGGTTACTTTACAAAAATTGCATAAAAAATTACTTCAAAGAACAGATATAAAAGTGATTCCTTTTAATTATTCTACCTTAGCGTAGCACGGATGCTTTGGTAGTCTTCATATATAACGGCAGGCTCGGTTTGTATAAAACCGAAATCTTGTATTAATCGTATAAGCCCATTGTTTCTCAAAGCGGACGCTACCACCCTCCTGGGGGGGGGGGGGGTAGATTATCTAGTGCACTAGGCATAAGGGCGTTAGACATAGGGTAACCGTACCTAATATCGCCCATGTTGCTAATATCGCCACTTGCTATATTTCGCAAAGTAAGCACTAAAATTTATCGGTTATGCATTAAATTAATACCTAAACATATTTAGGAAGACATACTGTAATTGCAGCGTCATGTGAGCAAGAATCACAGAATGTGCAGTATTTTAGAGAATCTTAATAGTGTAAAAATTTATTGGACTGCTACATTTTTACATCACATTCGGAGAAGGTAAGTCTAATAATTCTGTGAATTGAAGAATATCTACTAGAAATACTGAATAGAATGAAAATAGCGTTTTTCGTTTAGCAGTATGCGGGTTCTCAGTACCGCCTACCGGAGAACAATGGTTTCGATGTAATGATTGTTACAGGTGGGGTCACGAAACTTTATTTGTCCAATATGTACATCCGAACGTGAAAAATAAAATATTTTAAAAATCCTAGTTCCATATTTTTCTAATAAAAATAAAATCAAAGATTTTACGCGAACACATCTTCATAATCAATCTTGTATTTTTGACTGTATCCCTGAGCAACTAAACGCGCCATATATCTGAAAAAGTTTTTTTCTGCATCTAGTTTTAATTTCGAAACCCATTGACATCCAATCGCTTTTGCATTCGCAGGTAAGTCCAGGGATTTCCCCAGATCCCAGGTTTCACCGTGTTGTAATGATGCTATTTCTTCGTTTATGGCTGCTTTCCATTTATTTTTATCTGGTCTTGATAATGCTTCCGCAATAGTTTTAGATTCGAGCATATCAACTTCACCCATTTTTACAGATATTCTAAACGCGTAAGAAGTATAGATAGCATTATCCTTGTTTTTTCTCTGTCTTCATCTTTCATCGTACGAGGCGCATGCACTTGTTTTTCTATTTCAGAGTTGCGTTCGCGGTTCTCCATACATTCAAACAATATTTTTGTTACTAACGTGTTGTTGTCAACACTAATTTTGCATTGCAGCCATGCTCGGAGAAAATCGTCCATTAAAAGTTGCTCCTCCTGTACTATATTGGTAGCAATCTGCGCGGGTTCTAACGCTCCTACAAGTTCTTCAATTTCCGGCGAAAACGCCATTTCCTTCGTCTAACTGACCGCGACTGTGACCGTAACCGAAATTATATCAGTCTCGACTCCCTGATGAAAAGTTTGATTCGCTCATATCTGCACTTATGAATGTCCAGTGCAAGGTGCCCATATTTGTCAATTTCTTTTCAATCGGGATCATGCGGTATTATTGAGCATACATTGTATAATATGATCCGTATAGCCTTCGAAACGAGTAGCGCGATTTAGAGTGTGTGAATACCAATGTCGATGGTCACGTTAGGACAGACGAGGTATAGGATAGACCTATCAACCAATGCATTTTTCTGTCACCGGTTTGGGGGGTCCTAGGACCCGCTTACCATTTTAGTGTCGCATGCAACGTTAGCGGTGAAGTCTCGAAACAGATTGCAATGCTACGCGGAATTAGAATTCAACACGTGTAAAACTAGGTCATTCGAAACCCGCGATTTACAAATGATTCTGTTAGAGTAACAATTTAAAGATCGTTTTGTAAACGTATTCCGTGCACCGACAGAGGAAGGATCACAACGAAACAAGAACATATACGCCTTTTAACCTTGCTGTCCTATTCGGGTTTATTTAACGCAAAAAAAATTTACGTAATCAACAACATTATTTGTGGAAGACATGCTTTCATGATGTAACGTGGAATACCTCGCCAAGGAATTGTAACTTGGTATATTTCAATAAGGTGCTGAAGCAGAGAGGACTTTAAAAATGGTCAAATAGCGAATTCGGTACCTCGCACTGACTCTGCACTGGTGCCAGAAAATGACTTGGATTGGTTGATTCTTATAGAGCTATCTTCGTTTTTATCAGAAACAACCAATCCAAGTCATTTTCTGGCACCAGTGCAGAATCAGTGCGAGGTACCGAATTCGCTAAAAAACACATCAGTTCCAGTATCTCGCTGAAATATTCCAACTTGCACTTATCCTTCTATCTTAACACTATACTCCTGTTCTGGGGTTCGGTAGGAACAATCGAATAACATTTCAAGTTATATATTTTATTCTTACATTCTGCCATAGTATTGCAAGTTAAACAAATTTTTATATCCGTCTAGAATATTTGACAATCGCAGCCATCGGCTCGGTTATCACCGATTACCAGGTCTTACCACGAGGAGGTTGCTGCGCTTCGAGACCCGTAGAGAGATAGATGGAATCAAAGTTCCATCGATCTCCCTGTACATGAAAAGCTTAGCCTACCAAACCAAAGAGATGGATGGAAACAATGTTCCATCGATCTCTTCGGATTAGATATAGAATCTAGGGAACTGCCAAGCAATCACCCGATTAAAAGAAATTCAGCAAAGAAGGAAAGACGGAAGGTGAGCATGAAACGAGTATTGGACGGCGCAGTTCCTACCACCCTGCTGTCCGGGTCGGAAGGGAAAAGCGCTCGGCGCCTCCCAGACGATTCCTGTTGCTCCGAGCGACTCGTCAGGAGCAACACTAGGTGTGACCTGACTCAAGCCGACTAACGCGGAGATTGGGTAGTCGGACATGGTGACTTACGCAGGCAGTATACCAGAAGTATACACCCCCTACGCCCGAAACTTTTCCCTTTCGACAAGAACACGGGAGCCAGCAAACGAGCAACAAAGTTAATAAAATTCAGTGACTGCTTGGCAATTTTACATGGGGCCTTAAATACTTCATTTTATAATAAATTAACCTAGGCTTCCTTAGATGTCTTCTTTCACTATCACTTTTCACTATCACTTTTCACTATCACTTTTCACTATCACTTTTCATTATCACTTTTCACTATCACTTTTCACTATCACTTTTCACTATCACTTTTCACTATCACTTTTCACTATCACTTTTCACTATCACTTTTCACTATCACTTTTCACTATCACTTTTCACTATCACTTTTCACTATCACTTTTCACTATCACTTTTCACTATCACTTTTCACTATCACTTTTCACTATCACTTTTCACTATCACTTTTCACTATCACTTTTCACTATCACTTTTCACTATCACTTTTCACTATCACTTTTCACTATCACTTTTCACTATCACTTTTCACTATCACTTTTCACTATCACTTTTCACTATCACTTTTCACTATCACTTTTCACTATCACTTTTCACTATCACTTTTCACTATCACTTTTCACTATCACTTTTCACTATCACTTTTCACTATCACTTTTCACTATCACTTTTCACTATCACTTTTCACTATCACTTTTCACTATCACTTTTCACTATCACTTTTCACTATCACTTTTCACTATCACTTTTCACTATCACTTTTCACTATCACTTTTCACTATCACTTTTCACTATCACTTTTCACTATCACTTTTCACTATCACTTTTCACTATCACTTTTCACTATCACTTTTTAAATATATTCTTTCACTGTCTCCGTTCCCCGCGGAAGGGTGAACCTAAAATGCTGAAACAATCAACTGCGTTAGGTTAGTAAAAGTGTGATCGGCCTGGAAGGAAATTAAGGAAAAACTTATTGAGTTCGTGCCGATCGAGATAATTGCGACCAATAGCAGAACACGTAGGAGCATGCAACCCACCATAGAGATACGCGAAGGAGAGCAGGGAATGTAGACCCATCGATGAGATGTATGACAGAGTAACAGAAGTCATATAAAACCATCGAAGAAATCCATGAAGTGAAATAAATCATGCAAAACCATCGAAGGAATGCATGAAATAGAATAAACCATGCAAAACGACCGTTGAGATACATAAAGGGGGCGAGGGAATGGCAACACATTGATAAGATGCATGACAGGGAAGATGTCATGCAAAACCGTCGTAGAAATCCATGAAATGAAATAAATCATGAAAACCCATCGAAGAAATGCATCAAATAAAATAAATCATGTAAATCCATCGAAGAAATGCATGAAATAGGACAGATCATGCAAACCCATTGCCGAAATTCATGAAATAGGATAGATCATGCAAACCCATCGAAGAAATACACGAAATAGAACGACTCGTGCAAAAATCCTCGAAAGAATGCATGAAATAGGACAGATGATGGAAAACAATCGAAGAAATCAGTGTTGACCTTGGCAGAACAATAAAATTTTAAATTGCTTAACGAACTCGAAAATTTCATCGGCACCAACCAAATAAGCTAACCCTGGCCTGGGGGCAAGGGGCCGGAGTAAGGTCCCCAGCAAGTCCAGTCGGCCCGAATGGTCCAGGTGGCTCGGGAGCTCCGGGGGGGTGGAGGGAGGACCAGGGTTGAAACCCTGACCAGGTCCCCAGGAAGTCCAGTAGCTCCAGGTGGCTCGGGAGCTCCATGGTCCCCGGAGGTCCTCTAGGCCCGGAAGACCGACGACGACTGAGTACATGGAGCTCCGTTAGCTCCCCACCTAGACTTTGTGAAACGATGTCCCCCGATCAAAACAAGGTCGACGGTTAATTACAATTGCGAAATCCACCGAATTCTTCGGCAGGAATGGGTTTTCCGCTAAAATATCCATTCCAGTGGCTATTGCTATGACAAATAATGTTAACAACATTTGCACTAACCGCCCAATACAAATTATTATTAACTATGATCGATACAACTCGAAATATCAAGCAATTAGTAACATTTGGCCTTAGATTTGCAAATGATTTTCTACGCCGAATGAATTCTCTTTTATTCTCAATGTTTAATCGTTCGATAAATTAATGTTAATGCTTATACATATCACATAGTATTATTTATAATGTATAAATACATTTTAGTTGGACTTGGTGTAAATGAATAGTTGCAGGAATATTTGGAGAAATATGAGTGACATAGGTACTTGTTTCTCCCCCTTAGTTACTAACATTAACGAAGTATAGGATAGAGCGATAGACCTATCATCTTATGGTACAGTGGGTCCAGGGACAGTGTGGCCAATGTGTTCCTCGCCGCTGATTGGTGCCGCCATTTTCAGGCAACTTCCGGCAGCTCTTATGTATAGATCAGTATACATATATACTTACACATCCTCAACTTGGCTACTCCAAATTTTGACAGCTTACAGTCAGGTTATAACCTGACGAGTGTCAAATATGGTAAGCTGTCAAAAATTGAGATGCCACGTGTATCTACATATTTTTTAATAAATTATTGAATATAACTACTATGTAATATACTATGATTAATAAAGTATTCGAACTACAAGTCATACATTTATTTTTTAAGTATTTATTGAAGTATAATCAAATTATAATTATATGAGCTTTACTTATAAACATTTGTGTATCTACATATTTTTTAATAATTATAAACTATATAATTATATAATTATATATAAATTATATATAATTATAAACTGATATAAACTATAAAATATTTATCTAAGTTTTCAGTAATAAAATTAAATATTAAGTTTATACATACACGTCACTATATAAGACATGATTCCACGCTTTTCAAATATCGCGCGCGCTTGACCTGGCTGGAACTGAAAATGGCGGCTTCCGGCTCATTGGCCACACTGTCCTTGGACCCACTGTACTTATGGGAGTTCGCGTTCACATCACTAACACGCCGAGCCACGGTACCTACTCTATGAAACTCTTTTTCGCAGGCACAGGCACTGACTCTAAAATTGCATTGCACGCGATTACAAAAGCACTTCTTGTTTTTAAACGTCCATCAGTTTCTGAAAAAGTCTTCTAGGTAAGGGGTATATCTCAGTGGAATCCTGTTAAAAGGCCTCCCACATGGTCCATTAATCGATGAAATTGATGCACGAATTGAGAAATCACGAAATAATATGCACTGTGACATGCACACACTTCACTGAACCGACGAATTTCTCCGGGCTAGACAACATTTTATTTCGCAATGCGGGTTTCAAAAGTAACTCGATTTTCAGTTGCATCTATGCACCCCACGACACTCATGCATCATGCAACTTTTTGCGAGGCTTTTAAGAATCAGAGTTTGCTGTAAATTTCATGGTTGGCGGTAAACTAATACTCGGGGCAAATAGAATCCAATTATTATTACTTCGCTAGAATGATTAAACAGTGCATTAGAAACTTGCGGGAATGTCAGTAACAGCGTCAATTTTTAATATTTTTCGACGTACGACACGCGAAAATGTTAGTTAAGTGTTCCACTACACGTAAACTACTAACAATCAATGTCATCTTGCAATTTATAGTTTGTATAAGCTTTCAAGAAGAACCATATTTCGGCGCCATATAGTCTCCAGATCACCGAAATAGATCTTTCGGAGAAAAATCCACGTGAGTCCACGTGAGTCGTTGACAAGCCGAGCCAAAGCGTAGCGTAACGAAAGCCTGCCCTCTATGTCAAACTGTCACTCTAAACAAGTCACACGTATACAAGCACGCATACACCTTTCAGAGTAATTCCGGAGTAGGACGCTGTTCATGAACAGAGGCCGCTAAATTCAGTCCCCAAGTTATGGGTCGGTAACACAGTTTGGGTGGTGACACGAACATTCGTAAGGTGATGGGTCTACCCTATACTTCGTCGTTGACGTTAGTGTAACGTCCCACGGAACTAGAGCACTAAAGAGGTGAGTATACGCATCCGCCATCCTGGGTCCTCTGGAGAGAGAAGATTATTGAGTATCCGCCTTTTTGAGTATCGTCAAATTCGCTTTATAAACCAAATATAAACTTAAATGTAATATAATACTCTAATAATGTGTCGTGCTACCATGTATCAATATCAACAACGCATATTTTGTTTATAAAGTGAATCTGACAATACTCAAAAAGGCGGGTACTCAATAATCTTCTCTCTCCAGAGGACCCAATATGGCGGATGCGCATACTCACCTCTTTAGTGCTCTAACGGAACGCCCCCGTAACGCCATCTACGTCCCACGGAACTCCCTACTAACGTCATCTACTTCTAACTATGATCCTATTAAGGACCCCTCTTCCCTAGTAGCATTTCTGGTTGGCCCACGGTGTCCCCAAGTTGGGAATTAGTTGGCCATCAAAATGCCAACCATAAATGCTATTAGGGTTATTACTCTTTTATATATATATATATATTATACTATTAAAATAAATAAACAAACCGCGAACTATTGCGCAGGCGCATATCGCCAATTTCAAGGTATAAAATGAACCACGGAACCAGATTCCCTCTGCCCGTGCGAACGGGCAAACCTAGAGGTAGCTGACGTAGGTGCATACTGTCCAGTAGAATTTCAGACCGTTCCTCTAGTAGGCAGAGACTGGTTCTCACAGAATAAAAGGTATTAGGTGCTCCTCCAAGGGTTGGACCTCGGATTGTCACGACGCTCTCTTCTCGCGGAGATTTCAAGACCGCTCCTGACAGGTAGCGACTTAACCTCTTAGCGAAAGCAAAGTCTTGAGGAACTCCCCATAGAATACATAACTCTGCCAAGAACGTCTGGTCCGCTCCGAAAGAAAAAACCTAACCTCTCTTCTACGGCAGCGACTGCGCTTACAGCGCAGCAGGAAAGAAACATACTATTGCATTTAAAACACATAGCTAACTTTAAACCCTACACATGTCTACACACATATACCGCAAATATATTTAAATACATAACATAAAGTCATTATATAAGTATAACATAGCCCTTATGCATTTTATATTAATTGTTATATTATACAATTAGGTGCAGATTTGTTTGAATAAACTCTTGCAAATGTATAAGCCTGTAGATTTCCATCTTTAACCATAAGCCACACGAATCGCTACCATCTTAATTCGAAGGAAACCGCTCTTCCCTTCGAAACCTGCGACCTCCATTTGTCTCGGGGCACTCGGACGTTGTTAGTGTCTGTAAGTTCGTCGACGAGTTGTTGGTTGGCAACATACACACAAATGCTATTATTAGATGGTCTAAAGACGAATCTACTGTTTACCAAGGAGATGACTTTAGCTACAGTCATTGTGTATTCTTCAATGGAGATACCGTCGATTGCATCCATAATAACTGCTTGCTCCTTAGTTGGGAATATGACACTTTGAGTTATTGCATACCTTAGTGATTTATTTTCTACCGCTACTCTCGTCGCTAATTCGTTGCTTTGTTCAATTGAACATTTCTGTAGTCAGGAGCTCTGATGTTATTTGCGCTCTACTTCCAGGTGGCCCGCCAGAGGGCAACATCACTGCTCTTAATGTGATCATATTGTTCATAATAGAATAGTTACATCTCTAGCACTTCACGGACAAAAACCGTTTCGGTCGAAAAGCCTGGAAAATATAAATTCATTCCGAAAGCTAATATTTTTATTTAAGTATTCTTCTGCGAACTTTAATCGAAATAGTTTGTTCTTCTCCTAACTCTACCATGGATATTATTTTTCCATAAAATTCTTCGACATAATTGTGCATGTACATCGTTGTTAAAGTCCGTGACAGCCGTTGATGCCAAACTCGATGCAGATGTAAAAGAATTTTTTGTTACTTCACGAATAATTAATTTCTCTTCTCTCGATGTTAACTTCTTTAGACGCCCAGGGCGTAGTTTATTTGCGACATTTCCATCACGGTTGTACTTTTTTATTTTGAAACGAATTGTTGATAGCGATTTCTTTGTACGAGTCTGCATCTGTATACAATCCAACGATAAGTTCCCATTCAGGTGTAGTTGTTTCCGATTTCTTACCACTCTTAATTCTCAATTACAACTGAATGTAAAATTTTCGTCTCTGTTTGCTCCCAAGCGGACTTAGAAGCACACTGAAATTCATTTGTTTAGGTACATTTAGGCTTCTTGGGTCAAGACATAGTGACAAATTGCAGGCTGCATAACAATGTTCGAATATTTTTGTTATCCCATATCAATACCATGTAGCAAACATTCTACAACCCTTATAATATTGCCTTCAAATTCTTAGAAACTTTGAACACATTATCATAAATGTTTGCTAATTCGTACACAATTTTCTCCAAATAAATCTTAATGCTTTTTGCAGTTTTTATATACTAAAAACTAATCCTGCTAACGTTCGAATACTTTCGTTACTCGCTGTATATGGAGGTGGTGTACGATTGTAGTAACTGGAGGTTTAGAGAAAAATAGGTTGATAACTGTTGACGTGTAAGTGGGATTATTGTCGTGGAATGAACAGCAATTCCTTATGCAGTACAATTCTGGTCGAACACGACACATTCGGGCGAGCAGGGCGGTGCACGACCTCTCATTAAAGTACCTCCTGGACGGTACGACACTGCCGGGGTAAATTCTTTTTAGATTTTCAGATCGACGACCCCTCTAATTATCCTCTAATGACTGCCAGTCCTTTCGTAAACCTTTCAACCTTCCGCATGTACGGGGTGTATAAAAAGTGGTGGTTACTGCTTTCAGGGATGAGTCTACATATCCTTAGTGGTGGGCATTTGTTTAAAAAAATTGCAGCAAAATTTTTTATAACATCGAAAATCAATGTTACATTTTTTTCTTTACACCAATCTGCTCTGCTGAATGAGGAGAAAAAAGTTCAAAAGAAACCACGCGCCGCAAACCCACTGTTTTGACGCAAAATCTGTTCGAATACACTCAAGTAATTCGAGTAATTATCTTCAAAGTCTCGCGAGAGCTCGAATATTCGAACCGTTTGAGTTTTTCAAGCGGCTCGGAAAATTCAAACGCTCGTTTCGGCTCGATCAATCGAACCGAGTCCAGCTCAGCCCGTAAACTCTGGGTAATCGCACACCCCTAGAAATCGGAGGTGTGAAATTAGTTTCTGGACCTCTATGATTGAAACGGGCCGGAACCTGCAACCTTTCAATTACGCGGGCACCCCTTTGTTTTCATTCCACCAGATAAGCATTTCCTGAAATGTTCACAACGTTCGTACCTACTCGAATTTTCCGAGCTACTCGGTTCTTTCGAGCAGCTCGATCTTTTCAAGCTCTCGGATCGGTTCGGTTATTCGAGCCGAGCTTGACTCGAGGCTTTCATCGAGTACCCGAACAGTCCTGCGCGACATTGGCGTTTTAAGGGGAGAACCTGGTTTAGACGGTCAAAATTTTCGACTTTTTTTGCTTTAATCGATAGTAATACACTTAGAGGATATATCCCCAAGGTTTCAGAGGGAAATTCGAAATATATCGGAAGTATCAGCAGTATACACGCGCCTGATCGGGAAACCGTAAACTTTAAAATGCTTTCTCACAAAACAACATTTTTCAAGTTCGCGGGAAAGATAGCAAGAAAATTATTTGACCGATTGACTCTTCGCCGGGCTTTTCAGATCAATAATGGCCAACCATCGTCGATGAACTAAAAACATTTATGAAAAGATTAAATTAAACAATATTTTTTTGCATAAGAACATCGTAAGTTTTTCCTTTAAAGTCTCACAATTTTGTCAATTTTAGAATTTTTTCTTATTATTGTGGTTCGTTGGCAATGGGAGTTCATGAAAACTAAGAAAAATTTCGGTTTGTTTACTTTCGGGAAAAATTAAAGGCTCCATTTTTCCCGCCATTTCACAATTCCAGTGGAGCGGCGCATCAATGATTAATCACTTTCGGCGCGATGAACTTGAAATTTTACAATTACATTTTTTTGGTAGTGTATAACTATATATATATTAAGTATAAAAATACCTCCAAAGTTTTGGGAAGATCGACTTTATTTTTGAGTGTTAAAAAAATTCGCGAAAATCACCTTATTTCAGCGCCCTAAAAAAAAATTTAATACTTCAATGTTGCATAAATTGATTAAAAAATTTCCTGCAAAATCGTACATCTTTTCCTAAGCTCTCTACAATTTTGTCAGTTTTCGACTTTTTATGGTTTTTGAGGTCCATGGACATTGGTTTGGAATTATCTAGGTGTATGAGTAAGGGCAAGTCGATGGGTTGAATAGTTTTCTCTAAATTACCCCCACCGTTTTGCAACTTCGACGGCGACGCTGTAACAAGATGCGTTGGTAGTGACATCTACAGTGCATATTTTTAATATAAAACATTTTTTTGGTATCTTCAAAAGTTAAATATAAAGCCATAAAAAAGTTCAAAATGATTTGCTTCATAATTGCTCCAGAAAAAAATCCCCAAAATTGGCCTGTTTTAGCGTTGCCGAAAGTATAGTCCTTCCCCTTAAGGGGACTAGGCAGTCAGAAACTCGACCTTTTTTTGCATTTTTCGAAAGTACCACCCTTCCCGATTAAAATGCCGTTTGGTTTATGTTAAAATTCGCAAAATTGAGGATTTTACAGCCGAAAAGGTCGAGCGCGCCATAAACCGTTTCTGCGCGCACGCAGGTAGACTAGATTCCTCTTTCGAAACTTTAAGCGCGTTTTTCTCGGAATCATATTTCCTCTTCGTTTTGCAGTGATCGGGAAAAAACGGAGGTATCAGTTGATTTGAAAAAAATTCAGCATATATGAAACATGTCTAGTTACGACCTGAACCTACGCATAACTCTGTAAAAACTCCTGGTTTGTCAAAAAAAAAAAAAAAATAGAATGGTTCTTTTCCCTGGCGAAAAATGACGTTTCTTTAAAATTTGCCGTTTTGCAGCCACCATTTTTATAATTTTGATTTTTTTTCTTTTTCAATAGGTTCAGGGCAGAATAGGGGCCAGGGCAAAGTATAAATTTCAGTGGATATTTCACAATTAAATTTCTTACGGCCAGAATCACTGCAAAATTACAGCGGCTCCAAAAAAAAAACGCCTACATATCAGACGATTGTAGCGCTGTCATACATATGTATATAATATTCCAATCATTTATTTTTTACTGTTTATAGTATTAATAAACATTACCCAAACGTACTAGTCACAATTTGTGTTCATCTCCTTGTAATTAATCCGCAAAAAATACCTGATTTTCGAGCGATCCGACTGCCTAGTCCCCTTAAGTTCGGTACAAGATGTTTTTTCCGCGCGGATTTATTTCACACAGAAACCTTTTGTTTCTTGAATCAGTAGGCCTTTGCACGCGGTAGAGTGAGGAGTATAAAAAATGTCTAATTCCATTAACATAATTCAGATAAATAGTCCGTGTTGCATATGCAATAACAAAAACGAAGCACCGCAAACAACAAAGGGTTTATCCCTTAAATATGAAACGTTCGAGTATGGAACAGTTTCATCTGTTCTATAGTGCACCCAGACCACACCGAAACAATTTTTTTAATTATCAGAGATTATCGATATCCAGTTTCGACACTGTGGTGGATGTTACGCGGGGGCATGGACAAAAAATTGACTCTCGATTTCGCAAAGCCATAAGCACGGAGGAGCGACTACGTGTAACACTGAGGTAATTCAAATTTTTTATTTGATGAAAATTAAATATATAAACATCCTATGAACATTTCAAGATACGAAAAATGTTTCACACCTACGTAACTTTAAATTTTTTGGTCCATGATCATTTTATGATTACACTATTCTGCATGTTTGAATAGTTATGCATTTATGTCAGCTACTACACACAGAAGAAAAATGCACTTCGAAAATTCTAGAAAGAATGACATTAAAAAGCGTGTTCGTTGCTGGAAACCATTCAAAATATGTATGAAGCATTCGTAAGTATTATTACAACTACTTAGGGAAGATAATTAGATGACCAAATTTAGGTGGAACCCGCCGTATAATTTGTATGTATAATTACGTAAAAATTATGAAAGTAAAGAAAAGTAAAAAATGATGTGTCAGTAAAATCAGCAGCTGTAGACTGGGAATCTGAGGACTGTATAAATGTGAGAAGCACGTGATTGTGGATATTGTTGAGGTGGAGCAGGGCCGGCGTGAATTGCGTGGGGTATTCCCCACTTGAGATTTTGCTGTGTGTGGAATTGCACATTCGGGAATTTGCAAGGCATTTTACCATTTTTTTATTTTTTGTTTGCGTATACTACTGCTTTTTAGGCGGTTGAAATTTGATGTTTTAATTTGTGTTCCCCCTCGCCCCATCAACTCCAGACTCGGGACAAAGAGCGGCCCAAGAAATCGCTCGTTTTTGGTCGCACGACTCTGGAACTGAATTTTGTGCCAAACGATACCTTATGATGAGACATCAATCACAACAAATTTTCAAATTGAGCCGACAAGATTCTGAGATATGGGAGATGAAAGTTAAAAATACACCTACCACACCAACATTTATTTTTCTTGATTTTGGTTTTTGGAAATGGTGATGGAGACATTACATAATATCGGGATTACATGACGGGCGAAAACGGGCTAACTCACATTTTTGGCGAAATTGAGTTACTAGCAACAATGTATTCCAAAAGACTGTACTAATCATATAAAATAGGAAATTTTTTTTCTATGTGTTAGTCCGTTTTGCTCTCAATGCCTTATATGATATTCTCCAATATTCTGCGAGTGGTACTTGTCCGATTTTAATTTCATCAACAAGCATGAAAATGGGGTGATGCTTTTTATACGTTACGAGTATTAGACCAAAATTTTATGAAAATTAGAATATTTTTTTACATAGGTACGGTCGGCTATATAGAATTGGCTATGAATTTCGAGAATCTAAGTTCAAATTTCCTGCCAGCAGTCAGCAAAACTCCTGGGAAAAATTCTTTAAATTATCGAACTGACATTGAAGCGTATAGCCTGGCGCGTTACTGACGTTTCACTCCTTTAACCTCCCATATCTCATTGTCAGAAATACGTGTTTTTTTATAGCGGCCCGTTTTGGTATTTAGGGGGTGAAACCACCCCTCAAATTTACAAGATTTTCAGGTGTTTCAGGCCAAAAACCAAAGCAATCGGAGACGAACAGTTGAAAATCTTATATCTTTGAGGGGTGATTTCACCCCCCGGACATGCAAACAGGCCAAAATAAAAGTACACCTGTTTCTTATTTTTCTGTCCTCTAAAACATATCCAAAAACCAAAGCAATCGGCGACGAGTACCTAAAAATCTTATGACCTTGAGGGGTGGTTTCACCCCCTAATTATGAAAATGGGCGGCTATAAAAAAACACGTATATCTTAATTTTCGGTCCTCTATAACATATCCAAAAATCAAAGCAATCGGAGGTAGACACCTGGGATGATCTCCTTGTTAGTATATTCCTTCTTTGTTAATTGCCACAGACATTCATGACTCTATATTAAAACTATAAATCTTTCCATGTGAAACACCTTGACAAAAAAAAAGTCGCATCACGTTCATATGAAGCAATGATTCACACTATAGGCGGACAAATCGTGCCGAGCGAACGAGCCGCGGTCAATAATTCCTCGCGCGGATCGCCCGCTCTAGTGTGATAGCTCCCATAAAATTCTGTGCGCTACACGAGAAATGACGTGTTCCTAGACTGATGACGACTAGCGAACGCTTTTACAAGAAACGTTCATGGACATGGGGTTACCAGTGGGTAGTACAGATTTCTCGTATGAAATAGAACGTAATCCTGAATAAACAGTGAAACTCACAATCAGTGGTAATTCGAAAGACATCGACTGTCGAAGCCCGATTTGAGACATTGGAAATTTTCTACTCCACCGAAGGCTTAGGAATCCTGATCCTTTGTTGTACTCCGTGCTCCTATGTGTGCCGCGCATTAGAAAAGAGTAGGGAGATGCCGAGGAAAGAAAAGACTCCATCTTTGACAACCAACGTCGCGTACCAGCCTGAAAGCTTTTGTGTACATTGCGCTACATTCTTGCTATGCATCCACCCTTCTCTACGCATCACGGTGTACCCATCCTAGTTATCGAAGAAAAATCACATAGGAGCAGCTACTTACCCTCGACGCAGGAAGCAAACAGAGAATCAGTTGCTGAAGACCAAAGATCTCGTAGCATCTTGATAAAGGCAAGATGCACCGACATCTACAAGTCTGTCTAGCAGAGAAGAGACGACATCAAACCGACAGAGTACCTATCTAATTTTAAATTCATACATCGCTTTTTTATGTGATTCGCTTTATGTACAACGTTTTGTGTACCGAGTTAAATAAAAGCACATTGTGGACTAGGGCTGGGACTCTTTGTCGAATTTTTCGGTATTCGAATATTCGAATACTTCAGTGGCTCAATTATTTGGCGAATATAATTCGAATATCCAAGTATCCGAATACTATTCGAATACTTTAATATTCGAATACTATTCGAATACTTAAATATTCAAATACTATTCGAATACTTAAATAAAGTATTCGAATGCTACGAATAAACTTCGAATATTCAAGTATTCGAATGCTACGAATAAACTTCAAATATTTAAGTATTCGAATGCTACGAATAAACTTCGAATATTTAAGTATTCGAATGCTACGAATAAACTTCGAATATTTAAGTATTCGAATGCTACGAATAAACTTCGAATATTTAAGTATTCGAATACTGTACTTAATTCGAATATTTAAGTATTCGAATACTATACTTAATTCGAATATTTAAGTATTCGAATACTATACTTAATTCGAATATTTAAGTATTCGAATACTATACTTAATTCGAATACTATTCTTAATTCGAATACTATACTTAGTTCGAATACTATTCGAATACTATACTTAATTCGAATACTATTCGAATACTATACTTAATTCGAATACTATTCGAATACTATACTTAATTCGAATACTATTCGAATACTATACTTAATTCGAATACTATACTTAATTCGAATACTATTCGAATACTATACTTAATTCGAATACTATTCGAATACTATACTTAATTCGAATACTATTCGAATACTATACTTAATTCGAATACTATTCGAATACTATACTTAATTCGAATACTATTCGAATACTATACTTAATTCGAATACTATTCGAATACTATACTTAATTCGAATACTATTCGAATACTATACTTAATTCGAATACTATTCGAATACTATACTTAATTCGAATACTATTCGAATACTATACTTAATTCGAATACTATTCGAATACTATACTTAATTCGAATACTATTCGAATACTTAAATATTCGAAGTTTCTTCGTAGCATTCGAATACTTGTAAAATATTCGAATATTAAATTATTCGAATAGTCCCAGCCCTACTGTGGACGCAATTCAGATCGTTGTCGAAAATAAATTTCTACATTTTCTAATAGATATTTGTTTCGTTCCGAGATTCCCCGTTATCGTTTACTTCAACCCTCTTCCGGAGTGTGGAATACACGCGCTTGGATGCAGCCGATATCATCCACGCGATGATGCAACATAGCCAGATTTTTCCCACGAAAAACCGAGATCATGCATATACCTACCCACCACTTTTAGGCCGAATTTTCAAGTATATAAAGGGGTACGAATGCATGCTCAACTCTCGAGGGCTCACTTCTAGTTTAGTACGCTTCGAAGGAGGTTTAGCAACATCGGGTTCCATTCCCTTTTGAGCAATTACACGAATTACCGCACAGTACGTAAAGTTGCTGTTAGACGATACTTACCTTAGTTTTTATACTCTAAATGTGATCACCGCATTTCTAAGTACGTGAAAACCGAGAAGTGGACTTAGCTTCCGCGACATTAAATACTTCACCATTTGTAAAGTCCTCCGACTGATTTGAATATACTCTGATATTTTGTATCTTCAAGTTATGCAGTTAAAAAAAAATTAAAATCAACTTTAAAAAAAATAAAAATGTACCAAAAAGTAAAAATATTTATTTTCCTTATTTAATCTACGACTCTCAATATTTTTATGTCGGAGCCAACTTAAATATATTCAGAGTTGCAGATTAAATAAGGAAAAAAATAATTTTTTACTTTTTGGAGCATTTTTATTTTTTTGAAGTCGGTTTTAATTTTTTAAATTTTTTATTTTTACTTCTTAGTTATTTAAGTTATATAACTATATCTATTTAAATAAATATGGGTGGGCCTACAAAAAGATCTGTTAGTAATAATAATAACGATGTCGGTTAATGAATCAGATTTCTTATTTTTGGTGTAACTTCTAAACTACTTAACCGATTTTGATAATTCTTTCTCCACGACCTAAGTTGATTGAAGCTAAACTAAATGCAATAAATTTCACGAAAATCGGTCCAGTAGATACGGAGAAATCCGCGGACAAACATACATACATATACACAAACACATCGAACTGAGAACCACTTCCTGTTTAAAGTCGGTTAAAAACCAAATCGATCTTTGGTTTTCAGCTGCAGTAATAACCCACAACGATACACTTTTGCCGCTCGAAGTGTATCACTGCATATTAAAGTTACGGGGTCAAACTAACTATCCTAGTGGCTCCCGGTCTTAACCAGGTTCGTCCACGACTTCCAACCTCTTAGTGGCTCCCTACGGTTTAGCCGTAGGTTCGTTCACGACAACCAATCTCCTTAGTGGCTCCCTACGGTTTAGCCGTAGGTTCGTCCACGACATCCACCTTCCGGCGGCTACTGGTGTTACCCGGGTACAGCGGTTCATGTTGGAATCCATCACAGATTAAATATAAACCATAAATACTGCCACTAAAAGTCACGAACAGCTCTGATTCTTCTTTTCTACTACCTACCTTGCACTTACCGTGGTGAACGATTTTTTTCAAGCACTCTCAATTTCGGATTTTGTCCAGCTAGAAAGCCCATTTTGACCACTGTGGGTCGTTCGCGGCTAACGAGCTCTAAACAACAACCAGAGATCCTCAGCCTCGCAGCCCTCGGCTCGTAATATCTTTATAAAAATTCTACCAATGGATGGGTATGGTGTTTCCATTGAAATATATCCGAACATAACCTCATTTCAAATATTTTCAATTACACGTAATTCGAATCCGTTTTAAATTTCGAAGACCGAATGTACAATATGTATAATCAATAGGGGTGTACGGGAATCTGAAACTGCGGATACCCGACCCTCGGGTCTTCTACAGGGTGTTAAAAAAGTAATGGCCACTGTTTTCAGGGGTGAATTTACACCTCCGAATCGGCGGAGATTCGTAACATAAAATTTGCTGCAAAATTGTTTATAACACCGGAAATTAATGTTAAATTAAAAAATTCAGGAACATTATGCGAACAGACAATTTCTAGAAAATTGAATTCCTATACTGTTAATTATATTTTGGAAATACGAAAAATATAATTCTACACAGCAAGGAATAATAAACATTTAATAACAAAAAAAAAACATTGAAATCCGTGTATTAGTTCTTAAAAAAATAAGTAAAAATAAGCCTCTTTTTCGACCGGCAAAGTAGAGTGGACCCTTAACAGATCAATACATCTGACGTCGTAAAAAATTAAAAGGTGTAGTACTGTAATGCGAGTTTTGCGATGACCAGCGCAGAGAACCATTCGTCCTACTTTGCCAGTATTGTGTACGAGCGCGGCGCGATTAAACTCGCGCCATCTATAACCAGCTCGCCATTACCAGCAGATTCCGTTTTCGCTCATCCTCGTTTTGTAGTGCAAGCATAGCTCTCTATCTAACGGACTTCTTGCCGCCACTCTCTTCCCCTGAATTTACAGCCAACACCAATGTCCTTCCCTCCGCAAGGTGGCCGTTTTTGCTCCTCTTCCACCACCAATAGAAAACTATGATCACAGCTTTCTGAACGGTGTCTGAAGCATGCAAAAAATAACGTTGGACCCAAGGAAAAAGTAGGAAGATACGGAACAGAAATTATGTGCAATCAGAATGATGGAAATGTTTAATTAGTACTAAACTTCAATTGGTCAAGAATATTGGAAACGTTCGTTTGAGCTATGAGTGTTTATAACAAATTTTCTATTGCACATTGAGACTATGTAAATATATATAATATTTATTTCATTTATTTCATAATGGTACCACTTGTTTTCATTATTTAGTTTGCCCTACTTCTGTGGTTGGCTGTGGATATACAGTGGCGAACGAAAGAAAGTTTACAACTTTTAAAATCGCCTAACTTTTTTAGAATTTGTCCAAACGACTTGAGTTTTTTTTAAAAGCTAGAAGAATTTGCTAAGTGAAGTGTTTCGTCGTTTTGAAAAAAAATGCAATTGGTCGGAATGTCAAAAAAATAGGTTAAAGATCGCAGAATAAGGTCGAAAATCGCGAAATTCTCGAAATCAGCGATTTTCGTTTATAGCTCAGAGCAACATTAACCAATTTTGATGAAATTTTACGCATGTATACAACTCACTTCTATCTAAAAACAGGATTTTTGAATTTTCATTACAGGCGCACAAAAAAAAGTTTAAAAAAACGACCCTTACTATTTTTTTTGCTATTTCGACCACTTGCATTTTTTACCTACTTCTAGCTTCTAAAAAAGAATTTCAACCCGTTTGGACCAATTCTAAAAAAGTTATGCGATTTTGTAAAAGTAATTGATTTACGGGTGCACAAATTGACCAGCGAACTTTCTACAATGGATTTTGTACGGTTCTTTAAATACACTCGGCTGATCGATTGACTTAGTTTTTGAAGGAGAAATGTCAGCTAAAATTCACGTTCACATATACCTCTGCATTCGCGCGGAGAATTCTACGGAAATAGGACACTCGAGCAGAAGTAGTCATACTCTCGAGGCTTGTTCCGGTTGATCGTTCTCGTAAAATGGGCGTGCGTGCATTGAAAGGACAAGGTAATTTTCGGAGGTAAAGCCAAAAAAGTAACGAGAAGTAAATCGTGAAACGAGCGGAAGTTGAAGGAAAAAGCACGGAAGGGCCGAGGATACAGAACGAAGCAAAATAGATGGTTGGGGTAATGGAGTAGGATGGAGAAGGATAAAGTAAGTAAACGAATGAGCACGAAAAACAGAGGGAAAGAAGGATCCAGCGTTGGAAGGGAAATGGCTGTAAAGAGAGGAAACGTATGGTTCCTGCGGACGACATTCGAATTATTGCACACCAATAACGGTATTTATGAAACGCACCCTCGTGTCGCGTTACGTTATGAAGTATGTATCTATCGGTCTCGGGAACTTCCAACTCCCGACCAATAATATGCTACATTTAAACGTAACATTTTGACGCAACGTGTAGTACTGTGTTTCTGAATTTTTCAAATAACTCGCAAGCTCTTGAAAATGATATCGAATTTGTTTGTGTTAAATATTAAATACTGATGTTAATACCTGAATATTGATATTTTAATACCTCGTACATCAACAACGAATGCCCTACGCTGACATGTTATATGCAGATATTGGTTGTGGTATAATAGATTTTATAATTACTGTTTTCATTTTAGTTCTATTTAAATTTGTTCAATTTGTAAAAATATAACGTTTTTAATGAAAATGATGAAATGTATCGTAGTAATGTTAAATAATATTTTTTGCTTAGTGTCTTTGGCAATGAGTCATCAGTTACTACGGTGTATTAATTGTATTTGTCTCTGGCAGTTCAGTTCTAAAAATAATTAAATAATTAAAATTAAATTTGTTTATTGAAATTTAATTAATTATTTGTTTGTCAAAATTAAACATGTAACACACAAGAGTTCTTAAAATAATAAAATTTATTTCAATTTTTTGATAATGAACTCGCGAAATTTTCTGTAAAATTTGAGAAAAGCTTAAGAAAATACTGAACGAATGAAGGTCAATATTCCGTAAAATAAACTGTTCTAGGTAAGATATCGCAACGTTAATTATATTAGTAAAACGTATTTAGATTACGGAAAAACAAGACAGTGATTATCTATTTGATTGTTTGCTTTTATATTCAATAAATTCAGTAACTGAAACAAATTTGGAAGTAGTGTCATTAATACTGTGCACAGTAACTGGACTGGTTTTCGCTTGATGCGTTAGTTACTGTGCTGCTCACACCGGCGCTTACCACGTGTCAAACATAACCTCAAGCACATCTCCGTCATATGTTTAAAGGAAATAACTATAAGTATGAAAGATTTATTCACGTTTATTTCTTTTAATTAAATTATTATTAATATTATCGCTATTAAAATTTATTAAAGTAGGTTAAATATTAAATTTTTATTTTGCACAGTTATTGAGGGAAAGAGCACAGTAATTGCAGCAAAGTATTCGGGGAGGAAGCACAGTAACTGAGGCACTTCGGAGATTATAGGCACACCACACAGTAACTGAGTCCAGAAATTTTGTTTTATGTTTAATAATAATCAAAGAAGATTTGATATTCATGGGAAAAAATTTATATCGATAAAAGAAACTTTGAAATTTATCTTTAAGTTCTTAAGAAAGGTTAATTACATTAATAAAGTTATTTTTACCAGCGAAAACTCCGGAAGTCCTGAAACAGGTCACAGTAATTGGCTCCTCTACACCAGGTGCTCAATTAAAAAACAGAAAATATATTACAAAGATAGTAGTTCACATTCTGGGGAATTATCGGAAATATTGAATATGCAGGATGACTTAGCATTTTCGGAATTTAGTGAGGAAGGTATAATTGTAGAATATTGTTTGCCAATGTTTGATATCCTACTTTATTTCTCCGCAGAACTCCCTTCCGTAGCAATACGATAAAGTTTAAAAACGTTCACATTCTTTAAAATACATAAAATAACACTGTTAAGACAAAGTAATCTCAATTTATATGCTCTTAGCGCATTTTCTAATGTTACTATTTTAGAGTTCACGAATATTGGGGCGATCAGAGCGAGTGGAGGCTAAACTCCCACCACGCGTGTCCTTGCCTGGGCGCTACGTATTAAGGCCCGCGCACCTTCACACGCACAAGCTGATCATTCCCACCGCGGAACTCCCCGAACCACGGGGCCGAGCGCCGTGGGAGTGCACCTTAAGGGGTTAGGCCACCTTGGACGGAGCGAATTTGCAGTCATTTTCGGCATTTCTTTTTAGCAAGATAATGAAATGAACAGGAAATTTAATATGAAGCCTGTTATTATAGAACACTCGCCGGAAAAAATCGTATTTTTTTTTCTTACAAAATGGCGGCGGTAGAGCCGTGATACGCAAGATCTTGAGGAGCGACGTTTTCCACGGTGTTCAATCTCACGGCTATACCGTTTGACCTAGAACACAAAACCAAAGAGATTTACTTTCTGCATGCCTAAAACTAAGGAAGTACGTAGGGAAATCCAGAAACATTAATTTGTCTCGAAATGGTGACCATGGGGAGAAAAAGTGCATTTTTCTTTTATAAAAGTGTCAATTGCAAAGAACATATTCAAGATATCGCAAAACCGCTACGTACTTCCCTAGTTTTAGGCATGCAGAATATAAACCTTTTTGGTTTTTTGTTCTAAGTCAAACGGTATAGCCGTGAGATTGAACACCGTGGAAAACGTCGCTCCTCAAGATCTTGCGTATCACGGTTCTACCGCCGCCATTTTGTAAGAAAAAAAATACGATTGTTTCCGGCGAGAGTTGTATAATAACAGGCTTCATGTTAAATTTTCTGTTCATTTCATTATCTTGCTAAAAAAAATGCCGAAAATGACTGCAATTTTGCTCCGTCCAAGGTGGCCTAACCCCTTAGGCCAGATCCATACTATCGGTCCGGTCACGGTCCGGTCTCAATCAAAATCACATCTGGGAGCGTCCGCACTATCAATCCGGGCGAGTGTGGACGCTCAGGGATGTGAATTTGATCGAGACCGGACCGTGACCGGACCGATAGTGTGGATCGGGCCTTAAAGCTCATTGTGAGATGGACGGGGCCGATTTCCCCCGGATCGCTATTTGCGAACCTGCCCAGATCGGCCAATATCCGTGAACCACATCACGGGCTAATGCTTTATACTATTGTTTCTCACTGTATACGTATTTTTCCCTGACCACGTGCGCATTAAATTCGTTGTAAATATATTAATTTCAGGAACAACAATCTTACCGCATTCAATTTTATTGTCCGCATTAAATTCTGTCCAGTTAGGAATTATCCCTACACACACCTCTTGCCATAAGTTCTTTTTTAACACTTAAACGGCTGGTTTCCTGTTCAAACCCGGCAGAATTTCTCAAGTTTGAATGCAAGGAAAAATCATTAATATCCTTATAAATTTTATATTTCTCGATATTTTTTAACTAAATTTTAAACATATACCTATCCATTATAGGGTCTATTTGGAGGTTTCCTACTTGCAAAATCTTTATAGTTCTAACCGTTAAACTGACTACTTTTTGCAGTAACAACTGAATATGGTATATGAAATGAATAATTTAATACTTAAATACTCATGCGTATATCAAACAAAAGAATAAAATACTCGAACATCGTGTTTAAGGAAACAAGTAGGAGAGCATCGCCTGAGTTACGATTTGAAAGAAGTGAAAAATAATTCAAATTCGCACCGCGCCTTCCAAACGGGTTTTAATACCCGCCCGGCCGTTGACGTAAGGTTCATAAACGAGTGTTGGGTGGAAGACTTCCGGTTGTTGACAGTAGGATTCGATAGTAATTAATTCTCCTTATTTTAAGAAATAGTAATGCCTGACACCAGCCACGGAGCACGAAACTGTCACCATCAGTTTTCAAGGATATAAAATCGGTTTTGGAGAAGATCTGGGTGGTTCATTAGCATCCAACCATTGAGCAGATCTGCGTCGATTATCATAAAGAATCCATTGCCCATCACATGTTACCAAGCGGTTGAGAAATGGTTCGTTACAGTGGCGCTGGAGTAGGGAACTGCATATTTCGTATCGCTGATTTTTCTGTGCCTCGTTCAATTCACGAGGAACCCAGTTTTGGAGTGGAGTTGGAGCGTTTTCACTTCGCCGATTTCTTTCAAACGTTTGATACTGCCATAGCACTTGTACCAACTTGCCCCCCCCCCCCCAAGTTCTCTAACAAACTGGCGGGGATCTGCTTCAACTAACAATGACACCTTCACATGCTCATATCTCATCTTCCTCGCAGGTCTATACCGATCATCATTTTCTAGGCTGGTATCGCCAGAACACACAATCTAGGTCAGCGGTTCGCAACCTGTGGGTAGCGGCCCCAAAGGGGGTCGCGAAGTGTTATTCGGGGGGTCGCCACGGGTATTTTTAATTGACGATTCTTAGCACATATTTATTTTAATGTGGTTGTATTGCGATATTCTATTAATGATGTAACACTAATTTTTCGTAAATGAAAAAAGTAAAAACTGGTTATCCGGACCTAATTAAGATAATTCAATATATTAAATATCTTTAAGTGTACTTAATATATGTATTAAGATAATTAAATATTATTAAGTTAGAATTATATTCTGAAATACCTATTTTTAATGTTAATGATGTTAATGATTTTTCCGTGTTTTTTGATAGTTCAACCACAGTTTAGTAACAAGAAAAAAATTAAAAAATTTGGGAATAACATTTTTATCCAATCCCTTCACAATTCACACCGCCGGCATTTGCACCACTCATTGTATCTATTGTGAAGGGATTCGACAAAAATGTTTTTTCCTAAATGTTTTAAATGTTTTTTTGTTGCTGAACTGAGGTTGAACTACACAAAAAAAAAACATGGGACAATCGTTAAAAAGCTAGGAGAACAAACCAAAGCGTTTTGAAGAGAAAACGTAACGTAAAACGGGTGATTCTTCAATCACCGTCGCCCGTGCATACGTTCAAATTGGACAGAAATTTTTGAAACTTGTTTTCTGCGTTTCATCCTGATAAAACAGTATCATAATGGATGAAAAAAAATTTCAGTCCATGATTCAAAAACTAGAAACTTCAAGCGATAAAATACCTTTTTTTAAATATTTTTTGCGACTATTTTTTTCAGAAATGCAGCCATTTGAGAATGACCAAAATTTTCGGGAAATTATAGTGATCCTTTAATTTCGTCCAGCAGTGTATATTTAACAGAATTATCAACCAGTTTCACGTGATCAAATCCGTTTCCAAGGTCTAATTTTTAAAAGTATTTCTTATCCTGCAATCGGTAAACATGCTGTTTGGGGGACCCACCTCCAATGACCTTGACCTTGATACATGTTGTTTGTTAAAAGGTTATTAACAAAATACCTCTATTACCGACGTCGACCCGATATATCTGACTTCCGCCATAGCATATGGCGGATTACTGGGTTGAATAATACCGTCTTTTACTAAGTCATCTTAAATGAAGCGCAATTTCTTCCTAGCAGCTGTAGACGGCAAGACAAACTTTACCTACTTTGTCGATGCCACTGACAATAAGTATTGCACAGCATATGCCGTCTTTTCGGCTGAGGATTATCCAGCAATGAGTTCAACACTGGATTATTAAATTAGGGCAAGTCCGGGAGAGTCCGACCACTTTTTGGAAAAGAAATTGTAGCATCGTTGTTTTTCACATTTTTGTCGCTTTAGGCACATTAAAACAAAGCCCAAGCAATTTAGGATATATATAAATTATAGTGTGCGATAATTTCAAATGTTTATTTTTATTTTCATTTTCAACCAAAAACATTGGCACTGCAACTGGTCGGTCTCACCCGCATGTCGGGGTTAGATCGTCCACCCACTATGAGTGAGACCGACCTTGAAAAATAACAAAAAGTCACTTACAAAAAGTATAATACACGAAGAAGTTAATTGATATGTTATTTCTTCTTCAGTTTTTCATGTAAATCACAAACATTCTGGTACTTTAAGCATCTAGTATCATGAAACCAACGGCTTCAGTGCACACATTTAATCCAATCGTCAGTTTTCGAGATATCGTTTTCGGTCACAGGCTTTTAACGACATATCACTATCTTGTAGAATGGAATTTTCCCTCCCTGAATCTGAAGATGGGTTTACAGTAAGAAAAAAACATGTGGTCGGACTATCCCATAATCAAGGGAGTGATCGACCACCTTGTCAAAATAAATTAAAAACGAATACATACGTATTGTTGGGATGACACTGTAGTTTTATGCATATTATATCCCCCAATATCGGTGTAGTGTAAATAAAGTTACCTGTCTTTCAAATATCACCAGCACTGTTACTTGGTCTAAAAACTTTCAAACACGCATAAAGTCGTAAGTGTTTCCTATAATTTAAATATGGATTTGTGAGAATGGTCAATGCAAGATTAACAACAGGCGCATTCATTTCTTTTGTGTCAATGACACACAGTGCCCTATCTTGCGTCAGTCTTAAAATATCAACACTGGCCGGACTCTCCCGGTGGTCGAACTCTCCCTAACTTACCCTATATCAGTGTAATTACTCTAAAGTAATTAATGAGGTGCATGCGACTATTTCTTAATCGTGTCCGGAACGTTTGGACCACTTTTCTGTCACTTTGGCTGTAGCCAGCGAAGGTTAGCTGCCTTCTGGATTAAGATTTTAATTTCTTAGCACTTTCTTAGCCTCCTCCGGAGTGCATCCTTAACGCGCCATCGCTGGCAGGGGCGCAAGACAGTACCCCTATTGTGCGAGGGTGGGTCCAATTTTCCGGTCGCTGAGTCTTGAAAATGTCGCGACTCAGTTTAGAAAGTGAGGCTTCTCTCCTAACCATGACAAACGCCCAACGATTGCTCCCCAACATCAGCAAAGGCTCATCTGCGGGATTTAAAAGTTATCGGTTGGTCATTTTTCAAAGGTATTGTGGTGATATGACGCATACCATGCGAATTGTCTCCAACCGGGGAGAAAAGGCCTGCGTGAACGGCGCGTAGCGAAAACAATCCGAATGTAAACGTCCCCGTGTGGACTGTGATCGAAGCAGCGAACTTCGACTTGGCCAACCGCGTTCGAGGAGTGAAGATCGTAACACTTTAACCGACAACGAGACAACGTGACGACAACGCGTCATCCTTTGTACATAGTCCGTTCATTCTCACGTGAGGTTGTAAGGGTTCACAAGAAATGACACTCTCTTGTTAGGCTAACTTATAGGTACTAGACTTATTAATGATAAAACTACACATCAAGTTACTCTAAACTATGTCTAACTAAGGTAGGTAATAGTTAGTTACAGAATTTATTCGCTAACAGCTCGCGGTTCGGGAACGACGGTGAGCATTTAACGTAGAGGGAGCACGATTCCAAGCGATCGATTCTCGCTTCTTTCGTGCCGAAGGCGAGAGCGCAATAGAGCGAAAGCGCACGCCAGTCGCGCATTCAAAGGGTGGAGTATCAGGCGTCCGTAAGACGGAGCGAAACAAAGTATCAACGCGTCGTCTGTCTCGTACCGTTCCTCGCTCGCTTTCAGTCCCTCTGACACGCTTTTGTTCCATCTCGCTCTCGCCCTCGCCGGCAGAACAGGAATGAGCCAGAAGTGGTGGGGATAGCGCCGAGCTCTTAGCGTGTAGGCCGAACCGAGCTCGTAGCGTGTAGGCCTAACCGAGCTCTTAGCGTGCAGGCCTAACTGAGCTCTTAGCGCAGCGCTGTCTTAGCGATTACATACGCACCACACACGCGCCACCCTATAACCATGCCTCATGCTCCAGGTGACTCGATCTTTTATTTCGAAAATCAAATTATAGTAACGTATCACTATGATTTATTTATTTATTTATTTATTTACACGGTACAAGCGCATTGTGAAACATCCGAAAGTACATGCCCTAGTGCACAGACTATAAGAACTATAATACATAATCAACAGAAATATCGATAAGACTGCCTGGATTTAACTCGGCATACCAAAAGAGGATAACACTGAGCGCTTGAAGGCCTCGATTGAAGTGCCAAAAAGACTAATATTGTTGGCAATGTTATTCCGACTCCGACATATTCTGGACATTGGGTCACAAAGATACAGATTTAAAACGCTTCTCGTGTGTTTGTCTTTTCCATTTACTAATTTATAAAATCAGCCCATTTCTACCATTCTTGTCATTAAATCTTAGAGGAAATAAATTGATTATTTCAACTTCGTCCGTTGATATGAAACTTATAATCAGATTCAAAATGTAAGAGCATAATGTACATACTTATAATAAACAAATGAATTATAAATGTATCGTTGAAGCATGTTAAGTAGGTTTAAATCATTTTAAAAATAAGTTCCAACTTACTTTTCGGAAACGCATAAATTGTGGACATTTCGTGTTTCTGACGAAATCAAAGTTGAAATTAAATAACGTCTAGTTTAAAAACAGCGGAACTTGACGTTAGGGCTTTTTCAGATTTGTAATTAATTTTTTCTTGCATAATTACATTCATCTCTCTAATAAGTAAGAGATATTTTCCGCTGTTTCTAGATAATTGAGCTGCCCTTTCGTTTTTGTTTTACATTTGCTTAATCCTTCCAATCCCTTGTTAAATTATATCTCCGCTGTGTTGCATTCGCGAAAAGAAATTATGAAAGAGAATATATGAAATCTCATTACACAAGTTTTCTGTGTTTTTCTGTCTTTCGCCTTTATTAAATCTAAATTATTAAAAGTTCAGGAATTTCGGTTACCTGACGATTCTGATTTTTTAATACTTCGTTAGTTTTTACAAGAGTCCGATACAAGGAGCAACCACCTTTTTTATATTTATTGTAGACATATTTATAGAAATTGTAGACATACAATAAAATACATGTGCGATATGTGGGTATGTACGGTAGATAAGATATTGACATTGCTATAAACTACGTATTGAAGTCAGTGCGAGTAATTTATCTCCATACACTATTCAAATTTTATAATCTACAATTTACATTTATTACTTTGTTTCCTATTTTGTCTAACTATCAGAAATATGTTCCATAAACACTGAAGTACTCGAGGAGGAAGGCTATAGATTATTATTCGGAATGGCAATTTGTACACTGCCAACTAAAAATCTGTCTTAATAAATAGTAATGGCCAAAATTTATAAACTGAACGGAATTAGATAGTACTAAAATAAATTGCCCGTGGTAGGAAAAGTCATGAAAATAATGCATGTATATAAACGCACCCAAAATCGACAAAATATCGCTCTCACTGTGTGTATTTGCATATTACTAGAGTTTTAACGCATTTAACCTGGAAGAGGAATTTTAACAAGTTGCCGTAAGCACTTGACGAATACACTGATAAAATCGTAGTTTAAATGCATTTGATGTTTAAATTAAAAGGCCATTTTCGTGCATCCAACATTTTGCATACAATTTCACATTGCGCAGCTGCAAATGAAACTCATTAATGTTGTATTCTGTACGTATTATTTTTATGAAAAATCAGATAAGTGTTAGGACAAAAACGCAATAAAATATGTAGAAAGCTAAGCGAGAGATCAATAGCTCCGACACATGTATGTATCTATGTGTTAGATCTACGCTTCGCACATGAATTCCTGTCAGGACTGAATAGAAAATAAATGTTGATTGTATAAAACTAGTAAAATTGGCATAAAATATTTAAAAATTTATTCGTTATTCTCGAATAACTTCATTTTATTCGAAATTTTTATTCGAGATGATTCGAATAAAAATTTATGCGACTAATGCTCCATAATTAAATACTATTAGATCACGGCTCGGGACAGAACTTGGCACCGTTTTTTGTTCCAATAATTGGCCGAAATTACTTGAGTTGACGAGAAGAAGGCGAGGAAATATCAAACTACACGCGTTACATACTTCTTATTAGTACTACTACTAGATGCTAACAAGATGAAAACCTTATTTAGGAGCTTATCCCGAGGTGTATACGAATTAAATTTTGGGTGAAAATGGGCCCCGCATCCAATGTGTTATTAAAATATCCACCAGGCAAGGGTTAAATTACGTCATATGATTTTCATATCTATAAATCTCATATAATACATCTAACTAAATTTATATTCGGTGCCTACAAAACGTTCCAGCTGCACCAAGCTATCACACTGCATCATACAGTCGACTGCCTAAAATATATTCGAGTTACCCGAAACATACGAGCGGCTCGAAAAAAATCGAGCTACCCGAAACACATTCGAGCGGCTCGAAAAAATCGAGCTACCCGAAACATTTGGGTTACTCGAAACCGTTCGGGTCTCGGCTCGGCTCGAAAAACCGAGTCCCGCTCGGTTCGAACTTCAAGCTACTCGAATATTTCGAGTCTCGAAACAGCTCTAGTTGGTAGCCAACAGCAATAAGATCTGCGTGCAAGATGAGTCGTTCATTAATAAAGATTAAAATTTTTAAATTTTTCATTGAATTTTCATGAGAATTTTCTCGATGAAAATAAGTTCCAGCACAACCTGTTTCGGTCTATTTTAAATTCCATGTAATTCAAATTACTTTCAAATTCAGTAAAACTAGTTATGCATTCTGTATAATTAAAAATAGTCTGAATCCGGATACCATAGTCTCATTTTCATCCGTCTCTTTAGTCCCGGTTCTTTAGTTCTACAATTAGTTTCATAATAAAATAAACATTTTTTCTAAAATGTATAAATTTTAAGCAACGACTTTAAAACTTTAATAATTTTATTTGCCGTTATCTCAAAACAAAAGTTTTGGGGTTACGTCACTATTGCGCTGATAACCTCAAATATATTTTCAACTGTTTATAACGGCAAGCATGTGTGACGAGCAGTCAGTTGAATTCACACGGTTGCAGCGCTTTACAGATTGCGGATTATATTTCTAAAAGGACATTACTTACACAGTTCACGTATGCAGAGTGCAGTCGATCTCGGACACAGAATGGAAAATCGGATGGAAAATTTCGTATTACCGTAAAACATTTATCGTTGTCGAACGTAGCACTCTCCATGCCGAATAATCCTATACGATACTGCGATGAGCGAACTGACAAGAGCGATACAGTAGCTACCGCGTGAATGCTACGATTTGTTTTTATGTTTCGTCAGCCGACTGGATGCAAAGAAAGCTGCGGGCGACCGATCGACCGAGGATACCGAAAATCAGTATCGCGATACTGTATCTCACGAGAATCGCCATCTGAACGCTTCTT
Organism: Andrena praecox; assembly: GCA_963932275.1. Taxonomy (NCBI): domain Eukaryota; kingdom Metazoa; phylum Arthropoda; class Insecta; order Hymenoptera; family Andrenidae; genus Andrena; species Andrena praecox. Next base: position 42,088,758 of record OZ010731.1, read on the forward strand.
TAGCCACTACAGGTACCATCGGTATCCATCATACGCGAATTGCGATACGCCCGTGAGTTTCATTAGGGTAGGTTTCCATATACGCGACTGGACGCATCGTCAAGAAGTTCAAAGTCGATTTTCTCGAAAATGAAGCGCGATATCAAAAAATGTTATTTCTTCTCCTCGACGTATTTACTTGTTATAAGTCGAAAAGAAAGAGTAACTTTTTTCCATATCGCGCTCCGTTTTCGAGAAAATCGACTTTGAAATTCTCGACGCTGCGTCCAGTCGCGTACAGGAAAACCTGCCTTAATGAAAATCACGTGCGATTCCGGCGTAAGTGGAATTCGCCCATAGTCGTGTGAAAGAGCTCTAAGGAAGAAGCGTTGCCCTTACCTCAGTGTCCCCCTCTGGCGCCTAAAACTGTGTTCAGGTACTCGTGCACCATTGATTGCGAAACTGTATGCACATCTGTTGACTTTGAAATTTTTCTATTATGATACAATATCGATCGTAGAGTTTCGAGAGGTTTGCATGCCAGGTTCAGGTATATATAAGTTGGCAATTTTCTCTGGGAAAAGAAAAGAATACTGGGATACTGCTTCTAGTTTTTTTTGTACCTTGAGTGCGATACTTCGCTCGATTCTTTTTACCTCGACTGCGAGGGTTTATGTGAAAATGCTGAGTCAACGATCGATTCAACGACATCTAGAGTTACTCATTTACAATTATTGCCAGTTCGAACAGAAGAATTTATAAGCACGTCGCTGAATTTCGTTTCGTCAAAATTGCTGCAAAACAAAAGAAACATTTTTAAAAAGCTTCTTTAATGATCCATCTGTAGCGTCATATATAATGCATATTTTTGGTGAAACAAACATGTATTTTTAAAGTTTATGCTGTTACTAAACATTGTGTTAAAGAACAAGTCTCAGTTTCAATTTATTTCTCTGTAATTAGTTGAAAAAGAAATGCTTCATTTTTTACAAAAAGGACTGCCTAGTACCCTTAAGACGCGATCCCATTGGTGCAATTGCATGCCGCGCACGTTTTTTGGCCAATCTGTAGGCCGATTTGGCGCAAAAAGACGTTTCCACTGGTGCAACTGCGCGCCGCGCTCGAGTCATTTTGATGACTTTCGACCACTTTGGAGCACTTGAAACGGTCGACTTTTACGACCAGGTACGCGTGGGAAACGCTTGCTGGCGCGCTATGCCGAGAATTGCCTCCCTCCTCACACGAATGCAAGCGCGGATCGTTGAAAAGGTAGAGAAAAAATTGTGCTTTTCAACGCAAATGTACTCTGTACTTCTACATATCACTTGTATATGTGTTTTTTGCGTATTATTATTAGTTAATATTTAAAACAAGCAATAACATGATAATTATTGGTGTAAATAGGAATAATTATTACACTACTGCTGTAGATATATTTGTTTCTAATCGTAAGCATTGTGTAATTCTAATACACTATACAGGGTGTCCCAAAAATGTTGTAAATCCTTGAATGGGGTGACTAATGGAGTGATTTAAAACAACTATTTCCTTAGCAAAAATGTTCTCCGAGGCTTTGTTAACGAGATATTAACAAAAAAAAACCGACCAATCAGAGGCTGCCAGCCAAGCTTCCGCGGTAGCGTAGCTATGCGCCTTCAGTGCGGGTGAATTTGTGTTCTTTTTTAAATTCTATCACACGTTTTAGTGCAACAGATCCGGTATCTCTTTTTGGGTGGTGTGATTCTGTGTTTTGTGTGATTGCTGCGCGTGCACAATTGACTACAGTGGACATAATGGAAACAAGGGATTTTCGCGAGTAGGCAGGTCGGGAGTAATTCAACTATACACTTCAATTTTGAATGGAGTGATGATGAAGAAGAGATAAATTTCGTCGCAGTGACCCCGTGCGACAGTGGCGTTGAGTACCACTGCTCGACACCTCGCCAGTGTTGCTCCGCGTGCAGCGCTGCACGCGGATTGCCTGCTTTCAGGCATATCTTTAAACGCGCATACCTAACAAACGAAGCCTCAATCGTAATATCGTTATTCTTGATTTTCGTCTTAATCTGGTGCCTAGAATCACTCCCTAAATTTACTCCCACGTATAGCCGAACACCCTGTATAAAATATTATACCTATACTACATGTATACATATACCAGCTCTTCGGCTACAGGTGGTCATCATTTTAGGGGCTGATTCTACGTGAAAAACTAGATCGAAAACATGGAATAAAATTTTCTGATATCGCACTTCGTGTTCGAGAAAATTGACTTTGAATTTTAGCCAAATACGCGTGCACCGCGGTATGTACAGTTTTGGGCGCCTGAAGGGCACACAGATGTAATGGGGGCCGTCGCTCTTTTTAGAGGCGTTGCCCTTCCGCTTACAATATTCCGAACGTTGTAATAATATTCTACGATCAGAATATTAGTTAAATTTTTTCAAACCTACAATTAGAAGACTCCGAGTAAAATATTTTTTTTACAGCTTTTTACTTCGGCAAACTAGGGAAAAACAAGTAGTATTATTTTATACTTGTCTTGACAATTAATATTATTGTAATGAAACCTCTATACAGTAGCAATTATACCTAAATGTATATATAGATTTATCTAATAGTAGAATAGGAGGAAGTCAGGGTAAATTGCAGAAATCTTAGGGATTTGAAGTACTAAAGTATTCCTTTTGATCACTATGTGTCAGTTCAAAGTGTCTGTTTATAGATTCATGGAATATATATTTTGGGGTAAAATAAATTTTTTGTAATTTAAAAGTAAAAATTAATTTTTCATTCACGGTTCAAAACGGTGGATAGAACCATGCAAGTAATGAGGCTTTGTACATATGCAATGTAAATATGTGATGCAGCTTTAACGTAACGCCATGTTATATGAATTATTTCGTCTAAACCAGTGTTTCTCAAACTTCTGCAGGTCACCGCCGCCTTAGTTCTATCAAATTATTCAAACCGCTCCCTGCCATATATAGGGTAAACCACTTTAATCTTTCCACGCAGTTATCTCCTAACGCAGTGATTCCCAACCGATGGGTAGCGACCCCCAAGTGGGTTGCGAGATGTTTTCTGGGGGTCGCCACGGATTTTTGTTCTTTTTTTTTTAAATATTAATGTTTTAGTCAATAATAATTAAGTTAGAATTATATTCTGAAATACCTATTTTTAATGTTTTTTCTGTCCCTTATTAAATTTACCTTACCTTATCCGGGAGAGGGGGGTCGCAGCCAAGATAGCACACGACGTCTTTAAGACGTCCATTTTACGTCTGTTTTTGGTCTGAACGTCTTAGACCATATTAAGACGTCTTTAAGACGTCTGCGCGGAGACATTTCTAAGACGTCTGTCTACAGACGTCTTTAAGACGTCCTTAAGGCGTCTGTAACAGGACGTCTTTTAACAGACTGTGTTGAGACGTCTTTAAGACGTCTGCGCGGAGACATTTCTAAGACGTCTATCTACAGACGTCTTTAAGACGTCTTTAAGGTGTCTGTAACAGGACGTCTTTTAAACGACTGTATTGAGACGTCTTTAAGGTGTCTGTACCAGGACGTCTTTTAAACGACTGTGTTGAGACGTCTTTAAGACGTCTGTACCAGGACGTCTTTTAAACGACTGTGTTGAGACGTCTTTAAGGTGTCTGTACCAGGAAATCTTTTAAACGACTGTGTTGAGACGTCTTTAAGACGTCTGTACCAGGACGTCTTTTAAACGACTGTGTTGAGACGTCTTTAAGATGTCTGCGCGGAGACATTTCTAAGACGTCTGTCTACAGACGTCTGTCTACAGACGTCTTTAAGACGTCCTTAAGGCGTCTGTACCAGGACGTCTTTTAAACGACTGTGTTGAGACGTCTTTAAGACGTCTGTACCACGACGTCTTTTAAACGACTGTGTTGAGACGTCTTTAATATGTCTGCGCGGAGACATTTCTAAGACGTCTGTCTACAGACGTCTTTAAGACGTCCTCAAGGGGGTATTCTGGTCTGACGATGAGTTTTCGTCGCGTCATTTCGGAATTTTTTTACAAAGAATCCATAAATACGATTGTTATTTAGTTTTTTGCTACATGCTTATTGATATTTGAACTATCTTTACGAATTCTGTTAATAGGAAAAAATGAAAATCAAACGCAGTTGACTGCTTTAAAGTAATGGTGAAAAAAAACACTGTGACCATGATTAGGCTCGTTCTAGTGATCTGAAACAAAAAATGTAAAGAGATTCTTTATTTGTATGCCTTTGGCTATCGTCCCTACCAGAATTATGATAAAATATTTTGTTTTTAAACTTTCACAGACACTTAAAGTTGAAAAAATGTGTCGAGAATCGAAACTTAATTTTCAAACCCCCGCCATTTGCTTAATTTTCAATATTTTTATACCATTCTGGTAGGGACGATAGCCAAAGGCATACAAATAAAGAATCTCTTTACATTTTTTGTTTCAGATCACTAGAACGAGCCTAATCATGGTCACAGTGTTTTTTTCACCATTACTTTAAAGCAGTCAACTGCGTTTGATTTTCATTTTTTTCTATTAACAAAATTTGTAAAGATAGTTCAAATATCAATAAGCATGTAGCAAAAAACTAAATAACAATCGTATTTATGGGTTCTTTGTAAAAAAATTCCGAAATGACGCGACGAAAACTCATCGTCAGACCAGAATACCCCCTTAAGGGGTTAGGCCACCTTGGACGGAGCAAAATTGCAGTCATTTTCGGCATTTTTTTTAGGAAGATAATAAAATAAACAGAAAATTTAATATGAAGCCTGTTATTATACAACTCTCACCGGCAAAAACCGTATTTTTTTTCTTACAAATTGGCGGCGGTAGAGCCGTGATACGCAAGATCTTGTGGAGCGACGTTTTCCACGGTGTTCAATCTCACGGCTATACCGTTTGACTTAGAACAAAGAACCAAAAAGCTTTATTTTCTGCATGCCTAAAACTATGGAAGTACGTAGCGGTTTTGCGAAATCTTAAATATGTTCTGTGCAATTGACACTTTTATAAAAAAAAAAATGCACTTTTTCTCTCCATGGTCACCATTTCGAGACAAATTAATGTTTCTGGATTTCCCTACGTACTTCCATAGTTTTAGGCATGCAGAAAATAAAGCTTTTTGGTTTTTTGTTCTAAGTCAAACGGTATAGCCGTGAGATTGAACACCGTGGAAAACGTCGCTCCACAAGATCTTGCGTATCACGGCTCTACCGCCGCCATTTTGTAAGAAAAAAAATACGATTTTTTTCCGGCGAGAGTTGTATAATAACAGGCTTCATTTTAATTTTCTGTTTATTTCATTATCTTCCTAAAAAAAAATGCCGAAAATGACTGCAATTTTGCTCCGTCCAAGGTGGCCTAACCCCTTAAGGCGTCTGTAACAGGACGTCTTGTAACCGACTGTGTTGAGATGTCTTTAAGACGTCTGTGCGGAGACATTTCTAAGACGACTGTGTTGAGACGTCTTAAAGACGTCTATAGACAGACGTCTTAAAAATGTCTCCGGGTAGACGTCTTACAGATGTCTTAATATGGTCTAAGACGTTCAGACCAAAAATAAACGTAAAATGGACGTCTTAAAGACGTCGTGTGCTATCTGGGATAAGACGCTTGACACACACACACACACACACACACTTCAAATCCCACATAGCACACGACTTCTTTGAAAAATCCATTTTTGGCCTGAACGCCTTACATCATGTTTTGTTACTTTGCACCTCTTCTGAACGTGTTTAAAACGTCTTTTTGTTACGTCCAAATCGTATTGGTACGGTTTAATGTTTTAAGGAAGGATTTTGTAAATATTATATGATTTTCTTATAGTTCATAATATAGTGAACTAAAACACAAAACCTTATATTAATCGATTGTTTACTTTTCTTATGATCGTCGTCTAAAAATCGTCTGCTTTCTTGGCTCGTTACTGTGTCCTAACCCCTTAAGACATCTTTAAGATGTCTGTGCGGAGACATTTTTAAGACGTCTTTCCGAGTAAGTGTTTAGTAAGTGTCTCTAAGACGTCCATGCCAAGACGTTTTTTAAACGACTTCGTTTAGATGTCTTAAAGACGCATGGATAGTACGCGACCGCCAGGCGGCGACCGGGCCGAGCGCTTCTCGCAGGTGGGTTACAGCAGTCATGCCTATAAGAGAGCCGGGCAGATCATATACCGTCACTCTCTAGTACCGGCGTTTTTTGCAGAAGGAAATTTATATTTTCGACTTGAACTTGAATATGCCAAAAAATGTCTCGATCATTCGCTATTGCAAGATGTTCTTCTTTTTTATGAAGGAACGAAAATATTGAGCAGCATAAAAATTGACTCTCTCAAATGAGGACAAGAGCAGCTACTCGACGGGCTTCTTTTTTCAAAATACTTAATTTCATTAACACGAATCAAGTCGCGCTTAATATCTCTAATATCTCTTTAAAGAGCTGCAGTAGGCCTAATCAAGACCTTACGAAGACGTCTTTGAGGAGTCGTGAAAGTCTGAAATGGACGTCTTTAAGACGTCTTCACGACAACTTAAAGACGTCTTATAGACGTCTACAAGGCGTTTAAAAGGCGTCTTAATGACGTACGGTTTCCTGACTCAGGACATTAAAAAAAGTCTACAGACGTCTTTAAGACGTCTTTCAGAAAACAGCAGACGTCTTTAAGACGTCTTGAAAATTTGAAATGGACGTCTACGCGACGTTTAAAAGACGTCTACAAGGCGTTTATAAGACGTCTCAAAGACGTCTTACAAATTGTTCAAGAGACGTCTTAAAGACGTACGGTTTACTGACTCAGGACATTCAAAAATGTCTATAGACGTCTTTAAGACGTCTTTCAGAAAATAGCAGACGTCTTTAAGACGTCTTGAATGTCTGAAACAGACGTCTTAAAGACGGCTCATAGACGTCGAGTGCTATCTGGGAGAGTATTGAATATTAGAGTATGGATATTATAAAAGGGGTCGCGACTCAAAAAAAGATCGGAAACACTGTCCCAACGTTTAAGATCGCATCTCCGCAACGCAGCATCGTATGTTACAACAGTTACTATTGATATAAGAAAATCTGCATATCCGTTTTTCACACTTATGGAATTTTGTAGAGTAATTATGTGCAACCTCATATTATGAAAATCCTAATCGCCCCTCTTTCTGCCCCCTTTTGTCTAACGCCTCTATGCCGCGCCTGTAATGCCTAATGCTCCCCTAGATCATTTAAACGCCCCCAGGAGTAGGCGGTAGCGCCCACTTTGAGAAACACTGATCTAAACGATTCAGTCGATATAACTACACAGTTACGCAATTAAAATATTAAAATACTCTTTTATATGTATAACACAAAGCCTTTGTCAGTAAAATTAAAAATTATTACCGTATAAGTTGTTGAAATACACAACAAGGACGTTTTTTATAGAATTTCTTCGGTGTGCATTTCAAAAGCATAGTTTTCAGAATTTCCTTGGAGTCTTCACTATTAAAAGGAAAACTGCACAGCGAAAACGTCTGATGTAATTAACATAATACTCTATCGTTAACGAACTTTTACAAAATTTCAAACTTAAACAGAATAGGTTAAGTTAAAAGGATTTTCTTTTGAATGAAACTTTAACATACCCAAGATTAATACCTATAACCCAAGCTGACGTAATGAACTAAGAAACTCAAGTCTATTCCGGACCTTCGTGTCCCCAGCATTTGGTGGCCGGGTTCAGCATTTCCTCCTCTCCTAAATGCGCTTTCACACGTACTGGCTATCGCCGTTACGGAACTTCGGATCATGCACGTAAAATGTAGGTAAATATCTTGAGAGCAGATAAACGGAACGGTACATTGTTGTAGGTGGTTGAATTTTTCATTTTACCTTTTATAAGAACGTGGCAAAAGATATGTTTCCACTAAAAAAACACATGTAATGGCCACTATTATAGCAGATACAGGGTGTCTCGAAATTCAGGGACTTCCCGGAACATGCAATATCCTCATACAAAAAGACATCGAAAAGTCCTTTACCGTTTCGGGATCCGAGGCTTGGTTCTCGAGATATTAACAGTTAAACATTAGCGATGGAACTTCTGAGCCGCGCAATTTAAAGCCGAGTCAGCTGAGCGCGCGGCAGCGTGCCCTCGCGCGCACACGCAGGAGGCCTATGTAGATACAGGTTCACACACGCAGTTAAGCCGACCGCGCTGGTTCATTTTCACGGTTTGAACTAGCGCGGTCGGTTCTACTGTATCTACGCGTGCCTCCTGCGCGTGCGCGCTAGGGGTCAGTGCTCCGCGCTCAGCTGTTTCGGCTCTAAATTACGCGACCCGGGAGTTTGGCGGCTAATATTCAACTGTTAATATCTTGAGAACGAAGCCTCGGATCCCAAAACGGTAAAGGACTTTTCGGCGCCTTTTTGCATCAGGATATTGCATGTTCCGGAAAGTCCCTGGATTTTTGGGCACCCTGTATCGTACTACTTCGAATAACTAATGTGTGCTGCATGCGAATAAATATAATTAGGTCGTAACCAAACTGTATTAATAGCAAGCAATTTATGCGACAGCGAGTTTAATAAATTACCCATTCATATTCATATATTTTAACTATTAATTAATGTACAAACTTGCACATTAAATGCAAATTCGCGTATGGTTCTGAGTAACTACGTACTTAGCTATTCTTTACGTATTCAGCTACATGATCTTATACATATTTTCCGCTGGATAGATTTCCAGCGATATAACGGCTGTCCACCGTATTGCATGTGAATTACGGGTTTGCGGTGCAAAAACGTTGCAGAACACGAGAACCCAACGAATGCAACTCTGTTAAAGCGGCGAATTGCGTGTACCCACGTCATGGATTATCTAATAATTTATCAATCGCCATCGAGAATAAGGGAGGAATGTGGTAACAGGGCATGTGGCCTGCAGAGTGTAAAAGCCTTCACTAATCATTTATCTTTCGGAACCTTAACTTACCGTTCAGTTACAATTCAAGGCAACTAAATCTCTAATAGAGGCAACAATATTATAAATTTTGGCTGTTTAGGAGACATGCCATTTTGTCTCCTAAAACAACTACGCTTGTCTATTATTTATTCTGCGAAATATTTAATTATGTAGCATTCTATAAGTATACGCATTCTTTGCACGGTAGGAATTAGTACAAATAAACTTATATTATAGAAGTTACTGCAAATGATCACAAATTGTCATAAAACATTATAAAACACTGGGTTATTTTAAAACTGTCCTTTTCAATGCGCTTCTTCTTATTTTCAGTCGTGTAAAACAGTGCTGGGCATTATCTAAATAAAACATTATTTAATCAAGTTTTAGATAATAAATACTTAATCTTTTGTTCGTTATTCGAAGATAGATGTAGCGGAATGATTCATTCGACGCATTTATTCGTGACGAGTTGGAGTGTTCGGAGGAGTTGAAATCACATGTTATCTTCGTTTCGATGCGACGTTACCAGCTTGTATTATGTATAAATGAACGGTTTAAAAAATATGCAGCTCGAGGATGTTAAAGCGGCTAGAAATTTTTGATTTTCGAAAGTTAAAGGAATTTATTAAAAATGTAGCCAAATGGGACCATTGTAAATATGACTGTGGAATATAAAAATTAAAAGTAAAAGTTTCAAAATTTTGGTCATTGGATAAATTCGATAAATAATTCCACATTTGAAATGAAAAATGTAATGTATATAAAAATATGCGCAATATGACAATGTAACAACTTATCCATGATTTTGTAAGTTGGTATTGTTTAAAATTCCAAACACGTCAAAATCGAAAATGCTCAAAACATCAACGATATAAAAATATGAGAATACAGAAGTTTCATATTTTCTATGTTTATAATTTATTTTGCCGACCACTGCAGTGTAAAATCATTTGCTTCATGCTCACAATTTTCTTGTCACAATCACCTCGGTCGTTGAACAAAAGACGATGCTTTCAGTAATTCTTTTTTGCTACGGTCAAAACTATATGCGTGGAAAATTGATTTGATTTAAGCACTGACTTTTACTTGCAATATTAATGGCCGTGTGAATAGTACGATTAAACTCGAGATTTCGTGAAATTGAAAAGACAAGGTGGTGAGACGATGAAGGGAATGAATTGCTACAAAGCAGCTGCGCAGAATGACCTTAATGTGTTTTTAAGCATTGCTGTAACACTTGCGAAGTAGTCATTTATCATCGGCGTCGTTCTTTGGGGTTGTACATACTTAACGCGTTATCAGACTCTCCTGTCAAAATAAGGAAAAATGTACGAAGTTAGATTTATGGTGAAATAAGATAATAAAATTGGAAAGGGCGGCCGTAAGAAAATTTTAGGAATTCCAAGAGTATTTGGTATCCTCAGATCGGTTAACATTCGATCCAAATAAAATATGTACATATGTAAGTGCCTAGCATTATACTTCAATCTAGAGTCGCGGCAGCGTCTCGACGCCAAGTACAGGAAAGACACCCTGTATATGTCGACTGTCGCTACCGCTATCATTTACTCGAGAAACGGCTAATCCAACCTAACCTGAAACTTATTTCATTAATATTTCATCACGCCTGCAATATTTTCTAAATTTAAAGGCATTTTTCTTATGTAAACCGCATATAAGCTTTCGAATAAGACCAAATTTCAATAAAATCTGTCCACGCATAACAGAGATATCATAATATCGTCTCAGGGATTTGTCGAAAACGGTAAGATTTTCTTCTGATTCTGATTCTCCTTCAACCAAATTTTCGTCAACATAATACGTATACGCGTTACACGCACACCTTCAGCCAAAAGAAACTAACACATGTTTCGTTCATCAATCGCTATCTTCACTATGCAATCTACTCCAAATTTTGACAGCTTACAGTCAGATTATAACCTGACGTGTGTCAAAAAAGGTAGGTTGTCAAAATTTGAGATGCCACGTGTTTTTGCAAATATGTATATCGTTGTACCATTGAGTTGCAACCATAACCCATAACCACAAATTCTAACGACTTCAAATCATGGACATAGGAATACAGGGACGGAGCATATTATCGCGGGGGTAAAGTCTTTGCGGGAGGGCGACGAGGTAAACTATGCCTAATTTCTATTGGCTGTTGCTTCGCACAAGCGCAGTGACGCATAGCAACGTAGTATGTTTGTCGCGTTTAAACTTGTGTAAAGTTGAGTAAAGTGAAGAAGCAAAGTACATTATATTCAGTTATTTTAATAGTAATTCTAAAAAATTAACCAAAAATGGTACTGTGTTGTGTCCCAGTATGTAAAAACCGATCCGACTCCCAAAATTGGGAAAAACGTAATGGGAGTAACGTGAAAGTTACATTTCACAGGTATTGAGGTTATTTTATTATATTTGAAGTAAAGTGAGCAGCGCCAAGTATTTTGAATAAAATATTTATTGGTATTGAAATAGTTATTTCTATAAAAATATATCTGCTTAATATTATTAAGCGCAGTTGGAAAGCATCGAATCTTACATTGCGTTACACAGTGTCACCTTTGCACGCTGCGGGAAAGCACCTTTATGTACTTGCAGCTCATTTTGATTTCACAACTTTTTTTTATTTTGTAATTATCTTCTATTTTTTGTGATTTATTTGATTTCGTGTACTTGGCGTAATTTTTTTACTTTTTGAAGTTTTTTATGGTCTTATATTACTCGAAATCCATCTTATCGTTTCTTCGTCAACATAAAGTTCAAAAAGTGACTGCCTGGAAATCTGTATAGATACACCTGGAAACGGAAAACAAACGTATGGAATATTTCTGATAAGTACACATAGCATTGTACGACCTGGATAATTGTAGGTATATAGTTCCACGCTGTTTTCCTTCACTCACGAACGTAATAACGTGTAGCTGATGGCAGTGTCAACAATTTTCTTGTACAATTATTTATCCCCTTGGGTAGTTCGTAAAGTACATACATAGATAATACGATACATGTAGATATACAGGGTCATCCGTTAAAACTGCAACCTACGCGCGCGCGAACAGCTGAAACTGGCAACACCGCCTCACGGACGCATTCCACTACAACCATGCGCCGTTACTTCCGCCATCTATGAGCCAATGATGCAAGTGTACGGTCTTTTAGATGCCAGTAGAGAGCGCAGGGTGCTTTTGGCTTTCACCAGAGGATATTAAATTTGACGTAGCAGACGGGAAAGAAAACGGTAGCCATTTTAAGAGTGCGATCGCACCGATCACGTTCCGCGTGAAAATATCTGCCTTTGCAACGGTCCTGCTGCGGTATTAGACCACACTGACGCATTATTGGCCCGGGTAGAAGAATTTGGGGCCTTTTTCGTATAACTATTGAACTATAAAGGATATCGGAATGCAAGTTGCGCCGAAAAATGGGGAAAAATTATCCCCTCTTATTGATGGATAATTTAACATATGTTTCGTTTACTTAATTTTTCTTTTATCAATATTTTAGCCGTAATTGCAGTGAAAAGCGTTTGCAAACTGTTTATTTGATACTTTATTTAGTGCTCTGTATAAAATTCATGGTGTTGATAAACAATAGGCTAGTTGTTTCTGTATCATTACTTTCATAAATTGAGAAATTAAATTTTTATTCAATTATATTAGTTCTGCAGGCCTCAGAATCTAATGTTCTGGTTTTCTTTTTTATGATTTTATCTTTAAGGGGGGATTCTCGCCTAACAGTCCCAAAAGTAACTTACATTTACGATTTTTTCTGAAAAAACTGTTCGTCATATTGGATTAAACTCGTTTGGGATATAAGAAGGCATTTTTGAACTTGCAGAAAATATTTTTTGTATGTCGATCCTTCTTATTATTTATTAGTTATTGTGGACTCTTCTCCACCTCTTCGACGATGTAACTCCTGTTGGTGGGATGTGTAGCACCTGTCACAATCATTTGATCAACCGATCGTAAAAGCTGAGCGCGCGGCTCGCTTACTTGAGCCGGGGAATTCCGAGTAGCTCTTTGCGACGTTAATTTGAAAGAGACCATCCTCAAATTCTCGTAGCTCGGGCATCGCTGCTATCCAGCGGCCGCTGGCAGCTCTGAACGCTGGGCCGGTGCGAGAAGTGGTTTCGAAAAGGGTGCCTCCGTTTGAAAGTCGAACTTCGGTCACACTCGGGCCTCGTCGCGGGCAGACCCCCGTTGTCTGGTTCCTTCGCGCTCGGTGTTCGGCCACGTTCGGAACGCGTCGCGTCACCGATCGTGGGGGGTCGTTCCAGCGCGAGCGTCTTCAAGTAATAATAACATGAATAGAGAGACGAAGTGGGAACTGATTCTTGCATAATTGTCCTGGGGAAAAATTGCGCTGGAACGACCCCCCCCCCCCCCCCCATTGGAGTATATTCAATTTTCTTAACCCTCTAACTCCCAGAGTTGCACCGGTGCAACACTCATTTTAAAAGTTTTTATATTTTTATATTTAACTTGTGTTAGCAACCATCCGTAGTTTTCATGGTGGTAAAGTAGATTTCAATGTTCCCGGTTTAGAAAATCAAACATACCCTTCAAAAAATGATTGTAGATTATTATAAAAAATAAAAAACAAAAAATAAAAAAATCGCTATTTTCATTTCCAAATACGAAGATACAACATATGTATCAGTCACAATTTTGAAAAATAACGATTCAAGGGTCTGGGCGTTAGAGGGTTAACCATTCTCCTCGTTTATCAATCATTTCTAAATTTCCAAATAAATTTTTTCTTGCAATTTTACTTGCTCCACTTTTTGGCACATTATGAAAACTTAAATTGAGATTACTCTTCATTGTAGAGTTACAATTTGCGACACAACACTTTTTTTTGCAGACAGTTCGTCGATACTGTGAAAATTCCATTTTTTTTTTCCGAGTTTTGAAGTGTTTGTCACTATGTAGTAGCAATAAATGGTATACTTGTGTCGGCCATTACTATTAGTTTGCGTACCGACCGCTAGTGTCGCATACTAATGTCCTACTCCCAATAAGTACAGGGTGTTGGAACCTAACGGTTTCCAAAATGAAATTAACATGAAATATAGCTTGAAAACTTATTTCTTGTTATATAACAATAGCAAATAGAATTTCACTTCAGAATATTACATCATCTCGCTAATTTTTTAAACAGCACACCTGCCAAATGACCTCCGCCAGTTATCCTACACTGTTACAGTCTGTCGCGCAGGTTTCGCATTGCTTTTAGCATCATGTTGCCTGGCATGACTATAATTCCTTCCTGAATAGTGGATTTGCGTTCGTTACCGTTCCTAGGTTTCTTAATGCACACTTGAGCCTTAAGGTAACCTCAAAGGAAGTAGTCGCATACTAACAGGACTGGAGAATGTGCCGGCCATGAAACGTCTCCTCCTCAGCAAATCCACGAACTGTTGTCACTTAAATGGCCTCAGTTACGCAAGCACGCAATCAGTTCGCTCTCGGTCTGAATGCCAGTGTTACCAACCCACCGCACTTTAAAAACCGTCAGGTTCCCGTGGACCACGCAGTATATGCCCCCAATAAATTGTTCTTTGTGAAATATAGGTTACGTTCAATCTAATACGTTTCCCTCTTCTTTATTTAGCCAACGTTGTTAGCTTTATTTGAGTGTTGGCTTAAGAAAATTTCTACGTATATCATTCCTCTGCTAAGAATATGTAGCGCTGAGCACTCCAAAGATCCGGGCACACATATCAGTTCCGTGCCGGCGTGTCAGCGGCACGAAGAGATCCTCTACGCCCCTCTTCTTTTTACCGCTGCTCGGCGCGCTGACACTGAACCGTCACGGAACTGATATGTGTGCCCAGAACTTTAAGCGCGCGTCACAGGCAAAGGGTTAACGGATCACCTTGGGGAATATGATTAATGCTTGGGACGACATACTACACGGAAATTTCACGTCTCTTCAACAAACACAAGTTTTCTTTCCACAAGGCACACGGATCTGGAAAGCATACAGCTGAGATTAAAAAATTATTGATTTTTTATGTGGAATAATAGTACATACACCAAGTCGATTATGTTTTGTGGTCGATGTTTGGGATTTTGATGAAACTGAAAATTATCTAGCCCACGTGAAATTGGGGACCTTTAAGTTATTATTTTACTGATTTTGAATTTGTTTATAAAATACATGGTGCATATAAATGAATTTTTATCTCCGGAAGTATACGTCGAACGATGACTGTTCTTCTCTAATTTTAATCAAAATGTATTCGTCATTGAAAGTCATTTTGGGGGGACATGAAAGTTATAAACAACGTTTCTAAAAATCGAAGATAAACATGTCTCCGTATTGATACGTTTTCTATAAATAAGACTTCCTCCATCATAAAGACTTTCAGATTGACCTCGCGTCGAGCTTCTAAGAATTGCGGTCCGCTCTGTTTCAGGTAACCGGCCTTTGCGCTCGACTGCTACGGACAGCTGACCATATTGCTCGCACCCTATATACTTGAATAGATGTCTACTACTACTACCATACAGGGTGATTCATAAATGCATGTCAATACTTCAGAGGTTAAATCTACACACTAATATAAGTAGAAGCGTCGTATGAACATATGTCCTATATAGATACCTTAGTTTTCGAGTTATAGATGATTAAAGAAAATGTTCGGGGTGCCCGCGCCTCGCGCCTTAAAGTCATCCAAAATGGAAAAACTGAGGTTTATTTTCTTTATTATGTTTGTCGCTATGGTTCGAACCACGGAAGCCTCCTAACAATAAAAATTTGCAGAATGACAGCGTGTTGAAAAAATGTTCGATTTTTGCTGATAAATTTAGCTGTTTTTTTTTCTGTAGAATTATTTTTATACCAGATAGAAACTCGTCCGTAGTTCCAAACATAGCGACAAACATAATAAAGAAAATGAACTTTAGTTTTTATGTTTTGGACGACTAGAACAGTTCCCACACCAACGCCTGTCAGAAAAGAATTTTTTTTAAGAAACTTTCCCCACCGACTATAACTATGTATACATGCGATAAAAAAGGTCAAAAAAATTTTGAGTATTACTTTAAACATACCTTAATAAGCAGGCAAAACGCCACATAGTATTAGCTTATAGTTTTTGTTAAATAAATTCCCGAAGATGGCGTTGAAAAACGGGCAGTTACACTACCCCCTTAAGGGGACCTTCCGGTCTAGAGCCCAA
Source organism: Andrena praecox (assembly GCA_963932275.1). Taxonomy (NCBI): domain Eukaryota; kingdom Metazoa; phylum Arthropoda; class Insecta; order Hymenoptera; family Andrenidae; genus Andrena; species Andrena praecox. The sequence continues at coordinate 42,104,891 of OZ010731.1, forward strand.
AAAGATAGGTGATCTTTAGGAATTAATTAAAGGAAAACTGCAATATATAGTATAATGGGACTTTTTGCATTGTATTAAGGATGTCTTACATTATAGAAATCTATTTTTTGTTTTATAATTAATCATTGAAGATGGCACTGGGGAGTCGTTAAAGTCAAGGCGTCAAGAAATTCATCCAAATCGGTGGGATCTGTACCTCCAAAAGTTATTATCCGATTCGATTGAAACTTTTTTATTTTGAAGAATATACTTCTGACTAGGGGGGGAAACCAGAAAAAATTACAAAAATTACATTTCTTTAGAAAATTACGACACTTGAAGTTTGAAATCACTTTTTCCCTATATTTTCCATCCTTTCAACGCCTTTGAAAATTATAAATTTTTAATTTTTTGTATTTTTTCTGGTTTCCCCCCAGCCAGAAGTATATTCTTCAAAATAAAAAAAGTTTCAGTCGAACCGGATAATAACTTTTGGAGACACAGGTCCCACCGTTTTGAGAACTCTTTTTCGAGAAAAACGCGTTTAAACTTTTACGTGTTCATTTTTCTACGACAACTTGCATAATTTTTACTTTACCATTAATCAGCCAATCAAAGCTCATAATGAAACTCTTGAAATGTTGAAGTATATGGTTTCGACATTTTTGGCAATTTTGGCTCTTTTTGTTTAATTGTGCGCTCTCAACTTTGCTGTAGTGACCCGGGAGATGTCCAATTTTTCCAACACAGTTTCACAACCGATAATCAAGCCTTGTTTTTAAACCTTTGAACAACGATTTTGGAGCGTCAATATCTAGTTATGTTGATTATTTTGTGTAAATACTAATAAGATGACCTCGACTTAACTCTTCGTAAATTGGTCGTGTAGCCTGTTGAACATTGTTATAGAGCGTGGGTCAGGACGGGTGGTATGCCCAGGCATATGGTAATTCCTTGGACAAAAATAAATCGAATATGTAGAATAAAATTATTTGTATGAAGATTTCGTTTTCAACAAAATCGATTTTGTAAATTCATGAGGTATTCGCGCACCTGGCCAAAAATCAGCGAGTGTACTTTTCTTCATCATTGCACACGTATTGTTGACAATTAATAAGTAAAATCATCTCTTTTGTATAAGTATGCCATTTTATTTTTTCAGATAATTCTATTCTTTCAAAAAAGACTAATAACAACATGAAATACATATATCCTGAAAGTACTTTTCGCCTTAGCTGGAGATTATGCAGTATTAGAGATGTATTTGACCCGCGACTTCGTTCGCGCACGTCGTACTTACATGGCACTCGTTCAAGTATAATTATTCGAAAACGAGACGTTTCCCCAAGATGGCTCGCATGCCATTTGAACAAGCACGAATGAGAGTACAATTGAGAAGCTTTTTGTTAAAATCCATTGTTGCATTTTTTGGGTGTTGCAATTATTATGAATTTTGTCCAAAAAGGGATTACCTATAAGAAAAATCGGTATAACTAAAAAATAATAGTCATGAGGTACATAAATTATACGTCACTTGTAAGCGCTAATATGTTCCTATTGTGTTACAAAAAGAATCCTCCAACATTCCAAAATTATAAACTTTTCTGTATTTTGCACACCTGAGTACTTTCAACTGGAATAAAAACTCAGTGTTACATATTAATGACCCATAAATGGAACTAAAAACCTGCAAATCTAGAAGAAAATCCATATTGGGTAATTTCATACGAAAATTGAATGCACATAGGTACTTCTCTTCTGTTTCTTGACTCAGTACGCCTTTGTTAGCGGTAGAGTGAGAAGTACGAAATATATCTAATTCACTAAATACAATCCAGCGATTCTATATTGCGTACGGAATAAAGAAAAAAAAAACGAAAACGGCAAAGGATCGTTCCTTAATATGAAAGTCTAAATATGGTACAGTTTCCTCTGTTATACAGTACACCCCTACAAATCTTTTAATTATTCTGGGATCCCAATATCTAGTTTTGACACCCCGGTACATCTTACGCTGTGGCATGGACAAAAAGACGATTCACAGCAGTCGACTCCAATACTGAAACGACCGTCAAATTCCGCTACAACCGCAAGGAGGAAAATTTGCAAGTCTGAACACAGTCGTACGAAATAATGTTTCACGCTACAGGCGAACTAATCGGGCCGAGCGGACGGAACGTGGCGTGCCGCGGTCAATAATCCGTCGCGCGGATCGTCCGCCCTAGTCTGACACTTGACACCTCCCGTAAGATTTTGTGTTACATGAGGCGCGAACAAATGCGAGAATATCTGCGCTAATTTCGTACGAAGCTGTAATCTGTACAGATAGTTATCGATATTAAAAAAAGTAAAGTATTAATACATTGCTGTTTACATAAATTGTAATAACAAAAATTGCTTCACTATTTATTGCCGCCCCTGAATGAAATCCTAGCTACGCCCATGACAGTAGCAATTATTCCGATGGGCAGAATATAAATTCGTTGTACATAGTGCAATGTAATTGATGGTTATAAGCCGAAGAATAATCATTCTACATGGAAAGGCAACTAAAAAATATGGAATAAAATTTTCCTCTAAGATGATTAATTTTCGAGAAAATTCAGTTTTAATATCTATCGGACACGCCTGCACTCTGGTATAGTCTGTGTAGCTTCGGCAGGTACCGTGTAATTCAGAACGCTTATCATAGGCAGAGTAAATAATACTGAGGTTCGATATTTACAAAAATGGGACTTTTTATGAAAAAAAATGTAAAGCAACATGGTGTATGAGTGGTCTACGAAATTCAGAAGCAATCCAAACTATGTGTAATTAAAAATTGACTCATTTCTTGATTAAAGAATTGGGACTCATTTTCGTTGGAGAAACATCACCTATTCTGGCAATTAGGGTGGTCCTAATATGTATGGTAAAAAATCAAAGTTTTTAAAATTTTTCCTCTGACCCTATCAGAAGCTTCCAAATAGTTTAAAAGAATTTCGTCTAAAATTTTGTTAAAATATATTAAGGATTAAAGGTCGCTCAATGGCATTGAAATTAGGGTGGTCTTTATATGTATGGTAAAAAATCAAAGTTTTTAAAATTTTCCTCTGACCCTCTCAGAAGCTTCCAAATAGTTTAAAAGAATTTCGTCTAAAATTTTGTTAAAATATATTAAGGATTAAAGGTCGCTCAATGGCATTGAAATATTACTATTTCGGTATAAATTGATAGAAATTTTTGCAATAAGAACAAAATAATTTTATTAACTTTTAAGTGAGAGTATAACATTAAAATTCCGGCACACATCGCACAGACGAAACGGGTTTATAACGAGTGTGTACTGTATTGTGTTGTGGCATAAGGCTTTATATGCACATTTAAATTTCTCAGATGCAGACGCAAACTTCGACGTACATTCTACATATTCAGGTTGTTAAACGCATAGATAAAAGCATGGTTTCGGATTCTGATATGTAAATATAGGCCCCGTTTCATTAAAATTGACAAGTGACAATTATGGAAAGTCGCAGTCGCCAAACTTGTGGTACATGCGAAATATAAAGCCCTTGAGCGACCTTTGTATATCAAAATATACAAATAAAAAAACACGCAGATATTGTTATTTTGTCGAATAGAAGCTTTTAGGAGGGTCAGACAATACAAATTTAAAAGTTGCAAAATAAGGACCACCCTACTGGCAATACAGTATTCACTCGCTATAGGCTTGCGGCTCGAGGCTGGCGGCGAGCTATTAGCGAGTAGTGTATATTCGATTCACGAAGTGTCTTAGCACCGAGTATGTTACATTTTTCAAAGCATGTTAACTGATCATAACTATAGCATAGCAATTCAATGTAGATTCTGAGTCCATTCAAATCTTTAATTAAATAGATAATTAACAAGTAAATAGCGTTCAAAATTTCTTATACCTGAAGACCTCTGTCTTCTGAACGCGCGAATTCCCGAAGCTATAATTTTATTTTAGGGTCTACCCTCTCCTCTCATGACACCCACCAAGTTTCATGACGTAAACCTAATTTCACGTGGACTGCGTAATATTTCCATTTCGCCTAAATCCCCGATATCGAGTATAAAAAGTGATCGATTTAGCGCGGAATGACGCTTCAACCGTTTTATTACGATGAGGTGCGTCGCGTAGACTGCAATCGACTCTGCCGATCTCCCACGTCCCAACCCAACGTGTGCCACTGACCAACTCTCCCATGTCTATCAATTACTTAGCAAACATTTTTTTGGTGTCAGGTTCTTAAGGTGTATTTGTTTGTCGAAAGGTGTACTTTGTTAAAATACAAACTGTGCAGGAATTACATGAGCGAATAATAACGGTATTCGATGAAATAAAACAGGAGTCTTACATCAATCATTATTAAGGAGACTGCAAAATTCCTCGAGGGACAAGGAGATGCGTTTGAACATTTGTTATAAACAGTAGTAGTAACTGTTTTTAGTGTTGTGTAGAATTGTTTAAACCAGTGAAAACGTATGTTGAATTTGACGGAGGTGCACGCGGAGCAGTAGCTTCAGCGCTACACGCGTGTTGGCGTTCACCGACGCGTGCTTCTCGTGTGTGAGTGCCCATACGTGCGGCGACGCGCTCAGCTGACTGGGATCTAAACAGCGCGCCCTGGAATTTGGACTCCGGAATTTCAACTGCTCGCATCTCGCAAACGAAGCTCCAGATTGTAAAGTGGTAAAGGACTTTTCCATTTCTTTTTGCACGAAGAATTTGCATATTTCGACAGTCCTATAATTTTGGGACACCCTGTATATAGGAATCAGTAGTTGAGGGAGAACTTGCGAGACAATGGGTTCGGTTGAAAAGCCTTCTTGTGGCGTGTACGGAGGTATTGCTTCAAAAGAAAATTATGAAATCTGAAAAATTGATAAAATAACTTTCTGAAAGAATTGTATGAAATAATTATTTAAATGCATTATGCACTCTTGCGGTGTACCATTATCAGATACAGTGCTGTCTCGAAAAGAACCCGTGTCTTCTGTTTTGAAAAGAAGCAGTCCCTATCCCCGCTGCTTCTTTTGTAGTTGCGGTGGTGAGTGAGAGGTGCCAGAGAAACGTACATATTCCGCCTTTTTTTCGATAGACGACGCCACACGGCGGTAGTGGCGACCGTAATTTATGGCTTGCCACTGTCGCGTGCCCTTTCACTCAGTCCCTCTCACTCGCCACGGCAGAGAGCAAAGGTAAGCCGAATAGACTACTCTTCTTGAAAAGAGCTCGCGCTCGGGCCAGGGGTGCGTGTTCTTTTCAAGACAAAACTGTACCCTTTTATGATTGCTTACTGAGTAGTGCAGCCTGCCGTAATATCAAGTTTTGAGATTTAATTCCTTGACGATGTACCCTTTGGTTCTAGTAAAGGTTTAAGACATTACTTGTCGAATAAACATGAACTCAGACTTTTTATGTTTGTTACTTATTATGCACTCTAATATTATTTAAAACCTTCACTCACAAATGATCATCTTAATTTATTTTATCCGGAATTATTTTCCCTGGATGATTTTGTTTTATATTAATGGAATCTATATCGTCATATCACATGTGTATGACCAGGTGGATAGCTATTTACTATGCGACATATTATCCAGAATTTCAATTATCTAGGGTGAGCCACGTAATTGCGACGAGTTATAGAGTCGTCCTCGGTTAAATTTGCATGAAATCTGTCCGGTTTTTGAATAATCTATCTCTACCACCTTTTTGTGTGCGACCGTCTTCATTCCTTCATCACCTCCGCTGCACCGAAACAGAAGAGATTGAGAAAGAGAGTAAGAAGATATATAAAAATTTCACATTCCATAATTTTCATCCTATCCTTACGAAAATAGTATGAATTAATTGTTAACATAAATCGGAGGGTTTATTAAAATTATTGACAGTTAAATAAGAATGTATTTTACCGCTGTACACGATCCTAAAAATAGTCTGATGTATGTCATGTTTGGACTCATTTTTATCGGGAGAACCTCACCAGTCAATTCATACTCTTTTCATAAAGATAGGATGAAAGTTATGAAAAGACGTACATATGTGAGGACGTGCAAAATTGTCATTTTTTAGGATTTATCTTTTAGTAAACGGAATGTTCAACGTAAATAAAATTTGGTCTGATTATTAATGCACTTATTGACGTTATAAAAAAATCTGTTTTAAATTTTCAACAGTTTTTTTAAATATATATCGCACTGATGTGAGCGCCTTGAAAAAGCGATGCACAGTGGGGCAAACGTGGACAAGAAGCGGACAAAATTCAATATTTTTTAAACTAATGATCCTATCGACATGCAATTGGTTTCTTTCGATTCAGAATTAATTTTTACCAATATTTACTTTTTACCATTTGGTCGTCTATAGGACTTTGGGACAGCAAAAGTTAAAAATAAGTAAACCTTTTTTTTTACTTTATTTATACAAAAAATAATTATCTACAAATATTAATAATCCTCTACAACAATACCTTAACTAATTAAATTAATAATTACAGAGCTGCGTCACGCGCTACGCCTTGACCAGCGCTCATCGGCATCCCATATAAATTCCAATAACTACCGAATGTGCAAGAAAGTGCAAATAAATTTTTAGGTATATATTCTCTGATACTTCCCGGTATTAAATGCATTAACGGCAACTTAAAGCGAGATAACGCGTTAGTTATTCAGTTTTTTTACGGTTTTGGTCATTTAATGACCTTTATGCGGCGGCTACTGTTACAAAACGATATTTTTATAGTATAAAAGTGCGGGTTGTAAAATATTGACCAACTAGATAGGCTGTAACAAGCTTTAAATAATAATTAAGGACAAAATAAATTATAGCTACAAAGGAAAATTTTGATAATTTTAGCTTTATAACATTTTGCTTTTGGAAAAAGGGAAGAGTTTTTTATTTTTTGACTATTTACGGATAAAATACAATAATAATTTTTTCCAGATACGAACTTTAAATTTTGGATTTTTGTCCGCGTTTGCCCCACTGTGCTATGTAGTGCTGGTGCAGGTGATTCCGGGAAAACGACGCATGTAAAACCAAAAATTCAAAGTGTGTTGTAGTCATTATGAGTGTGGTTATTTTTGGGAGCATAATTATTTTGACTGATAAAAAAAATAACAAGATGGCGGAGGCTTGAAGTTTACGTGTCGAAATACGGCGAATTTGTCAATTACTTTGCCTTGTAAAAAGTATGAAATTGTTAATCAAAAAATGTTTCCGAGGTCCCTGCGATATCCGACGATGTGCTGCATAACGTGTGAAAATTTCAGGCTGATTGGTCAAATAGTTTTTTTGCAATCACCTGCAGCAGTTAAAAAAATGTCGTTTTGAGATAATCGCGTTCAAAGTTTTAAAACAAATTAAAAAAATTCTTTTAAATTTTTTTTGTATAATACAAGAGTAACTTAATAATTACCAAAAATATTTATTGCATTACATGTTGTATCTACGACAGTTCTATCTGTTGTTGTTCCTTCCATAAACTGTTATGAAATAATTACGGTTAAATAAAGTACAATCTCGCAGACGCATAAGTTTTCGAGAACAGACATAAAGATGTCACTAAATGGAGAGGTGTTGAATTTTCAAGACTTATCACCGTACCGCGATTACTTAACTGTTTAATCGAGTTAGAATACAAGGAGCGAGACTTTCATCGCGCCGCGAATACGTTTGAATCAACCTTAATTACAATTCCTCCCGATGGTATCTGGCGTAAAGACGAAGGTAGCTTTTGAGTTGGACTCTTGTAATTAGATTAGGTATTAAATTCGCCTCGCCCATAAGATTTACTGCGCCTTGCATTTCTGTTCCTTACCTGAAAGTATAAAGCTGCTGATGGAAACGCTACCTTATTGTTCTGCCAGGATATGATTTCATCGAAGAAATCTCGTATTCGCATGTCCTGGGTCTCACCTCGAGGCTTCGACTATTGAAATAGTTTGCAGCTTTTCAGGGTAAAAACTGTATCAGTTACTTTGTGCGCTTTCCACGTATCGCACGTTTAGATGATCTACAATTTTAGTACATTCATGTGGGATCGAAGCCTCCATACACATAAGAGAGAAGCCATAAGAGCAGAATGTGGAGGGTCGACGTTGGCGCGAATGCTTAACACATCGTCGACCCGTCGCTTTATGCGGAAACTAACGCCTGTGGCTGGCTATTTTTCATGCAAGTTGAAACACACGTGTGCGACTAAATATCAATAACTTTATTAGCTTATATCGTATTTACATGAAATTTTGTATTGGGAAACCAAGTGGAGGCGTGGCTTAGATTTCAGCGCTGCGGTGGTAAGTTGGCAACCTATTGACAGTAGGCTGGATCCCACCAAACATTCCGAATAAGTATTTATTAATGGAATAAGTAAAAATTTAGTGTTCCAAAAAATTTAAAAACACTCGTTTTTCACAACATGTCTATATAAACACTGATAATCATATGGACATCGACGGATTTCAGCCTACTCTGAGTAGTTCAATTTTTTGTCACTAGTTGGCGTATCGAAATTCTTGGTTTCCCAATAGGGAATTTTCAATTTCACTATCTGAGTCTATCGCTGAGGCTTTCTGTCTTTTTGGTGGCCTAATATCTAAATCGCCGGAATCAGAGCTATATTCTGAATAGCTATCGTCTTCTGAATCATGACTATAGAGGGTGTTCCACAACATGTAGGACCCACTTCGATATGGGCGTGGGACACAAAAACAATGAACAAAGTTTATACAAACATGTGCCCTATTTGACCTTGTTCTCGAGTTATAGCCATTTTTGTACTCTAGCAGCGTGGGTCACCACGCATGCGCGCGATGACGCGGCGACCGTCGAACCAATCAACGCCAAGGGCGGTATTCATAGTCGTTGCTTAAGCATGTGCTTAAGAATTTCTTGACAAAGTCGGCCTTATCGGAATAAGTTATGCTTAAGACGTCATGTATTCATAGTCCGCACTTAAGATTTGCTTGGTCAAGAAAATGGTGCTTAAGGCTTGCTTAGTCAAGCAAATGCTTAAGCAAATCTTATATTACGTTCGGCAAGCGTCGGAAACTTTCCCGTGTAGCCGAGCGGAATACCCAATCAGGAATGATATTGAAAATACATCTTGTGTTTCTTTTCCCGCGCCGCCACCACGCAGAGACTGGCAGAGACGTAAATCCTACTCTACGCGTTAACAACCTGTGAAGAAATTAACACTGCATGTTTTGCCAACAGTAACACGCGTCCTTCACCGTCTTAACGCCTAATCAAAGAGGAGATATAATAAGAGACGTCACTCCGGGCGGAACCTTTGAAGTCTTTACTTGACCTTGGCATTTAAATTGGTTGTCTATTCGAGCGGGATATTCAAATCGACTAAATGTACCTTACCGCAGTTCGCTGATTATTGCCGATGTTTACCGATCATTGCCGAATGGGCATTTAAATTGGTTGTCTAGTGATTTCCCTAGCTTATTTCTGTCTTTGTCGAGCGACGCCTCTTATTATATATCCTCTTTGGCCTAATAACATGGTCTTAAGTCAACTAAAACGTCGACTTGAAAATCTAACCTCACTTTGCTCGAATAAGACTGCTTTATGCTCGAATAAGAAGTTCTTAATCGACTATGAATACTTACGTTCTTAAGATCATCTTAAGAACTGACTATGAAACATGATTCAATAAGGATTGCTTGACAAAGTAAATACTTGAGTAAATGCTTATGACGATGCTTATTTGTCGACTATGAAACTAGACGGGGACTTAAGCAAATGCTTAAGACGATCTTAGTCTTAAGCAACGACTATGAATACCGGCCCAAGATGGGAAACGAACCGACGCCAGCGCCACGGCAAGCCAACTAACCAAACCAAGTGAGGCCGCCACCAACCAGCGCCGCCGAGGAATCGACAGTGTGTGACTGTTTACCGTTATAGGAGGTGACCGGACTGGCTACGTTTGCACTGACAAGGGGACCTTCAGGACTGGCAAACTCAGAAAATGTTTATACTTAGTATACGTGAAGGTCTTCACTCGGACTTTAATTTCCCGAAGCAGTAAGGCGCGCTTCCCAGCCAAATTCGAGAAAATCGACTTTGAAAAATGTGGAGTTATCTTATATATATTTGATAGAAGCCGATGACCAATGAGCAGCGTGGGTAAGTGCGTAGCGCTCCCGACTAGCTTGCATGAAGTCGTCAGTTCAAATCTCACTACTGTGGCACTATTTTTTTTTTTATTAATTTGCATGCCTACACCTTTCACATGCAAAGTTTATAAAATTCATGCCTAATTAACAGATATGTAAACATCTGTTATATGTATGGGTGTACGGTGTATACCGGTGCTCCACCTCCCAGGAGATGGACATCACTTTCAATTAAAAACACACATCTTATTTAAAATTGTCTCTTGCTTGAAAAATCGTACTTTTTATTGCACATATTCATTTTTAAATAGGAATATTTACTATAAATTAGTATTTTTCGTCCAAAAATAAAACACGTAGAGTAGAAAATAGAACTTGGAAACGAGAAAAAAAAATAGTGCCAGTAGTGAGATTTGAACTGACGACCTCATGCTTGCTAGTCGGGAGCGCTACGCACTTACCCACGCTGCCCATTGGTCATCGGCTTCTATCAAATATATATAAGATAACTCCACATTTTTCAAAGTCGATTTTCTCGAATTTGGATGGGAAGCGCACCTTACTGCTTCGGGAAATTAAAGTCTGAGTGAAGACCTTCACGTATACTAAGTATAAACAATTTCTGAGTTTGCCAGTCCTGAAGGTCCCCTTGTGAGTGCAAGCATGCAGTGGTCGTATTGCAGATTTTCTAAAAACATTTAAAAAATGTGACTAAAATGTGGTGGTGCGTCATCATACATAAACTACATGGAACGTGCGACATCAAGTGGGGCATCTCCCAATAGTTCACTCAATTAATTGCTTAAGAAATTTACAGAAAATTAACCTCCTTGTAAATGATTATTATTATTATTATTAAACGTCTTTATTGCAAACAAAACACAGCAGATAACAACAGAGAGATTAAACAAGACAAATGCAAAGGCGGGGTTCAGTCAAGGTCTGTTTTTCAACCCAACCTAAATCTCTCATTATGAGAAACAAATCCCAAACAGTTATAGAAACATTTAGTAGAATTAGTTAGACTATCTCTGTTTGCCGTTAAGAATTATTGGAGTGCAACTCGGGAACAAAGTTAAATTGGGTACATGTTCATACGAACTTTTTTTCAGTATCTTTATGACCCCGTCCACCATTGAAGTGCACCCCACATGGCAAGAAACATCCTGTATATGTTAATCGGCACAATCAAACAAAGTATTTATATAAAATTCATCGAAAAACTCTTGTTCACCCAAAAATTCGCAATTCGTGATATGTAGAAAATCAACGGGAACAAAATTCCACTTCTTGTGTACAAAATGAGGAACAAAAGACCACGATAGAAAGTGAATAACAAGCACAATCACAAATTTTATACTGAAAACTTTGATGTCTTTAAGGGGGTACACCCGTTTGAACCCTCGGAAAATGTGTACATTTCGTGGATTTTTTTACAAGTCAACGGCTTGATGAAGATTTCCCGTTTTTTTACTATGTTTACATAGTATTATGAACTACTTATAAAAAAAGTTTCAGTTAAAAAACTATTGTTTTTCGGAAGTTACGGATACATATCCGAAAGTCTCTCGATTTTAGACGGCTAAACGGTGGGCGTAAAAACAGCTGTATGTCGTGTCTGAATTAAAAAACAATAAAATCTTCTTATAAAGTATGTCAATTGTTATCGTCCATCGGGGCCGGTTTTGAAAATTTTGAAAAATAAAGAAATGGTGAGAGATCAAAGGTAAAGTTACATTTTTCTAAGAGAAAAGGTCACCTTTTTTCTTTATTAATAATAAACGGGGAATCGAAATAAAACAAAGCCCTCGATGGACGATGTGGAATCTTATTACGATCCTGCATGCAAAATTGGAAGTGAATTGGTTGAACGTAGCGCGAGTTTTTAGGGCCCACCGTAATGAAAAATATAGTTCCGAAAAAAAACGCGTTTAAAGTTTCGACTCTGATGCCCCATGCTACCTGGGTTGTTTCATTCAAATCTCATAACTTCGCCAATTTTCCGAATTCTTACATCGAGCTTGTTTTATAATATTTCTAAAACATCAATCTACGAAAATATGTAAAAAAATCCGATTTTTCACATTTTCAAACGATTATACCCCCTTAAGGTCTAACAACTTCACACGATGATTTAAACCAGTCGTGTCCAACCCGTTGCTCGCCGGAGCATTTTTCCGGGATCAAGAGCAGAGAGCGTTGAAGAGCACTAAGCCACGCCTTCATGAGCAACAGTGCCGTGTTGGGGAATGCCCGTGAGTGAGGAGCCTCGTGCTCCTTAACAGCTAGCAACAAGCTTGGCGAAGATGTATGAGGTGCACTGTGAAACTGAATGCGTACTGAAATTGCACTGCTTCCTGAGCGTTTTCTAAGTTCTGTAACATATTTACAAAGCTGCTGCTACAGATTTTAAAAATAATCGGATATATACATAAAGTATAGGACTCTTATTTGACAATATGACCAACAGTTTGTAGAAACGAGAAGAGTATCATAAACCCTAATCCATATTATATAAATGCGACAAAGTACTATAGCTTCCTTTTAAAGGTAACATGTCTAAAAATTATAATCTGTTTGGAAAAGAAAGTTAACAGTCGACTTTCCAACCACTCGTTAAGTTTCATCCCGTTTCGATTCAGTACGCGCGACCTCTAGAACCCCTGTTCGTCACTAGTTGCGCCATACAAGACAGCACTCACACTACGGCATTTCCACCACCCTGTTTTATGGATACTGACGTCGCTGTTCTCGGCCTTGCGCTTAGCTCTGCTTGCGAGCAATTTAGAGCGCTCTTGCCCGCCACCGTTCAGTTCAACAGGCCTGCTGTAGATACGAGAACGTCCAGGCATAGATACAAGTAATACAAAACGCAGTGGAATTTATATAATGTGTATCTGCTTGTATGTACGTATTTAATTATTCAGAGACTATACACAAAAATACAACGACAATTTTACACACAATACTTAATTAAAATGATTACACATGCATGCATAGCAATGCATCGTTCGTATAACAATAAGGCAATGCCATTATTCTTTTAAAGATAAAAATAAACTTTGCAAGAAAGGAAGATAGGTAGAAATGAAATTTTCGTAAAAACAAACTGTTTTTTAAGAAATTTTCTGGGACTGATTTACAGGCCTTTGGAAACAGTAAAACTTTTGTTTGAAACATTTTACAACATCTTTTGTAATTTAGGAGTTAATGTGAATAAATAGATGGAGTTGCGAGGATAAAAGGGGTGATTTCTCCCTTAAGAGGATACACCACCTTGGCGCTCGGAAAAATAGGTATAAAAATAATATTTTCTTTTGACGCTGCCATTAAGTATATAAAATGATCTTTATTTTACACATATATATAGTAGTTTTATGAACAATTTACAACATTAACGATTAAAAATAAATAAAAAATGGCGGAGATATAAACCGATAAGTAGGACCCTCTTTTGAAAATCCTTGCTGATGATGTACTTGATTTCTCTGTTAGGCATCGTCTAAAACATATAAAATAATTTTTTTCTTATTTAAAAGGGTAATAGCTAAAATGTGACGTAGGGAAAAAATTTTAAAATTTTTTTTGTAGAAATGACAGCTGTTTGTAAAAAAAATCGAATTTGCATCGAAATTTTGAGTTTAAAAAATGTATAACTTTCGAACATGGCACCCAATCACAAAAATCCTACGTCACATTTTAGCTATTACCCTTTTAAATAAGAAAAAAATTATTTTTTATGTTTTAGACGATGTCTAACAGAGAAATCAAGTACACCATCAGCAAGGATTTTCAAAACTTATCGGCTTATACCTCCGCTACATTTTATTTATTTTTAATCGTTAATATTGTAAATTGTTCATAAAACTACTATATATATGTGTAAAATAAAGATCATTTTATATACTTAATGGCAGCGTAAAAAAAAAAGTTTATTTTTATACCAATTTTTCCGAGTGCCAAGGTGGTGTAACCCCTTAAATTTGAAAAGTAGCACCAACCAAATGCGACAAAGTTCTTAGGTTGGCGTAGTCAACAATTATACAAAGTTAATTCAAAATTGGTGTATGACACTTACCGAAAATGGTTTGTCAGGAATCATACGTAATACACAACGAGCTTTCGATGCTGGGTGACTACCTATAATCACCGTTAGTAGTGAAACTGTTACGTTAACATAATAAAATTAAAATATAATATTACTGTAATTCGTGTATACATACGACATAATTGGAAATAGTATGGTCTTCGAGTATTAAAGCGTGTAATTAAAACTACTTTTTATAGGATTTTTCCATTAGTTTAATCAAATAAAATGATTTCAGTTACTACATCATTCCTGTTCGTATGTATACCATTTTGTACTAGGATAGTGTTATACCATTTTTTAGAATCGTTTTTGCTAGTTCAGGTACTTTAACGAAGTGTTTTTCCTAGAACAGGGGCGGATTTTGAGATTTGGCGCCCCTAGGTTAACAAGCGTCTACCGCCCTTCTCGTGAAATATCATCAAATATTTTAATTGAAAGAGTCGAGACAATTTCGAAATTAATTCAATATGGCTACTCACATGCGAGTTTTTGCTAATTCGCTATATGGTAAGAAGTGAATTGTTTTTAAAGTTATTTGAAGCCCCTGTGTTTAAACATTGTCAAATTTTTGCGCTCAAAATTTGTCGCTGCCCCAAATTGCTGCTTCCCAAAATTTGCCACCCCTCAAAATTGCTGCTTCCCAAAATTTGCCACCCCTCAAATTTGCTGTATCTCAAAATTTGCCACCCCTCAAAATTGCTGCTTCCCAAAATTTGCTACACCTCCAATTTATCGATCCTCAAAATTTGCCACCCCTCAAATTTGCTGCTTCCCAAAATTTGCCACCCCTCAAATTAGCTGCTTCCCAAAATTTGCTGCTTCCCAAAATTTGCCACCCCTCAAATTTGCTGCACCCCAAAATTTGCCACCCCTCAAATTTGCTGCTTCTCAAAATTTGCTACCCTCAAATTTGCTGCTTCCCAAAATATGCCACCCCTCAAATTTGCTGCTTCCCAAAATTTGCTACCCCTCAAATTTATCGATCCCCAAAATTTGCCACCCCCCAAATTTGCTGCTTCCCAAAATTTGCCACCCCTCAAATTAGCTGCTTCCCAAAATTTGCCACCCCTCAAATTTGCTGCTTCCCAAAATTTGCCACCCCTCAAATTTGCTGCTTCCCAAAATTTGCCACCCCTCAAATTTGCTGCTTCCCAAAATTTGCCACCCCTCAAATTTGCTGCTTTTCAAAATTTGCCACCCCTCAAATTTGCTGCTTCGCAAAATTTGCCACCCTCAAATTTGCTGCTTCCCAAAATTTGCCACCCCTCAAATTTGTCGAACCCCAAAATTTGCCACCCCTCAAATTTGCTGCTTCGCAAAATTTGCCACCCTCAAATTTGCTGCTTCCCAAAATTTGCCACCCCTCAAATTTGTCGAACCCCAAAATTTTCCACCCCCCCCCAAATTTGGATGCCCTTCAAAATTTTCCACCCCTCAAAATCGCCTCTCCCGAAAATTTGCCGCTCTAGCTGCAGCCTACTTAGCCCATACACAAATTCGCCCCGCCTAGATACTTAATAATATCATCAAATTGTTCATCGAAATTTATCCATAAATGTCAACAAAATCCTCAGTTTGTAACTGTTCCGTAGTTTAAAAACTCCATAGCTTGATGTTATCCCCAACGGTCAAGGTAAGAGAATTTATTAAGTATTCGGGGCAGCAATTTGCGAAGGATCCGAATTTGACGTGGATGATATTAACACTGCCTGTTATTTATATCCATAAATTGATAATTAGATATCGTTCCTGAGGCTCCGAAATTGATTTCTCTTTCGTATCAGATCGCTAGCTCACACTGGATTTGCCCCTTCAATCTTCTTTGCCTTTCTATAGCCTGTTTTATATTTTATACTTCGCCGGGGCCACTTGATTGTCGGGTCTAGCAGTCGTGGATCAATGGCGATTTAATTAAAGATTATAGCTCGGCGAAAATTAAGATTAATCGCGCCCAGCTGCGGAAGAGAAGAATGAAGGGGGGCAGAAATGGGGATGGGAGGGTGACGTCGAAGCGGTTTGCTCGTCGACCTCACGGCCGCCGGCCTTAATTATTCGATGGAGACAGATAGAAGGAATAAAGCCGAAAGACCGAGAAGAGAAACAATCCGGGGGGGGGGGGGGCAGAAAATGAGTGTAGGGAAAGAAGAGGCGTAGACAGGAGCATAACGAGAAACGCAAATACGTGGAAGAAGGGAGGGAAATTACGAGTAAATGAAGATATAGTAAGGCGAGAAACCTGTGAAATATTTAACGCGTAAAGACTTCGAAGGAACAGGGGTTAGAAAAAATGGGAAAATTCGGAAGAATGGGGTAAATGAGAAAAGGGAAGGAATCCGATCGCGAGTGAGAGAACGCGTGGGTCGAGAAAGAGACAATTGAGCAACACGAGAAGGAGAAAGAATGCCAAAGGGGGTGGTGCCGTAGCCGGCGATGTTGACGACGCTGCACTCCGCTGAGACTCATGACATCCGGGAAACGAGGTCGAGGACGAGCTCGAGGAAAATCTTAGCACCCTCCGGCTACCCCGAGATATATGTACGCGGAATAAAAGTGTACCGTCGCTGTGAAAGAAACCGTCAGGACCATGCCAGAAGTTTTAATATTCACGCAAGCTGAAGATAGAGAAAGAGAATGAAAGAAAGGGAGCAAAGGCATTGCATGTGTTTCAATTATCGCGTGCTTATTTGGAAAATGCGATAAAACGAGCAACTCCACCACTATTTGTGAATTTAATCATTCTTACTGACATAATGGCAGAAGGGAAATTGATAGGTAATCGATTACCTTTTTACATTAATTAGTACAAAATTAAAGTAACATCTCTTTTCTTCTATTTTTAATTTCTTTACTCAAAACAAAAAACATGCAAGAAATTGTTATTTATGAACTCAAAAATCGGGGTGATGATTAATCCGTTTTCCTTTTTTGTCGGCATATACAGGGTGTTTTCGAAGTCTCGTATAAAAATGTTACAGTTGATTGTGCCAATTACTAGTCACACTTGGTATTTTTGGCCAATTTTTACGTGTCTTGGTTTCATACGTGCATTTTTGTTTTCGGAACTAACATTCATATTGACATGCTTCTTTTTTTAATTTTACTCAGGAAGATTCGGGCTTTGCAAGAAGTCGTTATACGGCAAAAATAGTAAATTTACTTTGTGGTTTGAGACTCTCAACCATGCCTACTGTCAACCAATAGAAAATCGGCATATCTGCCAACCGATTGGGGCGAAGTGTTCAGCCGCAATTGGATGGTAATTCGAGACGGACGGGAGTGTTGGCCTATTAGCGGGGTCACGTTCCCGACACTGCTCGAGTTGAAAGGGTTACGATATAAACGCTTCTAAATTAGTCAACTTTTATTCTCGAAAGCAGGGACCATAACTGTTATAACCTAAATTTTAAAAGTTATGGCATAAGAATTAATATTTTTCTTTAAACGATTTTGGTTATGAATAACCATTATCGATGACGGATATCGATATTAGTTACGAATAACCATTATTGTCAACCGAAATATTTTTTGGTCACTAATAATCATTATTGACGACGGAAATATTTTTTGGTCACTAATAACTGTTATAGACGACGGAAATTTTTTTCGGTTACGAATAATCATTATCGATGACCAGATTTTTTTTGGATACGGTATAAACAATATCTATTGCGGGAATTTTATTTTGATTACGGTAAAACCAATATATATTGGGATAATTTTTTTTGGTTACGGTATAACTATTTAACTATAAAATATTTGGAATGCAAATACGGTACGGAAAACCCCGGACTGGCCAGGCCAAGAAAGATAGTGGCATTGAATGGGTGCCTATCCTGTACTAAATTTGAGTATATGCAGGTATAGTCGTGTGTGTAAGAGTGAAACAGCATTCCACGCTGTGCAACTATCTCTTTTCAACAGCGCGCCGCAGCTCCTAATACCCACAGTTCGCGTTCCAGATATCCTATAGTTCCATATAGTTATACCGTAACCGAAAAAAAATTCCCCCAATATATTATATTCCCGCAATATACAGGGTGTCCCAAAAATGCTGCGGTTCCTTGAAGGGGGTGATTCGGGGGGTGATTGCAAACAACTTTTTCCTTTGCGAAAATGCCCTCCGAGGTTTCGTTAACGAGATATTAATAAAAAGCACCGACCAATCAGAGCGCGAGCCTTCCGCTGGAGGTCCCGCGCTAGCGTGGCCGCGCGCCGGGCCGCGCTGCGACTACGAACAAGCAAGGCGGCATGCATCGAAGGAAATTGCGTAGAATGACAAATGAAAAAGACGTAACAAAAAAATCCAACATTTTGCCATGGTTTGTTTGCCATTTAAAATGAATAATGAATAAAGGATAAATGGATGAAAATCACGTGTAACGTAAAAAGACGAATACACATTTTTTTTAGAAGATTCGAAAATAATAATTATTTGAAGTGGGAGGATAAGGAATACGTAAAATTCCTTGTGTTAATAACATATCCACGAAAAGGTAATGTAACTGGAAATTAACGAAAAGTGATCGTAGTTCGTTATTGTGATAAAAATCCGTAGTTCAATAACGGCCAACACTGTTGTTGATAATGAATAAGTAGGTTTAAAAACTCGGAAGAAAAATTTACGTACGGAAATTTGGAGAATTATCTCCGGAAATAAGCCGTAGCCTGCGTTAAATTTAAAAAATAATAGTCGCCAATAATGTAACTAAAACTCACCCTTTCGGAAATTCACCTGCAGCTTAAAAACCTGTGTCCACTAGGTCACTGAACCGATCCTGGTCATCGCCGAGTGCACAGCTGATCTCAGGTACACGACACCATCCAAAGTTAAGGGTCGCAACGTCAAGTGCGTCCGGGTTAATGTACCGAATATTCACTTCACTGCACGGCTACTAACACTGATCACTTAATTTATTTTTCATGGAACGTGTTGTTGCTACGTTATAAAAATTGGTGGAAATGAATTTTTACTTGGCGTTCGGAGCCATGGGTAATTCCCGCGCAAATTCTCACGCTGCAGCACTTGCGTCCTCGTTGTTCGGGGGGTACACACAGAACATCGCGTAATACTCTTGAGCAGAGAACATTTGTCTGCGACGCGATTGCTGACTGCTGACTGACAAGATTTTTTCCAAGCGACTTCTTCTACCCCCAAATAGTTTCTCTCGTTCCATTATGAGTTGACCCCCACCAGGCCAAGAGGCTTCAGGTAAAAAGAAGCCAGCACATTTTCGGAACACACGTGTTTTGCCGAAGTGCAACGAAAACTTTCACAAAAGCCCGCGCTCCGTCCTTCTACTGCCAATGTACCCATTGCTTCGAGATAGAAAACAGACATCACGTGTATCGGTTCGAAAGGGTCCGAAGAGAAGAGAAACAGAAAGTCTTCGAGTTGCTATAAAGAAAAAAATCCTGCTTCCTGTTTCCCTTTTCCGATACCCTGAGTTCACGTCTGCTACGAGGCGGAACCAAGTAAGTCATAAATTATCCGAAACTGTAGGAAACCGTTGTCTACCGCCGACTTGCGGGACAATACGGTCATAAACCGCGACCCTGGCGAAATGCTCTGGCTGATCAGCCTGATTAATTTTGGAGAACTAGAAATTACAGAGTATTATCCAGCATCAATACGTCTCGCGGAGAGACACAGGAAAAGAAGGGATAGTCCGCTGACTGCGCGTAGTCCCGCCTGTTTCGTCCTACCCTCAAATTAAAGACGGATCCCTTATCTCTCGAGTATAAACACGTGCTCGAATTTCAAAACACAAGCACGCATCGACGTATTCGGTGCGAGAGACTGTGGGCTTGAGGTCCGATTGGCCCCAAACTAACCAATCTGCCCTGCATCCCTCCCAAACGGCCACTGTCCTGAAGAGGCCCTCTTCACAGCGATATCTCCTCCACAAGGCCCACCTTCTCTCGCACGGAATACGTCGACGCACGCTTTTGTTTGGAAATTCGAGCGCGTGTTTAGACACGAGAGATAAGCAGGCCCGATTGGTTAGTTCAGGACCAATCGAACTTCAAACCCGCCTTCTCTGCAACGGAATACGTCGACGCGTGCTTTTGTTTGAAAATTCGAGCGCGTGTTTAGACACGAGAGATAAGTAGGCCCAAATGGTTAGTTCAGGACCAATCGAACTTCAAGCCCGCCTTCTCTCGCACCGAATACGTCGATGCGTGCTTGTGTTTTGAAATTCGAGCACGTGTTTATACTCGAGAGATAAGGGATCCGTCTTTAATTTGAGGGTAGGACGAAGCAGGCGGGCTACGCGCAGTCAGCGGACTATCCCTCCTTTTCCTGTGTCTCTCCGCGAGACGTATTGATGCTGGATAATACTCTGTAATTTCTAGTTCTCCAAAATTAATCAGGCTGATCAGCCAGAGCATTTCGCCAGGGTCGCGGTTTATGACCGTATTGTCCCGCAAGTCGGCGGTAGAGAACGGTTTCCTACAGTTTCGGATAATTTATGATTTAATTGGTTCCGCCTCGTAGCAGACGTGAACTCAGGGTGTCAGAAAGGGGAAACAGGAATGGTATGCATTTTCTTCTTTATAGCAACTCGAAGACTTTCTGCGTCTCTTCCCTTCGGACCCTTTCGAACCGATACACGTGGTGTCTGTTTTCTATCTCGAAGCAATGGGTACATTGGCAGTAGAAGGACGGAGCGCGGGCTTTTGTGAAAGTTTTCGTTGCACTTCTGCAAAACACGTGTGTTCCGAAAATGTGCTGGCTTCTTTTTACCTAAAGCCTCTTGGCTTGGTGGGAGTTAACTCATAATGGAACCAGAGAAGCTACTTGGGGGTAGCGGAAGTTGCTTGGAAAAAATCCTGTCAGTCAACTAGAAATCGCGTTGCAGAAATGTTCACAGCCCAGGAATACTACCGTATGTTCTGGGTCTACGCCCGGAACGACGGGAACGCAAGTGCTGCTGCGCGAGCATTCGCGCTAGAATATCCCAATATCGAAACACCAAGCGAGGATACGTTTCGTCGGTTAGCGTCGCGGCTTTAAAACGTAGGAACAACACGTTCCATAAAAAGTAAATAAAGTGATCAGTGTTAGTAGCCGTGCAGTGAAGTGAATATTTCGGTACGTTGACCTGGACGCACCTGACATTGCGACCCTTAACTTTGGGTAGTGTCGTATACCTGGGATCAGCTGTGCACTGGGCTCGTCCATCGATGACCAGGATCGGTTCAGTGACCCAGTGACACAAGTTTTCAAGTTGCAGGTGAATTTTCGACAAGGGTGAGTTTTAGTTACTTTAATGGTGATCATTCATTTTTAAATTTAACGCAAGCTATGGCTTATTTCCGGCGATAATTCTCCAAATTCTCGTACGAAAATATTTATTCGGGCTTTTTAAACAGACTTATTCGTTATCAGCAACAGTGCTGGCCGTTATTGAGTTACGGATTTTTATCACAATAACGAACTACGATCACTTTTCGTTAATTTCCTGTTACATTACCTTTTCGTGGATATGTTATTAACACAAGGAATTTTACGTATTCCTTATCCTCCCACTTCAAATAATTATTATTTTCGAATCTTCTAAAAAAAATGTGTATTCGTCTTTTTACGTTACACGCGATTTTCATCCATTTATCCTTTATTCATTATTCACTTTAAATGGCAAACAAACCATAGCAAAAGGTTCGATTTTTTGTTACGTCTTTTTCATTTGCCATTCTACGCAATTTCCTTCGATGCATGCCACCTTGCTTGTTCGTAGTCGCAGCGCGGCCCGGCGCGCGGCCACGCTAGCGCGGGACCTCCAGCGGAAGGCTCGCGCTCTGATTGGTCGGTGCTTTTTATTAATATCTCGTTAACGAAACCTCGGAGGGCATTTTCGCAAAGGAAAAAGTTGTTTGCAATCACCCCCCGAATCACCCCCTTCAAGGAACCGCAGCATTTTTGGGACACCCTGTATATTGCGGGAATTTTTTTATGGTTACGGTGTAACCAATAATATATTGGGGGAATTTTTTTTCGGTTACGGTATAACTATATGGAACTATAGGATATCTGGAACGCGAACTGTGGGTATTAGGAGCTGCGGCGCGCTGTTGAAAAGAGATAGTTGCACAGCGTGGAATGCTGTTTCACTCTTACACACACGACTATACCTGCATATACTCAAATTTAGTACAGGATAGGCACCCATTCAATGCCACTATCTTTCTTGGCCTGGCCAGTCCGGGGTTTTCCGTACCGTATTTGCATTCCAAATATTTTATAGTTAAATAGTTATACCGTAACCAAAAAAAATTATCCCAATATATATTGGTTTTACCGTAATCAAAATAAAATTCCCGCAATAGATATTGTTTATACCGTAACCAAAAAAAATTCTCGTCGACGATAATGGTTATTCGTAACCAAAAAAAAATCTGGTCATCGATAATGGTAATTCGTAACCGAAAACAATTTCCGTCATCAATAATGGTTATTCGTAACCGAAAACAATTTCCGTCGTCGATAATAATAATAATAATTTATTCACGGGAAAAGCCCATTAAGAACAAGGATACTTATAGTAAAGGATAATTACAGCAAATTACATAACAATGAAATAAATAAAAAATTAAAAAATTATTAGAAAAAAAAAATAATAATAATAAAATGATAAAATGAAAAAAAAAAGAAAGAAGCGCTAGTTGTGAACAGAGATTTCCTGGTAGGTAGATGGGGATTAAACTACGATTTCAAGAAATGCCTTCCGCAATAAGGACTCTCCGAGCACTAGTCCTGAAGCTAGAAAGAGTACCGGCAAAGAAATCAATGCCCTCGTAAAGCAGATTGGCGATGCCGCAGATTCTGTGGAAAGGGTCGGTGTGACCGACCCAGGAGGAGTAGCTCAGAGGCCTAAACAGAGGTGTTTGCCTGGTACAGCGAGTGGGAACGTTGAAGTTGATTAGCTCAATAACATTAGGGTTATCCACTTTCCCGTTCAGAATCCTATGTAGAAAGGATAGGTCTGAGATCCTCTTCCTGTGTTCTAGAGTCCGCACCCCGAATCTACTCATGATCGGCCCATAATCGTGGTCAAACCGAGCCATAGGCCGGCCCGCTTTGTACGCAAGATGGCGTAAGAAACGATGCTGGACCCTTTCGAGTTGTAGACTATACTTAGTCCATCGCGGTGTCCAGATGACTGACGCGTAATGGATATTTCACTCATTTAATACGCTGTAATGGATATTTCACCCTCGACTGCGTCGGCTGGACCCCAATTCGTTACGTTCGGCCCAGGATTCGTACTATTGCACGATGAGAAGAAGAACGACTACCCACAAGCTGAAATGTCACAGGGGCATGGGGGAATCGCCCGCTCGCTCCACCCTATCCCCTCCAAGAATTCCTACTTTTCGGTTCTTAGCGGCTGTCCATATCCGCGGATTGTCGCGATTGGTTTTGTTTACGTTCTTCGTCACGGGACGAACTGTGTTGGAGGGGATAGGTTGACGCGAGTGGACGATTCCCCTTGCCCCTGTGACATTTCAGCTTGTGGGTAGTCGTTCTTCTTCTCATCGTGCAATAGTACCTTTTTCCGAAAAAAGCCATAAAAATCGGGCGAGGCACTGCGAAGGGCCGTCCTCGCCACGGGGTACCAGGCCGCATCTCCTTGACGGGCGTTGCTCCAGAATTGTTGCCCTGTATCATTTGTGCAGTGTGTGACACCCGACTACCCTCCGCGTAATCGGTCTGCGCGAAGTGGGGCGCAAGTTCGATCATTGTCAGTACTCCTGCCCGAGAGGAATACGATTTACTTTAATTATAGCACCGGCAATACTCCTCGTGGAGAGACACAGGAAGAAAAGGGGTAGCCCGCTGTCGACGCGTGGTCATTTCGAGTATAAACACGAGCTTCAACATCAAAACCTAAAGCATGCGTTGACGTACACCGCGCGAGAGAAGGTGGGCATTGGGGAGGGGATATTGCCGTGAAGAGGGCCTCTTCAAGAGAGCAGCCGTTTGTGAGGGATGCAAATCCGATTGGTTCTAATGCAATCTGCTCCCAATGGTTGAAATTTAGTCTAGCAACTTTCACACCTCCTAACCTAACCAATCGAACTTGCACCTCTCCCAAAATAACCGGCCCTCCGAGCGTAGAAGCAAGTGCGAAATAAAAGTAACGGTGCGCTTCTCGATACCACAGATGTACCTACCTAAGTAGCATTTCTGACGGAAAAGAATTGTCCAGCCTTTGGGCCTGCGTAGACCTTTGGCAGGTAGGTATCTATTTCAACAGGCAAGGCCACCCGTGGCGCCAACAAGACCGCCCCCGGTCCTTGCTATTCCAGAGGGTTTTCTTCAAGTGAAAATCAGCAAATTTGCAAGCGCAATATCTCAAAAACCAGTGGAAATCAAGTGTATTCAATTAAGCTTATTGAATTCGTCTTGGAACGCACATTTGAAAAACCGAACTTGACCATCGTATCTTTTAAAATAATAATCGAAAAAAAAATCCGTCGCGGCTAATTAATCAGCCCCATCGAACCATTAATTTACATATTTTTTTTAAATTTTTTATCTCCAATACTTTAGGAGATATTCAGCTGTCCAGTCTTCCCGCGGACACCCTGTATTACATCAACTTGCCGCCCTCCCTCTAAAACCCTGGACACAAAGTTACAGAAAACCGCGAGGTTGGTGACGGTAGACCTGCACGGCATAAAGCCGTGTTGCTCCAAGGACAAGATACTATTGGTCAAGGCACTAATCTGCTTGGCCACAATGGCCTCGAAAAGTTTACCCATAATATTGAGCATCGAAATGGGCCTGTAGTTCTTAATGTCAGATCTCGCGCCGGCTTTATGGATCGGAGAGATGATGCTAGACTTCCAGGCGGAGGGGAAGCGTCCATCGGTCAGAGAACAGTTAAAAATTATCCAGAGCGGCCGTGACATAATAAATTTGCATTTCTTCAGAAAAATTAGAGGAATTCCATCATCGCCCGGCCCCTTGTTAATGCTTAGATCGTCAATTTCTGAATATATTTCGCTTATGCTGATGCTCATATCGGACATGTTAAGCGGCGACTTAGTGTTTTCATACGTGGTGTGGCTAGGACTAACTGCGGAGTAAACCGACTCAAAGGGCTTCGCAAACATGTCCGCGATCTCGGAATTGTCCGATGAGGTCACGCTATCAAGGCGCATAGATCCAGGAAGACCGTGTGTGCGACGCTTGGAATGAATAAATTTCCAAAAAACTTTAATCTTCTGCGGGATAAATGCCTCGGTGGATTCTATGTATCCCCGATAGCACGACTTGGTAAGGGACTTACATTTTGATCTGAGGTGACAAAAGGATAGATATTCATGCCAGTCATTGTTACTCTTGTACGCGAGATGGGCAGCTTTTTTAGCCTTCACGAGGTGGATTAAGTCGGAGCAGAACCAACTCGGGTATTTAGTGGAGTACCCTCTCGATAATGGGATGAAGGAATCAATCGCGTATAAAATGCGGCCATATAGGAAAGAGATAGCTTGATCGATCGACAAGCCATTTAAACTACTATCCCAATCCACAGAATTTAGGAACTCGATGATTCGAGGATAGTCCCCGTTGCTAAAGTTATACCTCCTGGACGTAGGACGGCAGGCAACCTGAGTAGCGCAGAGCTGGAGATTCGCGAGCAGGACAGGATGGTAAGGGTCGAGTGGTAAGAGAGGATCGGATGCAAGTGACAGAGTTATACCACTGAAGTTGCTAAAGACTAGATCCAGAAGGTGCCCCCGAGAATTGGGACAAGCGTTAATTTGCTAAAGGTTGTGGAAAGAGCAGGTTTCCTTCATTATGGAATGAGCTGACACCTCGTCACCAGACGCTGACAGCGATAGCGCAGCTTCATTGGAGGCAGGAGAAAAACCAGACCAGTTGCACCGGGGAAGATTGTAGTCTCCAAAAAGCATGATATTAGCACCCGGAAATTGACTGGTAACCTCATCAATACTCACGCAGTAATCAAAATAACTCGACGCTCTAGCCGCAGGAGGGATATAGACCGCTCCTAGTACGAGAGAGAGAGAGAGGCGAAGCATTAATCCTAACATAAACTTGTTCGACTCGATCGCAAGAAACATTAATATGGGAACACTGGAATGACCTCTTAACAGCGATCAACACCCCGCCTCCTCTAGAATAATCGAAAATGATTATTAGCGACCAACAAATAATTCGGTTGACAATAATGGTTATTAGTGACCAAAAAATATTTCCGTTGACAATAATGGTTATCAGTAACCAAAACAAATATATCTTAATATTTTTTAATCACATGATTTTTCGGAAAATTTATGCAGTATTTAATGAAGACTGACTTCCATTTAAATAAAAATTAACTTTTTCTCAATAATTTTTTTCGAAAAAATTTAAAAAATAACTGTTATTTCTGGTCTCTGCTCGAAAGTGAATCAATTTGTTTGTTAAATGCTTTGATATGCTGTAAGGAAATTAATTCGGTTTGCTCGAGAAATCACAATAAATTTAGATTCATTTTCCACGTAGCCTACATGCTTGAACCCAAAAGTCAAAAAGAAAAATCAGCAAGTGGTTTGAAGTTTTCATTTTAATGTATTACTTTTATACTTAGGAGTTCATTTGCAAGTTACTGTCACAATGAGTCACTAAACATCGTTGTGCGTGCCGACTCATTGTCAGATAAGAGGTCGACGCGCCCGTTCTAGGTAGGACTAGCCGACCGTATCCTTCGTTACCAGGCTTATTCGAATACAACCTGTAAACATAATCGTCAGACTTAAAAAATGGGTCAACTATATTGTTTATTACCATCAATGGCTTCAGTGACCACTCGTGTTCACCTTCATACTTTTATTTATCATGTATCACCTACAATGTGTGCCCCTTGACTCTCGGACGCCAATTGCTCTCGCACAGTGAAAAAGCTGGCCGGAGTGCGGTGCTGGGTGAGGGGCTAGGTCTTTCAATATGTGAAGCGGTTGGTGTCCGAGAATCAAGAGAACACAGTGTACTCATGGTAAGTATAGAATGGTGCAATTTCTCTTCCAAGGGGTGTTCGAAGTGGCCTTCGTTAGCTTTAACACAGTCCTTACAACGGCGATTGTGCGATTCGACCAGTCTAGACCTATTCCGTTGTAATCCTATAGTCGTGTGATATTTATGATCCAGAATCACCACTAGAATCGACTGGCTCCTTTTGTACGAGCGTTCGGGAACATTTTGTATAACCTATACATATCGAGCCCTAACCGCCAAATTAGTGTAAACAACATTTTTTTCGATTTTTGCGTTCTTGGTGCAAAACGACGCCCCTGTGTACCGCGCATCAGCTCGCAAAATTTTACGACGCAAAAATGAACCGTTACTTAGAAACAGAGAGAACAAATTTGCCGTACGATAGTGGTGCCTTGCAGCGTGACAGCGAAAATACCTTCTGTAAAATTTACTTTTTGGCGCTTGCACTAATCTGGCGGTATACATGGTCAGCCGGAACAAATTTTCGGCCCGTCGCGCTGGGTAGATGCACCGCTGAACAAAATACTTGGCCACCCCACTTCTGCCCGAAGGCTCGAAAGATGCGCTACGAAAAACGGCATTCCAAACTATGACACGAGGTTCTGCGGAGCGCACCACAGCGCCAAGCTAACGTGGCCATTCTGTCAGTAATCGACTCGTTTGAATTTCTGACTCCTCATCTAACTAAGTTTCTTCGACCTTTACAGTGATAATAATGCTAATGCGAATAGAATATTATTAACAATGTTCATAAACTACAAATAGCTCCACAGAATGCCTTTTCCAGCACGTTTAAGATTCTTCTGATGAAAATGAGTGTAAACTCGATCTCATTCGATCTGTCTTTAATTATTATGGCACACAACTGGTCTACGAAATTCAGAAGTGATTCGAATTACGTAGGTATGTATAATTAAAACTAACCCGAATAAGATTGTACTTGGACACTTGGACACTTGTATTGGCACGTGTTCAAAGTGCGGTGTGAGCTGGACAAAAGTTTCCCGTCAGAAGCGACTGCTGGGAGAGGCCTGACCTTGGAGGGGCCATTTTCAAAACCTTGTGCCAGTCAAAGTGATAATACGGGCACATACAGCGAAAATGTATACAAGGTATTAAAATCGATTTCTAACCGATGGCAACATCGCTTCCGTTGCTTGGAGGTCGTGAAATCGATCGCCAATGCCACACGCGTCGAGGGACAAGGAAGCCTGTTTCCTTCAGGGAGCCAGAGAGTGAGAAGCGTCGCGAGAATGCTTTGGTCTAAATGTCCAACCTAATGTGAAAACCCCAAAAATGATGGAATCTGGCGATGTATTTATTTTCGATTCGGTCGCTACAATCATACTGCCATGGTTGTCCTTAACCCACTGCGCTTTGTACTAACGGGAGTGTCAAGTGCGGGATGGGAGCCGATCCGAGAAAGAGGGAAGATAAGCGGTGAACCTACAGGATGATCCCACATGCCATGTAAATCGGACTATTCGTAAGGAAGTTAGCTTGAAATTATGGAAATAAATTTTTCATACAATTTCCTTAATTATGGTTCGAATTACGTCGTTTTCGGGGCCATTTTCACCGGGAAGACATAACGAATTGATTGACGCTACTCTCGCAGAGAACTAATGAGAAATGCAGAACCTGAGATTCGTCACTTCTTAGTGCGCAACATCGCATGGCCCCCCCCTGGTGTCGGGTGTCGAAGGCCCCGAAACTCAGCGAGGCGCGTTATTGCCGGCGACATTGCCTTTGAGAACTCTAGCGAGAGAATTACCCTATATCTCTGTCTTACAACCGGCTATACGTAGATGCATTAGTGCATGCCATTGAACTTACCCGTGCACAACATATATACATGCATACATAGGTTCACCGCTCATTTTCCATTTCCCTCGGACCGCTGTCACCTCTACTTCTTTGCCCAGTAGTTCACACTCCAGTTACTATAGAGCTCAATGTCTTAAGGGGGTAGACACGGGTAAAACAGCGCTCTGTAATCGACACAAATTGGCCCGAAATATGGGTTTTATAGGATACGTTGTTTGTCTTTATATGAGCACATTTGGGGCTGGGTGAGGTCTCATTCGAAAGAGGAAGGTTCAGTGCAGCGCGCTCTGGTCATGGTTCGACGAGATTGTGTTATTATCTAATAATATGAGTGTACAAAGTAGAGCAAACGTTGAAAAAAAAAGTGTTTTATGACTCAAACGATGACCAAAGCGCGGTGTATCGAGTCTTCCTCTTTCGAATGAGACCTCACCCAGCCCAAAATGTGCTCATATAAGGACAAACAACGTATCCGCGTGACTGCATTCCCAAATACGATTTCCGCCATATTGGCGATAAGCAGAGCAAGTCACGTGACAAATTTAGTTCAGCTAGTGGATACGAGATGGCGCCTACTCGGGAGGACTGCCAGCGTGGAATAATAGCAAAATTGAAGCGTTAGCTGGATACATGTGCCACAGTAAAAGCGTGATGCAATCAATGTATACATTTTCGTACGATTAGAGGTTAGGTTATATGCATTTTAGGCATACATTTACTAGGAACTGCTGGGAACTGTATACATTTACTAAATTAACGCCTTTACCGTGACACATACATCACTTGAAATCGCTGTCGAATTTATGTTATAATTATATGGCCACATTATTTAAAGTAAAAAAAGAGAGATTGGAACATTTTTACTAATACTGGAAATACTGATTTACTGATATATTTCAGAATGTGGAAGTTACAGCACTTATTTATAATTATTGCTTTTATTATTACTCTTTTTTATTCTTCTGACTATTGTATAAAACATGTAATAAGGAAAAGTCTCCAAACCGGTCAACAGTTGACTCCCTGATTTTTTTGTAATTCTTTACGGTCCAATGCAGAGATGGGCATTATTTAAATAAAAGGATATACTTCCGAATGGCCCCAGTGGCTGATCGACACGAGGTTTGGGGGAGGGGTGTGTACCCTAAATCTAAAATTCTATATAGGTTCGGGTATTGATTAGTTTCCATTGTTTATTCGAAGGTTTTTCATCTTGGGCTTCAAATAATTTTTCTTCTTTCATTATATCTTTATCCTAAGGTCGTATTCAGATATATTGGCCGGTCTGACGATCGCGGATTTGTCAGTTGGAGTTGCTGGGCCCCCGAAGGGTATGGCGGGGTAACGGGAATGCTGCTCGTGTGGCTGTTATTTATTCTTAGCGTAATAGTTGTGTGCGTTACGAACTTAGAGCATATATACTTACTTGGAGGTCTCATCGAAAGCTTGAAACTGTCGCCAACATGGTGCGAGAGAGAAAGACATCGTGCGAACTGGTGCGAGAGAGTGAAGTATAGATTCTCTCGCTCGCACGATGTCTTTCTCTCTCGCACGATGTTGGTCGGCAATTGGATCCACAGGAGACAAGAGGTCATGAGACCTCCATGTATACCTACTATATGCTCTAAGATTACGAAGTTATGCGTAGACCAATATGAGATGAAGCTATCGAGAAAGAATGAATGTTCTGACCATAAAACTTCTGAATTTTTCGGAGCTAACGCACACCTATTCTGATGTTTGTATTTCTACGCTCAGAACTCGGTTGGCCTACACGTCAGGTGCTTGGCGCAATCTCTACCACTTCTGGCCCACTCTTGTTCTACGAAGGCGAGAGCGAGTCAGAAAACGTTGAGAAAAGGAGCACCGAGGCAGGACAGCGGTATGGTGGGAGAATACTCCTCACGAAACTCACCGGCCAATATATGTATCTGAATACGACCTTAGAAGCTCGAATGCCAACGAAAACCTTTGTGGCCTTTAAGTAATTAAAATGTACAATGAATTGTCTACGTTTACTCTACCAGCAGACCTTCCGTTTAAATATTTACAAGTACAACGCAACAGCAAGGAATTTATTTCCTTATTCAGAATAGAATACGGATATAGCAAACAGCTCCCTCTCGCGTTCACCGGGCAGTCGTCGATCTATCGGTATTACCATTTCTGTGCAGAAAAAACCTGCTGTAATACCGACCTGCCGAATCGGCCAGGTCACGTGACGTGTCTACCCCCTTAACCCTCGTGTAGACCGGGCAACAATCGCTCGGACACAAGTTGCCAACACCGTTAGCCACTTGTATCCGAAGAACTGGATACAAGTTGACGGTGACAGAGCCACATCGCTCGAGCGTCTAGCGGCATAACATGAAAGGATGTCGCTTGTATCCGAGTTTCCCGTTTCAGATGCGAAACATCGCTGAGACTGTGGATACGGACTATGTGTTTCTTGGGGACTTTGGAAAAATCAGCATGCATATTAATTTGGTAATAATAACAACCTGATAATGCTCAGATGATAATCGTGCTATGCACGGGGTTCCACCCCTAATGAAACGATATCTAGAAGAGAACGGGACACAGGCCGTGCGAGCGAAGTACCTTTCTTGCCCCCGTGCCGTCCCGCTAGACATATTCTCAGCAGCGCACAGTATAGTGCCTATACGAGCTATAGTGACTCACTCAGCGGGGTCTTACCCGACACCCTGCTGAGTACTAGCCGCTAAACGTGCCCTTACTACCCCTTGCAGGACTGTATTTAGAGAAGACCAGCACAACACCGGGGCCCTAAGACCCCGGTTTTATCCTGGTTTTAGGGCCTTAAGGCCCCGGTTTTGTCTGGGTTTTAGGGCCCTAAGGCCCCGGTTATGTCTTGGTTTTAGGGCCCTAAGGCCCCGGTTTTGTCCTGGTTTTAGGGCCGTAGGGCCCCGGTTTTGTCCTGGTCTTAGGGCCTTAGGCCTCCGGTTTTGTCCTGGTCTTCTCTAAATACAGTCCTGCAAGTGGTAGTAGGGGGACACGTTTAGAGGCCAGTACCCAGTAGGGTGTCGGGTAAGACCCCGCTGAGTGACTTCACACCTAAGTCACTATAGCTCGTATAAGCACTATATCTTCAGATTGCCTCCTTGGGCCCATTGCAGCAGGCCCTTCTGCCAATAACATTTTCCTTCAGATGACCCTGAGTCTCTGGTTTCTTCGTCAACACGTGCCCACTTTCTGCGTCCTTAGTGGAGCCTCCAAAACGCTACCCCATTATCCCAGGCTCACATCCGCTTACACTAACTCGTAAGAAATTTATCATTCATTTATCGTTTGATTATCTATATATCTTCTTACTTTTTTTTGTGAATAAATTGTTATATTGACCGCTTTTACTCAGTTTTCCCATACTATTGGAACGCCACCTACCTGCTACTTGCACGCTAGACTGATCCCCGATCGGGCGTCTGTTGTACAAATTACTAGATCAGAGTTATTTGTGTTGACCAGAGGGTTATTGATACACAAAAGTAAAGCTTGGCTTTTATTTAATACAGTGGAGAAAGTATTTAAGGTTATGATAGCGTTCGGCGCGTGCACAGCTAGTAGTACTGAATACAACCACGCACGGTGGTAACGTCGACGTACGTAACTAGCCATAGACCACGGAAAGCAATAGATTGGAGAGTGCAATCCCGGAACAATAATTTGCATAATGTTCATTGTATAATTACTATAGTACAGCGCATGTACGTTAATTATCATTATCGACTGTGTGCTAATGCAAATAATGTAAATACATGAGGTTACAGAAAAAAATTAACAATTCATGTATTTATGAAGATATAAAATTCTTGTCTTTTTCAATACACTAACACTTCGACTAGAGCAGGGTTTTGAAAATTGCCCTTTAAAACCATCAAACATTTTCGAGCAGTCGTTTCTGCCGAGAAAGTTTTGTCCACCTCGCCCCGCACTTTGATCACATGCCGACGCTCATGAAAATTTACACTTATGTATTGTCTGTTTAGCTTCGTGAAAGTACTACAAATAGATAAGCGAGATTTTTCTGATGAAAATGATTGGAAATAAGACTTTATTCGGTCTATTTTGAATTAAACGTACACGATTCGAATTACTTCTGAATTACGTAAACTAGTTGTGTAGGTATAATTAAAAGTAGTTCGAATGAGGTCGAGTTTAGACTCGTTTTTATCCGGAGAATGCCACCAAATCATTGATATTGATGTTTAATGAAAAATATAAAAATTTTAACTTTCGTTAGAGGTTGACCCATCCGCGCGCAAGCTTTATCGCTTTTCACTGCATGCGAGCTTGGTGTCCCTGAGCCGGTGAAGTATTATACAAAGCGAACTCCGAGCTTCGTTTGCGTCATAGTAAACATTCGGCGACTTTCGGACAATGCTTCTAACACTTTTCGAAAGCTATTGGCATGAAATCACACCAAAAACACGATAAAAAATTCCAGGACGTGAAAACACGCCGACGCCAGTCGTATAATATATTTTGCCTACTTAGAGGCAGGTGAAAAATATTATTATTCTTTTATTTACTTAGAAAATTTTTATTTTGAACTGTGTACATGAAGCTATATTTCATATTTTACACTGTGTATGTTGTACAGCTGAAAAAATATTTCTAAAATTTTAACGTGTGATGCCGACCGGCCGCTGAGGCTATTCGTAAGAGGATCAAGTATGTAAAACAACCCAGGGGGTCAGACTTCCAAATCTTTAATGCCACTCCTTGCGATGCTCGCGGCATACTGTCCTAAAGGCGCATGTCCATTTGAAAATAAAACTCGCACGAGCAGCTCCCGAGAGTATTCTTTGCAAGTGGACACTGTGTCTGAGGGTAACTATCAGAGAGCGTTATTCAACTGGGAGACAGCGCCGGACTATCACGCACAGCGGTCCGGATTCGTGAAAAGGTGAACTAAATTCAATTTTTCAACCTCTATGGAAATCCTTGATAGTTTAGCTATAGGTTCTTAGATCTATAGACTAAGTTTCGACATGGGTAAGAGTTGCCATAAGTCACCCAAAATTGTTTGGAAAAAGTTGGAAATGGAGAAAAATGCGTGTTTCGGAACGATCACATTTTCTCTGAAATTGGCGTACTTTGCCTCACTATATTTTACTATGGATAAGAGTTGACTTAAATGTAACTATGCAACGTTATAGAGTGTCTTTTCACCTATGAATACATGTAATATGAAAAGGGTATACGTATTACAACCCTTTGAAAAATACGCTTTCGTGAATCTCTATTTTATTCGATTTTTTCCGCTTTTCTTACGTTTACAAAACGTTATTCACGCTTATGCCTTTACTGGCTTCCAGTGACTTGAACCAGTAAACTTGACTAATGTGAACCTGTCATTCACTTGACTTGAAATATCTTTTTAACTTTCTTTCAAGTTTTCTTTGCCTGCAAAGTTTCAAGGCAATTGGATTGGCGGTTATAACCTGACTGTAAGCTGTCAAAATTTGAAGTAGATTGCATAGTGAAGGTAGCGTTTGACGAACGAAACATGTGTTAGTTTCGTTTTGGCTGAAGGTGTGCGTGTAACGCGTATACCAGCCGGCTTACCATCGTGACTCTTGTACACACGTTCACACTATTCAAGTTGTATTTCAAGGCAAGAAAAGTTGGAACACTCTCTACTTCGCTTGAAACTTGAAAGGATATTTCAAGTGAAGTGAATAACAGGTTCACATTATCAAATTTAATGATTTCTAGCGACTTGAAGTTAGTAAACTTGACTAATGTTAACGAATATTTCGCGTAAAACTTGAAAGAAAGTTAAAAAGATATTTCAAGTCAAGTGAATGACAGGTTCGCATTAGTCAAGTTTACTGCTTCCAGTCACTTGAAGCCAGTAAACTTGACTAATCTGAACGAGGCATTAGTCACGATGCATTTTGCATGAGAGTATTAGAAGAGTGTTAGAACCTACATAAGAGGGCTGGATCCATTGCGTACCAATTATTTGACCTAATCATCAATTCTATGCAAGCGAAAAAATGTATGCTGCAGAAATATTAAAAAAAACAAGTGTAAAAAGTTAAATAGTGATGGCCGTCTACGTTTTACATAATGGACATTTGACCGAGAGTATAAAAGTTTTTTATAAGTGTAATTCGTTATCCTAGAAAAAAATAATACCAGAATCAGATTCTGCAGCTAAAAAAAACCCTAAAACCGTTCCATTTATGAAGGAATAACGTATAAATAACAGTGTTGTGAATTTAGTTCACCCTTTTACGAATCCGGAACATTGTGCGGCGTCGCTCTTCGCTTTGCTCGCAAGCAATCGAGAGCGCTCTTGCCCGCCCCAGCTTAGTTGTGCAGGCCTGGCATACAAGCACAAGTAGAAGTCTACTTGTCCATTCGTAGCCACGAGTCGTCTATTCGGCTTGCCAAATACAAAAAGAGTAGTGGGGATAGCGATGATCACAAGGAGACCCGATCACTGTTCAAGACCGCACGTACCGCCTGAAGATAGGCCTGTTCGCTTGATGTCGACACTAGGGTAAGCGTGGGTATTACTGCGGATGCCCCGATTACTGCGGATATATTAAAACAGATCATATTTAATGTTGGAAAGCACATAATCTCTTGAAAATTTTGGATAAAATTATTTTAAACTCTATTACAGATAATTATTAATAAATATGTACAGCAAACTTATTATTAATTCTTTTATCGTAGTTTGAAATTCCTCAAGGCGAAACTTCGGTCGACTCCCTATATGGCGGTCATGAACACCTACTTGAAAAACATTTATATTTTTGTTATTAACAGTAATATGTACATGTAATGCAGCGTTATCGCTGGATAGAGTAAGAGTTATTTTTTTCAGAAAAACAGTAAATCAGTCATCTATATTTTAGTTTTAATTTTTATTTCTCATCGCAGTATTAGGCGCAGTACTTTACGCTACGTGCATGTATTACTGCGGACTGACGACTGCGTAACCTAACCTTTTCTCCGACCGTACGTCAACCTAACCTCCAAAGTGAGCCGCGGTGCGTGAGTGGCAGTTACAACTCTGTAAAGATTCCAAGAAAAGATAAAAGCGAAAAGAGTATTAAAAAAATAACAGAAAAGTCAATAGGCTTTGTTATAATAGTACAGTATTCCCTCGCTGAGGGCTCGCTGGTCGGGACCGGCGTTGAGCCCGTATCGTGAACGGAGCCCTAATTGCCTAATTCCGAGTGTTCGTTTCTCGCTTCTTTCTGGCCGAAGGGGGGAGCGAGATGGAACGCTTTGCGTGCGCGACGAGCGCGAGCGCTGAGATGAAATCGTGACTGCTCGACGCATGCGCACCACGGTCAGATAGGCACGGCACGAGCCTTTTTTGCGCCTTAGGTTAGTGTTGTCCAATTGAGCCCTTTATTATAATATATTTATTTGAGATTATTGATGACCCTACTCTGAAGTTTTATTCGTAGTGTAAAACAGTTGCAGTACAATTTGTTGTATTTCATTTAAAAGTTTATTTTCAACAATGCCAACAATGAAAAGACCATTTTGCGCCTATTGTCAACCTTGCGCCCTAGGCAGTTGCCTAATTTTTCACAGTAAGGTCATAAATAATCTCAAATAAATGTAATATAATAAAGGGCGCAATTTGACAAGTTCCCCTAGGGCGCAAAGAAGACTTGAGCCGGGCCTGCGTCAAGGTTTTGCAGAAGCTGTTTTCGTGTCCACGTTGACTGCTCACGACCATCGCGCACGCCCGTCGCGCATGCAAAGGACGGAGTGTCATGCGTCAGAAGGAGAGAGCGAGACAAAACGTCAACGCGTCGTCTGCTCCTAGCGTCCTCACTCGCTCTCGTTCCATCTCGCTCTCACCTTCGCCGGACAAGAGTGAGACAGAACTGGTGGGGATAGCGAAAAGTCCACATCGTGTACGCCAAATCGAGCCCTCAGCGAGGGAGTACTGTATTTCGCCTAACATCAGTCCGCAGTAATACACGCACAGTAATTGGTGTTTCGTTAGTAACTGGCACGCATGCCCGCAGTAACTCCTGCAATGACATTGATGTTTCAATCTCTGTGTTTTTAATTAACTGTGCCTATTACCCCGTCCTCACATTTTTTATGGAATTATTAAGGTCCCAACTTTCTTTTAAAAAAAGAATGAGGGATTTCCATTCATTTGAGCGCTTTGCCGAACGTTCTAAAGTTAACCTATCTTAAAAGTCCGCAATAATACCCACACTTACCCTAATGATGGTTTAAATTTTTCTATTTTCTATTAGATGTTCGCGAGAGGACTACTAAATCAAATATAACCTGCATGGACTTGATTAGAGACCAAAGATAAGAATTATTTTTAAAATTTTTCGAAAAAATCATAGAGAGAAGGTTAATTTTTATTAAAATGAAAGGTAGTCATTATTGAATTTGGCAGAAATTTTTCGAAAAATGAAGTCATTAAAAAATATTGAGATTCATCTGTTTTGGTTATGAATAATCATTATCAATAACTAAAAAAATTTGGTTACTAGTGTTTTTATTAATTAAAACAGAGTTGACTAACTCGATCGCAGTCGAAAAGAGAAGGAAAGAAGGAGGAATTCGATTTATTTAATAGAAAACGTAGAAATTAAAATTACCATTACTAGATGACCCATTGGCGATTCGGCTGTCCCCCGAACGAGGGCTCCCCGAAGCAGCAAAGTACAAAGCGAACTCCGAATTCGGTTTGATTTCAAAGCAATCATTTCAGGGCTCTCAGACAATAGTTTTATGCTTTCCGGAAAATATGAACGTGACAATATGTCACGGTCATGCAGGGGATGAAATTCCCTCGGTGCGAAAACATTCCGGCGCCACTCAAAGCGTAAATGAAAGTTGAATCAGATGTTTTCTACGTGCGAATAAATATGTCGATCCAAGCCGTATTTTATTCCGGATAAAAATACAGGAAATGATAGAATGAAGCCGAACTCCTCTCGAGGTATGTGGAGGAGGCATTTGAACTGCAGTTGTTCGCCACGTGAAACTTTGAAAGTCTAGCCGCCCCAGCAGTCCGTGTCTCTCGGTACGCGCTTAAAATCTGCAAGCGATGCTGCAGTACGTTCGTGCTACTTTTACTTATATCTGCTTCCTTGGGTGTCTCAAACGTTTGTTCCATGTATATGCAGTTACCTCTATGCCTTCGTACTCTCGCTAAATCGAAAAACTTTGCCACTCGACGCTCAAGTCAACAGTGGAACGAATCGAAATAAAATGATAGTTGTAGACTCGGGCTGGGATTAGGGCCAGGTGGTTGAAGTACTTCTGGCTGATAACAGCCGCAACTGCGTCTACGCGGGAAAAACGGAGACGTACATACGTAGATAGGTGCACGCCCCGACATCGCACAGTGGGGAAATTTTGCGATTTTATGGCCAAAACCCCAAAAATAAATTTTTGAATTCGACAAAATAAATGCAAATGTCAATTGAAGAAATAATTTGGGCATCAAATGCCTCCAATTTTACTGCTAAATGTTTTAATCAGGGACTTAATACCGGTATAATGCTCATACCGGTATTTCGCCAATACAGCTATACCGAAACCGATATCATACCGAAAAAGATAAATACCGAAACCGATATCATACCGAAAAAGATAAATACCGAAAACAATCGGTTTTCGGAATTACCGGTAACCGAAATAAATACCGGTATTTTTTCGGTACTCTTCTCGGTGAACACCGAAACCTACCATGTTACTGAAAAGAATACCGAAAAAATACCGGTATTTATTTCGGTTACCGGTAACCTTTTGTTTTCGGTATTTATCTATTTCGGTATGATATCGGTTTATGAGCGTTATACCGGTATTGAGTCTCAGACGAAGATACAACCAAAAAATACCGGTATAATACCGGTATTTTACGTACCGGTAGGAGTCCCTGGTTTTAATACAAAGCTCGTATAGACTCGCAAATGTTTATGTTCATGTGAGGTTAGTCCGATCGCGAAGAATTATTCCAGATTTTCAGGTTGCTTCAAACACTTATATTGTGTTATCTAAAGTTCAGAAAATAATTTGAAGGCATGGATTCCATTCCTGGTGGTGCGTAAGATATCTTTTTGTCCCCAAAATAATTATGTTTCGGTTCTTAATACGTAATTTATACCATTTTTAAAGTAGTGTTTTAGAAATAACCTTTTCATATAAGAATCAATTTTCAATACATAAAATAGTTATAAAACTCATAATATCCCGCAATGATTTATCATTCCTATTTTACGTTGAACTTTTTTGATTCTATAAATGCAATTATTAATTGCTAATAGTAGCTAATCTTGTAATTATATGCATTTTTTTAAACACGATGCTGTGTGTCTTGTATAACATATGACATAACTGTGACCAAGAGACTGTTTCACATGTTATTCATTACAAACCTTTTTATTATTTTTTAAACGATTTTATTCAGCTTCGATCCTCTGTCTGATTGTTTGTATTATGTATGTTTGTTTGTTTCATTTTAGCATCTTGTCAAAATGAAATAATACTGACGAAAAAAGAATTATTTACAACAGTACACATTTATTTGAAACAGAATATTCGCGAGCAAGTGCGACAGTTAGAAAAAAAATTAAAGGCAAATAATAATCGCGAAGTTTCCATTCACTCCGGCGCATTTTCGAACTTATCAAAATTATTTTATAAATTCACGAAATCTACAGCCAGATTACCTGCTGATAAAGCTCTTTCAGTAATAGTAGAAGCAAAATTATCTAGGCATCAGTACAATGCGATCGGAGCCTCAATGAAGGAAATCAACTGTGATCTGTATCCAGATTATGAGACAGTTCGGGAAGCCAAAATTCGTTGTTATCCACCACGTTCACAAATAATAATAACCGAACATAGTGCTGAAGTTTTGGCTTTTATTATCGTCAGATCCAGTAATTAGTAATTTTAGAAAACTTCCCGATAAAAAATTAAAAGGTTTGTCGTCAGAAGCGATAACCCTTCTTCGATGCCCTGATGTACCATAGGTTTAAGTGTATAAATATAAATAATAAAAAAATCTTTATCGTTCGTAATGTTTGTAAGTGTTGTTTTTCGGATAATTTAGTTTCTCATATATCAAAACGTAAAAGTGCCAAATTTTATATATTAAAAATAAGTTTCGAGGTTTTGACCACGAAAATGGATATAGTTCTTCAATTGGTATTTGCATTTATTTTGTCGAATTCAAAAATTTCATTTTTGGGGTTTTGGCCATAAAATCGCAAAATTTCCCCACTGTGCATCGTTGGAAGAGATTGCTGCAACTTACAGTAGTTCGTCAAAGTTATGAGTTGCGTTTCTTTCCATACAAAAAATTCTCGATATACAGAACAGAGTTTCTTTTCGGTAGAGGAGAATTTTTATACCCTCTAAGCAGGGTGATCCCCCTTGGAAATGCATGCCGTCTTCAAAGCGAGGAGCCGATGGCTGACGACGACGATGACTCGTATACTACTACTGAACATTTTTTCTCGATATTTTTGGATCTACTCTTAGGAAAATATTTTTAACATATTAATGAGATGTCCCTTCCTGTGAGCCAGGGCCGCGAGCAGCGCGAGAGGCCGGCAGGAGGGTGCATTTCACCCTGTTAGGTTGTTAGAGGCGCGGGCGTACCTGATACAAAGTCAGAGCGCTGCTAGGATTATGGTAAACGTGGACGAACCTGATGTAAAATCAGGGAGCCTCAAGAAATGGAATCACGTGCGGACGAACCTGATGCGGAATCGGGGAATCGCAGGA
This sequence comes from Andrena praecox, assembly GCA_963932275.1. Lineage (NCBI taxonomy): Eukaryota > Metazoa > Arthropoda > Insecta > Hymenoptera > Andrenidae > Andrena > Andrena praecox. The sequence continues at coordinate 42,145,702 of OZ010731.1, forward strand.
AATGTTAATCAGACCCCGTAACTCTAAATTAAAAGTTTGATACAACTCGAGCTGTAAAGTTATATTGGTGGATAGATTCGACTATGGTCATAAGGATTACCAGATAAAATAATAACTATTCTGTTTATTGTAAAATCAATCTTCTAAATACAAATGTAGGTATTGGGAAACCAAGTGGAGGCGTGGCTTAGATTTCAGCGCTGCGGTGGTAAGTTGGCAAACTATTGACAGTAGGCTGGATCCCACCAAACATTCCGAATAAGTATTTATTAATCGAATAAGTAAAAATTTAGTGCTCCAAAAAATTTAAAAACACTCGTTTTTCACAACATGTCTATATAAACACTGATAATCACATGGAGCTCGACGGATTTCAGCCTACTCTGAGTAGTTCAATTTTTTGTCAGTAGTTGGCGTATCGGAATTCTTGGTTTCCCAATAGTGTCGCGATCAATAATTGAAAGATTAAATTACCAATTATTACACGGTGTTGACACACTGGCCAATGCGGGGTCTAAAAGTAGTTAAAGGAAATTGCCAAATAGAATTTTAACCGAACTTGCAAGTTCTACAGGGTTAACTGTAGGAAACTTTAGCCCGATCTCAGTGGATGCAATCAACTCTTAACGAATCTAATACAACGTGACTCTACGCGTAACTGTACAATTCTGAACCAGCAAGGGTTGAAACCGGAGTGTATATTGGGATTTGACATGGGGGCGTGGCCCAACCAAGATGGCGCCGATAAGGTTACAACTTACACGTGTTGTATATGCGGTGATAGGTGTTTTTTTTTTTGGATAAAATATGTTAATTTCTAGGCAAAGCATTTATGATTGTGCAGGTGCAAATCCTACCTAAACAAATTTCATAGAAGGCGAACGGGTCAGGTCGTCAGTTTTCCCGCACTTTGCTTACAAACTTCCCAACTGAAAGGAAAACCACACGACATTACTGTAAAAGTGTCCAGAAATGTTCTGTTGTTTCTGTTTATTCGCGTAAAGCAGGCTTAGGGGAGAAATGTAAGCACATAATAACCACTTTGCTGTACTGTTATCGACTAGTTCATAACCTCAAATTAGCAGTGATACTGATAGTGAACACACTTTCATAGATGGAGTAACTTCACATATTTTTAATTTCAAGTTTCTATGCTTTTAAGTCAGGCCTGCACAGCTAGGCTGTGGCGGGCAAGAGCGCTCTCGATTGCTCGTGAGCAAAGCGAAGAGCGACGCCGTGAGCAGTTCCCCCACCCTGTGGCCACTAGCTGGCGTAGTATGCGTGTAAACTGTAAGGTGGGTTGCTAACGTTCAGCGGCACTCTCGGCCAGCAGAACGTATTGAATCGAAATGGGGTGAAATGCAACCAGTCATTGAGACGTCGACAGCTACCTTTCTTTTTGAAAAATATTGTAATTTTTAGATATCTTACCGTTACAAGGAAACAACAGCATTTTGTCGCATTTATATACATATAGGGTAAAGGACCTAATTACTGACACCTAACCAATTACTGTCACCTTAAGCTATTTTACTTAAAATAACGAATAAATAAACTATAGTATATAATCTATAGTATACATTATAGGTTGAATTACATAATTATTTTTGTGCACGACTTTACAACGTTTATTTATTCGTTATTTTAAGTAAAATAGCTTAAGGTGACAGTAATTGGTCACATATGTATGATATATGTTTATTATATATAATTATTACCCCTATGTACTCCTTTCTTTAAAAAAATATTGTCAAATAATAATTCTATACGTGGTGTATGTAAAAAACGTTCAAGAAATAGCAAAACAAATTTCTGTACACATCCAGTTTCTCGCTACACATACATCTGAGCAAAGCTGGTTGCTAGCTTTAATGGGACTCAGACTCCCCACTCACGAACACTCCCCACCACGGCACTGTTGCTCATGAAGGCGTGGTTTAGCGCTTACGACGCTCTTTCCTCACGCTGTCGAAAATTTTTGCCCGGCGGGCATTCAGCTGTTCAGGACTGCTTTAAGTGATCCATTTTCTCAAAATTGCCAATTTCATTTTCCCTGTATACGAAGCGTTCATTTGGCTTTAGAAAACAATGAAACCGCATATTCAACTTTTTATTTGCTCTACTCTCACATCCTCTCACTGCACATTTAATTCTGTTTTTGGATTTAGAACGTGGAGAAAAAGTTCCGACCTCCATATTAATAAACAATATAAAAAGTAGGAAACTTTAGCTTTGTATAAACACAAAAACAACGAACTCCAATACAAAGGCACAAGAACGGCCGAGGACTGATGTACTCTCTACGAGCGCTTCTACTTTTCACCACCAGATGTCATGGTGACGGATGTCAGATCCCAATATAGTTTGCGGACGAGTGGGGGATTCACTAAAAATTTCCATATAAGGAGATCTTTAGAAGCCATTGAGTCATGCTCCTTTTTCTATTTGCCATCCAGCTGGTTGAGATCATGCTCCCCACATTATTTGAGATATAACAGAAGGGCTTATAGGGCGATTTCCTTTCCCCGACGCGAGCTCAAAAATGATTTGAGAGAGAGAGAGAGAGAGAGAGAGAGAGAGAGAGAGAAAGAGCAGAAAATATTCTCTGTACATAAAAAGTATATTAAATAAATTTTTATCATTTGAGTGGTTGTAAGTATTGAATTTGTAATTTTACCCTATACTATAAGGGCGCGGGGGGAAACATGGTTCCATTTAAAGAAACATTGATGACCTTAAAATTACATAAAAAAATGACCATTAGAAAAAAGTTTCATCAATCGTTACAGGTGCCCCATAAAATAGTGTAACTTTGTCCTAAGGAGTTTTTTCATGCGACCATAAATAACGGAGATATTTAAGTGTTTCCATTTAAATGCCCCACCCTGTATATGTATAATGTTCCGAATATCAGAGAATTTAAGCAGATTCTGCATTATGTAATAAAAGTTTCCGTGGTTTTTATGATTAGGAATGCATTTTTTATGGATTTCATAAAATGAGAATCTAGCACAGTTCCCTCGCACGTAGAGTACCTACCCATTCGTCAAACTCCCGGAACTTTCATTCTATTCAGGTCTGGAACCTCTAACTCTCGACATACCTCTACATTTTTTCGGTTCAATGAAAGTGGGAATTCCATAGTGGCAAAAAAGGGTTTTGATGAGTGAGGGCATGAAAATTTGCGTGTACTAAAAGTTTGCTCCAATTTCACAAATAAAGAATTAAATACCAAAAATGGAGATCACTAATTCAATAATAAAATGGGAATGTTTTTACCTGTCGTAACAATCGTATTGAAAATGTTTAGAAAGTTTTTTTGTTCCTTGGTGAAAGAGATTGAATAGGTACATAGATAGATGATTGAAATTTTAACACAATTTTCAAAAATCCCTATTGAATTTAATGCGTTTGACGAGACTCTGCAGATTTGCAGATTAGTGAAAAATATTTGACACGCATTTTTCGTTATCGGCAATCGAACATTTTGAAGGGGTGAAAAAAGCCCCTAAAGGTGGCGGTCGAAAACATATTTTCTGGAATAACTCGAGAATTATTAGGCGTGGAACAATTTTTTTGTTGGAGTGTGAGTTTTTAAAGACGAATCCAGCCCCTGCTCAGTTTTTAGAAAATTTAGGGACTCTTTTCACCCCTTCAACATGGATAATTGCCGATATAAAAAAATAAGTGCCAAATATTTTTCACCATGCTGCAAATCTGCAGAGGCTCATCACAATCGGCGTGTGCGGATTCGATATGTTCCCTGGTAAGAATCTATGTAACATTTAACTGGAAATACATTGTTCAGTTACCTATTTCAATTTTAATTTGTTTGTACAATATACGTTCAGTTGCTAGCTCATTGTCAGATCACTTTACTTACAGATACTAACATAAGTACATTTCTTTTGCACTTTATGTATACGTATATGTATCTATTTCATAAATAATTTAAATTCGAACACATTTTAATATAAAACAATCCACAAATGATTATTTGAACATTATCAAACTTTGACTGTCGTATTGGGAAACTTAGTGGAGGCGTGGCTTAGATTTCAGCGCTGTGGTGGTAAGTTGGCAAACTATTGAAAGTAGGTCCGGATCCCACCAAACATTCCGAATAAGTATTTATTAATCGAATAAGTAAAAATTTAGTGTTCAAAAAAATTTAAAAACACTCGTTTTTCACAACATGTCTATATAAACACTGATAATCATATGGACTTCAACGGATTTCGACCTACTGTCAGTAGTTCAATTTTCTGTCACTAGTTGGCGTATCGAAATTCTAGGTTTCCCAATTCTGTTAATAATGTTTGTGCCCCAATAGTACGCCAAGACGCTAGTTATCATTTAAATGAATTCTGTAAAATAACTGTAAAATACTAAATGACCGATATTCATAAATTAACCATCCAACAAATCTATAAAGGCCGAGATGTCTGTGTGTGTGATTGTTACGATTACGATAGTCAAAGTGTTTTGAGCCGTCACAAAAATCGAAGTCTTCTCCGCTAACAAAGTTTCCATTTCCAATTAATTTGGTTGCACAGTAATTTACACGAGGTCGGCCAGAACGATTCTGGCAGAGTAATCGACTATCAAATCAAAAGTACATTATACGTTCTCCCTCTCTCTTAATTGGAATTTATTTTTAATAGAAATTATTCTACTCTGAGAAATCTAAAAAAGATCGAAGGCACTAGGGTAGATGTCCCTATTACGGAGGTTGTCCCTATTAGTGTGTTTCTATATTTAAAGTAGCCGTATAATAAAACTATCATAAATAAATAAGGAAATAATGTTTTTAACTAAGTTAAACTATTAATGTATGTGCTACAAACGAGAAGATTGCATTTTTAATCAATTAAAGCATAGTAAAAAGATTAAAAAATGTACATGAAGATTTCGATGCATTTACCCAAATCCTTATCGAAAACGGTAAGGAACACGTACTTTACAGAAGTGAATAAATTAATAGTTATCATCATTTGCACTTCTTTAAAGTATTAATTATATCATAAAACCTTCTTATTTTTTTAAAAAATAGCAAAATGAGCACCTTTAAAACGTTTTCGTATTTTTTTAAAGTGAAGCCACTAATAAGGACAGGATTTTAACGCTTGTCCGTATTAATGTGTCCCTCACTGCTCCTTCTGTAAGTGCTAAGCATAACCTTATTTTCCTTTCTCAGAAAGAAACGGAACGCTGGGGACCCCAGCGAACGCTATTTAAAAAAGGCACCGTAATTGGGGGCACAGTAATACGGGCAACGCACAGCAATTGGGACAAAAACATGTATTTTTATTTCAATTAAAAAAATATGAAAAATTAACATTTTTAACCCGAAAAGAATGCCTTAATAAAGAGAAAAGTTAAAAAAGCCAACATAAATTTTCACCAAGCAAAATTAATGTAAGAGAAGTCGGTAATTAATTCATTCGTCAGCAAGTCGGCGTCAAAGCGCCGTAATAGGAACATCTACTCTATGCTCTCCCTCAAAGACGTTCTTATAATATTATTACTGCAGTTGAAAGCATGAAATTATCAATGAGATATTGTGTGTGGTTTCTTGAACTTTCTATGCGCTTTACACAAGCCTAGTTCAACCAAAATGTATGTACATAAGTACACAATGCGAAAACGGGTTCATAGATTTATTCAACCACAAATGTGCCATTTTGTTCCACTATCTTTTGCCATCTTTGAGGCAGCTCCATGGTACCTTTGTCCCAGTTATAAACGATGCATCTTTCATCGCCCGAGATCGTTCGTTTAAGAACTGGGTCGTTTTCGTTGCGTTTGACAAAAGAATCGCTGATGAAAATGCGTTCCATTAAATGTTTTTTCCGTTAAATCGTGACGCACCCACACATCGTAGCGATTCATGTATCCGAGTGTCTTAAAATGCCTTACAACGCTCATATGAGACATGTGAAGTATCTCTGTGTTAGGAAATTCCGATGCTTCACTGAAGAATAAGGGCTGAACGGCCAAACCCAGATCTTCCATATCAACATTGTCACTTCTGAATTGACAACTTCCGAACAGTAGGTACTTCCTATGGCACCATCTCCGTAAAGGACACATATCTATTTTACAGTTTGTACAGCGTTTTTCCTTTCCAGAAATAAAAGAGCATCAAGTAACGAAAAAATCACAAAAAAATACAAGAAAATATATATCACAAAAAATAGAAGATAATAATATAAATCCCCCAAAAAATAGAAGAAAATATACAATATAAAAAAAGATGTGAAATCAAAATGAGCTGCAAGTACATAAAGGTGCTTTTCAACTGCCCTTAAGATGACACAACTACATAGACACAGCTAAAATGCTGTGTTCATACATTCCATTACTCATATCGCGGACATTTTAATTATCCCATCAAAAAGAATCCCAATTAAAAACATTGTCGTAAATTAATTAATAGCTTTACAAAATTATTATACAAAATTGCGCCAATTATAACAATGGCTATTTATAAAAAGAAAAAATGTATTAAATAATATTAAGCAGATATATTTTTATAGAAATAAATATTTCATTACCAATAAATATTTTATTCAATATACTTGGCGCTGCTCACCGCATTGGTGTTGCTAAACTGAATACATATGTATAAATTGCATTAATCTTTTTCTTTCTTTCTTGTGCGTGCATTCGTGAATGTGTGTATATGTGCGTGTGCATATGCTACGTATGATATTAGAATTAAATATATGTAGAATAAATCTGACTGCGTTTCTAATATGTATATGTTTATGTATTTTAGATTGTAAGGGAGTTATTGTAAATCATTAATTTACTATTAATAAGACAATTAACATTTTTTCGGTTTCGCAGCGCCAAGTATTTTGAATAAAATATTTATTGGTATTGAAATATTTATTTCTATAAAAAAATATCTGCTTAATATTATTTAATACATTTTTTCTTTTTATAAATAGCCATTGTTATAATTGGCGCAATTTTGTATAATAATTTTGTAAAGCTATTAATTAATTTACGACAATGTTTTTAATTGGGATTCTTTTTGATGGGATAATTAAAATGTCCGCGATATGAGTAATGGAATGTATGAACATAGCATTTTAGCTGTGTCTATGTAGTTGTGTCATCTTAAGGGCAGTTGGAAAGCACCTTTATGTACTTGCAGCTCATTTTGATTACACATATTTTTTTATATTGTATATTTTCTTCTATTTTTGGGGGGATTTATATTATTATCTTCTATTTTTTGTGATATATATTTTCTTCTATTTTTTTGTGATTTATATTATTATCTTTTATTTTCTGTGATTTATTTGTTTCATGTACTTGGCGTAATTTTTTTACTTTTTGAAAGTTTTTTATGGGGATCTCACTTCTTTTTACGAAGATAATTCATGGACATGGCGTAACTTTTTTTACTTTTTGAAAGTTTTTTATGGGGATCTCACTTCTTTTTACAAAGATAATTCATGTACTTGGCGTAACTTTTTTTACTTTTTTAAAGTTTTTTTATGGGGATCTCACTTCTTTTTACAAAGATAATTCATGTACTTGGCGTAACTTTTTTTACTTTTTTAAAGTTTTTTATGGGGATCTCACTTCTTTTTACAAAGATAATTTACGTACTTGGCGTAATTTTTTTACTTTTTTGAAGTTGACTGCCACGTGTGCCAAAAATAAGGAAAAAGTAAGGAAATCCCAATAAATTATAAATTCTGATCTATCTTCGCCACACGTTTACGTGTTTATGCAATATGCAAAACCCTACCTGAAAATTTGTGCGTATGTAGTCTGACATAGATCACTCTGCATCATCTTCTGCTTCGATTATCTGTAAATATATATAAAGCCACATTTTAGTTATACAACTTAACGTAGAACTTACTTTTGTAGAAATAGAGTAGCCTTCTGCTACAGTGAGTGTAGAGACTACATAATGTGTCCGAAGGAGGTGAGAGTGTAGGGCAGAAAGTCTTGTGGCAGGAAATTTATATGTTAATGGTAATAATTCAGCGAAAATGAACGAACAGATCCAAAATTTTTAACGCACAATTTATTGGTGTTGGAATAAAATTAATTTAGTATGTTTATTGGTGAATTGAAATATTGTTAATGGGAATCTAAAAAATTAATGAATTAATGAGTAGCGTGGCAACTACTGTGGATTTTAAAGTATTACGAATGTCTTTCACAAAAGATTGAAAAGCATCAAGGGAGATGTGTTTTCAGCGTACTTTCTTCACTAATGTGACTTGCTTTACATTGCAAGCAGTATCGCAGCATTGCAGCATAATCTACTTTCTTAATAATTCTTAATACTATGTCTTTAGACAAATTTTGTCGATTTACCTTATTTGACAAATTTCCAGAAACTTGTGCGACACAAGATGCTCTGTCTATCTATCTAATCTTCTCCGGACAACCTCCAAGCCTGTGCATTCTCTTCATTTCTATCCATCCAAGCCTGTGCGTCCCCTTCAATTCTACTATCCAAGCCTGTGCGTCCCCTTCATTTTTATCCAAGTCCTGTGCGTCCCCTTCATTTCTATAAGCTTTACATAAAAACTCTAAATTAAAAATAATTTGCTGGTATAATAAAAATATCTGTCAGTTTAAATGCAATGCAATTTGTTATAATATATATTTTGTACATGCATGGTACAAATTTCCAGAAACTTATGCGAAAGAAGATGCTTCTCTGTCGAACCTTCTCCGGACAACTTCCAAGTCTGCGACTCTACATAAAAAATCTATTAAAAAAATTTGGCGACCCACCTTGTTAATTGAGACAATAATTCAGTCTCCCATGTAGTGTAAAAACTCGTGACATTTCAAATTTGGACAACTTACCTTATTTGACACTTGGCAGGTTATGATGGATTGACACTTGGTAGGTTATAAAGCGATGACACTTGGTAGGTTATAAAATTCAATAGTACACATAGGTATATGTACAATGGCGGACGTCGATCATACATACACTAGTTTCTTTTGGCTGAAGGTGAGCGTGTAACGCGTATACGTATTATGTTGACGAAAATTTGACTGAAGGAGAATCAGAATCAGAAGAAAATCTTACCGTTTCTGACAGATCCATGAGACCATATTATGATATCTCTGTTATGCGTGGACAGATTTTATTGAAATTTGGTCTTATTCGAAAGCTTATATGCGGTTTACATAAGAAAAATGCCTTTAAATTTAGAAAATATTGCAGGCGTCATGAGATATTAATGAAATAAGTTTCAGGTTAGGTTGGAATAGCCCGGCGACGAGTAAATGATAGCGGTAGCGACAGTCGACATATACAGGGTGTCTTTCCTGTACTTGGTGTCGAGACGCTGCCGCGTCTCTAGATGCACCTTATTTTCCTCCATTTTTACATTTCACGTAAACACACTTAATATTCACAAATCCGCATACTGATCGCAGAGAACAACGAATATTACCATTGGATTTCTGACGAAGCGTTGTCACTGCCGCGAGACCCCGCGGCGACTATAGTACATCCGCCGGCCGCGGGGCGGCTACGCACGGCCCACCGCTCTCGCAGGCGAAGATGCGACGGGGCCTACATATAACACCGATGGCTAGGAAAAAAGGATAGCTCTCTCCAGTGTACTGTCCCGCTTCTGCTGCCAGTACCGTAGCAAACCGAGACCGCTCATTGTTTTTGATACTTTATCCGAGGTGTGCCAGTGTCGACCATAGTCACGACTGCGCCGTTACAAGCCTTTGGTCCGATTTGAAGCCCAGAGGGTCACATCTCGCGCCTTGACCCTCGACCCGAGTGACAGCTCTGCACCTATATAGGTCAGAGCCCATATTCTACCGGGCCTCTAGTGTAGAACTCCCCAAGGTGGACGCGCCAAAATTTGGCCATCCTAGGGCGGCCAACTGACTCCTTCGCCGCCGCGAATCGTCGACGATCCAAGACGTCCGAACGCTACCGAGCGGACCCGAAGCGACCGCGCAACGTGGAAGAACCTCGGGACTAAAAGTTTGTACCAGCAAGGAAATAAAACATTGTTTCAGTTTATCTCCCACTCGTTCATTCGAAGAGCCCTGGCATCCGACTGAGTCGGCAATTTCTCTTCTCCATCCCCCCGACAACCGTCTCGCAACCGGAGACGGTCACAGATTGATAAGATTCTCCTGATGAAAATGAGTCTAAACTCGACCTGATTTAGACTATTTTTAATTCTACATAACATACCACTAGTTTAACCAATTCAGAAGCATATATAATAATGTTACGTACATTTATAATTAAAGATAGCCCGAATAAAGTCGTATTTGGAATCAATTTCATCAGAAAAACCTCACCTATCTACTTATTGCACTCTGATGAAGATGTAATGGACAAAACACAAGTTTTAAATTTCATTAGTAGTATCGACATGTTCAAAGGTCAGGGTGAACTGAATAAAACTTCTCTTTCAAAAGCGACTGCTCGAAAAGGCCTGACTGCCTTGAAGGAGAATTCTCAAAACCCTGCGCCAGTCTTTGTTAAGAATATTTTTGTATGCAATTTAATCAATATAAACAATACACCAAACATCATCAATTAATAATGAATTACAATATGCGATATAGATGTAACATATGAACAGAGTGACGCGCTCACCGAAGTACAATCATTAATCAAAGTTGAACGCGTGCATGGGCACCGGTAAAGGGTTTGAATTATCGAATTTTCGAGGAAAGTGGAGTACGCCGTTATGGTATTGACGTTATTAATCGAACAACTAATTCTAAAGAAATAAATGCTTTAAATACATTCATAAGATTATACAACATTGCTGGTTTGTTTTAACTTTTAAAGACATTTAGCCGCGATCCTTGTAGCACTTACAGTAAATAGGTTTGTTTGAAACTAAGCACTCGTTATTAAATATTGCACGAGGAAAGAAATCCGTTCGATGAGGAAGTGTGAGTTGAAGGTAGGACTGAAAAGGAGAAAAGGAAGTAAGGGTGCATTGCGTCCTGGGTCTGGTACATAATGGATTCATCAGTAATCCCGGGTCCACATTGAGGCGAATAATATTAGCGAACATTGTACTACGCGACATGTTAGCTAATGATATTAGTTCCGCCTTGATGTGGACGCGTAATAACACTGTTCGGTAATTATGCATAAAGGGTACACCTAATCGATTTCAATGACCCTGAAATATGTTGTCGGGGACGTGATAATATCGAAGAAGAAGAAGAAGAAATACAAATCGAACTTTTTTATAACTATCGCCAGATCAGAAAATTCAATTTAGAATAGAAGTTTTAAATGTCATTAGAAAAATTAGAAAATCAGTTATCCACCATCTTTTCCGACTGATCATAGAACATAGTATAGGTATAAATCACTGAACATAGTACTGAATGCTCCTTTAAGGAGACCTGCACTATTGAAACGTGCAACACTTTTCGTTGAGATCCATATACATAACTATAAATATTATAAACAATATACAAGCGACTAATTTTCTTTCTCTGTTCCGCACGTGCTAATATCTCCATGGCTAAATTGACACCGCTGGAGAATTGAAATTAACATTTGCCTCTCGTGTCAAAATTAGAGCTATTCTTTTGGCCCGGGTATCCGGGTACCCGGGTACTCGGGTACCCGGTGAGACCCCGGGTAGACAAAAATTACCCGGCTACCCGGGTACCCGTAGAATACCCGACTACCCGGGTACCCGTGCGATACCCGGGTAAATGATCATCGATTTGACAGCCGATCGTCTTTCGACTTCCGATCATTTTCGGCTAACCTCAGTAATGAACGTCAAGCAATTGAATGTGTGTGTGCACGTTAAGATTATGAATATTATGATAAAATGTTTAATTGCTTGAAGTTTATTCCGTTCATAACTGATGTTAGCCGAAAATGATCGAAAGTCGAAAGACGATCGGCTGTCAAATCGAAATTCTCAACTACCTCATCACATCTAATTTACTCGGGTATCTCATGGATACCCGGGTAATTTTTGTCTACCCGGGTAGCCGGGTAATTTTTGTTTACCCGGGTAGTCGGGTATCTCACGGGTACCCGGCGGGTCGGGTAGTAAGAGCTCTAGTCAAAATTGGACGCGCAAGACTCAGCGTCATATTGAAGCGGCTGCAAAATGACACGTTCTGCTCGTGTGCACAGGTTCTTAAGGCGGGGTTCCAACTATGCAACTACGCGCCGCGCACGTTTTGTGTTGATGCACAGGCCACTTTGGCGCAAAAGACGTTCCCCACTGCTGCAATTTCCCGCCGCGCACAGGTCATTTTTACGAGTTTCGACCACTTTGGAGGATTTGAAAGGGTCGACTTTTACGACCAGGCGCGCGTCGGAAACGTTTGTGGGCGCGCTATACCGAAATTTGGCTGCAACCCCGCGCACGCGAATGCAAGTACGCATCATCGTAAGGACTGAGAAAAATACTTCTATATATCATTTGCATATGTGTGATTATTGCCTATTATTATTAGTTTATATATTAAAGCAAGCAATAACATGATAATTATTGCTGTAAATAGTAATAATTATACTACTGCTGTACATGTATTTGCTTCTATATACTCTTATGTGTCACTGAATTATAGTTTAATATCTTTATCAGTTTCAAATTATTATATTTCTTGAAAACAATTAAGTTTGCCATTTATAGAGTATATTGTTTTGCCTGATTTTTCCGCCACTTCTGTATGTTTTCCGTTTTTTACCCAGAATTTTTACGGGTAATTGACAACCTTTTAGCTAAACTCTGTCACAAAGTGTACTGGGTGGGTGCTCAGCTTCATGTGGGAGAAAATTTGAGGAGTGATACCAAAATTCATAATAAGGCGAAAATGAAGAATAACGAAATTCCGGTCGAGACTTTGTTTTGTAATTATAAGCGTTTAATGATTTGGTAGACCAGTCGAGATATTTCCCTAGCAATGTGACGGGAAATCAAATTAAAATTAACGCAGTCACTGCTGTGACGGTCACCGACAGCCGACGTACAGAGGAACGAGTACCTATATGTATGTATAGGAAAAAAATCAATACTCCATTAAGATACTGTTATTTACACGTAATTAATATGTCAATCATATTTATACACAACAAATTTAGTTTTTAATATAAAATAATTCATTAAAATATATTTTTGATGTGCATAAAGGGTACATCTCGCCAATTTTTGTGAAATTTAAATATTTTATAAAATTCCAGATTCTGAACAACTTTTTCCTATACATGTTACCACCGCTCGTTCGTAGTTTCCAAGATATTCGCAAAAATATTTTTTAAATTTCTTGCTTTGGTTTTATAATTTGAGTAAATTCTGGGTTAGATTTCCTAGATTGCTCAAACATAACTGCAAATACAGAACTGACTCGTGAAATCTCTTATGGGTGACTGTGTATGCTGTAATGTGTGTATAAAAAGAAAAATGTCTCTTAAAGTATGTAAAAGAAACTGGTCTTTTTCATACGCTATTTTTAAAATTTTCATTTTTAAAAAAAGTTTGAATGTTTGAACATTGATTAATAAAACCATTTTATTAATGAAAACTGCTAAAATGAACTTCAAATTAGATAACAGATGTTTTATTTGTTCACAGAAAAAATATAACACATAAACTATTTATATGCATGAAAAGAGGTTATCCAGAGGTATTTCTGCACATATTTACAAAATACAAAAACTTAATTTTAAGGGTTGGCAGTGGGGGTAACTTGATAGGTCCAGCTTTTTCGATAATTATTTTAACGCAGTTTTGTGGATACAAAAGAAGAGTGCAATTTTTGTTTAAAATTCGTTTCGATATCTCTCTTACTTCTCAAGATATTCCACGAAAAAGAATTCTGCATTTTTCAGGGGTTGATTTCACCCCCTCAAACCGCACTATAGCACCAACAAAAATAAAGTTGTGTTACGGATGAACTACTCTACTTGCACACAAAGCTGCTTAATTTTCTGAATTTCCGGGTTGCCTAACTTCCCTTTAAGGCCGATTCGACCATAGCTTTGTACTGTCTTGCGCTCCGAGCAGCTCCTACGCAAGCAGTTCTCAATCTGACGGAACCATGAGCTACGCTCCTGGTTTGGATTTTAACCAGCTTCCTCGGCAGCGACCTAAGGTTCTAAGCGGGCTCGAACAATTGCTCCTAGTAGGTATTAACTTTAAAGCTGCAATTCCTGCTAGCATTCAAATCCCAAAACCCTAAGTCAAAGCAACTCTACCGACGCTCCGGGTCATAGGGCTTCACCTAACACTCCATCCAATTTTGTTTTATCGAATGCCGTTATTATTCGCTCGCGCAATTCCTGCACAGTTTGTATTTCAACGGAGTTCACCTTTTGTTTCGCATACCTATCCCCACAAAATAATGAAAATTAGTTTTTCCCTCGGGCTAACAATGATATGTGTTTCGTAAGTCATCCTAAAATGTGCTCGATTTCGCCAAAGTAATAATATTGTGACCGTTCGTATCTGCGTGTGAACAGTCGAAATCAAAGGAGACTTCGAAGAAACGTTAATGGTTGCTTCAGAATTTAGGAAACATGGGGAATGTACACTTTGAAACGCATAGGTACTCGTATAACGTACAAATTTATCGAGCATTCGAAGCGAAAATAGTTTTAAGTTAGTTTTCAACGAGGCTCCATCCTCGAGAAAATCAATTTTAAACATGGAATTAATCCTTAGCGAAGTGCGTGTAGGTACATTTAATGAGTTTTCAAAATGGATATTCCTGAAAACAAAATCTGTTATTGAAAAACTTCAAGACATATTTTCAATTCATTTTTAAAGGAATATCTATACTAAACCTTAAATAAACGTCCTTGCAATAAACAATCAATTGTTTTCAGGTATTGATTTATATACTGATTGTGAATTTAAATTATTATTATTATTATTCCTTCTTGTTGGAGTAAATACTAAGATTTATTTTTAACATTAAAAGCAGGAAAACAGCAATTTGATATTAATTAATAATTCACGTATCACCGAAGCAACGCCTATTCTGAAATTTTATTCCACATTCGTCGATTTTAATTTTTTCGTAACTGCATTTAAAAATAATTCTCGTATTGCAAAAATAATAAGTGCAATGTGATAGCAATAACTGCGAGAAATGCTGGTCGTTGGTAGAAGCTATTAGACGTTTTTAACACATTATCATTGGTAGAGTTTCGCTTTGTCAAGCATATTGACGCCTCGCACCTTGGTCCCTTATCGAACTTGGCATTGACTCGTGTGAACTACCTAGTAGAGGCAATAAGACGAAAGAACGCCACCTGTTTCCAAGTGTTATGAAACCTCCGGGCAGTCTCGCTGTCTCTCGCAACGACAACTTGGCGCTTAGGTACACATTGTACTCTATCCACACACTTACACGTCTCTACAACCCTCGCTCCAGCTCGGGCAAACTCAAACTTTTAGCTACCAAGCCCATTACCAGTAAAGTTACTCTCTACGGGTCCGCGAGATTTTGTCGCCAAATATCGCAGATGACGCTTAATAAGACACTTCTTTCTTCCAACAGTTCCGTCGGGTGGTTTGCTGAACAGTCTAAGCGCTGGGTCTCTTGCTTCAGTATTGTTCGCGGAACTTAATTTAACAGCAGAATGTCGTGAAATTGATAATAAAAGTTTATTGTTTGTGCGATACCTGTATCATATTACTGGCAGCAAATTTTATTTTTTGACGTTTACGTTACTTTGTATAACACGACGCGGGAGGCTGGTATTGAATGCAATTTTTAAAGCATTAAATTCTCTTAGTTATGAAATATATGCAATGCATTGTAGAGAATTAGTATTAGAAAATCGGGTTGGCAACTGAAGCCATGACTAAGGTGTCAGGAGAGATGGTTCTCGCCGTTAGGAGGGATGGTTCGCGTCTTTGGGAGGGATGACCCACGTAATCATTCATGAAAAAATAACAAAGCAAACCGCAAACAAATAAAATTTCAATCAATCTGTAGTTATAAATAATTTCGCTGTAGTTTGCGGTGAACAAGTAAAGAACGCATCAAACAAAAAGTGAACAGCCTACTGGCGATTAGCATAGCAAATGAATACGAAATTAAATAAAGAAACGAAAATAATAATATTATGCGATATGAATATTACCGGTGCAACTTTCGGGCCGCGCGGTTTAAAGCCGAAACAGCTGACGCGGAGCAGTGACCACTAGCGCGCACGCGCAGGAGGCCCGCGTAGATACAGACCCACACACACATAATGGAACGGCTAGAAATGGGTTAAGAGCGCTAAAAAAATGTTGTTTATTTTTATTCAACAAAATAGCGGTCTCAGAGCCGTTGCGCCGTGGGTCATTTACAATTGACTCGCCAATCGGCGTTGCGCGGATCTCCGACTGGTGTTTCCTTGAGTAAAAACGAAAAATGTTCATTTGCTACATGGCATGAACTACAGAGGTACATGGGATATTTCAAAATAAATATTTTTATGGAAATGGTGAGTGTTTGCAGAAAAATTGTGATTTTTTAGCAGAAAGTTTGGTTACAAAAATGTCTGTAGCTAAAAATATTTTCAAGCAAACCTAAAATCCGTAGGTACCTACTCCTTCGGATTAACATAAAAGGAAGATTCTCTCAATGTTCAAGTCAATAGGGTGAATAGTCTCCGAGAAATTTTTTTTAATCTGCAATAGACATATAACAAATGCCATTAATCAGATTTTCTATTGAGTTAATTATTTCAAAGAAAAAAACTGCTAAAGAAACTTATTATTTTCATGCGTTCAAGGTGGCCTAAGCTAACCTACCCCCCCCCCCCCCTTAACAAAATTATGCGTTTGTCCTCATATTCTGGGCTTTGCCAGATGACATGATTTAAGTTAAATAAGGTTTGAGATTCTGCTCCGCAATGGTAAGCATTGTTCGGAATGAAATTAGCTCTGGCTAGAGAAGCATTTTCCTGGTACATATCCGATGCGGTTCACTTAATCGTGGATTTTCCATGATTTTCCTTACAATATTCCGCTTGTATCCGGAATCGGGAATTCGTGGACGTCGTTTTTGGAGATTAAACTCGATCGGATCCTCTTCTGTGTATCTTCTAACAATGTCTGCTACAGTACTTCCCTTCATATTCAATAACTTTGCAATTTCACGGTAGGTTTTTCCTCATTCATAATTATAAATTACAAATTGCCGTTTATTAAAACGATGTATTCCTTCCTTCCCGCGGCATTTTGAAACGTCGATGTTTAATGCTGAATTTCTTGTCTCAAACTGACATATAATCGTATTATTACATTGCAAATGTACACATTGGACTAAGAGATTCATTGGAATTAGTGAAGCGGGGAATATATTATGTATCCGAATATTTTTGTAACGCGTGAACTGAACATCGTTTTGTTTAAAATTTGTTATGTTTCTAGTAACTATAATAAATAATTTAACGTAGCACAAAGTGACAGAACGAATATTTTATTAATTTGCGATGATATAAATTAATAAACTTGAAAGTACTTTGATGTCCGAACATTAAAATGAGTAACTGTACATAACGAATATAAACATCAGCTCAAACAGCTGCTTAGAAATGATAGTGACCGAATATTTTATGCAAATGTGTTATGGATTTGTTGAAAACCTATTGTACGAATAAATATTACAATTAAAAGATGATTGTTTCTGTATTTGCAAACTATATCTAATAAATGGTTCATATTTTCATAACATAAGCAGCCCGATATTCATATAAGGATTTCTTATATAAAACAACAGATTCGGAGATAGTGTGATGTTCTGTATAACGGGAATCAAACGCACAACAAATCAGCCGCCCGACAACGAGATTGAACAAGATAAACCAAGTCCGACGATGAGTGAAATAGTGGATTACGTAGCGTGGGACACCCTCGATCAACGGCGAGGCAATCAAGAGGGCGTTAAACCGTGCACGCGGCGTTTCATATTCCTAATTATATTCCTGTAATAACACCTTGGTAAGAGTATACATTATCAACGGATTAGTGAGATTTTGTCGATGAAAATTAGTCCGAACACGAAGCAATTCGGAATATTTTTAATGACGAATACAGAATTAGATATACAATGGTCCGCGGATTGGGTGGAATTTGCGCTTATAGTGACTGACTCACGACGCATACTGCGCACATTAAAACTATGTAGACCGGATTACTTAGTGTACGGCTATGGACTCATTTTTATTGAGAATGCATTAACAATCTATTGGTAATACTTTCATGCACATTTATCAAAAGCGCGCGGCACCGGACTGAAGGGTCGATCGCAACCGAAGAAGCAAAATGATGGGGTAGGTCTTTTCCGTCAACCTGAGGCCAGAATCTTTCGCTTAAGCCGGGGAACGCTGTATGAAAGAGCGAACAGTATTCCAAAACGCTCGCCTTCTAAGTCTCCCAAACTGCAAATCAGCATCCGCACCAGTTCGTGGAATTGTTCAAGCCACGAGCCTAAAGGTGAAATCCCACGGCGCGTGGCTCGACGAGTCGCGCGCCATATTCGCCGAGCCATGCGCCGTGGGATTTCACCTTCAGGTTGCAACTCGCTCGAGCTCTTCGTTCGATTTGTTTTCTTAAGAAGAGCGACAGGGAACTGTGAGTGATAAGAATAAATCATCCACAGATGACAATTAAAATTCTTGTACTTGTTGTTTTACGCTTATTGAAATGTTGCCTATTAACACAATGGTGACATTTTTCCGATGAACATGATATCAGAAAAGTCTT
The DNA here is from genome assembly GCA_963932275.1 of Andrena praecox. Lineage (NCBI taxonomy): Eukaryota > Metazoa > Arthropoda > Insecta > Hymenoptera > Andrenidae > Andrena > Andrena praecox. Next base: position 42,164,430 of record OZ010731.1, read on the forward strand.
CATTCGGACTATTTTTTAATTTCGATACCTACATAAAATGTGTGGATACCCATATTAGCCCTCTAGGTACGGGAATGTTTTAAACTTAACGTAGCATTTTTTTTAACGTTAAAATAGTCTATTTTACATTTCGGATTTGGAAGCTATTCGTTTTTTTTTCTTTTCTTTTTATTTGGTTATAACAGAAAAAAGTTTAATTTCGGGTTCTGATGGTACAAACAGTTTCTTCTTTACCTACTAAAGGTCACTATACCTATCAAATCTCGATCTTATTGATGGAACGTAAATAAAAATGTGTTAGTCTGAATGGGACTCTGCAGTCCCACTAGTCCCTACAGGGTTAAAAAGAAATTCATTAAAAATAGTCCAAATGAAGTCTTTTTTTATATTATTTTCATCGGAAAAATGTCACCAATACGTTAATAGCATTTTCATAGGCGTAAAACATAAAATAGAAAAATTTTCATTTTCATCTGTGGATGACTCAAGCCGGGTCCGCATTTGTTACCGCACCTCGCTCTGTTACCGCGACCTGTTACCTATCCAACGATGTTCTGTTACTGCATACTGTGACTCGTGACTTGGTTCGGCCGTTTCGACGAATGTCTCGGAATCGTCCGACATCGTCTACACTTGTTACCACGATATCGGTCTAATAGATAACAGGTCGCGGTAACGGAGCGCGGTGCGGTAACAAATGTGGACCCGGCTTTTTAGCTAGGTAACAGGTCGCGGTAGCAGAGCGAGGTGCGGTAACAAATGTGGACCCGGCTTTATTCCTATCGCTCTCGGTCGCCGGTGGCTTGTCCTAAAAAAACACATCGAGCGACGAGTTCGGGCGAGTTGTAATCTGAGGGTCGTGGCTCGAGACTGAAATCAAAGAGGCCTCGACTAAAATCGCATACCAGTCTCCCAAATCGCTAACCCGGACTCCGTTTCCATTTTAGAAGAAACTACTCTACTTACTTCCCCTGGACACTATCACCACGCATAACAAGGAAATGATATTATACTCGGGGCCAGATATATTGGCCGGTGAGTTTCGTGAGGGGTATTCTTCCACCACACCGTTTGCCTGCCTCGGTGCTCCTTTTCTCAACGTTTTCTTACTCGCTCTCGTTCCATCTCGCTCTCGCCTTCGCAGAACAAGAGTGAGCCAGAAGTGGTGGGGATAGTGCCAAGCTTATGGCGTGTAGGTCAAACCGAGCTGTCAGCGTAGAAATACACACATCAGAATAGGTGTGCGTTAGCTCCGAAGAAATTCATTGGATTTATTGGTCAGAACCAGGGTTGCCAGGCGGTTCAGTACACCGTACTGGCATATATGACGTCACAAGACGGCATAGACCTATATACACTACTCGACTTGTGCACGCCGTGCGATGAATTGTGGTACTAATCGGTAGTGGCGTCACTTGGCATACCTTGGCGCTGGTGTCGGTTGGCATGACGTCACGAAGTCACCAACACAAATACACCGTTATTGCTGTAGGTGTTCCCCTTCTCCTACACCGTATGACGTCATATACGTCAGCACACCGCCATTTATTCAATACGCCTGGCAACCCTGGTCAGAACATTGATTCCTTCTCGATAGCTTCATCTCGTATTGGTCTACGAATAGCTTCGTCACGCACACAACTATTACGCTAAGAATAAATAACAGCCAAACGGCTAGATTCAGGCGGAGCCGAGCAGCGTTCCCGTTACCCCACCATACCCTGAGACGACCACGCAACTCCAACTGACAAATCCACGATCGTCAGATGGTGGTGGTTGATTTCTCCTCAATCGTTGCTCGCGAAAACGAATTCACCGGCCAATATATCTGGCCCCGAGTATAGTCGGAAACTGTTGAAATGAATTTGTGTTAACGAAGCAGATGAAATGGCGCAGAATCCCTTCGTGCGGACGTGTTATATTTTATTAAAGAGTGGCAACAGAATAAAGCTCGAGGTAAGCTGCAGTCGCCTTAGTAAACATATAACCAGGCTCTCCCGTAATAGAGAATCATATATCGATTCTAGCGGTGTAAGTTACTGCAGTACCGGTGTGGTAACGGTAGTAATATTCTCCTCCATATGAACCAGCGCAATGCTGATTGTGAAACGAACAAAGCGGCCAACTGAATGGATGGAGAAACTTAATCTTTCATGTACGCTGCCTGGAGCGTAATGAATGTGAATAATATAGAAACGGTAAAAAGTATGTGGGTTAAGTAGGCATTCGGTTCTCGCTTATTGTGGATCCTTATCACAGTTACCCATAAATTATGGGATATTGTGCAACTTGTGCTATGCTTTTCGATCAAGCAACCGTCTTGGGGAATTATTTTCGCGTGCTGATTTTTAGATCATTTTGAAACAATTGCTTTTTCGTATCGTGGATTACATTTGTGGTCGATAATAAAGTGTTTTCTATTGTTACGGAAAGATTTAACTGCCTAAACACAATTACTGATTCTAATCAATGAACTAAAGATGTACTAAAGAAATACTTCGCGACAACTTTTGAATATTAGTTACGTTTTGTTACTGTTATGTAAATATTAATGCTTTAAAAATCATTTATTAGGATTTGAACTTAAATGTCGCTTTCATTTTAATAAATTCGCACATGGGGGCGTTCTCGGCCGTGCACGTAAAGCCGGATGCAGACTTGAATATACGGCGAGTAGGTTGAGCGCGCCTGCATATTCTAAAGCCGGATCCCGACCTGAATGCCAAAGAGATGTAAACAGTTTTCTAAAAGTTTCTAGGGTAAACTGTACAATGATTGGCACCCTAAGCGGAAATCATAATTGTAATGTCTATATTTTTTTGTGAAGTTTTTTATATGGTTTTACTTTTCAGTTATTATCGATGATTATGGATTTCTCGTTAAAGTAATATATCTTAAGTACCTATTAAGTCTTTTATTTTGAAAATATTCAATGAAAAACCAAAATAGGCATAAAAGTAAAATCATTGGCAATCTACATTTATTGTCACAGCGTGTCTCAATTATTGAGTAGTCCGGAATAGTCCCGCCTACGCCGTCCTCCCTTCATTTTCGAACCGAATCCCTTATCTCTTGAGTGTATACACGCTTGCAATGGGGACTTCTTCCGTCGATATAATGTTTACGAATGCGGAGCGAGCTGAGTTTAGAAACACCCTCCACATGCGTTATTTGTGCGTCCTCAGTCCTACTTAACGTATATGCATTCAGGCCGGAATCCGGCTTAAGGGGGGAGACCACTGTAAAAAATCTGAAAAATCGATTTTTTCTTTTCTACATTTTCTGAAAGACGTAGGTTTCAAGAATGCTCTCTCCAAATTTTATGAAGAAATTCTCAAAATGGACGGAGATATGTTTTTTTTTTGTGAAGTGGTGTCAAACGCGCGACTGAGCCGCGCGGAACATTGAACGCGTTTTCCTCAGAATGACATTTTTCAACCGCGTTGACAGTCTACAGAGAAAACTATACGTCCAATTAACATGATCAAGGACATTTATTGTATGGAAAACCCGTCGCTGTTACGTGACGATCAGTTTTTTTCAATTTTCGACCTGCTTCTATTTTTTTATTAACATTTCCCCAATTTTGTACCCCGAAAACATGATTTTTTCAGTGGTCCGCCATTTTGTAATTTTTTACTTTTTTTGATCGTCATGTAATAGAGGCAGGCTTCTAGTTTCTAAATATTATTGTGTTTTTGAATTCGGATTAACCATATGGCCTGGGCACTGTCAACGCGACTAGCATGTTTTTGCCGCAGCGCAAATTTTGACGAAGAGTATACAGGAAACGGATTTATGAATTTGATTGAAAAAAATGTTTTCTTACCCTTCGATATGTACACTATTAACTATACTGAGCAATACATTGATTTACTTGCGTTCTTTGGTTGAAATAAATTCCCGAAAAGACCCTTACATTTCGGACCGTTACAGTGGTCTCCCCCCTTAATACTGCTCGGCTCGGTGTCGACCTGGGCCAGTGTTGCCAGGCAATTCCCTACGCGTAGGAAAGACGTGACGTCACATAGACATATATACACTAATACAGCTTGCGCACGCCATGCGATGAATTGTGGGCATTTGTGGTACGTCACCGCGTGACCAACGCAAATATACCGTCATTGCTGTAGGTGTTCCCCTTCTACTACTCCGTACTACGTCACGTATTCCCTACGTCGCCATTAATTCTCTATGTATGGCAACTCTGGATTCACGGAGTCGGCGAGTTCGTCGCGTCGCGTCTAGATCCTCGCCGCTTGTCGCTGATATTCGATGACATAGAATTCTTAGGAACCCATCGATTTCAGCTGTTCTAAGTTATTAAGCTACAAAGCGGATTATCATTGTCGCGAATCTTTCGGGGTGCAAGCTTTAACGTATTGAATACACATGTAAATGGAGAATATCGGCTTCAAGGTCGTTATTCGATTAGATTGACAGCCCTGTAAAAGCTAATTCTAAGATATCTATTCCTCATTTGCCACAAGTACTTGTTACACCTTCATATTATATTGTAATGCTTATGAATATCAGCTATTAAAATCACGTAGTTATTTATTTTTCTTCTCCTATGATTTCTTATGATTTATATATATTTTTGTTACAGGGGGCCCGCGAACATTTTCTGCTAGGCCTTACCGAGGAGGTTGGTTCGTTTGTTTGGTTTGCAATTAGGATTAGTAAATAGATTTTTTCCCCTATATACCGATATCTTCTTCTTCAATCTACAGTAATTTCACATTTCACGTTTGTAACTGCTTTTTCCACTTCTGCATTTGAATCTACATATACACGTATATATGTGTACATACTAAACGTATATCTCTGACCTTTACACCATACTTTTCTGTACCTCTTGCTAATTTTCTGTCTGTCTCCTATCGTTTCATCTGTTGTCTAAAGACATCTGTACACATATCAGTTCCGTGCCAGCGGGCGAGTGGTAAGAAGACGAGGGGATCAGTGCGGTGAGGAATTCCGCTCTGCCGGATGGACTAACGAGAGGGGGTATATGCTACGCTCGTCCACGCATGCGCGCGATGACGCCGCGACCGTCGAACCAATCAACGCCGAGTTGAAAATCGGTGGAAAATTTTTCATGCGGCGTCGATTGGTGCGACGGTCGCGGCGTCATCGCGCGCATGCGTAGACGCGCGTAGCATATACCCCCTCTCGCCAGCCCATTCGGCAGAGCGGATTTCCTCACCACAATGGAGGGGATGGACCAGCGCTGTCCAGCGTAGGGGCCCCTCGCGCGCCTGCTCTCCCTTCCAATCTTTGTTTCGCGCAGCGTGCCTTCCGTTGTCAAGGAGACCGCGCGACGCTACGAAGGCTGCCATGACGGGCCAGCCGGGCTAGCGCCTTCGCGGTATTCCTCACAACACGGACGAGAGTGGGAGAATCCAGAGAGTACGCGTACACGACTTGGACAGCGCTGCTATAGACTCTATAGTATGGAAGACCTCTGGCACGCTAGCGCGGAACTGACACAGAATTGATATGTGTGCAAAGACCTTTACCTTCGCAATATGTACTGAAGATTCGGGCAATCGCATAGGCTACGGTGTCTGGATCAACTTTGACAGGTACTATCTCCATTTCTATATGTATTTCAAACTAAATTTCTATTATTGGGATGACTAATGATTTTGTTATTTCTATGGTCAATGCTATGAGTTGTATAATTTAACAATGCAAAAGCTGCAAAATATTTATTTCACCTTTTCACAGTACATGCAAAAAATGTTACTCTGCCGACACGCGGCCGCTTCGTTATGGCTCAACCACAAGCAAGTGACTCGCGTCGTCAAGTGTCGAACAGTCGGGTCAGTTTTCTATATCTGCATCCGACTAGACTCACTCAGGCACCATTCGGCGAAGCTTAGTCATGGCTGGCTCATACTAACGCTACCAAGCGCAATTCGCCTTTTAACGTTACTTGGCGTAGCGTATGGATTTTTATGCTTCTCGCTTGCATCTCTGTAATTTTATTAACATGTATTGAAAGGAACGTGTGCGTGCATACTCATACAAAGTGTTTTTATGAAGGATATAGTGTATGCTGGAGATTTCTTTGTCGAACATCATTGTATGAAGATTACTATTCTTGTAAGAGATTTCCCTTCCTGACTTGTCGTTGTTGAAAACTGGATTAGTGTTGCGATAATGTATACTTCTTATGTCGAGTGTTTGTACGAATAGTACATATAATGTACTCGATATATAAAATTACAGTGAGCTCCATGCAAAACGGAGCACAATAATACAGGGAAAGAGTATCTCATTTTTCTGTTGCAAATTTCGTTTCTTATGTTGTGGATTTAACATTTGCAAATTTTCGTAAAATTTTCGTTACTATTTTATCGGGAATTTCTTACGCTCTTCACACGACATGTTTCTCTAATCGGCTTGTACATAGGTACGACTACTTCGTCGCCTTAACAAACGAGTTTCATAATAAGCGATGTGTAATACAACAGATCTTCACTAGTTGCATATAATAATAATAATAGAAATAATAATAATACTACAACGTTTTTATTATACCAAGAAAAATAATTAATGTACAAAAAAGAAAGGTGAAATAGACGAGGCGAGGCTCAGCTGCTGTTAAGCCTTACTTGAATATCAGGCGAGTCTGTTCTATTCAGAAACTTACGTCTTTAGAATTAGTTGTTTAATGTCTAGAAATGTGACCGTTATACGCCCTTTTATTTTGAACGTGCGATTTTTATGCACGATGCAAGAATTGCACCCAATTTTGTGTATGTCTATGTTCGTGCCGTAACGTAGAAAATTGATATACTTTCTTTTTAACAATGTCATTGGATCCTGGTTATTCCATTCAACTGGTGAGTATCTATCTGTGTAGAATTTTTGAATATATTAGTAAAATTTAAAAATCGAACAAATTACTATCAACTTTTTACTTAACTTTTACTGCTAAAAAATATAATTGTCCGAGTATTTATTTTTATATGGAATTGTACTCCATACTTTCATTGATTCCTTTTTACAGTAAAATAGAAAAGAAATTGTAAGTTTTTCAAATCGCCTGCACGAGCGAGGCATGACTTTTTAAACATACCATCCAGACCGCTTTCAAAAGCATTTTAAAAGCAATAATTTTATTACTTTTATATTTTTTATTTACTGTAGAAATGTAGTTTAATAAATAGAAAAAACTTTTATTCCATTACTGTAATTCCTTTCATCGCAATAAATTCCGGAAATTCGCTGAATTTATCGGCGCGCTAACCGGAATGACCCTTTAAAAGCCATACCTACACGTCACAATAATAACGTTAGCAATGTCCAATTTTGGGTTAAAATGAACTTACTCTAATTTTCACTACACAAATTGCTAAAATTCTCCTGACGAAAATAATATTAAACACAACATTATTCCGATTATTTTTAACGATATTGCAGAGGAACAAGTTCTACAGATAAAAATAATGCGAGTAATGTCGTGTTTCAGCTCATTATAAGTACGATAATCTCAGGAATCCCATAAAAATCAGGAATTGCATGAAGATGCAATGTAAAATTAATACATTCTCGGGTTTTTCAATGAATGGGTACTATTCCGTCTATGGTAAAATCAGTCACAGATACAAGTGTATGTATGACCCCTGTAAACCTGGCATAAATTACATATATATATATACCTAGCCCTGTTTTTTCTTTTGTAAATTAATGCGTGAATGGTCAATAGGGACATAAAACAATCAGAAAAAATGCCAAACGTGTTCGGAGGCATAGGATACCATATATATAATTTTACGACAGCTTTTTCTGTGGCTTTCGTATAATTTATAAATTTAATAACATTTATTTTGCACCTACTAGAAATAACTTTCATTATAATACTAAATCTCTGTATAATATTGTGGGTAATAAAAAAAACCATGATATATATGTTCGGTTGAATGATCGTTTATTACAATATGAAACTCCTTGCTCGACTCGGACGCGTAGCCGTTCTATGCGCGTCACGTCACGCTCCTCTGCTCTCACGCGCTGTTGCCAAATCGAAGATCGCCGTCCTCCCGGGGGTGCTTACATCCACGCGGGCCTTTTCTCTCCGGTCGACCCGTATGCGTCATACCGGCACAATATCCATGTCAACGCCAGTAATATTCGCAGAGACCTGATGATTTTCGAAAAACCTTCTAGCGGTGTTGCCATCATTTAGGCTTATCAATGATTAAAACCAATTCACTCTCAAATCTTTTTTGTATATTTTCCTTTGTTGCAGCTACAATATTTTTATGTTCCTCACCTCGTGCTAGCCATTTCTTCAAAGGCAATTTATATGCAACGTGTAGCAGACATTCAAAGCATCTAATCCATCCGTGCAACACGGAGAGACTACAACTCGTTGCATTATAAACTAGTTCGAGGTTATTCAAATTTTTTTTATGTAAGTCCACATAAATACCACTATTGTATTGATGTTGTTTCTGTCAACGCGTTGCATACCTTCCCGTCGATCATTGTTAGAAGAAGTTGATATTGACTGGATCTAAATTATATATCGAACGCAACTCGTCTGTCTGCTCCTCGATGTTTGCTTTTTCAGCTGCCACTACAGAAATCACTTCTGACGTAAATTGAAATCTGATGGGTCCACAAAAACGTGTCGATGATGTCCGCGGAGTTCGCCGAATAATGATGTTATCATCAGTTGATTCACTGCAGCAGAATTGGATTGCCACTAATGACGTCATAAACACAGTTGAAGCAGAAGATTTTTCATCGTCAAACTTTTCTTTACCTATATTCAGTATCATCACATGATCCATTGAACCCCCCACGTATTGATCACTGCAAGATTCTGCAGTTTCTCAAAGTATATGCTTTTCTGAATGTCCACTTGGGGGGATGACAATCTTGAAACTGTATAATCGAGGAGCGCTTGCAATTTTACAATTTTTTTATAATCGGATTAAGTTAAATACTAATTTTGGATAAAACGATAACTAAATAAATATTTGTGACAAACCCGCAAAATATTTCATAAACTGCAAAGGAGACTTTGGTAGATACGCTGGGAGGTACGTTGGTGGATACGTTGGGAGCACTTTTTATGCCACCGTTTCTCTTGTCAAATATCCTGTCAATTACAGTATTCTACTTAACCGGCTAACCCTTTGTTTTCAATTCGATAAGACTCAGTCCATTTCCTTCTAAAGGTTGATACGAATGGAGGCCACGATTTTCTGAAGTTGGCTTCCTCACTTTGTGGACACATTGTGCGATGCATTGTTACGAGCCGAGGCTGGGGGCTGCAAAGCCGAGCATTTGAGGTTGTTGTTTTTAGAGTTTGTTAGTAGCGGACGAACCGGTGTCGGGTATCCCCGGGAGCTACTACCTATAAGGAGATGGATGTCGTGGACGAGCTGGTGTCTGGTATCACCGGGAGCCACTAGGCATGTTAGTTTAGTCTCATAGCTTTATAATGCGATCACCTCGAGCGGCAAATATGTATCTATGTGGGTTTATCACACACTGGAAATTCAATTAATTATTGGATTCTAATAAAGAACTCCGAGTAAGTAATAACAAAGTATATTCTATTAGTTCGGTATTTACAATTGATAAAGTATAGTTGGTCGCGGTATTTAAGAGTGCCGTCGCACTGGGTCTTGAGGTGTGTGCGCACGCTCACACAAGCTAGGAAAGGCATGTACACGATGTAGTAAACAAACCGTATTTTTCAACTTTCGTTCTGGAATTGGCAAGAAGGAAGTGTTTGCGGGTATACTTGCCTCCAGTAGACATCCGCGCGGACGGGTCGGGTGCGGTTGAACGCTAATTGGGAGTAGAACATTAGTATGCGACACTAGCGGTCGGTACGCGAACTAATAGTAATGGTTGACGCAGGTATACAATTTATTGCGGTCTATCAATTTTCACAGTATCGACGAACTGCATGCAGAAAAAAATATTGCGTAGCAAATTGTAACGCTACGACGAACAATGATCTCAATTTAAGTTTTCATAAAAGTGCCAAAAAGTGGAGCATGTAAAATTGTCCACCTTACATACTTTTACATATTCCAATATTGTGTCTAAACGTATTGTCAACATTTTTACTATAAGAAGTAACTTTTAAATAAACTTTTATACTACTGATGCCATATAAACATATAGTAAAATGTATACCTGCGTCGTCCATATTTGTTACGGTACACTAGCGCCACCATTCCCGCGGTGGTAGTTTCCATTGCCATGCACCGTACGTTGAAATAATAATAAAATGAATCGTGTACTGAGGACAGAGTGGAGAAGTGACAGAATGAGGCTTGAAGGATTCTCCATCAGCGGCGCCGGATGGTATATTCGAGCCACGTAGCACCAGCACCGGTTAAAATCCAAGCTACAATAGCCGATAAATGTAGGAAAGACATAGTTGCCGATGCGTATTGAGAGTCGTATCGCGCTGTTGGCGCATTTCCCCTATTACTGTTTTGCAGAGTTGGGCATTATAAAAGGGAATAAAAATAACTTGAGTTATCTTTATTTGAAGCGCCACGGATGTATCAGTTTATTCGACGGGAGTTCATCCAACGGCCACAGATACTTTCTTTATTCGAAGGCCTTTCATCTTGAGCTTCAAATAATTTTTCATCTTTATTCGTATCTTTATATGCGATCGCGCTGTCCCGCCGAGATAAAGCGCACCATTAGTGCTGTAATTTGAAACGTAGGTTTTCCCTCAGAAACTGATTGATAATGTTAAAATGCTTGATGAACGACGAAAATTGTTATTAATATGAAAGTTGCACGTCTCTTTGTTTTGTACTTTTCAACTGTACTACTGCAAAATTCACGGTATTGAAACGGATATCTGTTAAAAGAAATAGTATATAACTTTAGTTACATTCTAACATAGTAATTACATTACAATGGTTGGTTTTCTTTTGACTTGCTGCGCGTGAACTGTATGGGCATGAATTCGGACCATAACAAAAATGAGACGGCAGCCTTAAGTACATCTCCCGATGTTGACGCACTGAGAAATGCGGAGGTCTCAAAGAATATAACAAATATGAAATGCCTAACAGCAACTCTACGCTACTGTGTATGGTTAACTTTGCTCAAAATGGAACTCGATCTTGCTAAGTCTCTGTCTTCTGTTGTAAACGTACTGAACCACATAGAAGTGAGCCTCCGAGTATGCATTCGTGGGCCTTTTTATACTATGAAATTGGGCTTAGAAAGGGCTTAGGTGGGGACATAAACGCCTTCAACTGAATATCAGGTTTTCCTGGAAAACCTTGGCTACCCCACACCACTGCAGGAAACGATGACCTCGCCGAGTCCCGTGCATTCCAGACACCCGAAAGGGTTAAAATGTCACAGATAAGTCTGCGTACGTAACAGCATAATTTCCTGATGCACGTTTTCTAGTTTCTCATTTAATGAACTTTCTTCAAAAGACTTACAAATATACAACGTAAAAATATGAAATTCTGCTTACTGTAATAAACTTATTTAGACACGAATCTGTAAAATAGGAAGGCCATAGAAGATTAACTAGACGATACTAGAGCCTGAGTTTAATATCGTAAAAATGAGCGACAACGTGCAACTTTTTATTTTGTATTATTAAAGTCAAATAGATATTGGAAATTAAAAAATAGACTTACTTTGGGAAACCCTAGGAGCACTATAAAAGAATCCCACTGTATTTAAATACGTATTCTTATAGTTATCCTTTGATGTACTAATACTATAATAATTATCATATTAATTTCTTCTTAACAAATACAATAACAGAATAAGAACTTAAGAATAAGTTGAATATCGTGACCCAAGCGTATGATACTAAACTGTGTTTTCGTAACTAAATAGTTGAACTGAGCTACTCTTGTGTTATATCTTCTCCTGTCTTTATACGTTTGTTAGAGAGGGCGTGATGGACGGACTGTCATAGCTATGAGTACGCATTGGAGGAAAAATCTGATTGTTTTTATTTTTTGTTGAAAAGTGGGAAAAGTGAGTGATGGTTTGCAAAACATTGTAGATGTTCAGAATTTCTACAATTCATCGCATGACGTGCACACGTCGTATTAGTGTATATAGGTTTATGTGACGTCCGTCTTCCCTACACGTTTTCGATCAAACTGACTTTGAATTTAGCCGAGTACGCGTGCACCGAAGTATAGTTTTCGGCGCCTGAGGGGCACGCCTGGATAAGGGGAAAGCTTCTGGCTAGTACACAGTGTAGCGATACCTCCGACTCCGCCACTAGAGGGCCTCTAGACCGTTCAACTCTCTCGCAAGTTCTCCCTCATCTATTCAGGGCCGGTTTTAGCATATTGGCACCCCGGGCAAGATTATCGTGGCGCCCCTCCAAAGGCACGAAAATCAATTAGCAGCTTTCTGCTTAAGGGGTTATGCCTACCTGCAAGGTCTGAAAATGCAAGTATTTTCGGGATTTTTTGGGGGAAAAACTTGAAGACTTTTTTAAGCAAACCTTTATGTATTAGAAAGTGTACATCTTATATTACTTGTAGTAATTATTCCAATGGAAAATATAAATAAATAAAAGAAATATCAGTGATCTCCCGGCAGCGATTTTTTTTCAGTAGTTTGCGGTGATCACTCTAACTTTGACCAGATTCGTCTGAAATGAAAAATTCGAAGGAATTTAGTTAGTATATTAAATTATCTTGTCCTTAATCGTTCATTATCCCGAAAAATTAATTTGCTACAAAATGGCGGCTGTTCAAATTAAAATATCGATTTTCGCCGCAAAAATCGCTCATTTTTCATCTGTAAAACAAAAACTACGCAACGGAAATGAAAAAGCCACGATTAAGGACAAGATAATTTAATATACTAACTAAATTCCGTCGAATTTTTCATTTCATATGAATCTGGTCAAAGTTAGAGTGATCACCGCAAAAAAAATCGCTGCCGGGAGATCACTGATATTTCTTTTATTTATTTATATTTTCCATTGGAATAATTACTACAAGTAATATAAGATGTACACTTTCTAATACATAAAGGTTTGCTTAAAAAACTCTTCAAGTTTTTCCCCCCAAAAATCCCGAAAATACTTGCGTTTTCAGACCTTGCAGGTAGGCATAACCCCTTAACGAGTCCAAACGGATATAAATGAATAAACGCTTACAACGGCGACCCTACAGATTTGGCGCCCCGGGCGGTCGCCCTGCCTGCCCTGCCTTAAAGCCGGTCATGCATCTACTCCTTCATACATATACCCGTACCTCTTAACATCGCAGCGTTTAAGGCAAGTCATATGGGGCAAATGCAGGCCTAACACGGCCCTGAAATGAAGGTCATGAGGCACATTTGCCGCCCCAGCCTGCTAGAGTGTCGCTTACATCCCTCGGTTTTCCCTCAGGTGCCTACCCGAGGCCCCTCGGGCCGGATGGGATTTTACTACCGGTTTCTTTTGTTCAAAACCGCAAAATCTCCAAATTTGAGGCTATTTTTCGAGGTGACCCCATCTGATTTCGATGTTAAAAATGGTATAAATCGATTTGTGTTGGCGAGATCTTTCCAACGGTGTATAGATATACGGTGTATAACATTGTTCTTTCGCCTACAGAGTACACCACAAGTTGACCGGCTGAAGATGACTGAAACAGACGATTCCCCTTCCGCCTGTTACTTCAACCCCCGGCAACTCTGCACCGTCCTTTACGCCCACGTAGGTAGCCTTACCAATGAAGTCCCGTAGCAGGCCTGGTACAAAACGCCGCATCTTCCTTTTCCTTACTTCCGTCCTACCTACCTATAAGGTAAATGTACCAATAACGAGCCGTTTAAGGAAACGGTGACAAAGTATAATGAATATTGTGTATAAAATTAACAATTTAAGTGAAACTTTTTTTCATTCATAAAGATTTTGTTTTTTCTCATCAGTACTCACATAACAAAATTTTGTTTTTTTATATATTTAACGTAAAATAAACAAGAATATTTGTACGTGTAAATGTACCAATATATAGCCAACCTCACGCGATTGACCTAGCGGCCCGATTTTCATGTCCCAGTACCTAGCCATAGGTTTTATAATCGTGTAAAAATGATTTTAAAAACTGATTCTTTGTCTTAAATTGAAAAATCTGTTAAGGAAAATTAAGAAGTACAGAAATATAAAATTATTGTATAAATAACCATAATAAACAGATTAGAAAATAAATGCAAAAAACAATAAGTTTAGTTACACTATCAATAGAAGTTTGTGGTTATTTTATATAAGACTCAAAACAACCACCAAATTCATTAAACTGTACACATACATAAACTTTAATAAACTTAAATTAAATGCTATCATTATTATCTAGAAAAATAATGTTTATATTATGATTTATGATCAAAATACTTACCGGCTTTATTCCAAATATCGAGTCAGAAATTCACACTTTTTTCGTAATTTTGCTCTGGCAATGCCGATTAACATTTGCAACTCACTTCACCCGATTTATTGAACACGTGGTTAGTTACTGGGCTAACAAGATTTGTTTGCACCGATAAATAGCCATGTAAATATTAAAATAAAAAATAGTTTTCATATTCAAATTTTTTCTTTCTATGTGTTACAAATATTTTCAAGATTCTAAAACCCTTTTTTCTATCTAAAAAACTATTATCCTATAATAATTATGCTCTTAACAAGAAGCACGCTCTTCTTAGCCATATCATAACGAATGTCTGAAAACGCGTCATATATCTGGCCTCGAGACTATAAATGGTATTTCTAAATATCTAGACAAAAAAACAAGACGATATAACTTCAGATATTAAACCGAACAATTAAATAATGCAAATTACACCAAATATGTATTTTATCTTACGTGCATAGTTTAACAATTATTAATATTTCAACAGATGGCTAGGTACTGGTGCATGGCTCGTTATTGGTACATTTACCTTATACCTCAACGCCGGCCAAACAAAGGAAAGCCGAATTTTACACGGTTCACTTTGGTTGATCAATGCGGTTGATTCAACAAAATTGAAGGCAAAGTGAACAGTGTAAATCGCCATTCAATCAAAGTGTCCAATTAAATTAAAAATTGAAAGAAGTCTATAGAGTTTCTACTTTTGTTCAATGCGGTTATTCATTCAGGATGTGAGCGAGAGGGGCCGCGACAGCGACACACCATAAATTACGGTCGGGGCTGCCGCGGCGTCGTTTATCGGAAAAAGACGGAATAGGTCTCTATGGCACCTCTCACTCTCCACGTCAAATACAAAAGAAGTAGCGAAGAAAGCGGCGAGTTCTTTTCGAGACAGAAGACGCAGGTTCTTTTCGAAACAGCACTGTTTCATAAATATTTTGTAGTATGTCCCGATTTTATAATGGTGTATAAC
The DNA here is from genome assembly GCA_963932275.1 of Andrena praecox. Lineage (NCBI taxonomy): Eukaryota > Metazoa > Arthropoda > Insecta > Hymenoptera > Andrenidae > Andrena > Andrena praecox. The sequence continues at coordinate 42,179,796 of OZ010731.1, forward strand.
TGGAGAGAAGAACAGACACCGTTACTTCTCGATTTGTACAGAAACCATGAATGTCTTTTGGAATATCAAGACTGAAATATACCAAAACAGTGTATTGAGGCAGTAAGTCACTTTTATTTGACGTTAATATTCCAAGTAGAATTAAACGAGGTCACCAAATCAGAAAAAAGAGGCACTGACAAAGCGGACGTTTATGTGCTTAAATTATTCTGGTACCCACAAGCCCTTTTTACGTGAACCAGTTTGGCGAATTTCATTGAAATGTGCAAACATTCGCCTTTCAATTTCGTTGTTTCAGTTTTGTTGATTCAACCGCATTGTTCAACCAAAATGAACGTACTTCGGTGCATGCGTACCTGGCCAAAATCGAAAGTCCAATGCTACAAGAATATAACTATTTTTTAATAAACTTAATGTTAGTTGATATCACAGAGGAACTAGAGTGCATAATTGTAAATAAATTTTTTAATACCAAATGACATAGGAATGTCAAATATTCATTTCGTCTATATACCACAGCATAATTTTTACTTCATTATGGTCTTCTAAATGATTTTACATACATAGTTTTTACACACACTTTTGCACTATGTTTTGGATCATTGTCTTGCACAAAAGCAACATTATTTCCAATAAGTTTCTTTCCTGACGGAATAGCGTTTTCTTTTAAAACATTCGGGTAATGTTCCTTCCGCAGGATGCCTTCCACTTTCATTACATCTCTCACACTGTTAGCCCCAAAGCAACCACACACCATCTAAACCACCGCCACGTTTAACTGTTGACACCATATATTCCGAAAGGAATTTTTCGCTGACTTCCCAACAAAGGAAACTATATCCGTTGTGGTCAAAAACTTCCAACTTGAATTCATCCGTCCAAAAAACATTTTCCCAACCTGAAATGGTCCAAGTCGAATGTTCTTTAACCCATTCGAGCGTCTGCTTTTTATTTTAAGGTCTTAACAATGTTTTCTTCGCTGCCACACATCCTTGCAAACCTGCTTGCAGTAATCGCCTTTTTACTGCGGTAACTCCTACGAAATGTGCTCTATTTTCATTCAGTTCCGCTCCGATTTCTGGTGCTGACATTCGCCTGTTGCGTTTGCTCAAGGTTTGGATGTATCGATCCTCTGCATCAGTTGTATTCTTCAACCTCCTTGACCTTTTTTTGGAGAAATATTCTCCATACCACGAAACTTCGTTATGGTGTCACGTACCGTGACTTCTGAATGTTGGTTTTTGCTGCTATTTGTTATAGTGCCAATAGCCCTTTTTGGCCAACACCATAATAGCACCACGTTTTTCAGTTGATAACTCCTGCTCTGAACTCGTGGATGTAATCGCTAGCGCTGTTAAAATCAAACTAAAATGAACTAAACGCCTGTGCCGTCTTGGTCTCATCTTTATCAATCTTAAGTGTATACAAATACCGAACTCTGGTTAGAAATAAACATTTTAAGTAGACTACAATCAACATAGAAAAAGAACAGACGGGAGTTAAAGTCGTCCAAAACTTCATCCCTTCGTTCCACCCTTATAAAGGGGCATTCACTTGACGGTGAACCTGCGCGCGCGTGAGAACAGATTACATGGCAACGCCGCCTCACGCATGCGTACTACTGCAATCATACATCGATACACCCGCCATCTATGAGCTGTTGTTAAAAGTGTAAGGTCGTGTAGATGCCAGTAGAGGGCACAAGGTGTCTTTGGCTGTCGCCGGAGGACTTTAAATTTGATGTATCAAACGGAGAAGAAAACGATAGAGACTTTGCAAGCTTTTATCTAGCTTCACTTGCGATTTCGTTAGTTTTGTTAGGGTGAAATTTTACTAGCTGATTTTGATCCACTTCCACATATCCGATCAGCTTGTAACTTTACACACATACGTAGTGCCGATGACAATACAATATTTGTACAAAAAAGCATACAGTAATTTATAGTAAAATGTTTTTAAAACAAGCTTTTCCGGTTTCAATGACTGCCTTAGAAGAATTCCCTCATACGACTAAAAATAAAAGCGTGGGGCTTTAATATTGAATGTTAAAAGTTATGCAAACACTAATTGCTGAACGGCATGATTTTGTCTTGACTTTTAATCTGGTCAGATCTCAGGACAGACTTTGAATTGAGAAATTAGACTACGCGCAATGAAGTGGAACAAACTCGTGCGACAACGACGCTCTAGCTGAATGCGAAAACTAATCTATCTGCTGGATGTTTAGTAGCGCACGTGCCGTGCTTTGTCGCGTGGATAACGGGAATTCGCGTGGAAGGAAATTGATGTGACTGTGCAAACTTGATGATGGAAGCAATGAATTTAATTTTAACAGTCTCTTTGTTATCCAGCACAGTTGGATTCTCTTTACAAAAGTGGATGACTTTTTACTGTCGTCTTACGTCTGTACTTGCTTGTGTCTTTTAACAAAGTGAACGTTCGTTCTCGATCTCGTCACCTTAGAGCATATAAGCATGGAAGAAGCATGCAATGGGCGAAAATGTAGACGCCGATAAAAAGAGAAAAATATACATGGGGGACACCTTCTCTCTTTCTAGCGACAGTGTTTTTTGTTATGTTAGAAAGAGAGAGGGTGTCCCCCATGTATACTTTTCTCTTCCTACCGCCGTCTACATTTTCGCCCATTGCATGCCTCCTCCATGTTTATATGCTCTAAGCTCTTCACATACATCACTCTCTCTCCACACTTCACACTCATCATTCATGCGTTACATTCACTCAATGTTTTTCAACGCGGGCAATTCGAAATTGCTTCCAACAGTATCAAAATACGTAGAGTGATATAAATATTTATATAAAGAGGGCATTTTAATACGCCCCACGCTTTTATTTTCAGTCATACGAGGGAATTCTTCTAAGGCAGTCATTTAGGCCGGTATAAAAAATTCATATATCTTACGTTTATTTAATTTCTGTTCTTTAAAATACTTTTGATAACTGTTTATTTCATACTTTATTTAATGCTCTTATTAAAATTCACGACGTTGATAAACAATAGCCTAGTTTTTTTTTTTGTAATTACATTCATGAAATTGAGAAATTAAATTTTTATTCAATTATTAGTTCTGCAGCCTCAAAATTTAGTGTTTTCGCGCCGTACTCGCCGAGCCACGCGTCGTGGGAATGATGAGCCTGGGCGTCAGGTCCGTTGTCGATAAATGTGGCACGAGTCAAAGAGAAGCTTATCTGGCTTGGCTAAAGCGGCGGGAAACGGCGAGCCTAGCCACGCCGTGGGAACACCCATGGCCTGCCGCCTGGCGCTCGCCAAACAGACTTGACGAGCCTACAGACTCGCCGAGCGACGCGCCGTGCGATCGCACCTTTAAAAGAAACGATCATTGACAAAGACCCTATATATTTAGATTATCACACCCTCCTTCGCTACAGATACCTATCACCTTTCATAAATATCACGGGTACGCATTTCTGTGACAAACTATATATTATTCGCAGCCAGAACATCTTGGCTAAACTGTTCGTTTAGAAAGTTGTTCACAAACAGTAAAACACAAAAAATAAAGAAATCTTGAGACATATTGATAAGATCAATAGATACGGTGTTCTAAATTATAATAATTAAGAATTTAGTATGAAAAGTAATGATACGTAACTTCATTAACTTTTATAAGCAATATGCAACCTATCGCTATGCGCAAAATGGGTTAAAGAAGCATTAACGGTGTTTGATGTTTTCTTACGTTAGGTCTATTGAGCATACAGAAATTCGAATAATCACGTGTTAAGTATAACAAACTTAGAGAGAAATGGGACATGTAATGACTGACCGTCGAAATTAATTCCCTGAGTGGTTTCACATTTCATTGTGTGCAGGCAAAAGGTGGACGACAGCTAATCAATACTTTTGCACCGCGGTAACAAAGCTTTCACTAAAGTATTCACCGTACTTTGACAGAAATTCAGGGGAAACCCTGTAAAAACACACCCTGCAGTTATAAATGAAAACTAAGATTTTCTAATAACATGTACATGAAGGTGAACTCAGAACCGTTTCATATGAGACACTTTTGGTGATTCACCATTGGTATTACAGGCACATTCACTTAGCATTCGACGAAGTAGTGCACGAATGATCGTGTTTATATTGATCGCATCATGTTACCGACCGATAAGTCGCATTGTGTTTACTTTGAACTTAAGTGATCCTAATTAAATGATACATCAGCACTGCAAAAACACGATTTATTAACTTTAGAAATATCAAGTAAGCGCAGAGGTTGCCATTGTTTATGTAAATATTGGGAATACATTTACCACATACCAAACGATAAATGAATAAGAAAAATTGGACAAGCCATACCATCGCCTATGTCTTAATATTCATTTTACAGTCTTTTAGTGCACAAATAATTATAATTGTAAAATGTCATTTACACAGTGAAATGAAAGTACAGCAAGAAACTAGTTACAAAAATTTAGGGCCGGGGACATATGTTTCAATGATGCATCTAAAAGTGGTCGACTTCGTTCTCGAGATATTAACAGTTGAATATTAGCGGTCCAAGTTCCGGAGCGCGCAGTTTAAAGCCGAAACAGCTGAGCACGGGGCAGTGACCGCTCGCGCGCACGCGCGCAGGCAGACACACGCACACAAGAGCCGACCGCGCTAACTCGTTTTCACGGTTTGAACAGGCTTTAAACTGCGCGGCCCGGCAATTCGACCGCTAATATTCAACTGTTACTATCTCGCGAACAAAGTCTCGGATCCCAAAACGGTAAAGGACTTTTCGATGTCTTTTTGCATCAGAACATTGTACATATCTGATTATAATAATATTTATTTCATTTTTTCGTTAAACAGCGTATATTGTTAACTATTGTCAGGTTTCAACATGCGTATGTTGTAAAAGTTTTATATTCGGTGAATTAATGTTGTAGGTTTGTCTGGTTCTTGCCAGGAAGCACACAGCTACCAACGCCTTGTTTCTTCCCCCGGGGAGTCTATTGCCAAGGCCAAAAGTTTCTTACAATTTTCAACGGTCTTATTTTACGATTCGGTCAATATACCAGCTCCTGGATAAATTTTTAAATTGACATGGGACGTAAGCTTTGGCCATCCCTTTATAACCATGTCCACCGAAAACGAACCAATAAGAACACATTTTGTAAGGTCTCGGAATCAATATAAAGCTTTTTGCCTAGAAAATCGACAGATTCAGTTCGGCAGGAGTGAAGAGAAGACTTCTTCTTTTACAAACTCCACATACCGTAAAATTATGATTTTTTCAGCCTAATCCAGTTGTCGATAAAACTGAAACGAGTGTCTTATTTACGGTATACAACACTAACGCCAGCGAACGAACTTGCATTTATGAGTTAATATACTTTTCTTATCGCATTTCGATTAAATAATTATTCTTTCCAGATTCTTTGGAGGGAACAGGGACATGTTTTATACAAATCTTTTTACCGCTGTGGCCCCCAAATCAACCAAAAAGTAACATTATCCTTTAACGATTTCTATTTTGTTAAACAATTTCGGGATCAGCAAAATAGCGCCTCAAATCGTTAGCAATTTCATGTGAACTACAGCATACTTGATTTTCATCAAAAGTCCTGCTTGATGTCGAATACTTTGAAAGAGACTTTAAAAATATTTCGTTCCACAAAAAATTGGAGTCACCTTACGTTTATTAACTTGTACAATATATTTCTCTTGCCACATTTTCATAGTATTATTTATTGGGAGCTGAAAAATCGGCGTGCAGACGGTAGGGGGCAACAGGGGTATATACTCCGCTCGCTCCGCGTGAATCCGCCCGTGACGCTTGAGACGTCTGCGGCATCACTTTGAAGTTTGCTCTATCCCACTCGGTCTTAATGTGTCCCGTTCGGTCTCTTGGTTACGCGGTGCTATATGAGGCATTGAGAGCAAAAAACGGACTAACCCACCTTGGTAAAAATGGAAACATTATTGGAATACATTATTGCTACTAACTCAATTTCGCAGAAAAATGTGGGTTAGTCCGTTTTTGCTCTCAATGCCTCTGTGATCTGCTCTTCAGCCAATCACAATAATACGTGTGCTCTGTCTTTTTTATTGTGTCAGAGAAGGTGGGCATAGAGAGGAGATTATACTAGCACTAATAAAACCCGTGTTCCTTCTGCACGCCAACTTTCCAGCTCTCAACATGTAGTACCTACATAAGAAAACAAAAACATGAAGCACTGAAACGTAGACATAAATAAACGTGACTATATTGAGGAGCATACAAGGCGAAGGAGTAATAAGCAAAATACACTAATTAACTGTTTGTTTTGAAGACATTAAGAATGTTTTAACAACCATGCAAAGAATTAAAATATATCTTCATACTATATCTCACCTTCTGCAATGTTTTTTTATAGAAGAAAAATATTTCCGAAGTCTTTTGCTACGACAGTGCATTCTCTATCCGCAAAGAAACTTCAGTTTGAAACATTCTTTCGCCAAATTATTAAAAGTATTTCAAATATCATGGCGATCGAATTACAGACCACCCTGTATACTTACTTTGCTTTCCAAGAAGCATCACTTGAATTTCATCTCGAAACGATATCGCGTTTGCTTTCCACTCGCGCAGAATTTCACGCTGGGAGCGGTTGTCGTGGAAGAACGACGATCAGGAACGCGAGGAGCGTCGTCGAGTGCGCATCGCCGGACGTCGTCGTCGGCGGTACCGACAATGGATGTCGAGAATGTCGTGAATGTTTGCCGCCCCAGGCAACGAGACTCGGTACTTGAGGCGTCAGTCGAGCGACAATCTTGTCGTCGTCATCGTGGCCATCGTTCTTTTTGAAAATCGCTTCGCGAAGCAATTTTTCATACGACGATTCAAAAATTTACTTAAATATTACGTGCTCGCAAAAGCGTTTTCCGTTAATTTCACGAGTAAACGAAACGCCATTAATATTTAATACGAAGAATTCACTCATCGGCCCGCTAGACTATAAACGCCTTGATAAAATTCCTGATCATTGAAGTGAGAAAGAATTATATAGCGGTGAAAAAGCACAACATCTGCGACCATCTGCATTTTTTTGTACATTTAGATAAGGTTAGAATATCTGATAACAGAATATATAAGAAAAACTCCAACAAATTTATTTATGGAATGTGTAAAAAATTAATAAAAAAAAAACATGTTACATACCTGAACACAGAAAGGCATCACAGAAAAATCACAAAAACTGGAAAATGCTTGGAATTCACAAGTGTACACCGCTATAGACTGAAGATATAGACGCATAGCCGAAGTCGCGGGCGTACGGTAATATAGCTATCTGGATCCTACGTCTTTTCCGACTGCCATTTCTTAAAATGTTTTATGATTTCCAGTACTCTGAGGTTTTTATAACCCTAATAAATACCCAGAAGTAATAAACGGCGACTTTTTCTTTTGGACTTTTTTCTCGATAGAAACATGGTTCAGGCCACTGTGCGATATCGGTAAAGGCCCGTCGCATCAAAGGAATGGCACACTCACATAGCGTGAACAACTGCAGTGGTGCCTCTCTGTCCCTTACAGTGTAACGCTTACACCCCACCAAGAATTGCTGTTGTCCTGGCTATCGCAGGTGTCAAGTAGTTAGAAGGAGCAAGACAAGTTGGTCATAAACGTATAGTATCCCATACACATTTCGAAGCGTGCGCTTGGAAACCCCGTAGACTGCTAACGAGGTAGAGATAGAGGTTCATAGTACAGTAAGAATTATAGGCCTAGATGTGGAAAACAGACATTACGCGTGATCAGTGCGGGGCTCAGCTCAGACCTGGACGCACTCTTAGATGGTTTTAGATAACTCCATGGATTTTTAGATCCCTATTTTTTTAACACTCCATGTGTTAATGCTACCCAGGGATGCAAGGTGTTCTTTGTGGCCCAACACCTACAGGAGTGGTGGTAACGTGTACGTGAACTGACGCTAGCGCCAAGGCAGCCAAGTGGCCCCAACGCGAAGCCAACCACGGCCAACTAGCGTCACCGGGAAATAGATTGTCGACACTGGTTGGGCGTGGTTGGCTTCGCGTTGGGGCCACTTGGCTGCCTTGGCGCTAGCGTCAGTTCACGCACACGTTACCACCACTCCAGTAGGTGTTGGGCCACAAAGAATCCCTGGCATCCCTGATGCTACCGTAAATAATACAAATTATAGTGGTAATTATAGTATAGGCAGACCAGAGACCCATCAAACATCAGACCTCGCCGCCCGAGAACTGAAAGCGATAAGCTCGGAACTCGGCATGAGTCATGAATTACTGAAATTTTCAGGGTTCCTATTTTTAATTCCGTTTTCATAAAAATGGTTTCAATCGATTCCTGAGATTTTTCTGATCCAAATGAGTCCAAACGCTACGATATTCAGAGTATTTTTAATGGTACGGAATGCCAAATTGATTTGCAGAAAATCGTTCGAATAGCATCGGGTTTCAGCTGATCTTCCTTGGGAAAACTGCGGGAATTCATTACTGCAACTGTTTTAAAAAATATAATGAAATATATAGGATATTGATTTTTCTATCTGATTATTTGGTCTCGAAATTTATTTTTAAAAATGGAGAAATTTTTTCAAAATTTTATTTTTGCACCATTAAAAAACATGTAAAAGTACATCGTTTTAAATTTCTATCTGCAAAACTACTGGTACTTGTTTTTCGCGAGAATGCCCTCCCTTAATCTTTCTTAATTACATAGATAACATAGATAAAGGTGCGAAATCCTACAGTTACAGATGCTAAATTGTAGAAATAGTTTCCTCCTTGCTTTCCCGACTTACGATACTATCTTTACAGTATTCTATCCATTCAACTGTTTACCCACCTTGTGATAATGGCATCACATTAATCAAAATAATCACTAAAATTAGTTTGCAAATGAAGAATTTGTTGAAACTAGTTTTTATATCAACCCTTTAAAAATTTTTTGAGAATGTTTGTCAGTTGTTTGATGTCAAAGGAGAGATTACAGAGAATTATCTTGTTTTCATCAGTACTTTATTGTATACTTCAGTTTATTGAACTGAAATGTATTTCTATAACTACGACGAGCCAAAGCTACTGCTTCAAATCGTTATACAATAAAAATGCTAATGCACCGGCAGTAAGTTGTGCGCTAACAAGGGAAAGGCACGAGTGTGGAAATTGCTTTTGGGACGACACTGGGCAGAAGTTATGGTACACACCTAGTGTTACAAAAGGAGTTTTGTCAAAATGGGCCTCCGTTGTCAAGAAATTTGAGTTTAAAGTTTTACACGATAGTAGTAGTTCTCTTACGGAAGCCATGTCATCAAACAAGGTTGTAGCTGCAGCAGTAAGGTATGCGACTACGACGCTACTAATGATCTTTCGCTTCGAATCCCCGTACTTCTTGACTTTAAACTCCAAACTTTAAATTCAAATTTGTCGAAAACAAAGACCCATTGTGACGAAACTCCTTACGATTTTGTAACACTAGGTCCGTACTATAACTTCCATTCAGTGTCATCCCAAATAAGACCTTCATTAGGTTTTACCGACGTAAAAAATGTCCTTTCACAAGTGTAGCGCGTTCTTGAATGGGGCTATACAATAAAACAGGCGGAGAAGAGATAATTTCATTCATTCGCACGAGAAACGAAATTTCAGAGGTAGCACCTGTGTTCGGAGTTCATCGAACTCCTCCTCCTCGAAACATTGGCAACCACTCTCCGATACTAGGCTGATGTACACTGTACAGGCCTAACGTCTCTCTGTGCTATCCTATGATTCTAACTTTTTCGATAGAAACTGCATCGCGAAGTTTCGTAAACGCACTTTATCTAATCTATTGCCTCAGTATGTTCGCCTCGATATGTGCACATAGAGAATCCACAACTGTTAAATTGTATGTATAGAGCACGGGCAAATGGTAAATACTGCGAGAGCGCCACCTAGTTCAGGAAGCTCTGTAATTGGGTTAGGTTAGGTCTAGATAGGACTGGTGTTACACGAGGTTTGAAAAAGATGTGCAGCAATGTTTCTGTCGTTAAATAGTGTGCTAGAATTTACAAATTCGGCATCAAACAGTCGGAGTTTTATAGAAGGTGAAAAATTAATTAATGCTGATACACAATATGAATTAACTGCTTTTATCGGCAAACATCAAAAAGGGGTTAGACCACCTTGGACAGGTCAAGAAATATCGCATCTTTGGGAATTTATTCCTAAGTGACAAAAACACTTTTATCAATAAAAATTTTATCAATGAAGATAGAGACATCTTTGAATAATATATACAATTTTTTTCGAATATCAAAACCATATACCGCGCAATTCCGAAAACTTTAAATGCGTTTTTCTCGAAACCAAGTTTTCCGAAACGGTGTACGCTGTAATTTTAGTAAAACCCTATGGATTTTTATACAATTTTACACAGATGTTCTTAAATATATTCTCTATGGTTCTTTTTTCAACGTTTGAAAAAATTTTACTTACATATTTTAGTAGTCACACTAACGAAAATGTGTAATATAAGCAGCGATTCCTTTCCGATTTCGTAGCTCTTTAAATCGATATTTTCAATTTTGTTTTCCGAGTAAGCATGTGAGTTTTACCATCAGCTTTGTTTCATTGATTATTGAACGCGTACCAACTTCCTGCCAATATTCTAATTGGTGTGCTGCTTTCGTATAATACAATTATGGAGATCTCGTAAATTAGTCGTTGGTATCTGAAGACCACTCCGATTGTTTACGCTTATTATTTAAAGACTATTGTAAACTGGAATTCTAGAACACTGGTACACCTTCCTCGTCGGTCCCCAATGACGAGTTATACAAACGGTAAAACAGCAATACAAACCAAGCTTCAAGAATCTTTGGACAATACACACAGTTAAATACTTTCACCGGCGTCGGTGTGTTTTCACGGCCTAGAATTTGCATCCCGTGCGCGGGATTTTGACGTTATTACGCTCGGACCATTTTTTAAAACTATCGGAAATATTGTCGGAGGGTCCCATAGTGTTTGGTTTGAAAGCAACCCGAGCTCGGAGTTCGCTTTGCACTTCGCGGCTTTAGGGACCCCTCTATCGCGTGCTGTCGAGGACATAAAGTTCGCTGCATACATATTAGTTACGTGCCGTCACTGTTATCGTAAAATGTATCGGTAGCTTGTGTGGAATGGAGTAGTTCACACTTGTCAGTTCTGTATCCGTAAAAAAATATCGGTAATTATATAGAAGAGGGCACACCTCACCGATTTTCATGACCTTGAAATATGTTGTCAGGGGCATAATTCTGAACAACTTTTTCCTATACATGTTACCGCCGCTCGACCTTCGTTTCCGAGATACACGCAAAAACAGTTTCGACATAGGTATGTATAGGAATGTACCGTATTTTTAAAGAATCTAATGCAGGGCTCTCCAAGGTCGCTTACGCGTAAGCTCGTGGTTCTCCCAGTCTCGTCCGCGTTGTCAGGGATACCGCGCGACGCTAACCGCTGGGCATGGACACTCCAATGCTTAAGAGTGCAGAAGGATAGACGCCAGTGACGCCATCTAGCGTATACTCAGAACCCCAAGATAAGATAATAGATGGCCGTTCAGATGATGGAGATATTATTCAGATAATGTGATGATATGTAATTAAAGAACTTAATAAAATGAAGAGGCCAATAGAAAAACATACAGAAATACATAATTAGTTGTTACAGTAACTATTTGTAATAACTAATTATGTATTTCTGCATGTTTTTCTATTGGTCTTTTCATTTTATTAAGTTCTTATTCATAAAAGTGTGTTTTATGAATAAGAAAAAGGTAATGAAATTGTTTTAAAGAATTTTTTTATTATATATCAAGATTACAGTCCATCTGATATTCCTCTTTGAAAAATTGAAGTGAAAATACACGTTTCATGTGACTTGCTGTCATAACCTTGTGGATTTCCAAACCGCGCCTCATATATAGGTTATCATAGGTTATGAGGCGTTACGAGGTATTGGGTTTTCAATCAATTGTTTGTTACAAAGTAAAAAAACACCGTATTTGATAATTACATGAGATTTACAATGAATACAATTTACTGCACTTTACCGACAAAAATATCACTGACAATTGCTGATGATTGCTGACAATCAGATACAACGGTAGTGAATGGCGGCAAATGCCGGCCACGTGCAACTGATTTGAACTGATTACTGAGTGCAACGAAGACAGACGCAACCTACCGCCAGCGGAGTGGGGGGCGTGGGGGGTGGGCGAAACAACGCCATCTAGCGTATTGGGAATCTTAGTGGAGGCGTGGCTTAGATTTCAGCGCTGTGGTGGTAAGTTGGCGAACTATTGAAAGTAGGCCCGGATCCCACCAAACATTCCGAATAAGTATTTATTAATCGAATAAGTAAAAATTTAGTGGTCAAAAAAATTTAAAAACACTCGTTTTTCACAACATGTCTATATAAACACTGTTAATCGTATGGACTTCGACGGATTTCGGCCTACTCTCAGTAGTTCAATTTTCTGTCACTAGATGGCGTATCGAAATTCTAGGTTTCCCAATACTCAAAACGGGATGAACTATGTTTCTGCACGGCGCCTATATTACTGTCCACCCCCTGGCTAACCGCGAAGACGCTAGCCGGCCCAGCCCGTCATGGCAGCCTTCGTAGTGTCGCGCGGTCTCCTTGACAGCGGAAGGCACGCTGCGCGAAAGAAAGATTGGAAGGGGAAGCAGGCGCGTGAGGGGCCCCTAAGCTGGAGAGCCCTGATCTAACGTTTGGGATAGAGTGGTTAGAGATAGGTTATACAGTAAATAAAAACAACAGTTATAACTTATTTCGATCTTTACACTACGTTATTATTAGTATTAACTGTAAAAATGTCGGCCATAATATCGAAGAATGCCTTCAATAAGGTGTTCCCGAAGTATTGGTATAGGTTTGGGGATAAATCCGGCTCCTTGTCAGTGGCCCTACCGCCCCAGCTACGTGTATTTAATGTGGACCCCAAATATTAAATTTTAACTTCGAGTATATATTAGTTTCCGAGATACTAATAAAAAATTATTGTTCCAAATCAAATCTAGCCGCAAAGTTATACCGATAGCTCGGAAACGATCAATACAGCTGATTCCGAATAAATATTAAAATATTTTTATGAATAACTCGAAAACTGAAGCCGAGCGGCGGTAATATGTAGAGTAAAAAGTTGTTCAGAATGATGACTATTACAACATATTTCAAGGTCATCAAAATCGGTAAGGTGTGCCCTCTTCTATATAATTACCAAAATATCGTTTGCTGTCTTTACAATGAAGCAGTTCACATTTGTTCGTGTCACGGACATCAGTGTGGAACCCGTATCCGTACGGTAAAACTAAAATTCGTCGGCAACGATATTTCTGCTTTTGCAATGGCGGTGTGTTGAAATCGCTTGAAGGGGACCTTTTTTATGGCCGTGAAGTGTTCTCGGGTCAAAGCTCTCGAACTACGCGCTTCGAGGGTCCTAGAACCTAGTGCAGGGATGCTCAAGAGACGCAGCCTAGGGTAGTCGTTTGCGCCCACGGACGATCCCGCCCGTTCCCAGTCCCCCCTTCTCGGTAAAATATCTCGTAGTGGGGTACCCTGGTAACGTAGAAACTGTGGGTCTGTCGCAACTGTCTATTACACACACAAACGCTCCGCTCCCACCGTCAAGATGGGAAATGAAACGGCGCCACCGTCAAGTTTCGTTTCTTGGCGTTGATTGGTTTGACGTCACCGAGTCATCGCGCTTGGATTGGTTTGACGTCACCGCGTCATTGCGCGCATGCGTGGAGTTCCCCCACCGCTATTCCTGATACGGGCGCACGGGATTTCCGCCAAACCCTGCTCCCACTGCTCCAGCTACTCCCCACTCCATTGTCGAACTCGCTTGATCTTGAACGGACTGGAGCTCGAGCTCGAGTCGCGTGCTCGGCGTAATGGTTTATGACTTAGAAAATGGATAAAATTGTATTTCCTCACGTCCACAAACGTCCAAATGCTTCCCTGGCAATACGATAGGAAACGAAATTACAATTAACACATTCACCGCTGCGACGGTCATGGCAGCCGACGCCTCGACAGTAATGTCATTACGAGTAATCTCAAATAGTAAATGCACCATGGCGCTATTAAATAGCTTACTGTTGCAGACGTATGAATAGCGTCTGGTGTGAACCGAAAGACATATAAAAGTCACGGAAAAATTATATTCTTTACACCTAGGATTGTTCTTGCAGGATGAACCAAAGCAACAACTTAATTGTTTTCGAGAAATAGAATAATTTGTAACTAATAAAGATATACAATTATAATTCAGTGCCACATATCTGAATATACAGGGTGTCCCACGGGAGAGTGGACAGCGGGATATCTCGTAGCGTGTTGGAGATAAAAAAATTAAAAAAATATGTAAATTAATGGTTCGATGGGCCTACTTAATTAGCCGCGACGGATTTTTTTTTCGATTATTATTTTAAAAGATACGATGGTCAAGGTCGGATTTTCAAATGGCACTAACTTTTCTGAAGTCCTGAGTTGATAGTGCGTTCCAAGACGAATTCAATAAGCTTTAATGTATACACTTGATTTCCACTGGTTTTTGAGATATTGCGCTTGCAAATTTGCTCATTTTTACTTGAAAAAAACCTCTGGAATAGCAAGGACCGGGGTCGGTCTTGCTGGCGCCACGGGTGGCAGTGCCTGCTGAAATAGATACCTACCTGCCAAAGGTCTACGCAAACCCAAAGGCTGGACAATTCTTTTCCGTCAGAAATGCTACTTTAGTAGGTACATCTGCGGAATCGAGAAGCGCACCGTTACTTTTATTTCGCACTTGCTTCTACGCTCGGATGGCCGGTTATTTTGGGAGGGATGCAAGTTCGATTGGTTAGGTTAGGAGGTGTGAAAGTTGCTAGACTAAATTTCAACCATAGGGAGCAGATTGTATTAGAACCAATCGGATTTGCATCCCTCACAAACGGCTGCTCTCTTGAAGAGGCCCTCTTCACAGCAATGCCCACCTTCTCTCGCACGGAATACGTTAACGGATGCTTTTGTTTTGATATTGAAGCTCGTGTTTATACTCGAGAGGACCACGCGTCGACAGCGGGCTACCCCTTTTCTTCCTGTGTCTCCCAACGAGGAGTATTGCCGATGGATTGTAGGAGCGTAGATGTCTAGATGCCAGTTATTGAATTCAGGAGACGATAGAAACACTTTATTACAAAACACACATGTACTATAATTAAAGTAAATTGTATTCCTCTCGGGCAGGAGTACTGATAATAACCGAACTTGCGCCCCACTTCGCGCAGACCGATTACACGGAGGGTAGTTGGGTGTCACACACTGCACAAATGATACAGGGTAATTCTGGAGCAACGCCCGTCAAGGAGATGCGGCCTGGTATCCCGTGGCGAGGACAGCCCTTCGCAGTGCCTCGCCCGAATTTTATGGCTTTTTCCGGGAAAAAAGGTAGGAATCCTGGGCCGAACGTAGCGAATTGAAGGGTTTCGACCCTCGAAGGGTTTGGAATATCATTAAGAAGTGAAAATGTACAGGATTTCAAATGTTTGCTTCTTTTCTTCATCGTATCGAGAAGGAAGTGACGCCAATGGATTCCTTATGTTTTTCCGATGAAACTGACACAAAGAACGACGTAATTCGGAAAATAATGAAGGAAATTTCGTTAATAATAGTCCGATTTACGTGAAATTTGGTACGATCTTCATTGGAAAAACATAAGGAATCCATTGGTGCCACTTTCATATCGATGCATTAAAGAATGAAGCATTTCTTACTACGCTGAAATTAATATTTCACATTTTCACCCTCGACTGCGGGGGCTCGACCCCAAATTCGTTACGTTCGGCCCAGGATTCGTACCTTTTTCCGGAAAAAGTCATAAAATTCGATGGGCACCGCGGGGTGTGTTCCTCGCCACGAGGTGACGGGAGTAGCTCCAGAATTATCTGTTTAGGAAATAAACTAATTCTTTATTCTTTATCGTATGGATATGGGAGTGTCGCCGATGGATTCCTTAGGGTTTTCCGATGAAAATCAATACAAATGTCGTGTAAATCGGACAACTTTTGCATAGGGAATACAAACAGCTTGTGTCAAAGTAATCCGATTTGCGTGATATTTGGTATGATTTTCATCAGAAAAACATAAGGAATCCATTGGCGTCACATCACTTTCGACACGATGAAGAAAATAATTTCTTAATACGCTGTAATGGATATTTCACCCTCGACTGCGGGGGCTCGACCCCAAATTCGTTACGTTCGGCCCAGGATTCCTACCTTTTTTTCCGGAAAAAGCCATAAAATTCGGGCGAGGCACTGCGAAGGGCTGTCCTCGCCACGGGATACCAGGCCGCATCTCCTTGACGGGCGTTGCTCCAGAATTACCCTGTATCATTTGTGCAGTGTGTGACACCCAACTACCCTCCGTGTAATCGGTCTGCGCGAAGTGGGGCGCAAGTTCGGTTATTATCAGTACTCCTGCCCGAGAGGAATACAATTTACTTTAATTATAGTACATGTGTGTTTTGTAATAAAGTGTTTCTATCGTCTCCTGAATTCAATAACTGGCATCTAGACATCTTCGCTCCTACAATCCATCGGCAATACTCCTCGTTGGGAGACACAGGAAGAAAAGGGGTAGCCCGCTGTCGACGCGTGGTCCTCTCGAGTATAAACACGAGCTTCAATATCAAAACAAAAGTATCCGTTAACGTATTCCGTGCGAGAGAAGGTGGGCATTGCTGTGAAGAGGGCCTCTTCAAGAGAGCAGCCGTTTGTGAGGGATGCAAATCCGATTGGTTCTAATACAATCTGCTCCCTATGGTTGAAATTTAGTCTAGCAACTTTCGCACCTCCTAACCTAACCAATCGAACTTGCATCCCTCCCAAAATAACCGGCCATCCGAGCGTAAAAGCAAGTGCGAAATAAAAGTAACGGTGCGCTTCTCGATTCCGCAGATGTACCTACTAAAGTAGCATTTCTGACGGAAAAGAATTGTCCAGCCTTTGGGTCTACGTAGACCTTTGGCAAGTAGGTATCTATTTCAGCAGGCACTGCCACCCGTGGCGCCAGCAAGACCGACCCCGGTCCTTGCTATTCCAGAGGTTTTTTTCAAGTGAAAATCAGCAAATTTGCAAGCGCAATATCTCAAAAACCAGTGGAAATCAAGTGTATACATTAAAGCTTATTGAATTTGTCTTGGAACGCACTATCAACTCAGGACTTCAGAAAAGTTAGTGCCATTTGAAAATCCGAACTTGACCATCGTATCTTTTAAAATAATAATCGAAAAAAAAATCCGTCGCGGCTAATTAAGTAGCCCCATCGAACCATTAATTTACATATTTTTTTTATTTTTTTATCTCCAACACGCTACGAGATATCCCGCTGTCCACTCTCCCGTGGGACACCCTGTATAGTAGGGTGGAGTGAAAAAAACTTTTTTTCGATGATCAATTTCTAATAGTGCGGAAAAGTTGTCTACTTGGCCCAATAAAACGTGTAAAAAATTTCAGCCCGATCGGATAATTTCTTCTGTGTGCACCAAAGGCCTTAACTTTCAAAATTTTAGTACAAAACTTAAAAGTAAAAAAAATATATATAAAATACAAAATACATAAAAAAACAATTAAATTATTAAAAAAAACGAAAAATATAAAATACAAAGAACAAGAAGCCCGACGTACGGCTACCTCCGCGTGGTTGGTTCTGGGCCACTTGTTCCGTTAGGAAAGTGAGCGAAGAGGTGCATTTTTTTATAGTTTACAGTGCCATTCCTATCGTTCCGAAACCAGCCAAAGGTGTTTCTTTGCTTCATTTACGCAACAAATATAGCCTTGAGTATAAAAAAAGGTAGAATCCACCAGCTGAAGAAAGTTGCAGTTTCTTAACTTTTGTACTAAAATTTTGAAAGTTAAGGCCTTTGGTGCACACAGAAGAAATTATCCGAACGAGCTGAAATTTTTTACACGTTTTATTGGGCTAAGTAGACAACTTTTACGCACTATTAGAATTTGATCATTGAAAAAATGTTTTTTTCACTCCACCCTAATATATAGTGTATTACCATTATGCGATATCTATTCTCCCTGTCATTTAAGAAGGAACCCGTTTCGTGCATGTAGAATGAGCTCATTGGCTCCGAAAAAGCGTTGGTGGGGGTACAGCCAATAGTGGCTTCTCCCGGCACCAATGGGCGTCAACCTGCGCAGAACCAGTCTAAACTCGTCGGTCGGCAGGTTCCTTCTTAAATGACAGGGAGAATAGAAAGAAGTATACCTATCGTAGCAATATAATTGTTACTATTTACAGCAATAATTATCATGTTATTTCCTGCTTCAATATATAAACTAATAATATTAGACAATGAATACATATATATACTAAAAAGTATATTTGCTTTGAAAAACACACATTTTCCGCATTCTTTTGACGATGGGCGGCATGAATTTGCGTACACGGCATGGTAGTCGACTCTCGGCATAGTGCGCACACGATCGCTTTCGACGCACGCGTGGTCGTAAAAATCGACCCTTTCAAGTTCTCCAACCTGCTCGAAAGTCATAAATCTGACCTGCGCGGGGCGTCCAGTTGCACCAGTGTGAACGTCTTTTTGCGACAAATCTGTCGGCGCGTGGGGAAAAAACGTGCGCGGCCTGCGGTCACACGAGTGGGACCGTGCCTTAAGGAGGTCTACGGTAGAGTGGATCGAATTCCGATTTTTTTTTAAAACTGAAAATGTAATAGTGCGCAAAAGTTGTCTTAGGTATGTAGAAATCGGAATTCGATCCACTCTACCGTAGACCTCCTTAAGGCATGGAGGCATTGAGGACAATAACGGACTAACCCACATTTTTGCGAATTTGAGTTAGTAACAATTAGTCCGTCTTAGCTCTTAATGCCTCAATTATGTTATAATAATGCATAATTCAGTTTCAACTGACATAAAACCGCAGCATGGTAGCATGCAAAATCTCAAACTATTATTTAGGAACAGAAGAAGGTCTAACGTGTACGTACAGTGTTCGTGATTTTTGGAAAAGGTAAAATTCTTTTATTATACTACAATAAAAGGTTTCAATTACCCAAAATTCGCTGTTCCAAATTTTCCAATTATTACCAACTTTGTAGACCCTCAAACTTTTGTCTGAAACATTTCTCTCGGTTGCCTTCCTTACCATTATTATTCTTTCCAATTTCTTATTTCAAATTTTACAAACATTTTATGATTTTTTTTAAAAATCATCTTAAATCTCGTTTCAAGTTATCACGTAATTAAAATAATTCTACATTCAAAAATGATGATGATAGAGGTAAAATGTGTAATTCATTCTAAATGAAGTGGTTGTCAAAAATTTTCTCTACAAAACACAGTTCATAGTCGACTTCCACATTCCAAGAAACACTAAAATACGAATTTTGGTTTTAAAACGCCCTGCTTGGAGGGTGAGAGGTGAAAATTTTGAGCAGGGACCTGGCGTTCGTTAAACATTTTTTGTTTCGTTTCGGATCAGGTCCGATAACCACAATTTCGTTTCGGTTTCATTCCTGCTGAAAAATATTTCCTTCCCATTGGAACGAAAAACCAATTTTGTTCCGAATCGTTATTTCATTTATGAAAAAAACTCGTATGAACTTATTTTTAACAATTTTATTGCATTTGGACATAGGTGTTTTTTGAAGATGGAGGCCTTTTTCGAGGATGTGGCGTAGGTATAATACAGACAAAAGTAATTTTTATTTTAATTAATAATACACTTAGGTATTGATCTAAAAAAAGAATCAATTTTTGTTTTAATCGAATAAACACATGGAAAACTTTAAGTACGTTTTCCTCGAAATTTTTTTTTACGCACTATCGCCACGATAAAAAATTCAAATCTTGACCGAATCTAAAAATTCAAACGGGATTCTACTCGTAATTGCACTGGCTTCCGCGCTACCCTCTATTGCGAATTCTCATACACTCAATTTTTTTTTTACGAAACATTTTCGTGCGAAAAAACCCTGGTTTCGGGACCCTATCGTTTAAACATATGGCAATCATCGCCCAGTTGTTTCTTAACACTGCCCGAGGGTAGCGCGAGAACCACACATGTGTAATTAACCCGCCGGCGGGTTACTCTGTACAGGCGGGTCTGTTTCGGCTGAAAAAACCGTTTTACCGTGATGTAATGTACCCAGCACCCGTATGTATTCATCCAGCGGAAATTTTTGCATCGCGCTATGTACTTGTCAGGTCCAAATTCAGTTTTAAAGTATGCCGCGTATCCTGCCCGCAATTCAATTTCATAAGAATAGGTGGTGCTATATGATGAGAATAGCCAAACTTTAAAGACTACTGTAAGTTAAGGTTGCGTTCAGCAAAGTCTCGTTAACGACATGGGAAGTTATAATTTAAGTACGAAGCTGAAATAGGTAATGACAAGTATATTCAAGAAAATATATCTCCGCGAACACTATCAATTCATAAGTTGATCGAAAGATCCCCCTGTACATTGAAACACGAATCTCGAGGTGGCGCATAAATCCCCGAGGCGGTCTTCCTGGCCAGTTCCACTGTACTAAATGCCTAGTTGATCCGGTTTCGCGTGCTTTATGGAGTGCAGAACCATTCACCACCGGACGAAGGGACGAACGTGAGGCGCCATATTTCCAACGGATGCGGAATGATCGCGAGTTCGTATCGTAAATGAAATCACGTACTCCAGCCGTTTAACACGGAAACGTATTCTACGTAAGCGGTTCCGTCTGCCGGCGAGTACGCGACTAGATGCGTGTGCCGATACTGCCGAAGAGCATTTCTATGGATGTGTGCATGTAAATTCGGTATCACGTGCGAACGTATACGTGAAGGAAGAGACATGACTATGCTGGCGAACTTGTAGAGCGTAGGTACACTTGTGCGTGTGGATTTTCAATCCAATTACTCCTCCAAACGTATGGCGACACTTTTGATAAATAAAACGCATTAACTATTACTTACGCAACAAACGCTGAATGCTGA
This sequence comes from Andrena praecox, assembly GCA_963932275.1. Classification (NCBI taxonomy): domain Eukaryota; kingdom Metazoa; phylum Arthropoda; class Insecta; order Hymenoptera; family Andrenidae; genus Andrena; species Andrena praecox. The sequence goes on from OZ010731.1 coordinate 42,200,834, forward strand.
GTACGTATTTAGGTGAAGCTGAGGTAATAAAAGTGGTGAAAAATGCGTAACCTGCGTCACCTTTTACGTTTTATACAGGCACAGCAGAATACTTATGGGCGGGAGTGTACATAAAATGGTATATATTTCTTGAAGGCGCATAATGTAGGAGTATACGAAATTCTCTTTACTTCCAAAGTGATTAAACTGCTCTAAACGGAGACACAAATATCTTATATACTTTGGAACTTTAAAATTCAATAAGTTGTCTATATAAATTATATCTTTTTCTTTTTTGGTGAGACTTGAATATAACGCTTGGATATTTTGGGTTAGTCCATCAGCAGTTAATGCCACTGAAAACCTTAAAAAAAAAAAAAAAAAAAAAGTTGCCTAATATACATGAAAGGCGAATTTAATTATTTCGTGTAAAACACTTTATTGAAACATAATCTTCTGGATTTGGGAGAGTATTGTTTTTCTACAAATAATAATATACTATTTGATTATATTGTACAACATTCGGAATTTATATTAACTCTATTCGATTTGTATGATGCAGGCTATACATACGTCCGTTTACAGGCGTACACTGCTAAATACAATTTGACAGTGATGCAGTGTACTCGACCTGATACCGTCAGACTAAAATCAAGTGCAATCAAGGCCGACATATGTATAAATCAAATCGGCTGCGAAGGGATGCAAAATAGGAACTGGACAGCGGGCCGCTTCCTCCTGAATGATTTGTTACCGACACGCTTTAGGAACCTGGGCGCAGGGTCTTCCCGCTTTTGTCCCCGCCTCCTCATCCGACTGTCACCGCGCCCCAAAGCCCATTACCTTGTGAGAACCTGACGGCAGGGGCGAGGAAAACTTCTCTTCTATCTTTTCAACTTTCGGTCACGAAGAAACAATATCCATTTCGTACGTGCGCTGTGATACGAAACGACACCGCTGCGACGGATATTGGTTGTTACCGCTTAAAAGCATCGGGAAAGTTACGTCTTTACGGCACCTGTCAATCTTTATTCTTAGACTTTATTCCCATTACCCGCCCTGAACGGTTCGAGGGAACTTCAGACACTGCTGCACCACGCGCGTATTTTTCAATTTACGGAACAGTCTCTCGCGTTCCTATTAGTTTTAAAACAAAATTATTTTTTCACGTATTTTGCAAATTTCTATACCTATGATCGAATAAGGCTAATGAAATGTAGTGAAACCAATTAATTATTAAATCTACTTTAGTAATAAATCATTAAGAACTGTCATAATTGAGGCACTTATTGGGAGAAGGCCACATACGCCAAAATGCCATTTCAAGAAAATCGATTTCGAAGTTTTCATTAGAGTACCTATAACTTAATAAAAAGTAATGCAATTAAATCCAATTTTTTAAGGATGTCGTACCGCGTCCTTCGAACGTTCTGAAAACAGAAGTCATGATTTGAAAATGATATGTGTCTTTATTTATAACTTTATCCGTAAATGTGGTAAATTCGTAAAAAAATGCTCCCATGTTTAGTTATTTAAATATAATTTTGTTTACTTACTTAGTAACACACTTTTTATACATTGCTTAAAAAAAATACAGAATGAAGCACAAAAATAAACAAAATATGTAGGGTAGGTGTGGGTATTACTGCGGATGTCCCGATTACTGCGGATATTCTAAAACAGATCATATTTAGTGTTGGGAAGTACATAATCTTTTGAAAATTTTTGATAAAATTATTTTAAACTCTATTACAGATAATTATTAATAAGTATGTACAGCAAAGTTATTATTAATTCTTTTATCGTAGTTTGAAATTCGTCAAGGCGAAACTTCGGTCGATTTCCGATATGGCGGTCATGGACACCTACTTGAAAAACATTTATATTTTTGTTATTAACAGCAATACATGTACTGTAGCGGTATTGCTCGATAGAATAAGAGTTATTTTTTTCAGAAAAACAGTAAATCAGTCGTCTACATTTTAGTTTTAATTTTTATTTCTCACCGCAGTATTAGGTGCACTACTTGACACCATGTGCATGTATTACTGCGGACCTACTGCTGCATTTAAATTTATTTTTCTTGAAATTGCTATAAATATAATTACTTATTCTTGTCATAATTTATAAAAATACGATTATAAAATGCCAAGCATGTAGAAGCCCAGTTACTGGTTGGTTTACCCTACAAGTGATATTTGTACTAAGGTTATGTTTGGCCTGACATCAGACCGCAGTAATACATGCGCAGTAACTGGTGTTTCGTTAGTAACTGGCACGCAGTAATACATGCATGTCCGCAGTAACTCATGCAATGACATTGATCGACAAATCTCTTTGTTTTTAATTAACTGTGCTTATTACCCCGCCCTTATATTTTTTTATGAAATTATTAAGGTCCCACCTTTCTTTTAAAAAAAGAAGGAGGAACTTTCATTCATTTGAACGCCGTATCGAGGGTTCTAAAGTTAACCTACCTTAAAAGTCCGCAGTAATACCCACACTTACCCTAATGTTTTAAGTAAGTATTAGTTTCTTCAATTACCTACTGATAGTATTGAAGGATATAAAGTACTAGCATGCCCCCGTGTCGGCTTCGCCCGACTTATTAGCATGACTGATTCATGTTTATTAAAATTAATATCTTTTAACGTAATTAAGTATTTTGAAAAAAAAAAGCTTAATTTCCTCATAATATTTCGGAAAAAATAACATTCTTGGTAAGATAATTTGATCACACGCGGGACATAGTAACATCCAAGGAGGGTACGGATAAATCTACAAAAGCAATTTGTACCCCGACGATCATTCTGACATATATATCCGCGGTAATCCAGGTCTGTCGCGAGAAAGCGCTCGAGAAGCTTCGCCACCTGGTGGTAACATCGCGGTACTGCTACGGGCGAGGTATCGCGCGGGCCGAATATGCGCATGCGCGCGTCAAGTAGACTGTCGTATACACGGATCACGTGGTCTGCAAAACAGCCGTACACATGAAATGTTTACATATAAATTACATGTTAATAACGCGTTTCTGAGACATGCTACATAGCCTATGTCTGTCCTAGAGTATGCAGAAATAACGTGTCAAAATTTGAGGAAGATGGGTTCAATAGGTCTTGAGTTTTGCGCGAACATAAAAATCGGCTCTCTCTTTATATAATAGTATATAGTATATAGTATAGATACAGATTTCGGTGATGGGGTCCCTAAGCACCATGCGCCACAGATAATTTTATCATCAGGCTAAACGCAAGTCATCGAATATTATTATTAAGGGTAAGCTCTCAACTCTAAAATTTTATATTACAGTTTTCTAAACTCATACTCCTATGTGTATGCGTCATGTCTTATTTCATTCACCTTCTGCAACTTACAGAAAGTTTTGTCTCTTTTATGTCATTTTCGTTGACATACTGTTATAGCTGATAAACAACCAAGTTCAACCGCGTATGATATATTGACCTTCGAACGACCTTGAACGACAAAAAAGCCGTTCTTATGGAAGGAAAGAACTGTATAAAATTTACGTGTTTTCGAATTCGACGAGTGATGGCAGTATATCTACGCATGCTCTGAAACTTATCGAAAGCGCGTATGTGAATTTGCTTATTGCATTCATGGGGCGAATTCCACTTACGCCCAAATCGCCCGAAACGCCCGTGGTTTTCGTTTTCAAATTTATGAAAATCTCCCGCAATATGGAAAAAAAATCTGTGAAAGAGCCATTATCGGAAAATACAGGTTTTTAAATATAAATTACCACTCGAAAACAGGAACATATAATTATGATATTCACTTTATTACAAAAACGGGAAATTTCTGGGCGGGTGATTTGGGCGTAAGTGGAATTCGCCCATCCTCGACTGTCGACACTCTACTTTCGAGGGTTCAAAAAGATCAAAACTTTCTTCTCCGATTTTCTCAAAGTGTGAAGTGTGTGCAATTGTATTGAGAAATTCGTAATACTGTAATGAGAAATTCGTAATATTGACGAACTTATACGACTTTAAATGAGATGGTGTACGATAAAAACTCGGCACGCTCGGAATACGCGAGTAGACACGCAAATAATTCATCTTCATGAGATGGATCTACATATGTACATAATGAAATCCGGGAGTTAACCAAGTGCACGCGTACCCGACAAATTTTCAAATTGGATTATCTCAGAAATGACGCATTACACGAAAAAATTTTATTTCACATTTTCAACTGATCTTTAGATGTAGAATAACCTCCTGTCCGGTCATACCAGCCCTCCAGGTTCACCCTCTATATGGTATTCTACAACAAGTAATAGAAATATAAAAATAGAATAAAAAAACAATTTTTTTAAGTTAAACGATTTTATTTAATTTGATAAAAAGTGTACTGGAAACTAAAAAATAATTTCAATAAAACCGTAGGACAGGATATTTCATTGCGTCCCACGATTTTATTTAAAGTATTTTTTAATTGTTAGTGCATTTTTGATTAAATTAAATAAAATCGTTTAACTTAAAAATTTGTTTTTATAAATTTTTTCATTATTTACTTTAGTTATTGGTGTTGAAAAATCGAGTCAAAAATATCTGAAGAATGGCAATTTGACGATCAGTGACGCGAGTTCGTGGGGCCGTCGGGGCTCGTATAGTCGCTGACAAAAGCAATGACTCATTTATTCGCGTTCCGAATCACTGTGCTGTGTTATATATACGTATTTTCTGTGGGACGAATGACTGGCGTGTGAATTAGCGTGGCCCTTATTTATACGTGGCGAATTTTTTTTTGTATTTCTTGTGCCATTTAATAAAAAAATAGTCCCTGCAAAATTATAACGATATATATTTGCAGTCATGCGTCAAAATCTGTTAACGGCATATGGAGAACTTTAGTAAGTGCTTATAATGACCATAACGTAGTTAAAATTGTGGGTATAATTGAAAAATATTAAGGACATGATATTCAAGATTTAGCTGTGACCAAAAAATATTTCATATGAAATGCAAAACTTCAATTATTTTAAAGTCTATGCGGACGTTCATAAGTTGATTCCCCAGGTCCCAACATCCTCGTTGCTTTGTATGGTCTCCAAGAGTAGTTTGTATGTAATGCCTAACACTACAGCAACATTTCCTTAACAATGCCATACCTTAATAAATTACGACTAGTAATTCAATAATTTTACCAGTGGATTCCTTGAACGAATCAGAGATTGAAACGGATTCCGAAATTGACATCCCATCGTCCCATTCAGACATGTAGCGTAATGTAATACGCCTCGAAATTATTTTGTAAATATTATTTCCTTCTTAAAATATAATCTCATAAACATGTATTTGATTGTATAGATTGAAGTATAGACCCATTGCGTAACAATTCTTTGATCTAATCATCAATTCTATGCGACCGAAAAAATTTATGCTGCAGAAATATTAAAGAAACAAGTGTAAAAAGTTAAATAGTCATACCCGTCTAAGTTTTAAATGATGGAAATTGGATCAAGAGTGTAAAAGTTGTTTGTAAGGGTAGTTCGTTATCGTAGAAAAAAATAATACCAGAATCCGATTCTACGGTTCAAAGAACCCCTAAACCTAATTTACAATGAACTACCGTTAAGGAACTAGTTCTTGATCAGGCACTAATTTTTTATCAGTTCATGAAATAAATCGTTCTTTTGAGTTTATGTCAATAAATAATTGTTTGAAATAATTACTAACATAAAAATTGATAATTCAAAAATATATGTGTTGTCTGTGAAAGCAGTTAGTATTGTTAGTTTTAGATGATTAAAAAATAGTTCCTAGTCACCTTATTATTCCATACCTTATAAGTATTTAAATTATATATTTATTTTCAACTTTTTAAAATTTTTCCTTGAAGTTTAAACATTAATTCAACTTTTAGTATAAAAAAGTCTATGGTTTAATGTTTCATTAGGTTAAAAATAAATATTAAAGCGGAAAACCTTCTAAACTGATCAGAAACTAGTTCCTTAACGGTAGCATGCCCCGTGTCGGCTTCGCCCAAATTATTAGCGTGACTGATTCATGGTTATTAAAATTATAATACGTTTCAACGAAATTAAGTATTTTGAAAAAAAGCTTGTTCTCATTTTTGAGAGTCTATTTTGATGCTGCTCGCTACTTTCGTTTCTTCTTAAATAAGAAGAACGTCTAGCACCGGCGGATGCGCTAGAAAAATTTTTGTTTTGGCATGTTTATGTTAATAACCCGTTAACCGGAAAATATAAACGTCCGTTATCGGAAAGTGGCGGTACTCGAGAGCAGAGTTGGGCATCATTCGACTAAAAAGTGATTGAAATAACGTTTCGACTAAAGCAACTTCAACTTTTTTCTTAGTCGACTAAAACTTACCTGAGTTAACTTTAGTCGAGGCGGCAGAGTTGAAGCTGGTTAGTCAAGAGCCGTTAGTCGTGGGTTGTGACTATCGTTGATCAGCTGTCATTCTATTCTTAGTCGAGGAAACGACTAACCGGCGAAAGCCTTTGCGGCCTGACCCGCGCGCGGTCGCCTACCGGTCAGATTCTACAGAATCTGAATTTGTTTATTTTTTATCGTATCAATATGAAAGTGACGCCAATGGATTCTTGGTGTTCTCCCGATTAATTAGACAGAAAATAATTTAAATCGGATTATTTTTAACGAAACGGGCTTTGAATTCTGCAAACAAATTTCTCACGTAATATCCTTAATTATGGTCCGAATTATATCATTTTTGGGCCCATTTTCATCGGGAAGACAGGAGAAATCGATTGGTAATACTTTTATTAACACTTATCAAAAACAGGCAGATTTTATGTGGCCCGTCGGTTTTATTGCACTCGGCTGTCAACGGGCGGTCTACTGGAGCCCGAAGGGCCTCGCTCGCAAGCGGAGAAAGCAAAACGGTGGGGTGGGTAGGTCTTTCCCGATAATCCTTTCTGATGCTTTCGCCTACAATTATTATGGTGGGCTAATTAACAAAAAAAAAACAACAGTTTGCCAACGAATATTTAATGTTGGGCCTGCAATTGTTATGGTTCCTTATGACAGTTATTCAGAATATCGGTTCTTCATAACTGTTTCAGTCAGAACCGATATATAACTGTTTGAAACAGTTATTTTCGGAACCGTCTCAACCCCCGAATATATACTTTAATTGAGGACTCGGATGCAATAAGGGGACTAGCGCTCAAAAATGCGAAAAAGTATTGTCCAAACGCTAAGAAATATTGGAAAATTAAATGTTGTTAAACTGTATTTTAAAAAATATAAATGTTATAAAGCTCGTCACGACACACATTTTTTCTATTTACAGTTGTTTTATCGAATCATTAGTATTCGAGATAAAAATTATAAATAAAAAAAATTTCTTCGACCAAAATCATTATTTCTTTAAACATAAATTGTGATAACTTGAGTAAATATTAACGGATCGTTATGAGACTTGAAACATAAAACTCAGAAAACTCTAGCGAAGCCGTAAAATGTATGCACAAAACACTTATGTTAAAAAATTTAAGAATATTTAATTTAAAAGTAATACTGGACATAACCCATGTCTTTCAACGTTCGCCGTTAAAAAGTATCGAGGGAATTTTGAGGTACATATAACTTGCAGCGACAAAGTTTTTTCTTAATATGCAAGGAAGTTTTTCACAAATTTTCACACTGATTAATAAATAATTATAGAAGATATGACGATATATATTGTTGCGGGCACCCTATGGATAGGATCCATGGCCCGCTATAATAGACCGAACCTGTGCGCCGATAAAATTTTTTCTATAATAGACCGAACCTGTGCGCCGATAACATTTACTTTTAAAAATTATATGATTATATATTACAAAAAAATATTGCGATATTATTTTCGAAATATTTAGTAACATTTTTATTATAGTATTTACACGCAATATTTAAAATATTTACACTGTTCTGTTTACAATATTCTGTTCTTTTATAAATTTTTCTTTTTCTCCTTTTTCATTTTCTTTCTGCTTATCTTTTATTCTTTATACAATTTATTTTTGATTGAGGTCGTGCTTAAAAATTTTTTGCAAAAATCTTGTCCACTGGTGGTACAATATTGCAGTGAATTTTCAAAGTCTTTACGCTTTTCAGCAGTCACTCCTACTCCGCCTGCCAATGACGCTTTTTTCAAATCTTCCCCTCCAATAGATGTTTTAATATTTACAGTAGTAGGTACCCCATTGTAACTATAATAAACATTTACTTGCCCATTAGGAAAATAAATGATATGTACGATTTGACTTATTTTAATTCTCTTTAAATCTTTGTTCGGCGTCAATAAACTTTCGTAATTTTTTATTGCAATTGTTGTGGCATCTATCATCTTGAAGGGGGGATTTCGCGCCGTTCCAATTAATTCCGCGTATTCTCCTTCGGTTTCGATTCTTTCCCGCATCTTTTTTTTCTTCCCATATAATCCAAAATTCCTATCATATTGGCAATACGAGTGACCTCGCACCGGAAATAGATGCTGAATTTCTACTTGCAATTTCGTAGATATCATTGAAAAAACTTGGACCATCGTATAAAGATAAATGTTATCGGCGCACAGGTTCGGTCTATTATAGAAAAAATTTTATCGGCGCACAGGTTCGGTCTATTATAGCGGGCCATGGATCCTATCCATAGGGTGCCCGCAACAATATATATCGTCATATCTTCTATAATTATTTATTAATCAGTGTGAAAATTTGTGAAAAACTTCCTTGCATATTAAGAAAAAACTTTGTCGCTGCAAGTTATATGTACCTCAAAAATTCCCTCGATACTTTTTAACGGCGAACGTTGAAAGACATGGGTTATGTCCAGTATTACTTTTAAATTAAATATTCTTAAATTTTTTAACATAAGTGTTTTGTGCATACATTTTACGGCTTCGCTAGAGTTTTCTGAGTTTTATGTTTCAAGTCTCATAACGATCCGTTAATATTTACTCAAGTTATCACAATTTATGTTTAAAGAAATAATGATTTTGGTCGAAGAAATTTTTTTTATTTATAATTTTTATCTCGAATACTAATGATTTGATAAAACAACTGTAAATAGAAAAAATGTGTGTCGTGACGAGCTTTATAACATTTATATTTTTTAAAATACAGTTTAACAACATTTAATTTTCCAATATTTCTTAGCGTTTGGACAATACTTTTTCGCATTTTTGAGCGCTAGTCCCCTTATTGCATCCGAGCCCTCAATTAAAGTATATATTCGGGGGTTGAAACGGTTCCGAAAATAACTGTTTCAAACAGTTATATATCGGTTCTGACTGAAACAGTTATGAAGAACCGATATTCTGAATAACTGTCATAAGGAACCATAACAATTGCAGGCCCAACATTAAACATTCGTTGGCAAACTGTTGTTTTTTTTTTGTTAATTAACCCACCATAATAATTGTAGGCGAAAGCATCAGAAAGGATTATCGGGAAAGACCTACCCATCCCACCGTTTTGCTTTCTCCGCTTGCGAGCGAGGACCTTCGGGCTCCAGTAGACCGCCCGTTGACAGCCGAGTGCAATAAAACCGACGGGCCACATAAAATCTGCCTGTTTTTGATAAGTGTTAATAAAAGTATTACTAATTGATTTCTCATATCTTCCCGATGAAAATGGGCCCAAAAATGATATCATTCGGACCATACTTAAGGATATTACGTGAGAAATTTGTTTACAGAATTCAAAGCCCGTTTCGTTAAAAATATTCCGATTTAAATTATTTTCTGTCTAATTAATCGGGAGAACACCAAGAATCCATTGGCGTCACTTTCATATTGATACGATGAAAAATAAACAAATTCAGATTCTGTAGAATCTGACCGGTAGGCGACCGCGCGCGGGTCAGGCCGTAAAGGCTTTCGCCGGTTAGTCGTTTCCTCGACTAAAAATTGAATGACAGCTGAAATCACGTTACTCACAACCCACGACGAAAGGCTCTTGACCAACCAGCTTCAACTCTGGCGCCTCGACTAAAGATAAGTTACATCAACTTTAGTCACCCTCTGACTAACGACTAACCGTAAGGACCTTTCAACTAGATGTTATCTAGATATTAGCTTTGCTCAACTCTGCTCGAGAGTGACGGTACACGATCTGCCCGGCTCTCTTATAGGCATTACTACTGTATTCACCTGCGAGAAGTGCTCGGCCCGATTCGCCGCCTGGCGGTCGCGGCGCGTAGTATCCATCGCAGCCGGCCGAGTCATGACTTCTTTATGTACATAATAATAAATTACACAGATTAATTATATTTTACGTGATTAAACATAGCCTATGTCCGTTCTTGTTGTTCCAGGATGCTGTAGTTAAAATTTCGTGATGATTGGTTCAGAACTTTTTGAGATTTTTGTGTACATACAAACAAACGCTGTAGCTTTATTATAATAGTAAGATAGTAAGATAAGATAGTAAGATAGTAAGATAGTAAGATAGTAAGATAGTAAGATAGTAAGAATAGTAAGATAGTAAGATAGTAAGATAGTAAGATAGTAAGATAGTAAGATAGTAAGAATAGTAAGATAGTAAGATAGTAAGATAGTAAGATAGTAAGATAGTAAGATAGTAAGATAGTAAGATAGTAAGATAGTAAGATAGTAAGATAGTAAGATAGTAAGATAGTAAGATAAGATAGTAAGATATTAAGATAGTAAGATAGTAAGATAGTAAGATAGTAAGATAGTAAGATAGTAAGATAGTAAGATAGTAAGATAAGATAGTAAGATAGTAAGATAGTAAGATAGTAAGATAGTAAGATAGTAAGATAGTAAGATAATATAACGTACAAATAACAGTGGCATGAATTTAGTTCACCTCTTTACGAACCCGGACCACTGTGCATCGGGTGGGTGGCGGCCGTACGGTCTATGTACCCCGAAGTGGTCGGTCATTGTGTTTTGCTAAAAGGTAAAAGAGATCAACCAGCCGATCGGCAAACAAACAAAGTGATCGGATCCTTGCGCATTCTTTCCTCTCCTGCTCCTTTCAAACGTTCTGTATGCCACTTCGTAGTCAACCTTTGATTCTCAAACGGCCGAATTCCTTGGCATGGCGTGTACGTAGTATCAATCCTTTTTCGTATCCTTTTTCACTCAGTCTTCGTACTCCTGATTTTTTACCCCTCTTTTCTCCTTTATCCTGTTGTGTACGTTTCTCTATTTTCAGAGCTTCGTTGTGCTTTCCCGTCTCTCTGTTCAACCACTTTGCCGCTATACTCTCCCTCCCTTCGAACTGCCAGTCCAGTCGTCTCGCTCTTTTGTCCGAGGCACGAGGTAAAACCCACCAAAGTTTTATGGCTGATCATTCAGTGAGCAGTTGAACGCTTTCTTCTCGAGAATTGATTTCTGTGATTTACTGCCTTTCCATCGTAATTCCGGTTGCTCGGGACGGTTGATTACTTTATGGACTTTGACGTCTCCCGATGTCGTTAAATATTTATGGTAATAACCTGATTGAACGTTATAATGCATTATTCTGGGAATTAAAATATTGTAATTTCTACGTGACTCGCCCCGAGATCGTTTGAACATAATAATAGCATCGAAACAATAATTTTGAATAACAACCTGGAAGAAAATCTCCTAACCGGGAATGAAGCTGTATCTACGAAACGTAATTGACAAAGATATTTGTACATTCTTTTATATCCATCATAATTGAAAAAGTTTTCTGTATTTTATAATGTCGCAGAAATTCATAAAATTCTGAAACTTTGTGAATATGTAGGAGATTTCCTCCCGATTACGACGCATTTTTTTTTTTTTTTTTTTTTTTTATTGCCCGTTTAAGGTCACATGCACCTTCAACGTAATTTTTGTTTGCTGCTCAAATTCACTCGAAAGGGGTGAAATTTACCGGTGTTGTATTATAACTCGCGAACTGTAAGAGATAGAAAAAAAGTTTCGAGACAAAAGTTACTTCTTTTAATCAGATCTATCATTTGGTAAAAAAATTATTTTACAGTTCACGAGTTATAACACAAAATCAGAAAATAACCGGATTTTCAGGGGTCAATTGCAAACAAAAATTACGTTGTAATCAGAAGGAAATTCCCTAAATATTCACAAAGAATTTCTGGGTTCGGAATGTTCCCTTGTTAGTTACTCTGTATAAGATATTTTTACAACCTGAGTCAGAGTATAATTATTATTTTGTGCGCGAAGAGTGAGAGAGAACGGAAATTTTGAACCGTTTAGTGTGTTCTACATTTCCATTTCACTTACATTTACACTTGCATTTCCATGACTAACTTTTTTAACGGAGTAGCACTGTAGGTACCGTGTATATATGTACATTACGTAGCATCCATAATTTACTTCCGTGTCCTTATGTGTTGTTTGCGTTTTATGATACTGAAATCGTATTAGCGCGGAAGGCTAGGATTGTGACAAGATATCTGATAACGAAGAAAAATGATTTAAATGTCAAAAACAGTTTAGCAAACTTGAAACGTCTTGATGTTATCCTACAAAATTTTCTAATTGAATCTACTTATAATAAAACATCTCGGGAGCAAATTGTCTTTTTCATTTAAACCCCCATAAATTTTTGGAACTTTGAAAAATATTGGACACTTATTCTCTTGTCTTTGCTAATACAATAAACACGTCTTCGCGATTCTCTAATAGAAACAGGTTTTCTCTAATGCCACATTTATTCGTCGAATCGAGAAATGTTTTAAATATAAGTTATTTACAAAGTTGTGATTGTAGAATTATTCTGTGAATGAAAACTCTCTCTCAGAGTGTATATGTATTGACTATTCTCCCTTATTTATCTCCCTTATATATCTCGCTTATGCATCTTTTAGGATTATACTGCAAGTGCCAAAATACATAAAGTTTCTATCCGTTTCCTTCTTTAATACGCGTTAATTAACTGCAAATGTTATCCCGCGACCGGGGTAAAATTGGCATATCATATAACCAGCATTAACAGCTAAAGTTTTACCAATCTGAAGTTAAATTTGTTTCTTTTTATGTTCAATGCATTCTCTTTTATATTTCTTATTTGTGTTTTAGTGTGTTTTTAATTAACATTTGCTTTAAGTATCCTATTATATTTTATAACATCGTATCGTTTGTGATTATACTACAAGTGGGAAAACGCATAAAATTTTTATCCTTTTCCCTCTTTAATACATGCTAAGTAACTGCTAATGTTACCCCGTACTGACAATATTCCCCCACTTTACGGTATATATTTCAAAATCCGCGAAACAATAATTATACACGATTTTACGCGAGAAAATGAGTTGATTCACTAGCACCGCTATGTAAATCCCCAGCTCTAAATAAAGGTTTTAAAGAAACGCTAATTGTAAGTTGAACCCCACCGACACCTTGGTCTGGCAACTTGCGACTGTACGACAAAGAGTGTTGCAGCTCCGCGCCGTTGCCTCGGAAGCGGCAACACTGGGCTTGTTCCGAGAAGCATACGCTGCATTATTGTAGCGCTTTGACGAATCGAAGTGCCGGTTTGCAACGGGCAGTGGCATGATGTGTGCGCTTCTCCCTTTACCCTTGCGTCATTAATCCATGTACATATTAACTGTTGCCCTAACCAATTACGAGTACAATTTCCGAAGGTGTAATCTCGCAATGATGCTTTCGAAACTACAACCACACACTCTCGCCTTCGGAATATACACATTCGAATATTGTTACATTTTTATAGTGTCTAGCACGACGCGACGGTCACAGATGCGCTCAACGAGGGTTTTCCCACAATGCTGGAATGTATTATTGAGAGGCAATTATGCTGTTTACACTGATTGAATTTGATATAATAGGAGAACCACCGAATTACGTCCTACGTGACTTTTTGATGGGAACGTTGCTGCGCCAACGCAATGCATGCGCCTCACAGTGGTCGAAAATCGAGAACACCTGGCCAAAACATGAAGGTGACCTTTGATTTGTACAAAAACGAGTATACTAAGGTTTTCGAGGTCGCTGATTACGAATCTGAAGTCAAAATTGCAAAAAAAAAAAAAAATGGCGGACCCAAAATGGCGGACGCGCATATCAGAAAAACATCAGATTTGATCTAAACTTGATATCAGCGGCCAGCAGCTGCCGCGAGTGGTCAAAATGCGCTTTCTAGCTGGACAAAACTATTTCCGCTTCATCTATGGAACTGAATGGAGTAGTTCGACTAAATATACGTATTTGATGAAAACCGAATGTAGACGAGTGGGATTGGTTTTTTTTTTTAAAGTTTTTTCGTCATGTATGTTTTTCAAACTCTTTTCAAAGCTTTGCAGCGCTTATTGCATCATTAAACTTTTGTTTGAAACATTTTTTTCTGTCTATTTGTCTTTGAGCGTAGTTTTCACACTTTTAAGGGGACTAGACAGTCAGAAACTCGATTTTTTTTGTTGCATTTTTCGATAGTACCACCCTTCTCGATTAAAATGCCGTTTGGTTTATGTTAAAATTCGCAAAATTGAGGATTTTACAGCCGAAATGGTCGAGCGCGCCATAAACCGTTTCTGCGCGCACGCAGGTAGACTAGATTCCTCTTTCGAAACTTTAAGCGCGTTTTTCTCGGAATCATATTTCCTCTTCGTTTTGCAGTGATTGGGAATAAACGGAGGTATCAGTCGATTTGAAAAAAATTCAGCATATATGAAACATGTATAGTTACGACCTGAACCTACGCATAAGTCTGTAAAAACTCCTGGTTTGTCAGAAAAAAAAATATAGAATGGCTCTTTTCCCTGGCGAAAAATGACGTTTCTTTAAAATTTGCCGTTTTGCAGCCACCATTTTTATAATTTTGATTTTTTTTATTTTTCAATAGGTTCAGGGCAGAATAGGGGCCAGGGAAAAGTATAAATTTCAGAGGATATTTCACAATTAAATTTCTTACGGCCAGAATCACTGCAAAATTACAGCGGCTCCAAAAAAAAAACGCCTACATGTCAGACGACTGTAGCGCTGTCATACATATGTATATAATATTCAAATCATTTCTTTTTTACTGTTTATAGTATTAATAAATATTACCCAAACGTACTAGTCACAATTTGTGTTCATCTCCATGTAATTAATTCGCAAAAAATACTTGACTTTCGAGCGATCTGACTGCCTAGTCCTCTTAAAGGGCGATAGGGCACGAATGAAACACACCGTTATCCTTGTCTTGAGTCAGTCTACGAGGTGTGTAAATTAAGTAATGAGATTTATTTTTTTTTCAATTTTTTTATTCGAATAGAATTACAATTCAATATTGTCTCCCTCAAAATAACTTCCTTGGGAAGCCACACAGCGCTGGAGACGGTTCTTCCAATCCTCATAGCAGTGCTGGAACTCGGATACTGGAATAGCCTTCAGCTGGACGGTTACAGCCGTTGGAATGTTTTCGAGTGTCCCAAAATGACATCCCTTGAAGTGATTTTTCAATCTCGGAAAGAGGAAGAAGTCACAAGGACTCAAGTCAGGCGAATAAGGAGGCTGAGGAGTCACAGGAATATTTTTACTGGCCAAAAACTCGTTTATTGAAATTGCTGTGTGACAAGGCGCATTGTGACACAGTGTGACAGTTGTTCCTGATGTTTGGTCTCACACGCATGACCCTATGTCGAAGTTTTTCAAGAACCTCTCGGTAAAAGTGGTGATTGACCGTTTGGCCTTGAGGCACAAACTCGGATTCTGTCGACATTTCCATCGGGTCTTGAAGATGAAGGCCTTCCGCTGCGTGGTTCATCTTCAATCGACTCTCTTCCTTCTGAAAATGCCTTAAACCACCGAAAAACCCTGGGGCCCTTAACAAAACCCTGTCTCCGTAGGCCTGCTGAAGTTTTGCAGAAGTGTCCGTTGCACTGTGCCCAAGTCTGAAGCAAAACCTGATAGCACACCGTTGCTCGAGATTGATGTCACTCATTTTTAGAACGCATTAGAAAAAACTGTTTCACGAAAAAAATTGCTACGGACAACCAAATGACTCTAACGAGTTCAAACTCGTACTGAAAGCGTATCGCATGTTCACCTGCCGCCCCTCCAAGTCCCGCGTCCCAAGTGTTGCCAGATCGAATGCTACGTTGCCATATTTAAGATACAAAAACTGTGTTTCAGAAACATACTTTCCCTGCAGTGTAACATCCCAACTGCTGGTTCAAATTGCCATGACCATCCATTTCTGAAACACATTTTTTTATCTTAAATCTTTCAGAAATTGGCCTCACGGAAGGTCGCTAAACCAATCTATCCTCAACCAACTTCGGCAGTCGATGCGAACGAATACCCGGAACGAGTGTGATTTTCCTAGAATTTCCGAGTTTTCCTTTTCCTCTGCCCTGACCATCCTTGTTGGAATCCCCTAGTCATAAGCTTTCCAACGGTGAACCATACTCCTCAGTGGGAAAAATTATTTCGGGCTTTTACCAACGTTGGTTGGTAAATCTTAGGTTTTATCGGCAAATCTTAAGATTTATCGATAATCGGGCTTTCGCAATAACTTATAGGTGAGAACGCCGTTTTCCGTAGCGTGTCTCCGGAAGCAGGAGTGGGATGGTCAAGTATTTTGTTCTATATGTACATAGGGGAAGGTAGCCTAATTTGGACCACTATGATATCCAAAGACTGCTGAAGTCTGTGCGATTTTGGATAGGCATCCTGTTATACGTAGATGTAGACGAGGTTAATGCAATTGTGTTTGGGTAGAAACGCCTCGTGGTTGCTTTGAGAGAGGAGTTATTTGTTTGTCTAAGTAGACAACTAGTTATTTCGACGTAAGAGTGAGTGCCCTTGATTCGTCTAAACGTAAGTAATTACAAGTCTTATTATCTCATTACAAACCTTACTTATTTATCTATAATTTCCACTTACAATTTTGAGAGGTTATGTTCAATTTAGGTTTCTGTTCAATGTTAAACATTAAATATTCAAGTTGCCTAAGTTGGACCGAAAATAGTTGCCGAAATTGGACCGGTCCAATTTCGGCAATGACATTTGTAACGCTCTTTTATAAGCAAATTAAAATTGAAAAAATATTTTCAAAGAAGAAGAAATGATACAATGCATGAAATGTCACACTTGGATACATACTCGGTGTGCTGGAATTAAGTGTTAGAATTAAAAGGTTCTTTTGTTCCAATTGTCGTTAAGAAAGCTAATGGTCCCAATTAGGAGCGTAGCGGTTCAATTTAGGCAACCGGTTTCCTAATTTGGACCGATGACACGATTCTTTTAAACTCATTTTTCAGGATTATAAATATTTTTTAAAATTTAATAGATGGTTTTATTTTGAAAGTACACTTAGTGAGTTTCTTTTCTACTACATAATTTTTATTGACACTTCTTATTTATCTCTATATACTGAAACATATAAAAATGGTCCAAATTAGGCTACCTTTCCCTACATGCTTTGCATCACTTCCAAATTCCATGACAGAATTATACGTCGTGTATAATTAAAAATACTCCGAACGAAGTCGAGCGTAGAGTCACTTTCATTAATAGAATCTCGCCAATCCATTGATGACACAATACTATCACGAAGATCTAAGAGAGAACCTACAGAAATTAAAATCTCCATTACTGAATAAGTCGTTGGGGGTTCGAGTGCGGCGCGAGCGAGAAATTGCTGAGGCGGCGAAGTACAAAGGGAACTCCGGGCTTGGCTCGTTTTAGAAGTAAACATTAGGGGACAGCCGAACAAATACTGTTAGGATTTGCAGAGAGATGGCTTAAACAGTAGGTTTATTGTGTCAATAAATAACCTTCATTTCCATGCGTTCATATTTTAGAAATATGATGGCGCGTGAAATCGAGACTCGTCGTATCGATTGTCAAAATAAGTGGGAAGCAAGAGAGGTAAACAGCTAGAACTGAAGGAAAGAACAGAGAGGAAGGGAGGCTGGGGCAGGTCGCGGCTGTGAAACGCCGTTGGTTGCACGGCCCTCGCCGCGATTGTAAATCAGTTAGTTCGCATTGTAAATAAATCACCGTTTTACAACTCTGCCATGCCGCACCAAGCGACATTCGTATGAAATTTATCGTTCATTTTCGCTGGAGTCACTTCGCTTTTCGGCACAGGGTGCAGCGTCACTGCTATCGAAATGGCTTTGCACGAGGCCATTATATTCTTATTTCTTTATGCAAGACACCAAAATATTCCGCGCATCTATTGTTCGTATAACAGGGCAAATGCGAATAGCAAATATGCATTAGAAATGTGTCTGTCTCTATGCGCGTATCTATTTTTAAATTATCTTATCTTCGAACCTCTCCTATGTTTGGTGTTTGGTGTTTGTTTTATGATTCAAATCTGGCAACTCAATTTTCACCCACTTCCACCAGTCGAATTGACTTGAAACTTTGTAGGCGTGGCGTGGGTGTGACGGCAATACAATTTTTTATAAAAAAAGTAAAAAATGTAAATAAAAAATAAAAAATGGGGGAAAATTAAACAAAATATGAAAAATCCACAAACACTAATGACTTGAAAATAAAAAATATAAAAAAATTTATGTTAAACGATTTTATTTAAAATGCACTAAAAACTAAAAAATAATTATTTTCTTATACTACATTATCGATGGTGTTACTCACTTTAAATAAAATAACTTAAAATTTTTTTTGTATATGTTTTTATTACATACTTTTTAGTGTCTAAGTTTTGATTTGTGGTTAGGGTCACATGTCCAGCGAATGAACACTTAAGCTGCATTAGTATTCAAAAGTCGTTATTTAATCCCCTGAATGTTATTTCTGTAAGCGAGCTGTTTTATTACAAAAGTCAGACATCCCGGAGAGTTATAACTACCATTAAAAGTCTGGCAGAGGCCCATTAATTAAAAAATGGGCCAATGACCAGTGAATGAACGTGAAGTGAGCGCGATGGGCGTTATTTTTTCGTATTATATGAGCAACGTTCATTCACAGGGGGGTGTTCATTCACTGGACATGACACTCTATATGCTAATTTCATGTCGATTGAATTGATTTGATTTGCTTTGTGTCAACGTCACCGAGGAATCGGTTGTCGACGCTGGTTGGCTGGCTCGGCTTGACTAGACGGTGGCGCCGTTTCGTTTCCCATCGTTTCCGTCTTGGCGTTGATTGGTTTGACGTCACCGCGTCATCGCGCGCATGCGTTCCTCCTCCCTACGATGCAAGGCCGAAATCCGGTGGGAATTTCCCGTGAACACTGCGTGATACCAACTCATTCGCAGCTCTTATCTAAGCAAAACATTGACGTTCCGTTTTACCCACCCGTTCCGCTTTACCCTACTCTCCCTTATTTATTGTGGTAGTATTTTGAGCCTTGAGTTGTGTTCCCACAACTACAATATATACGTACAGTTTTTTATAACAGTAAACGCAAAACATTATTTTACGCGGAACATCGTACGAGTGACTTACACCACTACGAATCTCGGCCCTCCATATGACGACTGAAAGGACCACATCCAAAATAGCTGGAAATTATCCGAAACCGATTTGCTTCAAACTTTGTACATTAATGGTCCCACGAACCAGTAATAGATTCCTGGTTTTACTTTTGCTCTAGGTCTCCAGGGGCAACAGAAGCTGGTCAAATCTCGTATGTTTCTAAATCTATCCAATTCTATAACGTTTCATTCAAAAATGCAATTTTCACGCGATTTTCTGGTTGTCTCAGCTCCATCAAATGCAGAAAAAAATGCACTTCTCCAAACAAGTATTGACCGATTCTGATAAAAAACGCTGTACCGGGAGTTTATTTTATACCCCTTCAAATGGTACATGCCAAACCTTAGAGAGATTTTTCGTTTCCGTATGTAAGGATGGCAAAAAACTATGGGCGAGTGATAGGAAGAAACTCAATTGTATCGAACCATAGCATTCAGTGCAGAGTTGGGCAAACTGTAATCTAATTACAAATTATAAATTACGATTAAACTGTAATTGTGTAATTGATTACACATTATTTTCTGTAATCGTTAATTTGAGTAGTTGACCATTTGGTTTTGTCAACTATCTAAATGAACGATTACAGAAAATAATGTGTAATCAATTACATTTTAATCATAATTTGTAATTTGTAATTAGATTACATTTTGCCCAACTCTGATTCAGTGTAGTGAATGAAAGTATTTATTATATAAGGATGGTAAACTATACATGTCTTTCTATATGACTGGTCTCGAGTCGACTGCCGATTCGCACGCGTCTCGGCCGCCGCTGCGTACGCGTCTCGGTCGCCGCATGCGAGTTCCGAGCAGTGGCGATCGGTGCCGATCACCGATCGCTGTTGCTACGCACTATTGGCGGGCGCTGTTACTATGCGCCCGCTTCGGAACGCTCGGGCCTACGTGACGGTCGTGGCGACCGCCTCACACACACTCTTACACGTATTATAACGCTAAGAGTGAGCAGTGTAGGTGCACGGTAGAGTATTTCATACAGTGACAAGTCCCGTACTGCATTCCACTTTAGAGTAGACTCGTTCCGCGCAGGGATATACTGTTGATTGGTAGGAAACCGGCAGGGAAAGTGCTACGACCAATCGCGTGTGTCAGATCCGTGGGAGCTGCGCAGATCGGTCGCAAATCGGTAGCGGGGTAGGTCTACTCTTATATGGAATGGAGGACAATAACAGAATAATAATTCATACCGCACTCGAAGTGTACCACGTCTCAATAAACTATGTGTTTAGAGCCGATTTTATTACTTTCTTTCCATTGCTCTTGGACAAGTCGCGTCTGCATATATATTATACCACTTACCTTGTTCGTCGTCTACGCCTTCGTCTGTATCCTCGCCCTTTGGTTTAAGGCACGAAAACCAGAATTTTAGGGTTTCATGGCACCGGGCTTCTACAGTTATTACCGATTGAGGCTTCCGAATGTAAGCCGTGTCGAGTGTCCGCTAGGAATTTTATCCCGACGTTTCGCCAGCACTGCAGCTATTTAGCTTCCTCAAGGGTCAAATGACACGCTGATACTCTCGTGCATCTGGTAGTTGTGAAATATATGTACCGACCGTGCTCAGGTTACGGCTCGTTGATCACCAATCACAGTTCTTCCCAATTGGCCAGCTGAACAATTAAAAAATTAGGGTGAGTGTGTTAGAGATGGCGTTGACTTGATAGCCAGCTTCATTATCTCCAGGCATTCTCTGTTTCCAATATTTTAATGATTCAGCTCACCAACTAAAAAGAGCTGCGATTGGTGATCAATGATCCGTGACCTGAGCACGGTCAATACATATAGTTCCAAACTACCCGACACGTGGCAGTATCAGGGTGTCATTTGACGCCAGGAAAGCCAGCTGCAATCCTGGCGGAACGCCGGGGTAAAATTCCTAGTGGACACGGCTTACACCCGGAAGCCTCAGTCAGTAATAACTGTAACGTACGGAAAGTTTTGATTACAAACTCAGCCAGTCTTGAAGCGTATTCCATATATCTGCCAAATCCCAAGTAACAAATAGTGGCTAAATACGTGGCCGCAGCAACCAACAGTTCTTGCACTATTTTAGCATTGACAGTAGTGCGATGCTACAGATTCCTCAATAAGAATAAAAGTGGAATACACTTTTTGTATTTGGCTTTGATGAAGAGCAGTAATTGCTCTTGCACGCATGTTCACATAACAGATAACAGTAAAATTTATTAGCATCTTGACGCCATGTATATTATCAATTAGTTAACCATATTTTACAGTGAGATATAGTGATTGTCATATCTGTGTGGATTATTAATATACTTTATTTCCAAATTCTGCTGTTATTATGAATTCATGTTGAGTTTTATAGCCTTACCGATGCTAAGCCCTTCAATCAGACTTAATTCTACATTGCAAAGTTTATAGAAAAAAGGAGACAGAGCTCACTTTGTAATTCGCTTTGACGTTAGGTTTCCGAGGTAGAGAAGGCACTCGTGCTTTCTCAGTAACGTTAGAGTTTATTGTACTTTTATTACAATGATGAAAACCGTAGCGCGTTGACAATGGGTTTGAGTCGGTGGTCCGTACTGGAGTCTCTGGCGTCGGTGGAGCTCCAGGGGTTTTATACCCCTTGAAGGCCCGACGCTTTCCAGTGCTTTTTGGCGGGGAAGTCCGGCGGGGAAATCAGGCGGGAAGATCCTCTTGGGAGATCTAGCGCTAAGATCTATTGCGAAGGTCCGGAGAGAAGACCTAGCGCTAGGATCTATCGGGAAAGGTGTATCGGGTGGACCTAATGAGGAGTTATGTGTTGGTCCTTTGTCGCAGGTTTGAGATGATCCTTGTCTATTGGCGCCAACCTGGCGCATAGCGTAACAACGTCACTTGTCAACGGAAGTTAAAATTCCTATATTTTTCATTAAATATGCATGAGATTCTTCAGATGAAAATGAATCTAAGCTTGACCTTATTCGCTATATTTTTAATCATATACATGACGTATAATTGGTTCACGGAATTCGAAATACTTAAGTATAATTATAGATAGCCCGAATAAGGTTATATTTGCACTGCTTTTCATCGGAAAACCCTCGTCTGTTCGTTGATAGTAATCTTATACTGATTTAATAGTCAATATAGAAGTTTAAATTTTCATTAGTGTTGGTATGTGCTCAAAGCGCTGAGCGAGCTGGGCGAAACTTTTTCGGCAAAAGCGATCGCTCGGAAAGACCTGACTGACTTGAAAGGGCGTTTTGCAAAACCTTGCGCCACTCAACTGCCAACAAAGGGTCGCTGAGGCGGCGAAGTACAAAGCAAACTCTGAGTTAGGTTTGTTTTCAAAGTAAACATTCGGGAATTCCTTTCCTAAACTTTCGATTAGATCCAGAGACTATTGACGTGAAAATACGCTAAAGTCATGGATTGAGGAATTTTTACAAATAGAATCGAATGAAAATCCCTCAACCTGAAAACACGCTGTCACTATACGGGGTTTCCCACCAGAACGTGACTACCTAAATATATCGTTTGTTAATAACGAAACGGGAAAATGTTAAAAACATAATTTGAATGCTAGGTATTGGACAGTTTTAATTTATTTATATTCTAACTACCAGTTATAGTACACCCTGTATTATTAAAGTTTTATACATATTGTATATTAACGAACAACATTTTCAGGTATTCTATATGTTTTATTCATTACTATCGTTGCTGAAATGTTAAATGGCAATATTAAGTCGTAATTAATATTCAAGAAACGTTCATGAATCTATTCATGCATTTTTCACGCTGCTGTAGAAAATTCGTAAATTTGTACAGTGTTTTTATAAACATTTTTAATTATGTTCAGCTCATTTCATTGTTACAGCATATTATATCGAGCCACGAAATCCTTCATGAAAGTTGTATTACTGCGCTGACATAATATTAATTGACTTCCCCTACTTTCCTACGGACACATAAATTCTTGAAGGTGAAATTAATTCAGAGAATTAATGCGAAAGAAGTATTCCCACTCGGCTCTCCGATTTTAGGGTGATTTACGGAATTGTTTTTGAAAAACCATAGTGCGTAGGATTCTGAAACTTGCATTTACGTTTAGGAGCAGTTTCTGATCAAATCTTTGATTTTTTCTCGAAAAATGTATACAATAACGGTTGTCAAAGTTTTTGTATGACAAATGTAGAGTAAAATTTTTTTTTTCTATTCCACTTTTATCCACTATTGCTTTTGCTATGCATCGCATGTTGCGATGTTGTAAAAATCAAAGTCCTGGACTATAGCCATCAGAAACCCCAGACAGGATCAACAAAAATAAAAAAACCCAAAAAATTCTTTAATTGCACATTGCCTTACCTATTTTCATTGTTAAAAAATAATTAGACGATGATTGCCAAATGTTGAAACAAAAGGGCCCCGAAAAATGGGCCTTTCGTCGCAGAAGAAGTGTCCGCAAAGAAACGGAGTGTTTGAAAATTCACAATCGTGAATAAGGCGGAAGCAGATGTAATTGCGAATTGATTTCCTTTTAAATTTTTAGAGTTAGTGTTGGTTGACATAACAAAATATAAATTATGACACAGACGAGGTGTAAAATTGACCGAACATCTTATGAGAGTTTGTGTCTCCAGCGAAACACTCTTACCGACCAGAATTTGAGGACCGAACTTAGCGCCATCTGCACATGCACAGCATCTAACTCAAGAACTACTTTAAGATGTGTTGAAATGCCGAAAGGTGTGTGTTTGCCTGCGTACGTGTGACTTGTTTAGAGTGAGAGTTTGTAGAGGACAGACTCTCGCCACGTCGCACTTTGGCTCGACTTGCCATGCATTAGCAGGCGCGAACTTCCCTCCGAAAATCTATTCCGGAGGTCAGGAGACTATGCATATAGCTCCGAAATATGGAACTTCCTGAGAGCTGATGCCAGCTGTAAATTGCGAGATGACATTATTTATTAATACTGTATGCGTAGAAGAATACTATTTAACAAACATTTTTACGTGTCGTACGCTGAAGAATATTAAAAATTGACGCAGTTACTGACATTCCCGCAATACCCTACTAGACAGCGCACATCCTACGACGCGTAACAATGTCTGCACATAATGGATCAAAACATTTTTGTAAAATTTATATTCGTAGTTTTCGGGACCCGCGGACATTTTGCAATACTTTGTTTATTACTTGGGAAAGGTAGATTAATAGTTGAAAGTCTACTTTTCATTTCAAAATTGATTGGCTCTTTCCTTAGTAACTACTGAATGGATTTAAAAGGGATTTCAGGGGCTGTAACACCGCGAGGGCCTGGGATACTCTCGGACACTTCAGGACGGAATTGAAGGAATTGCTGGAGAGGCTAAAGAACTATCTAAAGAAAAAAGACTTAATACTAAATGAGGAAAGTCATAAGTGCTGGTATTCAAGAAAGGAAGGAGTAAAGAAAAGAAAGACTAGGGTATCATTTCCAAAGAAAAGGAGGACGAAGGAATATTAGGGAAACAGTCAAAAAGTCAATGATCTCGATGAGACCAACTTGGGAATTAGAACAAAGAAGACTCAAGAATAATTTCGGAAGGAGACTAATACATTTTAATAGTGTAGTTAGGAGCATACTACGGTACCAGGGCTGTAACGAATATTCGAATAATCTAAGTATTCGAATAATCAGGAGTATTAGAATAATCTAAGTATTCGAATAATCTAAGTATTCGAATAATCTAAGTATTTGAATAATCAGGAGTATTCGAATAATCAGGAGTATTCGAATAATCAGGGGTATTCGAATAGTCTAAGTATTCGAATAATCAGGAGTATTCGAATAATCAGGAGTATTCCAATAATCAGGAGTATTCGAATAATCTAAGTATTCGAATAATCTAAGTATTCGAATAATCAGGAGTATTCGAATAATCAGGAGTATTCGAATAATCAGGAGTATTCGAATAATCAGGAGTATTCGAATAATCAGGAGTATTCGAATAATCAGGGGTATTCGAATAATCTCAGTATTCGAATAATCAGGAGTATTCGAATAATCTAAGTATTCGAATAATCAGGAATATTCGAATAATCTAAGTATTCGAATAATCAGGAGTATTCGAATAATCTAAGTATTCGAATAATCAGGAGTATTCGAATAATCAGGAGTATTCGAATAATCTAAGTATTCGAATAATCAGGAGTATTCAAATAATCTAAGTATTCGAATAATCAGGAGTATTCGAATAATCTAAGTATTCGAATAATCAGGAGTATTCGAATAATCAGGAGTATTCGAATAATCTAAGTATTCGAATAGTCAGGAGTATTCGAATAATCAAGAGTATTCGAATAATTAGGAGTATTCGAATAATTAGGAGTATTTGAATAATCTAAGTGTTTGAATAATCAGGAGTATTCGAATATTCGAATAATCAGGAGTACTCGAATATTCGAACAATTAGGAGTCCTCAAATATTCGAATAATTAGGAGTCTTTGAATATTCGTTATAGTAACGGGGGCAGAAATAAAAATGTTATAGTTCCTTAAAATCGTTTATGTGGTTTTAGCTTCCTACAAAAAACTCTGCTTATAGCTACTGCTTGTCACCCGCTTACGGCGGGACACGGATGGGCCTAGAAGAGGGGACACTCGGCTGACTGAGTCGGGGTTGTCCACTCATTATTATTGAAATAATAATAAAATTAATAACTGATGATTGTTTTCGTTTCAAAATGTAAAAATTTACCAAAGATCAATAAACTTCCAAATTTATAGTTTGAAAAACAAATAATTTTAAAGGCCAATATGAAAAGAATTTCACGGTAAAGTATGAACAAATATGTTGTCATGTTCATACGTGTAATATGTCATGTTCAAATTCTTATTCGGTACAATCCGAAATTCGATCACTCCGAATATTCGAATACTCCTGACTAATTCGAATATCCGAATATTCGAAGAAATTATTCGTATAATTTCAGTACTCCAGCCAGAGTTGGGCATTATTCGGCTAAATTTTTATTCGAATACGGATTCGAATAAATTTGTGCGAATAAATTTTTATTCGAATAATCTTCGAATAAAAAATTCGAATAAAATGACATTATTCGACAATAACGAATAATTTTTTATTCGACTGAAAATTTATTCGAATAATAATTTATTCGAGTCAACGGACGAATAAAATGATCACGTGATTTCGGCGATGTATCATGACACCACTGACTAACACCCATGAAACCTAATGTTTTAGGTTAAGTAACTCTTGTCATAGGTCGCACTTTGCAGGAAGATGTAAGACCGCGGTACTATATAGAGTCGCGTTTTGATTTATTTTAAATAAAATTTGCTCACGGCAATCCATTTAAACTAATGAAAAAATCAATCTCTTCGAATTATAAGCGTTCATTGAACGTTTTTAAATACATACAAATAGTCATGCGAATATTCACATATGCATATTTCCTCGGCTCGTTCAGATGTATACGCACACTTCCAGACACACACGTCCAAACGTATGTTGGACACAGACTTCCATCGATAGATGCCGGGTATCACATATTCGTCGTTCATTCAGGTCGAATAACGAATAAATTCTTATCCGAATGAATCTGGCTAGAATAACGGTACAGATTTATTCGCGAATAACGAATAATTTTTCGTCGAATAAAACCGTCATTCGTTATTCGCGAATAAATCTTGGGATTTATACGTATCCGTATTCGAATAAAAATTTAACCGAATAATGCCCAACTCTGACTCCAGCATACCTATTATTGGAAGAAACAAAGAGTAGAGAGAGAAAATAATAATAGAAGTAGGCAAAGGGGCAGTGAAATATGGAGAATAAAAAGAAAGTTAAGATAAAAATATAGTGGAACAATACTGGAAGGAGATAGATGTTCAACGGCCGGAAAAAAGGTCCAAATGGGAGAGAGAAAGGATCCAGTATACTATAGGGAGAAAGGCATAAATATGCAAGATGTACAAAGATAAAGACAAGGAGGAATAGAAATAGCAGAGGAATTAATGCAGACAGACAGGAACGAATACATACAGGAACAATATGAGAAAATAACGAATGAAAGATATAATAAAAGATACAACATGATGAGAGAGAGCACGAGACCAGTATATTTATCAGAAGAAAACAGAAAGAAAAAAAGGAACAGGTACTGAAAATCGGAAAAGAAATGCAGGATATGCAATAAGAGGTTGGAAAAGTTAGAGCATTTACTAGAGTATCAGGGCATAGACAATGAAAACGACAGAATAAATATCAGAGAATTTTTAAGAGGCAGCGGAGAAAGAACACGCTTAATGCAGAAAATCTAAGAAAAAGGAAAAAAACAATGGAAAAACATAATATAACAATAATAATACGTCTTTATTACACCATCAGATAGTGTTAGATTAAGGTAGTTCCTGAATAATCTACTAAATTCAAGAATTCTTTCAAATTTCGTGCAAAGATAATTTGGAATACAAGAAACCCTTGTACAAAGTTTAAAATCGATTTACCGCATAGTTATCGAGAAATTGTTAATTAAAGTTGATGCATTTTAGCACAGTGGCATATGGCGGAGTAAAAAAAACAGGGTTATAGTTTCAGTTTTTCTTCCGAAACAGGAAAACCATATTCAAGAAATGTACAAAAATTGGCACAAAAGTACATCGAAATGTCAGGAAATGAATTTATCAATTTCTGCAAAACTGACCTCATAGTTTCTTCGTAAATGCCCATAAAAGAATAGGTTTACGTGCATATTTTTCAGAAACTTACGTAGAGCAATCAACGTGGCAACGTCGCACAATCGATGTGTTTAGACATTTAAATAGCGAACGACGATTCAAATTCATATGAAAATATTTCTGACATTTTGGTTATAAAAGACGCTCCGTATGAATGCGACGTTGTCAGATCTGCTGCTCCAATTCACTACGCTAACCAATTTAATATTCTATTTTCGTATTACAATTATTTATATCAACATTGAACTGTTTAAAATATATATACATGATGTTAAAAATTATTATTATTATTTCTATAGTATCATACTACTTTACATTTATCGTTTATTACCAAACTCTAATTTGACTAACTTAGTTGGTTAGGAACTACCTTAATACACAGTTAGTTGTTATTTTTTTATTATGGCGTAATGGGTGAGATTCAGCAAAATGCTGTTTTAAAATCTTAGCCTAGATGAATTACGCAATTGTATTCTATTGTATCGTCCATATTGCCCTAAAAAGTGCAATGCAAAACTTATGTATGTAGAACCCTTTCTAAGGCCGAAAAGCAAAGAAAGAAACGTTTACTACCACTACCACTACATTCCATAATTATATGAATAATTATATATCACAACTAATCAATGTATCGTTAATAACAAACAATGTAAATATCATTAATCACAAAGCTTTTTAAATAAGGGCCATCAGTAAAAAAATTACTGACGCATTTGAGAAATACGTTGCAATTTTTACGGCAATATAATGTATTGCTGTATAATATTTAAATAAATGATTCTCTAAGTAATCGAAGCTTTTACCTCTGTAACTTTGGAAAACTGTCTATTCTCCGCATCCTTAATTCCGCTCTTTCAATTTTCTGTCATCGCTTGAGTGCATGTTCTTTCAGAGGAGCTGCGAGCTTATGACACAAACAAAAATCACAGGTTGTTAAATTCAGTGAGTATGTTGAAAAATGGCCCACAGTGATGGAAGTTCTTTGTAAGAAATTCCTGAATAGAAAGTGCCGAAGGTGGTGCAAGCTCCAATTGCCCAGAGCACATCTGTCTTTCTACCCTTGATACCACCGCTTTATGCTCCTCGGACTTTATACTTTTCTTAATAATTATCAGACAACTGGCATTGACAACTTTCTAAGTAGGGGAGAGGTGCTATAAAAGGGACACTTTTGTTTAGCGTCCATTTCTGACAATGTCGTTATAGGTATTTAAAAAACAACTACATCACAAGAAAGCGTGTTTATTTCCCTTCAATAAAAGTATATTGCAAACTCATCAATTGTAATAGAAAATAAGAAAATCTTCGATTTTCAAAAAAGTGGGAAATGTCCCTTTTACGGCTAGGTGGTTTTAAATGGGACAGTATAAGTCATGAAAGGGACACGTTAATAAAAATAAACTTATTAAGTATTACAATTATAATTCTAAATCTTAATGATACAATACAACGAAATCTACGAAAAAATTAACTCTTTGTAGTATAAATCATCAATATTTTATTATTAATGTCACATGGAACAGAAAAAATTGAATGTACCTTTTATTCCGCATGACTCATTGGCCCATTTACCGCACATTTACTTACATACAACTGTTGCAAATTTATAACTTATAACGAGGGCTAATTTATTGCCACACATTTTCTTGACGATAAAGTTTGTCTCTTTGAATAGTCACTTTATTAATTCTTAAATTTGAAACAATACGCCATCAACTAATAATTCATAATTTAAAACAATGTCATTTATGTATCAGATGATACACTAATAACTTTACAGGAAAGTATAATACATATAGTGTCCAGCAGTACATGTGTATGAGAGGGACAGCCATGAAACGGTCGTCCCATTTAAGACTTGTTATGCTGTCCCTTTTACGACTATAAGTGAGTTTAATATAAAATAACCGCGAAACAAAGAAAACAATTAATTAAGATTAGCTGTTAAGCGTTTTCGTTTCAGTTGAATATAGGCTATTTTAATGATATAACACTTTAACACTTTGTATATATCTTAATCTCAGAAAACGATACAGAAAACCAATGAACATTTCACTTTTACTGCCGAAAAACATCAACCGTGGATTACTACTCTGTTGCAAGTGAGACCGCAGGGAAGTTTACGTAGATGACTAGGCACTAGTGTTGCCATAAACAGGAAAATAACTTGCATCTGTAATGCGTTTAGAATTTTGAAAATTCGATTTGTCCCATTTAAGACGTGTCCCCTTTATAGCACCTATCCCCTACATGCCGTTCAATATTAACTATAAAAAAATTCGAACATGTGATATTATAGTTAGAGCTCTTACTACCCGCCCGCCCGGGTACTCGAGTACCCGGTGAGACCCCGGGTAGAAAAAAATTACTCCGGGTACCCGGGTACCCGTAGGATACCCGACTACCCGGGTACCCGGGTAGACAAAAATTACCCGGCTACCCGGGTAGACAAAAATTACCCGTGTGTCCATGAGATACCCGAGTAACTGAAGTGTGATGAGATAGTTGAGAATTTCGATTTGACAGCATATTCCGTTCATTACTGAGGTTAGCCGAAAATGATCGAAAGTCGAAAAACGATCGGCTGTCAAATCGAAATTCTCAACTATCTCATCACACTTCAGTTACTCGGGTATCTCATGGACACACGGGTAATTTTTGTCTACCCGGGTAGCCGGGTAATTTTTGTCTACCCGGGTATCCTACGGGTACCCGGGTACCCGAGTAATTTTTTTCTACCCGGGGTCTCACCGGGTACTCGAGTACCCGGGTACCCGGATACCCGGGCAAAAACAATAGCTCTAATTATCTTTATACGCATCCATATTCATATGATAAAAGATAATTTCATACACTTTTCACATTCAAATAACTGTTTTTAATAAATGCAATCGAATTGACGGGCGACGATTGGTTGCATGTTTGAACCCCTTTTGTAGCGCCCATTTAATTGAAATTTTAAAATTGAAATTTAAAAATATTCATTTTTGTGGTATGAACTTAACAAAGATTATTTTTTAAAAATAAGCGATGCTTTCTCAAGCCAGGAAGGGGTAACTGCCCCCTTGCCTCCCGCTGCGGACGCCCATGTTTTCATCTGTATTTCGTCCAAAGTGACCCGTGAACAAAGTAGAACCAGTCTCTACTTTTGATGAATTCAGATTCAATATGAATGAATCAATACAATCCTAAAAATAATTCGATTTATGTCCAGAGAAATGTTTGACCAGAAAAATTAACCAAAAAGTGCTGTTTTTAATGTAATTATTTAAACAAATGGAGTTTCCTGGAATCTGGTTGCGCAGCTGGATTCTTTATAAAAATATACACAATTTTGCCAGGTATAACGTTCTTCTATATCTAGTAGTTTTCAAGATATTCGACCAAATACCTATGTATATATCTCACCCTCGAGTTTGAGGGTTGTTTGCCCTTCAATGTGAATGTCGGCGGATAAAAAAAATACGTGTCAAATATTTTTGTGAGAACTACATTTTTATATAAACTTTATCAAAATCGGTGATTGTCCTTCGGAATTTTCCCTTGGCATATCTAATATTCCATCGTGGCCTGAAACTGCATTCGGTGTCTCACTCATAGACCTATTATTCTGGTCTAGCGCGCGAGTTTCACGACCATTTTTCAGAATTTTTTATGCGCAATGAAAGCAAGTGTGCTACACAAAGTTTTCCCCAAAATCTTCATCGTCCTTTTAAGTATATTTACAAATTTTTTTGCCGTGAAAAAATCAGTATGACATGTCTGTATGAAGACATGAAAATTGTGCGTTTTGCCACGGTTCTGTCCTTCGTAGACGTCTGAAACAAATGATTAATGAAAAATTTTATTCAGCAACAATATGGTTATCGTCGAAAAGACATTGCAATAAACTGTTAATGAGTTTATGTTTTATTGCGACAGTTTAATAATGCGAAACTAATAATAATAATAATTGTTCTCGATTTTGTGCCTATTTCTTCTTGTTCAATCACGTTTGATATTCCAAAGCTTTGGAAGCAATCCCCCTTGATCTACGAATACAGATAAATCACGGAAGGTATGTACGTCTGAACGAGGAGTGAGCAGTTTTGCATCGATGTATGTAAGCGCCAGCAGGCGAACAGAGGGGACGAACGGAGGATGACGTTGCTGCCGGTGTCGACGTTAATGCTAATGCTAATGCTAATGTCGATGCTAATGGCGTTGATGTTGTCCTCTGACGATCTATGCCTGCGAATGGACCTACCAACAGACACGTACCATCTCGAGCTACTAAATTGATTATCACCGATTTATACGAGCCTGATAAGCAGATCAATGGAACCACATGGTACACTCGTCTGCCATCCTCAATTTCAGATTTCGTATGCGTGGGGATATCGAAAATCCATCGGAAATTCCATCTCCATTTTTCGCATTAAAGAATTCATCATACAATATCCGCGACACCTGCATTTTCGTAGATATATAAACAGGGGAATTTGGAAATTCTAATTAGGGTATCGGAGCCCATGAACAGACTCGCGAAACCTTGGATCGGTTTTTTCGAACGTACCCTCCACTCGTCCATTCTTTCCCTTTGTCAGCGTGGAGGGAATATTGTAACTGCATTCGGACGACAGTTCTACACTTTTAGATTCTGATTTACGTATTTAAAGTAAGCAAGGTAAATTTTGGTATGGGCCTTTATCTGGTCATTATAAATAAACGATATGTTAAAAATCCCCATCGATCCATAAAAATGTTACAGAGGGTTAAAAGAATGAGCGGTTTTTTCGCGAATATCTCATTATCTAGCAGTTTTACGACAAAAATAGTTATTATGAAATTTGTAACTTAGGAAATTCTCTACAAAAAAGGTCATATGAGTTTTTTCGTAGGAGTAACCATTTTCAAGTATGTCGGGTTACCAAGTTTCAACCCCCATACTTTTGACAAGGGAATATGCCGAACCCGGAAATTAAAAAAATTATGAAACTGTAAATATGTAGGGGATATCCTCCTGAGTACAACGCAATTTTTTGTTACCCAAATTCACTCCAAGAGGGTGCAATTTTTGACCCTTGAAATTTTTCTATTTTGTATTATTACTCGCGAACTATAGGAGATAGAAAAACAGTGTTCAGGAAAAAGTTACTTCTTTTAATTGGGACTGTTATTTGGTAAATTAGAGTCCTTACAGTTCTTACGGTTTGCGAGTTATAACAAAAAAAAAACGAAAAATAATGGATTTCCAGGTGTCAATTTCACCCCCTTAGAGTGAATTTGGGCAGCAAACAAAAAAATTGCGTAATACATACCTATATTATCCTCTACATATCCCCAAAGTTTTAAAAAAATTTGAATTTGCGGATTCGGGATATTACCGTGCCAAAAGTATGGGGGTTGAAACTTGGTAACCCGACATACATGAAAATGGTTACTCCTACGAGAAAAACTCATAAAATCTTTTTTGTAGAGAATTTCCTAAGTTATAAATTTCATAATAACTATTTTTGTCATAAAACTGCTAGATAACGAGATATTCGCGAAAAACCGTTCTTTTCCTTAACCCTCTGTAAAATTTTTAACGGCGGTCGGGTCTATGGGGACTTTTAACATATTGTTTATAACGTCCAAATAAAGGCCCATTCCAAAAATTTAGCTTGCTGGGATTTATTCCGAAGACAGATCCTAATTTCACTGGACTAGAATGGTTGTACTCTCAATTTTTTATAGTATGAAATGAAACTGTGAAACTTGTCTAATTCACAGCATTTGGTGTAAATGTATAAAAGTACTAAATTATGTAGATACTTTGTGAATAACGATTTCGATTTCATGCTTGGAAGTTTTACTGTATTCTCGATTATTTAATGTGCGAAATGTATGCCAAAGTTTGAATAAAATTTCGTTATATTCGAAAACTCATAACAGTGAAAGCATTTTTCGAAAAATTTTCACATTTTTTAGAAAACAGTGCATGTGCGACATATGGTACCATCGAAACTTGTTCTCCTTTCAACGAGCAGTAAATGTCGAGCCCCGTATTCACGTATTGGCGTTCTACTTGAGAAATTATATTTCTAAATTTTGATTAAAATAATTTAATTGGACAATTTGATTCGTATCCTATTTTACGAAATGAAAGGAGGACGGTTATCAGGGTTGCGTCTCAAGTCGAAATGACGTCATCATCGTTGACGACGTCAACGTCAATTACTGCTACTACCTTTACTACCGTACTACATTTGCATAAACAGCCACGACTCAATCTCTATGCTAATCGACTTGCTGGAGTCCGAAAAGTACTTGCGCGAAGTACGAGTACGTGAATTCGGATATGCATATGCATATAGGTGTAGTAGTTGCCTTTTCTGCTTCCTGTTTTCACTTCTGTCTTAATAGGTCGTATTTCTTTTACGGTACAAATTATATGTACGCATATGTACACCTATAAAAGTAGAAAGTATTAAAAGAAGTGCAGATTCTTTCCGGTTCTCATATGTCCGACAAACTACTGTTTCTTTAATTTATAAGTGACTAGCTTTACTACTCGGCTTCGCTCGAAATTTAGGTTCTGATTTTATAAAAAAAAAATTTTTTTTTTGTGAAAATAGTCACATTCATCTGGATCAGCTAGGAATAATGAGCCGGGACACGTTTCGTGACCCCAGAGTTTAGCGTTCGAAAGTTTTTAGGCGACAGACAAACACACAAACACTTTCTGCTTTATATATTAAGATTTCTGAGATAGAAGTGAACACGCTTACGTATGTACTTGCAACTTGACTTAAATCGTGTGATCTGAATCACATAAATTTTTTAATAGCATGAGTATTGTTTCACCCTTCGTGGTCACACGGGGTGTATCGCACCCCAAGAGCAATTTTTTATTTGAAATGTCGCACCTTCACGTCTCCCAAAAGGGATTTATCGCAAAAGAAAAAAGAAAAAAAAATTTAAAAAAATCGGTTTTCTCCCACAACCGTGGAAAATCGCCCATTTTCAACTACAAATTTTATCGTATCTAAATTTACATGTCTAGAAAAAGACTACTAGACCATGACTGTATAAGTATTACGAATGCACAATTATCACTGAAAAGTGAAAAGATTCAAAATTACGAAAATGGTAACTCAAAAAATGACGCTGGGGTACAGTGAACCCCGTGTGACCAATTTGTGATTATAAGAAGGTGTGACCACGAAGGGTTAATATTACGTATAATATTATCTATAATACATTTAAAATTGTGTACCATAATTATTTATAGTATCAATGATTTTATGTCTCTAATATTATTCCTAAAGGTGTACGTCCTCTGAATAAAAATATAAAGCCGATCGATGTACAATACTGTAGAGTGATTGCTTTCCTACAGGTGTTTCGGATATACATATCTGTGGTTACGAACTTCATTATGTTGATATACATGGAATCAATCATCAGAAAAGGCGTTCCTGTGTGCATAGAATTTATGCCATTTTTTTACCAAAACTATTTTCATTCGTTAATCACAAAGATTTCTCCGTTTTTGAAGTACGTGTATAAGAAAAGTATTATGTATATTCAAAAAGTGACATTTACATATATTAAGATTAATACTTCAGATTTTTAATAATTATAAGAATTTGACATTACTTTCATAAAAATACATAAGGATTATGTTAAATGATTGCGGAATTCATGATTACACTTCTTTAAAAATTTTTATCTCGCACGAGTGATAAAATGTTGTAAGAAATGATGTAAATGATAAACCGATATGGTAATACCTTTAACATCTTACCAACAACGCTGCATAAAATCTGTCTTTGATGTAAATCAGGTCTCCTTACGGTCAACGGCATACCACCTTTAGGAAATCAATACATTTCTTTGCATCTCATTGTTATACAGGGTGTTCAATCTCAGTCAGCGCAATCGAGCATGCCTAAAGTTACGAGCAAAGATTCCCATTTTTATTAATTACATCCGAGTGTGAAGCGGTTCTGCCATAATAGCTTTCATTTAACAGAGCCACTAATGTGACGTAAAGATGACCCTCTCTTTTCCATTCAAACGGATTATCCAAATCATAAATCCTAAACTGTATTTTTAAATACACTACAGTGGTGCCCGGTTAAATTTGAACAAATCATCGCTTTCTTTGTGCGACCGTCTTCAGCCTCGCCCTTCATCACCGCGAGCTCAGTGAATCATAACAGATTGACAGCCATGTGAGGTGGGTAGCTCGCCGACGGTATTTGCCTTGGGGTACCCAGAATCCAATGGGCCGTGCGTGCAAAATAAAAAGTTGAATGTTTTGATAACGATTAGTTAGCGGATCTATGCATACTTATTAAGATTTGTCTGTTTTCTTTTGTGAGTTCTATTGGCTAGGCAAGCTCTTGTCTATAATTATAAAACACTGTGTATTGTTACGAGCACGGAGTATGCATGGTCAGAGCCTGGTCATGTCGCAATTAGAGCTCTTACTACCCGCCCGCCCGGGTACTCGAGTACCCGGCGAGACCCCGGGTAGAAAAAAATTACTCGGGTACCCGGGTACCCGTAGGATACCCGACTACCCGGGTAGACAAAAATTACCCGTGTGTCCATGAGATACCCGAGTAACTGAAGTGTGATGAGATAGTTGAGAATTTCGATTTGACAGCCGATCGTTTTTCGACTTTCGATCATTTTCGGCTAACCTCAGTAATGAACGGAATATGCTGTCAAATCGAAATTCTCAACTATCTCATCACACTTCAGTTACTCGGGTATCTCATAGACACACGGGTAATTTTTGTCTACCCGGGTAGCCGGGTAATTTTTGTCTACCCGGGTATCCGGGTATTGCACGGGTACCCGGGTAGTCGGGTATCCTACGGGTACCCGGGTACCCGAGTAATTTTTTTCTACCCGGGGTCTCACCGGGTACTCGAGTACCCGGGTACCCGGATACCCGGGCAAAAACAATAGCTCTAGTCGCAATGGTTTATGAGAACTTCGTCTTTTCCCGACAGACGTCGACATTGATAAACAAAACAGATCTGAAGTTTTACAGAAGTTGTGTTTGTATAAAATGGCACAAGCGAGACACCGAGAGGGAACAGTATAAATTCCAAATATAATAAAATATGCTATCAATTTATGCACAATCTACATGTTTCTCTTCTATGTATTTTGT
Source organism: Andrena praecox (assembly GCA_963932275.1). NCBI lineage: Eukaryota > Metazoa > Arthropoda > Insecta > Hymenoptera > Andrenidae > Andrena > Andrena praecox. Next base: position 42,238,086 of record OZ010731.1, read on the forward strand.
TTTTGTAATATATTTCTCAGTTTGGAAGATATAACGAAGAATTTTATTATCAATTCGCTGTTTTTAGATTGATGAGTTTTACATTTTTCTCCATCGTTTGTTCCTTTTTTAATAGACTATATTTGTCGATTCTGCTCATCGATCTACGCGAATATTTCTGTATTCGCTCACAACAGCGTTTGTTTCTCATTTGTTGTCCAACGTATTGTGTTAGTTTTTTCTGTTTCTTCGTTTTTTCTATCTGTTTTTCACCTTAGTCGTATCTATTTGTTGCTGGCGTTTATTTCGTAAAATACCGCAATAGTGAATATGCGGGAGTTCGTGTGAAATGAGATGGAAGTTCAAGTGATTTAGTATGTAAGACTATCTACAGGGTGTCCGGAAAATTCTGACTTTGGACACGACATTGCTTTGCGTTTGTTTAATTACTGTACATGTAAGATAGGTATTTCTGACTTTCGACCTTAATATTTGTCACTTATGGGGCCGCAATAAATAAGACAACATTTATGTTGTTGATTAGTTTGGCCTTCGGTGAGAATTGAAACATGTTACAATTATTCCCTAAGAATTTAACCCTTCGGTGGGCGCGCCCGCGGCAGTTAGCCGCAAATTTTACATTTCGTATTGTACCATATGTAGTGTTCAAACTGGATCCATGTCCAATTCAGGATTCTTCCAGTGGACATTTTTGCATCATGCTACGTACTTGGAAGTTTTTTTTTTTTTTTTTTTAGAGGACAGAAAAATAAGATATAGGTGTTTATTAAGCAACTAATGTAATTTCGATTTTCTTCTGTGACACCTAAAATTGTCTAAATTTAGAAGTAAAACAACGAGAACTCCGATTGCGGTGTAAATGCCGCAACGCGCCCACTCATGCAAGTCTGAAGAGCGCGCCCACCGAAGGGTTAACACAAAGAATGCAACGGTGTTTCTGCACTTACGGATTATTTTACAAACGGTGCATTGGTCAACGGTGCATTAATGTAATTTATTACATTACTTATGGTTGATCTGTGCAGCATGAAATTCATTACATTCAATTTTCACCTGGCAAAGCAATGATGCATCCATATACAAGGTGTCCCATTTGAAGTTTCGCACGCAACTCTCTCCTAAACTGTTCGTTACTGAAAAAAATGTTTCAAGTAAAACTTCTTTGGTTTCGAGGAGGACATCTTGTGATTGTCACAAATCTTATTTAGGTGGGCGTGCCTTCGAGTTTTCAAGCTAACCTATGTTGTTTCCTATTCAGATGGACGTGTAGCTTTTGTTTCGTGACGAATTCGTCGACCTAAATATGTTGGTGTTCCAAGGTCATTGAAGGTCATTTATTGCCGTTCAAAACTTATCTTCGTTGAATGTCCACAAATTGTTCCTTATCTTCGGTATTCGAAATGATGATAGGAAGAGAAAGCAGGTTACCCTTCCCACCAAGATTTTTTCATCTGGGGTTTCATAAAAGATCAAGTTTATTGGCAAGAACTAACTATCCCTGATAATGTGGAAAATCGTATTAGGGGTGCCTGTCAACAAATTACTTCTGCAACATTGGAGGGGGTGCAGCTATCTTTTAGGGACAGAGTAAATCAATGCATTGAGATCTGAGGACATCATTTCGAATACCGAACATAAGGAACAATTTCTGGACGTTCAACGAAAGTAAGATTTGAACGGCAATGAATGACCTTGAATGACCTTGGAACACTCAGATATTATAGGTCGATGAATACGCCACGGAACGGGCTACACGCCCATCTGAATAAAAATATACAGTTCCATTTAAAAAAACCAAGGTCACCTTGAAATCTCGAAGGCACGTCCACCTAGATAAGATTTGTGACGATTACAAGACGTCCCCCTCGAAATAAAGTAGATAAGTTTCACACGAAATATTTTTTTCAATAACGAATAGTTTACGAGATAATTCTGTGCGAAGCTTCAAATGGTACACCCTGTATACTTACATAGGTATGTACCTATGTGCAACGTAAGCACAGGTAACCTTAATGAGAAACACAGCCAGCGGCTTAAAAGAGCGATTAATTTAAAATTTAAAAGGAAACGGTTGCTCGTCCACTTGCTGGACCTTATTACAGTACTAAATTATTTGATTATTGATTAACCGAAGTGCATAAAATACATTTAATTCTATAATGATATATACGCTCGACAAGCTTTATGAAATAATCAACAAACAGTAATAATTCACGCGGAAAATTAGATTCTGCAGTTATTACGTTCGTTGATAAATTATGGAGCAGAAATAAGCGCGAAAACATAACGAGGTATATACCATTAAAATATCTTCATATCAAACCATTCTGTTTATGCTATTGAAAGTCAATAAACATATGTTAAATATTGCCTTCAATTAATTTAGTTAGCTGAAAACTGTTATCAGGCTAACTCATTTATATACTTGTTCAGTACTTCCCAGACAATAAATAAATTATTGTTTAGGTGTCGGTACATATACCACTTGCATTGTATCTTAACATACAGACATTTTTATCGCCATAACGACCTTATTACCAATTATCCAAGCTCCGAGTTGTGTAGACCCCACAAAATTATCTTTTTTAAAAAAGGTACAAAAAAGAGCGCCAAGTATATAACCCATTCAAAAAGAATCGCATTTAAAAACATTGTCGTAAATTAATATAAATTTATTAATGTGCTATATTTTTTAACTTTACAAAAGTAATGATATACTATAATTGCGCCAATTATCACAATGACTATTTATACAAAGACAAAATGTATTAAATAATATTAAGCAGATATATTTTTATACAAATAAATATTTTAATACGAATAAATATTTTATTCAAAATACTTGGCGCTGCTCTCCGAATTGATGTTGCTAAACTGAATAAATATGTATAAATTGCATTAAAATCTTTTTCTTTCTTTCTTGTCTCAGTGGTGTCTTGTCTTGTTTTATATTTATTAACCAAGACAATTAACATTTTTTTCGGAGAGCAGCGCCAAGTATTTTGAATAAAATATTTATTCGTATTAAAATATTTATTTGTATAAAAATATATCTGCTTAATATTATTTAATACATTTTGTCTTTGTATAAATAGTCATTGTGATAATTGGCGCAATTATAGTATATCATTACTTTTGTAAAGTTAAAAAATATAGCACATTAATAAATTTATATTAATTTACGACAATGTTTTTAAATGCGATTCTTTTTGAATGGGTTATATACTTGGCGCTCATTTTTGTACCTTTTTTTAAAAAAGGTAATTTTGTGGGGATTTCACACATTTTGTAGTTTTATTGATGACCAATTATCTAATTGGCGCAATTGGCTTATTTATTTACTATCATTTTTTTTGTAAGAACAAAATATAAAGATCTTTAGCGCCTCTGGGCAATTGCCTTTTTTTAATTTGCACGTCATCAGCTTCAATCCAACTACTAGTCATTCCTTCTTCTTTACATATGCTGGTGTAATGGCCATCCTCAATACATGAACCACTATGAAATATATCATTCATAACTTTATATGATTGTCTAGCTATCAATACTTTGGTTGTGGGAATAGTACATATATTAAATTTACGTATTGCTTTGACTATTTTATCACCTTGCAATGAAAATAATAGTAAACGATTAATAACTATATCTTTCGTCAATATTAATTCATTCTTAAACATAATATAATTTCCTGTACACTGTTCACATGATCCGTTATCTGATTCATGCCAATGTGATGAAAATCATACCAAATATCATGTAAATCGGACTACTTTTACACAAGCAATTTGTATTCCTAATGTAAAAGTAGTCCGATTTACATGACATTTGGTATGATCTTCATCAGAAAAACATAAGGAATCTATTGGTGTAACTTCCATTTCGATACGATAAAGAATAAAGAATTTTTTAATACGCTGAAATGAATATTTCACGTTTTCACCTTCAACTGCGGGGGGTAGACCACGATTTGCCGGGGTTGACCGAGGATTTCATACCTGTTTCAGGAAAAAATAATTCTTTATTCTTTCTCGTATCGATATGGAAGTGATGCCGATGGATTCCATATGTTTTTCCGACGAAAATCATACCAAATTTCTTGTAAATCGGACTATTATTAACGAAGTTAGCTTGAGGTTATGGAAATTAATTTTTCATGGAATTTCCTTCATTATTTTCCGAATTACGTCATTCTTGGTGTCAGTTTCATCGGCGAAACATAAGGAATCAATTGGCGTCGTTTTCGCAAAGATCTGATGAGAAATGCGGAAGTTGAAGATTTCTCACTTCTTAATAGGCACTCCAACCCCTTCGAGGGTCGAAAGCCCTAAAATTCGGTGGGGCACTGCGGGGGCTTGACCTCGCCACGGGGTACCAGGACGCATCCATTGTCGGGCGGAGCTCCAGAATCATCCTGTAGAAATTCTAAATTAAAAATGGCTTACTGGTATAAAAATATCTGGAAATTTAAATGCATTATTATTATTTTGTACATGCCTGGTATGATAGAAACTTGTGCGTAAGAAGATATTTCTCTATCGAACCTTATCCGGGCAATGTCCAAGCTCTGCGCCCCCTTCGTTTCTAGAAGCTCAACAAAAAAATGTATTAAAAAAATTTAGCGACTTACCTTGTTAATTGAGACAATAATTCAATCTCCTATATGGAGTAAAAACTCGTGACATGGGAAAAATGTTGACTACTTACCTCATTTGACATTTGGCAGGTTATGATGGTTTGACACTACCTAGGTTACGTTTTCCTTGACAGATGTGCTGTCTGGCTGTCACGTGACAACAATTTGTTACGCGATAGGCCGGAACCTTCATCCAATGAACGACGTGCCAGAGACATTTCCTGTCCCTTTCATGTTCCCCTCCGGCCCACACTTGACGATGGAGAAAAATCTCTTAACATAAAATTCGTAAATTGCAACTTTGCATCGAAATTTCTCAGCTCATAAGGCACGTAGGAACAAAACGAAGACACTTTTCTTATGTAAATCAAACCCAAGCTATCCATTAAGACCATTCAAAACTTAATCGGATCAGCCGTTATTGAGATTCAGTAATCTCAGGGTTCTTCCAAAAACCGCTCGGCGTTATATAGCCACGAGTGACTCGCGCTGCGCATATACCTATATATACTTGGCGCGAGACACTACCGTGTCTCTTGATATATTTAGCTAACTTGAAACATAAATAATTTCATGAGGAATGTATTCGAAAAAATATTGCAAAGATTTGCAAAAATAAATTCGCCATTTTTGTTGGATGGCCAGTCTTCAATGACACATATTCAGTCAGGGCATTACCCGCCCTAAGTCACAGAACGGTCAGAATCTTTAGACATGTTACACATCGTGATACGGAGGTTGACGAAGCTTGACTTTCATCTCACCCAGTGACTAAATACCTCCCCATCCAATACAAATTTGTTTCCAAACAAGATGACGATTCGGGACTGAAGGTCACCTTCTTTCGAGGCAGGGAGGCTTCTAGTCAGTGATGCCAGGCTTTTCCCTCGCGTTGTCCGGACTATCATCGTAGGGAGGAGGAACGCATGCGCGCGATGACGCGGTGACGTCAAACCAATCAACGTCAAGCCAAGCTGAAAAGCACGCTTTTGCTTTTAGTAATATGAGGGAATTCTTGTAAGGCAGTCATTTCCGGCTGGTGTCGAAATTATTTTTCTCCGTTTTAGTACATTTTAATAAGAGCTTGTTTTTAAAAAAAATTTGATTACAATTTCTAGATTCACTCTCTCTTAGAATATAACTCCGCGACACACACACCTCGAATCTCAATGATTACTAGCAAACGCTTGCTGTTACTACTGTTATGAAGTGAAATGAAGATCCTCAGGTTCACTTAATACATTTTATTATAAGAAAAGGGAACTTAACACAGAATACACTATTAATATCAGTAAGACAAGAGAATTCTCAGATACTCTGCTGCGGAATAATTACTAATGACCGAAGATGGCTATTACTCGTGTTAACAGGTTTTTGGAACTGACCCCGATCCGCATTTCGGGGTCCCAATATATGTAGTATGTATCTATTTTTGGTAGTAGGGTACAGGGTGACACGTCCACGGTGGCGTGTCCACCCTGACGAAAACTGTATACCCCTTGATATGACGTTGGAGTCATGAGCAAATCTAAACAGTTTGTCACCGAACAACTCACTGCAAATACAAATAGGCAGATCTTAACACTACCGGGGGTTAGGTAATGACTTCCTTCATAATGGTAAAAGGACCTTCGGGTGGAAAAACCTGAAAGGCTGGCTGAATAAATGACTGCCACGTACAATGGCTCAGACGCTGCGTTATACAAGTTTAATGATAAAATTCAATGAGCTTGAGTATCTTGTCGTAAGTCATACACAAATGTTACTATTATACACCTAAAAAATTGTACTTTTGTGAACGAACATTCATTAATACTTCTATAATAGCGGAACACAATTGAGGCATTTGATGGAAAAAGGGCAGATATGTGCCCTTTTCCCTTAAATCGTTTAAATATACTCAGGTATCTTACTATCTTATCTTACTATCTTACTATCTTACTATCTTACTATCTTACCATCTTACTATCTTACTATCTTACTATCTTACTATCTTACTATCTTACTATCTTACTATCTTACTACCTTACTATCTTACTATCTTATCTTCTCTTACTATCTTACTATCTTACTATCTTACTATCTTACTATCTTACTATCTTACTACCTTACTATCTTACTATCTTATCTTCTCTTACTATCTTACTATCTTACTATCTTACTATTATAATAAAGCTACAGCGTTTGTTTGTATGTACACAAAAATCTCAAATAGTACTGAACCAATCATCACGAAATTTTAACTACAGCATCCTTGAACAACAAGAACGGACATAGGCTATGTTTAATCAAGTAAAATATAATTAATCTGTGTAATTTATTATTACGTACATAAAGAAGTCATGACTCGGCCGGCTGCGATGGATACTACGCGCCGCGACCGCCAGGCGGCGAATCGGGCCCAGCGCTTCTCGCAGGTGGAATACAGCAGTCATGCCTATAAGAGAGCCGGGCAGATCGTGTACCGTCACTCTCGAGTACCGCCACTTTCCGATAACGGACGTTTATATATTCGGGTTAACGGGTTAATTAACATAAACATGCCAAAACAAAACCTTTCTAGGGCATCCGCCGGTGCTAGACGTTCTTCTTATTTAAAAAGAAACGAAAGTAGCGAGCAGCATCAAAATAGACTCTCAAAAATTAGAACAAGCTTTTTTTCAAAATACTTAATTTCGTTGAAACATATTCAGGGATCGGCGAGCTGTGGCTATCCACTCGGCTACCTCACACGTACAGGAGCGGTGGTAATGTTGCGTGAGACGCCACGATGGGAGACGAACCGAACCACGGCCAACCAGCGTCACCGGGAAATATGTTGTCGACGCTGGTTGGCCGCGGCGTCACTCGCTTGGCGCTGGCGTCACTCGCTTGGCGCTGGCGTCGGTTCGTCTCCCATCGTGGCGTCTCATGCATACATTACCACCGCTCCTGTACGTGTGAGGTAGCCGAGTGGATAGCCACAGCTCGCCGATCCCTGAACATATTATAATTTTAATAGGGGATGCTAGTATGTTATATATATAATATACCAAGGACGACATTACTTCTCTCGCAGTAGGTTAGCTCGATGCTGTTTTGTTGCGTAGCGTGATCGACAATGAAAACTTTGAAATCGATTTTCTTGAAATGGCATTTTGCCGTATGTGCCCTTTTTCCATCAAATGCCTCAGTTATGTCCGAAATTGACGTGAAATCACTAAAACTTCAAAAACTTAACCCACCCATTGCGGCACGGGTTCCCGTTGTCCAATCACTCTAAAATTTTGTAGGTATCATTTTCTCATCAAGTGTCACAATTTTCGAGGCGAGGCGAAAGAAACTCGACAGAAAATTTTAAGATTTATAACTAAGGGATACCCTAATCACCACACACTTCTTTCATTTTTATTTCATAAAATTCAGTTATTATTTACTCGCGTAATACGTCCACAGTTTGTACTTCACAAAGTGAGCCGGTGCACCACCTTGTTGGACGAACATACTCTTTATGCCTAGTGGTACAGTTTCCCAGAGACTCCGCCACTCGGCCACTCGGTCCGCAACAGTTGCCAACACGTTGCAGCCGTTAATCTGTTCCGAAGAGAAAATGGTCCCACGATATGTCATTTCCGAATATTCGTGACCAAACGTTGACATTCTATCGATGTCCGAAACTCCAATTTCTTCTTCTATGTGGATTTTCGTAACTGCACACTGTAAAAGTGCCGCAGAATTTTGCACAAAAATGGGTCCCCTTCTTGTTTCCGCATCAACCATCTGCGGAATGCCACTCTCGCTGGCAGGTCCGTGGCTCATAACGATTAAACACAGTACATACGGTACGGATATTGCCCTGCTTGCAGAATGCGGTGTGCGGTCGAGTGTGGTATCCCAGTTAGTCGTTGAACTTGCCACTCGTTTATTCACATTAGAACGCATACCTTCTGGTCTTCCTGCTTGCGTGTAATTAGGTGCAAACACACCACTGTACCGCACAATTCCAATACGACCATGTCGCGAAAGACACTTTTCTAAAAATCGGTTTATGACAGGCAATAATGTGAGCTGCATACCAGGTGTCTGCGGACCAGGTTCGGGCTGAATTTGTTGCCGTTAGATATGAGGCTTGAGATTACGAGTCACCGGAGGCGCGGACCTGGAAAAACCCAAGGTTTCCTTCCGCGATTGACGTGTGTACCTATTTCCGCCCGACTTCCACGTGGTTCGACAAGGGGCCAATCGGAATGGTCTATTTTCACCCCCGCTTTTCTGCAAGAAGTCAATAGAATAGGTTTACTGTTTTCTTGCGAAGAGAACTTTCGCGCCAAGAGCAGATTGCCACAAGCTTTGGAACAAATATTTGTTCAAATATTTTGGTAAGCTCAGTTCAAGTTTCTGGTTTTCTTTAAAAAATATATATTTCATATTTGTTACTCTTGTTAAGTACGAATTTTTTCTTCTACATTATTAAAATAACTCACACAAAGTTAAATCGGCGTGGGAGGTAGGTGTAACAGTTCGGCAATGACGTATTCCAGTATACACATATGGCGACAATCCGCATTAGTATTTTCCGCGCTGTAGGATGCCTGTTTCGACATTTCTAAAGCTGTACAAATGTACATATACTAGAGTGAGTTACCTAAGACAGACCGCCTGAATAACTTGTACAGTTTTTGAGATTGGAAGAAATGTTTGAGACAAAAGTTGTTTGGTTCCGAGGGGCCATTACGTGGTGGACAGAAATTTTTTGCAGGTCTAGGTGCATAGGAGATTCCAAGATCAACTTAATTTTTTTAAATGGAACCGTGTATTTTTTAACTCCTATGCTTGTAGCCCTTCTCAAGGGCATTTCAATAAATATAGTCTTCCAAGGTCATTTAGCTTTATTAACAGAATCAAATTGAAATAATCTGCTACAACAAATGCTCAAAATAGTGGCCAGCCACAGTCTGAAGCGTACTCCCACTGACTGTGTTACGAGGTGAAGTGTTTGGTGGTTGATTGCAACACGAGCTCTTTGTATGCGTTCCCGCATGCCTTCTTTAGTAGTGGATGCTTCACGATAAACATCTTCTTTTCATTTTCCCCATAAAAAATTTCGATGAAATTTTTAACATGTATACAACCTACTTAAATCTACAAAGAGGATTTTTAAATTTTCATTACTGGCTCAGATAAAAAGTTAAAAAAACGACCCACATTAATTTCTGCGCTATTCCACCCAATTGCATTTTTTTCAAAACGTCGAAACACGTCACCTAATAAATTAATCCTCTTACCTTCTCAAAAAAAAAAAAAAAAAAAAAAAATCAAGTGATTTGAATCAATTTTAAAAAAGTTACTCTGTTCTAAAAGGTGTCCCAATACTTTTGTCCGGCACTGTAAAATGCCTTTTCTTGGGCATTTATTTTTTAATTAATGTGTAGGTAATAATATATTCAGCAAAAAATATTGTCGAGCAGTACAAAGTGTACCAGGATGCTTCAACCACGGTGGAACATGTGTATGCGGCAGCGGATCATAGATGCGTGTTCAACATAAATAAAATAAAAAGCGAACTTCGAGCTCGGTTCGTTTGCAGAGTAAACATTTAGGGACTCTTGGACATAAGTACTCTCAAAACTTTCCAGAACACATAGACGGGAAAACACGCAGACACCGTGCATAAGATACAAATCCCCCAGCCTAAAAACACGTCGACACCACTCAGAGTGTTAATGTTCACCGAACAATTTACATCAAGTAACTTATTATTGTATTCAACTTAAGTGGTATAATTAAAAAAAACATTTACAGTCTTAATTTAAAACTGCCACATATCTGAGGAATGTAAAAACTCTGAATATAAAGCGTGCATATTTAGAGGTTATAATATTTCTAAATAGTCAATGTATTTTAGCTGCGTACTCCATGTTAACTGTGTTTGAAAATAACTATTTCAATAAACCATTGGAATCAAATCCAAGTGTAGTTCGCATCCAGCGAGATCTATATTTCAACGGCATTCGCAGATGCATATCGATTTCATGGATATCTGTCGCCCTCTTTTCTGTCAGGGAGCAACCAGCACTACATATAGCCTTTCAAAAATTCTTTTTCTCTGTGACATTGTCTACAATTCAATGCGATTCTTTGCATTTATACCTGACAGATTTCGGTGGATTTCAGTTACAATTAGGCAATGTTGGAATTACTGACATCTAAGGAAGCCAACCTTTGAATATTAACAATTTCTTTATAATTACGTTCTGCACTCCACGTGTGTTTCGTATGTGTGTGTGAACTTTTAACCTGCTTTTATAGGTAAAAAATATGGATTATAAAATATGTATACTTAATTAAAACCCCGATCAGCATGAATGGGAATAATAGGAGTGTCAACAAATTAATCAGTAGTCGAGTTAAAACAAAACACTCTGAATTGGTATTGCAGGCAGAGTTGGGCATTATTCGACTAAATTGTTCTTCGACCAACCTTCGAATAAAAATTTCGAATAAAATGAAGCTATTCGTGACAAACGAATGAATTTTTAGTCTACTAAGTTTTTATTCGACGAACTCGAATACAAATTTCGAATAAAGCGAAGTTAACGTAAGTAAAACGTAGCTCCCAGAATTTTTCGAGATCCACTTCGAAATTGCACAAAATCGCAAATATTATGAAAATGCAGAGAAATAAAAGTTGGGGAAAAAAATTTCACAGTGATTTCCCCCCTTAAGCAATGCTTCGTGATAAGTCTTGCATGAAATATGTATTCCTCTCCGTGTTAAAAATAGCGCGACTTGTAAGACGATCGGCGTATCGACAACTTTTGACAAAGGAAAATCTTTCCTCTCCCGTTGGTTTCCGTCTGAAGTGTACATACATATATGTATGTATCGTATTGAGAATTCGAAAGTTTCTCGATCTATGGCTACGTATACGCAGATTGTAAAATGGGATTGACTTTGATATCGAAAAATGGGACGGCCGCTAAGCTAGGATTCACGATTTATATTTGATGGAACTCGAGTGCAGATCCGAATGCGGTCAATCCTAGTGCGAGTACCTCCACGGAGTCAGGTCCCCGGCAATAATTCGAGAAAGATCTTCCTGACGACACTGACGGCTCCTTCGGGAATGGATCCCTCGGATAAATGAAGAGTCGGAGTATTGGAACATTTTTCTTTCCCTTTCATAATTGGACGAAACGTTGTAGCGCTATAGCGAGCGGCCTTTGTTCCAGCACATTCATAAAGAGTTCTAAGAACCCATTATAAGGTTGGTTTGATAAAATTAACAAGGTGAATGTAAAATTATCGACAACTAGTGGAATGGAATCTCAAACAAAAACGACAAGAATGGCATGCCTGTATATCTCGATGGAATTTTGTAAAAATAGATATATAATTGTATAAAATACTTATATTTCAAAAACTGTTACTTTAGAGTGTTGACCACAATCTTTATATAAGTGCAAAACTGTAGCTGGAAAATGCAATTGTCTTAACATCGTATAACTCTCTTTACATGAGTTAATTGGTGGAAAACATGTTTAACATTGCCTTTAAGAAACAAAAACAGAGTGCACAGCATGTCTGTTTTGCTTCGACGTTTTAACATTTTGGGTACTGAAATATTAATGAAATCGTCTAGAAGGAGAAATATAAGCGCTAATTGCAATATATTTTCATATGAAAATGTCAGTAGCATATACATACAGGATGTACAAGTGGAAGGGTGGCGATTCTATAATAGATACATAAAAAAAATAAGTAAAAGATACACAATAACATTTTAACAGAATTCGCTTAGTTTTCTAGAAAATTGACTTTGAATTTCGGCTGGGTGCGCATGTATCGAAGTACAGTTTTTGGCGCCCGAGAGTTCTCACTTAGGGGAGACGAGGGTAAAGTGAGCCTAAAAAAGTTTGAAGTAGAATGAAATATTTCCCTTTCAATAAAAATGTGTGGAAACAGATTTATAATATAATTTAAACATTACTATTGATAAATGGCGAATAGCAATACTTAAAATAAACTTAGAGTATATTAAAATTCAACTTGAAAGAAATGATGGAAGAGAGCTGGGAGGTTACCCCATGTATGGGGTAAAGTGAGCTGAAATAAAATAACAAATTTAATTTAAGGATACAGGTAATTATTAACCCCTTGCGCTGGACTGACGTGCGTAGCATGTCAGCTTCTGACTTTTTGCACCGTGGTTGTCAAAAACTGTGGCTGATTTTTCATTTTTTCGAGGTTAGTTTCTGTTCCATCGCGCCGCGTGGCTTTCTAGCCGCTTGGAGGTTAGAATATTGCGCACTTCACTTGCGCATCTGTTCTTTGCAGCTCAGTTTACCCCGGTCACTTTACCCCGAATATGAACTCAGTGGAAAATTAGTTATTTAATAATGTTGGTTTAATGTTTTCTTAAATCTGTGTATATGCATATTTATTAGGTTGTTTTAACCACGTAGAAAAAATTTTAAATTAAAATAACACATTTATGACTCATTTATCCAAAAAGCTAAATTGAAAAGAAAACCAATCGGAAGCCTCTAAAATTAATTTTTAAGTTTTTAAATGAATTTACAGTTGTTGATATCTGAATGTGCATAATTATCATTGTTATATTCAGCGTTGCCAGGGATTGTTTGTGGCTAAACACCTACAGGAGTGGTGGTAATGTGTGCGTGAACTGACGCTAGCGCCAAGACAGCCAAGTGGCCCCAACGCGAAGCCAACCACGGCCAACCAGCGTCGCCGGGAAATCTGTTGTCGACACTGGTTGGCCGTCGTTGGCTTCGCGTTCGGGCCACTTGGCTGCCTTGGCGCTAGTGTCAGTTCACGCACACATTACCACCACTCCCGTAGGTGTTTAGCCACAAACAATCCCTGGCAACGCTGGTTATATTACATAAATTTATTACGTCACCAAAATTTGTAAATATATTCTTTTTTTAAAAAACAAATTAAGAAAGCTCTTTTTACCCCGAGGTTCACTTTACCCCGGTCTCCCCTACTGTAGCAAGAAGCGTCCCCCTTACCTCAGCGTGTCTCTTGATCTAGAGCCTAGAGTCATAAAGACAAAAACAGCAATAGACCATTCAGTAATGAAAATGCCAATTTCTATATTTCGTATTAGATCTTCATAGAAGTGTCAGCAATGGATTACTGGGTGTTTTTCTGATGAAAATGAGACCAACCATGCTAAAACTCTGCTTATTTTTAATAATTGTAACGGGCCAGAGCAGGATACCTCTGAATAATCGTCGGTGATATGTGTTCCCGGGCCATAATGCGTTAATTGCAGCAGTATATATTCATGTTCGCAATAAGAAAATTGTTGTTCAACGTAATGGTACTACTTTGTCAATTTCTCTCCTGCTCCCCCGCTCGGATGTCGCCGAAAAAAAATATTGTGCTCGTAAAGTTAGAGGAAAAATACATTCGTTCTGTCTGTAATGATAAAATTATAGGCTCCATTTTCAAAAATATAGGCGCATACTGACATAACACTCGCGTCGTTCCACGTGAATATCTCATCGTAACTCCAGGTGGGCCATTTCGTTGAAATTTAATGTCGTTTGAAGGAACTTTCAGAAAGTTATTTTTGATTACGTCGTTTCAGCGGAAAACGATGTCATAATATGCTCGATGCGAACTGGCGATGAAGCTGCGTGTCTAGGAGCCAGGTCTGTAATTTCTGACGAGTAATGTCGTCGTTTGTTAATAGGATGTTTTTAATTATTTTTCAATAGCTACCCATACACTACCATTTTACCGCGAGAAAAACATGTTTTCCTTCCCGTTATTGCTTTCCTTTGAGAAAGTCATATTATTGCCCATTAATTCAAAAAAGTTCCTCCATCAGCCTTGTCCGCCACTCTATCCGCTCATCATTTGTAAGGAATATAACCCCTTTGCAGCCCACTAACAGGAAACTTGTATCCGGTAATGATTCGCTTATAGCTCACCTTAAAGGGAATGTGCCCCAGTTAGTGGCTGTGTTTGAAGTTCCTTCACGCGGCTTATTTTTTCGCCTATCCTTTCTGTTTTTCCTTGAGGATTTCTAGTTTTTGAGAGGATTCACTGGTTTAGTGTGTGCAGGGTGTTTTATAACCTAGAATTAAAAAAATAAGTAAAAAGTATACAATACAATTTTGTCATAGTTCGCTTCGTTTTCGAGAGAATTGACTTTGAAGTTTTAGGCATCCGAGGATCACGTTAAGATTAGGGGAGCGGTATTGTAGGTCGGATAGTCTACCACTAATTCAAATGCTTTCCTGTCAATATATGTATATGTATATGCCTATGTATATGTGCGATAAAAAAGATAAAAAAAATGGTGAGTATTACTTCAAGCATACCTTAATATGCACGACGAACGCCGGATAGTAGAAACTTATAGTTTTTGTTAAATAAATTCCCGAAAATGGCGTTGAAAAACGGGCAGTTACACTAAAGTACGCCCTTAAGGGTACTAAGTAAGTAAGCAGCCGTTTTTGTCGAAAATGAAGCATGTATTATTCAATTAATTACAAATAAATAAATTGAAACTGGGGCTTGATTTTTAACGCAATGTTTATTAACATCATAATGTGTAAAAAAAAACTTGTTTGTTTCGCCCCAAATATGCATTGTAAATGACGCTACAGATGGATCATTAAAAATATTTTTTGAAAACGTTTCTTTTGTTTTGCAGCGATTTTGACGAAATGAAACGAAATTCAGCGACCAACTTGTAAATTCTACTTCAGAATCCATACATCTGGTTCTGCACTGAATCACAGCTACGAAATGGCGATTTTTCAAAAAAGTGACTTCTTATAAGACAAAGATGAGGTTTCAGTTTATTTTATAAAGAATAAAAGTTTGTATTAACGTCAATTTAGGTTCAGGCCGAAACTACACATTTCGTGAACATGCGCGAATTTGATTTGAATCGACAGGAACCTCCGTTTTTGAGTTATCACACCAAAAGAAAATAAATTTTTTAAAAAAGCCCCTTTACTGATCCATCTGTAGCGGCGCATATAATGCATATTTTTGACTAAATAATCATGGTCTTTTTAAAGCTTACGGTGTTAATAAACTATGTGACAGAGGAAAAGTCTCAACTTAAATTTATCTCTCTGTAATTAATTGAAAAAAAAGGTTTCATTTTCGACAAAATCGGCTGCCTAATTCCCCCTATAGGTAGGGACGATTAGGACTTTAATAACATGAAATTGCAAATGATTAACCAACAAAGTTCATTACTTGTAAAAAATTGTAAACGCATACGCAGATTTTCTTATAACAATAGAATATTTTTTATATCCATTATGTGAATAATATTCGGCAAACTGCAACTTTAGAATGCTCGGAATACTCGTAATGATCCTAAACGTTAGGAGATAACTGCGTGAAAAGATTAAAATAGGACATCCTCTATATGGCAGGGGGCGGTTGGAATAATTTGATAGAGCTAAGGGGGCGGTGGCCTAGAAAAAGTTTGGGGAACATAGCTCTAGAGCCCCATTACCATTTCCGTATCACCGGCAACGTCGCGTTGCCAACAGAGTACCGAAACAGACTATAGCGCTCATTAAGGTGGTAATTGAAATTTCAGCGAATTTAAATATCGCGTCCTATTTTTATACATTGATAAGACACTCCCTGCCAAATCAATCATTTTTCCTGCTTAATGTCAGATACATGAAATTGCCTATATCCACGAAAACAGGCTGTATAAATAAATTTTTATTTGCAAAATAAAAGTATCATTGCTGTAAAACTAAATTATACGTTAGCAGCGGGTTCGATCTGTTTATCCTGACTAACCTCAAATGCGATATTAGCAAAAAGTTTACAGTAACACTTTGTAGAATTTTTTATTTTTAATTAAGAGGTTAAAGCTACTACCAATGTTCCGTCCAACAGAACAATAGCCTTTGTAAACAGAATTAGGAGAAACAGGAAATATACATTTAGGTATTGTATGTCAGCCAGGCAATTGTATCGGCAAAATTAATTTTCAAATGTTTTCCATTTAAAGGATTTTTAACATTCCTAAAGTGTTTAGTGTTTCATGGACTGCAACTGGCCCTTCAATAAACCAGAGAATTTGAAGTGTTCCCAGAATAAACTGATACAAAATCAGCTCCACTACCATTTTTTGTTTACTTAGGACGTAAGTGCCTTTGCAATCGAGTGGTCCACGCCCGAGAACAATGGGGCCATAAAAAACTTGACTTTTTGTAAAACCAATGATACATTTGAAGTTCGCCGTTTGCCGGCTTCGACGCGCACGTGTGTCTAGGCTTGCTCGGGCGATTTTTCACGAAATCAAATTCTTTATATTTCATAATATCTATATGAAAGCAACACCAATGGATTCCTGGAATTCTCTTGATTTAAAAGACACCAAGTACCATGTAAATCAGACTATTTCTAACGAAGTTGGCTTTAAATTCTGCAAATTAATTTTATATATCACTTCGTTAATTACAGTCCGAATTATGTCGGGTTTGGTATAATTTTCTTCTGGAAAACACCAGCAATCGATTGATGTCACTTTCGTCAAGATTCGATGAGAAATGCGGAACTTTACATTTTTTTCGTTCGTAACGGCTACTGATATGCTTGTCTTTTATGGTCCCATTGTTCTCGAGCGTCGTGCGGTCGGCTGCGAAGATTTCCGCATCCTAAGTAAATAAAAAATTGTATGGGGGATGATATTGAATAAGCTTAACCGAGGCGAAATGATCAATTTAACCGGGCACTACTGTATAGTCTAACTTATTGTAAATACCTAATGCGTTAAACGCGAAGAAGAATTGTTATATTTCGTTCGTCTTATTTTCAGATAATTATTCTTCAGTAAAATAATCAATAATGAATTTGCAGGTGATTGTATAGAAAGTTAATGTCGAGCAAACCCGAAGAACTATAATACTTTTGCTGTATGCGACCAACAACCTACAACCAGTTGGCCAATTGTATTCACAAGTATGTACGTCCAATAATTCAAGCAAGTCCACTTTTAGTTTTGTCTAACAGTACATAAACAAAATGAAGTTATTTGTATCAGAAATAATACTGACCCGTTTAAGAGATTAATATTAGATATTATTATTAGAAATAATAGTACGGCAGATTAATGTTACTTGATTGCTGTTGGTAAGAAATAAGTAAGGTTAGGTGATACGCGTTTTAAGACAATGGCTGAGTCTTGACTGAGTGGGTGGTCGAGAAGATCGTCATCTATTCCAATAAAAATACTTTACAGTGTTAATGTGGCGCGAATGCAACTATGTTTTAAACAGAATACACTAATAGGCAATGCACTGTGGTGTTCTGTATAGTATTATTGAAATGTTTATAACGTAACTTTATACTTCCATTAGTGTGTTTTTAAGCGTAATTGTTACATGGATACACTGCTGGTTCAGTAACAACGCTCGATTTTGAATAACAACGTTTATTGTAATTGACCGTTACTTGGTCGACAAATGTAAAATGTAGTAAATGTATTAAACGATATATGTCTTAAACGTATGTGTATAAAATGTGTATGGCCGTTTCCAAGGCCGACAGGAGCCGAGAACCTTTTCGTATCTTTTTGGTCTGAGTTCTGGTCTTCCTTCGCCGCGTACCCTCTAACGAAAACTTCGATTTGCCCCACCACTTGGTCTGCCACGGAGGTCCGTTCAGGGTGGAAATCTTCGCTTCCAATCAGTGTCCTTAAGTGACATGTTGGGCGTTTCCCTGGATTTTGTTAACACTCCGCCCATCTTTCCGCATAAACAAAATGCAGTGGGGAGATACCGTACCGAGACCCCCAGACAGGCCCCAAGGCCCGCGGACAGAAACGACCCTCATGTGCGCGACCTGTCCAGGGGGTTTATGACGCATCAATCGCTATTGTGCGCCAGGAGAGACTCCAAGACCCGTCATAACTGGGATTTGGAGTTTTCCCCTGTTTATGGTGCCAGATGCTTAACAGCCACAATAATCGCGCTAATGAAATTTTAAGCTTGAAAAATAGCGCAGAGAGCACGTCCGCATCATAAACCCCGTGGCCTTTCGAATCCTTAACATGCCGCCCACCTTGAACGCATCGCGTTCAACAGACGTCGTAGAATGCTAATATACATTAGTAATATAAAACATCACAAATGTCAAGTACATAAAGAAAAAATGACAAGTCACATACAAGAGACACGAAAAAAAATTAGCTTAAAAGTCTTTTGACATTACACGTCGTAACAAATATTAACATAAGATGCGTAGTAAAGTAATCCATTAAGTGTTACAGTTTTACAAGTGTCCATATCACAACACAACTCCTTCATCGGTTAAACACCAAGCCTACATGGCTGGCTGGGGTTCTTCGGATCGTCCTTCTGCGTCGTCATCTAATGGCAAGATACAAATCTTTGTCACTGGTCGCTTGACAGTGCTGCCAGATAGTCTGATGCTGACAACGCGTGTGACATCATCCTTGCCAGGATGAACTTCAACGATCCTCCCCATGTGCCATTTGAGTGGTGGGGTGTTATCGTCCTTGACGACCACCAGCGTCCCTGGACCGAATTTAGCTGGCGTGCTTGTCCGCCATTTGGTTCGCTGGTGGAGTTGATGCAAATACTCCTTCTGCCACCTCGTCCAAAAATGCTGTAACATGTACTGCAAGTGCTGGTATCTAATCAGCCGAGCTGGGTTAACATCTCGGAGATCAGGGTCTGGCAAAGACGTCATTAAGCCACCGATAAGGAAATGACTAGGTGTGAGAGGAGTGAGGTCGGACGGATCATCGGTCAATGGACACAAAGGTCTAGAATTCATGCACGATTCGACCTGCGTTAAAACCGTATAGAATTCTTCAAACGTTAAAGTCGTTTGTCCGACCACTCGCCTCAAATGGTACTTTGCCGATTTTACTGCCCCCTCCCACAGACCGCCAAAATGAGGTGCGTGGGGAGGTATAAAATGCCATTGAATACCTTCCGTACTACAGAAGTCGGAAATCCGCGATCGGTGCTCATTATCTGACAATAAACCCCCGAGATCCCTCAACTCATTACGAGCTCCGACGAAATTGGTACCATTATCCGAGAAAATGTGACTACATCGACCTCGGCGTGCTATAAATCGGCGTAGAGAATTGAGGAAAGCTTCGGTAGTAAGGTCAGAAGCTAACTCAAGATGAACCGCTTTAGTTGCAAAGCAAACAAACACACATAAGTAAGCCTTGATTATCACTCGACAGCGTGATTTCTCCCGTATCGAGAATGGACCTGCATAGTCAACCCCGCAGGTAGAGAAAGCCCTGGACGGAGTCACCCGTGACGCCGGCAAGTTTCCCATCATATAATTCTCGGTATGTGGCTTGACACGAAAACACCTTATACACTTCCGTAAGAGTTTCCTTACAATGCTCCTGCATGAAAGTGGCCAATATTTCCTACGAAGAGACGCAGTTACTGACTGACACCCCGCGTGAAGCAATCGCGAATGTTCATGCAAAACAATCAAGTTCGTGAACGGATGCTTTGATGGTAAGATTATTGGATGTCTTTCATCATACGAGATTCTCGCGTTCGCTAATCTACCGCCTAGCCTAATAATTCCGTTTGTGTCAAGAAAAGGATTCAATGATCGTAATCTACTTAACTTCGGTATAGTTCCTGTTTTTTGTAAATCGTGCCATTCCACAGAAAACGCGTCTTGTTGAGCGAATTTCAGTAATCTGATTCGTACATCTTCTAACTCCTGAACCGTTAGAAGTTTATCCCGAACAGTTGCATCCCCTTTCCTCGGACTCGTGGATGCAGACCCCTTTGACGCATGTGCATTACGTATGAAACGCAGACAATACGCCGTGACTCGTATCAATCGCATATACGATGAGTATCTGTCGAACAATTCGCACCCGTTGCTGGCAGTTCCGGCCAACACGCATGGCTCCTTGAACTCTGGAGCGTCTTCACAAGACTCAACTGGAGTGGGCCAGCAGCCCACATCCTTGGATAACCAAGATGGACCGTACCACCACAATCCAGTGCCCTGCAATGCCGTTGGTTGAATACCCCGAGATATGATATCGGCCGGATTCTCTTCCGACTTAACATGAAACCAGTTCACGGTGGTTAATCGCTGGATCTCTGTCGTTCGATTCGCGACAAACGTTTTCCATCTGTCTGACGGAGCCCTAATCCACGCGAGAACAATAGTCGAATCACACCAATAATATTCCCGGATTGATGCGATGTCTAGCGCGGTCCTTACCTTATTAGCTAATTGTGCCAATAACAACGCTCCACATAATTCCAGCCGCGGTAATGTAATTACCTTCAGTGGAGCTACCCGACTCTTCGCGCATAGCAAGCGGACAGTCCCTTGACCGCTTTCATCCACGGATCTCAGGTAGATGCACGCCCCATATGCCTTCTCGGAGGCATCACAAAACCCATGAAGCTCGATCTTGTCTGTCATCCCAAACGTTGCGCGCCTCGGAATATTTATTTCATTGAGCGAAGCTAATTGGCGTTGAAACCCTTCCCATTCCGTGTGTACGTCTTGCGGCAACGATTCATCCCACGAAACTCTAAGTTGCCACAACCTTTGTAAAATCATTTTTGCCCGAATTGTCGCTGGACCTACCAAACCGAGAGGATCAAAAATCTTTGATATTTCCGACAAGATGCTACGTTTGGATATGCGTTGCGAAGACGAAGTCGCAACCGAATACCGTAACGAATCGTCCTGTACTACCCACAAAAGACCCAAAGTCTTTGGATCTTTGTCGGCTTTGATCTCCACCCGTTGCAGAGGTTGGTCGTGTTTATCTAAAATACGCGGATCGTTTGACGCCCATTTTCGCAACGTGAACCCTGCGGTACTCAAAATCTGTGAAATTTGTTGTCGTAATATCCTAACTTCGTCAATTGTATTCGCGCCCGTCAACAAGTCGTCAACGTAAAAATCCTTCATTATCGCCCGACTTGCCGCTGGAAAGGTCACAGCATTATCCTCGCCTAATTGAGTAAGAGCTTTCGTTGCCAAAAACGGCGCGGAAGCTGTCCCGTATGTGACCGTGTTAAGTCCGTACGTTTGGATTGGAAAACTATCGTCGGGTCGCCATAAGATTCTTTGATAACATCGTTCGTCTGGTGCAATAAGTATCTGTCGATACATTTTTTCCACGTCTGCCGACAGGACGTACCTATGCCATCGGAAACGTAGTGCGATATCCAACAACGTATCCTGTACCGTCGGCCCTATTCTTTGTACTTCATTTACCGATAACCCCGCTGTGGTTTTCGCCGAACCATCGAAGACAATGCGAAGCTTAGTCGTTGTGCTGGTTTGTTTGAACACCGCATGATGTGGAAGATAATATCCCGACGTAGTTTCCCGACTACCAGCAATTCGTGTCATATGTCCTAAATCCTCGTACTCTTGCATGAATGCAACGTATTCCCTTCTTAAATCGACATTCTTACTCAGTTTACGTTCAACCGAATACAAACGTTTCTCCGCCATCTTACGTGACTCTCCAAGTGTTCTAACCTCTGGTTTAAACGGAATTCTAACAACAAATCGTCCACTTGCGTCTCGCGTTGTCGTGTCCCGAAAATATTGCTCGCACTCGCCATTCGTAGTCTTATCGTGGCACGTAGCCCCTTCTTCCACGGTCCAGAACCTCTGCAATTGAGCTTGCAAATCCTCATTTGTGATCATGTGACACGCAATTTTCGGCCGTTCGTATCGCGGACACAGACACATACCTCCCGCAACTATCCAGCCTAACTGCGTTTTTTGTACTACCGGATAATTTGATCCTAAATCCAGTTGGCCTACGCATAATAATTTCCAGAACAAACCTCCACCCAGCAACACATCAATCTTTCCCGTTTCATAAAAGTGCGGATCTGCTAACTTCAAATTTGACGGAATAGGTATTGCATCTCGTTTTAATGACACGTTAGGGAGATCGTCTGTTATTTTTGGAAGTATTAAGCACCGCAGGGATGTTTCAAAAGAAGTGAACCGTGAATGCAATTTCGTTTGAGTCCAATTATCAATAGTACATAATTGGCGTGCTACTCCAGAAAACGTTCCAGTGAATGGATGACAAGATAGCCCTAATTTCGTGGACAATTCCTCTGTCAAGAAATGGGATTGTGAACCCGGATCTAAGAGTGCTCTACATTTGTGTTTCCTACCCTGACTATCCTCCAAATCAACGACCGCGGTTGCTAATAGCACGTATAACCCATCCGAGAAAAAATGCGTACCTGCCAAGGAAACACGAGCCACAGGTACCGCAGGCGTTGTAGTCGTATCTACTCTGAGGTCGCGGGTCCCTGCTTCGGTTACGCGGGGCAATGCACGAGTTTCAAAATGTAACGCCGTGTGGTGCTTTTTGCCACACTTTCTACAAGACCCGCGTGTACAAAACTTGTTTCGATGCCCCGGTTGCAGGCAATTAAAACAAATGTTCATTTCTCGAACCTTACTATTACGTTCTACGGGTGTCAGTCTCTGGAATTGGCCACACCCATACAGTGCATGTTCCTCAGTGCACAAAGGACATTTCTCAGACGTTCTCGCTACATATGATGCAATACTCGCCGGACGCTCACGCCTCGCATCCGGATATGACTTATTTGACGATTTCGATGGTGCGTGCGGTGCAACGGGTTTATCCATGCCAGATCTTTGTAGATACTTGCATTGGTATTCTAAAAACTCTGCCATTTGTTTCCACGTTAGCCTATCAGCAATCTTCATTACCCGCTTATCCCACTCACGCTTAGTTACGGCATCAAATTTTGTTGCAATGAGATGGACAATCACAGAATCCCATGAGTCGACGGGTTCATTTAATGATTTTAACGCTTGCAAATGATTCTTGTAATCATCGTAGAGTTGTCTTAGACTTGAATATGATGTCTTTGTTATCACTTGAACATCAAACAATGCTTTGACGTGATGCAGAGTTAATGCTTGCGAATCATCGTACCGTGCTCTTAAGGCTGCCCAAGCCTGGGCATAGTTTGCCTCCGAAACACCCAAGGTTTGGATGGTTCGTGCAGCCTCACCCTTTAACGCGGAATCTAAATAGTGAAATTTCTGGATTCCCGATAGCTTATCACTCGTGTTGATAACTGATTCAAACGTATCCCGAAATCGAATCCAGTCGCCACACGCGCCATCGAACGTCGGTAACTTTAGCTCAGGAAGTTGCAGAGTAAAATCGTGATTCACCATACCGTGTGATAAAACATCCGTCGTCGGTGTACGCGATGTACCTAACACTGGATGTGATGCCTGTTCAATGCGTTCTTTAGCAGCCGAGATATATTTATAGTACAGATTCTCGAATGATTCACGTTCGTCAACATGTGATGCTTCTAATTCGGTGCCACTTACATGAATCTCGATTTGAGATTGAATTGCATCGAATTTATCGAATAACAACGAAAGTTTTCCCGTTCGTTCGTGGAGTTCTCGCACTGGTGCAGAACTGTCCAACGATTCAAAATACGTTCTGAAACGAGTGAGTCCGGCCTTAACCTGACCGCGCTCCATAATCAACTTTTTTAACAATGATTCCATATTGAACACACAAGATAATCACCGTTCAAATCGTGCAAGAAACTAAAAACTTATGGAAATTAAGGATACTTAAGGGATCGGTGCGTTGATCTCCTGCCTCCACTGCCCCAGTCTTCGGAATAGAGGTGCGGCTACGGAATCTCGTGCAGGATGTTGACACCGTCACCTTTGCGACGAAAGTCCAGAAAACGGCAACAAAACCTCCAGTCCAGAAGACGCTAGCACGAAATGATCCTGGTGTCCTAATGGTGATGCCCGTCAGCAGATCCAAGTTGCAGGGTGCTGACCGGTGAGTCCGTGGTACTGATCGAGATTGTCGATCACACCCGATTGCATCCAAGTCCGTGGATGCACTTGACTCAACTTCTCACAAAGTCCGATATGTCACTTGAATACCGATACACTGAACACGATGTAATCCGGCTCGAAGGACCAATGTTTTTAAGCGTAATTGTTACATGGATACACTGCTGGTTCAGTAACAACGCTCGATTTTGAATAACAACGTTTATTGTAATTGACCGTTACTTGGTCGACAAATGTAAAATGTAGTAAATGTATTAAACGATATATGTCTTAAACGTATGTGTATAAAATGTGTATGGCCGTTTCCAAGGCCGACAGGAGCCGAGAACCTTTTCGTATCTTTTTGGTCTGAGTTCTGGTCTTCCTTCGCCGCGTACCCTCTAACGAAAACTTCGATTTGCCCCACCACTTGGTCTGCCACGGAGGTCCGTTCAGGGTGGAAATCTTCGCTTCCAATCAGTGTCCTTAAGTGACATGTTGGGCGTTTCCCTGGATTTTGTTAACACTCCGCCCATCTTTCCGCATAAACAAAATGCAGTGGGGAGATACCGTACCGAGACCCCGAGACAGGCCCCAAGGCCCGCGGACAGAAACGACCCTCATGTGCGCGACCTGTCCAGGGGGTTTATGACGCATCAATCGCTATTGTGCGCCAGGAGAGACTCCAAGACCCGTCATAACTGGGATTTGGAGTTTTCCCCTGTTTATGGTGCCAGATGCTTAACAGCCACAATAATCGCGCTAATGAAATTTTAAGCTTGAAAAATAGCGCAGAGAGCACGTCCGCATCATAAACCCCGTGGCCTTTCGAATCCTTAACAAGTGATTTTCACAACAAAGCGGGTCTTCGTAGCGAGTGTTTGATTAACCTGGTTTGTCGTTAAAGATGTCTGCAAATATTGGTAGTTTACTCACAAATCCTTTTTCTCTAATTTTATCTGTACAATTTTGGAAGCCACTATCAACAACAAATATATACCTTACTCCAAACTTGACCCATGTACAGGGTGATCCTCCCGCGGCTGGATTCAAAGAGATGGGGCCCGATACCCAGAGTTGGGCATTATCTAGATAAAAAGTTATTCAAATAACGATCGAATAAATAATACTTTATCTTTATTCGTTATTCGAGGCTCGAATAATTGAAGTTATCTTTACTCGAAGAGCAACGAATAAATAATTTTATTGGATGAGAATTTATTCGACGAATGAAGATAATTTTTTTATTCGATGAAAATTTATTCGACGAATAACGATAGTTTTTTATTCGAAGGATTTATTCGAATAAATTTTTCATCCGCAGCATTTATCTTTTCGAAGCCTTCGAATAAAGCCACGAATAACTTTCGTCAGCGTCGAGCGTGTTTATTCGAGCCTCCGAGGGTCGAGCCCGGCCGAGCGGCGAGCGCTGAACACAAAGGACCGGCGGCTCGAATAAACACGCTCGACGCTTACGAAAGTTATTCTTGGCTTTATTCGAAGGCTTTGAAAAGATAAATGCTACGGATGAAAAATTTATTCGACGCATTCATTCGAATAAAAAACTATCGTTATTCGTCGAATAAATTTTCATCGAATAAAAAAATTATCTTTATTCGTCGAACAAATTCTCATCAAATCAAATTATTTATTCGGTGCTCTTCGAATAAAGATAACTTCGATTATTCGAGCCTCGAATAACGAATAAAAATTATTTATCTTTTGTTCGTTATTCGATATTTTTATTTAGATAAACTTTTGCCCAACTCTGCCGATACCCCGTGGTGAAAACAACACTCCGCGATGCCTCGCCGAGTGTTATGGCTTTCGACCCTCGAAGGGGCAGGAATGCCAATTAAGAAGTCATAAATGTTCGAGTTCCGCGTTTCTCATCAGATCTTTGCGAAAACAACGCCAATCTATTCCTTATGTTTCTCAGATGAAAATAACACCAAGAACGACGCAATTCGGACCATAACGAAGGAAATCATATGAAAAATTGATTTGCATAATTTCAAGCTAACTTCGTTAAAAATAGTCCAATTTATATAAAATTTGGTATGATTTTCATCGCAAAAACATAAGGAATCGATTGGCGTTGTTTTCGCAAAGATCTGATGAGAAATGCAGAACTTCACATTTCTCACTTCTTACTGGGTATTCCTGCCCCTTGGAGGATCGAAAGCCATAACACTGAGTGAGGTATCGCAGTGTGTGGTTTTCGTCACGGTGTGCTGGGCGGCATCTCTTTGAGGAGGGTTGCGAGAAAATCAGCCTGTATAGTTTTGTCCCGTTACGGAGAGGGCGCTCAAGTGAGAAACCGCCCCCTTAGCGAAACAGTATGCTACTTGGCTCGCCTTTCGTCTTTGCCGCCTGCTTTTAGTAATACGATGCCGCGGCTGTCTCGAACCAAATTTATGGTTTGTCACTGTCGCGTGCCCTCTCTTTCAGTGCCAGTCTTTCGCACTCGCCGCGGCCGCTACAAAAAAAATAGTGGGGACAGAAATGTTCCCTTAACGGAACGAAGGACTCGTCCCCATAACAACACTGTATTCTAAACCTGGCGGTACTCAAAGTATTGACCTCAAAGTAACAAACTCTAGTCAACTAACTTACTTAGACCAATACAGTACTTTCCGGTTATGGGCTCGCGTCCGGTCACGACCTCGTGAACCCTTAACCGGGGTAAGGCAACGAATCTATCAACGCTTGACTGGATTTTACGGGAGAATCGTTCCGCGAGGAAACCGAATCCAGAGTGAGTGAGACAGGGCAACGTGCAGCCGGTGACCGAGAGCCGGAAGCGATAGCTCCAGCTCCAGCTCTCAGAATAAGTCATGTAGTACTGAAATTCGCAGGTTTTTTATTTCTCGTTGCATCTTCACGGAAGTGATACCAATGGATATCTGAGATTTCCATGGCAAAAATAAGTCTCAAGACAACGTTGTTTGCCACGTTTTTTTTTACTGTCACACAAAAATGCAGAACAATAGTTCATGATGCAATAAAACAGCCTGTCAAACCTCAAATTAATTTGTCGAACCGTTTTTGTATAAAAAATTCACAAAGAATTACATATTTTTCGGCTCAACAACGCGCAATGACCCTTATAGTCCAGTGAAATTAGACGGAAATCTGCCCAATCTACGGAATAATTCCCAGAAAGCTAAATTTTTGTATGGGCCTTTATTTCGTCGTTTTAAATAATATGTCAAAAGTCTCCATCGATCCGACCCCCGCTAAAAATTTTACAGAGGGTTGAAGGTAAAAAAATGCTGTTTTTCGCGCATATCTCGTTATCTAGCAGTTTTGGGACAAAAATAGTTATTATACAATTTATAGCCTAGGAAATTCTCTACAAAAAAGGTTGTATGAGTTTTTTTCGTAGGAGTAACCATTTTCATGTGTGCCGGGTTACCAAGTTTCAACCCTCATACTTTTGACAAGGGTAGATACCGAAACCGGAAATTCAAAAAATTATGAAACTCTGTAAATATGTAGGGGAAGTCCTCCTGAGTACAACGCAATTTCGTTTGCTGCCCAAATTCATTTCAAGGGGGTGAAATTGACCCCTGAAAATCCGTTTTTTTTCGATTTTGTGTTATAACTCACGAACCGTAAGAACTGTAAGAACTATAATTTACCAAATGTTAGTCCTAATTAAGAGAAGTAACTTTTTCCTGAACACTTTTTTTCTATCTCCTACAGTTCGCGAGTAATTATACAAAATAAAAAAATTTTCAGAAGTCAATTGCACCCTCTTGGAGTGAATTTGGGCAGCAAACGAAATTGCGTTGTACTCAGGAGGACTTCCCCTACATATTTACAGAGTTTCATAATATTTTGAATTTCCGGTTTCGGGATCTACCCTTGTCAAAAGTATAAGGGTACCCGGCACACATGAAAATGGTTACTCCTACGAAAAAAACTCATACAACCTTTTTTGTAGAGAATTTCCTAGGCTATAAATTGTATAATAACTATTTTTGTCGCAAAACTGCTAGATAACGAGATATGCGCGAAAAACAGCATTTTTTTTACCTTCAACCCTCTGTAAAATTTTTAGCGGGGGTCGGATCGATGGGGACTTTTGACATATTGTTTAAAACGACGAAATAAAGGCCCATACCAAAATTTAGCTAGCTGGGATTTATTCCGAAGACATATCCTAATTTCACTGGACTATTAAACGGGCAGAAAGCGCCCTTAACTGAGCAGTACTGTACACTTCAATTAAATTAATTAAACTAATTAACTTGTAAGGAGAGCCGTTCAAAATGACCTGCTGAAAACGTGGGAGAAGTTTGTTGATGTATCATGGGACGCTCTGTAATGTAGGGTTTTGACAGGGAGTAATAGAAAATGAAATGAAAATAAGAGGAAAACCAAGAGTAATGAAATCGCGGAAAAGGCTTCATTGTTTAAAAAGTCGGGTCAGAAGCGCTTGAACCATGGCAATTCGGCGATCAGCGGGCCACGTTAAGTAGGTCAGTAGAGTCGTGTATAGTTGCCGTAAAAAAGTAACGTCGCATTTATCACTACTTTTACGAGATAAGCTGCTGCTCCATGCGTCTTTATTTTTTGACGGCGACGGTACGCGGACCTACTGACCTACACAACGCAAGCCGCTAGTCGCGGAAGTGCCGTACTTCAGGCGTTTCTAACCCGAGTTTTTAAACATTAATAACTACAAAACGAAGCCTCTACTGCAATTTCGTTACTCCTGATTTTCGTCTTATATTGCCGCGTGGAATCAGCCACTTCATTTTCTACTCTCAAGGCATGTTTATACTGTTAATAAGCTTTCTCGCATTCCAATTTCCGCCATGGTAAATTCATTTTTTCACTCTTATTCCGGGTTTGAAATATAATTTAGGTAGTTGGTTCTGTGGCTGTTTCTCACATTTTTTTTAAACATTATACTGATAAGCTGCGTATCAAGCTTTCGGGAAGTTTCTAGTCTGCCGATTTCACAAAATATAATGCTTCTGAGGTGCCACATTAGTTTATTAGTTTCGTCATTTACTTATTAATATTCAGGGATTTCAGGAAAAACATAGTAAACACATTATTTATTAAATCTAACTCAATTTGAAATTTCATCGCAAAAAATCAGTCCGAAACTATCTGCCGCCAGACAACGTTGGGATTTAGAACAAGGCGGAATTTTTGTACATTCTGTCTCTGTTTCTTAAATTCCATGCTCCTTTCAATTCTAAATTCCATATTCCGTACTCCTTTTATTATTTCTCGTGCCCTACTCCGGAGTGTTAATCCCGGCGCGGAAGAGAAACAAGAAACAGGAACGGTTGGATATGTCGCTTATTACACTGCAAAACTTTTCTCATTTCGACCCGCTTCGCACGAAAATACAAAACGATTGCACCCCGCGTATTGAACTAACTAACCGAGATAAGGCCATGAGTTGTTGTGAAGGAGCGGATGAACTCCTAATTATGCGCTTAGTTGATACGGATATTGTAAAACAACGAACACCGTTATTGGCAATTTTCATTGCTTACGAATTTAGAATCGCGAAATATGTAGTTACATATCAGGGTTGGGCAAAAGTTTATCTAAATAAAAATATCGAATAACGAACAAAAGATAAATAATTTTTATTCGTTATTCGAGGCTCGAATAATCGAAGTTATCTTTATTCGAAGAGCACCAAATAAATAATTTTATTCGATGAGAATTTATTCTACGAATAAAGAGAATTTTTTATTGGATGAGAATTTATCCGACGAATGAAGATAATTTTTTTATTGGATGAAAATTTATTCGACGAATAACGATAGTTTTTTATTCGAATGAATGCGTCGAATAAATTTTTCATCCGTAGCATTTATCTTTTCGAAGCCTTCGAATAAAGCCACGAATAACTTTCGTCAGCGTCGAGCGTGTTTATTCGAGCCGCCGGTCCTTTGTGTTCGGCGCTCGCCGCTCGGCCGGGCTCGACCCTCGGCGGCTTCGTCGAATAAATTTTCATCGAATAAAAAAATTATCTTTATTCGTCGAATAAATTCCCATCGAATAAAAAATTATCTTTATTCGTCGAATAAATTCCCATCGAATAAAAAATTATCTTTATTCGTCGAATAAATTCTCATCCAATAAAATTATTTATTCGTTGCTCTTCGAATAAAGATAACTTCGATTATTCGAGCCTCGAATAACGAATAAAGATAAAGTATCATTTATTCGATCGTTATTTAAATAAATTTTTATCTAGATAATGCCCAACTCTGTAATACATATGCACTTACATACTTGGCGGTGTATTTCATTTTAGCTTTGTGGTGATTCAGAGATTCAGGGATTACTGGATGTATGTACTTCTCAGGTGATAAAATGTTTTCCAATGAATCCATCGTTGCATTTTTCGAATAAGAGAACAAACTGCTAACGTAGTTATAGTTTACAACGAAACGTATCAAATTACTCAGGTTTTAGTAGACGAATGTTTAGTTGCAACTTCGTCGTTGGCAAATACATACCTGGCTAAATCTTGTACTCGCAATCAGTCGACAGAAATAAATCTGTAATATAAAAATTCAGCGACAAAGTTTTTTTATTAATGTGTGCTTTTCAAGATATTCTGTCTGTATTATTTATATTTTAATTGTGAATCAATTTGCTCGATGGTATGTCAAAATTCAGCTGTAGATAATAATATTCAATAAAATATAGCCACGATAGGGTTGTTTTGAAACTCGAAACATTCGGATATGTGGCTTGAAATTCGAGCCGAGTAGGATTCGGCTTTTTGAGCCGAGCCAAGACCCGAACGGTTTCGGGTATAGTAACTCCCCGAGATACAGCGACTAAGGGGATACCCACTCCAGTGTTGTGCAATGGATACCATTGAGGCCACAAGCCGCCAAACGTGCCTTTTGTTACATGTTACGCGGCTGTACTTATTTGGTTACATGTGCTCAGGGCCGCATTTACCACAAGGCGAATTAGACTCCTCGCAAACAACAATATAAAAAGCAGCCTAGTTGCAAAATAAGGCGGCCTTCCATCTCCGGTTGAAATATGCACATCGTTCTTTTCTTAGAATATAAAACTAACAGGAACTGCTGTATTCCATAAAATTCATATACCTGAGCGTGCCACCAACGAGGCAAAAAGCTATTGGGGCAATAGCTATTTTGTTCCCTATATCTACATATTTCACACAACCGTAGAAATAGACTTGTTCTTTTGAGGCCCCATAATGATGTTGCGCCTAGGACCTCGAAAAGTATAAATGCGGCTCTGCATGTGCTTTCTTGTATTACACACCCAACATACTTTTTACAGTATTGGCATTTAAATTTCTTTTTTATATAATGTAAAACTATTTAAGTAGATAAGAAATGTATATTTTCATCTCGAAGTGCAGATGTGATTTTTCGTTTAAGGGGGGACCCCACCCAGAAACCACTAAAAAGTTTGGGGTTTTTTTGTTCGTATATATAAAAATATTGGGCCTGGATTTTTTACATAGTTTTAAAGCAATCTTTATTTTGCTAGAAAAAAATTTTTTTTATGGAAAATTGTACAAAATGGCGGTGAACAAAATGTCTTCCCGGAGCACTGCAGAATAAACTGACCCACACTCCCGGGAATGATTGAATCATCTGAGAAGGAAATACAACAAAGACATATAAACAGGAATATATTCTCTACAACCTAGCGTAGGATTTTCTCAAAATTCGAATTATTTTGGAAATTTTAGCAGCTTGAAGAATTGACTTTAATTTTTTGCATACAAATTTGCACTGAAATGCTTCCAAAAAATTGATTAGTGTTTTAAACTTAAAAAAAAAAGTAAATTGGATGAAAGGTTTCGGAGATATAGTGTGGGCCAGGTTGAAAAATGTTGTTTCGAGAAAAACGCGATTAAAGTTTTCATTAAAGTTTCAGGCCCCTCTTTACCTGACGTGACGCGGTGTTACAGCTGTAACTGTAACACCTTTAATACTGCGAATATCACAAAACCGTGTTAACGCAATCTTCTACACACCTTAAGCTTTCAAATAAAACAAAAAAAATTTGAATTTTTCAACAATTTCAGGCTGAGGTCCCTCCTTAAAAACAAATATTAAACTTTTGGAATGCTGCTTATAGGATTTTTGTAGAATTAGGAATAAATAATATTTTGCAGGCTTAAGCATTTGTCTACTTTGGTATCTCTAGGATCTCAAACAAACTAATACCCAATAAGTACACTGAATACGTACCTAGGCGTTTGACTTGCCACCGAAACAATTGGTAGCATTATGGACCCGAGCCCCTGCTGCGTTTACGAAGTCGTTATATCTCGGGGTGGCACTATAACTCGTCGTAAAGAATTCTCCGGCTCCCAATTCGGCTCTGTGTGCACACCTGAGCTAGGTCAGTGTTTCTCAACCTTATTCAGACCACAGCCCTCTGAGTACTATATAGTAGTTCCTGCCTTAGACGCGATGTTAGGAGATAAGACGAAACATATGGTACAGGCAGGGCCGTTCCTGGCGGGGGTGCAGGAGGTGCCCCCTGGGCGGCCGCGGGCCGTTTATTATATGTAAAATTTTGATTAATAAGAATAATAATCGAAACTTTTTTGGATGATAACTGTTTAAAATTATGTATGCATAGATATAAAAGTAAACACTGCATATTAAATTCTAAATTAAAGAATATTGAATTAATAAGGGCGGCAATATTGTTTTTGCACCGGGGCGGCCAAAACCCAGGAACGGCCCTGGGTACAGGCGGTATACAGGGTGGGCCAGAACGGGTGGTACAACCGGGCAGGAGATTTTCGAATCTAAAAATTCAAATCGATCGAATTTAAAAATTTGCCGGGAAGGCATGCGCTTGGTTAACTCCGTCTTATTTCGACACGTGGTAGCCGAAATGTCCAGGCGTAGCTCCATCCGAGTTTTTGACAGCTACTCGGGTTATAACACCGTGCTCGCGCTGCAAGATATCTGGACCTGGACTACTGCGGTAGTCGAAAATGGCATTTTTACCAATGAAGTTAAGATGGACAACTTTAAAATGTCAAGGTTTATAGCAATTTTTTATAAAAAAAAGTCCTAGCCAGCACTACACTGTTACGGTACAACCATATTCAACAAAATCCTGTTGGATATGTTCTCAAGTACGAATAGTAGTTATAAAACTACCTTGTGAATACAAACAGCAGCTTAATTCTAATCTGAATGTTTTACTTTTGATTTCAGGTGAGTTCACAAATGATGCTAGAAATCAAACCATACCCGATATATGTGTTTGGAGTTTATAACCGGAAAAATACTGTATCAAGACATCAGTTTTGTAAGAATTCACTACTCAAACAATCTTCATTTGTATTCATCATTGGAATCCCTCCTAAATATCGCACGTCGTCTTAAGGCGGATCCAGACCAAACGTGCTGTGCCGCGCGATGTTGCTCTGCGCGGGTGGTGTGCATGGTAAATGCGGGATCTCCTAACGGCGCAGCGCGTTTGGTCCGGATGCACCTTTAGGCCGCAGTCCCATTGCTGCGCGCCGCGCACATTTTTTGAGGGTGCGCAGGCCGATTTACCAGAACAAGACGTTCCCACTGGTGCAGCCACGCGCCTCGCACGAGTCCTTTTGACGAAAACCGGTTTTCGAATTCCAGTATTCCAAAAATCCCTGGTAAAACCAGTTTTTGAATTTTTACAAAAAACTTACGCTGTTTTTATTTTTACTAATTAAAACAAGAATAATAACTAACGCTGACATAAACTAATAAACTTCCTATTTCTGCTTGTGATCAAACTCAAGTGAACGGAGCGTTTGAGGTGCGCTGTGTAATGCGTAGTACGGTTAGTACGCAGGACTAAATTAAGGTAGCGGTCTGAAGTTGTTTCGCAAACAGCGATCGAGGGGAAATCGGCCCCCTCTAGTGAACCTGCTCCTTTTTTAACATTCTCTCTCTCTCTCTCTCTCTCTCTCTCTGCCTCTCTCTCTCTCTCTCTCTCTCCCTCTCTCTCTCGTGCTACGTCATGAACACTCAGCGGAGGGGGCCGATTTCTCCTCGATCGCTGTTCGCGAAACAACTTCAGGTCGGCCAACATATCTGACCTCCACCATAGTCTGGTCTGGTGGGACGCACATGAGCAACACAACTTATATCATCGGTCAGTCTGTGTGCTGCCACATGCAGTAGCACATCTATAATAGAATGAGTTTGTGGATTTTCATGTCAAACATTCGCCTGACTCATGAAGATTAGTTTTACAGTAAACTTTTACAACAATATGCTTGTACCCGAGGCGATTTCAAGTCAAAATGTCAACGTTTTTAATTAAACAATTCATTAATTTTTGTATAGTAATTCTAGTATCAAAAACATGTTTTTTAAATTTAAAAATAGGTTTTCGAATTTTCCAAATTTATAAAAAAAAAATGTTTTTTAATCCCGATTCTTAAAAACCGACTAGCCCTATTTTTCACTACTTTCGAATACTTGAAACGGTCGATTTTTACGACCAGGCGCGTGTTGGAGCGCTATGCCGAGAATTCACTGCCACCCTGTGCACGCGAACGCAGACCTACATTCGAGAGTTCGAATAATCCTTGATTTTAAGACTGAACTACTCCTGATTATAGAAACTATTCTAATGCTAAGTGCGAGTTCAAATTCGCTTCTCCCAAGATATTTCGAGACAGCTGTGAATAGGGGTGCAGATGTAACGACCTCAGTGAGAATATTTTGGGTAGTTTCCGGAAGTTTGCATATGCTCCTACCTGCCAGCTATATAGGGCACGCCAGTATGCAATACAGAGACGCTGCATATGTACTTAATTTGGAAAAACCAATCTACAGTCTCCTACATCGCGTACGTTAAAAAATTTGATACCTTCATTGGATTAGGGCAAGAAAAAGAAATTCCCAATTCTTCAAGTCTTCTAAGCCCTAATCAATTTTTTTTTATTAGAAACCTTGTTTCTGCCGCTATTTTTACTAAGCGAATAATATTTTTTATTAACTGGACAATAATTAGAAATTTCAACAATTACAATACGCACACAAAACAGTGAAATACATTGAAAATAAAGTTATAAAAGGAATTATTGATACGATTTTTACAGAAAATAGCATTGCAGAATGTAACCACACGTGAATCACTAAATAATGATAAAATTCATAAAATTGTTAAAGTAAAAGAATCGGTCGATCGGATTTGTATGGACCAGGATTCGAACCGGGATCTTCCGCTTTCTGGACGACTGCTCTAATCGATCATTAGACTATCCAGGGCCGGCGGCGACTCTTTTTCTCCTAGACTAATATTCTAACAGGACACCACCGTGGTTTATATGTAGTATAGGGTTTATACAAAAACCGACTTTTGAAAAAACCGGTTTTCGAATTCCCTTATTCCCAAAAAACCGGTTAAACGGGTTTTCGAATTTTCACAAACAAATATAATTAAAATAGAAAATAAACATTTGTATTACAAAAATATAACAAAATAAAATATGCTCTATCTGTACAAAATCAAATAAATAAAAAAATAAATAAAATAACTAAAATCCGTACAATTTTTGAGTTCATTTAATATTTATGGATCTACAAAAATATAACCCAATAAAATACAGTGCATACAAAACCAAACGAAAACAAAAATAACTAAAATCCTACAAAATAGAAATTATAAATCTTTATTTCATTTAGTATTTTTCTTCCGCAAAATATACACTCATGAAGATTAATTTTACAGTAAACTGTTACCTACTACAATATTCGTCTGTCCGGGGCAATTTCAAGTAAAAATGTCAACATCTTTAATTAAATAATTAATTCATTTTACACATTAATTCTAGTATATAAAACCGTTCTTTTTTTTAATTTAAAACCCGGTTTTCGAATTTTACAGATTTATAAAAAAAAACGGTTTTCAAACCCGATTTTTAAAAACCGACAAACCCTGACCACGTGGCTGCCACTCGCACACTACTTAGGCGTGTCCCCGGATCGGTCGCCAATCTTTTACCAAATAAATGTAATTATATATTAGAAAGGAGGAATAGTAAATATTAACATGATCTATCACTTATACAATATTACATATCCCCATATAGGTATACTATTATTCCATAAATACTCATAATGAGTATTAATATTAAGGAAGCAATGAAACTTGCCTTAACACTCTTTCAGACTGAAACTCAAATGTAGAAATCATAGAACTGTGTTTAATAGTGAAAATACACGAGTACCTATCCTTTCTTAATTACAACTGTATCCATGTGAATTAAATTACAATATGTACCTATAATTAAACTACAACTATATGATTAAAAGTTTAAATGACCATATCACATATATCGCTACGTTCATAGAAATTTTATATTTTTTTTATAGTTTGTAACAGCAATGTCAACATATTGGGCGAACAATAATTTTGAAACGAAGAGCAAATAGGGTGAACGGTGTTCGCCTCGAGTTTCGTAACATAAAACAATGCCTAAAAACCGAAATGCTTTATTCCGCGTTGGCTCATTCCGATAACGATGACGTATGTAGCTAACCGCACACTATCGGGCGTGGTAGTGCATAAATGTACTACATGTACGTAGGTACCAACAAGCACATGCACCATGTTGCAAAGCCACATGCATGGCCCTTTATATGCGCATCCAGGTGCAAGTAATAAGCCCAACTGGACATATTCTGCAATCTCCTGCACGATCTCTTATCACGGACATAAATTAGCGCACTATATTAGAGGATATTCAGTTTTGAATCGTTGCTAATAAGAAGATCTTGTATCTCTTCCTTAATTTAACCATATTATTTTAAGCAATTTCGCCGATATATTGTTGTGATTATCTTCCATTGGTTCAAATGAAACATACGGGTTTCTCCACAGCGTGGAAACGCGAAACAATTACATTTTACATCTAACAGTATAACATATTTATCCCGTGTAAAAATTTCAATTATCACATCTATCAAAAATTTAATACTTCGTAGAATAATACGCTTAATGACCTAAGGCAAACAGACATTTCACAAAAGGATAGCGATTACTTAAATAGTGGGGAGAGTCCCGTAATCGATGATACAAGTGGAAATGTGATGATTCTATATGAATCAAAAAAAGAATTCGGAAATGTCCTTCAAACGTCCATTTTCGAAATAATTTAGTTCAAAGTTCGATTGGGTATGCGTGCACCGAAGTATAGTTGTTGGCGTCTGTGAAGTTGACAATGAGATAAAGGAGAATACTTCTTCTAGATTGATGATAAGCGAGATGTGTTCCCCTTACTTCTGCGTACTCGTTGCCAGGGTCAGCGGCAAGCTTTTCTCTTACCCCAGCGAACTCCTCGGAGAACAAAGACCACTATATCGACGCATGCGTCCCCAGCGAATATGCAAAATCATTTTTCTCGAGAACGATACGAGTTACTAAATAAATTTATTATGTATTTTCGACTTATTTTTTACGTAAAATCACTTAGTTTGTGTCATCAGTTACGAGGCTACCCTGCACGAAAGTAAATAAGAAAGGAAAGCATTAAACGATTTCAAATAAAAAAAAATAAAATTGCACTAAAAAGTATAAAATAATTCTTTCCCTTATTTAATCTACGACTCATATTTTTTAAGCCGGCGCCAGATTTACACAGTGCAAATGATGAGGCACCGACTTGAAAAATATGAGTCGTAGATTAAATAAGGCAAAGAATTATTTTTTACTTTTTAGTGCAATTTTTTTTTTTTTTTTGAAGTCGGTTTTAATTTTTTTTTTAAATTTTGTTTATTTTTAACATTTAGTTTTATATATATATATTGACACAACATGCTGAGGAGATATGCGCGTACGTACATAAAATAATAATAATTAGGTGACAATAGTCTTTATTATTAACCATAACGGGCAAAATATTGGACCAATGTTGATGCAGTGTAGGATGGGACCACCGGGGCATCGCCCCCTTTCGAATAAAAAAAAAGATCATCAAAATCGGTCCATATGCTGAGGAGTTATGAGAGGACAAACATATAAATTATTATTATTAACCATAACTGGCAAAATATTGGGCCAATGTTGATGCAGTGCAGGATGGGACCACCGGGGCATCGCCCTCTTTCGAATAAAAAAAAGATCCTCAAAATTGGTCCATATGCTGACGAGTTATGAGGGGACAAACATATAAATTATTATTAACCATAACTGGCAAAATATTGGGCCAATGTTGATGCAGTGCAGGATGGGACCAACGGGGCACCATCCTCTTTCGAATAAAAGAAAGATCATCAAAATCGGTCCATATGCTGAGGAGTTATGAGGGGACAAACATAAAAAAAAAATCATACATACGGGTCGAATACATAACCTCCTCCTTTTTGAACTCGGTTACAAAGGGCGAGGAATGCAATATATAAATATGTATAAAGAAATTGTAGGAACAATATGTAAATAAATTTT
Source organism: Andrena praecox (assembly GCA_963932275.1). NCBI lineage: Eukaryota > Metazoa > Arthropoda > Insecta > Hymenoptera > Andrenidae > Andrena > Andrena praecox. The sequence goes on from OZ010731.1 coordinate 42,277,027, forward strand.
TTAAGTACTAACGAAGAAGCATTAATAATAATAATAATAATAATAATAAAAAAATACTAATAATACTGATAATACTACTACTACTACTACTACTAATAATAATAATAATAAAAATACTAATAATACTGATAATACTATTACTACTACTAATAATAATACTAATAATACTAATAATACTAATAATACTAATAATACTAATAATACTAATAATACTAATAATACTAATAATACTAATAATGATAATAATAATTATAATAATAATGCGTATTTGTGACACCATTTTTCGATTAACATTATATTAGTATATCGCTAGTTCGTCTTTTGCGTTTGTGGCATAATGGGCAAAATTCAACATTAACTGCTGTTTGGAACCTAATATTTGTTCAAAACGTGTCTTGTAGAAATAAGAGGGGAGAGATGAATTCAGTGAATGCGATAATAAAAATTCGAATAATGTAAGTAGGAAGTGGTAGAAATACCGAAGAATTGTAATTCTCTTATAAGAAATAAAATCTGGGTGTTCACTTAAGAAATAACACAATTTAAGGCATAAAGAGAAGAAACGGAGAACGGGAATATTTTTAGAAAAGAGGAGGATAATGTACGAAACGGAAAGTAAGAAAATTGAAGGAAAGTACTGAAACGAAACGAAAAAGAGAATAGTAGAAAAAATTTCATTATGCCTTCGCGCAAAAGTGATCCGGTAGAAATTGAAATAAACGAAATGAGTGGGAGAGGAAGGAACCATCCGTTTGATAGATGGGAGATAAATGGAAAAGTGAAGAGAAGAAGATGAGAAAGTGATATAAAAACTCAGGGGGAAAGAAATATAAAGGAGACTAATTGTAAGTTCGAAGGGAATGACAGCCTATCATTTGGATTCTAGCTATCGGGGCATTTTAGTTCTTATATCTGAATACAATATAATAAATAATGTATTTTATATCCTTGAGTCATAAATTTTATCACAATAACGGTAAGCGTCATATATTCATAAATATGGAACAATTTGAGTAAATTCAATTATGGTACAGTTACAGATAATATAATTAAAATCATTATACCTTCCGAAATCGACTCATAAAGTTGTATTTTTTTTTTCTGTTTACTATAGTTTCTAAAGATTTGTGCTAAATCTTCTAGATGCTACGTAGATACATAATGTCAATTTTATCCCGAGTAGAGATAACTTACTATACTCCTATTCTTCGATACTTGCTACACTACTATTATATAAATTTGAAGTTGCATACTTTGAAAAGCGTTTTCTCAGAAAATATGAACTGTACCCACATGTGTGTTACATCACTTTATTCGTCTTGACAAGAGGAAGGTTTTATATTTTTTTTTTAAATATTCTATCTATATATATAATAACCAAATATCACTCACTCACTCACTCCTCACGATTTCTCTAGAACCACTGATCCTATAACCATGAAAGGTAGGTAGACTTGTCGTAACCGCTAGGTGCTCGCTAAGCAATCTTTTTAAAAACTCCCTACCCTTCACCGAAAAAAGATATATAACCCGAGCAACGCCGGAAACTTTAAGCTAGTTTTACAAAAAGTATCTATAAGTTGCACAACACGCCGTTCCTAAATGCAGGTTTCCTAATGGGCGGAGTATGCAAAGCATAATCTCAATGGTAACACATAAATACAAAACGTTGCCAGTAAAATCCGTTCCAAGCCGAATAGAAGTATTTTTGAGTATTCTGAACAGGGGGTAGAACGATGCTCTGTCACAATAAAAATAGCATTATTCAAATGAGACTTCCTAGGAAAGTAGGATTTATACAAAAACCGACTTTTGAAAAAAACCGGTTTTCGAATTCCACTATTCTCTAAAACCCGGTTGAACCGGTTTTCAAATTTTCACAAAAATATATAATTAAAATAGTAGATAAATATTTTTACTTATTTTCCTTAATATTTATGGAATTACAAAAATATAACAAAATAAAATTATACTACATCTTTACAAAAACCAAATAAATAAAAAATAAAAAAGTAAAATCCGTATAAATCCGTTCAATTTTTGCAAATTTCAAAAATATAACACAATAAAATAGACTGCATACAAAACTAAATGAAAAAAAAACTAAAATATCTAACATCCGCACAGAAATCTTTTAAAAGATGGTACCAAATTACAAATCTTTATTCTATTTAGTATTTTTCTTCAGAAAATATGAACTCATGAAGATTAGTTTTACAGTACCTACTTGTGTCCGAGGCAATTTCCAGTAAAAATGTTAACGTTTTTAATTAAATAATTAATTCATTTCTGCATATTAACTCTAGTATATAAAACCGGTTTTTTAAATATAAAAACCAGTTTTTGAATTTTACAAATTTATAAATAAAAACCGACAAACACTATAGGAAAGACCGGTGTATAGAAATATAATGAAAACGTGCACAGGTGGGGATCTTCCTGATAGACCAACATACCGAAAGGAAAACGATCTCAAGCCGAAGATTAAAGGAAGAACGTACATACAGCTCGATCTACCTTCCGCAGATTAATGCTGAATTGACTAAACGAGCTCCGAAGCAACGGCGCGCTGGCGATAAAGTCTCGCTATGTCGACACTTTTATTTGCCTACGCCACGCCGTTACACGATTCCTCGTTTCACACTCGGATGCACTTTAGCCGTTACTACCTCCGCGGATACTTCGTTTGGTAAAACGCGAACGATTCGACAATTGCGGTTGCTCTTCTAGAAAAATCCACATTAGAGTGTAAAAGGTATACGACACCGGAGATAAAGGAGCTTTCTACAGAAAACGAAACTCTGCTGGGACATTTTAAATTCACTTCTGCCGAGCGGTCTACGTCGTTCTCTCTATCTGCGCAAACGAGAATGCTGAGAAGCAATTTTACATACGAATCGAATGGTAGAATAAAAGCTGTATGCGATATTGGTTGCCACAATTTCTAAGTACGTTGCTAGAAACATGGGTTTATATCAGAAACGTGACGCTCAATTACGTGTGTGTGTGTGTACATATATAATAGCGCGATATCAACATGTATAGGGGAGAGTCCTACATTACCGACCGAAGCTGGAACTAGCTTCTAATGTGAGTTAAGGGGGCCGTCTCAGCGGGCCTTGAATGTGTGCGTACGCTCACACAAGCTAGGAAAAGCGTGTACGTATACGCGAAACCTTTTCAACCGTTATTCGTCCTGGAATCGGCAAGAATTAAGTTTTTGCGGGGATAGTTGCCTCCAGTAGACATCAGTGCAGGGTGGAACGGTACGTTTGAATGCTAATAAGCATCGCACGTTGAGATAATAATGAATTTATGACTCGAAAACTGACAGAATGAGGCTTCAAGGCTTCTCCGTTGGTGGCGCCACTGGTATAGTCGAGCCACGTAGCACCAGCGTGACGTGTACGCAGGGCCGACGCGAGGTTAGCTGGCGCCTGTATGCAAGAAAATTTTTGGCGCCCCCAAATTTTTGCACCTGCTTGCACGGGATGCAATAAAAAAAGAAATATATTTACATTTTGTTTATGTGAGAGTTGGATTCCTTTATTATAAGCGTGTGATATAGTTTTTTAGCACCACTTTCGGCTGGCGCCCTTATGCGGCGTATAACTTGCACAGTGGTTTCGCCGACCCTGCGTATACGCGATGTAGTAAACAAACCGTTTCAACCATCTTTCGTCCTGGAATCGGCACGAAGAAAGTTTTTGCGGGTATAGTTGCCTCCAGTAGACATCAGTGCAGGGTGGAATCACCATTGCGTTTGAATGCTAATAAGCACCGTACGTTGAAATAATAATGGATTTATGAATCGTGTACTCAGGACAGCCCGAAAAGTGACAGAATGAAGCTTCAAGGTTCCTCCGTCACCGGCGCTGATGGTATATTCGTGCCATGTACCACCAGAACTGGTGGAAGTCCAAGCTAGCCGATAAATGTAGGAAAGACATAGTTGCCGATACGTATCGAGAGTCAGATCGCGCTGTTGCCGCATTTACCCTATTACTATTTTGTCGTCAAGAAGGCTTGAATGAATCACGGCGAAGCGGCTGGAGAACAGAGATGGGCAAAGATAATATCTGGATAAACTCAAATAAAAGATACTTTATGTTTACCCGTTATGAACCAAAGTGAATTCATTCGACGACGAAAGATAATTTTTTTATTCGAAGAAGAATAATTTGTTTATTCGATCTTTAACCGTAGTTTATTCGACTTTTATTTGAAGGCTTCAAACAACTTTCGGCAGCGTGTTTACCCGAACCGGCGCGATCTCTCTTTGAGCCTGAAGACTTGGGCTGTTCGGCGGCAGCTTCTGATTTCGGTTCGAGAGGCATACAGTGTTGCTTGCGGTGGATTATGTATTAATAAATTGTAAAACGTGACGTTTTCACTATTTATTAACATACTGCTGATTGTCCAGATTAAAATGAGTCTAAGCACGTTATAAATCGGATTATTTCTAGAACTGTACTTGGTAATTAAATATACGGTAACTGTACTCTTTGTTGACAGTGTACCAATAGTTGACACTTTTATTTTCAGTCACAAATAATAAGCTTTTTATTAAAAAAATGTTTTTGACCAATACGCTGTTTGTACAGCGTGATTCTCTCGCTAGAGTCCTAAAGACAATGCCGTGAATATGCCGCGCCTCGCTGAGTTTCGTGGAAGTGACGAATTTCACGTTCTACATTTCGCATCAGATTTTTGCGAAAATGGCTTCAACCGATTCCGTCGTCCCGATGAAAGTGGCCCCAAGCTAACATCGTTAAAAATAGTCCGATTTACATGACATTTGACACGATTTTAATCGGAAGAACGCCAGGAATTTACATTGTATCTCTTACGCATCCTACTGGACCTCGCCTTCCAAGAAGGCAAGCGATGCCCACCCTGCTGGAACTGCCAGTTAGAACCGCATAAAAAATTTTTTAATCCGGATTTGATGCGGTTTTCTTCCCGTAAAATCCAAATTGAACCAGATGAAATATTTTCTATCAGTTTCAAACCGGATATGCATGTAAAAATCTTGATGGTATCTATCTGTATTTCCTAGCACAATTTGTCATCGGTTCTGCTCGGATTTACACGAAGTAACTCGCATATTTACTACTAAACTTCTTCAGTAACTTTGTTCATTTTGTAAGCTGCTTGGAAATCCAGATCCAAACCAAAATGGAATCTATTGGTCTTTTAAAGTTATTTTGCTACCAGTTCTTACACAGATTTGCATATCGTAAATGCATGTTCAAACACACATATATTTCTGGATGAAATCGACCCAAATTTTTAGTTGTTTCTAAGTAGAATCTAGAAGTGTAGATCAAAATTCAGATGAATCTCGTCAGTTTTTCCAAGCCATTTTACTACCTGGTTTTATTTGTATTCGCGACACATTTATGGTCCCTTGACCGATTTACTCAGGTTATCAAGGAGTCATCGAATAACCGTTACCACTTACACCGTGAGTTGAGGTTTGATATAATTTTATTCTTATACCTACTATATCAAGAGATTCTGCCGTATCAATCTTGCATCGAAGTCTTGATCACGAAGCAAGCTGCCTCGTTAGCTCGCGGCGCCGATTTTATGTCTCGCGGCGCACATCGCTGCCGCGAGAGGAGTTACCAGTATCGCGGCCACCTAGCGGTGTTCGAACCAAATCAATTATTTCGAAGTATGAGTTTCGTAAAACCGGAAGGAACCGCATTAATTTTCTATCCGCCAATCCATTGGAAACCGGGCTAAATTTTTTCTCTTCGAACCCCACAAGCATTCCGTTAATTATTTGCTCTACCAATCCGGATCGCGACGGACTCGAAAGAGCTTGTGGATTTCCAGATTGAATCCGTGAGATTTTTGATCCGCAATTTCAGATACGAACCTTCCGGTTTTATACAAATGGCAATTGCTGATAGAAACTGATCAATTTTGGACCTGCAAATCCTGTTTCATCCATCGATCTGGATATCCGCATTGAACCGGATTCTTTTTTGAACTGCCAAAAATCACTGCTTGGAAATCCAGATAGTACCGCATTGAACCAGATAGATCCAGTTCAAAATTCAATGCGGTTCTAACTGGCAGTTCCAGCAGGGCAGTGACCTTACAGAAATGCGAAGTTCAGAAGGGATATTGATACGCAAATTAGTATTGTTTCATAAATTATTGAAATAAACTATCAAATTAAAGAGACATTATCTTTATTTGTCGTCGAGTAAAAATAACGCAGAGTTAGTTTTATTTGAAACGCCACGGATGAATCAGTTTATTCGACGGGAATTCATCCGTCGGCCACAAATAATTTTTTTAATCGAAGGCCTTCATTCTTGAGGTCCACCGAAGCTCGAGCCGAGCGACATTGTATCGGCAATGTATCATCGATTATGCAGAAACAGAATTTCTTTATTTTTCATCGTATCAATATGAAAGTGATTCTGCCGATTAAATTGACAGAAAATAATTTAAATCGGACTACTTTGAACGAAACGGGCTTTCAATTCTGCAAATAAATTTTATGTGTAATCTGATAGTTCAAATTGTGTCAAGTTTGGTATATTTCCATCTTTCCTTCTTACACTCCCGGACCTCTCTATCTTTCATTATTGCTACGTTCAGCGAGGTTCTGACGCTGGACGTAGCTCTCGTGCCGTATTGCTTCAAGACTTCTCGATAGAAAGAGAGAACTCTGTGGCAACAACGCGGCAGAGACAAAGAGAACAGACGATGTGGCAACTATGCGTCAAAAGTTCGTCTACCCAGAGTACCTGGAGATGTCATCTCTGTACAAGTTCTTTTTATCGACCGCAGTAGTTTCATTAGGGTCCGTTTGTTTACTGGGGACGCTTCGATCGATTCGGACCATAACAAAAACGAGACGGCCCCCTTAACTGCACTATCGATGGAGAAATAAATAAATACTCTACCTATAGTTCTGAGCGACGTATTCCGGTGACGTTCTTTTTTCTTCCGTATTACCAGAGGTTTAAGACGCTTAACGTTTACGCTGGTTTTCCGTACGACAAAAGTTATTTTTCATAGCTGATTTCTTATTTTTCAGGTAATTAAATAATTTTGTGATATTACGTACAATATTTTTAGGCTATTAGGTTACATAAATGCCCCGGTTTTTGCAATTTGCTTTGTATATTACGCATCAAACCTAAAACTTTTTTACGTGCTTGTCGTGCAGTACCAGCCACCTTAGAGTCGTACAGTATCGACCAAATTTTTTTAACTTTTTCCTATAATTGAAGTCCATAGGTTTTTCTTCTTTGTTTTTCTGCAGAAAAATGTCCGAATTTAAACAGAAAAAAAGGAAAATGCACGCAGAACGATGTGAATGCAGCTTTGAAAATGCTACTATAAAACAAAATTAGGCTAAACTAAATTAATAGGCTTTGATGGACAAGTCCCTGAGTGCATCATTTACAAATAATCATTCAAAGAAGGGTTGGGCTCACGAGGACTGTACGGACCAAGAAAATATCGATCATTTTACCTGGGATATTTGTAGACGTGCCTAAATAAATGTTCTATTCTATTTTTAAATGTTTTTACTAACATTATTTATTACTTAGACCTTAAAACGTCGTGACCTGTCGAGTGAATAGACACTTATTAAGATGCATGACCAATGAATGAACCCCTAACAAAATCAATAACAACAACAACAAGACTTACCTTGAACTTAATGAAGAACTTAAAAAGAACTTAGTTGAATAAAGAAGTACTGTATAAATTTTAACCTGAAACGAGCGTGAGAAGTGTTAATTTTTCGTATGATATGAGCAGCGTTTATTCACTGGGGGGTGTTCATTCACTGGACAGGTGAGTCTAGACATTGCTAAAAAAAAAAAGATGAAACGTTGGTGGATGAAGAAAATATATACTAATAGATGCAATGAAATATTTCTACGAGATTTAAATGTTGGAGTAGGAAGTAATCAATTCAAAAACATCGAGATAATATCGGCAGGAGATTTAGTTGAAAATATTCAGGATAAAAATGCGAAGCAAGATACTGACTTCAGAATATCCATTACACCTGAAGAAAGATTGGCAATTACTTTCAGATTTCTTAGAGTAGCTAACAATATCTTTTCAAAATATCTAAACAAGTTATTTAAAAAATTATATCAGATGTGTGTGAATCCATAATTGAGAGTTTAATTCATTGTGTAAAGGTATTTATTAATCATGTTTTCGTTCGAACACGTCTATATGTACATTGTATCCGCACGCTTCGAGCTGCGTGTGAATCGAGCGTTCACCGAGCTGCTCGGGCCGATCCGTCCGCTCTCGATCCGTCAAAGTGAGCACGCGTTCGGACTATAGCTACTGCAGTATGTATTTCTATACATGATTTTTGTTCTCATTCCGATCAGTGTTCATGGGAACTGTGGTGAACGAGCTTCGCGAACCCCGAATGAGCCCCGAACGAGCATCACACGAGCAAATCAGCGCTCATGCGATGCTCGTTCGGGGCGAATGCTCAGTTGAATACGCGGCTTAATGCAGCGCTGTCCAGCGTAGGGGCCCCTCACGCGCCTGCTTCCCCTTCCAACCTTCCTTCCGAGCAGCGTAACTTGTCGGCAGTGATGCCAGAATCGTGGGACGTGGGACAAATCCTTACCCCCACTATGACCTACCGTCGTCTCCCACTATGGCCTACCGTCGTCCCCCACTTCCTTCCCATCGCACTGCACACAAGCATATCCCTACTCCTGTCCGTGTGCGCTGCTTGTTCGGCTGCCGAGCACATGGACAGGAGTAGGGATATGCTTGTGTGCAGTGCGATGGGAAGAAAGTGGGGGACGACGGTAGGCCATAGTGGGAGACGACGGTAGGTCATAGTGGGGGTAAGGATTTGTCCCACGTCCCACGATTCTGGCATCACTGCTTGTCGGCAAGGAAACCTCGCGGCGCTAAAAAGGAGACCGCGACAGTTCCGTAAACAAGGAAGCTGAGACGCAACGTCGACGTTCACTGATACTTTGGCTCGGCCGCGTCTTTGCGCCATGGCAACGGCGGGCGATGATGGGGACGCCTTTTGCCTCCCAAGAGGCAAGTTGGACAACGCTGGCTTAATGGAACGGACGACCAGGATTGCCATCTCTCCGGTTTTCATCCGGAGACTTCGGGTTTCGAAGCAAATCTCCGGACTCCGGGTTTACTGGAAAAATCTCCGGATTGTAGAAAAAAATGAGATAATAAGAAATTGTGGTATTATACAATGGTATCAATTTTATATGCAATATAAGTTATTAATTAACAAAACAGATACTTTTAAATTCTGAATTGTTTGAGCTTAAAAGAATTGCACATTTGCTTTACGGATATTCGAGAACAAAACTCTTTTTTTTTTTTGCTTTCTCCATCTCCGGGTATATATTCGATTCTCCGGGTTAGAATGTGTGGCACTCCGAGATTTATATGGTGATAAGGTGGTAACACTGCGGACGACCCGTCCCCATAACGGGACAACACTGTAGCCACTTTATACAAGTAATACTCTCATGACGATCTACTGGAAAGTGGAAGAATTTAAATTTTCAAACGGGGCAGTTGAACAAAATTCTCCCGAAACAAGCGATCGTTCGGAAAAATCTGATCAACTTAAGGGGGGAGGCCTACCTAGAAATTTTCGAAAAATCGATTTTTCGATTTTTATATTTTCTTGAAGTACAACTTCTTGAAAATATTCCCTGTAAGTGTCAAGTTAATCCGACCAAAACTGACAAAGTTATACGCGTGTAAGTACGTTCCTCGGTCTACCGCTTGGAGCAAGCATGACGGCAGAAACAAGAAAAAAGAAAGGCAGCGTCGTAGACAGGAGCAAGTTGGAGTTTTGGAAGCGGTAGCTGATGCAGAAGGACTATTATATGGACCACGAATCGATAACTAAGTAAGTTAAAAAGTGAATTCTCTATTTAGGTGTAACCTAGACCCAAAACTTTAAACGCGTTTTTCTCGAAACCATGTTTTCAAACTCGGTGACCAACATAACTAAAAAATTAATGAACCGATTTGCTTGCCCCATTGTGGGCTTATTTTAGGGTCCAAAATCTAGGCGCTATCGGAGGGATTTCTTTTTTTTCTGCGTTGTTTTTTTTTACACGCCAAGAAAGGAACTACTTTTTTTATGAAAATCGATGGTTCAACTTTGCAGCGCCGCCATTTTGTCTCAAAATAATTTTTCCAAAATCGGGCCCGATAGCGCCTAGATAATTTCATACTCTATCTAAAACTATTGGAATTTTTTTATTTCAGATAATCCTGCTACGAGCTACGATGGTCACCGCAAAACGCTTAAAAAAAAAGGACATCCCGGTCATCACCTGTAACTCTCAAATTTTTTAATATTCTTTAACGCAAATAATACTGAACTGTCCTTTAGATGTACTCTTAACAATAGACTAATAGTTATTAATAAAACTGTAACGGTTTTTCTAGAAAAAATCCCAAAGAAGCGCATTGTTTCGACCGCTCTAGGTAGGCGTCCCCCCTTAAAACGATATTTTGCCAAACCATGCGCCATTTACAGCTTTAAAATTTGTAACAGCACCATTTGAATTATCGGAACTATAATAATTCCTTCCTGATCCTGTAATATCGCAGCCCAATATTTAATGAATTTTACGCGATGCAAGAACGCCGGCCTACGTAGGCAATAGCCCAAGCAATCATTCAAGCCGATTTATCACAGGACTCGAGCGAACACTGGCGGCCATATATTCTGACTCCAATTTACATCCGAAATCCATTTGGCCGATATGGCATTCGTCACGATATTTGGGTCGATCTACAACTTCTTGAGCACATACCTCGAGTCAGGCACATACCTCACCCCTGGCAAGATGCCGAAATTATGAAATCAGCAGTACGTGCGTACGATTTCTGGATATGGATGCAGAACTAGTATGGTGGTAGGGTGAGTGTGCAGGATATGGAGACAAATAAACAAGGAAAAGGGAAATGTAGAAAACCAATGACAAACAGGCAAACATCTGGTCTCATAAAATGTATTAACTAGAATCCCGAGAGTGCCATAATCTCTCTTCCATGTCGTTCCTTACACACGTGAATGTACAACGACTAAAAGCTGTGATTCCTCAAGACGGTATTCTACGTTATCAACGGATCCAAGACGGATTTATTGGAATCAATCAATCTATATATATAATCGAAAACGTATGTTTTCGTGTTACCTCGCAACTCAGAAACTAATAGATCAATTTCGATGCGGCTTTTTTTAGCGTGTAGTACAATTCTCAGGGAAGGCTTAAGGCTATATATCATCTCGAGGCAGATAGACCGTATCTTAAGGCAGGGTCCCACTAGTGCAACTGCGCGCCGCGCACGAGGTTTTCGTCCACTTGAAAGGGTCTAATTTATGAGGCCGCGCGCACGAAATGGGCCGACGCTCTGCCAGGCGCGCACGCGGATGCTTGGCGCGCACGTCGAAGACAGTGGGAAATACTAGCCTCCTTTTCTACATCGTTCTTTCTTTATCTAAATAAAGCTAGCGCCGGCGGTTGGGTCAGTAGCCGAAACAACGCCTTCACACTTCATACTACTTGAGATGTTTGAAGGGGTTTACTACGTCGCGGTCACCGATTGCTGAAAATTGTGTTTCAAATGAAATGAAGAAGTTCTCTGCCGTGGCTTCCCTCCCACAGTTCCGCCATCACTATCAACATCGCTCAGTCATTCGCTATCTCGGTGTCCTGTTGGTTTTTGCTCACACGATATTATGAGATTGAGAGTAGTTACCATTGCGACCAATAATGAAAATATGAACGCCCTTTGTTTAGGTAGTGTGAAAAAAGGTGGGTCATAGGCAGGAGATTATATCATGACTAATAGAACCAGCATTCCTCCTAGAGGCCAACTTTCTACACCTGCACAAGAAATTCACCAGTATCATTTATTGAATTTCATTGTTATTGAATTTGTCTTAAAACGCACTATTTAGTAATCTCTAAAAAAAATATATAGTTCCATTTAAAAAACCCAACTTGACCATCGTATCTTTTAAAATAATAATCTAAGAAAAAAATCGTCTGGGCTAATAACTTTGCTCCCTCGAAACAAGCAATTCCCTTTAAAGATTTTTTTTCTATCTCAAATACGTAAGGAAATATCCAGCTGCTTACTGTTCCCGCGGACACCCTGTATAGTGTATTACAATTATGCAATATCTAGAAACAAGTTACCTATCGCGGCAGTATAATTGTTGCTATTTACAGCAGTAATTATCGTGTTATTGCTTGCTTTAATATACATATAAACCAATAGTAATAGACCATAAATACACGCGTACAAGTGATATGTAAAAGTAAAAAGTACATTTGCGTTGGAAAATACACATTTTTTTCAGTCTTTTCGATGATGCGCGGCGTGCATTCGCGTGCTTGCGTGGCAGAGAAATCCCGGCATAGCGCGCACACGATCGCTTTTGACGCGCGCGTCCTCGTAAAAGTCGACCCTTTCAAGTGCTCCAAACTGCTCGAAAATCCGAGAAACTCGTAAATCTGACCCGTGCGCGGCGCGCAGTTGCACCTGTGGGAACGTCTTTCTGCAACAAATCGGCCTTGCGCGTCGAAAAAAAAGTGCGCGGCGCGCCGTTGCACTAGTGGGACCCCGCCTTTACACGGCGTCTGCCGTTCTGCGTGCAAGAGATGCGCGTGACTCGGCCGGCTCGCCATGGATAGTACGCGACGCCACCGCCAGGTGGCGACCGGGCCGAGCGCCATGGATAGTACGCGACGCCACCGCCAGGTGGCGACCGGGCCGAGCGCTTCTCGCAGGTGGGATACAGCGGTAGACACAAATCCGTAAAAAACAATTTCAGGATTTTGCACTGATCAACCCCTAAGGGGGTGAAAAGGGGTAAACTGTGTTTTCATGCAGTCCTTAATATCTCTTAGGCCCGAAGCGAAGCGCTGGTATAGGCGCTTTGGCTATAGAAAATAATAATTACAGTTTTGTCTCCACAACTGACCCAGCCTCGGGGCCGACCGTGATCAATTGTCGAGACGAGTAGTCTATTCGGTTTGCCTTTGCTCTCTGTCGCGGTGACAGCAACAAGCAATAAATTACAGCGCCATCTCACTCATTCTTAGTCCTCTCACTCCCCGCGAAAACTACAAAAAAATTAGTGGGGATAGCGGATGATCACTCTTGGAACCAGGAGACCCGATCATTTATTGAGACAGCACTTTACTAGCATCCACATCAGTCGATATTGAAATTAAAAAATATTGGTATCTCAAGGACTGTTTCTCTCCGATCAGAGAACTCAATTTTGTAAAAGATAAAAATCAATAATCGGTACGCCGTGGTATGGTTTGTTTTAAGCGAATGATGAATGTTACATAAAGATATGAATATTCAAAAATATTAATTGATCAACAATTTTTTTTATGATGCAATCATTTTTACAATTCGAGAATTGCCATGCTGGACAAAAGTATTTGAATAGGACGCGGTCGTAAACGCACATGCACTTCTCTATGCTCACTAAGATAAATAAAAACAATAATTTAAAAACTTTTTAAGCAAAGCAGTTATATAATACTATAAATTGACACGATAAAAAATTTCAAAGAATTGTTTAATTAATTACACGTGTAAAACACGAGATTTCTATCATCGCGACTCGGCAGCCAGACACCCTACCAAAATAAAACTTATCCAGCACGTTGCTACGTTGCTTATTCTCATGATTGCCAATCAAAGATAGTAGTTGTAGTCAGATTTACTCAACAAGCATAAAACAACGGACATATGTGGCAAGTATTGTTCCACACATGATCACAAAAATTCACTGGGACATATATGTGTCCCAACAGAGCCGCGAAGGTTAAAGCCGCGTATTCACCTGTGCATTCGCCCCGAATGTGCATCGGGCGAGCACCGAATCCGGTTTTAGTCCAGTGAAATTAGACGGAAATCTGCCCAATCTACGGAATAATTCCCAGCAAGCTAAATTTTGGTATGGGCCTTTATTTAGTCGTTTCAAACAATATGTCAAAAGTCCCCATCGATCCGACTGCCGCTAAAAATTTTACAGAGGGTTGAAAGAAGAAAGAACTGTTTTTCGCGAATATCTCGTTATCTAGCAGTTTTGCGACGAAAATAGTTATTATACAATGTATAGCCTAGGAAATTCTCTACAAAAAAGGTCGTATGAATTTTTTCGTAGGAGTAACCCTTTTCATGCATGTCGGGTTACGAAGTTTCAACCCCCATACATTTGACAGGGGAAGATCCGAACCCGGAAATTCTAAAAATTATGAAACTGTAAATATGTAGGGGAAGTCCTCCTGAGTACAACGCAATTTCGTTTGCTGCTCAAATTCACTCTAAGGGAGTGAAATTGACCCCTGAAAAACCGTTTTTTTTTTTCGATTTTGTGTTATAACTCGCGAACTGTAAGAACTGTAAGATCTATAATTTACCAAATGATAGTCCTAATTAAAAGAAGTAACTTTTTCATGAATACTTTTTTCTATCTTCCACAGTTCGCGAGTAATAATACAAAATGAAAAAATTTTCAGGGGTCAATTGCACCCTCTTGAAGTGAATTTGGGCAGCAAACGAAATTGCGTTGTACTCAGGAGGACTTCCCCTACATATTTACAGACTTTCATAATTTTTTGAATTTCCGGGTTCGGAATCTTCCCTTGTCAAAAGTATGGGGGTTGAAAATTGGTAACTCGACATACATGAAAATGGTTACTCCTACGAAAAATACTCATACAACCTTTTTTGTACAGAATTTCCTACGGTATAAATTGTATAATAACTATTTTTGTCGCAAAACTGCTGGATAAGGAGATATTCGCGAAAACAGAATTTTTTTACCTTCAACTCTCTGTAAAATTTTTGGCGGGGATCGGATCGATGGGGACTTTTGACATATTGTGTAAAACGACGAAATAAGGGCCCATACCAAAATTTAGCTTACTGCGATTTATTCCGAAGACATATCCTAATTTCACTGGACTATTTGATGGACCGCCAGCAAGCGGATCGGCCCGAACGCGAGATCGAAAAGAAGATGCATCGCTCGCACGTGTTTGCGAAGCCAACTTCATTGCGAAGAATTATAATCGGAAAACGAATCGAGCAGAGCAGTAATGTTGGTTTTGCGAGATGGAGGAGAAATGGAGAAAGTGGAATCCCCATACAGCATATAATCCTGTGGCCGAAAGCGAACATAGAATTCTATTACGGAGAAGAATATTATTTGTCAATTAGTTAAATAAACGTTGTTCGTCTTCAAGTTTCAGTTCGAGTCCCAAGCGTTCAGTAGTAAATATTATCTACGTTCTATTTTCTTTTAAGCTTTTTATTAACACACGCGAATATATAACCCGCGCGCATCATCGACAGACTTACAAGGGAAGTTTGGCAACCCGGAAATTCAGAAAATTATGAAACACGGTGTGCAAGTAGAGTAGTTCATCCGTAACGCAACTCTATTTTTTGTTGGTGCCATAATGCAATTTTTGGGGGTGAAATCACCCCTTGAAAAAATGCAGAATTTTCGTTTCCGTGGAATATCTCGGGAAGGGTGAGAGATATCGAAAAGAAGTTTAAACAAAAATTGCATCCTTTTTTTATATCTACAAAACCGCGTAAAAGTAATTATGGAATTAAGGATTGGTGGTGGGGGTAACTTGAAAAATATGGATTTTTCGAAAATTATCTTTATGCAATTTTGTAGATACAAAAGTAAGATGCAACATTTGTTTATACTATTTTTCGATATCTCTCACCGCTCTCCAGATATTCCACGAAAAATAAAATTCTGCATTTTTTTCAAGGGGTGATTTCACCCCCAAAAATTGCATTATGGCACCAACAGAAAATAGAGTTGCGTTACGGATGAACTACTCTACTTGCACACCGAGTTTCATAATTTTCTGAATTTCCGGGTTGCCAAACTTCCCTTGTTAGAAGATCTTTTTCTATTTTACATATATCAAATCATCCGTAATAAAAAATAAACCCCTGTATGTAGATATGCACGACACCCATATAAAATATTCATACTCCAAATAGTAGGAATCTATTTCCTACATAGATAAGGTAATTAATTTCATAACCATTAAAAACAGCATTTTACAAGGAGCAGTTCTGATGGGCATATCAGATTCCAATCCTGCAGAGTATTTACGTTTTGTAAGATCGATTACAATATTAAGTTTCTGACGTTTCGTTACCAGGATTCCAGCCTTAATTAGTAGTAACTATTTGATAATTTAGATTAAAAGCACAATAATTCGCTAACAAAAATTTATTTAGAAAAGTTTATTTTGTCTCTGTACGAAATAGTTTATTCCTTGCGTCTTTCCAAAGCGTTTTCTAATAAAACCCAAACATATTTTCATAGTAAAAAAATTGGCGTTTATGGTATTGGGTCTGCATTGGTAAAAGACAAAGGATCCGATCGATTCAATCCCTTTGTGTCTAACTGTAAGATTCCGGCTGCTCAGCAGAAGTTGAATACTCGATACCTCGAAGCAAGAAAAGATAGAACTTTGGAAAAGAATATCACGGAGTGGAAGTAGCTATGAGGTTAGATGGTAAATTTATAAAGGGGACAGGCTGAAAGTGCCAGGCAAGGCAAAATAGATAGGATGGAAACGAGACAACAGTGGCTTTTGTTTTCGCAGACCTTCAGGCATGCGGGGAAACCGTACTTTGACAGTTGCAGGTGCACTAAAGCTAAATGTAACGCTACCTCGGGTGCATTTCTTGATAAATATTTATGTTTACTGGATATCGTAATAGCAAAAGCACCCTTGACATTGCTGTCGACGTTGTTGTATTTCCTTAGAAGCTCTTTGCGTCCAGCTAATCTATCCCCAAAGAGAAATAAAAACTCGCAACTTCGACGGCTTTCCTCTGCTTTATCACAACTTTAACTTTCCACCCTGGTATACCACTCAATTCTCGCTTCTGTAAAAATTATGACGCAGACAAAGTTCTCATAATATGTAAATCTTGATATTCACGCGATGATATAGTATAAAGTGCCAATGTTACTATATTACGTGTATTACATAATATTACATTTTGGTATTATATGTAGTATCAGAGTTTTTTCGAATTGATTCTACATAGGAAACACACGTCTAATAGTATGTGAAAAGAAGCTTGTAAGTACTTGGCTCGTCATGTATGTTCCCTACTTACAAAGTCAGTGACCTATAAATGTGATATAATGTAAGGAAATGGAGTTAGAAGCGGAAGGGTTGAAGGTGAAACGGAGAAGGAGAAAATAAAGGAGGTGTGCGTGTCGTCCTGAACCTGCTCGTGAACTCATCAATAAGGCTTCACCTAGCAAAATTTATTCAGACAAGAGACCGGAAAATAGTAATCCACCATATCGATTTAAGACGGGGTGCGCTATAAGAAAATTAGATTTTAAATTTGAAAGCCTTTCATACAGCAGATCACTGGCCGTGGAACTTTAAACGAAAATATAATATTGTGCCAAGATAAATATCGAAGTTGGTAACTCGGGATTATAGCGAACATTTACACGAAATAAATGCGGCACCTGACAGGTTCGTGGTAGGTAACGGTTAAGAATATTTTGGAATTCTGGGGAGAAGAAAATGTATTTAAGGGCACTTTCTTGTCAAATCGCGCGAAAACATAGGTGATTTTTATGATTTTTTTTAGGAAAATGTATACAATGTAAGGTTCTGTAAGTTTACTGCACTTTATTCTGCTACAAATGTAGAGTATAAAAAAAATTTATTTAACTTTTGCCCAGTCATAAAATTGCATAATATAATAGTTTTATAACTGATATGTACATATCATACGTATATTGTACATAGCTTCCGTAAAATTTAATTTATTCGCTTCGTTTACTTTATTCGTAATAATAACTGAAAATTGTGTTCTTTTTGGAGTAAAAATTAGTTTTCAGAAACTTAGTTATTTTTCCTTTCTGTTCAATACCTATTTTCCAGAAGAACTGGAATAATAGCCAAAGGGGTGGCGCACGTTTCACAAACTTCGTTTTCTCTGCGGATACGTTTATCTCTACTTTTCCGGTGTTCGTGTGGCAGTCGGTCCATCTGCTCTGTTCATCATGCGCCCTCTTGTACAATTAGTCGACAATTATTAGCCATTGTTCTGCGAAAAGCTCTAGAGACTGAATTACGTTAGAATAGAAACGGTGTCCCTGATGCACCACTCTCTTCCCAGTAGCCACCGAATACACAGACATACGTGTTGAACGTTGATAAATGAGAATATCAACATATAGACGGTGCCCGTAAAATGTATCATAATTAAGTAGGGTGTGATTTTTCAGAAACAAATAAATTAAATTTAAGCG
Organism: Andrena praecox; assembly: GCA_963932275.1. Taxonomy (NCBI): domain Eukaryota; kingdom Metazoa; phylum Arthropoda; class Insecta; order Hymenoptera; family Andrenidae; genus Andrena; species Andrena praecox. The sequence goes on from OZ010731.1 coordinate 42,295,400, forward strand.
TGATGTTCGTTTGAATGAGGCTCCGTTTTCGAGAAATAACTAGGCTCTTTTTTATATTGTTGTTTGTAAGGAGTAAGGTTTTAAAATGAGGCCCCATAGAGACTGAGACCCCAGCTTGCGGCTAATACACCTACTGCGTGATGCATTTTTGAAGTATTATTGTTCTATTTATACAAAGAACAATATTCTAATTTAATAATTTTCTACGTTCCTACCAAAGTCCCTGGCTGTCTTGAGAATAATGATTTAAAATTATCAATTTAAAGAAAACAATTTTTTATGAATGGTATTCAGTATTTTTTGTGACCTTACTGTTTGATCGATTTCATTCTCTGGAACCACAAAATCGTATATCGGGTATAATAGATATAAGAAACTGTCGTGTATGGGACAATAACACACCAACTTTGAATACTACTAACTATTTAATATAGATATATAGATGTGGTGATACAAAGGTCGCGTTTGGGCCTCGTTCATTCTCGAGCGTCGACCAACGTCTCTCGAACGCAGGGTTGCCAGGGATTACTTGCGGCGCAACACCTACAGGAGTGGTGGTAATGTGTGCGTGAACTGACGCTGGCGCCAAGGCAGCCAAGTGGCCCGAACGCGAAGCCAACCACGGCCAACCAGCGGCGGCGGGAAATCTGTTGTCGACACTGGTTGGCCGCGGTTGGCTTCGCGTTCGGGCCACTTGGCTGCCGTGGCGATAGCGTCAGTTCACGCACACATTACCACCACTCCTGTAGGTGTTGCGCCGCAAGTAATCCCTGGCAACCCTGCTCGAACGTTCCACGACGTCGGGATCGTCCTCTGTTCCCGTTTACTCGCGGATGGCACTACCCTGCGCCGTTGTTACAAACCGCGCCATTTTTGAACGCACGAACATAACAGAAACTTACAGCTGTATTCTTTTAACCTCCTTCCTGATTATTACATGCGACAACCAACCGATCAGTGTTTGATGTTGCAGGAACAACGGCAGCAGCAAGGGCGATTATTCAGGGTACAGCGGAATTGCCATGTGACATCCGTCCGCCACGTCCAAATGACTCGGCAATATTGGTAGTCTGGTACAAAAGCGATGTAACACCTATATACAGGTGAGCAATTACCTACTTTTCCTTAAGTATGAAACAGCGAAACACCTATCGCGATACATACTATGGAGATCAGATACGGCGATGCCTGATTAGCTGGCCGGATTTCTGACCCGTTAGCTGGTCGTCGCTAGCCCCACCCGTTCTTGGAACTAGCATCACGGAGTTGCTCTTGTCTCGACACCCAAGCATGTTAGTTTTAAAAACCCACCGCTAGACGGCGCTAGTTGTGCCGGGTATCGGTATCTCACTCGCGCTAAATGTTTCTGAATCGCTCCCTCGAATTACTGGAATTCTATCTGCCCCGATGGGTGATTGCTTAGAATTTATAGGGACGAGTCCTCCGTTCCGTTAAGAGAACGATTCTATCCCCGTTAGTTCTTTGTAGTCGCCGCGGCGAGTGCGAGAGACTGCGAATGAGTGAGAGGGCACGCGACAGTGGTAAACCATAAGTTTGGTTCGAGATAGCAGCGTCATCATATTACTAAAAGAAGACGGAAAAGACGAAAGGCGGCCCGAATAGCATACCGTTTCGTTAAAGGACCGATTTGTACCCCGAGCGTTGTCTCCTTGATGGGATAAATCTGTAGTCTTCCGCTTGTTATTTATTTGGTTCACACTAAACGTATTCCGTTCACTCTCCCTCATGAAACTATAAATATGCCACTTATCCCACTTAAGGTTTTGCAAATAAACCAGACTGATGAAACTATAACTGAAAATTGATAAACTGTCTAATACATCAAAATCTAAATTGGCTACGTGTCGAAATGTTAATGCACACTATTTTGTTTCAGTTATGATATGAGGGACAAGCATTCTGAGAAAGATTCTCATTGGAACGATAAAGACCATCTGAACGATCGAGCGTTGTTCAGGACAACCACAGAACCAGCTACCTTAAACATAAATCATATCGAAGGAAGAGATGAAGGTGAATACAGGTGTCGAGTAGATTTTGCTAAGAGCCCCACTAGAAATTCAAGGATCCATTTGACAGTGATAGGTCAGTATCAAAAGCAATATCACTGAAATGTATATAAAATAAAATACGTGAAGTTGACTACAAATCCTGTTACTGTAATGCTTGTATTTCAATTGAGAACTCAAAAGAATTTTGACACTTCGAGTGGTTTCCACATGTTTTCAGGCCATTTTCACTCACTGCTTCGCTTCCGTGTCTTATCGAGCCGATATTTTCTGAAAAATATTCATATTATTGTCCCAGAATCTCTGAATGTTATCTTCTGAGAATTATTCACTCTCGATGAGCCCGGAGGTCGCTTCGTACTTCGTTGTTTGAACGAACCTTCATTCGTTCGGTCGCCATACCTGGAGTAAAACATATACAGTTCTCTCTCCCAAAGTGAAACTGTCTCGGGGCTGGCCAGTATCAACTTTCGAAACGGGAAATCTATTCCGTTTGCCTTTATTCTCAGCCTTGGTGCATGAGAAGGATTGAGAACGATCGAGAGGACCTGGACAGCGACAAGCCATATATGACGGTGCCCTCACACCCATTCTCAGTCCCTCTCATTGGCCGCGGCAACTACAAAAAATATAGCGGGGATGGCGGATTATCACTCATGGAATCACGAAATGTATCACTTCTGGAGACAGCACTGTATGTACTATTAAGCCGGGTTTACATTAGTCTAGTTGTTGGATCAAGCGAGTGATTTAACAGATATTATTCCAATCTTTTTTGAACCGTTAAAAGGGGTAGACTGTTAGTGGCACCCATACATATGACTACGTGTGTTTTGTAAGCACATGTACACTGTACTATGCTTCAGCCAGCACTGGATTTAGCCGTCTGGACCAGGCATGCTCAGCAGAATGCCCTATGGGGCATTTGCGGGGGCCCGCCAGATGCCCGCAGCCACAGAGCTCCGGGAAAATGGTGACGCACGAGCAGTCAATGAGGAGTGGGAAAGATCTCGAGTAGTGGCAGCCAGTGATGCCAGAATCGTGGGACGTGGGACAAATCCGTACCCCCACTAAGACCTACCGTCGTCTCCCACTATGCAGCCGAACTCGGCAGCCGAACAAGCAGCGCACACGGACAGGAGTAGGGATATGCTTGTGTGCAGTGCGATGGGAAGAAAGTGGGGGACGACGGTAGGCCATAGTGGGAGACGACGGTAGGTCATAGTGGGGGTAAGGATTTGTCCCACGTCCCACGATTCTGGCATCACTGGTGGCAGCTCGGCGTGCGTAACCAACACATTGAAAGGGGCTAGCGCTGTGCCCGGAGCTGTGTCACGGCTCACGTCCGGCTCGCCACTCCTCCACCACTGCTCGTGACGTCACTATTTGCCCTTAGGTCTGGTCACCAGTCCGGCACTTCGGCACGCCTGGTCTAGACGATTCCAGTAACGCTGGGATGTTATGTTCTCGATGATGAGGGTAAATACTGGACTGAAAAGTAGACTTTGGAATGACGGCACTGCACCGGAATAAAATCACTGTTTACATTATGCCAGTTCCAATCCAGTGCTGGACTGGATCACTAGACTGGGCTAATGTAAACCCAGCTTTACTGCATGGAAAGAAGGACCCTGACAGGTGGTGCAGTCCGCCGCTCGTCCCACCTGAACCCCCACAGGGTATTGACACTCAGGGCGTTATTCACAGTCGCTCTTTAAGGCCCCCATACACGAGCGAGCATGCTCGCCGAGCCGCTTGCGTGAAGCTCGCTGCCAGTGTTCGCGTGCGCGGCGCGCAGTTGCACGTTGCACCAATTGGACCTAGCCTTTACCAGCGAGACGTATTAAACGAGTATAATGATCTTGAAACGCTACGGGTTGATACATATATCTGTAGTATTCATTTGAAGAGAACACTGAAACATGAAAGAAAATAAATTGTTATACAATATTTCACACTAGAATTTGATAACAACTGCTAGTATCGCATTGTCAATCACCGCACTAAATAATTTAATCCTTTTTCAGTCTTACAATGTTTCCGGCAAGGTGATTAACTGTAAAAATACTTCGTTCAAGGAGAATCAAATTAAAGTTTGTTTTTTTCCCTATATTGCAGTACCACCACAAAAACCAAATATTATTGATGAACATGGGAAAACTATACCAACAGTAGCAGGTCCATACGAAGAAGGCGGGGATATGAAATTGCAGTGCCTAGTCTCTGGTGGTATGTTACATTATTTACATCTATGTACAGTGGGTTAAAAGAACGATACAGGACTTACAAGGTACATGGGTACAACTGCATAGAATAAGAAATGAATAAATTTCTATCTTAAACGAGGTGTTTTCAATATATTGTTGTGCTCTGTGTACACTGTGCATTAGGGTGGCTCTTATTTTTGCTTTTTGAATTGTCTTCGCGGCACCCCCCAGAATGGTTCCAAATAATAAAAAAAATCTGTGTAAAGTTTGGGCCCGATCGGATAACGAGAAAAGGTGTCCCTGGGCCCTTGAACATTTAAATAATTATTTAACAGCTCAAAAAGTCGATTTTATATAATATCCTCCAAGTTATTGATTACATAAAAAAATATGTCAAACAAAATTTGTAGATACAGGCAAGGGACATATTTTATGATCTGTTACTTTTTCTCGTGCGACACACAGTTTTCGAGAAAAGTCCGAAACACAGGGACGAATTTTTTTTTTAAATTTTGAAAGATTAAATCCTTCTCGAACACTTTTTATTTATGAAGGTGAAAAACAATTGTAATTTTTATTTTCGAGGACTATTTTTTAAACATTTAAGGGGGACATATACCGAGATATGCCAAATTAATACTTTTAGTACTTTATATTATAATCCGATTTTCATTTGTCTTTAGGTCGCCCCGAACCAAAAGTAAGATGGTGGCGTGGGGAAATGCTTCTCGATTCGAAAGATGAACAAGGAGAATTCCCTGCTCTTCGAAGGAATACTCTTACAGTCAGCCAACTCTCAAGAGCTGATCTTCATGCAGTTTTTACATGCCAAGCCTCCAACAACAATATCAGTCAACCTGTATCTGCCTCCGTAGCTATCGAAATGTACCGTAAGTTCATTTTCATTTCATGTGCTACATAGGTTTCTATAGAAAAGTGTGCGTTAATTAAATAAGGCTGGACATGTTCGAGACCACTTACGAATACGCATAATTTTGGAATCATTCAAATTGGGGAATTGGATTACTTAGCTAAAACAATATTACACTATGGGGGAGACCAAGTAGTTGCAAGTACATTCTAATTACTAGAGACTTATTAAGTGTTCGACTCCTGCTACAGAAGCAATAGAATGACGATGTCGTTCAGAGTCGCAATGACGGTTAGCTACAAAAAAAGCTAACTTCCCACTAAGTCAGGAAAGAGTGTGGCGTCTAACACCACAAGCACGCCGGCGTGCTTCTATGAACTGTAGGATCCGGAGACCTACACGGGAATAGCGCGGAATAAATTACTAGAGTTTGTGACCCGCTTATGGCGGGGCAGGGGTAGGACTGGTGTTTGCACAAATATTGATTCTTATAGCTCGTCTGTACAAGGTATTATATGTAACGGGTCTTGTGGCTACGCGACCTTATTGCTAGTACTTAGGTCTATTAGTCCTTACTAGCTATCAGTGTTCACGGGAAAGGGCCTGATAGCTCTGAGCTACCCTCTGTTACGCATGCCCGCGACGAGCTGTGACGTCAAACCAATCAACGCCAAGCTGGTAACCGAACCGAATCGACGCCAGTGGCTCGGCTTGTTTACCAGCTTGGCGTTGATTGGTTTGACGTCACAGCTCGTCGCGGGCATGCGCAACAGAGGGTAGCTCAGAGCTATCAGGCCCTTTCCCGTGAACACTGCTAGCTATTGCTTACGACTACGAGTCCTTACAATTAGACGCTTTTGGGTTCCCAGCAGAATCACGGCGGTAGATTCGGCTGAATCGCGGAATCAGATCGTTGTGGCTTGCGCGGCGACTTTCGACGGTTCACGGAGGTCTCGCGCGGCGGTTCCCCGGCGGTTTTCACGGCAGTCGATCGGTAGTCTCGCGGCAATGGCGTTATCGTGGGGGGACTGTCAGGAGCGGGAGCAGTGCAGTAGAATCTCTTACCGGACGAACAAATAACTCGACTCAGGCGCAGGTTACATGCAAGACCTTATTGTTAGTGCGGTGGTCCGCTATCATTGACCACTGGGGGAAACCGCGGTCGGATGGGCCATCAAGACGCAAGCCTTTGCTGATGTAACATCCGAGGAGGGAGCTAGTGGTTGGGCGTGTCGGCTCTCGGCACACTAGGACTCCTCGGGAGGAATGTTGGCAGTTACCGAAAACAGAGCGTCGGACCGTTTCGATAAACATGTATGGCTAATCACGAAGCAAGCTGTCTTCGGTGGCTCACGCCACCTCTTGTTCGAGGCACGAATCGCGCGGAACTCTGACCGGTCGCGGAGTAGCGTCAGATTAGACGTAGGATTAAGATAGTAGATAAGCTAGAATTCAAGCGACAATAATACTTGTATTTACAACACGATTATCCCAAATATATTACAGCACGTTAATAACACTAGTCTAAATACTTAGGAGTAATAACCGTAACTTATTTTTCACGTATGAAAGCCAGTAGCGGGCTTAGAATTCGCAGCATTCCCGTTGAAGCGGAAGTAACATTCTAAGCGCAGATGGCGTGGCGATAGTGTGGCGACACCGTTATCGACGAGGTTACCGACGGAGTACCACAGTCAATCACAGCGCCAACGGAGGAGGAAGCAAACCTTCAGTCTACGTACAGAATAGAGACGCTTGTCTACTCTCTTGCCGACTGGACGAAACATATACCACAAATGAGGTATAGGATAGACCTATCACCCAATGCATTTTTCTGTCACCGGATTGTGGGGTCCTAGGACCCACCCCATTACCATTTTAGTGTCACATGCAACGTTACCGGTGACATCTCGAAACAGATTGTAACGCTGCGCGTAGTAGGACTTAGAATTCAACACGGGTAAAACTAAGTCGTTCGTAACCCGCGATTTAAAAATGATTCTGTTAGAGTAACAATTTAAAGATCGTTTTACAAACGTATTCCGTTCAACGACAGAGAAAGAAGAGTCACAACAAAACAGGAACACATGCGCCTTTTAACCTTGCTGTCCTATTCTGGTTTAATTAAGGCAAAACAAATTTATTTAACATAAAAATTTATATAAACAACAATATTATTTATGGAAAACATGCTTCGATGATGTAACGTGGAATACCTCACCAAGGGATTGTAACTTGGTATATTTCAATAAGGTGCTGAAGTAGAGAGGACTTTAAAATTATCAAAAACCCAACAGTTCCAGTATCTCGCTGAAATATTTTAAGTTCCACTTATCCTTCTATCTGAACACTATATTCGTATTCTGGGGTCGGATAGGAACAATCAAACAACATTTCAAGTTACATTTATCCTTACATTCTACCAAAGTATTACAAGTTAGAGGAATTCTTATATCCAACTACTTAGAATATTTGACAATCGCAGCCATCGGCTCGGTTCTCACCAATTACCAGGTCTCACTACGAGGAGGTTGCTGCGCTTGGAGACCCGTAGAGAGATAGATGGAATCAAAGTTCCATCGATCTCCCAGTACATGAAACCTTTAGCCTACTAAACCAAAGAGATGGATGGAAACAATGTTCCATCGATCTCTTCAGTTTAGATATAGAATCTAGGGAACTGCCAAGCAATCACTCGATTAAAAGAAATTCAAGAAAGAAGGAAAAACGAGGGTTAAGCATAAAACGAGTATTTCAAGGCGCAGTTCCTACCACCCTGCTGTCCGAGTCGAAAGGGAAAAGCGCTTGGCGCCCCCGAGGGGGTTCCTGTTCCGAGCAACCCGCCAGGAGCACACTAGGTGTGGCCTAACTCCAGCCGACTAACGCGGAGATTGGGCAACCGGCCCGGGTGACTTACGCAGGCAGTGTACCAAAAGGTACACCGCCACGCCCGAAACTTTTCCCTTTGGATCAGAACACCAGGGGCTGAAACTGATCCACCCATACCGATTCCATGCTCAGTAACTTGCTTCTGCAAACGGAAGCAGCGGTGACCTCCTCATCCCCGATGAGGAGTCAACAGGCGAGCAACAAAACTAATGATTTAGTAACTACTTGGAAATTTTATGTTAGCAATGGTGTAATAGGCTTGGGAGGGAACTAAGAAAATACTTATTAGGCTGATGCCGATCGAAATGGTTTGGAACGACAAAAGAGCATGCATGAGCATGCAGAACCATCGTAGAAATACACGAAGACGAGCATGAAATCTAAAGTCATCAATGAGATGCATGAGAGGGAACAAATCATGCAAAACCATCGAAGGAATGCATCAAATAAAATAAATCATGTAAACCCATCGAAGAAATGCATCTAATAAATTAAATTGTGTAAACCTATCGAAGAAATGCATGAAATAGGACAGATCATGCAAACCCATCGATGAAATCAGTTAGAAGGGAAGAAAAATCAGTTTTGACCTTGGCAGAACGAGAAAATTTTGAATGGCTGTTAACGACTCCGAAAATTTCATCGGCACCAACCGAATAAGCTAATCCAGGGCAGGAGCCGAGGGGGTGGAAGAAGGACCAGGGTTGAAATTCTGACCAAGTCGCCAGGAAGTCCAGGAGGTCTAGAAAGTCCAGAAGGTCCGAATGGTCCAGGTAGCTCGGGAGCTCCGTGCGCAGAGTTGCCAGGGATTACTTGCGGCGGAACACCTTCAGGAATGGTGGTAATGTGTGCGTGAACTGACGCTAGCGCCAAGGCAGCCAAGTGGCCCCAACGCGAAGCTAAACACGGCCAACCAGTGTCGACAATCTATTTCCCGGCTACACAACCTTGGCTTAGCCACACTAGAAACTCACGGTGAGAGAGCTCCTTCTCTCACTGCCGTCAGCGAACCAGTCTCTGAATTTGTCTACGCTTGCTATATAGCGTCGAGCCAGCTCCCTACTCCTGCACAGTCCGTAAGGAGCGGGAGGCGCTCCCCACAACAATACGGGACTTGGTGCTGTTCGTGCACCTCCTTATACCTCGAAATCAGTGGTATGCGCTCAGTACCGTCTTTAGGGATGGGCACACTGGGCAGTCGCCAGATACAAAACATTTTTATTTCCGTGGGTGGGCAGCGGCCCCACTGCATTGCTTTGCCCCAGGGCCTACAATGCTGTTAAGACGGCTCTGTATGCGCTTGCGCTGTGATTTTCTTCGCCATCACTTATTTTCTAGTACTTAACTTACAATACATTATGTTCGGAAGTTATTTTGATATGAATAAATATAATTGTTTTTGTAGAGTACAGGAACGTCTTTCAGTGTTTTAACTTATTTATTTATAATAAAATATATATATTTAGGAAAGAGGGGTAGATGGTTATAGAGGATGGCGCTGGATGGTTGTTTTTGGAATGTTACAGTATGGTAAACAAATCTGACTGATTGCTTTGTTTCCAAGGATACCAGTATGTCTCTAATTTGTGATAAGCTCGTTTACCTATACAGACATAGCGTATACTCGGGAATCTATATTATTAATAATAGAGATACTATTATAATTTTGAAGAGAAATTAAGATTTAATTAAACAATATTTTAGTATAATTAATACATTTTCTTGTCTTTTTTACATTGCAGTGAAACCATTAAACGTGATGATACTTAGCAATGATCACGCGCCTCTCAGCGCTGATCGAAAATATGATATAAACTGCATAACGATTGGTTCAAGACCACCAGCTAAATTATCCTGGTACATGGATGGAAGAAAATTGAATAACTATACAGAAAAGGTATTTTAGTATTCTATTACTCGCGGTTTAAATGTATGCATTATTAAAGTAATTCAATTATTTATGACATTTTGTAAAAGGGGAACCAGGAGTCAAAAACACTTGCGCCATTTGGAACTACCACGTTATTTTTAAAAAAAAATGTATGTTCACTTCTTGAAATACATAATAATATAGCCTGAAAGTTTTAAAAAGATTGCACATACAGTTTCCTTACAAAAAATTCCCACAAAGAACCTTGAATTCTGCCGATAGCACCAGGTTCCCCCCTTAATCTATTGCTCCGGCAGCGGGTGGTACACACGGGGACTTCGGACCCGCACATACCGTTGCCCACTGCTGATTCGCGGGACAGTACGGTCATAAATCGCGACCCTGGAGAGACGCTCTGGCCGATCAACGTGGTCAGTTTTGGTAGCCAGATGTCTAATTTTTCTCTTCTACATTGTCAAGAGGGGGAAGGTTCCTCCTCCACTGTCGAAAGCACACAGGGAAGGTCCCACGTCTTGAAGGAAAATTAAGCCAATCAAGTTTTTGGCGCCTTCCAAAAATCTGATAACGAGTCCACACCTTTGACGTCCGAAAGGTGGACAAGTTAGAATCCGAATAGCGCTCCTCAAGCAAGGTCCTGCTCTGTCTGGTCATCGTTCGGACCACGGAATACGAGCAGCGCTCATAACCGAGTTCTCATTAGTATTCGAATCACCGAAGGAATGAGAGCCTACTTGGATCTAATCATTTGTTCTGGATAAGTTATACTAATAACTACTGGATTAATAATCACTCGATATTAATTTGGCGAGTGATAAAGTATCTGATCGCGAACCACGACGGTTAATCCGGCCTTACAACCCCGAGAGAGGCGAGAAAGAGAAAGATTTCGCGCGTGTGTTGGTACGAACAGTATCATCTAGTCCAGGCCCCGCCAGTCGGGAGCGGAAGACCTCCTTAGGGTCGGGGAACTGTTACCTTGCTAACTGTTGCGTGGGTTGCGGGAGAACTGCAACAGTTTACGTGCGTCCATGTAGGCTCGTATCAAGGTAACAGTTGCGCGCTCGCTTGTTACGCGGGTCCCAGAACCTAAGGAGATCTTTGGCTCCGGACTGGGCGGGCCTGTTCTAATCTATTTCTTTTCCTGATTATATCATCTGCCTTCGAAAATATCCTTTCGCAAGGCACCGATGTGACCGGACAGGACGAAATAGCTTTCGCTAATTTCGCGAGGTTAGGATACGTAGACCCCGAAATGTGAATATCTATTAACATAACTTTGTGCTATATAATTTTCGAGTCGTTTATCGGGCACTCTTACCGTTCCAGTCGTAAGGCTGGATATTCGATACGCTCTCGGCTCGAGCGTGGAAATAATGTTTAGGCAGTAGAGCTCTAAGGCACTTATCTTATTGAAATATAAACAAAAGATAAAGTCGCCCAAAGAATTTGAAGACGTTTATCGTCAAACCTATAACGACTTTCAAGACTTCCGAGACGATCACGACTTCCAAGCTGGAATGAAACTTTCAAGAGTTATAAGTTTCGAATCATGTTAGATTCCAAGCTATTCGAAGTGCTTCAGATCTCATCAGAACCTGCAAGTGTAGGGAGGCCATGAGAAGTGTCTCCGGGGAGTCTAAGTCCTTGATATCGGCCTGTCAGGTTTCGTCTTTTAGGAACCGTGGAGGTAGAGAGCCCAAACATGGCACGAGGAACGATCGTGCCACACGGCGTGTTTCTCAAGAAAGCCCGCCCGTAGTGTAGCACCGCTCTGAATGTTCCCCACCGATTTGGGCTCGCGCGGCACCTTATCACCGGCACCGGGCGATTCCTTCCTACGGGACCGCGAGACATCGCGACTTAGCTCACGTCTCTGTGGCGGTCGCGCGAGGTATACTGAATTCCACTTAAGAGTAGACTCGTTCCGCGCAACGATGACTCTGAGGAGGCTGTTGACACGTAGGAAACCCGCAGAGAAAGCGCTACGGCCAATCGCGTGCGCAGGCAGTAGTGCGAGCTGCGCAGATTGGTTGCAAATCGGTGGGGGCGTAGGTCTACTCTTATATGGAATGGTATATATAATCACGCCACTGGTTACCGCCCTCCCGCGTGGTGGGGAGACGATCTCCGCAGCACCATCTTCCGCGTTACAGTTCCTGCATTTTGACATCTGTCTTTATCTTTTTAAAGGTGTCACCGGACGGCAACATGACGAGCTCGACGCTATTATTGAAACCAACGTCACTCAGTCACGACAAGGTAATTGCTTGTCGGGCAGAAAATACGAAAATTCAACGGGATGTGGCGGAGGATTCATGGAAATTGAACGTTTTCTGTAAGCAAAGCATAAAATATTCTACTGCATTATTGATGAACACAACTACACAAATTTACGTAACAATACCTTAGGAGAATTATCCCTTGTCGTTGATTGTATTACAGCTGTGATTCAATCGTTTCTGTAATTTCAATTTGTGTTATTCCGTTACATGCGCTTCACAGATTTCTTATTTCTTGTTTTATAGTATTCTTATTTCTTAATAGTAAATAACAATGTACGCTAAAATAACTTGAATAACTATACTACATGTAATAACTTTTACATTAACTTTGAACATAAATCAGTAGTACACTATTACACTACAATTCTTCGAAGCCCAAGATGAAAGGCCTTCGAACAAACAAACTATCTTTCGCCGTCGGATGAATTCCCGTCGAATAAACTGATTCATCCGTGGCGCTTCGAATAAAGATAAATCATCTTATTCGATCTTCGAATAACGGATAACCGTAAAGTATCTTTTATTTGATGTTATCTAGATATTATCTTTGCCCATCTCTGGTTAAAGACAGATCCATACATATCAGTCAGTTTCGTAACGGTTCAGTGCCGGCTTTTTTCTTTTTTTTTTTACTTGGAGGAAATCCCCATATAACCCACTAAAACCTCCAAGGTAGTCGTCCTCTGGTGCGGAGTTGCGCGCCTGAGGGGCGGGACTTGTCGCGGGATCAAATAAGCGATTACATCCGCTTGCCTTCCCCCCCTGCGCATATGCAGATCCGCACGCAACAGCCCCGTTACGGGGTCTTCCCTGGGGAGGTTCAGTGCCGCCTGTGTCAATGGTCTCTTTATTTCGGTTGACACTCTGAGTTAACGGACAATAATTTTCCAATAATGGACTAGAAACTCTAATAAATATAAAGTACTTAATGATACGGCCGAAAGAGCAATCTAAATTAGTAGAGGATTAATTCGGTTCTCGCCTTTGTCACGGTTAGTCGTATTTACTATCGCTGTCTATACTCATTGTTAATATATCAATTAAACGTGTTATTAATTTAATATGACATTGAGACTGAAAGAAGTGCTCAAAAATATTTGTAAATAATTAATATGTATCAGTGAGTTATATTAGCTATGTAATGATTTCTTTTTTTCTAGTTCCTCCAATGTTACACCTGGAGTTAGGCTCGAACATGAATCCAGATGATATTGAAGAAGGCGATGATGTCTATTTTGAATGTAAAGTGAATGCCAATCCCGGTCCTTATAAAGTAGTATGGAAACATAATGTAAGTTAAAATTTAAATTAGTAATGTGTGACATTTGAACGCACGTACACTGTACGCGAATGTTAACAGTTTGTGTTCCGTCTTACGGAATCAAAAGAAGATTCAGAATGAAGCAAAAACTCATTCGTGAATTTTCGACATGCATTTCTTATTTTCAAAGAACGCTTCGATAATATCTGCTTGCTTAATTTCGAAAGGCAACCCAAAAGGGCAGTTTGTAAGATTTGAGTCATTTTCGGTATGAAAAATACGTTACATTTGTTAACCCCTTGCGTTGGCATTTATGTGGCAGCCGCGCGGGTCATATGCGTTCAATAAAACAACTATCATTGTCTAACATATTATTACGGTTACGTGACATTTATGAACAATTCAATTATACGAAAGAGTACTACATTAAATTGATGCCAAAACTGACCTCTTAAGCCTAACGGATAAATCCCGTGCGGGAGACGTGCTTAACATGTGTTGCGCGCAGGGTTGCCACCTCTCCGGTTTTGGCCCGGAGACTCCGGGTTTTGAAGCAAATCTCCGGGCTCCGGTTTTACTGGAAAAAACTCTCGGTTGTAAAAAAAATGAGATAATAAGAAATTGTAGTATTATTGGGAAACCAAGAATTTCGATACGCCAACTAGGGACAAGAAATTGAACTACTCAGAGTAGGCTGAAATCCGTCGAAGTCCATATGATTATCAGTGTTTATATAGACATGTTGTGAAAAACGAGTGTTTTTAAACTTTTTGGAACACTAAATTTTTACTTATTCGATTAATAAATACTTATTCGGAATGTTTGGTGGAATCCAGCCTACTGTCAATAGTTTGTCAACTTACCACCGCAGCGCTGAAATCTAAGCCACGCCTCCACTTGGTTTCCCAATACAATGGTATCGATTTTGTATACAATAAAACTTATTAATTAAAAAAAACAGATACTTTCAAATTCTGAATTGTTTGGGCTTAAAAGAATTGCACATCTGTTTTCCGTATATTCGAGAACAAAACTTTTTTTGCTCTTTCCATCTCCGGGTTTATATTCGAATCTCCGGGTTGGAATGTGTGGCACTCCGGGATTTATATGGTGATAAGGTTGCAACCCTGGTTACGCGTAGAGTCACGGTGTATCAGATTCGTTAAGAGTTGTTGTATCCAGTGAGATGGGGCTCAGGTTCCCTTTCGAATCTAGAATTAACCCTATAGAATCCGCGAGTTCGGTTAAAATTCTATTTGGCAATTTCGTCTAAAGACCCTGCAACGCCAGCGCGTCAACGTCGTGCAATAATTGGTAATTTAACTTTTTAATTATTTATCGCGACACTAAACACTTGTACTCAAACGACAGACATTTCAATATACAGATAGTTATTCACGGATAAAATCGAGTAAATCATCCAAACTCATTATTTCATCTGGTAATCCATATAACTGTGGGGATCAGGAACCCCCGTAACATAAGAGGCGGATACGGAATAACGAGGATAGGGAAGTCGGCGGTAGCCGAGTAGGCTAAGGCGGCTGATCAGTGCGCATAGAATCGAGAAATCGCGGGTTCGAGTCCCGCATCCGAGGCTTCCTTTTTCCGTTTCCTACATAACGATAGAGTTGAACGTATCCGCCGATACAACTTTACCGTTCGAGTTTTATCAAACTTGAATTTAGAGTTACGAGACATAACTAACATTTCGCGAGGCTCCCAGATCTCGCGTCAGGTTCGTCCGTATCCAACAACTCCCTGATTTCGCATCAGGTTCGTCTGTAAATCTACACCATCCTCCTAATAGCTCCCTGGTTTGGAGGCTCGTCCGTGCATGCTCTACCTTGCTAGCAGTTCCTCGACTATACGCCAAGTTCGTCTGAAACTTTCATCCTAATGATACCCCGATAACGCACCGGGTTCGTGCTCGAAGTCTCACTCTCCCGTGGCTCCCTGATGATTAAAGTCAGGTTCATCCGCGTCTGATTCCATTTCTAGAGGCTCCCTGATGTTACAATCAGATTCGTCCTGGTTTACAAAAATCCTAGCGACTCCCGGATTGCGCATCAGGTTCGTCCGCACCCCTAGTTAAGAAGCTTGTAAACCACATTCCTTTGGGAATACCCCTCTCGCCGGGGCCTCTCGCGATGCTACGGCACTAGCTCGTAACAGACGTTACAGAACGTAAGGGAGTTAATAGTTAATCCCTATATTATCCCGCCGGCGGCTAGTATACCATGGCGACTTCGGAGTCGCACGCATGTAGCGATCCGACTCTGGATCGTCTGCCGTGGGATCAACCAAGAGGAAGAAGGGGTCACCACCCTAGACAGGGAAAGGAAAGAGCGTTTCGTCCCGGCCAGAGGACTCGTCAGTAAGGCTTACCTGGCGGAACCCTGCCTTAGACACGCTGGGTATCAGGACTGGGACAGAACTCTTATATATACCAACCGGAGGGCGATGGAATACCAGCGAGAAGCTCTCGAGCCGGGTAGCTCTCTGGTGGCGTGTCGATGAACCTACCGGATCCCTACACGCACCGTTGTCCACCGCCATCTCGCGGGACAATGCGGTTCTAAACCGCGACACTGACGAAACGCCCTGGCCATACAATGTGGTTCATTTTTGGGAACCAGATGTTCAAATATTCTTGTTCGCTTTGGCCTGAAGGAGAGGTTTCACGGGGTTCCTCATTTCTCAGAAAAATACATCCAATTAGATATTCATCGTCTACCCCTCTCTCAAAAAACAGCGCGTCCACTTTTCGAACTTCGGAAAAATTCGACAGACATTGTCGTGATATGCATTCAACTTTATACGAAATCGGAACCATATTTGCATTGCGTTCTTCAAGCTACAAACTTAGCATACGGTCTATCATTCGAGACACGCTAGTTCGATTTTTTTTTATTGTCATCTTTCGGACCATATTCGCTCCCATTATAATTCAATTTAATTATTCATCGTATTTCGTTGATTAAAATTCGGCACAACTAGCTCTACCATTTTAAACTAGTCACTCAATATTCAGTTTGCAATTGACAATCGCCAGCAGACACGTACCTACCACGAAGGTTACTTGGGCCTTACAATTCCGTCAAGATTAGGAAGATAATCTGCGCGTGTGTTCACGACATATGTATGCGCAAACAGTTTGGAATAGTGTGGATCACATTGAATAAATATGTACGTATATGTAGGAATAAATTCGACTTCAGGTGACGCGAATTGTGAGAATGTACAAGAACTTTTGAGCGGAACGAAATATATAATAGAAGTGAGAAATACATGGTGTGTTCGGCTACATGTGAGAGCAAATTTGAGCGATGATTTTAGACATCCAAATAAGACGGAAATCAAGAATAACGAAATTGCGGTTGCGTATTCGTATTGAAATTATAAGTGTTTAAAGATTTGGTATATTCCGGCTGAATCCTGGCAAACCACTGGCCACCGGTGCACGCGGAAAATGTCAGGAGAGGGGTAAAGGAGTGGTAGTCAAAACCACTGTCGCACGGGGTCACTTACCCCGGAGAAGCTGCGATGCAATTTACGATACTCGACATGGCCACACAATTCTGCAACACGTTATCAAAAATTAAAAAGGTTTTGCTAAATCACACTAAATTTGCCTACTCGCCGAAATCCATTGCTTCCATTGTATCCAATGTAGTCCATTGTTTTATTGGTACACATACGCGCACAGTCACACAAAACAGGGAATCACATCACGCAACAAAAAGATATCAGATTTCCGCACTACAACGTGTAAAAACAGTTAAAAAAGGAATCAATTTTACTCGCACTGAAAGGTAAAAAAAGGATCAAATTTACCCGCACTAAAACACGTCACTAAAATAAATGTTAT
Organism: Andrena praecox; assembly: GCA_963932275.1. NCBI lineage: Eukaryota > Metazoa > Arthropoda > Insecta > Hymenoptera > Andrenidae > Andrena > Andrena praecox. Next base: position 42,312,702 of record OZ010731.1, read on the forward strand.
ACGGATTCTCAAGGTCCATATATCTGCCGGTAAGAATTTTCAAAAAAATAATAATTTTTCACGAAAATTAAAGGAAAATTATTATTAGCTGTAGCTGTGTCTCAGGCGTTCTTGTCCTGTTCTTCTTCACCGTAATTTTGTTATTCTTAATTTTCGTCTCTATTTTCATATGAAATCATTCTGGAAAATTCCCACCTGATCCCAAACACCCTGTATAACTGTTCCACAGAGTGTCCCAAAATTATGAGATAAGCCGAAGCACGCAAATTCCCCATGCAAAGAGAAATTGAAAAGTCCTTTGCCATTTTGCAATGTGGAGCTTCGTTTTCGAGATATCATCAGTTGAAATTCAGGGGTCCAACTTTCGGAGCGCGCTGGTTAAATCCCAGTCAGCTGAGCGCGCAGCCGTACATATGCATGTGAACCCCCGGCGCGCGTGTACCGCTGACGCTACTGCTCCGCATGCACCTTCATGAAATTCAGCATACGTTTACACTAGTTTAAATAATTCTTCACACACTAAAACCACACAGTATTTTTTCTTTCATTGTTTTACATTTTATTACACTTTTATTAAGCAGTCACATGAATTACATAAATCACACTTCTAATGCACTAATGCTATAAGAATAGCATTTTTTGCACTGTCACAAGAAATAAACATTTGTACCTTGTTATATCACTCTATTACTGTTTATATCAAATGTTCAAACACATCTCCTTGCATCTCGACGCATTTTTGCAGTCTTCTTAATAATGATTGATGTGCATAATCACACACTCCCTCCAGTGTTGTACCATTGGTAATAAAATGCAGAAAAAAATATTTTCTTTGCTCAATCTTCAAACCCCTATAACATTGCTAAAATTCATCCAAAGTTGATGAAACAAAAACCATTTCAAAGTTTGAACTTTCTACTTTTCGACCTTTTAAACCACTTTTATTGATATGCGTATTCAGGGGGTAAAATCCGATCGTAAAGAAAAGTGTACCAAACTGTAAAAATTTATTGATGTTTGTCAAGTGCTGCGGAGTGAAAAAAAATATTTTTTGAAATTTTTGTATATACTATCGAAAAGTATCATCATTTGTCTTTAAGATAAGTCGAATTTCATTAAAAAAATATGGAATTCGATATCATTTTGCATGAGGAATTTTAGCATGTTTCGGTTCGTCCCACAATTTTGGGACACCCTGTAGAACCGATGCCAGAACAAATGTAAGAACGATACGCTGAGAAATGTTTGTTCCTTATAACAATTATTTAGAATAACGGTTCTTCATAACTGTTTCAGGACAAACCTATATATAACGATCTAAAAGTTATTTTTAGACAAATTTAAATCCTTGCGTTAAATACTTGTGATGATTGGTATGTTCATTCTTAACTGTTTGATGTGTATACTGTTGCAGGGAAATGTCATTCAGAATAATGCAAAGAATGGTGTCATAGTGCAACAGTATGGTTTAGCTTTGAGGGAAGTCCATCGTTCCCAAGCTGGGAATTATACTTGTATTGCCAGCAATGTTGAGGGAGATGGTTATAGCAATAACGTCGAACTTAAGATTATGTGTAAGTTGCAATACGTATCCATATAATTTTTCTGTTCATAATTAAATACTGATGCAAATATGTGAACACATATTGTAATGATTATTCGTCAGTTAATATACAGGGTGTTTCCGAAATCGTGGTATACCCGGAATGGAGGTGATAACTCGTGCAAAAAATGTCGAAAATATGGAATGAAATTTTTTCATATAACGTTCAATTTTCCAGAAAATCGAATTTGAAAACTCGTTTAGTACGGATACACTTAGCTGAGAATTGGTTATAATACAAGAGTAAGTACAGAACAAGTGGGCGTGGAGCGGATCCCCGTCTAAAAAAAAGTCAGTTGTAGGATACTTTTTTCGAACATCATTGTGTTTTTGAGAAAATCGATTTGAAAATAGCACCAATTCTTAATCCAGTGCTCGCAGACCTAATGGATTTCGAAAATTGATTTCTTCGAAAATAAAGTTCCGATGGAAAAAGTTATTCCATAATTTCGAACTATTTTTAGACGAGGATTCAGTCCATTTACAGTTGTAGCATATTTACTGATTAATTCTGCTGATTTTTAGTTAGGTGCGCACGTGTCGTACCGGTTTTCAAAATCAATTTTCTTGAAAACGAAGCCCTGTTTGAAAAAAATTGGAATCTGTATTCTTAATTTACTTTTGCATGAAAAATCACCTCCTTTCTGGTTGCACCACGATTTCGGAAATACTCTGTATATTTAACACAATACGTACGTTCTTCTATAAGTTATTTTTGGAAACATTTAATAACTCAGTTTAAGTGTATGGCAAGAGTGAAAATTCATATGTATGACCACAATTTGTTCATGTTCCAGTTATCTCATGTGTTCGTAGAGTGTTTCGTAACCGGCGATATAGTGCGTCCCTGAGATATAGCGACTAAGGGGAGACCCGCTCAAGTACAGTACTTCCTCGCTGAGGGCTCGGTTTGGCCTACACGATGAAGACTCTTCGCTATCCCCACCACTTCTGCCTCACACTTGTCTGGCGAAGGCGAGAGTGAGATGGAACGAAAGCGAATGAGAGGGACTGAAAGCGAGCGAGGAACAGTACGAGACGGACGATACGTTGATATTTTGTCTCGCTCCGTCTTTCGGACGCCTGACACTCCATCCTTTTCGGGCACGCCCGTCGCGCACGCCCGCCGCGCACGCATAATGTTCCATCTCGCTCCCCTCTTCAGCAAGAAAGAAGAGAAAAACGATCGCTCGGAATTAGCGCTCCCATAACGATGAAGGCTCAACGCCGGTACCGACCAGCGAGCCCTCAGCGAGGAAGTACTGTAGTGTGTAATGGATACCATTGAGCACGGGTGTCGAACAAGCGGCTCAAGTTGCAATGGCTCCTTCTCCTCTTCGCCTGCTCCGTAGAGCCATAGGAGTACGGCCCCGTCCACACCTACTTCACTCTAATGAATTTCTCCTCCGGGTGCCGCACTCTCTCCCTGCCGGGTCTCGTGCAACTCCTCGGGGGCCCGACTCGTGCGGCTCTCGGAGTGCGGAAGTTCGACACCCCTGCCATTGAGGCTACAAGCCTCCAAATGTGTCCTTTGTTACTTATTACAGAAACATCAGATGATGAGTTTTGGGGCTCATTACCCGGGGGTCATATTATCCTCCATTATGGGGGCCAATATATCACCACGCATAGGTTTGGAAACTTTGAGTTTATATTTGAAAATATCAAAGATTAAGTGACCTTACTTATAAATATCGATTCTAAGTACCTTTTATCAAATATATCCCGACACACACCACTTTAACTTTCTTAACCTACAAGAAATACTTCTGCTTGGGGACGACGAAAAACTTTCGTTTTGCAGGTTATGTTATTTACGCTTATTATAGCGCCGACTATGCTCCATCTAGTGTCATATGTTTTCTCTGTGTATATAGCTAGTAGGTGCAGTGGATAACGCTATTAGCCGCTAGATACTTTTGTATCTATCCACCCTTTCCTCTATCATTGGTTCGTGTTGCGACGTCGGGAGTCGCAGAATTTGTCACAGCTTCTACGATGCTAGCGATATGTTTATATTTATCCACGCGTCAACGTCGTTTTATGTTAACTGTAAACAAGCCTACCCTACGTACGCAGTTGGTCGTCGAATTGCCGTGCTTTAGGAGATTCTGGCCTGTATTTTTAAAAGTTAATAACTACGAAACAAAGCGTTCACTGCACTTTCGTTGCTCTTGATGTTTGCCCTATTTTCTCGCAGAAAATCACCCTGTCAATTTACTCCCATTTGATACCGAACATCCTGTGTACAATGAGTCATTAATAATCTGAACAGTTTCCTCTAGCAACATTGTCTCTAAGAAGTTGCACAAAGTTTTAATAATCATATATGTATATTGTTCGCAGACAAACCTATATGCGTATCAGATCAGAAGCATATCTATGGAGTGACACGCTACGAAGAAGCTCGAGTAATTTGCAGGGTTGAAGCATATCCGCCACCAGATAGCTTCCGCTGGACTTTTAATAACACTGAAGAAATGGTAGATGTACCGCAAGCGCGATATAAAAATTCGACGCGTCAAACTGAAAGCGTCCTCGTATACCGACCAGTCACGGAAATGGATTATGGGACAGTATTTTGCTGGGCAAGCAATACCGCCGGTCAACAGAAGAATGCTTGCGTGTTTCATATTATCCCAGCAGGTGTGTGCGTGCATGAAGTAATAAAGTACACTACATTCTCGTTATAAGATCGCCAGATTTTGTTCGTTGTACGATCATCTCTATCCCCACCAACTGGCGGGATCCCCCTCGGAACCAGTCGAGCGTGGACGGCGGCATCAGTCAGAAGAAGACAACCGTTCGACGGTACCGCGTAAATACCAGCTCAAGTTGAAATGCGGTGCTAATCGCTTGCGTAGTTCACAATTTAAGTCTCTGCCTGGTCCCGAGTGGTGATCTTACAACGAGAATTTATTGTAATTTGTGCAGTACCTAATGTTTGAGACGAGTCATTTTCAAATGTTACTAATAGTTAAAATGCATAGTGTTTTTGAAATCTGTCGTCGATCTTTAGAATTGTAGTCTACTGATTATTATAACTGACTATTATAACGATGAAAAAATAACATATAAACATAGGTCTGCATTGTACGTTATGTGTGGCAAGAGGAGACTTGAACTGGTTATTTTTTAAAATGTTAATTCTTCTCCGGCATTGCAGTGTATTAAAGCGATATTTGGGAACCTAGAATTTTTTATAATTCCCCTGTTGTAGAAACGATTTCTTGGATCAAAAATTTGGTTATATAGAAAGGTTAAAGCTTCCCGATTAAAACAAGAGACAAACAGACTTTGTGCGACTGGTGGTTTAGTATATTTTTGTTATAGCTTATTGATGCCTTCGATGTCTTTATTAGAAAAATTTGTACATTGCAGGCTATTTTCCTAATGTCGTGAGAACTTTAGACGATATGTCATATGCTCTATTTCATTTGGTTTTCCTTACATCCATAATCAACCAGTGTATCATTGGTTATTTTTTAGTTCTCCGGCTGCCTTGAGTTCCTATGAACATTATGTCACTGACGACTATTCAGAGCTATCCTCATTCTACAGTAGGCCTGCTGTGGCTCGTTACATTCATTAAAAAAAATAATAATCATATAACGGTTGATGTCATTTTCATCAGAAAAAAAAGCTTCGCCTATCTATTTCTAGTAGGTACTCCTATGAAGATGTAATAGACAATATAGAAGTTTAAATTTTCATTAAGGCTGCCGTCTCACCGGGCCTTGAATGTGTGCGTACGGTCACACAAGCTAGGAAAAGCGTGTACGTATACGCGTGTAGTAAACAAACCGTAAATTACAACTTTCGTCCTGGAATCGGCCAGTGTCATGGTTTGGGTAATAAAATGAGATTACACACGTGGTTAATAATAAGTTTTTAATAGTAACGTATAGCAATGCTCTTAGCAGCGTCCGACATCTTGTCTACTCTGCCCAGCCGCTTACTGCGCATGTCCATGCCGCCAGTGGCGTGCCTATCACAGCCAGAAGGAAGTTTTTGCGGGTACAGTTGCCTTCAGTAGACATCTGTGCAGGGTGGTCTGGTGCGTTTGAACTCTAATAAGCACCGTACGTTGAAATAATAATGAATTTATGACTCGAAAAGTGACAGAATGAGGCTCAAGCCTTCTCCGTTGGTGGCGCTAGTGGTGTACTCTAGCCTAGCTGGAGTCATAAATTCATTATTATTTCAACGTACGGTGCTTATTAGCGTTCAAACGCACCAGACCACCCTGCACAGATGTCTACTTAAGGCAACTGTACCCGCAAAAACTTCCTTCTGGCCGATTCCAGGACGAAAGTTGTAATTTACGGTTTGTTTACTACACGCTTTTCCTAGCTCGTGTGAGCGTACGCACTCATTCAAGGCCCGGTGAGACGGCAGCCGTAATGTCGGCACGTGTTCAAAGTGCGGGGTGGGGTGAAGAAAACTTTTCCGGCAGAAGCGACTGCTCGGACTGGCCTAACTGCCTTGAAGGGCTAATGTTCAAAACTCTGCACCGTTCAAAGTGTTAACAAGCTTCTGTTGAACAAGTTACTATCAACTTTGACAAAGTAAACGTCTTAAAAACGACCTTATTTGTATATATTGGTCTTTATTGACTCCCCTAGGGGTTACAATCTCCTTATAAAGCCACACCTCTCACACCCTCTTCTTCCCTTATATCTACCTTATATCTACCTTAACCTATCTTAACCTATCTTAACCTATCTTAGCCTATCTTAACCTACTTCCTTCTTTCGCCTCCCCCCCCCCACCGCTCGCTCGCTCTTTACCCTCCTCCCCGCCGCTCGCACACGCAACACCCCCCAAAAAACGCTTCCCCCTCTCTCCCGGACTTCCGCTTCCGCTCGGCTCCCCTTCCACTCTCATCTCCTCATCCATGCTCAATTCCCTCTCTCCTCTCCTCAATTCTTCTCATCCACACCTCCCCCTCCCCCCCCCCCATCACCTATAACCTCCCCTGCCATCTCCTGCCACCCCCTCTCTTCTCCCCACCCCATACAAAACTCCCACATGTGTTCCCACGTCTCTACACACCCTGCATATCCTTTTTTCCTCCTCCTCCCAATACCTCCCCCCTCTCATTTCATTGCCCAACCTATATCTCGCTACCCTTCTCCATCTACTTTCCCCCCACCCCTTCTTCAAATACCCCGGCAAACCCCCCCCTTCACCCTACCATACCATACCATACGTTATACCTTGACTCCCCTATCCTTCTCCACCTCTCCTCTTCCTGCAATTTCCTTTCCCTGCTCACTAAATCCTCTCCTCTTATTCCCCCCCTTTCCCTCATCCCTTCCATCTCCTCCAAGGTCCAACCCCTTTCCTCGTAAAACACTTTCCTTTCTTCTTCCCACCCCTCCAAAGCCTTTCCCCTCTTTAACCTCCCCTTCATTTCTTCCCAACAACTCCTTGCCAGCTCCCCCCCTTGCCCCTCCTCCAACTTCCTTTCAAACCCCCACGCCCTCATTCCTGCCCTTCCCTTCATCATTACCCTTTGCATCTCCTCCCTCACCATATAACTCGGCGTCTCTCGTTCCACCCCTAGCACCCACTTCAAATACCTGTCATGCAGGCGTTCCACCTTCTCCCTTTCCCTCCACCCCCACACCACCGCTCCGTACCCCACCACCATAATCTCCTTTCCCAATCATTTCCAAACATCCTTTTCCCAATACCCCATACCTTCCCCATCACCGCCGCCCCTTTTTTCACCCTTTCCCCCACATGCTCCTCCTGCCCCCCGTTCCCCATCACCGTGTACCCCAGATATCTGAAGCTCCTCACCTCCTCAATCTCCTTCCCCTTCCATCTCCATGTTACCTTCTTCCATCTCCCCCCTCCCCTCCTACACCTCATGACCTTCGTTTTTTCAACGTTGACCTGCAGTCCTTTCCCATCCACATATTTCTCCAATTTCCCTATCAGCCTCTTCATCCCCTCCTCATCCTCCGCCAACACCGCCACATCGTCGGCGTATGCCAACGCGTAGACCTTTCCCCCCCCTAGCTTCACTCCCCCCATCCTCCCTTTTTCAACTCCTCTTCCATATCCGCTATGAGCAGGGTGAAGAGGCTCGGACTCAGGACCTTATTTGTAATATTTTGGATATCTTTAGGACTTTAATGGACATGGCTAAGGTGTTCGGAATGTTTTATGTAGACACATTTAAGATGTTTACGAGATATCTATGTGCTGTCTCGGTCATAATTTGCATAAAAGTTCTGCATTTAATCGTCACCAGAAGACACAGAAACATTTAGAACACCCTGTACTTAATTTGTATTTCATGCGACGAGTCGATATTGATAAAAACATTGCAATATTACTGTTCATAGGGAAGCCTGAATCCCCATACAATTGTACGTTGTCCAACCAAACAACTGAATCACTCTCAGTGGAATGTTCTGCTGGTTTCGACGGCGGTCAGCCCCAGCATTTTCTGCTGGAACTTTTCGATCAACACACAGGAAAACTTCAAGCCAGCATCATATCCAAAGAAAATGTAGCCTTTACAGTTCATGATTTAGAATCAGGCAAAGTTCTCAATATGGCTTTGTATGCGGTAAACGCAAAAGGAAGAAGCGATCCCACAGTTTTGGAAGGATTTACTTTGAAAGCTGCGGAGAAGCAAACTGGTAAATAATGTTACAAATATTTTTTTATTTTCAGACAGCATCACGGTTAAAATAAATAGTCAAAAATGTTATTTTTAAGTTTAGATAATTAAAAATTAGAAGTATGATTTTATAATTTGTACATATACCTAATGTACCATTTTTTAGTTTTAACAGTTTAAATGACGTCTGCGTGTATTTACTCCGAGGAATTTTCAACCTGTGCGCGATTTTGGCTTATTTTCGCATCGATATTTTCTGGAAAGCGTTGAAAGTATTGTCCGATAGTCCACGTACATATTGTATGTTCATATACTCTATGGCGGGTTCCTGAATACTTTCGTTTTGCTAAGAGGTTAAGGGTACAGTATGCACTCGTTATAAGCCCGACGAACGAGGCTGGCGGCGGGCGTACGGCGCGTTGTGGACACTATCCGCGCGGCCAATGTGCGCGAGTGAGAAAACCGAAGAGCGAGCGAGGGTAAACAAAAGAGCCTCTCGCTCGTTCTCGGGTTCTCTCACGCTCGTCCGAAGGATTCCAAATCCGAACGGTATGCAATATTATGACACATATGTCAAGGTCATTGAAATCGGTGAGGAAGTAGCTTTCCGACAAGTTTACCAGCCATACATATAGGGCTGACTTTTTCCGCATAATACCATGAAAATCTCTACTACTACAGTCTCATTACTGTACATGGTTTTCTTACCGGGACGCCTCTCCCGACGGTCAGAGAAAGCACACCTAAAACGTCACAAAAAGCCGCTGGGGTAAAGGTGCTAAGTCGAAACACCTGTCTATTACCCATTTCGTTCTATCTGGCTTTCGACTTCGGCAAGAAAGAAGCGAGAAACGATCGCTCGGAATAGTGCCCCCTTCTACGTTAAATGTTCATCGCCGGTCCCAAGCCGCAAGCTTTCAGCGAAGAAATACTGTACTCCCATGATGATTTACTTCAGCGCCGTTCAGGCTATCGTTTGGCGGGCAAGGGCGCCCACCACTGTCCGGGGCAAACGCTATGGGCAAAGCCCCGGGCAGTGACGTTAGCTATCGTTACAGCGGAGTGGGGAGGAATGGTTGTGGCGGGAGTACAGGCTCGTAGATGCGTAGGCAGGCGACGGTCCTTGTTCATCCTGGTATCTGTACCGTATTGCCCGGGGAGGCGTGGCTTGCCCACCGCCGGCAAGTGTTTGCCCCGGGCAGTCTGATCTGTTGCCCTATCGGGCAACTCCTGAACGGCGCTGATTTACTTAGTAGACCAGCGCTATCCAAGTAAAAGCACGCGTGCACTGTGGGGTTCTCCCATTCTCATCCGCGTTGTCAGGGATACCGCGCGACGCTAAAGAAGCGACTATGACGCCACACATGACGTGTGTATTAGCGTTATTCCTCGCAAACAGTGTTCACGGGAAAATCCCTACGTAGTACCGTACTCGCATCGTAGGCAACGAGAACGCATGCGCGCGATGACGCGGTGACGTCAAACCAATCAACGCCAAGACGGGACACGCCGTTTCGTTTCCCATCGTTTCCCATCTTGGCGGTGATTGGTTTGACGTCACCGCGTCATCGCGCGCATGCGTTCCCCCTCCCTACGATGCGAGTACGGTAACTACTTAGGGATTTTCCTGTGAACACTGCTCGCGAATATTGTATGCGGACGGAGCGGTTGAGAGGGGAAGCGGGCACGCGAGAGCCCCCACCACCGGACAACGCAGTAGTAGACTGTCGGCATGTATTCAAAGCGTAGAGCAAGCTGGACAAAGCCGGCAGAAGCGATAGATCGAAATGGACCAACCCACATGCAGGGGCATTTGTCAAAACCTTGCGCCACTCAGAATTTATATAATACTCCCATGATCATTGCAATTTGATATTTTTGCATAAAAGTAGTACGTGTTTTTTTCTACAGGCACTCCGATACCATTTGAGATCACTCCACTATTGGGGGGTTTGATCGGAGTGGTTACCGCATTGCTGTTGATTACCATCGCTATCTTGGCAGCTATGAAGATCAGGAGTGAAAAAAGAACTCAAAGGCCAAGTGATTTAACGAAGAAAAAAGGCACCGCACCTAGCGCCGAAGATCTTTACGATACTGATGATAGGAACCCAGATGTTGTGCCAATAAATAAAGGTATGATATTACTACACTTCAGGATTGATAGAATACGCAGTTTATAAGTGCAATACATAAAACATATAATTACAAGGAGACCTAATCCTAATACCTGATATACTAATTATTTACAGTAAAAATTGAATCAAATATGACTGTAAGAAAATTCAGACCGATCTATTATGTTGTTTAAAAGTGGCGTGTCCATCAATTCATTATATGTACAAACTATGTACCGGGTATTCCGGGTGACTAAATTGCGGTAAAGGGAACCGCAATTTCGTTACTCATCATTTTCACCTTTTTTTTTCACATGTATGATCACTCCTAGAGTATTGACTATAGGTAGATGTCCTTGTATAATAATATTAATAAACATGAATGCTGAAATGAAACATTCTCAAGTTGCAAAGTTGTAAAAGGCTCGAGATAATTTAATCTTTCAGTGTATGGGTAAAAGGTTTTTGGGACGGGTTGGGTCTGATTTTGAGCGACGGACATTTATTGAACTATTACACAGAGAAAGAAGACTGTTTTACATACATATAGAACATCATTTGATGAAAGTGACACCAATGGATTCCTAGTATTCTCTCGATTAATAGACACCAAATCTGCATCATGTACTATTTTTAACGAAGTTGGCTTTAAATTCTCCAAATTCATTTTTTATGTCATTGCGTTAATTATAGCCCGAATTATGCTAGGTTTGGTATCCTTCTAACTGGGAAAATACAAGGAATCGATTGGTACAAATTTCGTGAAAATTCTACGAGAAAGGCGGAGCGTGATATTCTTCCCTTCTTAATGGTTAGCGCTTGATGGTTAGTAATGCTTGTCTATTATGGCCCCATTGTTCTCGGGCGTTGAGCGCTTTTTGCGAAGGTCCCCACGTACTAAGTAAGCAAAGAATTGTAGTGGAGATAATTTTGTATGAGCTTAACGGGGGCAAAAATTATCAGCTTATTCGGGAACTAGTACATAAATACGTTCTTCATAAGCTTTGTATGTGAAGACATATTTAAGGCAGAGCTCTGCAACGGGCGGGTATATCGCGGGACAACCCGCCCGTTACCCAGCCGTCTTTCGATTCACCCGACCCGCCCGTGCCCGCGGCGGATAAGTCGGGTCAGCGTTGATTTCTATCCGTCCGAGGCTCCCGAGCAGGGTTTGGCGGAAATCCCGTGCGCCCGTATCAGGAATAGCGTTGGGGGAACTCCACGCATGCGCGCGATGACGCGGTGACGTCAAACCAATCCAAGCGCGATGACGCGGTGACGTCAAACCAATCCAAGGGCGATGACGCGGTGACGTCAAACCAATCCAAGCGCGATGACGCGGTGACGTCAAACCAATCCAAGCGCGATGACGCGGTGACGTCAAACCAATCAACGCCAAGATGGGAAACGAAACGGCGCCACCGTCAAGATGGGAAATGAAACGGCGCCACGGTCAAGTTTCGTTTCTTGGCGTTGATTGGTTTGATGTCACCGCGTCATCGCGCTTGAATTGTTTTGACGTCACCGCGTCATCGCGCGCATGCGTGGAGTTCCCCCACCGCTATTCCTGACCCGGGCGCACGACATTTCCGCCGTTCCCTGCTCCCGAGACTCCCGAACATCGGAGACGGCCGAAACGCCCGAAGCAGTCACCAGCCATGACGTCACCGCGCGTATCCGACTCGCTCTTGCCCACACTGTTAAGGCAGGGTCCCACTAGTGCAGGGTTCTCCAAGGTCGCTCACGCGTAAGCTCGGGGTTCTCCCACTCTCGTTCACGTTATCGGGGATACCGCGAGACGCTAACTGCGAAGACGCTAGCCCGGCTAGCCCGTCATGGCAGCCTTCGTAGCGTCGCGCGGTCTCCTTGACAACGGAAGGCACGCTGCGCGAAAGAAAGATTGGAAGGGGAAGCAGGCGCGTGAGGGGCCCCTACGCTGGAGAGCCCGGCACCAGTGCAACTGCGCGCCGCGCACTACGTTTCCGTCCACTTGAAAGGGTCTAATTTATGAGGCCGCGCGCACGAAATGCGGATACTTGGCGCGCACGTCGAAGACGGTGGAAATACTAGCCTCCTTTTCTACATCTTGCTTTCTTTATCTAAATAAACTCTGCCTTTACTTGCTGTTACCCGTGACTGGTGGCTGTTTGTGCGCCTCGGGTGGATCGGATAAGCCCTCGGCGGCGTCGGGCGGGTATGGGCGGATTAGCCGCGGGTATTGCGGGTTAGTGAAAATTCCGGTCCGGGTGGTTCGGGCGCATCGAGATACAGTCGGGTGACGGGCGGATTAAACTCGCCCACTGCAGGGCTCTGATTCAAGGGAAATATGATTCACATCTTGTATGCTTTTATAAAATACTTTTAAGGTATTACATCCTTTTGTGATTTTTGAATTTCCAAAATTCTATGTTTATATGTATACTGTAATGAAAGAAACTATGAATTAAATTGAAAGGTTCAGACTATCAGTTGACGGGATCAATATCTGGCACACCTTTGGCTACACAAAATACACCAGATGGACTTCCGACATCTGCACTTTCTGTTCAACGAGTAAATAATCTACAAGGATTCCAACCATATTCACATGACTATAGTAATTACTCTACTTTACCGGTAAGTACAATTTTAGTAATATGTAAGACAAATATAACTGCTTGGTGAATATAATATACGATGTTTACTGATCGACCATTATATCTCATTGGTAGTTTTTTCCTTTTCGTGGTTAAGACAATGGTATTGTTTCAAGCACACAGTAAGTATACATGATCAAAGTCTATGGGTGCCGTGACAGGATTGAGAAGAAAGTCGTCGTCTTACCAACGAGGCGAACATTGACACAACAGATTAGAGTTGAATCTGACCTATACAAATCAGCACAATTTAATTAGTTAAATTGTACATTCAAATATAATTTGTAAAGAAAAATTTAATTTGATTGTGAGTGTGTTGATAATAATGTTTAACGACGATGCACCTGGACGTAACAGCATCTACATCCTTCACTTATTCTCTAAGAACTTTTTCTATACAGAGTATCTTAGTAATTTTTAATTGTTGCGCAATGGGAAAGAGACGATTCTTTATGCAAACATAAACCGAAATTGCAGAATAAAATTTTTTGATTGACTGTCGATACGAGTTCTATTACGACATCTTATAAAATCAAAGGTTATTCAGCAAACCAAAGTAGCTGTTGCAACCAGGGTTGCCACCTTATCACCATATAAATCCCGGAGTGCCACACATTCCAACCCGAAGATTCGAATATAAACCCGGAGATGGAGAGAGCAAAAAAAGTTTTGTTCTCGAATATCCGGAAAACAGATGTGCAATTCTTTTAAGCCCAAACAATTCAGAATTTGAAAGTATCTGTTTTTTTAATTAATAACATTTATTGTATACAAAATCGATACCATTGTATAATACCACAATTTCTTATTATCTCATTTTTGTCTGCAACCCGGAGATTTTTCCAGTAAAACCGGAGCCCGGAGATTTGCTTCAAAACCCGGAGTCTCCGGGCCAAAACCGGAGAGGTGGCAACCCTGGTTGCAACACAACGACAATGATGAAGAACATAACTCCTCTATCGTGGTGTGTCGCTGCAGTTGGGGTAAACGAATGCCCCAAAAGAGAGTAGACGAGGGAAATAAAAATATCCCTGTATCTTTCACCCGGGTACTTTACCCGTGTTATTATCCGAGTACTACAATGTTTCGGGTAATTTTTATCTTAATTATTTGTATAAAATATCTATATTTTCGTACGAAAAAAAAAAACAATAAATAAACATTTTCTTGTAATAGGCAGCTATGTTTAGAATTAACAATATTTCCAGTTGATAAAAGCACACGTTCAGAATTGGCAGACGTTACAGGAATACCTGAATACATTTTAGTTAATTTTGCCAGTCTGGGGTATTTATTTTCGTGTGTTTTCCACCATTCTAACAGACAAAAATTATGATATATTTGAGCCTCTAGCGAAGACATTTGAAACTCGGAATTACTACCACCGCTAGAATTTAGAGCTTGGTATACAGGCTGATTCTCTCGCTAGAGTCCTCAAAGGCAATGCCGCCAACAATAACGCGCCTCGCTGAGTTTCGGGGCCTTAGACGCTCAAGACCAGGGGCCATACAATGTTGCGCACTAAGAAGTGACGAATCTGAAGTTCTGCATTTCTCATTATTACGTAAAAGTAATCCCCTAAAAAGGTACCTTCTAGTCGGTAATGATTGCTTCATCTTCACTGAGGAATAACCTGTTCCTGAAAGATGACTATAAGACTTGTTGGTGCCATTTACAAATATTTCACTAATACAGCATACGAGCAGTATGGGTCAGCAACCAGCAGGCCGAGCGTATTAGAGCTGTTTCGACACTCGAAAAAACCGAGCGGAGCCGAGACCCGAACGGTTTCTGGTAACCGATTACCTGAAACGGAGCGCACTTAGGCCATTAATAGTTCAGTATCAAGTCAATTTGTAGTAACCGCTCCGGAGGCAAGCTTGTTTTGTACAAACAGCTTTAAGGAACCCGGAAATTTTTTTTGAATTTTTTAAAACACGATTTGTAGCGATATTTGAAAACTAAGTATATGTTTCTAGTTGTCATATTGTAAACACGATTTTTCGGACTAAAAGGGATTTCCTTTAGCAAGACCAGTTGTTTTCGATTAAAGTAAGAGACGACAGAGTTCTGCAACGGGCGGATATATCGCGGGTTTACCCGTCCGTTACCCGTCCGTCTTTCGATTCACCCGACCCGCCCGGACCCGCCGGCGGGTAAGCGGGTCAGCGTCGATTTCTATCCGCCCATACCCGCCCGGAGCTGACGGAACTTTTATCTGACTCGCCCGTATCCGCGCTATACCCGCTAATACCCGCGCTACGCTATACCCGCTAATACCCGCGCTACGCTATACCCGCTAATACCCGCGCGTTCAAACAGAGTTAATATTTTATTTATATTATAATTATGAACAAAGGGAAAGTAACAAAAATTCCAATACTGCAGAGAAACATAAAAGTTTTTAAAGTATGAATAGCATAAAGTTTTATAGCGTATTACAAGTATTTTTGTAGATTTATTATTTCAATTTAAATTCAATTTTTGCATGTATCCATAATTTCTTGAATTTGATACAATGCATGCCATACTGTTCATTCGTAGAATTAAATAAATCCGCATCTTGATATAACAACTGCCGAATAAAGTACCAGTAAAGTCGGAATTGAAGTGCAGCTAAAGGCACGGGTACGAACGGATAACAGCGCGACCACGGGTGAGTCAAGTACGTGTCGCGACAGCTTCGGGCGGGTAGAAATCGACGCTGACCCGCTAACCCGCCAGCGGGTCCGGGCGGGAATGGATAGCTTCGTAGCGGGTATCACCGGGTGAGTGCAGATACGGGTACGGGCGGGCGGGTGAATCGACGTCACGGCCGGGTGACGGGCGGGTCAAACCCGCCCATTGCAGAACTCTGAGAGACGAATAAAAATGAGAAGAATAAAAATTCATTTATAGAGCCTGCTTTCGCAGGAAGGAGCAAAACTTTTGGAATAAAAAATAGACTGTGATCCATTTAGCATGGAATGACTCACTGTAGTGCTATAGAGAAACGATTAGCAAGTTATAATCGAAGTATGCTATAAACTAATGTATCTTTCGTCTGTTTCAGTTATCGGGCGAGATAACGTATGCTGACTTATGTTTAACTCGTCCAACAACTTTGTCGACATTAACAACTGACACAAAGTTGACGACGATAAGTGGAGATCGTAGTTTAAGTACTATTCAGAGTTATGGAAGTGGAATAAATATAGGTAGTAAACCATGCATAAAAGAAGGGACAATTTATGCCTGTATAGATCATAACTCTAAACCGTCGAAGGTTGACGTTTCTAACGCATCGTCATGTGCAATAACGCCATTATCATCTAAGAGCACGTTTCAAGAATGCAACGTTTCAACAATAAATAGCAAACACCACTCTGCAAGAGAAGTTGTCACTGTTCGTACACCATTAATTTCGACCCAAGAAAGTTGTGTATAGGGATGCGATTCCGACGCGCTGAATGTCAACGAATATTATGTTTGATGTGGTCACACTGTGATAATATTTGCGCGTCTATCTGCTAAACGAGGTTTATTAAATGTTTAACCTGCAATAAGACATGTATGTTCTTTGGTAACCGACAAACGTGTAAACGGTTTGAATTATCGAACGAACATTAAATCGATAGCAAAGGGATACGAAGGAACAATGAGTTTTCTGGATATAAGTATGTAAAAATAAGAAATATATGCGAAACGAACGTCAGTTTTCGAATTAGTCAAAGTTTTTAAACGCTATTGGTTAATTTATCCTTAATTTTATCAAAACGACTGATTTCAATATCTGACAATGAGTCTAGCACATCACACGTAAGACGTATCATTTCTCGTGAATGAAAGCCATATGTACATTGTAATTGTAACAAATTTTATCAATAGTCATCGGTAATTTAATGCGTATCATATTTTTGTTACATTGGTGAATTTTCTTTATGACTGAAGAATGGGTTCGATGTTCTGGGTTTAAAGTAAACCACAAGTTTGCCGGTATTAAAATGTTTTATACTCGACAGGAGACAACTAGTGGTATAAGCAGGCACGGAACGGTTCCTCATGAAAAAATAAGACGAAAGTAAGAATAAATCTTTTTCGGTTGAGGCGTGGTTTCGAGAAAATTAAGTTCAGAAATAACGTGCATTTAATGGAGATATGGTCTGTAAAAATACTATAATAGCAAATAGTTCAAATTTCTTTATTTAGTTACTCGAAATGTCTGTTATGAAAAATCTGATAGGCAACAAAAACATGGGCTACAATTCGGTAAATACAATCAGTTATTGTCGGGTAGGTAGAAGGATCGACTTAAGACAGCTTTTGTCCTGAGAACCGACACTTTCTACCCTTTCTCAACTGATCCGATACGTTCTGAGCTCACAAGAGAATATCTTGAAGGGAATCACCGATTTTTATGAAATTATGTAAAACGTAGTTCTCACAATAATATCTGACAAGTACTTTTATTTGATCGGGCGTCAATTTTGAAACGGTTACAACAGTCCTCAAAGTGAAGGATGGGGGTGAATAACTATTAGAGCTAGAGGTACAAATGTTCCTATTGTTAGTTTAAAGAATATTATAACATTGTGTTGAATAAATCTTTATATAAATTGAATATTCGTCATAACTTGCTGCGTGGATAATGTTCTTGTCGCCAGTCACTTTTGTACCTCTTCATATGAACTTTGAGGGGTGGTTTCACACTCTAAATATGCAAACGGGCTAAAATAAAAAAACACTTGTTTCTTATTAATTATTGTTCGCCAAGCCAAGCCAAGCGGGCCAAGTCAAGTGAGGCCACAGCCAACCAGCGTCGACAACCTCCTCGGCGACGCTGGTTGGCCGTGGCCTCATTTGGCTTCGCTAGTTTGGCTTGGCTTGGCGCTAGTGTCGGTTCGTTTCCCATCGTCTCCCATCTTGGCGTTGATTGGTTTGACGTCACGGCGCATGCGTGGCGTGTTCCCTCTCCACTACACCCGGCACGCAACATATACCGTCTCACACGGTAAGATATTTCTCGGTAACGCTGGTTGGAGCCAGGATTCAGCGGATCCAGGCTCCGGCCGGGTGGAGTATGTCGCTCCGCTTGGCCGGCCACATGCACTACCTTGATGCGGTGGGTCAGCTATTATTGACCGCTGACTTATACCGCAATCGAATGACCAAGTGAAAGGTTACCCCCTGTTGATATGTCTAGGACTGGCCCGGCCAGCTTGTAGCCTCAGGAGCCGCTATTTTGGGAGCTCAGAGCCGCATAGCTATCGGGAACCGGAATCCGTGAGTGTAGAGACCCCAGAATAATATAAAGGGGGCGACAAAGTTTTGCTCCTTGGGGCCCCCAAGAGAGTCAGTTATTTACACCCACGGGTTCGAACCTACACGTACGTTATTACAGTTTTTCCCACCAGTTATACGCCCGCATTGGCTCCGAACTCGGCACCCGCACGGCTCTGGGAGCCACAAGGAGCGCTCCAGCTCGCAGATTAACCAGTTGGTCGGGCCTGGTCTAGGATGAGAGTCGATAATGGCCAGCGGTAATGCACTTAGATACGGTACGATTCCCCTGGTAGATCGGGCTTGAGGTGTTACAAAAATGGGTCTGGAATGAAGATCATGGGGCACATTTGCCGCCCTAATCTGCTAGAGTATCGCTTATATCTCTCGGTTTTTCCTCAAGTGTCTACCCGAGGTGGAGACCAGATGTGATTTTACGTGTAGAGCAATCACTGCATACCCCTTAGGGACTTAACATTGTCCTTCATTGTGCACTATAGGCTTATTTCTGTATGAGGAATCGTTTGGCAAGCAGTTGTACCACGATGTTATCTCCACCCCGTACAAAATATCTCTACTGTTTATGTACGGTGCATATATGTATACTACAGTACTACATATAAATAATAGTATATCTCAACTTTAATCACATTGATTGAATTTATTATATATTTAAATGTAATTATTGTAGAATATATAATATATGGTTTGTTACTTTCAACGTTCTAATCAATTTTCCACGTTTGTAAATAATTTTTATTTAAATACTTCCAGTATATTGTACTTTTGCTATTGCCTGTTTATAGTTTCGTCTTCTCACATCGTTACATATACCTGAAAAGTTTGACTAGAGTCGATTTTTATTTTCTTATATTGTCGTGAAATATGAAGATTATACGATGTGTTCTGGGAATATTCGTTTTACGTTGAAATGTAAATAATTAACCAAATTATGTAATTTTAAGAGAACCAACATCCGAGCGAACAAGTGCAAAAAATTTCTTCGCTCCGCAGGTCAATAGTCAATAATACTTCAAGAATACAATAATATTTAGAGAAAAATGGGTTAAACTATACTGCATTCCACTTTTGAGTAGATTCGCTCCGCGCAGCGATATACTGTTGATTGGTAGGAAACCGGAAGGGAACGTACTACGACCAATCGCGAAAGTGCTAAGACCAATCGTGTGTGTCAGATCCGTGGGAGCTGCGCAGATCGGTCGCAAATCGGTAGGGGCGCAAATCTACTCTTATATGGAATGGAGGATACAGTTGAGTGGTTTTTAGAAGGGCATAGGATGGATCAATTGAAATCTTTCTAGGCGGATGCACTTCGAAAGTTTGAAGCTGACCTTTGTTTTTCTTTCCTAAGTGCGAACATGTGTGGCGTAAGAGCATGTACATAAGTATGCGGGTGTGTGTGGTTGATGCTGTCGTCGATTAACTGACATTAGACGAAACAGTCGATACGGGTCAACGATATGCTGGCGCGTGTTCTAGCGAGCGGGCCAGAAGGGAGGCGAAGCGAGAATCCCTGGAGCCCGCTGACATATCTAATATAAACAGCGAGAATGACGAGTGCAAGGTATTTGCGAGAGAGACAGTGAGTATTGTGAGCGAGCGAGAAACAGTGAGATAGAGTGGACAATATAATAAAATAAGATAGGAGTACTAGAGTTGATAATCCTGCCTTCCAAAAGATTCTTACACATATGTTTTCTTATAGCAGAATTATAGTATATTTTTTTCTAAATACAACTATCATAGGTTTTTATGGCCAGGCTCTAGTAGTTATTTGCAGAAGGAATGAATTGATAAGAAGACATCATCACTCTGTTACTAATGTTAGCTTTACTTACAGAAAGTATATAATGTGACGACCATTTAAATCACATTTTCGTAATTAATGTATACTAGCAACGATTATCTTACATTGTGTAATCTATGCAGTCTTATTTTAGCACTCTTTCACATTAGCTACTGTAGGCGGAGCTTATTTTCACGGCATCAACGTATCATCGCCGAAGGTACTCAAATAACACAGGATACACTACACAATGTAAGACAATCGTTACTATACTAACTGTATAAAAAATGAAATCTTTATAATTTCTATTGTAACCCAATGAAACGATTTGTACTGAGCTAAAAATGAATCCAAAACAGGCCATCAATCGAAAATTTTGTATGATGCTTATACAATGCTTTACGAGAATCATAAATGGATTGGTAACAAGCATATGCTTACATGGAGTGGCTACTAAAAAATGAGAACTCTTACCGCCCCCTTCCTACTGTGCATGCCACCAATGTTCATATCATTTTGTAATTTTCTAGTTTAGTTGTAATAGGTTCAGTGACCGGAATTTTGAACAAGGAATTATAATTAAATTTTTAATGATGTAGCAGGCATTCAAAAGAACACAACGCAGCAATTAAGAGCCATATCTTCCGAAGGCTTCTGCCACTGTTTTTCTTCATATAAATCAGAAATAAAATACTCCATAAACTCGGCCAGAGAGGATTTTGAAGGAGGCTACAAAATTTTTGTATGTAAAAGAATAAATGATTTACATTGAAGGTGT
This sequence comes from Andrena praecox, assembly GCA_963932275.1. Taxonomy (NCBI): domain Eukaryota; kingdom Metazoa; phylum Arthropoda; class Insecta; order Hymenoptera; family Andrenidae; genus Andrena; species Andrena praecox. Next base: position 42,333,542 of record OZ010731.1, read on the forward strand.
TATACTGAATGTGTTATCCGTGATTGAACCAAGATTCGTTCGGATGTCGTAGGCACTTGTGGGCCGACTATCCGAAAGACCATCCTCGTTCAGGGAAACAAAAGCAAGCCAATGTCAAATATCCATTTATTACATATAACATCGAACGATTTCGAAGGTGGTTCGTACAGGTTTAACCCTCTAGGTATGAGGATGTTTTAAACTTAACGTAGAATTTTTTTGAGCGTTAAAATAGTCTATTTTATACTTCGGATTTGGAAGCACTCGTTAATTTTTTTTTTTTTAATTTGTTTATAACAAAAAAAAGTTTAATTTCGGGTTCTGATGGTACAACAGTTTCTTCTCTGCCTACTAAAGGTCACTATACCTATCAAATCTCGATCTTATTGATGGAACGTAAATAAAAATGTGTTAATCTGAATGGGACTCTGGAGTCCCACTCGTCCCTAGAGGGTTAACTACCTTTTCTTGGCGTGATCTTGTCGAGGGAAAACTTTGATCTTATGTACCCCAGTCTTGAATGCGAATCTATTGCCTCCTGAGTGGTCAGCTCGTCGTTAATTGGTTTTTAACCAAAACTTGAGTTGACCAAACAGCATGCCTGGTGTCAATGCACAATCCCGTCCCTTGTGTCCTTAGCACTTTGCTTAGAGCGGGGGTGCAATGACACGTACCATCTAAGATAGGGGCACCCAAACATTTTCCCGCACGAGCAGCCGCGACATGCTCTTTACTCTTGAGGGAGGAAATATAAAACGGACGGGGTAAAAAAGACGAAAGGAATGGCTCACTTTTAAAAAAATATCATCAAAGTTTTCCCTCCACAGTTTGGAGGATGTCTAGAGCCTCGAGGATGCTCTGAGTATTGAAGAAGATTTCGAAAATGGAGTAAGTAAAATACCATCTTTGTAATTATGTATATCTTCTATATAGAAAATATGTAGTTTCAAATTTTTTCAAATAATTTTATATTGCAGGTTAACGAATTAGCAAAATTTGACGGCTCCAGGTGACTTCGTGAAGCGCATACTGTCGGCGCTAATGGACAACGAAATTGCGTTGCAATTTAGTCGACTTAGGAGGAAGGGCAAGAAGAAATTTAACAATCCACATCTGGCCAGGCTTATAATGTGTAATTATCACCCTTATTTCACTGTTGCTAATATTGATTACTATTGAATTTAATATGTTTTATCGAAATTCTTGTTATTTAAGGTGCTGCATGGAAGACAAAGATTTGCGCGTCTAAACAGCAGAGCGAAGAAGCCATTCTAAGTGTGGTTTAGAAGGGCGTCATACAGAAAATCGTCAGTGTCCAAAAAATATTAATTACCAATGATGACGATGATGATGAGGAAGACGGGGAAGAAGTTATTTGTAAGTAGAAGCCAAAATATGGTAGTAATACGTCATTCGCACGACCGATCAGGACTGGTCCTGTGCGATCATCGTAGTAGCATGAATATACCTAGTATGTATGTACTATTTTGATTTCAGATAACAAAAAGGTCTTCAGCCGCCCGGACGAAATGTGTGACGCCATGGTGGCTGTGGGGTTTTAGCGGGTAAAAATCCCACACTACTCTGGCGGGGTTTCTTTTTAAGATTTCTCCACGTTAAAAAAAAGGAAACTCGATTCACCAAACACTTCAAGGCTCTTCAGAGCGATACGAATATTATATAGTACGCCGACTCATCTGTGACCGTTTTAACGCTTTCGGGTGTCTGGAATACACGTGATCCGGCGGGGTCACCGTTTCCTGCAGTAGTGTGGTGCAGCCGAGGTTTTCCGTGAAAACCTAATATTCAATTGGAGGCATTTATATCCTCGTCGCTTTCTCACAAAATTTCATAGTATAAAAAAGGCTACGAATCCATATTCGGGGACTCATTTCAAGTCTAGTACGTTTAGGCGAAAGAGGCTAGCGAGATCGAGTTACATTCTCCTTCGAGTATTCAACTTAACCATACAGTACGTAAATTGCTGTTAGGCATTGTATTTATTAAACACTTTGAGACCCCCACATTTCTCAGTGCGTCAAAACCGAAAGATGGACTTAGGTACCGCGATAATCACACATTAAACAATTGTAAAGGTCGAGCTTATAGAAGATACCTACTTTGTTATTTCTTACTCAGAGTTCTTTTATTGGAATCCAATCATAATCTGAATTTCTACGATGAGATAAACCCACATAGATACATCTTTACTGGTCGAGGTGTATCGCATTATAAAGTTACGAGGCTAAACTAACATTCCTAGTGGCCCCGGGGATACTAGACCCCGGTTCGTCCGCGAACGCCTACCTTCCTAGTGGCTCCGGACATACCAGACCCCGGTTCGTCCACGATAACCACCACCTTATGGCGCAGGGCTCTCCTAGGTTGCTTACGCGTAAGCTCGGGGTTCTCCCAGTCTCGTCCGCGTTGTCAGGGATACCGCGCAACGCTAACTGCGAAGACGCTAGCCGGGCTAGCCCGTCATGGCAGCCTTCGTAGCGTCGCGCGGTCTCCTTGACAACGGAAGGCACGCTGAGCGAAAGAAAGATTGGAAGGGGAAGCAGGCGCGTGAGGGGTCCCTACGCGGAGAGCCCTGTTATAGCGGCTCCCGGGAATACCAGATCCTCGTTCGTCCCCTACTAACAAACTCCAACAAACAATCTCAAATCCTCGGCTTCGCAGCCGCCAATCTTATTCCTCTCAGCCTCGGTTCGTAACGCTCGTAAAGTGACATTTAACGTACTTAATCCTGCTGTGTTTCTGCGGATCGATATATTGACTATCATTTCGCTTTTGTTTTTTAAACGCGAGAAGGAAAGGATATGAATGAAAATATAGTATATGAGACCAACTGACAAACGCGCTTGTAAACCAATTGCCCTTTAATCGCTAGTCCGGGCTGGTGTTTTACGGAATATAAAAATGCTTATAACTGCAAAACTAAGCATTATCAGACACATGCATATACCGACTTTTTTATTACTTTGGTGAGTAGAACCGATCCTGAAGATATGTCCCAGATTTTTATAAACACCCTGCATGTACATCATACTTTATTGCGATACGGTTTACTCGCTCTAATAATATTAACCCTGATAACCATCTGCCTGCAGTCTGCCAGCAGATGGACAGCAGGGTCTGCCAGGAGAGCGCAGGATCTGCCGGCAGCTGCGGCGCAGCCTACGTCCGCATTCGACTACGGTTCTGCCGGCAGATCCTGTCAAGCAGGGTCTGCCGGCAGATGGACGGCAGATCGACGGCAGATCCTGCTGCCCGCCTGACCATCCAACAGCGCCATCTGAAGGCCACAATTGCCAAACAATTCCCTGCGCGTGACGTCACATGGACGTCCATACGCACCAACACATGTATACCGTGATTACTATAGGTGTATCCCTACCCCCAAATAACAAAGCAGATTCTACATTTATTAAATAATTCATTTACTTATATCAAAAAGTTTAATAATACAGGATTGGCGATTTCCATTGTTACAAAATTATATACCCTGATAACCATCTGCCTGCAGTCTGCCAGCAGATGGACAGCAGGGTCTGTCAGGAGAGCGCAGGATCTGCCGGCAGCTGCGGCGCAGCCTACGTCCGCATTCGACTACGGTTCTGGACGGCAGATGGACAGCAGATCGACGGCAGATCCTGCTGCCCGCCTGTGTGGGGAGCGCGGTTGTCCGTCTCCCTCTACTCTGTTTCCCCACCTCCGGTATGTGGAGAGTGGGGGGTTAAGCTTACGGCGTGCTCAGCGTGGCAACGCCAGTGAGCCATCTTGACCAGAGAGACTCTCTAGTCCTGCTCTCACAGAGCGAAATATATATCACGTATTTTGAGTTTAATACGCGTCTTGGATATTATTCAATCCTTTCCAATCATCTTTGAGAACGTCTCGCTGCCGCAGTCCACGAGTCGTGTGGACGCCGTACTGCTGCGAGGCAGGAAAATTTATTGGAATCATTGCTGCCGAGATCCTCTCGACGTGGCGGGTTCCCGGCGGAGCTTTCATCCGCTGACTCGCTGAGTTCGTCGACGACGAGCGACCACGTGGTGTCATTGTGTGGTACACAACGGACCGAGCCGATCATCGTCATCGGGGCTTGTTCGCTGCTGCAGGAGGTTTTCGATTGCTGACTTGCGCGAAGCCAACGACACCGGCGCCTTCCTATTCCTGGGCGGGAATCCAGTCGCCGAGGACATCGACGTCGTCGCTGTTCTACGACGCAGTTTCGCCGTGGTCACGGCGTCGCGGTGCGCAGCGGTTTCCACTGGGGTGGTCGCCGAGCGGCGTCAGTGCAAGGTGTTTGCGTGGTGGCTCGGCCTCTAATTGCGTTTCATAGGGAGTGCCGCCATTTTGTGTTTAGCGCGTGGCGCGAATCGTTCGTGTGGCGTTGGTCGCGAAAGTACCGCCATTTTTTTGAACGTGCGGTGCACTGTCCGTTACGGGACTTTCAGTAGGCAGGCCGATTCACGGCGACCGCGTGACGGCACTGAACGCGATCGGTGCACCACCATCGTGTTCCAATTTTGTTTAAGATTTGCGTTTTAAAGACTTCGTCGCGGGTTTCGCGAGCGCCTCGACTATTATGCCCGATCGAGCTAAGTCGAATACCGTAAGTGAGGTCGAGGTCCAGCTGTGGGAGACACAACAACGTTTGGCCGCTATGGAGGCCGAACGCGACGCCGAGCGCTTGTCCTTGGAGGCCGAACGCGTGTCAAACCGTGTTGATGCCTACCGGGTTCCAAAGATCCCGAGTTTTTTCCGGTCCGATCCGGTACTATGGTTTGTACAAGTCGAGGCGACACTGCGTAATGCGCGAATTAAGGTAGAAAGCACCATGGCGGATGTGGTCCTTGCCGCATTGGACGCCGAGATCGTCGGCAGCGTTAAGGACATTATCTTAGCGTCCCCGCCGTACGCTGACATTTGCCAGCGTATCAAAGCTCGCATAATCGCGACGTTCGCGGAGTCCGCGGAAAGCAACCTGCGCAAGTTGCTTAAGGGGCAGGTGCTGACGGATGGCAAGCCGTCGCTTATGCTGAGTCGTCTCCGCAATCTCAATTAGCGGACAATGTGACGACGCGGTGATTAGATCCATATTTTTAGAACAATTACCGTCGAACCACCGGGCGATCCTCGCCGCAACGGACTCGGAGGATTTGGACCGGTTAGCTGCTGTGGCAGATAAGATAGCCGATAACGCGGGTACCAGTGATGTGCACATTGCGTCCGCGTCTAATGTCTCGTCAGCTTCAAAAGCCTCGTCATCCCCGTCGTTGGAGGACGAGGTTGCGCGCCTTGCGAACTGCGTGGCGGCGTTGTCGAAACAGATGGAACAAATGTCGAGACCATCGTATTCGGGTAGGTCGCGTCCGCGGTCGCGTCCACAGTCACGTTCAGACGGCGCGGGTCGGAAGCGCTCCCAGTCTCGGCACAAATCCGGGCTCTGCTACGCGCATCGGAAATTTCCGAATGACGCAAGATCATGTCGCGAATGGTGTGCGCAGTATGCGATTTGGAAGGAAAAAGCTAAAAGTTCCTTCCTGCTCGGAGGCGTCCAGCGAAGGAATTGATTCACAGAATCGTCTCCACGTACGCGACCGCGTAACGGGTCAATCCTTTCTAATCGACACTGGGGCGGACATATCATTGCTGCCGGCGAATCCGAGGATCGACGTTAAGCCGTCGGGTCGCAAGCTCTTTGCCGCGAATAAGACGCGGATAGATATCTTTGGCGAGTCTCTCCGCGAGCTGGATTTGGGCCTTCGGCGTCCATTCCGCTGGAATTTTTGTATCGCGGCGGTGCCTTACGCGATAATCGGTGCCGATTTATTGAAGCACTTCGGTCTGCTCGTGGATCTGAAGAGACGTAGGCTCGTCGATTCCGTGACGAGGTTGTACACTCTGGCAGTAGCCAGGGTCGTGCCCTTCCAGGCGGTTAGTTCGGTCGTTCCCGGCTCGAGTTTTGCCGAGTTGCTGGCGGAATTTCCGGAGATCTCAGGGTCTTCTCGGGTAGCCCCCCCCCCCCCCCGGTGGGTCGAGACGTTTTGCATTACATTATGACGACAGGACCGCCTGTCGCGCAGCGTCCGCGGCGCTTAACGCCGGAAAAACTCAAGGCAGCCAAGGCTGAATTCAGGGCCTTGGTCGCGGAGGGTATTTGCCGCCCCTCCAGCAGTCCGTGGGCTAGTCCCATTCATTTGGTCTTAAAGAAGGACGGGACATGGAGGGTCTGCGGCGATTATCGCAATTTGAACGTGGTTACCACGCCTGACAGGTACCCGACTCCGCACCTCCACGACTGCACTGTCAATTTGCAGGGCAAAAGTGTCTTCACTTCCCTCGACCTCCATCGGGCATATAATCAGATACCGATGGCACCAGAGGACATAGAGAAGACCGCAGTTTGTACGCCCTTCGGGTTATTTGAATATTGCGTCATGACGTACGGTCTGCGCAACGCGAGCCAGTCATTCCAGCGATATATTATCCGCGCTTTGGGCGATCTGGAGTTCGCGTTTGTTTACATCGACGATATACTGATAGCGTCGTCCTCTCCTGAGGAGCAAGCCGTCCACCTGCGGGAAGTATTCCGTAGGCTGAGGGAGTTCCACCTCCGCCTTAATGTGGACAAATGTGTGTTCGGCGTTTCCGAATTGGAATTTTTAGGCCATACGGTCAATAGCAAGGGAATCCGTCCCACTGCTGGTAAAGTCGCCGCGATTACGCAGTTTCCTCGGCCCACTAACGTTGTGCAGCTTCGCCGATTTCTCGGTATGGCGAACTTTTATCGTCGGAATTTGCCTCACTCTGCAACCACACAGGCGCCCTTAAACGCGTACCTTCGTGACTCGCGCAAGAACGACAAGCGGGAGATCGCGTGGACCGTTGAGGCGGAGAAAGCGTTTGACCAGGTCAAGACCGACCTCGCTAACGCTGCCCTGCTGGTCCATCGTCGTTACGACGCGGACATTCATCTGGTGGCCGACGCGTCGGATTCGGTCATGGGCGCGGTTCTCGAACAATTGTCCCCTTCGCGGGTGTGGGAGCCCTTGGCGTTCTTTCCGAGGAAGTTCACGCCCGCGCAGGTGAATTATAGCACCTATGATAGGGAGCTTACGGCAATTTACGAGGCAGTGAAGTACTTTCGTGCACTCGTGGAGGGTCGGGATTTCGGCATTGTGACGGATCACAAACCACTCGTCTATGCGTTCCTTCAGAAGTCCGATAAGGCGGCTCCGAGGCAGGTGCGCCAGCTGTCGTTTATCGCGCAGTTCTCTACCCGGATCGAGCACGTGGCTGGTGCCGACAATGTGGTCGCGGACGCGCTTTCGCGGGTCGACTCGCTGCGGTTGCCGGTCGAGGTCGAGCTCGTTCAGCTCGCAGAGCAGCAGGAGCGCGATGAGCAGCTGAAGCTGATTCGCAATTCTAAGGACTATCCGTTGCAAATGAAGGCGATTCAGTGGGGTCCGGCCCACACGACGATTTTTTGCGAGGTAACGGGCGAAACAATTCGTCCTTATATCCCGGTGAGCCTGCGGGAGTCGGTCTTCGGGTTGTTTCACCGCCCGGCGCATCCGAGCGCGAGGATCACCGACCGTCTGATCCGCCAACGCTACGTCTGGCCGGATATGCATCGCGACGTCGCGAAGTGGTGCAAGACTTGCACGGACTGTCAGCGGTCCAAAGTATCGCGTCACATCAAGCAGAATCCCGGGCAATTCTTGGCGCCCGACGGGAGATTTGACCACGTTCACATCGACATTGTCGGCCCGCTGCCTGCTCGAGATGGGTTTAGTTACTGTCTGACGATGATCGACAGATTCTCGCGTTGGGTCGAAGCGATTCCCCTGCGAGAGATTTCGGCCCAGGCTGTCGCCGGGGCATTTTTCGAGTCTTGGGTCTCGCGGTATGGTGCCCCGAAAATATTAACAACTGATCAGGGGGCCCAATTTGAGTCGAAACTGTTCTCGGCTCTGCTGACGCTAATTGGTTGCGAGCGCATTCGCACCACAGCATATCATCCCGCGTCAAACGGGCTGATTGAACGCTGGCACCGCGTTTTCAAGGCCGCGATTATGTGCCATTCGGACACAAACTGGCCTCGCACCCTGTCAACGATCCTTCTAGGACTTAGGTCGCATGTGCGACCCGACACGGGGGCGTCCCCTGCCGAATTCCTGTTTGGGACGACTTTGAGACTGCCCGGGGAGTTCTTTCTTCCGGACGATTTTGTGCCGGATCCCAATATTTTTATTAACGAGTTCAGGGAATACATGCGCCTGGTACGACCGGTACCAGTAGCGCATAAATATAAAAAGCGTGCCTTCGTTTTTAAGGAACTGCATTCATGTTCCCATGTATTTTTGCGGAACATGGTGAAGAAGGCCCTCGAACGGCCTTATACCGGACCGCATAAAGTGCTTCAGCGCGTGTCCGATCGTATTTTTAAAATCGAGGTAAACGGTGCGGCCAAGAGTGTGTCCGTCGAGCTGCTCAAACCAGCACATCTGGTGTCTGACAGCCTCGTTGACCCCGCATCGCCCGATGACGGGAGTGTCGCTGGCCCGTCTGGTACCGTGGGTACTGCGCCCGTTCTAAAAACGTACGAGCGCAAGAGGGTTACTTTTGCAACCGGCACCAAAAATACAGGAAAATGAAACCTATTGCCGAGACTGATTAAGGTTAGCGCGCGAATTATACATATCCTGCGTTTGGGATAAGTGCATTGCGTGAAGTCTTTAATTTTTTATTGCACCATTAGTGTTAGCACGCGAAGTATTATATTTTATTTTCATTTTTTGTACAGTTCCTGCGCGCATAAATTAGTGATTATGTACGAAACTATGTGATTTAGCCCTAAGCCTCGAACGCGTGTAAATGTAAATGTAACGGGTTCCTTAACGGGCTGTGAAGCGTGTGCAATGTGCGCGCGCGAGCGTGCACTATACTGTGCAATGCGCGGGATCAAGAAAATTGGTGTCATATTCTGGCAACGTACTCCGCACCAAATTGACAATTGTACCTCATATTCTTGGGGGGGAGTGCTGTGGGGAGCGCGGTTGTCCGTCTCCCTCTACTCTGTTTCCCCACCTCCGGTATGTGGAGAGTGGGGGGTTAAGCTTACGGCGTGCTCAGCGTGGCAACGCCAGTCAGCCATCTTGACCAGAGAGACTCTCTAGTCCTGCTCTCACAGAGCGAAATATATATCACGTATTTTGAGTTTAATACGCGTCTTGGATATTATTCAATCCTTTCACGTCCTTTCTTCCGTTGGGGTAAATGGCTAAGTATCCAGCCCAACGGTGTTTGGTGTAAGCCAACACCTGACCATCCAACAGCGCCATCTGAAGGCCACAATTGCCAAACAATTCCCTGCGCGTGACGTCACATGGAAGTCCATACGCACCAACACATGTATACCGTGATTACTATAGGTGTATCCCTACCCCCAAATAACAAAGCAGATTCTACATTTATTAAATAATTCATTTACTTATATCAAAAAGTTTAATAATACAGGATTGGCGATTACAATTGTTACAAAATTATACAGATAGCGCATATAAATTCGAAGAAGAACATTCTATATTTACATTAATAAATCTATATACAATACGTCCCGTAACCAGTGGTACCTACTAGATGCGATGTCAGAAAATTTCCTGTATTTTAGACTTCTTTTTTCTGTAGAATCACCATATTCCGTATTGTGTTAGCGCTGAAAACAAATAGAACATTAGTACAAAATTAAACGTAACGTATGAATAAACAGGATACATGCGATACTTATTTCAGCTCCATCTCCGCACAGCACACACCCTAGGCGATCATGCATGCTCCTGCGAACAGTAACATTTATAAGAAAATATGTATTAAATTATTATCTACTAAACAAGAAGCTAAACATTCGCACTTCGCGCATAACCCTACTTGTCTGTCTTGCAAATAATGTGAATCCCGATTGCCGCGACGTAGATAATTAGAAATTATTCAATTCCATAATTACGTTTGCCTTCTGGATACGTCGAGATGAATTGTCTGGATGTGATGTATGAAATTACTTGGAATATTATTCGAGTGTACGTCTTCAAGCACAACGGGTGCCACTTTAAACGGTACTGAACGGTACAATGAGCTACGCTCGGATTGGCTGCGTCATACTGCCGAAATTCGTGATTGGTCAAGACTCTACGTCCAGTTTGCGTTCGTTTTCGAGGTCTGAGGTGGCAGTCAGTGCCGGAAAAAGCGAAGAATATTCCAAGTAATTTCATCCATCAATATCCTAACAATTCATCTCCACGTATCCAGAAGGCAAACGTAATTATGGAATTGAATAATTTCTAATTATCTACGTCGCGGAAATTGGGATTCACATTATTTGCAAGACAGACAAGTAGGGTTATCCGCGAAGTGCGAATGTTTAGCGTCTTGTTTAGTAGATAATAATTTAATACATATTTTCTTATAAATGTTAATGTTCGCAGGAGCATGCATGATCGCCTAGGGTGTGTGCTGTGCGGAGATGGAGCTGAAGTAAGTATCGCATGTATCCTGGTTATTCATACGTTACGTTTAATTTTGTACTAATGTTCTATTTGTTTTCAGCGCTAACACAATACGGAATATGGTGATTCTACAGAAAAAAGAAGTCTAAAATACAGGAAATTTTCTGACATCGCACCTAGTAGGTACCACTGGTTACGGGACGTATTGTATATAGATTTATAAATGTAAATATTGAATGTTCTTCTTCGAATTTATATGCGCTACCTGTATAATTTTGTAACTATTGTAATCGCCAATCCTGTATTATTAAACATAGAATAAATACTTTTTGAAATAAGTAAATGAATTATTTAATAAATGTAGAATCTGCTTTGTTATTTGGGGGTAGGGATACACCTATAGCAATCACGGTATACATGTGTTGGTGCGTAGGGATGTCCATGGACGTCACGCGCAGGGAATTGTTTGGCAATTGTGGCCTTCAGATGGCGCTGTTGGATGGTCAGGCGTAGTGATCCTCTAGGTAGTGATACGCAGATGTGGCCGCCGTTTTTTACTGGTCGACACCATTAGTGACCGAAACCGGAAGTAGAGAGAGCAAGTAAACAAGTAGAGAAAGAAAGAGATACTGCTCGCATGTAATTGGTACGTGCCTAGCCCCACCACCGTTTATCTGCGTAATTTTTCCTATTGGGCGAAGCAATAACATCTACCAATTGGAGCAAACTTCATTTAATGCTGTCATTTTTGAACGTGCAAACTATTGCTAACGCTAACCTTTGTATTACATTATTAAATTCTTTATCATATTTTCACGATTGATTTATAAATATATTTTTTAGGAAAAAATTACTGATTAAGGTATGTGAGAAACTGTATTATACATAGATTTGATTTTTTCCAGAAATCTTTCCTATATTCTGCTCTCCTCAGTTAAAATATCCTATCTAGCATTTTTTTCATTTTTCAAGCTATGTTGAAATATTTGAAGTTCCACACGTCTTTTAATAATAATAATAATAAATTATTTTTTTATTCTTTTAGTCTTTATTCTTTTATAATATTCGATACAACGTAGTGGAGTTAGAAACGCAATGTACAGAAAGGGCGAGGCTCAGTGTCGCTGTTATTATGCCTGACCCGAAATTTACCTTTTTAGTCTTTTACTTTTTAAGTAAAGTTAGAAAACCCTACGTGCTCCGTAGAGATCTAGAAACAGTCTAATTTATTTAACGTAACATGTTTTAATTTGTATGAAGAACGGCAGAAGGAAATAGTACAACTTCAGTTTTCTCGATTATTTCAAAATGTGCCCGCCAATTTGCGACTTCAGCTTTAGGCCAAAATGGTGGACACATCTGCGTATCACTACCTAGAGGATCACTAGTCAGGCGGGCAGCAGGATCTGCCGTCCATCTGCCGTCCATCTGCCGGCAGACCCTGCTTGGCAGGATCTGCCGGTAGAACCGTAGTCGAATGCGGACGTAGGCTGCGCCGCAGCTGCCGGCAGATCCTGCCGTCAAACCTGGTTATCAGGGAATACAGTTCAAATCACCAGAAAGTTGAAGTTAGATAAAATAAACATACACCTTCAATATATCTTTATTACTACCAGTATCGTTATAACATAATGTCACAAATCATTATATATGTAGTTCTGTATTAATTTATTAAATAACATTAGATTTCGGCATTCTTAATTACATCTATAATGGCGCTAATCCAAGTAGCGGCTCCATATGCCCCAGCATCTACATTTTGTAAATATTGAGTTTGTTTTACGTAGCTAGCTCGACCGACTCTGCAACAGAATAATAATATATGATAAGGTGAACATGAACAAATATCCAATAATCGATAGAATTAGAAAAACATATTATGTGTCATGGTTATAGCTTATTCCCAATTATTAGTCAATGTACTCTGTACGGGGTGTCACTTAACATTAGTATGAAAAATATTGTAGTTGCTTTTAACAATACGAGAAAATGTTTTTATAAGACGTTATTATTCATTTCAAAAAGGCAAAACATTGCAGCGACTTTTTTCAAGATTGACTTTTTATTTAAATGGGAGGACCTCCAGTCGTTACTGTCATATAGTAGCTAATAACAGACAAATTCAATCATGTATATAGTCTAAGAGCTGGGGGCATAGGGGTCAACGTGACTCAATGCAGTTACAGTGCTTATTTAAAAATGTTGGATTAGTGTTGCCGAATACGAAATCGCCGATCTGCCGCACCAGCCCGGGGAACTAACGCGTGGGTGGACTGACCAACAGGTAAAATTTCTAGCACTATAACGCGTCATTATTGCAGTTCTGAAGTTTCATATACATATTGTTTACGCATTTAATGAAGGATATGCAAAATGGCAGACCTCCAAGTGGAGAATAAGACCTTGGCAGACGTCGATGAAAAGCGCGATACGTGGCTTGCGCGCTATATGCAAGGGAGAAGTATACATCTGTTTCTCCCTTGCACTAGTGGGACTGCCGCCGGCCGTATGTTGGAACGGCAGCCGTACGGCAGCCTTTACGTCGCTGACGCACACATTAGCGCCACTCCTGTAGGTGTTCCCCCTCCACTAAATAAGTGATCGTCCATAATGTTGTCTGGCAACCTACGAGGAATTACCCCGTCGTAGTGGAATACGACGTATTGTTGCCAGGAATACCGTAGTAGAGGGGAAACACCTACCTTGGCGTCGATTGGTTTGACGTCACAGCGCCAGCACGCGCATGCGTAGCGCTTTCCCCTTCCAATACGCGTATGTTTCCCCTCCACTACGGTAGGGGTATTCCTGGCAACACTGCTTGTGGCCGCACGGCGAACTATGATCTGCCCAACCGTGTTACCGCAAATTGTAGTTTGTCTCCGTGAGTAGTCCGGTTACTTTCAACTACATATGTAGCCCCCTTTCTTGTTGGAAAGATGGGAACAATGGCGACATACATCTCTTAAGCTGGATGATCCATGGATCACGGTTCCTTCTCGTGCAATGCGCGTCTCGCTCTATGTACCTTATATATCTTAAGTTCTTCTGATGTTCTTTTGTTCAACCGAGCATCCTGCATGATAGAAGGATCTCGAGCGCGTCTCTTGTCAATTGTAATTAAGAATAAAACCTTTATCGTTCAGTACAACACCATAGTGCGGTCAAACCTCTTTGCCTGTCCCAACCGGTTTTGCCAATATTTCCGAATACATATGTCGCGTCGGCGAAGTGTTAAAATGCGTTACAATACTTTCCAGCTGTTACCCACCTCCCTGTATAGTTATACAGATATATGGTTTTATATTTACTTGGGTTTCATAGTTTTTGTAGCTTCGCATGCCTGCCAAGCTGCTGCTTTTACAGCAGAGCAAATTTCAAGGAATTCCTTATGCAAAATATTTTCATATGTTTCGCAGACTGCATTGATCACGTCAATCTAGGAAAATAGAAAATATTATAAATAAACACAGAGTTCCCAAGTCATTTGAAGTCATTGAAGTCAAAAAACTTATGTAAACTTATTCGTAATTTAGTTCCTTACTACACACATCCCAGCAAACACCACCTCCTTTTACATCATTTTAGATATCTACTTGCTTCAACTAATCTTACAAGTAACTTGAAGGCAACTGACACTACTGAACACATACTTGCATTCAAGCAACTTGAAGTTAAGTAACTTGACTAATGAGAACGAGGCTTAAGCGTCTGCAGCTCGACCACGATGCGATCCCGGTCGCTATATGGAACGAAAAACACGGGCGTTGCAGGCCCTATCTGTTCGCTGCTCTCAGCTTAGATCTGTGAGAAACGTGCGAATCCGATCGGCGTCCCGGGTACTAATTACCGCTGATTTCGTGACGGAAGCACGGCTCGGGTTCGGCGCCGCCCAGCAACGTTACCAGAAGTAGGGGGCTCGTGTCGTCACGGGTAGCTGTAGATATAACCGACGTTACAGTGAGCTATAAGGTGTGCACAAGTCGTATTAGTCTATATATGAAGCTTTCCGTAACGTCGGCTATATCTATAGCTACCCGTGATGATACGAGCTCTCTACTACCGGAAACGCTGCCGCCTGGTGGCCGCCCGAGAATCGGTCCAATTCGAGACGCTTCGTCATACTGTTTTGCTTTGTTCCCATTCTTGAAACTTTCTTCGCTACCAGATTTTTTTTAGTGATACACTACTATTCACTACTTGTTACCACAACGAGCGATGTGCGTGGACTGTCACTTTTTGATGTTAAAAAAATTCATGGTCATGGGACCATTTGCCACGAGACCCATCTCCACACCCAACAGTACCCAACACCTCTCGCGGAACTAATGTATTGGGAAACCAAGAATTTCGATACGCCAACTAGTGACAAAAAATTGAACTACTCAGAGTAGGCTGAAATCCGTCGAAGTCCATATGATTATCAGTGTTTATATAGACATGTTGTGAAGAACGAGTGTTTTTAAATTTTTTGGAACACTAAATTTTTACTTATTCGATTAATAAATACTTATTCGGAATGTTTGGTGGGATCCAGCCTACTGTCAATAGTTTGCCAACTTACCACCGCAGCGCTGAAATCTAAGCCACGCTTCCACTTGGTTTCCCAATAGGGTACAAAGAAATTATTTGTCGTGGCTTTCAGGCGTGAATTTACACCTCTGGATCGGTGGACATTTGTTAAGAAAGTCTGTTCGCAAAGTTGTTTATAACATTGAAAATTAATGTGAAGTTTTTCTTTTGCATCGCCACAAAAGTGCATTTCTATCGATCCTGTTGTTCTCCTACTGATAATATGTATAATAAAACATGAAAAAGATTATACCATAGATCTGTCTCCTGGATTGGCTTTCCCATATTTCATTAAGCAGTGTAAACCACTACGTAGTGCTCGAGCCCATATAGTTAACCAAAATTCTCCTTGTTGGGCTAATATTAATTCTGCAGCGGCACTCGTGAAAAATAAACAATACAATGCTCCCGATGTTCCACCCATTTGTTCCTCAGCTGTATGTGCCAATTTAGAAAGTACCGACGAAGGATGTGAGAAATAATAGTTATTTATGTTTTGTAAAATATCTGAAAGTTGGAATTCATTAACTTTTTTAAAATTTTACAAAATAAAAATTAATGTAGCCTAACTGGTATGACAATAACAGAGAAATTTCTTCTTTCTTATTGTTCATAGTGATTATTGAGGTTGGGGGTTTTTCAAGAGGAATTCTACATGTAGAATAATAAAAAGACGCTTAATTTTCTAGTAAGCTGATTGATCGAAAGAGTTCACTCACTGTTGTATACTTTTGGTGCCCAATAATTATTTTATTTGATTTTTAAGAAGAATCAATTTAGAACGTTGGAACGCCTGGAACTTTCTACCCACTTTTAGAAGTTTAATACTTTGAACAGCGTCGGTGTGTTTTGATGCCGAAAAAAATCAACTCTGAGCACGGGCTCGGCGTGTCTTTTCGTGAATATTTTCTGGAAAGCATCGAAAATATTATCCGGGAGTCTCCAAATATTTACTTTGAAAATAACCCGAACTCGGAAGTCGATTTATACTTCAGCAACTCATAATCAGCTACTCTTGTGGCAGTGGAGCCTGAGATGAATTATCTACTAATGAAAATATTGATTTTGTTAGAAATGTGACTTTCGGTTGCTATTCGGCGAGTTACGCGCGACACCCCGAGTGGGATATTAGGAGGATGTAAAAGAGGTCGCAGGAGAAGAGTACGGAGGACGTACAAATGGCAGTTTTCAGATGAATTATCGAGAGCTCGACTGCTGCAAAGTACAAACCGAACTCCGAGCTCCGTTTGTTTTCAAAGCCAGCGTTTGGGGAATCTCGGGCAATACTATTAATGTTTTCCTGTGCCAGGAAATGGAAGTTCTACGTCGTGAAACCAACCGACACCGCTCAAAATATTAAAAATGAAGGCGTACCTTCAAAGAGTGATTAGTTTAGCAGAATATAAAGTAGGTGATTAGAATGTATATTCCAGAACCAAACATAAATAGGATTAACAATTAGAATTATTAGGTATGTTGAAAATTGTTTAGAAAGCTAGTAATTTCTAGACACTGTAAATGAAAATAGGAGAAACGAAAAATGCATAAATGCATCTTATATTAAGGGACTATATTTATGTTTACACATACCATTAGCAAGTCTAGTAAGTGTCGAACCACAATCACCGTCGCCACAACCTCTGTCGAGGTCATTAATAAAACTTTCTTTTTCGATTATACTTTCGCAAGCACTTTTTAGACACTGTTTCAATATGTTTTGGTATTGGACATCAATCTTTAATCCAGCAAGTTCTATACTTTGTGTCACTTGACGAAGACATTCAGAAATGCTCTGTACGCCCTGTATGCTCTGTACAGTTTTTGAAGGAATACTGTACGCACAACCTGGCCATCGTGGAGCATTGGTAGGTTCATCCAAACAACTGATGAAAGTATCCTTATAAGATTCGGGTAATTTCAAAAGCGTGATATGTATGCCGGCGCTATTCAAGGACGTCATCAAAACTCCTGAATATATACGCACAGGATGTATATTCATATTCTCTGTATTAACAAAAAGTTATGAAGGATTATAATTCCATAAGTTTATAATATCATGCGCGTACGGGTAAACAATCTACGAGGGGTCAGCCAAAATAATATCAACTTTGTACTTTTATTTCTACTATTCTTCCACGTGGATTGTTTGCCCAGAAAATGTTTTTGACGCGCAAAAGCGCGAGTCGCAACCGCATTAAGTACCTTATCTTTTCTACACAGTAATTGAGACCTCTATGCTACCATATTACAAAAGGGCATCACAATTAAATAGTTATACATAGCTTGAGTCAGTTTCGTGAATCACGCCATGATTTACAATTTAGCATTTATATTTTGTCATTGCAACTTACTAAGCTGATGTACCAAATCATGAACGACAATTCCTTGCTCAAGTTGACTCAACGCTCCAAAATTGTTAATAATTGCTGCAACTTCATCTCCACTATGCAAAGATAATGAGTCACAAATAGGTTTCAACATAAACGAAACCACTTCATTCGATGATTTTAATTTAATTTTCTCATAACCAGCTTCACCATGAATCCCCATTCCACATTCTATCTCGTCCTCTGCAAGCTCGAACATCGTTGGCTGCCCTAAAACATATGGTATGCAGCATATATTAATATTACATTTATCCATAAAATTATGTACATTCCACATAATAATTGCATATAGTACAATCTACTTTGCCATTCTCTTTCACTCATTTCACTTATACTTAATTCCTCACTATTTTCATATAAACCAGATTATAAACTCATATAGTCCAAACTCTATAGTGCGAGTGACTATAGTGAATGCATCCTTAGAAAAACCTTGTCCGCGCAGGGATGATTCTGAGGAGGCGCTGATTGGTCCGGCTCCCCGCTTAACCGCCTACGTTTTTCTCCGTCTTACCGCCTGTTACCTCTCTGTCAACCGTTCCGCAACCTGCAGTGTTTACATTGACATCGGTCCCGTCCCGACCTTGGACGGGCAGGGAAACCGGCAGATAAAGCGCTACGAGCAGGGGCTGCGCAGATCGGTCGCAAAACGGTATGGGCGTCAGGGTTTTTCTTAGGATGGATTCAGTATAGAGCTAGCAGGAACCGCCGTATGTTGCCACGGACGAGATATCTTCGAGATATCTAGGATATTATGTCGCGCGATAACTCGTCCGTGGCATCGTACGAACAATATTGTGTCGCGATATATGTACATATGTATGTGTATGTGTGGACACCTGATTGGACCAAAGTCCCGTACAGGAAACCAGAAACATGCATCCTGCCTTTACCTGAAACTCTTGTTTCGGCTACTGCAGTCTCCGAACAGTGCCACACAATGTAAATAAACACGCTTAATGAAAGTTTGTTATGGCCGCGATGCACCTTTCTTTACGCACCACCTACTGCAGCGAGGGCCAGTTGGGCCATTAAGGAGCCCGACTTCCATGGTGTTTTCCAGGAATAGGGACAACTGTAAGAGTGTAAGTAGTAGTGTGCGGTGCAGGCTCGTACCCATAAGCTGAAATAACTGGCCCTCTTGGGTACCCTCGTCGCAGTGAACACTGGGGCTCCCCAGAATCCCAGTTATTCAAACCTATCCTACGGGTATGAGCCTGCACCGCACACTACTATAGTTTTCCCTATCCGTTGCACGCCAACGTTGCCGTTGGCTTTCGAGCTCCCCTTCTGCACGGCTCTGGCTCACAGGCTTGCCGCTAGTGAGTTCGCGTCCTTAGGCCCAGTTACGCACTGCACTTACCAGGTCATCGATGACCACGAGGTACACAGACATATATGAGTTCGTACGCACGGAGCTGCGGCGAACAACAAAGGTTTCTGTTCTCTTGTCGACCAAGTCGCCGGCAACTAGTCGACAGTGCGTAACCGGCCTTAGTCGTAAACCAGCAGACGGGCAACCGGTCTGGCTGGAACACCCGACCGGGGTGTGAGCCATGCGCACTTCAAGTTAGCCCACCCCAGCATGGTCTCCCATGTGGCATGACCGGGACGAGATTATGTTTTCCAGCCAGGAGATTCTAAAACCAAGCTTCCTGATATCCTTGCAGCACTGTAACCTCGACGGACCGCCGAAGTAACACCGCGAGACGGTGAAGCCGCCACCGTGACAGTAATATCGCCGTCGCCGCCATGACACCACCGCGGAGTGGATCGTACTACTATAATAAGCGTACGTTAAGCGTAGGATAATCTTTGTAAACACCAGGGAACAATGAGCGGTTTGTAAACTTAGCTACAAACTGCTCATTTGTCGAACCTTGCGGTATCGACTGACAATGAATCGGCACCTCACTCCTCTCACCGGGACCCCGCCGGAAATATGGACACAACGTCATTATCAATGTCGGCCTATTATTCTCATGTAGAAATGACAGACACGCAGTTTTTGTATGATCTTACCAATGACAATACTTCCACAACTCATCGTCTACATAGAAAATTACCAATCACACTAATCCGGTTCCTACACTTACCGTGAATATGAAAGGATTGAATTTAGAACCTATATTCGATAAGAATTTTGTACTACGCTAGTTGGGTCCTATAAGTCCGTAAAGTCTTGGACCCCTTTCTTTAACACGCGGTATATACTGTTACGCATAAGATTCTCGCAACTTTAGTCTTAAAAAGATAATATTTCAATACTAACCAGGTATAGCACATGCAGTTAATCCAACTGCATAAGTGGCCATATTTTTTACAACATTCTGCGCAATTGTATGAATTTCTTCAAGTGGCAGTCCTCTTTCAGCAAGCGCCCCAGTTATTTTAATAACGAACAATATTCCTGGTAGTCCACGTTTACCAGCAACACCTTGCTCACCGCTCGGTATACTGCAATCTTCGTCTACAATTAATTCTGTAATCTAAAATGTTAAATTTACATCATGTAATCAAACTACACTCACACATATTTTACAAAGAGTATTAATGGTGTCACGTCGTGGGTGGCAGAGTAGTGAAGAACACCGGAAGGTTTAGGCACGAAAGCAAGTTTCGAAGCACTGGGGAAGCTGGGAGGTTTAGGCTCGGAAGCGTGTTTCGTGGCACTGGGAAAGCTGGCAAATTTAAACAAAAATCGCGCACCATGGTGACAATTAATGCAAGAAATAATACAAGTGTACACTATTAAGGCGTGCGCTTAAGACTTACGATTTTCTGAAATAGCTGAGATACAGGGGTAAGTCATCCATTAAAATAATGATGCTTAATAGTTCAATGGTACGATACGCGAATAGGATTTAGCTCGTGCAATGAGATAAGAAGCTGCACGTAATATTACCGCGAAATACGGCTAGGCATATGACCATATAGGAACTAAGCAAAAGTAAGACTTGTCAACAGGATAAGAAGTGCCGGCGTTCCTGAAATGAAATCAGCTGTTTCAGTGCACTGACGAGTCGCAATACAACTGAAGCGTTTTATTTACTTGAACGCACATGAATTAACACATGCATACATAGATAAGCATGGATATACAGAGGTCCGCTACAGGAAGGGCGATATTAAAAAATTGTATTCTATATTTTTGTCTTATTTTGACCTGTAGAATCCCCTCCTAAAAGGTTTACCACCTGCAGCGAAACACCCTGTACGTAGTGGCTGGAAAACGTACAGCGAGATCATCAATAATTTAAGTATTGAGCGGCGGCACTAACAGAGGCTTCGGATGATTATCGTCCCATATTTCTGTCAATTCATTTGTGTCGACGCTCGAAACATGTTTAGCTTAACGCTTCACCAATTTTATGACACCGTTGTACCTCTTCCAGCTACTGTACCCGAGATTTTGTCTTCGGACGTGTTGTGTCTTCGGACCTTCGTTAAGTCTCACAGCTTCGATGGTTTAATTACAGAGTATTGACAGGTGAGTGTGTGATTTGTGCCGTAAATTCGTTCCGTATTTACACGACTTTGTCAGTTTTCGGGGCATCGTTCGGTGGAATGCTGAGACCACTGGTCAGCAACTTCCCTTCACGGAATGTGTTACAGTTTGATGCGAAAAATGTTAGTCGCTGCGTACCACTTTTATTTCCATTTACTTTAGATCTTATCTTCTACTTTTACCTTTAAACCTGCTTGTTTCGCTTTTTCAACTGCAATCCCAAAATTAAGGCAGTCTCCAGTATAATTCGGAATTACCATTAAGATGCCAGCTGAAAATATACAGTACATATATTAAGCCAGTGATTTCCAACCGATGGGTCAAGGCTTTTGGGTGGGTCGCCAGTTTTTTTTTTTTTTTTTTTTTTTTTTTAATATTATTAAGTTATAATTATAATCTGAAATACCTATTTTTTATGTGTTTTCTATACCTTATTAAATTTATCTTACCTTATGTGGGGGAGGGTTGCAAGTTATTTGAGTATTATAAGAGGGGGTCGCGACTCGAAACAGGTTTGGGTAATACTGTTGGGAAACTCTGTTGTAAATAAATCATAATGCCTAATGAAAAGACTCCGAAACGCAAAAATATTTATATAAAACGACGCCAAAGCCGCGCACAAGGTGGAAATCCCTCGGTGTAGAAAAACGCCATTGCCAATGAAAGTTAATGTTTTGATAGCACTGTCATTCGTTGCCAGTTGTGAGGGGATAGTTTGCAGTAATATACAGGTGCAAATATTGAGTTAATTGAGACAAGGGGTTCTTTGTAATAATTATACTTTGGTGTAATTATTAAATATATTACATAAATTATCTAACAATCTAAGGTAAATGTCCCAATACCTGGACATTTAAGGTACGGCGTACACACATTTGAGAATCTTTCAGTTATACAAATCGATTTATATAAAAACGATTTTGCAATTACATGGGGCATCGTGTGTACTTTATCATTAAAAAAAAACACATATTGTAGGAGTGAATAATTTTGTGAAATATTGAAAATTCATAGACCTTACAATGGCCCAATACTTGGACAGCTTAACTAGTATGTCCCGGCGTCCCGATTTTACTGTCCCATTTCATGGACACATAATGAAACATCAGCAATTTGGATGTTTTCTAGAGAAATTAAATAAAAAAACAACACAATAGTTTTTTCTTTTTGCATATTTCTTCGGTATAAGTAATTTATTCAAATCAGTAAACAAACTTGAGTAAAAAGAATCTGTTATTGAATGACTAATTTTAAGGTTATGTGTATTCGTGTGTAGCATCGACTGCTTAGCAAATCAGATAAATCCAATACTAAAATGCTGTAAACCGGACAGTTCAAGAGAATAAATTGTTTTTTACGAAAGTGTTACAAATATACCAAATATATATATATATGAATATATTTTACTAAATATTTGAATAATTGAATAAAATAGTTCTTTTTGGATAAAGGGAATATTAAATGTACTAATCAGTATTATTTGCACCAGTGTCCAGCTACTGGGACGTGTCCACGTATTGGGTCTTTTACCTTATACAGATTTAGAAATATGAATGTCTATGGTAAAAAATTCAATGCGATTTGATAACAAAATTTTCAGTTATCACTGCGATATATTGGCAAGTAAAAGTAAAATGTAATAAATTGTCAAAAGTACGTGGACGAGAGAATATTCGAAGGTGGGATCAAAATTTTTAATAATTTTTATTTCATTTAAAAACATGTTACTCAATGTTAAGTGATTATAATTACCTTTACTATGTAGGGAAACACGATCAATTGCGTAGCTAATACTTTGCGATGTTGGCGCAGAAAATATACATCCCGATATAGCTGCAGTCAACATGCCATTTCCCACGAAGCCTGAAAGTATATGAAATGTAACAACATTATACGCCAAAGTTGTGCATTAGCTAATTAAAAAAAAATATTGAAATAATATTTATTCATTATTTCAGGCTCAAATAATCCATGTTATTCTTATTCGACGAGCAACGGATGAATAGATTTATTCGATCAGAATATATTCGACGAATAAAGATACTTTTTAGAGTGAGTTTACGTTGGAGCCGCGATAAACGATCAGAGCGAAGCGTAGAAATACATATTTTACATTGAAGCAGCGAGCAGAGGTACGTTTACTAAGAGATGACCAACGATCCAAGCGTCCGATCGACGCTCTTATAGTTTCTGTCGCAGCTCCAACGTAAACTTACTCTTATTCGTGAAGCGTTTCAACTTCAGCGTCGAATAAAGCTTTCATCTGCATCTGTATCTTTATTCCAGTGTTTCTCAAAGTTTCTCAGGCCATCTTAGTTTTATCAAATTGTTCCAACCGCCCCTTGTCATATACAGGGTGTCGCATTTTAATCTACTCACGCAGTTATCTCCTAACGTTTACAATCGCATTGCCGTAACGCAACATTGTGTGTTACGACAGTTACGAATATTCCGAGCATTCTAAATTTGCAGTCCGTCGAATATTCTTGATATAATTGACCTAAAAAATATTGGCTGTACTTCCGAATGGCCCCAGTGGCCGATCGACACGAGGATTGAGGAGTTAGGTGGGGAGCGTGTGTAGACCCTAAATCTAAAATTGTAGCTTTGGGAATTTATTAGTTTCCGAAATATTAATAAAAAATTGTTAATTTTTTTGGAAATTTTTTTGGACGTTGGTGCAGGCCTCCCTACTTTGAGAGCCCTTCCGTCCCCCTATTTTTTATTTTTGAAATTTTGTAACCTCGGTCTCGTTTTTGGCATCGCCGGAATCACATCAGTCCGCTGCCGTGATTTGCGCGCACGCGTGCGGACGCGCGCCCTCCGCACTGGTCTAGCCCCAGACCGCGGGGTTCACGTGGTAGGGGCCTGAGGCGCTGCAAGCAGCTTGGTCGCCGTGGGGGCCAAGACGCGCGGCGGGAGAAAGAGGGCGTTGCTTCTGAAACTCGGCCGAAAAGATCACTTAATTCCCAAGCCTGCTCTAACAAGGAGAGTATTTTAGGTGTCCGCCTCCGATCATTTTGATTTTTGGATATGTTATAGAGGACCGAAAAATAAGAAATACGTTGTGATGTCCCACTATTTTTCGCGCGGTATCATAACACCATTCCTTGCAAATCAATCAACATAACTTCATCAAAAACCCTCATACTTAAGCCTTACCCCTTCTTCAAACCCAACTGACCGTTTGGACGATGCACCTTGGCGGTCCCCATCTCGAAAACGGTCAATCCAGAAATAATCACTGATCGCCTTGACGATGTACCTTAACGGTCCCCATCTCAAGATGGTCAACGACGACCTCCAAATCCCCTCTTCGACTTACGTGGCATGACCACTTTCCTCCAAATCTACTTTAAACAAATCCCTCGTCCTTAAAACCCTCTCTTAAATCGAGACTACGTCTCACGCCCTCTCTATGACCAAAGAAGTCACTACCCCGTTTACCCCTTTCCGATACGACCTCCTAAACTCCACCAAATGGGTTGAGTATTCCGCTTCAAAGCCCCATGTAAAAACCCCAGAAATGTTACTGCGACACAAATTTACAAACGTGATCAACACGTGATCATTACTGCGACGCAGATTTGGCGTACGTGCCATGGAACACACCGCACATACCCTTCACCCATTACCAGTACAAGACAAGGCCACATAAAACCCCTAAACACCGACTCTATTAATAAGTAATTGCGACGCATCTTCAAAGATCAGTCAAGGTGCATACCGCGCACACTCTTCACCCCTAACAATCCCGATAATAGTATAAATACAAGGCCCAAAACGGTCAGAGCTCTCTTCTACGGAAACTTTCTCAAGAAGTATCTCGTTTCGATAGACCATTATTATTCTTATAAAGTGTTCAAAGTGTTAAACTCAGTGTTCAACGGCCTACAATTCTACGCCAACTACTGTAAGCGATTAATATTAACTATTATATTACTGCATATCATCCTCATCTACACTACATTGTGTTGCAAGCGCTAATCGCATTCCATAGCAATACATATTACTTTATATTATTACTTTACTAATTCTTATTGCTTATTATTATTATTATTGCTAATTCTTAGCCTATTATATTATTACCATTGCTAATTATTATATACCTCATGTTCATACATATAAATTGCTATTGATTATTGTTTATATAAATGTCTCAGTGCTGATGCTAACGTCAAACGCATCAATATATATATATACTTACCAAGTGCTTTAAAAATAAACAATCGCTCTTGTTTCTAAAATAACGTTTCAAATCATTGTAAAGATCCTCCAGCTACGAAAGCCACCAGACCAAAACAAATCGGTGCAACAGCTGATTTCGGCTCGCGATACCCAAGCATAGAGTTTCTTATAGTGTTTACTCGGCGTACTTTTACATAGGCTGCGTACAGCCATATGTCTAGACATATTTCTCGGATATATTCCTTCTAGTTAAGTGCAACGTTAAAATCCACCAAAAGAAAAACAAAGTGCTCTAACGGGTGTCATTACCGGAGGGATTACAGTCCAAACCTTCCCTGGTCGTTCGGAGCTACGAATCTGGCATTCGCGCCCGAAAACCCTCATTACCTCGGAGCTACGAATCTGGCATTCGCGTCTGAATCCTACACACCTTAGGGCTACGAATCACGTATTCCCGCCTGAATCCTTCTTACCTCGGAGCTACGAATCTGGCATTCGCGCCCGAAAATCCTCCTTACCTCGGAGCTACGAATCTGGCATTCGCGCCCGAAAATCCTCCTTACCCCGGAGCTACGAATCTGGCATTCGCGCCCGAAAATCCTCCTTACCCCGGAGCTACGAATTTGACATTCGCGCCCGAAAATCCTCCTTACCCCGGAGCTACGAATCTGGCATTCGCGCCCGAAAATCCTTCTTACCCCGGAGCTACGAATCTGGCATTCGCGCTAGGGATTGCAATACCGGTAACCCGGTTTACCGGTTTCCCGGTAAATCGCGAGAAATACCCCCAAATTTTTACCGGTAATTCGTCGAATTTTTACCGGTAATTCGATAAATTACGTATATCAATATAGCGCATATATGCGTTCGTTATTTCGGTCTACATCGTTATCAGTGAAAAAAACTTCAATTACTAATAAAGACGAAAACCGAAGTAGGGGAGAGGTGCTATAAAAGGGACACTTTTGTTTAGCGTCCATTTCTGACAATGTCGTTATAGGTATTTAAAAAACAACTACATCACAAGAAAGCGTGTTTATTTCCCTTCAATAAAAGTATATTGCAAACTCATCAATTGTAATAGAAAATAAGAAAATCTTCGATTTTCAAAAAAGTGGGAAATGTCCCTTTTACGACTAGGTGGTTTTAAATGGGACAGTATAAGTCATGAAAGGGGCACGTTGATAAAAATAAACTTATTAAGTATTACAATTATAATTCTAAATCTTAATGATACAAAACAACGAAATCTACGAAAAAATTAACTCTTTGTAGTATAAATCATCAATATTTTATTATTAATGACACATGGAACAGAAAATATTGAATGTGCCTTTTATTCCGCATGACTCATTGGCCCATTTACCGCAAATTTACATACAACTGTTGAAAATTTATAACTTATAACGAGGGCTAATTTATTGCCACACATTTTTTTGACGATAAAGTTTGTCGCTTTGAATAGTCACTTTATTAATTCTTAAATTTGAAACAATACGCCATCAACTAATAATTCATAATTTAAAACAATGTCATCTATGTATCAGATGATACACTAATAACTTTACAGGAAAGTATAATACATATAGTGTCCAGCAGTACATGTGTATGAGAGGGACAGCCATGAAACGGTCCCATTTAAGACTTGTTATGCTGTCCCTTTTACGACTATAAGTGAGTTTAATATAAAATAACCGCAAAACAAAGAAAACAATTATTTAAGCTTACCTGTTAAGCGTTTTCGTTTCAGTTGAATACAGGCTATTTTAATGATATAACACTTTAACACTTTGTATATATCTTAATCTCAGAAAACGACACAGAAAACCAATGAAAATTTCACTTTTACTGCCGAAAAACATCAACCGTGGATTACTACTCTGTTGCAAGTGAGACCGCAGGGAAGTTTACGTCAAATGACTAGGCACTAGTGTTGCCATAATCAGGAAAATAACTTGCATGTGTAATGCGTTTAGAATTTTGGAAATTCGATTTGTCCCATTTAAGACGTGTCCCCTTTATAGCACCTATCCCCTATCTCATGAAGAATTAACTCTAAGTCAAAAGAGAACTAAAAATCTAAATCACGTCATCAAAAAAATGGACTTATTTTCAAGTAGAAAAAGTAAGGAGAAAATATATAGGTACAAATGGCATATGATTTCTTAATGACTATCCGACCAACAAGTGTAGAATCTGAGAGTGCTTTATACGTGGCTGGATTATTTTGTACCAAAATTAGATCGCGATCACGAGACCAAAGTTTAGACAAATTATGTTTTTTACGTGCTTATTTGTTAAAAAAAATTGTTAAATAAAAAATATTTAATTATGTATGTAAGATAAGATTCTATTCATTTCTTTTCGTGGTGAAGATCCATATTAATAAGTATTGTCAATAGTTACACAAATATATCTATTTTGTATTATCTTTTTCATATTTTATATTCAGAATAGTTTTATTTGCATATATTTGTTATAATGCTCGATTAGAGTTTAAAAAAAGTTTTTTTTGTAATGTTTACTCTTATATTTTCAATACCTTAAAAAATACCGGTAAATTATCGGTAAACCGGTTTTCATTGAAAATTTTATCGAATTACCGGTAATTGAAAATGTCGGTAAATTTGCAATCCCTAATTCGCGCCCGAAAATCCTCCTTACCACGGTGCCACGAATCTTGCATTCGCGCCTGAATTCCTACTCTCCGCAGGGCCACGAATCTGGCATTCGCGCCTGCATCCCCTTCGAATAAAATCCCCACATGTCATTGTCCCCAAAGACCTTCACCGGGGACGTGTTTTTTTATTTTTCCCCGTTTTCATATTTGGGGGGTGAAAACTACGTTCAAAGTTAGGGGTGAAAAATCATTTTTGTGGACTTTTTGAAAATCTGGTGAGTCAGTCATATTTCGCATTCAAAGACACAAAATTCGTCCATTGACACTATTCCCCTATCTCTAATAGTTCTCGAGATATTTCACAAAAATGATTTTTTAACCCTAACTTTGAACGCAATTTTCACCTCCCAAATATGAAAACGGGGGAAAATAAAAAAGCACGTATTTCTTATTTTTTGGTCCTCTATAACATATCCAAAAATTAAAATGATCGGGGGCGGACACCTAAAATACTCTCCTTGTAAGGGGTGATTTTACAGGCCGAAATTAGACGAAAATATAGAATACAATTTTTTAATACCACGCTTCGTTTTCGTGAAAATTGGCTTTGAATTTCAGCTAAATACGCGTACCATTAAGGCGCCTGAGGGGCACACGGAGGTAAGGGAACGCATCCAGGCTACGTGTCTGCAGTTCAAAAAAATAATTTGTAAAAAGATTAACAATAATTTTTTTTTAATATTTCGGAAACTAATAAATACCCGAAGCTACAGTTTTAGATTTAGGGTCCACATCCCCTCTGCTCAAACCTCGTGTCGATCGGCCACTGAGGCCATTCGGAAGTATATCCGAAATCACTAACATTTCAAAACTTTAACTCAAATGCGGCACTGGTTCTCGTTGTCCAATCACTTTAAAATTTTGCGCATATCATTTTCTCATCAAGTGTCACAATTTAAGGGGGTAAGATAAAAAAATTGGAAGTTGAAAAATAAGGACCACCCTATTGTCGAGCCACGTGCCATGGGCAGTGCACCTTTAGGCGTCTGCAAGACAGACCGAGACAAAGTATCAACGCGTCGTTTGCCTCATACCGTTCCTCGCATCCTTTCAGACCCTCTCACTCGGTCTCGCCTTCCGCAAGACAGAAGCGGGAAACGACCTCTCGTAAATGTGCCCCCTTTTTGTGATTACAGTGGACGCGATTTCTCGGGAAATCCCTCGATGTCGCAGACTTCGATGATTCATCGATCATGCAGACGAATAACACTTCAAACTAGAGGTGTGACTATCGATAAAGTTATCGATAAATGTCGACAATATCGAAATGTTATCGATATTTCGATATATCAATAATATTATTAAGATATCGTTAAGGTGAATAGAAGCGGCTGATGTAGAATGCAACGCATTAATTGTATAATAAAGTCATTCAGAATCTATTTATTTTTATTTGAACTTATTGCAGGCAACATATTAGTGTATTTTGGCTGTAATCTTGTATTTCTGTTTGTAAGAATTTGTATATTTATATGTATATTGTAAATTATATATTATAAATATAAATACAACACACATGTATATTTTTCTCACAATTATATCGTTAAAAAATATTTCAATTTTCAATTCGTTTTTTATTGATGCAATATTGTAATAAGTATTTGATTTTATATTCTGTACTTTCTTATCCAAATTTGCCCATACACTCTCATTTATACTTATATGTGCACCCATTGTTAACATATTGTTACTGTTGCTGGGCTGTATATTTGAATTATTTTGGTTAATATCGTACTTGTATATTAAATTACTTTTTACCGTTTTAACATATTCCTTCGAATCAAAAGCGATATCTTTATAAGTATGTATATGTATCGTTGTGTTACAATGTCTTTAAAATTGTTCTTTGCATCGTTGCTGCAACAAAGTGTGCTGTATTCTACCTCAGCCGCTTCTATTCGCCTTAACGATATTGTCGATATATCGTTAAGTATCAATAAGATATCGATAATCAATCGATAATCGATAGTCACACCTCTACTTCAAGCACGTCCCATGGCACAAGGGTCGTCCTCTTACTCCATTATTTAGTATCAAATGACCTTGTACTATAGGTCGGTGAAATTGTCGAAACATGCGCTATTCTATAAGGGATAAAAAAGTGTAGCATGCCATTTAAAAAAATAGAAGTGACCTTGAAACCTCCAAAAACTCTCCACCCATAAACGAATTATTACTGGTGTGTTATTGGCCCATCGGAATCGTACAATTTCTATAAATAAAGTTTTTTCGTATCTCTAAAAGTAACGGAGATATTCAGGTGGACAGAGTTGCTGGAAGATCCTGTATAATGGCTTTAATTTATTGTTCGTATTTCTAAATTTCTCTTATATATAAAGTAAGAGATTACCTGCTGCAAAAGGTTCATGTCCAGCTCCACCGCCGCATATAATGGATGCCTTATTCTTTCGATCTTCAAGCTAAATTATAATATATTTTAATACATTTATATGAATACAAACGGTACGTTGAAATGATTTTAAAGTCCCCTATAAAATAAAAAACAAATTAATAAAGTTATATACATACGTTTGGAATTAGTGCGACTTTATGGGCTGGTTGATACTCGAGTTGTGGATAAGCATAGCATAAGCCGAATAGAGTTTCCGTAACAGCGTTGTCAAAAGAATTAATTAAGCTCTTCATAGTTTTCAGGAAATCTTTTCTAGAACTTTCAATCAAATGAATGGAGTAATCCGCGAAAGCGTCGTTCGGCGTACTGTCAGAAGGAAATTCGCAGACTAGTATCTGCCCGAAGGTTGTAGGTTATCGTGAGCATTAAGTATCGTAATAACAATGATAACGAACCGTAACACCACGATTGTGACTGAATTACGACGATTTGTAGCATCCGTTATGTTGTCACAATGACGTAGAATGTTATACGACATACGGTGACGCTTAGAAATAATTAATTACTTGCGATATGTACGCTGCATGTAAGAGGAAATACATTTTTCTACATTTCTGTGGAATTGTGGGTTAATATTGATGTTCTCATGTTTCCTAATAGACGTTGTCCAATTTTGATGTTTTTATTTATTTATTTATTTATTTAATACACGGGATAGGTCCTGTAAGTGCACAGACAATTGTGAGGAACATTAATTTATTCCCTAGTAAACTGAGGAAATTTATTCCGGTACAATGATACGTTTCACGTGTTGATCGCTTGATCATCAGATCCTAGACTCTCTCCATGAAGTAAGAGTAAAGGTACGTCTACACGACGACACTTTTGTGTCTAGATCAAGTGTATACGACACTCATAAAAAATTTCCGGAAGAATGGAAACTGCCTAGAGTAGTCCGCGACACTGATTTCGACCTATCCTCGCGGGAGTTGCAGCTAGAACAAGCTAGAGCTAGACTGAGAACAGTGCAACTACACTGCATAAACCGACAGGGAAAGTAGATCCCCAGGATCTACGTTTGCATCGGCCTAGGATCTATCCGTCAGATCCGTAGAAGCGGCGCAGATCGGTCGCAAATCTGTAGGAGCATAGGTCTACTCTTAGATGGAATGCTACATAGCTCTAGCTACCAGTGCCGTCTTTAGGCATAGGCACTCTGGGCAGTCGCCAGGGGCCCCATGGCAGTAGGGGCCCCTAAGTCTGATTTTAAGTCCTATTCCCGTGGGTGGGCAGGGGCCCCAGTGCATTGCTTTGCCCAGGGCCTACAATACTGTTAAGACCATAGACATATATAGACGGAGCGTGTCTGGGGGGGTTGTAAGATTCGCGGTAAGGGGACTGTCATACAGGCAAATCGGGTAACTCCGTTCCTCCTCGGGGCTATTCGGAAATTCAATGACGTTATATATATCTATGAGGGATACTTAGTCGAAAAGGTTAGCTATACTTATACATAATTCAAAATTTCGTATATCATGTAGGTTATATATATAACAAAATTAGTAAATAGAATGAAGCTTTTTTTTAAATAAAATCGTACTTATAGATATATGCAATAATATTTATATTTTTAAAGATTTTGTAAGCTTAAAAGTTCATAAACATAATTAATATGCATAAATAATTATATAATATAATAGATATATATCGCTCATTTGCTGCGACATAACTGATGAAAAAAAAAAATATTTTTATTATAAACATATTATCTATTCGATAATCAAGCAACACATTTGAATTTCTAAGATTATATATATAATATATAAATTGTTGGTTATGTATGTATATTTATTTATTTACATGTGAAATCGAATACTATCATTATTTATATTTTCTTTCTCCAACTGTTCGCAGTTTTTATTTTTCCTGCAATTTGCACAACCGCTTACTACGCAATAAGTCATTATTACACTCAATTAATATATGATTATATACAACGACCACTACGATGCTTTAGAACAGTAATAGTTGAGCAAAGGTGGTTATGTTTCGAACATAGCCATTAATGCCGAACCGACAAGAACCGAATACATCCGAACCTAGCTACCGAATTGCCTGTATGGTTTCTGCCTTTTCCCCTCCGATCTTACAGTCCCCTCGCCTACAGTCCTCTCTTCTGCTCCGTCTATATAAGTCTATGGTTAAGACGGCTTTGCTAGCTACACCAGTCTTGGACCATTTCATATCAAGAGACGCGGTAGTGTCTCGCGCCAAGTATATATAGGTATGTGGCGGTCTCGCCATCGCGCCACCAGAGCGCGCCACCTGTGCCCCAGCTACGGGCGCCTCCTCAACGGCGCCGCAAGCAGCTCTTGCAACCGCGCGACGTCTTCGCCACGGAAGCGCGCTCGTCTTTTGTTGTCAATCGCGCAACGACCTTATATACGTCCGAGAGCCATCGAGCTCCTTCTTCTTGTTCTGGTACTTCGTCACGCACCGCGACCTGTGAGGTCTGTCCTGCGAGTGCGGGGAAATAAATATACGCACGTTAGTTTTCCCTGAAACGTTTTTATTATTTTACATTCGGAATCATCCCCTCCGCCAATACGCGGAGCTCGATCCGTACCGATCCGAATATTGGTGACCCCGACGTGATCGTCGCGAAACGTGGTCGTCGCGAAACGTGATCGTCGCGAAAAAACGTGATCGTCGCAAAACGTGATACGTTGCGAAAAGCTTGATCGTCGCGAAACGTGATCGCAAGCAAAGTGCCGAGAGTGCTCGACGCGAGCGGCGGAAAACCTTAATATAAAACTTAATAATCAAAAAGGTGCATTGCAGCATCATGCCATGTTCGCGCTCTCCCTCCGGGACCCTCGCGAACGAGGGAGACGGTAGTGCGGGACTCGTGCTGCTTTCCCCGTCGGTCGAGGAAGCACCGGTGTTGACGCCGCAATCCAGCGGCCAAGTGCTGCTCGGCGACCTCGTGCAAACGCCTCAGCATAGCGGCCATGCCACCGCCGCGGCCCTTCCTCGCGTCGAGGCGATCCAACAATGTCGCATCCCGTCCTTCTGGAAGGACAGCCCTGAGTTGTGGTTCTTCCAGGTCGAATCGATTTTTCAGACCCATCAGGTTCGTTCCGACGATGGGAAGTATCACCTCGTCGTCGGCGCGCTCGACGCCGCGGCTCTGCAGGACGTCGCGGATATCCTGAAGAATCCGCCCTCCAGGGACAAATACAAATATATCAAGGCGTCCATAATGAGTCGCATGGCGGAATCCACTGACCGCCGTTTGCAGCGGGCCCTAAACGAGCTTGAGCTGGGGGACAAAAAGCCCTCGCAGCTGCTGCGACAGATGCGTTCCTTGGCAGGCGACAGCGCATCGGAGGACGTCCTCAGGATCAAGTGGCTTGACCTTCTGCCACAATTTACGCAGCGCCTTCTGAAGATCTTCAGGGCCACCAGGCTCGACGAGCTGGCGAAGGCTGCGGACGAACTAATGGAGGGGCCTTCAACTTCAGGCCCGGCAGTCATGGCTGCTGGCGCACGACGGATGTCTCCAGCGCGTCACGCACCGGACGCCCAGCGGGTGGATGCTTCTGCCTTCGGTGACGACCTGTCAGACATTAGGCGGTCCTTAGGAGAGCTCATATCCATCAACCGAGAGCTCCTTTCTCACAATCGAGAGCTCATCTCACTTACCAGAGGGTTGTACGATAGACCTGCCAGAAGGGATTCATGGCACCAACCTCGTGGCCGTTCACGCCCTCGTACGCCGTCTCCAGCGCAGGGAAGCGTATGCCGTTTCCATAAAAGGTATGGGGCAGATGCCTATCGTTGCACAGCACCGTGCAGTTTTGGCACCACCGGTGCGGCGGCGGCGGCTAGCCTACCAAAAAACTAGGCCCCCCGTCGATAGCCAGGGCGGACGTCGACGCCAACAACAATAATGTACCGCCCTTTCGAGAATGTCGACTTCACCTGTTTGACAGAAATTCCAGCCTAAAATATTTGGTTGACTCAGGTTCTACGCTGTCTCTGGTACCTAGACGTTTTTGTGCTGGTAGACTCTCACCTACAGATTTTGATCTCAGCGCAGCCAACGGGTCCATCATCAAGACCTATGGTCAGAGGGTGCTCTCTCTCAACCTCGCACTCCGCCGAGAGTTCCGTTGGGCCTTCACCATAGCTGATGTGCGTCATGCCATCATAGGCGCCGATTTCCTTTCCCACTATGGTCTTCTGATCGACTTGAAGGGACGGTGCCTGGCGGACCCCTTGACGAAAATCGCTACGCAGGGACTCCTGCACCCAGCTGACGTACACACCGTCTCAATGGCGTCCCGGGTGATCCACACTGACGCCCCTGCTGGCGCCAAGTATGCTGAGCTGCTCCGTGACTACGAGGACCTCTCGCAGCCCAAGATGGTGATAATCCCTGACACTGTCGCCCCAGTGGCGCACCACATTGTCACCACCGGACCACCGGCGTTCGCACGCCCACGACGCCTCACCGGCAACAAGTTAGCAGCAGCGAAGCGGCACATCGAGCTATTGCTGCACCACGGCATCATTAGAATATCCAGCAGCTCATGGTCGAGTCCACTGCATCTCGTAAAGAAGAAAAAGAAAAAGAAACTGAAGCCCGTAGAGGTCCAGAGAAACCAGAAACAGGAAAAGAAACTGAAGCCCGTAGAGGTCCAGAGAAACCAGAAACAGGAAAAGAAACTGAAGCCCGTAGAGGTCCAGAGAAACCAGTTCAAGGCAGCGGAGGTGAAGAAAAGGCGAGTCACTCTCGAGAAAGTTAAAAAGGACAACACAGAAGAAGAGGAGGAGTGGCGCGTAACTGGCGATTACCGTGATGTCAATTTCATCACTAAGCCGGACCGCTATCCGATTCCTTGTCCGGAGGACCTCCTACAGAGCCTCCATTCAGCCGAGGTTTTCTCTACATCGACCTGGAACGAGCGTACCACCAAATCCCGATGGCGCCCGAGGACATCGAGAAGACCGCGCTGACAACGCCCTTTGGGCTCTTCGAGTTCCTGGGCATGCCGCCCGGTCTTAAAAATAGCGGCCAGACCTTGCAGCGGCACATGGATAATATCCTCAGGGGCTTGGATTTTGTCAGGTGCTACATCGACGACCTCATAGTCGTCTCCAATTCCCACGAGGAGCACGTAAAGCACCTCGCAGTGGTGTTCGGCATTCTCCGACAGCATAACCTGACAATCAATTACGGAAAGTGTCACTTCGGCAAGGACGAGGTCACGTATCTGGGGTACGTCGTTAACAGGTATGGTTACCGACCCCCAGTGGACAAGGTGGAGGCCATTTCGTCATACCCGAGGCCTGTCACCGTCTCTGACCTGCGTCGATTTATCGGTATGCTAAATTATTATCGCCGCTGCATACCGCACGCCGCGGAAATGCAGGCACCGCTGTGTGCCTACCTGAAGGATGCCAAGAAGAAGGACAACCGGAAGATCCCCTGGACTCCCCATGCCGAGGAGTGCTTCCAGGCCTGCAGAGACAGCATCTTAGCAGCTGCTCGGAACGCTTTCATTTCTCCGTCAGCTCAGCTGGCCCTCACCACCGACGCCTCCGACGTCGCCATTGGCGCGGCTCTCGAGCAGAAGGTGGATGGCATCTGGACGCCGCTCGGTTTCTTCTCAAGGAAGCTGACCGATCCTGAAACGCGCTACAGCACGTATGACCGTGAGTTGCTGGCCATCTATTCATCAATCAAATATTTTAAACATATAGTCGAAGGCCGACCTTTCATCGTCCGGACGGATCACCGTCCACTGGTGTACGCTTTCGCCCAGCGACTGGACAAAGCCTCTCCCAGGCAGCAGCGTCATCTGGACGTCATCTCGCAGTTTACCACAGAGATCGTCCATGTTAAGGGCGAGGACAATCTCGTCGCGGACGCGCTGTCCCGCGTGAGCGCTGTGGACATGCCCACCGCTTTGGACGCGGCTACCATTCAGGCAGCCCAGGAACAGGACGCCGAACTGGAGGCTGCGCGCACGGACACGTCCCTTGCCCTCCAGGCACTGTCCATCGGTGAGAACACCATCTGGTGCGACGTCACGGATGGCGTCGTAAGGCCATATCTTCCACGGAGCCTTCGCAGACGGGCTTTCGATGTGATCCACGGTCTGGCCCACCCCAGCGGCCGGGTCACTTCCCGAAAGCTGAGGGAAAAATTCGTTTGGCCGGGAATCGGGAAAGACGCACTTCACTGGGCACGCGAGTGCGTTCCTTGTCAGCGGGCGAAAATCCATCGTCATAACAAGGTCATCCCGAATAACATTGAGGTCCCGGACACACGTTTCAATCATATCCACATGGATATAATAACGATGCCATTGATTGGAGACCTTCGCTATTGCCTCCCGGTCATTGATCGTTTCTCAAGATGGCCGATTGCTGTCCCCCTCAAGGACATCCAGGCGAGTACCGTGGCCGCGGCTTTCTACGAGCACTGGATCTGCTTGCACGGCACGCCATTAACCATCACCACGGACCAAGGGACCCAGTTCGAGTCTGCCCTTTTCACTGCCCTGGCGCGGATGGTCGGGGCCCGTAGGATTCGCACGACGCCATATCACCCCCAAGCAAACGGGATGGTCGAAAGATGGCATCGCACCCTTAAAGCTGCCCTGATGTGCAACCCACTCGTGCCTTGGCCACAGCTACTGCCGACCGTCCTTCTTGGATTGCGCACGGCATACAAGGAGGACCTCAGAGCCTCCCCCGCGGAAATGCTGTTTGGTACAGCCCTCCGCGTTCCAGGGGAGTTCTTCGTCACGAGGGATGTTCCGGCGAGCCCATACGGTTTCGCTGAGAAGCTCCGCCACCACATGCAAAGTGTGCGGCCGGTGCCCACGAGCCACCATTCCAAGGCGAAAGCTTTTATTTTCCAGAGCCTCTCGACGTGTTCCCATGTTTTTCGACGCGTCGACACGGTCCGGCGTCCCCTCGAGCCACCCTACGCTGGCCCTTATGAGGTGGTCAAGCGGGTGAACGATCGAGTCTTCATCATCAGGGTGGGCGCTGAGGAGAAATCCGTTTCGGTGGACTGTTTGAAGCCAGCCCATATCGCTCAGGAGGGCGTCGAATTCCAGTTGCCACATCAGCAGTCGCCGCCATTGCCAACGCAGAGAGCTCTGCAATCAAATCAACCAGGACCTCTTCAGCTACCCGAGCGTACTGCAAATACCACAAAGAGGGTCAGCTTTTCGTTCCCTTCTCCTCCCTCGAAGGTCTCTGGGGGGGGAGTAGATGTGGCGGTCTCGCCATCGCGCCACCAGAGCGCGCCACCTGTGCCCCAGCTACGGGCGCCTCCTCAACGGCGCCGCAAGCAGCTCTTGCAACCGCGCGACGTCTTCGCCACGGAAGCGCGCTCGTCTTTTGTTGTCAATCGCGCAACGACCTTATATACGTCCGAGAGCCATCGAGCTCCTTCTTCTTGTTCTGGTACTTCGTCACGCACCGCGACCTGTGAGGTCTGTCCTGCGAGTGCGGGGAAATAAATATACGCACGTTAGTTTTCCCTGAAACGTTTTTATTATTTTACATTCGGAATCATCCCCTCCGCCAATACGCGGAGCTCGATCCGTACCGATCCGAATAGGTATATGCGCAGCGCGAGACACTCTGTGGCTATATTACGCCGAGACCCGCTATCAAGAACCCTGAGATTATCGAATCTTAATAACGGCTGATCCGATTAGATTTTGAATGGTGTTAATGGATAGCTTGGGTTTGATTTACATAAGAAAAGTGTCTTCGTTTTGTTCCTACGTGCCTTATGAGCTGAGATATATCAATGCAAAGTTGGAATTTGCCGAATTTTATGTTAAGAGATTTTTCTCCATCGTCAAGTATAGGCAAGAGGGGCACATGAAAGGGAGAGGAAATGTCTCCAATATGCACGTTGTTCATTCGATGAAGGTTTCGGCACTTTCGGCCAATCGCGTAATAAAGGTAAACGTAACCTAGCTAGTGTCAAACCATCATAACCTGCCATATGTCAAATAAGGTAAGTAGTCAACATTTTTCACATGTCACGGGTTTTTACACCATATAGGACACTGAATTATTGTCTCAATTAACAAGGTTAGTCGCCAAAATTTTTTAATACATTTTTTATGTAGAGCTTCTAGAAACGAAGGGGACGCACAGACCTGGAAGTTGCCCGGAGAAGGTTCGACAGAGAAATATCTTCTTTCGCACAAGTTTCTAGAAATTTATACCAGGCATGTACAAAATAATAATATATTGTAACAAATGGCATTTAAATTGCCAGATATTTTTATACCAGTAAGCCATTTTTAATTTAGAGTTTCTACAGGGTGATTCTGGAGCTCCGCCCGACAATGGATGCGTCCTGGTACCCCGTGGCGAGGTCAAGCCCCCGCAGTGCCCCACCGAATTTTAGGGCTTTCGACCCTCGAAGGGGTTGGAGTGCCTATTAAGAAGTGAGAAATCTTCAACTTCCGCATTTCTCATCAGATCTTTGCAAAAACGACGCCAATTGATTCCTTATGTTTCGCCGATGAAACTGACACCAAGAACGACGTAATTTAGAAAATAATGAAGAAAATTCCATGAAAAATTAATTTCCATAACCTCAAGCTAACTTCGTTAATAATAGTCCGATTTACAAGAAATTTGGTATGATTTTCATCGGAAAAACATATGGAATCCATCGGTATCACTTCCATATCGATACGAGAAAGAATAAAGAATTTTTTTTCTGAAACAGGTATGAAATCCTCACCCACACAGCACCATAACATTGCAGCAACGTCTCTGCAATGATGCGGTGCAAGATGGCAATGTTGCAACATAACATTGCAGAGACGTTGCAGGTTCAGTCCTATGTCCGCCTTCGCAATATTGCAGGTGTGTATTTTTGCAAAGTTGCGGCAACATTACGAATATGTAGTCCTGCAACGTTCCGGCAATGATTCTGCAACGAAACGGCAAAATTGTGGCAATGATCCTGTAACTCTTCGGCAATATTGCGGTGCGTATCCAGTTAAATGAAACACGCCGTAGAATCCACTCGACGTCATGTACATATTTCGAAAAATTTTGACAAAGTCATAGTTGCTTCAGAATATTGTTGTAATGTTTCCACAACTTTTCACTACAGTATTGCACGACGATGTGCGCGCAATATTGCAGAAATATTGTAGGACCGTTGCCACTGGAACATTGCACGTCGATGTGCGCGCAATATTGCAGAAATATTGTAGGACCGTGCGCCACTGGAACATTGCACGTCGATGTGCGCGCAATATTGCAGAAATATTGTAGGATTGTTGCCAACGGAACATTGCACGGCAACGAAATTGCAATATTGCTGCAATATTGTAGGATCATTGCCACTCCAATAATGCACGACAATATTGCAGGAACGTTCCTACAATATTGCAATGCAACCTGCAACAACGTAATATTGCAGCAACGTCCCTGCAATACTGCTGCAACGAGGTGTGCTGTATGGGCGGTCGACCCCGGCAAATCGTGGTCTACCCCGCGCAGTTGAAGGTGAAAACGTGAAATATTCATTTCAGCGTATTAAAAAATTCTTTATTCTTTATCGTATCGAAATGGAAGTTACACCAATAGATTCCTTATGTTTTTCTGATGAAAATCATACCAAATGTCATGTAAATCGGACTACTTTTACATTAGGAATACAAATTGCTTGTATAAAAGTAGTCCGATTTACATGGTATTTGGTATGATTTTCATCACATTGGCATGAATCAGGTAACGGATCATGTGAACAGTGTACAGGAAATTATATTATGTTTAAGAATGAATTAATATTGACGAAAGATATAGTTATTAATCGTTTACTATTATTTTCATTGCAAGGTGATAAATAGTCAAAGCAATACGTAAATTTAATATATGTACTATTCCCACAACCAAAGTATTGATAGCTAGACAATCATATAAAGTTATGAATGCTATATTTCATAGTGGTTCATGTATTGAGGATGGCCATTACACCAGCATATGTAAAGAAGAAGGAATGACTAGTAGTTGGATTGAAGCTGATGCCGTGCAAATTAAAAAAAGGCAATGGCCCAGAGACGCTAAAGATCTTTATATTTTGTTCTTACAAAAAAATGATAGTAAATAAATAAGCCAATTGCGCCAATTAGATAATTGGTCATCAATAAAACTACAAAATGTGTGAAATCCCCACAAAATTACCTTTTTTAAAAAAAGGTAGAAAAAAGAGCGCCAAGTATATAACCCATTCAAAAAGAATCCCATTTAAAAACATTGTCGTAAATTAATACCATTCAAAAAGAACCCCATTTAAAAACATTGTCGTAAATTAATATAAATTTATTAATGTGCTATATTATTTAACTCTACAAAGGTAATGATATACAATAATTGCGCCAATTATCACAATGACTATTTATACAAAGACAATGTTAATGTTCGCAGGAGCATGCATGATCGCCTAGGGTGTGTGCTGTGCGGAGATGGAGTTGAAGTAAGTATCGCATGTATCCTGTTTATTCATACGTTACGTTTAATTTTGTACTAATGTTCTATTTGTTTTCAGCGCTAACATAATACGGAATATGGTGATTCTACAGAAAAAAGAAGTCTAAAATACAGGAAATTTTCTGACATCGCACCTAGTAGGTACCACTGGTTACGGGACGTATTGTATATAGATTTATAAATGTAAATATTGAATGTTCTTCTTCGAATTTATATGCGCTACCTGTATAATTTTGTAACAATTGTAATCGCCAATCCTGTATTATTAAACATAGAATAAATACTTTTTGAAATGAATTATTTAATAAATGTAGAATGTGCTTTGTATTTGGGGTTAGGGATACACCTATAGCAATCACGGTATACATGTGTTGGTGCGTAGGGACGTCCATGTGACGTCACGCGCAGGGAATTGTTTAGCAATTGTGGCCTTCAGATGGCGCTGTTGGATGGTCAGGCGGGCAGCAGGATCTGCCGTCCATCTGCCGTCGATCTGCCGGCAGACCCTGCCGTCAAACCTGGTTATCAGGGAACTATAATGTATATTACAATGTTATTAATATGTATTGCATAAATAAATATTATATATTATGATACCTTTCAATATTGTTACTTCTTCTTCTCTCCAGCAATATACATACCCAGACAGCACGCGACATCTTAGAGATGTCCATTTTACGTCTGTTTTACGTCTAAATATCTGAACATCTCGATTTGTGACAAATATATCTTTAAGATATCTTATAGACATCTTTAAGATACCTTATAGACATCTTTAAGATATCTTATGGACATATTAAAGATATCTTAGAGATATTTTTCAGATGTCTTAAAGATATCTATAAGATGTCTGCTTAAAGATATCTGTGAGATGTCTGCTTAAAGATATCTGTGAGATGTCTGCTTAAAGATATCTTTAAAATATCTGTGTTTAGACATCATTAAGACATCTTTAAGATGAATTTATTTGCATGGGATATTAAGCACATAGTAACGCAATTATCGTACATTTGTTTCGTCAATTTGTCTTTAATACAATTATATGACAGTGTGTGTGAAAATTTTTAAAGAATGAGTCTAAAGATGGAATGATGATATTCTGTAGAATATTTCGCGTCAATGCACACTTTTTATAAACAATTAATACTCGATATGTACTTAGAAATTAAAACTATTTATAAGGGAGTGCGGTGGGTAGGCGCGAATAACAGCTGCTTCGTGAGTGGTAGAGCGTAGAGCAGGCCTGCCCCATCGGGTGCAAATACCTCCTGAACTTCTGGGACCCGGGTAACAGCCGAGCGCGGGACTGTTCCATTGCTACCCGTTGCGAAATTTGTGAGAGAACTGCATGGTGGTAAAATAACCGAGGGAAAATAACCTAGGCGTCCAAAGCCATGTGAGGCTCAACCTCAATGTCGTCCGCCAAGTATGGCCCGAAACGGACAGCCACCATATCGTTACAAGAAGGGGAAACACTGCAACCCGGTACCTCAACGTCGCCACGGGGAAACTCCCAAAAAAACCAACAGAACTACGGCAAATTCGGTAGTTGCAACATCAGTCAACGCAGATCACAACAAGTACAATGTGCTCTCAGAGATGACCAATATGGATTTAGATAACAGCGAACCGCTAACCGCACGTGCAGGTATCGCAAAACAAAAGGCCTCTAAGCAGCCACCCATATATACTGTTAACACCAACATCAACGCGCTAATACATGCAATTGTAGCTGCTAACATACCTAAAGCGGCCTTCTCAATCAAAGAAATTGATAAAGACAGTCATATCATATACGTGTTTTCGTGTTAAACCACACACCGAAAGTTATATGATGGGAAACTTCCCGGCGTCACGAGTGACTCCGTTCAGGGCTTTTTCTACCTGCGGGGTTGACTATGCAGGTCCGTTCTCGATACGGGAGAAGTCACGCTGTCGGGTGATAATCAAGACGTACTTATGTGTGTTTGTTTGCTTTGCAACTAAAGCGGTTCAGCTTAAATTAGCTTCTGACCTTACTACCGAAGCTTTCCTCAATTCTCTACGCCGATTCATAGCACGCCGAGGTCGATGTAATCACATCTTCTCGAACAATGGCACCAGTTTCGTCGGAGCTCGTAATGAGTTGCGGGATCTCGGGATTTTATTGTCAGATAATTAGCACCGATCGCGTACTTCCGACTTCTGTAGTACGGAAGGTATTCAATGGCACTTTATACCTCCCCACGCACCGCATTTTGGCGGGCTGTGGGAAAGTGCAGTAAAACCGGCAAAGTACCATTTGAGGCGAGTGATCGGACAAACAACTTTAACGTTGGAAGAGTTCTACACGGTTTCAACGCAGGTCGAATCGTGTATGAATTGCAGACCTTTGTGTCCATTGCCCGACGATCCGTCCAACCTCACTCCTCTCACACCTAGTCATTTCCTTATCGGTGGCTTAATGACGTCTTTGCCAGACCCTGATCTTCGAGATGTTAAATCAGCTCGGTTGATTAAATACCAGCATTTGCAGTACATGTTACAGCATTTTTGGACGAGGTGACAGAAGGAGTATCTACATCAGCTCCACCAGCAGACCAAATGGCGGGCAAGCACTCCAGCTAAGTTCGGGCCAGGGACACTGGTGGTTGTTAAGGACGATAACACCCCACCACTCAAGTGGCACATAGGGGGGATCATTGAAGTTCATCCTGGCAAGCATGATGTCACACGCGTTGTTAGAATCAGGCTATCTGACAGCACTGTCCAGCGACCAGTGACAAAGATTTGCATCCTGCGATTAGATGACGAAGCAGAAGGACGAACTGAATCTAGGACGGTCTAGCCGATGAACGAGTTGTGTAGTGATACGAACATTTGTAGAACTTTAACACTTAATGGACTAGTTTGAATACGCACTTTATGTTAATATTTGCTACGACATGTGATGTCCAAAGACATTTGGGCTAATTTTTTGTTTCTTTTATGTATGACTTGCCATTTTTGTATGTACTCGACATTTTGATGTTTTAGTATTACTCATTTACGTTAGCATTTTACGACGTCTGTTGAACGCGATGCGTT
Source organism: Andrena praecox (assembly GCA_963932275.1). NCBI lineage: Eukaryota > Metazoa > Arthropoda > Insecta > Hymenoptera > Andrenidae > Andrena > Andrena praecox. The sequence continues at coordinate 42,377,364 of OZ010731.1, forward strand.
CAAGATGGGCGGCATGTTAAGGATTCGAAAGGCCACGGGGTTTATGATGCGGACGTACTCTCTTCGCTATTTTTGAGCTTAAGAATTCCATTAGCGCGATTATTGCGGCTGTTAAGCATCTGGTATCATAAACAGGAGATACTCCAAATCCCAGTTATGACGGGTACGCTTGGAGCCTCTCCTGGCGCTCAATAGCGATTGACGCATCATAAACCCCCTGAACAGGCCGCGTCGCGATGGTCGAGTTTGTCCGCGGGACCTTGGGGTCTGTCTCGGGGCCTCGGTACGGATTTCGCCACACTTCATTTTGTTTATGCGGAAAGGTGGGCGGAGTGTGGACAGAATTCGGGAAATCGCCTAACGTGTCACTTTAAAGACACTGATTGGTACACGAATATTTCCACCCTGGTCGGACCTCCGTAGTAGAAGTTGGTGGTAGGGCGAACCGAGGTTTCGTTAGAGAATTCGCGGAGGAAGAAAACCAGAACTCAAGTCAGAAACATAAAAAAAGGACTCTTGTCGGCCTTGGAAACGGCCATATACATTTAAGTAATAATTTAGTATACTTGACGCTTGTCGACCATAGTGACGGTCAAGCTGTACAATAAACTTCATTGTTTTAAAATCGAGCTTGTTACTGAACCAGCATCTATCCACGTAACAATTGCGCTCATAACAGAGGTATTAATAAACCTCTAGAGTACGAAATTCTAAGGTTAAATAATTCACAAATGTTGAGCTAACGTTATGTTTTATTGAGTATAAGTCGCGGGACGTGGCAACGCAAGTAATTAAACATGCATATATTACACTAAGTTACACTGCAACACACTAAAATACAAATAAAAAACATATAAGTTTTAGTTTGAGTGTCAGTTTTCTTTATTTTTAATACAGATAATAAGGGTTTTTATTTTATTAGGCATTCCTTACAGATCCTTTCACAATTTTTATATCATCAACAGGTCTGTCATTCTTGTCGGTCTCAACTAAACCAATTCTCTTCACTATTGTCATACCAGTATGAACTCTACCTGTTAACAAAAAAATAGTATGAAAATTTTTTGCTTTACATAACATTTATCTATACTAAACCTGTTACACATATCGAAAATATACTGTTACAATGGTAATAGGATAATGTTATGAACATGTAGATTATCGTACTAAGTAAATGTACTCCGAGTTCACTTAATTCCTGCTAGCCGGCCGCACTCATATAGTGAAAGAGCCGGCCCATCCTAGGCGCTCCGTATACATGTGCATCTCCCTTGCGTCAGCGTGCGCAAAAGAGGCCGGCTCTGTCAATGTGTAAGTGTACGTAGATGAATAAATGTTTGTTGACAAAGAAGTAACTATAAATACTATGAGAAGTACTGATACTGTGAAATCTACTTCGCGCGGTAATAAATTGTGACGAATTTATTAACCAACACTGGATCACCTTTTTAGTTCAAAAGACAATAAATTGTTTGAGAAGGGAATTAAAAAGTTACCCGAAAGATAATACCGTCTGTGAGAGCCACTGAGAACGAGTGCGAAGGCACCGTACTTTATGGATCCTTGCTATCGCATACCCTCCCGATCATTCTCAGCCCTCTTCACGCGCGCGGCAGAGAATAAAGGCAAAATAGATCGCCCGATTCCAAAGTTGCAACTGACCAGTACAGAGCCAGCTTCAATTTTGGAGCCAGTACTGTAAGTGTAAATGAACAAAAATTGACTTACCAAAAATTGTATGCTTTCCATCCAGCCATTGTGTAGGTGCCAGTGTAATAAAGAATTGTGATCCGTTAGTATCTGGTCCAGAATTAGCCATTGACACTACTCCAGCACCTACACAAATTTAATGTTTTAATGTAAAATTCATAATGAGTGAAACGCTTTTCTGAGTACATACATACAGTATGTTCGCCAATAGCTGAGAGTAAATTTAATACACATATTTCACAGTGGTTTCGATGAATATATGGATTGGATAGAGAGTCATGAAAACGAGTGCCAAGTGAATCACGAAGGTTGCTCAGGCAAGAGGGAAGTGGTCGCGATTCTTGACATGTTTAAAAGATCCGAGAATGAATACGGTATCCAATATAAATATTATATTGGAGACGGAGACTCCAAGACATTTAAAAAATATTTAGATGAAGACCCGTACGGTGAATATTTGGTGAACTTGTCGAAAATCTACCTGTTCACCGATTTCGAGGACGTTTGAATATGTTGTAGAAGTTAATATTCTGAACAACTTTTTCCTTACATATAATCAGCGGGTCGGCTTTAGTTTTCGAGATATTCATAAAAAAATTTGGTATTTATGCGGAATCAGGTACTATTACTGCACAGAAAAAAGGCCCCTGGCAGACGGTGCAGTCCGCCGCTAGAATCTCTGTTTGTGTTCATTGTAGTAAGTAGATGTGGCCGATTCCACCAATAACAAAAATACGCGTGCCCTGTCTTTAAGAGTGTGCCCAATTAGGTGACAAAAACCAATCGTCACAGCGATGGAATGCATCGCCTGCCAGGGGCCTTCTTTCTGTGTAGTAATACCTAGTACTCGGAAGTTCCGCCCACAACAGGTTAGAACAGAAAGGTGTGTAGGTATAATGAGCATACCTGTGTGTTTTAGATCATCGTGTATTTCGTCATCGAAGCATTCGCCATAAATAGAAACACCACCTTTCCCTGTTCCAGTAGGGTCACCACCTAAAATAATAATTAGTTATACATCAATCATTGAATGAAAATAACGACAAACTTATAAAAATATATGGAAAGATGAACGTGTAACATGTTAATGTAAAAATATTGACTACAGTTAACTTCACGTCACACTTAGAAACTAAGGTGGAGGTCAGGTATATTGGCCGGTCTGAAGTTGTTTCGCGAACAGCGATCGTGGGGGCATCGGCCGCCTTCAGTGAGCCTTACGCGTGTTCAGGGCGTAGCGTAAGCATTGAGCTATAAGAATACCTGGAGAGGGAACAGCAATGGGAAGAAGTAGAGGCGACAGCGGTCTGAGGGAAATAGATGACGGGTGAACCTATCCTTCTTCTTCCTATTATCCCTCTCACTCTGTACTATCATGTAGTAAATTATAGACGTCATGTCGTGATCTGTGCTATGTTCATTGACCTCAATGTTATGTTTTATGTTAGCCATTTTGGTATTACGGATAGCGAGAAACGAAATGGTTAGAGCGTGTTGTATCAAGTTTTGTAAAAGTGAGTGGAAGATAAGTGAGAATGTTACTTTTCGTGTTCTTGTGCGCGGGTAAATTCAGTGGCATGCTCTATACATCAATAGCCATTGAGTTATTTGCAGCTCAATATCTATAGTCTGTTTGTAAGACAGAGAGTGGTTCACCCGTTATCTTCCCTCTTTCTCGGACCGGCCGCCATTGCTCTGTTCCCTCTCCAGGTATACTTATGGCTCAATGAGCGTAAGAGAAAGAGAGCGAGAACGTTAAGAAGAGAAGCGCCCAGGCAGGCATTCGGCATGGTGGGAGTTACTCCTCACTCAGGGGGGGGGGGAGTCACGGGGGAATACTCCAGGGAGGTCGATTTGGCCGCGAGTACCTGCACGGAGGGGGGGGGAGAACTCCGGATGTAAGAACTCGGGGGGGGGGGTAGTTGACAGGGGGGGAGACTAGTGGTGGAGAATTATCGATAGTATATCGTACTAGGCATACAGACCACAATTCAGGGACCTGGAATGGTCGTAAAGGAGGGGAATCGTGTAACCCTAACCGACAACCTGCGAGGGGTTCACATCCTCCAAGGCTCCTGAAATCAAGATCAACTCTCATCCCTAAGTAAGATGATGCCATGGAGTCCGACGACTTTCGAGCAATCACGGTCTCGTCGGTGATCGCAAGGACATTCCACAAGATCCTGGCCAAACGCTTCATGAGGCATGTTGTACTGGACAAACGCCAGAAGGCCGTCATTCCAGCTATTGGATGCGCGGAAAATACGTTTAAGTTTGTCGTCTTGTTACGTTACCATCGACAAAATTTTAAACCATTGTATTTGGCATCTGTGGACATTGCCAAAGCGTTTACGTGTATAAAAAAAGCAGGACGAAATTCACCCAACATGTGGAGATTGGACTAGACATCGCAGGAGAGCACTACAACGCCTTTACATTTGCAGATGCAGATGTACGCTGGGTATTGTGACAGGTTTCCTAGCAGAATGTGGTTTAGCCACTAATACAGGCAAATCATTCACGGTGGCGATTACGAACGTACCCTGTGTGAAGAAGTCAGTGGTCGATAGTAAGATCAGGTTCAGGTGTGATGGGAGGAACCTTCCGTCCATAAAGAGAGAAGACGAGAGGAAGTACCTCGGACTTTCCTTGACACCAGAAGTACGTACGCTGGCAAGCCCAAAAGGACCGCTAAATGAAGCCCTGACCAAGCTTACCAAGGCTCCGCTAAAGCCCCAGCAAAGGCTTTTTGCAATAAGGGTGATGGTACTGCCTAGTCTGTACCATCTACTGACACTGGGGGGGGGGGGGGGGTACGAACCTCAGCCGCCTTAGGAAGGTGGATACCCTGATTGGCGGAGCGGTGAGAAAGTGGCTCGCATTACCGCACGACACAGTCAACGCTTATTTCCATGCTAATGCCAAGGAAGGTGGACTTTCCATCCTAGCCATGAGTTTTCTGATGTCCCTGAGGAGAAGAGAGAGACTGGAGGGCCTGGTGAGGAGTGGCGTGGAGCCAAAACCCTTCATCTCACAACAAACCAGTGTCTCCAGGAGAAGCCTGAGGGAGTGACAGGCGGTCCTCAATTGTAAGGCTAAGATCGATAAGCGCTGGGCGAACCTACTTCACTCATCGAGCGATGGTAATGCCCTGACGCCGTCCAGGGAGGTCCTACAACAACACCAGTGGATGACCGAAGGGAACCGCTTCCTCTCGGGGAGGGATTTCATAAACATCTTGAAATTGCGCATTAATGCTTTGCCGACCAACTCCCGGGGTAGCAGATGGAGAATAGCTAGCGATGCTAACATATTGCAGCGATGTCACAGGACACACGCGGCCAGAGTGGCCAGACATAACGCCGCTGTATCCTACCTGAAAAGAGCGCTAGAAAAGAAGTATGATCGGGTCGACGTGGAGCCCCACTTCCAAACACCGGAGGAACTGCGAAAACCAGACTTGGTGGCAAAGCTGGGACAAACCGCGCTGATTATAGACGCGCAAGTGGTGGGAGAGCAGGTAGATTTCGCCCCGTCATGGGAAGAGGGAGTAACCAATCACCAACCGCGTGGCCGCGTCCTGGGGCATGCGCACCCAAGCGAGGAGGACGACGTGCCGCTTGCCTCAATCTTCTCTTCCTTAAATATATCAACAAACCAGACGATTCTGTAAAACAGCGCCCACCGAACAGGCCAGCACATACGTGTATCATGTAATAAACTAACTAACCAAGGAAACCATGGACACTTTTTTGCGAGTGGCGCACCCCCGGCTGCCGCGACAGGAATAGTGTGTTCCCGTATTAGACTATGTTTAACTAACCGCTCTGGGAAGAGCCCTCGGCGAGCAGGGGGACCGAACGGGACAAGCCTACCTTGATCGGAGCCCCCCCCCCCCCCCCACTGGGAAACCACCAGTGCTCGGAAAGGTAGACTGGGAGAGGGGATTTCGAGGTGATATCGATGGGGGTCAAGGGGGGGGGGCGGAGGTGTGAGGAGGTCGAGCAGGGATGGGCCGGGAAGTTGCCGCGGTCTTCGGCCGGGTGGCAAGTCATCCCTCCCATGGCCGTAGCAGCGGGCCCCCCTCCAACCCCGGCAGTTGCAGGGAAGAGGAGGTGCGGTTCTGCCGGTTGGCGCGGTCAGCTCTGGGGAACTACCGTCCTCCGGAATGTTTGTACACTCGCTGGTTACGCCACGACCCGCTATCAAGAACCTTTCGATTATCGAACCTCAATATTGGTTGATCCGATTAGATTTTGAATGGTCTTAATGGATAGCTTGAGTTTGATTTACATAAGAAAAGTGTCTTCGTTTTGTTCCTACGTGCCTTATGAGCTGAGATATTTCAATGCAAAGTTGGAATGTGCCGAATTTTATGTTAAGAGATTTTTTCCATTGTCAAGTGTGGGCAACAGGGGAACGTGAAAGGGTGAGGAAATGTAGCGCCAATTCACGCAGCACGAAAAAGACAAAAAGCTGCTACGTTCAGGTCGCTAGTCAACGTAACCTAGCTAGTGTCAATCCATCATAACCTGCCAAGTGTCAAATAAGTTGTCAACATTTTTCAAATGTCACGAGTTTTTACACCATATAGGACACTGAATTATTGTCTGAATTAACAAGGTAACTCGCCAAAAATTTTTAACACATTTTTTATGAAGAGCTTATAGAAACGAAGGGGACGCACAGACTTGGAAGTTGTCCGAAGAAGGTTCGACAGAGAAGCATCTTCTTTCGCACAAGTTTCTGGAAATGGGGTATCCAGATGTTATGTTTTTTATGCGCATTAATTTACAGAAATTTCGCAGTTGCGTTTCCAACTGAACTGCAAAGGCAGATTAAAATTAAATTTCTAATTATACGCAGTCACGGAATAAATTGTGGAGCAAGAGTTTAATTATACATATTAATAATGTAACAATATAATAATACGGTACCTTGTATCATAAAATCTCTAATGATCCTATGAAACTTCGTTCCATTATAGTATCCACGCCTTGAAAGTTCAGCAAAATTCCTGCATGTGATTGGTACGTGCTTCCAATAAAGCTCAATGACTATCTCGCCCATTCTGCAAAAGTTTGAGTAAAATGCGTTCATTAAAATGCTTTTCCATTACTTTACGAAAAGAAGGTAGCAATGGTGCACAATACATTTCGAAGGCAACTTTGACAATAGTTCTGCACTATAAGTGCAACGCAAACTTTCACCTAATTATATGTAGTATATTCCACACTGAACCGATCACTTTATTACGGTCGAGGCCTAGAATTCTGACGAAACTTAAAAATGGTGTAGTTCATGCGAAATTGTGAAGGAAGATTAAGTGTATGCCAGTTTCGAATTTGTTTAAAAAATACAAATCAGCGAAGTCTGTAACTATTACCCATTTCCGTGAAAATAGAGATTACAAACGAATTTTTACCTCCAAAATTATCGATCGCATGGTGTTCGTTCTCTTTCTATTTTAATCAGGTAAGATTTGCCATTTTGAAAAAATTATTTTCGGCCTGTGGCGCTTTGATACACTTTCTGTCGTTGCTAATTGGTAGCTGTTAACGTTGGATATGACATGGAAATGATAATGAGGCTCATGGAGCTCCAAAACCGTGGGACAAAAACCAAATGGTGTACAGTCTATCCTATACCTCGTCAGTGGCGTGACAAAAAATTACATTGGGTGATAGCTCAATCTTATACTTCGTCGATAGAGTTATTTCATATGTCCGTGAATTTCGGAAATTGATAAACGGGTATCGGTTCACTGTAGCTGTTAAAGCTACAAGTCAACAGCTCCTTGTGCCCTCTACATGACCCGACCCTACAACGCCCATAGATGGCAGCTGTTTCGACATATTGTAGGGATAAAGTATGCAAATGAGGTTATGTTTTATCCTCGCGGCCCTACTGCCGCAGAATATTTAAGTGATGTTGGATAATGATCTGACACTCTTCCTGGTATAAGAGATTTAATGGATCTTTCGGAGAGGTAGAATGGGGAGCACCCGCACGTGCCCAAGGGCATCACATCCAGCGGGCCACGGCTAAAACGGGGGGTATCGCCCACCAGGCCACGCTGCTCCCCCTACTGCACAGTGCGGCCGAATGATGGAATTTTTTAGAAAAATCTAAATTCAATTATAAATGTCAAAATATTGGAATATATTTACGGAAAATAAAATTAGTAAGTAAAATTGTACAAATTTTTTAAAATTATTCAATATTCCGATTCGCTTATAGGGACTAAGCGGTCAAAAAACCGATTTTTTTTGCATTTTCCGAAAGTACTATCTTTTCTAAATAAAATGCCGCTTGGTTTATATTAAAATTCGCAAAATGGTTGATTTGGCAGCTAAAAAGGTCAGACGGCAATTATAGTACTCAAGCGACAGTGCAGATTAAACAGTCTTGCACGTGGTCACAAGACACATGAAATACCGAGGAAAACAATTGGGATGTGACGTAAAATTTGCCCCAGTCGATAAGGCAGGTCGCTAACCATAATCACATACAAGGTATAGGATAGACCTATCACCTTACGGATGTTCCAGGCGCCACCCAAACTGTGTTACCGACCCATTATTTGAGGACTGAATGTAGTGGCATCTGCTTATGAACAGCGTCCAACTTAGCTACTACTCTGAAATGTGTAAAATTGCTGAAAGGTGTGTGCGTGCTTGTATACATGTGACTTGTTTCGAGTGTGAGTTTGACATAGAGGGCGGACTTTGTAAAGTCCATTTCAAAGGACTCACAAGGAGTCGCAAAATCCATTTCGGGGATCAAGACACTATGGCGCTCAAAATTGGTATTTCTTCAAAGTTCGTACAAACTATAAATTGCAAGATGACATTGTTTATTAGTACTTTACGTGTAGCAGAATCCTTTCACGTATCGTACGCCGAAAAGTATTAAAAATTCACGCTGTTACTGACATACCCGCAACTTTCTAATGCACTGTTTAATCATTCTAGTGAAGTAATAATAATTGGGTGCTAGGTGTCCCGAGTATTAGTTTACCGCCAACACTGGAGAATCCAGTTTTGTCGAAGAATTCGTTGGATTTCGCAATTGTAATCAACCGTCGACCTTGTTTTGATCGGGGGGGGGGGGGGCATGATTTCCCGAAGTCTAGCTGGGGAACTCACGGAGCTCCGGACCTGGAGGACCCCCGGGGACCCTGGAGCTCCCGAACCACCTGGACCATTCGGACCTACTAGACTTCTTGGACTTGCTGGGGACCGTCCTCCACCCCCTGGAGCTTCCGAGCCACCTGGACCATTCAGATCTATTGGACTTCCTGGACTTCCTGGACTTCCTGGAGACCTGGTCAGGGATTCAACCCTAGTCCTTCCTCCAACCCCCTGGCCCCCGGCCTGGGTTAGCGTATACGGTTAGTGCCGATGAACTTTTGGGGTTCGTTACAAGCCATTCAAAATTTTATTGTTCTGCGAAGGTCAAAATTAATGCTCTCAACGAAAAGTACTTATGCGATTATGGTTTACCTACTCCCATTCGAGATCGAGAAGCTGTGAATCCTTTTGATTTAACTTTTAGGTATTCTTATAACGTTGATGAATTACGTTATTATGTGAATATCAACCTCCCTAAATTAGTTTCTGATCAGCGGCAAGCATTTGACTCAATAGTAGAAAGTGTTCAAAATAATCTAAATAAAGTTTATTTCCTCGACGCTCCCGGTGGTACCGGCAAAACGTTTTTAATTAACCTACTATTAGCTTATGTACGATCAACCGGTGCTATAGCTCTTGGTGTAGCATCTTCTGGCATTGCTGCAACTCTTCTCAAAGGTGGATGAACTGCACATTCTACGTTTAAATTACCTTTAAATGTGTCCTGTGGACAAGATTCTGTATGTTCTATTCGGAAAAATGGACCACTTGGACAGATATTACAAAAAACTAAATTTATTGTGTGGGATGAATGTACAATGAGTCACCGAGCTCACATTGAAGCCATTGATCGTACATTAAGAGATATTAACAATTGCAATAAACTTATGGGTGGTATAACATTTGTTTTCGCTGGAGATTTTCGACAGACATTGCCAGTTATTGCTAGAGGAACTCGAGCTGACATTGTATAAGCATGCCTCAAATCATCACCTATTTGGAATTTTGTACATAAGTATCGGTGATGGTACGATACCAAGTGATAATAATTACATAACTATTAATAACAAAATCGGTAAGGTTCTAAACAATGTTGCTGATCTAATTTCTAATGTTTATCCTGACATTGATAATATTTTACAAAAACCGTACCAGTGGATTTGTGAAAGAGCGATTATAACACCAAGGAATGCATCTGCATTTGAGATTAACAATATTGTCTTACAAAAATTACCAACAGAAAGTAAAGAATATAAGTCAAAAGATACCGTTTTGAATTCTGAAGATGCAGTGCATTATCCTCAAGAATTTTTAAATGCTCTTACTCCCGCAGGATTTCCACCTCATAATTTGCAACTTAAAATTGGTACGCCAATTATTCTGTTACGTAATCTTAATCCTCCCAAATTATGTAATGGTACTCGATTGCAAATTAAAGCTTTACGGAATAATATCATTGAAGCTACTATTTTAACGGGACCTGCAACTGGAGAAGTTACCCTTATACCTCGCATACCCACGATTCCTTCTGATCTACCCTTTGCATTTAAACGTTTACAATTCCCCATCAAAGTTTCTTTCGCCATGACAATCAATAAAGCGCAGGGGCAGACTTTCAAATACGTAGGAATTGATTTGCGTTCAGATTGTTTTTCACATGGACAATTATATGTTGGATTGTCAAGAACAGGCAGTTCTGAAAATCAATTTATTTTACTACCTAGCGATAAAAAGATTACGAAAAATGTTGTCTATTCGGAAGTCTTATAACTTTCATCTTTCGAAAAAAGGTGTGTTCTATTTAATCAAATCCTACTCATGATCAGTAGGCAAAGTAATATTATACAGCAGCAAAGTTTGTTTATTTGTATGAAATAATTTGTTTATTTGTATGAAATAATAATAATAATAATCTGGCCCGTAGCAGTACCACGATGTCACCACCAGGTGGCGAAACTTCTCGCGTGCTTTCTCGCGAGAAAACTGGACTACCACGGATATATATGTCAGAATGCTTTTGTAGATTTATCCGTACCCTTTTTGGATGTTCCTATGCCCCGCGTGTGATCAAATTTGTCAAGATCATTCGCCCGAGCTCGACGTATGCAACACTCATTGTTAGCAAATCATCTTACCAAGAATGTGATTTTTTCCGAAATATTATGAGGAAATTAAGCTTTTTTCAAAATACTTAATTTCGTTAAAAGATTTTAATTTTATTAAACATGAATCAGTCACGTTACTAATTCGGGCGAAGCCGACACGGGGCATGCTAGTACGATCATAAACCGCGACTCTAATGAGACGCTCTGGCCGATTAATCTGGCTAGTTCTTTGGAAACATCTGGTTCCATTAGGCCCGAAATATACTAAAATTTCACACCTGAGGTTCCCTACGCGTAGTGAGTTCAATATAGTGTATTTAGTTTTTACTAAAAAGTCGAAATTGAAGAATTCTACGTATCCGTATTTCACAGTTCGGTCTTTAGTTTACGTTGACAAATTTACGCCAAAATGGACCAACAATTTATAAGAAGGAGTAAGAAATGAGTCATTTTTAATATATAACATTTGATATATTACGAATCTGATTGCGTGACTGGATTCGTTATAAAAAAGTACATCAGTTTCGCCTAACAGATTATTCTATATGGTGCATATTTTCCGACATATTGGGGCAAACGTGTTTTTCACCACCAGATATGGATGATTGCCGATAAAAGAAAATACGTGTCAAATATTTAATGTTTCAATAATTTGTGGAATTGCCTTTTGATTTGATAATAGTCAGACCCTTCTTGGTATGAAATTTACTTAGTTGTATATTATAGCAGGTTGTATTTTGCTCTACTACTACACACATAGACCGTTTCAAGTGCTCGAAACCAAGTGGGATCCCGAACGCTGCGCGGCTAGGAAATTCGGTGATCATGATCGCGGTATGCAATTTCCAGATATCCAACTCCGCGAGGCGTGCCTCGCGAGGAATCCTCGGAAAGTCGATACGCACCTTATGGCCCACCTTTTCTAGTACCCAATACATCAGCGGGTGCTTCTGTTTTGATATTGCAACGCGTGTTTATACTCGAGAGATAAGTGATCATCAGGTCTGCGCATACGTTCGTTCGCTTTATTGATACAAAGTGTTTATTACAGATATAAGAGAGTTCCTATTCTTTGGCAATACGGTGTCAGGCCGCTTGCTGTATCTAAACTCTCTCTTCATTCAAACAAGCCATCCTTTGAAAAATTTCCATATATTTTTATACTACATAAAAAGGCGAATTGAATAACAATAACAGAATTTATCATTTGAAGTATCTGATGTTAAAATAATTTTAAATGTATTCATTGACGTACCGGATTAAAACACAAAGTAAAAGAAATGAATGTGTTTCCAAAACATGGTTTGTTATAATTGGAAATATATTTATATATTTTTAAAAAACACTTTGTATCAATATATTGATACACGCTTTGTTATAATTGGCAAATTTACCAGTTCATCTAGGTGCCAGAAAAGTAACAAAAAAATATAAATATTTAAGAAAATGTTAGAAATATTGAGGTACCATGTCAAGAGGGGCTGCACGGATGAGCCTAACCAGATGTGGCGACCGTGACGAGTGCAACGACGAAGGCCTCGACTAGCGCGACGCCATAAAGACCATAAATTAGCATCGAGGACTTTAGGAGTTTTCCTAAAGGACAAGGGTGGACTTTCCATGGGACGGAGAGACAGTCTATTCCAGACCTCGAAACGAGGAACACCGTCCGACTTTCTTTTGCCTGCTATAGAAATAAACCTACATATAACGTTAATTCAGACAGCGAGTTTATCCGTTCATTTTTAATACTATATCGTACAAAAAATGTTTTCCTTTCAAGGCTGGCGTTCCAATGTGCGGCCGGCGACTTGTGCAAGGGAGAAGTATGCATCTGTTTCTCCCTTGCACTAGTGGGCTCCATATCAAAACTACACAGTACAAAACTACACATGCAATTTAGGACACATCAGAACAGTGCACAGAAAGTAGTGCACATGCAATTTAAAGCACATTAAAATTATAGTGTACATACAATTTAGGACACATGCGATTTAGGACACATACAATTTATAACACATGCGATTTAGAACACATACAATTTGGAACACATGAAATATTTTAATTAATTGTAGTTATAATTTGAATAAGGTTTCGTACAGTAGTGTGGCATGCAAGATGGCGCGTATGCAATTAAACCTACAATATATTTAAAATTCGGCGCGCGTACACATTGACAGACAGCAAAACAGCATACACACAACATTCGAAACACATTTAAATGTTACAAACGATGATCACAGTTTGGTAATAAACAATTCGGAAAGTAGCAACATGGAAAAGGAGCAACATGAATTAAACGCATTTATTTAATAAATTATGACAGGACGAGCGTGTGAACAGTTTCAACTTTCCGCTATAGATTCGCAAGCATAGTCTAGCGCTGTTCCTGACCCTGGTGGCCATACCTGGTTTCGCACGCAATATCATGGAATAATCCACCTTAAGCACTAATCATTTATTAACTAATATTCGTCATTTTGGCTTTGAAGCAACAGTTTAATATTAATATTGTTGCTATATATATATATAACTAGCGTGGAGCGATGGCTGAGTGGTCACGAATGTACCCTGCTCACGATGACGGAAGACGCTTGAAGTTCTGGGACGTGTAAATAGAAATTATATGGGCAAAAACAAACGAGCAGTGTGTATTACACATGAATAAAATAGATTTCCACATCACCCTAGAGGTACTATCGTCGATGCGTTTTTTTTTTTAAAGTGGTGTCCCCAGTAGGCCTATTCCACTAGAATTCGAAGTCCTGTATAGTTTGAAAAATTTTCCTGCAACGATGTTATACCAGATAATGATAACTATTCAGTTCTGGACATACGCATGAGAAAGTATTGTAAACGGCATACCTCAAATTAAGTGGAGATCGTTTTCACGACCATATCGTAGCGCGCACGACAAACAGGGCACCTTGTGCGCTTTAATTTTGTAAAGCACTCTGCGCATATGCATAAATGCCCGCAAGGAATAAACACGTGTTTCGCCTGTACACAAAGGCACACGCAACACACACACCCGCCTTCTGGTCGGTTGCCGTCATCTGCGAAACAAATGGTAAGTATTAAATTTGAATTGAAATCAAAGAAATTAGGGAAGCTAGTAAATATAAAGCGAAAGGTACGCCTTCGAAGGAATTTGTCTCTATAAGTACAGTATAAAAAGATGAACAAAATAAGTTTTCTAAAGTTGTCGGCAGCTTGTGAGAGAGATGACGCGATGGGCGCAGGGAGCTCATTTTTTACAACGTATTCTCATTTCCACTAATATTTCAGTTAGAAGGTGTAACAAGACATGTATGTTAAACAATTTTGGTGGGAAATACGCCAATTAAATTTTACGACGCACGCGTTTATATTAACGATAAAATGTAATTATTCAAATTCTTCTTATGTTCGTAGCCTTTAAAATGCTATAATTATCATTCTTATTCAGGTAGAGAAGTGAGATTCTGTGCGTGTTTTATGTACTTCTAACTGCATCAGGAATAAGAGGCAATACAATCAACGATAATTGCAATTACATAGTTTCCATAACGCCGGTCGAGGTGCTGGGCATCAGATCAGAGCTGGTCCGATGATCGGCAGCAACACCACCGTCGCTATCGCCACTACCGCGATGGACTGTAGTTGTTCCTTGGGACGCATCACCTAATTGTGGTAAGTTTAAAATTTAATAAGAATCTTTTCAATTGTATCGCGATATACATTTTGCACTTGCTGGACTAACGTAAAATATGCTGGCAGGCGAAAAAGACATGTGATACTTTACAATATCTGTAACGTGAGTGGAGTAAGCGCTGGTATTATGACGTTGCGCGAGTAGTTTTAGTATTCGTTTGAATCATTTGAAATTTGCATAAACAATTTTACGCAATCCAATTTGTGTTTATCAATACATCTCAAATAAGCCGGAATCCTCGCTCACCTCTTATATTTTGTCGGCGCTCTGGTCCTGCGGGCTCTACCGCACGGGCTGTCGATTGGTCTTGAGCATTGGGCGAAGACCGCGCACAACCGCGACATCTTCGACGACCTCGTCGAAGTGGCTGTGCAGCTCCTTGTTCTTGCCCGCGTACAGGGGAGCGTGTCTGCACAGATACTATATCTGCCGGTTCAGGGACTATATCTGCCGGTTCAGGAACTATATCCTCCGGTTCAGGATTTACATCTGCACATAGAATACCGGAATAGAGAAAAACTTATAGTATGCATGAAATACATAAACCGACAATGCCTACATATCTACTGCGCGTTGATGAGACGAAGGCTAACGTGGCGGCACAGGGGTTTTGATGTACTCGGCTCTCTTCTATCTGATGAATGCATCGGATAGAAGCATTCCTTTGCTTAGCCATTTGCTCATGAATGCACGGTACATTGAGAATTTTTTTTTCAGTAGTCGATCCGATCGAATTTTAGTCGTGCAGTTACCGGTAATGTGATATCGTGTATGCCTTTCAAGTAATACGCAGCAGCTGATATATGATTACTAATGTTCCTATTGCCGAATTTTTTTTCCCGTCTGATAAGGAAAAACAAATCGTACATCTCGGTGTCAATTCGTGTTTGTTTTTTTGTAACGCTATTATAACATATCTTATACCGGTACCGCTCTTTACTAAATCAAAAACTGAACCATGTGCAAAGTAGTTCCTTTTAAGAGGTACTATACCAGCTGCGATGTAGGAATAGAAACACATATAGGTATTGACTAGGGGAGACCGGGGCTAGTTGATACGTTTTTCAGTTTTCAATTTTTTCATTTTTGTTTGAATTAATTATGTAAGAGTATGTGTATGTGTGTGTGTGAGACGGTCACCAAGCTGTCCCGCTAGACATGAAGGCTCGAGGAGACAGATAGTAACAGCGCCCGTTAAAAACGCCTAGCAACAGCGATCGTTTCGGCGAAGACCGGTGTTCGGTAACAATCGCCTGAATTCGGGATTCGCACGCGAGACGACGCACAGTGGTCCCAAATCGCCAAAGCTGGCCAAAACTCAATTTTCGAAGTATATAGCAGCTTTTTGCTATTATAGCAGATTTGTTGTATATACATTAGTGCATCAAATGCCGCTTGAATTTCTTAAATATATTGATTGGTTACTGAGATATGTATCAACGCTGTCTATACTTTGTCCCACCAGAGCGTATTGATGATATCTCTGCAAAATTTAATATATTTGTAAAAAATGTAATATGAGATAAAAAATTTATCGAAAACACTAGTGTAATCTTACTTCATAATGGGTCCAAGATTATAACTTGACAATGTTTCGGTTTGAAGCGACCAGTTCAATACAGGAAGACCACTTCCAAAAGATCTGCTTTTTCAATTATTTAAACAAAACTAACACTCTATTAGCCAATGATATATTGTTGTATATGGTATACCGGGATATATGGAAGGACCGAGCGGAAGAGAACGACTGTTTATATTAAAGTCTCGAAGGAAACTGGGATTGTATAAACACTGTATCGATAAGGAGCAAGAATGGACTTCAGAGCCAAGGGGAAAATGCGTGGCAGTCAGTCCTTCGTTAACGTGCCAACGAAAACCTTCTGTGTAAAAGCGAAAACCTCATGTGTTAAAATAAAAACCTCCTGTGCAAAAGTGAAGACCTCCTGTGCAAAAGTGAAGACCTCCTGTCTAAAAGTGAAAATCATATTTATCGAAATAAAATATCGACTACATACGTAAGTACCTCTTGTCTATTTGACGTAATAGATGAAGTTAATAGAATATTAGCATATGATACTACAAATTAGTATTATTATTTATTAATTTATTATACAAATAGATATATAATGAATCAAATAAAAAGATCAGAGTTGCATGATATTATGTACAAAAGCAAAAAACAATTAAGAAGCGCAAAACAATCAGAGCTTCTTAACTTTTTGGTTCAGAAATTTAATTGTTTAGACAACATATTACAAATTGAAAACATAAAGCTAACGCTGAAATTAAATTTTTTCAATCGATATTTCCAAAAATGGGAGAAGAGTAATCGGAAAAATAACCTCTTTATTCAAACAAATTCAAATTGGTTGAATGAAAAAATAATTTTTGATTTTGAAAACTTGGAAAATATTCCAAGTACTTCAAGTAGGTGTATTATTATATATTCTTCAGTTGTATGCAAAGTAATTAAGAAATTACTGTTGAATCAATATTAAAATAACGTTCGGTTGTTATGTAAAACTATTTTCTATGAACTATTAATTTATGGTTGATAGTATTCAATTACTATTAATAATAATCATAAAATAATTTTACTATATATTCCGTAAGGTTCATTGACAACAAGAAGGCCAATATCGTTTGCTGAAAGTAGTGAAAGAAGTAAAAGAAGAAGAACGGAAACTTTGAGATCTTTACATAGTGTTCAAGAATTGTCTGTAGCAACTTCTATGTCTTTACGTTCAGCTGGTAATGATTACGGAGCCAAACTCATCAAACAAATTACCCACAGTTCACCGACACGTGCCCGTGATATTTTAACAACGTGGAGAAAAAGCAATGACAGAATGCAATCTGCGTATACGGCTGAAGAGGCTTTATGTTTTTTAATTAGCCACAATTTGACAAAAAAACAATATATAGCTATGTATAGGGGAGCAAAAATTCGTAATTTTGATTTATATCCCAGTTATGCAAAACTTCTAAAAGCCAAAAAAGCTGCTTATCCTTCAAACATCATAATCAGTGAAAAAATATGCAAACTTCCATTAGAATCTCTATTACATCATACTTGCAATAGACTTTTACAAACTTTACAACTGCCTGATACAGCTGATACACAGCAGAAAAATTATTTACTAATTTGCAAATATGGCTTTGATGGCAGTAGTGGACATTCAAATTATAAACAGTCTTGGAGTGCAGAAAATGTAGATGACCAAAGCCTCTTTTTGACAACAATTGTTCCGCTGCAGCTTCGAAATTCTGAAACTCTGGAAATTATGTGGTCAAATCCGAGACCAGCTTCGACCCGTTTTTGTAGACCAGTAAGATTACAATGGCTTCGCGAAACAGACGAAATTTCAAAATTAGAAAAAAACATTATGGACAAAGAAATTTCGAAATTAAAACCGTTCAATAAATATAACTGTAAAATTTCATTTTCAATTCATCTCACAATGATTGACAGTAAGGTATAAGAAATCAATAGGTTTTTCCTTATTAAATGAAATTTTTTAATATAAAATTTTGACACGCTATTTTTTCTCTAATAAATGGAAATACAATATAGATACGCTTTAAAATGATACACTATTTTTCGAATCTAATGCGAAATACTTTCACAAAGCTATGAATATGTAAAATAATGTTACTAAAATATTAAATAATCGTATTTTTAGATTAGTAATGCGTTAACAAATACCTCTAGCATGTGCTGCAATATTTGCAAAGCAAAAATTTCAGAGATGAACAATTTAAAAAGTATTCTAAATAAGAAGGAAGATGAAACATCACTGCAATTTAGTCTTCCAATTTTGCATTCATATATACATTTTTTTGATTCCCTCTTACATATTTCTTATCGATTAGACTTTAAAAAGTGGCGGGTAAGTAAGTTGCAATCATCATTATACATATAAAGAATGACTTGATTATTAATAATTTTAACATTAGGCAACTAAGGAGGATGGAAAAAAAATAATTATGGAAAATCGAAAAAAAATAATACCAGATAGATTTTTGAAAGAATTGGGCTTAAGAGTTGATTTTCCAAAATGCGGCTTTGGATCATCAAATGACGGAAATACGGCTCGAAGATTTTTTGAAAACCATGCTAAGTCTGCCGAAATTACTGGTATAAATTGTTTGATCTTTATTTTATTCGTAATGTATATTTTTGTACAGTAGTTACTATTATTAGTTAAATATTTCAATTGTAGGAATCGATGAAAAATTAATTGAAAAATATCGTAATATCTTAATTATTATTTCTTGTGGAAGAGTTATTAATTATTCAAAATTTAAAACCTACTGTATAGATACAGCAAAATTATATGTATCACTGTATCCGTGGTACTACATGTCACCCACGGTGCATAAAATTTTGATCCATGGACCTTCTGTGGCGAAAAATTGCATTCTACCAATTGGATGTTTCACAGAAGAAGTGCTGGAAACATGTCATAAGCTATGTAAATTGTATAGAAGAGCTCATAGTAAAAAAACATCTAGAACAAAAACGAATCAGGACATATTTCACAGACTATTGCTTCATTCTGATCCATACATCAGTCTTTCAGAAAAAATAATGAAAAAGAAGAAAGATATTCCCTCAGAGCTGTTCGAAATAGTTACGGATACCGAAGAAATAATATATTTTAGTTCAGAGGAAAGCACATGCGATTCTGATGATTCTGAATGAGAATATAAATAAAGACAGATTTGTATCTGAATAAAACAGCATTCTTTATTTCAAACAACACTTATAATCCATAATTCTCTTTTATTACTTTCGACGATATATTTGACCTACGTGATCTACTAAACGTAGAAATGATGAGTTTGTCACTGAAGTCCGAAAAAAATTCCAAAAACGATTGGAAATTAACATCGTCATATTAAATTCGACATTCTAATTATATAATTTTTGTAAAAAATCGAAGAATCCATTTTCACAAAAATTAAAACCAACGTTTACACCAGTGATATTAGATTCGCCATTTTGTTTTTTTTTTTAATTTTGAACCCAGGTTCGTAGTCAGTTACCTCGAACACCTTGGTATACCAAACTTCGTCTAATATGATCTTTTTCTGATATACGCGTCCGCCATATTGGATTCGCCATTTTGTTTTAAAAAAATTTGAAGTTCAGATTCGTAATCAGGCCCCGAAAAACATCAGGATACCAATTTTCGTGCAGATCTATCAATCTTTTAATATGCACGTCCGCCATATTGGATTCGCCATTTTGTTTTAACAAATTTGAAGTTCAGATTCGTAATCAGGGACCCGAAAAACATCAGGATACCAATTTTCGTGCAGATCTATCAATCTTTTAATATGCACGTCCGCCATATTGGATTCGCCATTTTGTTTTAACAAATTTGAAGTTCAGATTCGTAATCAGAGACCCCAAAAACCCCCGAGCACCGATTTCTGACTAAATTGAAGTATGTTTTGATGGGTTTGCCGCTTTTTAACGATTTGGGACCACTGTGCGACGCATTCAATTTTTCAACATACGTTCAGAACTTATATGTCGATTGTTTGTTCGAGATAGGAAATTTAGTTGTCCCAGGCCCCACAATCTCTAAGGGTGCTACCTTGTGTAAGCACAGACTAAGAAACTGCAAAAATAAATCATGTTACACACTTGACAGTCTAGTAGAGATTATGGTTAAATTTGAGACTCATATATTATTGGTATTTTTTTAGAAATCCTACTGTAGGACAAAAGCTGTCCTACAGGAGCATGAAGCCCTCTCTTCATAGAGAAAGGTCGAAACAATGGCCAACTCTTCCACGATCGTTCCACGAGCTTGGTCTCGCGCTACACGAGTACGCGCCTCTACGAGACACGTTTCGCTGCATGATCGACGCGGAAGACGGAACCAAGATTTTGCTATTTACGACAGATGCATTGCTGGGTGCGTTGCAGCAATCGCAAGAATTGTACATGGATGGTACATTTTCCGTAAGTCGTTAATGTTATTAACATTATAACATAAGTCCTGTTGCACACAGCTCTATTTTAAACTGTCTACATATATACGCCCGAGGTTGAGAGATGTCGTAGGTTACACATTAACCCTCCGTATTCTGAGCCTGGGTCAATTTTGATCCACCGTTTCAGAGCGCTCACACACACAGTGACGGAGCGGTTAATATTATTCGCAGCCAAGCGGTCATTTAGCTGTCGTCAAGGAGCGCCTCGCGCTTCGGGGTGTCATAAACCGGGGTTTTCCGGGGACATTGTTGGGGCCTAAAGAGTCAGAAGCTCGAAGCGACTGCGTTGCCTTTGGGCATTCGCGAACGTATCCCGACAACGACGCTTCGCTGCTTTCTCGATTTTTTCCTGTGTAGTTTTTTTGTTAGCTTTGTTGTTTTTATTATTATCGTTATCGTTGTTATTGTTGTTTTGTTTGTTTGGTTTGTATTGATACAATGTCTATTAGGGTGGAGTGAAAAAACTCTTTTTTCAATTATTAAATTCTAATAGTGCGGAAAAGTGTTCTACTTGGCCCAATAAAACGTGTAAAAAATTTCAGCTCGATCGGATAATTTCTTCTGTGTGCACCAAAGGCCTTAACTTTCAAAATTTTAGTACGAAACTTAAGAAAGTGCAACTTTCTTCAGCTGGTGGATTCTACCTTTTTTTTTTACCCAGGACTATATTTGTTGCGTAAATGAAGCAAAGAAACACCCGTGGCTGGTTTCGGAACGATAGGAATGGCCTGTCGGCACTGTAAACTATCAAAAAATGCAGCTCTTCGCTGACTTTCCTAACGGAACAAATGGCCCAGAACCCACCACGCGGAGGTAGCTGTACGTTGGGCTCCTTGTTTTTTGTATTTCATATTTTTTTAAATAATTTTATTGCTTTTTTTATGTATTTTGTATTTTATATTTTTTTTTTTTTTTTTTCAAATTTTAAGTTTTGTACTAAAAGTTTGAAAGTTAAGGCCTTTGGTGCACACAGAAGAAATTATCCGATCGAGCAGAAATTTTTTACACGTTTCATTGGGCCAAGTAGACAACTTTTCCGTACTATTAGAATTTGATCATCGAAAAAAAGTTTTTTTCACTCCACCCTAATGTCTATACTACCAAACGATGAGCAATCACTTTTTGTGGAAAACGACGAAGACGTTTACAACAGCGACCAGTCATCGGATGGTGGAAGTGTTTCGAATAGCGATTCGGAGCCAGAAGTGCAGGATTGGGAATCTGATGAATGTTATACGTCAGAATCCGAAGAAGATACTGTTCCAAAAAATGAAAATGTATTTGGACGTAACTGGCAGTACATTGCACCCAGTAACGGAGCAGTCGCAGACCTTTCGCGTAAGTGTTCACTTACAGAAAAAAGTGAACACGTAGAAACGGTGGATGAATGTTTCCATTTACTTATCAATGATGAAATCATGCATACGATCATTCTCCACACAAACATCAAGGCAAGGAACAATATGCCGCCAAATGGACACTGGAAGCCAGTGGACCGTATAGAGCTCGATGCATTTTTTGGTCTTCTCCCACTTATTGGGCGGTTTAGAGAATCACGTGAACGCAAACAGGACCTGTGGAAGACAAGCGATGCATTTTCTCGACCATTTTATACGGCAACAATGTCACGTGATCGGTTCATAGATATACTAAGGTATGTTATTATTATTATTATACTTATTTATTATCCTTGTCGTTCGGTTTTGGATGGCTTTCGCTTACATCTTCACACATATCCACACTTACATTTACATTTTACTCAGGTATATTCGTTTTGACGATTCAACCACAAGAGAAGAAAGAAAATCGAATGATAAATTGGCACCCCTGAGGGATATTACAAATATATTTGTACAAAACTGCAAGGACTCGTACGATGCAACAGCCGTTGGGTGCGTCGATGAACAACTAGTCACATTTCGCGGCCGTTGTTCATTCAAGGTGTATATGCCAAGCAAACCAGGAAAATATGGCATCAAAATATGGACCCTTTGCGATTCAAAAACTTTTTATTGCTGCAACATGCAAGTATACCTGAGGAAACAAGGAAAGGCCCCAGAAAAGCAACAAGGTCAACGTGTCGTGAAAGAAATGACAGATTATTTGAGAAATTCTAGCCGCTGTGTAACAACAGATAATTTTTTCACGGACATTAGTTTGGCAGAATATCTCTTAGAGAACAAACTTTTTTTGATTGGTACAGTTCGAAAAAATAGGCGGGACTTACCCAAAATACTGACGCAAATACAAGATCCATGTATATATTCTTCTTATTTCTTATTTACGGAAACAATAAGTTTAGTCTCCTACATTCCGAAACCGCGAAAGTGCGTTGTACTACTTTCTACACTACACCGTGAACATAGTATATCTACAGCAGCAGAAAACTTCAAACCCGAAATAATAAAGTATTATAATTCCACAAAAAGTGGGGTAGATGTGTTAGACAAATTAGTAAAGGAATACTCTTGTGGGCGTTGCACTCGCCGTTGGCCATTGTCATTGTTTATGCACTATATCGACATCGCCGCATACAACGCTTTTGTTATATGGCATACTAAGAATCCTACTTGGGAAGTTAGACATTCGTCAAAAATGAGGCGAAAGTTATTTTTAGAAGAATTAGCAAAAAAATTGACAGCTAAAAATATTGATAGGCGGGCTAGTAAATTTGAAAATGAAGAAGGAGGGCTACATGCAAATGTTGCAATCGCGATAGAAGCGACGGGACGAAAAATTGTAAAGAAGAAAAAACTAGCAGGTCACAAGCGTGGTAGATGTTGTTTCTGTGTGGGGGAGTAATAATAAACATCAAACTGTATGCGATTCTTGTAAAAAATATGTGTGTAAAAACCACTGTACAGAAAACCGCACACTTTTAAGCAATGCATGTACTAATGCAAATGTTGAATAAACATGATTTTTTTATAATTCACAAATCGCAACCCTATTATTGTTTCGTATATGTAGAATAAGTATCCAAACGTAATCCGAAACCCTCTTCCGCCACGTTCCGTAGTATTTCGGCGAGGATCTCGAGCTTGGGCGACCATCCCCACCTGAATACTGTATCGGTGAGGGTCTCGAGCGACCGTGAATATGTATTAGTGAACTATCGGTGTGGGTCTGCAAAGACCCAGGCTCCATACTCGATGTCCCGTACTCGGAGGGTTAACCCTTACCGATATAAATTCTTCTAAATTTAAGTTCCTCAGCATACCGTTTGTGACACTCGCATAATGTGATGTTTGTTACTCTTAGGTTGTTCCGAGAGTACCAGCTATTGCACAATTGTGCACCGTTCATGTACGGCGTATGGATACGGTAAGATGCACATGAATAATACTACGTTTACTAAAGTTTTGTCATTCATATTTCTTGTGATTTTGAAAAGATGTATATGGTAGCATTTTCAAACAGATTCGTAATTTTTACATCCCACTCGAAAAATAAAAATATTAACGAATGTAATGACAGACACGCCCCCCCCCCCGCCCCCGCGCAAGTTTCGATAGATATGCCGTTGCTGAAGTAGTATGTATCTCACAAATAGCACTTTCGGTGATAATATAGAAATCTATATATGTATATTAAACCAGTAGGTATATTATCGCCAGACCATCCCTTTAAGACACGGACGCGTCCCAACTGCAACATTAGGCTACGGTTACAGTGAATACGTCGTATGCGATAAAACAGTTGAAACGTATTCGTCAGAACATCATTCGTATGAAAACGCATCCACTGTAACCGTAGCCTAATGCGGTCGTGAATCCTTTGATTATCACGTACTTTGTACTAAGAAAAGTAAGTAACTGAAAATGTTGTGCAATGCAGGGCATCGCCACGATCTTTGCTCTGTGTGAAGCGCGGACAAGGGCAACATATCGTGCTTTATGGGACAAATTATTGGGACTTCGTCCTGGGTTGCGGGAAACAGTGCGTCACACCATGAGTGACTTTGAGCAGCCGACAGTGAGAACCCTGCAGGAAACATTCCCAAATGGAGAAGTTCATGGGTGCTGGTTTCATTTTAAGCAGGTATTATGCATTCTAACAAAATATACATCACCTTCAAGGAAAATATATGTTATATATGTTATAAATGTCTTTGTAGGCCGTGTTACGCAAGTGGCGGAGTTTGGGCTTAACCCATGCTCCCCGCGATGTATTGTCAATGACAATGAGTTTGCCATTGGCCCCGGCAGAACGTTTCGATGATGGCCTGGCCATCATAAATGACCTGGCCAACAATATAGCGGAGGCATATGCTGCCGTTTTATCCTTTACATCATATGTGTAAGATTCGGTCCGACAGATGACGCTAAGCGTGCGTGAATGAAGAGAGGGAAGGAACAGCGAGCCGGCGAGGCATTAGCGTCTTGGCATTCGTAGAGACTAGTAACGTTTAACGAGATTGTGAGTGTGTGCAAAAGTATCGGGCGAGATTGAGCATTCTGAGTTTCGGCGGATTACCAGGCGAAAGGGCCACCGATCGTAATTCAGACTTAGATAGCATAAATACCTGTGTCAGATATCGGGAGTTTTCTAAGAAAAGGGCACGTCAGGCCTGAATCTGAAATGAGTACGTAGACTGCTACGATCCGGTACAGGGTAAAATAATACGCGGCCGATTCGTCTTCTATGCCAATACACACGACAGCCGACTGGATTTCGTTTTAATACACGGAATAATAGTCTTAAAACATTCCCATATTCAAAATAAATCGTACAAACAATATTCTGAACATTCTATACCCGGTGTTTTATTAAATAAACCCTACAGAATTTCTCAGAAGTGGGATAAAGGGCTCTAGTGCCGTTTAGTTGAAGTCAGTGGCAAGTGCGGAAATCCTCACGCGCGAAAAATCGCGGTAACGGGAGTGAAAATTATCTTTTACAAAGCACATGGGCCGAAGGACGCCATTTTGTTCGCGATAGAAAAACTGTCGCCGGAAGGACGCCATTTTGTTTCGCGATAGAAAAACTGTTGCCGGAAGGAGTCAGTCGCGAGTTCGAAAGTTCGAGAACAATAGGCGAGTGTTGATTATCACAACATGAACCGCGTGCAATTGGAACAGCTCACGGTCGAAGGTCTCCGTGAGTTAGGTCGGCAACACAATGTAACGTCCCACGGGGACTCAAACCGGTAAAAACCGACAGTCGGTAAAACAGAACCGATCTTCATTACCATACAACTGTATTCCATTACCACGCAAACGCATTGTAAAGACTTTTGTACATAATTTATAATTTAAGCAAATATTAGAGAAACAAATATTATAGAAATGTTAAGAATAATTAATTATAAGTATTAGTTAAAGCGCAAGACAAAATAATAAGTAATAAGCAAGCAAAACACGAAATAACAAACAGCGACTCACTGCGCATGCGCCAGCCCGCCAATTCTCGGGTATAAAAGGTGACGCGCGCAGCACAGGGCGCGCTCATTCGAATACGTTCTTGCGACCAACGAATGCTAGTGCCTGGAGGCAGCTTAAGTACCATCCAGCAGAATTTCAGCACGCTCCGGAAACGGTAGCGACTGGTTCTCAGTGTTAAAAAGGTACGGGTGCTCCTCTTTGGACCTACCATTTGAAGGTTGAGAACTTTGTCTTCACGGAGGTTTCAAGCGTTGCTCCTATTAGTAGGTAGCAGCTTAACCGCTTAGCGAAGGCAAAGTCTACAGAACCTTAGAATAAAACTCTGCCAAAAGAATTGGGACCCGCTCCGGAAACGGCAGCAGACCGATCTTACTGCAGTAGCCTAGCATAAAACTCTGCCAAAAGAATTGGGACCCGCTCCGGAAACGGCAGCAGACCGATCTTACTGCAGAAGTACATATCTTAATACATATATTATTATTATTATTAATTAGCGTATTAGAATAAACATAAAAACATAAAAAAAAACCAAAAAAGAGTATAAGTAATCATAGATCGTAAGCAATATTAATTCATTATTATTATCATTACTAGAATAAGTTTTATTAAATAAATAAGCATTGTTAAGTTTCAAGCCATAGATTTTACTCTTTCACCTGTAGAATAGAACCCCACCTTTCCTACACTCGAGGGGACGCCGCTCTCCTCTCGGGGATCTGTCGACGCTCAGTTGTCCCCGGACAGCCGAACGTTACAACAACCTAGACACACGAGGGGCGCGTACGGTTTTATTCGATCGGCTCACCGATCATTTCGAAAGAAACGGGTAGCCGGAACAAATTACGGTCACAGGCCCGCCGAATACGGAGGACCGGTCAAATGAGGAAGAGGATACTCGAGGAGAGGAAATTACCGGGTTGCAACCTGCAGTTCAAGAATCCGCGGGCAGACCTTTGGGAGCTGCGAATATCCAGGTGATAGTCCAAGCGGTTCTTCAAGCATCAGAAGCAAATCAGTCGACGTCGACGCTGCGTTTAACAACGGGACCTGTGGCGGGGCCTTCTCCCACTCCGAGTAGCTCTTCGCAGTCCAGTGCTCTTCAAAATTGGAATCAAGTAAAATTCACTTCTAAGCTAATTCCGTCTTTTGCTGGTCTAGAAGAGGAGGACGTTAAAACATGGCTCGGTAGAATTGCCAGTGTTGGACAGCTCTATCAAATAAACGACGAGGTGCTGGTTTTAGCAGCCGTTAATCAGTTAAAGGACCGGGCGTTAAACTGGTACAACCGACAGGAGGTCGAATCTGTGGCAACGTGGGTAAATTTTAAACTTCAAATACTTGCCTATTTTCAACGAACAGAAACTGTTACCACAACTCTGGCGAGAGTCAGTAGTCGCACGTGGAAGGCACAGTCGGAGAAGTTTGCCGACTATGCAGAAGACAAATTAAAGTTAATGCAAGTTCTAAAGTTAACAGAAAAGGAGAAAGTGGAATTATTAGCCGATGGAGTGAAGGACCCTTCTTTGAGAAGATTTGCGCTGAACACTTGGGCCAAGAGCATTCCAGAATTTATCGAGCACATTCGAAGAATAACGGAAGACAGTGTTGTTCGACGAATGGAGTCAGAACCCAAGGGGGTGAACAAAGCAACTGTACAGCAGCAAGACAAGAAGTGCGACCATTGCAAACGGGTCGGTCATTCAACGCAGGATTGTCGAACGGCCAAGATGACCTGTTTCAACTGTGGCCAGAGGGGACACTCGAGCCTGTTCTGCACCGCAAAGAAGAGGGAGCCTGCATCCACGTTAAACTTGTTGACAGAGGATTCTACGCTGGAGCCGGAGGAGCACGCAGAGGAGATGTTCCGGGAGGAATCAACTCTGGAGACGACCGACGATCTAGGAGTGCATTTAGTGGACAAGGGAACGCCGTGTGTAAATGTATATAGTCTGGGGAATCAATGTAGATCCTTTCGTGCGTTAGTGGACACAGGTAGTCCGTTAAGTCTAATTAAAAAGTCAATATGTGAACAGTATTTTTACAACAATAAGTTGTTACAAGTTAATCAGCGTATGAGTCTTAAAGGGGTAAATAGCTCGGTAATTACAATATTTGGGAAAATTATAGACCAAATTTGCCTAGGGAAACTAGGGAATGAATGGTGCGACGTAACCTTACTGGTAGTGGACGACCGCACCATGGAATACGATATGCTTCTGGGACGTGAATTTTTCAAAGAAAATAAAATCCGATTAATTTTCCAAGAGGCAAATTTCATGTTTGAACATCCATCGGTATCTGGAAAATTACCAGACGATATCTCCACAATTAATGTAATAAATGAACAGGATCGGTATGATACAGTAATAGAAAATTTAGATTTGAATAATAAAAGGGAATTGGTAAACACCCTACGTGGGGTTGAGAGTATGAAGGTAGAGCCGGTTAAGGATAATTATAAAATCAGAGTACATATTAAGGATCCGTCTTTCTTTAGATATGCTCCCAGAAGGATGTCCTTCCAGGAGAGAATAGCGCTAAGAGAAATTATAGTGGCATAATTAAGACCAGCATCTCACCTTATTGTGCAAGAGTTGTTTTAGTAATTAGGCAAGATGGGCGAAAGCGTATGGTATTGGATCTGAGGCCGCTAAACCAGCGCATCCTTCCCCAAAAAAATCCATTTCCAATAATTGAGGATCAGCTGGATCAATTGCATGGGAAGGAGATCTTTACAAAACTGGATCTTCGAGATGGTTTTCATCAAATTGAGATACATCCTGATGACACCAAATATTTTGCCTTCGCTACACCTTTCGGCCAGTACGAGTATGTAAAGATGCCTTTCGGTTATTCTGAAGCGCCCGCAGAGTTTCAGAAGAGACTCATACAAATTTTAGATGTTTTTCTACGTAGCGGTAAGATTTTATTGTATATTGATGATATTTTAATTCCGACCACAACTGTGGCAGAAAATTTGCAAATTTTGCGTGAAGTGTTAATAACGCTGAAAAAGTACAGTTTAGAGCTAAACTTATCCAAATGTATGTTTCTAAAATCCAATATCGAGTTTTTAGGTTATGTGGCGTCAGCCGAAGGCATAACCTTAAATAAACGTCACACGCAGGCCATCTCGGAATTCAAATATCCTACGCACGTAAGACAAGTTCAAGGTTTCTTAGGTTTAACAAATTACTTTCGGAAGTTTATTAAAGATTATGCCGTTAAAGCCAAACCTTTATATATTTTAACTAAAAAGAATACGACTTTTGATTTCAACGAAGACTGTAAGCGAGTTTTTGATTTATTAAAAAGGGAACTAACGTCGTTCCCAGTTTTGCGAATATACAATCCGGCTGCGGAAACCGAATTACAAACGGATGCAAGCAGTCACGGTTACGGGGCGATATTACTGCAAAAGCAAAAAGCAGATGATATGGCGCCTATAGCTTATTTTATATTACTAGGTTTCGCAGCGCTAAGTATTTTGAATAAAATATTTATTGGTATTGAAATATTTATTTCTATAAAAATATATCTGCTTAATATTATTAAGCGCAGTTGGAAAGCACCGAATCTTACATTGCGTTACACAGTGTCACCTTTGCACGCTGCGGGAACGCACCTTTATGTACTTGCAGCTCATTTTGATTTCACAACTTTTTTTTATTTTGTAATTATCTTTTATTTTTTGTGATTTATTTGATTTCGTGTACTCGGCGTAATTTTTTTTACTTTTTTAAAGTTTTTTATGGGGATATCACTTCTTTTTACAAAGATAATTTGCATAGGGAATGACTTCAGATAATTTTTAATATATATTATATTATATTCTATTTTTTGTGATTTATTTGATTTCATGTACTTGGCGTAATTTTTTTACTTTTTTGAAGTTTTTATGGGGATAAGCTTTACATAAAAACCCTAAATTAAAAATAATTTGCTGGTATAAAAACAAATCCCCATAAAAATTCTATTAAAAAATTTTGGCGACTTACCTTGTTAATTGAGACAATAATTCAGTGTCTTGTGTGGATTGTGGTGTAAAAACTCGTGACATTTCAGAAAATTTTGACAACTTTCCTTAGTTGACACTGGCCAGGTTTATAACCTGACTGTAAGCTGTCAAAATTTGGAGTAGATTGCATATACTCGAGCTAATTTAAGAAGTAACTTGACGAACGACGAGTTTAGATCGGTTCTGCGCATGTTGGCGCTCATTGGCTATGCCACCACCAATGGTCTTTCGGCCGCACATCCGTTCTGCGCCGAAAGCATTGGCGTGGCGCCACTTTCGTATATACCGCGTGTTTCGTCTTTTTGTTGAATGTGTAAAAAAAAAACAAAGATATTAGAAAATGTTATACACAGTGGATGAAAATGAATTCTGTTCAAAAAAATAAAAAAGGAAAGGTAAGGAACTGAAATATTATAAGTAACATTTCAATATAATACGATTAATAAATAAATTCTTAATATGGCACGAATTTAGTAGAATACACATTTTATTTGGTTACCCGGTATGTGAAAGAGAATAGGAATGGTGCAAGGAGAGTGGGAAGCCTGGGTGGTAAAGTGGGGGAACAGAGATCTCGCGACAGTCGAATAGGTCATTCAACATGCGCGAAATTAGTTCCTTCTAAAATGAGCTCGAGTGTAGTAAAGGTAACGTAATAGCGTTTGACGAACGAAACATGTTTTAGTTTCTGTTGGCTGAAGGTGTGCGTGTAAAGGTGGAATCAGACGGCGCGTGAATCGGCGATCTTTGCGCGTGAATCGCCGATCCACGCGCCGTCTGATCGGTCATGGCTCGGCTTGCCAAGCTGACTTGCCGAGGTAGACGAGCCGAGCCAGCTCGCCAAGCCACGCGCCGTCTGATCGGTCATGGATCGCGAGTCGGGCTCGCCAAACCGACTTGCCGAGCCGAGCAAGCTCGCCGATTCACGCGCCGTCTGATTCCACCTTAACGCGTATGACGAACGAAACATGTGTTAGTTTCTGTTGGCTGAAGGTGTGCGTATAACGCGTATGACGAACGAAACATGTGTTAGTTTCTTTTGGCTGAAGGTGTGCGTGTAACGCGTATACGTATTATGTTGACGAAAATTTGGTTGAAGGAGAATCAGAATCAGAAGAAAATCTTACCGTTTTCGACAGATCCCTGAGGCGATATTTCGATATCTCTGTCATGCGTGGACAGATTTTATTGAAATTTGGTCTTATTCGAAAGCTTATATGCGGTTTACATAAGAAAAATGCCTTTAAATTTAGAAAATATTGCAGGCGTCATGAGATATTAATGAAATAAGTTTCAGGTTAGGTTGGAATAGCCCGGCGACGAGTAAATGATAGCGGTAGCGACAGTCGACATATACAGGGTGTCTTTTCTGTACTTGGCGTCGAGACGCTACCGCGTCTCTAGATCGGTCGTCTGCTATGCTCTGATTACTGGTTCCCTGATCGGAAACAACCGCTCTGACTTTTAAACCAGTTGCATACAAAGCATCTAAAATCTCATCTAAAATTGTAGACAAATCGTCTCTCTTGACTCCTGATTTTGAAATAAAGAAAGCCAATGGTTGTTTCCAATTAGTGAATAGCCCGCATAGCATAAAAACAAGAACCTGTGTACCCACCGCTAAATTTCGACCCAAAGATCCCAAGTCTTGGAAACCTTCAATAATTTGTTTAGTTGGATGGAAATCTAGACATTTTTTGATTGCCATTTCATCAAACAAGAGTACGCAATTACGATCTGCGGCTTCCATATACGCAGCTTTAATTTTGAGCGCGGTAAACAAAGGTTCGCATATACCAGGCCAAATATCTATTTTCCCGAACCACCGAATAATTGTACCTGGACTCGGTAGATGAAAACCGAAAACTTCGCGCATCTTATTACACAAAGCTGGCGAAGTGTAGTGCATCGTCATGCATATCTGCTGTTCACAACGGGTATAAAGGGTCTAGCAGGGTAAGCATGGGCAAACGGCCCTCATGCCGAATCTTGGAGTTGTTATTTTTTAAACAATGCTCCTTGCATGAAACACCATTATGTAAAGTTTTAGATCGCTATCCCCCCGTTTAAGGGTAATACGGGGGTAAACGCCCCTAACGTTATTATTTTTTTTCTCGGTTACTACTTAAGATATTTGAATGAAAAAAAAAACGAAAAAATAGCTACATCCTAACTGTACTTCATATATTTTTCTCTAAATTATAAATCAATTATTAAGGGTAGAAAAAAAATTAATTTTTTGGGGGTGGTTTTTGGAAACAACCCTTTGAGTGACCACCTCTAAAAAAATCCAGAATAATGCTTTGCTATCGAGCTATTATATAAAAAAACCCGAAGTTGGTCGAGATGGTGGAACATAGTTAAATAATTAAAAGAAGATCATTATATGATAAATATGTGGGGTTTTGTGACGAGAAAGATTATTTGTCGCGAGCCTGAGTACGTGTTATTTAAATGCGAATGGACGAAACGATTGAGGTTCGTTTGTGTGATCGAAGTGTGAATGAAGAGTGTTTGGGATTTATTGTTTATGTATAGTGTCGGGCAAAGAAGCGAGTCGCGAAGCGTGTCGTGAGAGTAATCAGTGGGAGTTCGAAAATCATAGGTAATAACGAGAAAGGTTGATATCATTATTGATTATTATTTATTAATCCTCGTCACTATTTACATCAATAACTGCCGTTGTGTTAGTTCCATCAAATATATTTGTTAATATTTCGGACGGTTTAACTATTTTGGATTTAAAACGCCCGTGTGATAAATAATAAATAATCGCAGCGACATGCGAACAGCAACCCACTGTCTTGTTGCCATTCGCACAATCGCACGTATATCGTTGTATTGCCGGGTGGCTGGTAGAATTTGGTATATATTCGATATAACATTTGTAAGTTTTGCGATTGATATGTCGCGAGCGGACCTTCATCCTTATAATGTTAGTGGTTTCCTTTAAGTACTCCACGGTCAAATAATTTTCGTTATTCATGAATTCAGCAAGATTCTGAAATACACTGCCACGGGCATATCAGTGTATTGTAATATTTACAAGAAATATGTGATATACGAATGTTTCTATTCGTTCATTTTATAGAAAATCTAATGAACACTGCTTTCGGGGATGAATCTACACTTCTGGTTCGGTGGACATTTGTAAAAAAATTGCCTCAGAATTGGCAGAATTATAGCTGGGCTTCGAGATGAGTGTAAGTTCTAAAAAAAAATTCTAACTTCGTTTTCCTGGGGTGCGAGTTCAAGTCCATGTTGCAGGGTTTAATTTTTTCATTAGTTTTACTCTTTAAAATAATTTTTTAGGGTTTAATTGATTTTTTTTCAATGTACCTATATCAACAAAAAACGTGCAATGAAAGCAGAAATGTATTCTTGAGATACCGTTCTTACTAGTCTCCAAATATCCTTTATATTCTAATTGTATGTTATTTAAATAAATTTTTACATTATCACTTAATAATGGGACGTAGAGGAGGAGGAAGTATAAGTAACGGATTCATGCGCAATCGGAGTAATTGTAGGAAGGGCGTCGTGTTTGGCTTTCCTTTCGTCTGGAAAATTTCATACAATATGTTACAAATACTATGATGAAAATGAAATATAAAATATAAAATTTTCATTTTTCAATAGTATAGATGATTTTGTCTAACACGCGTTCCCGCTTTTGGCTACTGATCGCTACCTGGCCGCGCGAGCGAGCTGCGGCACGAATAATTTTTTTCGTATAAATGAGCGATCAGGCCCGCCGCGCACGTGAAGGATGCAGTATCAGACGCCCGAAAGACGAGAGCGAGACAATGTATCGACGCATCGTCTGTCTCACGTCTGTCAGCACTCAACCGATGCACCAAACTCATCATTACTTAGGACATACATACATACAGATGTACATACTTAAGAATGTTAGAGACGGTGCAATTTTAATTGTTAACATCCTGTCAAGTTCTAGCCATCTGCTTGCAAAAAGTGTTATTGGCATATTTGACTTGACAAGTGCTACGAACTGGAAAAGATTCGTTAAGAGCAAGCGCCTGATTTAGCGAGCTCTGCTTGCAAGACATTTCAAATCGTATCGATTTTTACCTTCGGGTACATCGCGTTTCTGGGAACGGCATTTGTTTTAAAAAGAAACACGAACTTTTCGGGGGCCTGGACCTCAACAATCGATGAGAAAATGCCGCATTTCGACTGAACGTTCGCTATCGTATTATTTGTTGGACTTTAAAAAAATATGTTATTATATTACTTCTCTCTATACCAATTTTTTGCCGTACCTTCCTCATACCAAACTGCGTCTTAATTGGTTTCATTTTAGTAGAAAAACCTGACATACAATACAGATGTTTGCATAATGATGAAAAAATATAAAAAAATGAGTACAGGGAAGTCCAAGATGGACGAAAGGATAAAGGATAAAGAGATAAAGTGATTTTTGATTTTTGCATCATTTATTGGAGAAGTAAAAGGAGGAGACAGAGAGGTGAGAAGGGTGAAAGAGGGGGAGGTACGAGGAAGAAGAGAAAGAGGTAAAAAGACAAAACTAAAGAAAATATAAGGTCAAGAAGAAAATAACCTCAAAAGGGGACCCCCGGGAAGGGCGCTGGAGGCAGAGGAGAGCCCGTGGGGCGGGAAAGAAGAATGGGACGGAATTCGAATTGATGAATATGGGTTGAAAATAGGAAACAAGATATTAGGAAAATATCTAAATACAGTAGGAATGGCGGAAAAAGAAAATAAAGGTAAAATCATAAGAGAAGCTATAGAAGTGGAAAGAAGTCATCATAAAGAGGATACAAATAATCAGGAGAAAGAAGAAACAGAAAAAGAAAGGGAAAATAGAATAAGACATGAAAGGAGAGAAAAAAAATACATTCAAAAAGAACTAAGCTCAAATCATGCGCAGAATAGAGAGGAGGAGAATATAGATAGAATGGAATACACAAAGGTCTGTGAAGAGGAAGAATACATGGAGGGCGCCACGGTGCAAAGAGGAAAGGTAAGTGGTGACACCGAAAGAAGTGGTGAACAGGACAAGCTAAGTAATTCTATAAAAGGGACACGTGTTACCAAAGAAAGTGAAAGTACAATTGAAAGACAAAGTTCAGAAAAAGGAGGCAAAAGAAAATTAGAAGCTGACAAAGAAGAAAATAGAAATAAAAAGGGAAGAGAAAACGAGGACCAATCACCAAAAGAAGACAATCTCAATCGAGTTGAGGGACAAACCCAAAAAGTTTCGGTAAGAGAGGTTAAAATTATAGGGATCTCAAATGGGAAAGAAAATAGCTCAATGACAGTGGATCTATATGAATGGGAGTCAAATAGAGAAGAGTATTTAATAACTATCTCTCTAAATAAAGAAAAAATGTCAATAATCAAAAAAGGAAATCTGATTAAAATTTATAACATTCTACTGAACACAGGTATCAAGTTCGAGAGCATCAAGATGGTGGGTTTCAACAGAGCAGAGGTTAAATACAAAAACGGGCAAGATGCAAACAGAATCTTAGAAGAGTCAAGATTTAAGCCAGCGGGATATATTGCATATATTCCGCCAAGATGGAAGGAGAGGAAAGGAGTTGTACACAAATGGGAAGGATCCATTGAACAACTGGAAAAACAAATAGCACCAGGTAAAGGTATTTTTACATTGGAAAAATTGAAAAAAAAAAAGAAAAATGAAGGAAGGCAAAGCAGTATGGGAAGAGGGCAAAGCAATATTAATTAAGATGAGGGGGGATTCCCTTCCTACGAGAATTTTAATAGGTTGGGGCCACGTCTGGTTAAGAGTAGAACCGTTTGTGGAGGCGGTGAGGCAATGTTTCAAATGCCTGCGTTTTGGTCATATTCAGGCAGGATGCAAAAATATGACAAGGAGATGCTTCGTTTGCACAAAAGAGGCACATGGAAGATGTGAGGAAAAGCCGAAATGCATTAATTGCGGAGGAGATCACTTAAGTGTAGCAAGAGAATGTAAAATATATCTGTTGGAAGCGACAGTGTCGCTAAGCAACATTTATATTTGGCGCCTTAAATATAGAGTGCGCGACTGGCACTTTTGTAGAACGTTCTAGAAGGGCACCGGCCCCCGGTCTCGTGGTGAGTGCGTCCTTACTTCCGTGTCTGCCTCGTGAGAGTAACGATCGCCAAGTAAAACCGTGTGTAGAATAAATCACCTAAAAGAATCGTTGAATAGCAAAGCAATCTGTGCTTTGTGCGTTTCTATTTGTACGAGCGAGTGCTCATTATATATACAGCAACTGTGCACTCAAATATATTTATATTATTTTCCACTCAAAGGAAGTGTTCCTTTTATTTAACGACCCGAAGACGAGCACGTGGAAATTCCAATATCCCAACACAAAGATACCGACATATTGTTATATTGGGAATAAAAAAAAAACGCGGAACCAGAATTGTATAAATTAGCGTGCGTGGTTCAGAGTGTGCCCGCCACACAAGTGAGTGTTGAGAGATTATTTTCAGGAGTGAAACATGTAGTGTCCCATCTGCGTTATAATTTACAGATGCATGTAATTGACGACATCATGGTCGTTAGATGTAATACCTTATTTAATTCTTAATTAATATTAAGTAGTGTGTTGGGATGTAATTATTTTATCGGATGTTAAATGTGTAAGCTAACCGCGCTTTTGGTTGTGATTGGTCGGTTGTGTGCCTTTGCGTGTGATTGGTGCATAAAGTATGCTGGAAATGTGTGAGAATGACGCACACTCTCTTTGTCCTTCTCAGGTTTTTTTGGTAATGAGAGTCGGTCGTAAAAGAGATTTCCGTTTGGTTACGGAGGGCGTTTTGTTAAGGTTTGAATATTGTTGTAAGACTCTAAGACAGTGTGTCGGGTGACAAATTCACACAAAAGTATTCTACCTTTGAGTTATCCTTTTATAGTTTATATTTGTAGTCAAATAAATAGATATTTCATACACACAAAACTTGTAAGGTTATATTCGTCAGTTACGCAATTAATATCATAGTGTGTATAATTTAAGTTGTGTAAGTGTCAGTGCGTGTGCAGTGTATAGTGTTAGATCGTTAGGTCGTTAGATGTAACAGTTTATTCAATTCTTAATTAATATTAAGTAGTGTGTATAATATAAGTTGTGTAAGTGTCAGTGCGTGTGTAGTGTATAGTGTATACAACAAGTGCAATCTTCCCATTGGATCGAAACGGAGGAAGACCATCGCCCGGCACGTGAAGGATTGAAAACGACAACAGGGATAATTACATTGTGGTTTCTTCACCACTCATCAAAAGATAAGTTCCATTCTTATTATCCACAATTTACGTTCGCCACAAATTCTTTTGCCAAGAAACTAATAGTGATTTTTTTACAGATACTAAACAATGGCGACCTACAATCATGACGCAGAGTGTGCACCGACTGCAATCGTCTTCCCATTGGATCGAAACGGAGGAAGACCATCGCCCGGCACGTGAAGGATTAAAAACGACAACAGGGATAATTACATTGTGGCTTCTTCACCACTCAACGAAAGATAAGTTCCATATTTATTAAGCACAATTTACTTTCACCACTAATTGTTTTGCTGACACACTAATATTGATTCTTTTACAGGACACACAGAATGGCAATCATCTCCCCATTGGATCGAAACGGAAGAGGAACAGCGACCTGACACGTGAAGGACTTCAAGCGACGACCGAGATATGGGCATTATGGCTTCTTCACCACTCATCGAAAGATAAGTTCCATTTTTATTAAGCACAATTTACTTTCACCACTAATTGTTTTGCTCAGAAACCAATATTCATTCTTCTACAGGTACTAAAGAATGGCAACGTACAATCATGACGGGGCCATCTTTGTCTTGCGTTAGATGTACTACTCGCATCCGCATCACAAGAGTATTTTCCGATGCACCACACTCCTTTCTTATACATGTATATCGTAATAAAAATTGAATATGTAACGCTTATACAACTGATTCATAAGATGTTAAATAATGTTTTCATATGTTATTCCGAGAGATAAAAATTGAAACATTGTAATAAATTTTGCTGTAAAATTTGTTATTTATGCTATTGTTAAATATATATTTACATTTTATTACATTCCTGTCTTCTGTTTTTTTTTCGACACTTGAACATACTTTTAAAATATCCATACGAAAAATTATAAATTCAATCATTTTCTTCTTATTTCTATATTAACAATAATTTATTTATATTAACTACTTCTGTTAAAATAATGCATAACTAGTGTTTGAAATACAATAATATCTCGGCAAATCGACATAGTTTGAAATGGACAGTGTTACAGTAACAAATAACTGCAAAAGTCTGCTATCAACAAAACAAATCCGTGACGAGAGTGACAAACAGTGTGAGCGACAGGAACAGCATCCATACCTTCCCGGCTTATTCAGCTAGGTTGAACCGATCCGAACAGAACCGAACCGTTCCGACTCGTAATTTATGGAGAGGAACAGAAACCTCTCCATAAATTAACTCGACCGATCAACCGACCACTCCGACCAGTCGCCAGAGCGGTCAGGCCTTCGGTCTGAGATTCCCGACCGAGAGGCAATCGGTCTGGAGTTTCGGTTTCTTTTCGCAACCTCTCACTGTTACGGTCGCAATATCGGTCCCTTTTCGCTTCGGTTACTGGTCGCTAGACCGGTCAAGACCGGTCAGAATTTCGGTTTCTGCTTCGGTCTCGACTCCCTGATATCGATCGACTGTCACCAAGCGAACCCCACCATAATTGGCGCTCTTGATCAAAATCTATATAAGTAAGAATGCAGGGATCGTTAGGGCAGTCGATGGGACTTCGATAGTCAACTCTGTTCGTTATCTTTGCGTTTACTTTTTAAATGTGACAAGTGTATAAGTTAATAATAGTTATTTCATTTACATCGTTAAAAATATATTATAACCAACTTCTATCATTCATAACTAAGGTAAGATTAAGGACTCTACTGTTCCATTACAAATAAATTAATCAAAGTCTGCTGATTAAACAAATCCCTCCCTCGGTAAATAAGTTACTCAACCTTAAGTCTAGATAAATCATTGGGTGGTGGGCGTTAGAAGGCGTGTAATCGACTTGACGAGCTACCCTCAGTGACGAACCATTATAGATTGTCATTCAAACTTCCCGCGTTTAGGTTATCCATTACCCGGGACGTGACAATTTTTGGTGGCAGCGGTGGGATACTCTAGACTGATTGTTAGAAATTAGAATTTTACAATATGACCGATAAAGGAGGGGTTAAAACCCGTTCAACCGCGCCTACAGAAGCCGAATTATATCTCTTAGAGGAGCGTATTCTAGCAAAGGAACGACAACTCAAAGATCAGGCAGAAGCCATTAAGAGTGAGGCAGACTCTCTCCGAGCGGCACGACAGGAATTAGAACAGGAAAAAGTTAGAATAGAACAAGAAAAGGTTAGAATAGAACAGGAACAGGCTTCAAGCTCAATAACTGACGTTGCTGAGTTAAGGCAAACCATCCTGCAATTACAAAATGAATTATGTGACCAGAGGAATCGAGTAGGACAGGGATCCCAACATAGTTCACCATCTGATGTAGTTTCACCTTCTCCTACTGCTCAAGATCCTCCCTCTCCTGCTCGGAATCCTCACCCCACTCCAACTCCAAGTCTCATGCCACGTTTAAGAGATGTGTTAGAAATTATTCCCGCGTTTGATGGATATAAAATCCCTGTTCACCAATTTTGTAGAGCTTGTCTTCGCGCTCGTGAAATGCTACCTAATCATTTGGAAGTTTCGTTAATTCAAATGACAATAAATAAATTACAAGGACATGCCTTTCTAGCTGTTGAAGATTTAACTTTCGTGACGATAACAGACCTTTGCGAACTCCTAAAAAATACCTTTGCACCAGTGAAATCATTGAACCAATATCGCGGGGAATTAGGGAATATATTTCAAAAAACAAACGAACATGTGTTGGATTATATTGCTAGGGTTAAAGAATTAAAAATGGCAGTAAGAGAGGGTGAGGAGAAATTACAAGGATCTCTAACACTAAGTGTGGAAGAAAATTTAAAAGCGGAGGTTTTAGAAGCATTTGTGCGTGGACTTAAACCCGAAATTGCACTTCGTTTAAAGGTTGAGGGACTTGAAGACTTCGATAAGGCTGTATTAAAAACGGTACAATTGTCAAAAATAATAGAAACCGAAAAAGCACGTTATAAAACACCATTTTGGGGAAACAAGAACAATTCTAATGGGAAACCAAACACTTCGCCATCCTCTTCAGGGGATTCCAATAGTAATCGTAATTACCGTGATCAGAGTAACACTCGTAACGATGGTCAGGTACCCCCAACATCACAAACCACTTCGCGTACCCCCATAACATGCAACTATTGCAAATATCCAGGACATGTAATCGGAGAATGTAGAAAGTTAAAGTACAAAGAGCAAGCTCAACGCCAAAATTCGACGTCGGGAAACGGAGAAAGGGGCCCGCGGGGAAACGGTGGACCGCGCGAAACCCCGAAAATCAGGCACCAGGTCAATGCGATACAGGTGGAAGAAGTGGAGGAAGTGGAACCAATGTCCCACGAACAACCACCGAACGAGTTGCTCGAATCCTCCTAAGTAACGCCGAAAATATTCCATCAGTTATTCTAGTTGCCCGACAGTTTACTCACAAAGCTACTTTAATGGTTGACTCTGGTCCTCAATTAAATTTAATTAAACTGCAAGCCCTTAAATCAGCCGAGGTTGATTCAACTTCTAAAGTTGCTTTAAAAGGGATCTCTGAAATGTATGTTTATACACTTGGGACCGTAGAAATAAATCTATGTGGCCAAGATGTTCTGTTCCATGTCGTTGAGAACGACTTCCCAATTCCGCAAGACGGAATTTTGGGCTCTGCGTTTCATACTTCCAATTCAGTACAGTTAGACTATTCACAGAAACTTCTGAAATGGGGTCGTATACATGTCCCTTTTCTTACGCGCGAAATAATTCACGTTACTGCGCGATCAAATGCACCATTCAAGGTTCATGTCTCTAATCCACAGGTACCTGAGGGATACCTTCCTTTGTTCACGCCTAAAAAGGGTATATTTTTCGGTCAATGTATTGTATCAAATATACAAGGTACAGTGTATCTTAGAATTTATAATACTACCGAGGAGGATGTTGATATAGAAGTACCAACCTTAGAACTACATGAATATGAAAGTCTAGATTCAATTCATCCAAATGGAGTTGGGGCTGCTGCCTGTATGAATATCCAATCTGAAAGTCTTGTCGAAAAAACTTTACAATTATTACGTCTCAATCATTTGAATCCAGAAGAAACGAAACATGTGATTACGTTAGTTAAAGAACATTTAGATCTATTTCATTTACCCGGGGCCTCTCTATCACGCACTACTGAAATAAATCATTCCATTCATACCACAGATAATTTACCTATTAACGTCAAACAGTATAGATTTCCCCCATGCCATAAGGAAGAGATAACTAGACAGGTGCAGGAACTCCTTGCGAACGATATAATTGAAGTTTCAAAATCTCCATATAATTCCCCAATCTGGATTGTACCCAAAAAACCAGATTCCCGGGGTAATAAACGGTGGCGATTAGTCATAGATTTCCGTTTGCTAAATGAGAA
Organism: Andrena praecox; assembly: GCA_963932275.1. Taxonomy (NCBI): domain Eukaryota; kingdom Metazoa; phylum Arthropoda; class Insecta; order Hymenoptera; family Andrenidae; genus Andrena; species Andrena praecox. The sequence continues at coordinate 42,419,062 of OZ010731.1, forward strand.
AACGGTGGGTGACGCATATCCACTCCCTAATATCATTGAGATCCTTGATCAATTGGGCGGTTCTAAATATTTTTCTGTCTTTGACCTCGCATCGGGTTTTCATCAAATCCCAATGAATACTGAGGATGCTCATAAGACGGGTTTCTCAACCCCACACGGGCATTTTCAATTCAAACGTATGCCATTTGGATTAAAAAATGCGCCAGCGACATTCCAAAGGCTAATGGACACTGTTTTATCAGGTTTACAAGGAAACGAAATTTTTGTATACCTGGATGATATAGTGATTTACGCCAAATCACTCGAGGAGCATGCCATCAAATTTAGGCGATTAATGGGGAGACTAAAAGAAGCAAATCTCAAATTACAACCCGATAAATGTGAATTCCTGCGAAAGGAAGTCACATACTTGGGGCATATTATTGGTGAAAATGGTGTCCAACCAGATCCAAAGAAAATAGAATGTGTAAAGAACTTTCCTGTACCAAAAAATGCCAAAAATATAAAGCAGTTCTTAGGATTGGCTGGATATTATCGACGCTTTGTAAGTAGCTTTTCAAAAGTAGCAAAACCACTCACCGACCTTTTAAAAAAGGATAAATTATTCAAGTGGGGAAATGCCCAACAATTAGCTTTTGAAGTGCTTCGGAATGCCCTGATCCAAGAACCTATCCTTCAATATCCGGATTTCACAAAACCATTTATCCTAACCACAGATGCGTCTGGCTACGCCATTGGCGGGGTTCTTAGTCAGGGAATTCCAGGAAAAGATCTGCCCGTAGCATACGCCTCGCGGCTTCTTAGCCCTCCCGAACAGAAATACTCAACAATCGAAAAAGAATGTTTAGCGGTGATCTATTGCATAACCCATTTCCGACCTTATCTATACGGGAAGAAATTTACTATTGTTACAGATCATAAGCCTCTAATTTGGTTAAATTCTATTAAGGACCCAACTTCCAGGCTCTGGAAATGGAAACTGAAAATTGCAGAGTACGAATACGAAATAATTCATAAACCAGGCAAATTAATAGTAATGCCGACGCTTTATCACGCAATCCGCCAGTAAAAGAAATCTTCCCTATAAACCAAATAGACGGAACCAATGTCACAATTCCATTCCAATTAGCGGAAAGATCAGTGAGAAGTCGAAGTTCGAGTATACCTCCGGATTTCCCAGAATCATCATCTCCATTGTCCTCAGTTAGCGAGGAATCAGAACCCTGTCCACCATTCTCCCCAATTACTCCAAGGAATCGAAATTTTGAACCCGGGATAAGAGAATTACATAATGTAGATGATCTAGAAGTGACTCCTACCGTTCCAAATATACGAATTCCGTTAATCAATGACGAAACAGATCTAGGAAGTTTCCTATTGACATCACCTGAGACGGAAGAATTGCTTAACGAGGATCAGGAAACAGATACTTCAGATTCCGAGGTAGAAAACGACGATGAAGATTCCGAAGAAACAATAGTGACGGATGAACTACGACCCCCAAAACTTAGAATTCGTGAAACAACAGAAACACTATCCCTACAAAAAGATGCTAAAGTAATTTTCCTCACGTATAATGGATTACCGGCCGACAAAGGTTCATTAGAATTTCACCAAAACGAATTACCCCCAAATAGTGACAACCTAACTCCGGATCGACCTTGCATATACACCGTGGGAAATCATAAAATAATTGCAATACCTATATTGGCACGAATAACTTGCATAATAGACGAAGACTCTTTTATCAGAGGAATTCAAGCAATTTATACCGCAGTTATTGAACTTCAATTAAAATCTTTTAGTATACGCAGGACCGATCCGTTAGGGGAGTTGTCTTGGAGTTATATTGATAATTTGTTTAAAGAAAGATTCAACGATGTACCGGTTACAATAACTTATTGTCAAGGAAGGATCTCAGAACCGCCACCCACAGAAAGACAGAGAATCATCTCGGAAACACATGAATCTCCGGTTAACGGTCATAAGGGGGTAACCAAGACCCTAAGTAGAATTAAACAACGGTTCAAGTGGCCAAACATGAAAGCTGAAATTCAACAATTAATTAGAAAATGCCGTACATGTCAACTTAAGAAGTTAACGCGGGCAAAAACACGGCAACCAATGGTCATAACGGACACTCCGGGGTTGGCCTTCGACAAGGTTGCAATGGATGTTATGGGCCCTCTGCCTGTAACCCCATCAGGAAACCTTTACATCCTTACAATACAAGATCTTTTGACTAAATATTCAGTAGCTGTAGCTCTTAGTAATATAACCGCAGTAACAATAGCTGATGCATTTGTAAAACATTTTATTTGTGTCTAGGGAGCTCCACGAGCAATTCTGACTGACCAGGGAACAAATTTTCTCTCATCATTAATGCGAAACGTTGCAAAAAGATTTAAGATAAGACATTGCCAAACCACTGCATATCATCCTCAATCGAATGGGTCAATAGAACGATCCCATCACGTATTCGCAGAATACTTGAAAGTAAATATTGAAAAATCCCAAGATTGGGATAAATGGTTACAATTAGGAATATTCTCGTATAACACAAGTCTACATGAAGGGACTCGTTTTACTCCTCATGAATTAGTATTTGGGAAAACCGCTAGAATTCCTTCAACACACCCTCCGATCGAGGATGGGATGCAACTTTCGTATGTAGAATACCTGACAAATTTATATAATCGGTTACGCGATTGTCAAGAAGAAGCTCAAAAAAATTTAATCCAGGCGAAACATAGGTATAAGCATTACTATGATAAACGCGTGCGTGCACAAAATTTTGAACCAAATGACTTTGTGTTCCTCTTAAAGGAACCAGTAAAAGATAAACTAAGCGATCAGTATTCTGGACCATACCAAATAATAGAGAAATTAGGCCCTAATAACGTCAAAATAAAATGTGGTAATAAAGTTAGGATAGTCCATACCAATAAGCTTAAACATTCACATGTAATTTTATGACATATAATTTACAGAGGTATAACCCACAAGATGGGTCTATTTCGTGTGGGACTCTTCACGGCTAACTTAATATTGTACGTGACCGCCCTGATTGGGTTTGACTGCGGTGGATCCAAATTGAATCATACAACGATATCACTGTTGGACGTTAATGAATGTGACATAGTTGTCAACTCAGTAAACTCAACAAAAACTTATATACAACTGCTTCAATTATCGGAATATGACCATACACAAGTCATTCAGTGTAAAGTCAAAATCAGGCGAATTATATATTATTGCGGAATGCATTCGCATGTTTCGGTCGTACATAATGGCCAGATGGAATATCTTCAAGAGATATCATACACCAAATGTCTGCAGATGCATCAAGATGGCACCCTTAGCCTAGGGAACGGGGTGTACTTCTCTGGGATTGTTACTAATTCAACAACATTCCGTAGTGCAACGCTCGCAGGTTCGGCCGGTATAGACGGAAGGTGCTCAGGGGCACAATATTCGGACCCATATGGCACCTGGAACAACGCTTTGGTCCAAGCTGTTATTGAAATCCAACTCCGAACATCGAGTGCGGCAGTAAAATTAAACACTGGGCGTATTACTCTACCATCAGGAACAACCTGCGATCTTTTACAAACGACCTGCATCGACCTTGAGGATGGACACACCTTTTGGAGACCAATGCTCTTGGATTCTTGCAAACTAAGCCAATACAGCGTTTTATATGAGGGAGATGCGATAAAAACTTTAGAGAATACACAAGAAATGGCACCAGTAGTCTATTCTCTAACTACGGACGACATAACATTTGCATTAACCAAAACCACAGAACAATCGCTTTGTGGTTATACCCTACTTCGAACAGAACACCCAAAACTCTTTATAATTGAAACCCAACCGGGAAACACATTTTTGCACAAGACAAATGTCCCTGTGGATAATTTAGATATATTTGCCTACGTAAATTCAAAATTCGTTTACGTGGAAAAACATATACGAACGCAAATGAATACTCTGTACCAAGATATTATTTTACAAAAATGTCTTTTAGAGCAACAGGTCCTAAAAAACGCCTTGACCATCCTTGGTTCCTGACGAATTGGCCTACGTAATCACGAAGGCACCAGGACACATCGCTATCAATGCTGGAGAGGTAATACACATAGTCCGCTGTATTCCAGTGGAAGTCAAGGTACGACACACGAAGCCGAAAAACCAGCGGTGTTAAACTCCATACCCAGAGGGGTAACCGGACAAAACATACCAACTGACGCAATATCAATCACTGGACTATTTGATGAGGCTTCTATAAGGCAGATAGCAGAAAGGACCACCGCAAAACTCTGGAAGGGATTCATAACTTTTGGATCATTCAGCGCAGGGGTCCTTACGATCTTCATTCTAATACGAGCCGTGAAATTAATAATAGATACTCTCGTACACGGGTATACTCTGCACATGGTATATGGATGCAGCCTGCATCTCGTTGGAGCTTTATGGAGCTCCATCACCCATCTTCTAATCCATCTGGCGAAACAACCTCAAACGGAAGCCGGAGACACTACCTCAAAGCAACCAAAACGGGATACGAGACAACCCCTGGAGGAAATTTCAACTTCATCCGCTCCACCGCCATCGCAGTCAACAACACCAATTCAGGTTCAACCGGTCAATTATTCAGATCTTTGTAAAAGAATAAGTGAAATATAAAATAAATTTCGCATTTACAAAGCCGAAATTTATTTCTCCGAGGGGGAAAGGTGTAACATGCACCGTTTATAGAGGGCGTAGAATTAAGATATGTAACTATAGTTGTATTTCGCTTATTCTTATTTTATAGCCGCAATTAATTTAATTCTATATTAAAGAACAATTTTGAAAATGACTGAGCAAACAGTTCGCGATGGGTTACGAATTTCAAATATTAATTTCATGTTACCATTATATTCATTTTTATTAGAAGTTAGATTGAATTACATTTCGCTAATTCTCACGCGCGGACTGTTCGCTAGTAAAGCGATAAGAGGCCAACTCACACCATGTTTCCTCGAATAACAACCGCTATACGTGGAAGACGATTCCACGGATAGCGGGGTGACTCGAGGGGTGTTCGGATCGCCGCGTTGATTGAATATCGCTCGACTGTCACCAAGCGAACCCCACCATAATTAGCGCTCTTGATCAAAATCTATATAAGTAAGACTGCAGGGATCGTTAGGGCAGTTGATGGGACTTCGATAGTCAACTTCGATATCTTTGCGTTTACTTTTTAAATGTGACAAGTGTATAAGTTAATAATAGTTATTTCATTTACATCGTTAAAAATATATTATAACCAACTTCTATCATTCATAACTAAGGTAAGATTAAGGACTCTACTGTTCCATTACAAATAAATTAGTTTATTCTCAAAGTCTGCTGATTAAACAAATCCCTCCCTCGGTAAATAAGTTACTCAACCTTAAGTCTAGATAAATCATTGGGTGGTGGGCGTTAGAAGGTGTGTAATCGACTTGACGAGCTACCCTCATTGTCAGTGACGAACCATTATAGATTGTCATTCAAAATTCCCGCGTTTTAGGATAAGGTTATCCATTACCCGGGACGTGACAGCGTGAATATTATATGGTTGGCGCCTCAAAGTGACACAAAATATAACCTTAAGTGTAGATGCATATTTCTCTTTAATTTTTATTATATTCCAAATTCAAATTCATAAGTAATCACTTCTTTAGTATTAACTTAGACATTTGTATTAATCTGTGGTTAGTAGTATTTCATAATTAGCGGTACAGAGCATGCGCAGAAATGCAACCAATCAAAACCAGGCACACTTAGGTGGGGGCCCGTCCCTCAAATAGGGTTTACGTCCCTCGCCTACAAGCTAGCCTTACGCTCCGTCCCTATATTCCTATGTCCATGGTTGCAACTCAATGGTACAACGATATACATATTTGCAAAAACACGTGGCATCTCAAATTTTGACAACCTACCTTTTTTGACACTCGTCAGGTTATAATCTGACTGTAAGCTGTCAAAATTTGGAGTAGATTGCATAGTGAAGATAGCGATTGATGAACGAAACATGTGTTAGTTTCTTTTGGCTGAAGGTGTGCGTGTAACGCGTATACGTATTATGTTGACGAAAATTTGGTTGAAGGAGAATCAGAATCAGAAGAAAATCTTACCGTTTTCGACAGATCCCTGAGACGATATTATGATATCTCTGTTATGCGTGGACAGATTTTATTGAAATTTGGTCCTATTCGAAAGCTTATATGCGGTTTACATAAGAAAAATGCCTTTAAATTTAGAAAATATTGCAGGCGTGATGAGATATTAATGAAATAAGTTTCAGGTTAGGTTGGATTAGCCGGTTCTCGAGTAAATGATAGCGGTAGCGACAGTCGACATATACAGGGTGTCTTTCCTGTACTTGGCGTCGAGACGCTACCGCGTCTCTAGAAAGCAAACGTTTTGGAAACTTTTATGGAAGGCAGGAGAAGGCGTGTTACTTTCATGACGCCGTTACATTTGTCCCCGCTCTCCCCTACGTAAATATTCTACAGTTGCTTGTTTTATTTCTACGCAACGCTTTGTAACGTAAAAATTAATTTTTATTGTTTGAATGTGGACTAAAATACCCTGAAAGTTTGGAAAAGATCCGCTTAACAGTTTCTTAGAAAAAAAATTCCCAAGAATCTCCTTATTCCTAGCGTACTAAATAGGGCTCCCCCTTAAACATTTTACACATGCACTTAACGAACAAGTGATGTGTATGCACGGTGTCTCACAATCAGAAGTGATGGTACAGCCGAAAAGGGAGTGATTCTACATTGTTGCGGATTCGACACGCCGAAGTTCGAACGGTCGAGAGTTAGGTGTAGGTTTTAGACGTAGTTTAGCGAGTAAGGTAGTCTTTAAGTAAAGCCGTTAAAATTTAACACAAAGGTCACAGGCACTGTATATTTACAAGACGTTTCCACACTATATTGCAAGTCGCTCTAATCTAACACACACAATTAACTTGCTAGAACTTATCTAACTAAGGCGCGAAAGTACGCTTCTAATTGAGCGTGGTTCGAATAGTTCACAGCAGAGACATCCTGGAACGTTCCAGGGCAGCGCAAGTACGCAAGAGAAAAGTTTGTTGATGCGAGCACGTTTCGCAGAAGAAGGAGCATCGCGATGATGAGATCGGGCCGTTTCGCCGAATTCTGTGACGTCAGCACCCCACCTAACAGCTGCTCGTCCTGAGCAGGACGAGGACCGCACCGGTAGAACACAGTCGCTCACGCGATGAAGCGAGAGAGCTGCCTAATTAGCTGAGGTGCGCGTCAACAGATGGCCCGACCGATCTCATCACCGCGATCTGGTCGCGTTAGTCGCTTTAAAGAGCGCGCGGCTTCGGAAGCGAAGCCGCGCCGACTTGGCCTGTGGCCGTTTGGGCCAATCCCAAACAACATAAAACGATAAATCGATAATACCAAATTTTTTTTTCAAATCACGCTTCTGTTCTGAGAGGATTGACTTTGAATTTCGACTCGGTTCGTGGTACTAGTAGAGTACGCGGTAGAGCTCTGCAACGGGCGGGTTTGGCCCACCCGGCCCACGACTGTTTCTCGGTGTACCCGACCCGCCCGCACTTGAATCGTCAAAAGCCCGAAGAACCCGCGGCTGTCCAGCCCGCCCATACCCGCCCGAAACGCCCGATCCGTCCGTGCCCGCTCTTTACCGAGACATTTCCCGCGCTTCGCTCGATTTTCACTCGGACTTATTGTTACCCTCGAATGGAGAGTCAAACCTTGACAACTTATTTATTATTAATGTGTATTATACTTATCAACCATATGTAAATAACACAAGTTAAAATACAAATAAATGTAAGAAATTAAAAAATTTAGATTTAATTTATGTTTTTTACAAACAACAACATTATAGTAGAAACATATCAGACAATTTAGAAATACAGTATATAAAAAATGCAGCTGACCCCGATGAATAGAGGAAAGGCGCAAATACGGACACGGACAGGTCGGATACGTCGCACGGCTGGTAACAGTTTCGGGCTTGACGGGCGGGTAGAAATGAACCGCTAAAGGTAGATTTACACTAGCCGTCTGGACGGCGGCAAAACGACGGCCGTCCCACTAGCGCAACGGAGACACAGATGCATGTGTCTCCCTTGCGCTAGTGGGACGGCCGCCGTCTTGCCGCCGTCCAGACCGCTAGTGTAAATCTACCTTAACCCGTTTTGCCCGACGCGGGTCGGGCGGGCCGGGTGAGTCGAAAAACGATCGGGTAACGGGCGGGTTGACCCACGGAATACCCGCCCGTTGCAGAGCTCTAGTACGCGGGGGTACAAAGAACACTCGTTGTCTGAACCTTGTCTCCATCTACTACTAGTTCGACGCATTCCCCTTACATACCTCTCAGCCGTATTAACCCCTCGGCTACCACCTCAGTATCTGGTACTGACCCTCCGTTTTCCACTGGTGGCCCACCTCAGTATCTCGTACTGACCCTCCGTTTTCCACTGGTGGCCCGCCTCAGGTAGCAAAGTGTCGTTTTCGTTCCGAGGGCCCGGGCCTCACAGTCAGTTTGTCATTTCAGGGGTCGGTAGCTGAGGACGACACTTTGCTACCTGAGGCCTCGACACTGAAACATCACGGTACAGACAGCCTCTAGAGTATCTGGCACTGACGCGGGAGCCGCATTACAAAAAGGGTCCGTACCAGATACTGAGGCGGGCCACCAGTGGAAAACGTTAGGGTCCGTACGAGATACGGAGGCGGGCCACCAGTGGAAAACGGAGGGTCCGTACGAGATACGGAGGTGGGCGACCAGTGGAAAACTTAGGGTCCGTACCAGATACTGAGGTGGTAGCCGAGGGGTTAACCCGTATTTCAGTGCGAGCACACGACCCTAAAGTTCCAAATTAATTTTTTGGAAACAAAGCGTAATTTCAAAAAAATTTATTCCATGTTTTCAACTTATTTTTTTACCACCTTCTTCGGTTGTAACCCCAGTTCTAATATACCCTGTATTTAGCTGGAATAAATAGAGCAAACGATGTGTATTTCTTTTGCTCAGAATTTGAAAAAATGATAATGGACATTATCTTAAGAATAAGTGTATGTGCAACGTATCCAGGTACTATTATCAGTGTTAGTGCCCTTCTTGCTTTTTAAATTTTTGGGTAGGGGAGACCGGGCCTAGTTGATACCGGGACAGGTTGATACAGACTAATTATCTCGACACCGTATATATGTAACTTCATTTGAGCGAGATATGTGAGAATTGTTATTCAATTCTTTCCTACGATCCAGCGTACGTGTGTGTATCTTGACGTTAACAATCGTTCTTTAACTGTTTTCGTTTATATAGAGAAAAAGTAAATAGCTTTGATACATCCAAATTGATCGTCCAAATAACATAGTTTCATTCATTTTGTTTGTATTTTCTTAAGTTTTCGCTTACTATATATTAAAGAGGAAGGACCAAAGAATATTTTGGCATATTTTTAATTAAGTAATTAATTCAAACCAAAATGAAAAAATTGAAAACTGAAAAACGTATCAACTATATACGTGTTTCTACTGCTACATCGCAGCTGGTATATTACCTCTTAAAAGGAACTACTTTGCACATGGTTCAGTTTTTGATTTAGTAAAGAGCGGTACCGGTATAAGATATGTTATAATAGCATTACAAAAAAACAAACACGAATTGACACCGAGATGTACGATTTGTTTTTCCTTATCAGACGGGAAAAAAAATTCGGCAATAGGAACTTTAGTAATCATATATCAGCTGCTGCGTATTACTTGAAAGACATACACGATATCACATTACCGGTAACTGCACGACTAAAATTCGATCGGATCGACTGCTGAAAAAAAAATTCTCAATGTACCGTGCATTCATGAGCAAATGGCTAAGCAAAGGAATGCTTCTATCCGATGCATCCATCAGATAGAAGAGAGCCGAGTACATCAAAACCCCTGTGCCGCCACGTTAGCCTTCGTCTCATCAACGCGCAGTAGATATGTAGGCATTGTCGGTTTATGTATTTCATGCATACTATAAGTTTTTCTCTATTCCGGTATTCTATGTGCAGATGTAAATCCTGAACCGGAGGATATAGTTCCTGAACCGGCAGATATAGTCCCTGAACCGGCAGATATAGTATCTGTGCAGACACGCTCCCCTGTACGCGGGCAAGAACAAGGAGCTGCACAACCACTTCGACGAGGTCGTCGAAGATGTCGCGGTCGTGCGCGGTCTTCGCCCAATGCTCAAGACCAATCGACAGCCCGTGCGGTAGAGCCCGCAGGACCAGAGCGTCGACAAAATATAAGAGGTGAGCGAGGATTCCGGCTTATTTGAGATGTATTGATAAACACAAATTGGATTGCGTAAAATTGTTTATGCAAATTTCAAATGATTCAAACGAATACTAAAACTACTCGCGCAACGTCATAATACCAGCGCTTACTCCACTCACGTTACAGATATTGTAAAGTATCACATGTCTTTTTCGCCTGCCAGCATATTTTACGTTAGTCCAGCAAGTGCAAAATGTATATCGCGATACAATTGAAAAGATTCTTATTCAATTTTAAACTTACCACAATTAGGTGATGCGTCCCAAGGAACAACTACAGTCCATCGCGGTAGTGGCGATAGCGACGGTGGTGTTGCTGCCGATCATCGGACCAGCTCTGATCTGATGCCCAGCACCTCGACCGGCGTTATGGAAACTATGTAATTGCAATTATCGTTGATTGTATTGCCTCTTATTCCTGATGCAGTTAGAAGTACATAAAACACGCACAGAATCTCACTTCTCTACCTGAATAAGAATGATAATTATAGCATTTTAAAGGCTACGAACATAAGAAGAATTTGAATAATTACATTTTATCGTTAATATAAACGCGTGCGTCGTAAAATTTAATTGGCGTATTTCCCACCAAAATTGTTTAACATACATGTCTTGTTACACCTTCTAACTGAAATATTAGTGGAAATGAGAATACGTTGTAAAAAATGAGCTCCCTGCGCCCATCGCGTCATCTCTCTCACAAGCTGCCGACAACTTTAGAAAACTTATTTTGTTCATCTTTTTATACTGTACTTATAGAGACAAATTCCTTCGAAGGCGTACCTTTCGCTTTATATTTACTAGCTTCCCTAATTTCTTTGATTTCAATTCAAATTTAATACTTACCATTTGTTTCGCAGATGACGGCAACCGACCAGAAGGCGGGGGTGTGTGTTGCGTGTGCCTTTGTGTACAGGCGACACACGTGTTTATTCCTTGTGGGCATTTATGCATATGCGCAGAGTGCTTTACAAAATTAAAGCGCACAAGGTGCCCTGTTTGTCGTGCGCGCTACGATATGGTCGTGAAAACGATCTCAACTTAATTTGAGGTATGCCGTTTACAATACTTTCTCATGCGTATGTCCAGAACTGAATAGTTACCATAATCTGGTATAACATCGTTGCAGGAAAATATTTCAAACTATACAGGACTTCGAATTCTAGTGGAATGGGCCTACTGGGGACACCACTTTAAAAAAAAACGCACTGACGATAGTACCTCTAGGGTGATGTGGAAATCTATTTTATTCCTGTGTAATACACACTGCTCGTTTGTTTTTGCCCATATAATTTCTATTTAGCCATCGCTTCACGTTAGTTATATATATAGCAACAATAGTAATATTAAACTGTTGCTTCAAAGCCAAAATGACGAATATTAGTTAATAAATGATTAGTGCTTAAGGTGGATTATTCCATGATATTGCGTGCGAAACCAGGTATGGCCACCAGGGTCAGGAACAGCGCTAGACTATGCTTGCGAATCTATAGCGGAAAGTTGAAACTGTTCACACGCTCGTCCTGTTATAATTTATTAAATAAATGCGTTTAATTCATATTGCTCCTTTTCCATGTTGCTACTTTCCGAATTGTTTATTACCAAGCTGTGATCATCGTTTGTAACATTTAAATGTGTTTCGAATTTTGCGTGTATGCTGTTTTGCTGTCTGTCAATGTGTACGCGCGCCAAATTTTAAATATACTGTAGGTTTAATTGCATACGCGCCATCTTGCATGCCACACTACGGTACGAAACCTTATTCAAATTATAACTACAATTAATTAAAATATTTCATGTGTTCCAAATTGTATGTGTTCTAAATCGCATGTGTTCTAAATTGTATGTGTCCTAAATTGTATGTGTCCTAAATTGCATGTGTCCTAAATTGCATGTGTCCTAAATCGCATGTGTCCTAAGTCGCATGTGTTTTAAATTGTATGTGCACTATAAATCGCACGTGGTTTAAATCGCATGTGTCCTAAATTGTATGTGCACTACAAATCGAATGTGTTTTAAATCGCATGTGTTCTAAAGGCTCGTATAGACTGGGCGATAATCGCCGGCAACTTTGTTGCTAGCGACTCCAGCGGGTCGCCTGGCGACTCGCTGGGATGCATCGGCTTGTCTCCAGCGATTTTTACCGAGCGGCTGGTATCCAGCGACTTGTGTCCGGCGACTCGGCAACTTGTGTCCCCCACCTTATGACCAAGACCAGTGATGCCAGATTCGGGGCGGGTTCCCTCGAGAATTTCCCCCACCTCGCGCACACTACGCCGGAGCTGCGTGTCCGTGAGTTGGACTCCGAAGCGCCGAGCTCACGGATACGCTGCTCCGCCGTAGCATGCGCGAGGTGGGGGAAATTCTCGAGTGAACCCGTCTCGAATCTGGCATCACTGACCAAGACCCTTCTTCGACGTCCATTCCAAACCTTATTTTTAGTAGCCATGGATCCGTCAATAGCTATGGGTGTTGGCGCCGCGTTCATTGTAATAGCATCGACCAAAAGAAAAAGGAAAAGGCGTTGGTGGAAAAAGGCGTTTTTGAGAAATGGAGAACATTACGGTGATGATTTAATGTCACAGTTTCTATTAAGCGAGTTTTTACTCGAGAGATAAGGGATCCGTCTCGAATTTGCAGGGAAGACGGCGCAGGCGGGACCACGCGCAGTCAGCGGACTACCATTCTTTCTTCTTGTGTCTCTCTCTCTCCGCAAGGCGTATTGATGTTGGATAATACTTTTTAACTGCTATACCTGGCACATTTAGATAAAAACTGAAGGGGATGACTTGTATACCACACCTGGTTCTCAAAAATTAATCAAGCTGATCGGCCAGAGTGTTTCGACAGGGTCCCGGTTTATGACCGTATTGTCCCGTGAGTCAGCGGTTGACAACGCTACCTGCGCGTCCAAATTCAGTTATCTTTTACAGCTGGCAATTTAGTATTTTTGAAGCGAAATTTCTTCATTTCTTTACGACTAGGCAATAGCTTGTTCTCGAAGTGTTCGTTGGGAAACATTTGTCTACCAGATGTCGATAATGGGTGGTATACACGGTGACATCGGACGCGCAGGTACCGTTGTCAACCGCTACTCATGGGACAATACGGTCATAAACCGCACCTTGGCGGAACACACTGGCCGATCAGCCTGATTAATTTTTGGGAACCAGACGTGGCACACAAGCCAATCCCTTCAGTTTTTACCTAAATGTGCCAGATATAGGCCCGCGCCGTCTTCCCAGCAAATTCGAGACGGATCCCTTATCTCTCGAGTAAAAACACGCGCTTCAATTGCAAAACAAGAGCACGCGTTGACCTGTTCCAGGGAGTGTCCGCATATATATATATAATAAATTCGTTTAATATATATATATAAAATAAATTAATGTTTTAATAAATATGTATATGTGTGGTGTTTTTCCACGCAGTAGATCACATAGTAGATATTTACGTTAAAAATTTATTATATATATTATATATATATACATATATTTATATATATACATATATTTATAGATATATACACATATTTATAGATATATTAAATTTTTAACGTATACATTTATTATAGGATGTACTTCAATATATATAGTGCGTGGTGTGTTGCCACAGAGTCGGCGATGTTTCCCATTCGGAACGGGTAACAGAAATACAGGCACTAGACACTCGGGCGATGTTGCTCACCGTCCACTTGAATACAGTTTTTCGGGAACATGTGGCCAACAGTCATTTCTAGAAGGCCGTTTGAGGCAAGGGTCGAGTTGCTGTATCCCACAGCGATTGTTGCAAGTCGCCGGGTACAGGTTCCGGCGACTTTCCCAGGTATATTCGTATCTCTTTACCCTTAAAGGACGAGTCGCCAGACACAGTTGCCGGACACAAGTCGCCGGATAAAAGTCGCCAGATACAAGTCGCTACAAGAACAAAGTTGCCGGCGATTATCGCCCAGTCTATACGAGCCTTAAATTGTATGTGTCCTAAATTGTATGTGTCCTAAGTTGTAGGTGTCCTAAATCGCATGTGTCCTAAATTGTATGCACTCTATAATTTTAATGTGCTTTAAATTGCATGTGCATTACTTTCTGTGCACTGTTCTGATGTGTCCTAAATTGCATGTGTAGTTTTGATATGGAGACCCACTAGTGGGACCGTCGCCGGTCGCAGTCGCCGGCCGCACATTGGAACGCCAGCCTTGAAAAGTATGAAATATATTTATATTTGTAATAAACACTTTCTATCAATAAAGCGAACGAACGTATGCACCGACCTAATAATGCCTATTTTATATGATTAGTAGAGCCTATTGGAATACGCTATTGGTACTAACTCAATTTCGAAAAGAATGTGGTCTAGTCCGTTGTTTGCTCTCTGCCTCAATTAATTAATTTGCATGGACTGAAAGCCCGTTTCGTTAAAAGTAGTGGGATTTAAATATTTTTTGTCAATTTAATCGGGAGAATGCAAGGAATCCATTGGTATCATTTTCATATTGATACGATGAATAATAAAGAAACTCCGTTTCTGTATACATAAAATGATATTATATTGCAATGAGAATATTTTGAGCTTACAATCTTTTCTATATTTATTAAAATCTTTATTTCTGGCTTCTTGGGTCGTTTCACCCAATTAGCCGATTGGAAGATTGCCCAAATATTGTATAATTTCGTAAGAATGTATTAACACTTTGCGAACAGTACCTATCTATTACATTGGTACCAGAATAACATGGATACAGGTTTGCAGATATTTCTGCACTTTCCATAGTATGTATATTTATCAAATTTGTTTAGTTTTATTGAAATTGTTGACGTTATTTTTTTAAATAACGGCAAGCTTTGTTATGAGTTGTATATTAACACTTTTTTTATGAACTTGCTCAATAATATTCAGCATTTTCAACGCGAAAAATGGAATGTTGCATTTTTCCCCTATTTCTTGGGATTCAGGCCCACTGTACGATATAGAATACAGGTGATTACTCCATTATTGGAAAATATTGTCAAATCTTCTTTTCGCAGTTGCAAGGACAAATATATGTTGATTACACAAGTTCGCGGAAGGTAACTAAAAAGCCGACAATTACTAATATTTTTTCAATGGGTTTCTTATGGAAAAATAACTGTATATAACGAATTATTTGCTATTACTTTGCAGAATCGATACTAATCATTTCTGACCCCTTTAACTTTACTTTAACAAACTTTATAAGACACGATTTAAAATTCGGCACAAAACAAAAAATTTGACATGTGTTTACACGCAGATCAGATTTAGCCGTCATGATATTTTTACCTTTTTTTAAAAGAGCTCATAGTATTAGTTTACAAGAAATATGTATATAAAAAAAACATAATTCCATAAGTTATGAATTCTGACTTGTTACAGCCGCTGTTAAACGCGCCGCTTCGCGATGATTTAAATGTGCGTGCGAGAGCGTGTAAACACGGTGACGCACCGTTCGTCAAGAACGGTTACGCGCGTCACCCGTTTTTGTACGGCTCGAGCGTTCGATTTCTTCGAATTCGACAGTTAGTCTTCAGAACACCTGACTACGATACACACGCTCTCGCACGCACCAACAGCATCTTTGTCGCCCCGCGACCCACAGTTTTGATAAGAGTTACAACGGCCCTTCGAGCCATTCGCGCCCAGCTCCAACTGTACATATTTTGTACATAGTGTTCGTTGCGTGTTTTGTGAGTCGCGTTTGTTCGTGATCTTTCTGTGGAGTGCTCGTGTTCAGTGTAAACGACGCCCACTTCGGCTAATAAACGTGCCGTCACTGAAACGTTGGAGTGCATCCCTTCCCTGGCCAGTCCCAGTGGCAATCCACACCGCCTCCACCAGGCATTAGACTTAACATGACTTCTTTCCTTATTTCTGGATAATCTGTCCGAATGTGACGATGAATCGCAGCAGAGCGGCTAGAGTTGCAGAGCGGCTAGAGTCGCTAGACTGCTTCTGGAGGAGTAGAGCGGCAGCCGCAGTGCGACTAGGAGATTCTGCCGTTATGGCGGAAAACAGACACTCATAGCATTGTGTTGTGTCTCGAGTAGCCTAGGCTGCTCATGAACCAGACGCGCATAGACTATAGCAATCCTGGCGCGGCCGCAGCAGTCGCAGCCGCCCATAGGAGTTGAGATGAATGCTTTCCATTGTACCAGTGTAGTGCGGCTGCAGCCGCAGTTGCCAGCCGCCCATAGGAGTTGAGATGAATGCTTTCCATTGTACCAGTGTAGTGCGGCTGCAGCCGCAGTCGCCAGCCGCGGTCGCTGGCGGCTGTAGCCGCCCATTGGAACGGCCACCTTTAGTAGGTTCATTCAAATCAGGGGGCGGAATCTAAGATAGGAACTTCCGGAATAGCGTTTAGACAGGAAGCAAGAGGCTTTCATAGCTTAGAGGGCGCTAGAGTCGCGGTATAGTTGTGTTTGTGTCTGTACATACACGATCGGCTTGGCTGAGGCTCACGCACACTTAACAGCTTACGCTTGGCTTCACTTGGCTTGGCTTGGCTTGGCTTGGCTTGGCTTCACTTGGCTTGGCTTGATTTACCGGCGTTGACCGACATTTCAAACAGCTCCAAGTTACAAAGTTTCGCTATGTTTTACCACACGTTACATTGGTGAAACACCATCAATACTTGTGATTTTTAAGTGTTATTATAACATAATTTGTGATATTTTGTAGTATATAAGTTTCGTAGATAAGTTTCGTTTAAGAATTGTATATTTAATAATTAAAATGAATGTGCAGGAAGATATAGCAACTGCAAAAAGAGTGGCAGGTAAGAAAGTTTCATATACGATTTTCGTAAACTTGAAACTTATATTTTTGGATTGTACTAATTTTTGGCCTTGCAGGACAAAAAGTTCATTGGCGATGTGTGGTGCCAGGCTGTAATTCTAACAGCGTTGTAAAGAGGCACAGCTTCCCAAAAAATTCTGTAAGAAGTAAGAAATGGGTGCAGGCCATAAATAATCCAGACCTGGATGGTCTTCCATCGAATGAATTATGCCAATATAGAGTTTGCCAAATTCATTTTGCGAAAAGTGCTTACAAAAGCACACATATTCGCCAATTATTGAAAGATGATGCAGTTCCAGAATTGCTATTAAATATCAGTCCTGCTGCATCGCCTGCAGGTACAAGCAATGGCAGAGATTTAATAATAATTGATGTACCAGAAGACGAGGAAACGGATTTTATACACTGCAAAATCCACTGATTGACTTAATCAATACATGTGAAGAACCCATTTCAACAATAGATTTGAAACTTTGGCCCAGTTGGGAGAACATGCATGAATCGGAAGCTTGGAGACCTGAAACACTGGACAGCAACAATGAAAATCCTATTCAACATTCTGTGGAGAATATACCTGTGCCATGTTCAGAAGAAAATTCTGCCCCGAAGGAAGCCATTACGTCAACTCCTATAACACATAAAACAAGAACACTTCTTGGATCAGTGACCAGGAAAAAGAAGTTGACGCCATTAGCAAAGCGTCTATATACAATAGCCTCAGCTTTAAAGAAAAAACAAGCAAAACACACACATATAATGGGAACTTTGAAAGAACGATTACAAAAAACAGAAAAGTACATGGCAACGGTAGAAATGAAAGAGCTAAAGAGCTTGTCCAAGACACAGTTGGCATTTATAGAAATGCAAATACGGAACGTGCACAAAAAAGCTAAGGCAAGTGAAAAATGTCACCCATCATGTCGGTTTCATTAATTAATTTTCATACATATCATATTATCTTGTACATACAATTTGGTTTCTGCATTGATTGTAAATTTGAAATTGACTTTCATAAAAAAATTTAATTCAATAATTAACAATAATTAATAATAATTTATTCAATAATTAATTCAATAAGTAACATATAATTATTTACAATTTTTTAATGAAATTATTAATGATGTGTGAATATGTGCACTTTCTTTAATAGGCTAGCAGCGCCGGTCAGGCTACCGTTTTCAGGGCATGGGCAGCCGCATTTGCCCGGGGCAAACGCTGCGAGCAAAGCTCGGGGCAGTGACGTCAGCTATCGTTAGAGCGGAGTGGGGAGGAATGGTTGTGGCGGGAGTACAGGCTCGTAGATGCGTAGGGAGGCGACGGTCCTTGTTCATCCTAGGCATCTGTACCGTATTGCCCGGGGTGGCGTGGCTTGCGCGCCGCCAGCAAATGTTTGCCCCGGGCCGTCTGACCAGTTGCCCTACGCGGCAACTCCTGGACGGCGCTGGGCTAGACGGTTTGCACTCAAGGATAAAGTTTTAGCGTTAGCTATATTGAAACAGTCTGCACAGTGTTACAGATTACTGAGCAGGATTTTCATTCTACCGAGTCCACGTTCTTTACGAATTTTTTTGAATCATATTTCATTAAAACCAGGAGTAAACCAAATTATTTTTGACCATCTGAAACAGCAAGGTATAAATATGTCTGAGAAGGATAAAGTTTGTTTTTTACTGTGGGTCGAAGTTTCTCTGCAACCTCAGCTACATTATGTTCAAAATGACGATAAGATTATGGGGTTTGAAGACTGGGGCAATGCTAGAAGTAATAGGTTTGCTGACCATGCCTTAGTTTTTATGTTAAGAGGTATTAACAGAAACTGGAAGATTCCCTTATCTTATAATTTTTGTAAGGCATGCACGAATGCTGCACAGTTGATGCGTTGCATTAAAGAATTAGTAAGAGCCATAAAGGCATCAGGGTTCAAGGTTGTTGCAACGGTTTGTGACCAAGCACAAACAAACGCTGCATGTATAAGTAAACTGCTGGAGGAAACAAGGTCGTTATGTATTAAGGAGAACAGATCTTTTTGTAAGTATATACAGGATGCTCCCACCCTTCTCCACAAAACTATGCCAGTTTCTTTTATTCCGAATTAACTAACACTATTATTTTCAGGTGGCAGAATTCAAATTTCAGGAGAACTCATAATTCCTCTATTTGACCCTCCACATCTGATAAAGGGAATGAGGAATAATTTTTTGACAAAAAATATACAAGTAGTTTTTCCACAAATCCCCAACAAAAAGAAAAAGAAGGACCATAATTTTAAGAAAATAAAGAAATTTATTCTCACACCAGACTTCATCCAGGAAATTCACAATACATGTGACAATTTGCCATCGTCAGATCAAAATATTAAATATATTGGTTCGTGGGATATTTTAGAATTAGCATATGATATAGATAACAAAACCATGAATAAAATACAAAAGCAAATGCCAAAATTACACGATGGACACATTAGGAAGAAAAAAATACACAAAATGAAGGTGAAGACAGCTGTTCAAGCTTTAAGCAGAACAATGTCATCATTCATTCGCCATTTGACGTGTATTCAAGGTTTGTATTTTTATTTTTTTATGTGCATTACAATTCTATTTCACATGAAAATAAAAATGTTCGTGCTATTTACAGGTGCAGTGCAGACGACTGAGGGATTAAAAAACATGCCGGTCACGGAAGGAGTGACAACATCCGAAGTCGTGAAATTTTTAAATGATGTATTTGATTCCATGAACGGCAGGAAAGGAGACTTGAAAACCAATAAAAATGCACTCAGAAAAGAAGTGACTGCCGACACCTCCCACATGACCTTCTGGAAGGAGGCCAGCAGTATTTTAACAAATAATTTTCGCTTTGTGGACGTGAAAACGACGAAGGAGAAAAGTGTGCCTTCACTAAAAAATTTAAAAACGACGTTGATTGGATTCCAATGTCTATGGCGGGATTTACAGAATTTAAAATTCAAAAACTTTTCCCCGCGGATAATTAATCAGGATCCACTGGAGAATTTTTTTTGGATGATTAGGAGCCATGGAGGTCGAAACATCAATCCCACGCCCTTACAGTTTCAAAATTCTTTTAAATCCCTACTTATAAATAATTTAACGCGCGCTAAAACCGATAGAGGAAATTGCGAAGATGATGATGCAATGCCCCTATTTTCACTTCGCAATATGGCTTTAATTGCTCAGAACGGAGAAGACAAAATGATGATTGTACAAACTGAACCTAATAGTGATCCATATATGCTTTTTAGCAATGATGATTGCGATGAAACGGGTACTTGCATTGATACTTCCGCAATTTTGAAATCATTATATTCAGATGTTGAGTTTAAACGGTGCTGCATCTGCATATCGGGAATATACAATTTAAATATTTTAAATACGGTTTTTAAAGAGGCCCACATCCTTTTGGAGGCAAATATCGAAATTTTCTGTTTTAAGAAAGAGGTTTTAAAAAATTTGACTTTGCCGTTGTCCGTGGTATTGGATTTATCATTTGTAACATGCAACGAACATTCTGAATCCCTGCGTCAAGCTTTCATTAGATTAACAATGGTAGAATACATTAAATGTTGGTGTAAGAAAATCAACCACTTGTTAAAGGGTAAGGATGCAGGTCCTAAAGCGAAATCACACTTGTCGAAGGAAGCCTGTATTCGTTATAGTAAAACTTGTAAAAAGAAGTAATTACTTACTACAGGCTTGGGAATTAAGTGATCTTTTCGGCCGAGTTTCAGAAGCAACGCCCTCTTTCTGCCGCCGCGCATCTTGGCCCCCGCGGCGACCAAGCTGCTAGGAGCGCCTCAGGCCCGTACCACGTGAACCGCGCGTGGCGCATTAGGGCGACATTGTATCAATATGTTTCTACACGTCCCAGAGAGCACGATTGCCGATGCGTTTTTGTTGTGTCAGCGCGCCACGCGCGAATCACGTGGTACGCGCCTGAGGTGGCTCGAGCTTTAAGGCCGGCGCGGGGGCTAAGACGCGCGGCGGGAAAAAGAGGGCGTTGCTTCTGAAACTCGGCCGAGAAGATCACTTAATTCCCAAGCCTGACTTACTATATAGGACAAAAATAAAAATAACCTTTTTAAAAGAAAAATCTGTGCCACTAACTATCCCTTATTGCTACTTGTATTTTTACAATTAAGTATATTATACAAAATGTATGGTAAGCGATACATTTGTTGATATTATCAATTATTGTTGGCAAAATAATGTCCAATTATGCCAATAATAATTTAAAAAATGGGGAAGGTTTAGATAAGAAACTTCAGGCGAATGAGAAATATTTAATTACATTCAATTATTGCAAATTTAATTAAATATTTTTCTGTAACACCTGAGTTTCATATCCAAATCTTCTTAACATGTCAACAAATGTATCTTTTATGCTACATTACAGTACGCAAATTTTGAGCATATTTCAATTCTCCCGGTATGGGTCGCCATATTGAATTTTAGTTCTAAACAAAATCTTTCATAGCGTAGATGTGTGACGTCCCACTATTTTTCGCGCGGTATTTTAACACCACTTCCTCACAAATCCATCCACAACTCCACCAAAAACCCTCATACTTAAGCCTTACCCCCTTTTTCAAACCCAACTGACCGTTTGGACGATGCACCTTAGCGGTCCCCATCTCGAAACGGTCAATCCATATTCCTGATCACCTTGACGATGTACCTTAGCGGTCCCCATCTCAAGATGGTCAACTACGACCTCCAAATCTACTTCAAACAAATCCCTCGTCCTTAAAACCCTCTCTTAAATCGAGACTACGTCTCACGCCCTCTCTATGACCAAAGAAGTCAGTACCCCGTTTACCCCTATCCGATACGACCTCCTAAACTCCACCAAATGGGTTGAGTATTCCGCTTCAAAGCCCCATGCAAAAACCCCAGAAATGTTACTGCGAAACAAATTTACAAACGTGATCAACACACGTGATCATTACTGCGACGCAGATTTGGCGTACGTGCCATGGAACACACCGCACATACCCTTCACCCATTACCAGTACAAGACAAGGCCACATAAAACCCCTAAACACCGACTCTATTAATAAGTAATTGCGACGCATCTTCAAAGATCAGTCAAGGTGCATACCGCGCACACTCTTCACCCCTAACAATCCCGACAATAGTATAAATACAAGGCCCAAAACGGCCAGAGCGCTCTTCTACGGAAATCGCTCCCGCGAAGTGTCTCGTTACGTTGCTCTTGATATCTCTACTGTGTTAGCTTACTGCATCATTAAATTCAGTGCTCTACAGCAAATATCGTAAGCCATTACTATTTCACATTACTATACTTATATCATTTCCATACCATTTATTATTTCTTTGTTAATAACGCTTATTGCGGTTTTATATGTATATTGTGTATTTCAAACATTTATCGTAATTCTTATTAATTACTAAACGCCTATTGCATTTCTGTCTCTTTGTCTTATTCACGCTTACTGCGTTCATATTTTTTCGTTCATTATTGCTTACTACATATATATATACATTTTGTACAACGAACTTTTATTGCATTTCATATTATTTCTCTAACGCATATTGCATTTTTGTGTATTATTAACGTTCATTGCTAAACGTACTTCTTTCTCCGGTTTATATACCTGTTATTCATGTCCATACATATATTTCATATCTTATACTGCTTTATATAAATGTATTATGTTAATGCTCAAAGTCCCACGCATTATTATAATTTAACGCTCCAACAAAGCTAACAAACCGCTTTGTTTTAATCGCGCTTCAAATTATTTGTGTTTACCCATTGGTTACGAAAGATCTAAAAATCCAAACAAACAAGCTAGTGAAACAGCTGATTCTAGTTCGCGAACGCAAGAGCAGTTACCGTGTTTACTAACATACTTTTGCATGGCCTGTGTATAGCCGCACGTTTAGACGAGTTTCTCAGAGATATTACGTGTAACTTCTTTCACCTATGCAACGGTAAATCCAATTAGTGAAACCAAAACAAAGTGCTCTAACGGGTGTCACCACAGGGATCATAACTATCTAAACCTTCCCTGGTCGTTCGGTGCTACGAATCTGGCATTCGCGCCTGAATCCTACTCTCCGCCGTGCCATGAATCTGGCATTCGCGCCTGCATCTCTTCGAACATTCAGTGCCACGAATCTTGCATTCGCGCCTGAATTCCTACTCTCCGCAGCGCTACGAATCTGGCATTCGCGCCTGCATTCCCTTCGAATAAAACCCCCATATGTCATTTTCCCCAAAGACCTTCACCCGGGACGTGACAGATGGGGTTGAAATACGGATCCGAAACTTTCGCTGGAGATTCCGCCCCCTGATTCAAATACTGTTGAGTCGACGCGACGGTCCTTGTTCATCCTGGCATCTGTACCGCATTGCCCGGGGAGGCGTGACTTACTCGCCGCCGACTCGTGTCTGCCACGGGCAGCCTGATCTGTTCCCGGTGCGGGCAACTCCTGAACGGCGCTGCACTACGGCTACGCCGACTCTTCGTCCGAGCCCCTTCTTATGGCATGGGTGTTCCTGATCCCACACTTACGTCACACGACGCACAGCAGCAATCCACTTTTTTTTTTATTTCTTCTTCCCGAGACCGAGAAGGAAATCTATAAAATCGGAGCTCTGGATTTTTATGCCCCGTATTTGCACAACCAACCACGCAACATATACGACGTGCACGATTAGTCTTCTTCACAAATAACGCAATGCGTTCTGTAGAATTCATGTTTCGATGTTGCGCTTGTTGCGTGGCCGTCCAGTGAATTTCGTACGGAGTTTGTCCTTTAACTAATTTCAAACATTTAAAACTTCCGCTGATTTCACCCTCATTCTTTCCCCTACTATATTCAACCATGTCATAGGCGGGTATTCATAGTCGCTACTTATTCTTAAGCAAATGCTTAAGCATGCGGCATCCTCTACTAACCTAGTAGCTAATAAAGGATGCCGAATGCTTAAGCATTTGCTTAAGAATAAGTAGCGACTATGAATACCGGCCATACACTCATTGAGCTCAATGCATACACTCGATGAATCATCCCACTTTTCCAAAAGTAACCGCGAGGCGGCGCCCGCGGTACTTACCTAGCCCATAATAGACAAGTCAGGTTACTAAAAATATTTTTCTTCTTACAGTCGAAACTTGGGAATATTTCGACATGGACAGGAACTTTATATGGGCCAAATGATGGGAACCTCAACAATGAACACAAGGAAATAGTGATTTTACAGTCTGTCGCACAAAACAGGGTACGCGTTTTCTCTGAAAATAAAAACGCAATTTAAATCTTTCTCTGTTGGGATAAAAGTACTCGTTGAGTACTACGTCGCATTTATCTGCGTATTATACTTATGCCCAGTCAAACAGTTTGAGCGAAACTGAAGCAAGACGGTGACTGCGTTGTAGTCCGTAACACGTGCGTTGCCCCCAGCAAAGAGGGAACCAAACTGCGTTTCAATTATTAGAGAACACGTTTACCCTGTTTTGTGCGACAGACTCTATAGACAAATTATAACTTGTACTTTATTGTAACACTGTAAAGGCCGTTTATGCGAATAAATTGAGAGAAACTTAAAACAAATTCATGTATTATTATTCAGAAATGCCTTTTAGATATTTCTATCCGAATTCCAAACTTGCAATTTCAAATATCTATGGTATTTCGTTAAAAATACCACAGATTCCATGTAAACAAGTCGATATTGAAGAACCTTTTGCAACAACTAGTGCCTATGGAATACTATCCAGAAATTACAAGCGTCGAGGTCGCAATACTGTAGCGCTATTTTAACACAGCGTCTTTCTGGGAACTGTCTAACGCAGAGGCACAGCAGTTTGGAAAGGCACTTGAAAGGCGCAGCTATTGGGAAGCTGAAATTTAGAATACCTCTTTCTGCTTCATGTTCTCTTGATATATTGGCCCACAAACTGGCCAAAATTTTCAGAACGCTCTAAAATCGGGCTTCGTAACAGGATAACATGACGTCGAAAAAGGTGGCGCAAAGTAACGTCTCTGGAGAGGGACTTAGAGAGACGAAGAAGTGTTTGATGCAGACCGAAGTAGAAGCCTCGAACGAAAGTCGATACAGTTTGAGAGTATAGTGAATGGCATGTTTAAAATAGTGGATTAATGTGAAGATTTTTAAAAGCAACTCAGTGTGGAAGGATTTTGTGTTTTCTTTTTAGCATGTCTTTTATACCTATATGATTTGGAATAGGAAGGAGTAAGTAGTGGATGAAAGGCTCATTAAATAATAATACTTTTTTATCACTTTGCTGAATTTTATTCAAATAAGTGAAATGCAGTACAGTGAAAATCTTAGAAGTGTAATTGCATAATTCGGGTGATTTTGCACAATATCATGTGCAATTTTCATATCAATGAATACAGTCGAAAATGCACAACCGGTGATTACATTTAACGCCTTTTATGAAAAAATTCCTTACCTGTGAAGCAGATACATACACGATTAATAATCGCACTAGTTACAGTACCTATTAGTTACATCGGCTCATTATGTGCAAGCACGCAACATCCTTCAGCATTTCAACTAGTGATGGCGATCTTTTGTTGAAGAAAATTGAAGAAAATCGATCTTAGATCGATCTCTATAACGCCACGACCCGCTATCAAGAACCCTGAGATTATCGAATCTCAATAATGGCTGATCCGATTAGATTTTGAATGGTCTTAATGGATAGCTTGGGTTTGATTTACATCAGAAAAGTGTCTTAGTTTTGTTCCTGCGTGCCTTATGAGCTGAGATATTTCGATGTAAAGTTGCAATTTGCCGAATTTTATGTTAAGAGATTTTTCTCGTCAAGTGTCGGCAAGAAGGGAACATGAAAGAGAGAGGAAATATCTCTCAGGGACGTCGTTCATTCGATGAAGGTTTCGGCCAATCGCGTAACAAATTGTTGTCACGTGACAGCCAGACAGAGAGCACACGTGTCGAGGTAAACATAACCTAGCCAATATCAAACCATCATAACCTGCCGAGTGTCAAATAAGGTAAGTAGTCAACATTTTTCAAATGTCACAAGTTTTTACACCATATAGGACACTGAATTATTGTCTCAATTAACAAGGTAAGTCGCCAAAATTTTTTAGTAGACTATTTATGTAGAGCTTATAGAAACGGAGGAAACGCACAGGCTTGGAGCTTGTCTGGTGAAGGTTAGATAGACAGAGAAGCAGCTTCTTTCGCACAAGTTTCTGGAAATTTGTCAAATAAGGTAAATCAACCAAATTTGTCCAATTTAACTAAGAAAATTATGGCGTACTGCTACGCTGTCACCTCCTTCGGACACATTATGTAGTCTCTACACTTACTATAGCAAAAGACCACTCTTTTTCTATAAGTTCTACGTAATGTCACAACAAAAAAATGTGACTTATATATTTACAGATAATCAAGGCAGAAGATAATGCAGTGTGATCTACGTCAGAGAAAAAAATTTATTGTGACATAGTATTATATTAATTAAACGATTTCATTCAGCTTCGATCCTGTGTTTGCTTCTTGTATGTTTGGTTCATATCTGAAAACTCAAATTTAAACCAATTCCATCAATCCAATTGTCTTGAAGCTTTGCAGGCTTGCATAGTTTGGATGACAATATATTTATAAAAAAAAAAAAAAAAAAAAAAAAAATAACTCCGAGGGGGTGAAAAAATTATCCAGTCATCAATAAACACTACAAAATGTGTGAAATCCCCACAAAAATACCTTTTTTAAAAAAAGGTACAACAATGTACGCAAAGTATACACGCCCGAACACGAACAAGAAAAAACTGTCGTAAATTTATTATGTGCTATATTTAGCTTTACAAAACTAATGATATGCAAAAATTGCGCCAATTATAACAATGGCTGTTTATACAAATAAAAAATGTATTAAATAATATTAAGCAGATATATTTTTATACAAATAAATATTTTATTCAAAATACTTGGCGCTGCGAACCGAAAAAATGTTAATAACAATCTAAAAATACATCACGAACGCACACACAAGAAAAAAAGAAAAAGATTAATGCAATTTATACATATTTATTCAGTTTAGCAACACCAATTCGAGGCGATTCTAAAGAGACTGTGCTCTGTAGTGGAATTCTGACTGAAATGGGGGCTCAGTGATGTGAAATTTGTCTGTCGAACCTCAATTTTCAGTGTCATATGACGACTAATATAATTTTTTTAAATTTCGATGTTCTGTGCACGTGGAACCTCCAGGAAATGATTTTAAACGAGACTGTGCTCTGTAGTGGAACCTTGGTCGACGGTAGGGGTTCTGTGCAGTAGTGCTCGAAGGGGAAGTGGCAGAGAGGTGCAATTTCATGGTGACGCTCAAAACGAGCGTCCACGTGACTTTCAGCGTCAAGCGGAAAAGCTAAAATTTCGGCTGGACGCTCGTTGACCACGCGTTGACGATCGTTCAGTATGGTTCAGTGCAATTTCGTAGTCTCGTGTTGTTCGTGTAAGTTAAATAATTTTAACCCTTCGTTGACAACCTGGGTGTGAGCCACCCATAAGTTGACTTTGACGCTCTGTATCTTTTACATAACCTAGAATTTCGAATTAGTGGCGCCATCTAGTGCTAGATTTGAAAGTTTACTACACTTTAAGGCTATTATTCAAATGTGACAAGTGGCAATTGTTATCCTGGGGTTATTGGTAGCAGGATATGGGTGTGAACCACCCAATGTGTGTCAAAGTCGTTAGTTTTGGGTAGTGAAAAAAGTATTGTGCTCTCGGCTGTTTTCGCTCGTATTTATCGTAAGTATACCGTAGATGCAAGTTCGGCAAGCAACAGCGATGCACACTTTGCAGTTATAAGAAAGACCGCAAAACAAAAATGCAATGCCCATCGTGCAGAATACCTATGTGTGACCTTCATCGTCTTTATTTATGTATTAGATGCGGTGGATTGGAGTAAAATGAATAAATTTGTTCATAATTTCTCAGAAAAATACAATGTTCAATAATTTTCTTTCATTTCTTGCACAACAATAAAACGTTTATATGAATATCTCTGTTTTTTCAATTATCGAAATAGCTTACATTCTATATGCCAAATAAATACCCTTTTTCCAAAGCCGACTTATAAACTATTTTTTCTTCCAAAATATTGTATGTAAACAACAACTCTGTAGATTTGTAGCTTATAATTTTGAAATTTGTAACAGTTACAATTTTTTGAAGATTTCCTTGGTTTTTTCTCGACATATGGTAATCTAGAATTTTTTTACAAAAACTGTGATAAAATTTCAATCGACCAACTACTGGAATACATTCTAGAGACCTTGAAATTGATCCATAATTTTTTTCATAACGATAGAAATCTTTAGATAAGAATGGCTGTCGTTCAAAAATTGTTGTGGGTGTGAACCACCCAGTGTGTCAAAGTTGATCGAAAAAGGAGGTGTGTCAACGAAGGGTTAATTAAATATTGAAAATAATTTTTTTAGCCAATCGGATCAGTGAATGCATAGATTGACTAGTGAATGTATACATTGACTGATCTTAACACTTTGACTGTAACTGTTTGCGAATGGATGTAGGTTGAGCACGCTGGTGAAAAGTGAGGTTAGGGATCGACAGTGAAGAGGTGCACACAACACAGTATATTGAGTAAAAATGATCTTAGTCTTTATTATAAAACACACTGAGAGAATTACGTGAGCAGTGAGACGATGCACGTTGTGCTGAGCACTGAATAATACAAACTAGTTGAGAGTGTGCCACGCACCACGCGGTCGCACGCCGTCGGCGATTGAACCGATGATCGCGTGATAATTGAGACGAGAGCAATGAATTGGTTGAGCAGGTGATTTTAACTGAGCACTGTAGAGAACTATTAAGCTGAGAGAATTCACGAGTTACATGTTAAACGTTCAGTAAAACCGACGCGTCTACACGCGCACTCTACGTGAACAAGATCGATAATCGATAATGGCTGAGCATTTCCGTTACGCGTCTTCTCCAACTTTCCAGCGGATAGACCGACGTGGGGAAATCTGATTGGGTGAGCGTTTTGTCGTTGACTTTTGATTGGCTGATCGATTGTCGATCAGCCGTGCGTTGCGCTGCCCAGGAGGTGCTGCCCATGATCTAGGGTGTGGCAATGAGAAGAAGTAATTGATT